>OX352271.1:6887121-15889621 GCA_947086405.1 Esperia sulphurella | reverse complement strand
CCTAACCTAACCTAACCTAACCTAACCTAACCTAACCTAACCTAACCTAACCTAACCTAACCTAACCTAACCTAACCTAACCTAACCTAACCTAACCTAACCTAACCTAACCTAACCTAACCTAACCTAACCTAACCTAACCTAACCTAACCTAACCTAACCTAACCTAACCTAACCTAACCTAACCTAACCTAACCTAACCTAACCTAACCTAACCTAACCTAACCTAACCTAACCTAACCTAACCTAACCTAACCTAACCTAACCTAACCTAACCTAACCTAACCTAACCTAACCTAACCTAACCTAACCTAACCTAACCTAACCTAACCTAACCTAACCTAACCTAACCTAACCTAACCTAACCTAACCTAACCTAACCTAACCTAACCTAACCTAACCTAACCTAACCTAACCTAACCTAACCTAACCTAACCTAACCTAACCTAACCTAACCTAACCTAACCTAACCTAACCTAACCTAACCTAACCTAACCTAACCTAACCTAACCTAACCTAACCTAACCTAACCTAACCTAACCTAACCTAACCTAACCTAACCTAACCTAACCTAACCTAACCTAACCTAACCTAACCTAACCTAACCTAACCTAACCTAACCTAACCTAACCTAACCTAACCTAACCTAACCTAACCTAACCTAACCTAACCTAACCTAACCTAACCTAACCTAACCTAACCTAACCTAACCTAACCTAACCTAACCTAACCTAACCTAACCTAACCTAACCTAACCTAACCTAACCTAACCTAACCTAACCTAACCTAACCTAACCTAACCTAACCTAACCTAACCTAACCTAACCTAACCTAACCTAACCTAACCTAACCTAACCTAACCTAACCTAACCTAACCTAACCTAACCTAACCTAACCTAACCTAACCTAACCTAACCTAACCTAACCTAACCTAACCTAACCTAACCTAACCTAACCTAACCTAACCTAACCTAACCTAACCTAACCTAACCTAACCTAACCTAACCTAACCTAACCTAACCTAACCTAACCTAACCTAACCTAACCTAACCTAACCTAACCTAACCTAACCTAACCTAACCTAACCTAACCTAACCTAACCTAACCTTTTTTTTTTTTTTTTTTTTTTTTTTTTTTGACGGAGTGGAAATGCTCTTACGCATCCCCTCGACTTAGGGCTGTCGAGGGGTATGTGGGACTCACTCCTCGAGATGGTATGAGGAGTCACTACCCACTAAAACCACTCCGGCGTTTCACCCTCCTGCCTGCAGTGGGGACACAGTGTGGTCCCAATGTATTTCGATCCACTGTGTCCCCAGGCCGCACCGGCCTAAGCATGTGGCCGGTGCTCCCGCGCCGATGAGGGGAAGGGTCGAACGCGGCGATCCTTCCCCCAGACGGGTGGAGTCCAACTGTGGTCCCTACACCACGGACTCCAAGGGCGTGAGACGAGCGAACTGCGCCCGCCTCCTGCCCCTCCGTCTACGCCGGAGCGGGAGTGCGTCGACATTGTCTTCGCGCTCCCGCTCCGCGGCCTCCTTCTGTGAGATCACGCTCTCGCAGAAGGAGGCCACTCCCTCCCACGATCTCTCGCTGCTCAGCATGGTCGCAACCACGCTGTGCAGCGAGAGATCCCCTCCGTGACCGGTGGCCGCCTGCAACTCGAGGCGCTCCGGGACCCAGCGACTGCACACCTCCAAGGTGTGCTGGGCCGTGTCGTCCGGAGCGCCACAGTCGTGGCACTGCGGGCTCGGCTCCCTCCCAATACCGTGCAGGTAATGACCGAAGCAACCATGCCCGGTCATCACCTGCGTGAGACGGTAGCCGAGACCGCCGTGCCCCCTATCCAGCCAGGCGTCGAGCGACGGGAGGAGTGCCCCCATAGTACGTGTACCATAGGGGGAGTCCTCCAGGTCGCTCTTCCACCGGTCCCTCATCCTTCGGGCGGCCGTTCGGCGCGCCCCCTCCACTTCTTCGGGGCCAGGGCGGTCCCCACGCGCCCTGGCCTCGGCCCTCACTTGGTACGTCCTCGCCTGCACCTGGGCATCCAGCTCCCAGGGAGGGGTGCAGGCGAGGACGCACGCCGCCGCGTGCGACACCGTCGCGTAGGCCCTCACAATCCGACAGGCCGCCACTCTTTGCGGCCTGCGGAGGAGGGCCTTATTCTGGGCCGACAACTTGTCGGCCCAGATTGGCGCGCCGTATAACGCCATGCTTCGCAGCACTCCCGCATATAGGCGCCGGCATGAGGCCCTCGGTCCTCCCACGTTGGGGAGCAGCCGGCCGAGGGCCGACGCCGCGCCAACGATTCGGGGAGCCAGTCTGCGAAAGTGCTCCCCGAATCCCCACCTCCGGTCCAGAACAAGGCCAAGATATTTTATCGTGGCCTTGATCCGGACCCGTTCTCCGCCGATCTGGAGCGTGTCCCCCGCCCCCCACCTCCAACCTCGGCCACCGAATACGATGGCCTCAGTCTTGGCAAGGGACACGCTCAATCCTAACAATCTGATGCGGCCGATCACTAGCTCGGCCGCAACCTCCGCCCTCCTCCGCACCTCGCGGTACTCCTTCCCCCGCACCGCCACCATAGTATCGTCGGCATAACATATGGTGGCCATGCGGGGAAGCTGAACCCCTCGGATGGCCCAGTCGAAGCCTATATTCCACAGGAGTGGCCCGAGCACCGACCCCTGTGGAACCCCGCACGCCATGTCTCTACTGGAGACATGGCCCCCTCTTTCGTAGAGCACTACCCTCTCCGTAAGGTAGTGCTCCACAATCCTCCTGAGGTAGGGAGGCACTCGATGGTACGTGAGTGCCTCCCTTATCACCCCGTAGGGGAGGGTGCCGAACGCGTTGGCGATGTCTAGCGACACCGCCACCACACCCTCCCCTCTGCCTGCTGCGTCTTCGCTGAAGTCTCGGAGTGACTTCAGCGCGTCCAACGTGGACCGCCCCTCCCGGAACCCGTACTGCCGATCGCACAGGTCCGGGCCCGCATCGCTCAGATGGTCAGCGATGCGGCGGGACAGGATCCGCTCCAGCATTTTCCCCACCTCGTCCAAAAGGACGATGGGGCGATAGCCGGAGGGACTGTCCGCGGGGCGGCCCTCCTTCCGCAGCAGGCATACCCTTCCCTCCTTCCAGCATCTCGGGAATCGCCCCTCCTTCAGACAATCGTCGTAAAGGAGTCTTAGGCGGTCCCCGAGATGCTGCAGGGCTGCCGGGAGAACTTTCCCCGGCACCCCGTCCGGCCCTGGGGCCTTCTTCCTTCCCCGCAGCCGATCTATGGCCCACTTGAACTCATCGTCCGTGATCGGCGGGACGACGAGTTCAAGCGGGGCCGGCTCCGCCGAGCGGATGGACATACTCGGCGGAGCAAACTCCGGCGCTGCGGGGAACAACCCCTCCACTATGCGTGCGAGGAGTTCCGGCTCCAGCGAGTCCATGGGGGGGGCATGCTGCATCCGATTCCGGACCAGCTTGTACGGCCTCCCCCATGGGTCTCTGTCCAGTGTGGCCAGGAACTCCTCGCGCGCTGCCTCCTTCCTAAGGGAGATTTCCTTTTGGAAATCTCCCTTAGCCCTCCTGAGGGCCTCATAGAGGAGGCCCTCCTCCTCGGCCGTGTGCCTCCTCCGCCTGCAGCGGGTGTAAGCCCGGCGAGCTCGGTTACTGGCGGCACGGAGAGTCGCAATCTCTTCCGTCCACCAGTAAACTTGCCTCCTCGCCGGCACCCGCTGCGCCCGTGGCATGGACGCGTCGCACACCTCCTGCAACGTTGCACGGAAGTGTGCGGCACGCCCCTCCACGGTTGCGTCCCTCGGCCGAGCCTCCCCCCACGCCTGGACCGCGGCTGCCTCCTCCACCATCTCCGGGTCCAGGCGCGAGACGGTCCACCTCGGAAGCTGCGAGGTGGCCCGTCTCCCCCTCCTCAGGCCTGGCGGTGCTGCGCCGCCGGCCGTGGTGTGGACCCTCATCCGAACGTACAGATGATCGGAGAGGGTCTCCACGTCCTCCAGGACACGCCAATCAGCGATGCGTGCGGCGATTGCGGGGGTGGCGAACGAAACGTCCACAATCGACCCCCCCTGCCGCCGCACGCATGTGTTGGCCGTGCCCCGGTTCAGCACCGCCAGTCCTGTCACGACCGTCCATTCCCCAAGGGCTTCGCCCTTGGGGTTTGTGACGGCCGATCCCCACATCGGGCTCTTGGCATTGAGGTCCCCCAGCACGATGACCTGTGCTGGGTTCCCTCGCCTCACCACTCCTCCCACTTCCTCGAGGAAGGCCTCAAATTCTCGCAGCGGCCGATTTGGGGAGAAATACACACCTACAATGATGGTATCTCCCCATTTGGCCGCCGCAAGACCCGGTCCCCTCTCCACCTGAGAGAGGGGGAGGAAATCTCCCCCTCTCGGCACCACAACCGCCACTGCCCCATCCGTCGCCCCGACCCAGTTGGGCTGGGGCGGAACGAAATAGGGCTCCGCCACCACTGCAACGCCAATACTCCACTCGGCCATGACCTGCATTAGCAGGTCCTGAGCGCGAGCGGAGTGGTTGGCGTTGCCCTGCAGGATGTCTAAATGGTGTGCTGGCATTTAGACATCCATGCAGGTCACCTCCGGGGCCGGTGCGGCGAGAGTGCTTTTGGCCGCGGCCAAGGGGGCAGGGGCCTCCCTCCCTCTAACCTCTGGCGGGGCGCATGCCAGCCCCCCCATTATGTGGGCGGAGGGGCGCTTGGCGAGGTGGCACACCACGCAGAAGGCCCTCACCTCCTTGCATTCCGTCATCCGATGGTCCGGCTTGCTACACCGGAAGCATAATTCGCTCCGGTCCACGGATGACGGGCAGAGGGCCCTCGTGTGTCCGGTGCCCAGGCACCGGAAACACCTCATGGGTGCGACGCCCAGGGATTTGACCTGGGCCGCCGACCACCCCACCGTAATACGCCCCGCCTCAATGAGGACGTTCGCGACCGACACCGGGCACTGCACCAGAACGGAGCCCGTCCCGTTCCGGAGTGCCCGGATATTCCCCACCTTAATTTGGGGGAGAGGACATCCCCCTTTGGCCACGATGGCCGCGGCGACCGCCTCCTTTGTGGCGGTCTCGTCTAGGCCCGTCACTTGAACTCCGGCCATTTTGACGGGCCTATACACTCTGGCCACGTCGCCCACGAGGGCTTCAATTTTTTGGCAGAGCTGATCTGCTGCTCTGCCGCTGTTGTCCCCGGCTACCTCTATAATCCGGGCCCCCGTGGCCGTCTTCCGGACCTTGACGTGGTCAAGGCCCACCTCCGCCAGGCCGAAGGACGAAGTTGCCTTCGTCATAACGGAGGCGTATGACGCCTCCGCCTCCGGCCTGAGGGCGATGACCACCGCCGCCGTACTGGGTGCCGCCAATTTTTTAGGGAGGGGGGCGGGCTTCTTGGCTGCGGCTACCGGGGCTGCAGCGGGCTTAGGCACCTTCCCCTTCCCCTTCCCCTTCCGTACCACCTCTACCCAGGACGCCTGGGGAGGTGGTTGCGCCGTCGGTATCCCGGTCGGTGCGGGAACGTGCCTCGGGGGCTTCGCAGCCGGCCCTACAGAGGGCACAGCAGCAACCTTCTGCGCACTTTTTGCGGGGGCCTGCTTGGGCGTCAGCGCTGCTTGCAGCGCGGCCGCTGGTGCAGGCTGCACGGCAGGGGTGCCGGCAGCCGCAGCCCTCTTGCGGTCCGCCGCCAGGGATGGGCGGAGGATTGGCTCGGCTGGGAGACGTTTCTCCAACTCCCCCAGCCGGACGTTAATCATTTCCCCCATGCCCCTAAACCTTTCGTGAATGACTTCCCCGAGGGACAGGAAGAGCTCCTTCTTGAGCTCCCCTATCACCTCGGCGAAGTCGCAGGACTTGGAGGTCGCCGGCACGGGGGTTGCGGGAGCAGCGGCCCTCCTGTCGGAGAACGCGGTCCGCAAGGCCTTCGTCTCCGACGTGAGGAGCGCCATTTGCTCCCGCATCCGCTTATTGTCCGCACGCAAGATGCGGACCTCCTCCGACTCAGTGTGGGCCTGCAGGACTTCTGTGGCCTCCAGGATGTCCCGGCAGGCCACGTTCATCCTGCCCCACACTGCGCCCTTCAAGTTTCCGCACTTGGCGGCCTCCTCCATGATCACATGGGCGGCGGAGCGTGCGCTCTCCAGCCACCCATTCCTTTCAATGCCCGCTCCGGCTTCGGGGCTGCAGTCCCTCGATGCCTCACTCAGGCAGGGAGATCCTACGCCTCCCCTCCCCCTTCTTTGGGAGGAGCGGGAGCCGCGGGATCCGCGTGAGCCCAGCGTGGGGAAACTCAAGCGGTACTCCGCTGCCGCGTCCGCCTCATCCTCAAACTCCGCGAACTCCAGTTCGCGGAGCTTGGACTTGGCCGCAGCCAGCCCGGAGTACGCTCCTTTGGGCTGCAAAGCCCTCCCTCTACGAGCCGAGTTGACCTTGGCCCCCTCGAGCTCGTCCCCCCCCTCGGCAATGGGCCGCTTGGCTGCCCTCCCGTACGTCGGTCCCACTTTGGTGACGACCAGCGTCTCCATTTCCCCCTCGTCCGAGGAAAGTTCGGAAAGGTCGACCTCAACGGTCTCCCTGGCCTCTCTTTCCTCCCCCCTAACCACTGAAGGCCCCGCCTCCATGACCCCTTCGATTCCCCCCCACTCAGCCCCTTCCAGCTGGAAGGATGGCTGAGAAAAGGCAAAAAGAAAAAGTCAAAAACTCGATCGTATGGAGAAACACGTCAAGCGTGAGTCGATCGAATTTCCCAACTTAAGAAAAATTTCGGGAGAAAATTAATTTCTCCCGAACCCCCCCACGTAATACGGCGCGAGTGGTGTCGTTCGACAGCACTCGCGACCGGCTACCCCCAAACAAATTCCCTAAAATCCCCTCCTTTTCCTGCAGGAGATACAACCCTCGGAAAAGTTTTACAAACTTAACCGAGAGTTGGACGACACTGCAGAAAAAGAATAGCAATCTGCTATTTGCCTAATAACTTTGGACACGAGTGTCCAAAAATTATGCGACAAATAGCACCGCACGCACCCTCCCGAGCTCTAATAACGATAACAAGAAAACAAGAAAAAACAATAACCAGAAACAAGAAAAACAAAAAACCAACTTAAAATGTAGTTTAGTGAATCGAAACCTCGACCGCACGGTCAATGACAGATTTGTTCCCCCCCCAATAACTCCAGAACTAAAGGTCCTGGAGCTACCCGGCAACGAACAACCTGTCAGAAACGTGGAGCAGACCAAGTTCCGAAACAAAAAACCACAGAAAAAACAAAGGAGAATTAAATATGAATTTTTTAATTTCCGAAAATTTGGAACAAATTTTCGGAAATCACAAAAACACTAAAAACACAATAACTTCAAAACCGCTAGAGCAATCCGCACCGAACAAAGAATACCCTCAAGAGCCAGTGGATTCGAACGTACCCTCCTAGTAACACCTCTATCCTACTATTTGGGTGGTCCGAAAACCTGTAACCTAACCTAACCTAACCTAACCTAACCTAACCTAACCTAACCTAACCTAACCTAACCTAACCTAACCTAACCTAACCTAACCTAACCTAACCTAACCTAACCTAACCAAACCTAACCTAACCTAACCTAACCTAACCTAACCTAACCTAACCTAACCTAACCTAACCTAACCTAACCTAACCTTTTTTTTTTTTTTTTTTTTTTGTTGTCGCGGGAAAATGCCTAACGCATACTCACTCTCCTCGGGGGGAAGAGCGAGTTATGTCGGGCTTGCACCGACTAAAAACCCGCGGTGGCCTTCTCCGGCGCACGGCGAAGGAGGGAACCCGGGGGGTCCATTGGTTGGCATCCGGGTGTCCCTCCTCCGTGCGCCCCGCCGCTCGCACACGGCGGCCCACCTCGGGGGGAGACTACTGCCTCCCCCCCGCACCCTCATGGTGCCTGCAGCAGCAACGAGGCCACCCCGTTGCTGCCGCCCTCCCCGGGGACGCGTCAGATGGTAAGGGTGCACAGAGCCCCCGCTCCGTGCACCCGCGTCCCCGATGACCCCTTTTAGTCGCCTTGTACGACAGGCAGGGGATACCGTGGCTGCATTCCTCGCCCCAGTCCACAGGGCACTCGGGCGCCTACGGCGGCAACGTACGAGCGTACGTCCGCCGCCTGCGCCCGACCCGTCTCCGGCGAATCGGATGAGCCGAGGAGTCTTCCTCCCTCATCCGCTCCGCCACCTCCTTCTGCGACATCACGTCCTCGCAGAAGGAGATCATCGCCCTCCACGACCTGTCGCTGTCGACCATGGATTTGATCACAGCCGGCAGCGACAGGTCGGAGCCCACCTCAGAGGTGAGGCTAGCGCGCGGCTCCGCCCAGGCTGGGCACTCCGCGAGAGTGTGCTGCGCCGTATCTTCGGCGCAGCCACACCCATGGCACTCGGGCGTCGGCTCCCTTCCGGCAACCCGACACAGGTACCTCCCGAAGCAACCAACCTAACCTAACCTTTTTTTTTTTTTTTTTTTTTTTGTTGTCGCGGGAAAATGCCTAACGCATACTCACTCTCCTCGGGGGGAAGAGCGAGTTATGTCGGGCTTGCACCGACTAAAAACCCGCGGTGGCCTTCTCCGGCGCACGGCGAAGGAGGGAACCCGGGGGGTCCATTGGTTGGCATCCGGGTGTCCCTCCTCCGTGCGCCCCGCCGCTCGCACACGGCGGCCCACCTCGGGGGGAGACTACTGCCTCCCCCCCGCACCCTCATGGTGCCTGCAGCAGCAACGAGGCCACCCCGTTGCTGCCGCCCTCCCCGGGGACGCGTCAGATGGTAAGGGTGCACAGAGCCCCCGCTCCGTGCACCCGCGTCCCCGATGACCCCTTTTAGTCGCCTTGTACGACAGGCAGGGGATACCGTGGCTGCATTCCTCGCCCCAGTCCACAGGGCACTCGGGCGCCTACGGCGGCAACGTACGAGCGTACGTCCGCCGCCTGCGCCCGACCCGTCTCCGGCGAATCGGATGAGCCGAGGAGTCTTCCTCCCTCATCCGCTCCGCCACCTCCTTCTGCGACATCACGTCCTCGCAGAAGGAGATCATCGCCCTCCACGACCTGTCGCTGTCGACCATGGATTTGATCACAGCCGGCAGCGACAGGTCGGAGCCCACCTCAGAGGTGAGGCTAGCGCGCGGCTCCGCCCAGGCTGGGCACTCCGCGAGAGTGTGCTGCGCCGTATCTTCGGCGCAGCCACACCCATGGCACTCGGGCGTCGGCTCCCTTCCGGCAACCCGACACAGGTACCTCCCGAAGCAACCATGCCCCGAGAGGACCTGCGTCAGCCGGAAGGAGAGCGTGCCATGGCCGCGGTCCAGCCATTGCAGCAGAACCGGGCGGACCCCCTCGATGGTACGGAGGCCCGCGGTCGGTCGCGCCAACCTCGCCCCCCATACCTCCACCATTTCGCGGCGGAACTCATCCCGCCGCGCCTCCACCTCTCGCGGTGCCGGCCTACTGCCCTGGCCTCGCGCCTCCTCGCGCCAGTGATATACTGACGCGAGGGTCCTCGCCTCCAGGTCCCAGGGCAGAGATCCGGCCAGCACGCATGCCGCCTCCACTCCCACCGTTCGATAGCCCCGTACCACCCTGACCGCCATCGCCCTCTGCACACGTTGCAGCAGGGCGATATTTCGGCTTGTCAGGGTGTCAGCCCACACTGGGGCGCCGTACAGGGCCATCGAACGGACCACTCCCAGGTACAGCCGCCTGCAAGAGGCCCTGGGCCCCCCCAAATTAGGGAGTATACGCCCAAAGGCTGCGGCTGCACCTACGCATTTCTGCGCCAATTGCTCAAAGTGCGGGCGAAAACTCCACCGGCTGTCGAGGATGAGGCCTAGGTATCTCATCGTCGACTTGACACCGATGGAATTTCCGCCCACTATCAGTTGTGATCCAGCGGGTGGGGCTTTCCGAGGTCCGTGAAAGCACAGGGCCTCGGATTTGTGGAGGGCAACCTCCAACCCCAACCGCCGGATCCTCCCCACCACCTGGGCCACCCCAGCCGTGGCCAGGATTGCTGCGCGCCGGTAGGTGCTGCCGCGGGCCGTTACCAGCGTGTCGTCGGCGTAACACGTAACTTCGACGCCCCGCAAATTTCGGCCCCGCAGCACCCAATCGTACCCGATGTTCCACAGGAGAGGTCCGAGGACTGACCCCTGTGGAACACCGCACGTCACCCCCCGACTTTTCCATCCCGACTGCGTCGGATAGGTGACGGCCCTCTCGGAGAGATAGGCCGCCACGACCCGACGCAGGTACCCCGGCACACCATGGTACCTCAGTGCCTCCTTTATCGTTTCCCAGGGGAGGGTATTAAAGGCGTTGGCGATGTCTAATGACACCGCCAAGACGACCTCCCCCCGGGACACCGCTTCCTCCGCCAGGGCCCTCACCCGCGCAATCGCGCCGACGGTGGACCTGCCCTGACGGAAGCCGAACTGGTACGCACTGAGGTCCGGACCAATCCCCTCTAGATGGTCGACGAGGCGGGCAGCTATTACGCGCTCGAACAGCTTGCCCACCTCGTCAAGCAACACGATCGGCCGATACGCCGACGGCGAGTCGGCCGGTCGCCCCTCCTTCTTCAGCAGGACCAGTTTTCCCGTCTTCCACCTGCGTGGAAACTGGCCCTGCTCGAGGCACGCTCCAAAGAGCGCCCTCACCCGTGGCTCGAGCGGACCGAGCATCAGCGCTAAGGCGCGTCCCGGCACACCGTCAGGCCCCGGGGCGACATTCTTGCCCCGGAGCCGCAACACCGCCGCCTTCAGCTGACCCTCGGTCAGCTCGGGTACGGACACTTCCGCGCCCTCCTCCTCCTCCTCCCGCCCGGCCGCCGCCATTGGCGGAGGAACGTGGGCGGCCCTGTTCGGAAACAGGGATCCGACCACCCGGTCCAGGACCTGCTGCTGGAGACTTTGCGTCAAGGGGGGAGCCCAGGGGCGAAGCTTCTGCCTCACCAACCTGTACGGCCTCCCCCAAGGATCGCTGTTCAACGTCTCCAGCATTTCCTCCTCCGCCAGTGCCTTGGCGTTCGCTATGGCCACCTTCAGGGTAGTGGAACACTCCCTGTAGGTGGCATAGAGCCGGGCCTCCTCCACCTCGTCCCTCCTCCTCCGCCTCCGGGACCGGGTGTACTGGCGCCTCGCCGCTACGCACGCTGCGCGTAGCTGCGCGAGCTCCTCACTCCACCAGTACACCTGACGCCGGGCCCGGGGTGGGCCTGCTCGGGGCATGGCCGCGTCGCAGACGTGCGACATGGCCATCCCGAGCCACTCCACCTCCCGCTCCACCTCTACCGGGCCTTCCGGCACGGGTGTCCAGGCTTGGACCACGGCCGCCTCCGCTAGCACGTCCGGGTCCATCCGCCTGAGCACCCAGCGCGGGCCTCCCCCTCGCGGGGGTCGGTTTGGACCGCTCGGGGTACCTGGAGGAGAGGAAACGTTAAATCGGATATACAGGTGGTCCGACAACGTCTCCACCCCCTCCAGCACTTCCCAGCCCTGAATACGGCGCGCCAGGGCGGCATTGGCGAACGAGACGTCCACGATTGAGCCGCCCTGTTGCCGCACGCACGTATTTGCCGACCCCCGGTTCAACACAACCAGCCCGGTCTCCACCAGCCAGTCTTCCACCGACTCACCGCGCGCGTCCGTCGCCGGGGATCCCCACGCCGTAGACTTGGCATTGAGGTCCCCGGCGACGAGAACTTTACAGGGGCGCCTCTGGCCAATCAGAGCCCCGATCTCAACCAACAGCTGATCGAAATCGGCTAGGCTCTGACTTGGCGAGAAGTACGCCCCAACCACCATTATCTGCGCTAGGTGGGCCGCCACCCATCCCCGACCCCTCTTTACCCTATCGAGAGGGGGAGAACCTGCAGCCTCCTGCGAGATCATGGCCACCGAGCCTCCGAGGTCCTGCGCCCAGCTTGATCTGGGCGGGACAAAGTAAGGCTCGGCGATCACGGCCACCTGTATTGACCACTGCACCATGCTCTGGATCAGCAGATCCTGAGCTCTGGCGCAGTGGTTGATATTCGCCTGGAGGAACTCAATAGACATTAATTAGCGATGTCCATTAAGTCCCCCCCGGCCCCGTCTTCGGCACTTGTCGACGGGTGGATTGTTGGCGAGGGGACCCTAAGGCCATCGCCACCCTTCCTCCCCCTTCTCCTTGTGCGGGGGGCAGCACATTCTTTGCTGCCCACCGTATGCCCTGCGGGCTTTTTAGCCGCCTCGCACAGTGTGCAGTGCGGGGCGGCTGAACATTGGCCGGCTTTGTGGCCGGGCTGACCGCAGCGATAGCATTGATCGCTGCGATCCACGGCCTCCGTCGGGCACGCCTGCCGGACATGGCCCAGCTCCAAGCAGCGGTAGCACCGCATGGGTCTGGGCTCCAGCAGACGCACTTGGGCGGCCACCCACCCGACTAGCAGGCGGCCACCGTCCACCACCTTCTTGGCGGCGGCCACCGGGCAGCGCACCCACAACGTGCCGAGACCCGCGAAGTCCTTGCGGATTTCGCCCGACTTTACCGCCTCGGCAGAGCACTCACCCGCTCGGGCCACCGCAGCCACCACCTCCGTCGAGGAGACCGAGTCGTCCAGGCCCGAGATACGCAATTCTGCGCACCTCGTGGGCCTGGAGACACGGACCTCGTCCTCCTTAAATGTCTCCCTTAGCTTTTTGGCTAGGGAGTCTGCCATCTCGCCACTGGAGGCGCCTGGTACCTCCAGGATTCGCGCCCCAGTGGCCGCCGTTTTCATCCTGACGCCGGAGGCGATTCCGAAGTCGGCCAAGTTTATTTTTGCCTTGGCCTCCTTCATTACCGCCTCGTAAGTTATGCCGCCCTCCACGGCCGCCGGCTGCAGTGTCAGCACCACAGCCGACGACCGGGGAGGACGGAGCTTTTGGGGGCGCGTCGCGGCCTTCTTCGCCGCAGGGGGGGTGGGAGCAGATGGGGCCTTCTTCTTGGCCCCACGCTTCACCACCACATTCCAGCCCTCTGCCGTCGACGCGGGCGCCGGTGGGAGAGGGCGTGGCGCACTCTGCGGGGGGACAACCTTAGCGGCGGCCCCCTTCTTCTTCACCTCCTTTTTCTTCCCTCCCTGTTGGGCGGGAGGGGGTGGTGGCGGAGCGCTCTTCCTCTCCTTCAGACCCTTTTGGGCAGAAGAGGGAGGCGGGGGAGCGCTCTTCTTCCCCTTACCTTTCCCCTTCTCTCCCTGTTGTGCGGGAGGTGGGGACAATTTCTTATCCGCCGCGAGTGGAGGGCGCAGCCGTTTCTCCGGCAGGAGTCGCTCCTCCAGAGCCTCCAACCTCGCGCTCATCATGCTCCCGACTTGGAGCATGATGGAGCGCGAGATCTCCTCCAGTGCCGAGGCTGCTGGAGGGCGCTCAACCGGAGGGGGGCTTACCCTCTTTCTTCTGCTTGGTGGTGGCAAGGGTGGGTAGTCCACCTCAGGGATGGTGGGCGTTTGCACACTCCCACCAATCTCCTCCATCTCCATCGGGGCAGCCGGCGGGGACGCCCGACGGCGCTCCGCCTCCATCTCGGAACCTAACCTAACCTAACCTAACCTAACCTAACCTAACCTAACCTAACCTAACCTAACCTAACCTAACCTAACCTAACCTAACCTAACCTAACCTAACCTAACCTTTTTTTTTTTTTTTTTTTTTTTATCGTTGGGAAATGGTTTTCTCCATACCTACCCGCCTCGGGGGGGCGGGTAGGTTATGTCGGCCTTTCACCGACTAAAACCCAACGGTGGCCTTCTTCGACGCGCGAGTGAAGAGGGACCCCGGGAAGTCACCCTGGGCATGCGACCGCCGTCCCTCTTCACGTGCGCGTCCCGCCGCACGCACTCGGCGGCACCTCTCGGGGGGAGATAGAGTACCTCCCCCCTGCACCCTCGCGGTGCTTGCAGCAGCAACGAGGCCACCTCGTTGCTGCCGCCCTCCCCGGGGACGCGTCAGATGGTAAGGGTGCACAGAGCCCCCGCTCCGTGCACCCGCGTCCCCGATGACCCCTTTTAGTCGGCTTGTACGACAGGCAGGGGATACCGTGGCTGCATTCCTCGCCCCAGCCCACAGAGCCGTCGGACGCCTACGGCGGCAACGTACGAGCGTACGCCCGCCGCCTGCGCCCGACCCGTCTCCGGCGGATCGGATGAGCCGAGGAGTCTTCCTCCCTCATCCGCTCCGCCGCCTCCTTCTGCGACATCACGTCCTCGCAGAAGGAGATCATCGCCCTCCACGACCTGTCGCTGTCGACCATGGATTTGATCACAGCCGGCAGCGACAGGTCGGAACCCACCTCAGAGGTGAGGCTGGCGCGCGGTCCTGCCCAGGCTGGGCACTCCGCGAGAGTGTGCTGCGCCGTGTCTTCGGCGCAGCCACACCCATGGCACTCGGGAGTCGGCTCCCTTCCGGCAACCCGACACAGATACCTCCCGAAGCAACCATGCCCCGAGAGGACCTGCGTCAGCCGGAAGGAGAGCGTGCCATGGCCGCGGTCCAGCCATTGCAGCAGGACCGGGCGGACCCCCTCGATGGTACGGAGGCCCGCGGTCGGTCGCGCCAACCTCGCCCCCCACACCTCCACCATTTCGCGGCGGAACTCGTCCCGCCGCGCCTCCACCTCCTGCGGTGCCGGCCTACTGCCCTGGCCTCGCGCCTCCTCGCGCCAGTGGTATACTGACGCGAGGGTCCTCGCCTCCAGGTCCCAGGGCAGGGATCCGGCCAGCACGCATGCCGCCTCCACTCCCACCGTTCGATAGCCCCGTATCACCCTGACCGCCATTGCCCTCTGCACTCTTTGCAGCAGGGCGATGTTTCGGCTAGTCAGGGTGTCGGCCCACACTGGGGCGCCGTACAGGGCCATCGAACGGACCACTCCCAGGTACAGCCGCCTGCAGGAGGCCCTGGGCCCCCCCAAATTTGGGAGTATGCGCCCAAAGGCTGCGGCTGCACCTACGCATTTCTGCGCCAGCTGCTCGAAGTGTGCGCGGAAATTCCACCGGCTGTCGAGGATGAGGCCCAGGTATCTCATCGTCGACTTGACACCGATGGAAGTTCCGCCCACTATCAATTGTGATCCAGCGGGTGGGGCTTTCCGAGGTCCGTGAAAACACAGGGCCTCGGATTTGTGGAGGGCAACCTCCAACCCCAACCGCCGGATCCTCCCCACTACCTGTGCCACCCCAGCCGTGGCCAGGATGGCAGCGTCCCTGTATGTGCTGCCGCGGGCCGTCACGAGCGTGTCGTCGGCGTAACAAGTTACGTCGACGCCCCGCAGGTTTCGGCCGCGCAGCACCCAGTCATACCCGATGTTCCACAGGAGCGGCCCGAGAACCGAGCCCTGTGGAACACCGCACGTGACCCCCCGACTTTTCCACCCCGTCTGCGTCGGATAGGTGACGGCCCTCTCGGAGAGATAGGCCGCCACGACCCGACACAGATACCCGGGCACACCATGGTACCCCAGTGCCTCCTTTATCGTTTCCCAGGGGAGGGTATTAAAGGCGTTGGCGATGTCTAAAGACACCGCCAAGACGACCTCCCCCTGGGACACCGCTTCCTCCGCCAGGGCCCTCACCCGCGCAATCGCGCCGACGGTGGACCTGCCCTGACGGAAGCCGAACTGGTACGCACTGAGGTCCGGACCAACACTCTCAAGATGGTCGACGAGGCGGGCAGCTATTACTCGCTCGAACAGCTTGCCCACCTCGTCGAGCAACACGATCGGCCGATACGCCGACGGCGAGTCGGCCGGTCGCCCCTCCTTCTTTAGCAGCACCAGTTTCCCCGTCTTCCACCTGCGTGGAAACTGGCCCTGCTCAAGGCACGCCCCAAAGAGCGCCCTCATCCGTGGCTCGAGCGGACCGAGCATCAGCGCTAAGGCGCGTCCCGGCACACCGTCGGGCCCCGGGGCGACATTCTTGCCCCGGAGCCGCAACACCGCCGCCTTCAGCTGACCCTCGGTCAGCTCGGGTACGGACACTCCCGCGCCCTCCTCCTCCTCCTCCCGCCCGGCCGCCGCCATTGGCGGAGGAACGTGGCCGGCCCTGTTCGGAAACAGGGATCCGACCACCCGGTCCAGGACCTGCTGCTGGAGACTTTGCGTCAAGGGGGGAGCCCAGGGGCGAAGCTTCTGCCTCACCAGCCTGTACGGCTTCCCCCAAGGATCGCTGTTCAATGTCTCCAGCATTTCCTCCTCCGCCAATGCCTTGGCGTTCGCTATGGCCACCTTCAGGGTAGTGGAACACTCCCTGTAGGTGGCATAGAGCCGGGCCTCCTCCACCTCGTCCCTCCTCCTCCGCCTCCGGGACCGGGTGTACTGGCGCCTCGCCGCTACGCACGCTGCGCGTAGCTGCGCGAGCTCCTCACTCCACCAGTACACCTGGCGCCGGGCCTGGGGTGGGCCTGCTCGGGGCATGGCCGCGTCGCAGACGCGCGACATGGCCATCCCGAGCCACTCCACCTCCCGCTCCACCTCTACCGGGCCTTCCGGCACGGGTGTCCAGGCTTGGACCACGGCCGCCTCCGCTAGCACGTCCGGGTCCATCCGCCTGAGCACCCAGCGCGGGCCTCCCCCTCGCGGGGGTCGGCTTGGACCGCTCGGGGTACCTGGAGGAGAGGAAACGTTAAATCGGACATACAAGTGGTCCGACAACGTCTCCACCCCCTCCAGCACTTCCCAGCCCTGAATACGGCGCGCCAGGGCGGCATTGGCGAACGTGACGTCCACGATTGAGCCGCCCTGTTGCCGCACGCACGTATTTACCGACCCCCGGTTCAAAACAACCAGCCCGGTCTCCACCAGCCAGTCCTCGACCGACTCGCCGCGCGCGTCCGTTGCCGGGGATCCCCACGCCGTACACTTGGCGTTGAGGTCCCCAGCGACGAGCACTTTGCTGGGGCGCCTCTGGCCAATCAGAGCCCCGATTTCGATCAAGAGCTGATCGAAATCGGCTAGGCTCCGACTTGGCGAGAAGTACGCCCCAACCACCATCGTCTGTCCTAGGTGGGCCGCCACCCATCCCCGACCCCTCGACACCCTTTCGAGAGGGGGGGAACCTGCGGCCTCCTGCGAGACTATGGCCACCGAGCCTTCAAGGTCCTGCGCCCAGCTTGATCTGGGCGGGACATAATAAGGCTCGGCGATCACGGCCACCTGTATCGACCACTGCGCCATGCTCTGGATCAGCAGATCCTGAGCTCTGGCGCAGTGGTTGATATTCGCCTGGAGGAACTTGATGGCCATTAAATAGCGGTGTCCATCAAGTCCCCCCCGGCTCCGTCTTCGACACTTGTCGACGGGCAGATTGGTGGCGAGGGGACCCTGAGGCCATCGCCACCCTTCCTCCTTCCTCTATTTCTGGTGCGGGGAGCAGTGCAAGACTTGCTCCCCACACTATGCCCCGTGGGCTTTTTTGCCGCCGCACACAGGGTGCAGTGCGGGTCGGCAAAACAAGTTGCGGCTTTGTGGCCTGTCTGACCGCAGCGATAACACTGTTCGCTGCGGTCAACCGCGTCCGCGGGACACATCTGCTGGACGTGGCCCAGCCCCATGCAGCGATAACATCGCATGGGTCTGGGCTCCAGCAGATGGACTCGCGCAGCCACCCACCCCACCAGCAGGCGACCGCCATCCACCACCTTTTTAGCGGCTGCCACTGGGCAGCGCACCCACACCGTTCCGAGGTCTGCAAAGTCCTGGCGAATCTCACCGGACTTCACAGACTCGATGGGGCACTCGCCCTTCCGAGCGACAGCCGCCACAACCTCAATAGAAGTGACAGAGTCATCCAGGCCCGAGATGCGCATTTCAGCGCACTTCATGGGCCTGGAGACACGAACCTCGTCGTCTTTGAAAGCCTCCCTGAGCTTATTGGCCAGGGAGTCAGCCTTCTCGCTACTGGCCGCCCCTGGAACTTGCAGTATGCGGGCGCCAGTAGCAGCCGTCTTGACGTAGACGCCGGTTGGGATGCCAAGGTCAAGGAGACTGATATTCTCCTTGGCCCTGTCCATTACGTCTCTGTACGTCATTCCGGCCTTCTCGGCCGCCGGCTGCAGTGTGAGCACTACAGCCGCAGAACGAGGAGGGCGGAGTTTCGGGGGAGGCCGCGAGGCGGCCGTTTTCTTCTCAGGGGGAGGGGTGGGAGCAGGTGGGGCCTTTTTCTTCGCCCCACGCTTCGCCACCACATTCCACCCCTCTGCCAACGACGCGGGTGCCGGAGGGAGAGGGCGTGGCGCACTCTGCGGAGGGGCAGCCTTGGCAGCGGCCCCCTTCTTCTTGCCCTTTTTCCCTCCCAGTTGGGCGGGAGGGGGTGGTGCAGGTGCACTCTTCTTGCCCTTTTGGGCAGGAGGAGGAGGCAAAGTAGTGCTCCTCTTTCCCGTGCCCTTGCCTTTCCCTCCCTGTTGGGCGGGAGGGGGAGGAGGCACGGCCGATGGCGCCGTAGTAGCCGCGGGCCCTTTTCGGTCCGCGGCAAGTGGAGGGCGGAGGCGCTTCTCCGGTAGGAGCCGCTCCTCCAACGCCTCGAATCTCGCGCTCATCATGCCCCCGACTTGGAGCATGATGGAGCGCGAGAGCTCCTCTACAAATGAGGCGGTCACCGGCTGCTCGCTCTGCGGGGAGCTGGCCGGTTGTCGCCTCGGTCTTGGTGGTGATAGCGGAGGGAAGGTGGGGGAAGTCCCTCTCCCCTCAATCACCTCCATCTCGATCGGGGCGGCAGGAGATATCTCCTGCCGGCGCCCCTTTCCAATTTCGGCTCTGAGCTGGGCGAACTCCTTGCGAAGCTCGTCCAGCTCGGCTTGCAGGCGGGTGTTGGCCGCCTGCAGTCTGGAAGTCTCCTGGTTCGACGTCCGATGTTGTAGGACGCCAACCGCTTCTTTTATGGTTACCACCGCCTCCTTCAGAGATTTCCTGAAGGTGCCTTTCAGGTTCTTTGACTTGCTGGAGACCTTCTCTACCATCTCCAGTGCGTCAAAGACCTGTCCGGCTAAGGCGGTGGCATTTCCATCCTCCGCATCGTCTGTTTGGGGCGCTACGACCAGTGTCGCAGCTCCCCGGGATGCTCGCACTTTGCGAGCGAGCCCTGCCATCTCCTTTTCTACCTCAAGCTCCATCTCCTCCTTCTGGAGCTTGAGGTATTCTGCCTTCGCCTTCGCCAAGCCTACGTATTGGCCGGTGGTTGGCGGGCGGCCTCTCCCTCGGGTGGTCGAGGAAGAGCGACTTCTCGTCTTCGCCTCTTCATCACTCGACGACGCCGAGCTACAGCCGCTCAGGCGTCGTCGCTTCTCTCCACGAGTCTTCCAGAGCCTGCTGGTTCTGGAAGGCTCTGCCGACGAGACGGTGATCAGACTCGCGTCCGATTCACCCGTCCCGCCAGCCTCAAATCTTGGTGCCGAATCACATGCGATCTCGGTGTCCGTGTGCGTGCTAGGGTCATTATCTTTACGCGCTGTGCGCGGGAAAAGCGAAGAGTTGCCCCCCACAAATACGGTGGGGCTGCCCGAAACCAGTTCGGGGTGGGATTCTCCACTAAGGGTACCCACTTGTGGTATTAAGATTTTCTTTTCGCTTGACATTGTTGTTTTTTTGCCGGGGCTGCCGGCGAGTAGGATGGGATAGGATAGGGCAGTGGAAAGGACAAAGGATGGGAAAGGTGGGAAGGGACAGGGGAAGGTCGCAGTAGTGACTGATGATGAACCCCATCAGCCATACATCCCCTCGCGCTGCGACGCCGGTTGGGATTAGGGTAAAAACGACGGTGGCGCAAAGTGCGCCAGCACGAAGGTGCCCGCCCTTGCCCCATCCACTGTGCCCTCTGCTAATCAGAGGGACACGTGGAGGGACGCGTCTCTCCGCCTCCCCGAAGGGACTTGGAGAGACCCTCCTCGGTGTCATTAGCTTCACCCACGGGCTGGATTGCCCGGGGCTACTGAGCTCCCCCGCCACGACAAGGCTGACACCATGGGGGAGAACCTAACCTAACCTAACCTAACCTAACCTAACCTAACCTAACCTTTTTTTTTTTTTTTTTTTTTTTTGTCGCGGGAAAATGCCTAACACATACTCACTCTCCTCGGGGGGAAGAGTGAGTTATGTCGGGCTTGCACCGACTAAAAACCCGCGGTGGCCATCTCCGGCGCACGGCGAAGGAGGGAACCCGGGGGGTCCATTGGTTGGCATCCGGGTGTCCCTCCTCCGTGCGCCCCGCCGCTCGCACTCGGCGGCCCACCTCGGGGGGGAGACTACTGCCTCCCCCCCGCACCCTCACGGTGCCTGCAGCAGCAACGAGGCCACCCCGTTGCTGCCGCCCTCCCCGGGGACGCGTCAGATGGTAAGGGTGCACAGAGCCCCCGCTCCGTGCACCCGCGCCCCCGATGACCCCTTTTAGTCGCCTTGTACGACAGGCAGGGGATACCGTGGCTGCATTCCTCGCCCCAGTCCACAGGGCACTCGGGCGCCTACGGCGGCAACGTACGAGCGTACGCCCGCCGCCTGCGCCCGACCCGTCTCCGGCGCATCGGATGAGCCGAGGAGTCTTCCTCCCTCACCCGCTCCGCCACCTCCTTCTGCGACATCACGTCCTCGCAGAAGGAGATCATCGCCCTCCACGACCTGTCGCTGTCGACCATGGATTTGATCACAGCCGGCAGCGACAGGTCGGAGCCCACCTCAGAGGTGAGGCTAGCGCGCGGCTCCGCCCAGGCTGGGCACTCCGCGAGAGTGTGCTGCGCCGTATCTTCGGCGCAGCCACACCCATGGCACTCAGGCGTCGGCTCCCTTCCGGCAACCCGACACAGGTACCTCCCAAAACAACCATGCCCCGAGAGGACCTGCGTCAGCCGGAAGGAGAGCGTGCCATGGCCGCGGTCCAGCCATTGCAGCAGAACCGGGCGGACCCCCTCGATGGTACGGAGGCCCGCGGTCGGTCGCGCCAACCTCGCCCCCCATACCTCCACCATTTCGCGGCGGAACTCATCCCGCCGCGCCTCCACCTCTCGCGGTGCCGGCCTACTGCCCTGGCCTCGCGCCTCCTCGCGCCAGTGGTATACTGACGCGAGGGCCCTCGCCTCCAGGTCCCAGGGCAGGGATCCGGCCAGCACGCATGCCGCCTCCACTCCCACCGTCCGATAGCCCCGTATCACCCTGACCGCCATCGCCCTCTGCACTCGCTGCAGCAGGGCGATATTTCGGCTTGTCAGGGTGTCGGCCCACACTGGGGCGCCGTACAGGGCCATCGAACGGACCACTCCCAGGTACAGCCGCCGACAAGAGGCCCTGGGCCCCCCCAAATTAGGGAGTATACGCCCGAAGGCTGCGGCTGCACCTACGCATTTCTGCGCCAACTGCTCAAAGTGCGGGCGGAAATTCCACCGGCTGTCGAGGATGAGGCCAAGGTACCTCATCGTCGACTTGACACCGATGGAAGTTCCGCCCACTATCAATTGTGATCCAGCGGGTGGGGCTTTCCGAGGTCCGTGAAAACACATGGCCTCGGATTTGTGGAGGGCAACCTCCAACCCCAACCGCCGGATCCTCCCCACCACCTGTGCCACCCCAGCCGTGGCCAGGATCGCTGCGCGCCGGTAGGTGCTGCCGCGGGCCGTTACCAGTGTGTCGTCGGCGTAACAGGTTACTTCAACGCCCCGCAAATTTCGGCCCCGCAGCACCCAGTCGTAGCCGATGTTCCACAGGAGAGGTCCGAGGACCGACCCCTGCGGAACACCGCACGTCACCCCCCGACTTTTCCATCCAGACTGCGTCGGATAGGTGACGGCCCTCTCGGAGAGATAGGCCGCCACGACCCGACGCAGGTACCCCGGCACGCCATGGTACCTCAGTGCCTCCTTTATTGTTTCCCAGGGGAGGGTATTAAAAGCGTTGGCGATGTCTAATGACACCGCCAAGACGACCTCCCCCTGGGACACCGCTTCCTCCGCCAGGGCCCTCACCCGCGCAATCGCGCCGACGGTGGACCTGCCCTGACGGAAGCCGAACTGGTACGCACTGAGGTCCGGACCAATCCCCTCTAGATGGTCGACGAGGCGGGCAGCTATTACACGCTCGAACAACTTGCCCACCTCGTCGAGCAACACGATCGGCCGATACGCCGACGGCGAGTCGGCCGGTCGCCCCTCCTTCTTTAGCAGGACCAGCTTCCCCGTCTTCCACCTGCGTGGAAACTGGCCCTGCCCAAGGCACGCTCCAAAGAGCGCCCTCACCCGTGGCTCGAGCGGACCGAGCATCAGCGCCAAGGCGCGTCCCGGCACACCGTCGGGCCCCGGGGCGACATTCTTGCCCCGGAGCCGCAACACCGCCGCCTTCAGCTGACCCTCGGTCAGCTCGGGTACGGACACTTCTGCGCCCTCCTCCTCCTCCTCCCGCCCGGCCGCCGCCATTGGCGGAGGAACGTGGCCGGCCCTGTTCGGAAACAGGGATCCGACCACCCGGTCCAGGACCTGCTGCTGGAGACTTTGCGTTAAGGGGGGAGCCCAGGGGCGAAGCTTCTGCCTCACCAACCTGTACGGCCTCCCCCAAGGATCGCTGTTCAACGTCTCCAGCATTTCCTCCTCCGCCAATGCCTTGGCGTTCGCTATGGCCACCTTCAGGGCAGTGGAACACTCCCTGTAGGCGGCATAGAGCCGGGCCTCCTCCACCTCGTCCCTCCTCCTCCGCCTCCGGGACCGGGTGTACTGGCGCCTCGCCGCTACGCACGCTGCGCGTAGCTGCGCGAGCTCCTCACTCCACCAGTACACCTGACGCCGGGCCCGGGGTGGGCCTGCTCGGGGCATGGCCGCGTCGCAGACGCGCGACATGGCCATCCCGAGCCACTCCACCTCCCGCTCCACCTCTACCGGGCCTTCCGGCACGGGTGTCCAGGCTTGGACCACGGCCGCCTCCGCTAGCACGTCCGGGTCCATACGTCTGAGCACCCAGCGCGGGCCTCCCCCTCGCGGGGGTCGGCTTGGACCGCTCGGGGTACCTGGAGGAGAGGAAACGCTAAATCGGACATACAGGTGGTCCGACAACGTCTCCACCCCCTCCAGCACTTCCCAGCCCTGAATACGGCGCGCCAGGGTGGCATTGGCGAACGAGACGTCCACGATTGAGCCGCCCTGTTGCCGCACGCACGTATTTGCCGACCCCCGGTTCAACACAACCAGCCCGGTCTCCACCAGCCAGTCTTGCACCGCCTCGCCTCGCGCGTCTGTCGCCGGGGATCCCCACGCCGTACACTTGGCATTAAGGTCCCCAGCGACGAGCACTTTGCTGGGGCGACTCTGGCCAATCAGAGCCCCGATCTCGATCAAAAGCTGATCGAAATCGGCTAGGCTCCGATTTGGCGAGAAGTACGCCCCAACCACCATTATCTGTGCTAGGTGGGCCGCCACCCATCCCCGACCCCTCGTAACCCTATCGAGAGGGGGGGAACCTGCGGCCTCCTGCGAGATTATGGCCACCGAGCCTCCGAGGTCCCGCGTCCAGCTTGATCTGGGCGGGACAAAGTAAGGCTCGGCGATCACGGCCACCTGTATAGACCACTGCGCCATGCTCTGGATCAGCAGATCCTGAGCTCTGGCGCAGTGGTTGATGTTCGCCTGGAGGAACTCAATGGACATTAATTAGCGGTGTCCATCAAGTCCCCCCCGGCCCCGTCTTCGGTACTTGTCGACGGGCGGATCGGCGGCGAGGGGACCCTAAGGCCATCTCCACCCTTCCTCCCCCTCCTCCTTGTGCGGGGGGCAGCACAAACTTTGCTGCCCGCCGTGTGCCCTGCGGGCTTCTTAGCCGCCTCGCACAGGGTGCAGTGCGGAGCGGCTGAGCATTGGCCGGCTTTGTGGCCGGGCTGACCGCAGCGATAGCATTGATCGCTGCGATCCACGGCCTCCGTGGGGCACGCCTGCCGGACATGGCCCAGCTCCAAGCAGCGGTAGCACCGCATGGGTCTGGGCTCCAGCAGACGCACTTGGGCGGCCACCCACCCGACTAACAGGCGGCCACCGTCCACCACCTTTTTGGCAGCGGCCACCGGGCAGCGCACCCACAATGTGCCGAGACCCGCGAAGTCCTTGCGGATCTCGCCGGACTTTACGGACTCGGCGGGGCACTCTCCCGCTCTGGCTACCGCAGCCACTACCTCCATGGTGGAGACGGAGTCATCCAGACCCGAGATGCGCATTTCTGCGCACTTCGTGGGCCTGGAGACACGGACCTCATCCTCCTTGAATGCCTCCCTTAGCTTATTGGCTAGGGAGTCTGCCTTCTCGCCACTGGAGGCGCCTGGTACCTCCAGGATTCGCGCCCCAGTGGCCGCTGTTCTAAATCTAACGCCCGTGGCGATTCCAAGGTCGGCCAAGTTAATCTTCTCCTTGGCCTCCTTCATCATCGCCTCGTAGGTTATGCCGCTCTCCACGGCCTCCGGCTGCAGTGTGAGCACCACAGCCGACGACCGGGGAGGGCGGAGCTTCTCGGGGCGCATCGCGCCTTTCTTCGCCGCAGGAGGCGTGGGAGCAGGCGGGGCCTTCTTCTTGGCCCCACGCTTCACCACCACGCTCCACCCATCCGCCATTGATGTGGGCGGCGGGGGGAGAGAGCGCGGTACACTCTGCAAGGGGGCAGCCTTGGCGGCGACCCCCTTCTTCTTCGCCTCCTTTTTCTTCCCTCCCTGTTGGGCGGGAGGGGATGGCAGTGGAGCGCTCATCTTCTCCTTCTCGCCCGTTTGGGCAGAAGGGAGAGGTGGGAGAGCACTCTTCTTCCTCTTTCCTTTCCCCTTCTCTCCCTGTTGTGCGGGAGGTGGGGACGATTTTTTATCCGCCGCGAGTGGAGGGCGCAGCCGTTTCTCCGGCAGGAGTCGCTCCTCCAGAGCCTCCAACCTCGCGCTCATCATGCTCCCGACTTGGAGCATGATCGAGCGCGAGATCTCCTCCAGTGCCGAGGCCGCCGGAGGGCCCTCAACCGGAGGGGGGCTCACCCTCTTTCTTCTGCTTGGTGGCGGCAAGGGTGGGTAGTCCACCTCAGGGATGGTGAGCGTGGGCACACTCCCACCAATCTCCTCCATCTCCATCGGGGCAGCCGGTGGGGACGACCGACGGCGCTCCGCCTCCATCTCGGCCCTGAACTGGGCAAACTCCTTGCGGAGATCGTCCAGCTCAGTCTGCAGGCGGGTGTTGTTCGCCTGCAGCCTGGCCGACTCTTCACTAGCCGTTCGGCTGTGCAGAGCCCGCACAGCGTCCGAGATGGACGCGACTGCCTCGTTCAGGCACTTTTTAAAGGTGCCCTTCAAGTTGGCCGACTTGCTCGAGACCATGCGGACGGTCTCAAGTGCATCGGCCACTTGCTTATTGAGGGCGGCGGCTGTTGTTGCGCCCTCCTTGTCCTCCTCCTGGTGTACCGGGGCTGCTGAGGCGGCTTCGCAGCCTCTGCGAGACTCCCGGTTCTTTCGGGCCTGTGCGGCCACTTCTTTCTCCGCCTCAAGCTCCAGCTCCTTCTCCTGGAGCCTGAGGTATTCCGCCTTGGCCTTGGCCAGACCTACGTACTGACCAGTGGTAGGCGGGCGGCCTCTTCCCCTGACGACCGGGGAGGTGCTACTGGCCCGCTTAGCTCGCTCCTTCTCCCCAACCTGCTCCTCCTCGCTAGACGACGCCGAGCTAAGGCCGCTCAGGCGCCGTCTCTTTTCCCCTCGTTTCCTCCAGAACCTAGTGGCTCTGGAGGAATCCACCGACGAGACAGTGATCAGACTAGTGTCTGATCCACATGCAATGTCAGCTCCCTCCTCTCCTACTCCTCCTCCATTTTTTTGTTTTAAATTTAAAGTTTCCATTTTGTTCCCACGAGAAAGGGCGATTTATACTCCTCCGTCGGCTACGCCCATCCTAGGAGGGGGGAATTAATACAGTGGAGGCCCCCAGGTATCCACAGGGTGTTACGTGTGTTCTCACGGGTTTATTTACAAGTTTTCCTTCTCTCTTGGCCGGCCAATTAAGGCAAGCCCGCCTCGGCCCGCCATGCGACAACATACCCTCTTACACCACACGAGGGTCGTTGAAGCCACATGACGGGTACCGGGGGTGGAGGTTGGTGAGGCCTCCACCTTGGACGGAGGGCGCGCCAGGGGACACTGGTACGCCAACCGCCACTACTCCCACCATCGGAAAAGGGATAGGAAAGGGGAATTTGGCAGGATAAAGGAATTGGAAAGGTGGGATTGGGATTCGGGATACGACGGTGGCACGTGGGGACTCCCACAGTGCCTGCTCAGCGGCACCTTGCCGCGAGCCCGCCCTTGCCTCTCCCACTGTGCCCTCTGCATACAGCAGAGGGACACGTGGAGAGACGCGTCTCTCCGCCTCCCCGAAGGGACTTGGAGAGACCCACCTCGGTGTCATTAGCTTCACCCCGGGCTGGATTGCCCGGGGCTACTGAGCTCCCCCGCCACGACAAGGCTGACACCATGGGGGAGAACCTAACCTAACCTAACCTAACCTAACCTAACCTAACCTAACCTAACCTAACCTAACCTAACCTAACCTAACCTAACCTAACCTAACCTTTTTTTTTTTTTTTTTTGACGGAGTGGAAATGCTCTTACGCATCCCCTCGACTTAGGGCTGTCGAGGGGGCAACCTAACCTAACCTAACCTAACCTAACCTAACCTAACCTAACCTAACCTAACCTAACCTAACCTTTTTTTTTTTTTTTTTTTTGACGGAGTGGAAATGCTCTTACGCATCCCCTCGACTTAGGGCTGTCGAGGGGTATGTGGGACTCACTCCTCGAGATGGTATGAGGAGTCACTACCCACTAAAACCACTCCGGCGTTTCACCCTCCTGCCTGTAGTGGGGACACAGTGTGGTCCCAAAGTACTTCAAGCCACTGTGTCCCCAGGCCGCACCGGCTTAATGCGTGGCCGGTGCTCCCGCGCCAAAGAGGGGAAGGGTCGAACGCGGCGATCCTTCCCCCAGACGGGCGGAGTCCAAACTGTGGTCCCTACACCACGGACTCCACTAAGGCATGAGGCGGGCGAACTGCGCCCGCCTCCTGCCCCTCCGCCTACGCCGGAGCAGGGGCGCGTCGACTTCGTCTTCGCGTCCCCGCTCCGCGGCCTCCTTCTGTGAGATGACTGTCTCGCAGAAGGAGGCCACTGCCTCCCACGATCTCTCGCTGCTCAGCATGGTCGCAACCACACTGTGCAGCGAGAGATCCCCTCTCCCGGTGGCCGTCACTAGCTCGTGGCGCTCCCGGTCCCAGCGACTACACTCCTCCAGTGTGTGCTGGGCCGTATCATCTGGAGCGCCACACTCGTGGCACCGCGGACTCGGCTCCCTTCCAATGTTGTGCAGGTAATGACCGAAGCAACCATGCCCGGTCATCACCTGCGTCAGTCGGAAGCCGAGGCCCCCGTGCCCCCTCGACAGCCACCCCTCAAACGACGGGAGGAGAGCCCCTATAGTGCGGGTACCATAGGGGCAATCCTCCAAGCCGCTCTTCCAACGGTCTCTCATGCGGCGGGTCACCTGCCGACGAGCCCTCTCTACGACTTCGCGGTCAGGGCGTTCTCCTCGCGCCCTGGCCGCAGCCCGCTCGTCGTATGTCCTCGCCTGCACCTGGGCATCAAGCTCCCAGGGAGGAGTGCAGGCGAGGGCGCATGCCGCCGCATAAGAGACCGTTGAGTAGGCCTTCACCATTCGGTGGGCCACCACCCTCTGGGGGCGTCGGAGAAGCACTTTGTTCCTCTCCGACAGCCTGTCGGCCCATACCGGCGCTCCATACAGGGCCATGCTACGCACGACCCCTGCATAGAGTCGCCGGCACGGAGCCCCAGGTCCCCCCAAGTTTGGCAGCAATCTGCCCAGAGCCGAAGCCGCCCTCACTAGTCGGGGAGCACTTCGCGTGAAGTGCTCCCCGAAGTCCCACTTGCGGTCCAGGACAAGACCAAGATACTTGATATTGGCCTTGACCTGGACCCGCTCTCCCCCTACGGGGATCGTGGCTCCGGCTCTCAGCTGCCAACGTGGCCCACCGAATGTAATGGCCTCAGTCTTGGAGAGAGAGACGCTCAGGCCTAGCCTGGTTATGCGACCGACTATCAGCTCGGTCGCAATCGTCGCTCTCCCCAAGACCTCGCCCCTCTCGCGTCCCCGGACGGCCACCATCGTGTCATCAGCGTAACAGATGGTGATCATCCGGGAAGCTGCTCCCCCCTGATGGCCCAGTCATACCCGATGTTCCAGAGCAGGGGTCCGAGCACGGACCCCTGTGGAACACCGCACGTCATGACGTGGGCCATCATCCGGCCGCTCCGCTCGTAGAGCACTACCCTCCCGCTGAGGTAGTGCTCCACTATCCGCCGAAGGTAGGGAGGCACTTGGTGGTATCGAAGTGCCTCCCTAATGACTGCGTAAGGGAGGGTGCCAAACGCGTTGGCGATGTCCAGGGACACCGCCACCACACCCTCCCCCCTGTCCGCCGCATCCTCGCTGAAGTCCCTGAGGGACTTCAGCGCATCTATGGTGGACCTCCCCTCCCGGAACCCGAACTGTCTATCTGACAAGTCCGGGCCCGTATCCACCAGGTGGTCCACTATGCGGCTGGACAGGATCCTCTCCAGCATCTTCCCCATCTCGTCCAGCAGGACGATGGGGCGATAGCCGGAGGGACAGTCCGGCGGGCGGCCCTCCTTCCTGAGAAGGCACAGGCGCCCCTCCTTCCAGCACCCCGGGAAACGTCCCTCTTTGAGACAATCGTCAAAGAGGGACTTAAGACGGCTCCCGAGGTGCTCCAGGGCTACTGCCAATGCCTTCCCAGGAACGCCGTCGGGTCCCGGAGCCTTCCTGCACGATCGCAGTCGGCTCACTACTCGTTCCATCTCGTCATCCGTGACTGGCGGTATGACGAGATGGACGGGACCCTCCGGCTCCGCAGACGGTTCCGACATGCTCGGCGGCGCAACTTCCGCCGCCGAGGGAAAGAGGCCCTCCACGACCCGCGTGAGGAGTTCCGGCTCCATGGATTCCATGGGGGGGGCGTGCGCCATCTTTCTACGCACCACCCTATATGGCCTCCCCCATGGATCCCGGTCTAGCGTGGCCAGGAACTCCTCACGCGCCTCATCCTTCCTCTTTGAGATGGCCGCTTGGAGGGCCACCTTTGCCTCCCTGAGGAGCCCATACAAGAGCTCCTCTTCCCACTCCTCATGTCGGCGCCGTCTGCATCTGGTGTAGTTCCGGCGGGCTCTATTACTGGTGATCCGAAGAGCCGCAATCTCTTCGTTCCACCAGTAAACCTGCTTTTTAGCCGGCATCCGACGCGCCCGGGGCATGGACGCGTCGCATACCGACTGCAGGGCCGCTCGGAACTGCACCGCCCTCTCCTCTACTCCCAAGGTGACCGGCGGGGGAGCACACCACGCCTCGACCATGGCGGCTTCTGCCGCCATATCCCTGTCGAGGCGCGTCGCCGCCCACCTCGGGAGCAGACCCTCCCTCCTGGCCCTCAGCCTGGGAGATGGGGCTCCGGACGCGGTCTGGACCCTCATCCGAACATATACATGGTCGGAGAGGGTCTCCACGTCCTCCAGGACGCGCCAGTCCACGATGTGCGCAGCGATGAGGGGGGTAGCGAACGATACGTCCACTATGGATCCCCCCTCCCGTCGCACACATGTGTTGGCGCTGCCCTGGTTCAGCACCACGAGCCCCATCTCAGTCACCCATTCGCTGAGGGCCACCCCCTTGGCGTTGGTGGTGACCGACCCCCACTCCGCACTCTTGGCGTTGCAGTCCCCCAGCAATATAAGCTGGGCCGGACTAACCCTCCGCAGGACTCTTTCGAGGGCTTCCAGAAAGCCCTCGAAGTCCCGCAGCGGCTTATTAGGGGAGAAATATACTGCCAGCAGCACTATCTCTCCCCATTTAGCCGCCACGTAGCCCGGCCCACTCTCCACTGGAGAGAGGGGGATCGCACCGCCAGTCGTCGGCACCACCAACGCCACTTTTCCATCCGCAGCCCCGGCCCAGTTGGGCTGCGGAGGGATAAAATATGGCTCTGCCATAGCCGCCACGTCAATGGACCACTCCGCCATGACCTGCATGAGCAGGTCCTGAGCTCGGGCGGAGTGGTTCAAATTCCCCTGCAGGACGTCTAAATGCCGGTGTACTGGCATTTAGACGTCCATGTTAACAACCTCCGGGGCCACTGTGGCAGACCTTTTCGGGGCCCCGGGCGGGACCGCCTTCCCCCTGGTTGTGGGCGGGGCACACACCAGTCCCCCCATCATATGGGCAGCAGGCCGCTTGGCCTCGTGGCAGACTGCACAGAAGGCATTCGCCTCTGTGCAGTCAGCCATCCAATGTCCCGGCCTGCTGCATCTAAAACACAGGGCGCCCCGTTCTATTGCCGATGGGCAGAGCGCCCTGGTGTGCCCCGTCCCCATGCACTTGTAACAGCGCATGGGCGCCGGCCCAAGTGATTTCACCTGGGCCGACGACCATCCCACAACCACCCTTCCTGCCGAAATCAGAGCGTTGGCAGCGGCAACCGGGCACTGCACGAGCACCGACCCGGTTCCGCTGCGGAGCGCCCTGATGGCCCCGACTTTAACATGGGCGGGCTGACACCCGCCCTTTGCCGCCACCGCCGCCAGGACGCGGTCAGGGGTGACAGTCTCGTCAAGGCCGGTAATCTGGATACCGGCCATTTTGACGGGACGGTACACCCGCGCCTGCTCCCCCACCAGTTGTTCGATTTTTGCACATAGTGCATCAGCGGCCCTCCCGTCGCTGTCCCCGGGGACCTCAATGATGCGGGCCCCGGCAGCGGTCTGCCGCACCCGCACGTGCTGTAGCCCCACCTCGGCTAGATCAAACGAGGTGATCGCCTTTGTCATAACGGAGGCGTACGTAGCCTCCGTGTCCGACTTTAAGGCGATCACCACCGCCGAGGTGGTGGGGCTGGCCAGTTTCTTTGCCCCCGGCGTCTGTGCCGGGGCCTTCTTGTTCTGTCCTGCTGGGGGGGGCGGGCTGGGTTTCCCCTTCCCCCTTCCCTTCCTCTTCACCACCTCCACCCAGGATGACTGGGGAGGAGGTGGCTGGGTGGCGGTTGAGGGACCCGCTCCCCCTGCCCTCGAGATTGGGCCTTTGGCAGGCCCGGGAGACGGCACTGGTGGCGGCCTCGCCGTCGGCCGCTTGGCCGCAGCTGGGGGTGCCACCGGCACCCCCCTTTGTGCGGCCGCCTTCTTGGGCTGCTGGGGTTGGGGTGGCGCCACCACCAACCCAGCAGCCAGGGCTCTGGCTGCTTCCTCCCTCCGGCGGTCCGCCGCCAGTGGGGGACGGAGAGTGGGCTCCGCCGGAAGTCGTCTTTCCACTTCCGCCAGCCGCACACTCACCATTTCTCCCATGGCCCGGCACCGCTCGTGTATGACGTCTCCGAGGGAGACGAATAACTCCCTCTGGAGCGTCGCCACAAGCGCGGGGAGCTCATCACGCCCCTGGGTAGGAGCCGGAGTGGACGGGGGAGGGGATCTGGCGTTCCTCTCGGAGAACGCAAGCCTCAGGGCCTTTGTCTCCGACCTGAGGAGCGCCAGTTCCTCCCTCATCCTTTTGTTGTCCGCTCGCAGTATGCGGACAACCTCCGACTCCTCCTTTTCTTCCTCCAGCATATCTGAAGCCCGCAGAATCTCTCTGCAGGCTTCATTCATTCGGCGCCACACGTCGCCCTTCAAATTCCCGCACTTGCGGGCCTCCTCTAAGATGGACTGGGCGGCCCGTCGTGTAGTCGCCACCCAGTCACCATCCTCCGCTGCGCTTGGGGGGGCAGGAAGAAGGGGGCTGCGATCCCTTACAGCGTCCCCTTGCTTCCCCCCCCTTTTTCCCCCTCCCCTGTCAATGGGGCGGGAGTCCCGGCGGAAGCTAAGGCGGTATTCCGCCGCCGCGTCCGCCTCCTCCTCGTACTCCGCGAACTGGAGCTCGCGCTCGAGCTCGCGGAGCTGGGACCTCGCCACAGAGAGGCCCACATGCGACCCTTTGGACATGGGCTGCCTCCCCCTCCGGGCAGTATTAACCTTTCCGGGCTCTACGAGCCCAAGGTCGTCGCCCGCTTCCTCTGCGTGCCTCTTGGTGGGCCTAGAGGCTCCACCTCCGTCCGACTGGACTGCCGAGACCGGCCCCTCGTTGTCGCCGTCATTCGACGACGAGTCCGAGATGTCGATCTCGACACTCTCCCCCACAGGTGTCTCACAGGGCTCGTTCCTTTCCGGGGCCACAAAGACCTCCGGAAGGTCACTCCCCCCCTCCCCCTCCTTCCTCGCTACTCGTTTGGACCTCCTGGGCGTTTTCCCGGAGGAAACGCTTAGAGGTTCCACAACCACTGAACAACCGACTATGTCGGCTTTCAGTCGACCGGGCCCCCCTGGCCCCTCCCCACGCGACACTTCCACACCCTTGACCATTTTTGTAACTTCCAGAAGGGAAGTTACCAAAAAAGAAGGAAAAAAAAAATAACGCCGAAGCGTTAAAAAACGCTGCCAAGAGCAAATCCGACAAAAAAACAAAAAGTTAGTAAAAAGTGGTCAAGCGTGACCCGGCCACTTTTTACAAACTTAAGGGGAAAAAATTCCCCCTCCTCCCCCCCTTGAGGTACGATGGCGTGCTTGGTGTCCAAGGACAGACCAAGCAGCCGGCTCCCTCCCCCAAAAACAACAACCCTCCCCCCCTTCGATCTCAGGAGCTACTGCTCCCCGAACAACTTTACAAAGTTATTCGGGTAGTTTTCGCCCCTGATCCGATGAAATAGCAATACACGTTTGCCCCTATAACTTTTGAACGGAGTGTCCAAAAGTTATGAGACAAACGGCAGCCGAAAGGACTCCACAAGACCTCCAACACCACTTACCCCAAAACAAAGAAAAAGTGAATCTACCCCGCAAAAAGAATTTTTAATAAATTTCGGGCGAAGACGCTAAACTTCCGAGCGCTTGAAGCCAACTCACGCTTTTCCCCACAATAAATAGAACCAAAGGTCCTAAAAATATGGGGAAAGCGGCAGCCGACGGCAAACGCCGGGAAGAATTTTATCAACCCCCGACAGATATCAAAAATTTTTGTTAACTATTTTTAAAAGTGAAATTAAACTTCAAAAGTTTAAAATGACAATTAAAAATAGCCACAAACAAATCTATAATTAAATCCCCAGTGGTGCTGGTGCCCTGGGAGCAGAATCCCAACAAGGGCGACGCGAGACAGAACCCGCAACTCCGAGAGCCAGAACTCTCCCTACCCGGATGGCTGCAGAAAGCCAGAAACCGCGAAGAGCGAGAAAGTGCAATCGACCAACCTGGACGAGCGCACTGACCCGACTAACCTTTTTTTTTTTTTTTTTTTTTTTGACGGAGTGGAAATGCTCTTACGCATCCCCTCGACTTAGGGCTGTCGAGGGGTATGTGGGACTCACTCCTCGAGATGGTATGAGGAGTCACTACCCACTAAAACCACTCCGGCGTTTCACCCTCCTGCCTGTAGTGGGGACACAGTGTGGTCCCAATGTACTTCAAGCCACTGTGTCCCCAGGCCGCACCGGCTTAATGCGTGACCGGTGCTCCCGCGCCAAAGAGGGGAAGGGTCGAACGCGGCGATCCTTCCCCCAGACGGGTGGAGTCCAAACTGTGGTCCCTACACCACGGACTCCACTAAGGCATGAGGCGGGCGAACTGCGCCCGCCTCCTGCCCCTCCGCCTACGCCGGAGCAGGGGCGCGTCGACTTCGTCTTCGCGTCCCCGCTCCGCGGCCTCCTTCTGTGAGATGACTGTCTCGCAGAAGGAGGCCACTGCCTCCCACGATCTCTCGCTGCTCAGCATGGTCGCAACCACACTGTGCAGCGAGAGATCCCCTCTCCCGGTGGCCGTCACTAGCTCGTGGCGCTCCCGGTCCCAGCGACTACACTCCTCCAGTGTGTGCTGGGCCGTATCATCTGGAGCGCCACACTCGTGGCACCGCGGACTCGGCTCCCTTCCAATGTTGTGCAGGTAATGACCGAAGCAACCATGCCCGGTCATCACCTGCGTCAGTCGGAAGCCGAGGCCCCCGTGCCCCCTCGACAGCCACCCCTCAAACGACGGGAGGAGAGCCCCTATAGTGCGGGTACCATAGGGGCAATCCTCCAAGCCGCTCTTCCAACGGTCTCTCATGCGGCGGGTCACCTGCCGACGAGCCCTCTCTACGACTTCGCGGTCAGGGCGTTCTCCTCGCGCCCTGGCCGCCGCCCGCTCGTCGTATGTCCTCGCCTGCACCTGGGCATCAAGCTCCCAGGGAGGAGTGCAGGCGAGGGCGCATGCCGCCGCATAAGAGACCGTTGAGTAGGCCTTCACCATTCGGTGGGCCACCACCCTCTGGGGGCGTCGGAGAAGCACTTTGTTCCTCTCCGACAGCCTGTCGGCCCATACCGGCGCTCCATACAGGGCCATGCTACGCACGACCCCTGCATAGAGTCGCCGGCACGGAGCCCCAGGTCCCCCCAAATTTGGCAGCAATCTGCCCAGAGCCGAAGCCGCCCTCACTAGTCGGGGAGCAATTCGCGTGAAGTGCTCCCCGAAGTCCCACTTGCGGTCCAGGACAAGGCCAAGATACTTAATATTGGCCTTGACCTGGATCCGCTCACCCCCTACGGGGATCGTGGCTCCGGCTCTCAGCTGCCAACGTGGCCCACCGAATGTGATCGCCTCGGTCTTGGAGAGAGAGACGCTCAGGCCTAGCCTGGCTATGCGACCGACTATAAGCTCGGTCGCAGTCGTCGCTCTCCCCAAGACCTCGCCCCTCTCGCGTCCCCGGACGGCCACCATCGTGTCATCAGCGTAACAGATGGTGATCATCCGGGGAAGCTGCTCCCCCCTGATGGCCCAGTCATACCCGATGTTCCAGAGCAGGGGTCCGAGCACGGACCCCTGTGGAACACCGCACGTCATGACGTGGGCCATCATCCGGCCGCTCCGCTCGTAGAGCACTACCCTCCCGCTGAGGTAGTGCTCCACTATCCGCCGAAGGTAGGGAGGCACTTGGTGGTATCGAAGTGCCTCCCTAATGACTGCGTAAGGGAGGGTGCCAAACGCGTTGGCGATGTCCAGGGACACCGCCACCACACCCTCCCCCCTGTCCGCCGCATCCTCGCTGAAGTCCCTGAGGGACTTCAGCGCATCTATGGTGGACCTCCCCTCCCGGAACCCGAACTGTCTATCTGACAAGTCCGGGCCCGTATCCACCAGGTGGTCCACTATGCGGCTGGACAGGATCCTCTCCAGCATCTTCCCCATCTCGTCCAGCAGGACGATGGGGCGATAGCCGGAGGGACAGTCCGGCGGGCGGCCCTCCTTCCTGAGAAGGCACAGGCGCCCCTCCTTCCAGCACCTCGGGAAGCGTCCCTCTTTGAGACAATCGTCAAAGAGGGACTTAAGACGGCTCCCGAGGTGCTCCAGGGCTACTGCCAATGCCTTCCCAGGAACGCCGTCGGGTCCCGGAGCCTTCCTGCACGATCGCAGTCGGCTCACTACTCGTTCCATCTCGTCATCCGTGACTGGCGGTATGACGAGATGGACGGGACCCTCCGGCTCCGCAGACGGTTCCGACATGCTCGGCGGAGCAATTTCCGCCGCCGAGGGAAAGAGGCCCTCCACGACCCGCGTGAGGAGTTCCGGCTCCATGGATTCCATGGGGGGGGCGTGCGCCATCTTGCTACGCACCACCCTATATGGCCTCCCCCATGGATCCCGGTCTAGCGTAGCCAGAAACTCCTCACGCGCCTCATCCTTCCTCTTCGAGATGGCCGCTTGGAGGGCCACTTTAGCCTCCCTGAGGAGCCCATACAGGAGCTCCTCTTCCCACTCCTCATGTCGGCGCCGTCTGCATCTGGTGTAGTTCCGGCGGGCTCTGTTACTGGTGATCCGAAGAGCCGCAATCTCTTCGTTCCACCAGTAAACCTGCTTTTTAGCCGGCATCCGACGCGCCCGGGGCATGGACGCGTCGCATACCGACTGCAGGGCCGCTCGGAACTGCACCGCCCTCTCCTCTACTCCCAAGGTGGCCGGCGGGGGAGCACACCACGCCTCGACCATGGCGGCTTCTGCCGCCATATCCCTGTCGAGGCGCGTCGCCGCCCACCTCGGGAGCAGACCCTCCCTCCTGGCCCTCAGCCTGGGAGATGGGGCTCCGGACGCGGTCTGGACCCTCATCCGAACATATACATGGTCGGAGAGGGTCTCCACGTCCTCCAGGACGCGCCAGTCTACGATGTGTGCAGCGATGAGGGGGGTAGCGAACGATACGTCCACTATGGATCCCCCCTCCCGTCGCACACATGTGTTGACGCTGCCCTGGTTCAACACCACGAGCCCCATCTCAGTCACCCATTCGCTGAGGGCCACCCCCTTGGCGTTGGTGGTGACCGACCCCCACTCCGCACTTTTGGCGTTGCAGTCCCCCAGCAATATAAGCTGGGCCGGACTAACCCTCCGCAGGACTCTTTCGAGGGCTTCCAGAAAGCCCTCGAAGTCCCGCAGCGGCTTATTAGGGGAGAAATATACTGCCAGCAGCACTATCTCTCCCCATTTAGCCGCCACGTAGCCCGGCCCACTCTCCACTGGAGAGAGGGGGACCGCATCGCCAGTCGTCGGCACCACCAACGCCACTCTTCCATCCGCAGCCCCGGCCCAGTTGGGCTGCGGAGGGATGTAATATGGCTCTGCCACAGCCGCCACGTCTATGGACCACTCCGCCATGACCTGCATAAGCAGGTCCTGGGCGCGGGCGGAGTGGTTCAGATTACCCTGCAGGACGTCTAAATGCCGATGTACTGGCATTTAGACGTCCATGCTGATCACCTCCGGGGCCACTGGGGCAGTTTTCTTCGGGGCCCCGGGCAGGGCCACTTTCCCCCTGGTTGTGGGCGGGGCACATACCAGGCCCCCCATCATGTGCTCAGCAGGCCGCTTGGCCTCGTGGCAGACTGCACAGAAGGCCTTTGGCTCTGTGCAGTCAGCCATCCAATGGCCCGGCCTGCTGCACCTGAAGCACAGGGCGCCCCTTTCCACCGCCGATGGGCAGAGCGCCCTGGTGTGCCCCGTCCCCATGCATTTATAACAGCGCATGGGCGCCGGCCCAAGTGATTTCACCTGGGCCGACGACCATCCCACTGTCACCCTACCCGCCGTAATCAGGGCGTTGGCGACGGCTACCGGGCACTGGACGAGTACCGACCCGGAACCGCCGCGGAGCGCCCTGATGGCCCCGACTTTAATCTGGGCGGGCTGACACCCGCCCTTCGCCGCCACAGCCGCCAACACCCGGTCAGGGGTGACCGTCTCGTCAAGACCGGTAATTTGAATACCGGCCATTTTGACGGGACGGTACACCCGCGCCTGCTCCCCCACCAGCGCGCTGATTTTGGCACATAGTGCGTCAGCTGCCCGCCCGTCGCTGTCCCCGGTGACCTCGATAATCCGGGCCCCGGCAGCGGTCTGGCGCACCCGCACGTGTTCCAGGCCCACCTCAGCAAGATCAAACGAAGTGATCGCCCTCGTCATCACGGAGGCATACGTTGCCTCCGTGTCAGGCTTAAGGGCGATCACCACCGCCGAGGTGGTGGGGGTCGCCAGTCTTTTTGGCCCCGGCACCTGTGTCGGGGCCTTTATTGCCTGTCCTGCCGGGGGGGGCGGGTTAGGTTTCCCCTTCCCCCTTCCCTTCCCCTTCCTCTTTACCACCTCCACCCAGGATGATTGGGGAGGAGGCGGCTGGGTGGCGGCGGAAGGACCCGCTACACCTGACCTCGGGTTAGGCCCCTTGGCAGGCCCAGGAGCCGGCACTCTTTGTGTGGCCGCCTTCTTGGGCGGCTGGGGTTGGGGTGGTGCCACCACCAACCCAGCAGCCAGGGCTCTGGCTGCTGCCTCCCTACGGCGGTCCGCCGCCAATGGGGGACGGACGATGGGTTCCGCCGGAAGCCTCCTCTCTACTTCCGCCAGACGTACACCCACCATCTCCCCCATTGCCCGGCAGCGCTCGTGTATGACGTCTCCGAGGGAGACGAACAGCTCCCTCTGGAGCGTCGCCACGAGCGCGGGGAGATCATCCGGGCCCTGGGCAGGAGCCGGGGGAGGGGATCTGGCGCTCCTCTCGGAGAACGCAAGCCTCAGGGCCTTTGTCTCCGACCGGAGGAGCGCCAGTTCCTCCCTCATCCGTTTGTTGTCCGCTCGCAGTATGCGGACAACCTCCGACTCCTCCTTCTCTTCCTCCAGCATGTCTGAAGCCCGCAGAATCTCTCTGCAGGCTTCATTCATGCGGCGCCACACGTCGCCCTTCAAATTCCCGCATTTGCGGGCCTCCTCTAAGATGGACTGGGCGGCCCGTCGTGTAGTCGCCACCCAGTCGCCATCCTCAGCTGCGCTTGGGGGGGCAGGAAGAAGGGGGCTGCGATCCCTCACAGCCTCCCTTTGCTTTCCACCCCTTTTCTTTTCCCCTCCCCTGTCAATGGGACGGGAGTCCCGGCGGAAGCTAAGGCGGTAGTCCGCCGCCGCGTCTGCCTCCTCCTCGTACTCCGCGAACTGGAGCTCGCGCTCGAGCTCGCGGAGCTGGGACCTCGCCACAGAAAGGCCCACATATGTCCCCTTGGACATAGACTGCCTCCCCCTCCGGGCAGTATTTATCTTTACGGGCTCTACGAGCCCGAGGTCGTCGCCCACTTCCTCAGCGTGCCTCTTAGTGGGTCTAGAGGCCCCCCCACCTCCGTCCGACTGGACTGCCGAGACCGGCCCCTCGTTGTCGCCGTCATTCGACGACGAGTCCGAGATGTCGATCTCGACACTCTCTCCCACAGGTGCCTCACGGGCCTCGTCCCTTTCCGGGGCCAAAAAGACCTCCGGAAGGTCACTCCCCCCCTCCCCCTCCATTCTCATTCCTCGTCTGGACCTCCTGGGCGCTTTCCCGGAGGAAACGCACAGGGGCTCAATAACCACTGAGCAGCCGACTACGTCGGCTTTCAGTCGACCGGGCCCCCCTGGCCCCTCCCCACTCGACACTTCCACACCCTTGATCATTTTTGTAACCTCCAGAAGGGAAGTTACCAAGATGACCAAGAAAAACACAACCGAACAATAACCAACAAAAAATAACAAAAAGTTAGTAAAAAGCGGTCAAGCGTGACCTGGCTACTTTTTACAAACTTAAGGGGGAAAAATTCCCCCTCCTCCCCCCCTTGAGGTACGATGGCGTGCTTGGTGTCCAAGGACAGACCAAGCAGCCGGCTCCCTCCCCCAAAAACAACAACCCTCCCCCCCTTCGATCTCAGGAGCTACTGCTCCCCGAACAACTTTACAAAGTTATTCGGGTAGTTTTCGCCCCTGATCCGATAAAATAGCAATGCACGTTTGCCCCTATAACTTCTGAACGGAGTGTTCAAAAGTTATGGAACAAACGGCAGCCGAGAGGACTCCACAAGGCCTCCAACACCACTAACCCCAAAACAAAGAAAAAGTGAAGCTACCCCACAAAAGAATTTTTGATAGATTTCGGGCGAAGACGCTAAACTTCCGAGCGTTTGAAGCCAACTCACGCTTTTCCCCACAATAAATAGAACCAAAGGTCCTAAAAATATGGGGAAAACGGCAGCCGACGGCAAACGCCGGGAAGAATTTTATCAACCCCCGACAGATATCAAAAATTTTTGATAACTATTTTTAAAAGTGAAATTAAACTTCAAAAGTTTAAAATGACAATTAAAAATAGTCACAAACAAATGTATAATAAAATCCCCAGTGGTGCTGGTGCCCTGGGAGCAGAATCCCAACAAGGGCGACGCGAGACGGAACCCGCAACTTCGAGAGCCAGAACTCTCCCTACCCCGATGGCTGCAGAAAGCCAGAGACCGCGAAGAGCGAGAAAGTGCGAACGACCAACTTGGACGAGCGCACTGACCCGACTTGACCCGACTAACCTAACCTAACCTAACCTAACCTAACCTAACCTAACCTAACCTAACCTAACCTAACCTAACCTAACTTCCTTCCTTCCTTCCTTCCTTCCTTCCTTCCTTCCTTCCTTCCTTCCTTCCTTCCTTCCTTCCTTCCTTCCTTCCTTCCTTCCTTCCTTCCTTCCTTCTTTCCTTCCTTCCTTCCTTCCTTCCTTCCTTCCTTCCTCGCCTGTGTTCGGAAGTGGTGAGTACGTAATAAGCTGAACTTAATAGCTTATTACGTACTCACCACTTCCGAACACAGGCGACCTACCTAACCTAACCTAACCTAACTTCCTTCCTTCCTTCCTTCCTTCCTTCCTTCCTTCCTTCCTTCCTTCCTTCCTTCCTTCCTTCCTTCCTTCCTTCCTTCCTTCCTTCCTTCTTTCCTTCCTTCCTTCCTTCCTTCCTTCCTTCCTTCCTTCCTTCCTTCCTTCCTTCCTTCCTTCCTTCCTTCCTTCCTTCCTTCCTTCCTTCCTTCCTTCCTTCCTCGCCTGTGTTCGGAAGTGGTGAGTACGTAATAAGCTGAACTTAATAGACATTTCACAGAAACATGGGGCTTAACTAACTTAACATTTAGTCTTTATTTCATCGCATAAGTTATAGACATTTTTAGTTTTCAAATACATTTGGAGGTAAGGTTAGTATGCAATATATTGCACATAATAGTATTTCCGTACTATTCAGATTGCGATGAGTGGATTGCATTTGGAGCTGTGAGTAGGAGTTGGAATGGGAGTGGGCGTGGGCGTGGGAAAAAGGGGAGTGGGTGTGGGAGTGGTAGCGGGAGCGGAAGCGAAAGCAGAAGCGAAAGCGGAAGCGAAAGCAGAAGCGATAGCGGAAGCGGGAGGGGAGCGGGATTGGAGGCGGGAGCGAAAGCGCCAGGGGAAGCGTAAGCAGCAGCAGGAGTGGGGATAGGAGTTGGAATGGGGGTGAGCGTGGGCGTGGGCGTGGGAATAGGGGAGTGAGTGTGGGAGCGGAAGTATGAGCGGAAGCGGAATGGGAGCGGGAGCGAGAGCGAGAGCGGGAGCGGGACCGGAGCGGGAGCGGAAGCGGAAGCGGGAGCGGGAGTGGGAATGGGAGAGGATTCTGTAGTTCACGCGAGCGGAGCTGCGGGCACAGCTAGTACTTAAATAAATATATAAACATCCAAGACTTGCCCCTAGCGGGATTCGAACCCGCAACCTCCGACGTGGCAGTCCGAGAGCTACCCATTCCGCCACGGAGCAACAGAACACATGTCTGTTTGTCTGTGAGTTTGTGCACGGATCACAAAAAAAAAAAAAAAAAAAAAAAAAAAAAAACATTAAATTTTGGGGGTTCCCCATACTTAGAACTGAAACTCAACATATTTTTTTTTTCATCAAACCCATACGTGTGGATAGATCTTCAAAAATGATATTGAGGTTTCTAATATCATTTTTTTTTTTTTCTAAACTGAATAGTTTGCGCGAGAGACACTTCCAAAGTGGTAAAATGTGTGTGTGTGTGTGTGTGTGTGTGTCCCCTGTAAGAGAATGATAAAACTAAAAAAAAAAAAAAAAAAAAAATATATGATGTACATTGCCATGCAAACTTCCACCGAAAATTGGTTTGAAAGAGATCTCGTAAGTAGTTTTTTTTAATACGTCATAAATCGTAAACCACAATACTATTATTAAAACATCGATCAAAGTTACAACGAACTACAATAACTTTTATATTATGTTACTTGCTGTTACGGATCCCTTCATGGGCGAGTCCGACTCGCACTTGGCCGCTTTTTTTAAATAAAGTTGACATTTACATTTATCATGAATTAAAAGATTCATATAATCAATAATTTTTTGTTATATTTTAATATTGTGCAAATTAGGTGATATTTCCTCCCCCCCCCCCCCCTCCAATTTGTCCTTTCCATACCCTTTCTTTCTTTCCTTCTCCATCCCCTTCCCACAACGTTGAAAACCCTTTCCCCCACCCCTTCCCTCGCCCTACTCCTACCTCTCCCCCTTCCCTTAACCCACCCCTTCCTACACCCTTTATTTACCACTGCCCCCTCATCTTTCCTCTCTTACCCTAATCCCTCTATTCTTTTCCATCCGACTTCCTTCCCCTCCTATTCCCTTCCTATGTTGCATATCCAATTAACTGTACAACAAAATGTCTGTCAAACTGCTGGACATGCCTTCCCCAATGAATGCCACAACGCCCTACAGATCCAGCCGCTTCCGGCCACCATCTTCAGGTCGTCCATACACCTGGCGGCAGGGCGTCCCACCCTGCGCGTGGGACGTCGCGTCCCACTCTAGAACCCGTCTGCCCCAACGGCCGTTCGGTACTACAACAGATGTGACCTGCCATTTCAGCTTACTAATTCTTTCGGCTATGTCGGTCACCTTCGTTATTCATAGGATCTCCTCATTACGAATCATATCCCTCATAGAGACCCCGAGCATTGCCCTCTCTATAGCTCGCAGAGCCACTTGAATCGTGTGGATCAGGCCCACCATCAGAGTCCACGTCTCCGGGCTGTAAGCATGACAGGCAGGACGCACTGATTAAAGATTTGTGTCTTTAAACATTGTGGAATAGGTGACGTAAAGACTTGACGCAGTTTTCCGAATACTGCCCACCCTAACTGGATTCTTCTGTCAGCTTTTGAAATTGATCCTACCCAACTATATTGTCTGTCCTAGGCAGACGTACTCCTGAACAGCTTCGATATTGACATTGTCGACGATCACCGGTCTAATACAGGGCCACTAATTATCGAATAGCGAACTTTTTGTATGGAGACTTGTGGAAATACCTGAAATACATCAGCTAAAATAAACCTATAAATGAGCTTTAAAACATCTCTGTCACTTTCTGTCAAGTTCTTGCAACGACCAGTAATGTTGAACTACACTTTCATACAAATGATATGAAATGAGAGGTCAACTTGTATATCAGCATCCTGACATTTTATTGAGATATGACTTATATCAGTATGAGGCCCGAACTCAAAGCTATTAAACAGTGAAAACGCCGTCAAATTCTGTTCAGCAGTTTCCAAGATTAGCCCGTACATACATACATACATACAGACAGATAAGAAATTTTCTAATTATATTTTTGGACTCTACTGGTCTTCAGTAACGTCCGGGCAGTGAAATTTTTTTTTTAACTTCAATGTACAGATTCGCTTTTCTTTTGTTTTTTCTACTCTTTTATTATATGTATATAGATTTTACATTGTAATCATATTTATGGTTTTACTTGCATTGACATTAATTTTATGCAATATTAACTTGACGCTGTATAATTAATACAAATAAATGAATATGAATATATAGTCCAACCTCATCGCAATCAATCTGAATATTACAGATGAAACTTGACTAAGTACAGCTTGTCGGTCTTTAGAAGCTGTTGGTTCTACTTCCTCTTTCGGTGTTGATAAATTGTTGCACATAATTGGATAGTGTCTTTTTGTGCACACAATACACTTCGGATGCTTTCTGCATTTCTTATGTGTATGACCTATTACCAGGCATATAAGACACGCATTCTCGCGTTTCAAGAAACTGATCCTTTCTTCCAAACTCAGTTTTTCTGCATTTACGCATTCCGAACTGGAATGTCATGGCTTGTCACACCAAACACACGTCTTCTCATTAGGGATATTGGAATTTGTAGTTTTTTTTTTTTTTTTTTTTTTTTTTTTTTTTTTTTTTTTTTTTTTTTTTTTTTTTGTGCCATAGAAGTGGTAAAACATGCTGCCGATGGTAGTATGGGATCACTATAACTCTCTTTTGCGAATGTTTCTCGTGCTAGTGAGATCCTTTCTTCCGATTCCACCTCACTCTTCACAAAATCTAGAAGAGGTGATAGGAGGTCATTTCCGGAGCTCTCCTTGTTAACGTTGCGCAGTGTGCGTGCTCTGTTCCATGTCCTGAGGATGTCCTCCGGCAGAGAAGACTCGACTATTGGGTATAGCATGGCTGCTTTGCTTTTTGTTACTCCCAAAGATTCCAATGCGTGTATCTGCGCCATCAGTTTATCATATAAATGGCGCGTAGATATTTTGTTCACACCTTTTGTCGCGAGCGCTTCCCCTTTGATTCTATAATGTGGCAAGGTCCCTCCTTTATGTAAGGTTTAAGGGGTTTCTAAGCATTGTGCCTGAGTTAATTATCATGGCCACTGGAAGCGTCTGGCGAATGGTATTTATAATGATGATACTGGACTGACCTGATTTACTTCAGTCTCTATCTTGGTTTCCTGAATCTGCTTCGCCTTGGTGTGGTAGTCAGCTCTTTGGTGGATCTGCTTCGCCTTATTGTCACCCAGCTCTTTCTGGGGTTTACTGCTACTCCTGTAATTTGGGTACCAATGAATTGGTGTACTAAGTAACTACACGGCAGCATGACAGATCTGCTTTGACATTAATGAAGAATGTACTCTTTATAGTGAGCTAAATGTGGGTTGTCTCATGTGGGTTGTCTCAAGTGCATTTACATTACTGATATTATACTAATGTGTGATATAGAGTGTATTTGGTTTATAGTTTGGTGAAGCCACAGACCACCCCACTACTTTTCTGAGCTGCGGGCAGTTACTTGTTCTGCTTTCCATCGTCTAAGCCCCGGACCAACTCACTACTTTTCTGAGCTGCGGGCGCCTACTTGTTCTGCTTTCCATCGTCTAAGCCCCGGACCAGCTCACTACTTTTCTGAGCTGCGGGCGCTTACTTGTTCTGCTTTCCATCGTCTAAGCCCCGGACCAGCTCACTACTTTTCTGAGCTGCGGGCGCTTACTTGTTCTGCTTTCCATCGTCTAGGCCCCAGACCAACTCACTACTTTTCTGAGCTGCGGGCGCCTACTTGTTCTGCTTTCCATCGTCTTTAGCATTCAGTATGTTATGTGTGTGTGTGGTGTGTGCTGAACGTGTATCCAGATGCTATGTTACTTATACTCTGATGTTTCTTAAGTGGGGAACATAACTTCTATAAACTGATATACATTTGGCTATTAGTCTTATGGGTGGGCTAAACCTTTAGGAAGAAAGCGTGTATTTAGCTGGTGTGGATACTTAGCTGGTGTATATACTTAGCTGGTGTATATACTGAGCTGGTGTTGATACTTAGCTTAAGTCCTCTTGCAGACCCCACAGGCCGTAGTCGTCTGCACTGGTTGGCTTTGACTAGTTGAATGCGTTATATTCCCGCTCATACTTTCCCTGATCTCTTTCTGCCATATCCAGCCACAGATTCATTATTTTGCTATGGCAAGCTGACAGGGACTCATTTATCGACGAGAGGTGTTTGAATGCGCCTTTTATTTTCGCGACATCCTCGGACACTAAAACCTCTTCCAGTTTGGTACCACATCTCGTAAACTGACGGCGAAATTCTTTGCATTCCGCATTTGCCTTTTCAGTCATATATTTTTTAAATTATTGTCACGATCGCCACATGTAAGAAAGTAGCTAGGATGGAAAGGCTATGATCCCCGGTGTTTTTGGGCCCTCGTAATATTAATTAAAACGAAAATACATACACCGATGGAAAAATAATTTATATAAGTATCTATATAAGTATAAGATCAAGAAAAGAAAAAAGAACAAAAGAGATTCGCAACAATCAGCGACGACAATGCAACCTTTTCAATTTGCTATCCACCGAAGAGTTCGCTATCGTGGGTATTGGCCGCTGTTCTGTCACGGCGGGCGGCCACTGACTGCTGACTGCTGGCTAGTCAAACAGAAGGGACGCGTGACAGCGCTGGGTGCAGGCGCCGGATACGTACGAGCGCGGAGCCTTGATGCGGACCTCACTGGCGGCGCTCCTGATGCTGGCGGCGGCCGCGCTGCTGCCAGGTGCGTGCCCAGCGTGGGAGTGGGCGCGGGCGGGGGCGCGGGCGGGGGCGGGGGCGCGGGCAGTGCGAGTGTATCGTGTGTCGTGTGCGCAGGGAGCGAGGCGGCGGGGAACGTGTCGGCGGAGCGGCCCCCGGGGACCGGCGGCGGGGGGGGCGGGGCGGGAGGGGCGGGCGGCGCGCCACCGCTCGACACAGACGAGTCGGCCGATGACTCCGACGATGACGACAGTGACTTGGCACCTTTTATGGTAAAGGAGTCTGTACTAGTCATAATTTTCACGTGAGATTATGAATAGTATAGATTCATTTTTGATGTTGGACATCAATTCTTGTTTAAATCTGTAGATGAGTATATCTTGTCAAATCCGTTGATTAAATGAAATAAATTTTAATAAGTAGATATCGATCATTTGAAATAGCAGGCCTCCGACGCCATAAGCATTTCGGATCGTATACGTTGAACTACACAGCCATTATATACTCTGTAAGGGGGCACGTGACATATTCTGATCAGCATTTAGCTACGATACTTGGACGTTAAACCATTTACCAGAATACGTCACGTCACCCGTTGGGGAGTATAGGTACGAGTATAACGCCTCTGTAGCTCACAGATATTACTCGAAATGCTTCCGGAGGAGGCCGCGGTCGACTACTCTGTTAGCGAGCGATGTGTGCGTGTTGCAGATAGTGGTGGAGCATTCGCCCCCGGCCTCGGGGCGCGCGGGGCGCGCGGGGCGCGGGGGGTGCGCAGGGTCGCTGGTGTCCCTGCGCACCGCCGTCACGTCAGCCGCGTGCGCGCGGGGCGGGGGCGGGGGCGGGGCCGGGGGCGGGGGCGAGCTGTGGGCGCTGGCGGCGGCGACGGCCGGGGGCGCGGCGCCGCGCGCGGCCGGGGCGCGGCGCGTGGTGCGCGTGGCGGAGGCGGGCGGGGCGGGCGGGGGGGGCGCGGAGGGCGCGGACGCGGTGGGCGCGCCGGCGTGGGGCGGCGCGGTGCGCGACCTGGCCGTGCTCGAGCTGGAGGCGGCGTTCGGCGCGGCGGCGCGCGCGCGGCCCATCCTCATGGCGACGGCGCGCGGGGAGTGCGCGGCGGCGGCGGCGGCGGGCGGCGCGTGCCACGTGGTGCGCGCGCTGCCCCCGCGCAGCGCCCGCCCCGCCCCGCGCGCCCGCCCCCGCCTGCGCCTGCGCATCGTGGACGCGCGGCTGGCGGGGGACGCGGCGTGCGCGTCGCTGGCGCGCTACTGGGCCGCCGTGCGCGAGCAGGCGCTCTGCCTCACCGGGCCCGACCTCTGCCCCGTGAGTACAGCGCGCTCGCTGGCTGCCCCCGTGCGCATGCGCGGCGAGAGGGGCCGCGGGCGGCATTGTAGCGTGTGCGCGCGTGTCCCGCAGAGCGAGTGGGGCGCCGGCGTGGTGTGCGGCGGCAAGCTGTGCGGCGTGGTGTCGCGCTCGGCGCGCTCGCCCGCGGCCCCCGCGCCCCCCGCGCCCCCCGCGCTCGGCGAGCAGTGCGGCGACACGCACGCCGCGCAGAGCCTGGCGCACTGGCGGCGCTTCCTGCACTGCGCACACACACTGCGCGCCTGCGGCAGGTGTGTAAGTGGGGGTGTGTGTGTGTGTGTGTGGCAAGTGCACCGCGCACAGGATATGGTATTGTATGAGTACTACTGGACGCAGGGGCGAGTGTGCGGAGGTGTGCACCGAGCGACGGCTGCTGGACGAGGAGGCGCCGGACGAGGGCGGGGGCGGGGACGGGGGCGGGGACGGCGGGGGCGGCGGGCCCGAGGTGCGCGAGGACGTCAGCGACGCGCGCTCCGAGAGTCGCCGCCCGCTCCCCCCGCGCCCCGCGCGCCCCCCCGGCGAGCACCACTCGCCCTCCACCCCCCGTGTGCTCGGTACATAATGCACACTAAAATGTCTACAGGCAAAATCAAAATCAAAATCAAAATATTTATTTTCAAAATTGGAACACATAATTCTCTTTTTGACGTCAAATTCTGCCTAAATCTACTCCACTTCCACCTGTATAACCGAGGGGAAGAAGTGGCAACAAACCCAACGGCACAGGGCCCTACCTTTGATTTATCTTATTCATTACAATCATTAAGTCTACCTATGCTGAGCCATCAAGCACTCCATGGACTTTTATCATTTAAGTAGTCATCTAACTTATAGTAGGCTTTCTTGCACAGATTAACTTTTATAGAAGATTTGAATTTTTGTTCAGGCAAGTTAATATTTTAGGCGAATGTTTGTTCACCGCTAGACGTAGTCGCTAGGCGGAACTTGCCTCGGACTCTCCAAGATGTGTCTCCAACGATCATTGGAGCGTTCATCTGGGGCTGTTAGGTATAGAATTAACCTCTGAGCTACATTTCGGATGCACGGTCTAGTCCAGAACCAAAAGCTTGGTATTTTCGCCAAGCAGAAAAGTAAGTGTATAAGTATAGTGTACCTCCTACATGCCTACTCCGTACCTACCCAGGTACTGCAGTCACCTCTGGGACGGCTCAGTATCAGCTGGCAGCTCTGAACACGATTTGATTCCCTCAGCCTCCCTCCGTTACCGGACCCCAGGCTTTAGGAGGGATTTCATCAGTATGTCGGTGACATATCACCAGTACCACGCTCTCGTACGAAGCGTTTTGCTTCCTTTTTCATAATTCAGACTGCTAATAGGAGTGGTCCTGTCAGCTTCGGTATTTCCCGACAAGGACCTACTTACAACTTGGATCTTTTTAAAGGAAAAGTGAAGATCTGATTAAGTGCGCTCCACCTTAGACCTCGTCGCCGCTCACCATCAGGTGAGAAAAACAACCCGTTGCTCAAATTTCTTGTTTTCAACAATCCCGCCACCTCCCATGGTCCTTTCAACCTCACAGTTATACGGACCGAATCACGGGGGGGTGCCCGGAACTTGCGGTAGAGCTCTTTCCCGGTGCGCCCGGCTTGTCCCCTATAAGTTCTTTTTTGTCCCTTCCATTGTACTGGTGCACATTCCGGCAGCCAGCCCCTTTCTGGGGATTTTACTTCACACCACATCGCTTCGCCGTCGGGCGGCTCCTTCCTTTCTACACTCTCAGCTTCCTATCATTGCGCGCTCTCGAGCAGCTCTAACAGTCTTCTGCGCTTGTGCCACGCCTTGGCGAACCGCCTCAGACGAGCAAAGTTCGCCTCCGTCCTCGAGACCATCCAGCATCTCCGACCGCTCCGACTCGTACAGCTCGCAGTCCCACAACATATGGTCCCTTGTTTCATCGGCCCCACAATCGCAGAAACACTCCCCCGTCTCACTCAGGCCCAGGTCTTGTTTTCAACAGAATACTTGATCCTATTTAATGCATAACAGGTGATGACTCGTAACGCGACATGCGCGTGTTCACAGGTCACGGGGGGTCGTCGTCGCCGGCGGTGACGCGCGCGGGCGGCCCGCGGCGGCCGGCGCCGGCGGGCGCGCGCCGCGGCCTGCCGCCGCACTCCCCGCGCCCGCCCCCGCCCCCGCCCCCGCCGCCGCCGCCGCCCACGCGCACGCCGGCCGCGCTCCCCGCGCCGGGCACGGTGCGCCCCCCGCCGCTGTTCGAGCCCTACCGGCCCGACTTCCATGTAACGCGCCCCCCGCCGCCGCCGCCCCCCACCTCACCAACGAAACGGACCAGACGACCATCACTACGATGCCCCCCCCCCCCCTCCTTATTCACAACTGAAACAACGACAAATTCACATTTTCTACTCGCAGTCACCACTCCGCAATGCCGGTGTCGGCTGGAGCTTGTAATAACGTGCGCGCGCGTGTGTGTGTGTCGCAGACGGGCGAGTACGGCGACACCGCGGCGGAGTACGGCGCGCCGGCCGACGACCCGCCCCCGCCCCCGCCCCCGGCCACCCGCACCGAGCCCCGCGCCGCCCGCCGGCGGCCGACGGCGGCGGCGGCGCGGCGCGCGGCCCCCCCCGCGCTGCCCGCGGTGCGCCCGGCGCTCTCCGCCGCCCGCGCCCGCCCAGGGCTAGCACACATACACCTCTTCTTTACAGTCATATATTGTATTTTACTATGAATTTTTACTATTAGGTCTTATTATATTTATTATACAAATTGATGTTTAGTTATACGTATATTATTTCTATTTTTGGTACCCAAATAGATAATGTACTTCCATCAATATAGGTATACGTACATTTTATCCTAAATCTCGCATTCTGATGCGTAATGCGATAAAATGAGTCGCTGTGGTACGAGTAGCCTGCGCGTACGAGTAGCCTGCGCGTACGAGTAGCCTGCGCGTACGAGTAGCCTGCGCGTACGAGTAGCCTGCGCGTACGAGTAGCCTGCGCGTACGAGTAGCCTGCGCGTACGACGCGACGGAGGCGTATCCATTTCGAGCCATGATTCGTGCATCAAACGCAAGATTGTTATTTACCTTGCATTTGTCGCTGGGTGGACCTCAGCTGATTGCCACATGCTGGCAGTATTCAAAGGGAATAGGTACAATCCTAGCAGTATTATTAGATATTGTATGCCAAAAGGTCCACAATCTAATAAATAAAAACGTGAACTTTGCGTGTCTGTAGGTACCTTGAAGATATTTGCAAAATGGGAAAAAAAAAAAAACTACTGAACCGATCTTGATGGACTTTTCATAGAAACATAGTGCTTAATTCGGTGTGACATATAGGCTTTATTTCATTGCAATCGGTCCAGTTAATCAAAAGTTATGCTAATTTAAAGTATTCGAAAAAAAAAAAAAAAAAAAAAATGGGAATGGGATGGGCCGCTCTACAGATAGAATATCTCCTCCAGTTCTGCAGAGTTGGATGCTCGCTGCGTTACATAGGTACCCCTTTGAATCTCCAGGCTGATTGCGGCTGATAAAGGATCTGGCTCGACGGTTGACGGACTTTTCCTTCAGAAGTTTGCCAATATTCGATGTACCTCGACACTCGGTAAAACCATCGTGTGGAAATAAATAACTTTGTTTTGTTTAACATAAGACTTGCCTGTATGGCTCTATCTGTATTATCTTTGCCTTTAGTAAAAAATACTATTGAATAGAATGGTTGCCATCTTAGATTAGTAGTTAATAATCTAAGGTTGCCATCATAAATTTAGGATACTAAGTCTATGGTTGCCATGCATAGAGGGCGTTGTTGCCATGGTGATTTGTTTTGTTTTATTTTCTAAAGATATTTGATTTTCTACTCAAACGTCCCGGGAGCTACAGTACGCTATGCCACAGTTCCCGAAGGCCCAAACTGGTCGATTAAGTGTAGGTACCTACTTAGGTGTAATACATGTACTTGCCACCAAAAACCCCCGCGTCATCGGCCCCACGTAGTACGAGCCCCTGCCCGCAGATCTACGTAACGAGACCAATGACGAAACGTTTAGTCGACTGAAAAACCTTTTGTTGGAAAATTAATATTATTTCATAAATGAATTTTCTAAAAACTGAAATTGGTGGGCCCTCTGACGTTTAATTTAATACCAAGTGTATTTTTAATTTTTATTTTAATATTATATACTGATATAGGTAGGTAGTATGTTATAATACTATGACATTATTTGAATTGTTGACATTATAATTTATATTTTGTACATTATTATTGCATTTTATGACGATCCCTTTAACCATATTAGAATGACATGTAAAATTTAATTTTTAAGATGTAAAAGTGAAATAAATAAATCTAATCTAATCTAATCTACAGTGTATAGATTGCGCGCTATTAAATATGTCGTCTACTGAAGTAACATTTCAATACTAAATTCATTTAAAATAATCTAACTATATTTCATTCCAGATTAATAGTCCTATGAAAACAAACGCATTTGCGTCTCGAAAACAAAATACACAATAGATGGTGTTCCTAAGTGGACCGCAAAGTTTACTTGGTAATACAAACCTATTTTTGCTGCTGGTGACCCTTTCATGTATATGTTACCGAGACGTAAATAGCGTTGGTTTTCATAGGACTATTAATCTGGAATGAAATATAAATGTATACTTAGTAGGTACTTATAAAAGATGTTTTGTGACACCTCTACCGACAGGTCAGGTCAGGTCGCTACTAGTCCTACTATTAGTTCCAAAGAGGAGACGATTAGTTTTACGGTCGGACCATAGGTTAATATCATACAACGTCGGGCAGATCGGACACGACCGCGCTGACCGTGTGGAGTATGACGTACAAGTGTAAGCCTACGTTATAACACGATATGATTAATCTGTAATATACCTACGCGGTAACACTTTGGACCAGGGTTGTTGCTGATTCAGGTTTTTACTGTATCAGCGGATGTTGATGCTGATTGTTTTAGATAGGGGGGTTATATGGATTAAGACACAAATAAAACAGCCGTATACGAGACACTAATTTTATTCTGTTAGGTAGGTAGGTAGGTACTCGTGCATAACTTAGATGATGGGGAGACAGGTAGTCGGTTCTCGCGACCTCCATCGCGTCCCACGGTTTTAAGATACATGAGCGAATTAACCAATTAACTTATTAAAAGAAATCTTGAATCTGTCTTTAAGCAAGATTCTGAGGATTTTTATATAAAAATAATGTTGCAACAGCTCAACATATCTGTATATCTGTCACTCATTGATGAGTGTGTGTGTGACTATAGTGCGGTGCGCTACGTGTGCGGTGTGGGGGTCGCGGTGGGGGGCGGTGTGGGGGGCGCGGCGGGGGGCGCGCACCCCGGGGGCAGGTGCAGCTCGTCGAGCAGCGCGTGCGCGCGCAGCTGCCGCTCCAGCAGCGCGTCGGGCAGCGCGCCGCCCGCCGCCGGGCACAGCGCCGCGCCGCACACGTACACGGCCTGTACACACACACGCATACACACACACATCATATGTTATAGTGGTGGGGGGGGCGGGGGGCGGGGGGCGCGTACCTTGGCGTGGGGGTGGTCGTGCAGCGCGGCGGCGAGCGCGCGGTCGGCGCGGGGGCGGGGGGCGCGCGCGGCCGCGAGCAGCCCCAGCACGGCCAGCGCCGCGCCCCCCGCGCCCCCGCGGTCGCCGCGCCGGGCGGCGCGCGCCACGCGCTCCGCCTCTACAGCAGGACACACACATATTTATTAAACTGAAATATATATACAACGTTAGTCGGAAAGGGGGTATGAAGCCGAAGCAGGGTGAAAGTACCCATAATACTGAGTAATGTTTGTTCTGGAACTTTTCTCAAAGCACATCCGATTTCGAGAAAAACCTCATTGAAATTTCCAAAAAAACTATGCTGGTAGCAACCCTAGCAATTAGTTTTGTTTACATTTTGAAGTCATTCGGGTGAAAGTTCATTAACCACAGGCCTCGACTCTGATTGGCCGCTGGACTCTGATTGACATTGCCGCCTGCGCCGCCATTAAAGAAATGATTTCACACGTACGGTCAGACAAAAATGTACTAAGAGATTTTTTTTAATTAGAAACTTGAACTAACTACAAGATTAGATAGTTTATCGACCGAATTGGTAGAAAGGGTTAAGAATGTATTTGGGATACCTACCTAAACTTTAAAAAAAAGGTTATTTCGTGCGGCCAACCTTGAGACTCTTGTACAACGAAAGAGGACAAAACATACTTTCTCGTGTAGAAAAATCTCTTAACCTTTTGTTCAAGCTAGATATTCGACTTTAAATTTTAAAACTTTAAATATCTTGCTTAATCAGGAGATTAGGAGATTTTTCCAAATGAGAAAATTATTTTGTTGTTTTAGTTGAAAGTAATGTTTGTAATTATGTCCTCTTTCGATATGCAGTCTCAAGGTTAACCCACAGTACACTAAAGTTACTTTAGTGTACTGTGGTTGGCTGCACGAAATAAAAAAAGTAAAAAATCGCTACAAAGTTTTGAAAACTTTAAAGTCGAATATCTAGCTTAAACAGCAGGTTAGGAGATTTTGCGAATGAGAAAGTAGGTTTGTAATTATGTCCTCTTTCGATATCAAGGTTGGCCGCACGAAATTAAATAAAACAAATTGAAATCAGCACTTTAAAGTCTAATATCTAGCTTAAACAGCAAGCTAGGAGATTTTGCATAATGAGAAAGTATGTTTGTAATTATGTCCTCTTTCGATTTGCAAAGTTTCAAGATTGGCCGCACGAAATATTAAAAAAATATATTTTGTATCCCAGGTTTCATACAAAAATGTTCTAACCCCTTTCACGGGGAGGTGCACTGAAGCCAAGGTTGAATAATTAAACAATTTAGGTTTGTAATGTCGGCGTTGCCTAAAACCAATGTCAAAATTCGGTCAATTCAATTCATTTATTGTGGTTCGCCACCTTTATTCTTTAATTTTGTAATTTTTTATTTCTGTACACTTTTTTTGCCTACAGTACTGTTGTCCTTTCGTGGCCTATGCTTAGTCGGTTTCAATCCTTTCGCGCGTGACGTTGTTTAGCTACTAGCCATACTAGTTTCGTTCCGTTGTTTTCGTTGTTATTATGTCGTCGTATAGCAACCACGAGTACTATGACATGATGTTATGTGTAGGAAAGTGTGATGGAGGTCTATCACAAGCTCGGGCACTGTACCGCCAACGGCATCCTGAGCGTCCTTTGCCGTCATGGCGCTCGTTCCAGCGAATGACTCACAGGCTCTACCATGATGGGACGGTACACCCGCCTCGTCCGCAAGGTCGACCCGTGCCCGCTGGTCGAGCACGGACAGAATTAGAAGAAGACATCTTGGAGTACTTCGCCGAAAACCCAAGACGAAGCACCACGCAGGCCGGGTTGCACTTCGGCATATCACAAAAACGGCATGGCACATCATTCGTCGAGACGGTCAGCACCCATACCATTTTCGGCGAACCCAGGATCTGATTCCCGCTGATTATGGCCGAAGAGTAGAGTTTTGCCAGTGGTATTTGTCCCAAGTGAGGGCTAATCCCAATATTGCCCTAAAAATTTTGTGGTCTGATGAGGCGTCGTTCACCAAAGGTGGCATTGGGAACATACACAATGAACACTACTGGGCCCACGAGAATCCACATGTATCCCGGGAGGACAGTTTTCAGCATAGGTGGCGGATTAACGTTTGGGCAGGAATAGTGGGCACACGCTTAATAGGACCCATATTCTTGCCACCAAGACTTTTTGCAGCAGCTTTTGAGGATGTTCGACAATCGCCGCAGATGTTGCGTAACACCATTTTAAGCATGAACCGGCGTGCTACATTGTGCATCACTAGAGAAGGCCGGCACATTGAGCCTTTCTTGTAAAACCTACATACCTAATTTGTGAAACTGTTTATCATTGCTTTAACTTTTCCACTTTGTGTTATCATACCTACTAAGGATTGGATTGCAGTGTTCGTTCATTAAAGTGTATGAATTGCTAAAGTACCTACTTACCTACCTATCTAAAGATTTGTGAAATTTCGATATGTGAAATTGTGAAAGTGAACATTTATTGAAATGAAATGTACAACAGTGAAACAGGTGAGTGAGTTAATTTCACTAATTTAACCCTTATTGCCAAGCGGCGAACGTCAAACGATCGCGACAAAAGCAAGCCGCCTCGCCGGTATTACGCAAAGGACAAGGCTCCGCCCAAAAGTGGGGGAACAAGTCGCCGCCATGTTTTTGACTTTGTTAGGGTTCCCAATTTCTTTTTATTTTTATTTTTTGTATGGAACCAAATAATTACGCTTTCAGGTTTATAACACCGTTCAACACGATCGTTGTCAATGACCCTTTACATGCTACTCGGCTTCATACCCCTTTTCCGACTAACGTTGTATATTTCAAAAAAGTGTGTCGGGACACAGACGGATCGGGCATTTTCAGAAATCGATACGAAGATGGACGACGGCCGGTCGTCCCGAGACCGGCGCTCTGCCGAGTTTAGACGACTCTACTACAACTACAAATGTACCGCGCGCGTTTTTGGTTGAGCGGGAAACCTTTTGATGCTGTGAGATCTACTGGACCGAGCGGTCGCAAAAGCTTTACGGGGAGCACGAGGTCCGGCGAGGGAGTGACCGGGGCGCGGGGCGCGGGGAGCGGGGCCGACCTGGGGGCGCGTAGTCTGTCTCCTCCGCCCGCAGCAGCGCGGGCAGCGCGGCGGCGAGCGCGGCGGGGGGCGCGCGGGGGGCGGCCAGCGCGCGCAGCCGCGCGCCCGCCGACAGCCCCTCGGGCCACGCCCACAGCGCCGCGCCCGCGCTCGCTGGACAACAGAACGAGAACAATCATACAACAATGAATAAAACTATGTGTACGCTACGTGTGTGTGTGTGTGTGTGTGTGTGTGTGTGTGTGTGTGTGTGTGTGTGTACGCACCGAGCGCCAGGTACCCGTTGCGCGGGTAGGCCGGCGCGAGCGCGCGCGCCGCGTGCTGCTGGCGCCGGTCGCGCGCGGCGGCCGCCACCAGCGCGCACGCCTCCTGCTCGCGGTAGCGCGCGCGCTCCCACCCGCCCCCGCCCCCGCCCCCGCCCCCTTGCGCCGCCGCCCGCGCGCACAGCTGCGCGCGGCGCGCGGGGCCCGCGAGCGCGGCGCGCGCGGCGGGCCACTCCCCCGGGCCGGGCAGCATGGCGCCGGCCGCGCGCTCCAGCCCGCCCTCCTCCTCGTCCCCCTCCCCGGCCCCCTCCTCATCCTCCCGGAAGCCCCGCTCCAACTCCTCGCACCGCCGCTCGCACTGCACATCACATCACATCACCAGTAAGCACCTTCCTCTGAGCAGTACGATAGCGACGCCCGGGACCTCCCTGAATGCCACCGTTCCGGCTCGAGTTGAACTACATCTGATACCGACCCGTGCGCGTATTGGACGGCACCAGATAATGAGTTGGACCTTCAGGGAGACACGAGCTGAATGCGATAAATTAAATAAAAATATATACAAATTTATATTACAAAGAGAACTGTCTAAGCCAAAAAAAAAAAAAAAAACAATAAATATTTTGCCAGTAAGGAATTAATCGTTCAAAGTATGAAGAGGATAAGTAACCAAAGAGAAAATATGAATATGGTCACCACCACAGCAGAGTATAAATGGAGTCGGGCTGACCATATATTTCTCACTTGTTCTGCAGATTTCAAAAACCGCTAGGCTTGAATTCAAATGTAGGAAGAAGCAGAACTACGGAGGGCTCCTTCGGTGCCCTCCCGACAATAGTGTTAGGTTAGGTTAGGTTAATACACTTAAAAGATCGATCAATTATTTTTTTTAATCCCTCATAATAATATTTTTTATCCTTGGTGTAAAAATGCTCGTCCACTGCCGCCTTCAACGCTTCATCGTCAGAAAATCAATTTCCACGCAGATCCTTTTTGAGATTGGGCAACAAAAAGAAGTCGCTGGGGGCTAAGTCCGGACTATACGGTGGATGAGTTATAGTTCCAAACCCACATTCAGCAATAGCTGCCTTGGCAATATGAGCAGTATGGACAGGGGCGTTGTCATGCAGAAGCAGAACACCTTTGGTTAACTTTCCTCGCCTCTTTTCTTTGATTGCATCCCTTAATTGACGTAGAATGTTTGCGTAGTACTGTCCTGTGATATTTACACCTTTTTCTTTATAATCGATTAACAATACTCCTTCACAATCGCAAAATATTGTTGCCATAACCTTGCCAGCGGAAGGGACGACCTTGAACTTCTTGGGATGAGCTGAACCCTTAATGTGCCACTGCATGGACTCCTGTTTACTCTCTGGGTCATAATGATGAACCCAGGTTTCATCTCCAGTAACTATCTTTTGCAGCACCTCATCAGGATTTTCGCCACACAGGTCAATAAAATCGGAACAACAAGTTGCACGCATATCTTTTTGAAGCCGAGTCAGCATTCGCGGAACCCATCTTGCACTCACTTTTGACATATTAAGATGGTCATCGATAATATCATGTACGGTACCAATAGAAAGATTGGTTACTTGAGCTATTGATTTTATCTTCACTCGACCATCTTCCAATATAAGGTTTTCCACCTGATCAATATTTTCTTGTGAAGTAGCTACTACAGGCCGGCCAGGTCTAGGGTCATCTTTAATACTCTACCTGCCACGTTTGAATTCGCTTGACCACTTTTGAATGGTAGATAAAGAAGGAGCAGACTCACGGTAAACACAATCCATTTCCTCTTTTATGGTTTTTTGATTTTTACCCTGTTTTGTCAAGAATTTTATGACGGAACGATGTTCTAATTTCGTTAACATTGTTAATTCACTCATAGTGTTCATGTTTGTTCAGAAATTGCAGAAAAACAAAAGAACATCTCGGTTTGAATTATACTTTTTTTTTTGTCAACGAATGAACCTTAGTAGCCAGTAACAAAACAAATTCAAAAAGAGGTTGTAAGATATCAATACCGAGAATATTTTGAACGCCCCTCGTATATAGTCGTAGATGTTAATCTGTAAGGGATATACTTAATAAAGAATGTATATTTATCTATCAAAAGGTGAGTAGAAACGATAAGTTTTGGATATGATTTTATTTAACTTTTATTATACTCTATAATCAAGTAAGGTCCGGTGCCCCTACAAATCGCTGATCGCTCACCGCCAGCAGCGCCTCCCGCACGAGGTCGTCGGCGGGCGGCGCCTGCGCCAGCTCGGGCGCGGCGGGCGGCGGCCGGCGCAGCGCCGCGCAGCACGTCGCCCACACGCCCTCCGCGCCGCCCTCCCCGCCCGCGCCCCCGCACACCTCCCGCACCACCCTGCCGTCACACGTATATAGCTAGCAGTACACATCGCAGTCGCCGTTTGGCGTCCCTACTGGATGGCACACAGGTCACACAGGTTGTTGCTGATTTAAGACAGCTGTCATCTTAAACATTGCGATTCATTACGGCACCTCGCCTCCGAACAACATAAATAGTATAACTCGACATCCAACTTTGATTTTGTACAGAAAATAGCGAAAAACAATACGACCATGTCGCGTGAAATGAAAAGTCCGTATGGAGGTCGGTTGACTTTACGCTCTAATTTCATCATCATCAGGTTATTTTTGTCTCCACTGCAGGAGCACAACCCTCTCTCATCTGCCGGAGACAGACGGAGGGTGCGGCCTACACTCCCCGCGCTGGCCACACGGGTCGGGGAGGCCTGATTGATGTTTTATAATGTATAATTCTATTGTATGTGCAATAAAACAGTTAAATAACTCGTGGCCTGTGATTCAGCCCGAACCGAATTATTTGAAGCTCGTATTTTAATGACCACATCTAACGTAATATTGTATTAAATGTGTTTCTAGAGGCCTCGGGCGGGCTCACTATACACAGTGAGTAAGAATTTCAAATTCAAACAACGATCTCTATGTACTACTAGATGGAGCGTTCCAAACAATCGCTCTGTTCCACGCAAGTAGCCACAACTCTTTCACATTCACAATGAAACTTGTGCAGTTACTACGCAGAACATTTAATTATTACTAAATATTGACGCTACGGTTAAATAATGTCAATATTTAGTAAATAATTAAATGTTCTATGTAGTTACACAGAACACGTTTCAAAGTTTCGTTGAATTCAAATTGTTTATTTTTATTTTGCGAATATGAGTACATAATAATAGCGTAACAATATCGGCAGGATCCGTACACATTCGACCACTGCTGGTGTGCGAAATCATTAAATTGTACAAATAATAGTCAATTAATGTCCAGTACAAGTCAAACAAATCTAACAGTACACATATTATGAGAATGTCAATTTATGTACAGATCTTTGTCAAAGATATAAATAGAAATATCGATATTCTATTGAAATTAACGGTATAAATTTGTTTAAATACTGAAATGTCTAAATGTGTCGGTTCATCCCCGAGTGTTCGAACACGCGCGCCTCTCGAGCGCCACTGCGGTAGCAAAGTGCGCGGGCGTGTGTTGGGGTGTGTAGGGTGTGTTGGGGTGTGTGGGGGGTGTGTGTTGGGGTGTGTGGGGGGTGTGTGGGGGGTGTGTGTGGGGGGGTGTGTGCGCGCACCTGGCAACGTATAGCGCGTCGTGCTGCGGCGCGGCCGGGTCGGCGAGCGCGGCGCGCAGGGCGGCCAGCGCGGCGCGCAGCCCCGCCCCCGCCCCCGCCCCCCCCGCGCGGGCCTCGATGCGCGCGAACAGCGCGTAGGGCACGGCGGCCCCCGCCCCCGCCCCCGCCCCGTGCGCCGCCAGCGCCGCGCGCGCCTCGCGCCGCACCGCGCGCGCCTCGCGAGTGCCCGCCTCCTGACACACACACACACACATCGGAGTCGCGCCTCCATCAGCGCCCCCCCCCCCCCCCCCCCCCGGCGCGCGGGTGACACTCGTGTAGGCGGGGGGCGTTACCCTGCTATTCGTCGTCGTATCACTGAACCAGGGTTGTCGCTGATGCAGGTTTTTACTGTATCAGCGGCTCCTGATGCTGATTTTTTCAGATCAAAATCAGCGGCTGCTGATGCTTATATTATTAAATTACTTAAATTAAACATATCCTATTATAAAATTATTAGAAAATATGAAAATTATTATACATACTAGCTGTGCTAGTATGTATAATAATGCTAGCTGTAAAGTTGAAAATTATTGTTAATTCCCTTCGCCCTCCCCTTCCGCCGCCTTTTCTCCCTGCCCCTCCCTGACGCTGATGCTTATATTAAAAAGAATGCAGATAATCCGCGGATGCTGATGTTGATATTAAAAATAATGCTGATAATCCGGGGATGCTGACGCTGATGCTGATATTAAAAAGAATTCTGATAATCCGCGGATGCTGATGCTGACACTGATATTCGCAACAACCCTACACTGAGCTCAGTGAGCACTCTCCCTGCCGGTTATAGTGAAGTGACAGGTTACAATGTTATTGTCAGTCGGTGATGTGTTCAAACGATTTGTAACCAGTATTCTACGTTAATTCGTTTTGCTCGATATAATGTGGGATTGTCAAGTAAATAAACCTGATAAGATTCTACATACACGTATGTATATGTGTATACATAGCGCGCCCCCCTCCCCTCCCCCCCTCCCCCACGCACACCCACACATACGTACATCTGTGTCCAGCAGCAGTAGGCGGGCGTGCAGCGCGCGCAGCCGCCAGCACAGCAGCGCCCTCCTGTGGGCCCCCCCGGGGGGCGCGGGGGGGGGCGCGGGGGGGGCCCCCGCCAGGCACGCGTCCCACAGCGCGCGCACCCACTCGCCGTAGCCTGCGACACGACACGGGCCCGTCTACTCATCACAACTAAAACACCACACTCCGTCGGCCGACTGATTCTCATACATGACTGGTACGTATACGTATACGTATACTTTATACGGATGTCACTGATCCTGGACCGCCCCCCGGCGGGGCTGAGGTACCGGTGTGCGGCCCAGTCATGGGAGTGACTTGACATTGGCGCGATTATTAAAAGAAAAACCACCATTAGGGAAAAATTTAATTGAATTATATGCGCATACGCAATTCAATTCATTACGAATATTTGAATTTCATTATCACACGGAAAAACCTACATATTATTCCAAAGTATGCTATTGTCGTCTGGTTTCCGGTAGAGTAGAATAGGACCACTCCAACTCTCCCCGTGGATGTCGTACAAGGCGACTGAGGGAACACATTATAAAACATGAATCAGGCCTCCCCGACCCGTCTGGCCAGCGCGGGGAGTGGAGGCCGATCCTCCGTCTGTCTCCGGCAGACGAGAGAGGGTCGTGCTCCTGCAGGGGAGACGAAGATAACCTGATGATGATGCTATTATGCATGCAAGCAAAAACCAGTACGGGGGTAGAAAAACAAACATTCACACTTCAGCAGCCGGGTGTACGGTGTACTTAATGCGGGGCCGACCTGTGGGGTCCGGCAGCGCGGCCGAGTGCGGGCGCAGCGGCGTGCGGGCCAGCATGGCGCGCGCGGCGCGGGGCGGGGCGCGCGCGGGGTGCGCGGCGGGCAGGCGGCGCGCGGCGCGCAGCACGGCGAGCAGCGCGGCGCCCGAGGCGGCCTCCCACTCGGCGCCCGCCGCGCCCGCGCCGCACGCCGCAGACACGTACTGCGCGCTCGGCAGCAGCGGCACCTGACACGCGGGTACATCTCATCACATCACATCACATCTGTTCCAAAAACTATCGCTGGTCGTTCAATAAATAGGTATTTCCTCCACGCGGAAACAACCTCCTACTAATCTATCAGTTGCGACTTGATTCGAATGTATTTAAGAATAATATAAAAAAAAAAAAAAAACATGAACTTCTTGCGAGTACTCACGAGTCCTCTCCTTTGCTACTCTGTGCACGTATTATTCGCAGATGTTTTCTAAAAGTGTGTTCTTCAGGTAGTGACAGCGTTGTATTAACACAACAACTGTGCTATAGAATCTACAGTTTGGTTATGTCTGCGTCGATTGTCGGAAGATTGGTATCAAGCCATTTCGAAACCTACTTGTGCAGCGCGATAGGTGAGAAACGCCATGTTTTAGCTGCGAACAATAACGCTGTATCGTCAGCAGACGAAATAACTGTACCATGATCATGACCAGTATGCCACAGCTTATTTATACTTAGAGACCCAAGATACTGCCCTGAGGCACACCTACTGTGATGCCTTAGTCAGAATTAACAAGATAACCAAACTTCATACTGTGTATTGTGTCCATCCTGTCAGAGCCAGCAGTGCCAATTGGGTCCCTCTGACCACCAACGCCTCGAGATTTTGGATAAGGAATGGAGATCTGTTTGAGAGAACCGTGTTAAGTTTTGTTATTTGTTCTTAGTATTTTTAGTTTCGAAGAGGTTGACACAATTAAAGAGGCGTATACACAACACTGTTTATTCTCACACACACATACACACAATTGAAAATAAAGAGATATACTGATCTATGAATTTAATAGGAATAAGTGAGTTATAAGAGAGGTATAAGAGGTTATACGTCACACACGCCGCTATTATATATGGAGGACGCAACCAACCATTAGCGTGTTTTAATCTACTGGTGGCGCCATCTATTGGAATTTATTTGCTACATTTCCTTTTAGACATTCCGCCCACCAAGGACTTGTCCTTAAAAATCGAACATAACACATTATCAACTCTAAAATAAAGTATCTCAAACTCTATAGAATGAAACCGCCCACCGTCAGAAATCAAGTAAAGTGAACAGTAAAATGTAATTTAAACACAAAACTAGATCTTAATTTAAACCGCCCACCGTGAGAACTCTTTTCAAGTGAACATGAAAAACTAAATCTAGACAAAAAAGTAATCTTAACCGCCCACCATGACAATACAACTCATACTCTTACTTTGTCAATACTCCAACTTTGCTAACTGGTCGTTTAAAAAAACCATTTTTACCTTTAATCGTTACTACACGAGTTATATTGTCTGGTCCAGCATGCTTATCTACAATCAATCCCAAAATCCATTTTGCAGGTGGAACATTTTCATCTCTTACAACTACCACATCTCCAACATCAGGCTCAGATTTTTTGGAACTCCATTTATATCTTTGACTTAAGTTTATCAAATACTCTTTAGACCACCTTTTCCAAAAATCATTAACCATCTTTTGACATACGTTCCATCTTTCCATTGGACTTAGGTTTTGATTAGAATAGTCTACATCAGGTATATTTAGTAAAGATTCCCCAACCAGAAAATGGCCAGGTGTCAACGGAAGAGGGTCATTAGGATCGTCACTTAAAACCGTCAGCGGACGGGAATTTAAACACGCTTCCACTTGCGCCAATACCGTTGACAACTCCTCATATGTAAGGGTGCTTTCTCCTATAACTTTTTTCAAATGTGATTTGGCACATCGGACGCCAGCTTCCCACAAGCCGCCAAAATTGGGAGCGTATGGTGGAATAAAATGCCAAGTTGTTGCTTCCAGTGACAACAAGTTTTCTATTTCCTTAGGCATCTCCGATTTTGCCTTGTTGAACATTTCTCGTAACTGTTTGTCTGCGCATACGAAATTTGTACCATTGTCACTGTACAGATCCTTACAGTGGCCTCGTCTAGAGGTAAATCTTCGAAATGCGGCGATGAATCCCTTCGCAGTTAAATCAGTAACTGCTTCTAAATGTATTGCACGGGTAACCATGCATACGAAGAGGCAAATGTAGCCCTTGTACGATTTCGCACCACGACCTGGTGAAAATCGTATATTTATTGATCCTGTGTTATCAACGCCAGATGACATGAATGGTTTACTCGGTCTCAAACGAACTTCTGGAATTTGTCCCATCAGTTGATTGGTATTTGCCTTTGAGTATCTCACACATTCTCTATAGTGTTTCTTGACTTGGTCTCGTGCTCGTATAATCCAATATTTCGTTCTCAAATGATTTAACATGACTTGTGGTCCGCCATGCAGTGTTTTCTTATGAGAATCCGCGACTAAAAGCTTGGTAAGATGATTCTTAGCAGGCATTATGATTGGATGTCTCGTATCATAACTCACATTGGCTTGATCAATACGTCCACCAACTCTTAAAATCCCATTTTTGTCTAAAATTGGATATAGAGTGTGTAGTACACTTTTCTTGGGAACACAAGCGTGATTCTTTAACTGCTTTATCTCATCTCCAAATTCCAACTCTTGAACTTGTTTGATACACATTTCTAGTGTTTGATTCATTTCGTCGGTCGTAATAAATTTTGGTAATTTTGGGCGTTCGTCTTTCGTCAGTTTTAAATTCAAAATTCTTTTGCAATACGACACGACTCGCAACGCTCTTTGCAAAGATGAGTATTTATCCCATATAAATTCCTTTTCTATTTGACATAATGCAGTTACAGTTTTCACTCTTTCTTCTTCGTGTGTCTCTGTGATATATATTTTCTCTTTCTCACTGTTCACATCTGATTGATGTAACCATTTGGGTCCAGTCCACCATAGTGGATGTGTGAGTAACTCATCTGGTGTAATGCCTCTAGACGCGCAGTCTGCCGGATTTGTGTTTGTTGAAACATGTCCCCATTGCTCATAATCAAGGATAGTTAAGATATCCGATACTCTGTTGCTAACAAAGGTAGTCCAACGGTTAGGCTGACCCTTCAACCACGCCAACACAACAGTTGAGTCGGACCATGCATATAGGTTTTCTTTCGGTATGCCCATAACTTGTGATACTTCGGACAGTAACTTAGCAGCCAAAGTGGCTCCACAAAGTTCTAAGCGGGGGATTGAAACTTCCTTTTCAATCGGTGCAACCCTTGTTTTTGCAGCCACCAAACTCACATGAACGTCGTTGTTATCATTTACAACTCGCAGATAGACTGCAGCAGAGAAGGCTGCTCTAGATGCGTCTGCAAATGCATGCAGCTCGGCTTTTGAATTACCCAGAGCATGAAGCCATCTCGGGATCAAAATATGTTTGATATTGTTTAAACTCTCTCTGTAATGTAACCACTCGGTAAGCAAATCTTCGCTCACAGCCGCATCCCATTCAAGACCAGACTTCCATAGGTTTTGGATGAATATCTTGGCTGTAATCACAACCGGAGAAATCCATCCCATAGGATCATACAATCTGGCTATGTCTGAAAGAACTTGTCGCTTTGTAATTGGCTCTTTGGTATCTGGCAAATTCACTGCGTACTCAAAGTTGTCTGTCTCTCTATTCCAGCTGATTCCCAGCACTTTAACTAGGTTGTCAACCTTAATGGGTACCGACTGATCGGCATTGTGTTTGTCCTTGCTTATGTGTTGCAACAAGTTTTCGCTGTTGCTGCTCCACTTTTGAAGCTGGAATCCACCAGAATTCATCAGTTGATTCATTTCCTCATAGATTTGAATAGCTTCTGTCTCTTTCTCGCATCCTGTCATCAAATCATCAATGTAATAGTCTCGTTTGGTAATCACTGCAGCTACTGGAAACTTTGTTTGCTCCAACTCCGCCAGCTTTTGCAATGTCTTCACTGCCAAATACGGTGCACACGCAGTACCAAAGGTTAACGTTAGCAGTTTGTAGTGCTGTATTGTCTCCTCATGACTTGGTCTCCACAAAATTCGCTGAAAGTTCGTGTCGATGTCAGCTACTCGCACCTGTCTGTACATCTTGACTAAATCAGCAACGATGCAAATACGATGTGTTCTCCATCTCATCAGCAGATGTCGTAGATCTTGCTGCAACTTCGGACCCACTAGAAGGTCATCGTTAAGTGAAACATCGTTGACGCCTTTGCATGATGCGTTGAATACGACGCGGACTTTCGTTGTTTCCTTCTGTTCGTTTACTACAGCGTGATGTGGAAGATAGACAGCCTTAGGATTGTCTATGTCTTCCTTTTCAACCAACTCCATGTGATTTAAAGTTTGATACTCATCTAATACCTTTCTGTATTCATCATAAAGTTTAGGATCCTTCAATAATCTCTTCTCTAAATACTGTAGTTTCTTTGTTGCAATCTCTTTTAGTTGACCGTATTGACAATCTGGATCTTCGCTATTGAAAGGTAATCTCACAACGAATCTCCCTTCTTCATTTCTTACTGTTGTTGACTCATAAAACTCTTCACATTTTTGCTCGCTCTTTGTTAATCTCTTCTCAATGCTGTTTGGTTCATTCTCCAACTCCCAAAATCGTTTTAGTAACTCGTCTTCGGTGACGTGTAGGTGTAACCCTAATACTCTCTCACTCGTTGCTGGTGTATCTTGAGATATTTTACCTGAAACGACCCAGCCAAGGATTGTGTTCTGAGCTATTAGATTTCCTTGTGGATTCTTTATCATATTGTTCAACAATATCTCGCTGTATACTTCAGCTCCAAGAAGAAGATCTATTCTTCCTGGTGATGCAAACCCTGGATCAGCTAGTTGTATCTCCTCTAATTCTAGCCAGTCTAGCGCCTGTAAGTTACATGTCGGAAGCATTGACGTAAGTGTACTCAACACGTAAGCATTTACCTGGATTGTTTTACCTGGAAAATGATGTGATTCAACCTCAATTGACACCATGTATTTGATCCTAGTATGACCATCTCCCAGACCTGACACCCAGCCATTAACTGGCGTACGTTTAAGTCCAAGTAATTGCACTGTAGACTCAGTTACAAATGAAGCTTGTGAGCCTTGATCGAGCAAAGCTCGAATTGTATGTTTAACTCCGTTTCTCGAAATGGCCTTGATAATAGCTGTAGCTAACAACACGTTGTATGTTTGTAGTTCTCCTCTTGAAAAGTTAGCTACAACCCTCGTCTCCATTGATCTCGTATCCGATTGTGTGTGTGTATCCTCTTTGTGTAGTTTAGTATCTTTGTTGATTGTGGGCTCATGACCTTGAGACTCTTCTCTCTCAAAATGTATTAATGTGTGATGTCTTTTACCACATTTTCTACATGACGTGTTTTGACGACATATCTTCACTGAATGAGTGGGGGAAAGACAATTGAAACATAAACCTTTGCCCTGTACGAAATCTTGTCTGTCTTGGGTAGATTGCTGTGCAAATTGTTTGCAATGGAATATATAATGCTGACCATTACACAAAGCACATACCGCCTCATTGGGTTTTTTCTCTTTTTGCACAGCTGAATGAAAAGACTTCGGTTTTACTGCGGGTTTTAGAGTAGGTTGTATGTTCCTCGAACTCTGTTTACCGACGTCGATCATCTCCAAACTTCTAAAACGGGACTCTAAAAAATCAACCAGTTGTAGCCATGTGGGCAAGTCATCAGACGATGTCATACTAAGTTGATATTCCCACTGCTTATGCGACTCTTGGTCAAGTTTTGTAACGACGAGGTAAACAATGATCGCATCCCATGACTTCGTGTCAAGGTGCATGTTGTCTAAAGCTTTCAAGCAAGAGGATGTTGTGTCAAGCAAATGTTTAATTGAAGTTGCAGACTCGCTATTTATTTGCTTTTGTGAAAATAAAGTTCTCATAATCGCATTACAGTTGTATTTCTTGTTGTTATATCTCTTGGTGAGTTGTTTCCAAGCCTCTGAATAGTTTGACTCTGTAGTGGGAAAATTACGAATCAAATTCTCTGGTTCTCCTGACAGACTACTCTTTAAATAATGCAACTTTTGCACTGACGTTAACTTCTCATTGTCATGTATTAACGATATGAACATGTCGTAGAATGTCTGCCATTCGTTATATTTTCCAGTAAAAGTGGGTAGTTGAATTCTTGGCAACTGCACCTCGCTACCCTTGGATGCTGGTGCTGAAGAGACAGCAGGTAACGACTGGTGTTGTATTGGTTTTGGCTCGATAGTTAATCTAAGTGCGTCTTTTATACTTGTTTTGTATGATATATACAACTCCTCGAATTTGTCATATGTGTCCTTCGCAAAATAGTCCTTCGATTTGTCTTCTGTAGTGAGTTTTGAACTAACAACATCTCGATGTCCAACTTTAAAATCTTTCCATAGCTGTTCTAATGCCTCCAACCTTGTCTCTAAATATGATTGTTTCAGTCTATCTTTAGGCGATTTTTTGTAATTCGCCTCTGCCTTCCTCAATTTATCGAAACAATCTTCTTGAACTGCCAATTTCCCATCCATTTTGTAGAAAAATGATGAATCCAAAATAAAAGTAATGTCGGTGCACCTTAATACACACAGCTATGAACGGATAAGAACAGCCTATTTAATATTGTACTTTAAAAAATATTTGCCAACGTGAACACTATCATTTAAAATATTCTTCGACCAAAAGTGAGCACGGTCCCTTAAAATATTCGTCGACCAAAAGTGAGCACGGTCCTTTACAATGTTTGTCGATAAAAAGTGATGATCTCCTTGAAAGTTTAACTTTAATCACGTATCACTGGTTGTTTATGAAAGTTACAGTTAAATAACATTTCAGTCTATTGCACGCGAATAATCAATGATTTTGCACTGTATTGATCAAAGTTTGTTGCACGTAATCACTAAAAATGAAGTTCCGTAGGTATCTTGATAAATTTTATCACACGGTAAATAGTACTAAAGTTTGCTTTTACTCACTGTTTTATGGTCCTATTTTGATTAGTTCACTCACTACCTGTTATTTCCGGGGTTTCGGCACCATGTTAAGTTTTGTTATTTGTTCTTAGTATTTTTAGTTTCGAAGAGGTTGACACAATTAAAGAGGCGTATACACAACACTGTTTATTCTCACACACACATACACACAATTGAAAATAAAGAGATATACTGATCTATGAATTTAATAGGAATAAGTGAGTTATAAGAGAGGTATAAGAGGTTATACGTCACACACGCCGCTATTATATATGGAGGACGCAACCAACCATTAGCGTGTTTTAATCTACTGGTGGCGCCATCTATTGGAATTTATTTGCTACATTTCCTTTTAGACAACCGTGTCAAACGCTTTTGTTCGATCTAGGTGATAGAAAACATATTATGTTGTTCCCTTGTAATACAATCTGCTATAATTTATATTTAGTACACTAACAAATAATTTAATGCACATAAGAAAGGTTTGATGCTCAGGACCATTATAGTTTGTCACTGACTAGGGAAAATTACAGGAAGCGCGCGTGTCAAAGCGTTAGTGTTATAAATATTGAGATGTAGGCAGGGTTTACTGGCGACGCAAAGATTCTCTCCAGCGCTCCTAGGGGCCGAAATATGAAACTTTTTCAGTAAGTAGCCGCAAGAACGTCACACTTGACAATCCTCAAGGGTCGTATTTTCTTAGCCAGCTTCCAGATTGTGTCGCTAGGAGCGCGCGCGGTATGATTGCGTCTCCTCGATTCGCTCATGATCATTGATAAGTATTGAAAACGCGCATCATGTAAAATAATATTTTGAAAATAAAACGGCAGCACTTTCACAATAATTTGTTTTTATACTTATCGGCTCGCGTTTAAATTATGTATTTGCTCCTGGCTCGACTATAGTATACGACTCTGTTCTTGCAGTAATGTAACAATGTGTGTGTGTGTGTGTGTGTGTGAGGGGGTGTGTCTGTGTGTGTGTCTGTGTGTGAGGGGGGTGTGTGTGTGTGTGTGTGTGTTGACTGACCTCCGCGAGCCTGAGCAGCGCCAGGTGCGTGAGGAAGGCGGCGTGCGGGTGCACCACGGGCTGCAGCAGGTCGGCCGCGGCGTGCGGCGGCGGGCAGCGCTGCGGGTCGGTGACGTCGCCCAGGTCGCCCAGGGCGCCCAGGGAGGCCATACTGGCTGGCCGCCAGTGCAGCGCGGCGCGCGCGCGCTCCACGCGGGCCCACACCTCCAGCAGCGGGAGCCCGCTGCATATCGTCTGCACCGTACACACCACACATATCATTTCACATCTCCCGCGTCCGAAACTACTTAAAAAAAACACACAACAGGAGACCCCTGCTCTGCCTCAATCGTTCGTATTTATTCCTTAGGTACATAAAGTGCAGTATCTATGCGGATGATATGGTGCTCCTCGGTCACTCCGACGGAGGTCTCAGAAAGTTACTATCCATTTTGGAGCTTACGTAAAATTAAAATATACATGTAGCAGGGTAAAATATCATCATCATCATCAGGTTATTTTTGTCTCCACTGCAGGAGCACAACCCTCGCTCATCTGCCGGAGACAGTTTTCCACCTTCACGCCTGCTCCCCCCGCAACTCGTCTAAGCGAGGATCAACGGAGGTACGCTTACACATAACACCTACCAATGAAGGTAGGGCAAGTCCCAGGTAATGAATCCACGCTACCTTGGCCCAGACAAATTAAATTAAAGAAGTAAAGACTCAAAGTAGGAAGAGAGTTCTCACATCCCCTCTAGCAAATGGGAGTGTCGGAGATAGACGGAGGATTCGACCTACACTCCCCGCGCTGGCCAGACGAGTCGGGGAGGCCTGACCGATGTTTTATAATGTATTCCCTCAGTCGCCTTGTACGACATCCGCGGGAGGAGTTGGAGTGCTCCTATTCTACTCTACCGGAAACCACACGGCACGAGGGTAAAATATACAAAATCGAAATACCAACACAGCAGCACGAGGGACAGAACAGCAGAGGAGCGCACCTTATGCTCGTAGTTGTCGAGGTCCCGCTCGGCGGCCGCGTCGCGCTGCGGGTCGCGCGGGGGCGGGAACGCCGCGCCCCCCGCGCCGCCCGCGCCCCCCGACATCGCCATCACCAGCTCCACCAGCTGCACCAGCTCCTCCCAGAGGCCGGCCGAGCGCAGGAACGCGCCTGCAACCGACCGACCGACCGTCTGACACACACACACACCGCCCGCGCGAGGACCCCCGGCAGGTGGCAGGTGGCAGGTGGCAGGTGCCAGAGGCGCCACGTATACATCGCTACATCTGTATGCATCCTCATTCGGGTGTCTTTACATTGCTGATCAATCTAGCGAACGCGTTGAATACATAGTGTTGTCGTTTCTTGTTTATTATTATATTTATTAGGTACTCAAACAAGTCACAATAATTACAACATAGATACATTAGGTTAAAGGATTTCAGATATATTGTGACTCAATTACATGAGTACACAGCTAAGTTAAACACATGACAAGAAACCCATTAAATATATGATTTAAACATAATATATGCAAACTTTAACTTAAAATAAAAATTATACAGGTATATATATAGATACTACTACTAGAATATATATATGTATAAAGAAAAAAGTAAGATAAACTGAAGGTATTCTAACTATTAAGGAGATTAAGAAAGTGTTGATAGACCTGTAACCACTAAATTTATACTCTAACACATCACCCTCACACCACTCCTCTCACTACACACACATCACTCACATCACTTACTTCACTCATCATCATCATCAACAAATATATTAATATCAAACAACAGAGCTAATAATTTTGTCTAAATAAATGTGTTTGTTTTTTCTCCTTGTTTAAATCTTATATTTTAATTATACAGAATTTTTATTATTTTAATTTCGTAATTGGCATATTTTGAATTTTATAATAACTTGTATTGTATATAATGTAATTGCTGTGAAATTAAATAAATATATAAAATAAAATAAATAAATTATGATCAGGAAAAGAATGTAGGATTGCCTGAACTGATATTTTGTAAGTTGTTAATTTGGGGTTAAATACATCTTACCACCAAAACTATACACTTGCCACCAAAAACCCCCGCGTCATCGGCCCCACGTACTACGAGCCCCTGCCCGCAGATCTACGTAACGAGACCAATGACGAAACGTTTAGTCGACGACTGAAAAACCTTTTGTTGGAAAATGAATATTATTCCATAAATGAATTTTCTAAAAAAAAAAAAAGAAATTGGTGGGCCCTCTGACGTTTAATTTAATTTACTTTGTGATAATTTAATACCAAGTGTATTTTTTGATATTATATACTGACATAGATAGTATGTTATATACTATGACATTATTTGAATTGTTGACATTGTAATTTATACATTATTTTATTTTATGACGATCCCTTTTACCATACTAGAATGACATGTAAAATTGAATTTTTAAGATGTAAAAGTGAAATAAATAAATCTAATCTAATCTAATCTAATTATCGAGTCGATTGTTATCTACACTTAACTCGTTATATTCACAACACAGGCGGGTTATGGGATTATAGAAGGAAGTATTGTCCAAATAGACATGTAAGGAGAAGGGTTCAGCACTACGAGCTCGAATGCTAAGTGAGGACAGGAGCGAGGGAGAGTCCTAGGGTGGGGCCACTCACCGTACACGTAGAGCACTCGCGGGTAGGCGGCGGGCAGCGCGCGCGTGTCCCGCGCCGCGTGCCCGGCGGCGGCGCGCAGCGCGCCCGCGTGCCCGCCCGCCGCGCCCGCCAGCGCGCCCAGCAGCCGCACCCACAGCTCCACGCGCACCGAGCCGCGCTTCTCTGCCACACGGCGAACGTACACGTTACCACAAGTTTTTGAAGACATACAAATTGTGTGTGTATGTGTGTGTGTGTGTGTGTGTGGAGGGGTGCGTGTACCGTGCGCGAGCTCGTCCCGGAGGCGCGTGAGGTAGTCGTTGCGCGGCAGCGCGCGGCGCAGCGCGGCGTGCAGGCGCGCGCGCACGGCCCGCGAGCGGGGCGCCGCCGCCGCCGCCGCCTCGCACGCGCCCACCGCCCCCCCGCCCGCCCCGCCGCCCGCCTCCGACCCGCACCACTCCTGCCAACAAGCACACCCCCGCCGACAGTCACTGTATGCCCCGTGGTCCTCACTCTCCGCCCGGTCGGTCTCCACCCGACGTTCCTCGGGCTCCATGCGACATTTTATATTGGTTACTCCGATGTTTATGTAAATGAATAAAAAGAACTAAACAAAACTATGTGGGACCTGGAAGTCGATGTATTGCAGATGCAGCGCCTCGTCGTGCGGCGCGGCGGCCAGCGCGCGGCGGTAGTCGGCGGCGCGCGCCAGCGCCTCCGCGCCCAGGGGCTCCCCGGCGCCGACGCCGGCGCCCGCCTTCGGGCGGCGCGAGTAGTAGCGGCGGCGCGTGGCGCGAGGCTCCCCGGCCGCCCCCCGCCCCCACCCCCGCCCGCGCGGCCAGCCCAGCGCCCGGAACGTCTCGCGCGCACTGTACCTACACACATCAAATTTCTGCTGTGAATAAACCTCCTGGCTTTATCCAACATTTTTGATTCCAGAATTTAGTCCTTTCCTTCATTTTTCCTACTTTTTGGGCTGTAATGTTTACACCAAATTCTTGTTGCCGAGCCTCTTGTACTGAATATGGAAAATGTCTCTCAGTTATGTGAAGTTCACCTCCATCTGTACGCACCTGGAGACCCGCTATATGTTAAATTCATTCCATCTATGACCTTCCATAGCAGAGCAGTTTAAGCCCGTTTCAGTATACAATAGTTGTTTACCTTCTTTTATAGACCCTAATCATACCACAATCCCACTTGACGAAAATTGAATTAATCATCTGTCAATTTAAAAACATCACCAAAAGTTACTATTCCTCTATCTTTTACTGAATTGTTTACGGATGGTTTGCATGTCTCCAAGTATTTTGGAGTTTCTATTCGCTCATGCGGTTATGTATAGGTACTGACTCTGGCCGGCCGGGGCAGTAGAGCGTGGTGACGCGCAGGTTGCCGCGGTCCAGTCGGCGGTCCACGTAGTAGTCGGCGGCGGGCGCCGGCGTCGCTACGGCGGGCGGGGTCGCCGGCCCGCCGTCGCACTCGGACTCGCCGCCGCTGGCCAGCAGCGCACACTCTTGGGCCGCGGAGAGCACCAGCGCCGCGCCGACTCCGCTACCCGTACCTGCAGGTACAACACAATATACAAAACGGTCCAATGCAACGATATACAGCAGTTTGCTTAATACGAACTTTGATCCTCGACTTCATCAATTTCTGCATCTTTCTGGTTTTGGGCGTAGGCGGGAAACAACGACATAAAGGTAGCCCGATTGCTTTTTTGTATATTTTACCCACAAACAGTAAATAAATAAGAACTTATTTTCAATAATATACACATAACCTACAACCAACAACAGATTAATTGTTTTTTTTAAGGCAAAGTGCTTAAATCATACAGCCAATTCATAGGTAATATTACGTAATATATAAGGAATACAAATAGGATTAAAATAATATTTCATATAGAAGCCTAGAAAAGGTTCTAACCTCCATTTTACTCTTCAGTCTCTTCTTCAGGTACATGACGTTTTATTCCTACGACGACTTCTGGTTCCTGCAATAACCATTACTATAAAAAACATTTTGAAAAGAAAAAATAATTTTGTTTTGTGGATTTTAGTGACGAGAATCGTGTAACAATAACCACAACGCCCAGCCGGGTGCCACAAATTAAATAAGGATACTACTCTGGGCGAGGGTGAGGCTTGTGTGTAGATTAGGTAAAGGTTAGCTTGTTTCCCACATTCATTATTCTAAGTTTCCCACCCTCCCACCCCCCACCACTTTGAGGTAGGTTCTTCCAAAGAGGATGGGTTATTTTAACAAAACGATGACAAAAGATTAGTTGAAATGCCACTTTCTTGGCGTACTTGTAAAAACTGACTGTCCAAGAAGTTAAATTATAAAAATTATTAAATTAAGTATTGTTTTTAGATTATGCCTAGTTTTTTTCATTAATGTATTTCAATTATTTTCATTAATACTAATACAATATAAAAATCACCACTTATACATTTAATTTTAGTCAAAAATCTGTTCGATGATAGTATAACCAAGTAGAACTAATAGTATGCTAGATTGACTAACCATATCCTCTCCGATTTTAGCTTCCAGAGCCGTAAAACACATTAAATAAAAGTTACTGACAGGCACGATGGATGACAGCTGATGGAACTTTGTTTGTTTATAACCTCTTTGTTTGTATAATGTTTGTATATTTGGTTCAAAACATGTTCAGAGGATCGAGTGTTTTGTAAATTCTATTACAATTACACTGGAAACTACAGACTTAAAATAGACAGTAGTTTTAAAAGATAATGTAATGGAGTCCGAGGAAATTTTAGATAAACCGTGTCTGCTTGATGACAGTTGCAAAGTACATGGAGTGAGTTGATCTCTGTAATATATTTGTTAATAACTTCTTTGTACAATATATAAATACGTAGTATAGTTACATTATGTATAAACTAATTATCGAAAATTTTTCATCGGTCCAGTATCTTGTCTAAGCTAGGTGTCTCCTGTAGACATAGGCCACCTCTAACTTTTTCCAATTATGTGGGTTTCTGGCCAACCTTGACCACATTACTCCAGCCACTGTTTTGATATGGTCCGACCATCATGTATGGGGTTTGTTTATTTAAATTTTTTTATCTCATATTCATTTCTGTGACACAGGCTATGCATATGGCATTTCATAGAGATCGATCGAGTACAAGCTCATTTTTGGATTTCATATTTTAGGAAATGAGAGTTGATCTTTTCTCGGGTGAGCCCCGCGACACTGTATTGTGATAAAATTTATACCAGACTGTGGGGGAAATCTCAAGCTATCAAACAGTGAAAACCTAATCAAATTCTAGCCAGAAGTATCTAAGATCGGTCCGTACAGACGTACAGACAAATAAATTTAAACTGTACAAGAATCTGCTGGTGTCAAATAAAGCGGGAGGGCTGAAATTATTTGTACAACTAATGTGCATAATTGACTTTACCGTTCAGTCATAATTATGTATGCGCCGTAGCTCCCGCCGAGCGCGTGGTACGTGCGCGAGTTCGTGAGCCCGCGCGAGGAGGCGGCGCTGCTGGCGCGCGTGTACGGCGCGCCGCGGCCCAAGTGGACGCAGCTGGCGCACCGCCGCCTGCAGAACTGGGGCGGGCTGCCCACCGCGCGCGGCATGGTCGGTATACACACACACGCACCTCGCTAGCGTCACAGGACACGGAGCGGTAACAGCGTGTCGCGCCGGCAGGTGGCGGAGCGGCTCCCCGCGTGGCTGGCGGGCGTCGTGGCGCGCGTACACGCGGCGGGCGCGATGGGGGGGGAGGGGGGCGCGGCGGGGCCGGCGCCCAACCACGTGCTGGTCAACGAGTACCTGCCGGGGCAGGGCATCCTGCCGCACGTGGACGGCGCGCTGTTCCACCCGGCCATCGCCACCGTGTCGCTGGGCTCGCACACCGTGCTGCGGCTGGGCCCCGGCCGCCCCCCCGGCGCCCCCCCCGACGCGCCCCGCGACCCCGGCCTGGTGCTGGCCCCGCGCAGCCTGCTGGTGCTGCGCGAGGCGCTGTACGCGCGCCACATGCACTACATCGAGCCGCTCGCGGCGGACGCCGTGGACGCGTCGCTGGCCAACCTGCCGCTGTGCCCGGGCCTGGCGCCCGGCGCCGAGCTCGCGCGCGGGACCAGGGTCTCGCTCACCATCCGACACGTGCCCAAAACTACTACCTTTAAAATTGATATCGGCAATAAAAAATGATAAAAAAGATTTGTTCTTTTCCTTGTGTCTCCTCGGTTGTTATCCTCTGCGCGCCGTGTTCAGGGACGGGTCTCTCGGCGAACCGACCCGGCTCTCCGGGGGGTCATTGGTAGTCACCGCCCTCCTTCGCTCCGCCTGCGCCGGCCCCGTGTCGTACCGAGTATTACGTCTCGACGTGTCTCGGCGCTAGGTCTAACCTCAGAAGAACGAATATATGGTTATTATTCTTCTGAGGGTCCAACATTCTGGAACTTCCTATTAAAAGACCTCTTGCGACTGCCGATGCGTGAAGGCGTTAGCGCGGTAGCTCCCGCGGATTACCTGATGATCGCGATCTCCGTTTAGGGCTGCAATTGAACGCAATGCATACGTGGTGCTCATGTATGTAAAAAATAAATTAGAAAAAAATATGAGTGGAGCAAGGCGATGTTTATTTGTTTGTCGCTGACTTTACTGACCTTACATGATTTGGCTAACACTGACTGGACAGCACGACGACAGTCACGCGTCTGAATGGGGAGAGTTGCCGTACAAAGGACAGAGTACAAACTTATTTGTAGGGGAATCAAGCAGGGTGTCCGACAAAGAGCACCTGATCAAATATCTGGCATCTCCCCCGTGATTTTGCCTATATGACCTTGACATCGAAAAGGCATGAGAGGTGGAGGGTCTGTATATCGAGGCACTTTTGTACTGCACAGAGACCGCAGCGACCGGCCTTGATCCTTCTGACGAAGGCCTACAGGACGCCAAGCACCGCAGCGTTACCCGCGCTGGCGGGGTACTTCCAGCCGACCTGGAGGGGATTCGTGCGGGACAAACGGACGAGGAGCGACTGAAGTGTGAGGGTGAGGAAAAGGGTGTGGGCGGTGCAGTTTCCCAGTGGCAGGAGAATGATGGGAGGGAGCCAGACTGAGGTCTCTCAAATACTACTAGGACAGGGCTGCTTCAGATAAGCACCACCACAACCCGCGAGTAGGTTCCCGCGGTGAGGTTGTAAGGACCGTGGGTGGTAGAGCTTTTTTCCTCGTGTTGCTCTAATTGTGTATATTATGCCTGATACCAACGGAGATATAGGTACAACTACCTGTGTACATACTACTTGAAGGTCATACCATGAATGAAAATAATTTTCGCACCTCATAAGTCACCTAAAGTTTTTAACTTCATGATTGACACTAATTGGTTATTAAATTAGATAACAGATAAGTCGTTGGTAATCTAATTTAATAACCAATTAGTGTCATTCATGAAGGTAAAAACTTTACTAAATTTTGAGGTGACTTATGGTGCGAACATTATTTTCCTTCATGGTATGACCTGTAGGTGTAGTGATGCGTACTGGGTAGGAAATAACATCATCGTTCCAGATTTGAAAAAAATATTAATATTTCAAGGCAGACGGGTCGCCGGGTAGTCTAGTAGGTTCGGTTTTCGTTGTACTACTTGTGTGGGGCGGATGTACTTTATGTTTATTTTTTGTGTAAAAGTAGCGCAGTGATGGGGTTTTCAAAATTGTTCAGCGGAGCGAGACTGACGCGCGCCGCGCTGCGGTGCAGCGGCGCGGGGGGGGCGGGGGGCGCGGGGCCGGCGTGCGGCGCGCCCGCCACCCCCGCGCTCCGCGAACAGCCCCCCGACGCTAGCGGGGACAAGGTAGGTGCGGCGCAGTGGGGAGGGTGGGCAGGGTGGGCTGGGTGTGTAGCGCAGGTGTTGTGTGCCGCAGACGGGGCTGGTGGTGGGCGTGCGCACGTGCGCGGACGGCTCGTTCGAGCTGACGGAGGCGGCGCGCGAGCTGGACCAGCGGGCCGAGGGCGCGCTGTGCCGGCAGCTCACAGAGTGAGTACCTCCTGGGCGCGCGGGGGGGGGGGGGGGGGGGGGGCGTGCGCACTGTGTGTGTGAGTGTGTGTGCGTGTGTGCAGGTGGGGGTGCGGGCTGGCGGCGGGGCGCGCGCTGCGCGTGTGGGTGCCGGGCCGCGCGGAGTGCGTGGTGGTGGCGGCGCTGGGCGCGCGCGGCGCGGGCTACAGCGCGCTGGAGGAGCTCGACGAGGCGCGGGTGGGTGCCCCCCGCCCCCGGCCCCGCCCCGGCCCGGCCCCGCGCGGCGGGGGGTGCCATGCTTACGGTCGGGACGTGTGCGCAGGAGGGCGTGCGGGCGGGCGTGGGCGCGGGCGTGCGCGAGTGCGCGGCGCGCGGGTGCTCGCGGGTGCTGGTGGCGGCGGGCGGGGCGGGGGGCGCGCCGGACGCGGCCGCGGAGGCGGCGCACCTGGCCGCGTGGCGCTTCCAGGAGTTCAAGTCGTGCGCCGCGCGCGAGGCGGCGCCGACCGTGGAGCTGTACGCGGGGGAGGGCGGCGGCGGGGGCGCGGGCGGGGGCGAGGAGGCCGCGCTGTGGGCGGAGGGCGCGGTGCGCGGGCGCGCGCAGAACTGGGCGCGCTACCTGTCCGACATGCCCGCCAACAGGATGACGCCCGTCGACTTCGCGCAGGTGAGCGTTCACTTGTGTTGCTTCCTTTCGCATTATTGTACCCATCCCAGCGAGCCTCGTCCGGTCGGCCGATATGGACAATATGTAGTCTGTCAGCGTAGTAAACAAAAATTATATTTACAATTATTGAAGAATTATTGCACACGTTGTTAGTGACCGAATAAATGAAATAGATGTAACTGCAGGTCATACCATAAAGCAAAATAATTTTTAGCACCTCAAAGTTTTTATCTTCATAATTGACACTAATTGGTTAATAAATTAGATAACAGATTTACATTTTAAAGTGATCTGTTATTTAATTTAATAACCGATTAGTGTAAATGTGAAGGTAACAACAACTTTAGAGGTGACGTATGAGGTGCGAAAAATTATTTCGCTCTATGGTATGAGGTGTAGATCACAAATGATATGTAGTGATTTAATGCGTCTGCTGTACTGTAGTAGTATGTGAAGTAATTGACATTACATACTAATGCGAGGTGGTGCGTGCGTGGTTGCAGGCGGCGCTGGACGCGCTGTGCGCGGCGGGCGTGCGCGTGCGGGCGCACGACCGCTCGTGGGCCGCGTCGCGCCGCCTGGCCGCCTTCCTGAGCGTGGCGCGCGGCTCGTGCGCCGAGCCCGTGCTGCTCGAGTGCGCCTACGACGGCGCGCCGCCCGGACACGCGCCCGTGCTGCTCGCCGCCAAGGGCATCACCTTCGACAGGTACCTCCCTCCCTGCCCTCCACCCTCCACCCTCCCACACACATATACACACACACCACACACACACCCCACACACACTCGAACTGGGTGGAACCTTCCCCAGATGCTGCCCCCGGGTATTATATGGGAAGAATCCGAAACATGGCCCTTATTGAGACAAGATCAGGAACGTGTGGACAGAATACGGAATACTTTGGTAGCGCGTATTTTACAAAAAAAGAGCGGCCGGAAGGTATTGGACGCGTTGAACAGCGCTGCGCTGGGGCGAGGCCGGTGCACTATTTATTAAATGGGACGCGAACTTCGTGCGACAAGAGACTTGGAAAAAACGAGAAAAATGTTGAGCCCGACGAAGAACGATACGCAATGTTATGTAATGTCACGCCACACGAGGGGTAAGTGTGATACAATCAATGTAAATAAAACGACTTGTGCAGAGGTCGACCCGATACTTATAATCGTAAGATTTAGATAAAGTTCTCGAACTCCTTACAGGTGTACCGCAAGGCCTGTCGTCGATCCTCTTTTACGTAGACCGAAACAGACAGTCGATAATAAGTGAAACATGGAGTAAATTTATATTTAATCCTATGCGCAATAGTACAATTTATTGCAGCGTTGTCTCTCTCTAACTCGTTCGTCACTTTCCTACACTGCGTGGTATTTGTGGTGGTTTCGCTCACTCACACACAACACATCGACAGCCGGCACGTTTGACGCCAAATCAGTTACCCATAGGCTGCTAATAATTTTTAATTAATTACGCAGGTAATCAATAAACCATATGGACATCGGGTTCGAAATTCAGACATTTTCTTTATGGGACGAGGAGCTTTCCTGTCTAGAATAATAAAAGAAACAAATTCTTAGACACGCATTATACCCCCACCCTCACCCCCTACATACATACATATATACCCCTTTACATACACACACACACACACTCATACACACTTCATTTGCGCAGTTTATTATTGTTACATACTTAATTATTGGGCCCGATTCTGAAGGCACACATTTAAAAATTGGTTCCGTCTTTAGCTTCATAATACTGTGTGACAAGGATAGCAACAGTTTTAGTGCTGTCAAATTTTAACGTTTTGCCTTCAGAATCGAGCCCATTATTTCCATAATTTTTTAATCATCATATTTTTCTTAGTTTATTCGTTTTTCTCTCTTTTGTTTTTTCTCGTCTTGCTTGTGATCTGTTTTACTTTATTATTGGCCTTATTATATTGTGATGTTTGTTTTCAATCTAAGTTTTTTGTGCTGTTAAGTATTGTGTAAATAAATAAAAAAGTTGTACACAAAATACACATTTCACACATACTCGTATACACTCTTACTACACTACACACCGACTCACTTATCACGATTAAGTAAATAAAAAGAAAACTAGTGTAATTCTTATTCTTTTTAGATTCTATCTTGAAAACAAATACCAAATGTGCCACATGTAGTGTATCTTGTAGGTATTAGTGCAAGCTAGCGAGCTTATAATAAATCCTGTGTCCTTCAAGTTGTTGCTTCTTCGGTTGCGACGACAGTTGGAATGTATGTTGCATGTGTGCTTGCTTGCTTGCCTGCTTGCGTGCTGTGCAGCGGCGGCATGTGCCTGAAGCGGCCGGAGGGCATGGTGGAGAACCGCGGCAGCATGGCGGGCGCGGCCGTCGTCGTGGCCGCGCTGCGCGCCATCGCCGAGCTCAAGGTCCCTATATTAAAGCCTTTATTACGCTTGCTACATTTATGCATGTCAATTATATTATCGACCACCGCGCCCGGCGCTGCTGTGAAGATGAAACAGGCGGGTCGATAAAACTTACAGCAACACGACTTCTAAAGTCGACAACATCGACGCCAGCCCTGGACACTGCGACGTACCCTCGACGGGCGGATTAAGTGGGGGAGTCCCAAAAATTGCAGGTGATCCGACGACGACGCACGTTTGAGGGGTCAGATTCAATTATTGCAAAAATTTATTCCCAATAAATACAATTTACAATACACTTCCGTCCGCGTCGTCACCGTTCGTCAGATGGAAATTGTATACACGACCTAGTTGACTAGCAAATGACGTGACGCGTTGCGATCAGCAATGGCACCGGTGGGCGATATAGCTGGGTTATTTGAGGAGGTCAAATGGTCACTGACAAAGGCAGTGTTTGTGCGTGCGCAGGTGCCGCTGAACGTCCGGTGCGTGATCCCACTGTGCGAGAACATGGTGAGCGGGCAGTGCCTCAAGGTGGGCGACGTGCTGCCCACGCTCAACGGGCTCTCCATACAGGTGCGTGGTGTGGGGGGACGGGGGGCGGGGGGCGGGGGGCGAGAACATGGTGAGCGGGCAGTGCCTCAAGGTGGGCGACGTGCTGCCCACGCTCAACGGGCTCTCCATACAGGTGCGTGGTGTGGGGGGACGGGGGGCGGGGGGCGAGAACATGGTGAGCGGGCAGTGCGTCAAGGTGGGCGACGTCCTGCCAACGCTCAACGGGCTCTCCATACAGGTGCGTGGTGTGGGGGGACGGGGGGCGGGGGGCGAGAACATGGTGAGCGGGCAGTGCGTCAAGGTGGGCGACGTGCTGCCCACGCTCAACGGGCTCTCCATACAGGTGCGTGGTGTGGGGGGACGGGGGGCGGGGGGCGAGAACATGGTGAGCGGGCAGTGCGTCAAGGTGGGCGACGTGCTGCCCACGCTCAACGGGCTCTCCATACAGGTGCGTGGTGTGGGGGGACGGGGGGCGGGGGGCGGGGGGCGAGAACATGGTGAGCGGGCAGTGCGTCAAGGTGGGCGACGTGCTGCCCACGCTCAACGGGCTCTCCATACAGGTGCGTGGTGTGGGGGGACGGGGGGCGGGGGGCGAGAACATGGTGAGCGGGCAGTGCGTCAAGGTGGGCGACGTGCTGCCCACGCTCAACGGGCTCTCCATACAGGTGCGTGGTGTGGGGGGACGGGGGGCGGGGGGCGAGAACATGGTGAGCGGGCAGTGCGTCAAGGTGCGCGACGTGCTCCATACAGCTGCGTGATGCGGCGTGTCAAGGTCCCGAACATAGCCCTCTCTCTAGCGACTTCAAAGGCCAACCTGATGAATTTGTGATAAACAACTTCTGTTTTTAGGTACATTATGGGCTCGATTCTGAATCCAACGTTAAAATTTGACAGCACTAAAACTGTTGCTATCCTTGTCACACAGTATTATGAAGATAAAGACGAAACCAATTTTAGCGCTGTCAAATTTTAACGTTGTGCCTTCAGAATCGGGCCCTATATTTAGCCAAAAAAGATTGTAATGCGTAAGAAGTGTATAGAGAATGAGGTGTGCGGGCATGCGTAGGGCCTATACCGTGAGAGAAGTGTGTAGTGTGGGAGGAGAGTATAGTGCGTAGGTAGTAATGTTGCGTGTGTGTGCGTGTGTGTAGGTGGAGGACACGGACATGGAGGGGCGGCTGGTGCTGGCCGACGCGCTGGTGTACGGGCAGGCGGAGCACCGGCCCGCGCTCGTGGTGGACGTGGCCACGCTCACCAGTGAGTGCGCGCACACACGTCGGCGTGCCCCGCGCACGTCGCACGTCGTGTAACGTGTGTGTGTGTGTGCGCAGAGGGCATCCTGCTGGCGACGGGCGGCGGCGCGTTCGGGTGCTTCACCAACTGCGAGGCGGCGTGGCGCGGCGTGCGGGCCGCGGGCGCGCGCTCCGGCGACCGGCCCTGGCGCTTCCCGCTCTGGCAGTACTACCAGCACCAGATCACCAGTCAGTGTCTGCAGCTCGCTCGCCCCCTCTCATTTGTTCTCAACACTAGCTATTATATCATCAGACTGTCCGAGCCCACTGCTGGACACAGGCCTCTCCCTAGGCGCGCCCGAGAACCCGATCCTCGGTTCTTCTCATCCAGTCTCTGCCGGCCGCCTTGCGCAGATCGTCGCTCCATCTAGCCAGGGGGCGTCCCGCACTACGCTTGCCCGGTCGCGGTCTCCACTCTAGACCCCGTTTACCCCAACAGTTATGGGTTCTCCGACAGATGTGACCAGCTCACTGCCACTTCAACGTACTAACTTTTTGAGCTATGTCCAAGAGCTATATATACGTATATATACGTGCCACTGTAACTCTGCCTGTTTGGAGAGTAGCGAAACCCAGTTGTGATTCGCAGACTGTGCAGCATGAAGTGCCTGGTTCTATCTTGCTGCCAGTTTTCTTGTATTGTGACCACGCTGTAGCGCGCCATTTGGTAATCCGAGTGTGTTGTGGCAGACGAGCCGGCCGTGGACCTGCGCAACAAGGGCTCGGGCCGCGCCACGCCCTGCCTGGGGGCCGCCTTCCTCAAGGTACCGCCCGCATTACATTACATTACACAGCCTCCGGTGTCGATCTGTTCAAATTGATAATGTACAAGTTGAACAAAATATTGACATATTATGTCATCGACTCCTTCCGCTGCCTACGAAACCCGTGTTATATACTCACGTGACCAGCTTCTTGCAAAGATTTTATCTTTGCATTATCAACTTCTTACGAAGACATTTTATTTTTTTCGACAGTTTAATTTTATTGATTGATTTAAATATGTTAAATGATAAACTACAAATACATGCCAATAAATTAATCTATTAAATATTGAACTCCATCATTAGAAGTTGACCACATACCTTCATGTGACATAATATCTAATAGAGTACGTCTATTAAAAGATTTTATTATAGGTAACTAAAGGTCATACCATGAAGCAAAATAATTTTTCGCACCTCAAGTCACTTCAAAGTTTTACGTGGTTATTAACATTTTTCAATTGGTTAATAAATTAGATAACATATGTTATCTGTCATCTAATTTAATAACCAATTAGTGCCAGTCATGAGGGTAAAACGTCTAGCGGTTTGTCATCATAAAGTATAAAGTACGTAGAAAGAAAGAAAACATGGTTTAAAAGTCTTTGTACGTTTCATATAGATGTACGAAACTGGGTACGTAGAAGAAATCTTTGAACGAAAAAAATATTTTCCTTCACGGTATGACCTGTAGGTGCGCAACACGGGCTTCGGAGGCGGCCGAAGGGTCAAGGCCTATATCCATACTTAGAGCCTATAAGCACAAAGTACGTAAAGCGGCGGTCGCGCGTTTTATTTTGTGCTATAAGGCAGACTGATGATGGCAGCTGATGCCTATGCATCGGTATGTGTGTGTGTATGTGCGTGTGTGTGGCAGAACTTCGTGTGCTGCCCGTGGGTGCACATGGACATCACGGGCGTGGGCAAGGTGGGCCACGCGCCCGCGCCGCCCTACCTGGACGCGCGCCGCATGACGGGCCGCCCCGCGCGCACGCTCATACACTACCTGCAGGCCCTCGCCGTCGCCAACGCCGACACCGCCGACACCGCCGCCGCCGACCCCCCCGCCTCATAGAACATACACCACATTCAGCCACACTCCTGCCACCATTTTACCGCTCTGTTTGACGTGACCGTCTGTTAAATCGACCAATCCCAGCGCGCGTTTCGCGCGTTCTCTGATTGGTGCTCCGGGCCGGGCGAGCGAGCGGTAAATCGTGGCGGCGAACGCTCCTGGGGATGCGATTCCCGATGGAGCAGATTGTCTATATTTTATCACCGCGGCTTCTTTCAACTCATTAGGAAGATCACATTTTGGCTTAGCGATTTCGAAGTTTACTCGAAGTCTGCACTCGATCGATTCAAATCGAACGAGGCCGCGGGGTCGCATCGTCAGTTTACTGCATAAAACTGATATCACAGTACAAAATCATGACGTTGTCGGGGGCGATGTCGGCATCGCCGCGACAGAATCGCGTTTGTGGCATACTGAATTGAATCCTGTTCTATGAATGTAGCTTGCATCAGCATGTGGGCACTGCGGCTGCGGCGGAAAGCAAATATAACATAATGTACTTTTATATTATCGTCTTTTTAATACAACCCTATTGGTTTATTTTTACACAAATACAATGCTAAATGGGAAATACAACTAGATACTTATAAAGAAATGTGTTTTAATGTCCCTTCAACTTCAAACCACAATTAAATTCATCAAATCAAAAAATGCATAGTTTATTATAAATATGTCCCCACTGTTGGGGCGCTACCATTTTAACGTAGGTAGAGCTTATTCTGCTTTCTAACCACCAACGCGGATTGCAATTCTGAGTAGATACAACAAATGTCGGTAATTTGTCGCAAAAAAATAGATTTAGCCGGTCCGCCGTTTAAAAGTTATAGGGGTATGTTGGTGGTTAGAAAGTAGCAAATTTAATTTAAATGGATCAGCATGGCATGTATGTGGCTGTATGGTTTAGTTAACCTTTGCCTCGTATAAATGGTGCAAAAAGTTTTTTTACAAAGATTCGCGCCACTGTTTGTTCCCCGCAGCACTGAATTTCATTGCAATTTTCATTATAATGGATATTTCATGTGATCATATGTTTAAAATTGTGAAAACAATGTTTCTTGTCTAAGGTAAATATTCAATTTACTATATTGTGCTAAGTATTAAGTTTTACCCATGAGAAGAATTTGTAAATAGTCATCTTAAAGTACTATACAGATCTGGAAAACAAAAAGCGTGACTCATACATAATATCATCACCCGAAATACGTCCACTGCTGAACTAAGCCTCCCCAAGTGAATGTCTATTGGGGGATTTGCCATAATCACCACGCTTGGCAGGCGGATTGGTGATCGCAGTAATGATCTTAATATACACAGGAGAACCTGCTACCCTTCCCCGGTGAAATCTATTTCTAAGTCACCTTGACGGCACCCACGGTACTGCTCTCATAATAGTATCTTTTTTTTATATTAATGATATGTTTAGAAATTACAACAGAACTAGTAACTTTTTTTCACTTGAATCATACCTTTCCTTTCCCTCAATTTATGAACAATATACGAAAAATTGTTTTATCCGTAGTCCCGATTACATACGCGAACTTACCCCTACTACATTCTCCTCTGCCATGGTGGCATGCCAATATAAGGTATACTCTCCCAGAGAGTATACTTATTCTGTTCCAGAGCTAAAGAGTGCGAACTGTACCTGCCCCTGTCCGAATATATGAATATTATTTAGGAACTCACACAATGCAAATCTAGGTAATTATACCCTTTGAAAATATTACAGACTTATTTTGCACACAAACATTTGTGTGACAGGGAATCGAACCCAGGACATGGCAAAAAAAGCACACATTCAAGGGGCCGAACAAAGCGGCTTATACTTTAATAACCTTTTTTATAAATATAATGTGTAATATTAATAATTTTACATTTATTATATAGCTAGCTATGTACTAATTCATAATTCAGTAATTTTCTTACATTAATGTCCATTCGCTTCTTTAAATCTGGTTTTCTCAGAAGAGAACATCTGGTTTAGCTCAACAAATAAATATTTATTAGGATGTAGAATCAACATGCTTATAAATATTTTTGTTTGTAGATTGTAGCAGTACATATATAAGGACATCTAGTAAAATGTAGATCTGTTTTCTTATCTCCATTGAATGTAGTTCTACACTCACTTTAATGGGAAGACCTCAATCAATTTCCTTAGAACATTTGCCTCTGATTGTACTCTACACACAACATGTGGACATAAGTAGCGACTACACATGGTTCAGAAACAACAAATAATCTGTCTAAGAAAATGAATATGGTTGCCTGTGGTAGAAACTACGACCAGTTTAATTTGACTTATCACCATTCAAAGGAAAATTTTTAAAATTACTACTTTTGCACTTTTTCTAGCAACCAGAATAAAAACCATAGGTACTTTAAAAATGGCTCTTTTAAAATTGATATCATAGATATCCATACAGAACGAGGGTGATGCTACAACAGTGAATAGATCCTGTCGCAGGAGCTGTCGGGCCAAGTGGGAGCGACCAGCAGCAACGTGCGTGCTCAGCGATCATAATGTGAGCACGACAGTCCTCAGCTTCGCGCTTCATAGATTTTGTGGTTGAGTGATGCTCTGGACCGCGTAGGAGAGGGCGTGGGGCTGCGCGGCCGGCGCGGGGAGCTGGTGCGGCGGGGGCGCGGGCGGCGGCGGCGCGGGGGGGAAGTGTCCGTGCACTCGGCGGTGGTTCTGCAGCGCCGTGCCCTGGATGAAGCGGTCGCCGCACACCTCGCAGATGTAGGGCTTGTCGCCCGTGTGGCGCCGGATGTGCAGCGTGAGGTCGTTGCTCTGCGAGAACGCCTTGGTGCAGTACGTGCACTTGTAGGGCTTCTGGCCCGTGTGCACGCGCATGTGCCGCGACAGCTTGTTGCTGCGCGAGAAGCCCTTGCCGCACACGCGGCACACGCACGGCTTCTCGCCCGTGTGCGAGCGCCGGTGGCACTGCAGGTCGGAGGAGCGCGGGAAGCCCTTCCCGCAGAAGTCGCACTTGTAGGGCTTCTCGCCCGTGTGGCGCCGCATGTGGACGATCAGGTTGGACGAGTTGGAGAAGGCCCGGCCGCAGTACAGGCACAGGCAGTTGTTGGGCGGCTTCTCGCGGTTGGGATCGTGGATTTTCTTGTGCGACCGTAGATTATCCTTTCTGGTAAACTTCTTCTTGCAGATGTCACACTCAAATATTTTCTCGAGGGGCATGTGCGTTTTGGCATGCTTCGCGAGAGTCTCTTTTTTAGGAAAACATCTTTTACACGTATCACACTGATATTGGGCCTGCGGCTGGGCCGGGGCCTCCTCCAGTTTGGGCAGCTTCATGCTGTCCATGAATGACATGGACACGCTCTGCCCCTCGTGGTGCCTCAGTATGTGTTTGTTGAGCGATATTTCATAAGCAAATTTAAGGCCACATGTGTTGCAGATGTGCTTCCTGTCGACCTGTTTACACATACTTCTGTGGCGAGATGCTGTCTTAGCGGAAGTAAAAGATTTTGTACAATTGTTGCAGCGCAAGGAACGCTCCAGGTGCTCGAGATCATTGTGATTGGTGAGGTCCTCTTCTGACAGGAACACTCCGCTGCACACATTGCACACTTGAAGCACATTCATGTTCTCCATGTCACAACTTGGGTCCAAAAGTTCATGCAGCATGATCTCTGTGAGACAATTGCTGTCTTTGTTCTTCCCTTGCCCCTCAGACTTGGTCATGCACGAGTGTTGGTCGAAGCCTTTCTTCTTCAGAAACATTTGTTTACAAATAATGCAACAAAAAACTTTTGTATCTTTATGTTTTGACATGTGACTTCCTAGATCCTCTTTGGTTTTACACTGTAGCTTACAAAACACACAGTCGAACCTTTTAACTGGTACAGATTTTAAGTAAAATCCATTTTCAGATAACTTACTCAAAATCGAACTGGTCATTAATTTCTTAGGCCTGCCTCGTTTCTTTGGACCCATTAGTTCTGCATGATAAGTCCACATATGTTTGGTCAAATTATCTGCACCGCTATACGAGTTGCCGCACAGAGGGCAGTATGTGCTGAATGAATCTTCAAATTCAACTTTAATGCATGGTTTCTTCTTATCTGTAGAGTCACTTTTGCACTGCAGCAGAGCAATATCTTGACTTTCTGTTTTGACTGGTTCTATATCACTGCCCTCATCTGGACCATTGATATTGAAGTCAGAGTCCAAGAAATCGTCATGATCGTCCATGTTGAATTGTTCAGTTTTAACACCCATGGCATGGTACGCTGGAACTTCTATGGTAGAATACTCTACCTTTTCCTTTTTAAAAAGACCCCGTAGTTTATTATCCGCTTCCTGTGACTTGCGCTTGAATTCGAATGCTTTTTCCGCTTTCTCTTTACACTCCAAACATATCGTTGACGGCAATCCATCGCCTTGCTCAATCTTTATGCCTGTGATCGTGCCCACTATGTAGTCCAGTGTGATCGTCCCCAGACATACGTCGAACACGGAATGCAGTTGTAACTCTTTGGACAAGCATGTTCGACACACTTTCTCGATCTTTATTTCCGTCTTTTTTATGGACAAAGCCATTTTTGTTGACAACAGTTTTAATTCTGGATACACCACAAACACAGCCAAGCAAGCCGTGCCGTCAAGTGAATATATACTACCTCATCATTACGCTATCACTACGATCGCCAGGAGGCCAGCCAGATGAGATAGACAAAAACAAATTACTGTATGCACTCGATGGCCAAAGCGGACCCCATCATGGCTGGCACTTGGTGGTTGCTTTGGTCAACTTGACAGTGACATTTCTTGGTGTTGCCAATAAATATCACTCATTTTGTCTTGTCATTTTGAGACAATATTTAATTGTTCTTTCCGTTACTATTCATTATTAACGATTACAAGTAAAATGATTAAATTAGGTACTCAAATCGGCAATACACATCGCGACGTTTGCGAGACGGACCTTGTCTGGTTTGCTAAAGAGAGTATGACCATCCAGATTTGGTCGGTGTCGCAAATGTTGCAACGTTAGCTGCAAACACATTATCGGACTCCTCCGTAAGCCGCGACTTACGGACGTCCGAACGAAATCTGGCCAGCTCTGGATGTCGAACAACCGTGCACACTCGGCGTCCGATAATGTGTTTGCAGCTTTATACTAGTAACTACTTTTTAACCTCTTGTGGTACGTACATACTTTGTCTAAGCTTTTGGTTATATTCTCAGGTCACTCTAAAATTGAACTCAGTTCAATCTATGACCCTGGGGGATACTCAGATATCTAATATCGATTTGGAGCTGAATAGACCGCCTCGTTGGCTTAGTGACTTGCTCGAGCGCCAGATGTCGTGGATAGACTCCCATTTGGGACATTTATATAGTTTTGTATAATTTGTACAAGTCCCAGTCTGGATGTTGTATTTGTCAATTGTCATATTCTTGTCTATTCCTATAGTACAGCAGGAATTCCTAGATTGGGATTAGACAATAAGTGTACAGCGGGGGACACAGTTAAATAACTTTCTGAGTGTGGCAGCCATCTAATAGATTGAGATAATATATCCGCCGCCGCTTCCAGTTTTGATATTATGTAGGTAGGTACTTAATGTAATCTAATAAATAAAAACGTAAACGTGTTTCTGTACATTGATATTATTAGCGAAAAAAATTGGGGGGTTTTATAAATAATAATAATAAAAATTGTTTATATTCAGATAATTTTAAATCCATTTTTTGTTAGTCTGACTTATTCTATGTTAGTAAGTTTACAAAAATAAAATAATTATTATGAAGGTTCATCGAGTCACGCCTTTAGCATGTAACTTCATAAACCTCCCAAGTATGACACTGTCACACCTCTCTGCGATGGTCTTCAGCATCCTCTCCCGCACACGGCGCATTAAGGAGGCACTTTTTTCGGATTATCGGAGATTCGGATTGAAGGATAAGAAATTAAACACATTTCGAGCCATTTTTGTATTTTTTGTCTGTTAGTTTGTGCACGCATTACGTAAAAACTACTGGACTGATTTTGCTGTACTTCAAACAGAAAGAAACATTGGGCTTAACTCGGAGTAACATTTAGTCTATTTCATAGCAATTGGCTTACTCAATCAAAAGTTATGGGAATTTTTAGTTTTCAAATAAATTAGTAGGTATGCATAACAATGAAGTATAATTATAATGTTCAGTACAATTCATATATGGAACTGTAGTAGGCGTGAGAGTGGGAGTGGGTGTGGGCTTCGGGGTCGGAGTCGTCGTAGGATTGAGTTGAGAGTAGTCCACGCGAGCGGAGGCGCGGGCACAGCTAGTAACAAATATTACACATAGTGCTATGGAAATAAACATGAATAGGTCAATTTACAAATATCCAGAACGGGACTAACATGTACAAAGTCGTCTGTTGCTGATGGGAGTCGAACCCACGACCTCTGGCACTCAAGCCTAATGACTAAGCCACTCGGACGAGGCAAATAAATTCACGAAAAATTCAAACCAATTTGTTCAACTACCTACTAGCGCCGTCTTCAGCCAGCGCCTGTTCTGTTACAAGGAATGCCTCGTTAACACTTTGTTTTTTGTGAAGAAGATACTCTGTATTATTCGGGTTAGCAGATTTTGAGATATCGACTGTTTTTAATAGAATGAAACTCATTTTCAATAGACTGAAACCGTGAGCTCTACCACCTGGCACTGATGTAGATATCTTATTAATTACTTACTTCCTAATAAACAATCGGGGTGGGTAGGTAGGTCTGACTGTGCGCAACTACGGCAGGTTTCGTGAATACGATAAGTCTTTTGCATACAAGGAATGCCGTCTGGTTTCCGGTAGAGTAGAATAGGACCACTCCAACTCTTCCCGTGGATGTCGTACAAGGCGACTAAGGGAATACATTATAAAACATCAATCAGGCCTCCCCAACCCGTCTGGCCAGCGCGAGGAGTGTAGGCCAAAATCCTCCGTCTGTCTCCGGCAGATGAGAGAGGGCTGTGCTACTGCAGTGGAGACAAAAATAACCTGATGATGATGGTACAAGCACTCGGGATCAGTAGACATTTATTTTATATCGCAAACTCAACGTTAACGTCTAACCATAGATTATACTTTATTATCTAAAGCACAAGGTATGCGTTATCCTGCCATTTCATGGTCGCCACCTAATAATATCCAAAATGTTAATTACCCTCAAATAAATTATATTTAGTCTGAGTAGGTGATTATTGGGCATTCTGGCTCACTTTCAATCAACCAAAATCGATTGGGCATTCTAGCTCACTTTCAAATGACGAAAACAGATTGGGCATTCTGGCTCACTTTTCACTCGCTTCACTCGTTCGCTCGCTGCGCTCGCACAGTGAGCCAGAAAGCCCAATCTGTTTTCGTCATTTGAAAGTGAGCTAGAATGCCCAATCGATTTTGATTGTTTGAAAGTGAGCTAGAATGCCCAATCGGTTTTCGCTGTTTGAAAGTGAGCCAGAATGCCCAATCGGTTTTAGACGTTTGAAAGTGAGCTAGAATGCCCAATCGGTTTTCGCTGTTTGAAAGTGAGCCAGAATGCCCAATCGGTTTCCGACGTTTGTTTGTATTAAAATAATCGCATGACTTAGAACATCTTGACAAAAGCGACTCACGTCCAATAACGATTGCAAACATCGTCGATTAAAACCTGTTGTATGTTTCGAACGGAACGCGTTTGAGTGCGCGTTGGGTTACGTACCGACGATTACCAAGCTATGTTCGCCGTCCGACGCGCGGTTGGAGTCGAGGCGCGAGTCGCCCCTGTGTAGCGCTCTGAACGCGATTATGTTTGTGTATGCGACGTATAACGAGCTAATCGAAATTAGGTTATGTAATATAAAATTAATAAAATAATAAACTCACATGTACGAGAATCTATGTTGCGTGCACTTTGTTCTGATCACACTTTACTCACATTTATATATACATTACGAAATCTGATTTAAGGCTAACAGAGAGATATTTTAGGTTTTAACATTTTTAAGCTTCCAGCACCTAGAAACATTATTCCATCATGAGACAATTACTATTTGTAGGTACCATCCTGTCACCGCTTGTTCAAGGAATTGTTCAAGCCCGATTGGTCGTGCAGTTCGTTATAAAGAATTTCCTAAACTAACAGCACCAAGAACCTTATTCCTTCACAAGACAATTATAATCAATTATCTTGTCGCCGTTTGCTCAAGGAATTGTTCAAGCCCGATTGGTCGTACCGTTAGCAAGGACTTCCTAAAGTCACAGCACCAAGAACCTCATTCCTTCACAAGACAATACATACATTTAACTATCTCATTAGCATCTGCTTAAGGAATTTGTTCCCAGCCCGTTTGGTCGTACCGTTAGCCCAAAGTTAAAGCCAAACATCTCAAGTAATTATTTTTACCTTGAACCAGCTTTCTGTATCTGAGTTACAATTTCCATAAATAACACAACAATAAACGTGGCTCCTCACCGCGTTGCAATTTACAATAATAATTACAAAATAAAAGAGTCAATGCAAACATGCTACCAATTAATTAATAAAGGGTTCTGTATATCGAAATCATTTCTCAATGTCACATTACTCGAATGTTTTATGTATTTTTACTTAGTTAGGCCGTAGACTTGATGAGTATGGCGAAAAACACATATATGGTAAAATAATTGAGTTTTGCGGACTACAATACTTTGCGCTCTATAAGCTCTCTTCTATTCATCCTGGTTGATTACATTTAATATTTCAAGTTTATTAACTAACGCGCAGGTATATCTGCATTTTATCTCTATCACATACATGTACGTAACTCCGCAAATACCAAAGAACACAAAATTTATGTCTCCGTTCAAAAGTTCATTATAAATGAACTAACATTCTTACATTGATTCATAAATGTGAAACAAAACAATGTCGACTTAGCCTAGAGTTCTCAATGTCCCAAAAGGTTGAAATAAATCAGTATGAGTATTGAAGAATTGTATAAGGGTTTTACAAATTATGTAGCGATCCCTAATACTTACATATTACGTTACGAGCATTATGTTATGTTCTTGTGTTACTTGAGTACCGAGCGCGCACAGAGCGCTTATCAAAGCAAAAGAATGTCGACGTACAGTCAAAGAAAAAACAGGAGAATACGTAATGGTATTAGTTATAATATTTCAATAGCAGGTAGGCACTATAATTTAATCGATTTTGTTTAATTGACTTTTTAAAATAGTTTCGAAAACACCCAATTCGCTGATTTATGATTTCCGGTATCATCATGATGTTTTATGTTTTTTTATTAAAGTGTTTGTTATAATACATGGTCCTAATCGCGATTATTACTAAGTATGCAATATGTTAATAAATAACTTATTCATTACAATGATTCCCGCGACTGTACTTGAAATGCTGAAACTTCATTTTACATTGCGCATGGTTACGACGTATTAGAGGTATGTACACATTGATTAAATTTAGTGTGACATTAAGTTCCAACAATTTAAATATTATATAATGTTATCTAATACTCCATTTTATATTTACAAAATTTCAGTAACGCGGCCAATGATAGACGTACAAAGTTTATAATGTGCAATAATGATTGTACAGAGATCAATAGAATGGGTAAGTGCTAAAAACATAATGGATAAGCACCTATAAGAATAATTTAGGTGCTTAATTACCTATAACAGTCTGTTATCTTACGATAGAATTACATATTTATAAAATAGAATCATAATTCATAATAACTTTACAAAGTTAAAGAATCTAGTTAAACTAATTGTTGTGTACCTACTTTAAGTTGAGTACTCGCCCTAACATAGCCAAGTATTAAATGACGACCGTCACCTTTTGATATTGCCGCGAATCGTAGTTCACATACACCGCAATGTGTCACTTATTTACCTATGTTCCATACACAGTTTTATGCTGATCTGATTAAAATGTCAGGGGTATTAAACAATTCACAGAACTTTCATCAAAAATTAATCAATTAAACAAGCATAAACATTTATTACATGTGTGCAGTCACGTAAAAATGTTAGTACTTTTCCTAGTAGAAGTAGCATGTTCATGTACATAAATATGTAATAAAATTACTTGCAATGATACTCAGTCAATGTTGATTTTATTACAGAAGATGTATGTATGCATATTATTGGAAGCAGATACATTTTACGTTATTAAATGTATCAGATTTTATATCAAAAACGCACCACCTAATAAGCTTATTTTATTTCTTTACCCGAAGGTTTCTCGGAAGTGATCGCATTATAGCAATAATACCGCTTCCGTTTTACTTAGACACAAATAAATGTAATTTGGTTTCTTTACCTTCCTGTGCAATAATCACTATTGCATTTTAATTGTTTGTCCGAAGGTTTTTAGTCCCTGATAATTTTATTATCATTAAAGCGCTTTGAATATTGTTCAAATTTTTTATTGTCTTTTCTGATTCGGTACGTGGTTGTCGTTAGTTCGTTTCCGCGCATCGTCAGTGTCCAGTGCCCCCGCTACCCCTCCCCGCCGTCTTCAGTTCTACCAGCGTGCGCATCTTCGTGAAAACAATAATGTTCGTAAGTTTGGATTATTATTCATTTTTAAATAAATAAAGTTTTTCAACATTATATACCTATCTAGTCGCAAACTATCATTTCCCTGTACTAAACAAGAATTTCACAAATATTTTACTCATCAGTTAAGTTTTAATGATGTTTTATTCGAAATAACAGTAAGGGTTTATTTTATTTGCAGGTCTGAATCCGAGTATTACAGTAAGAGGAGCGTGGAAGAAGCCAGTAAAAGAAAATCGTGCGCGTTTGATTCGGATGACGACGGTGACGTAAGGTTAGTTGTAGTACTTACCAAATATTTTATTTTTTATTCAATCAGAGACGCTATATGTAACAAATAATGGAGTCGTCCACTTCGGTCTCGTACTTACAGTGATTGTATATTGAAATCATAATTATAAAACCTACCCTATTCATTCACTATAAAATAGTTAAGAACTTTATCCAAAATCACAGACACACGCGGAGAGAGACTTTGTTTTACGCTATTATTATTAGATTAACGTTGTATTATTATTATTATTTCAGGTCTGTGCCATCGACTGCCGCGCCCGCCAAGCCGAAGACTAAAAAGCTGAGAACGAAGCAGGTTCCATCGTCATCGGCTGTGAGCAAAAAAGGAAGCCGCGAGTGGTCCCTGCTGTCTGACGACAGTGAGGACGAAGAGGAAGCTCGGCGCGCGGCCTCCAAGCGGCCGCCGCTCACGTCTGCTCTGACGCGGCGCGTAGCCGACGGCGTGCTGCGTCGCACCGCCCTGCTGGCCGGCGACCAGTTCGTGGAGCTGAGAGTGTACGACACGCGAGACATCCTGCGCGTCGACCCGAAGGACAGGTGGGAAAAAGCTGCAATAACTCTTAAGTATCAAGTTGGTTCGGGAGCTGATGAGCTAATTTTTTTGAAGAAATTCATTAATGCGGCAAAAACTAGGTTCAAGGAAGACGGGCAGTTCTTTTCTAATAAGAAAAAATAATTTAATTTGTATATTTTTTATTAAAATAACTTTGTGGTTTTTATATTAAATATATTAAAAACTTTCAACTGCATACAATTTAATTAATTAACCTAGGTAGGTACTAATACAAACCAGAAATCGGTCACATATTTTATATTCTCTATTTCTTTTTAAATTTTCAATTACATAAACAAGTTAGGCCTTTTAGCCTCTAGACCATCGAAGTAAAGTGTTAAAATTAATGTTTTCATCCTAGAACAAAAATATCTCAACCATGGCAGGCAGAAACATTTTCTGTACTGTTTGTGATCTAACCATCAAAAGTAAAGCCTTTTCGGGTCACCTCCGAAGTCGTTTACATAAAGATAATAACTCGATCGAAATAAGTCCAAATGTTGAAAAACTTTGTTCAGCATTTAGAAACCGAATTGCTAGTTTTAGGGTACGGGAACGCGGACGGCAGTCGGGGCCGAGACGTGGGGGTAGTGAGGCGGACTGCGACAGCGATTGTGGGAGCGAGAGCGAGCGTTCGGCTGCCCCCGCGCCCGGCGAGTTCTTGAGGCGCGTGCGCCGCCCCGTGCGGCAGTTGATCGCTGCGAAGATAGCTCAGCACAATAATATAAAAGCAAACTTTGAACTTTTTGCAGAGTTCTCGCTGCCGAAAAATGATATGGTTGAAATTAAATCTTTCGCAACGGAAAATATTTGTATACATAAACATTATGAGTTTAATGATATGTTTGCGAAGGTCATTGAAATAATATCTAATAAAGTTGATGGATTTCAAGAGAGAGACAGTGGGTGGTCCTTTTTAAGGACTTTGTACCTGGAGGTAAATATTAACAAATATTCACCTCTACGAGCTTCTAGCTATATTGAGTTACCAAAATATTTAAAAATGAAGAAAGCATGCATTTAGAATTATTAGAATTATTATTAGAATTATCCAAGAGTCATATGTACAACTTTCATTATACGGTTATGAAACCTTTTTATGGTCCAAAAATCAAACTGTGCTACATGGATACTGACAGTTATTTGTATTCAATAGAAACAGAGAATTTTTATAAAGATTTAAAGAGAAATTTTATACAATATTTCGATACAAGTAACTATCCTGAAAATAACAAGTATAAAATAAAATGTATAAATAAGAAAATACCTGGTTTGTTCAAAGACGAATTAGGAGGGCAGCATATTTTGGAATTTGTAGGACTGCGTTCTAAACTATATTGCATAAAGACAGAACAGAGAGAAATTAAAAAAGCAAAGGGAGTTAAGAAGTACGTCGCAAATGACTTACATTTTAAAGATTATAATAAAGTGTTGAAGGAAAATGAAGTAATACGTAAAAAAAAAAAAAACGTTCTTTTCAAGTCCCTTAAGCATCAAGTTTTTACTCAAGAAATAAATAAAATCGCTCTGTCTTCTAATGATGATAAACGTAGAATATTAGAAGATAATATTACTACATACGCTTGGGGTCACTGTTCATTCTTTTAATTGGGTGCCTCAGAAACTGTTCACTTTTTCTGATTACTCTAGTAATGGCTGAAAGTTATCTATACAACGTTATAATTTCAAAACATACATATTTACATTCAAATGGTGTTAAGATAACCACCGGTTTATGGGCTTTAGACAATTTTGCACCACAAGTTCACATAGTTTGTGAAAATAGTGATATATTTTTTACATTAGAAGAATGGGGGCATATATATGAAGAATTTGAGTTATTTGGTAAATATGTGACCAACCATGACCGCTTTTATCAACTTTTTTTATACCAGCTAATGTTTTGTGATAAACGTTGTTCTATAAATATGTTGTACCTAGTGTGTGAAGCAATTAATATTTTTGCGCATTGTATACACGTAAGATTAAGAAATTTGACTGAAAACGATTATATTGAAGCTACAATGTTTGTTAGAAATATCGATAAAATTTTAAAAAATAGATTTCTTTCATCACTAGATGATATCTTATTAGTTTTAAACTGTAACAAATGTGTTAATTCTATAATTGAACAAGAAATATCTGTTCTGGGTTGCGATTATTTCATAAGATACTTATATAAATAGGAGTATAACCTGTATTATATTAGGTTAACCAAAATGTATGAGTTACCTACTTTTTTTAAATAAATTGTATTAATTATAATTTTTGTTGTTGTTATTATTTTAAATTGCATCTTCATTGTTTATATCTTAATTATGTTTCCCTTGTTTTGAGATACCGAGATAGATACAATTACGCACTTATAGGTAGATACATTTTATTTCGGCTTCTTTCAGAGGAAGCGTTACCTACATAATTTACCTATATATTACATACAATTAATATTGTTATTTATGTAGCTGAGACTGCTGATTCAGTACATTATTTTTCAAGTTTGATCATGTCTGTTGTCTTTAGCTTTGCGCCTGCGGTGTAACTCGAGCCGCGTCGCGCACACGATGTTTTTCATACAAGACTCAACTAGAAATATTGACTATAACCATCATTCGCTACCAGTCCTTCGTCGCGTCTTCTCAATTCTCTTGCTTTTAATTAATCAATTCAAGTATCCTATTTCATATCATAATGTTACGAAATCAGCAGCTACAAAACGCTAAAACCAGTTACATCGCGGTACATGACAGAGGAATACCGAAATATGTAGTTAAAATTGAGGTGTATAGTGCAGATGAAACTGAAACTGAAATCGTTATGAGGTCACAAGCCAGGACGCAATATGTGGTATATGAAGAAGGTGATAGCGTCCTATATAAAATAAGACGAATTCTGTACCAGATAAGCGCGCAACTTGGAGAACGAGCCGAAAAGTGCAAGGTACTTATTTTTTTTGTTATTTAATAGTGTTGGTTATGGATTGATTCTATACGGTTATGGTTCTAAACTAATTTTATTCTTATTAACTTTCAGAATCCATAATGTGGAACACAATTACGAATACGACTGCTGTCAGAAGTCAAGGCTACCTAACTACCTATTTTATGTTTAAGATTGTATAGCTTAAGATTAGATATTTGAATAAAAATAACACCTACTTTGTAATCTATTTACATGTAATAATTTACTTGCTTGTTTCAATTATTTAATAAATTACTTGTTTGTACCACGTTATACTGTAAATAAATAATTAAGGGCTGAATTCTACATCTTAGACTTACTTTGACATAATAAAGAGCGTCATATCTGTCTATTTTAGATAGGTTATTAATCCTTATATCTATTTGTCAATATTTTCTTTGTATAAAATACAATGCTTAATTAAAATGGTGTCTACATAGTTTTTTTGTCGATAATAAAATAAAAGAGAAGTTATTATTATTATTATTTTATTTACATGTATCCAAAACACAATACAAAGCTGGCAATATACTATGAAACAATAATAATTGATAAATAATTGATCTTAGCGATTAATTAAATTAAGTACCTATATTATTTTCATAACACCACTTTTTTATGGTAATTGCGTTTTTTAATGCGCAATATTTTTTATGAGATAAACAGTTATAAGTATTATTTATACAAAATGTGTTATATAAAATTACGAAACTGGGACAACCTTTTACGCCAACATCAATAACATTACAGTCACTACATAATTCTCTCATCCATTTTACTTTTTCCTGACCCTTTACGATTATGATCTTATTTTTTAACAATGGTAAAATAATAGATCTTTTAAATTCGCGATAGTCAATAAAGCCTTCTCTCCAAAGTATACCCCTGTTTCTTTCTAGCCACACGACCTGTTTTTTCTCCTCTGTTGTTAAATACGAAAAAGCGTAAGGAGGTTTGACTAAAAAGGTCTGAGAATATTCTTTTGTCACCAGGGCTAGTTCTTTAATAATAAACACATTATTGTAATCTTTGAAACCTTGTATATCCACGAATATGAAATTGTTACTCATGATATTTTCTTTACTGTACTAGTCAATGGTTTATATTCAACAATGGACTCATTAATAATTAGACAGAAAGCGGTGGTGTTGTTCGGAATGTCTGAAACACACTCAATTTCCACTTTAACATCTATGGGTCCCCCAGGTTTAACGCTATCTACTTGTCGACTACAATCAATTAGCCACAATGGCGCTTTATTTTTAAAATTTTCAAAGTTTAATAAAGGGTCTGGTCGACGTCCGTAATACGACTGCTGAAATTTTGCGTGATGTTCGTATAATAAAGAGTAATTGTTGTTAGCAAAATCAACGTTTAGGTTTTCATACGGGAAGTAAGTTGAATTCAGAAACACTTTAACGTTACGTAAATGACAGTGGTCAAATTGAGACATATCTTTAGTTACTTGATTCTTACGATCAGTTTGTAAACCCAATATTACATATCGTGGTTTTTCCAACTGAGAAGACGTTTTAATTGACCAAGTATGCTTAGACGTCTGAGGAAGTAAAGGATACTCATATAGATCCCAGTTTCTAAACATTATAGTCAATGAACGATCTTTTTCTAAATGACGAAGTAGATTAATTCTTTCACGATCAGAAACTTTCACTTGGGGTACCCGCCAAACCAACTTAGAAATTTCAACATCATGAACATATTCATTCTCGCCTAATTTTATACAATTCAAATTAGAGTTGTTACGCAATAAAATAAGCTCATGTTTACAATTCATTATTATTTTATTAAAGTCTTCTGCAAACCCCAGAACTTTATTAAGAGGTATAGATACTGAGAAATTACCTCCGTGGTTTGTAGTACCATCAAGGTTCCAACCCCAACATTCTGAAATTTTCGATTCTGCCGCACCCATCGATAACAAACCTTTCATAGTTGTAGTAATACCAACATTTTTAATTTTATCTATTTCTATACCATTAAGTTCATAACGTATGTCTTGAAATAGAAACAATATTGGATTATTTGTGAAGTGAATTTGGTTAACTTTTGTTTTTGATTGTCGGTTGTAAACTTGCACATTTCCTTCTATGTAAATGGTACTGGCCGATGGCAATACGTACAAATCCTGTTGATTTATAGGTATTCGTATCTCATCATTATTTTTAAAACTGTTTACGTATGGTTTGTATGAATAGTACTCATAACTTTCAATTGAATTGTCATAAACTGGACCATCTGTTATATTTAGGATACTCATTTTAGCCCTATGAGTTTAAGGAAGTCCTTATTTTCTTTAGTTAACTTCTTTTTTGAATATGGTTTTTTTCTAAATTGTTTTGAAGGTGCTATTGCTTTAGGAGTACAATTCACACTGCTGCTTTTTACTACAGATGCAGAGTATTTATTATTAAAGTCAATCATTTTCTTCTTAAATGTAAATATAACTGAATTTCCTCGTTCCTTAAGTTAACTAAATTACCATTTACGTCTAATATTTTAATATTAATAGAACTTATGCTACTCTGGTTTACTGGAAAATAAATTATGTTTTTAGGTACTTCTATAATTCTATAACCAGGTGGAACATTAGGCGCGAATTCATGAATAATATGACTAGGTTTTCCGTTTACAAAAGATCCGCTAATGATGTCACATTCAACCCGGAGAACGGTTGTCGACAGAATGTTGACGGGAAAGCGAGATTCGTGTAATATATTCGCGGGAAGGGTTTCTGGTCCAAAACCTAATAATTGTCCTACGGAATCTTCTTTTTGAAAATGTATGACTTTCGAACAAAAGATAGTAGTTTTCAAAGTATTGTTATTACACCTTAATTCAAATGAACCATCCTTGATATTATCTTTTAAATAGTCCCTAATATCCTGAAGTTCGTAGGAGCCCTCTGGTATTTCTATCACCTCATTGTCACCATAGTATAGTTTATTATTTCTATCATCTACATTCGGTATAGAATTAAATGTAGAAAAATACAAAAGACCACATTCATAATCATTATCTAATTGTAAATTTGGCGAATAGTTTGTTGCTAAACTCGCCTTAGTATCCGATATAGACAGCGTGAAAGTCATTTTGGTAATGACAATAAGTACAAGAGATAAGTTCTTTTAAATGTTTATCCAAAAGTTTTTCAAATATTTTATACATAAATGTCCACAATTAACAGAATTAAAACTTTGATATATATTGTAATTGTAGTAAATATCATATTTATCCAAGTATCCGATTAACTCTAATGGCGGCTTTAAATCTCCAAAACTGTCAAAATACTCACAATAATTATTTAGTTTTACATAGGCTACCCAATGAGTACCTTCGTTTTTAGAGCTGTCTAAATTAATAACACCACATTCAATACGTTTAGGTTTTTTTGGTAACTGATTTCTCATATAAACACCTCTAAAATATGGAATACCATGTGCATGTTCTATAATATCCAAATTAGTAAGCGCGCGTCTAGGTAGCCTTTTCTTTAGTTTTTTGCCGATCGTAAAAATAAACCATTGCCTTTTTTATACGGTTTGATGTACAAACCTTTACCCAAAGCAATGGATTCCATTACTTTGTTATGGCGTTCAGATTCTTGTAAATTTTTCTGTGCTGATTTATAATCATTTACTGTCTTCGCGATACCTGCTGCTCCTCCAGCTAATGTGCCCAAAGCTGACAACCCCGCAAATATAGGAATTAGAGGCAAAATTCCTCCTGTTTTAGGAATTGGTATGATGCGCGGTAATCGAAATCCATTATTTTTAGAGAATAGCTTCTTTGCAACCAGATAGGCAAATTTAATTGCAGACTTATTATTTTTTGGTTTGTATTTTTTCAACTGACTATATATTTTAGAGACAACCTTTTTGAAGCCTTTGATACCTGCACCTGCTTTTAGTTTTGTTTTCATTACTTTACTTACTATCCAGGAAGATAATTTTTCACCTCTTCCTGCATCTTTTGACCTAAGTCTTCGATTTGCCATGTTCAATAGTTCTAAATCTGCTTTATGGCGATCTTCTAAATTAGTATAGTTGGAATATGCTATATCGTGTTGCATACAAGCGTTATCTAATTTATTAATTCCTCTATCGTTCCGTGATAATCTTTCTCGTAGTCGTGTACCGGGACCGCAGTAATTATACCCTGGTAAATGTAACTCAAAAGGTAAATTGTTTATTACACTATTAATAAGTCCTCCTCCATGCATTACAGGTATACTAATAAAAATATAATACGTATCAACTAATTATATAGATTTATACGATGGATGTTTTGTTAATCCAACTATTTTCACTTTCATTAAGGCCCAACCATTTTACAAATAGCTTATTACCTTTCTTTTTTAAAACTTTCTCAACTAAGTAAATATCAGGGTATTTTGTTTTTTGAAGTTCCTGTTCGTAAAAAGTACCTAAAATGATCTGTTTTCGTTGATCAACAATCTCATAAGTCGGTGGATTAGTCGAATTTACTTTTGACACGATAAATATTTCTGTTGACCAATTAGGGGTATATCCTTTTTGAAAAGTTCCTTTGTATTTGCTAATTCGCACATAATCTCCAACTTTGAATTTATTCCTTTTTACTGTAATATATTTTCTTGATTCCTTTATATTATTTAATATTAAAGATTCATTGTATTGATTCACGTCTTTTGGTTTATGTTTAGTAATTCGATGTACACAATTATTGTAAGAGTCAAGTATGTTACTCAACTGTTTACCATTCCATTTATAATTGCCAATGAAACTAAAATATTTATATAACTTGTTTTTCAAAGTTCTAATCAACCTTTCAACAATTGAAGCCTTTTTAGTGGAATATGTTGAATAATGGTTTATTTTGTATAACATCGTTAAGTTTCGAAAATCCTCATTATAAAATTCTTTACCTAAATCGGTTTGTAAATTTAATGGAATACGCCCATTCTTTTCAAGTACTTTTTTAAACGTGTTTGTTATTTCAGATTTAGTTTTCGTTTTAACAGGCAGTGCCCAAGCAAATTTTGAAAAGCAATCGATTATGACTAAGATGTACTTATAACCATTGTTGTCTTTTCCATAATTCTGCATATCAATTAAATCAGCTTGCCATAAATCATCGATACCTTTTAATACTACAGGACGTCTGTTAAAATTTTTTCGTGCTGCTTTGTGAATTTCGTCTACTACTTGTTGCTTACTCATTTTTGGTGACTTTTAATTTGCTGTTGGCAATGGCTTGATCTACTTCTCCTTTCATATAAAATTTTACTCTCATGAGATTAATTATATCCGTTTTTATTTTATGTAGTTCGTCTAATACATCATGTTTTGTGTAATAGTCATTCAGCAAATTATCGACATACTGCTTATTTACAGCATCATCGGAGGCTGATGGAGCCTTAACTCCTTTTAACCTTACTAAATGTAAATCAAATTCTCCGTTTTCTGACTTTAAGAGCTTGTGTGAATCCAATGATTCCGGTAAACGCAAACGTTTATGAACGTGGTGACCAAATTTATCTATATTCATTTCCTAGCGACTATCTCAACCAGCGGATAAATAAAGACTGTGAAAAACTTTCTAAATATCAGCATATATTTAATTAATGATATCACTTTCCCGCAACTCTTCGATAATAGATAGTATTTCATTGTCTAATCCTGTGTTTCCAGCATCTCGCGAAGCTATTAATAGTTTCAATCGATTAACTAATTCATTAGGATCATCCCAGTAAACATAATCTACATTCTGATTCAGCTTTTTTGTGAGTGGCAAACCAGATCCATGAGATATGCTTTCAGTGCTCACACAGTTTTTGGCCAACTTCATAAATAGAGGTCTAATTATTTGTGTATATTTTCGACCTTTATTACTTTTTATAGGCTTCATGGGATTATACTCACGGCGATGAGCATTTGTAGTCAATAATATAGTCTTATAATTTTGTTTATCATCTTCAGTTATTAATTCTAATTGCGGTGTTTTCTTAAACAATAATTCCATTAGCCCTGGAGTTTTTGCGAAAGTCTTACAACCAATAGAAATATTATGTTCAGTAACAAAAACACGTAACGTTCCCATCATGAGTTTTTCTCTCTCGTTTCTGACCCCAAAAGGAATGTTTTCTGAAGACATTCTTATGGGAGTAGTGTTGTCAGTCGATTTGAATGATAGACCGCTAGTATCAGGTTCCATATCACTATTGTCTTCATCTTTATCAGGTTCCAAATAGACGTAGTCGCTTTTTTCTTCATCTTCGTCATTAAAATAAACCTCGGATTTACGATTTTTCATAAAAACTGTATTGTTGAAGTCTTTACTGGATTGGTCGCTTTCGACATCATCACTAACATCGTAACTAGCCCGATGTTCCTTGCGTTTACTAAGAGGAGTGTAGCTGAGTCTTTGTTTCTTTATTTTTCTATGTGGTATTTCCATTTTTGTGTTTATAATTTGTTTCAGTGGCTCTGTTAATGGTTTAAAAACCGATTCCATTGCGAATTCGTTATTACTTTTAATGTCTCGCATCATCTTTAGTTTTCTTTTAACTGATTCAGCTGATTTTATTACTTGTTTTTTCAATGCTTGTTCATTATCCATGTTTATACCTTACCAGGCGAAGCCTTAAGTTGTAATGATGGTATAATAATAAATATAGTATTTTTAAATCATCAATGCAATTCTACAAATGTGTCAAATTTCATCCTGTAACATCCTTTACTCTTTTCACAGTCTTTGTTTATAACTAAGTAGCTATAGGGTACACTCCAAATCTTGGCACACATTTCTCGAAACGCTAACCAATTCATGTCTGTATTAACATGCTCTTCATAAACATGTCTCAAGTTCATATCGTCTTGTTTAAAAAGAATAATGAGATTAGCATTGTCCCGTATCAACTGCTTCGGGATTTTGCTATAGGTCTGGTTTAAGTAAAAACAATCTATATTCTTGTGTCTACCCATTGCAAAGTAATCTCTTATATGATTTTGGTTTTCACAAGCTACATCATCAAATATAATAATCGAATTAGAAGTTGCCTCATGAGGACTCAAAACCTCATCATTACCATGAAATTTTGTAAAAGTTACCTCTGGCACCTTTCTAAAAACTTTTTCTAAAAATACGTACTTAGGTTGAAAAAGTGTTTTAGAGTAAAGGTATACATTTCTATAATGTAGTCCATCTTTATGTAATAGTAGACCAATAATTAAATTCGTTTTACCGCAGTTGGAAGGTCCAGATATAATACAACGAATAGTATTCGGTAAAAGTTTGCCGTGACGTGAAATCTCTTTTGAATAACCCAAACAAATTTTTTCTAGTTGCAATGAATGCGGTTGTTTTACAAATTTCATTTTGTAATTAATAATAATTCAATGTTTGACATGCATGAGCCAAGGATCCCTGCAGAATGTAGACATATTTATTACATTAAGAGTTTTATACGTATCACGCTTAACCTTTTTCGTACAAAACGCTCGACGTCACCCGTTAGTCCGTTAAGCGGAGCGTATGATTCCAATCGCAATCGACGTCTTGCGATAATTTGATCTTGCGTTCTAATACAACCAACCGTCGAATGATTGGGAATTCCGGCACGCACGAAACAACGAAAACCGATTGAGCATTCTAGCTCACTTTCAAACGTCTAAAACCGATTGGGCATTCTGGCTCACTTTCAAACAGCGAAAACCGATTGGGCATTCTAGCTCACTTTCAAACAACCAAAATCGATTGGGCATTCTAGCTCACTTTAAACAGCGAAAACCGATTGGGCATTCTAGCTCACTGTGCGAGCGCAGCGAGCGAACGAGTGGAGCGAGTGAAAGTGAGCCAGAATGCCCAATAATCACCTACTAGTCTGTCATTTGTTGGTGGTATGCCAAACTAAGGTTTATTGCGGAATGGCCACCTAATATCTCCGGAACCACAGCACATAGCGAGCTACTGATTTAGTTGATAATCGATTGTTCACCTGACTGAATTTTAACCTAGTCGCGAAAAATCAGAATTAGCCGGTTGTAGCATGCGGCATACGGATTTTTTACTTTTTGATCAATATAAATTCATCATGTCAGCCCCTAGATGTCCACTGCTGGACATAGACCTATATATAAATTGCTCCCTATAAATATATTACCTTATATGTATACATACATAAGGCATTCTATAAGTCTAAATCACAAAACTAGGATTACGGGGAACCAGTGGATTCTCTCCTCCTGTACTACGGCAATTAGACAACGATAGGATAATTCACGAATATAACATGTAGAACAGGAACAACTTGTGTTAAGTTGTCGGTCCCCGGTGGGAATCGAACCCACGACCTCTGGCGCTTGTTATAAATCACTAGGCTAACAAGGCGACAAAATGTTTACACTTATGTCAATTCTCAAGCGTTATTTTCTTAAATTTAGGAAGTCACTAAGTCTATGGTTATTTTCTTAGGCAGTTTCTACATTTTGCCGCTAGGGGCGTGGTGAAAGCGCATTTTTGTGTCGTCGTACTTTTTATAATTATGAGTTTGTCCAACTAGTTGTACTGTTAGTTATATAGTCCAGTCATAGGTGACGCCATAGAATTTTTTTCACTTTCCATATTCGTTGATTTTTGTAAGAATTCTCGCATGACATTAAAATTAGATGATACGTCAGTGCTATTTACCAACTACATACTATAAACTAAGAGCTATAAAACAAGAAATACTTCTCTAAAAACCTATGAGGCGCATGTCAAAGTATGCGAGGGTAAAATACCCGTAAAGCCTGTGAAGGTCTTAGTTTAAATAAAAATTCCGACTACCCCCGACATGCCCCGAGTGCAACATCAAATTGCCGATGCCAAATTAATTTCCCACCTGCTGGAGTCTCACGAAGTGCGAGAGGGTTGGTCTTTATCTAATCACGTGTCGGATTTGGGTTAGGTCTTCACTGTAAATGTTAGTATATTTTTCGTTTCCATTAGTTTTTTTTTCTCTAGTAGTGTAAAAATATCGGTACGACTGAGGACATCTATATCCTCGTAGTCACTAGTATGACCACGAGGGAACGCAGCCTCTTACCCTTGCGAACAATAGTTATCTTATAGGTGGACGTCGCGTGCGATACTCTGCTGCCGAGCCTGGGGATGTTTCATTTTATTTTGTGTACTGGATTGGAAAGTCCTAACTAGTTATACTGCTTATCACCTAACGACTTTGGAACCACTGAACACACAAGCAGCAGATTGTGTCATACGGGGGTGACGTTGGGGGTTTCGAAGGATTAAATGAAAGACGAATGCTTATTGACCTAAAAATGAAGAAACATTTATTTTCTGTATGTCTTTTTGTAAAATTTAATAACAGAATGAATTAAACGTGGTAACAGAGCGGAGATAACAGAGCGGAGTACTTCCCATTCGATAGAATTAGTTTCACCAACAATAGAAATATAATATTTATCGAGTCATTTACATATACAGTTAATGCAGTACCAATAATCTAATTTATTCGTTTACTGAGTTAGTTAAATTTAAACATTTATTATGATCATAATGTACACGTAGGGGCGCAACGCCGCGAGCAGCCGCCGCCGGCCGCCGGTCGCGGCGACTCGCGGCGGCTCGCGGCGGCGCGCGGCCGGCGGCGGCGCTGGGCTGCACGCCGCATGACACGGGCACACTATATTTTTTTGTGATTTTTCATTTTTAATCTTCACGTACTTTATAAATATCTCATACTTGAAAAAAATTTACATTAAAATGTATCGGAAAGTTGCGGACGCTAGCACCGCGTACACTAGGGCGCGACGCAAACAGAGGCACGCACGCACACATACATAATTATACAGAGCGGCGGGCGGGACGCGCGGGGGAGACGCGCGGGCGAGACGCGCGGGCGCACCGCGCAGCGAGCCGCGCCGCCGGAAATATACACAAATATAAATGATGAGCCGACACGAACCCGAGACTGACACCACCACATTGCGACGCACACCTATTCGTTTTCCCTTTGTACCGCTACAGTTAAAATTTTCTTACATAGTAAAATTAACGGAATACTTTAAATCTAAATAAAAAGGCGCGGCGGGGGCGGGGCCGGGCCGGAGCGGGCGAGGCCGCGCGCAGCCACGCAGGGCCACGTGCGGCCACGCAGGGCCGCGCGCAGCCACGCAGGGCCACGTGCGGCCCGCCCCCCCCACCCGCCGCACGTCACGATACAGTGAACTGAAACGATGACAATTATTTAATTTATCGCAAACACTAGAGAAATGCAGGTCCAATACGATGGTAATATTGTGTGTCATGAAACAAAATGTATATTTAAATTCTCTGCTTTTTACACACACACTAGTCGGCGGCTCACTTCGACGTCATCATGGTCACGAACTCTGCAAGTAAACAAACGGCGGGCGTTAGAGTCGCATTCACAGCGAGCACCGCACCGCACCGCACCGCACTGCAGGCGAGCAGGCTCGGCCAGCGCACACGCGCCGGAGAGCAGCGCGGACAGCTTTACGCTGACAATAATCATATTTACAGCTGCGCTGCTCTCCGCTAGGTCTGCGCCGCTTCATACACTGTTAATGGGTGAATATTCGAGCGTTTCAACCGCCGACATTATCCTCCCCTTCAAAAGTAAAAGAAACGTTCATCGCTTTAATTAGAAAATAAGTTTCTGGTCCGTGCACAGATTCTGCACAGGTGAAATATTTAATTAAATACATTCTTTTTCATCAACTTCTGGTGGTGAGGATAATGACGGCGGTTGAAACGCTCGTATGTTCACCCTAATACACAGTAAATAAAACATACATCGAAGGAAGTGAACAATAGAAATGCACTAAACCAGACATCGCTAGTCGACTCGGTACACAGATAACTAGTACATTAAGTACACAGTACACCGAAATACCGCCCGAGGTAGTACTAGAGCGGGTGGGGCGCTACAGGACGACATGCACCGGGCGAGCAGGCAGGACGGCAGGCAGGACGGCAGGCGGGGAGACGACATGTAGGCGGCGGTCGTCGACTAATAAGCACAAGAGACTCCTAATGATCGTAATTGTACAACAGACGACAGTGCCGAGGTGTGCGGGCGGAGGGAGCTGCATGCTGATTGGCCCAGTCCGGTGGCGCCGTGCTACGAATGGTTGGAACTAAGATGACGTGCGCAGCGCCTGGCAGGAGGCGTCTAGGGCTTATTAGTCGATGGTGTTCGCAGTGGCGCGGGCGGCCGCGGGGGTGGGGGGCGGGGCGGGAGGCGCGGGACGTGCTCGGGGGCCTGCGCTACACGTGCAGACAGTGCCGACAACATAGCGCTTTTACGAATCGGTCAAATGGCTGTGAACTGGGAAACGAGACTTTTAGATAAATGCGACCTGAATTTGTTACGAAGACCTTTAGCGCATTTCTGAGTTGGCAACACTGGCTACGTGTGAGTGTGGGGGTGGGGGTGGGTGGGGGGGGGGGGGGTGGGGGGGTGGGGGGGGGGGCGGGGGGGACATACATCCAAGTGGCTGCTGGGCGGTGGCTGATACCTAGAGTCGGCCGCGCGCTGGGCTACTGTACTGTGTGGGCTAGGGCGGCGCGGGTCGCGATACGGTTAGTCGGTACTAGTGCGCCGGGGGGCGCGAGGGGCGCGGGAGGCGCGGGGCGCGCGCGCTAGCGGCTGCCGTCGCCGCGCGTGAATATCATTCGCGCGAGCGCATGGAAGTCTGCAAGAGAGATAACCGCTCGTCACACCCCGCGCCCCGCGCGCCGCGCCCCTCACCGCACCCTGGTGCACAATCGTGAGAGACGATTCCGACCGCGGCACTCAACACCGTACCGTACAAAAAGGAACAAATCTAGTCAAAAGCGCTGTCAGCTCGACCGCGGGCTGCACGCGCGGTAAATCACGCCGACCGTGAGATATGCAACAATAAATGATACCCGTAAATCATACGCGTGTACATTTTACGAGCAGTAACTTCGCGGCGGGAGCGCGGCGCGCGAGGGCGCATCGCTACAGCGTGGGGCGCGCACTTTGTTGCAGTTTCGCTTTGAGTCTCGATTGCACACAACAGATCGGTCATTCATCATCATGACCGAGTGTGGTTCTTCTGATTGCAAGGTGGATACGCAAGCGAGGCCCACAGCTATACAGGCGGTGTTACACCCGTCTAAATACGACGATGATATCGCAACACAGAACAGAAGCGATGTTAGCGATGCCACTAAATAAACAAAACCAGTCGAGCTGGACTCGGAGGTCGTTAAAGTCAAAATCTTTTATTGCACACGAGTACACTTGGTACCTTTATTTTATCGACCACCGCGTCCTACGTATTAGTAGCGCTGTGAAGAAGAAACGGCGCAGCAAGTTTCTCTTACAATCAAGTTTGTGTACAATGTTAGACTGTGCGAAGCTGAAGCAACATTAATACCACCAGCCATGTTTGTCATCCAAATAATATACAATAGGCTTTAATTCTTACAAAGCTGTCTTTTAATGTGATTCTTAAACTTTCCTTCTGGTAGTTTGTTCGTAGAAGCGTATACATTGCCCCGTGAACGATTTACTGATCTTACTAAGTCTTAATCGTGGTATTTTATTTCTCGCTACATTATGTCACGGTATTTTTGCGTCGTGGGTTCGATAATAATAATAAATATCTCAGACATTCACACCAATTATCCAGTCGCAAACTAGGCAGAGCCTGTGCTATGGTTACTAGATAACGGATACACATACTTAAATAAATATATAAACATCCAAGACTTGGGTACAAACATTCATATTCATCATACGAACATTTGCCCCTAGCGGGATTCGAACCCGCAACCTCCGGCGTGGCAGGCCGAGAGATACCAGTTCCGCCACGTCTGTCCTTGTTCCATAGTACATGGACCACATCAATCTAGGCTTAGACAAGTGTACTGTATACTATACATATATGTATAACAAACAATTGAGGACAAGCTTGAGTTACCGATAATAGTTTATGAAGCGCAAACAGTACACGAAGCGCAGTAAAGCCTGCCTGCCTGTGCGCGACAAGTGCCAAATGATGAAATGACAGAAGACGCACTGCGATCAATTATATATGTGCAGCACGAGCATTTGTAGTTCAAAGCCACTAGTGTGGGATCAACTATATATTTAACTGTTACATTACAACCCTTGTGAGGACGGCGCTAGGAATGCTGTGGCATCGGAAGATGTGTGATGAGTGATATGGCGGAGGAGCAAGGGACCTCGTGTGGGGAGACGCTGGGGATGGCGCTCGGAAAGGCAATTCGTGTGGAAGCGGAAGCTGTACCACTATCTTAGGGGGCTAGGACGATCTGACGTCAATTCCGAAGCTTCAGGATCTTTTGTACCAAACCCCACGGTGTCCCGAGCCGATTTATTAGACTTCACATACGCCGTAGAATTTCTCTTCGACAATGTAGGTTTCGTCACGATGTTTTCCTTCACCGAAAAGCCACAGTATTATAATCGCCTTTGTATACAAAATTTGTAACTGTATTTACTTTTAAAATGTGTGCAATAAAGAATATATTATAATTGAACCGTACTTAAATAAGTTTGGAAAAACTCATTGGTACAGGCGTCGTTTGTACCAGGACTTCATGAAAGTGAGGCGAGTATACAACCAACTAGGCTACCACGACGATTAAGCTGTACTCTCGGGACGGCGGTCCGAAAAGGAACTCGTGTGTAAACGGAAGCTGTAGCAGTAGATGACGTATTAAATGACACTGTACAACTCGTAAACAAAACTGCCAACGACTGCCAACTTATATGCACTTCACAAACATAAACAACATTATAGGTAGCCCGAGTCTATCGTCTATTGTTTGAATTAATAGAAAACCTTCCTTGCTTCGGGTGCCTGCTGAGCAAGATAATTTACACTTGTCAGTCACCGATTAATTTGTTCATGTAAGCAAATAATACAATTATTTAGGTACCTTCTTTAGATGCGACTTAAATATAAATGAAACGAAAGGTATATATCGTCGTTGTCAGTTCTGATAGAAACATATGCGATATAGTCAGTGGTACCAACTCTCGCTTTGCAAATACGAGCTACCAGGGTTCCGAGGGAGTTTAAAGTGTTAGATTAATTGTGATAACCTTTTATGATTATTAATTTAATAAACCCAAAAAAAAATGACAATTATGTCATCATTATAATCATCAATATCGTGATTATTGGAGACCTTCGCCACGGTCTACAAGCTACAGGCAGCGTCTATGTTTGCGTCAGACGAGGTGGTGTGCAAATATATACTGTATATAAATTGCAAATAGGTATTTGTATTCATGTGAAAGATTCTGAAAAAGCGATATGGTAACGACGTTTTGTCTGAAAAGCGTTAGATCTGGGGGAAAGCAGAAAGTTGGCAGCACTGAATATCGTCGTGCGGTTAGTTTGGTCGGGCCGGGAGACACGAGAAAGCGCGGGCCGTGCGTCTGGTAGGGAGGTGGGAAGGTGGTAGGGAGGTGGTAGTGTACTGACCCTCGTAGTTGACCTGTCCGTCGCCGTCGATGTCGGCCTCGCGGATCATCTCGTCCACCTCCTCGTCGGTGAGCTTCTCCCCGAGGTTGGTCATCACGTGGCGCAGCTCGGCCGCCGAGATGAAGCCGTTGCCGTCCTTGTCGAACACGCGGAACGCCTCGCGGATCTCCTCCTCGCTGTCTGTGTCCTTCATCTTGCGCGCCATCATCGTCAGGAACTCGGGGAAGTCTATCGTGCCGTTGCCTGCAAACAACAACACCGAGCATATCAAAACTAGCATTTACACGTTTTAAAGCGAAGTCTTCGCGTGTCAGTTCGCGGCCGTTATCTGTTGCGTTATATACCATCGTGTACAATATAAAACGAATTCTGGAAAATTGCCGCCACGTGTTTTCCATCACCTCCCCCATGCGCGCGCGCACGCGTCTGACACACAGTGTAACAAAACTGGGCGCACATCGGACGCTGTAAAACTTGTTACTTTGGAAATTCGCGAAATGATTCGTGTAACCTCCGTGTGAAGCAATCAAGAGTGAATACGAAATCGAGAAGTTGTACTGTATTCAATAATAATGAATCATCCTTTGGGTCCGATACTCGCACCCCGTAGTATAATAAAACCAGTTTGTCCGTGTGAGAATCGAACCCACGGACCTTTGGAGCAATATTGGACGTAAGTAAAGCAGCCCTGTACCTAACAGTCAGTGGCCCTACGATAAATAACAAAGTTCGTTCTAATTTCAACTTTATCAACATTTCGATAAGGTGCTCGGACATCATGGGGATATCTATACGACTAGTTGGCCTTTTGTCGGGCTTGCGTTGCGATGCTGGCAACTCGATTGTCATTTGAACAGAACCAGCCGAGCGAAACAAGCCACCAGAGACAAAGGATTAAGCGCTCAATATGCCCCTTTTACGAATACTTCAGGATATTGAGGTAATGTGGCACCATCCTTCGGGTTAAGCTACGCACGCGAGTATGAGCATTATGGCGGTAGACCGACAAGCGCCGCGACGGGCAGCGCGTTTACCTTCACGCCACGAACAAACCGACAGAGAGGCTGATGCACTGATGCTCGATGCGGCTCCTACACCATACAAAACACGCGATTTGTATAGACAAGGCTCGGAGCGATATAGTGGGGTACAACCCTTCATCTGCAGTAAACACCGCGGTGACGCTACAAACTATAATTCCATCAAAACAAGTTGACATTGCGGCACTCAACGCTACACACACGTCGCACGCGGATATTTTACGGTCTTCATAAAATGGTAACGTGCGTGTCACATGAACGTGTCAAGTGATAACTTTGGGAATTTCCATAAACGCACTTTTATTATATCGCTGAACAAGCACGGGCGGGCGACATACTTGGAGCAGAGACTCCGAGGGAGCATGAAGCATGGCCGCGCGAGGGTACCCACTAAATATGAATATGAGCAGCTACAAAATTGGTCTTATTCTTTATCCTAAAACGAATTAATTCAAAGACGGACACCTCGAGTACCTTCCTTATCATTCCGTACGTGGCAGGGCGTAGCGAGGGCGGCACCTACTATTAAGCCCATATACTAGAAGCCCTCGAGCAACGTGAACACTCGTGGCGAGACACCAGGCTTGTACAACACGCCGCGCACGTCAACCTTGACCGGGCCAATCAGCGTGCAGCCCCCGCCGCCCGCATAACTCAGCACTTTGACAGAATTGTTTGTTTGTAGCATCTATCGGACTCATCAGTCGATGTAGGGCGGTAATGTGCAGCGACACTCGCGTCGGCAGATGAATTTGCATATTGTGCTGGCGGCGCGCCAGCCCGCGCGCACCAGCGATAGCGCCCCGCGCGATGGCCCGCCGCATTCCCACACTCGCCCGCTCGCTTGCCTGCGCCGCTGCGCCGCGCCCGCCAGCTGTCCCGTTTGTTATCCATCCGTCACCGTCATGTGCACGGCCCGCATGTGTTACAAGTTCGCACGGACTCCCCCCCGCTCCGTCTCGCTATATATTGTCAGATCGCAGTCTCTGATCGTACCGGCGGCCTGGTGCGGGGCGCGCGCAGTCTCCCGGTGCCGTGTGTCACCAATTAACTGGCAGTTGTTCATGAAAGTAATTTCATTCTCGTTTCTTTATAACCTTCTTTATACCGTTCCCATTTCCTATAGATCGATTCATAAACTAAAGATTTCTACGATAGACCATGAAAGCTGCATCGAAAATGTGGCAAGCTGTCAAGAGCGTTGTAATTTATATATATACGGAAGATGAGATACACAGAGACACTGATTCGATAAATGTGCGAACGAGCTGATGATGCGAGCTCCTTCCGCGTGTTTGTAGCCAATTCTATTGTTGTTATTAAAAGCGTCGATAATTAAGATTCATTACAAGCGGCGGCGGCCGCGGGCGTGTGATGCGATCGGCGCGCCGAGGGTCACGTGGTCGCTACATTCTATTTTAGGATACCTGTTTACCTACTGTTTGATTGCGCCCTAGCGAAAATCATCGCATTTAGCGTGATTAGTGGTGTGACGACGGGCCTTGTAGGGCATGTGGCGCGGCGCGCGGGCCGGGGGGCGCGGGCGGGTCGCTGAGTCACGCTTGTCGCTCGCCTCAAGAGACTCGGTACAAAAAGTATACTAGCACTGATTGAAAATGAGAACTATGTCACGCATAGCAATCAAATCAATTCAGCGAGCGCGAACCATCTACAAGTTCAGTGGATTGTTGATAACGAGACAATTAGATGTCCGAGTATGACGAGGTGCGACCGCTGAGTCAAGCGGTGAGTCAAGCCGCGGCATGACGGCTACATTACCTCACCAGCCGCATACTTGGTATGCTAACATCGCTAACCGGACCAAAAAGTTTCCGCTTGTGTTTGCACTGTGTCAGCAAGCGGTAATTTGTCATGTCAAGGTCCTGCTCAATGCCAAGTCTGGTTTATCATTATCACAGCCCGTCAACAGCACAGCGGCGGGCGGCGGCGGCGGCGGCGGCGCGTTGAACAATGCAAAAACAACAAATACCAGCTACGGAGAATGACTGGCCATATTGTTTGCCATTCGCGAGGCGACAGCGACTGATACGATGCACTACGAGGAGGATAAAGATCACCATTACCAAGAATATAGTTGGGGAACAAAAAAAATCTGGTCCGTTGCCACGAACTAAGTTTTCTCTTGAAGGAATTGAGTTATTATTTATTATTATAGACAGATAATGTAACAAACTAAATCGATCGATAAGTGTTGTAGTATAGTCGACAGGACAAGTAGTAGTAGGTTGGTTTATGGTCCCCCCCATAAACCAACCCCTATTCTAGAGCTGAATGAAAAGGAAACTAATTAAAAAGGGGATCTCAGAAAGTGGGTAAACCTTGTTATTCCTACAGTATGGGCGTGGGAGTTCGCGACAAGCTCGAGGTACGTGACATAACAGTCGACCCGGAGTTAGACAATGCAATGCAAGACCAGGTGCAGCGGCCGGAATGCAGGTCGCGCTGCACCGGCCGGCCGGCGGGCGATTAGCGGCCGGCGCGCTATAAATAGGCCGCGAACCGCCTCGGAAAGGTTAAACCCAGAATTAGACGCGCCAAACTTAACTTTCACTTATTTTCGGTGGCGCCGCTCTGCTGTCTGCCGCCGAGTCCACTTGCAAGTTAGACATTCATCAAGACCATCGCTCACGTCAGTACACCATGTCAGTGTGTCAGTGGCGTCGCTCCGCCTATCGTACTTATTTATGTACAGCTGCAATATTTTGAGATAAAAGTAAAATGGACCCCAACACACATTATTTAGGTTAGGTATTGATGAAGATATAGGGCCCCTCATCAGATATCGACCACCTCGTTGGTCTAGTGGCTTGGTCGTAAAACACGAGCGCCAGAAGTCGTGGCTTGGATTCTCACCAGTGACACGACAGTATGTACCTATCTCAAGTTGACTCGGCCCTATTTTGCGTTTTCAGATCATTGTTATTTGGTGCGGCCGCCTCTTATAGCACCGGCCGTCGCGAGGTTCTCGTTACAAAAGTGTGTTTGATATTACTTCGCAACACTAACTTTACACTGTCAGGTCCGGAGTCAGAATAGCAAAGAGCAGCCGGTGCGCAACGCAACAATGGGTCAGTTATATGGGGAATGCAGCGGAGTTCCCGGCTTGGCGCGCTCCCAACCACTCTCCTCGCCCCTGGCCAATGGCCCTCGTCCACCACCAGCCACCACTATAAACAGCAGCATAATAAACGTCTTTCACCCCGCCAGAACAGACCGACCCGCAAACCGCCACCAGCTATACTACAGGCTTCCGATAAAATTGGTGCCACATCGAAGCTACTTGCTGGTACGCGACATTGTAATGGATATGGTGACGCTACTCGTGAATAAGTCGGGTATGTATGTACTAAAACGAATAAGGAAAATTTGAAATACAACGGCTTTGGGAGCCGAGTTAGTTAATATGCGATAGCGGATCGCCGTTGCCGACCGGTCGGGCGGGGGCCGCGCCAAGGTCAAGGGCAGCAGCCGGTCAGCGGTACAGCTGGACTCGGTCAGATAACGCAGCCATTCAAAATCAAATTGGTAAATACCGAAAAATCTTAGCATCAAACGCTAGCATCTGGATAACTTGCGTCTGGTATCAGAATTATTACCTGTCACATCGACACGTCCTAACCAACTGTTCACTGATAGAAACGGAATGTACAAGTGAGGAGACAATCTCAGCGTTCGATGTTCAGTTAAAAAATCCACCTGAAAAATGTTGCCGCAAATAGCCGATGAGCAGACGGTGGGTCGGCTGTGATAGTGCATTAGAAGAGGTCTCTGTCCAGCCTTTTGAGGACGTTGCAAGACCGATAACGAATATATTTTAGACAGACGAAAGTCAACAAAGGACTCTGAAACATTTGCTCGGTAGCGATGAGTTTAACGCTAAGCGCGCTAGTGCGCCAGAAAAGTTCCCAAAAAGAAGGACAGCAAGCACGCCGTGCATTATTACACGATACGTTTTGAGCTACTTCCCACCCATTCCCGTAACTCAGTACCTGATGGAGATATGCAGATACAATTTTACACACGCAGTTGGGTAAACATATCAGTTTCCGTAGTTGAAGAAAATATTTTACACAAAAATAATTGAAATCCCACCAAAAACATTATTGTTATACCACCACAGGCTTTCAGCCTGCCAAAGTTTCTTATTAATGGGTTCGATGTCCTACTGTAGTTCCTCTGGCACATTTGCTGTTCCATTACATTCCATGTGCTGTATATTACATGGTGGAAAAAATATAGTTCCTATATGGAACTGTGGTCTAAAGGTCAATAAAGGTCTTTGAACTTGCAGTATAGTTATGAGATTTGAATACTTTTGTCAGCACAACAATTATCAAATGAGAACTTTGTCCCATGATGAGTGCCGTTTCGTCAGGTCGTCACGGGCCCGAGCCGGCGGCCATCACTACCGACACTAGCCAGAAGCGCGAACCACACATTTGCTCGGTTCGGGCCACGCAACTTGTGCTCGCGTCCAATGCTACAAATAGGCACGCTCTTTCATTCCTGGAAAACCTAGTCACATAAATAAAATTTTCACAGCTTGTTTACGGAGTTTGCCACATACACCACAATGGTGTCAATAGAAGGACACAACAAAACGCCAACCAGCAGGAGGAAATGGTTCGTCACGGAGACTGTCGCTCAGATATTTGTCAATAAAATGGCGTCTTAAATCGTTCCTAGTTTATCCAATCAACAGAACACTTTGGAACAACATTCAAGTATGAATATGGCACCTTTAAAATGTGTCTATAGGAAATTAAAACATTTAGAGAATGAATGAGTATTTCTGTAAATCGAGCGTCACGTCAACGGCTCGGCGAAGGCGAAGCTCCGGAAGCAAATGTGCGAATGTTGGCCGCTACAAGCCACGTGTACCGGTTGTTGCTCTTATCAGCTTTAACAACACGGACACATTAATTTATTGATAACTTATTCAATATAACAGCACAATACAATTACAAACCATTTTGATTTAATTCTGAATGGCTGCAAAGAACTTGAGGAGCAGACATTCAAAGGGTGTGTAAAAGCGAAGAGATTGTTAGTAGAAGGTATATATCTTGGTATTCAGTTTTCTCTTCACCAGCGCCGAATAGAGTCATGTATGCTGGGCCGAAATGCAGACATTTGGGACTATTGTGATCAAGTAGCAGCAGGCCGCACGGGGCGGCGCGGGTCGATGGTGGGTTGTTTGACCGCCTGTAACCTATTTTTATTGTGATCCCGGATTAGACGCGTAAACAGGCGCATGCGCCGTGCGCGCGGCCAATGTGCGCGCTCTCATACACACGCCGGCTCCGGCCGCGAGCTCCGTGCTGTGCCGCGGAGACATAGCCGCTGTTGTTGCAAGCTCTATTGTTCAGCCTATGATGTCAAGATGCAAGCATTCCTATGCTTTAACCACCCACCGGTTTCTTATTAAAGCAAGTGAGGCTGCCAGGTGCATAGAAGCTTAGGAACAAAAAGCAGCTTCTTCGACCGACCCCATATTCCTATGAGAATAGTTGAATAAAAGGGAAGGGAAACAGCAATACACCGGCCCTTGTATGGTTCACAACATCCTTATAGCTTTTTTCTCTTGTCCGTCTGTCTCGAAAACTACTCGACCGATTGAGTTGAAATTTGGAACATATAAGTACACAATAATGATGGGAAAGTTATGGAAATTGTCATATCCGAGATACTGGAGGAAAACCTAAAAAAGTGTGTCATTCGGCCACGTTTCAGTAAGTCAATAGCCGCAAACCATATCTGAATTGAGGCGACATTGTGGATTTGTATAAAAACATTTTTATTTTCTTTACAAGATTGAACTGATTTAATTAAAACTACGTTACAATGTAACTACCATGATCTATTAAAATTATTTTCAGTCTAGACATTGTTGTGTACGACATACGACGCTTCGTTTGTCCCCTCGGATGTACTAGTACTACCTACTCACAGTCCGAAGTACACGCAAACGACCAAAAAGTCGGTGTCGCCATGAAACCGACACGTGGCCGTATTGATCGCTTTACAAACCCCACCCTACTCCAGCCCCCCGCCGCCGCCCCGCGCTCATCAGCTGACGAAAAACACTTCACTGGGTCACTCACAGGGCCCGAGGATTTTTTTCTTTCAGCCAGTCAATACCTCGGGATCCCAGTACTACTTGTCGGTACTGTCTATCAAGTCAGCATTCGCCAAACATCAAAACGATTTCCATCGAACGTAAACTACTTGACTTGCCATCACTTGTAAGTGCTGATGCGCAGAGATTGGTCGGGTTTTGATGTCCGAAGTATATTGAAGCGTCATGTGTGCAACAAAGTAACGGCGCCTGCGCGCTGTCGATGAGTTCACCGATCCCTAACGCATAAAATCTGGCACTCGAGAAGTCATAAAGCGCTTTCCGCTTTTCGAGCGAGGGTCAATGAAACTGTACGACTAACTGCAGCTACGCACGCTGCGATGCCGTCTGCCTGCCTCGACACCTGCCGGCGGTGGGCCTCCTGCCCAGGGTCCACCAGAGTGATCACATAGGCATGGCATACACTGCTGCTTATTCATTAATTATTCATTTCAGTTTGCAGGAACACGGAGCATTGTAAATAGCCGGGTGGTTCCCGACTTAGAATACGGTCAGTGTTCTTTCCGTGGGTATCGTCAAGGCGACCAAGGAGTTGCACCAGGAAGTGGCAGCAGGGTTTGCCTGACAAGCGTGGTGATTATGGCAAATCGCCCAATGGACAGCCCATCATTTCGGCTGATGATGAAGCATTCTATCACAGTGCTCAGGGCGGCAACTCTTGTAGTCTTTCGGCTGCTGCACGCTGTTAATGGGGGACGGTGGCCACTCACCACCAGTTGGCCTTGCCGTCAACTCGCAAATGACGTCACGCGGGTCGTCAGCCAGCTGTCGAAGGCGCCCCCTCGGCTTGCGCAAGTAGCCGCAATAATTTCACGATAGGAATAACCGATCGGAAGGTACGAGAGAATACGAGTAAACATTGTGCGTGCGCCACCACCCAGGGTTGGCGACTATGAAAACGCAATTTATTATTCTTTTTAATAAGAAGACTTTTTAATTATATCCAGTTTTTTCAATTATCATATTACAGTTTTTGTGTTGTCGCATATAAAATATTATAATTACATTTACAATAACATGGAAGAAAAACAGATCTTGAAACATTCAAAATATTGAAAGGTTATTTCTTCCGATAAACATCAATTTAGGTAGCGCAATAATATACGAGTACATGTGGCGGTGGACCGGGTGTGGTGACGTTTATTGGGGAAGGTCTATGTCCAGCAGTATATGTCGCAGGGCTAATATGATGATGAACTGTATTATATGTATAAAACGATGAAAACATTAATAAGTAAACCCGTCGATTAAATAATTTATGATAATCATAACGTCATCAGCTTCTCCAAAACCACTATAATGTGGTTTTCACTGTTGGATAGCTTGGTTTACCGTGGGTTTATTTCAGGCTGGAAACAAAGATTTTTTAAGCAGGCGAATCCGCGGGCAATTGTTTTAATATAATTAAGTCGAAGGAGTGTTTATTTGTCTGTTTCTTGCACGGCTTGGCTATTCAACTAATTACCATAAAATTTTGATGAGTACACATAACATCATGTATATGAACATAGGCTCATGTTTACCTCTGGAACAATGGTTCCCTTGGGAAATAAAAAATTGCTCCTCGCGGGCGAAGCCGCGGGCGTTTGCTGATTGGACAAACTTCGATACCTTTCCATGATGTCATTTTTATTGCGCGTAAGGAGGAAATAATGCATTTATATCCATACCCATATTGCTCAGGGTTTTTCCAATTCAACATCGAAAATTAAATTTGATGAAACGCAGAAAAAGGCCGACTAAATAATCTAAATCATTTATTGTACGACGAACGAAAGACCGGGTGGTGTACGCGCACTGGGGAAGGTCAGCAGTGGATGATGACAGGCTGATAGTAATGTTGACAAAAAAGTAAAATATGTATACATTTTGATTGATTGTTGTTGCACACCGAGGCAGCCCTACCTGGCACGCCCCGCCCACGCCCGCTCTGGGCGCGGGGACAGAGGGGACACCCAATAATGTCGTTTCGCAAAATGTTCGCTGCCAAAAGCGAAAATACGGTCAAGTGCAAGGAGACCGGCGGCCGGCAGCCAGTCGTTATGTCGTCTTATCAACACACCACATTACCCTGGATATATTAATTAGTTGTAATTTACCGTTCTTAGAATTATATGTTGATAACGAAGTGCTCGTGTTATTTATTAAGGTCACTTAAGACCACCCTCACACCGGCGCTCCAATCCAGAAACTCTGCTCCACGTGCATAGCAGATACTTCCATATCAGTAATCGAATTGCTTGGTATGTTCTTGAAACAACACTGTCGCTAAAATTTATGAAGGTCTTTGTATTTTTATGTCTTCCGAGTAGTTCAATGGGGTAAAAATATTCAAGAGAACCCGAATTGCAGATGTGTGACCGGTCCGAACCGGTTCCATTTGTCGCGCTCTCGCGACGACGTGAAATCGTACTCTTCCTTCCTACACCGTTGACGGTAATAACAACGAATGCGACGTGATCTTGCCAAATAGGACGTTTACCGACCACTTACTTGGGTACTTATGTGCGATAAAACCGACAGCTCGACCCGTTGTTGGTTTATATACACTCACGAGCAAAATTAACTGATCGGGGGCTTGTCTCATACATTTGGGGTAATTTTTAGGGCTTTGGATCTCTGCCTGGGATCGACTTGGGCGAGATCTGACGATGGCTTTCAAGCGACCAACATACCTCCATTATCAGGCAAGGTTTTCACACTAGCTAGACTATTTATTTACGTCCTCTGATTTTCTCCGCCCATACTCCGGACAGCTAGTATCTGTTTTCACCAAGATCGATCCCCGGTCTATTATTTATTCTGAGCCGTGGTGGAGATCTAAGGGTTTAGGTTGTATCTTACCTAGCTTAGCATGGCAATTACCCTTCGTGTTACTTTGAGTACGTATACGACGAACAAATATAATAAAGCAGGCTGTCCGCCTGATGGTGACAAATAAGTGACATTATCTATCTTATGGAAAATGCTAGGTCAATAAGGTTGTCGATTACCAGTTGAATTACATGGCGCCCCTGCACAGCGCCGGCCCAAACCACAGCTGTAACATTTTCGATCACAACGAACCTATACGGTTCATATTTATCGGCCGATAAATATGAACCGTGGCGCAGCGCGAATAACAATCAGTTTCGCTGGACAACAATGAAGGTTATTACCGACGCCCTTCCTGAGTATCGGGTGTGTCGGATGTGCCAATATATAGTGTTGTTAGCACCAGCATACTAACATACATATGGAGTTAGAGCGGCACGGACACGTCGCGTGGACGTGACACATACCAGTGGCAAATCGCCACCGGTCAATGGGAGGCAGATACCACACATCGCGTCACTACTAGAGGCCCCACTCCTCATCTAACGGGTGATGTTCCGATGGGTCTTTCCGATAAGCGTCTGCCGTCGAACTACGATAGTTACACGCCAAATACTTGTACAAATATATCACATGACCCGTTAACAACAATCTCTATGTACTACTAGATGGAGCGAACCAAACAATTGCTCTGTTCCAAGCAACTGCGACTCCGACATCACTTTGACACTTGTGCAGTTTACTACGCAGAATTGCAGATTTGTGACACAAATCTGCAATTCTGCGTTTATAATATAATATCATATCCGAACTCCCTCGCATTGTTCCGGCTCGCTGAGCTCAAGTAACCTTCGCGTACTGCATTTGGAAACTATTTATTTGAAAGATATTGTTTCCGTCACTCGTTTGCTGTATACGCATCAATGAAGTGAGATACTGACAATTAGAGGTTATGTAATTTAAGGCTAGCACTTGTTAATTGTAGGTACGTACGAGATGTTTGCTGGACAAAAAAACTATTAGATTAGGTATATAATCTGCGCCAATATGTTCTCCAGCCGAGCCAACAATGTATCTACGTCATGGGTAATCATCAGGTTAAGTTGGTGATAAGTAGGAAAGATGGGAAACATGATTTAAGACTCTAAGAGCGCGTGGGAAGGTCCCAAAATCTTTGTCCAAAGTTGATATTGGTACTTTTTGAAAGATTGGTGTTAAAGTAGATGAGACAGATCTCGATCAAATTTGCGAGTGAGAAGAGACAATAGAATACAATATCTATACCTACTCGTATAACAAAACTGTAACTGGTCTATGTCTGTACACGAGAGATTTTGTAGAAAAATGTGTAGGAGGGGTCTTCATGAGGCCAATAGAAGTCAAAATAATTGTTTTTAGAATTTTTGTCAGTCTGTTTGTCTGTCTGTATGTATGTTTGTTACTTTATCAAGCAAAAACTACTGAACGAAATTTGATGCAGTTTTCACAGTTGTCTTGCTGGTGGTCTAACTTAAAACCTGGTGCATGTTTCATCTTGATACGCCACTTAGAACCTGAGATATTAATGAAGTAAATTTTTCTAGAAGCCATTATATGCAATTTATTATGTTCGGTACAATTTTATAACGATTGGTTTGTACTACAGTTGGAGCGGGAGTGGGATTGGGATGAGATCGCGATTGAGTCTGAGTGGGATAGGGAGCGAGAGTGGGAACGGGAGCGGATTCTGTAGTCCACGCGAGCGGAGTCGCGGGCACAGCTAGTACTTTATAAAAATATATACGGTTGGATTTAGATGGCCCGATTTGATGAAGCCAGTGTAGATGGAACACAGCATCGGGTGACGATACACTGGCAGGCTTTACTGAGAATTAGTCACACAGGAAAATAATACATTTATGAGTTTTATAAGTCAGAAATAGTTACTGGGCAATTAACGGCAAGTACATTCGCCGATCGATAAGAAAAACTAGAATCTACTCATTCCGTTTCTAGTAATGCGGAGTTATCGATGTAATCCGAACAATTATGCGCAATCAGTGATAAGGCCGCGCTATCGCCGGCCGCGGCCACGTGACGAGCGGGCATCACCCACAGTCCTCAGAGTGGTGCTAAAAGTTCAACCATTTTGCAGCCATGATGTATGCCATGATGTTTGCCGTGTGGTTCCCGGCTTAGAATAGGGCCACCCCTATCTTTCCCGTGGGTGTCGTCAAGGCGACTAAGGGATTGCACCAGGGACGGGCAGCAGCGTTCTCCTGTGTTTGTATGTTAAGATCATTACTGCGATCACCAATTCGCCTGCCAAGCGTGGTGATTATGGCAAATCCCCCAATGGACAACTTAAAAAAGGTGGTATTCTATTGGGGAGGCCTCTGTCCAGCAGTGGACGTATGACAACAGTGGCTGATCATGTATGTCAGCCGAAATACGAGTACGTCCACTGCTGAACACAAGCCTGCCCAATAGAATGACACTTTTGGTGGGCTGTACATTGGGGGGTTTGCCCTAATCACCACGCTTGGCAGGCGGATTGGTGGTGATGATCTTAACATACACAGGAGAACGAACTACTGTATGTCACGTCTCAGGAATGCTTTACAATAAATAGACCGGCTCGTTGACCCAGTGGCTTAGTCGCTGGACTCGAGCGCCAGGTCTTTATCAGGGGTTCGATTCCCACCAGGGACAGAAAACTTTGTACAAGTTGGTCCCGGTCTGGATGTTATATTTGTGAGTTGTCCTATCTTCACAGCACAGGAGAAAATCGAAGTTAGGGATAAGCAAGTGTTATAATGGGCTCGATTCTGAAGGCACAACGTTAAAATTTGACAGCACTAAAGCTGTTGCTATCCTTGTCACACAGTATTATGAAGATAAAGACGAAACCAAATTTAGCGCTGTCAAATTTTAAATGTGTGCCTTCAGAATCGGGCCTAATATTTATTTATAAAAAACAGTCCATTTTCGGTTTGGTTTTTATCGGAAACAAACGCCAGTGCCGCCGCCGTCGCCGCCGCCGCGCCAGCGATTATGTAGATTAGATTTGTCTTTTGTCGGACTGGAATGTCAGTTAGATCATGGCCTGAGTCATAGGCAGAACTAGACGAAGCGTCACTTGTTGATAACGCTCACTTAACCAGGGAGCTGTCGTCAAGGAAGCGGAAAGTTTGTAGGAGCAGAGCCCCTGAACTTTTAGAGATCATCAAATTCGGCATCAGCTGAAATACGCCCACTGTTGATACTGAACCTCCCTAATAGAATTACACTTGTGGTGGGCTGTTCATTGGAGGATTTGACATAATCGCCACGCTTGGCAGGCGGATTGGTGATCGCAGGAGAACACTGCTGGCCGTCCCTGGTTCAATCGCTTGTCTGCACCGGGTGCGACTGAAAATCAGCGCCTAGTAAGGACAGCAAGTAAGGACTTGGTCTAGGCATATGCTGAGTCTGCCCTTTTGCTGCCACGGCACATGCATACTATTTTAACTATGTTAAAATTTTTAAATTGTTTTCTCTAGTTCTTATAAAAAAAAATCCCTTTTCTTGCTTTGTTGGTTTTTTCTTTGTGTGTGCCAATTATGGCAGTTAATAAATGTTTTTCTTTCTTTTCTTTCAATCCCTAGTCGCCTTGACGACGCCCCCGGCACGGAAGATTCGGGGTGGCCATATTCTAAGCCGGATTACGTAGTAACTGTTCACTAATCTGTGGTCCGGAATCACGTGGCAACAAAAAACTATCTACAGTTCAGTCCAGAGGTTCCCAGACTTTTTTTCTCATAGACCACTTTCAAAATATAGCTGGTTCTGGTGACTGACAATCCCATGATTTTGAAAGCCGTTACATAATGGCGATACATCATGGGAGCTGGGGTTACGTTTAAAATTGTATTTTGTTCCCCTTTACAAGCGAACAAGGTGAGGTCGCCCCGAACGAGTATTGTGAGTTATGTATAGTTACCCGCGCTAAGGGTGACAATCATTCCATTTTAATTGCTTTTTTTTTAAGCGTAAATCAAAGTAACTTGCTACGAGAAGGGCTCAAAATCATAAGTTTTCAGAAGAATTACCGAGAGAAGAAAATACAACAACGCATGGCCACGCTACTCACAACTAACACGCCACACGTCACACGCTACACGCTACACGTCACACATCGACACCTAATAACTACAAACAACTACCAACAGCAACGTGTTTGTCGCCAAAAACCTGTAAACATATCGTCATCTCTTCCGCTATACATTAAGGAACGTACCCAAACTATGTGACCCATTTTTACCCCCCTCCACCCCTGTGACCAAGCGTAGTATCTTGAAGAGACCCCCCCCCATTGTTTGGAACGTTCCATCTAGTAGTACATAGAGATCGTTGGACGGCGGTAGCGCTGTGGCGTCGGCCTAGTTGGTGGCTCCGAGTTCGATTCCCGGTTTTCAAAAACCAGTAAAGACAGGTGAATTTGCCATACTTTCCAATCTGACTTAGTTTTAGACCATTGCCCAGTAACTAGTCGCGTACTGGACCCACTGCGAACTGACAATTTGCATTGGACATAATACTATCTTCCACTTTTGGTTGATTCCAAGATCACGAGCATACTATTCGATACTGTGTGGTTGTTTATACGAATACGGGAGCGAAGCGTTATTAATATTGCGCGCGCGCAGCTCGCTTGACAGATTGATAGCGAATGTCACGGGCGCACGCACTTTGAAGTGCGAGCACAAGCTTGTAAACAAACAAACGGACACCTCGCTGTTTGGTCACTGAACGAGATTCAGAGTGAAGAGAGGAAGAGTGAACAGGCATCTGCACCTGAGGCCTCATCACTTACCATCAGGAGAGATTGAGGTCAAGCGCAAACCCATCAGGCATAAAAAAAAAATTAGTCACCTACTACCACGGGCGCTCCAGCCTGTCCGTACACGTGCGTGTGCGCCTAAATAATAGTAGGGCAGGCTGCTGCACCGAGCGTCATCGAGAGAGAGAGAGAACAATGTACGTCAACAGCGTGAGTCTTGTAACTCAGCCCAGTACTGCGCCGTAATCCGATTTCTGGGCGACTGTCACTTCTTTGCTCAGTAATACTTGACGACCTCTGTGGCGGAACGGGTAGCTCTCGGCCTGCCACGCCGGAGGTCGCGGGTTCGAATCCTGTTCGTATGATGAATATGAATGTTTGTACCCAAGTCTTGGATGTTTATATATTTATTTAAGTATGTGTATCCGTTATCCAGTAACCATAGCACAGGCTCTGCCTAGTTTGGGACTGGATAATTGGGGTGAATGTCTGACATATTTATTTATATTCCCTGCCTCGAGTGAGCGGACAGACAACAATCGTATGTCATACGCCATTAATGATGATTGGATCGTTACTTTACCCAACGTATTCGTGTCTACAAATAACTGATGTCATTGTGATAGATAACGCGTTAAAACCATTAGAGTAGGCCATCCAATTAGCTGACAGTGGGTAGGTCGGTGGAGCGTGTAACGAGCTTCGTATCGGTGTCACGTCGCGGAGTCTGCGCGGGCGTCTCTATTCATCTCGCTTGTTTGCGCGCAGAACAATTACACGTTTACATTAGCATCTTGTTTATGGACTAGGTCACACCGACGCAGGACAGACTAGACCACAGATTACTTAACAGTTACCCCGCCCGTACCAATGCGTTTTACGAAACTTAGGTACGGTTTATTTATATACCACAGGCTTTTCGGTGAAGGAAAACATCGTAAGGAAACCTGCATATGCCGAAGAAGAAATTCTGAGGCGTATGTGAAGTCCACCAAATCGGCTTGGGGCACCGTTGGTGGTCAGAGGTTTGGCACAAGAGATCCTGAAGGGTCGAAGTGTCGCCAGGTCTTCCTGGCCCCCTGAGAAGATAAGTGATAAGTACTTAACAGTTACTACGTAAGTAACAGATACATCACACCCTATCTACTATTGTCACTAACAAAGCTATGGAGTAGGTGCGAAAAAAAGTTTTATTTAAATTTAATCACCTCCTGTCGGACAATACACGCCAAAATGTGTCTAAGGAGCTCGACTTTTTCAAAGTCAAAGTGCTCGACTTTTTCAAAGTCAAAGTCAAAATCATTTATTGCATATGAGTACACTTGGTACATTTATACACGTAATTTTTTTTATCGACTACCGCTTCCTAGGTGTTAGCGCTGTGAAGAAGAAACGGCGCAACAAACTTCACGCAACACATCTTTTAAAAATCAAGTTTGCATGCAATTAATAAAGATTTTGCGAAGCTGAATTAACATTAGTACCAGGCAAAGTCGTTTTTTACTGACCGATTCGATTTGCTGACCTTACTTAGTCTAAACCCTGGTAAAACAAGTTTATTTCTTGTATTATAACTATTATTGTCACAGTGCCTCAAAAAGAGAGATAATTTTTTTTTATAAAATATTATCTAAAATGAATTGACCAGCTACTCTATTGCGACACAGCTGTTCCGCGCGAGAGGATACGCGACTCTAAAAACGAATTGGTGACAGTTCTCAATGTAAATATACAAAAAAATAAGTTTTGTTTGCATTGGCTTTACACGCATCAGAGCGCCAACAAAAAGTAGACGTAGAATATTTTATTTTTAATGAGGAGTATTATTGCTATTGCATCATTTTATTAATTTTAGTTTTTGTAATTAATTTTTTTGTATTTTGTATTTTATGGGACCAATGTTTCCCGAAATAAAGACTTTATTATTATATATTATATAAAGGCATCATATACATTGCGTGCACTAATGTAGACATAGGTATGTGTGCCACTGTGTTTACCCGGCGACAAGCGGCAATTACCCACCTTTTTCACGGTAGCAAACTTTACAATCCCGCAGTATACTTTAATGCTCGGTGTTTGCTGAGCAAACGTTGCTATAATAACATGGGAAGTCTACACAACCATAAAACTGAAATCCTTGCTATAAATATTACAAGCTTCATTGTAACGCGTAGTTACTTAACGCCTGAAGGATATGATTCGTAATGAGGAGATCCGACGAAGAACGAGGGTGACCGACATAGCCGACAGGATTAGCAAGCTGAAGTGGCAGTGGGCGGGCCACATCTGTCGCAGAACCGACGGCCAGACGGCAGACGAGTTCTGGAGTGGAGACCGCGGATTGGCACGCTCAGGGTGGGACGCCCCGCCGCCAGGCGGACCGACGACCTAAAGAAGGTGGCCGGAAGCGGCTGGATGCGGAGGACGGGGGGTGGTGGCGTTCATTGGGGAAGGCCTATGTCCAGCAGTGGACGTCTAAAGGCTGACATGATGATGATGACTTAACCCCTGCGTATCATCACCAGCCGAAATACATCTACTGCTAAACATAAGTCTTCCCAATAGAATGACACGTTTGGTGGACTGTCCGTTGGGGGATTTGACATAATCACCACGCTTGGCAGGCGGATTGGTGATCGCAGTAATGCTCTTAATACACACAGAACTCTGATGGCCGTCCCTGGTGCAATCTCTTAGTCTTACGACACCTACGGAAAGATTGGAGCTGAACCACGATTAAGATCATGACTGCGATCACCAATCCTCCTGCCAAGCGTGGTGATTATAGCAAATCCCCCAAATGGACAGCCCACCAAAGGTGCCATCCTTGGGGAGGGCTATGTTCAGCAGTGGACGTGTTTCGGCTGATGATATAAGTTGATAGAACGGAGTTACTATTTTTCTTAAGACTACGCTGCTACGCACGCAGGTATAAATCGTCTCATACAACCAACGATCTCTATGTACTACTAGATGGAGCGTCCCAAATAACATTATTTAACCGTAGCGTCAATATTTAGTAATAATTAAATGTTCTGAGTAGTAACTGCACAAGTTTCATTGTGAATGTGAAAGAGTTGTGGCTACTTGCGTGGAACAGAGCGATTGTTTGGAACGCTCCATCTAGTAGTACATAGAGATCGTAGCATACAACATTGTATGGATTTGCGATTTGGACAAGTTTTTTGTTTGGAATTTTCCGACCGCGGGGCGAGGAGAGGAGTGCTGTATGTGATTCTGACCACGTACTTATGTAAATTTGTTCGTTAGTCCGCGGGCTTATCGCGCGGCGCGGAGCTGTACCCACACACATACACACACACGCACACACGTTATCGCACATTCAATTACCCAGCTATCAACAGATTACCGACGACGTCGCACTGGCGTTGCCATGTTTTCGTAGCGCGATCCGTTTGCCATGTCCGAGCGGGTCGTGGCCCGCCTGCTGGACTGGACCTCCGTCCCACGAACGTACCCACCGCGGACCGTCCCGGCGTGGTTCTCTACTAACTACGACGCGAAGGCCTTAGACACGTTTATTCGGATATTGTCTGACAGTAGGTGACCAAAGCGTAGGTATTTTCGTTTTAACTACAAAGTCAAAATCATTTATTGCATATGTGTACACTTGGTACATTTATACACGTCATTTTTTTTATCGACTACCGCTTCCTAGGCGTTAGCGCTGTGAAGAAGAAACGGCGCAACAAACTTCACGCAACACATCTTTTAAAAATCAAGTGGTAACTATTAAGTAATCGGTGCTAGACGTACCAACGCATAATATGAACCTCATTAAGGTCGACCACAACTGGCACGGCACTCCATAGCCTTATTACAACTGTATTTAGTTTTAAAATGTGCAACGTAGAGGCGTCGGGGCGCGGGCTGCCCGCGACCGTTAGTGTGTGCGACGTGGTCGAACGCCGTCCGCGGCCGCCGTCTCTCTTGCACCAAGTTACCCGGCACAACTTTCTCTTTCCAATTTGAATGCTATTCACTTTCTCGTCCGACCGTTAGGCCTACCGGGGCGTCCGAGGCCGAGCCATAGTCCACCGAGCGAGTTGCAACAGTTGGTCACGCAGACATCGGACCGGGCTGAATTGATTCACGGAATTTTTTCGAAAACTAATTAATCCGTAACGGTTGAACGATTTTGATTAGAATTAGTTCAGCTACAGCTCACATCCTGGATTGCCACAAAGGGGGCTGTTAACCTTTGGTAAATGAAAGGAGAATGACAAAAACCAGCATCAATTACAAGAATTTATGTTCTGTGAGGGTATAAGTGGTAAAATCAGGAACATATCTGTTCTTTGTACGTCTTATGTGGAAACCTATTAATAGCCACACATAAAATGTTATAATGAACTTTGTACCTACCTAATACTGTTGAATTTCCTAAATAAAATAAAATTAAAAATACACAACGTGTAAAAGTTGAGTGTACCATAGTCCATAACCGAACCAGTCGAACTCACTTGTTCAATATCACATTTCACTAACAAAAATTAAGAGATGGATAGAACGAGAAAGAGAGAAAAACAAAATTATTTATTTTACATCATAACCTCTGTTTTGTTATACTGGACGATCGAATGAAATAAAAAATCATTAAAATATTCAAGTAAAAAATTTTCACTTGTTGAATTGTATAAAGATTTTAGGCGTTATCGTTCAATTTACGAAGGCACTGAGAATAATTCGCGAGACGTGAGCGCGGAACGTGGGCAGCCAATCGGAACTTCAGTATCTTAGTAAATATAGAACCTACACACGTAACAATATCACACAACAATAAAACTCCAGCGATTTAGAAAAAGAGTGGGGCGTGCCATCGTGAACTGAACGATGTATACCCGTTAAGTATTGTCTTAATACACATTATATGCCTCCCCGACCCGTCTGGCCAGCGCGGGGAGTGTAGGCCAAATCCAAACGCCGTATAGAGGACCAAGCACAGAATTACTTATGTGTAGGGGGATCAAGCCGGGTGCTCCGACAAAGAGCACCTGAGCAAGTGCCGGGCACCTCCCCCGAGATTCGGCCTGTGGGACCTAGATGTCGAAAGGCCATGGGAGGTGAAGGGTGTCGCCGGGTTTTACCGGGGTTTTTAACAAGATAAGTGTATATATATGTATGTGAGCATGCACTGACCGTCCGCGTCGACCTCGTTGATCATGTCCTGCAGCTCGGCCTCGGTGGGGTTCTGTCCGAGCGAGCGCATCACGGTGCCCAGCTCCTTGGTGGTGATGGTGCCGTCGCCGTCCTTGTCGAACAACGAGAACGCCTCCTTGAACTCCGCGATCTGCTCCTCCGTCAGCTGGTCCGCCTGCAAGCAAACAAGCGAACGACCGCTCGTTTATTGTTCACCTTCGCACCGGAGTCCGAGCAGTTCGTATCTTGATCTCATCTAAGATCCACAATCATCCAGTAAAAAAATACTTATCGATCAGCAAAACAGTGACAAATTACTGTGGCGAAGTGGCTTCGGCGTCTACCGTGAGCTTGCGAAGATGTAGGTGGTATATCTTCGCAAGCTCATGACAGACGGCGAAAATCAGCAACTCAAAATATCCGGTCCTACGAGTTGTTTGCGACATTCAGTCCTGCGCACGAACGACACGCCCAGATTACTTCAAATATCCCGCAACATCTTGAACATTCGAAGAGTGACAACAAGTGTGGTCAAAGATACGTACAGTGCCCATGACGACCATTTCTGCGCAGTGTCAGAGTGTGAAGGGCTGGTTGCGTCGCGACCGGCGCACGCGTCGCCCCCACCCCCCCCTCGCCCGACTATCAGCCAGCGATAGCGATATGATAACACGCGCGCTATCTCTCGCCGCCACGTCACACTGCGGCAAACTGGCCGGCGGACTATACAACCACTGCATTACAATTAAACTTGTCCTTCGCCCGATAGCGACACGATAATGCCGCCCTGATATTGTAATAATTGCCGAACTCGTGTAATAAATACCTAATACTAGGTACGCAGTGGGACTAGGGGCATGGAGTGCGGCGAGGTGGGACGTCAACAAAGTATGTATCGTACAATACTAATAGATAACATTCCTCCACGGTCATTTAACTCCGTCCCCCATTGCAGGTACTACCGCTGTCTATACTGCGGCGAACAGGGGTAGCGGTATTCGCAAAACGTTCATACATGACCATGATGAGTCGAACCTAGACCAAAATCTACTCCAGTACCTGAGCCACCGAAGACAGAATGCCCTTGATAAGGTTTCCATGATGACTAATACAACTCGAGAAGTGTTAGCCGCAATTAAAAACTAACTGTAAATATCAATTTACTACACTCGAATTCTAACCATCATATTCTGCCTTGAAGAGTAAACACAATACAAACACCTAACAATCACCAAATTATCACATGAAATGAGAATACCTACATAAGTTACTAATATGTAAAGGTAGGTAGGTACCTAGTGATATTGATAACCTCATAGTGTAGCAGGCAGAATGACTGCATGTGGGCAAAGGTCTAAGTTTGATTCTTGGCCGATCAACCAATTGGAATTATTTTGTGAGTGCCTGGACAGCCCTATCCTTAGATACTGGCTGTCCGTGCATCGCGATGAGAACCGCAAATGACTTGATATACCTTCATATAATTATGTTGGTATTTTATTTTATTGGAACTACAGCTAGAGGTCGTCCTAGGAGGACATTCAAGGATCAAATTAGTAATGTCCTCAAAAAGGCTGGGGTCCGCAGTGAGAAGAATAAAAGGAGGTGCATGAAAAGGTTGATGAGGTGAGGCTAGTGAGGTGTGTCAGGATCGCGCAAAGTGGCGACCCATCGTCTCTGTCTACCCCTCTGGGACCAAGGCGTGAGCATTATGTATGTGTTATTTTATTGTTATATATAGTAAAAAAAAATTACTATATTTGATTTTTATTGTTATCATTATTTTAATATGAATATGGATTTATTAATCTGAAAAAATTAATTACCCACTGTTGGACATGAGAACATTATTATAGTTGGCAGCAAGTGCAAAGGACCATTTGTCATTATCGAGTTTTGACACTTGGCATGTCATGAATCTACATAAATTATAAATACTAATGTACCATGTGTAATTTAATCCAGTTAATGTGTGATTGACAATTAAAAATGAGATAAGCCCTGCCCTTCATTTACTCTTTTGTGGCTTTGATTGGTTCACTTGCATGGCAGGGTAGGGTAGTATAATATTTGACAGAACAAAATCCTTCCAAATTAAAAAATATTTCCTTAGAGAACATGGGTACCTACCTACATTTTATTCAGTATCATCTACTCGAATAGTGCTTGAAAATGATGTGGTGAGTCAGTTATCTAATCTCACTAAATTTAGGTAACCTACATACTAAGGAACCTAAGAAAACTTCAAGAACAAGCAAACAAACTTCATAGCTAAAGTCAACAAATTCTGTAATTAAAGTATCTTACCAAAAAGGAATGACAGGCAAAGGTTTTTCATTTAATTATATAATGTCATAGACTTTTTTATCGTAATGCAGATTTTTTTTAAGAATTGAGAGAAATATAATCAGATATCTGTAGTTTAGTCATATCACAATTACTCATCTATCACTAGATATGATCGACATATCAGTAGGTACATGAAATTCACTTTAAATTCATATCCACAGTAGGTATTTATGATTCTTGTGGTTCTAGTTGGTGGAACAAGGATTTAGCCATGAGGATAAATAATAATCATATTGTATTCTAAAAATATGTCACGCGAGACACACACTGCTATTAAATGTGTATGTGTACCATTGTGTACAGCAGCCATTGTTCTATCTGCCATTGTATGTGACTCACACAGCCAACATTTCTACCAGAGTGTGACAAGACATAAGATATTTTTAACTAATGCAGCAACAATAGGAACTAATCTCACCCAGATTAAAACTCAGTTTCACGGTCTCTAAGAAAATCAAACCTATAAAAAGCAATAGGTCAAATTACCAAGTACTTTTAACTAATATGGTAGTTGGAAAACACAACACTCAAACGATTTAAAGAAACATTAACAAAGCAGGCAGATATAGATATTTAGCAGACTGCGCTGATAGGTTAAGAAGGATTGGTGTATTGTAATCCATTACCACTCTTCTCAAGAAAGCTGTAAACTGTTGAACTAACAATTGGAGCGAGCTTATCTGCAGTTTCTAACATCAATAATGAAGGCCCGCCATCAATAATGCAGTGGGAAAAAATATTGAGACAGAATGGAACATACAACTGTCACAGCAACAGTGTTTACTAAATATTTGATATTGACTTTCCGGTCTCATGTTTTCCCAGTCCCTGGCAGCAGTACACATGAAATTCCAGTAAAACATATACAATTAGGTAGGTACTTACATTGTTGCACACTACTGACCATTGAATGTAATAGGTAATTTCTTAATTTACACATTATTTAAGTACTTTTAGACATGGAGTACCATCATAAGTACCAGGAATGCTGTGACTTTCAACACATTTTAATGACATTTTGCACGCAGCCAATGAATGACCAAATGAATTCCATACAAATACAAACCTAATAACATTTCAAAGGCTATATTATACACATGACGGGTACATACTAACAAAAACACTTCTCACACCAAAGATATTATAAATTCTAGTAACCTAACCAATACCTTCACGAATTAGTAAAGCAAGAGTCAGAGCATATCGGAATTCTTTATAAAATGCAACAGATTGCGAAAGGAAGACTAGGCCAGGCCCGGCCGCCGCCGCCGTGGGCAGTCCAGCAGCGAGGGTCTGCGGCAAAACCTGTTTAGTGAATTGCGTTTGAAAATATCGGGCAGCTCGGCGGCGGTGGATGAGTCAACGGGCGTTTGACAGCTGCGTCCGATCGATGCGCCGCCGCCGCGCCCGCTCCGCACATTCGCACAAAACCACTTGTTCTCCGCAAAGCACTGGCCGCGCGCCATTTTAGAGCGTCGGCGACGGCCCGGCGTCGGCAGCAACGTCACATCACCGGCACCATCTACGGCACGGGACTATGGCGACGGTCTCGAGCCTCGGAGCCCCTGCCGACCTGGCGCCGGGATACGGGCCCCGGCCGCCGCCGCTTGCCTTCCGCATACATCGTTTCTCTGTTCTCGTCTCAAATTCGACGATCCGCAATGCGGTAAAAAACGGCCGTCACAATAATATAATGGAGGCCGTCATCACTATAAACACCGATGCACCAAATCTCCGAAATATAAGCGGGATCCGATCCGGAACGGTCCCTGGAATGCACTTCCGCCACCTCCCAGTGGAAATAACACTCACCATTGTAGATTAACTTGGATTATCTGGAGCTACACTAAAAAAATCACAGACTACGCCGCAAAAGCGACCGCACGGACCGACGTTTGGAACGATACTGCCGCCCCCTCTCGCGCGAACGGCGGCGCCGAGAACCTCGCGGCCGCGATTCGCTAGAGCTCGGTCGCGAATCGTTCCGAGTCGATTATTCGAATCGCCGAACTATCATGTCCGTTTTCGATTCTCAGAATCGTCTCGCACCGCACACTGGTCGTTTTAAGTCAAGCACGAATCTCTCGAACGTCCAAGTCCATGTCTCGGGACGAACGGTACGGGATTACAAGTAATCCGCAAAGGATAGTCGGTTATATACGGGGCGGGTGCGGCGGCGTGGTCGGTGGAGCGGCGCGCGCCGATTGGCCGGCGCGCACCTGCAATGCGTCACTGCGGGGCGGCTGACTAGCGGCGGCGGACGGCGAGCGGCCGCCGCTACGGCGGTGCGGCGGTGCGGCGGTGCGGCGGCGGCGCGGGCCGCAGCACGCGCGGTGCGGCCCGTGCCCCAGTTCGGGCGCCGCGCCGCAGTGGCCGCCCCGGCGCCCCGGTCACCGCCCCAGCGGCCGCGGTGCGAGATGAGGGGGCGACGCGACGGGCCAGTGCTGCCCCTCGCACCCACTCGCGCCCTCCCGCGCCCTCCCGCGCCCTCCGACACGCACTCATCAAAAAGACACTACGACGACGCGACGACGGACTCGCCGCCGCCGTTATTTATTACCACATCACATGATATTTCTGTCTATACAGATCTTATCCTTATGCCAAGAGAGTATGCCGCAGGCCACCATGGCTGACTAGCATTAGACATCAAGGTCAGCTGTAGCCGGCTGACTCAGTGTTATTAGCATAGGTGCCTCTCTCTTTCATCATAGTATAGCCTCTTTCGCAGGTTTTAATGCAGATAAATAAATATTTCACATCTACACTTCCTTCCGAATTCAGAATTAGGATACCGTCACTACCAAAAGTTGATGAAAAAGAATAGGAAACTTATTGTATATTAAAAACTGGTGCTGTCTTTTCAACTTTTGATGGTGACTGTAATGATGCATATACATTAATTTCAAAAGGATTAGATTCTCAAATATCATTGCTCATTTAATCAGATAATATTTTATTTGCTTGCTGATTTATAATATGAACAAAAATTGAATTTTATTACAAAAAGGACAATTAGCAAATTAAATCTAGTCATTAATATCAATTGATCGATGTTTGCGGTTTAGTCGCAACTCTATTAACAATAACAGTCGCCAGCTGTCAAAATAGCAATACGTTACACGACTTTTGAAAATGTCTAAATTTTGTCGTTGTAATGTAACGAACGAAACGCACTCCACAAATTGTAGAAAATTATAAAATGTATATCATACAAGATGAGTGATTTTCAGGTTTCTTAATCAGGTTTCTAAAATATATATTTTGTATTGTATTTGTATGGAACAGAAAAGTGTTGCCAGCCGATTTTGGACAAAACTCCGGCCGCGTTTCGTTAAAACTAATATAGATTTACGTGAAATTCTTTTAGGTGGCCTGAGGATGCCAAGGAGGATATAAGTTTGCCTGATGCTAAAAAAGATATACTAACTAAAAAAAAACATGAAAAGTACCAAAACAAAAGTATTTCTTTCCCCTCAAGAGGTATTTATTTAACGCGTATTTATCATCTACCTACATAACAAATGATGTATTCCAGTTATGGAAATAGTACAATAATAAAGATGTACATACGTTTCACGTAATTATTCGTCGCAAGTTTAGGTAGATCTAGAAAAAGGTTGATAGAATATCCTATGTAACGGCCGGCTAGTAAGTAGCAGCTAGCAGTTCAGCATAGCACCTGCCTATACTATTTCAAGTCACAGTACCAGTACGCATCGCAATATTGCTATTATAACTTCTGCAGGCGTTCAATTCGAAGTTCACAGAAGAACCAAAAAGGCACAAAAAATTGTTTCTATGCATCTGTTGGGTCTGTTTCATCATCATCATCAGGTTATTTTTGTCTCCACTTTCTCATCTGCCGGAGACAGACGGAGGATTTGGCCTACACTCCCCGCGCTGGCCAACCTGTTGGGGAGGCCTGATTGATGTTTTATAATGTATTTCCTAAGTCGCCTGTTGGTCTATTTATCCCGACTCAAGTTATAAACTTCTAAACACAGTACCTATATAAGTTTCATTCGGAGGCTGTCTTGTTCTAGCCTCATTGACTGTACATACATATGTATATATTTTGTTAGTGCGACCTACGCATGTAGTAGCTGCTAGATGAAAATTCTACGAGTTCTTATATACGTGCAAACACACATAAAACAAACCACCAGTATTAATGCAGCGAAGTGAACCTTATTCCTCTGCGATAAGCTGCTCCTGGTCGACTCGCATACATTACAATGAAAGCCGTTTGTTCGGCATATTGGAATTCCACACGCATTCTGCAGCCTTCTATTTGAAGTTTATTCGTCGCCGAGCCGAGTACACAGTACACACAAATATCTTAAAACACTGCCTGACTACAGTGTCGTCTCTTCTGCATTGACTACTTCGTGGATTTAGTGGTTCGGTCGTTGGGCTCGAGGGCCAGGGTAGTGGGTTCGATTCCCACCGGGGACAGACAGCTTTGTACAAGTTGGTCCCGGTTGATACGAGTATGTGTGGAATAATCCATAGTCTACTACGCCAGTCCAGTGCAGGTTGGTGGTCTTCACACGAAACATGGCAGGTTTCCTTACGATGTTTTTCTTTATTTGAAAAGACATTGGTACGGGCCCGGATTAAACCCTAGACTTACTAACGTGTGGCGAGCGTACTACCAACTAGGCCACAACGACTTAGTTGTCAGGTTAGATTAGATTAGATTTATTTATTTCACTTTTACGTCTTAAAAATTCAATTTTACATGTCATTCTAATATGGTAAAAGGGATCGTCATAAAATAATGTACAAAATATAAATTATAATGTTAACAATTCAAATAATGTCATACTCGTAAGTATATAACATACTATCTAAGTCAGTAAATAATATTAAAATAAAAAATTTAAAATACACTTGGTATTAAATTATCACAAATTAAATTAAATTAAACGTCACAGAGGGCCCACCAATCTTATTTTTCAGAAAAGTCATTTATGGAATAATATTTATTTTCCAACAAAATGTTTTTCAGTCGTCGACTAAACGTTTCGTCATTGGTCTCGTTACGTAGATCTGCGGGCAGGGGCTCGTAGTACGTTAGTATAGACAGGGAATCAAAAGATATACCTACAACAGATTAGCTCCAACAGAATTATACTGGGTATAGTTGGCGGCACGTAACTTGCACTCAGCGCTTCAGAGAGCTATGTAGAGGGCTATGCTCGGGGTTCTTTGAGTGATATGATTCCGTGATAAGGTAATCCGACGAAGAACGAAGATCATCGATATAGCCGAAATTAGCAAGCAGAAGTGGCAGTGGACGGGCGACAAGAACCGACGGCCGTTGTGTGTGTGGAGACCTCAGCCCTTTTTTTCTTATGTCTCTTTTATTTAAAGAATATAAAAAAAAAAATTTTTGTTTTTGACCGCGGAACGACACGTGTAAGGCGGGACGCCCCGCTGCCAGATGGACCGACGACCTGAAGAAGGTGGCCGGAAGCGGCTGGATGCGGAGGGCGGAGGACCGGGTGCGGTGGCGTTCGTTGGTTGGGGAAGGCCTATGTCCAGCAGTGGACGTCTAAGGTCTGATATGATGATGATTTTAGATGTGACGTCGATGGAGGTTCTTTCATAGTTTGTAGCGGGATTACAAGAGTTTAAATAATAATAATAATAAAATAATTTATTTGCAGGCAACTTAGCCCATAGACAAATACCTTAGCCTAGAAATACATACATTATATAACCTTACATTAAATACACACTATTTCAGGGATTTTAGAGTCTTCGCTTCCCTGTAGCGTCTAAACACGACTCCCTCGGGCCAGAAGTCGGGACTGAGGAACACACCCTGGTGCTCAGTGGGAACCCGGAGTCTACAGGCCCTAAAGTTAGTAGAAATAGTAGACTCTAGGACCGCACTTTCGACCGAGATGCTTTCCCCAGTCCAGAGCCGTGGTAGCCGGTTGGTTGTGCACTCGCCTCACGTTCATGAGCTCCTGGTACAAACCCCGCCCGTACCAATGCGTTTTACGAAACTTAAGTACGGTTTATTTATAATACCACAGGCTTTTCGGTGAAGGAAAACATCGTAAGGAAACCTGCATATGCCAAAGAAGAAATTCTGAGGCGTATGTGAAGTCCACCAAATCGGCTCGGGGCACCGTTGGTGGTCAGGGGTTTGGCACAAAAGATCCTGAAGGGTCGAAGCGTCGCCAGGTCTTCCTGGCCCCCTAAGAAGATAAAATAAGATTTCTCCAGTCCGACCTCTAAGCCTCGCCCGCCTCGCCATCTTAAAGTCAGACAAACCTTACGAAAGGTGAGGAAAGAATAGAATATAATTATGTAGGTATGAGGTTAGTAAATGTGAGTATATGTTGGGCAGTTATTCGGCGAGTGGGCGCGGCTCCCCGCTAATCGGCTAATTGCTTTAGCACGTAGGTATTTAGTAGTGTCACCCACCCAGTTGCAGGGTCGGCTCTAGCACACTCAGCGCCCACTGCTAGGCGTCGGCTATCTGCGCCATCAGATAAGAAGCGCCCCTCCCCCCGACAGTGTTACGTCGCGTCGCCTGCGACGACGGGGAAATATAAGTACTAGTGGAACGCTCCTGGCCTGCATTAACAGCTTTGTAAAAAGCCCATTATAAATTAGACGATTATTTGTATGACAAAGATGGCATGACATGACAACATGACATTTGTATGACAACATGTACTAATGTTGCTTCAGCTTCGCACAATCTTTATATTATTGTATACAAACTGGATTTTAAAACTATGTGTTGCTGGAAGTTTGATGCGCCGTTTCTTCTCCAAAGCGGATTCCTAGGCTAGGAGGCGGTAGTCGATAGAAATAATTCATCATCAGGTTATTTTTGTCTCCACTGCAGGAGCACAACCCTCTCTCATCTGCCGGAGACAGACGTAGAACTCGGCCTACACTTCCCGCGCTGGCCAGACGGGTTGGGGAGGCCTGATTGATGTTTTATAATGTACTAGCAAACGCCCGCGGCTTCGCCCGCGTTAAGCAAGTTTTTGTTTCCCGAGGGAACCATTGTTCCAAAGGTAAATATAAGCCTATGTTCAAATACATGATTTTATGTGTACAAAAATTTCTGGCAATTAGTTGAACAGCCAAGCTGTGAAAGAAACAGATAAATAAACACACAAACACTCTTTCGACTTAATTATATTAAAACTGTTGCCCGCAGATTCGCCTGCTTAAAAAAGGTGTTTGTTTCCAGCTGAAAAAACCCACGGTAAACAAAGCTATCCAACAGTGAAAACCACATTCGAATTCATTTAGTGGTTTTGGAGAAGAAGCTGTTGACGTTTATCTTATCATAAATTATTTAATCGACGGCTTCACTTATTAATGTTTTCATCGTTTTATACATACAATCAAGTTCATCATCATATTAGCCCTGCGACATATACTGCTGGACATTGGCCTTCCCCAATAAACGTCACCACACCCGGTCCACCACCTCCGAATCCTGCTGCTTCCGGTCGCCTTGCTCAGGGCGTCGGTCCATCTAGTGGCAGGGCGCCCCCCTTGCGCTCGTGCCGTCCAGAAGTCGTCTACCTCAGCAGCCGTCGGTTCTGCGGCAGATATGGCCCGCCCACTGCCACCTCAGCTTTATAATCCTTTTTAGTTTAAATGTATCTATAAGTTTGGAGAATACTACTTTCGGACACCATTTCAGCTCCTTAGGGGATGGTTTTTCAAAAACTCTAAAACCCGTGTTCAATTATTACGTTGTTCGAGTACTCCTCCAAAGTTTCGAATTGATAGGAACATCTAATAGTTTTTCTCCATACAAACTTTAAACGCCTATTTTAGCACCTTAGGGGTTGAGTTTTGAGAAACCCTTCTATAGTGCATACTGTAGATACATCAGGAATTGTGATAAATTTCAAGTTTATAGAGCAATCGGTTTGGAAACTACCACTTTCGAACTCCATGTCATCCACTTCATCATTATCAGGTTATTTTTGTCTCCACTGCAGGAACACAACCCTCTCTAATCTATCAAAGATAGACGGAGGATTTGGCCTACACTCCCCGCGCTGGCCAGACGTCATCCACTTAGGGGATGATTGTTCAAAAACTGACAAACACGTGTTAAATCATTAAATATTTAGAGTACTCCTACAAAGTTTCGAATTGATAGGAACATTTAATAGTTCTTGTCCATAAAAACTTTGAACCCTTATTTGACCACCTTTGGGGTTGAATTTTGAAAACCCTTCGTTAGCGCATACTTGAGCTACATAAGGAACATTTGTGCTTAAATTTCAGTTTCTAGAACAATCGGTTTGGAGACTACTAATTTTGAACTCCATTTCAGCCCCTCACGGATGGTTTTTCAAAAACAGTAAAACACTGTTCAATCATTAAGTTTTTAGAGTACTCCTACAAATTTTGGAATTGATAGGAACATTTTATAATTTTTCTCCTTACAAATTTTAAACCCCTATTTAACCACTTTAGGGGTTGAATTTTTTTTTAAAAAACCCTCCCTAATGCATACCTGGGATACATGAGAAACCTTTGCTATACATTTCAAGTTTCTAGAGCAATCAGTTGTAAGACTACTACTTTCAAACTCCATTTCAGCCCCTTAGGGGATGGTTTTTCAAAAACTGTCAAACATGTGTCATGCCATTAAGTTTTTAGAGTACTCCTACAAAGTTTCGAAATGATTGAAACATCTAATAGTTTTTCTCCATACAAACTTTGCACCCCTATTTTACCACCTTAGGGGTTGAATTTTGAAAAAGCCTTCTATAGTGCATACCGGAGATACATAAGGAACCTTTGTGCTAAATTTGAAGTTTCTAGAGCAATCGGTTTGGAGACTACTACTTTCGAACTCAATTTCAGCCCCTTAGGGGATGGTTTTTCAAAAACTGTAAAACACGTGTTGAATCATTAAGGTTTTAGAGTATTCCTACAAAGTTACAAATTGATAGGTTTATCTAATAGACATTCTCCATACAAACTTTGAACACCCATTTGACCCCCTTAGGGGATGAATTTTGAAAATCCGTTCCTTAGTGCTTGCCTATGCTATGTAAGGAACCGTTGTGCAAAATTTCAAGCCTCTAGACTCAGCGGTTTGGGCTGTGCGTTGATATGTCAGTCAGTCAGTCAGTCATTCAGTCAGTCAGTCAGTCAGTTTCTTCTTTTATATATATAGATTCCCTTAGTCGCCTTGTACGACAACCAATGGAAGAGTTGGAGTGGTCCTATTCTACTCTACTGGAAACCACACGGCTTATAAATAGATATAGATAGATAATAAATAGATAGAAATAATTACCCTGCATTAATATACCAATCGTACATTATCCCAATCGTTCAATAAAGGATTTTGACTATAGATACTTTATAGCCCAAGAGAACACGCCGCTCTGCATACAATGGAATAGATTTAATCTATAACAACTACAGACGTACCAGCTAACGTAAGGTAGACTGCTGCTGCACTGAGTCTGCAAATAAAGTCAATTAGAGACTTTAATATATAGATATATATAATGTAATAGTATATATGAACATATGTATATATATATGTATATATCTTATATATTTATATGTTATGTGTATGAATTTATGTATATACTTATAGATATTTGTATCATTCACTTATTCGTGTATCGTCTATGTATACCTATATTGTTCGTTTATGTTTATGTAATATGTATTTTCAAATTTTATTAAAAGTAGGTACATTTCTTTATCAAATTTGGTACTAAACGCATTATACTTGTCCTTTCGGTTACTCTAAGGTTGACTGGAAGAGATCCCTAAGTGGGATAAGTCCGCCTTTGTACACAGTTTAATTCCTATTTTATTATTGTTGTTGTTGTTATTTTTGGTACAACAAAGCGTTTACATACATACATACATACATACATACATACATACATACATACATACATACTTTATTTCGAGAGAGGGACCACGTTATTCGTCAACATCATAAGTGCTTTCTTCTAACTTACTAGCTGGTACCCGCGACTTCGTCTGCGCAGGATTAGTATTTCGAGTAGCTTATATTAGCGTGGCGTAGAATAGAATATATATAGTGTGGCGTATATAGCGATAAAAGTATCGATTTTCATTTAGGAATCAATTTGTTACTACCAAATGTGCATTTGAAATAAATTATCAATTTTTATTGTAGTTATGGTTCACTATTTTGGCTATAATGGCTTACACATAAGATATAGATATATACTGTGGCGGGCTTATTTGTAGGACTATTTAAGATAAACATTTCCATCATACATTGCATATGTGTAACTCTAGCGGTTTTGGCAGCGCACGCCAGAATAGCTCGCAGGTGGTAGATTTTTCCTACTTACTTGATATTTCGGACAATTCACACAATATCTTTATAAATTTAGCCTATGTGTTATTCTGATGTATAAGCTATATTATTGTAAAGTTTCATTAAAATCCATTCAGTAGTTTTTACGTGAAAGAGTAACAAACATACATCGATACTTACAAACTTTCGCGTTTATAATATTAGTAGGATAGCGTCGATCTTCGATAGCCCGCTGGCGTAGTAACTTTGTACTGGCGGCCGGCGCCAGCCTACTATAGGACTGCGTACAGCCTTACTATCGGGGGAGTGTATGTCGCTTCTATATGTCGTTATATTGCGTATTCTCTGCCCAAAGCTTAGAATCTCGGCGCCCCTTGCCCCGCGCCCGGCGGCTCTAAGTTCTGCCCTGTGGGCACCCACTCGTATACCTAACTGCGGCACATGCCGACTCACATTAGCGATGTTTAAACACTGGTCTGACCTTCATGGACAAACACTTTATTAAATTAATATCCTGTGAAGAAAATTTGCAAACGTTCCCTCCTACTCTCTTACAAAAAAATATAACCAAACGTAAACTTAAAAAACAAAACTTGTTACTTGTTGTGCACATAACAAGTGGTTACGTTACGAAAAAAATGGATAGTCAATTTATTTATTTAACCTAACCTGACACAAAACTATTCTTTATTGGAGGTTAGGGTTACTAATTGTGGCATACTACTGTGTTAATTTACAATTAAACATGTGCGAGCGAACGCCCTCTCCCGGCTTTGACATTCCAGCTAGAGTGCCTGAGACGGAAGGTGGTGCCGAGCGCACAATTATATATTACCTTGTCTTTTATTCAATAGTCAGAACCACTAATCATAGTTGTGGTATAAGATCTGTGGCAAATAGTGAACGCCAGACTAATGAAAAACTTTATTATCGATTTAAATGTATATGATTTTATTAATCGATATTTAATATAGTAGAGGTTTGTGCGTACTCTCTATTGCAGGACACAGTCGAGACACAAGCTAAAGCAGTGCTTCTTCTACCTATATTTCATTCCAGATTAATAGTCCTATGAAAACAAACGCATTTGCGTCTCGAAAACAAAATACACAATAGATGGTGTTCCTAAGTGGACCGCAAAGTTTACTTGGTAATACAAACCTATTTTTGCTGCTGGTGACCCTTTCATGTATATGTTACCGAGACGTAAATAGCGTTGGTTTTCATAGGACTATTGATCTGGAATGAAATATATATGAAATAAGAGCCTGTTAATATAAACCTACTAACAAATACTATTCGGTTTCCATGAAAAAAGACTTCTTTAAATGCAGGCAAAATTAATTAAACATCTTAACTACCGTACACACCGCTCGTACACAGCTAATACTTAGATAGATAGATAGATAGATAAACTCTTTATTGCACACAAATTAAGGATAACAATAAAATAGGTACAGATTTTTGGAAAGTGTACAAAGGCGGCCTTATCGCTTAAAGCGATCTCTTCCAGGCAACCTTTCTGACCTGGCAACCTTACATACAAATATACTTAAATACATACATATGCATACATATATAGTTTATAATACAATACATATACCGTACGTAATATACTATATTAAATTAGGCACAACTATTGTGAGAGAAAATGCTTTTTAAGGCGTTCTTTAAACACATGTCGGCCCCGTAGCCTAGTCGGTAGTACAGCTGCCTATGAAGCTCGGGGTCGCGGGTTCGAATCCCGCCCGGGGCAAACATTCGTGTGATGAGCACTTGTGTTTGCCTTGTGACTGGATGTTATTTATATATTATATTATGTATTTATGTATGTATATCAGCTGTCTGATACCCATATTACAGGCTCTGCCTAGTTTGGGATCAGGTGGCCGTGTGTGAAATGTCCCCATATATTTATTTATTTATTACTAGCTGTGCCCGCGGCTCCGCTCGCGTGGACTACAGGATCCGCTCCCATTCCCACTTCTGCTCCCTATCCCACTTCCACTCAGACTTCAAATCCAGGTCCAGGTCTGGTCCAGATCCAGGTCCAGGCCAGGTCCAGGCCAGGTCCAGGCCAGGTCCAGGCCAGGTCCAGGCCAGGTCCAGGCCCAGGCCTAGTTCCAGTTCCAGGTCCAGATCCTCAACTCACCCCTCAACACTCCCCTCAACCCTCCCCTCAACCCTCCCCTCAACCCTCCCCTCAACCCTCCCCTCAACCCTCCCCTCAACCCTCCCCTCAACCCTCCCCTCAACACTCCCCTCAACCCTCCCCTCAACCCTCCCCTCAAACCCCCCTGTCCCTCGTCTCTCCAAATGTAGTCCTCGTAACTAATCCATCGCAGTCCAAATTCCGACCAACATTACTTTGTTGCATACCTATACCACAAATTCATCGTAATCGGGTAACTCAGTCAAAAGTTATGCAAATTTTCAAACACTCAAATTACACTGGTACCATACCCGCTCCCGCTCCGGTCCAGCTCCGGTTCCGCTCCCGCTCTCGCTCCCGCTCCCCTCCCGCTTCCGCTTCCGCTTCTGCTCTCAATCCCACCCCCACGCCCACGCCCACGCCCACGCCCACGCCCACGCCCACGCCCACGCCCACGCCCACTCCCACTCCAATTCCTGCTCGCAGCTCCAAATGTAATCCAAACTCATCGCAATCTGAATAGTACGGAAATACTACTTATTAACCTTACCTAATAATGTATTTGAAAACTAAAAATGTCTATAACTTTTGATTGAGTTAGCCGATTGCGATGAAATAAAGACTAAATGTTAAGTTAAGTTAAGCCCCATATTTTTGTGAAAAGTCCATCAAAATCCGTTCAGTAGTTTTTAAGTGATGCGTGCACAAACTCACAGACAAACAGACAAACAGATAAACAGACAAACAGACAAAAATTTCAAAAATGATCGAAATGTGTTCTGTTGCTTATCCTTAGACCGCCCAATTTTTTTTTTGCAAATATCTTCAATGTACAGACACGCGAAGTTTACGATTTTATTTATAAGATTTTATTTATAAGATTATTTTACATGCAATGATTTAGATTGACGAATCTCGAATCTTACACTGATTCTTGTAACTATCATAATCTACTGTCACTAGAGAACAGACGCTCCCTTCTTGATATGATGTTCATTTACAGTATTTGTAATGGTGCTACAGACTGTCCGGAACTCACATCCCTAGTTATGCGTTTCTGTGCTCCAGTTCGGCGCACCAGACATACCACATTGTTCTATGTCGCCGCCACCCGCACTAATTATGCTCAAAACTCAATTATTTGTCGCATGCAATCCGCTTACAATAAGACATTTTCAACTGTGGATTTATTTAACTGTAGTAAATTAACTTTCAGGAAACGAGGACTGCGATTGCTAAGCTGAGAGAAAGAAAACAAACATTATTATGTATTTATCTGTTTATCTTTTTACATATTTATATAAATATAGAACAATAAATAAATAATTAATACATTGATTTCCAGATCGTACAATATATATACAAATACACACACACACACACACAATCATCATCATCATCATCATCATCAGCCTAAATACATCCACTCCTGGACATAGGCCTCCCCAATAGAATACCACTTTTGGTTAGATATCCATTGGGGGATTTGCCATAATCACCACGCTTGGCAGGCGGATTGGTGATCGCAGTAATGATCTTAATACACACACACAGGAGAACGCTGCTGCCCGTCCCTGGTGCAATCCCTTAGTCGCCTTGACGACACCCACGGGAAAGATAGGGGTGGCCCTATTCTAAGCCGGTAGCCACACGGCAAGTAGTACACGGTAGTCACTAGACTGTAATACCAATATATTGTAAATCCGTTATTGGCAGTAAGAACTATAAATTAGAATAATACTGTATACTAAGTGCTGTGGATTTTGTGAAAATAATTAAAATATTTGTGGCAAAACCAATTTAAATACGAGGATCGGCCGTGTGGTTCCCGGCTTAGAATAGAGCCACCCCCAATCTCCCATGGAAATCGTCAAGGCGACTAATGCACCAGGGACCGAGCGTCCTGTGTATATTATGATCATTACTGCGATCACCAATCCGCCTGCCAAGCGTGGTGATTATGGAAAATCCCCCACTAGACAGCCCACCAAAATTGTCATTCTATTGTTCAGCAGTGGACGTATTTCGGCTGATGATGATAGATTTCAATACGATACAATGTATTTGTCGGCCTTACGTATCGATATAAGCGAACTCTTCAGACCTTAGCCTGCAAGTTACATGAGTTTTATATTTGTTATCAGCCTCGCGGCGAAGCCTAAAAGTTTTCCCTAGAACATGTATGTATGTAAACGCTTTGTTGTACCAAAAATAACAACAACAACAATAATAAAATAGGAATTAAACTGTGTACAAAGGCGGACTTTTCCCACTTAGGGATCTCTTCCAGTCAACCTTAGAGTAACCGAAAGGACAAGTATAATGCGTTTAGTAGCAAATTTGATAAAGAAATGTACGTACTTTTAATAAAGTTTGAAAATACATATTACATAAACATAAACGAACAATATATACATAGACGATACACGAATGAGTGAATGATACAAATATTATACATAAATTCATACACATAATGTTAGGCTTTTGTTATTTACTCTCCGGCTCATAAACTTTCCGCACACATGCGCCGAGCTGCGCGATGGCGTCACGAACAGCCGCAGTACCTTACATCGTAACCTTCTTTTTCCTTTGTAAAGTCATATTTACGACCTAATCTACCACAAAAGATATAAAGCTGTAGTTTGCGACACTTAATAAACCGCAAATATCCTAATAGAAAGGGAAATTTCACAAAAGCTTTGCGTATTGTAGAAAGTAATAGGTACATAGTGTACCCGAGAACATTCTCGTGGCCGAGAATTTATGAGAACTTAAAAAGTGAAGCCACTTTACCCTCCGATTACAAATGCAACTAAATCATATTTTAAAAGTAGTAAACTTTATTAAAAGTAGGTACATTTCTTTATCAAATTTGGTACTAAACGCATTATACTTGTCCTTTCGGTTACTCTAAGGTTGACTGGAAGAGATCCCTAAGTGGGATAAGTCCTTTGTACACAGTTTAATTCCTATTTTATTATTGTTGTTGTTATTATTTTTGGTACAATAAAGCGTTTACATACATAAATACATATTTATTGGTAAAAAAATATATATTTTTTAACAATTAATGTCACATAGGCAACAGATAATAAATAATGTCATAACTGTCACTCAAAATCATGTCAAGTAATATCATTCAGGAATTCGTCAACTGAGTAGTATGCCTTAGAATTTAAACACGCTGGTGGAAGCCGCACTTGTCGAGGTAAACTATTATAAACTGTCGATCCGAGCACATATACAGACCCTTCGAATTTTTTTTTTGACCTAAGGCTGGTAGGTTTCAGTTAATCACCAGCCAGTCTGCATATTACGATAATATACATAAACACCTATTTAGTTGCATTGGTAATCAGAGGGAAAAGCACTTTATAAGTTCTGATAAGTTCTCGGCCACGAGAATGTTCTCGAGAATTTACCAACACTAGGTACATGAAACGTAAAAGTTTGTCTGAATATTTAATATCGGTCGAAAGTGTGCGACACGCTACGACAGCGGCGGCGTAGGCTCCGGGCTACGGCGTAGAAGGTCGTAGCCAATTACACAGTAACCTCCTGAACGACGATACGACACTTCCGCTCCCCCCTCCTCCTGATTCCCCTCCCTCCGCCGCCCCCGCGCCCCTCCCTCACCTGAAGTCCATCCGGTGCAAGTAGTCGGCTCGTTTCCAACTTCACTGCAATAAACACGCTAATTTAGTTTTCCTTTAAATTTCCTATCACCTGGGATCGGAATAAGGTAGTGTTATATAAGTATTTAATGAAAATATAATATTCAATTAAGAAAAGATAATTTCATATTATTAGTATTTTATTTTACGTAAGCGGGAGGCGGAAGAACCAGAGTTATTAAATGACAGATATGTCAGCCACACCATTTATAACTCAAGAATCGCTGGACCCGGATCATTATCATCAGATTATTTTTGTCTCCACTGCAGAGGCACAACCCTCTCTCACCTACCGGAGACAGACGGAGGACTCGGCCTACACTCCCCGCGCTGCCCAGACGGGTTGGGGAGGCCTGATTGATGTTTTATAATGTATTCCCTTAGTCCCCTTGTACGACATTCACGGGAAGAATTGGAGTGGTTCTATCTACCAGAAACCACACGATATATTTTTTTTTCATTTTATTACGTTAATAAAATCCTAAAGTATTTATCTAAAACTTAACATGACATTCATTGACCGTTAGGCGGTACGAAGTTCGCCGGGTCAGCTAGTCTTCAATATCTTAAGTACTTTCCCCCAGGCTTTGTCCACTCTTTTGCTGTACACTTTTTCACTGTTACATTACAACCCTTGTGAGGACGGCGCTAGGAATGCTGTGGTATCGGAAGATATGTGATGAGCGATATGGCGGAGGCGCAAGGGACCTCGTGCGGGGAGACGCTGGGGATGGCGCTCGGAAAGGCAATTCGTGTGGAAGCGGAAGCTGCACCACTATCTTCTTAGGGGCCAGTAAGACCTGATGACACTTCGAACTTGACAATCTTCTTCTTCTTGACAAATTTCTCTTCGACATATGCAGGTTTCCTCACGATGTTTTTCTTCACCGAAAAGCCTGTGGTATTATAGTTGAACCGTTCTTAATTTTACCACCTGTACCTATAAAAATTTTTTATAGGTACAGGTGGGGTTTGAACCCACGACTTCATGAACATGAGAGCACAGCTAACTAGGGTACAGCGGCTTTCCCCTACAAATCCTACTAATATTATAAACGCGAAAGTTTGTAAGTATGGATGGATGTTTGTTACTCTTTCACGTAAAAACTACTGAATGGATTTTTATGAAACTTTACAATAATATAGCTTATACATCAGAATAACACATAGGCTACAATTTATAAAGATATTGTGTGAATTGTCCAAAATTTCAAGTAAGTAGGAAAAAATCTACCATCTGCGAGCTATTCTGGCGTGCGCTGCCAAAACTGCTAGAGTTACACATATGTAATGTATGATGGAAATGTTTATCTTAAATAGTTCAAAAAAGCCCGCCACAGTATCCTACTAATATTATAAATGTGAAAGTTTGGATATTTGTATGTTTGGATGTTTGTTACCTCAATCACGCTTCAACCACTGGACGGGTCGTGATGAAATTGGCACACATATAGATTAGGTCCTGGAACAGGACATAGGATAGTTTTATCCTTAAAAAGCATTCCATTCCCACGGGTAATACATAATAATTTGTGATGTTAAGTTGTCTACGCGGACGAAGTCGCGGGCACCAGCTAGTAATATTATAATTGTGAAATAGTTGAAAGCCTTGGTGTCGTTGGCGTCGCTTTCCAAGCGCACATCGGAGTGGAGGCTGTAGGGCAAGGCTTCTGTGCTGGCACGGGACTGAGCGGGCGTGCCAAGAGCGCTAAGAGTGCCAAAAGCCAGCCATTTGGCAGCCGGCGCGCCGCCCGCGCTGGCACCCGCCGCCCGCCGCCCGCCGCCCGCCAGCCACCACACATATATGCTGGTGACATACACGCTCCGACTGAGCACATTTTATAGAAGATCTATAAAATTTTTCATTGTCCGGGTTTATATTTATTTAAAAAAAAAAAAAAAAAAAAAAAAAAAAAAAAAAAAAAAAAATATGAGAGCTCTACGAGACTCCTAAGTCACACCGCCGACACTGCACACGAGCGAACAGAATTAATTGCCTACTATTACTACTGGCGCACCAGCCTGTATGTGCGTAAACTATTGTAGGGCGTAATCGATCAAGAGAGGGACAAGGTTATACGTCAACACATAAGTGCTTCTCTTTCTAACCTACGGGCGGTGGCAGGTTAGTAGTGCGTACTGCCAGCCTTTTCTTTACGTCTTTACGTCGCAGTCGCTTCTTTACGAGTAAGTAATATAAAGTATTCTCAATCAATCAATCAATCAATCAATCAACCATCAATCAAATCATTTATTTGTAAAACATGGGTACAGGTAAGATGTTTACATTAAATAAGCTCTCTATGTTCCGCCTCTGCTAGTGCGGACATACACATTTAAATACTTAGGCTAACAAAAGAATTGAACATGCAATCAAACAAAGAAATATTAGTTACAGTTAATCACAATGTCACTGCTCCAATAAAACAACATAAATAGCAAACATGTCGGACATAAATTCACATAGATTACAAGAATAGGCAATTGAAATAAAAAGTTTACAATGTCATATGCTAGTGTCTGTCAAAAAATCGTTTATTTTGTAGTATGCCATGGGCCCGGCCGTCTACAACAGGATACCCGGCCATATAAAGGACGCTCATTCCAACCAATCATTTAAATTGAAACTGAAGAAGTGGCTTCTCGAGCAAGCCGATAGCTGAGCAGTTACTACGCAGAACATTTAATTATTACTAAATATTGACGCTAATTAATGTCAATATTTAGTAAATAATTAAATGTTTTGAGTAGTAACTGCACAAGTTTCAAAGTGAATGTGAAAGAGCTGTGGCTACTTGCGTGGAACAGAGCGATTGTTTGGAACCTTGGACCTATTAACCTATGGACGAGTAACATTACCATTCTCGCCTGTACCCCCTCTGTCACGAACCACGAACTTTTGCTATGGCGATTATTTCTTTTTGTCAGTCTGATGCAGACGCTCGGCGAGACAATATATGTGAAAAATGGGTAAATGCGCATTAATGTGGTGCACATCTTATAGTGGCAAAACAGACAATCTGTCTTTTCACTTGTAAGTATAATTTTATTTCATTTACATGGCTACTTTTATCGAAATTCAAAATTATTCAAAATAAAAACAATGTAATCCGTCTATGTTGAATACCTCATTTATATTTACACATGGTAACCAAAAAGTTACCTACTTTATTCAGCCGGATTATCGCACATTCATTCTTGACAAATTCATCGTGAGTAGGGGTTGACGTTGTCGATAATGATATCGATAAGAACGAATGAATGAAATAGTGAATACAAATATCTTTATTGTGTATCATAGGTATAGAAAGGATTACATGTTATAGTTAGAGCTCAGCTATGTCCCGCCACATGGTGGATTATAAAGTTATAATAAAAAATGAATATATTAATAAATAACCGAAATAATATTTATAATTTTATTCTAATAAATTAAATATATATTCTGTGAGCGTTAGTATAAGTACATTGGTAATTCACGACTTTCTACAATGTACTCGTATTTGAGATAAAGATACTGGCCTTTAATCCACGTAACGTGTAAAAATGCTAGCGACAATGATTATTCCTTTAAGCGATCACAGGTTTGTTTTATAAAATCCCTGTTTTGTATAAATCCTTAATAATAATTTATTAATGTGTCATTTTGTTCAATTTGATTGTACAATAAAGTTAAACAACTTTTATCATTACATAACCATGTATGAAAAAAACTCAGCAAAGTGTACATCATACACAATTTGCAGTTCCGTAAGATTTTCTAGAATATTCCAGAAAACCATACCTTTTTTCAAAATTCCCCAAGTAATCAAAATATACGTGTTAATAATAAATAAGGAAGAGAATCCTAAGTGTGCATAATCTTAATCCATTGTACACAGTTTTATTAATATTTCTTATTATTTTTGTTAATTTTTGTACAATATAGCGTTTACGTTACAAGTTTCAGCTCAATCAGACCTGTAGTTTTTAGTTATCCAGCGGATGGACGGACAGAATACCTACACTTATAGTGACTCACTTTTGACGGAACCATAAATACGACACTTGGATACGTCGGTCCGATAGTCTTAGTAATAGACGAGACGATAAAAGCAAACATAGTATAACTATTATGTCACCTCTTGGCATAATTGTGTGCAGTACCAAACATTAAACTATTACAACAATATACAGGTTTATTTTTTAATAACTGAACTAATATTAACCAGAAATAAGAAATTGTCATTTATTCGTTCGTTCTCGATACCAAGTTATCGACTGCGTCAAGCACTAGTGTCAGTCGCTCATTTTGTCTATGTAATGCATAAAAAAATGTTTCAGTGGCGGTAGTTAGACAGTGACAACGCTCTATGTCAAAGTAGTGCAATAATAGATCACACAGCAATAAAACGTCGTGTGTGCGAAATAATGAACAAGGCTATTACGATAGTGTGTATTAATTACGTAAAGTTAGCGTTGTGTGAAGTCTTTCCCCCCTCGTATAGTTGGTTGAACGTGATTCCATACTTCGACGATATCGGGTCGTGTCCGGAGGTTAATAGGTCCAAGTTTGGAACGCTCCATTTAGTAGTACATAGAGATCGTTGCTTTTAGCACTGAGTTGTTTTACTTCATCAGGGTGTAGCAAGTAGTTACCCAGGTATGTATTTCTTTTACGCATCAGTGGGCCACACTCGCACAGGAGGTGCATGGGGGTGTTAAGTACCTTTGTTGTTTCTGTAATTTTCTTCTGACAGACTTGAATATGAGAAGGAATAAGTAGTTTATGCGTGTGTCTTGGTGTGTGTTCGTAGTGGTTTATAACCGGGAATCGAATTTAGACCACTCCACATGACGGCGCGTCCCTCGATCTACTGTTTCTGTGGAATAACGTTGATCGGCAGTTGATGACGTCATCAATGGAGCGTCCCGAGAGGAAAGTTGCAAATCTGATATCTATCCGACTGGCGGCGGGGCGTGGGGCGCGGGGGAGGAAACAGTTAGTGTATGAGCGGCTTCCTTCCCCTCCCCCTTTTCCCCCCTCCCTCCGCGCCGCCGCTGCAGCGTCTGAAGGCTGTAGCTGCTCTTAAATATTATAGCCTCGGTATTGCGTTGAACTTACATTCTCGAGGTCGGCGGTTTCTCTCAAAGTAAAGCGGAACTGATATTTATTCCCCTCCCCCCCTCCCCCCCTCGCTCTTATTGCCTTGTCTCACAGCCTGTAAGGTTGGCTGGAAGAGATAAGCTCACCTTTGTACACACCATTTTTTGCTGTATTTAGTATTCTGATGTACAATAAAGAATATATAAACTGTAGGTATAAGTAAGGTAAGTCGATGAAACATTTTGAATGAAAAACATCATTCGTAATGAATGCATGACTCGCTTAGGTTATGAAGGAACGTGGCTACTGCGGCGGGCCTGGAGTATTTATTGTTATTTTAAACTAGCTGTGCCCGCGGCTCCGCTTCGTGGACCACAGAGTTAATGCCATCATTCCTCCGAGCATTACTTATTCGTTGTACACTAATGTAATTTAATTTAATAATAGTAGATTAGTAGCCAAGGGCTGTAAGGCATCAATTGCAGCCCGAGATATTTAGCCTATAGTTCGAGGGTGCAATTGATGCTTACACCCGAGCTAACTACTCATGTGAAAAGTCCATTAAAATCCGTTCAGTAGTTTTTTAAATGATGCGTGTACAAACTCACAGACAAACAGACAAAAATTTCAAAAATGATCGGAATGTGTTGTATTACTTATCCTTAGACCCCCGAATTTTTTGCAAATATTTTCAATGTACAGACACGCGATGTTTACGATTATATTTATTAGATAACGGCTCGAAATGGATCACTTTAGGATATGGGGCGGTTTAATATTAAATTGGCTGGTTGTTTCGTGTTACCCGATGGAGACGTTGAACGCGAACCTCAAGTAGATACATGAAATATATTGACTTACTGCTTGGAGTAAGAAAGGAGGGAGCTTACCAGGATGAGCACGAGCCGAACCCAGCGGGTACGAGTACAATCTCGATTGTAAATTCTTGAACGAATCACAATCGCATTTGTATGTATTTAAAGCGATAAGACCGCCTAAATTGTACTATTTGTAACTTCTATAACGTGTAACTGTATTTGTTTGTGCAATAAAGTGTATTGTATTGTATTGTATTTCGTATTACTAGTTATCGGTATGTAGGCATATATTTATTTAAGTATTCATGCAAGTTTATGTTATACTAGCTGTGCCCGCGGCTCCGCTCTCGTGGACTACAGGATCCGCTCCCATTCCCACTTCCGATCCCTATCCCACTTCCACTCAGACTTTAAATCCAGGTCCAGGTCGAGGTCGAGGTCGAGGTCGATTTCGATTTCGAGGTTTAGGTCCAGGCCCAGGTCTAGGTCCAGGTCCAGGTCCAGGCCCAGGTCCAGGTCCAGGTCCAGGTCCAGGTCCAGGTCCAGGTCCAGGTCCAGGTCCAGGTCCAGGTCCAGGTCCAGGTCCAGGTCCAGGTCCAGGTCCAGGTCCAGGCCAAGGCCAAGGCCAGGTCCTGGTCCAGGTCCAGGCGCAGGTCTAGTTCCAGGTCCAGGTCCAGGTCCAGGTCCAGGCCCTTCCCCCAACCCTCCCCTCAACCCTCCGCTTAACCCTCCCCTCAGCTCTTTCCCTCGTCTCTCCAAATGTAGTCCTCGTAACTAATCCATCGCAATCCTAATTCCGACCAACATTACTTTGTTGCATACGTATACCACAAATTCATCGTAATCGGGTAACTCAGTCAAAAGTTATGCGAAACACTCAAATTACACTGGTACCATACCCGCTCCCGCTCCCGCTCACGAATTCAGTCGAACACTTACACCCTACATTCTTCGCAGTGTATGCGAGTTTTCGGAAACTATAAATTCGCATGATTGCAATGAAATAAAGCCTATATGTAACACCAAATAAGCTCCATGTTTCTGTGAAAAGTCCATCAATGTCCGATCAGTAGTTTTTAAGTAATGCGTGCACAAACTCACAGACAAACAGACAGATAAACAGACAAACAGACAAAAATTTCAAAAATGATCGAAATGTATTCTGTTGCTTATCCTTAGACGCCCCAATTTTTTTTTGCAAATATCTTCAATGTACAGACACGCGAAGTTTACGATTTTATTTATAAGATAAATTGTATACTCTTTGCATCCAGTATTTCCACTCCTCAAAAAATTCGCCACCACCCAAAGGTTGCCTGTGAGAAATCGCTGAAAGCGATAAGGCCACCGTTGTACACTAAATTCATCCTTCTATGTAAGTTTTGTTTTTATTAAAAAATGTATATGTTTTGGTGCACAATAAAGAATATTTGAATTTGAATCGCAATGTCTATTATTTCAGCAGCTGAAACGTCAACAAAACGTCCATTTCAAAGTAAATTATATGAAGATCACCAACTTTCCTTTAGTTCTATTGCGTTTATCACGGAGCGGCTGAAGCGCGGTTACTCGCGGTGAAAATAACATTTTTCGTTTTGAAGCAATCATTGAGGTGCTCTTAAGGTATTTTAAGCGTAGATAAGCTAAGTCGTGTAGAAGAGGACTAAGTATATAATTTTGGATATTACCTACTGCTGGCATGTATTAGGATATGAACCAACATACCTGCTTGTGTCGTGTCGTCTTTAGGTTGTTTTTGTACTACTACAGAGTTAAACTTAAATTTTTTACAACATTTATTCACATTTTCAATGTGAGACCGGTTACCCATAGAATCGGGAATCCTAGTTTGTGAGCCAGGCTACTGCTTGTAATAATATATCTACATAGATATGTCTAGTATAAGGACCCTAATGTTCTTGTACCAATAAAGTTATTTGTATTTAAGTAATTATGTCTAGTTTTGCCGAAGACCAACATAACAATGAAGTTATAGAAGAAAAGAACCACGACAGCTCAAAATTTACAAAATTAAAAAGTTCCTTAAAAAAATTCACGCACAGAATAGAAACATGCCGTATGGTTCCCGGCTTAGAATAACCCCCTCCCCATTATCTTCCCGAGGGCGTCGTCAAGGCAACTAAGAATGCACCAGCGACAGCGCAACTGCGATCACCAATTCGCCTGCCAAGCGTGGTGATTATGGTAAATCCTTCAACGGACAGTCCACCAAAAGTGGCATTCTATTAATTACCTAATTATACCTAACTACACTTAACTAAATAATTAGTTAATAACTTCACTTTTTTTAAACTAATGTAAAAGAATCGAAAACTTTGATAAATTAATTATATAATTTGATTGTAGGGCTATTTTGTTTCACAACAGACTTAAGATATTTATTAGGTAATCTAGCACCAGTTTCAGTAGCAGGTGGAACAAATCCCATACAGGAAGGAGACTCTATGATATGAACTCTGTAAGAAGTCCGAACAAAAACGCGTATTGTTCTGAGCTCGTCGTTACCTATCTTTTGTAACCTTGTTGTGATTGAAGTAGGATGCGCCGGCGCAATTGCACCACACAGTGTATACAATGACGCATTTCGCACCCTCATGCGACTGCCGCGCTACTGCAGCGCGTCGAGCATGTTCGCCGAGGCGCGAGTGCCCGATTTCTATGCAGTTATGAGAGCGCGCGTGGCTTCCTTTTGGAAAGGCTACGTCGCTCTCATAACAGCATACTTAAAGCCTTCTGCTGTGACATGTATAGCCCGATCTATAGGTACTGGCTAGACGTTCATCGGAGCGTGAACAGGAAATAGTAAAAATTTTTTTGTCAGATGTTCACACCAATTATCCAGTCCCAAACTAGGCAGAGCCTGTGGTATGGTTATTAGATAACGGATAGACATACTTAAATAAATGTATAAACATCCAAGACTTGGGTACAAACATTCATATTCATCATACGAACATTTGCCCCTAGCGGGATTCGAACCCGCAACCTCCGGCGTGGCAGTCCGAGAGGTACCCGTTCCGCTACGGAGGTCGTCTAAAAATTTTAGGTGGTCAATAAATTTATTCACCACCTACATATTTTGGTAGGTATTTTATGTAATGTTTTATTTTCATTGTAATTGTTTGTTTTATTTTTATATTGTCTGTTCTATGGGTTTTTTATGCCTTAAATAAAACATTATTATTATTACTATCTGTATGACTGGATGAAGAAAATTATTGCTCTGATGTGGTTGCAATTATAATAATAATAATAATAATAATTTATTTCGTTTTTCATAACAATCCTTACAACTCATAATACAATTAGTACATAAAGTATTTCAGAAACTAACAGATACATCTAGACCTCACACTAGGGTACTCTTTGCATTTGATTTAGCAATGTGTGTGTGTGGAGTGGAATTGCCGCTGTTATTATCAAAAATGAAGGCGTTGCCTCGTGTAGTTACTAATTAATTGTAATATTTGATAATAATTGTCCTTCTTAACATTCTACGAGATTCTATTACGATAAGGGCTGTTTTCGTTACCATGTAGGAAGAAACTCCATTCAACTTATGACTTAATCTACCTACTCGTTAGTAAAACGTTTGAGAAAGAACCAGGGAATTTTTAAAATCAACAAACTATATACAATTACATCAGCATATCTAAACCATGTGTTGTTAATTAAAATCTTTTGTAATTATAGTAATTTACGTCAGCCGTAGGTAGACATCTTTATTTTATTCTGACTTACTAATTATTGGGAACAAATCGGTTGCGGCGGCGGCAACGTCTCGCAATAATTTTGTTACACAGGATATTATATTTATATACGCAGGGTGAGTAAAAAGTATGCATTTGTATCCTAAATAGCATAAACGGATAAGTAACAAAAATACTGTTACATTACACCACGATTTTAAAATTAAAAACTCAAAACAAAAGCACGCTTTACAAATATAAGCCAGCGTCAATGTGCCGCCGCGCCGCCTCGCTGCCGCTGCGTGGCTGTGTGCCGCGGTGCGCCCGCATGCGATGGTGTTCAGCCAGAACTACAATAAGGCAGGAACAACTACATTGTGTTGACAACTAGTCAATGACTACCAGGAAGGAACCTTCACTGATCACCAGGAGGAAACCTTCACTGACTGGAAGAAATCTAATACATAAAATCGTATCCTTCGCGTGTCTGTACATTGATGATATATTAGTGTAACATTTAGGCTTTATTTCATTGCAATCGGTGCAGTCAATCAAAAGTTATGCGAATTTATAGTTTCCGAAAACTCGCATACACTGCGAAGAATGTAGGGTGTATGTTCGACTGAATTCGTGAGCGGTAGCGGGAGCGGGTATGGTACCACCAGTGTAATTTGAGTGTTTGAAAATTCGCATAACTTTTGACTGAGTTACCCGATTACGATGAATTTGTGGTATACGTATGCAACAAAGTAATGTTGGTCGGAATTTGGATTGCGATGGATTAGTTACGAGGACTACATTTGGAGAGACGAGGGAAAGAGGTTTGAGGGGAGGGTTGAGGGGAGAGCTGAGGGGAGGGTTGAGAGGAGGGTTGAGAGGAGTGTTGAGGGGAGGGTTGAGGGTAGAGTTGAGGATCGGGAACTGGACCTGGACCTGGATCTGGATTTAAAGTCTGAGTGGAAGTGGGATAGGGAGCGGAAGTGAGAATGGGACCGGATCCTGTAGTCCACGCGAGCGGAGCCGCGGGCACAGCTAGTTACTAATATAAATAAGGACGCCACTTGAACATTTCCTGTATATTTCTGCGATGAATTATTATGTTACTGCTCTGTAGTTAATAGGCTGGCAGAAATCTCTCAAATAGAGATTTACCATTCGTACGTATTTTTTATTCCCTTTTAACTGATTGATGTTTATGACTCTGTTGTGCCAGTCTGTGCAAAAATCAAATAAACATCTTAAATTTAGCGATGGCAGCGCAGTCACCAATGGACCTCACTTACATGAAGATAATACGTACCGCGCTGCACTACCTGGGCGCGTGGCCGCACGCTCGGCTCGGGCAGCACCGCGCGGGGTGGGGGGGCCCGGCGCGCCTGCTGAGGCACCACTGGCTCTTGTTCAGCTTGTGGTCCATCGCCGCGGGGCTGCAGCTTCTGTACATAAGGCACAACTCAGAGAAGTTGACTTTGTTCGAGTTGGGACACAACTACTTCGTTATTTTAGCATTTATTGTTACAGCGGTAAGTATTTCAGAAAACATGTCATTGCCCATGATTTACAATAGATACCAGCACCTATTATAGTGTGCAAATAGGGAAAATGATTTACTTTGAGCTCGCCGCGCCTTACTCAAAGTTTTTAACCAATATCTGAATTTTTATAAAAAATATATTCTTTTGTAGTAAATTAAAATCCTAAAATGTACAGCCTGCCATACTTCATTCAACAGAATGTTTGACATTTCCAACAAAAATGCTAACTCTAAACTAGATGGCGCGTTATTTCCTATTCAGCTAATAATGAGAATTTATTGGTTCAAGCGAAACCATGTATGCAATTCACTTGCAGGGGCGAATGCACGTGCTCTTGGGATAGTAGTGTGGTGATAGAGGGGGCTTCTTGGGCTACCTATTTGCGGTTTTATTTTTCCATTTTGTGACCGATATTGGCTGCCTTTTCGGGTTCCTTTGCCTGTTTTTTTTTGGAGACCCTCTTTTTTGGAGACCATATCGTAGAGCATAGTCCGATTTCCACCTCTTCTTCCCAATTAGCATCAGGAAGCTCAAGAACCCAATTGGTGAAAGGGAAATGACCCACATCTCAACTCACTGGTAACAATGTACAAACTTTATGTTGTAATAATGACTGTTGCAGCAACGAATGGCGATGGTGTCCACGAAAACATACGGGGAGGTGACCAAAATGTTCGTTTCAGAGTTTCATCTGTTTCACCATAAACACAAATCAGACTACGCGATGAAGGTGCGTTTCAATTAATATTATGCTGCAAATATTTGTTTTTTTTTGGCGATATTTTTCATCAATCTGTCATTTGGACAGATATATATAACGAGAGGTTGTGTTTGTTTATTTGTCTTGAATGGTATACGTACATTGACGCATCCCTATATTATTTATTTGTTCATATGTTAGGAGGGTTTAATGGTGCTCTGCTTATTAGTCTCTAGAAATATAACAAACAAATATATATAATGCTCACACCCTGGTACCAGAGGGAAGTCTGATATCCATACATGGCGAATCCTGACACATCTCACTAGCCTCACTTACATGCACCAACCTTCTCATGCACTTCCTTTTATTCATCTTACTGCGGATCACAGCTTTTTTGAGGCAGTCACCAATGTGATCCTTGAGCGTCCTACAAGAATAACCTCTAGCTCTAGTTCCTTCCACATTCGCGCTGAAAATCTCCCTTGTCACTCTTCTTTCACTCATACGCTATGAATGTCCAAACCAACGCAACATAACACTTCTCTATTTCTTTTTCTTATTATGTTCTTCTTCTTAGATATTGCAAGATTTGCACATAAAAAAATATTTAATGGAATCATTTAATCTTTTGCAGGTATATAAACAGGTAGATAAAGTATGTTTCGTCTTCTGCTGCATGGCAACCATGCCGGTAGCAGCGAATCCTTTTGTAGTCAACGCCGCGCCGTTAATGAACAACTACCGCGGCGGCATGTTCAGCTCCCCGCGGCCGCACAACGGCACCTACTACCTCACCGTCTACTACTACTTGCCCTTCGACTACCAAACCAACTTCATCGGATACCTGGCTGTAGCCATATTCAACTACATTATAACGTTTGACGCCGCAGTGTGTTGGTACTACTTTGATCTCTACCTCAGTGTCATCGTGTTCCACACGTGGGGCCACCTGAAGATACTCGATCACAACTTGAGGAACTTCCCCAGGCCTGGAATGGGGTTCCAGAAAGGAAGCTCGGGTGTTGATAACACTACACGGTTCACTGAGGCGGAGTCTAGAAACGTTGCTCATTTATTGAAAGACAACATAGATTACCACATGATGGTGATGGCGTGAGTTCTAATTAATAAGTCTTATTGCTACTCAACAAAAGAAAAATTTAGAGTAATTTTTCAATGTTATGCTAAAACCGCTCCGGTCTGTTTTATTCATATCTCGAAGATGGCCTCCGAAAAAATGGTCCGTTCCCAGTAGTCATACCAAATAGTCTTACCATTTGTAGGCATTACTGGGAATTTACATCCCAATGCAACGGGTAATATTCCTGGAGCACTTCCAATCGAAATATAATGAGTAACACTAGATGGCGCCAGCAGTCGGAGAAATAGTTTTAATATTTTTCTAAACTTATTTGCCTAAAGCTCTTGGACATTTTTCTTTTTTCTCATTAGTCGTGAAAATCAAATTTTCGACCTTACATACTACGACGACTCAAAGTATACAATCATTTGTAGTATGAATAATTAGATTCAACGATTAGTTAATGTAATAAATTTGTTTTTAATTCTGACTATTCTCAACCCATGAGCGACCAATTTAATACAAGTATCGTCTTCTGCGCCCAGCTTCGTTCGCAAGACTTCGGGCGCCTTCGGCCTCATGGTGTGTGTGTACTACGCCTTCCATCAAGTGTGTGACTGCATTTTGCTCCTCGAGTTGTCTTCACTGGTGCGTAGCAAATATCAAGTACAAATATAATTGTCATAATTGTCATACAACAGATTTAACAGATCGTGAATATTTGTACGTACGAGTATATGTACATACTCGTATATATCATAACGAAACAGCGAATGGTAAGGTCACGTTATACTTTTGATATTTAATTTCTTACTTTATTTTGGTCTAGGCATATGCTGAGTCGTTTGTTCTTTTGCTGCCACGGCACACGCATACTATTTTAACTATGTTAAAAATTTAAATTGTTTTCTCTAGTTCTTATAATTATTTGTTTTCCTTTTTCTTGCTTTGTTGGTTTTTTCTTTGCGTGTGCCAATTATGGTAGTAAATAAATGTTTTTTCTTTCTTTTACTTAGCTATCATAGTATCAAATGCCACTTTTAATAAAATACTGACCAAACGAATTAAATTTTTTGTTATTTTTAGTTGTATGACCTATATTTAAACAGAAAATCATTGGTTCCTAAAGACAAGTCATGAAAAATGTATATATTTTTGCCATATTTTTGTGATTTTGGATTAGGTCAGTTTTTTTATAAAAATTTGCGAAATAAATTAACTTTTATTTCTTAAAGGATCTAGCAACAATGGGTGAATATGGTGTGATGACAGTGTTCGCCGTCCAACAGCTGATACAGATGTCTACTGTATTTGAGCTCATTAATATGAAGGCAAGAAAGCAAATCATTCACTTTACATTGCTCGTAATATCTTCACTGTCGATTGCATATGAATACGAATCACATCCTTGAAACAAACCCGGAGCATAGCCCTCTTCAAAGACTTCCAACGACCGACGAAGAACGAAGGTGACCGACATAGCCGCAAGAATTAGTAAGCTGAAATGGCAGTGGACGAGTTCTGGAATGGAGACCGCGGTTAGGCACGCGCAGGGTAAGACATCCCGCCGCCTGGTGGACCGACGACCTGAAGAAGGTGGCCGGTAGCGGATGGATGGGCGGGGGACTGATGCAAAAGACGTCTAAGGGTTGATATGATGATTAAATACATTCAATTCGTGTCCTGTGTCGAGCAGAGTGGTCTGCTAGCAGACGCGGTGTACAGCGTGCCGTGGGAGTGCATGGGCCAGAGCGAGAGGAAGACGCTGCTCATATTTCTGGGCAACGTACAGACTCCGGTCAGGCTGAAGGCTCTGGGCATGGTGCCGGTGGGCGTGAGGACTATGGCTGCGGTAAGACTTGCAAGGTCATGCCGTGTGGTTCTCGGCTTAGAATAACGCCACCTCCAACCTTCCCGAGGGTGTCATCGAGGGATTGCACCAGGGTCGTGCAGCAGTGTTGTCCTGATAAGATCATTACTGCGATCATCAATCCGTTTGCCAAGCGTGGTGATTATGTCAAATCGCCCAATGGACAGCCCTCCAAAATGTCATTCTATTGGGGAGGCTTATGTGGACGTATTTCGGCTGATGATGGATCTTAGATTTCTAGTAAACAAGTTTGCCACCATTTTTGTCATTTTCTCAGAATTCCTTTCTTACATTTTGGGCATTCTTGTGTATCAGGGCAGATTGGACTGTATAAATTAAAGTCCTATATAAGCTAACTGGTTTATATATAAGTTGTTTATAGTATTTAGATAAATCCTACTAATATTATAAACGCGAAAGTTTCTAAATATGGATGGATGTTTGTTACTCTTTCACGTAAAAACTACTGAATGGATTTTAATGAAACTTTACATTAATATAGCTTATACATCAGAATAACACATAGGTTGCAATTTATAAAGATATTGTGTGAATTGTCTAAAATATCAAGTAAGTAGGAAAAAATCTACCATCGGCGAGCTATTCTGGCGTGCACTATAAAATTATAATTTTAATGTCATAAAGTTAGTTCTTCTCTACGCCAAGCTAATATAAGCTACTCGAAATACTAATCCTGCGCAGACGAAGTCGCGGGCACCAGCTAGTATTAAATAAAACGTTGATCCTCCAGTCTTTGAACTATGGTCAAAATGTAATATTGTTATTTCTCCACAGATCTTCAGAACATCAATATCGTACTTCGTGATGCTGCGCGCCATAGCCAGCGAGAAGTGATTAATGATCACTTGTTACAATACACATTGTGAACTGTACACTTTACTTACATTATGATAAATAAATATTTAGTGATAGAAGCAACGTATTTGTCGTCATACGTTTTGAATGACAAAATACTCACTATGAAAGAGTGCGAATAGTTGGTAATTCCAATCGAGGGCTATTGTAAGCGAGGATAATAGATAAAAGCCGAGATTTGAATAATTAACTTAGCACGCGTTTTATATGAGTAGGTATATTTTCAATAAATTTGTGCGTAAGAATAAACAAGGCATCGAAATATTTATTGGAGTTTTCAATGATGGCGGCTTATTTTACACATTTCATATGCGCGCGCAGGATAACATCGCACCAAACAGTCAAAAGTTATTTAAGAAACCAGAGAGATTATATCTGAATCAGTAGACAAAGAAAATAAAACTAGACAATTATTTGGTTTTGAGTTACTGGCAGAAAACTAACCTAGAATTTAAAAAAAAAACTTTATTTTCTGTACACAAAGGTAGTTTTTCTCTACAAAAAAAGGACGTGTGTATGTGTATATTTCATTCCAGATTAATAGTCCTATGAAAACAAACGCATTTGCGTCTCGAAAACAAAATACACAATAGATGGTGTTCCTAAGTGGACCGCAAAGTTTACTTGGTAATACAAACCTATTTTTGCTGCTGGTGACCCTTTCATGTATATGTTACCGAGACGTAAATAGCGTTGATTTTCATAGGACTATTAATCTGGAATGAAATATAATGTAATATTGTAACTTTTTCTAGGTTACAGAAAAGATGAAAAAAAAACACGCTTCTTTTGGTATTTTATTCATTCTTAGCTAAATAAATATACATATTTTATTTTATTATTTGTTTATTCAGAAAGTCGATAGCTTGGGATATTGAGAGTCTCGAGTCTGAGTGGGAGTGGAAGTAGAAGTGGGAAGAGAACGGGGGCGGATTATGTAGTTCACGCGAGCGGAGCCACAGGCACAGCTAGTTTGAATATATGATTATTACGTAGAGTCAAATAACATTCTACCTGACCAACAATTTAAGTTTCGCAAAGGCAGAAGTGTTAGGCCAAAGTTATATCAATTACATCGCTAGAAATGCTTCCCGGGGGCTTAATGTACTCAGGTGTTTGACAGGTGTCCACTGGGGATCTGATCCAAAAGTCTTGTCCATGTTATATAAAAGTATAGTACAGTACGAAGTAATATATAGTACAGTATTGTACGAAGTCATTTTGACTGCAGCTGAGAGGTTTTGCTTGAAGGTAATATCTTCCAATTGCATTGTTCTAGCACGCATATGGCTACACCATGTTTTGCAGACTTTCTGTGACTAGAAGTTTGTACAATATTAGCTACTAAGTGCGTCTTTAACCAGTCAGTACAGATATTTTGTTACAACCTTTGTAATGATAATCACGTTCTCGAAAAGACCTGTAACGATTTTGATTATCTGTGACTCTTATATGATCTTATCTGGTTATTTACCAGAAATGCTTCAAATAGCTTTACACTTACATTCAATAAATGTAAATATGTATGTACAAAATCCTCGGCCTCTACACCAAATAAATTATACGGCACTTGTAAATTGAGCAGCTGCAAATTCAAAGAAAATGGCTTTTAAGTATGTCTATTTTTATGAAGAGCAAAATAACAATGAAGATCAAAAGGAGAATGACCAAAAGTGGGCCTAAGATGCGTCTTCACCATTCATGTACCAAAAATATTGGTCTGAATTATGAATTCCTTCAAATTTTTTTTAAAGTCAATGGAATGGGGAGTTTAAAAATAACATATAATATAAACGTTGATTGATTTCCGCCGGCCGACCGGCATCTTTTCAACTAGAGTAGTGAAAGCAGAATTAAAATCGATATATAGTTATAATCGATATTTGTCAACAATATTTGATTTCAGTTACCCATCATATTTTTCATTTACTGACTGGAAATACACTATTTGTACTGATTTAAAGTGATACACACGTTCTTAAAAGATATTTATGAAAGTATTGTTACGTAACCGAAATATCGATTATTCAATTTGTTAAATCGATGTAGTTGAACCTCACTATTGATATGCACTATGGTTTCGTACTGTGACGTCATATCCGATATGATTTCAACACTTGTTTTGGTCAGTTTGTTTACATTGTGTATTTAGGTGACAAAATCTATTTTAACGAGCCTAATGTAGTGTCGAATGCAATATACCGTCGTCGACTAATAACAACACTATGACATCAATATCTGGAGCGGTTAATCGTGGCTATATACCCACGCTTTTGTGAAAACTGCATGCCAACGAAGATTTTATTCCAAGTAAGATTATTGAATTTTCCCACTAAATATTTAAACGATTTTCTTTTTATAATGATCCTGAGTATTTTGCCTGTATTGTGACGACAATTTGATCCAGACGCAAGGTTAAAAGTTCAAGGGCAAACTCTCATACAATTTTGGTCATTCTCCTTTACAAAATTCAAAAATTCCCTAAAAAATTCACGCTCAGCACAGAATAGAAACAGTTTTCAATATTTAGTAAAAATAATGAAATGTATAATCAAATTTATTATTCAAATATGCAAAAATCATTATGTATTATTTACCCTTAGCGAACTAAGTACAATATAAATGGTAGGTATGGTCACTAAATGTCAAAAAAGAAAATAGAAAATTAAAAAAGGACACACTACAAGATATTACTGTAATTTCTGAGTCACCACACCAGAATCATGATGACTTCTTAATAGATCTGTAGAATACAGCTTCCTTTTTAAATTTTTTATTCCCTAACTTGAACACATGCTTTATGAGCGTCCACAGGGGATCATCAGGCACCACCTGGAGCCTGACATGGGCGCTCGATTTATCAAGACGTTCTCTGGATGGCACGCTTATAATGTACGCAGTATTATATACGCGGACGTCGAAAAAGAGCTCCCCTACTAGCAGGTCCGCTTGTCGCAAGACCCCTCCTGCCACCTGTCGCGACAGCGACGACCACAGCGGCTCAGTTTTCGGTGCCTGAACGTCCTCCTCGCCACCGAACTCGCTGCTCACCGTCGACGACTTACTGAAATAAATAAAATAAAACCATAACAAATTCGAACACATTCGAAATCGAACAGGAGATTTCTTGCGGCCAACTCAACGTTTTCTCCACTGAGTCATCACACCATCAATCATATTACACATACATATAGATATTAGGCCCGATTCTGAAGACACACATTTAAAATTTGACAGCGCTAAAATTGGTTTCGTCTTTATCTACATAATACAGTGTGACAAGGATAGCAATAGTTTTAGTGCTGTCAAATTTTAACATTGTGCCTTTAGAATCGAGCCCATTATATGATTAAACATATCGCGATTCGAACCGTAACGCAAATCGCTTGAAGGCCCTTAGGGGGCTTGCGGTCATTGTTCTTGTCTTTTTGATAGAATATAATAAAAAACATTTATTCAACGCACACACACACACACACACAAACACACACACATACACACACACACACAAACAACACTATATCATGTACGCGGTTGAAGAATTAAGTATATACATACCTAGTTTCTCCTTTCTTGGCCGACTGCTTTTTCGGTTGTTTCTTTGGAGGGTTGGTTTTTTAGCTCGTTTCGATGAACTGAAAGAAGATAAAGGAAATATGGTTAATTTTTAATTATAGCGTGTTTAATCGGGACGAATCGTGTAGATACTTAAAAGAAATGTAACAACAAATGAGAAAGACAAATGATATAAACAAAGTTATTCAATAAAAATATTAAAAATAACTAGGTACCCACCTCGGCTTTATCACTTCTACGGAGCTGCCGGGCCTCCTCCTGATCTGAGGATTCCGCTTCGGAGTCCGAGAACACCTGGGTGGCCTGGCGGTTCTTGTACTCAGATTCAGACCTATAATGACACAGTTCACTAAATTTAAAACAGGCCGAGAGCTACCCGTTCCGCCACGGAGGTCGTCGTAATAAGCTTAATTTTATACAACACTTCTAAATTTACTGACATAGAACCAAAACACTGCCAATAATAAGTTTTAGTTTTAAAGTAAATGAATTAAGTAATTAAATCAAACTCACGAACATTAGGTCGATGCACTTGAAGCGAATGTTGTCACTCGAAGAAACAATTGCTGCAGCACTTGGCCAGTCTCACAGTTGAGCAGATATTTGGCCCGATTACCGTAAATTCTAAACTTTTATTAAATTTTCACGTATGTTTTTACACGAAAACACTATCACAAATTTACTCATACATACATAGAGTAGTTCATCGAAAACAATTCTATCAAATTACAAGAGTATACTTCCTTTTACTAGTATATAATGCTGAATAATCCATAAGGCAAGGTAGGTAGGTACGCGGAATAAACAATTTTCATTTTACCACTAATAAGTGCCCCGCGACTTCGTTTGCACTTACCAATATATATAAAATCCTTCTAGATACTAGCGGCGCTCCGCGACTTCGTTTGTATTTAAAAAGTCTCATATCGATCGTTGCTTATACACGGTGTGACAAAATAGTGACATTCAGTTATATTGAACAACTTTCTGTTTGACGATTTTAGGATATTACAAAAAAAATGGTTGAGTAGGTTGTATAGAAAGATAAGGTTTATCGTTATACAGAAGTTTGTACAGTATTCGCTACTAAGTGCGTCTTTAACCAGTCAGTACAGATATTTTGTTACAACCTTTGTAATGATAATCACGTTCTCGAAAAGACCTGTAACGATTTTGATGAAATTTGGCATAACGGAAGGAAATCGAACCTGCAACGCAAATAAGACTGCTACCTACCAAACCAAAGGTAATGGATAATCGCTGACACTGGAATTAGAGAATAATATCACATATCACGGCGCGTGATTGTACGTTGCCGCGTTGCAAATTAGCATATAATGACTCTAAGGGAATATTCACCGCTGGCGCGGGCTAGTAGTGTTGGTTGTTGTAATTACTTTAAATACTTATTTACTTTTAACATGTAACGTTATAATATGGGTCAATTTTTTTTTATTTAAAAACAAAGTGTTATGAACCCATTTGGTCTTTGAAGTAGGAACGCAATAATCTTAAATGAATTAAGATTATACCGGAGATATTATTCTAGCGAATTTGTATATATTTATATCCCCTATTAATATTTATTTGTCTACCTTTTTAAATGTGCAATAAAGAATATTCATTTATCTATCAGTATTTTCTTAGTAGGTTGATGTGTAGTAAATTAAATTGTCAAGTAACTTTAATGTATATTTAATTCGTAAATTATTTTGATTTAGTTTGTACATGATTAGGTATATATTGATTTCATTATGTCCATTTTAAAATATTAAGATGTGATTACTATCAGATAACGTAACGTAACGTAACGATATTTATTGTACACCACTATCAATCATACGTTTTCCTCATTTCTAATGTAAAGTTTTACATTGTGACACGTGTGAAAACATAGGCAGAAGGTGATGGGAAAGTTAATTTCTTCATATTATGTTTTTGACAGATTTTGAAATGTACGCATGACGAGTCAAGTGCCTTGCAGGTCAAGGATATATTTCAACTTCTCGAAAAGATTATGTACTGCCTAGTACTACTGTATAGCCTCGAAACGGACCCGTAGCACATTGCGAAGTGCCCGGCAGGACCGGGATACGGTTAGCTTGTACTCCAGGCTATACCGTAGCACATTGCGAAGTGCCCGGCAGGACCGGGATACGGTTAGCTTGTACTCCAGGCTATACCGTAGCACATTGCGAAGTGCCCGGTAGGACCGGGATACGGTTAGCTTGTACTCCAGTAGCTTGTACTCCAGGCTATTCCGTAGCACATTACGAAGTGCCCGGCAGAACCGGGATACGGTTAGCTTGTACTCCATGCTATACCGTAGCACATTGCGAAGTGCCCGGCAGGACCGGGATACGGTTAGCTTGTACTCCAGTAGCTTGTACTCCAGGCTATTCCGTAGCACATTACGAAGTGCCCGGCAGAACCGGGATACGGTTAGCTTGTACTCCATGCTATACCGTAGCACATTGCGAAGTGCCCGGCAGGACCGGGATACGGTTAGCTTGTACTCCAGGCTATACCGTAGCACATTGCGAAGTGCCCGGCAGGACCGGGATACGGTTAGCTTGTACTCCAGTAGCTTGTACTCCAGGCTATACCGTAGCACACTGCGAAGTGCCCGGCAGGACCGGGATACGGTTAGCTTGTACTCCAGGCTATACCGTAGCACATTGCGAAGTGCCCGGCAGGACCGGGATACGGTTAGCTTGTACTCCAGGCTATACCGTAGCACATTGCGAAGTGCCCGGCAGGACCGGGATACGGTTAGCTTGTACTCCAGTAGCTTGTACTCCAGGCTATACCGTAGCACATTGCGAAGTGCCCGGCAGGACCGGGATACGGATCCACCTCTTGGTAATACAGTTAGTTATGGTGTATGTATCAAGTACTTGGAGTTTGGGTGTAGGGCTCCTCTTTAGCATGCATTTCATTCATAGGTCGCATTTTATAAAACTAAAAATATTGACTCTCCCGTGTATGTATATATATGAATCGGCGGTTTTTGCAAAATCTAATATTAACATGTTTACATTTAAAGTTCGTATGAGGCAATTAGATAAAATGGCAGTGTTACCAGCAAACACTGCCTTGTTACACAAAAGCCTATTCTGCAGGATACCTCACATCTAATAAATAAAATCGTAAATATCGAGTGTCTGTACATTGAAGATATTTGCAAAAAAAAAATTGGGGGGTCTAAGGATAAGCAACAAATGCATTTCGATCATTTTTGAAATTTTTGTCTGTTTGTCTGTTTATCTGTTTGTCTGTGAGTTTGTGCACGCATCACTTAAAAACGACTGATCGGACTTTGATGGACTTTTCACAGAAACATGGAGCTTAATTTGGTGTAACATATAGGCTTTATTTCATCGCAATCGGCTAACTCAATCAAAAGTTATAGACATTTTTAGTTTTCAAATACATTAGTCGGTAAGGTTAGTATGCAATATATTGCACATAATAGTATTTCCGTACTATTCAGATTGCGATGAGTTTGGATTACATTTGGAGCTGCGGGTGGGAATTGGAGTGCGAGTGGGCTTGGGCTTGGGCTTGGGCGTGGGCGTGGGCGTGGGCGTGGGCGTGGGCGTGGGCTCGGGCGTGGGCGTGGGAAAAGGGGATTATGTGTGGGAGCGGGAGCGGGAGGAGAGCAGGAGCGGGACCGGAGCCGGAGCGGAAGCGGGAGCGGAAGCTGAAGCGGGAGCGGGAGTGGGAATGGGAGCGATTCTGTAGTTCACGCGAGCCGAGGTCACCTGGTCTAGACCTGGACCTGGACGATACACTGTGAAGAATGTAGGGTGTAAATGGTCGACTGAAGTCGTGAGCGGTAGCGGGAGCGGGTATGGTATCAGTGTAATTTGAGCTGACCTGGACCTGGACCTGAATTTAATGTGTGAGTGGAAGTGGGATAGGGAGCGGATGTGGTAATTGGAGCGGATCCTGTAGTCCACGCGAGCGGAGCCGCGGGCACAACTAGTATGTAATAAAATCCCTAAAACGATACGAGATGTAGATGAGATTAATTTGTTTTAAAAAAAACTCCACGATCTGTTGACAGAAAAATGTTATTATAGTTTGGAAGGATTTCTTGGTGACGGTTCAATTTAAGGTTTCAATCTGTATATGTATACAGATTGATTTATATACAAATTGTTTTTAAATGCATGCTTTACTGCGACACAATGTTGTATGCCCACGTGGCGGGACATAGCTGAGCTCTAACTATGACATGTAATCCTTTATATACCTATGATCCACAATAAAGATATTTCATTTCATTCATTTCAATCTCGAACAAAAATGTAAAAAACGAAATGAAATTAGTACCATCAATTCCAGCCTTTGTGTGAAGTGACAGGACATCTGTGAATTCGTGAAGTTGTGCATATATTTTAAATCTGCTGAAGATTCGGTGAGTTCATATTTATTTATTTTTATAAAGCTTATTGATCATAAATTCGAACATGTTTTCTCAACAGCCCGTTCAAATGAATTATGATTCTGTTAACTACATAATCGTAAATTTAAAACTTTCCTTAAAAAATTGGTAATCTAGATCACAAACCGATTCCTCGCTTCGCTCGGCTCGTCGCTTCGTTGCACTCCGTGCCCTTGAGGCATAAATAAAAATTTACAAAATTCAAAAATCCCTAGAAAATTCACGCTCAGCACAGAACAGAAACATGCCGTATAGTTCTCGGCTCAGTTACTGCTCTGTAGTTAATAGGCTGGCAGAAATCTCTCAAAGATAGCCTAGCATTCATAAATGTTTTTTTGTTTGTTACGATTTGTTGTGTCAGTGTGTGCAATAAATAAATAAACATAAGTATCTTAAATTTAGCGATGGCAGCGCAGACGCCGATGGACCTCACTTACATGAAGATAATACGTACCGCGCTGCAGTGCCTGGGCGCGTGGCCGCCCGCGCCATTCGGGCCCCTTGCGCGGTGCGGCCCGGCGCGCCTGCTGAGGCACCACTGGGTCTTGTTCAGCTTGTGGTTCACCACCGCGGGGCTGCAGCTTCTGTACATAAGGCACAACTCAGAGAAGTTGACTTTGTTCGAGTTGGGACACAACTACTTCGTTATTTTAATATTTATTGTTGTTATCGTAAGTATTCAGAAAGCATGTCATTGCCGATGAGTTATAATGAGTCCCAGCACATGCAGTTTGCAAATAGAGAAGATATCGGAATGAATTACTTTGACCTGGCAAACACAAAATGCCACCAATAGGATCCAACAAAAGGCTTTTTAGACAGAATGTTTGACGTTTCCGACACAAATGCTAACTCTACGATAGATGGCGTGTTATCGTGTTCATGCAAAACCATTGTTTTCAATTCTATTGCAGCAACGATTGGCGATGGTGTCCACGAAATCATACGGGGAGGTGACCAAAATGTTCATTTCTGAGTTTCATCTGTTCCACCATAAACACAAATCAGACTACGCGATGAAGGTGCGATTAAATTAATGTTATGCTAGATATATAATAAACATACATACATACAGAGGGGTAGATAGAGACGATGTGTTGTAGACGCCATTTTGCGCGATCCTGATACACCTACTCAACTAGCCTCATTCGCATCCATCAACCTTTTCATGCACCTCCTTTTATTCATCTCACTGCGGACCCCAGCATTTTTGACTACGTCACCAATTTGATCCTTGAGAGTCTAGGATTACCTCTAGCTTCCACATCGCGCTATAAATCTCCCTTGCCACAACGCAACATACCCTAATCTTCATTCAAGATATGTTCTTCTTCTTAGATATGCACAAAAACAATTACTTAATGGAATCATTTAATTCTTCTGCAGGTACATAAACAGGTAGACAGAGTATGTTTCGTCTTTTGCTGCATGGCAACCTTGGCGCTAGTTGCCAATCCAGTTGTAGTTAACGCCGCGCCGGTAATGAACAACTACCGCGGCGGCATGTTCAGCTCGCCGCGGCCACACAACGGCACCTACGAACTCGTTGTCTACTACTACTTGCCCTTCGACTACCAAACCAACTTCATAGGATACCTGGCTGTAGCCATATTCAACTTCGTTATGTCATGGGACGCCGTATTGTGTTGGTACTACATTGATTTCTACCTCAGTGTCATCGTGTTCCACACGTGGGGCCACCTGAAGATACTCGTTCACAACTTGAGGAACTTCCCAAGACCTGGAATGGAGTCCCAGAAAGGAAGCTCGTGTGTTGACAACACTACACGGTACACTGAGGAGGAGTCTAGAAACGTTGCGCGTTTGTTGAAAGAGAACATAGATTACCATCGGATGGTGATGGAGTGAGTTATCTATACATATAATAAAAGAGTAGAAAAAACAAAAGAAAAGCGAATCTGTACAATGAAGTTAAAAAAAAAATTTCACTGCCCGGACGTTACTGAAGACCAGTAGAGTCCAAAAATATAATTAAAAAATTTCTTATCTGTCTGTATGTATGTATGTATGTACGGGCTAATCTTGGAAACTGCTGAACAGAATTTGACGGCGTTTTCACTGTTTAATAGCTATGAGTTCGGGCTTCATACTGGTATAAGTCATATCTCAATAAAATGTCAGGATGCTGATATACAAGTTGACCTCTCAATTCATATCATTTGTATGAAAGTGTAGTTCAACATTACTGGTCATTGCAAGAACTTGACAGAAAGTGACAGAGATGTTTTAAAGCTCATTTATAGATTTATTTTAGCTGATGTATTTCAGGAATTTCCACAAGTCTCGATACAAAAAGTTAGCTATTCGATAATTAGTGGCCCTGTATTAGACCGGTGATCGTCGACAATGTCAATATCGAAGCTGTTCAGGAGTACGTCTGCCTAGGACAGACCATATAGTTGGGTAGGATCAATTTCAAAAGCAGACAGAAGAATCCAGTTAGGGTGGGCAGTATTCGGAAAACTGAGTCAATTCTTTATGTCACTTATTCCACAATGTTTAAAGACAAAAATATTTAATCAGTGCGTCCTGCCTATCATGATTACAGCGCGGAGACGTGGACACTGATGGTGGGCCTGATCCACAAAGATTCAAGTGGCTCTGCGAACTATAGAGAGGGCAATGCTCGGGGTCTCTATGAGGGATATGATTCGTAATGAGGAGATCCTATGAATAACGAAGGTGACCGACATAGCCGAAAGAATTAGTAAGCTGAAATGGCAGGTCACATCTGTCGTAGTACCGAACGGCCGTTGGGGCAGACGGGTTCTAGAGTGGGACGCGACGTCCCACGCGCAGGGTGGGACGACCTGCCGCCAGGTGTATGGACGACCTGAAGTTCGTGGCCGGAAGCGGCTGGATCTGTAGGGCGTTGTGGCATTCATTGGGGAAGGCATGTCCAGCAGTTTGACAGACATTTTGTTGTACAGTTAATTGGATATGCAACATAGGAAGGGAATAGGAGGGGAAGGAAGTCGGATAGAAAAGAATAGAGGGATTAGGGTAAAAGAGGAAAGATGAGGGGGCAGTGGTAAATAAAGGGTGTAGGAAGGAGTGAGTTAAGGGAAGGGGGAGAGGTAGGAGTAGGGAGAGGGAAGGGGTGGGGGAAAGGGTTTTCAACGTTGTGGGAAGGGGATGGAAAAAGAAAGAAAGAAAGGGTATGGAAAGGACAAATTGGAGGGGGGGGAGGAAGAAAATATCACCTAATTTGCACAATATTATATTAAAATATAATTTTTTTTATTGATTATATGATAATCTTTTAATTCATGATAAATGTAAATGTCAACTTTATTTAAAAAAAAGCGGCCAAGTGCGAGTCAGACTCGCCCATGAAGGGTTCCGTAGCAGCAGGTAACATAATATAAAAGTTATTGTAGTTCGTTGTATCTTTGATCGATGTTTTAACATTAGTATTGTGGTTTACGATTTATGACGTATTAAAAAAAACTACTTACTAGATCTCTTTCAAACCATTTTTCGGTAGAAGTTTGCATGGCAATGTACATCATATATATTTTTTAGTTTTATCATTCTCTTATTTTAGAAGTTACAGGGGGGGGGGGACACACATTTTACAACTTCGGAAGTGTCTCTCGCGCAAAGTGTCTCTCAGTTTAGAAAAAAAATGATATTAGAAACCTTAATATCATTTTTGAAGAACTATCCATAGATACCCCACACGTATGGGTTTGATGAAAAAAAATTTTTTAGTTTCAGTTCTAAGTATGGGGAACCCCCAAAATTCCACTTTGGAAGTGTCTCTCGCGCAAACTATTCAGTTTAGAAAAAAATGATATTAGAAACCTCAATATCATTTTTGAAGACCTATCCACACGTATGGGTTTGATGAAAAAAAAATTTGAGTTTCAGTTCTAAGCACGGGGAACCCCCAAAATTTAAAGATTTTTTTTTCTATTTTTGTGCGAAAATCTTAATGCGGTTCAAAGAATACATCCACTTACTAAGTTTCAATAGTTTCTTATAGTTTCGGAATAAAGTGGCTGTGACATACGGACGCACAGACAGACAGACATACATGACGAATCCATAAGGGTTCCGTTTTTTGCCATTTGGCTACGGAAATCTAAAAAACTGTGGTCCAACGGGCGAAACCGCCGCCGGAACGCTAATTTTTACCCGACTTCAAAAAAGGAGGTTCTCAATTGGATAGTATGTTTTTTTAAGTATATTAATATTTTTAATGCATAACCAGATTAATAGATTTCTTTTAGAATTTAGTAACACGTAATACATAAGAATGTGTAATGTTAAGTTGTCCACGCGGACGAAGTCGCGGGCAACAGCTAGTAATTAATAAGTTTTATTGTCACTCAAAAAATTAAGAATCAATCGTTTTTCAATTCTATACTAATAATCACGGAGCCTTCACGGAGCAGTCTTTTTGGTATATTCTCGAAGATGGCCGTCAATACAATATTAAATAGTAACACTAGATGGCACCAGCAGTCGGAGAAATAGTTTTAATATATTTCTGAATTTATTTGCCAATAATTTTGATCTTCAAGCCTTACAGACTACGACTCAAAGTATCCAATAATTAGATATGAATCATTTAGTTAATGAAATAAATTTGTTTTTAATTCTAACTATTCTCAACCCACGAGCGACCAAATTAATAAAGTATCGTCTTCTGCGCCCAGCCTCGTGCGCAAGACTTCGGGCGCCTTCGGGCTCATGGTGTGTGTGTACTACGCCTTCCATCAAATTTGTGACTGCATTTTGCTCCTCGAGGTGTCCTCACTGGTGCGTAGCAAATACCAAGCAACTAACTAATCATAACTATCATACGAAAGATTTAATAGATCGTCTATATTTGTACCTACGAGTATAAATAAACTGTAAATATAACTTATACTTTTGATATTTAATTTATTTATTACTTAGCTACCATAGTATCAAAACGCATTTTTAATAAAATACTGAATGAACGAACTCAAAATGTACTTTAAACCAAAGAAGAGAGAGATAGGTAGGTGTTCTGTGTCTTGAACAGACCATCATTGGTTCTTGTTGTGTAATGTTAATGAACGACCACCTACACAACCACCTAGTCACGATTTTTTTTATTTTTATTTTATATTCCTCTAGACCTGACGCTGCTGGATTTTTAGTTTTGTAAATTTGGATTAGGTCTATTTTGTAATTATGAGAGCACAATCTAATTAACTTTTATTCCTTAAAGGATCCAGCAAAAATGAGTGAATATGGTGTGATGGCAGTATTCTCCGTACAACAGCTGATACAGATGTCAACTGTATTTGAACTCATCAATTTGAAGGCAAGAAAACGAATCATTTACTTTACATTGCTCGTAGTAATAACTGTCGATTCTATATGAAACAAACCCTGAGCATAGCCCTTTCTCACTTGAAACGACCGACGAAGAACGAAGGTGACCGACATAGCTGACAGAGTGGCGTTCATTGCGGAAGGCCTATGTCCAGCGGTGGTAGTCTAAGGGTTGGTATGGTGATGATGATTGTATACATTCAATTCGTGTCCTGTGTCGAGCAGAGTGATCTGCTAGCAGACGCGGTGTACAGCGTGCCGTGGGAGTGCATGGGCCAGAGCGAGAGGAAGACGGTGCTCATATTTCTGGCCAACGTGCAGACTCCGGTCAGGCTGAAGGCTCTGGGCATGGTGCCGGTGGGCGTGAGGACTATGGTTGCGGTAAGACTTGCAAGGTCATGCTGATATTGCCGGGTGGTTCTCGGCTTAGAATAACGCCACCTCCAATCTTCCCGTGGGTGACATCAAGGCGACTAAGGGGTTTGCACCAGGGGCGGACAGAGTTGGTCTTCTCCTGTGTACATTAAGATCATTACTGCGATTATCCATCCGTTTGCCAAGCGTGGTGATTATGTCAAATCGCCCAATGGACAGCCCACCAAAAGTGGCAATCTATTGGGGAGGCTTATGTTCAGCTGTGGACGAATTTCGGCTTATGATAATATGTTTATTTAGATTCTCCACAATAAGGTTATTTCAAGTTAAGTAAATCAGATTGACATTTTATAAAATCAGTAACCTGTTTCGTGGAGACTGATGCCTGAACTAGACATAGCCTGTTGTTCAGGTCACCAGGTCTCCACCCCACGGATTTAGAGTAATTATATTATAATAGAAACTTTATTCACTATTATAAATTAGGCGATTAATGAGTTTGTGATGTGTGAAGGTGTATGGGGTGTGATTTTATGTGTGTGGGGGTGTATGGGGGGGGGGGGGGGGTGTATGTGTGTTGGTGGTTGGGGGTGTGTGAATGTGAATGTGGGTGTGTGTAAGTGTGTATGAGTGTTAAATTTTGATAAATTGATAAATTGATAAATTGATAAAGTGTGGTATGGGTATGGTTGGGTACTTTTTTAATAATATATATTTAAAGGTTAAACTACAACTCTCAATAGATTTTCCGTTTCGTCATAGGTCAGTGATATGATAAATCTAGATTTCTAGTAAACAAGTTTACGACCCTTTTGCATATATCTCAGAATTCCCTTCTTACATTTCGCTGCCTTCTCGTCTATCAGGGCAGATTGGACTGTATAAATAAGTCATTTATATGCAAACATTTTATTCGATGTATATTTTGAAGTATTTAGCCAAATATTAAATTAAAGGTTGATCCTCCAGTCTGTGAACTGTCTGAAAATGTATTATTGTTATTTCTCCACAGATCTTCAGAACATCAATATCGTACTTCATGATGCTGCGTGCCTTAGCCAGCGAGAAGTGATTAATGATCACTTGTTACAATACACATTGTGAACTGTACACTTTACTTACATTATGATAAACAAACACTTGGTATTTAAACACTACACAGGATTTACAAGAAGACAAGCTGGGCTAGCCTTTTATTTGATAGAGACAGCATATTCACGCGTTTTGCAGAAAACCAACAGCTTTTTGACACAATAAAATCTTTAGCACACAACATATATTAAATAAATAAATGTCTTCGCATGTGTATTATTTATTTTCAAACCTCACAACAAACTTGCAAGTGATTCATTTTGACTTGAGTGAGGTGAAGTAATAAGTTACCCATTTATATATACTCAATTATGGACCACACATCACGCTAAGTGGTATCACGGAGCAAAGTCGCTGTGCGACGTTGGATCGCGCAAAGTGGCGATACATTGTCTCTGCCTACCCCTCTGGGGCCCTCCTTCTCTAAATTGATTTCATTGTATGCGTTATATTGTTACTGAGTTAGTTCTATCGTTACGCACTAATCATCAATGTGTGAGATACTGACGTTCGGAGTAACAACGCGTGGCGTGCCATTGTAAAGTATAAATGTAAAATGTATGAGTCGAAGTAGCAGTGGGCAGATATCAGACAACATAAATGGCCGTTGAGACAAGAGACGTAGCGTAGAGTTTTAGGGTTCCGTTCGACGTAGGTGTGTCACTATATCCCATTCCAAATGAATCGGGATACGAAAACAAACGCTATTTGCGTTTCGGAAACGAAATATACGAGTATATAAAAAGGACTTCCCCATGTTGCGACGTTCGAACTCGCTGTACGACACATGTAGCGGCCTCATCTATTTTGTATGTAACATTTGATCACTGTTTGATAAGCCGTGTGGTTTCTGGTAGAGTAGAATAGGACCACTCCGACTCTTCCCGTGGACGTCGTACAAGGCGACTAAGGGAATACATTATAAAACATCAATCAGGCCTCCCCAACCCGTCTGGCCAGCGCGGGGAGTGCAGGCCAAATCCTCCGTCTGTCTCCGGCAGATGAGAGAGGGTTGTGCTCCTGTAGTGGAGACAAAAATAACCTGATGATGATGATTATGATTTGATCACTGCGGTCATTGGCTTCCAGTACAGAAACACCATGACTCGTAATGCCATTAGTCATCATCATCAGCCTACATACGTCCACTGTTGAACATAAGCCTCCCCAATAGAATAACACGATTGGTGGACTGTCCACGCGTATTATTATAGAACGCTGCTGCCCGTCTGTGGTGCAATCCTTTAGTCGCCTAAACGACACCCACGGGTATCCCTATTTTAAGCCGGGAACCAAACAGCAAAGCAAACGTTGCCGCATTTTCTCATTTTATATCCTAATAAAAATATCGAGGGGTTTTACACTGGATATGTTCATCTGCGGAACTCTGTGCCACCCTTCCAAGGACTAGCAATTTTAATTTCAATTGATTTCTTTTTATAATTAATGTCAATCGTAATTTATTAGTAATGAATGAGTACTGATGAGTTCGTAGTGATGTACGGCCACAATATCGATTGTCGATATTGGAAATTATTTATCAGTGTGTAAATTCTCATCCAATAATAGGTAACCAATGAACAATTTGCTGTAGGTATGTAATATCTAATAAATAAAATCGTAAACATCGCGTGTCTGTACATTGAAGATATTTGCAAAAAAAAATTGGGACTGCTAAGGATAGGCAACAGAACACATTTCGATAATTATTGAAATTTTTGTCTGTTTGTCTTTTTGTCTGTTTGTCTGTGTTTGTGCACGCATCACTTAAAAACTACTGATCGAATTTTGATGGACTTTTCACAGAAACATGGGGCTTAACATTTAGTCTTTATTTTATTGCAATCGGCTAACTCAATCAAAAGTTATAGACATTTTTTAGTTTTCAAGTACATTAGTAGGCAAGGTTAGTATGCAATATATAGCACATAATTTCCGTACTATTCAGAGTGCGATGAGTTTGGACTAACTACATTTGGAGCTGGGAGCTGGGAGAGGGAGTGGGAGCAAGAGCGGGAGCGGGAATGGGAGCGGATTCTGTAGTTCTAGCGAGCGGAGCCGCGGGCACAGCTAGTTATCTAATAAATAAAAAGCGGCCAAGTGCGAGTCGGACTCGCCCATGAAGGGTTCCGTAGCAGCAAGTAACATAATATAAAAGTTATTGTAGTTCGTTGTAACTGAAATCGATGTTTTAATAATAGTATTGTGGTTTACGATTTATGACGTATTAAAAAAACTACTTACTAGATCTCGTTCAAACCAATTTTCGGTGGAAGTTTGCATGGCAATGTACATTATATATTTTTTTTAGTTTTATCATTCTCTTATTTTAGAAGTTACAGGGGGGGGGGGGGACACACACATTTTACCACTTTGGAAGTGTCTCTCGCGCAAACTATTCAGTTTAGAAAAAAATTATATTAGAAACCTCAATATCCTTTTTTGAAGACCTATCCATAGATACACGTAATATTTTTTTCAGTTTCAGTTCTAAGTATGGGGAACCCCCAAAATTTCTTGTTTTTTTTTTCTATATTTGCGTGAAAATCTTAATGCGCTTCACAGAATACATCTACTTACCAAGTTTCAACATTATAGTTCTTATAGTTTCGGAATAAAGTGAGGGCTGTTTGATAAGTACTTTTAAAAACTATTTATAAAACCTTTTATCTGGTAAATGGCAATAACACTGAAAGGCACAATCTTTCAAATAAAGAATGTCAATAATTCAGCAAAAAAAACAAGTTTTTGTCAGTTTAATTAATGTTTAACTGTGATCACTCGTAAATTTTCAACAACTATAGAAAAATCTGAATTTCGTGCCGTTATAAAACATTTTTTTATGAAGGGTTTTGTATTTTAGGAAGCACTGCAGCTGCCACAATAAAAACTGAACTTGATTCTGTTCATGGCACTAACGCACCAACGTTGCAGACTGTCTATAACTGGATAAATGATTTTAAACGTGGTCGGTCAAGCACATCTGGCTCCACGCTCTGGTCGCCCAATCGAAGTCACTACTGAGGATGTTGTTGAAGAAGTCCATAATATTGTACTCGACGACCGCCGAGTGAAGGTGAGTGAAATAGCTGAGAACACAGGCATAACATGAAATAGCGGAAAAACGATCAAAATTGTCCCCAAAGAAAGTCCTCTTTCATCAAGACAATGCCCCAGTGCACACGTCAGCTATTGCAATTGCTAAAATCCACGAGTTGGGCTTCGAGCGGGTTCCGCATGCTCCGTATTCGCCGGACCTAGCTCCGTGCCATTATTACCTATTCCCAAATCTGAAAAGATGGCTTGGAGGGCAAACATTTTTGACAAATGAGGACTGCATCGCAAGTGTAAACGGCTATTTTGAAGACCTCGACAAAATGTATTTTTTGGAGGGGATAAAAAAAATTGGAAACTCGCTGGAACAAGTGTTTGGCCCTCAAAAGAGACTATGTTGAAAAATAAATCTAAATTGTTTAAAAAATATATATTTTTATTACTTTTTAAAACGACTTATCAAACAGCCCTCGTAGGGCCAATAGAAGCTAAAACCATTTTTTTTTAATTTTTGTCAGTATGTATGTTTGTTACCGCATCACGCAAAAACTGCTGAATGAAATTTGATGCAGTGTTCATAGTTGTCTTGCTGGTAGTCTAACTTAAAATGTGGTGCATGTTTCATCTTGATACGCCACTTAGAACCTGAGATATTAATAAAGTAAAATTTTCTAGAAGCCATTATATCGGATGATTATAAAACGACTGTAAATATTTCTTCCAGTAACTCAGTATCACATTTAGAAATCATTCATGAAAAAAACATCTGTTTTTTACGAAAATTTTGATAAAAAATGCAATATTTCTCGAACGTACGAGTATGTTCATCATATGGGCGAAGTCAACGGCCGCGGCGCTGCGAACGGCGCGGCGCGTATGGGATTGAGAGAAACTTAGTTTTTGGGGATAGGGATGGGGTTGAGGTTGGGTTTGGGATTGGGATATCGAGAGTCTCGAGTCTGAGTGGAAGTGGAAGTAGAAGTGGGAAGAGAACGGGAGCGGAAGTGGCAACGGGGGCGGATTATGTAGTTCACGCGGGCGGAGCCGCAGGCACAGCTAGTTTGAATATATGATTATTACGTAGAGTCAAATAACATTCTACCTGACCAACAATTTAAGTTTCGCAAAGGCAGAAGTGTTAGGCCAAAGTTATATCAATTACATCGCTAGAAATGCTTCCCGGGGGCTTAATGTACTCAGGTGTTTGACAGGTGTCCACTGGGGATCTGATCCAAAAGTCTTGTCAATGTTATATAAAAGTATAGTACAGTACGAAGTAATATATAGAATAGTATAGTACGAAGTCATTTTGACTGCAGCTGAGAGGTTTTGCTTGAAGGTAATATCTTCCAATTGCATTGTTCTAGCACGCATTTGGCTTCACCATGTTTGGCAGACTCTCTGTGACTAGAAGTTTGTACAATATTAGCTACTAAGTGCGTCTTTAACCAGTCAGTACAGATATTTTGTTTCAACCTGTATAATGATAATCACGTTCTCGAAAAGACCTGTAACGATTTTGATGAAATTTGGCATAACGGAAGGAAATCGAACCTGCAACGCAAATAGGACTGCTACCTACCAAACCAAAGGTAATGGATAATCGCTGACACTGGAATTAGAGAATAATATCACATATCACGGCGCGTGATTGTACGTTGCCGCGTTGCAAATTAGCATATAATGACTCTAATGGAATATTCAGCTGGCGCGGGCTAGTAGTGTTGGTTGTTGTAATTACTTTAAATACTTATTTACTTTTAACATGTAACGTTATAATATGGGTCAATTTTTTTTTATTTAAAAACAAAGTGTTATGAACCCATTTGGTCTTTGAAGTAGGAACGCAATAATCTTAAATGAATTAAGATTATACCGGAGATATTATTCTAGCGAATTTGTATATATTTATATCCCCTATTAATATTTATTTGTCTACCTTTTTAAATGTGCAATAAAGAATATTCATTTATATATCAGTATTTTCTTAGTAGGTTGATGTGTAGTAAATTAAATTGTCAAGTAACTTTAATGTATATTTAATTCGTAAATTATTTTGATTTAGTTTGTACATGATTAGGTATATATTGATTTCATTATGTCCATTTTAAAATATTAAGATGTGATTACTATCAGATAACGTAACGTAACGTAACGATATTTATTGTACACCACTATCAATCATATATTTTTCTCACTTCTAATGTAAAGTTTTACATTGTGACACGTGTGAAAACATAGGCAGAAGGTGATGGGAAAGTTAATTTCTTCATATTATGTTTTTGACAGATTTTGAAATGTACGCATGACGAGTCAAGTGCCTTGCAGGTCGAGGATACATTTCAACTTCTCGAAAAGATTATGTACTGCCTAGTACTACTGTATAGCCTCGAAATGGACCCGTAGCACATTGCGAAGTGCCCGGCAGGACCGGGATACGGTTAGCTTGTACTCCAGTAGCTTGTACTCCAGGCTATTCCGTAGCACATTGCGAAGTGCCCGGCAGGACCGGGATGCAGTTAGCTTGTACTCCAGGATATTCCGTAACACATTGCTAGGTGCCCGGCAGGACCGGGATGCGGTTAGCTTGTACTCCAGGCTATTCCGTAGCACATTGCGAAGTGCCCGGCAAGACCGGGATACGGATCCACCTCTTGGTAATATAGTTAGTCATGGTGTATGTATCAAGTACTTGGAGTTTGGGTGTAGGGCTCCTCTTTAGCATGAATTTCATTCATAGGTCACATTTTATAAAACTAAAAATACTGTCTCTCCCGTGTATGTATATATATGAATTGGCGGTTTTTGCAAAATCTAATATTAACATGTTTACATTTAAAGTTCGTATGAGGCAATTAGATAAAATGGCAGTGTTACCAGCAAACACTGCCTTGTTACACAAAAGCCTATTCTGCAGGATACCTCACATATGTAATAAAATCCCTAAAACGATACGAGATGTAGATTATTTTATTTAAAAAAAAAATCCACGATCTGTTGACAGAAAAATGTTATTATAGTTTGGAAGAATTTCTTGGTGACGGTTCAATTTAAGGTTACAATCTGTATCTAACTAACACTTAATTATTTTTTGGAACTTTGTTTTTAAATGCATGCTTTACTGCGACACAATGTTGTATGCCCACGTGGCGGGACATAGCTGAGCTCTAACTAATACATGTAATCCTTTATATACCTATGATCCACATTAAAGATATTTCATTTCATTTCAATTCAATCTCGAACAAAAATGTAAAAAACCAAATGAAATTAGTACCATCAATTTGAGCCTTTGTGTGAAGTGACAGGACATCTGTGAATTTGTGAAGTTGTGCATATATTTTTGAAATCTGCTGAAGAGTCGGTGAGTTCATATTTATTTATTTTTATAAAGCTTATTGATCATAAATTCGAACATTTTTGAACAATATTTCTCAACAGCCCGTTCAAATGAATTATGATTCTGTTAACTACATAATCGTAAATTTAAAACTTTCCTTAAAAAATTGGTAATCTAGATCACAAACCGATTCCTCGCTTCGCTCGGCTCGTCGCTTCGTTGCACTCCGTGCCCTTGAGGCATAAATAAAAATTTTCAAAATTCAAAAATTCCCTAGAAAATTCACGCTCAGCACAGAACAGAAACATGCCGTATAGTTCTCGGCTCAGTATCCCCCCTACATTGTGTTGACAACTAGTCAATGACTACCAGAAAGGAACCGTCTCTGACTATTCCCCCACTAGATAGAAGAAATAACTAAAATAAATAAGGACGCCACTTGAACATTTCCTGTATATTTTTGCGATGTATTATTATGTTACTGCTCTGTAGTTAATAGGCTGGCAGAAATCTCTCAAAGATAGCCTAGCATTCTTATATGTTTACTTGCTTGTAACGATTTGTTGTGTCAGTGTGTGCAATAAATAAATAAACATAAGTATCTTAAATTTAGCGATGGCAGCGCAGACGCCGATGGACCTCACTTACATGAAGATAATGCGTACCGCGCTGCAGTGCCAGGGCGCGTGGCCGCACGCTCGGCTCGGGCAGCACCGTGCGGGGTGGGGAGGCCCGGCGCGCCTGCTGAGGCACCACTGGCTCTTGTTCAGCTTGTGGTCCATCGCCGCGGGGCTGCAGCTTCTGTACATAAGGCACAACTCAGAGAAGTTGACTTTGTTCGAGTTGGGACACAACTACTTCGTTATTTTAGTATTTATTGTTACAGCGGTAAGTATTTCAGAAAACATGTCATTGCCGATGAGTTATAAGGAATCCCAGCAGATGTAGTTTGCAAATAGAGAAGATATCGGAATGAATTACTTTGACCTGGCAAACACAAAATGCCACCAATAGGATCCAACAAAAGACTTTTTAGACAGAATGTTTGACGTTTCCGACACAAATGCTAACTCTACGATAGATGGCGTGTTATCGCGGTCATGCAAAAGCATTGTTTTCAATTCTATTGCAGCAAAGATAAGACAAACTATCCACCGACGTTACCTATACTGGGATTCGAACCACTGGTTCGGATAGTGCACGCCACACGCTAACCATTCGGCCAAGATAATATAACTAAGTATTTGCAGGGTTGAATACACGTGTTCTTGGGACAGTAGTGTGGAGATAGAGGGGGCTTCGAGAGCTACTTATTTTTGAGGCAATTTTTGTGGTTCATTTTTGGAGGCTCTCTTTTTGGTACCCGTTTAGGACTCCCCTTTTTGTATTTTTTTTGGGCTGCCTTTTCAGGATACATGTTTTTTGAGGCCCCTTTTTTGTGGAGACTATATCGTAAGGCATATTACCATATTCCCCCTTTAATAGAAAAAGTCTTATATTTGTTTTGAAACTGGATATAGCATCTGATAACGAAAAACACAATTGGTGAAAAGGAAATGACCAACATCTCAACTTACTGGTAACAATGTATAAACCTTATGTTGTAATATTAACTGTTGCAGCAACGATTGGCGATGGTGTCCACGAAATCATACGGGGAGGTGACCAAAATGTTCGTTTCAGAGTTTCATCTGTTCCACCATAAACACAAATCAGACTACGCGATGAAGGTGCGATTAAATTAATGTTATGCTAGATATATAATAAACATACATACATACAGAGGGGTAGGTAGAGACGATGTGTTGTAGTCGCCATTTTGCGCGATCCTGATACACCTACTCAACTAGCCTCATTCGCATCCATCAACCTTTTCATGCACCTCCTTTTATTCATCTCACTGCGGACCCCAGCATTTTTGACGACGTCATCAATTTGATACTTGAGTCTAGGACTGCCTCTAGCTTCCACATCGCGCTATAAATCTCCCTTGTCACTCTGGTCACCCTTTTTTCACTCATACACTCTAAATGTCCAAACAACGCAACATACCCTAATCTTCATTCTAGATATGTTCTTCTTCTTAGATATGCACAAAAACAATCATTTAATGGTATAATTTAATTCTTCTGCAGGTATATAAACAGGTAGACAGAATATGTTTCGTCTTCTGCTGCATGGCAATTATAGCACTAGTTGCCAATCCAGTTGTAGTCAACGCTGCGCAGTTACTGAACAACTACCGCCGCGGTATGTTCAGCTCTCCGCGGCCACACAATGGCACCTACGAACTCCTTGTCTACTACTACTTGCCCTTCGACTACGAAACTAACTTCATCGGATACCTGGCTGTGGCCATATTCAACTGCGTTATGTCATTGGACGCCGTATTGTGTTGGTACTACACTGATCTCTACCTCAGTATCATCGTGTTCCACACGTGGGGCCACCTGAAGATACTCAATCACAACTTGAGGAACTTCCCAAGACCTGGAATGGGGTCCCAGAAAGGAAGCTCGTGTGTTGACAACACTGCACGGTACACTGAGGAGGAGTCTAGAAACGTTGCGCGTTTGTTGAAAGAGAACATAGATCACCACGGGATGGTGATGGCGTGAGTTCTAATTAATAAGTTTTATTGTCACTCAAAAAAAGGAAGAATCAATCGTTTTTCAATTCTATACTAATAATCACGGAGCGGTCTTTTTTTGGCATATTCTCGAAGGTGGCCGTCAATACAATATTCCGTGACCACTTCCAGCCTGAATATAATAAGTAACACTAGATGGCACCAGCAGTCGGAGAAAAAGTTTTAATATTTTTCTGAATTTATTTGCCAATAATTTTGATCTTCAAGCCTTACAGACTACGACTCAAAGTATCCAATCATTTGTAGTATGAATCATTAGATTCAATGATTAGTTAATGCAATAAATTTGTTTTTAATTATAACTATTCTCAACTCACGAGCGACCAGTTTAATAAAGTATCGTCTTCTGCGCCCAGCCTCGTGCGCAAGACTTCGGGCGCCTTCGGGCTCATGGTGTGTGTGTACTACGCCTTCCATCAAATTTGTGACTGCATTTTGCTCCTCGAGTTGTCCTCACTGGTGCGTAGCAAATACCAAGCAACTAACTAATCATAACTATCATACGAAAGATTTAATAGATCGTCTATATTTGTACCTACGAGTATAAATAAACTGTAAATATAATTTATACTTTTGATATTTAATTTATTTATTACTTAGCTACCATAGTATCAAAACGCATTTTTAATAAAATACTGAATGAACGAACTCAAAATGTACTTTAAACCAAAGAAGAGAGAGATAGGTAGGTGTTCTGTGTCTTGAACAGACCATCATTGGTTCTTGTTGTGTAATGTTAATGAACGACCACCTACACAACCACCTAGTCACGATTTTTTTTATTTTTTATTTTATATTCCTCTAGACCTGACGCTGCTGGATTTTTTTTTTTGTAAATTTGGATTAGGTCTATTTTGTAATTATGAGAGCACAATCTAATTAACTTTTATTCCTTAAAGGATCCAGCAAAAATGAGTGAATATGGTGTGATGGCAGTATTCTCCGTACAACAGCTGATACAAATGTCAACTGTATTTGAACTCATCAATTTGAAGGCAAGAAAGCGAATCCTTAACTTTACATTGCTCGTAGTAATAACTGTCGATTCTATATGAAACAAACACTGAGCATAGCCCTTTCTCACTTGAAACGACCGACGAAGAACGAAGGTGACCGACATAGCTGACAGAGCAAGCTGAAGGGTGAGATGTCCTGCCGCCAGGTGGACCGACGATCCGAAGAAGGTGGCCGGATGCGGCTGGATGCGGAGGGCGGAGGACCGGGTGTGGTGGCGTTCATTGCGGAAGGCCTATGTCCAGCGGTGGTAGTCTAAGGGTTGGTATGGTGATGATGATTGTATACATTCAATTCGTGTCCTGTGTCGAGCAGAGTGATCTGCTAGCAGACGCGGTGTACAGCGTGCCGTGGGAGTGCATGGGCCAGAGCGAGAGGAAGACGGTGCTCATATTTCTGGCCAACGTGCAGACTCCGGTCAGGCTGAAGGCTCTGGGCATGGTGCCGGTGGGCGTGAGGACTATGGTTGCGGTAAGACTTGCAAGGTCATGCTGATATTGCCGGGTGGTTCTCGGCTTAGAATAACGCCACCTCCAATCTTACCGTGGGTGACATCAAGGCGACTAAGGGGTTTGCACCAGGGGCGGACAGAGTTGGTCTTCTCCTGTGTACATTAAGATCATTACTGCGATTATCCATCCGTTTGCCAAGCGTGGTGATTATGTCAAATCGCCCAATGGACAGCCCACCAAAAGTGGCAATCTATTGGGGAGGCTTATGTTCAGCTGTGGACGAATTTCGGCTTATGATAATATGTTTATTTAGATTCTCCACAATAAGGTTATTTCAAGTTAAGAAAATCAGATTGACATTTTATATAATCAGTAACCTGTTTCGTGGAGACTGATGCCTGAACTAGACATAGCCTGTTGTTCAGGTCACCAGGTCTCCACCTCATGGATTTAGAGTAATTATATTCTAATAGAAACTTTATTCACTATTATAAATTAGGCGATTAATGAGTTCGTGATGTGTGAAGGTGTATGGGGTGTGATTTTATGTGTGTGGGAGTGTATGGGGGGGGGTGTATGTGCGTTGGTGTGTGAATATGAATGTGGGTGTGTGTAAGTGTGTATGAGTGTGGTATGGGTATGGTTGGGTAATTTTTCATTAATATATATTTAAAGGTTGAACTACAATTCTCAATAAACTTTCCGTTTCGTCATAGGTCAGTGATATGATAAATCTAGATTTCTAGTAAATAAGTTTTTGCATATTCTCAGAATTCCCTTCTTACATTTCGCTGCCTTCTCGTGTATAAGGGCAGATTGGACTGTATAAATAAGTCATTTATATGCAAACATTTTATTCGATGTATATTTTGAAGTATTTAGTCAAATATTAAATTAAAGGTTGATCCTCCAGTCTTTGAACTATAGTCAAAATGTAATATTGTTATTTCTCCACAGATCTTCAGAACATCAATATCGTACTTCATGATGCTGCGCGCCTTAGCCAGCGAGAAGTGATTAATGATCACTTGTTACAATACACATTGTGAACTGTACACTTTACTTACATTATGATAAACAAACACTTGGTATTTAAACACTACACAGGATTTACAAGAAGACAAGCTGGGCTAGCCTTTTATTTGATAGAGACAGCATATTCACGCGTTTTGCAGAAAACCAACAGCTTTTTGACACAATAAAATCTTTAGCACACAACATATAATATAAATAAATGTCTTCGCATGTGTATTATTTATTTTCAAACCTCACAACTAACTTGCAAGTGATTCATTTTGACTTGAGTGAGGTGAAGTAATAAGTTACCCATTTATATATACTCAATTATGGACCATACATCACGCCAAGTGGTATCACGGAGCAAAGTCGCTGTGCGACGTTGGATCGCGCAAAGTGGCGATGCATTGTCTCTGCCTACCCCTCTGGGGCCCTCCTTCTCTAAATTGATTTCATTGTATGCGTTATATTGTTACTGCGTTAGTTCTATCGTTACGCACTAATCATCAATGTGTGAGATACTGACGTTGGGAGTAACAACGCGTGGCGTGCCATTGTAAAGTATAAATATAAAAATTTATGAGTCGAAGTAGCAGTGGGCAGATAGCAGACAACATAAATGGCCGTTGAGACAAGAGACGTAGCGTAGAGTTTTAGGGTTCCGTTCGACGTAGGTGTGTCACTATATCCCATTCCAAATGAATTGGGATACGAAAACAAACGCTATTTGCGTTTCGGAAACGAAATATACGAGTATATAAAAAGGACTTCCCCATGTTGCGACGTTCGAACTCGCTGTTCGACACATGTAGCGGCCTCATCTATTTTGTATGTAACATTTGATCACTGTTTGATAAGCCGTGTGGTTTCCGGTAGAGTAGAATAGGACCACTCCGACTCTTCCCGTGGATGTCGTAAAAGGCGACTGAGGGAATACATTATAAAACATCAATCAGGCCTCCCCAACCCGTCTGGCCAGCGCGGGGAGTGCAGGCCAAATCCTCTGTCTGTCTCCGGCAGATGAGAGAGGGTTGTGCTCCTGCAGTGGAGACAAAAATAACCTGATGATGATAATGATGATTTGATCACTGCGGTCATTGGCTTCCAGTACAGAAACTCCATGACTCGTAATGCCGTTAGTCATCATCATCAGCCTACATACGTCCACTGTTGAACATAAGCCTCCCCAATAGAATAACACTATTGGTGGACTGTCCACGCGTATTATTGTAGAACGCTGCTGCCCGTCTGTGGTGCAATCCTTTAGTCGCCTAAACGACACCCACGGGTATCCCTATTTTAAGCCGGGAACCAAACAGCAAAGCAAACGTTGCCGCATTTTCTCATTTTATATCCTAATAAAAATATCGAGGGGTTTTACACTGGATATGTTCATCTGCGGAACTCTGTGCCACCCTTCCAAGGACTAGCAATTTTAATTTCAATTGATTTCTTTTTATAATTAATGTCAATCGTAATTTATTAGTAATGAATGAGTACTGATGAGTTCGTAGTGATGTACTGCCACAATATCGATTGTCGATATTGGAAATTATTTATCAGTGTGTAAATTCTCATCCAATAATAGGTAACCAATGAACAATTTGCTGTAGGTATGTAATATCTAATAAATAAAATCGTAAACATCGCGTGTCTGTACATTGAAGATATTTGCAAAAAATAATTGGGACTGCTAAGGATAGGCAACAGAACACATTTCGATAATTATTGAAATTTTTGTCTGTTTGTCTTTTTGTCTGTTTGTCTGTGTTTGTGCACGCATCACTTAAAAACTACTGATCGAATTTTGATGGACTTTTCACAGAAACATGGGGCTTAACATTTAGTCTTTATTTTATCGCAATCGGCTAACTCAATCAAAAGTTATAGACATTTTTTAGTTTTCAAGTACATTAGTAGGCAAGGTTAGTATGCAATATATAGCACATAATTTCCGTACTATTCAGAGTGCGATGAGTTTGGACTAACTACATTTGGAGCTGGGAGAGGGAGTGGGAGCAAGAGCGGGATCGGGAATGGGAGCGGATTCTGTAGTTGTTGTGATAGATTTGAGATTTTAAGTTAATTCGAAGGGAATATGATGAAAAGTAATGTAATAATTATATTGGATAGTTATCAGCCGGTCCAGCATCAGGCTTCTGGTTCAAGGACCGTTCGTTAACATAACACGTGGTGTCCAGTCGGATCCTATGAAGGGATGAATGAAACAAATATTGTTGTGGGGTTTTAACTGCCTCGAGAGGCTATAATTAAAAAATAATATAAAACATCTGTAAATCTAATTTTACAATGAAGAGTGCACTTTATGATTATGGCCAGAGAATAAGTTAATTATAAATAAGAAAACTCACCGGTACCGGATTTCATGATGATTCTACCTAACGTAAAATTAACATCGTCCATACACAAATACCGTGATTAAATTTAGCGCGGGGGTAGTTATTAGTCACACAATAAAGTTCGCTGTTTTGATATTCGTTGATTTTTATCACACGCTCGATGATACGATTCCGCTATGGAATCTGTTGGTTCACAACCGCAGAATGATGGACGTCCTCAGCATCTCGTGGAGACAAAAACGTGACGGAGATCACCGCATGGCGATCGGGTACACAATCTGTGCCGGGAACCTTTCGTCTGCTGTCCGATCGCGCTGTTGATGGCAGACCTCTCTTTTGGAACTTCAAACGTCTCTCGTCGGGAACATGTGGTCGGACATCTTCTTCCTTCACGTGGTTGCGATTCAAGATGGACGCTCCATTAAAAATAAACTACTTATACTTTAAGTTATGAAATTACATGGCAAATGTATAAATCGTCAGACGCCTGAAGGGCATCGTTCTGACGGAATGAGTCGGTGGAGTTTGCTAGCCGAAATACTCAAGCCATGTCCCGAAAGTAAGCCGGGAACTAAAATGATACGGGCGTATCGCGCGAAACTCCAATCCAGACTGTCGCGCTGTCGTTTTCATCGTAAAAAGATTTATTCCCTAGGTCGATGTCGACTGCCGACCTCCTTGTCTGATGGGAGTAAAAGACAGAGACAGCGAATGCCGATCTTTATCGATTGGCTTCGTGACGTCTCTCAGCTGTCATATGAAAATAGGAATGTACTCGCTTTTATAATTAAAAATAATGAAACTACAAAATGTTTCCAAAATCAAAATATATGTTTATCAGGTGAAAGGTAGCTATATGAAAAGCATGCCTACCAAATTTCGTTCCAAACGGAACGGTAGTTTAGGAGATACGAGCGAGAATAGTTTAATGCTATAATTTGCTCAATTCTACTATTAAATGATTTCATTGAAATCTAATAATGCGAGGTAAGCTGTAGGTAAGCATTACCGACAATGTTGGATGGTAATATCATGAGTTGTTGAACTGAAATGCCACAAATTACGATCTTGTAGTTTTTTGTATGTGATTTATTTATTCACATACCTTCAATTTATATTTTAATTTACTGAACTTATTTGTTAATTAAATAGTGTTTTGATGATATTATGTTTTATTTATCAAGTTTAGTAGCGCTTCGCTACAATACCCCCTTTGTCAGAGGAAAACGCGTGACACAGTCAGCGTTTAGCAGCCCCTCCAATCAATATAATAATTGCAAATCAAAACAAAAAATTTTAGGTAAAATCTACTTTACACATTCTATCAACAGCAACTGACAAAGCTCTTGCTTATGCCTTAAATAAAAAATAAACGTAACTAAAAAATTAAAAAATAAACTTGCCTAACATATAATTACGACTTTTTTTTCTTGAAATCTTTCTTTACTCAAACACACATACACGCCATATTCATATATACATCTTTCTAACATACTCGCATTCATTCATCACTATATATATATACATATACTTATAGATATGTTACATACTTCTCATTTATTCAATCACCTTCATTATCTCTCATCTAATAAATCCAACTGTTTTGCTAGCTATCCGTACTATCCTTTCAATGATGTTGAATAAGTTCATGTTTATAAATTTAAAAATATTGTTATTAGTTTTAAAATGTTGTCTAATAACATTTTTATAACCTATACTTATCCTATCATTCTTACTATTTAATTATGCAAAATGAAAAAACAAGTGAACCTCTAGTAGGTCATACTAACTATGAAACTTACTAACCTATGGTTATACTAACTTACTAGAATCCTCTTATCAACTAGAAATAACTCTTATATTGAGTTTTAAGAAAAATATTAACAAATGACATGCCTTAATGTAACCTATTTTGCATGTGTTTATAAGCACCGCAATTAAGAAAAAATATAAAAAGAAAATGTATCTAAGAAGAATACACATACCGCACTACTAGTCTATCTATTAGAATAGTCTGACATCTGTAGGCTAAAATTGGTCTAAATAGAACCAAAAAATTTATCCATTTGAATACTCTTTGAGACCTACGGTGACAGTGCAGATGTTAGAGTGTCCTACCTTAATATTAGGAGACTCGTTATCATTTTACTGTCCCACTTGCTACTGGAGTTTGGATTTAAAATTTAAAAAATATTTAAAAATATTTACTAAATATATATTATACACATATTTGTATATAATATAATACCTATATAACATTTAAATCAGACTTCACTACCATATCTGGTCTATTTCAAAGTAGTATTGTAGTTCTGATACAATGTTAAAAAATTTGTATGCCGCTCCGGCTATACTAAAAATATTCAGTTTTTATTTTAATGAAAAAAGTATGTGGGTTAGAAACTTCCCAATTGGTGTTCCTAATTCACTAGGTTGTCTAGTTACTAGAACCATAAAGTAATTTAAAACTTTGGTATAAAAAAAAATTTCAAAAAAAAATATACTTTATTTTTAATTTGAAGTAAAATTTCCAATACATATTTGATTCTCCATCAAATATGAAGTTAAATGATTGTCATTTGTTTCAACTCATAATATCCTTATATCCTGACCTAACAGGTATTAATGAAGAATGAATGCAGTTGTACTAAATGCAATTGCATGTTTAAATTCATAATATTATGAATGTTTTCATTGTCCTGACCTAACAGGTATTAATGAAGAAATGAAATGCAACCGTGCGAAATGCAATCGGTATGCAATGGTCATATTGACCGAATAATGTTTTTATGCCATGGGAAAATTTGGAAAATTTTGGAGCTGTGGACTCTCAACGAAAACAATAATAACAATAACAGCATAACCCCTTACAAATAAATTTCAGTTGCACATAATAGTTTACATTCAATAGAAAAGCATATTTAACATGGTTTTATATAAGTTTCATTCTCCTCCTCAGAGTTTCCGTGGAATAAAAATTACTGATTTTAAATAAGTTTAAATTGTGAAATATTAATAAAAGTATGATGACACACGTGTTATATTATATGTTCGGGCGCCATTGTTGTGTTAAATAAAGGTGTCCAATCGGTATGCAATGAAGGGATGAATGAAACAAATTTAGAGGCTATGATTAAAAAAAATAAGAAAAAAATCTATTAAAATCTAATTTTAACATGTGAAGAGTGCACTTTATGATTATGGCCAGAGAATAAGTTAATTATAAATAAGAAAACTCACCGGTACCGGATTTCATGATGATTCTACCTAACGTAAAATTAACATCGTCCATACACAAATACCGTGATTAAATTTAGCGCGGGGGTAGTTATTAGTCACACAATAAAGTTCGCTGTTTTGATATTCGTTGATTTTTATCACACGCTCGATGATACGATTCCGCTATGGAATCTGTTGGTTCACAACCGCAGAATGATGGACGTCCTCAGCATCTCGTGGAGACAAAAACGTGACGGAGATCACCGCATGGCGATCGGGTACACAATCTGTGCCGGGAACCTTTCGTCTGCTGTCCGATCGCGCTGTTGATGGCAGACCTCTCTTTTGGAACTTCAAACGTCTCTCGTCGGGAACATGTGGTCGGACATCTTCTTCCTTCACGTGGTTGCGATTCAAGATGGACGCTCCATTAAAAATAAACTACTTATACTTTAAGTTATGAAATTACATGGCAAATGTATAAATCGTCAGACGCCTGAAGGGCATCGTTCTGACGGAATGAGTCGGTGGAGTTTGCTAGCCGAAATACTCAAGCCATGTCCCGAAAGTAAGCCGGGAACTAAAATGATACGGGCGTATCGCGCGAAACTCCAATCCAGACTGTCGCGCTGTCGTTTTCATCGTAAAAAGATTTATTCCCTAGGTCGATGTCGACTGCCGACCTCCTTGTCTGATGGGAGTAAAAGACAGAGACAGCGAATGCCGATCTTTATCGATTGGCTTCGTGACGTCTCTCAGCTGTCATATGAAAATAGGAATGTACTCGCTTTTATAATTAAAAATAATGAAACTACAAAATGTTTCCAAAATCAAAATATATGTTTATCAGGTGAAAGGTAGCTATATGAAAAGCATGCCTACCAAATTTCGTTCCAAACGGAACGGTAGTTTAGGAGATACGAGCGAGAATAGTTTAATGCTATAATTTGCTCAATTCTACTATTAAATGATTTCATTGAAATCTAATAATGCGAGGTAAGCTGTAGGTAAGCATTACCGACAATGTTGGATGGTAATATCATGAGTTGTTGAACTGAAATGCCACAAATTACGATCTTGTAGTTTTTTGTATGTGATTTATTTATTCACATACCTTCAATTTATATTTTAATTTACTGAACTTATTTGTTAATTAAATAGTGTTTTGATGATATTATGTTTTATTTATCAAGTTTAGTAGCGCTTCGCTACATAGTTCTAGTGAGCGGAGCCGCGGGCACAGCTAGTTATCTAATAAATAAAAAGCGGCCAAGTGCGAGTCGGACTCGCCCATGAAGGGTTCCGTAGCAGCAAGTAACATAATATAAAAGCTATTGTAGTTCGTTGTAACTGAAATCGATGTTTTAATAATAGTATTGTGGTTTACGATTTATGACGTATTAAAAAAACTACTTACTAGATCTCGTTCAAACCAATTTTCGGTGGAAGTTTGCATGGCAATGTACATCATATATTTCTTTTAGTTTTATCATTCTCTTATTTTAGAAGTTACAGGGGGGGGGGACACACATTTTACCACTTTGGAAGTGTCTCTCGCGCAAACTATTCAGTTTAGAAAAAAATTATATTAGAAACCTCAATATCCTTTTTTGAAGACCTATCCATAGATACACGTAATATTTTTTTCAGTATCAGTTCTAAGTATGGGGAACCCCCAAAATTTCTTGTTTTTTTTTTTCTATATTTTATGTGAAAATCTTAATGCGCTTCACAGAATACATCTACTTACCAAGTTTCAACATTATAGTTCTTATAGTTTCGGAATAAAGTGAGGGCTGTTTGATAAGTACTTTTAAAAACTATTTATAAAACCTTTTATCTGGTAAATGGCAATAACACTGAAAGGCACAATCTTTCAAATAAAGAATGTCAATAATTCAGCAAAAAAACAAGTTTTTGTCAGTTTAATTAATGTTTAACTGTGATCACTCGTAAATTTTCAACAACTATAGAAAAATCTGAATTTCGTGCCGTTATAAAACATTTTTTTATGAAGGGTTGCAGTGCTGTCACAATAAAAACTGAACTTGATTCTGTTCATGGCACTAACGCACCAACGTTGCAGACTGTTTATAACTGGATAAATGATTTTAAACGTGGTCGGTCAAGCACATCTGGCTCCACGATTTGGTCGCCCAATCGAAGTCACTACTGAGGATGTTGTTGAAGAAGTCCATAATATTGTACTCGACGACCGCCGAGTGAAGGTGAGTGAAATAGCTGAGAACACAGGCATAACATGAAATAGCGGAAAAACGATCAAAATTGTCCCCAAAGAAAGTCCTCTTTCATCAAGACAATGCCCCAGTGCACACGTCAGCTATTGCAATTGCTAAAATCCACGAGTTGGGCTTCGAGCTGGTTCCGCATGCTCCGTATTCGCCGGACCTAGCTCCGTGCCATTATTACCTATTCCCAAATCTGAAAAGATGGCTTGGAGGGCAAACATTTTTGACAAATGAGGACTGAGTGTAAACGGCTATTTTGAAGACCTCGACAAAATGTATTTTTTGGAGGGGATAAAAAAAATTGGAAACTCGCTGGAACAAGTGTTTGGCCCTCAAAAGAGACTATGTTGAAAAAAAAATCTAAATTGTTTTAAAAAAATATATTTTTATTACTTTTTAAAACGACTTATCAAACAGCCCTCGTAGGGCCAATAGAAGCTAAAACAATTATTTTTTTAATTTTTGTCTATCTGTCTGTCTGTCTGTTTGTCAGTATGTATGTTTGTTACCGCATCACGCAAAAACTGCTGAATGAAATTTGATGCAGTGTTCACAGTTGTCTTGCTGGTGGCCTAACTTAAAATCTGGTGCATGTTTCATCTTGATACGCCACGTAGAACCTGAGATATTAATAAAGTAAAATTTTCTAGAAGCCATTATATCGGATGATTATAAAACGACTGTAAATATTTCTTCCAGTAACTCAGTATCACATTTAGAAATCATTCATGAAAAATACATCTGTTTTTTACGAAAATTTTGATAAAAAATGCAATATTTCTCGAACGTACGAGTATGTTCATCATATGGGCGAAGTCAACGGCCGCGGCGCTGCGAACGGCGCGGCGCGTATGGGATTGAGAGAAACTTAGTTTTTGGGGATAGGGATGGGGTTGAGGTTGGGTTTGGGATTGGGATTGGGATATCGAGAGTCTCGAGTCTGAGTGGAAGTGGAAGTAGAAGTGGGAAGAGAACGGGAGCGGAAGTGGGAACGGGGCGGATTATGTAGTTCACGCGAGCGGAGCCACAGGCACAGCTAGTTTGAATATATGATTATTACGTAGAGTCAAATAACATTCTACCTGACCAACAATTTAAGTTTCGCAAAGGCAGAAGTGTCATTCCAAAGTTATATCAATTACATCGCTAGAAATGCTTCCCGGGGGCTTAATGTACTCAGGTGTTTGACAGGTGTCCACTGGGGGGGATCTGATCCAAAAGTCTTGTCAATGTTATATAAAAGTATAGTACAGTACGAAGTAATATATAGAATAGTATAGTACGAAGTCATTTTGACTGCAGCTGAGAGGTTTTGCTTAAAGGTAATATCTTCCAATTGCATTGTTCTAGCACGCATATGGCTACACCATGTTTTGCAGACTTCCTGTGACTAGAAGTTTGTACAATATTAGCTACTAAGTGCGTCTTTAACCAGTCAGTACAGATATTTTGTTACAACCTTTGTAATGATAATCACGTTCTCGAAAAGACCTCTAACGATTTTGATGAAATTTGGCATAACGGAAGGAAATCGAACCTGCAACGCAAATAGGACTGCTACCTACCAAACCAAAGGTAATGGATAATCGCTGACACTGGAATTAGAGAATAATATCACATATCACGGCGCGTGATTGTACGTTGCCGCGTTGCAAATTAGCATATAATGACTCTAATGGAATATTCACCGCTGGCGCGGGCTAGTAGTGTTGGTTGTTGTAATTACTTTAAATACTTATTTACTTTTAACATGTAACGTTATAATATGGGTCAATTTTTTTTATTTAAAAACAAAGTGTTATGAACCCATTTTGTCTTTGAAGTAGGAACGCAATAATCTTAAATGAATTAAGATTATACCGGAGATATTATTCTAGCGAATTTGTATAAATTTATATCCCCTATTAATATTTATTTGTCTACCTTTTTAAATGTGCAATAAAGAATATTCATTTATATATCAGTATTTTCTTAGTAGGTTGATGTGTAGTAAATTAAATTGTCAAGTAACTTTAATGTATATTTAATTCGTAAATTATTTTGATTTGGTTTGTACATGATTAGGTATATTATTGATTTCATTATGTCCATTTTAAAATATTAAGATGTGATTACTATCAGATAACGTAACGTAACGTAACGTAACGATATTTATTGTACACCACTATCAATCATATATTTTTCTCACTTCTAATGTAAAGTTTTACATTGTGACACGTGTGAAAGGCAGAAGGTGATGGGAAAGTTAATTTCTTCATATTATGTTTTTGACAGATTTTGAAATGTACGCATGACGAGTCAAGTGCCTTGTAGGTCGAGGATACATTTCAACTTCTCGAAAAGATTATGTACTGCCTAGTACTACTGTAAAGCCTCGAAACGGACCCGTAGCACATTGCGAAGTGCCCGGCAGGACCGGGATACGGTTAGCTTGTACTCCAGTAGCTTGTACTCCAGGCTATTCCGTAGCACATTACGAAGTGCCCGGCAGAACCGGGATACGGTTAGCTTGTACTCCATGCTATACCGTAGCACATTGCGAAGTGCCCGGCAGGACCGGGATACGGTTAGCTTGTACTCCAGTAGCTTGTACTCCAGGCTATACCGTAGCACATTGCGAAGTGCCCGGCTGGACCGGGATACGGTTAGCTTGTACTCCAGGCTATACCGTAGCACATTGCGAAGTGCCCGGTAGGACCGGGATACGGTTAGCTTGTACTCCAGGCTATACCGTAGCACATTGCGAAGTGCCCGGTAGGACCGGGATACGGTTAGCTTGTACTCCAGGCTATACCGTAGCACATTGCGAAGTGCCCGGCAGGACCGGGATACGGTTAGCTTGTACTCCAGTAGCTTGTACTCCAGGCTATACCGTAGCACACTGCGAAGTGCCCGGCAGGACCGGGATACTGTTAGCTTGTACTCCAGGCTATACCGTAGCACATTGCGAAGTGCCCGGCAGGACCGGGATACGGTTAGCTTGTACTCCAGGCTATACCGTAGCACATTGCGAAGTGCCCGGCAGGACCGGGATACGGATCCACCTCTTGGTAATACAGTTAGTTATGGTGTATGTATCAAGTACTTGGAGTTTGGGTGTAGGGCTCCTCTTTAGCATGCATTTCATTCATAGGTCGCATTTTATAAAACTAAAAATATTGACTCTCCCGTGTATGTATATATATGAATCGGCGGTTTTTGCAAAATCTAATATTAACATGTTTACATTTAAAGTTCGTATGAGGCAATTAGATAAAATGGCAGTGTTACCAGCAAACACTACCTTGTTACACAAAAGCCTATTCTGCAGGATACCTCACATCTAATAAATAAAATCGTAAATATCGAGTGTCTGTACATTGAAGATATTTGCAAAAAAAAAAATGGGGGGGTCTAAGGATAAGCAACAGAATGCATTTCGATCATTTTTAACATTTTTGTCTGTTTGTCTGTGAGTTTGTGCACGCATCACTTAAAAACGACTGATCGGACTTTGATGGACTTTTCACAGAAACATGGAGCTTAATTTGGTGTAACATATAGGCTTTATTTCATCGCAATTGGCTATTTCAATCAAAAGTTATAGACATTTTTAGTTTTCAAATACATTAGTCGGTAAGGTTAGTATGCAATATATTGCACATAATAGTATTTCCGTACTATTCAGATTGCGATGAGTTTGGATTACATTTGGAGCTGCGGGTGGGAATTGGAGTGCGAGTGGGCTTGGGCTTGGGCTTGGGCGTGGGCTCGGGCGTGGGCGTGGGAAAAGGGGATTATGTATGGGAGCGGGAGCGGGAGGGGAGCAGGAGCGGGACCGGAGCCGGAGCGGAAGCGGGAGCGGAAGCTGAAGCGGGAGCGGGAGTGGGAATGGGAGCGATTCTGTAGTTCACGCGAGCCGAGGTCACCTGGTCTAGACCTGGACCTGGACGATACACTGTGAAGAATGTAGGGTGTAAATGGTCGACTGAAGTCGTGAGCGGTAGCGGGAGCGGGTATGGTATCAGTGTAATTTGAGCTGACCTGGACCTGGACCTGAATTTAATGTGTGAGTGGAAGTGGGATAGGGAGCGGATGTGGTAATTGGAGCGGATCCTGTAGTCCACGCTAGCGGAGCCGCGGGCACAGCTAGTATGTAATAAAATCCCTAAAACGATACGAGATGTAGATGAGATTAATTTGTTTTAAAAAAAACTCCACGATCTGTTGACAGAAAAATGATATTATAGTTTGGAAGGATTTCTTGGTGACGGTTCAATTTAAGGTTTCAATCTGTATATGTATACAGATTGATTTATATACAAATTGTTTTTAAATGCATGCTTTACTGCGACACAATGTTGTATGCCCACGTGGCGGGACATAGCTGAGCTCTAACTATGACATGTAATCCTTTATATACCTATGATCCACAATAAAGATATTTCATTTCATTTCATTTCAATCTCGAACAAAAATGTAAAAAACGAAATGAAATTAGTACCATCAATTCCAGCCTTTGTGTGAAGTGACAGGACATCTGTGAATTCGTGAAGTTGTGCATATATTTTAAATCTGCTGAAGATTCGGTGAGTTCATATTTATTTATTTTTATAAAGCTTATTGATCATAAATTCGAACATGTTGAACAATATTTCTCAACAGCCCGTTCAAATGAATTATGATTCTGTTAACTACATAATCGTAAATTTAAAACTTTCCTTAAAAAATTGGTAATTTAGATCACAAACCGATTCCTCGCTTCGCTCGGCTCGTCGCTTCGTTGCACTCCGTGCCCTTGAGGCATAAATAAAAATTTACAAAATTCAAAAATTCCCTAGAAAATTCACGCTCAGCACAGAACAGAAACATGCCGTATAGTTCTCGGCTCAGTTACTGCTCTGTAGTTAATAGGCTGGCAGAAATCTCTCAAAGATAGCCTAGCATTCATAAATGTTTTTTTGTTTGTTACGATTTGTTGTGTCAGTGTGTGCAATAAATAAATAAACATAAGTATCTTAAATTTAGCGATGGCAGCGCAGACGCCGATGGACCTCACTTACATGAAGATAATACGTACCGCGCTGCAGTGCCTGGGCGCGTGGCCGCCCGCGCCATTCGGGCCCCTTGCGCGGTGCGGCCCGGCGCGCCTGCTGAGGCACCACTGGGTCTTGTTCAGCTTGTGGTTCACCACCGCGGGGCTGCAGCTTCTGTACATAAGGCACAACTCAGAGAAGTTGACTTTGTTCGAGTTGGGACACAACTACTTCGTTATTTTAATATTTATTGTTGTTATCGTAAGTATTCAGAAAGCATGTCATTGCCGATGAGTTATAATGAGTCCCAGCACATGCAGTTTGCAAATAGAGAAGATATCGGAATGAATTACTTTGACCTGGCAAACACAAAATGCCACCAATAGGATCCAACAAAAGACTTTTTAGACAGAATGTTTGACGTTTCCGACACAAATGCTAACTCTACGATAGATGGCGTGTTATCGTGTTCATGCAAAACCATTGTTTTCAATTCTATTGCAGCAACGATTGGCGATGGTGTCCACGAAATCATACGGGGAGGTGACCAAAATGTTCATTTCTGAGTTTCATCTGTTCCACCATAAACACAAATCAGACTACGCGATGAAGGTGCGATTTAATTAATCTTACGCTAGATATATAATAAACATACATACATACAGAGGGGTAGGTAGAGACGATGTGTTGTAGTCGCCATTTTGCGCGATCCTGACACACCTCACTAGCCTCACTCGCATCCATCAACCTTTTCATGCACCTCCTTTTATTCATCTCATTGGCGAACCCCAGCATTTTTGACTACGTCATCAATTTGATCCTTGAGAGTCTAGGATTACCTCTAGCTTCCACATTGCGCTATAAATCTCCCTTGTCACAACGCAACATACCCTAATCTTCATTCAAGATATGTTCTTCTTCTTAGATATGCACAAAAACAATTACTTAATGGAATCATTTAATTCTTCTGCAGGTATATAAACAGGTAGACAGAGTATGTTTCGTCTTTTGCTGCATGGCAACCTTGGCGCTAGTTGCCAATCCAGTTGTAGTTAACGCCGCACCGGTAATGAACAACTACCGCGGCGGCATGTTCAGCTCCCCGCGGCCACACAACGGCACCTACGAACTCGTTGTCTACTACTACTTGCCCTTTGACTACCAAACCAACTTCATCGGATACCTGGCTGTAGCCATATTCAACTTCGTTATGTCATGGGACGCCGTATTGTGTTGGTACTACATTGATTTCTACCTCAGTGTCATCGTGTTCCACACGTGGGGCCACCTGAAGATACTCGTTCACAACTTGAGGAACTTCCCAAGACCTGGAATGGAGTCCCAGAAAGGAAGCTCGTGTGTTGACAACACTACACGGTACACTGAGGAGGAGTCTAGAAACGTTGCGCGTTTGTTGAAAGAGAACATAGATTACCATCGGATGGTGATGGAGTGAGTTATAATTAATAAGTTTTATTGTCACTCAAAAAATTAAGAATCAATCGTTTTTCAATTCTATACTAATAATCACGGAGCAGTCTTTTTGGTATATTCTCGAAGATGGCCGTCAATACAATATTAAATAGTAACACTAGATGGCACCAGCAGTCGGAGAAATAGTTTTAATATATTTCTGAATTTATTTGCCAATAATTTTGATCTTCAAGCCTTACAGACTACGACTCAAAGTATCCAATAATTAGATATGAATCATTTAGTTAATGAAATAAATTAGTTTTTAATTCTAACTATTCTCAACCCACGAGCGACCAAATTAATAAAGTATCGTCTTCTGCGCCCAGCCTCGTGCGCAAGACTTCGGGCGCCTTCGGGCTCATGGTGTGTGTGTACTACGCCTTCCATCAAATTTGTGACTGCATTTTGCTCCTCGAGGTGTCCTCACTGGTGCGTAGCAAATACCAAGCAACTAACTAATCATAACTATCATACGAGAGATTTAATAGATCGTGTATATTTGTACCTACGAGTATAACTAAACTGTGAATATAATTTATACTTCTGATATTTAATTTATTACTTAGCCATCGTAGTATCAAATCGCACTTTTAATAATATATACTGACTGAAAGAACTCAAAATGTACTTGAAACCATAGAAGAGAGAGATAGGTAGGTGTTCTGGATCTTGAACAGACCATCATTGGTTCTTGTTGTGTAATGTTAATGAACGACCACCTACACAACCACCTGGTCACGAAAAAAATATTTTATTTTTATTTTTTATTTTATATTCCTCTAGACCTGACGCTGCTGGTTTTTTTTTTTGTAAATTTGGATTAGGTCTATTTTGTAATTATGAGAGCACAATCTAATTAACTTTTATTCCTTAAAGGATCCAGCAAAAATGAGTGAATATGGTGTGATGGCAGTATTCTCCGTACAACAGCTGATACAAATGTCAACTGTATTTGAACTCATCAATTTGAAGGCAAGAAAGCGAATCATTAACTTTACATTCCTCGTAGTAATAACTGTCGATTCTATATGAAACAAACACTGTGCCCTTTCTCACTTGAAACGACCGACGAAGAACGAAGGTGACCGACTTAGCTGACAGAGTGGCGTTCATTGCGGAAGGCCTATGTCCAGCGGTGGTCGTCTAAGGGTTGGTATGGTGATGATGATTGTATACATTCAATTCGTGTCCTGTGTCGAGCAGAGTGATCTGCTAGCAGACGCGGTGTACAGCGTGCCGTGGGAGTGCATGGGCCAGAGCGAGAGGAAGACGGTGCTCATATTTCTGGCCAACGTGCAGACTCCGGTCAGGCTGAAGGCTCTGGGCATGGTGCCGGTGGGCGTGAGGACTATGGTTGCGGTAAGACTTGCAAGGTCATGCTGATATTGCCGGGTGGTTCTCGGCTTAGAATAACGCCACCTCCAATCTTCCCGTGGGTGACATCAAGGCGACTAAGGGGTTTGCACCAGGGACGGACAGAGTTGGTCTTCTCCTGTGTACATTAAGATCATTACTGCGATTATCCATCCGTTTGCCAAGCGTGGTGATTATGTCAAATCGCCCAATGGACAGCCCACCAAAAGTGGCAATCTATTGGGGAGGCTTATGTTCAGCAGTGGGCGAAGTTCGGCTTATGATAATATGTTTATTTAGATTCTCCACAATAAGGTTATTTCAAGTTAAGTAAATCAGATTGACATTTTATATAATCAGTAACCTGTTTCGTGGAGACTGATGCCTGAACTAGACATAGCCTGTTTTTCAGGTCACCAGGTCTCCACCCCACGGATTTAGAGTAATTATATTATAATAGAAACTTTATTCACTATTATAAATTAGGCGATTAATGAGTTTGTGATGTGTGAAGGTGTATGGGGTGTGATTTTATGTGTGTGGGGGTGTATGGGGGGGTGTATTTCAATATTTTTTAACTGTCATTAGCTAAAAACAAAGAAGATTGTATGTATTTGTAAGGAGCCTTCATAATAATTATACATTAATATCTGTTCTTAAAGAAAACTACCTATTTGTTGAAAAGATTACACAAGCGTGTCATTTTTGTTAAAGGTTTCTCATCGTGGGGTCGATTTAAAAACTTGCCGCATAGCAACTAACCGAGTCGATCTGGATTCATTTGATAAATACTCGTGTTGCAAGCCAAGACGAAGACAACATTGCTCTTCGGTTTCGATTGATAAACGTTGTGAATCAAACTGAGTCGTTGAGCATGACTTTCTGGACTTTCATTAAGCCTTAATAAGTTCGTGTGTCTGAGAAAGTCTATAGGCCCGCTGCTCAAAACTCTCATTTGAAATATTTATAGTATTTCTGTCCCTACTTTTCTTTAAACAATCTTTCTTCTTGTTACTACTGTCTTCCTAACGGCGCTGTCTCATTTGAGCAGCGCGTTTTAAATAAACAAAATACACTTACTACCCACTAAAAAGTAAAAAATAAAATTATTTTTAAGAAAAAAACAAAAACCGACTTCAAGGCTATACCTACACGGACAAACTTAAACTAAAAAGTAGAAAATAATATTTTAATTACTTCAAAGCAAAGAGCATTAAAGGACAATCAACAAAATTATTGATACTTATATACCTATTTACAATTTATAATAAGTTATTTTTGGAGTCGGTGCCAGCCAAAGCAAAATTAAACTTAATGGATACCTCACTTCACTCAGGCATATCATATTGTTGCTTAAATTGTTAATTAAACTGTCCTTCTTGGCTGGCACCGACTCCAGAAATAACTTATTATGAATTGTAAATAGGTATATAAGTATCAATAATTTCGTTGATTGTCCTTTAATGCTCTTTGCTTTGAAGTAATTAAAATATTATTTTCTACTTTTTAGTTTAAGTTTGTACGTGTAGATATAGCCTTGAAGTCGGTTTTTGTTTTTTTCTTAAAAATAATTTTATTTTTATTAATATATATTTAAAGGTTAAACTACAACTCTCAATAGATTTTCCGTTTCGTCATAGCTCAGTGATATGATAAATCTAGATAACTAGTAAACAATTTTACGACCCTTTTGCAATTATATCAGAATTCCCTTCTTACATTTCGCTGCCTTCTCGTGTATCAGGGCAGATTGGACTGTATAAATAACTCATTTATATGCAAACATTTTATTCGATGTATATTTTGAAGTATTTAGTCAAATATTAAATTAAAGGTTGATCCTCCAGTCTTTGAACTATAGTCAAAATGTAATATTGTTATTTCTCCACAGATCTTCAGAACATCAATATCGTACTTCGTGATGCTGCGCGCCTTAGCCAGCGAGAAGTGATTAATGATCACTTATTACAATACACATTGTGAACTGTACACTTTACTTACATTATGATAAACAAACACTTGGTATTTAAACACTATACAGGATTTACAAGAAGACAAGCTGGGCTAGCCTTTTATTTGATAGAGACAGCATATTCACGCGTTTTGCAGAAAACCAACAGCTTTTTGACACAATAAAATCTTTAGCACACAACATACGAGTATATTAAATAAATAAATGTCGTCGCATGTGTATTATTTATTTTCAAACCTCACAACTAACTTGCAAGTGATTCATTTTGACTTGAGTGTGGTGAAGTAATAAGTTACCGATTTATTTAAACTCAATTGTGGACCACACATCACGCCAAGTGGTATATGTTCATCTACGGAACTCTGTTCCACCCTTCCAAGGACTAGCAATTTTAATTTCAATTGATTTCCTTTTAAATTAATGTCAATCGTAATTTATTAGTAATGAATGAGTACTGATGAGTTCATAGTGATGTACTGCCACAATATCGATTATTGGAAATTATTTAAATTATTTATCAGTGCATAAATTGTCATCCGATAATATGTAACGAATAAACAATTTGCTGTAGGTATGTAATATTATCTATACATATAATAAAAGAGTATAAAAAAATAAAAGAAAAGCGAATCTGTACAATGAAGTTAAAAAAAAATTCACTTTCCGGACATTACTTAAGAACAGTGGAGTCCAAAAATATAATGTATGTATGTATGTATGTATGTATGTATGTATGTATGTATGTATGTATGTATGTATGTATGTATGTATGTATGTATGTATGTATGTATGTATGTATGTATGTATGTATGTATGTATGTATGTATGTATGTATGTATGTATGTATGTATGTATGTATGTATGTATGTATGTATGTATGTATGTATGTATGTATGTATGTATGTATGTATGTATGTATGTATGTATGTATGTATGTATGTATGTATGTATGTATGTATGTATGTATGTATGTATGTATGTATGTATGTATGTATGTATGTATGTATGTATGTATGTATGTATGTATGTATGTATGTACGTATGTATGTATGTATGTATGTACGGGCTAATCTTGGAACTACTAAATAGAATTACCGCATGTCTGTAAATTGAAAATATCAGCAAAGATAATATATGTTTTTCCTTTAATTATTATATTCAACACAATGCAAATTGTTTAATGAATAAATAAATACAAAAATACAAAAAAAAAACCTACAACTCATCCTCATCCTCACCACGAAGCAAAATAATTTCTCGCACCTCATAAGTCACCTCAAAGTTTTTACCTTCATGACTGACACGAGCTGATTATTATATTAGTCAACTAGCTGTTGCCCGCGACTTCGTCCGCGTGGATAAATTAACATCACACATTATTAAATAAAAATATTTTGCAGGAATTTGAGGTATCTTTTCTCTGATTCTTAGAACAAATATTTTATCGGAAGGACATATGCCTTTACCCCTTCTCTTAGTCTCCTCTTCCCCCTCGCATTCCCCTCCCCCTTTCGCCCTCTCCTTTACCCCAACCTTTCCCCTACATCTCCTCCCAACCGCTCCCAACTCTCCTTCTCCCAAAACCCTACCCTACACCCAGAGGGATGTGGGTAGAGGTTTGGGAGAAGAGAAGGGGAAGGGGAGGGGGCTAGGAATGGGGAAGGTAAAGGAGAGAGAGAGTGAGATTGGGAGGGCTAGAACTTTTCCTAGCCCTCACTAACTTATCTGGCATTTTGTTATCCAGTTATTTGTATATGCAAAAACTTAGCATTTTGAAGGAAGGAAGGGAATAGGGAATGGGGAAAGAAACGGGTAGCGGGAAATGGGGGAAGGGAAAGAGAAGGGGAAGGGGAGGGGGTAGGAATGGGGAAGGTAAAGGGGAGATAGGGTGGGAGTGGGAGGGCTAGGAAGAGTTTTTCCCGTTTCCCGCTACCCGTTCCTTTCCCCATTCCCTTTTCCCTTCCTTCCCTCAAAGTGCTAAGTTTTTGCATATCCAAATAACTGGATAACTAAATGCCGGATAAGTTAGTGATCGGTACAGAGCCATTATCGTATAAAGATTTTTTTATCGCGATGTGTGGTAATACCCAAAAATAAACTATGCAACAGCTAAAATTTAAATAAACTATAAATAGGCTATAAAATATTTAAAGATCTGTCACATTCCGCAAAGTTTTTTTTCCATGAACAGTAACGTGTAACTGCACTTTCATACTTACAAATGAGAAGAAATGAGAGTTCATCTTCTGGATCAGTCTCTTGATATTTTATTAAGATACAAATATACCAGATTGTGTCCTGAACCTTAAACTATTAAACAGTGAAAACCCCGGCAAACACTGTTCCGTAGTTTCCAAAATTACAAACAACATACATCCTACAAAAAAATATGCAGACAAACACGAAATTTTTAAATTATGTTTTTGGATTCCACTCTAAAGTAATGTCTGGGGACTGCTTTTTTTTAACTTAAAGCAACGAAACGCCGTTTTACAGTTTTTTTATATGAATAGATTATTTACGAATTACTACATTATTAGGCCTATTTCAGGCTAATGATGATAATTACACAGTTAAGACTATCTAATAAATAAAATCGTAAACATCGCGTGTCTGTACATTAAAGGCATTTGAAAAAAATAATTGGAGGTCTAAGGATAAGTAATAAAACACATTTCAATCATTTTTGGAATTTTTGTCTGTTTGTCTGTGAGTTTGTGCACGCATCTGAGTTGAGGAGCTTGAGCTTGGACAGTGTGCAGTAGCATAATTAATAGAATTCACTGTTACTGAGATGAACAGTGTACACACGCTGCCTAAAGTGTGCTCTGTGTGACACCCGTGCCCCATCCTCCAATTGCCCCGTCGACGTCGATTAAATAAACCTCTATGTTTGTTTGTTAAATGTGTAGTACGACGGCACCTGGTTATACATAATATACTTTTGGCAAAATCATCTTCTTGACACAGTCTGAATAACGCTAGAAGTGTGTTTTGCCGAGGGTTTTCAAGACGTTCCCTGAATAAATACTTTTCCCCAATAGTCTCTTTTCAGTTTTCTCAATTATAATTTCCTTTTTACCTCAGTTTTGAAAAATGTATTGCAACAAAGACCAAAACCTGCTTTAGTAGACCTCTGAAATAGACCATATTTGTACAGTACTAAAGTTTTTGGTACCTGGTTTACTATTTCTTAGATATATTTTTAGTTTTTTTTATATATTATGTTATTCCGGGATATACATTGTCACGGTACAAAGTTTCGTCAAAATCCGTTCAGTAGTTTTTGCGTGATGCCCTAACAAACAAACAAACAAATAAACAAACAAACAAACAAAAATTTTAAAAACTGTTCTATCATGTTTAGTTACTTATTTTAAGTCACCCTGGTTGGTTTTTTTCCGAATATATTCAATGTACAGACTTTTTTGCATTTACGATTTTATTATATGTATAGATCATGAAGGTAAAAACTTTGAGGTGACTTATGAAGTGCGAAAAATTATTTTGCTTCGTGGTATGACCTGTAGTATCAGTAATAAAACAAATTAATTGTAAGTGGGCGCGGGAGCGGGAGCGAGAAATAGTGGGTTTTTGCTTCTACTTAAAAGTCGTCCTTTGACTTGATTTCTAAAGGATGTGTTGCGAGAAGTTTGTTGCGCCGTTTCTTCGTCACAGCGCTGAAACATAGGAAGCAGTAGTCGATAAAAAAATGACGTGTATAAATGTACCAAGTGTACTCATCTATACATATAATAAAAGAGTAGAAAAAACAAAAGAAAAGCGAATCTGTACATTGAAGTTAAAAAAAAATTTTCACTGCCCGGACGTTACTGAAGACCAGTAGAATCCAAAAATATAATTAAAAAATTTCTTATCTGTCTGTATGTATGTATGTATGTACGGGCTAATCTTGGAAACTGCTGAACAGAATTTGACGGCGTTTTCACTGTTTAATAGCTTTGAGTTCGGGCCTCATACTGGTATAAGTCATATCTCAATAAAATGTCAGGATGCTGATATACAAGTTGACCTCTCATTTCATATCATTTGTATGAAAGTGTAGTTCAACATTACTGGTCGATGCAAGAACTTGACAGAAAGTGACAGAGATGTTTTAAAGCTCATTTATAGACTTATTTTAGCTGATGTATTTCAGGTATTTCCACAAGTCTCGATACAAAAAGTTCGCTATTCGATAATTAGTGGCCCTGTATTAGACCGGTGATCGTCGACAATGTCAATATCGAAGCTGTTCAGGAGTACGTCTGCCTAGGACAGACAATATAGTTGGGTAGGATCAATTTCAAAAGCTGACAGAAGAATCCAGTTAGGGTGGGCAGTATTCGGAAAACTGCGTCAAGTCTTTACGTCATCTATTCCACAATGTTTAAAGACAAAAATCTTTAATCAGTGCGTCCTGCCTGTCATGATTACAGCGCGGAGACGTGGACACTGATGGTGGGCCTGATCCACAAGATTCAAGTGGCTCTGCGAGCTATAGAGAGGGCAATGCTCGGGGTCTCTATGAGGGATATGATTCGTAATGAGGAGATCCTATGAATAACGAAGGTGACCGACATAGCCGAAAGAATTAGTAAGCTGAAATGGCAGGTCACATCTGTCGTAGTACCGAACTGCCGTTGGGGCAGACGGGTTCTAGAGTGGGACGCGACGTCCCACGCGCAGGGTGGGACGCCCTGCCGCCAGGTGTATGGACGACCTGAAGATGGTGACCGGAAGCGGCTGGATCTGTAGGGCGTTGTGGCATTCATTGGGGAAGGCATGTCCAGCAGTTTGACAGACATTTTGTTGTACAGTTAATTGGATATGCAACATAGGAAGGGAATAGGAGGGGAAGGAAGTCGGATGGAAAAGAATAGAGGGATTAGGGTTAGAGAGGAAAGATGAGGGGGCAGTGGTAAATAAAGGGTGTAGGAAGGGGTGGGTTAAGGGAAAGGGGAGAGGTAGGAGTAGGGAGAGGGAATGGGTGGGGGAAAGGGTTTTCAACGTTGTGGGAAGGGGATGGAGAAGGAAAGAAAGAAAGGGTATGGAAAGGACAAATTGGAAGGGGGGGGGGGAAGGAAATATCACCTAATTTGCACAATATTAAATTTTTTTTATTGATTATATGATAATCTTTTAATTCATGATAAATGTAAATGTCAACTTTATTTTAAAAAAAGCGGCCAAGTGTGAGTCGGACTCGATCATGAAGGGTTCCGTAGACGCAAGTAACATAATATAAAAGTTATTGTAGTTCGTTGTAACTTTGATCGATGTTTTAATAATAGTATTGTGTGGTTTACGATTTATGACGTATTAAAAAAAACTACTATGGCAATGTACATCATATATTTTTTTTGTTTTATCATTCTTACAGGGGGGGGGGCACATTTTACCACTTTGGAAGTGTCTCTCGTGCAAACTATTCAGTTTAGAAAAAAATTATATTAGAAACCTCAACATCATTTTTGAACGTACGTATGGGTTTGATAAAAAAAAATTGAGTTTCAGTTCTAAGTATGGGGAACCCCCAAAATTTAATGTTTTTTTTTTTCTATTTTTGTGTGAAAATCTTAATGCGGTTCACAGAATACATCCACTTACAAAGTTTCAATAGTAAGTTCTTATAGTTTCGGTATAAAGTGGCTGTGACATACGGACGGACAGACAGACAGACAGACAGACAGACAGACATGACGAATCCATAGGGGTTCCGTTTTTTGCCATTTGGCTACGGAAACCTAAAAAACTGTGGTCCAACGGGCGAAACCGCCGCCGGAACGCTAATTTTTACCCGACTTCAAAAAAGGAGGTTCTCAATTGTATAGTATGTTTTTTTATGTATATTAATATTTTTAATGCATAACCAGATTAATAGATTTCTTTTAGGACTTAGTAACACGTAATACATAAGAATGTGTAATGTTAAGTTGTCCACGCGGACGAAGTCGCGGGCAACAGCTAGTATGCAATAAATGGTTTTGACTTTGACTTGACTTTGACCCTTATGCTAATTGACAATTCCGGTCTTCCAGTAAGAGTAACAGAAATCAAGAAGAAGACTTGGGTTAATTAGTATGGTTTTTAATAAAATTTCGATTATCGATATGAAACAGAAAGTTAAAAGTGCCTGCCTGAATCGATCAATATAATATTACGCAGGATAATTAAATAAGGTGCATATATCGGTTTAATCAATTTATTTGATTCGAACTGTGCAGTGTATTAACTAGTCCAGCTTATACGTCGTATTATGCGAGAACGACTGGGCCGTTGAAAAAGTCCTCAGTTCTACGGGTACGACTGCAGATTTTCGGCAAAGTAAGTATATATATATCGAGGGCATCAAACTGAAAGGGCATAATTACTGATATCAATTTTAGACGAGGCAATATAACGTTTGGCGTGTGGTTCCCGGTTTATAATTGGGCCACCCCTATCTTTCCCGTGGGTGCCGTTATGGGCAGCAACTTTCTCCTGTGTCTGTATGTTAAGATCATTACTGCGGTCACTAATCCGCTTGCCAAGCGTGGTGATTATGGCAAATCCCCCAATGGTCAGCCTACCAAAAGTGGTATTCTACTGGGGAGGCCTATGTCCAGCAGTGGACGTATTTAGGCTGATGATGACGAATATAATGTTATGTTATTCTCTATAACCGGTCATTCTATTTATTCTTACAAGCGTTTAAGTACGATAGTTAGACGCCAAAAGCTTATCAATATCACAATATATCACGTGATCCCCAGAGAGTACAAAATGCCTATTTAGTTTAACGGATAGATTAGATTAGATTTATTTATTTCACTTTTACGTCTTAAAAATTCAATTTTACATGTCATTCTAATATGGTAATAGGGATCGTCATAAAATAATATCATCATCATCATCATCATGTCAGCCTATAGACGTCCACTGCTGGACATAGGCCTTCCCCAATGAGCGCCACTACACCCGGTCCTCCGCCCTCCGCATCCAGCCGCTTCCGGCCACCTTCTTTAGGTCATCGGTCCATCTGGCGGCGGGGCGTCCCACCCTGCGCGTGCCAATCCGTGGTCTCCACTCCAGAACGGCCCAACGGTTCGGTTCTGCGACAGATGTGGCCCGCCCACTGCCACTTCAGCCTACTAATCCTTTCGGCTATGTCGGCCACCTTCGTTCTTCGTCGGATCTCCTCATTACGAATCATATCCTTCAAAGATACGCCGAGCATAGCCCTCTCCATAGCTCTCTGAGCAACTTGGAACTTGTGTATCAGGCCCACCGTCAGTGTCCACGTTTCTGCACCGTAGGTCACGACAGGCAGGACGCACTGATTAAAGACTTTTGTCTTTAAGCTTTGTGGAATAGGCGAAGTGAAGACTTGACGCAATTTTCCAAAATAGTCCTTTGTTGCAGATGTGTGACCAGTCGCCGATGGAGTTGAGTTACATGAGGATAATGCGCAGGTCGCTGCACTACGTGGGCTCGTGGCCGCACGCGCAGCTCGCCGAGCGGCTCGGCGAGCGCCGGCGCGCGCTCCCGCTGCGACACTACCGTTTCCTGTTCTGCTTCTGGTTCCTGTTGGTTTCTCTGCAGATACTTTACATAAGAGACAACATATACGAGCTGAGTTTCTTAGAAATAGGTCACAACTATATCACTGTTTCCATGAGCATTGTCGTCGTGGTGAGTATAAATAAAATAAATATGTCAGACATTCACACCAATTATCCAGTCCCAAACTAGGCAGAGCCTGTGGTATGGTTACTAGATAACGGATAGACATACTTAAATAAATATATAAACATCCAAGACTTGGGTACGAACATTCATATTCATCATACGAAAATTTGCCTCTAGCGGGATTCGAACCCGCAACCTCCGGCGTGGCAGTCCGAGAGCTACCCGTTCCGCCACAATTATGGTTGACTTTGTATAGAAAAATAATTTATTTTACCTGTGTTAATACTAAACATAGGTAAAATGAATAAACAATATGGGATTTGAACTAAGCTGTATCTTAAAGTCGCAAGTTTGATATTTAAATGGAAAAAATATGATATAACTAGCTGTTGCCCGCGACTGTACTGCTTCGGGCCAGCAGCTTGTTAGACCAGAGACGATCATCCTGGCGACACAAAGACGTTATGCTGTCTGTGTGTTGGGAACCCTACTATGCTCGAAGACATAATTTATTTGTGACGTATCATGTTATTAATAATGTTGTCCTTACAACTTACAGCTGCGAATCACAATGCCAGGCACGACATCGTACTGCGAGGTGATAAAAATGTTCGTGCAGGAGATGCATCTACTCCACCACAAACCCAAGTCCGATTATGCGGCGAAGGTTTCAATTTCAATTACCTTTAATTTACATAAGTAGTTCAGTTACCTATTCGAAGTGAGTCTCGGCAGAAAGTGAGTGCTCCGCTCTCACAGGCACAGCGATATCCTGAGCTGGGGCCTGTTTGCTGCTGCAGCACACATACTGTGTCTACTACAGTGTGGCCACACTGTACTGCTGTCCCCTATCTTACAGATCGGTCGCACGCAACGATCTCTATGTACTACTAGATGGAGAGTTCCAAACAATCGCTCTGTTCCGCGCAACTGCGGCTCCGGGAGCCCCAACTCGTTCACATTCACTTTGAAAATTGTGCAGTTACTACGCAGAACATTTAATTATTTACTAAATATTGACGCTATTTACCCGTAGCGTCAATGTTTAGTAATAATTAATTGTTCTGCGTAGTAACTGCACAAGTTTCATTGTGAATGTAACCAAGTAGCGGCTAATTTCACAGAGATCGTTAATTCTATAGCATATTTGTTTTAATATTAGCGAAAAAAAACACCTAAAATATACAAAATGAAATTATTATTATTTTATATTTTTTTATTTCATTAGCACAACTATATTTATAAAATACCCAATAATTCTATAGTATACGCGAGTAAGTAGCGTCAATATTCAGTAAATAATTAAATGTTCTGCGTAGTAACTGCACAAGTTTCAAAGATAATGTGAACGAGTTGCGGCTCCCGGAGCAGCAGTTGCGTGGAACAGAGCGATTGTTTGGACGCTCCATCTAGTAGTACGTCCTATTTAGTATTCTGTGGTAGTACATAGAGATCGTTGGTTCCGCTCACTCGTGCAATCAAGTGTGAACAAGCCATGTGATCCTGGCGTGTGCACCCGATTTTTTAGTTCTAGATTAAAATTATTTCTGTTCTAGAATTTTTTTTTTGACATTGATTTATTTAAAATATTGCAACATTACAGATTATTATTCCATTGCGTTACAATAACTTCTCTGTTCTATTCTATTTATTTTGTTATTCACAGGTACACGAGCAAGTACATGCATTTTGCAACTTCTTTTGCTACCTGAACCACCTCTGTGTGATCATAACCATAACATTCTTTAACTCTACGCCCCTGATAAAGAACTACCGCACGGGAATGTTCAGCTCGCACCGACCGGACAACGGCACCTTCGAGCCCTCGGTCTACTACAAGCTGCCCTTCGACTACCAACACGACTTCATCGGCTACTTGACGATGTTCATATTCAACATGGTGCTAACGCTCGACGTTGGATGCGTCTTCATGGTTTTCGATGCGTTTCTTTCAATAATCGTGTTCCATACGTGGGGGCATCTGAAGGTACTCGATCATAACTTGAGAAACTTCCCCCTTCCCGACATGAATGCACAAGAGAGTTGCTCCAGTCACCTCGGGAGGCCTCCGCTGTACACCGAGGAGGAGACGAAGAGAGTGGCGCAGTTGTTGAAAGAGAATATAGATCATCACAGGCTGGTGAAGAAGTAAGTGCATCTTGATTAATTATCATATCAAGAGCAGCAGCGTCAGCAGCGTGTCCTCTGTGACCTATCAGGTGCTTGTTAAAAATGGTGGATCCTTATTGTCGGCCCCGTAGCCTAGTCGGTAGTACACCTGCCTGCGTAGCTCGGGGTCGCGGGTTCGAATCCCGCCCAGGGCAAACATTCGTGTGATGAGCACTTGTGTTTGCCTTGTGACTGGATGTTATTTATATATTATATTATGTATGTATATCAGCTGTCTGACACCCATATTATACAGGCTCTGCCTAGTTTGGGATAAGGGGGCCGTGTGTGAAATGTCCCCACATATTTATTTATTTATTATTTATAATAATATAGGACGCAAAGACATCCGGTGCTCCAAATGCCAACCTCATCTGCACGCTGTGCACCCTGCCGATTGACCAACTAGGCCGTGGCGACCGATAATAGCACAGACCAGTGGAGGGCAGCAGCGTCACCGGTGTGAGGCCCAGTACTACGATGGCCAACACGTCTGCCCAGCGGACCCATTATGGGTAAAACTCCCCCATGAGTGGCAACAGTATTTTTTTATGGTGACGTTCATTGGGGAAGGCCTATGTCCAGCAATGGACATCTCAGAGCTGATATGATGTGCAACATAGCGACATGTTATAATAATGAATTAAGCCACTTTGTTCTGAAGTGGAGACCGAGGATAGGCAAGGCATGCGCAGGGACGCCTCGCCGAAATGGACCGGCGCAGGGTGTGACGTCTCGCCGCCATGGACCGACGACCTGAAGAACGTAGCTGGAAGTGCTTGGATGCGGAGGGTGTGGTGGCGTTCATTGGGGTTCAGTAAATTATTGCTAAATATCTATTGATCGTTTAAATACATTAATATATTCAACTTATTATGATGATGTAGTTTTAGGGTTGCGACATAAGTTCGTTAAACTCTAACGTGACTATGTGTAATTAGTATACATACATTTATGTACTAAATTAATATAGTAATAGTATACATTATTTGCCGTGTGGTTTCCGGTAGAGTAGAATAGGACCACTCCAACTCTTCCCGTGGATGTCGTACAAGTCGACTAAGGGAATACATTATAAAACATCAATCAGGCCTCCCCAACCCGTCTGGTCAGCGCGGGGAGTGTAGGCCGAATCCTCCGTCTGTCTCCGGCAGATGAGAGAGGGTTGTGCTCCTGCAGTGGAGTCAAAAATGACCTGATGATGATGATACATTGTTTATATTATATTGCACATAATGTCGCAAACTAATGATAAAAGTTGTTTGGTCTTTAGATTCGTAAACAAAATTTCAAGCGCCTACGGATCCATGCTGTGCGTCTACTACGCTTTCCACCAAGTTAGCGGCTGTATTTTGCTTTTGGAATGCTCTAAACTGGTAATATATAATACTAGCTGTTGCCCGCGACTTCGTCCGCGTGGGCAACTTAACATCACACATTATTATGTATTTCTCGTAGGAATGGGATGTTTTTTTGGGGATTAAAAAAAATAAATTTATTTCATTTTTATTTTATTATGTATTTCCCGTAGGAATTAAAACTATCCTATGTCTTATTCCCGGACCTAACCCATATATATCGATAAGCGTGATTGAGTAACAAATATTCAAACATCCATATATTTACATTCACATTTGTAATATTATATATAGTAGGAAGGATTATTTATAATACTAATACTATATTTATTTTATTTATTTATTTAACTCTTTATTGCACACACATAACATTATAACAAACAAAAAAAAAAAAAAAGGAAATTACAGTACAAATGGTGAAGCTTATCTCTTTAAGAGATTTCTGCCAGCCTACCAGAGAAAGAGAAAACTGCGTGCTAGGGCAGACGTGTGTGTACCTAAATATACATAATAATTAATATATAAAATGAACTATATTTAGAGTCATATGAAAACCAACGCTATTTGCGTCTCTGTAACATATACATGAAAGGGTCAACAGCAGCAAAAACGGGTTTGTATTATCATGTAAACTTTGCGGTCCACTTAGGAACATCATCTATTAATATTTTGTTTTTCACAACGATCTCTATGTACTACTAGATGGAGCGTTCCAAACAATCGCTCTGTTCCACGCAAGTAGCCACAACTCTTTTAGATTCACAATGAAACTTGTGCAGTTACTACGCAGAACATTTAATTACTACTAAATATTGACGCTACGGTTAAATAATGTCAATATTTAGTAAATAATTAAATGTTCTCAGTAGTAACTGCACAAGTTTCAAAGTGAATATGAAAGAGTTGTGGCTACTTGCGTGGAACAGAGCGATTGTTTGGAACGCTCCATCTAGTAGTACATAGAGATCGTTGGTTTTTCATATGACTATTGATTTAGAATAAATTTATACAGGAGCAATATGGTAATGTTTATGTTTGAAGGATCCGGAAGCACTCAGCGAGTATCTTCTTCTGACAGTGTGCATGTTCCAGCAGCAGATACAGTTGTCTATTATATTCGAGCTCATCGGTTCTAAGGCAAGTTGAAGTACCTAACGACGTCAAGTTTGTACTAGATTTGTTTAATAATAACTTCGTCCACAGCATAAAGCACTAGATAAAGTCTTTGTCTATGTCAAATAGCCGCTCGGCCACGACCTTGCCGCTGCCAGCGGCAACTAGGAGCGGGGCGGCGAGCGGCGAGAACAAATGTACAAAAATGTTAGCAGCACGCCACGAGGCGCCACAATCAGCGGCCAACCCTCCGCCTGCCGAAACCGCGTCTCTCACCGCGCCGCGTCCCGCAAAGCCAAAAGTCGTGGCCGAGCGTTAAAGTCTAATGTCTTGCGTGATTGAAACGCGCAGGAGTCAAAATAGGAAAACACGAAAGCGGCTGACAAAATTATCTTGTACGAAAAAAGTAAAATTTATTATTTCATACCTTTAATCTGAGTTTGAGAATCGACTAGAATGTGTGCGTGGAGCATAGAGGTATATACTCTCTGGCAAGCGATACGGGGGTATACCGCGCGCAGAATAAGGATGACACGATATCTCCAGATATCTCTTAATGAGGCTCGGCAATATGCACACTACCTTTTTTTTTATTGTTGATGGGTTTGCGTTTAACTTCAATCTCATCTGATGCGTGATGATGAGGCTTAAGGTGGAGCGCGGCTACCCAAATTTACTGCCTATTTACTCTTATTTTAAAAAGATCCAAGTTGTACTTTCCGGAAATATTGAGGCTGGCAGGGAGTCCTTAGCAGTTCGCATTATGAAGTAGGAAGCAAAACGCTTTGTGCGAGAGCGTGGTATGTTTACTACATAAGGATGAAGTCCCTCCCCACGCCTGGTAGTCCGGTGATGGAAGGAGGATGGGGGAAACATTACTTATTAGTAAATATCTAATAAATAAAATCGTAAACTTTGCGTGTCTGTACATTGTATATATTTGCAAAAAAAAATTTGGGCGTCTAAGGATAAGCAACAGAACACATTTCGATCATTTTTGTCTGTTTGTTTGTGAGTTTGTGCACGCATTACTTAAAAACTACTGAACGGCTTTTGATGGACTTTTTACAAAAACATGGGGCTTAACTTAACATTTTGTCTTTATTTCATCGCAATCCGTTTACTCAATCAAAAGTTATGGACATTTTTAGTTTTCAAATACGGTTAGTATGCAATATATTGCTTGATAGTATTTCCGTACTATTCAGATTGCGATGAGTTTGGACTACATTTGGAGCTGGTTAGGGGAGTGGGAGTGGGAGTGGGAGTGGGAGCGGGAGCGGGAGCGGGAGCGGGAGCGGGAGCGGGAGCGGGAGCGGGAGCGGGAGCGGGAGCGGGAGTGGGAGTGGGAGCGAAAATGGGAATGGGAGCGAAACCTGTAGTCCACGCTAGCGGAGCCGCGGGCACTACTTTTTCATCCTTGTTTTTCATCCATTTTTTTCCTTGATCAAAGAACAATACGTACTTCTACACTGACTGCAACTTTATATCGGCTAGAGCGAGACGCTCGCGGACGCGGTGTACAGCGTGCCGTGGGAGTGCATGGCCCCCCGAGAGAGGAAGACGCTGCTCGTATTGCTGAGCAACGTGCAGAGGCCGGTCAGGCTGAAGGCCGGCGGCATGGTGCCCGTGGGCGTGCGAACCATGGCTGCGGTAAGAGTTCATCATCAGTCATGATGACGCCTACGACACTCGTAGCGAGCTACGTAGTGCTACGGCGTAGTTTTCAGTTCATCATCAGCCGAAACACGCCCACTGCTGAACACAAGCCTCCCCAACAGAATGCCTATTTTGGTGCGCTGTCCATTGGGGGATTTGCCATAATCACCGCGCTTGGCAGACGGACTGGTGATCCCAGTAATGATCTTAATATACACAGGAGAACGCTGATCGTCCCTGGCGCAATCCCTTAGTCCCACTGATGACCCACGGGAAGATTGAGGCTGGCCGTATTCTAAGCCGGCAACCACAAGGCTACTTTTTAGACACGTAATACAATACGTCGTCTAACGGTCTCTATGTATAATAGATGGAGCATTCCAAATAATCGCTCTGTTCTACGCAATTAGCCGCAACTCGGTTACATTCACAATGAAACTTGTGCAGTTACTACGTAGAACATTTAATTATTTACTCAATGTTGACGCTATTTAACCGTAGCGTCAATACTTAGTAATAATTAAATGTTCTACGTAGTAACTGCACAAGTTTCATTGTGAATGTAACCGAGTTGCGGCTAATTGCGTAGAACAGAGCGATTGTTTGGACCGCTCCAATCTAGTATATTGTTCACGTCGTTATTATTATTTAGTGAATATTGTATCTATGATATTAGTGTCTCGTCTAGAGTAATGTTAATTTCTTTGCAGATCATCAAGACATCCCTGTCATATTTCCTCATGCTGCGCACCGTCGCCGCTACTAAATGAAATATTTGAATTTCCGAAATATCTAATAAATAAACATGCAATGTCTGCACATTAAATATACTTTAAAATATTTGGATTTAGGATATATATTCTATACAACGATCTCTATGTACTACTAGATGGAGCATTCCAAATAAAGATGGAGCGTTCCACGTAAGGAGCCGCAACTCATTCTCATTCACTTTAAAACTTGTGCAGTTACTACGTAGAACATTTAATATATTCTAAATGTTCTGCGTAGTAACTACTCAATTTTCATTGTGAATGTGTGTAATAGTTGCGGCTCCTTGCGTGGAACAGAGCGATTGTTTGGAACGCTCCATCTAGTCGTAGTACATAGAGATCGTTGATTCCATAGCATATTAGTTTTAATATTAGAGAAAATACACACCTAAAATACACAAAATGAAAATAATTATTTGATGATCTTTTATTTCATTACCCATTAATTCTATAGTACACGCGAGTAAAGTCGCGGGCACAGCTTTCTTCTTCTTATAAATAAAAACGTTTACTTTGCGTGTCTGTACATCCCATCACATTATCAATGCGAAACCTTGGATGTTTGTTACTCAATCACGCTTCAACCACTGGACGGATCGTGATGAAACTTGGCACACATATAGGTTAGGTCCTGGATTAGGACATAGGATAGTTTTTATCCCGAAAAAACTTCTCATTCCTACAGAAAATACATAATAATTTGTGATGTTAAGTTGTCCACGCGGACGAAGTAGCGGGCAACAGCTAGTTGAATATATTAGACAGATAGGATGAAGTTCTTGACGCGTGGAGGCCCCACCGTCGTTGCGTACCGTTATATGCAGGCTGGATGCGTAGACAGTAAGTACATATACACCCGTTATTATCAGTGGTCGGGGTACCTAGTTGGTACTCAAAATCAAAATATTTATTTTCAAAATTGGAATACATTATTCACTTTTTGACGTCAAATTCTGCCTAAAACTACTCCACTTCCACCTGTATAACCGAGGGGAAGAAGTGGCAACAAACCCAACGGCACAGGGCCCTACCTTTGATTTATCTTATTCATTACAATCATTAAGTCTACCTATGCTGAGCCATCAAGCACTCCATGGACTTTTACCATTTAAGTAGTCATCTAACTTAGGCTTTCTTGCAAGATGACGTCATAGTATGGACATACTGTCGGCTCTGTGGACTGGGGCGAGGAATGCAGCCGCGGTATCCCCTGCCTGTCATACAAGCCGACTGAAAGGGGTCATCGGGGACGCGGGTGCACGGGGCAGGGGCGAGGTGCACCCATTACATCCTACGCGTCCCCGGAGAGGCCACTGCTGCTTCATGCACCGCGAGGGTGCAGGGGGAATCCCAACATATCCTGCTTAACACCGCGAGGCGAGTGGGTATGCGATAGGCATTTCCCCGCGAGAAAAAAAATATGGACATACCGTTGGTTTCTGTGTTGGTGAGCGTCATTTATTCACATCATTTCCGGGAAATTTTACATAGGTATATTTTCCAAAGGTCGACTCAATCGGTCCTGTAGTTTTTGAGTTATAGTGCGGAAAGGCAAAGAAAAAAGCTACGCTATGTAAACCCCATATCCGTTTCTACAGAACCCTATCAGTATATAATATACATAATTATACATGAGCTTAATAACATACTAATTAATGAACCTGAAGACAAGGACATTTTAATGCATTTAAATATTAAATCGACTCATTTGATTCAACTCGTGCAGTGGTGAGTGTGGACGTCTGTATTGCGTCCGTCTCTTGCCAACCTGTGAGAGAGACTGGGGATCGTCGAAAGAGGTCTTTAGATTTATGACGTGGATACCTACCACTGTACAAATTATCTTGCAGGAAAGTATGTACCATTTGCACCTAGGTACTGTTATATAATTAGACGCCATGAACAAAGCAGTTTGAAGTTTAATGATATCATTAATTGTAACGTTGTAGATGTCCGCGCAGTCGCCTATGGAGTCGACTTACATGAGGATAATGCGGAGGTCGCTGCGCTACGTGGGCTCGTGGCCGCACGCGCAGCTCGGCGAGCGGCTCGGCGAGCGCCATCGCGCGCCTCCGCTGCTACGCGTCTGGTTTCTGTTCTGCTTTTGGTTCGCATCGATGACTCTGCAGATACTCTACATAAGAGATAACATAAACGAGCTGAGTTTCTTACAAATAGGTCACAACTACATAACTCTTTCCATGGGCATTGTCGGCTTGGTAAGTGTATGGTTAGCTCTTTGTCCACATTCGTTTCTGTGCAATTTTTTGATTTCCTACATATTATTCCACGCCATCCTGCGCAACAGAATTGCCTCCCTGATGAGCTGCGTGCAAGGCAGCACTGACAGCTTCCTGACCACTATACGGGAGAAGGCGGATAGTCCAATACTCAGGCACTGGGTGACTATCCACCTTCACAAACAAAACCAATTTTAATTTTATTTTATTTTATTGTCCGCTTTCTAACATAGACTTAAGTTTTATTTATACTAACAACATGTTATGGACTAACGTCTGATTTATAAATGATTTGATTTTATGACTGTTAGCGCTTATTTAACTGGCAAGGTTTTGGTATATATTTTTTTACGTTATGTATCTTATCTCGTCTCGTCTTATCTTATAATAGCGGGTCAGGCATATCCCGCCACACGTCCACCCTGGGGATCTTTTGGACAGTCGTACAGTTGGTAAAGCGCTACTTGTCGAAAATCGATACCAGCTCGTATCTCACAAAAGTCAAATTGAAATGTACGGGGAACAACCTAAGGGGATCTTTTGTGGTCAAAAAGCAGCCTTAACTTGTATGTCTGTAAAGTTCCCATTATACTCATACTCATTTATTTCAACCTTTTAGGACATTGAGAACTCTAGGATAAGTCGACATTGGGCTCGATTCTGAAGGCAATGTTAAAATTTGACAGCACTAAAACTGTTGCTATCCTTGTCACACAGTATTATGAAGATAAAGACGAAACCAATTTTAGCGCTGTCAAATTTTAAATGTGTGTCTTCAGAATCGGGCCCATTGAATTGTTTACATTTATGTTAAATTTTATTTAAAATAATTATTAAAAATTATATTTCATTAAATTGCGTTTTAGCGATTTAACTGTACTACTATTTGTGTGTTTATTAATTGGGATAACTGATTGTGTTTAAAAAACTTGCAGCAGCGAATCGTTATGCCGCTCACGACAATCTACCGCGAGGTGATAGAGATGTTTATGACGGAGGTGCACCTGGTCCATCACAACCACAAGTCTAAATACGCGATGAAGGTTTACCTTATACTACTCTGTCATGAAAGTACCGGGAAAAGATCAATAATACACAAAATGTTAATTATTCATCCAACTTTATTTCATCACTTTCAAAGTATGCTCCTTCAGAAGCGACACACTTACGCCAACGAATAATCCAATCATCAAAACATTTTTGAAACGCTTATTACGGAATTGAGTACAGTTCTCGCCGCGAATTCTCCTTTATGTCTTCTATCGAATGGAAACGGGTGCCATGAAGTGGTAATTTGAGTTTAGGAAAAAGAAAAATGCCGCATGGAACCATATCTGGTGAATAAGGTGGTTGCTCAATGATGTTTGTGGAGTTTTTGGTCAAAAATTAATTCACAATGATGGTCTTATGCGATGGCGCATTATCGTGGTGCAAAATCAAAGACTTTTCTTTTCACAAATCCGGCCTTTTTCGTGGAATTTGCTCCCTTAAACGCCGCATAACGCTCAAATAATATTATTTACTTATAGTCTCACCTTCCGGCAAGAACTCTGAGTGAACAACACCGCGATAGTCAAAGAAATGTAGTGGCAATCCAACAACAACAAAAAAACAAAAAATATTGAATTTGGAACCATAAACAAATCATCCATTCCCGATACTTTTTTGACTGAATGTATATTGAATAATTTTCAAGAGATGCTTCAAGATAACAATTTGCTTTTATTCTTCAGATCACACTGAGTTTTTATAACTAATTTGTGGTCCAAAGGTACACAAGGAAGTTCATCGCTACTGCAGTTGGTTCTGCTACTTGGTCCACGTTCAGATAATCATGATCGTTGTATTTTTTAACTCCACGCCTCTGATTAAAAACTACCACGCAGGAATGTTCAGCTCGCAGCGCCCAGCAAACACCTCCTTCGAGCACTCCATCTATTTCAAGCTGTTCTTCGACTACCAAACCGATTTCACCGGTTACCTGATAGTGGTCATATTCAACGTTATAATAACGTTCGACGTTGGATGTGTCTTCGGACTTTTCGACGTTTTCCTGTTCATACTGGTGTTCCACACTTGGGGTCACTTGAAAATACTCAATCACAACTTGAGGAACTTTCCCAGACCCGAAATGAAACCGCAAGAGAGCTGCTCTAGCTACCTCGAGAGCCCCCCGAGGTACACGACGGAAGAGTCGGAGGAAATTGCGAAGATGTTGAAAAATAATATAGATTATCACAGACTGCTGATCAAGTGAGTATACAGAAGCTTTTAAATGTTCCATTTATGTATTTTGCTGTTGTTTCTGATCAATGTATAGCTCCGTATCCAGGCAGAAGCCCTCGGATTTGGGAGTCTTTATCTAGGAGAATGTCATCTAGCGCTCTTATATCTTAAGATGGAGTCGAAACCGTTTAGCTGACGACATATTATAAAGCGTGTCATCATCATCATATCAGTCATTAGACGTCCACTGCTGGACATAGGCCTTCCCCAATGAACGCCACCATAACCGGTCCTCCGCCCTCCGCATCCAGCCGCTTCCGGCCACCTTCTTCAGGTCGTCGGTCCATCTGGCGGCGGGGCGTCCCACCCTGCGCGTTCCGATCCACGTGCGATACAGCGTGTGCCTCATCATCAGGTTATTTTTGTCTCCACTGCAGGAGCACAACCGTCTCTCATCTGCCGGAGACAGACGGAGGATTTGGCCTACACTCCGCGCGCTGGCCAGACGGGTTGGGGAGGCCTGATTGATGTTTTATAATGTATTCCCTCAGTCGCCTTGTACGACATCCACGGGAAGAGTTGGAGTGGTCCTATTCTACTCTACCGGAAACCACACGACACACGTGTGCCTGTGTGTATCTATTGTGACAGGAGCTTGAATTAATGCGTCACGTTTTTCACATTATTTTGTAAATCAATTCACATTGTCTTTTCTCAGTTTCGTAAACAAAACTTCAAGCGGCTACGGAACCATGCTGTGCGTTTATTACGCATTCCACCAAGTTAGCGGCTGCATATTGCTCTTGGAATGTTCAGAATTGGTATAGTTTTCAAATATTTACAGTACAAAAGAATATAAATTAATCAATCAATCATATATTTATTTGCGAACATAGGTAAAAATATGGTGTTAACAGAAGGTAGTGTGGCAACCTATGCTCCGCCATACGGCATACAAATACATTACTTAGTAATAAGCACATGGGCATGCGGAAATGATTCTATTACAGTATGTCAATTGATAAGAATAAAATGACAAGTTATAAAAAAATCAGTTAATGTCAATTATATAAATATTAAGAAAAATGACAAGAATTATCTGAATAGAAAGTAAGCATCAGTGTACATTGCAAAACATGGTGTACATCAAAAACTGTTGTCAATCATGAATTCGTTTACAGAGTAGTATGATTTTCCTATTAAAAACTTAAATAAGTTACTTTTGTATAAATTCATATGATTGCAGTCTCGTATAGGTTTCGGCAATTTATTATATAGGTACCTTATATCGCATCTTAATTATGATCCCTAACTAAGACTTTCAACTCTTCAAATAATTGATTCAGATTTGTTTAATTGATTTGCATAGTATCATTGTGAGCCGTGAGATGAATCTGAAGATTTAAGTTGCATTTTGAACACAATTCGTTGGCCACGTGTGGTGCAACACTGTGCTCGCTGTTTTATATTCTGGTTATCTAAAATTTCAGACAATAGAAAGCAGTCAGTGAAATATCGACAAAGAGATTGGTACCACACACACACACACACATACATCACACATACATTATTCTCATAATCTCAGGCTTCCCGATACAGACTGCATGGTCTAGTGTGGGAGCTCCAATATGTGTTGTCCTGTCAATTTTTATATTTTAATCGTACTCAATTGATGTAATCATACAATTTTAAGGATGACTGTAAAAATCTATGTGTCTGGTAAATTATAATAAACTATTTGAATTTGAACCTTAGAGATCAAACTCTGACCACCCGAGACATCCCTAACTTAACTTTGAACTGTCCTCATATTTAGTGACTAATTTTACGTGCATTTTATAAAACTTACTGCTTGTTTTGTCGACATTTCAGGACCCAGAGGCGCTCGGCGAATATCTTCTACTGACAGTATGTATGTTTCAACAAATGATACAGGTGTCAGTTATATTTGAGCTCATCGGTTCTAAGGCAAGTAGCGAGAAGGCTGATCTTATCTTCGAAAATCTCCTTCTATTCTCACCGTATGTAATCCGTGTTATTCAGAGCGAGACGCTCGCGGATGCGGTGTACAGCGTGCCGTGGGAGTGCATGGCCCCCCGAGAGAGGAAGACGCTGCTCGTATTGCTGAGCAACGTGCAGAGGCCGGTCAGGCTGAAGGCCGGCGGCATGGTGCCCGTGGGCGTGCGAACCATGGCTGCGGTGAGAGTTCATCATCAGTCATGATGACGCCTACGACACTCGTAGCGAGCTACGTAGTGCTACGGCGTAGGTTTCAATTCATCATCAGCCGAAACACGTCCACTGTTGAACACATGCCTCCCCAACAGAATGACACTTTTAGTAGGCTGTGCATTGGGGGATTTGCCATAATCACCGCGCTTGGAGGATTGGTGATACTAATCTTAATATACACAGGAGAACGTTGCTGCCCATGTCTGGTGCAATCCATTAGTCGCCTTTGATCTTTTAAGCTAGTCGCAGTCTGACACTCTTTCCGTTTGGCCAACCTAGGTAAAACAGTAATATAATATTTTTGGTCAAACCTTCAATGGCCGAAATACATTTTTTCTGTACCGTTAGAGAGACCGTGGTGGGTCTGTCAGAATGACGCAAGTGGAAAGACCAAAACTTTTATTAAAAAACAAATGCCTTGAAATATTGTTTTTCCTTTCTTTCGCAGATAATTAAAACATCCGTTTCGTATTTCCTCATGCTGCGCACCATTGCCAACGATTAAAGTATTCTCTTCTCTGCTCAGTCAACATCAAGTACAGTAGCCGTGTTGGTACTCGCAGTAATCAATGTTGGTGTCGTGTGGTTTGATTACAATGTCACGATCCTTATTTCTTAGCCACGTACTTTGTCTGCTTGCTTGCGTGTCCGTCGGCGTCAGAGGGCTGCTAGAACTTCGCCCACATTACTAATGCACGCAAGATTGACATGATTTTAAGTAATTAAAGAATTAGCAACTCTGCAGAGCTGGAGGAGATATTCTACCTGTACACCGGCCCCTCCCACCTCCTTGTTTCTTTAGTATTAGTAGGTATATATCAAATTGTTTATTTTTTTATCACCTCTGTTTCTCTTAAGAAATTACATAAAGAATTTAACTTCAAAGATCGATGGTGACTCATTTCGCTCGTGTTCCCGCAAAACTCACTGATGTGCGCTAACGTGACGCGACGTATGACGGCTCGATTGCGCGTAGGCACAGATTACTTAATCACACGTAGGTACAGACACAGTCAACGATCTCTATGTACCACGAGATGGAGCGTTCCAAACAATCGCTCTTCCACGCAACTGCGGCTCAGGGAGCAAGAACTCTGTTACATTCACAATGAAACTTGTGCAGTTACTACGCAGAACATTTAATTATCACTAAATATTGAAGCTATTTTAAGTACAAGGCGACTAAGGGAATACATTATAAAACATCAATCAGGCCTCCCCAACCTGTCTGGCCAGCGCGGGAAGTGTAGGCCAAATCCTCCGTCTGTCTCCGGCAGATGAGAGAGGGTTGTGCTCCTGCAGTAGAGACAAAAACAACCTGATGATGATGATTGAAGCTATGGGTAAATAGCGTCAATATTTAGTAATAATTAAATGTTCTGCGTAGTAACTGCACAAGTTTCCAAGTAGTACATAGAGATCGTTGGCTGAAATATCGTTGATTGGCTGTGAAGAAGAAATTGCGCAACAACTTTCAGCAACACATCTTTTAAAATCAAGTTTGTGTACAACATTATAAAGATTGTACAAAGCTGAAGCAACATAGTACCAGGCATCTTTGTAATTCAAATTTTATAATACGCTTTCTTAGCAAGTTGTTTTTAATGTGATTCTTAAACTTTCAATGAGTCGTATGTAAGATTTCTTCTGGTAGTTTGTTGTAGAATGATTTACTGATTTCTTGGAACTGCTCTAGTTGTGCTCTAGCTTGGTACATAACGTTTGACTAACACCAACGATCTCTATGTACTACTAGATGGAGCGTTCCAAACAATCGCTCTGTTCCACGCAAGTAGCCACAACTCTTTCACATTCACTTTGAAACTTGTGCAGTTACTACTCAGAACATTTAATTATTTACAAATATTGACGCTACGGTTAAATAATATTCGTTGCCTAACACAAATACTTTTAGCTCAGTGGAACTGCCTATTTCTACAGACAAACAATTTTGTCAAAGTGCTGAGGTGTGCGGAGAAAGGAACTGCATGTTCATTGGCCCGGGCCGGTGGCGCCACGTCCTGATTGGTGGAAACTAAGATGACGTTGTGCGCGGTTGATGCGACACGTTTTGTAAAAGTCTGATGTGTTACTACAATGGGACCTGCCTAATTAGTTTTTTTTCATGCATAAAAACAAGTTAGAGCGCCATTATCAAAATCGTATTAGATCGAAAAAGTGAGAGTAGCTCAACATTCCATTCCAAATCAATTGTCATACGAAAATTAACATAATTATTATCAAAAAAAGGGACAGCTCCATTTGTTTATCTTATCTTCTTAGGGGGCCAGGAAGACCTGGCGACACTTCGACTCTTCAGGATCTTTTGTGTCAACCCCCTGTCCACCAACGGTGCCCAATGCCGATTTGGTGGACTTCACCATACGCCTTTACAATTTCTTCATTGGCATATGCAGGTTTCCTCACGATTTTTTCCTTCACCGAAAAGCATGTGGTATTATAAATAAACCGTACTTAAGTACGGTACAGGCGGGGTTTGAATCAGGCTACCACGGCTCTTCCATTTGTTTAAATTACTAGGTATTTACCACATATTTTATAGTATTTTTACGGAATGCATATACATATTTGATATACATATTATATAAGTTTAGTCAGGTCTCCGTCACTCGATCGAACCTACCGCGGTAAGTACCTATACTTTCGTGTCGCCGTGTACGAAGAAATAACCGCGATAAGTCGAGTGCCTTAGACACATTTTTGCGCGTTACGTGGTACATCAAACGGCGCCCGTCACCCTTCACATCAAGCGCAGTCTACGGAGTAATAACAACGCTAAGTCGGGCGCCTTAGACTTATTTTTGCGCGTTACGTGGTACATCAAACGGTGCCCGTCACCCTTCACATCATGCGCAGTCTACGGAGTAATAACAATGCTAAGTCGAGCGCCTTAGACACATTTTTGGATGTATTGTCTTACAGTAGGTAATGGAAAGTGTAGATATTTTCATTTTATTCGGGAGGTATGTACTAGCAAAGATAATATATACTAGAGTGTACTAGTAACTATTAATTAAATGTATTTAAAATTAATCAAACAGGACACTAGCAGTAAAAACATATACTTATTACCGAGTAAACTTTGCGGTCCACTTCGGAACACCATCTATTATTTATTTTGTTTTCGAAACGCAACTGCGTTTGTTATCGTATGTCAATAGATTTGAAGTGGAATGTAGAGCTGTACGCGAGTCGATAAGGACATAATTCCCGCAGTCCGCATTGTTATTCACCCAGCGACCTCTTTCGTGACGGTTCCAGAGCACGCCATGCCGCATCTCGCGTCCCTCTCACGCACGCACAGCTTCACACCCATAGACTTGAGAGGGGAGATTGGTGCGTGAGTATTGCCAAGACTTCGTCTTGCCGAAGTCCCGTGCTCTGTCTCTGTTATATGTGGCGCGTGCGAGGGGGACGGAAGGCGGCGCAACAGTTGTCGGCGCGGCATCGATTGGCGACACGTGCGGCTAGACTCTACAACTGTAGCATCAAGGCATTTCTCATTTGTACACTGTGCATTACTTTTTCAAGTTTCTTTGTGGTTTCTTTGAGAACATATTTCTATGGGTTAGTTACATGGCATTCTTGATTCTGCTGTGTGGTTTCCAGTAGAGTAGAATAGGACCACTCCAACTCTTCCCGTGGATGTCGTACAAGGCGACTAAGGGAATACATTATAAAACGTCAATCAGGCCTCCCCAACCCGTCTGGCCAGCGCGGGGAGTGTAGGCCAAATGCTCCGTCTGTCTCCGGCAGATGAGAGAGGGTTGTGCTCCTGCAGTGGAGACAAAAATAACCTGATGATGATGATGATTCTTGATTACATCATTAGCCGAGATACGTCTACTGGAGAACACAAGTATCTCCAGTTAAGTATGCCACCTTAAGTGAGCTGTTCATAGGTGATTTGACATAGGTAATCACCACGCTTGGCAGGCGGATTGGTGATCGCAGCAATGATCTTAATATACACAGGAGAACGCAGCCCGTCCCTGGTGCAATGACGACACCCACGGGAAGATTTTGGGTGGCCCTATTCTAAGCCGAGAATCACACGGCTAGCTATTCTTGGTTAGAACAAAAAAATAAACTTATCCATACAAGCGACATCCTTTATTTTGTATGGAAAGTTAAATGACCAGTGGTATTGGTAACGCTGGAGTAAGGTGACTCCCAGACTTGTAGCCTTAGGGTTAAGCTACATACAAACGCGTGGATTCGCATTATGGGGCGGTTGACGCATGGCACGCGGACGCATGGGGTCGCTGCTCGATGCGGGCTTATGCGGACGCTGGTATAGGTAAGCTTGTCTTATTCCTCAATTTTAGGCCAACAACAACGGTTGGGTGTCGCGAGAGCGAAGTCACGCATTTGAGAACGTCCCGCGCCGCTTGAAAATCCGAAAGCGTAGATACCAGCCTAAGACGAATGGTGTATGATTTTACGAATCAGTGTAACATTGACTTTCTTCCATGCGCGTAGGATCCATTTTAGTTTGCATTGAATTGTGTAGGCTTGCAATGGCTAGTATGCTTGCAATACTTTATTTATTAGTACAACAATGAGCTGAAGAAGTGGCATCGAGCCTACGATCGCTATGTTCTACTAGATGGAGCGTTCCAAGCAATCGCTCTGTTCCACACAACTGCGGCTTCGGGAGCCGCAACTCGATTACATTCCCAATGGTACTTGTGCAGTTACTACTCAGAACATTTAATTATTTACTAAACATTGATGCTATTTACCTGTAGCGTCCATATTTAGTAATAATTAAAAGTTCTACGTAGTAACTGCAAAAGTATCATTGTGAATGATACCGAGTTGCGGCTCCTGGAGCCGCAGTTGCGTGGAACAGAGCGGTTGCTTGGAATGCTCCATCTAGTAGTATATAGAGATCGTTCATCGAGCACATATTTTACAGATGCGAGTCATTCATCGATTTTTTTAATGTTTCTCCTGGTTTTAATAACATCTCAGCTTTATTAGGATGCAGGGTTGTCAATCAATCAGGCTTCCCCAACCCGTCTGGCCAGCGCGGCGAGTGTAGGCCAAATCCTCCGTCTGTCTCCGGCAGATGAGAGAGGGTTGTGCTCCTGCAGTGGAGACAAAAATAACCTGATGATGATGAGCTTTATTAGGATGCAGGGTTATCAATAGGGCCCGACATGAAAGACTCAAAGATCTAAGTTCTGTGTTTTATATATAAGTTTTTCGATAAATCCTACTAACATTATACATGCGGAAGTTTGGATTATTGAATGTTTGGATGTTTCTTACTCAATCACGCTTCAACCACTGGACGGATCGTGATGAAACTTGGCACACATATAGGTTAGGTCCTGGAATAGGATATAGGATAGTTTTTATTCCGAAAAAACATTTTACTTTCCTGCTGTACCTCTACTACAATAGATGTAGCATTCCAAACAATCGCTCTGTTCCACGCAAGTAGCCACAACTTTTTCACATTCACTTTGAAACGTCTTGTGCAGTTACTACTCAGAATATTTAATTATTTACTAAATATTGACATTATTTAACCGTAGCGTCAATATTTAGTAATAATTAAATGTTCTGCGTAGTAACTGCACAAGTTTTATTGTGAATGTGAAAGAGTTGTGGCTACTTGCGTGGAACAGAGCGATTGTTTGGAACGCTCCATCTAGTAGTACATAGATATCGTTGCTCTACTATTCTACGGTATATGCAAAGTGCGGCGTGTCACGCTATAGCCAATATATTGGGGTTCAACTTTAACGCCACCGCAATGTATGTTGTGTTCACTCGTAAGGTCGCGTAGTCCGGTGGGTGGGCGCGTGGCGACGGCTCTATCTCCCCGCGGCGGCGGCGCTCGTAAAACCAAACAGAATGGATGCCCAATCAAAGAAAAGAAAGAAAGAAAAACATTTATTCACTACCACAATTGGCACACACAAAGAAAAAACCAACAAAGCAAGAAAAAGGTAAAAAAAAAAAAAAACTTATAAGACTAGAGAAAACAATTTAAAATGTTTAACTTAAAATAGAATCAAGGTTCCTTCCGACGCAGTACGCAACATATTATCCACACACATACATATTCATTGTCACGAACACACGGCCACCGCTGTCATTCAGCATCTGTGTATTGTATGCTTGCAATACTTTATTTATTAGTACAACAATGAGCTGAAGAAGTGGCATCGAGCCTACGATCGCTATGTACTACTAGATGGAGCGTTCCAAGCAATCGCTCTGTTCCACGCAACTGCGGCTTCGGGAGCCGCAACTCGATTACATTCCCAATGGTACTTGTGCAGTTACTACTCAGAACATTTAATTATTTACTAAACATTGATGCTTTTTACCTGTAGCGTCAATATTTAGTAATAATTAAAAGTTATGCGTAGTAACTGCATAAGTATCATTGTGAATGTAACCGAGTTGCGGCTCCCGAAGCCGCAGTTGCGTGGAACAGAGCGATTGCTTGGAACGCTCCATCTAGTAGTACATAGCGATCGTAGGCTCGATGCCACTTCTTCAGCTCATTGTTGTACTAATAAATAAAGTATTGCAAGCATACAATTTTCATTTCGAGTGAAAGTTTAATATACCTATAAACGTTGATTTAATTACAGTGAAACCCAATAATTAGAAGACGACCCAAATATGGTCTTATTTGGGTCAAGTGCTTTCACTTATTTCTACTACATTTTGGTTCCGTCCATATAGTTTTCCATGAATATTCCTTGTATCCGTTTGCCATGCGCCATGACTCCACGCGCCAAGCCCAAATAAGTTAATACCATTAAAATTCAATCACCAAATAGGTCGACCCAAACTGTGTAATGTACAGGCCAATTACCATAATGGCCTCAGTTTGTTCGCCGCCGTTGTACGAGTACTTGTGACGCGTGCCTGCACACTATTATATTACTACTAGCTTTTGCCCAGCGACTTCGCCCGCGTAGCTTTCGATATTTTTTTATCCTGAAGCCGAATTTGCAATAACAAAAATCGGCGTTCAAAAACAGCGTTTATGTTTTTTTGCGTTTATATGAAGGTAAGAAAGGTTTTTATTTAAAACAAATATAGCACGTTGCCGTGTGGTTTCCGGTAGAGTAGAATAGGACCACTCCAACTCTTCCCGTGGATGTCGTACAAGGCGACTGAGGGAATACATTATAAAACATCAATCAGGCCTCCCCAACCCGTCTGGCCAGCGCGGGGAGTGTAGGCCGAATCCTCCGTCTGTCTCCAGCAGATCTCTCATCGGTTGTGCTCCTGCAGTGGAGACAAAAATAACCTGATGATGAAATCGAAAGTACATCCACTGCGGAATACAAGCCTCCCCAATAGAATGCCATTTTTGGAGGGCTATCCATTAGGGAACTTGAGATAATCACCACGCTTTCAGGCGGATTGGTGATCGCAGCTCACATGAAAACGCTGCTGCAAAGTCAAAGTCAAAGTCAAAGTCAAAGTCAAAATCATTTATTGCATATGAGTACACTTGGTACATTTATACACGTGATTTTTTTTATCGACTACCGCTTCCTAGTGTTAGCGCTGTGAAGAAGAAAGAAGCTGCAGTCCCTTAGTCGCCATGACGACATCGAAGGTAAGATTCGGGCCAGTCAGTGTCAGTAGCTAGTTACGAATGAGGAGCGCCCTCACGAACTAATATAATTAAGTGAACACTAGTAATTAGTCAACAATGCGGCGCCGAGCGCGGCTGTTACGCGACTCAGTCACGCGACGCCGGCAACTGGTTACTTCCGGTTCCGCGGGCCCGGGGCATGGCCCGCCCGTGCCAGGCGACTGTTTGAACGGCGGCAACGATGTCTATGTACTACTAGATGGAGCGTTCCAAACAATCGCTCTGTTCCACGCAAGGAGCCGCAACTCTGTTACATTCACAATAATTGTGCAGTTACTACGCAGAACATTTCATCATCATCATCAGGTTATTTTCGTCTCCACTGCAGGAGCACAACCCTCTCTCATCTGCCGGAGACAGACGGAGGATTCGGCCTGCACTCCCCGCGCTGGCCAGACGGTTTGGGGAGGCCTGATTGATGTTTTATAATGTATTCCCTCAGTCGCCTTGTACGACATCCACGAGAAGAGTTGGAGTGGTCCTATTCTACTCTACCGGAAACCACACGGCAGAACATTTAATTATTTAGAAATATTGACGCTACGGAAATAGCGTCAATATTTAGTAAATAATTAAATGTTCTGCGTAGTAACTGCACAAGTTTTATTGTCAATGTAACAGAGTTTCGGCTCCTTCCGTGGAACAGAGAGATTGTTTGGAACGCTCCTAGTAGTACATAGAGATCGTTGAACGGCGGGGGATATTGATATCATGATACCACGACTGCGTGGAAGTTGTTATTTAGTACACGTAATAAACACATGACCTTAACTTAAAAATACAATTTGGTCCTATTCTATGGTCTTTGTACCATTCGACTTTATGTTACTTATATAAAATCGAAAAATGTGTGACAGGATACTTCTATCCTTTTCTAACACATTGTACGGCTCATATAAACTCGAGATTGTGGTAAATGGCGTTAAATGCGTTTGTGAGTGACAATATTGAGAACTTTTCTAGAATTATCCAGATTTTTCCAGAATATTCAAAAATATTTTTAAATTTTTTAAATGATCTATGAAAATGTGTGATTGCGTCCAGGATGTTCTAGATTGTGTCCAGAATGTTCTAATTTGTTCTCAAAACTTCAATAAAGATCTGGAAGGTTCTGTTTATAATATCAGAAAAGCGACGATTTCTGAAAGCTGTCAACTGTCATGTCGGCTATCTGCGGGTTCTTAAAATTCGCACCATACGTAACTTATCCACGCGAAAGAAGTCGCGGGCAACAGCTAGTTTAAAAACCTAAATGCAGTCACCAAACTTTCTTTTATATGAACCCTGGTTCATTCTGGAAAAATCTGGAATATTCTAGAAAAGTTCTCAATATTGTCACTCACAAACGCATTTAACGCAACAAGAATCGCTATTCTTAAACCTTTTTTTGTGCTTAAAGTGAGGCACTGAATCCAACGTCGTAGCACTACGTAGACTCCTGGCTACGAGCGTCGTAGGCGTAGCGACCAACTACTGATTCGTAGATTCTCAGGCCACTGGTCTCGTTCAGTACACGACGGCCCGCCCCACTCCTTCTCTAAATACATTTCACCATGAAGGAAGAAAAAAATTGTACGCCGCCCAGATGGAGTAGTAATCAAAACGTACTATGGGTGCCGGCTGTGATACAATTTTGTAACTCACACACACATTCAAACTTTTCTTTCAAATAGTCGTCTGGGCGGCGTAAATTTTTTTTTTCCTTCATGCATTTCACTGTATGCGTTATATTGTGACTGTGTTAGTTCTATCGTTACGCATCAATCATCAATACGTACATACGTACTTGCACTAAGATACTAACGTTCGCATATATATACAATACAATGCAATACAATACAATACACTTTATTGCACAAACAAATACAGTTACACGTTATAGAAGTTACAAATAGTACAATTTAGGCGGTCTTATCGCTTTAAGCGATTTCTTCCAGACAACCTTTGGGTAGAAAAATATTATGCCAGAGAAATTGTAGGTTAGGTAATTATATGTTCGGATTAACTCCCTGCGTCTGGCGCTCGTCCCCCAGGGAAAGTGGCGAGGCGAGCCATCGTGAAAACTAACTATAGGCAGGGCTTCTCTGGCACGCATTATGTATATCGAGATAATGATATCAGAAATGTCCAGAAGCGTTACTGGAAAATATGGAGAATTTGATCAAATTGTGATACCTACTTATTTAGTAAAAAGCATGTCAGCGGGCGGCCGCTTCGCTACTCTTACAGTCTACACTAATATTATAAAGAGAAAAGATTTGTATGTTTGTCGCGAATAAACTCAAAAACTACTGGATCGATTTCAAAAATTCTTTTACCATTAGAATGCTATATTATCCCTGAGTAACATAGGCTATATTTATTACTATAAAAATTAGGGATCCCTACTAAAACTTCAATAATGTAACCCAAGGTGTAAGCAACTCCTCTGAGCGAGGATCAACGGAGGTACGCTAACACATAACACCTACCAGTGAAGGTAGGGCGAGACCCAAGGACTGAATTTACGCTACCTGGTCCCCAGACAAATTAAATTAAAGAAGTAAAGAGTCAAAGTAGGAAAAGAGTTCCCACTTCCCCGCAGTGGCAGTGGCAGTTCGAGCGGGAGTGGGAACGGGAGCGGGATCCACGCGAGCGGAGCCGCAGGCATAGCTAGTATATTATAAAATGTATTTTAACACAACATACTGAGCGTGTAGTGTCGTGCCGTGCTGACGCGGCGCTGCGTCGCGTGTGGAGCGAGCGTGCGCCCACGTCGCGTCACGTTATGTCGGCACTCGCCACACGCAGCGCGCAGCGAGCCCGACCTACTCGCACATGCACTCGGCTTGTTATTAAAACCGTTACAAAGGATTTCTTAGGTTTTCGCATTTTCGCATAATAAACTATTATCACAGAATCCCATCCCACTAATATTTTTTATTTATTTATTTATTTAGTAAACAACAATCACAGACAATATATTACACCATAGTTATAGGTACACATTCATATTATAAACTAGCTGTTGCCCGCGACTTCGTCCGCGTGGACCACTTAACATCACAAATTATTATGTATTTCCCGTAGGAATGAGATATTTTTTTCGTGATAAAAACTATCCTATGTTCTATTCCAGGACCTAATATCTATGTGTCAAGTTTCATCCCGATCCGTCCAGTGGTTGAAGCGTGATTGAGTCTTTATTGAAATCTGCTGGTCTCTACAAATTTATATATATGTATGTATGAATGAAAACTGATTTGTATCTTGGAGATACAATCTTACTCTCGATCTTCTTCGAAATAATTTTTACCTAATAAAGTAAAAGAATTAATAGTAAATTAGAAAAAAACAAAACCGACTTCAAGGCTATAGGATATACCTACACGTACAAACTTAAACTAAAAAGTAGAAAATAATATTTTAATTACTTCAAAGCAAAGAGCATTAAAGGACAATCAACGAAATTATTGATACTTATATACCTATTTACAATTTATAATAAGTTATTTCTGGAGTCGGTGCCAGCCAAGAAGGACAGTTTAATTAACAATTTAAGCAACAATATGATATGCCTGAGTGAAGTGAGGTATCCATTAAGCTTATTTTTGCTTTGGCTGGCACCGACTCCAAAAATAACTTATTATAAATTGTAAATAGGTATATAAGTATCAATAATTTCGTTGATTGTCCTTTAATGCTCTTTGCTTTGAAGTAATTAAAATATTATTTTCTACTTTTTAGTTTAAGTTTGTACGTGTAGGTATATCCTATAGCCTTGAAGTCGGTTTTGTTTTTTTCTAAAAAATAATTTTATTTTTTACTTTTTAGTGGGTAGTAAGTGTATTTTGTTTATTTAAAACGCGCTGCTCAAATGAGACAGCGCCGTTAGGAAGACAATAGTGACGAGAAGAAAGATTGTTTAAAGAAAAGTAGGGAAAAAAATGCTATAAATATTTCAAATGAGAGTTTTGAGCAGCGGGCCTATAGACTTTCTCAGACACACGAACTTATCAAGGCTTAATGAAAGTCCAGAAAGTCATGCCAACGACTCAGTTTGATTCACAACGTTTATCAATCGAAATCGAAGAGCAATGTTTTTTTCGTCTTGGCTTGCAACACGAGCATTTATATGAATCCAGATCGACTCGGTTAGTTGCTATGCGGCAAGTTTTTAAATCGACCCCACAATGAGAAACCTTTAACAAAAATGACACGCTTGTGTAATCTTTTCAACAAATAGGTAGTTTTCTTTAAGAACAGATATTAATGTATAACTATTATGAAGGCTCCTTACAAATACATACAATCTTCTTTATTCTTAGCTAATGACAGTTAAAAAAATATTGAAATTCCTCATCACAACTTTTGTTTAATGCAAGGATCAAGCATTAAAACCATGGATGACTCATTATAAGTTGAAACCTGAAATAAATACTTCATACTTGTCATATATATGGCAGCATTTACTGAGAAAAAAAGAGATAACAATTGGCACGCGCGTCATCTTGAAAGCCGGCGGGCCACCAGTTTTGACGTCTGAAAGCTTTTGGTATACAGCTGAATACCATTTTGGTTGCGTTAGTTTTTCGTAAATTTCGTGATTAATTCGTTAGTTATAATGTTCTGTGTAACCTGCTTTTATAATAACTATGGCATGTGCTGCTGTGTGCTGTCGAAGCCGAATTGGTGTCTTAACGGAAAACAATTACAAATTATCTTTTCATCGGTAAGTTGATTTAAACAAATATGCCCCATAAATACTAATTCCAGTAAATGCTAAAAAGTTATTTAATGCACTGAAAATGAAGCCTGATGGCGTCTGTTAACGTGGAATCGTGGAAAAGTGGAGACATTCTACTATTTAAACAATACAGATTCAATATACCTATCTCTTTTGTACAATGCCCATTATTAAATGTGTGAAGGAGTCGATTACACTTTTTACTTTCAACTTAATATGATGGATCCATAGTTTTAATGCTTCATCCTTTTCTGAAGGGAACACCAAACTAGCATGTCGTCTATGTAGGTATATACTAAGACTATATTTGTGTCTTTGTTGATTTTTCAAAAAGCGCTGAATGAATTTCGATAAAATTTATATGGGACCACCTCTGAAGTATGACCTACCATACAAAATATGAACCATCAAAATCCATTCAGAATTGGCGGAGTAATCGCGTAACAAACATACAAAAAAAAAAAAAAAAAAAACATTCCGTCGAATTGAGAACCTCCTCCTTTTTTGAAGTCGGTTGAAAATAGGTTTTAACTAAAAATCTCTATAAATCAGTCATCTGACGACCGTTAGGGCAAGAACCACTTCCTGGGGCATTCCCCAGCCCACGGTCTCCACAGAATTATTTAGATACATCCATCATGTATCCACCGCCCCTATGCCAGATGGATCGACGACCTGAAGAAGGCGTGATAGCGTTTATGGAGAAGGCCTATGTCCAGCAGTAGACATCGATAGCCTGATATGATAAAGTTTAAATTTCACACGATCTAACTCGCAGGAAGCATGTAATATAAAATTTCATAAAGTAAATTTTTTTAAATATGAAACAACCCCTAACTTTGTCGAGCGTCGAACTCTTTTAATCTTGTTACCGCGCGAGCTCATCGGCTATGCAGATGAAGGCTTTGCTGGCCCCCTCCCCCTCCTTACCCCCACACCCCCTCACTAATGAACATGGGGGGGCGGGTGTGAACAGCCTTCTATCATATTTTATTGGCGTTTCACTTGGTACCTACTTAGTTTTGATAGATGGATTTATTTTGTAAGTATTCAGAAATACAGATTGTTTTTTGACTAATAATGAAGCATGTAGACTTACTTATTCAGCGTCTAATTTGCATTTGGCTAAAGCTTGGTACTTGTAAAATAAAAAATAAAATAAATATGTGGAGACATTTCACACACGGCCACCTGATCCCAAACTAGGCAGAGCCTGTAATATGGGTATCAGACAGATGATATACACATACATAAATACATAATATACTTAATATATAAATAACATCCAGTCACAAGGCAAACACAAGTGCTCATCACACGAATGTTTGCCCTGGGCGGGATTCGAACCCGCGACCCCAATTTGGTATGTACTTGGAACATACCAAATGGATATAAAAATATACAATTATAATAAGAAGTCCCATAATTTAGTACAAATTGTACAAAGTTGTCTGTCCACAGCGGGAATCGAACCCACGACCGCAAGAACATTGACCAAGCCATTAGGCCAGCGAGGCGGTAAAAAATTATACCAGGCTTGTTTTATGTTTGGATACTAAATCACATAATTAGTCTCCTAGTCTACAATTACGGCGACGTAAATAAAGGTGTGCTAGTTAAATTTGTAATTAGCATGCAGAAGAAAATTCTAGTAGCATTTTTCTTTCCAGACTATTAAAGAAAATGTTGAAGTACTCGTAAAAACTTACAATTTCTTTGCGTTTATAAAACGAAGTGGAATAAATTAAGAGTTATTTTTGTATATGTTGCAAAATGAGGATCTCTTACATGCATAATGCTCACGCCTTGGTCCAAAGGGGTAGACAAAGACGATGTATCGCCACTTTGCGCGATCTATTCTGACAAACGTCGCAATCGACTTTTCTTCGCGCATTTCTCGCCCTGTGATACCACTTGGACGTCGCCGCCTCCGTGTTTAGACACATTGTGGTACCACGAGTAACTACGGAAATATTTGTTAGTAATACATAGCCGTGGTAGCCGGTTGGTTGTGCACTCGCCTCACGTTCATGAGGTCCTGGTACAAACCCCGCCCGTACCAATGAGTTTTACGACACTTAAGTACGGTTTATTTATACCACAGGCTTTTCGGTGAAGGAAAACATCGTAAGGAAACCTGCATATGCCGAAGAAGAATTTCTGAGGCGTATGTGAAGTCCACCTAATCGGCTTGGGGCATCGTTGGTGGTCAGGTGTTTGGCACAAAAGATCCTGAAGGGTCGAAGTGTCGCCAGGTCTTCCTGGCCCCCTAAGAAGATAAGATAACATAGTAATACATAAATCTTAATACTTATGCTACGTTTCTAAAACACTATACACACACTACACTAACAAATATTATGAGTTTCATAATATAGCGTTCCACAAGTAGTGACGGTAAATTTTCGAAAACTTTCTCCTGACCGAGGATTTAGGAGAATTTTGTGATACCACTTTTCCCTCCGATGCAACTTATGTTGTCGAGGATGCCGTGGATGTGAAGCTGGTGTGGTGAGAAATAAAATCCAAACTTGAAGTGCGAAATTTACTCAATAAATTGACACTCAAATATTATTGATTTGTATAAATTATAACGACGATTAAAACGGATTTAATTATAAGACAACTTTTATAGCGGGAGCACACACACAATAGAACCGATCAGCCATGTCGGATTTTTAAGAAGAAGGGGAGAGAGAGCATGTGTGAAAGAGAGGGGGAGTACAATATCATAGATAATGTACAAGGGTATTTACATACATCATATAACTTTTTAACAACTTATACGTGATTTTTATGTAGGTATATAGTGAATATCGCTTCTTTACGTAGTAATTGAAATTTCAGCATGTCCAAATCACATGCAAGTAAAAATTATTAGCACTAATAATGTAGACGCGTGTAGATTCGACAAGTAGCGGAACTTTATATTCTTTATTGCACAAATTTTAAAACTAAATACATTTACAAATTTTGTGTACAAAGGCGAGCTTATCTCTAAAAGAGATCTCTTCCAGCCAACCTTACTGGGTGTCAGACAAGGCACTAGGAGCGAGGGGGCAAAATGTCCATAAAAGACGACATAATAACTAAATACCTGAACTACTTTTGCTTCTTTTTTAACTGAATTTCCTAATCAGCGCCACCTACAATTTCTCTGGCATAATATTTTCTACCCAAAGGTTGTCTGGAAGAAATCGTTTTAAGCGATAAGACCGCCTAAATTGTACTATTTGTAACTTTTATAACGTGTAACTGTATTTGTTTGTGCAATAAAGTGTATTGTATTGTACTTATATATAAAACAAATATAATAAATAATAATAACTATAATAAACATACATATACATATTATACTGAGTGAGACAGATAGTGCTCTTTTAGTTTAGTTTTAAAGGATGTCACCGACGTACTATCTCGAATCACCGTCGGCAGTTTATTCCACATCTGTGCGGCTCGGACAGTAAAGGAATAAAACTTTAAAACCTATATTCTGGATAGGATGGCTAGTGATAAGACCGGTATATTGCGCGGGTCGGGGTGAGGGGTGAGGGGAGCAGTTTACGAGCCGCGCTATGAAGCGGTTTAATGGACCCCTTCCCCAACCGACCCCCGCTGGACCGCAGCCCAAGTTGACGCGGCATAATGGAACCGAAACGTCAAACGTGTTAACTATTACGACGTAAAGAAGCCCCCCCCCCCCCTCCACCAGTGTTACGTAACCCGTAAAGTACGGCTGATAGTACGCACTACAAAGCTGCGTGGTATTTATATTTTTGTGGAATTTGTCGATTTACTGATGTTTTAATTGCAACGATCTCTATGTACTACTACATGGAGCGTTCCAAACAATCGCTTTGTTCCGCGTTACGGATAGCGTCAATATTTAGTAAATAATTAAATGTTCTGGGTAACTGCGCAAGTTTTATTGTGTATGTAACCGAGTTGCGGCTCCCTGAGCCGCAGTTTGGTGGAACAGAGCGATTGTCTGGAACGCTTCATCTAGTAGTACATATAGAGATCGTTTTAAACATGTTTATTTTTATTTCTTGTATCGCTACTATTATTTATTATTACAGTGCCTCAAAAATTCGAACACAAAATTTACCTCCATAGCTCGCGTAGCAACTCCCGTAGCTCGCGTAGCAACTACCGTAGCACGCGTAGCAACTGCCGTAGCAAGCGTAGCAACAGAACTTATGCTGTACTGTATAAAAACATCACTGACTTTGTCAGCATCCAGACTTCTATAAAACACCTCGTTTAGATCTTCGGTTAAGAGGCTAGTGAGGTTCTAGGGCAAATATAGCGATCTATGACGTCACAATCTGAGTGGAGAGCCCTCCGGGGATCGGGGTCGAGGGCCGATTGAACCCCCCCCCCCCCCCCCCTGCCATCGCTCGAGGGCCCTCCGAGTAAGGTGAAGGTAACGCGGCCGATATGTCTGAAGGGTACAAGAATATAGGGTGGGAAAAGATTACTCCATTTTCAGAGGAATGCCTCGTTGGAGGTAAAGTATGTTTCATCTGCAATTTCGTACACATGCTAGGCTTTATAAAATAGACTTTGTTACTTTCTTGCTACAAGCATCATCGTATAACTTGTAGGTTACATACTACTATGCATGTATTTGAAAACTATAAATTGGCTTAATTTTTGATTGACTGTACCGATTGCAATGAAATAAAGCCTATATGTTACACCGAGTTAAGCCCCATGTTTCTGTGAAAAATCCATCAAAATCGTTGCAGTAGTTTTTACGTGATGCGTACACAAACTAACAGACAAACAGACCAAAATTTCAAAAATGATCGAAATGTATTTTATTACTTATCTCTAGACCGTTAAATTTTTTGTAAATAGAATAGAATATTCATTTATTGGCTGCAACAAAACGCATACAGAGCAACATTACATATAAACATAAATAATACAAAGCTACAACTAAGAGTCGGGTGCACACGCCGTGATCACGTCACACGGCTTGTCGGACGATAATTTAATATTACACTCGCTTGCACGAGGAGCAGAAACAACGCGAGGAACTTACCCGACAAACCGGGAGTGGAACCGTCGCGTGCGACCGACCTGTAGGGGAGAGGACAGCAGTACAGTGTGGCGACACTGTAGTGGTAGTACACTGAGAAAAAAATAAGTAGCCCTCCTACTTATATAAGGATAAAAATATACCACTATTACGTAAGTAGCCGCCCCCATTATAATTGGTGTCGCCTACAACTGATTCAGTAGCCGGCCACATTATTACGTAGTGTAGTTACATAGTAATGTGGCCGGCTACTGAATCAGTTGTAGGCGACACCAATTATAATAGGGGCGGCTACTTATAATAGTGGTATATTTTTATCCTTATGTAAGTAGGAGAGCTTCTTATTTTTTTTCTCAGAGTAGTAAATGTCTTCAATGTACAGACCCGCGGAGTTTACGTTTTTATTTATTAGATTCTCTGGTTTGTGTTTCGTTTCTTCCACGCCCTGTATAAATCATACACGTGTCCAGCACTTTACAAGAGCACTTCGGTGAATGGGCCTGTCTAAGATTATAAATTACTACATACCCGCCAATTTTGAAGGATGTAAAGGGGTGCGGTTTCCGGTAGAGTAGAATAGGAGCACTCCAACTCTTCCCGTGGATGTCGTACAAGGCGACTGAGGGAATACATTATAAAACATCAACCAGGCCTCCCCAACCCGTCTGGCCAGCGCGGGGAGTGTAGGCCAAATCCTCCGTCTGTCTCCGGCAGATGAGAGAGGGTTGTGCTCCTGCAGTGGAGACTACAATAACCTGATGATGATAACAGCATCAAGTACTCTAATGTCAATATAGGATAGTTTTTATCCCGAAAAAACATCTCATTCCTACGGGAAACATATAATAATTTGTGATGTTAAGTTATCCACGCGGAAGAAGTAGTGGGCAACAGCTAGTAAGAATGTGTATGAGTTTATGTATATACAATAAATATATAGATATTTGTTTATGTAATATGTATTTGCAAACTTTATTATAAGTACATATATAGTCCACTTCTTTATCCAAATTTAGTACTAAACGCGTTATACTTGTCCTTTCGGTTACTCTAAGGTTAACTGGAAGAGATCCCTAAATGGGATAAGTCCACATTTGTACACATTTTAATTCCTATTTTATTATTTTTGCTGTGATTTTTGGTACAATAAAGCGTTTACATACATTCTTAGTACTTTCGTAACTTAAAAATCTGGTCTTATTTAATGTACATCCTGTACAGGTCGTACAGACCTATTGAACCTACGGGGTCCATTACGCGTACAACTTCTCACTGAGTACATATTTCGGCCGAGCATTCCTTGACAACGACCGGCGCTCTTTAATAAAAGTCTACATTCCTGCCGAAGGGGGACGGGGAGGATCCCTGGGGAGGGAAGGGGGGAGTTGGGTTGGCGGGTGGATGGATGTGAAATAAGTCCGTCAATAAACCCATCCGAGATGTAACAGCGTTTCATTATTACTTTGAGGTCGATAAATGTAAGGCCTGATTTGGTTCGTTTCATCTGTGAATCTACACTAATATTATAAAGAGGAAAGATTTGTATGTTTGTCACGAATAAACTCATAAACTACTGGACCGATTTCGAAAATTCTTTTACCATTAGAATGCTACATTAAAATAAATAAAATAAAATAAAATAAAAATAAAAAAGCCATTTATTTCTCACCCTAACAAAAAAATAGAATTTACAGCGTTCAATAATAAATAAGAATTAATTATAACAATTATTAAAAAGTAAAATATAAAATTTAAAAAAATTAAAAAATTAAAATTGGGTAAGAACCCCTCTTTCGGTGTAGGCCTCCTCCAGTGCTTGCCATGTTTTGCGATCTTTCGCTACGGTCATCCAGTTAGCGCCGGCGACCTCGGCGATGTCATGAATGCTACTCGTACATTATCCCTGAGTAACATAGGCTATATTTATTACTATAAAAAATTAGAGATTCCTACTAACCTTCAATATTGTAACCCAAGATGTAAAAGAATTAGCCATAAAATGTCTTTCATCGCATGCGCTGCGGAAACTATTGATGACAGAACCTTCGCGTGTCTGTACATTGAAAATATTTGCAGGAGTCGGAGCTGGAGCTGAAGCGGTAAGGGGAGGGGAGGGGGAACTTTATTTAATTCTGTAGTCCACGCGACCGGAGCCGCGGGCACAGCTAGTTTAGAATATACGTCATACTCGTAGTGTGTGTATGGGGAGAGGGGGGGGGGGTATTACAGGGAACGTCAGACGTAGGTACGTATCGCATTCCACTATTAGACAACTGCCACACTCCTGCAACGGTCGAATAGAATAGAATAGAATGAGAAGAACAGAATCTTACCGTGGGTGTCGTACCGTGGATTTTCGCCCGAGCCAGGCAGCAGCGTTCTCCTGTGTATATTAAGATCATTACTGCGTCCACTAATCCTGGAAAGTGTGATGATTTTGGTAAATGCCAAAATTGACAGTCCATCTAGAGAGGCGTTCTATTGGGGAGGCTTGTGTCCAGCAGTGGACGAATTTTGGCTGATGATGATGAAGAACCTGGGCCCTGTCTTCGTGTCCTTGCAAAGGTTCTTAGTTGAGCAAATTCTTTTCAATGCGCAAAATACTGTCTCACATTCCATTTACACTTTGCATCCATTTTTTGATAAAGATCTTTGACTTTGAGTGTGCGTCCTCCATACCCTACAAGTAGGTACAACTGTGTACAGTTGAATTCATGGCGTTTCGTGTCGACACAGAAGCTAAAAGCTATTTAACCCTCTCGGAGAGGTCGCTGGCGGCTCCCTGGGGCGATCCTGTGCGACGCAGGCCTAGGGGCACCACGAGGCCCAGTTTTAGATTCATCCGTACTGAATAGATTTTATGTAACTCATGTAAATTTCTTATAATGAAATCGGGGGATATGGCATGCATGGTAAAAAATAATGAATAATAATAATCCAATGGTCGAAGCGTGATTGAGTACAAACATCCAAATTAATTGCCGTGTGGTTTCCGGTAGAGTAGAATAGGACCACTCTAACTCCTCCCGTGGATGTCGTACAAGACTACTAAGGGAATACATTATAAAACATCAACCAGGCCTCCCCGACCCGTCTGGCCATCGCGGGGAGTGTAGGCCAAATCCTCCGTCTATCTCCGGCAGATGAGAGAGGGTTGTGCTCCTGCAGTGGAGACAAAAATAACCTGATGATGATCCTAATTTTCGCATTTATAATATTGTATGTATGTATGTATGTATGTAAGTATGTATGTATGTATGTATGTATGTAAACGCTTTATTGTACCAAAATTAACAACAACAAAAATAAATAAATATTTTTTTTTTTATATGTGTATAATGAGGACTTATATCACTTAGGGATCTCTTCCAGTCAACATAATACTGGGATTAGTCCATAATGTCGTTAGTAACAGAGTTGAACTTGGTGACCAGATTCACAGGTTCATCCTTTTTTAGGCACCAGGCTTTAACAATAGACAATTGTACTCATTTTGAAGTTTATATATTTATAATCATACTTGCCTGCGACTTCGTCCGCGTGGACAACTTAACATTACAAATTATGAAATATTTCCCGGGGAGAATAAGATGTTTTTTTCGGTATAAAAACTATATATCCTATTCCAGTACCTAACCTATATGTGTGCCAAGTTTCATCATGAACCGTCCAGTGGTTGACGCGTGATTGAGTAACAAACATCCAAATATCCAAACTTTCGCATTTATAATATTAGTAGGATTAGTAGGTTAGGATGTATATTTCATTCCAGATTAATAGTCCTATGAAAACCAACGCTATTTACGTCTCGGTAACATATACATGAAAGGGTCACCAGCAGCAAAAATAGGTTTGTATTACCAAGTAAACTTTGCGGTCCACTTAGGAACACCATCTATTGTGTATTTTGTTTTCGAGACGCAAATGCGTTTGTTTTCATAGGACTATTAATCTGGAATGAAATATAGTCTTTGTGTTGAGATAATAAATACATTTTGTATTGTATTAAAAATAATGTTAGTAAATGTTAAAGTAAAAAAAATATATATTTTACATTATATTAAAAAAAGTTATTCAATATTTGGTGGTGCACTGAACTCAATTACATTACAATTTTTTGTACCTTTTTCGTGCTTTGTTGGTTTTTTCTTTGTGTGTGCCAATTGTGGTAGTGAATAAATGTTTTTCTTTCTTTCTTTCTTCCTTTTCTTTCAATAAAGTGGAATAAGGAATTTTCCAAATAATTATAAGTTAAGCATGGTAACCACGAAATCGGACGGCCTGAGGCAGGGCTGGCTGGCGATGGGCCGCTCCGAGCGGCCGTTTGCGAGCTGCCCCAGACACCCGTCGGTTTATTGTAGGCCAAAGGGGGAGCCACGAATATTAAAGCAAAGAGTAGGAATTTCACATTATTCTATTCTCACATTGTTCTATTATTCTATTTCGTACACTTTAGTGTCTTAAACATGAAAACCCACTTTTGGTTGATTCGTCCTTCGGACAGGCAAAAGTCGCTAGACTACAGCCAGGTCATTTTTAGTAGGATTTCTTAGTTTTTGCAGCTTATAAGGCGCAAAGCAAAATTGATTTTAAAATATGTGTTGCGTGAAGTTTGTTGCGCCGTTTCTTCTTCACAGCGCTAACACCTAGGAAGCGGTAGTCGATAAAAAAATTACGTGTATAAATGTACCAAGTGTACTCATATGCAATAAATGATTTTGACTCTGACTTCGTGTATGGTATAAGTATTCTTAAGTATGTGATGCTACTTGCTACTTTAATGTAAGCATAGACGTTACTATTATAAAAATTTGGCAGGTACTAAACGTAGTACCTATACTAGTCTTTTAGTTACTCTAAGGTTGAATGGAAGAGTGGCGAACTTATCCCTAAGTGGGATAAGTTCGCCTTATAACACAATTTCATTGTTATATTTGCTGTAAATTAATGTTGGTACAAATTTTTTTTATTATTGATGTGTTTGCGCTTGACCTCAATCTCACCTGATGGTAAGTGATGATGAGGCCTAAGGTGGAGCGCGCTTACCCAGAAGATGTCTATTCACTCTTCCTTTAAAAAGATCTGGATTGTACTTGTCCGGAAATATCCAAGCTGGCAGGGAGTTCCATTCCTTAGCAGTTCGCATTATGAACGAGGAAGCAAAACGCTTCGTGCGAGAGCGTGGTATGTCTACTACATAAAAATGAAGTCCCTCACCACGCCTGGTAGTCCGCTGATGGGGGAATCCAATCGTATAATTCCTGGGCACACTCCCCAAAATGTAAACTGTAGAAAACCGAAAGACAGGCCACACTGCGACGATGAAGAATAAAGCGTACATACTATAGGTTTATAGTTAGACATTGGGCTTGATTCGGAAGGCACAACGTTAAAATTTGACAGCACCTAAACTGTTGTTATCCTTGTCTCACAGTATTATGAAGATAAAGACGAAACCAATTTTAGCGCTGTCAAATTTTAAATGTGTGCCTTCAGAATCGAGCCCAACAATGCTCTCCCATCCTACGCACTCCTTGTCAGCGACACGTCCCAGAGTCTCTACATTACAGTGCACAAGTTTTCGTCATTAGTGCTGGGAGCTAGGAAGGTGTTACGAGGGCGCTACGGCAGCCATTAGCATTACGCGCGTGCCTCAGGGCGGGGCGCTACCGCAGGCGGCACAATAAACCTCATTTTTATATACTGACTTATAATAGTTATTATATTAAGTTATTGTTGGGTCGGCTGGTGACATTTTTCTGTTCCACTCTGTAAATTTTTACACAATATGTCTGGCGTTACAGCACACCTCGACACTCCGCACAAGCGAACAGATTTCTACTACTACCACAGGGGCACCAGCCTGTCCGCACACAAACAGCAGGGAGGGACAACGTTGTACGTAAATAACATACGAGTAAGTGCATTTCTTTCTACTTGACTCTCCTATATACTCCTATATATATACATACATATATAGATTAGATTAGATTAGATTTATTTATTTCACTTTTACATCTTAAAAATTCAATTTTACATGTCATTCTAATATGGTAAAAGGGATCGTCATAAAATAAAATAGTGTATAAATTACAATGTCCACAATTCAAATAATGTCATAGTAAATAACATACTATCCATGTCAGTATATAATATTAAAATAAAAATTTAATAATACCCTTGGTATTAATTTATCACAAATTAAATTAAACGTCAGAGGGCCCACCAATTTAATTTTTTAGAAAATTCATTTATGGAATAATATTCATTTTCCAACAAAAGATTTTTCAGTCGTCGACTAATCATACACACACCACTCACACACGTTGTTTAAATATATATAAGATGTAAGTATGGAATAGCGAGGTCCTCTGGTACAGACATTTTTATGTCTAAAAGAGGGCCCCAACTATCCTCTGTAACCCCCTAAGTTTCGGTAATAAAAAAAAAATTGTATTTTTGTATTTTGTACTTGAAAGCGTCGTCAAAGCCAGTCGTGCTCTGTTTTGTGGGCGACGATAAACTAGCAGGGGGGAGTAGGGGGGTCGCATCTTCACGTAGTAATATTTAGTAGCGTATTTTGCAAATAAATGGCAAAGAGTGACCGATTTTTTTTTTCACATTATAAAATTAACCTGCAGTAAAATGGCATACAACAAAACGGATAGTGCAGCTGTTAGACCTCCATTATTCTAAGTGTTAGACGCTCGCAGACGCGACCCGCCTGCACGAATGTGACCTATTTTGTGCACGAACTTATGTGTTAGCTAAGTTTTTCACAAGCATTGTGTCATATGTATATTGCCGTGTGGTTTCCGGTAGAGTAGAGTAGGACCACTCCAACTGTTCCCGTGGATGTCGTACAAGGCGACTAAGGGAATATATTATAAAACATCAATCAGGCCTCCCCGACCCGTCTGGCCAGCGCGGGGAGTGTAGGCCAAATCCTCCGTCTGTCTCCGGCAGACAGACAGCTGGTCGCATCTCCCGACTGCGAATGTGGTGAGTTGGATCAAACCGCTCATCACATTCTGTGGGAGTGCACACGGTGGGATCGGGAACGTGAGCTCATGCTATCGGATTTAAATTGCGTGAACCGTCCGGTATACTATATGGAGATCTGGTTGCGAACCTTCACAATTTCCGAGCGTTTAAGCGTTTTTGCCATGCCTACTATTGGCACTACTATACGAAGTAGCCTTCTGCTACTCCGTCACAGCTCACTGCGTCACAAAGGCGCTAATACGTCCGTGGTGTTCAACTAGGTGGCCAGGATTTTCCTGGCCACACCAAACCCCCCAACCCCCCAACCTGACCACTCTGGTCATCGTTTCATTGCTACACTCCCATTTGCTAGAGAGGAAGTGGGAACTCTCTTCCTACTTTGACTCTTTACTTCTTTAATTAAATTTGCCTGGGGCCCAAGGTAGTAAATTCATGATCTGGGTCTTGCCCTACCTTCACTGGTAGGTGTCTTTGCAGTTACCTCCGTTGATCTTCGCTTAGAGGAGTTGCGGGGGGAGAATGGTGAGGAGGCGGGAATGTCTCCGGCAGATGAGAGAGGGTTGTGCTCCTACAGTGGAGACAAAAATAACCTGATGATGATGATGAACTAAACAGCCGGCATTATGTATCACATATGACTAAAAATAGTACGTTATGAGTATTTAATCCTGCCAGGGTCAGATTACTGAAATTCGACTTCGTCCGAGCTGGAGTGACGCACACATGATTTAAGTATCTTGGCACTAATCTCGTATAACATACAATTTTTATGTAAATGTACTTATTATTTACTAGCTGTTGCTTGCGACTTCGTCCGCATCACAAATTATTATGTATTTTCCGTAGGAATGCGATGTTTTTTCGGGATAAAAACTATTCTATGTCCTTTTCCAGGTCCTAACCTAATATGTGTGCCAAGTTTTATCACGATGGTTCATTTTGGCTATAATGGCTTACACATAAGATATAGATATATACTGTGGCGGGCTTTTTTGTAGGACTATTTAAGATAAACATTTCCATCATACATTACATATGTGTAACTCTAGCGGTTTTGGCAGCACACGCCAGAATAGCTCGCAGATGGTAGATTTTTTCCTACTTACTTTATATTTTGGCCAATTCACACAATATCTTTATAAATTGTAGCCTATGTGTTATTCTGATGTATAAGCTATATTACTGTAAAGTTTCATTAAAATCCATTCAGTAGTTTTTACTTGAAAGAGTAACAAACATCCATCCATACTTACAAACTTTTGCGTTTATAATATTAGTAGGATTACAAACATGTTCATATACAACACAGACATACACACACACACACACACATATCCTTTAAAACCTCCATTTTAACACGTCCACTGCTGAACACAAGCCTCCCCAATAGAATGACACTTTTGTTGAATTGACATAAACACCACGCTTTTCACTCGGATGGGTGATCTAAGTAATGATCTTCATATACACAGAGGAACGCTGCTGCCTGTCCCTGGTGCAATTGAAACCCACGGGAAGACTGGGGGTGGCCCTATTCTAAGCCGGGAACCACAGGGCTGATTACACGTTTATTTTTGTTTATATAGTTTATGACAGTTTACCACAGCGCATACGAGTATATAGGCCGAGCATGCGCTATGGAACGACAGTGTGTGTCCAGAGAAGCCCCAATAGGCCATACAGCCCGTGCCGGGGCTGTCTCTCAATATTTACGATAGTTTTTAATGCCTAGACGGTCTTTATTGAGACTACGTATAACTTATCTTTTTAATTTTCTACAAAAGCGGAATGGAGTTACAAACTTCTCCACGTTCATTAGGTCTTAAAAATATTGTAGCTCGGCCCGCTTTAGGTAACGGCTAGCGGGCCGCAATTGCTGCCCCAGTGTAGTTTACTGCGGACGGGCTGCGGCCCGCATCGTAAGTGCAGCTGCAGTGTGCAGCGCGCGACCAAATATATCATACACGCCCCGACGACCGCCGTCTCACAACGCTTGGCTCTCGTGAAATGACGCTCTTTTCCGGAGGACACTCGGGTAGTTTATTGAAATTATAATGCTTTAGAGAATAAATAAGTATGCTGGATATAGTCATCATCATCAGGTTATTTTTGTCTCCGCTGCAGGAGCACCACCCTCTATCATCTGCCGGAGACATTCCCGCCTCCTCACCATTCTCCCCCCACAACTCCTCTAAGCGAGGATCAACGGAGGTAACTGCAAAGACCAGTGAAGGTAGGGCAAGTCCCAGGTCATGAATTTACGCTACTTTGGGCCCCAGACAAATTTAATTAAAGAAGTAAAGAGTCAAAGTAGGAAGAGAGTTCCCACTTCCCCTCTAGCAAATGGGAGTGTAGCAATGAAACGATGACCAGAGTGGTCAGTTTGGGGGGTTGGGGGGTTTGGTGTGGCCAAGATATGCCTGGCCACCTAATTGAACTTATTTGCGCCTTTGTGACGCAGTGAGCTGTGACGGAGTAGCAGAAGGCTACTTCGTATAGTAGTGCCAATAGTAGGCATGGCAAAAACGCTTAAACGCTCGGAAATTGTGACGGTTCGCAACCAGATCTCCATATAGTATACCGGACGGTTCACGCAATTTAAATCCGATAGCATGAGCTCACGTTCCCGATCCCACCGTGTGCACTCCCACAGAATGTGATGAGCGGTTTGATCCAACTCACCACATTCGCAGTCGGGAGATGCGACCAGCTTCATGGAGTGAAGCTTCGTCTGGAAGTTGCCGTGACCGGTGATGTACTGCGCGACCCGCAGTGGAGACAAAAAGAACCTGATGATGAAATAAGAAGGTACTATTAGTATGAAAGGGGACTTTTGGCAACACTGTTAAGCCTTAAACTGCATTTACAATGACATCACGTTTCGCGATAGTAAATAAGCGATAAGTAAATTCTACCTGAAGTATTTTTCCTGTCTCTCATTTCATTGCAGTAAACTTCTCGCAGTTTGTTTCAGTCAGTTAACAGTTAATTAATAGTTTTATTTATAACTAGCTGTTGCCCGCGACTTCGTCCGCGTGGAGAACTTAACATTACACATTCTTATGTATTACGTGTTACTAAACCCTAAAAGAAATCTATTAATCTGGTTATGCATTAAAAATATTAATATACATAAAAAAACATACTATCCAATTGAGAACCTCCTTTTTTGAAGTCGGGTAAAAATTAGCGTTCCGGCGGCGGTTTCGCCTGTTGGACCACAGTTTTTTAGGTTTCCGTAGCCAAATGGCAAAAAACGGAACCCTTATGGATTCGTCATGTCTGTCTGTCTGTCTGTCTGTCTGTCCATCCGTATGTCACAGCCACTTTATTCCGAAACTATAAGAACTTACTATTGAAACTTGGTTAGTGGATGTATTCTGTGAACCGCATTAAGATTTTCACGCAAAAATAGAAAAAAAAACATTAAATTTTGGGGGTTCCCCATGCTTAGAACTGAAACTCAAAATTTTTTTTCATCAAACCCATACGTGTGGATAGGTCTTCAAAAATGATATTGAGGTTTCTAATATAATTTTTTTCTAAACTGAATAGTTTGCGCGAGAGACACTTCCAAAGTGGTAAAATGTGTGTGTAAGTAAGAGAATGATAAAACTAAAAAAAATATATAATGTACATTGCCATGCAAACTACCACCGAAAATTGATTTGAAAGAGATCTAGTAAGTAGTTTTTTTAATACGTCATAAATCGTAAACCACAATACTATTATTAAAACATCGATCAAAGTTACAACGAACTACAATAACTTTTATATTATGTTACTTGCTGCTACGGAACCCTTCATAGGCGAGTCCGACTAGCACTTGGCCGCTTTTTTTAAAAATAAAGTTGACATTTACATTTATCATGAATTAAAAGATTATCATATAATCAATAAAAAAAAAATATATTTTAATATTGTGCAAATTAGATGATATTTACTCCCCCCCCCCCACCTCCAATTTGTCCTTTCCATACCCTTTCTTTCTTTCCTTCTCCATCCCCTTCCCACAACGTTGAAAACCCTTTCCCCCACCCCTTCCCTCTCCCTACTCCTACCTCTCCCCCTTCCCTTAACCCACCCCTTCCTACACCCTTTATTTACCACTGCCCCCTCATCTTTCCTCTCTTACCCTAATCCCTCTATTCTTTTCCATCCGACTTCCTTCCCCTCCTATTCCCTTCCTATGTTGCATATCCAATTAACAGTACAACAAAATGTCTGTCAAACTGCTGGACAGGCCTTCCCTAATGAATGCCACAACGCCCTACAGATCCAGCCGCTTCCGGCCACCATCTTCAGGTCGTCCATACACCTGGCGGCAGGGCGTCCCACCCTGCGCGTGGGACGTCGCGTCCCACTCTAGAACCCGTCTGCCCCAACGGCCGTTCGGTACTACGACAGATGTGACCTGCCATTTCAGCTTACTAATTCTTTCGGCTATGTCGGTCACCTTCGTTATTCATAGGATCTCCTCATTACGAATCATATCCCTCATAGAGACCCCGAGCATTGCCCTCTCTATAGCTCGCAGAGCCACTTGAATCTTGTGGATCAGGCCCACCATCAGTGTCCACGCCTCCGCGCTGTAATCATGACAGGCAGGACGCACTGATTAAAGATTTTTGTCTTTAAACATTGTGGAATAGGTGACGTAAAGACTTGACGCAGTTTTCCGAATACTGCCCACCCTAACTGGATTCTTCTGTCAGCTTTTGAAATTGATCCTACCCAACTATATTGTCTGTCCTAGGCAGACGTACTCCTGAACAGCTTCGATATTGACATTGTCGACGATCACCGGTCTACTACAGGGCCACTAATTATCGAATAGCGAACTTTTTGTATCGAGACTTGTGGAAATACCTCAGCTAAAATAAATCTATAAATGAGCTTTAAAACATCTCTGTCACTTTCTGTCAAGTTCTTGCAACGACCAGTAATGTTGAACTACACTTTCATACAAATGATATGAAATGAGAGATCAACTTGTATATCAGCATCCTGACATTTTATTGAGATATGACTTATACCAGTATGAGGCCCGAACTCAATACTAGCTTTGAAGCTATTAAACAGTGAAATGCCGTCAAATTCTGTTCAGCAGTTTCCAAGATTAGCCCGTACATACATACATACATACAGACAGATAAGAATTTTTTAAATTATATTTTTGGACTCTACTGGTCATAAGTAACGTCCGGGCAGTGAAATTTTTTTTTTAACTTCAATGTACAGATTCGCTTTTCTTTTGTTTTTTCTACTCTTTTATTATATGTATAGACTAGCTGTTTCCCGCGACAAATAGATAAACAGACAAAAAATTCAAAAATGATCGAAATGTTGTTTACTGTTGCTTATCCTTAAACGCCCAATTTTTTTTGCAAATATCTTCAATGTACAGACACGTGAAGTTTACGATTTTATTCATTAGATTTCCCCTAGGAATGGGATATTTTTCAGGATAAAACTATCTTATGTCCTATTCCAGGACCTAACCTATATGTGTGCTAGTTTCATCACGATCCGTCCAGTGGTTGAAGCGTGATTGAGTGACAAACATCCAAACTTTCGCATTTATAATATTAGTAGGATGTTTTAAAAACATCAAAACTTGGTGATGCATGTAGTTTTCACATATACACATTTGACGACCTCCGTGGCGGAACGGGTACCTCTCGGACTGCCACGCCGGAGGTTGCGGGTTCGAATCCCGCTAGGGGCAGATGTTCGTATGATGAATATGAATGTTTGTACCCAAGTCTTGAATGTTTATATATATTTATTTAAGTATGTTTATCCGTTATCAAGTAACCATACCAAAGGCTCTGCCTAGTTTGGGGCTGGATAATTGGTGTGAATGTCTGTGATATTTATTTATTTATTTTATTAATGTTCCAGTAGGTATACGTTAGAAGTTCGAAAGCTAACGGGAGCCTCGTTATAGCATCGCACGTGAAGTTGCAGCAATGGTTTCCAATCTATCTTACGATAACTGACATGCCAAGGCCCGTGCGTTCTTACTTCCAGCTAGCGCAATCTCGCTGCAAAGAGCGCATGCTTGTAAATGCACATAATCCCGCCGCCGCGTCATATCACGCCCCTCCCCTTGCGGGCGGCCCGACATTGACCCGCAATGTGCCCCCCCTCCTATACAGGTGCGTCATTCATTTCCCCCGCCCCCGTCCCTTGCCCCCCTGACCTGACACCGCGCACCGCCGCCCGAATAATGCAGCAATTGTTTTTCCGCTGAGATTGCATGTAGTTCACTCTCTCTGAAAGCGGAAGTTAACATCGGGGTCGAACTGAACCCTGTCGTCACTCAGACAAGGTATATTTTATATCGTCATCATGAGCACTGCAGGGGCACAACCCTCTCTCATCTGCCGGAGACAGACGGAGGATTCGGCCTGCACTCCCCGCGCTGGCCAGACGGGTTGGGGAGGCCTGATTGATGTTTTATAATGTTATTCCCTTAGTCGCCTTGTACGACATCCACGGGCAGAGTTGGAGTGGTCCTATTCTACTCTACCGGAAACCACAGGGCAATATATAGACCTTTCCAACTACACCCTACCAGTTGCTTCTCATGAAGGGATCCGGAGAACTCAGTAATGCACTCATTAAATGTTTCGTAATAGATTGGACTTTCCGGGGATTGGACATTAGGGGAATGTTACCGATTAGACCTTCGGCTAATTGGACCTAATGGACCGAAATCTAAATTGTCTAACCACAAGCCTCCCCAACAGAATACCACTTTTGGTGCGCTGTCTGGGCGATTTACCATAATCACCTTGCTTGTCAGGCCGATTGGTGATCGCAGTATTGCTCTTAATTTAATATACATCCATCCCTGGAGCAATCCCTTAGTCGCCTTGACGACACCCACGAGAATACTGGGAGCCTAAATTGTCTACCGTGCCGTGTGGTTTCCGGTAGAGTAAAATAGGACCACTCCAACTCTTCCCGTGGATGTCGTACAGGGCGACTAAGGGAATACATTATAAAGCATCAATCAGGCCTCCCCAACCCGTCTGGCCAGCGCGGGGAGTGTAGGCCAAATCCTCAGTCTGTCTCCGGCAGATGAGAGAGGGTTGTGCTCCTGCAGTGGAGACAAAAATAACCTGATGATGAAATTGTCTACCAAATGACAATTTCCACCTTGTCTCAAGCAAGTCCATAAACGTTGCATGTAATGGAATTCGTTAGAGCTGTCTGTGCCTGCAGTCTCGTACAAAATTAATAATGCAAATGTTAATCTATCATCTGAGACACAGCTCCGTCGTGAGGTTTACCTACCGACTAGAGGTATGGTAGCCGGTTGGTTGTGCACTCGCCTCACGTTCATGAGGTCCTGGTACAAACCCCGCCCGTACCAATGCGTTTTACGAAACTTAAGTACGGTTTATTTATAATACCACAGGCTTTTCGGTGAACGAAAACATCGTAAGGAAACCTGCATATGCCGAAAAAGAAATTCTGAGGCGTATGTGAAGTCCACCAAATCGGCTTGGGGCACCGTTGGTGGTCAGGGGTTTGGCACAAAAGATCCTGAAGGGTCGATGTGTCGCCAGGTCTTCCTGGCCCCCTAAGAAGATAAGATAAGATAAGATAAGATAAGATAAGATACCTATCGACTACGTTATGCAATTTAATAAGTTACTAAGTTATTTGATCAACAAGCTCCTGAACATTATGTGCTTCGATCTGAAATCTGTCATAGATTTTAAAATATTATCTCTAGAGGGATGGACCTATTCAAACTTCTATTTCCAACTATCTGTGCCCACGGCTCCGCTCGCGTAGACTACAGAATCCGCTCTCCTTCCCACTTCCCCAGCCATCCCCCTCACCGACTCTCCTACTCCCACTCCCACTCCCACGCCCACTCCAGCTCCAAATGTAGTCCAGACTCATCGCAATCTGAATACTACCGAACATTAAAATTATACTTCTTTGTTATATTGCATACTAACCTTACTTGCTACTGTATTTGAAAATTAAATTATCCATAATTTTTGATTGAGTAAACCGATTGACATGAAATAAAGCCTATATCCAAGTCAAGCCCTATGTTTCTGTGAAAAGTTCATCAAAGTCGGTTCATTTTAAAGTATGCGTGCACAAACTAACAGTCAAACAGACAAAAATTTCAAAAAATTTCAAATGTTTTCTATTACTCATCCTTAAACCCCACTTTTTTTTTGTAAATATTTTCAATGTACAGACACGCGAAGTTTACGTTTTTATTTATTATATATCTCCATGTCTTTGTAAATACGAGACGAAAAAAGCTAAACTACTGGAAAGAGAATTAATCATAGATACAGTGGGGAACCGAGATAAAATTGGTGATTGAGGCGGTGAGGTGGAAGGGAACGTCATACGTATGTAGGTACGCACACATTGATGATTAGAGCGTAACGATAGAATAACACAGTAACAATATAACACACACAATTAAATGTAAGTATTTACAGAAGGAGTGGGGCGAGCCTTCGTTAACTGGTACCTCCAAGCGTATAAAGATAAACGTAGTAGATAGACATAATGAAAATAAACAATCTGCTAGTTTATTTCAAGCCTATTTGCATTGTTATGACAGTAAATTAATGTCATAATGTACTAGTACAATAATAACTATTCCACAAGACGATCATTAATCTCTCCCAACCTTTGATGAAAACGATAAGACGTAACAGTTAAGTACTACAAACTTATTTCTACTACGATGGTTGTATGAACTTGTTCATCCGATAAGCCGTGGTATTCTAATGAGTCTTAAGGATTAGTGGCTAGCCGCCGTTGTCCCGACATTGCGGCAAGACAGAAGGAGCCCTTTAAGCCGAAGCCTTTTCGCTACGTTGCCTGATAGCTAATCGTATAACCAAGGGCTATATTAAACGTCGAGGCACATGCAAAGGGAATACCAGTATGACAACTCTATGGTTTTTATGAAGAAATTTTATTAGAGTTAAAGGCTTGATGGTAGTGGCCACTTTCGAGCTTCAAATGACATTAAAATAAAATAAAACGCATCGTCTTACGTGAAACATCTATGTTGCCGCTTCTCTCTTTCTTCTTTTACCCTACATTCCTGTCCGACTCTTTTACTCTCCCGCTCTCTTCTACCTCTATCGTTTCCTTTCTGTCTCCCTCTGTTTGTTCCTACCTCTCGATACAATATTCTGTTAGGAGTTGTCTGTTTTTTATCGTATGTTCTGTGAACCAAGGCTACGGACTGTGACCTTGCCGCTCGCCCAGTGTCAGGCCGCGATAATCCCGCGGTTGTCGCGACATCGCCGCTCGCCGCCGCGATGATAGCCGGAGAAACCGTTAACTTAATGCTGAATGTCAATCAATCCGTCCTATACATGGTGTTTGAACTGTCTTCAACCACACATGTTAGCTAGATGTCAACCAAACATGCGATGTTTGTGCTGTATGCAGTGACACCACTCGTCATTGCGTTTTGAAGTAGGATTGTATATTTTTTGTTATACCCTTTGTCTTCTTAGTAACTGCGTACTGACGAAGAGGCAACGGCAATATTTGAGAAATAGAACAATAGGTACCGTCAATCGATTTAATTTCTGACCTGTAAAATCATGCCATCTCTATTGTATTCTCACACAACCAACAAGCGTCGTTTTTTTATCATCATTATTTACCAAAATAAAATAAAAAAATTAATTCACAATTCGCAAATTGATAACGCAACACTCACAAAACGCGTGCAAAAGAGACAAACACTTGTATGGGTAAAAAAGTCAAATTTGTCCACGGTAACTTGTTCATCAATAGCAAAGAAATTATTCAGCTGTAAATTATGAATTTATGATGAAGGAGTTATTATCTAATGAACCATTTTATATATCTTGTATCTATAAAATGGTTCATTAGATAATAACTCTTTCATCATAAATACAACATATTATATCTTTGAAGTTAGGATACATTTTTTTTATCAGACGCAAGACTCCAAACTTCCACTATTATAAAGAGTAAGTCATGGCTTGTCGCAATGCAGAGAGAGACGCTGTGCGAACACTTTTTTAAACTTATAAGAGTGTGCTTAGGAAATACACTGAACCTACCTCCCCTTATCGCCTTACTTTGATGTCGTTATGTCAACAAACCAGGGTAATTACAGGCATGTGGGACCAAACTTGTTTACTAATTACCTTCCTGCCTAATTACGTCAACTACTGAACACGAGCCCCCAAACTCCCCAGTAGAATGCCACTTTTGGTGGGCTGTCCTTTGGAGGATTTGACACAACCACCACACTTGGCAGGCGGAGATCTCTGCCCGTCCCTGGTGCAATCCCTTAGTCGCTTTGACGACACACACAACGGGAAGAGTCGGGGTGGCGGTATTCTAAACCGGGAACCACCCGTCCAGCTACGAAATAGCGAAAATAAGATTACCATTAAAATAGTTACAAAACCGCACAGCCCACATTCGATTTAAAGTCTACCACCGTGGCGGAACTGGTAGCTCTCGGCCTGCCACGCCGGAGGTTGCGGGTTCGAATCCCGGTAGGGGCAAATGTTCGTATGATGAATATGAATGTTTGTACCCAAGTCTTGGATGTTTATATATTTATTTAAGTATGTGTATCCGTTATCTAGTAACCATAGCACAGGCTCTGCCTAGTTTGGGACTGGATAATTGGTGTGAATTTCTGAGATATATATTATTATTATTTTATTGTTTCAACCACAGCAACCTACAGGTTACTGGGTGTGGGCGATTGACTGTAAAAAGCTCGCCCTGTACTAGCGAGGGATCTGGCGTGCTCGTTTCACTTCCTAGTTATATATTACTGCAATAAACGACAGTTATTTGTTTTTGTTTTCAATTTATTTTTACTGCTCTATTGCTGAAAGGTATACCAAAGTTGTCACGAATAGATGAACTGTTTACGTAAACAGCTCAGTTTACAACATGTATTTTTTCAATCTCCAACTCTTCCCGTGGATGTCGTACAAGGCGACTGAGGGAATACATTATAAAACATCAATCAGGCCTCCCCAACCCGTCTAGCCAGCGCGGGGAGTGTGGGCCAAATCCTCCGCCTGTCTCCGGCAGATGAGAGAGGATTGTGCTCCTGCGGTTTTTTTCAGAGGATTTTTTCAATGTCATCAGGGCGGAGGCCTGGGTGTGGCGGCGTTCATTGGAGAGCATACGATATGATGGTTATCCATAGTATATGGCCTTCCGTAATGAACGCCACCACACCCGGTCCTCCGTCCTCCGCATCCAGCCGCTTTCGGCCACCTTCTTCAGGTCGTCGGTCCATATGGAGGCGGCGCGTCCCACCTTGCGCGTGACGATCAGAGGCCTCCACTCCAGAACTTATAGTATATACCTAATAATAAGTTCTGTACCTCTCTAACAAACTCTTAGTTTTGTCGATTGTCATTATTTAATACAACAATTAGTCTAAACAAAAGCTAAAAACGTGATCAAACAAACTCTAAGATTAAAGTGGAAATGGACAAGTCATATACAGAGAACAACAGGTTACAGATGGTCAAAGCAGGTCTCTAACTTGTATAAAAAAAGCAAACGAGGAAGGCCATAAAAGATAGAGTGACGACAGTAGAATTAGTTGGAGAAATATGGAGCAGAATTGCGAGAGACAGAAGGAAATTGAGTGAATTGGAGTAAGCTTTTAGGTACCGCACTAGGTGGTCATTACGCTGAAGTACCTAATAATAATAATTAGGAATGAGTTTGGAATAATTTAGGCATACTAATATAAATTAATAATGCACTATAATAATTAAAACTACCCGATGGAGCTACTTTGCTACTTTATAATATTACTGAGTATTAATAATCGCTTCATGTAGGTAACATTCACAGTAAGACAAAACCTATGAGTATTTATGAGCACTAGAATATATTTATTCATAAACACAGGCGATGTAAAAGATGTACAAGATATAGAGAGCTCTGTGTTTTTAACCACTGGGCATATGAAAGTACTAGATGTGCCCGCGGCTCCGCTCGCGTGGACTACAGGTTCCGCTCCCATTCCCACTTTTGCTCCCTATCCCACTTCCACTCAGACTCTCAATCCTGCTCCCACTCCCCTTTTCCCACGCCCACGCCCACGCCCACGCCCATTCCCACTACAAGCTCCAAATGTAGTCCAAACTCATCGCAATCTGAATAGTACGGAAATACTATTATTTGCAATATATTGCATACTAACCTTACCTACTAATGTATTTGAAAACTAAAAATGTCTATAACTTATGATTGAGTAAACCGATTGCGGTGAAATAAAGACTAAATGTTAAGTTAGGTTAAGCCCCATGTTTCTGTAAAAAAGTCCATCGAAATCCGTTCAGTAGTTTTTAAGTTTTGCGTGCACAAACTCACAGACAAACAGACAAAATTTTCAAAAATGATCGGAATGTTCTGTTGCTTATCCTTAGACCCCCCAATATTTTTTTTGCAAATATCTTCAATGTACAGACACGCGAAGTTTACGATATTATTTATTAGATTTGAACATGTTAGCACGTGGGTAATATTCCGTGTAACGTTGGTAGGTACCCACAACACTACCGTGGTACTAACCGGTTTTACGGAGACACTCGCACGCACGGTACCAACGTGTTTTATGGCGCGTTGAGTACAAAAGATGTGCAGTGATACTGGAAGGTACATTTTACAAATCCTATCCTACTAATATTACGAAAGTTTGATAGTATGGATGGATGTTTGTTACTCTTTCACGTAAAAACTACTGAATGGATTATAATGAAACTTTACAATAATATAGCTTATACATCAGAATAACACATAGGCTACAATTTATAAAGATATTGTACGAATTGTCCAAAATATCAAGTAAGTAGGAAAAAATCTACCATCTGCGAGCTATTCTGGCGTGCGCTGCCAAAACCGCTAGAGTCACACATAGGAAATGTATGATGGAAATGTTTATCTTAAATAGTCCTACAAAAAGCCCGCCACAGTGTACATCTATATCTTATGTGTAAGCCATTATAGCCAAAATAGTGAACCATCATGATGAAACTTGGCATACATATAGGTTAGGTCCTGGAGGAGCTATTCTGCCGTGCGCCATATAATTATAATTTTAATGTCATAATGTTAGTTCTTTTCTACGCCACGCTAATATAAGTATAATACTAATCGTACGCAGACGAAGTCGCGGGCACCAGCTAGTGAGAAAATATACTAACCGATCGTCAACTGTTTGCCATCTATGTACGCAATTTTATGGAGTGAGGTAATTTTGTTGCTGGAAGCCTTGCAAAGGATCACCTACGCCGCCATATTAAAGACGAAGACGTTTTATGCCTAAGAAATCAAATTTCACAACTTTCGCTAACTCGCTTGCCGTGTGGTTCTTGGCATAGAATATGGCCACGGTGTTTAAAGGGACTAAGGGATTGCACCAGGAAAAGGCAGCGACAGCGTTCTGTTGTTTATATTAAGATCATTACTGCGATCACCAATCCGCCTGCCAAGCGTGGTGATTATGTATAAAATGGACAGTCTACCAAAAGTGGCATTCTATTAGAAAAAATAAATACAAAAATGTTTATTACAGAAACTTAGGGGGTTACAGAGGATAGTTGGGGCCCTCTTTTAGACATAAAAATGTCTGTACCAGAGGACCTCGCTATTCCATACTTACATCTTATATATATTTAAACAACGTGTGTGAGTGGTGTGTGAGTGCGGGTATGTATGATATATATGTATGTATATATATAGGAATTGTGTATGATAGTTCATTATTAATTTTAATAGGTACATGGTACATTCAATATATATAAATGTGTGATACGATATGTAAGACAGATGTAGTGGCTTAAGTTGAGCCGTGGACGTATTACGGTTGAAAATGAATCGGTAACCGAAGTCCATCTGGTCGAACGACATTCCTGTAATCGTTAGAACAAAAAATAAAAAGGCCTGTCGAACCATTGGCCAAACATGAAGAGAAAGAACCGAATGTAAACGAAGACATTTCTAGAAAATACCTAATCAACGTTTGAAGTATATTGCAACGTGTGTCCTCGTCAAAACATACATGTAGGTAACTCATGCCATTAAACCGTGGTTTGATGGCCGCCAGTCACACCTCCTGCCATGTAACTGTTATTACGTCACAGCACGTAACAGCTAGGCCAGGGTGGGTAGATACTTTACCCTGGGCGGGGGACTACTCCTTAAACATTTCGGATAATATTCGTCGAATTAAAAAACTATTTTGTGCTCTCTGACAGGTCACGTGACATTCCAATAAGCGTTTGTCGTCTACGATAATTAGACGCCAAACATCAGAATATGTCACATGATACATTAGAGCTCAGATAGCTGTATAGTTTGGTTTAAGCCAACGATCTCTACGTACTACTAGATGGAGCGTTCCAAACAATCGCTCTGTTCCACACAAGTAGCCACAACTCTTTTACATTCACAATGAAACATGTGCAGTTACTACGCAGAACATTTAATTATTACTAAATATTGACGCTACGGTTAAATAATGTTAATATTTAGTAAATAATTAAATGTTCTGAGTACTAACTGCACAAGTTTAAAAGTGAATGTGAAAGAGTTGTGGCTACTTACGTGGACCAGAGCGATTGTTTAGAACGCTCCATCTAGTAGTACATAGAGATCGTTGGTTTAAGCACTTAGCTGGGAAGTAATTCGTATTAGATACGATGTGAGGATTTCCTAGACCTTACATACTCACCTAACTTTATATCTATGTTGTTCATGTATATGTTGATAATGGAATAGCTTGAACTTAATAATAATATGTCGATTTTCTTACTGCAGAAAACTCATATTTTAATTCAGTGTGATTCAGATGCAATCGATTCTTATCTTTCAAGAAACCTCAACGATATTTGTACCAGTAGCGCCACCTGGTCAATAGTTTTAGTACTAACAGCCGCCCTGTTTACCTGTTCGTTTACAAAGTTGATACAAACTTTGTTAAATACATAAGAAAAAAGAGAAAAAAACATTTGCAGTAAATATTAATATTATCATCAAATCTTGTGTCGAAGTCCATACTCATGAAACTAAACTGTTTCAAATAATTATCTTCTGAAGCTAGTTTCCGAACGAAAGCGCATTTGCGCGAGGGATGTTGTCAATCGTTCATAGGGATACGCAAATAAAATAAAAGTATCGATACTTTACTCGATACCAATATCGCATTAAAAGTATCGATGCCGGCGATAGTATCGATTCAAAAGTATCGATACTACTCAGTATCGAGTACTTTTTTCATCCCCTATGAAACCAATAAATAAATGATATGAATATGAACCGTGTCTCATATGTTAATAATAAAAAAGTACCTGTAAGGTTGGATTTTGGAGGAAGAGATATCTTTTAGAGATAAGCTCACCTTTGTACACACCATTTATTACTGTATTTAGTTTTAAGATGTGCAATAAAGAATATATATGACACCATTAATAATATTCCGTCTCTATTTATTTATTACAACATACATTGACATAATGGTAGATGTTAATATGGTTATTTTTTAAACCCCATCACTGCAATCAGACCAAAATCAGACATAAAAAGTAATTTGTCTCCATACAATGACATCATATTTTCATAAGATAGGAGTTTCCCCAAATCTGTCTACCGATAGGGTCGTTATGCATCAGCAAGAAAGAAGATAACGGTAATGAGATAACACTCTATGAGTATACAATGCGGTTTGCCGCATTTACACACGCGTACGGAGCTAGCGCTGGCGTATTCTCATCTCTGGCGCTGGGCGATTCGCAAAACAAAGCAGGTCTGGTATCGGTACACCAAAAAGTATCGAGTATGTGACGAAGTATCGATACCTAGTAAAGTATCGTATCAAAAGTATCGAGTACGAAAATACTTGGTATCGTAACGAAAGTATCGATACTACTCAGGTATCGATACTTTTTGCGGATCCCTAATCGTTCATCCATCTGTCAAGTTTGGCCTTCACTCGCCGTGCCCGATCCAGTTTTTTTGCAAATTCGTGAGGGGTTTTGTAATGTGATAAGTGAAGTGGAGTCCGAGGTAGTCGGTGTGAAGTTGTGTAATGGTGTGACCGCGGCGAACATGACGTCGCGCGGCAAGAACGCGGTGCGAGGCTTCGAGACGGAGATCGAGCGAAGCCGTGAGGAGGCGAACTGGAAGAAGGCTGTGGATCTCGCTCAGCAGCTGAAATCGAGGTCCCCACAACATGGTCAGTCGACGCACTACCTACCTCTTCCTAGTACCCTAGTAACTCGCGCCCAACCGCCTACAATTAGATATGATTACCAGGCTAGCGCAAGGCAGGCAAGCGCTCAGTGACTCACTAGTTGACCTTTAAGCCAGCTGCAGCTAAAAAGCAGACCATCTTTTACTTTCTCAGTCCTTCACTAATTACCATTTCAGTTGATTACCAGCCGAGGAGCTCAAGAACATACTCCTTGGTACATTTCAAAGCCAAATGCCACAACATTCAGTAGACACAACCTTTTGCTGTCTGGTATCCTAGTAACCACTCGACCTATTCACTAGGCTCCTATTAGTAATATAGCACTTACTACTGGGTGTTGAAGCTAATTTAAAGGCTGGTCTTCTGTTGAATTTATGCTATGTCATTTGTTCTACGTTCAGCTTCCTCTGTTGCTATGTGGTTCTGCCTTATATTTATACTGAATTCCCATGTGTAGGCCACCCCATTAAACAATTTGATGGGTCAGTTCAATATGTTTTTTCTGTATTTATAAGACAAGAAATCTTACTGAATGTTGTGGTATCAATTTAATATTTTTAACTTTACAGGTAAAATTAATCTATTTAGGTACTAAAATAAAATAGCCTTTTATTCCTGACTCATGGAACTTCGGTCGTTCAACTTCTTTCCTATCATGCTTTTCTCCATGGCTGGAGTTAGTTAATTTATCTTATCTTATCTTCTTAGAGGGCCAGGAAGACCTGGCGACACTTCGACCCTTCAGGATCTTTTGTGCCAAACCCCTGTCTACCAATGGTGTCCCAAGCCGATTTGGTGGACTTCACACACGCCTCAGAATTTCTTCTTTGGCATATGCAGGTTTCATTACGATGTTTTCCTTTACCGAAAAGCCTGTGATAAATAGACCGTACTTAATTTGGTAAAACTCATTGGTACGGGCGGGGTTTGAACCCACGACCTCATAATAAGTTATTAAATTAATTGTTTATTAATAAAGAATTAATTTAAACTTCATGAGAAAGGAATCCACCTCACTAGCAGTGATTCTGCTGATTTTGCCAACATATTTAGTAGCAATAATACCTTTGTAGTTATTGTTTTCTTATCAGGAAACTTTATGAGCAGCTTAATGTCACTATATAGCCACTGATAAACTTGGAGTATTTATTTATTTCTTGAACTTTGAAGCATCATAAATAGAAATCTGCTATCAATTTATTGGCTTTGAGACAAAAAAGACTAATCATGTTTTTTGACACTTGTAAAAACTAATTTTAAGTAATTGTAATCAATCATTGGGCCCGATTCTAAAGGCACACATTTAAAATTTGACAGCGCTAAAATTGATTTCGTCTTTATCTTCATAATACTGTGTGACAAGGATAGCAACAATTTTAGTGCTGTCAAATTTTAACGTTGTGCCTTCAGAATCGAGCCCATTGTCCAATTACTACAATACAATACACAATACAATACACTTTATTGCACAAACAAATACAGTTACATGTTATAGAAGTTACAAATAGTACAATTTAGGCAGTCTTATCGCTTTAAGTGATTTCTTCCAAACAACCTTACTAATTCTTATACATCCCCATACTAATATTATAAATGCGAAAGTTTGGATGTTTGTTACTCAATCATGCTTTAACCACTGCATGGATCGAAATGAAACTTGGCACACATATAGGTTGGGTCCTGGAATAAGATATAGGATATTTTTTAGCCCGAAAACCATCTCATTCCTATGAGAAACCAAATTAGTCGTTAAAAGCAGTGAAGATGTGTAAATATTGAAATCTTCGCGGATGAAGTCGGGCAAAAAGCTAGTCAGAAATAAGTTGAAACATTAATTAGGTACAGAAAACTTACCTGTTTGATTTAAAATTTGACCAGAATACCTTTATTGTTTTAAACTACATGATCAGTTCATTATTTAACACTTTACCCATGCGAATTGTCTTATAAAAAAGTATGTCAGCTGAACTCAGCTGTATGATGTTAAAACCATTATTTCATTCAGATAACACAATTTCTGACTGGCTTAAACCAGTTCCAAATCCATAGATGTGGGGACTTAGTTAATCCAATGTGCATCCTGTATCCATACCCATTTATTATGATCACATTTCCACAGAAAGCCTCGCACACTTCCTCATTGGCGAAGGCAAGCTCGAAGCATACCTGGACGAATATCCTCCATCCAAGGAGAACTTCGAGAGAGCCCAGAGAGAGCTGTCTGAGGCCCGGGGGTACCTCACGCTGGCCACGGATGAAGCTGGCAAGAAGGCCGGAGTGGCGTTGGATGCCCACCTCCTGCTGGGAAAGCTGAACTATGCATGTGGTGCCTACGATGATGCCCTCAAACACTATAAAATGGCCGAGCTGAACACATTAACAGAAAAAGAGTTACCTGTGTAAGTCAAACTCAACTCTGTATTGCACATTCAGTACTTATACTCACATATTTGTTTATGCTGTGTGGTTTCCGGTAGAGTAGAATAGGACCACTCCAACTCTTCCCGTGGATGTCGTACAAGGCGACTGAGGCAATACATTAAAACATCAATCAGGCCTCCCCAACGCGGGGAGTGTAGGCCAAATTCCTCTCCTTCCAGTCAGTCTCCGGCAGATGAGAGAGGGTTGTGCTCCTGCAGTGGAGACAAAAATAACCTGATGATGATGATGATTTGTTTTTGATCAGTCATCCATCACTTACTATGTGTTAGTGTTGTAAAGAGTAAACAGCACATAAAGCTTCCAGTGACATAATTTTGTATGACAATACTAAAGAAAGATTATGCAAAGCTGAACCTTAATAGGCTTTCTTACAAAGCCATTTCTATATGTAATTCTTAAACGTATTATAAGATTTTTATTTAATATGCTGTACATAACATACTCTTGTCTGGTTTCGAATTAGGAATTTCTCCTGTGGGGAGAGAAGTGTTGAACCATCTTATCTTATGGAGCCAGGAAAACCTGGCGACACTTCGACCCTTCAGAATTTTTTGTGCCAAACCCCTGACCACAAACGATGCCCCAAGCTGATTTGGTGAACTTCACATTTTAGAATTTCTTCTTCGGCATATGCATGTTTCCTCACGATGTTTTCCTTCACCGAAAAGCCTGTGGTATTATAAATAAACCGTACTTACGTTTCGAAAAACTCATGGGTATGGGCGGGGTTTGAACCCACAACCTCATGACGTGAGGGGAGTGCACAACCAACCAGGCTACCACGGCACGCTGAACCATTCATACATACCTTTTCTTTTGACGGAGTGGAAATGCATTTAGGCATCCCCTCGACTTAGGGCTGTGGGACTCACTCCTCGAGATGGTATGAGGAGAATACCCACTAAAACCACTCCGGCGTTTCACCCTTCCTGCCGTCATGGGGGGCACAATGTGATCCCAAGGACTTCAACCCACTGTGCCCCCCGATTCATACATACCTGAACCAACTTGTACAAAGTTCTCTATCGGTTCCTACAGGGAATTGAGCTCATAACTTCTGGCATTCAAGTCTATGGTATCTGAATTAGCATGTTACCTATTCTGTAAACAATTAATTGCAAGTTGCTCAAGTGTGCGGTGGTGAGTCATCCATCATACGCGCGCTAACTCATTGCGCATCGTTGAAGTAATCGCCGACATGACGTCACACATGCGCCTATCAATATATTGTCTGTCATAAATAGTTCTGCAATAAATTATAATATATAGTGATCCTAATCTAGTCGTGGTACCACAATGTGTCTCCGATGTTGTTCGTCACAAGTCACGCCAAGTATCACGGGACGAAAAGCGGGCGAAGGAATGTCGCGACGTTTGACAAATATCGCGCAAAGTGACGATAAATCGTCTCTGCCTACCGCTCTGGGACTAAGGCGTGTGCATTAGGTTATGTAGGGATCCCTCAAAATGGAAACCCTTAAGCTACGTCTTCACAGGGAGAATATGGATGGTGTGGACGTTGAGCTAAGCCGATTGTCAGTCCCTGTCATATCTCATTTTTGAGTGATCGAAAATGAATGTTTCCAGTGAGGACACTCTTTAAAGCATGAGCTAGGCTACTGTTTATTATATGAATAGTAAACTAAACATCTTTAATACAAGGATACCCCGGTTGATCTATCAACGTACAGCTCAAACCAATAGGTCTAAAAAAATTTAATTTGCGTAGTAATGCTTTACATACATCCTTAATCATTCGATATGACTGGGACTCACTGCTTGAATGCTCCTGGTGAGGACGCAACTTTATCTTCGTCTCCTTGTCACCTTATCTTCTTAGGAAGACCTGGCGACACTTCGACTTATAGAAATAGAATAGAATAGAAATAATATTGATGCCGTGTGGTTTCCGGTAGAGTAGAATAGGACCACTCCAACTCTTCCCGTGGATTTCGTACAAGGCGACTGAGGGAATACATTATAAAACATCAATCAGGCCTCCCCAACCCGTGTGGCCAGCGCGGGGAGTGTAGGCCAAATCCTCCGTCTGTCTCCGGCAGATGAGAGAGGGTTGTGCTCCTGCAGTGGAGACAAAAATAACCTGATGATGATGAAGTCACGAACGTGAGGCGAGTGCACAACCAACCAGGCATCTCGACTCAACGGTTTACGTTAATCGCATCTCTCTTATTAAGATGGGCAATGACGTAGGTATCTCACTAAACTGCAGAGCTAAGGGGACGTACCCATACTACGTGACCCGTTCAGGGGGGAGGCGGTCATCAAAACACCACGCTTGGTCACAGGGGTTTTCGTCACGTAGTCAATATCCTCTAGAAAAATCTCGCGCTTTTTCGAGCTATATTCAAAACTGGCGCGCAGCGTTTAGCGTTTTTTAACTCACAGGTGGCAATACTGACGCACATATCGTCAGCTGATTGGAAACTGACATGTTTTTTTCTCTTGATAATATTTTTTTACTTATAATTATAAGTAGGCACGCACTCTTGGCGTCACGCGGCAGGCGCCGTATTATTAAAGTCAAATATGAGCCAATTTATATATATTTTTTTCAACTTTCTGTTTGCAAAAAATGGTTTACAACCACATTTATGAATTACTACGTGAAAACTAGAGGAGGAGGATGGGGGTCTTTGTATATATACTTACTACGGGTGGTCACCAAGAGGGGGAGGGGGGTAAATTTTAAAAAAACTGGCTCACGTAGTTAGGGTACGTTCCCGAAGAGCCCTCGATTCAATTGACGCTTTGCTTCGAATGATCCGCATGTGATGTCTGTCTGTGTCGATGCGCAGCCGCAGCCTGCGCATCGTGGCGGAGTCGTACGCCATCAAGGGGATGTGCCTGGAGCTGAGCGCCGCGCCCGCGCCCGCCTCCAGGTACAAGCAGCAGGAGCGGGACGCCGACATGGTGAGTCACTTGCCTACCCCCTCCCCTACTACTGACTATAATTTGGATAACTTCTAACATATCTGACACAAAAAATGTCATGTCGTCTGTTCCAGGTGCGGAGCTTCGAGCTGGCCTCGGAGCTGACGCTGCTGTACTTGCAGCGGGCCGGCGGGGCGGGGGGCACGGGCACGCTGCCGGGGGGCTCGGGGCCGGGCGCGGGCGGGGGTGGGGGCGGGGGCGGGGGGCGCGGCGCGCGCGCGGGGCCCACGCTGGAGCTGGTGCTGCAGCGCGCCCCGCTGCTGCACATCCGGGCCAACAGGCTGCACAGCGCCATAGACAGGTGACAGATACTTATGTATGTATGTATGTATGTATGTATGTATGTAAACGCTTTATTGTACCAAAAATAACAACAACAACAATAATAAAATAGGAATTAAACTGTGTACAAAGGCGGACTTATCCCACTTAAGGATCTCTTCCAGTCAACCTTAGAGTAACACTTCACATTGACAAATCCAATCCATTTCATCACGTCCTGGTCCCTATAAAATTCTCATATCTCTCATTATGCGATCTCCCAAGCACGACCTGGAGAAGCTCATCATCCTGGGACAAGTGGAGGGCAGGCGTGACAAAGACGAGCTCGTACTAGGAGGTCAGACCCGGTGAGGAGGTTGGCTGGCGGATCCTTATATGACTCAGTGCGGCTGGCCAATGACCCCTTTACGTGGAGGCGCATTTTATACGGTCGCGCAATAAAGACCGTCTAGGCATTAAACCTGTCGTAAATATTGAGAGATAGTCCCGGCACGGGCTGTATGGCCTGTTGGGGCTTCTCTGGACACACACTGTCGTTCCATAGCGCATGCTCGGCCCATACACTCGTATGAGTTGTGTTAGAATTAAGAAAATGTGTAAATTGTCTTAATAATATGTAAACAATATGAACAACCCCTGGAACTCAGTACATTGCGTTAGGCAGGGAATTAGTACAGTGTTATATTTTGTCAACTTTTAATCATAAAAACAATTTAAATTAATAATAATCCTACTAAAATTATAAACGCGAAAGTTTGTAAGTATGGATATATGTTTGTTACTCTTTCACGTAAAAACTGCTGAATGGATTTTAATGAAACTTTACAATAATATAGCTTATACATCAGAATAACACATAGGCTACAATTTATAAAGATATTGTGTGAATTGTCCAAAATATCAAGTGAGTAGGAAATACATAATAATTTGTGATGTTAAGTTGTCCACGCGGACGAAGTCGCGGGCAACAGCGAGTATATCATAAATATATCAGACATTCACACCAATTATCCAGTACCAAACTAGGCAGAGCCTGTGGTATGGTTACTAGATAACGGATACACATACTTAAATAAATATATAAACATCCAAGACTTGGGTACAAACATTCATATTCATCATACGAACATTTGCTCCTAGCGGGATTCGAACCCGCAACCTCCGGCGTGGCAGTCCGAGAGCTACCCGTTCCGCCACGGAGGTCGTCGACTTAGAACTTAAGCTATTAGAAAATGAATTATCTATTTAATGCCATTACTATGGCTTCAAGAAAATGAATTATCTATTTAATGCCATTACTATGGCTTCAAGAAAATGAATTATCTATTTAATGCCATTACTATGGCTTCAAGAAAATGAATTATCTATTTAATGCCATTACTATGGCTTCAAGAAAATGAATTATCTATTTAATGCCATTACTATGGCTTCAAGAAAATGAATTATCTATTTAATGCCATTACTATGGCTTCAAGAAACAGAATTATCTATTTAATGCCATTACTATGGCTTCAAGAAACAATTTAAGCTTCCGTTTGAACTCTAGCATCGGTAGTCTGGTGATATGTAGTGGCAGCTTCTTGCACACTATTACATTGCGCAAAGTGGCGATACATCGTCTCTGCCTACCCCTCTGGGATCAAGGCTTGAGTATTATGTATGTATGTAAACGCTTTATTGTACCAAAAATAACAACAACAACAATAATAAAATTAAACTGTGTACAAAGGCGGACTTATCCCACTTAGGGATCTCTTCCAGTCAACCTTAGAGTAACCGAAAGGACAAGTATAATGCGTTTAGTAGCAAATTTGATAAAGAAATGTACCTACTTTTAATAAAGTTTGAAAATACATATTACATAAACATAAATATATATATGTATGTATGTATATATGTTCCTTATTTCAACACTTTCTGCAGCCTCGTTCTCGTATGCACTAACTTTTCTTGGTTTCTTATGTTGTAGTTGCGCCCGTTCATTCTCTTAAATAGATTTTCATTTTCTTGATCAGTGTGAATTTCTGTTATATATAATATACTAGCTGTTGCCCGCGACTACGTCCGCGTGGACAACTTAACATGACAAATTATTTTGTATTTCCCGTAGGAATGGGATGTTTTTTCGGGATAAAAACTATCCTATGTCCTATTCCAGGACCTGACCTATATGTGTGCCAAGTTTCATCACAATCCGTCCAGTGGTTGAAGCGTGATTGAGTATCAAACATCCAAATATCCAAACTTTCCTATTTATAATATTAGTAGGATAGATGTTAGTTACTCCGTAGGCAAATAGTTTTGATATTAGATCAAAGTTTTTTTGATTACTCTTTGGACATATGGTCCTTCGAGCCGGATTCGGATCCATTTTCATGTAAGGTTAATGTTTCTTTAAATGTCCTAAGTAGTAAACAAACCACTCACCTCTACAAAATCTCAAATTTGCGAGCCAATCACACAATAAAACTGACCCAAAATCCTCATATACCTCAAACAAGCACTTGCACGATATCCACTCACAAAACTAATAGAATTAATCATCGTAAACCTTAGTTTTTAGCAAAATTATCAACAAATCGCTTTAACCTTAAATCATATTGAGACGGGTTATCTCTATATTGTCTTTGGATTTTAGAGATGGGGTATGTCACGCATTCAATTACGCAATTCAATTATTCATTCGGAATACTTGTAAGTAATTGAATCTTTAGAAATAAGTAGGCGAGGAGAAAAAGGGATTAGACAAATAAGTTGGACATCCACTGAACCAAAAAAGATAGACAATTGATATTCTATTAATTTTAACGGAATATTGGCACAGATAATCGTAATCGGCATCGCATCGGTAAAATCGATGTTTGTTGCTCATTATCGTTTGCACTTTTCTAAAATATTAAGTTTGATGCCGGTGCATTATTGTTATGGGTTGTCTTGGTATTCAAATGTATATACAGTGATATTCGAAAGATATTTATTATAAAACCAAAGATAATATATACTAGAGTATAAAACTAATGGTAAAGACTTAAACTAAGGATAATATAGCTTAAACTAGGTATTGGACGCCAGGAGAGTTTTTGAGTTGAGCGGAACTCTGCCAAAACCGTAAATGCCACCGGCTAGCAGCTTAGGGTCTCTTGATGTGTTGTTTACTATAAGATACAACGTGAAAGGTTTCTGCTAGAGATCTTTCTCCTCCTTACAAAAAGGGCATGTCGTTACGCTAAAACAATTACATTACGTACATAAATTACCTACTGCACGGAATATCTCATAATCATTACATGTTAGCCATTAAATTCTTAAGTACAACTTACCCCTTTTTAGTGAAGCAGAACGTTAACACAAATTTTTATACATACTTAATATTATTGTTATTACAATGATTTGTATTTTGTACCTTAAAGATGAAAAAATGTTTATGCAATATGTTGTATTTATTTTTGAAACTTTGATGGATATATGTTCCCTTAGACATGTAAGAGTCCAAAAAACCAAAATCTAAACAATGTGCTTGCGTGTCCGTTTGTCTGCAGTCGTATGCTAGGTCCAAAGTAATGATCCGATGTGGATGAAATTTTGTATTTCGATACAGAATATCCATGGGAGTAACCAATAAATAAATAAATATTCCTAAACTTATAATCACTGAGAATAATATAGAATTAATCACAAATTCAATTAAATTCAATTGAATCAATTAATTCTATTATTTGACAACACTATTTTATATCTATGGTCACCTTGGCGCCATGTTTGTTTATCAAATTAGACATTTAAAGAAAAACACACCTTACACAGGCTGCGCCAAAGGTGATTAATTGAAACTACGGTTTCTGGATGAATTTTCTTTATCGACATGACCATATGTCGGCTCCGTAGCCTAGCCGGTAGTACACCTGCCTGCGAAGCTCGGGGTCGCGGGTTCGAATCCCGCCCAGGGCAAACATTCGTGTTATGAGCACTTGACATAGACATAGACATACTTTATTGATAACTTCCGTTACAGGTCAAATAAAAATTATACACAAGTTAAATAAAATCAAATTATAAATTAAACACAATTAAATATAAAAACATCAATAACTAACATAAAGGAGAATGCCCAAAAGTGGGCCTAAGATGCGTCTTCACCATTCATGTACCAAAAATATTGGTCTGAATTATGAATTCTTTCAAATTTTTTTTAAAGCCAATGGAATAGGGAGTTTAAAAATAACATATAATATAAACGTTGATTGATTTACGCCGGCCGACCGGCATCTTTTCAACTAGAGTAGTGAAAGCAGAATTAAAATCGATATATAGTTATAATCGATATTTGTCAACAATATTTGATACTACCTTTTAGTTACTAGCGCGATAAAACACCCATCATATTTTTCATTTACTGACTGGAAATACACTATTTGTACTGATTTAAAGTGATACACTCGTTCTTAAAAGATATTTATGAAAGTATTGTTATGTAACCGAAATATCGATTATTCAATTTGTTAAATCGATGTAGTTGATATGCACTATGGTTTCGTACTGTGACGTCATATCCGATATGATTTTAACACTTGTTTTGGTCCGTTTGTTTACATTGTGTATTTGGGTGACAAAATCTATTTTAACGAGCCTAATGTAGTGTCGAATGCAATATACCGTCGTCGACTAATAACAACACTATGACATCAATATCTGGAGCGGTTAATCGTGGCTATATACCCACGGTGTTGTGAAAACTGCATGCCAACAAAATTTTTATTCCAAGTAAGATTATTGAACCCACTAAATATTTAAACGATTTTCTTTTTATAATGATCCTGAGTATTTTGCCTGTATTGTGACGACAATTTGATCCAGACGCAAGGTTAAAAGTTCAAGGGCAAACTCCCATACAATTTTGGTCATTCTGCTTTAAAAATGTCAAATAAAATTCTTAAAAGTAAATAAATTAAGTTAATGCGTTCTGCAAGAACTTTTCATAGCAATAAAATTGCCTTGTCACTGGATGTTAGTTATATAGTATATTATTTTATTTATTCATTCTGAAACCTACAGCTAATTAACAAAAATATATAATACAGTATAATATAAATTAAACATTAGCCATTAACAGATTTCTAATATATAAACATAAACATTATTGCATAGGGTAATAAAAAAAGTAGACAAAAGTAGGAGGGTACAGAAGAGAAAAAAAAATTAGATAGAAATTTACAATCAAATAGGTATAAATAAATTATCTACAATCTACGTCGTCGTCGCAATGAGAGTTGAGTGCGTGTGCGTGAGGAGTGGGGGTGTGTGGGGGTGCGTGTGCGCATGTGTGTGTGACTGGGCGAGCGATGCGAGGCGGGGAGAGGCGAGGGGGGGGGGGGGGGGGCTGCTCTGCAGGCGCTCGTTTTGGTTGCACGTAAGCTAAGGTCTACATGGCGTGTACAAATACATTATATTATAATTTGTTTTTGTAATTAAAAATAAACTACAATATGTATAATAAATTAATTAATGTCAGTAGATTGTTATAATTACTTACTCATATAAAAACGTCAAGTTTATTATGTATGTATAGATTAGATAAGATTTATTTATTTCACTTTTACATCTTAAAAATCAATTTTACATGTCATTCTAGTATGGTAAAAGGGATCGTCATAAAATAAAATAATGTATAAATTACAATGTCAACAATTCAAATAATGTCATAGTATATAACATACTATCCATGTCAGTATATAATATCAAAATAAAAATTTTAAAATACACTTGGTATTAAATTATCACAAAGTAAATTAAATTAAACGTCAGAGGGCCCACCAATATATCAGCTGTCTGATACCCATATACTACAGGCTTTGCCTAATTTGGGATCAGGCAGTGTGTAAAATGTCCCCACATATTTATTTTATTATATGCGGTGAGAAAGAACCAAATGTCAGCGCACTGCAGTCTACTAGTGGCGCCATCTAGGAAAGATTTGTATAAGCTAAACACTCTTATATTGACGTAATCATCTGTTTGTTTGTGGTCGCAGGTACCGCGAGATGCTCCGCGCGGTGGAGGCGCCGGCGACGCAGGCGCTGCGGCTCACGCTGGCGCGGCAGCTGGCCGAGGTGCTCATGCGCGGCGTCACCGGACAGGTACCCCAGCGGAGCGTACTGTCTCCTGCTCGCGCGGCCCCGACTCTTTAAGTCCTGCGCCGGAGGCCCCAGCCGGAGGCGATTCGCGGACGACTCGATGTGGGCGTGATTTAGCGGTTCAGCGGAACTCTGACTCTCTTCCATGCTCGTAGGATTCAATTCGGTTTGCGTAGTCCCACTAGATTTAATATTGGAAGGCGAGAGAAGTGATTAATAATTAGTGTATAAACTGAATTAATATTTTATTGTACTTGAATCGACTAGGTAACACAGATTATTATAATGAGTACAGTATGCGCGCCGGACACTGGGGCGGAGTACCTCGGGTCGCGGGCGCCTGGCCGTGTCGTATCGGGGATGTTCGTACCGCGTACGGAGATGTTCGTGCCGCGTACGGAGATGTTCGTGCCGCGTACGTAGATGGTCGTACCGCGTACGGAGATGGTCGTACCGCGTACGTAGATGGTCGTGCCGCGTACGGAGATGTTCGTGCCGCGTACGGAGATGCCCGAAGTTGCTTGTGTCCCTGCAGGACGTTTTTGAGAAATCGTACAAGCTTGTGCCGTAGTAGTATCGTTCTGTGGCAGGTGTATCGGGCGCCGGCGGTGGACCGCACCAGCATGTCGGGCTCGGTGTCGGCGGGGGGCGCGGGGAGCGCGGGGGGCTCGCTGAGCCGGCGGCGGGACGACGCCCCCGGCCCCGCGCCCGGCGCTGGACCCTCCCTCGCCGCGCCCCCGCCCCTGCCCCCCGACGGGCCCTGGAAGCCCAAGAAGTACGCCGGCATGAATCAGGTGAATCAACCTTCCTCTTCTTCTTCTCAGAAAGTGTCATTGTGTCTATAGAAATATAAACTATAACCAAGAGAGGAATTACAGTAATTTGTTTGTACATTTTGTTCTTCGTAGGAGTCGAAGTGAAAAGTAGAGTGTTTAACTTCAGAGACGAATTTTGTTTGCACTTAATGACCTCCATGTAACACTGGACTGGCTGTCTCATACAAACGTGTACTAATTTAAAGCTCAAAAACACTCGTCGCTCGTCCTTCAGTTTAGTTCTACTGACGCTCGTCACAGGGCGCCTTGGCCCTCAGCACCGAAATGTTTAGTTCTACTGACGCTCGGGGCGACTTACCCTCAGCGCCGAAATGTTTAGTTCTACTGACGCTCGGGGCGACTTACCCTTAGCGCCGAAATGTTTAGTTCTACTGACGCTCCTCACAGGGCACCTTGGCCCTCAGCACCGAAATGTTTAGTTCTACTGACGCTCCTCACAGGGCACCTTGGCCCTCAGCACCGAAATGTTTAGTTCTACTGACGCTCGGGGCGACTTACCCTTAGCGCCGAAATGTTTAGTTCTACTGACGCTCCTCACAGGGCACCTTGGCCTTCAGCACCGAAATGTTTAGTTCTACTGACGCTCGGGGCGACTTACCCTTAGCGCCGAAATGTTTAGTTCTACTGACGCTCGTCACAGGGCACCTTGGCCCTCAGCACCGAAATGTTTAGTTCTACTGACGCTCCTCACAGGGCACCTTGGCCCTCAGCACCGAAATGTTTAGTTCTACTGACGCTCGGGGCGACTTACCCTTAGCGCCGAAATGTTTAGTTCTACTGACGCTCGTCACAGGGCACCTTGGCCCTCAGCACCGAAATGTTTAGTTCTACTGACGCTCGTCACAGGGCACCTTGGCCCTCAGCACCGAAATGTTTAGTTCTACTGACGCTCCTCACAGGCCACCTTGGCCCTCAGCACCGAAATGTTTAGTTCTACTGACGCTCCTCACAGGGCACCTTGGCCCTCAGCACCGAAATGTTTAGTTCTACTGACGCTCGGGGCGACTTACCCTTAGCGCCGAAATGTTTAGTTCTACTGACGCTCCTCACAGGGCACCTTGGCCTTCAGCACCGAAATGTTTAGTTCTACTGACGCTGGTCACAGGGCGCCTTGGCCCTCAGCGCCGAAATGTTTAGTTCTACTGACGCTCGTCACAGGGCGCCTTGGCCTTCAGCTCCGAAATGTTTAGTTCTACTGACGCTCGTCACAGGGCGCCTTGGCCTTCAGCTCCGAAATGTTTAGTTCTACTGACGCTCGTCACAGGGCGCCTTGGTCTTCAGTGCCGAAATGTTTAGTTCTACTGACGCTCGTCACAGGGCGCCTTGGCCTTCAGTGCCGAAATGTTTAGTTCTACTGACGCTCGTCACAGGGCACCTTGGTCTTCAGCGCCGAAGTGGCGTATACTATGAGAGCACAAAAATAGTTTGACAGCAGCCTGTCAAGTGTAATAGGAGTGTTTGCAATCGTCAACATATCAATGAGTGTATGTGTCTGTGGTCAGTTCGTGCCGGCGAACGAGTACGAGGAAGTGTTGCTGGTGCTGCTGGTGGGCGAGGCGATGGCGGTGCGCGACGCCGTGCTGTCGCAGAGCGGGGAGTTCGAGGCGGCGCGCTCGCACGCGCTGCGCAACGCGCTCGCCGTCGCCGACCTGCTCGCGCTGGCCGCCACGCGCTGGGGGCAGCTGTGCCTCGTGCTCGAGGTACTAGGGTGCTATGACTTGGGGGCGTATTAGTTAATACTAATACTTACCACTATGTTACACTATCAGGAGGTGGAACCTGGCGACCTGTGTTTACAGTTTACTATTTAACCTAGTTCAGGCACCAGACTTGACAAAAGTAATCATCATCATCATCAGGTTATTTTTTGTCTCCCCTGCAGGAGCACAACCCTCTCTTATCTGCCGGAGACAGACGGAGGATCGGCCTACACTCCCCGCGCTGGCCAGACGGGTTGGGGAGGCCTGAGTGATGTTTTATAATGTATTCCCTCAGTCGCCTTGGACGACATCCACGGGAACAGTTGGAGTGGTCCTATTCTACTCTACCGGAAACCATGCGGCAAAAAAGTAATTTGTGGAGTTAATAAATAAATGTGTATTTGTGTTGCGCCAGTGCCTGGAGCGCGCCATGAAGTTCTCGTTCGGCAGCGCGCACGCGTGGCGCCAGCGCGCGCTGGCCACGGCCGCGGCCGCGCGCCAGGCCTCGCCCGACCACCACCTCGCGCCAGGTAGCTCGCCTCACCTGTTTATTTCCTACTGTCTGAACTCTCTTCCTACTTTGACTCTTTACTTCTTTAATTAAATTTGTCTGGGGCCCGAGGTAGCGTAAATTCATGACCTGGGACTTGCCCTACCTTCACTGGTAGGACAAGTCCCAGGTATGTAAACATTGTTTATTGTTTCCATATTATTACGACAATTTACACACTTTCTTAATTCTAACACAACTCATACGAGTGTATGGGCCGAGCATGCGCTATGGAACGACAGTGTGTGTCCAGAGAAGCCCCAACAGGCCATCCAGCCCGTGTCGGGGCTGTCTCTCAATATTTACGACAGGTTTAATGCCTAGACGGTCTTTATTGAGACTAGGTAGCACGATATTACAAATATGATAATTTTATAAAGATTAGAAGTATATAGAATATAAGAGCTAATAAAATTAAGAATTATATTAATATAAATAAATATGAGTAGTTATAGATAATAGATTATTTAACAAACATATGCATACTACATGTTTTATCAATCATATACATACATACATACACACGTATCCCTACATGATGTTATACTTCGTTGCGCAGGCAGCGCGGCGTGGGGCGCCGGCGTGCGCGCGGCCGGCGTGGCGGCCCGCGCGGTGCCGCTCTGCCCTAATGACGCGCCGCTGCGCTTAGTAGCCGCTACCACCTGCTACCGCATGGGATGGGTAACTTACCACTTAAATACGAAAAGAGTTCTTCCTATAAGAGTCGAGTTAAATATTGACTTATTTTGCACAAGCACGTTCTTTTCTTCTATTGTTTAATTTTTTAAATTATATAATTGTTAATGTTTATTTGGTCACATTTTTTTTTTGTTGTTATAAATATTTATGGTCTATTGTTACTATACTCATAATTCTATTGTATCTCTTTGCTTCGTTTATCTAGGTATCTATACATTATATTATTTCATGTCTTACTTAATGAACAAAACTAGACGCCTATGTGCGAATATTTATTATCCGCTTAGAGATATTATTACTGTAACTATTTTTATCTTAAGACTGTTTCAACGTTTGTTACCAGATTTTCCTGGCTGATCAAATCGTTTCAGAAGTCTCACTCTTAAACTACAATGTTTCTAGTGAATCTTATATGCCGACATCATATACCGTATTCTATTATTGAACTGTGATCACGCATAATTTTGAAAATAACTACTGATAATTAATTAAAAAACATTTCATTACGCAAAATTTTCGGTCAGCACTATAACGCATGAGTTTGGTAATGTTTCGTGGCTAATTAAAGGGACATTAACAGCTGAAAAAAATCAGACATAACTGGGATATAGTCCCATTGAGCCGTCATGAGCCATAATTTTGAAAGAGGATACAGTTATTACTTTAAAAAATAACAAAGTGACGCGTTGATAGAGGAAAAATAGCGTCAAATAAATGTCTCCTCTACCTTTACAAGGTTTTAAATAAAAAATTAAAAATAGGAATATGAAAGTAGAGCTATTACTCAAATGAAATCACTAAAAACATATTACAACTATTCAATAATTATATTTAATAAAAAATTTCGAAACATTCCTTTATAAGTCGATGCGTCGACCCGCTGGCTTCAGTCTCGCCCGAGGGCTTTCAGAGGTAGGACGTGTGTCGCTCGTTTTCCCGCCCTAACGGTCAACAACCGCATCAGCCTTTCGAATTGTACGACGACCGCAAGTTTTTGATCGTGAGTTTATTTGTTAGGTACTTATTTTATTTTGCAAAATTTTGTGATAACACTGTAACAGTGTTTGACGTAATTAAGTAAAATGTAAATGTGGTCACAGGAACTGCTTAATGGTATATGATAAACTCACCTAATAAAGACTCGTTTAAATGGTAGGGATACATTTTATAATAAGAAGTGGTGACCAGGGTCTTGTGACGGATCGGGAAGGTAGTCAGAGAGGAAGGGAGGAGCGGGAGGCGGACGACATGGGTTAGTCCAACCAGTCCTACTATTAGTTCTACTAGTAGGACTGGTTGGAAAAAAAGTCCTACTAGTCCTACTGCTTAGTATGACATATTGGAAATGAATAAATATAATAAATAAATATAATAAAAGCAGTCCAACTAGTTCTACTGCTCAGTATGACAAATTTGAATCAAGTAGGTAAATTTAATAAATTGAGTCCATGTAGTTATACCATGTTATGTTTGATATTTATTAATTTTCAGCTTGTATGTTATACTCATATTCAATAAATAAAGTATTTAAAAAAAGTTATACCAATTGGTGTAAAGACGATCGGTGTACTGTCGAGGGCAAATATAAGGTATAAAATACATATCTCAACGTTACCATTTCTATGGTATGAGATCTTCATTTCGGATGACAGCTGTCAAAATTGAAACGGCCGTATCTCGGAAACTACTGGCCCCAGACTAGAGGTGTCTTTACCAAAATGGAAGGCCTCGATGAGATCTTCATTTCGGATGACAGCTGTCAAAATTGAAACGGCCGTATCTCGGAAACTACTGGCCCCAGACTAGAGGTGTCTTTACCAAAATGGAAGGCCTCGATGAGATCTTCATTTCGGATGACAGCTGTCAAAATTGAAACGGCCGTATCTCGGAAACTACTGGCCCCAGCCTAGAGGTGTCTTTACCAAAATGGAAGGCCTCGATGAGATCTTCATTTCAAATTACAGCTGTCAAAATTGAAACGGCCGTATCTCGGAAACTACTGGCCCCAGACTAGAGGTGTCTTTACCAAAATGGAAGGCCTCGATGAGATCTTCATTTCGGATGACAGCTGTCAAAATTAAAATGGCCGTATCTCGGAAACTACTGGCCCTAGACTAGAGGTGTCTTTACCAAAATGGAAGGCCTCGATGAGATCTTCATTTCGGATGACAGCTGTCAAAATTAAAACGGCCGTATCTCGGAAACTACTGGCCCCAGACTAGAGGTGTCGTTACCAAAATGGAAGGCCTCGATGAGATCTTCATTTCGGATGACAGCTGTCAAAATGAAAACAGCCGTATCTCGGAAACTACTGGCCCCAGACTAGAGGTGTCTTTACCAAAATGAGGTCAGTATTTTGCGAGATACGGCCGTTTTAATTTTGACAGCTGTCATTCGAAATGAAGATACCATCGAGGCCTTCCATTTTGGTAAAGACACCTCTAGTCTGGGGTCACTAGTTTCCGAGATACGGCCGTTTTAATTTTGACAGCTGTCATCCGAAATGAAGATCTCATCGAGGCCTTCCATTTTGGTAAAGACACCTCTAGTCTGAGGTCAGTAGTTTCCGAGATACGGCCGTTTTAATTTTGACAGCTGTCATCCGAAATGAAGATCTCATCGAGGCCTTCCATTTTGGTAAAGACACCTCTAGTCTGGGGTCAGTAGTTTCCGAGATACGGCCATTTTAATTTTGACAGCTGTCATCCGAAATGAAGATCTCATCGAGGCCTTTCATTTTAGTAAAGACACCTCTAGTCTGGGACCAGTAGTTTCCGAGATACGGCCGTTTTAATTTTGACAGCTGGCATCTGAAATAAACATCTCATCAACGCCTCATAATTCATAATTAGTTTATTTGCAAAATCAAGAGTTACAAAAGGTATTACAATACTTATTTTAGCGCTAACATGATTGACCTTATCGGTATGGTAAAATATGATAAAAAAAAACTACCTAGGTAACTTAAATTTAACAGTTTTTCTACTAAATACTCGTCAAGTGTCATCTCTGACCACCTTTCCTTTAGAGTAGATTCACTTGTGTAATTCGGTTCACTTATATGGAGTGCCGGACAAGGGTGGTTTTACCATGAACGTGTGGTTTTACCTGGAATCATAGACCCGCGAAAATGTAGATAAATTTATAAATAGAGAATTTGTTTTATAATAGGGGGCGAATTTCATCTTTGAAATACTTTGGTTAAGTATTTTGTTTAATACAAAATTAATATTTATATTTAGGGGATGAACATTGAGCATGAATAAATCTTAGCTATCTTAATTAGTAATCTATTTTATTGTACATCTTGTATAAGGCAAATTTGCATGCAACTCGTACATTAACAATCTAAACGAAGTATTTTGTGCTAAGTTTTTTAATTTTTTTTACTAATTTCGTCTAATTTTCTTTAAGAATTCCTTTTTTTATTACTATTCAAGTAAAACTTAAATTATTTGACAAAGTGACAAAGGTCAACAAAAGAAAATCGACTAATAAAATGCATGCAAGGATCAAAATCGTTTTTGAGTACGCTAGTGTGGCGCAAGCGATTTTACCCACACAAGCGCACGACGGACACGAATTTACCTAAACCTGAGCTACTCAAAGTTGCGATAGCCCTCTTAAACAAAGCTGTAAATCTTCCTTGAATAAATAAATAATAAAATAAAATAAATAAAAAGAGAGGTACCGCTTTTTAGTTTATAAAATATTTAAAAAATCAATGTTTCCCGCTTTATCACTGTTGGTCCAAAATATAACGTAGCAGTATAAAAAGCAGTAACAACTTTTTAAATAAAGCTTTAGTTAGATTCCGACTAGGGACAGACAATTCTATACAAATTAGTCCCAGTCTGGATGTTATATTTGTGGATGGTTCTGTCCTTGCCGAATTCCCGTAGTGGAGTAGAAAATACTAGCTTGGGATGTAGCTTGTATATATGTATTTATTATTATTTAAAAAGTTATGATTTATAAAATCTCTCATAGAAATTGTTATCTACTTCACCACCCTTATTATTAACAACATTTTCACCTAAATTCATAAAAACCGTTTCACCCAAATTCATAGGAACGTTTCTGTGTGCATAGTTGGAAGAGGGCATCGCGATGGCCGAGGAGGCGGTGCGGATAGAGGAGGCGGGGGAGGCGGAGGGGGAGGGGGGCGGCATGCTGGCGCGGGCCTGCCTGTTCACCGGCATCGGGTATCAGATGAAGGCGCAGGTATGATTAGATTAGATTAGATTTATTTATTTCACTTTTACATCTTAAAAATTAAATTTTACATGCCATTCTAATATGGTAAAAGGGATCGTCATAAAATAAAATAATGTATAAATTACAATGTTAATAATTCAAATTATGTATACAACATACTATCTATGTCATTATATAATATTAAAATACAAATTTTAAAATATAAAATTATCACAAATTAAATTAAGCGTCAGAGGGCCCACCAATTTAATTTTTTTAGAAAATTCATTTATGGAATAATATTCATTTTCCAACAAAAGGTTTTTCAGTCGTCGACTATGGATATTCATATTAACTGCCAGACAACAATATGGAAAACCTTTTGTACACACTAGAGGTCATCTTGAGGTCTTTTATCTCCGCTGGAGATCAATTAGCGTGATATCTGATGCTCCTCGACGATGAGCTGGTCATAGGAACTCCTCAACTCCCCATCGAGTCGGACACTATGTTTTCTGTATCATAACGTGCTCCGGACGTGTTCTCAGAAAACGAACTCACGGCTGGAGAAGGACTCGTGCAATGACAAGTGTCTTCGGCTTCTCGTGCGCTCGGTGCAGCTGGACGACAACGACCACCTAGCCTTCTACCACCTGGCGCTGCAGTACATGCACCTGGGCATGCTCAACGACGCCATGGTGAGTGAGCGAGCGAGAAATAGACGGCGCTCTTTCAGATAACAATACTTTTCCAGAACAACTCAAATTGGCAAAGCTAGTTCCGGTATACAAAGGCTTTAAACTGGATCCGAATAACTATAGGGCAATTTCCCTGTTGCCGATGTTATTAAAGATTTTTGAAAAACTAATTAATCAGACATCAATTTATAATTCAAATTCAAATCTTCTATAAAAGTTAATCTGTGCAAGACAGCCTACTATAAGTTAGATGACTACTTAAATGATAAAAGTCCATGGAGTGCTTGATGGCTCAGCATAGGTAGACTTAATGATTGTAATGAATAAGATAAATCAAAGGTAGGGCCCTGTGCCGTTGGGTTTGTTGCCACTTCTTCCCCTCGGTTATACAGGTGGAAGTGGAGTAGATTTAGGCAGAATTTGACGTCAAAAAGAGAATTATGTGTTCCAATTTTGAAAATAAATATTTTGATTTTGATTTAATAAAGTACTAAATTGTAGACAATTTGGCTATCAGCAGAATATAGGTACGTCGGAGGCTATCAACACTCTGTAGTAATGATGCCACGAATATTCGGCAACTATTCGGTATTCGGCCTATTCGGCCACTTTTTTGCTATTCTGTATTCGGCCGAATAGTGCGTACTATTCGGCCGAATACCGAATAGCAAATCATGTAAAAAAAGACACGTTATTTTACTCAAAAATTATGTATTTATTTCCAAATTACAACATTTTAGTACTTAAAATTAATCAGTGGTAAGTTGTGATGGATAAAAACGAGCTTTTCAGCATTTTCTGGTAGCAAACGATTGCGCTTCTCATCGTAAACGTTACCAGCCTCAGAAAATAACCTCTCACTATAAACGCTACTTCCAGGCGAAGAAAGATAAACTTTTGCAAATTTCGAAAGGTTCGGGTATTGTTTTTCGTTTGCTGACCACCACTTGTAAGGATCGGCCTTCCGATCTAGGCGAACTGTTTTCAAATAAAAATCCAACTCGTTTGCCACAGCATTCTTCTCCACGTCCTCCTCATCATTATTAGCATTATCTGTAGCGACTTCTTCAAAACAGTTCCAGAAACTGTTGTGTGTTTCAACAGTCCTATCATTTTCATTCAAGTTTCTTTTCTTACGCGCTGGAGAAGAATCGTGGAGAAAATCAAATAAATATAGGTATATAAATAATTTCTCATAAAACTTTATTCCATAACATATATAAGTGAATAAAACTATTTCGAAACTATTAAAATTAACCTAACGTTTTCCTTTTTATAAGATTTATATAACAACAACGTTGTCTAAACTTTATTCACTTCAACAAAAACAATAAAACATAACATAAATTTAAATACGTTTTACTTACTTGCTTTCTTTCCTTCTCCGCCTCTTGAGATCTTGATGCTACATAACAAACACTGGGCCAGTTTATTATTTTCACTACAAATCTCATAATATTCCCAAATGGGCGATTTTTTATTAACCAGTGTCATTTTATAAGCCTTTTGACGAAAAAACAATTGAAAATGAACTAAGGAACAAACTTCTTAGCAAAATAGTAATTAAGTTTCACTTAACGTATTATTTATAAACTAACAAAGCGCTCCGTGACGCAATTTACTCGCAATTGAAAAAAATACAAACAATGTTTGCTTGCACCCCGCCCCGCGCGCCCACCGTCGTCGCCTGCCGCGCGAACGCAACGAGAAAAACAGGTTGTGACTTGTCTTATTCCAGCTAACGCACCCCCACCAAGCATTCGGCGGCCGAATATTCGGCGCTTCGGCCGACAGCGTTGCCGAATATTCGGTATTTGGTATTCGGCCAATTCACTATTCGTGGCATCTCTACTCTGTAGTATATATGTATCGATGTAGTCGTAAATTAAAAAAAAAGGAAGGCTGTGGGGTCGTTTTTAGACTTGAGCTCTGCGTTTGATATGACCATAAATTTTTATTAAACAAGCTGAGCTATTCAGATCTTATCCGGAGCATATAGGCAGCAGATTGTTAAGCTGAAAGTAGCAGAAGAAAGACATCTGACGACTTATAAATCTTAAATCATCCATATAAAAAGGGGTGTTCCACAGGGATCTATTCTCGGACTTCTTCTGTTTATTGTTTTTGTAAAAGATCTATTAGGGTATATTTGTGATTCTAGGCCTGCGATAAACATGGTTCTTTTTGCTGATAATACAAACGCAATAATCGAGAACAAAGCTGGACTTGAAAGGTAAATCGGGCTTCGACAGCTTTGTATTTTTAGTACACTACAAATAACTTGAAGTTTAACACGAGCAAAACCAACATCATGCTTTTCAGAAAGAAGAGAAATGAGTTTAGATACAAGAAAGAAAGATATACCTAGTACAATTCGGCCAACGTTAAATTGTGCGGCATACATAGCACTTGCTGCCAAACCCTCATACTGTTCAATAGCCATCCTGTCGAGTTAAAATCATTAAATAATCTCCATAGCTTTAAAAATAGTTTCAAATTGATGAAATTTTTTTTATTACTTGTTGACCAGTACTCGTGTGCCGTGTGGCTCCCGGTAGAGTAGAATAGGAGCACTCCAACTCTTCCCGTGGACGTCGTACAAGGCGACTAAGGAAATACATTATAAAACGTCAATCACCTAACCCGTCTGGCCAGCGCGGGGAGTGTAGGCCAAATCCTCCGTCTGTCTCCGGCAGACGAGAGAGGGTTGTGCTCCTGCAGTGAGACAAAAATAACTTGATGATGATGATGATGATATTCTTTATCATAGTTTTCTAAAAGTAGCAAGTATTCAGTTTTGTGGTCTATCGAGTATATACGTAGTATAGAGGGACGTGTATGTATGTATGTATGTATGTATATGTGCGCAGGAGGCGACGCGGTCGTGCCTGTCGCGGCGCGCGGAGTGCGCGGGCGGGCTGCGGCTGGCGGGCGCGCTGTGGTCGTGCGCGTGCGCGGGCCCGCGGCGCGCGCGCGCGCTGGCCGCGTGCCGGCTGGCGCGCGCGCACTACCCGGCCGCCGACTGGCCGCTCTGGGCGCTCGCCACGCTGCAGCTCTCCTGGGACAGCGGCGAGGTGAGCACCGCGACTACATCCCACGACACCCCTCCCCCCCCTCCTCCCCCCAATGGCCACTCGTAGTATATGCCTAGACCCCCTCCCCCCCCCCCTCTTGTTTTCACGTAGTAATTCATAAATATGGTTTTGAACCATTTGCAAACATATAGTTGAAAAAAAGAAAATTTGGCTCATATTTGTCTTAATTAATACGGCGCTCGCCGCGGGACGCCAAGAATAAAATAATAAAAAAAAACTCAAGTGTCACTGTCAGAGAGGATAGAGGTCATGATGAGCCATACAGCCTATCTTATGGCGATGTACAATCGGAACATGGCTGTATTTTTGTGTTATAGGCCTTTAGTACTTATTGTAATTGGTTGCTATTAGTGGTTGGTACTTTTATAACGCCGAAAATACAGCCATGTTCCGATTGTACATCGCCATAAGATAGGCTGTATGGCTCATCATGACCTCTGTCCTTTCTGACAGTGACACTTCAGTTTTTTTTTTATATTATATACTGTCTGTACCTTTAACTCTTAAATGGGCCCGATTCTGAAGGCACAACGTTAAAATTTGACAGCGCTTAAATTGGTTTCGTCTTTATCTTCATAATACTGTGTGACAAGGATAGCAACAGTTTTAGTGCTGTCAAATTTTAAAGTTGGACATTCAGAATTGAGCCCAATATCGGCCTAATCATTTAATCTGCAATTGTATATATTTCCAACAATTGAGATTAGCTGCAATACTAATTATTGTTTTACTTAATAAGACCTCTTCGTGAATTGTAATTTTGTATGGGAGAGGAATATGTAACAGCTTTGTTGAGGTGAAAAGCTAGTCACAGGCAGAACGCATAACTTTACTAGGTGTCTGCGGTGGTGAAGGGGGGCGCGAGGGGTGGGTTTGTATTATTTAAGTCGCATGACGCGAGACTTCGAGCATCGCTCCGGTCGTTGGCCCTAACGACGTCACATGCCACCCCTCCCGCACCGCGTTGCTACCGCAGGAACCTTCTGAATAAATGAATGAATGAATATATTTTATTGAACGCAAATTACAGATATATGCAGGAGTAATGTACAAATGGCGGCCTTATCGCTTTAAGCAGGCGCTTCCAGGCAACCTTATGTTAGTTTTAAATAGTAAAAACTATAACTTTCTTAGTTATCAATCAATCAAATCATTTATTTGTGAAACATGGGTACAGATAAGATGTTTACATTAAATAAGCTCTCTATGTTCCGCCTCTGCTAGTGCGGGCATACAAATATAAATACTTAAGCTAAAAAATAATTGAACATGCCATCAAACAGTTATGCTTCTGGCCTGTGACTAGCTGTCTGTCTCCGCAGAGCTGAAATGAAATGAAATATCTTTATTGTGGATCATAGGTATATAAAGGATTACATGTCACAGTTAGAGCTCAGCTATGTCCCGCCACGTGGGCACACAACATTGTGTCGCAGTAAAGCATGCATTTACATATGCTGCTACATACTCCTCTCCCGCGCAACTCAGGTGTTCCCTTCGTCTGTACTAACAAGTGTGTCGCGCAGGCGGCGCTGGCGACGGGCAAGGAGCTGCTGACGCTGCTCTGCGGCGCCGGCGCCGACGGCGAGGGGGAGGCGGAGGGGGAGCGGTACGGGTACACGGAGCTGGACGCGCTGTCGGACTCGCACGCCGACGACACGCACAGCACCAGGGACGCCGGTACCGCGACCACGCTTTTTTAAAAATATTTTACGGCTCTAGGAACGTGCCCTTTTTGATCCTTTTTTTTCTTCAAATATTACTCGATCTGGAATTACAGATAGAGAGAGAGCAGAGAGCTGCATTTTCAACAGCGTGTTTAAATAAATATATCAGTATAAAGAAATAAATCTAATTTCCCTTAGGTCGGACTTATGACACAAATATGACATTCATAGTGCCTGAAGCAATCTTTCTAGGACATAACTTAAACGAATTTTCTCAAAAACTATCAAACGTATCAATCAAAGGCACGAAAAGATATCGGTCTTCCTCTAGCGCCTTTGGTTTTTGAGGTGCGGTATAGAAAAGAAAACTTTACGGACATAAAGCGCCGCCATTTTGTTTTTAAAGTACAATGCCCCCTCAAGGAAGCGTAGTCACGAGTAATAACTGTACTATTGTCTTTACTTGGTAGCGTCGATCCGCTTGGAGGGCGCGGGCGCGGGCGCGGGCGCGGGCGCGTGGCGCGGCGCGCGCGCGCTGTCGGACGGCGCGTCCTCTGCGTCGGGCCGGCCCCCGCCGCCGCCCCCGCCCCTCGCCGCGCACCGCGCGCGCGCCTGGCTCACGCTCGCGGACCTCTGTCTCAGGTATGGCCTGCCCCATCCCACCTGCCCTTTCCTGCACTCCTCCCTCTCACCCCCCCCCCCCCCCCCACTCACCTCTACGTCCTTCCCCTCCCCTCGCCTTTACCTCCCTCTCCACTCCCTCTTCCCCTCCTCCCCCGCCCTGGCCCGCCTCCTCACCATTCTCCCCCCGCACCTCCTCTTAGCGAGGATCAACGGAGGTACCTGCAAAGACACCTCCCAGTGAAGGTAGGGCAAGTCCCAGGTCATGAATTTACGCTACCTCGGGCCCCAGACAAATTTAATTAAAGAAGTAAAGAGTCAAAGTAGGAAGAGAGTTCCCCGCCCTGGCCCCTCGACCCCCGCCCGCTTGTCCCCTCCTCCTCCCTCTTTGTTTATTGGTGATTCTATCCTCCAGAGTTCGCTATATAAAATACTAGCTGGTGCCCGCGACTTCGTCTGCGCACGATTAGTATTTCGAGTAGCTTTTTTGTAGGACTATTTAAGATAAACATTTCCATCATACATTACATATGTGTAACTCTAGCGGTTTTGGCAGCGCACGCCAGAATAGCTCGCAGATGGTAGATTTTTTCCTACTCACTTGATATTTTGGGCAATTCACACAATATCTTTATAAACTGTAGCCTATGTGTTATTCTGATGTATAAGCTATATTATTGTAAAGTTTCATTAAAATCCATTCAGTAGTTTTTACGTGAAAGAGTAACAAACATCCATCCATACTTACAAACTTTCGCGTTTATAATATTAGTAGGATTAATCCAACGATCTCTATGTACTACCAGATGGAACGTTCCAAACAATCGCTCTGTTCCACTCAAGTAGCCACAACTCTTTCACATTCACAATGAAACTTGTGCAGTTACTGCTCAGAACATTTAATTATTTACTCAATATTGACATTATTTTACCGTAGCGCCAATATTTAGTAATAATTAAATGTTCTGCGTAGTAACTGCACAAGTTTCAAAGTGAATGTGAAAGAGTTGCGGCTCCTTGCGTGGAACAGAGCGATTGTTTGGAACGCTCCATCTGGTAGTACATAGAGATCGTTGGATTAACCATGCAGCCGAGTGAGAGTCCCCGGGTCCAGGGTAAGCTGTGCCCGGGACACATTCGGCTGGCAGCCTCGTCCCGTACTAACGGCCGCACTGGTCGGCGCAGGCTGGGCCGCACGAGCGCGGCGGCGGGCTGCGTGTCGGAGGCGGCGGCGCTCACGCCGTTCAGCCATCTCGTCATGTACACGGTAAGAGTTTGATGTTCGCCTTAAATTACATATCATTGACATATAGAATGGAGTGGAGTGGAGTGGAGTGGAGTGGAGTGGAGTGGAGTGGAGTGGAGTGGAGTGGAGTGGAGTGGAGTGGAGTGGAGTGGAGTGGAGTGGAGTGGAGTGGAGTGGAGTGGAGTGGAGTGGAGTGGAGTGGAATAGGTCATTTATTCATAGCTGTCATATTATCTATAGTCATTTATTCATTGGTCGTGTGGTTTCCGGTAGAGTAGAATAGGACCACTCCGACTCTTCCCGTGGATGTCGTACAAGGCGACTGAGGGAGTACATTATATAACATCAATCAGGCCTCCCCAACCCGTCTGGCCAGCGCGGGGAGTGTAGGCCAGATCCTCCGTCTGTCTCCGGCAGACGAGAGAGGGTTGTGCTCCTGCAGTGGAGACAACAATAACCTGATAATGATTCATAGCTACAACACACACATACTCGTACATGAGAAATAAACAGAACAGAAATGAATAAATTACAATTTAAAAATAACCAAGGTACCTATGTGTCGCAGCAACAAAATGGCGCTGATTCAGCATAATGCTGCAGCACGCTACGCGAACTCCAGCGCTGGTATTCTGTCAGCACCAGGTCAAGTGACTTCACAGATTTAGTTTATAAATTGTGCTTAGAGGGCTGTCAATGTATTGGTGTTCATAATAATATTAAATATATATAATTTAAGTTTGTAAATTAGTAGAAATTAGGGCATTGTGTATAGCTGAATTAATAAGAATAAAATGTACTGACATATACATATAATGTTGAAAAGGTGCATTGAGTTAAACTGTGTAATGTGTTTTGATGTTAACTTAAGATACTAAATTTTACGAAGTAGTTTAGTGAGTGAAAAACCAAAGAAACAAACTCAGGGAACAGATTTTTGTGTAGTTATCAGAAAATGAGCGGTATTGCAAATTGAAAGCACGTTTTGTGTTTTGCTCGCGCACGGGGGGCGGCAGGTTGTTCCAGCACTTTGTGGCTGGATACCGGAAACTGCCACGAAAGGCTGCAGATGTGTGGAACATCATTTGGTAGTTCCGATGTAAATTGACCTTGTAGGGACGCAGGTAGCTTCGGGCATCTCCGTTCGCGGTACGAACATCCCCGATACGATACGGCCCGGCGCCCGGCGCCCGGCGACCCGAGTACTCCGCCCCAGTGTCCCGCGCGCATACTGCAATCCTTTGTATCAAATAGCAGCGTTGCTTCCGAGAACTTTCAGAATAGAATAGAATATTTATTTATTGGCTCTAACAAAACACATACAGTGCAACATTACACGTGAACAAAAATAATATACAACTAAGAGTCGGGTGCATCGCCGGGATCACGTCACACGGCTTGTCGGACGATAATTTAATATTACACACGCTTGCACGAGGAGCAGAAACAACGCGAGGAACTTACCCGACAAACCGGGAGTGGAACCGTCGCGTGCGACCGACCTGTAGGGGAGGGGACAGTACAGAGTACAGGGGCACTCTTAATCATCATCATCATCATCAGGTTATTTTGGTCTCCACTGCAGGAGCACTCTCTCATCTGCCGGAGACAGACGGAGGATTTGGCCTACACACCCCGCGCTGGCCAGACGGGTCGGGGAGGCATGACTGATGTTTTATAATTCTTTATAAGTCTTAATATATGTTAGTAAATCTAATGGGTATTATACGAGTATAGCATTTTTACTTTTGTTATGAACAATGTGGACAGCCCAATGAGGACTGGATGACATCTGTGTGTGTGTGTGTGTGGGGGGGGGGGGGGTCAGGGGGGGGGGGTATGCAGTCTGAAATACAGTTTTATTTAATTTAAATGTGTGTTGCAGCGCGGGCTGGTGCATGCGGCGGGGGGCGAGTGGGACGAGGCGCGCACGTGTTTCCAGAACGCTCTGGCCATCCACCCCACGCACCTCGACAGCATCGTGCAGCTCGGTCAGTCGCGGCCCTCCATCCATACAGCTCATACACATTTTAAAAAAATTACTAAATCAAAAAACAATTTATTTATTTATTTATTTTAACTCTTCATTGCACACACACAGATAAAACAAAAAAATAATATATTAAAAGAAACACAAGTACAAAGGGCGAACTTATCTCTGAGAGAGATTTCTTCCAGCTTCACAATTTTACGTCGAACGGTCCGGGTTCCGGTCTCTGTGACTGATAGAAAAGCAAGGAACCAGACCATTTGACGTAGGGTTTATGACACCTATGTATGTATGTATGTTGATGATTTGAAGCTCTATTAAGTCTGGTGAATTTGCCGTATGGTCCCCGGCTTAGAGTAGGGCCACCCCTATCTATCCCGTGGGTGTCAAGGCAACTAAGGGATTGCACCAGGGACGGGCAGCAGCGTTCTCCTGTGTGTATGTTAAGATCATTACTGCGATCACCAATCCCCCTGCCAAGCGTGGTGATTATGCAAATCCCCCAATGGAGAAATTGCCAAAAGTTGTATTCTATTGGGGAGGCCTATGTGTCCAGCAGTGGACATATTTAGGCTGATGATGATGAAGTCTGGTGAATAAGGCACGAAGGAGATCACCGCGCCTGCTCTCCCGAAATCGTCGCAACTTAGTTTTACGTCCGCGTGGACAACTTAACATCACAAATTATTATGTATTTCCCGTAGGAATAGGATGTTTTTTTGGAATAAAAACTATCCTATGTCCTATTCCAGGACCTAACCTATATGTGTGCCAAGTTTCATCACAATCCGTCCAGTGGGTGAAGCGTGATTGAGTGACAAACATCCAAATATCCAAACTTTCACTTTAATATTTGTAGGTTTTTATTTACAAAGGTAGCTTACAGCTGTTGCTTCCATATCATTAGTCGACTTGATTATTTTCTTTTAATAAATTGTCCAGTCGTTTCTTAAACATGTTTACCTATGTGGCAGGCACTATAATTTATAATGCAAGAAATAAAAATAAACTTGTTTTACCAGGGTTAAGACTAAGTAAGGTCAGCAAATCGTTCACGGGGCAATGTATACGCTTCTACAACAAACTACCAGAGGAAATCTTAAATATGACGGACAGAAAGTTTAAGATTCACATTAAAAAACAACTTTGTAAGAAAGCTTTATCATTCAAAAATAAACGATTATTTGAATGACAAAGATGCCTGGTACTAATGTTGATTCAGCTTCGCAAAATCTTTATCAATTGTATGCAAACTTGATTTTTAAAAGATGTGTTGCGTGAAGTTTGTTGCGCCGTTTCTTCTTCACAGCGCTAACACCTAGGAAGCGGTAGTCGATAAAAAAATGACGTGTGTAAATGTACCAAGTGTACTCATATGCAATAAATGATTTTGACTTTGACTTTGACTACAGATTCTGGCAACTTGTTCCAACTACACCTCATACCACGAAGCAAAATAATTTTTCGCACCTCATAAGTCACCTCAAAGTTTTTACCTTCATGACTGACACTAATTGGTTATTAAATTAGATAACAGATGCACATTTTAAAGTCATCTGTTATCTAATTTAATAACCAATTAGTGTCCGTCAGGAAGATAAAAAAAACTTTAAGGTGACTTATGAGGTGCGAAAAATTATTTCGCTTCGTGGGAGGAGGTAGAGATACATGCCTGGTGTTTAAAAAATTCAACTCAGGTTATCTGTTTCCGGTTCAGGCGCGGCGTACTACAACCTGGGCTGGCTGCGGCTGGCCGAGAAGTGCCTCCGCGAGGCGTGCGCGCTGGGCCCGCGGCGCGCCGACCCGTGGCGCCGGCTGGCGCTGGTGCTGGCCGCGCTGGCCGAGCCGGCCGCCGCGGCCGACGCCGCCGCCGCCGCGCTCGCGCTGCACCCGCAGGAGCCCGAGCTGCCCCTGCCCTCGCCCCTGCCCCTGCCCCTGCCCCTATGATACGCGCCCCCGGCCGCGCACTCCCTCTACGTTTAGTACGGGCGAAGGACACTGTGCCCCGGAATGACTTGAGCACCGACAGCAGAAGCAATTCTTTTACAATGTTGTTGTAAAACAGTTCCTTATCGAGCTCCTGCCGGCTTCGTCTGAGAGAAGAGGTTCGTGCGGCTTGAACCCTGCCCCTGCCGCTCTCGGTCGCTCGCAACACTCGCTATGTTTAGTCCGGGCGAAGGACACTGTGCATCGGAATGACTCCCGCTCGGACAGCAGAAGCAGTTCTTCAACAATGTGCGGAGTCAATTAAACACGGTTCCTTATCAAGCAACTGCCGACTTCGGTTACGAGAAGTCGTTTGTGAACTTTGAACCCTGCCCCTGCCGCTCTCGATCGCTCCCACTCCCTATACGCTCAGTACGAGCGAAGGACACTGTGCATCGGAATGTTTTACGCGTTGACAACAGAAGCAGTTCTCTTACAATGTGCGGAGTGGATGAAACACGGTTCCTTATCTAGCAATTCCCACTTTCGTCTAAGAATAGAGGTTCGTGCGCTTCACAGTTCGTTATGAATCATGCGGATTGTAAATTTTTTTATTTATTTAAAAGTTACGTAAAATTTCTAACACTATGAATTCTAAATTTACACGAGTTGCGAGCGATTCTTCAGTAGGTACAGTTGCATTAGTAACTAAAGTCCACATTAGTTAGCGATAGATGGCGTTGTATTGATGTCAACTCTACCTGTCAATCAAAACTTCGAGGCCATCGGTTATTTTAAACAATTTTATGGCCTTACCCCGCGACCTTCTGTCGGAATTTTCGCATACTTGACATTTGATGGTATAGTCAAGGTACCATTATTGTACAGTTCACGAAGGCACGCTTTACTCCACTATGCGTTATATTGTTACTGTGTTAGTTCTATCGTTACTAATCATTAATGTGTGCTAACGTTCGGATTAACCAGTAATCAGTAAACTTTATTGCATTCCATGGTGTTAACAGATAATAAAAAGACAGAGTTCTCATGGACCCATTTGGGCACAGCAAGTAGGAGAGAGGAGGACCAACTCCCCGGGTCCCGCGCCCACCCCTTGCGAAAAGTAGAGGGGCCATCGTGAATTATACCATATTTTTTTTTCAAAATTTTCTGTAGGTGCATATAGTATACTTAGAATCGTCAATTTAAACATTGGTAGGTCACAGTTAGTACCTACTAAATTCATACCGTCTATCGAGCTTAGATACTGGAGAATCGCTTATTAACCCAAATAAAGAATACCTACATCTCATACCATGAAGCAAAATAATTTTTCGTAGCTCATTGTTTCACTTCCAAGGTTTTTCCTTCAGGATTGACACTAATTGGTTATTAAATTAGATAACAGATGATTTAAAAATGTGCATCTGTTATCCAATTTAATAACCAGTTAGTGTCAATCATGAAGGAGAAAACTTTGAGGTGACATAAAAGGTGCGAAAAGTTATTTGGCTTCGTGGTATGAGGTATAGTTTATGTTGAAGATTTTTGTTGGCTTCTACCAAGAGGTTCGTTTTGTGTTTAAAAGACTGGTAAAGATCGTAATTCTCTGGGCAGTTGTCTGTATAAAGTAGAGCAAAATCAAAAATCAAAATCAAAATATTTATTTTCAAAATTGGAATACATTATTCTCTTTTTGACGTCAAATTCTGCCTAAAACTACTCCACTTCCACCTGTATAACCGAGGGGAAGAAGTGGCAACAAACCCAACGGCACAGGGCCCTACCTTTGATTTATCTTATTCATTACAATCATTAAGTCTACCTATGCTGAGCCATCAAGCACTCCATGGACTTTTATCATTTAAGTAGTCATCTAACTTATAGTAGGCTTTCTTGCACAGATTAACTTTTATAGAAGATTTGAATTTTTGTTCAAACAAGTTAATAATTTCATTCGGAACCTTATTGTAGTAACGCACGCACAGCCCCACAAAAGAATTATTGATTTTAGACAATCTAGAATGATGTATTTGAATTTTATTATTATTTCTAAGATTTAAATTATGCCTCTCATTATTTAAGCTGAGTAAAGAAAGGTTCTGTCTAACGAACATAATGTTAGCGAATATGTATTGTCATGGCACCGTCATTATATTTATTTCCTTAAATAATTCTCTTAGAGAATCACGACTACGAAGCCCATAAATAGATCTTATTACTCTTTTTTGTAAAATGAATATAGAATCGATATCAGCGGCACGACCCCAGAGCAAGGCCACAGTCTTATGACTGTGAAAGTAGCTAAAATATACAAGTCTTGCTGTAGCTATATCTGTCAACTCTCTAATCTTTTTAACGGCATATGCTGCGGAGCTTAGCCGACCTGATAACAATTCTATATGTGGACCCCATTGCAGCTTCTTGTCAAGGGTTAGCCCCAAGAAAACTGTATTATCCACAAATGCTAACTTCTCGTTATTTAATATTATGTCGTTATCACATGGTTTAACACCTGGAAGTGTGAATTTTATGCATTTAGTTTTTTTTTAGTTTAAAACAAGGTTGTTAGCAATAAACCATTCATGAACTTGCCGAAGGGTGTCGTTCACATCGTCATAGTTTTGGGCATGTCTATTAACTTCAAAAATCAGAGAAGTATCATCTGCAAACAACACAATCTTCGACATATTCTGCACCATGTACGGAAGATCGGAGCGGATATGTTACTGTAGACCTGAGATATATCTTCATAAGTAGACTTATATAAGGAGAGTATGTATATACGAATCTATCGCCCTGTAAATATTAACATGCGAATACAAATGTAAATGTAAAGCGTATTTTCGTTTATGGAAACCGATTTCGACCGATTCCTGGTCTAAAGTTTGTCTTAGGCAGGTCTACTTGTTAGCATAGCAGGGTTGGATAAAAAACAGTATTTTTTTGTATATAAAACATGTTTTAAACAATAAAAACATGTTTTAAACAGTAAAAAAACATGTTTTAAACAATAAAAACATGTTTAAAACATGCCAACCCTGCTTGTTAGTTACAAGTATTGCGACCTCTGGGCTTGCCCGTAACCATTTCGGATAAAGTCCGTCTAACTACAAACCCCATTTAGTTTATGATCACGTGGCATATTCTGATAGGCGTTTGGCGTCTAACTGTCATAGTTAAACGCGAAACGCTCATCAGAATAAATAACATAACCCGTGTCATCTTCAGCTGAAATACGTCCACTGCTGAACATAAGCCTTCCCAATAGAATGCCTCTTTTGGTGGGCAGTAGATTTGACATAATCACCACGCTTGGCAGGCGGATCGTAGTAATGATCTTAATATATACAGGAGAACGCAGCTACCCCTCACTGTAAGATTGGTGGTGGCTCTATTCTAAGCCGGGAACCACATGGCTAATGACCCGTTACAGAGTACGAAATGACTTTTTAGTTCGAAGGATTTTATCCGAAATACTTACGAAGTAGGGTGGCTCTATTCTAAGCCGGGAACCACATGGCTAATGACTCGTTACAGCGACGAAATAGATTTTTAATTCGAAGGATTTTATCCGAAATATTTACGGAGTAGGTAAGAGTGATGGTAGATGGCAACCATCTCCTAGGAAACCGTAGGCTCGGAGGCCACAAGTGTGGATTTAGGCCATACCGGTACAATATTTAATTAAAAATTCGTCAGCTCTGTCCAATGCGGAATGAAAAGTTGTGGTGTTTCTGACGAAAGTGCAATCTGACAGACCAGTAGTGGTATTCTCTAAAATACAAATTCACATGCGAGTCTCACTCATGTTGTTATAAAACAAATAAAAGGATATGTCGTTAGTTTCACGTATATTTTAAATTAAACTTATAATTGACGTGCGTCCCACACGAACGATGTTGTAAAAGGGATTGAATGAATGAACCGTTAAATACAATACAGATTATAAAATCTTCAACTTTAGTTCGTTCCGAACAACTCACTTCTCAACCTAAACCACTGGCATTCTGTAATCATTCTACAGCACTGTCGACGTGAAGTGAGTTCTGTGTTCACTTCACGTCTGTAAAGTTTACAGAATTACCAATGGATTAAGTGAGTGAAGTCACTTGAGTGAGACTCGCAGTGAGTTTGTATTTTAGAGAATAGCATTTACTGGTCTAAATCACAAGTGTGGGCCCACGCCTGGCCCTGCTATCATTCGGCACTTATTAAACAATGCAGTAAGTAGAATTATCGCAATAATTCTCAAATGTGTACGTCAGTATTGACGGCAATTAGGGTTCACTTGGTGTTCGTATAAATGAGAATCTTTATTAATGTATTAGATTAGACTTTCCTTGCGGATATACGTATTTTTATAGTGTTCGTCGTCGTGTGCTGGACGAATACGACGTTTACTGAAAAAGGCAATGACATCCATACCGTGGACATCCATTTTTGTCTCCACTGCAGGAGCACCACCCTCTCTCATCTGCCGGAGACAGACGGAGGATTTGGCCTACACTCCCCGCGCTGGCCAGACGGGTTGGGGAGGCCTGATTGATGTTTTATAATGTATTCCCTCAGTCGCCTTGTACGACATCCACGGGAAGAGTTGGAGTGGTCCTATTCTACTCTACCGGAAACCACACGGCGAACGTGTACAATAACAAAGCCAAAACATGGCACTTTAACTAAATTTAGATATTTAATGAAAACTCTATTATTTTACCATATTCTTTAGACTTTTTCGCATGTTATCGTTTTTATTGGAGTATTTATCACTTTTAATGACACAACTCGCTAAATGCTGATCATTCTGGTTCACATTGTTCATTCTGGTTCACATTGTTCATTCTGGTTCACTTTGTTCATTCTAGTTTTCACATATTGTAAAGTTGTTAATTTTAAAATAAAAATGTATTCAATATGCATCGTATCGTAAGTTCATAACAGCTTGGAGTGTAGGCAGAGTCCGTTACTTTTTAATTTGTTTACAAAACCGACCTTTTTCTTTGAAACGTCGTATACTTCTAACCTAAGTGTGTAATTAAATTAAATATGTCTTAAGTGAACGTTTAAAGACAAAAGTAGACCCTATTCCAAGGACACATGCATTAAAGTCGGCAGTTTCCACTTCTGACAGTTTTAAGTTGTGGCTTTAGAATAGGTCCAATAGCGTTGTAAAAGACATATGCGTTGGTGTAGTAATACTGTATCGAAAGTGATGCAACTCGATACGTTTCACTGATCCCGTCCACTGTGTACGTCGAACTTTAGTATCTTCAACAACGTTTAGACTAACTTTTCTAGCTAAGATTACGTATTGTGTTCCTAATTATTCATTATGGTTCATAGTGTTCATTCAGGTTAACATTGTTCATTCTTGTTCACATTGTTCATTCTGGTTCACATTGTTTATTCTGAGTTATATGAGCACGCGCCATAATGACAGCTCTAAAATTAGCTTGTCTCTTTTGGTTTATTTATATTAATTTCATTTAATAAATCAAAACAACACAAATTGAGAATCTGTGAAGCATTTTACAGTTCCTAATTTGTCTGTCAAAATTTGAGGTTAAACTGTTTTAAATTTGGTAAAATTGGTAACCAAATCATTCGCCCAGCGTGGTGAATGGAGCATTAACTCTTATTTGGGAGGTGGGAGGGAGGGGGGGGGGGGGGGCTTACAGGCTGATGTTTTGTTTCTTTAAGAATCAATCATATTTCTATTTATTTCTTATAAGTAAATCACTGATTCATTTTCGCTTCAAACGATATCAACAATGTTTGTCAATATTTTTACTAGTAGCTAGCTCGTATCGGTCACGTGTGTAAGGGGCTGGATCGACAGTGACGCGGCGACTGTCCCAACTAGCAAACTGTCGAAATATGCAGCCACAACGATCTCTATTTACTACTAGATGGAGCGTTCCAAACAATCGCTCTGTTCCACGCAAGTAGCCACAACTCTTTCACATTCACAATGAAACTTGTGCAGTTACTACGCAGAACATTTAATTGTTACTAAATATTGACGCTACGGTTAAATAATGTCAATATTTTAGTAAATAATTAAATGTTCTGAGTAGTAACTGCACAAGTTTTATTGTAAATGTGAAAGAGTTGTGGCTACTTGCGTGGAACAGAGCGATTGTTTGGAACGCTCCATCTGGTAGTACGTAGAAATCGTTGTGCAGCCATAACTTATATAATATGTCCCATAGTAGGGTTGTTGCGAATATCAGCATCAGCATCTGCGGATTATTAGCATTGTTTTTAATATCAGCAAGAATCGATGTTGATTTTTAATGCATACATTCAAGTCGTAACGTGTTCAATGAAGGCGGGACCTAGCGCAATGTCACGTGGAGTTTTAACCAATCATAGACGCGGAAGCTGATGCTGATATTGATCTGAAAAAATCAGCATCCGCTGATAGATCAGGGGGGGGGGGGGGGTATATTGGTATTAGCGCATCTAACACCAATATATCCCTAGTACCATTAAGCAGACCTATTAAGCTGTTAATATATCTGCATATTTCGCCAGTATGCGAGTTGGGATACGACGCCATGGTAAAACCAGAAAAGTAAGTTAATATTTATCGTGCTCACGCACACAGCGGGAATATCTGTCTACCAGGTCTGCAGTCAGTCAGGGCCATTGGGCATTGCAGTTTAATTATATTTTATTAAATAATAAATACAAAAATGCCTTCGTCACGCCATCGAAGATATTGTAGTGTCTTTAGATGCCTTAACGAACTCTTTAAATCCATATCTATCGTTCCTCACGATTCCTACTGAACGCCCTATTACCTACATCATACGTATGAAGGTTGTCAAGTGTTTTCGCAATTTTTGAAAATTGACAAAAAATATATTGTCACCTTTCTAGAGAGTGGGATCGGGGTCGGGATTGCGATTAAGAGTCTGAGTGGGAGTGGGATAGGGAACGAGAGTGGGAACGGGCGCGGATTCTGTAGTCCAGTAGTGTAATAATTTGTTAACTAAGGTATGGGCACAACCCTGCGATGCGGGAGAATGTAGTCATTATGAAGTCCGGCACGGGGCGGGAGATTCACCTACTGTTCTGGTTTTACTATGACGCGGTCTGCCTCGCTATATTTTATTATGAAGTTATTATAGGTATTAGTTATAATTAGGGGTTAAGTGACGTCAAGAGGATACGAATATAATAATAATGTTACAGAGGTTATTGTTACTTTATATTAATGTATTTAATGCAATTAAACGCTTAATCGATTAATTCTACGTTTAATTGATTAATTCAACGTTTAATTGATTAATTCAACGTTTAATTGATTAATTCAACTTTTAATTGTTTAATTCAACGTTTAATTGATTAATTCAACGTTTAATTGATTAGTCCAACGTTTAATTGATTAATTCAACCTTTAATTGATTAATTGGTGATACAGTTCTTATGTCTAATTTAACTAATTTAATTATGTGTGTGAAGATTAATAGTTATAAATATAGCGTACTATCGAACAATGAAAGTTTTCCTCGCCGTCGTTTGTTTCGAATTTAGTTACCTAAATATGTCACTCCGAGTTAAAGTTGCCACACAACCAGTGTTGCCACCAAAAATAACAATAGTCGTGATTCATTTCGAAGAAGGATAAAATCATATTATTAAAATCATATTTGTACGCAACCAAAAAAAAAATCACGATACTGAGAGTAGTGAATTTTTGCCCATTTTCCATTCCACTCAGAGCCGTAAAAAAAACTTGTCTATGGCGGTAAATGAACACGCATCTACTCTATGTATACGACTGGGAGTGAGATATCCGGTGAAGTCTGTTGTATCATCGATAATATTTAAATAAGTTGTGATAGATATAATTGTATAAAATGTGGTTTTAGTGTAATTAGACAACTTATAGGCAATAATATGTACTTGTGATCCTTTGAGTATATATATATATATATATATGTATATATGTATAAGTAGGTACTTTGAGTATTTATAACTGGGAACGCCGAAGACCAAAGACACAGAGAAGCTATGCAAAATATACTAGCTTTTTTTTCGAGGGCGGGGGGGGGGGGGGGGGGGGCTTGATTCTAACATACCCGCATTATAGATCATACAATTCACGACGGCACGTCCTACTAAGTATTTACTGTGTTCTATCATCACCATAGGCCTTCCCCAATGACCGCCACCACACCCGGTCCTCCGCCCTCCGCATCCAGCCGCTTCTGGTCACCTTCTTCAGGTCGTCGGTCCATCTGGCGGCGGGTCCTATCGTTACGCACTAATCATCAATGTGTGCATACGCACACTCACATACTGACGTTCGATTAACTCCCCGCGTCCCGCGCTTACCCCTCGCGAAAAGTTGCGGGGCGTGCCGTCGTGAATTGAACGGTCTATATTTGTAAATTTAATGGATGTGTGTTGTAAGTCTGTGATTTACTTGTGTGCGTGAATGCTGGAATATTTGCCATCGGATCGTCTCCTTGTTGCTCTAATGGTTGAACTCTTGCTGATAAAGTATTAGTTAGTCGGCCCCGTAGCCTAGTCGGTAGTACACCTGCCTGCGAAGCTCGGGATCGCGGGTTCGAATCCCGCCCAGGGCAAACATTCGTGTTATGAGCACTTGTGTTTGCCTTGTGACTGGATGTTATTTATATATTATATTATGTATCTATGTATGTATATCAGCTGTCTGATACCCATATTACAGGCTCTGCCTAGTTTGGGATCGGCTGGCCGTGTGTGAAATGTCCCCACACATTTTTTTTAGTTAGGGTTAAAGTCCGAATTGCCGAAATTTCCAGTTTTAAATACTCAGAGCTGTGTGTCTACTATTAACAAATAACTTAAAATTCGTGGTCGTGTCTCCTGAACTTGATATAAGTAAAATATGAAAACAATAAATAATTTATATTATAAACGTATATTTAACTATAAGGCGAACAGTTCACAGCGAGTGGGTTTTGTACTAGCGACCGACGTAGCCGGGTCCTACTTTAATTAAACCAAGCTATCTTGTAATTTTTAAAATATAAGATAGTCCTCTTTCATAATGCGAACTGCTAAGGAATGGAACTCCCTACCAGCTTGGGTATTTCCGGACAAGTACAATTTGGATCTTTTAATTCAAGAGCTGGGTAAGCGCGCTCCACCTTAGGTCTCATCATCGCTTACCATCAGGTGAGGTTGAGGTCAAGCGTAAACCCACCAGGAATAAAAAAAAAGCTGTATATGTTTAAGTTATATGTTTATGTTTTAAAAGCTAATGGAAATTCGACTAGGACTCGCTCTCGGATCGAACCCACAATCTCTGTCAGACGCCCATGCCATTAGGCCAACGATGTCGACGCGAAAAATTACTGTCAGTATATACTGTAAAGATATATGTAGATATATATATATTTTTTTGTAATTTTACGCAGTTTAAAGTATATCTCTGTATCTGATCAACTTATCAGATCTGATTTCTATATAATTGCATTTCAGTATAAGACTTCTCGCATAAGAATAAGAATGGTATGGAAGTGAAACTAAAATAAACCTTAAAACTTTAGAAATTCAGTTCAATATGCAACGTTAAGGTGGTCGCTCGCGGGTTGGCAAGATGGCGATATGTGAAAAGATTATAGATCGTTCAGTTCACGAAGGCACTGCTCTAAATCGCTTACATGTCATTGTATGCGTTATATTCTAACTGTGTTAGTCCTATCGTTACGCACTAATCATCAAAGTAGCATAATTACACTATCATACTGACGTATGGTATAACTTCCTGTGTCCTCGCAGAAAGTACACAGAGTATAAAATACTATGTACGTCATACACATTACTACTGTGTCTCCTTCGTACTATTTATTCTGTACTAGCTGTAGTGAAATTTAGTTTTTGGGGATAGGGATGGAGTTGAGGTTGGGGTTGGGATTGGGATATTGAGAGTCTCGAGTCTGAGTTTTTACATTTGGATAATTGATTTTACTTTGACATTATGTTAATTTTTTTGGTTTGAATAATTTATTAATTAATGTATTAGGAGAATTTTAATAAATATTGCATGCTTATACAAAAGGCAAGGTATAGCGGCCCTAATCTATAATATAACATCTTCTGTGTATCTGTATCTACCTATACTTGGCAATAAATGATTATGATTATGAGTGGGAGTGGAAGTAGAATTGGGAAGAGAACGGGAGCGGAAGTGGCAACGGGGGCGGATTCTGTAGTTCACGCGAGCGGAGCCGCGGGCACAGCTAGTAATTACGTAGGTTGCAACAGGAATTACGTTATCCGGCTACTTATTTTTTTCTCCGTGCAGCGATGCGTGCCGTCGTCATTTGAACGATATATAAATTTAGTCGCAAATAATTAGATACTTTCAGTGGTAGCCTAGAAGTATCCTAAATTGATCTACATCGAATTTTTTGTCTAAATTTAGGCAAAAACAAACGAATAGATTTCTGACGAATGTGGAATTATTTTTCAGTACTTATTCGTCAACCATTTCAGATGTCCGACGAAAGTGGAATGAAAAGGATTTCCGACGAAAGTGGAATTTGACGAATGTGGAACTACTTTCCCCCACAGCCTCCATTTTCACTTCTATACTATTCTTATACTACTTGTATACTAGTTGATGTATTATTTGTAACGTTACCTTAGAATCTTCTGTCCCTTTCTAGTGTTCACAGTAAAGGAAAGAGACGAAACATGAATAAAAAGTTTAATATCACGTATTTTACATTACAATACATTACTCTTATTTAAAAAATAACGTCTGTTACAGGTTTTTATCGATATAAACAAACGATCGGCCCCGTAGCCTAGTTGGTAGTACACCTGCCTGCGAAGCTCGGGGTCGCGGGTTCGAACCCCGCCCAGGGCAAACATTCGTGTGATGAACACTTGTGTTTGCCTTGTGACTGGATGTTATTTATATATTATATTATGTATTTATGTATGTATATCAGCTGTCTGATACCCATATTACAGGCTCTGCCTAGTTTGGGATCAGGTGGCTGTGTGTGAAATGTCCCCATACATTTATTCATTTACATTTATACAATAAGTAGCATTGTTTATAAATATTGTATTATAATTAAAAAATGTAAATTCGACCAATACTGTGCGTGTATTCTGTAATCTAACATTTCTATATATTGTTATCACTTTGTTAGTCTGATTCTTCGACGGAAATTAATATACCTAAGGAAGTACATACATACATAATGCTCACGCCTTGGTCCCAAAAGGGTAGGCAGAGACGATGTATCGTGCGAAAGCGACTTTCCTTCGCCGGATTTTCGCTCCGTGATACCCCTTGACGTGACAAAATCGGTTTGTTAACTTCCCAAACTCAGTTTTCAATTCTCCATCAAATGGTATATTTAAAAGACTTGGAAATTCAATTACTCCATTCTTTGACATAATTAAGTCACTAAGAAAAATAAAAAAAATTGCGTCTCCTTAATATTGTGGTTTGCCCTAAGCGCCAGTTTGGGTATTTCCGGAAAAGTACAATTTGGCAACGTTCTCTATGTATGTACTACTTAGATGGAGCGTTCCAAACAATCGCTCTGTTCCACGCAAGGAGCCGCAACTCTTACACATTCACTTTGAAACTTGTGCAGTTACTACTCAAATCATTTAATTATTTACCAAATATTGACGCTAATGTCAATATTTAGTAAATAATTAAATGTTCTGAGTAGTAATTGCTCAAGTTTCATGGTGAATGTGAAAGAGTTGTGGCTACTTGCGTGGAACAGAGCGATTGTTTGGAACGCTCCATCTGGTAGTACTTAGAGATCGTTGCAATTTGGATCTTTTTAAAGGAAGAGTGAATAGGCATCTTCTGGGTAAGCGCACTCCACCTTAGGCCTAAAACATACACAAGCGACGTAAGGCAGCAGGCATGGGACAGGCGTGGCGCAGGCGCGCGCCGCTTCAAAACGATTTCATACAAAATGTATGCAGGCGACGTTTTTGAATTATACTGAAGCGACGCGGCGCAGACACGCCGTTTCGTTGCCTGCGCCGCGTCGCTAGCAGTCGGTTCTCGTGAGTCACGCAAGGAGCACGTCGCTTGTGATACGGTATGCTACATATGTATACTACGAAGACATCTTATCGCACCAAAGTCAGCCTGTATAATGCCGCATCTGAACGTTTCTTGCCTGTTCCACGCCTCTTCTGATATAATTCTAATCGCGTCTGCGCCGTATCTGTCCCACGCCTGCGCTGCGCCTGCCCCGTGCCTTCGCCTTACGTCGCTTGTGTGTGTTTTACGCCTTAGGCTTCATAACTTACCATCAGGTGTGATTGAGGACAAGCGCAAACACATCAACAATAAAAAAAAAAAAAACCGTCGACGAATATTGTAATTACTTGTTAATAAATCTACGAGAGCGTCAGTGACGCAGTGGGAGAGGTATAGCCTACCATGTCGAGAGGTCGGAGTTCGATTCCCGGTCAAGCCATGTACTGTTTTTTCACTTAAGTGCATTTACTGACTGCTCTCAAACTGTGATGGAAAACATCTGAAATACCCCAGCTCCCTTACAGGGGGCCAGATCCCATTAGGGCAAATTGTCCATCGTATTGGCCCCCTATAATAACTAGTCCTATCCTATATCCATGCAAATTGCTGCACACATAACTGCGTTGTTGTATCGCCGTTTGTATTAGATCTAGATCAGCGGTTCCCAAACTTTTTTCTCGCGTACCCCTTTGTTTTTAAAATATCTGTATCTGAAGGGTTAGGTATCTCATGATAGTTAATAGTTGTTCAATAGGGTATAGGTAGATGAATTTTAAGATGTACTTATCTGTTATTTATTATAATATGTAACAATATAAGTACTATTTCTTGAAACAGTGAGAAGGTGATGCTAGAGTTTGACACAAGGGAGGAGTGGTCGAATTCGATTCGTACATAGTTTTAACCACAAAGGATGGTGGATGTTTTTGTATGGATCCTGGTACCCACAATAGCAACCAATAAAAACCAATGTCTAGCCTTTGACAAGGTCACCAAGGGTATTAAAAGGCCCGTAAAGCTGAAAATTGAGATCAGCCACAGTAGCTATTCTTCTGTTTAATAAGACTTTTTTAATTGGCTTATTACTTATTGTTGGCTGAGACCAAAAGCCCATCATCCTTTGAACATTTAATTTATTACTAAACTTATTTTTTATTGTGAATATTGTATGGCTTGCGTTGCATTGCGTACCACCTTGATAATCTGTGTAACACCAGGGGGTACGCGTACTACACTTTGAGAACCCCTGATCTAGATGAACATGTATTGTGAAACATATATTAACCGTAACGAAAGGTATAGCTACGAAGCATATATGTTTAAGCACATATATGTTTATATTTATGTAATATGTATTTTTAAACTTTATTAAAAGTACATTTCTTTATCAAATTTGGTACTAAACGCATTATACTTGTCCTTTCGGTTACTCTAAGGTTGACTGGAAGAGATCATTAAGTACTACTACAGACACACGTTTGTGTGTGCGTAAATAATAGCGAAGGCTGCCGCACACAGCGCGATCGAGAAAGGGACAACGTTGTACGTCTACATCATAAATGCTTCTCTGTCTAACTACCTCGATAGATGGCGCTAATTGTGTCATCAAGTGAGGCATGTCCATAAAAATGTTTTTTATTACATTAAAGCTTATATACATAGATTTCTCAGAAACTACTATACCATTAGCAACACAAATAATTTAGTGGTTCGATGGCTCAAAAAATCTCGGCTTCCAGAGTCGTAAACCACATTTAAAAAATTGTGGTTCGTTACTATGCCTTCCGTTATCGTTCATACTGTGTACTGTAATGTACCTATATCAATTAACCTATTAAATATATGTATATGTTTATGGAACCTGTTGTGCTCTTGTGTAAACTTTAACTACGTAGGTGTTGTTCTTGATTTTGATGTTGACTGTACATACAAACTTTTAAGGATATATAAAAATATAACTATTAATATGTTACAAAGTTGTATGTTTAATTTTGACACTCGAGTCCCAAGGGAGCTTCATTCAATTGCGTGGCCCGATTGGTGTAAACTACGTAGCCCGGCCACTTCGACTTCGGGGCAGTTTCTATGCTCGCCAATTTCTGGTCAGATCCGGAGTTGGTCAGGTTTTCCATAGAAGATACAGTGTTTGCCTATTTACTTTAAGTTTAAACTAACGTCTAGTTTGGAAGTGAATTACCAACAATGAGTTTGGACGCGAATAACTGATCTGACGGTCGGTAACCACTTCTGGATTTGACCATTTATTAAATTCGACCACTTCTAGATTTGACCACATCTGGATTTTAACACTTCTAAATTTGACCACTTCTGGATTTCAACCATATATGGATTCGACCACCGACCACCTCTGGATATGACCACTTATGGATTCGACCACTTCTGGATACTTGCGTTATTTTGGGTCACGGTTTCGTGATTTGACCACATGGATTCAACCACTCCTTGTTGTCGTATATAAAAACTTAAAATATTTAGAAAAATAAATAAAAAAACAGTTAAAAGTCGAATCCCTCTCAATTAGTGTTCCGTATCATTAAAAATTATATACTCGTACTTCGAAACTAATACAAGCAGAGCTAACAGTGCTTTTGACGATCGTATAAATAGTAGTCAAATCGAGACATAGTCAAATCCAGCCGTGGTCAAACTGTTGACAACTTTTACTCTAGTTAATGAAAATTTCGACGATTGACTCTATCGATTGGTGCCATAAAAGTATCTGCAGGATGCAACGATCTCTATGTACTACTAGATGGAGCGTTCCAAACAATCGCTCTGTTCCACGCAAGTAGCCACAACTCTTTCACATTCTCAATGAAACTTGTGCAGTTACTACGCAGAACATTTAATTATTACTAAATATTGACGCTAAATAATGTCAATATTTAGTAAATAATTAAATGTTCTGAGTAGTAACTGCACAAGTTTCAAAGTGAATGTGAAAGAGTTGTGGCTACTTGCGTGGAACAGAGCGATTGTTTGGAACGCTCCATCTAGTAGTACATAGAGATCGGTGGCAGGATGTTATTTTTTTAATATTTGTGTCGGTTCGATTCCCGGCTGGGAATAATGGGATATATTTCAAGTTCTGATAAGATTCATTCTGTAAATTGTATATATGAAAGTAAAAAATGGGTTCAAGAATTTATTCAGAGAAAAACATAAAAAAGTAAAACTAACCTATAAGTACTTACATAAGTAATTATCAAATCGTAAATATGTAGTAACTTAGTTTACTAATATTAGTATCAAATAACAATTTGTACTGAACATATGTTGTTAATAAATAATTCATATCGAGACTGGAAAGGCAAGACAATTAATCATCATCATCATCAGGTTATTTTTGTCTCCACTGCAGGAGCACAACCCTCTCTCATCTGCCGGAGACAGACGGAGGATTTGGCCTACACTCCCCGCGCTGGCCAGACGGGTTGGGGAGGCCTGATTGATGTTTTATAATGTATTCCCTTAGTCGCCTTGTACGACATCCACGGGAAGAGTTGGAGTGGTCCTATTCTACTCTACCGGAAACCACACGGCAAATAAATAATCATCTTTACCCGTGCTATAATGAAGTTCAAAATTGCATGTAGGAGTAACATTTATTAAGCGGATAACGGCGTATGCTCGCGATCCCGTTTTTGAACTTTATTTCAACACCTTTAAAGACGAATATTAATTGTGAGCTAAAAACTGCGTCAGTACTGCTGACTCTAGCGTTACTTGGTCGTATCTCTCAATATAGAAGGACTTGGAGGTTGTTTCGATTGACGATTAGGGCAGGGGGGGGGACGCCCCGCCGCCAGGTGGACCGACGACCTGAAGAAGGTGGCCGGAAGCGGCCGGAAGCGGATTGCGGATGATAGAAACCCCCTAGCGTTTATTGGGGAAGGCCTATCGACCTGCCTATCCGCCTGCCTACAGCCTGTGAGCAGCTTGTGATGTCACGTGGTAGCGGCTACGATGTTCTCCGTCTGAGCGATAATGTCAGTAAACGGCACGCTCAGCGTATCCGACGACGCGAGCAGTGTCGAATACGGGTAGTCACATGTCGGGAGATAGTCGGACGTACAGATCATACCACGAAGCAAAATAATTATTCGCACCTCATAAGTCACCTCAGTTTTTACCTTCATGATTGACAGTAATTGATTATTAAATCGACGACCTCTGAGGTTGCGGGTTCGAATCCCGCTAGGGGCAAATGTTCGTATGATGAATATGAATGTTTGTACCCAAGTCTTGGATGTATATATATTTATTTAAGTATGTGTATCTGTTATCTAGTAACCATAGCACAGGCTCCGCTTAGTTTGGGACTAGGCAATTGGTGTGAATGTCGGTTTTTTTTTTATAAATTAGATAACAGATGCACATTTTAAAGTCATCTGTTATCTAATTTAATAACCATTTAGTGTCAGTCATGAAGGTAAAAGCTTTGAGGTGCAAAAAATTATTTTGCTCCATGCAACGATCTCTATGTACTACTAGATGGAGCGTTCCAAACAATCGCTCTGTTCCACGCATGTAGCCACAACTCTTAATAAAACTTGTGCAGTTACTTATCAGAACATTTAATTATTTACTAAATATTGACATTATTTAACCGTAGCGTCAATATTTAGTAATAATTATATGTACTGCGTAGTAACTGCACAAGTTTCATTGTGAATGTGAAAGAGTTGTGGCTACTTGCGTGGAACAGAGCGATTGTTTGGAACGCTCCATCTAGTAGTACATAGAGATCGTTGGCTCCATGGTATGAGGTCACCGTACGGTGTGGGCAGCGAGTGACGTAACACGAAGGCGGTGGCTAATCTACAATGACGTCAGTGCGTCGTCTGTGCGCGGTGTGCGGCGCGAGCGCGATGCCCTCGGCCTGCGCGACCGTGTCGGGCAGGCGCATGCCGCGCGTCTCCGGCGTCAGCAGCATCAGCAGCGCGGAGCTCGCGGCCAGCGCGCCGAACAGCAGGTACGGCAGCGACGGCATGTACGCCATCTGCAACGACACGGGCGGCCGGTTAATTCAAACGTCCCGACACGGACGCTCGCTCGCGTGGACTACAGAATTCGCTCTCCTTCCCACTCCCGCTTCTTTTACTCATAACATAGAATACATAATTCTGAGCACAATAATAGAATATACGTTTTACTATTTGTAGAATATTTTAATTTATTTGCTGTGGTCGATTTATTTAGAATCTATATGTTGTATCCGAACGCTCTCCCGCGCTTTTGGTTATGTCAATGTCATTGGGATTCTGGACTGTGGAACAATAAACGATTTTATAATAAAAGACAAGTAGGTATTATTCAAAATACTACATGGTGGCAGCGGTAAAACTATACAAAAACAATGGTAGAAAGACAAGAAACAGTTTCGCTTGCGGCAGCACATCAAGTAAGACCGCCACTGCCTTTCGACTTTACCAAGCCGGAGGAATGGCCCAAGTGGAAAAAACGCTTTGAAAGATATATGCAGATCAGTGGAAATCATGAGAAAAATGATAAAGAAAAAATAGATTTGCTGGTGTACAGCATGGGAGAAAAAGCGGAAGACGTAATGTTGCAAGTATCAGCAGACATCTACACAGGTATGCTGCAGGCATTGGACGCATACTTCAAACCAAAAAAAAACGTAATATATCAACGTAGTAGCTTCAATAAAAGGGTGCAAGCACCAGGAGAATCGATAATGGAATTCGTCAGCAGCCTGCATGTATTAGCAGATAGCTGTGACTACGGAAAGCTCAAGGAAGAACTAATAAGAGACAGATTGGTGGTGGGGACTAGACTCCACGGTGCAAGTGAAAAAATGCAGCTGTCCCCAGATCTAACACTAAAGGAAGCGGTTACAATCGCATTACAATTTGAGGTTATGGAAAAGGAAGGAAAATTTGCTTTTCAAAGCAATCAAGAGGACAGTCTACCCATACCCATTAACAGAATAGCAAAGAACAGGGAATGGAAAACATGCTGGTTTTGTGGAGGGAAGAATTTTCACAGACGAACATCTTGCCCTGCAAAGGAAAGTAGATGTAATATATGCCACAAAATTGGTCATTTTGCCAAGTGCTGCAGGACAGCGGCAAGAATTAATCTGACGGAGCAGGAGGACGCCATTCAACACTTTGACAAGGAAATATGCATGGTAAATACTACAGGAAAATATAAAGCAACGGTCCAATTTTTCCAAGCGAGTGCATACAAAGGTGATATTTTATTTCTAATTGACACAGGTGCTGACATAGTGGCCATACCCAGTGACTACATGAGCAGCAACATTCAATTGGAACACTCCAGAATAAAGGTTCATGCTGCAGACAATATAAAGTTAAATGTTTTGGGTAAACTAAATAAGGTAGAATTAAGATATGGTGATAAAAGATACAAAGGGGAGGTCTACGTAGTAAAGGGCCTGAGAACCCCTATTTTGGGCACACCAGCTATTGAGCAAATGTCGCTTGTTCAGATCTCTGACATTAACAATGTTTCAGCTAAAGGTGAAAAGGAGTGTCACATATCGTTACAAGAGATTGAAAAAGACTATCCTGGTATTTTTCATGAGTTAGGGGTATTCAAAGATACATTTTCAATAAAACTACTTGATGAAAAAGCGACATTTGTCCAGAGTGTGCCTAGAATAGTACCAATACCACTGCTAGGAAAACTTAAATCTGAACTAAATAGACTATGCCAGTTAGGTGTGATTAAACCAATTGAGGAACCTACACAATATGTGTCTCCCATTGTGGTAGTTCCTAAAGAAGATACAGTGCGAATATGGGGGGACTATACTCAATTAAATAAAAACATTGCAAGACCTATATATCCAATACCAAAAGTAGAGGTTACATTATCACGCCTAAAGGGCTCAAAGTATTTCAGTAAATTAGATGCCACTTCTGGTTTTTTTACAAATTCCCCTGGATGATACAGAAAAATTAACAACAATTATTACTCCATTAGGCAGATATATGTATAATAGGTTACCTTTTGGTCTAAATTGTGCCCCAGAGTACTTCAGTATGAAATTTTCTCAATTATTTCATGACTTAGACAATGTTGTAATTCATATGGATGACTTATTAATATATACAGAAAGCATAGAAGAAAATAAGAAAATTTTAAGAGAGGTTTTACATAGGCTACATGCAGCAGGCATCACAATTAATAAAAGAAAGTGTTCATTTTGTGTAACAGAAGTAAAATATTTAGTACACATAATAAATAGAGAAGGCATCAGAGCCAGAAAGACTAGAAGCAATAAGTAAATTTAAAGTTCCTGAGTCAAAAAAAGAGGTTATGCAGTTTTTAGGTATGCTCAATTTTGTAAGTAGGTTCATACCTGATAAGACAGAGACCTTGGGACCACTTTATGCCCTACTAAAGAAAGATGTAAAATTTATGTGGGGCATCTCTCAGAATTTAGCTTTCGAAAAAATCAAAATCTTTTACAAAATACACAAATTTTAGCTCACTATGATCCTTTAAAAAAAATTACAATATCCGCTGATAGTTCCTCATATGGATTGGGAGCAATATTGGTGCAATCTAATAGCGACAACAGTAAGAGTATTATATCATATGCTAGTAGAACATTAAATGATACGGAAAAGCGGTATTCTCAGATAGAAAAGGAGTGTCTTGCTTTGGTGTGGGCAGTTGAAAGATTCAAGGATTTTGTATATGGCATTCGAGTTACTTTGGAAACAGATCACAAGCCATTAGTGCAAATTCTTCAAACTAAACCTCTTGATGACTTGACACCTAGGCTTATGAGGTTAAGAATGAGATTAACGTGTTATCAGTATGTTGTAGAATATGTGCCAAGCAAATTACTAGTCATTCCAGATGCTTTATCCAGAAATCCACTGCAAAATACAAATAATACAGGCATACAAGACCATGACATAGAGTGCTTTGTTAACTCAGTGATAGGACACATACCAGTAGGGGATATTCTTTTAGACAGAATAAAACATGAACAAAACAAAGACACAGTATGTTCCAAGTTAAAAGAGTACACACAGTCAGGCTGGCCTAGGGACTCTAAAATTCCAGATAAACTTAAAGACTATGTTCAGTATAAAAACAATCTATCAGTAATTGACAAATATTTATTGTATAATGCTAGAATAGTTATTCCACATAGCATGCAAAAGGAAATTTTGTCCAAAATTCATGAGGGACATTTAGGCATAACAAAATGTAGAAATCGAGCTCACCAAACAGTATGGTGGTTAGGAATGTCTACACAAATTGAAACCTTTATAAAAAACTGTGATAGATGCATAGAATACAGACACAATCCTAGAGAAGACATAATTCTGGAAAAACTACCCTCTAGGCCATGGCAGGAGATAGGTATAGATTTATTCTACTACAATAATACTTGGTACATGGCTGTAATAGATTATTATTCGAGATTTCTAGAAATAAAGAGATTAAATAGTCTGCATGAAAATTCTATAATAAATCATTGCAAAGATCTGTTCTCAAGGTAAGGTATACCAGAAATTGTGCGAACAGATAATGGTCCACAATTTCAATCTAAATTCCGAGACTTTTCAAATCAGTATAATTTTATACATATTACAAGCAGCCCATACTATCCTCAGAGTAATGGGTGTGCTGAGGCTGCTGTTGAGATAGCTAAAAATTTACTTAAGAAAAATGAGGACATTTATTTAGCATTGTTGATTTATCATAATACACCTCTGGATTCGGGGTTCAGTCCAGCTGAATAAATGTTTGGGAGGAAAATAAGGGATAACCTGCCTATGCTACCCAATACACTCAATAAAACAGTAGTAGCAAAAAATAAATTCCAAGAAAGGGAAAAAATAAAACAAGAAAAAGTTAGAGGTTATTATAACAATAGGCATAGAACACAGAATCTGTCAAAATTAGATATAGGAGATATGGTGTGGGTAATCGATTTAAAAGTATATGGAGAGGTGGTGAGTAGGGGCCCTCAGCCCAGGTCATACTCTGTGAAAACACCTTCAGGGGTATTAAGGAGAAATAGATGGCATTTAGTACCAGCTCCATATGTCAAACTCAGAAATACAGGAGAACAAAAGTCGTTGGAGCCACCACCACAGCCATTTCATTTTAAAAATATTGGTTCGTCTTCAGAACTGTGTCAGGGGGTGAAAAATTTAGATAATAGTAAGTCTAATGTTGATGTGGAGGTATTTCCTAATAATTATGATGCACCTGTTATGGAGAATAGTGTTGTAGAAAAGGAGGATGTCGGAAGGGTTTCAGGTACTAATGGTAGTGCTGATAGTAGTGAAACAAAAATGGAATACGCAAAGCGAGTGCGTAAGAAACCCTTTTGGCATCAGGACTATGTGACTAATTAGATTACGTGATTGATTATTGTGGAATTAGGGGTTATATTGTATTTGTAATTAAGTAATTAGTTTTAAGAGTTTCTAAGGGAAAAGAGAGGGTGTTGTATCCGAACGCTCTCCCGCGCTTTTGGTTATGTCAATGTCATTGGGATTCTGGACCGTGGAACAATAAACGATTTTATAATAAAAGACAAGTATTATTCAAAATACTACACTACACTATAAAGTTCTTAGACGTAAAACCGTAGATGTACAAGTGAATAATTTGATAAATGAATGAACGGACGATTCAACGAACGAATTAAGTGAATGCAGTCGATAATAGTTATTAACTAGGTCATTATTACGGAAGTATTAGTTAGATAAACAATAGGTTAATTTAGTTTTCATCATCATCATCAGGTTATTTTTGTCTCCACTGCAGGAGCACAACCCTCTCTCATCTGCCGGAGACAGACGGAGGACTTGGCCTGCACTCCCAGCCCTGGCCAGACAGGTTGGGGAGGCCTGATTGATGTTTTATAATGTATTCCCTCAATCGCCTTGTATGACATCGACGGGAAGAGTTGGAGTGGTCCTATTCTACTCTACCGGAAACCACACGGCAAACTACAATAATGCAGTATAAAAAACACAATTTGTAGATGACTTCAATTACTTAATTGCCTGCGAAATATTGATACCCAGAAATCCTCTACACCAAGATACGTACCTATATATGACTGAAGCTAAAATCATAGTACAACTGTCTATGTCTATGTCTAGCAGCTACAAGTATAACTCTAGTCTAACGCGAGTCTACACCGAGCAGGCGGACTGACCAACCAACAACGGAGACTGCGGCGCGCACAGGCTGCCCACGCGGCCCACCATCGAGCACGCGCTCATCAGCGAGTGCCGCGCCGCCGTCGGGAACAGCTCGATCGTGTAGATGTACATCGACGAGAACGCCATGCTGACGCACAGCTTGGCCGCCATGCCCAGCCCGACCGCCACCATGCCTGTCGACCCACCACCACCATCAGCCGAGACACGTCCACTGCTCGACATAAGCTGGGCTCTCCATTGGGAGTTGTCATAAGATAGATAGATAGATAGAAATTTATTCACTGATACAACACAAATTCACAAACAAATATCTAATAAATAAAATCGTAAACTTCGCGTGTCTGTACATCGAAGATATTTGCAAAAAAAAAAATTTGGGCTAAGGATAAGAAACAGAACACATTTCGATCATTTTTGAAATTTTTGTCTGTTTGTCTGTGAGTTTGTGCACGCATCACTTAAAAACTGCTGAACGGATTTTGATGGACTTTTCACAGAAACATGGGGCTTAACCTAATTTAACATTTAGTCTTTATTTCATCGCAATCGATTTACTCAATCAAAAGTTATGGACATTTTTAGTTTTCAAATACATTAGTAGGTATGGTTAGTATGCAATATATTGCACATAATAGTATTTCCGTACTATTCAGATTGCGATGAGTTTGGACTACATTTGGAGATGGGAGTGGGTGTGGGCGTGCACGTGGGCGTGGGAGTGGGCGTGGGAAAAGGGGAGCGGGATTGAGAGTCTGAGTGGAAGTGAAAGTGGGATAGGGAAGGAAAGTGGGAATGGGAGCGGAACCTGTAGTCAACGCGAGCGGAGCCGCGGGCACAGCTAGTAAAATATAAATTTCTTGGACAAAACATAACATATCGCTTCGCAGGCACCAAACGAGACACAGTATAACTAACTACTACTGTTTACACGTCTACGTTGGGAGCCCGCGAGAGCGCAGCCTGGAGGCGAGTGTGTGCCCGTGTGTCGTGCTAGTAGACCCTGACTAGCATGTGTCGCCGCTAGCATGTGGGCAGCGACACTGGTAATTCTGCTAGAGCCTAATAACCACCACGCTTTGCAGGCGGATTGTTGATCGCAGTACTGATCTGAGGAAACGCTGCTATCTTGACTCCCTCGGAAAGATTCGGGGTGACCCTATTCTAAGCCAGGAACCACACTATCATAATTATCAAGGGCTTTTCACTTACAAGGAAAGTCCTCGAGGTCTGTCTTCGATTTGATTCGTTTTAGGATATGTTGCAGAGCATTAAAAAGGGATACGTATTTTTATAGCTGCCCATATCCGACGTTGGTTCATCAAAAATACCTATCGCACAGCACTATATAGATGGTTGTTTAAGAAGGGTGCTGGGCTAAATAGTGAAACTAAAAGAAAAAGGGGCAAGGGGAGTAAATGTCTAGGTAGTACCACTTGTATCTAGGTACTTGCCGCTTCAGGTTCGCCGTCTCTGCTCTAGTTAGGTATACACACACAGATTTTTAGACACTAGAACTTTTAGGGTTTATAGTTTATAAGGTTTAGGAGGAACTCCGCGACACCAGGCGCACCGTGCTACTCGTCGGTATGTTCTGTCAGGGGGAGTGGGGCAATGACAAGAGCGGTCGCGTATAAAATAAATATGTAGGTGGGTATGAAATAATTTATATTGGGAGGGATTAAAATTGTATATACGCCAAGGTGATTTCTAAACAATGGTGCTGTGCTGCTTGACATATGTACGTTACCTTCTACTTCTTCCCCTCTGTATGTTAGAACACGTTGTTATTTTTCTATAACTAAGTATTATATTGGATGTCCAGCTGTCTAGCCCGCTTAAATCTAATGGAAAACGGCCACTGGCAGTGTCCGTGCCTCAGGATTCAAGTGTGCCCGTGAGGAAGATGCACTGTCTTCTTAAACTGAGGCACAGTAATGGTATAAGGTTGTAGGTAGATAAGTAATAAATATTAATCAAACTAAAACGTTCTACTCTACTTGTCTAAAAGGAAATGAAGCAAATAATATCCAATAGATGGCGCCACCAATAGATTAAAACACGGTTGGTTGCGTCCTCCGTATATAATAGCGGCGTGTGTGACGTATAACCTCTTGTACCTCTCTTATAACTCACTTATTCCTATTAACTTCATAGATCAGTATATCACTTTATTTTCAATTGTGTGTATGTGTGTGTGAGAATAGACAGTCAGTGTTGTGTATACGCGTCTTTAATTGTGTCAACCTCTACGAAACTAAAAATACTTAGAACAAATAACAAAGCTTAACACTACTTACAAAAGATCACTATTATAAATGTCTACAAATGCATAAATACCTTTGTAATATAAAAATACTGTTTGTATTCTATCTAATATGGAAGTAACTGCAAGTATGATTACGATTTGGAAAAACAGCAAAGCTTCCTTAATCTTAAATATTCATGTGCCTCGATCTCTATAAAATTAGGAATGCCTCAGTGAGTTTATTTCTTGGCTCACTTATAGATAGCGAAGAAATTTCCGACAAAGAGATTCTCCGCAGATGACCAGCTAAATGTAAGCAAGTTGGACAGGTGTGGAGAAATCGCTCTAAGCAAAGAACGACGAAATTCAGACTACTACGATCTCTCTATTCTATTGATCCGAAGCGTGGACAGGTCATTTAAGAGCATAAGAAAGTCGTGGTTGCGGCGGTGTGTACTGCACATAGCCTGAACTGCAGCAGATACATCGCCAGCCGAGGACACGAGTCTCGAAAAGGGAATAATGACGGAAAAGGTCGTGGAGAGTAGTAGATCTCGCGGCAGACTACGGCTTGATGCTGCGACCAGCTTACAGAAGCTATGCAATCAATTGAACAAAGCTATTCACGATACCTGAGAAAGAACTAGATGAAGAGATCTCATCTAAACCTGTAGTGTGCGCAGCCACGATCCTCAGAATTGAGGAGCCGATGAATTGGATTTGGAATGTCTGCCTTGTTTCATCACTACCTTCATCATCATCAGCCCGAAAGAGTCCACTGTTGGACATAGGCCTATCCCAAGGTGCGCCACTGAACTCGATCCTCGGTTCTTCTCATCCAGTTACTGCCAGCCGCCTTACGCAGATCGTCGCTCCATCTAGCCAGGGGTCGTCCCACACTACGCTTACCCAGTCGCGGTCTCCACTCGAGAACTCGTTTACCCCAGCGGTAATTTTGCTTCATCACTACCTTATCAGGAGCAATCCTAAGATGTGTGCAGAGCTACGCCGGTGGACTTACCAGTAGTGGAGTCTGCGGTGCAAGCATCTGCCCGACTCTTCCCGCCATCGAGCAGAGATTTAGCAGAGACGTCCGAGCTATGGTCGGGAACAACTCTGTCGTGTATATGTAAATACTGCCGATGGCCATGGTGATCCACAGCTTTCCTACCAGGTAGAGAAAGGTCACCAGTCCTTGCATATCTGAGGAAAATGTTAGCACATCTACTGACTTCTATTTGTCTACGATAAGGTTGCTAATTGTTACATAAATGATTTGTGAAATAAAGCTAATTACTCAGCTATATGAACACTCACCGATTGGCACGAAGGGCAGCGTGAACAGTGAGATGGCACAAATGAAGAAAGCAGTTATGATAGAGCTCTTGCGTCCAAAGCGGTCGAGTGTGATTATGCTCAAACCGTAGCCGGGGATCTCCACCAAAGATATGAGGATGTAGTTGACATGCATATTGCCAGCTAGAGAGACTGAGTTAATAGACAGCCCGTAGTATATGAATACCACCGAGATCCACCAGAACGAGCAGATGAGCAGCCGCGATACTATGACTCGAGATCTGAGCACCTGCGTCATAAGGGAGACTTTCTTTTTGTGTAATTTTTTAGACGTCGATGACTTCGTTTCCTCTTCTTTAGGTTCTTCTGTTAACTGTTTGATTGACTCTGGAGATAATTCCACTCTGTTAACGGAAGCAGCTTTGAATATGATTTTGGCTGCCTCTTTCTTCCTCCCTTTGCTGAGTAACCACCGCACACTCTCCTCAAGGACGAAGAAATATAACAGGAATAATATCGATGGCACGTAGGTGACTAATGTGAGCGTCTTCCAATTGGAAAAAGCCCACGCGGACAGCGCTAGGCCGACTTGGCCTATCGCAAAGAAGCAGGGTATAACGTTTCCTCCCAAAACTCTTCGGTCGCGATTTACCATTTCAAGGGCTGTAACAAATATATTGGAATTATCAGGACATTAATTGGACACCTCAGCGCGACAGTACTTTCGTTCACAGCGGATACTGACGCTGCCTTCCATGGTCATTCTGCAGACTGCGTTGTATGTAAGGGAGAATCTCGATGACTTCGTCAGAAAAGGAAATGGCCATAAGTACAACTTGAGAAACGCGAGCATGTTAGCGCCCGTCCCTCACTCCCTGGCGACGTTGTCGAGGTTGATACGTGCCATGGGCCCGTCCGTCTACAACCGGATCACCGAGGACATAACAGATGCACCTTCTACTCCCTCATTTAAACTGAGGCTGAAGAAGTGGCTCATCGAGCAAACTTTCTACAGCTTTAATTAATTCATTGAAAACTGTAAATATAATTAGTAGTGTTTAATGTTTGTTTATTCTTTTTATATTATTTTATGAAACGTAATCATTTTATATAATATTTATTTCTATGTTATGTTATAGATTTTAAAATTGTATGACCTGTAATTGCCAATTACCAAAAATAAATGCCTATGTCTATGTCTATTTTAGCTGCGTGGATGTATTATAATACCGAGGAATGTGTGTTTAGTTCAGTGCTCACCGAGTATGAATCCAGTGCTGTAGATGCCAGAGCCGAGGGTAGCATCAATGAACTCCAATATAACATACATGATGTAGCTGGTGGAGAAAACGCGAGCCAGTCCCGTCACAGCATGAGATGAGGCCGTCAGGATGAAGGTGGTGCGGCGGCCGAACCTGAAAATATAGAAAGAAGGTAGATTAACCAAGAGATTCCACATCAGTTCAATTAGTTCAGAGGTGGGTATGAAAGTGTGGTTTCCGGTAGAGTAGAATAGGACCACTCCAACTCTTCCCTTGGATGTCGTACAAGGCGACTAAGGCAATACATTATAAAACATCAATCAGGCCTCCCCAACCCGTCTGGCCAGCGCGGGGAGTGTAGGCCGAATCCTCCGTCTGTCTCCGGCAGATGAGAGAGGGTTGTGATCCTGCAGTGGAGACAAAAATAACCTGATGATGATGGGTATGAAAGAGAAGATGGACAATGCACAAACAGTGAAGATGATAGAATCAAAAAGAACAAAACGGAAGCCACAATTTTTTTGCGGTAAAGAGACACTTGGCTACCACCAGCATAAGGCATCGGTAGTCAATGAATGTACAGAACTAAAGACTGAGCCTTCAAATGAAACTACGTCTTTGTCCTGTCATCATTTTGATCAAGGTGCGGACGATAATAGAGATGTGGTAACGATGGCAAAGAATACTAACGTGTCGGAGAGCACTCCAGTCATGCAGAGGGCAGCAAACATACCAGCACTGTGTACGGTTCCCACCAGAGTCCGCTTCCAGCCCTGGCACGCCAGCCCGAACTGGAACACGAAAAGATTGACATGACCACCTCTACTAAAGGTTAGTGGTGATCACTCCATGATTATTTGATACAAGCTAGTCTCTCGCTGTCCATTGTTACTGCTAATCTTGCCACCACCATTTTGTTGGTCCTTCACCATCCACATCCAGCCGTCTATCTTTAAGGTTTCCATCAGCAGGTGATCCATGTAGCAGCTTGCTATTTGAGCTTGTTTAAGAATGTAAATGTAAAGTATATATTCATAAAAATCCTAAAATACGAGAAGACAAGTCCGTCTTATCGTACGAGTTTTTACCGGCCATCTCGATGTAAGACACCTCCTGCATAAGATGGGACTGGCAGAGACTGTCAATTGTAGAGCCTGTGGAGAGGACAGCGAAACGGTGAGGCACCTACTGTGTGAATGCAATGCACTAGCTGCAAGGCGAATGAGTGTCCTGGGTGTGGCTTATCCAGAACCCAAGGATTACAGGCTTCTGCCTCTTAGCTGCATAATAGATTTTATGTGTGGGGGGTGGAAGCACAGTATGGACAAAGGGGCTGACACAATAGATCCCACAGGGTCGACGTGTAGCCGGGTATAGCTGGCCCCTATTAAAAGATAAGATAAGATAAAGTATATATTGGGAAATTTCTGGGTGTCAGTCTGTGAGTTGGTTAGAACAAATGATTCTCTACCGGAGCCAATTCCTAGTTATACCTCTGCTTCGGAATAGATATCATCATCATCGTGGGAAGAGAAAAGGCGAGTAAACCACAAATCCTTTCTAGTACCTTTTCTTCTTGCGGCTACAAGACATGACTTAATCTGCATTTGAGATGTTACGAGCAGAAACAGTTGCATATTGTTGCGATAAGATTACTCGTATAATACGATGCTGTGTCTAGGTCTATACCGAAAATAAATTCAGTGTCATCATAAGTAATCACAAACGTCGATTGATATTATGAAACCACGCAGTAGCACCGTTGGCACTGCAGATCGGCACGCGGGGCATGGGTTGCCCCGACGCGGAGGGCGGAGGACCGGGTGTACATTAGGGAAGGCCTATGTCCAGCAGTGGACGTCTAAGGGCTGATATGAAGATGACGAAGTAGTACAGATGCGGAAGTATGGATGTTTGTTGGTCAATAACGTTTTATGGTCCGGAGTTCACCAGAGCTTTGTGGATCGTATAACGTCGACTGCGAGACTTTGTACAGTAATAGCAACGCAGGACGTTTGATTGGCAACGGGAGGAAACAAGCAAGGACCTCACTTCGCCGACGATAGTGTCGTAGCTCTCGTAGACCCACTCGTCGCAGCGCTGCGTGTCGTTCAGGAAGGCGTCCCGCTGGCACATCGCCGCGACGGGCACGCGCCGCTCGCAGCGCGCCGCCCCGCCGGGGGGCAGCGCCCACGCGCCCCACCCCACGGGCTCGAAGTCTGGTGGACTGGAGTCGCATTCAGGCACTAAACATCTGCAAATATGGCTTATTGTTACGAGCTGTGCAAGTTCATTACAATTGGAAGACCACGTGTCGTGATACGGACGTCAGCTGATTGAAAACTGTCAATTTTTTCTTCTTAATGGTATTTGTTTCACTATAGAAGTGCATGCACTCTTGGCGTCACGCGGCAAGCGCCGTAATAATAAAGACAAATATGAGCCAAATTATTATTTTTTTCAACTTTCTGTTTGCAAAAAATGGTTTACAACCATATTTATGAATTAATACGTGAAAACTAGAGGGGGGGGGGGGGGGGCGAGAAGGGGGGGGAGAAGGGGGGGGATAGTGGTAAAAAGTTGTAAAAAAAGGACCCCAAGTTTGGATACGTTCCCTTACTTTCTACTTATCCGGAATAAATAATTATTTCGTACACATATCTCGTACATCACTTGTCTAATCTCAAATAAAGACTTTCTCCTGTACTTTGGGTATCAAACATTCACAAATATGCAACCAGAACGGTATAAATTGCACAAAGTTGTATATGGAATCGAACCCACGACAACTTGACTCCAAGACTGAGCCACAAAGCCAATGAAGCGGTCATAAGATCAAAAGGAGAAGAAGTAAATGAAATGCGAATGAAAACGACGGACACAAATAAAAATTATTTTGAAAATGGTACAGAATATGTAATTGGATGAGAAGAAGCGAGGACCAAGTTTATTGGCGAGCCTTATAAGAGAAAAAGCTCATCAGTAAACTGGTATAGACTAATGAAAATGCTTCTCCTGTGATCAAAGTTTAAAAGCCATACACTGAAAGAGGACGTGAGATATTACCTGTAGTTGACATCGGCAGCCGCGAAGACATACTGACTGTTGTAGATGCCGCTGAACATTATGGGCACAAGGATGAGGCAGTACGTCCGCACTTGGTACCGGCCGAAGGAGCCCAGCTCCTCCAGTATAGCATCGAGGTTCAAATCCCCATCATTTGGTATCGTCATCGCTGCGTGAGCACTTTTTCCAGCATCACCACGAGAGCACTTCTCAAACCGCAGCCGACCTCGTTCATCTGAAAGCGATTTCTGGCCTCGTTACAGCGATTTATCGCGCGCCGTGACGCTCCGGGCATGATGCATTGATACATTTGCAGCTAGACGTTCAAACACTTGTCAATCAGTTGTCGATTGTCAGATAAATCAAAGGAGATTTGATCTTTGAAGTGTATCAGCAAGCTGATACTTAAAAACTGTTTATCATGGTGTGTTGTAGCAATTTATGAACTACATTGATGAACTACAGCTAGAGGCTGTCCTAGGAGGCGTTCAAGCTTCAAATTAGTAACCTCCTCGAAGAGGCTGGGATCCGCAGTGAGAAGAATAAAAGGAAGAACATGAAGAGTTTGATGAACGTGAGTGAGGCTAGTCAGGATCGCGCAAAGTGGCGATGCATCGTCTCTGCCTACCGCTCTGGGACCAAGGCGTGAGCATTATATATGTATGTATGTTGTAGCAATAAGATGTTAAGACTTAGAGTCCACTTAAGCTGCGAATAAGTGTATCGATCAATAGAATTTCTTTGTTGGCGCTGAGCGGAGCGTGCTAGAAAAATCGGTCAAGTGTAAGTCGGACTCCCTCAACATAAAGATCATTTTTGGACGGCATGATTAAGTTTGTTTGTAGAGAATGTTACATGTCTTTCTAATATGTTAAAAAGATATATATGTATATTCCTAAGTCTTAACATCTTATTGCTACAACATACATACATATATAATGCTCACGCCTTGGTCCCAGAGCGGTAGGCAGAGACGATGCATCGCCACTTTGCGCGATCCTGACTAGCCTCACTCACGTTCATCAAACTCTTCATGTTCATATATATATATATATATATATATGTATATGTATATATATATATATATATACCTATATACACCATAATATATAGTATATCACGATAAGTTACACAGGAAGTGCTCTTTGCATCTCAGTTTGAACGATCTAATTTTACTTTATTTAAGAATAGAATAGAATAGAAAAGAAAAGCCAAAAAAAAGAAAAGAAAAGAAAGAAAAGGAATGGAATGGAATGGAACAGAACAGAATAGAATAGAATAGAATAGGTCATTTATTCATAGCTAACAGAAATAAACAGAATAGAATTAATAAATTACAATTTAAAAATAATCAAGGTACCTATTTAACAATATGTTGCACATATAAAACAATAAAAGTAACGGAAAAAATAGCATGTACAAATGGTAATGCTTATCTCTTTAAGAGATTTCTGCCAGCCTATAAGCGACAGAGAAAAGTTCATGAAAGGGCAAGCATGTGTGTACATACATAAAAAACTATACTAAATAAATATATAAACTACGATACGATAACTTCGGATCCGAAATGAGGTGATCCGCCAGAGAACTAAAGTCTTCGACATAGCTCAAAAAGTTAGTACGCTGAAGTGGCAGTGGGCTGGTCAAATCTGTCGGAGAACCGATTACCGCTGGGGTAAACGAGTTCTCGAGTGGAGACCGCGACTGGGCAAGCGTAGTGTGGGACGCCCCCTGGGTAGATGGAGCGACGATCTGCGTAGGCAGTGACTGGATGAGAAGAACCGAAGATCGGTTTTAGTAGCGCCTTGGGAGAGGCCTATGCCCAACAGTGGACTCTTTCGGGCTGATGATGATGATGACGATAACTTCTACGATACAAAAACAATCTTACTGTTTGGTTTGTTATTTTATCTATCAGCATATGTCACATGCCACTTAGATGGTACAATATGGCTTTGTAGCTCGACGTTTGTTAACGCCGAGACAGAGTAAACCAAGTTGCGGATCCAGTTTTATTTTTAGTCGCTGTTCGCGCTTTCCGATCGCGGTCGTATTATCCCCTGCGCGCCGCCTATCGGTTCAGGAAGGCAAATTATTTATTGTGTAGAAATATGCGGCGGGCCCCGATTTAGGGGCCTATCGGTCCGGTGTTGCGAGAGTGATGTGGCCCATTTGAGTAAATCTGTAAGCGTAGGTACGATCTCTAGGCGAATAGAATAGAAAGACTTTATTTGGCGAACACAAATACAACACAGGAATTAAAATTGACGACATAAATATATAAAAAAAAAAGAAGCAAACAAATTACATAACCGTTAAAACAAAACAGAAAAAATGTCACAGTGTTGTAGTGTGACGCCAAAAGGAATGACGTCCTACGGCAACGTGTGCGTGATTTAACGGTTCAGCGTTACCCTGTCTTCCAGGAGCGTAGGGTTCAATTTGCGTTGAATAGAATAGAATAGAATAATCATTCATTGGCTGTAACCAAACACATACAGTGCAACTTTACATACTTACAAGCAGAAACACAACACTAAATCTAAAGGTCGAGTGCACACAGTCGGGATCGAATCACACCTTGCACGAGGAGCGGAAACAACGCGAGGAACTTATCTGACAAACCGGGAGTAGAACTAAGGCTTTCGACCGACTTGTAGGGGACGGGGCAACACTGTAGTAGACACAGTATGTTTGCTGCAGCAGCAAACAGGCCCCAGCTCAGTATATTGCTTTGCCTGTGAGGGCAGAGCACTGATTTTCTGCTGAGACCTTGAAGGCTGTATAGGTAATCGTCACTCGAATATCCTGTAACGCAATAAGCATACTGCGTGGTACCCAATTAATGCAGCGCAAATCGTATATTACCTTCATTTATATAAAACGTGTCACTTCTAGCATAGAATACTTAATAATACCTTCTAGTTACTAGCAGTATCTTGCTATTATAAAGAATCAGGCGCTTAAGAATTCCATTGCATCTCACTTTCTTGATTTATCATTGGAGGTACATTACACTGAGAAAATTATATTTAGCACTCCTACTTATATAAGGATAAAAATATACCACTGTTACTTAAGTAGCCTCCCGCATTATAAATGTTGTTGCCTCAAATTGATTCAGTAGCCTGCCATATTATTTTAAGTTGCTACTGAATCAGTGGTAGGCAACACCATTTATAATGGGAGCGTCTATTTATGTAATAGTGGTATATAATATAAAATATTTTAGACATTTATTTAAAATACTGTAGAAAACCGCTCAACCTATCTATTAATAAAATAGATATAGTTAACGATCCCATACATACCTATTACTTGAACTAACCTAACAATAAATTAATAATGGCCTTGAAATAAAATCGTCTAATTATCGTTTGTGATCGTCTAGTACAGAACCCTTTACGTTGTTGTTTAATTAAATAAGTATGTAACGCAATCATAATTATCGTATCTAAATTAAGAAACAAAAACAATAAAAATACACTTCACATAAAATAACATCAATATAAAAACACGATAAATAATAAAATCATGCGACTTATCTGAAACCAGTCCAGTCACAATGAATCTGGTAATTTTAATGTCCGCTTCATGCTCCAGTCTCCGGAACGCTGCTGTTCTTCATTCTTCGTGGCCACATATTAAGCACTTTCATTTATTATTAAGTAACACTTTTAATAATACAATATACTATTTAATGAAAATATATAAATGTACATATACACTTAATTCCTTAAGACAAGGAAAAGGACACATGCAAGCTGAAAAGGTGACCTAGCTCTAGAAAACCTTTGGAAGTTGACACTTAGGTCAATACCTAATTACTAATTAAAGATTTAGATTACCAAGACTCCCAGCCAGCACTATCATCTTGGGCCTCCCACAAAAACCGTTAGAAGATCCAACCTCGATCCCGGTTTTCATGCCAACAAATCCGTAGACACAACCTAAACACCCATAATCTAATTAGATTCAAACCATCACACTTCTTTCCGATCAACAACTTTCATCAATCATATCTCTTTATTTGTAGATAATTTAGTAATAAGTAATTATTACCAATTGTAGTTAAAAGTTGTAGCTTGTAGAGATAAATTAATGATGGTTGAGCATCCAATTGTAGATGCATTTCGAAGTTATGATATTTCTTTCTTAAATCTAGATTTGTGTGTGTGTTATACCTTATTTTGTAGGAGTATTTAAATAACTCTTAACATGTGGAGCGTACTCTTATATCCATGGTTAACGACGTACGAAACTTAGGTTTGCTAAATTCCGCACGGAGCGCACTCTAGTTAAGCAGGATAAACGCAAGTTAGAATTATTCAAATGATATATTGGGTGTTTTTAAATAGCTACTCTACGGAGCGAACTCGTTTACCCTTGCCTTAATAACGTTACGAAAACTGGCTTTCTTTATTTACTCTTCAATAACAATATATATATGTATGTGATCTGCATAGCCAAGTTTCCCCACGGAGCGAACTCTCAATTAAAGGAGGGTAAAAACGTAGATAAGCCATTCAAAACATAAGTTTGAAGACGCATGTTTTGTGTGTAGCGTGCCGAAGCATTTTTCAATATCATAATCAATTACGCATTTTGTAGAATTTTTCAACGTCTCAACGTTGTTTGTGAAATCACAAATACATATTGTAGCATGTAAACCATGAATAAGTATTGTTGCATGTAAATACAATTAAGTATCGTTGCGTGCATTAAGCACGATATAAATATAGTTGCGTGTTAAAAAACACGAGCTTGTGTGAAACACAATGTATGAATTCCATCTAAAGTTCATAGTTCATAAATAAACTGACATACATATATTAATGTGCGTATCTAGTCCATATTCTGCCTTATTTAGTTTAATAGTTTTAGAGTATTTGGCAGACAGACTGTCACACAATATGTATGTTTCAAAATCAGTTCGTCAGCTGGTCAAAATTAATACAAAACAGATGGACACTTGACTTATGTAGGTCAAAGAATGTCTTTTAATTTCTCAGTTGCATATAAACAAAAGAAGACTTGTTCATTAATAAACTTGCAATGAAATAATTATTCATGTTTTAGTAAGATTTTTCAGATTCGTTTTGTCAGTCAAACAAGTTAAATCAAATTAGAGTCAGTCAGGTTATAAAGTATATCATTAAATAAATGGAGAACATTCTCACAATATGTAAACACACCCTAAACTATTCCGACCAAAACTAACTTTATAATAATTCTACCCAAAAACTAAACAAATTTGATGACTCGTTCTCTCCTGCTAAAAGGGGAAAAATGATAAAACAAAGAGTTAAAAATCCTAAAGTGATACAAAGTTTAGAGACTTTCAACGACGAAACTCAGCATTCTTCTTTATAAGTAGATGTAATAATCCTCGCCCCTAAATTGTTAATTCGTGAACACCATAAATAAATTGGATATATATATAATAAGATAAAAAGATACTTTAAATACTTAAATACTTCTGTTAGCGACACTGACTTTACAATTCTATTAATTCACTTCACTTGCACTATTTAATGTCACTCGCGGCGAATCTTTGTAATTGAAGTTATTAATACACATTTACTTTGGAACTAAAACTTAACAAAGACTCTCCTAATTCATTCAGAGATATGTTCGCGGTTCTGAAATCTTCGCGATTCAGACTCCTCCGTAATTTTCAACCGACGCTCTCACGGCCCGAGCCTAACTCTTCGCGACAGGAGTCAGACTCCTTCGTAATTGTCAACCGACGCTCTCACGATCCCAAGCCTCACTCCTCGCGACCCAAGCTTCAACTGCCCCCAAAATCCAAGAATTTTCAAAACAGCTCAGCTCTCATCGATTCCCATGAAACGTTACCCCACTTCATAAGGCCATTATTCAAAGAATTTATTGGTTTTGTTACACTTTTGTTTTTACTAGTCTGAGAGACTTAAAGATTCCGTGCTTTTAGAATTTTGCTAACGAATTAAATTTAACCACTAATATTTTGAACCTTATCTTATATTAGTTAAAATCGATAGACATTCAACATGAGTTGAATCTGGACTTTGTATTGGACTTCAAGTACAGGAAATGTTCTCAGAGTTGTTCCAAAACACTCCATGAAACTCAATAAATTAACTTTAAACGTAAATTAGTTCCACTTAAATAGAAAGAAATGGCTTTGATTTTAAAGAGCATGTTATTTATACATTTGAAAAAGATGAAGGTTATTTTCAAATTACAAAACAAATAGTTACACCCTTTGTACATACTTGTTTATACTGCTTTATTGATAAAACTATTGTTAATTCTATTTATAGATAGATGACACAATTATATATAGGTAAATGATATATATATTTACTGAAATCAAGTATATGTGAGTATAGACGTCATATACGACGGTTACAGATCGCCCCTTGATGTCTGAGATTTTATTTTCGAATGAAAAGATAAAATCGAGAACATCAGAACTAAAATGTCAGCTATTTATTACTAATATCTTTGAATTTAATCAACTTTGTTTCTTATTAGAATCTGATACAATAATTTCAGCCCTAATAATTTCCCTAAGTAATTTATTAGTTATGAACACTTTATAGCATAATCAGATTCTCAATGGACTTTGTTCATAATTTCTCAGCAATGAATGGAGCGGTGGCTATGCATATCTTCTGACTTACTTAAATTATCCTTTTTTTTTAACTCTAATCCTTATTAACATAAAATCTTAGAAGTGTGCCTGTGTGGTGTGTATTTAAACCAGGCATTATATAACTCAAAAGATAAGAAGAATAAGCAATCACAAAACAAGTCTGAATGGAACAGTATTCCCATCTCCAGTACACGACAAGTCCGAATTCAAAATCCTATGGGATCCTAGTTTGTGAGACTAGAACTTTTAGAAGAAAATTAATAGAACTTACATTCTGTTATCAACCACAGGAGCATTACCTAGATAAGCTCAGTCTTTAACTAGAAAGTATGTAATATCTACCCTTTTTAAACTCACACCGATCACCGGATTCTGAACTTACTGTCTCATTTAACTTATCGTTAAACTGCCCATTCCACAAACTAAAGAGATTATGTAGTACCAGGAGACTGTAAAGTTGCCGATTTTAGAATTGTTCATACTAGTAGAGTATTAACCAATTTGTAATTGTCGACCAGTATCTATAAAATTGTTGACTCTAATCCTAACTCCACTGTCTATACAAAATGGTTATTTGTTCCGTGTAATGTTCCTTAGATTGTATGCCAATAAGGTATTTACACAATATCCGATATACAATACACCAAAGACTACTCACATACTCCGATAACTCACATGCTCATAAACATTTCACTAATGTCATATTACATACCATCTTTGATTTATTAATATCAAGACATTACGAAAATTTATTAACTTAAGAATATATCAATAAAAGTTATTATTATTCTTTGATAAAGACAATCAGGAATCAACCCAACCACGGATCCATCACTACTAATGGAATATAAACCTAGACCACACACAAAAAAAAGTAGTATGGTCAATTTACCTTTGGAGTTGGAATTGATATTCATAAAACAAAATAATATTTAAATAACTCTTGTCTAATTCTATAATTTAATAATAAAATCTCATGAACATACTAACAAATAGATTCAGACATTCTTTTTTTTTTTTTTTTTTTGAGTGAATAAGTTAATCATCCACTGCGTTTGACATATCGCGCAGCTCGAACTCTATGCAAAAAATACAAACATCTGTTTTTGTCTTGACCCATATAACACAGCTGTTGTTTTAATAGTAACAGTAACCATCCTTTTCTTTTAACTGTTTTTTTTTTCAAGAAATAGACAAAATATAACTATCTCACAATATAATTTTGATTTTTATGCATATAATTAAATGAAAACTTAAATATTAATAAAGAATATAAATAAATAAAGCGCGTGATTTATATTTTTAAAGATCATTTCGACTCTCTTTCAAATATATAAACAAAATTTAAAACGGAAGTTTGTAGTTACATTGCATTCAAAAATCAATGTTAAAGTCAAGTTAATTAAAGTCAATTTATCTAAACTTTTGAATATTTAGAAGTTACAATTTACAGTGTATAATTATATTTAGCAAACGTGGACTTCGTTTTTCATTATCTATTTGGTCTCAATAAAATGTAAAACTTCGTACTTAATGATTCCTAGCGATCAGTTGTACATAAAAATTCATGTCACATATTTACAAATCTCAGCTGACTAAGATGTCAGTACTACCTCTGTGGTTCCAATTATTCCCGTCACGCGGCGTCTACGCATCCCTACGAACTTGTGACAAAAACGCCACCTATTTGCAAACGACTGAAGTATCACCTAAACAAACGTACTTCGACCGTGTGGTATAATCCCTGTGCGTTACGTAACTTTGAACACATTTGATTACCCTCCGTCAGATGTCGCCAGTGAAATATGAACCAGTGAAATATGAACCCTCAAAACGCCATCTATCTGCACACGACTGAAGTATTACCTAAATCAACAAACGTATTCGACCGAGTATTGGAATCAAGCGCGTTACGCAACTTTGAACACAATTTATACTACCCTTCGTCAGATGGCGCCAGTTGTCATGGACCTCATATTTTGATCTAAATAATATACTTTAATACCGTCGTTAATGTGCTAATCAATTATGTTAAGTAAAACAAATTTCTAGTATTTAATTATCATTATGAAATATATTTTTTTAACATTAATTTACATAATACTATTTATGCGACATTAAAAACTGTAAAGTGATTTGTTTCATTTTCACTAATAGAAAGGCAGTTAAAACATATTCTAGTATTTTAAATAGCTTTCGTTTATAATGAAATAAAACAGTAATATTTGCAAAGCTTAATAACAAAATGAAATACTAATAAAGGATATAAATAGCAAATCACAAATATTTATATTTATGTTTCATATGACAATAGAGGCCTAACGATTAACAACTAGGCCAACAAAGCGTTCCTTTGGGAAAGGCCTACGTCCAATAGTGGACTTTTAGAAGCTAATTCGACAACAACGCGTCCCTTGTGACTTAAAAAAAATTATAACACGAACGAAACCAATAAATAGCCAAGCCTCACACGTTTGCAGGAATGTGGACAAAAAAAGTGTGGCGTCGAGACGACACTTGAGATTGTTTCTAAATTCATATTTTTGAATTTTAGGCCCTGCAGATTAGTTTGTAGTGCAACCATATGTGAAGCTAAAGGTCGACGGTTCGAATCCTTCTCAGTAAAAACATTTGTTAAATCAGTATTTGTTGTTGTATTGTATCTAAATGTAACTAGTATTTATATGCTTATATCCACTGTCCGATACCCATAGTACAGGCTTTGCCTAATTTGGGTTTGGAATCATATGTTCGTGTATATATATATATACTATGTATTATTATATTTATACTTTTAAATTATAAAGTTTTAAAACAAAAATATTTTTATGACGTACGAATGTATAGTTTGATATTACCAAATGATTTAACCTACGTTGTGTAACGTTTTAAAAGTTAGCTTAAAAGAAATATTAAAAAGTAGTAACCCAAATACTTTTTACACGTAACTGAATTAAATTAATCCAGTTTTTAATGACGTATCATCCTGACGTCACGGCAACACTGTAGTAAACCGCTCAACCTATCTATTAATAAAATAGATATAGTTAACGATCCCATACATACCTATTACTTGAACTAACCTAACAATAAATTAATAATGGCCTTGAAATAAAATCGTCTAATTATCGTTTGTGATCGTCTAGTACAGAACCCTTTACGTTGTTGTTTAATTAAATAAGTATGTAACGCAATCATAATTATCGTATCTAAATTAAGAAACAAAAACAATAAAAATACACTTCACATAAAATAACATCAATATAAAAACACGATAAATAATAAAATCATGCGACTTATCTGAAACCAGTCCAGTCACAATGAATCTGGTAATTTTAATGTCCGCTTCATGCTCCAGTCTCCGGAACGCTGCTGTTCTTCATTCTTCGTGGCCACATATTAAGCACTTTCATTTATTATTAAGTAACACTTTTAATAATACAATATACTATTTAATGAAAATATATAAATGTACATATACACTTAATTCCTTAAGACAAGGAAAAGGACACATGCAAGCTGAAAAGGTGACCTAGCTCTAGAAAACCTTTGGAAGTTGACACTTAGGTCAATACCTAATTACTAATTAAAGATTTAGATTACCAAGACTCCCAGCCAGCACTATCATCTTGGGCCTCCCACAAAAACCGTTAGAAGATCCAACCTCGATCCCGGTTTTCATGCCAACAAATCCGTAGACACAACCTAAACACCCATAATCTAATTAGATTCAAACCATCACACTTCTTTCCGATCAACAACTTTCATCAATCATATCTCTTTATTTGTAGATAATTTAGTAATAAGTAATTATTACCAATTGTAGTTAAAAGTTGTAGCTTGTAGAGATAAATTAATGATGGTTGAGCATCCAATTGTAGATGCATTTCGAAGTTATGATATTTCTTTCTTAAATCTAGATTTGTGTGTGTGTTATACCTTATTTTGTAGGAGTATTTAAATAACTCTTAACATGTGGAGCGTACTCTTATATCCATGGTTAACGACGTACGAAACTTAGGTTTGCTAAATTCCGCACGGAGCGCACTCTAGTTAAGCAGGATAAACGCAAGTTAGAATTATTCAAATGATATATTGGGTGTTTTTAAATAGCTACTCTACGGAGCGAACTCGTTTACCCTTGCCTTAATAACGTTACGAAAACTGGCTTTCTTTATTTACTCTTCAATAACAATATATATATGTATGTGATCTGCATAGCCAAGTTTCCCCACGGAGCGAACTCTCAATTAAAGGAGGGTAAAAACGTAGATAAGCCATTCAAAACATAAGTTTGAAGACGCATGTTTTGTGTGTAGCGTGCCGAAGCATTTTTCAATATCATAATCAATTACGCATTTTGTAGAATTTTTCAACGTCTCAACGTTGTTTGTGAAATCACAAATACATATTGTAGCATGTAAACCATGAATAAGTATTGTTGCATGTAAATACAATTAAGTATCGTTGCGTGCATTAAGCACGATATAAATATAGTTGCGTGTTAAAAAACACGAGCTTGTGTGAAACACAATGTATGAATTCCATCTAAAGTTCATAGTTCATAAATAAACTGACATACATATATTAATGTGCGTATCTAGTCCATATTCTGCCTTATTTAGTTTAATAGTTTTAGAGTATTTGGCAGACAGACTGTCACACAATATGTATGTTTCAAAATCAGTTCGTCAGCTGGTCAAAATTAATACAAAACAGATGGACACTTGACTTATGTAGGTCAAAGAATGTCTTTTAATTTCTCAGTTGCATATAAACAAAAGAAGACTTGTTCATTAATAAACTTGCAATGAAATAATTATTCATGTTTTAGTAAGATTTTTCAGATTCGTTTTGTCAGTCAAACAAGTTAAATCAAATTAGAGTCAGTCAGGTTATAAAGTATATCATTAAATAAATGGAGAACATTCTCACAATATGTAAACACACCCTAAACTATTCCGACCAAAACTAACTTTATAATAATTCTACCCAAAAACTAAACAAATTTGATGACTCGTTCTCTCCTGCTAAAAGGGGAAAAATGATAAAACAAAGAGTTAAAAATCCTAAAGTGATACAAAGTTTAGAGACTTTCAACGACGAAACTCAGCATTCTTCTTTATAAGTAGATGTAATAATCCTCGCCCCTAAATTGTTAATTCGTGAACACCATAAATAAATTGGATATATATATAATAAGATAAAAAGATACTTTAAATACTTAAATACTTCTGTTAGCGACACTGACTTTACAATTCTATTAATTCACTTCACTTGCACTATTTAATGTCACTCGCGGCGAATCTTTGTAATTGAAGTTATTAATACACATTTACTTTGGAACTAAAACTTAACAAAGACTCTCCTAATTCATTCAGAGATATGTTCGCGGTTCTGAAATCTTCGCGATTCAGACTCCTCCGTAATTTTCAACCGACGCTCTCACGGCCCGAGCCTAACTCTTCGCGACAGGAGTCAGACTCCTTCGTAATTGTCAACCGACGCTCTCACGATCCCAAGCCTCACTCCTCGCGACCCAAGCTTCAACTGCCCCCAAAATCCAAGAATTTTCAAAACAGCTCAGCTCTCATCGATTCCCATGAAACGTTACCCCACTTCATAAGGCCATTATTCAAAGAATTTATTGGTTTTGTTACACTTTTGTTTTTACTAGTCTGAGAGACTTAAAGATTCCGTGCTTTTAGAATTTTGCTAACGAATTAAATTTAACCACTAATATTTTGAACCTTATCTTATATTAGTTAAAATCGATAGACATTCAACATGAGTTGAATCTGGACTTTGTATTGGACTTCAAGTACAGGAAATGTTCTCAGAGTTGTTCCAAAACACTCCATGAAACTCAATAAATTAACTTTAAACGTAAATTAGTTCCACTTAAATAGAAAGAAATGGCTTTGATTTTAAAGAGCATGTTATTTATACATTTGAAAAAGATGAAGGTTATTTTCAAATTACAAAACAAATAGTTACACCCTTTGTACATACTTGTTTATACTGCTTTATTGATAAAACTATTGTTAATTCTATTTATAGATAGATGACACAATTATATATAGGTAAATGATATATATATTTACTGAAATCAAGTATATGTGAGTATAGACGTCATATACGACGGTTACAATACATAAATAATACTTACATTATTTATTGTGAGTTTTTGACTGTACTTTTTAACATTGACATTTTAATGTGTTGTTAATGTTTATTGTAATGAATAATTGAATAAATTTGCATGCTATTGATAATGGCTGAATTGGTGTTACTTAAGGCTAATTTTAACATCTGGCATTTGTACCAATTTATGAGCAAATAAATGATTTCTTTCTTTCTTTCTATATTTTTATCCTTATATAAGTAGGAGTGCTACTTATTTTTTTCTCAGATTATATACACTTCTGCTGTAGCAATTTTACCGGTAAAAGCTTACGTAACGTACGTAATTCCACCACTCTCAAAATAGTAGGACTGCGTACTTCTTTGGTTTAATAGACGATTAGTTGGCGTATTCTAAAGGTTTGTTTCGGGTTCCATGAGGAAATACTTCTTATATAAAATGAAATATATATGTATATATATTTTTGGGAAATAATAATTATTATTAAATTCGTTCATTAAGATATCAATGATCCATTATTGTTAGTAACGTAATACAATAATACTTATATGACTAGGTGTTAGTAACATTCAAATATATAAAAATGTATATGTCATATGTCAAAATATTAAATAAATTCAATTAAATTACATTATACAATAAAATTAAATCAATATATTCTAGCTCTGTTGTAATAATCTTACATCTTATTTTTGTAAAGTGACCTTTTCGCTGTATCGATATACGTATATATTCTTTATTGCATATCGTAAAGTAAATACAGTAATAAATGGTGTGTACAAAGGCGAGCTTATCTCTAAAAGCGATTTCTTCCAGCCAACCTTACCAGTTGTGATACATCGATATACAGGGTGGAACGGAAAGCCGATTATCTATCCGAAAATTCAAACTGACATATCTACTATATGTCATATACCTACCAAATCAATAGTCATTAGAAAACAAACGCATTTGCGTGTTGAAAACAAAATAAATAATATATGGTGTTTCTAAGCGCACCGCAAAGTTTACATGGTAATACAAACCTGTTTTTGCTGCCGGTGAGCCTTTCATGTATATGTTACCGAGACGCAAATAGCGTTGGTTTTCGTATGACTGTTTAGAATGAAATAGGTGGCCTGGTTCTAAAGTACATTATGCAAATATGTTACATTTGCATCCGAATCTTCTCGTATTATAAATATCACGCGAAAACCATTAAAACAAAAACTTGTATAATAATTATACAATTCTACGTCAATCAAATGAGTATCCGTAAACCTACATGTTATATACTATGACATTATTTGAATTGTTGACATTGTAATTTATACATTATTTTATTTTATGACGATCCCTTTTACCATATTAGAATGACATGTAAAATTAAATTTTTAAGATGTAAAAGTGAAATAAATAAATCTAATGTAATCTAATCTACAGAATATTCGTTAAATCTGTATTCATCATCATGTTATTTTTGTCTCTACTGCAGGAGCACAACCCTCTCTCATCTGCCGGAGACAGACGGAGGATTTGGCCTACACTCCCCGCGCCGGCCAGACGGGTTGGGGAGGCCTGATTGATGTTTTATAATGTATTCCCTTAGTCGCCTTGTACGACATCCACGGGAAGAGTTGGGGTGGTCCTATTCTACTCTATCGGAAACCACACGGCAAAGTTATCTACACTTAATTATTATTTCATATGTACTACAAAACTACATTCAAAACAAAAATAATCGTCGATCCTCATTGAATCAATGTCCATTTATAAGCAAGATACTATTAAATATACCTATAATCTTGAGATATAGTAGATAACTTGACCGGATTTACCAAGGAACTGTGTCAGTGCCACAATGTTTTCCCAAGAAGGGCTCTAGACCGGAGCTGAAGGAAGATACCGATGGGTAGTGATGGCAGATTAGTTTTTTTTCAATAACGGGACTTATCTTAAAAAATGGGACTGGGACGGTAAAATACGTAACGATGGTATGTATGTATGTATGTATGTATGTATGTATGTATGTATGTATGTATGTATGTATGTATGTATGTATGTATGTATGTATGTATGTATGTATGTATGTATGTATGTATGTATGTATGTATGTATGTATGTATGTATGTATGTATGTATGTATGTATGTATGTATGTATGTATGTATGTATGTATGTATGTATGTATGTATGTATGTATGTATGTATGTATGTATGTATGTATGTATGTATGTATGTATGTATGTATGTATGTATGTATGTATGTATGTATGTATGTATGTATGTATGTATGTATGTATGTATGTATGTATGTATGTATGTATGTATGTATGTATGTATGTATGTATGTATGTATGTATGTATGTATGTATGTATGTATGTATGTATGTAATTATGTATGTATGTATGTATGTATGTATGTATGTATGTATGTATGTATGTATGTAAACGCTTTATTGTACCAAAATAACAACAACAACAATAATAAAATAGGAATTGAACTGTGTACAAAGGCGGAGTTATCCCACTTAGGGATCTCTTCCAGTCAACCTTAGAGTAACCGAAAGGACAAGGTTATATGGTTAAATGGTTATAGATCAATCAGTTCACAAAGGCACTTCTCTAAATCGCTTACATGTCATTGTATGCGTTATATTGTTACTGTGTTAGTTCTGTCGTTGCGCATACGCACACTAAGATGCTGATGACGATACTTCCTGAGACCCGCGCTCACCTCTCGCGATAAGTAGAGGAGCGTGCCATCATGTGTTAAACGATCTATACAATACTTTAATTTAAAATCTCAGACTTCAATGAGATCAATCAATGCTTTACTTACTATTTTATGACAACTTTTTTTTATTATTTAATGTGCGCCATATTAGAATATAGCTCGAAAAAGCGCGGGATTTCCATAGAGGATATTGACTACGTGACGGAAACCGAACCCCCCACGCCTCCCTGTGCCATGCGTAGTATTTTGAAGACCCCCTGCCCCCCCAAATAGGTCACATAGTTTGGGAACGTTCCCATGCCAGTGGTTTAGGTTTCAAAGTGAGTTAAGTATGACTCGCACGCGAGTTTGTATTTTAGAGAATAGCAGTACAAACGCTGGCGGGCCTCGTCCTGTGGCTGAAAAACGGGACCCAGACCTTGTTGACTCCGCACTTTACATATAAAAAAATACACCTAAGTATCTCGGCCCCGATTGCCGCATGCGCTCAATTTGGCTTGCATAGAATTTTATTTATTTATTTAACTCTTTATGTGTGCACACACAGAGATAAAACAAAAATAATACATTAAAAAGAAACACAAGTACCTATAAAGGGCGAACTTATCTCTGAGTAAGATTTCTTCCAGCAGACCCGCGAGAGAGATAATTGAAATAAGAGAGACAGACATAGTAGGTAAGCTTATGAGAAACTGAACAAACGGTTTTTTGTAATTGCTCTTATTCTGTGACGGGACATGCCATCAAAAGCGGGACATCCGACCACACTAGCTAGCTAGCGATAGGGCACTTCTTGAAGATAAAAAGATAATTTTCGCATTTTTCTATCGCAACGCAATACGTTGATATGATAACTTTTGATAACGCACGCTGTGTTTGTACACGCAATACAATTAATATAAAAGTGAGCAAAGTGTATGTCGTACCTACAATATATGTGGGGTTCCGTCAGCAGTTATGTTTGCTGGCGCCATTTTCCTCGAGAGAGGGACTACGTTTTACGTCACCAACAAGTCCTTTTCATTCTAACTTATAGCGTCGATCTCTCGTCTCGAACGGTGCGTACTGCCAGCCGAGCTCGTTAAACTGGCTCGGGGAGGGGCGGGAGAGGAGGTAAGAGGGGGGGGGGGGGTGTCCCTTCTTTTTAAAATCAGACCAATTTCGGCGTATGGCGATTGGTAACAAAGCCAGAGAATCTACCTGTTTGTCTGTCTGTTATCAGATAGAGAATTCAATTACATAATCCGTATTTATATTAATAAAACAGCGTCTGTATGTCTGTCTGTCTTTCTGCTCAGAACTGCATTTTGACGTTAGGTAATATAACAGGTTGATATCATCATCAGTCTATACGTCCACTGCTCAACATAAGCCCCAATAGAATGCCACTTTTGGTGGGCTGTCCATTGGGGGAATTCACATAATCACCACGCTTGGCAGGCGGGTTGAATTCTTTACGTAATAATATAGCATACTTGCTGCGTACGTCGTATTGGTACGTAATAATTGCTGTTTTCATTGGGGAAGGCCTATGTCCAGCGGTGGACGTCTGGGGGCTGACGTGGTGATGTTGATGATGATACTTGCTGTAAGTATAGTGTTCTAGTTAGTTTTAACGAAACCCTAAAAAAACCAGCCACTCATTCGTAAATATATATTAAAAAATAAATAATTACTTGTCGTTGTCGCTGTTTACTTAAACACTTAACCACCGTTCTTTGTAGTACCTATTTAAATTTACACTGATAGTGGTGATATAGAGAAGATAAAATACTTTATTTTCATAAAACTAACATCAACAAAAAAGCTGCATCAAAATCGGGCCAGCCTTTTTAGAGACACATATTTACTGCAGCGCCCCCTGGTGGCTGCCTTCATTGTACTATTTTAACTTCTAAACAATTGTTACTGTATTTTTTTGCACAACTAGCTGTGCCCGAGGCTCTGCTCGCGTGAACTACAGAATCCGCTCCCATTCCCGCTTCCGCTTCAACCGCCTCCACATCCTCCACTACCACACCCACTCCCCGTTTCCCACGCCCACGCCCACTCCCACTCACACTCCCACTCCCACTCCCAGGCCCACTCCTACTCACATTCCCACTACCAGCTCCAAATGTAGTCCAAACTCATCGCAATCTGAATAGTACGGAAATACTATTATGTGCAATATATTGCATACTAACCTTACCTACTAATGTATTTGAAAACTAAAAAAACAACTTTTGATTGAGTAAACCGATTGCGATGAAATAAAGACTAAATGTTAAGTTAAGCCCCATGTTTCTTAATAGATATGAAACACAGAGCCCCCGTTTTAATTACGATTTATTTATTAGATAATAATTTATTGTACACACTAAAATACTAAGAAACAACACAAAGAAAAGAAAATTACACAAAAAGTTGAGCTTATTCCTAAAGAAATTTCTTCCAGCTAACCAGCGAATGTATATGTTTAGTGAGTCACGGGAACGCAGCGAGTTCTCTTGACATAGTTCGTGAATGACACGGAAGTTGTATAATCTGCGGTGGCCAAAAGGCTGTTGGCACAAATCTTTGCCTTTGTCACAGATTAAACAATAGTTACACTACTTAATAGATATTGCATTCCTTTGATGTTGAAGAAAGTCGCATTTTTAAGTATCTTGTTTAGGTAATTTATGCATCTTATAACGCCAAAGTTGAAAGTTGCAGTTCAAATCCCGCGGTGTACAACCGGCTTCCCACTGAGGTCACCAGCTCTCCAAGCCTACCTATTTTCAAAAAAGACTGTGCGCCTGGCTTATCGTTGCGAACCGTCACAATTTCCGAGCGTTTAAGCGTTTCTGCCATGCCTACTATTGGCACTACTATACGAAGTAGCCTTCTGCTACTCCATCACAGCTCATTGCGTCACAAAGGCGCCAATACGTCCGTGGTGTTCAACTAGGTGGCCAGGCTTATCTTGGCCACACCAAACCCCCCAACCCCCTAACCTGACCACTCTGGTCATCGTTTCATTGCTACACTCCCATGTGCTAGAGGGGAAGTGGGAACTCTCTTCCTACTTTGACTCTTTACTTCTTTAATTAAATTTGTCTGGGGCCCAAGGTAGCGTAAATTTATGACCTGGTACTTGCCCTACCTTCACTGGTAGGTGTCTTTGTAGTTACCTCCGTTGATCCTCGCTTATAGAGGAGTTGCGGGGGGAGAATGGTGAGGAGGCGGGAATATGCGCCTGGCTTGTCAAGCAGGTATTTTATTGCTTTGAAGAGTTCTTTCAGAACGCATTAACTTAATTTATTTAATTTTAAGAATTTTATTTGACATTCTTATATTTATGTTAGTTATTGATGTTTCATTTGATTGTTATTAGTTTGCCTGTCTATAATTTGATTTTATTTAACTTGTGTAATAATTTTATTTGACCTGTAACGGAATTTATTAATAAAGTATGTCTGCACTACCCACTGCCTAGTGGGTAGTGCGTCCCCACTCACTGGTAGGTACTTATCTTTGTACCTACTTGCGTAATGCCATATGTCTGGTTTAGTGTGATGAATTAACGTCAAAGATAAGAGAAAGGGGCAACGAACCAGTCTAGTTCAAAAGTTAATTGTTAAGAATTAAAATTAAAAGATAATTTTATAAATGTATCTTTTTTTGTAATTAACAATATGTAGCTATAACTTAATACATATATACATAATGCTCACGCCTTGGTCCCAGAGGGGTAGGCATACAACACACCTCACTAGCCTCTCTCACATTCATCAACCTTTTCATGCACCTCCTTTTATTCTTTTCACTGCGGACCCCAGCCTTTTTGAGGACATCACTAATTTGATGTAGGAACGCGCTGTAATTTTCTTTTGTCACTCTTCTTTCACTGTTCCGCTCTTAAATGTCCAAACCAACGCAGTATGTTCTGTGTAAGGGTAGGTTCTCTACCTCGTGCCCAGTGTGCTGGGGCGAAGAATGCAGCCACGGTATCCCCTACCTGTCGTAGAAGGCGACTAAAAGGGGTCATCGGGGGCGCAAGTGCGTGGAGCGGGGGCTCTGTGTACTCATAGACATATTTTGTTGATAATCATTTGATTACAAGTCTTTTTTTTAAATATTTTAATAATACATGTCATTATTTTTATACAATTGCAAGTCAATATATTTTAAAAAGTCCATAATGTGATCATAATTTAAAATTAAACTTAAACCATAAAAAACAAACTAATTTAACAGTATAACTTATTAAAATTACTTAAACTTACTTTCGATAAATTCATCGAAGCTATAGAAGGCTTGCTCGAGAAGCCACTTCTTCAGTTTCAGGACTGGTTGGAAGGAGCGTCCTTTATATGGCCGGGTATCCTGTTGTAGACGGCCGGGCCCATGGCATGTATCAACCTCGATGACTTCGCCAGACATCAGACAGACTCATCCATGCTTCCCCGGGGAGGGCGGCAGCTAGGGGGTGGCCTCGTTGCTGCTGCATGCATAGAGAGGTGTCAGGGGGACTCGATCTCTCCCGAGGTGGGCCGCCGAGCTAGAGGGGCACCGGGAGCGTGTGCCGAGGATGGCCACCGCGGGGTTTTAGTCGACATAATCTGCTCGTCCCTCCGAGGCGAGGGGGTATGCGACTCATTTCCCCGCGTCAGAAACAAAAAGGTTCTACCTTCGTTACTGCATCGTAGTTATACAGTTTATAACTATATACAATTATGTTATTTTTCATAATAGAACAATTTGCATGTCTAATACCGAGTAACTGTAATTACAATTATATATTGTTGAACTAATACTACATAAATATATGCTTAAATATATACATTAATGAAAATGATGGTTGGTAAATGGAAACTGAATAATATCTACTACAGATCATTTATCTGTAGGGCGGCCCCTTCCATTCCCTTTTAGTATAATCCCACTAAGGTATAATAAATGCGAAAGTTTGGATGTTTGGATGTTTGTTACTCAATCACCTTTCAACCACTGGACGGATCGTGATGAAACTTGGCACACATATATAGGATAGTTTTTATGCCGCGGATCGGCACGCGCTGGGTGGGACACCCCGCCGACAGATGAACCGACGAACTGAAGATGTCCGGCAGCGGCTGGTCGCGAAGGGCGGAGGACCAGGTGTGGTGGCCTTCATTGGGGAAGGCCTATGTCCAGACGAGTCTCGGGTATGCGGTCCCGGCTTCCCGAGTTATCGCTACTACAATCCGACTATCCTTCCGTAATAGCGGTATGCCATTCCTACCATATACTTCTTATGCCCTATCTTCTGTCTCCCTCGCCCCCGTCCCGGTCCCGTTCGCCAATCCAAGGTCTGCCAGGGGTGTTGCAATCTCAATTTATATAAATAGCAACATTAATATTATTTTGTATCGGCAACATTAATATGTTTTTAAAACTAGCAACATTCTGACAATATAACGAGTTGTACACGTATTTCTTGTTTTAATTATTTAAATTAATTAGCACGGACCTAGAAAAGGTTCATACGTGTTTAAGGAACCAAGCTTTAAACAAGGGGTCAGCCTGGTCGTAAGAGTGCCGACATCCCGGAGCTGTACTCGGGGCTCTATTAAGGTGGACAATTATCTAGCCAATCATCATCAGGTTATTTTTGTGTCCACTGCAGGAGCACAACCCTATCTCATCTGCCGGAGACAGACGGAGGGTTTGGCCTACACTCCCCGCGCTAGCCAGGAGGCCTGATTGATGTTTTATAATGTATTCCCTTAGTCGCCTTGTACGACATCCACGGGAAGAGTTGGAGTGGTCCTATTCTACTCTACCGGAAGCCACACGGCCTACCTATGCAAGTTATCAACTATCAGTAGACTGATACGTTTAGACGAAGTGATAGACGCAGACACGTGGTGCTGTCAGCGAGCGAGGTAGGCGCACGCGCACGTTTATAGCCCGACCGCTATCACACGACCGACGCGCGCGCAGGCGAACCCACGTGCCAAACCGTGCGGCTTATCGCTAAAATCGGCAATTTTTGTTTACAAATGTTAATATTTCTTTACGACTGTTAAGTTTTTTTTTTATAATTTAAAAACGATAAAAGTTTCTTAATGCGTCTGTCTTCTTAGCTCTATAGCTCATGAATTTAATGTGATTAAAATTTTAAATATATAACTTCATTTACAAGAGACTTTTTTTAACAATATAACGAGGAACATTAATGTTTGTGAGACAATGAGCAAGCCCCAGGATGTCTCGGGCGAGCAGCTGGACGCGATCCTGGCGGAGCTGGGGCAGTTCGGGCGGTACCAGATCAGAACCTACTGCTTCATTCTGCTGCCCATCATGTTCAGCGCAGTGTACAACAGCCAGTACATCTTCAATGCTGGAGACGTGAATCACAGGTGAGGCTCATCATTGTGGGGTTTTCTTGGCAATGTCAATTTTACTGCAACTGTACAGAAAGGTATGTCTTCATCATCATCATCAGGTTATTTTTGTCCCCACTGCAGGAGCACAACCCTCTCTCATCTGCTGGAGACAGACGGAGGACTTGGTCTACACTCCCCGCGCTGGCCAGACGGGTTGGGGAGGCCTGATTGACGTTTTATAATGTATTCCCTTAGTCGCCTTGTACGACATCCACGGGAAGAGTTGGAGTGGTCCTATTCTACTCTACCGGAAACCACACGGCATAAAGGTATGTCTATTCTTTGCTATTCTTATCCTCTACCCAAAGGTTGTCTGGAAGAAACTTTAGCGACCTAGATACCGTCTAGATATACAAATAAATGTAAGCTACTTTGTTATTGTATCTATGTATGTTTTTATTTTATCATGTAATTCTACTTCCTATCCATATATTAATATTATTAATGGGAATGTATATTTGGATGTTTGGATGTTTGGATGTTTGTTACTCAATCACGCTGCAACCAAAGGACGGATGGTGATGAAACTTGGCACACATATAGTTAGGTCCTAGAATAGGATATAGGATAGTTTTTATCCCGAAAAAACACCTTATTCCTACGGGAAATATTTAATAATTTGTAATGTTAAGTTGTCCACGCGGACGGAGTCGCGGGCAACAGCAAGGCATAGACATAGACATACTTGTCAAATAAAAATTTTACACAAGTTAAATAAAATCGAATTATAGACAGGCAAATTAAACATCAATAACTAACATAAATATAAAAATGTCAAATAAAATTCTTAAAACTAAACAAGTAAAGAATAATTGAAATGAACTGAATTGAACTACAAAAGTTTCCTAGGCTTTTTAATGAAGCTTCTAGTCTGTCAGTCCGCAAAGACTATATATACTGAATCGATCGAGCTGAAATTTTAACAAATATAACTTTTCCCGGCAATAACAGAAAAACAATAGTACATTGTTATCCTAGGGGTAAAAGTAATTTATTTACTTCCGAGACGGGGCCAATAGTTCGAGGTACTAAATAAGTTTTTAACCCCAGGTAAACACTGTGCTTTTCATTACGAATACAATGAAAGTAAAAATAAAAACTCGTTGTGTTAGTACAAATCTCTGCTATATACAAATCTCTATATAATAAATAAATATTAATAAATATGTCAGACATTCACACCAATTATCCAGTCCCAAACTAGGCTAAGCCTGTGGTATGGTTATTAGATAACGGATAGACATACTTAAATAAATATATAAACATCCAAGACTTGGGTACAAACATTAATATTCATCGACGATACGATCCTAGGTACGAACATTTGCCCCTAGCGGGATTCGAACTCGCAACCTCCGGCGTGGCAGGCCGAGAGCTACCCCGTTCCGCCACGGAGGTCGTCAAAGATCAAGTAAAAACTCTTCTATGTCCTATTCCAGGACCTAGCCTATATGTGTGTCAAGATTCATCCCGATCCGTCCAGTGGTTGAAGCGTGATTGAGTGACAAACATCCAAACTTTCGCATTATAATATTAGTGGGATGAGTATGTTTCGTATTGTTATTCAGGTCATTGTACCCAAACAAATAAGAGTGAGGCATGGCCTGGGGGGGGGGGGGGCACAGTCTTTTCAAATACTGTAAGGTTATGAATATTTTTAACAAAATAAAAACAAACAAAACTTTAGGAAACTGTCACACCTCCCGGACTACAACAATATATATGGCATGAGAAAATGAGAGTATATGTTGCCGCCAACGATCTCTATGAACTACTAGATGGAGCGTTCCAAACAATCGCTCTGTTCGGTTACTTTCACAATGAAACTTGGCAGTTCCAACGCAGAACATTTAATTATTACTAAATAATACGTCAGCTTTTATTTTTTACTTTTTCGAATTTTCCCCCTTACTACATAATTTAGTCGATTTTGGTTGAATGGAGCAAAATTAAAAATGTTGAATGGCTCGAGGAGAACGATGTCGATATTACAAAATCACACGAAAGTGAGCAGACACACAGCACTGTGCAGCAAACATCCAATGTCATCGAAGACTTAAGAGTCCAATACAATACAATACACTTTATTGCACAAACAAATACAGTTACACGTTATAAAAGTTACAAATAGTACAATTTGGGCGGCCTTATCGCTTTAAGCGATTTCTTCCAGACAACCTTTGCGTAGAAACATTATGCCAGAGAAATTGTAGGTTGCGCTGATTAGGAAAGGATAATGCCCAAAATTGTATGGGAGTTTGCCCTTGAACTTTGAACCTTGCGTCTGGATCAAATTGTCATCAAAATACAGGTAAAATACTAAGGATTATTATAAAATGAAAATCGTTTAACTATTTAGTGGAAAAATTGAATAATCTTACTTGGAATGAAATCTTCGTTGGCGCACAGTTTGTACAACACCGTGGGTATATGGCCACGATTAACCGTTCCCGATCTTTATGTCATAGTTTGGTTATTAGTCGGCGACGGTATATTGCGTTCGACACTACATTAGACTCGTTAAAATAGATTTTTTCACCCAAATACATAATGTAAACAAACGGAGACAAAACAGGTGTTGACATCATATCGGATATGACGTCACAGTACGAAACCATAGTGCATATCAATAGTGAGGTTCTACTAAATCGATTTAACAAATTGAATAATCGATATTTCGGTTACGTAACAATATTTTCATAAATATCTTTTAAGACATACGTTATGTATTACTTTAAATCAGTATAAATACCGTATTTCCAGTCAGTAAATGACAAACGTGATGGGTGGATTATCGCGTCAGTAACTGAAAGGCAGTATCAACTATGGTTGACAAATATCGATTATAAATATATATCGACTTTAATTCTGCTTTCACTACTCTAGTTAAAAGATGCCGGTCGGCCGGCGGAAATCAATCACGTTTTTATTATATGTTATTGAAAAACTCCCTATTCCAATAGATTTAAAAAAAAAATTGAGGGGATTCATAATTCAGACCAATATTTTTGGTACATGAATGGTAAAGACGCATCTTAGGCCCACTTTTGGGAATTCTCCTTTAAATGATAAATAGGTACTTATATGACTATAGAGTCATCGGCTCATCCTTATTTCTAGACTTGTAGCTGCTGCTCATGAATCAATAAAGAAACCAGAACACATTGAAAAATGCATGTACCAATGATTACGTAAGCACTGGAGGGGGGGGGGGGGGGGGGTTATAGCTTTGCTTGCAAAAAATCTGCTTCCATAATACTTGAACGGCCCCTTTCTCCAACAGCGGATATGGTATGGTAGATTCGGTCCAAGTATGCTGTCTGTTATATCCACAGAGAGTAGAATAGGTATATCATTTGTTTACTTCAGTTTCGCGCGTGCCAATTTTCGGATTTGTGGGTTATTTGCTTAAACTGTCATTAAATAATGTTTTAAATGAAAATAAAGTACTTAGCAGAGATAAGACATGCCTAATTCACCTCAGAGATTTTGTTTCTACACTTAGAAATCGGGCAATGTTTTTTTTTTGTAAATTCGTAAATTGTATTCTGTATTTATTTTTCCTTTTTGTTGTTTTGGTCGTTTTTTCTTTTGTGTGTGCCAATTATGGCAGTATATGAATGTTTTTTTCTTTTCTTTTCTTTTCTTTTCTTTTCTTTTCTTTTCTTTTCTTTTCTTTTCTTTTTATTCTTTTCTTTTATTACTAATAAAACTATTTATAGTCAATTTTCGGACGATTGTGTTTCGTAAACACATGCTTATACAACATTGTCCTAATTTATTCGGCCCGCCCACACATTCTTCTCAAACTTTTGTCACCAAATATCGAACAATTACAAAGGTAAATTCTTGCCGATGTCAATACACCAATAGGCAAATATTTTTGTATTTGTCAGTAAGTTTTATTACACCTAAAGATACTATAAGTACTCACTGTACTACTTAACATGTTTTAGTAGATAATAGCATGTGTGTTTATGTGTATGTCCTCTTTGGTCATCAATACTGTTATTTTATGTATATATTATTAATCTACATTAAATACCTATTTTGTTCTTTTTCGTTTTAATTTAGTTACCTAAGCTGACCTAGCATTGCATGCTAATAAACAAAGTTAAAATGCTTTGTCATCGAGTTGTGAGCCACCCTGCAAGTTTCAGCCCGATAGCTAATCGGGAAGTGCTCGAAATTTGAGTTGCGAGATTCCACCCTTTTATTATGTACTAGCTGTGCCCGCGGCTCCGCTCGCGTGGACTACAGGATCCGCTCCCATTCCCACTTTCGCTCCCTATCCCACTTCCACTCAGACTTCAAGTCCAAGTCCAGGTCCAGGTCCAGGTCCAGGTCCAGGTCCAGGTCCAGGTCCAGGTCCAGGTCCAGGTCCAGGTCCAGGTCCAGGTCCAGGTCCAGGTTCAAGTCTGGTCCAGGTCCAGGTCCAGGCCAGGTACAGGCCCAGGCCCAGGCCTAGTTCCAGTCCCAGGTCCAGATCCAGATCCTCAACTCTCCCCTCAACCCTCCCCTCAACCCTCCTCTCAACACTCCTCTCAACCCTTCCCTCAACACTCCCCTCAACCCTCCTCTCAACCCTCCTCTCAGCTCTCCTCCCAATCCTGCCCTCAAACCTCTTTCCCTCGTCTCTCCAAATTTAGTTCTCGTAACTAATCCATTGCAGTCCAAATTCCGACCAAAATTACTTTGTTGCATACCTATACCACAAATTCATCGTAATCGGGTAGGTAACTCAGTCAAAAGTTATGCGAATTTTCATACACTCCGATTACACTGGTACCATACCCGCTCCCGCTCCCGCTCCGGTCCAGCTCCGGTTCCGCTCCCGCTCTCGCTCCCGCTCCCCTCCCGCTTCCGCTAGCGCTACCGCTACCGCTTCTGCTTCCGCTACCGCTACCTGTACCGCTTCCGCTCCTGCTCTCAATCCCACCCCCCCCACGCCCACGCCCACGCCCACGCCCACGCCCACGCCCACTACTATGCCCACGCCCACTCCAATTCCTACTCGCAGCTCCAAATGTAATCCAAACTCATCGCAATCTGAATAGTACGGAAATACTACTTTAGGCAATATATTGCATAATAACCTTACCTACTAATGTATTTGAAAACTAAAAATGTCTATAACTTTTGATTGAGTTAGCCGATTGCGATGAAATAAAGACTAAATGTTAAGTTAAGTTAAGCCCCAAGTTTTTGTGAAAAGTCCATCAAAATCCGTTCAGTAGTTTTTAAGTGATGCGTGCACAAACTCACAGACAAACAGACAAACAGACAAACAGACAAACAGACAAAAATTTCAAAAATGATCGAAATGTGTTCTGTTGCTTATTCTTAGACCCCCCAATTTTTTTTTTGCAAATATCTTCAATGTACAGACACGCGATGTTTACGATTTTATTTATAAGACTAGCTGTGCCCGCGGCACCGCTCGCGCGGACTACAGAATCCGCTCCAGTTCCCACATCCGCTCCTATTCCCTTTCCCACTTCCACTTCCACTCCCACTCAGACTCTCAATCTCCCAACCCCAATCCCAAAACAGACAAAAATTTCAAAAATGACCGAACTAGGTATTAGTTGTGGATAAGTAAAAGTTCGGTAATTTTTTAGACCACCATTTTTGTTGCAAATATCTTCAATGTACAGACACGCGAAGTTTACGATTTATTAGATGATATACATTAGAATGCATCTTTAAAAAAAATACACTGATTAGGATTTTTTTTGGTCTGGAACTCCCGGAGTTGGGCTCAAATATATGGGTGTTAAAAAAAGCAACCATTGGACTCCTATGGGAATTCGGTGAAGCAGCTGGGACTGTTTGGATTTCGGTCTCTGTATAGTTTACACCTGCTCATGTGTCTACAAGTCAGTTGCATGCGTCGGTTCTACTCCCGGTATGTCGGATACATTCCTATCCTTGTCTCGCTCACACGTGCAATGTAATGTCAGATGACGCTCTGTGGTTCCCGAATCTTCGTGTGTGTGTCATCAAGGTGACTAAGAGGTTGCTCCAGGCACGGACAGCAGAGTTCTCCTTCGCCTGCCAAGCGGTTATGGCAAATGCCCCAATATATGGTTGGTTAATTGGTTGAATTTTTGGTTGGTTGAATAATTGGTTTTCCAAGTAGTAGGTACGACGATATCATCATATCAGCCCTTAGACGTCCACTGTTGGACACAGACCTTCCTCAATGAACGCCACCACACCGGGCCTCTGCCCTCCGCATCCAGCCACTGGCGTCCCACCCTGCGCGTGCCGATCCGCGGTCTCCACTCCAAACTCGTCTGGCCCAACGGTTCTGCGGCATATGTGGCCCGCCCACTGACACTTCAGCTCGCTAATACTGTCGGCTATGTCGGTCACCTTCGTTCTTCGTCAGATCTCCTCATTACGAATCATAAACTTCAAAGAAACAGAAGTACCGACTGATTATAAGTTAAAACTTATCTAGATTACAGTTAAGTGGAAATCAAAGACGAAACAACAATTTTACGTTGATCCACCGCGTTATCAATTAGGCCAACGATTAAAATCTACGTTTTAGTAATTTTCCTTTAAACCTCGATTTTTGTTGTTTATATTTAAATGAGTTACTATTATCTTAGTACACGACGTTTGCTTACAGCACGAAGGAATGTCATGCCTCGCGGCAAGGCCACGTGACACCTGAAGTTGGAATGGCACTCGCGAAACCACAACGAATTCGATGTTACGTTTATTTAGCTTGTCGGAATTGATAGGCTCTACGAGAAAGGTACTAGTGCACAAATATATAAACATAAGTGAACGATAGACATCTACATATTCTACACTAATCCATAGGTACTAATATTACAAAGAGGAAAGATTTCTAAGTTTGTGACGAATAATCTCAAAAACTACTCGACAGATTTCAAAAATTCTTTCACCATTAGAATTCTACATTATCCCTGAGTAACATAGTCTATGTTTATTACTGTAAAAAATAGGGATCCCTACTAAAACTTCAATAATGTAACCCAAGGTGTAATAGAATTTGCCATAAAATGTCTTTCATCGCATGCGCTGCGGAGACTATTGATGATGATATGTCAAAAAAATGTTGGGGTTCTTCGCAGTTGGGGTATTTCGCAGTTGGGGTACTTCGCAGTTGGGGTACTTCGCAGTTTGGACACTTAGCAGTTGGGGTACTTCGCAGTTTGGGTACTTCTCATTTGGGGCACTTCGCAAAACGTGCACATTTTATAAAATATCTTCAGCCTCAGTTTAAATGATGGAGTAGAACGCGTGTCCGTTATGTCCTCGGGTATCCGGTTGTAGACGGACGGGCCCATTGTACATATCAACCTCGACGCCTTCGCCAGGGAGTGAGGGACAGACGCTAACTTCATCATCATCATCATCAGGTTATTTATGTCTCCACTGCATGAGCACAACCCTCTCTCACCTGCCGGAGACAGACGGAGGATTTGGTCTACACTCCCCGCGCTGGCCAGACGGGTTGGGGAGGCCTGATTGATGTTTTATAATGTATTCCCTTACTCGCCTTGTACGACATCCACGGGAAGAGTTGGAGTGGTCCTATTCTACTCTACCGGAAAATAGACGGCTTTAACTTGCTCGCGATAAATACGAAAGTTTGGATATTTCGATATTTGTTACTCCATCACGCTTCAACTACTGGACGGATCGTGATGAAACTTGGCACACATGTAGGTTAGGTCCTGGAATAGGACATAGGATAGTTTTTATCCCGAAAAAACATCTCATTTCTTCGGGAAATACATAATAATTTGTGATGTTGTCACACGGACGAAGTTGTTATCCTCAACGCCCATAAAAATAATAAAAGATTATGTGTCAAAGTTTTCGCTTTGTTGCATCGTCCCAACCATCATCATTCATTAGCATCCTTCGTCATCATATCAGATTGTGATGCCGTGTAGTTCCCGGCTTAGAATAGGTCCGCGACTCCCAATCTTCGCGTGGGTGTCGTCAAGGCGACTAAGGGACTGCACCATATGTGGGCAGCAGCGTTCGCGTTACTGTGATCATCAACCCGTCTGCCAAGCGTGATGATTATGGCAACTCCCTATATGGAAAGCCCACCAAAAGTGGCATTCTATTGGGGAGATTTACAGCCCCGCTGCCAGTTGGACCGATGACCTGAAGAAGGTGGCCGGTAGCGGCTGGATGCGGAGGGCAGAGGACCGGGTGTGGTGGCGTTCATTAGGGAAGGCCTATGTCCTGCAGTGGACTTCTAGGGGCTGATATAATGATGTTCAACAGTGGACGTAGGTATATAGGCTGATGATGATATCAGCCTGTTATATTTCCTAACGTCAAAATGCAGTTCTGAGCAGAAAGACAGACAGACATACAGACGCTGTTTTATTAATATAAATACAGATTCATCATCATCATCATCAGGTTATTTTTGTCTCCACTGCAGGACCACAACCCTCTCTCATCTGCCGGAGACAGACGGAGGATTTGGCCTACACTCCCCGCGCTGGCCAGACGGGTTGGGGAGGCCTGACTGATGTTTTATAATGTATTCCCTTAGTCGCCTTGTACGACATCCACGGGAAGAGTTAGAGTGGTCCTATTCTACTCTACCGGAAACTACACGGCAAATACAGATTATGTAATTGAATTCTCTATCTGTGTTTAAAGTTCATTTTGATAAAAGACAGACAAACAGGTAGATTCTGTGACTTTGTGAATAATCGCCATTCGCCGGTCGAAGTTAATTTAATGCTCGAGTACTTACCCATTAGTCTACTGTGCTCCACTGGTCGCGAATAAGGATGAATAGACGCTGATAATAAGAGTTCGGAATAAGGTAGTCCCAGTTATGTACTTCAACATCATCAGGTTAGCCCTTAAATGCCCACTGCTGGACATAGGGCTTCATCAATAAACGCCACCACATCTGGTCTTCTGCCCTCCGCATCCAGCCGCGTTCACGCTGGTTGCGGTGGAGAAAAAGGGCAGTTAAGAGAAATAGAAAACAATATTTTGTAATTGTGTATAGTGTATTGGAATATGCCACCTGTGTCTGGAACCCCCAGTACTCAACTTACATCAACAGACTCGAGCGTGTGCAAAATAAATTCATCAAATATGTCTCGTACCGCACTAGACATATCTCGTTGGACCAGCCTTTATTTTTTCAAAGCTTAGAATCCCGACGTGAGTCTAGAGACATTGTATTCCTTTATAAAATATTAAACGGTCAAACTAATTCGCCCAACATTCTGTCGAAAATATTATTTCGTTGTAATACTCGATTTACTCGTTGTAACGATTTATTCTCCGTGCCCTTTTCACGTACAAATTATGCCAAAAACTCATTTCTTAGACGTACCTGCGACTCTTACAACAAAACACACTCCGCCATCGATATCTTTAATATCAGTTTGCCCCAGCTCAAGCGCTTGCTTTATATATACAAATAACCTATACACATATATAAATAACTATACACTATATATGTTCAAGCTCACTTGCTCATCATTTTTAGTATATTGTATTATCATCATACATATTACCATCATATTGACATTTCTAAACTCATCCCTAGTATTAATTTTAATTATTTTTTGCCCTCTCTCAATCTGAATCTAAACCTTTTTTTTTTTAAACCTTTTCTTCTTCCTTATTAATTTTAACTTTGTTCTGCTCATTCTTGCTGTGTGTCTTATATTATAAGTGTTCTAAAAATCTGTGGAAACTGTTTCTGTCAATGTTTTGTTATTTGTCAATTACTATATAGACTTTGTATAGACTGTAAGTTTCCTGAAAATAAATAAATTAAATTAAATTAAATTAAATTGAATTTTCTCATTAATCTGGACTGTTTTTTTGACATATTTATTGAGTACTAGCTGGTGCCTGCGATTTCGTCTGCGCAGGATTAGTATTTCGAGTAGTTTATATTAGGGTTCACTATTTTGGCTATTTAAGATAAACATTTCCATCATACATTACATATGTGTAACTCTAGCGGTTTTGGCAGCGCACGCCATACCTCGCAGATGGTAGATTTTTTCCTACTTACTGGATATTTTGGACAATTCACACAATATCTTTATAAATTGTAGCCTATGCGATATTCTGATGTATAAGCTATATTATTGTAAAGTTTCATTAAAATCCATTCAGTAGTTTTTACATGAAAGAGTAACAAACATCCATCCATACTTACAAACTTTCGCGTTTATAATATTAGTAGGATAGGATTACTAAAGATAATATATACTAGAGTGTATTTCTTACAATTTCATTACAATAATAACATCCCGTGATAAGAAATGTCCATATTAATCTACTTTGCTATATTTTCGTCACAAGTCACTAAGTAAATGACACTACCCAATTCCGAACTAGGCAACGATCTCTATGTACTACTAGACGGAGCGTTCCAACAATCGCTCTGTTCCACGCAAGTAGCCAGAACTCTTTCATATTCGCTTTGAAACTTGTGCAGTTACTACTCAGAACATTTAATTATTACTAAATATTGATGCTACGGGTAAATAATGTCAATATTTAATAAATAATTAAATGTTCTGAGTAGTAACTGCATAAGTTTCAAAGTGAACGTGAAAGAGATGTGGCTACTTGCGTGGAACAGAGCGATTGTTTGGAACGCTCCATCTAGTAGTACATAGAGATCGTTGGAACCAGGAAATACAAATACTATTGATCGTTACCGGTATGCAACTTAATGAACAATCTTTTTGTTTCAATGTTTCTATTTTACGGCGCGTAAATATTTATGTTATTTGTTGAATACAACATTTTCTTTTAGAACATTGTCATTCTTGTTTTGGCCTTCAGCGAAGGCCTATCGCCTACCTAAATGTAAGACGCTTATCGAATTCACGTCAAAGGAGCAAACATTGCAAAAAAATTATCTAAGCTAAGTGAGAGGAAATAATGTTAGGTTTTGCAGATGCATGCAGTGTATATAATTTATTTATTTTATTTAACTCTTTATTGCACACACACAGATAAAACACAAGTACAAAGGGCGAACTTATCTCTGAGAGCGATTTCTTCCAGCAGACCCGCGAGAGAGTTAATTGAAATAAGAGAGGCAGACATAGTGTGTACGTAAATAAAAAAACATATACATACATACATTAATAATATAATTGTTGTATATCGTTTATAATTACGCCATTGAAACCCAATGTCCACCCAGATCATTTTTGCGCCCCTCCTCCAAGGTCTGCGCCCTGTGCCTGAGCACCGCCGGCCCCGCCCTACTTAGGCACTGGATGCACATACCCACCTAAACCAAACTGTTTAGAAATCACCTTGGCGTATATACAAACAATTTAAATCCCTCCAAATATAAATTATTTCATACCCCCCTACATATTTATTCTATACGCACCTACCTCTGTCATTGCCCCCCCCCCCAAAACAACCCCAAAACAACCTAAAGACAACACAACACAAGCAGGTATGTTGGTTCATATACAATACATACCAGCAGTAGGTAATATCCAAAATTATGTACTTAGTCCTCTTCTACACGACTTAGCTTATATACACTTAAAAATTCCAACACGTTATTATTCACAGAAACATCCTTTGCACATTAACTTATTTCTACTATTCATTAAATAGATACTTGTTTTATGTAATTTTAATATGTTAATTCTAGAGCACCTGTCGACTTGAAGTGAACAAAGAACTCACTTCACATCGACAGTGCTCTAGAATGTTTACAGAATGCCAATGGATTAGGTTTTGAAGTGAGCAAAATCACTCGAGTGAGACTCGCACGTGAGTTTATATTTTACAGAATAGCACTAATAGGATGGCGACTCCTACTGAAGCGGCAAGTACCCAGTGAATAAGTGATTTACCACTAGACATTTGCCCCCTTGCCCCCTCTTTTAGTTTCATTATTTAGCCCAGCACCAAACCGTAGACACGTGCTTGCTTGTCTGTGGGTAGGTTACTCAGCTGGATTGCTCTTGTCAGGTCATTATGCAGGTAACTAACAATTATCGGCTCTAACGACTGTGTTTTTACAGCAGTTTTCCTATTCATTGTAATCAGAAAAAAATATGTTGATTGTCTTTCAGTTTAGTAAGGAAATGTAATTTAAAGCTACAAGTTGTTGACGGTCGGTGAACACTCCTGGATTCAACCACTTCAGGATTAGACCACTCCTGTATTCACCTACTTTTAAATTTAACCGCTTATGTATTTCTCTACTTCTGGATACGACCACTGTTGGATTTGACAACTTCTAGATTCGTTCACTTAAGGACCGCTTATGTATTTATCTACTTCTAGATTACCTAGTATTCACCAAATTTTGGATTTGATTACTTCTAGTTTGAACCACTTACGTAATTGGTTTACTTTTGGATTCGACCACTTTTAGGTTTGATAAGTTCTGGAATTAACCATATCAGGATCTGACCACTCTTGGATTCGACCACTTCAGGATCTGACCACCCCTGGATTTAACCACTTTAGGATCTGACTACTCCTGGATTCGACCACTCTAGGATATGACCACTCAGTTCGGTTCAGTTCGGTTTTACTAAGGGACGTTCCACAACCGACGCAGCAGTCATGCTTGTTAAGCATATCCATGATGCTTGGGAAGACTTCCATGATGCAATAGGCGTCTTCTGCGACCTCTCCAAGGCATTTGATTGTGTTGATCACGAAACTTTGCTACTTAAACTGAAACATTATGGCGTTAAAGACAGAGCATTCGAATTACTTAAATCTTACTTAGAAAATAGAGTACAAAAAGTAGATATAAACGGAATTCGGTCATCTGGGTCATTCGTGAAAATGGGGGTACCCCAGGGTTCAGTTCTGGGCCCATTTCTTTTTCTTGTATATATAAATGACTTGCCCTTTTTAATACAAAACATGTCCAATATAGATTTATTTGCCGATGACACTTCGCTGATTTTTAAAATTAGCAGAAAAGATTGTGAACTTGCTGAGGTAAATAATACTCTCACGCAAATTTTTAACTGGTTTAGTGTAAATAACCTTGCATTAAATACAAAGAAAACTAAATGTATTAAATTCTCTCTACCAAATGTAAGAAATGTAGAAAACAATGTGACATTAGGTAATGACAAACTAGAATTTATTAAAAGTACTGTGTTCCTGGGTATAACTATAGATTCATCTTTACAATGGGGACCCCACATAACTTCATTAGCTGGCAGATTAAGTTCTGCCGCCTACGCCGTAAGGAAAATCAGACAATTAACCGATGTTGCTACCGCGAGGTTAGTGTACTTTAGCTACTTCCACAGTATCATGGCATACGGTATCCTACTGTGGGGTCAAGCAGCAGATATAGAGACCATTTTTATCTTGCAAAAAAGAGCAGTTAGGGCAATCTATAATCTGCGTTGTAGAGACTCATTAAGAGAAAAGTTTAAAGAAATAAGCATATTAACAGTAGCTGGTCAATTCATTTTAGATAATATTTTATATGTCAGAAAAAATGTATCTCTCTTTTTGAGGCACTGTGACAATAATAGTTATAATACAAGAAATAAAAATAAACTTGTTTTACCAGGTTTAAGACTAAGTAAGGTCAGTAAATCGTTCACGGGGCAATGTATACGCTTCTACAACAAACTACCAGAGGAAATCTTAAATATGACGGACAGAAAGTTTAAGATTCACATTAAAAAACAACTTTGTAAGAAAGCCTATTATAAAGTAAACGATTATTTGAATGACAAAGATGCCTGGTACTAATGTTAATCCAGCTTCGCAAAATCTTTATTAATTGTATGCAAACTTGATTTTTAAAAGATGTGTTGCGTGAAGTTTGTTGCGCCGTTTCTTCTTCACAGCGCTAACACCTAGGAAGCGGTAGTCGATAAAAAAATGACGTGTATAAATGTACCAAGTGTACTCATATGCAATAAATGATTTTGACTTTAACCTCGATTCGACCACTTATGTGTATACAACTTCTGGATTCAACCACTTCAGGATTTGCCCATTCCTGGATTCGCCACTTCAGGATTTGAAGACTCCTGGATTCAACCACTTCTAGAATTGTTTATATATACCGTTTTCCAGCCTCAACTATTTCCTGATGACACGTCTTGGGTTAATCAAGCATTAACCGATAAGCAGATCGGTGTGTCCGATTGCGTGGCTGTATCAGTCAGCCCCCCCCCCCCCCCCCTCCTTATCTCTGGTCGTGCCCAACATTGTCGACAATCGTGATCATTGTTTGGTACTAAAACACTAACATATCTTTATAGAACGATTGCCTTAGTGACAATAAAACGACAAATCGACACGTATAGACAGTGAGCTACGATAGAAGACAAAGTTCATTCTAATTTGAACATTATAAAGTGCTAGGTAGTCACTTCGAAATTTGACATATATGCATCATCACCATCAGCCGAAACACGTCCACTGCTGAACACAAGCCTCCAGAATAGAATGACACTTTTGGTGGGCTGTCCATTGGTCCATTGGGTTATTTGCCATACTCACCACGCTTGGCAGGCGGATTAGTGATCTCAGTAATGATATTATTATATTTAAAAAAAATTACAAGTTTCTTTAGAAAAAAAAACCAGAACAATAAAAAATTTCTTTCCCCCTTAAGGAGTAATTTTTTTATATCTAACAAAAATCGTGTAATACACAGGAGAATGCTGCTGCCCGGGTGGAGTCTGTAAAACAGTATACAAAACGCAAGATTTATTCAAATGTTGGTATTACTGTTTCCTGCCCTGGTACAAGCAAAAATAGATTTCAATACGGAGATCCTTTTCGTTCCGCTACTGTACCTATGCGTTATCCACCTTTCACATAGTTACAGTTCGCGACATGTAACTTGAGCTTTGGGATAATTTAGACCTTTATTTATTTTGAAAAATAGTAACCAACATCGTCGCATGTGCGCCGCTGATGCGCGCAGTCAGGGAACTGAATGCTCTGTCTCGGGAAGGGTTGGACATATTTATTTATATATTATTCATTACAACAATAGTTGTGTAGAATTACATTAGGCATAAATTAGAATACAATAATAAATGTACATGTCAAATATATAAAAAAATTTCAAAAAGAGTTTAAAACCAATTATGTCAAAAATTTAGATCTGTATGGTCAACACTTATTGTCTAGGAACTGTTCAACTGTTCTCTGACGGAATTCACAGGAGTCGCTCTTCGAGTGATAAGTGCTATGAGGTGACAAGTATATCGTGTGTCTAAAAACTAATTACTTAGATAAAAAATTTAAATGTTTCAGAGTGGTTGCCAAATTAGGTAACTTGTAATGGTATTGTAATTGTACCCTACTTCCTACTAATATTATAAATGCGAAAGTTTGGATGTTTGTTACTCAATCACGCTTCAACTGGACGGATCGTGGTGAAACTTGGCACACATATAGGTTAGGTCCTGGAATAGGACATAGGATAGATTAGATTAGATTTCTTTATTTCACATTACAAACGTTAATACATAGATTAACTTACATAAAAAGTCAGAGTTAATGTGATTGACAAAAAATAATAAAAAAATAGTATGCAATTATAGTAGATAGTTTTTATCTCGAAAAAACATCCCATTCCTACGAGAAATACATAATAATTTGTGATGTTAAGTTGTCGACGCGGACGAAGTCGCAGGAAACAGCTAGTTACAAATAAATAAATAAACATTACAGATTTTAAATAATCCATTGCGGTACTATTATATAATGTTAGTTCACGCATGTATTGTTTGTTAGTCAGTTAAAAGTTAGACCCTTTGTAATTTGTTATCTAATTAATTAATGATTACAAAAACATCAAAAAACTATTACCCGCTAGACCTGTTGTTAATGTTTTTCTATTGTTTTCAGATTTGGTTTAAATAATATTAATGTATTTTCTAATCAGGCAAAGTACATTGCTCGCCTCAGAAATGAATAAAAAAAACAAATGAATTGCACGCATGTGTACTTAGAGATTGACTCCCCGCAACGTTGCGGAGTACTTAACACCAAACAGACCTAAAAATGCCGTGTGGTTTCCGGTAGAGTAGAATAGGACCACTCCAACTCATCCCGTGGATGTCGTACAAGGCGACTAGGGAATACATTATAAAACACCAATCAGGCCTCCGTCTGGTCAGCGCGGGGAGTGTAGGCCAAATCCTCCGTCTGTCTCCGGCAGATGAGGGAGGGTTGTGCTCCTGCAGTGGAGACAAAAATAACCTGATGATGATACCTAAAAATCGATTACTGCGCAAATGAAGGTTAAAGCTCAAGTTACATTGCTCGAACTGTACCTTAAACATCTAGATTTCAATCCTCCCAATGTTCTATTTCACTCTAAATTAAAACAGGAGGCGTAGAATTATATACAAAAAGTCTTTAATCAGTCCTTCCGGCCTGTCATGACGTACAGCGCAGAAACGTGGACGGTGACGGTGGGTCTGGTACACAAGTTTCTAGTAGCTCAGCGAGCTGTGAAGAGTGCTATGCTCGAAGTTTGTTTGAAGGACATGATTCGTAATGAAGAGATCTAACGAAGAGCGAAGGGCACCGACAATCGAAGGGGACCGAGCGAAGGACGGGCCACATCTGTCGCAGAACCGACGGCCGTTGGGGCATTTCCCGCCTCCTCACCATTCTCCCCCCGCAACTCCTCTAAGCGAGGATCAACGGAGGTAACTGCAAAGACATCTACTAGTGAAGGTAGGGCAAGTCCCAGGTCATGAATTTACGCTACCTTGGGCCCCAGACAAATTTAATTAAAGAAGTAAAGAGTCAAAGTAGGAAGAGAGTTCCCACTTCCCCTCTAGCAAATGGGAGTGTAGCAATGAAACGATGACCAAAGTGGTCAGGTTGGGGGGTTGGGGGGTTTGGTGTGGCCAAGATAAGCCTGGCCACCTAGTTGAACACCACGGACGTATTGGCGCCTTTGTGACGCAGTGAGCTGTGACGGAGTAGCAGAAGGCTACTTCGTATAGTAGTGCCGTTGGGGCAGACGAGTTCTGGAGTGGAGACCGCGGACTGGCCTACGCAGGGTGGGACGCCAGGTGGACCGACGACCTGAAGAAGGTGGCCGAAAGCGGCTGACTGTGGAGGGCGGATGACCAGATGTGGTGGTGTTCGAAAGCCTACGTCTAAAGGTCCTATAGGTAATAGATAGTCCCCCCCCTCATTCGGAGGGTGGTGGCGTTCATTGGGGAAGGCCTATGTCTAGCAGTGGACGTCTAAAGGCTGATATGATGATGATGAATTTCTCTTAAGTTAAGAGTTCCTCAGATAGGAAGATGGTGATCCCGCAGGTGTGGTGATGATCATTCGGTTTCTTTATTTTCCGTCAGTTATCTATCCATATCTAACTCCGGCCCACGTCATGACATCGGATGACAAAACTTTGAAAAATTATAATGAGTAGACCTTGGACAGACTTAGCGCTATCACCAGTTTATCGCATTTATACGATTAAGTATTATATCAATAATAATATTGATGTTTGGATTATACAAATGCCTACCTTTGAGCAGCGACGCCGTCTTATCTGCATGGCGCTTCTGTGGCGGCCTATTCTTTTTTTATTGTCGACTAGCTGTGTCCGCGGCTCCGCTCGCGTGAACTACAGAATCCGCCCCCGTTCCCACTTCCGCTCCCGTTCTCTTCCCACTTCTACTTCCACTCCCACTCAGACTCAAGACTCTCAATATCCCAATCCCAACCCCAACCTCAACCCCATCCCTATCCGCAAAAACTAAATTTTACTCAATCTCATACGCGCCGCGCCGTTCGCCGCGCTGCGGCCGTTGACCTCGCCCATATGATGAACATACTCGTACGTTCGAGAAATATTGCATTTTTGTATCAAAATTTTCGTAAAAAAGAGCTGTTTTTTTTACTGGAAGAAATATTAACAGTCGTTTTATTATCATCCGATATAATGGCTTCTAGAAAAATGTACTTTATTAATATCTCAGGTTAAAGAAAAAAATGTTTTAGCTTCTATTGGCCCTATAAAGACCCCTCATACAATTTTTTTTTAAATATCTCTCATGTACAGACATAGACCAGTTACAGTTTTATTATAAGAATAGATGGGTTTGCGCTTGGCCTTAATCTCACCAGATGGTAAGGATGATCAGGGGGAGCGCGCTTATCCAGAAGATTTCACTCTTCCTTTAAATGATCCAAATTGTATTTCTCCGGAAATACCCAAGCTGGTAGGGAGTTCCATTCCTTAGCAGTTCGCATTATGAACGAGGAAGTAAAACGCTTCGTGCGAGAGCGTGGTATGTCCTACTACATAAGGATGAAGTCCCTCACCACGCCTGGTAGTATGGTGATGGAATGGGGGAATCAAATCGTATTATTCCTGGGCACACTCCCCAAAATGTAACCTGTAGAATACCGAAAGACAGGCCGCACTGCGACGATGTTGGAGGCTCTGTAACTTGGTATTTACCAGAGCATTGTCACCAATGTCGTAATCATTTCGGATAATAAAAAGCCATTTAGTACTTTCAATCGGGTCACGTGACATATTGTATGTGTATGACCCCAATGTTTCGATGTTTCTGTCTAGATAATGTTTCTAGTGTAGGAGACGCGTCTTTATGATTTAGGTTTAGGAACATTATTGATGTTTGCCGCTTATGATGGTGATGGTTGAAGACAAAGAAAAGTCCAAAATATGCGAAAACGTCCCTTTTTTTTAATATACGTCGCGAAATATGGGTAGGCGACGGACTTGTCAGTGCCCCTCCCACCGCGCCCTCGAACCCTCGAGCGCCCTCAAGTAAACAGGTGGGTATCACGTGACACAGACCAGCGTGTCGCTTACAAACAGCCTACAACATCCCTCCTCCCCCAATCGGGTGGGGGCGTCTTGTTTTATTTATTTTTATATAAGTATTTATTACATTTATGTTCACAAAATTTATTAATATATTACATATTTATTTATTACTACATCATCAACAGGTTATTTTTGTCTCCACTGCAGGAGCACAACCCTCTCGCGTCTGCCGGAGACAGACGGAGGACTCGGCCTACACTCCCCGCGCTGGCCAGACGGGTTGGGGAGGCCTGATTGATGTTTTATAATGTATTCCCTTAGTCGCCTTGTACGACGTCCACGGGAAGAGTTGGAGTATTACTATATAATAATAATAAATAAATATGTCAGACATTCACACCCATTATCTAGTCCCAAACTAGGCAGAGCCTGTGCTATGGTTACTAGATAACAGATAGACATACTTAAATAAATATATAAACATCCAAGACTTGGGTACAAACATTCATATTCATCATACAAACATTTGCCCCTAGCGGGATTCGAACCCGCAACCTCCGGCGTGGCAGGCCGAGAGCTACCCCGTTCCGCCACGGAAGTCTTCTATGAGAATATATGATGATACTATATGAACTTTAAAGATCGGAAGAGGAAATCCTCACAACCCACTTGTTTTACCAGGGTTAAGACTAAGTAAGGTCAGCAAATCGTTCACGGGGCAATGTATACGCTTCTACAACAAACTACCAGAGGAAATCTTAAATATGACGGACAGAAAGTTTAAGATTCACATTAAAAAACAACTTTGTAAGAAAGCATAATATAAAATAAACGATTATTTGAATGACAAAGATGCCTGGTACTAATGTTGATTCAGCTTCGCAAAATCTTTATTAATTGTATGCAAACTTGATTTTTAAAAGATGTGTTGCGTGAAGTTTGTTGCGCCGTTTCTTCTTCACAGCGCTAACACCTAGGAAGCGGTAGTCGATAAAAAAATGACGTGTATAAATGTACCAAGTGTACTCATATGCAATAAATGATTTTGACTTTGACTTTGACCACTCGATTGTGAGGATTTCCGCCAAGTCTGTGAATGTCAAAGTTTATCAAAGCTAAATCTTTACTCAGTTTCACCTGAGTGAGGTCCTTGTTGAATTACAGAATACGTATAACAGGCCACGACGAAGGCAGTTGTCACTGGTTTTTTTTACTATTTTCCCTATGACCCTCGATATTTATATTTCGAGGTGTTCGGTATTCCCTCAAATATTATATTATATAGCCATGCTCTTTGGTGGAGACTAAAGACTAATTGGGTCTCATTTGTCGCATCTTCAATGACATGTGAGTTACAAGTCAGTTACGAACAATAAGCGTAAGTAAACACCGGTGTCGCGAGATATATATCAGAAAAGTGCTTCAACCACAAGGAGTTCGAGTTAAAGGTGAGTGCGTGACCATTTATTATAATTTTTGTGGTGATTCCGGCTACCCCTTTAGCAAAGAATATCCTAATATATATTATATTCAAAAATTACAGTCCACTTATTTCGTATCGCTACATTTTTTGGCCTCCGAGCCGCATAAATATCTTTGAATCTCATAAAGTTCGACAAAGTGAATCGTATTCACATGTTATTTTGTCATTTTTCTCTATAATTTACAATTTATATCTAATTTAGCGGCACTTGGCTCAGTCTATTTCTTGTTGTTCGTAACTCAATATGGCGTTTACAAAAGATCCGATTTTGACAGTTTTGATTTTGAAAAAAGAGCAATTATTTGGGAGAGTCCAAAGGACGTATGATTTGTCAAAAAAGATTAGTGATCAGAAAATAGATTCTATTCCGGCCTTTTTGGTGCAATATTCAGAATTAAAAGAAGTACGTAAAGAGTTCGAAAAGGTTGTAATGGATATTATTTTGAATGAAATCGAAGCAGATGCAAAATATAAACCTAGCACAAGCGAATTAGATAGTTTCGATGATTTATATTTCGCTTGTAAGCTTGTTGCTCTAAAGTACGAGAAATTGGACCAGGAGTCAAGAGTTGAAACTGAACCGAAACAAAATTCATATAATATCGCGACGCCTTCCTTGCCTAAACTGACACTCTTTCAGTTCGATGGTCAAATCGAGAACTGGCCCACATTTTATGACACTTTTCTGTCGTTAATACATAATCGCGAGTTTGACAATATCGACAAGTTTCATTATTTGTTGTCGTGTGTAAAGGGGCCAGCACTCAATTTGGTTAAGAATCTACCGATCACTGCTGCCAATTATCCTCTCGTGTGGCAGAGCCTGGTGGATAAGTATCAGGACAACAGGGCGCTAGTAGGAAGGTACTTAGACAAAATGCTTGGTTTCACTCCTCTAACGCAAGATACTGCAGATGGGCTCACTGCTTTTCTCGAAACATTTGATTATTCTCTCAAAGCTATTAAGGCATTAGATGTGACACATTTAGAAGATTATTTATTTTGTCATCTAGCTTTACAAGGGCTAGATATTCATACCCGAAAACTTTTTGAAGAAAGTCATGATCAGAAGGAGTTGCCTACCTTTTCAGAGCTGATTTGTTTCGTAAACAAACAGATAAAAGTTCTAGAACATACATTTCCAGGTTCTAGTTCCGGAACTCCCGCGTCCAAAAATAAATTCAAACACAACTTTAAATCACAATTAGCGTCAAAATCGGTATTTGCCGCCACTCGTTTCTCGTCCAATGAGAACACCAAATTAGTATGTCCTCATTGTAATCTTGAGCATATGATCTATCGCTGTGAACAGTTTCGTAAACTGCCAATAGATCAGAGAATTGACCGTGTCAATGCTCTCAAATTATGTACAAATTGTTTAAAATCTCACGATGCGACTAATTGTAAAAGTAAGCTGTCTTGTGGTGTGTGTGCGTCACCACACCATTACTTACTTCATAGAGACTCTGCGCAATCCCAGGTGTCGATATCGGCCGTGCCGAAATTACCTGGTCACCCAGACGTGCAACGACAAGCACAAGTTCTAGTGTCATCTCGCTCCGTGAGTGGGATGACGCCTGTGTCACCTCATTCCGTGAGTGGGGTGACGCCTGTGCCGTCTCATTCGATGAGTGAGACCGTGTTGATGTCGCCTCATTCCATGAGTGAGGAGACACATTTGGCTTCTCACTCCGTGAGTGAGAATGCCTGTGATGAGTTGCCGTCAGGGGATGCACTTCATTCCGTGAATGAAAGAGCAAACTACGAAGTCGTGTTAGGTACAGCGTGTACACGTGTCGCTGATGCATCTGCGAAAGTTATGATTTTTCAAGACTGCCGTGCAGTTCTAGACTCTGGAGCTCAAAGCTCACTTATTTCTCTAGACTGCGCTCAACGTTTGGGTTTAAGTCGTACTAAGAGCAGATTCTCTGTTTCCGGATTAGGAGGTACAGAGGTCGAAAATTATGGGATTGTTTCATGTGTTCTGAAACCACGCCTTGTTGAAAGTCCTACTTTTACAGTCGATATGGTAGTGGTGTCTAAGGTATCATCAGAGATGCCTAACATCTTAATTTCTGAAGACGTTATTGATAAATATCAGTACTATGAGCTAGCAGATCCATTCTTTTATAAAACAGCTCAAGTGGATATATTGCTAGGAAATGACATTGTTTCCGAATTAGTAAAAGACAAACCTCTTACTGTTGCCTCTGATATTCCGAGTGTTATTAATACTGTTCTCGGATTTGTTGTCAGTGGTAAACTATATTCTACTGCAAAATCATCGCAAACTTTACCTTCGAATCGTGAAAAACGAACGATTGACAATACTTTGCTCGACGCAATGTCACTTGAAGAACAACTATCTTTCAAGTCTTCTGTGAATCTGCTGGATAAATCTTCTAACTATAACAATGTTGCTAATGAATATGCTGGCAACAATGCTGAAATAAATTCTCTCTTAGTCACTAAGTGTGAGCTCTCTTGCACTCCAGTATTACAGCAAACTTATGATGATCTTATGAAAGAGTATGAAACTCTTCATCATGCCGAGCTATTTACCAGTGATACTTTAAATGAAACTTTGGTACCACAAAGTAACGCAAATATTAAAATTTGTGTTTGTAACCGTGTTACAAAAAATGTTGTTGCGTTACCGTCATATTGTAGTTGCCACGTTGATATTGATGACAATCTCTTTGCAACTACTTGTATGTATTCATGCGATACATTTCCGATGGCATTAATGAATTGTATTAACCAGCTGTGGTTGAAGAAGGATAGAGAAGAATGGCTTGTGTCATCACTGCGAGACGATTCTCAGATGTTATCGAAAATCACAACATGCAATTTGTTAACGCATACCAACTCTGCAATATGTGAATGTCCATATCATCGATACTAATCTCTTTTAGAACTTCAACAAGTATTGATCTGTCATTTTAAATACCATTATTGCAGTCTATAGAAACCAAGCTAGTATTATCTAGTTCTTACTTTTTTACAAACAAATTGAAATTCTGTTCGAGCGACCTGATTAAGTTCCTACCTTAAATATATTGTCTAATTTTTTGTTGTTATTATATATACATGACTTGCTCATGGAGGGGGGTCGCAGTCATTATTCTATATGACCTTTTATGAGAATATATTGTTTATTTTTATTTTTGCAAAAAGAGTTGATAAGTTACTAGGTTATTTTATTTATGATACAAATGGTTTGGATTTTTTGTAAATCTATTATTCTGTACAATCTTCATTGACGTAACATGTCTATAGTTATTATATTATAACTATTGTAATATGAAGTCTTAACGAATTCTACTATCATTTTCTGATTGACAGGAATCTGAACGCTGTTATTAAATGTTTTATTATTTCAATTACATTGCTTATTTACAACCAAAGCTCACACCGATACCTAATGTCAAAATCGGAGCCTCAATTTTTGAAAAGGTTGACCAAGTGTTAGTTGTGCGGTAGTAGAATCTGTATACTCAGCCCACAAAGTATGATAGCACTGTTAATATTCGTACTCATATCTTATACCTGTTAATGAACTATGTCCTTTACCTTATGTTAATTAACGTAAACTTATTTTTATTTTTTTTCTTGTGGCGGAATGTACTTTCATTTATTTATTTCTTGCTAATGAGAAGCATTGGTTTTTTTTCTCTTGACCAGTGTTAAACTGTGATTCTGTTTTTAATTATTTTCCTACATCTACCTTATCTTAATTTTATATAATTATAGTTTTTCTTTGTTAAAGAAAGCATTCAAGCTGCTTTCGGAGGGGGGTATGTTCGGTATTCCCTCAAATATTATATTATATAGCCATGCTCTTTGGTGGAGACTAAAGACTAATTGGGTCTCATTTGTCGCATCTTCAATGACATGTGAGTTACAAGTCAGTTACGAACAATAAGCGTAAGTAAACACCGGTGTCGCGAGATATATATCAGAAAAGTGCTTCAACCACAAGGAGTTCGAGTTAAAGGTGAGTGCGTGACCATTTATTATAATTTTTGTGGTGATTCCGGCTACCCCTTTAGCAAAGAATATCCTAATATATATTATATTCAAAAATTACAGTCCACTTATTTCGTATCGCTACACGAGGACCTTGTAAAAACTTTTTATTGTATAAAAAATTATTTCATCAATTTTCCTTTTTAATTTTTTTATATATTTTTTAAATTTCCCATCCAATCTTTTTTTTTATTGTATTTTTTCCGTATTCACACTTTATTCCCTCCCATTTAGCATATCCGTTGCCTTTCATATGCCAATTAACTGATTCTGGTAAGCGAGTCTTCCTAAACTGTGTAGTGTAGTGCAACACGCGAGGCACTTCCGACGCTTGATTGGTAAGGTCAAATATTAGTGGCAATTTTTATGATGCCCTGAAATATTATTTTATCATAATGCCCGAGTAGGTATATCAAAAAGAAATGGAGAAAAGGAAACAATCTCCCTAACGAATCTCACCAGCTATTAAGTTGACTGGAAGAAATCGCTAGAAGCAAAAAGGCTGCCATATACTGCATATTTCTCCAATGTTTTTCTGTGATTGGTGTCCAATAAAATATATACATTCTCTCGTCAGTCGTGAAATTTGTACAGTTTCGGCCGCTGCAATTGAACGACGAAGAAAAGACGATGCCTTTCAGAAAGATAACAGTCATTAATCTCTGGATTTGTTCCCCTTCCACTCTCTTCGTCATGTCCATAATTAATTAATTACATTATATTTTATTCATCATCAGGTTATTTTTGTCTCCACTGCAGGAGCATAACCCTCTCTCATCTGCCGGATACAGACGGAGGATTCGGCCTACACTCCCCGCGCTGGCCAGACGGGTTGGGGAGGCCTGATTGATGTTTTATAATGTATTCCGTTAGTCGCCTTGTACGATATCCACGGGAAGAGTATTCTACTCTACCGGGAACCACGCGGCAACAATATATTGTGCACCCATAGGGTAAGATTGCAAAAGTTATAGCGGCATGTCGGTGGCCATGTCGAAATTAGGCTTATTTCGGCTCGTCCACCGAACCACAGTACATCGTGAGCACTGATTTTGTTGATTTACGTTGATTGACCACGTGAATTAGTTGAACCTCATTACAAAAAAAAATAATTTTGCACCCCGAGGTATATTTGAAAAGTTTTACCGCTTTTATTTGAAACAAAATTAACCAAATAAGATGTCATTAGAATTCTAACATTCCATTCATAATTATTGTATTAATTATAAATCTACTTTAAATCAAATTAATCAATAATTCTATGAGTGAAAATCAAATAACAATTATGTTAACTGGTTTGTATGTGTACGACAACACAATACAATTCGTAACTCTTTATTAATCAAATCTCTTCGTACATTATCAAAATAGGTCACCAATGAAGTCTACTCTGAGAAAAAAATAAGTAGCCCTCCTACTTACATAAGGATAAAAATATACCACTATTACGTAAGTAGCCGCCCCCGTTATAAATGGTGTCACCTACAACTGATTCAGTAGCCGGACACATTACTAAGTAACCACGCTACGTAATAATGTGGCCGGCTACTGAATCAGTTGTAGGCGACACCAATTATAATGGAGGCGGCTACTTACATAATAGTGGTATATTTTTATCCTTATGTAAGTACGAGGGCTACTTATTTTTTTTCTCAGTGTAGAATGATAGATCAATTAGATATCTAGTTTTACGCAGACTCGTGACTGATTTTATAATATTTTCCTGGAAAATGCAGCAGTTTTATACCATATTACGAAGTCTACCAAGACATTCATATCTGTTAAGTTTTTTAAATTAAATATATTGTCTGGAAGATTATTTTACAAAATGGCGCCCTCGTGGTACTTACCAACGGTTTATTTTATCTTACGGCTATGTACTATCGTCAAAATAACCCCGCCCGTACCAATACGTTTTACGAAACTTAAGTACGGTTTATTTATAATACCACAGGCTTTTCGGTGAAGGAAAACATTGTAAGGAAACCTGCATATGCCAAAGAAGAAATTCTGAGGCGTGTGTGAAGTCCACCAAATCGGCTTGGGGCACCGTTGGTGGTCAGGGGTTTGGCACAAAAGATCCTGAAGGGTCGAAGTGTCGCCAGGTCTTCCTGGCCCCCTAAGAAGATAAGGTAAGATCGTCAAAATACCTAGTTGCGATTAAGGAAAAAGTTCTCTTGATTTGAACTGGTTGCGAATCTCAGTTACGAAAACGGCCAGAGTGACCATACACTTTCTTTATTACACAAACAAATACTATTTTTGGTTTATATTAGTGTATGTATGTATATTTTTTTTTTGTGTGTACTATGTCTGCCTTTATTATTTCAAATATCTCTCTCGCGGGTCTGCCGGAAGAAATCTCTCTCAGAGATAAGTTCGCCCTTTGTACTTGTGTTTCTTTTAATTTATTATTTTTTATTTTATCTGTGTGTGTGCAATAAAGAGATAAAAAGAGTTAAAATACAGTTACAAGTTTTAGAAGTAAAAATTAGTACAATTTAGACGGTCCTATCACTAAACGATTTCTTCCTGACAACCTTTGGGTCGAAAATATTATAATAGTGAAAAAGGTAGGCTGTGTTAACAACCCACCAAAAGTGTCATTCTATTGGGGAGGCTTGTACTCCCTTTAATTTTATGGTTATACAAATACATTACATATATTTCATTATAAAAATATACATACATACATAATGCTCACGCCTTGGTCCCGGAGGGGTAGGCAGAGACGACGTATCGCCATTTTATACAAATTATACTTATGAAAACAAACGCAGTTGCGGTTCGAAAACCAAATAAATAATAGATGGTGTTTCTAAGTGGACCGCAAAGTTTACATGGTAATACAAACCTGTTTTTGCTGCTGGTCACACTGTCATGAATATGTTACAGAGACGCAAATAGCGTTGGTTTTTGTATTACAATAGTAACTGCTAACCGTCCGCGTGCACAGATTTATTATGTAATTTCCCGTGGGAATTACACGCTTTTTCCGTATTAAAACTATCCTATGTACTATTTTTGGACCTAAGCTATATGTGTGCCAAGTTTCATCCCGATCCGTCCAGTGGTAGAAGCGTGATTGAGTGACAAACATCCAAACTTAAGCATTTATAATATTAGTGGGATGAGTGTGTTTCGTATTGTTATTCAGGTCATTGTACCCAAACAAATAAGAGTGAGGCATGGCCTGGGGGGGGGGGGGGGGGGGGGGGCACAGTCTTTTCAAATACTGTAAGGTTATGAATATTTTTAACAAAATAAAACCAAACAAAGCTTAAGGAAACTGTCACACCTCCCGGACTGTCTTGCCTTCTTACAACAATGTATATAATAAATAAATAATATGTCTGAGATTCACACCAATTATCCAGTCCCAAATTAGGCGGAGGCTGTGCTATGGTTACTAGATAACGGATAGACATACTTAAATAAATATATAAACATAAAAGACTTGGGTACAAACATTCATATTCATCATACGAACATTTGCCCCTAGCGGGATTTGAACCCGCAACCTCCGGCGTGGCCGCCGTCATGATGGCATGAGAACATGACAGTATATGTTGCCGCCAACGATCTCTATGTACTACTAGATGGAGCGTTCCAAACAATCGCTCTGTTCCACGCAACTGCGGCACCGGGAGCAGCAACTCGGTTACTGTTATAAATTAGATTAGATTTATTTATTTCACATTTACTTCTTAAAAATTCAATTTTACATGTCATTCTAATATGGTAAAAGGGATCGTCATAAAATAAAATAATATATAAATTACAATGTCAACAACTCAAATAATGTCATGGTATATAACATATTATCTATGTCAGTATATAATATTAAAATAAAAATTATAAATACACTCGGTATTAAATTATTACAAATTAAATTAAATTTAATTACCTCCCCAACCCGTCTGGCCAGCGCGGGGAGTGTAGGCCAAATCCTCCGTCTGTCTCCGGCAGATGAGAGAGGGTTGTGCTCCTGCAGTGGAGACAAAAATAACCTGATGATGAAATTAAATTTAAATATATGTAAGTATCCTAATACACATACGATAATTACTTGTAAAACGTAACGCCTGATCGCAGCCCTTCTTCTCCAGGTGTGACCTGAAGTAGGACTATTATCCAACTAACACTACAATCATATAATAATAAGTAGTTCTACAAGCTAACGAGCTGCGTCCTGTCTCGCTACATTGTCGTAATTTTCCGCTTCATTCCATCTAGATTGTGAAATCTCTTGAGAATCCACTACGTTTTTAACAGGAAATCTCGCACGATATCACTCACCGGTTTTTTAACAACGATGGAACGGAGACGGTGTATGCATTTGGGGTGAGAGCCAGGTTGTTTGTTTGTTTGTTTGTTTGTTTGTTTGTACAAACCATTGTTGCCATTTATCTCCAAAACTACTAGTCCGATTTTGATGCGGTTTTCAAGTTGCGGCTGGTTTTTGGACGAAACCGAAACTATGGCCGTAACTCGATTTTTTGACCGAAACTGGCCGAAATCGAAACCGAATCTTCGGTCGGACACCAATCCAAACCAACGCAACATACCCTTCTCTACCTTCGTTACTGCATCTTCTTTCATACCACACTTGATGACGACCTCCGTGGCGGAACGGGTAGCTCACGGACTGCCACGCCGGAGGTTGCGGGTTCGAATCCCGCTAGGGGCAAATGTTCGTATGATGAATATGAATGTTTGTACCCAAGTCTTGGATGTTTATATATTTATTTAAGTATGTGTATCCGTTATCTAGTAACCATAGCGCAGGCTCTGCCTAGTTTCGGACTAGATAATTGGTGTGAATGTCTGGCATTTTTTTTTTATTTACTTCTCTCGTATCACTGTACTTTTTCAAATATGGTGTTATCTTACCACAATTATCTAGTCTGTAGTAATTTAATTTGCTCACGTAATTGTGGGTCAAAATTTAATAACACATAATTTCGACAATAACATCCAAGTTTTATATCAACCCAAACGATTCGGTTTAGCTAGGAACAGTTAAATTTTTTTCTGTCAAATTAAGCAATTTAAATAATGTTCCTCGTTTCTATAAAAGTGTTATTTGCATATCAATAAATTTTCGTTTATTAATTGCTCAGTTAAATTTCATTTTTACAGTAATTATAAGAAAATCAATTATTTACAACAGGAATTATCATATCAATTAAGTTCATCGATAATAATATTTAAGTTGCCGTTAAGTTTATCCTCGTCTATATTTGAGTTAGGTGTTAAGAATTGAAATTTATTCTCCTGACATTTGAGGAAGGAAAATATCGTTAAGGAAATGACTACTTTAGTGGCCTTTCCTAAAAATATAACCTTGCAATGCTTGCTTGATATTCCCAATGACATTATAGCTATTCGTCCGCATGGACCACTTAAAATCACAATATATTATATTTTCCCGTAGGCATGGTTTTATTTCGGGATAAAAACTATCCTATGTCCTATTCCAGGACCTAACATATATGTGTGCCTAGTTTTATCACGATCCGTCTAGTGGTTGAAGCGTAACAAACATCCAAACATCTAAATATCCAAACTTTCGCCTTTATAATCTTAGTAGGATTAGTAGAATAGGATGGATATATTACGTCGTACAATAACAGTAAAATAAACGATTATTTGAATGACAAAGATGCCTGGTACTAATGTTGATTCAGCTTCGCACACTCTTTATATAATTGTATACAAACTTGATTTTTAAAAGATGTGTTGCGTGAAGTTTGTTGCGCCGTTTCTTCTTCACAGCGCTGACACCTAGGAAGCGGTAGTCGATAAAAAAATGACGTGTATAAATGTACCAAGTGTACTCATATGCAATAAATGATTTTGACTTTGACTTCGTCTCACAGATGACTGCAGTTTTCCATTACTCTCGCACTAAGCCAAGGATTTAAAAACAACAAACAAAACAACGATATAAGATCTTGACATTATTTTCCAAGTAGCTTAATTGGCATGTCAAGGAACACGACATCTGCATTACCAGACTTGTTTAAAGAGGAAAAAGTCCTCATATTCATGAACTAGCTGTGCCCGCGGCTCCGCTCGCGTGGACTACAGAATTATTTTCCGCCCCCGCTCCCGCTCCCGCCGCCTCCTCGCTCCAATCGTAGTCCTAACTCATCGCCATCTAAATTCCGCACTTCTTTGTTGTCTATTATACTAGCTGTTGCCCGCGACTTCGTCCGCGTGGACAACTTAACATCACAAATTATTATGTACTCATCGGAATAATCTCTTTTCAGATTTCTCAATTATAATTTTCTTTTTATTTCGGTTTTGAAAATCAAAGATCAATCTAGCTGGTTTTAGTAGACCTCTGAAAAATACTATCTTTGTACTGCACTAAAGTTTTTGATGCTGGTTTTTCTATTTCTTGGATAATTATGGAGATTTTTTTATATATTATGTTATTCCGGGATATACACTGTCACTTTACAAAGTTTCGTCAAAATCCGTTCGGCAGTTTATGCGTGATGTCCGTACAAACAAACAAACAAACAAAATTTTTAAAAACCGTTCTAACATGTTCAGTTACTTATTTTAAGTCGCCCTGGTTGGTTTATTTCCGAATATATTCAATGTACAGACTTTTTTGCATTTACATTTTATTATATGTATAGATTTCCCGTAGGAATGGGATGTTTTTTTCGGGATATAAACTATCCTATGTCCTATTCCAGGACCTAACCTATATGTGTGCCAAGTTTTATCACGATCCGTCCAGTGGGTGAAGCATGATTGAGTAACAAACATCAAATATCCAAACTTTCGCATTTATAATATTAGTAGGATAGGATAGGATACTTACGTAATTTGAGTTTTTGAAAACTATAAATTTTTGTAACTTTTGTTTGAGTAAGCCGATTGCGATGAAATATAGACTAAAACTCTTGCCGTGTGGTTTCCGGTAGAGTAGAATGGGACCACTCCAACTCTTCCCGTGGATGTCGAGTGTAGGCCAAATTTTCCGTCTGTCTCCGGCAGATGAGAGAGGGTTGTGCTCCTGCAGTGAAGACAAAAATAACCTGATGATTATAGACTAAATGTTACTCCGAATTAAGCCCTATATTTCTCTGAAAACTGCATCAGAATTGTTCTAGTTACGTGTACTAACTAACAGACAAAAATTTCAAAGACGATATTAATGTGTTCTATTGCTTTATCCTTAAACCCCCTAATTTTTTTTAAAGATATATCCAATGTACAGACACGCGAATTTTTCGTTTTAATTTATTAAGCAGATCATGTATTGTGATACAAAGCAGTCGTGAATCTTTTCGGAGCAGGATAAAAATGATTTCTATCTATAGTCATGACCAAGGTCATCTTGGCACGTGTTCGAGCAACTATAGATTTGACCTCAACAACTATCGCTGTTGGTTTTCTGCCGTGAATATTAGATACTAGATTCCTTTGCTATTTCCTTGTTTCATCATCAGGTTATTTTTGTCTCCACTGCAGGAGCACAACCCTCTCTCATCTGCCGGAGACAGACGGAGGATCCGGCCTACACTCCCCGCGCTGGCCAGACGGGTTGGGGAGGCCTGTTTGATGTTTTATAATGTATTCCCTTAGTAGCCTTGTACGACATCCACGGGGAGAGTTGGAGTGGTCCTATTCTACTCTACCGGAAACCACACGGCAAGATTTCCTTGTGAAGATAGTTCAGTTCATGACGGCACGCCGAGAGGAGTGGTTAGCTAGTCGGTATCTTAGTGTACGTACTTACATACGTGTAGTCTACGCGAGCGGAGCCGCGGGCACATCTAGTGTATAAATAAATTATAATAACAATCAAATTATAAAATAATTGATATTATTGTCATCACGCCATTACTAATAATCTAAACAAAGTGGCAGCGATAACCCCTCTTTACGAGTCTTGTAGGTAGATAACTCTACAGAGGTCAATGACATGGATTTCTTCTCAATAATTATTATTATGAGATGAGATATGGTGTTATCTTTAGCTCACGAAAAAAATTACATACGTAGAGATGCACTGCTGAGATTATCGATGAGAGATATCGATAATATTGCACTAGGTACTAATTTTTACTTTTTTCTTCGTCCGCTTTTCGTTTCGTGACAACAACGACGTTGGATCGCGCAAAGTGGCAAGAAATACCCCTCTGGGACCAGGGCATCAGCATTATGTGTGTATGAATGTTTAATTCCAAACCAGGATTTTCTTATGAGCTATGAGAATTATATATGGATAGGACAATTCACACATATAACATTCACACCGGGGCCAGCTTCTATCAATCCACGTCCTCTGGCGCTCGAGTCCAAAGAACAAGCCACTAGTCTTTAGTCTCTGATTAGGAGTGCACTCGCAGAGACCAACCCGCGCGTCATAGGGCCCACCTACTACCAACATCTCCCCGGTGACCTACATACAGAAACGAATGATGAAACGTTTAGTCATCATGTCAGCCTTTAGACGTCCACTGCTGGACATAGGCCTTCCCCAATGAACGCCACCACCCCCCGTCCTCCGCATCCAGCCGCTTCCGGCCACCTTCTTTAGGTCGTCGGTCCATCTGGCGGCGGGGCGTCCCACCCTGCGCGAGCCGATCCGCGGTCTCCACTCCAGAACTCGTCTGCCCCAACGGCCGTCGGTTCTGCGACAGATGTGGCTAACGTTTAGTCGTCGACTGAAAACCTTTTATTGGATAAAGAATTATACTCTGTCAAAGAATTTACGGACATACAATTTTGAATTTAAACTGCGACATACTTTATGAAAATTGATTTTTTTATTTTTATATACATTGTTATTATTATGTACATTAAGTTATGACATTGTTATAAATCTCATACACGAGTTGTGTAGAATTGACATTTTGTATACTATTTTTTTATTATTTTTTGACGATCACATTAACTCTGACCTTTTACGTAAGTTAATCTATGTATTAAAATTTGTAATGTCAAATAAACAAATCTAATCTAATCTATCCTAATATCATCTTTCTCTTCTCAATCTATAATATAAAAATGAATCGCAAAATGTGTTGGTAAGCGCATAACTCAACAACGCCTGGACCAATTTGGCCAAATCTTTTTTTAAAATGTTCGTTGAAGTTCAAGGATGGTTTTTACGGCGAGAAAAATTAGAATTATTGCTGGAAAAACCCTAAAAATAGCCCTTTTCTTTTTCCCATACAAATGATTTCTAACTAAAACGTAGTCAATTTGAGCTTTATTGCTATGGTATAAAGCACTCACAAGCACTCACTGTTGTCTAAGCAATGTAGGTGTGTTCCTAACGTCAAAGATCATATCTATCAAAACAATGTGCGTGTGTGCGTTGGAGCACAGAATACATAGTTGGAGGAGTTTAATGTCGCGTTCCGAAACTCGCGTTTCTTTTGTATTAGTTTCGGCACGCGAGATAAAATGCATCAGTTTCCACGTCATTACATCAGTCAAACAAAAATCGGAAGCGGGAGCAGGAGGGGAGCGGGAGTGAGAGCGGGAGTGAGAGCGGGAGCGGGAGCGGGAGCGATAGTGGGAGCGGGACGGGAGCGGAAGCGGAAGTGGAAGCGGAAGCGGGAATGGGAGCGAATGGAAGCCGCGGGCACAGCTAGTATATATATATATATGTATGTATATATTTCTTCTCCTTTTTTCCTTTAATAAATAAGTTAGGAGTGCAATGTTCTCGATATCTCGGAAGTCGATAAATTCAGCATTCCATCTCTATTAATTTTTCATTCGTAAACCATATGGACACGCTCGGCTGTGACAAGCGTAATTAATAATAATAAAATAACTGTTCATCAAACAGAATCCAAAAACCAACGCATTTGCGTCTCAAAACAAAATATACAGTAGATATTGTTCCGAAGTGGTCTGAAAAGTTAATTTGTATTATTAACAAACTTGTTTTTGCTGCTATGTCAGCTTGCATCTACATGTATATTTTGTTTTCGTCACGCAAATATTTAATTTGAATGTGAATGTACAAGGAAAATAATTGAGGTGACCGCCGTCATAGTCAAATGCGAAACTATGGATGTTGGGATGTTTGTCACTCAATCACGCTTCAACCACTGGACGGATCGGTATGAAACTTGGCACACATATAGGTTAGGTCCTAGAATAGGACATAGGATAGTTTTTATCCAATACATTTCATTCCTACGGGAAATACATAATAATTTGTGATGTTAAGTTGTCGCGGAAGAAGTCGCGGGCAACAGCTAGTTGAAAACTAAGGAACACTTATTTTAACTGCCAAGCTGTGCCTTTCTCGTAGCAATTTCCATCGTCTGACCCCTTTATGTACGAATATCCGTTGCCCAGCGTTCTGAGCAGACGATCTATTGTAAAGCAATTGAAATATAACGGATGTTTCGCTTCTTTAATGAATGCTATTGCAACAATGCATTTCTTAATGTGGTGCCGTGTGGTTCCCGGCTTTGAATAGGGTCACCGCCCATTTTCCCTTGTGTATCGTCAAAGATTGCACCAGGGACGGGCAGCAGCGATCTCCTGTGTATATTAATATCATTACTGATATCACTAATCAATAAAGGTGATTATAGCAAATCCCCCAATGGACTGCTCACCAAAAGTGGCATTCTATTGGGGAGGCTTATGTTCAGCAGTGGACGTATATAGGCTGATTATAATTACTATGTGAACTCCGGGTATAGCCTCATTGAGTATTAGCCTCACCGAATCAGGCGGGGCTCTGATGAGGTGGACAATTATTTCCCTAGCTAATCGTGGTACCTCGACATGGCGGCGATGTTGTTCGCAACACACCACAGTCGCTTTGCGACGTATGTGAGGATCTCGCAAAGTGACGATACCTCGTCTCTGCCTACCCCTCTGGGACCAGGGCGTGAGCATTATATACGTATGATTCCTATAAGACTCAGCAAATCCTTTCAATTTCAGATGCGTAGTCCCCGAGTGCGACCTGACGCCCCCGCAGTTCGACACTGGCGGGTGGGGGCCCTGGGCGCTCCCCGGGGGCAGTCGGTGCGAGCGGCGCGTGCCGGTGGGGGATACATGCGCCCCCCACTCCTTCCACGAGAACGAGACAAAGAGGTGTAACGCCTGGGTGTATGAGCATGACAACACTATTGTTCCCACGGTGAGATTTACTTCATCTACCTGCTTCATCATCAGCCGAAACACGTCCACTGCTGAACACAATCCTAGTTAAAAAAATGCTATCAAAATAGAACGGCTATAGCTATTTGTTTATTTCAGTCGATTTTCGGACCCAGCGCACCTCTCCCGCATACCCTTAATGCCTCGCGATTACGTTTCTACTGAGAATAAACAGTTAAACCTCCCTTCCTCTAAACATGCACTGGCCAACGATCTCTATATACTACTAGATGGAGCGTTCCAAACAATCGCTCTGTTCCATGCATGTAGCCACAACTCTTTCACATTCACAATGAAACTTGTGCAGTTACTACTCAGAACATTTAATTATTTTCAAAATATTGTCATTATTTAACCGTAACGTCAATATTTAGTAATAATTAAATGTTCTGCGTAGTAACTGCACAAGTTTCATTGTGAATATTGTGAAAGAGTTGTGGCTACTTGCGTGGAACAGAGCGATTGTTTGGAACGCTCCATCTAGTAGTACATAGATATCGTTGGCATTGGCGTTTTGCTAGTTTAAGATATTAAACTGTAGTATTTTCATTAAAAAATTCGTGTAATTAGTTAAAGAACTAATTAACAATAATCTTACTTTAATTTGTTATACCTGTTCTAATTAGTGAGAGACTAATATAAAACATCACTAAAACTGCATAAAAAGACTTCTGGCGTTCATATAACTTTGAGTATTGTAAAAAGTCATAGAACACTGCGATCCTTTAAAAAATACTTACAAATTAAATTATATATTGTGCAAACTACAGTCAAACTTTCTGAATTTTGCCGTCGATTTTCAATTTTCGTCGAAAATTCCATACAAATAAGTATGAAGCTCTGGCGTCAATATATATCTGAATCTGACTGCTTCTCAGCCTCATACCCAGGCTGGTAATGTTCCATAGAAAAAAGTTGCCGTAGAGCCTCAGAACAATAATTCCGTTACTCAAAGTTATATGAACGCCAGAAGTCTTTTTATGCAGTTTTAGTGACGTTTATATTATTTTCTCACTAATTAGAACAGGTATAATTTATATTATGGTTTTTTGATATCAAAATACTACAGTTTAATACTTTAAACAAGCAAAACGCCAGTGTATGTTTCGAGGAAGCCTTAAGCAGTTAGCAATATGTACAATTTGATTCCCCCATCCCCGTTCTGTCACCGAACTACCAGGCGTGGTGAGGGACTTCATCCTTATCTTATCTTGTTAGGGAGCCAGGAAGACCTGGAGACACTTCGACCCTTCAGGATCTTTTGTGCCAAACCCCTGACCACCGACGGTGCCCCAAGCCGATTTGGTGGACTTCACATACGCCTCAGAATTTCTTCTTCGGCATATGCAGGTTTCCTTACGATGTTTTCCTTCACCGAAAAGCCTGTGGTATTATTAAATAAATCGTACTTAAGTTTCGTAAAACGCATTGGTATGAACGTGAGGCGAGTGCACAACCAACCGGCTACCACAGCTCGACTTCATCCTTATGTAGTAGACATACCACGCTCTCGCACGAAGCGTTTTGCTTCCTCTTTCATGATGCGAACTGCTAAACTAACTCTCTACCAGCTTGGGTATTTCCGGACAAGTATGTAGGTATCAATAACTAGTATCAATAACTTCGTTGATTGTCCTTTAATGCTCTTTCATTCATTCATCATCATCAGATTATTTTTGTCTCCACTGCAGGAGCACAACCCTCTCTCATCTGCCGGAGACAGACGGAGGATTTGGCCTACACTCCCCGCGCTGGCCAGACGGGTTGGGGAGGCCTGATTGATGTTTTATAATGTATTCCCTTAGTCGCCTTGTACGATATCCACGGGAAGAGTTGGAGTGGTCCTATTCTACTCTACCGGAAACCACACGGCATACAAATGCTCTTTGCTTTGAAGTAATTAAAATAACATTTTCTACTTGTCTTGAAGTTGTTTTTTCTCTAAAAATATATTTTTTTAACAGACTTATCAATGACGATAAAATTTCGCTTTTTTCGGAACCAAACTGGTATAATTTGGTTTTAAGCAACCATCTGTGTAGCAGGATAATGTAACTCCAAAACTGGTTGCAAAACTTTATTGTCATTGGGGAAATACGGAATAAGAAAGCAAAGTGTACGCGTGAACGCAACGTGTGGGTTCTGTACATTTTTTTTTTCGTTTTCCTGTTATTCACACGTTCGTTTTCCTGTTATTCACACGAACAATTAAAAGCGAGCTTCTATTACTGCGCACTTGAAAAATTGACACCTAGATCATTTTTGCGCCCCTCCAAGGTATGCGCCCTAGCATCGCCCTAGTTACGGCACTGCATAGATATAGCCCCAGCGGGAATAATGCTTCCAACAGGCTTTAGACGCCAAACGCCTATCCGAATATAGCACACTAATATTATACGGCGGTGTACTATTTTAGCACTTTTAATGATATAAGAAGCATCCTTTCAGCTTTGCGATAAAAACACGACTAAGAAAAAGTGTGCTTACGCCGCCATTAAGCACACTTTTGTCGTCTCGTTAACATTCTGATGTCCTTGGTACGAGTATTTAATGTCGTTGATGCCTGTAAACAAACTTATGACGCGGGTACAAGCTAGTTTTCTTAAATCAATTGGTCTAAGAAGCTTTTAAGTTAGTTAAGTTAGCCGGACAGACAGACAGACGGGCAAGGAAGCGTCAATAAAGAGTATCCGTTTTCACGGAACCTTAAAAAGCCGTTTTTCCTCAGACTTGCAGCATTGAGCTCGAAATTGAGGTCAAATTATTTATTTATACGTCTATAAATTAACTGCAATGTCTGGAGTTTTCGAACAGTTTCGGTTATAGCATATCTTGATATAAGGGAGGACAACAACATCGAGTGTCAAATATAATAAAAACAATATTTCGGACATAACCAACCACTGATTCAGGAAGTTTTTAATGTAAAATTATTAAGTGCTTGACGCAGCTTCAAAATCAGTTAAAAGCAACGATCTCTATGTACTTACTAGATGGAGCGAACCAAACAATCGCTCTGTTCCATGCAACTGCGGCTCCCAACTCGTTCACACTCGCTTTGACACTTGTTCGGTTACTACGCAAAACATTTAATTGTCTATAGGTACTTATAATAAAACTGTAACTGGTCTATGTCTGTACATGAGAGATATTAAAAAAAAATTGTATGAGGGGTCTTTATAGGGCCAATAGAAGCTAAAATATATATTTTTTTAATTGTCTGTCTATCTGTATGTATGTTTGTTACCGCATCACGCAAAAACTACTGAATGAAATTTGATGCAGAACAGATTTTTTCACTGTTGTCTTGCTGGTGGTCTAACTTAAAATCTGGTGCATGTATCATCTTGATACGCCACTTAGAACCTGAGATATTAATAAAGTAAATTTTTCTAGAAGCCATTATATCGGATGATAATAATACGACTGTTAATATTTCTTTCAGTAACTCAGTATCACATTTAGAAATCATTCATGAAAAAAACATCTCTTTTTTTTTAAAATGCAATATTTCTCGAACGTACGAGTATCTTCATCATAAGGGCAAGGTCAACGACCGCGGCGCGGCAAACGGCGCGGCGCGTATGGGATTGAGTGAAATTTAGTTTTTGGGGATAGGGATGGGGTTGAGGTTGGGGTTGGGATTGGGATTGGGATATTGAGAGTCTCGAGTCTGAGTGGGAGTGGAAGTAGAAGTGGGAAGAGAACGGGAGCGGAAGTGGGAACGGGGGCGGATTCGGTAGTTCACGCGAGCGGAGCCGCGGGCACAGCTAGTTTATAATATTAGTGGGATGGGCTTCTCACGTCACCGGGCCGGATGCAGGTGTCATACACACTTTATATGACCTAACTACTTTAATTTAATTATTATACGAGACAGATACGGGCGGGCACGGCTGCTGATTGGGTCGCGCCGCCCAACTGCAGATAACCCATCATTCGACGCCGTACGACCGGCATTACTAATTAAGTTTATCAGCAATTGATGATATTGGAAAAAAATCACCAAAAGAGCACGTACACTGACTTAGTCTAATCACAAATTAGAATTGTCTGTACTGGTGTATGCAACATCACAACAAACATAATTTGTCATATGAGGAAACCGACGTTTTCAGTAGCGACTGACGACGTCGGTGTCCTCATATGACAAATTATGTTTGTCTGGAAGGGGGGGAAAAGGTTATCTGGAAGAAATCTCTTAAAGCGATAAATAAATGTTCTGCGTAGTAACTGCACAAGTTTATTTACTAAATTAGTAATAATTAAGTGTTCTGCGTAGTAACTGCACAAGTTTCATTGTGAATGTGAAAGAGTTGTGGCTACTTGCGTGGAACAGAGCGATTGTTTGGAACGCTCCATCTAGTAGTACATAGAGATCGTTGCCTAAAAGTTTTTATTTTTGAAATGTGTTTTATTTTGTCGTTACAGTTCGGGCTGGCCTGTCAGGAGTGGAAGCGCACCCTCGTGGGCACAATACACAGTGTCGGCCTGTTCATGGCCCTTCCCATTACCGGATACATATCTGATACGTGAGTACAACAACCGTGCCGTGTGGTTTCCGGTAGAGTAGAATAGGACCACTCCAACTCTTCCCGTGGATGTCGTACAAGGCGACTGAGGGAATACATTATAAAACGTCAATCAGGCTTCCCCAACCCGTCTGGCCAGCGCGGGGAGTGTAGGCCAAATCCTCCGTCTGTCTCCGACAAATACGTCCGTGGTGTTCAACTAGGCCAGGCTTATCTTGGCCACACCAAATCCCCCAACCCCCCAACCTGACCACTTTGGTCATCGTTTCATTGCTACACTCCCATTTGCTAGAGGGGAAGTGGGAACTCTCTTCCTACTTTAACTCTTTACTTCTATAATTAAATTTGTCTGGGGCCCAAGGTAGCGTAAATTCACGACCTGGGACTTGCCCTAACTTCACTGGTAGGTGTCTTTGCAGTTACCTCCGTTGATCCTCGCTTAGAGGAGTTGCGGGGGGAGAATGGTGAGGAGGCGGGAATGTCTCCGGCAGATGAGAGAGGGTTGTGCTCCTACAGTGGAGACAAAAATAACCTGATGATGATGAGTACAACAACAAAATTGCTATTAGCTTAAGCGGAAACTTAAAATTAACCACATTGGCGTCAAACAATACTATATATGAAGTACTTCGTAAAGTAGCGACTTGTTTAATGCGACCGGCATAGTATATACATCATCATCATCATGCCTGCCCCTAGAAGTCCACTGCTGGACATAGGCCTTCCCCCTTAAACGCCACCACACCCGGTCCTCCGCCCTACGCATCCAGCCGCTACCGGCCACCTTCTTCAGGTCGTCGATCCGCCTGGCGGCGGCGGGTCCCACCCTGCAATTGTCGATCCGCGGTCTTCACTCCAGAACTCGTCTGCCCCAACGGCCGTCGGTTCTGCGAGTCCTTTCATACTATTTCGGGCTTCAGGCTATGTCGGTGATTTTCGTTCTTCGTCGGATCTCCTCATTACAAATCATATCCTTCAAAGATACGCTGAGCATAGCCCTCTCCATAGCTCGCTGAGCGACTTGAAACTTGTGGATCAGGCCTACTGTCAGTGTCCACGTTTCTGCACCGTAGGTCATGACGCATAAACATACACTTGTCTAATCCCAAACTAGGATTGTCTCCTGTGCTATGGGAATTAAACAAGGATTGGACAATTCACAAATATAACAAACAGATCGGGATCAGCTAGTTCAAAGTTGTCTGTCACCAGTGGGAATCCAACCCACGCCCTCTGGCGTCGTCGAGGCCAAAGGCCGAGGTCAAAGGCGCGTTCAGTAGATGAGTATGTTGTTGACATACAATGTTGTCCCTCTCTCGATCGACTATACTCGGACATTCAGCCCTACCATATTGCACGCACACACACAGACGTATACGAACAGGCTAGTGCTCGGGTAGTTGTCATTTCACCCTTGTGCAGTTGAATTTGCATAGCAATTGTAATCTTGTTAGATTGTCTTATGCAAAACTTATGCATGACTAGCTTCGCTCGCGTGAACTACAGAATCCGCTCCCATTCCCGCGCCCACGCCCACTCCCACGTCCACTCCCACTCCCACTCCCATTCCCACTATCAACTCCAAATGTAGTCCAAATTTATCGCAATCTGAATAGTACGGAAATACTATTATCTGCAATATATTGCATACTAACCTTACCTACTAATGTATTTGAAAACTAAAAATGTCCATAACTTTTGTTAAAGTACACCGATTGCTATGAAATAAAGACTAAATGTTAAGTTAAGTTAAGCCCCACGTTTCTGTGAAAAGTCCATCAAAATCCGTTCAGTAGTTTTTAAGTGATGCGTGCACAAACTCATAGACAAACAGATAAACAGAAAAAAATTCAAAAATGATCGAAATCTGTTCTGTTGCTTATCCTTAGACTCCCCAATTTTTTTTTGTAAATATCTTCAATGTACACGCGACACGCGAAGTTTACGATTTTATTTATTAGACTATGTTATTCTCAGATTCGGCCGCCGCACCGCCCTCATCATAGCGGCCGTGTCCGCCGGTGTGATGGGCCTCATCCGCTCGTTCTCCCCAAACTACAACATGTACCTCGTCTTCGAGTTCCTTGACGCCACCATCGGCTCTGGCGTCTACAGTACTGGGTTCATTCTCGGTAAGTACGTCCGTCGTCGTCAGTGCCTCAAGATGAATGTCTAAAATCATTTTAATTTATACCTTATTATCACATAGTAAGGTGCTGAGACTCTTTTACTTAATTCGATCTGTGATTGATCTGACAAATAACTATAGCGTCAGTAATCAAGCCGACAGACAAGTTCTATAGTGGAGACCGCGTATCTCCAATCCAGAACTTCCCCTGCTCCCCGATGACCTTAAACAAGTGGCTGGTGGTGATAGCAATACACACACACTGTTGCTGATAAAATTTCTATTACAGCCCTTGAAATGGTGGGTCTGGATAGACGAGTCATCGGAGGCAACATCATATCCTGTTCATTCGCGCTGGGACAAGTCCTCCTTGCTCTAGTCGCATGGGGCGTGCCTTACTGGAGAAACTTGACGAGAGCCCTGTACGCACCCTCGCTGCTCTTCATATTATACTTCTTTGCCATCGAGGAAAGCGTACGGTGGTTACTCAGCAAAGGAAATAAGAAAGAAGCTGCCACAATCATATACAAAGCAGCAGCCTATAATAAGAGGAAGCTGTCACCAGAGTCAATAAAACAGTTGAGTGAAGATTCCACTCAAGATGCGAAATCAGCGCAAACAGAAAATCACAAAGAAGCAGAACCGACCAAGAAGCGATCATTAGCATCAGAGGTGATACGTTCCCGTGTCATTATGTTCCGGTTATGCATTTGCTCCTTCTGGTGGATCACGGTGGTGTTCATATACTACGGGTTGTCTATCAACTCGGTCTCGCTAGCCGGGAATATGTATGTCAACTACATTCTAACATCGTTGGTGGAGATCCCCGGGTATGCCCTCAGCGTGCTTACTTTGGACCGATTTGGCCGGAAGAGTTCTATCATGACCGCCTTCTTCATTTGCGGAATCGCGCTTATTGGTTTCCCATTCGTACCTAGTGGTGAGTACCCATTAACCTAATTTGCTATAATCTTGTTAAAAAGGTCTCACTCTTTCTCAAGGGTCATCTAAGATAGCTTTATTAATGAACCATATGTGACTATTTGCACGATTTTTTGCGACTTACTTCAGGTAATCTTCGGAACTGTTCGAGATATACCACATTGTAAAATTTGGACAATCCCGCATTATAAACAAGGAAGTTTAGGATTAGACTTTATTAGAATGAAAACTTATCCTAATAATGACTTAGGGTTTGGATAGTGGCTTGAAATCGTTATTTATAGATTAAAGACGACTCGCTACATGGTTATCCTCATTGTTCCAGACATGGTGTGGCTGATGACGTCGCTAAACATGCTGGGCAAGCTGTGCATCAGCATGTCGTTTAGTAGCATCTACATCTACACTTCGGAGCTGTTCCCCACCACGGCGCGCCACCGGCTGCTCGCCGTCTGCTCCATGTTCGGCAGGATTGGGAATATTGTTGCGCCGCAGACGCCGCTACTGGTCAGTGTTTTGGTATTTCGTTCATCAAGTTAAGGCAACCGACAGAAGAATACAGTAACGCTGGGTAGCAATTAAAAAACGCTTCAAGTCTTAACGTCTTCGCGTCCTCCACAATTTTAGTCACTCAGCGAGATACGAAGAGGTGTATGCTCGGAGTTTCCTTGAAGGAAAGTAAAGTAAAGAAGAGATCCGACGAAAAACCATACAATTGCACTGACACAACACTGACTCAGCATGTGTCGCCGCTAGGGTACGATACTGGTAGTTCTGCTAAAGAGATCAACATTGTAAAGTGGCAGCCACATCGGCCTGGTAACCGATGGGTCAGACGAGTTCTGGAGTGGAAACCGCGTACATTTTACGCGCAGACTGATACTGAATGATGATCGTTTAGTGTTCACCGCATCTTGGCCGTTAGTTACTGGTGTCAAGGTCTCAAAAGAAGCTACAAAATTTCACATGATCAACAGTAAATGAAATTCTTGGTATATCTAGAGCATGGATATCACTCACCAAAACAAGACATGACTATTGTGTTATTTGCATATAAAAGCAAACATCGGCAGACTGTTTACCTATTTCTTTGTTCTTTTACCATTGTAATTTTGCACCTGTTGTTTGCTTCATGACAAAATATTTTGTTATGTTTACACGCGTATGGGTTGTTATAATGCCGTTTAATTAAGGATCGAATTTATTTAAAACAAATTAAAATCTCAATTACCATACTCTACTGACAAGCTAGTCCTTAGACAACAGCATTAATTACTTATTCCCTCGTTCTAAAAGATCCAAATCGTTCGCTTCCGAAAACTAAAATTGTCCCTCGTGCATATTCTGACTGCTTACGGTGGGCAGATTCACCGGAACGTTCTAAACTCGGAGCGTTCAAGATGCCATCGGTATGTGCTACTATTCCCGTCTTCCTCGTATTGACCATTCTTCTTCATGCATAGTCTCGAATGTACGTATAGTTTTTGGCGTAACCGATCATGGAATATATTAAAAACTGTAGACCGAAGCTCTACCTACCATTAAGTTCCTTTATGAGCTTACTAACTTTAACCCGCGATTTTGTCTGTATTATAAAGTATCATCATTATCAGGTTATTTTTGTCTCCATTGCACGAGCACAGCCCTCTCTCGTCTGCCGGAGACAGACGGAGGATTTGGCCTACACTCCCCGCGCTGGCCAGACGGGTTGGGGAGGCCTGATTGATGTTTTATAATGTATTCCCTCAGTCGCCTTGTACGACATCCACGGGAAGAGGTGGAGTGGTCCTATTCTACTCTACCGGAAACCACACGGCACGGTTGTTGTACTCACGTATCAGATTGATGTTTTATAATGTATTCCCTTAATCGCCTTGTACGACATCCACGGGAAGAGTTGGAGTGCTCCTATTTTACTCTACCGGAAACCACACAAAGTATCCAACTTGTTAATCCAAGATATAACCACCAAGTTTCATCAAAACCCGTTCAGCCGTTAAAGTATGATTGAGCAACAAACAAACATGCATACATTCTCCCTTGTAATATTACTTAGATTAATGTAAAATTATCTTTTGACTCAGCACCGCTACCAGATATTTTAAATACATTAAAAACATGCTTTTAAATGTAAGAAGTTCTGAACAATTTCCGTGTTTCTCTCTTCAGATGGCGTATATGGAGTCGCTACCGTACCTAATATTCGGCATCATGGCGATTACCTCTGGCGCGCTCATGACCCTCACGCCAGAGACGCTCAAGATGAGTCTACCGGACACCGTGGCTCAGGCAGAGAACATTGTCAAGAAACCACCAGTCCAGCGCCATGATAGCTATCGAGCGACTCATGTAGAGTAACATTAGGAGACAATGATGATATATGCTTGCGTTCTGTAAGCCCCAAGTGATTGCGTCCTGTAAGCCCTAATTGATGCGTCCTGTAAGCCCCGTGGCTCAGGAAGAGAAAATTGTCAGGAAACCACCAGTCCAGCGCCACGATAGCTATCGATCGACTCATGTAGAGTAAACATTCGGTGAAGATGATGCATTGTGCTTGCGTTCTGTAAGCCCCAAGTGATTACGTCCTGTAAGCCCTAAGTGATGCATCCTGTAAGCTCCGTGGCTCAGGCAGAGAACATTGTCAAGAAACCACCAATCCAGCGCAACGATAGCTATCGATCGACTCATGTAGAGTAACATTAGGAGACGCTGATGACATGTGCTTGTGTTCTGTAAGCCCTAAGTGATGCGTCCTGAAAGCCCTGCACTGCGAGCCACAGAGGTCATTTTAAGACCAAAGTATAGTCGATGGCAAAAAGGCTTATCGCTATGCTTGTACGTGCTTTCAAAAGCCTTTTAAGGTTCCATAAAAACGGATACCTTATATACCCTTGGTAATTTTTTTAAGGTAGTGTCTTTCATTGCAACGATCTAAGCTGCCACGATTACCATAAATCCAGATTAGCTGAATTTTCTAGCGGCAATTTGAAAGCTGCCTAAAAAGACGACACTTCAGAATTGACAATTACGGGTATGACGTTCTTTCGGTAACTTCACTTTTGAGTATTGGTGAAATTAGTGCTGAATAAGTTCGAATTTATGCCGCCAGGGGCGCTGGTGGGAATATTTGCGTCGCCAATTGGGACTGAAAGTGAGTTAACGATAATTGACTGTGTAAATAGTGCTTAGATATAAACGCCATATTAGTAAGATTTTACAATGTATGTCACGATAATAAAATTACGATATAGGAACGTACCCATACTACGTGACACGTTTAGAGGGGAGGGGTCTTGGTCACTGAGGGGAGGGCGGAGGGGTAGTTGTAAAAAAGGGCCCCCAAGTTTGGATACGTTCCTTACTTTCTACTTATCCAGAATAAATAATTATTTCATTTACATATCTCGTACATCACTTGTCTAATCTCAAATAAAGATTTTGGCATATCTTGGCATATACTACGGGTGGTCTCCGAAGGGGGAGGGGGGTAAAAAATGGGTCACGTAGTTTGGGTACGTTTCCTTAGTTGCCATAACTGTGGTACACTGTTAGGTAGTAAATTATTCATGGAGTCCAGGAGATCTACTTAGTATTTCTAATAATATCCATAGAATTGCGAAGCCATTTTGTAGTTTTAAATTGGCTATGTGTCTTATTCTAATTATCGTATCGCATAACATTATAAAACATCAATCAGCCTCTCCAGCCCGTCTGGCCAGCGCGGGAAGTGTAGGCCAAATCCTCCGTCTGTCTCCGGCAGATGAGAGAGGGTTGTGCTCCTGCAGTGGAGACAAAAATGACCTGATGATGATGATGATGATCTTAGTTAGACGCCAAACGCTTATCAGGTTATGTCACGTGACCCATTACAGAGTACAAAATAACATTGTAGTTCGAAGGATATTATCCGAATAATTAAGAAGTATATTAAGTAATTTTTGACATACAATTAATTTTCGATTTGAGCAAGATTGGAACCTTCGTCTAACCGGAGTCATCTACCGCGTATACTATTCTTCCTTCCTTTATTTATTACTTTTCTTTCCTTGTCAATCGCTTCTCCATTTTCTGGTCCAACGCCAGGCTTACAGTTAACCTATGTCATCTGACCATATAAACCATCTGGCCCCTACTAGCCGCTGCCACAATATGGGGGTAACTTCTCTTCTTGTCTTCTCCGCTGTTCCCTCACTGCTAAGGATCTTAACCGTATACAGAACACGCCGTCACGCTTTGCGGTCATTGTCCAACCGGGTATGACCACCTTGTCGGGGCTCTTCTGCTTGTCTGGCACGCCTGCCCTCCACTTGTCCCAGGATGATGAGCTTCTCCAGGTCGTGCTTGGGAGACCGCATTATGTGACCAAGAAGCTTAGGGTACTTTCATTGCAGATAGTGTAGAGCAGTTTGATATATTGAGTTCTTTAAGAATAGAGAGTTATCATGGCTGTCCATTGATGGGGGTCATCATATCAGCCTCTAGAAGTCCACTGCTGGACATAGGCCTTCCCCAATGAACGCCACCACACCCGGTCCTCCGTCCTCCGCATCCAGCCGCTACCGGCCACCTTCTTCAGGTCTTCGGTTCACCTGGCATTGATGGGGGTAACTTAATGTTACTTAAATGCCATCTATCGTGTGAAGCTTTGTTCAACTGACAAGGGAATCTCGCGAGGTGTACTCACAGATGAAGATTCTCGTGTTGACAGGTTAGGTTATTTCTATTTTGGATATATTCAGTTTTATCTACATTTAGTGTGTAATGATCACCGCTGTGAATAGAACTAAGTTATCGATAATTTAAATATCTTTGTGCAATTGCAATGTTTTTAATAGCATTTCTACATCTGTAGGTCTTCTCTATAGGAACCCACGTTCGCAGATCAAAGGTTATGGAGATATCCCTTGATCTGAGCGACACGCCCTCGGTGTTTTAGAGGCACAACCCACATCACATTCAAATCCGTTAAGCCGAAACATACAGAAGCGAATGCGTGCTCCTGTTTTTTGTATTGTTCGATTTAGTATGACAGGCTTCACACAGAGTACCGCCGCGGGGATTTGTATGAAGTATACCGCTAACACCTCCGCCACGCCTCCGCCACGCCTCCGCCACGCCTCCGCCACGCTTCCCCCACGCCTACGCCACGCAGTCGCCTTCTGTGTGTTCCGGGCAATAAAGCGAGCTCTCCATGTTTCTATTCGTCCTATATATTGGCAAAATCCTAAGGAATATTTTTTTTATAAAAGGTACAGATTTCGCTTTGATAAACTCGTTTATTTAGACGTTCATAATAACCAATGATATTTGTATGAAATCTACTTGGATTAACATCAAATGATTGCATGTGTTTGGAGACTGGCGAGTATTTTAAATACACTCCAACTCGATTTTTCGGTTTTCCGCCAAAAGACTTAATTACAAAATGCATCACTTTACTAAAGCTTACTATTTGTAAGTATCAACCAAGTTATAAACAACACAATTGTCACGTCCTGGAGAACTTGCATTTGACAAACGACCCAATTTATTCTTAATCTAGTTTATAATAAAAATTAATTAGTTTTTTTACTGTAAATAACAAAATGTTAATTGTAAGCAACAGAAACATTTTATTACAAAAAAAAGAAAAGTAAAATATAACTTAGTTCAAGTTATAACGTCGTTTTTCTGCATCACCACTCTTATTTTTATACTAGCTGTGCCCGCGGCTCCGCTCGCGTGGACTACAGAATCCGCTCCCCTTCCCACTTCTGCCCCCGACTCCGCATCGCAATCTGAATGGTACCGAACATTAAAATTATACTTCTTTGCATACTAACCTTAAAAACTAAAAATGTCCATAACTTTAGATTGAGTAAACCGATTGCGATGAAATAAAGCCTATATGTTACTCCGAGTTAAGCCCTATGTTTCTGTAAAAAGTCTAACACAAACTTACAGACAAAAAATTATTGAAATGTGTTCTATTACTTATCCTTAGACCCCTAATTTTCTTTGTAATTATCTTCAATGTACAGAGACGCGAAGTTTATGTTTTTATTTATTAGATTATTTTATACGTATAAGATTTTAGGAGATTTTTCGACCCCCGTCCTTATACAGAATAATTACAACCTACTGATCGCAATTTATAATACAAAAATACAAATTTATTTACTCCACAAATTATTTCTGTGGAATCTGCAAATACAGGTCGCCAGGCTCCACCTCCGGACCGGGTAACATAATAACTGGTAACAATAACAATTACTGATCAATTGATCATAGACAACGATCTCTATGTACTACTAGATGGAGCGTTCCAAACAATCGCTCTGTTCCACGCAAGTAGCCACAACTCTTACACATTCACAATGAAACTTGTGCAGTTACTACGCAGAACATTTAATTATTGCTAAATATTGACGCTACGGGTAAATAATGTCAATATTTAGTAAATATTTAAATGTTCTGAGTAGTAACTGCACAAGTTTCAAAGTGAATGTGAAAGAGTTGTGGCTACTTGCGTGGAACAGAACGATTGTTTGGAACGCTCCATCTAGTAGTACATAGAGATCGTTGATCATAGATTACAATTATTATTTTTTCATTGGTCACAATATATCTTGCTGCTTTGTGTTCTAAAACCAGAAGTATTGTAAAATATCCAGCTACACAAAATTTCTTTAGTGAATTATTGCTAAGTACAGCAATGCCGTGTGGTTTCCGGTAGAGTAGAATAGGAGCACTCCAACTCTTCCCGTGGATGTCGTACAAGGCGACTAAGGGAATACATTATAAAACATCAATCAGGCCTCCCCAACCCGTCTAGCCAGCGCGGGGAGTGTAGGCCAAATGCTCCGTCTGTCTCCGGCAGATGAGAGAGGGTTGTGCTCCTGCAGTGGAGACAAAAATAACCTGATGATGGACAGTAATTACTACTTACTACTCGGTCTTAACCACTGGCTGCTGTCTATATCTGAGTCTACTTGATGGTCGCCATTTTGGAACTAAAGGCTGAGTAACAAATGTCTTTGGAACACAAACCCCCCCCCCCCCCCACACACAAGCACTAGACTGTAATATAAATATATTGTAAATCCGTTACTGGCAGTAAGAACTATAAACTAGAATAATACTGTATACTAAGTGCTGTGGATTTTGTGAAAATAAATAAAAGCATCCAACTCTGGGGTACAGCTAAAACGACAACACTGAAATACTGCAGAGATTTCAAAATGGAGTGCTTAGGGCAATAGTAGATGCTCCATGGTTTACAAAAATGGATGAAATCCACAAGTACTTAAAAATCCCTACCATCAAGGAAGAAATAAATACCATAACAAAAATCAACAAAAGTAAAATCTGGAACCACCAAAACAGACTTGCTCAGTGTCTCAGCGACCCACTACAAACAAGACGCCTAAAGCGGCTTCATACATGGGACAACCTATAAACACAAAAAAAAAGTTATACAAATAAAGGCAGTCTAACAAAGGGAAGGCGCGCCTTACTGATCAATATCAAAATAACTGATATAGAGACCATTTTTATCTTGCAAAAAAGAGCAGTTAGGGCAATCTATAATCTGCGTTGTAGAGACTCATTAAGAGAAAAGTTTAAAGAAATAAGCATATTAACAGTAGCTGGTCAATTGATTTTAGATAATATTTTATATGTCAGAAAAAATATATCTCTCTTTTTGAGGCACTGTGACAATAATAGTTATAATACAAGAAATAAAAATAAACTTGTTTTACCAGGGTTAAGACTAAGTAAGGTCAGCAAATCGTTCACGGGGCAATGTATACGCTTCTACAACAAACTACCAGAGGAAATCTTAAATATGACGGACAGAAAGTTTAAGATTCACATTAAAAAACAACTTTGTAAGAAAGCCTATTATAAAGTAAACGATTATTTGAATGACAAAGATGCCTGGTACTAATGTTAATCCAGCTTCGCAAAATCTTTATTAATTGTATGCAAACTGGATTTTTAAAAGATGTGTTGCGTGAAGTTTGTTGCGCCGTTTCTTCTTCACAGCGCTAACACCTAGGAAGCGGTAGTCGATAAAAAAAATGACGTGTATAAATGTACCAAGTGTACTCATATGCAATAAATGATTTTGACTTTGACTTTGAAACTGCTTATGGTCTGAGGACCGATCGCATGTTGGCCACAAAATTTAAAAAAAAAAAAACATTTTGGCGCTGAAAGCTGCAAACTTAATCTAGGACACGGGGGTGACTTCATTTAAATTAGCTCGTCGTCTTGATAGGATAGACAGTCCAGTGAAATAGAAGTCAGTCTAGACTCTAGCCGATGATCTCCGCCTGTGCTACGGTGTCGGGAAGTTCGCGGCGCCTGGTCTCCGGCGCGCCCAGCGTGAGCGCGGCGGCGCACAGCGCGCAGCTACCGAACACCACCGTCGGCAGCGGCTCCCACCACTCGCTCTGCAAAAACGTGCACCGAATTATAATAACCTCCGTGGTCACTTCACATACGTCGGAAAGCGACTTTCCTTCGCCCCGTGATACCCCTTGACGTGATGTGCTGCGAACAACATCGCCGCCTTATTGAGGTACCACGGTTATCTAGGGAAATAATTGTCCACCTCATCAGAGCCCCGCATGATTCGGTAAGGCTAATACTGCCCGGAGTTCACATAGTAATTATAATCAGCCCAAATATGTCCACTGCTGAACACAAGCCTCCCAATACACTGCCACTTTCTTTGGTCTGTCCATTGGGAGATTTGCCATAATCACCACGTTTGGCAGGCGGATTGGTGATCGCAGTAATGATATTATCCTCTACCCAAAGTATCTTATCTTCTATAAGGTTGGCTGGAAGAGATCTTTTTTAGAGATAAGCTCACCTTTGTACACACCACTGTTATTACTTTATTTAGTTTTAAGATGTGCAATAAAGAATATGTAAAGGTTGTCTGGCAGAAATCGCTTTTAGCGATAAGACCGCCTAGATATTCATATGTAAGTTACTTTTTATTGTATCTTTTTAGGGTTCCGTAGCCAAATGGCAAAAAACGGAACCCTTATGGATTCGTTATGTCTGTCTGTCTGTCTGTCCGTCCGTATGTCACAGCCACTTTATTCCGAAACTATAAGAACTATACTGTTGAAACTTGGTAGGTAGATGTATTCTGGATTTTCACACAAAAATAGAAAAAAAACAATAAATTTTGGGGGTTCCCCATACTTAGAACTGAAACTCAAAAAAAAATTTCATCAAACCCATACGTGTGGGGTATCTATGGATAGGTCTTCAAAAATGATATTGAGGTTTCTAATATCATTTTTTTCTAAACGGAATAGTTTGCGCGAGAGACACTTCCAAAGTGGTAAAATGTGTGTCCCCCCCCCTGTAACTTCTAAAATAAGAGAATGATAAAACTAAAAAAAATATATGATGTACATTGCCATGCAAACTTCCACCGAAAATTGGTTTGAACGAGATCTAGTAAGTAGTTTTTTTAAATCTCATCGACATAAATCGTAAACCACAATACTATTATTAAAACATCGATCAAAGTTACAACGAACTACAATAACTTTTATATTATGTTACTTGCTGCTACGGAACCCTTCATGGCCGAGTCCGACTCGCACTTGGCCGCTTTTTTTCTTTTTAGTTCGTTCTTTCATCATTCGAATTGCTGTTAACATTACTTCCATCTTATAAAAAAACGGATTAATTCCAACAGCCTCGCTGACCACCTGAGGCGGTTGGAACTCCGTGGGGGCTCGCTTATAGCAGTGATGCAGAAGGCAGTACCGCTGGACACCTCCTGGTTAGTCCGCTGTTTTCTCTATCTCTCGCCCTAACCTCCGGCCCCTTTGAAGTCCGTCTGCCCATTTTGATTTTGCTGGCCAGACGAGACAGTAACTTAGATTCCCTAAATATAATAAAATGTAGGGAGCTCTTACAGAAGGCCATATGATCCCAAACTAGGCTGAGCTTGTACTATGAATATTGGACAGCTGATATACTCATCATCACCAGCCTGAAAGAGTTCACTGTTGGACATAGGCCACATAGTGTGGGACGCCCCCTGGCTAGATGGAGCGACGACCTGCGTAAGACGGCTGGCAATCACTGGATGAGAAGAATCGAAAATCGGGTACAGTGGCTGATATAAAGTACAACCTTTTTTTTCCCTGAACGGGATTGGGATCCGCAACCCCGAGATTCGCAAGTAGATGCACTACCGATTACTCTGCGAGGCCGTCAATTCGTCAGCTGAAATGCGGGATACTGACCAGTAGTGGCGTGAGCGGGGCAAGTACGGAGCCAATCCTCGCCAGCATGGAGCACGCGCCCACAAGGCACCCGCGAGCACTGGTCGGCACCAGCTCTGATGTGTACACGTACACAGTGTTGAAGCAGAGCGATATCGAGGACTTGCCTGCCAGATACACCACGATCTTCGCCACCTTTTCACCTGGAAGTATTTACACCAGGGTATATAAGAAGACCAATTATGAAGCGTCAGGGAGATTCAATAAGTATTGTTGGTAGCACTTAGATCTGATGTTGGTAAGGGCATCTTGCTCAGTATTTTGCCATATAACGCTCGTATTTAATGGCCTGACATTTCATCATCATCATCATTAAGTTATTTTTGTCTCCACTGCAGGAGCACAACCCTCTCTCATCTGCCGGAGACAGACGGAGGATTTAGCCTACACTCTCCGCGCTGGCCAGACGGGTTGGGGAGGCCTGATTGATGTTTTATAATGTATTCCCTTAGTCGCCTTGTGTTTGCTTACATTTGCGGCCTGACATTTGCTGCCAGTTATAAGTTTGAGTTCCTTGTGTCACATATACGGTCACAGAGGGGTAGGCAGAGACGATGTATCGCCACTTTACGCAATCCAATGTCGCCAGAGAGTTTCCCTCGCCCGCTTACATAGATCAATTCAATAAAACAGTGTTGAATAACAGCAAGGACCTTGCTAGCTTAGGTGTTCGTGTCTATACACTAGTTTGCCGTTCCATTTACCTTCAGGTATAAATCCGCTGGCAATACAGAAGACCCCACAGCACAGGAAACCGCTAAGCAAAGTCTTCTGCCTTCCGAATTTTTGCAGCGCCACTAAAGCCATCAGGTCTCCAGGAATGTTGGCTAGTGAGGAGAGAGCGAAGTTGGTGACCTTGTCGCCTGGCAGCGCCACAGAGTTGATGACCAGGCCGTAGTAGACGAACGCGGCACTGAACCACCACCAGGAGCACACCAGTAACCTGTGTGGGTTGATATTTTGTTATTGATTGCACAGTTCACGACCGCATGCGCCAAGATATTTTTGAACGTCCGTCAGTATCTTCACATTGATGATTAGTGTGTAACGATAGATCTAACACAGTAACAATATAACGCATACAATGAAATGTATGCAGCTTAGAGTAGGAGTGGGGGGATTTTGGAAACTGTATGATCTATAATACACCAACTTGGGTCTGAAGGGACTTGAGGTCGAAAGATCAAATCCATACCAATGAGTTATAGATTACTATCATTCCACAGGATTTTCAGTGAATGTAAAATATTGTTAAAGAACCCGCTTAGGTATGCTGGAGACCATATGCTGTTGATATAATAATAAAGAAATCACAGCTTCAGATACCCCGAATCCATCATAGCTGGGAATTTGTTTTGACGATGAAAATTGCAGTCGTTGGAGCTATCCACTTCACTTTGGTGGGTAAATTAAAGTATTTTACGTAATAATCCATAACTAGTTCAGTATCCAAATTTAGAGCTAACCTTTTCAACAAAGCGCTGGAAGAGAACAGGAGTTTCACACTAAATTTCTCCGTCTCCTTATCATTGTTCACTCCGCCCACGTCCTGCACAGCTTGCACTGCCTTCTCCGCAAGAGTCAGGCCATTCCACCTGGCTATCTTCTGCATCAGCGCCTTCACTCGCTCCTCCTTCCCATTGATCACCAGCCAGCGAAGACTCTCCTCAAGAAGGAAGGCGTACGAGAGGAAGATCACAGCAGGGCAGTAGATGAGGAGTTGGAAGTGCCTCCAGTAAGGAACCTGCCACACTACTAGAGCGAGGCATAAATCACCTAGAGTGATGTTTATGCCAAGCATGAAGGAGCTTATGATGCGCTTGTCTTTGCCTACCAGCTCCAGCACTGTAAGTAAAGTAAGCATTTAGATGTTTAAGTTTGAGTATTCTCACTTATTATCTCATCTCTTGGCAACCTCATAGACAAGACTAGAGAAAAGTCAGATCTCTCCTTGATTTTTTGACCTGTTTTATAAAAGACCACAAATACCACAGACCAGTTAGTGTTCAAGGTGACATATTATTAAGGGATTAGGTAAGTGTAGTGTCATTTATTGGCTTAGAATGCCATGTGATTCTCAGGTTAGAATAGAGTCGCACTCAATCATCCCGTGGATGTCGTCAGGCTACTAAGGGATTGTACCAGAGACGGGCAGCGTTCTCCTGTGTATATTAAAATCATTACTGCGATAACCACTCCGCCTACCAATTACGGCAAACTTCCCAATGGACAGCCCACCAAAAGTGTCATTCTATTGGAAAGGCAGTTTAAACAGTGGACGTATTTCATCTGATGATGAAGTGGACATTATAACAGGACTAAATACAATTAAGAATGAAGTAGACATTGACTCGACAAGTGATCAGATGCACATGAAATAGATACCACAGAATGGTATCCACGAGACCATACAAGTAAAAGAGGACCAGGTGGTCAGAAACCTAGAAAGAGATGGTCAGCATATTGCACCTTCGTAAGCAAAACTAGGACTATTAAAGGTAGCATTTTGTCCAGAAGGAGGAGGGATCATAATTCATTGAAACACGATGTTGAGTTAGGACTCAAGATAACTAACTGGGGTAACATCTTAACGTACGTAGATCCTAGTTTAAATTGACTGTATACATTTTTGAACATACTAAGCACAAATGCGGTGGTGTAAATCCCGGAGACGATAGCAGCTTCCATCAGTTCCAGCATCAAATAGATGATGTACGCCGACGGACCCTGGGCAAACGTCTTCAAAGCGCCTGACATCAAGCCCACGCTGCTCAAGATTATCGCAGTACGCCGACCCCATCTGCAATAGTATTTATATGTATGTATACTTTGCACATTTTTTTCACTTATGTCGTACGGCATTATTCTTTGGGGAAACTCTACAGAGTCGAACCGAGTTTTTATTCTTCAAAAAAGAGCACTACGTATAATGTGTGGAGTAAATCCAAAACAAACGTGCAGGGGACTTTTCAAAAATCAAAACATAATGTCTATGTACTCGTTATATTTATTCGAAGTTATAATGTATGTTAGGCGAAATATGTCCAGTTTCGGTCGACGTATAGGCGGAGGGCACGAACTTCGTAACGAAGGTCGATTAAAGACAGTAACGCGCCGCACTGCACTTGCCACCAAAAACCCCCGCGTCATCGGCCCCACGTACTACGAACACCTGCCCGCAGATCTACGTAACGAGACCAATGACGAAACGTTTAGTCGACGACTGAAAAACCTTTTGTTGGAAAATAAATATTATTCCATAAATGAATTTTCTAAAAAATGAAATTGGTGGGCGTTTAATTTAATTTGTGACAACTTAATACCAAGTGTATTTTTAAATTTTTATTTTAATATTATATACTGACATAGATAGTATGTTATATACTATAACATTATTTGAATTGTTGACATTGTAACTTATACACTATTTTATTTTATGACGATCCCTTTTACCATATTAGAATGACATGTAAAATTGAATTTTTAAGATGTAAAAGTGAAATAAATAAATCTAATCTAATCTAATCTAATCTAATCAGATGTGTATTTTAATGATGATGAACGAAGGCGAAAGATTAGCAAGTTGAAGGGGCATTGGGTAGGCCAGATATCTGTCGTACAACCAACGGCAGTTGGGGCTGGTTATATTTCATCTTTGGGGCAGACGATTTCCGGAGTGGAGAAATCGCATCATCAAGCGTAAGATGGGACGCTTGACAGGCGGACTGGTGCTCGCAGTAATGATCTTAATATACACAGGAGAATGCCAGACACTTCCAGTTATGGAAAGATTGGGGATAGCCTTATTCTAAAAATATATAATGAGTTCCAAACTCTAATAACGGTATAGCGAATATCGCTTACATGATTACCGACATAGCCGAAATGATTAGTAAGCTGAAGTGGCAGTGGCAGAGACCGCGGATCGGCACTCGCAGGGTAGGATGCCCCGCCGCCAGGTGGACCGACGACCTTAAGAAGGTGGCCTGTAGCGGCTAGATGCGGAGGGCGAAGGACCGGGTGTGGTGGCGTTCATTGGGGAAGGCCTATGTCTAGCAGTGGACTTCTAGGGGCTGACATGATGATGATGATGATGAATATCGCTTTATATAACTATGGTTACTTTCTGGTTATTCAGTCCTTGGTTTGATGTGAAATAATTGCTTATCGTTGTTTGATAGCCGCTATATTGATATGGTAAGCCATCGCCACAATACAACGGAAAACCTCGAAGCATGTAAAAATAAACCGTACATTCGAGAGTGGACGTGAGAAGGAATGCTCAGTGCGAGAAGAGACGAAAATAGTAGCTCTCCGTCTGTGCGTCTCGAGAATGTACCCCACAGCGGTAGTATGTAAGGGTCGTGTCGCGAAACAACGATTATACAAACAATATAGTAATAAATCGTTGCTAATAAGTACCTGTCGGAAATGTATCCCATTATCGGCATAGAGATCAAAACTCCAATATTATGGACCGTACCCACCAATGTTCTCTTCCATTCTTGGCACGCCAGGTCGAACTGCAACAAATATATCAACTTAGAAATCACCATGGCCAGGGACGTCCATTGTATGGCATTGGCCTTTCTACTCCACTCACCTTATCTAGTAGCGCCATTAAAATATATACTCGTAAGTGGTGGCAAAAGAATAAATTTATAAATATATCATTTGTCTTGGCAGTAGGATTCTGATGGAACAATCACCACTGTACATATTTTACCAATCCAGCAACAGTATGACGATGGATCCAGCAGCATCATGTCATCATACTGTCAGTGCAAAAACTTCATAATCATGTCAGGTATATGCTGTATTACACCTTAACTGTGCCTACAATAAAGTTAAACAGGAGTACATGCTGTTTCGTTTTGAAAGTTAAGAGAACCATTGCGATCACCGGCTTACCCTCGAGGCATGTATAACTCATAAAATATTACAACACCTTCATTTGGATCAAATCTTGTTTGAAACCTTTTTCACTAAGATCCCCATGAAAACCACCGAAGCTCTGCATTCATCGCCTATTCTTGCCGAGACTTTACTTAATAATAATGTTACAACATGCGAAACAGACTTTCACTTTAGACACGGTAATTCAGTAGAAATTATTAAGGCATTTAAGTCATTAAAACTAAAATCCTCTGAAGATCTATGGGGAATGTCCGTTAAAGTCATAAATTCAGCCCTAACGGTTCTTGCACCTTACCTAGCTTTAATATTTAACATGAGTATTGATCAAAGGGTCTTCCCTGATCTTATGAAGCACAGTAAAATCATAAAACTTTTTAAATATGGTGACAAACAAGATCCCAGTAATTTTAGACCAGTGTCAGTTCTGCCTGTGCTTAGCAAGATAGATTTACCATAAAACAATATACTCATCTTTCTAATTCAAGTGTACTCATATGCAATAAATGATTTTGACTTTGATCCACTGCTGGAGCACAGACCACTACACTAGCCTAGTGCAGATTGTTACAGCCTAGCCTAGTACAGGCTGTTATCTTATCTTCTTAGGGGGCCAGGAAGACCTGGCGAAACTTCGACCCTTCAGGATCTTTTGTGCTAAACCTGTCTACCAACGGTGCCCCAAGCCAATTTCGTGGACTTCACATACGCCTCATAATTTCGTCTTTGGCATATGCAGGTTTCCTTACGATGTTTTCCTTCACCGAAAAGCCTGTGGTATTATAAATAAACCGTACTTAAGTTTCGTAAAACGCATTGGTACGGGCGGGGTTTGTACCAGGACCTCATGAACGTGAGGCGAGTGCACAACCAACCGGCTAAGTACAGGCTGTTGGAATGATATCTAGCCACAGACCAGCTTGTTTACCTCAGAGACAATAGAGTTACCGTCCTCATAGATCCACTGATTGCAGGTTTCAGTTGCGTTGGAGAAGGCATCAGAAGAGCAGTTGCTGACGGCGCTGGCAGTGAGGAGTGGCCGCGCACAACGATGGTCTGTGATCGTGGATGGCCACCAGTCTGGTAGCGATACTGAGGGTTGTAAGGACTCGCATCCCGGCACAGCGCATCTGGGATATAAGGAAATAACTGAAACGAGCTCTTTTCTCCTCCGTCTGTCTCCGGCAGATGAAGGTTGTGCTCCTGCAGTGGCGAGAAAAATAATCTAATGATGAAATTATCCAAGTCCACAATAGGCGTTATTGGTATCATCACCATCAGCCGAAATCCGTCCACTGCTGAACACAAGCGTCCCCAATAGAATGACATTTTTGGTGAGCTGTCCATTGGGGGATTTGCTATAACCATCACGCTTGACAAGTTGACTGGTGATCGCAGATTTTAATGTACACAGGAGAACACTATCTGGTGCAATCCCTTAGTCGCTTAGCCGGGAACACGCGAATACGTATTTCTGGTAGTACATAGAGATCGTTGATTCCGGGTTAAGTCTGCGGTTCTGTGTTGCTCAAAGATCATCATCTACTATAAAACTCATGTAACAAAATTGACTACGAATAGGTACGTACTCGCTATTCAAATGTGGATAATATCATACAAATGACAGTTTAATGACGATAAACTTCCTGTACGGAGAGTACAGCCCATACTTAGAAACAATCATTGTTATTATGTTTACTATCACAACAATGAGCAGGCAAGATATGTGATGTGATCACGTGTTCTGATCTCATTACTATACGCGTAACGTAAGTGCGTGCGTAAGTGCGTGAGTAAGTTGAAAGAGTGAGTGCGAGAGTGCGTAAGTGCGTGAGTAAGAGAATGAGTGAATGCGAGAGTGCGTAAGTGCGTGAGTAACAAATGAGTGAGTGCGCAAGTGCGTGAGTAAGTGAAAGAGTGAGTGCGAGAGTGCTTAATTGCGTGAGTAAGAGAATGAGTGAGCGCGGGAGTGCGTAAGTGCGTGAGTAACAAATGAGTGAGTGCGTGAGTAAGTGAAAGAGTGAGTGCGAGAGTGCTTAATTGCGTGAGTAAGAGAATGAGTGAGCGCGAGAGTGCGTAAGTGCGTGAGTAACAAATGAGTGAGAGCGAGAGTGCGTAAGTGCGTGAGTAAGGAATGGGTGAGTGCGTGAGTGTGTCAGGGCGTGAGTGCATGAGTGAGTAAGTGCGTGCGTGAGTAAGTGCGTGAGTAAGTGAATGAGTGAGTGTGTGAGTGAGTAAGGGCGTGAGTGCATGAGTGAGTAAGTGCGTGCGTGAGTAATCGAATGAGTGTGTGCGTGAGTGCATGCGTGAGTAAGGCCGTGAGTAGGTGACTGCGTGAGTGAGTAAGTGCGTGAGTACTTGACTCAGTGAGTGCGTGAGTGCGTGCATGTGTATGTTGTATATATAATATTCATGTGCTGGCCGGTTTATTTTTAAGCTACTTCCACAGTAAAGGTTGGCTGGAAGAGATATCCAGTACTATACATATATCTACCTTAGTACACTTTGTACTATTTTATACGTAATTAGATAGAACACCTGTACTGTACAGCTGCGGCCGAAAACACGAAGTTAGTCTGGCTCATAGCAGTGAAGACTATGGGCAGCATCGCTAGGCTGTACTGCCAAACTTGGTATCTACCAAACCCACCAATCACTCCTGCCACTCCTCCCACCTCACACTTCTTCACAACCATTGCAACGTCTCACCTCCAGTGTTTACTTAAAACTTTGCACTACGTAATTATTTATTACCGATTTATGAAATCAATTATATATATGTAAAGTAGGTAATTTGTTATGTTTTTGGGACCAGTTTGTTCAACAGTACATTAAGAACTGAACGATTTTTCCGGACAGTAATTTTTGTTCACAGAATTTTTAAGTGGATACAGCAAGTTGTGTACAGTAGAGAGACTGCATTAGAATCTGGAAAGTGATACCTTCGATTACAAAGAAGAAATAGATACAGCTCTTCGTATTACTGTTTGTGCGTATCGCACGATACACAATTGGTCGCGACCGTCCGACAAATTGATGCTTTTGAGATGTGGTGTTGGAGAAAACTACTTTGTATACCATGGACAGCCATGAGAACAAATGACTCCATTCTTAAAGAGCTCAATATAACAAAACGGATCTCCACTACATAGATACATATATACATACATACATACATACATACATACATACATACATACATACATACATACATACATACATACATACATACATACATACATACATACATACATACATACATACATACATACATACATACATACATACATACATACATACATACATACATACATACATACATACATACATACATACATACATAATGCTCACGCCTTGGTCCCAGAGGGGTAAGGCAGATACGATGGATTGCCACTTTACGCGATCCTGACACACCTTACTAGCCTTCATCAACCTTTCAATGCACCTCCTTTTATTCTTCTCACTGCGGACCTCAGCCTTTTTGAGGACGTTACTAATTTGATCCTTGAATGTCCTCCTAAAGATAAAGTTTGCTGTAGTTTTATTTTAGTTTGCTTTAATTTAAGTTGCATTAAATGCAGACTGAGCGAGCGATGCGCCGAGTTTTTGAATTGCGCGGAGTTTTCGTGGGACGCGAATCGGAACTACTTTATCCAGTTTTTTTTCTGTTATCGACAGACGTATGTAACAGCATACTTTTGGTGACTGTTATTTCAAAGTCAAAATTATTTAATGCATATGAGTACACTTGGTACATTTATACACGTCATTTTTTTTATCGACTACCGCTTCCTAGGTGTTAGCGCTGTGAAGAAGAAACGGCGCAACAAACTTCACGCATCACATTTAAGAGACTCATCCGCGTTCTATAGTTTCCCTACTGTACACTGATTGTCATCTGAGACAATCAAATACAATTCGTGTAACAATTTGCTTGTTGTTTCGTTTTCTTCTGTGAACTAACTTGCGACAGTAAATACCTCGGACTTACCCCGGCAAAGGTCTCATATCATGATCATGATCAGGTTATTGTTGTCTCCACTGCAGAGGCACAACCCTCTCTCATCTGCCGGAGACAGACGGAGGATTCGGTCTACACTCCCCGCGCTGGCCAGACGGTTTGGGGAGGCCTGATTGATGTTTTATAATGTATTCCCTTAGTCGCCTTGTACGACATCCACGGGAAGAGTTGGAGTGGTCCTATTCTACTCTACAGGAAACCACACGACAAATACATACAGGCATACATACTTTAAAAAGGGGAAATTAATTTTTATCAAAAAATTAACCAGATAGGAAAGTAATAAACGTAACTTTTCTGACTACTGGCGCCATCTAGTTTTTTTCCGCATTAAACAAATGCAGTTAAATAGTTGGTAATCGATGTTGCAGCAGCGTCACGTTAGAGGGCGCTATAGGGCGCTAGTACGATAATTTATGCGCGCACGCAAACGTGGACAGATAAATTGGTGTCTGTTCGCTTGTATCGGAGAGTCGGAGATGAGATTAGCATCTTTTAAAAAAATATATATACATACAATAACTCCGCCAAACTGTATAATACCAGAAATTGCTCTCTTCTTACTTTATATACATCTATGGCAGAGAATACTAAATATCACTACGCAATGGCGAGTAGCAAAGCAAATTACAAAGTTTTTAATTTTGATATTAGCACAAAAGACTGAGGTTACGTTAATGAGTTTACTAGATATTTCTTATATTTACGTTTGAAAGTATTTTTGTTAATTAAATTGCTTCTGATTAATTAGAATAATTGAATAATGAGATTAGACAAAGGCTAAAAATTCACAAATATAACACCAACTTGCACAAACAGTCTGTCCTCGGTGGGAATCGAATCCACGACCTCTAGCACCAAGCCACAAGTCAAGTCGGTGGTCATTTTATTTGTATCTTATAGAGCGAGACGTCTGACTTGTTACGCTCGACTAGGATTACCATCCGTCCAGATTTATATAAATAAAGTAAAATAAACTAAAGAAATAATTAATAATATGTGAAGAAAAGACACTTTCCGAGTGACGTCATTATTCCCCACTCTCCAACTTAGAATGTTGAATGAATGTTTAATTATCGCATTAAATTACTTAAAAATTCAATATATTTCGACCGCCTCGTTAGTCTAATGGCTTGGTCAATGGACTCGAGCGCCATTAATAAATTAATTATAATTTATTAATTACAATTTAAACAAGTCTTAAGTAGTTTAATAAATTAAACTACCTAAAGCTTGTTTAAATTGTTTTCATCATCAGGTTATTTCTGTCTCCACTGCAGGAGCAGAACCCTCTCTCATCTGCCGGATACAGACGGAGGATTCGGCCTACACTCCCCGCGCTGGCCAGACGGGTTGGGGAGGCCTGATTGATGTTTTATAATGTATTCCGTTAGTCGCGTTGTACGACATCCACGGGAAGAGTATTCTACTCTACCGGGAACCACGCGGCAACAATATATTCCCAAGTGGCATTCGGGGTTCTATATAAGATGTATAGTGGTTCACATGTACTCCACAAGCTGTGTAAGTCAGCTGTATAAGAGAGCTCTTATAGATCCAGTTTGGGCACAAATTAGACAGCCTTGAGTTCACTATGGCTGTACATTAGCGTTATATTAGCCGGAGACAGACGGAGGATTTGGCCTACACTCCCCGCGCTGGCCAGACGGGTCGGGGAGGCCTGATTGATGTTTTATAATGTATTCCCTCAGTCGCCTTGTACGACGTCCACGGGAAGAGTTGGAGTGGTCCTATTCTACTCTACCGGAAACCACAAGGCACTAATAAATTGTTATAATCAGTCTATTTTAAATTTAGACGCGACTGTTTCTTCCAGAAACACTGGGTGGAGACAGTCATAGATCTGAACAAAAATTACATTTAAATATACCTACCAAATAAAAATAACAATACTAACTTATATACCAAAGCATTATTGTTAATAACAAAACTATGGACTAGGTCTAAAATAAAGTTCTATTGAATTAAAAAAAAAACTTCAGTCTCAGACATAAAATTATAACCTGTTTTAACAATCAACTTTATTACAACAGACAAAAATGTACGGATTTTTTTTAAATATCTGTCAGGCTTTGTGTCAGGACTTTTCAAAATAATTGGTGACCCTACGCTCGATCACTTTGCTTGCCTTGACTTGGTTAAATTAAATGCACGTTAGTTTATTCGCAATGTGTCCGCGACTGTCTAGAGTTGTCTTTAACATTTAAATTAACGATATTCAAATGAGACAACCCTGTGATATTAACAAAAGAAGTTTGAGTTAGATATACTACAAAGTGTGAAGTAGTTTATTTTTACAATTTAAGTAGTTTTAAGTGATCTTTATGTGTTTTTGTTAACTGAGTTGAAAAAACTTTGAGAAAGTCAATCATAAATATTGGAGTGAGTAAACAAATCTATATATAATAATAATAATAATGATGCCGTCTGGTTTCCGGTAGAGTAGAATAGGACCACTCCAACTCTTCCCGTGGATGTCGTACAAGGCGACTAAGGGAATACATTATAAAACATCAATCAGGCCTCCCCAACCCGTCTGGCCAGCGCGGGGAGTGTAGGCCAAATCCTCCGTCTGTCTCCGGCAGATGAGAGAGGGTTGTGCTCCTGCAGTGGAGACAAAAATAACCTGATGATGAATAATAATATGATATCTCAGACATTCACACCAATTATCCAGTCCCAAACTAGGCAGAGCCTGTGTTATGGTTACTAGATTACATATTCATATTCATCATAGGAACATTTGCCCCTAGCGGGATTCGAACCCGCAACCTCCGGCGTGGCAGGCCGAGAGCTACCCGTTCCGCCACGGAGGCCGTCAATATATATATATATTTGCTGTGTGGTTCCCGGCTTAGAATAGGGCCACCCCCATCTTTCCTTACTAACTAAGGGATTGCACCAGGGACGAGCAGCAGCGTTCTCCTGTGTGTGTATGTTAAGATCATTACCGCGATCACCAATCCGCCTGCCAAGCGTGCTGATTATGGCAAATCCGCCAGTGGACAACTTACCACACTTCTATTGGGGAGGCCTATGTCCAGTAGTGGACGTATGATGATGAATGTACTGAAAATGTGTATTCAACTTTAGAAGCATATTCATATCTAACAAATAAAATCGTAAACTTCGCGTGTCTGTACATTAAAGATATTTGCAAAAAAAAATTTGGGCGTCTAAGGATAAGCAACAGAACACATTTCAATCATTTTTGAAATTTCGTCTGTTTGTCTGTGAGTTTGTGCATGCATCACTTAAAAACTACTGAACGGATTTTGATTTACTTTTCACAGAAACATGGGGCTTAACCTAACTTAACATTTAGTCTTTATTTCATCGCAATCGGCTAACTCAATCAAAAGTTATGGACATTTTTTATTTTCAAATACATTAGTAGGTAAAGTTAGTATGCAATGTGGAGTTAGTATGCAAAGTTAGTATGAAAAGTGGGAGTGGGCATGGGCGTGGGCGTGGGCGTGGAAGTGGGCGTGGGCGTGGGCGTGGGGGAGTGGGAGAGGGAGCGGGATTGTGAGTGAGGTTGAGAATCTAATGGGAGTGGGAGTGGGATAGGGAGCGGAAGTGGGAATGGGAGCGGAACCTGTAGTCCACGCGAGCGGAGCCGCGGGCACAGCTAGTACATATAATAAACGTAATTTTCCATGCAACAGTCTGTTTTGAGGCCGTAGTTTGAAAAGGTAGCATGTGCTTGCGACCTGTTGTTTATTCCGCCACTGTATAAGGAGCAACAACCGAAAACACTCAGAATTGATTAGAATATTTTATGTGTAGGTATTTTGTGAGGGTGGTCTGCCAAATGATATACAAAATAGTTATTTAACACAACATATATACAAAAAACAGTTAAAAATATATCTGTTGGCTAGCCAGAATAATGACTACATCTTATAAATATGAAATGTACCTTAGTATTAATGTAAATGCTATAATCTTTAAAAGTAGATAACTTATTGTTGCGGACTCGTCTTCTACAGTTAAACCTCAATTTTGGTTTTGTTAGAAGACTAGAAATTTAAGATTATCTTATTGTTTTTTTCCTAATCAATAAAAAAAAAACAATAATTGCAAAAAATTAATATGTTTAAAAATTAATACAAAAATTGCGCGTAAAAAACCCGGGTACAATTAATCCACATAAAAAAAAATATATTGCTTTTTTTATTTTATATTTTTTAAGTGAGTGATGTACATGGCTCACTTTATTCATCTGGTACAAAAAAATGTAAGGAAGAGAATTAGAATGAGAGAAAAACAACAATACTACTTAATTTGTTTTCTCGGTTATACAGGTGGAAGTGGAGTAGTTTTAGGCAGAATTTTACGTCAAAAAGAGAATAATGTATTCCAATTTTGAAAATAAATATTTTGATTTTGATTTTGACCCATAACAATATTTTGAAAATTAAAAGCGTTCAAAATCTTGTTCTCCTCATTATTTTGGGCAGTAATAAGTGATTGATGGTTCACCAAGCCTATTTAGAGCTTTCCCTCGTTGGCATCGGAGATTTTGCAATGTATTTTTGGGGTGAAGGTTTGCGTTGTGAATGGTATTGATGCAGACTTTCGGATTCCATGTTTGCAACGATCTCTATGTACTACCAGATGGAGCGTTCCAAACAATCGCTCTGTTCCACGCAAGTAGCCACAACTCTGTCACATTCACTTTGAAACTTGTGCAGTTACTACGCAGAACATTTAATTATTACTAAATATTGACGCTACGGTAAAATAATGTCAATATTTAGTAAATAATTAAATGTTCTGAGTAGTAACTGCACAAGTTTCAAAGTGAATGTGAAAGAGTTGTGGCTACTTGCGTGGAACAGAGCGATTGTTTGGAACGCTCCATCTAGTAGTACATAGAGATCGGTGGCAGGATGTTATTTTTTTAATATTTGTGTCGGTTCGATTCCCGGCTGGGAATAATGGGATATATTTCAAGTTCTGATAAGATTCATTCTGTAAATTGTATATATGAAAGTAAAAAATGGGTTCAAGAATTTATTCAGAGAAAAACATAAAAAAGTAAAACTAACCTATAAGTACTTACATAAGTAATTATCAAATCGTAAATATGTAGTAACTTAGTTTACTAATATTAGTATCAAATAACAATTTGTACTGAACATATGTTGTTAATAAATAATTCATATCGAGACTGGAAAGGCAAGACAATTAATCATCATCATCATCAGGTTATTTTTGTCTCCACTGCAGGTACAACTAACTGCACAAGATTGTTTGGAACGCTCCATCTAGTAGTACATAGAGATCGTTGCATGTTTGTGTGTATGTGTGATTAAAATTTGCATTCCGCTGCTCATGTAAATTACATATCTGTGATATTTTGAAATCGATTTGATTATGTCATGAGGCCTTGTCTAGAAAAAAATCCTAAAGGTCCACCTTGTGTAAGAAAAACATAAAATTCGCGTGTCTGTACATTGAATATATCTGCAAAAAAGTCGGGGTCTAAGGATAAGGATAGAACACATTAAAATCATTTCTAAATTTGTTGTAATTTTTGTCGTTTGTCTGTTAGTATGTGCACGCATCACATAAAAACTTCTTAACGAATTTTAATGAACTTTTCAAAGAAATATAGGGCTTGACTCGGAATAATATTTAGGCTTTATTTCATCGCAATCGACTTACTCAATCAAAAGTTAGGGGAATTTTTAGTGACGTGAAGTGACCAAAGAACTCACTTCACTTCGACAATGCTCTGGGATGTTTATAGAATGCCAATAGATTAGGTTTCAAAGTGCCGTGTGGTTTCCGGTAGAGTAGAATAGGACCACTCCAACTCTTCCGTGGATGTCGTACAAGGCGACTTTCAAAAGTGGTATTCCATTGGGGAGGCCTATGTCCAGTAGTGGACTTATTTAGGCTGATGATGATGATGAAAATATAAATATACACAGGTTGTATCGAAATACAAGAAAGAAAGGAAGAAGATAAGAGATTATTGCTCCACACAAACATTAGGAAACTGAGAGACATTGAATTAGATTAAAGAGTTTACTTGAATCTTATCATAAAAGTAAATAATAAAATATGTAATTAAACAAATATGCGTTTCGTTTTTTATCCGAGACAACTGTCAAAATGTAGAAAAACGTTCGTTCCATCTACGTCTGACGTTTGTTTAAACGTTAGCTACGGCTGAAGCGCAGCTGAAGCACGAACGTTGTGCGCAGCGGAGTACGAATAGTGTTAACACTTGCGTTTCAGCTGCAGTTGAATTGCGTTTTGTGCGAAAATGCGTTAGTAGAATTGGCCCCCTGGTAAACTCAGGAACGTGTTGATGATGTATGTAAGTATGTGTGGGGGGGTGTGTAGGGGTGTGTGGGAGTGTGGGGTGAGTGCGTGTGTGTATTTATGTGTATTTCTATCGCGTAAAGTGGCGATCCATCGTCTCTGCCTACCCTGACACATCTGGGACCTGGCGTGTGCATTATAAATGTATATAGATTAATGATGTAGTTTACGCTTAAAAATAATAATGCTTAAACATAATAAATCGCGTTATTTTAGTACGCCATTATGTCTGAAAGTATAGTCACGGTATACACGACCGTAGCGCAATGAATCTACTTTGTAAAATTACTGGGGTTTTAAATTCAAGCAATATACTTTTGAATTGTAGAAGATATTAATTGTGATTTAAGAATTGAAGTTAGTAACATACTATCTCGTTCACGTGCGGGCAAATCTCTTTATAAATTATACCTGATACCTGAAGATCGATAGCCAGTGACATCACGACAATAATAAACAAATTAAAAGCCGATAAAGATAGATAGCCTATCAAAGATTAATGTAATGGATACTACAATATTTAAATTCAATTTCGTAAAGCGGCCATTTGAGGCCGCGGCACTGGACGCTGCGTTTGCACTTAAACCAACAAATTTTACAGAGTTGGTAGAAAATGTCGGAAAGTCGGAAAGGAAGCATGGCCGAGTCACCATCTGCTCGGCCGAGCATGACGGGCAGTAGAAAAGGCAGCACAGCGGAAGTGAAGAAGCCGCTGGACCTGGACGACGTGCTGGTAAACGAGCTGGGGCAGTTCGGCCGCTTCCAGCTGAACAATATACTGCTCGTTGCCTTTCCTATCATCATGTCGGCCTTCATGAGCGAGTATATCTTCTCAGCTGCTGCTATACCGCATAGGTAAATTTACATGTTAATCGTATACTACATTAGTGATCATTTATTATTAGGTTTGTTCCACCATCAGGTTATTTTTGTCTCCACTGCAGGAGCACAACCCTCTCTCATCTGCCGGAGATAGACGGAGGACTCGGCCTACACTCCCCGCGCTGGCCAGACGGGTTGGGGAGGCCTGACTGATGTTTTATAATGTATTCCCTTAGTCGCCTTATACGACGTCCACGGGAAGAGTTGGAGTGGTCCTATTCTACTCTACCGGAAAACACACTGCGGTTATTTGATTGTTCAGAGTAAATTAAAATTCTATTTCATTTCCTTTACTGTCCGAGCCGCGCAGATGAGGAATAAGATTCCGACGGTCATTCGAGATAGTGACTGGATGAGAAGAACCGAAGATCGGGTTCAGTGGCGCACCTTGGGAGAGGCCTATGTTCAACAGTGAACTCTTTCAGGATGATGATGATGATGATGATATAATGAATGACTGTTTATAGCGCCTTGGTATCTTTCTGTATTGCTGTAAACTTATTTAAATAAATGAAATGATTTAGCTATAAACCTCTTATCAAAGTTTTACCTTCCCTACTAATGTTGATTTTAACGATTACAGCTTAGAGTGTTTGATATTTCCGATTCTATCTAATTGTTCGCTGTTCTTACTTAGTAGTACCACGAGGTAAGGTAACGAGCAACGAGGTTGTAACAACGACTTCTTGTTCTAGGTGTCAAATACCTGAGTGCGGTGAGAACAGCCAAAACGCTCCGTTTGAAAACGAGTGGCTCTCCAACGCTATCCCGGAGACCGGCGGCAACTTAGCCAGCTGTGTGCGCTTCGCTCCGCTCGGCCCTACTGGCACCCTGGACTTCTGCCCTGCAACTCTCTTCAATCAGTCCGACACTATTGATTGCGATGGCTTCGTTTACGCTAGAGACAACTCTGTGGTCTACGACGTAAGTTATTAATTTGTAAAGTACATTAAGATTTTTTAAATACTTCACTTTCTAAATCGAACTCATCTTTTCTTCTCCTTTATATCCCGTTTGTATAAGGTTTAGTTTATTTTAAATGGAGTCAGCTGTTTCTTCCATACCTATATGTAGTTTCTTTTAAGAAATTGTCTAGTCTGTTCTCAAACATGTTTACTGATGCGGCAGACACAACAAATTCTGGTAAATTGTTCCATCTGGATACAACTCTGTTGCTTAATTTCCATAAGGGTTCAAAATGAGCATTGGATCTTTATAATCTCATATTATGTCCTCTGAGTCGTTGAGTAGGATTTGAGTTAAATATATTTGTTAAACTGGATGAGTTGTAGTTATTGTTTAAACCTTGTAATTCTCAATAATATCTCATTTTTATTTGTTTGTGGGGAGTTTGGGGTAATTTACTTACAGATGTAACTCATGTGTTACAATTTTAGTTTTGTTCGCTTTGTTCATGATGTTGTGTGTATTGCAGTTCGACCTGGGCTGCCAGGACTGGTTGCGCGCGTTGGCTGGCACGCTCAACAGCGTTGGCACGCTCCTCGTGCTTCCCATCATCGGGCAAGTCTCCGACCGGTTCGGCCGACGCGTGGCTCTGGTCGTCAGTGTCTTCAACCTGGCTCTCATCGGCCTCATCAGAGCCTTCTCCGTCAACTACCCCATGTACCTGACTCTGCAGATCTTGCAGACTACTCTCGGAGCAGGAACCTTTAGTTCTGCGTATATTTTTGGTAAGATTCTTTACTCCATTTCTCTAATCGCTTAAGTTTTATTGTTAGCATTGTATTGTTACGGTGTTGGTTCTATCGCTACGCACTAAACATCAATGTTTGCATATCTACACTAAAATACTGAATTCAAATTCAAATTCAAAATTCAAATCATTTAATCGTAAACACAGGTAATTTTAAGCTGGTCGAATACATTTAGGTACTCTATGTTTTGCCCACAGGCGTACGACATTTAGTGTTTAACGTTTCACAAATTAAATTTTATTTTCATTACATATTAAAATTAAAGCAAATAATTAAATACAATATACAGATGTCAATAACGGAATATATACATGTCAAAAGCGATTTATTAAAATAATATAGAAATGTCAATTTAAATTTGCATCATTTAAAAAGTCTGATATGGTATAATAGCACTTGTCCACGAGAATGTCAAATAATTCTTTCTGACTTTCGGATTAGTTTGCCGTTTTTCGCGGTCAAAGTGGAGGGGCGTGCGATCATGAATTCATCATCAGGTTATTTTGGTCTCCACTGCAGGAGCACAACCCTCTCTCATCTGCCGGAGACAGACGGAGGATTTGGCCTACACTCCCCGCGCTGGCCAGACAGGTTGGGGAGGCCTGATTGATGTTTTATAATGTATTCCCTTAGTCGCCTTGTACGACATCCACGGGAAGAGTTGGAATGCTCCTATTCTACTCTACCGGAAACCACACGGCATCATGAATTAACGATCTATATTTTTTTACCAAGCACGCATCGTTTCGAAAGATTTTAGTAGCTTTAAAAGAAACAACTCAGGTAAACCAAAGCAACAAACCTTTTAAATAGAATATTTACAACCCTATTCCGTTGTCACATGCAGAACTGGTTGACACCAAATGCATATAAGTAAGCAAATAAGGAAAATCAAGACTGGTTTTAAGAGGCAACTGAACGACCAGCTGTTTTAACATGCTTTTTAGAAGGCCCATTCCGCAGTATGATGAGTCTTGTGTTTTTTTTAATATCAATGATATTCACCATTCGTTAGATGCAGAAACTGTTTCAAATCATAGTTATTGTCTGCCTATGTATTTGAATACAGTTTTTTGATTGAACAGCATGATTTTGGCGAATCTATATTTATTTTTATTTTAAATGTAATATTTGTGTGTGCTACACGAGCTGTAATGTTGAGTCAGTGAGTATATAGTATCCAGTTAAAAAACTAGTTACTAAATGAGAAGAAATAGTCCCATTTTGTAACCGGCTTCGTAGTGGGAAATTATATTTAGTAGCCGGTTACGAAAATTGGTTACAAAATGGGGCGATAGGGTTTAGGTAGGTAGATAGATAAACTCTTTATTGCCCTCAAATTAGGAATAACAATAAAAAAAATACAGATTTTTGGAAAGTGTAACAAAGGCGGCTTTATCGTTTAAAGCGAAGGTTTAGTCACTTATTAAGGTTAAAGTTGGAAGATTGATTACCCCCACTAAATATGAATATGGGCAGGTATAACAAAATACGTGAACCTTATTATCCACCTTGTCCACAACAAATGTAAAGTTTAAACGGTTGTAAATGTTTTTAATTTTCTTTTCTAATAATTTTCATTTATTTACTAACATATCTTAAGACTTACTAACACATTATGGATCAACATCTGAATTAAAGAATTAATTAAATTATTATTTAATGCCCTACAAAATGTCCTAAAACTAATCAAATCGGAGACAGAGAGCTCAGGTACCTTCCTTGTAAGTTACATAGATTTGCAGTTGTGGCAATACCGATTGACTTTTTAAGATTAGCTTGAATTCTAAGTACCTACTCACGATTGGAGGTTAGATAACAAATAACCTATTTATCTATCAATAATCTTAACATTTATGTAATTAATAGATACGCAATTGGATAGTTAAATAAAAATTCACATGGAATTTGTTAGCTTTCCGTTTTTGTGATATTTTTCCTTGTCATGAATAAAATATATCCAAAGTTTTTCCCATCGCCACAGTATGTCTAATGCCGCATCGGGAACTCATCTTACAAGGGCGGTGTCCACAAATATGTTAGGAATGTTTACTGTGCAGCGAAACGGACAAATCGTACAAAAGAACCAATTTTTTATTGATGAATGATTGTTTCAGCGGCCGAGCTGGTAGGACCAAAATACCGAGTAATAACAAGCGCTACATCATCGTCTATGTTCGCTGTGGGCCAAGTGGTCCTGGGCTCAGTGGCATGGGGGATACAATCCTGGCGGTACATGATCATGGCTCTGCACATACCCTGCTTCCTGATCATATCCTACTACTGGCTGCTTTCGGAGAGCGTGAGGTGGCTGCTGTCGAAGAGGAAGTTCCCCGAAGCGAAGGAGGTGCTGGAGAAAGTGGCCAGGGTCAACAAGAAACAGATCAGCGAGAAATCCATGGAGGCATTGATGAACCCACCTCAGCAACCTAACGCGGTATACCCATTTTTATTTTGTCAATTTTATTTTGGTTCTTAGTTCATGTTGCGTCTATAAGCAACTCAATATACTTAGTAACAGAGATTTTTAAACATCCCAGTGATTATTGTCTGCTGTAACAATCCTTCTTCTGGTCTAATCCACATCATTCCTCTCACTCTAGACAAAAATAAACTAGATATATCTGTAATATTAATGTCGCCAATGTGAGAGTTAAGATTAATTAAATAAATTAATAAAATAAATTTATTATATATTATTATTAGTAAATATTTATTTATATACTTATATTTTTTATCGTGTAGGTTATAATCTATGTAAGTGGATATATAGTTTATATTAGTGTATATATGTATATGTTTTTTTAATTTACGTACACACTATGTCTGCCTCTCTTATTTCAATTATCTCTCTCGCGGGTCTGTTGGAAGAAATCTCTCTCAGAGATAAGTTCGCCCTTTGTAATTGTGTTTCTTTTTAATGTATTATTTTTGTTTTATCCGTGTGTGTGCAATAAAGAGTTAAATAAATAAATATGTCAGACATTCACACCAATTATCCAGTCCCAAACTAGGCAGAGTCTGTGATATGGTTACTTGTTTGTTAATAATAACTCAGTATTTACTATCATTATTTGGATTTTCAATGAATAAATTGTTAATGCTCAAGTGTGTAACAATGGATCATTTCATTTTATTACCATTTCAATACAATAAAATAGTATAAAATCAGTAAATGCAATAAAAATTAAAACCAAATTCTCACATTTATTACTATAAGAATTAAGATAGTTCTAGTAAAATAATAATTTATCAGTAGTGTGTAAGAATTGCGAGATTATGCCAGTTTACGCAACATTATAACAGCTTCTGAGGAGATCCCTTTAATATGATATGATAAGTGAAAAAAATTACAGGGTGGAGACGGGCCAGGCTTGGTGATGACCATCATCCGCTCTCCCATACTGCTACGGCGGGTGTGCACCACTCCCATCTGGTGGATCACCACCACGTTCGTCTACTACGGCCTCTCCATCAACTCGACCAGTCTCTCCGACCAGATGTACCTCAACTTTATTCTCACCTGCGCTATCGAAATCCCGGGCTTCTACACAGCTGTACTGATCTTGGACAGGATAGGAAGGAAGGCCACTTTGTCTTGTGGCTTCTTCTTGAGCGCCGCTTGCAACATCGCCTTCGCATTTATTCCTGCTGGTATGTGGACCTCATCTTTTTATTTAATAGTAACTAATGCTTGTGGTTTCTTCTGGTTATCTGGCACTAACTTTGTGTTCTTTTGTTGCATTGTTAGTCAATATTTTGCAAGTCTTCATGTTTTCTTCTCAATACCAGTAGAATTCTACTACTACTGTCTTAAGGACTGCATGAAGGCTAGATTTGTCTGGCAAACTTGGAATATCTACGAAGCTGTCCAATCATAAATCATTATCATCATATTAGACCTTAACGTTTATTGCTGGACATAGGCCTTCCCCAATGAACATTTATGGAATGCGATTAGTGAAATTTATAATTAGAGATATGAAAGCCTCCACCGTGGCACAACAAAGGATTCGCAGTAATACCAGAAAGCCTGCGAATTACCTTCCTGTAATGATTGTATGCCTTAAGAATTTCGATTGAACACTATTATCTGCAAATTGCGGCGTAGTGAGTCGCAAACACAATTTATCATAATCAATATCATAATCGACGATGTTAAATTGCTTAATCCTTATTACATCAGTACCTACTTTCCGTAATTTGAAGGTCTTGTTCAAATTAATATTTAATACATTTATACATATGGGTTACAATGAAATCAGTAATTGAAGTTGTTCAATCTAGAAAGCTTCATGATTACAGGTTCTCACTGACTTATAGTTCAATGCATTGATAAAAAGCAAATAGACTGGCAACAGTACTATGATATTTGTTTAAATTAACCATTCTTCAGACTTTAAGAAACAATGTTTAAAAATTTAAACAAGTTTGAGAAATGTTTCTTATAGGTATAATCATTTCCGTTCTTGCTTGTCTCCATACCATAAAAGGGCAAGTCGATAAGAAATATTTTAATTCAGATAATAATAAAGACATACCTGATGATTTATACTTTGATAGCATTACATTAATATGATTGCCATTGCCATTCTCAGTAGATAATATTGCTGAAGGAAAAGAAATAATAAAAGAAATTGGGGTTGCCCACTTGACGTCATCGTTGCTTTTGGTCAAAGTAGATTTTTGGTCCAAGTCTCTTTTCGTCAAAGGCAATTTGCTAATTGTAGAGTATTTTGCTCCACTTTTTTCTTATTACTAATTTTCTTGCTTTTTCTCTTCCCTTAGAATTTTTATAGCACTACGCCAGTATAGATTTCAAAGAAATATTGAAACTAATCTGAAACTGCCACATCAATAATCATGTTTAAGAACAGACTAGACAATTTCTTAAGGAAAAGGAAAATAATCAAGTCAACTAATGATATGTCAGCACCAGCTGTAAGCTGCCTTTCCATTTAAAATAAAATACGTAATTTTTCTTGTATTTCCAGAACATCATATACTGCGACTGTGTCTCTTCCTATTGGGCAAGTTCGGCATCTCGATCGTGTTCACATCTCTGTACCTGTTCACTTCTGAGCTGTACCCGACGGAGTATAGACACACTTTGCTCGCGTTCTCCTCCATGATTGGTCGCATCGGTTCCATCACTGCGCCGCTTACACCTGTGCTCGTAAGTATACGATTTAACATGATCAACATCATCCCCAGCTTTGCAGCTACATACATCATCTATCTATTAAACTTCATAGCTGGATATACCCCTTCTAGACTATGTCTCTCTCTAGGACTCGAAAATTAATTAGACATCAGTCCTGACAATTACGTATCCCACCAGTTAACGAATTTATATAGTGCCTTGACTCATTCCGAAAATGGAGAGGTCAACCTTCCAACATCTAAGAATATATTATAGTCACATGCTGGTCTCCTATGAGATTCATCATTAAGATGTAGTTACTATACATCCTACACCACTCCATACTCCGTGCAGTTTGGTGAAGGAACTTTCTTATTCTCATCGTCAACAAAACGTAATCTCTTACTTATCTAATTCTTATCTACATAATGAGCAATTAACAATTCAGAAAGGGCACATGGGCTAGAGTTGAATTGTTTAGTTCCAAATACCCTTTTCTTTGGCTCTCGCGGTAAGGAATTCTTTTCATAAATTTAATCATCGAGGCGATTAACGGACTGCACCAGGGCAGCAGCTTGTATATTAAGATCATTACTGCGATGACCAGTCCGCCTGCTAAGCGTGGTAATCATGACAAATCCCCCAATGGACAGACTACCAAAAGTGTAATTCTATTGGGGAAGCTTGTGTTTAGCAGTGGACGTATTTCCGTTGATGATGAGTTAGAAAGAATCGCCAAACATACATTATCGCACTGTATTATTAGATATCTGTCACATTTCTTCTTAGGTCCTTTAACTAAGTCCTCACTTGTAGGTTTGAGTTAATTAAGGATCAAGGATGCAACCACAACGTTTATAAACACCAGTCCATCATTTTGAAACTAATCTTATGATTGATCCTAAAGAAAAAAATTAAAATGTTGGCCTCATAATCCATTTGGTTGTATCAGAATATATTTTAATCTTTATTGTTCTCGAGAACTGAGATATGAAATAATTTTGATTATGCTATCAGGATGATTGATGACCAGGCCCCCCAAGAAGTCAAGTGCTGAATGTATTGCATTACGTTATAATCTTTAATAAGCACCTAATTTCGTACTGCAAGTGACTTCAAAGTCAATCTGAGGTCAGAGGAAGTAGGGGTTTCTTTGATAGGTCGGAAGCTTTTTAACAATTCTCATGAATTACATAAAATAAATGACCTCAGTGGAAGTCATGCTGATGATTATGAATGATGTACCGTAAAAGTCAACTTAAGTACCTAGTATAAACTCAGTGGAACAGAAAGTGCACATCGCATTCTTCGCAAAAGAACGTCGCATCTTCCAGCTGGAAGATACGAAGTTATTTTACCAAGGGTACAACATGTACCAACTTTACTCATGCAATAAAGGATTTAGAATCCGAATTTAACAAAAAAATATTAAAACAGTTGCAGTAATAAGTCCATTTGATAAAGTTCTATTTTAAATTCCTTATTTATTTAGGTAAGTGAACCAATTTGGATGTGGACGAGTTAGGAAGTAGACCTGAAAGATTGTAAGAGCTACTTTCTGTATTTATTTTTATACAATACGTTAATTTTTTTATTTTCAGGCGGATTACTGGCAAGGTATACCTTCGGTGATGTTTGGCACCATGGGTCTAATATCTGGGCTATTGGTGCTCACGCAGCCAGAGACCCTCGGCACTAAGATGCCAGACACGCTCGCTGAAGCTGAAGCCATCGGTCGGAAAAGCTGACCGTCTCCCTGACAGATACCAGGAGATTCTTAGCAAGTGTCATTACATTCCTGTATCTTTGCTTAACCGACGTTAGTTTTTATTATTGCGAGGCCATTGTCTTGAGATTCTTGGGGAAAATCTCGTCTTATAGGCTATTTATTATTATGATTGGTTACAGAACCTTTTTATAATTGGAACCCAATCGGTAATAATCTTAGCCGAATCAATTATAAGTACCTAATAACTGATCTAAATATTAAACTAATTCACGTATGTACCATTGGGTACAGAGCTGTTAATGAAAATCGTACATATGAGACCATAGACACAGAAGATGCAAATTTAACGACACTTAAAGAATCACCTCTCTTCGTTGATCTCTGTTACCGAACTCTTTAATACTTGGCACTTAACCAACTGTAGATAACGACTCACGAGCCAGTAGATTTTTGAATAACGAAATGAAGCAATAAGTTAAAGAAATTAAAAGGACAAGAACAAATAAAAGTAAATAAGAGGAACATGTAAATATGAAGATGTCGTCGTCAGTTGATTAGAGCTAAGTATAATAACTTGAAATGGTCATCTAGACGTTATTGGAAAATGAAGCTCCTCTCATGCGTTCAGACTATTTATTTCTGTACCAAATACGTAGGTGTTAAGTTTTTATAAAATTAAAAAATGAAATATCAGTCTTGTGGAACTAATTTATACTTTGAAATTTACTTACGAAGTAAAAATCTACACAAATTGTTAATACATATAACATTCAGACTATAAAAATATAGACAATAGATCTCACATACATACGCAATACAGACATCATCCTCATCAGTAATGACTTATCACTCAGAGTTTTACGTCATTATTAAACACACGAAAATATACTAATAGGTCTTCAACTTTGGCAAAAATCTTAAATTTACCCTAAAATATTAGTAACGTTCTAATATCACTGTTCTTACATTCAAAATACGCATATTTTTTATAATACAGTTTATAAGTGTAATCTTCAAATCTGCTGATATTTAACGTCTCACTGCTATCAGTAATTTTAGTCCGTCTCATAATTAAAAGTTCTTTTCTCAAATTTCACTTCGATTGGAACAAAAAATTTACACATCCAAGTCAGTAAGTATATTATACTTCTACTGTTCAGAGTAACATAATTCTTACTGCACGTTAATCCAGAGTACTACACCCTCATAAAAAATGGTTCTCTTTCCATCATTTCGACGGCCTTCTTTGTTTTAAAACATATACTTGCCTCTACTACAGAGGTAGAACTCTACTGAACGTATCATTAACACCTCTCGTTCTGCTCTTCTTCCAATTTGTCATCATGTTTCTCCATATTCTCGACGTCTGTCACGTCATCAGGTAATGCCTTACTGGTGTCAGGTAGCAGAAGCGCCAGAAGCGCTGGTCCCAGCGCCACAACTCCGAATACTATGCTCGGCAGACCCGACATATATTGCTCCTAGAATTAGAATAAGTATAGTTAAATATTTTCAGAAATGTTTAGCATCAAATTTTATTGAAAAAGTACAGCTGAAACTAACGAATGCGGCTTCAGTTTCTTTGTAAATTCTCATTCAGATAGAGTGTCTAATATTAGCATTGTGGCCTGTGATAAAGGAAATTAGTCTCTAATTACCAGCAGCGGTGCCTGAGGAGCCAGCACAGAACCCAGTCTGCCGAAGGTGACGGCAATGTTGGTGAGCGAGTTCCTTGAAGTGGTAGGAAACACTTCCATCGCGACCACATGCATTGAGAAGATGCCGTAACTGCTGCACATTTTACCGACAAGGTAGAACAGCACCGACGTCCACCACACGGCTAGAATCAAGACATCAGTAACAAAGATAGGAATTTAAAGAATGACAGTCAATGGCGCATTTAGAAAGGCACGAAATCCTCTGCTTGTTTATCGTAAGAAAATGTCAGTGGGGTTTTAGAAACTGGTTATTGAAACTCTCACGGTTAATGAAAAATGTTGTGAGAAACCCTTGCATTTAGGTCGAATTGTGCACAAAATCGCGGGGTTACGTTGCACCACGTGAACGTAAAATAATCCCAGATGATGATAACAATGGAATTAATTTTCTCGGGAATTTTAAAGGACCCGAAACCATTAGTTAGGAAAATGTGATTTCAGGGAAATTTGATCCTAAGTGTAGAGTTTCGGTGGTTGTACCCATAGAGCTTGATGAAGAGATCTAAATATATAATATATCAGATTTAATTGAAACCACATTTTCCTAACTAGTGATTCGGGGTCTTAATACATGAAAAATGCATAACAAAACAAACGAGAGCTCGCACAAAATATGAGTGACATATAAATAAAAAATGTGTATAATAAGACAATAATCATCATCTGGTTATTTCTGTCTTTACTGCAGGAGCACAACCCTCTCTCATCTGCCGGAGACAGACGGAGGATGTGGCCTACACTCCCCGCGCTGGCCAATCGAGTTGGGGAGGCCTGATGATGTTTTACAATGTAGTTGTACGACATCCACGGGAAGAGTTGGAGTGGTCCTATTCTACTCTACCGGAAACCACACGACAATGCAAAATAAAGCAAGACAATAATACAACTAACATACAAAACATCCACACTTACATTTAGGAACAAAAGCGGAAGCAATAAAGAACACGGCACACAAACAGTATGCGACACAAATCGGCGCTTTACGGCCGAACCTCGTAAGAGTCAGCGCTGTTATGATCCTTGTAGGTACAGAAATCAGCAGCAGAGCCGAGAAGTTGATGTACTTGTTCCCGCTGATGCTAGTCGAGTTGATTATAGAGCCGTTGAAGACAAACATGCAGCAGAATAGGCAGGCGGCCATGAGAGCCACCCGCAGTTGTATGGTCCTCGAACGCAGGACGCGATGGAGGTGGGCCGTTCCTTGAGGCTGGTTTTGACCCCCCTAAAAATGTAGAGATACAGGTATTGAGTAACACAGCCTAGAAAAAGTTAAAGATTTTAATAAATATAGATTACATTTTAATACTACGAGTATCTTATGTTTGTACATTATTTATTGTTGTTATGAGGCTTCCTACAGATGGCGCTGTATACCTAGTAAACGATGAAAGTAAACATTCGTTTGTGGAATAATTGAATTAATATACTTAAATCGTATTTGAATGTTACGATTGATTTCTATGTGCCTAATTTTGGCTTTTCATCAGCCGAAATACGCCCACTGCTAAACATAAGCCTCCCCAATAGACTGCCTCTTTTGGTGAGCTGTCCATTGGGGGATTTGCCATAATCATTTGGCAGGCGGATTGGTGATCGCAGTAATGATATTAATATACACAGGAGAACGCTTCTGCCCGTCTCTAGTCACCTTGACGACACCGACATGAAGATTGGGGGTGGTGTATTCTTAGTAGAGAACGACACTTTTGATTTTATCGGTCTATAGACACTTGATTTTAGTCCTTCGAGATGGATTTTAACTAGAGGTCTTAGATATACTTTCACACAATCATCATCATCAATTTAACCTATCTAATTAACCAATTACCTCATCGGCCTTATTTCTTTCTTCGGTAATCTTGATTAACATAGCCTTAGCTTTGTTAGAAAGCGTAATGTTATTGATTTTGGCGACTTTGTGTAGTACTCTTACAGCTTCATGCTTCTTGTTATGAGCAAAGAGCCATCTCACGCCCTCGTCCACCAGAAATATGTAGAAGACCACCACCAGGAGTGGAGCGTAGATAGCGCGCATCATGGAGCGCCAGTAAGGGATTTTCCATGCGATGACACCGAAGAAGGTACTTCCAAGACTTGCCAATATGTCGGATATGCAGGAGAATACTACTCGCTGCTTATGGCTTACGGTTTCTAATGCTGTAATTGAATAATAAGACAATTAAAATTCAAAACGACAAATGAGTCAAACCCAAAACATGTAGGTTTCTATAATAGACTTCATTTGTAAGAACTAATAGACTGAAACGCTTTGAAAATGTTCTATCACCTTTAAAAGGTGATAAACAATTTCGAGTTTCGACTTAAGATGTACTTATTTAAAAAGTGCCAATTCAATTTAAAAGCGCTACTATCAAAAGTTGCCTTGTAAAAACACAGAATAGCGTCGAATCGTACAGCTGAGTGTCCCAAATAAAATCTATGATCAAAAATAGGTATTTCAGAAATCCAACTGATTTCTAAGGCTATTGTTAAATGGGTCACGTTCAACGAATAAACTATACTTTGTTCATTTAGCTGCTGTTCAGACATCGTGCGTGTAGTATGTACGAGTAGATATAGAACAAAGAGATATCTGCGGGTGACGCTCTTCATAAAGACGTAGCCAATGTTAAAAGGGACATAATAGCTGATTCGTCATACGTAGGAGACAATGTTGAAACAAGGAAGTAGTGCTTTCATTAAAGAATTAAGAGTAAATATTTAAGGACTTGTAGATGATAAGGTAACTTGATCCGTATAACAGTTTGTTCAAAGTATTATTCAGAATGTACCAGCTATGTAGCTATAGTAAATAGTCCAGCCTGTAGGCTATGCTGGTGACCCTCAGATCATATTTGAATGAGTTTCCTCTTTTCTGATGATTAAACAGCTCAACATAAAATAAAATAAGCTAAGACTAAAACAAAATAAATAAAACATATGAACTACGCAAGGAAAATAAAGAAACATAAAGAAAACAACTCAATATACTCACATAAGACCATAGAAGCGTTGCCATAACCCAGCGCTGTCTCGAGGAACTCTAGAACCAGCAGCATCCAGTAGTTGACGGAGAAGGACTTGATTAGGCCAGCTGTGCCCACCACCAGAGGTGTGCCAACTATTATCACTTTGCGGCCATACCTGTCGATTAATTGTGAGGTGATTAAATTGGTGAATCATTTTTTTTTTTTTAAACCTAAGTCACTATAAGAATTTCAACACCGTTACTTCAAGTAACCCTTTGCAAGAAAATGAAATAATAAAGATTTAAATCACATCAATTTAATATAATAAAAGCTAATATTTTCAAAAATAGCAATTCAGTTAAAAATAAACATAATATCCAAGTTAATGGTAACCTTGGGACTAAAAACCTTTGAATGTTAAAATTTATTTAAAAATAAGTTTTGAAAAATGTTTTTATTACACTGTCAATTAATTAGATACTTATAGGTGTATTAATTTTACTTATATTTTCAGTTTTGTAAAATTATATATTTTTTTTTATTAAGATTTGAGTCTGTTTGACATCAAAATAAAAAACAAAACGTGATTTTAAACATCTAGTATTTGAACATAATTCAGTATTTGCTGGAAGGGTGCAAACTTTGCACCCACAATTTACAGTTGAAATAGTACAATCACCAGCAACATAGGGATTGATAACTGATGTCAGTATAAAATAAAAATAAAACAAGACTCAAGAAAAATTGAACACGGAACCACGAGGTTACTTCCCAAATAAAGAAACATTTGACAGCTCAAAATGATGAGGCCGCTTGTGTAAAGTTACAAATAAAAACAAATATAGAGATTAAAGGTGTACCTGTCAGAGATTAAGCCGGAGATTATGAAGGAAAAGACAAGGCCGAGGTTGTGGACGGTCCCGATCATGGTCCTCTTCCACGGCTGGCAGCCCAGGTCGAACTGAAAACATAGTCAAGTACGTAGGTAATTAATAATCAGACGCCGATATAGTAGATTCTTGAAGGAAAAGTTCGTAGAGATTCCATATTGTAGTTTATCGACTTTCGAGTGATCGAAATTATAATAATAATGATAACCTAACTTAGCAAACAATCTTTACAAACTTTTTAAAGGCTTAAATTATGACAAAAGCAAGGTAGATTGTTGTGGAGACTGAGGCTCGGACTTAGGGAAACCCTGTATTCTAGGACGCCAGATCTCAGACCAAAAGAGCCATTTAAAAATAGCCAATTAAAATTGAAAGAAATAGATGCTGAGATAAACAAGGAGATTCTAAAAATTTACGTTTATAAATGCACCAAAATGTGCAATAAAGGATTTAGACTTTATAAGTAATGTAGTAACTTTGTAAGTAATAATTTCATATTTCATGTAGGTATTAATTTCTTTTTCTACCCTATATGTTCTTATCGAAATTCGAATGATGCCAGATAAGGGGGTGAGCGGATCATAGTCCACCATAACATATGCCGTGTTGTTTCCGGTAGAGTAGAATAAGGCTACTACAACTCTTCCCGTGGATGTCGTACAAGGCGACTAAGGGAATACATTATAAAACATCAATCAGGCCTCCCCAACCCGTCTGGCCAGCGCGGGGAGTGTACCCCAAATCCTCCGTCTGTCTCCGGCAGATGAGTAAGGGTTGTGCTCCTGCAGTGAAGACAAAAATAACCTGATGATGAATAGTTATTTAATAAGATTCTCTTCTAAATTGATACGCCAAATTGACCCCTATCCTTACAAAATAAGCGATAGGGGCTATGTTTGTTCGTTCTTTGATTCCTTAGTTTGTTTATTTAACTATCCACTCATTCTTATATAAAAAGTTGAACTCGCGTGCTATAATCATGAAATCATCACATAATCCTTGCACTTGACCGTGCGACATACGGCAGTGACAATCATAGGCCATTCACGCCGGTCACTCATTATTTATAAACACTTGACAATAGTGCAGACAGCAAACATGCATATTCAGCTACTATCATTACTACATTCACACAATTACGTAGTAAATTGCAGCACATCAACGGTAAGTGTATATTTGCTACCAGCCGACACTCTAATGACAACTTCATGCGTGGTCACGGTGATTTTCAAGCGAACGGCAAATCTATGTATTTAGGCGAACTACGATATATTGTTTAGCTAACATGATTATAGAACGAAGGCATTAGTTGAATCACAGACCGAAAAATTGTCTCCCGACACTTCATAAATCATGTCACCATTAACAATGGAATTTAAAGCATTTATTACTATCTCACTGCGTATTTATATAAATAAGTGAAATAAGTTATATAACAATGAAGGATAATAATATGGACTATTACATTTTACACTCGTAATTTTGTGTACCTGAACAGCTTGTTCACAAGGGATGGAAAGTATAAAGAAGATATTGAAAGGAGAGTAAAGAAAGAGAATTTAATGAATCGAACTATCAATAACCTTGTGTCCAGACAGATCATGATTTAACAAGCACAGATGGCTGCACATAGTACTGTTCTGGTTCCTATGCTAACGTATGGTGGTGAATGTTGGGTATGGCAGAAGAATGCGGTCTTTAAGAAAAATATGTGGATAGAAGTTAGGTGACAGAGTGAGGAATACAGTGATAGGTACGTGAGAACTGTGGTCTGAAAGAAGATGTAGTAACGAAGGTCGAGAAGGATATGTTGCATTGGTTTGAATATAGAGCGTATGAGTGAAAGAATGTTGACAAAAGAAATTTACAGCGCGAATATGGAAGGAACTACAGCTAGAGGTCATCCTAGGATCAAATTGGTGACGATTTCAAAAAGAATGGGGTCCGTAGAGAGTAGTATACAAGGAGGTGTATGAAAAGATTGTTGAATGTGAGGCTAGTGACGTGTGTCAGGATCGCGCAAAGTGGTGAAACATTGTCTCTGCCTACCCGGGACCTGCCTATCTGGGACCAAGGAGTGAGCATTATGTATGGATGTAGAGACGTTATTATAGTAAAGTCGCTGGTCAAGTCAGTGCGAGATATAAATATAGGCAATGTCTATCGCAGATCACAGCGGTGGTCAACTAAGGACCTAAAACCATAGAAACGCATTTAGAAGTCATACCCAGATAAGCAATGTACTTACTGACAGATTCGCAGATCAATGAGATATATACTACAGGCGTAAGAAAGATGGAAAAGGGACATTCCTGGGAGAAGCGTTCTTCGCGTCAGAATCGTGGCTTTTATTTACATGGGAAAAGAAGGCTTAAAAACGAGTCAAGCTATCTATAAGGCACTCACGTTGACGTTAGAGGGACACGCAATTTTGTACAAGTTGGTAACGATCTGGATATTATATCTGTGAATTGTTCTATTATGTAATTCCTATTATACTTATAGAAGATATTCCTAGTTTGGGAATAGACCAGTTTACTTATATGGCAGGAAAACTACAGTTCCTGCGGTAAGCTTGACAGCCTACGATGACCTATTTATTTCAAAAGTCCTCACCTCAGCGACAATACTGTTATAATCTTCGTAGACGATTTTGTCACATGTCTCAGTTGTGTCGACTTCAAAATTTGCAGCGTTGCATTTAAAGCTGCTTTCATTGTCCCATCTGTCGAACGTGTCACCACTTGATGTGTTATTGCTTCTACTGTACGGTGCCATTCTGAAGCAGGCATTGGTGTCGTTTGGTAGTGCGAATGACGCCCATGACGCGTTGAAACGTGGGTCAGACTCCTCACACTCAGGAATTTGGCATCTGTTTAAAGAAATCAGTAGTTTATTTGTAGAAAGTAACGAAATGGCTGTAGTAAATGATAAAATAGGTATTCAGAATCAAATGTGAAGTGTACAAGGGAAAAACGATGAAATTCTAAAGACAGTAAGATCCATATTATAATAAAGGAGATGTTGCGAATGTATAAATATCTTATGCTCTAAGAGAGTCAGGAAGACCTAGCGATACTTCGACACTTCAGAATTTTTTGTCCCAAACCTCTGTCCACCAACGGTGCCCCAAGTCGATTTGGTGAATTTTACATACGCATCTTTAGCATATGCAGGTTTTCTACGATGTTTTCCTTAGATAAACTTGTCTAATCCCAAACTAGGATTTTCTCCTGTGCTGTAGAAATTAAACAAGGATTGGACATTTCACAAATATAACCGACCAGACCAACCGGACCAGCTTGCACAAATTATTCAAAGTTTTCTGTCCCCAGTGGGTCAATAGATTTTAAACTTTGTTACTATTAAATTAACGTCTATGGATTTTGTGACATTCATTGTTATTACCCACATTTTCATGTAGGGAAATTTTTGTTACAAGACCCAAACGAATTGATACTTTTTCCGCAATGGAATCTGTATGAAATGAATCTGTATATTTTTGTTTACCTTAAAATCAAGGATGTAGATGAAGCGCTCTCTCAACTACTATGACTCCGCTAATTGAGATAAGGTCATTTTTTATACTTTCCATAAATCTGTACCTAATTGTTATTTTTTATTTGTTTGCAGTAAAGAATTTATCTATCGATCTATTGGCATGAGTAACATTATGTACCTAATGAATCATATTGTTTACCTTCTCATTGTGTATATTATTATCTATTGTATTAACAAGAATGATTGTACTACCTACTGTATTACTGAGATTTGTGGTTTTTTATTTGTTTTGTGTCAATTTATTAATCGTCAGTTTCTTCAAAGGATCTACCGACAGGATTTTGGTCACCGATTAATGCTACTAAGCCATTTTGACATTCTAGTTTAAATGATAAAAGAATCTAATAATCACAGGGCACCTGGTCTTTGTCAGTTAATACTTTGTGAACTTTTCATGAATAGAATTAATGGAATTAATTTGGGACAATCTTTAGTGTCATAACGTGGGTTGGAATATACGACTGCTTCTGAAGAGTTCACTGCTGAACACAAGCCTTCCCAATGGAATGTAACTTTTGGTGGGCTGTCCATTGGGTGATTTGCCATAATACAAATAATATAACGCTGCTGCCAGACCCTGGGCAATCCCTTAATCGCCTTGACGACACTCACCGAATCCACTAGAGTAGTTTTTGCATCTGCATGTCAGGAAAAGAAGTGACTAGAAACAATATAAGATCAATCGGCCCATTTGTCGCTTAAATCACTTTCAAAGTTATTGTCAGCAATAAACTGACTATCTAGGAAGAAAATATGCATTGTATTATTAACGAGATGAATTGATGTTGCTCGTGTATGCAATATCGTCGGCACGTGCACTCACGTTACATCAACGAAGGCAGTAAAATTTTTATGTTTACGAGGGCTCGCTGCTCAAAATTTATTTCCCCCATATCGTCAGCAAACACCTGTTTGATTCAAGGCTTTTTTACTTAACAACTACATAAACTGGCAGACGTATTGACAATTCGATGGAGACAGGTGTTCGGTATTTCCAATTATACGATGAATATAATTACCTTAGAGTAAAACAACACTTGTATAGCCAAAGTCATTAATAGAGCTATAAAGGGGGCTGTGAAACGCGAACGGATCCAGTAACAGAAGAGATCACCGAACCGATGATAGATTAATGAGACAAGTTCTACATAGTTTTAATGATTCCCGTAGTGGCAGCCATTACAGAAGCTTAATTTTAATTAAGTTAATTGTCTTTTGGGTTTATTGTCGGGTCTGCCGGAGACAGACGAAGGATTCGGCCTACACTCCCCGCTCTGGCCAGACGTGTTGGGGAGGCCTGATTGATGTTTTATAATGTATTCCTATTCTACTCTACCGGATCCCACAAGGCAAATGCCAGATCTCCAGTGTATATTAAGATCATTGTTGCGATTACCAATCCGCCTGGCAAGCGTGGTGATTATGGCAAATCTCCCAATGGACAGCCCACCAAAAGTGTCATTCTACTGTGGAGGCTTGTGTTCAGCAGTGGACGTATTTCGGGTAATGATAATTTAGAGTCAAGTGAAACGTCAGCGCATCATGACTGCGATCACCAACGTGTGGTCATGCGTGATGATTATGGCATAAACCACCAGTATATACAGTAAAACTGGATGTGGTGCTTTTAGGATTCAGCTACAACATGAAGAAGTCATCTGCAGAGACCCAACGAAGTAAAGTAAGGTAGTCTCACCTAAAGTCGACCTCAGCAGCCGTGAAGACATAGTTGAAGTTGCACATGGCAAGGAAGGAGTCCCGGAAGGAGAGCAGGAAGAGAAGCAGCAGCTGGTATTTGCCGAAGCTGCCTAGCTCTCCGAGGATACCATCCAAGTTGAACTGGTTCTCGGTGCTTGGTTGAACCGCGCTGGTACGGGTGGCTTCCTCTTGCATCTGTAAGAATTTTAGTTTAAACATAGCAGTTTCTGTGACGTTGACTTGTTACTGTTTGGTATAGCTTGATGGTTTATATAACATGTTAAGAAACAGAGAAACGTTAATCTGTCTAATGGTTTCCAAACAACAAAAGGAAGACAGAAGAAAGACAGTAATCAGAATAGAGGACAGTAAACTGAAACGAAACCCGATTAACCTTACCGAAGAGACATATTAAGCACCTCATGATCTTATCTTCATACTTCAAATAATCGTATATTTTATAATACGTTTTTTTTACAAAAAACTTTAAAATTAAATTTGACGACCTCCGTGGCCGAACGGGGTAGCTCTCGGACTGCCACGCCGGAGGTTGCGGGTTAGAATCCCGCTAGGGGCAAACATTCGTATGATGAATATGAATGTTTGTACCCAAGTCTTGGATGTTTATATATTTATTTAAGTATGTCTATCCGTTATCTAGTAACCATACCACAGGCTCTGCCTATTTTGGGACTGGATAATTGGTGTGAATGTCTGATATATTTATTTATTATTATTTAAATTAAATTTAAGTTTGACAGTTATAAGTTTTTAATTTGAGACTGTTTAATGCAGTTCTACCAAGCATTCAATCGATAACAAGAATATGGCATGTTTCGGCAAAGTCTACACTGTGATTTATGATGGAATCTCAGCCTGTGATCTTCTAAAAAGCTCCTGAACTGCTATATCATCATAAGCCGAAATACGTCCATTGCTGAACATAAGCCTCCCCAATAGAATGCCAGTTTTGGTGGGCTGTCCATTGGCGGATTTGTCATAAACACCACGCTTGACAGGCGGATTGGTGATCGCAGTAATGATCCAATCCCTTAGTCGCCTTGACGATACCCACGGGAAGATTATGGTTGGCCCTATTCTGGAACCAGCAATCTATATACGTCTTGCTTATTCCATATCACACAAATTTCCGTATAAGACTTACGTTGAGGTTGGTTTCTTTCTTCATCACGAATCTTCCTTTACAACTTCGCGTCACTCCCGAACTTCACCAAACACATTATTTCTACAACAAAATATGCACAAGATAAAACGAAAACTGCAAATTAATTCCCTTATAAAGTTCTCGTGAAGTGCGTAAATATTAAACCTACTTGTGGACTCAGATGGTTTCATAAAAGAATATTTTAAAAATAAAGAAAAGTCATTATTTACTATTACTAGGCTGAATTGAATAAGTGAGTCAATTATTAGGAAAATGGTCTGTTACGTCACGATGATAAGTCAGAGTAAGAATCAAAACTCTTTCATCAGCTAGTTTGACCCTGGATAAGAAAAACAAGCATCACCATCATCATATCAGCTCTTAGACGGCCGCTGCTAGACATAGGCCTTCCCTAATGAATGCCACGATACCCATTCCTATGCCCTCCGCATCCAGCCTGTTTCAGCTACCTTCTTCATGTCGTCGGTCCATCTGTTCATGCCGATTCCACTCCAGAGCTCGTCTGGCCCAACAGCTGTCGGTTCTGACAGATATGTCGGTTACCTTCGTTTTTCTTCGGATCTCCTCATTACGAATCATATTCTTCAAACAAACCCAGAGATTAGCTCTCTCCATAGCTCGCGGAGCGACTTGAAGCTTCAGGACCACCATCAGATAAAATTTTATATGTTAAACTTTTAGTTTTTGTATAAGAAAACCGTAAGAAAACCGTAACCGTCATCTGCAAAAATCATCTACACCCTACAAACTTACTCATCATCATCATCAGGTTATTTTTGTCTCCACTGCAGGAGCACAACCCTCTCTCATCTGCCGGAGACAGACGGAGGATTTGGCCTACACTCCCCGCGCTGGCCAGACGGGTTGGGGAGGCCTGATTGATGTTTTATAATGTATTCCCTTAGTCGCCTTGTACGACATCCACGGGAAGAGTTGGAGTGGTCCTATTCTACTCTACCGGATACCACACGGCAAACTTAGTCATACGGTTTTAAAAATTATTGCGTGGTAATTATACCTATAAATATCTACTTAAATAACTTTTTAAACTCTTCCTTTCAAGGTACAGAGCCCTCGTTGCGCGAATCAGACTCGCATTTGACCGTTCTATATGATTATTAAATCTAAACAATGAACAAATTGAGTAGTTAGTTCAACTGTTCAAGTTATAATTTATATTGTAAGTAATTTTCTCAAATCCTGTTCCCCGTTTATAAGTTACTAGCTCTTGCCTGTGACTTCGTCCGCGTTAATTTAGTTTCCCGTAATGTTTTTTCGGTATAAAAACTATCTTATGTGCTATTCCAGGGCGTAACCTATATGGTGTCAAGTTTCATCCCGATCCGTGATTTGAAGCGTGATTGATTAACAAACATCCAAACTTTCGCATTTATAATATTAATGGTATAGTATTTTGCTACCAATAGAACAGGGAATCCTAGTTTGGGTGCCAGGCTCCTGCTTGTAATAATATATCTACATAGATATGTCTAGTATAAGGACCCAAATGTTCTTGAACCAATAAAGTTATTTGTATATTTGTATTTGTAGTGGGATGAGATTTTAAATGTATCATTTTGATAAGTAGATGATGCAAGAAACTCACCAATTGTGTTGTTTTAGATTAGACAGCTAAAACACCACAACATTATAACGAGGTGGGATACCAACTGCTTCGAAACAGAAACTGAGGCACATTTTTATAATTCTGTGTTTAAAAAAAACTGCGTTTATACAACAATTATTGGCACATCATCTGAAAACTGTGGACGTCATATGACGAGGCAAGTTACAGCAATTCATTTGTTTTTAAAAAAAAATTTTTTTTGCCATATTGAATGGTTATACTTATTTTTTTATAGGTAGTTATATGTATTTAATTCATCATCATCATGTCAGCCCCTAGAAGTCCACTGCTGGACATAGGCCTTCCCCAATGAACACCACCACACCCGGTCCTCCGCCCTCCGCATCCATCCGCTACCGGCCACCTTCTTCAGGTCGTCGGTCCACCCGGCGGCGGGGCGTTCCACCCTGCGAGTGCCGATCCGCAGTCTCCACTCCAGAACTCGTCTGCCCCAACGGCCGTCGGTTCTGCGGCATATGGGGCCCGCCCACTGCCACTTCAGCTTACTAATTCTTTCGGCTATGTCGGTGAGTTTCGTTCTTCGTCGGAAAGAAACCCCGAGCATAGTGTATTTAATTAATGTTAACTTACTTAAGGGATTGCACTATGTATAGGCAGCGGCGTTCTCCTATGTATATTAAGATCATTTATTAGTAGCGATCACCAAACCGCCTGCCAAGCGTGGTGATTATGGCAAATCCCCCAATGGACAGCCCACCAAGTGTCATTCTATTGGGGAGGCTTATGCCGGCTGTGCACACTCGCCGAGACAAGCCGAGTTTGTATATTGTGCTCTCGTCTCGTCTCGCTCTCTCGCGCCTCACCTCGTCGCTCTCGATCGCCTGTCGGTTTTTTGTGCCCGAGTCAAAGGGTTTGGATCTCGCGACGAAAACGAGAGCGAGCATGTTCACACACACTCGTTTATCAAGTTTTCAGTATTTAACTGTTTCTATTGCTGTGCGTAGTAACCATACTCTACTTCTCGCCATTTTCTTTTATGGTAAACTAGCTGGTGCCCGCGACTTCGTCTGCGCACGATTAGTATTTCGAGTAGCTCTTTTGTAGGACTATTTAAGATAAACATTTCCATCACACATTACATATGTGTAACTCTAGCGGTTTTGGCAGCGCACGCCAGAATAGCTCGCAGATGGTAGATTTTTTCCTACTTACTTGATATTTTGGACAATTCACACAACATCTTTATAAATTGTGGAATATGTGTTATTCTGATGTATAAGCTATATTATTGTAAAGTTTCATTAAAATCCATTCAGTAGTTTTTACGTGAAAGAGTAACAAACATCCATCCATACTTACAAACTTTCGCATTTATAATATTAGGAGGAAATAGGATGTGTAAGATATTATAATAGCTCACAGCACAAAGAGAAAAGGCAGCAGCAGTTTCTATGTCCATTATCGAGGGTGTCTTCGTGTCTTCGGTACAACTGACCGAACGAGCGTGTACAGATGTGCTCAAAATCAAAATAAAAAAAAAAACAAAAAGTTTATTTTTTCAAAATTGGAATACATTATTCTCTTTTTGACGTCAAATTCTGCCTAAAACTACTCCCCTTCCAGCTATATAACCGAGGGGAAGTAGTGGCAACAAACCCAACGGCACAGGGCCCTACCTTTGATTTATCTTAATCATTACAATCATTAAGTCTACCTATACTAAGCCATCAAGCACTTCATGGACTTTTATCATTTAAGTAGTCATCTAACTTATAGTAGGCTCTCGTCGAGAGTCCTCTCGGCCGAGACTCTCGGCAAGTGTGTACAGCCGCCATAATGTTCAGCAGTGGACGTATTTCGGCTGATAATGATAAAAACTAATTATAGGGCGCTCACGAATGAAAATGTCATAAGAATAGAACGGCGGCGTTATTGCACTACTAATTACAGACTGTAAGATGTTCTCGGATCGACAATTTATAATAGTTTTACCTCGAGACGTGAAAAGTGCGGCTTCCACCAGCATAGTTAAAAATAAATTAATTTTTTTTCTTATTTATAAGGCATATTACTCAGTTGACGAATTCCTGAAAGATGTTTCAAAGTATGTTACTTGACATTTGTGAATTTATGACATTATTTATTAATTATTATATTCTGTAACAGAATATTTAATTGTTAAAAACATTTTTGACTTGTAATTTTTGTTACCAATAAATATGATTATGATGAAGGACAGGTATGTTTGCTGAGGCACGCATTGACAGTTTACGTCTATAGCCGTCGATGCAGGATAGATGTAGGATAGATGCGTCGCGTGCTGAACACCATAGCGGAGCGGGCGGACTGCCCGGTAGAGCAGTTCTGGAACCACAAACATGTAGTGTCCAGAGCCGCAATTTTTTATGTAAAATAATATTTTTAATGTTTTGTATGATTTGATTTTAATATTTACTAAAATTACTTTTTTAGGTACTAAAAAATTTACTTTTTACAAAAAATTTTTTTTATTGTTATCATTATTTTAATATGAATATGGATTTATTAATCTGAAATAAATGATTATTATTATCACTTATGTTAAAATTTGACATCACTAAGACTGTTGCTATCCTTGTCACACAGTATTATGAAGATAAAGACGAAACCAATTTTAGCGCTGTCAAATTTTAAATGTGTGCCTTCAGAATCGGGCCCATTATTATTATAAATCTATTATATATATAAAAGGAGAGTGTGTGTATGTATGTCTAACCTTTTCTCCATGACCACTCACTGTCACCCACTCATGGTTGCAGTGGTAGATAGCTCTTGGTCTGCACTCGCAAGTAAGGGAGTTTGGTTACGGTGGGTGGTAAAAATGTGTGATGGGACACTTAAATCCTTTTCTATCACATTGTACGGCTCATATATACTCGAGATTGTGCTGAATGGCGTTAAGTGCGTTTGTGAGTAACAATATTGAGAATTTTCACAGAATATTCTAGATTTTTCCAGAATGTTCTAAAATATTCTAGAATATTTTTAGTTTTTTTTAAAATGAACTATGAAAATTGTGTGACTGTAACTAATTGGTCCAGAATGTTCTAGATTGTCCTTAAAATTCGCACCATACGTAACATATCCACGCGAACGAAGTCGCGGGCAACAGCTAGTATATTATAATTATAACTGTGTTATTGGTACAAATTACTTACCTAATATATTTTACTTTTAGGTAAATCTTACTATAAACAAATATTGAAAGTACATAATTAGTTGTACCAATACGTCGTACAATTAGTCTCGGAACTAGCCTACAACGGCGACTGATTCGTCTCGATATGTTCCTACGTTTTTATAATGAGCGATTTTCCAGCAGGTACTTAATTTTAGTTGTTAATGTTCACAATAGATGTCATTGTAATCTCAGCTGTCATTGTCAATCAATACTTCAATCAATTCTTAATTATTTTATGGCTTTACTCCACGGTCTTTGGCGTGCATCCTCATTAACTTTGACATTATATGATCACGAATCGGAATAAGGTAGTATAATTTATGTACTTGGGATATAACATTAATACGGATATACAGGGATATATTCCGACATTTACCTAAAAAAAATTTACATCGTTTGTTTGTCAATAAAATATGTACCTGAATACTCACACAGTAGGTAAGTAATATAATATAGACAACCCACATCATCATCATCAGGTTATTTTTGTCTCCACTGCAGGAGCACAACCCTCTCTCATCTGCCGGAGACAGACGGAGGATTTGGCCTACACTCCCCGCGCTGGCCAGACGGGTTGGGGAGGCCTGATTGATGTTTTATAATGTATTCCCTTAGTCGCCTTGTACGACATCCACGGGAAGAGTTGGAGTGGTCCTATTCTGCTCTACCGGAAACCACACGGCTTTATCCAGACAGCGTTTATTTGGCGACAATTTTGGACATAATGCTGACATAAACATGAAAGTAAATGAAGCGAGAGAAATTTATTATTTCGCTAAGCGCTGTCTGACGTCTAGGTAACGCTGAATATTATGTTAATTAAATGTAAATTGTTAATTATAAAATTGTAATTCACTGTCGACCCTTATAATTCAGGTGCACCTACTATAAGGGTTGCAGGACATCTTATCTATACCTATCACACAACCTGAACTAAATCTTATAATTGTATATTAAAAAAAAAAAATCAAATTAAATAGTATTTATTTCGGCCAGTTAAGCCCATAGGAAACTTTACATGAAAATTGAAAAAAAAAAAATAAAAAATATATAAGAATAATAAATATACCTAATCATAATTATCTATTTGTGTAAGTTTTTCATTTTCATTTTTTTTTATGTGTTTCCCTATGAGGCTGGCATGGACATGAATCAAAGCCTCGATAAAATAACAGAGAAATTTTTTTATTATCCGACTGTACTGATTTCATTCCAGACCAATAGTCGTATGAAAACCAACGCTATTTGCGTCTCGATAACATATACATGAAAGGATCATCAACAGTAAAACAGGTTTGTATTACCATGTCAACTTTGCGGTCCAATTAGGAACACCATCCGTTATTTATTTCGTTTTAGAGACGCAAATGCGTTTGTTTTCATATGATATTGATTTAGAATCTATGATACTGATTTAATATCATAAATGCGAAAGTTTGGATGTTTGTTACTCAATCACGCTTCAACCACTGGACGGATCGTGGTGAAACTTGGCACACATATAGATTAGATTAGATTAGATTTATTTATTTCACTTTTACATCTTATAAATTCAATTTTACATGTCATTCTACTATGGTAAAAGGGGTCGTCATAAAATAAAATAATGTACAAAATATAAATTACAATGTCAACAATTCAAATAATGTCACAGTATATAACATACTATCTATGTCAGTATATAATATTAAAATAAAAAAATTAAAATACACTTGGTATTAAATTATCGCAAATTAAATTAAACGTCAGAGGGCCCACCAATTTCATTTTTTATAAAATTCATTTATGGTATAATATTCATTTTCCAACAAAAGGTTTTTCAGTCGTCGACTAAACGTTTCGTCATTGGTCTCGTTACGTAGATCTGCGGGCAGGGGCTCGTAGTACGTGGGGCCGATGACGCGGGGGTTTTTGGTGGCAAGTGCAGTGCGGCGCGTTACTGTCTTTAATCGACCTTCGTTACGAAGTTCGTGCCCTCCGTCTATACGTCGACCGAAACTGGACATATTTCGCCTAACATACATTATAACTTCGAATAAATATATAGGTTAGGCCCTGGAATACGACATAGGATAGTTTTTATTCCGAAAAAACATCTCATTCCCACGTGAAATACATAATAGTTGGTGATCCACGTTAAGTTATCCACGCAGACGAAGTCTCGGGCAACAGCCAGTGAATTCTAAGTTTCGTTATCACCCAACGATCAGTAGGTACAGTGTTGCCTGCACTCTGCACTATGTTTTGTTAACGAACAATGCATTTACTGCTGTATTTCTTTTGTATGGTCGTTATTCATAACTTGTGCGTCATCCATATAAAAGAGAGAGTGAAATGTAAATTTTATACCTAATTCTGATTCTCTTCTCTACTCTTTGGCGATACTCTGGCGATGATGTCTGATGATGTATTCATCGAAATACGTCCACTGGTGAACATAGGCCTCACCAATAGAATGCCACTTTTGGTGGTTTTATATTTAGTAGTGATATTTAGTATTCTCTGCCATTGATGTGTATAAAGTAAGAGAGCTATTTCTGCCAACAAACTGTATTATACAGTTTGGTTTGGCGGAGTCATTGTATGTATATTTTTTAAGAGATGAATAAATGATTTTATTATTATTATTATCATCATCAACATCAGGTTATTGGAGCACAACCCTCTCTCAACTGCCGGAGACGACAGAGGATTTGGCCTACACTCCCCGCGCTGGCCAGACGGGTTGGGGAGGCCTGATTGATGTTTTATAATGTATTCCCTTAGTCGCCTTGTACGACATCCACGGGAAGAGTTGGGGTGGTCCTATTCTACTCTACCGGAAACCACACGGCAATTTATAGTATTAATAGACTAAATCAATTTTAACATACGCGTTTTATACCGTGTTATTAGAAAATCTACATTAAAGGTACTGGACATATACCTATAACCTTTATTATAAAAAAAGTATAAGCTAACAGCGAGGACAAATCATTATATATACATGTGTTTTATAAATATTTGTCACCCAGTGGCCCTCGATAGCCGAGTGAACTTTGTTCACGTTGGGCCCTAATGAGGTATAAATATAAATAAACACAATATTTGTCACACTGTGTCAACCTGCCGCTTACTAATATCCGACAACTAATCATAAGTTAAGTATTTCTAGGTACAATACAATAGTAATTTATAATATGCATCACTAGCCCGCGACTTCGTACGCGTGGAAAACTTAACATCACAAACTATTATGTATTTCTCGTAGGAATGGGATGTTTTTTCGTGATAAAAACTATCCTATGTCCTATTCCAGGACTTAAGCTATACGTGTGCCAAGTTTCATCCCGATCCGTCCAGTGGTTGTAGCGTGATTGAGTAACAAACATCCATCCATACTTACAAACTTTCGCGTTCATAATATTAGTAGGATGGAGGAGAGGAAGTTGAGATCTAGTTACATATAAATATACAATTACGTAAGCGAGCTTACCTATAAGTGAAGTTCGATAGAAATTTTAGAAAGAAAGAGAGACAGACAGAAAGAGAGATTTATTCACGATAACAATATACTCGTACAAATTACATCTTTACTAAATTAGTCTGGCTGTCTGTCTTAGACCATAACATCTAAACTGAACAGTATTTTTTTGATAACTGTCAGGTTGTTTTAGTAGATTTAATTTTACGTAGTCGCGTGGTTCCCGGCTAAGAGTAAGGGATTGCACCAGATAGTGTTCTCCTGTGTACATTAAAATCTGCGATCACCAATCCACCTGCCAAGCGTGATGATTATAGCAAATCCCCCAATGGATAGCCCACCAAAAGTGTCATTCTATTGGGGAGGCTTGTGTTCAGCAGTGGACAGATTTCGGCTGATGGTGATGATACCAATAACGTGGACTTGGATAATTTCATCATCAGGTTATTTTCGTCTCCACTGCAAGAGCACCACCCTCTCATCTGCCGGAGACAGACAGAGGATTTGGCCTACACTCCCCGCGCTGGCCAGACGGGTTGGGGAGGCCTGATTGATGTTTTATAATGTATTCCCTTAGTCGCCTTATACGACATCCACGGGAAGAGTTGGAGTGGTCCTATTCTACTCTACCGGAAACCACACGGCCAATGGATAATTTCATGTCATTAAAATTTTAGTGAGCATTTTTATTTCAACTCTTAAAGTACACCAGAAAATGTTATTGAGTTCTCAGAGCGTAGCAAATAGGAGAAAACTTGCTACGAACGCTACGCAATGTCGTAGTGGCACGCCAGCTAATAAAGAAGGGTTAATTTACAAGGGAACCCAAGTTACAAATCAGAGATAACACTTGCCAATTCTTTTCTCTTGTTACCTACTAAACTGTTACGGAGATCATCATCATCAGGTTATTTTTGTCTCCACTGCAGGAGCACAACCCTCTCTCATCTGCCGGAGACGGACGGAGGACTCGGCCTACACTCCCCGCGCTGGCCAGACGGGTTGGGGAAGCCTGATTGATGTTTTATAATGTATTCCCTTAGTCGCCTTGTACGACATCCACGGGAAGAGTTGGAGTGGTTCTATTCTGGGTTACTGAGATGACTGCTTTAAATGTTACTGAGAAGACTCTAACCGTATCTAAGCCAACGATCTCTATGTACTACTAGATGGAGCGTTCCAAACAATCTCTGTTCCACGCAACTGCGGCTGTAACTGCACAAGTTTCAAAGTGAATGTGAACGAGTTGCGGCTCCTTGCGTGGAACAGAGAGATAGTTTGGACCGCTTCATCTAGTAGTACATAGAGATCGTTGTGCTGTGTATGGTCAACCAGATTCCTTGCACAAACGATCTATGTTAATCCAGTAACCGTATTTGTGACGAATTTTAACACTCGCTATGTAAGAAGCCAATGCATCTTTACATTCGTAATATTGACACAAGAACTGGTACTTAACAGTCACGCATTAGCTTAGATAAACGATCTCTATATACTACTAGATGGAGCGTTCCAGACAATCGCTCTCTTCAAGCAACTGCGGCTCCGGGAGCAGCAACTCGTTCACATTCACTTTGAAACTTGTGCAGTTACTATACGCAGAACATTTAATTATTTACTAAATATTGACGATTCGGGTAAATAGCGTCAATATTTGGTAATAATTAAATGTTCCGGGTAGTAATGCACAAGTTTCATTGAGAATGTAACCGAGTTGCGTGGAACAGAGCGATTGTTTGGAACGCTCCATCTAGTAGTACATAGAGATCGTTGAAGTATAGATTTAAATATTGCGGAGCAAGTAAATAGTAACGCAGTTACGTTGATTTACGATTGTATATATTGTGCTGAATGGCGTTAAGTGCGTTTGTAAGTGACCATATTGAGAACTTTTCTAGAATAATCCAGAATGTTCTAGAACATTCTATTATATATATTTTTTTAATAAATTAAGAAAATGTGTGACTGTAAATTGGTCCACAATGTTCTAGATTGTTCTCATAATTTCAAAAATGATCTGCGAAGTTTTATTTATTTATTTTTAAATTTTATTTATTCATTCTGAAACCTACAGCTAATTTACAAAAATATATAAGACAGTATAAGTATAATATAAATTAAACATTGGCCATTAATAGATTTCTAATATACAAACATAAAAAATATTGTATAAGGTAATAAAAGTAGGAAGGTACAGAGAAAAAAAAATTAAATAGAAATTTACAACAAAATAGGAATAAATAAAGTATTTACAATCTACGAGTACAATCATCGTCGTCATTGCTTGAGTAATTTCCGTTTCGTAAGCTGTCAATTGTCACGTCGGCTGTCTGCGGGTCCTTCCTTAAAATTCGCACGTAAGTTATCCACGCGAACGAAGCCGCGGGCAACAGCTAGTCTTGGCATATGCAGAGAATGCACACAATCTGCGTATGGCATTGAGGTCAATTTCGACAAAAGTTAATGTTAAATTACTCGCGATCCCTACAGGTTTAAACTTAATGCCCTACCTAACTGCTTGCCTTGATGACAGCAACGATCTCTATGTACTACTAGACGGAGCGTTCCAAACAATCGCTCTATTCCACGCAAGTAGCCACAACTCTTTCACATTCACAATGAAACTTGTGCAGTTACTACGCAGAAAATTAATTTATTACTAAATATTGACGCTACGGTTAAATAATATCAATATTTAGTAAATAATTAAAAGTTCTGAGTAGTAACTGCACAAGTTTCATTGTGAATGTGAAAGAGTTGTGGCTACTTGCGTGGAACAGAGCGATTGTTTGGAACGCTCCATCTAGTAGTACATAGAGATCGTTGGATGACAGCAATAAATTGCGATCGTGTGACAGCCCTAGTCGGTTCTGTGACGTGATTGTTTACACTTCAGATACACACGGCCATAACCACTGTCATTGTATTGTTCTGCTTTAACCACATAGGCAATTCAAGGTATTAGGCTAGTAATGTCCAGACGTTAGAAGCAAGGGAATGTACCCAAACTACGTGACCCATTTTTTCCAATCTTGTCGAAATTTTTCTGGGACTTCCATTGTTTACCTGGTGACCCTGTTCTATCACTGTCCTAGCTGTCGCCTGCAGTTTCGTAGGTATCATCATCATCAGGTTATTTTTGTCTCCACTGCAGGAGCACAACCCTCTCTCATCTGCCGGAGACAGACGGAGGATTTGGCCTACACTCCCCGCGCCGGCCAGACGGGTTGGGGAGGCCTTATTGATGTTTTATAAAGTATTCCCTTAGTCGCCTTGTACGACATCCACGGGAAAAGTTGGAGTGGTCCTATTCTACTCTACTTCACTTTTACATCTTAAAAATTCAATTTTACATGTCATTCTAATATTACTATCTATGTCAGTATATAATATTAAAATAAAAATTTAAAAATACACTTGGTATTAAATTATCACAAATTAAATTAAATTAAACGTCAGAGGGCCCACCAATTTAATTTTTTAGAAAATTCATTTATGGAATAATATTCATTTTCCAACAAAAGGTTTTTCAGTCGTCGACTAATTATATATGCTTTAGTAAGTTTTAACTAAACAGAACCTTGCCACCTGCGTTTACATTCATAGTTTAAACATTCTTTTGTTAGGAATAATAATATTGATCTTTCATGGCGCATATGGTACAGAAGAACAATCAGCAAGAATATTTTGATTCCACATTGGACGCGGTTGAGCGTCGTGCCCGAAGGATCATTGGCGATGCTGCTCGTAAATAGCAAGTTGATCATCAGGTTATTTTTGTCTCCTCTGCAGGAGCACAACCCTTTCTCATCTGCCGGAGACAGACGGAGGATTTGGCCTACACTCCCCACGCTGGCCAGACGGGTTGGAGAGGCCTGATTGATGTTTTATAATGTATTCCCTTAGTCGCCTTGTACGACATTCACGGGAAGAGTTGGAGTGGTCCTATTCTACTCTACCGAAAACCATACGGCAACAAATAGCAAGTTACAGAGCCTTAAACATCGTCGCAGTGTGACCTGTCTTTCGGTTTTCTACAGTTTACATTTTGGGGAGTGTGCCCAGGAATTGCACGATATGATTCCCCCATCCCCCTTCCATCACCGGACTACCAGGCGTGGTGAGGGACTTCATCCTTATGTAGTAAACATACCACGCTCTCGTACGAAGTATTTTGCTTCCTCTTTCATAATGCGAACTGCTGAGGAATGGAACTCCCTGCCAGCCTCGGTATTTCCAGGCAAGTACAACTTGGATCATTTTAAAGGAAATGTGAATAGGCATCTTCTGTAAAGCGATTCACCTTAGGCCTCATTATCACTTAGCATCAGATGAGATTGCGGTCAAACGCAAACCCATCAGGAATAAAAATGTACTTTTTATAAAGTTTGAAAATACATCCTACTAATATTACAAACGCGAAAGTTTGCAAGTATCGATGGATGTTTGTTACTCTTTCACGTAAAAACTACTGAATGACAATAGCCTATGTGTTATTCTTATAGCTACATAGGCTACAACTTATAAAGATATTGTGTGAATTGTCCAAAATATCAAGTGAGTGGGAAAAAATCTACCATCTGCGAGCTATTCTGGCGTGCGCCATAAAATTATAATTTTAACGTCATAATGTTAGTTCTTTTCTACGCCACGCTAATATAAGCTACTCGAAATACTAATCCTGCGCAGACGAAGTCGCGGGCACCAGCTAGTATTACATAAACATAAACGAACAATATATATCAAATATATAAAAGGTGAAGCTTACCTCTTTCAAAGACTTCCCCTCTTTCATAGACAGTCCCAGAGAACTTATTGTTAAAAAATAAAAAAATTTTATACATCATCATCTTCAACCGATGAACGTCCTCTACTGAACACAAGTCTCTCCATATAATGCCTCTTTTGGTGGGCTGTCCATTGGGGGATTTGACATAATCACCACGCTTGGCAGGCGGACTGGTGATCGAAATAAAAATGAAATAAAATATCTTTATCGTGGATCATAGGTATATACAGGATTACATGTCATAGTTAAAGCTCAGCTATGTCCCGCCACCCGTCTGGCCAGCGCGGGGAGTGTAGGCCAAATCCTCCGTCTGTCTCCGGTAGATGAGAGAGGGTTGTGCTCCTGCAGTGGAGACAAAAATAATCTGATGATGATGATGATGATGTCCCGCCACGTGGGCACACAACATTGTGTCGCAGTAAAGCATGCACTTAAAAACAAAGTTACAACAACAAGAAAAATTAAGAGTTAAGTAATTAGATACAAATTGAAACCTTAAATTGAACCGTCACCAAGAAATTCTTTCAAACTATAATAACATTTTTCTGTCAACAGATCATCATGTCAGCCTTTAGACGTCCACTGCTGGACATAGGCCTTCCCCAATGAACGCCACCACACCCGGTCCTCCGCCCTCCGCATCCAGCCGCTTCCGGCCACCTTCTTTAGGTCATCGGTCCATCTGGCGGCGGGGCGTCCCAGCACCCCCCGCCCTACCGTTACCTAGACCGCTACCGTGGCCAGGAATAGTAGGGCTGCCGGGAACTGGGGGCCGCGGCTTCTGTTTACGGTTCATCGGGGAGGTTTGCCCATAATGGCCACGCTGGGCAGACGTGTTGGCCATCGCAGTACTAGGCCTCGCACCGGTGACGCTGATGCCCGCCACCAGTCTGTGGTATTTATGGCCTAGTGCATGTTTTCATGGTTATACCGCCATTGTCGGTCGCCAGAGCCTCGTTGGTCAACCAGCAGGGTGCACCACGTGCAGGTGAGGTTGGCATTTGGAGCGCCGGATGTCTGTATGCTCCCTTGCACCCCTTGTCAACAGATCGTGGAGTTTATTTTATTATGAATAAATTAATCTCACCTACATCTCGTATCGTTTTAATGATAATCGCATTAATGAACTCCCCCCCTACAGACTTAGGTACATACAGTGTTTTACTCCTTGCAAAATGTAATATAGATAAATTTGAGTAACAAGCAGTTCAGTTTCAACTTTCATATAAATATTAAATAAATATATGGGGACATTTCACACACGGCCACCTGATCCCAAACTAGGCAGAGCCTGTAATATGGGTATCAGACAGCTGATATACATAATGTACTTATATAAATAACATCCAGTCACAAGGCAAACACAAGTGCTCACCACACGAATGTTTGCCCTGGGCGGGATTCGAACCCGCGATCCCGAGCTTCGCAGGCAGGTGTACTACCGACTAGGCTACGGGGCCGATCGTTTGTTTATATCGATAAAAACCTGTAACAGACGTTATTTTTTAAATAAGAGTACCTAATTAAAAAATGTATCGATAGCTCACCGTCGAATGTGGTCGATTAATTTTCTCCAAAAACTCGCCAAAACTTTTCACTGACAAATCCTCAAAAACGTAAGAAGAGATGAAGGTAAATAATATAGGGATATTAGTTAAGTAGAAGTTAGAAAGATTGATAAAGAAAGGGTTGGTTCAAATGCGGAAGTGACCGCAATGCGCGGTGGAGGCGCACGCGATACTAACGCGCATGATCTGCGCGTACGCAGACCCTTTACTAAACTAGCAACAAACACCTAACACGTGAGTAAATCGACTAAGTTGCTGTACATTACTTACCCACCATTGTGGGTTCTTACAAATGGTAGGCTGAGCACGCAATGGACAATAAACGCTGTTTGTTATAGATTATCAGAAGATCGTTGTGCTGAACGTGGTAATGTTGCGTATACGCGTTTGAAAATGCATTTCATGGTGCTGAGATCGTTAAGCCTTTGGGCATTGGGTTTGATTCTCAATGGGACAAGACAGACACTTTGTACAATTTGTACAGGTTGGTCTTCGTAATGAGACAAAGTCACTTAGACAAAGAGTCACAGCCGTGGTAGCCGGTTTGTTGTGCACTCGCCTCACGTCCATAAGGTCGTGGGTTTAAACCCCGCCCGTGCCAATGAGTTTTACGAAACTTAAGTACGGTTTATTTATAATACTACCACAGGCTTTTCGGTGAAGGAAAAAACATCGTAAGGAAACCTGCATATGTCGAAGAAGAAATTCTGAGGCGTATGTGAAGTCCACCAAATCGGCTTGGGGCACCGTTCGTGGTCAGGGCAAAAAAGATCCTGAAGGGTCGAAGTGTCGCCAGGTCTTTCTGGCCCCCAGATAAGATAGACAAAGAGTCGTCTTACGTACAGACTAGGGGTCAGAATTAGGTAGTGTCATGTACTTGCGACAATAATAGAGTGCGATAGATTAATATGGACATTATTTTATTTAACAATTTATTGCACACCCAAAAAAAAAAAAAACGTACAAATCAATAAAAGTAAGGAAAAAATTTACAAATAGTAATGCTTATCAGCCTACCAATGACAGCGAAATCTTCTTGAAAGGGCAAACACGTTTGTAAATACATAACAAACGATACTAAACAAATATATAAGCTACACATACTTCTACGATACATCAAATTAGATAGAATACATATAAATACATATACATTCCTCTTCACGGAATTTTATTAATTGTTGTAATGAAAATCTCGGAATTTAAGAGTTTACGAATATTGCAACTTGCATCCATCTGTTTCTAACGTTGATCAAATCTACTGAGCATTGTGGAGATTCACTGTTGTATGTACTCGAGTACTTAAAGTACGCATTTCATCAAACCCATACGTGTGGGGTATCTATGGATAGGTCTTCAAAAATGATATTGAGGTTTCTAATATAATTTTTTTCTAAACTGAATAGTTTGCGCGAGAGACACTTCCAAAGTGGTAAAATGTGTGTCCCCCCCCCCTGTAACTTCTAAAATAAGAGAATGATAAAACTAAAAAAAATATATGATGTACATTGCCATGCAAACTTCCACCGAAAATTGGTTTGAACGAGATCTAGTAAGTAGTTTTTTTTTAATACGTCATAAATCGTAAACCACAATACTATTATTAAAACATCGATCAAAGTTACAACGAACTACAATAACTTGTATATTATGTTACTTGCTGCTACGGAACTTGCTGAGTCCGACTCGCACTTGGCCGCTTTTTTACTGTGAATTGAACTCGTCTAACCTGTGAAGCAGCTTGATTGCAATTTCACCTTTTCAACTAATTTAAATCCTAGAATTGTATATTATTATATGAACGATGTGAAATATCCACATTTATGTTACTGTATAAATTAATTGACTGATAAGATATTCCGGGATTCCGAAACGAATCCTACTTCCTACTAATATTATAAATGCGGAAGTTTGGATGTTTGTTAAAAAAAATTATATATTAAAATATGTCAGACATTCACACCAACTATCCAGTCCCAAACTAGGCAGAGCCTGTGGTATGGTTACTAGATAACGGATAGACATACTTAAATAAATATATAAACATCGAAGACTTGGGTACAAACATTCATATTCATCATACGAACATTTGACCCTAGCGGGATTCAAACCCGCAACCTCCGGCGCGGTAGTCCAAGAGCTACCCGTTCCGCCACTGAGGTCGTCAAGTTGTTACTCAATCACGCTTCAACCACTGGACGGATCGGAATGAAATTTGGTACACATATAGGTTAGAGCCTGGAATAGGACATAGGATAGTTTTTATCTCGAAAAACATCCCATTCCTACGGGAAATACATAATAATTTTTGATGTTAAGTTGTCCACGCGGACGAAGTCGCGGGTATTATATATAAGGATTGGACGATTCACAAATATAACATCCAGATCGAGACTTCTCTTTTATTCTTGATAGGTTTATGCTTGACTGCAATCTCACCTGATGGTTAATGACGATGAGGCCTAAGGTGGAGCGCGCTTACCCAGAAGATGCCTATTCACTCTTCCTTTAAAAAGATCCAAGTTGTACTTGTCCGGAAATACCCAGGCTGGCAGGGACTTCCATTCCTTAGCAGTTCGCATTATGAAAGAGGAAACAACACACATGGTACGAGAGCGTTGTATGTCTACTACATTAGGATGAAGTCTCTACCCGCACCTGGTGGTAGTGATGGATTGGGGATGGGAGAATCAAATCGTGCAAATTATACAAAGTTGTCTGACCCCAATGGGAATCGAACCCGCTACCACTGGCCATCGAGTCCTTTTCGATCGCCAGAGTGTTTTAGATAACGATTATTTTTGCAAATACAGATTAGGTATTAAATTTAGGAAGTAGGTTATAAATTGTACTAGTAAATTTATCATAAAATATTTAATCTACTCAGCCTGTAAACAGTTATAATAATGAATCATACTCCTATAAAAGGACACGTGCCTTGTAAAACGTTATACCTAAGTACAAATTAATGTATTTTCTTAATTACTAGCTGTGCCCGCGGCTCCGTTCGCGTGGACTACAGGATCTGCTCCCCTTCCCACTTCCACTCCCTATCTCACCTCCACTCCCGCTCCAGCTCCCGCTCCTACCTACTAATGTATTTAAAACCTAAAAATGTCTCTAACTTTTGATTGAGTAAACCGATTGCGATGAAATAAAGCCTATATTTTACTCCGAGTTAAGCCCCGTGTTTCTGTAAAAAGTCTATAAAAATCCGTTTAGTAGTTTTTACGTGATGTGTGCACAAATTAATAGACAAACAGACAAAAAAAAAATCAAAAATGATCGGAATGTATTCTATTGCTTATCTTTAGGCCTCAATTTTTTTGCAAATATTTTTAATATCTTCAATTCAACAGACTCACGTGTCACTACTTCATGTAGTTTATGATTTTATTTATTAGATACGAAGGCTCATTTTTAATTAGACAATCGGATCAAAGTGGAAGCGCCCTCTTAACATTGTCGCTCGCGGGTTAAGTACCACTAGATGGCGTCAGTGGTCAAAAAACTCAGTCAGATCTCTGAGTCATCATCATCAGACTCCAAGCGTCCACTGCTGGACATAGGCTTCTCCCAAGGCGCGCCACCGCCAGCCGCCTTACGCAGACCGTCGCTCCATCTAGCTAGGGGACGTCCCACACTACGCCTGCCCAGTCGCGGTCTCCACTCTAGAACTTGTTTAGCCCAAAGGTACTCGGTTCGCTGACATATTTGACCAATCGCTGCCACTTCCGCAACCAGTCACAACGCACTAACTTTTTGAGCTATGACGAAGACCTTAGTTCTCTGGCTGATCACCTTATTTTGGATCCTGTCCCTTAGAGAAAGAAAGTCCGAGAATATCTTTGAGTGGTAGTCTTAGTAGACATGCGAAATTGATTTTATATCAAACATTGTGGCCAAATAAATGTATGGAAAATTAAAAACTAGGTTAGACTACTGGTCTAGTGATACTCGACCCGCGAGCGACCACTTTAATGCATTGACAAGTCTCTAATAAAATAAATATTTATTACACTTTATCTAAGTAAAGTGGGCACATATAAAATAACCCAATAAAAATGTATTTTTAAACGAAATTTATTGCAACCAAGATAGAGTTTGTTTAGCCGTGTGGTTCCCGGCTTAGAACAGAACTAATGTGGCATTACGAAATCACGTCACGTGGGCTGTGTAACTTTACGCGCTCATGTTAATTTTGCCGTGTGGTTTCCGGTAGAGTAGAATAGGAGCACTCCAACTCTTCCCGTGGATGTCGTACAAGGTGACTAAGGGAATACATTATAAAACATCAATCAGGCCTCCCCAACCCGTCTGGCCAGCGCGGGGAGTGTAGGCCAAATCCTCCGTCTGTCTCCGGCAGATGAGAGAGGGTTGTGCTCCTGCAGTGGAGACTAAAATAACCTGATGATGATGATGTTAATTTTTTTGTTCATCATCATCATATCCACCTTTAGACGTCCACTGCTGGACATAGGTCTTCACCAAGGAACGCCACTGCACTCGTACCCCACATCAGCTGTTTCCGGCCACCTTTCTCAAATCGTCGGTCCATCTAGCGGCGGGGCGTCCCATCCTACGCTGTATCTTGGTTCTTGTAAAGCCTTGCATGGTGTTTTGTCTGTGTATAGAATCCTATCCTACTAATATTATAAATGCGAAAGTTTGGATATTTGTTACTCAATCACACTTCAACCACTGGACGGATCGTCATGAAACTTGGCACACATATAGGTTAGGTCCTGGAATAGGACGTAGGATAATTTTTATCCCGAAAATACCTCCCATTTCTACGGGAAATACATATTAATTTGTAATGTTAAGTTGTCCACGCGGACGAGGTCGCTGGCTACAGCTAGTGAAAAATAAATTTATAAAATTTAAATTAAGTACTGTATATATTTATCTTAAAAATACTCAACATTTTTCACAAATCAAATCAAATCATTTATAAATCAGACGTTAGTCCATAAAATGTTGTTAGTATAAATAAAACTTAAGTCTATGTTAGAAAGCGGACAATAAAATAAAATAAAATTAAAATTACAACAAAGATCTTTTACATTAATGAACGTCCCATAGAATAATACATCGGTTAATAACAACAATGGTTTTCTCCATCAAGTCAAAAACATCAGTTCCATGCAATTGCTCCCTTAACAACTTTCCAGTTAAGCAAGTATAACCACGTAAGAATCTTACTTGGAGCCCTCTAAGAATGGCCATGCTGACTAGGCCAGACAGTTCTAGTAAGGAGGCCACGGCTAGGGCTAGGGAGAGATTATTCATCATCATCATATAGGCCCTTAGACGTCCACTGTTCCCCAATGAACGCCACCACACCCGGTCCTCCGCCCTCCCCATCCAGCCGCTTCCGGCCACCTTCTTCAGGTCGTCGTGTCTCACCCTGGGCGTGCCGATTCACGGTATCCACTTCAGAACTCGTCTGCCCCAACGGCCGTCGATTCTGCGACAGATGTGGCCCGCCCCCTGCCACATCAGCTTGCTAATCCTTTCAGCTATGTCGGTTACCTTCGTTCTTCGTCGGATCTCTTCATTACGAATCATATCCTTCAATAAAACCCCTAGCATAGCCCTCTCCATAGCTCGCTGAGCGACCTGGAACTTGTGGATCAAGCCCACGCCGTAGGTCATGACAAGTAGGACGCACTGATTAAAGACTAAAGGGAGAGATTATTAAGCCTGATAAATGAGATGAATAGGAAATACCTATCTTCAACCAGTGGTACGTTCAGTCTACTGTCAATAAACTGAAGACGAAAGTGACTTAGAGAAAGGCTTGACAGAGTTTACGTCGTACATACATACTACGACGTTTATTGACTCATAATCTTTAGTTATCAAGTATTATCTGCCTTCTGATTACTTACAATGAATTCTCAATTGCATATTGATAGTGAAAAAGTAAAATTGCTAAAACATCATTTTGGGAATTTAACAGAAATAAATTTTAAAGATTATTTTCATGGAACTAAAAAAACGTTTATGCCATCTAATTAAAATAAATAATCAGACAGTCTTTATATTTTGAGAGACGGCAGTTGTAGTGATACTGGGCCTGATTCTGAAGGCACACATTTAAAATTTGACAGCGCTGAAATTGGTTTCGTCTTTATCTTCATAATACTGTGTGACAAGGATAGCAACAGTTTTAGTGCTGTCAAATTTTAACATTGTGCCTTCAGAATCGAGCCCATTATAAGCTTAATTGCACATTTAAAAACTAAATATTGCAATAAATGCTGTGTCCAAATGTAAGCTTATCTCTAAACGAGATCTCTTCTAGCGAACCTTACAGGTTGTAAGACAAAGCAACAAGAGGGGGGCAAAATAAGTCGACAATAGACTACATAATAACTAAATACCTAAACTACTATTTTACTTTTTCACAATCGAGGTAAATCACAGATTACAGCTAATCTTAAGTTTAAACCTTGCATATTTGCTCAGAAGTACAGGCTTTTCAGCTGGTTTCTGCAGCCACAGGTTTCTTTCTGCCGATATCGGCCGCCTCCTCCATTGTGTCTGGTAACCTGGTACCAAGGGTCTCTGGAGTGATAAGAACCAGCAGTCCTGATAACAAGGCGAAACCGGCAAACAGAGCAAACGGCAGATCGTCCCATACTGCTGAACCCTGAAAAAAGATAAAGTCATAAGAAAAGGAAAAGGAGCAGATAACAAAAAAGTCAAAGATAGTAATGGAAGTGAAGCAAGGAAGAGAGAGGCAGAAGCAAAATAGAATAGAGACAAGGCGAGACCAGATAAAAAAAGAAACGACTAAGGACATTAACTTTTGGTGTGAAACTGAAACAGAATATTAGACTGAAGCGTAGAGAAGGTCCAATGGTGTTGATTGTATTTTAGTTACCTATGATACAAATCTTGAAGTTACCTTGATTCAAAGTCGAAAATCTTTAATGAAAGAGGAAAGGAAATCTGAAAAGAAAGTATCTAAAAGAACAATTACTTACCAAGGCTGGTGTGAGCGGCGCTAGTATGGAGCCGATCCTCCCCATCATTGACGAGAAGGCGAACAGACTGTGTCGGTACTTGGTAGGGTACAGTTCCGCAGTGTACACGTATATTGCTGTCATCACCATGGCAATAGCGTACTTGCCTATGAGGTAGAGTGCTAGAGATAGTCCATACTGATCTGAAATTGAAATGCAAGTTTCAAACTTGTTATAAAACTATTTAGAACCGAAAAATTAGAAAGCGCAGTGATAATAGAAGTTGAATATAACCATAACTAGTTGTATAAACATCTAAATATTATTTAAGAGGGTTTGTTACATAGTTATCATGCATATAAACTTTCAATTTAAATATCTTTCAAATGGTAAGGCCGATTCTAACGATAAAACGCATTACCCTGAAGAATTTGAAATGACAATAATTTAGTGATATGATAACAAATTTTTTGGAAAAGTATTCGTCAAATTCACAGATTTCGTGTACTGCTTAAGTGTTTAAAGTTTCATTAGAGTCTGCTTTTCCATTTTAAACATTTTTGAATTGAAAGCTAGTATGGGAGACGTGTGGTTTCCAGTAGAGTAGAATAGGACCACTCCAACTCTATCCGTGGATGTTGTACAAGGCGACTAAGGGAATATTATTATAAAACATCAATCAGGCCTCCCCAACCCGTCTGGCCAGCGCGGGGAATGTAGGCCAAATCCTCCGTCTGTCTCCGGCAGATGAGAGAGGGTGCTCCTGCAGTGGAGACAAAAATAACCTGATGATGATGATGATGGGAGACGTGCTTGTGAAAGCCCTCTTATGTAGAATGACAAGTAGCACATTCTAGAGAGCCTAAGCTCCTACGAGCTTAAGCTCCATACAAGATAAGATCCTATCTTATTTTATTCGATCAATTGATTTATGATATTTGTTATATGGTAATATTATACCTACTTAAAACACGTACGCGTTATTATATTTAAAAATATAATATTTTGTAATATTTAAAAGACAAAATCACAGCATCGAACGCCTGATTCAAAATGAAGGGGAAAGCTTTTTTCAAGACACTTTGTAAAATCTCTTGATTTTTAAATACACCAAACTCGAGTTTAAAGATGTCGTTGAATTGACAAGCACCATAACAGGCAAGAACAGAAGAGATATTAAAATATAAGTAAACGCTGAAACATGCTGTACTGAAGTTACTGGAGCCAAGTTATTTCGTTATTGCCTGCATTTTGCTATAAATGTACCGTTAGGCATCAGAATGTATCCGATTTGGCAAGCAGCGCAAATCAGGAACGATCCGGTCAGCACAGGCTTCCTTCCAACCTTGCCCATGAGCGCGAACGACGTCCAGAACCCAGGGATCTCCACCGCTGACACCGCGACGTAGTTCAGGTAACGGTTGCCTGACATATTGATAGAGTTGATGGACAATCCGTAGTAGATGAAGGTGGTTGTGATCCACCAGACCGGTGACACTGCGCAGCGGACCAAGATTCTCTTGTTTCGGAACACCTGCACAGATTGAGCATTCCGGTGAAGTAAAAACATCCTGAGCAATTCTGCTTACGCCAAAGAACAATTTCGATTGTTCGATGCGACGTAAAGTCTACCGTACACCCTTGTTGAGAGAGTACATAATAATAGGACCTAAATTAATGATTTATCGCATGACATTTATAGTTACGAAACGTCAGATCTAGAAGAACAGGTCGGGCAGCCAAATTTGCTGCACTGTTAAGCAAGTTCTATCAAACTCGCGGTTAACTTTGTCTCAGATACTTATGTGGATTTCCTCACAGTGTTTGCATTCACCGTTTGACTTGACTGTCAAATCTAATCAATTTAAGTCTGTCAAACCTGCACTATCAGCCACGGCTCATTCGCCTTTAGATTCTCTTCCATAGCTTTCCGTTGCTTTTCATCTTCAGCGGTCTGTCTCAGCAATTTCAAGGACTTCTCTGACAGTTGTTTCTTGTTGACCCGAGCGATCTCTTTTAGGACCTTTTCGGACTCTTCGTAGCGACCTTTGAAATATGAATAGTGTGTTCAATAAAAATATATGTTTTTAAGTTTTTGGAAAGTAATCTAGGTGAAATCTTAACGTTGTTCATACAACTTTTTGGTGTAAAACCATAAGTGATATAGGATTTAATTGTCCTAGCTCCTGCCCTGTTGAGACTATCTGTGAATTATCGCTTATTTTACTGCGGAATAAATATGTTACTCCGCAATTTACGAATTATCTATAAACAACATTGCAAGCAGATCCGTGATGCCGTGTAATTTCCGGTAGAGTAGAATAGGACCACTCCAACTTTTCCCGTGGATGTCGTACAAGGCGACTAAGGGAATACATTATAAAACATCAATCAGGCCTCCCCAACCCGTCTGGCCAGAGCGGGGAGTGTAGGCCAAATCCTCCGTCTGTCTCCGGCAGATGAGAGAGGTTTGTGCTCCTGCAGTGGAGACAAAAATAACCTGATGATGAAGCAGATCCGTTGAGTGACAGAGGAGTAAACGAAAAACAAATAAAAGAAATGCAGACTGATCTTCACATAATTTCACAAACTCAGTGTACCTTTGCTCATATACCAGCGAACGGACTCCGACATGAGCCAGAACAGTGCAACCGTGGTCAGCATGGGCACGTAGAGGGTGATGGTGAGGAGTCTCCAGGTTTGGACTCCCCACGCGATGAGACCCATGGTGACCTGGCCCACGGCGAAGAAGGTGTTCATGGTCGCGCCAGCAGCAACTCTGTATTTTGGGCCAACTACCTCCATCACTGTGAAAGAGAATGAATATTGCATATACAGTACATAGAGATATACATGTTGTATTGATGGTTGTTTTATAATGAAACTGTGCCCCGGAGTCAGATGAGATTCTGTTTTAAAACTCTATGTTAGGTTTATTACTTTCATTCTATGCCTTTACTAGGTTTTATATCCAGGAACTATAGCAATTCGTACAATATCTAATGCGTTGTAAGGTTTAAATTTATATCCCAATATGTAAGAAAGAAATTATATTTATTTAGTTACAAATGTCCATCGGCCTAAAACTTTTCATAGTTCATTCTTTAGCGTAACAGTATAAATGCAGCTTTATACCTAGAAATCTAATTAAGGTATGAATTTCAGTAATAATGTCACTGCCTAATTGAAATCATCATCATCTGTCTGTCCACTATTGAACATAGGCCTCTCCCAGGCCGCTCCACTGAACCCAGTCCTCGGTTCTTCTCATCCAGTCACTCCATCTACCAGGACGCCCGTCCCTCTACGCCTGCCCAGTTGTGTTCTCCACTCGAGTACTTTTGGTTAGATGTCAATTGGGGGATTTGCCATAATCACCACGCTTGGCAGGCAGATTGGTGATCGCAGTAATGATCTTACCATACACACACAGGAGAACGCTGCTGCCCTGGTTCAATCCCTTAGTCGCCTTAACGACACCCACGGGAAAGTTGGGGGTGGCCCTATTCTAAGCCGGGAACCACACGGCAAATTGGAAATTTGAAATATTACCAGTGAATTGATTCCTTCAAAACTTCCTTCCATATATCTTTACAGACATACCAGAAATATTAACTGATATGAATGTTAATTTGGTTATCATTCTAAAGTAGATAATTCACGAAATGCCGATCAGTCTAGATCGTAAAATATTTAACTGTTATCTATGATTCGGCGGTTTTGTAGCATCGTTATGTTTAGTCATTGTAACTTCACACAAAACCGAAATATATGCGTCAAGTCAAAGTCAAAATCATTTATTGCATATGAGCACACTTGGTACATTTATACACATAATTTTTTTTATCGACTACCGCTTCCTAGGTGAAGAAGAAACCGCTGTGAAGAAGAAACGGCGCAACCAACTTCACGCAACACATCTTTTAAAAATCAAGTTTGGATACAATTAATAAAGATTTTGCGAAGCTGAATTAACATTAGTACCAGGCATCTTTGTCATTCAAATAATCGTTTATTTTATAGCCTATTGGCTTTCTTACAAAGTTGTTTTATAATGTGAATCTTAAACTTTCTGTCCGTCATATTTAAGATTTCCTCTGGTAGTTTGCCCTGGTCTGGTCTATACATTGCCCCGTGAACGATTTGATGACCTTACTTAGTCTTCACCCTGGTAAAACAAGTTTATTTTTGTTTATTATATTATAATGTGTAACCAGTATGTCATAGGTTTAAAAATGGACTTTCAATGAAACTGTCGTTATATAAATAATTTGAGCAACGATTCATTGATTTAGAAACAACCTCCCCATTTTGGGAATACCCGTTCCCCGTTAACCGGTCACAAAGTATAAGTACGTTACCTAAGGATATAACGGGGCGATGGAAAAGCATCAGAAAAAAATAATATAAACACAAGCATAGTCTTGAAGACAAAACCTTAATAATAACTCATTCAGTCCGAAACAAGATCATTCGAATAGATTCCTTAATATGAAATGAATATGAATAACTTCAGAAAGTAAAAGATGGCCTTTGAAAATTCAACAAAGACACATATATAGGCTTAGTATATACCTAATAGACGACATGCTAGTTTGAGGATCCCTTTAGCAAAAGTTGTGATGAGGAATTTCAATCTTTTTTTAAAAGGTGATTAATAGCAAATCGAATAATGAAAGAACGAACTAAAAAGAAAAAAATACTAGAGAGACAATTTATTTTTTTAAAAAGAAAAAAAAACAAACGAACTGAGCGAATTATTTCGCTTTGCCTATTGACACAGCCTACCAATACATCGTGAACATTGAGACAGTAACTATATTTACGAAACAAGACAGTATTAATTACTGTTACTTTACTTATATATAAAACTTAAAATAATAGAGTTAGGTAGGTATTAGACACTGTTAGCTAAAGGTGGATAAAGATGATTCATAGCTATGCCTAGCGAGTCCTTAAGAACTTCAAGGCAAATTCTTGTGATGATGATTCAAATATTCTACAATTAATAAAAGTAACAAAGTTTCATTTAAGTCTAAACTTAACAACGATATTAATGTATCAAGATTTGCAGGTCTCGCTTGTCCGAAAAAAATCATGTCTTGATGACAAGTAAATAAACAATTAGACTGATAACGTTACCTAATTATGAATTGTAATCGTAACTTTGTAACGTACTCGAGACAATCATGCGCATAGACCGTGAATGTCCTGATCTAATCAAACAAAATCTATCAAATAATCTAATCATTTTTATTGACTGAGATGCAGGTACCATTATTGCAGCAAGATGGCTATATTTTTAAAGATAACGACGAACAATAAAATTGCTAGTAATGACTGATATCTAAAACGGAAAATGCTTTATAACTGTCATTTCCTTGAATTAGATTCTTTGAACGAATTTGTAAGATAAAAGAGAGCTTCTATTAGAAGGGTTGTTTGATAAAGAGCTTTAAAACAGAATACCTATGAAGACAGCTATTATAAAGGTCCCGATATTTGATTTACTGCGTATTTGTATGCACTAGTAAATACGAAGAATCTATAAACAATTTAGCCAATCCTATCCTACTATGCATGAAAAGGTTGATGAATGTGAGTGAGGCTAGTAAGGTGTGTCAGGATCACGCAAAGTAGCGATCCATCATCTCTCCCTACCCCTCTTGAACCAAGGCGTGAGCATTATGTATGTATCCTACTAAGATTATAAATGCGAAAGTTTCGATATTTGGATGTTTATTACTCAATCACGCTTCAACCACTGGACGGATTGGAATGAAACTTGGCACACATATATGTTAGGTCCTGGAATAGGATAGTTTTTATCCCGAAAAACAAACTAATTCCCACGGGAAATACATCATAATTTGTGATGTTAAGTAGTCCACGCGGACGAAGTCGCGGGCAACAGCTAGTAATTTATACTTTGGTAATAATTATAATTGTTCTAAACGATTAGATTGTAGCAGACATGAACATTTTACATTATTGGGTAGGATTTTACTCTGCACTATAGAATTGAGACAAGGATATGATAAAATATAACATCCAGCTGGGACCAATTTGTACAAACTGTGGGGCGGTTTCGAGGAACGCGATGAGTAACAGTGCAGATATACTGAATAGCTTGCCGAAAGAGATTAGGAAGCGGCCGTAAGGTTTAAAATTGATCAACACGAGGAAGACGAACGAATACTTGGATTAATTTGGTATCCAACGGACACACTGAGGTTCGACGAATCGTCTAGCTCATTCCTGAGAACATTATCAAAGGAAACATACAAAAAAAGAGCTGTTACAAGTGGTATGCTCTATTTTCGTCGTTTATAATTCTTATACCGAATGTGATAGACGATGTTATATTAGATGAGTTATATAGCAAGTGGTCATCTTTTACACGACATCTGTCTAAAGTCCAAGCCTCATTCTAGCTAGGCGAAAACGATACCCTGACTAAATATAATAATAGCAACTGATTCCACAAATTTATATTTTGCATGGAGGTAAAAGAGAACTAATGGAAATACGAAGAAGTAGAAATTCCACGCTCAATAGCTAATTAAGAGTAATAAACACAAACTTACCCAAAATATAGCAGCAGGAGAAACCACCGGACCCAAAAGTGGCTTCAGCGAATTGGGAGATCATGAAACCTACGTAGGTGTCGGCGAAGTAGCGGACGGCACCGATCCAGGCAGTGTTGAAGGCATTAATGGTGAGAGCTGTACGGCGCCCCCAGCGGTCAGACACGAAGCCAGTGATGGGCAGGGCAGTCAGTGTACCGAAGGTTCGGACAGAACCGATCAGGGTTCTACGCCACTCGTCACAAGCTAAGTCGTACTGTGGATATAAAGTGAATATTGGACTTAAGCTGTCGTGGAGACAAGACGCTTATTTTTCTCCGTATTTATAAAATATAGCATGGAAGAAGTGGAGATAATGAAGTAAATAAATAAATATTACTTACATACATATACTACACTTGTCTAATTCCAAACTAGAATTTTCTCATGTGCTATGGGAATTAAACAAGGATTGGACACTTCACAAGAGAGGGACAAACTTCTACAAACTGTACAAAGTTGTCCTCAGTGGGAATCGAATTCACCACCTACGACGCTCGAGTCCAATGACCAAGTCACTAGGCCATTGAGGCGGTGGAAGTGAATGCAGATGGAGTGATTTATTTGAGTTATGAAGTAATACTTGTCTTATTTCCAAAAAAAAGGACAAGGATGAAACAGACGGTGCTGTCATATTAATAGTCTCGTTCGCACATGAGAGTTGCAAGCTATGTAGATGCGATAGGAATAGAAAGAAATGACCCCGCATTTTGAGGACAATTACGAGAAGTGGCTGCCTCGTAATGTTTAAGAAAATACACTAATATTATAATAAGGAAAGATTTGTATTTGTAATAAACCCAAAAACTACTTAACCGATTTCAAATTTCAGTGAGATGAATGAAAACAATTACCTACACGGCGTATAAACTAAGGTAAAGTTTTAACTGTATGTTGCTGCGATTTCCAGTAAACATGCGGTTATTTTTTTCTCCACTGCAGGAGCAAAACCCTCTCTCATCTGCCGGAGACAGACGGAGGAATTGGCCTACACTCCCCGCGCTGGCCAGACGGGTTGGGGAGGCCGAATCTTCCGTCTGTCTCCGGCATATGAGAGAGGGTTGTGCTCCTGCAGTGCAGACAAAAATAACCTGATGATGATGCGGGAAGTACATTGCCTATACCACATCTCGCTCTGGCTTCCCGGGACTTCTCTATAATTGCGTCTCTTTTCCTCACTTGTTTACCGCTGATCGCAGCAGTGGTTACTAAGGGCCTAAATCCGCTTGTTCTCCGTACATAACCAAGTTACATTACTAGATCACCAACAATGTGTATTGTCTTTCATTGCATTTTCTTCAAAAACACACAAGCGTGATTTTTTGTTTACATACAAATGTAGAACGAAGAATGGCATATGAAAATAATAAAAATAATAATCTAACTCACATCATAAACTACAGAATCACTCCTTTCGTAGACGTACTCCTCACATGCGACTACATTACTCTGGTTGAAGAAAGACGCGGGGCAGTAGCCGTCTGTATGATCTTCTTCAATCCTGGAGATGTTCGCAAACCGTTGGCAGTTGTCGAATGAAGATCCAGATGGGGGGACTGCATTCGAGATCCAGGAGGGTGAGAATTCTAACGCCGGACCTTCGCATTCAGGGATCAAACATCTGAGGGTAGAATATAAAGAGAATATAAAAATACTTGTCAGTGACCAAAAGATAATCTCAAGCGGAAGTGGAGTTGAGAGCGGAGTCACGAAGGTGCGGATCTTTGATAGAAATGCCTGTGGTATTATTAACAATCCGTAATTAGACGAGTTTCTCTGATTTTATTGTACCTAAGACATTTTTAAATTAATCTTAATTAATATTGCTAGATATTTTAAATTGTATTATGTTAGATATGACTAAATGTGCTGAACTCTTTAGCATCTTACAGTGTACAGCATTCATTTCATTACTGAAGTTCCAAAAACTTATTGGTTTGAAGTCTCGACCCTATGAACACAAGACGAGTGCGGTCTCATCTACGCTACCACATCCAATCTCACCCGATGACTATTCAACATTCTTTGCTGATGATTTGAAAGGGCAAAAAATAGAATCTACTTACACTGAAATCAGACATCATCAAAGAGTACAATTCTTCACCGTTAGCACAATGAATGATGAAGAACTAACTGCAAGACAAAGAAGATTTACCAGAGTTATTTGAACTTACCTACTACTGATCCTTGCAGTAGTGAATATGTACTCAGTAGCAGCCCACGCTGCAAATATTACGACTATAGCTGCCATCGCCATTGTCTTGAACTGATAGAGGCCAAACTGCCCCAAGTCCTCAACAAGGATCGTGTCCAGGTCTATTGGTTTATTCTCCCTTTTCTCCCCTACATCTTCTTCCCTTACTTCTTGCCTCTCTTCTTTCTCCATAATAGCTTATGTAAAATTATGGTAAGCTACAATGATCGACTAAGTCTGAAGCCCAAATGGCTTCCTTCAGCAATTGTCTGGTTTATAACATAATTTACCTACTGATAATTGTTTAGATTATCGTCTGGGAGTATAAAGTTGCAATGCAACTACGATAGTGGCATTTTAATGTTTGTCTATTTGTGTGTTTATCAATTTGTGATAATGATCAAGTAAGTTGATCGCTTCCGCGGCCTAGTTTGAGTTTTTTTTAATTCTTGACAAGATGGTCTTAGTGCCATTTGAGTATCTTGATGATGTTTCATCTAGAGAACCCTTTGTTCAAGTGTATGTGTTTTTGCGGCGAATAAAAACACCATTTTGATTTGATTCTCGTGCACAAATACTATATCTGTATTGCTTAAAAGCTTAACATTATCGATTTGATAGGTACTTATTTGGAAAACAATAATGATTTTCAAATAAAAGAAGTGCTGATTGCTGAAGCCAATCGAAGTATTAGTATGGAGACACTAGTTCTGTCATTCACGTTCCGGTCTGGTCACATTCCTTCAAAAAAATTCTACCATCTCATGAAAGCAGATATATAACTTGTTATATATCTTGTACTGGAGTGTGGATGGAACGCAACCTTCAGAAGGCAATTCCTGAGAGATAACGTAAGCCATAAGTGATATACACCTGATATTAAGCAGTTCCCTCTCAGATAAGGTAAAATTATTTCCATTAATAAAGTTATCTTCAGAATGAGGTCTAAATATGACAAATCAGTGTCTCCGGACGAGGCTGGACTTGACTTCATTCAGTCACAAGATTATATCCAAGTCTCATATATGTTCGTTTATTTGATTAGTTATTAAATCGAATACTACACTAGCGTCATCATCAGCCGAGAGACGTCCAAAGCCTCCCCAATAGAATGCCATCTTGGTGGGCTTACCATTGGGGAATTTGCTATAATCACCACGTTTGGCAGCCGGATGGATAATCACAGTAATGATATTCATTTCAATAGGAGAATGCTGCAAACACTTAGCCGGGAACAACACGGCAATAACTACACTAGATTATGCTAAGGTGATGTAGGTATGCGATTCTTTAGTCACCATTCAATATAAAAGAAAAACAGTGGTTATTAACAATAATTCACGAATGCATCTTTTGATTTAAAATAATCTTTAAAACAAACAAATCATTGTAAATTAGCTTGTATTTCGTAAATAAAACAACCTAGACGCGTTATCAGTTGTAATTTATTAGTAATAAATATCTACAATGTACTTTACTACTTAGAATCCGAAAGTCCAATCTTTGCATTTATAAATATTGACGTAAGGAATAATCATAAAGTGTTTGGTAGAAGAAAACTCTCGTCCACTGCTGAACACAAGCCTCCCCAATAGAATGCTACTGAGGATGTCCATTGAGGTCTTTGCCATAATCACCACGCGTGACAGGCGGATTTGTGATCGCAGTAAATATCTTAATATACATAGAAGAACGCTATTACCAGACCCTGGTGCATCCCTTAGTCTTCTTGACGACACCCAATGGAAGACCAGGAAGTGCAAAACGAACGATAAAAAGATAAAGGCACTGAGAATTGTTAATTTTAAACGAAAAGTACTTTGTGGTACTAAATATAGCTATTAGGCGATGGAAAGTGTGAAGAAGATATTGAAAGGAGAGTAAAGAAAGGAAATGCAGTGAATGGAGCTATCAATAGCCTTGTGTCCAGCCAGATCATGTCTCAAAAGGCAAGGATGGCTGTGCATAGTGCTGTTCTAGTTCCTACGCTGACGTATGGTAGTGAATGTTGCGTATGGCAGAAGAATCATGAAAGCAGGATAAATGCGGTTGAGATGCGGTTTTAAAGAAAAATATGTGGAGTGAAGTTATGTGACAGAGTGAGGAATTCGTGAGAAGTGTGGTTTAAAAGAAGATGTAGTAACGAAGGTAGAGAAGGGTATGTTGCGTTGGTTTGGACGTTTAGAGCGTATGAGTGAAAGAAGAGTGACAAAAGTAATATACAGTGGGAATGTGAAAGGAACTACAGCTAGAGGTCGTCCTAGGAGGACATTCAAGGATCAAATTAGTAACGTCCTCAAAAAGGCTGTGGTCCGCAGTGAGAAGAACAAAAGGAGGTGCATGAATGTGATTGAGGCTAGTGAGGTGTGTCAGGATCGCGCAAAGTGGCGATCCATCGTCTCTGCCTACCTCTCTGGGACCAAGGCGTGAGCATTATGTATGTATGTATGCATGTAAAGTTACATCTTGAATTAATACGCGAACTGATTTACGTCTGCAACTGACTTTAAACAACTTTAATCTTTTGTCACACTGTCCGGTCTCTTGCCATCGTCGTGCGCCAGTCCAGACCAGCGAACGCGAAGAAAATGTTATTAATATTTAGTTTCATAGGTATGTTTTTGACTAACAGTTTTTGCTAAAAAGGTCTTGTCTTGTCAAGTCCTTGCCTCAATAAATAATGTTTCTATACATATATATTAGCGAAAAGTAGAACAGCGAAGAGTACGCTTCAGGTTGTGACTTTTATCCGACCGATGTTAGCTGCTTCCTCCAGGGTGTCAGGCAGCTTGGAGCCGAGGGTCTCCAAAGGGCTTCAAAATGGTAGCAAGGGCGGTATGTTGCAGGTAATGAAAATATTCGATGAAATCTGTGATGTCTTGGGTATGCCGTTCGAAGGCCCAATTTCAATTGGTTTATTGTGTATATCCTACGTTAATCGAATCAAGATATAGCCTTTTTGAGAAATCACACAGACATTTTATCTAAATTCCAAAATTTATCTATTAATTCCCATATCAGTATCACTCAATTGAATATTAAAAATCCCCGGAGAGATTAAACGCGATGAATGACTGACGTGACGCAAGCATTATAAGCAAGTTACTGTTTTTTTTTTCTGATGAGTTTACGCTTGACCTTAATCTCAGTTGGTGGTAGTGGCCTAAGGTTAAGCGCGCTTACCAAGAAGATGCCGATTCACTCTTCCTTTGGAGGCTTCGGAACGAGTCAGTGCTGACATGCGGCGAGAGTTGACCTCATTGCGTAACGCAAACGTGGCGCATATGTTGACGCCGCGCGCCGACCGCGGCGTGCAATGTGACACCGTGCCAGTCAGCACCACGAGCCCGCCAACTAACACCGGCCAGTTGAGGGGTAATGACCCCCCGACTCCTAAGCCCCGCTTCACCGCGCCGCCCCCCGCCCTCGCGCTGTGTCCTGCTCCACCCCGGCCACAGAGGGACTCATGTGCGCAAGTGTCCCGCCGCCCCCGCCGCCGCCCGCGCGATGCGCCCCCCGCCGCCTGTACCCGGCGGGCGCCGCCTGCGCCGCTCCCGGCTCCCGCTCGTGGCCCGCCCAACGTGGTCGCTGACGCTGATGGTTACGTCGTGGTCGAAAACCAGAAACGTCGTCAGTATCGCAATCGCAACAAACGCGGCACCGTCCCTGCAGCCTCGACCAACCTAAAGGCTGCAATACCGACTGAAAGGCTGAATCCCGTCTGGACGCTGCAACATCAATAGAGGATGTGATGCAACACATCCGGACGAGGATTGTGGGTTGGACTGAGGAACGAATCAGGGCCGAATGTACGTTCCTGGAGTCTACTAGCACTAATAACTTTAAGGCCTGTAGACTCCGGGTTCCCACAAAACACCAGGGTATATTCCTCAGTCCCGACTTCTGGCCCGAGGGAGTAGTGTTTAGACGTTTTAGGGATAAACGATTAATATCTCAAAAATAGTGTGATGAACTATGTTAATTAAGGCTTAAATAATGTATGTATTTCTAGGTTAACGTATTTATCTATGGGCCAAGTTGCCTGATAATAAACGATTTATTATTATTATTATTATTTAAAAAGATTCAAGTTATCTCGTCTGGAAATACCGAAGCTGGCAGATGTTCCAATCCTTGACAGTTTGCATTATGAAAGAGGAAGCAAAACGCTTCGTGCGAGAGCGTGATATATCTAAGTACTTCATAAGGAAGCAGTTGACAGTTTAATTATTGATACCTTTAAGATTTCAATGAAGTACAGTTGCATTATTTGCCGTGTGGTTTCCGGTAGAGTAGAATAGGACAACTCCAACTCTTCCCGTGGATGTCGTACAAGGCGACTACATTGGAATACATTTTAAAATATCAATCCGGCCTCCCCAACCCGTCTGGCTAGCGCGGGGAGTGTAGGCCGAATCCTCCGTCTATGTCCGGCAGATGAGAGAGGGTTGTGCTCCTGCAGTGGAGACAAAAATAACCTGATGATGACAGTTGCATTGTTGGCTTTGCGGATAGTGCGAGGGGAATGCAGGAATCGTACGTGAATCATTGCTGCACCGTGTGAAATATGAAATATTTTATTGTTGATTATAGGTTATTCATAAAACAGTTCTTAATGTGTTAATATTGTCCTATATCTGTAATCTGCCTGATGGCATACAATATGCTTTACACAAAATAAAATATGTTAAAAGTCCATGGAGTGCTTGATGGCTCAGTATAGGTAGACTTAATGATTGTAATGAATAAGATAAATCAAAGGTAGGGCCCTGTGCCGTTGGGTTTGTTGCCACTTCTTCCCCTCGGTTATACAGGTGGAAGTGGAGTAGTTTTTGGCAGAATTTGACGTCAAAAAGAGAATATTGTATTCCAATTTTGAAAAATAAATATTTTGATTTTGAAATAAAACAGTCAAATAAGTAGGAACGTAATTCAAATCAAAATGTCATGAAATCATAATAAATTATAGAAAAACTTAACTCATTAGTAACTCGGATCATTAATTAGTTATTTCGAAATTTATCATTAATGAATTCGTGTCCGCTTGTTCAATCGGTCAAGTAGCGAATCTGATCAATCACGAATCTGTCCAGTACAGAATCTGTCCTATACCGAACAAGCGGTCGTGTCGAGTGGTTGTCGCGGAAATTATCCACGTACCGAATGAAGAAGATGTTATTGTTGTGATATCCTGCTATTGTACTATCCTGGATATACTTCGTAAGAATTATTAATTGAACCAATAAAATATTTATGCTATTTTGTATTTATTGTTATAGTTGACAAGATGTGAATTTTTCTTAGGAGTGAAAGAGAACATCAATGTAGAAAAACATATTTAAAATATACTATGGTCTATAAATAGCCAGTATCAATTATTCCAACAGTTATTAATATTTAGTTTCATATGTTTATGACTAACAGTTTTTCCTAACAAGGTAGTCTGCCTCAATAAATAATGTTTCTATATATATATACGAGTATTAGCGGAAAGTAGAACAGCGAAGAGTATGCTTCAGGTGGTGACTTTTCTCCGGCCGATGTTAGCTGCTTCCTCCAGGGTGTCAGGCAGCTTGGAGCCGAGGGTCTCCGGTGTGAGGAGCACCAACAGACCGGAGAGGATGGCGCAGCCAGCGAACAGAATAAACGGTAGGTTACCACCCTAGTGGACATAAAAATACAATAATTTAGTAGCTGACTTAAATGCCTGGTACTAATGTTAATTCAGCTTTGCAAAATCTATATTAATTGTATCATTATCATCATCAGGTTATTATCTCCACTGCAGGAGCACAACCCTCTCTCATCTGCCGGAGACAGACGGAGGATTTGGCCTACACTCCCCGCGCCGGCCAGACGGGTTGGGGAGGCCTGACTGATGTTTTATAATGTATTCCATTAGTCGCCTTGTACGACATCCACGGGAAGAGTTGGAGTGGTCATATTCTACTCTACCGGAAACCACACGGCACTAATTGATTTTAATTGATATTAATTGTATGCAAACTTGATTTTTAAAAGATGTGTTGCGTGAAGTTTGTTGCGCCGTTTCTTCTTCACAGCGCTAACACCTAGGAAGCGGTAGTCGATAAAAAAATGACGTGTATAAATGTACCAAGTGTACTCATATGCAATAAATGAGGATTTTGATGGACTTTTCACATAAGATGGGGCTTAACTTAACTTAACATTTAGTCTTTATTTCATCTCAATCTGTTTACCTAATCAAAAGTTATGGGCATTTTTAGTTTTCAAATACATTAGTAGGTAAGGTTAGTATGCAATATATTGCATATAATAGTATTTCCGTACTATTCAGATTGCGATGAGTTTGGACTACATTTGGAGCTGGGAGTAGGAATGGGAATGGAAGTGGGAGCGGGAATGGGCGCGGGCTCGGGAGCAGGAGCGTGGGAATGGGAGCGGAGTCTGTAATTCACGCGAGCGGAGCCGCGGTCACAGCTAGTTTATTAATAAAATTTAAAAAAAAAGTGCTGCTGCTGAACATAAATCCCTCTCAATAGTTTGCTACTTTTGGTGGGCTATCCATTTGCCACAATCACCACGCTTGGCAGGCGGATTGGTGATCGCAGTAATGCTCTTTATATACACAGGAGAACGTCGCAGCCCGTCCCTGGTGCAATCCCTTAGCCGGGAACCACACGGCTAGCACTAGATACCCGATACTTACAAAGGCGGGTGTGAGCGGTGCGACGATGGAACCAAATCTTCCGATCATAGAGGAGAAGGCAAACAGACTATGTCTATACTTCGTTGGATACAGTTCTGTCGTGTACAGGTACAATGACGTCACTACAGTAGAGATACTCGTCTTGCCAAGAAGGTAAATCATCAATGAAATTTCTTGGTGCCCTAAAAATATATGTATTAATAAAAAAAATAAACAATATATACTTATAATAAAATTGTAACTGGTCTATGTCTGTACATACACAACGATCTCTATGTACTACTAGATGGAGCGTTCCAAACAATCGCTCTGTTCCACTCAAGTAGCCACAATTATTTAACCGTAGCGTCAATATTTAGTAATAGATTAGATTAGATTAGATTTATTTATTTCACTTTTACATCTTAAAAATTCAATTTTACATGTCATTCTAATATGGTAAAAGGGATCGTCATAAAATAAAATAGTGTATAAGTTACAATGTCAACAATTCAAATAATGTCATAGTATATAACATACTATCTATGTCAGTATATAATATTAAAATAAAAATTTAAAAATACACTTGGTATTAAGTTATCACAAATTAAATTAATATAATAATTAAATGTTCTGCGTAGTAACTGCACAAGTTTCATTGTGAATGTGAAAGAGTTGTGGCTACTTGCGTGGAACAGAGCGATTGTTTGCAACGCTCCATCTAGTAGTACATAGAGATCGTTGACTTAACACTAAAGTATGCATATTTTACTAATAGGTATTATAAATGCGAAAGTTTGGATATTTAGATGTTTGGATGTTTGTTACTCAATCACGCTTCAACCACTGGACCGATCGTGATGGTTAAGTCGTGGAACAGAACATAGGATAGTTTTTATCCCGAATAAACATCCCATTCCTACGGGAATTACATAATAATTTGTGATATTAAGTTGTCCACGCGGACGCAGTCGCGGGCAACAGCTAGTATTACATAAACATGAATGATACAAAATATATATAAACCATACATACAAAAACTAAAGATTCTATAAGCACACATGTATAGGTTTAAGCTGACTTACCATCAGGCATAAAAATATATGCGACCTGACAAACAGCACATATCCAGTAACCTCCAATTAAAACGGGCTTCCTGCCAATTCTGCTCAACAACACGAAGGCAATCCAAAATCCTGGTATTTCAAAGGCAGACACTGCCAAGTAGTTGGTATATTTGTTACCAGACATATTAACAGAGTTTATAGACAGGCCGTAGTAGATCAACGTGAACGTTATCCACCAAAACGGAGATACTAAGCATCGGATTAGGATGGGCTTGTGGCGGAACACTAGTAGCACCAACCACTCTCGCTCATTCCGATCTTCCACCAAACCTTTCCCTTTATCCTCCTTTGCAGTCTGTTGCAACGATCGCAAAGAATTCTCAGACAGCTGCTTTCCGTTAACTCTAGCGATATCCTCTAGAACTCTTTTTGCTTTTTCAAAACGTCCTTTGCTTATATACCAACGCACGGATTCGGACATCAGCCAGAAGTAGGAGATGGTAAGCAGCTGTGGTAGGTACATGGACAGAGTAAGATGCCTCCAGTGCGGGAATTTCAAAGCAATTAAAGCCAAAATGCAGTGACCTGAAGCGAAGGCTGTACTCGTTATAGCTCCGACCATCACGCGGTAATTCGGCCCCACTACCTCCATCACTGTAATGTGTAATTAAATAAATGCTTTGAAGTTGCTATAGCATAGGAAGACCTAACACCATTCATCATCAGGTTATTTTTGTCTCCACTGCAGGAGCACAACCCTCTCTCATCTGCCGGAGACAGACGGAGGATTTGGCCTACACTCCCCGCGCTGGCCAGACGGGTTGGGGAGGCCTGATTGATGTCTTATAATGTATTCCCTCAGTCGCCTTGTACGACATCCACGGGAAGAGCTGGACACGATTCATTAGATCCTAACTCTGACTTTTTCTCATAATTACCCTTTTATTATCTAAAGAAATAATATGGATAGAGGTCTCTACTCCGGAGAACCTCTGTTAGTTATTTCACTACATCATCATCAGCCAGCAAGAATCCACTGTTGGATATAGAACTCTCCCTAGGCGCGCCATTGAACCATCCTCGGTTCTTGTCATCTAGTCACTGCCAAACGCCTTATCGCAACATCTAGCCCAGGAGGCGTATCACTCTACGCCTGCCCAGTCGTAGTGTCCACTCGAGAACTCGTTTACCCCAGCGTTTATCTAGGCTCTGCGACAGATTTGACCAGCTCACTGCCACATAACTTTTTGAGCTATGTCGAATACTTTAGTTCTCTGGCAGATCACCTCATTTCGGTTCTGTCTATTAGAGAATCTTAGCTCGTTCCATAACTCGCTGAGAAATTGCATTTTAGGACTAATCCACGTTTGGGCGCCGTGGACGCATTGGTGAAAGACTTTTATCTTCACGTACTCTGATATACGTGACGAGGAGATATCAGGACTTAACTTCCCAAATACTGCCAAGCTAAACCTAATCATCCTGTCTGCTTCCTTCTCGAAGTTGTTATTGCCTTGTTGCAGAATTCTTCCTAGGTAGACATAATCTTGAACAGCTTCGAGTGCCTTATCATCGACTAAAATCGGTCTAGAAGCAACGGGATCAATGAACGTGACCTCAGTTTCCAAGTTCATTCTGAGTTCGAAACGTTGAGTCTCCAATACTTGGGGTACCTTGTACTTCAAGAAAACTTAAACTGATTAGGAATTTGGAACAAGGCTTCCACGAAATACCCATACGATGCATACTTACATATAATATATGCGCTGGAAAACACACCAGATCCTAGTGCAGCCTCAAAGAATACAGAGACTAAGAAACCGATGTATGTTGTGACCCAGTACCTAGAAATACCGATACAGGCCATGTTAAACCCATTTAAGGCCAGGGCAGTGCGGCGGCCCCACCGGTCTGATATGTAGCCAGCAATAGGCAACCCGGCAAGAGTTCCTATCGTTCGTGCAGAACCGATCAACGAACGACGCCACTCGTCGCAGGCCAAACCGAACTGTTAACAAACCAGATAATAATATAATTAGGTTGAGAACTGATTCTATCATTGTGGATAGAAAGAAGAAAGAAGAAAAAAGAAAGAAGAAAGAATAACGAACGTACATCCATCTCATCTGATAGTAAGTAGTCACCAGTCTATATAGAATATTAGGACTAGGTTTTGCTTTTGCTAAAAGGATGTCATCATCGTTATAAAACTCATAATCGTTAGGGACAAACATTGATTCTTTCTTTATCTAATGACACTAAATACATTAGGGCAATACTAGTCTAAGATCCTTTGCTTCGACATAACTCAAAAAGTTAGTACGCTGAAGTGGCTGTGAGCTGGTCACATCTGTCGGAGAACCGATTACCGCTGGGGTAAATGAGTTCTCGAGTGGAGACCGCGACTGGGCAAGCGTAGTGTGGGACGCCCCCTGGCTAGATGGAGCGACGATCTGCGTAAGGCGGCTGGCAGTGACTGGATGAGAAGAACCGAAGATTGGGTTCAGTGGCGCACCTTGTGAGAGGCCTATGTCCAACAGTTGACTCTTTCGGGCTGATGATGATGACGATGATCCTTTGACTCTAATCAAAGCATCAGTGATAATGCCGTTATATTAACTGACAATTTTACTGATGTGTAATGAATAATAAACTAAGAAAATGAAGATATGGAGAACTCACATCATAAACCACAGTTTCCGTGTTCTCATACACATATTCTTCACAAGGTACTATGTAGTCACGGTCGAACAGAGTCGCGGGGCAGGTTTCGTTGCCATAATCGCCCGTGGTGTTGATGGAGGCGAATCGGTGGCAGTTGTTAAAGATTGTACCAGTGCTGGGTACTGCTGAGAAGACCCAAGATGGTGCAAGCTCTTGAGCAGTGGCATTTTCACACTCGGGGATCAGACATCTGAAGACATCAAAAACTCAGATGAAGCTGGTTTGATATATAGGATCAGTGGCAGAGACATTTTAGTATTTTAATTAAACTTCAAGCGGCCGCGCGGTCGTTTGTGACGGCAGTAGGCGCGCGTAACCTTAAAGACCTATGGGATATTTAAAGCACTAATTAATTAATATTCATTATATTTTTGTCTCCACTGCAGGAGCACAACCCTCTCTCATCTGCCGGAGACAGACGAAGGATTTGGCCTACACTCCCCGCGCTGGCCAGACGGGTTGGGGAGGCCTGATTGATGTTTTATAATGTATTCCCTTAGTCGCCTTGTACGACATCCGCGGGAAGAGTTGGAGTAGTCCTATTGTACTCTACCGGAAACCACACGGCAAAAATTACAATGTGTAATATGTAATTGACAGCAAAAATAATAAGTTAATCATTTCATTTCGTATAGAGTGAGGTTCTTTTCATATATTCAAAACGGAAAAAATGCTGACTCAGGAGCTTACAACAAAAGACTGAGTCAATCATTTCATTTCAAATAGAGTGAGGATCTTTTCATACATTCAAAAAGGAAAAAATTGTGATACTGGATCTTCTCTGATCCAGGATCACCAGTTTTTACCTACTAAGGTTGGTAAACAATTTTATTTTGTAGACAAACAATAACAAGCTACTAGGAATGGGAAATACATGCGACAAGAAATAACGGTATAATGAACGAAAATGTATCGAATGCGGTCGATTAGACGCCGCGCGCCCGCTTGAAGGTTAAAAAATTGACAACTAGGAGAATTGATATAGCGACCACAGTTGGTCTTACATTAGACGTCCTGCGTACTTTCCTCGATATGCTACATATCAATCGATTTTATAACCAGTGTGTAAATTTCTAGGGTTGATTTTAATTTTCATCGCAATTTTTGATAAGTTTTCTTAAAGCTTAGAAAAAGCAATTAAGAAGTAGGTATTTGGCCCTAAAAGCTCAATATATTTATTATCTCACCTTGTGCGGATCCTGCCAGCAGTAAATACATACTCGTTGGCGCCCCAAGATATAAACACCACTATAAGGATCGCCAATGCCACCATCTTTAACTGATACCGGCCAAACTCTCCAATCTCCTCGACCAATACTTTGTCCAGGTCTAATCTTAAGCTAGTTACGTCATCTTTAGGATCTTTCGAACTTGGCTTCAAGATTTCCGTTTCTCCGATCTCCATTGTCGATTTAGTTTGAATTTCCGTGTGAAGAAATAGAATCAAGAATATTAATATAAACACGTTTGTGGTCGCAATAAAGACTTGTGCACATGCAATTCTTGGGGCATTTGCTTCCTTTAGAAAAGTGAAACTAGTATTGTGTTAACTTCCAAACTTTTTTGAGAATGAAACTACAAAAAATTCATCAATCAAAAACCTAAATAGTCAAAAACCTTAAGACATATTGAAACTTTTATAACTGCATTATTATTTCTGGCTCACTTCCATTTCTGCCGAGAAACGATCACAACTGTTTCTCTTCCACAAATTTGATAACTTTAATGAACAATTCGTCTCATTTAAAACGCAATAACAATGCTGTCAAGTTTACCACAAAATGAGAATTTCGTTATCCCTTTGTATGTTTAGTCAATAATTGCTTTGTACTCAAAATTTGATAATGATAAATTGATAACAGATAGTAGAGACGTGGCAGATGTATCAGTAGGACGGTCTCATACCTCGAGAAATACGTTGTCATTACTAGGAGCAAAAGTCTTAGTTTCTTGAAGAAAGCTGAAGCCGGGTTGAAGCTCTGATCTTCGATGAGTTCATGACTTATGACATATTTCATCATCATAAAGTACGGGCTTATTTTTTTGTCTACTACTGCTTTCTAGGTGTTAACGACGTGAAGAAGAAATAGCGCAACAAACTTCCGGCAACATATATTTTATAATGACTTACGTTTATTCACAGTAATAAAATGATTGTGCGAAGCCGAAGCAACGTTAATACCAGACATATTAATTTGACGTTCAAATAATCGTCTATTTTATAATTTATTTTTGGCTTTCTTACAAAGCTGTTTTAATGTAATTCTTAAGCTCTCTGTTCGTCATTTTTAGATTTTCTCTAGGAGTTTCTAGTAGCATATACAGTACATCATGGCAAAACAAGTTTGTTTTTATCTCCTACTCGTACCATAACTGCCATTGTCACAATGTATCAAAAGAGAGATATTTTTTTGCGTAGGTATGTATGATTTACTTCTTTATCGCCTTGTGGAAATAGCTTTACTAAAATTCAAGTGGTACCAAAATAAGGCAAGTGTAATTGTTTCTTATGCTCTATGCAAAATTTCTAGATAGGACGGTTTTAGCAGATGTCACTCTGTTTATCCTTTTATATAATAAGATCTTCGCCTTTAACGTCCTGGGTTGGACAGTGATCATCCCCGATGTCCACTATGAATGAATTATCTAATATGCTTATCAGTTCCATAATATGCAAACTGAACATGATGTTAACTTATCATAGCTTTAATAACAGGAGTACGAGATAATGTCTTATTTATAATGTTGACAGAAAACGTAAGCCTCGTTTGTTTTACTTCTGTTTCATGTAAATTGTATTGCAAAGTACTTTCAGCTCAGTTTATGTGAGATTTCTTCCGTCAGTTGTTGATAGCGTCTATAAAATTTGGTTTGGTAATCTGATCAGTGTAAATGTCAATAACTATTATCTATTTATAAAAAAGGGTGAGTATTTCCATTGTGATTATTATTGAAAAGACAATGACGTTTTATATAACTAATTTAATATCTATCTAGAAATATAATTCTAGAAAACTCTATACAGATAATTATATTCTAACAGTATTACAAACTAGTATTATAAACTTCGCGGTCGCGTTAACGCTAGCCATACATAAATGTGAAACAAAATGTAAAATTGTAAACAAAACAATGTCGACTTAGCCTAGAGTTCTCAATGTTCCAAAAGGTTGAAATAAATGAGTATGAGTATAAAAACGCGTCACAGTAAGAACACGTCGTCCAGCTCGCCTTGTACGGCATGGTTCCCAGGACACTGGCGGCGTTACCTCGCTGGATCGCTAGGCTAAGCCTTTGTGCGAGGTAGGTACGCGCCAGCCCTGGGGTCTCCGGAGGCGCGGACCTTATTCTCAGAAAAACGAAAACTAAAATCTATCTACGCAGAAAATGTTTGTTATTTTTTGTATTGTATTTTATATACTGACCAATAAGCTAAAAATACTCCTAATTATCTTAATTCTACAATCAAATAATTCTGTCACAGTGCTGAGGTATGCGGGCGGAGGGAGCTGCATGCTGATTGGCCCGACTAAAGTTACGTGAGTTTGGTGAACAAAGTTTTCAGAAAATCTTCATTTTCCAAGGGCTCATTGGTCGACTACAATACGACTACAGACACATTGTATCTAAATCCTAGACTTCTGTATGCCATTAGATGGCTGCGTCTTTTATGTAGTAAATAATTAAATTTAAGAAGAGCATATCGACATCCACCACGCTCACTGTATCCGTGAAATATAACCCATAGGTGCCTTCTTTATCAGGTTAGAGCTTTGCCCAAAAGGAGGACGTTTTAAAGAAGGCTGATGATTTGATACAATACTAAATGCTTCTTGAGTTTCCACATAAACATAACCTTAATGAAGCCTCATGATTCTCGCTTCTGTTTTCCGATGTGAGCAGCTTCTTCCATGGTGTCAGGAAACTTGGCTCCCAGGGTCTCAGGGGTAATGAGGACCAGCACACCAGACAGTAGGGCAAACGAGGCAAACAAGATGAAGGGTAAGTTGGCACCCTGTGGAAATAAATATAATTATTAAATAATTGATACGAGCGAAGTCGCTGGAGAGAAAAACGTTGGTCGTGGGAAGAAATCATTGTGTAGCATCTGTGATTCGACAGGAAACCAGAGTGCTACTCAGATGTTTATCGGGACAGAGAAATAGATATAGGTATCTAAATATACGGTAATTCGCCGTTAAGGTCTTTTATACCTCCTAAACCTACAATAATTGTGTACAACATGTGATAGTCTTCAAGAACAAGGAAGGTAATGTTAGCCTCGTAAAGAGATACAAATTTGAAATGTTCGATCATTCAGACATTAGACTGAGAGTCTTACAAGTTTATTGTGCATTATGAAGCAAGGCCAAGCATTAATCAAGTTGTCGAATAATGACCTTTGTTGAATTGGTACCGTACCTACGGTCCGACCATACTCTAATATGAGAAGAAATGAGTCTTTTGTCTAGTCATCATCATCAGGTTAATTTTGTCTCCACTGCAGGAGCACAACCCTCTCTCATCTGCCGGAGATAGACGGAGGATTTGGCCTACACTCCCCGCGCTGGCCAGACGGGTTGGGGATGACTGACTGATGATTTATAATGTATTCCCTCAGTGGCCTTGTACGACATCCACGGGAAGAGTTGGAATGGTCCTATTCTACTCCACCGGAAACCACACGGCAAATTAGTCTAGTACCAAAGATTAATTATTAAAGAAGAAAAAAATTACAAATGCTGGCGTAAGCGGTGCAACGATGGAGCCAATCCTGCCAAGCATAGAGGAGAAGGCGAAGAGAGTGTGTCTGTGCTTTGTAGGGTACAACTCAGCTGTGTACACGTAAATTGACGTCACAACCATGGCTATGCTGCACTTGCCGATGAGATATAACGTGAGGGAGACGCCGTACATTCCTGAAAATAAATGATGGAAATTAATGATTAGTTATTTATTCTATACAAATTCTTTTTTTAACAGTCTGAAGAAGTAATCGAGCAAGAAGACTACCTGAAACGATTCAAATCTTGTAGAAAACTCTTTCCAGACTAGATAATCGCGTTATAGATATTTCCACTGAAAATCTATTAAATGATATTTCTTACCTTCAGGCATAAATATATATCCTATTTGGCAAGCCCCGCAGACCCAAAATCCACCAGCAAGAACTGGCTTCCTGCCAATCCTGCCCAACAGGATAAACGCCAACCAAAACCCGGGTATCTCAACCGCCGACACAGCCATGTAGTTCGTATACTGGTTCCCAGCAATGTTCACAGAGTTGATTGTTAACCCATGGTATATAAAGGTCATGGTTATCCACCATATCGGCGACAGCAGGCATCGCAGCAATATCGGCTTGTGTTGGAAGACTTGCACTATCAACCACGGCTCTTTGCCCTTTTCCTCTTCTTCTATTGCCTTTCTTTTCTTTTCTTCTTCCGCTGTTTGCCTCAAAGCTAACAATGAACTCTCAGATACCTGTTTCCCATTGACACGAGCGGTTTCTTTCAACACCTTCTCGGCATCTTCAAATCTTCCTTTGCTTAGATACCAGCGTATAGATTCAGGCAGGAGCCAGAAGTAAGATAAGGTGATGAGTTGGGGTATGTATAGCGCTAACGTCAGGTGTCTCCAATATGGGATGCCCATTGCCATGGCTCCTAAGGTGACTTGCCCAATGGCGTAGAAACTACTCATGGTAGCACCACCGGCCACACGAAGTTTTGGGCCAAGTAATTCCATCACTGTAAAATTGAAAATTATACCATGTCATTTCAGTTTACATAATGGAAGCTAGTCCCCAGTTACCAGTATCTGAATTATCATAAGCTTATAAAGCAGTTTGTAGGAGCTTGCAAGGTCCCACAACCACAGAAGCGCCATTAAACAGGATTCAAGTCATTGTGTCTTTTAATGTTAATAGTAAAACATACAATACGCCTGTACGCGAAGAGTGGAGCCACAAGTGGCCGAATGTGGTGGCATTCGGTGGGAAAGCTTATGTCCAGTAGAAAGAGAGAGAGAGGGAAACTGAAGAGAAAGTTTGTAAGGGCATAAGGAGAGAGGAAGCAAGAAAGTTTTCTATTGTCTTTTACAGGCTGAATGATAATTATTACTAATATTCTGCATGGAAGCGAAAAAGGTTGAACTTATGGATGAATATTTTTTATAACAAACTGAAACATTAATAGTTTACTGAAAGTTTATCGCTATTTTATAACTTCTTAAAATTATTGAAGCTCAAGCAGATTGATTGAAACTTACTCAAAATATAAGAGCTGGAGAAACCACCATTACCCAGAGTGGATTCAACCAGCTCTGAGACGAGAAAGCCATTATAAGTGTTAGCCCAGTATCTGGTGATGCCGAGCCATGCTGTGTTGAAGGCTGTGATCGTCACAGCAGCACGTCGTCCCCAACGATCCGATACATAACCAGTTAGAGGTAGGGCTAGTAGTGTTCCGATTGTTGTCACAGAGCCAATAAATGAACGACGCCACTCGTCGCAAGCCAAATTGAACTGTCAAGGAAGAAACGTGGTATAAAGAAACGGCTAGGTAAGTACTTATAAGCAGTGCAACAGCAATGTTTGAATTGCTGTGTCCGAGTTCTGAAAAGGAAATGCACTTGCAGACACTGAATTTTAGCACGCATGAATCCAAACAGTAACCCGTTATCATGCAGCTCAATTGCTGCTGCTGATCGTCTAAATATAGCATATTTAAATAGCACTAACTTGAGATAATCCAAATTATCAACTTGACTTTGAACTTACATCATAAACAACAGTGTTTGTGTTCTCGTAGACGTGTTCATCACACGTCATCACAATGTCCTGGTTGAAGAGAGTTGCCGGACAAGTTTCATCTAATGGTGTGTTAACAGATACGTTGGTGAACCGCTGACAGTTGTCAAAGGACGTAATACTGGTACCAGGTACGGCGTTCAAGATCCAGGGAGGCGCAAACTCTAGCTGATTCATTCTGTTCTCGCATTCGGGGATGAGGCATCTAAAATTAAGTATGATAAATTGAATTTGTAGCGTGTGACCTTGGGGTAATCCTCCCTCAACACATCAGTAGATGCAAGCGTCCTAGGCGTTACGCCGATTAACTTCGGGAGCGCTCGGGATTGATCGGGATCTCGCCTCCCTCACCACCGCGCTTACGCAGGGACGCGATTTTCATAGACAGTCGACCGGCAGATACTCTGAGTTGCGGATGTTAGAGCTATCCCGTTTTTGTTCCTGTGCGCTCGCGAAGCTACCAAATGTTTTCCTTTCGTTGTTTGTTTTTATCCGGAGCTGTGGCCGGGATAATTGTAATTTGTGCATTTGTTCGGTCAATATACCCATATCTATTAAACTTGACGCATATTCATTTAACCCACCCCCTACAAATTCTTTATTAGAAATCTCCGTGAATGTTAAAAGGTTTTGTCGTTTTGTGTTACGATTAACTGCTACAATGCAGGAATCGCTTGTAGAACTACAATAATTGCATTCCGTGGTGTATATCTGGTGACTTAATCATATTTTTGCTTTGCAATTGATACCAGTATTTAAATAAAAACAGTACCTGGTGCCAATCCTTCCTGCTGTAAAAATGAACTCAACTCCAGACCAGGCTATGAAAATCACCACCGTTGCCAGCAAGGCCACTGCCTTCAGCTGGTAGAGGCCTAGTCCAATCTCGTCCACAAGAACCGTATCCAAGTCGACTCGTTTCACATTCTTGGCTTCTTCACTATCCTTTACATCTGTTTTCTCCATCGTTGCTTGGAGATCAAATGTTATGCTTAGAACTATGTTATTCTATTATTTCTTGTGGACTTTGTCCTGTAGAGATTCCCTTGTTGATGGCAAGTAGATTTTGGCTTGATTATGAAAACTGACGTAAGGTTAGGTTAAGGTTTAGAATTCTTTGTGAAATTTTTACTATTTAAATGTATGTTACCGAATGCAAAAATTCCACAACTGAACTTTGGATGTAAAAGAAGTATCGTGTGGAAGCCCTGGGTGGTAAAACCATTTATTAGCATTGAAGTTTTTATTGCTGCTTAAGGATAAGATAACTTTTATCATTATTAAGCTGACATTGCACAGGTCATTTTAGATGGGGAATAAATCATGACAAGCCCCTTGTGAAGATAATCAGCGAGGATATTATACCTTAGAATACGCCAACGCTAAGACAAGTGATGAAATTAGCATTTTAAACCCATCTAATAAAAAACGTAAACTTAGCGTGTCTGTACATTGAAGGTATTTGCAAAAAATAAATTTGGAGCGTCTAAGGATAAGCAACAGAACACATTTCGATCATTTTTGAAAATTTTGTCTGTTTATCTGTTTGTCCGCGAATTTGTGCACACATCACTTAAAAACTACTGAACGGATTAGCGATTGCGATGAGTTTTAACTACATTTGGAGCTGGTAGTGGGAGTGGGCGTGGGCGTGGGCAAGGGCGTGGGCAAGGGCGTGGGCGTGGGAAAAGGGGAGTGGGAGCGGGAGCGGGATTGAGAGTGGGATAGGGACCGAAAGTGGGAATGGAAGCGGAACCTGTATTCCACGCGAGCGGAGCCGCGGGCACAGCTAGTTATTGAATTCTCAAATGAACGCCATTACAACCGGTCCTCCGTTCTACGTATTCAGCCGCTTTCGGCCACATTCTTTAGGTTGTCCGTCCATCTGGCTACGGGGCGTTTCACACATGAGCGTATCTATCCATGTTCCCCACTACATAACTCGTTTGCAGTGATATAAGGCTTTTGTCCTTATCCACTGTGGAATAGACGATACAAAGACTTGACGCAGTTTTCCAAATGCAGGCCATCCCAACTGGATTCTTCTGTTAGCTTCCTTATAGAAGTTGTTCCTAGTTAACTTTATTATTTGTCCTCGCTCGACATACTCCCGAGCAACTTTGATATCGAAATTGTCGATTTTCACACGTTATACAATAGTTAATATCAAATTATGACTTTTATTATATTACCATGGTTGTCAGAGCAAAACATACAGCTAGACTTGTACAACTCTTGGCGTATCTAAAATTACATCAATATAAGGAATCTTGTAGAGAAAGAACATTTTCTAAATACAAAATTTCTATTTGCAGTACATTTAAAATTTGAATACTATACCTACTTGAAATAAATTAATTAAAACTATGTACATTAATAAATTCAATTTCTACAGTTGATCTAAGGTTCAAGAGTAAATTTACAAAATAATAAAGCTTATTATTTATTTATTGCCTCCCCAACCCGTCTGGCCAGCGCGGGGAGTGTAGGCCAAATCCTCCGTCTGTCTCCGGCAGACGAGAGAGGGTTGTGCTCCTGCAGTGGAGACGAATAACCTGATGATGATGATGATGATGATTTATTTATTTGTTAGTCATCAATTTTAATTAGTTACTAAATGGGATGAATTAGTCCCATTCTGTAACTCGCTTCGAACTGGGAAATGAAATTTCCCATTTCGTGAGCCAGTAATTCTTTTTGTTACTAAATGGGATCAAGGAGTCCCATTCTGTAACTGGCTTCGAACTGGGAAATTACATTTCCCATTTCGTAGCCAGTTACGAAATGGGACGAAAGGTTTTATTAAACTACTTCAAAACAGTTTTCATGGTCCGATATTATTTGCTAATACTTTCTCATTTGTATCGACGTTCACAATAATGGTAGTATCATCAACTATCGAACTCGGTTACTTATAAATATAAAGAAAGCCTTTATATAGGTAGTCCATCGCTAGCTTATAAGGTTCAGCATTTTGACAATGGTCATCCCAATGCCCATAAATGAGTTATGAAAACTGGGTATCAACTAAACATAATACTAACTTATGTTATGACAAATTTAATAACAGGAGTAGTAAATAATGTTGACAGAAAACGTGTATATGATACACAGCATCTGAATCTGGACATCCAAACAAACATAATATAAAAGTAACCCTCATAATTCTCGTTTCTGTTTTCCAATGAGTGATGCCTCCTCCATGGTATCAGGAAACTTTTCTCCCAGCGTCTCAGGGGTGAAGAGGACCAGCACACCAGACAGTAGAGCAAACGAGCCAAATAAGATGAAGGGCAAGTTTGCACCCTGTGGAAATAGATATCATTATTAATCGATTGATACACCAGCGAAACTAAAAGAACTTCAGGGAGTCGATAGAAATTGCAGTGCTGCTGAAAACATGTTTCGCATTGCGAGATAGAAATAAACATACCTTCGAGTACATATAAAGAGCTGACGGCAGCTTTACCTAGCTGAAGAGATACTTTTCGAAGAAGTGAGACTAATATTATAAACGCAAAATGTGTGGACTTTTCGGGATCAGTGTTTCAGATTTGTAAATAGATATTAATACATCCAGGGTCATTTTAAATTGATCAGTCCATTAAGCTGGTCTTGCACCGCTTGGTCTTGTTCCGTCAACTCTTCCAAATAAAATAATTGATCGAAAAACCGGAGTATGCGTTGTGACTAGGGCATGCAATTCGTGTATTCGAGTATTCGCCCTTATTTACTATTCGAATACTACCAGCATTAGTATTCGAGTTATTCGAATAGTTTGATTACATTACTAATACTATATAATAACGTGTGAATTCAAGACAAAATACGCTTTTTCTGTGATCACAATCTTTAATGTACACGTAATTTTTTTTTGTTATTCTAATACTTAAATGCGTAAGTAATTATGGGATAGCAATATAGGAAGTTGGTTGCCTGTGTTTATTATTGGTTATTATACCTTGCTTGACCTAGACATGAAATTGAAATGATTGTGGTGGGTATTTTGCGTTTCAATATAATAACTATATAACTAAAATAAAATAAAACTTAATACAACGATATTTATCAAGAAGTTAATAAATATTATAACTGTTAATTTATGGAAGTCGCCTCTGGGGCGTAGGCCGCCCATAGCATTGTCCATTCATTCCTTTCTATGGATTCACATATTTCATTGGGTACATCCTCCCATCGTTTCGTCGGTCTTCCCTTTTCTGTTTTCCATTTCTTGGCAACCATTTAGTCACTTTCTTTGTCCATACATTGTAAATGGAAAAAAATATATGGAAATTCTGCGCACATTACCTGCCCATTTTTATTTTAATCTTCATTTTCTTATACATACATCAGTTATTTCTGTTTTCATTCTAATGGTTTAATTATCTTAGGCCTAGCATGCACCTTTACATCTTCTTTTGTTGCATTACTAGTTTAGACTGATCTTGTTTATGTAGAGCCCAAGTCTGGTATCTATACGTCAAACATGAGAAAATTTCTATTTTGTACTTCCTATTTAATTTTTATTTTTATATTTGTGTCTATATTTCTTCCATAAAAGCCATTTTCCCGTTAATCTCTCTCTCCGTTGGAACGAGACTGAATATATATAATATAATTTATATATACTTTAACATATTCTATTATTTCTCCTTATAAATACTGTCATGACTTCTTCTACAGCATTTGTTCGGTTTTCGAAGTGTTCAATGATATGCCGACTTCCTTACTTTCCATTTCTGTTCTTGAATCATGTTTCCTAACTATGTTGGATCTTCTGTGAACACTGCAATATTAATTGCGAACCGTATATAGTTCAGATATTCCCCATCGATTTTTACAGCTTTGCTCTCCCAGTTTATATTTCTGGACACTATCTCAACAAGAAAATATGGATGTTAGTGGGCCGCCTTGCCTAACATCATTCAATATGACTATGACTATGACTTTCCCTAGAAAGCCAAGGCTTTAGCCATATTTTAGCTGAGATCTTGAAATAAATACTGTGCAGTATTTCTACGTATTTAATACTTATTCCCAACCATCTGTATGTAGGTACGTACTAAATGGAACGAACCAAACAATCGCTCTGTTCCACGCATTTGCTAAATATTGACGCTATTTACCCGTAGCGTAAATATTTAGTAATAATAAAATGTTCTGCGTAGTAATTGCGTCAAAGTTAATGTGAACGAGTTGCGGCTCCCGGAGACGCAAATGCATGGAACAGAGCGATTGTTTGGTTTGCTCCTTCTAGTAAGTACATAGTGATCGTTGCTTATTCCTTGTTCTAGTAGTGTCTTCCAGGTATGTTCATGTGAGTCGAATGCCTTTGTGAAGTCAATGAGACATAACTGAGTAGTTCCGCTCGCTAATAGTATTAGATTTAAGTTATAGATTATTGCTGTTAAACAAGTTAATTTTTGACACTTAATTTTTAATAAAGAAAACAAAAAAACAGGAAAAAAAAGAACCCAAAACAGCATTTGCTTGATTTATTTAAAAAAAAAGAAATTTATTAGAAAAACTCGAATACTTCGACTAACTCGAATAGTGCGATCTCGGTATTCGTAATACTCGAATACTGAAAATCGGGCGAATATTGCATGCCCTAGTTGTGACTCGTGTGACAATAGATGCATGTGTATTACGACGTAGATTGTAGATAATTTATTTATTCCTATTTGATTGTAAATTTCTATCTAATTTTTTTTCTGTACTTTCCTACTTTTGTCTACTTTTATTACCCTAAGCAATAATGTTTATGTTTATATATTAGAAATCTGTTAATGGCTAAAGTTTAATTTATATTATACTGTATTATATATTTTTGTTAATTAGCTGTAGGTTTCAGAATGAATAAATAAAATAAAAATAAAAATGTGTAACTCTAATGATAAGTTCCTTAACTACTGACCCGTTCCACGTACTGCAGTCTACGATATTGAGAGCATACGACGGATTTACAGTTCAAGTGATATTGTTAGTCAAATTGATTATTGTAAAGTCGCCAGAGTTAGTCTGTCAACTAGCAGACCGAGTATCACTGAGCTTGAAATCTTTAACTCATCTGAGGCTTTGCGGACAAACAAAATGCTAGTGACTGTCAGCTACTTAAGCATTAATTTTGATGCATCTATTACTTAAGTAATTAAATATTACGATTGTAGTAAAAATCCTCATATGTACCTACTCGTGATAATGATAAGATAACAAACTGTGACGTCTTTTTAACTCATGAGAAATCGTGAAAATTCAGTTGGCCTTGCGTTCGTGAGATCAGAAGTTAGACACCGCAATCTTATGAGTTACATTACCACAACAAGTATATTTAGGCTTGCTATTCTTGCTAGGAAGGAAATGTCAGCTTCTTACGGAGACATCAATTTGAAATGTTTGCTGCTTCAGACTGCGGTCTGAGGTTTAAGTTATGTGCCAAAACAATTCATCATCAGGTTATTTTTGTCTCCACTGCAGGAGCACAACCCTCTCTCATCTGCCGGAGACAGACGGAGGATTTGGCCTACACTCCCCGCGCTGGTCAGACGGATTGGGGAGGCCTGATTGATGTTTTATAATGTATTCCCTTAGTCGCCTTGTACGACATCCACGGGAAGAGTTGGAGTGGTCCTATTCTACTCTACCGGAAACCACACGGCCAAAACAATGCTCAATATTAGTTATGCTATCCAACACTTATTTTCCGAATACAGTCTTGTTTGAGAAGGAACAAGCACTTTAGCTATAACCAATGATTACTCATTAAAGAATAAGAAGATACTTACAAAAGCTGGAGTGAGCGGCGCGACTATGGAGCCAATCCTGCCCATCATTGAGGAGAAGGCGAAGAGAGTGTGTCTGTGCTTCGTAGGGTACAATTCAGCTGTGTACACATAAATTGACGTCACAACCATGGCTATGCTGCACTTGCCAATCAGAAATAACGTCAGGGAAACTGCGTACTGTCCTGGAATTTGGGAGGAAAAACAATTAATGAGTAGATATCTATTCCAGACAAGCTTATAGTAAGGCAGCGGTTTAGTACCCTCTCATCAGATATGTCTATGTCCACTGGGTTCGAGAGCCCACAGAACATAGCGACAAATGGCGCAGACGTCACTTACGAATGCATCACCGACAGTTTCGTCCCAATTTCGGTCGTCATCCAGAAGGTGCCTTGCGCTGCGGGCCGCGTGGGACGTAGAGTGTTCAACACTATCCACCGTTTGAGCAACGTAAATGAGGAAGCGCCGTGGACAGTGTGCAGTAGCATAATTAATAGAATTCACTGTTACTGGGATGAACAGTGTACACGCGGCCTAAAGTGTGCTCTGTGAGACACCCGTGCCCCATCCTCCAATAAACCTCTATGTTTGTTTGTTAAATGTGTAGTACGACGGCACCTGGTTATATATAATATACTTTTGGCAAAATCATCTTCTTGACACAGTCTGAATAACGCTAGAAGTGTGTTTTGCTGAGGGTTTTCAAGACGTTCCCTGAATAAATACTTTTCCCCAATAGTCTCTTTTCAGTTTTCTCAATTATAATTTCCTTTTTACCTCAGTTTTGAAAAATGTATTGCAACAAAGATATAACCTGCTTTAGTAGACCTCTGAAATAGACCATATTTGTACAGTACTAAAGTTTTTGGTAGCTGGTTTACCATTTCTTAGACATATTTTTAGTTTTTTTTATATATTATGTTATTCCGGGATATACATTGTCACGGTACAAAGTTTCGTCAAAATCCGTTCAGTAGTTTTTGCGTGATGCCCTAACAAACAAACAAACAAAATTTTTAAAAACTGTTCTATCATGTTCAGTTACTTATTTTAAGTCGCCCTGGTTGGTTTTTTTTCCGAATATATTCAATGTACAGACTTTTTTGCATTTACGATTTTATTATATGTATAGATCTAAAGTCGAAAGTTAGCAAGCTGATCACTTGATAATGAAGGGTTACTGTTGCCCATAAAAATATTGGATTGTCAGTTGTCCATTACTTGGTCTTGTCTGTAAATTCGTGTTATCTAATTTCCAACCTATTGTGTAAAATGTATACTACTTTAAGATCTTTAATTGGAAACTACTGGAAGACTGATATATGATATTTCTCACCTTCAGGCATAAAGATATATCCAACTTGGCAAGCTCCGCAAACCCAGAACCCTCCAACAAGCACTGGCTTTCGGCCAACCCTACCCAACAGGATATACGCCAACCAAAATCCGGGTATCTCAACCGCCGACACAGCCATAAAGTTCGTATACTGGTCCCCGACTATATCCACAGAATTGATTGCTAGCCCGTAGTATATAAAAGTTGAAGTTATCCACCATATCGGCGACAGAAGGCATCGCAGCAAGATCGGCTTGTGTTGGAAGACTTGCACTATCAACCACGGTTCTTTGCCCTTTTCCTCTTCTTCTATTGCCTTTCTTTTCTTTTCATCTTCCGCTGTCTGTCTCAAACCTAACAATGAACTCTCAGATACCTGTTTCCCATTGACACGAGCGGTTTCTTTCAACACCTTCTCGGCGTCTTCAAATCTTCCTTTGCTTAGATACCAGCGTATAGATTCAGGCAGCAGCCAGAAGTAAGATAAGGTGATGAGTTGGGGTATGTATAGTGCTAACGTTAGGTATCTCCAATTTGGGATGCCCATCGCAATGGCTCCTAAGGTGACTTGCCCAATGGCGTAGAAAGTACTCATGGTAGCACCACCAGCCACACGAAGTTTTGGGCCAACTAACTCCATCACTGCAAAATTTAGACAAATATATTTTAATTAGAGACTGACTAACATGAACTAGGGTCATTTTTCATAACCTCACAGCAGCGGAGCCCTTGATTAGTGTTTAATTTATTGTATGAAAAGGAAAATGACTACTTATACTATGGATTTATATAAATGACGGAAACACACTTGTTTACTGAAAGTTTCAAAACTTTTTAAATAAATCTTAAAGCCCAAAACCGGTGAAGTATTTGGAACTTACTCAAAATATAGGAACTGGAGAAACCACCATTACCCAAAGTGGATTCAACCAGCTGTGAGACGAGGAAGCCATTGTACGTGTTAGCCCAGTATCTTGCGATTCCAAGATATGCTGTGTTGAAGGCTGTGATCGTCACAGCTGTACGTCGTCCCCAACGATCCGATACAAAACCAGTTAGAGGCAGGGCCATAAATGTTCCGATTGTTGTCACAGAGCCAATGAATGATCGACGCCACTCGTCGCAAGCCAAATTGAACTGCCAAGGAACAACGTGATAGGTAATATTAGTTCAAGTTGCCTATTTTACTGATTGTTGGACATTGTCCCCGTCCAGATCCATCTTTTAGCATGCATCAATCCTAAGATATCATGCATCAATCCTATTGCCGTGTGGTTTCCGGTAGAGTAGAATAGGACCACTCCAACTCTTCCCGTGGATGTCGTACAAGACGACTAAGGGAATACATTATAAAACATCAATCAGGCCTCCCCAACCCGTCTGGCCTGCGCGAGGAGTGTAGGCCAAATCCTCCGTCTGTCTCCGTCAGATGAGAGAGGGTTGTGCTCCTGCAGTGAAGACAGAAATAACCTGATGATGAATCCTAAGATAGGTCGTGTCTTCATAGCGACTAATGGATTGCATCAGGGACGTGTGTATTCTCTGTTTATATTAAGATCATTGTTCATTACTGCGATCACCAATCCGCCTGCCAAGCATGGTAATTATGGCAAATCCCCCAAAGGACAGCCCATCAGGAGTGGCACTGGCAAGAGTGGCTTTATGTTCAGCAGTGGGCGTATTTCAGTTAATGAATAATCTAAAGTACTAATTTGTACATAGGTGAAAGTTCATAGGTGCCCATTAATAATGAGCTCATTAGCTTCTGCAGATCGTATAAAATATACCTTATTTAAATAGATCTAATTTGAGGTTACCCAAATTATCATCTTGACTTTGAACTTACATCATAAACAACAGTATTTGTGTTCTCGTAGACGTGTTCATCACACGTCATCACAATGTCCTGGTTGAAGAGAGTCGCCGGACAAGTGTCATCTAATGGTGTGTTAACAGATACGTTGGTGAACCGCTGACAGTTGTCAAAGGACGTAATACTGGTACCAGGTACGGCGTTCAGGATCCAGGGAGGCGCAAACTCAAGCTGATCCATTCTGTTTTCGCACTCAGGGATGAGGCATCTGAAATTAACGATGATCGATAGAGTTCTTAATTATTATTTTTCGAAATCCCAGTTCGGTCTATCTTTTCTGGCTTATTCTAAAAGAAATACAATTTGAAATGATCTTTACAAATTGTAAGAAATAATTTCAATGTGACAATCATTTGGTATGGTTGTTCAGTCATTCATTCATACCAGATCTTAGACGTCGAATACTGGACACGGGCCTTGCCAATGAACGCCACCACACCCGGTTCTCCGCCCTCCACATCCAGCCTCTGCCGACCTTCTTTAGATCGTCGGTCCATCTAGTTCTTCGTTGTGATGCTTATTTATTCAAATCAATGATTTACACGTCATGTGTTATTTATTTTATTACATGCATGACCTTAGTTTGATAGGTACGGAATCTAGAGAAAGTAATTAAGCTAGATGTATTATGTGTAATTAAGCTAGTAGGTAGCTACTTGTTTTTAAGGATGTTTTGGCTTTCAGCCATATCATTTGTAGATTATATATATCTTATGTGGAATAACGGCTTTGTTGGCTTGGTCATCGGACTCTCAAGCACCAGAGGTCAAAAGTTCGATTCCCTCTGATAGACCGATAACTTTGTACAATTTCTACACGTTGGTCTCGGTCTGGAAGTTAGGTATATTTGTGAATTGTCCAATCCTTGTTTAATTCCCATAGTACAGAAGAAAATCGTAGTTTGGGATTAGGCGAGTTTATGTAAATGTGTATATGTGATATTTAAATTTATTTCGCAAAATTCGTTGCACTTGGTTCATGAACTACCAGCATACAAAGCTTTATGTAAATCCACTTAGTTTTAAAGACGGAGGAACGTTTCATCTCTATCTGCATAATACTGTGTGACAGGGAGAGCAACGGTGTTAATTATGTCTACTTTTAACGTTGTGCCTTTATAATCGGGACCATTATCACTAATCACAGTAATAATTTTGAGGTGCCTCTATTCCATGTTGGGAACCGGCTTTTTCAATTATTAGTGCAATTTATACAAATATTTAATTGAAAACAGTCACCTGGTGCCAATCCTTCTTGCAGTAAAAATGAATTCAACTCCAGACTCCCAAGTGTTTTCCTTTCGTTGTTTGTTTTTATCCGGAGCTATGCCCGGGATAATTGTAATTTGTGCGTTTGTTCGGTCATTAAACCCATATCTGTTAAACTTCACGCATATTGATTTAACCCACCCCCTATAAATTCTTTATTGGAAATCTCGATGAATGTTAAAACGTCGTTTTGTGTTACGATTAACTGCTACAATGCAGGAAACGCTTGTAGAACTACAATAATTGCATTCCATGGTGTATATCTGGTAAATTAATCATATTTTTGCTTTGCAATTGATACCAATATTTAAATAAAAACAGTACCTGGTGCCAATCCTTCCTGCTGTAAAAATGAACTCAACTCCAGACCAGGCTATGAAAATCACCACCGTTGCCAGCAAGGCCACTGCCTTCAGCTGGTAGAGGCCTAGTCCAATCTCGTCCACAAGAATCGTATCCAAGTCCACTCGTTTCACATTCTTCGCTTCTTCACTATCTGTTACGTCTGTTTTCTCCATCGTTGCTTGGAGATCAAATCTTACGCTTGTTGCACTGTGTTATTAATGTATTGTCTTTAATATTATATCGTTTCTTATCTGCAGTTTTCTTGTTGATAACTTGAGGATTTTTGTCTTTATTGCGAAAGAAAACTGACATAAGATTCGGAAATTCTTATAGAACTTTATGGGATCAAATTATTTACACGATGTACGTTATCGAAAGCAATAATGTTCACAGCTGAACTAGCACGTGAAGAAAATATAAGACGTGGGTGGTAATGCACTTAATAAAATATGAGTTTTTAATACAGCTTATGGATAAGATAACTTTATCTTCATTTAAAGTGAAGTGAGCTCCAAGAGACTGGAACACTGAGTTCCGTAGGTGCAATCGAAATGCTTTTAGTTATTGTTTATATTGTTTACATATTATTACGACAATTTACACACTTTCTTAATTCTAACACAACTCATACGAGTATATAGGCCGAGCACGCGTTATGGAACGACAGTGTGTGGCCAGAGAAGCCCCAATAGGCCATACAGCCCGTGCCGGGACTATCTCTCATATTTACGACAGGTTTTAATGCCTAGACGGTCTTTATTGAGACGGTAGCACGATATTACAAATGTGAGAATTTTATAGGGACTAGAAGTATATAAAATATAAGAGCCAATAATATTAAGAATTATATTAATATAAATAAATATGAGTAATTATAGATAATGGATTCTTTAACAAATACATATGCATACTACATGTTTTATCAATAATATACATACATACATACACACATGCACATACATGTACATAAATAAATATAATATATTGTACCTGTGTCACATTGCTGGATATTGCTGGATCACACTGTATACACCCATTTACATCCAATCCTACAGAATATGCGATAGGAGACTGAATTAAAATTATAGTATTGAAAAAATTTGGACCAGCATTGAATAGTGCATGGCCGGGTGGTTCCCGGCTTAGAATAGGGCCACCCGGAATCTTTTCGTCAAGGGGACTAAGAGATTTCACCAGCAGCGTTCTGCTTTTTATATTAAGATCTTTACTGCGATCACCAATCCGCCTGCCAAGCGTGGTGCTTATGGCAAATCCCCCAATGGACAGCCCACCACAAGTGGCATTCTATTGGGGAGGCTTATGTTCAGCAGTGGACACCTTTCGGCTTAAGATGATGGCTTGAATTTCCACTTGAAAGCAAATATCTTTCTAAATAACAATTAGGTAAGACTTAGATTAGGAGATCGCGTATCTACTTCGTTGACATCTCTAGCCTCCTGCGCTACTTGGCCACAGATTCATGCTTTCAGAACGGACAACATTATTTTTTACCTACTAAGTGCAAAAACTGAAATGGTATATCGGTCATATTTTAGTACTTAGAATTATAAATACACAACGCACATTTATTTAAATTCATCCTAAACATATGAAAAAAAAATCATCATAATTTTTATTTTATTTTATTTGGGTAATGCTAATCTTTGTTAGGGTTGACAGTTTGTACAAAATCAATGCATAAAAACAAAAATACTAATTGTTTATTGGATTAAAATTTGACAAATACCCTTTAAATTACAACACTACTATCAAATTTGTGTTGTTATTATTAATTTGTGTGCAATAAAGAGTTTATCTATCTATCTACTATTTAAATTACCTACATGCATCAAACTAATATTATAAATACGATACTGTGAATCTTTAGTTTAATTACTCGCCGTACCAGATCGTGATAAAAGTTGCAGTGATAGCTTATCTTGTACCTATTTAAATAATAATTATAATTTATTTCGAGTCCATACGTCCACGCAGACGCAGTCGCATGTAAAAGTTATAAATTACTTTGTAGCGAGAAGGTGCAATGCAGGGCGCATTCACGCAGCTAATTGTTTTGTAGGTAGGTATATAAAAGGACGGCTTTCTCCAACATCAAAAGAGTGCCTACGTAATAGATTAACTAATTTATGATCAGGGTATGTTTTATTATTATTTTACATGTAGACTGTAGATACAACTCCAACCCGTCGACACAGTAATAGATACATATCGAAAGGTTGATGAATTAGACTAAACTCTAACTTCCGGCTGTGAAATATGAAAATAAATAAAAAACAAAATACCAGAACAAAAGTTGATTTATATACAGGGGGCCAATTCTACTAAAGCATTTTCGCACAAAACGCAACTGAACTGCAGCTGAAACGCAAGTTTTAACACTATTCGTACTCCACTGCGCACAACGTTCGTGCTTCAGCTGCGTTTCAGCCGTAGCTAACGTTTAAACAAACGTCAGACGTAGATGGAACGAACGTTTCTACATTTTGACAGTGTCTCAGATAAAAACGAAACTCTGCTGCTGTCAAAATAGCATCTGTTAAGAAGTTGGTAGAAATGTACTTTTACACACACGCAGTTCAGACGTTACGCTTAAATTATGCAGGAAAAGGTTATTTTCACAATAAATAACCATTTTACAGATACACAATCAACCAAAAAGAAACACATGCGACCATTTATAATCAATAATAACAATACAACTTTACTTTAAACGCAAACATTCCCCGCGCTTTTGAGAAAAATAGTGTCGTATCTATGGGCGATTCGTACAATCGAGAATCGAGTAACGAATACTTACAAAATACTAGGTTTCGTTCCTAACAGCTGATTAGCGTGTGCGTTCCGTCTGTGTTTCATTTACGTTCGACTTTCGTCTGAAGTAAAACAATCAGCAGAATACCATTGAATTTGGAACGGAGTTTGACTAAAACTGAAACGTAACTGTTGTTTAATTGAAAAGAACGATAAATGTGGAAAATAGTAGAATATGCCCCCAGATTTGATTTGAAACTGTATTTTACCCTTATGCAATGTATTCGTCAGAATATTCGGACGATTTGCAAATACATTGATTTATATACAAATCAATGTATTTGCAAATCGTCCGAATATTCCGACGAATACATTGGATAACGGTAAAATACAGTTTCAAATCTCAAATGAGTATTTACATTTTGATAGCAGCAGATACAATAATTTATAATAGAACCAATACATGTTTTCATGTAGTTAGTTTCCCATCGCCCATATTTTCTGCCTCTTCCATCGTGTCAGGGAACTTGGAGCCCAGGGTCTCCGGCGTGAGGAACACCAGCGCTCCAGAGAGCAAGGATAATGACGCAAACAGAATGAACGGCAGGTTTTCACCCTGAAAGTTGAACATATAACTTGACTGGCTGGTCTTATAGAAAGCCTATGTTTTCCGCGTTATGATAGGGCCACTCCAAATCTTCCAGTGGGTGTCGTTAAGGCGACTAAGGGATTGCACCAGGGGCGGACAGCAGCGTTCTCCTGTGTATAGCAAGATCATTACTACGATCACCAATCTACCTGCCAAGTGTGGTACATACACATATAATGCTCACGTCTTGGTCCCAGAAGGGTAGGCAGGGATAAGCTCACACAAAGTAAAAAATCTTTATACAAAATAGGATTCAAGGTTTTGCAAGGCATCAGGTTTGCAATTACAAGCAGCTTCCTTTTGTGAAAGGCTATATGCTTTGATACCAGCATGCCTGATCTAGTTAGATGTTCATGGAGGCATAGGCATTGGACCTCATTTTTATCTTAAGCCTGTTTTAAGGATGTTTATTGGTCCAAGTCAACGTTAAATCATTTATTGCATATAAGTACACTTGGTACATTTATACACGTAATTTTTTTATCGACTACCGCCTACTAGGGCTCAGCGTTGTGAAGAAGAAACGGCGCAACAAACTTCACGCAACACATCTTTTAAAATAAAATTTGAATACAATTATATAAAGAGTGACTCGACAAGCGTAGTGTGGGACGCCCCCTGGCTAGATGGAGTAACGATCTGCGTAGGGCTGCTGGCAGAGACTGGATGAGAAGAACCGAGGATCGGGTTCAGTGGCGCGCCTTATAAGTAGCCTATGTCCAGCAGTGGGCTCTTACAGGCTGATGATGATGATGATGATGATGATATAAAGAGTATGCGAAGCTGAATTAACATGGTCATGAAAACTGTCTTTCCGTGATATTATTATTAGAAACTTACAAAGGCTGGTGTCAGTGGAGCGAGGATGGACCCAATCCTGCCCACCATAGACGAGAAGGCGAGCAGACTGTGTCTATGCTTAGTTGGATACAATTCGGCCGTGTAAACGTACAGAGCTGTCACGACCGTGGCAATGCTGCACTTGCCGATCAGGTACACTGTCAGTCCTACCACGTACATATCTGAAATCAACGTTCTTTGAAGAAACAGTCCGCAAGGAGGAGATACTTACGACGAAGAACTGAAGTCTCCGACTTAGCCGAAAGGATTGCTGAAGAACAAGCAGAAGTGTTCTGGAGTGGAGACCGCGGGCCGAAAGCTCCTAAATGCGAGCGAAGACCCGGTGAGGTAGCGAGCATTGGAGTTACGCTGGATGAGAGTGTCATAAGAGACGGGTAAATCCGGGTGATAGACAATCACATGATCTGTTTATACGGCGATCACCAATCAACCTACATCATCATCAGGTTATTTTTGTCTCCACTCCGGAGCACAACCCTCTTTCATCTGCCGGAGACAGACGGAGGATTCGGCCTATACTCCCCGCGCTGGCCAGACGGGTTGGGGAGGCCTGATTGATGTTTTATAATGTATTCCCTTAGTCGCCTTGTACGACATCCACGGGAAGAGATTGAGTGGTCCTATTCTACTCTACCGGAAACCACACTGCATCTATCACAATCAACCTACCCGGTATAGTTGTTACTCTGGGGAATACTGCTGCAGCAGTGGTCTTTCCACAAACTATAACTTATCAGCCTGCCAGCCACAGGTCTTTATTAAAATCTGATGTCACCAAAACTCACCATCTGGCATGAACATATAACCGATTTGACAAGCAGAACATATCCAAAATGCTCCTGCTAACACGAGCTTCCTTCCCACCCTGTTCATTAGTATAAAAGATATCCAAAACCCAGGAATCTCTACTAAAGCCACTGTTACGAAGTTCACATAGGAGTTCCCGGTTATGTTCACAGAGTTTATCGTCATGCCGTAGTATATGAATGTAGTCGTGATCCACCAAACTGGAGTCACTATGCATCGAAGGAGTATTGATTTGTGCTGGAAAACTTGCACTATCAGCCATGATTCGCGAATTTGTTGCTCCTTCTCCAGGATTTTCTTTTTCTTTTCTTCCTCAGCCGTCTGCCTCAACAACAGCAACGACTTCTCAGAAAGTTCCTTTCCGTTGATCCGAGCAGCATCTTTAAGAGCTCTTTCAGATTTTTCGTAAAAGCCTTTGCTTATGTACCAGCGTACAGATTCTGCCATAAGCCAGAAACAGGATATCGTAAGGAGCTGTGGTGCGTAAATTGCTAATGTCAGTGGCCTCCAGTGAGGAACTGCCCAAGCTAGAAGGCCCAGTAAAGCTTGGCCCACTGAGAAGAATGAGCTTATGAATGACCCGACGAATACTCGATACTTCGGTCCCACTATTTCCATCACTGGAAAGATGTTAAAATTGACTGTTAAATTTCCTGATAACAAGTTATAATTATATTCTTTCTAAGTCATTTACATTATAAAACATCAATCAGGCCTCCCCAACCCGCCTTGTCAGCGCGGGGAGTGTAGGCCAAATCCTCCGTCTGTCTCCGGCAGATGAGAGAGGGTTGTGCTCTTGCAGTGGAGACAAAAATAACCTGATGAAGATGATGATGAAGTCATTTTGTTATAGCAGTTATTGTGCAGTAGATGATGACAAAACGACAGATGAACCAGAATGCAAAAATAAACTTTATTTCTATAACATTATAAGCTATATAGCTTATCTTTGATCTCCAGGTTCATGTCTTTGTTTTCAAAATATCTATTTTAAACAACTTTACTGTGTAATTACAACTAGATAAGACTCAAATTGATTGAACTTACACAAAATATAGGCACTGGAGAAGACACCACCTCCAAAAGCGGCTTCAACAGCTTGAGAAACGACGAAGCCGCTGTAAGTGCCCGCCCAGAGTCTGGTGAGACCAATCCAGGCTGAGTTGAACGCGTTGATAGTGATGGCCGTGCGGCGGCCCCAGCGGTCTGATATGTAGCCCGTTAGAGGCAAGGCCGCCAGCTGACCAACTGTTCTCAGTGTGCCGATCAGAGATCTTGGCCATTCGTCACATGCTAGGTTAAACTGGAAATAAACAAATTTCGACTTTTAGTTTAGCTACAATAAGGTTCAGAAGGCGCACTCCTAAAGAAACCTTGTTAAATTTCTCAAAAACTTACCTATAAAATTCAATGCAAGCCAAGTTGAATCCTACATGCATAAAATAAAGTAATTGTTATTGCAAATTGGATTCACCGCGAATCCGCTTAGGGTACCTATGCCTTCGGATTGTTTCACTCTGTCCATTTTTTGTCATTAAGAATTAAAAATTCAAGGTATTAAAACCATGTTACCTACATTCCTTTCCCACATAGCCAAGTTCGTTCAAAACCGTCCCTTTCTTTATCACTTACGATGTAAGTAAGCGAGTGTTTCTGTTAGCAATTTCATTTATAAATTAATAAAGGAAACTAGGCACTCAACCATAAAATTTTAAATCTAGAAACACTCAATTTAGCCCTGTGGTTCCCTGCTTAGAATAGGACCACCCCCCATCTTCCCGTGGGTGTGGTCAAGGCGACTAAGATATTGCACCAGTGTACAATAAGATCATTATGAAACATCAATCAGGCCTCCCCAACCCGTCTGGCCAGCGCGGGGAGTGTAGGCCAAACCCTCCGTCTGTCTCCGGCAGATGAGAGAGGGTTGTGCTCCTGCAGTGGAGACAAAAATAACCTGATGATGATAATGATGATGATTTTAAAAGCGATAATCGCCATCGCCTGCCAAACGTGATAAGTATAGTAAATCCCTCAATGGATAGCCCACCACAAGAGGCTTATGTTCAATAGTGCACGTATTTTGGCCGATGATAACTCAATAATAACAAAGGTCTAGATCTAGTATCGACAAAAGAACAAAAGTTATTATATTTGTATCCATCCTACTTACCCTTGAGCTGGCAATGACTGATAATGACAAAAGAGTGCAACTCACGTCATAAACAACAGTATTTGTGTTTTCGTAGACGTAATGGTCGCATGACACAACTGTCTGTCGGTCGAAGAGTTTCGCCGGGCAGGTGTCGTTGGCAACATCACCAATCGTGCTAGCGTTGGCGAACCGCTGACAATTGTCGAATGAAGATCCGGAACTGGGAATCGCACGCAAGATCCAGGAAGGTGCAAATTCTTGTTGAACTGCAGGGTTTTCGCATTCCGGGATCAAACATCTGAAGGATGATTAAAAGTTACGTTATTGGTGACAGATATTATGTATCTATATGTATGTATATGAGCTGCCTGATACCCATATTACAGGCTCTGCCTAGTTTGGGATAATGTGGCCGTGTGTGAAATGTCCCCACATATTTATTTATATTTATTATATTTATGACCTAGTGGGAAGCTGTCACTATCAACATCTCAAGGGCAATGATGTTGCCATCCTGAGATTTCTGATGGAATAGCTCATGTGTCCAAATAACACTTTCTACTTGTCTTACTTACTCATAAAAAGGGAAAAAATTGTGTATCATTAAACTATGATTGAAGAAACAGAATACATTACTAAGCTAGTTATAATAATGTTTACATCTATCTCTCTATAAAAAGTGCTACGTTTCCGTACCTACCTTGTGTTGATCCTTGCAGCAGTGAAAACAAATTCAGAATGCCAACCAGAAAAGATCACAACCACCGCTGCTAACAGTATTGTTTTCATCTGATACAGTCCAAGCTGGCCTATCTCCTCCACGAGGATCGTGTCCAGGTCCACTTTTATTTTATTTTCTTTCTCATTTTCATCGTGGGAAGTTTGCTCCGAATTGTTTATATCCATAACTGGGACCTCTATATACTGAGAGAGTATATGTACATTACACGACGTTTGACTATAAAATGCGCGTTCATTTTCATTTTTATTACTGATAATCTTTACTACTTACTATAGCAACTGTTGTTGTACTCGGTCTTAAGACTTAACAACATTGTTTGAAAAGAATTCACTTTTCGTTTGTTTAATTTTACAACCAATAAATGGGTGCTCATATAATGCATTGAATATGAGTCGATTGCATATCTAAATAATAACCAATAATTTCATCAAGACTTAGAGTCACTAACTAATGTAATTTACTTTAATGTTATATTTATTGTATGTCGTTTATTGCCCACTATGAAAAAAGTTTTCTTTAACTTAGTTTACACTGTTTTCGTTAATACACTTCACACAGAGATTCTGGCCGAATGGAGATCATTTCCTTCTTATTGTATAATGAGAAATCAATATGATTTGGTAACCACTAATGTTTTAGATGCTACATCATGCGAATGTATTGTATCATCTCTTGAATCTCAATGTACTAAACTGTTTTTTTTACTCGATATAAATAAAGCATACGAATAATCTTATCGCGTAATGCCACTTTATAACCTTGCTCAGATAGTTATAAAGATAATACTATAAAAGAATATGACGCTGATATATAAGACAAAACTCCACCAGGTTTCCACGTACACTATAAAACTATGCAAATACCATCAGTAACCATGGTAAACACTGATTTGAAATAATTACAATAGAATTAAAGTGCAATTTTGATAAACAAAGCCGTAACAATAGTAAATGAAATTATCTCTATAAGTAAAAATAATATACCTACTGTTGAAGTGTAAAAAAAAAACAAAATTAAGGTTCATCATCATCAGTCTGAAAATGTCCACTGTTTGACATAGGCCTCTCCCAAGGTTCTGTAACAGCAAAATTTTCTGCTATCATAAGACGATAATGATATTCATAATTACAATACAAGAGTAGATGCAAACGTCTGACCGTCTCATCTAAGACTACAACTGACTCTTAGGAGTTTAAACAACTTTAACTGAATTTAAATAGAAAAACCAGTTTACAGAAAAGATTACTTTAATAAGAGCATTAACTCATGATTCAGTCTTGATGTTGTTGCGTGGTCTACTGAGTTGTTCCGCCTCCTCCATAGTGTCTGGTAACTTGGTGCCGAGTGTCTCCGGCATGGTGAAAATCAGAAGTCCAGACAACAGTGCGAAGCTACCAAACAACACTGAAGGGAAGGGCTCCCATACTTCTTGGGCCTGGAAATGACAATGAAGTACTTAGTGAATGGCAAAAGTTTGTTAACGATGACATAGCATTTACTGAATCTAGGCTTAAAGTTCGTCTAGTCTGATGATTGCTAATCTTCAATCTACTGCTGATGATTCCTTATGCAGGTGTAATTGTAGACTTTGATGACTCTGGTATGTGGCATTTATGACTTAGCTCATTTTATTCAGTTTAGTTTATTTAGATCGTCCAGTTCATGAGATCGTGGGTTCAAAAGTTTTTTTGAAATTTAAGTACGGTTTATTTATAATACTACAGGCTTTTCGGTGAAGGAAAACATCGTAAGGAAACCTGCATATGCCAAAGAAGAAATTCTAAGGCGTATGTGAAGTCCATCAAATCGGCTTGGGGCACCGTTGGTGGTCAGGGGTTTGGCACAAAATATACTGAAGGGTCGGAGTGTCGCCAGGTCTTCTTGGCCCCCTAAGAAGATAAGTTAAGAAAGGTCGTCCAGTAAATAAACGCCTAAAACGAAACTGACCATGAAAGTGAGATTAGATTTTTTTATTGCGTTTCATATTAAAGTTGTTTAGTAATATTGGCTCATCATTCTGGGACAAGTGGAGGGCAGACGTGCCAGAGGACGAGCTCCGACGAGGTGATCAGACCCGGTGAGGAGGGTGGCTGGCGGATCCTTATATGAAGCAGTTCGGCTGGCCAATTACCGCTATGCGTGGAGGCGCATTTGATACGGTCGCGATCCTCAGCAGTGAGGGAACGACAGAGAAGAAGAAGAAGAAATATAAAAAGGAACAGAATCACAAAATACCTTAGTAGCTGTATCGCCTAAAAATCTGAGTAAAGTAACGGTAAAGTTTACACTGAACATGAAATTTCAAATCCATAGAACTTGACCCCATCTACCGCAGTTTCGTTTTTGACTTTATTTACGGGACGCCTTGTATAGTAATAACGTCCATTGTTTGGTCGCCAGAGACATTTCTGGTTAGATAGGCCGTACACTAGAAGATGGCACTCGTAGAAGAAAGAAAGTCCCAAAACAGCTTTCATAAATTATAGAAGATTGTTGCCGAGCACAGAAAGGGACGGGAGCGATGAGACGTGGCCATCTAAAAGATATCCTCGTCAAAGATGATTAATTGTGCAACATTAATATCTCTTTATAGAATAACGACACTGTTTTGGAATAACTTAACTAACTTTTGAAAGAGAACATAGATAACATAGATCTACGTAACGAGACCAATGACGAAACGTTTAGTCGACGACTGAAAAACCTTTTGTTGGAAAATGAATATTATTCCATAAATGAATTCTCTAAAAAATTTAATTGGTGGGCATCTGACGTTTAATTTAATTTGTGATAATTTAATACCAAGTGTATTTTTAAATTTTATTTTAATATTATATACTGACATAGATAGTATGTTATATACTATGACATTGTTGACATTGTATTTTGTACATTATTTTATTTTATGACGATCCCTTTTACCATATTAGAATGACATGTAAAATTGAACTTTTAAGATGTAAAAGTGAAATAAATAAATATAATCTAATCTATAATAGGAAGCAAGGTACTTACAAGAGCAGGCGTAAGTGGAGCGGTGATCGATCCCAAACGTCCCACCATGGACGCAAAGGCGAACAGACTATGTCTGTACTTAGTGGGGAACAACTCGGCTGTGTACACGTACACTGAAGTCATAACCACGGCGATGCTGTACTTGCCGATCAGATACACAGCCAGCGATAGGCCTTCCATACCTGATAAAAAAATGTTGAATGTAAGTAAGTAAGGATCTTCCGTGTGGTTTCCGGTAGAGTAGAATAGGACCACTCCAAGTCTTCCCGTGGATGTCGTACAAGGCGACTAAGGGAATACATTATAAAACATCAATCAGGCGTCCCCAACCCGTCTGGCCAGCGCGGGGAGTATAGGCCAAATCCTCCGTCTATCTCCGGCAGATGAGAGAGGGTTGTGCTCCTGCAGTGGAGACAAAAATAACTTGATAATGAAGAAGATCACAGTATCGAGATTTAATTCCTAAATGCAAGACACATACAAAAAATTGAAAACATCCCCATTTTTTGAAGTCGGTTAAAAACCAGTATAACAACTATAAACCTAGTAAATAGAAATGAAAATTGTCCTAAATTGTCTTGAGATATCGAATTATAGTATACACTGTTGGACAGAAGTCTGCTATGGGTACTCTCATAACGACAGCGTACGAGCCAGAGCCCACCTTGCTTGTCGATGGGAGGTCAGTAGACTAGACTTCACATACTCGGGAATCAGTCAGAAATCTCAATATTACGGGCCCCAGTTTCCACCCCCCAACCCTTCTTGGTTAAGAATAAATACCTTCAGGCATAAACGCGAATGCAAACTGGCAGGCTGCGCAGAGCCAGTAAGCGCATATCAGCACCGGCTTCCTTCCAACACGGTCCAGTAAAAGAATTGCCGTCCAGAATCCAGGAATTTCCACTGCAGCTACATACACATAATTCAGATAACGATTTCCTGATAGATTCACTGCGTTGATCGACATGCCGTAGTATACCAGGGTATTGGTTATCCACCATATTGGAGACACACAGCATCGCAGCAAGACCATTTTAGATCTGAATACCAGAACTATCAGCCACGGTTCCACTGGCCTCTCTATAAGTTTCTCAGCCTCAGCTGTTGCACGCAGCGCTTCTAAAGACTTTTCTGATAATTCCTTCTTATTAGTCTTAGCTACTTTCTTGAGGATTCTTTCGGATTCTTCATAGCGACCTTTGCTCATGAGCCATCGGACAGATTCAGAAAGTATCCAGAAATAGGAGACGACCAGGAGTTGGGGTGCGTAGAGGACCTGCGTTAAGGTTCGCCAGGGTTGGACGCCCCAAGCTATAAAACCAAGGATTACTTGTCCTAGCGCAAACATAGTCGATATCGTCGCTCCAGCTATCACTCTGTATTTTGGACCAACCAGCTCCGTCACTGAAATAATATAAATCCATGATTAATTTCGGAAAATCTATTAGATATATAAAAGGAATAAGTGTGTATGTATGTCCAGCCTTTTCTCTATAACCACCCACTGCCACCCACTCATGGTTGCAGTGGTACATAACCCTTGGTTTGCACTTGCAAGCCCGGGAGTTTGGTTACGGTTACGGTGGGTGAAAGTGGGTGGATGTGGGTGGTAAAAATGTGTGATGGGATACTTCTATCGTTTTCTAGCACATTATACGGCGTACTGAATCAATATTGTGGCGAGACTGTAACAATATTGAAAACTTTTCTTGAATATTACAATTTTTTCCCGAATTTTCTAGAATCTTTCTTTAACTGAACTATGAAAATGTGTGTAATTGATCCATAATGTTCTAGATTGATCTCATAATTTCAATAATGATCTTTGAAGTTTATGATATCAGAAAAGCAACGATTTATGAGCGAGCTGTCAACTGTCATATCGGCTATCTGCGGGTCCTTAAAATTCACAAGAAATCGAAGTCGCGGACAACAGCTAGTATAATTTAAAGTTTTTGATTAAAAGATCAAAGGAATGTATTGATCAAATATGTGTAATACTAAGAATATTTTATCATCGATGACGACTGATAATTGAAATGACAAAGATAAAAACTTACATTTACCGTTTTCGGAATACATACATACATAATTTTCACACCTTGGTCACAGAGGGGTAGGCAAAGACGATGAGTCGCTACTCTACGCGATCCTAACACACCTCACTAGCCTCACTCACATTCATCTACCTTTTTATACACCTCCTTTTATTCATCTCACTGCGGACCCCAGCCTTTTTGCGGACGTCTTTTTTAATATAGGATATTAAATATATTATTTTAACTAAATTCGTCAACAATATCTAGTATTTGCACTCTTGATTATTATACATGGCGTTCCATGACACACAGCTTTGTAAATTTTACCTAAAGACGATTCCCCGTCAGGCAGGTGTTGTTTCAAATATCTTGGATGCAGTTAAAATGTCCTACCTTCAGTATTTCAAGAGCTTTCCCTCGATTGGTTTTAGACGCCTTGGTTTTTTTGACGAGCATCCGAAGTACCATAAGTCTAGCACATGATACTCACCAAGAATATAGCATGAAGAGAATGCTCCAGCACCAACAGTTGACTCAATCACCTCAAGGGCTAAGAACCACTCGTAGGAGTTGACGAAGGAGCGGACCAGCCCAATCCAGCCAGTGTTGAAGGCGTTGATGGTCAGAGCTACTCGCCGCCCCCACCGGTCGGAGATATATCCAGTGATGGGGAGAACCAGTAACGTGCCGATGGTGCGGATTGAACCGATCTGAGAGCGACGCCATTCCTCGCAAGCCATGTCAAACTGTAAACACAAAATCTTATTCTAATTGTTGTTATCGAATCTCATATTCCTTGAAATATTTAGTACTTTTCATCCCTATCTATTATGCTAAAACCCTAGTAAAAACGTTCTTATCTTATCTTTTAATAGGGGGCCAGGTGTACCCGGCGACACGTCGACCCTATGGGATCTTTTGTGTCAGCCCCTTTGTCCATACTGTGCTTCCACCGCCCACAGTTCGCTGCATAAAATCTAGTATGCAGCTAAGGGGCAGAAGCCTGTAATCCTTGGGTTCTGGGTAAGCCACACCCAGGACATTCATTCGCCTTGCAGCTAGTGCATTGCATTCACACGGCAGGTGCCTCACCGTTTCGCTGTCCTCTCCACAGGCTCTACAATTGATAGTCTCTGCTAGTCCCATCTTATGCAGGAGGTGTCTTACATCGATAGTAAAAACGTTAATACTGCCTGTAGGAACCTAGGTCTCAACCTAGGTGCTACTACTTGAAATTACCTTTGAATCTCCCCATTTAGATGAACTATATATCTAAGCATTCTTCTAAAACATTAGGAAACTGTGAGCCGGCACGCGCTGTGTGGATCGCCTCGCCAATAGAAGGACCGACGACCTGAAGGAGGTAGCCGGAAGCGGCTGGATGCGGAGGGCGGAGGACCGAGTGTAGTGGCGTTTATTGGGGAAGGCCTATGTCCAGCAGTGGACCTTTATGGCTGACATGATGATGATGATCAATCAATATTACAATGCAAGTGAAGTAACACCGATTACTCAAAGTCAATGTGACCTCCATTATTTGTCAGTACTTAATGTAACATAAATAATCTGATAAAGAAACTGCTTGTTTTTCTATGCAATTAAGATTAATTACAAACTATTGTAAAACTCGTGTGGCTCCCGGCTTAGAATAGGGCCACCCCAATGTCAAAACTGTGGGTGTCGTCAAGGCGACTTAGGGTTTGCACCAGGGACCGGAAGAAGCGTTCTCCTGTGTATAATAAGATCATTACTGCGATCACCAATCCGCCTGCCAGACGTGGTGATTATGGCAAATCCCCCAATGGACAGCCCACCAAAAGTGACATTCTATTGGGGAGGCTTGTGTTCAGGTGTATGTTTTACGGCTGATGATGTATAATCTTATCGATAACATTGAATAGTCGATAAATCGGGGTGTGCAATCCCTATGACATTCAATTCAAAAATTCACGGCCCAAATTTTTAATAATATTTTTTTTTTCATAGTCTGTGTTGCGTACTGGCAGTTCATATTTCCTTTTATACAAATCTTTTGTTTTTGTATGTCAGTTGGTGTCAGCAAAAATACGAAATACCTGGTTATCTACCCCGTTGTTTCAGCCCACCGCTCCTTAACATTTGGATCCGGCTCGAAGGACCAGATGTTGAGGGGCTGTGGGGTGAAATAACTTACTGGGATAGATCACCAAGTATTCTGTATTTTTGCTGACACCAACTGACATATAAAAATATAAGACTGATATAAAAGGAAATATCAAACTGTCAGTACGCAACAGTCTGGATGTTATATTTATGATGGTCCATAGTACAGGAGAAAATTCTAATTTAAGAGAAATTTAAGAGAAGAATATAAAATAAAATATTATAAAATAGACCTCACACAAAGATAAGTTTTACAACTAGACGTAAATAATAAACCCAGAAACTAACGTCATAGACCACACTGATGGTGTTCTCGTAAATGTAATTCTCGCACTCCATAGTCCTTGATTGGTCGAAAAGTGTTGCAGGGCACGTGTCTTCCTCAGGAGGGGTCTGGACCGTGCTGTTGACGTATCTTCTGCAGTTGTCGAAGGATTCTACACTGGTGCCAGGAATCGCGTTCAGGACCCAGGGTGGGGCGTATTCAGGGGTGGTGCCGTCGCATTGCGGGATGCGGCATCTGGAAATCGGGATTCACATCGATGACTGAATTACCATTGTTTGGAATTTCTATAGCTTAGTAAGTATTACTATCCTTCATCATCAGCCGAAATATGTCCAATGTTGAACAAACGCATCCCCAATAGAACGCCACTTTTGGTGGACTGTCCATTGGGGGATTTGCCATAATCACCACGCTTGACAGGCGGATTGGTGATCACTGTAATGATGTTAATATACCTATATAGGAGAATGCTGGTTTCCATCTCTGCTGCAATCCATTTGTCGTTTTGACGACACCGCAGGGAAGTTTGGGGGTGACCCTTTTCTAAGCCGAGAATGCCAGCAATGAGAGAAGTAATCATCATCTATCATAGTAAACTGCAGCAAGAACCATTATTGACATCAGAAATATTCAAATATTGACAGTGTAACCACGAATCCTCAAAGGAAGCTTCTACAGTTTCTTTCATTACTGATTTGATATAACTGCTTTAGAGGTATAACCTCTGTTGTCTTTTTTTTATTATTGTTGATGGGTTTGCGCTTGACCTCAATCTTACCTGATGGTAATTGATGATGAGGCCTAAGGTGGAGCGCGCTTATCCAGAAGATGCCTATTCACTCTTCCTTTAAAAAGATCCAAATTGTACTTGTCCGGAAATACTCAAGATGGTAGGGAGTTCCATTCCTTAGCAGTTCGCATTATGAAAGAAGTAACAATACGCTTTGTGCGAGGCGTGGTATGTCTACTACAAAAGGTTGAAGTACCTCATTACTACTGGGTCCCTTCCAACACTCGCAAAATGGAACCTGTAGAATACCGAAAGACAGGTCACACTGCGATGATGTTTGAGGCTCTGTAACCTGGTATTTACCAGAACATCGTCACCAATGAGCCTTCGGGCACGACGCTCAACTGCGTTCAGAGCAGCTAGCTGATACTTGGCATTGCTTCCAGTTGTTTTCCAAAGAAACATATAAAGAACATAGTTACCTGGTCGGTATCCTTGCTGTAGTAAATATGTACTCTCCTGCAGCAAAAGCAGAGAATATAACTGGAAAGGCAGCCAGTAACAGCGTTACGATCTGGTACTTCCCGAACTGCCCCACCTCATTCACCAGGATATTATCCAAATCCACTCCATGTTTCTTCGCAAGATCCTCGTCTTGTTCGACTTTCGACATTGTTGTTTTTATCAACTCCCTTTCAGAAGTCACCGCGTGGCTCAGCGGCCACTTTAATAGTAATCTATTATTTGGGGTTTAGAGCATACGTGTATTCGTTACTGTCTTTGCTTGTATCATTCGATTTGCGGAGTTATTAGTTATTATATTGGTGTAAAATTGTACCCAATCGGTCAGCTATATTATTATTAACACGTTCGCAGTCCAGTGAGGCAGTTAATTCGCTATTCAACTTAGTTAATATTTTATATGCCCGAAAAAATACATCTCTCTTTTTCAGGCACTGTGACAATAACAGTAAAAATACAATAAATAAAAATAAACTTGTTTTACCAAGGTTAAGCCTTAGTAAGGTCAGTAAATTGTTCACGGGGCAATGTATACGCTTCTTCAACAAACTACCAGACGATTATTTGAATGACAAAGATGCCTGGTACTAATGTGAATTCAGCTTCGCACACGCTTTATATCATCATCAGGTTATTTTTGTCTCCACTGCAGGAGCACAACCCTCTCTCATCTGCCGGAGACAGAAAGAGGATTTGGCCTACACTCCCCGCCTGGCCAGACGGGTTGGGGAGGCCTGATTGATGTTTTATAATGTATTCCCTTAGCCGCCTTGTACGACATCCACGGGAGGAGTTGGAGTGGTCCTATTCTACTCTACCGGAAACCTCACGGCACCGGAAACTATAAGTCACTTCCACTCTTTATATAATTGCATGCAAACTTGATTTTAAAAGATGTGTTGCATGAAGTTTGTTGCGCTGTTTCTTCTTAACAGCGCTAACACCTAGGAAGCGGTAGTCGATAAAAAAAAACGACGTGTATAAATGTACCAAGTGTACTCAAATCCAATAATGGTTTTGACTTTGAGGCACATGTGGATTCCTGTGGTGGCAGCCATTATCGAAGCAGTACTAGGTTATTTTGCTTGGTTATATTCAGTTTTAGCGATATTTAGTGTGTTATGATCACCATAGAACTAATTTATTGATACTTCATTCAAATAACTTCCTGCAGTTGTACTTCTGCAGCTATAGGCTTCTCTACGGGAATCCACGAGGTCAGATCAAAAGTTATGTTGATATCCTTTGATCTGAGCGTCACTCCCTTGGTTACTAGTGGAACAACCCACAGCTTTACTCCTTTAGAGAGTGGTCTCCTTTTTTGTATTCGTCCTATACCGACACTTGACATCCAAAACATACTTATTATTTTGAATCGAACAAACGTACATGCAATATTTTAAGACAGTATACATGAATATCAATTAACAACTGGATAAATAAAGATAAGATGTTTTTACAATATGTCAAATATTGGATTTCGACCACCTTTATCATAATCGTTACCAACGACTTGATAATATAAATACTATTGTCGGTTGAGTAATTTATCATAATCAATGTAATTATGACCAGAGCCCCCAGAGGCGCTGAATTCTGTTTATCAGCAATTTTAATAATCTTTTCAAGACTAAGGATAAATTAAATTACTAATGCAGAAAGAAATGCAGTTTTATGAACATTTGCTTCATTTCCTTGCTAGCTACGTATGCTCAGGCCTGAGTCATTCCTCACATTAGTTATAAGAATTTAGGTGAATTTTTATAACCAAAGTAGCATCGGCTACGGGACCAATTAAACGGTTGTCGCGAGCTCGCACTCGCGTTATAATAAACCATACTTCGATTTTTACATAAACTTTACATTTTATAAAATATTTTTTTGACATTGTTAAATCTTTTATCATTTTTAATCAAGTATAAATTAAAATACACAATCAATAATGAGTGATAATTAATTAATAATCCAGAATATTCATCTATTATGAGTGTTATAATAATCTTAATGTTTTTAAGCTAATTTATTGTGTATATGCCTGTACAGAGAGAGTTTAATTGTTTTACATTTTATTTGTTATTTTTAACTACTGGTAAGCTATCTATTATAATAATAACTGTTAAATTGAGAGCATATATTAAAATAGAATCTGTACCAGATTGTGTACCAAATCTTAGCTATTAAACAGTAAAAATCTCGTACACATTTTGTCCAGTAGTTTCCAACATTAGTCCGTACAAACAGACAGACATGAAATTTAAAAATGTTGACTCCACTGGTCTTAAAAAATACATAAGGACTGAATTAAATAAAACAAATGTACAAAATTGACTTTTTACTATTTTAATGTATTATAATATAAAGTATAAATATATATTAGATTACAAAATTGCTGTTACACATAAATTTACTAAAAATTGATCTAATTTCGGTTTTTACAACTGATTCGCATTTATGCACCCTTCAGGTAATAAGCATGTGCCAAATGATGCAACTGAACCAGCATTTAAAAACTCAGTATTCTTCATCTGACTCCTCCTGTTTGGGCTTAATGATGCCGAGCTTTGTGGCGAGAGCAGCGACGTTGGCGCGGACCTCTTCCTGCACCAGGTTGAAGCTCATGGCCAGCAGTGCGATGCCGAACAGGAGGTAGAGGGAGCACAGAGCGATAGAATGCACGGCGTCCGCTGCATTGGCCTGAGATCGACCCTGGATGTACAAAACACAGAGAAAGAAGATATGATTTTCGCTATGTACCTTAATGTCATTATTATTGAAGAAATTTGGTCAAACAGTGGGCTCGATTCTGAAGGCACAACGTTAAAATTTGACAGCACTAAAACTGTTGCTATCCTTGTCACACAGTATTATGAAGATAAAGATGAAACCAATTTTAGCGCTGTCAAATTTTAAATGTGTGCCTTCAGAATCTGGCCCAGTGAATCATTATTCGAATAGGTAAAGTAAAGAGCGCTTCTTGTAGAGAAAGCAGATTTTTGTAAGAGATTTGGTACTCCAGATATGTACTAGTCTTTTCAGTAGGTCAGTGCATGAGCGGCCCTAGCGCCTAGGCCCTGCGAACGGTGTGACTGCCATAGATCGTCAGCGCAAAAAATAAACGCATGAATCTTAATACCACTTAACCCTATCAGCTACATCTATAGGAATATAGATAGGTCACTTCTGGGTCAAGACTCAGGAGTCCAAAATATTGATATAACTCAAAAACTCTTTTTTAAGATTATCAATAATGTAACTTGTTTTACCAGGGTTAAGACTAAGTAAGGTCAGTAAATCGTTCACAGGGCAATGTATACGCTTCTACAACAAACTACCAGAGGAAATCTTAAATATGACCGACAGAAAGTTTAAGATTCACATTAAAAACAACTTTGTAAGAAAGCCTATTATAAAATAAACGATTATTTGAATGACAAAGATGCCTGGTACTAATGTTAATTCAGCTTCGCAAAATCTTTATTAATTGTATGCAAACTTGATTTTTAAAAGATGTGTTGCGTGAAGTTTGTTGCTCCGTTTCTTCTTCACAGCGCTAACACCTAGGAAGCGGTAGTCGATAAAAAAAATGACGTGTATAAATGTACGAAGTGTACTCATATGCAATAAATGATTTTGACTTTGACTTTGTAGGAACTACCTACAGTATTATCATAATGATGTTTTGAGCACATAGAAAGCGATACAAACACAAGGTTCTTTGAATTTGATAAAGCATTTGATAAGTGTTTCGTGGTCACTGCCGTCAGAAATTATAAAGGAAACTTTCAAATGCCAAGTGATATAACTCTAAAGATAATCGGGAAAGTCACAGAAAATATTTTGTTATAACATTTCAATATCGACGCAAAAATGCATAAAACCTTACTTACGCATATCGATGTAAAATTTTTGTTATTGCAAATTTGGAAATGTTATTCACTATTGTCAGTTCGTTGTACCGTCTACACATTCCAACAATAGGGTTGTAATAAGATGTATTGCTTTAATACACTTGAATATTAATAATTCCCAAAATTTATTATGATTATTATTATATCCCTATAATGGCGAGCAGCCTTTGCTGGTATGCCTATATCTGAACTGGTGTATTTAAGTCTTTAAATTGGCACTTGTAATACTGGTTTTTGAAGAACTTGTTTAGTCTATTTTTGAAAGTCTTCACTGAGAGAGCATCGATAACGTCCTGCGGTAACTTGTTCTATGTGCTCGCGACTCTGTTGTTGAGAATAAAGATCCCTATGCTATCAAAGTTTAATAAGCTCACCTGTGCCGGCACGAAATCTCCAAAGCCGATTGTGGTAAGGGTGATGAAGCAGAAGTAGGCAGCATCGAGGTAAGCCCAGCGCTCCCATCGCTTAAAAAGGAACGTGCCTGCCACGATGTAAGAAGCTACCAGGAAAACGCAAAGCCAGATGGGCACCGGCTTTATCTGTATCACAAACAAATCGTACCTTTGGTGGAAGACAGTCGTATCTTTCTTACAGAAAGATAAGACGGTCTTCTATCAAAGGTACAACATATCGTAAAATTTTAAAGTTAATACCTGGTGCTTTTGGTTCAACCATTTACCTTGATTCGGATACTATGATGAATATGAATACATTTCATCAGCTCCTTATACAGATTCTGGATGCTCAGTGTCTGATCAATACATATAGGTCTCTGATAAAAGAATCAGAAATTGAGATCGACCTTAAAGTTCTTATAAAAAACACGCAGAATAAGAAGAGTCACTATGAATTTTGTGTTCAGGGAAGTTGTTTCTTCTTCATAACGTGGGAAACGGTACTTGATAAAAAAAATACATCTAAATAAGTACCAGAGTAAAGGGATTTGTGATAGGAAACATTTTATTTACCTCTTCTTTTGCAGGAATATCTGGATGCGCAGAATATATATCAGACTGTCGTGACTCCCAAGCTGTAAAGTAAATTTTATTTAGATTTTTTTCCTGTTGATGATGTTGATTAAGACAAAAAATTTGGCAATAAGTACCTATTGGTCGACCACGTCGAGGTATAACTGCTACTTCTTCACTCCAGTCATCGCGATCTGGTGACGGCGTCTACAGACATACATTCTTGGCATTAGTTGGGTACGTATTTGGTATGTAAACGGATGTTGTTAAGAAGGAAGGAAAGCCCTTTGAGTAACCTTCTTAACTACCTTCTTGAGTATAAAATTTGGCGAGCACGTAAATATATTTTACGTAAAGCTTTTAAGAAGTTTGAGTTTGCCAACTACAAATCTTGAAAATATTTGAATATTGTATACCGTCGCTGTGCGAATATTACTCGCACTGAACCGTATTTACTTACGTATCGATGTGGTGGTCGTAGACTATCATCAACTGTTTGCAACCTTCTAAATCGTCTGTTCCTTCCAACTTCGACGTCAACTCGCCTCATGTCGTCTCTATCATCATCCCAGCGCCTCTCGTGGTCATATATGGCGCTGCGGGCGCGCCTCCCTCGCGGCCTATCGGGGAAGTAGTCTTCACGTTCCGGCTCGAAGAACTCCGAGCGACCACGAAACCTTTTTAAAAGCAATGATGTTACCACAAGAAACTAACACGCCCAAAGTAATACTTTGAAAGTTTTGAGTACTAACTGAAGAATAGCGAAGGATTCACCTGTTTCCATTTTTTTATTGTTGATGGGTTTGCGCTTGACCTCAATCTCACCTGATGTTAAGTGATGATGAGGCCTAAGGTGGAGCGCGCTTAACCAGAAGATGCCTATTCGCTCTTCCTTTAAAAAGGTTCAAATTTTACTTGTCCGGAAATACCCAAGGTGGTAGGGAGTTCCATTCATTCCTCTATATAAAATAACATCTGTGGCAAAACTGATAACCCTTTGAGGAAGACCAGCTCTGTAGTGAAAATCATGGACCGGTACGCATAGACTACGCCCTGGCACTGAATGGGCCGATGATCTAGAGAAGATAGCTGAAGAAGATGGATGCGGTAGGCGAAGGACCGGATGTGGTGACGTTCATTACCTATACCTATATGAAGCAGTTAACATCGAAAGGCTAGTATGATGATGATATAAGAAAGCAATTACCTTCTATCTCTATCCGACCACATTCTCTTCGGACTTCTTGGACTATCAAATTCATAATCATCATCCTCAGGATCGTACCCTCGATCCCTGAAATTGTAAAAGTCATCTCTATCGCTCCTTCTCCCTTCCAATTCTCTGGCCTTCCTTTCTTTGTAGTTTTCGAAGTCAACATCTCTAAGATCGTGCATTTCAAAAAGATCTTTGATGCCGTGATCGAAGTTTCTGATTTCGTCTAAATCTCTCCGGAGTCCATAATCTGGCTTAGACTTTGGAGGTCTGGGCAGTGATCTGCTCCGCAATTCAAGTTTGGACATTCTTATACTCTGATGTTCTTCTAAGTCCTTCAGCGCTGCTTCCAAGTCGTGTAGGGGTAGGGATATCTTGGGAAATTCCTCTGTAAGTAAAGTTTTGATAAGTTCATTGTGGAATCCTATACCAAATAATTTGGATATTGAAGTGCCTTACCATCTGTTTCATCATAATTATCTTCACTGTATTTCTCAAATCGTGCTGAGGAACGTTCTTCAGGTTTAAGGTCTTTTGGATCTGTAATTGAAGTATAATATTTCGTTTGTAGCTAGTTATATATCTAGGAATATGCACTAAAATACGTATTTTCATCATTGCATTCTAGTCTTTGTCTTTTTATACTCATAGGATAAATAATCCCATTTAGGTACTTCTGAGATCAATTCCTAATTTGCTTACCTTGTACCCTAACATGAGATGGGGGTTGAGATCTAGTCCGTGGGATCGCTGGTTGTGTCTGTGGTAGAGGCGGTATGGGTTCTGAAGGTGGCAGCGTTTGTATTGCTTGCTGCCGTGACCTTCGCACACGTCCGCTGCTGTAACCACTGTCGCGGTACCTGATGAATCATTACCAGCAATAATGGAACAGGTTAATACTAGGTAGTAATATTTCTGGTGCCCATAAAGCCTTCAAATATTAAATTTCTAGTTGCAACAAATCTAAAAGCTGCAATTACGTTGCCACCCTACATCATGAGGACTTTTAATTGTGTTTTAGCAGGATTGTTTTGTGTTTGTGGTATGTTCCACCAATTTACATTATCACCTCTCTCCTATAAACACTGAGGTAAAAAGTAAATTTGATTTGGATCGTTGGACTCGACGGGTGAGTGATGTTCTATTCCAACCAGGGACAGACAACTTAATACAATGTGTCCTGTCCTTGTGTAATTCCTATAGTACCTACCTGAGAAATTTTTAGTTTGGGATTTGGACAAGTATGTGTAATCCTCTATAATATACCTGCAATCGGTGTCAGAGTGAGTTCGCTCCAGGGTAATAGCTGGAGGTCTCCTTCTTCGCATGGAGCCTCGGCCACTGCTACCTCGTACTGATCGTCTGTTTGTGCAGCATACAATTTATCATTGAGCTTCCAATCGTTTTAACAACACCTACTGTATTTAAAAAAAACGAGATCTATGACACTATTCTTAGGTCTTAAAACAACTCTTATGTACTGCTTAATATATGCCATTACAATACCGACAGCCCTTATTGAAATTCTAACTACCTATTTTACATTTTGGAATGTACGTACCAAATCATTATCTGGCATATTGCCTTCGAATTTTTACATTTCTGGTAAATACGTTTGAAGTAGTCCGATTTCATCGATAACAGCTGGACATAATTTATCTTGCCGGAAGATCACAATAACATTATTATTATATCTTATGACAGATTAAAATATCTATATTATGATAATATTAATTTCTTTATCAACAAAACCTAGGATTTATGAAATCCTAGTGATAAGTAGAGAATTTGCAAGCACTGTGGCCCTAGAAGAGCCTCTTTATTATCAATCCTTTAACTTATCATTATCAAATCATAAAATAACAGCTGATGTAAGCTTCAACAGAATTAACATATTACTAGGTATGTTCAGTAATAGAAGACAACTGGTCCTGATTTTTGTATTTGCTTACATGTGGTCAAAAATACAGAAATGATTATTATTACCTTATAGATGGGTGGTGTCGACTCTTGCGCTTTGGTGGGCGAGTACACACATAGCAGCAGACACGCCAGTACAGAAATCTGCAAGTGGATTCATCAGGTCAATCATGTTGATTGGTATCTTACTTAGATAATAGTTGAAGAAGGGGGCCGGAAGCTGCTGGATGCGGAAGGAGGAGGAGGTGTGTAATAGCATTCATTAGGAAGGCCTATGTCCAACAGTGGACGTCTAAGGGCTGATATGGTAATGATGAAATTGATTTATAGAGTTAGATCAGATTTTATCAAATATAAATAAGAATAGCTTTATCCCAAAGGGCCCAATGTGCATCCCTGTGGCACACCCACATTGAATCTAGCGTTTAACCCTATGGTATATCCACAATGAGCTGGGAGCTTACTCCATAAGTATTTTGTCGAATATCTGTCAAATTAAAAAGCCATTTTGTTCTAACTAACGGGTCATGGTGACATTAAACATTCTAAGAGTTTGGCGTCTATGTCAAATGATGCATTAGAGACAAGAAAATGGCTCGGCTCGATCGATAAATTAATTCGACGGCAATTAGCAGAAATATTTACGGAGTGTATGTCATTCCCTTGTGTAGTTGACTGCGGCATGTCGAGGGACGATGGCAAGAGGCCCGACCTCAGTGTTTTGGACCCTGGGCCGAGTACTGGTGTGGGACGCCACTTGATACTCTAGCCGCGTCCCACATCCAGAAAACAGCTCTCAAAGCCGGCTGGTTTTACCAGGGTTAAGACTAAGTAAGGTCAGCAAATCGTTCACGGGGCAATGTATACACTTCTACCACCAACTACCAGAGGAAATCTTAAACATGACGGACAGAAAGTTTAAGATTCACATTAAAAAACAACTTTGTAAGAAAGCCTATTATAAAATAAACGATTATTTGAATGACAAAGATGCCTGGTACTAATGTTAATTCAGCTTCGCAAAATCTTTATTAATTGTATGCAAACTTAATTTTTAAAAGATGTGTTGCGTGAAGTTGGTGCGCCGTTTCTTCTTCACAGCGCTTGACCTAGGAAGCGGTAGTCGATAAAAAAAATGACGTGTATAAATGTACCAAGTGTACTCCTATGCAATAAATGATTTTGACTTTGACTTGACTTTGACTTTGGCGCTGCCGCAGAAGATGCCCAGTTCCTCAAGCGTCGCAAATACTCGTGTTTGACGGACCATTACGAGTTTGCGGTGGAGACAATGAGTCCATGGTCATCCGACACCAAAAAAATAATTCATGATATTTCAAAGCGACTGTCCTCGCCTCCGGAGACCCCAGAGCTGGCGCGTACCTCGCACAAAGGCTTAACCTGGCTATCCAGCGAGGTAACGCCGCCAGTGTCCTGGGAACCATGCCGACACAGGCGAGCTGGACGACGTGTTCTTACTGTGACCTTTTTTTATATTATTTTCTAGTACTGCTTGGATTATTTGTTATATTATGCTTTACATAATAAAAACGCCTTACCCTTTTTATGACGACGCTTATAGAGAACTTTGCTCTTATGAACAAATCAGGTGCATTCTCAAGAAGTCTTAGGTAAGTATAATGGGAAAATACCGACATTCTAACATTTTCATTATGTTAATGACGATAAAAATATAGCAATACACATACACTTGGGTAATGTAAAATTTCCTGCACCATTAAAATTGTACAAAGACATTACAATTGACAAATATATACCTGAAGGAAGAAGCCATGACGTCTCCAATGTTGGAGAGGCACAGCAGCATGAGCGGGATACCGAGGATTGCGTACAGTATGGTCACCACCTTACCCGTCTGCGTTTTCGGCGCTATGTGGCCATACCCTGGCAAAGATAGTAATTTCTTATGATTAAAGATTTGATCTGTATGTATGTAAACAGTTTATTGTGGGTACCAAAATAAGCAACTATCCTACTTAATATTATAATTGCGAAAGTTTGGATATTTGGATATTTGTTACTAAATCACGCTTCAACCACTGGACGGATCGTGATGAAACTTAGCACACAATATAGGTTAGGTCCTGGAATAGGACATAGGATAGTTTTTATTCCGAAAAAACATCCCATTCCTACGGGAAATACATAATAGTTTGTGATGTTAAGTTGTCCACGCGGACGAAGTCGCGGGCAGACAGCAGTGCACATTATTCATTCATTTAATTTAATTTATTCATAATATATATTGTAAATATGCGAATATTTCTACAGTACGTATAATAGGTAAAGTTGGTAATATAAGTTGGTAATATACTTATCGAATTAAGTAAATAAGTTAATGTCTAAAGCTAAAATATTATATACATGTCATCATTAGTCGAAATTAAATAATAATTTTAAATCTATTTGTTTTCTTTAAAAGTCATCAACTGCTATCAGAGCAAGTTTGTAAGTATGGATGGATGTTTGTTACTCTTTCACGTAAAAACTACTGAATGGATTTTAATGAAACTTTACAATAATATAGCTTATACATCAGAATAACACATAGGCTAAAATTTATAAAGATATTGTGTGAATTGTCCAAAATATCAAGTAAGTAGGAAAAATCTACCATCTGCGAGCTATTCTGGCGTGCGCTGCCAAAACCGCTAGAGTTACACATATGTAATGTATGATGGAAATGTTTATCTTAAATAGTCCTACAAAAAAGCTACTCGAAATATTAATCGTGCGCAGACGAAGTCGCGGGCACCAGCTAGTATTAAATAAACAAAATGTAAATAAACTTCAATTACGTTTCACAGAGTTTACTATCAGCTCTGAGACGTCCACTGCTGGACATAGGCCTTCCCCCCGGTCCTCCGCACTCCGCATTCCGGCCACCTTCCTGAAGTCGTCGATCCATATGGAAGCGGGTCGGCCCACTCCCACCCAACCAAGTTCTTAGGCACAAACACAGCTGTACTCGTAAGTTCTATAGTCTAATAAATAAAATCGTAAACTTCGCGTGTCTGTACATTGAAGATATTTGCAAAAAAAATGGGGGGGGGTCTAAGGATAAGCAAGAGAACACATTTCGATCATTTTTGAAATTTTTGTCTGTTTGTCTGTTTATATGTTTGTCTGTGAGTTTGTGCACGCATCACTTAAAAACTACTGATCGGGCTTTGATGGACTTTTCACAAAAACATGGGGATTAACTTAACTTAACATTTAGTCTTTATTTCATCGCAATCGGATGACTCAATCAAAAGTTATAGACATTTTTAGTTTCCAAATACATTAGTTACGTAAGGTTAGTATGCAATATATTGCACATAATAGTATTTCCGTACTATTTAGATTGCGATGAATTTGGATTACATTTGGAGCTGCGAGTAGGAGTTGGAATGGGATTGGGATTGGGAGTGGGAGTGGGAGTGGGAGTGGACGTGGGAGTTGGAGTGGGCGTGGGCGTGGGCATGGGCGTGGGCGTGGGCGTGGGAAAAGGGGAGTAGGTGTGGGAGCGGAAGCGGAAGCGAAAGCGGTAGGGGAGCAGGAGCGAGAGCGAAAGCGGAAGCGGGAGCGGGAGCGGGAGAGTGCTCGGGAGCGGGACCGGAGCGAAACCGGAGCAGGACCAGAGCGGGAGCGGAGCGGAAGCGGAAGTGGAAGCGGGAGGGAAGCGGGAGCGGGAGAGGGCTCGGGAGCGGGAGCGGGAGCGAGACCAGAGCGGGACCGGAGCGGGACCGGAGCGGGAGCAGAAGCGTTAGCAGAAGCGGGAGGGAAGCGGAAGCGGGAATGGGAATGGGAACGGATTCTGTAGTTCACGCGAGCGGAGCCGTGGGCACAGCTAGTTATATTATAAGGCACAAACCTACAGACAGACAGAGCATTCATTCAGGTACAGGTGAAATACAGGTTACTTAATTACAGAAAAATCAAATTACATAACTGAACATTATTTATTCAGCATTTATAAGCAAATTTATTGACTCTTCTATTAAAGTCAACTTTGACGGTATGACCCACTTCTCCTAACAATTGAATGAAAGCAAAAGCGGTCTACTTTTCATTCGCACGCAACGCATGCGTCAGCGCTTGACGTCAGTCATGCACGATTAGCGAAACGTGTTGGGTTATTTCGAGCCAACAGTTATAAGCATCGGTGGTTCAGTGGTAGAATGCTCGCCTGCCACGCGGGCGGCCCGGGTTCGATTCCCGGCCGATGCAACCAACTTTTTTTATTTTATTTTTCTCTGTTGAAATAAACGTAAAGTAATAAATTAAGTAGATAATTATTATCCCATTGAAATAGAATACGTGCTAGAAATATTTATACTGAAGTTAAAGGGCAAGTATGTTTAGTATTAAATAATTTATTGAAAAATATATATATCATCTTTAGGTACACAGTAAACTTAGAAATGTGATATTAGAAAAATTAATAATTACTATATTAATATGTAATAAATAAAAATATACATTGAACATATTTGAATAAAAGTTGGAGGAAAGGGGGCAGGTGTTGACAGGGGAGTTAGGAGGGAGTTCTGGGAAAGGAGGGGAGAATAATGGGTGGGAGGGTGGAGAGAGGGTAGGGTAGGAGATTTCAGAGCTAGTTAAAAATAAAAATCACATCAAAATAGGTATGTATGTATGTAAACGCTTTATTGTACCAAAAAACGACAACAACAATAACAAAATAGGAATTAGACTGTGTACAAAGGCGGACTTATCCCACTTAGGGATCTCTTCCAGTCAACCTTAGAGTAACAGAAAGTTTTTTACTATATATATGTGTGTGTAAAGTAATTTCGGTATTTAGTTATTACTAGCTGACCCGGCGAACTTCGTACCGCCTAACAGTCAATGAATGTCGTGTTACTTTTTAGCTGAACTAATTTAGGCTTTGATGAACGTAAAACAATGATACAAAATAATTAAATTTCTGAACGCACACATGATGTCTTCTGAAAAAAATAAAGTTGTGGCTTAAAGGTCTCAGCAACCAGGCCATAAGCTCCAAAAAAAAAATTGTTGTTACACTATTTGACAGGATTGGACAACAAATGTTTGACATGTAATAAACAAATCAGCATCTATTGAAATGATTAAGTATTCATTACACATATCGAGTTTTCATTGTTTTTAAGATGTATTCTGCTATTCGGGACGGAAACAAATCCAACAAATCAAAAACCATGGCAATCGGTCCAGCCGTTCTCGAGTTATAAGTGTTGTAACAAACACGACTTTCTTTTATATATAGAGAGAAGATATATATATATATATATAGAAGATGTAGTATATTATGCACTTTTTGCCCCCTCGCTCTTAGTGCCTTGTCTCACACCCTGTAAGGTTGGCTGGAAGAGATCTCTTTTAGAGATAAGCTCGCCTTTGTACACAAAATTTATAATGAAATGAAATATCTTTATTGTGGATCATAGGTATATAAAGGATTAAATGTCATAGTTAGAGCTCAGCTATGTCCCGCCACGTGGGCACACAACATTGTGTCGCTGTAAAGCATGCATTTAAAAACAAAGTTAAATTTTTTTTTTATAGTTAACTAGATACAAATAGAAACCTTAAATTGAACCGTCATGTAACTGTATTTACTTTTAAAATTTGTGCAGTAAAGAATAATCATCGTCATTTAGGGGGTGAAACGTACAATTGAAGGTATGACTTCATTGACTTATAAACATGATGCAAATTATGACAATAAGACTATTCTAACAAACGCAGTTATTATAAAATGATCTGCTGATTCGTCATTGGCAATAATCGGTTATGATTATGTCACTTTATTATTGCGCGGTTTTAAACATCCTACTAATGTTATAAATGCGAATGTTTGGATATTTCGATGATTGGATATTTTGATGTTCGGATGTTTGTTACTCAATCACGCTTTAACCACTGGACGGATCGTGATGAAACTTGGCACACATATAGGTTAGATCCTGGAATAGGACATAGGATAGTATCAATCCCGAAAATACATCTCTAAACATCCTATTGATATTATTAATGCGAAAGTTTGGATGTTTGGATATATTAATGTTTGTTACTCAATCACGCTTCAACCACTGGACGGATCGTGATGAAACTTGGCACACATATAGGTTAGGTCCTGAAATAGGACATAGGATAGTATTTATCCCGAAAATACATCCCAATCCTACGGGAAATACAAAATAATTTGTGATGTTAAGTTTTCCACGCGGACGAAGTCGCGGGCAACAGCTAGTGATTAATAATAATCAAGCGTTTGTGATTCTCGGTCTCGAATATGGCCACCCACAATCTTGCCTTTGGTGTCGTCAAGGCGACTAATGTGCTGCCAAGCGTGGTGATTACTACAAATCCCCCCATGGACAGCCCACCAAAATTGCCATTCTATTGGGTAGGCTTACTCGTAACTATACTCCTTCGTCTGCTTTTCGCCCCGTGATACCGTCGTGTCGAGAACTATACTCCTATTTTTAGCTAATAAACTTGGAAATAACCATTTTAAATTGTATTTTGCATCTTCGAATGTTATTTATATTTTACTAGCTGTGCCCGCGGCTCCGCTCGCGTGAACTACAGAATCCGCTCCCATTCCCGCTCCCGCTCCCGCTCCCGCTCCCGTTCCCGCTCCCACAACCACACCCACTCCCCTTTTCCCACTACCAAGCCCACGCCCACGCCCACTTCCACGCCCACGTCCACGCCCACTCCCGTTTCCGTTCCCGTTCCCGTTCCCATTCCCATTCCAATAATAAATAAAAATAATAAAATTCAAATACATCATTCTAGATTGTCTAAGATCAATAATTCTTTTGTGGGGATGTGCGTGCGTTACTACAATAAGGTTCCGAATGAAATTATTAACTTGTCTGAACAAAAATTTAAATCTTCTCTAAAAGTTAATCTGTGCAAGAAAGCCTACTATAAGTTAGATGACTACTTAAATGATAAAAGTCCATGGAGTGCTTGATGGCTCAGCATAGGTAGACTTAATGATTGTAATGAATAAGATAAATCAAAGGTAGGGCCCTGTGCCGTTGGGTTTGTTGCCACTTCTTCCCCTCGGTTATACAGGTGGAAGTGGAGTAGTTTTAGGCAGAATTTGACGTCAAAAAGAGAATAATGTATTCCAATTTTGAAAATAAATAATTTGATTTTGATTTTGAATGTATTTGAAAACTAAACATGTCCATAACTTTTGATTGAGTAAACTTACATGTCACTGTATACGTATACGTTATATTGTTGCTGGTTAGTTCTATCGTTACGCACTTATCATCAGTGTGAACATAAGTGCACTTCCCTTAGTTGGTTTCTTTGGATTTTCACTCACTAAACTACTTTGTAAAATTTAGTATCTTAAGTTAACATGAAAACACATTACACAGTTTAACTCAATGCACCTTTTCAACATTATATGTATATGTCAGTACGTTTTATTCTTATTAATTCAGCTATACACAATGCCCTTATTTCTACTAATTTACAAACTTAAATTATATATATTTAATATTATTATGAACACCAATACATTCACAGCCCTCTAAGCACAATTTATAAACTAAATCTGTGAAGTCACTTGACCTGGTGCTGACAGAATACCAGCGCTGGAGTTCGCGTAGCGTGCTGCAGCATTATGCTGAGTCAGCGCCATTTTATTGCTGCGACACATAGGTACCTTGATTATTTTTAAATTGTAATTTATTAATTTCTGTTCTGTTTATTTCTCATGTATGTGTGTGTCGTAGCTATGAATAAATGACCTATTCTATTCTATTCTATTCTATTCTATTCTATTCTATTCACTAAGATACTAACGTTGGGATTAGCCCACCCCTCGAGCCATCGTGAATTGAACAATTTTTAGTTGTTGATGGGTTTGCGCTTGACCACAATCTCACCTGATGATGAGGCCTTATCTTATGAATCTTTTACATTAACTTTTCCACAAGGTCTTTGCGGTCTTGAAACTCGAGAAAGAACGTGCGGAAAACGAGTCTTGTAAATAAACAATAAATATTATTGATTTTAATACGTTACATTACATAAGCGGAAAAGGCAACTAATATATTGAGATCGTTATCTCATGCCAATCTTCCTGATTAAGGTGGTCACCTACGGGTCGAGTATCACTAGATGACGCTAGTCGATTGAATAGTTTTAAATTAAAACTTAATACATATCTTATCTTATCTTCTTAGGGGGCCAGGAACACCTGGCGACACTTCGACCCTTCAGGATCTTTTGTGCCAAACCCCTGACCACCAACGGTGCCCCGAGCCGATTTGGTGGACTTCACATACGCCTCAGAATTTCTTCTTTGGCATATGCAGGTTTCCTCACGATGTTTTCCTTCACCGAAAAGCCTGTGGTATTATAAATAAACCGTACTTAAGTTTTTCGTAAAACGCATTGGTACGGGCGGGGTTTGTACCAGGACCTCATGAACGTGAGGCGAGTGCACAAACAACCGGCTACCACGGCTCTCGGTAATAATTATTAAATTAATACAGCTTTCTGTACACTACTATTAGCCTTACCGAGTCATGCGTGGCTCTGATGAGGTGGACATTGATTGTTTATTTGTCTGATGTCCAGACAAGTCACAGGTCCCGGCTTCCCGAGTTATCGCTATTACAATCCCACTATCCTTCCGTAATGGCGGTATCCCATACATCATACCCTATACTTTTTATTCCCTATCTCCTGTCTCCCTCGCCCCGGTCCCTGTCTCGTCCGCCAATTCAAGGTCTGCCGTGCCGATGGATGCGTGTCCAGGGGCTATAGCCTGGTTGCAAGCGTGCAGACATCCCGGAGCTGGCGAACTCCGGATACTATTAGCCTTACCGAATAATGCTGGGCTCTGATGAGGTGGACAAGTATTTCCCTAGCTAACCGTGGTACCTTAACAAGGCGGCGATGTAGTTCGCAACACATCACGTCAAGGGGTATCACGGGGCGAAAAGCGGGCGAAGGAAAGTCGCTTTGCGACGTTTGTAAGGATCGCGCCAAGTGGCGATATATCGTCTCTGCCTACCCCCCTGAGACCAAGGCGTTAGCATTATTTATGTAACTTTTTGTATAGAAAAAAACAATTGAGATGGCCTTCTAGACTATTACTCAGTGTATCCAATCATTTGTGACAAGAATTAACGTTTGGCCAGGCCTGTCTCTCTCCGCATTTTAATTATAAAGAAAATATACATACATGGCGCGGCCCCGATTGCCGGGGCACCTAGGCGAATTGCGTACGAATGTCAATATTGCGTAATTTAGCAGTTTTATCGAACCGTATTTTTTATAGAAAATTGTCGCTGATTAATTTTCATTTATTAACGTTTGGCCAGGCCTGTCTCTCTCCGCACTTTAAGTATAAAAAAATACACATACACGGCGCGGCCCCGATTGCCGGGGCACCTAGGCGAATCGCGTACGAATGTCAATATTGCGTAATTTAGCAGTTTTATCGAACCGTATTTTTTATAGAAAATTGTCGCTAATTAATTTCATTTTATTTTTTCGACCACTAGCGCCATCTAGTGGTGCTCAACCCGCGAACGACCACCTTAAAATATAATGTTAAATGGTGCAAGTTTTTTACTAACTATAATTATTAATAGTTGTTTGTTTGGATTTATTTCTTGTTCAATCAGGCAGGACCGTAGCCAGACTTGCAAGAATCGGATTTAGGAGGGTGATTTGATCATAATACACATGGGGGACGGGTAGGGCGAAGGGGAAGAGGAGGAGAGGAGAAAGCGGAGGGTAAGGTGAGGGAAATCGGAGGGGGAAGGGGAGGGGGAAGAGGAGGTGTAAGGGGATAAAATATTTGGTTTAGAATCAGAGAAAAAATATTTAACTTCCTGCCGGCATAGTAATTTATTAAGTACTAGCTGTTGCCCGCGACTTCGTCCGCGTGGACAACTTAACATCACAAATTATTATGTATTTCCCGTAGGGGATGTTTTTTCGGGATAACAACTATCCTATGTCCTATTCCAGGACCTAACCTAAATGTGTGCCAAGTTTCATCACGATCTATCCAGTGGTTGAAGCGTGATTGAGTAACAAACATCCAAACATCCAAATATCCAAACTTTCACATTTATATATATATATTCTTTATTGCACAACTTAAAACTAAATACAGTAATAAATGGTGTGTACAAAGGTGAGCTTATCTCTAAAAGAGATTCTTCCAGCCAACCTTACAGGGTGTGAGACAAGGTAGTAAGAGCGAGTATTTATAATATTAGTAGGAAGGATTCTATGCCTATCGGCAAGATAATTATTTTTATTGTAGTGCGAGCGAAGTCACGGGTAAAAGCTAATAATGTTAAATAGAGCGGGTAATTTTTTACTTAATAAAATACATAATATAAAATACCCGATATGTTTCCGTGGCGATATGTGAAACGGATGCCGGCGAGGCCGACCTCTCAGCTGTCGAAATTTGAACGACGCTAGGGTCACTCGCATTCGTACAATAACAAACTGAACTAAGCAGATTTAGTAACACTTGTCGCATTTGAGTTAGTTCATTTTGAATTACGTCACGGTCACGAAGTTTTAAAAGTTTTGACAGCTAGGACATTCTGAAAATTAAACTAAAAACATCGAAGTGAAAGGTTAAAAATCAGCAGAGTCGTGTATAATGTGTATTTTTTTTTTAAATTTTACTTAAATAGTGGGCTCAATTCTGAAGGCACAATGTTAAAATTTGACAGCACTAAAACTGTTATATAAATGCTAAAACTGCTATCCTTGTCACACAGTATTATGAAGATAAAGACAAAACCAATTTTAGCGCTGTCAAATTTTAAATGTGTACCTTCAGAATCGGGCCCAATTTTAATATTAATAACTTATCTTTGTAATAAGTATTTGTCGAATATATCTTTTACATAGTAATGTGTAGGTATGTGTATAATCTATAGATTACATTTAGTATATTTTAGTTTGTATTTTTTATGTAAGTATTGTATATAACCAATTTTCTTATATTACTTTTTTTTTGCGCCTACCACTTATTATCTGCATGACCTAAAGGTAAACTAGAAGAGAATGCCATATTGGCATTATGTTCGCCTTTTGTACGTACTATGCAATAAAGTTTTTAAATAAAAAAAAAAATTGTGATCTTTTACATTACTTTCAAACTTTACATGTCCCCAATTTCAGTTTAATAGGCCTAGTAGTTTCCGAGTTATACAGTGAACAGACATACGGACATAAATGCTTCGCTACAAAGATATCCTATTTGATGGTGCTATAAAAACCAAAAATACTATAATATTTACAAAATATAAATATTTAAACGAACGTCAAGTAAATACTGGATTTACACCAAATATACTGAGTGCACATCAAAGTGAGTTTGGCGTGCAAATCAGTATTATGTGATGTGGGTTAGCTTAAGTTAGCTGTTCATCCTTTACAAAAGTATACATTTCAACTGATATCCATATTTATTGATAAAACCGGTGTTGCTTTCAATGCTATACGCCATCATGATTTTCCTCATCATCATCATCATCAGCTTGTAAGAGCCCACTGCTGGACATAAGCCTCTCCCAAGGCGCGCCACTGAACCCGATCCTCGGTTCTTCTCATCCAGTCTCTGCCAGCCACCCTATGCAGATCGTCACTCCATCTGGCCAGGGGGCGTCCAACACTACGCTTGCCGAGTCGCGGTCTCCACTCGAGAACTCGTTTACCCCAACGGTTATCGATTCTCCGACAGATGTGACGAGCCCACTGCCACTTCAACGTACTAACTTTTTGAGCTATGTCGAAAACTTTAGTTTTCTGGCGGATTACCTCGTTTCGGATCCTGTCCCTTAGAGAAACTCCGAGCATAGCTCTTTCCATAGCCCGCTCGATTTTCCTCACAGTCAAATAAAACAAACAAAATAATATGAATACTAACAACACATTTAAATAAAATCACAGATAGCGAATGAGAATTACCTAAATAAAGTATAACAAACAAAACAGAGGCAATTAAACTTAATACAAAGTGTGTGACGATGGGAATTGATGTAGCGATTGACCTTCGATGATATAATTAGTAGCCCCAAGACCGATAGATATAAGTCCCCCCCGTCACCCCTCCTCCCCTCCCCCTTCCCCTTAGTATCTGTTGCGATCAGAAAGCGAAAAAATACGATATTTGATTGATAAATTGCTAGGAGCTTCTTCTGTTTTTTGCTTACTGCGAACGTCTTACACAACGTGGGAATCAATTGAATCAATCCAAAATACTAGGAAATCGCGCGAGGTGTCACTCAATTTTCAACCGACTTCAAAAAAGGAGGAGGTTCTCAATTCGACGGTATGTTTTTTTTTTTTTTTTTGTATGTTTGTTACGCGATTACTCCGCCAATTCTGAATGGATTTTGATGGTTCATATTTAGTATGGTAGGTCATACTTCAGAGGTGGTCCCATATAAATTTTATCGAAATTCATTTTTATTAATTTTAGTACATATAGCTAGTATATTGATTTATTATTTTCATTTTTAAAAACTTCCAAATTTTACAAAGAATTGAAAATTAAAATTAAAACGTATGAATTGAAAATGAAAGTTTTTATTTCTTAAAACATCATCCACTATTTGCAGTAGGTCGGTATACAATAATTAAAATTCTAAAAACTTTACTATAATTTTTTTTGTTTGACTGGAAGCGGCTAGAGGCGGAGGGCGGAGGACCGGGTGTGGTGGCGTTTATTGGGGAAGGCCTGTGTCCAGCAGTGGACGTCTATGGGCTGATATGATGATCATTATATTTGTCAAGCACCTACACCTAATGACGCGTGAAGGTTCTGTCAAGTCTTTCAGCTATCCCTTTCAGAATGCTGTTAGAGCTACCGCTCATTAAAGCGTGTGAGCGTCGTAAAGATATGAATGGATGAGTCCAACATAACCTACTCGTCGCCCCGAGACGTTGGTACGAGTATTCATTTCCCCACAAAAAAAAATTCACTGGAAAGTAGATGAAGCACGGATACACAAACGTTAAATAAATACGACCACCATCAATTCGGTGGTCTCTGAAAAAGGAATAGCTGATTATACCCTTGACGACGAAGGTCGATACAATTGGGTCGAGATGATGAATCAAGAGATAACCACTACAATGACTGGGGATTAACGTCATTATTAGTGATGCCCTCGCGCTTTCCCAGATCGCCGCCGCTGGCCCGACCTTCAACTTACACTCGCGCGCCACAAGGAGTCGCTGGGCCGCTAAAATTGTTGCTTATTTAAGCACTCATAGACAACTAGATTTTCATGCTGCATAAAAAAACTAAGCTAGCAAACTCGCAATGCTTGAGGTGAGCTCGTTTGCATAGTAGGGAAACCACTTCCAGGCGTGAACGCCTTCAAAATGACTATATCTCATACCTTGAAGCAAAATAATTTTTCGTAGCTCATAGTTTCACCTATAAGTGTTCGAATTAAAAGGGTTCGAATCCCGCCCAGGGCAAACATTTGTGTGATGAGCACTAGTGTTTGCCTTGTGACTGGATGTTATTTATAATAATAATGGGCCCGATTCTGGAACATTTAAAATTTGACAGCGCTAAAATTGGTTTCGTCTTTATCTTCGTAATACTGTGTGACAAGGATAGCAACAGTTTTAGTGCTGTCAAATTTTAACATTGTGTCTTCAGAATCGAGCCCATTATGTATTTAAGTATGTATATCAGCTGTCTGATACCCATATTACAGGCTCTGCCTAGTTTGGGATCAGGTGGCCGTGTGTGAAATGTCCCCACATATTTATATATTTATTTACAGATGCACATTTTAAAATCATCTGTTATCATGAAGTTGCAATCATGAAGGAAACTTTGAGGTGAAACTACGAGCTACGAATTATTATTTTGCTTCATGGTATGAGGTGTAAGTATTATGACTTAGAAAAATTAGAAATATGAAATTTAGTTACTTAAGAGACGAATAGATATTGGGCTCGATTCTGAAGCCAAAACGTTAAAATTTGACAGCACTAAAACTGTTGCTATCCTTGTCACACAGTATTATGAAGATAAAGACGAAACCAATTTTAACGCTGTCAAATTTTAAATGTGTGCCTTCAGAATCGGGCCCATTATCATCTTAGGGGGCCAGAAGACCTGACGACACTTTGACCCTTCAGGATCTTTTGTGCTAATCCCCTGTCCAATAACAAGTGGACTTCACACACGCCTTAGAATTTCTTCTTCGGCATATGCAGGTTTCCACACGATGTTTTCCTTCACCGAAAAGCCTATAGTATTATAAATAAACCGTAATTAAGTTTCTTCTTAAACGGCTCTAAAGGATTATATTTACTCATTCAGAACTTTGAATATTTCCAAGGAACATTTTGTTCAGAATTCATTGTCTACACTTTGATGACGTTATTTGTGACGATTCGCAACCTCATCAGATGAAATCTCTAGACTGTATTGCTGTCAATGAGGTAATAGTGTAAGCATTTCGGCCTACTATGACATTTTAGTGGCTGTTGAGCGGCGCACGCGCAACTGAAATCAAAACCGACGGCGCTAAGCAGTGCAGTTACATAACAGAGGGCGCAGCGAGCGGTCGCCGTAAAAAAATAATAATAAATATAAAAAAGTTTATACCCCCTTGTGATAAATGTCAAAAATAAAATATACAGTTTCTTAGCAATCGAGGACAAAATGATTTTTGGTTAGTAATATTTTTATATTTATTTACAATTTAATATTTTCCTATTTGTATTTGTTTTACTTCTTTATTTATCGATGTGATTTATTATTAACATAAATAGTGCAAAAATAAATTAAAATAGTTTTTAAATAATTAGTAAAAAATATATTTTTCCGCAAAACGGATCAAAATTATTGTCTGTAAATTATATTTTATTGTTATTTATATTAATTACTAAATGCAGAAAATATTAGAGAAATATTTGTAAATAAATAAGCAGTGTATGCAGGTAAGTAACATAATTTTCAATGTTTTATAATCATGGCTATAATTTTTTAAATTTTTAATATACTATAAACTTTTTTGTACTATAACTTTTAATCATTTTAAAAACCGGCTGAACATATCAGTTTGAATAAAGTAATTGGAGACTTGTCAATAACATTCAGTAAGCACTTTAGAATAGAATAGAATAGAATAGAATAAATTTTATTTCAGACATAATCCTAAAACTTTAACAATTTAAAAAAGTTTTAGAAAAATAGTTACCTTATTCATAAAAGCGTTCATTCGCTAAAGCCGTATCATGTAAAATCAAAGGAAGTGGCAAGTGTATATAAAAAAAAATTACAGTTTACCAGCCATGAGACCAATACTACATAAAATAAATTAGTATCGTCATAGTTATTTCCAGTACATTTACATTTGTCTTCCAAAAAAAAAATACTAGCTTTAGCAGGCGAATTTGTCCGTGTAGGATTCGATATTTACACATTGCTTTTAACGATTAATTTGGTTTCCCGTGGGAATTAAATGTTTTTTCGGGATAAAAACTATCCTATGTCCTATTCCAGGACCTAACCTATATGTGTGCCAAGTTTCATCATGATCTTTTTTATTTCATCTTTTTATACTGACATTTGTAATCGACATGACTTATTTTTATTTCATAATTAATTTTACTCATTTTGACATTGTACTGACATGATTTTATTAATTAATTTTATAATATAACTGTAATCAATTTTTGTGATGACATGTCTAAGTGTACCTTATGTACCTAAAGATTAAATAAATAAATACAAAAAAATACATATCCGTCCAATGGTTGAAGCGTGATTGAGTAACAAACATCCAAATATCCAAACTCTCACATTTATAATATTAGTATTGGATTCATATCCAAAACAAAATAATAAAAATTAAATTAAAAAATATTGTCAACGTCACTTGGTCGAAAATCGAAACCTACCTATACTTATCGTAAAATAGAAGGACTAGGGACTAGATTAGATTATAAAATAAGATTAGATGGCATATTCTAAGGATTTTTTTTTTGTTCCCTGAAAAGTACTCGTATAAAATGAAATAATTTTTGTCAAAAAGTAGCTTCAAACTTTTTTTTGTAAAACTCCCAAAATGACGCTTTAGCTATAATTATAATTATAGTAATATTTATTGGTAAAAATATTTACAAGTCAGAAGGTGGGATGAGAATTATTCAACTAAATTGTACATATCATTTAATTTATATAAAATTAAATTAAATATCTTAAGTGCATGACTCACCATAATTAATAGTGAACTCTAACTAAAAAAAAAAATTCGTGTGTTTGTATGTAGGTATGTATGTTAAGGATGGGGAAAGGGAAGGGGAGAGAATGTGGAAGAGTGGCAGGGCTGGGAAGAGGGGTGGGGTAGGGGGTTGCAGGAAGGAGAGGAGAGAGCTTTCTTCCCAACAGGAAGAAAGTTGGGGAAGGGATGGGGAGGGGAAAGTGAGGGGGCATTGGAGCGGAAAAGAGGGGTAAAGGGGCCCATTCGAAAAAATATTTGTTTTAGCTGATTCTAAAAAATAATTAACTTCCTGCGGTGAACGGAGATGTTATATTCGTTCACAAACTACTGGCAAAACATTTTCATGTGGCATTAATAGTGGTGTTAATTTAATCATAATTATTTGTAATGTTAATTTGTCCACGCGGGCGAAGTCGCGGGAAACAGCTGTTAATAATAAAGGTCATATAAATTTTTTTTTCGTTTAGAAACTCGTTAACTGAGTAGTGAGTTAGACTTCATAATAAGCCACTTTTTAAATTTATTTTTAAATGCGCTGGTGGAAGCTAATTGCTTATTATGATATAAGTATTGGAAATAAATAAATTTAATAGTGCTCGTCCAATTAGTTCTACTGCTCAGTATAACGTATTGAATTCAAGAAGGAGAACCAAAACGAATAAAATAAGTATGCTTGTCATCAAAAAATTGTTAAAGCGATAAAATCGCCTAAAGTATACTATTTTTAACTTTTAAAACTTGTAACTGCAATAAACTGTATTGTAATTTATTACTTATTCTACTGTTAAGCAACGATCTCTATGTACTACTAGATGGAGCGTTCCAAACAATCGCTTTGTTCCACGCAAGTAGCCACAACTCTTTCACATTCGCAATGAAACTTGTGCAGTTACTACGCAGAACATTTAATTATTACTAAATATTGACGCTACGGTTAAATAATGTAAATATTTAGTAAATAATTAAATGTTCTGAGTAGTAACTGAACAAGTTTCAAAGTGAATGTGAAAGAGTTGTGGCTACTTGCGTGGAGCAGAACGATTGTTTGGAACGCTCCATCTGGTAGTACATAGAGATCGTTGCTGTTAAGTTATACTATAGATATATTTCTGAGACGCAAGTAAGTTTTCGTTTGCGACAAAGGATTTGTCAAGTCGGAGTTGCGTTACCGATAAAGGCATTCGTTGCTCCAACAGAGCCTTGGGAACGACTCTTGCGCAACCCTTGTACAGCCGCCCGCCCACGCCCTTACCATTATCAGCATTGGTTTTAGTAACATCGCTCTATTTCACATCCATAGACGTTTTTGTACAAAACGCATATGAGTGTCTTTCTTCATACTGTGCAATGAATACTAAATAGCTATTATGTCGCATTGAACAGAATGAGTAGTAATACTTCTGCAATCGTAATAAAGTTGTTTCTGTGTTTCAATGTCGTATAATAAATAAAAACGTAAACGTCGCGTGACTATTTGCGACTAAAACATGTGGAGAAGAATAAGTAATAGAACATAATATTATGATAATTTTTGCAGTTACAGAACTAATTCTGATCGAATTTTTAGGAAACATAGGGCTTATCCGGAGTAACATATAGGCTTTATTTCATCGCAATCGGCGAACGAAAAAAAAATTATGCGAATTTATAGTTTTCAAAAAGTTACATCTGTTATATTGGTATGCATTATAAAACCTCAATTACCCCTCCCCCCCCCCCCCCTCGGTGATCAACCGTAGTATATGGCACGACCCCCCTCCCCTCTAGTTTTCACGTAGTACTGCATAAAATAATATGGTTTCAAACCTTTTTTTGCAAACAAAAAGTTAAAAGACAAAAAAAATTGCTCATACTTGTAAAGACAAGTATGAGCAATTTTTTTTCAATTAATACGGCGCTTGCCTCGACGCCAAAAGTGCATTCCTATAATTACAAGTGAAAAAATAATATCGAGAAGATAAAAATATCAGTTTTCAATCAGCTGACGTTCGTGTTGCCACATGTGAGTTGAAAAAGCGTTTAAAACTGCGCGCCATATTTGAATTTGAATGCCAGATTTCCCTAGAGGATATTGACTACGTGACGAAGCCCCCACCACCCCTGCGACCAAGCGTGGTATTTTGAAGACCCCCTTCCCCCCACTGAACGGGTCACGTAGTATAGGTACGTTCCCTAAAGTGTATGTATGTATCATCATCAGGTTATCTTTGTCTCCACCGCAGGAGCACAACCCTCTCTCATCTGCCGGAGACAGACGGAGGATTTGTCCTACACTCCCCGCGCTGGCCAGACGGGTTGGGGAGGCCTGGTTGATGTTTTATAATGTATTCCCTTAGTCGCCTTGTACGACATCCACGGGGAGAGTTGGAGTATGTATGTATGTGTATGTAAATGCTTTATTGTACCAAAAATAACAACAGCAACAATAATAAAATATGTACAAAGGCGGACTTATCCCAATTAGGGATCTCTTCCAGTCAACCTTAGAGTAACCGAAAGGACAAGTATAGTGCTGTATTTTCAGTAATCAGTAAACTTTATTGCATTCCATGGTGTTAACAGATAATAAAAAGACAGAGTTCTCATGGACCCATTTGGGCACAGCAAGTAGGAGAGAGGAGGACCGACAGTATTGTCGACGTTATCAAGTTGTTTAATACATAATGTACATAAATGTACTCGTATTATGTATTATTTGTATAAATAATATTTTTATTTCATTTGTTGCATATCTGTTTGTTATCTAATTTTATCATAATTTATCTTTTAGGTATTCATTTTAAACCAGGGAAGCGAATCAAACATCACCAGGCGAGTGTTTGTAAACGAAACCCTGCATTGGTACTAACAATATTGTTATTAGTATGATTCACTGGTATAATAATGATTCGATTAAATCCACAACCATTGTTTTCCTGACAGCGCCGATTAATATGATATCATTAGCAATTACGGCGCCGTTACTCAATTGCCTGCTTTATGTCGATTAATTGAAGCAAGTGTGGTTTCCGGTAGAGTAGAATAGGACCACTCCAACTCTTCCCGTGGATGTCGTACAAGGCGACTGAGGGAATACATTATAAAACATCAACCAGGCCTCCCCAACCTGTCTGGCCAGCGCGGGGAGTGTAGGCTGAATCCTCCGTCTGTCTCCGGCAGATGAGAGAGGGTTGTGCTCCTGCAGTGGAGACAAAAATAACCTGATGATGATGATAGGTACTTTAGGTTCAACATTAATAGATACTTCTTCAGTCAGGTCAACGTTATCTAGTACTATGAACAATGATTATGCCTTCCTTTGCGTGTTTGGCACAGATTCATAACTTCCAAGATCATTAAAAGTGGTATTAATAACTGGCGAATGAATGAATAAATCAATTATAAAGAGAAGCTCACTTATTGTTAATTAGTTGGAATTATTACGATGACCTCTGTGGCGGAAAGGGTAGTTCTTGGACTGCCACGCCGGAGGTTGCGGGTTCGAATCCCGCTAGGGGCAAATGTTCGTATGATGAATATGAATGTTTGTACCCAAGTCTTGGATGTTTGTATATTTATTTAAGTATGTCTATCCGTTATCTAGTAACCATATCACAGGCTCTGCCTAGTTTGGGACTGGATAATTGGTGTGAATGTCTGACATATTTATTTATATATATTTATTTATTTTATTTATTTATTAGGTTGGTACTAACAGGCTTATAACGCCGAAAATATATTTAACTGAGACTTGCCGCCATAGTACTTATCTATTGTTCTACTTAATTAGACCTTCACTTTGGCGAATCACTTCTTAAAAAGCGATTTATGTCTGTAACATTTATCTCATGACAGGCGGGGTACCGTGGTGTTTGCTGGCGCTTCTGACGACGGCGGCGGGGGAGCGCTGGCGGTGGCCGGAGGAGGCCCGGGGGCGAGACGCTGCGGGGGCGCAGTCCGTGCGAATCGACACCAAGGTGCGCTTCGTGGACGGAGACGACGGCGGCAAGTCAGTCACTGCATCTACTTTAGTGCACATGTAAACAAATGTTTTCTCCACGCGTGAGTCATCATTGCTCATCAGCGCTTCGCAATGGACCTCATAATCATGTGCCTCTTACCGCTCGGCCACGACCAGCGGCAGCTAGGAGCGGGGCGGCGAGCGGCGAGAACAAATGTATAAAAATGTTAGCAGCACGCCACGAGGCGCCGCAATCAGCGGCCAACCCTCCGCCTGCCGAAACCGCGCCGCTCACCGCGCCGCGTCCCGCTAAGCCAAAAGTAATCAGTAATCAGTAAACTTTATTGCATTCCATGGTGTTAACAGATAATAAAAAGACAGAGTTCTCATGGACCCATTTGGGCACAGCAAGTAGGAGAGAGGAGGAGTCGTGGCCGAGCGGTTAAGGATTTCAATCGCAATCACTAAAGAACAATAATAGTCCACTTCTGGACTAGCTCCGCTTCTTCCGTTGTTTTGGGAGAGAGAGACAGATGATGAAGCAGTTCAATGCACTGTCTAAGGAGTTTAATGCACTTTTCAAAGCTTATTGCAAATTTAAAACAGTCGATGCACCGTCGCACCCTCACTTCATGTTTATTTGATAAGACATCACCAGCACTGCTTTACGCATCCTTATCATCTTCGTGAACCTTTTGATGTCCATTGTCAGACGTGGGCCTTCCATATGCGCTGTACCTTGTATGTCCTTCTCTTTTCATCAAGCTGCCTGCGACCACCTTTTCCCATTCATCATCACCAGGTTATTTTTGTCTCCACTGCAGGAGCACAACCCTCTCTCATCTGCCGGAGACAGACGGAGGATTTGGCTTACACTCCCCGCGCTGCCCAGACGGGTTGGGGAGGCCTGATTGATGTTTTATAATGTGTTCCCTTAGTCGCCTTGTACGACATCCACTGGAAGAGTTCCCATACGTCAGTCCATTCTATCTGGCTGGCGATTCCACTTGCCTGATCTATCATGTTCTTTAGAGAAACTCCACGAATTTCTATCGAACAATGATTACTTCGTCATTTTACTACTTTAAAAAAAACCGTGCCCGCGGCTCCGCTCGGGTGGACTACAGAATCCGCTCCCCTTCGCACTTCCGCTCCAACTCCCGCTCCCGCTACTCTACTCTCAACCCTTCCCTTAACCCTCCCCTTAACCCTCCCCTCAACCCTCCCCTCAACCATCCACTCAAGCCTATCCTTAACTCTCCCCTCGTATTTATAGTTTTCAATGACTCAAATTACATTGGTACCACACCCACTCACGAATTAAGTCGAGCATTCACACCCTACACTCCTCGCAGTGTATGTGAGTATTCGGAAACAATAAATTCTGTTAACTTTTGATTGACTGTATCGATAGCAATAAAATAAAGCCTATATGTTACACCGAATTAAACACTATGTTTCTGTGAAAAGTCCATCAACATCGGTTCAATAGTTTTTAAGTGATGCGCGCACAAACAAACAGACAAACAGACAAAAATGATCGAAATGTGTTCTATTACTTATTCTTAGACCCCTCAATTTTTTTTTGCAAATATCTTCAATGTACAGACCCGAGAAGTTTACGTTTTTATTTATTGGATAATAATAAATCTTTCCACTTGTCCTTTAATGACATGATTGTTCTTGTCCGAATACGCTGAAGGTCGCCGATGACGGTCTTCTGAACTGCAACCTTAATAAATCCCTTATTAAAATTGCATAATTGCAACAACAAACAGACAAATTAATGGTTTAATGTCTACAAGGCCAACAATGCATGCAATCTTCTGACTAAGTTTTATAAAAATACTAGCTGTGCCCGCGACTTCGTCCAAGTGGACAACTTAACATCACAAATTTTATGTGTTTCCCGTAGGAGTTAGATGTATTTTCGGGATAAAAACTATCCTATATCCTATTCCATGACCTAAACTATATCTGTGCCAAGTTTTATCACGATCCGTCCAGTGGTTGAAGCGTGACTGAGTAACAAATATCCAAAAAATTTATACATTTATTATTCACCAGCTGTTGCCCGCGACTTCGTCCGCTTGGACAACTTAACATCACAAATTTTATGTATTTCCCGTAGGATTGGGATGTTTTTACGGGATAAAAACTATCCTACGTCCTATTCTATGACCTAAACTATATCTGTGCCAAGTTTTATCACGATCCGTCCAGTGGTTGAAGCGTGACTGAGTAACAAACATCCAAAAAAATTTATACATTTATTTTTCACTAGCTGTTGCCCGCGACTTCATCCGCTTGGACAACTTAACATCACAAATTTTATGTATTTCCCGTAGGATTGGGATGTTTTTACGGGATAAAAACTATCCTACGTCCTATTCTATGACCTAAACTATATCTGTGCCAAGTTTCATCACGATCCGCCCAGTGGTTGACGCGTGATTGAGTAACAAACATTCAAACAGCCAAACTTTCGCATTTATAATATAAGTAGGATTATGGTCATTTAGTTTCAGAAAAATCTGTTATGTTTTAGAAAAGTCTTTGATTGTCAGGTTTTTAAATGTTTCCGAATAGCTTCACCCCTTCAGCTCAGCGTTGGTCTCACCAAAATGTTGCAGGTCAAAGTCAAAATCATTTATTGCATATGAGTACACTTGGTACATTTACACACGTCATTATTTTATCGACTACCGCTTCCTAGGTGTCAGCGCTGTGAAGAAGAAACGGCGCAACAAACTTCACGCAACACATCTTTTAAAAATCAAATTTGCATACAATTAATAAAGATTTTGCGAAGGCTTTTTTTGTGCAGCATTTCTTGATCATTTGACCTCGACCTTACGAAAAGTTATGTAGAGGTGTAAGATACAGCGTTTCCACAGGAAATTTATATATTTTTATAAGTTGTATGTTCTAAATCCAATTATTTGAGACAAGAATTTGAATCTTATGTTTCTCTTGCTTTAGTGACTCTTTTTCACAAGCCAATTTTAATCCCTGTCCACAATATAGAATATAGAAATATAGAAAATATCTATCCATGCACATTTTATTTTTATTCTTTTTGACCTACCGCTTGTTTTAGCTTTTCCCACAGTGGAGGTTGGCTGAAAGAGATCTCTTATAGAGATAAGTCCACCTTTGTACACTTTTATCTTATGCCCTTTTTTTTTGTAAAATTTATGTGCAATAAAGAATATAGGAAACGTAACAAATTTTAGATATGTAAATTTTTAAATGTGTGCTTTAGAGTCGAACCTAATCCTATCCTACTAATATTATAAACGGGAAAGTTTGTAAGTATGGATGGATGTTTGTTACTCTTTCACGTAAAAACTACTGAATGGATTTTAATGAAACTTTACAATAATATAGCTTATACATCAGAATAACACATAGGCCACAAATTATAAAGATATTGTGTAAATTGTCCAAAATATCAAGTAAGTAGGAAAAAATCTACCATCTGCGAGCTATTCTGGCGTGCGCCATAAAATTATAACTTTAATGTCATACTGTTAGTTCTTTTCTACGCCACGCTAATATAAGCTACTCGAAATAATAATCCTGCGCAGACGAAGTCGCGGGCACCAGCACATACAAAAGGACTTTATACAAACTACGAGATACAAACTTAATTTTAAAAATCGCATTTCTGAGACAGTATAGTAAGCTGATCGCGAAATGCATCTTGCAACGTTCCAGACGGGCAGGTTCCGCCGCCTTGGCCGAGTTCGGGCGTACCACTATCACAACACAATACCACCATTATCCCACAGCTCGTTCATTAAGTTTGACACTAGAATGGACTTACGTCACTTGCGAGAACTAATTTAAACAATCAAAAAATTGCAGCGTCTTTGTTGTATTTGTTACGTTGAAAAGCACGTGCTGTGTCATGTGGTTGGTATAACGTAACAGTTGCTGTAATTATCATCATCATCATCAGCCCGAAAGAGTCCACTGTTGGACATAGGCCTCTCCCAAGGTGTGCCACTGAACCCGATCTTCGGTTCTTCTATCGTCGCTCCATCTAGCCAGGAGAGGTCCCACACTACGCTTGCCCAGTCGCTATCTCCACTGGAGAACTCGTTTACCCCAGCGGTAATCGGTTCTCCGACAGATGTGACCAGCCCACTGCCACTTCAGCGTACTAACTTTTTGAGCTATGTCGAAGACTTTAGTTCTCTGGCGGATCACCTCATTTCGGATCCTGTCCCTTAGAGAAACTCCGAGCATAGCTCTTTCCATAGCCCGCTGAGCGACCTTGAGTTTTCGAACTAGTCCCACTGTCAGTGTCCACGTTTCGGCGCCGTATTTCATTACGGTTAGGACGCACTGGTTGAAGACTATTGTCTTCAGGCACTGTAGTATACGTGATGAGAAGATATGAAGTAGCTTCCCAAATGCTGCCCAGCCTAGCCTTATCCTCCTGTCGGCTTCCTTCTCGAAGTTATTTTATAAATTCACAATAATTATAGAAGCAATAATTTTAAATTCATAATAATTACTCGGCTTCACATTCATTATATTTATTATCCTTTTACGTACTTTAAGTCAGGTTACTTCTTTTTGGTAGTCGCCTGTCTGGTGCTATCCAGACGAGTCTACGGGTATGCGGTCCCGGCTTACAGAGTTATCTCATGATCCCACTATCCTTCCGTAATAGCGGTATCCCATACCTAACCTATACTCCTTACCCATATCTCAATCTCCTGTCTCCTTCACCCCGATTCCTGTCCCGTTCACCAGAAGTTCTACCATGCCAATGGATCATGTCCAGGGGCTAGCCTAGTCGTTAATATATGCATACTTGTACTAAGATAGTGACGTTCGGAATTATTTAGTATTCTGTGGTTCGGACTAGCTGTATATGGGGGTAAATTGAACGATCTATACAAACAATATATTCTGAACCTTATGACTGCATGCTTTGTTACTATGTTCCAACTATTACACACACACACACCCGCTACCCCCCTTCCCGTCCCACACACATCCATACACGCTCACTATCATACTCTCACACGCTCAAACAGAACTGTACAATATCTGTTTTGTTGATATTTGCTTCTACTACACAGTTGGACTTATCCTTGAACTCAAGATTAATATGACTACCGAGTGGAGAGAGCCTGGTGATCTGTAAAACAGGCACTTGCCTAGTTGAGACACCAGTCTCTCACAAGGCAAATGCTGTCCATTGATCTATTGTTAAGCCTAGCATATGATTCCTACTGTATGTATTTACCTTGCGAGAAGAAATAAATAAAAAGATATTATTATTACTTCATCATCATTCATTCATCATCAGGTTATTTTTGTCTCCACTGCAGGAGCACAACCCTCTCTCATCTGTCGGAGACATTCCCGCCTCCACCATTCTCCCCCCGCAACTCCTCTAAGCGAGGATCAACGGAGGTAACTGCAAAGACACCTACCAGTGAAGGTAGGGCAAGTCCCAGGTCATGAATTTACGCTACTTTGGGCCCCAGACAAATTTAATTAAAGAAGTAAAGAGTCAAAGTAGGAAGAGAGTTCCCACTGTCGGAGACAGACGGAGGATTTGGCCTACACTCCCCGCGCTGGCCAGACGGGTTGGGGAGGCCTGATTGATGTTTTATAATGTTATTCCCTCAGTCGCCTTGTACGACATCCACGGGAAGAGTTGGAGTGCTCCTATTCTACTCTACCGGAAACCACACGGCATAAATTATTACTTAAACGGATAATTTAACTATATTTCATTCCAGATTAATAGTCCTATGAAAACCAACGCTATTTACGTCTCGGTAACATATACATGAAAGGGTCACCAGCAGCAAAAACAGGTTTGTATTACCATGTAAACTTTGCAGTCCACTTAGGAACACCATCTATTGTGTATTTTGTTTTCGAGACGCAAATGCGTTTGTTTTCATAGGACTATTAATCTGGAATGAAATATACACATTTACATTATTTTATTACGCAACTTGTACTAAACGTTAACTACCACTGTAGCAATGTACCCATTTCGCGTGTGTTCAATATCTTGTGACACTGTATTACCACCAACGATCTCTATGTACTACCAGATGGAGCGTTCCAAACGATCGCTCTGTTCCACGCAAGTAGCCACAACTCTTTCACATTCACTTTGAAACTTGTGCAGTTACCACTCAGAACATTTAATTATTTACTAAATATTGACATTATTTAACCGTAGCGTCAATATTTAGTAATAATTAAATGTTCTGCGTAAACTGCACAAGTTTCATTGTGAATGTGAAAGAGTTGTGGCTACTTGCGTGGAACAGAGCGATTGTTTGGAACGCTCTATCTAGTAGTACATAGAGATCGTTGATTGCCAGTAACTTATAATTTAAGTGACATTCTTTGCGTAGGTACGGAACAAACACCCGTAGTTTCGACATTTAGGGAATCCTAAAAGCTTTCGTAATTTAAGTACAACTTATCAGTTACAAGTTGACCTCCTTGGCCTAGTGACTTGGATATTGGACTCCAGCGCCAGAGGTCGTGGGTTCTCACTGGCAACAGACGACATTTTGTACAAGTTGGTCCCGCTCTTTTATATTTGTGAATTGTTCAATCCTTTTAATTCTCATAGCCCAGAAGAATATTCTTGTTTGGGATTAGACAAGTGTACCTATGCCGTGTGGTTTCCGGTAAAGTAGAACAGGACCACTCCAACTCTCCCCGTGGATGTCGTACAAGGCGACTAAGGGAATACATTATAAAACATCAGTGTCATGGCAGCATCTGATAGTGGAAAACCAGAAACACTGTTACATTGACCCACAGTCCATAAATTAGAATTATTATATACAGTGAAATCTGTTTAACTGGGATCTCAAGGGACCTAGAATTATTTATCACTTATTGAGGTTTTTCATTTACCCAGTTTCCAAAATAGGCAGGTTAACAGACAGTTGTCTTAGTTAGAGGGGGTTCCACTATGAGAGGCCGAAATGTATATGGGAGAAATTAGACTGTTTGTAAACAAACATGTCATAACTTATCTAAACCAGATACATTGTCTCACTTGTAATAACCCCTTATTGAGCTATGAAGTCCCAATTATAGATGTAAACATTGAAAAAATCAATGAAATTTAATCTCAGTTAACAAGGTCTCAAAATTACCAGTAACAGAGGTATTTCAATGCAAAAGTGTCGGGACCATATTGTAATTATCAATAATAGAGGTTTCTCACATATACAGGGCCCATTTGCCGTGTGTTTTCCGGTAGAGTAGAATAGGACCACTCCAACTCTTCCCGTGGATGTCGTACAAGGCGACTGAGGGAATACATTATAAAACATCAATCAGGCCTCCCCAACCCGTCTGGCCAGCGCGGGGAGTGTAGGCCGAATCCTCCGTCTGTCTCCGGCAGATGAGAGAGGGTTGTGCTCCTGCAGTGGAGACAAAAATAACCTGATGATGTTTCAAGTTGAATTGGTTTCTACTGACCATGACTTACAGCTACATAAGTTTAATCTAGGTTACTTCAGCAAAATCCAATTACCTATTGCAATAATAAAAAAAAAACTACATCCGTTAACTAAATGCTAGACATAGCTAGGGTTGCCATCACTAAAATTGCCGACGCCGGACAATTTGAAAAACCTCAGACATTGGGTGAAGTCGTGTTTTTTACCCGAATACCCTTGAAAAAAAGGAACCCACGACCTCGGGCACTCCAGTCCACCAAGCCAGAAATACAACATTTTTGTGTGCAGAGTTACTTACCTTTACAAATATGTATATGAATGGCTGCCATCTCTAAAATCTGCCAACCAGGACAAAAAGCATGAAAACCCCGGATTTTAGAGCTTACAACCCGGTACAATAAATAATGGTTTTAATTGTTATTAACCAACTTTTTATTGAAAATTTAAAACCCGGACTACAAATACGAGTACCTTTAATTAAACCCCCTTTTCCAATTTACAACTTATCAGCGGAAGAAAGGTAGCAAGTTAATTGGATACAAATAAATCGAAAAAATATTTGTATATTGGAATGATGGGTTAATACAATATTCAAATTACTTAAGAATGCTTAATCGATAAAATGATTTACTGTAAAGGTCTTGAAAAAATTATATGGATTAAACAAATATTAGATTACAATGATGTTTATAATTTAGAAACTAAGTCTTGTCCTTGTTTACTAAGTTTATATGAATAATATCGATTATCAACTGATAATATAATTGTATTTATCATCCTACAATTTGTGCTGTTAGAAATGTAACTTGCTTAAAGAAATGGTGTTTAAATGAAACCCCGCCCGGACGCTCCCCGGACGCTCCCCGGACGCCCGTAACCAAATCCGGGGAAACTCGAACGGATGGCAACCCTAAACACAGCGAGCAATAGATCAGTTGGTACATTATTATATAAATACTACTTTTACTTGCAGTTGATTGTTAATCAAAATTGGTTACAAAATCGTTCTTGTGACGTGTCACCTTCTCTGTATTCATAATGACCTAGTGACTCATTTTTCAGTATCAACAAAATTATTATTATTACTACTGTTTTATTATATTATGTCTTGCCGTGTGTTTTCCGGTAGAGTAGAATTGGACCACTCCAACTCTTCCCGTGGAGGTGGTACAAGGCGACTAAGGGAATACATTATAAAACATCAATCAGGCCTCCCCAACCCGTCTGGCCAGCGCGGGGAGTGTAGGCCAAATCCTCCGTCTGTCTCCGGCAGATTGTGCTCCTGCAGCGGAGACAAAAATAACCTGATAATGATTATATGTAATAGATTATGATAGGGATAATGGCGAGCAACAATTCGCTGATATGCCTATATCTGAACTGGTGTATTTAAGTCTTTGAATTGTCACTTGTAACACTGGTTTATGAAGAACTTGTCTAGTCTGTTTTTAAAAGTGTTCACTGAGGGGGCATCGATAACGTCCTGTGGTAACTTGTTCCCTGCGCTCGCGACCCTTTCGTTGAGCGTGTTGCGGCCGACGAGGGTGTTATTTCAGATTTGTCTCTAGAATGTTTGTCATCAATGCTTCTGAACGTCATCATCAGCCGAAATACGTCCACTGCTGAACACAAGCCTCCACGATAGAATGCCACTTTTGTTGGGCTGTCCATTGCCAACGCCACGCTTGGCAGGCGGATTGGTGATCGCAGTAATGATCTTACTGTACACAAGAGAATGCTTCTGTCCATCTTTGGTGCAATACTTTAGTCGCCTTGACGACTCCCACTCGAAGATTGGGGGTGGTCCTATTCTAAACTGATAACCACATGACTTCCGATAATGTATACGCTTCTACAACAAACTACCAGAGGAAATCTTAAATATGACGGACAGAAAGTTTAAGATTCACATTAAAAAACAACTTTGTAAGAAAGCCTATTATAAAATAAACGATTATTTGAATGACAAAGATGCCTGGTACTAATGTTAATTCAGCTTCGCAAAATCTTTATTAATTGTATGCAAACTTGATTTTTAAAAGATGTGTTGCGTGAAGTTTGTTGCGCCGTTTCTTCTTCACAGCCCTAACACCTAGGAAGCGGTAGTCGATAAATAAAATGACGTGTATAAATGTACCAAGTGTACTCATATGCAATAAATGATTTTGACTTTGACTTTGAATATTTTATTAGCGAAAATGACTGATAATCAAATTTACGAATAACTAAAATGACGAATTGATGAAACTGGCGATTTAGCGAAAATGACGAACTAGGAAAACGACCCTAACACTAACTCAAATATTTATATCAACGTCACCTTCCATCATTGCATTTGTTACAGAAACAATCAAAACAGCAACGTCCAAGCCGATGACGTACCTTTCAAACAGCCCACGGACACGTTGGGTTTCTACAACCGGCCTCCAGGATCCGGTCGCTATCCGGTCCGGGTGTCCGCCCAGCGAGAACCCTATCGCGTTGATGGGCAATCCGTATATCCTGTCACCACTTACAAGTATGACCTGTGTTTATAAGATTAAGTACGACTCAGGTTTTTATAATATAAGTCCATTTGTCTACTTATCTTCTCAGGGGGCCAGGAAGATCTGGCGACTTCGACCCTTCAGGATCTTTGGCCAAACCCCTGACCACCAACGGTGCCCCAATCCGATTTGGTGGACTTCACATACGCCTCAGAATTTCTTCTTCGGCATACGCAGGTTTCCTTACGATGTTTTCCTTTACCGAAAAGCCTATGGTATTATAAATAAACCGTACTTAAGTTTCGTAAAACTCAATGGCACGGGCGGGGTTTGTACCAGGACCTCATGAACGTGAGGCGAGTGCACATCCAACCGGCTACCACGGCTGTGTCTACTAACAAATATGAACCAGTGTTCTTAAGTTGAAATTGATGCATGATACATTGAATACAGGCAAGGGCACAGATGAGTTAATAGTTACGCTCGTAACAGATACACCACTTCCTGGTAAAACAGAAATACCTACGCTCTTCATCATCTAGTCCTTCCCACTGTCAGACAATACACGCAAAAATGTTTCTAAGCCACTCGACTTAGCGTTGTTATTACTCCGTACAACGCTCGACGGGCGGAGGTCTTTGATAGTACCGGCAATACAGGCAAAAATGTGCCTAACGCGCTCAACTTAGCGTTTGTTACTACTCCGTACAGCGTGCGATATGCAAGCGGAGCGCAGCGGCGATTGATGTGCCGGCAGCGCGCGAAAATTTGTCTTAAGCGCTCGACTTAGCGTCTGTTCCGCACACCACGGTATTTGTAAGTGGACCGCTCAGCGTTTGATCATGCTGACAGCGCGCGAAAATGTTGCGTAAGGCGCTCGACTTAGAGCTGTTATAGTCGGTACAGCGCGCGATGTGGGCGGGGCAAGTGAGCCGTCGACGGTGCGTGAGAGAGTAGGTATTTATCGCGATAGGGACGTACCAGTGACGGCAAGGGTTTTCAAAGAAGGCAAGATTTTTTATCTCACGTTCAACTTTAACACAACACTTTCAACTTCCAGGCCTCCATACGACGCTGCTGATGGAACTCTAGACTCAATCCAGTACTGCAAATGTGTGTCTACTCCAGAGTGTAACCCGCGGCCTGATCCTGGGGTAAGAATCATCATGTCAGCCTTTAGACGTCCACTGCTGGACATAGGCCTTCCCCAATGAACGCCACCACACCTGGTCCTCCGCCCTCCGCATCCAGCCGCTTCCGGCCACCTTCTTCAGGTCGTCGGTCCATCTGGCGGCAGAGCGTCCCACCCTGCGCGTGCCAATCCGTGGTCTCCACTCCAGAACTCGTCTGCCCCAACGGCCGTCGGTTCTACGACAGATGTGGCCCGCCCACTGCCACTTCAGCCTGCTAATCCTTTCGGCTATGTCGGTCACCTTCGTTCTTCGTCGGATTTCTTCATTACGAATCATATCCTTCAAAGATACGCCGAGCATACGGGGTAAGAATAACTTTATGTAATTTGTCTTTGAGAAGAATATACTGGTAAATTTGGCAACCAATATAAACAGAAGTCAACGATCTCTATGTACTACTAGATGGAGCGTTCCAAACAATCGCTCTGTTCGACGCAAGTAGCCACAACTCTTTCACATTCACAATGAAACTTGTACAGTTACTACTCAGATCATTTAATTATTTACTAAATATTGACATTATTTAACCGTAGCGTCAATATTTAGAAATAATTGAATGTTCTGCGTAGTAACTGCACAAGTTTCATTGTGAATATGAAAGAGTTGTGGCTACTTGCGTGGAAGAGAGCGATTGTTTGGAACGCTCCATCTAGTAGTACATAGAGATCGTTGACAGAAGTAAATATATGTTTACTTTGTTAGTATAATGCTGACTTGATTAAAAATTTTAAAGAACCTGGGGTAGATGCATTGGTTTTTGCCTGAATTGTAGAGGAGGGGATAACAGTACAGTGTGGCCACACTGTAGTAGATACAGTATATGTGCTGTAGCAGCAAATAGGCCCCAAATCAGCATATTGCTTTGCTTGTGAAATCAGAGCACTAATTTTCGACTGGGGAGGATTACTGCGAGCTAACTACGAATTCCCCAACGAACGCCACCACACCCGGTCCTCCGCCCTCCGCATCCAGCCGCTACCGGCCACCTTCTTCAGGTCGTCGGTCCACCTGGCGGCGGGGCGTCCCACCCTGCGCTTGCCGATCCGCGGTCTCCACTCCAGAACTCGTCTGCCCCAACGGCCGTCGTTTCTGCGGCATATGTGGCCCGCCCACTGACATTTCAGCTTACTAATCCTTTCGGCTATGTCGGTGAGTTTCGTTCTTCGTCGGATCTCCTCATTACGAATCATATCTTTCGTTGGGGATGGCCTATGTCCAGCAGTGGACTTCTAGGGGCAGACATGATGATGATGATGACTACGAATTGCTTACCGTTCCCTAGCTTGTCATGAGCTGAGGCGATGACGTTCCGTTGCTGTTTACTGTGCGTTACAGTGGGAATTCTAAACGGCTCAAGTTGAGGCGATGCTGATCGAATTTTGTGATGATACTGAAGTCTAATTGATGTTTTGAATCTTATGACTTTATGATGTTTACAGGATTGTCTAATATACTTGGGTTTTGAGCATATGGATATATTATTACCAGCTTTATCTAAGCTTGAGTTTACGATACATTTGATGTTTATTTATGCGTCTGTGCTTTGATATAATCATTCGCATTTATATATAGCTCACTAAAATTCGTGTATCACTAAAGCAATGATATGTTTATCATTTTCAGCACGCCTGTGGTTCGGGGCAATACCTCTGTTGCTACAAGCGACCCAACAAACAGGTTCAGCAGAATACAGGTAAAAAAAATGCACATCGAAAAATGGAGCTTCTACGCCCGAAGTTAAAGTCAATAAACTCAACTTTATTTTATTTAATATAGTATATTACGTACAGTATATGTATTGTATTATAAACTATATATGTATGCATAGGTATGTATTTAAGTATATTTGTATGTAAATTCAATTGTGTAATATTGTTACTAAGTATTTACCATGTTCTAAAATTATAAATCTCTCTTTTTTCACCTGCAATACTCTGTCGCTATGTCTTTCTTATTTTCCTTCAGAAAGGTTGCCTGGAAGAGATCGCTTTAAGCGATAAGGCCGCCTTTGTACACTTTCCAAAAATCTGTACCTATTTTATTGTTATCCTTAATTTGTGTGCAATAAAGAGTTTATCTATCTATCTATCTTTATTTGCAGAGTATTTCAATGAAATCGAGGACGAGCGCCCCATGGTACTACCTGGACAGCAAACGGGGGGAGGGCCCTTCCCCTCTCCCCCACGCGGCAACTACCACGGAGTATTTTCGCACAACTTCGACTCAACTCGGCTCGGTCCAGTTAATGGTCCACTTTCCAGCTCACCGGACGTCCTAATAGGTCCCGAAGGGGCCAGCCCAATCAGACCTTTCAAGAAACCGGTACTAGTTGGGCCAAATGGTCCTACTGGGCATATTGGCCCTGAGAATAATCGTAATGTACTAGTTGGGCCAAATGGTCCTACTGGGCATATTGGCTCTGCGGCTAGTCCTGCAGTACTTGTCGGTCCCAATGGACCGACCGGAGTAATTGGCCCAGCGTCAGTAAACAATCAGTACAATAGACCAGATGGTTCAAGAGATACGAGGTTCGATGAATCAGCTCAGAGGGGAGTATTAGTTGGGCCTGGAGGTCCAACAGGAGTCATCGGTCCGTACAGACAGCAGCGGCCTGTCTTGATTGGCCCAGGCGGGCCAACAGGTATCATTGGACCGAATAGAGGAGGATATCGAGGAGGTCTGTCAGGTCCAGGAGGACCTTCGGGAATAATCGGACCGGGTTACAGCCGTCAGTCTAGGCCTGGGCTTCTTGTGGGCCCGGGTGGCCCAACTGGTACCATTGGGCCGGGAAGACAGTTACTAGTTGGCCCGGGCGGTCCCACCGGCCAGATAGGGCCCCAATACTTCGGTAATTAAGTGTCTGTGATCTGATGTGATGTATTGACTAATATAGTTTAGTGATAATGAATGTCTGGGCGTTTACATTGAGACTGTCAGCCGTTGTGCGGCGAATGTAAATATTTTGGTAATTCTCTAACCAATGTATAAGTTTATGTGTAAGACAGCGCTAACTGCAATAAACCGCGTGTGCCTTCGAATAGTCTATTTATTTGTAAGTAACGTTGTATCTTCTTATTTACTGCTTATTTCCTGCTTCAGATGGTTTCTGTTTTCTTAATATGAGGTGTCCTTTTCCTATTCGCAGCGTAGTAGAAGTTAGATCACACCAGTAAATAGATATCGTTGACTGAACTTGTAAACCTGCTAACTCCATTTTAGATGCTTTGCAATTATATACCCTAACGAATACACAAATAGCAGCCTCTTTAAAAGAGCAAGTCGCTGCTTACTAACTTATTTACATGTATAATACATCTAGCTTAATTACTTTCTATAGGGTCTGGTATCTAAAAAAGAAAGGTCATGACATAAGTCAAAAGTCAAAAAGTCAAAATCATTTATTGCATATGAGTACAATTGGTACATTTATACACGTCATTTTTTTATCGACTACCGCTTCCTAGGTGTTAGCGCTGTGAAGAAGAAACGGCGCAACAAACTTCACGCAACACATCTTTTAAAAATCAAGTTTGCATACAATTAATAAAGATTTTGCGAAGCTGGTTAACATTAGTACCAGGCATCTTTGTCATTCAAATAATCGTGTACTTTATTATAGGCTTTCTTACAAAGTTGTTTTTTAATGTTAATCTTAAACTTTCTGTCCGTCATATTTAAGATTTCCTCTGGTAGTTTGTTGTAGAAGCGTATACATTGCCCCGTGAACGATTTGCTGACCTTACTTAGTCTTAACCCTGGTAAAACAAGTTTATTTTTATTTCTTGTATTATAACTATTATTGTCACAGTGCCTCAAAAAGAGATACATTTTTTCTGACATATAAAATATTATCTAAAATTAATTGACCAGCTACTGTTAATATGCTTATTTCTTTAAACTTTTCTCTTAATGAGTCTCTACAACGCAGATTATAGATTGCCCTAACTGCTCTTTTTTGCAAGATAAAAATGGTCTCTATATCTGCTGCTTGACCCCACAGTAGGATACCGTATGCCATGATACTGTGGAAGTAGCTAAAGTACACTAACCTCTATAATAAAGATATAAAGTACATTTCAGAATGCCAACGTGGGAAAAGGAAAGATGAAACAGTGGCAACAGGTACCAGCAAGTCAATAACAGATAAGAAACCCCAACCCACCCAACCAGTGCCGTATGTCAGGGCCGCAACCAGGAAGCGTATACGCCGCGAGGCCCGCCGGGGCGCTAGCGGCCTCAGGAACAACGACTCCAAACCCAAAAAAACAGACAAAGACAAAAAACAACAGAGAAAAGAGCCAAAAGACGACTCCCCAGACATCCCAGAATTTGTGTTCATGTTAAAGTTCTTTGAACTATTCTTTAGGTTTTTCGTTTTATAGTTTTGCGTGGTTGGGCAATAACTTCGTACGGCATTTCTGTGTTATTGTTTTCAGATTTAGCATTGTAACTCGCGAGATCGAGGAGAAATTCGAAGGAATGGAGACTTATGAAACATGTGCCATAAGAAAATATGATCAAACTTAACAGGTTTTTGACAGAAATATGGGTTTCTATCTCCATGAGTGATACATTTTGTACTTCCAGTAAAGGATGTGCTCTGACTTTGCCTCTAAGTCAAAAAATAAATACAAAAGGTGCTTCTGCCCATATGCTTAGTACGTACCAAAGCTGATTATGTCAAGATGATAAGCAGAGAACTTGTTATGACAATATGTTACGGCAGATTAATATGGACATTCCTTTCAACGGTATTTTATTAACTGTTTTAATGAAAACCTGGAACTCTTAATAATAATGATTAAATTGTATAGGTATAATTGGTCTATCCAATTACCACATTCTATCGCGTTTATCCTACGTGTACCAAACATCGCAGAAACATGGTACGCGTAGGATAAACGCGACGTTTGGAACGCGCTGTGTATAGTCATCTGTTTTGGTTCGTTGTTGTGGTACAACTGTAACAATGATGATGAAGTTATTTGGTCTATAGTGCTTTCATCATCAGAAGTGCCCACCAAAAGTGGCATTCTATTGGGGAGGCCTATGTTCAGCAGTGGACGTATATAGGCTGATGGTGCTTTACTTTCAGTTTTTACTTGCGTTTAGCGATATTCCAATGAAGCGATATTTAATGTCCAAATAAGAAAAGGTAATTTCATATTGTTTGTATTTTGTTTTACTGGTAAACGGGATGCGGAAGAATAATTATAGTTTATTAAATGAGAGATGTGAAATGTCCATATTTACATTCCTGTATGATTTTATACGCAAATGATTGACAAAATATGAACATATTTTTTTATAAATCTCGGAAAAGTTCCCGTAATATTCGTATTAACATAAACATACCTAATTCTGATCCAGGAATAATTTACAATTTGCGCCGATTTTACATAAATAAATTTCCAAGGGCGCTATTTAAGTCATCGCACACGAGTTACGGACCTGGCATCCAAAGTTTGGATACTAGAGCGTTAGTTACTCTAAAGGAAAAGTAATTTTAAAAGAAAATTGTGATTGAACAAATATAATCAGAAAAAAAAAACTGTTTTTTTTTCTTCGAAAACTGGCGCCATCTATACCTCATACCATGAAGCAAAATAATTTTTCGTAGCTCATAGTTTCACCTCAAAGTGTTTTCCTTCATGAATTCATGATTGACACTAATTGGTTATTAAATTAGGTAACAGATGATTTTAAAATGTGCATCCGTTCTAATTTAATAACCAATTAGTGTCAATCATGAAGGTAAACACTTTGAGGTGAAACTATGAGCTACGAAAAATTATTTTGCTTCATGGTATGAGGTATAGTGTGACTCAACCCGTACGCTCTATCTACAGAACTCTTTAGATTTATGAAATCCTCTTATACAAAGTAGATAATAATATATTTATTCACACGTTTCAAATAGACAATTATATAAATCAACACTCAGATAAATTTTTCACAGTCCATTTTTAATAAACATTGGAATATTTATTAGTTTCCTGTCGTGTATATGTCGAATTACTTTTAAAAATAATACCAGTTAGAATGGAAATAAAGATTTTTGACGGATAGTTAGGCGGGTCTGGCATTCGTCCAAGCGCCTCGTTCGTTTAACATTCGGGATAGAGGAGTGCAACTGAAACTGTTTCGTCTTTCGGCCGAAAACGAAACCGAATATAAATAAATAAATAAATATAAATATATGGGGACGTTTCACACAGGGCCACCTGATCCCAAACTAGGCAGAGCCTGTAATATGGTTATCAGACAGCTGATATACATACATAAATACATAATATAACATATAAATAACATCCAGTCACAAGGCAAACACAAGTGTTCATCACATGAATGTTTGCCCTGGGCGGGATTCAAACCCGCGACCCCGAGCTTCGCAAAGATTCATACCCACAGTACACTACACTTAATTCACTAATTACTTACTTGCTACTATCGGAAAACGAACGTTTATTTGTGCGCCTAAACTATCTATAGTAGGGCCTAGCGCACGAGCATATTTGATCGAGAAAGGGACAACGTTATTATACGTCAACAACACGAGTGCTTCTCTTTCTAACCGGCAGGCGGCAGCAGCCTGTGGCATCCGTAGGAAGTCAAAGTCAAAATCATTTATTGCATATGAGTACACTTGGTACATTTATACACGTCATTTTTTTTTTATTGACTACCGCTTTATCAATTTATACTGGCCTACTGCGAAATGGATTATCGAAACTCTGAGTATCGATCGACCGAAAGCTGCAACTTATTTTTATATCTAAATTTTCACTACAAAAATCTATTATCTTATTTTCACTTAAAATAATATGCAAAGTAGTGGAGTATCTTTTATAATTTTTTTTTGGTTGCAAGTATAAAAGTTTTATTAGTAAAATGTAAAAATGTATTTTAAGGAAATACGAAACCATTTCATAAAACAAATACAACTGTCTAATAAGAAATGATAATAAATGTTAAAAAATATTTAAATATATAATACTTATCCGATCGAGTCATTTAGATTCCCATTTGCATGTTGTATGTATATATGTATGTATGTATGTATGTATGTATGTATGTATGTTAGTATGTATGTATGTATGTATGTATGTATGTATGTATGTATGTATGTATGTATGTATGTATGTATGTATGTATGTATGTATGTATGTATGTATGTATGTATGTATGTATGTATGTATGTATGTATGTATGTATGTATGTATGTATGTATGTATGTATGTAAACGCCTTATTGTACCAAAAATAACAACAACAACAATAATAAAATAGGAATTAAACTGTGTACAAAGGCGGACTTATCCCACTTAGGGATCTCTTCCAGTCAACCTTAGAGTAACCGAAAGGACAAGTATAATGCGTTTAGTACCAAATTTTATAAAAAAATGTACCTACTTTTAATAAAGTTTGAAAATACATATTACATAAACATATTGTATTGGCCTGAAGACATCTTAAACTTTTTACCGAAACCGATTTCGACGAAAGTACCGTAGGCCGAAACTGAAACCACAGTCAGACTCTATTACGGGAATCCGAAACGATCCAGTGATGAATTGTGCAACTAGCAACTTCAAACAATTTGTCTTGCACGAACATTTAACTTTTATTTACACAGCTGCAGCAAAGATCCTCTTTTGTTTTATGGCAACGGGGCTAATGCTAATCAATCTTTGTTGAAATCTATATCAGAGACGTAATGACATTTCATACCGAGGACATCGCATCGACGCGCTGTTAACGGGACGGCAAAAGTGTGTTTAATCGCGATGTAAACACGCTTTTTTTAGTCGCGTTTTGATCGCAAAGCTGTAAGGATGCTTATTATTGTCATTCATCATCAGGTTATTTTTGTCTCCACTACAGGAGCACAACCCTCTCTCATCTGCTGGAGACAGACTGAGGATTCGGCCTACACTCCCCGCGCTGGCCAGACGGGTTGGGGACGCCTGATTTATGTTTTATAATGTATTCCCTTAGTCGCCTTGTACGACATCCGCGAGAAGAGTTGGAGTGGTCCTATTCTACTCTACCGGAAACCACACGGCATTATAATACATTATAAAACATCAATCAGGCCTCCCATATGTCATTAAAAGTGCCAAAATAATGCCCAGACCACACAAAAAAAGGATAATATGCAAAAAAGAAAGAATTCCACTAATATTATAAATGCGAAAGTTTGGATGTTTGTTCCTCAATCACGCTTTAACCACTGAACGGAGTGATGAAACTAGGCACACATATAGATTAGGTCCTGGAGTAGGACATAGGATAGTTTTATCCCGAAAAAACTTCTAACTCCAACGGGAAATACATACTAATTTTTGATGTTAAGTTGTCCACGCGGACGACGTAGCGGGCAACAGCTAGTTTTCAATAAATATTAAAAATGAGTAGTAGGACTAGAATAGAATAGGACCACTCCAACTCTTCCCGTGGATGTCGTAGTCGACTAAGGGAATACTTTATAAAACATCAACCAGGCCTCCCAAACCCGTCTCGCCAGCGCGGGGAGTGTAGGCCAAATCCTCTGTCTGTCTCCGGCAGATGAGAGAGGGGTGTGCTCCTGCAGTGGAGACAGAAATAACCTGATGATGATGATAATACGTTTATGTTATGAAATGTCATTGCAGAGACGTAATTAGCGACCCTCACCTCCCCGCCAGTTTAACGTCGCCCGGAAAATGGAGCACTTCTGGAAGTACGCAATACTGGGCTACGGCCGTTTGGTACAATATCGACGCTGTAAGTTAGAAAGAGAAACACTTATAGCTTTAAACACCTCTGTTGGTCGACTATCGCACTCTAGGTGAGCAGCTCTACTATTAGTTTTAAGTATTCTTGCTTGGAGTGCCGGGTTTTCTATAGTTAGAAGATCGTTTAGTTCACGACGGCTCACATGTCACTGTATGCGTTATATTGTTACTGCGTTAAGTGTCAGGGGACTTGGTTGAGGTAGTTGCCTATCCGGTGCTATCCAGATGAGTCACGGGTATGCGGTCCCGGCTTACACAGTTATCGCTACTACAATCCCACTATCCTTCCGTAATAGCGGTATCCCATACCTACCCTATACTCCACCCCCATCTCCTGTCCCATCCGCCAATCCTAGGTCTGCCGTGCCGATGGATGCGTGTCCAGGGGCTAGCCTGGTCGTAAGCGTGCAGACATCCCGGAGAAGGGCGAACTCTGGGCACTATTAGCCTCACCGAATCATGCAGGACTCTGATGAGGTGGACAATTATTTCCCTAGCTAATCGTGGTACCTCAAAAAGGGTATTACGGGACGAAAAGCGGACGAAGGGAAAGCCACTTTGCAATATTACATTGCGCAAAGTGGCGATACATCGTCTCTGCCTACCCCTCTGGGACTAAGGCGTGAGCATTATGTATGTGTGTTACTGTGTTAGTTCTATCGTTACGTGTGCATACGTACTCTAAGGTACACGAAGGTACCTCACGCGCTCACCCTTCCCGATAAGTAACGGGGCGTGCCCTAATGAATTGAACGATCTATACATAAAAGTCATATCATGAAACAAAATAATTTTTCTCACCTCATAAATCACCTCAAAGTTTTTACCGTCATGATTGACATTAATTGGTTATTAAATTAGATAACAGATGAACATTAAAATCATATGTTATCTAATTTAATAACCAATTAGTGCCTTTATGAATTGAACGATCTATACATAGAAGGCATACCATGAAGCAAAATATTTTTCAAACCTCATAAGTCACTTCAAAGTGTTTACCGTCATGATTGGCACTAATTGGTTATTTTAAATAACAGATGAACATTTAAAGTTATCTGTTTCTAATTTAATAACCAATTAGTGTCAATCATGAAGGTAAAAACTTTGCGATGACTTATGTGGTGCGAAAAATTATTTTGGTTCATGGTATAAGGTTGTAGCGCATTATGATCTTTCAGCAGTTTAATTTATCTTGATTATCGCTATTAAACGTTTTATCTGAAACCTAAGAAACAATGCAATAGATTCTATTACCGAGCTGACTTACCAATGGTGGTGATGACGATGATAGAGTAGAACAGGGCCCCGGTGAAGGTCCACTGAATGTTGTCGGGGTTCTCGTTACCGTCCCACCCTCGCACCTTCATCTCCAGGAGGATTGCGTTCTCGAAGTCCTGCAAATCCACATAGAAACTTATTCGTATTACTGTGAAAACAGTAGAACTTTTTTAAGGACCTCTAATGTCATATCCACTACAGGTTTAGAGAGGGAGGGGGTTCCAAAATACCCCGCTTCGTCACGAAGAGGGGGTGGGAGGGGTGGGGGTTGGGAGGGGTGGGGTTGGAGGAGGTAAGGGAGGGGAGGTGGGGAAGGGGGAGGGAGTCGTGGCCTTCGTCACGTAGTTTTCACGAGAGATGTAAATTTTTAGAAAAAGAGTTTCAGCTTTGATGAGTTGCGTCGCTGAAGTAATTTATGATTTTATTTTTATTGAAAGTACATTTTAAAACCTATAAAATACTAGCACGTTAGCGGTTCTTTGTGGCCATCTAAAGGAATCTAGCGCTTTATTAAGCATAAAATCCCTACAATGTAAAATACTACGACAAAACCGGTGGGGGGGGGGGGGGGGGCTACAGCGTCTTTAGGAAATACATGGCAGAGAGCGACCAGTTTCTGCTGTAAAGCGGCATTAGGCCCTTTTCTGAGGACACACATTTAAAATTTGACGGTATTAAATTTAAAAGAATTGGGCCTATTGTCGAACTACACAAAATAAATTAGTTATAGCTGTGGCAAACTCATCACGTTCTAATTTGGATCTTATGGGCTTACAAATATGGAAGCCAACCTTAAGCATCTCAGTGACGTCGATTGTCCAGTTGGTGGCGTCGAGGCAATAGGTCCCATACGTCATGCCCCATATGCTCTGCGTCGTGTTGTTCCTGATCTTCGATATGTTCCTTTTCACCTGCACATTACGTCTCAATTCATAAACCAGCAGAAATTAAAGTACAAGCATTGTCACAGACTGAAATGCTGAAATACGTTCACTGCTGAATAAGCCTCCTCAATAGAATGCCACTTTTGGTGGGCTGTCCATTGGGATATTTGTTATAAACACCACGCTTGGTATGTGGGTTCGTATTCGCAGTAATGATTTTAATAAGAGGACACTGCTGTCTGTCCTTGGTGCAAACTCTTAGTCGCCTTAACGATACCCACGGGAAGATTGCTGGTGATGACCAAACGACTGATGATGGTAATGATTCTTCTAACCTCAGCTGTCTTAGTTTGGACTCTTTTACAATGTCCTTATGTAAACTTCTGTATATTTGTACTGGAGATAAAGGACAAGAATCTAAGTTACCTTCAACCACTTGCACAATGCATCTAACAAGATAATGGAGGTTTTGTCTGATCAAGAGAGACCTCCTCTTGATTCAACAAGGAAGTCTTTAAAGAAGACGACGCAGGTAACTAGGACCAAGGATTTTAAAATAAAATACCTTAGAGTCCAGTTCATCGTCATTATCATTATATCAGCCCTTAGACGTCCACTGCTGGAGACAGGCCTTCCCCAACATACAGCTTCACACCCGGTGCTTCGCCCTCCGCATCCAGTTCGCATAGAGTCTATATAGGGCTGCAAAACTTGGTGATCGTTTATTATATTAGGTTGCAAACCTCTCTCTCATTCTGTGCCTCCAACTTCTCGAAGGTGACGGCACCGAGGATGCAGTACGCCACCACAAGGCTGATCATTACGAAGTGGGAGAACACAACAGAGCATAGCTTCCATGTGTAGTAGAGCACCTGAAATGAATGACCAGATCAAAAAATCTCTTTGGATATCGTTATTGGACGAGTACAATACTTATTTTAAAGGTGAGAAAGAAAACAGAGAGGAAATGAAAGAAGCAATTATCAGGTTAATACGAAGAATAGACTTCATGTCTACTCTTCTACTCTTAATGATAGTAAATTAAAGTTAGGCGTGACAAAGAAACCGGTTTAAACGTAGACCTTCGACAGCAACTCACTGTGCGCTGATGAAAATACAAAAACTCAAATAAATGATATGAATGCTTGAGTGTGCTAAAAAAAACCATGGCGAGCGGTAGAGGCGTGGAGTTAAGGCGAGTTAAACATGGAGCAAAATCATTTTTCGTAGCTTATAGTTTCACCTCAAAGTTTTTACCTTCATGATTGACATTAATTGGTTATTAAATTAGATAACAGATGAACATTAAAATAACCTGTTTTCTAATTTAATAACCAATTAGTGTCAATCATAAAGGAAAAATCTTTGAGGAGAAACTATAAGCTACGAAAAATGATTTTGCTTCATGGTATGAGGTGTAAGTTTACGTGAGTTTTATATGTCCGTTCTTCGTAAAAACCGGTAACCGAAATTCGGTTAGATTTCAGTATTTCCATAAATTAACCGGTAAATCAAAAAATTACGTGTTTCCAGTTTTATGAACAATATTAAGTGCAATTTCACTCACTTTAGCACATTTGCTGGGCGGAGGTGCGGGGTACGGAACACGCTCAATGCGAACTTCTCTACGCGACATTGCACTTCACTGTGACGTATCTATGTTGGTGAGTTATGACGTCGTTCACTGCCCTAGTAGAGTTTCATTTTACCGAGTTGGAAGGTATTTGGGGTTATTTTCCTTACAGAATTATAATTCTGTCCATATTTCAAGCGCCGCTGCGTTACTACGATAACCACATATATTTGACAAAAGAGTCAACCAAGGATCGGAATAAGATGCAAAACGAAAATTTGCCACGAATGTTAAATATAGAAATTCATATTTATGCGATTTTATTACCAGTTTTAATGAATATTCTTTGACTATTAGCAGTAATAATTAAAAATTATTAAAAATCTAATTAAGAAAAGATAGGTAATCTCATGTTATTAGTTTTTTATTTTACTAGAAAGAAATATAAGAAAGACTATAGAATTAGCGATGTGGAATGTCCATATTTATATTAATTATATTTATATACATAAATCAATGACAAACAAATGATAAACAATCTTTTTTTAATAAATCTCGGTAAAAAAATGGAAATGTTCACATTAACATAAACATTTCATCGCAAGTATATTAACGACACTACCTTATTCCGATCCCTGTTAAAACTCTTTAAAGATTAAGTTTAAGTATCACTTATACACAAAACCTGAGGTGCAGTGTCAAAAGTTTTACATTTTTTTAATAGACTTCCTCGTATGCCATAATTACACTGGATCTCGCCACGTTACTCAAGGAATTATGAAGAACCTTTTTTAGAGTTCCGTCAAAACCCTTGTAAGGGCTTTTGTGCACTACACGGAATTTTACTGGTACAGCAGTACGATTTTTTACGGTCCGATGTGGCAGCTATATATTTGAGTGGGCGCTCATCATCATCTGTTTCATTACCGGCGCATATTTATATCCGATTCATCATCATTATCATCAGGTTATTTTTGTCTACACTCCAGGAGCACAACCCTCTCTCATCTGCCGGAGACAGACGGAGGATTTGGCCTACACTCCCCGCGCTGGCCAGACGGGTTGGGGAGGCCTGGTTGATGTTTTATAATGTATTCTCTTAGTCGCCTTGTACGACATCCACGGGAAGAGTTGGAGTGGTCCTATTCTACTCTACCGGAAACCACATGGCAAAATTATAAAAATAAATCCGATTGCGGACAGTATAATTCCGTGTACTGCACAAACGCCCTAACGAGGATATTTTACCCATCTGGATAGGTATCCCAAAACCGGTTAGGCCGATTCAGTTGAAATTCGAAAGATCATTTAATCTTCCTTCGTAACCGGTTACGAAACTTCAGCTTCGAAGGGACTCGGACAGATAGATAGAAACAGATAAATACTTTTACTTTTAAACAAAATGTTAAAGCAAATCTAATTTTCTTTATAAAGCACTATAAATCACCAATGTTTACTTTAAAATCACTTAATAAATCACTTTGCTCAATCCGAAGCCAATAGGCGTAATCCACTTAATGGGTTTCTTTCAGCGGTTAATCCCGAATAGACACTGTTATGATGGGTTCCGTACAAATATTTACGTTTAAAGATTATTATAATCATGTGCGGGTAAAAGCGAGCACCGTGCGCGCATTCGCGCATAAACTACGCTGGGTTCCCGTGCTAGGTTAGGTTTTTACCTTTTGGTTTAACTTGGTAAAAAGTTTTTTTTACCGCACCGGGGACCGGGGACCGCGTTCTCCTGTCTATATTAAGATTATTACTGCGATCACCAATCCACTTGCCAAGCGTGGTGGTATTGGCAAATCCCCCAATGGACAGCCCACCAAAAGTGGTATTCTGTTGGGGAGGCTTATGTTCAGCAGTGGACGTGTTTCGGCTAAAGATGGTGTAAGTGCGAAGATCGACCAACGACCTGAGGAAGGTGGCCGGAAGCGGATGGATGCGCAGGGCGGAGGACCTGATTTGGTGGCTTCATTGGAGAAAGCCTGTGTCCAGCAGTAGACGACTAAGGGCTCATATTATGAAGGGTTAAGGCTTTTCAGCAGATAAAAATATTCGGTGAGAAAAGCTGCATATTCTGAAGAATATTTTTCCTTCCTTTCTTTTGTTTTATTTAAAACTCGTTTTAACAAACAAAAAAAGATGAATATGCCTACTGACCTACCTAGTAAAATAAGCTAAAATTAATGTAGAAATTCTTTATATCAAAATAAACCTCAGACCAATTAAATTCCCGTGTTTTCGGGAGTGCCTTGGAGCTGGCAACACTTTTTCGGGATAAATCGGGAGAGGCCGATTCCGCGGCCGCGGTTTACGATCAAACACGACAGCCGGCTATTTGGGTCGATTTCCATCGCAGGGCCGGACCCAGCAAGGACTATTACCCAACTGGCCCCAAATTGGTCTGCGCGTTATAATCTTATCTTCTTAGGGGGCGAGAAAGACCTGGTGGCACTTCGACCCTTCAGGATCTTTTGTGCCAAACTCTTCTGCACTTAGTGAACGTACCCAAACTACGTGACACATTTGATAAAAAATTAACCCCCCTCCCTATCTAGTTTTCACGTAATAATGCATAAATATGGTTTTAAACCAATTTTATTATATTCACCAAGAGTGCATGCATTCCTATAATTACAAGATTAAAATAATATTATCAAGAAGAATATCCGGTGAGGAGGGGTAGTATTTTAAAGACCCCCCCCCCCCCCCCCACCCCTCTAAACGGGTCACGTACTTTGGGTACGTTCCCTAACGGTGCCACAAGACTATTTGGTGGACTTTACATACGCCTTAAAATTTCTTCTTTGGCATATGCAGTTTGGCATATGTAGTTTATGCAGGTTTTTTACGATGTTTTTCTTCACTACTAATTCTCTACTAAGATTAAAAATGCGATATTTCGAGGTTTATTACTCAATCACACTTCAACCACTGGACGGATTGTGATAAAACTTGGCACACATATAGGATAGGTCCTGGAATAGGACATAGAATAGTTTTTATCCCGAAAAAACATCCCATTCCTACGGAAAAACAAAATAATTTGTGATTTTAAGTTGTCGTGACGAAGGGGACGGCAACAGCTAGTTATAAATAAACCGTACTTATATTTCGAAAAAAATATTTGTACTGGCGGACCTTGAACCCACAACCTCCGAGTTATTCAGTTAAATACGAGTATAGATATTTGGTTTATTAAGTAATTCGTTTATCTTTCATGTATTTATTACACTGTATTATTTATGTAATATGTTCATACTTTAGTGTAAGTGTATAGTCATTGCTATTACCAAATTATTTACTAAAATATTATTTACTAAGGTTAGGTTAAGTCGTCAGTGCAGGCCGAGGCCAAAAATCGAGGCCCACGATGACCCTGAGTACTTCCCTGGACCGTTATTCTATTTCACAAGCAATAAAGTCTGAATAGTCACCTACCTGTTTGAAATAACTATAAAGGGATCAATACGACAGAACAGACGAAAATGTCAGAGTGACATTTTATATGACGATACAAGATACATAAATTATTTTAACAAAGTACTAAAAGAAAACGATAGAATCAAGTTCGCTATTGTCAGGTAACGTTACATGAGTAAAAAAAGTCATACATATATGGCATAAATAAATAAATATAAATAAATATTAAATATGTGTGCCGTGTGGTTTCCGGTAGAGTAGAATAGGACCACTCCAACTCTTCCCGTGGATGTCGTACAAGGCGACTAAGGGAATACATTATAAAACGTAAATCAGGCCTCCCCAACCCGTCTGGCCAGCGCGGGGAGTGTAGGCCAAATCCTCCGTCTGTCTCCGGCAGATGAGAGAGGGTTGTGCTCCTGCAGTGGAGACAAAAATAACCTGGTGATGATGATTAAATATAGATACATTGTCTAATCCCAAACTAGGATTTTTTTCCTGTGCTATGGTAATTAAACAAGGATAGGACAATTCACAAACATAACATCCAGACCAATCTGAAATTATAATAAAATTATACTTCTTTGTTATCCTGAATAGCTACTAATGTATTTGAAAACTATAAATTACTATAAATTTTAATTGACTAAGCCGATTGCTAAGGGAATACATTATAAAACATCAATCAGGCATCCCCAACCCGTCTGGCCAGCGCGGGGAGTGTAGGCCAAATCCTCCGTCTGTCTCCGGCAGATGAGAGAGGGTTGTGCTCCTGCAGTGGAGACAAAAATAACCTGATGATGATGATGAAGCCGATTGCGATGAAAAACTAAATGTTACTCTGAGTTAATCTTTATGTTTCTGTGGAAAATTTATCAAAATCGGTTCAGAAAAAAAGGGAATCGACTACCTCTGGCGTCCGTTCAATGACTAAGCCACCATTAGAATTCCCAAAATAGGACAACTCACTATACTTACAAAAACCTAGACCAGGATCAACTTTGAGTCTGTCAATATCGGAAATTGCCCTCCGGAGCGATCGGTCTACTTTCCCCATCGGTCTACTTGTCCAAATGGTCAACTTTCCTTTTCGGTCCACTTTCCTTATCGGTCCACTTTACCCATCGGTCCACTTTACCCGTCGGTCCACTTTACCCGTCGGTCCACTTTACCCATCGGTCCACTTTACCTATCGGTCCACTTAAGAAGAAGTGATATAGTTTTTGATCGCAAACTATCAAAACTGTTAAAAAAACTTGAAACCAGATAAATAAATTTTCTAAAGAAAATTATCTTAGTTAAATTAGCTTTGGGTGTTCATTTTAAAAATTGAACCCGAGACCACCGCCCATTGTTTAAGGAAAATTCCAAAGAAAAACGAGGCGATACAAAGAAAATAAAAAAGGAACATAAAATAAATTAATAGTTTATTTTTATTTATTTACAATAAATGATACACTGCGCTGTGTATTTAATTGCTGATGGTACTTCTTTAGATATACTTTATATTTTTATAATAATTAACAAATACATAGATTATTAAAATATCTAACAGATTAAAAAAACATATGATCGAAAATTAAACGGTCCTTCGGTCATTAACAGGGATCGGAATTCGGTAGTATCATATATGTAAAAGTTGCCGTGTGGTTTCCGGTAGAGTAGAATAGGACCACTCCAACTCTTCCCGTGGATGTCGTACAAGGCGACTAAGGAAATACATTATAAAACATCAATCAGGCCTCCCCAACCCGTCTGGCCAGCGCGGGGAGTGTAGGCCAAATCCTCCGTCTGTCTCCGGCAGATGAGAGAGGGTTGTGCTCCTGCAGTGGTGACAAAAATAACCTGATGATGATGATATATGTAAAAGATAAGATAAGATCATATATGTTAATGCTTCGAAAATTTGTAATGGCAGACTAATATGGATATTCCTTTTTGTTGTAATTGTGATCGTCTAAAGCTAAACTAACGCAAAACATGTGACTCGAATACAAGTTCCTTAAAAAATTTCACCTACTTCACCTTTAAAACGAATTTTAATCCAGGAATTGTAGATTATTAAATGAACTATGTGGAATCTCAATATCTATACCTATTATTGTATGATTTAAGTGCACACATCAATGAGTAATATAATATCCAGGGATTCCGATACAATTTTATAAATTTAAAAATAAATCATCCTCATCAGCCTGAAATAGTCCACTATTGGCCTTAGGCCTCTCTCAAACACATACATGACACTACCTAATTGCGATCCATGCTCATAAGACTGGTTATATCCAGCTCTGTTCCTTCACTGTTACATTTAAGAACCTGCTGATTTCAAATGCATAAAAATTAAAATATTTTGCAACTCATTAGGCCGATAAAAATATTAAAATCGATTTACTAAAATTAATCATTTGTAAAAAGAAAAACGAAACGTTAAAAAAGCAAATAGTTTCAAAGTGTAAACAAACATTGAAGTTTTAATTAGAAACTATTTGCTTTTCACGCAAGGCGAAACTGTTAACATAACAAAATCCAACAGGTGTAAATCCTATTTGCTTTAAAAACATATTTGGGTTTCCTAGACTTGGCGTGTACATGTTAAACCAAACCGTAAGTATCAGAAAAAAACTGCGCAGTTTAAAAGTAACAAACATTATAACTTTGTACATATTTTACTATCTATCATCATCAGCCTGCAAAAATCCACTGCTGGACATAGGCCTCCCTCAACCTGAACCCGATCCTCGGCTCTTCTCATCCAGTCACTGCCAGCCGCCTTGCGCAGATCGTCGCTCCATCTAGCCAGGGGAGGTCCCAGCCGTGGACTCGTTTATCCCAACGGTAATTGCTATAGGCCACTGGATAGTCTAACAGTGGACATCAAAAAGACAATGATGATTCTTTGCAAAATACAAGTGCATTGGCAGTATGATAAATGGAATGATGGCTATATGGACGTAAATAAGCAATAACATGTCAATCCACTATATGAGCTTTCTGTACCATCCAGTTGATAATCGGCTTAAAACATTTGATACCGATTTCCTGAATTATTAGACATAGACATAGATATACTTTATTGATAACTTCCGTTACAGGTCAAATAAAAATTATAAACAAGTTAAATGAAATCAAATTATAAAGCAAATTAAACACAAATATAAAAACATCAATAACTAACATAAATATAAAAATGTCAAAATAAAATTCTTAAAACTAAATAAACTAAGTTAGTTAGAACAGTGGAGATAAATGGAAAAGTATCCCCCCTGGTAGAAAAGAGTGGAAAAAAATTCCGTTCTTCCCAACTAGTAGGGACAGACCAGTAGAGATATGTGGAATAGGCCATTTTAACTGAATAACCTTTAATTCTTAGAAAATTTAGATTTTTTTTATTATCATGTTAATGCGCTATAAACGACACATTATTGCTTATCTGCGTCCATATATGCTTAAAATCATCTTATCTTATCTTCTTAGGGGGCCAGGAAAACCTGGCGACACTTCGACCCTTCAGGATCTTTTGTGCCAAACCCCTGACCACCAACGGTGCCCCGAGCCGATTTGGTGGACTTCACATACGCCTCAGAATTTCTTCCTCGGCATATGCAGGTTTCCTTACGATGTTTTCCTTCACCGAAAAGCCTGTGGTATTATAAATAAACCGTACTTAAGTGTCGTAAAACTCATTGGTACGGGCGGGGTTTGTACCAGGACCTCATGAACGTGAGGCGAGTGCACAACCAACCGACTACCACCGCTCTTTTAGTTGCTTAAAATCATACTAACACTTGTATCGTTTGAACCTATATAAAGTTTTCAATTGAGATTCTTATCTCATTCTGTTATTCAGTGAAACTAAAAATACAGGTTTCGACGCTTGCAGACACTTTACCAATCATATAAACTAGTCTTTTCAGTTTAGTTTACGCCAAAGATAAACACATTTGATATCAATTCGACTAGCACCGCGAGATATTAATTTGTCCTTCGTTCTGAAGTTTGGAAGGTGCTGCAGGCGCAGGGCGGGCGAGCTGCTCCGCTTCCTGGATGGTGTCGGGTAGCCGCGTGTTCAGTGTCTCGGGTGTTGTCAGCATCAGCGCGCCAGCTATCAGCGCTGTGGCTCCGAAAAGGACTGATGGTAGCCACTCTACGTAGATCGCCTGTAATTGGGAATTAAGGAAGAATGATAATTTATCATGCCGTCTGGTTTCAGGTAGAGTAGAATAGGACCACTCCAACTCTTCCTGTGGATATCGTACAAGGCGACTAAGGGAATACATTATAAAACATCAATCAGGCCTCCCCAACCCGTCTGGCCAGCGCGGGGAGTGTAGGCCAAATCCTCCGTCTGTCTCCGGCAGATGAGAGAGGGTTGTGCTCCTGCAGTGAAGACAAAAATAACCTGATGATGATGATGATAATTTATCACGAAGAAATTAAAAGGTAGTAACGTAGAGAATATAGAGATGGAAATACAAGTAAAATTCATGCGTCAAAAAATGGATCGATCGTCAGAAAATGTATAGCAATTCATTTGCCAGGAAACGCTATAATAACTCTTCAATGTAATATTCTAATGGAGTCCTAACACAGTAACAATATAACGCATACATAGGTACAATAAAGTGCAAGCGATATAGAGAAAGATTGGGACGTGCCGTCGTGAACCGAACGAAAGGTAAAAGGTGCATACAAATGATAGGTTGTGAACACTTTTTTCTTATACCTAGTCTACTATACTAAACAGAGTGGAGCGGCATCTCAAGTAATCGACCAGAAGGATAACATTATTTTCCTTGCTCTGATACGCTGAACTCAGCTTTCCAGGGCTTAATATTAGAGGATATAATTGAAATATGATTAACTAGCTATGCCCGCGGCTCCGTTCGCGTGAACTACAGAATCCGGTCTCCCGCTTCTCCCGCTCCCTATTCCGCTCTCGCTCCCGCTCCCCTCCCGCTTCCGCTCCCGCTCCCACACCCTTTTCCCACGTCCACGTCCACTCCCACTCCCACTCCAATTCCTATTCGCAGCTCCAAATATAATCCAAACTCATCGCAATCTGAATAGTACGGAAATGCTATTATATGCAATATATTGCATACTAACCTTACCTACTAATGTATTTGAAAACTAAAAATGTCTATAACTTTTAATTGAGTTAGCCGATTGCGATGAAAAAAAGACTAAATGTTAAGCCCCATGTTTTTGTGAAAAGGTCATCAAAATCCATTCAGTAGTTTTTAAGTGATGCGTGAACAAACTCACAGACAACAGATAAACAGACAAAAATTCCAAAAATGATTGAAATGTGTTCTATTACTTAAAAAAAAAAAAATGTATGGGGACACTTATCCTTAGACCCCTAATTTTTTTTTTGCAAATATCTTCAATGTACAGACACGCGATGTTTATGATTTTATTTATTAGATGGGTGATAAATATAATTATTGTTAAAAGAAAGTTTACCAGTAAAGGCATCTGAGGCGCAACGATAGAGCCAATTCTCCCCACCATAGAGCAAAACCCGAGCAGCGAGTGTCGAGCATGCGTAGGGAATAACTCCGATGTATACATGTAGATGCCGCTGAACGCCTGCGTGATGGCGATCTTGCCCAAAAGGTAGAGGGTCGTAGCCAGCCAAGGTAGAGCTAGAAGTAGAAACAGCGTTTAAGATTGGTAGAGCTTCAGCGATTTGAATGATAAAGATTGTAAATTCGACCAAGATCATGTCAGCATTGCTAAATCAGGCCTCTCCAAAAATAAGAGAAGGTGAATGCCCAGATCACTACGCTGGACCAGGAGTATATTGATTTTGATTCAGATACGATGTTTCTGCTCATTACCTAAATACGATACCTAATGGAGGTGGTGCTATTGAGTTTGGGCAACCATACGGGAACGAACGATCAAATTCAAAGTCATGTTATTCAAAATAGATACTCCAGGATGCCGGTCAGTGAACCATCAAGAAACTAAGGTTTTCTAATCAGAAAATAAATAGATATCTTATACTTGTAAGAAGCATATACATTAATAATTTTAACAAGGTAACTTGAACAACTACTTGCTACTACGATGAAGTGATAACTAGGCAGATAAACAACACAACTCTAAATTTAGAAGCTCCACTGAAACCTCTTTAAATCATTCACAGAAACTGTGATCAACAGCATAAGATATGATTCATAACAAATAACTTTCCGGAGGAGGCGTTACTCGTCAATTATCATTCTGTAAAGCCAACTTATTTATCAACATTCTAAGAATATACAAAACTTACATTCAGGAACGAAGGTAATAGCCACGCATGCAATCCCGCAGACCACATACGCAATCAGCAGCGTCTTCTTCCTGCCGATCCGGTCCAGCACCAGTGCGTTCGTCACCACTGCGATCACCTCCACACTCACTACCAGCATGTAATTCGTGTACTTATCCCCTGCCAGAGACACCGAGTTTATCGCCAGCCCGTAAAATACAAAGGTACAAGTAATCCACCAATAGGAACATATCGCCAGTCGAGTCATAATAATCGGGGAGTGTAGAACCTGAATCCACAACCCTTCTTCCTCTTTAGGTTCCTTTTTCTCTTCATCTGGCTTTATCTTCTCATCTGTGAGCTGCTTCATAGTATCATCAGATAGAGTTACATTGTTCATTTTAGCTGCTTTCATTATAATCTCAACAGCTTCATCTTTTCTTCCCTTTGATAGCAACCACCGGATGCTCTCAGGAAGGAGGTAGATGTATAGAAGAAATAGTAGAGATGGTGGGTATACGACAAGTATGAAGGTTCTCCAATAGTGGAAGGTCTTGGCGAGAAGGGCGAAGCTTAATCCTCCTATTACTAGCATGATTCCTAGGAATGCTGTTGTTAGAACTCGTTTGTCTTGTCCTAAAAGTTCAATTGCTGTAAAACAGAAACAATAAGAATTAGTATTGTCTTCAACAGTGGAACTCTTTGATTGAGACAAAAATGGTACATACTTAGAATGTACGCAGCAGGAAAAGCACTAGCTCCTGCTATGGTTTCCAGGAATTCGACAATAACGTACATCTCGTAAGAAATAGAGAATGCTTTGAGGGATCCAATGGCTCCTACTAATGTGCAACTGAGGATCAATGCACGTTTTCGGCCCCATCTGAGAACAGATAAATTATAGATTAAAACTAAATAATGATTACAATAGCTTATCTCTTATATCTTATTTTATATCTTATTGTTAGTTTCTTCATAATAAAAGAAGAAACTAACAATAAGATATTTAACAAATACCTGAGATAGCTATTGATTTCCAAAAGCTACTACACATTAAATGAATACCTAAACGATAAATTATGATAAAATTAGATAACAAATAGATATGCAATAAATGAAATAAAAAGAACATTTATACAAATAATCCATAATACGAGTACATTTATGTACATTATGTATATAATGATAAACAACTTGATAACGTCGACAATATTGTTGGTCCTCCTCTCTCCTACTTACTGTGCCCAAATGGGTCCATGAGAACTCTGTTTTTTATCATCTGTTAACACCATGGCATGCAATAAAGTTTACTGATTACAATTAAATAAGGTTTTAAGATTCGCTCAGCCTGTGGCGGCGGCACATGCGAGAGAAAAAAACGGAAGCTCTTCTCTTTGACGTAGAAACTAAAACACTAGACGTTGGTAGTGTTGTCAATATTAGTATCACAGGTTTACTCTCTAGGTTGGAAGAGCGTCCTGTTTTCATTCTGGGATCATTGACAACATGGACAGCAGTTTGACGTGATTTTCCCTTCCGTTTTTAAGTTGAATGGGGTAAGAGAGCCGTGGTAGCCGGTTGGTTGTGCACTCGCCTCACGTTCATGAGGTCGTGGGTTCAAACCCCGCCCGTACCAATGAGTTTTACGAAACTTAAGTACGGTTTATTTATAATACTACAGGCTTTTCGGTGAAGGAATACATCGTAAGGAAACCTGCATATGCCGAAGAAGAAATTCTGAGGCGTATGTGAAGTCCACCAAATCGGCTTGGGGCTCCGTTGGTGGACAGGGTTATGGCACAAAAGATCCTGAAGGGTCGAAGTGTCGCCAGGTCTTCCTAAGAAGATAAGATAAGATAAGTTTAATGGGGTAATACTAACATGGTCGTCAGATTAGTCTTAAGCGCCAAGTTTTTGATTTGAGAATTAAACGTAAACCTAATTCTATTTTATATATTATGTTTGTTTAATTGTCTAAACTGAAGATATTATTTTAATACTCCGCACCAAAAGAAGTAAAACTTTGCTGAATCTACACAATCTCACGCAAGGAAATCGAACCACGAAGTCTTGGAATCAACAGAACAAGCTAACTAAGCTTATGAATGAAAGAAGAAAGATTACTCACCGATCTGATATGTATCCAAGAATAGGTAGAGATACCAGCATCCCAATGTTGTGAATAGTTCCGACTAACGTCCGCTTCCATTCTTGACATGCCAAGTTGAACTGAAAGCAATAAGTAGGTAACATTTTTATGATGTGGTATTTTATAACTACTTACAGAGCCTTCAGAAGTCTCTTACAAATGTCATATAATAACTAGTATCCTAAAATTACCAGTATCCCATATTGACCAGTCTCATTGTCTCGTATCTCAAAATCACTAGTATCCAAGGGATCAGAGTCCTTTTGAGGAACTGGATAAACTGGACGTTATAGAATTGACCGTTATGAGACTGGACGTTTTGTGACTGAAGGTTATGGGACTAGATGTTAGATTCTGAACGTTACATATCACTCAAACTATTGCAGTAAAACCCCAATACTTCGAGATATTTAACGCTCAACTTAATTAACAAAATCTTGGGATTTACACATGGAATTTTATTTGAACCCTCTATTTACCTACAGATAAAACAACTATAACAATTCAAAGGCCATTTATTAGAGTAACAGCTTATCGTTAATTGCTCATTAACATAACATACAACGTAAGGTTACTCGAAAATGGTACATGAAACATTAGGTTATGAAGATCAAGGATATGCCTATGCACCGTAAAAATTACCGAGCGCGGTTGGGAGCGCATCCACTGACGCGGCGCGAGCAACAATACCACCGGTGGAGCGTAGCCTCGAGGACAAATCTAATAGTGCATCCATTGTTACAAAAACACACATTTCATCAGTGAAATATTGATTTAGATGAGTTTGAATGATGTTTTTAAAGATATGTCGAATCATACAAGGGTACTTCGTATAATTCATTAGTGCATTACATAGAACACAAATTGATTATTTGCAAACACTTATTTCAATATTCGGAGTACCACCAGAAAATTTCTGAAAAAATAGAACCAAGCAATAGAAAAATTCACAACAGTCAAAGAAATCGAAGAACCAAAAAGGGGAGGCTGTGGCACTCCTCGTAATAAGATTGTACTATAGAATACATACATAAACGATTAAACTTAAAAGACTTGTTTCCAATATTGGGAGTACCACGAGGAAACTCCTGAAAAAGAAACCCAGGCCGACAAAATCACAAGAGACAAGAAAATTATGTAGGTAATCAAAAAGAGGAGATGTGGCTAAACTCTATGATGACAACTAACGACAATGATTTAATGGCATTGACATCAATTTTCATGAACCATACACCGGCAGTTCAACTTCTACGAGAGGATATGAAATTGTTAGTTGGTTGAAATGCTAGATACAATCCAGAATAACTATGTTATGTAATATTCGTTTCCTTGTGTTTATAATCACTTGATTTATATCCTATACTTAATAGCAGTGCATAACTACAAATATGTGTGCATACTTACTTATTATTGCCATTGATAAGAATTTCAATTACTATAGGAAAGAAAAGTTTTTTGGATGCAAGAAAGGCGTTTGACTAGGTAACGACTGTAAGAGAATTGAGTAAAATTCTGTAATTCATGTAATTAAAGACATGCCGCTTTCTTAAAAAATCTTGGTCACTAATTGCTAAAAAGAGATGGTAGTTGATACTTCGGAATGCTTTAGAATAAGTTAAATTGGTAGTTAAAGATATGTGCAAAAAATAGATGTTTCTTCATTGATAAAATAAAGTACCTTTCCTCATCACACTACGAAGCGGAAATCAAACATATAGCAAACAGTCTCATTTTGTCTGGGTATACGTGTCGCTCCACATGTCTCCAGCTTATCACAATAATGACAAGTAAGAAACAATGAATAGATGTTCTGTCCCACGTTCACAATATAATACACATAGAAATCAAGCGGTACTGCAGTAACTACGTATATATACAAACAGTGGTAGCCTAAGAAATGAGATACCACAACTGAAAGGTCAGAACGACATGGTAGTGAAATTTGTTAATATTTATAGAAAAGACATAAACAAAACGGAAACAAACGGTAATGAGAAATTTAAAGAAACTTGAAGATGTTAAACAACAACGCTAGAAGCCATAAAAATAATGGTTTGAAGTAAATTCGAAGCAATTTGCGAAGATCCGTTTTCCTATTGCAGTTAGTTTGTAAACATATTAGACAAAAAATCTAAAAATAACTAGAAAATAAGTGGAGATATTTCAGATTCCACAATTAGCAGTCAACAACTCTGTTTTTCAAGAAGTAAAGAGTTTCATTCAATGGTAAATCGGACTCACATTGTTCTAGTACATTACTACGACGTTCAGCCAACACTAGAGTTTTTATCGCTCCACTGAACTGAACAGTGTAAATTATAACAAAACTAACAGAACGTGTGTGAATAATTTCCACTGCGATTCATGAAAAGAATGTGATTTTATAATCATTATTATCATTTTGTGGTCAAAAAGCAGCTTCGAATACGATGTAAGCACTAATTTGGACCCAATGTGGGGATATTTATTAGTGGTCTAAAACCAGCAGTAGATGTTTGCTACTGACTGTCTTTCTTTCCTGAGAATACTTTGCCAAATCAGCTTCAATCCATTTGAGATTAATGTTATTTGACAATTAAAAATACTACCAGGATATTGATTGTAGAATACCTACCTACTTCAACAATAAAAGTGTCCTTACATATTACTTCCAGGGTATCTCTTATATTTAAAACCTACGACGACTCTAAGGCGACTGTCCGTGGAGACTATATATGATTTTATCTGGAAAACGTAAATGATTAGGCAACAGGTAGGATATCTATCGAAGATGCTTGTCGAAGTCACGTCAATTTCAATAGCAATGGTAAATCAGAAACCTAGTATCTTCTTGAACATTGCAGTTCTTCAGAAAATACATTTTCAGAAGGCTGATCGTCTTTAAACGATGCCCTGATAGACACTCTTGTATCTAGGATAAAGAGACACTTACCTCAGTAACAATAGTGTCCCTGGAAGCGTAAAGCCATTGGTCACAGAAGTGCAGCTCATCAGAGAAGCCGCCTTGCTCACACGGGAGCTGGTCATCAAGCAGTATGCGCCGCTGGCAGCGACGCTCGCGGCCTTCCGCTGGGATGGCGCTGTCCAGCCACGAGGGACTGAAGTCTGTACTGTTCGCAGCCTCGCACTCTGGCACCAAACATCTAGAAAAGAGAATTGTTTGAAAAATATTTAAACGCACCTCAATTAAATACCGAATTTAAACCAAATATACTGATGGCACAAATTAATATTATTTAATGTGGGTCAGGTTAAGTTACTTGTTCATCTACACTAATATTACTATACAGAGGAAAGTTGTTTGTAACGAGTAAACTCAAAAACTACTGGACCGATTTCAAAAACTCTTTCACCATAACAATGCTACATTATTCCTGAGTAACATAGGCTAAATTTATGACTATAAAAATTAGGGATCCCTACTAAATTCAATAATGTAACCTAAAGTGTAAAATAAATAGCCATAAAATGTCTTTCATCGCATGCGGGAGTGGGAAGAGGAGCAGATTCGGTAGTCTACACAGCTAGTTTAAATATATGCCGAATTGTTTTACGTATATATTAATGACTAGCTGTGCCCGCGGCTCCGCTCGCGTGGACTACAGGATCCGCTCCCATTCCCACTTCCGCTCCCTATCCCACTTCCACCCAGGTCCAGGTCCAGGTCCAGGTCCAGGTCCAGGTCCAGGTCCAGGTCCAGGTCCAGGTCCAGGTCCAGGTCCAGGTCCAGGTCCAGGTCCAGGTCCAGGTCCAGGTCCAGGTCCAGGTCCAGGTCCAGGTCCAGGTCCAGGTCCAGGTCCAGGTCCAGGTCCAGGTCCAGGTCCAGGTCCAGGTCCAGGTCCAGGTCCAGGTCCAGGTCCAGGTCCAGGTCCAGGTCCAGGTCCAGGTCCAGGTCCAGGTCCAGGTCCAGGTCCAGGTCCAGGTCCAGGTCCAGGTCCAGGTCCAGGTCCAGGTCCAGGTCCAGGTCCAGGTCCAGGTCCAGGTCCAGGTCCAGGTCCAGGTCCAGGTCCAGGTCCAGGTCCAGGTCCAGGTCCAGGTCCAGGTCCAGGTCCAGGTCCAGGTCCAGGTCCAGGTCCAGGTCCAGGTCCAGGTCCAGGTCCAGGTCCAGGTCCAGGTCCAGGTCCAGGTCCAGGTCCAGGTCCAGGTCCAGGTCCAGGTCCAGGTCCAGGTCCAGGTCCAGGTCCAGGTCCAGGTCCAGGTCCAGGTCCAGGTCCAGGTCCAGGTCCAGGTTCAGGTCCAGGTCCAGGTCCAGGTCCAGGTCCAGGTCCAGGTCCAGGTTCAGGTCCAGGTCCAGGTCCAGGTCCAGGTCCAGGTCCAGGTCCAGGTCCAGCTCCAGATCCAGTTCTAGATCCAGCTCCAGCTCCAGATTTTTCATCGTAATTTATAGTTTTCAAAATCTCACATTACATTGGTACGATACCCGCTCCCGCTACCGCTCACGAATTCAATCGAGCATTTACACCCTACACTCATCGCAGCGTATGCAAGTATTCGGAAACTATAAATTCGCATAACTTTTGATTGACTGCACCGATTGCAATGAAATAAAGCCTATATGTTACACCAAATTAAGCCCCATGTTTCTGTGAAAAGTCCATTAAAGTCCGATCAGTAGTTTTTAAGTGATGCGTGCACAAACTCACAGACAAACAGACAAACAGATAAACAGACAAACAGATAAACAGACAAAAATTTCAAAAATGATTGAAATGTGTTCTGTTGCTTATCCTTAGACCCCCCAATTTTTTTTTTGCAAATATCTTCAATGTACAGACACGCCAAGTTTACGATTTTATTTATTAGATTAAAAAAGTGATTTTTGGCCGCTTTATTCCCCAGATGACGGCTCTAGTTTGACCTATCTATTCACTTATAGACTGACATATAGATCTGTCGCAAAGTAATTCCATTAATTTGATATTCAGAAAGCGATACTTATCTTGAACCCTCATTTTAGTAAAGATTTTTATGACTTTAACGATGAACCCCTCGTTGGCTTCCTTTCGACCCATTTGTTTACTAAATTCGTAACTGGCTTCGAAATGGAAAATGTAATTTCGCAGTTCGAAGCCAGTTACAGAATGGGACTCTTCCATCTTAGTAACTACAGTTGACAGACAGCTTTATTGTTATCCGTATATTCCAAAGTAAAGGGAAAATTCTAATTTTGGAGTAGGTATTTTTGTAGGTTTATGTATAAAAAAATAAATAGCAAAATCAAATCTAAAATGTATTTACTCATGTATGTATTTGTATTGTGTTTTTTATTATTGTATTAGTATTGTAGGTATGTATGTATCGTATATATTTGTTGTATATGTATATGTAATATGTGTAGAATTATAAAAACTTAATACTTATGACTTATTTGCTATTTTATTTTATTTATTATAGTCATATAAGTACCTATTTATCATTTAAAATTCCTAATCAGCGCAACCTACAACTTCTCTGGCATAATATTTTCTACCCAAAGGTTGTCTGGAAGAAATCGCTTAAAGCGATAAGACCGCCTAAATTGTACTATTTGTAACTTTTATAACGTGTATTTGTTTGTGTATTGTATCTATACAATCGCCTTAATTTAATAATCAAACTATTCAACTGAAACCACTTTCCTTATAAGTAAATGGTTTGATAAGTCTTTCCTGGGTTAATTGCTCTAGCCAGAGCTTATCATCAGCCGAAACACGTCCACTGCTGAACATAAGCCTCCCCAATAGAATGACACTTTTAGAAGACTGTCCTTGGGGGATGCCATAGTCACCACACTTGACAGTCGGTGGTGATCGCAGTAATGATTCGGGAGAACGCTACCTGTACCTGTCCCGTAGTTGCCTTGACGACACCCACGGGCAGATTAAGGGTACACTGAGAAAAAAATAAGTAGCCCTCCTACTTACATAGGGATAAATATATACCACTATTACGTAAGTAGCCGCCCCCATTGTAATTGGTGTCGCCTACAACTGATTCAGTAGCCGGCCACATTACTAAGTAACCACAATACGTAATAATGTGTCCGGCTACTGAATCAGTTGTAAGCGACACCATTTTTAATGGGGGCGGCTACTTACGTAATAGTGGTATATTTTTATCCCTATGTAAGTAGGAGGACTACTTATTTTTTTCTCAGAGTAGTCCTAATCTAAGACAGGAACCACACAGTAATTTGGTACATAATGATATTACTCTATAAAACTCAAAGGATTACTGCGACAAAACACTGATCCTACTAATATTATAAACGCGAAAGTTTGTAAGTATGGATGGATGTTTGTTACTCTTTCACGTAAAAACTACTGAATGGATTTTAATGAAACTTTACAATAATATAGCTTATACATCAGTATAACACATAGGCTAGAATTTATAAATATATTGTGATAATTGTGCAAAATCTCAAGTAAGTAAGAAAAAATCTACAAATGTCATATGCTATATATTTTATAGAGTTCCGTGGTCCACGCGGACGAAGTCGCGGGCAGACAGCTAGTAAGAAATAAACTCTAATCCTACTTCATACTAATATTATCAATGCGAAAGTTTGGATACTTGGATCTTTGGATGTTTGTTACTCAATCACGCTTCAACCAATGGACGGGTCGGGATGAAACTTGGCACACATAGGTCGTGGAATAGGACATAGGATAGTTTTTATCCTGAAAAACATCTCATTCCTACGGGAAACACATAATAATTTGTGATGTTAAGTTGTCCACGCTGACGAAGCGGGCAACAGCTGGTATAGATACATTTCTGATAATTATAATTAAACGTAAACATTATGGTTATATTTAATTAAGGATTGAATTAATTAATAATCATCTGCGCAGAAGAAACGCCAAGAACAAGATGAACTTGAATGGCTAGTATTAAAATTTACCGGAATTTCTATAACAATTCTTACTCGTTTTGTGTTTTTCCCATAGCGTTGCCTACTAGTTGAATGCCGTGTGGTTTCCGGTAGAGTAGAATAGGAGCACTCCAACTCTTCCCGTGGATGTCGTACAAGGTGACTAAGGGAATACATTATAAAACATCAATCAGGGCTCCCCAACCCGTTTGGCTAGCGCGGGAAGTGTAGGCCAAATCCTCCGTCTGTCTCCCGCAGACGAGAGAGGGTTGTGCTCCTGCAGTGGAGGAAAAATAACCTCTTGTGCTACTACGTTTGGTTAACTTTTCCGTAGAAACCCATTTTCTGAAGAAATACGTCAATTCTTCATCTCGCCTATTCCACAATGTTTAAAGACAAAAGTCTTTAATCAGTGCGTCCTGCCTGTCATGACCTACGGTGCGGAGACGTGGACATAGACGGTGGGCCTGATACACAAGTACCAAGTCGCTCAGCGAGCTATGGAGATGGCTATGCTCGGGATTTCTTTGAAGGATATGATGCTTAATGAGGAGATTCGACGAAGAACGAAGGTCACCGACATAGTTGATAGGGTTAGCAAGCTATAGTGAAAATACGAAAGCAGCAAATATCTGTCGCAGAACCGACGGCAATTAAGGCAGACGAGTTTTGGAGACCTCAGATCGACGCCAGATGAACCGACGACCTGAAGAAGGTAGCCGCTGGATGTAGAGCGCAGAGTGTGCTAGCGTTCTTTGGGAAAGGTTTATGTCCAGCACAATCGCCCTGCTGCAAAGACCGCAGCGGGTTATGGCGATCAGGGTGGTGCGAGGCTGGGACCTGGAGGCGAGGGCCCTCGCGTCGCTGTACGACTAGCGAGAGGAGGCGCGAGGCCAGGGCGACAGGCCGGCACCAAGTCTCGCCCCGAGACGGGCCGCCGAGGGCCAGCGGCGGGGCGCACGGAGGGACGCCGGACACATGCCCAGGGTGATCTACCGGGAGGGACCTTCGAAGACGGCCACCGCGGGGTTTTAGTCGGTGCGAACCCGACATAACCTACTCGTCCCCCAGAGGCGAATAGGTATGCATTAGGCATTTCCCCACGAAAAAATAAAAGGCTTATGTCCAGCAGTGGATGTCTAAGGGCTGATGACACTATACCCGGTCACTTCAGTTGATTTGTGTAGCATGGCCTTGCGGAAATTGAGCTAATTCTAACCTTTATGCTGACATCTGGCATCCGTTTTCCGCGGCGAATCAATTTACAACTATGTGTGAAGTACTAAGAATTCACTATTTAATTATTTCTCGAGCGTGACCGAACTACGATACGTGCCTTTGCCTGCTTCGATACGATAATTGCATTTAGGTTTTCTGCGATATAACGCTCTTCGCATTGATAATTCGACTACTCTATTTATTTCTGCTTATATCCGTCAAACTTCTAAGTTATTCTGTACTCTTTAACAGCGCTAGCAGCGGTTACAGGATCCGCGTCCGGAGGACTGGGTATGGTGGCGTTCTTTGGGGAAGGCCTATGCCCAGCAGAGGGTGTCTTAGAGCTGAGATGATGACAATGAGTTCATAATACCAAATCTGTCCAGTCTGGGATGACTTTATACATAAATCCTGCAATAAAGTCTCATTCAGTTACTTTAAGTATGTTCCAATCTTTAATTGTAATCTTAAGCTGGTTTTAACTAAGTCGTGAGCATCAGATCCCTGAACTGTCAACGTTAGGATTATTTGACTCGTTTTTCCTCGTTTTTTACCATTTTTGGTGACGACAAGGCGACATCCTGCTCGTTGAAATTATCACTGTCATGTATCATTGTCATCTCATCGTTTAAACGGAGATTAATTACAGGAAAATCTGTGAAGTCCATTGAAACCTTTTTTTGTACCTTGAAAACATTTTGGGTACTTCCAAGATATCTTTATTCTAACAAACCAAACTAATTTTACTCATGCTTTATTAATTTGTGAATTAACCTTAACATATAAATATATTGTCATCGTAGATTTTTTTACAGACCTTTTTAAGCTGTACATCGACACTAATATTATAAAGAGGATAAATTTGTATGATTGTAACGAATAAACTTAAAACTACTGGACCGATTCCAAAAATAGTTTCGCCATTAGAATGCTACATTATCCCTGAGTAACATAGGCTATATTTATTACTATTAAAAATTAAGGATCCCTACTAAAACTTCAGTAATGTAACCCAAGGTGTAAATAAATTAGCCATAAAATGTCTTTCATCGCATGCACTGCGGAAACTATTGATGATAAAACCTTCGCGTGTCTGTACATTGAAAAAATTTGCAGGAGTCGAAACTGGAGCTGAAGCTGGAGGGATCAGGGAATCAACGCTTAATAAGTTTCAACTCTAATTCTGTAGTCCACGCGAGCGGAGCCGTGGGCACAGCTAGTCTTATATAGAAAGCATACATATATCTCTTACCGTTAAAGCAGCGTTCGTAAGATCCGCATTTGCTCGACCGCTTGCATCGACTTAGGTTGCAAAATTGTTCTCCACGAAAGCCCTTTCTTTTGACGATATGGTATATAGCTTATGTCCATCTAAATATTCACATCATGCTGTTACGTTTGTTATAATGAGGACAGCAGTAAAAGTAATGTACATTTCAGTAGTAAACATCGTAAGTGTTATTGAAGTACATTGACTTCACCATGTGTAAAATCTTTACAGCTCCCTGAATCGTCGTCAAATACTTAGTTAGTTGTTTTTCAAAAAAAGACAATGCTGCTAGAGATATATATAAATATGTTATTATTAGGAGCATTTCAGTGTATAATATACATAATGAGTTCTTTTATTGAACTCTGTTATTTTCCGTTTCGATTCTAATAATATTTGAAGTAACTTAGTAAATTATAAGTACCTAGCTGAAGTTCTCTTTAAAGACTAAGAACCCTAATATGTCCGGCGTTTCACTCGCAGACTGTTAGTAACCGTGCAGTTCACGACGGCCCGCCCCACTTCTCTACATCGCTTACATGTCATTCTATGTGTTATATTGTTACTGTGTTACTTTTATCGTTACACACTGATCATTAATGTTTGAATTAGCATTAGCTCACCGCGTCCCGCTTTCAACGCTCGTGAAAAGTGGCGAGAAGTGCCATCGTGAATTTTACAGTAAATAATATAAAGATAAAATTTGATATTCTTATATTTAATAACACGTAGGTATAATATTTTAATATCTAACCCACATGTAAAGTACGGGTTAAGGCCCCCCCCCCTCCCCCCCCCCCCCCCCCCGGCCGCAAAAAATTGGAAAAATAACGAACTTAAAAGGAAAACTAAAACAAGTAAGTTACGTTTTGAAGTAATCAAATAGTCGACAAACTTATTAACAGTACTTGTGTCACTAAAAGTTAATAGAAACTCCATACAAACTGACTTTAGTGAACTAAAAAAATAACTTTGTATTTTATACTAGCTAGCTCATTTATGCCCAGGCTGCGGGGCGGCGCGAACGGGATCCTGATTAACAAGAGGTTTGACGGTCCTATCGTCAGACAGTGGGTGGGGCTGTTGAAACGAAACTTTAGTATCGTGAGAAAGTCTACCAACGCGCTCTGGGCTAGCTTAGTGGACCATATGACCCGTACGCTCGCGCTGAGAAACAAGCAGTTCATGTGATCCGGAAATCGTAGTAGCTAAGTTGGTTGTGCACTCTCCTCAAGTTTATGAGTTTCTTGGGTGTTTCGTTTTTCAATACTGCAGGCGTTTCGGTGAAGGAAAACATCGTAAGGAAACCGGCATATGACAAAGAAGAAATTTTGAGGCTTATGTGAAGTCCACCAATTCGGCTTGGGGCACCGTTGGTGGTCAGGGGATTGGCAGAAAAGATCCTTAAGGGTCAAGTCTTTCTGGCCCCATAAGAAGATAAATCTCCTTTCATAGAGCTGTAACCGTATGAATTTACTTATAGCCCCTACAAATTATTGTAAGTTATATATGTATAAGTATAAGTAGCGACTAATCATCCTACAAATAAACCCAGTGGTTTCACTAGGACGGCTTAGAAACACAACAAGATTAAAAATAATATAAATAAATAATTTAAAAAAAAGTACTTATCGTAATGTGATTTAATTCAAGGGTCAAGAAACTTCAAACTCTATTACTAATGACAATTAAACTTAAAATGGTCAGTATCATTATACCTAACTGGAAGATGTCTCGTAACAGTCAGTAATTATCGTCTGCAAACTACAATCATCAACAGAGCACTTCCGGTTTGGTATCGTCTTGTGGGAACACTCTTTGTTCCATCCAGCATAATCATGTTTGTGTTTTGTCGGTAAATATTGTGTGATAGACGTCTAAGTGTAGCGTCTGTAGTTGTATAATCATAGTGGTGTTGAAAATCAGATCATCAGCGTGACTAACGGGTATCTGAAAATATGCCTTGGATATATCGAAGACAAACAGTTTCTCGACGCATCGTTCTTTTGAACAAATTTCTGATCTTTGTTGGAAGGTTCTCTATTCACTACAAATTTTTCAATTAATTCGATGAATAATGGAGGTCGTGGGTTCGATTTGGTTCCCACTAAAACAGAAAAATCTATGAAGTTTGTACAACTTTTCATGATTATATGAACTGTAATATTCTTAACTAATTCTCACATGGAATTGTTAGTTTTGAACGTCTCGAGCGTGTTTGTTCCAAACATTACACAAAAACATCGAAACATTGGGTTTGGCCATACATATTTGTGTAGGCTTACACAATGTTTTTGTTTTCCTTTGCAGATGGAAATCATTCCCCGCGCGGGTGGAGAGGGGAAGGGTTTGTTTCATTTGTTGACATGACAACCACAACGCATGTCGTAACATGCGTGTTTATGAACTTATGTACTCACTCATAGCATATATGTGGGTTTGTAACAAAAACGAGAGTAAACAGCTTGTGTACGAATACCAACGTATTTGTGTAATAATACATTGTCTACTCAGATTAAAAGACTCAGCGGGGTATGGAAAGAGCTATGCTCGGAGATTCTCTAAGAGACAGGATCCGAAATGAGTTGATCCACCAGAGAACTAAAGTCTTCGACAAGCCTCAAAAAGTTACGTTGAAGTCTCAGTAGGCTGGTCACATCTGTCGGAGAATCGATTACTGCTGGGGTAAATGAATTCTTGAGAGGAGACCGCGACTGGGTAGGCCTTTGCCCAGCAGTAGACTCTTACAGACTCATGATGATGATGATGATTTAAAGATACTTTTCACTCAATTGGATTTAGATATAACCAAGAACATCACTATTAGGTATAAAACTAGTCCATGATGTTCTGAATCGACAGTCATGTGAAGGCGATCACAAAACATCCTAGTAACCCGATAACTACAATACAGGAAGTCGCCAATGAACATCCGGCCAAGGTTGTTACAATTGTACTACAATACAACGGCGATGCAATGCAACGGACTACCGACACTTGAGTATGCAGTGAAAATAAATAGAGCGTAATGGAATTTTGTGGAAGATTATTGAAGAAAATCCCTGATACGGGCATATACGCACTTACTTATTGTCAGTCGAAGAAAGGTCATTCATCAAAATGAAATAAACAAGTAAACAATGGAGTTATCATAATAGCCTATGCTTTTAAATTTAGGTTAATTATATATTAGTAGTTAGTTGACTTTGGACTAATCTAATGAATATTTACAGAAGCTATGAGAAAGAAGTATCGTTGCTTAAACAAAATTGTAACATATAAACTTTTACTTTATAATAATAATGTATATCATCAACTGTTATATTTAATTCTATAGTAATCCTACTAATATTATAAACGCGAAAGTTTGTAAGTATGGATGGATGTTTGTTACTCTTTGATGTAAAAACTACTGAATGGATTTTAATGAAACTTTACAATAATATAGCTTATACATCAAAATAACAAATAGGCTACAATTTATAAAGATATTGTGTGAATTGTCCAAAATATCAAGTAAGTAGGAAAAAATCTACCATCCGCGAGCTATTCTGGCGTGCGCTGGCAAAACCGCTAGAGTTACACATATGTAATGTATGATGGAAATGTTTATCTTAAATAGTCCTACACAAAAGCTACTCGAAATACAAATCGTGCGCAGACGAAGTCGCGGGCACCAGCTAGTCTTATAAATAAAATCGTAAACTTCGCGTGTCTGTACATTGAAGATATTTGCAAAAAAAAAATTGGGGGGTCTAAGGATAAGCAACAGAACACATTTCGATCATTTTTGAAATTTTTGTCTGTTTGTCTGTTTGTCTGTTTATCTGTTTGTCTGTTTGTCGGTTTGTCTGTTTGTCTGTGAGTTTGTGCACGCATCACTTAAAAACGACTGAACGGACTTTGATGGACTTTTCATAGAAACATGGGGCTTAATTTGGTGTAACATATAGGCTTTATTTCATTGCAATCGGTGCAGTCAATCAAAAGTTATGCGAATTTATAGTTTCCGAAAACTCGCATTCACTGCGACGAATGTAGTAGGGTGTAAATGTTCGTCTGAATTCGTGAGCGGTAGCGGGAGCGAATATGGTACCAGTGTAATTTGAGTGTTTGAACTTTTGACTGAGTTACCCGATTACGATGAATTTGTGGTATACGTATGCAACAAAGTAATGTTGGTCGGAATTTGGATTGCGATGGATTAGTTACGAGGACTACATTTGGAGAGACGAGGGAAAGAGGTTTGAGGGGTGGGTTGAGGGGAGAGCTGAGGGGAGGTTTGAGAGGAGGGACCTGGACTTGGACCTGGACCTGGACCTGGACATGGACCTGGACCTGGACCTGGACCTGGACCTGGACCTGGACCTGGACCTGGACCTGGACCTGGACCTGGACCTGGACCTGGACCTGGACCTGGACCTGGACCTGGACCTGGACCTGGACCTGGACCTGGACCTGGACCTGGACCTGGACCTGGACCTGGACCTGGACCTGGACCTGGACCTGGACCTGGACCTGGACCTGGACCTGGACCTGGACCTGGACCTGGACCTGGACCTGGACCTGGACCTGGACCTGGACCTGGACCTGGACCTGGAGTGGGATAGGGAACGAAAGTGGGAATGGGAGCGGATCCTGTAGTCCACGCGAGCGGAGCCGCGGGCACAGCTAGTATTTAATAATATTACATGTGAATGTAATAAGTTCCCTCTAAAAATCTTATTTAGAAAAAAAGTTGCAAACCTAACCCTGCATCTGAAGTTATGAAAATGAGTGTCAGAATGTTTTTAAACGTTATAACATATTTTTTTCTAAATAATTGTAATTTTGTAGCAAAATTCTTTTACCAAAGTTGTAATTAAAAAGGTCTGGTCCGTAAGTAAGTACACTTCCCATTTCGTAACCGGTTACCAAATGGGTCGAAAGGAGTTTATTGACCCGCAATATCAATCTGAAGTAGAAAATATCTAGCACATATATGAAAACGTTGAATCTTGATAAAAATTGCGTTTTGTGAAAATCGTAACAAGTGACAATTATGAAATTACAGCAACTTCCAAAATACTCCACAAAAGAAACGTCTTTGTAAAGAACAATTATTGATAGTTAAACGTCTCATATGCAAATTCAGCACATGCCTTAACACATAAAAACGTGTAGTCTTTAAGTGAAAGTCATTTGGTTGACTTCGGAAACCCCGAGCTAAAATTAATTAGTGTTTCAATCAATTGCACCAATAAGAGAATGGGGTTTTCCCTATACAGATCTTGGAGTATCCGACCGTTTTGAGGAAAACCTAAACCTTAGAATGTACATTCACGTAATTCTTAGGATATAGACAGACTGACAGCAATCCACAAGTAACGTAGTAGAGTCGCGGCTGCAAAAAATATAAATTAAAAGTCGCTTTTCTCAGCCGGGCATCGAACAGATACACATATCTACTTAGATCCTTATCAAGGATACTAAGTATTTTATATAGCAAACCGGAAGCCAAGAGTTCACCGATCATAAAATGTTTACTGCTTGGTATAATCGATTCTAGTTCAGGGACGTGAGTATAAAAACATCAATGAATGCATCGCTGTGTTCTGGTTTACAGGAATAACTGGTAGAATTTTCATAATGTCCAAATGCAATTGTACCATTCTGTACTACTTAGAGCCAGTTAGAGTTGGCGCAAGCGAGGATACTAAGGAGGTCAAGTATCAATTTGTTAAGAAAAGGAAACGAGATACTACTAGTTAATAAGGACCTTTGTAAAAAGGCCAAACACACAAATTAGCAAATTTGACAGGTTTCATAGATTCATCTACGATTGATTAACTAATTGCACTATACAAACGACACGAGACAATAATGCATTTACAGAATACTTAGGAGGCATAATGGGCTCGATTCTGAAGTCACAACGTTAAAATTTTACAGCACTAAAACTGTTGCTATCCTTGTCACACAGTATTATGAAGATAAAGACGAAACCAATTTTAGCGCTGCCAAATTTTAAATGTGTAGGTACCTTTAGAATCGGACCCATTATAGCTTTATAAGAGCTGTTAAATATGCTAATTGTATGTATCTGAAAGCTTTTTAAAAAGGTCCCTATGAACTTTGACGACCGGTCCTTATTAACGTGGCCGAACTGGGTAGCCCTGCTGCCACGCCGGAGGTTGCGGGTTCGAATTCCACTAGGGGCAATATTCGTATGATGAATATGAATGTTTGTACCCAAGTCTTGGATGTTTATATATTTATTTAAGTATGTGTATCCGTTATCTAGTAACTTAGCACAGGCTCTGCTTAGTTTGGGACTGGATAATTGGTGTGAATGTCTGACATATTTATTTATTTATTGTACCTGATTTGCTGGTTGGCGTGAAAGTAAATAAAGAAAAACTCCAATAGCGAAAAACGCCTGTATGGCAGTAAAAAGTGTCGTGCGGATCGCGTAGGGCTAGCGGTAGACTGGCGATGCCGGCCCTGCGCTTGGTGTTGTGCGCCCCGCGGCCGCGGAGGCCGGCAGCGGCGCGCGCGCATATTATGTATTTTTATTTACCATACACCCTCGCTATACATAATTTATTTTAGAAATAATATTGAATCCCAGGTGCCGTGCAATCTACATGAATATTTATTATAGATTCATCATCAGGTTATTTTTATCTACACTGCAGGAGCACAACCCTCTCTCATCTGCCGGAGACAGACGGAGGATTTGGCCTACACTCCCCGCGCTGGCCAGACGGTTGGGGAGGCCTGATTGATGTTTTATAATGTATTCCCTTAGTCGCCTTGTACGACATCCACGGGAAGAGTTGGAGTGCTCCTATTCTAGTCTACCGGAAATCACACGGCCACAATTATGGATGTATTAATCTAATATGAAAAGTTCAGATTAAAAAAATTACGATTAAAACTAATTCAATAATTAAACGTGACTAATGATTGAAACATCTTGAATGATCAATGATAGACACATTAAATTACAGTAGTAATAACCGATTTAATCAAATTAAATTAATTTGATTTGAACATTACTAAACTGACTAATCCATCAATAACAAAAAATTTCGACTAATGCCTCCACTGCTGTTAAAGGAAGGACAACCCTACATATTGGTAAACATTATCCTTATTAGGAAACCATTATTTCACATATTTGTAAAAACCTAGTTTAAATTTGCTTACTCATTTATGCTACCTATACTCTTCCCGCTTACATAGATACATATATATACAGACATAGGAGTAAAATTTTAATGCCCCATTCTAAATAGATGGATGGGCATAGTCAGTGCGGTGATGATTGTTTGTTAATACATTGTAAAGACTAACATAGTTATAAGTTTGTATACTAACAAATATGGATCGTGTTATCTGAATAAAAAGTTATATTATTATACATACAAAATGTTCACTTAAAAGACTTTCATCCATACATACACACATGATGCTCACTGGTCCTAGAGGGGTAGGCAGAGACAGTGCGAAAGTGGAAGGAACTACAGCTAGAGGTCATCCTAGAAGGATGTTCAAGGATCAAATTAGTAACGTCCTCGAAGAGACTGGGGTCCGCAGTGAGAAGAATAAAAGGAGGTGCATGAAAAGGTTGTTGAATGTGAGTGAGGCTAGTGAGGTGAGTCAGGATTGCGCACAGTAGCAACACAACGCCGGTGCCTACTTCCATTCATATTATCCTACTAATATTATAAATGCGAAAGTTTGAATATTTGGATGTGTGGATATTTGGATGTTTGTTACTTAATCACGCTTCAACCAATGAACAGATCGGGATGAAGCTTGGCACACATATATGTTAGGTCCTGAAATAGGACATAGGATAGTTTTTATCCCGAAAAAACATTCCGTTCCTACGGGAAATATTAAATAATTTGTGATGTTACGCGAACGAAGTCGCGGGCAACAGGTAGTATATAATAACTTCACAGATAGAGGGTCTAATTTCCTTATTTCAAGAGATAATAATGGCCTGAAAACACTAACGATTATACGTAATCGGAATCATAGAGAAATAATTTAATCTGGAAATGGTTACCTATAAGGCACGTCTGCTGCTAAGAAGACGTAGTTGATAGCGTAGTGTGCGGCAACGTAGGTCACCAGGGAGAGCAAAGCGTAATTTATGAGGTGGAATTTCTTGAACTGTCCCAATTCCCGCATCAACCGGTCCGTGTCTACTCCACTTGCCTCCACAGCTGGCTCTATATCTTCGTTCTTTTTCGTCATTTTTTCTTCAACAACGGTCGTTTGTTAGAAAAAATCGTCTTATATTGCAATTTTTGGGATTTCACTGTCTACCAATTTCATTTATTCGACTGTTATATTAGAAAATCATAACAATATTGTCTCTAAAAGAACATGAATTTCACATGCGAAAAGTATATTTACCAAATAAATTGGTTTAAAATATATTAACTGAACGCGAGAGGTCAAATGCAACTGCTTTTAAAATTATAATAAAGTCATCCATATAGCGAAATCCACTTTCAAATCTTAAGATGTTGATAACCTTACCAAAGGCACTGAGTTCATTCAAATTAACTAATTATACCAAAAACTACCCAAATATTGCAAATTGTTTGTTATGATTTATTTCACTGAACTTTAAAGAGTGGAAGGTTTGATAATTTTATTAACCCGATTGTAATACGTGACGTAAACGTTGCAGAAATGCGCGTGCGCCGCGTGTGTACGCTTGTCGGTCGGTCGAATACTGCGGCCTTAACCGAGCATGCGATGTGCTTGTGGATAGACACAACGGAGGCAGTGGCCATGCGTGGCAGGGATATCCCTGCTGTCCTTAGCAACCGCAATTAAGGCAGCCGCTGAATTCGTTTTAGAAGTATTATATACTAGCTGTGCCCCAGGCTCTCACAATCTCACGACAAGATGATGCGCCCAAATTCCATGGGGTGGGAGCCTGGTGACTTGATTTCATAGGCTCCTCCTTTTTTTAAGCACCAGTCTCTCACAAAAGATACATTGTACTCATTTTAATTTTATACATTATAATTGTACTAAATCACAGTTTTAAAATTGTCCTACAGCCCTAAGTACACGATTGTCGAATTTCTAACGCGGTTCATGAAGGAGGCCTGTGTCTTCCTCAAGATAGCATATGGACCCGCCGCCAGATGGACCGACGACCTGAAGAAGGTGGCCGGAAGCGGCTGGATGCGGTGGGCGGAGGACCGGGTGTGGTGGCGTTCACTGGGGAAGGCCTATATCCAGCAGTGGACGTCTAAGGGCTGGTATGATGAATAAATCATACGTTTTGTTTACTTTTTTATCCATTCCATCTTTTTTTATTGTTGATGGGTTTACGCTTGACCGCAATTTCAGCTGATGGTAAGTAATGATGAGGCATAAGGCGGAGCGCACTTACCCAGAAGATGTCTATTCGCTCTTCCTTTGAAAACATTTTAATTTACAAGATGAAGAAGAAATACCTAAGTAAAACCGCTTTTGCGACGTTTGTGGAGATAACGCAAAGTGGCGATACGTCGTCTCTTCCTACCCCTCTGGGAGCAAAGCGTGAGCATAATGTATGTATGTATGTATATGGCACAGATACTTTTATGTCTAAAAGAGGGCATATTTTACAAGGTTGTCTGTCCTTAGTTGGAATTGAACCGACGACCTCTGGGGCTCGAGTCCAATGACCAAAATACTAGGTCAACGAGGCGGTCAAGTATTACCTTACACATATTAATATACTAGCTGTTGCCCGCGACTTCGTCCGCGTGGACAACTTAACTTCAATAAATTATTATGCACTAGCTGTGCCCGCGGCTCCGCTCGCGTGAACTACAGAATCCGCTCTCATTCCTACTCCCGCTCCCCCTCCACCACAGACAAACAGATAAACAGACAAACAGACAAAAATTTTTAAAATGATCGAAATGTGTTCTGTTGCTTATCCTTAGACCCAGCAATTTTTTTTATTGCAAATATCTTCAATGTACAGACACGCGATGTTTACGATTTTATTTATTAGATTTACTGTAGGAATGATATGTTTTTCGGGATAAAAACTATCATATGTCCTGTTCCAGGATCTAACCTATATGTCTGCTAAGTTTCATCACGATCCGTCCAGTAGTTGAAGCGTGATTGAGTAACAAACATCCAAATATCCAAAATTTCACATTTATAATATTAAAGCAGGAAGTACGAATGATATATACTTACTTATTAAATAGTTTACCTCTAAAAGTTAGCTCAAAGCATTGATATTGTTTTCAAATGATATATACTTTGCTCTTAGCATTGAGAGAACATTCCAATATTCGTGTGTATATTTATGCACCGTGCCAGGTCAGGGCCAGCAGAAGGCGGTGCAACTGTCTAAAACGATGCTAGTACCACAGAATAATAAGTACACTGAGAAAAAAATAAGTAGCCCTCCTACTTACATAAGGATAAAAATATACCACTATTACGTAAGTAGCCGCCCCCATTATAAATGGTGTCGCCTACAACTGATTCAGTAGCCGGCCACATTACTAAGTAACCACACTACGTAATAATGTGGCCGGCTTCTGAATCAGTTGTAGGCGACACCATTTATAATGGGGGCGGCTACTTACGTAATAGTGGTATATTTTTATCCTTATGTAAGTAGGAGGGCTACTTATTTTTTTTCTCAGTGTAGGATGTCAGATATTCATAGGCACTAACTGATAATAGACATCATCATCAGCCAGAAAGAGTCCACTGTTGGACATAGGCCTCTCCCAAGGCGCGCCACTGAACCCGATCCTCGATTCTTCTCATCCAGTCACTGCCAGCGATCGTCGCTCCATCTAGCTAGGGGTCGTCCCACACTACGCTTGCCCAGTCGCGGTCTCCGGTACTGATAATAGTAATTGAAATTATTTATTGTCATCTAATAAATAAAATTGTAAACTTCGCGTGTCTGTACATTGAAGATATTTACAAGAAAAAAATTGGGCGTCTGAGGATGAGTAATAGAACACATTTCAATCATTTTTGAAATTTTGAAATAGTGTGGAATCTCACTATAGCGCGCCAGTTAAATTAAATTACATATAATATTTTATAGCAATGCTTGTATTGCTATTCTGGTTTGAATGGAAAGAAAGCCAGTGTAATTACAGGCATAAAGTATAAATATAATATAATAAATATAAATATCTCGGACATTCACACCAATTATCCAGTCCCAAACTAGGCAGAGCCTGTGCTACGATTATTAGGTAATGGATAAACATACTTAAATAAATATATAAACATCCAAGACTTGGGTACAAACATTCATATTCATCATACGAACATTTGCCCGTAGCGGGATTCGAACCCGCAACCTCCGTTGTGGCAGCCGAGAGCTACCCCGTTCCGACACGACATATCTTATTATCTGGGCTTACGATATCCTACTGTGGGTTCAAGCAGCAGATATAGAAACCTTGTTTATTTTGCAAAAGAGAGCTGTTAGGGTAATCTATTATCTGCATTGTAGAGAATACTCAAGATAAAAGCTTAGAGAAATAAAAATATTAACAGTAAGTAATTATTTATTCAACGATCCGTCATTCCCTCTAAGTTCTAGCGTACATACTTACTATGTACATAGTAAATATTGCCCCATGAACGTTTACTGACCTTCATCATTATCAGGTTATTTTTGTCTCCACTGCAGGAGCACAACCCTCTCTCATCTGCCGGAGACAGACGGAGGATTTGGCCTACACTCCCCGCGCTGGCCAGACGGGTTGGGGAGGCCTGATTGATGTTTTATAATGTATTCCCTCAGTCGCCTTGTACGACATCCACGAGTGGTTGAGGTAGACTGACCTTACGGGTGGTAAAACAAGTTTATATTTATTTCTTGTGTCATACATAACTGTTACGTATGACTAGCTGTTGACCGGTGGATAACTTAACATTACAAATTATTATGTATTTCCCGTAGGAATGGGATGTTTTTTCGGGATAAAAACTATCCTATGTCCTATGCCAGGACCTAACCTATATGTGTGTCAAGTTTCATCACGATCCGTCTAGAGGTTGAAGCGTGATTGAGTAACAAACATCCAAACATCCTAATATCCAAACTCACATTTATAATATTATTATATATAGTTATGCGAACTCTGGTAGGTATACGAATCAGAGATAAGCGGTTGGTCGAAGTGAGAAAGCAGCGCGGACGGCGCTGAATGTAGCGGTGCGGATTGCGGATGCGGTTTATATGATTGCGCGGGCGCTGAATGCGCGGAGTGGAGCGGTGTAAGCGCTGGATGCGTTCGAATGATGCGGCGGACGGTGCAACGTAACCGCGACTGCGCGGCGGTTGCGAGTTTTGATAAAGTTAAAAAGGTAGTAGCAACGAAGTGTTGGTCTTGGTTAGGGATTCGCAAAAAGTATCGATATCGATACTTTCGTTACGATACCAAGTATTTTCGTATTCGATGCTTTTGTTACGATACTTTACTAGGTATCGATACTTCGTCACATACTCGATACTTTTTGGTGTACCGATACCAAACCTACTTTGTTTTGCGAATCGCCCAGCGCCAGGGATGAGAATACGCCAGCGCAAGCCCCGTACGCTCCGTGTGTAAATGCGTCGAACCGCATTGTATACTCATAGAGTGTCATCTCATTACCGTTCTCTTGTTTCTTGCTTTGCTGTTGCATAACTACCCTCTCGGTAGATAGATTTGGGGGAAACCCCTATCTTATTAAAATATGATGTCGTTGTATGAAGACAAATTACTTTTTATGTCTAATTTTGGTCTGATTTCAGTGATGGGGTTTAAAAAATAACCATATTTACATCTACCATTAGGTCAATGTATGTTGTAATAAATGAATAGAGACGGAATATTATTAATAGTATCATATATATATATTCTTTATTGCACATCTTAAAACTAAATACAGTAATAAATGGTGTGTACAGAGGTGAGCTTATCCCTAAAAGAGATCTCTTCCAGCCAACCTTGCACGTACTTTTTTTATTATTAATTTTGAGACACGGTTCATATTCATATCATTTATTTATTGGTTTCATAGGAGATGATAAAAGTACTCGATACTGAGTAGTATCGATACTTTTGATTCGATACTATCGCCGGCATCGATACTTTTGATGCGATACTGGTATCGAGTAAAGTATCGATATTTTTATTTTTTTGCGTATCCCTCTGTTCTCAAAAAACGCGGGAACAACCAGAGACAGAAGAAGTAGAGGGGAGTTACTTATTTACTCGTTATAAGGAGCAATGGTTTTACTCATACAGCCCCTACCATAAAGGATAAAATAATGAACTGGCGTTTCTATTAATGAACTACAACAGACCTTGTTCGCTAAATACAGCCCGCAACTGATTCCGAACGGCGCTGCCTAAAGAAAATTTGCAATGCCTTGTTTAAACATTTTGTATGCACGGTCAGTTGCGACACATTACATTGAAAGTTCACATAGTTATTAAGGTACTGTATTGATATATAGAAATTATATTTAGTAATAATGTAGTAACGATAACGGTAATGAGTTTGCGCAATGGTAAATCGGTTGCAAATACGCAAGTGAAAATTTTTACGGTCTATATTGATGCAAAATGCACTAAAATAATTAATATTCGCACTATAATTGATGGCACTGTATCATCTGATTGGATTGAGGATTGGGGGGGGGGGGGGGGGGGTTAGCAACCCTCAAATTTGGGGGTGGGGGGTAGCAATCCTCAAAGTTGGGGTGGTACTGCGAAAGGACGATAGACTACGTAATTTTATAACGTAGAAACTGGTCGATCTTTGTCATGTATTTACGCAAGCCATGTGTAGAATAAACACAAAACAAATAATATTCATCATCATCATCAGCCCGAAAGAGTCCACTGTTGGACATAGGCCTCTCCCAAGGCGCGCCACTGAACCCGATCCTCGGTTCTTCTCATCCAGTCACTGCCAGATCGTCCCTCCATCTAGCCAGGGGGCGTCCCACACAATATTAATGTAAACAGAACAATGTTGACTTAACCCAACGATCTCTATGTACTACTAGATGGAGCGTTCCAAACAATCGCTCTGTTCCACGCAAGTAGCCACAACTCTTTCACATTCACAATGAAACTTGTGCAGTTACTACTCAGAACATTTAATTATTTACTAAATATTGACATTATTTAACCGTAGCGTCAATATTTAGTCATAATTAAATGTTCTGCGTAGTAACTGCACAAGTTTCATTGTGAATGTGAAAGAGTTGTGGCTACTTGCGTGGAACAAAGCGATTGTGTGGAACGCTCCATCTAGTAGTACATAGAGATCGTTGAGCTTTATGTACTATACTTACTGCACAGAAACCCTATCCAGATAGAGCGGTTATAGCCATTTATTTACTTCAGTCTCGCGCGTGCCGATGCGAGGTTTCTAACTTCAAACTGTAATCTCCTCACTAGAAACGTAACGGCAAGGTATATAGGGTGCACGGGAGAGGCGCGCTGTATCCGAAAATCTACACGCGCGAGACTGAAGTAAACAAATAAATGTGTATAAAGCAGGAGAGCAATGTCTGCCAACCAACTGTCATCATCAGGTTATTTTTGTCTCCACCGCAGGAGCACAACCCTCTCTCATCTGCCGAAGACAGACGGAGGATTTGACCTGCACTCCCCGCGCTGGCCAGACGGGTTGGGGAGGCCTAATTGATGTTTTATAATGTATTCCCTTAGTCGTCTTGTACGACATCCACGGGAAGAGTTGGAGTGGTCTTATTTTACTCTACCGGAAACCACACGGCATTAACAAACTGTATTATATAGTTATATATACATATTTTTTGGAGAGAAAAATAAATGATTTTATTATTATTAAATGGCTATATAGCCGTTCCATCTTGATAGGATTTCCGAGTAAGCGTTTGATAGTATATGCAATATATTGCAAATTGTTAGCATGCGTGTCGCGCTTACTTCACCATTCTATCTTGATAGGATTTCTTTGGCGTATTGTGTGCCTAGGATACGATATATCGATGACAAAGTCAACAGCATCAAGTTAGCAACAGCTAATACGCTTATTACACAATACAGCATTTATAATACGTAAATAGGAGACGGATGTGGTTAGAACTGCCTGTTTTACGCAAGTCTCTTGTGTTTTTCGGCTAAAGTAAACAAATCGGTTCGCCGAACGCCATTATAGTATTTGCTCGGTAAATGTTTGTGGGTATTTTTGTTTCTTTTTTGCGAGATAGATAATTGTTTGTAATAATCTAATAAGCATGATCTTTCAAATAAATTGTGTTATAGAAGGTGGACAGAAGCGGCTAGATGCGGAGGCCGGAGGATCGGGTGAGGTGGCGTTCATTGGGAAAGGCCTATGTCCAGCAGTGGACGTCTAGAGGCTGACATGGTAGATCTATGGTCGCCATCTCTAAAAACTGCCAACCAGTACAATAAGCATGAAAACCAACGACATCTATGTACTACTAGACGGAACGTTCCAAACAACCGCTCTGTTACACGCACTTGCGGCTAGTTAGCCGCAACTCGTTTACATTCACTTCGACACTTGTGCAGTTACTACGCAGAACATTTAATTATTTACTAAATATTTACGCTATTCGTGAGTGATTTTACCCATGTATAATACTTTTATGATAAGTATTAGCAACAATGCATAATCATTTTAATGCTAGATTGCAGTTATATTGCACAACTACGAGTAAATTAAATTATTAAGAAGTAATGGACAAGTGGATTGCCGAAGCTCTCTCTCGCTTTTACAAGCGGCCAAGCGCACGCGTCAAAAGGAGACAAAGCGCTGTGCTTTCTCCCTCATCGGTCGATGGTAGATTAAATGTTTTGCAGAACTTTATGTAGGTAGAATACTGACAAATGAATATAACATTTTAACTTGATAAAAACGGAGGTAATTTGATCATCGTATTCTATTTATGCTTTGTTTTTGTTTCTGTTATTTTATCGAGGCTTGGACTATTCATGCCCATGCCAGCCTCATAGGGAAACACATAATATTCAGCGTTACCTAGACGTCAGACAGCGGTTAGCGAAATAATAAATTGCTCTCGTTTCATTGGTACTTTGATCATTTAGATTCATGTTTATGTCAGCATATCAGTGTTATGTATTTTAAAGTGCAAAAGCTTAATTTATTGTTTTAGGTTTGATTAACTATGTTCCTATAATAATGCCATCATAAAAATGCCATCGAGCGTAATTTGGTTTAAATTATCATAACTTTCTTATTTTAATCGTTTTCCTCTTTTTTGTTTGTTCTATCTTGTGATCTGTTTTACTTTGTTATTGGCCTTATTATAATTGTTAATGTATTGTATAAATAAATAAAACAAAAATATTTTTTTGTTATTTTATACCAGAATATTCACTATTACTACGTAAAGAAGCGACACTCAACCCCCCCCCCTCTACTGGGCAGTAGAATAGAGCAGCCCTACCATAATTTACGCACACACACAAACGTGTGGACACGCTGGTACTCCTGTACTAACATTAGAGCCATTCGCTTCCTCACGTAGTAATTACCCATACACAGAAAAATATACTATATCTAGAGATTGTTAGAATATCTTTTTCTGCACACAGAATAAGGGTCACTAACCTGTAAGGAACGTCGCCAGCCAGGAATATATACGTAGTGTGCAGCAATCCCACTTGAACAGCAGCGAGGGCCACCATAGCGTACACACGCAGGTGAAACCGTCCTGCTTGCCCCAACTGTTTAACGACCCCTTCTGCATCCACCCCACACGTCAAGCTGCTGCCACTCATGCTGTAGCTGTACTCTTTCGTAGACCAGTCTTGGTGTACAATCGGTTAAGAGATCCGCCAATAATATTTTCAAATCGTGTGTTAACAAGGCTAGATGGAGCGACGATCTGCGTAAGGCGGCTGGCAGTGATGAGAAGAACCGAAGATCGGGTTCAGTGGCGCCTTGGGAGAGGCCTATGTCCAACAGTGGACTCTTTCAGGCTGATGATGATGATGTGAGTAAACGTGCTACGGAACACAGAGAAGAGAATAGTTTTCATTTAAGTCTTGGATTACTAACTTAAAGTAACGCGGTCGCATATAAGTATCGACTGAAAAAAAATCTGCTACTTAAGTGAGACCAGCAACGACCTCTATGTACTACTAGATGGAGCGTTCCTAACAATTTCTCTGTTCCACGCAAGTAGCCACAACTCTTTCACATTTACTTTGAAACTTGTGCAGTTACTACTCAGAACATTTAATTATTTACTAAATATTGACATTATTTAACCGGAGCGTCAATATTTAGTAATAATTAAATGTTCTGCGTAGTAACTGCACAAGTTTCATAGTGAATGTAAAAGAGTTGTGGCTACTTGCGTGGAACAGAGCGATTGTTTGGAACGCTCCATCTAGTAGTACATAGAGATCGCTGTATTTATGTCACACACATTGTTCAATTTTTATTTAACTTATAGACAAAACTTTGGTTGCATTTAATGTTCATTCGCAGCAATCAGTGCAGTCACAGTATCGGATTCGTTCCATCTCAGTGTTTTTATATGTGTCAAAGGAAAATATGAAAAATGAATACATGCTAATTTAGATCCTGAAGCAATAGCATAAAGGATATTTTAATAACTTTCTTAATTTTCACGAAACTGAACTGACACTGACGCATAACTGTCGGAGTACGGACAGATGACGGATCCATAGGCTTTACTGCTATGAAATATGACACATTATTCCTTAATCTAATTAAAAAGACTGACTCAGGACTGACGCGACACTGTGAGGCCCGAATCAACCTTTAACAAAAATTGTTCGCTCGATACAACAAGGAAAATAAGAGCAATTACTTTTAAAACTGAAGTAACTAGTCGTTAAATGATTCTTTCTGTCTGATTCGACGCTGCAAGCGCTTGTATGAAATCGTCTTTAAGGAGGCTAACAGCTTAACGCGCTGACAATACACTGTTATCGTTACAGAGTGTTAACAGTTCACTATTAAGCTAGTGTTACCCGCGGTTGTCAACACTGCACTGACCACTGCTGAACACTGCTTGCCGCCTGACTGCGCCTGCCCTCAGGGCAAATTGTTAGAAAGCTAATACTGGGTCACGGTCCCCCATTGTCAGTCAAATTTGTACTCAAATCTACTTCATGTAGAGTACACACTCTTGACATGATCTTGAATTGTGTTTTTTTTGCAATTGTCAATAACATGAGGTAACATTGTAAATTGCTCTTAACAAATGTCCAATGATTATTACTGGATTTGATTGGAATAATATCCCAAACTACCCGTGGGTGTCGTCAAGGCGACTAAGGGTTTACCTGGGACTGCAATATATATTCTCCTGTGTATATGAAGATCACTAGCTGTGCCCGAGGCTCTGCTCGCGTGGATAGAATCCACGATCCAGATAGCTCCCGTTCCCACTCCCGCTCTCTGTCCCACTTGCATTCCCACTTAGCCTTCCAATCCAAATATATAGCCTGCATTTTTTGGAATCGGTCCAGTACTTTTTGAGTTTATTCGGTACAAACATACAAATCTTTCCTCTTTATAATATTAGTGTAAATGTAGATTACTGCGATCACCAATCCGCCTGCCAAGCATGGTGATTATGGCAATTCCCACAATGGACAGTCCAATAAAAACTATCATCATCAGGTTATTTTTGTCTCCACTGCAGGAGCACCACCCTCTCTCAACTGCCGGAGACAGACGGGGGATTTAGCCTACACTCCCCGCGTTGGCCAGACGGGTTGGGGAGGCCTGATTGATGTTTTATAATGTATTCCCTTAGTCGCCTTGTACGACATCCACGGGAAGAGTTGGGGTGGTCCTATTCTACTCTACCGGAAACCACAAAAAAACTATATAGCATTATATTGGGCAGGCTTATGTTCAGCAGTTGATGTATTTCGGCTGATGATGATGATGAATATAGGAACGTACAGTCAACAAATAAACTGTATGACTATCTTAAAACTGTATATCGTTTGCAGCGTGCTAGTGAACTACTTACTTATTGTACTTTCTTTTTAATTCATTAAAATGTCAAGTCTGAATTAGGTGAGGCCAACGATCTCTATGTACTACTAGATGGAGTGTTCCAAACAATCGCTCTGTTCCACGCAAATAGCCACAACTCTTTCACATTCACAATGAAACTTGTGCAGTTACGACACAGAACATTTAATTATTACTAAATGTTGACGCTACGGTTAAATAATGTCAATATTTAGTAAATAATTAAATGTTCTGAGTAGTAACTGCACAAATTTCAAAGTGAATGTAAAAGAGTTGTGGCTACTTGCGTAGAACAGAGCGATCGTTTGGAACGCTCCATCTAGTAGTACATAGAGATCGTTGGATGAGGCAATTTATATTAATTTTATTACGCGAAGACTTTCGTAAGTCTTTAGTATTTACTTAAAACCACTATAAACCACAGAAATCTTGAACTTCATAATGACATAGAACCTTCCACTGATACGTTTTGATAGATGCCTGGAGCCTAGCAGGAAACAATACGTGATTGCATGGTATGTAACAAAAAAACATTGTTGTAAATTGTTACAAACTTTGTCAGTAATATCTGTTAACAAGGTCCTAGTAGCTTTGTTGTTAGATTCGAACACCAGAGGGTTTTAGATTCGATTCCACTAAGACACTTGCCGTGTGGGACCGGTAGAGTAGAATAGGACCACTCCAACTCTTCCCGTGGATGTCGTACAAGGCGACTAAGGGATTACATTATAAAACATCAATCAGGCCTCCCCAACCCGTCTGGCCAGCGCGGGGAGTGTAGACCAAATCCTTTGTCTGTCTCCGGCAGATGAGAGAGGGTTGTGCTCCTGCAGTGGAGACAAAAATAACCTGATGATGATGATGAGGGACACTCCCGCCTCCTCATCAATCTCCTCTAAACGAGGACCAACAGAGGTACACTTACACATAACTCCTTACCAGTAAAGGTAGGGCGAGTCCTTGGAATTGATTCTACGCTACCTTGGGCCCCAAGTACATTAAAGAAGTAAAGAGTCGAATTAAGAAAACAGTTCCCACTTCATCATCATCAGGTTATTTTTGTCTCCACTGCAGGAGCACAACCCTCTCTCATCTGCCGGATACAGACGGAGGATTTGGTCTACACTCCCCGCGCTGGCCAGACGGGTTGGGGAGGCCTGATTGATGTATTATAATGTATTCCCTTAGTCGCCTTGTACGACATCCGCGGGAAGAGTTGGAGTGGTCCTATTCTACTTTACCGGAAACCACACGGCAAAGGGTTCCCACTTCCCCTCTAGCAAATGGGAGTTCAGACGACTCAGTTTATCAGCCGAAATACGTCCACTGCTCAAGATAAGCCTTCCCAATAGAATGCTCATTTTGGTGGGTCATCCATTGGGGGATATGCCATAAGCAGCACGCTCGGCGGGTAGATTGGTGATCGTAGTTATGATCTTAATATACACAGGAGAACGCTGCTGCCGTTCCTGGTAAGACGGAAACCACAATTATTAAATGGCACATTCACATCCTCACACCCCCACCCACCAACACACACACACACACACATAAAATCCCACCACATACACCTCCACACATCACAAACTCATTAATCGCCTAATTTATATTAGTGAATAAAGTTTCTATTAGAATATAATTACTCTAAATCCGTGGGGTGGAGACCTGGTGAGCTGAAAAACAGGCTATGTCTAGTTCAGGCATCAGTCTCCACGAAACAGGTTACTGATTATATAAAATGTCAATATGTTTTGCTTAGCTTATAGTAGCCTTATTGTGGAGAATCTAAATAAACATATTAGTATTAAACAATATTTGTGTCTAATTAGTAATTACCATAGTACAGGAGAAAATCCTAGTTTCGGATTAGACAAGAGATCACTGAAAAAAGTGTAATCAACTAAATGGCTTTCTGTGTTGGTTCCGGTATGTCTAAAGTAAAATAATAACGAGAGGCATAATTTAAATCTTAGAAATAATAATAAAATTCAAATACATCATTCTAGATTGTCTAAGATCAATAATTCTTTTGTGGGGCTGTGCGTGCGTTACTACAATAAGGTTCCGAATAAAATTATTGACTTGTCTGAACAAAAATTCAAATCTTCTTTACAAGTTAATCTGTGCAAGAAAGCCTACTATAAGTTAGATGACTACTTAAATGATAAAAGTCCATGGAGTGCTTGATGGCTCAGCATAGGTAGACTTAATGATTGTAATGAATAAGATAAATCAAAGGTAGGGCCCTGTGCCGTTGGGTTTGTAGCCACTTCTTCCCCTCGGTTATACAGGTGGAAGTGGAGTAGTTTTAGGCAGAATTTGACGTCAAAAAGAGAATATTGTATTCCAATGTTGAAAAAATAAATATTTTGATTTTTTTGATTTTGATTTTAATCATTCTTATTCCCACTGGGGACAGACAACTTTGTACAAGCTGGTCCCGGTCTAGATGTTATATTTGTGAATTGTCCTATACTTGTTTAATTTCCATAGCGCAGGAGAAAATTCTAGTTTGGGATTAAACAAGTGTTTTGTATGTATATACGTCATATTTATATTTATTTATTAAAAAAAAATCATTCCTATGATGTTTGAAACAATATCGTGATTAAGGGGAGTTAGTGCAAGGGGAAAAGATTTTGTTGAAGGGAACAAGATTCTTGTTCAGATCAACAACTGTTTTTTTTTTCAGAGTATGTATGAAATATTAATTATATATTCTTTAATGCACAAAGTTTAAAAGTAAATACAGTTACAAATTTTGTGTACAAAGGCTAGCTTATCTCTGAAAGAGATCTCTTCCAGCCAACCTTACAGGGTGTGAGACAAGGCACTAAGAGCGAGGCTAGATTAATAAGGCCATATAAAGATTACGTACTGTTGTTCATAAGCCACAGTGGCCGGTTAACATCAGCTGTTCAGACCGTAAAAACTCCAAACTCACCTTGTCAATTCACATCTAGTAACACTTATAAAAATCTAGACATTTTCACATTCCAATCAGATCAATTTTAAACTACACTTTAAAGCACTTTACACTAATCAACCTTTTATATACCTAGACCGAAAATGCAGGGAATTGCCAAATAGTGAAACACGGTATAAGGAAAATTGTAATCTTTGCGTTTAAAAACCTGTCCCTTGATTTCCAAAGCTAATGTAACCCAGGAGATGGTGACAGGGGACAGTGTCGTGTGAGATATATATGACAACTGCATAAAACGTTTCCTGGAGACCTCGCCAGGCAAATAGGATAATAGGTTTGAACACTGCCAATGATCGTGCACTGCTCAAGACGTAAAGGGATTTGTATTGTTCTGTGGACTCTACACTGAGAAAAAAAAATAGCCCTCCTACTTACGTAAGGATAAAAATATACCACTATTACATACGTAGCCGCCCCCATTATAAATGGTGTGCCGGCCACATTATTAAGTAGTTTGGTTACTTAGTAATGTGGCTGGCTACTGAATCAGTTGTAGGCAACACCATTTATAATGGGGGCGGCTACGTATGTAATAGTGGTATATTTTTATCCTTACGTAAGTAGGAGGGCTACTTATTTTTTTCTCAGAGTACCATCAAAGATTGTGTGTTATTAGAAAACTTCTTCCAATTTTGACCAAATGCGAATTTTCCGTCTTTGTTATCTTTAATAAATCGCAGTGTTTTATATCTATACTTATAATAAAACTGTAACTGGTATATGTCTGTATATTTCATTCCAGATTAATAGTCCTATGAAAACAAACGCATTTGCGTCTCGAAAACAAAATACACAATAGATGGTGTTCCTAAGTGGACCGCAAAGTTTACTTGGTAATACAAACCTATTTTTGCTGCTGGTGACCCTTTCATGTATATGTTACCGAGACGTAAATAGCGTTGGTTTTCATAGGACTATTAATCTGGAATGAAATATACATGAGAGATATTAAAAAAAATTGTATGAGGGGTCTTTATAGGGCCAATAGAAGCTAAAACATTTTTTTTTAATTTTTGTCTGTCTGTCTGTCTGTCTGTCTGTATGTATGTGTGTGTTTGTTACCGCATCACGCAAAAAACTACTGAATGAAATTTGATGCAGTTTTCACAGTTGTCTTGCTGGTGGTCTAACTTAAAATCTGGTGCATGTTTCATCTTGATACGCCACTTAGAACCTGAGATATTAATAAAGAAAATTTTCTAGAACCATTATATCGAATGATAATAAAACGACTGTTAATATTTCTTCCAGTAACTCAGTATCACATTTAGAAATCATTCATGAAAAAAGTATAAGCATGCCTTCGTGAACTGTACCGAGTTATTTCCGAAAATACGCATATTCTAATAATATCTTAATAATAAGGATTGTAAAATAAAACAATAAATTAAAGACCAAAGTCTTTGCTTCTGAAGAATGTAAAAGTATATATTTCTAACTCTAAAACTCTGTTTTACAGAAACTTAGAACTAAACACGTCTCTTTAGAGACCATCACGAGTTCCACAGAACTTTGTTCTCGAAAACAACTGAATACCAATATTCTTCTCCACATAAAAGTCTGTGCTCAAGTTATTGTCCGAAGAAATTAAGAATGCTGGTCGCATTACGGATAAAGGCTGCCCACCCTACTTACGAAATTCAGAAATGGTTTGGAATTGACAGAACCGATTCAAGTTAATGTTTTTTTTTTTTACTTTCGGATGCCCAGTGACTTCGTTCGCGTTAAAAGTTGACTATCCCTTTTGTCTTTTAGACTTGAGCTGTATTATTTATATGTATTCTTTGAGGACTGGGAAAACCGTATGCCAATAGTGGATGTCAACCAACCGGTAACACTAGTGCAATATCATTATTACCACAGACACACACTCACATTGACTGCACTGCTCTTTTTAACTGTTTATTTTTTCCTGTCTTCAGTGTTTCTTCGTATAATTATTAACTGTATTACTGCTCTTTTTAAAGTAATTAAGTCTTAGTTTACAGCAAATTTTGTGTAACAAACATATGGAAAGATAGGTAGATATTGACGCATGCTACACAGGAGTACCTAGTTTATGAGCCAGGGTTATAAAATTATGTCGTTTCTGATGTAATTTGAGTCACTTATTGACGTAACTGTTAATTTTACCTCACAAAATATAACCGGTTCATTCAATTCCAACATCCTAAAACATTGTTTTGTATGGCAGAGCTAAGAGTCTACGCGTACCGCGTTCCTAACTTTGTTTTTCACACACCGTGTCAGGCAACTGTGGTGTCTTCGGAGGTGGGTTCCAGATCCGCGAAGGAGTCCGGGAGCCGCTTGTGCAGGGTGTCCGGCACCAGCCTGGTCAGAGCTGCGCTGATCAGTGGCAGCGTCCCGAACAGGGCAGTCGGCACCCACCAGCGGTACGCCGCCTGGTGAAATTAATTAGCAATTGTCACTAAGAATAAATTAGCAAATCGCCACACTGTAGGGTATGGGTTATCCCAGCAGTGATTTCAGGCGTGGATAAGAGGAAGGGGGGAATGGGTGCAATTCCCTAACTCAAGACCAAAGCACTTTATTTTTTCGTATCCCTGTAATCTACAACAAAATGCCTACCTATATACAACATAACAAGATAACATGCGTAAATTCGCGAAAGATTATATTGAACACCTACTCGGAAACTGTGACTTTCCCTGAGCGAAATCAGTTGGAAATAAGAAGAAGTTTTGTCCAATGAATAAGTAACTAAAATATACATATATTGAAACTACGTTAGTGAAACATATATACTTACAATAATGTTTAAAATTGTAAACTTTGCTTAAAAATCGATTACATTATGAATGTTTGTGTGTGAGACTGCTCCCCTCAGTCAAACTGAGAATTCAGTTTTGTGGGGTTTTGTGTAACTCTATTAATGTTTTTTTAATAAAATATTTTTATTATTATTTTAACAATTTCAAAATTTTGATATTATCTGAAAGACTAAATATCTGTTTACAAGAATCATTCAAAAATTAATAATATCGCTATTGCCGGTCAAGTGTCTATGGCATACATGACATACTTAGGATCAAATCTCAGAGCATCCTGTGTCGTACACATATCGTAAAAGACGAGGGAGACTCGTCGTAATAAAATACTTATATTTATAAAAAACAAGCAACACCTCTTCCCCCGCCCCTTCCCGCCGCCCCAAAACTGGGAGTACCTATACTAAGGCATACCCCCGACATTCCATACATTTGAATAGATTTAATCATACACCAGTGTGTCAGTATACGTGCTTGTGTTCGCGTAAACTATCGAGAGAGGAAGAATGTTATACGTCAACACGTCCTCGTAAGTGCTTCTGACGACGTTAAACTGGCGGGGAGCTGAGTGTTGCTTATTAACGTAGTAATATTTAGTATTATCTGCTACAGAGCTGCAGCAGTTTGTGTTGGCATTGACTGATCGACCTATTAATCAATATTTTCTTTCAGTAACCTGGCGGGACTCAGACAAAGTTGAAAAGAAAAATTTGTGGCGGTGGCGCCCACCAATATAAACTTTATCACCATTGCATACGGTTCTTGGGCTGGTCACTTGATTCGGAATGTGACTGTACATACCAGTAAAGGTGTAAGGGGAGCTAAAATGGCTCCGAGGCGTCCGAGGGTGGAGCAAGCCGCGATGAGGCGGTGTCGAGCTCGCGTCGGGAACAGCTCCGCGCTATACACATATAACGCGTTAAGCGACATCGTAGCGCCCATCTTGCCAGCCAGATACAGCGCTGTGCCCACGGAGTTTATTGCTGTACGGAAAAACATAGTATGTATATATTTGTAAAACGCCTGCAGTTTTATTATTAGCATTGATGTTGACGTGGCGACGTCATTGCTCGCACTTTAATCACAGGCATCCTTCAATCTAAATTCAACAAAACTGTTTTCGCAGTACCAGTTTTTATATAAGGTCTGGTCCAGAATTAGATTGTTACTAGCCCTAATAGTAACTTTAAGGTTCACTGGAAGAGATCACTAAGTGCAGGTACTAAATTTTACTTAAATATTACTGTAAATGTCACGTACACTCTGGTAGCAAAGGTATTGCTATCAACGCTGTAGCGGTCAGCAGAAAAGCGGCTGTCAACAGCGGCCGTCGTCCAACGCGATCCAGCAGTAAAGTGTTGAGCACTAGCGCTGGCAACTCAGCCGCTGCAACCAGCGCATAGTTAATGTGCTGCGAGCCGGAGAGCGCATGCGCGCGCACGGCCAGGCCGTAAAATACGAAGACTGCTGAAATCCACCAGACGAAGCAGACGCAGAGGCGGCGGCGGAGCGCTCCATATCTAAATGAATAAACATCATTAAAGAATAAACATCAGTTGAGCTCAAGTTTAATTCCGAACAAGGATTTTCGCTTTCAACATTAAAAAAAAAACATACATAATGCTCACGCCTTGGTCCCATAGGTATAGGCAGAGATGATATATCGCCACTTTGCGCAATGTAATGAAGTGGCTTTCCTTCGCCCGCTTTTCGCCCCGTGATACCCCTTGACGTGATGTGTTGCGAACAACATCGCCGCCTTGTTGAGGTACCACTACGATCTCTATGTACTACTAGATGGAGCGGTCCAAACAATCGCTTTGTTCCACGCAAGTAGCCACAACTCTTTCACATTCGCTTTGAAACTTGTGCAGTTACTACTCAGAACATTTAATTATTTACTAAATATTGTCGTTATTTAACCGTAGCGTCAATATTTAGTAATAATTAAATGTGCTGCGTAGTAACTGCACAAGTTTCATTGTTAATGTGAAAGAGTTGTGGCTACTTGCGTGGAACAGAGCGATTGTTTGGAACGCTCCATCTAGTAGTACATAGAGATCGTTGAGGTACCACGATTAGCTAGAGAAATACTTGTTCACCTCATCAGAGCCCCGCATGACTCGGTAAGGCTAATAGTGCCAGGAGGTCGCCCAGCTCCGGGTTTGAATTTTCCCTTTCAAAATGGGACTTAAACAAGGTAGAAATTCAAAAGATCGTCTGTCCCCTCAGCGCGAAGGGTACACATAACCTCTGGTTCTCAACCACTCGTTGTAATCAAGCCACTAGAGCCCCTACCACTAGATCTCATCCAGACCTTAAATTTCAGTAAAGAAACCACTGTCTTTACTCAAACTGATATTTTTATTTCGACAAACGATGTCAGAAATGTATAAAATGACAAGTGTTCTAAGCCGAGAGCTGCACAGCTATATAATGGTACGATTTGCTACAATACTCACTTGATAAATGCCCTAAACAAGCTTTCATCTTCAATCTGCACTTCCACTTTATCCGTGATCGGTTCATCACTGGCCAGCATCTTCTCCAACTCCTGTTCAGGTATCACAACTCTGTTACACTTCGCAGCCTTCTTGATAACATCCACTGCCTCTGACAAGCGCCCTCTAGTGACCAGCCATCGGACACTTTCTGGTAACAACCAGGGATATAGGAGGAGCAGGAATGAAGGTGGATAGGCGATTCGAGCCCATATTCTCCAGTATCCAGTCAGGTAGTCAAGGAGAGCCAGGGTAGCAGCTCCAAGAGATAAAGGTATGCCCAGAACCAAGCTCGCCAAGATTCTTTGCTCCACTCCAAGCCATTCGATCACTGAAAAGATGCAGATAATACTATGGTTATGAATTGTTCTTGCAAAATGTTTGGGATTTTGGAAACGTTTGGTTCTGCCAAAGAAGAACGAAATATCCTTATCAATATTATCATTGAACGTCAAAGTATTGATCGGTCTAACTTCAGGTCGTTAGCTAATCAGGGAAACGAGTCAATTATTTTGGAAGAAACATGAAATATCAGGCAAAGAAACCCAGAAGCCGTTGAATGTATCTCTAAGTTAAAGTCGAGGATTTAGTCTACCATCGCTGCTATCTGCAGTAAATATGATCGATTGCGGTCCGATAGGAGGGTTGAGATGCAATTGTAGAAGTCAGAGCGAAATAGGTAATGTTTCCAGTCATCATCAGCTAAAACACTTCTACTGCTGAACATAAGCCTCCCCAATAGAATGCCACTTTTGGTGGTTTGTCCATCGGGGGATATGCCATAATTACTCTTGACAGGTGGACTGGTGATCGCAGTAATGATCTTAATACTTCAAGCATCGGTACCTACCGGAAATCGCGAAAGTTATACTAACTGAGCACAAACGCAGCAGGATACACGCTGGCTCCGAGTACTGTCTCCATGAGCTCGGCGAACAAGTATGTCGGGTATGAGGTGACAAAAGACTTGCACAGGCCGAGCACGCCGGCACCAGTACCGCTCACCACGAGAGCTGCTCGTCGACCATATCTGTTAAGCACCAAGATGCCATTAATAAGGAAAAGTCAGAAATTGTAAACCCGTCGTTCTGGGTAACGGAAGATTTTGTGTGAAATCTGAGAGAGGAAGTCGTGATTTGGCAGTGGGCTCACCTGCGTCCATGAGGTGAAGTATTAAAACCCAGGTCTGTACTTACTGACGAGGTTTTTGATACTCATCATACAACATGCTTTACGGTACAAGAAAAAATTGTGTGAAAACCTGACTTACAAAATTAAAAAGTGTTCAATTCTGGAAGTATTTGAAGTTCCTGCATCGACAACATTAGCCCTATCTCTTGGTTATGAGGGTACACTTCTACTTAAAATCAACAAGGAGACGAAGAAGACTGAAGTGTTCAAGATTTCAAAGACAGTACATTAGCAAGACTTACCTGTCAGATACATATCCCATGATCGGCAAAGAGATGAGCATTCCGATGTTATGGAATGTCCCCACCAGGGAACGCTTCCATTCCTGACATGCCAGGTCGAACTGCGAAGTAAAAGAATTTTCTCATTATAATATCAGCTGGACGTAGAAGACGTGGGACGGGTAGCTGAGGAGTCCTGATGGGATCTACCCTTCTGGTGAACGACAGTGAGCAAAAATATTATATGTAGATAACAGTTGAAGGAAACAGTATATCTCAGACCCTTCTCTAGTCTATTCAAGTCAGTGGATCCTAGAAACAATTGTCGTAATTGATCCGAATTGAACTAGGTGACTCTTTATAAAATACATCAACGAACCTCAGCAACAATACTGCTCCTGAACTGGTAGACGAACTGGTCGCAAGTGACGGCTGAGGTATTATCGAACGAGTCCTCGAGGCAGGCCTGGTCGAAGGGCTTCCAGCGCTGGCACTGCTCGTCTGGCAGCGCCCAGGGCAACCAGGGTGGCGACCAGTCCTCTGCTGAGGGTGGGTGGCTGATGGTGACGTTACCATCGCACTCGGGCACGTGGCACCTGTAACATTAGAAAAGTTGAAATAACGTCTATGGACGGACGGACGGACGGACGGACGGACGGACGGACGGACGTCCATCTATCCATCCATCCATCCATCCATCTATCATCATCAGCCTATACATATACGTCCACTGCTGAACATAAGCCTCACCAATAGGATGCCTCTTTTGCTGTCCATTGAAGGATTTGCCATAATCACCGCTTCCTAGGTGTTAGCGCTGTGAAGAAGAAACGGCGCAACAAACTTCACGCAACACATCTTTTAAAAATCAAGTTTGCATACAATTAATAAAGATTTTGCGAAGCTGAATCAACATTAGTACCAGGCATCTTTGTCATTCAAATAATCGTTTATTTTATAATAGGCTTTCTTACAAAGTTGTTTTTTAATGTGAATCTTAAACTTTCTGTCCGTCATATTTAAGATTTCCTCTGGTAGTTTGTTGTAGAAGCGTATACATTGCCCCGTGAACGATTTGCTGACCTTACTTAGTCTTAACCCTGGTAAAACAAGTTTATTTTTATTTCTTGTATTATAACTATTACCGTGTCACAGTGCCTCAAAAAGAGAGATACATTTTTTCTGACATATAAAATATTATCTAAAATGAATTGACCAGCTACTGTTAATATGCTTATTTCTTTATACTTTTCTCTTAATGAGTCTCTACAACGCAGATTGGTGATCGTAGTAATGATCTTAATATACACAGGACAACTCTGCTGCCCATCCCTGGTGCTATCTATCTATGCCTAGGGTTATAAAATGCTCCTTTGCCGGCCTAAAATGTCTTTTTTCTTTTCTTAGGCAAAGATTATCTATCGGGTAGGTAGATGTTCAAGTAGGTACTTATTAATATGCTTGTCTATTTCTGCCGGTCGATTTATGATATTAATTACAATAATATATCAGGTGTCGTCTAAGAACAGGAAATATTCCGATCCGGTTATAAATAGTTGGTAAAATTCCGTAAAATTCCAATAGTTGTAGGTCAGGCGTGTCAAACATGCAGTCTACGGTCGGTCGCTTGCGGATCGCAATTTTTTATTCATTTAGACCTGTGACAAATGATACTCAAACTTTATCGCTGGTCTACTGGCTTGGTCATTGGATTGAAGCACCAGAGGTCGTGTGGTTCAATTCCCACTGGGGACAGATAACTTTGTACACTTTGCACAAGTTGGTTCCGGTCTGGATGTAATATTTTGTAAATTATCCAATCCTTGTTTAATTCCCATAGCACAGGACAAGTGTATGTATGTATATGTATGTTTATTTTTTTATTATTTAAACTTTATTGTACACAAATACAAGATAATGTACCATATAAAGTATGTTTGTAATATTTATTTATTTTATATAAACCATAGAATACTAAATATTACTACGTAAAGAAGAGACACTCACCCCCCCCCCCCCCCTCCCACCAGCTTAAGGTCGCCCGCAAAATAGAGCACGACTAGCAGTACTCACTACTGGGCTACCGCCACCTACCGGCGGCGAGCGATCGACGCTTTCAGTTAAAAAGAAAAGCACTTGTTGTTGACGTATGTTGTCTCTCTCTCGTTCGCGCTGGGTGCTGCAGCCAGCCGTACTATTATTTACCCACACACGTACGTATACGGACAAGTTGGTGTACCTATAGTATTAGGTAATTAAAGCTGTTCGCTTCTATTTGCCTGCGTAATGTAAACATTACTTTTATTGGCAAGTATGTGACGCAAATGTAGCTATCCTAAGATTGCGACCCAACCGCATTTAAGTTGGGCATGCCTGTTGTAGATGAGCACATATTTTTACCTTCACTAACTTTGTCCACGGGTTTTCTTGCAAGTTGTTATTTTTTTATTATTGAATTCTTTAATTCAGATATTGATCCATAGAGTGTTAGTAACTCTTTGTGTTTTTTAGAATTCCGAGCCCAGCGTGATCTTTTACGCAAATAGGTTATCAAAATTATGTTTTTTTTTTAATCCAATCAAATATCATTTATTATGCACCAAAATTAATTAAAAAGGGGATTAGTCTAGTATACAAAGACGGATGATAAATTTGAGAATTTTCCTATACTTAGGTATATTTGTCTAATTCTTCTAATACAGGAAAAAATCCTAGTTTGGGATAAGACAACTGTTTATACGTACCATTGTATTATATGTACGAAATATTTACTTATCACTAGCTGTGCCCGCGGCTCCGCTCGCGTGGACTACTCAACACGCTCCCGCTCCCATGCCCGCACCCACTCCCATTCCCACACCTTGCACCGAACATTACAATTATACTTTGGTAGTTTTTACGTGATGTGTGCACAAAATAACAGATAAACAAATAAAAATATTTACCAAAATTTCAAAAATTATCGTAAATGTGTTCTATTACTTATCCTTAGACCCCCATTGTTTTTGTAAATATCTTCAATGTACAGACACGTGAAGTTTACCTTTTTATTAATTAGATTATTAATTATTAAAGCAAATAACATTCATACCACGTAGGTATCATCAGCTTAAATACGTCCACTGCTGGACATAGGCCTCCCCAATAGAGTACCACTTTTAGTTAGATGTCCATTGGGGGATTTGCCATAATCACCACGCTTGGCAGGCGGATTGGTGAACGCAGTAATGACCTTAACATACACAGGAGAACGCTGCTGCCCGTCCCTGGTGCAATCCCTTAGTCGCCTTGACGACTGGAAAGATAGGGGTGGCCCTGTGGTAACACGGCAAATAGTGGATGAATCATATCAGTAGTTTGCAGCATGTTTGTTTGCTCAAAACTGGTATAGTTACTCGCAAATACGAAGGAGGTACAAAGTTTATACCACTCGCTAACTAACCTAACGAATTTGACGAAACAACGACTTTTATTCATTTGACCAAAGAAGTATATAACAAAAATATAATCAGTAGTGGAAATAACCCAACTGAACTAACGGACAGACAAGACGTTCTACTAATACAATATTAGGCCCGATTCTGAAGGTACACGTTTAAACTTTGACAGCACTAAAATTAGTTGCGTCTTTATCTTCCTAATACTGTGTGACAAGGATAGCAACAGTTTTAGTGCTGTCAAATTTCAACATTGTGCCTTGAGAATCGAGCCCATTATTTTGTTATTTTATTGTTAAACAATAAGTTGCGAACTGACATTCCCACACTCCCAACTTAGACTTCCCAAGGTCGTGGGACCGATGGACAACTCACGTGTGTGGTGAAAAGGTAGATCTGCAAACCGGCCCCACAACCAGTGCCGAATCCAGGGTAATCAAAAAAGAGGACCCCCCACGACATCGGAAACTAAACTAGTTTTGTTTCATATAGCGTGTTTGAATTAATCTGTATTTAAAATATTGTTATTATTGCATATTTATTTATATAAAAAAGAGGGTGAGGAAAAGAAAAAGAAAAAAAAATTATATGAGCGATATCTATTAACGTATCTATCCGACTGTATTGACTGAATTTGACTCGACAGACTGACTGAGCAGCCCGACGACGAAGCCGTCATCGTGATGTCGCGCCCTTAAATGGGGAGAGTTGCCGTATAGAGGACCAAGAACAGAATTACTTATTTGTAGGGGGATCAAGCAGGGTGTCCGACAAAGAGCACCTGAGCAAGTACCGGACACCTCCCTCGTGATTCGGCCTGTATGACCTAGATGTCGAAAGGCCATGGGAGGTCGAGGGTCTGCTGTTATTATTGCATGAAACATTTATTTTTAGACATTTTCAATTAGGTAACTCAATGATAATAAACAATAAATGGTTCATTATTCCAATTCTAGCGCGAAAAAGAAGATTTGATTGTATATGAAGGTCTTGGTTTCGCAGAATCAGTGACTGGACTCCAGTGCCACTAAAAGACAAATTATTGACCATGTTCAGAGTTACTGGGCTGTCGTAAAAAGGAGATATTAAAAATATTAGTTTTTGAACATTCTATGTGGCAAAATAAAAGTATCTACCATTAAAATATTCCCTAACTGGACCTCACTGCTGGAAGCCTTCCCGAATGAACGTTAACAAATCCGGTCCTCCGCCTTCCGCATCCGCCACCTTCTTCAGGTCGTTAGTCCATCTGATGGCGGCGGGGAGTTCTACCCTGCACTTAAGTCTCGATATTTATATTCTATAGATAAGTTTTTTAAGATGAAATGTCAACTATTAATTGATTAACTTACTGTGACCCCTCCACATTTAATCCCAGATCCGACCCTGCTCACGACAATTAAAAGGATTTATCAATACCCACTTTCACGCTTCATTTAACTTCCTTAACGTTCCTTCGGTTGTAAAACTTGACGATTACGACGAGAGACTCAAAAGATAAAACGAGTTAGCTAAGCATTTCATTAGAGGCCTTCTATTTAGCATAATGTATAAGATTCGTGGACCGCGCACCGTGGACAGACGACCTTAAGAAAGATACTGGCAAAGGTTGGATGCGAAAGACCAGGTGTGATGGGAAGAACGTGGACCAGCAGTGGGCGTCGAATGACTGCTATGAGGATTATGATAAGATTTCATTACATTAACATTAATGATATTATATATTCTTTATTGCACATCTTAAAAATAAATACTGTAATAAATGGCGTGTACAAATGTGAGCTTATCTCTAAAAGAGATCTCTTCCAGCCAACCTTACAGGGTGTGATACAAGGCAATAAAAGCGAGGGGGGGGCAAAATAAGTGCATAATAGACTACATAATAACTAAATACCTGAACTATATATATATATATATATATATATATATGTATATACTTACATAAATACATACATATCATATTATACTGAGTGAGAAAGATAGTGCTCTTTTAGTTTAGTTTTAAAAGATGTCACCGACGTACTATCTCGGAAAACCAGAGTCGAAAATCACTAAAAGAATCCTACTAATATTATAAATGCGATAGTTTGGATATTTGGATATTTTTTTTAATCTTTAGCAAAAACATTAAATCAGTTTATTTACTTTTTATATCTCAATTTCCATTTAAACGGTTTTTGCTACACATTTCTACAAACAGTTTTTCCATTCGCATATTATGGGCGGACGCTGAGTCATACGGTTACCGATTCTAGTATAAAAACTGACGTTTTTGCGTGGCCAAGCACTGTTCAAACAGCACTGTTCAAACAGTAATTTAAATAATTGGTGTTACATTCATTACAATCGAATAGAAGAGTTCACGGTCGATGGAATGTAAACAGGGAAATACTTTTTATAACGATTAGACTTAGGTCAGTAAATCGTTCAAGGGGCATTCATACAACACTAACAATGGAAATCTCAATAATATGATGGGCGTCTATAATTTGCGTTATAAAGAGTCAAGTTTATAGCAATAAACATATCATCGTAACCAGTCAAAATTCAAAATATTTATTTTTTCAACATTGGAATACATTATTCTCTTTTTGACGTCAAATTCTGCCTAAAACTACTCCACTTCCACCTGTATAACCGAGGGGAAGAAGTGGCAACAAACCCAACGGCACAGGGCCCTACCTTTGATTTATCTTATTCATTACAATCATTAAGTCTACCTATGCTGAGCCATCAAGCACTCCATGGACTTTTATCATTTAAGTAGTCATCTAACTTATAGTAGGCTTTCTTGCACAGATTAACTTTTATAGAAGATTTGAATTTTTGTTCAGACAAGTCAATAATTTCATTCGGAACCTTATTGTAGTAACGCACGCACAGCCCCACAAAAGAATTATTGATCTTAGACAATCTAGAATGATGTATTTGAATTTTATTATTATTTCTAAGATCAAGAAACAATTCATTATAGATAATATTTTATACTAGCGACTAGCCAGCGACATAGTACGCGTAGGTTTCGATATTTCGGGTTTCATCCACGTCCAGTGGTTGAAGCGAGATTAACAAACGTCCAAAGATCCAAACTTTGGCATTTATAATATTAGTGTGATGGGATGTCCGAAAAAATACAATCTCTCTTTGAGGCATAGTGACAAGTATGATACAAGAAATAAAATAAACTTGTTTTACCAGGGTTAAGACTAAGTAAGGTCAGTAAATCGTTCACGGGGCAATGTATACGCTTCTACAACAAACTACCAGAGGAAATCTTAAATATGATGGTCAGAAAGTTTAGGAATCAAATTTAAAACAACCAGGTACTAATGTTGCTTCAGCTTCCAACAATCTTTTTAATATTATATATGTTAGAAACTTGATTTAAAAAATATGTTCATCATCAGGTTATTTTTGTCTCCACTGTAGGAGCACATCCCTCTCTCATCTGCCGGAAACAGACGGAGGATATGTTGCTAGAGTTTAATGCGCCGTTTCTCCTTCACAACGATAACACCTATCGTATATCGATTGCTTGTAATGTTTTTGACAATGTACGATTAGTACAATAAATAATATGAATATCAATATGAATAAACACCTGCATGATTGCAGATGAACAAGTTGTAGCGATGAGTCCAGTCTGTTTTATATCTGGATTCCAGTCTGGTTCTGGTTCTATTCTGGGAGTGAGTGAGAAAAAGCTTGAGATATAAGCGTCCATTCTTAAAACGTAAATAGAATGGTTCCGTATAAATGTAGGACGTTGTGGAATATCTTTTCGAAGAGGGAAATAAATGTCAAAAGCAGGGGTTGGAATTAGGTAGTGTCAATTATGTACTTGCGATAACATGTGTAATCATGTGGTATGTTTTGCAGAAAGTTAAGTATTTTTCCTCTGTATGTTAAATATTAAGTACCTATATCGCAATGGCATATGCCTTTACTCCTCCTCTTCCCTCTCAGATTCTCCCTCACCTTCTCTTTCCTCTCCCCTTCCTCTCCTTTTCGACCTCCCCTTTACTTTTTGTAGATAATGATGTATTCTGCAAAGTCGCAGTACATTATTTGGTTCTATAATCAATAGTTTTTGCAGCGCACGCGATGTAAGGAATTTTTAGGTCATTTTTTACACCTTGGGTTGCATTATTGGAGTTTTAGTAGGGATCCCTAATTTTTTGAAAATATAATATAGCCTATGTCACCTGGGGATAGTGTAGCTTCCCAACAGTGAAAGAATTTTTCAAATCGGTCTAATAGTTTCGGAGCCTATTCAATTCAAACAAACAAACAAACAAACAAGCAATCAAATCTTTCCTTTTTATTTTTTTTAGTGTAGATTCCGGGATTTATTTAAACATATAATCGGGAATCCCGGGATATTCTACTGGACATTCATATATGCCCCAAAGTCCTACCGTATCATATAAATATTGACATTTAATAATCTACAATTTTAGAATTAAAATTAGTAGTAAAAGTAAAGTAGTTAAAATCGGGGAAGTATTGAATAAAGTTGAGCAACCATTATTCAAAACTGTTCCGAATTTAAAGTCGATAGCATTATTCTGAAATAATCGCAACATAAGGATTCCGCATTTACAATTTTGGTACAGAACCTTAAAATACAATATTCGATACTGCCCATCTACTGCACTGGCGTCGACAGGAGCGGTGTCCCTGGAGGTGGCGCGTGGGGTCAGCGAGCGATATCTGTGACACACTGCGACCGACCCACGCGTTTGAGTCTCCGTTACGCACAGCGCGGCCGGTTACTGACACGTGCTCGCTATTTGTACTTATTACAGGCGCGGATTCAGGTGAGTTTGTACAGGGATATGACCCCCACAGCCGTTTTGCATGTACCAGTGCAAGCAGTACTGCCAACATTTGAATAGTTCTGAGTGGAGGCCGTGGGACGCCCCGCCGCCAGATGGACCGATGACCTGAAGAAGGTGGCCGGAAGCGGCTGGATGCGGAGGACTTAAACTCAGGTGTGGTGGCGTTCATTAGGGAAGGATTATGTCCAACAGTAGACGTCTAAGGGCTGATATGATGAATAAATCATACGTTTTGTTTACTTTTTTATCCATTCCATCTTTTTTTATTCCTGATAGGTTTACGCTTGACCTCAATCAGACCTGATGATAAATGACGATGAGGCCTAAGGTGGAGCGCGTTTATCCGAAGATGCTTAATCACTCTTCCTTTAAAAAAATCCAAGTTGTACTTGTCCGGATATACCGAAGCTGGCAGTGAATTCCATTCCTTAGTAGTTCGCATTATAAAAAAGGAAGCAAAACGCTTCGTGCGAGAACGTAGTATATCAATATTGCAGAAATTACACCTAAATTTAAAGTTTGTTATCAAATAATTAAATATAATTTTCCATACAAGTTTTAATAGTTTGAAAGGTAACGTGCTCGCGACGTGCTGACAGAATTAATTTGAAAATTAAAGAAATTTTACTAATTATTAAGATAAAAACAAAACAAAAATTAAGGTAATATTTTGGCATAAATATGGAGTATCAACGGACACATTCAGTCTCTTCCTAAAACCTATAATATGTAATTGGATTATAAATTTGGTAACCTCCAAACGAATTAAACTGCCTAAAGTAATCTTTAACCACAGAGCCTTGTAAACTGTGAGTGTAAGTTTGACCCCCCCAAGTACAAACACTAGCTCTGTACCTGCGTCTCGTATCGTATGCGATAGTGTTGGTTAACCTTTCGTTGGATCATTGCCAATTAGACTAATCTCTTATGCGTTTGATTGCACAGTTTAAGAATTTGCCTTTGCACTTTGCATTTATCTATCGTCTTCGCTTCGAACTTGATTTGAGAAAGAGGTTAATCAATGTCAAGTGGGAAATTCGTCATTATGGTGGATAGGAAAATTGGCGACACTTCCACCCTTCTGGATCTTTTGTGCCAAACCCCTGTCCACCAACGGTGCCCCAAGCCGATTTTGTGGACTTCACATACGACTTAGAATTTCTTCTATGGCATATGCAGGTTTCGTTACGATGTTTTCCTTCAACGAAAAGCCTGTGGTAATATTATATGTACTTAACTCATACTCAAGTTTCGAAAAACTCATTGGTTTGAAGCTATAAGCTTATGACCGTGAGGTGAGTGCACAATAAGCTAGGCTACATCATATCCTTTAAAGAAACCCAGAGCATAGCCCTCGCCATAGCTCGCTAAGCGATCTGAAATTTGAGGATCAGGCCCACCGTCAGTGTCCCCGTTTCGGCGCCGTACGTCATGACAAGCAGGACGCAGACTTACACTAGAAAGTAATTTAAATAGTCTTTATCTGTTCTATAATGAAAAGGGTAAGTATTTTATCTTGAGGATTTGGAGACTTGACTTCTCTTATTACTGACTAGCTGTGCCCGCGGCTCCGCTCGCGTGGACTACAGGTTCCGCTCCCATTCCCACTTCCGCTCCCTATCCCACTTTCATTTCCACTCAGACTCAATCTCAATCGCACTCTCCTTTTCCCACGCCCACTCCCACTCCCAGCTCCAAATGTAGTCCAAACTCATCGCAATCTGAATAGTACGGAAATACTATTATATGCAATATCTTATTATGCAATACTAACCTTACCTATTAATGTATTTGAAAACTAATAATATCCATAACTTTTGATTGAGTAAACCGATTGCGATGAAATAAAGACTAAATGATAAGTTAGGTTAAGCCCCATGTTTCTGTGAAAAGTTAATTAAAATCCGTTCAGTAGTTTTTAAGTGATGCGTGCACAAACTCAAAGACAAACAGACAAAAATTTCAAAAATGATCGAAATGTGTTCTATTTACCTATCCTCAGACCCCTCAATTTTTTTTGCAAATATCTTCAATGTACAGACACGCGATGTTTACGATTTTATTTATTAGATTATCTCATTGATGCCGGCCTCATATCCGTGGTAGTAGATGTTCATAACTAAGCCTTGAGTGCTGTTTTTTTTATTAATTTCATAATGCTTCCATTATATTATAACACATAAATTAGTCACTTCAATTACGATAATGAACAGCGCGTCCAATTTTAAACAAGCGTTGCGGCATCACCTGTCGTGTAAAAATATTTAGATCTGGAGTTTGGTCACTGGCCGCATCCTTATTGTAGACATGACTGCTTTACGAATATGCCAAAATACATTTTATTCCTAGCCGTATGGTTTCCGGTAGAGTAGAATAGGACCACTCCAACTCTTCCCGTGGATGTCGTACAAGGCGACTGAGGGAATACATTATGAAACATCAATCAGGCCTCCCCAACCCGTCTGGCCAGCGCGGGGAGTGTAGGCCAAGTCCTCCGTCTGTCTCCGGCAGATGAGAGAGGGTTGTGCTCCTGCAGCAGTGGAGACAAAAATAACCTGATGATGATACATATTTATTTTTTTCCTAAGCCATCCTACTGTAGATACTAAATAAAGTAACATAAAACATGTTTTCTCGTAACTATTATGTAAAAAATTATAAACCTTCAAATCTTGTTCCACAAATAGTTTTGATCAGTAGCTCGTATGTAGGTATACATCGATATCGGAATAATTAATTGAAAAAAAAAAAAAAAAAAAAAATGAGTTAAATAACGTCCCTTACGCTAACTGGTTTTATATTGGACTCGATTTTGAAGGCACAATGTTAAAATTTAACAGCACTAAAACTGTTGCTATCTTTGTCACACAGTATTATGAAGATAAAGACGAAACCAATTTTAGCGCTGTCAAATTTTAAATGTGTGCCTTCAGAATCGGGCCCATTATGGCGGTAACTAATTTTTTATAATTTGTCCCTTACACTAATATTTTTTTTCATAGTCAGATTCACATTTATGTATTGAATCCTGTGTCACAGGTGTTATATTTCACAACACGACCCTGCAGGGGTGTCGCAATCTTATATCTAACTTAATTAATTACTATTTTTTATACCATAAATGAATTATCTAAAAAATGAAATTGGTGGGCCCTCTGACGTTTAATTTTATTTGTGGTAATTTAAAACCAAGTGTATTTTTAAATTTTTATTTTAAAATTGTATACTGACATAGATAGTATGTTATATACTATGACATTATTTGAATTATTGACATTGTAATTTATATTTTGTACGTTATTTTATTTTATGACGATCCCTTTTACCATATTAGAATGACATGTAAAATTGATTTTTTACGATGTGAAAGAGAAATAAATAAAGCTAATTTAATCTACCACCACATTGTTAGTCAAAAAGTTCTTGTAAATTATAAAAAAACATCTTGTTACTTTTCGGATATATATGTAGGTACAGAATATTGATACCGCCTGGAATGCCAAATAGGGCTCAATTTACATGTCATAAATAGACGTTGGTTCGACCTTGAATAAATAAATATGGAAATCGAATAGTGTGGACTCAGGTAGGCCACACCTATTATGGAGGATTTTAGGGCTTCAGTTAAATAATTGCCCAATAAATTCTATGAGGTACCACCTTAAGATTGAATATCATTTGCACGTCACACAGTGACAAAGTCGATTTTCGTTTGTAAAATCAATACGACAATTGCTAAATTATTGTAGTGTTTATCATATCGTATATGACATAAGTGACGTGTCATTTGTTATTATTTACTTAGAATATAGACACACATACATAATGCTCTCGCCTTGGTCTCAGAGGGGTAGGCAGAGACGATGGATCGCCACTTTGCGCGATCCTCACACACATCACTAGCCTCACTACTTTCTTTATCATAATCATATTTATTGGTAACAAAAATTACAAGTCAAAAATGTTTTTAACAATTAATGTCACATAGGTAACAGATAATAATTAATAAATAATGTCATTCATCAACCTTTTCATGCACCTCCTTTTATTCTTCTCACTCTGACCCCTGCTTTTTTGAGGACATCACTAGTTTGATCCTTGAACATCCTCCTAGGACGACCTCTAGCTGTAGTTCCTTCCACATTTGCACTGTAAATTTCTTTTGTCACTTTTCTTTCACTCATACGCTCTAAATGTCCAAACCAACGCAACATAAATATATGGAGTGAAGTTATGTGACAGAGCGAGGAATGCAGTGATACGAGAGCAGTGTGGTTTAAAAGAAGATGTAGAAACGAGGTAGAGAAGGGTATACATCTATCACTGCATTATTCACTCTGTCACATAACTTCACTCCACATATTTTTCATAAAGACCGCATCTCAAGTGCATTTATCCTGTTTTCATGATTCTTTTGCCATACGCAACATTCACTACCTAGATTACTACTGAATATAGAACACAAATCAATGTACGTTAAAAAAAACAGCCCTCGTTCTTGCATTAAATTTTGTATTTAGGACTATAGTCCTTATGTCAAAGATATTAGTGTTTCTTTTATCATCCGTAAACACAAGTTACCTGGTTAATAAGTTAATGACCCCGGAAAATTTGCCTAAAACTAGAATAAAGTCCGGAACTATTCACATTGCGTAGGTACAATGCTCTCATGACGTGTATGGAACGGGCATGAGCAACAAGCTAATTTTAAACTTAGATAGTTGACACAGGGTTGGTTGTACAACAACACTTTCGTTTAATCTGTGAAATAAGTTTCATCTAATAAAACATGAATACTGAAAAAAAAAAACATTTATAGAAGTGAACAAGTTCGTGTTAGCCATGAACGTAATTTTAACTCCATACCAAAAGAAAGAAAGAAAGAAAAACATTTATTCACTACCACAATTGGCACACACAAAGAAAAAACCAACAAAGCAAGAAAAAGGTAAAAAAAATATAAAATAAAACTTATAAGACTAGAGAAAACAATTTAAATTTTTTAACTTAAAATAGTATGCGTGTGCCGTGGCAGCAAAAGGGCAAACGACTCAGCATATGCCTAGACCAAGTAAGGTGCTAGGCGCTGATTTTCAGTCGCACCCGGTGCAGACAAGCTTGTCTACAGTGCCAAACAAAGAAGTAATAAATATGATATGTGTAATTGCAATACGTATGTACCTAGATAATATAATATAACAATTAGAATCCCACCAAATACATAAATATGATGAGTAAATATACCAAGATCTAGTCCGCTTGCCGAAAATCACCCAAATACGTCCACTGCTGAACAAAATCCTCCCCAATAGAATGACCCTCTTGGTGGGCTGTCTATTGGGGGAATTGTCATAATCACCATGCATGGCAGATGAATTGGTATTCGCAAACGATCTCTATGTACTACTAGATGGAGCGTTCCAAACAATCGCTCTGTTACAAGCAACTGCGGCTCATCACATTCACTTTGAAACTTGTGCAGATACTACGCAGAACAATTAGTTATTTACTCAATATTGACGCTATCTATCCGTAGCGTTAATGTTTAGTAATAATTAAATGTTCTGCGTAGTAACTGCACAAGTTTCATTGTGAATGTAACCGAATTGCAGCTCCCGGAGCCGCAGTTGCGTGGAACAGAGCGATTGTTTGGAACTCTCCATCTAGTAGTACATAGAGATCGTTGGTATTCGCAGTAATGTATACACAAGAGAACGTTGCTCCCTTACGAAACCCATATGAAGATTAGTCACCCCTATGAACTTTATTTATCGCCCTCTTATTTTTGTACTTAGTCCATCCCTGGGTTACTCGATCGGTAATATAAAAGCGTTATCTCGAAGATAGATACGAGACGGCTGGGCTTCACTGAACTATTATCTAAGTAATTTTTAACAATAAATTTAGGTTAGCCACACACACATTCTTGGCTAACAGATGACGCCACTTGAAAAGGGCCAGTAGCGATATTCTCTAAAATACAAACTCACGTGCGAGTCTGACTCAAGTGACTTCACTCACTTTGAAACCTAATCCATTGGCATTCTGTAAACATTCTAGACCACTGTCGAAGTGAAGTGGGGTTTAGTTCATTTCGAGTTCATTGTGAGTTCGAGAACTCACATGCGAGTCTCACAGAGTTTGTATTTTAGAGAATAGCACTAATGATCTCTTGGCTGATATTTATTTTAAGATATTTTAGGATGCTGAAGGGATCCTGATGAAATATATTTCACTGCAAACCAATAGTCATACGAAAATCAACGCTATTCGCGTCTCGGTACCATGTACATGAAAATTTACCAACAGCAAAAACAGGTTTGTATTACCATGTAAACTTTGCGGTCCACTTAGGTACACCATCTATTATTTATTTTGTTTTCAAGATGCAAATGCGTTTGTTTTCACATGACTATTGTTTTGAAAAAAGAAATATAGCTGCAAAAAATTACAAATGCAATGTAGTTGAAGGGCTGGAGCAGTACACAATGTGTGGGTTCTGTCAATGTTTATCAAAATCAATCAAAATCAAAATACTTATTTTAATAATTGGAATACATTATTCTCTTTTTTGACGTCAAATTCTGCCTAAAACTACTCCACTTCCACCTGTATAACCGAGGGGAAGAAGTGGCAACAAAGCCAACGGCATAGGGCCCTACCTTTGATTTATCTTATTCATTACAATCATTAAGTCTACCTATGCTGAGCCACCAAGCACTCCATGGACTTTTATCATTTAAGTAGTCATCTAACTTATAGTAGGATTTCTTGCACAGATTAACTTTTATAGTAGATTTGAATTTTTGTTCAGACAAGTTAATAATTTCATTCGGAACCTTATTGTAGTAACGCACGCACAGCCCCACAAAAGAATTATTGATCTTAGACAATCTAGAATGATGTATTTGAATTTTATTATTATTTCTAAGATTTAAATTATGCCTCTCATTATTTAAGTTGAGTAAAGAAAGGTTCTGTCTAACGTACATAATGTTAGCGAATATGTATTGACATGGCACCGTCATTATATTTATTTCCTTAAATAATTCTCTTAGAGAATCACGTCTGATGAGAATTATTTCATCATCATCAACCTGCAAAAGTCCGCTGATGGACATAGACGTCTTCCAAGACTCGCTACTGAACTCGGTTCTTCTCAGCCAGTCACTGCCAGCCGCCTTACGCAGATCGTCGCTCTATCTAGCCAGGGGGCGTCCCACACTACGCCTGCCCAGTCGTGGTCTGTACTCGAGAACTCGTTTACCTCAACGGTGATCCGTTCTTCGACAGATGTGACCACCTTACTACCACTTCATAATACTAAGTTATTGGAGCTATGTCGATGACTTTAGTACGCTGGTGGATCACCTCTTCTCGGATCCTGTCCCTGATTATTTAATTAACGTCCTGACGTCCACTGCTGAATACAGGCCTCCCTCACCGCTCCTCCGCCTTCCGCATCCAGCCGCTTCCGGCCACCTTCCTCAGGCCATCGGCCCCAGCCTGTGCGTGCCGATCCGCGGTCTCAACTCCACATCTCGTCTGTTCAAACGGCCGTCGGTTCTAGCAATTACAAACTGAGAAGTCTTAGACCGGTAGGGGGCTAGATCAAGGATAGGTCCGAGGAGCACAAGTAAAACACGTCCATCCGCTTAAGAGTCCCCGCAGACTGCAAACTTTATATCGGCCGATAATTTAGTCAGGCTCTTAAACAGTATAAAGATGTATGCAAGTGCGCACACTATGACGATTTGTCGGCCCAGTGTGCGCACTAGCAGCTCAATCCGACTAAATTATCGGCCGATATAAAGTTTGCAGTCTGCGGGGACTCTAACTGTCTAATTGCGAGAGAGAGAAATCAATTCACCCACATATTTGGTACTTAAAATATATTCGCATACCTCACACAAACAAAGAAAATACCTCACACAAAAGTTGGGTCTCAGCCATTTTCACCAGAAATTATCGATTTATTCGAGAAGTCCGTAACAACACATCATTTAGTGCGCTGGGAGTCCATGACGGAAGTAGTGTGAAGACTTTTATCCAAATTTAGTAAGTGTTAATTAGTTCCATAAATAGTTAATTTACAAAATTCATGTATGTAGATTTATTACATTAGGCACTGAGTGTGAGTGTAACGACCTTACAAAACATAACTAAGTATTCTATATTTCACCCAATACATACATTATAAAACATCAACCAGGCCTCCCCAACCCGTCTGGCCAGCGCGGGGAGTGTAGGCCAAATTCTCCGTCTGTCTCCGGCAGATGAGAGAGGGTTGTGCTCCTACAGTGGAGACCATCACACGTCATCACCAATCCGTCTGCCAAGCGAGGTGATTATGGCTAATCTCCTAATGGAAAGCCCACCAAATAAGGCATTCTATTGGGGAGGCTTATGTTCAGTAATAGACGTATATAGGCTGATGATGAGAAAAAATAACAGCAAAAAACGCCGTAAAGCATTACTCTAGTGTAATAACAATTTCTCGTGACCCTCTTGCACGTGTATAAGTACCTATCTCATTATCTTAACCGTTTGCAATTCCAATGAGTTGTGTTAATTTATAAACAACAGCCTGTACTGTAGTCCAATACTGTTATCTAGTTGTCCACGCGTAGACTGTATCGAGCTTATTAGAACAGTGGTGCTCAAACTGGGGTCTGGGAGAAACCTGAATATGTCACTTCGTAAAATAATTGAAACAATTCTGTTAAACAAACACACTTTACATTACTGTATTTATTATTTAAACAACTATCACTTCCTCAGCCGACCAAAACCTCCCGAACTTGTCAAGTTTCTGTAAAATACCACCAAATATTATTATTTATTAGGTACTGTTTAGGCGCTACATAACTGAGTATTGGTTTAACTATCTTGATTTAAAAAAATATATAATTATATAAAAATGACGTCAATTTTTTATTATATTAGCCATATGATGTAGATTGTACAGTTCACGATGGCATGCGCTCCTCTAAATCGCTTATATTTCATTATATGCGTTATTGTGTTACGTGTTAGTTCTGTTGTTATGCACTATTATCAGCGTGTGCAGACATGTACTAAGATACTGACCTTGGGATAGGTCGGATGAACTCCCTGCGTATTTATATAAGCATTTGTATTGTAGTGACATGATTTTTATTGAGAAAATATAATTGATATAATAATTATATAATAATTTTTATATAGCATGTCATGTCTTATAGTACTTTATGTATCTGGAGATTAAATAAATTAGGACAAATAATGCAAACACTAATTTACCATAGTTTTCAGTAAAAAAAAAAAGAATGAAATATTACTTGTTATAAAATTACGTGATATGGATAATTTAATAGCTTTTTTAACCTACTTGCACTTATGTACCAATAAATATAATTATGATTACTTAGTTCAACATTCTTTGACTATGTGGGATTCCCGTATCAACCGACATTACTTGGGTAACTTTAGTTAAGAATATCCTCTATAACTAATATTGTGAACTAAGCAAATTATATAAATAGGAGCGATACTCTAATGTCTAATAAGTAAATGATCAGAGTTCACTGATACTTCAGTACACATCGAATTATTTAGAACCAAGCACCCTCAAAACTTTGTTTATAAGGGTGATGTGAATGAAAAGTTTGAGAACAAGTATATCGAAGTGAGTTATGTGGAGTTATCTACACTTTAAAAGAGCGTCTGTCTCAATCAATAAACCAGTTAGCACCGGATGTCGATAGATAAGTAACTGGTGCGTGGTCAACTTTTTATGACGACGCCGCAGAATACCTTTAGTTATTATAATATAAACATAATAATGGTAAACACATAATCCGACGTGATTAAATTAATTTGCCAGAGGCGTATCTAGGGACTTGCTTCAGAATGACCCACCTTGGTATATTCAAAGAACTGTGGGCGTTTTTGTATGGAACCAGGTACCCCCCTACTAATAGCAATCAATAATAAAAAGTGATACATGAATTAAAAGCTTTTTTTAGTAGAACAAGTTACTATGGATTTAATCTCCGTAAACTTATTGTAATTTGTTGCCAACTGACATGGTAAATGGGTACTAAAAGACCCATAACGCCGAAAATACAGATTACGCGCTGACTGACTGACTGAGATTATGCGCCATAGTAACTTGTTCTATTTTATAAGACCTTTTCATTGGCGGTATCACTTTATGTCTATTTATTTATTTATTTAACTCTTTATTGCACACACACAGATAAAACAAAAAATAATATATTAAAAGAAACACAAGTACAAAGGGCGAACTTATCTCTGAGAGAGATTTCTTCCAGCAGACCCGCGAGAGAGATAATTGAAATAAGAGAGGCAGACATAGTGTAAATTATAAAAAAATAAAAATAAATAATAAAAAAACATATACATACATACACTAATATAAACTATATTACATAGATTATAACCTACACGGTAAAAATATACATATATATATAAGTATATAAATAAATATTTACCAATAATATATAAATATAATATGAATTATTAGATAATAATATACAAACATTCATAAAATACATATAAGATATGGATTCCAATCCTAACTTAGTGATAGATAGTGTTCTTTAACACGGTTTTTGAAAATTAAACAGGATTGACTATTACGGATATATATGTTATTATTGACTACCAAAATTTCCAGGAAATCTTAAATATGATGGACATAAAGTTTAAGATTCACATTAAAAAACAACTTTGTAAGAAAGCCTATTATAAAATAAACGATTATTTGAATGACAAAGATGCCTGGTTTTAATGTTAATTTAGCTTCGCATAATCTTTATTAATTGTATGCAAATTTGATTTTTAAAAGATGTGTTGCGTGAAGTTTGTTGCGCCGTTTCTTCTTCGCAGCGCTAACACCTAGGAAGCGGTAGTCGATAAAAAAATGACGTGTATAAATGTACCAAGTGTACTCATATGCAATAAATCATTTTTACTTTGACCATCACCTTTATGTGATAGATAGATAAGGTCGAAAACGAGTAGATTCAGAATAACTAAGTGTCATGTACATGCCTTCGTTTAATAGGTTTGCTAAGTATCAGTGACGCCATCTTTGTAATTTTAATATAACATCTATAAGTATGAATTGATATAAATACTTTTAAACTTATAATAACAAGATTATTCCTGACATAAGTGTATATATATATATACCTTGTCGAAATAATTATAACGAGTGGCAGCGGGCATTCAACTATGTCGCAGTCAGAGCTGATAGCCGATTGGCAGCAGTTCTAAAGTAAAGGCCGCATGCAGTGACTGGGGTTCAAATTTAGACTGCTCAAAAGATTATCCAGTTACTCCCACGCTGTGCCAAATTCTCCACTTCAGAACTTGTATTCCTCAACACCCATTGGCTCTGAGATTGAGATCTATGCATGTCCATTTCACTAACTAATCCAGCATCACTAACTAATCAGTTCCTCGTCGAATTTCCTACTTATTTAATAATTACTAAAAATCTTACATATAGCTGATATATATCGTATGCATAGAAAGACGCGAATGTATCCAGTAAATTTAAACTAAGCCACATATCTAAATTCTAAATTAGCGACCCTCTTAAGAAATAAAACCCCGACTGAATCCCACCCTGTTTCCTGCGACAACGAAAATAAGGACGTCTGAATGTTATAAATTATAGATATTAAAGTCATGTTTGTGGCAGTTTTTATATTAACTAAGATCTTTTGAAACATGCCTAAGTCCCACTGTTGGGCAAAGGTCCACCCTCCTTATAACGAGGTCGTCCACCACGCTGGCCTGATGCAGGTGTATGAACTTCATTTATTAATTACCTACACCTCAATAATAATAATAAAAAAGATATTCATCTCTCCAAAAAAATACATACCTACAATAAACGCCACTATATAATAAATACAGTTTGCTGGCAGAAATTGCTCTCTTACTTTATACATAACTATGGTCGAGAATATTAAATATCGCATATCCTATAGTGAATAGCAAAACAAATTAAAAACGCCTTATTTTTGTTATAAAAAAAAAAGATTCGGACGAATTGAGAACCTCCTCCTTTTTTTGAAGTCGGTTAAAAAAGATGGACTTACGTCAAACCTACTAGATATTTCTTATATTTAATTTTAAAAGTGTTTAGAAATTCTGCTTTGACGTAAATTCTTGTAAAATTAATGTCAGCAAAGAAAATATATACTTACTTTTTTATTCTACCTTTGTATTGTTTATCGTGAAATAAAGAGAACTTAATTGAATTAAGAAGAAAAAAACAGTCAATTATTTAACATAATTGTGATCTTAACAGGAGACCAATTGTCTCCTGTTAGGATCATTTTCTACGTAAGATCCTTTATCACTGGAGTCACTCGGAAAATTCCTTGATCTCAACTATCATTGTCAATCGACTCGGAAAATTTTAAACACAACGACTAAACTCAGCAGATTTTTTTTAACATTGCTTTACAGGCTAATCTTGCATAAATATAATGTACTAGCTGTTGCCCGCGACTTCGTCCGCGTGGACGACTTAACATCACAAATTATTATGTATTTCCCGTAGGAACGGGATGTTATTTCGGGATAAAAACTATTCTATGTTCTATTCCAGGACCTAACCTATATGTGTGCCAAATTACATTACGATCCGTCTAGTAGTTAAGCGTGGTAGAGTAACAAACATCCAAACATCCAAACTTTTGCATTTATAATATTAGTAGGAAGGAGGATAGGATAAAGTTCAAAATGTTAAGAATTAAATTTAATTCGTTAGCAAACTTCTAAAGTCAATCTCAAGTTATCTGAATCTCGACAGAGACGGTGACGAATAAATAATCATATTTATATTTGAAATAGTAAAGTAAAGAAACTTAACTTCTATGCTGAAAAAAATATTTGACGCCACTGCTTTGGATATGTTTTCAATATGTTTGGAACATTCAAATATCCAAACTTTCACATTTATAATATTAAATAGGATAGGATTTTGTTTTCGAGACGCAAATGCGTTTGTTTTCAGAAGACTATTGATTTTGAATGAAATATACAGAACCGTGCCGTGTGGTTTCCGGTAGAGTAGAATAGGACCCCACCAACTCTTCCCGAGGATGTCGTACAAGGCGACTAAGGGAATACATTATAAAATATCAATCAGGTCTCCCCAATCCGTCTGGCCAGCGCGGGGAGTGTAGGCCAAATCCTCCGTCTGTCTCCGGCAGATGAGAGAGGGTTGTGCTCCTGCATTGGGGACAAAAATAACCTGATGATGATACAGAACCATCGCTCATTATCAGATGCAGGTACGTCTCACTCGTTACCTGTATGGGGTGTGGGCAGCCAGGAACACGTAGTTGGTGCCGTAGAGGCCGGTAAGCAGCACGGGCAGCGCCAGGAGGGCCGCGAGCCGCGTCTGCCACCACCCCCACCCATCCAACCAAGTCCCGTCCACCCCCTCGCTCGTCATAGTCAAAAATGTTCCAAATAGTTCACTTAATCGCACAACTTTTTTGAAAAAAAAAAAGTCGAAAAGTTTTGAAAAAAGTTCTAATTAGTTAACAATGTTCTAAAAAGTTCACAGCAACCGCACAAAGTTTAGAATGTTTTTAAACGCAGATTTTTTTACATTTAAATAGATTTCTCGTTGTTGTAAATTTTTTTTGTAAATAGGTAAAACCTTGTAAAAGTTTTTGTTGCAGATAAAAAAAGTTTTAGTTTTTTTTTTTCAATATCTGAAAGTCTACACTAGTATCACTGGTCCTGGTAGAAAAAAAAATAGTTTCGTATAAAAGAAACAATTCAATTTTTAAATAAAGATTTTTTTTTATTTTATTTTAATTAAACAATCACATTGCTTTTTTTAATGCCTACATTGAACAATTTGGGGTTAGATTAAACACCACAGTGGGAGCGACCCACCACGTGGGAAGCTTGCGCGGGAGTGACCGAGTTGAGTCACTTCGGGACTACCAGACCACTCGTCCACCAGAATACATTGACCTGCTATACATCACCGCCGACCCCTCCGGAATCCGTATTTACAACAGCAGAGCGGGGAGATGGAACTCACAGTAAACTGGCGATCGAAGACAGTTGACCCTCTCACTGATAAGCCAAGCCAATTTAAATCTCCAATACGCGTAGATAAAGATCAAGTTGGTAAACTTTAATTAGCAAGTCAAACGTCAAAACTAGCTTTACTAGTGTTGGGAACTTGGCAAGTGGAAAATAACTACGGGACATTAGTAATGGAATTCCGGGACATTATTTGTCATAGATGTTTTAATTGACGACCTCCGTGGCGGAACGGGTAGCTCTCGGACTGCCACGCCGGAGGTTGCGGGTTCGAATCCCGCTAGGGGCAAATGTTCGTATGATAATTATGATTGTTTGTACCCAAGTCTTGGATGTTTATATATTTATTTAAGTATGTCTATCCGTTATCTAGTAACCATACCACAGGCTTTGCCTAGTTTGGGACTGGATAATTGGTGTGAATGTCTGACATATATATATATTTTTTATTATTTATTGTACAATAGTAAATCATGTTTAATATCTAAACTAGATTAGATGTAATCAAGTCAGCTCCAGTAGTCGTCAATTTATTTGCTACAGTTTTCGATAAAAATAAGTTTAAAATCAAAAGTACTGAACAGACAAACAGACAAGAAAGCGAGTTAATAAAAACATTACATTATATTTACTTTTATTTACTTAATATTTTTATTAATTTATTATTGTTTAATTAACTATTGTGCAATGAAATGTATTTTTCATTTTATTTTTGACATGTAATTTAATAATTATCAATAAAATTGATAATAATTATAATTACAAACGGTATTTGCATCTCGGAAGCAAAATATACATGTACAATGAAAAGGTTCTTCAGTTTTCAAATTCATTCCTTTATCACGTCGCACGTTATCTTTTCAAACTATGACATAAAACGCACTGTTCCTTTGAAAATATGTTTAATTGTTTGATAACAAAGTTTAAATTTAGGTATCATACTATAATATTCGCAGAATGGATTAGGAAAAATGTAGATTAAATATTAATCTAAAAACCATTTTTATACATACATACATAATGTTCACGCTTTGGTCCCAGAGGGGTAGGCAGAGACGAGGGATCGCCACTTTGCGCGATCCTGACACACCTCACTAGCCTCACTTACATCCATTAACCTGTTCATGCACCTCATTTTATTCTTCTCACTGCGGACCCCAGCCTTTTTGATGACATCACTAATTTGATCCTTGAACGTCCTCCTAGGACGACCTCTAGCTGGAGATCCTTTCACATTCGCACTGTAAATTTCTTTTGTCACTCTTCTTTAACTCATACGCTCTAAATGTCCCGTTTTTATAAGCCTTAAAAATAATAAAACAACCCTCCGGAGGTCTTGAAAACACACACCACCACCTTATACATGCTTACTAGAAAAAACGTGGGGTGCATTGTAGTCGAAGCTGTAGTATAGCGTGACCCCAGCTTCGGATATTATCACCTAAGGCACGAACTTAAATTCAGATGACACCATGCTTTCGCAGTCCAAATCGCAAATCATGTATTGTTTTATTCTGAAAACCAATTATTCGGGGCTTATTCCAATAATCCCCTGCGAAAAATCCCCTTAAGGGGATTTCTGGAATTTCTTGGAAAAATTGTCCAGAAATCCCCTGCCGATGCTCAAAGGAAACACTAAGGGGATTTCTGGACAAAAATTCCAAAAAAAAACAGAAATCCGCTTGGACGTCCCGTAAACTTCGGTACAGCCAGCTTTACAGCACACGTGTTATGGAGCGTTAAAACGTGCGTTAATACCGTTAAATATAGCCTACAACGCGCTAAAAATACCACGTCACGTCAATAATCGCTGTCCGCTGTGCCTCTGATATAGCTTCTAAAGTATACTTCGTGTAAGCAGTCAGCACTTGAGAAAAAAACTCTAAAATGTAAAAAAAAAATTAATCCGCGGACTTGTTTACGCGATAGGTGGGAATTTTTTTTTTCATCAAACCCATACTTATAAACAATTAGCAAGCTGAAGTGCCAGTGGGCGGGCCACATCTGCCGTAGCACTGACGGCCGCTGAGGTAGACGAGCTTTAGAGTGGCGCCCGCGAGGAGGGGCCCCCGCCACTAGGTGCATCGATCGCCCTGAGGAAGTTATGTGGGGTCCCCATTGTAAAGATGAATCTATTGTAATTCTATGGAACCCTGAAAACACCAGTAACAACATAATTAAAAAAAAAAAAAAATTTTAATTATTCAGTTTTATTTTTAGCGTGTTGTCTGCTTTATGGTAACTGTGTGTTTGTATACAAATTAAATACAAAACGAAATAACTACATAAAGAAAAAGCTGTCGCGACATGCATGGCTTATGTCTAGAGATCGGAATGAGGTAGAGTCATTTAGTTAATTTAATTACTGTATGCGTTGCATTATAAATATTTTATTTAAAATTCACTCCGACCCCTACCCCCGCCGCCTACTCCCACGCTCACTACAGCTCCAAATCATCGCAATCTGAATTGCACCGAACATTGTAAATCTACTTATTTGTTATATTGCATACCTACTAATGTATTTGAAAACTATCGAGTAATCCGATTGCGATAAAATAAAAACTAAATGTTACTCAGAGTCAAGCCCTATAATTCTGTGAAAAGTCCCTCAAAATCGTTTTAGTAATTTTTAGGTGATGCGGGCACAAACTAACAGACAAACATACAGACAAAAATCCCCCAATGGATAGCCCACCAATAGTGGCATTCTATTGGGGAGGCTTATGTTCATCAGTGGACATATTTCGGCTGATAACGATCTTTACAAAATTTGATATTATTAATTATTACTATGTGTTTAGACGATATATATATATGTAAAGTAGTTTCAGTATTTTGTTATTATGTAGTATATTATGCACTTTTTGCCCCCCTCGCTCTTAGTGCCTTGTCTCACACCCTGTAAGGTTGGCTGGAAGAGATCTATTTTAGAGATAAGCTCGCCTTTATATACAACATTTGTAACTGTATTTACTTTTAAAATGTGTGCAATAGACTGTGACTTCAGGGGTGCCACGGTGAATAAGGCAAAACAGGTAGTACTAGAATTCCTACTCTCAATGACATACTCACAAACAGAAAGCCTAATTAAGCAACTCATTTAATCATACACCACACACGAACACACACACACACACACACACATACATCACACATACATCACACATACATTATTCTCATAATCTTCACAGTACCACTCACAATCACACTCTCTCACCCTCCTAATAATATTATAACTTTCTTTTTCCTTCCAACAATATTTATTCTGTCCCACAGTTTTCTATGTAACCTGTAAACTCAGGCTCCCCGATACAGACTGCATGGTCTAGTGTGGGAGCCCTAATATGTATTGTCCTGTCAATTTTTATATTTTAATCGTACTCAATTGATGTAATGATACAATTTTGGGGATGACTGTAAAAATCTATGTGTCTGGTAATTTATAATAAACTATTTGAATTTGAATTTGAATAAAACCCCCAACATAATGTGTGCATTTAATTTAGACTCTGTTAATTAAGGTTCTAATATAATGTATGTATTTTATGGCTAAGGTATTTATCTATGGGCCAAGTTGCCTAGAAATAAATGATTTATTATTATTATTATTACTAGAGTCCTGAAGTTTTTATACATCATCAGGTTATTTTTGTCTCCACTGCAGGAGCACAACCCTCTCTCATCTGCTGGAGACAGACGGAGGATTTGGCCTACACTCCCCGCGCTGGCCAGACGGGTTGGGGAGGCCTGATTGATGTTTTATAATGTATTCCCTCAGACGCCTTCCACGGGAAGAGTTGGAGTGGTCTTATTCTACTCTATCGGAAACCGCACGGCAGATAAATTTTTATACAGTTAATAAAAACCCGTGAAAATTTATGACTCGATTAAAAACAGGGATACAATAATTAATCAGCTTACAGTGTACATCTAGGCGGTGTTATCGCTAAAGCGATTTCTTCCAGAAAACCTTTGGGTAGAGGATAAGAATAATGGAAAAAGGTGGATTGTGTCATATTTCGCCGCAAGTACTACCAAAATCAAAATATTTATTTTCAAAATTTGAATACATTATTCTCTTTTTGACGTCAAATTCTGCCTAAAACTACTCCACTTCCACCTGTATAACCGAGGGGAAGAAGTGGCAACAAACCCAACGGCACAGGGCCCTACCTTTGATTTATCTTATTCATTACAATCATTAAGTCTACCTATGCTGAGCCATCAAGCACTCCATGGACTTTTATCATTTAAGTAGTCATCTAACTTATAGTAGGCTTTCCTAATTCCGAGTCTTGCATACGTCAATTTGTGAGGCGTGACAGGCTTTGACAGCATTAAATTCGCCGGGCATTCACTTGTTGACGAGTTTGTCGACATCCTACTAATATTATAAATCCGGAAGTTTGTAAGTATGGATGGATGTTTGTTACTTTGTCAAGCAGGCATTTTATTGCTTTGAAGAGTTCTTTCAGAATGCATTAACTTAATTTATTTAGTTTTAAAGAATTTTATTTGACATTTTTATATTTATGTTAGTTATTGATGTTTAATTTGATTTTATTTAACTTGTGTAAACTTGTGGTGCCGTGTAGTTTCCGGTAGAGTAGAATAGGACCACTCCAACTGTTCCCGTGGATGTCGTACAAGGCGAATAAGGGAATACATTATAAAACATCAATCAGGCCTCCCCAACCCGTCTGGCCAGCGCGGGGAGTGTAGGCCAAATCCTCCGTCTGTCTCCGGCAGATGAGATAGGGTTGTGCTCCTGCAGTGGAGACAAAAATAACCTATGTCTAATACCTGGTTATTATGTAAGTACCTACTTTTTACTTTTTTTTTAAAAGCGTAAAGCACGAAGGGCGCCTTTTCCAAATACTTCGAACTAGACTCATTACCGTATTGCTAATTCTAAAATGCAGGAGCTTTTTATAGGAATTGAGTACCGATATGCCGTGTGGTTCCCGGCTTAGAATAGCGCCACCCCAAATCTTCCCGTGGGTGTTGTCAATGCGACTAAGGGATTGCACCAGTGACGGGCAGCAGCGTCCTCCTGTGTATATTAAGATCAATGCTGCGATCACCAATTCGTTTGCCAAGCGTGGTGATTATGGCAAATCCCCCAATGGACAGCCCACCAAAAATGGCATTCTATTGGGGAGGCTTGTGTTCAGCAGTGGACGCTGCCGTAACCCTTCCCAATTTTATCCCTTTGAGTGTTGCCACACTTAACAGAGTGTCTCTACAACTAGTAAAATACTAGCTGTTGCCCGCGACTTCGTCCTCGTGGACAACTTAACATCACAAATTATTATGTACGTCCCGTAGGAATGGGATGTTTTTTCGGGATAAAAACTATCCTATGTCCTATTCCAGGACCTAACCTATATGTGTGCCAAGTTTTATCACGATCCGTCTAGTGGTTGAAGCGTGATTGAGTAACAAACATCCAAACATCCAAACTTTCACATTTATAATATTAGTAGGCATGTAGCTACTGTTTTTGGTTATCGAAATAAAAACTTTTCTTAAGCTTGCTAAAATTAGAATTAATTGACTTTGATCTCAATAATTCCTTGCAATTATCGTTTTATTTATAATCGTCATTAACATTCCCATAAACTATCTTAATTATGAGTCATAAATTCTTTATGACTATAAGTTTAACCTCGTACTTATAGAAAACCATTTTAATTTACCGTCAAACATGGCGCTACCGGCGATTAATTAATTATAGAAAGCCATACATAGACTATTAGTTTAACCATTTGGCCACTGGTAAAATTAAGTTGGTAACTTAGCTTGTGTGGAAATGAGTCTGCGTTTATAAGGAAAGCTAAGTAACAACAAACTAAGGAATAACAAGATGGCCGTGGCCGACTAAAACATCAATTAAGTACATTTATAGAGTATAGTTATGAGGTTTGCACGTTAATTATATAAATAATACATTTGGTTATAAGTATTGTATACGTTTCTACAACAAACTACCAGAGGAAATCTAAACTTATAATAAAACTGGAACTGGTCTATGTCTGTACATGAGAGATATTTAAAAAAATTGTATAAGGGGTCTTTAAAGTAAATTTTTCTTGAAGCCGGATCTATATCGGATGATGATAATAAAACGACTGTTAATATTTCTTCCAGTAACTCAGTATCACATTTAGAAATAATTCATGAAAAAAAAACATCTCTTTTTTACGAAAATTTTGATAAAAAAATGCTATATTTCTCGAACGTAAGAGTATGTTCATCATAAGGGCGAGGTCAACGGCCGCGGCGCGAAGAACGGCGCGGCGCGTATGGGATTGAGTGAAATTTAGTTTTTGGGGATAGGGATGGGGTTGAGGCTGGGGTTGGGATTGAGATATTGAGAGTCTCGAGTCTGAGTGGGAGTGGAAGTAGAAGTGGGAAGAGAACGGGAGCGGAAGTGGGAACGGGGGCGGATTCTGTAGTTCACGCGAGCGGAGCCGCGGGAACAGCTAGTCTTAAATATGACAGACATAACGTTTAAGAACATTCACATTAAGAAACAACTTCGTAAGAAAGCCTACTATAAAATAAAAGATTATTTTAAATGACAAAGATTTTTATATAATTGTATGCAAACTTGATTTTTAAAACATGTGTAGCGTGAAGTTTGTTGCGCCGTTTCTTCTTCACAGCGCTAACACCTAGGAAGCGGTAGTCGATAAAAAAAATGACGTGTATAAATGTACCAAGTGTACTCATATGCAATAAATGATTTTGACTTTGACTTTGAACACCGTACAATCATAATAAATTAACACTTAATAACTTACACAGGGCCGAAACTGTTTACTAGCGAATTGGAGGGAGTCTTTAAAACACTGAACTGGAGGGGACGGGGCATAAATATAAATGGCGAGCACATCTCACACCTTCGATTTGCAGACGACATAGTTGTGAAGGCAGAGTCGCTGCCGGATCTCGAGGAAATGCTGAATATCCTCAACTACACTTCCAGAACAGTACTTAAAGTCTTAGGATGAACGTGGAAGACTTGCAGGTGCAGATCCAGACCTCAAATGAGGTTGTGGTCTCGACCACCCGGAAATCGGCCAAGATACATAAGATTCATACAAAGGAGACGTTTACAAAATGTATGACGACCCGGCCAAGACCTCATACAGATTTTTTTAATGTTATAAAGGCATTGGATATAACATCAGCCTATCGACCTCAATTAGAGTGGATGGTTAAAGTCATGTCCAACTCACACGTCGACCTAAGACCGGTGATCGACGTCAATGTCAATATCGAAGTTGCTCAAGAGTTGAGGAATAAAGGATATATAGATAAGAATGAAGGATAATTTTTCCTCGTTTTGTCTAGTGGCTTGGTCATTGAACTCGAGCCCCAGAGTTGGTTGGTTCGATTCCCACTGGGGATAAACAATTTTATACAAATTGGTTCCAGTCTATTGAATATTTGTGAATTGAATTGTGTAATTAAATAAATAAATAAATAAATATCTCAGACATTCACACCAATTATCCAGTCCGAAACTAGGCAGAGCCTGTGTATGGTTACTAGATAACGGATAGACATACTTAAATAAATATATAAACATCCAAGACTTGGGTACAAACATGCATATTCATCATACGAACATTTGCCCCTAGCGGGATTCGAACCCGCAACCTCCGGCGTGGCAGTCCGAGAGATACCCGTTCCGCCACGGAGGTCGTCACAAGTACCATATCACAGGAGAAAATCCGAATTTGGGATTAGACAAGTGTATGTATACATATTATGTAATGTATGTTATTATTATATGTTAGGGGACCGAGTAAAGGGGATGTGGGTGACGAAAGGGGAGATATTGGGAGGGAGGGGGGGAGGGGTTAAAGGGAGGACGATAAGGCGCTTTATTTTCATTTTAGTGTGTAGTGAAGGCATAAAATGGCCTACGTTTATAAATAGGCAAGTTCAGAGTAGGAAACTTAGGGAGAGGCAAGGAGAAGGAAAGGAGAGAAAAATTCACTTGCATTCTCACCTTCGACGTTCACCAGGGGACGTTACCTTGTAAGCCACGTTTTGCCAACTTGCCATCTGTTGTATTTCCCTGTCCTGACACCTGGGACGTCCCCACGCTACCAAGGACATTCCACTTTCGCGAAGGTGCTAATTTAACACCCTTTCACGAGTTGCCATCTTCACCAGCTTAACAACTGCAAATGCCAAGGGATTTCTTGACAACTAATACAACATATGGTTGTCATCAAAGAGTAAAGATGATTAGAGTTTTGGTCTCAGCCACAAATATAACAATTTATTTTATTGTATTTATTCACACAATACTTAACAGCACAAAACACTTAGACACAAAATAAACATCACAATAAAATAAGGCCAATAACTAAGTAAAACATATCACAAGATAGACAAAATAAAATAGAGGAAAACGAATAAACTAAGAAAGTTAATAATAATTCAAAAATTAAAGAAATAACAAAAATAATTAAGTATAAAAAAAAAAAAATTGCGCAAATGACATGTGTATGAGTGTTTGTGTGTATATAGGGTGGATATGTATGTAAGTAGGGGGGGGTGGGGTCATAATGTGTGTCAAAGAATAAAGAATTTATATTTTTTATCATTCTAGACAGAAATGCTCCTCGTCCCATAAAGAAGATGTCCGCATCGCGAAACATTGTGTCGGAGGTGTGCACGGCGCGGTGCAGCACAGAGTTGGTGCACAGCGAGCAGGCGTGGGGGGAGGGGGGAGGGGGGGGGGGGGGGGCGCACTCCCGCGCGACTCACCAGTTCAGGGCAATAAGTGATATAAGAAAAGGTCTTATTGAGTAACACAATAGTTGGACCTCCAGCCTGTCTGTACCAGCTTGTGTATATCAGGGCCTAGCGCGACTTTAAACGTCAACAACATGAGTACTTATCTCTTTCTGCCTTACTAGATAACGGATCATCATCATCATCATCAGGTTATTTTTGTCTCCACTGCAGGAGCACAACCCTATCTCATCTGCCGGAGACAGACGGAGGATTTGGCCTACACTCCCGGCGCTGGCCAGACGGGTTGGAGAGGCCTGATAGATAACGGATACACATACTTAAATAAATATATAAACATCCAAGACTTGGGTAAAAACATTCATATTCATCATACGAACATTTGCCCCTAGCGGGATTCGAACCCGCAAGCTCCGGCGTGGCAGTCCGAGAGCTACCCGTTCCGCCACGGTCGTCGGAGGGTAGTTGTAAACTAAACTGGCAATACAGAGAAAATTGACCTGAATTAGAGCTGGGGAAACCTGCATCGAAGACATATGCTATTATAAAGAAATACCTTTACATTGTTTCTAATTACATAGTACAAATATCTAGGTGCTGCCCACAGGTTCGTCCACCATCAGCCTAAATACGTCCACTGCTGGACATAGGCCTCCCCAGAATACCGCTTTTGGTAAGCTGTCCATTGGGGGATTTGCCATAATCACCACGCTTGGCAGGCGGATTGGTGATCGCAGTAATGATCTTAACATACACACACAGGAGAACGCTGCTGCCCGTCCCTGGTGCAATCCCTTAGTCGCCTTGACGACACCCACGGGAAAGATAGGGTTCGTCCACATTGAATAAATTTTTGTTTCCACGGGAACAGCTTTTTCTATGCTAATAACCAGGGATAGGAATTTGGTAGTGTCTTTTAAGTACCGCCAGGGAACTAAAGTTTTTGACATAGCTCAAAAAGTTAGTACGTTGAAGTGGTAGTGGGCTGGTGATATCTAACAGAGAACCGATTACCGTTGGGGTAGAGTTCAAAATCAAAATATTTATTTTCAAAATTGGAATACGTTATTCTCTTTTTGACGTCAAATTCTGCCTAAAACTACTCCACTTCCACCTGTATAACCGAGGGGAAGAAGTGGCAACAAACCCAACGGCACAGGGCCCTACCTTTGATTTATCTTCATTACAATCATTAAGTCTACCTATGCTGAGCCATCAAGCACTCCATGGACTTTTATCATTTAAGTAGTCATCTAACTTATAGTAGGCTATCTTGCACAGATTAACTTTTATAGAAGATTTAATTTTTTGTTAAGACAAGTTAATAATTTACTACTTATTGTAGTAACGCACGCACAGCCCCACAAAAGAATTATTATGTTCTCGAGTGGAGACTGCGACTGGACCAGTGTAGTCTGGGACGGGCGTCCTGGCGGGCCACATCTGTCGCAGAACCGACGGCCGTTGGGGCAGACGAGTTCTGCAGCGGAGACCGCGGATCGGCACGCGCAGGGTGGGACGCCCCGCCGCCTGGTGGACCGACGACCTGAAGAAGGTGGCCGGTAGCGGCTGGATGGTGTGGTGGCGTTCATTGGGGAAGGCCTATGTCCAGCAGTGGACGTCTAAAGGCTGACAGGATGATGATGTAGCTAGATGTAGCGACGTGGTGCGTGAGGCGGCTGGCAGTGACAGGGAGAGAAGAGTCGAGGATCGGGTCAGTGGCGCGCCTTGGGTAGGCCTATGTCCAGCAGTGGACTCGTTCAAGCTGATGATGATGATTTGACAACTTTTTCTCACAAGTACATACTCAAACGTCCCGGGAACTACAGGTTCAAAAAAGCGCACTCATTATTTGAAAAATTGCTGCCCTGATCGATTAGACATACTTAAGTTTAATAAAGTGTTTCTAGATTGCGCGCTATTAAATACTAGCTGGTGCCCGCGACTTCGTCTGCGCAGGATTAGTATTTCGAGTAGCTTATAATTAGCGTGGCGTAGAAAAGAACTAACATTATGACATTAAAATTATAATTTTATGGCGCACGCCAGAATAGCTCGCAGATGGTAGATTTTTTCCTACTTACTTGATATTTTGGACAATTCACGCAATATCTTTATAAATTGTAGCCTATGTGTTATTCTGATGTATAAGCTATATTACTGTAAAGTTTCATTAAAATCCATTCAGTAGTTTTTACGTGAAAGAGTAACAAACATCCATCCATACTTACAAACTTTCGTGTTTATAATATTAGTAGGATGTCGTCTACTAAAGTAAAATCATCATCAGGTTATTGATGCTGGAGACAGACGGAGGATTTGGCCTACACTCCCCGCGCTGACCAGACGGGTTGGCGAGGCCTAATTGATGTTTTATAATGTATTCCCTTAGTCGCCTTGTACGACTTCCACGGGAAGAGTTGGAGTGGTCCTATTCTACTCTATCGGAAACCACACGGCATAATAAATGATTAGGTACATTTTTTTCTTAATAAATTCCGGAATAGCCATATTAACATAAACATTTCGTCACAAGTACCTAAATGTCAAGTAAAATGCAAATACTAAATTCATTTAAATATAATTGAAATATATAATAAATAAAAGTGTGACGTCTTGTGCTGATCGGTTGTGTGGCTACCTAACTCCGATCCCTGCTAATAATTAGCATATGTTCATCTCCATGATACGGCTGTTTGCAAAGTTTGATGGAGATCGGTATAGTAGAATACTTAGTCGAGCCAAAAAAGCTGTCAATAGGTATAAAACGTAATAATGACAAAATATGTTTTTCTTATGTGTCAGAATGTCGTCAAAGTGTACATAAATTGATGTTAGGAGAATCCCATCCCACTAATATTACAAATGCGAAAGTTTGGATGTTTGGATATTTGGATGTTTGTTACTCAATATTTAACGCTTCAACCACTGGACGGAGTGATAAAACTTGGCACACATATAGGTTAGTCCTGGAATAGGACATAGGATAGTTTTTATCCCGAAAAAACATTCCATTCCTACGGGAAATACATAATAATTTATGATGTCAAAGTCAAAATCATTTATTGCATATGAGTACACTTGGTACATTTATACACGTCATTTTGTTATCGACTACCGCTTCCTAGATGTTAGCGCTGTGAAGAAGAAACGGCGCAACAAACTTCACGCAACACATCTTTTAAAAATCAAGTTTGCATACAAGTAATAAAGATTTTGCGAAGCTGAATCAACATTAGTACCAGGCATCTTTGTCATTCAAATAATCGTTTATTTTATAATAGGCTTTCTTACAAAGTTGTTTTTTAATGTGAATCTTAAACTTTCTTCAACCACTAGCCGGATCGTGATGAAACTTGGTACACATATAGGTTAGATCCTGGAATAGGACATAGGATATGTTAAGTTGTTAAGTTGTCCACGCGGCCGAAGTCGCGGGCAACAGCTAGTACGACATATTACTACGTAAAGAAGCGACGCCCACAAAATAGAGCACGACTGGTAGCACGCTGGGCTGCCGCCATTCGGCTCGCGACGACCTACAGAACGTGGCCGTAAGCGGAAATAGGACCGGGTGTGGTGGCTTTCATTAAGGAAGTCTTATGTCCAGCAGTGGGCGTCTAAGGGCTGACATGATGATGATGTGTCACCAAAGCTCTGAAAATAATAGAAATAATAATAAATATGTCAGACATTCACACCAATTATTTAGTCCCAAACTAGGCAGAGCCTGTGCTATGGTTACTAGATAACGGATGGACATACTTAAATAAGTATATAAATACCCAAGACTCGGGCACATACATTCATATTCATCATACGAACAATCGCCCCCTAGCGGGATTCGAACCCGCAACCTCCGGCGTGGCAGTCCGAGAGCTACCCGTTCCGCCACGGAGGTCGTCTTGAATAAAATACACGTTTTGATTAAAATTTCAAATGAAAGCTCTCTCACTCTCTTTCTCATTTTCCATTTCATTCGGCATTAATTCAAATTGACGCGTGAATTTGTTCAATTCTTCCAGTAGGTATTACCGACGATATTTTCTATTAAAAGGACAATATAAATTTTTTCTTATGTCCTGGTATATTTTAGCTACAATATAATGCCCAGGCGCTATTCAACAAAAAAAATATTCAATGGCAAAGGGGGCCCTGACTCACGCCTGAAGTTTAACCAAATTTCAAAATCCTGTTTACAAGAATCATTATTGACTCATTACTACCTAATTAGATTACATGGATCAATCAGGTGTGTTTCTGGAAGGGTTAAAATCACCCAAAAATGCCCACAAATTGGTATTCAATTAGCTTTGGTTTGCAATTAGTTGGTGTTAAATAATACCTTGGTGTTAAATAGCTCTACGACTTATCACCTTGATGTTAAATAGCTCTACGAAAACTCAACTTGGTGTCCAATAGCTCTACGACTACTCACCATGCTATTAAATAGCTCTACGACTACTCCCCTTGATGTCCAATAGCTCTACTACTACTTACTTTGGTATTAAATAGCTCTAAGACTTCTCTCCTTTGGTCTTAAATAGCTCTACGACCACTCACCATGGTGTTAAATATATCTATGACTACTCACCTTGGTATTAAAAAGCTTTACGACTACTTACATTGGTGTTAAATGGCTCTACGACTACTCACCTTGGTGTTAAATAGCTTTACGACTACTTACCTTGGTGTTAAATAGCTCTACGACTACTCACCTTGGTGTTAAATAGCTCTACGACTACTCACCATGCTGTTAAAGAGCTCTACGACTACTCACCTTGGTGTTAAATAGATTTAAGACTACTTACCTTGGTGTTAAATAGCTTTATGACTACTCACCTTGGTGATAAATAGCTCTACGACTATTCAGCTATGTGGTATATAGATCTACAATTACTGACTCTGATCGTCAATACATCTACAACTAGTTGTACTCCTCCCTCCGACTGAGACCGGTAACTAATTGGTATAACGCAAATTGAAAGAAATTGAAAGGGGTTTTAAATTATGTAAGAAAAAGTCAGCGAAGTATACGTCGTATATATAATAATATGCGGGTTCCGTCAGTTCAATTTTGATTTAAATTTAATATCTCGGAAAAATATATAATGCTCAAAGCAATTGAGGGAACAATATATTTTATTCCATATTAATGTCTAAAATTTAAATAAGAATAATTAATTTAAAAAAAATAACTACTGCAGCAAAGTTCTCCTGTGTACATTAAGATCATTACTGCGATCGCCAATCCTTCTGCCAAGCGTGTTGATTATGGCAAATACCCCAAAGGACACCCAACAAAAGTGGCATTCTATTGGGGAGGCTTGTGTTCAGCAGTGGACGTGTTTCGGCTAGCCATGTTATAGGGTATCCATTTTAAAGGATACCCTAAACAAGGTCTAGGCTTATCAAATAGCTTATTCAAGAAACACTAATTTTTCATTCGAAGAATTACATACTAAATGTATCATTATCATATTTGTATGTTTTACATGAACAAGAAAAAACTCCAGATTGTGGTTCCCACATTAGGTCGTAGGTACCGTTTACAAAACAATCTTACAATGAATGAATATTTATGACAAAATTATAGGAATCAAAAACTTCTACAGAAAAGTATTACACAAAATATCTACTTACGTCTACTTATATCTGAAATTACTGTATTTAGTGATCTATAAGTAAAAACTGATAATGAAGAATTATATGATGTAATACATAAATATTTTTTACAATTAAATGTTTTAATTACTTTTAGTTTTGAATTACTAAACTATGTAATTACTGCATCCACTTACTTACACTTATAGAATATGTTTACACCCTTCGGGTCATTCCTATTTGTACCCGTACTAATATTAGTAATAATTATTACGTGTGTCCCGTGTGGTTTCCGGTAGAGTAGAATAGGACCACTCCAACTCTTCCCGTGGATGTACAAGGCGACTGAGGGAATACCTCAGGAATACCAATCAGGCCTCCCCAACCCGTCTGGTCAGCGCGGGGAGTGTAGGCCAAATCCTCCGTCTGTCTCCGGCAGATGAGAGAGGGTTGTGCTCCTGCAGTAGAGACAAATATAACCTGATGATGATTACGTAAAAAAGCACCTCCCAGTTTAATTTTTATTAATTTTTTATATCAGACTTATATCCATATAATTGTTAGTAACATAAAAACCTTAAAAACTAAAACTAAAGCTACGTTAGTGAAACATACAATAAAGGTAAAATATTTAAAAAGGTATATACAGTTTTTTTTTTATTTGACTATTTATTTGGCACTGGAGAGGTGAAGCCTCACCCAGTGCCTCAGCATAGGACTGTCGTACCTATCGACCAGGGTGCTCAGGATGCTGTTGGTGCTGTCTCGCACGCGACGCATCAGGGACTCGACTCGTTTGCGCACTATAGGTTAATGTCGCCCGCAAAGCAGAGCACGGCAGGCAGTACGCAAGCCTGGACTGCCGCTGTTCGGCTGTTACAAAGTTACTTAGCCAGTGTGACAGATACATACTATAAGTCAGAAAGAGAAACATTTATGTTGTAACGTATATGTATAAGGTCTCCCACTCGATCGACTATGCTCGAGCGCTGGGTGCAGTAGCTCTACTATAATTTACGCACACACACACGCATGTATACGGAATGCTGATCAGAGTCACATGACCCGTCCGAGTGTACAAAATGGATTTGAAGTGTTACCTAAAAAAGGGTACATATGGAAACACCCCGTTTTTTACAACCTGTTATAAATCATAATCTACTGACGTAAAGCCGGGCGGGTGGCTAGTAAATTCTAATTGAATTCTTGTCGGCGTTAAATAAAGAGTTGTAGTGTTATTGATTTTGTGCCGATTCCCTCAAATTACGGACGGGGCTTGCAGTCGTTAACTACTGGAATAAAGACACGTTCTGTCACTGAACCAGAAATATCTGCATAGTTTGTAGTTAGAACCGCTCGGCTGAGGTGATGGAGTCCCCAATGAATCTCACTTACATGAAGATCATGCGGAGCTCGCTGCGCTACGTGAACTCGTGGCCTGACACGCAGTTCGGCGAGCACCGACGCGCAAATCCGCTGCGGAACCACCGTTTCCTCTTCTGCTTCTGGTTCACGCTTCTGGTGCTCCAGATACTTTACATTAAAGACAATATACATGAGCTGAGTTTCGTCGAAATTGGTCATAATTATTTACTCCTTTTGATATCGATTGTCAGCGTGGTAAGTTTTCTTATTAAATTCTTATAATTGGGGGTTGGAAGTGTAACTGTGTCCCATCGGCCGTCGGTTCTGGGAGAGATGTGGCCTGCCCACTGTCACTTTAGCTTGCTAATCCTTTCGGCTATGTCATCATCATCTTCAGGTTATTTTTGTTACTACTGCAGGAGCACAACCCTCTCTCATCTGCCGGAGACAGACGGAGGGTTTGGCCTACACTCCCCGCGCTGGCCAGACGGGTTGGGGACGCCTGATTGATGTTTTATAATGTATTCCCTTAGTCGCCTTGTACGACATCCACGGTAAGAGTTGGAGTGGTCCTATTCTACTCTGCCGGAAACCACACGGCTATGTCGATCACCTTCATTCTCCATCGGATCTCTTCATACGAATCATATCTATCATTCAAACAAACCCCGAGCATAGCCCTCTCCATAGCTCGCTGAGCGACTTGAAACTTGTGGATCAGGCCCACCGTCAGCGTCCACGTTACGGCTAAGGAATAATGTGTCATATTGCAAATGCAGTAAAGGCTGTCGATCCATTACGATATTCACGGAACTGAACTGACACTGCACTGGAGAACCACTGACGCATAACTGTCGGAACACGGACGCATGACGGATCGATAGCCTTTACAGCATCTAAAACATGACACATTATTCCTTAACCTAATTTAAAAAAGACTGAGAGAGACTGAGGCAGTACTAATAGGTTCGAAAGAACCTTTAGACAATTAGATACTCTCTATTCAATACATTATTAGTCTTAAGATAAACCCATTGTTTATAATATTCGCAGCAGCGAATCACCATGCCATCAACGAAATCCTATCGAGAGGTTATAAAGATGTTCGTAACAGAGATGCACCTACAGCATCATAAACACAAGTCAGAATACGCTATGAAGGTTTGTTTTTGGATTAAATGAGATCATTGACAGAACCCGCAACTTGTGGCTCGATTTTGTCGAATGCATTTATTTGTGGTCAGATTTTGTGTGCTGAAATGACGCTTTTGAAATATTTTAAGTTTCTGTTTTATTCATTAGATCGATGTCTGTTTCCCAGGTATATAAACACGTACATAGGATCTGTACCTTCTTTTGCTGCCTAAATCACGCTCAGGCAGTGCTAGGCTCCGTGTTCTACAGCGTCATGCCAGTCATCAACAACTTCCGCACGAACATGTTCAGCTCGCATCGCCCAGACAACGGCACCTTAGAGCACTGTATCTACTACAAGCTGCCCTTCGACTATCAACACGACTTCATCGGCTACATAGCTGTGTTTATCCTCAACGCAGTAACGATTACTGACCTCGGTTACGTCTTTGCAATTTATGATCTTCTATTATACTGTATTGTGTTCCACACCTGGGGTCACTTGAAGATACTTGAACACAACTTGAAGAACCTCCACAGACCGGAAACAAAACTGCAAGAAGGAAACTCCAGCCACCTTCACAGTCCTCCGTGGTACACGCCAGAGGAGTCGGAGAGAGTTTCGCAGATGTTAAAAGAGAATATGGTTCATCACAAGCTGTTGATGAAGTGAGTTTTCCAATTAAACTTATGTGTATTATAAATTAGTTTAGATATATATCTAAGTACGCTGAATACGACTTTATCGGTATAGGGGTTAGGTATTAGGGTTAATTCTTCTATAAAAGTTAATCTGTGCAAGAAAGCCTACTATAAGTTAGATGACTACTTAAATGATAAAAGTCCATGGAGTGCTTGATGGCTCAGCATAGGTAGACTTAATGATTGTAATGAATAAGATAAATCAAAGGTAGGGCCCTGTGCCGTTGGGTTTGTTGCCACTTCTTCCCCTCGGTTATATAGGTAATTACTTCGATCGATATAAACCGAATATAAGACTTTTAAAAGTGTTAAGCATCTAACTCAAAATTGATACGAAATAATATTTGGGACGCAGTTATAAACAGATGATTGGAACCTTGCTATTAATATTTATAGTTCAAAAACTAATAATTGGGAGTTAGGCGATTAACACTTTTATCCGACTATGTATAGTTCTGTTTACACTGAATTATTTATTGAAATGTCAAAGAGTATTCTACTGAACTGATGATGTGATTAATAATAATTCCATACTAATACTTGAATTATAATTTACTTTAAAGAAAAGAAAACGCAGTAACACGGAACGTTATGTACACGCTGCCATGAAGTCTGATTTCCAGTAACCTGACCTGTAAAATGTTTTTTCCAACAGTTTCGTCGACAAAACTTCGAGCGCTTTCGGACTAATGATATGTGTTTCCTACGCCTTTCACCAAGTATGCGGTTGCATTTTACTCCTAGAATGCTCCATAATGGTATAAAATTTACTTATTTGTTGTTTAGTAATGTAAAGTTCTATAGAAGTTACGTGAATCAAAAGTAACTCAGGACAGTAAAGGAATTTCGCAATAACTGTCAATCATCATCATCATCAGGTTATTTTTGTCTCCACTGCAGGAACACAACCCTCTCTCATCTGCCGGAGACAGACGGAGGATTTGGCCTACACTCCCCGCGCTGGCCAGACGGGTTGGGGAGGCCTGATTGATGTTTTATAATGTATTCCCTTAGTCGCCTTGTACGACATCCACGGGAAGAGTTGGAGTGGTCCTGTTCTACTCCTGTCTCTAAATGTATTTTATCTAAATAACTTCTCGGGCACTGTACTTGAAGTGTTTTAAATCGATTTTACTTACTAGTAATCCCGAGCCCAATTAATATAAAAATGAGAAATTTGACCAACCTCAACAGGCAATTTTAGATGTACAACTAAAATGATTTCTCAAGGTTGATGGTTTTTAACGACGGATTTTATGTTTTTTCAACTGTAGTCTGAATTTCTGATTATCTTGCTTCCATAGTTGGGGTTTTTCTTATCTTATCTTATTAGGGGGCCAGGAAGACCTGGCGACACTTCGACCCTTCAGGATCTTTTGTGCCAAACTCCTGACCACCAACGGTGCCCCAAGCCGATTTGGTGGACTTCACATACGCCTTAGAATTTTTTCTTCGGCATATGCAGGTTTTCTTACGATGTTTTCCTTCACCAAAAAGCCTGTGGTATTATAAATAATCCGTACTTAAGTTTCGTAAAACTCATTGGTACGGGCGGGATAGTTGGGGTTTAGTTAACAATGATTGTTCTCTTAACGTTTCAGGATCCAGAAACAATTGCAATATATCTTATATCGTCAGTGTATATGTTCCAACAACTGATTCAACTGTCCATTATATTTGAGCTTATCGGTTCGATGGTAAGTGTCAAACATTAATGGATATATTTTTTACTATCTGTTACCCGCGACTTCGTCCGCGTGGACAACTTAACATCACAAATTATTATTTATTTCCCGTAGGAACCAGATATTTTATCGGGTTAAAAACTATCCTATGTCCTATTCCAGGACCTAACCTATATGTGTGCCAAGTTTCATACCGATCCGTCCAGTGGTTGAAGCGTGATTGAATATCAAACATCCAAATATCCAAACAACCAAACTTTCGCATTTATAATATTAGTAGGAAGGAATTTGATACGTTCGGGCTTAGTCGATTTTTAAATATCCTGATAGGATTACTTGACCTCTAATTTTCCCAGATGGTTAGATGCCCACTATTCCTCTAGTTATACTTGTCCGGTATTACCGAAGCTGGCGGGACTCTCATTACTTAGCAGTTCGCATTATGAAGGAAGAAGGAAAACGCTACGTACGGGAGCCTGGTCCGTCTACATAAGAATGAAGTCCCCTCCACGTAGTCCAGTGATGGGGGAGTTAAATTATGCAATTCCTGGGCACACTCGCCAAAAGGCAACCTTGAGAAAACCGAAAGACATGCCAAATTGTGATGATGTTTTGAGGCTCTGTAACTTAGTATTTACCAGACCAACGTCACCAATAAGCCTTGGGGCATCACGCTCAACATAGATGATAGAGATAGAGATAGCCAGATGATAGAGCCAGAGGTGATACTATTGAGTATTGCAGACACCTCTGGCTCTATCATCTGGCTGCTCTGGACGCGGTTGCGCGTGGTGCCCAAAGGCTTATGTATAGACATGACCGCACTTTTGCTTGATAAAGGTTGATAATCAATTTATAACTGTTGATCAGAGTGAGACCCTCATGGACGCGGTGTACAGCGTGCCGTGGGAGTGCATGGGCCCCCGAGAGAGGAAGACGCTGCTCGTATTGCTGAGCAACGTGCAGAGGCCGGTCAGGCTGAAGGCCGGCGGCATGGTGCCCGTAGGCGTGCGCACCATGGCTGCGGTAAGACTTCTGTATATTCGGAGACATGCTACGGTCTAGTCATCAGCCGAAATACGTCCACAGCCTTCCGTATAGAACGCCATAACGCCACTTTTGATGGTCTATCCATTGGGGGATTTGCCATAATCACCACGGTTGTCAGGCAGAGTTGTGATCGCAGTAATGATCTTAAGATACATCGCAGTTTCTATAACTGAAAATTATACCAGAGAATACGCAATGTTACTCCGTAAAGAAGCGACACTCAACTCCCCGCCAGTTTAACGTCGCCCGCAAAATAATCATGGCGGCTGCGCGTAGTACGAAAGAGAAGCATTTATGTGTTGACGTATATCGTTGTCCCTTTCTCGATAGTTTACGCACGTGTACGAACAAGTTAGTGCGCCTGTATTAAATCTGTTGGCTTGTACGGAGTGTAGTTACTTATCCATTGAGTGATCCTTTATATATACAGGTACCAAATAAACTAACCTAGGCACATTATTGTGTTAAAGATTTTTCATTAAGAATTAAAAATTCACTTACATGAAAAATGCAAGAACGTTATGTATGTAACGTAAGCCTACAGATATAGCATTTCAATATTAAAAACTACGCGGGTATATAAATAAAAGTGTGGAACATTCATTAAAATCATATGAAATGAACATTTCAAATAAATATATTTCATTTCATACAATTATTGTTACATTGTTGCACCAAACAGTATTATTAGAGTACCAAGAAACTATCATAACTAGATGTGGCATTTACGGCATCGGCATACATGTCTAATTAAATGTATTTTGGTACATAAAATTTTAGTCCTTTTTTAAATGCATACGTACTTTTCGATTATTTTATATCTTTTGGCAATTTATTATATAATTGGACACCTTCATAGACGATATTCTTCTTACACCTAGATATACGAATATGGTTCTTTTTTATGCGTGGGTACCTTTTACAGAAAATTCAGTGTACAACTTTCGGCTAAAGGAAATGTGTTACGGATCAACTACCGCTGATGTATCTAATAAAAAATTTAATACATTCTTTTTTCTTTTTCAGATTCTAAAAACGAACTTTTCGTATTTCCTCATGCTTCGAACCATAGACAATGGTTAATTTTATGACATGAAGTTTAACATGATGTGAACTATAGCTGCCTACTAAGTAACACATCTAAATACATAGTTTATTAAAATACCTAAATTTTCTTAAATAATTTCATTAGCACTTTTACATAGTGTTATGATCAGGAATTGCAATTACATACTGTCGTTTACGTACTTGCGACTAAATATTTATGCTAATATGGATAAGTATTCCGTGATTTTATTCAAAATTTATTGAAAAACTAGCTGTGCCCGCCCGCGACTCCGCTCGCGTAGACTGCAGAATCGTGTTTTTTAATAAAGCTTAAATTTAGTTAGTGATAATCCCCTAAAAAATAGGTAAAAATATATTAGATATTGTAGACTTAAAGTAAAACAACATATATTGCTTGTAAATAGAGTATATATTTCTAAAAGTATCACTGGCATTTTATATTTGTTTGTTATCAACCCTAAGCATTTGAACTCACGGCGAAGGTATGTTCGGAACAAAACGCAACACCCAGGAATAACTACTCTCGCGAGCTCTGCGATAAGGTGTGTTTTACCATGCGCGCTGTGCCTATGTAATTTTGTAAGCAGCTTTCTATAAGATCAAATCAGTGCAACTACTGTGCGTTAATACTATTATCTATTATGTGATTATAACTCGCTATACACTTCGATCAAACCCTGAAAAATACTCTTCAGCTTCAGCAATTACTCTGTCATTTGAAGAAAACATTTGCCAGTCATTTCTTCATATTTGGAAACATGACGAAAGGTATAAGGCCTTAGGCGAAATATGCAGCCTATTTTATAGCTTAACTAGCTATTGCCCACGACTTCGTCCGCGTGGACAACTTAACATTACAAATCATTAAACTTTTCCCGTAGGAATAAGATGTTTTTTCAGAATAAAAACAATCCTATATCCCATTCCAGGACCTAACCTATATGTGTGCCAAGTTTCATCCCGATCCGTCCAGTAAGTAAGTAAGTAAGTAAGTAAGTAAGTAAGATTTTTATTTGCTCAAAACATGGTATGTACATACAGATGTCAATAAATTATTTCAGTTCCACATGTTTGAAACATCCAAATATCCAAATTTTCGCATCTATATGGGAAATGGGGTAGGGTAGAGGGTAGATATTGGGGAAGGGGAAGGGTAAGGGGATAGAGGGCGAAGTGGGAGGGAAGAAAAGTGTGGTATAGGGGATTGGGAGAAGGATGGGGGGGGCGGTTGGGAGAAAGTATGGGAGATATACTAGCAACATAACACCTACCAGTGACGGTATGTGAAGCTACCACGGGCCTCAGACAGAATCAGTTAAAGAAGCTAAGGAGTAGAAGTAGGAAAAGATCCCATCACTTCGCCTCTTGCAAATGGGAGTATAGCAGTGAAATGAAATACCAAAGAGGTGTCTGTTCCTTTCAGATTCCTCCCAATTACGTTGCCAGTCGGCAAATCTGAATCAATAGCTGAAGATCCTCCCTGAATAGCTAACATGTAGGGTCCATATCGCCACCCCTAAAATAAGTCCAGGTCGAGGTCTGACATGAACACTGTCATGCCGCTGAATCTCTAGGTCTATTGGCCAGAGCCCGGCCATTACTGGAAAGGCGTCGGCTTTGGTGGTACGGTATGTTTTGCACAAAAAGATTGACTCTGAAGCAGTTTTTAGCGCAACCATGTTAGCTCTGTTCACCCAGATTGATGTCCATAGCACACTAGCATCAATGCTACGCTTAGGGGATCCGTTTAAAAAAAATCATAAGGGTCTCCCAGGGGATCTGTTTGGAGTAAAAAAAACATTAAGGATTCCACACAGAATCCTAACGAGGGGAGCTAAAGATGTATCTATGGACAGATTATAGAGATTCCCCACGTGGCTCTTGAGATCCGACAGATAGCGTACTCTGTGAGTGCTAAGTTCTTCTCCAGGATTAGTCCCAAGTAAGTGTTGCCGTGTGGTTTCCGGTAGAGTAGAATAGGATCACTCCAACTCTTCCCGTGGATGTCGTACAAGGCGACTAAGGGAATACATTATAAAACATCAATCAGGCCGTCTGGCCAGCGCGGGGAGTGTAGGCCAAATCCTCCGTCTGTCTCCGGCAGATGAGAGAGGGTTGTGCTCTTGCAGTGGAGACAAAAATAACCTGATGATGAAGTGTTACTAGCTACAGGCACATCCCTGAAATGAAAGTGACAAATAAGCCACTTTACAGCAGCTTAATTGTATAATGTAGAAACTGGTCGCTCTTTGCCAAGTATTTCCAAAAGACGTCTTAGCGCCAGCCATGTGTGAAATGGATATAAAAAGAATTTAAACAAAAGTCGACTTTACCTAGAGTTCTTAATGTCCCAAAAGGTGGAAATAAATGAGTATTAGTATAAGGAAAGTGACCAATTAGCGAAAATGATGAAGTAGGAAAATGGCCAATGATACACTATCTCGAATAAGTGATGGTAAGTAATATTGCATTTTTTTTATCAACAATTTTGTAAGAAAGTGATGTTTTTTTATGAATGATTTCTAAATGTGATACTGAGTTACTGGAAGAAATATTAACAGACGATTTATTATAATCCGATATAATGGCTTCTAGAAAAATTTACTTTATTAATATCTCAGGTTCTAAGTGGCGTATCAATATGAAACATGCACCAGATTTTAAGTTAGACCACCAACAAGACAACTGCGATAACTTCATCAAATTTCATTCAGTAGTTTTTGCGTGATGCGGTAACAAACATACATACTTACATACATACATACATACATACATACATACATACATACATACATACATACATACATACATACATACATACATACATACATACATACATACATACATACATACATACATACATACATACATACATACATACATACATACATACATACATACATACATACATACATGCATACATACATACATACATACATACATACATACATACATACATACATACATACATACATACAGACAGACAGACAAAAATTCTACAAAAAAATGTTTTAGCTTTTATCGGTCCAGGTTAAGACCCCTCATATATTTTTTTAAAATATCTCTCATGTACAGACAGACCAGTTACAGTTTTATTATAAGCATAGATATATTCTGGCGTGAAGCCGGGCGGGAGGCTAGTAAACAATAATTTCTTTAATTGTATCCCTGTCAATGTAAATTAATAGTGTTTAATATTGATTTTGTACCGAAGGCTTACAAAACCCGATGGACCGGGCATGCAGTCGTTAACTATAGTAATAAAGACACGTCTCTCGGTGGAACAATATCTCAGTAGTTAGAACCGCTCGGCTGAGGTGAGGGAGTCCCCAATGGATCTCACTTACATGAAGATCATGCGGAGATCGCTGCGCTACGTGAACTCGTGGCCGGATACGCAGTCCGGCGAACACCGATCCGCCATTCCGCTGCGTAACTATCGATTCCTGTTCTGCTACTGGTCCACACTTCTGGTGCTCCAGATACTTTACATAAAGGATAACATAATTAAACTGAGATTCGCTGAATTAGGTTATAACTACATTCTTATATTGGCATCTACAGTCTGCGTGGTAAGATTTCCAAATAGAATTTTCGTATTATAAAACAAGACTATTACAGATATTAAAGTGATTGTTTAATTAAAAAAATAGTAACAATATTAACTTCGAATCCTTTACTTCTAGTTATTCATGAGTCATTACTAAAACTGTAAGTACAGTTCCCAACGGAACCCATCCTCCTTTTCTTCTATAAAAGCATCGGAGGAAACAATTTGCAACTTTGCAGTTGTGTTTGAATAACGAACGCAAAGTCAAAGTCAAAGTCAAAATCATTTATTGCATATGAGTACACTTGGTACATTTATACACGTAATTTTTTTTATCGACTACCGCTTCCTAGGTGTTAGCGCTGTGAAGAAGAAACGGCGCAACAAACTTCACGCAACACATCTTTTAAAAGTCAAGTTTGCATACAATTAATAAAGATTTTGCAAAGCTGAATTAACATTAGTACCAGGCATCTTTTTCATTCAAATAATCGTTTATTTTATAATAGGCTTTCTTACAAAGTTGTTTTTAATGTGAATCTTAAACTTTCTGTCCGTCATATTTAAAATTTCCTTCTGCCTTTTAGACATATTGTTTCAAGCCCCACAAACAATTAGGGACTGAAATATAATTTATTGTTTCTCAATGTATTTGCCTCAATAGGTATTTGACACACTTGAATCAGTTTTTGAAGTATTTAGTCCAATCCAAAGTTGGGGTGACTATAAGGAATCGCTTGATTTTGGGAAGAGCAAAGAAATCATTAGGGCTCAAGTCAGGGCTGTACGGTGGGTGTACCAGAATTTCCACGTTTTTCTGATCTAAAAAACCAATTTTTTTTCAAGCGGTGTGTGAGCTTGCGTTGTCATGGTGAAGTATCATGCGTCGTTTCGGATTTTCTGAAATTTGGTAATTACTAGCAAGTAGACTGTGGCATACCAGTCTGCATTAACTGTCTTACAATCTTCAAGTGTGATCGTGAAAACGTAACCAGATTTTCTACAAACGAGGTAACTATTTTTTTCGAAGGGCTCCGGGAGCGGATAATTTTCGTCGGTTTTGGTTCGTCTTGGAAGACCCAGAACGTCGACTGCTGCTGGGAATCGGGATTCGTCACCAGTTATTATATGTTTTCACTCTCTTTTCTTGAATCGTTCTGAAACGTTCCATCTTTGGGTCTGCGCTGACAAAATGTGTTATCCAACGAGAGATCAGCTTTATCACACCAAGCATTTCGTGCTACATTTTTTGAAGTATTGTCCTTGGAACGCTTAAAAAGGTATGTTACATAGCGATCTTCAAAGATCAGCTACAGAAAACAGTGTCAATGTTTTCTTAACCTGTGGCGGTTTGACGTCGTCTACGTGGTTTGTTACTGAAACTAAAGTATCCACCTTGGAATTCTACATACTAGCGTTCCATAGTTCTGAGACCTGTTGCTTCATTACTGAAAACCGAAGTTAGGTCCTCGCAGCATTAAAGTCGTGTGATTCAGTAGTTTGATTTTATCGATAGAAAAATTTTCATTTCAAAAAGATATTACATTTCATTTTATTTCAAGAAAATTTTCTTTTGGTGTTAATATTTTTGCTAGCGACTTGTCTACTTTGATAAGACGACGTGACGAAACGGATCCATCAATCGAAGATGTTTGCAATGATACCTATTTTAATCTGGGAAGTATGCAAACGACAATATTTAAAAGGCCTCCCTTGTAATAATAATGTACTTTGCGAACTGTGAGGTGTAAAGTAATAATAAGTATCATAGTATAATAATGTATTTAATTAAGTATTTTAGTTCTTTTGTTAGTTTTATATGTTCGTTCATATAAAACCCAGATTTTACTTCTCGCAGCAGCGAATCACGATGCCATCAATGAAATCCTACCGAGAGGTTATAAAGATGTTCGTGTTAGAGATGCATCTGCTGCACCACAGGCACAAATCCGAATACGCTATGAAGGTTTGTATTTGTATTAAATGACATAAATTACGTCTGATGATAGGTAAGGAAGTATGTAGTTGATATTTCGTCAGTTTTGTTACTACAATCGATTCAAATACCTACTAACACTTATTTGTCTTTCGCAGGTATACAGACAAGTGCATCGAATTTGTACTATCTTTTGTTACCTATTTCACGTTCAAGCAGTTTTAGGCACGGTGTTTTATAGCGTCACGCCATTAATAAACAACTATCGCACTGGCATGTTCAGCTCACATCGCCCTGACAACGGCACCTTCGTGCACTGCCTTTACTACAAGCTGCCCTTCGACTATCAACACAACGTTATCGGCTACCTGACTGTATTCACAGTGAATTTAGTTATGATTGCTGATATTGGACATGTCTTATCAATTTTTGATCTTCTACTGTACATTATTGTGTTCCACACTTGGGGTCATCTGAAGGTGCTTGAACACAATTTGAGGAACTTCCCGAGACCAGAAATGAAACCGCAAGAAAATTGTTCGAACCACATTGAGCACCATAAATGGTACACGCCGGAGGAGTCAGTGAGAGTCGCGCAGATGTTAAAAGAGAATACAATTCATCATAAAATGTTGAACAAGTAAGCTATAACATAACTAGTTACATAGAAAAATTTAATGCAGGTGTTCCTCAGGGGTAATTTTGGTTCCTTTGCTCTTTATTATATACTTACAATATATTTGTCGTCATCTTACGTTTTAGTTCTGATTTATACGATGAGAATAAGGTCTTCATGGCAGTCCGCAATTTCTCTGATTTTGTTATGTCGCAAACGGATCCTTATAGGTTTGCGGTGTTTTGTAGTTATATTGTGTTGTAATTGAGTGCCATAGCCGCTATCTTTGAAAATCTTGTACTCAGCGTACATCAGAAGCTTAATGGAGTACATGCACCTAGATCTAAATACCTAGTGATTGTTCTACAACTCTGTCGTAGTATGTTTAAATGGACTGTATATTAGACAAATCTATAAGTCTCTGTTTAGTGTGTCTGTTTTTTAAACTCCTAACCGCAGTCTTCCGAGTATCTGAAAATCCATAAAATCACAAATTTACGTATTCTACATAGTGTATTGTGTACCACATGTTTACCGTGATAACCTCCTCAGCAACTACTACAACTATCCTTTACAACTTTGATTTCGCTCAACAAGTATTAATTTTTAAATTTTATTATCGATATTTAAAAAAAGTTAATTGTATGTATTTAGTAGATTACTAATATTATTAAAATTACAACCTTCAATATAGTGTTCACATAACTAATATTAGGTACCTAGTTATTAGGTACTATGAGCGGTATATAATGGTGATATAAATAGTTTAGAAAATCAAATTCAGTGTTATGTCAGTAACACAGCAGCTTCATCTGTAACATGATTCTTTTCATCAGTTTTGTCAACAAGACTTCGAGCGCCTTTGGACCCATGATATTCTTTACCTACGCCTTCCATCAGGTCAGCTGCTGCATTGTGCTTCTGGAATGTTCCTTAATGGTACAAAGAAAAGTTATTTTATTTTTTTATATGACCAGTATTCTTAAGCAAATGTTTCCTAGCCGATTTATTATCGTTCAACTCAAACTACTGGACCCAGGAATAAGGAACTTTCTCCAAGTTTCAAGTAGGGAAAGAGTGAGGGAGGGAGTAAGTAAAAGGAGGATGGCAGATCAGATGTTATAATTTATTTTATTTTAAATGGAAAAGCAGATTATAGTCGGTGCTTCCATTACGATAGTTTTTTTAATAGTCTATTCTGTTCTTAAACATGTTTATTAATGTAACAGATACCATCAGATTCTGTCTGTTTGTCACATTTGGATACAAACTGTTGCTTGGAAAATGTATTTGACGATTCAGTTTGATATTTGTAATCCTCTGAGTCGTTTAATCGGGATTGAGTTAAATATATTATTTAAATTGTATGAGTTATAAGTAGTGATTATTTAAAATCCTGAAGTCTCAAATAGATCTTCTCTTTCTCTAAGTTCTTTAAGAGTAGTAAGGTTCAGACACAATAGTCAATTTTCGTATTAAAATCTTCTGAAAACACTTCTTCATATTATTATTGCGGATATGTTATTTTTGCTATGTTTATATATCATGTATTGTAGTTACAATGTAGGTAGAGATAAACATTTCATTTCATGAACATATTTTTTTTACTTTTAAGGATTCAGAAAAGATTGGAATATATCTTTTGACGGCGTTGTGTGTGTTCTATCAATTAATTCAACTGTCTGTTATATTTGAGCTTGTCGGTTCGAAGGTAAGTTATTAATGCGTGAATTTATTATTTCGTTGCATTTATTGTCAGTCTATATTGAATTATGACTTATGTTGATTAGAGTGAGACCCTCATTGACGCCGTGTACAGCGTGCCGTGGGAGTGCATGGGCCCCCAAGAGAGGAAGACACTGCTGACATTTCTGTGCAACGTGCAGTCTCCGATCAGTCTGAAAGCCGGCGGCTTAGTCCCGGTAGGCGTGCGCACCATGGTTGCGGTAAGACTCATGTACAGTCGAAGATACGCTACGGTTTACCAAAGGATAATGGGCGTTTTGGTCCTAGCCATCAACAACAAAATGTGATACGCCAATGAAAAGGTCAAGCAATAATAGTAATACTATGGCGGCTAATCTCACTTAGCTGTATTTTTGGCTTTATGGATCTAGTACCCTTGGCGGTCCACTTTTGTGGGCGTGGGTTCGAATCCCACTTCTACAGGGGCAGTAAATGATACGAAGACTACACCATCAAACTCATATCTATACTTAAACTCAAAATATACACTTCTAGCCGTTTCACAATAAATATACAAGCCTAAAGCTTGGCTTTTAGAATGCCGCACCTCGGTCGTGCTGTCACTCGAGTGGCCCCTATCCCCTCTACCGCCTGTTGCACCATAGTGGTGGCGTGAGTAACCACACCGAAAATTGCGGTACAGGAAGTAGTGTCAGTCAATGGACCATCTCATCATCATCATCAGGTTATTTTTGTCTCCACTGCAGGAGCACAACCCTCTCTCATCTGCCGGAGACAGACGGAGGATTTGGCCTACACTCCCCGTGCTGGCCAAACAGGTTGGGGAGGCCTGATCGATGTTTTATAATGTATTCCCTCAGTCGCCTTGTACGACATCCACGGGAAGAGTTGTAGTGGTCCTATTCTACTCTACCGGAAACCACACGGCATCTATTAGACCATCTATTTGGTAATAATACATTTATATCACGGATTTATACATTTTTAAAAGGAATAACTATAATTTGAATAAATGCTAACATGTATCACATATTGTAATTGATTAGATGCCATAGTAACTATTTTTCTACTTATAAGTGGGTGGGTAGTTATATAGGTTCCATACAAAACGCCTACCATCCTTTGTACAATCTAAAATAAATATAGTTCTATATTAGTTTTGATTTTAAATAGTGCAAATATGATAGGTCTTAGTATTTCTTCGACTGTAGTTATATTTAATGAAATTAGCATATTGACTGCATCTACTTGCTAATCATGTACCTAAGACAGCTGAATATTTCAGTCAGTTAAAACACTTCTGTATTGAAATTTCGAGGTTTTTGCTTTAGAGGTAAGCCACTGCCTAATCTGTAACGTGCGATTGATTTGGCTTTCTACTGTATTCGTGTAATTTCTTATTTACTATAGGCATCAGTCAGTACAAATTTAATAATTTGAGTTTAGGATTAATAAAACTGCCTTATTTGTCGATTTAAGAATCGAAATTATTTAAGGGGAGTGCATCGGTTTCAATCAGCGTATCACGGTCGATTAAATAGTTGTCTAATTTACAAGACAATAAACAAAAATAACATTCGGATCATTTCCAACTTGTAAAAAGTTATCTGTCCGCAGTTGGAATCGATCCCATGAACTTTGATGCTCAGGTCCAACGACCAAGCCTTGATTAAGCCATGAGGCGGTCATGTTGAGTTAGCTATATAATAATAACCTACATGGATTACAGGAACTTCGAAATATCCAAGTTACAGTACGTGGTTGTTACGTTAGTTTATTGATTAATTTGCCAACTTATACTAACAGTTTATTTTCTTTTGCAGATAATAAAATCGTCATTTTCTTATTTCCTCATGCTCCGCACTTTAGATAGTAAATAATTATTGTATAAAGGTTTTTTTGTAAATTCTTCAATACGGGAACTCAGAGACTAAGAGATAAAGTAATTTGTTCTAAGATTGATAAAAAAATGCAAACAGAAAATTAAATGCAGCATTTTCCTTTAATTATAGATACAAGGTTCCATAGCCACATCGATTCCTTTATACCTACACAAAATAAATATTATAATAAAACAGCATCGGTATTTTTTTAAATGTCCGGGCTCGAATCCATAGTCACGTCTAGTTATTGTGAAAATCTATGAATGCAGTTTTCTATCTCTAAAATTGACGTCATTTTTCCTTGGAACAAATTTCTCTATCTCTTATAATTTCTGACGTCCCCATACTGACCGGTCATGAGTTTTTTAATGATAGGGATAATATTTAAATGGATGTTTTTATTTTATTAGTATTTCTGACATTTTATATTATATAGATTTATAAGTTTTTTATTGACATTTAAATTCATTAATATGCTGACATTGTAAATATTTTATAATTTAATTTTATATTTTTAACTGATAATTTTACATATATTGTAGCGCCCTTATAGGGTTCATGTTAGTACCTGTGTATTGTTATGTAACGTCTTATAAACTACATAAAACAATAAATGAATGTGAATACCTTATACTACATATGTAATAATATGTTTAAGTTTCTTTTGAACACCTATAATTTAATTAGAATGCTTTTTCTGTTATTGCTTTAAAAAAACAAACCTTTGATTTTTATCTTCATTTATATCTTATATACTTAATATATTTGTAACAATAGTCTGCAATACTGATCATGCTGTGTATACATAGTCTGTGTCGCCGTCCACAATCAAAACGTTGTTAATTTATTAATATTATTTATTATGACTGTAATCTGTTTTGTATACCTAATAAATGAAATAAATAAATTAGTGATTAGCATTTTATAATAATCATCATCATATCAGCCTTTTGACGTCCACTCTGGACATAGGCCTACCCTAATGAACGCCACCACACCCGTTCTTCCGCCATCCGCATCCTGCCGCTACCGGCCACCCTCTTCAGGTCATCGGTCCATCTGGCGGCGGGGCGTCCAATCCTGCGCGTGCCAAATCACTCCAGAACTCGTCTGCCCCAACGGATCGGATCTAAATTGCATGAACCGTCCGGTATACTATGGAGATCTGGTTGCGAACCGTCACAATTTCCGAGCGTTTAAGCGTTTTTGCCATGCCTACTATTGGCACTACTATACGATAGCCTTCTGCTACTCCGTTACAGCTCACTGCGTCACAAAGGCGCTAAATACGTCCGTGGTGTTCAACTAGGTGACCAGGCTTATCTTGGCCACACCAAACCCCCCAACCCCCCCAACCTTGACCACTCTGGTCACCGTTTCAATGCTACACTCCCATTTACTAGAGGGGAAGTGGGAACTCTCTTCCTACTTTGACTCTTTACTTCTTTAATTAAATTTGTCTGGGGCCCAAGGTAGCGTAAATTCATGACCTGGGACTTGCCCTACCTTCACTGGTAGGTGTCTTTGCAGTTACCTCCGTTGATCCTCGCTTAGAGGAGTTGCGGGGGGAGAATGGTGAGGAGGCGGGAATGCCCCCACGGCCGTCTGTTCTGCTGAGATCTACGATCTATTTCTTGACTATTTTCAGTCTGTGTATGTGCACGCCAACACTGCCAACTTTCTACCGTCGCACCCAATCCTCTGTGCTGCGTCTATTGAACTATCTCCTTCCTTGGTCCTTAAATATCTGAAAAGAGGGAGACGGGGGCGACGCCATTCCCCCGATGTTTATCAGTAATTGTGTTGAGTAATTAGCTGTCCCACTGTACATTTTGTACGACAGATCTTTAAGGGAGGCTATCTTCCCTGATCTACGGAAACGGGCGTTTGTAGTGCCTATCCGTAAAGGAGGTCCCAAGATTAATGCCGAGCAATATCGTCCAATATCTATATTAACAGTTTTTAGTAAAGCATTTGAATTAGTAGTTTATGACCAAATATACCCTATTATCGCGCGTAGTATTCTCAGCTCTCAGCACGGCTTTATGCGTAAGCGCTCCACCACGTCGAACCTTGTTGAATTCGTGGACTCTGTGACGGGTTTTATGGATGCTGGTTATCAGGTGAACGCTGTGTACACTGACTACTCTAAATGTTTTCATCGTCTCGGACACGATGTAATTTTACTGAAATTAAATCAGATCGGTGTGCACGGCGACCTCTTGCGCTGGTTCGAATCTTATCTTACCAACCGGAGCCAGGCGGTCAGGGTTGGCTGTTACCATTCTTACTTTGCTCCCATTCCTTCTGGAGTGCCTCAGGGCTCACATCTTGGGCCCTTACTTTTTAATGTCTGCTTGCTTTAGACTTGCTCGATTTTTGATGTACGCCGACGATACTAAGATTTTTATGCCAATTTTGGAGGCCTCAGACTGTTTCAGATTGCAGACAGATTTGGATAAGAAAGAAAAAAAACATTTGTTTGCTCTTAAATTGGTACAAATGCCAGATGTTAAAATTAGCCTAAAGTAACACCTATTCAGCCATTATCAATAGCATGCAAATTTATACAATTATTCATTACAATAAACATTAACAACACTGAAATGTCAAAGTTAACAAGTACAGTCAAAATAAATAATTTAAGCATTGCCAAACGACATCCGACCCTATGCTCCAAGAATTCTTTTACAGAATAAAATGTGTGAACCAAAAGCCAATTAATAAAAGATATTTGGAATCTGTTATACGGTAAATCCTTTATATGGGCAGGTATTTTATTATAAATTGACAAGCACATACATTTAAAAATTTTCTGATAACGAGAAAGACTGGAAGTGTACTGTAACTATAACAGCTTGGACCTTAATGTTAAAAAATTCCAGGCAATTACATTCACCCGAAAACTGAACTCATTCTCACATATTTACAAACTAAATAATCTATTAATACAGAGAGTTAGTGAGGTGAGAGACCTGGGCGTTCTCTTAGATTCCAAGTTTCTTTTTACGGGTCAATAGGAGATACATAGGCCATAAGAATGTTATGTTTTGTATATCGAGCGTCACAACAACTGCGATCTGTACCTGCTCTAAAAACACTCTACTGTGCTTATGTGAGGAGCGTCCTGCAGTATGCGACACCGGTATGGTCGCCCAGTTACACTGGCCACTCTGATAGGATCGAGGCTGTGCAACGATCTTTCATGCGTCACGTCAATTACTTGGTCAGAGTTACCGCTCGGCCACGACTTTTGGCTTAGCGGGACGCGGCGCGGTGAGCGGCGCGGTTTCGGCAGGCGGAGGGTTTGCCGCTGATTAAGGCGCCTCGTGGCGTGCTGCTAACATTTTTGTACATTTGTTCTCGCCGCTCGCCGCCCCGCTCCTAGCTGCCACTGCCAGCGGCAAGGTCGTGGCCGAGCGGTTAGGCCTGTGACCTCCGTGGCGAAACGGGTAGCTCTCGGACTGCCACGCCGGAGGTTGCGGGTTCGAATCCCGCTAGGGGCAAATGTTCGTATGATGAATATGAATGTTTGTACCCCAGTCTTGGATGTTTATATATTTATTTAAGTATGTGTATCCGTTATCTAGTAACCACAGCACAGGCTCTGCCTAGTTTGGGACTGGATAATTGGTGTGACTGTCTGACATATTTATTTTATTTTAAATGAAATAATAAATAGTAAATTTTAAAGTTTAAGGGTAGGGAACACACTGCCGTGTAATGCCGTAGTATCTTTTAAAGCGTCTTCCCACCTTTAAGGCGATACCTAACTGGCGACGGCGGCGGCAGAGCGGCCAAAGGCCATCTAGCGACCTCCAACGAGTCAATAATTTTCGGATAAAATTGTATCCGAAGCAGATATTAAATGAAAAGGTACTAAAAGGATATATAAATAAATAAAAAAATATGTGGGGACATTTCACACACGGCCACCTGATCCCCAACTAGGCAGAGCCTGTAATATGGGTATCAAACAGCTGATATATACATATACAATATATATAAATAACATCCAGTCACAAGGCAAACACAAGTGTTCATCACACGAATGTTTGCCCTGGGCGGGATTCGAACCCGCGACCCCGAGGCAGGTGTACTACCGACTAGGCTACGGGGCCGACCACTAAAGTTTGTGCAATATTTAAACGTGCAAAAATTATTGCTTTTAAATATTTACCAAACCATTTCAGTTCATAATCAATTATAATTTCTATATGCAACCACATGGAATCACCGAAAACATCCAGGTAATTGTATTCTACATAATACCTATACTTTGCCCAAGCAAAGCAAAGTATTATGTAGAATTTTCAAGCTACCGATATATATTTTTATTAAATAAAATACAATGTCAGTTTTATTATGGTTATTATAACAGAATCAAAATCTATGTCGGTAGCTTGAAAATTCTACATAATACCTATACTTTGCCCAATATACAATTACCTGGATGTTTTCGGTGATTCCATGTGGTTGCATATAGAAATTATAATTGATTATGAACTGAAATGGTTTGATAAATATTTAAAAGTAAGTTCGGGTTGCTAAAATAAGAACCCCCACTCCCCGCATCACACTGCACCTCACATCTTGGACAGCACTATACATCTAAGCCACGCGCATTTCGAGCCCGTTATAAAATACACGAAGCGTCATCTATTGCGAATTATTTGAATTAATCGTATACGGACGTCGAACGCAATATAAAAATTCCCATAACTTTTGATTGAGTTAGCCGATTGCGATGAAATAAAGACTAAATATTAAGTTAAGTTAAGCCCCATGTTTTTGTGAAAAGATCATCACAATACTTTAAGTGGTTTTTAAGTGATGCGTGCACAAACTCACAGACAAACAGACAAAAATTTCAAAAAGATGGTATTGTGTTCTATTCCTTATCCTTAGACCCCTAATTTTTTTTGCAAATATCTTCAATGACAGGCGAAGTTTACGATTTTATTTATTAAAAGATGGAAAAGCAGCTTAATGTTGGTGCTTCCATCTCAGTTGTCAACTTGGTTATTTTTTTTTAAGAAATTGTGTAGTCCGTTCATAAACTCGTTGATTGATGTGGCAAATACAACAGATTCTGGAAAATTATTCCATCTGGATATGTCCAAAAATCGTAAAAAATCTTTGATAGTTCAAGAGAGCATCGGATCTTTGTAATCTCATATTAGGTTCTCTGACTTGTTCAGTGGGGTTTGAATTAAATATTTTATTTAAATTGGATGAGTTTTAGTGATTGTTTAAAGCTTTTTTCATAATTTCAAACGTAGGTTACTATAGTAAGTTATAGTCTATGATCATTTTTATGTTAATTAAATATAACCGATTCAGCAATAATCAACATCCGTATGATATTTTAATTGTATAGCTATAAGATTTCGCTACCTCCAGATAACAAATAAAAATACTTACCACTAACTGTGAATTCGTATAGTAATAGAAAAAAATGTTTATCACTGCGTTCATTGATGAATAAAGCTCAAGTTAAAATAATAGGCGGGTACATCTGGCAACAGTCTCGTGAAAACCTCACCTGCTGTGTAAAGCCGGGCCAGTGAACATTAATGTCTGTAATTGCACCACTGTGCAATAATTAATTACTTAAATAATTAATTATGAGAACTGATTTGTACTGAAGTCATAAAACCCGACAAACGGGACCATTACCAATAAAGCTCCAGTCGAAACAATAAGGGGAGGGGGCAACGATCCCTATGTACTACTAGATGGAGCGTTCCAAACAATCGCTCTGTTCCACGCAAGTAGCCACAACTCTTTCACATTCACAATGAAAGTTGTGCAGTTACTACTCAGAACATTTAATTATTACTAAATATTGACGCTCTGTCAACAATGAAAGTTGTGCAGTTACTACTCAGAACATTTAATTATTACTAAATATTGACGCTCTGTCAATATTTAGTAAATAATTAAATGTTCTGAGTAGTAACTGCACAAGTTTCAAAGTGAATGTGAAAGAGTTGTGGCTACTTGCGTGGAACATAGCGATTGTTTGGAACGCTCCATCTAGTAGTACATAGAGATCGTTGGGAGGGGGTGGTAAATCTGGGAACAGCCTCGTATAAACCATACCGCTGGTGTGAAGCCCGCGGCCCGCGTGGCCCGCGGTTGGTGTTTAAATAAATAATGACGTGAATTAAGGACGTAAAGTGTTGCAATACCCGATAGACAGGGCATGCAGGCATTGGCTTCTGTAATAAAGACACGTCTCTCTATGAACCACAATATCTCTGTAGTTTGTAGAGCCATTCGCTTGAGGTGATGGAGTCCCCAATGGATCTCACTTACATGAAGATGATACGGAGATCGATGCGATACGTGGACTCATGGCCGTATACACAGTTCGGCGAACACCGACCCGCGTTTCTATTGCGTAACCACCGGTTCCTGTTCTGCTTCTGGTTCACGCTTCTAGTACTTCAGATACTTTACATAAAGGATAACATAAATAAGCTGAGTTTCGTTAAATTAGGTTATAATTACATGCTTGTTTTGGCATCTACGGTCTGCCTGGTAAGATTTACTATCAGAATTCTAATGTATAGTATAACATTAAGTGAGGTAGAAGACAGGTAAATAGTATTAACAATATTAAAGCGATTATTTATTACAGAAATAATAACAAAATTCACTACTTTTCGAGATGTTATTCATGACTAAAACCGACATTGACATGAATTCACCTTCCATTGTTTCTATAAAAGCTTGGGATGAAACTAGTAGTTTCATCCCAAGAAACTTTGTAGTTTTGTTTGAACTAATAATGACGTACTTTCCGAACAGGAGTGGTATTTAGCAATAATTTATTTAATTCACTCTTTTAATACTTTTATCAGTGTCAGGAGTTACATAAATTTTGCAGCTGAGAATCACCATGCCATCAACGAAATCCTATCGAGAGGTTATAAAGATGTTTGTGTTAGAAATGCATCTGCTGCACCACAGGAACAAGTCCGAATACGCTATGAAGGTTTGTATTTCGATTAAATGAGATAAATTACTCTAGGTGCTACCTACTTACACCGTGTTATCTATTCAGGTTTGTAAGTACATTCAATACAAATATTAATTTGTTGTTCGCAGGTCTACAGACAAGTGCATAGAATCTGTACTTTCTTTTGTTACCTATGTCACGCACAAACAGTTTTAGGCACGGTGTTTTATAGCGTCACACCAGTAATAAGCAACTACCGCGCCGGCATGTTCAGCTCGCATCGCCCTGACAACGGCACCATCGTGCACTCTCTCTACTACAAGCTGCCCTTCGACTATCAACACAACCTCGTCGGCTACCTGGCTGTCTTCATACTGAATTTAGTAGTAATTTGTGACATTGCAAATGTCTTTCTTTTATTTGATCTTCAACAGTACGTCATTATATTCCACACTTGGGGTCATCTGAAAGTACTCGAATATAACTTAAGAAACATTCCCAGACCCGAAATGAAACCGCAAGAAGTATGCTCCAACCACCTTGACAGCCCTCCATGGTACACGCAGGAGGAGTCAGTCAAAATCGCACAGATGTTGAAAGAGTATACAATTCATCACAGAATGCTGAAAAAGTAAGCTAAAGTAAACAATATTATAAGTATATAACTCATTTAATAGGAAGTAAAATTTTATGCCATACTTACCTTCTGGTGTTCCTAAGGGGACCGCTCTGGGTCCCTTACTCTTTACTATATACATTGTATGCAGTTTGGATCTTCTCCCAAACTGCATTCATTCTTAAAGGACAATGCCCAAAATTGTATGGAAGTTGAGCTAAACTTGCGTCTGGACCAAATTGTCGCCAAAAGACAGGAAATTTACAAAGAATTGGGAAGTTTGAATAATTTTACATGGAATGAAATCTTTGTTGGCGCACAGTTTTCACAGAAACGTTGGTATATGACCACGATTAAACACTCCAGATCTTGACATGATAGTCTGGTTATTAGTCGACGAAGTTAAATTGCGTTTACGATTACGTTTAAATATAATTTTGATTCAAACACACAGTGTAAACAAAAAGATACAAAAAAGGGTGTTGGCCAGTGGAAATCAGTTAACGATGTTATTATATGTTATTTTTAAACGACCTATTCCATTGGCATAAAAAAAATTAAGAGATTCATAATTTAGACCAATATTTCTGGTATATGAATGATGAAGAAGCATTTTTTGCCCAATTTTGGGCATTGTCCCATCTTTTTTATTATTATTAAATATTAATTAGGATTCAATTTTTTTACCTAACTAATATTTTCAAAATTATTTTGAGCAATACAATAATGATGAAGTAAATAGTTTAGAAAACTAGTGCTAAGTCGGTACCGCAACAGCTTCTGTGTTGTAAATCGAATTTTTTCATCAGTTTCGTCAACAAGACTTCGAGTGCTTTCGGAACCATGATATTCTTTACCTACGCCTTCCACCAGATTTGCTGCTGCATTGCGCTTCTAGAATGCTCCTCAATGGTACAAACTTTACTTATTTTATTTATAACATGACCAATATTTTTAATTAAATATAACAAGTACTTATTTACAAAGCTCACTGCTATCTTTAATTTGAATCTTTATAAAGGAAAAGTGAATAGGCGGCTTTTGGATAAGCGCGCTCCACGATAGGCCTGATCATTACTTACCATCAGGTGAGATTGAGGTCAAGCGCAAACCCATCAAAAATAAAATATATAAAAAAACTTAGAAGATATTCCTGATTGATTTATCATCGTTCAGCTTAAAGTACTAGACCGAGAAATACGAACATTTATCCGACGTCCAAAGAAAGGGGAGAGGGAGGTAGTGCGGAAGAGAAAGAGCAAGAGAGGAAGGGCGGGGAAGAAGAGGGGATTGACGCGAACGATCTGGTTTTAGAACTTCTTATTATTTATTATTGATGAATCATATTTGCTTTGCTACACACATGAAGTGTATGTGTATTCTAGTCAATTGTCAACCTTTGTACCCATAAATTGTTATTTTAACTTTTAAGGACCCAGAAACGATTGGGATATATATTATAACGGCGTGGTGTATATTCTTTCAATTGATTCAAGTATCAATTATATTTGAGCTTGTTGGTTCTAAGGCAAGTATTTAAACATCAACGCAAGTTTTATTTTATTTTACGCGCGTTCCGTTTCAGTCGATAATTAATTTTTGTCTACATGCTGATCAGAGTGAAAAACTCATGGACGCCGTGTACAGCGTGCCGTGGGAGTGCATGGGCCCCCGAGAGAGGAAGACTCTGCTCATATTCCTGAGCAACGTGCAGACTCCGATCAACCTGAAGGCCGGCGGAATGGTGCCAGTGGGTGTGCGCACCATGGCTGCGGTAAGACTTATTTATAGTAGATGGCATGCCATCTACCATCCATAGCATTGTATACCATCTGTTAAATATGCACAATCTAAATTCGACCTTTGAGTTTTAAATTAGTGTTCATTATACATCGTATATCTTAGCATTTCTTCCGAATGTAGGTAGATGTGAGATGCGATTGGTCTTCGCTACTATAATAAATGACTGTATCTACTAGCTTCTAAATCATTTAAAGCGGCCAAATAGGTAAGTAGTGAATAACAAATCAAAACATCTGTTTTGAAATTTCGAGGTTTATTGTTTCGAGGTAAGCCGCCTAATCTTTCGAAACGAAAAAAGTCAATCGAGGGGAATATTTCAGGGTCCTCTATAGAGTACAGCTGATAAAAGTTTCTATTAATCAAAAATCTTAGGTACATTAAGTTTTTCATTGTATGCTAGGTACCTTATGAACTAACAAAAAGTCCAACAATCCCCTTCGCAAGGAATTTTGGCAGGAGATCATTGGAATATGCCGCACATTCCTGTACGTATATGATATAGGTATGGTTCTTTTTACCTATGGGTAAATTTAGGGAAATGTACTTATCTACAACTTTCGAGTTATTTGAATTAATCCATGCAATGTTTCCCTATTAAAATTTCGAGGCTTATGGTTTCAAGATAAGCCGCATCTGTAACAGGCGATTGATTCGACTTTCTACTGTATTCGCGTAATTGATTGAATTGCTTCTTTTTGTTGTCTATAGGCAGCTAAATAGAGCATTCGTTTCAAATATAATGTGTTAAATTTAGGATCAAGGCCATCTTGTACGAAGTTTTCTGTCCCCAGTGGAATTAGATTCCACGATCACTGGCCCTCAATTCCAACGATTAAGCCACTAAGCCAGGAGATATTCATGTTGAGTTTAATGTACTATCTGTACTTTTTTCCACAAAGTACGTGGTCGTTACGTTATTTTATTAATTGGTTTGCAATAAACTAATACAATTTATTTTCTTTTGCAGATAATAAAGTCATCATTTTCGTATTTCCTCATGCTACGCACTTTAGACAGTAATTAATTATTAAAAAAATCTTTATTATACTTATACCTTATACTACGTACTTGCTACACTTTTAAATTCATTTACGTTTTTAGAACATCTATATATTTGTTAACAGTACCTTGATGTTATACATAGCAAATAATTGTAACATAGCAAATATATCAATTGTTATTTTTATTTTTTAAATCTTTTTTGAGGCTTGTGCAATATTAAGACATTGACATAATTATTATATTGGTATAATTATTATAATTAAATGTCATTTTATATTATCGTTGTATAATAAGATGAACCGACGACCTTAAGAAGGTGGCCGGAAGCTGCTGGATGCGAAGGGCGGAGGACCGGGTGTGGTGGCGTTCATTGCGGATGGCGGATGATGATGATAATGATAATGATGATGAGATGAGTTATTTTGTATTATCAATTATCGCTGTATAATAAGGCAAGAATGCACAAAACACCACGTTACATGAACAATTTTAATAATGTATTAACACTGTTAGCCTTTAAGATTCTGGTGGAAAGAAACCGCCAATTATTATCATGTACTAGTCCACGAAAATATTTCTTTGTCTATTTAATTTTCATGCACATAATAATGTACAAAGGAAAACTTAATGCCAAATGTCATTATCAACTATCAGTAATAAAAGTTTGCTCTAAGGTTGTGTCTTATTTCTAAACGCCTTTCCGCTCGAGATTCTGTTATACAATAACAGTTAACTTTGGAACTAATCTGATGTCTGATTTATGACTTTCGAAAGTTTGTTTCTTCTAAGTTACCAGTTTGGGAGAAAGAAAGTCTATCAGCGTAGTTTACTTTAGTTGGATCAAATATGAACTAATTCTCTGGGAAAATAGTTCAAACGTAACTGATGTATTTGTAAAACAAAAAAAGTGTATTCGTGTTATATCAAAAATAGAACAATTAACAAGCTGCGTACCGTATTTAAAAAAATATAAAATCCTTACTGTACCATGCATTTATATCTTAGAAATCTGTTGCTTTGTTAGAGAATATTACAACATTTTCTATACAAATTCTAACATACATTATATCAATACACGAAATAAAAATAAGTTATGTCAACCAGTGTCTCGACTAAAACTACAAACAGACAGTACATATTTCATGGCAATTAAAATATTCAATCACTCCCTGAAAAACTAAAACAAATTGATGCAGACAAACTTTTCCAACGAGCCTTAGAAAAACTACTGATACTGAAATGTTATTACACAGCTGATGAGTATTTAGCTGACAAAATGTTAGATTTAAATAAATATTGTAATACCTATTGTAACTCTTGATTGTGCAAATAAACGAATTATGAATTATGTTTGTACGGGCTAATCTTATAAGGAGAGGGAGAAGAGAGAGATGATAGCCGGGTTTGGAGGAGGGAAAGTGGATGGGAGATAGAAGGGATAGGGGAGGGGGAAAGTGGAAAGGGTTGGAGTAGGGTTTTACAACGTGGTGGGAAAGGTTAAAGTATTGGATTGAAAAGTGTGGGGGAATCCGAACAAAGGGAGAAGGGGTGGAGGAAAGGAAACCAGGAGGTGAAGACGGAAGGAGGGAGTGCGAGGTGTGGAGGAAGGAAGGAGAGAGAATGTATGGAGGGGGGAGGGAGTGAGGAGGGGAAGGGAGCTTAATAAAGGATATTTTCGAAATTTCCATATTATGCATAACTTGCAACTTAGTGTCTGATGTCTACTTGCTATTATAGCAAAAAGCGATTTCTTTACAAAAAGATAATCTTATTTTATTGAGAGACTAGATGATACCAATAACCTAAGCTCAACGATTTCAATGTGATATGCGTAAAGTTGCATTACGACTACGAAAAATGTTTATAACACAACTGAATTGTTATTATTACCGCGCGGACGAAGTAGCAGGCAACAGCTAGTATTTAAACAAAGATTTTGAGTTTATTTGAGTTTATTAATAAGTACCAACTTATTAATAAACTTACTTAGACCTGAAAGCAATGAGCCGTGTACATTTGGTAACAGCCTCGTAAAATCATACAGCTGCTGATGTGAAGCCCGGCGGGTGGCTAATTAACAGTCATTATTATAATTGCTTGCATCCATATCGGTGTTTAAATTCATTATGCTTAGTATTGATTTTGTGAAAGTAGTCTTAAAAAACCCGATGGATAGGCATGCAATCGGTGACTACAGCAGGTAATAAAGACACGTCTCTCCGTGAACCAGAATATCTTTGTAGTTTACAGTTAGAACCGCTTGGCTGTGGTGATGGAGTCCCCTATAGATCTCACTTAAATGAAGATCATACGGAGATCGCTGCTCCACGTAGATGCGTGGCCGCACACAAAGTTCGGCGAACACCGACCGGTCATTTTACTGCGAAACCACCGTTTCCTGTTCTGTTATTGGTTCACGTTTCTGGTGCTCCACATACTTTACATAAAGGATAACATATATAATCTGAGATTCGCTGAATTAGGTTATGATTACATTCTTTTGTTGGCGTCTACAATCTGCGTGGTAAGATTTTCTGAATTTAGACATAGAAAGGTGACAACTATTAACAATATAAAAGTGATTGTTTATATATAAAATATCCATTTCGAATCCCTTTTCTCGCGATGTCATTCTCGACTAAAATCGTCAATTATAGCTTCTCCAACTGACCCCACGATTAGTGTTTCTCTAAAAGCATTGAACAAAACTATTCCCAACTTTGCAGTGTTGTGTTTGAATTAATGATGGCGCACTATTCGAACATTAGTGGTATAAAGTAACAAGATGTGTCATTTTATGCTAATTCATCATCAGGTTATTTTTGTCTCTACTGCAGGAGCACAATCCTCTCTCATCTGCCGGAGACAGACGGAGGATTTGGCCTACATTTCCCGCGCTGGCCAGACGGGTTGGGGAGGCCTGATTGATGTTTTATAATGTATTCCCTTAGTCGCCTTGTATGCGACATCCACGGGAAGAGTTGGAGTGGTTCTATTCTACTCTACCGGAGACCACACGGCATTGCTATGCTATGCTAATTCATTTAAATCTTATTAGTTCGTTTATCAATTATAGCCTTTACGTTAAATTCACGTTTTACTTCTCGCAGCAGCGAATCACCATGCCTTCAATAGAATCCTACCGAGAGGTTATGAAGATGTTCGTGGTAGAGATGCATATGCTGCACCACAGGCATAAGTCCGAATACGCTATGAAGGTTTGTATTTGAAATAAGTGAGATAAATTACTACAGGTACAGTATGTAGGTGATGTCTCTACAGTTTTCTACTAAATACAATATAATAATTACACTAATTTGTGGTTCGCAGGTACACAGACAAGTGCATCGAATTTGTACTTTCTTTTGTTACCTAATCCACGTTCAGGCAGGTTTAGGCGTGGTGTTTTATAGCATCACGCCAGTAATAAGTAACTACCGCGCCGGTATGTTTAGCTCGCAGCGCCCTGACAACGGCACCTTCGTGCACTCTCTCTACTACAAGCTGCCCTTCGACTATCAACACAGCCTTACAGGCTACCTGACTGTATTCACAGTGAATTTAGTAATGATTGCTGACATTGGTCACGTATTATCTATATTTGATCTTCAACTCTATGTCATTGTGTTTCACACTTGGGGTCATCTGAAGATACTTGAACACAACTTGAGAAACTTTCCGAGACCAGAAATGAAACCGCAAGAAGGTTGCTTAAACCACCTTGAGAGTAATCCATCGTTCACGCCGGAGGAGTCGGTGAGAGTCAAGCAGATGTTAAAAGATAATATAATTCAACACAGATTACTAAAGAAGTAAGGTTTAATCAATATAAACTAATATCATTTTAACTAGTTACATGGTAGATTCAAATTTAATTTCATTCCTCGTGGGATCACTTTAGGTCCCTTGCTCTTTATTATAAACATATTTGTCGTCTTCTTATGTGTTAGTTTCGATATACGAATAAGGTCCATTATTCCTTATTAATGACGTAACATTTGTTTTCTCTTGGCTTATATTTAAAATATTATACAACATACAAAATCTTGTACCTTAATTGTAATGAGTAGTAATGAAATGAAACAAAATGAAATGAAATTTATTCTTCATCTTTATTCGTCATCAGTTTCGTCAACAAGACATCGAACGCCTTCGGACCCATGATATTCTTTACCTACACCTTCCATCAGATCAGCTGCTGCATCGTGCTTCTGGAATGCTCCTTAATGGTAAAAACTTTACTAATTTTATTTTTTATAAGACTAATACTCTTAAGTATATTAATTAACTTATATTAATTTCATTTCATTTCATTTATTTGCCATAAATTGTAGGTACATACAACATATTGTATTGGATATTTCTATATACTTAAAGTGCCTGTACAATTTTACCCCTTTAGGAGTGTAGCATATTTTTTTTTCTATCTACTTAGAACTACTTAGTACTTTATAAAAAAATGAATTTAATTAATGAATAAAATTATAAATTGATGATGTCACATTACTTATTGCTACTGCAAAACTCACTGATATCATAGGGACAGAGCTCAAGCAATAGCTCTTTGACTTTTTATCTATCTATCTATCTATCTATCTATCTATCTATTTGGAAATTTTTCAGGATAGCGTCTTACAATTTTACATAGCTCGATTATATATAGAGATGTCATGGTATGCAATTTTAGATCTATGAAGGACGATCTGCACGACTCTCTACTCGACCATATATTGTTTATAATACGGATACATCGCTTCTGGAGTATGAAAATCCTTTTTGCGTCCACCGAACTACCCCAAACGGCTAAGACATATGAAACTCTAGATTGGAAGTAGGCATAATAAGCCTGGAGAGCTGCTTTTTTTGTGGCCGTCTGGATTAGATTTTTCAAAGCAAAGGTAAAACAGCTTAATTTGCCCTCGAGACTCTCAACATGTTTCTTCCAGTTGAGATAAGCATCAGTATTTAGGCCCAAGAATTTAGCGTCGTGTACAAGTTCCATGTTGCTGCCATATAGATTTACACTCAAGCTGACCATCTTAGTCATGTGATTTCTAAAGTGAATCATTTTCGTTTTGGTGATGTTAGTACATAGATTCAATGAATTCAACCAATTAACAACAGTTTTTAATGTCTCAGCGATAGATGCAGATAGCCCAATATCTTGATTACTCCTGAACTTGAAGAAAATCGACACATCGTCAGCGAACATCACCAACTTATTAGACACTAGAGACGGCAGGTGATTAACATATAATAAAAAGAGCAATGGGCCCAGAATGCTGCCTTGGGGAACTCCTAGTTTCAGAATATCTGTCCTAGATTCAGCTTCCACGATTGTCGGGGATGCTTCATCAAAAGCAGAAATAATGACGCTCTGCTCACGATTTTTCAAGTAAGATGTAAACCAAGCTTTATCCGTGTCCCTTACACCATAGCAGTCTAGGATGTCGATCATGTAAACCATTCTGGTTTACATGATCAAATGCCTTAGAAAGATCTAACAGTACTGCCACTACATTTTCATTTCCATTTAATGCTTCGGTAACATATTCCGTCATATCAAGGATAGCGTCTGCTATGGATACCCCTCTCTGGAAACCGTATTGCTCCGCAGCCAATATTCTATTAACATTTAGGAAAGCGCGGAGCTGGTTGGCCATGGCTTTCTCGAAAACCTTCGACAGCACAGGTAGTAAGGATATGGGACGATAATTATTTACTTCCAATTTGCCTCCTCTTTTATAAATCGGCTTTACATTTGCTCTCTTTAAGGCGGAGGGGAACATACCTTCGGCTAGTGAGCGATTTAGGACATAGAGAAGAGGATTAGCAATAACATCAAATATATATTTTAGTACCTTGGCTGGCATTCCGTCATATCCAGAAGACTTCTTATTTTTCAAAGAATTTACTAGTTTATACGCATCTGACAAGCTCAATGCTCTGATTTCCATAGTGTTATTTTTCATCGGAAGAATAGGCGCAGCATGATTAGGGTTAGATGTATTTGCCATATTCATAAAAGACCTTGCAAAAATATTCAGGGCATCGCAGCAACAACTGGCTTTTACGACTCCATCTGTCAGTCCTATGTAGGTGTTTATAGCTTCGGCCTTTTTGCCATTGATATTTTCGGTAGTTAAATTCCAAGTAGCCTTTACAATGTCCCTCGAGGAAGTTATTTTTTGTTCATTATTTTTTTTTCTTAGCAATTGTAATTACTTTTTTCAATATGGCACAGTATTTCTTATATTGTTTTTGTATCTGGTTCATTTGTTCGCCATTAGATTTCTTCATTTGGATAAACAATCTTCGTTTGGTCTCACAAGATTTTTTTATACCTTGTGTCAACCATTTTCGGTCAGTTTTGTTATTATAACCGCTCACTTTTATCATTGGGATACATGTTTCGTAAGCCAATCTAAGTTTTTTATAAAATACATCAAAACCTTCATCAAAATTTGTGGCATTATATACATCATGCCAATTCACTAGCACCAGATAATCTTTTAGGTTTTGCAGGTTACTCTCACTGAGATCTCTAACCCACTGATAATATTTTGGCAAGTTTTCTTTTATTTTTACTGGTAAGTCAGCTTGTTGAAGGGTATGGTCCGATAAGGATAATTCCAGAACTGTTGCACCTTTCATTTTACAATTACTGATGATATTGTCCAAGCAAGTACTACTGTGACTTGTGATACGTGTGGGTTCTTTTATGAACATTTTAAGATAGTAACACTTAAGTAAGCAACCAAACTCTTTTGATTCAGAGTCACCCCTCAGTGTATCGATATTGAAGTCACCACAGATGACCACCTTCCGTTTAGTGTTAGATAGTACCAACTTTAGTAGCTCATTCATGTTTTCAATAAATTTATCACCCTTTTTTGTATTAAGTCTATAAACGCATATCACATAGAGTCCACTTATATTTATGCCACATACCTCGAAATAGTACTGAATGGAAGACTCCTTAATCTCAGTTAGTTCTTCATATTTTGCATTAGTGCGTACATATATGCATGCACCACCACTATCTTTTTTGGTCGATCTACAATAGCTACTAGCTAGACAAAATCCAGTCAGGTTTACTAGTTTTAGTTCTGTATCTTTTCTGTGATGTTCAGTAATACACAATATTTGCACATCCCGTCCTTCATCACTAAGAAGCCAAGCATCGAGCTGGCTCGCCTTAAATGTATTAAGACTACGTATATTTATGTGTGCTATTTTGCCATTTCCTTGTCTATTTGCATGTAATTTTGTTTGAATTGTCTTAGATACTTTTTGCGACACGAAAAAACTGTTTATCATCCCTGTGTCCTTTCCCTATATCTCCTGTTCCATTGCCATCTTCACTTAATATATCAGATTTTAGACTGTCAGCTACAATATGCACACTCTTGGTTGAAGGTGATAATGGCGATATATCAGTTTGCGGTTCCACGTTGCAACTTTTATCTATGGTCTGGTGATCTGCATAAAACGACTGTTGATCGTATCTGTCAACAGCAATATTAAGACGATATCCCAAATCCCTCAAATCGTTGTTAAAGTTGTAAGGATTATATAAGCTCTTAGAATTACCAGCATCTATGAATCTACAATGGTTATAGTTTTGCAGTAGCAATCTTATGTTAAAATTTAGTAGATTATCATTTAAGTATGGATTACATTTCGTCCTAACTATGAAAACCCTATAACTACTCAAGTCATACAAAGCATTACTTAATGCATATAAAAAATTATATGGATTCTTATCATTACACCCGACTCCTAATACAATGATGTCATTTTGATTATGTTCTTTAGTTAAACTTTTTCAACTATTTAATACTTCGTTGGAGTTTGAATACGGTTCAACCATGCCCGAAATTGTGTATTTGTCATTCCAGGTATTTCTTCTACTTATTTATAAATTACACTGCTATATTTACTTTAAAGTAAATACCGTTCAAACCACGAATATTTCTTTTAACTTTTTAAGATCCAGGACGATTATACTCGTAATATATCTTCAGACAGGTTGGGGTGTATCTCTGAGGATAGGTACAATTCTTTCTAAAGATTATAGGTTTTTAACTATGGTTTATGTTTTTTTTTTCAATCTCTAATTCTAAATATCCATTATATGTGTTCCAGAGTCGGGGACTTATCAGGGATGATGTTACAAGAATCGCTCTATAAGATGTCTATGTCTAGTCAACATGCCTTTATAACCATGAATTGACCTCTCTTGTTTTGTTAACTTTTAAGGATCCAGAAACTATTGCAATATATATTACGTCGGCAGTATATATGTTCCAACAACTAATTCAAATATCAATTATATTTGAGCTTGTGGGTTCGAAGGTAAGTATCAAACATTAACGCATGTATTTATTGGTTTAGCGCGTTTAGTGTCAGTCGATATTCAACTGTGACTAAATGTTGATCAGAGTGAGGCCCTCATAGACGCCGTGTACAGCATACCATGGGAGTGCATGGGCCCCCGAGACAGGAAGACACTGCTTATATTCCTGTGCAACGTGCAGACTACGATCAGCCTGAAAGCCGGCGGTGTAGTACCGGTGGGCGTGCGCACTATGACTGCGGTAAGACTCACTTACAGTCAAAGATACGCTATATACGCGGAATACCATTCATTAAATTTGCACAATCTAAAATGGACCTATTTAGTAGTAATTTAGAGTTTGTTTTAAACAGTAAAAATTTGATAGATGGTATATCTTAAAATTTCTTCGACTGTATGTGTAATTGTATATGTGATGCGTTGTCCTTCGTTACTATATTGACTGCATCTATTTATAAATCACTTAGGCAACTGAATAGGTCAATCAGTCAACTCAAATAAAACCTATGTATTTAAATTTCGAGGTTAAGGTTTCGAGGTAAGCCACTTAACTGCCTAATCAGTAACATGCGTCTGATTTGGCTTTCTACTGTACGGATTGGTTCTTCTTCTTTACTATAATAGTCCCAAACCCAATAATGGTTTACCGGTACCAGCAAATACAAAAAATGTTTTTAATTAAAATTAAAACCAAAAAAAATCTGCTGTGAAATTCAGTCAGTACAAAAACAATATTTTGAAAAAAAAAGTATGAAGAAAACTGCCTTATATGTCGGATTCATCATGTCAGCCCTTAGCCGTCCACTGCTGGACATAGGCCTTCCCCAATGAACGCTACCACACCCGGTCCTCCGCCCTCCACATCCAGCCGCTTCTGGCCACCTTCTTCAGGTCGTTGGTCCATCTGGCGGTCGGGCGTCCCACCCTGCGCGTGCCAATCCGTGATCTCCTCTCAAGAACTCATCTGCCCCACCGGCCATTTCTGTGACAGATGTGGCCCGCCCACTGCCACTTCAGCTTGATAATCCTTTCGGCTATGTCGATCACCTTCGTTCTCCGTCGGATATCTTCATTACGAATCATATTCTTCAAAGTAACCCCGAGCATAGGCCTCTCCATAGATCGCTGAGTGACTTGAAACTTGTGGATCAGGCCCACTGTCAGTGCCCACGTTTCTGCGCCATAGGTCATGACAAGCAGGATGCACTGATTAAAGACTTTTGTCTTTAAATATTGTGGAATAGGCGAAGTGAAGACTTAAAGTAGTTTTCCAAATGCTGCCCAGCCCAACTGGATTCTTCTGTCAGCTTCCCTATCAAAGTTGTTCCTAGACAGCTGTATGTCGGAATTATTGCATTTAATTTTATTTCAAGAATCAAATACATTCGAGGGAAGTTCCACATAGTAACAGAATCTACAGATCACGATCAATTCGATAGTTCTTTTACAAGACCATACGCAAATTTAACATCCAGGCCACTAAGCTGTCATATTGAGTTAGGTATATAATTAATTATTATCTGTTTTACCCTTATGAACGAAGGGAACCATCGAAATATTTGATAAAAGTACGTGGTCGTTACGTTAAGTGTATTATTAATTTGCTTAACTGATACAGTTTATTTTCCTTGCAGATAATAAAATCTACATTCTCATATTTCCTCATGCTACGCACCTTAGACAGTAATTAATTATTGTATAATGATATTCAGTAATTTCTTCATTATTATGTTATATGCCTAATATTAGGATTGTTTTAATCTTCATGCACACAATAATGTACAAAGGCGAACTTAATGCCGAATGCCGAAAGGTAAACATCGTGAGGAAACCTTTATATGCCAAAGAAGAAATTCTGAGGCGTATGTTAAGTCCACCAAATTGGCTTGGGGCACCGTTGGTAGACAGGGGTTTGGCACAAAAGATCCTGAAGGGTCGAAGTGTCGCCAGGTCTTCCTGGCCCCCTAAGAAGATAAGATAAGATAATGCCGAATATCATTATAATCTATCTGTAATAAAAGCTTGCTCTCAATTTGTGTCTTATTTCTCAAAGCCATTTGCTATCCAAGCCGCTTCTACACTGACGAGCTGATACCATAAAACTTACTTAAGTATAAGTAATATGGTCGCTGTAAAGGTAGATCTGCTGAAGTACAAAGTTGAGTTTTTTTACTATAAGTTACTCTTTATCTAAACATCCAATAATAATCTTTATTTTTATTTTAGTTTACTGGAGAAATAGCAGATATAGACCACAACATTAAACACTTAAGATATACAATAAGGTATAGTCTACATCCTTAATATTTTCACTATGACATAAATTTATAAACACAGTTTGAGCTTAAACTACACTAAACATATTAACATGAGTTCAATAAAAAAAGATACTAAGTTTAGGTACGATATGACTTATTTATGCCAAATTAACGATTCAGCAATTTTCAATAGTCAAACGAAAACAAACGTATTTGCGTCTCGAAAACAAAATAATTAATAGATGGTGTTCCAAATGGGTAATACAAATCTGTTTTGCTGCTAGTGACCTTTTAATGTACATTTTTATTATATATTAAATTTCGTATGACTTTGGTTTGGAATGAAATATATAAGTCCAACAGTTGGCACCCTTGGAATATCTGATGTATGATATTCGAAAGATTTTTTCCTTCGATGTTGTCAATCGCATGTCGATGATTTTATCATATATGAAAGTATATCAGCCTAATTTATTATCTCTACCAACGATATAATTACCAGAGCATTTTTAAATTTGGAAACGTTTTAAGGGGAGGTACACATTGGCTCCGTAATTACGAAGTAATGTAACCGAATATACAAGTCGACATTTTTTGGCATGTCTTTTTCAAAAATAGTAACAGAGGCATCTACTAATGCAATTTTCTTTAAAGACGTCTTCTCACGTCATAGGCGAGACCTTACCAGATCGGCCAAAGGGTATCTGTTTGGTGACGCAACCTTAAACGTCCTATTATGATAATATGTACTTAATTTCTAAATCAACTTTTATTATAAACGTTGATTAAGCAATAAAGTTTTAAATAAAAAATATCAATACTTTTAAATCTCGATAAACTACAAGCAATGAATCAGTTGTTTTGGACAGTGATGGGTATTTTCCAGCTATATATCAAAAATTTTGAAATAACTGAAAGAATATTTCATTAAGTCTACAGAACCTAGTTTTTATCCTTTTGACCCATTTGGTTACTGACTACAAAATGGGAAATGTAATTTTCCTGTTTGAAGCCAGTTACAAAATGTGGCTATAACAGGATCAATATACTCGTATAAGAATGTCTGTAAAAAAAACATTTTCTTCAAAATGATTATTAAGTCACGTGGTTTATAGATAGTTAGCATAGTGCAGAGAACTTACAGTGGGCTAATTTCGTGGTAAATGCCCAAAATTTGTTTTAAAATAAATATAGTAGTGTATTTGGGCCTCCAGGGTCAATATATCTCCGTAGTTACCAAATTTCATTAAAATTGGTTCATCTGTGACAACGTAACATACCCAATTCCTTACCAGTCTCCCTCAGCAACTCCTCTGAGCGAGGATCAACGGAGGTACTTACCAGTGAAGGTAGGGCGACGTAACAGACAGATACACAAAGTTTCTTACAACTATTACGGGTATATTCAGATATGTCTCAGGAACAGCCTCGTGTAAACTATACCTGCTGGTGTGAATCCGGGCGGGTGCGGTGGTCAGTGAACAGTAATTTCAGTAATTGCGTCACTGTGTTTAAATAGATAATAATGAGAACTGATTTCGTATTGAAGACTTACAAAATTCGATAGTCGGGGCGGGTAGTCGTTGACTACCGTAATAAAGACAAGTCGCTCTGCGAACCAGAAGTATCATTATAGTTTGTAGTTACAACCGGCTCGGCTGTAGTGATGGAATCCCCAATGGAACTCACTTACATGAAGATGATGCGAAGATCGCTGGGCTACGTGGACTCATGGCCGAACACACCTTTCAACAAACACCGTCCCGCGTTTCCACTGCGAAACCACCGGTTCCTGTTCTGCTTCTGGTCCACGCTTCTGGTGCTCCAGATACTTTATATAAAGGATAACACACATAAGCGGAGTTTCGTTGAATTAGGTTATAATTACATTCTTGTATTGGCATTTACAGTCTGCGTGGTAAGATTTTTTTATAAAAACTCTAATATTTATAACACCATTATAATATTATGTTGGGAGGCAGGAAGAAAGAGAAAGAGGGACTCTAATGTTTGCATTCAAAGTTAAGAGATATCAGCAAGTGACATACATGCTCTCGGTTTCTGGCGCAATGAGGTTTTCTATACAAATAAAAAAAAACGGCGCAGAAGAATTTCAGTTTTCAAATAGGTTATGTCCCATCCGAGAGACTACAGCAGATTTCATACTTCTTTTCTGCTTATTATTGGATTTATCTACATATTTAAACATTTTGCATCTCATCGCATATTTTTTTCTTTTATTGTATGAGGCTAGATATAATTATGTATGCAACTGTACATAATTAGATATAAAGACACTGGTATGATGCTACTGAATAATCAAACTCGTGTTATAGTACCAATCATTATGTAACAGTTGCATAAATAACTATAATTAGTTTAATGCCTTCATTTTAAACATACATTATAATTCTTTCAGCAGCAAATGACCATGACTACTAGTTAAAGTTGCCTATTATAACGCAACCATGCCCACCACTATATATTCAAGGAATTTCATAGTAGGCATGGTCATTATCTGCTGAGAGAATTATTATGTGTTATAAAACAGAATAAACGTTCAACTGCTTCCGGTACTTCTATATGGTCCAATTTACGTAGCCCAAATGCATAGAAGAGTGTGCCAACCAGTTCAGTGGTAGTTCAGGGCAGTTACATCATCACAGATAATAAGGGAGAGTAGTTGTGATTTAATTAACCATGTTTAGTTCTTTTAAGCAAAGGATTTTTTTTGTGGGATTACCATTTTTGCTAGCGATTTGTCTACTTTGATCAGTTACCTTTTTTTAATCCGGGGAGTATGCAAAGGACATTACTTAAAAGGCCTCCCTCGTATAATAATGTACTTTGCGAACTGGAGAGGTATAAAGTCATAATAAGTGTCATAGTATAATAATTTATATAATTAAGTATTTTTAGTTCTTTTGTTAGTTTTATATATTCGTTTATATAAAACCCAGATTTTACTCTCGCAGCAGCGAATCACCATGCCATCGATGAAATCCTACCGAGAGGTTATGAAAATGTTCGTGTTAGAGATGCATCTGCTGCACCACAGGCACAAGTCCCAATACGCTATGAAGGTTTGTATATGGATCGAATGATATAAATTACTTCAGATAATAAGTATGTCGTTAATTTATCTTCAGTTTGTTTACTACAATTAATACAAATACTAACACTTATTTGTGGTTCGCAGGTATACAGACAAGTGCATCGAATTTGTACTTTCTTTTGTTACCTAAGTCACCTTCAAGCAGTTTTAAGCTTGTTGTTTTATAGCGTCACGCCAATAATAAGCAACTACCGCGCCGGCATGTTCAGCTCGCATCGCCCTGACAACGGCACTTTCGTGCACTGTCTTTACTACAAGCTCCCATTCGACTACCAACACAACTTCATCGGCTACCTGACTGTGTTCATACTGAATTTAGTAATCATTTCTGACATTGGATATGTCATATGTATATATGATCTTCAATTGTATGTCATTGTGTTCCACACGTGGGGTCATCTAAAAATACTCGAACACAACTTGAGGAATATCCCCAGATCAGAAATGACACCGCTAGAAGGCCTGTCGAGCCACCTTAAGAGCCCTCCATGGTACACGCCGGAGGAGTTAGTGAGAGTCACACAGATGTTAAAAGACAATATAGTTCATCACAAATTGCTGAAGAAGTAAGCTATCATCAATATAAACTAAGTTAACATAATTATAAATATTATTTAACATGAACAGTAAGAATTTTATGTTCTGATGTTCCTCAGGGATCACTATTTGGTCCCTTTCTCTTTATTATATACTTGTTGGTCGTTGTTTCTGTAACGTATATATAACGGTCCACAATCTGGCTGATATTGTCAAATATCAAACGTATCTTGAAAGGTTCGTGGTGGTGTGTTGAAACTGAACATCAAAAGTGCAGGGTATAAAATGACGCCATATTTATTTTCACTTTACTAATATTTTAAAATTTGTTTTGAGAAATATCATAATGAAGATGTAAATAGTTTTAGAAACACGAATCCAGGGCTACATCGTTACCGCATCTGCTTTTTCTGTACATAATCTGTACGAGTATATATATTTTTGTCTAGTTTCGTCAACAAGACGTCGAGTGCCTTCGGACCTATGATATTATTTACCTACGCTCTTCATCAGGCCTGCTGCTGCATTTTGCTTCTGGAATGCTCCTTAATGGTACAAACTTTACTTATTTATGTTATTACAATCACCAATATTGTTTAGTCGTTACAACAAATACCTATTTACAGAATGAACTGTGACCTTTACTGTAAAAATACCTAATTGATTTGTTATCCTTCAACACAATGCACTAGACCCAGGAATACGAAACTCCAAGTTTCGTGGGCAAAGGGAGGAAGTAGGGCAAGAGAGAAAGAGTAAGAGGAGGAGGGCAGGGGAGGACGATGAGGGGATTAGCACGACCGATCTGGGAGTTAAAACTAGTTTATATTATTATTAAATATGTTATGGGCTCGATTCTGAAGGCACAATGTTAAAATTTGACGGCACTAAAACTGTTGCTATCCTTGTCTTACAGTATTATGAAGATAAAGACGAAACCAATTTTAGCGCTGTCAAATTTTAAATGTGTGCCTTCAGAATCGGGCCCTATATCCACCTATTTGCCATGCAACACACATCAAGTATTGTATAATTATGTATTGTTGTAGTGATCAACCTTTCTATCAATAAATTGTTTTTTTTTAAGGATCCAGAAACGATTGGGATGTATATTTTAACGGCGGTGTTTGTATTTTGTCAATTGATTCAAGTATCAATTATATTTGAGCTTGTCGGTTCGCAGGCAAGTACCTATAAAACATTAACGCTTGCATTTATTGGATCAGTGCGTTCAGTATGTAAGTCGATTATCAATATGTAACCTTATGTTGATTAGAGTGAGACGCTCGCGGCAGCCGTGTATAGCGTGCCGTGGGAGTGCATGGGCCCCCGAGAGAGGAAGACGCTGCTCGTATTTCTGTGCAACGTGCAGAGGCCGATCAGTCTGAAAGCCGTCGGCTTAGTACCGGTGGGCGTACGCACCATGGTTGCGGTAAGTAAGACTTAAGTATTATTCAGAATGCGATCGAGACACCCATCTAATAAGTCGCCGTATTTATAGTCGAAGCGATACGGTGTAGCATTTGTAACATTTGCACATTTAATATTTACCTTTAAGTTTCAAATTAGAGTTCGGTTTAATAATTATAGTAGATAGTATATTTACTGAATGTATATACTTACTTGTTAGTCATTTAAGACAGATGAAAGTCAGTCAATCAACAACAAAGAAATAAAAAACATCTGTATTGAAATTTCGAGGTTTATGGTTTCGAGGTAACCTGCTTAACTGTTACATGCAATTGATCTGACTTCCTGCTATATTGCTAAATGAATCGGTCTGTCGGTACAACTCCAATATTTTTAGGATCACGAAACCCTTATCGTACCCGAACCAAGAATCTAAGTTTATCGAGATGATTGCAATTAGGGAAGGCAATCTCGGTATACCGAGATCTCGAAATACCGAGATCTTGCACTATTTTTGCAAGATTAATCTTGCACTCAAAATGATGCGCGATCTCGCAAGATTTGCAAGATTACGGAGCGCCATATCCCATGATCATTTCGGCACGCGGAAGAGCGCGAACTGGCTGATCGGTCTGATCTATTGCCTGTCGCTCTTTATTGCGTATCGCTATCCAATCGCAGCTCGCGGGGGACGCTAAGGAGAGTATGGGGTACGCGGGGGTAGCGGGGAACGTGCAAGTGTCGGGTGCGGACCATAATATGCATTTTTACCTATTCTGTAATTGTTTTCGTGAGCTTTATGTAATAGTTTGCGTTATTAATAGAAGAAGAATAAGCCCGTCAATTGGGAGTCGAACTCGCGCACCGAGGGTCAACCTTGAAAGGAAAAAATAAAAAAAGAAAAGAATATTTAAGTATGAGTTACGCCCTTTCATACAATACCCCACTTGACCTAGCAACCACAATTTAAAATTTTGCCTCCCTCCCCCTCCGTATTGGCCCCCTTTTCAATGAAAATAAAAATATTTTTTTAAATTCTATCATTCGCAATATAGAAGGGAAAGCATTGTACAAAACTATTCCAATTTTCAGGTCGATAATATCAGTAATTCATAAGATATTCAGCTGTGACAGACGTCCGACCGTCTGTCACAGCTGAATATCTCAACACGGTGAAGTCGCACCACAAGGGTTCCGTTTTTACAATTTTTATTATGATAAGTATATAAAAAAAAGTCCCAATCTTGCAAATACCGCGATTAAAGATTTTGCTGCAAGATTGCATTCCCTAATTGCAATGGCATCTATCGAGTTCTGTAAATAGATTAGAGAGTTTCATGTACAAGACTAGTCACAAATAAGACATCTAGACTAGGGCTATCTTGTACAAAGTTGTCCGTCCCCACTGGAATCGATCGCATCACCTTTGGTGCTCAAGCCTAACGATCAATACATTAAGCCACTTATGTTGAATTCACTATAATTAGTACTAGTAAATTTACCCCGTGTATAAAGTTATCCCTCGAAATATTTAAATAAAAATACGGGGTCGTTATGTTATTTTTTTATTTATTTTAACAACTAATTTATTTTCTTTCGCAGATATTAAAGTCGTCATTCTCGTATTTCCTCATGCTCCGTACTTTAGACAGTAATTAATTATGGTATAAAGGTTTTTCTGTAAAATCTTCATTATTATAACTTGTAATTGGTACTTGCACATTTAATTGTTTTTTAAAACACCAATATATTCACAAGTGACAAGTAATAGAATTATCCTGATGTTTAATATTATAATTGTAAGATACAGTGTATATTTATTTTATTATTAATTTATTTCAAAATAACATTAAATGTAATGGAACCATCTTATTTACCTGGACCTGGACCTGGATAACCTGCAAAAAGTTTGCATAGGGCAAGTCATTGGTAATAGTGGCAGGCACCGTTAATAATTTTAATGTATTAATAATATATGTCAGAAAACGGAAAATTATTAATTTGTACCTCTAGCGCCATGTACCCAAACGCTTCATAAGGACTATCGGAGAACGTGGACGAAAGTGTACGTCCCCGAATGATTGAAGTGTCAACGACGTTCGGAGTGAGTAGAAAGAACATTTTCCCTCTTTTAGTAGTACAGAGTTGCCAGACGTATGAGATTTCTCGTACAATTACGAGATTTAGGGTGTCACAAACAAAAAAAAATTTTGAATTACGGAAATTAGTTAAAAATTATTCATTGCTGGCAACATTTTGTAGAATAATAAACCAGTATAAAATTAATTAAAAGTTAAGAGATGTACACTAATCTTCACATTTACCTAACAGAAAAATTTATCATTAGGACCAAATTATGCTTCATTTAAATTTAAACTTGCAAATTTACATTTTCTTAAGTATATACATTCTAAATTCAATCGTTTAATATGTTTAATTCTAAGATTTATCGCACTTTAGCTGCAGCACTGCATGTACGATATTTAATACGATTTAAATTCATTTGAATCACCGAAATATATTATTTAATTATATACATGGGTTTACGGTCATTTGTAAATTTATTAAACGTAGGTAGTTCATTAAGTAATAATTTTAAATTTAAAACAAAACGATACCTTAAAATCTCGATAAATACATTGTCCCATCACTATGAGGTATCAATTACTTTACTTTGAGATTTCGCTCCCTGCTGACAACAAATAAAATATATAAGTGACTAATATAATAATGGGAAAGATTGTCTTTATCACTGGGTACTTTGACGAATAAAGCTCTACTGAAAACAATGGGTGCTCATCTGAAACCAGCCTTAAGTAAACCATACATGCTGGTGTGAAGCCGGGTGGGTGGTCAGTAAATAGTAATGTGTGTAATTGCAGTACAGCCCGCGTTTAAATAAATAATGATGAGAACTGATTTTGTACTCAAGTCGTATAAAAACCCACAGACGGGGCATGCAGTCGTCGACTACCGTAATAAAGACACGTCTATCTGTGAACCATAAATACCTCTGTACTTTGTAGTTAGAATCGTTCGGCTGAGGTGATGGAGTCCCCAATGGATCTCACTTACATGAAGATGATTCGGAGATCACTGCGGCACGTCGACTCGTGGCCGGACACGCAGTTCGGCGAGCACCGACCCGTCTTACCACTGCGTAATAACCGGTTTCTGTTCTGCTTCTGGTTCACGCTTCTGGTGCTCCAGATACTTTACATAAAGGATAACACACATAAGCGAAGTTTCGTTGAATTAGGTTATAATTACATTCTTGTACTGGCATTTACAGTCTGCGTGGTAAGATTTTTTATAAAAACTCTAATATTTAGAACACGATTATATTATGTTGGAAGGCACGGAGAAAGAGAAGGAGGGACTTTATTGTTTGCACTCCAAGTTAAGAGATATTCTAGATATCAGCAAGTAAAGTACATCCTCTCGGTTTCTGGTGCAATGAGGTTCTGTATACAAATAAAAAAAATGGCGCAGAAGAATTTCAGTTTTCAAATAGGTTATGTCGCATCCGAGAGACTACAGCAAATCTCATACTTTTATTTAAACTAATTTTATGTTTCTCGATTCATTCAATATTATTACTATTCCATATGTCTCACAGCCCGCGATAACGTCTTCCTGTGCTGCTTTCTTTAAAATATTTTCAAACAGAGCGTAGGTAGCAAGGTGGCAGCTGTGGGCTGCTCAATATTGGATTTCTCGACATATTTCAACACTTTACATCACATCACATATTTTTTTCTTTTATTGTATAAGCCTAGATAACATTATGTATGCAACTGTACATAATTAGATAATAAGACACTGGTATGACGCTACTGAATAATCAAACTCGTGTTATAGTACCAATCATTATGTAACAGTTGCATAAATAACTATTATTAGTTTATAATTCTTTCAGCAGCAAATGACCATGACTACTATTTAAAGATGCCTATTATAACGCGACCATGCCCACCACTATTATATTCAAGGAATTTCATAGTAGGCATGGTCATTTTCTGCTGAGAGAATTATTGTGTTATAAAACAGAATAAACGTTAAACTGCTTCCGGTACTTCTATATGGTCCAATTGACGTAGCCCAAACGCATAGAAGAGTGTGTCAACCAGTTCAATTATAGTTCATGGAAAGTTACATCATCGTAGACAATAAGGGAGAGTAGTTGTGATTTAATTAACCATGTTTAGTTCTTTTAAGCAAAGGATTTTTTTTGTGGGATTACCATTTTTGCTAGCGATTTGTCTACTTTATAAAACGCCGTGACGAAACGGATCCATTAATAGAAAATATTTGAAATGTTACCTTTTTTTAATCCGGGGAGTATGCAAACGACAATACTTAAAAGGCCTCCCTCGTATAATAATGTACTTTACGAACTGGAGATGTATAAAGTAATAATAAGTGTCATTGTATAATAATTTATTTAATAAAGTATTTTTAGTTCTTTTGTTAGTTTTATATGTTCATTTATATAAAACCCAGATTTTACTCTCGCAGCAGCGAATCACCATGCCATCGATGAAATCCTACCGGGAGGTTATGAAAATGTTCGTGTTAGAGATGCATCTGCTGCACCACAGGCACAAGTCCCAATACGCTATGAAGGTTTGTATATGGATTAAATGATATAAATTACGTCAGATAATAAGTATGTCGTTGATTTATCTTCAGTTTGTTTACTACAATTAATACAAATACTAACACTTATTTGTGGTTCGCAGGTATACAGACAAGTGCATCGAATTTGTACTTTCTTTTGTTATCTAAGTCACCTTCAAGCAGTTTTAAGCTTGTTGTTTTATAGCGTCACGCCAATAATAAGCAACTACCGCGCCGGCATGTTCAGCTCGCATCGCCCTAACAACGGCACCTTCGTGCACTGTCTTTACTACAAGCTCCCATTCGACTACCAACACAACTTCATCGGCTACCTGACTGTGTTCACACTGAATTTAGTAATCATTTCTGACATTGGATATGTCATATGTATATATGATCTTCAATTGTATGTCATTGTGTTCCACACGTGGGGTCATCTAAAAATACTCAAACACAACTTGAGGAATATCCCAAGACCAGAAATGACACCGCTAGAAGGCCTGTCCAGCCACCTTAAGAGCCCTCCATGGTACACGCCAGAGGAGGTAGTGAGAGTCACACAGATGTTAAAAGACAATATAGTTCATCACAAATTGCTGAAGAAGTAAGCTATCATCAATATAAACTAAGTTAACATAATTATAAATATTATTTAACATGAACAGTAAGAATTTTATGTTCTGATGTTCCTCAGGAATCACTATTCGGTCCCTTTCTCTTTATTATATACTTGTTGGTCGTCGTTTCTGTAACGTATATATAACGGTCCACAATCTGGCTGATATTGTCAAATAGCAAACATATCTTGAAAGGTTCGTGGTGGTGTGTTGGAACTGAAGATCAAAAGTGCAGGGTATAAAATGACGCCATATTTATTTTTGTCTAGTTTCGTCAACAAGACGTCGAGTGCCTTCGGACCTATGATATTATTTACCTACGCTCTTCATCAGGCTTGCTGCTGCATTTTGCTTCTGGAATGCTCTTTAATGGTACAAACTTTACTTATTTATGTTATTACAATCACCAATATCATTTAGTTGTTTACTATAAAAAAACCTAATTTATTTGTCATCCTTCAACACAAAGTACTAGACCCAGGAATACGAAACTCCAAGTTTCATGGGCGAAGGAAGGGAGTAGAGCGAGAGAAAGAGTAAGAGGAGGTGATCGGGGGAGGACAATGAGAGAATTAGCACGAGCGATCTGGGAGTTAAAACTTCTTTATATTATAATTAAATATATTATATCTACCTATTTGCCATGCAACACACATCAAGTATTGTATAATTATGTATTGTTGTAGTGATCAACCTTTCTATCCATAAATTGTTTTTTTTTTAATTTTTAAGGATCCAGAAACGATTGGGATGTATATTTTAACGGCGGTGTTTGTATTCTGTCAATTGATTCAAGTTTCAATTATATTTGAGCTTGTCGGTTCGCAGGCAAGTACCTATAAAACATTAACGCTTGCATTTATTGGATCAGTGCGTTCAGTATGTAAGTCGATTATCAATATGTAACCTTATGTTGATTAGAGTGAGACGCTCGCGGCAGCCGTGTACAGCGTGCCGTGGGAGTGCATGGGCCCCCGAGAGAGGAAGACGCTGCTCGTATTTCTGTGCAACGTGCAGAGGCCGATCAGTCTGAAAGCCGTCGGCTTAGTACCGGTGGGCGTACGCACCATGGTTGCGGTAAGTAAGACTTAAGAATTATTCAGAATGAAATCGAGACACCCATCTAATAAGTTGGCGTATTTATAGTCGAAGCGATATGGTGTAGCATTTGTAACATTTGCACATTTAATATTTACCTTTAAGTTTCAAATTAGAGTTCGTTTTAATAATTATAGATAGTATATTTAAGCATTTCTTCAACTGAATTTATATACTTCCTTGTTAGTCATTTAAGAGAGATGAAAGTCAGTCAATCAACAACAAAGAAATAAAAACGTCTGTTTTGAAATTTCGAGGTTTATGATTTCGAGGTAACCTGCTTAACTATTACATGCAATTGATCTGGCTTCCTGCTATATTGCTAAATGAATCGGTCTGTCGGTAAAATTCCAATATTATCAGGATCACGAAAACCTTATAGTATCTGAACCAAGAATCAAAGTTTTTCGAGATGATTGCAATTAGGGAATGCAATCTTGGTATACCGAGATCTCGAAATACAGAGATCGTGCATAATTTTTGCAAGATTAATCTTGCACCAAAAATTATGCGCGATCTCGCAAGATTTGCAAGATTACGGAGCGCCATATCCCATGATCATCCCTCCTCCCTCCCCCTCCGTATTGGCCCCCTTTTCAATGAAAATAAAAAAAAAATATCATTCGTAATATAGTTGGGAGAGCATTGTTCAAAGCTGTTCCAATTTTCAGGTCGATAATATCAGTAATTCGCGAGATATTCAACTGTGACAGACGTCCTACCGTCTGTCACAGCTGAATATCTCAGCACGGCGAAGTCGCACCACAAGGGTTCCGTTTTTACCATTTTGGTATGGAACCCTAAAACAGTTTATATTTCGAAGTTTGTGCACCGATATAGTCATTATTTTGATAAGTTTATAAAAAAAGTCCCAATCTTGCAAATACCGGGATTAAAGATTTTGCTGCAAGATTGCATTCCCTAATTGCAATGGCATCTATCGAGTTCTGTAAATAGATTAGAGAGTTTCATGTACAAGACTAATCACAAATAAGACATCTAGACTAGGGCCATCTTGTACAAAGTTGTCCGTCCCCACTGGGAATCGATCGCATCACCTTTGGTGCTCAAGCCTAACGATCAATACATTAAGCTACAAGACTCTTATGTTGAATTCACTATAATTAGTACTAGTAAATTTACCCTGTGTATAAAGTTATCCCTCGAAATATTTAAATAAAAATACGTGGTCATTATATTTTTTTTTTATTTATTTTAACAACTAATTTATTTTCTTTCGCAGATATTAAAGTCGTCATTCTCGTATTTCCTCATGCTCCGTACTTTAGACAGTAATTAATTATGGTATAAAGGTTTTTCTGTAAATTCTTCATTATTATACCTTGTATTTGGTACTTACACATTTAGATATTTTTTAGAACACCAATATATTTATAAATGACAAGTAATAGATTTATCCTGATGTTTAACATTATAATTGTAAGATACAATGTATATTTATTTTATTATTCATTTATTTCAAAATAGCATTGTTTTTTTTTATTGTTTAAGAAAAAACAATAAGATAATCTTAAATTTCTAAGTCTTCTAACAAAACCAAAATTGAGGTTTATCTGTAGAAGACGAGTTAATGTAACTATCTTATTTACCTAATTTTAATGTTGATATTCATTATTGCCCTTGTACTAGCTAGGTGCCTAGTGACGTTATAAAAGGACCTGGGCCTAGACCTAGACCTGGACTTGGACCTGGATAACCTGCAAAAAGTTTGCATTGGGCAAGTCATTGGTAATAGTAGTAGGCACCGTTAATAATTTTAATGTATTAATAATATATGTCAGAGATCGGAAAATTATTGATTTGTGACCACTAGCGCCATGTATCCAAACGCTTCATAACTACCATCGGAGAACATGAACGAAAGTGAACGTCCCCGAATGATTGAAGTGTCAACGACGTTCGCAGTGAGTAGAACATTTTCCCTGTTTCAGTAGTACAGGGTTGCCAGATGTATGAGATTTCTCGTACAATTACGAGATATAGGGTGTCACGTACGAGGTACGAGGCAACTCTGAATCTCGTACGGATTTGTACGAGATTTTGACATTTAAGGATACCATATGAGATTGTTCATTGCTAAGAATCTACTAAGAATTATTACACACATTCAACGTGCCCATACTGAACATATTTTCTACTGTGCTTACACCTTTCACACCCGTTCACATATAAATCTAATAAGTATAAGTATATAAATCTCTTCATTTCTTGCTTGCGATGTAGCAACTGCGTCCGTGAGTCATTTGGTGACCTCACTGAAAATCAGAGCTGCAGCTCTTTCAGATTTTGGCGTCACACTACAACACTGTGTCATTTATTTTTTCTGTTTTGTTTTAACGGTTATGTAATTTGTTTGCTTCTTTTTTCCTATTTACGTCGTCAATTTTAATTCCTGTGTTGTATTTGTGTTCGCCAAATAAAGTCTTTCTATTCTATTCTAAGAACAAAAATTTTTGAATTACGGAAATTAGTTAAAAATTATTCATTACTGGCAACATTTTGTAGAATAACAAACAAGTATAAAATTAATTAAAAGTTAAAAGATGTACACTAATTTTCACATTTACCTAACAGAAAAAATTATCATTAGGACCAAATTATGCTTCATTTAAATTTAAACTTGCAAATTTACATTTTCTTAAGTATATACGTCCTGAATTCAATCGTTTATATGTTTAATTCTAAGATTTATCACACTCTAGCTGCAGTAGGAAATTTAATACGATTTTAATTCATTTGAATCTCCGAAATATATTATTCAAGTATACGGTCATTTGTAAATTAATTAAACGTAGGTAGTTCATTAAGTAATAATTTTAAATTAAAAACAAAACGATACCTTAAAATCTCGATAAAATACATTGTCCCATCACTTTGAGGTATCAATTACTTGACTTTGAGATTTCGCTCCCTGCTGATAACAAATAAAATATATAAGTGACTAATATAATAATGAGAAAGATTGTCTTTATCACTGGGTACTTTGACGAATAAAACTTTACTGAAAACAATGGGGGTTCGTCTGAAACCAGCCTTAAGTAAACGCTCGGCTGAGGTGATGGAGTCCCCAATGGATCTCACTTATATGAAGATGATGCGGAGATCACTGCGGCACGTCGACTCGTGGCCGGACACGCAGTTCGGCGAGCACCGACCCGTCTTACCACTTCGTAATAACCGGTTCCTGTTCTGCTTCTGGTTCTGTTAACTTTTAAGGATATCTCGAGAATTTGCCAATATTTTTAAAACTAGGAAAATTAATATAAATAACCAGTTTAAATTTAGTGACTGGGCAACGACCGGTATTCGCAAAAGTAGGTTCAGGTTGTATGATTTGTACAGTGAAAGGACCTTCAGATTTGACAACAGGTTCCATGAATATGTTAAAAATTATTCAAAAATTTTTAGGAAAGTTTGCAAAGTAGCCAAATCAAATTATGTAAGTAACAAAATTAAAACTTCGGAAAATAAAGTAAAGGCCGTATGGAAGGTCATAAATAACGAAACTGCCAAAACTAAGTCGCGAGATAATAAGTACACTATCAAAAGTAACGGTGAAGTAACTAGTTCCAAAACGGAGGTAGCCGAGTTGTTTGAAACCTTTTTCACTAAGATCCCCATGAAAACCACCGAAGCTCTGCATTCATCGCCTATTCTTGCCGAGACTTTACTTAATAATAATGTTACAAGATGCGAAACAGACTTTCACTTTAGACACGTTAATTCAGTAGAAATTATTAAGGCATTTAAGTCATTAAAACTAAAATCCTCTGACGATCTATGGGGAATGTCCGTTAAAGTCATAAATTCAGTTCTAACGGTTCTTGCTCCTTACCTAGCTTTTATATTTAACATGAGTATTGATCAAGGGGTTTTCCCTGATCTTATGAAGCACAGTAAAATCATACCACTTTTTAAATCTGGTGACAAACAAGATCCCAGTAATTTTAGACCAGTGTCAGTTCTGCCTGTGCTTAGCAAGATATTCGAGAAGATCATACTCAATCAATTGCTTTCATTGCTTGTCATTTCAATCTTAAACTACTCCTTCACGATCTTCAGTTCGGTTTTACTAAGGGACGTTCCACAACCAACGCAGGAGTCATGCTTGTTAAGCATATCCATGATGCTTGGGAAGACTTCCATGATGCAATAGGCGTCTTCTGCGACCTCTCCAAGGCATTTGATTGTGTTGATCACGAAACCTTGCTACTTAAATTGAAACATTATGGCGTTAAAGACAGAGCATTCGAATTACTTAAATCTTACTTAGAAAATAGAGTACAAAAAGTAGATATAAACGGAATTCTGTCATCTGGGTCATTTGTGAAAATAGGGGTACCCCAGGGTTCAGTTCTGGGCCCATTTCTTTTTCTTGTATATATAAATGACTTGCCCTTTTTAGTACAAAACATGTCCAATATAGTTTTATTTGCCGATTACACTTTGCTGATTTTTTAAATTAGCAGAAAAGATTGTGAACTTGCTGAGCTAAATAATACTCTCACGCAAATTCTTAACTGGTTTAGTGCAAATAACCTTGCATTAAATACAAAGAAAACTAAATATATTAAATTCTCCCTACCAAATGTAAGAAAAGTAGAAAACAATGTGACATTAGGTAATGATACACTAGAATTTATTAAAAGTACTGTGTTCCTGGGTATAACTATAGATTCATCTTTACAATGGAGACCCCACATAACTTCATTAGCTGGCAGGTTAAGTTCTGCTGCCTACGCCGTAAGGAAAATCAGACAATTAACTAATGTTGCTACCGCGAGGTTAGTGTACTTTAGCTACTTCCACAGTATCATGGCATACGGTATCCTACTGTGGGGTCAAGCAGCAGATATAGAGACCATTTTTATCTTGCAAAAAAGAGCAGTTAGGGCAATCTATAATCTGCGTTGTAGTGAGTCATTAAGAGAAAAGTTTAAAGAAATAAGCATATTAACAGTAGCTGGTCAATTCATTTTAGATAATATTTTATATGTCAGAAAAAATGTATCTCTCTTTTTAAGCACTGTGACAATAATAGTTATAATAAAAGAAATAAAAATAAACTTGTTTTACCACTAAACCCTGGTAAGTGGTGGTTTTACCAGGGTTAAGACTAAGTAAGGTCAGCAAATCGTTCACGGGGCAATGTATACACTTCTACAACAAACTATCAGAGGAAATCTAATAAATAAAATCGTAAACATCGCGTGTCTGTACATTGAATATATTTGCCAAAAAAAAATTGAGGGGTCTAAGGATAAGTAATAGGACACATTTCAATCATTTTTGGAATTTTTGTCTGTTTGTCTGTTTGTCTATGAGTTTGTGCACGCATCACTAAAAAACTACTGAACGGATTTTATGCACTTTTCACAGAAACATGGGGCTTAACTTAACTTAACATTTAGTCTTTATTTCATCGCAATCGGTTCAACTCAATCAAAAGTTATGGACACATTTAGTTTCCAAATACATTGTAGGTAAGGTTAGTATGCAATATATTGCATATAGTAGTCTTCCGTACTATTCAGATTGCGATGAGTTTGGACTACATTTGGAGCTGGTAGTGGGAGTGGGATTGGGAGCGGGAGCGGGAGCGGGATCGGCTGCGGGAGCGGGAGAGGGAGCGGCTGCGGGAGCGGGAGCGAAAGAGGAAGCGGGAGCGGGAGCGGGAGCGGGAGCGGAAGCGGAAGCGGAAGCGGAACGGGAGCGGGAGCTGTAGCGAGAGTGGGCGCGGGCGCCGGCGTGGGCGTGGGAAAAGGGGAGTGGGTATGGGAGCGGGAATGGGATGGGAGCGGATTCTGTAGTTCACACGAGCGGAGCCGCGGGCACAGCTAGTTGTTGATGAAATAGTATTGCCACTGATTATTTTAGTGTTTTCAAGTTTTCCATGGTTCTGTCTGTCTGTCTGTCTGTACGTTTATCTTTTTTAAAGTAAAGTAGGTATGTTGAATAAATTATTTGTACAAATTCAATAATTTCATGTCCTGATTGCGAGTATAAAGTTTGTATGATAGTCGAGTTTTTAATAGGTAGCCCTCTTAATAAAATTATAACTATAATTATATATTGAAAACTATACATGTCTACATGTGATTCGCACCATGTACCCTTAACCTTTATTGTACAAGCTAATTTTTATTGAAGTTATTTTAAATGTATGAGAGAAGAGATTATGGAGAATTTAGGGAGGATGTAAATAGTGGGCTTTAAGGAAGGGCGCCTAATAGCCAAGAGCGCTTTCCTGTCTTGTTAATATTGGGTCTACTCTATTTCGCTGCAGGCATAAAGAGTGACGACGTGAAACGAGCACAAAATTAAATAAAAACCACCTGAACATAATTTAAACGAATATAAAAAAATCTTCGCTTCACATACAAGTGTGCGCGCTGAGCACAGAATTAATGAGGTGGGTAAACATATTTCATCTTCATTTCATATGATCTGAAATTATTCATAGATGAATCTTTGGAAATTGGAAATTAGAGCAAAGTTCATTTCCACTCGAGAGTAGATACATTCCCTGAGAGGTTTGTGGTTACGGCCATGCGACGTGACTCTATTTATTTATTCTATAGGTAGGTGCTCATATGTGCGATGTGTAAGTTATATTATAACGGGTCAGTGATTTTTAGGTCAAGAGCTTTTATTGTGCTTTCATAGCCATTAATAAGAAAACATCGAAGATATGTGGAATAACGAAACAATTAAATATCAGTTCACATTTAAATATACATTTAAGTATCAGAAACGAACATTTAAATATCAGTTTTATGCCTATTATTATAGTGGTTAGTGTAACGCAATGTATGAAATTCAAAAGCAAACCTACTGTCCTAAATATTTTAACCCAACCCCACTCATATGCATTATTCAGTCTCATGCCATGAAAAGTTTATTTTTCTGGGATCTTGTCGGACAACATAAATCAGCATAGGTAGGTACCTATATACGTTCTGTCCGGGACTTATCAGCTTTCTTTATAATTTTAATACGATAGTACCGAATAAACTGGACATCAGAGACAGTGCATATGATGTTTTTTATGTCAGTTGACTTCTTCACGTCAATAAATGAGATTACATTTTCTTCAAATCGCTCACTGATATTTCTTATAATATGTTATTATATCTAACAAACGGATGTGTTTCAAATATTCATACTTTTAATTGCACATTTAACTAAGATAAAATATTATTTTTGATCGATGAAAATGGCCTAGTCATAATAAAAATATACTTATACTTAGTCACACAAAAATAAAGTGTTTTTCCTTTTTCACGTTCCGATCGACCAAAAAGACCAGGTAATGAAAAAATTTCAATGATACAAATGACCAGTTCAAATGACTAACTATTCAAAATGCCGAGGTATCAGAAAGTCCAAGATATCAAAATTTCCCAAGTGCATCAAGTATGGCAGTTTTAGGATAGAAAATGCTCACCACAGTACGATGGCGGGCTGCAGCCTGCAAATTTATTACTGACTAGCTGTTGCCCGCGACTCCGTCCGCGTGGACAACTTAACATTACACATTCTTATGTATTACGTGTTACTAAATCCTAAAAGAAATCTATTAATCTGGTTATGCATTAAAAATATTAATATACATAAAAAACATACTATCCAATTGAGAACCTCCTTTTTTGAAGTCGGGTAAAAATTAGCGTTCCGGCGGCGGTTTCGCCCGTTGGACCACAGTTTTTTAGGTTTCCGTAGCCAAATGGCAAAAAACGGAACCCTTATGGATTCGTCATGTCTGTCTGTCTGTCTGTCCGTCCGTATGTCACAGCCACTTTATTCCGAAACTACAAGAACTTACTATTGAAACTTGGTAAGTGGATGTATTCTATGAACCGCATTAAGATTTTCACACAAAAATAGAAAAAAAAACATTAAACAAAAAAAAAACTTAGAGCTGAAACTCAAAACAAGAAAAACAAAAAACTCAAAGTTGACATTTACATTTATCATAAATTTAAAGATTATCATATAATCAATAATTTTTTTTATATTTTAATATTGTGCAAATTAGGTGATATTTCCTTCCCCCCCTTCCAATTTGTCCTTTCCATACCCTTTTTTCTTTCCTTCTCCATCCCCTTCCCACAACGTTGAAAACCCTTTCCCCCACCCCTTCCCTCTCCCTACTCCTACCTCTCCCCCTTCCCTTAACCCACCCCTTCCTACACCCTTTATTTACCACTGTCCCCTCATCTTTCCTCTCTTACCCTAATCCCTCTTTTCTTTTCCATCCGACTTCCTTCCCCTCCTATTCCCTTCCTATGTTGCATATCCAATTAACTGTACAACAAAATGTCTGTCAAACTGTCCCACTCTAGAACCCGTCTGCCCCAACGGCCGTTCGGTACTACGACAGATGTGACCTGCCATTTCAGCTTACTAATTCTTTCGGCTATGTCGGTCACATTCGTTATTCCTAGGATCTCCTCATTACAAATCATATCCCTCATAGAGACCCCGAGCATTGCCCTCTCTATAGCTCGCCGAGCTACTTGAATCTTGTGGATCCGGCCCACCATCAGTGTCCACGTCTCCGCGCTGTAATCATGACAGGCAGGACGCACTGATTAAAGATTTTTGTCTTTAAACATTGTGGAATAGGTGACGTAAAGACTTGACGCAGTTTTCCGAATACTGCCCACCCTAACTGGATTCTTCTGTCAGCTTTTGAAATTGATCCTACCCAGCTATATTGTCTGTCATAGGCAGACGTACTCCTGAACAGCTTTGATATTGACATTGTCGACAATCACCGGTCTAATAGGGCCACTAATTATCGAATAGCGAACTTTTTGTATCGAGACTTGTGGAAATACCTGAAATACATCAGCTAAAATAAATCTATAAATGAGCTTTAAAACATCTCTGTCACTTTCTGTCAAGTTCTTGAACGACCAGTAATGTTGAACTACACTTTCATACAAATGATATGAAATGAGAGGTCAACTTGTATATCAGCATCCTGACATTATATTAAGATATGACTTATACCAGTATGAGGCCCGAACTCAAAGCTATTAAACAGTGGAAACGCCGTCAAATTCTGTTCAGCAGTTTCCGAGATTAGCCCGTACATACATACATACATACAGACAGATAAGAATTTATTTATTTATATATTTTTGGACTCTACTGGTCTTCAGTAACGTCCGGGCAGTGAAATTTTTTTTTAACTTTAATGTAAAGATTCGCTTTTATTTTGTTTTTTCTACTCTTTTATTATATGTATAGACTAGCTGTTGCCCGCGACTTCCTCCACGTAGGTTTTGATATTTACACATCTTGAATTTCTAAATATTCCTGTTTGGTCGGCACAAAGGAGCACTATGAACGGTCGGCTCAAAGGACCACTATGTACGGTCGGGGCAAGAGAAACTGGTATTTTCTTTAAAATGTCTGTATTTATCCAAAAATAACCGTCGTTTTCTTCCTGTCTGTCTTTTTTTTTCTCTCGTCGTTTTTTCCCAATTTTCTCTCTGTCAGTCAGTCAGTCTTCCAAATTTAAACATGTCTTCGTCAGCCAGTCATGTCATTAGCAAGGAGGCTTGACGCCACGACATCCCCACCTCCAGTATTGGAAAGCCAATACTCAAGATGAGGAGTGGACGTCAAGCCGACAAAGCTTAGTCACCGGTCGTCGATAAAGTCCAGTCGCCTGTCCTGTCTGTCCAGTCCGTACATCGGCTACGCGCACCTGTCCATCTCCACCCGGATAGGTCTGAACTATGACGCCTCGCAACCATACATTACGAAGCATCTGTTCGTCAGTTATGAAAACCACGTCTCCGACAGCAAGAGGTTCTACAGCGCGGAACCACTTGTCCCTCCGGGTTAAAGATGGCAGGTACTCCTTCACCCATCTCTTCCAAACTAAGTCAGTCAGTCGTTGCGCTTCGCGCCAGTTTCGTCGATGTAAGTCGCCGTCACAGTAAATTCCAAACTGGTCAGTTACGTCAGCCTTCGGCATCAAAAAGTCATTGGGGGTTAGTGGCAAATCGTCGGTGTGGTCGATTGGCACATAAGTCAGAGGTATTTTATTGACCATGGATTCAGTCTCTGCGAAGACCGTCTGTAGAGTCTGATCACTAGGCGTTCGTTCTTTAACTGTCGTCTTGTCCATAATCTCGAGAGGTCGAACATCCTCCCTAGAACGTGGGGTGTCAGTGCCGAGCTTTGTACAGAAACCTTCTGTAGAGAATGACTTGCGTGTGACGTCATTAATCTCATTGCAGGCGCAAAAATGAAGCACGGGCGCATCGGTAGGTGAGGTGTCAGAGCTGTCTGGACTGTCGATTTACCATGAATTACGTAACCTAAATTGGTAAGGGAAACCACTGGTCCGTCTTTAGGTCCCTGAAAAAACTGTCTAGTAGCTATTAAGTCAATATTGTCTTGTCCTATTAATAGTGACGGTCTTTCGTTAATATTCAGGTCAAAGTCATGTATGAAGTCTTTCAGGTAGTCATATTTACAAATAAGGTCATTGAAGTTACATTTGTATAGAGGTAGATTTAAATTATTTACAGTTCTTACGTTACTTAAACTATAACACTTATCGTGATGAAGTCCTCGAATTTCAAATGAAACAAGTCGTGATTCAACTGTAGATGTCATATTAGACACTCCCTGGAGCCGCAGGTTGAAGGTAGGGCCACTCGCGCCAATTCGTTCTGCAAGCGATGATTCTATCAGGCTGACGGTCGCACCCTCATCCAGTAGCGCTAGCGTCTCTATCTCGCCACTAGGGCCTCTTATTCTAACTCGTGCGACTTTCAGCAAGACGTTGTCTGTAGAGCTTGTATAGTGGTTTACGGCGGCGGCGGCGACTCCGTCTGCATTCATACTCGTATATAGCTTGCCGCTTTCTAATGGCAGCGCGTGCAGTAAAAACGTTATGTAGCATATGACATCCGACCTCTGTACATCGGATCTTTTTTTTGCATGTCTTGATTTGATGTGTATTTGACAGACAAGAAAAACATAGCTTACTGTCAGTGACATATTTCCAGCGGTCATTGATGGATAGTCGTCGGAACTGCGGACAATCTTGAAGTTTATGAGGATGGTCGCTCTTGCACATGATACACGAAGGAGTAGTGCTTTCAGTTGTCAACACTGTCCTATTTTGTTGCTGCTTGTCCGAGCATCTCGGACTTTATAAAACAGTAATTCAAACGGCCCGCCAATTTGTGGCAACAATGGCAGCGAGCTGTCATTGGACACGCGCTCTGCGCCGATTGGTTCTCGGCGGCGCGCAATACGCATGCGCGCGGAAAGCATGATGGCCGCAGGATAGCAAGGGCTCGAGGCAGCTTTCGGTCGGTTCGGCGGTAAACATCAGTTCGGCTGTATTATCATTGACTTTAATTAAGAACAGAACTTAGAAGTGTTGTTGGTGATCCTGGTGCACCAGGGAAAGTGACGGGGAAGTGAAGCTGCTGTAGTGCCAGACTATCAGCGGTGTCCACGGCGTACTCCACGAAGAGGCAGGTACGTGAATTCCTGGTTTGTGGGTTTTAGATGCTCGGCAGGCTTGGGGTTTAACATCATATCGGACAGACAGACTGACCAGCACGATTTACGACATAAAATAAAAAACTTATACAGTCCACTTTCAAAACTCCCACTGAGTTATTGAACATAACTTGGTCCATTCGACCTCGGATTCGGTTTTAATTGTATTATTTCGGTATTTTGGTGTATTTTCGGATATTATACTTACTTATTATTAACGTGTCATTCGGTACTTTCTCGGTTATTCGGTAATTTTTGTAATTTTTTGCAAGAACGTACATGTTCTCGCTTAGGTCAATGACCTTACTCTCGGCTCGGTTTAAATTCGGTGTTTTTTGTATTTTTTATACTACAATCTAACTATCATATGCAGAACACTAAATTTAGCATAATTTCGGTGTTTGAACTACAAAATATCATTACAAACTCGTAAAATTTCGATTTTTATATAGTAAGCACGCAGTCTTTACATTCGTTCATTCATTGCAGTCTAGAAACTACAAAATGGCGAAAATTCATGCAGTAAAATTCAAAATAGAATACGAGTGGTTCACAGATACTGTAGAAATGATTCGGTCTAAGGATTATAGTTCAGGAGTTTTAACTGCGCGTTTGAGAAAATTGGAAGATCATTACGAAAAGTTAAATATAGCGTATGAAAGTATATTAAACGCGATTTCGGATGAAAAAGATATTGCACAATACGGAGAGCAATATAAGCAGGCCGATATTTGTTACAATGAGTTGGATGCTGTTTCAACTAAATTCCCTAGTCGGGACGGTGGATATGAAACGACGGAAAGTGCCTCGCACTCTAGGCTACCAGTTTTGAATTTACCGCGTTTTTATGGTGATACGTTTGAATGGTACAGCTTCATAAGCTTATACAATTCCTTGGTACTCTTGAGGAAAGATTTGTCGAAAACAGAAAAGTACCATTATTTATTTTCACATCTTCATAAGGAACCGCTTACACTTATCCAGCATTTACCCATGACAGATGAGTCACTTGATACCGCATTAGAGATTTTAAAATCACGTTATGAAAACAAACGCATGTTGGTCGACCGCCATATTTCACGTCTTTTGAACTTACCGGTGTTATCGAACACACGTAACTTACGTATTGACATTTTAAACCCAATACTTGAAAGCACGCGCTCTCTAAAGAATTTAGGTATTCCAGTTGATGCATGGAGCTACATGCTCTTATACATCAGTCTGTCAAAACTACCCAACGAAACGAAAACGCGTTTTGAGCAATTACACGGCGGTATTAAAACGGAACTTCCAAAATTTAATGATTTTATTGACTTCTTACAAAATGAATGTCATTTAATTGACACGGCTACTTATTCGGACACGTTACACTTTAATAGAAACGATCGTAACATAAAGGTAGATCGTAATGTTCGTAATTTTTTGCCACCTCGCAGTGGGCAAACTGTACCGCAGCTACAGTCGCGTAATAAGACGCACGCTAGTCGCGGGTGCATCTTTTGTTCGGGGAGCACTCATATTATAAACGAGTGTTTTAAATTCAGTAATCTGACACGGGATGATCGACGCCAGTGGGTGAAGTCTAACAGTTTGTGTTTTCGGTGTTTCGGTAATCATGCGGCAGTTTCATGTGATAAAAATGTGGCTTGCGCGCTTTGTGGCAACAAAGGTCACAATAAATTGATTTGTACTGTGACAGTGGCTCGGGATGCCGCACCTATAAATAATTACGGCAAGGTAAATAATTACGGGACTGACGGAAATTTTAGGCGTCACGTGTCCGTAGGTATTATGGACAGTCAGTCACAATCCGATTACTATCACCACAACGATAGTGTGAACGCACCAAATGATCGGTGCGCATCATTTGAGCGTAACGACTATAGCAACTCGTATAGTGGCGTTGCTGGGGAAGAGTCGCGCGCGCGTTGTTTCCCGCCGTCGAGCGCCGCGTCGCAGCCGCCCGCGCACCCCGCGCACCCCGCGCGTAGCGATGGTTTGCGCCACCAACAGCGCCCCACAATGTCGTCCCCGTCTGTTTACGCGGGCGATAAAAATCAAACTTTTTCGGAATAGCAATTAATGAACAGTAATGTCGCTTCGGGTTCCGTTCCAAAACTTTTAGAGAATGTTTTATTACCTACAGTCATTGTTTACGTAAAATCGTCAGTAGGTGATTTTATCCCTTGCAGGGCTTTATTAGATTTCGGTTCACAGGTTACGGTTATAAGAAGCGACTTTGCGAATTCGCTTGGATTAAAGCGACACTACTGTTCCATACCTATATCGGGCATCGGCGGATGCAATACAAAACTGAGCGACAATATGGTTGTTATTAATTTTCGGTCAAATAATTTGGATTCACTGTTAACAACTTCGGCGGTTGTTCTTAAAACACCGACCACTTATGTTGCAAATCGGCTCGGTATTTCGGATAAATTACGGTTTTCGGATGACGGATTTTGTCACTTAACAAAAGTGGATATTATTTTCGGTTGTGACATTTTAGGTGAAATTGTGCAAAGTGATAAGGTAACTCTTCGGCAAGGAGGGCCTTATGCCTTGGACACAATTTTTGATTTTTCGGTTTTCGGTCCGGTTAACGGAAATAACTCCGTTTTGACTTCAAATAAAACTTCGGTTTCGGGTTTGCCATCGGATTTGGCTTCGAATATTAGTTCGGTTTCGGTTTTACCTTCGGTTTCGGTTTCACACTCGGTTTTACCTTCGGTTTCGGTTTCACACTCGGTTTTACCTTCGGTTTCGGTTTCACATTCGGTTTTGCCTTCGGTTTCGGTTTCACACTCGGTTTTGCCTTCGGTTTCGGCTATTTCGGCGGGTTCTAATTTGAACAAAATTGCAGCGGACCTGCATTCGGATACACTTTCGGTTTTCAATTCGGATATTTTAAATAAAAATCGGTTAGATTTAGTTTCGGTTTCGGACTCACATTCGGGTGTGACTACACAGTTGCAGAGTAATTTCGTTCCATTCTCGGGAAATACGCTTTTAGAAGCTGTCGAGCGCTTCTGGGCGTCGGAAGAGCCTCCTTCAAATGTTATTAAAGATCCTTCGGACATAGAAGCCGAACAATTGTTTGTAGAAACGACTACGCGTTGTTCAGATGGAAAATACATGGTTCGGTTACCATTGCTACCATCACGTCCTCAACTAGGTAGCTCGATGTATTCGGCGGTTAGGAGATTTAAGGCGCTGGAAAAACGGTTCCAGACCCAACCAGAACTTCGGGAAAAATATGTCAATTTTATAAACGAATATATTGATCTCGGACACATGCAAAAATCGGATTTTAATATCGCATCAGGTGAAGAGCATTATGTTTTGCCGTATCATGGCGTATTTAAGAAATCGGGTGATACCAGTAAGATCCGTGTTGTATTTGACGGCAGCGGAAAAACGTCTAATGGCGTTGCTTTAAATGATTGTCTTTTTTCCGGTGAAAAATTGCAAACTGATATTACAAAAATTATCTTACATTTTCGGTTTCCCCAGTTCGTATTTACGACTGATATAAAGATGATGTTTCGTCAGACGTGGATACATCCCGACGATCGTAAATATCAATTAATACTGTGGAGGGAAAAAACTTCGGAACCTATCAAAGTTTACGAACTTACTACAAATACCTACGGCCTCAAATCGAGTCCTTTTGTTTCTATTCGATGCCTTAAACAGTTGGCTAGTGATGAAGGTGATCGGTATCCAAAAGCAGCCAATATTGTACGGCACACGGCTTATGTTGATGATTTGAGTGGCGGAGGGGACACGCTAGAAGAAGCAATGGCGGTTAGAAACGAACTCATCGCTATGATGAACACGGCAGGTTATGAGCTGCGCAAGTGGTCAGCCAACGACACTAGACTTATAGCAGATCTGCCCCATGAACATTGTGAGGTCGGTCCTAACTTCGATCATGAGGATAAATTCGGTTGCATAAAAGTACTCGGTATTCGGTGGATACCCCAAACCGACACATTTAATTATGATATTAACGTACCTCTGGAACAAAAGGTAACTCGGCGAATAATATTGTCATCCTTAGCCAAATTGTTTGATCCTCTTGGTTGGATTTGCCCAGTGGTATTTCGCGCAAAATTGTTATTACAGTCTCTACTTAGTAACAGTGACAAAACGGTCGAGTGGGACGCTCCAGCTCCTGTCGATCTCGCTAAAAAGTGGCAGGAATTTCTTTCGGACTTACCAAATTTAACTCGGATTTCGATACCACGGCGTGTAAAATCGATAGGAGATCATACCTTTTCATTACATGGTTTTTCTGACGGATCGTCTGCTGGGTTTGGAGCAGCAGTTTATTTACGCTCTTGTAATGAGAACGGTGATGTTTCGGTTCAGCTTTTGATGGCCAAGTCACGAGTTGCTCCTCTCAAAAGTAGACTTACCATTCCTCAGTTAGAGCTAAACGGGGCGGCGTTATTGGTCACTCTTTTAAATCACGTACGTGACACGATTGTAAAAGAAATGTCAATTGAAATAGACGAAATCTTCGGTTGTTGTGACAGTACGATTGTTTTGGCTTGGTTACGTACACCCCCGCATAAACTTGAGGTGTTTCAAGGCAATCGCGTCTCCAAAATAGTAAATTCTAAATTAAATATTACCTGGCGACATGTTCCCAGTGAACAAAATTGCGCTGATGCAGCTTCTCGCGGTACGTCAGCTGCTGAATTAGTTAACCATCCTCTTTGGTGGAAACCAGAATGGCTTTGTGAAACACAGGAAAAATGGCCTGCTAAAAGCCCAGAATTTCCTGACAACTTACTTCCAGGTATCAAATCTAAATTTGTTTCTAACGTAACTGTGGCGGAACCCAGTTTTGATTTAACTGAACGATATAGCTCGTTCGACAAGCTAATTAACGTTACAGGCTTTATTCTGCGATTTATTCACAATGCCAAAAACCCTCAATCACGCGTTACAGGCGATCTTTCTATTTTAGAACGTAAGAAGGCACTTATACAGTTAATTCGTTTAGAACAGGAAAAAGCGTTTAACGAAGAAATAACTGCGTTAAAATCAAAGTTACATATTAAAAGTTCATTAAAGAAGTTGAGCTTGTTCTTGGACAATGACGACTTGATCAGAGTAGGCGGTCGGATTAAACACTCTGAGTTGCCATATAATGCCAAACACCCTTTCTTGCTGCCCGGAAGGTCTAGGTTTGTGAAACTATTAGTGAAATATTACCATCAAACCTATTGTCATGTAGGCGCCAATGCGCTGGCAGCCATTTTATCACGAAACTATTGGATTATTTCGGTACGTAGATTGACACGGAATACGACTTTTAAGTGCATTAAATGCTATCGAGCACATCCACGTTCAGATCAGCCTTACATGTCGGACTTACCTCCAGATCGTGTTCGATGTGCACGTCCTTTTCAGGGAGTAGGTACGGATTTTGCGGGACCTTTCCTTATTAAAAGCAGCTCGTTACGAAACGCACGTATTCTAAAATGTTACCTTTGCATTTTCGTCTGTTTAGTGAGTAAAGCTGTACATCTCGAGATAGTCTCTGAGTTGTCGGTGGAAGCGTTCGTTGCTGCATTTTCTAGATTTGTTTCCAGGAGAGGCTTACCTTCTCTCGTGAGGTCAGATTGTGGAACAAATTATACCGGCACAGACAAGTATTTAAAAGATCTTTACGTTTATTTACGTGACAATAGTTCGGAAATCGGTCGTCAACTTACAAAATCACACGTTCTGTGGTTATTCAATCCTCCAAGCAGTCCTAATATGGGAGGACTTTTCGAAGCCGCAGTAAAATCGGCTAAAACACACATGCGTCGTGTATTAGGCGAGCAAAAGCTCACATTTGAACAGTTGACCACATTTTTTGCTAAAGTAGAAGCAGTTATGAATTCACGGCCTCTAACTGCATTGAGTTCAGATCCAAATGATTTAGATGTTCTTACACCGGGTCATTTCCTTATCGGTGAACCATTAGTTGCACTGCCAGAATACAATTTTGAACAAGTTAATATCAACCGTTTATCGCGATTTCAACTACTGCAACGGCTTTCGCAACATTTCTGGACACGATGGCGTAACGAATACCTACATACGTTACAACAAAGATATAAATGGACCGTTCAGACTCAACCCCCAAGTATTGACGATTTAGTACTTATAAAAGAGGACAATGCATCTCCTTTAGAATGGAAACGGGGTAGGATAATAAAGTTACTTCCCGGAAAAGACTCCGTAGTTAGGGTTGTCGAAGTTAGAACCCAAAAGGGGACACTTTTAAGGCCCGTTTCTAAAATTTGCCCTTTACCCCTTGGTGATTAGGTCAACCAAGGTAGCCCTTGGTTCGGGGGGGAATATGTCCGAGCATCTCGGACTTTATAAAACAGTAATTCAAACGGCCCGCCAATTTGTGGCAACAATGGCAGCGAGCTGTCATTGGACACGCGCTCTGCGCCGATTGGTTCTCGGCGGCGCGCAATACGCATGCGCGCGGAAAGCATGATGGCCGCAGGATAGCAAGGGCTCGAGGCAGCTTTCGGTCGGTTCGGCGGTAAACATCAGTTCGGCTGTATTATCATTGACTTTAATTAAGAACAGAACTTAGAAGTGTTGTTGGTGATCCTGGTGCACCAGGGAAAGTGACGGGGAAGTGAAGCTGCTGTAGTGCCAGACTATCAGCGGTGTCCACGGCGTACTCCACGAAGAGGCAGGTACGTGAATTCCTGGTTTGTGGGTTTTAGATGCTCGGCAGGCTTGGGGTTTAACATCATATCGGACAGACAGACTGACCAGCACGATTTACGACATAAAATAAAATACTTATACAGTCCACTTTCAAAACTCCCACTGAGTTATTGAACACTGCTTATGTTCAATATGTTTCGTAGGCAAGTGTGACGTCACCACTCGTCATAGGTGTGACGTGAATTGCGGCATTGGCTACTGTCAATAGCCAGTCTGATACGTCAGTCAGAGACGTAGATCGAATATTCCGCGCTTGTATGAAAAATCCCCACTGAATTTTAAGTGACGAAGGAAGCTTGCCAATTATCTCTTTAATAAGGGTCGGATTAGTCAGATGGCCTATCTCAGCAGTGGATATCATAGTAGCTACAATATTCTGGACGTCGGTAGCATATTCTATTAAATGAGCAAAGTCGTAGTGACGTATCTCACGTACACAGCGAATTTTTAGCAGCATAGCTTCTAGAATATACTCGGGGCTACCAAATCGCAGTCTGAGCGTATCAATAATTCTGTTTAGGTTAGTAGCACTTACCAGTAAGGGCAGGACAGCGTTGCGTGCCCTTCCTGTTAGACACTTCACTAATCTGGCTATGTTTTCGTCGTCACTGTATTGACATAATCGGGTTGAGCTTAGAAATTGACTTAAAAATAACGGCCACTCCACTGGGTCCCCTGAGAACTTCGGCAAGTCCTTAGCTGATGTCTGTCTTGCCAGGAACTTGTTGAGATTGGTGTCTTGTCTATGATGTGCGGCGTCCGCGCTCGTGCTAGGACCGGGCATGGGCGCAGCGGTGTAGGTAGTGCAGGGCGTGCGGGGAGCAGCAGCAGCGGTCTGGTGCATAGCGTCCATTCGCCTATAGAGATGTTTTTCGGGATAAAAACTATCCTATGTCCTATTCCAGGACCTAACCTATATGTGTGTTTCAGCCCGATCCGTCCAGTGGTTGAAGCGTGATTGAGTAACAAACATCCAACCATCCAAACTTTCGCATTTATAATATTAATGGGATATTACTGATATGGTCAACATTAGCGAATGAGGCCGATATGGGCTAATATCCCACTTATTCCAGCCATTTTACCTACACGCTGATTATATTATGCTTGTCATATATTTCTATGATTGAAGCAGTGAGTTTTATTATAGGTATAGTATAATAAAAACGTATAGGTTCCCAAAAAATACCTACGCGCACGACTCATCTAATAAATAAAATCGTAAACTTCGCGTGTATACATTGAAGATATTTGCAAAAAAAAATTGGGGCCTATTGATAAGCAACAGAACACATTTCGATCATTTTTGAAATTTTTGTCTGTTTATCTGTTTGTCTGTGAGTTTGTGCACGCATCACTTAAAAATAATTACTGAACGGATTTTGATGGTCTATTCACAGAAACATGGGGTTTAACTTAACATTTAGTCTTTATTTCATCGCAATCGGTTTACTCAATCAAAAGTTAAGGACATTTTTAGTTTCCAAATACATTAGTAGGTAAGGTTAGTATGCAATATATTGCAAATAATAGTATTTCCGTACTATTCAGATTGCGATGAGTTTGGACTACATTTGGAGCTGGTAATGGGAGTGGGCGTGGGAAAAGGAGAGTGAGAGCGGGAGCGGGATTGAGAGTGAGATTGAGAGTCTTGAGTAGATTCCGCTCCCTATCCCACGATAGGGAGCGGAAGTGGGAATGGGAGCGGATCCTGTACACGCGAGCGGAGCCGCGGGCACAGCTAGTCTAATAAATAAAATCGTAAACTTCGCGTGTCTGTACATAGAAGATATTTGAAAAAAATAATAATTGGGGGGTCTAAGGATAAGCAACAGAACACATTTCGATCATTTTTGAGATTTTTGTCTGTTTGTATGTTTATCTGTTTGTCTGTTTGTCTGTTTGTCTGTGAGTTTGTGCACGCATCACTTAAAAACTACTGATCGGACTTTGATGGACTTTTCACATAAACATGGGGCTTAATTTGGTGTAACATATAGGCTTTATTTCAATGCAATCGGTGCAGTCAATCAAAAGTTATGCGAATTTATAGTTTCCGAAAACGACAAAACTGTATGCGACACTGCGAAGAATGTAGGGTGTAAATGTTCGACTGAATTCGTGAGCGGTAGCGGGAGCGGATATGGTACCAGTGTAATTTGAGTGTTTGAAAATTCGCATAACTTATGACTGAGTTACCCGATTACGAAGAATTTGTGGTATACGTATGCAACAAAGTAATGTTGGTCGGAATTTGGATTGCGATGGATTAGTTACGAGGACTACATTTGGAGACACGATGGAAAGCGGTTTGAGGGGAGGGTTGCGGGGAGAGCTGAGGGGAGAGTTGAGAGGAGGGTTGAAGGGAGGGTTGATCGAAGGTTTGAGAGGAGTGTTGAGGGGAGATTGAGTACCTGGACCTGGACCTGGACCTGGAAATGGACCTGGACCTGGACCTGGACCTGGACCTGGACCTGGACCTGGTCCTGGACCTGGACCTGGACCTGGACCTGGACCTGAACCTGGACCTGGACCTGGACCTGGACCTGGACCTGGACCTGGACCTGGACCTGGACCTGGACCTGGACCTGGACCTGGACCTGGACCTGGACCTGGACCTGGACCTGGACCTGGACCTGGACCTGGACCTGGACCTGGACCTGGACCTGGACCTGGACCTGGACCTGGACCTGGACCTGGACCTGGACCTGGACCTGGACCTGGACCTGGACCTGGACCTGGACCTGGACCTGGACCTGGACCTGGACCTGGACCTGGACCCGGACCTGGACCTGGACCTGGACCTGGACCTGGACCTGGACCTGGACCTGGACCTGGACCTGGACCTGGACCTGGACCTGGACCTAGATCTGGACCTGGACCTGGATTTAAAGTCTGAGTGGAAGTAGGATAGGGAGCGGAAGTGGGAATGGGAGCGGATCCTGTAGTCCACGCGAGCGGAGCCGCGGGCACAGCTAGTCTTAAATATGACGGATAGAAAGTTTAAGATTCACATTAAAAAACAACTTTGTAAGAAAGCCTAATCTAAAATAAACGATTGTTTGAATGACAAAGATGCCTGGTACTAATGTTAATTCAGCTTCGCAAAATCTTTATTAATTGTATGAAAACTTGATTTTTAAAACATGTGTTGCGTGAAGTTTGTTGCGCCGTTTCTTCTTCACAGCGCTAACACCTAGGAAGCGGTAGTCGATACAAAAAAATTACGTGTATAAATGTACCAAGTGTACTCAAATGCAATGAATGATTTTGACTTTGACTCTTGACTTTGACTTCTCAGGATTACAATAATCCTAGAAAAATTTAATAAGCACTGTAAAATTACTTTTATTAACATCTGCGATGCAAGAAAGTATGAACGCTGTAATTGACATCGAGGTAATTCATAAAGCCATAAGGCAAGCTCCAAATCCAGACATAAGGCAAACACACATGCTCCTCACACGACATACATCATCATCATCATCAGGTTATTTTTATCTCCACTGCAGGAGCACAACCCTCTCACATCTGCCGGAGACAGACGGAGGATTTGGAGTACACTCCCCGCGCTGGCTAGACGATTTGGAGAGGCTTGATTGATGTTTTATAATGTATTCCCTTAGTCGCCTTGTACATCCACGGGAAGAGTTTGAGTGGTCCTATTCTACTCTACCGGAAATCACACGGCAACGACATACATATAATGAGATATATATACCAATAAAGCTCAAGTCAAAACAATAGGGAGAATGGGTGGTATATCTGGGAACAGCCTCGTGTAAACCATTACCGCAGGTGTGAAGCCAGGCGGGTGGTGAAACAGTAATGTATATAATTGCATCGCATTTGGTGTTTAAATAAATAATGACGTGAATTACGTACGTGAAGTGTTATAAAACCCGATAGTCAAGGCATGCGGGCGTTGACTACCGTAATACAAACACGTCTCTCTACGAACCAGAAGTATCTCTGTAGTTTGTAGTTAGAAGCGCTCGGCTGAGGTGATGGAGTCTCCAATGGATCTCACTTACATGAAGATCATGCGGAATTCGCTGCACTACCTGGACTCGTGGCCTCACACGCAGTTCGGCGAGCACCGACCAGCGTTACCACTGCGTAACCGCCGGTTCCTGTTTTGCTTCTGGTCCACGCTTCTGGTGCTCCAGATACTTTACATAAAGGATAACATAAATAAGCTGAGTTTCGCTGAATTAGGTTATGATTACATTCTTGCATTGGCATCTGTAGTGTGCATGGTAAGAAAAACTTAAACTTCGCATGTCTGTACATTGAACATATTTGCAAAAAAATTTATTGGGGGATCTAAGGAATACATTTCGATAAATTTTTGAATGTTTGTCTGTCTGTGACAATAATAGTTATAATACAAGAATTAAAAATAATCTTGTTTTACCAGGGTTAAGACTAAGTAAGGTCAGCAAATCGTTCACGGGGCAATGTATACGCTTCTACAACAAACTACCAGAGGAAATCTTAAATGTGACGGACAGAAAGTTTAAGATTCACATTAAAAAACAACTTTGTAAGAAAGCCTATTATAAAGTAAACGATTATTTGAATGACAAAGATGCCTGGTACTAATGTTAACCAGCTTCGCAAAATCTTTATTAATTGTATGCAAACTTGATTTTTAAAAGATGTGTTGCGTGAAGTTTGTTGCGCCGTTTCTTCTTCACAGCGCTAACACCTAGGAAGCGGTAGTCGATAAAAAAATGACGTGTATAAATGTACCAAGTGTACTCATATGCAATAAATGATTTTGACTTTGACTTGACTTTGACTTTGTTTTTTTTAGTGGACTTTTCACAGTAACATGGGGTTTAACTCGTAGTAATATTTACGAGTAATCTTTATTTCATCGCAATCGGCTCAGTCAAAAGTAATGGGAATTTTTTGTTTTCTAATATATTAGTAGGTATGCAATATAACAAATAAGTGTATTATAAAATTTGGTGCAATTCAGATTGCCATGAGTTAGGACTACATTTGGATCTGTAGCGGACGTGGAAATGGGAGTGGGCGTGGGCGTGGCCGTAGGTGTGCGGGTTATAGCTATAGTGGTGATGGTGGTGTGGTGATGTTGACGGTGGACAAGAGCGCAGGCTTGGGCTTGGGCTTGGATGTGGGCGCGGGGTTCGTAGTCCTAGTCATAGTCGAAGTGGATTTTAGAGTAAGTAGCCCACGCGGCGGAGCCGCGGGCACAGCTAGTAGATAATAAAATACTCAATACTCATTTATTTCAACCTTTTGGGACACTGAGAACTTTAGGCTAAATTCCCATTTCGTAGCCAGTTACGAAAAGAGAATGCCCAAAAGTGGGCCTAAGATGCGTCTTTACCATTCATGTACCAAAAATATTGGTCTGAATTATGAATCCCCTCAATTTTTTTTAAATCTAATAGAATAGGGAGTTTAAAAATAACATATAATAAAAACGTTGATTGATTTCCGCCGGCCGACCGTCATCTTTTCAACTAGAGTAGTGAAACCAGAATTAAAGTCGATATATATTTATAATCGATATTTGTCAACCATAGTTGATACTGCCTTTCAGTTACTGGAGCGATAATCCACCCATCAAGTTTGTCGTTTACTGACTGGAAATACGGTATTTATACTGATTTAAAGTAATACACACGTTCTTAAAAGATATTTATGAAAATATTGTTATGTAACCGAAATATCGATTATTCATTATTAGCTGCTGTTAAGTGGCATTTTATGTGTAGGAATTATTTTTGTTAGGAGGGAGATAGAGGCTCTACCTAGGAAGAGACTATTAAAAACATTAAATTAAATGGTTTACTCCTTTATAGTAATAAATATAGCGTATGTTACTCAATGATAAAGTAGCATTCTAATGGCGAGTAAATTTTTGAATTCGGTTTAGTAGTTTTTGAGTATATTAGTTACAAACATACAAATCTTTCCTCTTTATAATATTGGTGAAGATGTAGATTAGTGTAGATGTATCTTTAACGTGCAATTAAAAGTAATTAATTTGCTACAATCCACATCACAGGCCCCAACTGAATTCAGTTTCCATTTTTTTTCTAACGTATGAAACTATTGCCAACTTTTCAGTCTGTGGTGGAATTAATAATGACATGCATTTCTAACAGGAGTCGTAGGTATAAAGTAATTATGAGTGACATAATATGATAATCTATTTACCTAACCATTTTAGGTTTTATTAGTTTTCTAATAGCCTTTACTAACACTAACATTTTACTTAAATCTCGCAGCAGCGAATCACCATGCCATCAATGAAATCCTATCAAGAGGTTATGAAGATGTTCGTGTTAGAGACGCATCTGCTGCACCACAGGCACAAGTCCGAATACGCTATGAAGGTTTGTATTTGTATTAATTGAGATAAATTACTTCAGGTAATAAACATGTGGCAGAAGTATCTTCTCTTTTGCTACTAAATTCAATACAAATACTTATTTATACCAATTTGTGGTTTGCAGGTATACAGACAAGTGCATCGAATTTGTACTTTCTTTTGTTACCTAAGTCAATTTCAAGCAGTTTTAAGTTTGTTGTTTTATAGCGTCACGCCAATAATAAGCAACTACCGCGCCGGCATGTTCAGCTCGCATCGCCCTGACAACGGCACCTTCGTGCACTGTCTTTACTACAAGCTCCCATTCGACTACCAACACAACTTCATCGGCTACCTGACTGTGCTAATACTGAATGTGGTAAAAATGTGTGATGTAGCACTCGTATTTTTTATGTATGATCTTCAACTCTATATCATTGTGTTCCACACATGGGGTCATCTGAAAGTACTGGAACACAACTTGAGGAACTTCCCCAGACCAGAAATAAGATCGCAAGAATGCTGCTCCAGCCACCTTGAGAGACCTCCGTGGTACTCGCCGGAGGAGTCAGTGAGAGTCGCACGGATGTTAAAAGAGAATATTGTTCATCACAGATTACTAAACAAGTAAGCTATAATGTTTTATTTTATTATTTATTAATTTTGCGACGAGTAGGCATAAACAAATTTAATAAAACTGCCCCGTTCAAGCACGAGCTGCATGGTGTGGTATATGAAATACTAAATGATATTTTTGAATTGTAATTGCATAATCTTTGCAAGAATTGCAATAAAATTAAGATTAAAATTGATGGACACTTAATACAAGCGAATCAACAAAACAAATAAACAAACAAGGCAACTGCTTTAAAATATTATACGTATTAAATATTAGTGTAACCTGTTTAAATACAATGACAGAGTACATATTCGTGCATTATTATGAAACAATAATTCTCTATACAATTAAACAGATTTATTCCTCAGGGCAGTGTCCTGGGATGCATAATCCAGATCCAGGTCATTACCCAAAGCTATAAGAACTAACCAATGTGTCTGTTTTGCTGCTGATCTGTCTGTGAAAGTCTCATGCTCCGACACAAACGAACCGAGGAACAAAATGGACACGATATTAACCACAATTATAAACTGGCTTGCCACAATAACATACAATATCTCCAAAAAAAACTAAGTTAATCCAATATTAAAAAGCTGCACTGCCAATAAATTATCTGTATAGAAGTACAAAAATAGATACTGTAATCATGCAATGGCTGACCCCAGGTCAAACGCCGCAACAGGGCCCGGTAGGCAACGGTATTTATACTGATTTAAAGTAATACACACGTTCTTAAAAAATATTTATGAAAATATTGTTGCGTAACCGAAATACCGATTATTCCATTTGTTAAATCGATTTAGTAGAACCACACTATTGATATGCACTATGGTTTCGTACTGTGACGTCATATCCGATATGATGTCAACACCTGTTTTGTCTCCGTTTGTTTACATTATGTATTTGGGTGAAAAAGTCTATTTTATCGAGTCTAATGTAGTGTTGAACGCAATATACCGTCGCCGACTAATAACCAAACTATGACATCAAGATCGGGAACGGTTAATCGTGGCCATATACCCACGGTGTTGTGAAAATTGTGCGCCAACGAAGATTTCATTCCAAGTAAGATTATTCAATTTTCCCACTAAATAGTTAAACGATTTCCTTTTTATAATAATCCTTAGTATTTTGCCTGTATTTTGACGATAATTTGATCCAGACGCAAGGTTCAAAGTTCAAGGGCAAACTCCCATACAATTTTGGGCATTCTCCTTTGCAGTTCTACAATTATCCAATGATTACAAAACGTACAATTTTGACATATATTTACACTAAATAACTTTGTGCAAACATTTCCATACAAAAAATCAAATAATTATATCTCGGAACCTAGGATTATTAGATATGAATACAAGGAAAGATCCGTAGTGGTATTCTGTAAAATACATGCGAGTCTCACTCAAGTGATTTTACTCACTTCAAAATCTAATCCATTGGCATTCTGTAAATATTCTAGAGCACTGTCGACGTGAAGTGAGTTCTTTTTTCACTTGAAGTCGACAGTGCTCTGGAATGTTTACAGAATTGCCAATGGATTAGGTTTCAAAGTGAGTGAAATCACTCGATGGAAACTCGCACGTGAGTTTATATTTTACAGAATAGCACTACAGGTGTCCGGCGCCGAACTGATTCGTTTTAAGATATAATGTTACACAGAACAATGAACAATAACCAAGACTTTTTTCATGTTTAGTGGAGGAAATCGCACTTCGAAGTAGCATAGCCGGGTTGGTATAGCTTTTCCTTTCTTTTCCTTGTTTAGTCTTTTGTTTTTGACTGTTTATGACATCCGATTTTAAATTGCACTAGAATAATGTGAAATACAAACAACTTATGTTTAATTTACTACATTTTATATAAAAATCTTATCGTAGTATAAAATTCATTTGTCACGCTAAAATGTGTTAAATCATTAGTAAGAAAATTATGCGGTGTGACCATACAATTTATTTTATTAGAAGCTTACTCAGTATGTGATGACTTTAGTCCTTCACACGCAAAACGGTAACAAAGAGAGGGGAAGCAAATCCATCTCAGCACTTCCCGCACGTGACGGCCATGCAAACTTCGGGTGTTTCTATAGGTACCTACTATATAAACGTGACATGTACGTAGTTACGTACACGTTTCGCATGTGAACGTACATAGAGTACTCAGCTAATGATGCGACGTGTCATGATATAATATTATAACCCTTGGTAGAAGACTATTAAAAATATGAAAGATGCGACTATATTCTACCAATGGTATGATATTATATGTATATTTATAACATTTAAAAGTGCGGATTTGTAAAATTAAATACAGAAAACTACCTGCAAAATATGCATTCTTTGAAACCGATTCCGAAATTATTACTATCCCAGTCAAACAGAAGTAAGAATTGATAAAGCAAGAGGCAGTACAAAATGCTTTCACACAGTTTGTCGAATCTATTTCACTTAACAAATATTTAAAAAATTACAATAATATTATACCATGCCCTCAAAATTGTTACGAGTAATATAATAAATATGATATATATAATCCATGCTACGTCTATACCGCAGCAGCTCCATCTGTACACCATTTTTTTCATCAGTTTCGTCAACAAGACATCAAGTGCCTTCGGACCCATGATATTATTTACCTACGCCTTCCACCAGATTTGCTGCTGCATTGTGCTTCTGGAATGCTCCTTATTGGTAAAATCTTTACTTATTTTATTTAAAACATGGCTTACGAATGCAATACTTAGATACCTTTATATGAATCACAATGTTCACTTAACTTAAAAGTGTCTCTTGACTGATTTATCATCGTTCAGCTTAGACCACTGGACTCAGCATCTTGAAACTTTCTCCAACTTCGAAGAAGGGAGGGAGAAAAAGAGGGCGCCAGGGAGAAAGAGTAAGAGTAAGAGCGGTGGAGGAGGAATAGGGGAGTAGCGTGTGTTATCTTGTGTTAGAACTTCTTCATAGTATTACGGATAATGTTTTGTAGTGATCAACCTTTTTGTTCATAAATAGTTTTCTTAACTTTTAAGGATCCAGAAACGATTGCCATGGATATTATCACGACAGTATGCGAATTCTTTCAATTGATTCAAGTATCAATTATATTCGAGCTTATCGGTTCGAAGGCAAGTATCAAACATGAACAAGCATTTATTGGTTCGATGCGTTCGGTGTCAGTCGATTTTCAATTTGTAACCGTATGTTATCAGAGTGAGACCCTAATAGACGCTGTGTACAGCGTGCCGTGGGAGTGCATGGGAAAGAGCGAGAGGAAAACTGTGCTCATATTCCTGTGCAACGTACAGAATCCGATCAGCCTGAAGGCCGGCGGAATGGTGCCAGTGGGTGTGCGCACCATGGCTGCGGTAAGGTTTATTAAACTATGTAGTTTACCTTTTGTTAAACTTCTCTTTAATGGACCATAGAAATATGAAGAATATAGGCTATAAAATAGGTCCATAGTGGGAGTATATCCTTGTTAGGTGCACTAACATTTATAAAACATCAATCAGGCCTCCCAAACCCGTCTGGCCAGCGCGGGGAGTGTAAGCTAAATCCTCCGTCTGTCTCCGGCAGATGAGAGAGGGTTGTGCTAATGCAGTGGAGACAAAAATAACCTGATGATGAGGTGCACTAACACTGACATACCCCCACTATGGACATAAACCTATCAAATATCAGAACTTTATATTTCGCCTTTATGCTAGTTTAAAATTAGAGTTACTTTTAGATAAAGCAAATTTAATAGATGGTATCTACATCTTAGCATTTCTTCGACTATAGGCATGTTATTTGTAGGTTTCCGAGGTATTGTAATTATTAGGTTTAGTTTCCTAGAAGGCCGCTTAACTTCCTAATTGTAACTTGCATTTTATTTGGCTTTCTACCTACTTTATTCCCGTAATTGCCGAATTATCCGCATTAAAGAACCGAGGATTCAAATTCAATTCAAATATTCTTTATTATGCACCGAAACATAATCATAATAAACATATAATAAAGGATCGGGTTCAATGGCACACCTTTGGAAAGGCATATGTTCAGCACTGGGCTCTATCAGGCTAATGATGATGATGATGACGAATTATGTTTACCTACTATAGGCAACTGAATAGATCAGTGGGTAAAAATCATGTAATTAGAAATTAGGATCAAGAAAACTTTATTAAGTATATCATATTTGAATGAAAGTACATGATAATCACGGTAGTCTATTAATTTTCACAACTAATACAGTTTATTTTTTCTTTGCAGATAATAAAGTCGTCATTTTCATATTTCCTTTTGCTACGCACTTTAGACAGTAATTAATTATTGAATAAACCTTTATTTGTCAATTCTTCATTATATTATACCTTTCATTAGGTACCTATGTTTATTTTTATTCTTTATTTATACAATAATGTACAAATGCGAACATAATGCCGGATATCCGTAAGTATATACTACCAGTAATAAAAGCTTGCTCTCAGTCCATATTTCTCATTGCCTTTTGCTATCCGATTAAACTTACCTATTATACTGGGTAATAATAAAATGGCTGCTAATATTTCGAGTAGGTACTTACATGTTCTGTAATGAAAATAAAAGTTAGGTTTTTCTTTTTTTAATTAAGTAAAAAAATTAAAAGTTATGCCGCTTCCAAATTTTGAGAAAAACATGCAACTTCATGGACAATCGCACGCGCACGGAATGTGGTACAATGACGGGCCGCACTGCCCCCCGCCCCGCAATTATCAGTTTGCAACCGTATGTTGATCAGAGTGACACCCTCAAAGACGCCGTGTACAGCGTACCGTGGGAGTGCATGGGCCCCCGAGAGAGGAAGACTCTTCTCATACTCCTATGCAACGTGCAGCGACCGATCAGTCTGAAAGCCGGCGGCTTAGTACCGGTGGGCGTGCGTACCATGGCTGCGGTAAAAATTATTATCTTATAAATAAAATCGGTAAGACTTACTCGTATTATTCAAAATGTGTCGAGACTTCCACCTAACAAATCGAATTATGTACTGTCGAAGACGCGCTACGGTATACCGTTGGTAAAAATTTGTACAATTTAGTAAGGATATTTTTATTTTAGTTAATAGATAGCATATCTTAGCATTTCTTCACCTGTAGGTACATAGTAATAAGATAGGACTTCGTCACTGTATTAACTACATCTACTTGTTAATCATTTAATGCAGATGAATAGGCCAGTCAGTCAACAAAAAATAAACAATAATGTATTTAAATTTCGAGGTTTATGGTTTCGAGGTAAGCCGCTTAACTGCCTAATAGGTAACATGCGATTTGATTTGGCTTTCTAGTATCTATATATATTCAGCTATCTGAATAAATTTGTTCCACTGGTTGACTATGAAATAATACAATTTGTTTTAATATAATTTATAGGTAGCTTAATAGGTCAGCCAGTGCAAATGCAATATTTTGAAATTAGCATCAAGGGAAATGGCTTATGTGTCGATTCAAGAATCTAAGTCATTCGAGGAGAGTGAGACAGAGTCTTTCGAGTTCTATACATGAGGTTCTAGACATGGGAAATCTACCGAAGACGCTGTTACACATCGTGCCAGTCACGTTTCCAATCTTCTTGACAAGGGTAAAAAATGTGTAGGTGTGTTTCTTGACCTGGCAAAGGCCTTTGACACCGTTTCCGTAGCTTTACTTTTGAAAAAACTCGAACTTACGGGCATCAGAGGCCTGCCACTGGAATGGTTCCGTAGTTACCTGTCAGATAGACGACAATGCCTTAGAGTGGATGATCAAATCAGTAACGAAATGCCTATTCGCTTCGGAGTCCCGCAAGGAAGCGTTCTCGGACCTACTCTATTTATACTGTACATGAATGATATTCATACTGCTACCCCTGCGGGAGCCGAACTTATCTGCTATGCTGATGACACGGTGGCGCTCTTCCATGGTGACACGTGGAAAAAAGCTCTTCAGAATGCGGAGCAGGGCCTGACTCCCGTTAAACACTCGCTTGACACCAACTTACTGACGTTGAATACCAAAAAGACAAGGTACTTATGTTTCCATAAAACCAAGGCTTCCGAACCAGTTACACAGACCACGATTAAAATTCACTCTGCGTGTGACTCAATACCATGTTCTTGTCAGCTGATTGCCAGAATGCCCAGCATTAAATACCTGGGTATAGATATCGATGAAAATCTCTCTTTTAAAACTCACATAGAGACCACTGCTAAGCGAGTTAGGAAGCTGATCTACGTTATGAAGCTGCTGCGTGATTCTGCTGATGAGAACACTCTTAGGTTAGTATACCTGGCCCTCTGTGAGTCGCTGCTTGGTTACTGCATAACGGTCTGGGGAGGGTCTGGGATTACTGCGATGCTAGAAGTAGAAAGAGCACAGCGCTCTGTTCTTAAGGTCATGTACAGAAGGCCCTTCAGGTACCCTACAGAGTTGCTATACAGGGAAACTAAAGTGCTAAGTGTGCGCCAACTCTACATCCACAGAATTACGCTACGTATGCACCGCAGTGTGATTAACTCACCGGAGTACCGTCAAATGAAAACAAAAAGAGTGTACAAGGCCCCAAACACAGCCGTAAAAACCACGTTCGCACAGCGCTTCCCGGATTACATGTCCGCATTTATCTACAATCGTTTAGTAGTACTCTGTGACTTCAGGGGTGCCACGGTGAATAAGGCAAAACAGGTAGTACTAGAATTCCTACTCTCAATGATATACTCACAAACAGAAAGCCTAATTAAGCAACTCATTTAATCATACACCACACACAAACACACACACACACACATACATCACACATACATTATTCTCATAATCTCCACAGTACCACTCACAATCACACTCTCTCACCCTCCTAATAATATTATAACTTTCTTTTTCCTTCCAACAATATTTATTCTGTCCCACAGTTTTCTATGTAACCTGTAAACTCAGGCTCCCCGATACAGACTGCAAGGTCTAGTGTGGGAGCCCTAATATGCATTGTCCTGTCAATTTTTATATTTTAATCGTACTCAATTGATGTAATCATACAATTTTAAGGATGACTGTAAAAATCTATGTGTCTGGTAATTTATAATAAACTATTTGAATTTGAATTTTGAATATAGATCACAGTCTACTAGATTGATTCTTTTACAAAATAATTCACAAATGTAACATCCAGACCAGGGCCACTTTGTACGAAGTTGTTCTTCCACAGAATCCCATGACCTCTAGCGCCCAAGTACAATTTCAACGACACTAAGCTACTTACTTCATTATTATATAAAGTGCGTTAAAGTGTGCATGTAAAGTGCGATGTAGTATATTAAGTCACAACTAATGCAAGTTTTTTATTCGCAGATAATGAAGTCGTCATTTTCGTATTTCCTCATGCTCCGCACTTTAGACAGTAATTAATTATTGTATGAAGCTTTTATTGTAAATGTTTCATTACTATAATTTTTATTAGGTTCCTGCTACCAGTTTTATTCTTTATGCACACTATAATGTACAAAGGCAAACTTAATGCAGAATCTCAGTATGATCTATCAGTAATAAAAGCTTGGTCTCTGATTGTGTCTTATTCTTAATGCCATTAGAATTCCCAATCGAAACCGATGCGATATGATGAAACTTATGATTAAGAGTCGGAAAAAAAATATATATATAACTTCATTTTCTCTACACAAAGGTTACAGATAAAGAAAAAAAAACAAGAGCAACGATAAAATAATAAAAATACATTTGCGGCTATGTATTACATTAGACGCTTTCATTGGAGAAGGCCTATGCCCAGCAGTGGACGTCTAAAGGCTGACATGATGATGATAAATACATTAGATAATTTATATATATCACAGGCTGATCATAAAATCATGCAGATTATGGATGCACCTAGCCACATCGTGATCTGGTGTCATTTCATGATATGCCTGACTAACGCTTAGCCATATCGTGAAAAGGCTGATTTACAACCAGACATACTAGTAGGTATTGATCCTAGATAAACGTGAATGATCAGCGTTGCTACTCGCTTAGACATCTCATGATATAGCCAGGCTAAGAATAGTTGTAAAAAATACACCACCAGAGGCGCTCGTCCTAGCGAGTGCTTGACAGGTACTATTATATGCTGGATCGTCTCAGAGCTCTCCCGACATCTCCGGCATAACTCATCCTCACCATCTGCCTTGGTGATATAGGTATTTGAGGTAGTTTTTTGTCGCAACCCCCTGGTCCTGGATTGCCAGCATAAAGCCCTCCGTTTTAGTAAAAATCTCACCTCGCCTAAGCCAGTTGTTCGACGATTTTTTTGCAATTACAGTGATTTTTTGTCACTTCTACAGTTTAAAGAATATTAAACTTAATGATTTTCTCAACTAGACTGCATTCATAACTCAAAACTAAGTTTTTTTGTGGGTCAGAACACCAATACATAACACCGTCCAGTTCATGCTTGCTTTAAATTATTTATGGCACCTTTTAAGTTCATAATCAATCAGAAATTTTATCTATCCAATCACATGTAAAATATCCAGGGGAATACTTGTTTTCCAAAAATCCCTAAATAATTATTTTTAGCTCGTTTCTTCATCGCTCAGATAAACTTATCAAAATTATGATTAGTTTGTATAACCTTCAAAAAACACGCCTTTTGGAATCAATATTTTTCTCAGGATTACAATATTTCTCACATTTATTACTTAGCGCTGTAAAATTGTTATTATCAACATCTGCGACATAAAACTCTTCGATGAATTCTCTTCAATATTTCCCTATGATATTAATAGATAATGCATTTTTTTTTCTTTAGTCTACGTCCTCTATACCAGATGCAGACAAAAATTATTCAAACTCCATCTTCAAACGCTTCTCTATTAGGGTATCTGTTTTGGCGGAATAAAAGTACCCATAAGATGTATGATAACTACATGTAAGAACGGAATCTTATGGCAGAACAATTATATAAATATCATTGCGACAAGACATTGTCGCAATGGTCTATCAAGTTTTCAAGCTATAGATATTTTATAAGGTCAAGGTCAATCATGTTAGATCTAAAATAAATATTGTAATACCTATTCTAACTCTTGATTGTGCAAATAAACGAATTATGAATAAAATAAAGGAACATTTAGGTCTGAATATGATTATAATAGAATCGACATGTCTACGTCTGGACAAACTGCAACTATTTCAACCTCCATCAAATGTATATGCAAAATTTGCAATAAGTTTGCATTGGGAAAGTCAAGGGTAAGAGTGGGAGGTACCGTACAAAGTGTATATATATTGTACATGGTATAACATGAGTATTGGGCATTTGTACATTAATTAAACGATTGGTTAAGCAATAAAGTTGCAAATAAAATATATTGATATCTTGAAAACTTGACAAAATACATCGTCCCGTCGCTAAGAGATTTAAATTATTTTGGTATGAGGCTTCGCTATCTGATGATAACAAATATAGGTATAAGTGACTAAGTATACCTAATAACCGGAAAGATTTTGTTTATAATTGTGTATTTTTTTTACAAATAAAGCTCCCATTAAAGCAATGGGCGGGTACATTTGAGAACAGCCTTGTGTAAACCATACATGCTGGTGTGAAACTAGGCGGGTGGCTAGTAAACAGTAATGTATGTCATTGCATCACTGTCGCTGTTTAAATAAATAATTATGTACTTTAATTTCGTACTGAATTCTTACAAAACCCGACACCCGGGGCATGCAGTCGTTGACTACCGTCATAATAACACGTCTCTCATGAACTACAAGTATCTGTATAGTTTGTAGTTTCGGTCGGCTAAGGTGATGGAGTCCCCAATGGATCTCACGTACATGGAGAAAACACGGAAATCGCTGACATACGTGAATTCGTGGCCGTACACGCAGTTCGGCGAGCACCGACCAGCGTTTCCACTGCGTAACCACCGATTCCTGTTCTGCTTCGGGTCCATGCTTCTCGTGCTCCAGATATTTTACATAAAGGATAACATACATAAACTGAGATTTTCTGAATTAGGTTATAATTACATTCTTGTATTGGCATCTACAGTCTGCGTGGTAAGTTTAAAAAAGTTCTAATATTTACAATACCATTCCCTTACGTTGGAAGGCAGGGAAAAGAGAGGGAGGGAAGAAAAGACTATTAACAATATTAAAGTGAAAAGTTTAAACAGAAAATAATAACAATATTTACTACTATTCTAGACATTATTTACTACTATAACCGACATTACCATTCCTAACTGAATTCATACTTATTTTTTTCTTTCAAAGCATAGGAAGACTATTGGCAATTTTACAGTTCTGTTTGAATTAATATTGGCGTACTTTGCGAATAGCAGTGGTACAAAATAATATAAAGTGGCACAGTATAATAAATTAATTGTTTATTTTTTAGATAGTAATTTTACTTTATTTTATTCCTCATTAATCAATTAAATACGATAATATTTCTTTTTAATAAAATTTTAAAATTAATCTATTTTAGTCGAAAAGCAACGCGGTGTCTAAGTAAGGGCTGCCGGTGAAAACGGTAGTAATAGTCAAAATACCCAAAAAATCAAAGTGAGACGCCATAACTATTTCTTAGATTTTAATTTATATAATTATGTTTTCTTAAGTAGGTACCTACTTATAGAAAATAAAATTTAATTTTAAAACCCATACGAAGAATAACACATCCCTCTTATCGTTGTTTGTTCGAGTGAGTGTTTATTTCGTTTAAAAGAGCTTCATGCCAAAGGAGAATGACCAAAATTGTATGGGAGTTTGCCCTTGAACTTTTAACCTTGCGTCTGGATCAAATTGTCGTCACAATACAGGCAAAATACTCAGGATCATTATAAAAAGAAAATCGTTTAAATATTTAGTGGGAAAATTCAATAATCTTACTTGGAATAAAATCTTCGTTGGCATGCAGTTTTCACAAAACCGTGGGTATATAGCCACGATTAACCGCTCCAGATATTGATGTCATAGTGTTGTTATTAGTCGAAGACGGTATATTGCATTCGACACTACATTAGGCACGTTAAAATAGATTTTGTCACCCAAATACACAATGTAAACAAACGGACCAAAACAAGTGTTGACATCATATCGGATATGACGTCACAGTACGAAACCATAGTGCATATCAATAGTGAGGTTCTACTACATCGATTTAACAAATTGAATAATCGATATTTCGGTTACGTAACAATACTTTCATAAATATCTTTTAAGAACGTGTGTATCACTTTAAAACAGTACAAATAGTGTATTTCCAGTCAGTAAATGAAAAATATGATGGGTGTATTATCGCGCTAGTAACTGAAAGGTAGTATCAAATATTGTTGACAAATATCGATTATAACTATATATCGATTTTAATTCTGCTTTCACTACTCTAGTTGAAAAGATGCCGGTCGGTCGGCGGAAATCAATCAACGTTTATATTATATGTTATTTTTAAACTCCCTATTCCATTGGCTTTAAAAAAAATTTGGAGGAATTCATAATTCAGACCAATATTTTTGGTACATGAATGGTGAAGACGCATCTTAGGCCCACTTTTGGTCATTCTCCTTTGAATAGAATTCAACTCCCACTGATTGTCTCCCAAACTGCATTCATTTTAAAAATATATTAAAAAAGAAAATACTAAATGTTTCTTTTAATACCTAATGGTCGTATCTAACATATTATGAAAAATAAAATGACGTATAACTTAATTTTCACCTTACTAATATTTTAAAAATTACAATATTATCAAATCATTGTTTAAACAGTATGATTTTTATTTACAACTTTACCATGCCTCCTACTGCGAAAAGTATAATGTATGTTTAAAATTATGGCTAAAACCAAAGATAAAAACAGAAGTAACATTCACTTCCGATACTCCGAGGCATATGGTCGAACTTATGCAGTCCATCACATGTATAAGGAGAAGTCAATATGAGGAAGTAGGATTGAATTTGTTTAATTAATTTAGTACGTTTATCAGTATTATCCTCAACGTAAAACCCCCATTTTTCTTTTCGCAGCAGCGAATCACTATGCCATCAATGAAATCCTACCAAGAGGTTATAAAGATGTTCGTGTTAGAGATGCATCTGCTGCACCACAGGCACAAGTCCGAATATGCTATGAAGGTTTGTATTTGGATTATAAGAGATAAATTACTTCAGATATTAAGTTATATCGTGACGTATAATTACATTAAAATACTTACATTTATTTGTGGTTCGCAGGTACACAGACAAGTGCATCGAATATGTACTTTCTTTTGTAACCTTAGTCACGTTCAAGCAGTTTTAGGCGTAGTGTTTTATAGCCTCACGCCATTAATAACCAACTACCGCGCCGGTATGTTCAGCTCGCATCGCCCAGACAACGGCACCTTATACCACTGTATCTACTACAAGCTGCCCTTCGACTACCAACACAATATCATCGGCTACCTGGCTGTGGTCATTCTAAATTTATTAATAATTGGGGACATTGCACATGTCATGTTTATATATGATCTCCAACTGTATATCATTGTGTTTCACACATGGGGTCATATGAAAGTACTCGAACACAACTTGAGGAATATCCCTAGACCAGAAATGAGACCGCAAGAAGGATGCTCCAGCCACCTCGAGAGCCCTCCATGGTACACGCCGGAGGAGTCAGTGAGAGTAGCACAGATGTTAAAAGAGAATATAGTTCATCACAGTTTGCTGAAGAAGTAAGCTAAGCTATAATAAATCTAAAAATAATTATAAATAGATTTACACAAATATTAATAACTAGCTGTTGCCCGCGACTTCGTCCGCGTGGACAACTTAACATCACAAATTATTATGTATTTCCCCTAGGAATGTAATGTTTTTTCGGGATATAAATTATCCTATGTCCTATTTCCTGTATGTGTGACAAATTTCATCACGATCTTTCCAGTGGTTAAAGCATGATTGAGTAACAAACATCAACATATCCAAACATTAAAACTTTCGCATTTATAATATTAGTAGGAAGGATTTCATGCCGTTCCTTCTGGTATTGCTTAGGGGTAACTTTTGGGTCCCTTGCTCTTTATTACAAACTTATTAGTCGTCTTCTCATGTTTTACTTCTTATAATTCGCTGACGATTAGAAAGTCTATATAGCGGTCCGCATGTGGCTGATATGTTAAGTCGTAAACGGATCCTGATAGGATTGCGGAGGCATCTTGCATTCTTAATGCGTCGGAGTTGAAAGTCAGTGTCAGGTTCGTATTGAATAAAATAAAAAGGAATAAAATGACGCCAAATTTTGTTCGTTGAAATCTTGCTCTCCTAGTTATTTTGAGCAATATATTATAATGATGAGTAAGTAGTATAGAAACAGCTTCATCTGTACACCAATTTTTTTAATCAGTTTCGTCAACAAGACTTCGAGCGCCTTCGGACCTATGATATTCTTTACCTACGCCCTTCACCAGGTCAGCGGCTGCATTTTGCTTCTGGAATGCTCCTTAATGGTACAAATTGAAATAATTTTGTTTATTACATGAAAGTTTTTTCTTAAGTAGGTATAACAAAAACCAACTTGTAGGGGAAGATCGGGCAAGATGGGCCCGGTAAGGTTGATCCATTAAAATCAATATAAATTATAATAAACTTAATAAACAAAATGAACATAGGTGAACACCACTTATTCAGCAATTATAATCAACATAAATAATTAAACAAATAACCATCATATTTAAACAACACACAATTTTATAAAATCTGCGAAAACCTCGTTTTGCTCTTAGAGGGTCCGTAAAACGGGTTCTCTAGGCGGGAAAAAAGAGTGCAACATCTAAGTTTAGTCCTAGTCAAAGCAAAGATCACAGAAATTGGATCAATATCCATTGTAAGAAGAGCATGACTCATGAGACCATTCCTGCCACTGTGAACATGAATCCAGTGCTCGGGGAGGGGGTCGGATTCACATGTTTCCCTACATATAATACAATAAAAGTTATTCTCTTTTTTTTTCTTTATCTTTAGCTTTTTACTTTTTTTCCTATTTTTGCCCAGATGATGATGGCTTAATATTTTCAAGTTTTTTTTGGCTGGACGTTGATGGCATTGGGATGTTAACTTTATTTGTTTGTGATTTTTTAAGTTTATACTTTAGTTGAGTCTTTATTGTAGTGTTTGTTAAAATTTCTGATCTTTGTGGTTGTCTCCATCTGTTTGTCATTTTGCGGCCATTTAAAATTCTGAAAGTGTAATCGAATAAAGAAAATAGCGGAAAATATATTGAGGATGTAGGATAAGTAATTTTTGGAATTTTGTCTGTTTATTTTTAAAAATTACTGAACCAATTCTGATGGAGTTTACAGAAAACAAAGAGCTTAAATTGGAGTAATATTTAGTCTTTATTTCAGCGCAATCGGCTTACTCAATCAAAAGTTGTACCGATTTATAGTTTTCGAAAACTAGCATAAACTGCGTATGAGTGCGAACAAGATTTTGGAGATAGGTAAAAGTGGATGTAAAGGTGGTCATAGAAGTCTAGGGAGAAGGTAAAGGAAGAAGTGGAAGGGACGGGGAGTGGATGAGAAGGGGAGAGTGGAAGAGAGGGAGGGGAGAAAAGGAAACGGAAGGAGAAGAGAAGGCGAAAGGGCGCAGTAAGGGAGGTGGGGGAGAAAGGGTGGGAACTAAGACACATATTTCAGTGGACTGCGCGTACAAAGTTGTGTTCACAGCTAGTCTGTAATTAATTGAAGTCTTGCATGAATATAAAATAACTTAAGCGGGTAATAATGGTACTACTCGTTTTGCCCGTACCCGGTTTGCCCGCTAACCCCATCTGGGGGCCAATTCTACTAACGCATTTTCGCATAAAACGCAATTCAACTGCAGCTGAAACGCAGGTTTTAACACTATTCTTACTCCGCTGCGCACAACGTTCGTGCTTCAGCTGCGTTTCAGCCGTAGCTAACGTCTAAACAAACGTCAGACGTAGACGGAACGAACGTTTTTCTACATTTTGACAGTTGTCACAGGTAAAAACGAGACGCATTGCTGTCAAAATAGCGTTTGTTAAATACTGTAACTTAAACGTAACTATTGTTTAAACGAACGATAAATGTTGAAAATAGTAGAATTGCCCCCCTGAGCCCGCGAGAAAAAATATTCACAAATTTGAATAATTTGTGAGTTTATTGTACTTATAACCGATAGCATATATACAAAGCTTTATGATGGTGTGCATCGATGTACATTATGTTTACCAATGTCTTTTTCCGTCTTTTTTTTTGGCCGCAAATGTTGTATAGGCTCTTGTGCACTCGCCTGGCTCGCGTTGCTCGACGCGGCATACTCATTTGTCTATGGAGGGACTGCGCTAGCGCTATACGTAGCCGTGTTGTATAACTCTTGCATTAACACAGAGATATTTGAAAAACCCGCTTTGCCTACTGTAACCGTTTTGCCCGTCCTTCCCCTATTTATAAGTTGCACTGTAATCCTTAATTGAAAGTGAATATTTCTTGACAGATTTATAGTTTAGCTCAAAGCACTTGACCCAGGAATACGAAACATTCTGCAACTTCCAATGAGAAAGGAAGGGATATAGGGAGGTAGTAGGATGGTGAGAAAAAGTAAGAGAGGAAAGGCAGGGAAGGATGAAAAGAGGATTGTTGCGAGCTATCTGGTGTTAGGAATTTATTTATATTATTATGGCTGTTATATTTGCTATACTTCAAACATCGTTAATTGGATGTGTATTGTTATCAGTGATCAACTTTTCTATCCATTAATTATTCTTTTAACTTTTAAGGATCCAGAAACGATTGCGATGTATATGTTAACTGCGGTGTTTGTGTTCTATCAACTGATTCAACTATCAATTATATTTGAGCTTGTCGGTACGAAGGTAAGTTTTTAAGACTTTCATTTATTGAATCGGTGCATATAATGTCAGTAGTTATTGAATTGTGACCCTATGTTAATTAGAGTGAGGCCCTCATAGACGCCGTGTACAGCGTGCCGTGGGAGTGCATGGGCACCCGAGAGAGGAAGACTCTGCTCATATTTCTGTGCAACGTACAGTCTCCGATCAGTCTGAAAGCCGGCGGCTTAGTACCGGTGGGCGTGCGCACCATGCTTGCGGTAAGACTCACGTATGCAGATGAAGATTCGCTATGATTTACCAAAGGACGATGGACCCGTTGGTTCAAGCCACCAATAGCAATAAATGATACGCCAATGAAAAGTCGGATATAATTATTATTATGGTATGGCCTAATAAAATTCAGTCTCAAAGATCTAAACTCAAATTGGCAATCTACTTCTTCGATGTCAATTTCGTTAGCTCTCCTAAACCCCTAGATATAATAATAGTTACTATGGCGGCTAATCAAAGTTAACTATATTTTTTGGGATTTTGGGCCTTGGCGTATCACATATCGTAGTTTTTTTGCTACAACTAGTAGGTGGGTACTAAAAGGCACATAACGCCGAAAACACAGCTAATTGCAATTAGACAAATTTTAATTGGCGTATCACTTACTGTTATTGGCTGCTGTTAGTGGGTGGGTATAACAAATATATCTACCAGTTCAGTCAGTCAATAACAAATACATACTTTTGTATTTCGAGGTTTATGGTTTCGAGGCAGGCCGCTTAACTGTCCGTAACATGCAATTGATATGGCTTTCAACTATATTGCTGAATGAATTGGTTCTACTCGTTAACAGTACCTATGCAGCTGAATAGGTTAAGTCAAGGAAGTGCAACAGTGTCTATCGTTTTCTTTTTTTATATGACAATTCACAAATATAATATAATTTGTACAAAGTTGTACGTCCCTTTTCGTAGCCACTTATGAAAGCTGGTTCATCATCATCATCATCAGGTTATTTTTGTCTCCACTGCAGGAGCACAACCCTCTCTCATCTGCCGGAGACAGACGGAGGATTTGGCCTGCACTCCCCGCGCTGGCCAGATGGGTTGGGGAGGCCTGATTGATGTTTTATAATATATTTAAAATTCCATTTCTTAGCCAGTTACGAATTTGGTTACGAAATGGAACGAAAGGGAGAATCGATCCCATGACCTGTGCCACTCAAATCCAACGACTAAGCTATGAGGCCGTCATCCGTCGAAATATTTGAGTGTAAATACGTAGACATCACGCTAGTTAAATAATTTGCAAAACTAATACAGTTTATTTTTTTCGCAGATAATAAAATCGTCATTTTCGTATTTCCTCATGCTCCGCACTTTAGACAGTAATTAAATATTGTATAAAACTTTTTCTTTAAAATCTTCATTATTATGCCTAGTATTAGGTACCTACGTAAACTTTTCCTCATTATGGACACAATAATGTACAAAGGCGAACTTTATATAAAATATTTGTATGTGTATCAGTAATAAACGCTTACGTTCAGTTTGTGTCTTTTTCTCAATGATATTTCTATCCGAGCCACTATAGGTACCGCTGTGATAACATAAAATTTACTTGTGATTAAATATTGGAATAAACGAGTTATTTTGATGTAAGAGTTTAACTTGAAACCGTTTGAATCTTGAAAATGAGCCTGCTATTTTATATAGATAGATAGAAAATCCATTTCTTTTTAATAATTAAAGCATATATTAACTGATAAATACCCATATTACATATACAGCGACGATAAATTATAAAAGAATATAAAATGAAGCAAAACAGTAAAAATGTATAAAAAGTAAGTACCACAGAAAAAAAAGGTAGAGATCCAGCGCAGTTAGTACTGGAACCGGTGTTGCCACTACATCTTCTCAGATATATATGCCCTCCGTTTGAGTGTGGTTCACGCAAGGAAGTAAATACAATGAAACGCACACACACGCAAATGAACTAGCACATGTGTTGGTTTATGTAATATTGACGGTAGTGATTGACAAACGATAAAATTATATCGATGAATATATAATTTCACATTGATTGCTCAAAAGATCGTAGCTTTTGAGAACGGTCAGGATATTTAGTGTTAGGAAGCAAGTTAGTGTTAATATCACCCATGATAATCCGATGTGTGTACTCAGTCGTAAGGGATAAGAGGATATTTTCCAGATCGGAGAAGTCATTAGTGGAGGGTGGACAATAGACAAATCAGTCCGAGCGTGCATGGGTTATCTCCTACAGTGTTGTCGCAGGACAAAATTGAATCGAATTATATTCCATCCGGAAAACCAAATAAGGAGCGATACGATAGTCTCGTAACTCTTGTACCCGAGAGTGCCAGAGCTCTGCCCGATACTGAGGAGAGGTTCCAACCAAGTGTTGTCAACCAATTCATTGCTTTTAAAAAAAACCCGCTACGATTGCGCACGGTGTACATTGCCGGCAATGTATATATTTTTAGATTTTCTGCAATATTATCGCCAACTTTACAAACCACCATGCCAATACCTATTTTTTTCTAAATATCAAGATATTTAGACTTACTAGTGAAATGAAACTCCTACTTTTGTAACACTTAACACTTGGCTTCTCGCTCAGCAAGTAATTATCGCGCAGGACACCATTTTTAACTGCTTTTGAGTCTATACGCACTACGTTGAACTCGCCGAGCGAATGCGCGTGTTTTCTACCTCATTCGTAGTTCTGTGGTAAGTGCTGTAGTGTGTAAAATGTAGTGCTGTGTTTAGCACACATGCAGTGATACAAATCGTATACATATTGGTACAGAGGTACAGCAAACAAACATAACAATGAAACAGTAACAGTGTGGTCCGTGCTGTGCTGCAGAGAGGGCCCGTACTCAGCATAATGTCGCACGCAGCCCAGCGGCGTGACAAGACCGCTACATTAGAAGGTACGCGACGGTCGGTAGGTATTATTAGCATGACTTTATTCTTGAAAGCGTCTTTCTACCCAATAGTCCCTCACTAGGCCCCAGCGATACTGCTAGAAGTCAAGTTTTCTAGCAATCGATATAACATATAAGTTTTTATATAATTATAACAGAATCTACGTCGGAACAAACTGAATTTTGTTCAACCTCCATCAAATATGCAAAACCTGCAATTCATTTGTATTGGGCAAGTCATTGGTAATAGGAGGTAACGTATTGATACATTTAAAGTACACTGTGCACTGTATACATGCATTATGGTCATTTGTATATTAATTAAACGTAGGTAATTGATTAAGCAATACAGTTTTTAATTCAAAAATCAATGGTTTGAAAGCTCGATAAAATACATTGCCCCGTCACTTTGAAGTTTCAGTTATTTTTTTTGCTATGAGGTTTCGCTCACTGCTGATAAGAACTAAATTACTTATATAAGTATACATTTTTATTCGATTTTATTTTTTACTAGCTGTGCCCGCGGCTCCGCCCGCTTGGACTACAGAATCCGCTCCCATTCCCACTTCCGCTCCCTATCCTGCTCCCGCTCCCGCTCCAGGTCCAGGTTCAGGTCCAGGTTTGGATTACTGTGTTGCATAGGTAACGTATGCTACAAATTCATCGTAATCGGCTGACGCAATCAAAAGTTATGCGAATTTATAGTTTTCATAAACTCACATACATTACATTGGTACCATACCCGCTCCCGCTACCGCTCACGAATTCCGTCGTTGTATACTAATGCAATGTATGCGACTTTTCGAAAATTATAAATTCGCATAACTTTTGATTTACCTACTAGACCGATTGCAATGAAATAAAGCCTATATATTACAACGAATTAAGAACTATATTTCTGTGCAAAGTCCATCAAAATCGGCTCAGTAGTTTTTAAGTGATACGTGCACAAACAAACAGACAAAAATGATCGAAAAAATGTTTTCTACTGCTTATCCCTAGATCTGCCAATTTTTTTAGAAATATCTTCAATGTACAGACATGCGAATTTTACGTTTTTATTTATTAGATTCGATAATTTGTTTAAGAGTATCAGTGGCTACAAAATTGACAAATAAAGCTTTAAAAAAAATAATGGGCGAGTACACCTAGGACCTGGGAACAGCCTTGTGTAAAACATACCCACTAGTGTGAAGTCGGCGGGTGGTCAGTAAACAGTAATGTATATAATTGCATCACTGACGGTGTTTAAAGAAATAATTACGTACATTAATTTTGTACTGAAGTCTTACATAAATCGACAGACAAGTCATGCAGTCGCTGACTACAGTAATAAAGACACGTCTCTGTGTGAGCCAAAAGTATCTCTGTAGTTTGTAGTTTAGGTCAGCTGAAGTAATGGAGTCGCCTATGGATCTCACTTACATGAAGATGACGAGGAGAGCGCTGCACTACGTAGGCTCGTGGCCGGACACGCAGTTCGGCGAGCACCGTCCCGCGTTTCCACTGCGTAACCATCGGTTCCTGTTCTGCTTCTGGTCCATGCTTCTGGTGCCTCAGATACTTTATATAAAGGATAATATGTATAAGCTGAGTTTCGCTGAATTAGGTTATAATTACATTCTTCAATTGGCATCTACAATCTGCGTGGTAAGATTTTCTACAAGAATTCTAATATTAGGATTACATATAAGAATTACATATGAAATGGGCGTTTTGTTTAACTGGCCACTTTGATCTTAAATATCTGGCGTTTGGTTAAGAATTCCAAATTCAAATTTATTTCAACTAGCTGAGCCCGCAACTCCGCTCGCGTGGACTACAGAATTAAATAAAGTAGAAAATTATTGAGTGTTATATCCCGTTCTCCTCCCCTTCCGCCGCCCCTTCTCCCTCCCCTTCCTGCTCCCGCTCCAGCTCCAGCTCTGGGTTCGGGTCCAGATCCAGGTCAAAACTCACATACATACTACCTAGAATAGAATAGAAAGACTTTATTGGGCGAACACAAATACAAGGAATTAAAATTGACGACATAAATATGAAAAAAAAGAAGCAAACAAATTACATAACCATTAAAACAAAACAGAAAAAAATGACACAGTGTTGTAGTGTGACGCCAAAAGGGTCCCCAGCTCAGCCTACATCACATACTGCCTCTCCATAATCCCTTGTCTTCACCTGGACCTGGACGGAATTCGTTTTGCAATGAGTGAGAACTACATTTTTGAGACAGGTGGTGGGGGTGTGAGTAAAGGGAAGTGTAGGGGATAGTGAGTAAAGTGAAGGGTGAGTGGTGGGGAAGGGTGTGAGGGCAGGGGGAAGGTGCACATTAGTAGGTATACATACTCAAAACAACAAATTATAACATGCACGGCATTCAGATTACGATTACATTAGGACTAACTATATTTTGGAGCGGGATTGGGAGGTGGAGGATAGTCTGAGTGGCAGTGGAAGTGGGAATGGGAACGGGAGCGGGAGTGGGAACTAGAGCAGATTCTGTAGTCCACGCGAGCGAAGCCGCGTTTAGAATAATATTAAGTTATGTTGGGAGGCAGGGAAGAAGTGAGGAAGGTTAAGACTATTGCCCATATTAACATAAGTTTAATATGGAAAATATTCAGTACTTTTCGAGAAGATATTTACAACTAAGTATAACAGATATTGTTTTGGGCGATAAGGTACACTTTTCTGCAGGGATTATTAATTTAAACGAGGTGTTCTTGCTATGAGACTTTATTTGTGACTGGCTAAAATACTCGAATGGTAGATATTTAAACGGTTACACACACATGCAAATTTGTCGTAGTGATATGCCAATACAGAGAAAAGTAAACCGAACATGCCGCCCACCAAAGGACTCTTAGTCCTTTTCAAAAAAATTTATTATCTACTTGAATTTAACATAAATTGACGCCATTTAAGCTTACTTACATACAACAAATAATTAAATGCATTTTACTAACAACAGTAAATAATCAGACCTTCATGCAACACAGATAATAATAAAGAATTAACAAATTATGACTCAATGTCTATTGGTAACAGGCATAATTTAGTTACAGATCGTTTTACTACATTGTCTCCACTCTTCACACTGTAAACTCGGGTCACCCCGTCTGCGCCTGGATGTTTGTCTACAATCCGACCCAGGGTCCATTTTGAAGGAGGAAGGTTTTCGGTCTTTATAAGTACTAGGTGACCTATGTTGAACTCCTCTATCTTCTGGAGCCATTTCGTTCGCTGTTGTAGTGCAGACAGATACTCCATCTGCCATCTATGCCAGAAGTCTGTCAGTAGCTTCTGCAAGTGCTGCCAACGAGACAGGTAGCTTATTTTAACATCTCGTAAATCTGGATTTGGTACTGTAACTGGAGCTTCGCTAATCAGGAAATGGCCAGGTGTTAAAGGTACTATACTGTCGGTATCGGAGTCATCAATGGGGCTCAATGGCCTAGAATTCAGGCAGGCCTCAATTTGGCATAGCAGGGTTGTCATCTCTTCAAAGGTCAGGTGAGTGGTTAGTATCCTTTTCATATGATGTTTCATTGATTTCACCGCTGCTTCCCACAAACCTCCCATATGTGGACTGTATGCTGGAATAAAATGCCATTGGGTGCCATCCATTGCAAGAGACTCAGCAATCGGACCTTCAAACTCTAGCTTGGCTTGGTTCCATGCCAACGCAAGTTCTTTATTGGCTCCTACAAAGTTTCGACCCTGGTCGCTCCAGAGTTGTGCACATCTTCCTCGTCTAGCAACAAATCTTCGGAAAGCACCAATGAATGCCTCTGATGTAAGATCTCCTACTAACTCCAAATGTATAGCCTTCGTGGCCATACATACGAAAATGGCAATATAGGATTTGTTAGTTTTTGATCCTCTGCCCCTTGCCATTAGGACTTGATATGGGCCGGCAAAGTCCACACCGCTGTTTAAAAATGGTCTAGCTGGAGTCACCCGTACCCGTGGTAAATCTCCCATAAATTGCGCCCTGGCAACAGCATTCTGCTTGGCACATATCAGGCAGCTGTGAATCCTTGCCTTTATGAATCTCTTTGCCTTCAATATCCAATATTTTGATCTTAGATAACCCAGCATCAATTGTACTCCCCCATGCAATGTTTTCAGATGGGCATCAGCTACAATAAGAGCCGTCAGATGATTTTTACCATCTAGAATCACTGGATGTTTCGTTTTTTCATCTAAATCCGAATGACGTAATCTTCCGCCCACCTTGAGAATCCTTTCTTCGTCCAAGTACGGATCTAAAGATTTTAGTTTGCTTCCCTTCTTCACTGATCTCTTTTTGTTCAATCTTTCTATTTCTTCCTCGAAATCCTTCGTTTGCGTAATTCTTATACATGTTTTTAAAGAATCTTGTATCTCTTGTGCGGTTATGGTTGTTCGTTGATTTTCCGTCTTCTTGTAGTTTAAAAATCTTTTGCCATATGTGATAACCCGTAGGAGTTCCATTAGATTGTCAAAGTGTTTAAATTGTGTCTCTAAACTGTTTTCGCTACCTTCGGTTTCTATTTTCAGGTTGACCTGTATAATTTCCTTACTTTCTAAATTTGTCGATATGTTGTTTGGCCGCTTGTACGTGATTTCTTCATTTTGTAACCATTTTGGACCTTTCCACCAGATTTCACATTCTTTCAATTCGGATAATTTCAGGCCTCTAGATGCTACGTCCGCTGGATTTTCTTGGCTTTGAACATGGTACCACTTGTTACCGATGCTGTCGATTATTTCCACTACCCGATTTTTCACGAATGTTTGCCATCTTGAAGGATCACCAAGGAGCCACGACAATACAATAGTTGAATCGGTCCAGGAGAATATTTGAGTTTCAGGGATTCTTGTAGCTTGTTTAATTTGCTTCAGAAGTCTAGCCAGCAGCACTGCGCCGCACAACTCGAGACGAGGAAGCGAAACCGGTTTGACTGGTGCCACACGTGTCTTAGCTGCGATGATACTCGTTTTCACTTCTCCGCCTTCTGTTTTTACTCTCATGAACGCTACTGCTCCGTATGCTTTGGTGGACGCATCGCAAAAGCCATGTATTTCGATATTTTTCACTCCCTTGTCAGTGGTTTGTAGCCACCGAGTTAGCTCAATGTCATTCATGTCTTGAAAGCTCTCGCGTATATTAAACCACTCTTCTCTGATTGTTGAATCAACCTCTTCATCCCATGTAATCCCTTGTAGCCAGAGTTTCTGCATGAGAATTTTTGCAGGTACAATACCCGGAGATAGCCAGCCTAATGGATCAAACAGCCGCTGAATCTCTGCCAAGATGGTTCTCTTTGTGACTGTACTCTCATCAGCTATTGCAGGTAAGTTGAAATTGTATTGAAACACATCCCTGCCCATGTTCCAGTACAGTCCCAGTGCTCTGATAGTGCCATCAATTTTAATATCCAAGTTCACATGAGAACTTCTCTGTGAGGGATCAAACTGTTTTAAGAATTCGGCACTGTTTGAGCACCATTTTTGCAGACAGAAGCCGCCCTTTCGCAGAATAACGTCAATCTGTTTGGCGGTTTCAATCGCGTCTTCCAGTGTCTTCTGTTGTTTGTGCTAGCCTGTCATCATTTTCTAGCTCCCACATTGATTTTAACATGTTGTCTAATTCCAGCTGAAGATGCATAACCACAAACTCATCTCGTTGTTTCTCGTCGCTAATGTTCCCGAATAGAATCCAACCCAGGTTGGTATTTTGAGCACATGGAGTGCCTGGGGGACCCTTGATAATTTCACTCTTCAAGATTTGGGCATATACTTCTACCCCTAGCAGCATGTCTACTCGTCCCGGTTGGTTGAAACTCGGATCTGCCAAGACGAGGTCCTGTAAGTGTGGCCAGGTGCAGGCAGAGATTTTTTGTGTGGGTAGTTGGGTTGTCAGTCGCGTGGGCATTATATAAGCTTTCACCTTGAGGTTGAAATTATTTTCACACCTCGATAGAACCTCAAGGTTAACAGCGTGTTTGACTGCAGTCTTGGTAGAACCGACACCAGTGATTGTGCCTTTGATAGGCGTTCTCTTAAGCCTTAGTGTCTGGGCGGCTCTTTCACTAATAAAGGATGCTTGTGATCCGTGGTCTATCAAAGTTCGAAGGACTGTCACGTGTCCTGACTCATCTCTCACTGGCACCAGCGCTGTGGCTAGTAGTGCTGTGGACGTATTCGAAGTGAAATGTGTTGACAGTGCGACATTTGATTCTGTAACACTTTCAGCATCTTCTTCCTGATCCTCAACCTTGCTATAATGAGCTTGAATTGCACTTGAATTGTCTGGCTGGTTAGGTGCATTTGTCTGATTAGGTGAGTGTAACATTGTATGGTGGCGTTTACGACAAATGCGACATGCTAGAAGTGAACGACAGTTCATGGCTGAATGTCCTGAGGCCAGACAATTGTAACAAAGTTTATGAGTCCTGACGTATTCACACCTCTCCGTTGATTCCATTTTGGTGAACTCCCTGCAGTGGTACAGCGCATGATTTTCTTTGCATATTTTACAAATCTTTGTGGTAAGGCTTGTATTTGAAGCTGTAGAGACGTGGACTGTATATTCCCTGCCTTTTGCAGTTTTCTCTCTTGATGGTGGGGTGATTAATTCCAATGTACGAAATTTGGCTTGCAGAAACTTGACAAGATCTTCCCACGTTGGCAACTCCTCGGAATTATCTTTGTAGGCGCACTCCTCCCAATCTCGATGTGTCTCTGGGTCCAACTTCTGAACAACCAGAAATATGATCATAGGATCCCAAGAGTCTGTAGAAATCTTTAAGTTTTTCAGGCTATTGATGCATTCATTAGTTGTATCCAATAACGATTTTATATGATTGGCAGTTTGAGTAGGTATCCTTTTTTGTGCAAATAACTTTTTTAAGAGAGAATTTACTATAAGTCGCTTATTACCGTAGCGGTCCTTCAAAAGCTCCCACGCCTGCTCGTAGTTGTTCTCGGTGACTTGAATGTGCCTCAGAAGTGACTCCGCTTCTCCAGTGATGCTGCATTTTAAATAGTGCAGCCTTTGTACCTTGCTCAATGATGTGTTATTGTGCACTAACGAGACAAACAAGTCTTGAAATGTCGGCCACTCTTCATACACTCCAGAAAATGTTGGTAGTTGAATCTTCGGTAATTTCAATAATGATGCACCATTTGGTTGTTGTGTTAACTCATACTGAATAGGCGGCGGCGGTGGTGGCGATGGTGTGAGTGATGACAACATGTCCTTTAAGTCAGCGTGTGTGCACAAATACAACTCTTCGATCTTAAAATAGTCTTCATTTACAAAGTACGGCATAGTCTGGCGAGATTCCTTCGGTACGGTTCTTGATAAGCTTTGATGTGCATTCTTGAATGAAGCCCAGTATTCTTCAATGGTTTGTAAACGTGTCTCGATGTACCCCTTCGTAAGCCTATGTTTAGGGCATTTTTTCAAATTAGTTTGAGCCTTCTGTAGCAAACTTGCCGTATCTTCCAATGTCATCAACAGTTGCTCCGCCGTAGTAGTCATTTTTCATCGAATTAATGTTCCAAACGCCAAAATATCTTCAGATTCCCACTCGATAACTCGTTAACTTCACCGTACTCGCAAGTAGATAAAATACAGTCGAATTGGTACTTTTAAATAAAGTTAAATTGACGCACAAAAGAAATCCGCATTCCTTAGATAAGGCGAGCTCGCTGCTCCTTTGTCTCCGGCCGGCCAGCTGGCGAGTTCTTTTGTATTCGCACGTGTTGAGTAAGGTCGTAACTGGTAGCACAATTATCCGGTTCGATTTAGGACCATATGTTTTGGGCGATAAGGTACACTTTTCTGCAGGGATTATTAATTTAAACGAGGTGTTCTTGCTATGAGACTTTATTTGTGACTGGCTAAAATACTCGAATGGTAGATATTTAAACGGTTACACACACATGCAAATTTGTCGTAGTGATATGCCAATACAGAGAAAAGTAAACCGAACAGATATTTCAGTAAACAATTGAATTCACCGTCCGTTTTTTTCTAATAAAACATCGTATGAAACTATTGGCGCCTTTGCAGTTCTGTGATTGATTTAATAATTACTTACTTTAAGAAGATGAGTGGCATAAAGTGAATATAAGAATCGTAATATAATAATCTGTATTGCTGTTTTAAACCTTCGTTTAAAACACACATTCTACTTCTCGCAGCATAACACATAACGCGACCATGACTACAATTATATCTCGGAAGGACTTCATAACAGCTATCGTTATTGAATGCTGTGAGAATTATTATTGTGTGTGTTAAAATAAGGGCTACAACAGAAGTAAACGCCGATACTTCGAGACATGGTCGAAAGTACGCAGCCCAAATAGGTAACACATTCTCGAGTTTGTCATCAGTTCAACGTCAAGAAAAGCTACGGCACCTTAAGCAATAAGTTAGGAGTGAATTTAATTAACTTTTTCATTATTTTATCTCTACGTAAAACACTCATTTTATTTCTCACAGGTGCGAATGACCATGCCATCAATGAAATCCTACGGAGAGGTTATAAACATTTTCGTGTTAGAGATGCATCTGCTGCACCACAGGCACAAGTCTGAATACGCTATGAAGGTAACTGAGATAAATTACTTCAGATAATAAGTATGTATCTTCAGTTGTGTTCCTGCAATCAATGCAAATACTAACACTTATTTGTGGTTCGCAGGTACACAGACAAGTGCATCGAATTTGTACTTTCTTTTGTATTCTAAGTCACGTTCAGCTAGTTATAGGCCTGGTGTTTTATAACCTCACGCCAGTGATACGCAACTACCGCGCCGGCATGTTCAGCTTGGATCGCCCAGACAACGGTACCTTCGTGCACTGTATCTACTACAAGCTACCCTTCGACTACCAACACAACGTTATTGGCTACCTGACTGTGCTAATACTGAATGTGGTAAAAATGTGTGATGTAGCACTCGTATTTTTTATGTATGATCTTCAACTCTATATCATTGTGTTCCACACATGGGGTCATCTGAAAGTACTGGAACACAACTTGAGGAATTTCCCTAGACCAGAAATGAGATCGCAAGAAGGCTGCTCCAGCCACATTGAGAGCCCTCCATGGTACACGCCGGAGGAGTCAGTGGAAGTCGAACAGATGTTAAAAGAGATTATAGATCATCATATAACGCTGAAGAGGTTAGTTATAATCAATTTAAACCAAGTTAACATAATTATTATACTAATTACATCTAATAAATAAAATCGTAAACTTTGCGTGTCTGTACATTGAAGATATTTGCAAAAAAAAATTGTGGGGGTCTAAAGATAAGCAACAGAACACATTTTGATCATTTTTGAAATTTTTGTCTGTTTGTCTGTGAGTTTGTGCACGCATCACTTAAAAACTACTGAACGGATTTTGATGGACTTTTCACAAAAACATGGGGCAAAACTTAACTTAACATTAAGTCTTTATTTCATCGCAATCGGCTAACTCAATCAAAAGTTATAGATTTTTTAGTTTTCAAATACATTAGTAGGTAAGGTTATTATGCAATATGTTGCATATAGTAGTATTTCCGTGCTATTCAGATTGCGATGAGTTTGGATTACATTTGGAGCTGCGAGTAGGAATTGGAGTGGGAGTGGGAGATGGGGGTGGGAGTGGGAGTGGGAGTGGGAGTGGGAGTGGGAGTGGGAGTGGGAGTGGGCGTGGGCGTGGGCGTGGGCGTGGGAGTGGGCGTGGGCGTGGGCGTGGGCGTGGGCGTGGGCGGGGAGTGAGTATGAGAGCGGGAGCGGAAGCGGCAGCGGAAGCGGGAGGGGAGCGGGAGCGAGAGCGGGAGCGAGAGCGGGAGCGGAACCGGAGCTGGACCGGAGCGGGAGCGGGTATGGTACCAGTGTAATTGGAGTGTTTGAAAATTCGCATAACTTATCCGATTACGATGAATTTGTGGTATACGTATGCAACAAAGTAATGTCAGTCGGAATTTGGATTGCGATGGATTAGTTACGAGGACTACATTTGGAGAGACGAGGGAAAAAGGTTTGAGGGGAGGGTTGAGGGGAGAGCTGATGGGAGGGTTGAGGGGAGTGTTGAGGGAAGGGTTAAGAGGAGTGTTGAGAGAGTGTTGAGAGGAGGGTTGAGGGGAGGGTTGAGGGGAGCGTTGAGGATCGGGACCTGGACCTGGACCTGGATTTGAAGTCTGAGTAGAAGTGAGATAGGGAGCGGAAGTGGGAATGGGAGCGGATCCTGTAGTCCACGCGAGCGGAGCTGCGGGCACAGCTAGTCAATAATAAGAATGTAATGCCATACCTTCTGGTATTTCTCAGGGATCACTTTTGGGTCCATTGATGTTTATTACATACTTATTTGTAAACTAGCTGTGCCCGCGGCTCCGCTCGCGTGGACTACAAAATCCGCTCTCACTCCCACTCCCGCTACCGTTCCCTTTCCCACTCCCGCTCCCACTGTCCATAACCGCACTTCCAGCTCCGCTCCCACTCACGCTCCCGATCCCACTCCCAGCCACTCCCACCTCCAAAGGTCCAGATCCAGGTTCAGGTCCAGGTCCTGCCCTCAACTCGACTCTCAACCCTTCCCTCGACCCTTCCCTCGACCCTCCCCTCGACCCTTCCCTCGACCCTCCCCTCAACCCTATCCTTAACTCTCCTATCAACCCTCCCCTTAACCCTCCCTCAACCCTCTGCTCAAACCTCTTTCTCTCTTACCCTCGTTGCTCCAAACGTAGTCCTCCTAACTAATCCTTCGCAATCCAAATTCCTCCCAGCATTACTTTGTTGCATGCGTATGCAACAAATTCATCGTAAACGGATAACTCAATCAAAAGTTATGCGAATTTCCAAAAACATTGGTACTATACCCGCTATCGCCGATTTAGACAAACAGACAAACAGACAGACAAGCAGACAAGCAGACAAACAAACAAACAGCCAGACAAATAGACAAAATTTCCAAAAATGAACGAAATGTGTTCTATTACTTATCCTTAGACCCCCTAATTTATTTTTTTGCAAATATCTTCAATGTACAGACACGCGAAGTTTACGATTTTATTTATTAGATAGTTCAGAATAAACAAATTCTGCACACGTCGGTACATATCGCAGCAGCTTCACCTGTAAAAGTTCTTGTTTTAATCAGTTTCGTCAACCAGACTTCTAGCGCCTTCGGACAGATGATATTCTTTACCTACGCCCTTCAACAGATCAGCGGCTGCATTTTACTTCTGGAATGCTCCTTAATGGTACTTTAATTATTTTATTTATTACCCGGCCAATATTCTCAATTAAGTACAACGAATACCTGTTTATAAATTGCTCTATGATCTTTACTTAAGAGTAAATATTTACTCATAGGTTTATCATCGTTCAGCTCAATGCCTAGTGCAGCAATACGAACCTTTCTCCAAGTTTCAAAGATAGGGGAAAGGGAGTATTGCGGAACTTCTTCCTATTTATTATTGACTAGCTGTTGCCCATAACTTCGTCCACGTGGACAACTTAACATCAAAAATTATTATGTATTTCCCGTAGGAATGACATGTTTTTCGGGATAAAAACTATCCTATGTATGATAACCAGTTCGGTTATCGCCCCGGACTGTTTACGGAAAGTGCGATATTGTGTCTTAAGCATACCGTCAGATACTACACTGACCGAAAGACTCCAGTATACGCTTGTTTCCTCGACCTGTCGAAGGCTTTTGATCTGGTTTCCTATGACATCTTGTGGAAAAAACAAGAGGACATACAGTTTCCACAGGAACTAGTTAACATCTTTACGTATTGATAAAGGAGAAAATAAACTGTGCATAAAATATATAAAAGGTATACCCAAAATAATAGAATCTTTACCAAAAAAAAACTCCATATAAACGGCGAACTCCGCAATCTGATAACATCAAATGAAAGAATATCATATGAATAGCCACTACCAACTATGCGGACATTAAAAGTACAAAAAAAACACTAAAATGCTTCTATGCCAACGCTCGTAGTATTGTAAAACCAGGTAAATTCGATGAGCTCAGATGTGTTGTAGAATCCTTTCAAACAATAATTCACATTGTTATAATATCAGAGACATGGATAAAAAATTAGGATGAAGCCAAAAGTTTTCAACTACCGTGCTATACGTACTACTATAACTACAGATCCAACGTACGAGGTGGTGGAGTTTCAATATTTGTCCATAACAATCTGAGACACAACTTAATTGAAGAATATACCATAGACGAAAATCACTATCTCTGGGTGCATATTGGAAAATTCTCTTTGGATATTGCAGCCATTTATAAGCCCGATCGTACCAACACAAAAAACTTACTCGATACGTATTCTCTACAACTTCGCAAGAGGAAAAGAGCTGTTGTTTTTGGAGACCTCAACTTTGATCTGCTAAAGTCAGAAGGTTCAACTCGCGATTACAAAGATTCCATAAAAGAAAACTATTATAAAATACTAAATAAAATAGACATAAAACACTGTACCCGTGAAACATCGACTACTACAACTATACTAGATCACGTATATTCTAACCTAAAAGCGAATGACTTCCACCTTGCTATCGTCGAATCTTCAATGTCTGATCATAAGCAGATATACTTTGAAGTAAAAAAATACCAACCGCCACCAATATTGAAAGTACAGTATGTAGCAATAGACTATGAAAAACTATACAAAAACTTTCAACAAATGGATAGAAATACTAAAGAAAATAAGTATGAACATCTAAAAAAGAAATTATTGAATTGTGTAGAGGAAAGTACAATAACAAAGACTAAAATTTTAAATCCACCTTGACGAGATTGGATAAATAAGGATACAATACATGGTATTAAAAAGCGAAATATAGCATTGCAAAATTATAAAAGAAATAAGGCAGACAAGACACAACAAGAATTTGAAAAGGAAAAACAATTGGTTCCAGAAAAAATACATAAAACAAAATCAACATGTTACTATAAGTCTTTCAATGACTGTAAAAACAAACCTGCAAAAATGTGGACACTGATCAATAATTTATCCAATAACAAAATCAGAAACGCCTCAATACCAGCTAAACTTCAGACAAACGCTGGTATAATTACTAACCAAAATGAAATTTCTGAATGCTTCAACACCTTTTTCTCAACGATTGGAGAGACCCTGGCGAATGAGATTCCTGTAAAATATCATGATAACCTAATTCTCACGAAAGGAACTAATATTACTGGAGGAGCTGAAATCAGCAAACTAGAACCAGCAACTACGGATGAAATTGTTAACATAATAAATAATCTAAAACCCAATACTAGTTCTGGCATAGATGGCATGGCACAAATATTTGAAAAAGTCCTGTACAACCGGATAGATAAATTCTTATCATCTATAAACTTTCTTCATGAAAAACAATATGGTTTTAGAGCTAAATCTAATACACTCTCAGCAACAATTGACCTTGTGACTAAAATTAAAATCAAAATTGATCAAAAACAAATAGCACTGGGAGTCTTTATTCACTTGAAAAAAGCATTTGTCACAGTGAGCCACGAGATTCTGTTAAACAAACTAAAAGATATCGGTATTAATGGAAGTGCACATGATATTTTCAAATCATACTTATCTAATCGCCAACAAATAGTCAAAATTGGTAAACATCAAAGCAACCCGAAACAGATTAATTATGGCATACCTCAGGGATCCATTATGGGGCCACTCTTGTTCTTGATTTATATAAATAGTATTCACGAAATTCATCTTAAAGCAGACGTTACGCTATATGCCGATGATACCTGTATTTTTTATTTTGGACACTCAATTGACACTATTATTACTGATATGCAAAATAACTTGGACCTATTAAACGTGTGGTTCCAGTGTAACCTGTTAACTATTAATACTACTAAAACAAATTATGTAATCTTTGCTGCAAAAAACAAAAAAATATCGGACTTTGCACATCCTACCATCAATAATAAAATAATTCATAAAAATCAAATGAAAAATATCTTAGTCTTACATTAGACAATTATCTTTCCTGGAAATCACATATTTAAAATATTAAATCCAAATTAGTATTACTAACGGGTGCTTTACGCAGTATTGTACGTTGTCTTCCTCACCGTATACGACACTTAATATTCAACTCGCTTGTTAAACCACACATTGACTATTTAATAGAGGTATGGGGGTCTGCTGTCAAAACAAACTTAGCTATAATACAAATAGCACAAAACAAATTGATTAAAGTCTTATTTAACTACAATTTTCTAACACCTTCTCGCAAAATATTTAAGGACACTAAAATAATGAACATTACACAAACATACACATATTACACTTGAATCCTAATACGAAAATTTTTAAACAAAGATATACGCAATAACATACGTTTCACTAAAAAACAAACTGTACAAAAAATGTCGCTACGTAATGCAATAATTTAACACTACGCCCACCCCGAACCAATTATAGTAAGAAGAATATCGTATATGAAGGTGTCCAATTATATAATAAATTACCAAAAGATATAAAAGAATCGAAACGTATGTATACATTCAAAAAAGGACTAAAATTTTATATCACAAATACATTTAATTAGATATGTATGCAGATGCCGTCAATGGCACATCTACTCGTAGTTATGATAGTTTCTTGTACTCTAATAATACTGGTTGGTGCAACAATGTAACAAAAAAATTTAAGAACTGCATGACTGTAATGTTCCACACTTTTTATTTATATACCCGCATAGTTTTTAATATTGAAATGTATTTATACGCTTGCTTTACATACATAACCTTCTTGGTTATAACAGCATTTTTCATTTAGGTGAATTGTTTTAATTCTTAATGAAAAATAAAGATCTTAAACATTAGGTATTGGTATGGAAACCAGATCAACAATGTGAGATGGGCGGGTACATTGTCAGAACCCTACAGGCTGGAGTGCAGGGTGAGGTGAGGCGGGGGGAGTCTGGTCTCGATCTCCCGGGTGCTGATGGGGCTGCCGCGCCACCGCATGCCTGGTACGCCGCGCGCGCGTTAGCCCCAATAGCATACTGCAACTGGTGGCGAGTAAGCTCAACTGTCCGTACATCTGGAGGTGTTGCCACTTGCAGATTTGCATACCTATATGACTAATTTTGGCATTTTTATAGTTTGACATTAACATAGTTTTAAGTTGCGTACTAACAAATTTATGGATCATTGCTTTACGAAATAAAAACTTTGATTATGTCCTATTTCAGGACCAAACCTATACATGTGCCAAGTTTCATCCCAATCCGTCCAGTGGCTGAAGCGCGATTGAGTAACGAACATCAAAACTTTCGCATTTATAATATTAGTGGCATAGTGGAATGGGATAAGTCATGTTTGCTATGCTACTTGCAATATGTATTGTATATGTATAGTAGCCAGTTTATTGACCTTTGTATCCATAAATTGTTCTTTTAACTTTTAAGGATCCGGAAACGATTGTAATGTATATTTTAACGACGTTGTGTCTGTTCTGTCAATTGATTCAAGTATCAATTATATTCGAGCTTGTCGGTTCAAAGGCAAGTATCAAACATTAACGCTTGCTTTTATTAGTGTGGTGCGTTCAGAGTCAGTCAATTATCAGTTTGCAACCTTATGTTGATCAGAGTGACACCCTCATAGACGCCGTGTACAGCGTACCGTGGGAGTGCATGGGCCCCCGAGAGAGGAAGACTCTTCTCATACTCCTATGCAACGTGCAGCAACCGATCAGTCTGAAAGCCGGTGGCTTAGTACCGGTGGGCGTTCGAACCATGGCTGCGGTAAGACTTACTCGTATTATTCAAAATGCGTCGAGACTTCCACCTAACAAATCGAATTATGTACTGTCGAAGACGCGCTACACCTTTGGTAAATTTTTTTATAATTTAGTAAGGATCTTTTAATTTTAGTTAATAGATGGTAACTTAGCATTTCTTTACCTGTAGGTTCATAGTGATAAGATAGGACTTCGTCACTATATTAACTACATCTACTTGTTAATCATTTAATGCAGATGAATAGGCCAGTCAGTCACCAAAAAATAAACAATTATGTATTTAAATTTCGAGGTTTATGGTTTCGAGGTAAGCCGCTTAACTGCCTAATAACATGCGATTTGATTTGGCTCAAAGTCAAAGTCAAAATCATTTATTGCATATGAGTACATTTGGTACATTTATACACGTCATTTTTTTTATCGACTACCGCTTCCTAGGTGTTAGCGCTGTGAAGAAGAAACGGCGCAACAAACTTCACGCAACACATCTTTTAAAAATCAAGTTTGCATACAATTAATAAAGATTTTGCGAAGCTGGATTAACATTAGTACCAGGCATCTTTGTCATTCAAATAACCGTTTACTTTATAATAGTCTTTCTTACAACTTTAGAGGTTGTTTTTTAATGTGAACGATTTACTGAACTTACTTAGTCTTAACCCTGGTAAAACAAGTTTATTTTTATTTCTTGTATTATAACTATTATTGTCACAGTGCCTCAAAAAGAGAGATACATTTTTTCTGACATATAAAATATTATCTAAAATGAATTGACCAGCTACTGTTAATATGCTTATTTCTTTAAACTTTTTTCTTAATGAGTCTCTACAACGCAGATTATAGATTGCCCTAACTGCTCTTTTTTGCAAGATGAAAATGGTCTCTATATCTGCTGCTTGACCCCACAGTAGGATACCGTATGCCATGATACTGTGGAAGTAGCTAAAGTACACTAACCTCGCGGTAGCAACATCAGTTAATTGTCTGATTTTCGTTACGGCGTAGGCGTCAGAACTTAATCTGCCAGCTAATGAAGTTATTTAGGCCTTAGGCTTTCTAGTATCTATATATATTCAGCTATCTGTATAAATTTGTTCCACTGGTTGACTATGAAATAAATACAATTTATTTTAATATAATTTATAGGTAGCTTAATAGGTCAATCAGTGCAAATGCAATATTTTGAAATTAGCATCAAGGGAAATGGCTTAGGTGTCGATTCAAGAATCTAAGTCATTCGAGGAGAGTTAGACAGAGTCTTTCGGGTTCTATAGATCACAGTTTACTAGTAAATGTAACATCCAGACCAGGGCCACCTTGTACGAAGTTGTTCTTCCACAGAATCCCATGACCTCTAGCGCCCAAGTCCAATGCCAACGACACTAAGCTACTTACTTCATTATATAAAGTGCGATGTAGTATATTAAGTCACAACTAATGCAAGTTTTTTATTCGCAGATAATGAAGTCGTCATTTTCGTATTTCCTCATGCTCCGCACTTTAGACAGTAATTAATTATTGTATGAAGCTTTTATTGTAAATGTTTCATTACTATAATTTTTATTAGGTTCCTGCTACCAGTTTTATTCTTTATGCACACTATAATGTACAAAGGCAAACTTAATGCAGAATCTCAGTATGATCTATCAGTAATAAAAGCTTGCTCTCTGATTGTGTCTTATTCTTAATGCCATTAGCATTCCCAATCGAAACCGATGCGATATGATGAAACTTATGATTAAGAGTCGGAATAAAAAGGCCATTTGCCAAGGCCAGGAAGGTTAGCAAAGAAACCAGAATAGATGAATAAATATAATACATAGAGGCTTTCATTGGAAAAGGCCTATGCCCAGCAGTGAACGTCTAAAGGCTGACATGATGATGATGAATACATTAGATAATTTATATATATCACAGGCTGATCATAAAATCATGCAGATTATGGATGCACCTAGCCACATCGTGATCTGGTGTCATTTCATGATATGCCTGACTAACGCTTAGCCATATCGTGAAAAGGCTGATTTACAACCAGACATACTAGTAGGTATTGATCCTAGATAAACGTGAATGATCAGCGTTGCTACTCGCTTAGACATCTCATGATATAGCCAGGCTAAGAATAGTTGTAAAAAATACACCACCAGAGGCGCTCGTCCTAGCGAGTGCTTGACAGGTACCTACTATTATATGCTGGATCGTCTCAGAGCTCTCCCGACATCTCCGGCATAACTCATCCTCACCATCTGCCTTGATGATATAGGTATTTGAGGTAGTTTTTTGTCGCAACCCCCTGGTCCTGGTTTGCCAGCATAAAGCCCTCGGTTTCAGTAAAAATGTCACCTCGCCTAAGCCAGTTGTTCGACGATTTTTTTGCAATTACAGTGATTTTTTTGTCACTTCTACAGTTTAAAGAATATTAAACTTAATGATTTTCTCAACTAGACTGCATTCATAACTCAAAACTAAGTTTTTTGTGGGTCAGAACACCAATACATAACACCGTCCAGTTCATGCTTGCTTTAAATTATTTATGGCACCTTTTAAGTTCATAATCAATCAGAAATTTTATCTATCCAATCACATGTAAAATATCCAGGGGAATACCTGTTTTCCAAAAATCCCTAAATAGTTATTTTTAGCTCGTTTCTTCATCGCTCAGATAAACTTATCAAAATTATGATTATTTTGTATAACCTTCAAAACACACGCCTTTTGGAATCAATATTTTTCTCAGGATTACAATATTCCTCACATTTATTACTTAGCGCTGTAAAATTGTTATTATCAACATCTGCGACATAAAACTCTTCGATTAATTCTCTTCAATATTTCCCTATGATATTAATAGATAATGCATTTTTTTTTCTTTAGTCTACGTCCTCTATACCAGATGCAGACAAAAATTATTCAAACTCCATCTTCAAACGCTTCTCTATTAGGGTATCTGTTTTGGCGGAATAAAAGTACCCATAAGATGTATGATAACTACATGTAAGAACGGAATCTTATGGCAGAACAATTATATAAATATCATTGCGACAAGACATTGTCGCAATGGTCTATCAAGTTTTCAAGCTATAGATATTTTATAAGGTCAAGGTCAATCATGTTAGATCTAAAATAAATATTGTAATACCTATTCTAACTCTTGATTGTGCAAATAAACGAATTATGAATAAAATAAAGGAACATTTAGGTCTGAATATGATTATAATAGAATCGACATGTCTACGTCTGGACAAACTGCAACTATTTCAACCTCCATCAAATGTATATGCAAAATTTGCAATAAGTTTGCATTGGGAAAGTCAAGGGTAAGAGTGGGAGGTACCGTACAAAGTGTATATATATTGTACATGGTATAACATGAGTATTGGGCATTTGTACATTAATTAAACGATTGGTTAAGCAATAAAGTTGCAAATAAAATATATTGATATCTTGAAAACTTGACAAAATACATCGTCCCGTCGCTAAGAGATTTAAATTATTTTGGTATGAGGCTTCGCTATCTGATGATAACAAATATAGGTATAAGTGACTAAGTATACCTAATAACCGGAAAGATTTTGTTTATAATTGTGTATTTTTTTTACAAATAAAGCTCCCATTAAAGCAATGGGCGGGTACATTTGAGAACAGCCTTGTGTAAACCATACATCCTGGTGTGAAACTAGGCGGGTGGCTAGTAAACAGTAATGTATGTCATTGCATCACTGTCGCTGTTTAAATAAATAATTATGTACTTTAATTTTGTACTGAATTCTTACAAAACCCGATACCCGCAGCATGGGGCATGCAGTCGTTGACTACCGTCATAATAACACGTCTCTCATGAACTACAAGTATCTGTATAGTTTGTAGTTTCGGTCGGCTAAGGTGATGGAGTCCCCAATGGATCTCACGTACATGAAGAAAACACGGAAATCGCTGACATACGTGAATTCGTGGCCGTACACGCAGTTCGGCGAGCACCGACCAGCGTTTCCACTGCGTAACCACCGGTTCCTGTTCTGCTTCTGGTCCATGCTTCTGGTGCTCCAGATACTTTACATAAAGGATAACATACGTAAACTGAGATTTTCTGAATTAGGTTATAATTACATTGTTTTATTTGCATCTGCAATCTGCGTGGTAAGTTTAAAAAAGTTCTAATATTTACAATACCATTCCCTTACGTTGGAAGGCAGGGAGAGGGAGGGAGGGAAGAAAAGACTATTAACAATATTAAAGTGATAGTTTAAACAGAAAATAATGACAATATTCACTACTTTTCTAGACATTATTCAATACTATAACCGACATTACCATTCCTAACTGAATTCATACTTATTTTCTTCTTTCATAGCATAGGAAGACTATTGGTAATTTTACAGTGAGTGTTTATTTCGTTTAGAAGAGCTTCATGCCAAATTTGAATGGAATCAACTTCCACTAATTGTCTGCCAAACTGCATCATTTTAAAAAATTATTAAAAAGAAAACAATAAATGTTTCTTTTAGTACTTAGTGGTCGTATCTACCATATTATGAGAAATAAAATGACGTATAACTTAATTTTCACCTTACTAATATGTTAAAAATTACAATATTATCAAATCATTGTTTAAACAGCATGATTTTCATTATTAACGCTACCATGCCTCCTATATTATAAAGTATAATGTATGTTTAAAATTATGGCTAAAACCAAAGATAAAAACAGAAGTAACATTCATTTAAGATACTCCGAGGCATATGGTCGAACTTATGCAGCCCATCACATGTATAAGGAGAAGTCAATAAGGGGAAGTAGGATTGAATTTGTTTAGAACGTTTATCAGTATTATCCTCAACGTAAAATCCACATTTTTCTTCTCGCAGCAGCGAATCACCATGCCATCAATGAAATCCTATCAAGAGGTTATGAAGATGTACGTGTTAGAGACGCATCTGCTGCACCACGGGCACAAGTCCGAATACGCTATGAACGTTTGTATTTGGATTATAAGAGATAAATTACTTCAGATATTAGGTTATATCGTGACGTATGTCTTATAATTACATTAAAAAAATTGTGGTTCGCAGGTACACAGACAAGTGCATCGAATTTTTACTTTCTTTTGTAACCTTAGTCACGTTCAGGTATTTATAGGCGCGTTGGCTTATAGCGTCACGCCATTAATAAGCAACTACCGCGCCGGTATGTTCAACTCGCATGGCCCAGTCAACGGCACCTTAAACCACTGTATCTACTACAAGCTGCCCTTCGACGATCAACACAACATCATCGGCTACCTGGCTGTGGTCATACTAAATTTATTTATGATTTGGGACATTGCATATGTAATATTAATATTTGATCTTCAACTATATATCATTGTGTTTCACACATGGGGTCATCTGAAAGTACTCGAACACAACTTGAGGAACATCCCGAGACCAGAAATGAGACCGCAAGAAGGATGCTCCAGCCACTTCGAGAGCCCTCCATGGTACACGCCGGAGGAGACAGTGAGAGTTGCACAGATGTTAAAAGAGAATATACTTCATCACATTTTGTTGAAGAAGTAAGCTACCATCAATCTAAACTTAATTATAAATATAATTACACAAATATTAGTAATTTAGTGCCGTTTCTTCTGGTATTCCTCAGGGGTCACTTTTAGGTCCCTTGCTCTTTATTATATACTTATTTGCCGTCGTCTCATATTAAATGACGATAAAAAAGTCAATATGACGGTTCGAAATGTGGCTGTTAGGTTAAGTCGCAAACGGATCCTGATAGGATTGCGGCGGCGTTTTGCAGTCTTAATGCTCGGAATTGTAAGTCAATAAGTGTCAGGTTCTTATTTAACAGTAAGGAATAAAATGACGCCAAATTTTATTCATACAAATCTTGTTCTCCTAATTATAACATTAAATATACCTACCCGATATTGTATATTTAAATAAAATATTGTACGGTAAAGTTGACTGTCTTGAATCACTGTTTGAATTGAATTTATGAGCATCAGCTAAGCAATTAAGGAATTTCAATCCTTTGCATGTCCCCGCTGCTAGCACCGATTACCGTTATAATTCATTTATTTACCGAGCCGGGTCGCAACTCAGCTAGCTCCGTGACTACCAAGCGCCTAGCGGTTGGTAATTATTTCGAGCCCCCTGCACCATGGAAAAGAAAAAGAAAAAAATTCGTTTATTATTTTAGAAAATTTTATTATTATACTCTCTAGTTTACTTATTTAAGTAGATTTGTTTTCTAATTTAATGTTAAGTAATTATGCGTGTTTTTAATTAATGTGTAAAAACCAGTTAGTGTAATAAAATAAAATAGATAAATAAGTAGTTTGAAGCAGCTTTATCTGTTTACCAATTTATTTATCAGATTCGTCAACAAGACTTCGAGCGGCTTCGGACCTATGATATTCTCTACCTACTCCTTTCACCAGGTTATCAGCTGCATTTTGCTTCTGGAATGCTCCATAATGGTACACATTTTACTTGTTTTATTTATTACATGACCAATAGATACATTAGGTGCAACAAAAACCTACTCGTATTTATAAACTACCTATGCCCGCGGCTCCGCTTGCGTGGACGACAGAATCCGCTCCCGTTCCCACTTCCGCACCATATCCTAATTCAAATCCCAGTCCCAATCCCTAACCCACTTCCATTCTCACTCAGACTCCCAATCCGAATCCCAATCCCAATCCTAATCCCAATCCCAGCCCCAGCCGCAGTCGCAGTCCCAATCCCACTCCAGCTCCAAATGTAATCCAAACCAATCGCAATCTGAATTATACCTAATACATAATCATTTTACTTCTTTGTTACATTGCATACTCGTATACCTACTAAATAATGTATTAGAAAAGTAAAAATTCCCATAACTTTTGTTTGATTGAGTTAGCCGATTGGGATGAAATCTATACCCATAATAAAACTATAACTGGTCTATGTCTGTACATGGGAGATATTGTAGAAAAATGTATATAGGGGTCTTTATAGGGCCAATAGAAGTCAAAATAATTGTTTTTAGAATTTTTGACTATCTGTCTTTCTGTCTGTCTATCTGTATGTATGTTTGTCTGTATGTATGTTTGTTACCTCACCACGCAAAAAATACTGAATGAAATTTGATTCAGTTTTCACAATTGTCTTGCTGGAGGTCTAACTTAAAATCTGGTGCATGTTGCATCTTGATACGCCACTTAGAACCCGAGATATTAATAAAGAAAATTTGCGTAGGCGTCGCGGTCAGAGTCGTAGTCGAAGTTGGTTTAAGAGTGAGTAGTCCACGCGAGCGGAGGCTTAACCTAACTAAATGTTAAGTTAAGCCCCATGTTTCTGTGAAAAGTCCATTAAAATCCGTTCAGTAGTTTTTAAGTGATGCGTGCACAAACTCACAGACAAACATGCAAACAGACTAACATTCCAAAAATGATTGAAATGTGTTCTATTACTTATGCTTAGACCCCTCAATTTTATTTGCAAATATTTTCAATATACAGACACGCGATTTTTAAGATTTTATTTATTAGATTGCATTGTAATCCTTATTTAAAAATAAATATTACCTGACTGATTTATCATCGTTCAGCTCAAAACACTAGACTAAGGAATACGAAACATTCTGCAAGTTCCAAGGAGAGAGGAAGGGATATATGGAGGTAGGACGGTGAGAAAGAGTAAGAGTGAGAGGGCAGGAAAGGATTACAAGGGGATTGTTGCGAGCAATCTGGTGTTAGAAACTTCTTTATATTATTATGGCAGTTATATTTGCTACACTTCACACATCATTAATTGGATGTGTATTGTTATCAGTGATCAACCTTTCTATTAATAAATTATTCTTTTAACTTTTAATTATCCAGAAACTATTACTGTTTATATACTATCTGCGATGTGTGTGTTCTCTCAATTGATTGAACTATCAATTATATTTGAGCTGGTCGGTACGAAGGTAAGTTTTTAAGACTTTCGTTTATTGAATCGGTGAATGTAATGTCAGTAGTCATTGAATATTACCTTATGTTGATCAGAGTGAGGCCCTCATAGACGCCGTGTACAGCGTGCCGTGGGAGTGCATGGGCCGCCGAGAGAGGAAGACTCTGCTCATATTTCTGTGCAATGTGCAGACTCCGATCAGTCTGAAAGCCGGCGGCTTAGTACCGGTGGGCGTGCGCACCATGGCTGCGGTAAGACTTACTCGTATTATTCAAAATGCGTCGAGACTTCCACCTAACAATTCGAATTATGTACTGTCGAAGACGCGCTACACCGTTGGTAAAAATTTGTACAATTTAGTAAGGATCTTTTAATTTTAGTTAATAGATGATATATCTTAGCATTTCTTCACCTGCTCATATTTCTGTGCAACGTGCAGACTCCGATCAGTCTGAAAGCCATCGGCTTAGTGCCGGTGGGCGTGCGCACCAAGGTTGCGGTAAGACTCATGTGAAGTCTACGATACGCTACGATTTACCAAAAATTTATGGGCGTTTTTGACCAAACCACCAATAATAGTAAGTCGTACGCCAATGAAATGGTCAGATATGAGGGAACGTACCCAAACTACGTGACCAGTTTAGGGGAGGAGGGGGCTTCAAAATACTACGCTTGGTTACAGGGTTAGGGGAGAGGGCGTTAGGTTTTATTATCCTCTAGCTAGGGAAATCTTATTATATTCAAATATGGCGCGCAGTTTTTAGCGATTTTTAAACTCACAGGTGGCAACACGAACATTAGCTGATTGAAAACTGACAGTTTTTCTTCTTGATAATATTTTTTTTATTTGTAATTATAGGAATGCACGCACTTTTGGCGTCACCTGGCAAGCGCCGTATTAATAAAGAAAAATATGATTTTTTTTTTCAATTATCTTTCTGTTTGCAAAAATTGGTTTGAAACCATATTTATGCATTACTACTTGAAAAATAGAGGCGGAGGGGTCTTGGCATATACTACGGATGGTCACCAAAGGGGGGTGAGGGGGGTAAATTTTTTTAAAAATGTGTCACTTAGTTTGGATACGTTCCCTAATAATAGTGGCGGCTAATCACAGTAAGCTGTATAATTGGCATTTTGGGCCTTGGCGTATCACATGTGGTAGTGGTTTGCTATAACTAGTAGGTGGCTGGTGGGTACTAAAAGGCACATAACGCCGAAAACACAACTAATTGAAATTAGACAAATTTTAATTGGCGTATCACTTACTGTTATTGGTTGCTGTTAGAGGGTGGGTATAACAAATATATCCACTCGTTCAGTCAGTCAATAACAAATACATACTTTTGTATCTCGAGGTTTACGGTTTCGAGGCAGGCCGCTTAACTGTCCGTAACATATAATTGATATTGGCTTTCAACTATATTGCAGAATGAATTGGTTCTAGTTGTTAACTGTATGCAGCTGAATAGTTAAGTTGGTACATATCCAATATTTTGATATTAGGATCAAGAAAACTACTTTATATATCGTTTCAAGAGTTTTATTTTTATTTTTTATATAATAATAATAATAATTCATTTATTTTAGATTAATCCATAATTGTGTTAGTGACAGACTTAAAAGTAATGTTAGTAAATATTAAATTCAAATCAAATAGCATCATACAAAACATTAAAAATATTATTTTACATTAAATATTGTGGCTCTGGAGTCTACATGTTTCAGGTTCCAGAACCGCACAACTGGGCAGTCCGCCCACTCCAGTATGGTGTTAAAGAAGCTGCTGGGACTATCCCGCACGCGACGCATCAGGGAGGCTATTCGTTTTCGCACTATGGACGGAAAACTGTCAATGCGTGCCGCAGCAAACATCCCGCATCCAGCAGTCCCAACAACATCTTTACCCATTGTTGTATTGAACACGCAGGGCGTCCATGGATTTGCGAGTACAGCTGACCCACAGGCTGCACGTGTAAAAAGTCTGGCAGTACGCCTTAAAGAGAGTTATTTTAACCTCTGTTGTACAGTGTGCAAACCTGCGCGCCAGCATGTTGCTCCTCACCGCCAACGCCCTGCGCTCCCGCTCAACATCTAGCTCGTCAAAGAGGTCCTCGGTGACCCAGTGCCCCAGGTATTTAAATTTGGTGACTCTACTCAGCACAGTTCCTCCAAATTCGATTGGGGGAACCGACTTCGGCTTTTTATTACCTGCCTTAAAGATGAGTAGTTCACTTTTCTTGGAGTTATACCTGAGGCCATGGGCCACTGCGTACCTTTCGCAAATCCTCAGTAGGGTCTCCATGGCTCTGATCGATGGGCTCAGCAGTACCATGTCATCGGCGTAGCTGACTTTTTAACAATCTTCCCATCCATTGAACACCCAACGCCAGCCCTGCTGAGCTCATCGATCAGCCCATTTATGTACAGATTGAAGAGCCGAGGAGAGGTCAGGCCACCCTGTCTCACTCCGCACTCCAACCTGTACTCTTTTGACTAAGAGCCTGCCCACCTCACAGCATTGGTTTGGTTATGATACCAGAACCTTAACAACTGTACGCATTCTTTGGGTGTGCTGGTTGCCCTCAGAAGCTTATCCCACAGAATATTGTACGAAACAAGATCAAATGCCTTCGACAAGTCCAGGAAACACGCATATACCGGCGTTTTACGCGTAACATAATACTGGACAGTATGCTTGAGGCGCAGGATCGCTGTTTTAGTAGACAGTCCGGGTCTAAAACCGAACTGGGCTTCATGCAAATTTACATGCTTATTAAGCTGGCGATCAAGCAAGATATCCAGCACCTTAGCTATCACGGTAGCGAGTGAGATCGGACGATAGTTATTCTGGTCGGAGGCATCCCCCGTTTGTTTTTTGCTATTGGTACAACTATGGTTTTCATAAATAAGCTTCTGAGGTAGATATTGATGGCTAACACATAAATTATATAACATAGCCAGCACCCTGGGAAGGTGTACACCAGCGAACTGCAAGTTCTTATATGACATCCAGATCGGGGCCAATAAATACGTAGCCGTCACGTTCGTTAATTAATTTGCACAACTAATTCAGTTTATTTTCTTTCGCAGATAATAAAATCGTCATTTTCGTATTTCCTCATGCTACGCACTTTAGACAGTAATTAATTATTGTATAAAGCTTTTTCTGTAAAATCTTCATTATTATACCTTATATTGGGTACCTGCTTACTTAAACTTTTATTCTTTATGCACACAATAATGTAGAAATGTGAACTTAATGTCAAATGTATGGTTTGTCAGTAATAAAAGCTTGCATTCAGTTTGTGTCTTATTTCTCAATGTCATTTCTTTCCGAGCCGCTATACTGCTGTGATAGAAAAACTTACTTATGATTAAATGTCGGAATAAACAAGCTATTTTGATATTAGGGTTAATCGTGAAATGGTCTTAATTTTGAAAATGATCCTCCTATTTTTTATAGATAGATAGATAATCCATGTATTCTTAAAAATTATAGAAAAATCATGTATTAATAGATATACACCCATATTACATAAACAACGATGATAACTTATAAAACAAAATAAAATATTCAATTACTGCAAAGTTCTGCCGATACAAAGAACAATTAAGCTAGTTGTATTAAAAGACGAACACCATAATATTAACCTGCTGAAGGAGAGAGGGAGAGACAACAATCTCAGAAAATTAATATATGGAAATAGATTTATTGTACCAAAAATTAATAATATGTATGGCATGAAAAATGTCAGATATATATTGCCTAAACTTGTAAATGGTCTGCCAAATGATATACAAAATAGTTATTTAACAACATAAATATAACAACATAAAAAAAAACTGTTAAAAAAATATCTGTTGGCTAGCCAGAATAATGTTTACATTTTATAAACCTGAAATGTACCTTACTTATATGTAAATGCTATAATCTGTAAAAGTAGATAACTTATTGTTACGAACTCGTCTTCTACAGATAAACCTAAATTTTGGTTTAGTTAGAAGACTAGTAATTTAAGATTCATCTTATGGTTTTTTCTTGATCAATAAAAAAAAATATGAAGCAAAACAGTAAAAATGTATAAGATAATTGTAAATATAGTTCTGTGTTTAGCACACAACAATGTTACAAATATGACATATATTTTCACAGAGGTACACCAAACAAACATAACAAAACAAAAGTAACAGTGTGGTCCGTGCTATGCTGCATAAAATACCGTAACTTAGTATAATGTCGCACCCCAGCGGCGTGCGCTGATATTTTGCTAGGATCGTTACATTAGAAGGTACGCGACGGTCGGTAGGTATTTTTAGCATGTCTTGATTCTTGAAAGCATCTTTCTACACTATGCTCCTGCGATACTGTTTGAGCGGTCAATAACAATCTCGCTGAGATAACCTGCGAGCGGAATATCATGGCAAAACAATTATTGAAATATCATAGGTACGGAACATTTGTACTTTATCAAGTTCACCAGCAATCGATATTTTATCGAACATTTAAGTTTTTATAACAAAATCGAGATCGGAACAAACTGAATTTTTTTGAACATCCATCAAATATGCAAAACCTGCAATAAATTTGCATTGGACAAGTCATTGGTGATAGTAGAAGGTACCGTATTGATACATTCAAAGTGTATATAGTGCACTGTATACATGGATGATGGCCATTTTTATATTAGTTAAACATAAGTCACTAAGTATAAATTTTTATTCGATTTTATTTTTTATTCGATAAATTTGTTTATCACTGGCTACCAATTTGACAAATAAAGCTTACCTAAAACAATGGGCGAGTACATCTGGGAACAGCTTTGTATAAACCATTCCTAGTGTGAAGTCGGCGGGTGGTCAGTAAACAGAAATATATGTAATTGCATCACTGATAGTGTTTAAAAAAAAAATTACGTACATTAATTTTGTAATAAAATTACGTACATTATTGTTTATTTGTTGTTTGTCTTACATAAATCGACAGACAAGTCATGCAGTCGCTGACTACCGTAATAAAGACACGTCTCTGTGTGAGCCAAAAGTATCTCTGTAGTTTGTAGTTAGAAGCGCTCGGCTGAGGTGATGGAGTCCCCAGTGGATCTCACTTACATGAAGATGATGCGGAGATCGATGTGCTACGTGGATTCGTGGCCAATATAATACACAAAAAATTTACAAAAAAAAGGGCATAACATAAAAGTATACAAAGGTGGACTTATCTCTATAAGAGATCTCTTCTAGCCAACCTCCACTGTATATACATACTTATACTTTGTATGTACATATTTCTTTTTAACATGTAAAAAAATTCCTCACGTTTAACAAACCTTATTCTTGTCCAGTCTCTCGTATTTCCCGTGTTTAATTATACTGATAAACCCTTAAACCCTATCGAAGTTAGCACATTCTTTGCGTTCTAGATTCTAATCCTTAAATGACCCTTTCTCTCTAAATAGCTTCTGTGCTCATCCCACGATGGAGTTCTTCGTTCCTATCACGCCGTAGTAAGCCGTAGAGGCTTGTATTGCCAACTCACCGCTCCACTTCTTCTCCAGTTCTTTTACCGATCAAGCTGATCGCCTATGGCACTCTTTAGGGAGATTAAGAAAAGATCAAATCGATGAGGACTCGCATGAGTCGAATCATAAAACGTCACCACTATCTTATATCCTATTATTGCCTTTGTATATATTTATTAGCATATGTTTATGTATACAGTGAGTCTTTGAAGGCGTATTACAAAATAATTAGCATGTAACAATATAATCATGTCATTTGAAGTAATAATTTGTATAATACCATACTTTTTACTGTGATTACAGCAGAACTACTTATATTGATTTTGTAATCTACTCGTAAGCAGGTGGGAGTATCCACTCCTAGTTAACGATGGTAATAAAAAGAATTCACTCCCAGAAGCAGAAAGTTCGACTCTAGTTTATAGGTAGAACCGCTGAAGTGATGGAGTCCCCAATGGACCTCACCTACATGAAGATCATGCGAAGGTCGCTGCACTACCTGGGCTCGTGGCCGCACGCGGTGTTCGGCGAAAACCGACGCGCCCTTCCGCTGCGGAACCACCGGTTCCTGTTCTGCTATTTGTTCATGATGGCGGTGCTTCAGATACTTTACATAAGGGATAATATGCATAAGCTGAGTTTCTTTAAAATTGGTCAGAATTACATACTGGTTTTGATAACTATATTCAACGTGGTAAGTTCCGTAGATAAAAATCTGAGACATCGGTCCTGTCTAAAAAAGATTTTATACCTTTAATATTAACAGCCATTTCAGTTATTTATATGTAAGTCATATAAACTGCGTAGATTTAAATAAAATAAAATTAATAATGGATATACATACACTTCTCAAACTAGGATTTTCTCCTGTGAAATGGGAATTAAACCAGGATAGGACAATTCACAATTATAGCATCTAGACTATTTAATAATACAATTCTTAGTTGCGGCTGCCGCGCTTCTGCAGTGCATCGGCAATGTTCGCCGAGGCGCGCGCAGACGGCTTCCACGCCATCTGGCGCAAGAAAACTGCGTCATTATTAAGCAGAGTGCGCGGGAGCAACAACAGCATCCTAAAAATGATAGCAAATAGATTGGACAGTCCTCTGGTGTGGATACTCACCCAGAGGACTAAATCACTTTTAGTTATTAAATACTAACGTAGTTTAAGTCTTTACTAACACTAATGGATCATGTTATCTTTAGAATGAATAAATTAAATTAATACTTTGTCATAACTATATTACTTCACTAGCTGTGACCGCGGCTCCGCTCGCATGGACAACCGATCCGCTCCCAATCCCACTCCAACGCCCACGCCCACGCCCACGCCAACGCCCACTACAGCTCCAAATGTATTTTCCAAACGCAACGCAATCGTAATAATACCGAATATTATAATTATACTTCTTTGTTATAAACATACCTACTAATGTATACTAATAAACTAAAAATGGTAATAACTTTTAATTGAGAGAAGCGATTACGATGAAATAAAGACTATGTATTACTCAGAGTTAAGCCATATATTTCTGTGGAAATATATGGCTTAACTCTGCTTTCTGTGAATTTTCTGCGTGCACAAACTAACAGACAAACATACAAAAATTTCAATAATTATTGATATTGTTCTATTACTTATACCCCCCAGTTTTTTGTTATAAATATCCCCAATGTACAGACACGCGAAGTTTACGTTTTATTTATTGGATAACATCAGCAATCATTCACTTAAAAAGGGGCCCATATGTAAATAGGAGACATAAGTAAAATGAGTATAAGTTTGTGGCCCCGAGTCGTAGACGAGAAACACTATCACACAAGTTTACAATTGCATTGTCACCTGCAGGTCTGTATGACAGTCCTTTTTACCAACGGTATCAGAGGAAAATAAACAATACAATGACATATAAAAAACTAGGTTAAAAGGTCCAAGCGTCACTTACAAACGGTGTGTGAAAAGTGTCTGTCTAGTTGCATAAAATGGTAATTGTTACGTTGTTGTTACTCTAAAAAGAGTGGTCAAGTAATAACATTCACAATCTAGATAACTAACTATTCATCATCATCATCATCAGGTTATTTTTATTTCCACTGCAGGAGCACAACCCTCTCTCATCTGCCGGAGACAGACGGAGGATTTGGCCTACACTCCCCGCGCTGGCCAGACAGGTTGGGGAGGCCTGATTGATGTATTATAATGTATTCCCTTAGTCGCCTTGTACGACATCCACGGGAAGAGTTGGAGTGGTCCTATTCTACTCTACCGGAAACCACACGGCAAAACGAAATATTCTTAGTTCTTAATTTGTCTTAGTATTTATGTTAAACTCATCACTATTCTCTTCACAGCTGCTGATCACTGCGCCTTTTATGAAATCCTACCAAGAGGTAATTAAAACGTTTGTGTTAGAAACGCACTTGTCGCATCATCAGCACAAGTCTGAATACGCCATGAAGGTTCGTAGATTACATTGTTTTAGTTTCCTACATCGTTAATAATGTCGATTCAGTTTTTCTCTACTTAATTATAATCCATATAGCAAGTGTAATTTTCTGATTGCAGGTCCACAAACAAGTGCATCGAATTTGTGTTTTGTTTTGCTGCCTAAATCACGCTCAGGTAGTTTTTGGCATGATGTTGTACACCGCTACACCGTTAGTTAACAACTACCACGCCGGCATGTTTAGCTCTCTGCGACCAGACAACGGCAGCTTCGAGCAATGTGTCTACTACAAGCTCCCCTTCGACTACCAACACAACTTTATCGGCTTCCTGGCTGTGTTTATAATCAACGCGGTAGTGCTTGCTGACCTTGGAGGTGTCTTCGCTATTTATGACCTTCTACTGTACGTCATCGTGTTCCACACATGGGGTCATCAGAAAATACTCGAACACAACTTGAGGAACTTTCCTAGACCAGGAATGATACAGCATGAAGGTTGCTCCAGTAATCAGGAGAGGCCTCTAATGTACACAACGGAAGAGTCACAGGTTGTGGCGCAGATACTAAAAGAGAATATAGATCAACACAGGCAGCTACAGAAGTAAGTTATAACCTAAATGAAGGTGGTCACTTAAAGTATATATTTACGTTGATTTGTTTTATAACAGAACCTACGTAATAGCGAATATAAGTCATATTTCAGATTGTGGAATAAACATAAACATAACTTTATTCATTTCAAAAGGATACATTATTTATGAAGCCCTGACTCCCAAACTAGGTAGACTGTATTTCAGGAGTCAGCGTCTTCCCCATAATGACTAAGTTGAAGTATTACTAACATATAGGAGAGCAAAGAGTTACCATTTTGAAAAATTAACAATTAAAAATGTAAATTTTACACAACATAATACACATAAACAAAAGAAAAGGGTGTGATGTGTGTGCGTATGTTAGTGTGTGAATGTGTGTGAGTGTGTGTGTGTGTGTGTGTGTGTCTGTGTGTGTGTGTTTTTTTAGGTGAGAGGTACCAGGAAGTTTTCCACATCTTTTCTATCCAAGTCAAGAAAAAAAACCAGTGCCGACTATTTAAAATAACGTCCGAAAACTGGAACTGGTGATCGAAAAAGAGTTTTTTTTTTTTAATTTTACCTGATTTTTACTAATAAAGTCTGTAATAAAAAGTATTATTTCCATTTTCAAATTATATTAAACATGCAACATGAGTATCCAACGCACCAACTGCGTCCAGTAACTGACCATTTTATAAGATTATTTTCAAAAAATTTAGTAGCGTTTTATATACCTACCTATATTAAACTTTCGCAAAAACGCTTGTTATAGCTCTTACACTTATTCTAATTTAAATATTTCAGTAAAATATAGACAGAAATATGATTATGATATAAACGGTTTTTTAAAACTAGTGCTAATAATACTACGTAGTAATACTACGGTGGTTGTACGTCAACATCGCAGCTAATTCATCTGTTTATGATTTTTTCTCATCAGATTCGTCAACACGACTTCAAATGCCTTCGGACCTATGATATTCTTTTCCTACGCCTTCCAGCAGGTCTGCCTCTGCATTGTGCTTCTGGAATGCTCCTTAATGGTAAAACCAGTAGTGCTATTCTGCATAATACAAACTCACGTTCGAGTCTCACTTGAGTGATTTCACTCACTTTGAAACCTAATCCATTGGTAATTCTATAAACATTCTAGAGCTATGTCGACGTAAAGTGAACAAAGAACTCGCTTCACGTCGACAGTGCTCTAGAATATTTACAGAATGCCAATGGATTAGGTTTTGAAGTAAGTCATATCACTTGAACGAGACTCGGACGTGAGTTTGTATTTTACAGAATAGCACTACTGTACTTATTTTTATACATTAAAATATGCTTAAATCGCACTGTTATACGTATATTTCTAGAGTCAGAAATATAAAACATTTTGCAAGTTCCAAGACGGTAAGAGGGGTAAGGTGAAGGGGGGGGGGGGGGGGGGGGATATGGAAGAAGAGGGGAGTGGCGTATGCGATGTGGTGTTAGAACTTCTTAATACTTTCATGTAGTAGTTATAGGGGGCTCTGTAAGATATTTATTATAATCAGCTATCAATCATTAATTTATGTTACTTATTCTGTTGATTAAGGATCCGGAAACAATTGGGATATATATTCTAACGGCGGTGTTTCTATTCCATCAATTGATTCAACTATCAATTATATTTGAAATTGTCGGTTCGAAGGCAAGTATGGAAAATTAACGTTAGCATATATTGGTTAGATGCAACGATCTCTATGTACAGTACATAAAGATCGTAGTAGTAACTACTAGATGGAGCGTTCCAAACAATAGCTCTGTTCCACGCAAGTAGCCACAACTCTTTCACATTCACAATGAAACTTGTGCAGTTACTACGCAGAACATTTAATATTGACGCTACGGTTAAATAATGTCAATATTTAGTAAATAATTAAACGTTCTGAGTAGTAAATGCACAAGTTTCATTGTGAATGTGAAAGAGTTCTGGCTACTTGCGTGGAACAGAGCGATTGTTTGGAACGCTCCATCTAGAAGTACATAGAGATCGTTGGTTAGATGCGTTCGATTTCAGTCAATATTCAATTTGTAACCTTAAATTTATCAGAGTAAGACACTCCCAGACGCCGTGTACGGTGTTCCGTGGGAGTGCATGCGTCAGAGGGAGAGGAAAATACTGCTCATATTCCTGTGCAACGCACAGTCTCCGATCAGTGTGAAAGCCGGTGGTCTGGTACCAGTGGGCGTGCGCACTATGACTGCTGTAAGTGCTTTTTAAATCTGGATTTGGTTTTTCAATGTTTGGGCGATTGCTACATGAACTTTGTCTACTTGTTTACCATTATTTAGCTGAATATGTCAGTCAATAGAAACCGAATATTAGTGCTGCATACAAACAACAAATAATAATTCATCATCAGTCTATATTTCATTCCAGATTAATAGTCCTATGAAAACCAACGCTATTTACGTCTCGGTAACATATACATGAAAGGGTCACCAGCAGCAAAAATAGGTTTGTATTACCAAGTAAACTTTGCGGTCCACTTAGGAACACCATCTATTGTGTATTTTGTTTTCGAGACGCAAATGCGTTTGTTTTCATAGGACTATTAATCTGGAATGAAATATATATACGTCCACTGCTGAACATAAGTCTCCCCAATAGAATGCCACTGTTGGTGGGCTTTCCATTAGGACATTTGCCATAATCACCACTATTGGCAGACGGATTGGTGATCGCAATTATTATATACAGGAGAACACTGCTATGCCCTCGTGCGATCCCTTAGTCGCCTTGACGTCACCCACGAGAAGATTTGGGGTGGCCCTATTCTAAGCCGGGAACCTAACACGGCTTCATCATCATCAGGTTATTTTTGTCTCTACTGCAGGAGCACAACCCTCTCTCACCTGCCGGAGACAGACGGAGGATTTGGCCTACACTCCCCGCGCTGGCCAGACGGGTTGGGGAGGCCTGATTGATGTTTTATAATGCACACGGCTTAAATAATAATTACTGTCTTAAAATTAGGGTTAACAAAGCTGGCTTATATATTGAATCAGGAACTTGGGTAGTGCAACGGCGACTACCGGCATTTACATATCACGGTCGGTTAGATAGTTTCTATTACAAGACTATACATAACATCTGACATCCAAACCAGACCAGGGGGCCAATTCTACTAACGCATTCTCGCACAAAACGCAATTCAACTGCAGCTGAAACGCAGGTTTTAACACTATTCGTACTCCGCTGCTAGGGTTGCCATCTGTAAAATCGGCCAACCCGGACAATAAGCATGGACACTCCGGATTTTGTAGCTTACAACCCGGACTTGTCAACAGAGTTTTTTTAAGTTACTCAGTACAATAAAACATAGTTATCATCATCATCAATCAGCCTGTAAGAGCCCACTGGTGGACGTATGCCTCTCCCATGGTGTGCCACTGAACCCGATCTTCGGTTCTATCAACTTTTTACTTAAAACTTTAAAACTCAGACTACACACAACGTTCGTGCTTCAGCTGCGTTTCAGCCGTCGCTAACGTTTAAACAAACGTCACACGTAGATGGAACGATCGTTTTTCTACATTTTGACAGTTGTCTCGGGTAAAAACGAAACGCATTGCTGTCAAAATAGCGTCTGTCTAAAACAGAAACTTAAACGTTACTTTTGTTTAAACGAATGATAAATGTTGAAAATAGTAGAATTGGACCCCAGGACCAAGTGGCACGAAGTAGTCTGTTCACAGTGGAAATCGAATTCACGACCTCAGTCGCTCTGCCCAACAACCAATCCCTCAGCCACGAGGCGGTCATATTGTATGGTATATGACTATTAAATTTCGTGGTTAGTTTATTAATTAATTTCCCAACTAATGCAGATTATTTTCCTTTCGCAGATTATAAAATCGACGTTATCGTATTTCCTCATGCTACGAACTCTAGGTAGTAATTAATTATTTTATATAAATTATTTTGTATTAATTCTTTAATATGATGTAAGTACCTTATATTAGATAAGTAACAGTTTTATTATCTTGATGTTACAAATAACATATAATTGTAATAAAGAATATCTACAATTACTTATTTATTTCAAAATAATATTAAGACATTAATATATTCTATATCTATAAAAGAAGAAACTGTCTGACATCAACGCACAGCCCAAACCGCTGAGTCTAGAGGCTTGAAATTTTGCACAAACGTTCCTTATACAGCATAGGCGAGCACTAAGAAACGGTTTTTCAAAATTCATCCCCTAAGGGCGTCAAATGGGGGTTTAAAGTTTGTATGGAGAACGTCTATTAGATGTTCCTATCAATTTGAAACTTTGTAGGAATACTCTAAAAATTTAATGATTGAACATGTGTTTTACAGTTTTTGAAAAACCATCCCATAAGGTGCTGAAATGGAGTTCGAAAGTAGTAGTCTTCAAACCAATTGCTCTGGAAACTTGATATTTAGCACAAAGGTTCCTCATGTAGGTATCTCCGGTATGTATTATCGAAGGCTTTTTCAAAATTCAACACATATGGTGGTAAATAGGGGTTCAAAGTAAACTTCGCGTGTCTGTACATTGAGATATTTACAAAATAAAAATTGGGAGGTCTATAGATAAGTATAACAGAACACATTTTGGAATTTTTGTGTGTTTGTCTCTTGCTTCCTACTTTTGGCAGTAAATAATTATTTCATTATATTATGTCTTAATCCTTCAAGATATTCTAGATTTTTGCACTTATATCTTAATGAGTGATGATAAATAATACTTTTATTATCTTGATAACATATAAGTATTTATTAAAATGTCTATAAACCTGAAATCCTTGCCATAATAAATCCGAGCCCTGATAATTTTATTATATTAACTTCACCGCATACCAATTAAATTACTGTTAGAAATTATAGAGCCAAGAACGAAGTTCAACATACTTATATACACAATTTATATAAAAGACAAACTAAGAAGGAAAAAACAGATAATAATAAATGCAAAGATAAATATGATATTTAAATAAGAAATATTAGAAAAGGGTTGAAATTTATGTAAAATCTAAATTAAACTAATTAGTCAAAACTTGTATTCACATGTGTGGAGTAAACGGGTAGTGTATGCGAGTGGGTGTAAAGGGAATGTCTATGTTGGTGATATTATGTGTGGTAAGTTGTATAATGAGACGATATGGCACAGAGCCACTATTAATCGCCACTGGGGTTTAGATTTTTAATAATAAGTGAGATATACTGACCACAGTAAAGAAAGAATGTGTCTGCGTCACTTAATTTGTAAGTCAGTACTATCCTATTTAGTACTGGGTTTGGGGCGTAATTAATACATCATAGTATAAAACAAAGTTCCTCCATTGGTTTTTCGGTCTGTTTGTTTACGACTAACCTCAAAATTTCATTTGGTACCCAAGGAATGAAAAAAGTTGGCACAAGACCTGAATGAGTGAAGGCAACTGGAGAAAGCCTTCGTCGTACGGGCGAACTGAATCGGAAAAATGAAAATAATACAAATATAATTAAGGGAATAATTTTATCCATAATGTAAATTTTTAATATCGATAATAGTTGCTGTACAGCTACCTACTAGACTTGGTTTATTGTTATGGTCTGTCTGCACGGAGGGAAAAATATTTTACAATATTACCAGATAATATGGTTTTTGTGACTCTAGTGCACATAAACAGATTTTTGTCATATCTACCTAAATTACTTGTAGAAACAAATAGTGACATAAACATGTTGTGAATACTAGAATATTCTAGTAAGCATCACATTAAAATATAGTTAAAATCCTCAAAACTTTATAAATAGAGCAAAATGATCTAAATAACACGAGATTTTTTGTAAAAAAATTGTTTTCTATCAAAATAATGTTACTACACCTTGTAATATATATTTAATATTTTTCATGCCATACTTACTTGTTAATGTTACGTTTTGGAACCATAAATCTATTACCTACCATATTGTTAATTTTCTAAGATTGTTATTTATCAAATCAAATAAATTTATTCACCCCTGCAACTGAGTACGTTGCACAGTACAATGTTATTTTTATGTCAATTTTAGTTACAAACTAATTTAATTAATTTTAATTACGCTCAGCTATCAGAAAAAGAATATTCATTTAATGATATTTCCATGAAATCATTTAGTGAATAGAATGCATGGCCTTCAAAAAACAATTTAAGCTTCCGCGTGAACTCTAGCATCGGTAATTTGGTGATATACTCGTATAGTGGCAACTTATTGTACATTATTATTTTCGTGTAAATTCCTTGTTTCATCACTTTCTGTAGCCTTGTTTTTGGATGCACTAACTTTTCTTTGTTTCTTATGTTGTAGTTGTGCCCGTTCATTCTCTTATTTAAATTTCCATTTTCTTGATCAGTGTGAATTTCTAACAAACTATTATATATATAGAGTGATATCACAGTCATTATCCTATTTTTTGTAAAAAACCGTTGAGCCGATTGGCGCTTGTGGAGTTCCTACTCCATTTATAATTCTGAGATATCTTTTTTGACACTTAAAAACTTTCTTTATATCGGATGCATTTCCCCAAACAGTAATAGCGTAACTTAAAATTGACTGCAGATATGCATAGTACACAGCTAAGAGAGTTTTCTTATCTACCAGAGGTTTTAGTTTTAGGAGAGCGTAATTAGCACTTGATACTTTCTTGCATACTTTGTCTATGTGCATTGAATGGCTAATTGTATAATCTATAGTGTAACCCAAAAAAGTTGTTTCAGTTTTCCCTTCGTCAATTCTTTTTAGACCATTCCTAGATTGATAATTTAATGTAACAGTTTTATCAGCATTCAATATTATCCCATTTGCTTCGAACCAATCCCTTAAAATACAAATACCTCCTCTGTTTTTTCTTTAAGGCGTACTAAACTCTTATCCCTAATTCCTACGTGCATGTCATCTGCAAAGAGACTAGGAAATGCCCAATTTGGTACACAGCTAGCCAAGTCATTGATATATATTGAAAAAAGGACAGGCGCCAAGATAGACCCCTGTATAGAAGCCTATATCTACAATTCCTTCAGATGAAGATCTATTATGTAAGTAGCTACGTAGAAGGCTAAGTTCAACACCATTAAAGCCGTAATATTTAAGTATGTGGACTAATACATCATGCCTTAAGCAATCAAAGACCTTAGATATATCACAGTAAATACTAGTACATTTCTGTGATCCATCCAAAGTCTCAAGGATGAAATAAATGACCCTCCGAATAGCCATTTCCGTTGATTTTCCCGCACGGAATCCAAATTGCTTAGGTGTAAACAGATTATTATCTTCAAAGTATTCAACTATTTTCCTTTTTATTATAGATTCTATGATTTTTGAAATAATAGGTAACATACAAACCGGTCTATAGTTGCTTAATTCGCAACTCGCACCCTTTTTAAAGATGGGCACAACTCTGCCGATTTTAAGCGCATCGGGAAATTTACCCTTCTGTATAATGTCAATTGTTCACTTTTTAATATTAGCTCTCTAATAATTTTACTGTTCATTTCATATACATCTTGCGACTTTTTAGCTTTCAATTCTATAATAACTTTTCTTAGTTCCTTTATACATACAGGGGAGAAAACTATATTTGATTTTGGTCTGTCTATATTTTCTAAGTAACTGTTACATTTGTTTATTTCAACTGTCAAATTTTGTGTCAATGTACGGGCTTAGCAGTAGCTGTGCCCGCGACTCCGCTCGCGTAAACTACAGAATCCGCCCCCGTTCCCACTACCGTTCCCGTTCTCTTCCCACTTCTACTTCCACTCCCACTCAGACTCGAGACTCTCAATATCCCAATCCCAACCCCAACCACAACCCCATCCTATCCCCAAAAACTAAATTTCACTCAATCCCATACGCGCCGCGCCGTTGCCGCGCCGCGGCCGTTGACTTCGCCCATATGATGAACATACTCGTACGTTCGAGAAATATTGCATTTATTTTATCAAAATTTTCGTAAAAAAGAGATGTTTTTTCATGAATCATTTCTAAATATGATACTGAGTTACTGGAATAAATATTAACAGTTGTTTTATTATCATCCAATATAATGGCTTTTAGAAAAATTTACTTTATTAATATCTCAGGTTCTAAGAGGCGTATCAAGATGAAAAATGCACCAGCTTTTAAGTTAGACCACCAGCAAGACAACTGTTAAAAAAAAAAGCATCAAATTTCATTCAGTAGTTTTTGCGTGATGCGGTAACAAACATACATACAGACAGACAAAATGACAGACAGACAGACAAAAATTCTAAAGAAAATTGTTTTATCTTCTATTGGCCCTATAAAGTCCACTCATAATTTTTTTTTTAAATATCTCTTATGTACAGACGTAGACCAGTACAGTTTTATTATAAGTATAGATTTTCTTCTTTAGTACCTATTCTCATAATTTAAGCAGATTTTTTTAGGTAATTTCTAGATAGTTCCATTTTAGTGATTATTTTCCGACTAGAGTGTCAATGATGACGCCTTATAATAATTACCATATCACAATATAATTGTACCGTGTGAAGTCAGACTGGTGTTGCAAATAATTAATAATTTGTCCAATGGCATACATTTGTACTGTGTTTAAAACAGTCGAGTTTGTCATATAGTACTTGAATATTATTACAAAAGCGAAACAGATGCGAGTGCATATGGTCGTCAATAAAAGAATTCGCTGCTTGAAGTAGAAAGTATTCCTTTAGTTTATAGTTAAAAACGCTGAGGTGATGGAGTCCCCAATGGAGCTGGGTTACATGAAGATGATGCGAAGGTCGTTGCACTACCTAGGCGCGTGGCCGTACGCAGTGTTCGGCGAAAACCGACGAGCCATTCCGCTGCGGAACCATTGGTTCCTGTTCAGCGTCTGGTTCACGCTTGCGGTGCTCCAGATACTTTTTATAAGGGATAATGTGCACAAGCTGAGTTTCGTTCAAATAGGTCAAAATTACGTACTGCTCATGATAACTCTATTCGTCGTGGTAAGTTTCACAGAAAATCTGGTATTTAGAATAATACGTATGATTTACATTAATGATTTATGTATTTTTTTATTTAACAAATTTATAGCATATCGTTAACAGTACAGTCCACCGAAATGGAAGCTCATTTGTACGTGAACAGCGCTGACGTGATCTATACATTAGTCTACACCCATCGATAGGAAATGCTAGTCCAGTTCTTGTTTCAGTAACTTACTTCATACAATGTCTTTTAAATCGGATGGCAGAGAATTCCAAATTTTAGCTATAACATAACTGCTGGTACGCTCGCAATAATAGTTGACACATCTTGGAACATTTAAACATATATGTCCTCTTTCTTGTTTCGAAATAAATGTTGTACGTTTAGTTTTAAGAATAATGTCAATTACTTGTATGTGAATCGTGTATATCAATATTATGTAACTGACCTGACCTCCTGTGTCAACGTCATAAACTGCAAAGATTTATTAAAACAATACTCAATACTTTGTTTATAACTATTAAACATATACACAATTAAAAGGGGAAAAATAAGTGAATAAGTTATTTTGAAAAGCAAACATGTTACATTAATATAATTTTAAAGGATTAAGAAAACAACCTTTTTTTCGTTAGGTTAATTATATTTAAGTCCTTTGATTTCACTTTAATTGTCTGTTTATAATTTATAATTAATATTTTGAGGAATTGAAAAAATAACACCTAGTAATTTGGAGAAAATGAGCAGCTAAAATCATGAACATATGCGCTTTTTCAAACAGACTTAAAACTGCATAATGAAATACCTATTATCTTTAAAATAAAATACTGACGATGAACTAGTTTTAATAAATTTAGATACAAATAAAAATGTATGTGAGATTAAAATACCTACATCCATTATTAGTTATCAATCAATGTAAACGCTTCTGACAGTGAACTATTCATCATCAGCCGAAATACGTCCACTGCTGAAGACAAGCCTCCCCAATAGAAGACACTTTTGGTGGACTGTCAATTTTAGGTGATTTGCCATAACCATCATGCTTCGCAGGCGAATTGGTCATCGCAGTAATGACTTTAATATACACAGGAGAACGCTGCCCGTCCCTGGTGCAATCCCTTAGTCGCCTTGACGACACCCACAGGAAGATTGGGGGTGATTCATGTTTACTTAATTTAGGTACAAATAAAAATAGACGTCAGATTCAGAATTAAAAAGCTTCTTCTACATCTTTATCTCCTGATTTAGTAGGCCATTGAAATAATTCATCATAAAAGACTTCTCTAAATCTGGAATGTATTGTAGACCTTTTTTTAAACCATTAAATTTTAATGTTATAGGGTTTTTTTTGTACACCTTTTTCCACCTCCCTTAGTCAAAAAGACAAAGAATAAATAAAGTATACCTAATTGATTTGAATTTGATTCGCATTTGACAGTACTAAGTATAAATTCTGTTGCCACTTGCTTGGTTTAAAGAACACATGAGTGTCCTCGAAACAAACATGTAACTATAAAACCCACGATGTCCTACGCCGCGACTAGCGATTTTGTTTGTAAAAAATTTTGAAAACAAAAAGAAATTTAAACGTTAATTTCTGAATGTGACACTGAGTTACTGTAAAAAATATTAACAGTCATTTTATTATCATCCAGGATATATTGTCCATGTTGCATTTTGTGGTTAGAAGTAGTAGTCAAAAATAATACAATCTAGATAGTTATTCTTAGTTCGTCATTCTTACTTCGTTCTTAATTCTTTTCGCAGGGCCTAGCCACTGCGCCTTTTACGAAATCCTATGATGAGATAATTAAAACGTTCGTGCTAGAGACTCACTTGTTGCATCACCTCAAGTCTGAATACGCCATGAAGGTTCGTATGAAATGAATTCTAGTACCAATGGGATTATTAATTTCAGTTCAGTTTCTTCTAGAAAAATATAACTCCTGTAATCTTGCGGTTTGCAGGTACACAAACAAGTGCATCGAATTTGTGTTATATTTTGCTTCCTAAATCACTCTCAGACAGTGATAGGCTTGATACTGTACATCTCCACGCCATTAATAAGTAACTACCGCTCGGGCATGTTCAGCTCGCAGCCACCAGACAACGGTACCTTCGAGCAATGTGTCTACTACAAGCTTCCCTTTGACTACCAACACAACTTTATCGGTTTCCTGGGTGTGTATATAATGAACGCGGTAGTGCTAGCTGACTTGGGAGGTGTCTTCACTATTTATTATCTTCTACTGTACGTCATTCTGTTCCACACATGGGGTCATCAGAAAATATTAGAACACAATATGAGGACCTTTCCCAGACCAGGAATGATACAGCCACAAGGTTGCTCCAGTAATCAGGAGAGTCCTCTGATGTACACGGCGGAGGAGTCGCAGGTAGTGGCGCAGTTATTGAAAGATAATATAGATCATCACAGGCAGCTACAAAAGTAAGTTCCATTTAATTTAACCTGACAATTAGATAAACATGTTAAAACGTCACTCCTCTCTTTTCTCTTTTCCGTCGTTCCCTCACTGTTAAGGATCACGACCGTATAAAACACGCCTCCACGCATAGCAGTCATTGCTAGGCTAGCCGTACCGCTTCATACAAAGATCCGCCAGCCATCCTCTTCAAAGAGTCTGACTGAAATGCCTGACTTCTTCTTCTCGTGTCGAATGGCTCCATTAGTTAGATCATGCGCGACCAGAACGCAGCTGTACCGACGGCCTCATCCGTTGCATTGCGGAGATCCTGCTCGTCGCAGGAGTGCGGGCCCGCCGGGCACGCCAGGAGGTGCGCCATGGTTTGCGTTGCCGTTCCGCATATGCATTGGGTCTGTGGAGTTGCTTGCATCCCCCACCTGACAAGGTTCTCCCGGCAGCGGCCGACCCGTGGACAGAAATGCCTGACTCAGACGAGGGTCTGAGTTCGTCCTCTGGCATGCCTACCCTCCACTTGTCCCTTGTCCCTTGATGAGCTTCTCGAGATCGTGCTTGACGTCATTTTGACTTAATCTTGTCTTCTTTACAGTTAAGATAGTGAAGAGCCGTTTCTTTATATTGAGTTCTATGAGAATGGAGTCATTGATGGCTGTCTATATTACCAAGTAATCTTCTCCAACACCACATCTCACAAACAGTCATAACTTTCAACGCACCTCTTTCCAGTGCCTTACAAAAATATTGAGAATATCAGGGCCGTACGAATCGTATTTGCTTCTGCGTTGGATGCTACGCAGATTCGCTCTTCTCTCTTCTTATATGCTCTGCTCAGTTCTGATTTACTCTACTCTGATCTGCTATGCTCTGTTCTGCTTTTCCCTGCCTTATGACCTAACCCGCTATATGTTCTGCTGTATTTATCTGATCTGTTGTGATATTGCACCTGAAGACTATACAGTCTCAGCTGATCTGTTAATGTTAGTTGAGTTACTGTTTTAGCGGTTTAAATATATATACAAATAGACTTCGGTAATTTTCTGATGATTTTAGCTACTGTCGTCGGATTGGATAAAGTTAATTTAGAATAAGTAAGAACACTAAGAGAGATACTTATTCTAGGAAAATGCACGTACCTGCAGACAACAAGTTTATGTAGGATCGCCAAGATTCTTTTTTTTTTTCAGGATCAGCGCTAGCGGAGCGTATATAGCAGTAACCGACGGTTAGTTATTTCTGACTGAATAATTCGTAATGGCTTCCCTCAGCAGCCAATCAGACGCGGCGTTGATAATTTTGCTCACGTGCGTTTGGATACATGGTTGGCACGATAGTTACTGCTTCTTTCTCTTCATGTGGATGACGTAAGGTTTCTCACAGTCAGTATGTTGAATAGGATCAAATCACATCGACTCGAGGGAACATAATGCACGGTGTATCCGCACATAGCGAGGTCTATGTTAGATAGCCCAGAAAATATGGAATAAACAAAAATACGTCCATGGCAACTACCCTTATTCATTCGGTCGATTTTTGAAACTATTTATAGCTTTAAAAATCGACCGATGTTGTAACATCTTTCCATGCACCTATCAATATACCATTATATACACCAACCACACCTACAATGGACTAGCTTGCAGATGGAAGACACCTGGCGCCTTTGATATAGGGCCACCTAGTTTAGGCTCCACGCTCACCTATTTACTTTTATTTAAAAATCCTTGTTCAATTTAAACTACTCTTAGGAATTCGTGTATTTTTTTCTACTTGAATACAGTTTCAATCTATATTTAACGGCAACATGGGTATCCAACAGAACAAATGCTCCTGTAAACGTATTCGTTTAAAAAATTCAAGAAGCGTTTTACCTAAAGCTTAATATAGATACTACAATACTTATAATAATAACAATAAACCTTTATTACTGTTTAACCACAATGTAACATTAAAACTACACAAGTATTACATTTATTAATGACGATCGGTTTATCAAACAACAGCTTGCCCTTCGACAAAGGCCACCTCCAACGACTTCCACCTATCTCTCTGTCTCTTGCAATTCTCATCCATTCTGGACCGGCACGGCAGTTCTTTTGAGGTCATCTTCTCAACGTTTCATTTGTCGACCTTTTACTTCTTTTGCCGTCCCTCGAATACCACTCTGATATTATTCTATTCAGTTTCTCATTTTTCTCTCTCTACTACACTACTTTCTTCGATTATTAAATGTTATTTTTTATTAAAGTGTCTGTATTGTAGCAGCTTATGGGCAGCCTCATCTGTAAATCGATTTTTTTCTTAGGTTCGTCCACAAGACATCGATCGCCTTCGGACCCATGATATTCATTTCCTACACCTTGCACCAGGTCTGCCTCTGCCTTGTTCTTCTGGAATGCTCTGTAATGGTAAAAACTGTGTTTATTATTATTCAGTAAAATATTGCATTAATTTCACAGTTATAAGTAAATATTTTCTTACTGAGTTTGGACCCAGGAATATAAAGCCTTCTCCAAGTATCAAGGAGTAATGGAGGATGAAAATGGTGGATATGCGGGGGGGGGGGGGGGGGGGGAGTACGGGGCTTACTTATTTCTAACACAAAGAATTTGTATCTTTATTTATCTAATATAAAATTTGTATCGTAGTCATTATGTCATACATTATTTTTTATTCTGATAATATTTCTTATTCTGATGATTTTTAAGGATCCGGACACCTTAGCAATGTATCTTATAACGGCGGTGCATGTATTCCATCAACTGATTCAACTATCAATCATATTTGAAATTGTCAGCTCGAAGGTATGTATGGAAAGTTAACGCTCGCATTTATTGATGCTTTGAGTTTTAGTAGATATTAAATTTGCGATTTCATGTTGACCAGAGTGAGGCACTGCCGGACGCGGTGTACAGTGTGCCGTGGGAGTGCATGGGACAGAGAGACAGGAAGACATTGCTTATATTTCTGTGTAATGCGCAGACTCCTATCAGTGTCAAAGCCGGCGGTCTGGTACCAGTTGGCGTGCGCACCATGGCTGCGGTAAGAGCTTTTAACACGCGTTAATCTATTGGCTTCTTTGTCATTCTTTATTGGATTCTTATGATCACGCGATTGCTAGATGAACAGCGACTACTTGTCTGTCATATGCATTTGCAGCTGAATATGTCAGTCAGTAGAAATATATGCGCTGCATTCAAACAACAAATCCTAATATCTTCAGTATAGGGTGAAGATAGCTATCTAATATGTCGAGTCGACCTAAGAAGACACTCGAGAAATGCTACGAAGTCTATAGGCATGTACAGAACACTGTGGATTGTTTCTTTTATAAGACAACCTCAAATTTAAAATCTAGACCACTAATTCTATTCTCTAAAATACAAACTCACTGGCGAGTCTCACTCGAGTGACTTTACTCAACTTCGAAACCTAATCCATTGACATTCTGTACTCATTCTAGAGCATCGCGACGTGAAGTGACAATCGATAGTGGTCTGGAATGTTTAGAAAATTACCAATGGATTAGGTTTCTAAGTGAGTGAAATGTGACTCGCACGTGAGTTTGTATTTTAGAGAATACCTCTACAGAACCTAGTAGTACAAATTGTCTGTCCCGAGTGGAAATGAAACTCACGTCCTTTAGCGCTACGTCGAACGACCAAGCCTCTAGCCTAACGAGGCGGTCATATACATAGATATTTTCAGCAATTTTGCCCATGTGAAAAGAAGATGCCACCGAAATTTATGAGCGAAATTATGTGGTCGATTCATTAAGTTTATTAATTAATTTTCACAACTAATACAGTTCATTTTCTTTCGCAGATATTAAAATCAACATTTTCGTATTTCCTCTTGCTCCGCTCTTTATAAGTATACTATTTTTTAAGTATTTTCTCTAAATTCTTTAATATTTACCTTATACTAAGCATTTTATTCTCATCAGTAGTGATAATGATAAGTAATAATTTATTATCCTGGTGTTATAAATAATATATAAATTATTATATTATGTATACCAATACCGTGCAGTAGCTTATGTTCCTAGAGTTAGAACAAAATATTCCATATTCAGTATTGTAGGTACTCAATCAGCCCACCTTTACAATAATATAAATATAGAATTAAATATTTATGAAAAACCTTTATTTGAATGTAAGACTTATAACTAAAGGTCTAAAAACTAAAAAATTTAAGAAACTGAATCACTTTTATTATATATTACCTAATTATACTGAAGATATTACACACACACACACACACACAACATGTATTTTGGTGGATTCACATTAATTAATCTTAACTATCGCTTAAATTATTTCAATATCTTTACGAGTATTTACTTTGTATGTAATGTAATATAATTAGGAAGAGCGAGGCTTCTTAACACAGGCTTTTACGCCAGCCCGTTATATCTATTGTATAATACTATTAAAACAATAAATATTTTTGATTTAAAAAAATCTAATATCATTGTTCTTGCTTTACCTAATACTTATCTAGTGATGTTATTAATTACCTACTGACAGTTTTATATAATACTAGCTGTTGCCCGCGACTTCGTCCGCGTGGTCTACTTAACACTATTTTGGCTATAATGGCTTACACATAAAATATAGATATATACTGTGGTAGGCTTTTTTGTTTGACTATTTAAGATAAACATTTCCATCACACATTACATATGTGTAACTCTAGCGGTTTTGGCAGCGCACGCCAGAGTAGCTCGCAGATGGTAGATTTTTTCCTACTTACTTGACATTTTGGACAATTAACACAATATCTTTATAAATTGTAGCCTATGTGTTATTCTGATGTATAAGCTATATTATTGTAAAGTTTCATTAAAATCCATGCAGTAGTTTTTACGTGAAAGAGTAACAAACATCCATCCATACTTACAAACTTTCGCGTTTATAATATTAGTAGGATTAATTTTACATAATTTTAATATAAATTTTACTGTTACTTGAAAATTGTGCTCTTGCAATTAACAGTAAAGCACACTTTTCACAATACTGATCAAGTTCTAACTGATTTAATTGCAGTTACGTCACTTTTCTATGGAATTTGAGATTGTACTATTACTTTTTCTGTGACAAGTTCACTTTTCCCCACCGCTGACCATTTTGTAGTCGAAGAATTTAGCTGTAAGTATAATCTATAATTTACCAATAATAAAAAGCTTTCACTTAATTTGTTTCTTATTTCTCTCCAATTTATTACCGCTTTGTGATACAATTTACCGTGTGGTTTCCGGTAGAGAAGAATAGGTACTTCAACTCTTCCCGTGGATGTCGTACAAGGCGACTAAGGGAATACATTATGTGTAGGCCAAATCCTTCTTCTGTCTCCGACAGATGAGAGAGGGTTGTGCTCCTGCAGTGGAGGCAAAAATAGCCTGATGATGATACAATAAACCTATGACGTATTATGTAACCAGAGATCGAAATGAGATAGTATCATTTGAGTCCTTGGGACGAAATGTTCATATTAATATGAATTTTCGGGATTTTTTCCTTAATCCCGGGATATCGTATTCATTTATACACGAAACTTATTTATTTAAATATAAATATATAGTGCCGTGTGGTTTCCGGTAGAGTAGAATAGGACCACTCCAACTCTTCCCGTGGATGACGTACAAGGCGACTAAGGGAATACATTATAAAACATCAGTCAGGCCTCCCCAACCCGTCTGGCCAGCGCGGGGAGTGTAGGCCAAATTCTCCGTCTGTCTCCGGCAGATGAGATAGGGTTGTGCTCCTGCAGTGGAGACAAAAATAACCTGATGATGGTGATGAAGATCGGTCGAGGGAGAAGCCTTACGGGAAGAGGGAGTAAGGGGAGAGATGGAATACCGGCAGCAGAGTTCTCCTGTCCATATTAGGTTTATTACTGCCAATCTTCAAGGCGAGCGTGGTGATTTTGGCTTACCCCCTAATGGACAGCCCACCAAAAGTGGCATTCTATTGAAGAAGCTTATGTTCAGCAGTCGACGTAGGTATGTTGAATCGTACCGTGTGAAGTCAGGACAGGGCTCGCTAATTATTGATCATTTGTATAATAGAATACCTTTGTACTGTGATTAAAGCAGTCAATGTGTTATGAAGGGCGATATTGATTTTATATAATAACTTAGTATCATAAAACCCGAGTAGGTAGCAAGTGCATCTGGTCGATAACTACCGCAATAATATTTTTTAAAGCGAAGCAGAAAGTTTCGCCTGAATTTGCAATCACATGATGGAGTCCCCAATATCTTACTTTGAAGATGAAACAGAGGTCACTGCTGTTCGGACTCGTGGCCGCGCTAATCCGCTGCGGAGCCACCGGTTCCTATTCTGCTTTTGGTTCACGCTTCTGATCCTCCAGTTACTTTACATAAGAGATTTATTTATTTTACTAGCTGTTGCCCGCGACTTCGTCCGCGTCACAAATTATGTATTTCCCGTAGGAATGGGATGTTTTTTCGGGATTAAAACTATCCTATGTCCTATTCCAGGACCTAACTTATATGGGTGCAAAGTTTCATCACTCCGTCCAGTGATTCAAGCGTGATTGAGTAACAAACATCCAAATATCCAAATATCCAAATATACAAACATCCAAATATCCAAACATCCAATTATCCAAACTTTCGCACTTATAATATTTTTAAGGTTTCTATCAAGTTTACTCTCCAAATGGTTGAAAATATGAAGCACTATTAATAATAGGAGTCTAGTAAATTCTAGGAACATATTATAAGTGACAACTTTACTATCGACATATTTGCAAAAGTAATAAATGCTTCTTCTTTGCAATTATGTGTAATTCAAGTCATTAGTGTATATTGAAGCATATGCCTTCTTTCACGTGGACTGAGCACTCATTGAGTCCTTGAAGGCGTTTAGATATTAAAAGCAAATTCTTCACTTTCAGTTGTTTTATTTTAACTTTGAAAACTAATTAAATGTCTGAAAACTTATTAAATTATTTTTCCAAAGAAGAATTTAACTTTAACCATAACTTTAAGGGAAATTTTACTTTAAACATGTGAATCACAAATATTGTCAGTGTCCAAGTGTCTATGTTTTACGGAACTTAAGTACGGTTTATTTATAATACCACAGGCTTTTCGGTGAAGGAAAACATCGTGAGGAAACCTGCATATGCCGAAGAAGAAATTCTGAGGCGTATGTGAAGTCCACCAAATCGGCTTGGTGGTCAGGGATTTGGCACAAAAGATCCTGAAGGGTCGAAGTGTCGCCAGGTCTTCCTGGCCCACTAAGAAGATAAGTTCTATTGACACAAATCACAGAAAATAATCCATAATCACAAATAATTAACATAATTGTATCACAGCTCTCACACATCTAAACATTACTTGGTATCCTCCGTTGAAATATAGCTATATGTTCCCAAGAGCACGGAGTTTGAAGATAAATCTAAGTATTGGTTTGTTTGTGTAAGTGATTTTTTTTTTTTTTTTTACTTTTTCCCTGAGGACCCTCGATTTTTATATTTCGAGGACCTTGTAAAAAACTTTTTATTGTATAATAAATTATTTCATAAATTTTCCAATAATCTTTTTTTTTAATTTCTATATTCACCTTTTTTTTCCCTCCCACTTAGCATGTCCGTTGCCTTTCATATGCCAATTACGAATTTTCCCAAATATATAATTTTCCCTTTTCCTCCTTCCCCTTTCAAATTCCTCCCAGATAGCATTCAATTCCATACAGAGCCATTTCCCAAACAAAGATAACATAAACAAGCCCACGCCAATTTTCATGATTTGTTATGCTGCGCCACACATTTCATAGCACCGACGCAGAACTCGGCAAATTTAGGTCCAGAACGTTTCCCCGCTAAAAGGGAGCTCCAGGTCGTGGACGAAACTTTCTCGTCAAATTCGAGTTCGAGCTGCAACCTCTTAACGCCAAAGATCGGGCATACGTTCAGGACGTGCTCGATGGTCTGCTCGGTGTCTGGGCAGCACATGCAGCCCGGGGCGTCCCGGCGCCTGAAACGGTGGAGGTAGTGGGCGTTCCCGCCATGCCCAGTCCACGCTTGGCTCTGCCAGTACGATACGCCAATCGTTCCGATGACTTTGAAAGCCTGACGTATGTCCGGGAAGAACAGTCTAGTTATTCTGCCTCCCTCGGACGCGGAGTACTCCTCTTGCCAGGCATCCAAAGTTCGTTGGCGTATCATTCGTCTGGCGAACGACAGCGGAAATCTGTCGTAGTCTGCGGCTGTCTTTTTATGGAGAGCAGCATTCTTGGCGAGCTCATCCGCGCGCTCATTGCCGGCGGTACCGACGTGGGCTTCTGAAGCTTGCCGTGTGGATTCCGGTAGAGTAGAACAGGACCACTCCAACTCTCACCGTGGATGTTGTACAAGGCGACTGAGGGAATACATTATAAAACATCAATCAGGCCTCCCCAACCCGTCTGGCCAGCGCGGGGAGTGTAGGCCAAATCCTCCGTCTGTCTCCGGCAGATGAGAGAGGAATGTGCTTCTGCAATGGAGACAAAAATAACCTGATGATGATGATTAGAGAGCTCTCTAATAATTTTACTGTTCATTTCATATACATCTTGCGACTTTTTAGCTTTCAATTCTGTAATAACTTTTCTTAGTTCCTTTATACATACAGGGGAGAAAACTATATTTGATTTTGGTCTGTCTATATTTTCTAAGTAACTGTTACATTTGTTTATTTCAACTGTCAAATTTTGTGTCAATGTACGGGCTTAGCAGTAGCTGTGCCCGCGACTCCGCTCGCGTAAACTACAGAATCCGCCCCCGTTCCCACTTCCGTTCCCGTTCTCTTCCCACTTCTACTTCCACTCCCACTCAGACTCGAGACTCTCAATATCCCAATCCCAACCCCAACCACAACCCCATCCTATCCCCAAAAACTAAATTTCACTCAATCCCATACGCGCCGCGCCGTTGCCGCGCCGCGGCCGTTGACTTCGCCCATATGATGAACATACTCGTACGTTCGAGAAATATTGCATTTATTTTATCAAAATTTTCGTAAAAAAGAGATGTTTTTTCATGAATCATTTCTAAATATGATACTGAGTTACTGGAAGAAATATTAACAGTCGTTTTATTATCATCCAATATAATGGCTTCTAGAAAAATTTACTTTATTAATATCTCAGGTTCTAAGAGGCGTATCAAGATGAAACATGCACCAGCTTTTAAGTTAGACCACCAGCAAGACAACTGTGAAAACTGCATCAAATTTCATTCAGTAGTTTTTGCGTGATGCGGTAACAAACATACATACAGACAGACAAAATGACAGACAGACAAAAATTCTAAAGAAAATTGTTTTATCTTCTATTGGCCCTATAAAGTCCCCTCATAATTTTTTTTAAAATATCTCTTATGTACAGACGTAGACCAGTACAGTTTTATTATAAGTATAGATTTTCTTCTTTAGTACCTATTCTCATAATTTAAGCAGATTTTTTTAGGTAATTTCTAGATAGTTCCATTTTAGTGATTATTTTCCGACTAGAGTGTCAATGATGACGCCTTATAATAATTACCATATCACAATATAATTGTACCGTGTGAAGTCAGACTGGTGTTGCAAATAATTAATAATTTGTCTAATGGCATACATTTGTACTGTGTTTAAAACAGTCGAGTTTGTCATATAGTACTTGAATATTATTACAAAAGCGAAACAGGTGCGAGTGCATATGGTCGTCAATAAAAGAATTCGCTGCTTGAAGTAGAAAGTATTCCTTTAGTTTATAGTTAAAAACGCTGAGGTGATGGAGTCCCCAATGGAGCTGGGTTACATGAAGATGATGCGAAGGTCGTTGCACTACCTAGGCGCGTGGCCGTACGCAGTGTTCGGCGAAAACCGACGAACCATTCCGCTGCGGAACCATTGGTTCCTGTTCAGCGTCTGGTTCACGCTTGCGGTGCTCCAGATACTTTTTATAAGGGATAATGTGCACAAGCTGAGTTTCGTTCAAATAGGTCAAAATTACGTACTGCTCATGATAACTCTATTCGTAGTGGTAAGTTTCACAGAAAATCTGGTATTTAGAATAATACGTATGATTTACATTAATGATTTATGTATTTTTTTATTTAACAAATTTATAGCATATCGTTTACAGTACAGTCCACCGAAATGGAAGCTCATTTGTACGTGAACAGCGCTGACGTGATCTATACATTAGTCTACACCCATCGATAGGAAATGCTAGTCCAGTTCTTGTTTCAGTAACTTACTTGATACAATGTCTTTTAAATCGGATGGCAGAGAATTCCAAATTTTAGCTATAACATAACTGCTGGTACGCTCGCAATAATAGTTGACACATCTTGGAACATTTAAACATATATGTCCTCTTTCTTGTTTCGAAATAAATGTTGTACGTTTAGTTTTAAGAATAATGTCAATTACTTGTATGTGAATCGTGTATATCAATATTATGTAACTGACCTGACCTCCTGTGTCAACGTCATAAACTGCAAAGATTTATTAAAACAATACTCAATACTTTGTTTATAACTATTAAACATATACACAATTAAAAGGGGAAAAATAAGTGAATAAATTATTTTGAAAAGCAAACATGTTACATTAATATAATTTTAAAGGATTAAGAAAAAAATCTTTTTTTCGTTAGGTTAATTATATTTAAGTCCTTTGATTTCACTTTAATTGTCTGTTTATAATTTATAATTAATATTTTGAGGAATTGAAAAAATAACACCTAGTAATTTGGAGAAAATGAGCAGCTAAAATCATGAACATATGCCCTTTTTCAAACAGACTTAAAACTGCATAATGAAATACCTATTATCTTTAAAATAAAATACTGACGATGAACTAGTTTTAATAAATTTAGATACAAATAAAAATGTATGTGAGATTAAAATACCTACATCCATTATTAGTTATCAATCAATGTAAACGCTTCTGACAGTGAACTATTCATCATCAGCCGAAATACGTCCACTGCTGAAGACAAGCCTCCCCAATAGAAGACACTTTTGGTGGACTGTCAATTTTAGGTGATTTGCCATAACCATCATGCTTCGCAGGCGAATTGGTCATCGCAGTAATGACTTTAATATACACAGGAGAACGCTGCCCGTCCCTGGTGCAATCCCTTAGTCGCCTTGACGACACCCACAGGAAGATTGGGGGTGATTCATGTTTACTTAATTTAGGTACAAATAAAAATAGACGTCAGATTCAGAATTAAAAAGCTTCTTCTACATCTTTATCTCCTGATTTAGTAGGCCATTGAAATAATTCATCATAAAAGACTTCTCTAAATCTGGAATGTATTGTAGACCTTTTTTTAAACCATTAAATTTTAATGTTATAGGGTTTTTTTTGTACACCTTTTTCCACCTCCCTTAGTCAAAAAGACAAAGAATAAATAAAGTATACCTAATTGATTTGAATTTGATTCGCATTTGACAGTACTAAGTATAAATTCTGTTGCCACTTGCTTGGTTTAAAGAACACATGAGTGTCCTCGAAACAAACATGTAACTATAAAACCCACGATGTCCTACGCCGCGACTAGCGATTTTGTTTGTAAAAAATTTTGAAAACAAAAAGAAATTTAAACGTTAATTTCTGAATGTGACACTGAGTTACTGTAAAAAATATTAACAGTCATTTTATTATCATCCAGTATATATTGTCCATGTTGCATTTTGTGGTTAGAAGTAGTAGTCAAAAATAATACAATCTAGATAGTTATTCTTAGTTCGTCATTCTTACTTCGTTCTTAATTCTTTTCGCAGGGCCTAGCCACTGCGCCTTTTACGAAATCCTATGATGAGATAATTAAAACGTTCGTGCTAGAGACTCACTTGTTGCATCACCTCAAGTCTGAATACGCCATGAAGGTTCGTATGAAATGAATTCTAGTACCAATGGGATTATTAATTTCAGTTCAGTTTCTTCTAGAAAAATATAACTCCTGTAATCTTGCGGTTTGCAGGTACACAAACAAGTGCATCGAATTTGTGTTATATTTTGCTTCCTAAATCACTCTCAGACAGTGATAGGCTTGATACTGTACATCTCCACGCCATTAATAAGTAACTACCGCTCGGGCATGTTCAGCTCGCAGCCACCAGACAACGGTACCTTCGAGCAATGTGTCTACTACAAGCTTCCCTTTGACTACCAACACAACTTTATCGGTTTCCTGGGTGTGTATATAATGAACGCGGTAGTGCTAGCTGACTTGGGAGGTGTCTTCACTATTTATTATCTTCTACTGTACGTCATTCTGTTCCACACATGGGGTCATCAGAAAATATTAGAACACAATATGAGGACCTTTCCCAGACCAGGAATGATACAGCCACAAGGTTGCTCCAGTAATCAGGAGAGTCCTCTGATGTACACGGCGGAGGAGTCGCAGGTAGTGGCGCAGTTATTGAAAGATAATATAGATCATCACAGGCAGCTACAAAAGTAAGTTCCATTTAATTTAACCTGACAATTAGATAAACATGTTAAAACGTCACTCCTCTCTTTTCTCTTTTCCGTCGTTCCCTCACTGTTAAGGATCACGACCGTATAAAACACGCCTCCACGCATAGCAGTCATTGCTAGGCTAGCCGTACCGCTTCATACAAAGATCCGCCAGCCATCCTCTTCAAAGAGCCTGACTGAAATGCCTGACTTCTTCTTCTCGTGTCGAATGGCTCCATTAGTTAGATCATGCGCGACTAGAACGCAGCTGTACCGACGGCCTCATCCGTTGCATTGCGGAGATCCTGCTCGTCGCAGGAGTGCGGGCCCGCCGGGCACGCCAGGAGGTGCGCCATGGTTTGCGTTGCCGTTCCGCATATGCATTGGGTCTGTGGAGTTGCTTGCATCCCCCACCTGACAAGGTTCTCCCGGCAGCGGCCGACCCGTGGACAGAAATGCCTGACTCAGACGAGGGTCTGAGTTCGTCCTCTGGCATGCCTACCCTCCACTTGTCCCTTGTCCCTTGATGAGCTTCTCGAGATCGTGCTTGACGTCATTTTGACTTAATCTTGTCTTCTTTACAGTTAAGATAGTGAAGAGCCGTTTCTTTATATTGAGTTCTATGAGAATGGAGTCATTGATGGCTGTCTATATTACCAAGTAATCTTCTCCAACACCACATCTCAAAAACAGTCATAACTTTCAACGCACCTCTTTCCAGTGCCTTACAAAAATATTGAGAATATCAGGGCCGTACGAATCGTATTTGCTTCTGCGTTGGATGCTACGCAGATTCGCTCTTCTCTCTTCTTATATGCTCTGCTCAGTTCTGATTTACTCTACTCTGATCTGCTATGCTCTGTTCTGCTTTTCCCTGCCTTATGGCCTAATCCGCTATATGTTCTGCTGTATTTATCTGATCTGTTGTGATATTGCACCTGAAGACTATACAGTCTCAGCTGATCTGTTAATGTTAGTTGAGTTACTGTTTTAGCGGTTTAAATATATATACAAATAGACTTCGGTAATTTTCTGATGATTTTAGCTACTGTCGTCGGATTGGATAAAGTTAATTTAGAATAAGTAAGAACACTAAGAGAGATACTTATTCTAGGAAAATGCACGTACCTGCAGACAACAAGTTTATGTAGGATCGCCAAGATTCTTTTTTTTTTCAGGATCAGCGCTAGCGGAGCGTATATAGCAGTAACCGACGGTTAGTTATTTCTGACTGAATAATTCGTAATGGCTTCCCTCAGCAGCCAATCAGACGCGGCGTTGATAATTTTGCTCACGTGCGTTTGGATACATGGTTGGCACGATAGTTACTGCTTCTTTCTCTTCATGTGGATGACGTAAGGTTTCTCACAGTCGGTATGTTGAATAGGATCAAATCACATCGACTCGAGGGAACATAATGCACGGTGTATCCGCACATAGCGAGGTCTATGTTAGATAGCCCAGAAAATATGGAATAAACAAAAATACGTCCATGGCAACTACCCTTATTCATTCGGTCGATTTTTGAAACTATTTATAGCTTTAAAAATCGACCGATGTTGTAACATCATTCCATGGGCCTATCAATATACCATTAACTACACCAACCACACCTACAATGGACTAGCTTGCAGATGTAAGACACCTGTCGCCTTTGATATAGGGCCACCTAGTTTAGGCTCTACGCTCACCTATTTACTTTTATTTAAAAATCCTTGTTCAATTTAAACTACTCTTAGGAGTTCATGTATTTTTTTCTTGTGTGAGCTTACTACTTGAATACAGTTTCAAATTATATTTAACGGCAACATGGGTATCCAACAGAACAAATGTAAACGTATTCGTTTAAAAAAATTCAAGAAGCGTTTTACCTAAAGCTTAATATAGATACTACAATACTTATAATAATAACAATAAACCTTTATTACTGTTTAACCACAATGTAACATTAAAACTACACAAGTATTACATTTATTAATGACGATCGGTTTATCAAACAACAGCTTGCCCTTCGACAAAGGCCTCCTCCAACGACTTCCACCTATCTCTGTCTCTTGCAATTCTGATCCATTCTCCGGCAATTCTGGACCGGCACGGCAGTTCTTTTGAGGTCATCTTCTCAACGTTTCATTTGTCGACCTTTTACTTCTTTTGCCGTCCCTGGGATACCACTCTGATATTATTCTATTCAGTTTCTCATTTTTCTCTCTCTACTACACTACTTTCTTCGGTTATTAAATGTTATTTTTTATTAAAGTGTCTGTATTGTAGCAGCTTATGGGCAGCCTCATCTGTAAATCGATTTTTTTCTTAGGTTCGTCCACAAGACATCGATCGCCTTCGGACCCATGATATTCATTTCCTACACCTTCCACCAGGTCTGCCTCTGCCTTGTTCTTCTGGAATGCTCTGTAATGGTAAAAACTGTGTTTATTATTTATTCAGTAAAATATTGCATTAATTTCACTGTTATAAGTAAATATTTTCTTACTGAGTTTGGACCCAGGAATATAAAGCCTTCTCCAAGTATCAAGGAGTAATGGAGGATGAAAATGGTGGATATGCGGGGGGGGGGGGGGGGGAGTACGGGGCTTACTTATTTCTAACACAAAGAATTTGTATCTTTATTTATCTAATATAAAATTTGTATCGTAGTCATTATGTCATACATTATTTTTTATTCTGATAATATTTCTTATTCTGATGATTTTTAAGGATCCGGACACCTTAGCAATGTATCTTATAACGGCGGTGTATGTATTCCATCAACTGATTCAACTATCAATCATATTTGAAATTGTCAGCTCGAAGGTATGTATGGAAAGTTAACGCTCGCATTTATTGATGCTTTGAGTTTTAGTAGATATTAAATTTGCGATTTCATGTTGACCAGAGTGAGGCACTGCCGGACGCGGTGTACAGTGTGCCGTGGGAGTGCATGGGACAGAGAGACAGGAAGACATTGCTTATATTTCTGTGTAATGCGCAGACTCCTATCAGTGTCAAAGCCGGCGGTCTGGTACCAGTTGGCGTGCGCACCATGGCTGCGGTAAGAGCTTTTAACACGCGTTAATCTATTGGCTTATTTGTCGTTCTTTATTGGATTCTTATGATCACGCGATTGCTAGATGAACAGCTACTACTTGTCTGTCATATGCATTTGCAGCTGAAAATGTCAGTCAGTAGAAATATATGCGCTGCATTCAAACAACAAATCCTAATATCTTCAGTATAGGGTGATGATAGCTATCTAATATGTCGAGTCGACCTAAGAAGACACTCGAGAAATGCTACGAAGTCTATAGGCATGTACAGAACACTGTGGATTGTTTCTTTTATAAGACAACCTCAAATTTAAAATCTAGACCACTAATTCTATTCTCTAAAATACAAACTCACTGGCGAGTCTCACTCGAGTGACTTTACTCAACTTCGAAACCTAATCCATTGACATTCTGTACTCATTCTAGAGCATCGCGACGTGAAGTGACAATCGATAGTGGTCTGGAATGTTTAGAAAATTACCAATGGATTAGGTATCAAAGTGAGTGATATCACTTGAGTGTGACTCGCACGTGAGTTTGTATTTTAGAGAATACCTCTACAGAACCTAGTAGTACAAATTGTCTGTCCCGAGTGGAAATGAAACTCACGTCCTTTAGCGCTACGTCGAACGACCAAGCCTCTAGCCTAACGAGGCGGTCATATACATAGATATTTTCAGCAATTTTGCCCATGTGAAAAGAAGATGCCACCGAAATTTATGAGCGAAATTATGTGGTCGATTCATTAAGTTTATTAATTAATTTTCACAACTAATACAGTTCATTTTCTTTCGCAGATATTAAAATCAACATTTTCGTATTTCCTCTTGCTCCGCTCTTTATAAGTATACTATTTTTTAAGTATTTTCTCTAAATTCTTTAATATTTACCTTATACTAAGCATTTTATTCTCATCAGTAGTGATAATGATAAGTAATAATTTATTATCCTGGTGTTATAAATAATATATAAATTATTATATTATGTATAATACCAATACCGTGCAGTAGCTAATGTTCCTAGAGTTAGAACAAAATATTCCATATTCAGTATTGTAGGTACTCAATCAGCCCACCTTTACAATAATATAAATATAGAATTAAATATTTATGAAAAACCTTTATTTGAATGTAAGACTTATAACTAAAGGTCTAAAAACTAAAAAATTAAAGAAACTGAATCACTTTTATTATATATTACCTAATTATACTGAAGATATTACACACACACACACACACACAACATGTATTTTGGTGGATTCACATTAATTAATCTTAACTATCGCTTAAATTATTTCAATATCTTTACGAGTATTTACTTTGTATGTAATGTAATATAATTAGGAAGAGCGAGGCTTCTTAACACAGGCTTTTACGCCAGCCCGTTATATCTATTGTATAATACTATTAAAACAATAAATATTTTTGATTTAAAAAAATCTAATATCATTGTTCTTGCTTTACCTAATACTTATCTAGTGATGTTGTTAATTACCTACTGACAGTTTTATATAATACTAGCTGTTGCCCGCGACTTCGTCCGCGTGGTCAACTTAACACTATTTTGGCTATAATGGCTTACACATAAGATATAGATATATACTGTGACAGGCTTTTTTGTTTGACTATTTAAGATAAACATTTCCATCATACATTACATATGTGTAACTCTAGAGGTTTTGGCAGCGCACACCAGAATAGCTCGCAGATGGTAGATTTTTTCCTACTTACTTGACATATTTTACAATTAACACAATATCTTTATAACACATATTATTCTGAAATGTATAAGCTATATTATTGAAAGTTTCATTAAAATCCATTCAGTAGTTTTTACGTCAAAGAGTAACAAACATCTATCGATACTTACAAACTTTCGTGTTTATAATATTAGTAGAATTAATTTTACATAATTTTAATATAAATTTTACTGTTACTTGAAAATTGTGCTCTTGCAATTAACAATAAAGCACACTTTTCACAATACTGTTGAAGTTCTAACTGATTTAATTGCAGTTACGTCACTTTTCTATGGAATTTGCGATTGTACTATTACTTTTTCTGTGACAACTTCACTTTTCCCCACCCCTGACCATTTTGTGGTCGAAGAAATTAGCTGTATAATCTATAATTTACCAATAATAAAAAGATTTCACTTAGTTTGTTTCTTATTTCTCTCCAATTTATTACCGCTTTGTGATACAATTTACCGTGTGGTTTCCGGTAGAGAAGAATAAGTACTTCAACTCTTCCCGTGGATGTCGTACAAGGCGATTAAGGGAATACATTATGTGTAGGCCAAATGCTTCTTCTGCCTCCGGCAGATGAGAGAGGGTTGTGCTCCTGCAGTGGAGACATAAATAGCCTGATGATGATACAATAAACCTATGACGTATTATGTAACCAGAGATCGAAATGAGATAGTATCATTTGAGTCCTTGGGACGAAATGTTCATATTAATATGAATTTTCGGGATTTTTTCCTTAATCCCGGGATATCGTATTCATTTATACACGAAACTTATTTATTTAAATATAAATATATAGTGCCGTGTGGTTTCCGGTAGAGTAGAATAGGACCACTCCAACTCTTCCCGTGGATGTCGTACAAGGCAACTAAGGGAATACATTATAAAACATCAGTCAGGCCTCCCCAACCCGTCTGGCCAGCGCTTGGAGAGTAGGCCAAATTCTCCGTCTGTCTCCGGCAGATGAGAGAGGGTTGTGCTCCTGCAGTGGAGACAAAAATAACCTGATGATGGTGATGAAGATCGGTCGAGGGAGAAGCCTTACGGGAAGAGGGAGTAAAGGGAGAGATGGAATACCGGCAGCAGAGTTCTCCTGTCCATATTAGGTTTATTACTGCCAATCTTCAAGGCGAGCGTGGTGATTTTGGCTTACCCCCTAATGGACAGCCCACCAAAAGTGGCATTCTATTGAAGAAGCTTATGTTCAGCAGTCGACGTAGGTATGTTGAATCGTACCGTGTGAAGTCAGGACAGGGCTCGCTAATTATTGATCATTTGTATAATAGAATACCTTTGTACTGTGTTTAAAGCAGTCAATGTGTTATGAAGGGCGATATTGATTTTATATAATAACTTAGTATCATAAAACCCGAGTAGGTAGCAAGTGCATCTGGTCGATAACTACAGCAATAATAAGTTTTAAAGCGAAGCAGAAAGTTTCGCCTGAATTTGCAATAACATGATGGAGACCCCAATATCTTACTTTGAAGATGAAACAGGTCACTGCTATTCGGACTCGTGACCGCGCTAATCCGCTGCGGAACCACCAGTTCCTATTCTGCTTTTGGTTCACGCTTCTGATCCTCCAGTTACTTTACATAAGAGATTTATTTATTTTACTAGCTGTTGCCAGCGACTTCGTCCGCGTCACAAATTATGTATTTCCCGTAGGAATGGGATGTTTTTTCGGGATTAAAACTATCCTATGTCCTATTCCAGGACCTAACTTATATGGGTGCAAAGTTTCATCACTCCGTCCAGTGATTCAAGCGTTATTGAGTAACAAACATCAAAACATCCAAATATCCAAACATCGAAATATCCATATATCCAAATATCCAAACACCCAAGCATCCAAACATCCAAACATCCAAACATTCAAACATCCAAATATCCAAACATCCAAATATTCAGACATCCAAATATACAAACTTTCGCATTTATAATATTTTTAAGGTTTCTGTCAAGTTTACTCTCCAAATGGTTGAAAATATGAAGCACTATTAATAATAGGAGTCTAGTAAATTCTAGGAACATATTATAAGTGACAACTTTACTACCGACATATTTGCAAAAGTAATAAATGCTTCTTCTTTGCAATTATGTGTAATTCAAGTCATTAGTGTATATTGAAGCATATGCCTTCTTTCACGTGGACTGAGCACTCATTGAGTCCTTGAAGGCGTTTAGATATTAAAAGCAAATTCTTCACTTTCAGTTGTTTTATTTTAACTTTGAAAACTAATTAAATGTCTGAAAACTTATTAAATTATTTTTCCAAAGAAGAATTTAACTTTAACCATAACTTTAAGGGAAATTTTACTTTAAACATGTGAATCACAAATATTGTCAGTGTCCAAGTGTCTATGTTTTACGGAACTTAAGTACGGTTTATTTATAATACCACAGGCTTTTCGGTGAAGGAAAACATCGTGAGGAAACCTGCATATGCCGAAGAAGAAATTCTGAGGCGTATGTGAAGTCCACCAAATCGGCTTGGTGGTCAGGGATTTGGCACAAAAGATCCTGAAGGGTCGAAGTGTCGCCAGGTCATCCTGGCCCACTAAGAAGATAAGTTCTATTGACACAAATCACAGAAAATAACCCATAATCACAAATAATTAACATAATTGTATCACAGCTCTCACACATCTAAACATTACTTGGTATCCTCCGTTGAAATACAGCTATATGTTCCCAAGAGCACGGAGTTTGAAGATAAATCTAAGTATTGGTTTGTTTGTGTAAGTGATTTTTTTTTTTTACTTTTTCCCTGAGGACCCTCGATTTTTATATTTCGAGGACCTTGTAAAAAACTCTTTATTGTATAATAAATTATTTCATAAATTTTCCAGTAATCTTTTTTCTTAATTTCTATATTCACCTTTTTTTTCCCTCCCACTTACTCGTAGCATGTCCGTTGCCTTTCATATGCCAATTACGAATTTTCCCAAATATATAATTTTCCCTTTTCCTCCTTCCCCTTTCAAATTCCTCCCAGATAGCATTCAATTCCATACAGAGCCATTTCCCAAACAAAGATAACATAAACAAGCCCACGCCAATTTTCATGATTTGTTATGCTGCGCCACACATTTCATAGCACCGACGCAGAACTCGGCAAATTTAGGTCCAGAACGTTTCCCCGCTAAAAGGGAGCTCCAGGTCGTGGACGAAACTTTCTCGTCAAATTCGAGTTCGAGCTGCAACCTCTTAACGCCAAAGATCGGGCATACGTTCAGGACGTGCTCGATGGTCTGCTCGGTGTCTGGGCAGCACATGCAGCCCGGGGCGTCCCGGCGCCTGAAACGGTGAAGGTAGTGGGCGTTCCCGCCATGCCCAGTCCACGCTTGGCTCTGCCAGTACGATACGCCAATCGTTCCGATGACTTTGAAAGCCTGACGTATGTCCGGGAAGAACAGTCTAGTTATTCTGCCTCCCTCGGACGCGGAGTACTCCTCTTGCCAGGCATCCAAAGTTCGTTGGCGTATCATTCGTCTGGCGAACGACAGCGGAAATCTGTCGTAGTCTGCGGCTGTCTTTTTATGGAGAGCAGCATTCTTGGCGAGCTCATCCGCGCGCTCATTGCCGGCGGTACCGACGTGGGCTTCTGAAGCTTGCCGTGTGGATTCCGGTAGAGTAGAACAGGACCACTCCAACTCTCACCGTGGATGTTTTACAAGGCGACTGAGGGAATACATTATAAAACATCAATCAGGCCTCCCCAACCCGTCTGGCCAGCGCGGGGAGTGTAGGCCAAATCCTCCGTCTGTCTCCGGCAGATGAGAGAGGAATGTGCTTCTGCAGTGGAGACAAAAATAACCTGATGATGATGATTGGTCATCTATATGACTGAACTAGCTTCTCAGAGATTTCGTTAGCGTTGACAAATTTTTGAGCTGGGTTCGAGCAGACTAAAGCCGTCATTACCGTTACCTTCAAAAGTTGAAGAGACAGAGAGTTCATCGTTCTTGTTAAACAATAAGACCAGATAGGTCCTAGAACATGATATGATATGGGTAGTAAAATAATTGTTTTCATTTGCAAATTTCACAACGTGGAATGCAAAGATCGAAAGAGACTAAAAACTGAATAAGATTATGTGAGCTTCCTGACTTAGAATATCGCCACCACATGAACCCTATCAAGATAGAGTGGTTATAGCCACTTGTTTACTTCAGTTTTGCACGTGCCGATTTTCGGACACAGCGCGCCCCTCTCGCTACACCTTTCATGCCTTGCTGTCACGTTTCTAGTAAAGAGATGCAGATGCAGTTAGAAACTGCGCAATATGGCATTTAAGCCGATTTTTGAACGATATGTACCCGACCGTAACTCGACGCGAAACAAGTAAGCGTTTGATAGTTTTTGCACTATGTTGCAGATTGTTGGCACGCGTCCTTATCGCACCTACTTCACCATTCTATATTCATAGTATTTCTGTGAGGGCCACCCCCATTCTCCACACGGGTGTCGTCAAGGCGACTAAGGGACAAGACAAGGACGGGCAGCAGTGTTCTCCTGTGTATATTAAGAGATTATGGCAAATCCCTCAATAGACAGCCCACTAAAGTGGATAGTATTTCGGCTGATGATGCCTTTGTTTGTGGTTTTGTTTCTGATTGTATTGTAAAAAGTTCTAAACAATCTGATGAGGCAATTATTATTTCCATTCTATCTAGAGATACATCTCCAAGATAATAACTTATCTGTGATTCGATGACACGAAAAATACGTTTGTAAAAAAGCGAAATTTCTCCACAGCAGAGGTATTCTTATCACTCACTACAACTGTGTCAACATTGCGGAACGTTTACGTGAATATGCCGATTAGCTCGACAGTGTCGAATCCGATATGGCTGAGGCAGTATCGAGTGGTGAGAGCGGTGACACTCACAACAATGTCAGACCAAATAACAACGGAACATATAACCTCACTGAAATGAATCAAGATGATGCTGAAAAAGGAAAAGCAAAGAATCCTAATGCGAAAGCCAAGGATAAACGTACAAGGAGTGCAGAAGAAAAGGACGAAGGAGATGCATTAGAAGCTGCGATGGCGCAGCTCGGTCATTTCAGATTATACCAAAAATATGTCATGTTACTTCTATGCATACCAAATTTGTTTGCTGCTATGTACTCCCTGAATTACATCTTTGTTGCTGATCAGGTGCCTTTTCGGTAAGGTTATTTACTAAGTACTAGTAATAAAACACTCAAAAATAAACCATTAATGGAGCATAATTCATTAAAACTATTCTAACTTTAACGAAAGGTAAACTCCGGAACTAAACAATACGATTTTACGAAATTCTGTGACTGTTGGAATGGATATTATAGAATACCCAGTGGACGTTGACTGATATTATTGTTGTGAAGTTAACGAGAAACTAGTAAATCCACAACAACAAATTTACTAAGATTATAAAGGATATCAGAGTTCATAAATATAGCACCCATACTGCGACTAACTTCTTGCAAGTAAATAAAATAACTGGTTTGAATACTGACACCAGTTTTTTCCAAGGCTTTAGACGCTCTGTGTTAAGGTCACAGTCTTGTAAGGAAAATCATCATATACCTAAATACATATCTTTCACACTGGATGTTCGCAATAAATCAAAGGTTTTCTAATGCAGAAAGTGATAATACTGATATTAAATTAAATTTTCGCGATTTAAAGTTGCCGTGTGGTATCCGGTACAGTAGAATAGGACCACTCCAACTCTCCCCGTGGATGTCGTACAAGGTGACTAAGGAAGTACATTATATTTATAAAACATCAATCAGGCCTCCCCAACCCGTCTGGCCAGCGCGGGGAGTGTAGGCCAAATCCTCCGTCTGTCTCCGGCAGATGAGAGAGGGTTGTGCTCCTGCAGTGGAGACGAAAATAACCTGATGATGATGATGATGAAAGTTGTCAAATTCATATTTAAACTCAAAAGAAGCTACGGTAACTCAGATATATTAAGCAAAGAGACAGACATGAGGTGAAATGTAATTAAGGTCCACTGGATCAGAAATGCATGTTATGAATAAAGTGAAAATTTTCTACAGTCGCGGCCTAATCTTTACTTAAAGGATTTAAGTATAGCGATCAAGGTAAGAGATTTGACCTCAGTCGGTAAAATAAGTAATTGATTCATATTTTTAAATTCTGCATTCGGATCTTTAAATTTAAGCGCCAATTTTCTATTTGTTCAGCTTTCTGAATATGTTTTATTTGTTTCTTTTAGTGTTTTATATCGTTACTAAACAGTATATGAAAATGTTAAACTGCTACAAACAATACAAGTGAAGCCGCTAGCAACAGCTAGTATGTTTGTGACTCGTCTCAGCGCTCATTCATCCATCACTCACTCACAAGTCTATCTAATCAGATTGTTTGAACGCAGTCTCCAGCGGCTCAGCTGATTTCGGCTCGTAAACTCTTTCATTATTTGATACTAGATTCTACACGTCACTCCGCTTGAGTAACAACAGAAAACTTTCTTCTTCGACTTCTGTTAGTATGATCTCCTCAGGAAGGTTATCATTTGCTGTCGTAGCTTTATAATTTATGTATTAGAACCTTCTTGAGAGATCTTTTATCTAAAAGAGAAAATCTAGGAACGAATAGACAAAGATAAGATCTTTATTACTCTTTTGTGTCCAGACGTTTTCGGTTCGTCTTTCGCTTCTTTATTAATCTCAAATACGCAGGATACAGACTCAGTATTATAACCACCGACTCGATCTATACAAGTTTTACCTACTGGATAGATTCTGAACTGTATAGGTAAACCCCTGTTCTATTTTATTTCAATTAGACTGCCTTGTTGGTCTAGTAGCTTGGTCATTGGGCTCGAGCACCAGAGGTCGTTTGTTTGATTCTCACTGAAGACAGACAACTTTTTACAATTTGTACACGTTTATTCCGGTCTGTATGTTACAGTTGTGAATTGTCCTATCCTTGTTATCCTTATTAGACAAGTTTATGTGTATTCATTTGTCGTATATAGTATTTGTTTATTACTAGCTGTTGCCCGCGACTTCGTCCGCGTGGGCAACTAAACATTACAAATAATTAAACATTGCCCGTAGGAATGAGATGATTTTTCGGGATATAAACTATACTATGTGCCAAGTTTCATCACGATCCGACCAGTGGTTGAAGCGTGATTGAGTAACAAACATCCAAATATCGAAACATCCAAATAACCAAACTTTCGCATTTGTAATATAAGTATAGGATAGGATTATTTATACTTGACAATGAAACTGTAGTTTTCCCGCATACTTAATTATATTTAGTGTACATTCTAATATTACTGTTGATTGTTAGCAATGAAGTAACTACAGTGTAAAGTTTATGATATACTGAAATAAAACAAACGTGTCGTTCGTTGGTTACACTAGTTGCCTTATCTTCAACAGTTATCTACTATTTTTCTATGTGTATAAATTAATTTCTCAAGCAGCAGGTCCTGCCCGTAATCTTACTCTATCGAAACGTAGCCACTGTGGGATTAATCCGAAAACTCAAAGTCGCTCAACGGGCTTTCAAAATACCCATGCCCGGAGTTTCTCTAAAAGACAAGATCCGCCAAAGAACTAAAGTTTTTGACATTGCTCAGAAAGTCAGTACGTTGAAGTGGTTTGTCGGTACATAGCCGTAAACAAGTTTTCGAGTGGAGATTACGAGTAGGTTCTTCGAGAAAAATTGATAGTGTCAATAATGACCATGAAATTTTGGATGCTCAAATGCAATTAATAAACAAAGAAATTACTACCGGCCATTTAGCCTAGTCGGTAGTACACCTGCCTGCGAAGCTCGGGGTCGCGGGTTCGAATCCCGCCCAGGGCAAACATTCGTGTCATGAGCACTTGTGTTTGCCTTGTGACTGGATGTTATTTATATATTATATTATGTATTTATGTATGTATATCAGCTGTCTGATATCCATATTACAGGCTCTGCCTAGTTTGGGATCCGGTGGCCGTGTGTGAAATGTCCCCATATATTATTATTATTTTATTTCTTTGTCAAAGTCAAAATCATTTATTGCATATTGTACACTTGGTACATTTATACGCGTCATTTTTTTTTATCGACTACCGCTTCCTAGGTGTTATCGCTGTGAAGAAGAAACGGCGCTTAGAATTAATGAAGTAGGTAATAAAGTATTAGTAGTAGTATTTCTTTTTCCTACTTGTTCTATCGTTAAATATTACTTCACTTGTTCTATTGTTAAAGCAGGGTGTCCGACAAAGAGCACCTGAGCAAGTGCCGGGCACCTCCCCCGTGATTCGGCCTGTGTGACCTAGATGTCAAAAGGCCATGGGAGGTGAAGGGTCTGTTCTATTGTTAAATATTACTTCACAAATAGAACAAATGTGAAATCTTTTTCCTAGATGTTCTATTGGTAGAACAAATAGTAGACCAGATGGCTAGTGCACGTCGCATCCTGGCTAGATGGAGCTACTATTTGCGTAGGGTGGCTGGCTGAGACTGGGTGCAGAGAACCGAGGATCGGGTTCAGTGGCGCGTCTTAGGGAAGGTATTAGGCTTGGACTCGTACAAGCTGATGATGAAAGAGATGATTTTTTGGCAATTTTTTATGAGTATCCACCATCAGCATATAAAAAACAAAAATAAACACAGCATAAAACAGCGCTAAATACTATTTTACAGATGTGTTGTCCCAGAGTGCGAAGGTGGCTCAAAGGTACAATTTGTGAACGAGGCTGCGCAGGCGCTGCTGCCGGATGACACCAGATGCCGACGGTACACACCTCTAGTAGAAGGCTCCAACACGTGCCAGAGAGACCACTTCCATGATAACGACACTATGGAGTGCGACAAGTTTGTCTATGACAATTTTGACACTATTTTCTCTGAGGTAAGAGGCTAGGAGGCAAGGCTAAACTTTAGTCACAGAACCGAAGTCTGACGGTCAGATGGGTTCTAGAATGAAGATAAGGTACCAATAAGTGACAGAGCAGAATTTGCCGTGTGGTTTCCGGTAGAGTAGAATAGAACTACTCCAACTCTTCCCGCGGATGTCGTACAAGGCGACTAAGGGAATACATTATAAAACATCAATCAGGCCTCCCCAACCTGTCTGGCCAACGCGGGGAGTGTAGGCCAAATCCTCCGTCTGTCTCCGGCAGATGAGAGAGGGTTGTGCTCCTGCAGTGGAGACAAAAATAACCTTATGATGATGATGATGAAAGTTGTCAAATTCATATTTAAACTCAAAAGAAGCTACGGTAACTCAAATATATTAAGCAAAGAGACAGACATGAGGTGAAATGTAATTAAGGTCCACTGGATCAGAAATGCATGTTATGAATAAAGTGAAAATTTTCTACAGTCGCGGCCTAATCGCTTTACTTAATGGATTTAAGTATAGCGATCAAGGTAAGAGATTTGACCTCAGTCGGTAAAATAAGTAATTGATTCATATTTTTAAATTCTGCATTCGCATCTTTAAATGTGAGAATTGAGATGAAGTGACAGAGAGCTGTATTGGGTACATCGTTTTTTTTTTATTCGCTTATAGATTAATATGGTAATGACGATGAATTTGATTTCGCTTTAACATTGAATAAGGCTGTCTCAAGAAATTAAAAAGCGAGCAGGCTACTATTGTTCACTGTTATCATCTTCTAGCTAAGTAAAGTATTCTCAGAAGACTTTTTATTAGTTAGAAACCCTTTTAGAGGAACTTTATTAACCGACTTCAAAAACAGGAGGTTCTCAATTCGTCGGAATCTTTCTTTTTTATGTATGTTCCCCGATTACTCGTAGACGCCTGGACCGATTTGGAAAATTCTTTTTTTGTACGAAAGGGTATACTGCCCAGGTGGTCCCATGATCAGGCACTGACTTCACACACATCAATAGGTATCTAGCACATATAATAATATTTTATTTAAATTAATAGATAATAGGTTTATACAATAATTGGCATATTGTAATTGTGAGTTTTGTACTAGAATTGTAATTTAAATTTGATTTATAGGTTTGGGTAGGAAATCGTATGTAAATGTAACCAATTATTTTTTACCTTTTAGTTCCTAGGTATATTTTGAAGAAGGTTTTTATTATTATAAAAATATTTTTTATGTACATTTGTTTGTTGGTCCACCGGAAAATTACTGGACCGCGCTGAAAGGGACTTACGAGTATCTATATGTAGATTTCTTACTTATTTGAGTTGGTTGTCAAAACTACTTGCATTGTTTGAAAAGAAATTCTAATGTCTATTATAGACCGACTTCAAAAAAGGAGGAGGTTCTCAATTCGACCGGTATGTTTTTTTTTGTATGTTTGTTACGCGATTACTCCGCCAATTCTGAATGGATTTTGATGGTTCATATTTTGTATGGTAGGTCATACTTCAGAGGTGGTCCCATATAAATTTTATGGAAATTCATTCAGCCCTTTTTTTTCCTTTCAGTTTGGACTGGCGTGCCGAGAATGGCTGCGTACTTTGGTTGGTACGGTTCGTAACTCGGCGCTGCCATTCGCTCTCATCCTCACAGGATATATCTCAGATGCGTCAGTCTCATTATTACTTATATCCGTTATTTCATGTTTGTTTGTATATTTGTTATTTTGCGCCTTGGTTTCATTCAAGTATTAACAAAACTAACTACAAGGCACACGCTCTCTGAACTTGCTAGTTACACAGTTTTGATAATCTGAAAATGTAAAAATGAATCATAAATATTAAAGTTCAAAGACTATAATTGTAAGAATATATTAATAATTGTATTATACATTATAAAACATCAATCAGGCCTCCCCAATCCGTCTGGCCAGCGCGGGGAGTGCAGGCCAAATCCTCCGTTTGTCTCCGGCAAATGAGAGAGGGCTGTGCTCCTGCAGTGGAGACAAAAATAACCTGATGATGAAGATGATGAATTGTAAGAGTTGGATGCATTAAGCATTACCCGACTGCAACAATTTCCACTGATAATCTAACGAACCCAGTCGCGGATTTACCAGCAGGCTGAGTAGAATGGAGGGAATCTAGGGCGGCAGATTTTAGGGGCGGCAAATTTGGGGTAATTTTTTTATATCATACATAAATTAAAACGAGCCGTGTTGTATCGCGGGACACTCGATAGGAACGAAGATCCTTACTCTGTTCGACAAATATTTCATTTATAAATTTAGGTCAAGGTATTTTGCAAAGAAAAAAATATTAATTTGCTTAAATATTGTCTTATATTGTCGTACGGTGGTGTAATTAGGACGATAGTGCTCCAATCATAAAGTTACAATTTCATTGAATTTTTTTTAGTTAATATAATTGTGAACTAAGGTATGGAATTGTAGAGGTCGGTAGGGGCGGCAAAATTTGAATAGCTTACTGGCGGAAAATATGTAACCGCTCGGCCACGACTTTTGGCTTAGCGGGACGCGGCGCGGTGAGCGGGGCGGTTTCGGCAGGCGGAGGGTTGGCCGCTGATTGCGGCGCATCGTGGCGTGCTGCTAACATTTTTGTACATTTGTTCTCGCCGCTCGCCGCCCCCGCTCCTAGCTGCCGCTGGCAGCGGCGAGGTCGTGGCCGAGCGGTAAATCCGCAACTGAGCGGCCCACTTCTGCTTCCACCACAAAACTCAATGCACAATTTGATACTGCAGTTGGGGTCGGCGCACTGCGTTCTGCATCTTCTCCGCTTTCGCCGGTGTGATGGGCATCATCAAGGCTTTCTCCGTCAACTACCAGATGTACATCACCCTAGAGTTCTTTGAAGCTGCTCTAGGCTACGGCTTCAATAGTGCTGGATATGTAATGAGTGAGTATAGACTTTATCTGGCCTTCAGCCTATGACAATTTCGCAGTACCTATCAAATGTAGGATAACGAAAATCTACCTGAGATGGATACTGTATGAAGTTAGGATGAAATAATTACCTACTTCATATTTAATTTTTCTTCTACTTCTATAATTTTTTTTATTGTTGATGGGTTTGCGCTTGCCCTCAATCTCACCTGATGGTAAGTAATGATGAGGCCTAATGTGGAGCGCGCTTACTCAGAAGATGCCTATTCACTCTTCCTTTAAAAAGATCCAAACATGTAACTGATTTATTTTCTACTAGCTGTTGCCCGCGAGTTCGTCCGCGTGAACAACTTAACATCACAAATTATTATGTATTTCCCGTAGAAATGGGATGTTTTTTCAGGATAAAAACTATCCTATGTCCTATTCCAGGACCTAACCTATATGTGTGCCAAGTTTCATCCCGATCCGTCCAGTGGTTGAAGCGTCATTGAGTAACAAACATCCAAATACAACTAAACAACTAAATCTGTGAAGTCACTTGACCTGGTGCTGACATAATACCACCGCTGGAGTTCGCGTAGCGTGCTGCAGCATTATGCTGAGTCAGCGCCATTTTATTGCTGCGACACATAGGTACCTGGATTATTTTTAAATTGTAATTTATTAATTTCTGTTCTGTTTATTTCTCATGTATGTGTGTGTCGTAGCTATGAATAAATGACCTATTCTATTCTATTCTATTCTATTCAAATATCCAAATGTCCAAACTTTCGCATTTATAATATTATAATAGTAGGATGTGTGACTCTAGCGGTTTTGGCAGCGCACGCCAGAATAGCTCGCAGATGGTAGATTTTTTCCTACTTACTTGATATTTTGGACAATTCACACAATATCTTTATAAATTGTAGCCTATGTGTTATTCTGATGTATAAGCTATATTATTGTAAAGTTTCATTAAAATCCATTCAGTAGTTTTTACGTGAAAGAGTAACAAACATCCATCCATACTTACAAACTTTTAGGATTATTGGATTATTTAGGAACATTAGTAGGATTTTACCACGTTATCATTATATTTGTTATTGCCATATTTATTATCCTTTTTGTGTTGTGTCTGTGGATTGTTCTAGTGTAATGCGCTGTAATTACAATAAATAAATAGATTAACAATTATCATTACATTAAGTAGTTACCCAGTGATAACTAGGTAACAACGATAACTATACACTTGATAAAACCCAGACATCTTATCTTATTGAAAAGAGTTTTTCAAGTATTTAATCCATAAAAGTAATTACCATATCAACTAAGACCTTCATATTTAGATAAATTGTTATATTAAATAACTGAAAATATATGTCAACTGGAACTTACCGCAGTAATTATAATATGTATTTGAGAACCAATTAACAGATATAAGATAAGATACGAGTAACTTTAGTCTATATCAGCAATCTTATAAATAAAATCGTAAACTTCGCGTGTCTGTACATTGAAGATATTTGCAAAAAAAAAATTGGGGGGTCTAAGGATAAGCAACAGAACACATTTCGATCATTTTTGAAATTTGTCTGTTTGTCTGTTTATCTGTTTGTCTGTGAGTTTGTGCACGCATCACTTAAAAACGACTGATCGGACTTTGATGGACTTTTCACAGAAACATGGGGCTTAATTTGGTGTAACATATAGGCTTTATTTCATCGCAATCGGCTTACTCAATCAAAAGTTATAGACATTTTTAGTTTTTAAATACATTAGTAGGTAAGGTTAGTATGCAATATATTTGCACATAATGGTATTTCCGTACTATTCAGATTGCGATGAGTTTGGATTACATTTTGAGCTGCGGGTGGGAATTGGAGTGCGAGTGGGCGTGGGCGTGGGCTCGGGCGTGGGCGTGGGCGTGGGAAAAGGGGAGTGGGTGTGGGAGCGGGAGTGGGAGGGGAGCGGGACCGGAGCGGGAGCGGAAGCTGAAGCGGGAGCGGGAGTGGGAATGGGAGCGATTCTGTAGTTCACGCGAGCCGGAGTCACCTGGACCTGGACGATACACTGCGAAGAATGTAGGGTGTAAATGTTCGACTGAATTCGTGAGCGGTAGCGGGAACGGGTATGGTACCAGTGTAATTTGAGTGTTTGAAAATTCGCATAACTTTTGACTGAGTTAACCGATTACGATGAATTTGTGGTATACGTATGCAACAAAGTAATGTTGGTCGGAATTTGGATTGCGATGGATTAGTTACGAGGACTACATTTGGAGAGACGAGGGAAAGAGGTTTGAGGGGAGGGTTGAGGGGAGAACTGAGGGGAGGGTTGAGAGGAGTGTATAGGGGAGGGTTGAGGGGAGAGTTGAGGATCTGGACCTGGACCTGGGCCTGGAACTGTACCTGGACCTGGACCTGGACCTGGACCTGGACCTGGACCTGGACCTGGACCTGGACCTGGACCTGGACCTGGACCTGGACTTGGACCTGGACCTGGACCTGGACCTGTACCGGGTCTGGACCTGGACCTGGAAGTGGAACTGGACCTGGACCTGGAAGTGGAACTGGACCTGGACCTGGATCTGGGATAGGGAGCGGAAGTGGGAATTGGAGCGGATCCTGTAGTCCACGCGAGCCGAGCCGCGGGCACAGCTAGTCTAATAAATAAAATCGTAATCTTCGCGGGTCTGTACATTGCAGATCATTACAAAAAAAATTGGGGAGTCTAAGGATAAGTAATAGAGCACAATTCAGTCATTTCTGAAATTTTTGTCTGTTTGTCTGCTAGTTTGTGCACACATCCCTTAAGAACTACTGAACCGATTTTAATGGACTATTCACAGAAACATAGGGTAACTCGGAGTAATATATATTTTTTTATTTTATCGCAATCGGTTTACTCAATCAAAAAGGAGCGAGGGCGGGAGCGGGAGCGGGACGGGGAGCGAATTCTGTAGTCCCCGCGAGCAGAGCTGTGGACACAGCTAGTACCAATTATAGGTCCCAAAAACCATCCCTGAGGAACTCTCTTACGGGAATGCATAAAGTATGTAAGGTTTTTTTTATATTAGTACCATGTATTTGTATTTAGCTATTTTAAAAGAAAGACTCAAGCAACGCAAGCAATTTAATGACCCGGATTATTATCATAATTTGTACTGGAATGTCGATCTACTTATTATGTAGGTAGAGTTTTTATTTCAATAGAGAACAGTTCTACTTTGTTTTCTGTGCTTACAGACAATTTTATTGCAGCGGCCCGGTCCGGAACTTTAAGGATACAGATTTAAATCTTGTACCCAGAGCAATTTACAGCTACAACTTTTTCAGTGATAGAGCTTGCTCGTCCTTCACTTCGTGCAGCGTTTGCTTGCGCTACTGGAGTTGCGTACGGCCTTGGTGGGGTTCTGTTCGCGCTGATCGCCTGGCGAGTCCCTTACTGGCGCAACCTTCTATGGACCATCCACTCGCCAGCTCTACTGCTGCCGCTTTACTGGCTAATTCTAGACGAGAGTCCTCGATGGCTGCACGCCAAAGGCAAGACTGAGAAGACAGCAGCTGTTATACGGAAAGCAGCTCGATGGAATAAGGTTACTAAAATCTTTCGAGCTACTCACATCAGTTAATATATTCTAAAAAAAAACTGATGGGCTGTCCATCAAGACATTTGCCATAATCACCACGTTTGGCAGGCGGATGGGTGATCACAGCAATGATCTTAATGTTCACAAATGATCGCTGCTGTCCATCCCTGGTTCAATCCCTTAGTCGCCTTGACGACACTCACGGAAAAATTGGAGATATCATATCATCATCAGGTTATTTTTGTCTCCAATGCAGGAGCACAACCCTCTCTCATCTACCGGAGACAGATAGAGGATTTGGCCTACACTCCTCGCGCTGGCCAGATGGGTTGGGGAGGCCTGATTGATGTTTTATAATGTATTCCCTTACTCGCCTTGTACGACATCCACGGGAAGAGTTGGAGTGGTCCTATTCTACTCTACCGGAAACCACACAGCAAAAATATGTCCCTGTAAAACCACATACCCCACTTTTTACCGCAATAGTACTTAGCATGCCGATCTTTGAAGAATAAACTATTATCATTTTGCAGGTAATTGTAAACGAGGAGCTGATGAGTGCTTTGGAGAAAGACCATAAGCCAGAAGAATCTCATAAAAGAACCAATCCATGGCTAAGTCTTTTAAAGTCCAGAGTTTTGATGGGACGCTTCGTAGTATGCTCTTGGTGCTGGATTGCTACGACATTCGTCTACTATGGGCTGACGATCAACTCGGTGTCTTTGTCAGGAGACAAGTATGTGAACTTCGCTCTCAACATGGCGATGGAGGTGGTGGCTTCACTGCTGATCATGATGATGCTAGAGCGGTTTGGAAGGAAGAAAAGCATTTTTGTGGCATTCCTTCTATGCGGTGTGGCGTGTGTGACGCCGTTTTTCGTTTGTAAGTTTTTTCTATTGACTTCCTTATCTTGGACGCCACCAACAATAGAAGCCTGTTGTTTTTATGATTCCTAGATCTCCCACCAAATTGTAGACAATATACAAATAATTCTTCCCAATGTTTAATTAGGTTTAAAGAATAATGATAAAACCGATTTTGCAAATTTTATGCATTCCATTGTCACCCTCTGCATCAAACACTTTTACCTACCTACTGATCGATCTACCTTACTGTTAGACCAGAGGTTCGATGTAAGTTTACGAGGTCTGATAACTATATCTTTCCGTCTTAAAAAAGCTATATTAAATTAATATTAGTCCGTCGTTTTCCCACTATTGCTGCTAGATCACACTCTTCTATCGAGTACGTACTTGTAACGTGATACCCTGCCGAAGGTAGCTGGAAGTTGCTGATCATTAGTTCCTGTTCACAGCACACACGGGCACAGGCCTGGGCCTGTTCTTCGTAGGTAAGCTGGCTATAACGTTCGCGTTCAACTCGGTGTACGTGTTCACCGCCGAGCTGTTCCCCACGAGCACGCGCAGCTCGGCGCTCGCCGCGTGCTCGCTCGTCGGCCGAATCGGCTCCATCATCGCACCGCAGACGCCGCTCCTGGTACCTATTATTGACTCCTGTATGAGTTTTTGAAAACCAACTGGTGCGATATAGTCAAGGTCGAGCTGGTATGATCAGAATTGAAGTACGTGTCTTAGTTCATAATGTACGACCTGGGGTAGGGCTGGAGCAGACGAGTTCTGAAGTGGAGACTACGAATTGGCACGTGCAGGGTGGGACGCCCCGCCGCCATGTGGACCGACGACCTATATATATTAGATGGCCGGAGGCGGCGGAGTACCCGGTGTGGTGGCGTTTATTGGGGAAGGCCTATGTCCAGCAGTGGACGTCTAAGGGCAGACATGATGATGATGAGCTGACGTAGGGCGTCATTCCAGCTTGGACTTCAATACATCCTTGTATCTCTTGATCCATTTAAGTACAATACAGTAGATATACTACTTCTGTAACCTACATCATCATCATCATCATCAGGTTATTTTCGTCTCCACTGCAGGAGCACAATCCTCTCTCACCTACCGGAGACAGACGGAGGATTTGGCGTACACTCCCCGCGCTGGCCAGACGGGTTGGGGAGGCCTGATTGATGTTCTATAATGTATTCCCTCAGTCGCCTTGTACGACATCCACGGAAAGAGTTGCAGTGGTCCTATTCTACTCTACCGGAAACCACACGGCTATCAATCAATAAATCAGTTTACCAGGACCAAATTTAACCAAAATTGGTGACGCCCCACAACGTTCCCTCGTTAGTATCAGGTGTATACTGTCTGCCAGAATACCGCTGCAGGTGAGCAGGTTATGTGTCGTTGCAGAGTCTGTACGTGCAGGCCCTGGTGTACGGGCTGTGCTCGCTGTCGGCCGCGCTGGCCGTGCTGGCGGCGCCGGAGACGCGGCGCGCGCGCCTGCCCGCCGGCGTCGGCGACGCGGAGCGCGTGCGCGCGCGCGCCCGCGCCGCCCTCGAGCTCCCCGCAGCGCCCGCGCCTAGGACCATAGTGCTCTCTGCGGACACGTGATCTGATAGCATAGGCATCTCCCGAACTCCATACAAGCGACGTGATCTAATGGCATAGGCACCTCCGGAACTCCATACAAGCGACGTGATCTAATAGCAGGCACCTCCGGAACTCCATACAAGCGACGTGATCTAATAGCATAGGCACCTCCGGAACTCCATACAAGCGACGTGATCTAATAGCATAGGCACCTCCGGAACTCCATACAAGCGACGTGATCTAATAGCAGGCACCTCCGGAACTCCATACAAGCGACGTGATCTAATAGCATAGGCACCTCCGGAACTCCATACAAGCGACGTGATCTAATAGCAGGCACCTCCGGAACTCCATACAAGCGACGTGATCTAATAGCATAGGCACCTCCGGAACTCCATACAAGCGACGTGATCTAATGGCATAGGCACCTCCGGAACTCCATACAAGCGACGTGATCTAATAGCAGGCACCTCCGGAACTCCATACAAGCGACGTGATCTAATAGCATAGGCACCTCCGGAACTCCATACAAGCGACGTGATCTAATAGCAGGCACCTCCGGAACTCCATACAAGCGACGTGATCTAATAGCAGGCACCTCCGGAACTCCATACAAGCGACGTGATCTAATAGCATAGGCACCTCCGGAACTCCATGCAAGCGAACAGACTTTATTACCTACACTACAGGCGCACCTGGTTGTGTGTGAACGTAAATTATGGGAGAGCTCCTGCTCCCAGCGCGCGGGAATAGTCGACCGAGAGAGCGACACAAGTGCTTCCCTTTCTAACTTGTAGCGTCGATCTGTAGGCATTGCTCGGCGCGCTGGGGGGAGACGAGTGTCGCTTCTTCGGAAAAGAATACTACTTTCCCCGGCAGTTTTACGTCGTCGCTCGCAATGTACAAGTACGGCTGGGAGTAAACGCTACAGGGCTGGCACTCTCCTTAGTCTACGTGCGCGTACGACTTGTATTTTGTTCGATTTGTCGATCTATTGATGTCTTAATTAGTAATGGAAGTATAACTGTGATAATTGTGTACCTTATTAAATAACTATATATGTCAATTGATATTATTATTTTATTTAATCCAAAATTGCGTGTTTCAAACTAGACTTTGTTTTCACAATTGTAAAGCAATTTACTATTAAATCATCTGGTATTCGTGGTCAAAAGAGAGTGCATGGTCCACATGACAAGAACTATAATCAATAGTACACGCTATATTTCATTCCAGATTAATAGTCCTATGAAAACAAACGCATTTGCGTCTCGAAAACAAAATACACAATAGATGGTGTTCCTAAGTGGACCGCAAAGTTTACTTGGTAATACAAACCTATTTTTGCTGCTGGTGACCCTTTCATGTATATGTTACCGAGACGTAAATAGCGTTGGTTTTCATAGGACTATTAATCTGGAATGAAATATATATTATGATAGACAGTAATTGGACCCGATTCTGAAAACACACATTTAAATATTGACAGCGCTAAAATTGGTTTCGTCTTTATCTCCATAATACTGTGTGACAAGGATAGCAACAGTTTTAGTGCTGGCAAATTTTAACATTGTGCCTTCAGAATCGAGCCCAGTCTCCTACTAATATTATAAATGTGAAAGTTTGGATATTTAGATGTTTGGATGTTTGTTACTCAATCACGCTTCAACCACTGGACGGATCGTGATGAAACTTGGCACACATACACTTATACACACTATACACTTAGTAGGTCCTTGAATAGGATATAGGATAGTTTTTATCCCGAAAAAACATTCCATTCCTATGGGAAATACATAATAATTTGTGATGTTAAGTTGTCCACGCGGACGAAGTCATCACGATCCGTCCAGTGGTTGAAGCGTGGTTGAAGCGTGATTGAGTAACAAACATCCAAACATACAAATATCCAAACTTTCACATTTATAATATTAGTAGGATAAAATGTTGAAAGTTTTTAGAATCATATATAACTACTTAGCACTTATATATCAAAGGACATAAACAAAAGCGATTAGATTTGCTAATGAAAATATTGGTGCTTAGAAAACCCTTAGCTTAAAATTATAAGCTTTAATTTGAAACTTATAACTTATGCTTATATATAAACGTGTATAGTAAAGAATATAAAGAAAAAATTATAACAAGATTAATTATTAGCCACGGTGCGGAGCATGAGGAAATACGAAAATGTGGTTTTCATTATCTGCAAAAGAAAATAAACTGTATTAGATTTTCATTCCGAAAGCTAACGCTATTTGCGTCTCGGTAACATATACATGAAGGGGACGCCAGCAGCAAAAAAAGGGTTTGTGTTACCATGTAAACTTTGCGGTCCACTTCGGAACACTATCTATTATTTGTTTTGTTTACGAGACGCAAATGCGTTTGTTTTCGTATGACAATTTTGACAATTTACAAATTGCCAAATTTAATCCTATGCGCATGGAAGAAAGTCAATGTTACACTGAACCGCTAAATCACGCAAGAATGACAGTAGTACGCGATTCGGATAGGGCTTGTACCTACGCTTTCGAATTGCAAAGCGGCGCGGAACTTGACTCAAATGCGTCACATCGCTCTCGCAATCCTACTGCGTTAGTATATGTTTATCATCATCATCATCATCAGGTTATTTTTGTCTCTACTGCAGGAGCACAACCCTCTCTAATCTACCGGAGACAGACGGAGGATTTGGCCTACACTCCCCGCGCTGGCCAGACGGGTTGGGAAGGCCTGATTGATGTTTTATAATGTATTCCCTCAGTCGCCTTGTACGACATCCACGGGAAGAGTTGGAGTGGTCCTATTCTACTCTACCGGAAATAACACGGCATATGTTTATATCTATAAATAAATAAAAAAAAAAACCTTATTGTTCCTTTATCATTTACGATACATGCATTGTGAATACGTAATTGCCGTGTGGTTATGAATACATTACAAAACATCAATCAGGCCTCCCCAACCCGTTTGGCCAGCTTTTTATATTAAGCTAAGGGAACCCCTGGTCGAATTTGCCATGTCTCCCTATCTTGCGCCGTGTCTAGCCAGGTAGTGCCATGTTTATATCTAAAAAGCGGAATGAGGTAAAATTGTAACTGGCTCAAAAATTACCACAGGGTAACGTTTGTAATAACCCTTACCCTAAAAAGCGGAATGAGGTAAAGCTTGTTACTGGCTCCAGAATTGCCACAGGGTAACGTTTGTAATAACCCTTACCCTAAAAAGCGGAATGAGGTAAGCTTGTTACTGGCTCCAGAATTGCCACAGGGTAACGTTTGTAATAACCCTTACCCTAAAAAGCGGAATAAGGTAAGCTTGTTACTGGCTCCAGAATTGCCACAGGGTAACGTTTGTAATAACCCTTACCCTAGAAAGCGGAATGAGGTAAGCTTGTTACTGGCTCCAGAATTGCCACAGGGTAACGTTTATTTAAGTTTAACAACCCTTACCCCAGCCATTGTGCGCACTCCAACTGGCACCAAGCCCAGAGCTTTCAGACTGATCGGATACTGCACGTTGCACAGAAATATGAGCAGAGTCTTCTTCTCTCTCTGTCCCATGCACTCCCACGGCACGCTGTACACGGCGTCCATGAGGGTCTCACTCTGATCAACATAAAATCAATAAATAGAGTAAGTCTACGTAAATCATTATTCTTCAAGGGGGTGGATGTCGCCATGACCGGTACTATATAGTCTTAATCTACTATAATAAACTAGCTAAAATCATTAAACTTAAGTACAAAAATCATCATACTATTTAGCAGCAAGAAAATGTATCGCCACTTTGCATGATTCTACCAACGTCGCAAAGCGACTTTCCTTTGTCCGCATTTCGCCCCGTGGTTAAAGACGTATTAGAATGAAATAATTAAACTCGTTAGAATTAAATTAAAACCATGATTTGTATGGTTGTGTATTTCGCGGCGCGATGTCCTTCATCCAAAAGTCACCCTTAATGCGCGTGGGCACTTCACCCCCGCGCCCCGCCCCCTCAACGCTGTGTGAGGGATCAATGCAACAAAGCGAGTCAGTTCGCTGTAATTACGCATCGCGACAGATCACCTGTCAAATTGCATATAATCACTCCGCTGCGCCGCGTCACGTGACTATCGCACCTTTATAATTTCACCTCTGATACATCAGCAGCCAAACTGGAGACACATCTGGAGACATTGGATTCGGGACTTTCAACCCAACAGGTACGCAGTCTGCCATTCTTGGCATGACTTTCAATTTTGAAGGAGTGTAGATAGAGAAAAGCGACGTGCTTAATACTTGGCGTTTCCATCAATCATCATCATCATCAGGTTATTTTTGTCTCCACTGCAGGAGCACAACCCTCTCTCATCTGCCGGAGACAGACGGAGGATTTGGCCTACACTCCCCGCGCTGGCCAGACGGGTTCCATCAATATTTTAACTTATTTCTTTCCTAAACACCCCGTAATTACACTTGGCGTGATGTGTGGCGAACAACATCGACGCCTTTGTGTTGAGACACATTGTGGTACCACGGTTAGCTAGAGGAATACTTGTCCACCTCATCAGAGCCCCACATACTCGGTAAGGCTGATCAGTCAACAATCAGGCTAGCCCCTGGACACGTATCCATCGCCACGTCAGACCTGACCGGAAAGTTTTCAAAAACGACGAAATCACTTATGATTTCCTTCTCCACCCTCTAACCCCTTTCCCTTCCCCAATCCCTACCCTTAAGTGCTTACACTGAACTAGAAACTACGATACTCGCCTTTGATCCAACTAGCTCGAATATAACTGATAGCTGAATCAGTTGGTGGATACAATATAAGGTTAAAGGAAAATATTCTACAATCGCTGCTGGGTCCTGAAAATGAAGAGAACGAGATATTAATTCAAGGATTGAACAATCCCTCCACCTCCCATGGTCCTTTCAACCTCGCGGTTATACGGACCGAATCAGGGGGGGGGGGGGGGGTGGTGTGCCCGGTACTTGCGGTAGAGCTCTTTCCCGGTGCGCCCTGCTTGATCCCCTACAAATTCCGTTTTGTCATTTTGTCCCTTCTATTGTACTGGTGCACATTCTGGCAGCCAGCCCCTTTCTGGGGATTTTACTCAAGGATTGAACAGTGGATTTAGTGATTTGATGTGACTGACACTGACTCGATTACCTATACGTCCATCATCATTCATCAGCTGATAGAACCCCAATGATACACTTAAGAATATATTCGGCCGAATACGACCACTGCTGGATATAAGCCCTCTCAACTGAATGTCACGATTGGTGGGCTGTACATTTGGATGATCACTACGCTTGGCTGGCGGTTTCTTGATCGTAGTAATGTTCACAGAAGAACGCTGCCACTCACGGGGATAATTGAGATTCTTTAATTGTTCCATATTGTAATTTAAAAGTCATCAACCAGTGCGTCCTGAAAGACCTACGGCGCCAAAACGTGAATATTGAAAGTGGAACTAGTCCGAAAACCCAAAGTCGCTCAGAGGGATATGGAAAGATTGCTCTAAGTCTCTCTAAGGGACAGGATCCTAAATGAGGTGATCCGCCAGAGAACTAAAGTCTTTGACATGGCTGGGCTGGGCAGTGGACTGGTGACATCTATCGGAGAACCGATTACCGCTGGGTAAACGAGTTCTCGAGTGGATACCGCGATTGGGCAAGCGTAGAGTGGGACGTCCCCTGGCTAGATGGAGCGCCGACCTACGTAGGGCAGCTGGCAGTGGCTGGATAAGAAGAGCCGAGGATCCTGTTCAGTGGCGCACCTTGGGAGAGGCCTATGTCTGACAGTGGACTCTTTCAGGCTGATGATACGAAGATACCTACTACTACTACTACCTACTTCTCCCCTGTGCGTAGCTAAATCCAACCCCCTCCCCGACCTCTCCCCTAAATCATCTCTATCCCAACCCCCCCACCCCACCCCTCCCACCCCACCCCTCCCACCCCACCCCTCCATATACATACATACATACATACATACATACATACATACATACATACATACATACATACATACATACATACATACATACATACATACATACATACATACATACATACATACATACATACATACATACATACATACATACATACATACATACATACATACATACATACATACATACATACATACATACATACATACATACATACATACATACATACATACATACATACATACATACAGAGTTTTAGTTACACTACCTAGTACCAAAATGTACCTAGTTAATACTCTAAGAGGCGGAGACCTGGTGACCTGTACCACAGGTTGCAGCGCGCGACCTACTACAGGCACCAGTCTCACGCAATCTGAATTATTTGTTGAAAACTTATGTAACAATACTATTTGGACAAATTGTAAGATTGTGACAATGAGACTAATTTTATTAGAAACAAGTAATGTATAGGTATACCATTGTAGAACATTCCAGGAGCAGAATGCAGTGGCTGGCTTGGTGGAACGCGTAGTAAAGGCACAGCATAAGTCCGAAGGCTTCAGATATCTTGTTGACGAAACTGATGAATGAACGTTGTTAAAACTGATGTTAGTTGAGATGTTTCTTTTTTCTAACAAATATTCACAAATCTTTTTATTCCAACTGATTTAGTACCATCAAGCAACTCAAACCTAATAATAGAATATAACATTATTAACTCACTAAGTGCCCACAATAGGTAAGTCTTTAATCAGTGCGTCCTGCCTGTCCTGACCTACGGCGCGGAGACGTGGACACTGACGGTGGGCCTGATCCACGAGTTTCATGTCGCTCAGCGAGCTATGGAGAGGGCTATGCTCGGGGTTTCTTTGAAGGATATGTTTCGTAATGAAGAGATCCGACAAAGAACGAAGGTGACCGACATTTACGGCTATGTCGGTCACCTTCGTTCTTTGTCGATTAGCAAGCTGAAGTGGCAGTGGGCGGGCCACATCTGTCGCAGAACCGACGGCCGTTGGGGCATATGAGTTCTGGAGTGGAGACCGCGGATTGGCACGCGCAGGATGGACCGACAACCTAAAGAAGGTGGCCGGAAGCGGCTGGATGGGGAGGGCGGAGGACCATTTTTGAAAGTCAACAGTGGGTTGTCTGTAGAAAAGTGTGAAAAAGAATTGTTTGTTTCTGACGCATCTGTCCGACGACACGTACCTATCGACTAGTACGTAAATTTATCCATCCGGAAATCAACAAACAATGTTTTGTTGATTTCCAGCTCCCGCTAAGACCGGCACCGACACCGCCACCGCCCCCCGACCCGCCCCCGCTCCCGCCCTGTTCCCGCCACCGCCTCCGCCACCGCCCCCGCTCCCGGTCTTAATGTATTCTAATTAATCATCCTTATTCCCCTAATTTTTTACCCGAAATATATTCATGTACAGACAGACACGCGAAGTAACGTTTTTACCTATTAGATTACTATATACATATAGTAACTTTACCAGTAAAAAAATAAAAAAAGAAAAATGTATGGGGACATTTCACACACAGCCACCTGATCCCAAACTAGGCAGAGCATAGTAATATGGGTATCAGACAGCTGATATACATACATAAATACATAATATAATATATAAATAACATCCAGTCACAAGGCAAACACAAGTGTTCATCACACGAATGTTTGCCCTGGGCGGGGTTCGAACCCAAATCAGTAAAGTGATAAAACTTTTGTTTCTACGTAAATACTAAAAGGAAGTTTCTAATAAAATATCACATAGTGTATTTGAGGTCGGTGAAGTAAAAAAATATAACTTACTTCATCAGCAACGTGTGATGAACTATATTCTCTTTCAATGTCTGCAGGACTATCTCTGACTCCTCTGGTGAGTACCACGGAGGGCTCTCAAGGTAACTGGAGCAGCCTTCCTGCGGTTTCATTTCGGGTCTGAAGAAGTGTCTCAAGTTGTAACTGAGTATCTTAATATGACCCCAAATGTGGAACATTATGACGTTAAGTAGAAGATCCAGAAAAACGGCGACATAGCCGACCTGAGTTGTCACTAATGCGTTATATAAAGACGTAATTATGTATCCATATATATTATGTTGATAGTCGAAGGGCAGTTTGAAATATACAGCGAGCTCGAAGGTGCCGTTCTCTGGACGATGCGAGCTAAACATGCCGGCGCGGTAATTGTTCATTACAGGTGAAATGTTGAAAAACATCGAGCATACCACTATCTCAGTGTGACTTAGTAAGCAAAAGAAAGCGCAAATTTTATTCACTTGTCTGTATACCTGCAAAACACAAAATAGATTTATAATGAAACCAAACTCATGAATACCTATCAACTTTACTCATATCATGCATGCATCGTACCGCCGGCGATGCGCGAAAATTTAGGTGCGTATCACGGTAGGGACATTCGAGTGACGGACGCGAAAATTTAGGTACTTATCACGGTAGGGACGTTCGAGTGACAGAGGCGAAAATTTAGGTACTTATCACGGTAGGGACGTTCGAGTGACGGAGGCGAAAATTTAGGTACTTATCACGGTAGGGACGTTCGAGTGACGGAGGCGAAAATGTAGATACTTATCACGGTAGGGACGTTCGAGTGACGGAGGCGAAAATTTAGGTACTTATCACGGTAGGGACGTTCGAGTGACGGAGGCGAAAATTTAGGTACTTATCATGGTAGGGACGTTCGAGTGACGGAGGCGAAAATTTAGGTACTTATCACGGTAGGGACGTTCGAGTGACGGAGGCGAAAATTTAGGTACTTATCACGGTAGGGACGTTCGAGTGACGGAGGCCTGCCCTAGGTAGAAGACAGTGTAGGTACGCGCCAAAATGCGCTATATTGAAATCGCATCTACTAACAGCTATATAATTGGTTCCTAACCGTACCTTTACTCTTGCCAATTTGCTCAGGGGGCCAATTCTACTAACGCATTTTCGCATAAAACGCAACTGAACTGCAGCTGTAACGCAGGTTTTAATACTTTTCAAATTCCGCTGCGCACAACGTTTGTACTTCAGCTGCGTTTCAGCCGTAGCTAACGTTTAAACAAACTCCAGACGTTGATGAAACGAACGTTCCGTGACTTCGTATTCTGCTAATGTTTTTTGTACATTTTGACAGTTGTCTCAGGTAAAAACGGAACGCTACGCTGTCAAAATAGCGTTTATTAAAAAGTTGGTAGGAAGGTACTTTTTCACACACGCAGTTCAGACGTTACGCTTAAATTTATGCAGAAAAAAGTTATTTTCACACAAAATAAGGTAGTAGGTACAAGTAGTATGTGGTCTACTCTCAACTGTAATAGAAATAATCAGCGTTTAATAAACAATTAGATGTTTATTTTTCACATAGGCTGGCACTAGATCGTCGCAAGTAATTTCTAGAAAAGATAACACTAATTATAAAAAACGTTAAGTACATTTTCAATAAACTTGTAATAAACTAAGAACTACATAATGAAATACCGCTATATACGTACCTACTCATTTTTTTGTTAACAGCATTATATTCAAGTATGACAAATACTACATTACTTTAGTACATAATTTAAAATTTCTGTGTATTATTGTTTAGATTTTTATTTATAAGGATACCAATAGACAATTTTTAATTTAATTTAACTAATAAATGATACAATAAGAATTAAAACAATATAAACTTACAATGTTATGGATATACAATGAACAAAAAGAAACATATGCGAAAATTTATAATCAATAACAATAATACAACATGTACTTTAAACGCGAACATTTCCCGCGCTTTCGAGAAAAATAATGTCGTATCTATGGGAAATTCGTACAATCGAGAATCGAGTAACGAATACTTACAAAAATACTAGGTTCGTCCCTAATAGCTGAGTAACGTGTGCGTTCCGTCTGCGCTTCGTCAAACGTAACACTACGTCAAAGTAAAACAATGAGTAGAATGTCAATTTGAGTTTAGAAAGGAGTTTGACTGTAACTTAAACGTAACTGTTGTTTAAACGAACGATAAATGTTGAAAATAGTAGAATTGGCCCCCAGGTGTTTGTAAAGATGCGAGTATTTTTCATCTTCTGCACGAGGGTATACTAAAAACTGTCACCCCCGCATCCTGAGCCTGTTCGACATGCGCATCATCGCGCGGCACGGACTGCTTTTCAGATCCGGTCGCGAGCGCACACCCATTTATGAACGTTGGAGCAAGTAGTTTTAGGGAATTCGGTAAGTCCTTACTTCCAAAATATCCCAGTGATTTCATTATAGTACTACTAGATGGAGCTTTCCAAACAATCGCTCTGTTCCACGCAACTGCGGCTCCGGGAGCAACTCGGTTACATTAACAAAAATTGTGCAGTAACAACGTAAGTATGCAGAACATTTAATTATCACTAAATATTGACGCTACGGGTAAATAGCGTCAATATTGAGTAGATATTTAAATGTTCTGCGTAGTAACTGTTACATTCACAACGAAAGCAGAACATTTAAATATTTACTAAATATTGACGCTATGCGTAGATTAGATTAGATTTATTTATTTCACTTTTACACCTTCATAATTCAATTTTACATGTTTTTTCTAATATGGTAAAAGGGATCGTCATAAAATAAAATAATTTACAAAATATAAATTACAATGTAAACAATTCAAATAATGTCATAGTATATAACATACTATCTATGTCAGTATATAATATTAAAATAAAAATCTCAAAATACACTTGGTACTAAAGTATCACAAATTAAATTAAACGTCAGAGGGCCCACCAATTTTATTTTTTATAAAATTCCTAATGGAATAATATTCGTAGCGTCAACATTTAATTAAATGTTCTGCGTAGTAACTGCATAAGTTTCAAAGTGAATGTGAACGAGTTGCGGCTTCTTGCGGCTACAGTGCATAACGGTAGAAGGTCTTGGTCGAGGCGTCATACATTTTGTTAACGTTTCCTTTGAAGGAATGCAATATATTATCGATAGTGAGCGATTCCGTAATCCGACTCGCACTTGGCCGATTTTCGGGTGGCCATGACTAAAATTTTCTGAGGACTGGATCCACGCTTGCTACTTACTGTGCTATACTTTATTACTATACATTATCTTCTGCGGAGCAAATGTCGAAACCGACAAAACTTGCGCGGTATTGTTTACTAACCAACGATATGCATATCGACCAACGATCTCTATTTACTAGGTACTAGATGGAGCGTTCTAAACAATCGCTCTGTTCCACGCAAGTAGCCACAACTCTTTCACATTCACAATGAAACTTGTGCAGTTACTACGCAGAACATTTAATTATTACTAAATATTGACGCTACGGGTAAATAATGTAAATATTTATTAAATAATTAAATGTTCTGAGTTTACTACTCAGAACATTTAATTATTACTAAATACTGAGGCTACAGTTAAATAATGTCAATGTTTAGTAAATAATTAAATGTTCTGAGTAGTAACTGCACAAGACTCAAAGTGAATGTGAAAGAGTTGTGGCTACTTGCGTGGAACAGAGCGATTGTTTGGAACGCTCCATCTAGTAGTAGAGATAGTTGATATCGACCGCGTATTTTCTACAATACTTATATCTGATGCTGACGACTCAGTAATTATTCTGTTTCCTAGTAGAAAACACTGAAGAGACGTAGATATCCAAAATAATTTCATATTAGGGTAATTCTCATTGACACTCAATTTTCAAGGTCACACAGTTATATTTCCTAAACAGGATAAGTTAAAAACATAACTTGTGGGTCGGAGGATAAAACATCTATTTGGTCACAAAATAAATAAAACTTGCCGTAAGTAATTGAAGCAAAAATAATATAAATAATTAACACGAACGATCAAAAACGGGGCTATTTTTCGTGTTCTCTTCGTGTCACACTTCCCGTTGCAGTAAAACATTTGGTTACAGCTTTACCAAATTTCAGTGCATTTGTATGTAATATATACTAAAGTCATCGTAATTATATACACTTTACATACATTGGTGTAAAAAAAAACTTTTCGTCATTATTTTGAATTGGAAACACTATATGTGTCGGTCACACGATTTTAGGTACTTAAGATTTGAGTAGTAATAAAGGCTTGCTGTTGAATACAACAGCAGCAACTAATCACAAAGTTCGATTCGGTCATCGTCAGTCATGTTCCTGCATCGCAGAAGTGGGACGGCCGACTCATCGTTCCGTGGGTAAAAAATATTGGTAAGTTTATATTTATTCGTAGGTGTACCGAACACTTGCGTGGACAACATATTTGTGCATTGTATTTTAGTAATCGAAATTAAAGTTAGCTCATTGAAACTCCAAAATGTATGAGATATTTATGTAGTATTTGATTTAAAACGATACACCTAAACTTTGCAGGAATTTATAAAAAAAAGGGATATTTTCATCACCTTTGTGGCATCACCTTCGTGGCGTTTTAACCACGAAGGTGAATTTTTGCCACGAAAGTGATTTTTTGCATTGTTTTATTTCGAAATATAGCGACTGGTGTATACGTATTTACAAAATCAACTAGTTTGGTGTGGTAAATAGAGTTTTGAATACATAAGTATAAGTAAGTATATTTACATGATAAATTAACAACTACACTATTAATAGATAACTAATTAAACATGAAGTATGGGTAGGTACTAATTAGAGTTAGTAAGTATATTAACGTTGTTTTTAGGGTTTCGAACCAAGATGGTAAAAATGAACCCTCAACACCAACGTAGCTTCTGGTCTGATAATGATCCAGATTCGAGTTACAATATATTTTATTTACGCAAAAACTAACGTTCTGATATTTTCTTTTATTGTTCGAAGAAGTTGCCGTCTTCTTGTAATGAGATTTTTTGTTTATAGAATAACGTTTTTGTTTTTGAAAAGGAAATGTGCTGTTAGGCAGCGTGTAACGTTTCGTTTTTATTTTTTGAGAGATTTAGACTTTCTAAAGCTCAGACTAAAAGTAGTATATGGGTACTTCTCATTGTCACTCAGTTTTTATGGTCACACAGTTATATTTCCTAAACAGTATAAGTTAAAAACATAACTTGTGGATTGGTTGATAAAACATCTATTTGGTCACAAAATAAATAAAACTTGCCGTAATTGAAGCAAAAATAATATAAATAATTAACACGAACGATCAAAAACGGGGCCATTTTTCGTATTCTCTTCTTGTAATGAGATTTTTTTATAGAATAACGTTTTTGTTTTTGAAAAGGAAAAGTGCTGCCTAACAACGTGTAACGTTTCATTTTTATTTTTTGAGAGATTTAGCCTTTCTAAAGTTCAGACTAAAAGTAGTAGTAGTAATCTAAGTTCTAAAGACTTATTTGATTCATCATTAGGAAATAGTTTATATTACAACCAATTAGGTTAAGTTTTTGATTATTTTTTATCACCGGAGACTGATTATTTGTGAATGTCACAAATTACCAGTGAAATTACAATTAAAGTATACTCAAATTATGCATAATTGTTATAAGTTTAGATAAATTAGGTATGTTATTATGTTATCACATGTATAAAGAGGGTATTTTAGAGTAAAACTATCCTCCGAAATATAAGTACCTGATTAATAAAACCACAGTAAAGTTTTTATTTATTTCCTACGTTAAAAATGTTCTATAATAAGAACTTTTCACTAAAATTATGTAGTTTTAATTGACATAGCATATCAGTAATATTAAGAACCTATTTCGTAGGATGACCGAACCTAGGACCAAACTGGTAATTCTCTCTTTGCTTAGGTATTGAATATCATGTATTTGCCTGTTTAATTATGGAAATAAGATTAAGTTGTTATTCCATGAACATTTAGTCTCATAACCAGTAGTCAATTCTGAGAAAATAATGTCTGTAAAGTTATTGAGTCACTTTCATGGATCATCGCGCCACTTTCGTGGCATCTAAAACTTCAAAACATTATTACTTCTAACTGAGACTCACGATTTGATTAATTGACTTATAAATTTACTAGTATTATCAAGCGCTATTAGATTTTTTATAAAAATAGTTTATATAAGCAAAAAATAGAATTTACCACGAAGGTGACGATGAGAATCGTGGCGATGAGAATTAGCCATTAATGACCTACCTTCATAGCGTATTGGGACTTGTGTTTATGATGCAGCAAGTGCATCTCATTCACAAACGTCTTTACAACCTCTCGGTAGGATTTCACAGACGGCATGGTGATTCGCTGCTGCAAGAAAGTATGGCATCATCAGACCTTTACTCAACTCAACAAACAAAGAACTTGCTTTTAGAGCTCAAAAACGATGCATCCGGGCAATATGCAATTTGAAACAAACAGATTCATGTAGGTCGCATTTTATAAAACTAAAAATACTGACTCTCCCGTGTATGTATATATATATGAATCGGCGGTTTTTGCAAAATCTAATATTAACATGTTTACATTTAAAGTTCGTATGAGGCAATTAGATAAAATGGCAGTGTTACCAGCAAACACTGCCTTGTTACACAAAAGCCTATTCTGCAGGATACCTCACATCTTATAAATAAAATCGTAAACTTCGCGTGTCTGTACATTGAAGATATTTGCAAAAAAAAAAATTGGGGGGTCTAAGGATAAGCAACAGAACACATTTCGATCATTTTTGAAATTTTTGTCTGTTTGTCTGCTTGTCTGTGAGTTTGTGCACGCATCACTTAAAAACGACTGATCGGACTTTGATGGACTTTTCACAGAAACATGGGGCTTAACTTAACTTAACATTTAGTCTTTACTTCATCACAATCGGCTAACTCAATCAAAAGTTATAGACATTTTTAGTTTTCAAATACATTAGTAGGTAAGGTTAGTATGCAATATATTGCTTATAGTAGTATTTCCGTACTATTCAGATTGCGATGAGTTTGGATTACATTTGGAGCTGCGAGTAGGAATTAGAGTGGGAGTGGGAGTGGGCGTGGGCGTGGGGGGGGGGGGGGATTGAGAGCGGAAGCGGAAGCGGAAGCGGGAGGGGAGCGGGAGCGGAACCGGAGCTGGACTGGAGCGGGAGCGGGTGTGATACCAGTGTAATTGAAAATATGCATAACTTTTGACTGAGTTACCCGATTACGATGAATTTGTGGTATAGGTATGCAACAAAGTAATGTTGGTCGGAATATGGATTGCGATGGATTAGTTACGAGGACTACATTTGGAGAGACGAGGGAAAGAGGTTTGAGGGGAGGGTTGAGGGGAGGGTTGAGGGGAGAGTTGAGGGGAGAGTTGAGGGGAGGGTTGAGGGGAGGGTTGAGAGGAGGGTTGAGGGGAGGGTTGAGGGGAGGGTCGAGGGGAGGGTCGAGGGGAGGGTCGAGGGGAGGGTCGAGGGGAGGGTCGAGGGGAGGGTTGAGGGGAGGGTTGAGGGGAGGGTTGACGGGAGGGTTGAGTTGAGGATCTGGACCTGGAACTGGAACTAGGCCTGGGCCTGGTCCTGGGCCTGGGCCTGGACCTGGACCTGGACCTGGACCTGGACCTGGACCTGGACCTGGACCTGGACCTGGACCTGGACATGAAGTCTGAGTGGAAGTGGGATAGGGAGCGGAAGTGAGAATGGGAGCGGATCCTGTAGTCCACGCGAGCGGAGCCGCGGGCACAGTTAGTATATAATAAAATCCCTAAAACGGTACGAGATGTAGATGAGATTAATTTATTTAAAAAAAAACTCCACGATCTGTTGATAGAAAAATGTTATTATAGTTTGGAAGAATTTCTTGGTGACGGTTCAATTTAAGGTTTCTATATGTATCTAATTAACTAAAAAAAAAATTGTAACTTTGTTTTTAAATGCATGCTTTACTGCGACACAATGTTGTATGCCCATGTGGCGGGACATAGCTGAGCTCTAATTATGACATTTAATCCTTTATATACCTATGATCCACAATAAAGATATTTCATTTCATTTCCAGCTGGACTTAGGCCTTTCCCAAGGTGCACCACTGGATCCGATACTCGGTTCTTGTCATTTTTTTAATGTTGATAGGTTAGCGCTTGACCTCAATCTCACCTGATGGTAAGTGATGATGAGGCCTAAGGGGAGCGCGCTTACCCAGAAGCTGCCTATTCACTCTTCCTTTAAAAATATCCAAACTGTACTTGTCCGGAAATACCCAAGCTGACAGGGAGTTCCATTCCTTAGCAGTTCGCATTATGAAAGCGAAAGAAAAACGCTACGTGCGAGAACGTGGTATAAATTTCATTCAGTGGTTTTTGCGTGATGCGGTAACAAACATACATACAGACAGAAAAACAGACAGACAGATAGACAAAAATTCTAAAAACAGTTATTTTGGCTTCTATTGGCCCTATATAGACCCCTCATATAGATTTTTCTACAATATCTCCCATGTACAGACAAGACCAGTTACATATGTATAGACGGGTTTACGCTTGACCTCAATCTCACCTGATGGTAAGTGATGATGAGGCCTAAGGTGGAGCGCGCTTACCCAGAGGATACCTATTCGCTTTTCCTTTAAAAAGATCCAAACTCTACTTGTCCGAAAATACCCAAGCTGGCAGCGAGTTCCATTCCTTAGCAGTTTGCATTATGAAAGAGGAAATAAAACGCTTCGTGCGAGAACGTGCTATGTCTACTACTTATGGATGAAGTCCCTCACCACGCCTGGTAGTCGGTGATGGAAGGGGAATGGGGGACTCAAATCGTGTAATTCCTGGGCACACTCCCCAAAATGTAACCTACAGAAAACCGAAAGGCAGGAAAAACGTGGCATCCTCTTCAAGGTTAAGCGGTACTTCTCACCGTCACAGCTTCTCAACCTTTACCAAGCTCAAGTGCGGTCGTGTATGGAATACTGCAGTCACCTCTGGGACGACTCTGCCAAGTATCAGCTGGCTGCTCTGGACGGGGTTGATCGTGTCATTCTTGAAGGCTCATTTGTGACAATGCTCTGGTAGATACAAAGTTGCAAAGCCGTAAACATCGTCGCAGTGTGGTCTGTCTTTTGATTTTCTACAGGTTACATTTTGGGGAGTGTGCCCAGGAATTACACAATTGATTCTCTCATCCCCCTTCCATCACCGGTTTACCAGGCGTGGTGAGATACTTCATCCTTATGTAGTAGACATACCACGCTCTCGCACGAAGCATTTTGCTTCCTCGTTCATAATGATACTGGAATGGAACTCCAGCTTGGGTATTCCGGAGAAGGACAACTTGGATCTTTTTAAAGGAAGAGTGAATAGGTATCTTCTGGGTAAGCGCGCTCCACCTTAGGCCCATTATCATGTAATATTGAGGTGAAGCGCAAACCATCAACAATAAAAGACAAGTATCAAATGTTTTGTAGGCAAACTTACCAACGCGATTATAGTTAGCATAACAGTAATATAATTATGACCCATTTCAACGAAACTCAGCTTGTTAATATTATCCTTTATATAAAGTGTCTGAAGCGTCATAGTCATGCACCAAAAGCAGAACTGGAACCGGTGGTCCCGCAGCGGAAAGATACTTCTTAGATCTCCAAATACGGAGTACGGCCACAAGCCCAGGTAGTTCAGAGACCTCCGCATAGTCTTCATGTACGTGAGATCCATTGGAGACTCCATCTGTGATGTCACTTTCTGCCTCAGGCAGTGACGTCTCTTTGTCTACCACAGTATACAACTACGTGGATTTCGTTGTATTTGCTTTACAAAATCAATATCATGCTTTAGTCTAATTCCTTATTATTACTCGATCATGTATAATGACACGATGTCTAGCATAGATATCTATAAATCTTCTAATTATCCATCAAAGGAATGACGAGTGATCAAAGAAAATTAAGTAGGTGCTTAACTATCCTTTCGATTTATTTATGAGAATTCTTTCAACCGCGATGTCTTTTTAATCCCGGCGCAAAAAATGAGAAATATTATGCAGAGAAAGAGAAGATCTAATTGAGAACTTTAAGGTTTTGAACAATCACTTTAACACATACAAGTTAAATAATATATTTAATTTAAACCTCACTGAATGACTCAGAGGACACAATATATATATTCTTTATTGCACAAATTTTAAAAGTAAATACAGTTACAAATTTTGTGTACAAAGGCGAGCTTATCTCTAAAAGAGATCTCTTCCAGCCAACCTTACAGGGTGTGAGACAAGGCACTAAGAGCGAGGGGGCAAAAAACAAAAATATACTACATAATAACTAAATACTGAAACTACTTTACATATATACTCATACATATAGTAAATAAATACTTATAATAAATATAATAAACATACGTACTCGTAAATACATACATATCATATTATACTGAGTGAGACAGATAGTGCTCTTTTATAATGTTTTTATTAAAGGCATAGAAAACCCATAAAAAAAACAATACAAAAGTTAAATAATTAACAATTAAAATTTAACTACTAAATAAAATAAAATGCCTACAAAAAGCGGTAGGTGGTCATAACGTCACTTATATTTCTATTTCTGGTTCACGCCCCGATGAACTTTTATCCGGTATCTATAGATCGGGCTATCCATGTCACAGCAGGCTACTTTAAGTATGCTGTTATGAGAGCGACGTAGCCTTTCCCAAAAGGAAGCCACGCGCGCTCTCATAACTGCATAGAAGTCGGGCACTCGCGCCTCGGCGAACATGCTCGACGCGCTGCAGTAGCGCGGCAGTCGCATGAGGGGGCGAAACGCGTCATTGTATTGCACCCTCATGGTGCTATATGATTTTCTACTGAATTCAGTCCAGAGTTGGCAAGTGAAGAGGCATTGACCATATGCATTGAATAATGTCAATTTTACAATCATCATCATCAGGTTATTTTTGTCTCCACTGCAGGAGCACAACCCTCTCTCATCTGTCGGAGACAGACGGAGGATTTGGCCTACACTCCCCGCGCTGGCCAGACGGGTTGGGGAGGCCTAATTGATGTTTTATAATGTATTCCCTCAGTCGCCTTGTACGACATCCACGGGAAGAGTTGGAGTGCTCCTATTCTACTCTACCGGAAACCACACGGCAAATTTTACAATGTAAGATAACAATAATATGAGATAACAAAGATCAAATGCTCACCTGAACCCTCAAAGAGATATTTTAAACAACAGGGTTGTATGCAGATGTAACAAATTGTCAGAATCCGTTGTACCCATATGCCACATCAATAAACATGTTTAAGAACCGACTACAATTTCTTAAAAGAAAATAATCAAGTCGACCTGACATGGAAACACCTGCTATAAGCTACCTTTTCATTTAAAATCAACGATCTTTATGTACTACTAGATGGAGCGTTCCAAACAATCGCTCTGTTCCACGCGAGTAGCCAACTCTTTCACATTCACAATGAAACTTGTGCAGTTACTACTCAGAACATTTTTTTTTTCTAAATATTGATATTATTTAACCGTGGCGTCAATATTTAGTAATAATTAAATGTTCTGAGTAGTAACTGCACAAGTTTCATTGTGAATGTGAAAGAGTTGTGGCTACTTGCGTGGAACAGAGCGATTGTTTGGAATGCTCCATCTAGTAGTACATAGGGATCGTTGGGGAGTACAATTCCTTAGCAGTTCGCTTTATGTGCGAGAGCGTGAGCATACAATAAAAGGTAAGCGATTTAGATAAGGAGTGAGACGTCACGTCGTGCCGTCGTGAATTGTACGATCTAAACTATAATACTTACAAATACTCTTTCATAAATATGCCATAGTATTGTATCAGTCTTGCAGTTCCTAATGCCAACATCACTAATATTTATCACAAACAAATAATGTTATTAAATTCAATCCTAATTGCCCCATAATTACAGAAATCATTACTTATCTCCTGATGTGAGCAAATGTTTCTCCGTTTCAAACACACCATTTATAGAGACGCCTCTTATGACATTTATTTAAAATTAATTACTTTAATAAGACATGTGCATTACACTTACTTAATGAAGAATAATTACATACATAGACGTTATATGCCACATTATTCTTTAAATTTAAAAGTGTAACTTGCCACAAGATGTCGCTATGTGCGACACTAAACTTTAGTTTCCAAGATATAGCCGGAGAATAATCAACACCTTCTGACATATATATTACTAGCTGTTTCCCGCGACTTCGTCCGCGTGGACAACTTAACATCACAAATTTTTATTAAGTATCTCCCGTAGGAATGGGATGTTTTTTCGGGATAAAAACTATCCTATGTCCTATTCCATTTAAGATAAACATTTTCATTATACATACACATGTGTACCTCTAGCGGTTTTGGCAGCGCACGCCAGAATAGCTCGCAGATGGTAGATTTTTTCCTACTTACTTGATATTTTGGACAATTCACACAATATCTTTATAAATTGTGGCCTATGTGTTATTCTGGTGTACATAAGCTGTATTATTTTAAAGGTACATTAAAATCCATTCAGTAGTTTTTATGTGAAAGAGTAACAAACATCCATCCATACTTACAAACTATCGTGTTTATAATATTAGTAGGATTCTTTTTTGGTCGATTACTTCACTACTATCTATTGTATTATTAATTTAATGCCCAAATTTAAACTAGAGATATAACGACCGTTACTGATTAAAAGATCGTTACTGATTAATTGGGCTTTCATTCCGATTAATTAATTATAATAATAATGTCAGACATTCACACCAATTATCCAGTCCCAAACTAGGCAGAGCCTGTGCTATGGTTACTAGACAACGGATACATATACTTAAATAAATATATAAACATCCAAGACTTGGGTACAAACATTCATATTCATCATACGAACATTTGTCCCTAGCGGGATTCGAACCCGCAACCTCCGGCGTGGCAGTCCGAGTGCTACCCCGTTCCGCCACGGAAGTCGTCTTATTTAATAATATTATTTTATAGGAAATTCTACAGTAAACAAATCAAACACCAAAAAAACTTTAAAATAATATTTTATTGTCATTAATCATTAATAACAATCAAAGTTAGCAATCATGTATTAAATTAAAATCAGTCTTGCTAATTTAATATAAAGTATACACTTAAAGACCTGAACAATACCCTTATTTTTTTAAAATGAAGAATATGAAAAAAGTGTAAAAAAAGTTCAGCCTTTTTGCAACAGTTTTGAATAATGTTTAGAAGAACCAATTAATTCCGATTTAAATTATTCGATTAATTGGTTATCGGTACATATTTTTAAACCTATAGAGCAAATGTCAAAACTTCTTTCTTTCTACCTGCAGTAAGTTCTATTGTCAAGAAAGACAACACGCTCATTATTGTATTCATTCTAACGATCTCTATGTACTACTAGATGGAGCGTTCCAAACAATCGCTCTGTTCCACGCAACTGCGACTCGAGTCGCAACTCGTTCACATTCACTTGGAAACTTGTGCAGTTACTACGCAGAACATTTAAGTGTTTACTCAATATTGACGCTATTTACCCGTAGCGTCAATATTATTGCTATATTGACGCTACGGGTAAGTAGCGTCAATATTTAGTAAATAATTAAATGTTCTGCGTAGTAACTGCACAAGTTTCCAAGTGAATGTGAACGAGTTGCGGCTCCCGGAGCCGCAGTTGCGTACAACAGAGCGATTGTTTGGAACACTCCATCTAGTAGTACATAGAGATCGTTGACTCATTCTATGCCTTTTAGACAAAATTATTGGACCTGTGTCACGTCTCAAGCTCCCTCTTATCTGAGTTAAGAGGCTTCATCTCTTGAGCTGGTGGCGCCAAGTCAGGAGGTCTTAACCTGTTATAAACGACCCTCAAACCAAGTAGGGCTGCGAGAGTCAGGGCTGCGGTGCTTCCGAAGGTAGCATCAGGGCCTCGGCGAGAGTAAACAGTGGACACGAACACGGGGCCCAGGGCTCGGGAAAGACAGCCCGCTCCGGTGAGGATGCCCATCCACACGCCCTGGGAACGAAAACAGTCAACTTTTAGAGAAAATTATTATATACCAATACCCACGAACTGCACAGCACAGTACTGTACGACACTGTACTGTGTGGTTTCCGGTAGAGTAGAATAGGACCACTCCAACTCTTCCCGTGGATGTCGTAGAAGGCGACTGAGGGAATACATTATAAAACATCAATCAGGCCTCCCCAACCCGTCTGGCCAGCGCGGGGAGTGTAGGCCAAATCCTCCGTCTGTCTCCGGCAGATGAGAGAGGGTTGTGCTCCTGCAGTGTAGACAAAAATAACCTGATGATGATTAAAAATTACCGCATGACGCTTTTGTTACAAAAAATGTTCTAAATAAATACCTCGACAGATGACAGTGACTATATTACTAAATGTCAAAGCACGCGAAAATGCAGACAAAAGCACATGAGGCAAGGTCATAAAAAAAACTATAAAAAAACTGCAGGCCAAAGGATCATGAAAAGTTCCGGTATACAGCCTGATTCACTCACCTGCGGTCTCGGCCCCAACACCTTCGAAAATATCGTCTGTATCAGGGTCACCCCTAACGGATATCCCACGGACACACACGCGTAACCCAGGAGAAACTGTGGAAGGTTCAGCCCTCGGGAGGTCTCGCACCAGGGCTGTGAGACCTGGGGGCATCCCCCGCCCGCCTCAGTCGCGTTGAGAGGGGCGAGGGGAGGCGGGCCAGGCCCCCAGGGGATACAGAAGACCGAAGCCAGGCCTGTGAGTAGAAAACCGCCGTAAAGAAGCAGCGCCCTGAAATTAGAATTAGGATGGTGTATTAGCTGTAATAAACTGACGTTGCTGTGTGTATATGATTCGTAATGGGGAGATCCGACGAAGAACGAGGGTGACCGACATAGCCGAAAGAATTAGTAAGCTGGAGTGGCAGTGGGCGGGTCACACCGCCGTTGGATTAGATTAGATTTTAACCGACGACCTGATGAAGGTTGCAGGAAGCGGTTGGATGCGGAGGGCAGAGGACCAAGTGTGTTGGCGTTCATTGGGGAAGGCCTATGTCCAGCAGTGGGCGTCTAAGGGCTGATATGATGATGATGATGACTGTGTTTCCGGTTTTTGGTGAAATAAAAATAGTGTTGTCAGGTTTATCTCAGCCAGCACTTGAGGTTCCTATAAAAATACACATACGCGGAGCGGCCCCGATTTCGGGGACCATCAGTCGGGTATCGTGAGAGTGATGTGACGCAATTTAGTAAACACCCGCGCCGCTCCACAATCCGAAAGCGATACCAGCCCCGATTTCGGGGACCATCAGTCGGGAGAGTAATGTGACGCAATTCAGTAAAGTCCCGCGCCGCTCCACAATCGGAAAGCGTAGATATCAGCCCTAGGCGAATCGCGTATGACTGTCAATGTTTGTGATGACTTTCTTCCATGTGAATAGGATTCAGTTTGGCTTGCGTTGAATTATGCAGAATAGAATAGAAAGTCTTTATTTGGCGTACACAAATACAACACAGGAATTAAAATTGACGACATACATATGAAAGAAGCAAACAAATTACATAACCGTTAAAATTAAACAGAAAAAAAAAATGCCACAGTATTGTAGTGTGACGCCAAAAGGGTCCCCAGCTCAGCTTATGCTGTAGCAAGAGCTGCAGCGCTGATTTTCTGTGAGGCTACCAAATGACTCACGGACGCAGTTGGTACATCGCAAGCAAGAAATGAAAAGATTTATATACTTAGTAGATTTATATGTGAACGGGTGTGAAAGGTGTAAGTTTATAATGTAAGTTTTTGACTTCTGTTTTTCTTATTCTGTGGTGTTCTGATAAAAGAATTGATATCAATCACCCACTCGACTCCCCATCAAAACCTGTAGCCATCATCAGCAGCCTGAAAGAGTCCACTGTTGGACATAGGTGTCTCCCAAGTGGCGCCACTGAACCAGATCCTCGGCTCTTCTCAATTATTTTGGCAACAAATTAGATATTCCTGTTCATCATCATCATCAGCCCGAAAGAGTCCACTGTTGGACATAGGCCTCTCCCAAGGAGCGCCACTGAACCCGATCCTCGGTTCTTCTCATCCAGTTACTGCCAGCCGCCTTACGCAGATCGTCGCTCCATCTAGCCAGCGCGCGTCCCACACTACGCTTGCCCAGTCGCGGTCTCCACTCGAGAACTCGTTTACCCCAGCGGTAATCGGTTCTCCGACAGATGTGACCAGCCCACTGCCACTTCAGCGTACTTAGTTTTTGAGCTATGTCGAAGACTTTAGTTCTCTGGCGGATCACCTCATTTCGGATCCTGTCTCTTAAAGATATTCTTGTTCGTCTTAGTATAATCATACTGTTTATCAAAATCGGTTCAGCCATAAGCGTGGTTGAATAACGCGAACACATATACAACAGACTATCTCAACAACATGTCTGAGCACACGAACTGTCCCGACGAAATATATAAATTTAGAACTTATCTCTTATGCTGATATAAACGCATCCATCGGAACAAAATTGTGGCGGTTTACCAATGCACCTATAATTATTATTTAGAATTATAGTTTTAGCTGGCAAGACTGAAGGCATGGCAATACTGTCAGTCCTTATGTCATGTCATACTTTCATACTTGATGTCATACTTTGTACTCGACAACGCAGTTTTGTACTCTTGTTTTATATTTAAATTATATGTCTTATAAACAGTAAAAGTGTTAAAAACAACTCGTTGCGTTTCACTGTTAATAAACGTGAGAATCCGCCCATCGGATCCTACAAAATAGCCACTCGCTATTGCCCGCGACTTCGTCCGCGTGGACAACTTAACATTACAAATGATTAAATATTTCCCGTAATTTATCGGAATAAAAACTATCCTATATCATATTCCAGGACCTAACCTACATGTGTGCCAAGTTTCATCCCGATCCGTCCGTGGTTGAAGCGTGATTGAGTAACAAACATCCAAATATCCAAACTTTCACATTTATAATATTAAGTAGGAAGGATAGTACAATAGATTATATTCAAAGTACGTGTTTAATCTAATATCATTCTTATTTATAAATACCCTCTCGTCCTCTATCACGTGGAATGTGAGTTAAGGAACTTGCAATGTGAATGCACAAGGTTGAATATAAAAATAAAATGTGTGCAGTAAGAGGTGACTGTACTTGAATTACTGTTGTAACCTTCATGAAAGAAAGGAATCCAAAGTCAAAAAACAACTACAAAATTGTAACAAAAGATAGATAGGTAAAGATAGGTTTATTCTTGGTCTCAATCTATCCTGACGGTAGATAAGTATCAGGCTTAAGGTGGAACGCGATTACCTAGAAGATGCCTATTCATCATCAGGTTATTTTTGTCTACGCTGCAGGAGCACAACCCTCTCTACTTGGATTTAGGATTAGGCCTACACTCCCCGCGCTGGCCAGACGGGTCGGGGAGGCCTGATTGATGTTTTATAATGTATTCCCTTAGTCGCCTTGTACGACATCCACGGGAAGTGTTGAAGTGGTCCTATTCTACTCTACCGGAAACCACACGGCAAGATGCTATTCACTGTTCTTTTAATAAGATCCAAGGCAGCATCAGGTATCACCAAATGGATCCCCAAGGGCTAAAAATTACCCTAAATGTATGAAATGTCCACAGGTTGATTGTCCAAACTGTAAAAAGACTGCGTTGCAATTAACCGGAGCTGAGCAAAGATGTGAGTGGACCGACGACCTGAAGAAGGTGGCCGGAAGCGGCTGGATGCGGAGGGCAGAGGACCGGATGTGGTGGCGTTTATTAGGGAAGGCTATGTTCAGCAGTGGACGTGTAAGGGCTGATATAATGATACCTGCGTCGATCAGACATGCGCAATCCTTAGACGCGTTCAAGCGTTCTTGCTCACTGATCACCTCACTCCCCCATTTTCTTTATTTTATAACTTAGTCGTTATCGATTCCACATTGTGTGATACGGTATAGTATGGATATATTTATATATGTATGAATCATCATCATCAGGTTATTTTTGTCTACACTGCAGGAGCACAACCCTCTCTCATCTGCCGGAGACAGACGGAGGATTTGGCCTACACTCCCCGCGCTGGCCAGACGGGTTGGGGAGGCCTGATTGATGTTTTATAATGTATTCCCTCAGTCGCCTTGTACGACATCCACGGGAAGTGTTGAAGTGGTCCTATTCTACTCTACCGGAAACCACACGGCAAGATGAATGAATGTATATTTGAGTATGTATATATTTATGTATGTATATTTGTATACTGTATACTAGTGTTGTTACTGGTATAAACTATACTTCTTCCTCTGACTGCACAATCTACCATTTTCTGTTATTCTTATCTTAGAGGATAGGTTGTCTGAACGATCGTCTTTTAGCGATAAGACCGCCTAGATGTACGTATGTATATTTCATTCCAGATTAATAGTCCTATGAAAACAAACGCATTTGCGTCTCGAAAACAAAATACACAATAGATGGTGTTCCTAAGTGGACCGCAAAGTTTACTTGGTAATACAAACCTATTTTTGCTGCTGGTGACCCTTTCATGTATATGTTACCGAGACGTAAATAGCGTTGGTTTTCATAGGACTATTAATCTGGAATGAAATATATATTTGAGTATGTATATATTTATGTATGTATATTTGTATACTGTATACTAGTGTTGTTACTGGTATAAACTATACTTCTTCCTTTGACTGCACAATCTACCATTTTCTGTTATTCTTATCTTAGAGGATAGGTTGTCTGAACGATCGTCTTTTAGCGATAAGACCGCCTAGATGTACGTATGTAAGTTACTTTATTATTGCATCTTTTTTAATTTTTTACGTGCATTAAAGAGTAATTGAATTAAATTGATGATGAGCAAAGATGTATCTTATCTACACGTACCTCTCCTCGTATATTTTGGTCAGCGGCCCAATAACAGCAAAAGTGGCACAAGCTACCACGGCGCCAGCACTCATCAGCACCCCCATGTACCCCAGCGCCTCCTTCTTGGTCCATGCGAACTGGTCCATGGTCAGGGACGTGGCCAGCGTCTCCAGTAGTACGAAGTTGAAGAGCAGCACGAAGAACGCTGCCACTAGCGTCCAGCTGCTGATGTAGTCTGGCTTCAGACCTTTGAGGGCCTCTTTTTCTGTAATCAAAATATAAGAAGTTTAGAGCAAGTCGCTTAAGGGGCCAATTCTACTATTTTCGACATTTATCGTTCGTTTAAACAAAAGTCACGTTTTTCAGTTTATAACAGACGCTATTTTGACAGCAATTCGTTTCGTTTTTACCCGAGACAACTGTCAAAATGTAGAAAAACGTTCGTTCCATCTACGTCTGACGTTTGTTTAAACGTTAGCTACGGCTGAAACGCAGCTGAAGCACGAACGTTGTGCGCAGTGGAGTACGAATAGTGTTAAAACTTGCGTTTTAGCTGCAGTTGAATTGCGTTTTGTGCGAAATTGCGTTAGTAGAATTGGCCCCCTAGTAATGAAAAACCTACTGTTGCTCACGGGTTAAGTGACAGAATTTTAATATGTCGGACAGAAAACTTTTTAAATCACATTAAAATACAGCCTTGTAAAATAGACGATTATTTGACCGACAATCAAGCCTCTTATATTAATATTGTTTCAGCTTCTCACAATCTTTATAATATTGTTATTTATTCATCATCAGCCAAAAATACGTCCACTGCTGAACATAACCTTCTCAATAAAATGCCACTCTTGGTGGGCTGTCCATTGGGGGATTTGCGATTATCACCACGCTTGGCAGGCGGATTGGTGATCGCAGTAATGATCTTAATATACACAGGAAATCGCAGCTACCCGTCCCCTTAGTCGCTTTGATTACACCCACTGGAAGATAGGGAATTCCCTATTGTATTATTATATTATATAAGCCGAAAATCACACGGCACTTAGTATACAAGCTTGATACTACTTACTTACTCCGTCTAAACTTGTTTTACCAGGGTTAAGACTAAGTAAGGTCAGTAAATCGTTAACTGGGCAATGTATGCGCTTCTACAACAAACTACCAGAGGAAATCTTAAATATGACGGACAGAAAGTTTAAGATTCACATTAAAAAACAACTTTGTAAGAAAGCCTATTATAAAATAAACGATTATTTGAATGACAAAGATGCCTGGTACTAATGTTGATTCAGCTTCGCAAAATCTTTATTAATTGTATGCTTGATTTTTAAAAGATGTGTTGCGTGAAGTTTGTTGCGCCGTTTCTTCTCCACAGCGCTAACACCTAGGAAGCGGTAGTCGATAAAAAAAATTACGTGTATAAATGTACCAAGTGTACTCATATGCAATAAATGATTTTGACTTTGACTATAAAATACGTGTTGCGGGCTTGAGTTGTTGCGCCGTTTCTTCTTTACAGCGCTAACACCTTGGAAGCGACAGTCGATAAAAAAAATTATGCACAATATAGGTGTCAAAATTTAAGTACCAAGTGTAGGTATTCATGTCCAGTACAAGGCTTTGACTTGTATGTCGTTAGTCTAGAAAAAAAAACTAGAAATATCTTACCGGAATCCTTCCCTTGGGCCACCATCGCTTCCCTTGCAGCAATTTTCCTCTCCTTGAAGAACCAAGGCAGGAATAGTACGAAGTTCACCAATCCTAGCAGCGCGTTAATCCAACCCGCCGCTGTGTACATATCCATGCGGACAGGCGAAGAGTAGTCTCCAGGAGGAGGGTAGGGGTCGCCAGGACCTAGTGGGGCAGCGATTGCCTGCAGCGCAGGACCTACCACGAAGCCGAGGACCTGGGCTAAGGAGCACCCGGCCACAGCGCGAGTCCGCTCGCTAACAAGAGTCGCAGCTGACAAGTACGATCGTGCCACTGCGATGTTAGCTGAAAAAGAAGACAAAATAATAAAATAATAATAAATACGAGTATGTCAGACATTCACACCAATTATCCAGTCCCAAACTAGGCAGTGCCTGTGATATGGTTACTGGATAACGGATAGACATACTTAAATAAATATACAAACATCCAAGACTTGGGTACAAACATTCATATTCATCATACGAACATTTGCCCCTAGCGGGATTCGAACTCGCAATCTCCGGCGTGGCAGTCCAAGAGCTACCCGTTCCGCCACAGAGGTCGTCGAAGTAGTGGGTACAGTAGTGGTATTCTCTAAAATACAAACTCACGTACGAGTCTCACTCAAGTGACTTTACTCATCTCGAAACCTAATCCATTGGCATTCTGTAAACATTCTAGAGTACTGTCGACGTGAAGTGAATTATTTATTCACTGCACTTCGATAATGTTCTGGAATGTTTACAGAATGCCAATGGATTAGGTTTCAAAGTGAGTGAAGTCACTTGAATGAGACTCGAACGTGAGTTTCTATTTTATAGAATAGCACTTCAGATAATAAAATGGCTATTAATATTTTTCCCAGTAACTCGGTACCTATCACATATAGAAATCATTCATGAAAAAGAACAGGTCTTTTCAGAATCTAAGGATTTAAAAACTGTTATGTGTGCCAAGTTTCATCCGGATCAGTGCAGTGGTTGAAGTAACAGTGATTGAGTAACAAACATCCAAACTTTCACATTTATAATAATAGTGTTTTACCAGGGTTAAGACTAAGTAAGGTCAGTAAATCGTTCACGGGGCAATGTATACGCTTCTACAACAAACTACCAGAGGAAATCTTAAATATGACGGACAGAAAGTTTAAGATCCACATTAAAAAACAACTTTGTAAGAAAGCCTATTATAAAATAAACGATTATTTGAATGACAAAGATGCCTGGTACTAATGTTAATTCAGCTTCGCAAAATCTTTATTAATGGTATGCTTGATTTTTAAAAGATGTGTTGCGTGAAGTTTGTTGCGCCGTTTCTTCTCCACAGCGCTAACACCTAGGAAGCGGTAGTCGATAAAAAAAATTACCTGTATAAATGTACCAAGTGTACTCATATGCAATAAATGATTTTGACTTTGACTTTGTGTGGGATGGGATGTCCCGGAGAATAAAAAACGCTTTTGCAGTTCGCTGGATGTTATCTGAATTTCCTCAGCCCCAGGACAGCATTGTACTTACTAGGTTCTATAATAGAAAAACGCCTAACTCACCAGAACTAACTCCAATGAGGAACCTCGCGAATATCATCCAGTACAAGGCGTGCGGCCGAGTGAGATGCAACTGCGAGTAAAGGACGCTCGCCGCCACGAATAGAGCCAGGGAGGCCAGGAGCGGCGCGCGCGCAGACGATGCCCGATTAGCCCACAGGCCGAACAGGGGGGAGAAGAGCAGCTGGCCCAATGGGTTGGCGCCGACTGCCAGGCCGAGGGCATCTTTCTTGGCTCCAGGCTCTAGCTGGAAAGAAAAATTATGATGAACTGGCTGTTGCCCGCGACTTCGTCCGCATGGACAACTTAACATCACAAATTATTATCTATTTCCCGTAGGAATGCATGGTTTTTTCGGGATAAAAACTATTCTATGTCCTGTTCCAGGACCTAACCTATATGTGTGCTAAGTTTCATCACGATGGTACACTATTTTGGCTATAATGGCTTACACATAAGATATAGATATATACTGTGGCGGGCTTTTTTGTAGGACTATTTAAGATAAACATTTCCATCATACATTACATATGTGTAACTCTAGCGGTTTTGGCAGCGCACGCCAGAATAGCTCGCAGATGGTATATTTTTTCCTACTTACTTGATATTTTGGACAATTCAAACAATATCTTCATAAATTGTGGCCTATGTGTTATTCTGATGTATATAAGCTATATTATTGTAAAGGTTCATTAAAATCCATTCAGTAGTTTTTACGTGAAAGAGTAACAAACATCCATCCATACTTACAAACTTTCGCGTTTAAAATATTACTCGTAGTAGGAAGGATAAGGCGTTAGTACTAGAAAATGCGGTGCGGTCTCCCTAGAACGACCTAGAGAAGAAGTTCATCATCCTGAGACAAGTAGAGGGTAGGCGTGCCAGAGGACAAGGCTCAACAAGGTGGTCAGATCACAAATGAGTTAATAATTACGTTCGTAAAAGATACACCACTTCCTGGTAACGAAAATACCTACGCTTTTCATCATCTAGTCCCTCATACTGTCAGACAATACACGTAAAAATATTTCTAAGGCGCTCGACTTAGCGTTGTTATTACTCCGTACAGCGCTCGACGGGCGAGGGTCTTTGATAGTACCGACAATATAGGCAAAAATGTGCCTAACGCGCTGGACTTAGCGTTTGTTACTACTCCGTACAGCGCGCGATATGCGGGCGGAGCGCCGCGGCGATTGATGTGCCGGCAGCGCGCGAAAATGTATCTAAAGCGCTCGACTTAGCGTTTCTTTACTAGTCCGCACAGCGCGCTATTTGTAGGACGTACCAGTGACGGGGGGCTGGTCAGACCCGGTGAGGATGGTGGCTGGCAGATCTTTGTATGAAGCGGTGCGACCGCTACGCCTGCGCCGAGAGATCATCGCTATAAGTTAGAAAGAGATGCACCGCACCTATGTTGTTGACGTATAACGTCCCTCTCTTGCTGAATACATTCGCGCGCTGGCTGCAAGTAGCCGAAGATAGAGGCAAATGGAATTCTTTGGAGGAGGCCTTCACCTGCGAAGGGTTTCTTGCAGATTAATATTATTATGTGCTGTAAATATTGTATGTATGTTATGCAAGAAATAAAAGGCTTTTTATTTTATTACCAGCTGTGCCCGCGGCTCCGCTCGCGTGAACTACAGAATCCGCCCCCGTTTCCACTTCCGCTCCCGTTCTCTTCCCACTTCTACTTCCACTGCCACTCAGACTCGAGACTCTCAATATCCCAACCCCAACCCCATCCCTATCTCTAAAAACAAAATTTTACTCAATCCCATACCCGCCGCCGGCCGTTGACCTCGCCCATATGATGAACATTCTCGTACGTTTGAGAAATATTGCATTTATTTTATCAAAATTTTCGTAAAAAAGAGATGTTTTTTTTTTCATGAATGATTTCTAAATGTGATACTGAGTTACTGGAAGAAATATTAACAGTCGTTTGATAATAATCCGATATAATGGCTTCCAGAAAAATTTACTTTATTAATATCTCAGGTTCTAAGTGGCGTATCAAGATGAAACATGCACCAGATTTTAAGTTGGACCACCAGCAAGACAACTGTGAAAACTGCATCAAATTTCATTCAGTAGTTTTTGCGTGACGTAGTAATATATAGTTCTCTGACCGTGTATCATGTTGGCAGTGTGCCTAAACACATAAGCAACAAGCGTAACGATGAATGGAGAGAGTGAGAATGCCTGCGACACAAATAAGACAATTGATACTTTGTTTGATCAGTCTTGGTGTGATTCCAAAGCGTGAAATACAGCGACGGTGACACACGGAATTTCAGTTTATTTCGGTTCGTCGCATGTAGCACTGACATGCCTACGTGGGGAATAAAAGGGGCCGAATTAAAACCTCCGTAAGAATCAGTGGCGGACATTTTCCGCCAGTAGGCTATTCAAATTTTGGCCGCCCCTATCGACCTCTACGATTCGATACCCTAGTTCACAATCATATTAATAAAAAAAATCATCATCATCATCAGGTTATTTTTGTCTCCACTGCAGGAGCACAGCCCTCTCTCATCTGCCGGAGACAGACGGAGGATTTGGCCTACACTCCCCGCGCTGGCCAGACGGGTTGGGGAGGCCTGATTGATGTTTTATAATGTATTCCCTCAGTCGCCTTGTACGACATCCACGGGAAGAGTTGGAGTGGTCCTATTCTACTCTACCGGAAACCACACGGCAAAAAAAATTGTTGACGCTACGGGTAAAGAGCGTAAATATTTAATAAATAATTAAATATTCTGCGTAGTAACTGCACAAGTTTCAATGTGAATGTGAACGAGTTGCGGCTCCTTTCGTGGAACAGAGCGATTGTTAGAAACGCTCCATCTAGTAGTACATAGTAGTGGACCGATTTCAAAAATTCTTTCACCATTAGAATGCTACATTATCCCAGAGTAACATAGACTATATTTATTACTATAAAAATAGGAATCTAATAAATAAAATCGTAAACGTCGCGTGTCTGTACATTGAAGATATTTGCAAAAAAAAAATTGGGGGGTCTAAGGATAAGCAACAGAACACATTTCGATCATTTTTGAAATTTTTGTCTGTTTGTCTGTTTATCTGTTTGTCTGTTTGTCTGTTTATCTGTTTGTCTGTGAGTTTGTGCACGCATCACTTAAAAACTACTGATCGGACTTTGATGGACTTTTCACAGAAACATGGGGCTTAATTTGGTGTAACATATAGGCTTTATTTCATTGCAATCGGTGCAGTCAATCAAAAGTTATGGGAATTTATAGTTTCCAAAAACTCACATACGCTGCGAGGAGTGTAGGATGCAAATGCTCGATTGAATTCGTGAGCGGTAGCGGGAGCGGGTATCGTACCAATGTAATGTGAGATTTTCAAAACTATAAATTCGCATAACTTTTGATTGAGTTAGTCGATTACGATGAAAAATCTGGAGCTGGATCTAGAGCTAGACCTGGACCTGGACCTGGACCTGGACCTGGAACTGGACCTGGACCTGGACCTGGATTTGAAGTCTGAGTGGAAGTGGGATAGGGAGCGGAAGTGGGAATGGGAGCGGATCCTGTAGTTCACGCGAGCGGAGCCGCGGGCACAGCTAGTCCCTACTAAATCTTCAATGTAATCCAAGGGATAAAATTTTTTGCCATAAAATGTCTTTCATCGCATGCGCTGCGGAAACTATTGACGATAGAATCTTCGCGTGTCTGTACATTGAAAATATTTGCAGGAGTCGGAGCTAGAGCTGAAGCGGGAGGGGAAAGGGGAAGGGGGAAGGGAATTAACGCTTAATAAATTTCTACTTGATTTAATTTTGTAGTCCACGCGAGCGGAGCGGAGAGAAAATTAAAGTTATTTAATTACTAGCTGTAATTAAATAACTTTAATTTTCAAAAGTCATCAAAGATAATACCTATATTACTAGGTACAATAATGTTTTACCTAAGTATTACAAATATTACAAAAAACGATGTAATAGACAGATAGACGTCACGTTGTCGTCATGTTTACAAAAAGCATTAAAAACAACATATTTTCTACATGATATTTTTTGTACAGCTGAATTTCTTGTTGATAACCTCATGAGCCTTGTTCAGGCATTTGAGTTGGCGTTAGAGGCATAAGTTCGATTCCCTCTGGGGTCAAACAACTTAATACAATTTGGTGCTGATTTTGGTGTGATATGACTCAATATCATTTGTTAAACGTAATCCATCAGTATAACGATTACAAATATTACATAATATATATATATATATATTATTGTTGATGGGTTTGCGTTTGACCTCAATATTACCCACAAGATGCCTATTCTGGCAAGGAGTTCCATTCCTTAGCAGTTCGCATTATGAACGAGGTACATCTACTATTTATGTATCTATCCGACTATATTGAATCGACAGACTGACTGAGCAGCCCGACGACGAAGCCGCCATCGTGATGTCGCCCCCCTGAGTGGGGAGAGTTGCCGTATAGAGGACCAAGCACAGAATTACTTATGTGTAGGGGGATCAAGCAGGGTGTCCGACAAAGAGCACTTGAGCAAGTACCGGGCACCTCCCCGTGATTCGGCCTGTGTGACCTAGATGTCGAAAGGCCATGGCAGGTCGAGGATCTGTCCATGTCTGGCCTTACCTAGCTTTTATATTTAACATGAGTATTGATCAAGGGGTTTTCCCTGATCTTATGAAGCACAGTAAAATCATACCACTTTTTAAATCTGGTGACAAACAAGATCCCAGTAATTTTAGACCAGTGTCAGTTCTGCCTGTGATTAGCAAGATATTCGAGAAGATCATACTCAATCAATTGCTTTGTCATTTCAATCTTAAACTACTCCTTCACGATCGTCAGTTCGATTTTACTAAGGGACGTTCCACAACCGACGCAGCAGTCATGCTTGTTAAGCATATCCATGATGCTTGGGAAGACTTCCATGATGCAATAGGCGTCTTCTGCGACCTCTCCAAGGCATTTGATTGTGTCGATCACGAAACCTTGCTACTTAAACTGAAACATTATGGCGTTAAAGACAGAGCATTCGAATTACTTAAATCTTACTTAGAAAATAGAGTACAAAAAGTAGATCTAAACGGAATTCGGTCGTCTGGGTCATTCGTGAAAATGGGGGTACCCCAGGGTTCAGTTCTGGGCCCATTTCTTTTTCTTGTATATATAAATGACTTGCCCTTTTTAATACAAAACATGTCCACTATAGTTTTATTTGCCGATGACACTTCGCTGATTTTTAAAATTAGCAGAAAAGATTGTGAACTTGCCGAGGTAAATAATAATCTCACGCAAATTCTTAACTGGTTTAGTGTAAATAACCTTGCATTAAATACAAAGAAAACTAAATGTATTAAATTCTCTCTACCAAATGTAAGAAAAGTAGAAAACAATGTGACATTAGGTAATGACACACTAGAATTTATTAAAAGTACTGTGTTCCTGGGTATAACTATAGATTCATCTTTACAATGGGGACCCCACATAACTTCATTAGCTGGCAGATTAAGTTCTGCCGCCTACGCCGTAAGGAAAATCAGACAATTAACTGATGTTGCTACCGCGAGGTTAGTGTACTTTAGCTACTTCCACAGTATCATGGCATACGGTATCCTACTGTGGGGTCAAGCAGCAGATATAGAGACCATTTTTATCTTGCAAAAAAGAGCAGTTAGGGCAATCTATAATCTGCGTTGTAGAGACTCATTAAGAGAAAAGTTTAAAGAAAAAAGCATATTAACAGTAGCTGGTCAATTCATTTTAGATAATATTTTATATGTCAGAAAAAATGTATCTCTCTTTTTGAGGCACTGTGACAATAATAGTTATAATACAAGAAATAAAAATAAACTTGTTTTACCAGGGTTAAGACTAAGTAAGGTCAGCAAATCGTTCACGGGGCAATGTATACGCTTCTACAACAAACTACCAGAGGAAATCTTAAATATGACGGACAGAAAGTTTAAGATTCACATTAAAAAACAACTTTGTAAGAAAGCCTATTATAAAGTAAACGATTATTTGAATGACAAAGATGCCTGGTACTAATGTTAATTCAGCTTCGCAAAATCTTTATTAATTGTATGCAAACTTGATTTTTAAAAGATGTGTTGCGTGAAGTTTGTTGCGCCGTTTCTTCTTCACAGCGCTAACACCTAGGAAGCGGTAGCCGATAAAAAAATGACGTGTATAAATGTACCAAGTGTACTCATATGCAAAAAATGATTTTGACTTTGACTTTGACCACGTTTTGAGGACTTGATCCGCGCCTTTTTTATTTTCATGTATTATCATTGTGTTAACATAAAGAACGTACTTAAGAGTAGTTTAAGTGAACTGTGAACTGTGATTGAGTAATCATGCGACATAGATATAGCGAGACGCGTGCCTTGAACATCGAAACGTTATCTCTAACTAATAATACATTACGATATCTCAATTGGTTAGGCTTGGCGTGTTAGTTTGATATACCTACAGTGCCTTTAAAAGTCCAACTGACTGTTTTTTATTTAAATTGACTTTATCGTACTAGCATGTTATTTTTAATTCAGTTTTTGTTAATAGTTTTTTTCAAATCAAAAACGATTGCGAAGAATTATGCGAAACGAATACGTTTTTATTCCTGCGGCTCCGCTTGCGTAGACTACAGAATCCGATCCCCTTCTCACTTCAGCTCCCACTCCCACTCCATCTCCCACTGCATGTCCTACTCCCAATCCCAATCCCCATTCCACTCCCACTCCCACTCCCACTCCCACTACAGCTGGTCACGTCTGTCGGAGAACCGATTACCTCTGAGGTAAAGGAGTTCTCGAGTGGAGACCGCGACTGGGCAAGCGTAGTCTGTAGCAGTGGCTGGATGAGAAGAGCCGAGGCTCTGGTTCAGTGGCGCGCTTTGGGAGTGGTCTATATCTAACAGTGGACTCTTTCAGGCTGATGATGAAGACACGGATAGTACCTAGGTGAGTCGGGGGTGTGGTCTACGCCGTTTGATCCCATTTTTAATGTTTGACCGTCGTCACCGTCACTGGCCTCGATCTCGGCAGAGTCACGCCGTCACCTCGCCTGCCACAGTTCACCGCACTTCACTGTCTAGTGACAACGCAGGTTATCTAATAGTTTTGACGACCTACATTCAAGACAGGTTTTCTTACGTCATCTTACTTTAGAACAAGACTGCTGCAGTATACATTATATATACGATTTTTAAGCTAATAATGGCCCCGATTCTGAACGCACACATTTAAAATTTGACAGCGCTAAAATTGGTTTCGTCTTTATCTTTTTGACGACCTCCGTGGCGGAACGGGTAGCTCTCGGACTGCCACGCCGGAGGTTGCGGGTTCGAATCCCGCTAGGGGCAAATGTTCGTATGATGATTTGCCCCTAGCGGGCAAACTTTTTGATTTTGATTTTGATGAATATGAATGTTTGTACCCAAGTCTTGGATGTTTATATATTTATTTAAGTATGTCTATCCGTTATCTAGTAACCATACCACAGGCTCTGCCTAGTTAGGGACTGGATAATTGGTGTGAATGTCTGACATATTTATTATTATTTATTTATTTATCTTCATAATACTGTGTGACAAGGATAGCAACAGTTTTAGTGCTGTCAAACATAACGTTGTGTCTTTAGAATCGAGCCCAATATTATATCTATTTCTTTTAAGGGGTTTTATAAAACGGATCAGTTGTTTTTGAGTTATCGACTCAAAAACAACTGGACCTACTGAGTTGAAGCTCGGAACAAAGTTGGCCGCCACTGATAGATAGATAAACTCATCGATCTCTATGTACTACTAGATGGAGCGTTCCAAACAATCGCTCTGTTCCACGCAAGTAGTCACAACTCTTTCACTTTGAAACTTGTGCAGTTACTACTCAGAACATTTAATTATTTACTAAATATTGACATTATTTAAACGTAGCGTCAATATTTAGTAATAATTAAATGTTCTGCGTAGTAACTGCACAAGTTTCATTGTGAATGTGAAAGAGTTGTGGCTACTTGCGTGGAACAGAGCGATTGTTTGGAACGCTCCATCTAGTAGTACATATAGAGTAGACCGTTGCCGACCTCCTGACTGGAAACCAGAGTAACCTCCTTCGTGTATTTTCCACTACTTTGACATTGGCGGAATTATTGTGCCTTATGAGCATAGTAACAAAGGCTATAATAAAAAAAAAATTACAAATATATTTTTCTGTATCTTTAAAAAGCCCTCAACAAGCCTTTATCAGTCTTGTTCTAAATATGATGAAGTAAGAAAACCGGTTAAGCCGCCGGTCCACAGTTTTACTTGTAAGGTTCTGATGAAAGCAAGAATGAGGTCAACAACCGGATTTCCCTTTGGCAGTAGGTATAATACAAGATGTTTAAAACATATGAAAGGTAATAAATTAACTCGTCTTGTTAACTATGATAACAATAGGAGTTAATAAACAACTTATTGTTATCACCGGGGACCGGAATTAGGTAGCGTCCTTAAACTGTGATCGTCTAATCCAGGGATTCCCAAACTATTTTGGGCAAGAGACCCCTTTTCCAAAATGAACTGATACCTCAGACCCCCATAACCAACTTACTTCAAAAATCCTACCTCTAAATTTTTTCCTCGACTTGTTTAGTTTTTTAAAAGTACAACAACTCCCGCTCCCGCTCCCATCGGATGAAAATGTGTTATAAAATTTCTTACTAGATGTGTCCACGGCTGTACTAACAAATAATATTAGCTGTGCCCGCGGCTCCGCTCGCTTGGACTACAGAATCCACTCCTCTTCCCACTTCCGCTCCCGCTCCCGCTTCCGCTTCCGCTCCCACTTCCGCTCCCGCTTTCGCTCCCGCTTCTGCTCCCGCTCCCGCCCCCACGTCCAATGCCCACACGCACTCCCAGCTCCAAATTTAGTCCAAACTCATCGCTATCTGAATAGTACGGAAATAGTATATTGCATACTATTTGAAAACTAAAAATGTCCATAACTTTTGATTGAGTAAACCGATTGCGATGAAATAAAGCATATATATTACTCCGAGTTAAGCCCTATGTTTCTGTAATGCGTACATAAACTAACAGACAAACAGACAAAAAATTCAAAAATGATCGAAATGTGTTCCATTACTTATCCTTAGACCCCCAATATTTTTTTTTGCAAAAAGATATACAGTGTACATACACGCGCGTTTTTATTTATTAGATGAGTCTAGTACATATATGAACTATCAAGTTCCGATCTCTGATTATCATCGAACTAACATTTACAGCCGTTGTTAAACACTTGTAATGCCACTTATCTAGAACGATAACGACAGACCGAACGGATTATTACTGTATTTAGTAATAATTAGGCCATTAAGTAATTTGATGACTTAACACATTTATGTCGGCTGCAAGTAAAGGTGAACAGGAAAAAAACGACTTGATATTTCTTCAGTATGAATAAAATATATATATGATTAAGGCATTTTGTGTGGTTCCCGGCTTAGAATAAAGCAAAGGTACAGGTACCTTAAACAAATCTTCTCGTGGATGTTGCCAAGGCGAGTAAAGGATTACACCAGAGTTGGCCAGCAGCGTTGTTCTGTGTATATTAAGATCATTACTGCGATTACCAATCCGTCTGCCAATCGTGGTGATTATGGCAAATCCCCTAATGAAAAGCCCACCATAAGAGGCATTGTATTGGGGAGGCTTATGTTCAGCAGTGAACGCATATAGGCTGATGATGATGATGATGATGAAGGCCTTTTTATTCATTTTATTGATTTCTTCAACATCAGCCGAAATACGTCCACTGCTGATAAGCCTCCCCAATAGAATGCCACTTTTTGTCCATTGGGGGATTTGACATAATAAACACGCTTGGCAGGCGGATAAGAACCACAGTTATTTCATAAATTGCTACCATTAGCACTGGGTGACTATCCACCTTCACAAACAAAAGAAATAAACAAATTATATTTTATTTTATTGTCCACTTACTGACATAGACTTATGTTTAATTGATACTAACAACATTTTATGGACTATCGTCTGATATTAAAAAAATGATTTGATTTGATTAATCAAATATTAATAAATTAATATTATCTATCATACCCTCTTTTGCACTTGTGTAATTTTATAATCGACTGTCATTTATAATATTATTTTTAATGTCCAACACAATACGTTTTATTAATGATTAAATAAACTGAAACTATCATTGGATAGACTAACCTTGGAAAGTCTAGAGAAACTCCGAGCATAGCTATTTCATAGCTTTATATCTTTCTTTCAAACGCCCTAAGCATAATGAATTGTACAAACAAATACTTAAACTGTAATCGGTTATCTAGAGTGGGTATAAAAGTCGATAAACTCGTTATGTTTTAAACAGCAAGCTATAGAAGGTCAAACAAAGTAAAACTAGAGACTACGTAAAGAAATGCAATTCAGTTAATTGAATCACGCTGCATTCGCGTGTTTATTTTTATGCAAACCTTGAGCAGCGAGTGAATACGTTTCAGCTCAAAGAATCAAGAGCTATGAGATAACGCCTAACCTTTCAAGTTACAAGATATTTGAAGTTTATAACAGGCAGACAATGTAATGTGACGCACTGGACGTGGCAAAGAAACCGTAACTTATTTCAGAGCAACCTAACAAACATAATTGTTGTTCACGGGCGATTGTTCGCTTCCTTGGGACGATTCGTGCGTCGTAGGTTAAATCAATTCAATTCAATTACTTTTTACTGCAAGATAAAATTGCACAGATGCAACAATAAAGTATCTTACAAGTAGAAGTACATCAAGGCGGTCTTATTGCTAAAAGAACTGACCACCTTTAGTATAAGTCTATATAAGTATTGATGTAAAAGTATACTGAAATGATGGTATGTTTCTCATAAATTAAAGCAGTAAGCCGTGATTTTCGGGTGTTACCGCGGGAACTTCATCATAATTTTTTTTTGTAGTTATAATAATGTTTATTTAGACTCTCCACAATAAGGTTACTACAAGTTAAGTAAAACAGATTGGCATTTTATAAAATCAGTAACCTGTTTCGTGGAGACTGATGCCTGAACTAGACATAGCCTGTTTAATCAATCATTATAATCAGGCCTTAGATATCCACAGCTGGACATAAGCCTTCCCCAATGAATGCCACCATTCACCCGGTCCTCCGCCCTCCGCATCATGCTACTTCCGACCACCTTCCAGGAATAGTAGGGCTGCCGGGACTTGGATGGATGTAACTACTTAATTGGGGGTTTTGCACATAATGGCCAGGCTGGGCACATACAAAAATTGAATATACGCCATCGATATCGCGAGAAATTCACTGGTAAGTAGTACCTTGTCAAGGTAGGGCCACACGCCAGTAAGCACGATGCTGAAGCCGAGAGACATCTGGAACATGGTGAAGTAGATGACGTAGAGGCTGCGCCAGCGCTCTCGCCGCTGCTGATCCGTCTCCAGCGCGGCTGTCGGCGGCGGCGTCTCTACCGGCGGCGCTATCATCTGGTGGAAATATACAATTTTCAATTCATGGTACATTTTGCCAAAATAGTGAAACAGAGTCCTTTCGTCAGTCTGTCAGAAATCCTTATTTCAGCAACTACTAATGGTATCGACTTGAATTTACAATAGTTTAAAATAATGCTTGCCCAACTTTATTGCAAACTAGCTGTTCCCGTGGCTCCGCTCGCGTGGATGACAGAATCCACTATCCTTCCCACTTCCGCTCTTACTCCCGCTCTCCCTCCGGCTCTGGCTCCCGCTTCGACTCCCGTTCCCACTTCCTCTCCCACTCCCGCAAAATCGGTTCAGTAATTTTTAAATGATGCGTGCACACACGTTTTTCCGTTACTTATCCTTAGACCACACCCCCCCCCCCCCCCCCTACCTACTTCACTTTTATAAGGAATTTAAATCCATTGTAGTTTATACATACTTTTTGTTTATTCATGATGGGTTTACGCTTGACCACAATCTACCTGATGGTAAGTGACGATGAGGCCTAAGGTGGAGCGCGCTTACCCAGAAGATGCCTATTCACTCTTCCTTTAAAAAGATCCAAATTGTACTGGTCCGGGAATACCGAAGCTGGCAGGGAGTTCTATTCCTTAGCAGTTACATTATGTTATAGATGCTATGGATCGGACAGGGGTCAATATTAATGATATTACATGAGTTTAGTACAGTTATTCCCAAACTATTTTGGGCAAGAGACCCCTTTTCCAAAATGAACTGATACCTCAGACCCCCATAGCCAAATTACTTTAAAAATCATATCTCTAATTTTTTTTTAAAGTACAGAAATGATACTTCCTACTAAAATATTAGTCATTCTTATAACAAGTTGGTACACGGAACACAACTCATACAGTATCTTGAAAGTTTCAAATAAAACTTGTGTTCATTAATAGGGGTCGATTTTTAGACCACGTCGACCCCCACGATCAGTTTTCGTTTATGTCGACCCCTGGGAAACCGATTTCGATCCTAAGGGGTCGGTATCGACCACTTTGAGAATCCCTGGTTTAGTTCATAAATCACAAGTATGATGAAATGACTGTAGGTAGTTGGGGTCTGCAGCTGAGTGCACTGTTGTTTTGAATAAATAATTGCCAAATTGTATGAAAACTTTTATTGAGCACTTGTCGGTACAGAGAGAGCGGCGAGAGGGGAAGTATATAGGTGGTAAATTTTGACATCTACTATTTTAGTGTTGCCATTAAAATTATTTATTATTAATGTTGCCAACAGTACCTAACACCCTGGTTATAACATAATGGGCTCGATTCTGAATGCACAATATTAAAATTTGACAGCACTAAAACTGTTGCTATCCTTGTCACACAGTATTATGAAGATAAAGACGAAACCAATTTTAGCGCTGTCAAATTTTAAATGTGTGTCTTCAGAATCGGGCCCAATGTACTCATATAACATATAAAATGTTCATTAGATTTAACTGAAACACGTTTTGTTAACTAGTAGCTCGGGCGAATAACGGGCAAAGGAAAGTCACTGCAACGTTTGTCAGGATCGCGAAAAGTGGCGATACATCGTCTCTACCTACCCTTCTGGGACCAAGGCGTGAGCGTTAGGTATGTGTGTATGTAGTAATTTTAATCCAAAGATATGTGGTTACAGATAAACTAGGCTTCCTGACACATATTTGTGTCAAGTGGAAGCGAAAAAGGATTACATCAATCATTGCACATGACAATATCGCTAACCGCAACGACCGGCGACCTCTTATCAACGTCTGCGCTCCTGGTACAGAATTAGTTTGTAATCAGAAATGTTCTCCTGTATTTGATGAATCGTGACATGATTTATGATGGCAATTGTTGGCTTTTGATATGGGCTATTGATTGATGGCATCGACCCGTTATCAGTCGCTCACGTCGCATTTCCTCAATGGTTAAAGACAGTGCGACCTGCCTGCCATGACCTACGATGGACATGATCCACCAGTTTCAAATCCATCCAGCTATGGAAAGAACTATGCTCTGGTTGGTTTGAGAGATAAGATTCATAATGAGGAGATCCGACGAAGAACGAAGGTAACCAACACAGTCGAAAGGATTAGTAAGCTGAAGTGGCAGTCGGCGGGCCACATTTGTAGGTTGAGACGCCCCGCCGCCAGATGGAAAGACGACCTGAAGAAGGTGTCTGGAAACGGCTAGAGGCGTGAAGTGAAGGATCAAGTGTGGTGGCGTTTATTAGGGAAGCCTAATTCCAGCAGTGGACGTCTAAGGGCTTATATGATGAGGATGATAATTAATCGCATACCTACTATAAGTAGGTGGGTACTTTGTACAAGTTGGTACCTACCGGTCTAATATCTACTAAAATGTACTAAAATCTTAAATGGTCAGAAAAAAATCTTTTTTTTTTTTCAAAAATCCAATTAATCACGTATTTACTCGTATCATCATCAGCCTACTCGTATATACCTACGTCCACTGCTGAACATAAGCCTCCCCAATAGAATAGAACCATAAAACTAATTTTCCAGCTTTTTCTGTTCCCACTATTCCGTATGAACAATGCCAAATGTTTGCCGTGTGGTTTCCGGTAGAGTAGAATAGGACCACTCCAACTCTTCCCGTGGATGTCGTACAAGGCGATTAAGTCGTGTCGTACAAGAATACCATATAAAACATCAATCAGGCCTCCCCAACCCGTCTGGCCAGTGCGGGGAGTGTATGCCGAATACTCCATCTGTCTCCGGCAGATGAGAGAGGGTTGTGCTCCTGCAGTGGAGACAAAAATAACCTGATGGTGAATGTTTTTTAGTATTTCAAAATATTTGGAATCAGAAGAGTAATTAAAAAGGATAATTAAAGGAACGCATACATACTACAGTCGATAAATTGAATATCTGACCCAAGCGTTTCGTCCCGTTTTTTACAGGAAGTACAAGAACCGATTGCGTTACAAATTTTTATGGCGTTTTATTTGTTCGTTTTTCTCAACGATCTCTATGTACTACTAGATGGAGCGTTCCAAACAATCGCTCTGTTCTACGCAACTGCGGCTCCGGGAGCTCGCTTGAACTCGTTTATATTCACTTTGAAACTGGTGCAGTTACTACGGAGAACATTTAATTATTTACTAAATATTGACGCTATTTACCTGTAGTGTCAATATTTAGTACCTAATAATTATTTGTAGCGTCAATATTTAGTGCACAAGTTTCATTGTGAATGTGAAAGAGTTGTGGCTACTTGCGTGGAACAGAGCGATTGTTTGGAACGCTCCATCTAGTATTACATAGAGATCGTTGGTTTTCATGATAATTTGCAATATGCCGATGTATCGCCACTTGCGCGATCCTGACACACCTCACTAGCCTCACTCACATTCATCAACCTTTTCATGCACCTCCTTTAATTCATCCCACTGCGGACCCCAGCCTTTTTAATTGATTAATTTGTTAACTTTCCAGAATCTTAATAAAGTGGTACTTGATATGATAACTTATACAACACTGGTTGGTTATGAGAATCAATAGGTAGGTATAGCATAATTTTATGAGTCAGAAATTAAATAGGTAGAGTGTAGGTACCTACTGAAAACTTAGGTTAATTTCTTGCGTCTTTAATGTCATCTTTATTCACGGACTTCGGAACAGTTTTTTTTATTATTTATTTTAATTTATTGTTAAACTGAACTATTTGTTAATTTATACCTCTTTGTTCTCCGCCTCCGTCCCCTGTTTCCCCCTCCCAACCAATTCCTTCACCCATTCCATTTCTTTATCACTAATTTGCACTAAAATATTCACTAAAACACACACTATCACTAATTATATATTTTTCCGTACACTTAATTCAGTTATTGTGTATTTGGAATGCATTTTAATTGTAACAGTCGGAAGTAAACAAAGAATTAAATCATGCAGTAGAGTTGCGCGGACGCAGGCGCGACGCGCACCGCTCTCTACGCGAGTGACTCGACTGACGAGTCTTTGTAGAGTATACAATCATGTCGCAGTCAGATTGTAAGATTAGGCGCTTCACGACTTGGATAAAAATAGGGTGATGCAAACAAAAGAGGTAGGCAGAGTATGTAGAGTCTACCATAAATGAGGTTATTATAGTCCAATAAAATGCATTATAGCACGTTGATACAATCTAAAACAGATAGCGTTAGGGTTTCCCATCTGGTAATGGTAAACATAGGCCGTCAGTCGTATATTTAGCGTATGCATCCAGCGGAATCCTGAAGATGATTGCAGAGACTGGATTTCGTTATGCTTGACAGATTCACTGATTTACACGTTTTTTGTGAGCCTGTCGGGCGGGAGGACTCCGTCTTTTTTAATTTCTGTTTTTATTTATAAGTAATTGTTGTACCTACTATCGTAGTTTCTAAGTAGGATTTAATAACAAAATATGGACTTGGTCTGATTTTAATTAATTTTATTTATTTTTTATTTATGTAGAGTCTGTTCTTAGATATAATTTTATAATCTAAGGGAATAGTAGTCTTATATATCTCTAGCCTTCCCCATAATAACCAGTCTTGATGAATACCTACACCTGTTAATTTTTTTGAATTTGCATGTTGAAGTAGGTACATTTAAAAACAAACTTTAGGTACAATATGGGTGCTTTGAGCTAATTTATACCTAATATGGTAAAAAAATTATTTAGTAAGTACATACACATATTTTAAGGTATGTCATCATCAGCCTAAATACGTCCACTGTTGGACATAGGCCTCCCCAATAGAATACTACTTTTGGTTAGATGTCCATTGGAGGATTTGCCATAATAACCACGCTTGGCAGGAGGATTGGTGATCGCAGTAATGATCTTAACATACACACACAGGAGAACGCTGCTGCCCGTCCCTGGTGCAATCCCTTAGTCGCCTTGACGACACCCACGGGAAAGATAGGGGTGGCCCTATTCTAAGAAGGGAACCACACGGCAAGGTATGTAATGGATTACTATTATCTACAGTAGATCCCCCTTAATAATAGTAAAACAACACACTTTAATATATGTGTATGTACTTACCAATTAGTTTATTTACCAGCAACGATCTCCTTGTACTACTAGATGGAGCGTTCCAAACAATCGCTCTGTTCCACGCAAGTAGCCACAACTCTTTCACATTCACAATGAAACTTGTGCAGTTACTACTCAGAACATTTAATTATTACTAAATATTGATGCTACGGGTAAATAGCGTCAATATTTAGTAAATAATTAAATGTTCTGCGTTGTTTGAAACGCTCCATCTAGTAGTACATAGAGATCGTTGTTAACAATAGTATAAGTAACCTCAAACCACCGATATTGTACCCAAAATTTTAAATGTTCTTCAACATACAAATTCCGACATCTTATAAAATACCTAGACATTTAATAAATAAGCTATGTTCTAAGATTCATCTGCCACATAGATTATAGGTGAATAGTTGGCATGACTCTCGCTTGCGGCTGATAGAGCCGTAAGTTATATTTACATCTTACTCTCTAGTCGCTACCTCGACAACAGACATCTGTAGATAGTGTGTTTTGTGTAACAATAAGCGTCTATTATTTGTCTGTAAATATGTGTGAATTTTATCTATCTACTAGCTGTGCCCGCGGTTTCGCTCGCGTGAACTACGGAATCCGCTCCCGCTGCGCTGCTGTCGCTCCCGCTCCCGCTCCCACTCTCGCTCCCACTACAGCTCGAAATGTATTCTTTTCACGTGATATGTGCAAAAACTAACAGGTAAAAATCCCAAAAATTATCGAAATGTGTTCTATTACTTATCCTTATACCCCTAACGATCTCTATGTACTACTAGATGGAGCGTTCCAAACAATCGCTCTGTTCCACGCAAGTATTTACTAAATATTGACATTATTTAACCGTAGCGTCAATATTTAGTAATACTTAAATGTTCTGCGTAGTAACTGCACAAGTTTCATTGTGAATTTGAAAGAGTTGTGGCTACTTGCGTGGAACAGAGCGATTATTTGGAACGCACCATCTAGTAGTACATAGAGATAGTTTTATACCCCTAATATTTTTTTTTCTAATATCTTCAACGTACAGACACGAAAAGTTTACGCTTTTATTTATTAGATTATTAGCCTACTACTGAAACTAGACAATGAATTCTGAATTAAATCTTAGGCAATGTTCAAAGTTCAATGCAGGCAGGTCATAGGAAAACAATTGAATGAAGATGGAAACAGAACCAGGCACGGATACAGTAAGTATTTCATAAGTAGGGGGTGACTATAACTTGGTATCTTTCACAGAAACCTTTCAATGTAATTTTTTCTGGATGGAAAGTCGAAATTTTCTAATTTCCATTTGATATTGTGAGGTAGTCAGCGAACTTGTACTTGAACTCGGGTAGTTGCCTGTCGGGTGCTATCCAGACTAGTCACGGGTATACGGTCCCGGCTTCCCGAGGTATCGCTACTACAATCACACTATCCTTCCGTAATAGCGGTATTCCTACCTAACCTATACTCCTTACCCATGCCACCATCTCCTGTCTCCCTCGCCCCGATACAAACATGAAGAGCACGCTTTACGTCTCGGCCACGACCAGCGGCAGCTAGGAGCGGGGCGGCGAGCGGCGAGAACAAATGTACAAAAATGTTAGCAGCACGCCACGAGGCGCCGCAATCAGCGGCCAACCCTCCGCCTGCCGAAACCGCCACGCTCACCGCGCCGCGTCCTGCTAAGCCAAAAGTCGTGGCCGAGCGGTTAGCGGAGTAAAAGGTTATGCCACTAGAGCAAAGGATATCACCATAACCTTTGATTTGCCCACGTGGACTCCCGTAGAGAATCCCTACAGCTGCACAAATGCAAATGGCACGTACTTTGAATGATCGATAAATAACTATATTCGCTGTGGTGATCATTACAAACTAAATATCGCTGAAACTAAATAAACCCGACAGCCAAATAACCTTGTACTGCTTCACTAATTGCTGCAACCACGGGAATACTGGCTTTAATGTTACACTTGTACAATAATATGCCCCATCGACATCACACACTTTAGAAGATGGTTTGAAGAAAATAACTTGCTCGTAAGTCAATCAAACCGAAGATTGATAAGCGAAAAGGGAGGGTTAATAATGCTACCACTTCTGTTACTGGAATCGATGTTTCGGACGCATCTAGATATATTATTTAGGCTTTCAATTTAGTTGTTTTAAAAGACTTAAAACGCCTGACCAAATATGTTTAAAATTATCTGAAATCATTTTGCTACATTATCATAACAGGCGCTATACGATTAAAATGATTACGACAAAAACGCTACCACATTCGCTGTATTGTAAATCTATTTCAATTATAAAGGTTCAAATACTACAGATTTAAGGATCTTAGTAAGGTTTGGGTGGCAACATTTACAATAATTTCATCAGTTCTTTTCACGTCAACGAAGAAAGCGGACGCCTGCAGTTTCTCACAAGTCAACAGTGACAACTTAATTACTAAAATATTAGTTTGTAACGCGACACAGCATTACGCCCGAAATATTGAACTAATTTGACATCTCTATAAATTAAAAATAATGCATTGTGCAAAGAGCGAAATTTGAGCTCTAATACTCGTTGGTGGCTAATGGAACCCGTCTGCGGCCCCTAACGTTAACCAGACCGAAATCCTTAGTGGAATTTGCCAACAAACAGATCGTATTGCGTCAGATTGAGGCAATAGCAGAAGTAGGAGTTACCGACGTCATTCTGGCCGCAGTTAGGAGTAACTTTAACTTTTTCTCATGAGATCGAACCTTTGGGCACAGCTGGGCCGTTAGCTTTGGCTCGAAAGTCACTGTCTTCAAGTTCCGAACCGTTCTTTGTATTGAACTCCGACGTTGTATGCGAATTTCCATTCAAGGACCTTGCAAGGTATCTAAGGTACGATAGTTGTAACGAAAGTGAAAGAGCCATCTAAATACGGTGTTGTGGTTTACAAAGAAAATAGACAAATACAATATTTTGTTGAAAAGCCACAGGAGTTTATTTCAAACAAAATCAACGCTGGGTCTTAAACGGTGCTCAAGAGGATTGAATTTCGACCAATGAGTATTGAGAAAGAAGTGTTTCCACTAATGGCGAGAGATGGACAACTTTATGCAATGGAACTACAAGGGTTTTGGATTGATGTCGGACAGCCTAAAGATTTCTTGACATGGATTCATCTTTACCTATCCAATTTACGTGAAATACTTCGTGACAAATTACATGATGGGTCAGGAATAAGAGGTAATGTCCTAATCGATTCATCAGCTAAGATCGGAAATGAATGCAAAATCGGACCGGACGTTACGATAGCTGCCGGCGTTGTTATAGAAGATGGTGCGTCTATTTTATGGAACACGATTCTCCAAGGAGCTTGCATTCGTAAAAACGCGTGGCTGGATGAATGCATTGTTGGTTGGCGCTCAGTCGTAGGCTCAATCGTATAGAAGGCTCTACGCTAGGAGAAAGTGTAATTGTGAAGGACGAACTGTATTTAAATGGGGGCCATGTGTTGCCTCATAAGTCTATAGCGGTGTCTGTGCTTGAACCACAAGTTATCATGTATTATTTGAAAATTAATATACTATTTAGCTACAATGTATTTTACAACTATTAAACGAACAGACCTGTCGACTCGACCATGATATTTTATTTGTCCGTTGGAGTGGCGCTGTCGGTGAGTATAATTTACTAACAAAATGTCAATAGTAAACGACAGCGATTAGTTCCTACTTCTTGCCACCGGTAAAAAAGTTTACGACGGACTACGCACCAATATCTTTCTTTAGTCTGTGGTGTGTGAAAAAAATAAAAAAAGGAAAGGAATTTTCTTTACATTTTTCTTCGATCGATCCGTATTGCGGAAATATTCTACACTGCTGAATTGTTTTTTCTGAAAAGGAAAATACATTTAAAAATGCTTACTTCACGCCTGATTCCTAGAATGCTGCAGCAGACAGGTATGCGATTTCAACTTGTTTTCTTCCTCTTCCAAAGAAGATTTTGCTACTACAGTCATTACTTTCGTTACTAATTAGGATCTAACTCCGTGCTTCATATTATTCTATAGAATTATTAGAACATAAGGAGTTTTAAGTAACAGTAGTTACGGAATTACCCATGTTTTGGGTGTAAACTGTTACATAACAGTTCCAAAAGTAACCTATAAGTTATCCTTATCAGCAACTGGAAAAGAAATAGCAACATGCCATCTCATCAGGAAGCCTACACCTTCTATAAACTACAACTCAGTGTATGAGGTAGTGTTATTACGGGAAGCCGAAATGAATCTTTTCTTCCGAATATTAGGCCCAAAATTCTTTGACATCTCTAACATTAGCTTTAGCTCTCAAAACTCAGACGTAATACTGAAAATCATTCCCAAAAGACAAAGATGTTGCTAGAAGGTAGGACTTTGTTAGACTAGAGCAAACGGGACTCTATGGGTAGAGACAGAAAATTGTCTGTCTATATTTTTAACCCTACACTGCTACTTTATGGTGTCATTGGGTAGGCGAGAGGGTGGCTTTGGTTAAGATAAAAGGCTTAGCTGCACAAAGCCAATGCTGAGTTAAAGTGTCATATTCATTGTGTGCAATATAAGCTACTAGCTGTTGCCCGCGACTTCGTCCGCATGGACAACTTAACATCACAAATTATTATGTATTTCCCGTAGGAATGTGATGTTTTTTCGGGATAAAAACTATTCTATATCCTGTTCCAGAACCTAACCTATATGTGTGCCAAGTTTCATCACGATGGTTCACTACTTTGGCTATAATGGCTTACACATAAGATATAGATATATACTGTGGTGGGCTTTTTTGTAGGACTATTTAAGATAAACATTTCCATCATACATTACATATGTGTAACTCTAGCGGTTTTGGCAGCTCAAGCCAGAATAGCTCGCAAATGGTAGATTTTTTCCTACTTACTTGATATTTTGGACATTTCACACAATATCTTTATAAATTATAGCCTACGTGTTATTTTGATGTATAAGCAATATTATTGTAAAGTTTCAGTAAAATCCATTCAGTAGTTTTTACTTGAAAGAGTAACAAACATCCATAATACTTACAAACTTTCGCGTTTATAATATTAGTAGGATTCTGAGATGCAAATTCACTGGTTATTAATATTTTGACACACACATTTAATCTGTGTATAATATAATTCACTGGTAGCCATTGGGGCAAAACTTGTTGTTGTACCCCACCACGCACAGTAAATGTTAGAAGGAAAAAAAGTTACATTGTCGAGTTGATTCCAAAATCGGTTAGATGATTTGTAATCCTCTATAAGGAGTCCAAACCTAACCTACCTCAACCATATTTACTCCTAAGAGGTCTAACCAATTAAGAACCTGATAGTATATTATTGTAGGCCTACTGAACACTTATCTTTCAAGTGTTGATAGGCAATCCTCCTCACAGTATTTTAAGAGCAAATCAAATACTTTTGTTTAATTTTTTACTCTAAAATTCGACCGTATTGGCCAAGTTTCACATGCAAAATTTTTCTCATTTCTCCAAAAATACAGAATGTCCAAGATATTTAACTTTTTTTTAATTCAGTTAGGGTTGTCACCCATTCTGAGCAATTGTAATACTGTAATATGTAATAATATGTAGTTTAGGTGACCCACAGAAAGTTAACTAATAGTAGTTAACTTTATGGATATTCGAGGATATTGCAACTTGTCAGTAGAAGCAATGGCAATACACCTTGTAATGTCCTTACTTTGTTTGCAGTGCGTCGCTACCACGCGGGCGGCGAGCACTTCAAGCCGCCCACGATGGACGAGCTGCCCGTGCCGCGCGGCAGCTGGCAGGCGCAGTACGACGCCAACCAGCGCAGCTACAACGCAGTCCTCATAGCCGGCATCGCCTTCTCCATCACGTCCATTATTGTGGTATGTACGGTTTCATTCTTGAATAGATTGTATAGTTCACGATGGGTGAGCGCGGGACGTGGGGAGTTAATCCGAACCTATCCATCAGTTATCTTACTGTATGTATGCACATATTGATGATTAGTACGTAACAATAGAATACTGTTGCAATACAATGCATACAATGAAATGTAGGCGACAAACTTGGAATAAACATAGACGGCTCGAGACTTGACAATCTAAGGTTTGCTGATGATCTGGTGTTGATGGAGACAACCCAAATGCACTTCAACACATGATACAAGAATTGGGTATGAAGAGCAAAGAAGTGGGCCTGTCAATGAACAAAACGAAAACAGAATAAGAGTTTGATATGTATATTGATGGTCAACACATAAAATAATTCAAATCCTATATATATACCTAGGACAGGTCATCTCAATGGAAGATCAGTTAGAGCAAGAAATTGACAGAAGAGTCACAAACGAATGGAAGAGATTTTGGTCCTTAAAAGACATTATGAAAGGCAACCATTATACCACAACAGTCAAAAGGAAACTCTTCAATGTATGCATTCTGCTAATACTGACGGCTGCCAAACATGGGCAATGACACATAAAATGCACCTAAAACTGAGGACCTGTCAGAGGAGCGTGGAAAGGAGTATTCTGGGGTTCAGAAGGAACGATAAGAAAAGAGCCACAGAACTTAGAAAGATAACAAAATGGCAAGACGTAACGTTAAAATCAAAACAATTAAAATGGAGATGGAACGGGTCACATGCTACGAGAACCAATGGAGAAGTGGAGCAAAATCCTGACAGAATGGATCCCAAGATGTAACAGCAAAAGGAAAAGAGGAAGACAGTGTAAACGATGGTCTGACGATATGAAGCTAGTGGGTAAGGTTGTGGTTAAGGTTGGCCAGAAATAGAGAATGTTGGAACAAGTTAGAGGCTTATGTGTCTACAGGACACACTACTGAAGAGATACCGGACTGATGTGCACATTTAGTAATAAGTTTAAACATTATCTACTATTTATATTTTTAGTTATTAGTAATAAAGGCAACTGAAGCAAAGGACAGGGAAAGATGGGAGGCCTTCACCCAAAAGTGGTCCCTACATAATAAATATTAAAACTATCTTAAATCATAAAAATAACAGTGCTGTCAAATTTTCAATGTGTGCCTTCAGAATCGGGCCCAATATTTGTATATTTATTGTCAATAAAGAACTTTATAAAACAAAAACCAAAATCAGCAGACAAGAGCTTCTTTATGGCCTGAAGTGGCAAATAGGAAGACAGTCCATCAGTCCATCTGATGGTAAGCGACAACATGGCTAATTGAAGAAGTCTACAAAGGATTGGAGTTGAGCTCCACTATAGCGTGCCTTGCATTTTGTTTGTTCGCGGCCAGCCGCGCGCGATCGTATCCGCCTGGTGCAAATGAATATTTTGATATTATTGATATTTTAATTTTTGTACGTTACTCAAACTTTTCTATTTCACTATGGAACACTGGAAAACATGTGCTAATAATATAAACGTATTTATATTCCAGGCTAAGACCACAGGCCTGGTGTACCTCAACTACTATCCCCCCAACAGCGTGGAGTAAGGCAGTACTGTGATCATCAACCAGCATTAGTATAATCAATCAAATAGTATATTTAATTAAAAGTCTCTTGCTTTATTTACTCTTTTATTTACTAGAATATTATTCGTTTAGTGATAGAATTTGATTACAAAATATTTGTCTATACAATAATAGTGGTACTTGACCCTTAGCTACTTTAATCCGTTTTCGTAACTATTTTTAATCACTTGTTACGAAAAAGGATTTATTTTCGATATTTCGTAACTGGTTATCAAGAACAAAAGCTACGAAAAAGGTATTTCATACGTTCGTTTTTTTTATTCCTGATGGGTTTATTGTTTGACCTCAAGTAACAAGACCTAAGGTGGAGCGCACTTACCCAGAAGATGCCTATTCACTCTTGCTTTAAAAAGATCCAAGTTGTACTTACCTGAAATACCGAAGCTGGCAGGAAATTCCATTCTTTAGCAGTTCGCATTTGAAAGAGGGAGCAAAACACTTCGTACGCTAGCGTAGTATCTTTACAAAACAGCGAAATATAAATATTTTGTGGTTATAAAATTTGCAAGACTTTTTCTTGTTTAATAAACAGTTACGAAACATAGTGATGGAAAATAGTTACGAAAACGGATTAATGACAACGTTCTGGGATAAATTACTGGAATCTGCATTTAAAGCGGGCGAAGGAAAGCCACTCTGCGACATTAGATTGAGCAAAGTGGCGATACATCGTCTCTACCTACCCCTCTGGGACCAAGGCGTGAGCATTATGTATGTATGTATCTGCATTTAATAAAGATAAAATAATGACTGCTCTTAACTACTAAAGCTATTTAAAGCGTTTCTATATTGTCTAGTGGTTCAGGTGAGTTTCCTTGAAAACCCAGAGGATGTGGGTTCGAATCCCATACGTTTAACAAGTTGGTCCCTGGGATTTATATTTATGTGGTCGTTTACTCAATTTGGGAGCCCACACTTTCGGCTGAACTAGGAACCGACGACATATATGTTTCTCCAATTCGTGCCGATGAAGTTACATGTAGTTTTTAGTAATGCTATGTTTTTTCAAAATCTTGCATAGGAGGTGCAAGTAGTTTTCAGTGCTCGCGTGCTATGTCTGAGAACGCGTCGAGGATGTCTTGGGTAGTCAGTGGAAGAGACAGCCCTGCGCCAGGGTAGCACGCCGCTATGCGAGCCTGCCAATAAAGTATTTTGTGAACAATTAAATTGTAAAGCAGTATCTTAAAGAACATCCTAGTTTGAAATTGACCAGCCGAAACACGTCCATTGCTGAACATAAGCCTCCCTAATAGAATGCCACTTTTGGTGGGCTGTCCATTGGGGGATTTGCCATAATCACCACGCTTGACAGGCGGATTGGTGATCACAGTGATGATCTTAATATATATAAGAGGAGGTTGCTGTCCGTCCCTTAGTCTCATTGACGACACCCACTGGAAGATTAAAGGCTGCCCTACTCTGAGCCGGGAACTACACTGCCACACATCCCAAACTAGGATTTTTCGTGTACTGTGGAAGTTAAACAATGATAGGACAATTCACAATTGTAACATCCACTAAAGAAAGGTTTTTCAAAAAAAGGGGTTAAAATGGGGGTTCAAAGTTTGTAAGGAGTAAAACTCTGTGGGATACCCATATCCACCGGTACTACATTAGTACCGGTATTAAAGTTTCTATCAACTGAATAGGAGTCATTGTAAATTTAGGGGGTGAGATGGAGTTCAAACGTAGTATTCTCCAAACCTATAGATACATTTAAGTATAAAGTATTAGCAAGCTGAAGTGGCAGTGGGCGGGCCACATCTGCTGCAGAACCGACGCGCTGAGGTAGTCAAGTTCTGGAGTGGAGACCCGCTCAAGGTGGGGCGTCCCACTACTAGATGTACCAAACACCTTGAGAAAGGCGACCGGAAGCAGCAGGTTTCAAACTAGGATTTTCTCGTGTACTGTGGAAGTTAAACAAGGATAGGACAATTCACAATTGTAACATCCAGATCGGGACCAGCTTGTACAGTTATATGTTCCTAGTAGGAGTCGTGCAGACCTGCAGTGCGACGTGCTGTGCGATGAACTCCTCCTGCATGGCGCGCCACACCACCTGCAGAAGACCGCCTTCCTCGCTCAAGTGCTTCTCCACAGTGCGGTAGAGCCGGTGCAGAGACTTGCGCACTGTAGGGCAGAAGAATTAATATATACCTATCTCACACGCGAAACAGCTTCCAAAAATACCCTCCTGCATTTTGCAACCAATTAAAAAAATAACTAATTGTTTTCCTGCTTTGTAATTTTGTAACGAGTTACAAAGTTCGTTTGTAGGTGGTTACGAAACTTTGTTACAAATGCCGGAGATCTATATCTATAAAAGAAGAAACTGACTGACTGACTGACTCACATATCAACGCATAGCCCAAACCGCTGAGTCTAGAGGCTTGAAATTTTGCACAATACAGCATACGCAAGGACTAAGGAAGGGTTTTTCAAAAATCATCCCCTAAGGGGTCTAATGGGGGTTCAAAGTTTGTATGGAGAACTTTTATTAGATATTCCAATCAATTCGAAACTTTGTAGGAGTACTCTAAAAACTTAATGATTCAACGCGTGTTTTACAGTTTTTGAAAAACGTGGTACAGAGTTCAAAAATAGTAGTCTAAACCGATTGCTCTAGAAACTTGAAATTTAGCAGAGGTTTCTCATGTATCTCCGGTATGCACTATCGAAGGCTTTTTCGAAATTCAACCCTTAAGGTGGTAAAATAGGGGTTCAAAGTTTGTATGGAGAAAACTATTAGATGTTCCAATCAATTCGAAACTTTGTAGGAGTACTCTAAAAACTTAATGATTCAACACGTGTTTCTCAATTTTTGAAAAACCATCCCCTAAGCAGCTGAAATGGAGTTCAAAAGAGTAGTCTCCAAACCGATTGCTCTAAAAACTTGACATTTAGCACAAAGCTTCCTTATGTATCTCCGGTATGCACTATCTAAGGGTTTTTCAAAATTCAACCCCTAAGGTGGTAAAATAGGGTTTCCCATGGCTTTTTTCTGACTGGAAACAAACCCTTTTCCTAAGTAGGCGAAGCCGCGGGCAAAAGCTTTAATATAATTAAGTCTAAAGAGTGTTTGTGTGTTTATTTGTCTATTTTTTATGCTTTCTCGGCTTGCCTATTCAACTGATTACCATAATTTTTTAATAGTACACATAACATCATGTACATGAACATAGGCTCATGTTTATCTTTTGGTAAAATGGTTCCCTCGGGAAATAACAACTTGCTCCACGCGGGCGAAGCCGCGGGCGTTTGCTAGTCTATTATAAAATGGACGATTATATGAATGAGTAATAGTCTCAATTCAGCTTCGTACAAAGTTTTTAATATTGTATACAAACTTGATTTTAAATCATGTGTTGCTTGAAGTCTGTTGCGACGTTTGTTCTTAACAAAACAACCAGTTTCCAATATAGAATGAATTGTTGAAATTTCCATTTCGAAAATTGTCAACAACCGATTCCTTAACTAATAAAGGTATTAGAAAAATTCAAGGTGACCTGTGCTGAAACGATGTAATTTAAAAAAAAGTATCAGTACAAAAGTTACTTATGTCTAAATTCTAGAAGTTGTCGAAATAGTATAATAATAAAGACGTAGTGGTTTCGCATTTGCCAACTAGTTCCACTCTGGTAGTGTGAATGTGCGTGGCCGTTGAAGGTGAAAATGGAGGTAGAGGTAGTGGTGGAGATGGGAGTGGAGGCGGAGATGAGACGGAGATGGGGTGGAGGCCGAGATGGGGGTTTATTTAGTTTTTTTATTACAGATTTAAAAACCATATTTTTTGCATATATTGGTACCGGTAAACCATTATTTGGTTTGTCGTGGTGCCAGACATCGTGCTGTACATCGTTCATACAATGAACACGGGCACATAAATACAGTTTTATGGGTACTTTTATATTAACTAGGTGGAGGTGGAGATGGGGTTAATGCGGAGATGGGGGTGGAGGCGGAGATAGGGGTTGAGGCGGAGATGGGGATGGGGCGGAGTTGGGGGTAGGGGTAGTGGCTGAGATGGGGGTAGTGGTGGAGGTGGAGATGGGGTTAAAGCTGAGATGGGGGTGGAGGCGGAGATAGGGGTTGAGGCGGAGATGGGGATGGGGCGGAGTTGGGGGTAGGGGTAGTGGCTGAGATGGGGGTAGTGGTGGAGGTGAAGATGGGGGTGTAGGTACCTTCGTGCGCGGGGTAGAGCGCCAGCAGGCGGCGCAGCTCGTGCTTGCTGAACGCCGCGCGGTAGCAGACCTCGTCCTCGCGCACGCCGCCCGACACTGCCTCCGCCACGCCCTGGGGACCGATGAGACCGGTGAGAGACCTTCACGCAAACGTCGAACAGGGCAAAGAAGCGAGGGGGGGGAGGAAGGGGGTTTGACTATACATCATCATCATCAGGTCATTTTTGTCTCCACTGCAGGAGCACAACCCTCTCTCATCTGCCGGAGGCAGACGGAGGATTTGGCCTACACTCCCCGCGCTGGCCAGACGGGTTGGGGAGGCCTGATTGATGTTTTATAATGTATTCCCTCAGTCGCCTTGTACGACATCCACGGGAAGAGTCGGAGTGGTAATATTCTACTCTACCGGAAACCACACGGCACCAGAGGGTTTGACTATTCCCTCACGAATAAAGTTTAATACTCACGTTCCACAAACAGTCGAGCAAATTGACAAATGGAATAGATACACTCCTATTGCGTTTTCTATTTCTGTTGTTCTAGTTTCTAAATCCTCATTTCTTTTGAATTTTTCTTAAGTAAATTTTATCAGTTTACAACTAGTCGTAATGGGAACACCTACAGTTCATCAAGTTTAGGAGTCAGGGCTTCAACAATACTGTAGCTTTTTGTGTGTGTGTGTGTGTGTGTGTGTGTGTGTGTGTGTGTGTGTGTGTGTGTGTGAGAGCGAGTGTGTGTAGTGTCTGTGTGTGTGTGTGCGTGGTGTGTGTGTGCGTGGTGTGTGTGTGCGTGGTGTGTGTGTGCGTGGTGTGTGTGTGTGTATATATGTGTGGATGTGTGCGTGGTGTGTGTGTGTATATATATGTGTGGATGTGTGCGTGGTGTGTGTGTGTATATATATGTGTGGAGGTGTGCGTGGTGTGTGTGTATATATATGTGTGGATGTGTGCGTGGTGTGTGTGTGTGTATATATATGTGTGTGTGTGTGTGCGAGGTCACCTCAAAGAACTGCGTGAGCTTCTCGAGCGGGCGGCCGAAGTACTGCGTGACGTAGGCCTGCAGCGCGTCCGAGTACCTGGCGCGGCACTCGCGGCGCGCGCTCTCCAGCGGCGGCGCGCGCAGCGACGACAGCACGCCGTGCAGCCGGTGGTAGTTCTCTGGGACAGTGGTACACGGGGGACGATCAGACGACGGAACAGGAACCATCGGAGTGCTTTGTTAAGCAGAATCTGTTGCGTTAAATATCTGCACGTTGCCGTGTGGTTTCCGGCAGAGTAGAATAGGAGCACTCCAACTCTTCCCGTGGATGTCGTCCAAGGCGACTGAGGGAGTACATTATAAAACATCAATCAGGCCTCCCCGACCCGTCTGGCCAGCGCGGGGAGTGTACGCCAAATCCTCCGTCTGCCTCCGGCAGATGAGAGAGGGTTGTGCTCCTGCAGTGGAGACTAAAATAACCTGATGATGATGATGATGATCTAGAAAAATGTGACAGATTAAATGATTTATTGCAACAACTTACAGTTAATACATTTTTTAAATGTAGGGAACCCCTTTTAAGTAAATTAATAACTGTGTCAGGGGTTCCCGCTCTTTCAAGGCAGAAACTTGTACATACAATATTATTAAAACCAAATTAATTTTAATTAAATGCCAAAAATATGTTTGTTTTATCATCTTAACTATATTTAATATTACAGCTAAGAATTAGGGCACATTACGTGTGTATTGTGTGTATGTATCTGTATGGAGTGTGAGTGTGTGTGGGGGTGTGTGAGTGTGTGTGTGTGTGTGTGTGTGTGTACCTGTGTGTATGACGGCCCTGGGCGTGCGCGGGTGGTCGGCTCGCTGCACGGCGCGCATGATGGCGGCGGCCAGCGACAGGTACCAGCGGTCCAGGTCGGCGCGCCGCGACCCGGCCGCCGTGAAGATGGCCTCGCACGCCAGCGACAGCGCCTCGAACTCGGGGATGAAGCTCAGGATGCCGCACTTCGGCTTGCGGCTCGCCTGGAACATTCCCCAGCCCACATGTTGCCCGCGTGTGGCCACCGGCGGTGGAAGCGGACCGTTCCGCTGCCGGCCGGTGCAGAGCTCATTTCACTGAGTCCCCGAAACCAGTTCTATTGTCCAAAAGCGACTGTAAAGTGACCTCTTTTCCTTTGACCCTTTACTTTTTTAATTAAATTTGTCTGGGGCCCAAGGTAGCGTAAATTCATGACCTGGGACTTGCCCTACCTTCACTGGTAGGTGTCTTTGCAGTTACCTCCGTTGATCCTCGCTTAGAGGAGTTGCGGGGGGAGAGTGGTGAGAGTGGTGAGGAGGCAGGAATGTAGCCAGTTCCTGGGACCTCTTTTCCTACTTTGACTCTTTACTTTTTTAATTTAATTTGCCTGGGGCCCAAGGTAGTCCTTGACACTCGCCCTACCTGCCCTGATGTTATGTGTTGCGGGCCTCCGTTGATCCTCGCTTGGAGGAGTTGCGGGGGGAAAACGGTGAGAGGCGGGAATGTAGCCACTTACTTTTAGAGAGGCTCTCTGTCCTTTTCCGCCATGTTTATACTTCTTCTACTGCTGAGGATCGCGACTGTATAAAATACCTCCACATAGCTGTCACTGGCCAGCCACCGTCCTCTCCTCGTCGGGGCTCGTCTTCTGGCACACCCGCCCCGTCCCAGGACGATGAGCTACTCAGGGCCGTGCTCGGACCAGAGAAGCTTCTACCACGCCATTACCTGCTTGACGGCATCCGGCAGCGCGGCGATCCTGTCCGCCACGATCCTGTCGGCGCCGCGCTTGGCCGCCACGGCCACGGCCGCCAGCGCGGCGCGCGCCCACCGCGCGTCCCCCGCCCCCGCCCCCGCCCCGGCCCCAACGCTCGTGACGCCCCCCGAGGTGCTCACGGTGCCGCTGCCCCCGCCCCCGCCCCCGCCCGCGCCCGCCTCCCCCGCGCCCAGCACTCGCCGCCCGACGCACGCCAGCGCCCGCATGGCGCCGCTGCAGTTATAACAACATTCTGTCAACACACAGCCCATAGGGAACTTCTATCTGGAGGGAGGAGCGTGTGTGTGAAGGATGTGTGTGTGTGTGTGGAGGGGGAGCGTGTGTGTATATGTGTGAAGGGTGTGTGTGTGGAGGGGGGAGCGTGCGTGTGTGTATGTGTGTGAAGGGTGTGTGTGGGTTTTAATCTATCCGCTAGTATTGAACTTCGGAGGTGTGCTTTGAGTATTAAATTAAATGTGTTGTCGTACTATGGGTCGTGCCGCTCGATGTGCCCCACGAGCGCCACCAGGTCGGCCTCCAGCGCCGGGAACAGCTCCGCCATCAGCCGCCTGGTCTCCCCGCCGGGCCGCCGCGCCTCCCCGCCGTCGCTCTTCTCGCTTCTGTCGCCGTCGCTGCTGTCGCTCTGAACATCAATTTCAGTAACTATTATTAGATTCAAAACTTACAGTATTATCGACCAACAATATCCTTTGAAACATTTGTAGATATCGTTCACCTACACCTACACGTGTCATCTGTAATTTTTAGGACCTCAAAAACCTTCGTCTCTGCCTACCCCTCTGGAACCGAGGCGTGAGCATTATGTATGGTCAAAAATCTTTTAACTTACCGACACATATTTACAAATCTATATAACTAATATTATAAGTTTGTGAGTTTGTAGCGGGTAATCTCTGGATCTACTGAACCGATTTTGAAAATTCTTTTACCATTAGAAAGAAACTATTTGTGAGTGTTATCTTACTAATATTATAAATGCGAAAGTTTGGATATTTGGATGTTTGTTACTCAATCACGCTTCAACCACTGGACGGATCATGATAAAACTTAGCACACATACAGGGTTACAGGAAAAGTCGTGCTAGATCCCTTAAGGGTGTGGAGCACCCATCATTTCTGACTTATTTCACTATGAAACACCCTACCCTAAACTTAACCCTTTTCGAGATATTCGACTTTTAATTTTTTTATTGAAAATTGCTGATTTTTAGGCTACTACATTTATTTTTGTTTATTTTGTGTATCTTATTATTATTATTATTATTGCATTTTTACATGTGTAGTAAGATGCTTTAGGACGTCAATCATTAAAATAGTGCACAAGTTATTTGAATAGACCGTAGTAGACAAGTGAAAGAAAAGAAATAAAAAACATATTAGAAAGTTTATTTTTCTCTAAGGGATATCTAAAAAAAATATTATGGTAATTGTTCGGCAGATGTTTTTTAAAATATCTACGGTTCATCAGCTATCTAACGAGGTATAATAATGTAGGGTTTTATTCAAATGCATTCAAAAAAATTTAGTTTCATAGGCGACAGTGGAGAAGAAAATGTATACTTAGCCCTAAAAAGTAAAATAAAACAATAGGTAAGCATGAAATGCCATTTATTAAAGGTTTTCTCACAACTTTTTCTTTTTCTACAGTTCATGTTCAACATGGCCGCCTCTATTTCTAATACATTGTCGCATCCTTCTACGGAGACCGGTCTTCACTACGCCAGTGGTCAATGTGGTCCTCATTTTATTTGCTGCATCCACAATCCTTTCTCTTAAGTCTTCCACAGACGAAACTGGATTCGGCTCGCTGTACACGAGACTTTTCATGCAGCCCCACACATGAAAATCCATGGGGGTTAGGTCCGGACTTCTTGCTGGCCATGGCAATGGCCCACCTCGTCCAATCCATTTGTTTGGATAATTTGTGTCCAGCCAGTCTCTGACACTTCTCCTGAAATGGGCAGGGCAGCCATCGTGTTGGAACCACATGTCCCTGATCAGGTTGAGTGGCAGATCATCCAGCAAATCACTCAACCTTACTTTCTCCCGGATAATCTAAACGGGGAAAGCTACGAAAATTTCCTGAGAGCAGACTTGAGTGATTTGCTGGATGATCTGCCACTCAACCTGATCAGGGACATGTGGTTCCAACACGATGGCTGCCCTGCCCATTTCAGGAGAAGTGTCAGAGACTGGCTGGACACAAATTATCCAAACAAATGGATTGGACGAGGTGGGCCATTGCCATGGCCAGCAAGAAGTCCGGACCTAACCCCCATGGATTTTCATGTGTGGGGCTGCATGAAAAGTCTCGTGTACAGCGAGCCGAATCCAGTTTCGTCTGTGGAAGACTTAAGAGAAAGGATTGTGGATGCAGCAAATAAAATGAGGACCACATTGACCACTGGCGTAGTGAAGACCGGTCTCCGTAGAAGGATGCGACAATGTATTAGAAATAGAGGCGGCCATGTTGAACATGAACTGTAGAAAAAGAAAAAGTTGTGAGAAAACCTTTAATAAATGGCATTTCATGCTTACCTATTGTTTTATTTTACTTTTTAGGGCTAAGTATACATTTTCTTCTCCACTGTCGCCTATGAAACTAAATTTTTTTGAATGCATTTGAATAAAACCCTACATTATTATACCTCGTTAGATAGCTGATGAACCGTAGATATTTTAAAAAACATCTGCCGAACAATTACCATAATATTTTTTTTAGATATCCCTTAGAGAAAAATAAACTTTCTAATATGTTTTTTATTTCTTTTCTTTCACTTGTCTACTACGGTCTATTCAAATAACTTGTGCACTATTTTAATGATTGACGTCCTAAAGCATCTTACTACACATGTAAAAATGCAATAATAATAATAATAATAAGATACACAAAATAAACAAAAATAAATGTAGTAGCCTAAAAATCAGCAATTTTCAATAAAAAAAATTAAAAGTCGAATATCTCGAAAAGGGTTAAGTTTAGGGTAGGGTGTTTCATAGTGAAATAAGTCAGAAATGATGGGTGCTCCACACCCTTAAGGGATCTAGCACGACTTTTCCTGTAACCCTGTATACAGGATGTTACTTTGCATTCTTGCCATATTTACAGAGGTAACTATATTACTGATACTGAACACAAATCAATAAAAAAAACATTACGTAAACTTTTTTTTTTTGGTTTGGATTATTTTATTTTATCGACAATCTGTTAAGCACACCACTAATTATCGTAATGCATGCACATCACTTTTATCATTCGTAAGATCACGACATGACATAGACTCTTTATGCTAATCTTGTCTCTTTATTCAATGATATTATTTGATTGTCAACTGCTGTCATTATTCTCAAAAATATTGTTGTAAAAATGACTGAAGCGTATTCAAATATTTAATTAGTAGAAATGTTGCGCTTGGACGCAATAAGTGGTAACAGTTTGCGACAAGCCGTAGAAATGTTTGTGGAAATGTTTCCTAACCAACCGAGGCCGACCCGTCAGGTGATGCTTGCAGAGACTTAGAGAGCATGCCACGCAGAGACTTAGAGACCATCGCCGGTTCCACGCTCAAGCTCGAGGCAGCGTAGGACTCTCAGTCGAATTGCAAAAGTCAATTCTCGAGTACCTTGAAAGAGAGCCTCGTGCCAGAACCCGGGAAGCAGGCAGTTACTTCGGTGTGAGCCACAAGACAGTGTGGAAACTTTTGAAAAGTGATAAACAACGTCCGTTTCACTTTCGGAAAGTCCAAGATCTGCTCCCTCAATATAACGCCTCACGGAGTACATTTTGTCGCTGGCTACTGGACAACCGACATGTCAACATCTTGTGGACTGACGAAAGCCGGTTTACGAGAGTTGGAATTTTTAATATCCATAATGAGCACTGGTGGACTCATCGTGATCACAATCCTCGAAAAATTAAGCGAGACTCGTTTCAACACCGCTTTAGTCTCAATCGACGGGAATTTACTGGGCTCTTATTTCATCCACCACGGTTTCCGGACTATTCCTCCGATGGACTATTATTTTTGGAGTGACGTGAAACGCTTGGTATACTCAGAGTAGATAGACAGTGTAAATGTGTTACGCGAAAGGATTGTTTCAGCGTTCGAAACAGTGAAACAAAACGTTTATGTGTTGCGAAAATTAAAGCGAAAATCGCTTCGCCGTGCTAGACTGTGCCTTCATCAAAACGGAGGACATTTTGAACAATTGCTTTGCAGCACGTAAATTTTGTAAGTAGGAACTTGTAAATAACCAATTAATTGTACATTTACAAATTAAAAATTATAAATTTTAAATCTTATTAGATATTTTAGCTTTTTAACTAGGTACGCCAAAAATACCTAATTTATTACTTTGCAAAGAAATGGACAACAATGTAATGATATTCAATTAGGCATTGTTGGCGGTAAAGTAGGAAGGAAAATCTGAAATCAATTCATTTACACGCCAGGCCTGGCCACGCCCACATGGTTTATTCCTATTGCGCCTGTTGAACGTGCGAGAAAAAATTGGTTTATTCCTATGTGTACTGCAAAACAAAGTTTACTAAAAACTTAGGGTGCTTTATTTATGAGAGTCTCTAGTTTATCTAAAATAATAGGTAATGTTCTCTACTATTAGCTCTGTGAATATGGCAAGAATGCAAAGTAGCACCGTGTATATTAGGTCCTGGAATAGGACATAGGATATTTTTTATCGAAACAACATCCCATTCCTACCGGAAAATATAATAATTTGTGATTTTAAGTTGCCCACGCGGACGAAGTCGCGGGCAACAGCTAGTAGGCTATATATTAACCCGAAAAATGAAAAGATGTTAACCGCCCAACGAAGTGGGCACGGTCAGCTAGTAGTTTGTTAAAATCACAGTCATCGTTAAAATTATAATTCATCATCATCAGGTTATTTTTGTCTCCACTGCAGGAGCACAACCCTCTCCCATCTGCCGGAGACAGACGGAGGATTTGTTTTATTTGCTTTGGAAGATGGTAAATATTATTAGGAGGGTGAGGGTGGGTGGGTGGAAGTGTGATTGTGGGTGGTAGTGAGGAGAATGTGAGTGTAGTACTGTGTGTGTGTTTGTGATTGTGTAGGTGTGGGTGTGTGGGGGTGAGTTTGTGTGTGTGTGGGTGGTGTGTGTGTGAATGAATGAATATACTTAATTGCACATAAATCACAGAAAATACATAGTATACAAATATACAGTAAATGTACAAGTGGCGGCCTTATCACTTCAAGCGATTTCTTCCAGGCAACCTTATAGCTATAGACACATTTCTTGTATATTATATTTATTTTAAATACCTTGACATCGACGTCCAAGTGGAAGAACTGCGTGCAGAAATCCTGCTCAGTGTTGCACAAAGTCTCCACCAGCGTGAGAACCTGACAAATATCAAAGAGAAATTATTATTATGATCAGGCCTAGACATCTTTCTGGCACATATTCATATTATTTATTGGTACTAATCGTACATTGTCAGAAACATTACAATCAATGGATATACAAAACAGTGATTTGCACGACTAATGACAAAAAAGAAAAATGTCCAAAGCCAATGTCCAAAAGTAAAAATGTCCAATGATAAAAATGTCTATTAATAAAAATTACCAATAATAAAAATGTCAAATAGTAAAAATGTCCAATAGTAAAAATGACCAATATTAAAAATGTCCAAAAGTAAAAAAGGCACAGCTAGTACTATAATAAAATCATTCGTCGTTGAGCTGAATATTGAAGTGACATTTGTTATTATTATCGTCGAGTACATTTAAATAGCCACTTATACAAGTGGTCAGTATCTATAAAGATAGGTATGTAAGTAAAAAGCAGTTTGTATTGTTATGATTTTGGATATCTCTATAGTTGGAAATTTTTCTGGTTGGCTATTTCTATTTCTGGACAGCATTCTAGTTGGGTTTTTCTATATTTGGTCATTTTTCTGGTTGGACTTTTTTATGCCTGGACGTTTTTCCGATTGGGCGTTTCTATAGTTGGGTCTTATTAAGCTCTTGGACATTTTTCTTTTTTGTCATTAGTCATGCAAATCAAAACACTTAGTTAAGCTACCAACATAACAAAAAAATATAGTAAATAAAATTCATACATTCACAATCACAATTATTACATTAGCATATAAGATGTCAAAGAGCTATTGAATTTCATGTTAAAGTCAAATGTCATAATTAAATTATGCTGGTAATTAGAGATCTCTCTGCCACCTGTTAAATTAAGTTTCACATTACTTATAACAAAAGAGTACACATACATACATAATGCTCACGCCTTGGTCCCAGAGGGGTAGGCAGAGACGACGTAAAGCCACTTTTCGCAATGTAATATTGCAAAGTGGCTTACCTTCGTCCGCTTTTCGCCCCGTGATAAAAAAAAGAGTAAGAAAAGAAAATCCTACTGTTTGGATATTATTTTATTTAACAATTTATTGCACACACAAAAGAAAGATCATACAGAACAACAAAAGTAAGGAAAAAAACATGTACAAATGGTAATGCTTATCTCTTTAAGAGATTTCTGCCAGCCTTCCAGCGACAAAAAAAAGCTATTTGGATGTTTGTTACTCAATCACGGTTCAACCACTGGACGGATCGGGATGAAACTTGGCAGTAGCTAACATCCAAACTTTCGCATTTATAATATTAGTACAGAAAAGAAAGAAAGAAAAAAACATTTATTTACTACCATAATTGGCACACACAAAGAAAAAACCAACAAAGCAAGAAAAAGGAAAAAAAAAATTATAAGAACTAGAGAATACAATAAAAAAAAATTTAACATAGTTAAAATAGTATGCGTGTGCCGGGCAGCAAAAGGGCAAACGACTCAGCATATGCCTAGACCAAGTAAGGTGCTAGGCGCTGATTTTCAGTCGCACCCGGTGCAGACAAGCTTGTCTACAGTGCCAGACAAAGAAGTAATAAATATGATATGTGTAATTGCAATACGTATGTACCTAGATAATATAATATAACAATTAGAATCACACCAAAAACATAAATATGATGAGTAAATATGCCTATATTTCATTCCAGATTAATAGTCCTATGAAAACCAACGCTATTTACGTCTCGGTAACATATACATGAAAGGGTCATCAGCAGCAAAAACAGGTTTGTATTACCATGTAAACTTTGCGGTCCACTTAGGAACACCATCTATTGTATATTTTGTTTTCGAGATGCAAATGCGTTTGTTTTCATAGGACTATTAATCTGGAATGAAATATAGGGAAAAAATAAATAAAAAATCGCGCGCGCGCGATCTAGTGCACCTATTAGGTTTAAAATTAATAGATATTTCTGGGGAGAAAAATAGCGGGAGGTATCTTCAACAGCGCGTAGCCCTAGCCGTCCAGCGGGGAAACGTAGCGAGTGTCCTAGGCACGTTGCAGCACCACTCGCTGGACAAATTAGGCGAAATTTTTTATTTAAATTAGATGTGTTTCATATTTGTTAATTTTCAGCTTGTATTTTATACTCATATTCAATAAATTATGTACCATATATGTCGAATAAAAAATAATCTTATAAATAAAATCGTACACATCTCGTGTCTGTATATTGAAGATATTTGCAACAAAAAAAAAATGAGGGGTCTAAGGATAAGTCATAGAACACATTTCAATCATTTTTGGAATTTTTGTCTGTTTATCTGTGAGTTTGTGCACGCATCACTTAAAAACTACTGAACGGATTTTGATGGACTTTTCACAAAAACATTGAGCTTAACTTAACTTAACATTTAGTCTTTATTTCATCGCAATCGGCTAACTCAATCCAAAGTTATAGACATTTTTAGTTTTCAAATACATTAGTAGGTAAGGTTAGTATGCAATATATTGCAGATAATAGTATTTCCGTACTATTCAGATTGCGATGAGTTTGGATTACATTTGGAGCTGCGAGTGGAAATTAGAGTGGGAGTGGGCGTGGGAAAAGGGGAGTGGGTGTGGGAGCGGGAGTGGTAATGGGAGCGGATTCTGTAGTTCACGCGTGCGGAGCCGCGGGCAAAGTTAGTAATGAATAAAAATTTACATTATGGGATTGGATAGCATATAAAGTGGATATATAATACGTCGTGTGGCCAGTTCTTCCTGGCTTCTTAAGAGGATAAGATGGTACCTGATCTAGTAGCTCGTCCGCCCCTCCCCCCGCCCCCGCCCCCGCCCCGGCGCCCCCCAGCCGCGCGCGCGCCGTCTCGCTCGCGGCGCGCACCTCTCGCTCGTACACGCGCGCCCACGCACCGACGTACACCTTAATTAATTAATCAATATTAATATCTCAGACATTCACACCAATTATCCAGTCCCAAACTAGGCAGAGCCTGTGCCATGGTTACTGGATAACGGATACACATACTTAAATAGATATATAAACATCCAAGACTTGGGTACAAACATTCATATTCATCGTACGAACATTCGCCCCTAGCGGGATTCGAACCCGCAACCTCCGGCGTGGAAGTCCGAGAGCTACCCGTTCCGCCACTGAGGTCGTCAAACCATAAGAAACGTAACAAACGTCAAACGTAACGTACAAATGACAGCTAAGATAGTGGCGTATACTCGCGTTTATATATAAAAATAAAAATACATGACTGTTGCACATCTTATTGCACATCTTAAAACTGGATACAGTAATAAATGGTGTGACAAAGGTGAGCTTATCTCTAAAAGAGATCTCTTCCAGCCAACCTTACAACTGCCTTGTCTCACAACCTTACAGGATGTAAAGGAGGACAAGGCAGTAGGAGCGAATAATCTTTATTTTCTCTAAGCTGGAGAGCCTGTGCCCAGCCCTGGTGCAATCCCTCAGTCGCCTTGACGACACCCACGGGAAAGATATGTGGCCCTATTCTAAGCCGGGAACCACACGGCCAATAGCATTTTATAGCTCATGGCTACATATTTCTCCAGTGTTCTAGTTGCGCTTGCAGGTCCACTTATCCAGACTTGACTGTGTTTAAATGTCAGAGAAATCTTCAATGTTCGTTGACTAGAAATTTATGATATAAATGAGTCAGTTCTATGTGTAGGACCTTGAGTAGCGCAGCGTAGGCCTTCTCGTCCATGTCCTTGAGGCAGCGCATGAAGGGCGCGCAGGGGAGCAGCTCGCGGTGGTGGCGGCGGGCCCCGGCGGGCGGGGCCGGCGCGCCCGCCCCCGCCCCCGCCCCCGCCGCGGGGCCCGCCGGGGGGGGCGAGGCCTCGTGCGCCGCCTCGTTGCCCACGTGGATCAGTAAGTTGTTCAGGTGACGGGCGAGCGCCGCCGCTAGCTGAAGTGCATAGTTTCGAATTAGTAGTCATCCTCCCAGCCTGGGGCAGCAAATGATACGAAGACTACACCATTAAATTTAAACTCAAAATATAAATATAATATAAATATCTCAGACATTCACACCAATTATCCAGTCCCAAACTAGGCAGAGCCTGTGCTATGGTTACTAAATAACGGATACACATACATAAATAAATATATAAACATCCAAGACTTGGGTATAAACATTCATATTCATCATACGAACATTTGCCCCTAGCGGGGTTCGAACCCGCAACCTCCGACGTGGCAGGCCGAGAGCTACCCGTTCCGCCACGGAGGTCGTCAAAATATACACTTGGAGCCGTTTCACAATAAATATTCCGCTCCCGGTGACGTTGGCTGTTAGAATGCCGCACCTCGGTCGCGCTGTAGCTCGAGTGGCCTCTTTGGATATCTAGATATTTGGATGTTTGCTACTCAATTACGCTTCAACCACTGGACGGATCGTGATGAAACTTGGCACACATATTGGTTAGGTCCTGGAATAGGATATAGGATGGTTTTATCTTGAAAAAACATCTCATTCCTACGGGAAACACATAATAATTTGTGATGTTAAGTTGTCCACGCGGACGAAGTCGCGGGCAACAGCTAGTAGGTAATATGAACGAGTACGGCTGGGGTCCGCAGTGAGATGAATAAAAGGAGTAGCATGAAAAGGTTGATGAATGGGAGTGAGGCTGGGGAGGTATGTCAGGATCACTCAAAGTGGTGATCTGTCGTCTCCGCCTACCCCTCTGGGCCCAAGGCGGGAGAATGTGTGTAAGTATGTAGTGCAAGACATACGTGGTCTCTCGCCTTCGCCAGCCGGCGCAGGCGGTCGCGGACGGCGGCCAGGCGGCGCCGGGCGGGCGGCATGTCGCGCGCGGCGCCCAGCGCGGCGCGCAGCGCGGCGCACGCGGCCAGCGCGCGCGCGCGGCCCTCCGCAGTGGCCAGCGAGATCTGCACACACACACGTTGGTGATTAATCGGTTAAGGCTCCAGCAATCAAAACAAACATAAGCGAGGTGCAGGCTATATTTTATTCATTATCAGCCTGTAGGTCCACTGCTGGCCATCCTGGGCGACAGCATTGCCTCCCTGATGTGCCGCGTGCGGGGCAGCACTGCCAGCTTCCTGACCACTATACGGGAGAAGGTGGATAATCCAATACTCAGCCGCTGGGTGACTATCCACCTTCACAAACAAAACAAATAAACAAATTGTATTTCCACTTACTAACATAGACTTAAGTTTAATTGATACTAACAACATTTTATGGACACTGATATCAAATCAAATGAGCCCTATCAAATCAAATCATTATGATTTGATTTGATAGGGCTCTCTTAAGGCGCGCCAATGCATCTGCTCCTTGACTCTTCTCACCCAGTCACTGCCAGCCGCCTCGCGTCGCTCCATCTAGCCATCTCATTTACCCAACGATAATCGGTTCTCCGACAGATGTGATCAGCCCAACCCAGCCAGGTCCAAGATTTATAGATTTGTAGTATTTATATTGATAACTATCAATTGTCGCTACTAAATATGAGTTGTGGGTAATTGGGAAATTGGCAGTCTGTTGCCAACGAGTAAACAATTTAATAGTGCACCTTGGTTTCTCTTATAATATCCTCAAACTGGACAAGACGGATCACCTAATTTCGGATCCTGTCCCTTAGAAAAATTCTTTCCATAGCCCGCGGAGCGACTGATTTTTCGGACTAGTCCCACCGTCAGTGTCCGCGTTTCATCATCAGCATGCTTCGTTCAATATTCGTATATTTTTATGTATTTTACGAAATACTGCGCGTCCGGTGCGGGTAAAAGTGCGCGTTTCCTTAGGATTTCATACAAAAAAAGATGCAGTGCGTATGTTGATAACAAATATGCGTTCAGCTCAGGAGAGCACATACCTGAGGCAGGGAGTCGAGATCCGCCAACGGCGGCGCGTCCAGCCAGCGGTATATGTCGTCGAGCTCGGCGAGCAGCGCGCGCGCGTTGGCGTCGGCCCGCGCCGCGCCCGAGCGCGCGCGCGCCGCGCCTGGCTCGGCGCGCGCCAGGCGGTCGTACCGCGCGTGGCGGGCCGACAGCGCCGCGCTAGCGGACACGCCGGCTTCTAGACGGTCGGACAGCTCGGCGCCTCCCCCCTGCCAGTAAATGAAGGTTGGCTGAAGAGAGGGTTCAAAGGTTTTGCTAGTGCGAATAGTATATATATCGAGATTATGTGATTTTACAGGTGAAAAGCGCCAGCTGCAAGGAAATTAATCAGTTTGTCCACTTCACGGACCGCACTGACCTCGGTAGCCGCCGCCAGCATTCCGCCAACGTTGAGCGCGTCGAGCTTGGCGAGCCGCTCGGCCAGATGGCGCACCCACTGCTCCGCGTCGGCGTCGTCGGGCGCCGCGTCCTCCAGCAGCGCGCCCAGCGCCGCGTCGGCCAGCGGCCGGCCGCTCTCGGCGGCGAGCGCGGCGGCCGCGGCGCGGGCCAGCTCGCGCCGAGACGATTCCTCGCCGCATATGAATGTTAAGGTCTCGCCGCCCGCCTCTATGGTTATGTTTCCTCCCTGTACGGAATGAAAAAGCCATCAATAGTCTGTGTTACGGCATACACCTCCACCAATCTGAAGCACTGCGCGAGCGCAGAGAAGACAGTCGCCGATTCGAATGAATTCGGTCAAATCAGCAACCCGAACAGCTATATACGCCATTGCAACCGGATCATTATTCGTACAATATTTCATATTTAATTAATTGTTGTAGACTTTCAATAAACAATGTCAATTTAGTCAATGTTTCTTTGGATTCATACTCCAATATACACTATTTAACTATGTACATTCATAGACAGGTATAATGAAGAGCAGGTTGCTGGATCACAACTATGCCCCAACAGTGGGGACGATTCGATTCAATTAAGAATTCAGCTGATGTCAAATCATCATGCTAGTGACCGAAAGATAATTTGGCCGGTAGTAATCTTTTTTGGTTGAGTGTTCTCAAAACACAACACAGTTTTTAGGACAAAACATTTACTTTAATGTGTTTAAATTTTGTTAATGCAGATAAAATTACATACAGTTAATAAAGGTTTAGTTACTTATGGTAAAAACCAAATAAAATTAGTAGCACAATGGGCTCGATTCTGAAGGCACAATTTAATATTTGACAGCACTAAAACTGTTGCTATCCTTGTCACACAATATTGTGAAGATATAGACGAAACCAATTTTAGCGCTGTCAAATTTTAAATGTGTGCCTTCAGAATCGGGCCCATTGTATAGTGAGAACCTCAGATTGGGACAGTTAAAAAAATATATACCATTGGGAACATTTAGTACGCTTTTGATTTACACAATCACTATGTTTTGGTCTCATAAAAAAAAAGGGGCGTAAAGGTAGTGCTTACTGGCTGGTCCGCATTGAGACGCACGGCGTGCAGCGGCCACGAGCGCATCTTGACGCCGGCCTCCGACAGCACCAGCATCGCCTCCTCGGCGCGCGCCACCACGCACAGCCGCTGCCGCCGCTCGCCGCACACCACATCCGCGCTCGCCTGCTCCTTGCCTTCCAACTCCCATTGGATCACCATTCTGTTACCTTTGACTCACGATGGTAGAATTAATCTTACGGCATTTGTGGCCAGGGGTCATGGAAGGATGTAGGTTGTACGACGATGTAATTTCCAGATGATTACTTGGTGATATACAGCAAATAAATCCAATTTTCCAGGAACGGAACCACAACAAAATATTTTGACGTTTTCGCTTTTACTCAAATTTGACACTTGACAGTATTTTACAGCTGATTTTAGCTTTAATAAAATTTCACCACGAAACGAACATATTGTTGAACTGTCATTAGCTCTGTTTTTATATTTTGTTCTAATCGTTTACAATAACAGCGAAAGAAACAGAGCACTACAAATAGTATTAATATCTCTGTCTCTTTTTATGCTGGGTGCTAATATTGTGCATCTAATTATTATTTCGTTGAAACTTTTATTGTTCGGAACTTATAATTCACATGTAATTTATTTATTTTCTCGTTGTTTTTTGTTTGTGGTGGCCGGTTTACAATGAGGGCTCACGTAAACAATCTCATTTGTGTATTGCGTGTGCCTGGAATTAAGTCTGATGCAACGGCGCAGCGTTCGTCCTGGCTTCTTACCACAGGTCGAAGGTTACACAGCGATGTAAGTAGAAAGTCTTATTGGAAACTAGTTAGAAGTATCAAACAAACATTAAAACTTCCCAAACTGCAAGCGAACATTATTTCCTATGATTATTTTGATAGTTTTTGCAAGTTTTTGATTGTTTTATGTGCAGGCGCCGAGCGTGGCGCCGGCGGCGGTGAAGGCCGTGCCCGCAGCAGAGGCCCGGCCTCCGCTCGCGGACCTCATCGGCCGAAAGCACGACTATCTGCGCATTTCGTTGACGGAGCGCTGTAATTTGCGGTGTGAGTAAACAAAATTTTAATAAAAATTTGAAATATAATTTCTTTTAGGGTTCAGGATCATTGGATCTTTGTATTCCCAGTTACGTTAGTTATCATCAGGTTATATCAAGCGTAAACCCTCTCATGAATAAAATAAGTCATCTTGGTGGTTCAATGAGATTTGAGTTAAATATGTACATTAAGATGGATGAGTTTTAGTAATTGTTTAAAATCTTTGTGGCTTCAATTAGATCTCCTTATCCTCTGCATTATTTAAGAGCCGTCAACTTGCTGACTCTAGCTAGTTTCTGTAATAAAAATTAGAGCTATACACTGTCTTATCTTGCTAGAAGTCATCAAATTATCTATATATAACTGGTAGGTAGGTAGTATATTGCATCATTAGTATGTGATGATAAAAACTAAAGTGTGTTGTTAAACAGTAATGTGTTTGTTGAGCCAGTGACTGGAACATTGATTTGACCTTGTTTACTTGCAGCAAGTATACTATTTACTTTTTGTTGATATCTACTAAGTATGTAGCTGTGGATAGGTCAGTTGTATGACTTGCATGCAACGATCTCTATGTAAAATCATACCACTTTTTAAATCTGGTGACAAACAAGATCCCAGTAATTTTAGACCAGTGTCAGTTCTGCCTGTGCTTAGCAAGATATTCGAGAAGATCATACTCAATCAATTGCTTTGTCATTTCAATCTTAAACTACTCCTTCACGATCGTCAGTTCGGTTTTACTAAGGGACGTTCCACAACCGACGCAGCAGTCATGCTTGTTAAGCATATACATGATGCTTGGGAAGACTTCCATGATGCAATAGGCGTCTTCTGCGACCTCTCCAAGGCATTTGATTGTGTTGATCACGAAACTTTGCTACTTAAACTGAAACATTATGGCGTTAAAGACAGAGCATTCGAATTACTTAAATCTTACTTAGAAAATAGAGTACAAAAAGTAGATATAAACGGAATTCGGTCATCTGGGTCATTCGTGAAAATGGGGGTACCCCAGGGTTCAGTTCTGGGCCCATTTCTTTTTCTTGTATACAGGGTTACAGGAAAAGTCGTGCTAGATCCCTTAAGGGTGTGGAGCACCCATCATTTCTGACTTATTTCACTATGAAACACTCTACCCTAAACTTAACCCTTTTCGAGATATTCGACTTTTAATTTTTTTATTGAAAATTGCTGATTTTTAGGTTACTACATTTATTTTTGTTTATTTTGTGTATCTTATTATTATTATTATTATTGCATTTTTACATGTGTAGTAAGATGCTTTAGGACGTCAATCATTAAAATAGTACACAAGTTAATTGAATAGACTGTAGTAGACAAGTGAAAGAAAAGAAATAAAAAACATATTAGAAAGTTTATTTTTCTCTAAGGGATATCTAAAAAAAATGTTATGGTAATTGTTCGGCAGATGTTTTTTAAAATATTTACGTTTCATCAGCTATCTAACGAGGTGTAACAATCTAGGGTTTGTATTACATTTCGTGGAAAAAAAGTAGTTGGGACGCTCCCCTATTGTCCTTCAAGTTAAGACGCACCGTGCGAGCGAGACAAGTGACGATTTATGTAGGTACGAATGAAAGAAAAAATGTGTAGACACCGGCTAGGACTGGGAATACAACCGGAAACATTGTTTTGGTTGTCAGTCTGCTTTTGTGCTTCGTACATAGTAGATGCGATATCGTTTTGCTCTTTTTCTCGACTTGGCTGTGATTCTGGACTATTTCTTCTGATTTGTGACTACTGTGCTTGTTAACCGGACTCTGATTTGTGCCTGTGATACGGAAGTGTTGAGTATGACGTCCTACACACCTGAGGAATATGCTGATATGCTTATTTGTTACGGATACTGCGATTGTGTGTCTGCGCAAGCTCGCAACGAATACATAACTCGCTACCCCGGTCGTCGAGTGCCGGATGTGGCCGTTTATCGAAGACTTCGAGAAACTGACTCTGTTTTGAGACGAAGTACAGACATGGGAAGACCACGAATTGACGACGAAGAACAGGACAATGAGATAGTGCAACGCTTTCGAGCGGATCCGACTACTTCCACTAATATTGTTGCCCGTGATCTGGGGCTTTCGCAATGGAGAGTGTGGTTTACAGTGCATACTGCTGGCCTATACCCGTACCATTACACGCCAGTACACGTTATTGAAGAAGGGGACCCCGCGAGAAGATTGGTCTTTTGCAGATTTATGCTAAATGCTGATGTAGAAGACCCAGATTTTTTAAGAAATATCTTGTGGACGGATGAGTCCAAATTTGATAAAGATGGCATAACTAACTATCACAACGCCCATTACTGGGCCCTAAAAGAACTAAGGAATCCCAATAAGAAAAGAGTGAAGGGGTCCCAACGAAGATTCAGCGTGAATGTGTGGATGGGCATTATCTCCAATCATTTGATTGGACCTTACTTTCTCCCGGATAATCTAAACGGGGAAAGCTACGAAAATTTCCTGAGAGCAGACTTGAGTGATTTGCTGGATGATCTGCCACTCAACCTGATCAGGGACATGTGGTTCCAACACGATGGCTGCCCTGCCCATTTCAGGAGAAGTGTCAGAGACTGGCTGGACACAAATTATCCAAACAAATGAATTGGACGAGGTGGGCCATTGCCATGGCCAGCAAGAAGTCCGGACCTAACCCCCATGGATTTTCATGTGTGGGGCTGCATGAAAAGTCTCGTGTACAGCGAGCCGAATCCAGTTTCGTCTGTGGAAGACTTAAGAGAAAGGATTGTGGATGCAGCAAATAAAATGAGGACCACATTGACCACTGGCGTAGTGAAGACCGGTCTCCGTAGAAGGATGCGACAATGTATTAGAAATAGAGGCGGCCATGTTGAACATGAACTGTAGAAAAAGAAAAAGTTGTGAGAAAACCTTTAATAAATGGCATTTCATGCTTATCTATTGTTTTATTTTACTTTTTAGGGCTAAGTATACATTTTCTTCTCCACTGTCGCCTATGAAACTAAATTTTTTTGAATGCATTTGAATAAAACCCTACATTATTATACCTCGTTAGATAGCTGATGAACCGTAGATATTTTAAAAAACATCTGCCGAACAATTACCATAATATTTTTTTTAGATATCCCTTAGAGAAAAATAAACTTTCTAATATGTTTTTTATTTCTTTTCTTTCACTTGTCTACTACGGTCTATTCAAATAACTTGTGCACTATTTTAATGATTGACGTCCTAAAGCATCTTACTACACATGTAAAAATGCAATAATAATAATAATAAGATACACAAAATAAACAAAAATAAATGTAGTAGCCTAAAAATCAGCAATTTTCAATAAAAAAATTAAAAGTCGAATATCTCGAAAAGGGTTAAGTTTAGGGTAGGGTGTTTCATAGTGAAATAAGTCAGAAATGATGGGTGCTCCACACCCTTAAGGGATCTAGCACGACTTTTCCTGTAACCCTGTATATAAATGACTTGCCCTTTTTAATACAAAACATGTCCAATATAGTTTTATTTGCCGATGACACTTCGCTGATTTTTAAAATTAGCAGAAAAGATTGTGAACTTGCTGAGGTAAATAATACTCTCACGCAAATTTTTAACTGGTTTAGTGTAAATAACCTTGCATTAAATACAAAGAAAACTAAATGTATTAAATTCTCTCTACCAAATGTAAGAAATGTAGAAAACAATGTGACATTAGGTAATGACACACTAGAATTTATTAAAAGTACTGTGTTCCTGGGTATAACTATAGATTCATCTTTACAATGGGGACCCCACATAACTTCATTAGCTGGCAGATTAAGTTCTGCCGCCTACGCCGTAAGGAAAATCAGACAATTAACCGATGTTGCTACCGCGAGGTTAGTGTACTTTAGCTACTTCCACAGTATCATGGCATACGGTATCCTACTGTGGGGTCAAGCAGCAGATATAGAGACCATTTTTATCTTGCAAAAAAGAGCAGTTAGGGCAATCTATAATCTGCGTTGTAGAGACTCATTAAGAGAAAAGTTTAAAGAAATAAGCATATTAACAGTAGCTGGTCAATTCATTTTAGATAATATTTTATATGTCAGAAAAAATGTATCTCTCTTTTTGAGGCACTGTGACAATAATAGTTATAATACAAGAAATAAAAATAAACTTGTTTTACCAGGTTTAAGACTAAGTAAGGTCAGTAAATCGTTCACGGGGCAATGTATACGCTTCTACAACAAACTACCAGAGGAAATCTTAAATATGACGGACAGAAAGTTTAAGATTCACATTAAAAAACAACTTTGTAAGAAAGCCTATTATAAAGTAAACGATTATTTGAATGACAAAGATGCCTGGTACTAATGTTAATCCAGCTTCGCAAAATCTTTATTAATTGTATGCAAACTTGATTTTTAAAAGATGTGTTGCGTGAAGTTTGTTGCGCCGTTTCTTCTTCACAGCGCTAACACCTAGGAAGCGGTAGTCGATAAAAAAATGACGTGTATAAATGTACCAAGTGTACTCATATGCAATAAATGATTTTGACTTTTGACTTTTGACAAGATGGAGTATTCCAAACAATTGCCCTTGTTTAAATGTAGCGTCAATATTTAGTAATAATTAAATGTTCTGCGTAGTAACTGCACAAGTTTCATTGTGAATGTGAAAGAGTTGTGGCTACTTGCGTGGAACAGAGGGATTGTTTGGAACGCTCCATCTAGTAGTACAAAGAGATTGTTGCTTGCATGTCACTTTTTAAAGTGAGTTCACTTTTTGAGTGATGTTCTTCAAAAAGTATGGAAAATAAACTCCGTAAAACAAATATAAAAAATATAATTAGCCTAGAGTTCTTAAACCCCAAAAGGTGGGAATAAAAAAAATAGTAAATGAGTATATGTTACTTGTTTTGATGCATATAAAAAAAACATATTCAAGATTCAAAACATCATTAATAATGATTGGATTGTGAACAAGATTTTTTTTTAATGGTTGTAATTATGCTCCTTTGCCTCGTCCGGGATGAAGATGAGAGAGCGTTTTTTATTTGCTATTTCCTTCTCTTTTACTCCTAGAACACAAAATCTCTTCCTTTTTGTTTTATTGAATAACAAAATATGAATAGGTAAATATTTATGTTTATAACTCTACCATCACAAGTCAGTTTGCAATTTGGTGACAATGCATTTCATTGAAGAAGACAGTGGACACAAGAATTAAATAACGCCATAACAGTTTCTTTGCTTTTCAATCACGAATTTATCTACTTCATTCTATGTATAGTACAATATTTTATCATAAAATTTCAATATCCATGCACATTTTATTATTATTATTTTTTGACCTACCGCTTGTTTTAGCTTTTCCCACAGTGAAGGTTGGCTGGAAGAGATTAATCCTAAGTACACTTTTATGTTATGCCCTTATTTTTGTAAAATTTATGTGCAATAAAGAATATAATTTAGAAGGCCATTATTGCAAATTCAGGATCAGAAAAAAATTTAAACAGTGCATTTTCTATTAGCAGGAGAGACCCAAACCATTTGACGTAGATTTTTTTTGTGATTCCAAATTTGCAATAACAACTTTACATCAGTCGGAGTAAAAATTGTATCGGAGAGCATGCTCCTCGCAGGCAAGTACTGCATGCCGGCGGAGGGCGTGCCGCTGTCCCCGCGCGGCGCGCTGCTGGCCCGCGCGGAGCTGGCGCGGCTGGCGCGCGTGTTCGCGGCGCTGGGCGTGCGCAAGGTGCGCCTCACCGGCGGGGAGCCCACCATACGCTCGGACTTGGCAGACATCATACGTACGTTTACAATGGTGGACAGGATAGTGTTGTGTGACCTCGAAAGTCAGTTCAACACAGATATAGACGAGTTCTGGAGTGCAGACCGCGTAGTGGAACGCTCCGCCGACAGATAAATAAATATCTCAGACATTCGCACCAATAATCCAGTCCCAAACTAGGCAGAGCCGGTGCTATGGTTACTAGATAACGGATACACATACTTAAATAAATATATAAACATCCGAGACTTGGGTACAAACATTTATATTCATCGTACGAACATTTGCCCCTAGCGGGATTCGAACCCGCAATCGATTCCGGCGTGGCAGTCCGAGAGTACCCTGTTCAGCCGCCCGATGACCTGAGAAAGGTGGCCGAAGGCGGCTGGATGCGGAGGGCGGAGGACCGGGTGTGGTGGCGTTCATTGGGGGAGGCCTATGTCCAGCAGTGGACGTCTAGGGGCTGACATGATGATATAAATTGAATATCTCTGAAACGTGTATTAAACACAACATGGCTTATTATATTTTGAGATCATCTGAGCTGTTCTGCAGCGAAATATAATGGTTTCAAGATGGACATCTAAGAGCTAATAAAAAGTATTTGTAATCCTACTAATATTACCTATAAATGCGAAAGTTTGGATATTTGGATGTCTGTTACTCAACCACGCTTCAACCACTGGACGGATCGTGGTGAAACTTGGCACACATAGAGGTTAGGTCCTGAAATAGGACATAGGATAGTTTTTATCCCGAAAAAACATCGCAGTCCTACGGGAAGGACATAATAATTTGTGATGTTAAGTTGTCCACGCGGAGGAAGTCGCGGGCGACAGCTAATGTTGTGTGTTGTTGTACAGAGGACCTCAGCCAGGTGGCGGGCATCCAGGCGGTGGGCATGACGACCAACGGGCTGGTGCTGACGCGCCGCCTGCCCGCGCTGCAGCGCGCCGGCCTGACCGCCCTCAACGTGTCTCTCGACTCGCTGCGCGCCGACCGCTATGAGGCCATGGCGAGGCGGCCGGTAACTATACCTCACATTAAATACCCCGAGCAAGTCTATTTATGTCTAATCAATCGTATATAGTGTTGATTTCCCCATCCGATGGATTGTTGTCGCTGACATCCTGCGACGCGGCCGACTGGTAGATGCCAGGAGCTGGTCATTTGCGAGTGTAAACGCAGCGTTTGTAAATCGACTTTTGTTGTATGTAACCAATGTTTTCTGTGTAATACAAATATTTAGAACTAGCTGTGCCCGCGGCTCCGCTCGCGTGAACTACAGAATCGCTCCCATTCCCACTCCCGCTTCCCTTTCAGCTCCCGCTCCCACTCTCACTCCCGCTCCCCTTCCGCTACCGCTCCCGCTCCCACTTCCCTTTTCCCACGCCCACGCCGAATCCCACTCCAATTCCCACTCGCAGCTCCAAATGTAATCCAAACTCATCGCAATCTGAATAGTACGGAAATAATATATTGCATACTAACCTTACCTAAACCAGGCCTGGCTCACTCCGGACTTTGTTTACAAAAATCGCGGTGCAGGGTCGACCGGACAAAATCAGTCGGTTGTCGCCCGCTCGATGTGACGCACGCGCGAGTGATGATACGAGTAGCCACTTACCTACCGCGAATGGATAAGAAACGAAATTATTACAAGCGATATTGTATCGCCTTCGGTTGTTTAAACGCTAATTCGGATTGATTCCATGTAAAAAGGAATTTTCGATATTTATTTATAGTGATGGAAAGTTCCCGAACTATAGATGTTAATTAGGTGCTTACAGAGTATTCTCGAAAATATTAGTAACGGTAGAACATTGTAGAAAGTTCTAGAAATATCATTTTGGTGTGCTATGGAAAGGTATGGAAGGTTCGAGAAAAGTCTGAAAGTGTCTCGAATGTTCTAGAACTTTTAAGGTACATCATATGGAAGGGTCGAGAATGTTCTAGAAGGTCATGGAAGGTGATGGAAGGTTCTAGAAGGTGATGAATTTTGATGAAAGTTCGATGAGTCCTCCACTCTAATCGGTTCTACCCGCACCATCTTCCATCACCCGGGGACTATAATAAGCCGCAAACCTCGTCTTGCGATCATGCAGTTATTCAGTACAAACTCAGAATTCAATTCTCTCGGCTACAATACTAAGAAGAAAATACATGTAAAAATAGTGAACAGTCAAAAGTTGTTTCTCTCCTGCTGACGACAAAGGTGTTGATAATCTGGCAGCTCCACCTTCGAGTTTTACAGTCCACTGCATCTGGGAGCTTCGTGTGGTCCCCAACAATAGTGAATTAGATACCTACACAATAGTGGCCTTCGTGAAAATAGATACACCAAAGTTGACTACTTAAATAAGTAAGTATGCGGGAATTTGTAAAACAAATAGTTTTCAGGTCTAAAACTATATGTCAAAAGTCATTGTTTAAAAAGAGTAATAGGTACTTTTATACTACCCATAAATACTTAGATTAAATTATGGGTTCGCAAAATGACAACCCTAACGTTACACGTGCCGCGTCTGAACGAGATAGAGTTATACAATAGAAAGGGAAGCGTAGTTTAGGTATATTTTTGGTACTTTAACGCCGCTTTATTCGGAAGAGAGACTTCTGTCCTACTATTTAGTATTCTGTGCCTAAACTGAAAACTAAAAATGTCTATAACTTTTGATTGAGTTAGCCGATAAAATAAAGACTAAATGTTAAGTTAAGCCCCATGTTTTTTGTGAAAAGTCCATCAAAATCCGTTCAGTAGTCTTTAAATGTTGCGTGCACAAACTCACAGACAAACAGACAAAAATTCCAAAATTGATTGAACCCTCAATTATTTTTTTTGCAATTATCTTCAATGTACATACACGCGATGTTTACGATTTTATTTATTAGATACCGCAGGCTTTTCGGTGAAGGGAAACATGGTAAGGAAACCTGCATATGCCTTAGAAGAATTTCTTAGGCGTGTGTGAAGTCCACCAAATCTGAAACAGAGAAGCAGAGAAATGAAGATAAAAACGAGTCGGTATCTTTAATTTTAATTGGACGCGCTATGTCCACCGCAGGGCCTGCAGCGCGTGCTGGCCGGCGTGGACCTCGCTCTGCAGCTGGGCTACCGGCCCGTCAAGATCAACACCGTGCTCATGAAAGGTGAGCCCACCAGTTACACATAATGCGTTTTGGACATAATGCGTATTGGTATCGATGCGTATTGATATCGATGCGTATCCTCCTTCCTACTAATATTATAAATGCGAAAGTTTGGATGTTTGTTACTTAATCACGCTTCAACCACTGGACGGTTCGTGATGAAACTTGGCATACATATAAGTTATTTCCTGGAATAGGACAAGGGTTAGTTTGATCCCGAAAATACATCCCATTCCTACAGGAAATACATAATAATTTGTGATGTTAAGTTGTCCACGCGGACGACGTAGCGGGCAACAGCTAGTTGGACATAATGCGTGACATAATGTTGGACATTTTAGACATTCATTTATTACAAAAAAAAATTCAGCATTACAGATCCTACTAATATTATAAACGGGAAAGTTTGTAAGTATGGATGGATGTTTGTTACTCTTTCACGTAAAAACTACTGAATGGATTTTAATGAAATTTACAATAATATAGCTTATACTCGTACATCAGAATAACACATAGGCGACAATTTATAAAGATATTGTGTGAATTGTCCAAAATATCAAGTAAGTAGGAAAAAATCTACCATCTGCGAGCTATTCTGGCATGCGCCATAAAATTATAATTTTAATGTCATAATGTTAGTTATTTTCTACGCTAATATAAGCTACTCGAAATACTAATCCTGTGCAGACGAAGTCGCGGGCACCAGCTAGTTTTGAATAATCCATTGCAGTACAATCACTTTTTATGCTGTAGACGAAACAGGCATTCCTCTCTCTAACATTGTTATATCCTACGTGTCTCTAAGATAAGATAAGATTTATTGTTGAAATTGTGGTTTACAAATGTAGGTCTTACAAAAAATAAACAATCTAGCATGCGTTTTGGTATTAATGCGTATTGGATATTATTCGTATTGGTATTCGTATAAAGCAATTAGATAAAATGGCAGTGTTACCATTTAACACTAGCTTGTTACATGAACGCGTACTCTGCGTTACATACACATATTTGGACTTATATTGGACATAATACGTTTCGGACATATTGGTATCAATGCGTATTGGACCTAATCGAGGGCCGCAAATGTCATTATTGGATGCGTCAATCAAACTGTAGTTACTCAACGGTCCACTAGATTGCGCTACAGGTAACGAATTATCACAATTCGATAAGAATATTGAAAAATTAGACTTTTACGCCATCTATGGTCGAATAGTCGTATGACGTTATATCTTTCATAATGTTATAGCATTTACAAACCCCAATAGATGGCGTTTAGGTAAATAACAAGACATGTATGTAATCAATGATGATAATACCTATATTACTTAGTACAAAGATAATATTATAAACTACGACGAGCAGTTAATGAACAGTAGCTCTCAATTTCATTATATAACAGCTTTGCTGTCAAACACATTTCGTTTCATGTTTGCTGTAATTCATTCGCTTACCCAAATAGCTCATATCTTTGAATGCATTGATGCATAAGAAGTGACATTTCTTTAGCTATTAACGGAATGGAACGTCGTTTGACGTTCGCATCGCGTGTTTGTTGTACGAATATAAGCTACAAATGAAAACTCAAAAATTATATCTCGAAATCTTAGCTTACGGAACGGAACGTCGTTTGACGTTTACATCGCGTTTTTGTTGTACAAATCTGAGCTACAAATGAAAACTTTCAAAAATTATATTTGGAATTTGAGTTTGCAACTTTAACTTTAAATTATTATTACCTTATTATCACCTCTACCCATAGTAAAAATATAAATTGACTACTTACGCAAAGCGAAACTAAAAATGGTATGGATCGACAGTATCCAAAAATCGTCGATTTAATGATGTTAGGGGAAAATTCATATTAAAAGAATTTAAAACACTGGTTTAGTTTTATTTAAAAGGTTCAGATTATTAAGATTTTCAATAAAATAAAACATTAATTAAAATACTGCATCGGCCATTTTGACAGAAACACCAATCACAGTGCATGACGTCACGCCTAGGTAAACAATACTGTCATTCTCTGTGTTTTGTTGTTGTTAGGGATACGCAAAAAAATAAAAGTAACGATACTGTATTCGATACCAGTATCGCATCAAAAGTATCGATGCCGACGATAGTATCGAATCAAAAGTATCGATACTACTCAGTATCGAGTACTTTTTCATCACATTAGAAACCTCAAAATTAATAATAAAAATGGTATAAATAGAGACGAAATATTATTATTGGTATAATAATAATATTCCGTCTCTATTTATTTATTACAATAAACATTGACTTAATGGTAGATGTAAATATGGTTCTTTTTAAACCCCTAGTCTTTATCACTGCAATCAGACCAAAATCAGACATAAAAAGTAATTTATCTCCATGCAGCGACATCATATTTTAATAAGATAGTGGTTTTCTCTAAATCTCGACCGAGAGGGTCGTTATGCATCAGCAAAGCAAGAAAGAAGAGAACGGTAATGAGATGACACTCTATGAGTATACAATGCGGTTTGCCGCATTTACACACGGAGCGTACGGAGCTTGCGCTGGCGTATTCTCATCCCTGGCGCTGGGCGATACGCAAAACAAAGTAGGTCTGGTATCGGTACACTAAAAAGTATCGAGTATGTGACGAAGTATCGATACCTAGTAAAGTATCGTAACAAAAGTATCGAGTACGAAAATACTTGGTATCGTAACGAAAGTATCGATACTACTCAGGTATCGATACTTTTTGCGGATCCCTAGTTGTTGTGAATACTACTGATTACGCATTTGGATTGATTTTTTTCTTTTACGTGTGATTTATCGACTCCACTGTACTATAACAATGGAACCAAGCTTTGTTAAGGCAAACAGCTCAAATTTGCCCAGGATTGATGTATTAATGTTGGGCGATTTCCTCGCAACAAATAAAGAATTTTGCTCGCTGAGTTACGAGAAATGTGAAAACTTCCTTGTAAGTAAATTTGAAATAAGACACACCAGCAATGAAACGGGAAATAATAAGCAAGAAACTAGGGAAAAAAATCAAGAATACTGGACTGTTCATCCCAAAAATATCCAATGACAGCAGGTTCCCCTGATGGAATATGTCAAGATAGCATTGTGGAGATAAAATGTCCCATAAGCAACAAAACGTATCTCAATTATATAAAAAATGGGAAACACAGCAAGAAATGCTTTGCCCAGGTTCAAATGCAAATGTACCTAAGTGGTCTAAATAAGTGTTATTTCAGCATCGCAGACCCAAATTTTACTACTAATAAAAATATAGAAATTATATGTATAACTTTTGATGAGCAATATGTGTCAGGCTTGAAAGTGTTATTAAATTTTGAAAAAACGTATGTGTATCCATTGTTATATAAAAGTATAGAATAGGAAATAAAAATGCAGTAATTTCATTTGTGTTTTATTTAATAAGAGAATCTTGTATATTAATCAAACCACAAGCTATAGTTATCACATCATCAAGAACTTTAACCAAACTTAAGATAGGCATGTTACTATTAACACCTTGATGCTTGATTTTAAATTGTGATGTAGAGACAGAATGTAGAAACGGCTTCAATGGTGATGTCATCTGATTTACTGAACTGACTATTGTTTGGTTAGCTTTACTTCTGAATGTTTTCCATGTGTGTACTTGAATTGATTTATCCAACACTCTTGGTGTTACTTGGGGAACTTCTACATTCTGCTGAACTGTAAAACAAATATTTTATTATTTAAGTGCAATGTTATAATTATGAACACAAGTAGGAGATTACTAGGTCACAGAAAAATCTATGTAGTTTTGTGTGTACCAACAATGTACCTATGTAATAACTGTTAGAGAATCTATTTGGTTCGATGATTTTGTATTGTCAAACTTAACTATTTGTTTTTTTATGTGCTGTCACCTTTTATGCCTTCTTTCCAGTAAGTTGTACGATTTTAATAAAACGTTAATCTATATTATTATACGTGTGTATTTGTACAGCCTTCCAAGCTACTCGACTTCTAACGGTTATGGGCTTTACTCACCACTAGTTCTTGGAACTGATCTTTGTGGATTTTTTGGTGAGTCGCCATTTTCGGGTCTTGTATTTTTTCACAACTGAAAGTAAAAATGGCTGTCCGTCTTGAAAAAGTTACTATGGACAAATTGGAAGGTGATCGCAACTGGCTAAGTTGGAAGTTCGATATTGGGCTTCAACTTACTCTTCACAGAGTGCAGGATATCGTAACAGGCACTGTGGTCAAGTTTTCAGATTCCGCCGATGAAAAATGTAAAAAAGAATACGTTGATAAAGAGAACGTGGCTAAATTTTTAATAGGTTCCACAATGGGACCTGAACCGAAAAGGCATATCTTAACGTGTTCTACTGCAAAAGAAATGTGGGATAAATTACATACAATATATGAGCAGAAAAATGAACGAAGACTTGATTTACTTTACTGTGACTTATTTACGTATAAGAAAACTGCTTCTGATAGTATCGCCATGCATGTTTCTAAGTTGGAACAGATTTTTACCCAGCTTAATTTTGAGTTGGAGTCTGAAGGCTGTAAGCTACCAATTTCTTTGTTATTAAACCGGGTTCTTAATACCCTGCCTAAAGAATATTTAGAATTTAAAAACGCATGGGAATCGGTGCCGGTAGCACAGCGAACTGTATCTTTGTTGACGGAGCGCCTTCGTCTTCACGAGCAGAGACTCACTGAAAAACAAGATAGTGGTGAGAATTCAGAGAAAGAAGAGAAAGATGGTACTGAAGCTGCGTTAGTGGCAAAAGATAAAAAGCTATTATCTTGTACCTATTGCCAGAAAAAGGGGCATTTAAAGAAATATTGTTGGCTATTGAAAAAGAGAGGTAATACTTCAAAGTCTACTTCCTCTGGACAGGCATTTATGGCTGGTGTGAATTTTGTTGATGATTGGATCATTGATTCGGGTGCATCACACCACATTACTAGTAAGAAAGAATATTTCGCATCCTATGAGGAATTTAAGAAACCAGTACCCTTGTACATTGGAAATGGTACTCAGATGTTGGCATATGGTTCAGGTACAATTAATGTTGAGATGTTGATAAATGGAAAAAACGAACCAGGTTACCTGAAGAATGCATGGTACGTACCAGATTCCAAGCAAAACCTTTTTTCATCTGGCTCTGCTCTGCGTAATGGTTTAACTGAGTATGCAAACTCTAAGAAAAGAGTTTTTAAAGATTCAGATAATAAAGTGATTGCATATGGTTTTATGGCTGAGAATGGCCTCTACCTCATGGAAATGAAAGTAATTTTGCCTGCGCAAGCTATGACAATATATGCCAAAAATGAGGTCGTTGACATGCAAATTTGGCATGAACGGTTCTGTCATCAGAACATGCGTCAAGTTGAGAAAATTTTGAAGCATAAAGGTATTTCAATCTCCAAAAAAGAAAACTCTATCTGTTCTGGTTGTGTTTATGGCAAAATGACTAGAAATGAGTTTCAAAGCCGAGACGTTAGAGCTACTTCACCTGGAGAAATCATACACAGTGATGTGTGCGGACCTATGCAAGTTAACTCAATAGGTGGCGCTAAGTATTTTGTCGTGTTTAAAGACGATTACACAAAATTTAGAAGAGTTTTTCTCATTAAAGAGAAACTAGAGGTGAAACAATGTTTGGAAACATTTATAAATGAAGCGAAGACAAACAATATAGTCATTAAATGTTTGCTAACGGATGGTGGCGGTGAGTATGTCAATGAAAAAGTTAAACAGCTTTTAAACTCACAGGGAATAAACCATAGAGTAACGATGCCGTATACACCACAAATGAATGGTGCGGCAGAGCGCGAAAATAGAATCCTTATGGAAGCGGCGAGAAGTATGTTGCACTCGAGCAATATTGATAAGCGTCTTTGGGCTGAAGCAGTCAATACTGCGGCATATGTGCTGAATAGAACTGGCCCGACTGGCGTGGATGGTGAGTCGACTCCATACGGTTTATGGTTTAAGAATGAACCTAATATCAGCCATCTAAAAGTTTTTGGAACGAAATGTTTTGTTCATGTGCCTCAACAAAAACGGAAAAAGCTCGATAAAAAGGCTGTCGAAGGAATTTTAGTTGGATATTGTGGTGATAAGGATGGGTACAGAATCTGGTCTCATAATAATGAATTATTGCTTTCACGAGACGTCAAGTTTATGCAAGAAGTAACATGTATTGACATCTTTGCAAATGCTGATAACTCAGCCGAGTTAACGCAGAATGACGCTCTAAGCAAAGACAATGTAGTATCTATTTCAACACCTTTAGTTGCAGAACTCCCTGTTGCATTGATAGATGAAGCTTGTTCTATAACAACGGGATGTGATGTTGTAGCTCAAGAAGAGTCAGTAGTTAATGATAATTTTTCTGACCATAATGAAATTCCCGCTGAAGATATTGGACAGCAAAATACTACGAGTGAGCGCAGATATCCTTTGCGTGATAGAAAAGCTAAAGAATTTCAAGATTTTCATGTCTATTCTTGTGAAGATCCGATGAACGAACCGGTGAGTTTTCGGAATTTGTCCGATTTACCGGAAGTCTGGAGAAACGCTGTGAGTAGTGAACTAAATTCTTTAAAAGAAAATAACACGTGGTCTATAGTGAATTTACCACCAAATGTGTCACAAATTGACTCGAAGTGGGTATTCAAAATTAAAAGAGACAGTGAAGGGAACATTGAAAAGTATAAGGCTAGACTAGTTGCTCGAGGATATAACCAACAATACGGGGTTGATTATTTTGAGACTTATTCGCCTGTTGTGCGGTCTAGTACTTTAAGAATTTTATTCTCTCTAGCTGTCCAGCTTGATTGGTATATTGACCATTGGGATGTTGTCACAGCTTTCCTCTACGGAAGCTTAAAAGAGGATGTTTATTTACATATACCTAAAGGTGTAAATATTGAAAATAATGACGGTAATCGAAAAGTTTGCAAATTAAATAAAGCCCTTTATGGCTTAAAACAAGCCGCATCAAGCTGGAACAGTGAGCTGAGTAAGGCGTTAGTTGCTATAGGTTTTAAGCAATCTTTAAACGAACCTTGTGTTTTTTATTTAAGAAAAGATAAACTTCATTTAATTTTGGCTGTTTATGTTGACGATATTTTTGTTGTCGGGGACAGTAACCGTCTTAAGCTCGATGTTTATCATCAACTTGAAAGCAAATTTAAACTAAAAAATTTAGGTCCCGTTCAACATGCGTTGAGTTTAAGGGTGCGTAGAGATAAAGATAAAATGTTTTTAGATCAGAAGAGATATATAGAAAAAGTGTTAGACCTTTTTGATATGTCAGATTGTAAGCCTGTAAACTCACCCATGTTGACAGGTTTGAAAATAACTAAGGGCGAAGATAAGTGTGATCCGAAGATTCCTTATAAAAATTTAATTGGCAGTTTGATGTACATTGCCATTAATACCAGACCTGATATTCTTCACACAGTTTGTTTACTTTCCCAATATAACAGTTGTTATACATCGGAACATTTTGTTTACGCTAAAAGAGTGTTAAGATATTTGAAAGGGACAGTTGATGTTTGTATGGTTTTTACACGTTCGGTCGATCTGAATTTGTATGGATATGTAGATGCGGATTGGGCTAATTTTGAAGACAGAAAGTCATATTCAGGTTCAGTTTTTAAACTCGGAAACAACGTGATTTCTTTTGAGAGTAAGAAACAAACTTGTGTGTCTCTATCGTCAACCGAAGCTGAATATGTTGCTCTATCTCAGGGTGCGAAGGAAGCGATTTTCTTAAGGAACTTAATAAATGAACTATATCCAGTCATTCCTTTTCGTCCTGTAGTAATATATAATGATAACCAGTCTTGTCACAAAATAGCATGTAATAAGATGGTCAGCAGTAGGACAAAGCATATAGATGTGCGTTTTCATTTTATTAGAGATGCTATACATAATGAGCAAATTGTTATTAAGTATCTACCTACGGACGATATGGTTGCGGACATATTAACCAAGCCTTTACAGGGTAATAAGCTGAGAAACTTCGTATCGCAACTATCGTTAATTACTAAGGGCACGTAAAAAAAAAAAAAAAAAAAATTATGTTTGTTTAATTAAATTGGTAGTTACTTAACCTACATTAGTTTAGTTTGAGGGGGTGTGTTAGAGAATCTATTTGGTTCGATGATTTTGTATTGTCAAACTTAACTATTAGTTTTTTTATGTGCTGTCACCTTTTATGCCTTCTTTCCAGTAAGTTGTACGATTTTAATAAAACGTTAATCTATATTATTATACGTGTGTATTTGTACAGCCTTCCAAGCTACTCGACTTCTAACTGACTGAGAATAAAATTAACTTTTTCAATGCTATATTCTAATAAATAAGTTAATATTAAATACCTGAACTACCGGATGCAATTTCTTCAAAACTTGATTGTTTTGTAACTATACATTTTTCTTCGAATTCCTTTTTACACTCTTCAAGAATCATAATTCTTCGTTTCTTAGCTATATAGGGTCGCTCTGTTGTGTCAGATGTTCGTGTTTTCCTGTCTGGTTGGCATATAAATTTATGGGGCATACATCCTGGTTTCATACGTACTTGTGATACTGACCCCATCACATGATACTCCATATAATTTTCCATATCATTTGGCAACTGGAAAAAGAAAAGTAAACGATTAAAATTGTTATTAGGAATGATGGCCAAGACCAAAAAAAACATAACCTCAATAAATTAGTTATTCCATAGCCTCAATATTTCAACTATTTCATATCAAACAAACATATTAAGTATAAGATCTATCAATATATGATAACATACTCACATCAAAGTGGTCTTCACAGAAATAAAGTGGCGAATTCGTGACTAAGTTGTTTCGCCGTGCGAGCTTTAACCAAACCATTTATCTCTTGTTCATAACTTGTTTGGAACATGTACAAACACTTTGTTGGGTGTTTTTATTGATGTGTTTTTACACTGCAGTACTGCACACCACTTATAAACTTTGGAATTCATTTTTATCACACGAATTAATTGAATATTTTGTTGACTTTCTTCGTACGCATAGACACAATGACATGTTTACCTAACCGTGACGTCAGAGCCGACGCCATGACAGCTGCGAGCTGTTTGCGCGCAATATTGAAAAAATATTATCAAAATGGCTTTAAACTCCGTTAAACTTAAGTTTTATACCGAAATAAAGGTTTTTTCGTAAATAGTAAATGTGTACCTACATTACGGAAGAGGATTTCAAAATCTTTCGTCATGCCTATTTGGTACTTTCGGTTGATACGATAAATAACCATGTTCATTCTAATTTATTACTTTATCGCTATAACAATAAGGTGCTAGGGATGGTCACAATTCGGAATTTGACTGCACTACTAGTAGTAATCGCTACCAAACATAACATATTTCGCAACTGTGAAAAACAAATGGAACGAGAAAGAACAGCTGACCTCAGGTCAGTGACCTGTTTGAATATCTAGATATCTACCTCGGCTTGATTTACCAGAGCACTGTGCAATTGCGATTGTATTCCAATTTTAGTTACCTAGAAGATAAGAAAAACAAGTTTACAGGTCATAGTAAAGCAACGATCTCTATGTAGGTACTACTAGATGGAGCGTTCCAAACAATCGCTCTGTTCCACGCAAGTAGCCACAACTCTTTCACATTCACAATGAAACTTGTGCAGTTACTACGCAGACATTTAATTATTACTAAATATTGACGCTACGGGTAAATAATGTTAATATTTAGTAAATAATTAAATGTTCTGAGTAGTAACTGCACAAGTTTCATTGTGAATGTGAAAAAGTTGTGGCTACTTGCGTGGAACAGAGCGATTGTTTGGAACGCTCCATCTAGTAGTACATAGAGATCGTTGTAGTAAAGATAATATTTATGTACTAGAGTGAGTGAGTCAGGACTCGTATTCTCACTGGGGGCAGGGAACTTTATATAATTTGTACAAGTTGGTTCGAGTCTGGATGTTATATTGAATTGTCCTTTCCTTAGGTACTTTGTTTCCATAACACAGAGATGTATATACCTACATGTAATATTAATGACTAATTAAAGGAATTTATGGATCGGATTTGAAAGAAATAGGATCAGAAAGTACTGAAAAAAATACATTTGGTTATTTGAGATAAAATCCCGCCAGTCCATTTACTCTATTTCGATAAAATTTATATGGGATCACCTCTGAAGTATAACCTACCAAACAAAAAAAGAAACATCAAAATCCATTCAGAATTGGCGAAGTAATCGCGTAACATACTAAAAAAAACATACTCCTCCTTTTTTGAAGTCGGTTAAAAAGAAATTCAAAGAACGACACTGCAATAAGAAACATGGCGGGCATGGTGGCTAGGGGTGTGAATGAGAAGTATCTATGTTAAAGCAAGACAGGTATAACTGCCATTAGTTCGTTTCATATAACTGTTGTTACTATGAGTGTTGCGCCAGATTGTAACTAGTTTCGAATTAGCGCCATCTGTTACGTAACACGTTCATGAACTCATTAGGTGATTACATGTAATGACATCTAGCGACGGGTAGTGTTACCACTTTTTACCTTCGCCAACTGCTAATATTGGATAGCAAATGCGCCATCTAGGTTTATGCTACCAATTTTAGATTTACACTTTTTGTTCGGGGATTGCTTATCTTACTCTAGTATATATTATCTTTGACCTAATGTACATATTTGACATAATGCGTAATGTATGTATGTATGTAAACGCTTTATTGTACCAAAAATAACAACAATAATAAAATATGGATTAAACTGTGTACAAAGGCGGACTTATCCCACTTAGGGATCTCTTCCAGTCAACCTTAGAGTAACCGAAAGGACAAGTATAATGCGTTTAGTACCAAATTTGATAAAGAAATGTACTTTATGTAATGCGTATTGGTTTTGAATCTCCCATTTCACTTATTGGACTACATGCGTTTTTGACCATTATGATTCCAGGTTTCAATGACGATGAGATTTGCGACTTCGTGGAGTACACGCGCGACCGAGAGGTCGAAGTCAGGTAAGTAGTTGACATTTACTTCTAAGAATGATATGACATTACAAACTATCTGTGCCCGCGGCTCCGCTCGTGTGGACTACAGAATCCACCCCCTTCCCACTTCCGCTCCCACTCCCACACCCACTCCCACTACAGCTCCAAATGTAGTCCAAACTCATCGCAATCTGAATAGTACCGAACATTAAAATTGTACTTTCTTCTTATATTGCATACTAACCTTACCTACTAAAGTATTTGAAAACTAAAAATACCCATAACTTTTGATTGAGTAAACCGATTGCGATGAAATAAAGCATATACTTCCAGATAAGCCCTATGTGTCGGTGAAAAGTCTACCAGAATCAGTTCAGTAGTTTTTAAGTGATGCGTGTACAAACTAACAGACAAACATACAAACTGACATACATTTCGAAATGTATTCTATTCCTTATCCTAATATTATTTTATTATTTATTATAATTATTATAATCTTTTTTTGCAAATATTTTCAATGTACAGACGCGAGTTTTTATTTATTAGTTGCTATCGTCTGCTATACAAAATTTCAATTCATATAGACACTAGCGCACACACAGAATAAATTGCTCTATCTCTTTTAGTTTATGACTTCCCCATACTCGCCGGTCTTGATGCTAGACCCTGTAAATTGTCATGTTGTGTTATTTCTTTCAGGTTCATCGAATTCATGCCGTTCTCTGGCAACAAGTGGGACGATAGTAAACTGGTTCCGCACCGAGCCGCAGTGCGCGCGCTCACACAGCGGTATCCAGACGCCATGCCCTGTCTGCCGCGGCCTAACGACACCGCAAGGGTCTCTTATATTATCTCTCTCTTTATCCCCCCCTACTTCTCTCTTCTCTATTATCAACTGGACTGATAAAGCCCTTACAATTCAGCTAACAATCTGACACTTGGCACTTTACAGCAGCTTACAATCTGACACTTGCAACTTAACAGCAGCTTACAATCTGACACTTGGCACTTTACAGCAGCTTACAATCTGACACTTGGCACTTTACAGCAGCTTACAATCTGACACTTGGCACTTTACAGCAGCTAAAATCTGACACTTGCAACTTAACAGCAGCTTACAATCTGATACTTGGCACTTTACAGCAGCTTACAATCTGACACTTGGCACTTTACAGCAGCTTACAATCTGACACTTGGCACATTACAGCAGCTTACAATCTGACACTTGCAACTTAACAGCAGCTTAAAGTTATTATGTAGAAACTTGGGGCTACTCACGGAGTACGCCTTTCAAAGGCTTAGTCGACAAATGCCTAATTCGCAAAAGGACTACCGAGTCTGGAAAGGACCAATTCGCTAATTGCCCAGTTCGCAAAACGACTAATTCGCGGAATGCCTAATTCGCAAAAGGACCAATTCGCAAAAGGACTAATTTGCAAATTGACTAATTTGCAAAAGGACAAATTCGCGAAAGGACTAATTCGCAAATTGATAGGCATTTGTCGACTAAGCCCTTTCAAATAATATCCGTCGAACGAGAAACCATTTCGTACGCTTTAGCGGGTCATGTGACCGATGGGGATAAGCGAATCGTTAGGCTGGTCGCTCGGTCCGTCGTTTTACAATTCAGTATAAAAAGACATTCTGCAAAATTTTGCTACAAAACAAAACTGTTTACAACAGTGTCCAACATTAAACTCTTCCATTAAAAATATGTTTGTCTGTTAACAATAATCCATATTTGTAATATTAATTAAACCCTCCCCCCTCACACATACACACACACACACACACATACAACCCCACACTTCATGCACACACACACACACACAACATCGCAAACACTTAATTTTTTTATTGTTGTTTCATATCTTTTTTTTCTTTTCTTCTGAAACATATCCGTTCTTATTTAATTATCTGACGTGAAAACCTGTTGTTAGCTATACCATGTTATCATATCCCTTATTGTAATACTGCAAATGTTTGTAAGCTGTTTGGTTTCCCAAATAAAATAAAATACAGGTTACAGCAAAACCCTTGTGGGGTCTCAATGTCTCAGTTTGACCGACGAGCAGTCTCGCAAACATTTAAGTAATTTTGGTATTTGGGCTAAAACTTGGGTCACTAATTGCAGGTGTGGCAAGTGCCGGGCTACGCTGGCAGCGTCGGCTTCATCTCGTCAATGACCAACAACTTCTGTTCCACCTGCAACCGCATGCGGCTCACAGCTGATGGGAACCTCAAGGTATATAAACAATCGATACCTCGTCGAAACCGCCGTGTGGTTTCCGGTAGAGTAGAATAGGACCACTCCAACTCTTCCCGTGGATGTCGTACAAGGCGACTAAGGGAATACATTATAATACATCAATCAGGCCTCCCCAACCCGTCTGGCCAGCGCGGGGAGTGTAGGCCAAATCCTCCGTCTGTCTCCGGCAGACGAGAGAGGGTTGTGCTCCTGCAGTGGAGACAAAAATAACCTGGTGATGATCCCTCCTAGGTACGTCAACTAAAATTTTTGTCAATTTTGTTTTTATAAAAATCTAATCATCATATGCTCCCTGAATTTCAAGAAAAAAAAATTAGAGGATTAAGATTTGATGACTGGACTTTGATTAAAACAAAATTTAGCAAAATTTTAGTTTGCATAGTGTACCTTGGAGGTATCGAAACATCTAAATTTAAATACATATTAATGATTATTACTACAACTTATTACTGCTAATCTTTATTGTAACGTTTTCTTTCTTTCTTCCTTCCTTTGAGTTATAAAAACATTAATTAAGTATCTTATCTATGCACTGGTTATTCATTTCTCTGTAACTGTCCTTTTTCTCAGCAACCTTATAAGTTTTGTTAAATTAGGGAAACCTATTAATAGCTCCTGTATAAGTAATATAGTTAGGTTTAAGATTGTTATTGTTAAACAGCTGTTGGTTTTCTAAATAAACAAAAATAAAAATCTGTCGCAGCATTGATGGAGCAAGGTAAACTGAAGAAGGCTGGGTTAGGAGGGGCGGATTTCCACGTGTGGTGGCGCTCGTAGGTGAAGCCCCCACCCAAAGGCTTTATCAAAGAGAACGTACCGCTCACATCATGGCTTGTCACCATGCCATTTCCCTGGCGTGTGCACCTATTTTGTTTAATTCTAGTTTTCTATTGTTTCTGCTTGTATGTAGTCTTACAGTGTATGTCTTTGTTGCAGCCAAAAAATCACTATTCTATTTTATCTATTACTAGCTGTTGCCCGCGACTTCGTCCGCGTGGACAACTTAAAATCACAAACTATTATGTTTTCCCGTAGGAACAGGCTATTTTTTCAGGATAAAAACTATCCTATGTCTTATTCCAGGACCTAACCTATATGTGTACCAAGTTTCAATACGATCCGTCGAGTGGTTGAAGCGTGAAAGAGTAACAAACATCCATCCATACTTACAAACTTTCGCATTTATAATATTAGTAGGATATGCATACATGTATGTCCAACCTTTTCTCCATAACCACCCAATGCCACCCACTCATGGTTGCAGTGGTCGATAGCCCTTGATCTGCACTTGTAAGTAAGGGAGTTTGGTTACGTGGTAAAAATGTGTGAGGAGATACTTCTATCCTTTTCTAACGGGTCATATAAACTCGAGATTGTGCTGAATGGCGTTAAGTGCGTTTGTATTATATTGAGAACTTTTCTAGAATATTTGTCCTCAAAATTCTCACCATACGTAACTTACCCACGCGAACGAAGTCGCGGGCAACAGCTAGTCTTACTAAAAGGTTGAATATCTATGGTCTAGGTGTGCCTGTTTGGTTCGGCTGAAGTGTCTCTGAGGGACGCCGTCCGCGCGGGCGCGACCGACGGGGACATCGAGGCTCTCATCCGCGCGGCGCTCAACAACAAGAAGCCTCAGCACGCGGGTATGGACTGTCTTTGTATATTCGTCCTTCATCCTTATGTAGTAGACATACGACGCTCTCGCACGAAGCGTTTTGCTTTCTCTTTCATGATTCGACCTGCTAAGGAATGGAACTCCCTGCCAGCTTGGGTATTTCCGGACAGTACAACTTGGGTCTTTTTAAAGGAAGAGTGAATAGGCATCTTCTGGGTAAGCGGTGCTCCACCTGAGACCTCATAACTTACCATCAGGTGTGATCGAGGTCAAGCGTAAACCCATCAGGAATAAAAAAAGCTTTTCCAGTTTGGGTTCCGTCCCAACGGATGCAGACGTCTGTTTGTCAAAAAATACTGAACGGATAGAGATGAAATACGGCAGACCTTATTCACCTGGACATGGGTTTTGGCACAAGAGATCCTGAAGGTCAAAGTGTCTCTAGGTCTTCCTGGCTCCATAAGAAGAGACTTCTTCTCGCGTCTCGGCTCCGGGTCGAAATAGTGGTTCTAAGCCTTAAATCGAAGCCTTTTATAAAATAAAGAAAAGTGTTTTATACCTCCGTGGCGGAACGGGGTAGCTCTCGGACTACCACGCCGGAGGTTGCGGGTTCGAATCCCGCTAGGGGCAAATGTTCGTATGATGAATATGAATGCTTGTACCCAAGTCTTGGATGTTTATATATTTATTTAAGTATGTGTATCCGTTATCTAGTAACCATAGCACAGGCTCTGCCTAGTTTGGGACTGGATATTTGGTGTGAATGTCTGACATATTTATTTATTTAAAATGGCATTTGGAAGAGGATCTTATTACAATACAATCTATATCTTTTCAGAAAGTATCTAGTTTTAAGTAGTTTTCCCTATAATTAAATTTTTTTAACTGAAATTGGTATAATTAGAGCGTAGGCAGTTTTAATTCTGTGGGCAGTTCAAATTTAAATAGGAAATCTTATCAATAGAGATCGGAATTAGGTAGTGTCCATGTACTGTACTGGCTACGAAATGTTAGGATATTCCGGGTTTTTTCCGAAATATAGGTGAAGGGTATATGTAAATACAAAATGGGGCGCTGAGGAAAAATATATATCTTAGAAATGGTTTTTCGCCTCCCGCTGGTAAAGATGGAGAAAGGGGGCATTTTTTTGCTTTTAATGCTCGAAAAAGCAATCTGGACTTTAAAATGGTTGAGTCGTATTAATTACTACCATTTGCCTGCGACTTCTGCGACTTTGCCGTGTGGTTTCCGGAAGAGTACAATAGGACCACTCCAACTCTTCCCGTGGATGTCGTACAAGGCGACTATGGGAATACATTATAAAACATCAATCAGGCCTCCCCAACCCGTCTGGCCAGCGCGGGGAGTGTAGGCCAAATGCTCCGTCTGTCTCCGGCAGATAAGAGAGGGTTGTGTTCCTGCAGTGGAGACAAAAATAACCTGATGATGATGATGATGATGCCTGCGACTTCGTCCGCACGGCCAACTTAACATTACAAATTATTAAGTATTTCCCGTAGGAAGGAGATGTTTTTTCGGGATTAAAACTGTCCAATGTTCTATTCCAGGACCTAACCTATATGTGTGCCAGGTTTCATCCCAAGCGTGATTGAGTACCTAACTTCCAAACTTTCGCATTTATAATATTAGTAATGACTAATGAATGAAAGTCCCGGAATTTTAATTATAAATGACAATTTTAATCTACCGCGCCATATTTTCGCCGCAAGTACATTATACTACCAGATTCCGATCCCTGCTTATCAGACAACGGGAGGGTTTTCTAAATTTTACTAACATTGTAGGCATGCAGAATCTCGCCAAAATGGAGAACAGACCGATGATTCTGATAGGGGGCTAGTCTCGACTGAATACAATACTGGAACATTCACAGCACCACGGCCGGAGCCGGCGTCGCCGGCAGCGACTCCGAGATCTAGGACTCCATCTTCGAGATCTTCAAGATGTACACTGGCATCTTCCAAAACTACAGTCGCTTCAAGACCTTCAACCATATCTACTGGGCCTGTAACCTCTTTGATTGAATCCCTATCATCTACAAGTGCATTTTTATCTTCAAATGCATCATTAAAATGTACAGTAGCATCTTCGAAAACTACAGTCGCTTCAAGACTTTCAACCGTATCTACTGGGCCTGTAACCCCTTTGTTTGCATCTCTGTCATCTAAAAATGCATTTCTATCTTCAAATGCATCATCAAGATTATCAAGATGTACAGTAGCATCTTCGAAAACTACAGTTACTTCAAGACTTGCAACCGCTCATGTTGGGCATCTAACCCCTTTGTCATCTACAAGTGCATTTCTATCTTCAAATGCATCATCAAGATTATCAAGATGTACAGTAGCATCTTCGAAAACTACAGTTACTTCAAGACTTGCAACCGCTCACATTGGGCATCTAACCCCTTTGTCATCTACCAGCGCATTGTTATCTTCAAATGCATCATCAAGATTATCAAGATGTACAGGAGCATCTTCGAAAACTACAGTTACTTCAAGACTTGCAACCGCTCATGTTGCGCATCTAACCCCTTTGTCATCTACAAGTGCATTGTTATCTTCAAATGCATCATCAAGACTGTCATCGGCAGCAGTCTCCTGGAAATCAACAAATGCTTTGTCATTATCTACTGGGTCCCTTATCATGCCCTTTTTGAGTTTAAATCCAAAAGTGTCAGCAGTTCGTAGCTACTCCACGGGAGTCAACGATGGCGATTCGGCGATGACACATTTGGACGGCGAAGGCCGAGCGCGGATGGTAGACGTGGGCGAGAAAGCTGTGACGTCGCGAATCGCCGAAGCGGAATGCTCGCTTCGCGTCGGAGCGAGGTTGCTTCGCTTGCTTCACGACGCTCGCTTACCCAAAGGCGACGCTCTGACTGTCGCTCAAATAGCAGGCGTCATGGGAGCGAAAAGGACATCGGACTTGATACCGCTCTGCCATCCGCTACCTTTAGACTGCGTGCGCGTCACCATAGTATTACCTAAAGGAGAATGCAACGATGGTGGCGATATAAGAGTGAACTGCGAAGTGCGAGTGACGTCGCGGACCGGTGCTGAAATGGAAGCGTTGACCGGAGCTGCTGTGGCCGCTCTAGCGCTGTATGACATGTGTAAGTCGGTCGATAAGCATATGAAGGTGATGAACTTGAGGGTGGTGAGGAAGTGTGGAGGCAGGTCGGGCGACTGGCCGCGCCGGGCGCCGCCCGAGCAGGCGCTGCGCGCGCACGACACGAGCCCGATCAGGCCGGACGAGACGTTCGCACCAACAAACTTTATGCACTTCTAATTTGTCTGAGTAGTTGTTGTGTTGTGTAATAGTTTGTACAGTTCACGACGTCCCGTCTCTCTAAATCGTTTACGTACTAATCTATACTTATAATAAAACTGTAACTGGTCTATGTCTGTACATGGGAGATATTGTAGTAGGGCCAATGGAAGCCTATGACGTCGTCGTTATGACGTTTTGATGACGTCTCTCAAGTACGACTGTATGACGTCGTCGCTATGACGTTTCGCTGACGTCTCCCTACAGGTGCGACATTAGGACGTCATTGGTTGAGCTATTTCGACGTCATCATATGATGTCTTCTAGGTCGAAAATGACCGTGCTATGACGTCATGGGGACGTCAAAATGCTACCTGGGAAATAATTGTTTTTAGAATTTTGGTCAGTTTGTCTTTCTGTCTGTATGTATGTTTGTTACCTCATCACGCAAAAACTACTGAATGAAATTTGATGTCGGTTTCACACTTGTCTTGCTGGAGGTCTAACTTAAAATCTGGTGCATGTTTCATCTTGATACGCCACTTAGAACCTGATATATTAATAAAGTAAATTTTTCTAGAAGCCATTATATCGGATGATAACCGATAAACGACTGTTAATATTTCTTCCAGTAATTTCACATTTAGAAATCATTCATGAAAAAAAAAACTTTTTTACGAAAATTTTGATAAAAACAATGCAATATTTCTCGAACGTACAAGTATGTTCATCATATGGGCGAGGTCCACGGCCGCGGCGCGGCAACCGGCGCGGCGCGTATAGGATTGAGTGAAATTTAGTTTTTGGGGATAGGGATGGGGTTGAGGTTGGGGTTGGAATTGGGATATTGAGTCTGAGTGGGAGTGGAAATAGAAGTGGGAAGAGAACGGGAGCGGAAGTGGGAACAAGGGCGGATTCTGTAGTTCACGCGAGCGGAGCCGCGGGCACAGCTAGTGTGCAATAAATGATTAAGAAAAGTCGTTCACAAGAGAATGTATCTTTAAAGCAAATAGGTCTTCGTGTTTTTCCCGGTTTAGAATAGGGCCACCCCCAATCATCCTGTGGGTATCGTCAAGGCGACTAATGGATTGCACCAGGGACGGGCAGCGTTCTCCTGTGTATATTAAGATCATTACTGCGGTCACCAATCCGCCTGCCAAGCGTGGTGGTTATGGCAAATCCCCCAATGGACCACCCACCAAAAGTGTCATTCTACGAGGCTTGTGTTCAGCAGTGGACGTATTTCGGCTGCTGATGATGTCTTGACATAAATCTAATAAATAAAATCGTAAACTTCGCGTGTCTGTACATTGAAGATATTTGCAAAAAAAATTGGGGGGTCTAAGGATAAGCAACAGAACACATTTCGATCATTTTTGAATTTTTTGTCGTTTGTCTGTGAGTTTGTGCACGCATCACTTAAAAACTGCTGATCGGACTTTGATGCACTTTTGACAGAAACATGGGGCTTAATTTGGTGTAATATATAGGCTTTATTTGGACGTGGACCTGGATTTATAGTCTGAGTGGAAGTGGGATAGGGAGAGGAAGTGGGAATGGGAGCGGATCCTGTAGTCCACGCGAGCGGAGCCGCGGGCACAGCTAGTTGTAAATAAATTTCTAACAGTTACATATTAATAGTAAGAAAAAAAACTTCTACGCGTTATATTACTAGTGGTAATAATTTTTTTGACTTTCAGTGTGACCAAATAATTTTAAGAAAAGTCTCAAGTATATCCTATGTATTTTATGCTGTGACATTTTTAAACCTTGTACCTATAAGTGTTAAGAAACATTTAATGTTTAAGATAAATATTGGTTAGTGATCTGAAGTATAACTTTGTACAATGAAATATTTCAGTTTATTTATAGAATTTATTAAAAAAACATTATTCTAATTTTTTATTACATTCGTTATTACTATAAGTAAATTTAATGTATAATCATTAGTTTTGTATAATATTTTTTGTGTTATTAAAAGAAATATAAATAAGTATACTAAGAAAGTAGTGATTTCTCAGAGGCATTGAACTGAACAACGGTTTTTTTTTATTTTAGCAAAAAGAAATTGTACTGCTCTAATTTTTTTATATATATTTTTTAACAATCTGTCAGTTTTGTATATGACATTTAGTACAATTCCTAAGGCAAGCCCCGTTTGGTCTAATTATCGGAATGACCAGTCTGCCCGTTAGGTTTATTTCCCTGAATTTCCATTCCCCGAATGTCCACTTTCCTATGGGTTTTAGAATATCAATAGTTTATTTTTACAAAAATCCTAAGATGGAAAAAAGTTGTTGTTTATAAAAGTTGAATGCCTCCGTCAGGTCACTGCTGATTCAGAAGTCATAGATCTTTAAAATTAGCTTTTTCACTCTCTTTAGTATTGTCTGAGATATCTACTTTTGGACATGTAAAATTGTTTTTTTTTTATTTTATGCCTCTGTAAACATTTCTATAAATCAGAGTTAATGTGTTTTTATTTTTGTAAGAATGTATCGTTTAAGATTCATATTATGTTTTTTTTTGAGTACTTATTCCAAAATAAAAAATATTTTTACAAAATATTTGTTTTATAATTATTAGAACCCTGCAAAGTTTTAACTCAAATTAGATATTGAATTTAAATAGCAATAGAATCATATCAATCCTCATTGGCCTAGTGGATGGTTGTTAGACTTGAGTGTCAGATGTTGTTCCCACTAGGGACAACTTGTACAAGTTGGTCCCGGGCTGGAGGTTATATTTGTGAATCTTTAATTCCTGTTGTACAGAAGAAAATAGATTGGAATTAGACATGTATATAAAACATTATAAAGAAAATATTTATTTAATGCTACTTCCTGACTTCTGTCTATATTATGAACTGCTTCATTGTTAACATAATAAATTACAGACTTAAAGTTTGCTGTTGATACAATTTAGAGATCACCCTCTATACTTAAAGTAGGAAGTCCAACAGTGACCTGTTGATACACTGACAAAGTTAGCAAATCTTTAAAACAGCAGTTTTTTTTTCAGTTAATATTTACAAGCTGTAACCAGTTTTCATCAACTTAGCATTTTAAGGTCTTGTGAAGTCTTCGTCCAACAGTGGACAAACATATGTTAAAGGAAGCCAAACCATACCAGTGCTCTTTAAATACATTTCTCTAACACAGGACTTGTATGTATGTATGTAAACGCTTTATTGTACCAAAAATAACAACAACAACAATAATAAAATAGGAATTAAACTGTGTACAAAGGCGGACTTATCCCACTTAGGGATCTCTTCCAGTCAACCTTAAGGACTTGCTTAAACTGTTGTTCATATCAGCCCTTAGACGTCCACTGCTGGACATAGGCCTTCCCCAACGAACGCCAACACACCCGGTCCTCCGCCACATCCAGCCACTTTGGGCCGCCTTCTTCAGGTCGTCGGTCCATCTGGCGTCGGGGCGTCCCATCCTGCGCGTGTCTCATATCATCATGACGCTGACTGAGCTAAAAACTGAAGCTCAATTTCAATACCAGATGGACCGATGACCTGAAAGGTGTCTAGATGTGGCGGAGAACCGGGTGTGGTGGTGTTCATTGAGGGGAAAGCCTGTGGACATCACAGGACTGATAAGACATTAATAGTGCTCTATGAAACTGTTATCTTCTATTTAAAAGATACATTGCAGTACCCGTAAGCTTGTTAGAGGTTATGCTAGTCCTTTGCCGAATAAAACTGTCAAACACATTATGGTAGCAGCATACCGTCATGTTACCTCTGCATTCCCATATCGTGAAACCACTACTGATGATAAAAACGTGTAACAGAATGCATAGGAATCATTCAATTCAATAAATAAAAACTCTTTCAGACATTTGTCCATAATTTTGTTAGTATAATCTTATAAAACCATGTTAGTTGATTTTAAAATTAAAATTGAAAATTATAAAAATGTCAACAATATGTAAAAATGAAATTTGATTATTTATGACAACCTCCGTGGCGGAACAGGGTAGCCCTCGGACTGCCACACTGTAGGTGGGTCTGAATCATGCTAGGGGCAAATATATGTATGATGTATACGAATGTTTGTACCCAAGTCTTGGTTGTTGATATATTTAATTAAGTATGTGTATCTGTTATCTAGTAACCATAACACAGGCTCTGCCTAGTTTGGGACTGGATAATTGGTGTGAATGTCTGACTATGGGGCAATCAACTCAGCTCTCTATAAAATATATATCGTAACATTATATAATTTGTATGAGAATGTGAAGGTATCATGACAATATATGACTTCACAGCAGCTCTTATTATGGTGAATATTCCAGCATTTTAACCTCGATCATTATCCTCACCATCAAAAGTACAAGAGACAATATATTCATCATTTTTATTATACAATAAGCTTCTGGTCCTACCAGAGTCTGCATCGGTGGAATATAAAAAATATATGACTTTTCGTAAACTTTTAGGGGTGAGCATAATTACAGTGGTTAAAACGCATGAATATTCACCCATTAAGCAGACTATAATTAAAATCTCAGGGTGTTCTGTCAACCACTGGCAACAAGAACATTAGACTTGGCTGCGGGCTGTTCTGGCGCAGCTTCAGGCGCGCGATCAGACCGCTGGACTCTTATATCGTGACATTCGATGTACTCATTGATTTCTTGGCCCTTCTTTGATAGTTGTTCATGTAGCGCCTGCAACGCCTTCGGCAGTCGTTCCCGGTTGCTTTCCAGCTCGGGGAGGACCTCGGCGACCGTACGTTCTACTAGGACTCCGCCGACCATACGGAAGCACTTGCGCGAGCCGTCTACGCCACCTAGAGTTTCAATGACTATCCTGAAGACAGAAACATGGTTTATATTATTCACTAGCGGTCCACTCCGGCTTTGTAGGGGCAAGATTATTATCTTAAGACACTAAAACCTGAGAAAATGGCGAAATAAATTGAAAATCAGAGTTCTTCGCACTGCACCCGAAGAATGTGTTATAAACAAGTTATGATACTTAGAAGCGAAAGGGCAAAAATATTGAATGATATTAGACTCACTTGTGTTCGTTTAGATCCATTTCCAGTTCAGATATTTTATTCGCAAGCTGCCTTTGCTCTGCCCGGAGGGTCTGGAACCCTGAGAAAATTTCCTCATTCGATTTCGTCTTACCGCCTTTCGCTACCGGTTTAGCCATCTTATTTTCACTAAATTCGAGGTGTATAACGAATAATATTGATAAATTAAGGGAAATATTATAATAAACCGATGATAAATCAACAGATGATGAAATTGAGGTTATGAAATGCGTTTATGTAATTAACTACAAGAGCAGACTGTGAAGAGTGATAAGGCAAGGGCTATGTAAGAATGTGTCCTAACTTCTCTTTCATTTATTTTGGTTTATGCTAAATATGAAGCGTTATACGAAACCGCACCGTTTTGACAATTAAACGAACAGTAATTTTGCGTTTCGTTATTAGTGCTTAGGATTATAAAAAGAAAAAGCAAAGTTAAACTCTAGAGGATAGATTAGGGACTGAAAAAGGGGTTAGATCGACTCGTTAGATCTCTTTTTTGAGACTATCGACATAAAATTGTTGAGTTTAAATTTGTTTAATTTTGGATAAAATACATATTTCATTTACTTTCTTATGCTGTAAAAATGCAGTAACAAAACAAACAGCTAATCTTTTGACAGCAGTGGACAAGACGAAAATGTTATTTGTTAATTATTTTTTTGTATATATTTGTTAAATGGGCTATTGTAGAATGTGATCACAATGGGCGGCTGCATCGGAATCACTCGGAGTAGAAGTGGGCCTATAGAAGAGTCTTCTGGGACCGTGTCGCGGCCCAACTCCGGTACGTGTATGGGTTGTCATGTCACCGTGGTGACGAGTCCGTAAGCTCCGTTGCTCAACCAGTCTTTGTTCCAGGCGGCCTGAGGAAGAACCAGTCTCTGTGTCACGAAACGATCCGGTGGAAATCCGATGTACCTTTAACTGAAGGACAGTTAAGGAGTAAACGGGATGAATTTTGGGACACGGCGCCCGCGTTCGAAGGTCGGAAAGAGATCTGGGACGCGCTGCGAGCGGCCGCCGTGGCCGCTGAGGCGATGGACTTTCAGCTTGCGCAGGCTATCCTGGACGGAGCGAGCGTCTCCGTGCCTAATGGTTACCTGACAGAATGCTATGATGAATGGGGTACTAGATATCAGGTATGAATGTTGCTGTTATAATTCCTGTGCCTAGTTGTGGGTGGTGTATTTTGGCTTAGACCTGTCGTGAAGTTAATCTTGGATCACATAGCTTACCTTTACCATCTACTTTTGAATTGGAGGCACTATGGAGAAAGTATTCTTAATAGCACACTGGCAAAATATGGAGCTATTTTATAGCTCAATAAGTCCATAGTAGAGGTATATCAGTGCTAGTGCACCTAAACACTGATATACCCTACTATGGACCTATTTTATAACTTATGGCGGTATATTTTACCAATGTATTCATATTCATTTATTTGTATTAATTATACAGGGTCAAGTTAATATTGCATAAAATTAATGTCAATGCAAGTAAAACCATAAATAGGATTACAATGTAAAATGTAAAGTATAACAGTAAAATCATACTAGTTGGGTTAGATAAATCTGGTACAATCTGGCCTGGCCTTCTTGCAACCTTTATTGTTGACACTTTTCTAAGTCTTTTTTCATGGTGCCCCCTTTCCTACACCAACCAAAGAAGTCTTAGTTAAATAACCACAAATAAATATGTGTAGAGCTTGAACCTCTTCCAAAACTTTCTATCATGCGGTCCTTTGCCATTTATGTCCCTCTGCAGGTATTTTCTAGATCATCTGCCATCAAGATTTAGTCTTCCTCTTTTTCTTTACCTTCTTTTAGGTACCAACATCTAGTATCTTATAGGCCAGGTATACTCGGCGACACATAGAAACATCTAGTAGATTATAAAGCTTGAACATCTCATTTGCTAGGTCTAATTAAATAAAATAAATATCTCAGACATTCACACCAATTATCCAGTCCCAAACTAGGCAGAGCCTGTGCTATGGTTACTAGATAACGGATAGACATACTTAAATAAAATATATAAACATCCAAGACTTGGGTACAAACATTCATATTCATCATACGCGGGATCTGAACCTGCAACCTCCGGCGTGGCAGTTCGAGAGCAACCTGTTTCACCACGGAGGTCGTCAATTAATCAGGCACTATAGTTCGTGGTTATTCACACTGGACAGTCAAATAATAAATTTTTATTTTCTCTACCCAAAGATTACAGATAAATAGAAAAACAAGTGCTAAATACAGTCATAAAATTCATTAAACTTTTATGAGAGACTGGTATCTGTACTAGGTTAAAACCTGTATGACAAAGGCTCTCACCCTCAATGAAGAAAGAAACTTTAGAGAACTTCATACTGTTGGCTGATGTTATTTTGTGACTTAGGTATCACTATCCTTGTCTACTTCCTATAGTATAGATAATTCTGGTTTGGTATTAGACATATGTTGTTGTGAATGCAAAGGGTCAGATGTCAACATAGTTCTGTTTTCAAGTAGTAAGGCCAAATTAACAAAGATCTGTTAGATTTGCTAAACAAAACTCGGCTAGCCATATTTATGTCTTAATTCAATAACTTCTTGTTATTAAGATATGGTCAATAAATTATTCATGTACAATTTTTTTTGTACAGTCAACCCTTTTCAATAATAATGATATATTTATATACTTATCGAACTTAGCAAAAATACCGTCATTTATTAAATAGCTGCATGGAGGATTTGTTTTCAAATGACTTGCTTACTTAATTACATTTTCTAAAGTAGGTAATTGATACATTGCAATGTTGTCCTCAGTTGCAGTAAATATCTTGTTATGTTTATCCTGTTTTTATTATTGTAAATACCTACTTGCGTTCAAATGAAATATCTACACTGATAAACTGTATGTGTAAGTGGTTAAATAGATTTTAGAATCAGTTCGTTCTTCAATTGGATGATTCGAAGCGAAGGTGAGAGGTGTCAGTGATGGTGGCAGTTGGTATGGCAGCGGGAATGAGAATAAGTCTCAAGGCCAAACCACTAACATCTTGCAAAATATTCAAATGTAAAATATATATATACTTTATTAAGAAAAAAAAAACAATTCTGTAGTCCACACGAGCAGAGCAGTGGGCACCACTAGTCTAAAATAAAGTTGGTTGGTCTTCACAGTCTTTGTTATTACTTTGTTTTGAGCACGTCAAATGTAAGAGTATACTTATACGTCGGCCCGTAGCCTAGTCGGTAGTACACCTGCCTGCGAAGCTCGGGGTCGAGGGTTCGAATCCCGCCCAGGGCAAACATTCGTGTGATGAACACTTGTGTATGCCTTGTGACTGGATGTTATTTATATATTATATTATGTATGTATATCAGCTGTCTGACACCCATATTATAGGCTCTGCCTAGTTTGGGATCAGGTGGCCAAGTGTGAAATGTCCCCATATATTTATTTATTTATTTATAAAAAAATTGGCATCAGTAACTATGTATTACAGTGTTCCGCGAGTACGAAGTCGCGGGCACGTATTAGTGTTATCATAAAGTCATATTATCACATATTGAGTTTAAAACAAAGTCTGATATTTCGAACCCATCAAATAATTAAAATTATGCCTCTTCCACTGACTATCGAAGATTCGACCACGTGGTTAATATAGTTTACTTGTCTGTGTCTTAACACTTGCTCCATACATGTCCGTAGGTGCCGATCTACTGCCTGTCCCCGCCCATTAACATGGTGAAGGAGGCGAGCGGGCGCGACTCGCCGGCCGAGTGGTCGGAGCCCGTGGAGGGCGGCACCGAGCTGTCGCTGCGGCTGAGGCTCTCCAGCACCTGCAAGGACGTCGACCTGGCCGTTTACTCCAGGCACACTATAGCCCAGTGCAAGAACAAGTTGCATGTGAGTGTAAGCCCACACCAGGGCACAAAATATGAAATTTGTTATTGCAACCTACGCGCAGTCGTACGCGATTCACCTGGAGCTTGTACCTATGCTTTAGGATTGTGGAGCCGTTAAATGAAATGGGCCCCAAATAATTCAGGGCCACGCCGTGTATGTATGTTTTTATACCTAAAGTGTAAGGAGTAAGGCAGGTTTTACCAGGGCAAGACTTCCAACCGCAGGCAGAGTGTTGCCCGGGTCGGTATGCAATCTGACATACAACTTACATAAGTATGTACTACCAGGCAGCCACCGCCCCAGTGTGATTTACTGGCTTGTGATGGTGACACAGTGACAGATATGATCAGACCAGGGACCAGATGATATCCTCACAAGCGTCCGGCTCGCGTAATCGGTAGCTGTCAAAGTCACAAAGCATCAAACTTTTATTTATTATATACTAGCTGTGGCCGCGACTCCGTTCGCGTGGACTACTCTCAATCCGACTACGATTCCGACCCCGATTCAGATTCCCACTCCCGCTCCCGCGCCTGCGCCCGCTCCCGCTCCCGCTCCCACCCCCTCCTCCCGCTAATACATTTCTTTGTTATATTGCATATCTACTAATGTATTAGAAACTAAAAATTCACATAACTTTTGATTGAATGACCCGATTGCGATGAAATATAGACTAAATGTTACTCCGAGTTAAGTCCCATGTTTCTGTGAAAAGTGCATCAAAATCGGTTCAATAGTTTTTACGCTTTCACAACCTATCCGACAAACAGATTGTATTTATTAGATTTAAGTTATCTCACCCCAGCTCTATTCCTCAAAATCTATAAGACCTACATACGACCAATCCTAGAGTATGGGTTTCAAGTATGGAGCCAAAGTTTCAAGTTTGAAAAAGATATTAATCTCCTAGAGAGGAGAGCTACAAAACTACAGCATGCTTTCAAAAGATTGGAATACGAAACTAGATTATTGCGCCTGAACCTTACTACTCGTAAAGAACGCAGGAAAGAGGAGATCTAATTGAGACTTTTAAGATTTTGAACAATCACTACAACACATCCAAGTTAAAGAATATATTTAACTCAAACCCCACTGAACGACTCATAGGACATAATATGAGATTACAAAGAGCAAATGCTCACCTGAACTTTTTAAGCAACAGGGTTGTATCCTGATGGAACAAATTGCCGGAATCTGTCGTGACTGCCACATCAGTAAACATGTTTAAGAACAGACTAGACAATTTCTTAAAGGAAAATAATCAAGTTTACTAATGATATGATAATAAATAATAAAAAATAAAATTATTTTAAATGAATTTAGTATTGACATTTTACTTCAGTAGATGACATATTTAATAGCGCGCGCAATCTATCTTATCTTATCTTAGGGGGTCAGAAAGACCTGGCGACACTTCGACCCTTCAGGATCTTTTGTGCCAAACCCCTGACCACCGACAGTGCCCCAAGCCGACTTGGTGGACTTCACATACGCCTCAGAATTTCTTCTTCGGCATATGCAGGTTTCCTTACGATGTTTTCCTTCACCGAAAAGCCTGTGGTATTATAAATAAACCGTACTTAAGTTTCGTAAAACTCATTGGTACGGGTGGGGTTTGAACCCACGACCTCATGAACGTGAGGCGAGTGCACAACCAACCGGCTACCACGGCTCTCGCGCGCAATCTAGAAACACTATAATAAACTTAAGTATGCCTAATCGACCAGATTAGCAATTTTTCAAATACTTATTTGATAATGTAAATCAGCGCCATGATTGCGCTTTTGGGAACTATAGTTCCTCAGACGGTCGAGTGGATAAGCGACTGTCACCAAGTCGCTTATCGTCTATCCCCAGTCGGATCATGACAACATATTTTCTAGTTATTCATCCTGTGGCATTTATTCACGAGCCGCTAAGGTGCAGACAGGTCTGCTCTAAGAATTCCTGGGCAGAATTCCCCGCTGGATCTCTTAAAACTAGTCTCTGTGTGCAGGCGCAAGAGAACATCGAGCCGTGGCGACAGCGGTGGTTCTACGGGGGGAAGCTGCTGGGAGACCGGCTGCTGGTGGAAGAGGCCAAGGTGACGGCCGGCTACGTGGTGCAGGTCATCGTCAGCGCCGACCCGCACCCGCCCAGCTAGTCGCGCTCGAGACACGCGCCTGCTGCGGTATGACCACTGTAGCCCCTTAGTCCTGTCTGCCTCCCCTCACTTTTGCCCACCAAATAGAACACTTTCATACGTACACTTGGTACATTATAAATTTTTTTTCAACCACCGCTCCTTAGGTGCGAAGAACCAACGGCGCATCTGACTTCCAGCAACAGATCTTTTAAAATCAAGTTTGTGTACAATATATTAATAAGATTAACACATAGAGAACGTCCGGAGGAAGTCGAAGCACACTATCGAAATATTCAGCCATACATAATGCTCACGCCTTGGTCCTAGAGGGGTAGACAGAGACAATGTATCGCCACCGTGCGCGATCCTGACACACCTCACTAGCCTCACTCACATCAACCTTTTCATGCACCTCCTTTTATTCTTCTCACTGCGGACCCCAGTCTTTGAGGATGTTACTAATTTGATCCTTGAACGTCCTCCTAGGACGACCTCTAGCTGTATATCCTTCCACATTCATATGCAGCCATAAGTTGTATAAATAGGTCCACAGTGGGGGTATATCGGTGTCAGTTCACCTAACACCGATATGGGTATATCACTGTGGGATACCCATATCCACCGGTACTACATAGGTACAATTAATTAATAATACCCTCAATAGCTGAAATTGTGAACTAGTCAAATTATATAAATAGGAGTGGAATTCCAATTAAAAGATCAGAGTTCACTGATACTTCCTACAGCACACATCGTTTTATTAGCACGGATTAGCAAGGACAACGCTTACCGCGATATATTGAATCAATATCCAGATTTCAACCACTATCATTAAAAGAGCCAGCGAAACATAACATCGTACATCACATTGAAACAAATGGGCAGCCTTTATACGCCCGGGCGCGGCCATTGCCGCCAGACAAATATAAGGTTGCGAAGCAAGAATTTGAAAAGATGATGGAAATGGGTATTTGCCAACCCTCAAAGAGTCCGTGGGCGAGTCCACTACACATTGTAAAGAAGAAAGACGGAAGTTTGCGAGTTTGTGGCGACTACCGTCGTCTTAATTCGGTAACGTTACCTGATAGATATCCAATACCACGCATACAGAATTTCACAATTTCAGCTAATTAGGGTATTATTAATTAATTGTACCTATGTAGTACCGGTGGATATGGGTATCCCACAATCACTATAAAATAGAATAGAATAGTCGTACGAGAAACTACATGTAAACAATGAATGAGCACAAGTCGAAATTAAGGACATCCTTTTTTTTGGAGTCTGTTAAAGAGAGTGTCGCCTTCTAGGTCAACGATCTCTATGTACTACTAGATAGAGCGTTCCAAACAATCGTTCTGTTCCACGCAAGGAGCCTGAAATAGGTTGCATTCACAATGAAACTTATACAGTTACTGCGCAGCACATTTAATTATTACTAAATATTGACGCTACGAGTAAATAACGTCAATATTTAGTAAATAATTAAATGTTCTGCGTAGTAACTGCACAAGTTTCAAAGTGAATGTAAACGAGTTGCAGCTCCCGGAGCCGCAGTTGCGTGGAACAGAGCGGTTGTTTAGAACGCTCCATCTAGTAGTACATAGAGATCGTTGTTCTAGGTACAATACAATACACTTTATTGCGCAAACAATTACAATAACAAGTTTTAGAAGTAAAAAATAGTACAATTTAGACGGTTTTATCTCTTTAAGCGATTTCTACCAGGTGTGTTATTTTTTCATTTCTGTCTTCTAGGTGTGTTAATTGCCAGGCGGCCGCCCGACCCCGTCACCTCAACATGACGTCACTGATTCATATCGCTATATCTACTATAGGCCTGATACGATTACGTAATAGAACCATAATCCATGCTTTAGTTTGGTCAAAGTATACTTCGTCGAGCTTTAAAGATTACTCCAATCAAAACATGTCCAAGTGCCACTTTCAAAAGTTACTACTTGTATTAAATTTGGTTACGAGCTGATATAGAACTAAGAACTCCCCCACCCGTCTGGCCAGCGCGGGGAGTGTAGGCCAAATCCTCCGTCTGTCTCCGGCAGATGAGAGAGGGTTGTGCTCCTGCAGTGGAGACAAAGATAACCTGATGATGATAGAACTAAGAAGCAGATGCTAGTGATTTCTGGCTCGTTAAATATAACTGTTTAGTTCTATTGTTACGCACTAATCATCAGTGTGTGCATAAGTACATACTGACGTTCGGATTACATACATTTTGGGAAGTGTGCCCAGGAATTGCAACGATTTGATTCCCCCCACCCCATTCCATCTCCGGACTGCCAGGCGTGATGGGGTTCATCCTCATGCAGTAGACATACCACACTCGCGCACGAAGCGTTCTGCTTCCTCATCCATAATGCGAACTGCTAAGGAAGGATGGAACTCACTACCAGCCTCGGTATTTCCAGACCAGGGGGCCAATTCTACTATTTTCAACATTTATCGTTCGTTTAAACTATAGTTACGTTTAAGTTTTTAACAGACGCTATTTTGACGGCATTGCGTATGATTGCGTCTCGTTTTTATCTGAGACAACTGTCAAAATGTAGAAAAACGTTCGTTCCATCTACGGCTGACGTTTGTTTACACGTTAGCTACGGCTGAAACGCAGCTGAAGCACGAACGTTGTGCGCAGCGGAGTACGAATAGTGTTAAAACTTGCGTTTCAGCTGCAGTTGAATTGCGTTTTGTGTAAAAATGCGTTAGTAGAATTGACCCTCAGTACAATTTGTATCTTTTTAAAGGAAGAGTGAATAGGTATCCTTACGGTGAGCGCTTTTCACCTTATTATACCTCATCGTCACTTACCGTCAGGTGAGATTGAAGTCAAGCACAAACCCATCAGGAATAAATAAAAAAAAGCTCTAATATAAATATGAATGAAAAAAACAAAAAATTAAGTGTTGTTCGAAGTATTCGTTGACCATAAATATAGCGCAAGAGGGTTGTATCCATATTGGGCCCGATTCTGAAGCCACACATTTAAAATTTGACAGCGCTAAAATTGGTTTCATCTTTATCTTCATAATACTGTGTGACAAGGATAGCAAAAGTTATAGTGCTGTCAAATTTTAACATTGTGCCTTCAGAATCGAGCCCAGTATTCAATTAATTTTATATTATACATAGATATTGAGACGCGTTTGGGTGTAGCATAAGGGGAAAGCATTAGCACGTTCAAAATACATACAACTTTAGTTGTTTGACTTTTGGAAATAATAATAAGTTTGCGAATTTCCACAAGGTCTCGTACATTTTACAAAGTCACCCAAAGTCAGACATCCTCTCTTTATCAATAACAAAGCTAATTTGCAGTCCTCTTTGGAACACTAACTATAGTGTTTCTGTAGCCGAGACGCAAATTGACGTGGTTTTCGCTTGCCACATGTCTTAAGTATTTGTGTATAAGAACTTTGACTCAGGCGTGCTTGCGTCATTTTGGCAGAGCCACGGTCTCTGATTTGAAATCTGACCATGCAGAAAATTTGTACTGGAAATGTACTATTTTGTACTCGAAAATTAGAATTTGTACTTCAGCCGTTTAAAAGTTATAGGGGTATATTAGTGGCTCTGCCAAAATGACGTCACTACAGCATGGCCACGCTATATCTCGGAAACTACAAAAGATATCAAAATTCTGTAATAGTACAAAATTTGTACTCGAATTTGTCTTCCACATATCCGAAATTCAGATCTCTAACCCTTACCGTTTCCGAGATATTCGGGTTTGTTTGTGGCTCTGCCAAAATGACGTCACTACAGCAGGACCACGCTATATCTCGATAACTACAGATTTCAAATCAGAGACCGTGGCTCTGCCAAAATAACGCAAGCCTCAGGCGTAAAGACAATGCTTACGACGATATAAAGTTTGAGCAAAGAGAGGGTGTAAGTGACCAGGACTTAGAAAAATGTATGAAGAATAGTTACGTCTCTCGAAGCCTCCTAATCGACCCTTTTGCGACGCCTGAACCGAAAGAGTTTGGGAAGTTGATATTAATTTGTACAAATGAAGTGTATGTAAAAATGGATGTAGAAATCCGTCTATAATGCCCGAATAAGCCATTCGTAATTGTGGTTTACATACAACAGACCACCCAGGCTATAGTCCACCGCTGCCCCTGGACTGCCGAAATAATGTTCAAGAAGAGAGCTGGGGCCGACTCCGTAAGCGCTTCGGATAATCTCCGGCGAAGTACAAAGCCATTAAGTACGATCAACGATCTCTATGTACTACCAGATGGAGCGTTCCAAACAGTCGCTCTGCTCCACGCAAGTAGCCACAACTCTTTCACATTCACAATGAAACTTGTGCATTTACTACGCAGAACATTTAATTATTACTAAATATTGACGCTACGGTTAAATAATGTCCATATTTAGTAAATAATTAAATGTTCTGAGTAGTAACTGCACAAGTTTCAAAGTGAATGTGAAAGAGTTGTGGCTACTTGCGTGGAACAGAGCGATTGTTTGGAACGCTCCATCTGGTAGTACATTGAGATCGTTGAGTACGATCTAAAAAATCACGTGATTGATGAGTCACGTTTTTACCCGCTAACGCATAACCGAAGCGCTTACGGAGTAGATCCCCAGAACGCCTGCAAGTGTTTAACAAACAATATTCGCGTCTCGCAAACAGAATTATCAATAAGTTGTGGCTAAATCGACTGCAAAGTTAAGGTGGTAATATTAACTTGCATTATTACTATAACTGATTTTCTATTGAATGTTTTATTTACGAAACGCAGTAAATTTGTAAAGCAGTTCGATTGGTGAGATGGATATTGTTACTTTTCACTTATGTTACTACTTGTAATACTTATTTTGATATTTGTCATTAACATTTGTAAATAAACATTGTATTTTAAGACGTTTATTCTTCAGCAGGTCGTCATTTTGGGTTGGGCAAGGTTATTATTACAAATTACAATTCAATAACTTGGCTTGTAACGTGATTTATTTAGACGTACAGAAGGCAAGAAAGCTTGTTCATAAATGTACCTACAAAATTCAATGCAAGCCAAATTGAATCCTACGCGCATGGAAGAAGTCAGTATTACGCTGAACCGCTAAATCATGCATACATTGATAGCGATACGCCTAGGTACCCCGGCAGACGGGGCCGCGCCGTGTAGGTATATTTTTATACCTATAGTGCGGAGTGAGACACACCAGGGGCGATGGAGGAATTTGTGTGTTTTTTTTTTTTTTTTTTTTTTTTTTTTTTTCAAAAATTGGTAATCAAAAGTTGTTTAGTATTCGAAAGCGAATGTCTCTGTAACGAGACACTACGGTGTTTGATTAATTCAAGTTCAATTTGAACATGACATGACCTAGGCTCCCTTTTCTCAGCTCTCATAAATTTAATGACCTTGTTCAGAAATGACAACCTTGGTGGAGAAAAACTTATGTTTATTGGAGTCAGCACGGCGCAAGTTTCATACAAAAATATACATACATACATAATGCTCACGCCTTGGTCCCAGAGGGGTAGGCAGAGACGATGTATCGCCACTTTTCGCAATGTTATATTGCAAAGTGGCTTTCCTTCGTCCGCTTTTCGCCCCGTGATACCCCTTGACGTACAAAAATATACTGGATTATAAATTTTACCAAACAATATTTTTTTTCAATTATAACTTTAAGCTTTTAAATATGCCACCAAAAAGCACTTTTGTATGAAAATCGCGCCGTGAAGTGTCTACTTAATAAACAGATATCTATCAGCAATTTTTTCGCGCGTGAATTGACATAAACACTCTGTGTTAACTTGTTGTGTATGACTTTTGTCTTTAATTACGTCACAAATAATATATTACAGGTCCGATTCTAAAGGAACACAATAAAATTAGCTCACAACACTTTAGATTTGTCGCTATGAGTTTTCTCGCTATATCAAGTCGCTGCCTGTCCTGACTTTTAATTATTTATTTATTTATTAGCCTAATTAGCTGACATACTGAGATTTAAAACTTATTTACACATTTTTGAGAATTAAATTATTTTTGCACATCAGTCTCCGTGTTCAGCCCTACTTGTAGACACGTAGGCCTCCTTCAGTTTCTTCCCGTTGTGTCTCTCGCGAGTCAACCCATCCACAGTGGGCTGACTACTCCTCTCAGATCGTCCGACCACCTCTTGCGTGGTCTACCTCTTTTTCTTTTTGCATTGTATCACGGGGTCCACTCAGATATATATTTTTTTCCATTTTTCAGTTTTTACTCTGTACATGTGGCCTGTCCAACTCCTTTTAATAATAATAAATAATAACAAAATATATTTATTTTCGTTAAACAAGCGTAGTAACATTACCAAAACCCACTGACTGGTTCTATGACTTTTGTTCAGCGGATCGTATATCACTAATTTTACGAGTATCTATTAGAGAATAAAAAAATTGCACATGGTTCCGACGGTTATACGGACACATTATATGCAGGAAATCATCATCATCATCAGGTTATTTTTGTCTCCACTGAAGGAGCACAAGCCTCTCTCATCTGCCGGAGACAGACGGAGCATTTGGCCTACACTCCCCGCGCTGGCCAGACGGGTTGGGGAGACCTGATTGATGTTTTATAATGTATTCCCTTAGTCGCCTTGTACGACATCCACGGGAAGAGTTGGAGTGGTCCTATTCTACTCTACCGGGAACCACACGCCATGAAATATGATACATTATTCCTTAACCTAACTATTCCTTAACTATACATTATTCCTTAACTCTAGTATATATTATCTTTGATCTAACTAAAAAAGACTGACTCAGGACTGAGGCGGATCTGATAGGTCCGAATGAACCTTAAAACGAATCAAATCGTAGGACACTTCGAGGAATTTCCTTGTTATTTGTGTCAACTATGTTAGGAGTTGAACGACTCAGTAGTAATGATTAATTTCGCTTTAAAAACCAATGGAGCTAATTTTAGAGCTGTTAAGCTAAGAATCGGATCTTAAGTTATGTATTTGTAGTCCATTCTATGGCAGCACTGTTTTTGTAAATGACCACAAGTATTTTAAGGCTTTTTAGACTCCGAAGTAATACTAGGCCGTTTTAGACTTTTATTATCAAATAAAAATGCCTAAATAGAAAAGGTTTAAAAGCCTTGAAGTAAAGCAAATCAATTGAGGCAGTGACAGCGAATCTGGATTAAATAAGCCACTAATTTCTATAATTTAGATCAAGATGCTAAATCACTTTATGCGTAAAGTGATTTGGCGTTACGAACTCATTTGTAGCTTTTGTTTAAACATAGTAGTTACTTCGGAACATATAATTCGTAACTAGGTAATCCTCCAACATTAATTGAAACATGTTGTGTAGTCCTGTTGTGCCCAAATGGTTCTAATCCCATTAGTCCCGTTGTGGAAAAATGCTGCGTCATCACGGTATAACTGGGAAAAGAAAATCGGGACTACCCAACGGGACTACTGGGATCATAGGGACAGGAGTTACCTCAACATGGACAATTGAGTTGATGATGCCAAATCACTTTACGCATAAAGTGATTTAGCACCATGAACTCAGTTATAGAAAACTTAGTACACTTTTGCTGTCATTGCCTGAATTAATTGAAATGGCCTTTTCTCTAACAATTAGGCCTACGATTGGGATCCACGAGGGCCTAGTGTGATGTGATAGACTTCACACATTCTTTAGATTTTCATCTCCATCATCTCAGTAAATTATACTAATTCAGAAACCTAATATAAGAAAGGCCTATTCGTAATTACTGATAAAAAAATAAATTGTGCTGCCAAAAGTTGATGTTCAGTAACTTGGAAGGGATATTGTACCCTACCACAGCAAAAGTAGTGCCATCCAGATAATAACCTTACGTTTAGAATAACACAGTTTCTTTTTAAACATCTGTCTTTCTTTGTAATAAATAGCACATAAGCACGATTTAGGATAGCGTGGCTTGGCTCACTGGAAAGTTTCAATAAAAGAGTGATATTGAGAGAGGTTTCGCTAACGTAGGATTTAATTTTCAACCGGAATCCGTAGACGCAAGTCACGGAGAGGAGCGAGAAGGGGGCGAAGACGCGGCGCCCCTTTAGTATACATATAGAGGCGACCAGAGTGCGGGCTCGACGCTTTGTCATCTGCGACCTATCGTAACACACTTTTGTATCATTCACTTATTCGTGTATCGTCTATGTATATATTGGGCCCAATTCTGAAGGCTTTTAAAATTTGACAGCGCTAAAATTGGTTTCATCTTCATAATACTGTGTGACAAGGATAGCAACAGTTTTAGTGCTGTCAAATTTTAACATTGTGGCTTCAGAATCGAGCCCATTGTTCGTTTATGTTTATGTAATATGTATTTTCAAACTTTATTAAAAGTAGGCACATTTCTTTATCAAATTTGGTACTAAACGCATTTAACTTGTCCTTTCGGTTACTCTAAGGCTGACTGAAAGAGATCCCTAAGTGGGATAATTCCGCCTTTGTACACAATTTAATTCCTATTTTATTATTGTTGTTGTTGTTATTTTTGGTACAATAAAGCGTTTACATACATACATACATACATACATACATACATACATACATACATACATACATACATACATACATACATACATACATACATACATACATACATACATACATACAAACATACACACTGTCGTACGTGTAACCTGTTTAGATTTAAATTAGACCCACAATCCACATCCGCGCCCGCATTCAGTCTCTTTTTTCTTGGAAATCAGCATCCGCACCTCGTTCTCGCTCGACGTTTCTTCTGCGCCTTAGAAACCTCATCAGACATAAAGACTGGGAAATATTTCGACGGGAAACTTATGGGGAACAAGAAAAAACTTATCTTACGCGTCGCACAGGAGTTACCTCAACTGAAATATTCGTAGCTTAAAAGAAAATAGAATTAAACAACGTTCTCTATGTACTCGTACTACCAGATGGAGCGTTCCAAACAATCGCTCTGTTCTACGCAAGTAGCCACAACTCTTTCACATTCACTTTGAAACTTGTGCAGTTACTACTCAGAACATTTAATTATTTTCTAAATATTTACATTATTTAACCGTAGCGTCAATATTTAGTAATAATTAAATGTTCTGCGTAGTAACTGCACAAGTTTCAAAGTGAATGTGAAAGAGTTGTGGCTACTTGCGTGGATCAGAGCGATTGTTTGGAACGCTTCATCTAGTAGTACATAGAGATCGTTGGGATTAAATGATTTAAAATTTATATATATATGACAATAGTGGAAAGGTAAAACCGCTAAAGCGACTCTTTGTCGATAATCTCCACCTATCTCGTAAAATAGGACTGTTTGTTTTAATAGACGATTCATCATGTCAGGCTCTAGAAGTCCAATGCTGGACATAGGCCTCCCCCACGCCACCACACCCGGTCCTCCGCCCTCCGCATCCAGCCGCTTCCGGCCACCTTCTGGTCGTCGGGGCGTGTGCCGATCCACGATTAAATGGCGTATTATAACGGGGTTTTTTTCAACTCTGTGAAAATGCTCCTAAATAGATACCAAAAAAGCGTTGTAGTAGTTTCACCTTTCCACCACCTGAGGGATTGAAATTCAACCCAAGCGAAGTCGTGGGCAACAGCTTTGTTATTTGAACTCTACTCCTGTGCCAGCGAAATGTATGTGAACAGTGATTATAGAGTTTTAATTAATTCAATTTGACCGACAAAAGCCCCAAATAGTTTAAAACGACGACTGGGTTGTAACATAGTTAACGTAAGACTATTTAAATAATATTATATAATTATCAATTATAGAGATTACTGTATAGTTATATCATTTACTATTGTGTATTTGATTACTGGATAATTTTACTCAGTTTGCGTTGGGGGGTATGTGAAGGAACTTACCTATACTACGTGACTGGTTTGGGGGGGGGGGGTTAGGTTTTCGTCGCGTAGTTTTCACGGAACCTGTTGATACTACTTGATAGCAGAAGGGAGGGGATGATTATACTACAAGTTGTCACAAGGAGGGAGGGGTCTTATGTTGCCAATGGTTAAGGCAAAGACGACCACTTAACGACTGTGTGGAGGATCCTTCATACCCATTTGTATACAAATGTTAAAATCTATAGGTATTATTTAGTGTGGAGACAGTAGAGGTAGTACAATGTTTTGCAAAGTTCATGCCAATAATCCAACAGTGGAAAATGTAATTTGGAGCGTCTTTAACAATCAAAAATTAGATCCGCTGTGTCCAACATGTCCTCAGCAACAGTCCTCCCCCCTCCCTCCCTCCCCCCTCCTTCCCTCCATATTTTTTTTAAAATTTTGATCTGGTCATAATTTCTTTGCTACACTCCCATTTGCTAGAGGGGAAGTGGGACCTCTTTTCCTACTTCTACTCTTTACTTAATATCCTCAGTGTAGATTCAGTCCTTGGGACTTGCCCTACCTTCACTGGTAGGTGTTGTACCTCCGTTGATCCTCACTTAGAGGAGTTGCGGAGGGACAATGGCGGGGAGGCGGTAATGTCCATTTGACACTCCAGACGGTAAAAAACTTTTTTACAGTTGGAAATTATTGGTAGGAACTGCAAGTGATGTGTCGGCCTGAGAACGCGTTTCCATTATGGCCGATGTTAATGATATACTGCGATAGTGTTCACGGAGTTTCCTCGCTGTGTATACCTGTAATGTGTGTATTTTCTAACGTACACACATAACGACTGCCATGTATTGTGATGTGAGAATTTTCTTTATACGGCCGTGTATATTATTAGTGTCAAATATTTATAAAGTTAAAAAGCAACGATCTCTATTTACTACTAGATGGAGCGTTCCAAGCAATCGCTCTGATCCACGCAAGTAGCCACAACTATTTCACATTCACTTTGAAACTTGTGCAGTTACTACTCAGAACATTTAATTTTTTACTAAATATTGACATTATTTAACCGTAGCGTCAATATTTAGTAATAAATGTTCTGCGTAGTAACTGCACGAGTTTCAAAGTGAATGTGAAAGAGTTGTGGCTACTTGCGTGGAACAGAGCGATTATTTGGAACGCTCCATTTAGTAGTAAATAGAGATCGTTGTTAAAAAGTATTTTTTTTTCTATTTTTAACACTTCTGTACCTTGGGCTTAAATAAAAAAAAAAGTTATAATAGTGTTCAACATTACGTTCGGAAATTATTCCATTCTTTGTAAACCTTTTTTTTAAGTTGTCAAGTTGATAAGATTTTCGAGTAAAAATCCAACTTTAATATGTACAGAACTGTTTAGTATCGGGTAAAGCAGTAATTATTTAAATATTTGACACTAATAATAATGTACAATCGTATTTGTATGTATACTTACTATTATTAACTATTATAAATATACTGTTTATTTTTTAATGTTTTAATTCTATCGCTAGATTCTAATTTTGCACGTTAACACGGAATGCGCGTTGGGTACTTTAGAACAGCAATGTTTTGGAAAAAAATGCTCTCTATCACATGGTGTGTAGGGAAATGGTTATTTTAATGAAGTAGTTGATAATAAAAAATCATTTATTCATCTCTCTACAAAAAAATAATACAATAACTCCGCCAAACTGTATAATACAGTTTGTTGGCAGAAATTGCTCTCTTACTTTATACATTACCTATGGCAGAGAATACTACAAAACGTTTTCCAAATGCCAACTGATTCTGAAAGAATAACATCCGGAAAACAAAACACGCAAAAAAATTCGGTTTAAACTGACCACATCGAAACTGAAAGGTCAAACCGAAAGCGGCAAGCATCAAACAAGGACTGGGTGATCTTTGTTTTAATAGACTATAGATGTTTTTTCTTTTTGTTTAATTATTATTGAAAGGAAAAAAAAATTTTTTTTGTAAAGTTACCAAATAGGTGCTTAAGCAGTTTTTATTCTTCTATCGATTCTTGAAATTTGCTGCCCCTACAATTCTGCCGCTCTGGCCAACCAACCCTTATCGTTGTCCTTCAATTCGATACTCGAATGCCACTCCAAGATTAGTCCTTTGATACATTTTTACACTAAGTAGTAAATGAGAACAAACTTTCGGATTTAAACGTTTTTTTTCATATTTCAAAAATAAATTTTCGAAAAGTTTTTTTTTTTTAATTCTATTTTCCTGTACGCCATGTGTGATGGAATATTAAATACTTGCAGTCTCGTATCCCCTTTTATTTATATTACAATAAAGTATATTTATATTCCTACTAAAAAATTAAAATAGATCGCACACGAGTTAAAAAGCGCAAAATTATAATTAAAATTGTTAAGTGTTTAGATAATATATTGGTATATTTGGCAAGTTATTTTACTATAAGTTCGACTCAATCTAATGTAAATTGCTTAAACGATATTGATAAGGTTTATTTTAAACGAAAATTATTTAACATGTTGATTGTAAGTGCATATCTTTTCAATGGACGACGTATGAAAAGGAACAAGTTGAAAATTTGTACGCGAACAGGAACCGAACCAGCGACTTACCAATTGAGTTATTGCGTAATTCTGTTTGCAATATTAGACATAAGGGTTGTTTAAATTATAGACTATAATCGATTACGTAAACGTCCCATCAGACTTGTTGAGAAATTCGTGGAGGATGCGATAGTTCAATTGGAGAGTGCCGGCATCGGCTGGTCGCAACTTCTGTTCTCTATAATGAGTCTTTATTCTTAATACATGCTAAATAAATCATCTTTTGAACGATAATTGTTTTAAATAATAAAAAAAAACCTACGTCTACTTTGAGACCTTTACAAATTCACCTTACTACTCTTAATTTAACATGAAAAAGAAAGAAAACATATTTATTTACTTACACAACAATTATAAGTAGACTAAGCTACTAATTTTCCATAATTGAGATCATGATGCCGTGTGGTTTCCGGTAGAGTAGAATAGGACTCCTCCAACTCTTCCCGTGGATGTCGTACAAGGCGACTAAGGGAATTATAAAACATCAATCAGGCCTCCCCAACCCGTCTGGCCAGCGCGGGGAGTGTAGGCCAAATCCTCCGTCTGTCTCCGGCAGATGAGAGAGGGTTGTGCTCCTGCAGTGGAGACAAAAATAACCTGATGATGATGATGATGATGCCAAATAACTTTAAAGTGATTTGGCACCATGAACACAATTATAGAAAATTTGTGGCTTGGTACACTTTTGTTCTCAGCCCAGTCATAAAAGGCTTTGTAATACAAACGTTTTTCTAACATACAATCTATCAATTTCATTTGAGACTAAAGAATTCAATAGAAAACGGTCATTCTCGAAAACATTAGTATGCCCTCTCATGATTAAACCTTTCTTTATAAACTCAACAATTTGTAAAAATACATTGTGTTCTGTAAAAACAATACAAATTGTATTTGAGAAAGTATTTAACACTTGTAATACATACATTTATTTTGTCGTGATTTCGTTCGAGTTTCATTTCAAATAACGTATTATTTTTAACGTAATTTTTTTTTTCATTTAATACAAGCGACCTCCGCGGCGGAACGGGTAGCTCTCGGACTGCCACGCCGGAGGTTGCGGGTTCGAATCCCGCTAGGGGCAAATGTTCGTATGATGAATAGTTTGTACCCAAGTCTTGGATGTTTATATATTTATTTAAGTATGTGTATCCGTTATCTAGTAACCATATCACAGGCTCTGCCTAGTTTGGGACTGGATAATTGGTGTGAATGTGAGATTTTTTTTATTTAACCAGCAATGGACGGAATTGTTAGAGTTGTTAAGATTTTTAATTAATGTGGCATATCTGCTATAAATTGCAAAGCATTAAAGGAGAATGACCAAAAGTGGGCCTAAGATGCGTCTTCACCATTCATGTACCAAAAATATTGGTCTGAATTATGAATTCCTTCAAAGTTTTTTTAAAGCCAATGGAATAGGGAGTTTAAAAATAACATATAATATAAACGTTGATTGATTTCCGCCGGCCGACCGGCATCTTTTCAACTAGAGTAGTGAAAGCAGAATTAAAATCGATATATAGTTATAATCGATATTTGTCAACAATATTTGATACTACCTTTCAGTTACTAGCGCGATAATACACCCATCATATTTTTCATTTACTGACTGGAAATACACTATTTGTACTGATTTAAAGTGATACACACGTTCTTAAAAGATATTTATGAAAGTATTGTTACGTAACCGAAATATCGATTATTCAATTTGTTAAATCGATGTAGTTGAACCTCACTATTGATATGCACTATGGTTTCGTACTGTGACGTCATATCCGATATGATTTCAACACTTGTTTTGGTCCGTTTGTTTACATTGTGTATTTGGGTGACAAAATCTATTTTAACGAGCCTAATGTAGTGTCGAATGCAATATACCGTCGCCGACTAATAACAACACTATGACATCAATATCTGGAGCGGTTAATGGTGGCTATATACCCACGGTTTTGTGAAAACTGCACGCCAACGAAGATTTTATTCCAAGTAAGATTATTGAATTTTCCCACTAAATATTTAAACGATTTTCTTTTTATAATGATCCTGAGTATTTTGCCTGTATTGTGACGACAATTTGATCCAGACGCAAGGTTAAAAGTTCAAGGGCAGACTCCCATACAATTTTGGTCATTCTCCTTTATTATAATTCATCAAGAAATGGCGAAGTAACTAAAGTTAACGCGCGCGCTTTTTATGTTGACGTCACTTGTTACAGCCCGCGAGCGATGTTCTCGCCCTCTCGCTCGGGGTTCATTCCCCGCTCTGTGTCGCGCGTGTTTTGTTTATGGCAGACTGCGCTAGTGTGATGCGGCTCGTTCTTCCGGTGATAACGTCACTTCCGTTTTTGGAACGATTGCACTGAAATTGCTGTATCTTATCCAGTTTCTTTTTTTATATTATTAGTTGGGTTTGTTAACGCTAAATATCTGCATACTTAACAAAAAAAAACGAGACTGCCTCATTAGTACGAATGGGATGGGACCAACCGGGAACGGGACAATCTGAGTTTGGGAATGGTACCATCTGCTCTACTAAACCAATCCATAACGGATGGAGTTATTAACTCCATCTGGATTTCGTACTAATTGTGACGTCAACTCGATCAATTCCTAGGAATGGGGTGGGACGAGAGCATCACAATATAAAATATAAAATGACCACAACAGGACCAACTTGTACAGCTCGAGTCACTAAACAAACGAGATGATTTTCAAATAAAACTACTTTGTAGATAACAGATTTCATTGTGTATTTGTTCACAATCAAATATGTAAAATTAAAATTTTAATAGTTCTAAAATCTACGAAATGCAACATTAGTTCTACTTAAATATAGTTTTAAAGTGAGTGGTGGTCATACCATAAATAATAATAGTCTATGTATTTCTTACAGACTTTTCTTTCGTCATTTATTACATTTCAAACATTGTATTAAATAAACCAAACCTGACAGGAAGTTAAGACCGCAAAAGGACCAATTCGCAAAATGACTAATTTGCGAAAATACCAACTTTGCTTTCAATTAATTTTTTGGTCATAGGCTGTCAAACGTTGATGAGTTCTGTATTAATTCAAATAGGCTCGTATGTATTCGGAACACCATAGTACAGTTATAATCAGCCTAAATACGTCCACTGCTGAACACAAGCCTCCCCAATAGATTGTTTTCTTTCATTTCTTTTACTTTCTTCAAGAAATCTAAAAAAAAAGTTTAATACTTAACCTTTATCACTTCCATTTTCCTTTCCATTTATAATTAGTAGTGCATTGGTCATTAGACCCTCGAGTAAGTGCTTGAATGGCACAAGTGTAGTACATTGAACAATCGTTGCTCAGGTAAGTGCTCGAATGGTACAATGTGTACTACATTGGTTATTCGAGACTCTGGTAAGTGCTCGAATGGCACGATATGTATTAAATTGGTCATTCGATGCTCGGATAAGTGCTCGAATGGTATAATGTGTAGTGCATCGGTCATTCGACGCTAGGGTTAGTGATCGAATGGTACAACATTCGAGACTCTGGTAAGTGCTCGAATGGCATGATGTGTATCACATTGGTCGTTCGATACTCGAATAAGTGCTCGAATGGTATAATGTGTAATGTATTGGTCATTCGACACTCAGATTAGTGATCGAATGATACAATGCGTAGTACATTGGTCATTCAAGACTCGGGTAAGTGCTCAAATTACCAAAGTAGTACATTTTGCCATAAGGGTACTATGAACATACACAAAACTCCAGCCTCATCTCACCTCCCAGCTTCTCTTGCGATCTGTCTCAAAAACTTTATCTACCGCAAAATTAACTTATCACTAAACATATCAGTTCTTTATCTACTTTGGTATATACTTGAGCAGCTTCACCTCGTGGGTGAGCCAGATTGCGAGCGAGAGTAGGACCAGCGAGCCCGACTGGTGACTGGCAGCAAGCGGCGTCGGCACGTAATGGAGCAGCGTCATCACGCCCAGTAACACCTGTAACAAATACAATTGGTATTTTAATAAAGAACTACGCCATTACATAATCTGACTCCATTAATAACGCGCCTAAATCAGACAGTAGCTTTACCCTCTTCGTAATGAGCAAATGGTCCTATGTTGCTGAACGTCCCAAACGTCAGTTACCTAGGATTTGCCATAATCACCACGCTCGGATTGGTGATCGCTATGATTATCTTAATATACACAGGACAACGCTGCTTTCCGTCCCTGGTGCTACCCCTTAGTCGCCTTAATGACATCCACGGGAAGATTTTATTACATGGTTTGTAATAAAATTGAAGTAGGTAGAGGTAACTTATTATTACTATGGTCTATAAAGCATAATGAATGAATATTTTTTTAAAACTCCATCAGTATTGGATCAGTAGCTTTAACGTAACGCGTGCACAAACAGACCAAAATGATATCCAGGCTATATATAATATACACGTTAAATAAACATTCTCATACAAAATTCAAGAAAAGATAAAATTAAATTATTAAGTATCTTATCTTTTAATAGGGGGCCAGGCACGCCCGGCGACACGTCGACCCTGTGGGATCTTTTGTGTCAGCCCCTTTGTCTATGGTGGGCTTCCGTCCCCCACAGTTCGCTGCATAAAATCTATTATGCAGCTAAGGGGCAGAAGCCTGTAGTCCTTGGGTTCAGGGTAAGCCACACCCAGGACACTCATTCGCCTTGCAGCTAGTGCATTGCATTCACACAGCAGGTGTTTCACCGTTTCACTGTCCTCTCCACAGGCTCTACAACTGACAGTCTCTGAATTATTAAGTAACTTTCACTTAGAGCGTTTAAAAGTTTACATGTTCAGTAAAAAAATGTAGGCATAGTCCGATTTTAAATCTGAAACCGTGGCTCTGGCAAAATGATGCAAGTACTGTGGCCTACCTGCAACCATGCCATAGCTCCCACGCCATTAACCACCCTCCTCGCCACAGGTGACAGTGGTTTCTTCCTTGCCAACAGCCACAGCGCGGTGGCAGCAGCCAGCGTCGCGGTCCCTAAGACCCTATGGTCAAACTGGACGGTGGTGGGGTTCTCGGTGAAGTTGCGGAGAGTCGGAGTGAATTCCAGGATGTCTGCAGGTATCCAGTGGTCTCCCATCTTGGGGAAGGAGTTGTAGACGAGGCCGGCGTCCAGTCCAGCCACGAATGCTCCTTAAAAGAGAAGTTTGTGTTGTATATTGAACTAAAGTCAAAGTCAAAATCATTTATTGCATATGAGTACACTTGGTACATTTATACACGTAATTTTTTTTATCGACTACCGCTTCCTAGGTGTTAGCGCTGTGAAGAAGAAACGGCGCAACAAACTTCACGCAACACATCTTTTAAAAAATCAAGTTTGCATACAATTAATAAAGATTTTGCGAAGCTCAATTAACATTAGTACCAGGCATCTTTGTCATTCAAATAATCGTTTATTTTATAATAGGCTTTCTTACAAAGTTGTTTTTAATGTGAATCTTAAACTCTCTGTCCGTCATATTTAAGATTTCCTCTGGTAGTTTATTGTAGAAGCGTATACATTGCCCCGTGAACGATTTACTGACCTTACTTAGTGTTAACCCTGGTAAAAATGGCTAGGACAATTCACAAATATAACATCATAAGCGATAGGACCGCCTAAATTGTACGATTTGTAACTTCTATAACGTGTAACTGTATTTGTTTGATAAAGTGTATTGTATTGTATTGTATTGTATCCAGACCGGGACCAAATTGTACAAAAAGTTTTTGATTATTTTCTGATTTTAAATTTCCTCTGGTAGTTTGTTGTAGAAGCGTATACATTGCCCCGTGAACGATTTGCTGACCTTACTTAGTCTTAACCCTGGTAAAACAAGTTTATTTTTATTTCTTGTATTATAACTATTATTGTCACAGTGCCTCAAAAAGAGAGATACATTTTTTCTGACATATAAAATATTATCTACTAGTAATATATTACAACTAGTAATTGTACTGTCATGGTCAACGTGGACACTGACGGTGGGCCTGATCCACAAGTTTCAAGTCGCCCAGCGGGCTATGGAGAGGGCTATGCTCAGGATTTGTTTAAGGCAACGATCTCTATGTACTACTAGATGGAGCGTTCCAAACAATCGCTCTGTTCCACGCAAGCAGCCACAACTCTTTCACATTCACAATGAAACTTGTGCAGTTACTACGCAGAACATTTAATTATTACTAAATATTGACGCTACGGTTAAATAATGTCAATATTTAGTAAATAATTAAATACTCTGCGTAGTAGAATAGAATAGAATAGGTCATTTATTCATAGCTACGACACACACATACATAAGAAATAAACAAAACAGAATTAATAAATTACAATTTAAAAATAATCAAGGTACCTATGTGTCGCAGCAACAAAATGGCGCTGACTCGGCATAATGCTGCAGCACGCTACAAGTTTACAACACGCTACAACTGTACAAGTTTCTAAGTGAATGTGAAAGAGTTGTGGCTACTTGCGTGGAACAGAGCTATTGTTTGGAACGTTCCATCTAGTAGTACATAGAGATCGTTGGTTTAAGGGATATGATTCGTAATAAGGAGACCCGACAAATAAAGGAACCTCTATAAATACAAAATCAATTCGTGACCAACGAGAAGATTATCATCATCATTATCATCATCATCAGGTTATTTTTGTCTCCACTGCAGGAGCACAACCCTCTCTCATCTGCCGGAGACAGACGGAGCATTTGGCCTACACTCCCCGCGCTGGCCAGACGGGTTGGGGAGGCCTGATTGATGTTTTATGTATTCCCTCAGTCGCCTTGTACGACATCCACGGGAAGAGTTGGAGTGGTCCTATTCTACTCTACCGGAAACCACACGGCATTTAAATATAGTAATACAGAGAGTATTTTAAATGATCCTAATAAAAAGTGCCATTAAATTGCTTTTAAGTCTCGTGTATAACTCCATGGTTACACTCGTTATAGTTCTGCGTGAAATAAGTATTTTGTACACAAAAAAATTACAAACCAAAGTCCTAATGAAGGTTATTGTAAACAACAATAAATCTTAAGACAAACGAGTAAAACTTAAAGTTGGATAATTTGATTTTTAAAATTCTTCAACGTGATATTCTACTTTGATGTTTGAAGTGCCGTGTTGGTTCCCGGCGTAGAATAAGGCCCAAATATTCCCGTGGGTGTCGTCAAGGCGACTAAGGGATTGCACGAGGGACGGGCAGCAGCGTTCTCCTGCGAATATTAAGATCATTACTGCGATCACCAATCCGCTTGCCAAGCGTGGGGATTATGTCAAATCCCCCAATGGACAGCCCACCAAAAGAGGCATTCTATTGGGGAGGCATGGACGTATATAGATTAGATTAGATTTATTTATTTCACTTTTACATCTTAAAAATTCAATTTTACATGTCATTCTAATATGGTAAAATGGATCGTCATAAAATAGAATAATGTATAAATTACAATGTCAACAATTCAAATAATGTCATAGTATATAACATACTATCTATGGCTATAGGCTGATGATGATGATGATGACACAGACTATTTGTTACGATAGGCAATAAGTGATGAGGTAGCTCATCATCCTGGGACAAGTGGAGGGCAGGCGTGCCAAGGACGAGCTCCTACTAGGAGGTCAGACCCGGTGAGGAGGTTGGCTGGCGGGTTCTTATATGAAGCAGTGCGGCTGGCCAATGACCGCTATGCGTGGAGGCGCATTTTATACGGTCGCGATCCTCAACAGTGTGGGAACGACAGAGAAGAGAGATGAGGTACCTAATAACTGGAAATTCGACTGTGTTACGTCAATTTTATAATACCTGAAATAGCAGTTAAAAACGCCATAGCCTTCACAGTATGAGCGAACGCAGTCACGCCCTTCAGCTCCTTTATCCTCTGGTACGTGGCGGCGACGGGGAAGGGGCGGAGCACCCGCAGGGCTCCGGCGAGCAGCCCCGCGTACAGGATGAAGGCCAGGCTGAGGTGCGCCGCGAGGCGGTACTGGGACACGCGGGGCACGTCCGAAGGCCCTTGGAAGCGGTCTTCTAGGCCAGACTTTACCATGTACCAGCCCATGAGGCCCTGAAAAATCGACAAAAACCTGGTTAAAACTTATACACAACAACTACACACTATTAGCAACCACTACACAGAACTAACTACAATTACACAAAACTATCTACCACTTTTAACATGCTCGAGCTTGTTCTGTATCAGCACTTCTGCTTTTCTAGGCATTATAATTTTTACTGGTTAAACTGTAAGCAGTTTTATTTATTACTGACTAGTACATATTATCTTTGTTACTGCTTAAAACAATAATACTTAATTCTTATATAGGTTACACCTTAACATTATTCGGATGATGATAAGAAGCAGGCAATTTTCACGAGACTTACTTCTAACAATAACTACACACTAATAAATATAACTACACACTGATCCGTAGTCACATTATCAATTAAGTGACACCTTATCCAATGATGATTAAGTTAAAACTAGAATTAACTTGGTTATTTATCATAGCACACTGATTGTACGTAAGATGGCAACAGCTACTAATAGCTTCTTATTCTGACTATAACTTCACAACTATCTGCAATTACACAATCCACCTACACACTCCTAGCCACAACTACACACTACACCTACACACTCCTAGCCACAACTACACACTACACCTACATACTCCTAGCCACAACTACACATTACACCTACACACTCCTAGCCACAACTTCACAGTCACCACTCACCTGCGCGGCGACCAGCGCGCAGTACACGGCCACCCGCGCCTTCATTCCCCGGTCCAGGCGGCCGGCGGCCCAGAAGCCCGCCGCGGGCAGCAGCACGGCGGCGCCGATGGCGCGCCCCCACGTGCGGTGCGCGAACTCCATCCACCAGATCCATTTGAATTCCGATAGCGTTATGTGCTGGTTTTTGCTGAGTGGGATAATGAATAAGGGTAACATCATATCATCTGGCCGTCATGGCAACAGTTTCGCAACCAGTTTCAATAAAAAAATAAATTATAATATCAATAAATACATGCCTAAGATAATCTTTAAGTTATTATTATAGTTGTGAACTGTCAAAGGAAATTCCTCTTATGCCCATCGTTGCAAACATACCACTTCCTTCCACTTGAAACGCGTCGCAACATTAATGACGTTTGCTATTTATTAAAAATTGCGAATGGATCAGTGGACTCTCCAGAACTTCTCGCCAAACTCAGTCTTCGTACAAATTAAATGGGGCTTAGGCAACGTCCACCATTAAATATACCATGCACTGTTACTAACTACAGGAGAAATGCATTTCTCCTGCGCGCCAGCAGAAGTTTTAATGACGTATGCACGGACCTTAATTTGGATATATTTTGCACTAGTACAACCAATGCCAAACGTATTGTGTCATATCACAAGTCATTATTTGTATTATGTCACAAGAATTTTTCAACGACACTTAAATAATAATAATATAATAATTCATTTATTTCACATTAATCCATAATTGTGTTAGTGACAGACTTAAAAGTAATGTTACTCGTAGTAAATATTCATCATCATCATCATGTCAGCCTTTAGACGTCCACTGCTGGACATAGGCCTTCCCCAATGAACGCCACCACACCCGGTCCTCCGCCCTCCGCATCCAGCCGCTTCCGCCCACCTTCTTTAGGTCGTCGGTCCATCTGGCGGCGGGGCGTCCCACCCTGCGCGTGCCGATCCGTGGTCTCCACTCCAGAACTCGTCTGCCCCAACGGCCGTCGGTTCTGCGACAGATGTGGCCCGCCCACTGCCACTTCAGCCTGCTAATCCTTTCGGCTATGTCGGTCACCTTCGTTCTTCGTCGGATCTCTTCATTACGAATCATATCCTTCAAAGATACGCCGAGCATAGCCCTCTCCATAGCTCGCTGAGCGACTTGAAACTTTTGGATCAGGCCCACTGTCAGTGTCCACGTTTCTGCACCGTAGGTCATGACAGGCAGGACGCACTGATTAAAGACTTTTGTCTTTAAGCATTGTGGAATAGGTGAAGTGAAGACTTGACGCAATTAACTTGAGTAAATATTAAATATTATTAAATCCATACCGCACTGCTTTAACCATCTCTGTCTTATTTACTTGTTTAAATTAGTATATATATTTTAATTCTTTTCTTAACTGTGTCTATTGTTCCTATTGTTCGTGAATTGTGTGATGCCATTAATATGTGAAGACTTGTTATCAGCAAATGTATATTTAAGTTTATTATTTATATTTGTCATTAGTCTGTAAGTCTTCCTAAAAGTAAATAAATAAATAATAAAAATAAATTAAGTTCCACTCCTGGAAACCTCTTAATTGGCAACTGGTTGTGAATAGAAATAAGAATAGAATGGGCCCGATTCTGAAGGCACAACTTTAAAATTTGACAGCACTAAAACTGTTGCTAACCTTGTCACACAGTATTATGAAGATAAAGACGAAACCAATTTTAGCGCTGTCAAATTTTAAATGTGTGCCTTCAGAATCGGGCCCAATGTCTACTTTGGCAACTTTGTTTTTTTCTTTTTTTACTAATGGATGTGTTAAACTCAGATGCCATGCATTCACATTCGTTTTTATAAAGTTGAAATTTGTTTAGTGTTTATTCTCTTCTCCCTTTCCTCCCGCTCCCCTCCTATCACTACAACTGCCACTACTATCGTAGTCCTAACTCATCGCAATCTGAATAATGCCGAGCAATTTCTTTCAGTTTTGAAAACTATACATTCGCATAACTTTTGATTGAATAAGCCGATTGAGATAAAATAAAGACCAGAAGATACTCCGAATTAAGCCCTATGTTTTTCTGAAAGCTTCATCAGTAGTTTTTACGTTATGCTTGCACAAACTAACAGACAAAAAGACAAAAATTCTAAAAATGATCTTAATTATTCTATTACTTATCCTTCATCTTTAAATTTATTCAATGTCACGCGAAGTTTTCCTTTTTATTTTAAGACTTATTATATACTAGCTGTTGCCCGCGACTTCGTCCGCGTGGACAACTTAACATCACACATTACTATGTATTCCCGTACGAATGGGATGTTTTTTCGGGATAAAAACTATCCTATGTCCTATTCCAAGACCTAACCTATATGTGTGCCAAGTTTCATTACGATCCGTCCCGTGGTTGAAGCGTGATTGAGTAACAAATATCCAAACTTTTACATTTATAATATTAGTAGGATATATAAGTACTCTTTGCGAGACACAAATAAGATTTATTTTTCACCTAAATTACACGAGTCTTAGTTACCGCTACATACTACTACTTTTCATCATAAGCCGAAATAAGTCCACTGCTAAACACAAGCCTCCCCAATAGAACGCGGAGGACTGTCCATTGGGGAATTGGCCATAATCACCACGCTTCGCAGGCGAGTTGGTGATCTGTGTGAGCGATACAGAAGAACGCTGATCCCCGTCCCTGGTGCAATACCTAAGCGACGGGAAGATTGGGGGTGGCTCTGTCGTACGCCGGGAGGCACGCGGCATCCATACATACTACTTGTACTCAGGATACTGCTGGTACTTGGCGAACTCGACCTGCCACTGCTCCTCGTTGGTGGGCAGCTTCTCGCCCAGGAGTTTCCACGTCACCATGGAAAGGCCGGACTCCGTCAGCCGCGTCACGCCCCCTGACATACAATAACAATACTTTTGTTACACTAAAAATTACTTCATTTCATGAAGACATGAACATTATGTTATGACAGCATGTTTGAAAGGGTTTGTGTATGTCATATTCTGGTTTAGTAAAAGATGTTTTAAACATGTTTTTTATTATTTAAAACATGTTTTTTTATTGTTTAAAACTGTTAAAATTGTTTAAAACATGGTTTAAAAAATGTTTCATATAAAAAACTGTTTTTTATCCAACCCTGGGTTTAGTCAGGCTCCGGTTTAGCTGTATTCTGTTCTAGTCATGTTCTAGTACATTCTAAGTATTTTAGTAATGTTCGTACAAAGGAGATTTTATCTTATTGTAGATCGTACATAAACATATAGGTAACGGTTTCTTCAATGTTTTTTTTTTAGTTGTCCTATAAATCTCTGTAAATGATTTTCCAAATATTAACATGGCCGCCAGTAGTCGGAAATTTGTTTTTAATTATTCCTTTACTTGGTAACAACTAACAACTTTAGATAATAAAAAAAAAATTGCCGGCGTTCTGTTTGTGCTAGATATAGGTATTTTTACCTCGGGAAAATACTAGGTTCCTACGGAGAGAAGATAAACTGAGGCAACGCCGAATATAAACAACGATAGTAATAGAAGTTGTATAGTTTTCATAAATTCTATGAAGACTGCAATCTTTTGGAAATGGCAAAAATAAATAAAACTCAAGAATTCCTCAAATACGTTTATTCATAAAACTATTAAATTAATATTGTTTATCATTATCACAGAACATTGACTTAATTACTGAGATTAAAATAATAAATACGATATACTATGTAACGTAAATAACTGAATATAACAAAGTTAATAATAATCTATTCAAATTTTGAAATAGAATCTACAACATCGTATATTAAAACTAGCTGGTGCCCGCGACTTCGTCTGCGCAGGATTAGTATTTCGAGTAGCTTATATTAGTATGGCGTAGAAAAGAACTAACATTATGACAATAAACTTATAATTTTATGGCGCACGCCAGAATAGCTCGCAGATGGTAGATTTTTTCCTACTTACTTGATATTTTGGACCATTCACACAATATCTTTATAAATTGTAGCCTATGTGTTATTCTGATGTATAAGCTATATTATTGTAAAGTTTCATTAAAATCCATTCAGTAGTTTTACGTGAAAGAGTAACAAACATCCATCCATACTTACAAACTTTCCCGTTTATAATATTAGTAGGATAGGATATAATTCTGATAATATGAGTTTATTGCCTCAAGGGGACATTGTCTGCGGTTGCTCAAAATTTTCCCATGCAAACTTCTTTTCATATGGTAAAAAGTAGCATAAATATTTCATGCAGAGCTTTAAGGTCTTGAATATCCCCCTGGAAATTGTTAATTGCATTCAAAATGTTTAATGTACATTTATCTACTAAACTTCTTGAATCCATGACCAATATACCTGATACTGACATAACCTATGAGCTAATAATACGTTTCAGATTGGTTTAAATCTACTGCCCCTAACCTACTTACTTCCATTAGTAGTGCTAATCACCGTATTAATTACGTAATAGATGCTATAAAGCAGGATGAGGTACCCGATGACCATACCTAGCACAACAGCTGTGAACACCATCCCACTGCATCCCAGTAGCCAGTACCCCACGATCTTGGGCGTCTTGGGCTTGGGAGCGGTGGAGCAGAATCGGGCAACAATTCCATTTGACTTTATTAGATCACTTAGCTGTGGAGTAGAAAAAGACATCTTTGTAACTTCAGTTCAATGAACATATATGTAACGAGCCGCGGCTGCGACTTTATTACTGTTCACTTGATGTGCATGACATGACTATAAGTTGAATTTTCATACTAGTAGCGGAAAAATAAATCTGCTAAAGTGCCATTTTTAGAGAAATAAAGTTTAAAATAATTTTTTTCTGCATTTTTATGGAACTTGAAAATGAAAACCTTAGAATTTACAGTCTATACCACGAAGCAAAACAATTTTTCGTAGCTCATGGTTTCACCTCAAAGTGTTTTCCTTCATGACTGACACTAATTGGTTATTAAATTAATACTAATTAAACTATGAGCTATGAAAAATTATTTTGCTTCATGGTATGAGGTATAGTCATGAATGAAAAGGTAGAACAATAACACATTAGTGAAATTACCTTTCCACTATTAGTAAAAAATTAAGAAGCACGAATTATGAATTTACACAAAAAATTATGAGTTTTATAATTATTGGCAAATTAAATGAGCACTCACCCTAAAGCCCTTATAATAATTTAATCCTGACTTATTGTTCCGGGCAGGCGTCACCAACTGCCGGCTGACCACATTAGTGATGCCATTTCTTGAGCCGTAGACGAGAAGCTTACTCTGAGCGACCCGAAGCGAGTGTGTGCAGCGGCACAACTGGGTAATACTCCACATACTGGCTGGAAAATAGCAAGGAGATGGAATTATAGGTTATCTATGCTCGAATGCAACTATTTATAGGTTATATTATGTACTCCTGGATCTTCCTGAAGATATATATCGATTGTTAATGCGGCGAAGGGCTAAACAAACATATTTATGTCAATAATGAGAGCTTATCTTGAGTACCTTTTGTAATGATTATATTATCATCAGATAAACTTAAGCTCGACGTTCGGTTGAAGCTTCATATTTATTGTGTGCAATAAATATATATATATATTCATAAAATAGACATTTACCAATTATTATTTCCTGCAACAGCTTAGTTTCTAATTCATTAAATATTAAAGTTGGGTCATCTTGTTGAAAATGTATACAGTATTTACCTGCAATGCGAAAATTTGTCCTTGCAACTACTAGTGCAGTTAAGTTGTTCAAAAAAATCTCAGAGGTTTATTAATATTTATTTATATTTTTGTAATAATCCACCCGCAGGCAACAAAACACAACACAAGCAAATGTAACGAATGTCATTGTCATCAACTAAACCAATTGTCAAATGTCAAGTCAAACGGAAGTGGGAGGAAAATGTCAAATAGGGTTGCATTGTATACTGACGAGTCTCGAATAAACGGTAACAATATAAAAGGTAGAAAAAAATAAACAAAAAATATGCCTTCGTGTCCAGTAAGTAGTACCTATTATCGGTTTATATAGAAAAATACAAATGATCTGATATAAAATGTTATACATGATAAAAACACTCCACTATGAAAGACACTAGTAAATTGTAATAAATTCTTAGTTCATTTTCAGTCTTCCATTTCTTTATAATCGTTAGACAATGCTTTTATATTTTGAAGCGAATTTTTAAATTCTCCTTCTTCTATGCCTTCACCAACGTAATGATGTACAAAAACTCGTTTTGAATACATTAGGGAAAACTTTTTACATAATCTCTCCCAGGCGATACGGATCGCTGAAGAGTTTGATACCATAACTACAGCTCTTTGTAATGCTGCCAAGTCTCCACCTGGAACTGTGGTTGGTGGCATATAGTTTAAACCAATCTGTTTAAAGAGAATATTGTAACATTACAAAGTGAATTACATTGAAGCATAGAACAACAATTTATAACTACTGGCAACGCAAATATCAACCAGCGCCCCAAGCTGACCAAAATTGAAATTTCGTGATCAGTGAATTCCAAAATGAAGTGAAGTTAACGCAAGAACGTTACAGTTGTCCATTTTCAAGTACATTCAAGCAACATCTCTATATTTCATTCCAGATTAATAGTCCTATGAAAACCAACGCTATTTACGTCTCGGTAACATATACATGAAAGGGTCACCAGCAGCAAAAATAGGTTTGTATTACCAAGTAAACTTTGCGGTCCACTTAGGAACACCATCTATTGTGTATTTTGTTTTCGAGACGCAAATGCGTTTGTTTTCATAGGACTATTAATCTGGAATGAAATATATAAATAGACAGTTTCTAAACATTGCTCTTAGAGAACACGCGTAAATCGTTGCGTCGCCAATAGTACAGAAGAAAATCAAGTCAAGAAATCAAGAACTAAATTTTTAAGGAAGAAAATACTATTTATATCTCATATGATTAAAGTTTTAAAAATTGCTGATTTTACCTTAAATCCAGTAGGAGACCACGAAACAAACTTGATAGACCTCATACTTTTTATTTGATTAATTGATGAGTTTATATCGTTTGGATTCACGTCTCCTCTGAACATCAAACAGCAAGACATGTAGCTGCCTTGTCTTGGATCACACTTCACCATTTGGTTGGTTGGCTCGAAGCACGCCATCATTAGTTGTTGCGTCGACATAGTCTCATGATATGCTTTCGCAGCAGACACAAATGGAGCAAACGTAACTAAGGGGAAATGGATTCTTGGATATGGAATAAGATTTGTTCTGAATTCAACCAGTTCCACATTCAAAGAGCCTTCAAATCTCATTGATGCCGTCATACATGAGACTACCTACAAAGATGAATTCGATTATTTATTTTATATGTATATCTGAATAACGTTGGGACAATAAGGACAGGCAGACTGTTATATTTTGATGATTTGAAACAGCTTTGCCTGCTGTCTGCTGCAAAATATTAAAATATATACCTAATATAAGTAAGTATATTGCTTCCATTCGAGTTTCAAATGACCTCTATAAAAATCATTTCAGATGGAGTACAAAGTTCACTAAGTAAGGTTAATTAGTTGATAAATACCTGAGCGATAAGTCTGTTCAAATTTGTGTATGTAGGTCTGGGCACATCCAATGATCTAGCCAAAATATCATAAAGAGCTTCATTGTCAAATATAAAGCAGACGTCTTCGGTATTCATACATGCATGTGTAGTTAGTACAGCATTATATGGCTCTACAATAATTGGTGAAATTTTTGGTGAGGGATATATAGCGAATTCAATCTTGGACAGTTTTCCATAATCTCTACATAAGCCTTCAAGCAAGAGAGGGGTAAAACCCGACCCAGTACCCCCACCAAAGGCTCGGAAAATGATGAACCCTTGAAGACTATTGCAATCCTCTGCTGCAAGTCTAATGCGATTTAGAGCCAAATCTATCATTTCTCGACCAACTCCAAAATAGCCACGAGCGAAATTGCTGGCGGCATCTTCCTTGCCAGTAAGCAAAGATGTTGGATGAAACAATTGTCTGTACGCTCCTGTTCTTATTTCATCTGTTTTATAGGTAGAATAAAATCAAATCAGTTTATACAAAATTGCACAAAACATGTTAGGGAGGTACCAACTTAAACTAAAAAGATTGCGTGTGTGCAGTGCTGTGGGAGTGGGTCATCTCCATGGTGGATCGTACATGGACGTAGCCTGAAGATCTTCGGCACTACCTTTCCGCATGTAAGCCGTCATTAGTAAGCCTTTCCCGCCACTAATAAATAGCCCAACCGCCGTGCAAGAACATCGGTAGCAAAAGGATTTGGTAGAGTGCAAAGAATCATTCCATGCAAGAGTGAGTTTTGTTCCTGAATCAGTCCTAAATAGGCATATGACCTATGTAGCTGCTATGCGACCTAATATTAATACACTAGCAGATAGCTAGAACTGCAGCGTACAATAGGGAAGAAGAGTCCATTACGCAGATTTATGAGTGAGCGACCAAAAAAATACTTAGCTTTGATAAACAATAACAGTAACATTTACCGATAGGAGTAGGTTCCAAATCAATCATTACAACTCTTGGTACAACTTTCCCAGCGCCTGTTTCGCTAAAGAAAGCTGCAAGACCTCTATCATCATCAGCGAATGCCTGTGTACCATCGGGTGTAATACCATGTTCAAGACAATATAGTTCCCAGCATGCATTTGCCACTTGGACACCTGATTGGCCGATATGTATTTGGATAACTTCTTTCTGAAATTATGATCTTCATCTAAAATAAAAAAAATAATTGGGCAGCTAATAGAGTCAATGTCTACGATTTTAATGTGCAACAGGTAGTTAGAAACGTTTGGGTGGCGGAACGTACAATATTATAAATACAAAAGAAATGCCATATAAGCACTCGAAGCCATCGAGTATTCGAATTAATTATAATATAACTCACTGAAGGCATTTTACAAGGTATGTATGTACCACTGGATAATTTGTAAGTTTTGTTGGCAAATAGTAGTTTTGTACACTTTGTATCTCTACATATTTTTTATTATATGTATTGTATTTACAGGAATTTACATTGGATTATTTACATTAATAAGTTAAAAGACACTGACACATGATTTTTTTAACAGGTATTTTTTAAATTATTCAAAGAAGGTTAGTTTGATATTGAATTGGATCATATGTTGTATATTTCCTAAAATGAAGACATTTATTATTATTTAATGTTTAATAGTTGAAAGAAGAAATCCTTGAAACTACTTTCAGTGCTTGAAACACTTTTTTCCGTTAAATTACAAAATTATTTCGGTAGGTTACATAAAGTTATTACGGTTTTTGAACTTTACTATTTTGAAGGTCGCAGTGGCAAATGTCAAGTTGACGTTGCCGGTTATGGATTTGTTTTCATTTATACTTTGCTTCTGAGTATATGAATACTTTGATTGATCCATGATTGGTCAAACAAAGTTGATCAGTGGAAATCTGAGGGACAAATTTTAGATTCTGACCAATCGTGTCGCTACAGTATTGAATGATGCAGAGGAAATATACTTCATGTCATGTAATGTAAACAAGTGAGATTTGATAATATGTATTATCTATACTAGTTTCTATTTATATTTCGATAAGATTACTGTTTTTTTGGAGTTCATCTGATACTGTTGCCAAGAGCTGTCCAGTGAAGTAAATTAAATATGAATTTCTCCGGAAAAGTTATCATCGTGACCGGCGCGAGCTCCGGTATCGGCGCTGCGACAGCTGTTTTCCTATCAAGACTCGGCGCCAAACTCTCATTGACCGGCCGAAACGTCGCGAACCTCGAAAAGGTCAGTAAGGACTGCGAGAAATCTTCCACGTTCCTCGTTCCCGCCGATTTGACCAAAGAATCCGACATTGAAAAGATTGTTAAGAATACCATCGACCACTACGGTCAACTCGATGTTTTGGTAAACAACGCCGGTATCCTTGAGACGGGATCTATCGAGAACACTTCCTTAGCTCAATACGATCGTCTAATGAACACTAATGTGCGATCAATTTACTATCTGACCATGCTGGCGGTCCCCCACCTTCTCAAAACAAAAGGTAACATAATAAACGTCTCTAGTGTCAACGGAATCCGATCTTTCCCGGGAGTACTCGCGTACAATGTGTCTAAATCGGCCTTAGACCAGTTCACAAGGTGTGTGTCTCTCGAACTGGCACCGAAAGGAGTCCGAGTCAACAGTGTGAACCCAGGTGTGATCCTGACTGAATTGCAGAAGCGAGGTGGGATGAATGAAGAACAGTATGCTGCATTCTTGGAAAGGACTAAGGAGACACATGCGCTGGGCCGTCCAGGAAAGCCGGATGAGGTGGCAGGGACAATAGCTTTCCTCGCTAGTGATTTGGCCAGCAACATCACTGGAGCCACAGTGCCAGTAGACGGAGGCAGACATGCCATGTGTCCTCGATAAAAAAAAAATTTGTTAAACCCCAACCTTGTGCCAGAGAAAAACGAATTTGAATACAGTATGCAATGATCAGTGCCTTTCTTCATTCTTCTTCTTAGATTGTAAGCATACTTTTGCAAAGCTTTTTTAATTTGTTATTAATGCATTTATATTTGTAAAATTGTTATTTTGTGTGTTTCTTACAAAGAATAAAGTTTATTTTAAAAAATCTGTTTCACTTGCATGATAGCGAACTTTAGGATATAAATAAGCTATCTTGTAGCGGACCACTCCTGCCTTCTTGTGGGTGTTGTCAGGGCAACTGAGAGGTTGCACCAGGAATGGTAGCAGCGTTCTCCTGTTATATTAAGATCATTATTGCGATCACCTCTCAATGTGGTGATTATGGTAAATACACCAATGGACAGCCCACCACAAATGGTATTCTATTGGGGAGGCTTATGTTGAGCTTTGAATGTATTTCAGCTGATGATGTGTCTTTTATATACCTATAATGTTAGAAATATTAATGAAAGACATCAGATAGTGTTAGAAATATTAATGAAAGACATCAGTAATTTTCATGGTGATTTATTTCCATTACTTATATAGGTATAAAATTATTTTATTTCTAAATGTTATCCTAACATAGCAAATATATCACAATTGCCTATTTAAACACTACTAACAAATCATCTGGATCTTACAATCTAACAGGTCTAGTATCTAAAGATCATTTATATTTTCTATGTTCTTGGTATTGAGAGAAAGGACTTAGCTGCTAAACCCCTTTTCTGTCCAACACCTAGATCATAAAGGATTGAGTACAAAAATATATAATCTTATTTGTCTATTTTAATTATTATATTAGGAATACCTCAACATACTGAGTTCTAGATCTTAAATATGTATCTATTCATTGCTTTGTAAATCTAGCTTAACAATAAAATAATTTAGATTATTGTTGTAATTGGATTCTGTCTGATATGTTCTGGCAACAACTTTGTAAGAAAGCCTAGACTGTGACTTGAATGACAAAGATGCTAATTATGCTTCAGCTTCGCACAATCCTTATTTTATTGTACACTTTGATTTTAAAATATGTGTTGCTTTAAGTTTGTTGCGCCACTTCTTCACAGCCCTTCACGGTGAAATGTTAACATGCAGTACCCAAGTGTACTCTTGTGCAATAAATGATTTTGACTTAGACTTTGCGTCACAGTGTCTAGTCTAACAACGTATCTTATAGAAGTCGCTTGCAACAATTCACATAAAAAGTGTTAAACAATATCGCAGATACAAGTTTTAATAATAAAACTAAATGTTTCGCACTTGGTTTAGCATTTCGTACCGATTCACAGTGTGTCAAGAACCCCATTTTTGTTGCATTTAGTTTTTATGTAAGTAATCGATAGTTCTTAACATTCTTAGTGCTAGAGTTCAACTCCGGCTTTGACACGATTCGTACTTTATTTTTTTTTAAATGCCGAAGAGTCGTATCCGGTTCTTGAAATACGAAAAAAAATTAATTTCTCTAAATTGGAATTACTTATCGTGATTTCGATTAGTTCCAATAATCACTAATTTCAATAATTACACAATAATTACATTCCAATATAAAATAGAGTGTCAAGAATCTTTAGTGTAGAAATCTTGGCCTAATACATTGTAAGTGTTGAATAAAAAAAAAATGAGAAATAAAATTTTACTTCCTTTCCTACTCACGATAAACGGACAAAAATTTGTGAAAAAATATGTTACTATATGTGTCATTATTGAAACTAATCAAAATCGCAATAAGTAAAACCAATTCCTGAAAATTAATTTATTTCCGTTTTTTCCTAACGACTGATAACTAAACTTTCACATTTTATTAAAAAAAAACTACAAGTCGTATCAAAGTCGGAGTTGAACTCCAGCACTTAGAATGTTAACAATTATCGATTAATGATATAAAAACTACATACAACAAAAAAGGGGTTTCTAACACACTGTGCGATTATTTATTGTCACAAGTGTGTGCTATGCAAAATCAACATAAGAATCTAGGTAGGTATTATTACAGGTGTTAATTAGATTTACTTGACATACTTTCCAGTGCAAATAGCTCAACAATAGCTAGCATTTAACGACAGGTTTACAATGGCTTCAACCATCGCAATGTATTGCATATTTAGCACAAGGTGGGACACTAAATATTGTTAATACTAAATATTAAGTGCAGTCCGTAAAACTAATGATATGTAAAAATAATCTGTCAAATCATGATTTTAGTTGACGTGGTATTATATCAGATGGATAGAACAAGACACTGGTTAGGCCAGTCGTAGATATAGGCTAAAAGTTCACATGACCGCGCAGTACCGCGCGGTTGACCCCGCGCAGTACAAAATTACAGCGCGGTATCGAGCGGTCATAATATAGACGATAACATTCGGCTGTCCAATTTTATACCCTAGCTTTTGCTAACTAAATTTGAAATTGTAAATTTACATGCTGATATTAAATGAATTTGCTAAAATTATATGCAGTTGTTAGGTTTTGGAAATCATATTTTCTAAATTATTCATATTTTGCCTGTTTTGTTGCTTTGAACTATACAGTTTATGAAATAGAATTGCTTACAAACCAAAAACATTTTTATTTTACATTTTACTTGGTTATTTTATTAAATTGGACAGCCGCACTGTACTTGAACGCGGAGTCGTCGTTCACGCCGTGGGCGGTATTGAGCGGTCATGAACTTAGTATGTAAACCACAACGATCTCTATGTACTACTACTAGATGGAGCGTTCCAAACAATCGCTCTGCTCCACGCAAGTAGCCACAACTCTTTCACAATCACAATGAAACTTGTGCAGTTACTACGCAGAACGTTTAATTATGTCAAAATATTGACGCTACGGTTAAATAATGTCAATATTTAGTAAATAATTAAATGTTCTGAGTAGTAACTGCACAAGTTTCAAAGTGAATGTGAAAGAGTTGTGGCTACTTGCGTGGAACAGAGCGATTGTTTGGAACGCTCCATCTAGTAGTACATAGAGATCGTTGGTAAACCATAATCCGCATAATTTTTATTTAAATTCAAGTATGGCCCTTCCACTGCGAAATCCAAAAGCTGTAAAAATCTTTGAAATAACTACATTGCAAACTGAAACTAGGTACCCCGCTTTACGCGACCGCGTTACCGCTCGGCCACGACCTTGCCGCTGCCAGCGGCAGCTAGGAGCGGGGCGGCGAGCGGCGAGAACAAATGTACAAACATGTTAGCAGCACGCCACGAGGCGCCGCAATCAGCGGCCAACCTTCCGCCTGCCGAAACCGCGTCGCTTACCGCGCCGCGTCCCGCTAAGCCAAAAGTCGTGGCCGAGCCGTTAGATGCGGTTTCGGTCTTACGCGAATTTCAAATTTCGCGCTAAAATGCCTCGCTTTACGCTGATTGGTTACATGTATGTATGTCAACTTGTCTTTGGTCGCGGAATTCCCACTTTCTCTGACCATTCTGATAAAAGAATGGGGGATGATGGAGTTGCAGAATATTCCCCCTTGAACGTACAGTGAGGAGGAACAGAGAGAGTTTCATCTTCTAGTGGAATACAAAATGCTCTAAGATTTATTCAGGTTTGGACATATTGTAGAGCATATTGATTTTGTACTGACATTTGTCTATGTTTAAACGCAAACCCCTATATACGCGAATTTCACTTAGCGCGAGTTTTTGCGGAACGTTTCCATCGTGTAAAGCGGGGTTTATCTTCAATCTGTTTATGCCTTCATGTTATTTTGACAGATATTAAAATTAGTACTGGCGCTTGTAAAACTTATCTTATTTAAATTCTCTAAGGAAGCAGCAACTCATTAGCTGGGACCACAGCGAAGAATTTCCTGCATTCGTTGACGCAAGCTTCGATGATTTGTGCAAAGGCGGCTGGCGCGATCTCTCGTATCACAGGCTCCCAGTTTTGGTTAATCACCGTATGAATGGTGTTAGCTGTAAAAGAAGTTTTATTAAACGTTAGTTATTTAGAATTAACAATGTTAAGGAAATGTTATGTATTAGAAATGACTGTGTTAATGTATATATGGCAATAGAATGAAAATACTGTTGTTATGCAACGATCTCTATGTATTACTAGATGGAGCGTTCCAAACAATCGCTCTGTTCCACGCAAGTAGCTACAACTCTTTCACATTCACAATGAAACTTGTGCAGTTACTACTCAGACCATTTAATTATTTACTAAATATTGACATTATTTAACCGTAGCGTCAATATTTAGTAATAATTAAATGTTCTGCGTAGTAACTGCACAAGTTTCATTGTGAATGTGTAACGTGAATCTCTTTTAATTTACGTTAATCGCGATTTCAACACAATCGATTCTCGATTCACTTTTAATCGATAATCGGTATCAACCGTAGAAGCGGCAACCCCTACGCGGCGACGCGAAACGTCACTAACTTCACTCGGTCATTTCAAATCTCGAGAGAAAAAACGAACAGCTGTTTCGTACTGTCAGATTTTAATTTATTCCTTGGTGCCCTAAAACCACCTAAAAAGCGTTAATTACTCAATAAATAGTGTTCCCTATATTAAACACTAAATTCAGTTAATTTAGACCCCCGCTGTTGGGTAAGTGTGAACTGATATTTACCTATTTGTTAATTTGGCCTTGTAAACCTCTTTTCATAAATTCTGTTCTGATCTGTGTATGTTTTCCACTTGTTTTCTTTGGTTCTTTATGTCATGTTCTATTTTCACCTTCCTACCACTGTGCTATTCCGTTCCAATCTCCATGTATCGCCACAATCAAACCACCCATCATGGCCCAGCTTACTTGCAATGGTGTGGAAAGGTGGATGCATGGAGACTCACTGGAAGAGGATCTAATTCCGCTAAATCTTCCAGGGTTCTAAGTTAACGCCTAAGTTAACGTCGAAGTTAACGTTGAAGCTCTCTTCACATCGTTGACCTACACTCTCCGCTACATCGTTTGGCCTTGGACCCCTTGGACGAGCTGCGGACACTCATTGCAGAGCCAGCACCTAGCCCTCATCGGAGACTCCTGCAGTCACCGTCCACACTACAGCAGGGACAGCCAGGCCAGTAGCGGAACACCTCTGAAGCTCGACCAAACCTAGAAACTGCCATCAGGGCGGTCGATCACGACCCATTTAAATCTTTAATAAAGTTATCTTATATTTTGTTCATGTCTTGGGTTTTATTAGCTACACAGCCCAAGCGTGACAGTGGCGCCTACAACGTGTTTTTGATGGTCAGTTTTTGAGTTTTGTTGAGCTTTTTGAGTAGTTTGCATTGTGCGCATACACATTGTAAAGTTTTGTTTTTTTACTTTTATTTTTGCTTTCTTTATTTGTGTGCTTGATAACCAAGTTTTAGAGTGTAAATTGTTTTGTAACTGTTGTAAATTTTTTTTGTCTTAAATTGAAATTACCTTCAAATGTAAAAAAAAGTGAACACTAGTGACGTTCCTACCTTTCGGTAATTTATAATCGATTCTTTATAACGATTGTTAATCGATATATTTTTATGTTTTGTAATCGTTTCTCTTTAAATTAATCGTATCTATTATTGTAAACATTCTACATTTTGGTTATCGGTTATTTTTATTTTGCATATTTAATTTTTAGTTGCAATTTTTATTTTTGTTTTGGCTTTGCTTTATTTCATTCATTTTCATTCTTATTTATATTTTCATTTTAAAAAAAAAAAACAACTCTGTTATCACTACATTGTTACAGAGCGGAGTAGTAATAGTGCTTTATTTATTTGTATCGTTCACATTTGCCCAAACGAGTTTGATATCTGATATTTTTGTTTATTCCTTGCTTTTGTCGACATGGGCGATATTAAGTTTCTGTCTTTGCAAAAAGCAGAGTTGGCGTATGAAGTTGCAATCCGTGGGGAAACTCCCGCATCTACGGTTGAACAATTGCGAAAACAGATTGTGAAAATAGCTGCGTTACATCCTTCGGAGGATATTCTTGTCTCACCATTCGGTCCTGTTACTGATCTGGAAGCAGTTAAGGAAACATTGCTGAAACTTGACGATTTAGTAGCACAATTAAGTTTAAGTTTTGATAGGAATATTTTATTGAGAGCTCAAAATTTAACACTGCATTTAAAATACAGAATTAGCAGAATTGATTGCTCTACTTGCGCGGAAGGACTTCAGATATTGTCGGATTGTGTAAATCGATTCGAATCGCTTAAATACAAACTTAAAAATATAAAACCGCCTGGTGACGCACTAGACAAAGATGATGACACGGATGCTGCTGGGACTATGACCCCTAATGTTATGGCATGTACAACGTCAAGTTGTGATAAAGGACTGTCTGATTTGTCAAAACTAAAATTCAACGGCAAAACGTGTGCACGTGCTTTTATTCAACGCGTAAACGAATTTTCAACAGCAAGAAGCATACCTTCTCATAAACTACTTACTTTTGCTACTGAAATTTTTACCGATGAGGCACTACATTGGTTTAGAAGCATTAAACATACCGCATCCTCTTGGAGTGATGTCTGCGAGAGACTTAAAGACGATTTTGGTCACGCTGATTATGACTATCGTCTTCTTGAAGAGATAAGAGCACGCACACAAGGTGAACGCGAAAACATTACTATTTACCTTTCTATTATGTCAGGCATGTTCTCACAGCTGGATAGGAAAATGTCGGAGGAAGAGAAACTAGAAATTATTATGCATAATATTCGTCCTTGCTATGCCAACGTACTAACTTCTTCGTCTGGTATTAATAACATTGAAACATTGCGTTCATTATGTAAAAATTTTGAAAACATACAAGCCCGTATGTCTCAATTTCGAGAGCCGCCAAGAGTTTCTACTGAAACACTAGCCCCTGAGTTTGCGTATCAGTCTACGAGTGCTAATAAAAACTTTAAAGATCTTCCGAGTAATAACCAAAAGTTTCATTACTCTGCTAACTACACTAAGTTCAATAAAGGGTATGGTAACTATACACAGTACAATACCCCAAACAACACAAACGCACAGACGAAACAACATTACTCGTACAATTACAATCGTAGTCAGGGTAATACTAATACTAACTACTCAAATTACAACAACGCAAATACTAATGCGAAACCTGTGAACACCATCACAAAGAATAACAAGTTCTGCCCACGTTGTCGAGTGGACAGTCATTGTCTTAGGAACTGTACAGCTGAACGAAAGATAGTTTGCTTTCGTTGCGGTCGTCCTGACGTTCGTTCAAATGACTGCCCTGATTGTCAAAAGAATACTCCAAATAATTCAAAAAACTAGAAAACCAGGGTTGTAGTACATCTAATATTAACCATTTTGATGCTTCTGAATGGCAAAAATGGTTACAATTTATTAAAAACTTCTCTACAATTTACAAAGTTACTTCAATCCTGCTAGATAAACCTGAAAATGATACTAGACCTTATATTAAAATGAAAATTAATGATTTAAATGCTTGCGGTTTATTAGATTCTGGTGCTGCGGTATCGATTCTTGGCAATAATTCCCATCAGGAATTATTAAACGTAGGTCTAACCATTAACAATGGCGATGAAATTAGTGTTATTGCTGCTGGTGGTCAAAATTTAAAAAGCATAGGTTACATGAATCTACCGATACACTTTGAAAACGCTTTTAACATTATCAAGTGCTATATAGTTCCACAAATTGAAACTCCCTTACTACTAGGAGTAGATTTCTGGAGGAAATTTGAGTTGTGCCCCAAGTATATTGGCTCTATTGACATAACTCAAAACAGATTAGCTTCGTTAGCGATTTTAACTACGGATTTCGACAAGCATATTACCTCTATGGATAATCTAGTAGATTCACAGCGCCATATTGCAAACAATTTAATTGAACAATTCAACGAAATCTCTACAGAACGTAAGGGTCTAGGCAGAACTCATCTGATTACTCATCACATTGATACAGGTGATTCCCCTCCGTTAAAACAGAGATACTACCGTATGTCTCCCGAAAAACAGAAAATTTTGAAAGAGCAGGTTGATGAAATGCTAGGTCTAGATGTTGTGGAGCCTTGCGAGAGTGCATGGTCATCACCAGTACTAATAGTATCCAAAAAGAATGGTCAACCTAGATTCTGTTTAGATAGTAGGAAGTTAAATTCTGTTACCAAACGCGATGCGTATAATCTTCCATATATATCAGAGATACTGGACAATCTTCGCGATGCCAAATTTCTTTCTAGTATTGATCTGTCCAAGGCATTTTGGCAGATACCTATTGCTGAAGAAGATAGGAATAAAACCGCATTTTACGTCCCAGGTCGCGGCACTTTACGTTTTAAGACCACAGCCTTTGGTCTGACAAACGCACCTGCGACTCAGCAACGTCTAGTTGACATGATGTTCGGCCACGAATTTGAGTTAAGAGTATTTGCGTACTTAGATGATATTGTGCTTGTAAGCAACACTTTCGAGGAGCACGTCTCACTATTGTTACGAGTGCTTGATAAATTGAAACAGGCAAATCTCACTATCAACATCGATAAGTGCCAATTTTTTAGGAGTCAGTTAAAGTATTTAGGATACGTCGTAGATGCTCAAGGTTTACGCACTGACCCAGAAAAAGTACAAGCTATTGTAAATTACCCAACCCCAACTTGTAAAAAGGACGTTAAACGTTTCTTAGGAACTGCTACTTGGTATCGCCGTTTTGTTCCTAACTTTAGCACGTTAGCGGGCCCTCTAAACAAGTTGACTACTAACAAAAAGACATCTCCACCCTTCTCTTGGAGCACTGAAGCAGATGCCGCCTTCAATAGTCTCAAAAAATGTTTAGTTTCTGCCCCAGTCCTGGCCTGCCCAGATTATAGCCAACCTTTTGAGGTCCATGCCGATGCAAGTAATTACGGCACTGGCGCAATGTTGACGCAATTAATTGACGGAAAAGAGAGGCCCGTAGCTTATATGAGCAAGTCTTTAACTGGTGCAGAGAAAAACTATAGCATAACAGAGAGGGAAACACTCGCTGTTCTCATTGCGTTGGAGCATTGGCGTTGCTACCTGGAGAATGGACAAACCTTCACCGTCTACACGGACCATTCCGCTCTTCAATGGTTTTTATCCCTTAGCAATCCAACCGGTAGACTAGCTAGGTGGGGGGTACGTCTATCTTCATTTAATTTTGTCATCAAGCATCGTCGTGGAGTAGATAACGTTATACCCGACGCTCTATCTCGTGCGTTCCCCGTATCAGCAATTTCCACATCTAACTCAATTACAACTACAACCGATTCTTGGTACAAAACAATATACAACACTTGTTTAAACAATCCCAGTAGTCTCGAAAATTTTAAAATTAATAACAATTCCCTTTACCGTCTTTCAAAAAACAAGTCTCCTCTTACTGCTGAGTTTGCATGGAAAGAGGTAGTTCCTAGCGAACTACGTGAGAAAGTGATTTCTGAAAACCACGATGAACCTACTGCAGGTCATTTGGGAATTCACAAAACTTACCTTCGCTTGGCTCTACGCTACTTCTGGCCGGGTATGCACTCAGACGTTGTAAAATTTGTTTCAAATTGCCCAACTTGTCTTTCCATCAAATCACCTAACCATGCTACCCTGGGTGAAATGGGAAGACCAAAACAATGTTCCCGTCCATTTCAGATGATTTCAATTGACTTCATTGGTCCACTTCCCACTAGTCGAAAACAGAACTGTTACTTACTTGTAGTAGTCTGTTGTTTTTCTAAATATTGCGTTATGTTTCCACTGCGCAGAGCAACAGCTGATGCAGTGGTGAAACATTTAGAGGACTCTGTGTTCCTTGTTCATGGTGTTCCACAAACAATTTTCTTAGATAATGGTAGCCAGTTTATTTCCAAAAATTTAGAAAATTTCTTTAAAAAGTATAAAATACCAAATGTATTCTTCACACCAAAGTACACTCCACAGATAAACACAGTTGAAAGGTACAACAAAACTATTGTAACCTGCATTTCATGTTTCATAGAGAACGATCACAGATCATGGGATTTTAATTTGCCAAAAATACAATTTGCCATGAATAATTCTGTAAGTGAGGCAACAGGCTATACACCCACATTTCTCATTCATGGGAGAGAACTCGTCACATGCGGATCCCACTACATTGATCCGAATATCGAGGACGAAGTTATTTTCTTACCTCGCGACATTTACTGCGATAATATAGGTAATTTAGCAGGCATATTTAATAATGTACAGGCTTCTCTTTGGCACGCTCACGTAAAGAATACGTCTAGGTATAATTTACGCCGAAAATCGGCAGAATTTCAAATTGGTGACATCGTCTGGAAAAGAACGTATTTCCAGAGCGATAAAGACCAATACTTTAGTAAAAAGTTAGCACCCAAATTTATCAAATGCAGGGTGGTAAGTAAAAACTCACCTTTAGTATATGAGTTACATGACATGAACGGTAAAGACATTGGTACTTGGCATATCAAAGATTTGAAATTAGTTAGTAGTTATCAATAAATTATTTGCAATACACAGAACAGATATTTTTATCAAAATTTTGTAATTTTTTTCCTCACCGATAGTCGCGTCGATGATTGTCACCTATTTTTGTTTTTGAAAAACGGAAGATTTACTTTAAGTCAACAGATCAATATGTCAGTTGCCTTTATTTATGACTTGGTGCCTCGTATTAATTAATAAATATTGAGGTTAGTTAGTAAGATGAATTTTGAAAGTTGAAGAATGTTTTGTTGATGTATGAATGGTAAGAGTAGTTCTTCTTATTTACATTATCGTTGGAATTTACTTATAACCTAGGTAAAGTACAACAAGAACGGCGTGATTATTAGGTTGAATTTTTCCTTTATTTAGTTAGTTTCGGATTTTTTCTTCATAGGAAGTAAAATCCTGGAGGGGAGAGGCGAATCTGTAACGTGAATCTCTTTTAATTTACGTTAATCGCGATTTCAACACAATCGATTCTCGATTCACTTTTAATCGATAATCGGTATCAACCGTAGAAGCGGCAACCCCTACGCGGCGACGCGAAACGTCACTAACTTCACTCGGTCATTTCAAATCTCGAGAGAAAAAACGAACAGCTGTTTCGTACTGTCAGATTTTAATTTATTCCTTGGTGCCCTAAAACCACCTAAAAAGCGTTAATTACTCAATAAATAGTGTTCCCTATATTAAACACTAAATTCAGTTAATTTAGACCCCCGCTGTTGGGTAAGTGTGAACTGATATTTACCTATTTGTTAATTTGGCCTTGTAAACCTCTTTTCATAAATTCTGTTCTGATCTGTGTATGTTTTCCACTTGTTTTCTTTGGTTCTTTATGTCATGTTCTATTTTCACCTTCCTACCACTGTGCTATTCCGTTCCAATCTCCATGTATCGCCACAATCAAACCACCCATCATGGCCCAGCTTACTTGCAATGGTGTGGAAAGGTGGATGCATGGAGACTCACTGGAAGAGGATCTAATTCCGCTAAATCTTCCAGGGTTCTAAGTTAACGCCTAAGTTAACGTCGAAGTTAACGTTGAAGCTCTCTTCACATCGTTGACCTACACTCTCCGCTACATCGTTTGGCCTTGGACCCCTTGGACGAGCTGCGGACACTCATTGCAGAGCCAGCACCTAGCCCTCATCGGAGACTCCTGCAGTCACCGTCCACACTACAGCAGGGACAGCCAGGCCAGTAGCGGAACACCTCTGAAGCTCGACCAAACCTAGAAACTGCCATCAGGGCGGTCGATCACGACCCATTTAAATCTTTAATAAAGTTATCTTATATTTTGTTCATGTCTTGGGTTTTATTAGCTACACAGCCCAAGCGTGACAAATGTGAAAGAGTTGTGGCTGCTTGTGTGGAACAGAGCGATTGTTTGGAACGCTCCATAGTAGAAAATAGAGATCGTTGTTGTTATAGAATTAACGATGATAATTAAATGTCATGTAAGAGAGATAAAACGCTGTGTTAATATACAGATGGCAAGAAATATCAAAAGAGCGATACAAAAACTTGCAACTTACTTATTAAAATAGGTAAGAATGAATTATTAGTAATTTCCTAAATACTCAATGATAATACGATTAACGAAGCATATCTGAAAACTTTAGTTCCATGCGTTAATGAATTTAAACAGAATGCATTAATAGTTGAATACAACATCTGCAGCTAACTGAAGTGATAAATGCGGAAGTAAGGAGATAAATTGACGTGTAGAAAGAAAATAGGTAAAATGAACTTAAAAGAACTTAAACGAGCTGTCTTCGCGCCTCATAGAAGCTTCCGGTGACCAGAGGGCTGGCCAGTACCTCAGGCAACGCATTAGTTTGGCCATACAAAGAGGGAACGTCGCCAGCCTTCTGGGCACAATGCCCTAGTGCGACCACCTCGACGGCCTTGTTTATTACTTGTAGTTTAGTGTTAGTAGTTTTCTATTTCTTAATGTTTAGTTATGTTTGGCTTATGTCTTTATAGTATTATAATTAAATAAACGAAATGTCCAAGAACTTAAAGTATCTTGCTCAAAAATGAAATATGAAAAGTGAATTCATCACTCCAATAATGAATCATGCACCGCTGGTAAGAATCGCCTGGAAACTTGGTCAGATGGATGGTTAGAACTTAAAGTAATGCGAAGCATAGAAACTAAATTGTAGCAGCAAACCAAAACAATGAAATAAGAAAAGTATTAAGAAGTTGACGAGATTAAAATATAAGGTTAATTTGGTACCGTAAGATGAAATAACATTTAAAATGGCCACTACAGAAAACATGCAACAACATCGCCGACATTGTTGTTAAAACACCATGCGAGACGAGATGACCAAAACGAGAATGAAATGAAATGGAAACGAGATGAAATCAAAGCAACAGCCAAATGGCTAAATGAAGACTCCAACCATTTAAGGTCTCAGCAACTCGCTGGCAGGAATCCTCCCGAAGAACTGATTGACGACTCCGATGCAGTACTTGACGATCTGCTTTACCGCAGGCGACCCGATCTCACTCATAATCAAACTCCAGTTTTCATTCGAAAACCTGTTTGTTATGTCACCTGAAAATTAGTTATCGTTTTGGTTATGTTTAGTCATGAACGTGTTTCATGTGTAGCGTATCTTAATTATTAATTCGGCGTCCCACAAGGCAATTCCACATTATCATATCATAATGTATCTTGCTTTTAAGACAGACATACTCCTCATAAGAATTCACATCCTAGTGTACTACTACTGTTCGTCTTGGGGGTAATTTCCCAAAAAATATAGATATCTTCACTACATTTTAGTAAAATTGATTGGGCTCGTGATTTCGTGGTCTTCCAATCAATGTCATGATTTCGTCAAAACATTCCCAGTTAAAATGATCAATATGTCGTCGAGGCTGAAGAAGTGTCTCATCGAGCAAACTTTCTACAGCTTTGATGAATTCATTGAAAATTGTAAATGTAATTAGTAGTGTTTAATGTTTGTTTATTCTTTTTATATTATTTTATGAGACGTAATCATTTTATATAATATTTATTACTATGTTATGTTATAGATTTTATTATTGTATGACCTGTAATTGCCGATTACCAATAATAAATGTCTATGTCTATAAACACTTACTCAGTTCCTTATTTCCTCCGAAAAGGTTGGTGAATTTGAACTGGGCGTGGTCCATCTTGTATGTGTCTTTGTAGCCCGTTACCACCCAGTGCCCGTTTTTGGTCTCATAGTCGTACTTTACAATGATGTTCAGGTTCTCTGTTAAACCAAAAGTCAACTTAATGATAGGGCTCGTACAAATCTATTTGCTTAAATACACACATACATTTAGCTACGGTAGGCAAAATTAACAGAGCGGCGAAAAACGTGTCGGAATCATGTATTCTGACACGTTTTTCTCTACTTTTGTTAAATACGGGCTTCTACCCGCGACTTTCTCCGCATAAAAGTATCCTAGGTATATGTTATTCCAGAATATAAGCTGTCACTGTACCAAGTTCATGAGGTCGTGGGTTTAACCGAGCCCGTATACCAATGTGTTTTCAGAAATTTAAGTATGGTTTATTTATAATAGCACAGTCTTTTTTAAGGCGTATGTAAAGTCTACCAAATCGGCTTGGGGCACCGTTGGTGGTCAGGGGTTTGGCACAAAAGATCCCGAAGGGTCGAAGTATCGCCAGGTCTTCCTGCCCCCCCTAAGCCTTTCCCCTAAGCCTTCATCTCGGACAAAGTTGAATATTTGTTTGCTAGAATGCTACCAATAAACTGATATCAGTGGAATTTCATTTCGAGGTAAACAAGTGCAGCAATTAATCTCAATTTATTCATTACCTCAAAAGTTCACAAGATGTTCTCATTTATTATGTTTATATTTTTTAAGGCTTGTCAAACCGGCTTTTCTTGATAGGCCAGTGTCATCATCATGTTTAACATAACCGTTAAAAAAACACGTGGTACAGGTACAAAGCACTTACTGATCTTGATCTTGGCTCCTCCGTTGCCCCTAATCGGCAGGATGATGATCTGGCCGTCCATCTCGTAGTTAGCTTTCAGGGTCACGTTGGCTGTGAAGTCGAAAATTGCTTTGCCTTTCTCTGGGAATAACCTGGGGACAAAATCACAAAATCTTTATTATTTGTATGCAAACTTGATGATTTTTAAAAGATGTGTTGCGTGAAGTTTGTTGCGCCGTTTCTTCACAGCGCTAACACCTAGGAAGCGGTAGTAGATAAAAAAAAATGACGTGTATAAATGTACCAAGTGTACTCATATGCAATAAATGATTTTGACTTTGACAAGAAATTAGACTTAAAAAATCTGTGGGTACTGAATAATCACGAACCTGTATCTGAAATTATTGTGGATTCAACTACAGCTGGAAGAAATATGAACAGTCGTTTTCAACCGACTTCAAAAAAGGAGGAGGTTCTCAATTCGACGGTATGTTTTTTTTTTTTTTTGTATGTTTGTTACGCGATTACTCCGCCAATTCTGAATGGATTTTGATGGTTCATATTTTATATGGTAGGTCATACTTCAGAGGTGGTCCCATATAAATTTTATCGAAATTCATTCAGCGCTTTTTGAAAAATCAACAAAGACACAAATATAGTCTTAGTATACATAGACGACATGCTAGTTTGGTGTTCCCTTCAGCCAAGGATGATGCATTAAAACTATGGATCCATCATATTAAGTTGAAAGTAAAAAGTGTAATCGACTCCTTCACACATTTAATAATGGTCATTGTACAAAAGAGATAGGTATATTGAATCTGTATTGTTTAAATATTAGAATGTCTCCACTTTTCCACGATTCCACGTGAACAGACGCCATCAGGCTTCATTTTCAGTGCATTAAATAACTTTTTAGTATTTACTGGAACAAATTATGGACATATTTGTTTAAATCAACTTACCGATGAAAAGATAATTTGTAATTGTTTTCCGTTAAAACACCAATTTGGCTTCGACAGCCCACAGCAGCACATGCCATAGTTATTACAAAAGCAGGTTACACAGAACATAATAACTAACGAATTAATCACGAAATTTACGAAAAACTAACGCAACCAAAATGGTATTCAGCTGTATACCAAAAGCTTTCAGACGTCAAAACTGGTGGCCCGCCGGCTTTCAAGATGACGCGCGTGCCAATTTTTATCTCTTTTTTTCTCAGTAAATGCTGCCATATATATGACAAGTATGAAGTATTTATTTCAGGTTTCAACTTATAATGAGTCATCCATGGTTTTACTGCTTTATCCTTGCATTCAACAAAAGTTGTGATGAGGAATTTCAATATTTTTTTAACTGTCATTAGCTAAGAACAAAGAAGATTGTATGTATTTGTAAGGAGCCTTCATAATAATTATACATTAATATTTGTTCTTAAAGAAAACGACCTATTTGTTGAAAAGATTACACAAGCGTATTATTTTTGTTAAAGGTTTCTCACTGTGGGGTCGATTTAAAAACTTGCCGCATAGCAACTAACCGAGTCGATCTGGATTCATTTGATAAATGCTCGTGTTGCAAGCCAAGACATTGCTCTTCGGTTTCGATTGATAAACATTTTGAATCAAACTGAGTCGTTGAGCATGACTTTCTGGACTTTCATTAAGCCTTGATAAGTTCTTGTGTCTAAGAAAGTCTATAGGCCCGCTGTTCAAAACTCTCATTTGAAATATTTATAGCATTTCTTTCCCTACTTTTCTTTAAACAATCTTTCTTCTCGTCACTACTGTCTTCCTAACGGCGCTGTCTCATTTGAGCAACGCGTTTTAAATAAACAAAATACACTTACTTCCCACTAAAAAGTAAAAAATAAAATTATTTTTTAGAAAAAAGAAAAACCGACTTCAAGGCTGTACCTACACGTCCAAACTTAAACTAAAAAGTAGAAAATAATATTTTAATTACTTCAAAGCAATTATTGATACTTATATACCTATTTACAATTTATAATAAGTTATTTTTGGAGTCGGTGCCAGCCAAAGCAAAAATAAGCTTAATGGATACCTCACTTCACTCAGGCATATCCCCCCGTGTTGCTTAAATTGTTAATTAAACTGTTCTTCTTGGCTGGCACCGACTCCAGAAATAACTTATTATAAATTGTAAATAGGTATATAAGTATCAATAATTTCGTTGATTGTCCCTTAATGCTCTTTGCTTTGAAGTAATTAAAATATTATTTTCTACTTTTTAGTTTAAGTTTGGACGTGTAGGTACAGCCTTGAAGTCGGTTTTTGTTTTTTTCTAAAAAATAATTTTTATTATCATCCGATATAATTGCTTCTAGAAAAATTTACTTTATTCATATCTCAGGTTCTAAGTGGCGTATCAAGATGAAACATGCACCAGATTTTAAGTTAGACCACCAGCAAGACAACTGTGAAAACTGCATCAAATTTAATTCAGTAGTTTTTGCGTGATGCGGTAACAAACATACATACAGACAGACAGACAGACAAAAATTCTAAAAAAATTTGTTTTAGCTTCTACTGGCCTTATAAAGACCACTCATAATTATTTTTTTTATATTTCTCATGTACAGACATAGACCAGTTACAGTTTTATCATAAGTATAGATTTTGGGACTTCTGTTTATACGAAATCATTGCTAATTCGATATAAACTTTATCTCTCATATAATGGATTCTGCCTCCTTTCGAGTAAAGGAGAATTAAACGTGGTTTTGTCAACACTTACTTGTAGGAGTTGACTCTAAAGCCCCTCAGTCCGGTGACCACGGTGTCAGAAAAGGTAAGCCTTAGAGAGTTACTGTCGATCTTCACAGTCCCCAGCTGCACTGGGTCCAGCGGTGCGATACCGAGCTCCGGGATGCCGTCGGCGAAACTCGGACCGGCCGCGGCGATGACCTTTTCGATGCACTGGTTCAGTTTTGGGTCTGATACTGAGCAGGCTTTCATGAAAGATGCTGTAACAAGAAAAATGCTTAGAATTTAAGGATTTTGTACACACGCTTTGCTTTTAATGTTTGGATTGCGATGTAATTTTTGTGAACAATTAACCGGAGATCGGATTTAGGTGGAATCAACCATGTACTTGTGACGTATATGTTAATATGGATTTTCCGGGAATTTTTCCAAAATTAAAAAAAAATGGTTCATCATTTGTCATTCCGTTATGTAAAAACTCGTACAAAAATATAAATATGGAAATTCCACATAGCTCATCTATAATTCTTTCACCTCCCGTTTACCAGTAAAATAACATACATACATACATAATGCTCACGCCTTGGTCCCAGAGGGGTAGGCAAAGACGATGTATCGCTACTTTGCGCAATCTAATGTCGCAAAGTGGCTTTCCTTCGTCCGCTTTTCGCCCCGTGATACCCCTTGACGTGATGTGTTGCGAACAACATCGCCGTAAAATGAAATACAGATAATATGAAATTATATTTTCTTAATCGAATATTAGGTACCTATACATATACTTTTTTGTTATTACTCCTAACAGTCCCAGGGTTTTCATTAAAACAGTCAATAAAACCCAGTTAAAAGGAATATCCATATTCATCTTCCGATGTATATTTCATTCCAGATTCATAGTCCTATGAAAACCAACGCTATTTACGTCTCGGTAACATATACATGAAAGGGTCACCAGCAGCAAAAACAGGTTTGTATTACCATGTAAACTTTGCAGTCCACTTAGGAACACCATCTATTGTGTATTTTGTTTTCGAGACGCAAATGCGTTTGTTTTCATAGGACTATTAATCTGGAATGAAATATAGGCACTACCTTACTCCGATCCCTAATAATAACCAACCTACTGTATTTTTTTATGATTTATCTTATCAATCAAGTTATCTGTTTGTTCATAGGTATGCGAGTAGTTATAACAAAAATCTAGGCTATGTCTCCGCGTGATCTGCATAACATTGTCAATAAAATATTCTCTACAGCTGTTTGATCATTGACCCGGTGCTTTCTACATTCTATCCCATAGAAATCCTATCAAGATAGAATGGTGGAGCAGGCGCGTCACTCATGCCAACAATGTCAAACGCTTACTCGTTTCGCGCGGAGTCAAGGTCGGGTAAACATCGACGAAAAATCTGCAGAAGTGCCATATTGCGTAATTTCTAACTGACTAACTGTATCTCCTCACTAGAAACGTGACCGCGAGGCATAAATGGTGCGGGGGAGGGGCGCGCTGTGTCCGAAAATCGGCATGCGCGAGTCTGAAGTAAACAAGATTTCTGTGTTCTATACACACACACACTCACAATCACACACATAAAATTTTCATAATGTATGTTATAAAAAGTATACTCTCACATCTAAATTAATAATTATGTTCTAAATTAATAATTTGCGCAGAACTTTGTTTTTATCAGGTAATTAATTATTAATCTAATTGCTTGGTATGGCAGGGTGATGCACAAAAATTCCATGGGGTGGGAGCCTGGTGACCTGATCTCACAGGTTCATCCTATTTTTGGCACCAGTCTCTCACAAAAGATAAATTGTACTCATTTTAATTTTATACATTATAATTGTACTTAATCTTTGTGTTAAATAAATAAATAAATGTTGTATTGTATCCCGTAGGCAGGTGCTGTATGTTGAAAGTAGACTTTGCCAATGTATTGGCTCGCCTGTCTTATCTGTCACTTTACATGCACGTGCGCCGGCACGAGGGTCTAACACTTACATCACCAGATTCCGACCTTGACCTGCGCAAGCGCCGGCCGCTGCCACTCGACTTGTTTTTAACCTAAATTACCTACTGCGGCTTGTATTGCTCTTGTCTTGTGTTTACTTTCTGTAGAACCCTGGGTTTCCTTGACATCTGACACGACACAACTTTCATCATCATCTTTATCAAGGTGTATGGTTAGCATCATCAGCCGAAATACGTCCACTGCTGAACACAAGCCTTGGTGCTGTCTCCAAGTGTCCAGCCTGCGCAAAAAGCTAAAGGAGCTGCATGGCGCTACCCGCGTAAGAGTACAGTCAATATTACGTTCATTTTGAGCTGTTGTAGCCCCAGGCTCGGAATCATCATCAGTCGAAATACGTCCGCTAACTGATCATAAGCCTTCCCAATATAAAGCCGCTTTTGGTGGACTGTCCATTGGGGGATTTGCCATAATCACCACTCTTGACAGTTTCCCACCTCCACGCCTGCTCCCCCCGCAACTCCTCTAATCGAGGATTAACGGAGGTACGCTTACACACAACACCAGTGAAGGTAGGACAAGTCCCAGGTAATGAATTTACTCTACCTTGGTCCCCAGACAAATTAAAGAAGTAAAGAGTCGTAGGAAGAGAGTTCCCACCACTCTTGACAGGCGGATAGGTGATCGCAGTAACATTCCAGTGCCCGTATTGTACATTAGCTTACACTGACGGTGTGCGTTTTCTTGACAAATGTGGCCAAGGCAGCTCTAGCAGCACGTGGTACATTTTAATTACGAGGAATAATGTCGTCATAAAGTCCGGCAGTAGAATATAATAAGAGCTTGTTACAATAGCGGAAGAAAAATGTGATTCATCTGGCGCAGATTCAACGGTCTTTGGAGCAGACAGGTTCTGTACCAAAGCGAAGGATAGATGGTTTGCAATCGGTATCTCAGTCCTGATGTATTTACTCTTGACCTCAATCACACCTGATGGTAAAGACGATGTAGCCTAAGGTGGATCGCGCTTACCCAGAAGATGCCTATTCACTCTTCCTTTAAAAAGATCCAAGTTTTACTTGCCGTGTGGTTTCCGGTAGAGTAGAATAGGACCACTCCAACTCTTCCCGACCGTACAAGGCGACTAAGGGAATACATTATAAAACATCAATCAGGCCTTCCCAACCGTCTGGCCAGCGCGGGGAGTGTAGGCCAAATGCTCCGTCTGTCTCCGGCAGACGAAAGAGGGTTGTGCTCTATGGAAATATCGAAGCTGGGAGTTCTTAGCAGTTCGCATTATGAAAGAGGAAGCAAAACGCTTCGTTGAAAACGTGGTGTCTACTACATAAGGATGAAGTCCCCTCCCCATGCCTGGTAGTCCGATTATGGAAGGATGGGATGTGGGAATCAAATCGTGAAATTCCTGACCACAATATGATAATACCTGAACAAAATAAAATGTACCTAGGTATATAAAAGGAAATCAATATCTTCTGGCCTAACTTATTATTTTTAGTATTGGATATGCCTCTTTGCAATTTGTTGATGAACACGATGATGAAAGTTATGGACACGTATCAGATGTGAAGAAAACCCAAGATTATACAGTGAAAGTAAATACAAGATGTGCAATACAAGATTAATAGTGTTTTTTTTTACCTAAACTGCCTGAGGTGATTTAGGTTAAAATCAGTCGAGTGGTAGCGGCCGGCGCTTGCGCAGGTCAAGGTCGGATTCTGGTGATGTAAGTGTTAGACCCTCGTGCCGGCGCACGTGAACGTGAGGCGATAAGCAACACTGACGAGTAATACATTGGCAAATTCTATCTTCTATATATAGCACCGATGCAGGGGCACCGAAAATGCAACGATAGTCTGCGCAAAAAGTAAAACCCACGGATTTTACTACTTAGCGCTAGCGGATCATGTGATTCGGATAAGTATTTGGTGGTGTTAGACGCTAAACATTTATGAGAATATGTTCCATGCTATGTCGATGCTTTGTCTAATAAATAAAAACTTAAACATCTCGTGTCTGTACATTGAAGATTGCAAAAAAACATTGGGCGGTCTAAAGATAAGTAATAGAACACATTTTAGTCTTTCTGGAATTTTTGTATGTTTATCTGTTTGTTTGTGCACGCATCACTTAAAGACTACTAAACCGATTTTGCTTGACTTTTCATAGAAACATAGTGCTTAATTCGGTGTGACATATCGGCTTTATTTCATTGCAATCGGCGCAGTCAATCAAAAGTTATGTGAATTTATAGTTTTCTGAAACTCGCATACACTGCATTAGTATACAACAAAGAAGTGTAGGGTGTTCGATGTGTTCGAAGGAATTCGTATTGCAATTCGTTATTCGTAGTGGGAGTGGTATTGGGATTGGGAGTGGGAGATTGAGAATCTGAGTGGGAGCGGGAGTTGGAACGGCAGCGGATTCTGTAGTCCACGCGAGCGGAGCCCCGGGCACAGCTAGTTGTAAATAAAGAGAAGACACCTAGGAATGGGTCGTCCAGTGCCGTAACTAGCCTCTTATGCGCCTTGTGCGAGCTTGAAAAATTCCCACCCAGATCATATTCGCGCTCTTCCAAGGTCTGCGCCCTGAGCCTGGACAGCGCTGTCACCGTCCTAGTTACGGAATTGGGTCTGTCTGCATTGCTGTTTGGAGAATTAGCAAGGCGATACACATCTTGGCTCTTCAACTGGCAACAGTGTTAATTTTTGACATTGGATTGTATTGTTGCGTGTTATTATTATATCATCAGGTTATTTTTGTCTCCACTGCAGGAGCACAACCCTCTCTCATCTGCCGGAGACAGACGGAAGATTTGGCCTACACTCCCCGCGCTGGCCAGACGGGTTGGAGAGGCCTGACTGATGATTGTTGCGTGTATAAACTCTATAGAATGGAGTCATGTAAATGTTTCTGTTGGCAGAGTATGAAGTGTCTATAACGATGTCCTCTCGAAGAAATACCTACCTAGTATTGGCTCGGGCAAACACTTCTCTATAGGTCCTTCACTAAGGCTAAAAGAGGACTAACTTAGCTATATTGTCTTCGTGTTTCATTTATTTTGTTCCGTAATTGCAGGAAACAGTGTTTGTGCAAGGAAGAATGCAAATAAGCGAATTGCGACTAACAATAGGAAAAAAATCATGAACTAGATGATTACTTTGATAAGATCTCGTGATCACAGATGATGATACCTGTTTAAGTATAAGGGCGCCTGCCTAAGAAAGGTTGTTCAATTTCTCAATAACTTATTACCTACTTAAAAAGTTCAACGCAAGCCGAATTGCATCCTACGCACATGGAGGAAAGTCAATTTTACGCTGAAACCCTAAACCACTCTCACATTGACAGTCGTACGCCATTCGCCTAAGGCTGGTATCTACGCTTTCGGATCTTAGAGCGGCGCAGGAGTTTACTCATCACATCGCTCTCGCAACCCTGACCGATTGGCCCGGGCAATCGGGGCCGCGCCGCGTAGAAATACTTTTATACCTAACTAGCTGTGCCCGTGGCTCCGCTCGCATGAACTACAGAACCGCTCTAGCTCCCGCTCCCGCTCCTGCTCCCACTACCACACCCACGCCCAAGTCCACTCCCAGCTCCAAATGTAGTCCAAACTCATCTCAATCTGAATAGTACGGAAATACTATTATTTGCAATATATTGCATACTAACCTTACATACTAATGTATTTGAAAACTAAAAATGTCTATAACTTTTGATTGAGTTAGCCGATTGCGATGAAATAAAGACTAAATGTTAAGTTAAGCCCCATGGTTTTGTGAAAAGTCCATCACAATCCGTTCATTAGTTTTTAAGAGATGCGTGCACAAACTCACAGACAAACAGATAAAATGTCCAAAAATAATTGAAATGTGTTCTATTACTTATCCTTAGACCCCAATTTTTTTTTGCAAATATCTTCAATGTACAGACACGCGATGTTTAAGATTTTATTTATTAGATGAGACGGGCCTGGGGCGTGGGTAACAACTATTGCTTGGGGAGTGTTGGTTAATGGCATGAGAAACACACTTTTATAGTTGCTTTATCCATAAAACACTCACGAGACTTTACTTCGGGTCTTAAAGTAACTGGTACGGCGCACATTATAACAAAAACCTTAACAATAGATGTGAATGATATAGGCCCGCTAATGAGTGAATGAGTAGTGAATGACAGCGTTACGAAATACGCCATTGTAGGCAAGCTAGGACAATATGGCGGCGTAATGGCTTGTTCCTTCCCACACTCATTTATTCAACTACCTTAGTATTACATGCTTAATATTTCGTGGCATACAATGCCATGAGTTTTTGTATTATTTTAAGTATGTGTTAGCTATTAGAATACAGCCTTATGGCCATGGGATTTTAAGGGTAATGCGTTTCTTAATTTGTTGTGTGCTTCGGATAGAAAGAAATAATTTATTTTTTAATATATAAATCTTCTTATAAATCTCTTATTTTTAATATGTAATATATAAATCTGAGGGAATACATTATAAAACATCAATCAGGCCTCCCCAACCCGTCTGGCCAGCGCGGGGAGTGTAGGCCAAATCCTCCGTCTGTCTCTGGCAGATGAGAGAGGGTTGTGCTCCTGCAGTGGAGACAAAAATAACCTGATGATGATGATGATGACACATATACAAACACTTCATCATCAGGTTATTTTTGTCTCCACTGCAGGAGCACAATCCTCTCTCATCTGCCGGAGACAGACAGAGGATTTGGCCTACACTCCCCGCGCTGGCCAGACGGGGTGGGGAGGCTGTCATACAAACACTTGTCTAAACCCAAACTAAGATGTTCTCCTTTGCTATAGAAATTTAACAAGGATAGGAGAATTTACAAATATAACATCCAGATGGAGACCCAACTTATACAGAGGCCATAAAAAAAAAAGAAGAATTGTACAAAGTTGCCTGTCCCCAGTGGGAACTCTCTTCCTACTTTGACTCTTTACTTTTTTAATTAAATTTGTCTGGGGCCCAAAGTAGCGTAAATTCATGACCTGGGACTTGCCCTACCTTCACTGGTAGGTGTCTTTGCAGTTACCTCCGTTGATCCTAGCTGAGAGGAGATGCGGGGGGAGAATGGTGCGGAGAACTAAAAATGTCTATAACTTTTGATTGAGTTAGCCGATTGCAATGAAATAAAGACTAAATGTTAAGTTAAGTTAAGCCCCATGTTTTTGTGAAAAGTCCATCAAAATCCGTTCATTAGTTTTTAAGTGATGCGTGCACAAACTCTCAGACAAACAGACAAAAATTTCAAAAATGATAAGTTAAGCCCCTCAGGGAATGTCCTCAGTGGGAATGGAATCCACGACCTCTGGCGCTTGAGTCCAATGACCAAGTAACTAGGCCCACGAGGCGGCCATATCTTTTATTTATATGAAACTGATAATGAAAGATAAAAAAAAAGTATGTATGTATGTAAACGCTTTATTGTACCAAAAATAACAACAACAACAATAATAAAATAGGAATTAAACTGTGTACAAAGGCGGACTTATCCCACTTAGGGATCTCTTCCAGTCAACCTTAGAGTAACTGAAAGGACAAGTGTAATGCGTTTAGTACCAAATTTGATAAAGAAATGTACACGTTGTGTCCGTGTCTTGAAATCTATTCGCATAATTTTTCCCTCATTTTCAGCAAATTTTACATCATAAATTATAATTAATTTGTCCGATACAATACTCGTAGGCAGCTGTTTTTTTTTTTCAAAAAATTAAAATGAAGACTTCTTTAAGTAAAATTTCCAATTAATAATTTGTAAAAAAAAAGTGTCATTCTTGTATCCGACGGATAGACAGACAGACAAAACAGCTTCGCTGTAACGGGTAGCCTAAAAATAGTTTTTTTTTCAAAGTACCTACAACACGAAATAAAATAAGAGGAAGATATTGAATTACTTTTAAAGTTACGAAAGATGACTTCATCATTCATTAACCATGAAAACTTTCATGAATTCCGCCAGTTGAAGAAAGGAAGGTCAGATAGGCTATGCAATAATCGCATGCGCGCGAGAGAATATAGCAGGAATATCAGAGATAAAACTATCTATGTCCGTAATAGCGGTATCCGCTACCCTATACTCCTTACCCATACCTCCATTTCCCTTTCTCGCCCCGATCCCAGCCCCGTCCGCCAATCCAAGATCTTCCGTGCCGATGGATGCGTGTCCAGGGGCTAGCCTGGTCGTAAGCGTGCCGACATCCCGGAGCTGGGCGAACTCCGGGCACTATTAGCTTTACCGAGTCATGCGGGGCTCTGACGAGGTGGACAAATTATTTCCCTAGCTAATCGTGGTACCTCAACACGGAGGCGGCGATGTTGTTCGCAACACATCACGTCAAGGGGTATCACGGGGCGAAAAGCGGGCGAAGGAAAGTCTCCACATCGTCTTTCATCGAAACATCGTCTCTGCCTACTCTGGGACCAAGGCGTGAGCATTATGTATGTATGTATATACTCTGTGATAGCAAGATGGCGCTCAGAACCAGAGAATACTAAATATTACTACGCAAAAAAGCAGGCCGTTGGGGCAGACGAGTACTAGAGTGGAGACCGCGGGCCGGGACTGTGCGCAGAGTGGGACGCTCCGCCCGCCGCCTTATGGACCGAGGATCTAAAATAGGTGGCCGGAAGCGGCTGAATGCGGAGGGCAGACAACCGGGTGTGGGGGCATTAATTAGGGAAGGCCCATCTCCAGCAGTGGACGTCTGAGGACTGATATGATGAATCAGATTTTCTACAGTGATTCAGGGTCCTTTATTACATAAAACATCGGCATTTTCCTTTCACCTTGACATTTGGTTCGTCAGCTGCAGGGACGGGCGATCAGGGCTGACATTGACATGCCGACGCCGACAGCTGATTGCCTAATCAGCCGCATAAACATACCCAGCAGCGTATTTACAAACGTATCCTATTGCTTAATGGTGTCCGAAATATGCATGAATTAAATATTCCGTAAGCGGAAAGTGCTTGCTATAAATAGAAAAAAAACACCCTTTTATTTTAATACTAGCTGTGCCCGCGGCTCCGCTCGCGTGGACTACAGGTTCCGCTCCCATTCCCACTTCAACTTCCATTCAGACTCAATCCCGCTACCGCCTCCACTCCCCTTTTCCCAAGCCCACGCCCATCGCAATCTGAATAGTACGGAAATACTATTATGTGCAATATATTGCATACTAACCTTACCTACTAATGAATTTGAAAACTAAAAATGTCCTTAACTTTTGATTGAGTAAACCGATTGTGATGAAATAAAGGCTAAATGTTAAGTGAGGTTAAGCCCCATGTTTCTGTGAAAAGTCCATCAAAATCCATTCAGTAGTTTTTAAGTGATGCGTGCACAAACTCACAGACAAACATACAAAAATGTTAAAAATGATCCAAATTTGTTCTGTTGCTTATCCTTAGACGCCCAAATTTTGATTTGCAAATATCTTCAATGTGCAGACACGCGAAGTTTACGATTTTCATTGTTAAAGTGGAACAGAGCGATTGTTTGGAACGCTCCATCTAGTAAGTAGTACATAGAGATCGTTGGTTAGACACGATTTGATTGGGTTCGACACCCACCAGGGACAGGGAACTATGTACAAGTTGGTCTCGGACTGGATGTTAATGTAAACCATCCTTTCCTAGTCCTTCCATAATACCATTTCAAAACTCCTAGTTTGGAATTATTTAAAGTTGATACAACGGGCGGACGACATCCGCGCGGTTAGACACGGCGCAAGATAGGGAGACATGGCAACTTCTGGAAGATACCTTTACCCTTAGCTTAATTAAAATAAAATTAATAATTAAAATTACATTATTAGTATGAAGTAACTACTTATTCACAATGCATGTATTGTAAACGATGGAAGGAACAATAAAATGCCTTTTTTATATTCTATAATCAATTTGGACATAAAGTTTAATGCCTAAATATGTCTGCAAGAAGATCGGTAAATTTTTTCCCATATATTATATATCGTATATCATATTTTTGACATCGCTCGCAGAATTCAACTCGCGTAAGTTTAGTTGGCAATAACAGAGCTTCGTCTTCTTTAGTTTAATTTGCGATTATTTGTTACCAAGTGTATTTCGATATTTTTTCGATATTATATGTCTACTGACATTGATAATAAGTTGTATATTTAGACATTATGTAAAATTTTGACATTGTATTTATAATGTCCCTTTTTATGAGAATGACATGTAAAATTGAATTTTTAACATGTTAAAGTGAAATAAATTAATCAAATCTATTTTTAACGTTCTTACGTAAAGTTATTTTAGTGAAAAACAAAAATCAAAAGAAAGTTTTAAAGCGTCTATGTAAAATTAGATTTAAAAAAAATTGCTGCGTTATTTTAAAAATAACAATAAAAATTGAATTTGCATTGGATGCTTTGTAAAACTAGAGTAAAAATAAAAGAAAACTCACGCAACGCCCCAGCATAAGCTTGTACTACGCAGCCAACTACCGCTAACAGGAACAACTGGGCACGCATTTTGAAAATTTGCTTAAAAATAAAATACTTTAAAAAATCTTAAAAAGTTAACGAACGTCTCTACTCTACTGGCTCTGAGCTTTTACTGTGACAATATACGGCGTCCATACCTTTATATATGTTAAACAATTCTGAATCATCTATAGACAACTCTAACCAATTTCTTAAGACCTCTGGTATCCTGAGCCTTTACTCTTTAGATATCAGCTACGAATGAACTGAGAGGGGGGTCTGGTACCATATTATGATGGTGGGAAACCTCATGGAAGTCATTCAGACTGGTTCCGTTTATTGACATTTCTTTCTGAAGTGAAATAAAATCTTGTTCGAATCAAGGTCATTTTTTTTATTTGAATTTTGAGGAAATAAGGAAAATAATATTTATGTCACGTACGCTATCAATTAATTTATTGGTTTTTTTTAATGTTATTTGATTATCTAACCTGTTTATGTTTTTACTGTTCGAAGCGGCAAACTGGCCAACTGACACGCTGATGGTGAGTGGCCACCGTTGCGCCGTTCAAAAGTTTCTTGCATCGTCAATTCATTATGATCACAGGGCCGGCTCGTTTATGCAAACAAGACGCTTGAATTTGGGGGGCGGCATGACCAGGGTAGAATAAAATACTACATTTTATTCACTCTGTTAAATATTATTCACTAACTCTAGATTGCCTCTGTATGGTTATCTGAAGTAGGTGTGTAAGCTATGTGGAACAAATGACCATAATTAATTTATTTATTTATTTATTCCTCTTACGGACACTACTGGCACTTCATGAGATGAAGAATAAAAAACTTCCACTTCGTGACATACAATGTCATGAGTTTTTGTATTATGTTAAAGATGATATATGTATGTGTTAGCTATTAGAATACAGCCTTATAGCTAGGTTTTAAGGGTAATGCGTTTCTTAATTTGTTGTGTGCTTCGGATAGAAATAAATAATTTATTTTTTAATATATAAATATTACACATATACAATTTGCCGTGTGGTTTCCGGTAGAGTAGAATAGGACCACTCCAACTCTTCCCGTGGATGTTGTACAAGGCGACTGAGGGAATACACATTATAAAACATCAATCAGGCCTCCCCAACCCGTCTGGCCAGCGCGAGGAGTGTAGGCCAAATCCTCCGTCTCTCTCCGGCAGACGAGAGAGGGTTGTGCTCCTGCAGTGGAGACAAAAATAACCTGATGATGAAGGCTCTTGTATGTTGTAACCTGTGGTTGTTTTGCAACTGTGGAAAGTTCCGACTGGCTTTAAGGATACTATTATTTTGTTGCTATGTTTTAAGGGGCGCCGTTCGCCCAGGGCGTCGGATTTCCTAGGGCCGGCTCTGAACATCAGCTGAAATACATCAACTGCTGAACATAAGCTTCTCTAATAGAATGCTGTCCATTGGTGAGGTGGTTTCGTGATCACGCTTAGATTAGATTAGATTAGATTTATTTATTTCACTTTTACATCTTAAAAAATCATTTTACATGTCATTCTAATATGGTAAAAGGGATCGTCATAAAATAAATTAAATCCTACTAATATTATAAACGCGAAAATTTGTAAGTATGGATGGATGTTTGTTACTCTTTCACGTAAAAACTACTGAATGGATTTTAATGAAACTTTGCAATAATATAGCTTATACATCAGAATAACACATAGGCTACAATTTATAAAGATATTGTGTGAATTGTCCAAAATATCAAGTAAGTAGGAAAAAATCTACCATCTGCTAGCTATTCTGGCGTGCACTGCCAAAACCGCTCATACATATGTAATGTATGATGGAAATGTTTAACTTAAATAGTCCTACAAAAAAGCTACTCGAAATACTAATCGTGCGCAGACGAAGTCGCGGGCACCAGCTAGTACAGAATATAACAATGTCAATGAATATAACATACTGTATATGTCAGTACAAAATATTAAAATTAAATTTCAAAATACACTTGGTATTAAATGATCACAAATTAAATTGTCAGACTTGGCAGGCGGTTTGGTGATCGCATTAATGATCTTAATATACACAGGAGAATGCTGCTTCCCGTTACTAGTACAAACCCGTAGACCCCTTGATGACACCCACGGAAATATTGGGGGTGGCGTTATTCTCAGCCGGAAACATACCTACATTAAAACTATATAACAATAAAAAAAATGTTTTTTTCCCTGTTGTCGAAAAGGAAAATCAACACGCCACACACCTGCCCGCCGCGCCGTCCACCATCGCGCGGCCATTAACAAGTTATTGGTAAACAAACTTATGATGTTATTGACTTTACACACAGGCTTTAGGGCAGAGGCAAGCGGACATTTTGAAACTCTAATGTCCGACGACCTCCGTGGCGGAACGGGTAGCCCTCGGACTGCCACGCCGGAGGTTGCGGGTTCGAATCCCGCTAGGGGCAAATGTTCGTATGATAAATATGAATACTTGTACCCAAGTCTTGGATGTTTATATATTTATTTAAGTATGTCTATCCGTTATCTAGTAACCATATACCACAGGCTCTGCCTAGTTTGGGACTGGATAATTGGTGTGAATGTCTGAGATATTTATTTATTTTAAAGGTTCATTCGTGGCGATTATAAAGTATAAGTACGAATTTTTAGTTTTCAACATTCACTTGATTTGCCTACAATATACCGAACTGTGGTGTTCGGCGGAATTTACAGCAGTTTAAGTTCGGAGAAAGATAATATTGGTTGGGCTTGCAGTGAGTGAGGACTATATTTGGAGGGAGAGATGGAGGGAGGGAGGGAGGGAGTTTGGGGAATAAGGGTGAGAGAGGTATTCACACCTATACCTTAGGGAACGTTCCCAAACTATGTGATCCGTTTAGGGGGGGAGGGGGTCTTCAAAATACCACGCTTGGTCACAGGGTGGGAGGAGGGCTTAGGGTTTCGTCACGTAGTCGATATCCTCTAGGAAAATCTAATTTTTATTTATCACGTAGTTTGGGTACATTCCCTTATACGCTTCGTCTGTCCGCTGTTCGCTCCTCACGCAAACCTCAGCCTCAAGACTAGGTTATATCCGACTAATAATTTTACCGAACACTCATATATTATGGTAAGCAGCATTCGGAAGGGCAACGCTGTGGTTACCTACGTGACTTTCCGCTCGTCGCGTCGTTGTCGGCGCCTGCTTTGAAACGTAGAATAATTAATTACAATTAATTTCGAGCTTTTATAGATAAATTAATTCTAAGGCTAAACTTTAGACTGCGGAGTACAGGAAAACAGCGTCAGGGGGCCTATTGTGAACTTTTAGAAAACCATCCGAATCCGTGGCTTGCTTAAATTCGTATTATGACGTGCGATTATTCTGCCTGGATAGACCAGGGTTAAACATTTAACTTGCTTGTTAGTTGTCTCTGGATGGTTTTATCGGTTTTGTCCCAACTTCAAGTGGCGTTCCTAAGTTCCACATTTTTGTCGGTAAGTTACGGTTTTAAGATTGGTAAAAACGCTAAACCGACACATTTGTCGAAAATGAGTTATATATACCATTCGACTGTTTTTTTTTGCGTCAATCTTTACCTGCCTAACATTTTTATATGTTCAGGTGATTTTCGCTAATGCGACATATATCTCTTAAAATAAAAGACCTATAATGATTCTTTGTTTTACATAATCAAGCAGTTATTGTACAATCGTATTTTTTTCAAGTTACATTAAAATACTCCACGTGGAAAACGAGATATTAATTTTTTTCCAGAAAAAAAAATATTTAAACCTCTGTAAACTTGTCGAACTGGCGCTTTAGCGTTTTTACCTTTCCACTATGATGATAAAGTTTGTCTGGAAGAAATTGCTTAAAGCTATAGGACCGCCTAAATTGTATTATTTGTAACTGTATTTGTTTGTGCAATAAAGTGTATTGTATGTTTAAGTAAGCGAGTTTATATCCACAAGTCCAAGTCATAGGTAACAGCTTCCGTAATATCATATTTTCATTAATAACGAATAGTGAAAAAAACCATATATGTAAATAGCAAATAGAATAATTAAAATTTACTCAATCAATCAATCACAATTAATATTAACAATTCAGAAGAAATATTACAAACAAATATATAATACAATACACATAAACTAATAATTAAATAAAAATGAAATACAACCTCTATATAAAAATGTTACAATTGTATTGTATTGTATAATTTACCTACCATACTGGCCAGACTGTTGCTAACCGTTCTCTGTTGTTTTGTTTTTGCAAAAATCATGATTAAAACTTGAATCAAGTATCGAAGCAGTTCGGTAACACGCAGGTACATACCAGTTTGACTCGTATTATGTCGCGTCTAACACGCGGTCTGGTGATTTATGACTTTTTTTATAATATTTATTACCAATTAATGTTGTATAAATTACGACTGTTACCAGACATCACGTGCTTAGGCTTTGTATCACTTTTGATTTGATGAATCCGGCCGTATTGGGGCATGGAGCTATCGACGCTTCACCATCAGGTTATTGTGGTCTCCACTGCAGGAGCACAACCCTCTCTCATCTGCCGGAGACAGACGGAGGATTTGGTCTACACTCCCCGCGTTGGCCAGACGGGTTGGGGAGGCCTGACTGACGTTTTATAATGTATTCCCTTAGTCGCCTTGTACGACGTCCACGGGAACAGTTGGAGTGGTCCTATTCTACTCTACCGGAAACCACCGACGCTTACCTACCTACAGGGTTAGGCACACAACATTATCCATCATCATCATCAGTGAAATAGTCCACTGCTGGACAAAGGCCTCTTCCAAGGTGCGCCACTGAACTCGATCCTTGGCTCTTCTCATCCATTCTCAGTCGCCTTTCGAAAGTCGTCGTCGCTCCATCTAGCCAGGACGTACGTCCCACAATACGCTTGCCCAGTCGCGGTGTCTATGTACTAGATTCGTAATAGTCCACTCGAGAACTCGTTTACCCCAGCGGTAAACGAATGTGATCAGCCCACTGCCACTTCAACGTACGATTTTATTTATTAGATGCGAAAGTTTAGAAATTTGGTGTTTGGATATCTGAATGTTTGTTACTCAATCACGCTTCAACTACTGGACGGATCGGGATGAAACTTGGCACACGTATAGTTTAGGTCCTGGAGTAGGACACAGGATAGTTTTTATCCCAAAGAAAAATTTCATTCCTACGGGAAACACAAAATAGTTTGTGATGTTAAGTCGCGGGCAACAGCTAGTTCAGAAATATGACATTCAGACCGGATATAGATGTAGGTATTACCACATAATAGGAAGCATGGTATTACCAAAAAAGGTACAAACTCTGGCCCAGAGGTTGTAGGTTCGATTCCTTCTGGGACTCCAGAGACTCGAGCCCAGAGGCTCTGGGGCTCAAGTCTAACAACCAAACCACTAGGCCAATGACTCCAACGAGGCGGTCATGTACTGTGTAAGTTCTACATGTATGAACTTACACAGTACATGACCTGAATGAATTAAGTATTTAGTTAATGGGAAATCTAAAATGACATTGTACATAATAGATTACCTATAAAATACTGCAAGCTACACCCTTGGGTAAATTTATACTGGAACCATGATGTATTTTAAAGAACATGTAAGTACCTATAAATTATGGCTAAATAAATGAAATGAAATGAAATGTTCCTTTCAGCTAAATCTATGAGGTAGGTGTAGGCAAGGGGATCGAGCGATAGACAAAAAAATACTTCGGTAGAAGTTCCTGTCATAATAATTTCTACCCATGAAACTGTTTTACAACACTGGACTAGATTTTTAGGAATCTTAATTAAGTTAAGCTTAGTAACTACAATAGTCAATACAAATACCAACTTTTTGTTACCTTTTGTCTAACTTGGTAGTTAGACAAAACCTACCAGTTTCCGTAGTTACGAAACACCGTGATAAATGATTCAATAGGCAATGGGTTTGGAAATGTGTAAAAAATCAACATGCCTGCCAACGATCTCTATATACTATAGATGGTGGAGCGTTTCAAACAATCGCTCTGTTCCACGCAAGTAGCCACAACTCTTTCACATTCACTTTGAAACTTGTGCAGTTAGTACTCAGAACATTTAATTATTACTAAATATTGACATTATTTAACCGTAGCGTCAATATTTAGTAATAATTAAATGTTCTGAGTAGTAACTGTACAAGTTTCAAAGTGAATGTGAAAGTGTTGTGGCTACTTGCGTGGAACAGAGCGATTGTTTGAAACGCTCCATCTAGTAGTACATAGAGTTCGTTGATGCCTGCCTGTTTCATTCGTAATAGACTCTAGTATATATTATCTTTGGTAATAGTGATTGAGTTAAAGACTATGCGACAAAATGCAGATAAGGAAAATCCTAGACTACATGGTTTTTAAAATATGCGTACCTATCTCACATCAGTAATGTGGGTGAGTTAAAATTGCTGACCCCCCCTCCTTCCCGTACCTCGCTACGCCCTTGGCATCTAACTTGCTGAGGGAAGAAATAATAGCCAGACTAAAGTGGAGCCGAATGTTTTTGATAGTTCTTCTATACCTGCCTGTTCGAATATAGCTGAAGAGACACTGAAAAGCTTATGACGAGCCACTGATCATTGTGTCAGTCCTTAGACGTCCACTGCTGAACATAAGCCTCCCAATATGATGCCACTTTTGTAGGTAAGGACCCCGTGATTCCCGTGGTGTCAGCCAAGGAAGCAGTGCTACGTTATTTGGGTTTTAGCGATATATAGCGTGTAAATATTAATGAATAATCACCATATTAGTGTTTATAAACTTATCAATAATTCTAATAATAATTACGTGCAGTTGCAGTTCTGGCTCTTCTCTACGGGAATCGTTTAATTCTTACTAAATATTGACGCTACGGTTAAATAATGTCAATATTTAGTAAATACCTAATTAAATGTTCTGAGTAGTAACTGCACAAGTTTCAAAGTGAATGTGAGTTGTGGCTACCTGCGTGGAACAGATCGATTGTTTGGAACGCTCCATCTGGTAGTACATAGAGAACGTTGGTTATGGCGATGTATTAATCTGAGTGACACCCCCTCGATGCTCTAGCACGATCCAGCGTAGTCTCCATGTTTATATTCGTTCTTTACACTCGACATTGACAACATCCTAAGGGAGGACTAACCGCCTTGATTGTCTGTTTTACGGATTTACCTCAACTCTTTACCGCTAGATCTAGTCTAGATTATAAATTAACAATACTCGGATGTGCTTGGTGTTTTAATTAAAGACACTTTTATAAATGGATGAATGATGTTTTTAATTAATACAAATCTTACAAAAGCTTTATCGTCTTGACAGCCCGAGCCTTCTTCCGCACACGTAGGCAAAAGCTACCTTATGGCTAAACAGCCTAATACGTCAACACTTGGTTCGTATGCTGTTAGTTATTGGTAATACATAAAGCGTACAAACACCTGTTCGAAATAGAAAAGGTTCGTCGTTATAATAACTGTCGCCCGAACGACCGTGTGTGCATATCATGCCAATAGGTACATTAAAAATACACTGTTTATCAAAATAAGGCCCGCGAGTACACTTCGCTTCTCTGTACAGTCACGAACTCTAATTTGGAACCCATAAGGTTTATTAAGTAAGCTGTGCCCGCGGCTCCGCTCGCGTGGACTACAGGTTCCGCTCCCATTCCCACTTTCGCTCCCTATCCAATATTTAGGGACTACCTGTCAAATCGTGTCCAAAAGGTGAAACTTGGGCAGCATACCGGTGAAAACGTTGGTGTACAATGCGGCGTTCCGCAGGGCAGTGTCCTTGGACCTACTCTCTTCCTAATCTATATCAACATCTTTGTAATATGTCTATCAAAAATGCAAAAATATTTTCATACGCCGATGACACTGCCATTGTATTCACTGGATCATCCTGGAACACTATTAAATCTGATGTGGAACGGGGGATGATAAGGGTGTCTAGGTGGCTTGAGCATAATCTTCTAACATTGAATGCGACCAAAACGAATTACTCGTACATCTGCTTTAGTATTTATAAAAATTCTCAACCAAAACAAGACTTCGCAATCAAAATCCATAATTGCAATGAAGCAGGTAGTGTTCAGTGTGGTTGTCCCACAATTGACAAGGTAAGCTCTACAAAATACCTAGGTGTTATAGTCGACCAAAATTTATCCTGGTATCCCCACATTGAACAAATTACCTCCAGAATTAGAAAATTCATTTGGATGTTCAAGACACTGCGACATGTTGTACCTGTGAATAAGACCCAAGAGCACAGAATAGATACTAGTAGCCAAGAGGTAACAACTCAAAAAAACCTTCTTAATCAAATTTACACAGCAATTGTTCAGTCGGTTATAACTTATTGTCTCCCTATTTGGGGCGGTGCACACAAAACACGATTTTTAGAAGTAGAGAGAGCTCAGAGGGCATTATTAAAAGTAATGTACTTTAAAAAACAATGTTTTCCTACCGATAAACTATATCAAATCTGTAATCTCCTCACAGTCAGGAAACTATATATTGTTCATGCTGTAATTAAAGTCCATAGAACCTTACCATTTGATGCAACTGTACAATCAAGGCGAAGGAAAAATAGCTTATGTTTCACAAACAAGGACGGAATTTGCATCTATACAATTCAAAAAACGATCAGGATACCTCTATAACAAAATCACCAAGGAATTAAACATATACTCTAAGTCATTCCACGAGTCCAAAAAAATACTAACTACCTGGATAACAACTCTTAAGTATGATGAAACCGAATCCCTTATGAAACATGTACAATAGCATATTCTTACATAAATCACGCATAGGTGCAAGCCCAAGTGGCATTCGGGGTTCTATATAAGATGTATAGTGGTTCACATGTACTCCACAAGCTGTGTAAGTCAGCTGTATAAGAGCTCTATAGCTTGCTATACAGCTCTTATAGAACCAGTTTGGGCACAAATTAGACAGCCTTAAGTTCACTATGGCTGTACATTAGCGTTATATTAGCAGTTTAAGTAGTAACATCGGGCTTAAAGGCTGACTTACGGCGCTATATGGGACACATGTGAACCATACAACGTCCATGAGCGTAATAAAGAGTAACAAGTGGCTAAATACACAGCCTTTACAGTTATAAAATCCCACAAAAGTACTCCAGTGCTACCTAAAGTTCACGTGTGTCCTAAATTATTTCTTTTATTTAATAATTTTCCTCATTTAGTTTGGTTTTGTGTGTACGCCCGGCAATCAGAAACATTAACTCCGGCGGATATCAATTGGATAAAAATTTATGATAACACGCGGTAAGTATACCTGTTTTAAATACTTAATAATGTTAAATGCCATGGGAATGCAATTTTATCGTGAAATGTATACATATTTACAGCTAAAATATTCACGCGCCTCTGTAAAAACGCGATATTTATTTTAAAATATTTAAAACTGGCCGAGAGGAAATCTACAATTTTCAGTTTTTGATATTATATTGGCATTATAATTATACTACGGTAATTAATTAAAACATGAAACCAAAACTCAATCGCTCTATCTGCGTATTTTGTGATAAATCTGCATGATAATTTTGGAGATTTATATGGTAAATATTTTAGGTTACGTGAACAAAATGGTGGAAATGAAATACGGCTAGAGCGTATATAGGTTCACATGTGTTCTGTTAGAATGCTGTTGGCTATATGAAGTCCCACATTTGTACCACTACAGAACCAATGTCTATAAATGTATTCTAATGTGAACTTATGTACAGCTTTAAGATGTAATTCAGATCAATTGTGATCATTGTTTTATTCTTTCATATACTGAAATTTTAGAGATCCGCAATAATAATTATTGTCCGTTAAATCGCCTAGCCCAGGTACTAAGTCAAGTATGAATACCTAAAGTACAAATTTTGTAACAAACTAACAAAAAACACTTTTTGTTTTCGTGTGAGCCACACAGTTTGGTGTCAGAGTATTTACACTTACAAAGACACTACGTTGTTCAAGGAGGTATTTAAAAGAATGTAAACAAACTAGATAAAGAGGGACGAATTTGCGAATATTCTTTTGCAATTTTTCTTCTTATTCCACCGGTTCTCGCTCTTATTTTCCAAGATTTTTTATTCATTTTCACAAATTTTTGCACGCGACGTAATAAACACAATACACGTCAGCTTGTGGGATAAGTGTATCACAATATCACATTCACATTCATGTTCAGCTTACAGCAAATAAGAGTAGTACTTGTGGACAAATAAACTGCTATTGAAGTTAATGGACAACACATGTAGTCCTTTTAACAGCCTACAGTGCACATGTGAACCATTTAAACACTTCTATACAGATAGTAAAAAAGGTTATTTTAATGACCACAAACAACTCCTACTACAGCTACTAGCTGTATAACAGTCTAAAACAAGTAAACATAACAGCCTTTGGCTGTATAAATGACCACGTGTGTTCTATTAATATGCTAGCTGTATAACATCGTACAAGTAGACCGTTAAACAGCGATTGCCGTATCTCTACCCTCCTATAATGCTCTTAGTCAGACGGCTGACTAAAGGACAGTTGTTAGAGTATTATAACACCAACAACCGTATAAAAGTATAACTCTACACTCCTATAAGTCCGTTAGACAGGTATAGGTGGTGTTAATCGCAATAATGCAGCTTATACATCACGAGTGAACTGTAATAATGCTTTAAGTTCACATGGGAACTAAATGTGTACTCTTAAATGGAGTAAAATGCTACTTGGGAGCACGTTCACACACACACACACACACACACACACACACAAAACCAGAACAAGCACACAGACACAACCTAATAACCTCACCATAACACACACACATACACAAGCACACCCCACACGCACACACAGGCACATACACACCCAATCAAATGCACATTCTTATACTAACAAACATACACATGCATATTTATTTACTTATATACTTATTGTCGTTAAATTAAATTATTTATTGGTATTAGGTTCAATTGAATTAAATTACATTACATATATTAATATTGTTATAGTTACATAAATTATAAGTTAAGGAAGAGTGGATCCTCCTGGTACAGGCAATTTTTATGCTTAAAAGGAGGATCCCACAAATATCATTAACATGTAAACATATAAAGCCAATAAATTATTTTGTATTTGTATTTTGTATTTTTGTATCCCACTTCCACTCAGACTCTCAATCTCACTCTCAATCCCGCTCCCACTCCCCTTTTCCCACGCCCACGCCCATGCCCACTCCCACTCCCATTCCCACTACCAGCTCCAAATGTAATCCAAACTCATCGCAATCTGAATAGTACGGAAGTACTATTATGTGCAATATATTGCATACTAACCTTACCTACTAATGTATTTGAAAACTATAAATGTCTATAACTTTTGATTGAGTTAGCCGATTGCGATGAAATAAAGACTAAATGTTAAGTTAAGTTAAGCCCCATATTTATGTGAAAAGTCCATAAAAATCCGTTCAGTAGTTTTTAAATGATGCGTGCACAAACTCACAGACAAACAGACAAAAATTCCAAAAATTATTGAAATGTGTTCTATTACTTATCCTTAGACCCCTCAATTTTTTTGTAGCAAATATCTTCAATGTACAGACACGCGAAATTTACGATTTTATTTATTAGACTAGCTGTGCCCGCGGCTCCGCTCGCGTGGACTACAGGATCCGCTCCCATTCCCACTTTCGCTCCCTATCCCACTTCCACTCAGACTTCAAGTCCAAGTCCAGGTCCAGGTCCAGGTCCAGGTCCAGGTCCAGGTCCAGGTCCAGGTCCAGGTCCAGGTCCAGGTCCAGGTCCAGGTCCAGGTCCAGGTCCAGGTCCAGGTCCAGGTCAAGGCCAGGTCCAGGTCCAGGTCCAGGTCCAGGTCCAGGTCCAGGTCCAGGTCCAGGTCCAGGTCCAGGTCCAGGTCCAGGTCCAGGTCCAGGTCCAGATCCAGGTCCAGGTCCAGGTCCAGATGAGGTCCAGGTCCAGGTCCAGGTCCAGGTCCAGGTCCAGGTCCAGGTCCAGGTCCAGGTCCAGGTCCAGGTCCAGGTCCAGGTCCAGGTCCAGGTCCAGGTCCAGGTCCACGTCCACGTCCAGGTCCAGGTCCAGGTCCAGGTCCAGGTCCAGGTCCAGGTCCAGGTCCAGGTCCAGGTCCAGGTCCAGGTCCAGGTCCAGGTCCATGTCCATGTCCATGTCCATGTCCAGGTCCAGAACCAAGGCCAGGTCCAGGTCCAGGTACAGGCCAAGCCCAGACCCAGGTCGAGGTCCAGGTCCAGGTTCAAGTCTGGTCCAGGTTCAGGTCCAGGCCAGGTACAGGCCCAGGCCCAGTCCTAGTTCCAGTCCCAGGTCCAGATCCAGATCCTCAACTCTCCCCTCAACCCCCCCCTCAACCCTCCTCTCAACACTCCTCTCAACCCTTCCCTCAACACTCCCCTCAACCCTCCTCTCAACCCTCCTCTCAGCTCTCCTCTCAATCCTGCCCTCAAACCTCTTTCCCTCGTCTCTCCAAATTTAGTTCTCGTAACTAATCCATTGCAGTCCAAATTCCGACCAAAATTACTTTGTTGCATACCTATACCACAAATTCGTAACCACAAAATCGTAATCGGGTAGGTAACTCAGTCAAAAGTTATGCGAATTTTCATACACTCCGATTACACTGGTACCATACCCGCTCCCGCTCCCGCTCCGGTCCAGCTCCGGTTCCGCTCCCGCTCTCGCTCCCGCTCCCCTCCCGCTTCCGCTAGCGCTACCGCTACCGCTTCTGCTTCCGCTACCGCTACCTGTACCGCTTCCGCTCCTGCTCTCAATCCCACCCCCCCACGCCCACGCCCACGCCCACGCCCACGCCCACTCCAATTCCTACTCGCAGCTCCAAATGTAATCCAAACTCATCGCAATCTGAATAGTACGGAAATACTACTTTAGGCAATATATTGCATAATAACCTTACCTACTAATGTATTTGAAAACTAAAAATGTCTATAACTTTTGATTGAGTTAGCCGATTGCGATGAAATAAAGACTAAATGTTAAGTTAAGTTAAGCCCCAAGTTTTTGTGAAAAGTCCATCAAAATCCGTTCAGTAGTTTTTAAGTGATGCGTGCACAAACTCACAGACAAACAGACAAACAGACAAACAGACAAACAGACAAAAATTTCAAAAATGATCGAAATGTGTTCTGTTGCTTATTCTTAGACCCCCCAATTTTTTTTTTGCAAATATCTTCAATGTACAGACACGCGATGTTTACGATTTTATTTATAAGATTCTACAGTTAGCTTATACCGGATGACATTATGAGTTGTCTATGCGATGCACAATCTCTATTTTTATGGTTATCATTTCTAACCGAGGAGTGTTGTATCTTCAATTTATAGTAGTACGTAAATATAATATCATAAGTAGGTACCGACGTATGTATGTCTATATGTGTGTCTGACTGACGCCTGTGCCTTTTTTGGCAACCCTCTTGGAAGGAAAGTAAATAATACAGTATTTGTTCATACCTTTGGAGATCAATGAACTCGGCATTGCACTGCATGTACTCGTAGGCAGATACCTACGACGACTTTTGTTCAAAATGATTCACAATGATTTGCAACGTTTTGGGAGCCAGTGTGAATCCAGGCTGGCACAACTCCATAGTAAAAAACGGCCGAATCTGTCCAAATCAGGAAGAGCACTGAAACCCAATATTGTTATAGGACTCAGTGGTCTTCGTAACCAGACGGATTATTGAAATTGAATTGAAAATTATTTATTTCGGAAAGATATACATTCCATATACGAGTATCATTAGTAGGTCTTAAACTAGGTCATATTTTTTTTTGTAGAAAGTCATATTTTTTTTCCGTTAATTGTACAATAGAAATATCACTGAATTATAAATGTCAGTTAAAAGTACAGATTAGATTTGTGTTGATTAGATTATGTGTTGCTTTTTTCAAGAATTTTGTATGGGAGTCCCGTTTCTTACTAGTATATTCTCTTTGGTGAATCAAGCACGGATCCACCGTAGTGGACACGGTGGGCATGCCCACAACCCTAATTGAGGTCGATAGGCTGATGTTATATCCAATGCCTTAATAACATTAAAAAAAACTGCAGAAGGTCTTGGCCGGGGCGTCATACATTTTGTTAACGTCTCCTTTGTATAAATGCAATGCGTCGACTATAGAGAGTCCGTAGTCCGACTCACACTTGGCCGATTTTCGAGTGGCCGTGGCCACAAAAAGGTTATTGAGGGCTGGATCCGCGGCTATACTCTCTCTAACAGGTATCTTTGGCTCACCAAGTTAGTACCTACCTATTCCCTGACTAAAGTATCTTTGGAACACACACGAATATTGTAGGCTTATTCAGAGCCGGATTAACCATGTCAGGACCCCGAGGCCCCTTTACCGTGTTCTAACTTCCTGGAATATAGTTTTTCTACCACAATGCAACCCAAGTAGCATTTTACTCCATTTAAGAGTACACATTTAGTTCCCATGTGAACTTAAAGCATTATTACAGTTCACTCGTGATGTATAAGCTGCATTATTGCGATTAACACCACCTATACCTGTCTAAGGGACTTATAGGAGTGTAGAGTTATACTTTTATACGGTTGTTGGTGTTATAATACTCTAACAACTGTCCTTTAGTCAGCCGTCTGACTAAGAGCATTATAGGAGGGTAGAGATACGGCAATCGCTGTTTAACGGTCTACTTGTACGATGTTATACAGCTAGCATATTAATAGAACACACGTGGTCATTTATACAGCCAAAGGCTGTTATGTTTACTTGTTTTAGACTGTTATACAGCTAGTAGCTGTAGTAGGAGTTGTTTGTGGTCATTAAAATAACCTTTTTTACTATTTTACTCTGAATACTCTGACACCAAACTGTGTGGCTCACACGAAAACAAAAAGTGTTTTTTGTTAGTTTGTTACAAAATTTGTACTTTAGGTATTCAGACTTAGTACCTGGGCTAGGCGATTTAACGGACAATAATTATTATTGCGGATCTCTAAAATTTCAGTATATGAAAGAATAAAACGATGATCACAATTGACCTGAATTACATCTTAAAGCTGTACATAAGTTCACATTAGAATACATTTATAGACATTGGTTCTATAGTGGTACAAATGTGGGACTTCATATAGCCAACAGCATTCTAACAGAACACATGTGAACCTATATACGCTCTAGCCGTATTTCATTTCCACCATTTTGTTCACGTAACCTAAAATATTTACCATATAAATCTCCAAAATTATCATGCAGATTTATCACAAAATACGCAGATAGAGCGATTGAGTTTTGGTTTCATGTTTTAATTAATTACCGTAGTATAATTATAATGCCAATATAATATCAAAAACTGAAAATTGTAGATTTCCTCTCAGCCAGTTTTAAATATTTTAAAATGAATATCGCGTTTTTACAGAGGCGCGTGAATATTTTAGCTGTAAATATGTATACATTTCACGATAAAGTTGCATTCCCATGGCATTTAACATTATTAAGTATTTAAAACAGGTATACTTACCGCGTGTTATCATAAATTTTTATCCAATTGATATCCGCCGGAGTTAATGTTTCTGATGGCCGGGCGTACACACAAAACCAAACTAAATGAGGAAAATTAATAAATAAAAGAAATAATTTAGGACACACGTGAACTTTAGGTAGCACTGGAGTACTTTTGTGGGATTTTATAACTGTGAAGGCTGTGTATTTAGCCACTTGTTACTCTTTATTACGCTCATGGACGTTGTATGGTTCACATGTGTCCCATATAGCGCCGTAAGTCAGCCTTTAAGCCCGATGTTACTACTTAAACTGCTAATATAACGCTAATATACAGCCATAGTGAACTTAAGGCTGTCTAATTTGTGCCCAAACTGGTTCTATAAGAGCTTATACAGCTGACTTACACAGCTTGTGGAGTACATGTGAACCACTATACATCTTATATAGAACCCCGAATGCCACTTGGGAATGCTCCGCACGCGTGAACTACTCGCTTCAATCCGACTACGACTCCGACCCCGACGCTGACGCCCAGACCCACGCCTACTCCTCTTTTCACTCTAAGAAGACCGGGGCGCGGGCGCCGATGCGGGGCCCTTAGGCAGTTTCCTACACTGCCTAATGGATAATCCAGCCCTAGGTTTAATTCAACCGAGGATTCTTAATGGTTTCCCGCTGGCTCTCAATATGATTTCAATTCAAAGGGGAAACGCAGCCAGTGTTCTGGGCACCCTACCGCAGGGCAGCGACCTGGAGCCCATTTTTTATCTCTAACTAATTAATTATTTATCTGTATTTTTTATTTACTCTTTAATAAATGTATAAATAAATATCACAGACATTCACACCAATTATCCAGTCCTAAACTAGGCAGAGCTAGTGGTATGGTTACTAGATAACGGATAGACAAACAAATAAATATATAAACATCCAAGACTTGGGTACAAGCATTCATATTCATCATACGAACATTTGCCCATAGCGGCATTCGAACCCGCAGCCTCCGGCGTGGCAGTCCGAGAGCTACCCGTTCCGCCACGGAGGTCGTCAAATTTAATTTATGTATGTTTTACAAAAAAAAAACAGTTATATTTATTTCAATATGAGGGTAACTGTCATACAATAAAAATAAAAAAATGCAATTTTTCAAAAACTTTTCTAACTTAGTATTTGATAAAACTTTGCATGTCCCGCTACTAACAAAATGTAAACTTCGATTTTCTCGAAATCGGTTGGAGTGAATTCGATATAATGTTTTACAATTTGCATTCCGAATCGGTCATTCTGACAGCATATCTACTGACTGCATGTTATTGTAAGGGGCAATATTGGAATTAATTACAATATGGAGCCGATAATCCTTAGATGGTTTGCTCACGATTTTTTACTTCACCGTTTCAGAGCAGTCAATAAATGCTCTCATAGGTAAGTATTTTGAAAATCCCATTTTGCGTGACCGGGAATCGAACTCGGAATTCTCTACATACGTAACATTTTCTCGAGCATGAATGTGTAGTGCTGTTGTACAATTTACTTGCTGTTGTATTGTTGTGAAAACTGCATCAAATTTCAATCAGTACTTTTTGCGTGATGCAGTAACAAACATACATACAGACAGACTGACAAAAATTCAAAAAAAAAATTGTTTTAGCTTCTAAATTTTAGTTTTTTCAATGATAAACAAGAGTAGACAAATTACATGAATATTATTTTTGACATTAGGTTTTTATTTATTTAGATCATGCATGACTTTATTAAAATTAAGTGTTATTTCTATATTTCAAGTTATTAAGAATGTAAAACTAAAATTTGCACGCCATGAATGGCAGAATATAAGAAACTGTTTTCATTGTATACCATATCATTTTTACCATATTCTAGCAAATAAATATTTCATCATATCATCATCATCATCTATTGGCCCTATAAAGACCCCTTATAAATTTTTTTTTAAAATATCTCTCATGTGCAGACATAGACCAGTTACAGTTTTATTATAAGTTTAGATTAATATATATCCAGTAAGACTAAACAGATAGGTACAACCCTGAGGAGATAGCTTACTGTTTTGGTTTAACTATGACTATAAAATGCTAGGTGTCTATTGGGGAGTGTGTCCAGGAATCGCACGATTTGATTCCCCATCACCGGACTACCAGGCGTGGTGAAGGACTTCATCCTTATGTAGTAGACATACCACGCTCTCGCACGAAGCGTTTTGCTTCCTCTTTCATAATGCGAACTGCTAAGAATGGAACTAACTACCAGCTTGGGTATTTCCGGACAAGTACTTACAATTAGAATCGTTTTAAGGAAGAGTGAATAGGCATATTCTGGTTAAGTGCGCTCCACCTTAGGCCTCATCGTCACTATCATCATCATCAGGTGTGATTAAGGTCAAGTGTAAACCCACAGGAATATTTTCACGCGAAGTCAACGGACAAAGTCGCAGGACGACACAGAGCGAGCGTAATGTAAAATTACTTTGTATTATTCCATTGACAATTGTTGATAAATCGTGAGGAGTTTCTTTAAATCAACGTCATTACGTCCGTACATCTGAACCTACTTTACGTACAAATAAAGCATTATCCAAACCAAAGCCTCAGCGACGCGTCCGAATTCGTTCGCATGTTATTGGTCGCGTAGTCTCGAAAACCAGTATTGGTGAGCGAGGTGTCCAAATAGTTTCGATTCTGTAACATTATTATGGTGATGTTAGTAGTGGACAGCAATTTCTACGTTAATATATACATGTATATATCGCAGGCCAATCATAAAAGCAGGCAGATCATGATGCGCCTAGCCACACCGTCATCTGCCGCCATTTCATGATGTGCCTGACTAACGCTTAGCCATATCTTCAAAAGTCTAATTTACGACCAAGGATATATAAAGTTCGACGATCTGCCTTGCTACTCACACATATCATATAGCTAGTCAGATTGAATAATAGTTGTAAAATACACCACTAGTGGCGCTGATACATGATATATAAGTCAGGCACACCATGAAATGGCGGCACAATCGGCCTGATTTTATGATTGGGCAGCGACATAAATATCAATACTTTAAATATATCGACTGCATTTTAAAAAATAACTGTCACATATAGGATGGTGACGATATGATCCGACCAAATTCCGACACCTCAGACACAGATAAGATAACAGTTACACCTTCCTGGTAAAACGAAAATACCTACGCTTTTCATTATCTAGTCCTTCCCACTGTCAGACAATACACGCAAGAATATTTCTAATGCGCTCGACTTAGCGTTGTTATTACTCCGTACAGCGCTCGACGGGCGAGGGTCTTTGATAGTACCGACAAGACAGGCAAAAATGTGCCTAACGCGCTCGACTTAGCGTTTGTTATTATTCAGTACAGCTAGATATGTATCTTAACTCTAAGTCCCAGACGCCACAGTCGGACAGGTCGCAGCAGTTTCGACTTCTAGCCGCATTGGTGTGTGAATTCATACATGTGAATTCATACGCTCGTTTTGCAGAGTTCTCCGGTCCGAATTCGGACGTCTCGCTGGCGGATTGATTTGGATAAACCTTAAACCTCTACACCAACTTATTTGTGCAAAATATTGTGCGAAATATTGCAACTTATAATAATGCATGACAGCGCCAAGTCTGACAGAGGTAAAAGAACTTGGTCCTGTGGCAAATTTCGTCACTGACTTTGTTCTGACGTATAAAGAGAGGATGTTATTTTTTTTTATGTGTTAATATTCTTGTTCGGGCTCAATAAAGATGGCATATAGGTACGTGAGAATGCCGTACGTATATGCCATCGTACGTGATTTGAGTCGGGTAGTCGAAGTTTGTGGGATATTGACGTACATCTCTATAATTATGCCAGATAACATGTAGGTAATTTAAGTATCAGTCTTTTGTGCGCCCGGTGCGAGCTTCTAAAACTGTGTCCTTGAAAAATACCAGATCATTTTTGAGAAATAGATATAGATTTTGCCAATACCACCCAGATAATTTTAGATAGATAGATAAACATTTTGCCGTGTGGTTCCCGGCTTAGAATAGGGTCGTCCCTAATCTTCCCGTGGGTGTCGTCAAGGCGCCTAAGGGATGGGCAGCAGCATTCTCCTGTGTATATTAAGATCATTACTGCGATCACCAATCCGTCTGCCAAGCGTGGTGATTATGGCAAATCTCCTAATGGACATCCCCCCAAAAGAGGCATTCTATTGGGGAGGCTTATGTTCAGCAGTGGACGTATATAGGCTGATGATGAAGACATTGATGATGACATTTATTCACTGACAAAACACAAGTAGAAAACAAATTTCTTGGACAAAACATAACATATCGCTTCGCGGGCACCCAACGAGACACAATAGAACTTCTACTGTTTACACGTCTACGCTGGGAGCCCTCGAGGCATGTGTTTTGCGCCCCTCCAACGTCTGCGCCCTGGGCCCGGGCGCCGCTGTCACCGCCTTACTGCACTGGGTACTTAGTAAATGTTCTGAGATAGACATAGACATATTTTATTGATAATCATTTGATTACAATTTTTTTTTAAATATATTAATAATACAAGTCATTATTTTTATACAATTGCAAGTCAATATCTTTTAACAAGTCCATAATATAATCATAATTTAAAATTAAATTAAAACCATAAAAAAAACACATTTAACAGTATAACTGTTTAAAATTACTTAAACTTACTTTACTTTCGATTACATTCAAGACATTACATTCAAGACATTACATTCAAGACATTACATTCAAGACATTACATTCAAGACATTACATTCAAGACATTACATTCAAGACATTACATTCAAGACATTACATTCAAGACATTACATTCAAGACATTACATTCAAGACATTACATTCAAGACATTACATTCACAACATTACATTCAAGACATTACATTCACAACATTACATTCACGACATTACATTCACTTCCCCGAGTTGTTTCCAAATGCCCCACCGAGTTCCCCGCGGGCATTTGAGACGTTTTTTGTAAAGTCCCAAACTAGGTCGTCCTAAGCCAGTTAGACCTAAGCCTTCCTGGGGGCCAATTCTACTAATGCATTTTCGCACAAAACGCAACTGAACTGCAGCTGAAACGTAGGTTTTAACACTATTCGTACTCCGCTGCGCACAACGTTCGTGCTTCAGCTGCGTTTCAGCCGTAGCTAACGTTTAAACAAACGTCAGACGTAGATGGAACGAACGTTTTTCTACATTTTGACCGTTGTCTCAGGTAAAAACGAGACGCAATCATACGCGTTGCTGTCAAAATAGCGTCTGTTAAAAACTGAAACTTAAACGTAACTTTTGTTTAAACGAACGATAAATGTTGAAAATAGTAGAATTGGTCCCCTGGCTTTCGCCGTATCTATCCAGGGACACACTACTACGTACAAGCGAACAGATTTCATTACCTACCACTAGACGCACCAGCCTGTCCGTACACGTATGAACGTGTAAATTATGGTAGGGCTACTGCGCCCAGCGCGAGAACATAGTCGATCGAGAGAGGGACAACGTTATACGTCAACAACATAAGTGCTTCTCTTTCTGACTTATAGAGTCGATCTCTCGGCGACAGTCGACAGCGCGCTGGCTTATAGTAACTTTGTACAGAACGGAAAAATGTCCATAAATTTTGATTGAGAACACCGATTGCGATGAAATAAAGCCTATATGTTACTCCGAGTTAAGCCCTATGTTTGGGTGAAAAGTACATCAAAATCGGTTCAGTAGTTTTTAAGTAATGCGTGCACAAACTAACAGACAAACAGACAAAAATTTCAAAAATGATTGAAATGTGATCTGTTACTTATCCTCAGACCTCCCATTTTTTTTTGCAAATATTTTCAATGCACAGACAATATATAAATAATAAATAAAAAGAATATATTTATTTAGTTTATATATATTCTTTATTGCACATAAATTTTACAAAAAAAAGAGCATAACATAAAAGTGTAATTTTCATTACACTAAGGTCGATTTTCGATCTAAATGTGCTTTAGCGATTTTACCTTACCACTATCAAAATGATTAAAAAATACACGTTTATCTTGAAATACAACAACAAACTTTCCAATTAACTGATCACCTAATGGCGTCATTAAATGCCACAAGATTCAGTTAAATATTACTAGACTAGATATACTTGTTCCTCTAATACTTGCCTATAATAAAGGCAGAGCCGCATTAAGATTTCATATTATGCGCCCCGCTGTATAGACGTGGACGGACTTACGAGCTGTCAGCCCGGCCACAGACTAAACAAGTGCTGCTTAAAGAACTGACACTCGCCTCTCCCCGCCAGTTTATCGTCGCCCTTGGTAGCATGGCAGGAAGTTCGCACTACTAAGAAAAGCACTTATATTATTGACGTGATTGAAATGCAGCCACGGTATCCCCTGCTTGTCGTAAAAGGCGACTAATAGGGGTCATCGGGGGCGCGAGTGCATGGAACGGGGGCTTTGTGTACTCATCTGCGTCCCCGGGGAGGGCGGCAGCAAGGGGGTGGCTTCGTTGCTGCTGCATGTGAAATGTCAAGGGGACTCGATCTCTCCCGAGGTGGGCCGCCGAGCGTAGCGAGTAAGAGGGGCACCGGGAGCGTGTGCCTTTGGTGGTCTCTGAGTACCTCGATCTGTGCCGAAGATGGCCACCGCGGGGTTTTAGCCGGAATAGAGCCGTAATCTGCTCGTTCCCCCGAGGCGAGTGGGCGACGCATTTCCCCGCGTCAAAAACAAAAAAAAAGTATACAACGTTGTCCCTCTCTCTGGATTGCGCTAAGTGCAGCCATCTGCACTAATTAATTACATACTACTACCATTATAGGAGCACCAGCCTATCGGTACACGTTTTTGTACGTTCAAGAGGGTCAAAGTTATACACTCCGATCGTTATTACCATGGCCTGGAATGATTCCCAGGAACTGTATCACAGCAGACTGACGGCGCCAAGTCATGTCTAAGCCAGTTGGGTATTATTTAGATTTGCGCCCCTCGCACTCGCCGCCCTCGCTCCGTCCCCGGCGTTAGCTGTTGATACGTCCTCACGGTCACGTCCGCAGAGCAAAGCCATTATTATTTTGTATTTGATCATAAACGGGTTATTCTAGATCAAGTTTTGACTATCTGCAGTCTAAGGTCCACATTTTTTTTAAGTTTCTTAACAGGTTAACATCGGGCCACATACCGTGAAAGTTAGTACAAATCAGCTCCAAAATCTAAAAAAAAATCAGTACGTCATCACATGATCATCATCATAAAGAAAAATTCAATGCACCGCTGAGTGGATTACACTCTAGAATATTGCCGTGTGGTTCCGGTAGAGTAGAATAGGACCACTCCAACTCTTCCCGTGGACGTCGTACAAGGCGACTAAGGGAATACATTATAAAACATCAATCAGGCCTCCCCACCCCGTCTGGCCAGCGCGGGGAGTGTAGGCCAAATCCTCCGTCTGTCTCCGGCAGATGAATCATTCTCTGCGCTCCTTGCTTGGAGAGGGGCATCTCGGTGCACCAACACGGCTTCTCAAGAGGTCGTTCAACAGTAACGGCGCTGAGCAGCGTCCTCAACGCTGCCGAGACCACAGAAGCCCCATATGTACAACTGATACTTCTCGACATCTCGGGCGCCTTCGACAACGCCTGGTGGCCGATTGGGCGTAGTCATCGACGCGAGCCGATCGTTCGCGCAGCACGCGGCATACATCGGGGAACGGGCAGCAAGGTGCTTTGGGAAGGTGTCGCGCGTGTCGGCATCTTCCTGGGGCATCAAATACAAAGCTCTAAAACTGCTGTACCGAGGAACCTTTGTCCCAACTTTGGTGTATGCCGCGGCTGTGTGGTACCGGCGCGCGTCGCTGCACGTCGTCCGTAGTCCACTACTCAGAGCTCAGAGGCCAGCCCTGATTCTACTAACAAAGGCCTACAGGACGGCCAGCACCGCAGCACTACCTGTGCTGGCGGGCGTACTCCCGGCCGACCTGGAGGCAATTCGAGCGGGACGTACAGAGGAAGAGCGGCCGAAGACCGAGTTAAAGGAGCGCAAGAGAATGGGGAGAGGAATGTGGGTGGATGCTGTTGCTCGTTGGCAGGATAGATGGGATTCGAGCGAGGATGGGAGGGAACTTTACAGCTTCTTCCCCAGTGTTAGGCAGAGAATGCAGCGCGGATGGGTGGAGCCGGATTACGTGGTCTCCCAGCTACTGATAGGGCACGGTTGCTTTAGAAAGCGTTTGAAGGACCTGGGCCTGAGCGAGACCGGGGAGTGTTTTTGCGGTTTCGGGGCCGACGAAACGCGGGACCACATTCTTTGGGAATGCGAGCTGTACGGGGTAGAAAGGTCGGAGATGCTGGACGGATTGGAGAGATCGGAGGCGGGTCCAGTTTTTCATCTGGATCTTGTTAGTACGGAGGCGAACTTCGCACGGCTAAAGCGGTTTGCCAACGCGTGGCATAAGCGGAGGAAAGCCATGGAGCTGCCCGAGAGAGCGCAAGAGGAGAATGGAGGATGAAGCAGATCAAGAAAACGAGCCGCCCGACGGCGAAGAGATGTGGTGTAACGTAAAATCCCCAGAAAGGGGCTGGATGCCGGAATGTGCACCAGCATGACAGAAGGGACAACGAAGAAAACTTGTAGGGGATCAAGCAGGGTGCGCCGGGAAAGAGCTCTAACGCAAGTACCGGCCACCCCCCCGTGATTCGGTCCGTATAACCGTAAGGTTGAAAGGACCGTGGGAGGTGGCGGGCCTTTGTCTCCGGCAGATGAGAGAGGGTTGTGCTCCTGCAGTGGAGACAAAAATAACCTGATGATGATATACGAGTATTATCTTTAGTATTACATAGTTATACCTAAATATACATATACATACACTTGTCTGATCCTAAACTAAGATTTTCTTCTGTGCTGTGGGACAGGACAATTCACAAAACAAATGCCAACCAAATCCAGACTATAGACATGCTACCTACCGTTTATTTAGTTTATAACTGTCGTCGTTCTCAATCTCACCTGATCATCTATACATCGTAGGTGATGATGAGGCCTAAAGTGGAGCGCGCTTACCCAGAAGATGCCTATTCACACTTCCTTTAAAAATATCCGAATTGTACTTGTCCGGAAATACCCAAACTGGCAGGGAGTTCCATTCCTTAGCAGTTCGCGTCATGAAAGAGGAAGCAAAACGCTTCGTGAGAGAGTATGGTACGTCTACTACATAAGGATGAAGTCCATCCCCACGCCTGGTACTATTCTGATCCCTTGCAATAAATCAGCTTTACGAAAAGGTTCTCAGTATCCACAGAATAATAAAAAGATTCATCTAAAGACTACGCGTGCTACGGAAATCATTTTTATATGCAAAGGTCAAGGTTGAAGTAGGTGGCTAATTCTCATCGCCACGATTCTCATTGTCACCTTCGTGGTAAATTCTATTTTTTGCTTATATAAACTATTTTGATCAAAAATCTAATAGCGCTTGATAATACGAGTAAATTTATAAGTAAATTAATCAAATCGTGAGTCTCGGTTGGAAGTAATAATGTTTTGAAGTTCTAGATGCCACGAAAGTGACGCGATGATCCACGAAAGTGACTCAGTAACTTTACAGCCATTATTTTCTCAGAATTGACTACTGGTTATGAGACTAAATGTTCATGAAATAACAACTTGATCTTATTTTCATAATTAAACAGGCAAATACATGATGTTCAATCAAGCGCAGAGAGAGTTACCAGTTCGGTCTTAGGTTCGGTCATCCTACGAAATAGGTTCCTATTATTACTGATATGCTATGTCATTTAAAACTACATAATTTTAGTGAAAAGTTCTTATTATAGAACATTATTAACGTAGGAAATAAATAGAAACTTTACTGTGGTTTTATTAATCAGGTACTTATATTTCGGCGGATAGTTTTACTCTAAAATACCCTCTTTATACATGTGATAACATAATAACATACCTAATGTATCTAAACTTATAACAAATGTGCATAATTTGAGTATACTTTAATTATAATATCACTGCTAATTTGTGACATTCACAAATAATCAGTCTCCGGTGATAAAAAATAATCAAAAACTTAACCTAATTAGTTGTAATATAAACTATTTCCTAATGATGAATCAAATAAGTCTTTAGAACTTAGATACTACTTTTAAGCTGAACTTAAGAAAGGCTAAATCTCTCAAAAAATAAAAACGAAACGTTACACGTTGTTAGGCAGCACTTTTACTTTTCAAAAACAAAAACGTTATTCTATAAAAAAAATCTCATTACAAGAAGACGGTAACATCTTCGAACAATAAAAGAAAATATCAGAACGTTACGTTTGCGTAAATCAAATATATTGTAACTCGAATCTGGATCATCATCAGACCAGAAGCTACGTTGGTGTTGAGGGTAGAATTTGTAATGAATTTTACCATCTTGGTTCGAAACCCTAAAAACAACGTTAATATACTTACTTACTTACTTTAATTAGTACCTACCCATACTTCATGTTTAATTAGTTATCTATTAATAGTGTAGTTGTTAATTTATCATGTAAATATACTTACTTATGTATTCAAAATACATCAAACTAGTTGATTTTGTAAATACGTATACACCAGTCGCTATATTTCGAAATAAAACAATGCAAAAAATCACTTTCGTTGCAAAAATTCACCTTCGTGGGTAAAACGCCACGAAGGTGATGCCACAAAGGTGACGAAAATATCACTTTTTTTATAAATTCCTGCAAAGTTTAGGTGTATTGTTTTAAATCAAATACTACATAAATATCTCGAACATTTTGGAGTTTCGATGAGCTAACTTTAATTTCCATTACCAAAATACAATGCACAAATATGTTGTCCACGCAAGTGATCGGTACACCTACGAATAAATATAAACTTACCAATATTTTTTACTCACGGAACGATGAGTCGCTCGTCCCACTTCTGCGAAGCAGGAACACGACTGACGATGACCGAATCGAACTCTGTGATTAGTTGCTGCTGTTGTATTCAACAGCAAGCCTTTATTACTACTCAAATCTTAAGTACCTAAAATCGTGTGACCGACACATATTGTGTTTCCAATTCAAAATAATGACTAAATTTTTTTTTTACACCAACGTATGTAAAGTGTATTTAATTACGATGACTTTGGTATATATAACATACAAATACACTGAAATTTGGTAAAGCAGTAACCAAATGTTTTACTGCAACGGGAAGTGTGACACGATGAGAATACGAAAAATGGCCCCGTTTTTGATCGTTCGTGTTAATTATTTATATTATTTTTGCTTCAATTACGGCCAGTTTTATTTATTTTGTGACCAAATAGATGTTTTATCTACCAATCCACAAGTTATGTTTTTAACTTATACTGTTTAGGAAATATAACTGTGTGACCATAAAAATTTAGTGTCAATGAGAAGTACCCAGGTAGTTATAAGGGTCGGCGTCGCGTCGCGCCGGTCGACGATTTTTGTCGATAACTCATCAAAAATCAGATTCAAACCACAGGTTTGAATCTGGTAAGCATGAGTTATTTGATTACCCAGTAACAGGGTAATCAACTAACTCATGCAATGACAGTTACACAGTCGTTATAAGGTTGCATTTATAATTAATGCAGGGCCGTAGTCGAGCTTAAATTGTGGACCTGGTCACCCATATTGTATTAATAAGTTCTTGAATTATTTTATAGGTACACTTGTTAAGAAAATATTATATAAATATTCTGTTTATTTTCTTTGCATTGTATCGGAATTACATAAAATTAAAGATAAATAATTATTATGGGGTCTCAAATAAATTTGTATAATTTAAATAAAGGAATCATTTATTCGTGTCTCCAAAAAATACATACAATAACTCCGCCAAATAGTATATTACACTTTGTTGGCAGAAATTGCTTTCTTTATACATATCTATGGCAGAGAATACTAAATATCACTACGAATATATGGTGAATAGCAAAGCAAATTAAAAAGGTTTTTTTTGTTATTAGCAAAAAAGATGAAAGTACCTCAATGAGTTTACTTGTATTTTTTATATTTAATTCGGACAGTGTTTTTGTTAATTAAATCGCTTCTGATGCCTAATGAAATATTGCCTTGTTCAGACACTAGTTGCAGACACTAGGCATACACTAACACGTTTAAAACAGATGTTTTAAACATTTTGTTTAAATTGTATGTATGTAAATAATAATAAATAAATTATAAACAAAAATAAAGTTGTGTACAAAGGCGGACTTATCCCACTTAGGGATCCCTTCCATCAACCTTAGAGTAACTGATTATCACTAGATATGTACAAATTAAAGTTAAACTTGATGTCTAGTAGCGGAATTTTAGAGTCATAATCATAAGTTAGTATTAGATGAATTACATATAAATTACCCCAGTCCTATTTAAATCACAAAAATTAAAGTTTATAATAAAAAAAATGTTTTATTGGTTGTTCCGATTTGTGACTTCCAATCTCGAATATTTTGACCTTCCTAACAAATCAGATTTGGCAACACGACCTCTAACGGTCCTTCAACTCAGTGTACCCCACTGTAAATCCCTCTGAGAAACAAACAGCCCCCGTAGCCCTACTGAGTACGGACCTGGGTCATTATGTATTTTATTGACTCTCTTTATTTCCTTATCTCTTATAATTATGTCTTACTACTACCGAGACAGTACTATATTATAGCGTGCAATACACGATGCACAGTGTTTTATGGAACCCAATGATGTGACATGTCTTTTTATTCCATATTCCTGTAGTTTGAATCAATTCAAATGCGAGAGTAAAACTTCCGTGTGTCAAATATGCATAGTTTTTGAGATAATTTTTTTTATTTGCTTTTTTTGTCCGGTAGATTAGATTAGATTAGATTTATTAATTTCACTTTTACATCTTAAAAAAATTTTACATGTCATATGGTAAAAGGGATCGTCATAAAATAAAATAGTGTATAAGTTACAATGTCAACAATTCAAATAATGTCATAGTATATAACATACAAGTTCATTATTAAGAACACATCACATTTTAATATGCAAAATAATGCAATGGGCACTTGAAAACACACAAACGCACGCATTTCATGCAATGCACGCATGTCTAGGCGATATAATCAAATAATATAGCCTAGAAAATCAATTTAAACGCAATACATTCCGCGAAAAGCTCAATTTGGCAATATTATACATAAAACAAAGTTCACAGAACCACTTAGCTTCTTAGCCTAGTAATATTTAGAGAAAAAAACCAAGTACTCACGTGAAGTTCAAAATAGTTTTCTAACTTAAGCCGTCTAGGTTCATTGTAGAACATAAATAAATAATTAAAAAATTAGAGTATACATACATGTAATGTAAATATAACAGGAAAGCACTTAAAATAACATAAATAACATTAGGTATAAAGACAAAAATATTTACAAAATGTACACGTCGTCTAGTTGCCCGTCCTGCGGCATGGTGCCCAGAACGCTGGCGGCGTTACCCCTTTGTATGGCGATGGACAGCCTCTGGGCAAAGTAGCCGCCAGCCCTCTGGTCACCCGAGGCGAGGACCAACCGCGTCGATATCCGTCGATACGGTCCCATGGTCTCTACTGCAAGCGCCGCAAACTCGTAATGGGCGATGAGAGATGAGTATATGACATAGATAGTATGTTATATGAGTATAACATACTATCTATGTCAGTATATAATATTAAAATAAAAACTTAAAAATACACTTGGTATTAAGTTATCACAAATTAAATTAAACGTCAGAGGGCCCACCAATTTCATTTTTTAGAAAATTCATTTATGGAATAATATTCATTTTCCAACAAAAGGTTTTTCAGTCGTCGACTAAACGTTTCGTCATTGGTCTCGTTACGTAGATCTGCGGGCAGGTGCTCGTAGTACGTGGGGCCGATGACGCGGGGGTTTTTGGTGGCAAGTGCAGTGCGGCGCGTTACTGTCTTTAATCGACCTTCGTTACGAAGTTCGTGCCCTCCGCCTATACGTCGACCGAAACTGGACATATTTCGCCTAACATACATTATAACTTCGAATAAATATAACGAGTACATAGACATTATGTTTTGATTTTTGAAAAGTCCCCTGCACGTTTGTTTTGGATTTACTCCACACATTATACGTAGTGCTCTTTTTTGAAGAATAAAAACTCGGTTCGACTCTGTAGAGTTTCCCCAAAGAATAATGCCGTACGACATAAGTGAATGAAAATGTGCAAAGTATGTCTGTCTTAGTACACTGTAAGAAACTAGTGGACGAATCTTTCTTAGCGCATAGGCTGCACTACTCAATTTATCACACAAAGATTCTAGGTGTAGTTTCCAATGCAAGTTGGGGTCTATCACGAATCCTAGAAATTTGCATTGTTCAGTCAACGGAACGGGACTATTGATACAACTGGGTCTCGGCACAGTTTTTCCTGCAAATAACATGACATTTGATTTAGACATGTTTAATATGTAAGGTAAAATATCAAAAAAAATTATAACTTATAAATTATAAAAATAATCAACAAATTTACATAGTTGATGGCTAAAACCATCAAGGGGCACACATTTTAGTGCAATTAGAATATTTATAAATTTTTTCTTCATTTTAAGTTTTTTTTTCTGGAATAATCCGCCGTATTATGACGAAATTTTTCGCCATGCAACTGTTTAATATGTCTTCTATGTGCCCTAAAAAAATCACATCTTAATTCCATGGATTTTTGGAATTATAGCACAAATACGAATATCAGATTTTTTCCGATGTCAGGAAACGTCGTCGGGTTGTCACTTGGTTATGTAAAGCTCTTCCCCTCTTCACCCGCACGAAACTAAAAACATGTGAAACCATAGACAAATGTGTTGCCACGCCCCAATGTTGCAATGATTCAAAGAAACAAACATTTAAACAACGCAATAAACATAACAGTCGACCGTAGCTGTTTATTGTTTACTAAATAACACACGTTCGGTTCACTTACCTATTCAACTCGGCATTTCTCCAACTAACCCATGCAAGAATGTGCAGACGCTTCGATAGAACACTTAGAGTCCCCGCAGACTGCAAACTTTATATCGGCCGATAATTTAGTCAGGCTCTTAAACAGTATAAAGATGTATGCAAGTGCGCACACTATGACGATTTGTTGGCCCAGTGTGCGCACTAGCAGCTCAATCCGACTAAATTATGGCTTGGAGTAAATTTTATCGCAATCGGCTTACTCAATCAAAAGTTATAGGAATTTTTAGTTTTCAATTACATTGTAGGTATGCGATATACCAAAGAAGTATAATTATAATGTTCGGTGCAATTCAGATTTCGATGAGTTAGGACTACATTTGGAGTTATAGTGGGCGTAGGCGTGGGGAGTGAGAGCGGGAGCGGGAGCGGAAGTGGAAGCGGAAAGCTGTAACGGGAGCGCGAGTGGGTGCGGATTCTGTAGTCCACGCGAGCGGAGCCGCGGGCACTAGTATACTTACTAAGTGACGGAATTCGAACTCACTCCATGTCAAATGAGAGTTCGCGTTTCCCGGTACCACTGCGCCAATGATGCTCTATTGTCTGTGTAGGAAAATCCTATTACTAATCAGTTAGTGAGTTAATATCGAGACATTAGTACTAAACCACAATTATGTCGACTCATCTCTTAATTACCGACACACTTATCGCCACAGAAATAAGAGCTAGAATGTATTATTTCAAATGCAAATAACGATTGTGCAGGGAACTTGTTAGTGTGCATATAAAATGCATTGGTACCGGCCGCTCCCGCCATTGAAGAATTGCATTTTGTTTGTATAAGTGTATATTTTTTTTTTTTATTAATTAAGTGAACGTGTTAGGTGCTAGAAAATGAAAGTGTTGGTGTTTTTAGCTGTTTGTGTGACGTATATGAAAGCTGATGGAGGTTTGGGTGAGTTGAACCTGATAGGCAGTGCTCGGAGAATGTAGAGCTATTTTTGATACTTGCATATGACCAGGAATCGGAATTAGGTAGTGTCATTTATGTCCTTGGTACATTCATTTGCATAGGATTTTATTAACTGTTCTAAAAAAACCGGGATATTTACTCATCGTAATCTGAATTTCGTCAAACATTATAATTTTGCGAATGAGTTTTTGAAAACTAAAAATTTGAATAACTTTTGACTGAGTAAGTCGATTGCGATAAAATAAATACTAAATGTTACTCCGAACGAGGCCCTATGTTTTTATGAAATGCTTATTCGAATTGCTTCAGTAGTTTTTACGTGATGCGTGCCCAAACAAACAGACAAACACACAAAAATTCCAAAAAATATCTTAATCTATTCTAAATAGTTATCCTTATACCCTATTTTTTTATAATACTAATAATAATACTAATATGTCAGACATTCACACCAATTATCCAGTCCCAAATTAGGCAGAGCCTGTGCTATGGTTACTAGATAACGGATATACATACTTAAATAAATATATAAACATCCAAGACTTGGGTACAAGCATTCATATTCATCATACGAACATTCGCCCCTAGCGGCATTCGAACCCGCAACCTCAGGGCTAGAGGGCTACCCGTTCCGTCACGGAGGTCGTCAATTATTTAATGTACAGACAGATGTAGTTAATACGTTTTTATTATTAAGATTTATTATAATCAAATCACCTACGATACGAGATCTGTGTTTGCTTTGAATAATGAGGTTGATCATTTGAGCAATTTGTCTCTGACCGCGTCATTGGCTTAGTGGGTTGATCATTGGACTAGAGCGTCAGAGGTCGTGCGTTCAATTCCGCACCCTTGTACTTTGTATATTTTGTACAATTTGTACAAGCTGGATGTTATATTTGTGAATTGTCCTATCCTTGTTCAATTCCCATAGCACAGGAGAAAATCCTAGATAAGGATTAGACATATGTAAGCATTGCCGTGTGGTTTCCGGTAGAGTAGAATAGGACCACTCCAACTCTTCCCGTGGATGTCGTACAAGGCGACTGAGGGAATACATTATAAAACATCAATCAGGCCTCCCCACCCCGTCTGGCCAGCGCGGGGAGTGTAGGCCGGATCCTCCGCCTGTCTCCGGCAGATGAGAGAGGGTTGTGCTCCTGCAGTGGAGACGAAAATAACCTGATGATGATGATATGTAAGCATGTAATATTTGTTTTTTTTTAAATGGTGTTTTCGTTCTCATATCGACATTTTGCTGTTGATTCCAGCTCCATTTGTCACCCCCTGTCACAAGTCCGACGAAGCGTGCCACAAGTCCTCGGCGCAGAAGGCGATCCCCCAGCTGGCGGCGGGGGTGCCCTCGCTGGGGCTGCACCCCCTGGACCCTCTGCAGTTGAAGTTCGTGAAGGCGGACGAGGCGGGGCTGAGGATAGAGTTCAGGAATACCGTGGTTAAAGGACTGAGGCACTGCGTCGTGCTCTCGCTGCGGTGAGTACCCGTCGGCAGGCATATCCCGCTGCGTACTTTAGGTATAGAAACATACTGATGCGGCGGCGCGGCCCCGTGTGCCGGGGCCATTCGGTCAGGGTTGCGAGAGCGATGTGACGCATTTCAGTACGTACCAGCGTAGGTACCAGCCCCAGGCGAATCGCGTACGATGTCAATGTGTGCGTGATTTAGCGATTCAGCGCAATAATGACTTTCTTCTATGTGCATAGGATTTAATTCGGCTTGTTGGTAAGTTTTTGAGATTTTACCAAGTTTTCTTAGGGAGCGCGCTCTATGTACTTCGACTATACTTACACAAAAACAATTCTAGTTAGGTATCGTTTTTTTCTTAAAAAAAAGGTTAGAGCCTTTTTTCTGTCATACTTACTTATCTCGAAATCATTTTTTCTCATGTCTCGAAAACGGTAAGGGTGAAACTGAACATGACATTTCACGTTCTGGTAGGTTGACCCCATCTAAATGAAATATATTTATTTGCTAGAACAGGTTAGTGGTCGTCAAATTTTAAGTCCGCTATTCAGCTACCTTACATTAGCATGCAAATTGTAAAGGGTACAGGTTGAGTTTAAAGTTTAAAACAATTCATTGATATTGTAAAAGTTTTTTTCCAGTAGCCAATTGTACAGACATTTTACGAAAGGCTTTAGTTTTAATGTTTTTAGGCTGTCTGGTATAGCATTGTATATTTTAACACACATACAATAACAATTTCTTTGTACAATTGTTATTTTGGGGCAGTAATTCAATGCCAGCCTGCCGGTATTTCTTGTATTTCTGGGGTAAGTTTCTACGTACCCCCATTTTCGTTTTGGAAGATTATTATATATTAGGTACATTTAATTATTACTAAATATTGACGCTACGGTTAAGTAATGTAAATATTTAGTAAATAATTAAATGTTCTGAGTAGTAACTGCACAAGTTTCAAAGTAAATGTGAAAGAGTTGAGGCTACTTGCGTAGAACAGAGCGATTGTTTGGAACGCTCCATCTTGTAGTACATAGAGATCGTTGTTGTTTATAAATTGTGCGGCGTAAACGTGACCGGAATCCAATTGCTGAGTGGCCACTAATGTCTGCGGTGGGTGATTGTGGTGAAACCTGTGTAAATCGTTAGTATATCATTTGTCTATCAATTAACCAAACTGTTATCGTCAGCGTATCTTGTATAAGACAAGTATAATGTCAATTAAATGCAAAGGAAATAATTAAAACAGCTATTCTGTTACTTTCGTGTACGGTTGCCATCCGTCTGGGATTTGTCCTAGTTTACGTTCGGGGAGCGTCCGGGCTGGGTTTCAATGATCAAAAAGCCGTGTTGTTCTCCAGAATAGAGCCACTGCCAGTCTCCCCGTGTTCTGTGTATATTTTCTTTACTGCGATCACCAATCCGCCTGCCAAGCGTGGTGATTATGCCAAATCGTCCAATGGACAGCGCATCAAAAGTGTCATTCTATTAGGGAGACTTATAAAGGCTTAGGCAATGATACGGGGGAAGTGTGGTTTAAAAGAAGATGTAGTAACAAAGGTAGAGAAGAGTATGTTGCGTTGGTTTGGACATTTAGAGCGTATGAGTGAAAGAAGAGTGACAAAAGTAATATACAGTGGGAATGTGGAAGGAACTAAAGCTAGAGGTCGTCCTAGGAGGACGTTCAAGGATCAAATTAGTAACGTCCTCAAAAAGGGTGGGGTCCGCAGTGAAAAGAATAAAAGGAGGTGCATGAAAATGTTGATGAATGTGAGTGAGGCTAGTAAGGCGTGTCAGGATCGCGCAATGGCGATCCAACGTCTCTGCCTACCCCTCTGAGACAAAGGCGTGAGCATTATGTATAAAGGCTATGATTATTCATGTCGTAAAGCTTTTTTTTTTCATTTATTGTCAGACGACATGGGCACAGGCAGACCTTGGAGATGAAGTGTTCCCCGACCCTCATCGGGGACTACACCATCGGCGGGAAGCTTCTCGTACTGCCAGTGGAAGGGGATGGCAAATACAAGATCAAGATACGTTAGTACCTATAAATACGTCATCATGTCAGCCTTTAGACGTCCACTGCTGAACATAGGCCTTCCCCAATGAACGCCACCACACCCGGTCCTCCGCCCTCCGCATCCAGCCGCTTCCGGCCACCTTCTTCAGGTCGTCGGTCCATCTGGCGGCGGGGCATCCCACCCTGCGCGTGCCAATCCGTGGTCTCCACTCCAGAACTCGTCTGCCCCAACGGCCGTCGGTTCTGCGACAGATGAGATTAAATACATACTAATACTCATTTATTTCCACCTTTTAGGACACTAAGAACTCTAGGCTAAGTCGATATTTGTTTAATTTTTTTTTTATCCAATTCACTAAATATATCGACATCAATTTACACTCATGAGCAACATTGGGTAGGAACAATTTCGATAGAGAAGCTGATAGAAGAATCCACTTGGGTTGGGCAGCGTTCGGAAAACTGCGTCAACTCCTAAGTCGCCCATTCCACAATGTTTAAAGATAAAAGTCTTTAATCAGTGCGTTTTGCCTCTCATGACCTACGGCGCAGAAACGTGGACACTGACGTGGGCCTGATTCTAGTATATATTATCTTTGGCCTGATACACAAATTTCAAATCTCAGCGAGCTGTGGAGATGGCTATGCTCGGGGTTTCTTTGAAGGACATGATTCGTAATGAAGAAATCCGACGAAGAACGAAGGGGATCGACATAGGCTAAAGAATTATTTCGCTGAAGTGGCAGTGGACGGGTCACATCTGTCGCAGAACCGACGGCCGTTGGGGCAGACGAGTTGGATGAGATGAAGAGATGGACCAACGACCTGAAGAAGGTTGCATGCGTTTGGTTGCGGAGGGTAGGGACCGGGTGTGGTGGCGTTCATTGGGGAAGGTCTATGTCCAGCAGTGGACGTCTAAGGGCTTATATGATGATGATGATGAATACCTAGATCTAGAGGCGTCGATTGGGGTAAGATCTGATGCTAGTGGTCCGACGTATTGGATGGAGGAAGACAATTGTTCACCGTTAAAATGTTCTTCACTTGGTTACATTAATGTCCATTTTAGATTGTGGACAGTTTCATACTTGATTTTTAGTCAAACGAAAGAGTTCGTATGTCAATCTGTTTCCTTTAGTTTATTAAATCCTGTTTATAAGTACCTACACCTCATATCATGAAACAAAATAATTTTTCGTACCTGACTGACACTAATTGGTTATTAAATTAGATAATAGATATCTTAAAGTATGCATCTGTTATCTAATTTAATAACCAATTACTTTGTGAAGGTAAAAATCATGAAAGTAAAAACTTTGAGGTGACTTATGAGGCGCGAAAAATTATTTTGCTTCATGGTATGTTGTATAACTAATTGCCTTTGCCTCTGTACTACGCCATCACATTTCCATCACCTACAGACATAAAAATCTCAGATAATGAAATAAATGTATTTTATTTTTATTTCAGGCGACATAATAGTAAAAGTGCAATATGAAGTGGGAGAAAAAATGTCAGGCGGTGCCAAGTACTGGTCACTTGACGACTGGAAGTTCACCTCTGAGGTGCAGACTGGCGCAGAGTTCCAGTTTCAGAACCTTTTCAATGGGAACAAGCAGCTCTGTGAGTATAAACCTAAATTCTTTCAATGGTACTTTGGGTACAGCTCGGGTTATATAATATCATTACGAAGTTGCCATTATTACCGGTACGCAAATTGCCATTGTGTAGCAGCAGGACGTGTGGCTCACTGTACAATAGGTCTAAACGATCTCCAACATTTTGTAGTCTAAAATGGAATAATCAAGTTCTATTTTAGATTGTGCAGGCAGATGGTATCGTATTTATTGCAAACGTCAAGTGAGAAACAGTAACAAGTCTGTCCAGTCAACACATTTACGAACAAAGTTTTATATTATCGATGGCTGAAGTCGCAGACCTCGTAACTTTAAGTGAGCAAAGTTCAACGGCATAAAAAATGCTTTGCCAAAATGTATCACACCTGGCTATATAGGCTGTATAGTATTATAAACGTTTGTCCTTTGAGCAAGTTGACATTGGCTAAATAGCCTTGCAGCAAAAGCCATAAAAAGAGAAAGAAAAAGTTGGGGAGCGAAGTTTATATTTTTATCGTGCTATTTTGATAAGATAAAAGTAATTTATTTAATAGCCGCTCAACTTGTGACAGTACCATCAGTTGTGAGAAGTATAAAACCGTTCAGTGAGATACCACAAGTAGAAATCAAACCCAACCTATCGTTACCGCCGGCTGTCACATTTCGAACTTTGGTCAAAGAATTAAACTTTATTTTAGAGGACCATAACTGATAATGTTTAAGGGATTAGTGGGTCTTGTGACGGGCGGGGCGTCTGGTCTCGGACGCGCGACGGCCGAGCAGCTCATCAAGCAAGGAGGCCGAGTGGTCATCTGCGACTTGCCCTCCAGCACTGGCCAGGACACGGCCAAGCAGCTCGGAGAAAATGCCGCCTTCGTACCAGTTGACGTCACATCGGAGGGAGATATCAAAAACGCCTTACAAATCACTAAAGACAAGTTTGGACGTCTGGATGTTGCCGTAAACTGTGCAGGCATTGCTACTGCGGCCAGAATTTACAACTTCAAAAAGAACCAACCGTTTGACCTTAAAATGTTCCAGAAGACTATCGAAGTCAACTTGATTGGTACTTTTAATGTTATTCGATTGTCAGCGGGGTTGATTGGCAAAAATTCTCCAGATGTCGATGGGCAGAGAGGTGTCATAGTGAATACAGCCAGCGTTGCTGCCTTTGATGGTCAAATTGGTCAGGCAGCGTATTCTGCGTCCAAAGCGGGAGTCGTGGGAATGACACTACCAGTAGCCAGAGACCTGGCGAAGCAAGGTATACGTGTCGTCACGATAGCACCAGGCCTGTTCCGGACACCGATGATGGAGCAGCTTCCAGAGCCAGCGATCAAACAGCTTGAAGAGTCGGTGCCATTTCCGTCTCGTTTAGGACATCCATCGGAGTTTGCCTTGCTTGTGCAGAGCATTATACAAAACCCTATGCTCAACGGGGAGACCATACGTCTTGACGGATCACTAAGAATGCAACCTTGAAATTAAGAAGTAATTAATTGAAAGAATTTAATGGGTAGATGAATAGTAAATAGGTCACGGGCGATTAGCATTTTTATACACATTGTTAAAAAGATATATTTGTAAATAATATTTTATTTGTTTTTTTTTCTTAGAAGTGTCTTCTATAACCTTAAATATGATTGACAGACGTACCCAGGGGGTATATGGATATACTCCAGAGTCTCAGTTTCTAGGATTCCATTAAAATGAATATAGCGGACCTTTTTTGTCAATCTGTTTATAACTATTTATTTTAAATGGAAAGGCAGATCATAGCTGGAGTTACATATCAGTAGTCGACTGTATATATTCTTAAATCTCTTCTTAAACATGTTTACTGATGTAACTGATTCTGGCAAATTGTTACTCAGATTGTCTCAGACTTCCACACCGGAGATTGCGGGTTCGAATCCCGCTAGGGGCAAATGTTCGTATGATGAACATGAATGTTTGTACCCAAGTCTTGGATGTTTATATATTTATTAAGTATGTCTATCCATTATCTAGTAACCATACCACATGCTCTGCCTAGTTTGGGACTGGATAATTGGTGTGAATGTCTGAGATATTTATTTATTTTATTTAACTAAATATTAATTTAGTTCATATCGCAGACTCGTACTATTATTCATATTCATTTATTGTTTCCATCATTAATACCTACTAAGGGATAGGGCCAGTGGTCATAGGTTTAATTCCTACTAGAGAATACCATGAACAGCTGAGAACTATGTAATGACTCCATTCTCAATAAATCAGATTCACGAAACAGCTCTCTAGTATGAAAAGACCATAAGCTTTTTCAGAGACTTTACATGGTCTACTAAGTGTAATTTGGAGAAGCTCATCATTCTGGGCCCAAGGCCAAGTAAAAACCAAGCATGCCATAGGACATGTTTGATAAGGTGGTAGAACCCAGTGGATGAAACAGTGCAGTTGACCTCGGAGGCAAGTTTCATACGGTCGGAGATCCTAAGCAGTGATTGAACGACGAAAAAGAACGAGACTTTATAAGAGCAATTCCTAGGTACTGAATTGTGCCGTCAGTATATGAAATGCTGTGTGGTACCGGGCTTAGAATAGGGCCACCGCCATTCTTCCCGTGGGTGTCGTCAAGGCGACTAACGGACTGCACCAGGGGCAGGCAGCAACATTCTCCTGTGTATATTAAGATCATTACTGCGATCACCGATTCGCCTGCAAAGCTTTGTGATTACAGCAAATCCCCCAGTGGACTGCCCACCAAAAGTGGCATTTCTATTGAAGAGGCTTATGTTCAGCAGTGGACATATTTCAGCTGACGATGTGATATCTAGTTTGGTATTACATGTTCTTTAGGGAGAAGATAGAGTTTTGCTTTTTACCTCAACACTAACCAACTAATATGTGTTTCAGCTGACTCCGTCCACCAGTTCGCCAACAGCAACTGGCGAGACATCTTCCAGGAGGTGGCGCCGCCCATAGTGAACTCCATCGTCTCCAAGATCTTCGACGAGGTGCGCAAGCTCTTCGATAAAGTACCTATCAAGGAGCTCGCTTTAGACTAGATGGAGTCATGGCACGGAACTCATGGAGTGTAGTCTGTTTACTGGCACAAACTTTGAAGAATCAATAGGATAGGTATTTCTATACAAACTACCAGAATAACTGAATGCCTTCAATGTCAAAGGGGTGGTACCTACGTCGGCTCGGGGTTCCACTAGGTCGAGTTCGTTATTGCATTTAGAAGAGTTGAGCCAAATAGTTAGCTTATATTCGTTTTTATTTAGGTAGCTTAGTTAAGGGGTATAAATAAAGGACGAAGGATAATTAGACCCAGTTATGCAGGAATGATCCAACGCATACTTTGTCCATTTTAAAGTATTCAATTGAATGTTATAAGCTCTAGTATTGATGAATTAAAAGCCTCGGAACGTTTCTGTCATATGCCAGATTATTCTTCTTAATAAAAAGAACTGCGTAACTGGGTCCAATTGACCTCGGGGAAAGGCCAGCCTATAGTTTTAAAAGCACTTGGTAACACACAGTCGAACCAAGTTTACCTCATGAATTAAAGGAACATACCTTTATTTGTGTTCAGTAAATATTTAATAGAAACTGAATTGCTGTATGAAAACGAGTAGATTAGAGTACATTATATTGGATGTAGCTAAATATACATAATTATTAATTTACTGAAATGTTAAATGTAATATTAATGTATGATTGTTACTTAAAGTTTAAATGTGTATGTTTTTATATATATTTTTTAATATACTGTGCATTTTGATTGATGTTAAACAACATAACTTATTCTACATTAAAAATTGGTACCTAAATGCATAGTAAATTGCATCGCTTGTCGGGCCGATGCAATATGTTGGCTGCAGGTTTGAGTGTAGTTAAATGACCTAGCTAGGGCCAGCAATATCAAGCTATATGCAGAATGCTTACAATGCCCTGGAGTCCTTTTGGGCTTGCCCCCATACTGCCGTGGATCACGTATGTTCGCTGAAGTATAGGAGATCGCTTTTCTGGTGCTGTGGGTTCGTGCCAGCCTCCTCAGCTTACTTACTGGGCGACAGGATGGACTGTCCATGCACAGGCACTGGGAAACTGTCTACAACAATTGTCAGTTAATTTGCTATGAGACGCCTGTTAAAATTATCTGAGCAATTTCACATTGACTGCTCGGGATTAGCTTCACAGGCTAGCTAATATTTTACTTTTTATTTTATTTATTTGGAAAACCAACAGCTTACAAACATTTGCAGTATTGGGATATGATAACATTTAGTATAGCTAATAACAGGTTTTCACGTAAGATAATTAAATAAGAACGGATATGTTTCAGAAGAAAAGAAAAAAAAGATAATAGATTGTTGTTTCACAATGAAGTGTGGAGTTGTGTGTGTGTGTGGGGGGGGGGGGGGGGGGGGGGGGTGGTTAGGGGTAGTGAATACATAAATAAGTTCTATATAGATAGGAGCGAGTGTTAAATGTGAGCATGGGTACGAGGATAGGTACTTAAAGAATCACATCTGCGTAGGCCAACACGTCTGCCCATTTTGTTAAGGCTCGTGTAGTCGCCTAATGGCATCGAGGAGTCGTCACCGCCATCTGCAACAAAGCAACCTTTGCGTTGGCAACAAAGTCTATATTCTCACGTAACTAGTCCGTCTAGTTACGTGATATTTGAGGCTCGCTTTACCACAAATATCAGTGCTAGCTACTGATGTGGCAGGTCCAACAACTTCTGGATAATTTGCTTCCGTGAGCATGTGAGTGATGCTCAACACATATGTGAGCTTCACTCACATCTGTGTGTCAGAATTGATACCTACCTAATATCTCAATATCGGCACAGACAAAGAAATGAAGTCTTGACGCAATTATCCGAATGCTGCCCTGCCCAACTGGATTCCTCTGTCGACTCGGTTTCGGTTTATAGTAAATATTTGCCTCAAAAAAATTCAAACGCCGAACGCATATTTATCAGCACCGCATTTTTATTTTTGGTATGAAATCCTAAGGAAACCCGCACACTTCACCCGCACCGTACGCGCAGTATATCGTAAAATGCGGTAAGTATACGAATATATTCTGGGGGGGGGCTGGGTTGGGCGATCGCCCAGGGCGTCAGATATGGAGGGGCGCCTTTTTACCTTTTACTTCTTAGGTTTCGATAGAAGACATGGGGCGCCGTAGAAATGTCGCCCAGGGCGCTGGTACTTCGCGTGCCAATACTGAATAGTTGATTTTAATAGTTTATAGTACTATATTTCATTCCAGATTAATAGTCCTATGAAAACCAACGCTATTTACGTCTCGGTAACATATACATGAAAGGGTCACCAGCAGCAAAAATAGGTTTGTATTACCAAGTAAACTTTGCGGTCCACTTAGGAACACCATCTATTGTGTATTTTGTTTTCGAGACGCAAATGCGTTTGTTTTCATAGGACTATTAATCTGGAATGAAATATATAATAGTAGCGATTAAGTAGGCTATTACAACATTTTTTCCATAGTTCAATCAGTATTTTCACAGCGACCAGAGGTTACAAAGAACCCAAGAAAATACGCCGTGGCGGAGAGAGGGGCGGGGAGCGGGAGTGGGAAGGGGATCGGATTCTGTAGTCCACGCGAGCGTAGCCGCGGGCACAGCTAGTACAGAAATAAAATTGTTGTCAATATCTAGACAGATATGCGTTCAGCTTTAAATTGAAGGTTACATACAATGCTAATTTATATTTTTTCTTGAATTTTGTATGAGCTCATGAGAGTAGGCTTTTGTATCTATTAAGACTATTAAATGCGATTCAAATTTTTCGTCATGCAAAAAGTACCTGCCACTTTTTTTGTTTTCGATATTTTTTTAGACTGTGGTACCAAAGTAAGTGAACAGTCTTACTGGTTAGTGTCTACGCATTACGTACTTACCCCAGGGAAATTCCGACTAATATAGGGCTGTCACAATCTTATCTTATCTTATAATAGTTTAGTCGGCCCCGTAGCCTAGTCGGTAGTACACTTGCCTGCGAAGCTCGGGGTCGCGGATTCGAACCCCGCCCAGGGCAAACATTCGTGTGATGAGCACTTGTGTTTGCCTTGTGACTGGATGTTATTTATATATTATATTATGTATTTATGTATGTATATCAGCTGTCTGATACATTATTGCGTTCACCAATTCGCCTGCCTAGCGTAATGATTATGGCAAATCCCCCAATGGACAGCCCAATTTACCACAAGTTTTAAGTCACTCAGCGAGCTATGGAGAGGCCTATGCTCGGGGTGTGTTCGAAGGATATGATTCGTAATGAAGAGATCCGACGAAGAACCGACATAACTGAAAGGATAAGCAAGCTGAAGTGGCAGGCCACATCTGTTGCAGAACTGGCGGCCGAAAGGAGAGACGAGTTCTGGAGTGGAGACCGCATACCGGTACGCCAGGGACATCGTTTTATTAACAGTTTGCATAAGTACCTACAGTGTAGGCTCTTTGTAACGCAACTGAAGCCGTGCTAGAGTCATATGGTTCCCGGCTTAAAATAGGGACACCCCCAATCTTCCTGTTGGTTTCTGAGAGACGGCACCAGGGACGGGCAGCAGCATTCTCCTGTGTATATTAGGATCATTACTGCGATCTACAATCCGCCTGCCAAGCGTGGTGATTATGGCATATCCATCAATGGACAGTCCACTTAGAGTGGCATTCTTTTGGGGAGCCACCAGCATACCCCGATAACTTTTAAACGGTGGACCGACTAAAACTAATTTTAGTGACTGCATTCGACTAATTACCGATATATGTTGTTCTATCTATTCAGAATGGCAATCCGCAAGTTAGGTTGATGATGAAAGACCAACGGGATCGAGTAGGTAATTCATTACGAGAATGATATACCCATAATATGCGACTGAAAATCAGCGCCTAGCATCTTACTTGGTCTAGGCATATGCTGAGTCGTTTGCCCTTTTGCTGCCCGGCACACGCATACTATTTTAACTATGTTAAATTTTTTTTATTGTTTTTCTCGTTCTTATTTATTTTTTTCCTTTTTCTAGCTTTGTTGGTTTTTTCTTTGTGTGTGCCAATTATGGTAGTAAATAAATGTTCTTTTCTTTCTATAATGGAGGGAAATCTCTGTTGTAAACAAGTTTGGTTATTGGCCATGTTGTGTATGGCCGAGTGAATGAATGAATGTATGACCGAATGAATGGTCAAATCACTGCTGTAAATTCAATGACCAACTAGTTTAATACGTCTTGATCCTTGTGTAAATTACAAGTTTGTTCATTGGCCTTGTAATGTATGAAAGACTGAATGGCCGAGTGAATGAATGAATGTAATGACCGAATTAATGAATGGTCAAATCACTTCTGTAATTCAAGAATCAAGTAGTTTAATACATGATCCTTGTGTAAATTACAAGTTTGTGTATTGACCATGTAATGTATGAAAGACCGAATGGCCGTTTGAATGAATGTTTGACCGAATGAATGAATGGTCAAATAAATTAATAAATAAATAATGAATCATTCTTCAAACAGCATCCTTAGTGCTAACACAATGTCAGTAGATAATCGAAGTTCAAGTTTAAATACATGCCACGACATAATTAGACAAGAATATGTTAAACAAATTGACGTAACGAGAGGTGAGATGTTACACGTTAGCGGTTAGCCCGATGCGTCACCTTCTGTAGATTGTTATTTTTAGCTGCGAGAATTGATGATTCGAGCCCTAACCCTCATATGCCCTTAGGCTTCGCTCCATCACCCACGTCCTAGTTAAGTGCGCGCACTCAGCAGTTCAAAACAGTCTATGTATCCGTTAATGACGTCGAACAGTAGCTTCATGTCAGCCACGGTTCTCCTACTCTCCAATGACAGCATGCCGTGTCTCTTTAGGCCGGTTAAAAGTGTAGTCGTTCCACTGAATCCTACTAATATTATAACGCGAAAGTTTGTAAGTATGGATGGATGTTTGTTACTCTTTCACATAAAAACTACAATAATATAGCTTAATACATCAGAATAACACATAGGCCACAATTTATAAAGATATTGTGTGAATTGTCCAAAATATCAAGTAAGTAGGAAAAAATCTACCATCTGCGAGCTATTCTGGCGTGCGCCATAAAATTATAATTTTAATGTCATAATGTTAGTTCTTTTCTACGACACGCTAATATAAGCTACTCGAAATACTAATCCTGCGCAGACGAAGTCGCGGGCACCAGCTAGTCATTGATATTCACACATCTTCACTGCTTTTAACGATTAATTTGGTTTCCTGTAGGAATGAGATGTTTACGGGATAAAAACTATCCTATGTCCTATTCCAGGACCGTATATATGCGTGCTAAGTTTCATTCCGATCCGTCCAGTGGTTGAAGCGTGATTGAGTAACAAACATCCAAATATCCAAACTTTGGAATTTATAATATTAGCAGGATAATATTAGTAGGATTCTATACATAACAGCCATATATACCTAATGCTCAGATACGATATATCGCCACTTTGCGTAATCCAATGCAAAGCGACTTTCCTTCGCCCGCTTTTCGCCCCGTGATACCCCTTGACGTGATGTGTTGCGAACAACATCGCCGTCTCCGTGTACCACGAGGTACCACGATTATCTACTTATCCTGTGCCCTGGAAATCAAACCCACGCCCACTGATGTTCTAGGAAAGCGACCAAGACGATCACTCAGTGTTTGTTATATACGCATGTATGTATAAACACATACATAACAAGTGTGAGCTAATGTAGCTTCCTAGAAACAAATGTAAACACGTTTGCAGCAATTTGTTTTGTTCCGATTCCGTGGAAATTTTTTGAGCGGTCATTTGTGAGAAAAGTTAATCTTAATTCCTTATCTTCTAGGAGAAATAAGGCTCTGTTCTCTAGCGAGAACCTCCTTACACCTTCGTGAATGATGAAAATGATTTCGTGTGAAATGACTTTCTTTACGCTTCTCTGCCTCCCCCTGTGGGACCAAGGTGATTAGCTTCGATCTATTTATTTCACTTTTACATCTTTAAAATTGAATTTTACATGTCATTCTAATATGGTAAAAGGGATCGTCATAAAATAAAATAATGTATAAAATATAAATTACAGTGGTGTGAGCTCTTGAAAGATCCCTAATCGTGTAGCACCCTCAGGGAGAAGATAAATTCCAATCACGTCATCGTCAGCCTATATACGTCCATTGCTGACTATAACAGCAAATTAGAATGACATGTAAAATTGAATTTTTAAGATGTAAAAGTGAAATCATCATCAGGTCATTTTTGTCTCCACTGCAGGAGCACAACCCTCTCTCATCTGCCGGAGACAGACGAAGGATTTGGCCTACACTCCCCGCGCTGGCCAGACGGGTTGGGGAGGCTTGATTGATGTTTTATAATGTATATCCTTAGTCGCCTTGTACGACATCCACGGGAAGAGTTGGAGTGGTCCTATTCTACTCTACCGGTAACCACACGGCAATACTTAAGAATACTTAATAACAAGCATAATCCTCCCAAATAGAATATTGGTTTTGGTGCACTCCACTCTCCATTGGGGGATTTGCCATAACCACCACGCTCAGCAGGCGGTTGGTGATCGCAGTAATGATCTTAGTATACACAGGAGAATGCAACATCAATCATGATTTGCATAGCTAAGATGGGATTAGGAAATGAAAAAAGAGACAATGGTGATTGGACATATGTATTAAAGGTTTTTTACTTATTTATAAGTCTTGTCCTTACCACAACCTATAGGTATACGGAAAGGTAAGTTTTCCTGTAGTACTAGTGGTACCCAAACATAAGTATAACTTTACTAGCTGTGCCCGCGGCTCCGCTCTCGTGGACTACAGAATCCGCTCCCGTTCCCACTCTCGCTCCCTATCCCACTCAGACTCTCAATCCCGATCCCACTCCCACTCCCGCTCCAACTGTAGTACAAACCAATCGCAATATGAATTTTACCGAACATAATAATTATACTTTTTTGTTATGTTGCATTTTTACACCTTGGGTTACATTATTAAAGTTTTAGTGGGGATCCCTAATTTTTTTATAGTAATAAATATACCTAGCCTATGTTACTGTAATGTAATATTCTAATGGTGAAAGAATGTTTGAAATCGGTCCAGTAGTTTTTGAGTTTATTCGTGACAAACATACAAATCTTTAATCTTTATGATATTAGTGTAGATACATTACTTTTAAAAGCCCTGACTCCCAACTAGATAAACTGTATTTGAGGAGTCAGGAAGGTAGATAAAGGAAGTGGGTAATTAAATCTGGATCTGTAACGAGTGTGGTAAGAGAGTGATGAAAGGAAAGATGCTTGAGAGTTCTATAAAGCAGTTTTTTTAAAATTTCATCATATATCAGCCTGTAGGTCTAATGTCTATAACTTTTGATTGAGTTAGCCGATTGCGACGAAATAAAGACTAAATGTTAAGTTAAGTTAAGCCCCATGTTTTTGTGAAAAGTTCATCAAAATCCGTTCAGTAGTTTTTAAGTGATGCGTGCACAAACTCACAGACAAACAGATAAACAGACAAAAATTCCGAAAATGATTGAAATGTGTTCTATTACTTATCCTTAGACCCCTAAATTTTTTTTTGCAAATATTTTCAATGTACACGCGATATAATATAATTTATCCATTTGATGAACTTAACTCGCCACAAGCTCTTAGACGTCCATACAATCCGCTCCCATGATCGTCACTACACCCGGTCCCCCATCCTCCGCATCCAGCCGCTTCCGCCCGCCTTCCTCAGGTCGTCGGAACACCAGTCGGCGGGGCATCCCGTCCTGCGCGTGCCGATCCGCGGTCTCGACTCCAGAACTCGTCTGCCCCAACGGCCAAAAAAAAGAGCGAAGAAAAAAAAACAACAAAAAAAGGGCGAGGTACAACGATCTCTATATACTACTAGATGGAGCGTTCCAAACAATCGCTCTGTTCCACGCAAGTAGCTACAACTCTTTCACATTCACAATGAAACTTGTGCAGTTACTACGCAGAACATTTAATTATTAAGTTATTACTAAATATTGACGCTACGGTTAAATAATGTCATCATTTAGAAAATAATTAAATGTTCTGAGTAGTAACTGCACAAGTTTCATTGTGAATGTGAAAGAGTTGAACAGAGCTATTGTTTGGAACGCTCCATCAAGTAGTACATAGAGATCGTTGGCGAGGTAAAAAATAAGATGGTCGGTCGGTGATGATTGGTCCACTACCAAGGCGATATTTATATATTTAACTGTATTTATTGGCTTGACTGACACTGAATGGACAGCACGACGACAAAGCCGTAAGCGTGGTATCGCGCCCCTGAATGGGGAGAGTTGCCGTACAGAGGACCAAGGACAGAATTATTTTATTTGTAGGGAGATCTAGCAGGATGCTCCGACAAAGAGCACCTGAGCAAGTACCGGGCAAAGAGCCGTGGTAGCCGGTTGGTTGTGCACTCACCTCACGTTCATGAGGTCGTGGTTCAAACCCCGCCCGTACCAATGAGTTTTACGAAACTTAAGTACTGTTTATTTATAATACCACAGGCTTTTCGGTGAAGGAAAACATCGTAAGGAACATGCATACGCCGAAGAAGAAATTCTGAGGCGTATGTGAAGTCCACCAAATCGGCTTGGGGGCACCGTTGGTGGTCAGGGGTTTGGCACAAAAGATCCTGAAGAGTCGAAGTGTCGCCAGGTCTTCCTGGCCCCTTAAGAAGATAAGATAAGTACCGGGAACCTCCCCCGTGATTTGGCCTGTATAGCCTAGATGTCGAAAAGCTATGGGAGGTGGAGGGTCTGGTGCCCTAACGGCTGTGGCCCGCTTCAGCTTGCTAATCCTATGTCGGTCACCTTCGTTCTCCAGTATAAATTTTGTAAATTCAATGATTCAAATGTAATTTTTGATTTTTATGATCGCTAAGGACGTTACTGTAAGGTGCAAATTGTATTGACCAATAAACAAATACTAGACATAGTAAATACTGACATACGATCATGCGGAAAGGTTAATATCAACCTAGTAATGTATTTTTTGATATCAATTTAATTTAAAAAATTATTCATACCTTTGTGGCGTTTAGTTCGCCTGGTCAACTAACATTAAGAATATACTCTTTTAAGGTAACCTCTATGTCCTCTCTTTAGTGCTGGCAACTTAGTTCTTTCTGCGAATTTATACTAGAGAGGGTGGTTTTCGTTAGATAGAAAGACGATTGTGTGAAGCTAGATACATGTTCAACTTATTTACGAAGCTTATAGTATATCTCTTTACCCTAGAATGAGAGTTCATTCTTTACTCCACTACACGCTGCTCAGCTCGTCAGGAAGCGACGAGCTGAGCCTACCCAACATCATAGTTCCCAAACCTTTTTATAGTAGTTAGGTATTTTACAGATAATAATAATAAATAATAAATAAATAAATATGTCAGCCTGTGGTATGGTTACTAAATAACGGATAGACATACTTAAATAAATATATAAACATCCAAGACTTGGGTACAAACATTCATATTCATCATACGAACATTTGCCCCTAGCGGGATTCGAACCCGCAACCTCCGGCGTGGCAGTCGGAGGAGGTCGTCGGAACGGGTAGCTCTCGGACTGTGGGTGGGTGGGTTCGATTCCTACTAGATTTTTTTGTCTCTGGCCTTTGCACTTAGAAAAAAACTGTTTATTTGAACAAGGTCTTATTAACCGTGAACAGTCATCTTAACTTCATATGAGCGCATGATCTTGTTCCCTTGAACTGACTAATCATGGTTTGGTTTCAGACGATCATGGAACCGTTATTCCCTTACTAACCGTGCCTATAGATTAAACCGTGGGTGTCGTCAAGGCGACTAAGGGATTGCACCAGGGAGGGGCGTAGTAGCATTCTCCAGAAACATTACTGAGATCAACGATCTCTATGTACTACTAGATGGACCGTTCCAAACAATCGCTCTGTTCCACGCAAATAGCCACAACTCTTTCACATTCACAATGAAACTTGTGCAGTTACTACGCAAAACATTTAATTATTACTAAATATTGACGCTACGGTTAAATAATGTCAATATTTAGTAAATAATTAAATATTCTGAGTTGTAACTGCTCAAGTTTCAAAGTGAATGTGAAAGAGTTGTGGCTACTTGCGTGAAACAGAGCGATTGTTTGGAACACTCCATCTAGTAGAAATGAAATGAAATATCTTTATTGTAGATCATAGGTATATAAAGGATTACATGTCATAGTTAGAGCTCAGCTATGTCCCGCCACGTGGGCATACAACATTGTGTCGCAATAAAGCATGCATTATAAAACAAATAGTACATAGAGATCGTTGACTGAGATCAACAATCCATCGGCCAAGCGCGGTGATTATGGCAAATTCCCTAATAGACAGCTCACCCAAAGTGGCATTCTATTGGGGAGGCTTATGTCCAGCAGTGGACGTCTATCGGCTGATGATTAGCTAACATCAACTAACAAGACGATATGTCACTTGTTGTCTAACATGTTTTTTCAGTGTAGGGAGATTTAAGTAACAAGTAACAAGATAGTTAAGTCGATAAGTTTATGAAAATGACCTTGTCTACTCTCAATAGTGGACGAAAGTGGTATATTTAATTTTAATACAAGTGGCAATGGAAAACAAAGCAGTTTACGCCTCGAAAACAAAATATTACATGCAATGAAAGATAAACTAGCAGCAAAAATAGTTTTGTATCACAGTGTCAACTTTGCAGGCCACTTTGGAGTACCGGCTATTGTTTATTATGTTTCCGAAATGCAAGTAGCCTGTGGTTTTTGTTCGCCACATTTGTTGGAATGAAGTATGGTTAAAAGTTACATAATATACCTACACGATTGTTGTGGCTCTTTAAATTTATTGTTAAAGGTTACCTAGTTAAGAACCACGTGCCTTAAAGCCAAACTCAAACCGGTGCTGCGGCGGTGGCAGGCAGTTGTGTTGTATGGGGTTTATACCCCATACTGACGCAGGCTGCGGCCGCCACCACGCCAGTGTGGAGATGTCTATACAGTTCAAAAAGATGACATGAGTATCTCTGTTTGACACAGTGACGTCAAACACAAAACTAATATAAGTTAGCTCTCCGCACGACGCTGGGCATTGGTACTGGGAATTTTATGGACGAGTGTTTGTGATTTAAATTTAATATGTTGAGATTCTTTTCTTTTTTGGCCGTGATCTTGGGAGTTAGGTGCGCTTTGGGTAAGTTTAGTTTACTTTATTTGGTGACGTCCTCAATAAAGCTGGGGTCCGCAGTGAGGTGAATAAAAGGAGGTGCATGAAAAGGTTGATGGACGCGAGTGAGGCTGGTGAGGTGTGTCAGGATCACGAGAAGTGGCGATACATCATCTCTGCCTACCTAGTATTTAAAAAGCTGTTAAATGTGCATGCATTTTTAATTCGATTCAGAATTTATACAGCAATTTACAATCGGCGTTGTGGACAGTCAGTTTAAATAAATAAACCTATTTGTCGATTCCTTTTTTTGCATGTCCGCATAAATATATCTTCTCTTTTTAATGCACAGCTATAATAAGAGTTATGGTGATATAAAAGCAATAAAAAAACATGGTTTACAACGGTTATGACTTAAGTTCAGTAAATCGTTCACGTGGCAATGTAGGTATACGCTTCTACAACAAATTACTGACTAGAGGACATCTTTCATGCATTGTAAGAAAGCCCAATATAAAAAAAGATAATTATTTGAATGACAAAGATGCCTGGTACTATGCTGCTTCAGCTTCGCACAATCTTTTTATCCTACTAATATTATAAACGCGAAAGTTTGTAAGTATGAACGGATGTTTATTACTCTTTCACGCTTCAACCACTGGACGGATCGTGATGAAACTTGGCACACATATAGGTTAGGTCCTGGAATAAGACATAGGACAGTTTTTGTCCCGAAAAAACATCCCAATCCTACGGGAAATACATAACAATTTGTGATGTTAAGTGGTCCATGCAGACGAAGTCGCAGGCAACAGCTAGTTATTATATACAACTTGATTTTTAAGTTGCGTGAAGTTCGTTGCGCCGTTTCTTCTTCACAGCGCTAACACCTAGGAAGCGGTGGTGGTTGATAAAAATCTCTTGCGCAATAAAGGATTTTGGCTTTGATAGTAAAATCCATAATGTACCTATCTAGGTAGTACCTTGGCTAACCGGTGATAACTTATATTGTAATTTGGTGATAGTGAAAGTTAAATTAAAAATTCACTTCTCGCGGAGCAACATATAATTACAAATATCTACATATGTACTACCAGGCGTGGGGAGGGACTTCATCCTTATGTAGTAGACTCACCACGCTCTCGCACGAAGCGTTACTTCCTCTTTCATAATGCGAACTGCTAAGGAATGGAACTGCCTACCAGCTGCGGTATTTCCGGACAAGTACAGCTTACATCTTTTTTAAATTAAGTGTGAATAGGCATCTTCTGGGTAAGCGCGCTCCACGTTAGGCCTCATCGTCACTACCATCAGGTGAGATTGAGGTCAAGCGCAAACCCATTAGGAATAAAAAAATATATAGATATAGGTAGCTATATGTATTAGATATAAATAAATAAGCTTGCCGTGTGGTTTCCGGTAGAGTAGAATAGGACCACTCCAACTCTTCCCGTGGATGTCGTACAAGGCGACTAAGGGAATACATTATGAATGAATGAATGAATATATTTATTTCAGACTAAAAGTCCATATTTTGGTTAGTAGTTATAATTAAAGCTTAATGATTAGGTTAGTAACAATTGGTGGTAACTATATCTAATAAAGGTTTGATGGGTGACACTGGGAGATGTCACAAGCTACTCGTGCTTGACGAAGTAACATGTGACCTCACCCAGTGCCTCATTATTGGGCTATCCACCCTATCCCCAATAACTCTCAGGAGTATGTTGGTACTGCCCCGCACCGTAGACAACAGGGATGCTACTCGCTTGCGCAAGATGGCGTGAAATCCGTCTGTTTGTGATTCCGCGAACATCCATGATGCGCTACAGTAGCGCATTATAAAACATCAATCAGGCCTTCCCAACTCGTCTGGCCAGCGCGGGGAGTGTAGGCCGAATCCTCCGTCTGTCTCCGGCAGATGAGAGAGGGTTGTGCTCTTGCAGTGGAGACAAAAATAACCTGATGATGAAGCTGGTGGAGTATACATATAACTATCACCAAATTACATTAGCCTAGGTTGACACTACGATGGTATATATAAGACTAACAGTTATAATACAAACATACACAATACTCACGCCTTGGTCCCAGAGGGGTAGGTAGAGACGATGTATCGCCACTTTGGGCGATCCTGACACACTTCACTAGCGTCACTCACATTCATCAACCTTTTTATGCACCTCCTTTTACTCTTCTCACTGCGGACCCCAGCCTTTTTGAGAACGTTACTAATTTGATCCTTGAATGTCCTCCTAGGACGACCTCTAGCTGTAGATCCTTCCACAATCGCACTGTACATATCTTTAGTTAGTTTTTTTTCACTCATACGCTCTAAATGTCCAAACCTATACCCTTATAATAACGTCTACAAAAATCAAAAGCTATTTGGTGATGAATCTGTAATTCTTGGGTTTCACTTGTCAATTCAATTCAAATCAATTACACTTTATTCCACATAAAAAAATAAAAAAGATACAATAATAAAGTAACTTACATACGTACATCTAAGCGGTCTTATCGCTGAAAGCGATTTCTTCCAGACAACTTTTGCCCAAATTACGATGAAAATGTTTTTTTTTAAATAAATAAACAGGTACCTATAGTTTTATATTTTACATATATGTACATACATGTCTCACAGATTGGTGCAGACCGGGTGCAACTTGTACAATTGTGTACAAAGGTGTCTGTCCTTGATGGGGTTGAATCCACGACCTCCGGTGGCCGAGTCTAAATCTACCCACATTAACGAAGTCACTTGTCATTCGCTAAACAATTAGCATATGTCAAAGAACAATCTAATATCGACCTTGAACGCTAAACTTAGGCTGTGTAAACTTGACAGATGGTTTAGCTTGACCCGAGGTCGACTTATATCAATTTATAATACTTATATCAATAAGCCGGCCGGCGTCCGCGCCGTAATATCCTATCAAGATAGAATGGTGAAGTAAGCGCGAGATGCATTCCAACGATTTGCAATATATTGCGAAATCTATCAAACTGTTAACGTACGTACGTACGATAATTTCGTTTAGTGTATCGTAATCTCCGAGGCACCGACGTATATTGCTAGTTTAGACGCACGACCTCCGTGACGGAACGGGTAGCTCTCGGACTGCCACGCCGGAGGTGCGAGTTCGAATCCCGCTAGGGGCAAATGTTCGTATGATGAATATGAATGTTTGTACCCAAGTCTTGGATGTTTATATATTTATTTAAGTATGTGTATCCGTTATCTAGTAACCATACCATAGGCTCTGCCTAGTTTGGGACTGGATAGTTGGTGTGAATGTCTGAATTTTTTTATTATTATTATTATTTATTTATTAAATTTGTACGCGATCATGAGATACGCTAGTATAATACCATATCTGATACGTTCCGTTTCGCACTTCACTTCGTATCTGATAAATAAAATCGTAAACATCTCGTGTCTGTACATTGAAGATATTTGCAAAAAAAAAAATTGAGGGGTCTAAGGATAAGTAATAGAACACATTTCAATCATTTTTGGAATTTTTGTCTGTTTGTCTGTTTATCTGTTTGTCTGTGAGTTTGTGCACGCATCACTTAAAAACTACTGAACGGATTTTGATAGACTTTTCACTAAAGCATTGGGCTTAACTTAACTTAACATTTAGTCTTTATTTCATCGCAATCAGCTAACTCAATCAAAAGTTATAGACATTTTTAGTTTTCTAATACATTAGTAGGTAAAGTTAGTATGCAATATATTGCAGATAATAGTATTTCCGTACTGTTCAGATTGCGATGAGTTTGGATTACATTTGGAGCTACGAGTGGGAATTGGAATTGGAGTGGGAGTGGGAGTGGGACTGGGAGCGGAAGAGGGAGCGGGAGCAGGAGCGGGAGCAGACACGCGATGTTTACGATTTTATTTATAAGATAAACCGTGTGGTTCCCAACTTAGAATAGGAACAACCCTAATTCTTTCCGTGGGTGCCGTCAAGGCGACTAAGGGATTGCACCAGGGACGAGCAGCAGGTTCTCTTGTGTATATTAAGATCGCTACTGCGATCACCAATTCGCCTGCAAAGCGTGGTGATTATGGCAAATCTCCAAATGACTCATCATTCTATTGGGGAGGCTTACGTTCAGCAGTGGACGTATTTCGGCTGATGATAATAATATAATTCGTTTAGTGAGATATCGTGCTTAAACACTTCCATATTTATACAGCCTTGTTCGGAACGAACTAAAGTTGTAGATTTTATAATCTGTATTGTATTTTAACGGTCCATTCATTCAATCTCCCCTTTACAACATCGTTCGTGTGGGACACACGCCAATTATAAGTTTAATTAAAATATACGTGAAACTGACGAAATATTCTTTTATTTATGTTTTATCACAACAGCCCCGTTCATCCGGCCCTGCCAGTCAACAGACAGCGCGTGCCTGCTGTCGTCGGCGCAGGCCGCGCTCCCCGTCGTGGCCCCCGGCCTCCCCGAGCTGGGGGTCAAGTCCATGGACCCCATGCAGCTGCCGCTCATCAAAGGCGACAAGCAGAGCGGCCTGAACCTAGAGTTCAGGAATACTGTGGTCACGGGGATGAAGGGGTGCGTCGTGGAAGCTTTGAAGTGAGTAGACTGTGACGTGTTCGTGGACGGCATAGGACGGCTGATGACGGAATGCAAGGGAACGCTAGAGAGAGGAATGCCTGTTTCGTCTATACCCAACAATCTCTATGTACTAGGTACTAGATGGAGCTTTCCAAACAATCGCTCTGTTCCACGCAAGTAGCCACAACTCTTTCACATGCACTTTGAAACTTGTGCAATTACTACTCAGAATATTTAAGTATTTACTAAATATTGCCGCTATTTACCCGTGGCGTCAATATTTAGCACTACTTAAATGTTCTGAGTAGTAACTGCACGACTTTCAAAGTGAATGTGAACGAGTTGCGGCTCGCGGAGCCGCAGTTGCGTGGAACAGAGCGATTGTTGGAAACGCTCCATCAAGTAGTAGGTACATAGAGATCGTTGACGGAGAAAAACTGCTCGAAAAGGCAATTATCGCTTACTTATTTGCAAAATTGCGTTGTGAGGCTATTATCCTTAAACTAACTAGCAATTTAGCCTTCCAGATAACATCTTGCAATTTCAATGACGTCTTTATACAGGCAGAACATTTTAATAGACCGGCGGCATAAATCGCAGAAAGAACTAAGTGTTCGTTTGTTTTGGGTTTTATATAAAACATGTTTTAAACAATTTAAACAGTTTTAAACATGTTTAAAACGATGTTTTAAACACTTTGTTTATAACATGCCAAGCCTGGTTAGTAGCCAAAAATTTGTCTTTGATTTTTACTTTATTGATTTCGTCGACTTTCTAGACCACCGCTCAACGTATCCTGTCATTTGTGACAAGATTTAAAGTTTACAATTTACATTCGTTAACACTCGATGTCTCCCAACACTTATAAGTACAACAAATTCGTCCAATCTCTTGCATTGTGACACATACTGCACTTACCTCACTCTTCTTAAATTCGGTCATCATCAATTTTTATTTTGTATTTTTTTTTTTCTCTTCTGTACCCTCCTACTTTTGTCTACTTTTTTTATTACCCTATACAATAATGTTTATGTTTATATATTAGAAATCTGTTAATGGCTAATGTTTAATTTATATTATACTGTATTATATATTTTTGTAAATTAGCTGTAGGTTTCAGAATTAATAAATAAAATAAAAAATAAATAAAATAACATACCAGAATAGGACCACTCCAACCCTTCCCGTGGATGTCGTACAAGGCGACGGGAATACATTATAAAACATCAATCAGGCCTCCCCGACCCGTCTGGCCAGCGCGGGGAGTGTAGGCCAAATCCTACGTCTGTCTCCGGCAGACGAGAGAGGGTTGTGCTCCTGCAGTGGAGACACAAATAACCTGATGATGATTATGATGACATACCTAACTGGATTTGATAAAGTTATTACTTAACTTTTTTAAATAAACACACTGTCAATTCATGAAATTTATATTGTTTTCTTACTATTAATTGATAACAGTTCGTGTCGGTGTATTGTATCGGTATTGGCGATATTTATTCAATTATACCAACATCCGTATCGTATTGACGCGACGGATCAACGTATCGTTGTTTTTTCAACTATTAGCGGATTACTCAATCCATAAGTGACTTTGGGTAAAAACTCCAAAAAATCTAAAACACAACAAAATAGTCTAATTTAATATTTTACTCCTTCAAATTATATTCTGAAGTAGCTGGTGCCCGCGACTTCGTCTGCGCAGGATTAGTATTTCGAGTAGCTTATATTACGTAGAAAAGAACTAACATTGGGCTCGATTCTGAAGGCACAACGTTAAAATTTGACAGCGCTAAAATTAGTTTCGTCTTTATCTTCATAATACTGTGTGACAAGGATAGCAACAGTTTTAGTGCTGTCAAATTTTAACGTTGTGCTTTCAGAATCGAGCCCATTATGACATTAAAATTATAATTTTATGTCGCACGCCAGAATAGCTCGCAGATGGTAGATTTTTTCCTACTTACTTGATATTTTGCACAATTCACACAACATCTTTATAAATTGTAGCCTATATGTTATTATGATGTATAAGCTATATTATTGTAAAGTTTCATTAAAATCCATTCAGTAGTTTTTACGTGAAAGAGTAACAAACATCTATCCATACTTACAAACTTTCGCGTTTATAATATTAGTAGGATATATAAGTAGGATTGGTTCTTGGACCTATTAACCTTAGGTGCAAGGATTGGTTGTTACGATACAGCTACGATGTAACTCCTACAGTTGGTATGTTGGTACCCCTGTATACATCAGATCTACCGAGTTTTCCTCTTTATTTAGACCATAAAATTAACCTTGGCTTGTTTGTAAAGTTGCGTATCTACAAATCAAGGTCACGTGGTCACATAATGGTACGAGCGCGACTAACGCAACCATCACGGGAGTGTTATGGCGCAGTAAACGTAGCAATAAATTATCTCTGCATACATTTTCATTTGTCATAAAAATACGATACGTTAACATTATTTATTTATGGATATTAAATAGAATAATGATATTACAGCCCACGTACTAAGTGCTGGACTCAGCCCCTACCACCCTTCGCTTTCTTCACCCCCTTTACCGTTTTCTTCTTCCTTCCGTTAGTATTTCGGATAATCTCAATCGAACTAAATAGTAATTTGTACTCGTAAAAAACATGTTGTACTCTCTAACAGTTCATGCGTCTGATTTTAGACGCTTATCTATTATATATATAAAAGGAGAGTGTGTGTCCAGCCTTTTCACCATAAATACCCACTGCCACCCACTCTTGGTTGCAGTGGTAGATAGCCCTCGGTCTGCACTTGCAAGTAAGGGAATTTGGTTACGGTGTGTGGATGTGGGTGGTAAAAATGTATGATGGGATACTTCTATCCTTTTCTAACACATTGTACGGCTCATAAAAACTCGAGGCTGTGCTGAATGGCGTTAAGTGCGTTTGTGAGTGACAATATTGAGAACTTTTCTAGAATATTCCAGATTTTTCCAGAATGTTTTAGAATAAGTATTTTTAAAATGTTTAAATTTACTCTGTATATGTGTAACTATAATTAGTCCAGAATGTTCTAGATTGTCCTTAACATTCTCACCATACGTAGCTTATCCACACGAACGAAGTCGCGGGCAACAGCTAGGCCGAATATAATTCTTCACACGTAACGTTTACGTAGCAAGGTTTTACATGACCCGTCTTCTTCTTCTTCTCTGTCGTTCCCACACTGCTGAGGATCGCGACCGTATAAAATGCGCCTCCACGCATAGCGGTCATTGGCCAGCCGCACTGCTTCATATAAGGATCCGCCAGCCCCTCCTCACCGGGTCTGACCACCTCGTCGGAGCTCGTCCTCTGTCACGCCTGCCCTCCACTTGTCCCAGGATGATGAGCCTCTCCAGGTCGTGCTTGGGAGATCGCACAATGTGACCGAAGAAGCTTAAACGGCTCTCCACTGTCTGCAATGAAAGGACTCTCCTTTCATTGCAGACAGTGGAGAGCCGTTTTGTTATGTTGAGCTCTTTAAGAATGGAGTCATGACCCGTCAAAGAGTGTAAAATGGCTTTTTTAGTACAGCAGATATTAAGCTATATTCAGGCTACACGGTCTGTCCAACCGCCATCGGTCCTGCGACGATGTGATCTGCTAAGTGAGCTTATTATGAATCTGTGTGTCCGGTTGCAGACACGACCTGCGTAAAGGCAAGCAGGCGGTGCTGATGCGGTGCACGGTGACCCTGGTCGGCGACTACACCCTGAGCGGGCGGCTGTTCGTGTTGCCCGTGCAGGGGGAAGGCAAATACACCATACACATCCGTGAGTACATGGTAGTATTATCTAGGTCCAGGAAATCCGTCCACTGCTGGACATAAAAGCATTTTACCAAGAACGTCACCACCAGTGAAGACTACCTACGTGGAGCGTCCCAAACAATCGCTCTGTTCCACGCAAGTAGCCACAACTCTTTCACATTCCAATGAAACTTGTGCAGCTACTAATACGCAGAACATTTAATTATTACTAAATGTTGACGCTACGGTTAAATAATGTCAATATTTAGTAAATAATTAAATGTTCTGAGTAGTAACTGCACAAGTTTCAAAGTGAATGTGAAAGAGTTGTGGCTACTTGCGTGGAACAGAGCGATTGTTTGGAACATTCCATCTGGTAGTGCATAGACATCGTTGCCTACTACGTAAAGAAGCGAAGGAATCAATACCTTTAATAAAACTGTAACTGCTCTATGTCTGTATATGGGAGATATTGTAGAAAAATGTAGGGCCAATAGAAGCCAAAATAATTGTTTTTAGAATTTTTGTCTATCTCTCATTTTGTCTGTCTGTCTGTATATATGTTTGTTACTTCATCACGCCAAAACTACTGAATAAAATTTAATGCAGTTTTCACAGTTGTCTTGATGGAGGTCTAACTTAAAACCTGGTGCGTGTTTCATCTTGATACGCCACTTAGAACCTGAGATATTATTAAAGTAAATTTTTCTAGAAGCCATTATATGGATAATTCACATTGATGGATGCGATTGGTTTGTACTACAGTTGGAGCGGGAGTGGGAACGGAAGCGGATTCTGTAACCCACGCGCGCGGAGCCGCGGGCACAGCTAGTTAATGATAAATGCTAAACGCTTATCGAATATGTCAAATGACCCATTATAGAGTGCGAAATGTCTACTTACTTACGTCAAAAGTGTTATCTACGCTCCACATACTGTCATGACCAAATGACCAAACACCTGAGCGATGACTCCCACACCCGTGTTCTCTTACTACCCGACATATCATATTAGCCCTTAGACGTCCATTGCTGGACATAGGTAGGGTTGCCATCAGAATTGTCCTAGTTTACGGGGGGGTCCTGGGAGCGTCCGGGCGGTGTTTCATTTGTAGTCCGGGTTAAAACTTGATTTATAACAATTGAACAATTTTTTAATTTACTGAGTAACTTATAATAAAACTAAGTTGACTGTCCGGGTTGTAAGCCCTAAAATCCGGGATTTTCATACTTCTTGTAATGGTTTGCAGATTTAGATATGGTAACCCTAGACATAGGCCTTCCCTAAGAACGCCAACACACCCGGTCCTCCGCATCCATCCGCATCTGGCCACCTTCTTCAGGCAGGAATGATAGAGCTGAAGGGAACTGGGGGCCGTGGTTTTTGGTTGCTGCGCCTGGGGGAGTTTTGTCCATAATGACCACGCTGGGCAGACGTGTTGACGTGTTGCCCAGTCTGTGGTATTTATGGCCTTCATCATCAGGTTATTTTTGTCTCCACTGCAGGAGCACAACCCTCTCTCATCTGCCGGAGACAGACGGAGGATTTGGCTTACACTCCCCGCGCTGGCCAGACGGGTTCGGGAGGCCTGATTGATGTTTTATATTTATGGCCTAGCGAATTGTTAAATAGTTATACCGCCATTATCGATCACTAGGATCTCGTTGGTCAATCAGCAGAGTGCACCGCGGGCGGTGAGGTTTGTCAACATCACACTATGTCTTTCTTATGTCACATCATGTCTTTGCACTCCAGGTTTCCTAATTTTGCTTAACATTGCAGGTGACATCTTAATAAAGACGGTCACGAACATCGAAACCGTGACTGGCGCGGACGGCAAGCCGCACTGGCACATCAGCAGCTGGCGACACTCGTACCAGGTGAAGACCGGCGTCGACTTCAAGTTCCAGAACCTCTTTAACGGGAATAAGGTTCTAGGTAAGCATTTTATTCTTGGTACTGACTTGGCGGCAGTGCCTGCGTGACTACCCTCACAGGCTGTCAGATATGCCATAGAATCTGTCCTGCATGTGGATAGATGTTTAGACATGTGGAGTCAATGCTTTGTAAGTATACATCTATACACTTTCTTACAAACAATGATTTTCCATACTATAGATCTCTAGACCGACGACGTGAAAAAACTGCAAAGCAAATAAGGTAGGTAGTAAATACTAAATCCTAACGCGTCTGAAATAGCCAGACTAAAGTGGAACCCGAAATGTCCCACCCACATCACTGTTGGTTGGTGTCTAGGTTTCGGCACCGTGGCGCCGAAACCTAGACACGTATGAAGCTGATTGTAGACTTGTATTTAAGCTTCAGGTTCTGTAAGGCATATATGAAGATGTAACTTTCCAAATATTCATCAGTCTAATCTCCTGTCAGACTTCTTCATCATCATCAGGTTATTTTTGTCTCCACTGCAGGAGCACAACTCTCTCTCATTTGGCCTACAATCCCCGTGCTGGCCAGACGGTTTGGGGAGGCCTGAATAATGTTTTATAGTGTCAGACTTCTTATCGAAGTGTTTTTGCCTTGTTTGAGATAGACATACCTATTCTCGAACAACTTGTAGTGTCTTTTCATTACGATAACCGGTCCCAGAACAATATGATCTGCATGGATCTTGTCTAAGTTCACTACGTGTCGAGAGGCTAAGGTCATACAGGCTTTCCATCATTTCCTGCAGCAATTCTGACGTGTTGACGGTATCGTATATTGGTAAAGCGTAAATGGGAAATTTAGGTACCTACTCGTCTTTTCTATTTCCCAGTGTCTTGAATACATCTTCTAATGCGTTTGTCAACAGTTCTGGGACAATAAGGTACCCTAAAACCAAATATTTTTAATTTGCGAAATTAGGTAGGCACCTATCCTAATTAATTTTTTTTTATTTCAGCGGATCCCATTGATCAGTTCCTGAACACCAACTGGCGTGAAGTGATGCAGGAGGTGGCTGCGCCGATAGTGCGCGCCGTGGTCTCTGGCGTCGTCGAAGGTGTCAAAGCTCTCTATAAGGCCGTGCCGGCTGAAGAACTGTATATTTAGGAAAACTTTTGTGATTTGTTTGGTTGTTTACAAAGATCTTTGCCTGAAAGAAATAAAATGTATTGGTTACGTTCCGGTTCTTTTTCTTTCTGAATATATACATATTTTTAATATATTTATTCCTATTTAATAACAAAACATATAATATAAAACCATAATCGACAAGAATAACTTAACGATATGAAGTAATGCACAATTTATCGATGGCTACTAAAATAATAGAATCACTTGGATTGGAATGGAACGCAAACGTCATTTCATTTACTCATGGGCGGCGATTCGGCGATTGAGGTTATGTTTGGTACTTTGGTCAGCTTTTCACGTAACTTCCATCAAATAATACTATAAATCTGAAATTTACGTTAAATAAAATGTTGTGCCCAGAGGTATGGAATTTTCCACCACCAAAAGTGATGTCTTCATGCAAACAATACGAAAATTTGGACCCAATACTTCACACCATCCAAATGAATAATTTCTACAAAAGCATAATAATTACCTGCCCTGATGAACTGCAGACACCTGGTTTCATCGAAGAAGTAGTGACAGAAGACAGTGATTATTATAGAATATCAAAATGCTCGGTCACAGAATTTATTGAACCTAATTTCATAGAAAACTTTGTAAAAAATGGCAAGTTATACGCTTTGACAGCTGATAGGAACTGTATTGTTAAAAACTGTGCTGCTATAATTCCAGATGGTGTACTTACACTTCATATTCTAGATTTTGTCTTCCAAACATTAGGCCTCGAAGGCACAAAGCGACCACACAATTTTTATGAAGTAAACATCGATTTAAAAAATCTAAAACACTATGATAAAGTAAAGCAGTGCTTACAGAAATTAGAAACATTTGACTTCTACATAGCATGGGAGCCGGATAACGAAGATATATGTCCATCGTCAATAGCGAAATACTTTTACGATAGAAAAGTAGAAGTGACTCTTCAAACACTTTCCATTAAGAAACTGACCCCTTCGGTTGAAGAAATACCAAGTCCAAAAGACGTAGAACCGGAAGAAATGGTGGAATGGATTGGAATGTTGGCTCTCGAGGGTGATTTAAAACCAACGGAAGCTTACATTAGCACGTACAGCCAACCAGACAGTGAATTTGCTTTAAAATCTACAAGAATATCCCTTCTTATCTCCAAAGGATTTTTCACAGTTAATATGATTATGGATATTTGTAAGAAGTTATCGACTTATGTTTTGTCACGAGAGCTGGATAATTATTGGTCTTCAATAAGCATACAGAGTCATGAAAACTGTCCGTGGCGGTGGAATAAAAGCAGTCCAAGAATGTACCAAGCTCAGAACTCTTCTTCCAATATCTTTCTTATGCGTAATAGTTTTACAATGTACTCAATAGGCCAATTAAAGTACTCATGATTGATTTACTCCATATTTTACAGCATATATTATATTCCCTTATCCCTCTCGCACCCCCCCTCTCACACACGCACTTCCTCCCTACACTCTGATACACACACATCCTCACACACGTCTTTCAAATTTAAGTTGCGATATAACTTTATTCTTTCCGTGGGATGGAGACCTGGCGTCCTGGAATACAGGGTTTCCCTAAGTCCAAGTGTCAGTCCACAACAATCTGACACCTAATTAACTTAATTGTGTAAAGCTTGAAGAAAATAAATAAATATTATTATATATTACAGAAAAGAAAACAACATACGTATTTATTCAAAACATTTATTGAAACAACAAGCTTGCAGTACACATAGCAAAATACACTGATATTCCCAGATTACCTGAACCGAAGATACAAAATTAAAAAAAAAAAACACTGTCAGTTTGTTCACTGGACAGGTGGGAATGCCATAAATACCAAAAATCTATAATACAATATTAAACAGGCTTTAGAACAACATTACTAACTAATAGATAGTTATTTCTTAACATAGTGAACTATTGTTAAATACTTTTCAATTAAATTGAGAGACTAATATGTGAAACAATAATTCACCAAGACCATGGTCAAAGATAACTATACATAATTTATTCAGCCTTAGCGAGTCCAATGACTCCGCAGGCGATGCGGGCGCCGGCATTGCCTGTCGTCTTGCTGAGGTCGTGTCCTCCCAGGCCAAGATCATCAGGATCTTCATGGATTACCAGGCAGCGGCCCACAATGCTGTTGGGTCCTGACAGGGAGATCTGACTATCCTGCACGCATACCTGTTAAAATGACATTTTTTTAACATTGCTTGGCATCAGGCAGCATGTAACTTAAGTTTGGTACAAATCAGAGGTATTGTTAAAAGTATTAGGGTATTTTAAGTGGCAATGGGCAGATTAAAGGGAAAAAATTAAAAAAAAACCTATAGTATATTTAATACATACCAATATTTTGATGGTGATCCACAAGTTTCAAGTCGCTCAGCGAGCTATGGAGAGGGCTATGCTTGGGGATTCTTTGAAGGATATGATTCGTAATGAAGACATCCGACAAAGAACGAAGGTTACCGACATAGCCGAAAGGATTAGCAACCTGATTGGCAGTGGGTGGGCAACATGTTGCTGAAACGACGGCCGTTGGGGCAACGAGTTCTGAAGTGGAGACCGTGGATCGGCACGCGCAGGGTAGGATGCCCCGCCGCCAGGCGGACCGACGACCTAAAGAAGGTGGCCGGCTGGATGCGGAGAGTGGAGGGGTGTGGTGGCGTTCATTGGGGAGAAGGCCTATGTCCAACAGTGACAGGCTGAGGTCGTCTAAGGCTGATATGATGATGACGATACAAATATTTTACAATTCTTGAAAAAGAGAAAAAAAAAAACATATTTTGCTAACATGCAATCTGACTTCAGACCCCTCCGGAGCGAACGGTCTACTTTCCCCATCGGTCTACTTGTAGACCATACATAAGCAGTTCTATTGAGGGCTCGACAGTGACTCATGCCCTCCCATTATCTTCATGTGACTACAGTTTATTCCATGTGTGTGATCTTTTCAGACACCTTTTTTGTAGAGCTTCATTAAGAGATAGTCCCAGTCAATTTTGGTGGTCCTGTCTCTATACTCTCTGGTCATGTTGCTTATTTCCTTTTGAAAATTTGAATATCCCATTGCGGAGGAGCCCGACCTCCGTGGCGGAACGGGGTAGCTCTCGGACTGCCACGCCAGAGGTCGCGGGTTCGAATCCCGCTAGGAGCGAATGTTCCTATGACGAATATGAATGTTTGTACCCATGTCTTGGATGTTTATATATTTATTTAAATACTTGTATCCGTTATCTAGTAATCATAGCACAGGCTCTGTCTAGTTTAGGACTGGATAACTGGTGTGAATGTCGGATATAAAAAAAAAATTAAGACTGTACCTTAGTGAGGCCGGCGTCGGCCACCGCCTCGATGTTCCCCAGGTCGCCCACGTGCCGCACGCTGGAGTCGGGCGCGCCGTGCTCCTGCTTCAGGGGGTTGAAGTGCGCGCCAGCCGACGTGCAGCCGTTGGTGTTGTCGCCGAACTCATGCACGTGGAAACCGTGCAGGCCCTGCGTGAAACAATATGGTATTTTATTTTTTTTTAAACTCAACAGCACGTACTTTGCATTACAGAGAATATTACTACAATTATACATATTAGTCCCCAATTAAAAATAAATATCTTATGAACTAAACTTCTTAATACTAATAAAAAAAAATTATAGATATACAGTATATAATTTACCATTTGCAAGTGCTTATTATGGCGTTTAGATAGCACAATTTTATCCAAATGTAATAGAAAATCTCATGATTTTCAGCTGGCCCTGGCTATACTAGTAAAATTCTAAAATAAGTATGGTAAGAGTAACATCTGTCTTATCCTGCATAAGGCGGGACTGTCAGACTGTAGAGCCTGAGAGGACGGACAGCAAAATGATGAAGCACTTGCTGTGTGAATGTAATGCACTAGCTGCAAGGCCAATGACTGAATGACAGGAACCAAGCTATACCTATGAATAGCTTGGTTCCTGTCCTCTAACTACATATAAGCTTGTATGAAACAGACTCTTGGTGATAGAAACATCATATAAAAAGAGGGGCTGACTGACACAAAAGATCCCACAGAGTAGACCAGGTCACCAGGTGTGTTATAACAAGATCTACTTGCTCTAAAACTAGGTCATAGTATAAGTAACAATAAAAAAATATCTAATAGTTAAGCTTGCAGATTAATGATAAGTGTACGGCGTGGTACACAATGTGCTGGTTGCCTCGATAATTTTATTTTTATATTCCTGGAATATCTTGGAAATTAAATTGTCCCAGAATTACATACTTAATTTCTCAAAATTGCCGGCCAATTTCACATATATGTTCCATTTAACCTCGAACGGTACAGTAATGTTCGAGTTATCTGCCTGATAGAAAAATAAAACTCCAAACAACTATAAAGTTAAATAGAGTCAGATAAAAATGACTAAAGTACAAGTGCTGACATAACAATGACTAAGCGTTCCTGAACCATTTGAGACACTATACTATACTCGCTGTGTTAGTGTGTTATCTAATCATTATCATATCTACTGTACAAGGTCACGTTGCGCGACCTATGCCGCTACTTCACGAACGCTTTATTAGACGAAAAAAACACTGAAGGCAAACAATTTATATGACTGAGGGCATAACTTTTTATTTGAGTCTGTTATGTATTTTTTGGTACAGGAAATATTTTAAGAATATAAGAAAAATCTGTTGACTTAAGTGGAGGTTTTGAGTTCACCGAGGACAGGGAGAATGTTAAATTGGGCTTGATCTGGGGGCCTACTCCATAAGCATTTCGGATAATATTCATAGACTTATATTATCCGAACTGTATATACGGCGTACTGTGGTATTATCATGGTGGTGTTTGTTAATTTGTGTTGCAATATTAGCATCTAAATTCCACAGTACAAGGATAATAATTTTCTCTCACCTTTTTCAAACCTTTAACTTCTCCACTGACTACCACAGGTGACTTCGGATCCTGAAATTACAAAAAAAAAACAACATATTTTTTATAAAACTAAAAATCGTTTATAAATCAATACCCTGGTTATCAGGACCCTTGCTGTTACCAAGGGAATCGTATTTGTGGTTCTAGTTTGGACATACTTATAGTACAAGTGAAACCAGTAAGATACTATCCATCAGTGGCTTATTTGCCTTAAGGCTAGATGGGCACTTACTTGTATGGCAGGTTATTAGGAGTGAGAGTCGAGTTCTGCTCATTTATGCAAATGGTTTAGTGTTATTTTTATTGGCTGAAAATGGTAAAACTTATATTTAATATAATCTAGAATCCTTCACTGGTATCCCTGGCCGAAATAGACATATTTAGCTCATCGATAATGCTGTTATTGATAACCCCTCAGTGAAGATATTTCAAACAGAGTAGACAAGTTCAAATACATAAAAGCATACCAGAAATTTTACTGCTCGTCTATTATCCCAATAATAATGTAACCTGATAATATTTTTATGGGCATGGGAAACATATCCTCAAACCAGTAGAAATAAGCAGAAGTAACAGGACGTTAGGCTACTAAGTGAAGCTATATTTAGTGTAGGTATACGAAACAGAGGTCAAGGTTAATGTCATTATTGATGGAAATAACACGTCAGTTCTGTTGCATAAAATGGAGTTATCAGATTGTTTTTGATATTATTTACATCTGAAAACATGACAAAAACTACAAAACCAATTAGGTATATCCTTACAATTTCGTAAGCACTATTTATTATATATATATACTAGCTGTGCCCGCAGCTCCGTTCGCGTGATCCTTTGGAGTTCGCCCTGTTTTTTTTCTAAACCATCCCAGTATTGAAGTGAACAAAACAGAAATATATACATATACTCAAATCGGTCAAGCCATTTTCCAGTTTACGCGAGAATAACGCACGGCAATTGAATTTTTAAAGGTATAGGTATATAGAGATTATATACCTATTTATAAATTAAATATAAAGTAGGTATATATAATTTTAACTACTATGAACAAGTGCCCATTGTTACAAAAGTAATAAATCGAGCAGTATTTTTCCAGAACAGTATAGTTATAAACTTACCGGTTTCAATAGGTAGATAGGTAGGTACTTACGTCTAAAACAACACAATTTTATTCATATATTCTCGACGTAGATATTACGTGAATGTGGCAGGTAGGGAATTCAATTTCCAAAGGTCATGCATGACTTAATACATTTAAAGACATTAACTTGGAAATACCTTCTGGTTGAAGAAAAGCGTTCCCTCCACATCGCCTTTGAGGATGCACACTGCTTTGGCCGGCGCACTCATTTTCTAGCTGCAAACGAAAAAATGTAATTAGATTTTTGTTCATAAATTGCACGTATGATTCGCGACAACTTAGAATGACGGTGATTGCTTACTAATTTCAATTTACTTTTGCACTCGAGGAAATTTCGCAACACGCCGAATCGCTCACTTCGATATGAACGAATGAAATAATTAATCATAAAAATGAATGAATGAGATGAGAATGAAATGACTGAACCACCACAAAACCAGTTCACGTTCTGACCAGGGCTGAACTAAGGCACTTTGAGACCGATAATACACAAAAAGAAAAAAGATAGTATTTTTCAAATATCTAGTGCACTGTTGATTTCAGATAAAAAGTACTGAAATATAAACAAAACACATAAATTATACTTAATTTTATGTAGTGAAACTGATTAAAATCATACAGGTATATTAATTTCAACACTGGAAAGTTCATCAAAATCATAACATAAAACTTAAATTCGTGGTCGTCGCATACGTCTCTCTCACACTTATAAAATACTAGCTTTTGCCCGCGACTTCGTCCGCGTAGGTTTTAATATTTACACAATAATATTGAAATTCAAAATAGATATCATTTTTGGTTTCCCGTAGGAATGAGATATTTTTTCGGGATAAAAACTATTCTATGCCCTATTCCAGGACCTAATTTAATTGTGTGCCAAGTTTCATTTCGATCCGTCCAGTAGTTGAAGCGTGATTGAGTAACAAACATCCAAATATCCAAACTTTCTAATTTATAATATTAGCAGGATAATATTAGTAGTATTTTATACATAACAGCCATATATACCTAATGCTCAGATACGATATATCGCCACTTTGCGTAATCCAATGTCGCAAAGCGACTTTTCTTTGCCCGCTTTTCGCTCCGTGATACCCCTTGACGTAGTAAGTCAGTAGTCTTCGTAATCAGATGGATTATAGAAACAGATGTATGAAACGGACAAAGTAACAACGGCCTAAACCGTTCAAATCAGGAAGAGCACTGAAACCCAACATTGTTATAGGACTCAGTGGTCTTCGTAACCAGACGGATTATGTATTGCTTTTTTCAAGAATTTTGTATGGGAGTCCCGTCATTTACTATTTAGTTATATTCTCTTTGTCCCTGGCTTTGGATAGTACCTATAAAGTATAAATGATGAAATTATAGTACAAATACTATAATTATAGTACAGAATCAAACCCTGGTTGTGACATATAAAGCAGAAGTTTTTGTCGCTTAAGTAACGGCTTTAAGTCAAACAGTCTAGTCTAAAGTAATCAAAATCTTTACATAAAAATAAGTCCATTCCACATAAATACCAATACCTACAAAACGGAAAACGAAGCAAAACCGCACTCCGGCGATATTATTAATTAAGTATTCTATCTGCGGTATTAACAAACAACGAACATCCACACGCCATCGCCAGCTCTGTGGTTGTGGTTGGTGCCATCGATTTATATCCTCTTTGCATTATCGATGTTGGTGCCGCACGCAGCAAAGTAAAAGAATCAAAAATACCTGTCACATTTTATCAACAATTTTAAACTGCTTTAGAAATATCAACGATGGAGGAAAATGCCATGGATGTGATTCCGCAGTATCCCAGTGTAAGTGTTGTTGCTTTAATTAATTGAATTTCAAATTAAAAAGTGGGGTCTATTGGGTACAATGTGCTAGTGCTCGAGTTTAATGACCAAATGCAGCCCCAGGATTAGATTTAGCTCTCAAAAAAGGTAGTCACGGCTACTCTAAAATCGGCCAAGTGCGAGTCGGACTACGGACCCGCTCACGTTCGATACATTGCATTCCTACAAAGGAAATGTTAATAAAATGTATGACGCCTCGGCCAAGACCTCGTACAAATTTTTAATGTTATTAAGGCATTGGATAAGCATAACATCAGCCTATGGACCTCAATTAGGGTTGTAGGCATTCCCACTGTGTCCACAATGGTAGATTCATGATTCATGCATATGTGGTCCTTTATAGTCAACTCGGTCCTTCATATTCATGTCAAATACCATAATAAAAAATTAAGAAAATAAAAAAATTTGAATAGAGAGATAGGTCTCCTAAAAAGTAACACTTTCTAAGTCAGTAACTGGAGGTGTAGAAATATATCTGTTCTATTACTTCTGTTGTTGTCACTATTCCTTGTCTATGTCTATGTCTATAAATTCAATTTTATTAGAACATTCAACCAAATGCAGAGCGGAATATTCTGTAACTCGAAACCGCATATTCATCTGACTATGGAATTGTAAATATTTGGTCTTATAGACCCAATACTTATTAATTAATTATTCAGGTTAAATCACATCCTTTGTATATGGACTGCCACACCGGAGGTTGCGGGTTCGAATCCCGCTAGGGGCAATGTTCGTATGATGAATATGAATGTTTGAACCCAAGTCTTGGATGTTTATATATTTATTTAAGTATGTCTATCCGTTATCTAGTAACCATAACACAGGCTCTGCCTAGTTTGGGACTGGATAATTGGTGTAAATGTCTGAGATATTATTATTATTATATTGAATATTTATTTTATAAATCATAGTTTAACAATGATTAAATTTGTAATTACAGGTGTGTCCATTATGCCAGTCCACAGTTAGATTATTCCTCATCAATTTACATGAAAAATTTCGCATGTGCGAAAACACTACTTGCTTATACCCATTCGGTTATGAGGAACTTCAGTTTGTAGAGTACACTGAAGATTCTTTATATGAAGGTGTCTTTACCACTAATGGGTCTCGGAAGGCCATGGGTTCCCCCATACCCAGCACTGCCTCATTCGAGATAAATGAAATGACCGGAATATGTGAAACTGAAGGTTCCGAATCGATATCCTTAAGGCAAATCGGAACACAGAAAACAGAGAATCAAAGTGATCTCAGACAAGATGAAAAGGAAATCATGAAACATGTTGCTGAAATAAAAGAACTGCAAAATAAGATCTTGTGCCTGGAAGACGGGGAAAACATCCAGAACAAGAATAGGATTAAAAACCTGAAAAATAATCAAGAAATTCCAGGACTTCAAATGTTGAAGCTTGATGAATTATCTCTGTTGAAAGAGAGGCCGACTTCGGATGTTGGGGAATTTAAGATCAATATTGACAATATGTCAGGAATTAAGATTGAAATATTCAAGAAAGAGCAGCCAGGTGATAACTTAAACATAACTAATGATCATGCCATTGGAAACTAAACTTTTGGATATAAACAAAACAGTTATGGTAACTTATTTATTATACATTCAAAACTCATGTATTATGTGTGCGTTATACACAAAATAGCACATATATAAGTAGAATTATTGTGCCTCACACACAATAACTAAGGCCAGGAAAAAAGTGAGCAATATATAACAGTTCTGCTGTCCAAATCATAAACGTAGTAAGTCTAAATATTCGTACACAAAAACTGTAAGTGCGAAACAAATTGCGAGCACTTGCTTTATTTGTGGGCTAAAGGTAGACTTGCGAGCATCGCGACCAGTCGTCGGCCGCCGCGACAATACTAAACACTATGAAAATGTATTACCATGCTTCCGAGGCCAGTGGCCGAGCCAAGCCGGGTGGCTGTAGTTGGCCTCGGAAGCGGCGAGAAGCCAGAAGTCAGCCTTAAGTCTACCTTAAGGTGGTTTGAGTTACTGCGTTTATGGTTTGTGAGGCATAAATGTGAGTATTCTGCCAATAAATGTTTAGTTTTTCCAAATATTTTTCCAGAGAACTCTTATACTTATAAATTCCTATTTTTTTGCTCACCATTAAGGTCTTAATTTAGTTGGCAATAACTAGTGTTGCATTGATTTCAACTGTCATTGTCAGGGCACGTAATTTCATAACAAAACAATTTTAAAAGTTAGGGACGGGTCATGACTGTTATTTGTTATTAATCGAGTTTTCAAACTATATTTCTTAATTTTAATCTTTATTGTTTAACTAGCAGATACTCGGTACTTATAACTGCGAAAGTAACTCAGTATGCATTAACTATGTATGTATGTTGTCACAGATGAACCACTGAACCGATTTTGATGAAATTATTAAACTATGGAGATAGCTTAAACCCTAGGGACATACGTTACTATTTTTAATTTGACACCAATTTTTGCTATTAAGAACCGTGTCAGCCCAATGTAAGTTCTTTCCACTTTACTACTGGTCTACTGACCACGTGACTTGATAATCGTTTTGACTGTCGCCATCAAAAATCTTTATCTTTTTTTACAATTTTATGGCCTTGCTCTACGGTCTTTTGCCGGCATTCTCTGATACTTTGACATTTGATGACAATGTCAGTGCCATCTATTGAGGTGTTTAGAGCAATTTCTTTTAAAAGTCTATTATTCCAGATCTGCTAGTCATGTCTCAACTAGTTTGGACATGGAATTATAGGAATGTTGATAGAATAATTAAGTTAATTATTGTTTTTTTTTTAATTTAAAAACTTTATTGCACAGAAAGTGTAAAAGGCGAACATAATGCCAATATGGCATTCTCTTCCAGTTGACATTTGGGTCATGCAGAGAATGTGTGGGAGGCGCAAAAAAAAGGAAATTGATTATATACTATACAAACTAAAATAAATTACATACTAAAAGTGTAATGTATGAATACTTATTATAAATACATACATTTAATAAATAAAATCGTAAACTTTTACATACATTTAATAGAAAAAAATTTGGGCGTCTAAGGATAAGCAACAGAACACATTTCGATCATTTTTGAAATTTTTGTCTGTTTGTCTGTGAGTTTGTGCACGCGTCACTTAAAAACTACGGAACGGATTTTGATGGACTTTTCACAGAAACATGGGAATTAACCTAACTTATCATTTAGTCTTTATTTCATCGCAATCGGTGTACTCAATCAAAAGTTATGGACATTTTTAGTTTTCAAATACATTAGTAGGTAAGGTTAGTATGCAATATATTGCACATAATCGTATTTCCGTACTATTCAGATTGCGATGAGTTTGGACTACATTTGGAGCTGGTAGTGGGAATGGGAGTGGGAGTGGGCGTGGGAGTGGGCGTGGGAAAAGGGGAGCGGGAGCGGGATTGAGAGTGAGATTGAGTCTTGAGTGGAAGTGGTATAGGGAGCGAAAGTGGGAATGGGAGCGGAACCTGTAGTCCACGCGAGCGGAGCCGCGGGCACAGCTACTATATAAATAACAAATATATACATAAATATTGTGTTATACATAGATTTTTACAAGGCATACCGCGATTTTCCGGTTTTGTAATGATTATATGTTTTTTTTAATCACAAAAGACTAATATGGATGCGATAATAGAGGGTAATAAATATAGGGTAAAATTGCCGACAGAAAACTGCCCTCGTGGTGACCACATTGAAACCTACAAAATCCTGACTGCCATCTTCAACCTCAGTTGCATCCACAGAGCGAGGCACAACAATGACATGAAGTTGTTGACAACTCAATCTAACACCCTCGTCGGCCACAACACGCTCAACAACAGGGTCGCGAGCACAGGGAACAAGTTACCGCAGGACGTTATCGATGCCCTCTCAGTGAACACTTTTAAAAACAGACAAGTTCTTCAAAAACCAGTGTTACAAGACTTAAATACATCAGGTCAAATACAGGGATACCAGTAATATGCTGCGTGCTTTTTATCCTCATAATAATAATACTTGAAATGAAATGAAATGTGTGTACATTGTACTCTCTTACCAGGGTTGGATAAAAAACAGTTTTTTTATATAAAACATGCCAACCCTGTTTCTTACAGTAAAATGTGTCAGTGGTAGGGTTATCATCCGTCCGGATTTATCCTAGTTTCCGGGGAGCGTCCGGGCGGGGTTTCATTTGTAGTCCGGATTGAAAAGCTTTCAATAGAGATGATTTAAATATGACAATTAAAACTATTTTTTTATTTTACTGAGTAACTTAAAAATAAAACTAATGACATGTCTTAAGCTCCAAAATCCGGTGTTTTCATGCTTCTTGTCCTGGTTGGCCGATTTTAGAGATGGCCACCCTATATACTGGTCACATTATTTGTCAATCAATATTACTTTCAAGTAGATACACATGTTGATTGAAATTAGTCTTAAACTATCCTAGAATACTTACTTTGTAAACAACAATGAAGAAATAAAATAAAAATAACAACTTTTTGTTTTATTGATATCATTTCCCGGTTTAATGCCATAGTATATGTACGGCATTGTTTACATAACATTTTTTTTTTTGGATATATCGCGTCTGTTTAAATATCAGTGTGTGCATACGTACCCTAACATACTGACGTTCCGCACTCACCCCTCGCGAAGAGTAGCGGGAGGTGCCGTCGTGAACTGAACAGTATACCTACCTTAAAACATTCGTCACTATTTCGTTTCTTGGCTGGATATCTGGCTATGCCTATATCTGAAAAATAAACAGTAACTGCGGCTGGATGATTATTGTGGAGGCCCGGGAGTAGTGGTGCTCATTAGGGAAGAACTATGTCCAGCAGTGGACATCAGCACGCTGGTGATGATATAAGAATTATATGAGGATATCACATACAGACAAAAGTCTTTAATCAGTGCGTCTTGCCTGCCACGACCTACGGTGCAGAAACGTGGACACTGACGGTGGGTCTGATCCACAAGTTTTGAGTCGCTCAGCGAGCTAAGGAGAGAGTTATTTATGCTCGGGGTTTGTTTGAAGGATAAAGTCAAAGTCAAAAGTGATTCGTAATGAAAGATCCGACGAAATATCTGAAAAGAATAACAAGCTGAAGTGGCCAGAGCCGGATTAACCATGTCGGGGCCCCTAGGCAATGCACGTATCGGGGCCCCTTTACCGTGTTCTAACTTCCTGAAATATAGTTTTTCTACCACAATGCAATGCTCCGCACGCGTGGACTGCTCACTTTCAATCCGACTACGACTCCGACCTCGAAGCCCACGTCAACGCCCACGCCCTCTTCTTTTCACTATAAGAAACATTTTCAAAAAATCTCGGGGACCCTTGCCCGTATCATGCGGGGCCCCTAGGCAGTTGCCTACACTGCCTAATGGATAATCCGGCCCTGGAAGTGGCAGTGGGCGGGACACATCTGCCGCAGAACCGACGGCCGTTGGGGCAAACGAGTTCTGGAGCGAAGACCGGGGGTGGGACGTCCCGACGCTAGTTGGAACGACGACCTGAAGAGGAAGCAGCTGGATATTGGAGGACCGGGAGTGGTGGCGTTCATTAGTGAAGGCGTCTCTCCAGCAGTGGACGTCTTACGCTGATATATATAAATAACTACCTGTTGCCCGCGACTTCGTCCGCGTGGACAACTTAACATCATAAATTATTATGTATTTCCTGTAGGCATGAGATGTTTTTTCGGGATATAAACTATCCTATATCCTATTCCAGGACCTAACCTATATGTGTGCCAAGTTTCATCCGGATCCGTCCAGTGGTTGAAGCGTGATTGAGTAACAAACATCCAAATATCCAAACTTTCGCGACATTTCCCTAGAGGATATTGACTAAGTGACGAAAACTTATACACCCCCCCCCCCCCCCCCAAAGTGACCAATCGTGGTATTTTGAAGCCCCCCCCCCCCTCCCCCACGGGTCACGTCAGAGGTTTATTGGCAGAGCTGTACCTACCTAGTATGTACCATAGGTAATTGAATGTATCGAAAGTGAAAATACGCCATTTTCCCAGCGCGTGCGCCGATCTGACGACATCCGGCACCCCGCCGCCTGTAACGCCACTTTTTGTGGACTAGTTCTATAAGCTACTTTATTATTGTGCCTGTTTACTATTTTTTGTGCAATGAAGACTAATTGAATTGAATTGAACACTCCCACGGATCGAGGCCTTCCTAGAGTTTAGTGAAAACCGTTAATTAAGATGTATGTAAGAAGCCGCCACAGGTTAAGTAAGGTCAGGGACCCTAAGTATTATTTAGTTCGTTATTTTACAATTTCTACATCTACACTGATATTATAAAGACGAATAATGTGTATGTTTGTAACGAATGAACTCAAAAACTAATAAAACGATTTCAAACATTCTTTCACCAATAGAATGCTACATTATCCCTGAGTAACATAGGCTATATTTATTACTATAAAAAATTAGGGATCCCTAATAAAACTTCAGTAATGTAACCCAAGGTGTAAGTTGTATAAAAGAAGTATAGTTATTATATGTTCGATACAATTCATATTGCAATTGGTTTGTACTACAGTTGGAGCGGGAGTGGGAGTGAGAGTCTACGTGGGAGTGGGATAGGAAGCGAGAGTGGCAACGGAAGCGGATTCTGTCCACGCGAGCGGAGCCGCGGGCACAGCTAGTTTCGTTATAAAGATACTGTATCATTATGGTGCATCAAAATATTTTAAAAAATATATAATACATACATACATACATACATACATACATACATACATACATACATACATACATACATACATACATACATAGATACAATGCTCACGCCTTGGTCCCAGAGGGGTAGGCAGGGACGATGGATCGCCACTTTGCGCATAATATATAATACTTAACTATAACCATAGAATACTTAATATAAGGATGATCCTAGGGTACGATGGCGGCCTTGTAGCAATATAGGCAGCCCTGGGTTGTTCCTAGCCATGTCTTTAACGGGTTAGAATAGCCCCATCCCAAATCTTACCGTGTGCGGCTAAGGGATTGCTCCAGAGACGGGCTGCAGCGTTCTCCTGTGTATGTATATTAAGATCATTACATACAAGATCACCAACCCGCCTGGCAAGCGTGATGATTATAGCCAATCCCCTAATGTTCAAAATTTTAAATTGTTTTCTCTAGTTGTTAAATTTTTTATTTTCATATTTTTTTTTCCTTTTTCTTGCTTTGTTAGTTTTTTCTTTGTGTGTGCCAAGTAGTAAATTAATGTTTTTTCTTTCTTTCTTTAATGGACAGCCCACGAAAAATACCATACTATTAACCCCCTCCTGGGCCCCGCTGGGTACGCGCCTGTATCTAGTGGGTGCAGATCAGGACTGGAAGCCAGTTAGGGGCGGGGCAGTACCAGGACATATACCGAGGAGTTTGCTCTTGACTTTCCCTAGCTGTTTGACGGACGCTGCGGCCGTTGTATGTGCGGCTTTGAAGCGCCGAATCTCAAACGGTGCATACGAACAAACATTGATACTTATAGCACGTTCAAATTCAAATATTCTTTAATCAGCCGAGGTACGTCCACTGCTGCACATAGGCCTCCCCAATAGAATACCACTTTTGGTTAGACGTCCATTGGGGGATTTGCCATAATCACCACGCTTGGCAGGCGGATTGGTGATCGCAGTAATGATCTTAACATACACACACAGGAGAATGCTGCTGCCCATCCCTGGTGCAATTTCTTAGTCACCTTGACGACACCCACGGGAAAGATAGGGGTGGGTATTCTAAGCCGGGAACCACACGACATTTCGGCAAATATTCTTTATTGTACATCAGTACACATAAAATTGAATAAAAAGCAAAAATATAACTACATACAACGATCTCTATACTACTAGATGGAGCGTTCCAAACGGAGCCACAACTCTTTCACATTCACAATGAAACTTGTGCAGTTACTACGCAGAACATGTAATTGTTACTAAATATTGACGCTACGGTTAAATAATGTCAATATTTAGTAAATAATTAAATGTTCTGACTAGTAACTGCACAAGTTTCATTGTGAATGTGAAAGAGTTGTGGCTACTTGCATGGAACAGAGCGATTGTTTGGAACGCTCCATCTAGTAGTACATAGAGATCGTTAACTACATAGAAGGATTTAGTGCACAATGGCGGCCGTGGCGTGCACGTTAAGAGTGCTTGTTCTAATTAGCGCAAGTCAAAATTTACGCGATCTCCAGATCACGCTGCAGCACTGCCGGACACTACCAGTGACTCTGTGTGGGTGAGCGCTCACCATTATCAGAAACCATTTTGATACTTCTAATAAATTCATGCTTTTTAATGTTTTGGAAATGGTAATGCTGGCCGTGTGGTTTCCGGTATAGGACCACTCCAACTTTTTCCGTGGATGTCGTACAAGGCGACTAAAGGAATACATTATAAAACATTAATCAACCCGTCTGGCCAGCGCGGGGAGTGTAGGCCAAATCCTCCGTCTGTCTTCGGCAGATGAGAGAGGGTTGTGCTCCTGCAGTGGAGACAAAAATAACCAGATGATGTAATGGTAAGGAATTAGGACTGTAGTTTTTTATTATAATCACTAATGTATATACTACCTTTAAGTAAGTTTTAAATAGTTAAAAAAAAAAACAAGTGCAAATATATTTACCTTACCTACTAATGTATTCGAAAACTAAAAATGTCCATAGCTTTTGATTGAGTAAACCCATTGCAATGACATAAAGACTAAATGTTAAGTTAAGTTAAGCCCCATGTTTCTGTGAAAAGTCCATCAAAATCCGTTCAGTAGTTTTTAAGTGATGCGTGCACAGACTCGCAGACAAACAGACAAAAATTTCAAAAATGATCGAAATGTGTTCTGTTGCTTATCCTTAGACGCCCAAATTCTTTTTTGCAAATATCTTCAATGTACAGACACGCGAAGTTTACGATTTTATTTATTTTATGTCGCCAACAGCTTACCTTATTCCTCATACGAATTCGTCGCAGCAAGTCCGCAGCTCTCATAGTAGAGTCGGCTCGATGTCCCCTACACTCGACCGTCGAGCTTATATAGGAAGCTGTTTGGCGCGCTGCGTACTTTCCTTCTCACTTTCCTCGCCGCCAGTATTCAGTGTCGGGTAGCTTGTGAGTGACGAGATATGGTGTAACATTACGAGGAGGTTCAAATTTACAAGGTGAGGAGAAACGTGTTCTATTTGTTTGTTTAGAAGGTTTAGTTTTAAGACCGCTTCGTTCAAAGTCAAAGGTAAGCGAAGTCAAAACCGAGGGAAGAATTTACCTCAAAACAAATACCAAAGTCAAATCTTTTATTGCATTTACTCAAGTGGTACATTTTGTACATTTATGTACGTAAATTTTTACCGACTACCGTTCCTAGGTGTTATTTTGTGTTATGGCATGTTCGGTTCCAACTTGTATAAATTGAACAAAGTTGACTGTCTGTTGAGAATCGAATCCACGGCCTCTGGGAATCGAATTCAATGACCAAGCGACTATATAGGCTAAGAGGTGGTTACATACCTACTTCATGTAATCTATATATTATCTTCTATACATATACATATAATAAAAGAGTAGAAAAAACAAAAGAAAAGCGAATCTGTACATTGAAGTTAAAAAAAAAATTCACTGCCCGGACGTTACTGAAGACCAGTAGAGTCCAAAAATATAATTAAAAAATTTCTTATCTGTCTGTATGTATGTATGTATGTACGGGCTAATCTTGGAAACTGCTGAACAGAATTTGACGGCGTTTTCACTGTTTAATAGCTTTGAGTTCGGGCCTCATACTGGTATAAGTCATATCTCAATAAAATGTCAGGATGATGATATACAAGTTGACCTCTCATTTCATATCATTTGTATGAAAGTGTAGTTCAACATTACTGGTCGTTGCAAGAACTTGACAGAAAGTGACAGAGATGTTTTAAAGCTCATTTATAGATTTATTTTAGCTGATGTATTTCAGGTATTTCCACAAGTCTCGATACAAAAAGTTCGTTATTCGATAATTAGTGGCCCTGTATTAGACCGGTGATCGTCGACAATGTCAATATCGAAGCTGTTCAGGAGTACGTCTGCCTAGGACAGACAATACAGTTGGGTAGGATCAATTTCAAAAGCTGACAGAAGAATCCAGTTAGGGTGGGCAGTATTCGGAAAACTGCGTCAAGTCTTTACGTCACCTATTCCACAATGTTTAAAGACAAAAATCTTTAATCAGTGCGTCCTGCCTGTCATGATTACGTGGACGGAGACGTGGACACTGATGGTGGGCCTGATCCACAAGATTCAAGTGGCTCTGCGAGCTATAGAGAGGGCAATGCTCGGGGTCTCTATGAGGGATATGATTCGTAATGAGGAGATCCTATGAATAACGAAGGTGACCGACATAGCCGAAAGAATTAGTAAGCTGAAATGGCAGGTCACATCTGTCGTAGTACCGAACGGCCGTTGGGGCAGACGGGTTCTAGAGTGGGCGCGACGTCCCACGCTCAGGGTTGGGACGCCCTGCCGCCAGGTGTATGGACGACCTGAAGATGGTGGCCGGAAGCGCCTGGATCTGTAGGGCGTTGTGGCATTCATTGGGGAAGGCATGTCCAGCAGTTTGACAGACATTTTGTTGTACAGTTAATTGGATATGCAACATAGGAAGGGAATAGGAGGGGAAGGAAGTCGGATGGAAAAGAATAGAGGGATTAGGGTAAGAGAGGAAAGATGAGGGGGCAGTGGTAAATAAAGGGTGTAGGAAGGGGTGGGTTAAGGGAAGGGGGAGAGGTAGGTGTAGGGAGAGGGAAAGGGAAAGGGGGGAAAGCGTTTTCAACGTTGTGGGAAGGGGATGGAGAAGGAAAGAAAGATAGGGTATGGAAAGGAAAAATTGGAGGGGGGGAAGGAAATATCACCTAATTTGCATAATATTAAAATATAAAAAAATTATTGATTATATGATAATCTTTTAATTCATGATAAATGTAAATGTCAACTTTATTTTAAAAAAAAGCGGCCAAGTGCGAGTCGGACTCGCCCATGAAGGGTTCCGTAGCAGCAAGTAACATAATATAAAAGTTATTGTAGTTCGTTGTAACTTTGATCGATGTTTTAATAATAGTATTGTGGTTTACGATTTATGACGTATTAAAAAAAACTACTTACTAGATCTCTTTCAAACCAATTTTCGGTGGAAGTTTGCATGGCAATGTACATCATATATTTTTTTAGTTTTATCATTCTCTTACAGGGGGGGGGGGGGGGGGGACACATTTTATTACCACTTTGGAAGTGTCTCTCGCGCAAACTATTCAGTTTAGAAAAAAATGATATTAGAAACCTCAATATCATTTTTGAAGACCTATCCACACGTATGGGTTTGATGAAAAAAAATTTTTGATTTTCAGTTCTAAGTATGGGGAACCCCCAAAATTTAATGTTTTTTTTTTCTATTTTTGTGTGAAAATCTTAATGCGGTTCACAGAATACATCCACTTACCAAGTTTCAATAGTAAGTTCTTATAGTTTCGGAATAAAGTGGCTGTGACATACGGACGGACAGACAGACAGACATGACGAATCCATAAGGGTTCCGTTTTTTGCTATTTGGCTACGGAAACCTAAAAAACTCGCCAACGGGCGAAACCGCTGCCGGAACGCTAATTTTTACCCGACTTCAAAAAAGGAGGTTCTCAATTGGATAGTATTTTTTTTTAAGTTATAAATATTTTTAATGCATAACCAGATTAATATATTTCTTTTAGGATTTAGTAATACACGTAATACATAAGAATGTGTAATGTTAAGTTGTCCACGCGGACGAAGTCGCGGGCAACAGCTAGTATAGTATATTTGTATGTAAATTTAATTGTGTAATATTATTACTAAGTATTTACCATGTTCTAAAATTATAAATTTCTCTTCTTTCACCTACAAAACTCTCTTGCTATGTCTTTCTTATTTTCCTTATGAAAGGTTGCCTGGAAGAGATCGCTTTAAGCGATAAGGCCGCCTTTGCACACTTTCCAAAAATCTGTACCTATTTTATTGTTATCCTTAATTTGTGTGCAATAAAGAGTTTATCTATCTATCTATCTATAGTTAAAATGTGTTGCTTTCATGATGGCAAAAGTTTTATCATCAGCCGAAACATGTCCACTCCATCAGGGGAATTGTCATAATCACCACGCTTGGCAGGCGGATTGGTGATCGCAGTAATAAATAAAATAAAATACACCTACCACCACCGGAAGATTGGGGGTGGCGTTATTCTAAGCGGGGACCCACACGGCAATTTACCTGCTTGAATCTTCTTAAGAGCTTCTTTCATTGCAGATGCAGTGGCTGTGGGCGATCTGTGTGATGACAGTGGCTGTAAGTCTCGGCGGTGGAGTTACTAAGACATCCGGGGCTTCCGGTAAATATGTGCCTTGAAACCTTAATCTATATACTGGGCTCGATTCTGAAGGCACAACGTTAAAATTTGACAGCACTAAAGCTGTTGCTATCCTTGTCACACAGTATTATGAAGATAAAGACGATACTAATTTTAGCGGTGTCAAATTTTAAATGAACACATTTAAAATTTAAAGGAACACATTTAAAATTTGACAGCCCTAAAATTGGGTCAGCCATTACATAATTTGAATTCTTGACATTGTAATTTATAATTTGTATATTATTTTATGACGATCCCTTTTACCATATTAGAATGACATGTAAAATTGAATTTTTAAGATGTAAAAGTGAAATAAATAAATCTAATCTAATCTATATTACAGCCTTCTACAGGTCGGAAACGACACCACGAATGTAAAATTATTTGCATAGTAAATTTATTTGTTGTATAATTTTTTTTATGTCGCATACGAAAACCAACGGTATTTGCGTTCCGGACCAAATATACTGTACATAAAAGGAATATCTACAGGTACCATGAAGCAAAATAATTTTTCGCACCTCATCATAAGTCACCTCAAAGATTTTACCTTCATGATCAACGATCTCTATGTACTACTAGATAGAGCGCTCCAAACAATCGCTCTGTTCCACGCAAGTAGCCACAACTCTTTCACATTAACTTTGAAACTTGTGCAGTTACTACGCAGAACATTTAATTATTTTCTAAATATTGACATTATTTAACCGTAGCCTCAATATTTAGTAATAATTAAATGTTCTGCGTAGTAACTGCACAAGTTTCATTGTGAATGTGAAAGAGTTGTGGCTACTTGCGTGGAACAGAGCGATTGTTTGGAACGCTCCATCTAGTATTACATAGAGATCGTTGTATAGTTGTGGATTTGCAGTAGTATAATAACGATGATTATCTTTAGTACAATAAAACATACCATCCGGTAACTGTTTTACCGGAAGAAATGATGTGAACTAATTATGGTGTAGTTAGTAATTTTCTTGAAATTGTTTAATGGCACGACATTCATGGAGGCGAATATTGCATGCGAACCGACGTTCACGGCCGTTGGGGCAGACGGGTTATGGAGTGGAGACCGCGGGGCGGGTCGCGCAGGGATCATAGACCACATACCTATTTTTCTATTTACAAGTCTGATTAAGCCTTGTGTTTCCCGACTTAGGAATAGCCACCCCCCAATCTTCCCGTGGATGTCATCAAGGTGACTAAGGGATTGCACCAGGGGCGGTCAGCAGCGTTCTACTGCGATCATCAATCCGCCTGCCAAGCGTGGTGTTCCCCCAAATTCCCAATGGACAGCCCACCAAAAGTGACATTCTATTGTGGAGGCTTATGTTCAGCAGTGGACGTATTTCGACTGATGATGATATGTAACGAAATATTTTGCTTATATCTGGGATATTTCACAAGACCATAAATATTATTTAACTAGCTGTTGCCCGCGACTTCGTCCGCGTGGACAACTTAACATCACGAATTATTAATTATTTTCCGTAGGAATGAGATGTTTTTTCGGGATAACAACTATCCTCCTATATCCAGGAGCTAACCTATATGTGTGCCAGGTTGAAGCGTGATTGAGTAACAAACATCCAAATATCCAAACTTTCGCATTTATAATATTAGTAGGAAGTAGGATTTAAATAAAGCAACATATGCCAGCTGTTATAAACATCACCGCCTATGTCCAGCAGTGGACGTGTTTAGGCTGGTGATGGAGCATTCTAACATACTGTTACTACCAACAAGTCCAACACGATTTTCATACACTTATACTTTTAATTGTTATGGAGTTAGTTGCGTAATAAATATTGTTTTAGGTATTGTATTTATTTATTCTATAACAATGTCTTGTGTACGAATATCCTAACTTATTCTAACAATTCTATAAACCTAGGTGCTTACAATTATTAATGTCATTAAAATATTTTCAATAAAAAATTAGATATTAACAAATTATAACAATTAAAATTAAAATACTTAATATAATGCAAACGATGTCATGATTATGTACATAGAATCAACTATGAGTGGCATCGAAGACTAAAAATAATCCACAGAGTAACAACACTTTTCCAGAAGAAATGGTTTTAATTTAATCTTAAAGATACTAAGTTATTTTATACATTTTAATTCGTCGGGCTGTCGCTGTCGCTGTTAAAGAATAAAACGGCCTTCGGTAACGATAAAGTATCTAACGGTAAAGTACATGGGTACCACTACTTACGGAGTTGAGTAATGTTTATTGGTTTGAATCTGTCAGTCATGGTCATCATCGTAAAAGCGATTATTGGGTAAACACTAAAAGTATCACTAAATCGCTCGCGCTCGCTCTCGGATATATCAAGAAATGGAAAGTGAAATACTTCACTTGTAATTCTATAATGTTTACTTACTTTCCCGGCATAAACCTCCGTTGATCGAACGAAGTACTACATAACCGTTTATCTCTAAAGAGTCTAGTTGATTGTGCACTCGCCTCACATTCATGAGGTCCTGGTACCTGGCTCATATCAAAGAGTTTTTCCAAACTAAGAACGATTTATTTGTACGTGAGGAAACCTGCATATGCCAAAGAAGAAATTCTAAGGCGTGTGTGAAGTCCACCAACTTGGCTTGGGGTACCGTTGTGGACAACGTTGGTCACAAAAGATCTTGAACGGTCAAAGTCTCGCCAGTAGTGCTATTCTGTAAAATTCAAACTCACGTGCGTGTTTCACGCGAGTGACTTTACTCACTTTGAAACCTAATCCATTGTTAATTCTGTAAACATTCTGAAGCACTATCGACATGAATTGAACAAAGAAGTCACTTCACGTCGCCAGTGCTCTAGAATGTTTACAGAATGCCAATGGATTAGGTTTTGAAGTGAGTAAAATCACTTGAGTGAGACTCGCACGTGAGTTTGTATTTTACAGAATACAGGTCTTCCTCGCTCCCTAAGAAGATAAGCATTGCGCCCCGCGGTAATACCTATGGAACAGAATAAAAATACAGAAAAATAGAAACAAAATAACAGTTTCAGTTAGATGCTATTATCATCTTCTTCATCATCATATCAGACGACGTCCACTGCTGGAAATAGGCCTTACCAAACGAGCGCCACTACACCCGCTCCTCCACTCTTCGCATCCAGCCGCAATACATTCATAAATACATAAATTTCCAGTCGGTGTTATGTCATAGTCTGAAAAGGTAACATGTGTTCACGACATGTTCAAGGAATGAATTTGAAAACTGACGAAACTTTCCATTCCCCCACTGTATATCTTATCTTACCTGGCGACACTTCGACCCTTCAGAATCTTTTGTGGCAAACCCCTGACCACCAACGGTCCCCCAATTCGATTTGGTGGACTTCACATACGCTTCAGAATTTCTTCTTCGGCATATGCAGGTTTCCTTACGATGTTTTCCTTCACCGAAAAGCCTGTGGTATTATAGATATATAAACCGTACTTAAGTTTCGTAAAACTCATTGGTACGGGCGGGGTTTGTACCAGGACCTCATGAACGTGAGGCGAGTGCACAAGCCCACTATATAACTAGCGGCCTACGCATTTAGACATTTATTCTAGGCAACCTTAATTGTAGTGAAAAATTATGATCGTCACTACATACATAATGTTCACGCCTTGGTCCCAGAGTGGTAGACAGAGACAATGTATCGCCACTTTGCGCAATCCAGTGTCGCAAAGCTAGCCAGGCTAGCCCCTGGATACGCCTCCATCGGATCGGCAGATCTTGGATTCGACAGGGATCGGAGCGAGAAAGACAGGAAATGGGGGTCTGGAGCAAGGGCTATTAATGGGATACCGCTATTACTAGCTTTTTGCTATCTTCTGTGGGTTCCTGTGGCAGTCAGCCGCTTGATGATAATGTTCTTCTGTAACTTCTTGTCGAAGTCGTAAGGCTGACAGGATAATAGTTAAAGCTAGTGACTGAATAACAAATAACTGTACTGCTTATATTTATTTTCAGGAATATCCCAGTTCTGGACGGACGACTACAAGGTCTTTGAACAAGTCTACGGCAAAACATCCGACAAGGAAATATACGGAGACGCCTTACCCGCCAGCATCGGCCACGCCGCAGACAATAGACACAAGAAACCTGAAGCTTCTGAGAAGAAGGAACGGTACTTCGACAATGACGGACAAAATACAGACTTCACGGACGACATTGACGGTTATAGTTTCGGAAACAGACATAACAACCTACTTACAAAGCAATCTTTAAAACAATTTGCTAATATTAAACCTACGAAGTCATCTGTGAAATACTTAAGCGCTGATTACAAACCCATAACCAAAAACGGTGACCCCGAAACGTATAATTATTTGCAGCATTTAGAAGATCTTGCAAAACAGAAGGCTTTATATCCTGATCCGACTGTAGGAGGTTTTAAGCCGTATATTAACTACGTAGGTCCAAACCCTGAAGATTCTGAGGGCTATAAAAGTATACAGGACATATTAGATGCTCACGAGGCTAACAAAGGAAGTGTTAAAGGGAATGAGGAAATAGATGACCAAGTTAAGTATGTCACATACCCACCGAAAAGTAGAGGTAGAAACAAGAAACAGAACTTCAGAACTCCTGGTAATAAAAAATCCAAAGCAAGATGTCCTTCTGGTAGATGCAGGAAGAGAGCCACCAATTCTTATAGAGTCTATACGCGTCCGTACGTACGGAGAATTAAACACAAAATCGTCTACTGAAGCTCTGACTTAAGTTATTGTTGAAGCTTATATCTTGGAGTAACTTATTGCTTAGATTTATAAGAACGAGGAAAAATGTGCAATAGAAAAGAATAACGACAATATCGTCGTTATATTAGGAAAAACCAATTTTCTCCAACTTTGGATTTAAAAAAATGAAAATTTTACGTGTTTATAACAGATTTTTGGTGTATTAATTGTTTTTCTCAGTATAACGGCGATATAATCTTAAAAAACAACGTGAATGAGAAGAAGATATGTTTATATTTTATTATTTAATTGTTTAGGAGTTCTTAGGTAAGGTATGCATGCCAGTTTTTGAAATTTAATTTATTCATGACATGACTGATTTACTGTGTCAGACAGATATATAGAGAATAAACTTATTCCGGTTACTGATTGTTTATTTATGATGTACTAGCTGTTGCCCGCGACTTCGTCCGCGTGGACAACTTAACATCACAAACTATTATGTATTTCCCGTAGGAATGGAATGTTTTTTCGGGATAAAAACTATCCTATGTCCTATACTAGGACCTAACCTATACGTGTGCCAAGTTTCATCCCGATCAGTCCAGTAGTTGAAGCGTGATTGAGTAACAAACATCCAAATATCCAAACTTTCACATCTATAATATTAGTAGGATTAGCTGTGCCCGCGGCTCCGCTCGCGTGGACTACAGGATTATTTTTAACTCACTTTCAATTCCGTTCGCGCTCCTACTCCCTACACTTCCATGCCCACCTACCTATCTTCAAAATGTAGTTCTCACTCATTGCAGTACGAATTCTGTTGAGAATTTACACTTATTTATTGTATACTAATGCAGTGTATGCAAGTTTTCGAAAATTATAAATTCGCATAACTTTTGATTAATTGGGCTGTTTGCAATTAAATAAAGCCTAGTTACATCGAATTAAGCACTATATTTCTGTGAAATGTCCATCAAAATCTGTTCAGTAGTTTTTAAGTGATGCATGCACAAACAAACAGATTTAAACAGACAAAAATTCCAAAAAAATACGAAATGTGTTCGAAAACTTATTATCCTCTGACCCCCCAATTTTTGTTGCAAATATCTTCGATGTACAGACACGCGAAATTTACGATTTTATTTATAAACAGATTATGCTAGAAAGAAATTGCTGAAATCAAACAAGAATTTGTCCTTAAATTAACTTTAATTCAAATCGTTAACAATAATTAGGTACCTATAACATAACTCAATCTTTTTAACATAACTTTCTTAATTAAACGAAAATTAGCAAAAAGATTTGTGACTGCACTTCCACTCACAGTCAACGAAATTGTCCAGTAAACAATCGAATCATTGCGTCCTCAATTTGATTAGTTAGTGGACAATTTCAAGATAAGACCCAACCCCATTTACCCATTCAACTGGTGCTTTTAACCACCAAAAGCGCCCTGAAATGTGACGACGCATTCTAACCAAGCATTGAAACCTCTTGAAATTTCACGTCCTTTGAAGCAAATCCAGCGAGCAAAGTGGTCGAACATCTTCGCCTAATTGACTGAAATATTTAGCTTATGTGGCATCGTAGCTCACGCTCTGGTAAGTTTAATCGGGCCCTCACCCTCATCGCTTCACCGAATCATCGAATTGATATGCTCACACCTAGATACATTATCTTAATGCATCGGATCGACGAGGTTACTACGTCAGTTTCCCACCTCCAAGCCTCCTCCCCCGCAACTCCTCTGAGCGAGGATCAACGGAGGTACGCTAACACATAACATCTACCAATGAAGGTAGGGCGAGTCCCAAGGACTGAATTTACGCTACCTTGGGCCCCAGACAAATTAAATTAAAGAAGTAAAGAGTCAAAGTAGGAAGAGAGTTCCCACTAGGTTACTTATATGGCAACAGGTTTGGAGAGTTCCCTGGTGGGCCACATCTATTTCTTTATGGTCTGCAGCAGGTGCATAAGTTATATTAGATGTAATTGAGGTTGGTTCCATTCTGGTGATCGTGGTTCTAATAGTTAAGTCAGGTTGACCGTGGAGTTATGGTGGTTCTTGCGGTTGGTAAACGGGTTGGAGAGTCCCCGTGTTCGCCGCTGTGCTGACTAATAGATGAAGTTGGGGTTTGTACCACTCTGGCGGCCGTGGTTCTGGTGGGTACTGTGGTTGCTGTGGTTGCTGTGGTTACTCTGGTGGTTGTGGTTGGCGACGGGGTTGGAGAGGTCCCGGGTCCGCCGCTTGTTCTCCTCGATGCTCTGCAGCAGGAAGGGCGGTGCCGATTGCCTGTTGTGGCGCGACTCCAGCTCGCGAGAGAGCTCGTCTACGAACTGCCCACCCGTCTGCCTGGAGGAATACACGGGTTATAAATGGTTACTCAATCACTAGACTATATATAATTACTTATGTGCATAGATTTATTTGCCGTGTGGTTTTGCGGTAGAGTAGAATAGGACCACTCCAACTCTTCCCGTGGATGTCGTACAAGGCGACTAAGGGAATACGTTATAAAACATCAATCAGGCCTCCCCAACCCATCTGGCCAGCGCGGGGAGTGTAGGCAAAATCCTTCGTCTGTCTCCGGCAGATGAGAGAGGGTTGTGCTCCTGCAGTGGAGACAAAAATAACCTGATGATGATATATTATAGCGGTTCTTCGACCGTTTTTTTACATATAAAAATAGGTATCTGTGCCAGACGCCTACGCTTTTCCATACTTATAATATACCTATTTATATAATCATTAATATATTTAACAGATTCACATCATATATTCGTCGCCGACGATTTTAGATAACTGTTCAGGAGAGACCAAATTTATTATTTTTTCCAGAAGGTATAAGATGAATCATGTTAGTTTAGGATGACCTAGATTATGTTTAGAGATGTATATATTTCTGTAGGTACTCAAGTCTTGTCCAGGCAACTCATTATGAGAAAGGCCAGTCTGCATAGTCAGCGACGAATTGTTATGTAAATACACGGACGTGAACTCTCTCAAATATTAATAAATTTTAATATTTAAACAATTTGCAGTAAAGAAAAATCGTTTTCTAAGGCTCGCCCCGCCTCCCATAGGTAATAGGTGAAAACGAATTCTTACGTCACTTTCGCTGACGAACCTTTGAATGTGTGGGTTATAAAGTTATGGTATCGATAACTAACTCGATGGCTGTGATCGATCACGATGAATATTAATTTACTAGTTTCTGTGATTTTTATAATACATGATGCACGTTTTATAACCAAGGATTGGAGTAAGGTAGCGTCATTTATGAACTTGCGCCGAAATGTTTATGTTAATATGGATATTCCGGGATTTTTCCGAGATTTATTAACAAAAAAAAAATATTCATTATTTTAGGACCACTCCAATTCTTCCCGTGGATGTCGTACAAGGCGACTAAGGGAATACATTATAAAACATCAATCAGGCCTCCCTAACTCGTCTGGCTAGCGCGGGGAGTGTAGGCCAAATCCTCCGTCTGTCTCCGGCAGATAAGAGAGGGTTGTGCTCCTGCAGTGGAGACAAAAATAACCTGTTGATGATAGGTAATACTTATAAACTCATACAGTAATATATAAATGGAAATTCCACATCGCTCATTTAATCCTACTTCCTACTAATATTATAAATGCGAATGTTTGGATATTTGGATGTTTGGATGTTTGTTACTAAATCATGCTTCAACCACTGGACGGATCGAGATGAAACTTGGCACACATATAGGTTAGGTCCTGGAATAGGACATATGATAGTTTTTATTCCGAAAAAACATAATAATTTGAGATGTTAAGTTGTCCACGCGGATGAAATCTATAATTCTTCTTTCCCTCCCGCTTACCAGTAAAATAAAATATAAATAATATGAAATTAATAACTTTCAATTACTACTACTAAGATTCCTGGGATTTTCAATCATCATCATCAGCCCGAAAGAGTCCACTGTTGGACATAGGCCTCTCCCAAGGTGCTCCACGAACCCGATCCTTGGTTCGTCTCATGCAGTCTCTGCCAGCCGCCTTACGCAGATCGTCGCTCCATCTAGCCAGGGGGCGTCCCACACTACGCTTGCCGAGTCGCGGTCTCCACTCGAGAATTCGGATTTTCAATAAAATAGTTAATTAAATCATGTGAAAAGAATCGCAAGTGACACTCTACCTTATTCCGATCCTTCTTGATAATCCTCTGACAAGGGTCGGAGTAATCTCTATGCAGTGTATACTGGTTTACATTGATTCCTCGAGCTGGTATACACAGGAAACATGGGACTACAGAGGAAAGCACAGAAATACTATCGAGATAGAATGGTGTAGTTATCGCGACACGAGTGCCAACGATTTGCAATATTTTGCAAGAACTATCAAACGCTTACTCGTCTCGCGACTAGTCATGGTCGTTGACGTTGTCAACAAATCTGCAATAATTTTATATTGCATGGTTTCAAACTGCTTAACTGTTTATTCTCAGTAGAAAGGTAGAGGTACGCGGGAGAGGCGCGCTGGGTCCGAAAATCCGAGGAAAGGTTTCTTGGATTTTTCGGGGTTTACCGTTGGGGGTAAACGAGTGCTCGAGTGGAATCCGCGACCGATATAGTGTGGGACGCCCCCCTGGCTAGATGGGGCGTAAAGCGGCTGGCAGAGCCGAAGATCGGGTTCAGTAACGACCTATGTCTATGTTAACTCTTTCGGGCTGATGATGATATTATTATTTTTCTGTTTTTTTTGCTCCATTTACGTTAATAAGGTACGTTTGATAATACCACTAAACACCTTAGACTACTTATGTTCTCCTAGTCATTTTATTTGTATTCTCTATCTGAAATAGTAACATGTGGTATCGCGTACACACATCTAAATTATCAGATGTTCCCTTTAACGTGCCTCTATTAGAGTTATCATTAACATTGCTACATTATATTCGTATGACGAATACTACTTATGACTGATTATAAAAATTAGTGTTTACAAAGGAATTTTCATTGTGATAAGACGAAGAGATTGTGTGATGTCAACGTATCGGTAATTTCAATGATTCAAACCGAAAACGAGCTTGGTTGACCGCCAAACTTAAGGGGCGAGCTATGAAAAGGGCTCTGCTGGGGGTTTCTTTAAAGGATATGGTTCGTAATGAGGAGATCCGACTAAGAACGAAGGTCACCGACATATACGAAAGAAGTTGCGTCGACCTAAAGAAGGTGGCCGGAAGCAGCTGGATGCGGAGGGTGGAAGACCGTGTGTGTTGACGTTCATTGGGAAAGGCCTATGTCCAGCAATGGACGTCTAAGAGCTGATCGTGGTGATATTTTGGGGGCAGAAATTTGGTACACTTATTCAAATTTTTATTCCCACAAAATTTTTTTTATGTGTTTTACGGCTCTGGAAACTAACTCAATTTAATAAACAAAGGTGTAAAAATATTTGCCTATTTCGTATTTTACATTTGTATCAGAAATGTGTTCTCGTTTAACTAAAAAATACAATTAAGTAAATTAAACAATGAGTAATTTTAGTTCAGAAGGGTGGTCACCAATTATTGTCGAATGCACAGACTTGTATTACTGAACCGTTTACATGCACTCGACGATAGTAGGTAGAGTCAACAAATTTGAAATGTAAGCCACCTTAAAACCTTGGTAGAATATCGGCAACACGATCGAGCACTCGGGTGTCGGGGAAAGACGTATATAATAGTAGAAGACCTATGCTATTGTCACTGGACTGGAGCACCCGAGGTCGTGGGTTTAAAACTCGATTTCACCCAAATGTCCGGGGGTTTTAAGTTCTTGTCCGGCGTCGGTAATTTTGGTAATGGCAACCCTACGTATAGCTTCTACGAAACAGATAAATGTAAAACAAGGTTCCACGGTGGTCTACATTTCAGATTTATTGACTGTACCTATCTTATAGGATTTGTAATGTATGGCACGTACCGCTCGTTCCCGCGGTTGCTCTCGACGTCATCGTTCCCCATATACATGGAGTACCCCCGCTTGGAGAGCTCCTCGTCAGGCGAAATGGCCGGATTCTGGAAGGCGTGGTTCTTGCGCTCTTCCTCCATGGTTAGCTTCCTGCAGTAGGCATAAAAAAGCTATAAGTAGCCATTTGTATTTTTGATCTGTAGCAAACATGACGTCTGTTGGGGCCAGGGCCGTTTTAAGCCGAGTGGGGGTCCAGGCCACATGTGTTTAGGGAACGTACACAAACTACGTGAACCGTTCAGGGGGAGGGGGTCTTAAAAATACCACGCTTGGTCACAGGGGGGGGGGGGGGTAGGTTTTCGTCACGTAGTCAATATCCTCTAAGGAATTCTCGCGCTTTTTCGTGCTATATTCAAATATGGCGTGCAGTTTTTAATGCTTTTTAAACTCACAGGTGGCAATACGGACGTCAGCTGATTGAAAACTGTCACTTTTTTCTTCTTGATAATATTGTTTTGACATTTAATTATAGGAATGGACGCACTCTTGGCGTCACGCGGCAAGTACCGTATTAATAAAGTCAAATATGAGCAATTTTTTTTTCTTTAACTTTCTGTTGGCAAAAATTGGTTTAAAACCATATTTATGCACTACTACATGAAAACTAGGGCTTGGCATATACTACGGGTGTCACCGAGAGGGGGGAGGGGGTAAAAAATTGTAAAAAATTGGTCACGTAGTTTGGGGACGTTCCCTTAGTAGTTTAGGACATGTGGGTAATAGAGGTTATTAATTCCTGAAATAACTTCGACTGAGAAAAGCGGAAACATTACAACCTGTAGAATTATCTGTCAACGATAAGAGCCGTGGTAGCCGGTTGTGCACTCGCCTCACGTTCATGAGGTCGTGGGTTGAAACCCCGCCCGTACCAATGAGTTTTTCGAAACTTAAGTACGGTTTATTTATAATACCACAGGCTTTTCGGTGAAGGAAAACAACGTAAGGAAACCTGCATATGCCAAAGAAGAAATTCTGAGGCGTATGTGAAGTCCACCAAATCGGCTTGGGGCACCGTCGGTGGTCGGGGTTTGGTACAAAAGATCCTGAAGGGTTGCAGTGTCGCCAGGTCTTTCTGGCCCCCTAAGAAGATAAGATAAGGTCTGTCTACGATTATTTCACTTGTTCATTCCGAGCCCCGTGTGGTCCCCGGCTTAGAATACCCCCGATGTTCCCGTGGGTGTCGTCAAGTCGACAAAGGGATTGCACCAGGGACGGGCAGCGTTCTCCTGTGTATATTAAGATCATTGCTGCGATCACCAATCCGCCTGCCAAGCGTGGTGATACAGCCAATCCCCCAACATACGTCACCAAAAGTGGCATTTTAACCGCTCGGCCACGACTTTTAGCTTAGCGGGACGCGGCGCGGTGTGCGGCGCGGTTTCGGCAGGCGGAGGGTTGGCCGCTAATTGCGGCGCCTCGTGGCGTGCTGCTAACATTTTTGTACATTTGTTCTCGCCGCTCGCCACCCCGCTCCGCTGGCAGCGGTAAGGCCGTGGCCGAGCGGTTAAGGCTTATGTTCAGCAGTGGACGTATTTGAGCTGATGAGGATTCCGAGCCCCAGGGAGCTACAACATCTCAAAATGATCGTAATACTGACTGCACTCTTACGCGAGTGGTGCCCTGCAGCTCCTCCAGCCTCTTCCGCAGACTGGACACCTGCAGACAGAGCACCAGGGCCACTATTAGCAGCACCAACCACCCAACGCCGAACGCGCTGACTATAATGATGGTTTCAGTCTCCTGGAATTACAAAAGAAAAAAAAAATTAGCAAGCTGAAGTGGCAGTGGGCTGGTCACGTCTGTCGTAAAACCGATTACCGTTGACGTAAACGAGTTCTTGAGTAGAGACCGCGACTGCCGTGTGGTTTCCGGTAGAGTAGAATAGGACCACTCCAACTCTTCCCGTGGATGTCGTACAAGGCGAGTTAGGGAATACATTATAAAACATCAATCAGGCCTCCCCAACCCGTCTGGCCAGCGCGGGGAGTGTAGGCTGAATCCTCCGTCTGTCTCCGGCAGATGAGAGAGGGTTGTGCTCCTGCAGTGGAGACAAAAATAACCTGATGATGATGATGACCGCGACTGGGTAAGCGTAGTATAGGACGCCCCCTGGCCAGATGGAGCGACGACTCGTATGTTCAGCGGTGGACTCTTTCAGGCTGATGATGATTATGACGATCGCTATAGCATAGAATATATTTATGGGTTATTTGCAACAAATTGTATTTTTATTGATAGTTTCAATTCGACCTTTCTAATAGTAAAAGTCAAATCAATATGAATATGACTGTATAAAATAGTTTTCGAAGATTACTTACAAACTAACAAAAACTCGCCAAACATAGTTTCCGAGAGGAAAGGTAAGTAAACATGGTGTCAAGTGTAATCGTGATGAGATTATCGGTGAAAGATTGCGATAATACAAGAACGTTGGTCGGTGTGAACCGAGAAGCGATAAGGAAGCTGAGTTGAATAATATTTATCAAGAACCCGAATTTGATGGTACATGGATCGCAGTTCGGAGCAGTGCACCCTAACATGACCAACGATCTCTATGGTAGTACATAGAGATCGTTGAACATGACCCTTTTTTTCACATACATTTTGGCTAGTTTCCCCAGGATATGCACGATTTGACTCCCCTACCGTCACCGGACTACCAGGCGTGGTGAGGGACTTCATCCTTATGTAGTAGACATACCAGGCTCTCGCACGAAGTGTTTTGCTTCCTCTTTCATGATGCGAACTGCTAAGGAATGGAACTCCCTGCCAGCTTGGGTATTTCCGGACAAGTACAATTTGGATCTTTTTAAAGGAAGAGTGAATGAATCAGGTGAGATTGAATCAGGAATAAAAAATGAACAATAAAAAAGGGAACAAAAATTCCTGCTTCAACCTGGTTTTGTAGCAAGTATTAGTTAGGATATTAGGAGAGCCAGGGAATGAAGATAATGTGAGGCTTACCTCAAACGTACGTATTAGGGAACATCAAACTACGTATGCAATCCCTTGCTCCTAGTAAGTACGTAACCAACTAACATTTCTAGCAATGTAGTACCAGTTATGTGAAAAAAAAGGTTAGGTTAGGTTCCACGGCTCTGAACAGAGATCTCATCATCATCAGGTTATTTTTGTCTCCACTGCAGGAGCACAACCCTCTCTCATCTGCCGGAGACAGACGGAGGATTTGGCCTACACTCCCCGCGCTGGCCAGACGGGTTGGGGAGGCCTGGTTGATGTTTTATAATGTATTCCCTAACTCGCCTTGTACGACATCCACGGGAAGAGTTGGAGTGGTCCTATTCTACTCTACCGGAAACCACAAGGCAGAACAGAGATCTATGCACCATCAAATTCGGGATCTTGACAAATATGATTCCGCCTTCATATATATAATGTTTTTTTATTGTTTTTACAGTATTATACAATAGATATAATGGGCTGGGACTTCTTTTTAAGCGTAAAAGCCTGTGTTAAGAAGCCCCGCTCTTTCTAATTATAATACATACATAGTAAATATTTTTAAAGATATTAAGTAATTTAAGCGATAGTTAAAGTGAATCCACCAAAATACATGTTGTGTGTGTGCGTGTATGTGTTTGTGTGTTTATGTATGTGTGTAGGGAGGGGGGGGGGGAGGTGTATGTGTGTTACCTTTAGAATAAAAATTATTAGGTAATATATAACAGAATTAAGCTGACAGAAGAATCCAGTTGGGCTGGGCAGCATTTGGAAAACTGCGTCAAGTCTTCACGTCGCCTATTCCACAATGTTTAAAGACAAAAGTCTTTAATCAGTGCGTCCTGCCTGTCATGACCTACGGTGCAGAAACGTGGACACTGACAGTGGGCCTGATCCACAGGTTCCAAGTCGCTCAGCGAGCTATGGAGAGGGCTATGCTCGGGGTTTCTTTGAAGGATATGATTCGTAACGAGGAGATCCGACGAAGAACGAAAGTCACCGACATAGCCGAAATGATTAGCAAGCTGAAGTGGCAGTGGGCGGGCCACATATGCCGCAGAACCGACGGCCGTTGGGGCAGACGAGTTCTGGAGTGGAGACCGCGGATCGGCACTCGCAGGGTGGGACGCCCCGCCGCCAGGTGGACCGACGACCTGAAGAAGGTGGCCGGTAGCGGCTGGATGCGGAGGGCAGAGGACCGGGTGTGGTGGCGTTCATTGGGGAAGGCCTATGTCCAGCAGTGGACTTCTAGGGGCTGATATGATGATGATGATGATATAACAGAAGTGATTCAGTTTCTTCCCATGTTTTAGTTATTAAATCTTTAGTTACAAGTCTTTTGCATTCAAATAAAGGTATTTCATAAATATTTAATCCTTTGTTTACATTATTGTAAAGGTATATATGAAGGCAGAATTTTTCGATCCTCATACATAACCGACGAATAAATAAACTCCTGTTACAAAACCAGGTTATGGAGGCGTAGTTTTTCCTACTACATTTTTATTTATTTTTAGCAGTGCCTGTGGCGCCGTCCCGATGTAGTTTTTTTTTACTTTTATTGACTTAGCGTTAATCCTACTAATATTATAAATGCGAAAGTTTGGATATTTGGATGTTTGTTACTTAATCACGCTTCAACCACTGGACGGATCGAGATGAAATTTGGCACATATATAGGTTAGGCCCTGGAATGGGATATAGAATAGTTTTTGTCTCGAAAAACATCTTATGCCTATGGGAAATATTTAATAATTTTTAATGTTAATATAATTAGCTAGTGACGAAATAAGGAACAAGGGTAATTACTTAGTATTAAGAATACAATAACAATGATTCATAAAGGAATTAAGTATGTGTAGCAATAGAACACTCATAAAAATGATGATAATAGTCAGTCACCACTTTAATCTCAAGAATGTTATCAAAATAATAATGGGTAAGTACTTTGTCGTATTTGATTTCAATGTATTTATTGCTAGGTATGTAGGATCCATTAGGTGGTATATTAAAGCCTTCTGACGATAAGTAAAACCGCCTCGTTGCTCTAGTGGTCTAGTGGAGTCCGTGGGTTCGATTCCCGCTATGAACAGACCACTTTGTACAATTTAAAACGGAATTGGATGTTATTGTTGTGAATTGTTATATCATTAATTTATTTTTAAAACAATTCTAATTAAATTCAATGATTTTTGAAGAAAAAAAAACACGTTGTTTTATGACACCGATCGAAAGGGTCAATCATAACAATCAATTCCTTTGAAGTAACATAGTACCTTAAATGAAAGGAAAACCGTGAAATTTACGTTTTGAAAACAAAACGGTTATTGGTAAGTATATTTAGAGTCTTGCAAATGGTGGCATTAGACATTTCTACCCGGTAAAGTTCGCTAACGACGAGGGGCTTCTCAATATGGCCTTTTAACTCCACGGGTACAGAAAGTTCACGGGACAGAGGCTCTGGTAGGCCGAGCCGGATTAACCAGTCGGGGCCCCTAGGCAATGCACGTATCGATGCCCCTTTACGTGTTCTAACTTCCTAAAATATAGTTTCTCTACCACTATACAATGCTACGACTACGACCCGAAGCCAACGTCAACGCCCACGCCTACTCCACTTTTCACTTAAGAAACATGTTCAAAAAGTCTCGGGGCGCGAGGCCCCTTGCCAATGCGGGGCCCCTAGGCAGTTGCCTATACTGCCTAATGGATAATAAAAGAGTCTCCCCTGTACACCTCTCGACCTCCCTTCAGTTTATTTGTCCCATCTCTTCATCATCATCATCATCATCAGCCTGAAAGAGTCCACTGTTGGACATAGGCCTCTCCCAAGGTGCGCCACTGAATCCGATCTTCGGTTCTTCTCATCCAGTCCCATCTCTTTCTCGTTTCTATTGGGAAAAGTATTGCCGCGTGACATCACACAGCCACTTCCGGCCACCTTCGTTTTGGCGTTGGTACACTGCGGCGGGTCGTCCCACCCTGCGCGTGGCGATCCGCAATCGCCACTCCATAATTCATCTGCTGTAACGACCATTGGTTCTGCGATAGAGGTGACTGCAGCTTGCTAATCGTTTCGGCTATGTCCGTCACCATTGTTTTTTATCGGATCTCCTCATTACGAGTCATATCCTTCAAAGCAACCCCGAGCATAGCCCTCTCCAACTTGACACTTGTGTATCTGACCCACCGTCAGTGTTCACGTTTCTGCGCCGTAGGTTATGACAGGCAGGACGCTTGGGAATAGGTGACGTGAATTGATAGAATTAAAGAAAGAATATTAGACTCACCATATTCTAAGTGTGGGATGGACACATGGCTAGATGCGAAGCGTGTGCTGGCGCAGTTCCGACTGCCGACTGTTATCATATCTATCACCTCATAACGGAGATAACGATAACGGCTGAACCATCCATCTCGAGCTCACGTCGATCGCATTGTTGGGAAGTTATTTATCAACAAAATAGTACGTTTTCCCAAAACACGTCATCTAACTGAGTAGTGAAAAATCTCTTATAGAGCAGTTGACGCAATAGCTGAGTCGGTAATAGCAGGACCCTGGTTAAGTCAGTCGCAGGTTCGAATCCAGTTTTGAAGTGTTGAAAAGATGTAGTATTTTATGACGAATAAAAAATTTTTAAACTCTCTCTTTAGTGAAAATCAAAATTCTTTATTGCACATGAGTACACTTAGTACATTTATACACGTAATCATTTTACCGATTACATTTTCCTGGGTGTTATATGCGATGGAGTACGGAATTTTCTTAGTACTTCGATCTTAGTACTTAGTACTCAGAACTTCGATAGTTGAATTGAGATGACTCTGGGATTTTCCGGTTCTACGGTACGAGAGCATTCCGCAATCCTATCGATTAATGGAACGGTAATCGCATTAAAATGTTATCAGACAGGAAACTGATTAACTCTTTGGAATAGATGATTATCTAGAATCAGTACATTCCACTAACAGGCGACTGTACTGTAAGACTTGGAAGTGGGCCCAACGTAGCATATGATCAGGGACTCGCCCCTTCATGGTAGGCGTTATGCGCAGTGTACCTCCTTTGATCCTCGCGCGTAGAGGAGTTGCGGAGGCAGAATGGTGAGGAGGCGGGAATGTACTGTAAGACTTACTCTTAAACCTGAAGTATGTTAGGTCACAGGTTATATATACTACTTATGTAACAGATAAATCACTCCCTAGTAAAGCAAAAAAATACCAACGCTTTTTATCACCTAGTCCTTCCCACTGTCAGACTACACACGCAAAAATGTGTCTAAGGCGCTCGACTTAGCGTTGTTATTACTATAAACGACCAGAAAGTGTAGTACCAGTAGTCGCGGTAGGATCGTTCGAGTGATGGATGCCTGGGGTGTGGGTGACTGTACCTGGTTGTCAATAATTTATTATTTTCCTTTAAGAATGATGAATGATCTTTACTGATTTATTGTCCGATTACCCGGATGCTATAGACGTGTTTAAATACGTGACTAAGGCGAATTAAGTAAATTCGTATATCATATCAAATTATTTATATCAGACGATAGTCCATAAAATGTTGATAATATCAATTAAACTTAAGTCTATGTTAGTAAGTGGACAATAAAATACCATTTGTTTATGTATTTGTTTTGTTTGTTTTGTATATGAATGGAACACGGAATAACATACTGTGGGCGATGTTGTGAAATTACTCCACTCCCCCACAATCCGCAAGGTACCAGCCCTAGGCGAATACCTACAATTGTCAATATGTAATTAGCAGATCAGCGTAACATTGACTTTCTTCCATGCGCATAGGACTCTATTTGGATTGAATGTTGTAGGTACGTTTATGAAAAATTTAACAAGCTTTCTTAGGGAATGCGCCTTCTGTACTTGCTATTACTTATTCTGTGGTACAGTGGAGGACCGTCGTAGGAGGCACGTGACAGTAATCAATATCCATTGCTATTGGAAGTCTGACATTAGGTATTCTATGGTTTGGCGTTCCCCTTCCGCGCCTTATTCTCTGAAAGCCCTTGAACTCGGACCCCCACTGCAAGTTATGTTTATAATCGGTCATGTAGTAAGTTAAGACAGACAGACAAAAAGCTTCGCAATGCGGTCCGTTCTGACGGAACTCTAAAAATTTACTTTGTTGGCGTATACGAGTGGTTCAAACAAAAGGCTTTTACAATAGAAGCCCTTGAACCATGCGGTGTGAGTGATACCTTTTGTCAAAACCGTTATAGATCCGATAGTATCTCAGATATCTTTGCATGCGGGTATGTAGGTTAAGGTAGCATTTGTAAATGTGTTGTGTATCTTCCAAAGCAGTGACGGATTTAGGTCGGATTTAATTTAGTTCAGGGGTAGACAAAAATTCTTTTTCAATTCCTTTACTGTCCGAGCCGCGCAGATGTGGAATAAACTGCCGACGGTCATTCGAGATAGTACGTCGTTGACATCCTTTAAAACTAAACTAAAAGAGCACTATCTGTCTCACTCAGTATAATATGATATGTATGTATTTATGTATGTTTATTATTTTTATTATAAGTATTTATTTACTATATGTAATATATATGTGTGTAAAGTAGTTTCAGTATTTAGTTATTATGTAGTATATTATGCACTTTTTTGCCCCCCTCGCTCTTAGTGCCTTGTCTCACACCCTGTAAGGTTGGCTGGAAGAGATCTCTTTCAGAGATAAGCTCGCCTTTGTACACAAAATTTGTAACTGTATTTACTTTTGAAATTTGTGCAATAAAGAATATATAATATATAGATTAAAGGTTCTCAAATGCGTAAGTCAGCGACAACAAAAATTTACAAAAGTACTAACTAATTGGACTTACTCGTATCTGTTTTTCATAGTATTACATCATCAGCGGAAATACGTCCACTGCTGAACATAAGCCTCCCCAGTAGAATGCCACTTTTGGTGGGCTGTCCATTGGGGGATTTGCCATAATCACCACGCTTGGTTGGCGGATTGGTAATCGCAGTATTCATCTTAATATACATATACAGGTGAAAGAAGATTAGGGGGCGGATCATCATCATCATATTAGTCCTTAGACGCCCACTGCTGGACATATGCCTTACCCAATGAACGCCACCATACCCGGTCCTCCGCCCTCCGCATCCAGCCGCATTCGGCCACCTTCCTCAGCCGTCCCATTCGTGCCATCCGCGGTTCTTCACTCCAGAACTCGTCTGCCCCAACGGCCGTGGGTTCTGCGATAGAAGTTGATTAATAGTATTGTAAAAGATTTATTGTATTTGCAGCAAGGATTAGTCCAAATCATCATCAGCCTGAAAGAGTCCACTGGTGGCATCTCCCAAGGCGCGCCACTGAACCCAATCCTCGCCTCTTCTCATCCAGTTACAGCCAGCCGCCTTACGCAGATCGTCGCTCCATCTAGCCAGGGGGCGTCCCACACTACGCTTGCCCAGTCGCGGTCTCCACTCGAGAACCCGTTTACCCCAGCGGTAATCGGTTCTTCGACATATGTGACCAGCCCACTGCAACTTTAACGTGCTATCTTTTTGAGCTATGTCGAACATCTCAATTCGGATTCTGTCCCTTAGAGAACTCTGAGCATAGCTCTTTCCATAGCCCGCTGAGCGACTTTGAGTTATCGGACTAGTCCCACTGTTAGTGTTCACGTTTAGTCCAAATATGTGACTCATTTGTGAACGAATGTGTAAGCATTGTTCTGATCATGTCACTTCAAGGTTCGTGGGGCAAAGGTCACGAGGCTGTTCGTTAATGAGACCCGCGGATAAGTGACAGCTCCGTGCTCTGTCAATGTCTCTTCATTATGTATTTGATCAAGTTGCATTTTTTGTTTTGTTAAATTGCATTTTTGACAGCAGCTGTCTAGTGGTCGCTGGATGGCGTTGTTGCCAAAGTTTTAATAAATAAAATAAAAAAATTGACTTCCAGTTGTCACTTCGTGCGAGATTCACGCATTTTGAGGTTATCGGGGTAAAAGTCGGGATTTACAGTGTACTTCAAACTCCTGTTACCTATATTGTGTATATATTTACATAAACTAACATACTAATTGGGATTGGCTATGTAAATTGTGCTGAGTGGCGCCCAGGCCCAGGCCCCCCTAGTGAGTACACTGAATATGAAGTAAGTCATCCAAGTACGATAGTTGATGACATAGACATGGACCAGAAGATCGAGTCCTCGGAAAACATCGACAAAACACTAAATGTATTTCCAGATATTTCTGGGGAAGTTGCCGCATTTGAGACAGTTGTTTACCAAAAACTAAAGAAAAATCAGAACAAATCCAAACCTACCCCTAAAGTAATTAAAAGAAACACTAGTTCACTCCAGTCCACAGTACCCACACGGAACATTGCCAAAGCAATAACAAATACTTTAGTTACAGATTCCTCTAATCTCATATCGCAAGCAACACATTTTGAACCATCCCCAAGACATCAAAACATCCCCTCCAATCAAGAATCATATCCCAGTATTTCGCCTCAGACACAAACAATTACAGACGATACAGGTAAATCACCGGAAAAAATAACTAGGGAAAGATACGATGACACAGACTGTGGCCCATTTGTTGTCTTCATACAACTAGAAGTAACCCCTCAGGATGGAACAACTTTACATCCCATTAAATTCGGGTCATTCCTCATGAAAAATAACATGAGGAACATCACCGATGAGGGAATAAAGAGAATTGGTCGCAACCGTCTCTCCGTGGCTTTTAGGTCTGCCATTGATGCAAATAACTTCTTGGACAATAAATTGTTTGAAAAAAATGGTTATAAAGTATATATCCCCACTCACAACGTCTGTCGCATAGGGTTAGTTAGAGGGATACCTCTAGACTGGACCGAAGAGGAAATTATCCAATCGGTTAGGGTTCCACAGGGAGTCGGTAGAATCCTTAAAACTAGGAGACTAAGTAGAAAAATCTCAAAAGCTAAATGGGACCCAACCCAGACTGTCCTGTTGACATTTGATGGTCAGAAACTCCCTGAAAGAATCTTATGTTGCTACACATCCTTGCCTGTGGAAAGGTATGTCTACCCTACCATACAGTGCTATAACTGTTGTAGGTTTGGACATACTCGTACACAGTGCAGATCGACACCAAGGTGCTACAAATGTGCCCAAGAACACCCTGGCGATTCCTGTAATATTGAGGAACTGGAAGCCTCTTGTATATTGTGCTCGGAAGGGCACTATGCAACCAGTAAAGCATGCAAGGAACATAAGAAGCAAACAAAAATCAAGGAGTTTATGTCCAGTCACTCAGTCTCTTATCAGGAAGCCTGGAAGGAAGTAGTGAATTCCAAAAAGTCATATGCAGACGTTTTAGTGCAATCAGCCTCAGTAGTCGTTCCGAGGCCATCCCAACCTCGTCCTCCAAGGTCCCAAATGCCCACTTACCCCCCATCTCAAACAACTTCAATCACACCTGGTTCTTACAAAAAGCAGGTGCATACTTCTCCCAAACAACGTCCCCACACTACCAAAGCTCATGATCAGGATACTTACAGAAATATAATAAACGATCTAGCTATCCCCTCTCCTCCCAATGGATGTGCCTTCATCCCAAATAGAGGACCAGACGCCTATTCGCAGGAGGCTTCCTCCTCTAGTATCTCACATGAAACTGTTCAGGATGTCCTTTCCTCTATAGTCAGTATAATATTAAATTCAAAGTTACCGTACCACGTTGCTGCAGGTCTGATTCAATCTATCACCCTTTCTTTGTTTAAACTAATTAATTATGGATCAAGTAATCCAATGGAATTGCAGGAGTGTAACTAATAAAAAACATGAGGTAATTTATTTATTGAATAAGTTTAATCCAGTTATATGTGCTTTTACAGAAACTTGGCTTAAACCAAACTCAACTTTTAGGATTCCAGGCTATTTCTGCTTACGTGACGACAGAAGTGATGGATGGGGGGGAACCGCCCTCCTCATGAAAAAAAATGTCCCTTTTACTTCAATCCCACTCCCGGTGAATCAGAATAATCTCATTAACGCCATAGCTCTCCAGTTTCGTAACATAGCTTATTTGTCGGTTTACATCCCCCACCGAGACAATGCAGTTATTCCCATTTTAAGAAATATTTTGCTTTCCTTGTCAGGCCCAATGATAGTTATGGGGGATTTTAATTGCCACCATACCCTCTGGGGGGCAGACACAAATCACTCGTTTGCCAATAAAATAGTGGAGCTCATGGATGAGTTTAACCTGTGCTGTTTAAACAGCGGAGCTCGCACCCGTCGAACAGCGCCGAACCAAAATCCCAGCTTCTTAGATTTAACACTATGTTCGTCGTCCCTAGCCAGCATGCTCACTTGGGCTCCTCTGCCCTATGCTCTGGGCTCTGACCATTTTCCTATTATTCTTTCATTCCCAGGCCAAAACACTGCGATCCCTAAACTTCCACCTATTTTTCCTTACAATATCAATAAATGTGATTGGGAAGATTTTGGCTCGGCTATTGAGGAGAAAGTAAAAGACCTTCCAGAGCCATCCCCATCTAATGTTGAGACTTGTTTTGAGAAATTATTAGCAATATATACCAATGAAGCTGATACGAAACTCAAAAAGAAAAATTCTGCCAAGGGAGTTATTCCATCCCCCCCATGGTGGGATGCGGAGTGCACAGAAGCCGTCAAAAAAAGAAAATTCAGAGAGAAACAGTGTAATACTACACTTACTACTCAGAACTTTCTTTTATATAAGAACACAGAGGCGGCCACTAAAAGACTCCTTCGTAGGAAGAAGGCAAAGGGATGGCAAAATTTCTGCTCATCTATATCTAACGAAACTCCTTCTACTGTGGTCTGGAAAAATATTAAAAGATATAGACTGTCCCGAAGGGAAGAGACGGTTTCTGCATACTCCACCACATGGACTGAAAATTTCCTGGATAAGTTGGCTCCACCCACTGCCCCTAACCAACAGCTGATACCTTACACATACAATCCCCAATCATCTCCTGTAGAGACTCTACAAAATCCATATTCTAAACAGGAATTAAAGTTAGTGTTGTCCCAGGTAAGGGATTCTTCTCCCGGGGCAGATGGCATCCCCTACTCATTTGTATGTAATTCTAAAGATAACACTTTAAACTACTTTTTAAAAATTATTAATATAATCATTGACTCTGGACACATACCTAATTCTTGGAAACATCAGATCATTATACCTATTTTAAAACCGCATAAGGATCCCTTAGATCACTTATCATACAGACCGATAGCCCTTTCCTCAATATTCCCAAAAATTGTGGAACACTTAATTAAGAACAGAGTGGAATGGTTCCTGGAACATAACTCGTTACTAGCCAAATCTCAATATGGGTTTAGAAAAGGCAAAAGCATATTAGATAGCCAAAGTCTTCTTACAACGGATATACATCTCGCTTTTAGCAGAGACGAATCAGTAGTTGCGGCTTTCTTGGATGTCGCTGCCGCTTACGACAATGTTGACCTTTTAGTCCTTAAGAAGAAACTTTTCGCGTTAAGGATCCCTACTAAGGTTACAGAATACCTGTTTAATCAGTTGACAGGCAGAACGATAGCACTAAGACATCCAAGCTTTCAGGCCGACCACAGAGTGGTATGGAAAGGATTGCCACAAGGATCAGTACTAAGCCCTCTGCTATACGATGTATATACTGCGGATTTGGAAAATTCAGTAAATACAACTTGCAGAATATTACAATATGCCGACGACCTACTGGTGTACTCGTCAAATGCTGCTATTTCTGAAGCCGTCGATAGAGTGAATGAAGGCTTAAATAATCTGTCCTATTGGTTAAGAGACCATTCCTTGTCCCTTTCAGCCTCTAAAAGCTCCGTTGTTATATTTTCCAGAAAACGTCTTATTCCTGAAGTTGAGGTTAGATGCGAAAACTCGACCATCCCCATAAAAAACGAGGCTACTTTCCTTGGTAAAGTCTTTGACTCGAAAATGAACGGCATAAGCCACGTAAACCGCATAATTAAAAAGTGTGAAAATAACATTAACATCCTTAGATGTTTGAGTGGAGTTTGGTGGGGTGCACATCCGTTTTGCATGCGGATGTTGTACAACGCGATCATTAGAAGCCACTTGGACTTTGCCACATTTTTACTCATCCCAGGCAATAAAGGAACCATAAAGAAACTGAATACTATTCAGTCAAGATGCCTTAGAATAATAATTGGAGCAATGAAGAGTACGCCTATTAATGCCCTACAGGTTGAAAGCGCCGACCCGCCTTTAAACTTAAGAAGACAATTTTTAGCCGATAGATATACTTTTAGAATATGCCAATTTACAAATCACCCTCTTATCCCTAAACTCCGTCTTCTAAATTATTATACTCGAACCAAACCCTACTGGACTAACAAACCACCTCCTTGCTTGGTTAAAAGTTTTAGGAAACTCTCACTCGTCAACTGTGGCATTCAAAAGTTCCCATGCCACCCCTTATTTTATTACAATTTTGATACCGTTATCTTTACCCCTAACGTGACTCTTTCTCTCGGTATAACTAAAAAAACAACAGGCATAAATACAAAACTGCAAAGCGTGATAGAAGAACACTGGTCAGACTTCGACATATTTTATACGGACGCATCAAAATTAAGTCCGGAAGGGTCGGTTGGATCTGCTTTTTTACACGCGAATTCTAATATACATAATTTATTTAAGTATCCATATTATAACTCCATATTTACAGGCGAATGTAATGCCATTCTGGAGTGTATTAAATTTATTAGATCCAATAATATACCCAAATCGCTTATCCTATCGGATTCCCGTAGTGGCTTGCAATCCCTGATCACTAACCCTTTTAAAAAAAATGCGATATGTCCTATTTCCCTGGAAATCAAGCATTTACTAAAGTTATGTTGCATGTCCAATATCCAAATAGATTTAGCCTGGATTCCTGGTCACTCGGGGATAGAGGGAAATGATCAAGTCGATGCACTAGCTAAGTTAGCTATAGTTAGAGGCAATATGGACAACTTTACCACCTATCCACATGACTTAGTCTCCCTTCCTAAATGCTACCTAGAAAAGGTATGGAATTCTCAGTGGAACTCGGCAAGTCGCGAGAAAGGCTCTCATCTCCATGCAATTCAGGCGGAAATCAAGTTTAGACCTTGGTTTTCAAAAATTCGTTTGAACAAAAGGATAACCTCAACAGTTTGCCGTATGCGGCTTGGACATTGCTCCTCCCCGGTACATTTGGCTAAGATACGTGTCAGAGATTCATCGTTATGTGAATGTGGCTTAGATGATGGATCTCTGACACATTTATTATACAAATGCCCTTTATTCGACTCCCCTTCTCTGTATCGTCTCCTGTCCCTTTTTAGGGCCCCGCTTCCATCCAACCTCACTTCCCTGCTCACGTTAACAAACAAAAATAACACTAAAGCATTACTCATGTTTTTAATCACGCATGAAATTAAACTTTAAATAACTAATCTCTTATTATTATTGACTAACAATGTTGCTAACATTCTAACATTCCAGGTATCAGCAGTTGGTGTGGATAAAATTTGTATAAAACCCATTAACGTGAATTAGCACATGACACTGGCAGTATTGTTCCTTAAAACCCCCAAAAGGAATACAGTTGCCACAACGCAGAAAAAAAAAAAAAAAAAAAAAAAATTGTGCAAAGTGGACATCGCCTCTGGGACCAAGGCATTATGTATGTATGTATAAATAAGTAGGTATACTTTAATCGCCTTGTATGCCTTGCTATTCGTAAATCATTTTTTAATCGAAATATACGAAATCTAGTTATAGAACTGAAAATGTCGGTTAAATTTGAAATAGCTACTGGATAACCATTAGATATTACCATTCAGGTCCACCCGGAGGGCCTTCCCTTCGCCGCGGTCTCCACATCAGAACTCGTCTGCCGCAACGCCCGCCGGTTCTGTCGCAGATATGGCCCGCCCGCTGCCACTCAGCTTGCTAATCCTTTCGGCTTTGTCGGTGTCCTTCATCGGATCATATCATTACGAATCATATCCTTCAAAGAAACCCCGAGCATAGCCCTCTCTAGGCTTGAAACTTGTGGCTTAGGCCCACCCTCAGTGTCCACGTTCCTGCATGGTAGTTCATGACAGGCAGCACGCACTGATTAAAGACCTATGTCTTTAAACATTGTGGAATGGGCGAAGTGAACTCCCTTGTCTTAAAATGTTAGGATTAATTAGAAACCTTAGGGCTTCTAGGGAACAAAGTGTATTAAATTAAATGATATTAAGTTTGGCCCTGTGTTATCTCTATTTACTTATATATATAAATCAGCTGACATTTTGTTTGTAAGTTATCGAACGTCTAAGAACTAACATACATGTTGATTACGATTAACATAGAAATACCTATGCTCGGAGCTTGTCTATCCGAAATCAGGTGATCTGCCACAGAACTTTGGCTTTGTTGGCTTTGGCTGGGTTAGCTGGTAGAGATCTCTTTTAGAGATAAGCTCGCATTTGTACACAAAATTTGTAAATGTATTTAGTTTTAAAATTTGTGCAATAAAGAATATATAGAACTAAAGCCTTCGACATAGCTCAAAAAGTTATTACACGTTGAAGTTGCAGTGGGCTGGTCACATATGTCGTAGATTACCGCTGGGGTAAACGAAGTTCTCTAGTGGAGACCGCGACCGGGCAGACGTAGTGTGGGACGCCCCCTGGCTAGATGGAGCGACGACCTGCGTAAGGCGACTGGTAGTGACTGGATGAGAAGAAACGAGGATCTGGTTCAGTGGCGCGCCTTGGGAGAGACCTATGTCCAACAGTGGATTCTTGCAGGCTGATGACAGTTCTGTATTGCTACACTGGAAGACAGAGTAAAAGGGTTTCTGAGATTGAGGTGTGGTGAGGCAGAGGGGACGTCAAACCACAGAATGGTCTGACGTACTGTCAAACTTCAAACTGCAGTGGTATGCAACAGGATTTTGACAACTGTCATGTTCCTCCTCCGATCTTTTAACTCGGTCCTTCATTGTATCTATATTTATCAATATTTTATTTATAAAAAAAAATTAAAATTAATATAGCCTATGTCACCCGGGGATAGTGTAGCTTCTCAAAAGTGAAAGAATTTTTCTAATCGGTACAATAGTTTCGGAGTCTATTCAATGCAACCAAACAAACAAACAAATCTTTCCTCTTTATAATAATATATTAGTGTTTAATGTAGATGAAGGATAAACAATTTCGCGACTCATAAATTGATTTTTATTCAGCATTAAGAATTTAAAAAAACGATACTTAGGCACACGCTTTTGTAATTTGACGCAGTAGAAGAGATACTGTCAAACGGTCAAACGTCATTAAATTACCCTACAACCAAGAAGTTTAGATACAACCGACACGTTCGGTTCCCATACCAAATAAGCAACATGCAGTCTTCATGACGGCGGGAGGCTCCACCAAAAAGTTTTTACTTTCATGATATTTAACAAAAGTAAGTATATTTTCTTTTTATGGCCCAATCTATTTACATCCTCCTGTATATCCATTTCAAATCAAGAGGTACATTATATAAACATACAAATACACACAGTGAAATGCTAAGAAGGGGCGTGATTCATTATCATTACCACGGCTATTTGCATCTCGAAAACAAAATAAACAATAGTTGGTGTTCCTAAGCCGACTGCAAATTTTGTTTTGCTTGCTAGTACCTATCCCTTGGAGTGAAATATATACGTTTACAACAACGATCTCTAAGTACTACTAGATGGAGCGTTCCAAACAATCGCTCTGTTCCACGCAAGTAGCCACAACTCTTTCACATTCACAATGAAACTTGTGCAGTTACTACTCAGAACATTAAATTATTTACTAAATATTGACATTATTTAACCGTCGCGTCAATATTTAGTAATAATTAAATGTTCTGCGTAGTAACTGCACAAGTTTCATTGTGAATGTGAAAGAGTTGTGGCTACTTGCGTGGAACAGAGCGATTGTTTGGAACGCTCCATCTAGTAGTAGGTACATAGAGATTGTTGGTTCACAACAATCGTGATCGTTGAAGTTAAACAAATGCGATAAGCACGAATTAATAGCAGTGCTTCTGTCTTTTGTAACCTATGGATTTGTTTATAAAGTACCTTATTGATATTTAAAATCAAGGTTCAAATTGATAGGATAAGATAACAAACATTTACCAAACAATGGTAAAACAGCTAAGTAATTGATCAAGACAACGTGCGCGCCTCTAGCGGTAAAATTTGGAAGCTGCTTAACAAGAGACGACGTTGAGAATTGAGAAATGTGACCATCTTTCAGTATATTAGATTAGATTAATTTATTTCACTTTTATATCTTATAAAATCAATTTTACATGTCATTCTGATATCGTGAAAGGGATATCGTGTTAAAATAGAATAATATACAAAATATAAATTACAAAGTCAATATTTAAAATAATGTAACTATCTATGTCAGTATATTATATTAAAATAATTTTCAAATTACACTTGGTATTTAATGATCACATATCAAATTAAAAGTCAGAGGGCCTACCATTTCATTTTTAGAAAATTCAATAATGAATTATATTCATTCAACAAAAGGCTTTTCAGTGCGTACTACAGAGGGCGTTGAATTGATCTCAAGTCATTGTAAATCGTCTAATTAAACATCTAATTCTTCTTTAAAACATTTTATAGCCTTGCTCCACGGACTTTTCCAAATATACTCACGTAGTCTTATAATTGATAATTTATACAGTGCTATCTGTCGAGGTATTTACAACTATTTTCTTTTTAAAATAGCTAGGTGGAGGACGAGTCTAGGCCCTTAATTTTTTTATTGTTGATGGTTTGCGCTTGACCTCAATCTCACCTGATGGTAAGTCATGTTGAGGCCTAAGGTGGAGCGCGCTTACCCAGAAGATGCCTATTCACTCTTCCTTTAAAAATATCCAAATTGTACTTGTCCGAAAATACCCAAGCTTGCAGGAAGTTCCATCCTTTAGCAAAAATAAATAAATAAATATACATAAATAATTATTACATACACTTGTCTAATCCCAAACTAGGATTTGCTCCTGTGCTATGGAAATTAATCAAGGATTGGACAATTCACAAATATAACACTTAAACTTGTACAAAGTTGTTCGACCCCAGTGGGAATCGTACCCACAACCAACGCTCACAACGCCCCTAGGATAAGGAGGCGTTCTAGCTAAGTCGTTGTTTAGTACTGAATTAAATTTTCAGTCGCTAGGGGCGCTGGTGAATACCTTTACGTCGCCAACATATTTAATTGCTAAGTATTCTAAAACTTTTAAGTGGTGTTAGTTTTTAAGTACATACTAACTTATTTTAGACCTTTTTTACAAGCGATAAATAATTGATAATAAAATATCTCCTGCGGAGTACTTATATACAATACAATACAATACACTTTATTGCACAAACAAATACAGTTATAAGTTATAAAAGTTACAAATAGTACAATTTAGGCGGTCTTATCGCTTTAAGCGATTTCTTCCAGACCACTTTTTAGTAGAAAATATTATGTCAGAGAAATTGTAGGTTGCGCTGATTAGGAAATTTAAATGATAAATAGGTACTTATATGACTATAATAAATAAAATAAAATAGCAAATAAGTTATAAATATTAAGTATTTTATGGTTCTACACATACATTACTATATACAACAAATATATACATATATAATTCCTCCATCGAAACCAGTTAAGAAGCTCTAGTTTCGTAGACGGTCGAAGGGCCCTAGTGCTAACTTTTAGCGACACAAAAAACGGGCCTACATTAAGCCCGCCACGGATCGACGACCTGAAGAAGGTAGTCGGAAGCGGCTCGATGCGGAGGGCAGAGGACCAGGAGTGGTGGCGTTAAATGGCTGTTAAGATTATGATTGCCCTACATTTTCCTAAGCAAAGCAGATACTTGGCAATGAGCAACGATCTCTATATACTACCAGATGAAGCGTTCCAAACAATCGCTCTGTTCCACGCAAGTAGCCACAACTCTTTCTCATTCACAATGAAACTTGTGCAGTTACTACTCAGAACATTTAATTATTTACTAAATATTGACATTATTTAACCGTAGCGTCAGTATTTAGTAATAATTAAATGTTCTGCGTAGTAACTGCAGAAGTTTAATTGTGAATGTGAAAGAGTTGTGACTACTTGCGTGGAACAGAGCGATTGTTTGGAACGCCCCATCTGGTAGTACATAGAGATCGTTGGCAATGAGTGAGCGCCTACGTTCACTTACATACCATCTCCTAGTGATCGAGAGCGACCTTTAACGAATATGCCTTTAGCTATTTACATATTCTAGGCGCTACATAAACATTGCGAAATGTTGCCCTGCTATACCCTCGAGCCCGTGGCCATTCGCTCAATCTTCACTAGGTTTAAGATAACAACGAGAATGATTGATGACGTAGTTACTCTTCTTGTCTGGTCTCAAATGAGAGCGGTGGTCGGTGGCTTAGTGTCGAAGATGTGCGAGCTTTCGATGTCCGGAGATCAGTGTTCGATGCACGGTCATGTTATAATTGTTTTATCGCATAGATACATTCATAATGCTCACGTCCTGTGCCCAGAGGGGCAGGTAGAGACGATGTCATCAACCTTTTCATGCGAACTCTTTCATTTATCTCACACCGGACCCCAGCCATTTTGAGGACGTCACCAATGTAACTTATTAAACTTCTTAAAATATACCTTATGCAATTGCTTCAGAAACTAAATTAGCATGATTTAATTTTTTATATTTTTCGTTGGCACATCAAAAAACACTGAGACGGAACGAATCCGACACTGTAACTGCACTGAGGCTGCGAGTGAACCTAAAAATGACGTAGAATTGAAATTTTTAAAATTAATTTTATTTCAGACATAATCCATATATGTTAGTAACTTTGTTATTCACTAATGTTAGTATTTTTCACTACTGAATAAAAAAAACTATTATCAAAAGTTTACAATATTGCGCGGGGTATGTAGGAGGGAACATTATACTTCCAAATTAGCACACAATGTGACAATTATCGCCACTCATACCATGAAGCAAAATAATTTTTCGTAGCTCATAGTTTCACCTCAAAGTGTTTTCCTTCATGATTGACACTAATTAGTTATTAAATTAGATAACAGTTGATTTTGTAATGTGCATCTGTTATCTAATTTAATAACCAATTAGTGTCAATCATGAAGGAAAACACTTTGAGGTGAAACTATGAGCTACGAAAAATTATTTTGCTTCATGATATGAGGTGTAGGTAGATAACTCTCACATTTCTCCCCCGACGGTCCCCAACTGTACCCAATATTATTTAACCCTGTGACATAGATTCCATGAGAACGTACCGACGATGATATAACTAGGTAATTATCTTAAGATTTGATTGGTCGATAGATAAGTTAATGGATTTTGCGAGGAAAAAAATTGCACATTTATTTTTTCAAACCGACTGCCCTTAGGGTTTCACATTTTAAATCTGGATGAGTGATTGGTGAAGTAACTATGTGATTATAATTATAAGTCTTCGCTGTAGGAGGTGTGAATTGCTTTTTACATAACAAGGAAACCTCGCGAAACAGAACGAGCGCTAAAACTTAGTAACATACATACCTATCTAGCTTTCATAAATTTATTAGTTTTGGTATCCATACTTTTCATTTGAAGTTCATTAATATGCCCCTAAGACAGACAATACAATTGGGTAGGAACAAAGTCAAAGTCAAAATCATTTATTGCATATGAGTACACTTGTACATTTATACACGTCATTTTTTTTTTTATCGACTACCGCTTCCTAGGTGTTAGCGCTGTGAAGAAGAAACGGCGCAACAAACTTCACGTAACACATCTTTTAAAAATCAAGTTTCCATACAATTAATAAAGATTTTGCGAAGCTGAATTAACATTAGTACCAGGCATCTTTGTCATTCAAATAATCGTTTATTTTATAATAGGCTTTCTTACAAAGTTGTTTTTTAATGTAAGAACAATTTCGATTTGAAAGCAATACAGTTGGGCTGGCAGCGTTCGGAAAACTGCGTCAAGTCTTCACGTCGCCCGTTCCACAATGTTTAAAGACAAAAGTTTTTAATCAGTGTCATGACGACCTATTCCACATATCCTATGCGCAGAGAGCGTCCTGCCTGTCATGACCTACGGCGCGGCGCGGAAACGTGGACACTGACGGTGAGCCTGATCCAAATTTTCAAATCGCTCAGCGAGCTATGGAAGACTATTATGCTCGGGGTTTCTTTGAGGGATACGATTCGTAATGAGAAATTAAAGAAGTGGAAGCTAAAGCTGAAGTGGAAGTGGACGGGTCACATCTGTCGCAGAACTGGCAGCCGTTGGGAGAACACGGATCTGTATGCCAAGGGTGGGAGGCTAAGCCGCCAGATCAACCGATGACCTGAGGAAGGTGGCCGGAAGCGGCTGTGGTAGCTTCATTATTGAAGAAGAGTCCAGCAGAGAACGTATCTCATGATGAAGATTAGAAGGTTACACAACTCTACTCCTTAGGCTCTGGCCCTAGGCTGTCTAGGCTTAGTACAGTATCGTGATGATGAAATTCGGTACAGAATCCTTGGACGTCCGTCTTCATTATCTTAAGTAAATTAGTGCAAAGGTTGTGGTCTCTTTGAGAGCGAACGAATAATAGGTATAATTGTAAAATGCATTCTGAACAATAATATTTTATTATTGTTCAGAATAGGTATTTGGAGTTCGTTGCAAATCATATTGGGTTTTTCTTTACATTTGGACAGTTGTATTAAAAAGAAATATTGATGCGTAGTTTCGCATTTTGCAGTGTGGTGCCAACTGAATAATTCAAAAATACATATATACTAGCTGGTGCCCGCGACTTCGTCTGCGCACGATTAGTATTTTGAGTAGCTTTTTTGTAGGACTATTTAAGATTAACATTTCCATCATACATTACATATGTGTAACTCTAGCGGTTTTGGCAGCGCACGCCAGAACAGCTCGCAGATGGTAGATTTTTTCCTCTTACTTGATATTTTAGACAATTCACACAATATATTTATAAATTGTAGCCTATGTGTTATTCTGATGTATAAGCTATATTATTGTAAAGTTTCATTAAAATCCATGCAGTAGTTTTTACGTGAAAGACTAACAAAACATCCATCCATACTTACAAAATTTCGCGTTTATAATATTAGTAGGAAGGATGTTACAAATCTTAGAGCGAAGAATGATTGAAGAATTTGCATTCAGTTTTATGAGAATGACAACTTTTCTATAAAATGTGTTAACCATTATGATGGCTGATGTTATTTTAGCAATTTTTTTTATTTATAAGGTTTACGCTTTACTTCAATCTAACCTGATGGTAGTGATGATGAGGCCTCGGATGGAGCGCACTTACCTTGAAATATGCATCTATTGATTTTTTTTAAAAGATCCAAGATGTACTTATCCGGTAATATCGAAGCTGGTAGGGAATTCAGTTCGCATTACGAAAGAGGAAGCAAATCGCTTCGTACGAGGGCGTTGTATGACTACTAAATAAGGTTGAAGTTCTCCTAACACCTGGTAGTTGACGATCAGTTGGAGGGTTGGACAATCGTGTAAAGCCATCATAAGTTGGGCCCATAACCTATCATCATCAGCTGAAATTTGCCACTGCTGAACATAAGCCTCCGCAATAGAATGCTACTTTTGGTGGACTGTAGGTACATTGGAAGATTTGCCATATTATTATTTATTATTTTATCAATTATTTGTCGCATGCAATCCGCTTACATTAAGACATTTTCAACTGTGGATTTATTTAACTGTAGTAAATTAACTTTCAGGAAACGAGTACTGCAGTTGCTAAGCTGAGAAAGATTTTTTTTTAATATGTATCTATCTGTTTATCTTTTTACATATTTATATAAATATAGAACGATAAATAAATAATTAATACATTGATTTCCAGATCATACAATATATGAACAAAAACACACACACACACACACAATCACTAGACTGTAATATAAATATATTGTAAATCCGTTATTGGCTGTAAGAACTATAAATTATTAATAATGTATTAATAATACTGTATACTAAGTGCTGTGGATTTTGTGAAAATAAAATAAAATAAATAAAATATTCAGCACGCTTGGCAGGCGGAGTGGTTATCGCAGTAATAATCTTAATATACACAGGAGAACACTGCTTCTCGTACCTGGTGCCATTTCTTAGTAGCCTTGACGATATCCACGGGAAGATTGGGGGTATTTTAAGCCGCCAACCACACACCAATAACTTATGACTATGACTCTAGTATATATTATCTTTGCTATGAGTAACTATAACTGCAACCAAACCCAGTGGGCGTGATGTCCATACGACCTTTCGTACGTGCTCCGAATTCCCACGAAATGCCACGAACTCCTCCGAGCTATTATTATTTGATCATGCCATAATGAAGTTGTTTAGAGGACTAATTTGACAGTTCAATTGAGTTTGATTGGGATCGAATAATGCTATGAATTATGGTAATTGGGACCAAGGAATAAGGTTGAAACTATAAATTAAGTACATTGTATTGTTCTTTGAAGGAGTTTACTTGTATTTTGCACGGATTGACAGCAGTGTGTCCACAAAATCTAACTTCAATCAGAACTTTAAGCGAGGTCTGATTTAAAAACATATACTGCTTAAAACAATTAGGGGAACAAGATTTTGAATGCTTGCAATTTTCGAAATATTTGTTAAAATGAATAATTTGTAAATTGATTATAATACACCTAGCTTATATAACACCTAGGAAGCGGTAGTCGATAAAAGAAATGACGTGTATACATGTACCAAGTGTACTCATATGCAATAAATGATTTTGACTTTGACTTTGACTTCGAATATACTGATTTTTTTAAATAATTATTTTCATTAATCTTTGATCAATTTCTTCATTTGTCAGCGTGCCTGTTGGCAGAGGCCTCTTTTAGCCCCTTCTATTCTTGTCTGACCCGGGCCACTGTCCTCCACGTGGGCCCCGCTGCGTCCCTCAGTTCATCCTCCCATCTCCTGTCTCGGTTCCTTATCCCATCTCTCGGGTACCAATGAATAAAAACATTGCACCATTTTTCCCGGTGGTCTCTGAGCATACCTATGTCCTGCCCAGCACGATTTCTGTTGGATTTTTTTTGTTAATATCTATGACTTTAATGGTTTTTCGAATTTCGGAAGCTCTTATTCGGTCATTCAATTTCTTCCCTATCACTTCTCTCCATGTCTTGGCAGGTCTGGAAAAACTCGTATGTCATTTTATTTCTCACCATTAATAAAAGTAAACCATATTTTAATTTAAATTTCCATTCAGTAACTTGCGAGATTATCCCAAGCAAGATATTGATTGATTAGGGAAGGAAAGGCTTTTCAATATACAACGTTTTTCAATATACAACCATACAGCATAGTCACCTTTAGCTGACTATGCTGTATGAGTTTACGAAAATGCAATCTTTATAATTTTAAACATACCGGAGACATTCAAAGGTCTAAACAATTGATAAAACAAAGTGGTTTATTAGTTGAACAATATAATTTCAAGCTACAAGGTCCAAGGTGAGGATTCAGCGCACAAACTTGCTCAAAACGAGCTCATCCATGCTATTAGCCTACATAATATGTTGCGAAACCAACATAATACGATTATAATCTTCCTCCTCAAGGCGACAAGCGTATAAATTGGATAATTTGCGAACACGAGTCTATTGTATGGTCTAGATTTACATAATATTAAATTACATAATGAAAAAAAAAAATAAAAAAAGCTTTGGAGGCGCCGGGTATCGATCCCGGTACCTCTCGCATGCTAAGCGAGCGCTCTACCATCTGAGCTACGCCCCCAGTAATCTAACTGGCGAAATTATCGACCATGTTATCACCGCACGTCCATAGTTTACAATATAACAATGAAAGAATTCTAGCTTTCCTCCCTGTCGTTTTTGCTTCGGCTCCCTTTTCTAGTAGCTCAATGGTTTATACACTGTCTTAAATGTTTCTAGAAAAATACCCTAATTAAAGATTAAAACTAGGTTAAAATAAGTATAGCGGTTCTTAGGATTTATGTGCGCGAAAGCAGAAAACTAGCACGTGATAATAAATTATATGTTATTTGTGGAAATATCATATACTTACAGCACTAGTACGTTCAATAGGATAGGTATACATTTATGCAAATATTAGTAATGTAACGAATACGAATATTCGTATTTACCGAATATCGTCATGAATATTTAAATAAAATAAATCGATTCCTATATTTTACACACACTAATATCATAGAATACTTAATAATATACTCTAGTATTTATTATCTTTAATAAAACTACGCCATTGTGATAGGACCGTTCTGTGACTAAAAACTTCTAGTGCGTAACACTAGATGGCGTCAGTAGTCAAGAAAACTGTTTTTAATTTATCGTCTGTGTTTGTTCAGGATCCTGACCAACTTCTCTTGTCTTAAAAATGATTGAGTAGTTTAGAATGCCGGTGAAATTGAATTCCATTGAAAATTGTGGCCAATTAAATAAAATAAAAATTACTGCTGCCGCCATTTAGTATCAGGCATTAAACCTGATTTGTTAGAAATTAAGCAGTTCCCATGACCACATCCCTCCACCATTATCTAAACCATCCTGGTCACAGCCTTAAAGGAGTCTGAATGACTCTTCCACCTCCATCTTCCACCTCCATCATCATACAAGTTCGATGGTACCATATTATTATTGTATTGTCACCAGAATTGCATACGTGTCCTAAGTTTCAAATTGATACGAAAATTGGAAGTGAGGGCGAAATGTACTACCTTAATTACAAAGAAATTAATGTCTACTTTCGAAAGCTTCCTTACGAAAAATGTGTACTCTCGAGAGCTTCGTGTAACTACAGTTTAAAAGTTAGAAATGTATGAGTTAGACCATCGTGATGATCGTTTCGGCGACTATAAAAAAATTATTAACGCCGCTGCACTCTCCCAGACGACGTCATAGGTCGCGCGAGCGAACACTGAAAACGGGTACCACACGCTGTCACCGCTCAGTCTAACTAAAGTGAGCTAGCATCGGTACTACTCGCCCTTTTTTGACGAAAGAAACTGTATTTTAGCCTTCGGGGTCAGTATAAATGTATATACATTTATACTGACCCCGAAGGCTTTTATTGCAAAATATTCATCGAATTCACGTAACCTGCGGTATATACCGGTGTGAAGTTAGCAGCCAAAGTTAGAAGCCAATTTGTAACCCGACCAAATAGAGAAGTTTAATTTTTTTAAATAAAATAAATTTAAAAATAAAAAATAATAATAATTAATAAAAAATAATTTAATTAAAAATAAATAAATTTTATTTTATTTTATTTAAAAATATTAAACTTCTCTATTTGGTTGGGTTACAAATTGGCTTCTAACTTTGGCTACTAACTTCACACCGGTCGGTATATATATTACATTCCAGATTAATAGTCCTATGAAAACAAACGCCTTTGCGTCTCGAAAACAAAATACACAATAGATGGTGTTCCTAAGTGGACCGCAAAGTTTACTTGGTAATACAAACCTATTTTTGCTGCTGGTGACCCTTTCATGTATATGTTACCGAGACGTAAATAGCGTTGGTTTTCATAGGACTATTAATCTGGAATGAAATATAGTAGCCCAGACTTTTTTACCCACCGCGATTTTTATAAGAATGTGGAGATATTCGTATTCGCCTAATAGTGAGTTAAATATTCGTATTCGTTATTACGAATACTGTATACGTTACATCACTATCGAATATTAATCAAGATAACTCGTTATTATTGCAATTACGCTCAAAAAAATCCATTAATCTCCAATCATAAGGTCGGGTCAGGTCGCAATTTACAAACAACGGCTTCTCTAGACCTTGTCTAACTAAATTGGAGTCATTATTAATGAGTTTGATTAAAAATAATTAAAGTCATTAAAGCTAAGATTAGCCCGCTTTGTGGCTGAGTGCCAATAAAGGAGATTATGAATATTATGTGGAATAAAAAGTGCTATTAATAAGAGAACTGTGATGTTGAGCAAATTGTTGCATGCGACCGCGATGTGTAAGAACTTGAAACTATATTGTCATCGTAGTGTAGACATCTAAAGATGGTATTTTATTTGGGGAGTCGCAGGTTCAGAATTTGTTATTACTATATTTCAAAATTAATCGTTTCCCTAAATATAGTTAGAGATAGGGCTCGATTCTGAAAGCACAATGTTAAAATTTGACAGCACTAAAACTGTTGCTATCCTTGTCACACAGTATTATGAAGATAAAGACGAAACCAATTTTAGCGCTGTCAAATTTTAAATGTGTGTCTTCAGAATCGGGCCCATTGTCTTACTATTTTTTTATATATTAACAACGTCAAGTCATTGAATGATGGAAAATTATGAAATTGTTGGATGACAGACATGGTGATTGTCACAGCATCAGCAGTCTTATACAGTGAGACAGGCTTCATCTGTAAGTGAATGATTGTTTGTTATATTTCAATTATTTTTTTATATTAGAGCAATTTTTATCGGAACATGATAAGGCGTTTCCCCTATTTTGTCGTGGCGGAATGCCTACTACATACCTACTCCCCTCGGGGTGAGGAGGGGATCTTTATTTATTACGTCACCAATACAGGACATTAGAATGATACAAATACAAATAACTTTATTGGTTCAAGAACATTAGGGTCCTTATACTAGACATATCTATGTAGATATATTATTACAAGCAGTAGCCTGGCTCCCAAACTAGGATTCCCTGTTCTATGGGTAGCCAGTCTTTCTTTGAAGAAGTGAGCAAATGTTGTAAAAAATTTAAGTTTAACTCTGTAGTAGTACATGGAAGTAGTAGAATGGCTAGGTGCCACCATTTTATTTTATTTTATTTTTTGGAAGAGAATGCCATATTGGCACTATGTTCGCCTTTTGTACTTACTGTGCAATAAAGTTTTTAAATAGAATAAAAATAAATAACTTTTATTTTAGTATGGGTTTAGTCATTCCTATGGGAGATTCCTATTAATCAGTAGGCAAAGGCAGCGTCATAATACTTCGGGTCCGCTTCGGACACATTCCATCAATACATGCTGTACATCCTCTATGACATCACATTCAGGACAATTTGGTGATTCAGTTTTCGTTATATGAAATGCTAACTATTATATATTTCATTCCAGATTCATAGTCCTATGAAAACCAACGCTATTTACGTCTCGGTAACATATACATGAAAGGGTCACCAGCAGCAAAAACAGGTTTGTATTACCATGTAAACTTTGCAGTCCACTTAGGAACACCATCTATTGTGTATTTTGTTTTCGAGACGCAAATGCGTTTGTTTTCATAGGACTATTAATCTGGAATGAAATATAGGCTATATTATCTTTGTTATAGGCAACGACAGCATGTGTTGTTTCATAAGTTGCTGGTCGAGCCTATCTACTTTCAAGCAGTCATTTTATTGCTGTGAAGAGTTCTTCCAGAATCCATTGACTTGATTATATTTAATTATAGGAATTTTTTGTTTTATATTTTATTGTGTTTTAGTTCTATTGTGTAAAATTTGATTTGACCTGTAACGGAAGTTATTAATAAAGTATGTCCATGGCCATACAAGAGCAGACGTGCCGTTGACGACCTCCGTGGCGGAACGGGTAGTTCTCGGACTGCCACGCCAGAGGTTGCGGGTTCGAATCCCGCTAGAGGCAAATGTTCGTATGATGAATATGAATGTTTGTACCCAAGTCTTGGATGTTTATATATTTATTTAAGTATGTCTATCCGTTATTTAGTAACCATACCACAGGCTCCGCCTAATTTGGGACTGGATAATTGGTGTGAATGTCTGACATATTAGTATTATTATTATGCTCTTGTATGGTATGTTCTTAGTTTATGTAGATGAACTCTTCTGACATTAATTAGCAATTATCAAAAATGGCCCCAAAGCGTCTTAACCCCGACCGGAGCTTTGCTGTGTGCATTGTTTTAATTATTTTAATTACCCGACCTCGCAGGGAGAGGTTGTGTGTTGGAGCACGCATCTGCAATTATACGTAATGCACGGATAAACAATGCGGATGTGATGTGTCTTAGAATAATCTTTGTTTTACTATAGGAATTGGTTTGTTAGTCTGTTTGTCAACAAGGAGTCGTAATAGTGCAGAAGGGACGGAGGAGTTCGCAGCTGTGTGGTTCCCGGCTTAGGTAAGGGGTTGTGTTCACCTGTGTCATCATCATCAGGTTATTTTTGTCTCCACTGCAGGAGCACAACCCTCTCTCATCTGCCGGAGACATTCCCGCCTCCTCACCATTCTCCCCCCGCAACTCCTCTAAGCGAGGATCAACGGAGGTAACTGCAAAGACACCTACCAGTGAAGGTAGGGCAAGTCCCAGGTCATGAATTTACGCTACCTTGGGCCCCAGATAAATTAAATTAAAGAAGTAAAGAGTCAAAGTAGGAAGAGAGCTCCCACTCCCATCTGTCGGAGACAGACGGAGGATTTGGCCTACACTCCCCGCGCTGGCCAGACGGGTTGGGGAGGCCTGATTGATGTTTTATAATGTTATCCCCTTAGTCGCCTTGTACGACATCCACGGGAAGAGTTGGAGTGGTCCTATTCTACTCTACCGGAAACCACACGGCCCTGTGTTCACCTGTGTACATTATGATAATTACTACGATCACTAATCCGCCTGTCAAGTGGACAGCCCACCAAAAGTGGCATTATATTGGGGAGGCTTGTGTTCAGGAGTGGACGCGTTTAGACTGATGATGAAAGGGGAGAGAAAAGTGGAAAGTAAATAGGTCAGTACAATTTGCAAGTGCCAAGCAAACCCCGGTTCACGCCATTGTCAAACGAGGATGTAATCTCATCTTTACGTGTTTTGTTGCATAAATTGAAGGGTAAATAATCTATCTCAGTAATCATCATTACCTATATTCATAAGTTTTCCATAATGCTTTGCTATTATCATTGAATGGGTTTACTTGAAAATAATGTTTGTTTTCATAGCCCTTCTCCAGTTTGTAAAGAAAATCTATACTAATATTATAAAGAGGAAAAGTTCCTGAGGTTGTAGCGGGTAATCTCTGGATCTACCGAACCGATTTTAAAAATTCTTTTGCCAATAGAAAGCCACGTTATTTGTGAGTGTCATAGGCTATATATTAATCAGAAAAATTATAAGACTTTTTCGTGGTAGGCGGAAAATGTTTACCGCCCAACGAAGTGGGCACGGGTCAGCTAGTTATATATACGCAGATATCGTAATTAGGTACTTAGTGTCATTTATATAAGTACATACCAACGAAGATAAATAAATATTACATATACATACACTTGTCCAATCCCAAACTAGGATTTTCTCCTGAGCTATGGAAATTAAACATGTCAAAGTCAAAATCATTTATTGCATATGAGTACACTTGGTACATTTATACACGTCATTTTTTTATCGACTACCGCTTCCTAGGTGTTAGCGCTTTGAAGAAGAAACGGCGCAACAAACTTCACGCAACACATCTTTTAAAAATCAAGTTTGCATACAATTAATAAAGAGTGTGCGAAGCTGAATTAACATTAGTACCTTAGGCATCTTTGTCATTCAAATAATCGTTTACTTTATAATAGGCTTTCTTACAAAGTTGTTTTTTAATGTTAATCTTAAACTTTCTGTCCGTCATATTTAAGATTTCCTCTGGTAGTTTGTTGTAGAAGCGTATACATTGCCCCGTGAACGATTTACTGACCTTACTTAGTGTTAACCCTGGTAAAAATGGATAGGACAATTCACAAATATAACATCATAAGCGATAAGACCGCCTAAATTGTACTATTTGTAACTTCTATAACGTGTAACTGTATTTGTTTGTGCAATAAAGTGTATTGTATTGTATCCAGACCGGGACCAACTTGTACAAATTGTTCAAAGTTGTCAGTCTCTATAATGGAAGTGGAACCCACGCCCTCCTGGCGTTCGACAAGTTGATTAAAATCTCAATAGGTACCTCCGACGAATATGGTAAAGTTGGCTCATTTGATCCACAAATGTTCAACGACCATCTTAAGACACAAATGGTCATCTATTATATACATATTTCATAACCATAACCATTACGAGTGTTTTGTCTGACCGTCAGATGTTATCTTTCTAGTTCACGCACACTCTGTAGATTACCTTTTGAGATGAAGACATTAACTTACTTACATTTAGTAGTTATACTAAGAAGTCCTTCGTAATTGAAGACTTCATTATCATCAGCGGAAATATGTCCACTTTGAGGCTTTGTTATAATCACCACGATTGGCAGGCGGATTGGTGATCGCTGTAATTATCTTACTATACTTACACAGGAGAAAGCTGCTGCGATATGTTGATATTATGACATCATTTGCATTATTGTATTGTATAGAACAAATGTACAAAAATGTTAGCAACACGCCACGAGGCGCCGCAATCAGCGGCCAACCCTCCGCCTGCCGAAACCGCGCCGCTCACCGCGCTACGTTCCGCTAAGCTAAAAGTCGTGGCCGAGCGGTTAGAATGCCACTTTTGGTGACGTACGTTGGGGGATTGGCCATAATCACCACGCTTGGCAGGCGGATTGGTGATCGCTGTAATTATCTTACTATACTTACACAGGAGAACGCTGCTGCGATATGTTGATATTATGACATCATTTGCATTATTTTAAGTATTTTAATTGTAATTGTTATGATTTGTTAATATCCAATTTTTTCATTGAAAATATTTTATTGACATTAATAATTGTAAGCACCTAGGTTTATAGAATTGTTAGAATAAGTTAAGATATTCGTACACAAGACATTGTTATAGAATAAATAAACTTGAACTTGATTAATAATAAATCGAAACCCGAAACGCAGGCCAAAATCCAATAATTGGTATTTTAGGTATATTTAGATTGAAGTTTTAAACCCAAACTGTACAGGGCACCAAATGTGTCATTCTATTGGGAGGCTTATGTTCAACAGTGGACGTATGTAGACTGACTAGTGGTCGCGTGTGCGCCGCGGGCTGCGAGCGGCCCGCAGAGGTGTTGTGTGTGAACGTTCTTTATGTAGGGCAGCTCGACTTTAAAAATTTAAACTTTTAAAACGGTGTCGTTAGTTGGGGTGGGAGCACCGGAGAGCCCCGGGGGTACAAACTGCTTGGTGAGGCTGTATGGGTTTGGTGGCTGCGTCTCGTTTTCAGAAAAAAATACTAATTCCAAAAAATAGTTCACCTCGATCATGTTGAAAGAACCCCCAAAAACAAGGATCCACAGATCAGAACACATACATATGTTCCGTCATTTTGAAATCTTTGTCATACCCGGGTGACGCGGCACGCTTGCTGTGCTCGCTTGAAGCGTCGAGTTCCTTTTTAGGGTTCCGTAGCCAAATGGCAAAAAACGGAACCCTTATGGATTCGTCATGTCTGTCTGTCTGTCTGTCCGCCCGTATGTCACAGCCAGTTTATTCCGAAACAATAAGAACTATACTGTTGAAACTTGGTAAGTAGATGTATTCTGTGAACCGCATTAAGATTTTCACACAAAAATAGAAAAAAAACAATAAATTTTGGGAGATCCCCATACTTAGAACTAAAACTCGAAATTTTTAGGGTTCCGTAGCCAAATGGCAAAAACGGAACCCTTATGGATTCGTCATGTCTGTCTGTCTGTCTGTCTGTCTGTCTGTCTGTCTGTCTGTCTGTCTGTCTGTCTGTCTGTCCGTCCGTATGTCACAGCCACTTTATTCCGAAACTATAAGAACTATACTGTTGAAATTTGGTAAGTAGATGTATTCTGTGAACCGCATTAAGATTTTCATAGATTAGATTAGATTAGATTTATTTATTTCACTTTTACATCTTAAAAATTCAATTTTACATGTCATTCTAATATGGTAAAAGGGATCGACATAAAATAAAATAGTGTATAAATTACAATGTCAACAATTCAAATAATGTCATAGTATATAACATACTATCTATGTCAGTATATAATATTAAAATAAAAATTTAAAAATACACTTGGTATTAGGTTATCACAAATTAAATTAAACGTCAGAGGGCCCACCAATTTCATTTTTTAGAAAATTCATTTATGGAATAATATTCATTTTCCAACAAAAGGTTTTTCAGTCGTCGACTAAACGTTTCGTCATTGGTCTCGTTACGTAGATCTGCGGGCAGGTGTTCGTAGTACGTGGGGCCGATGACGCGGGGGTTTTTGGTGGCAAGTGCAGTGCGGCGCGTTACTGTCTTTAATCGACCTTCGTTACGAAGTTCGTGCCCTCCGCCTATACGTCGACCGAAACTGGACATATTTCGCCTAACATACATTATAACTTCGAATAAATATAACGAGTACATAGACATTATGTTTTAATTTTTGAAAAGTCCCCTGCACGTTTGTTTTGATACAAAATTACAATACATACAAAAATATAAAAAAAACAATAATTTTGGGGGTTCCCCATACTTAGAACTGAAACTCAAAAAAAAAAATTTCATCAAACCCATACGTGTGGGGTATCTATGGATAGGTCTTCAAAAATGATATTAAGGTTTCTAATATCATTTTTTTCTAAACTGAATAGTTTGCGCGAGAGACACTTCCAAAGTTGTAAAATGTGTGTCTCCCCCCCTGTAACTTCTAAAATAAGAGAATGATAAAACTAAAAAAAATATATGATGTACATTGCCATGCAAACTTCCACTTAAAATTGGTTTGAACGAGATCTAGTAAGTAGTTTTTTTTAATACGTCATAAATCGTAAACCACAATACTATTATTAAAACATCGATCAAAGTTACAACGAACTACTATAACTTTTATATTATGTTACTTGCTGCTACGGAACCCTTCATGGGCGAGTCCGACTCGCACTTGGCCGTTTTTTTTTGTCTCCACTGCAGGAGCACAACCCTCTCTCATCTGCCGGAGACAGACGGAGGATTTGGCCTACACTCCCCGCGCTGGCCAGACGGGTTGGGGAGGCCTGACTGATGTTTTGTAATGTATTCCCTTAGTCGCCTTGTACGACATCCACGGGTAGAGTTGGAGTGGTCCTATTCTACTCTACCGGAAACCACACGGAGCCCGGGTGACGCGGCACGCTCGCTGTGCTCGCTTGAAACGTCGCGTCGGGTTCCTTTTTTATCTGTATGTCGCTTTTCCTTTCGATTAGCCGCAGGGAAATGACGAAATGAGCAAATACGCAAAACGACTCCGTCACAAGCGCATGACTGTAGAATCAACATTGCCTGATTTTACTGCTCTCACCTGTTACGCGCGGGTCAATGCCGCTCGATTCGGTTCGTTTTCATTCATTCTCCGTAATTGTAGCAACACAATTTGCTGTGTGGTTTCCGGTAGTGTAGAATAGGACCACTCCAACTCTTCCCATGGATGTCGTACAAGGCGACTGAGGGAATACATTATAAAACATCAATCAGGCCTCCCCAACCCGTCTGGCCAGCGCGGGTAGTGTCTCCGACAGATGAGGGAGGGTGGTGCTCTTGCGGTGGAGACAAAAATAGCCTGATAATGAAGGGCGATCTAGAATAACACAGTAACAATATAACGCATACTAAAACCGAAAAGGCGGTTTGGAGAAATAATTGGGTTAGGAGAGACGTCGTGAATTATACTGCCTTCGTCTTTAGCCTAAATACGTCCACTGCTAGACATAGGCCTCCTCAATAGAATACCACTTTTGGTTAGATGTCCATTGGGGGATTTGGCATAATCACCACGCTTGGCAGGCGGATTGGTGATCGCAGTAATGATCTTAACATACACACACAGGAGAACGCTGCTGCCCGTCCCTGCTGCAATCTCTAGTCTGCTGTATATAAGTACCTATCTAAATAATTTTAAAAATATTACTTGAGACATTTCTGCATGAAGGAATAAAAAAAATTTACGTGGGCGGCGTAAAATTCTTTCTTCCTTCATGCATTTCTGTGAAAATTACTGTCAGATTCGAATGTCAGATGCGATTTCAACTTGCGCATGCGCACGCACTCTGCTGCTTCCACGTGACGTCAGGCCATTCATGATTTATTACCGCAATCCCACATAATTTCAAAAACAATTACCACAACATTGCCTAAGTATCATTTGAGGAGGCTTATGATTAAGTGGCGATGCGTTTTATTTAATTTTACACAGTTTTTGCGTTTGAAGGCGAAGTGTGAATTAGCTGCTTAATTACTGTAAAAAATAACAAGACGTCTTTATTACCTACTAGCTGTGCCCGCGGCTCCGCTCGCGTGGACTACAGAATCCGCCCCCTTTCTCACTTCCGCTCCCACTTCCACGCCCACTTCCACTCCCCCTACAGCCCCAAATGTAGTCCAAATTCATCGCAATTTGAATAGTACCGAACATTAAAATTATACTTCTATGTTATTATACCTTGGGTTACATTTTTGAAGTTTTAGTAGGGATCCCTAATTTTTATAGTAATAAATATAGTCTGTGTTACTCGGGGATAATGTAGCTCTCTAATGGTGAAAGAATTTTTGGAATCGTTTCAGTAGTTTTTGAGTTTATTCGTTACAAACATACAAATCTTTCCTCTTTATAATATTAGTGGAACACGCTGTCTGACGTTATGCAATGATACTTATTTAGGCGGTAAGTAAATCAGCTCAGGATTTTCGCGATATCAGACAATACCTAGATAGACCTTCTTATTCAGAGAATAGACATTCTTCTTCACAAAATAGATCTTCTTCAGAAAATAGACATTCTTCTTCAGAGAATAGACATTCTTCTTCAGAAAATATACATTCTTCTTCAGAGAATAGATCTTCTTCTTCCTAAAATGGCCTTAATTAGGATGTTGCCAATGTCAATTATATAGGACGAATATAAACATGGAGAGCACGCTTTACGGAGCTTTGTTACTCAATCACGCTTCAACCACTGGATCTTTATGAAACTTGGCACACATATAGGTGAGGTCCTGGAATAGGACATAGGATAGTTTTTATCCCGAAATAACATCTCATTCCTAAGGGAAATGCATAATTATTTGTGATGTCCACGCTGACGAAGTTGAGGGCAACAGCTAGTTAACAAAATAACGCACACAATGAAATGTAAGCGATTTAGGGGAATGGGGCGTGCCGTCATGAACTGAACGGTCTATACAATGATAACAATGCTTGTTGTGCAGTAGAATGTTGTAAACGGTTTACAACTTTAATTATACAGAAGAGCGGAGCGTTCACGTAATGCAATTGTTTTAACTACTATACTCAACTTTGATTGGTTACACAAGCTTTTGTGTGGTGTGTGAACTGCCCCTTACAGCTTATTAAGCGGTGGTTAGTAGGCGGTGATGTTTAAAACAGCTTGCATAAGTTGCTTCATTTATTTTATGATCTTGTGGAATATCCCATACACTGAGAGAAATGGCCTTTTGCCGTAATGCAAAATAATCGCTAAGATGAGAAATTTATCTTATCTTCTTAGGGGGCCAGGAAGACCTGGCGACACTTCGACCCTTCAGGATCTTTTGTAGCAAACCCCTGACCACCAACGATGCCCCAAGCAGATTTGAGGGACTTCACACATGCCTTAGAATTCTTCTTTGGCATATGCAGGTTTCCTCACGATGTTTTCCTTCACCGAAAGGCCTGTAGTATCCTACTTCCTACTGATATTATAAATGTGAAAGTTTGGATCTTTTGATGTTTGTTACTCAATCACGCTTCAACCACTGGACGGATCGTAATGAAACTTGGCACACATATAGCTAAGGTCCTGGAAGAGGACATAGGATAGTTTTTTATCCGAAAAAACATCCCATTCCTACGGGAAAATATAATACATCATCAGGTTATTTTTGTCTCCACTGCAGGAGCACAACCCTCTCTCATCTGCCGGAGACAGACAGAGGATTTGGCCTACACTCCCCGCGCTGGCCAGATGAGTTGGGGAGGCCTGATTGATGTTTTATAATGTATTCCCTTAGTCGCCTTGTACGACATCCACGGGAAGAGTTGGAGTGGTCCTATTCTACTCTACCAGAAACCACACGGCATTTGAACATAATAATTGTCCACACGCGGGCAACAGCTGTTATATCAATAATTCTAGATGTGTGACCGACACTAACCTAATTTTTCGGTCTAAAGCTTGTCTACCATCAACAATATCAAAGTCATCAAATTTCAATAAAGTCTTCCATTATTGCCTACTTAAACAAATATTACTTGTAATTGCATCCGTTAGGTGCAGTTTTACAGTTCTCATGACATTATTATCTGTCGAAACGGCGCAAAATATCTCTGTTCGTTGCAAAAACACGTTTCTAGCAGACTAATGGTGTGATTTCTCAATTATTACGGCTGGCAATTGAAAGGAACATCTTTGATGATCAACTTTATTTGTGTATTCCAAATTATTGTTACCAGATTAATAATTTAATGTGTGTTGGAAGTAGGGTTTCCATCAGCATCTTAAAAAATCCCGGACATTTGGGTGAAGTTTTTTACCCCTGGAAAAATTTAACCTACGACCTCGGGCGCTCCAGTCCAGTGACCAAGGCAGAAGTACAAGATTTTTGAATGCAGTGTTACTTACCTTTAAAAATATTATGAATGTTTGCTAAGGGTAGCCATCTTTAACTCCAAATTTTAGAGTGTAACCCGGACATGTCAAAAGAGTATTTTAAGTTGCTCAGTACATACATACATACATACATAATGCTCACGCCTTGGTCCCAGAGGGGTAGGCAGAGAAAAAGTATCGACACTTTCCGCTTTTCGCTTTTCTTTTTGCTCAGTAAAATAAGTAAATAGTTTTAATTGTTATAAATTATCTTTCTATTGAAAACTTTAAAACTCGGACTAGAAATGAAACTCCGCCCAGATGAAAATCCGGGGAAACCCGAATAGATGGCAACCCTAGTTGGAAGTATCAGGATGAGAAACAGAGAAAAAAAGCAGTTTATTGACGGTGTTACCACAGAATAATAATTAGATTACCGTAGTGTTACCCAACAAACTTATATTGTAAAAACTAAAAACGCAGAGCGTGGACGCCGCCGTGGGTCATAGTAAAACGAGAACAGTAAGTCATCTCCCACTCTCTCCCGGAATGCAGGGTTGTGCCTATCTGTTTAGTTGTATAGGTAAGTTACATAAAGTACATTCCCGCCTCCTCACCATTCTCCCCCCGCAACTCCTCTAAGCGAGAATCAACGGAAGTACGCAAAATATAACACCTACCACCTATTTTAACTATGTTAAAAATTTTAAATTATTTTCTCTAGTTCTTATAAGATTTTTTTTTCCTTTTTCTTGCTTTGTTGGTTTTTTCTTTGTGTGTGCCAATTATGGTAGTAAATAAATGTTTTTTCTTTCTTTCTTTACCAGTGAAGGTAGGGCAGGCCCCAGGCAAATTTAATTAAAGAAGTAAAGATTCGAAGTAGGGAAAGAGTACCATTTTACATTAACAGTAAATAATAAATAAAAAACGGTTTTTATATTTCGTATCAGCCCTTAGATGTTTACTTCCGGACATAGCCCTTCCCCAATGAACGCGAACACAACCGGCCCTCGGCATCCAGCCGCTTCCGGCCACCTTTTTCAGCTAGGAATAGTCCGTGGTTGCTGCTCATTTGCTGCTCACTCATGGAGTTTTGTCCATTATGGCCACGCTGGATAGACGTGTTGGCCATCGCCGTACTAGGCCTGGCACCGGTGACACTGCTGCCAGGGACCGATCTGTGGTATTTATGGCCTAGTGAATTGTTGAATACAGCCATTGTCAGTCGCCAGGTCAAAGGTGCACCGCGTGACGGTGAGGTTGGCATTTTGAGCACTAGATGTTTTGCGCTCCCTTACTTACACCCCCTTCTCCCTTACACTCCGCTGTCATGAGTTCGCTGTGAATAAATAACGAATCGTTTATCGTCGACATCGAACGCATAATCGTACGCAGCGTCATTCTTTTAGTTCAGCATTTTCATCCCATTAGTTAATTTGACATGGTTTTAGGCGAACTAATTGATAACCATGTTAGACCTCAACCATTACCCATGCTCATTTAATTCAAGTACAAATGAGGTAAAAAACAAATAAGATAAAGCTTGTGTTCAAGTCTCCGCAGAAACCAGAGGCGGCTCAGGTGGTGCGGGATCGCATTACGCCCCCTAGCCCTGCCCCCAATATATATTTCATTCCAACCCAATATTCACACGAAAACCAACGCTATTTGCGTCTCGGTTACATATACGTGAAAGGGTCACCAGCAGCAAAAACAGGTTTGTATTACCATGTAAACTATGCGGTCCACTTCGGAACACGATCTGTTATTTATTTGGTTTTCGAGACGCAAACATTGATTTGGAATGAAATATACTCGCACACATAAGAGGTTTAAAAATAATATACTTAACAGATTGATTAATCTACATAATGAAATCAGATTTCATTTTAATTGAACTGATTTTATTAATGATTAATTTAATTTATTCGTCAAATTGGGACACAGACGATCTGTAGTTGCATTTTCGGCGCCCCCCTCTGCGACGACGGCACCGCCCTAGAGCCGCCCCTGACAGTAACTTAGTATTGATTGCCAACCTTGGGGCAGCAACAGTATTTCTAGTCAAATAATCCATTTTCCTCGCCTCGCCTTGACCGGGAACCGAACCTTGTTCCATTGTTGCGCACCATTGTCTGACAGCAGGATAGACGCGAGGTGCCACACAGATTTATTTCAACCCTCTCTGTATCCGAAAACAATATATTTCCATTTAAGTTGTATTTAACCTTTAAACAATAGAGCTAAGAAAGGAAATAGAGATTGGACAATAAAATATTGTAGGAAACTAAGCACCACTTTATTGGAAAACTAGCTGTGCCCACGGCTCCGCTCGCGTGGACTACATAACCCACTCCCGCTCCCGCTATTGGTGTAGTACAAACCTATCGCATTATAATAATAATAATAAAATCATTTATTCATCTCTTAAAAACAATACATACAATAACTCCGCCAAACTGTATAATACAGTTTGTTGGCAGAAATAGCTCTCTTACTTTATACACATCTATGGCAGAGAATACTAAATATCACTACGCAATGGTGAATAGCAAAGCAAAGTTACAAAGTTTTTAATTTTGATATTAGCACAAAAAGATTGAGGTTACGTTAATAAGTTTACTAGATATTTCTTATATTTAATTCTGAAAGTGTTTTTGTTGATTACATTGCTTCTGATGCCTAGTGGGATAGTGTTAAATAAATTGTACTGAACATAATAATTATACTTCTTTGTTATATTATTATTGCATATGATGGCTTTTAGAAAAAAAATACTTTGTTAATCTCTCAGATTCTAAGTGGCGTATCAAGATGAAACATGCACCAGATTTTAAATTGGACCTCCAGGAAGACAACTGTGAAATTTGCATCTAATTTCATTCAGTAGTTTTTGCGTGATGAGGTAACAAACATACATACAGACAGACAGACAAACTTTCTGAAAACAATGCTTCTATTGGCCTAACTAAAAATATCTATAACTTTTGATTGAGTTAGCCAATTGCGTTGAAATAAAGACTAAATGTTAAGTTAAGTTAGCCCCATGTTTTTGTAAAAAGTCCATCAAAATCCGTTCAGTAGTTTTTATGTGATGCGTGCACAAACTCACAGACAAACAGACGAACAGATAAACGGACAAAACTTCCAAAAATGATTGTAATGTGTTTTATTATTTATCCTTACACCCCTAAATTTTTTTTGCAACTATCTTCAATGTACAGACACGCGATGTTTACGATTTTATTTATTAGACTAGCTGGTGCCCGCGACTTCGTCTGCGCAGGATTAGTATTTCGAGTAGCTTATATTAGCGTGGCGTAGAAAATAACTAACATTATGACATTAAAATTATAATTTTATGGCGCATGCCAGAATAGCTCGCAGATGGTAGATTTTTTCCTACTTACTTGATATTTTGGACAATTCACACAATGTCTTTATAAATTGTAGCCTATGTATTATTCTGATGTATAAGCTATATTATTGTAAGGTTTCATTAAAATCCATTCAGTAGTTTTTACGTGAAAGAGTAACAAACATCCATCCATACTTACAAACTTTCGCGTTTATAATATTAGTAGGATTCTTATTAGTCCGTAATAATGTAATGTCAATCAATAGATCATATAGAAATGCATCAATGAAAACCAATAAAACTGATTAAAAAAAAACAACTAGTGGAACAAACGAAACAAAAGTCGGATACTGCAGGCAGTAACTAGCCAGGGTCAGTGGCCTGATTGAGTGAAAGAGGGTGACCATGATAGAAATTATCAAAAAAATGGCAAGGCAAAGATATTGCGCGCGCCTCTAGTGGTAAAATATGGAACTAAGAATGTAGGTAACATGATGTTTGAGAACTGGACTTTGTTATCAGAAATGATTGAGATATCAATCTTTCAAGTCTAACCAGTTAGTCTATATAGAACGTACGCTCAAGTATTGTATTATAAATGAATATATTAGGTATAAAACGTTGTCAATTTATATATTTTGTTGTTTATTTTAAATTATAAGTCGTACAGTTCACGACGGTATGCCCCACTACTATCAATCGCTTACATTTTCATTGTAAGCGTTATATCTATTGCTACTGTGTTAGTTCTATCGTACACACTAGTTATACGAAGGTACATTAGGATACAGACGTTCGGATAAGTTTAGATTAATATATGAAGTTTTTGCACTTACTTAACTTTTATATTTCTCTCTACGAACTAACAAATCAGTGCTGGAAAAGTTTGGTTTTGGCCGTTTTCCCCTGAAAACTCATAAAGATTTACACAGAACATTTTCATTTCTTTTATTTATTTATTTACTGAAACAAGTTTACAATATAATACCCAAAGCTTTATTTAATAAAAATTAGACATGTTGCTGGCCAGTTTAATTTAAGCGCAAAAAGTTTTCCTTTTAAATGGCAATTGCATTATTTCTTTTTATCCTATCCAGCCTGTCCTTTATAATTCACGCAATACACTGCCAATAATATGGAAATCTTATTTTTTCATAAATAATTTATTTCTGTACGAAATGGTGCACGTAGTGGTACCTATTGTCACGATTTTCGCAACCGTCTAATTGTTCCATTATTCGGGTATCGTAGTGACCTCAGATTTGGCGCGGATGTTAGGAAACGTTACCTGCGTCCGCCATGGCCCGCTTTTGTAGACCAAGATGCTCTCAGATTATGGCATCAACATTGAGCGCTTTAAAAAAAGAAATAACTCGATAGAAGGAACTGTAATATTTAAAAAAAACACGAGTCTGCAAAAGTCCGTGAAGCTAGGCAACGAAATTATTCACAAATAATTCTACCGACCGAATTTTACGTTACCCTTGAAGTTATCGAGTGTCGATAGACAATAACAGTTGAGATTATTAATGTAAAATTGCTCAGCTCATCGGCGAATAAAACCTTTAAACCTTAAAACCTTTGCTTTGCATCAGGAGAGATTACTCTCTTCTGATACAGCTTTAAAACCTTTGCTTTCTATTCGCCGATGAGTAATTTTACAGTAAATATTGATCTCAACGAGGACGGTTCCCGCGTTTTTTGGAGAACAGTTTGTTGTGTATTTGTTTTTTCCAAAATAATGTATACTGCGGGATTTGGTGTGTAGTAGTGATAGTATATTATACAACAAGTGTCTGTGCGTGTGTACACTATGAAGGAAACATAAACAAACGTTACTAAGCTGATTTTCTTAAAGCAGTGAACTTCCTAATCTCAAACTTTACTAAAGTTTACTATCAACGTTAGTAAGGGAGTTCTGTGATTATGTCAAGACTAGTGTCGTCTGTGGTTCAATCAAATTGAGAATGGCCTTATAAGCTGCAAAAAACTAAGAAATCCTACTAAAAATGACCTGGCTGTATAGTCTAGCGACTTTTGCCTGTCCAAAAGACGAATCAACCAAAAAAAAATTTTACTCAACGGCTATAGTCTATCGAGTTATCGACACTCGATAACTTCGAGGGTAACGTCAAATTCGGTCGGTAGAATTTTTATGTGAAAATTTCTTTGCCTAGCGTCACGGGCTTGAAGGGAAACTTGAGAAAGTACAAATTCAAGCAAAATTTGGTAACAGAATGCCTCCGTTAAAATATTACAGAGGATTGAAAGAGGATTGAAATTGAGGATTATTGAACCTCTAACACCAACTTCTTCTATAACTCCTACACAGCCCGTGCTGCACAGTTATGGAATAGTCTCCCTGCGCACATACGAAACAGTTCTACTGTAAGAGCTTTTAAACTGAGATTGAAAGAGCACTACCTGTCAAACTTGTCGTGATATATATTGTATGTATGTATGTACCTATGTATGTATCTATCTATGTATTTTATATATGTAACTGTTATGTTTGGTTATCTATTGTATTCTATGTATGTAGTAATATGTAATATTATCTGTATTTTATATAATTTTATAGTATGTTTATGCACATTATCCATTGGTCTCCCGTTTATTTTTTAGATTCTCCCACAGTAGAGGTTGGCTGGAAGAGATCTCTTTTAGAGATAAGTCCACCTTTGTACATCTTTTTTTCTTTATGTAATGTATTGACAATATTTATGTGTGCAATAAAGAATATATATATATAGAATATATAAAGTTTTCATTAAAAACCAAACCGTATTTACCAACATACCCCTACAACTTTTAAACGGAGGACCAACGATCTCTATGTACTACCAGATGGAGCGTTCCAAACAATCGCTCTGTTCTACGCAAGTAGCCACAACTCACATTCACTTTGAAACTTGTGCAGTTACTATTTAGAACATTTAATTATTAACTAAATATTGACATTATTTAACCTTAGCGTCAATATTTAGTAATAATTAAATGTTCTGCTTAGTAACTGCACAAGTTTAATTGTGAATGTGAAAAAGTTGTGGCTACTTGCATGGAACAGAGCGATTGTTTGGAACGCTCCATCTAGTAGTACATAGAGATCGACTATTTGCGACTGACGTTTTGCGATTTGTTGCCAGAATAAGGCATGCGATCTGTGTTACACTTTACATACAATTTGACGTAAGGGGCTCAGTGTGGAAACTCAGGCTAGTTTCACACGTGATCATATCTATGGGCGTTACGTTACCACCTCTTGCGACTATGACTATTTATCATTATTCATGATATCGTTGTTTTTACTGCGAGGTTGTACACAAACTTGATTTTAAGAGATGCGTAAAGTTTGTTGCACCGTTTCTTCTTCACAGCGCTAACACCTACATCTCATACCATGAAGCAAAATAACTTTTTGTAGCCAACAATCTCTATGTACTACTAGATGGAGCGTTCCAAACAATCGCTCTGTTCCACGCAAGTAGCCACAACTCTTTCACATTCACAATGAAACATGTGCAGTTACTACGCAGAACATCTAATTATTACTAAATATTGACGCTACGGTTAAATAATGTCAATATTTAGTAAATAATTAAATGTTCTGTGCAGTAACTGCACAAGTTTCAAAGTGAATGTGAAAGAGTTGTGACTACGTTGCTTCTTCTCTGCTGATTAATAAATAAATAAATATGTGGGGACATTTCACACGGCCACCTGATCCCAAACTAGGCAGAGCCTGTATCATGGGTATCAGACAGCCGATATACATACATAAATAACATCCAGTCACAAGGCAAACACATGTATTCATCACACGAATGTTTGCCCTGGGCGGGATTCGAAACCGCGACCCCGAGCTTCGCAGGCAGGTGTACTACCGACTAGGCCGCGGGGCCGACATTAGATTAGACATTAGAAATCTAATTACTTATACAACGTCATTGCTTATGGTGACGCCCAGATTCTAAAATTAGGTGTTTCTTTGTATTTTGACACTAAATTCATAATAATATGGATACTTAATTAGTTTTTAAGTAACATTAATTATAATTTCATTAGTTATTGTGAGTATTCTCACACGGGCTTCACACACGACGTACGATTGCGCTAATCAAGTCAATTTGGAAGGCGACCTTCTGTCGTGCGATTAAGACGTTAAAAGCTAATTTAATTATAATGCAGACGAGCTGTCGATGATTTTATTACGTACTAGCTGTGCCCGCGGCTCCGCTCGCGTGGACTACATAATCCGCTCTCGTTCCCACTCCCGCTACCGTTCCCTTTCCCGCTCTCGATCCCGCTTCCGCTCCCTCTTCCACTCCCGCTCCCGTTTCCGCTCCCTCTCCCGCTCCCACTCCCGCAACTGCTCCCGCTCCCGCTACTACTTCCGCTCCCGCTCCCGGTCCCGCTCCCTCCTACTCCTACAATTCCAAATGTAGTCCAATTCCATTGCAATTTTAAAGTACCGAGATAAGCCGTATGTATCTGTGAAAAGTCAATTAAAATCGGTTTAGTAGTGTTTAAGTGATGCGTGCACAAACTAACAGATAAACTGACAAAAATTCAAAAATGATCGAAATATGTTCTATTATTTATCCTTAGAACCCCCAATTTATTTTTTTGCAAATATCTTCAATGTACAGACACGCGAAATTTACGATTTTATTTATTAGATTCTACAGTTAGCTTATACCGGATGACATTATGAGTTGTCTATGCGATGCACAATCTCTATTTTTGTGGTTATCATTTCTAACCGAGGAGTGTTGTATCTTCAATTTATAGTAGTACGTAAATATAATATCATAAGTAGGTATATTTTTTATTCGATATTATTTATTAGATTCACATTCCTTTAATTAATAAATTAGATTTCTAATTCCTACCATTTTCATAAATCTGTTGAAGGTCACTGTCCGATATTAGGAAGCAGGAGGTCAATGTGGTAGGAACATTTTTGATAGGGAAGCTGACAGAAGAATCCAGTTGAGCTGGGCAGCGTTCGGAAAACTGCGTCAAGTCTTTACGTCGCCCATTCCACAGTGCGTCCTGCCTGTCATGACCTACGGCGCGGAAATGTGGACACTGACGGTCGTTCTGATACACAAGTTCCAAGTCGCTCAGCGAGGTACGGAGCTGCGAGTTAGGAGTTTCTTGAAGGATACGATTCGTAATGAAGAGATTCGACGAAGAACGAAAGCCACCGACATAGTCGAAAGGATTTGCAAGCTGAAGTGGCCAGATCTGTCGCAGAACCGTCAGACGCTGGGACAGACTAGTTCCGGCCTCCCCAACCCGTCTGGCCAGCGCGGGGAGTGTAGGCCAAATCCTCCGTCTGTCTCCGGCAGATGAGAGAGGGTTGTGCTCCTGCAGTGGAGACCAAAATAACCTGATGATGATGATATACTGAGCCGTATCGTGGTCGCTAATTTCCGCAGATGTCGTTGACGAGAGATCCCAATTAGCTTGTGTCCGGGTGTCCCCTTCCATGCGCCCCGCCGCTCGCACGCGGCGGCCCACCTCGGGGGGAGACGGAGTCCCCCGCACCCTCGCGGTGCTTGCAGCAGCATCGAGGCCACCCTGTTGCTGCCGCCGTCCCCGGGGACAGATGGATCAGTGCACAGAGCCCCCGCTCCGTGCACCCACGTCCCCGATGACCCCTTTTTGTAGCCTTGTACGACAGTCGAATACCGTGGCTGTATTCTCGCCCCACAAACGTATATACGATAGCCATGTCAAATGAAGTTAATATACGTATCTTTGATCGTAATATATATATATTTAACTTACAAACAGACATACAACTGACAGCTATCCATAGATAACAACGATCAAGAGTAACTGTTGTGTATAGATAGATATATCTATGTACCTTAAATGGTTTCACAACATTGGTCCCAAATAAGACAAATGTGTCTCTGCTGATATCAGACCACTTATCTCCTGTCTGTCCTTCTCCAAAGCGGGGCCGCGTGATTAAATAGAGATAGCTGGTCACCCCGTCATATTGGGTTTGATAATTAATTTGGAATTCAATCTAATACCGTATTAGGTTGACAATTGATTAATATACTTTTCATGACACTGTTCGGAATTGTTCAGGTTATTATTCTATGTCAAATGTTCATTGTTTTTTTTTTATTTTTGATAAATTGATTTATCTATACAAATTAATTTTATTTCTTCGCATTTTTACATACATACATAACGCTCACGCCTTGGTCCCAGAGGGGTAGGCAGAGACGATGGATCGCCACTTTGGACAAGTTTGTACAATTCTCAAGCCCCAAGCGTTTGTGGACAGGGGTTTGACCCAAAGGATCCCATTCGAAGTGTCGCCAGGTCTTTTTGCCCCAAAAGAAAATAAGATATTATTATATCATGGTGCCGCAATAACTTTCACATAAGACTTTGCCCTCGCATAAGAAATGTCCTGTTAGGTTCAGTAGTGAAGTTAACAGGACGAAGATGTTGACAAAGACTGCTTTTCCCAAATTATTTGGCAAACAGACCCGCGTGTACAGCCGATGTGTACAAATGTTTGTTCAGGATGGCCCACTTTCGTAACTAGCTTATTCAATTTCGCGGACTATAAACACAAAGTACGTAAAGCGGCGGTCGCTATAAAGATCTAATTCCAAAACGCAATACGAAATGCAGTGTGAAATTTGAATCTATAAAGTGACTCTACAAGTACCTACTCTCATTGAGTTAAAATGCATTCCAACGATAAGATGTGAAAGAAAAGTGTTTAGCATCTAGGGAGCTTATTTTCTCATTTGCATCGCAGTGAAGTTTACGAGTTAGAATAGGGCCATCTCTAATCTTCCCGTGGGTCGTCAAGGCGAGTGAGGGGTTGCACCGGGGACGGGTTTCTACAACAATATAACTGTATTATCTGTGGTCATTGCCGCTCTTGCTTATGTCAGTCACCTGTCATTGTATTGTGTTGTGTGTGCCTTACAATATATTCTCTGCTAACATTTCCAGTTAGTTTTTCTTATTACTATAAATACTAAGCTGGTCGAGTCTCCATCGTCATAAGAAGCGATCATTTTAATGCGATCACCAATCCGTCTGCTAAGCGTGGTGATTATGGAAAATCCCACAAACTGGACAGCCTACCAAAAGTGGCATTCTATTGGGGAGGCTTATGTTCAGAATTTGCGTTGCATTTGCATCAAGTTACATAAAACCACCATTAGATATATTGCTATTTTATTATGGTGGGTGGACTGTTAACTAGGACTTCTTAAATAGAATAAAAACTTGATTAAAATCTTACCTACATACATAATCTCTCGCGCCCTTGGCCGAGAAAACGCAAGGAAATGAGAGAGAAGCATTCACACCGCTGGGAGATGGGGTGATAAGGATTACGGCCATTGTTCACAGTTCCCACTACGGTAATTGAGTTATTTTCGCTTGCGTTACGTGTGTGCACACTTTTTATCTCTATGTTTACAACTGTTTCATTATTCACCATTGAAAACTTTAAATAACTTGTTATGGTAGAACTTGTTATGGCGCTCGCCCGATGGACCGATGACCTGCAAAGGTATTTTCTCGTTGCGCATCAAATGATGGAAAAGCGAGCTATAGCTCTTAGGCTTTTTAAAAAAAAAAGAGTTCGTCTTTATACTTAGCTGAGTCGAAAAAAATTACATGGTTTTTTTTATGTATTTTGTCGGTGTATATTAAAATTGCATGTTAGTATATAGTTATACGCTGCTACACCTGATTGGGTAGAATTGTAAGGAATTCTATTGTATACTCTCTCCTCCTATATTCTCCTTAGCTATTCACCCCATTGTGTCGAGCTTAAATTCAAAACTCAATATCTGGTATCTTGATGACGGGACTTTAGGAGGCGATGCGCTAACAGTAATCGACGACCTAAAATCTCTTATCGAGCAGTTTGGAAAGATAGGTTTGGAGCTAAACTACGCGAAATGCGAACTATATTTCTCACAACACATAGATCCCGTCCGCAAAACGCAGTTAATCACCGATTTTAATTCTTTGGCCCCTAACATCAAAATCCTCTCCGATGATTCGCTCCGCCTCCTAGGTGCTCCTATCCTAGATGATTCAATCCCCGCGTTTATTAATGAGCAAATTTACAAATTCACAGAAACGTCCGACCGCCTGTTCCAAATTAACCCCCACATGGCGCTATTTATTATCCGTTTTTGCCTTTTTGTGCCAAAATTTACATACATTGCCCGTTGCTCTCACCTATGGCGTTTCACTTCCCTTTTGGCTTCCCTCGACATCCTTATTAGGGACACTCTTGTCCAAATTTTAAATTGCCCCATGAACGAACGCACCTGGGCTCAAGCTTCTCTCCCTATCCGGTTTGGCGGTTTGGGGATCAGGAGGATCTCTAACGTGGCTCTGCCTGCCTTCCTATCCTCCGCCCACGGTACGAACAGTCTCTTCGGTAATATAATCGGCCCATCCCTGGGTTCCGTGGAGCTGTCGTACCTAGCGGAGGCCAGGGCTGCCTGGTCAGCGGCTCTCCCCAACTGCGCGCCCCCCACGATTTCTCACTCTCAAAGGCAGTGGGACGAGCCGCTCTGCAAAGAAATCCAACAACACCTGTTAGACTCCTGCAATAGCCCCAGCGAACGTGCCCGTCTTCTAGCAGTTTCTGCAAGAGAATCAGGCTCCTGGTTGCAGGCTCTCCCTTCGGCGAACGTCGGCACCTTATTGGACAAGAATACTTTGTCCTTAGCGGTTTGCCTACGTTTGGGCGCCAGGGCCGTCCATCCACATCCATGCGTCTGCGGCGAGCCTGTTGGCGAGCTAGGCCACCACGGCCTCTCATGCGCTCGAAGCGCCGGCCGCAGATCCCGCCACGCTGCCCTCAACAGCATCATCCGCAGGGCCCTTGCCACCGCAAATCTGCCGGCAGTGCTAGAGCCTCCCGGTATCTCGCGTACCGATGGCAAAAGGCCCGACGGTATGACGATCGGGCCCTGGAAACTGGGCAGACCGCTGGTATGGGACGCGACCTGTGTGGACACACTGGCCCCGTCCCATATCCAATCCACCTCACTCAATGCTGGAGCCGCGGCTATAAAGGCGGAAAATGCGAAACGCCTTAAATACGCCAACCTCGACTCCAGCTACTTATTTATACCCGTCGGGGTGGAGACACTGGGGCCCTGGGGCCCGGAGGCAACAAGTTGATAAACGAGCTGTCTTCGCGCCTCATAGAAGCTTCCGGTGACCAGAGGGCTGGCCAGTACCTCAGGCAACGCATTAGTTTGGCCATACAAAGAGGGAACGTCGCCAGCCTTCTGGGCACAATGCCCCAGTGCGACCACATCGACGGACTTTTTTATTACTTGTAGTTTAGGGTTAGTAGTTTTCTATTTCTTAATGTTTAGTTATGTTTGGCTTATGTCTTTATAGAATAATAAATCAATTGTATACTTACTGTAAAAACAGAAAAATTGTGGTTATAAATTAAAAGAATGAAAAGGGGGTTTACGCAGCTTTCCTAGCACAGCGATATCCTTCAAGACTTTTGGATGCACTGAAAAAGGATTTTTTTGGTTTGAACAAGATATTGGTTCATTCGGACATATAAAGCGCCACAGTCAGTCCTGAGTCAGTTTTTTTAGTTATGTTAAGGAATAATGTGTCGTATTTCAAATGAAATAAAGACTATCGATGCAACAGCGCCATGAACGCGCTGTCGTACTGAAGTTGGTCCTTTTGCAAATTGGTCCTTTTGCGAATTAGGAATTCCGCGAATTAGTCCTTTTGCGAACTGGGCATTTAGCGAATTGGTCCTTTCCAGACTCGGTAGTCCTTTTGCGAATTAGGCATTTGTCGACTAAGCCAATTCGTAGGCCACCAATCGACCTAACACATGTCGTTCTGTTGTAACCCTACAAAGCTCAAAAGAAAATCCATGTTCAAATAATCTAGATCTTCAAAAATCTGCAGGCAGCGCCGCAGGCAACTACTAGGATAAGTGCAGACGCCACGCAATTTGTCTATTGCACAATCAGTTTATTTATTGTCTGTGCATGTGAATCCGACCTCTTGTTTGGTGAAATTATAGCCCGGACAATAATTGCATAGCCTGCTTTTGGAACTGAGCGATTGGTGCAATAATACTGGGCCGATTGATTTGGAAATATCATTTGCTCGTTCGATTCCATATTTGTAAATGATTTGGTTCATCCGTTGGGTTCCCACGAAGATTTCTGTAGAAGTGCATCATCATTGTCGAACTTTTACCAAACTAATTTTCATTAATTTTAAATTTAACCTTTGCCCAATAATTATAAAGACGCTAATATTAATTTATTTAAAAGCATGTGTTTAAGTACTTTTTGGAGTGGATTTACTATTCAGTGTTAGAATTGTTTAATGATAAACAAGAGTAGACATTTTACAATTTTTATTTTTGACAATAGGTTTTTATTTCTTTATTTCATGCATGACTTTATATTAAAATTAAATATTATTTCTATATTTAAAGTAATTAATAATGTAAAACTTAAATTTGCACGCCACGATGGCAGAATATGTGAAACTATTGTCTTTGCATACCATATTATTCTTACCATATTCTAGTAAATAAATATTTGATTCGTTCGTTCATTTATTCATTCATACTGTTTAAACTACCAAGTAGATTATGAGGAAATCTATTCACCAGAAAAAAAACTTATAGAACCTGTAGGATGGTTCGTTGGGACAACTCTTACTTCTACGGACGAGATACATACTAATAAGCTCAGATGTATTTGCTTACTATATTTTTCCTTCACCGTTTCAGAGCAGTCAGTTAAGATGCTTAATAATAACAAAGATAAATATATTACTTGCATAAGAATAATGGACGCTTCTGCGGCGAGAGGTGATGGGCAGCTTGTGATCAAATAGATGTCACATGTGCTTGACTATTATTTAAAAATACATTTATTTTTGCGCGCTCTGTATTAATGAACAATCACTGAAATACATTTGTCTCTTTCGTATATACTGGGAAACAGAAATGTCCTAGCCGTACAGAGCGAGAGAACACGATTTACATGCGCTGCACTGAAGATTAACGGCTCGTGGACAAATACAGGCCGCAGGGAATTGCGGGTAATATTACAATTTTTAAATAAGTCATTTACCGATGACGTAATTGGTCAATAAACAGCAATGTCTACAATAATTGTAAATGCCACGACAGACGGCGCCGGACGCAGCTGCGTGGGCGCATGTTAGTCGACGCGTCGTCGGAAGCGCCATAAAAGGGCGCAGCAGTATTTAGTTAGCCTTACTCGACGCTGAGCTGTATGACCGACTTTGAAGTAACTCCTTTAAAAAAAAATTCTAAATACCTTGAGAGATGTTACTGACTGTAGCATCTAATGTAAAAGTATGAGATATTGTTTCCAAAATCCCGTAGGGAAAAAACGATTTGCACGACTAATGACAAAAAAGAAAAATGTGCAAAGCCAATGTCAAAAAGTAAAAATGTCCAATGATAAAAATGTCTTGCAATAAATCTAATTGGTGATCCTACTAATATTATAAACGCGAAAGTTTGTAAGTATGGATGGATGTTTGTTACTCTTTCACGTAAAAACTACAGAATGGATTTTAATGACACTTTACAATAATATAGCTTATACATCAGAATAACACATAGGCCACAATTTATAAAGATATTGTGTGAATTGACCAAAATATCAAGTAAGTAGGAAAAAATCTACCATCTGCGAGTTATTCTGGCGTGCGCTGCCAAAACCGCTAGAGTTACACATATGTAATGTATGATGGAAATGTTTATCTTAAATGGTCCTACAAAAAATCCCGCCACAGTATATATCTATATCTTATGTGTAAGCCATTACAGCCAAAATAGTGAACCATCGTGATGAAACTTGGCACACATATAGGTTAGGTCCTGGAACAGACATAGAATAGTTTTTAACCCGAAAAAAATATCGCATTCCTACGGGAAATACATAATAATTTGTGATGTTAAGTTGTCAGCTAAGTTAAGTTAAATTAACAGCTAGTCAGTAATAAAAAAAACTACTATATACTGACCGATAAGCATGGCTACTACGTCATAATAATTAGGATTGGCCGGTAGATGAGAGAGGGTTGTGCTCCTGCAGTGGAGACAAAAATAACCTGATGAGGATAATTTAGACATTTAGACATTTATGATGATGATGATAGTAACTTTGTAGTGCGGCAATCCAGTAAAGCGTACTTCCAGCTGTTCTCTATTTTGCGGGCGACGTTAAGCTGGCAAATGGAAGTGAGTTTTCATCGTAGTCATCATCATCATCATAATTAGCCTGAAAGAGTCCAGGACATAGGCCTCTCCTAAGACGCGCCACTGAAACCAATCCTTGGTTCTTCTCATCCAGTCACTTCCAGTCGCCTTACACAGATCGTCGCTCCGGGTTCTCGAGTGGAGACCGCGACTGGGCAAGCGTTGTGTGGAACGCCCCCTGGCTAGATGGAGCGACGATCAAAATGTATAGTATTCTTTGCTACAGGCTCGATGTTCGTGAAATTTTGGTAGGTAGGGCAATTATTTTTTTATCTAATACCACTTATACAAGCAAGGTCTTCCTACCTTCAACTGGTTATTTCATAACAACTCCATTTAAGGACTGAATCAATTTTGACGTTATAATTATTTAGCATATTAATCTTGTAAACTTCGATTTAACAAGCTATTTAATTTATGTAATTCTAAACATGCCCTATAAGTGACCAAGTTTGTTTTAACTTCAATTTTATCATCATCGGATAAGGTGGACTATGCAACGCTACAAGTTGAATAAAGGAGTAAGCAATAAGCATATTGCTCACATAATTTATAACATTAATAAGAGTTTTAATACTGTAAGTATGTTTAATCAACTTATTCCATACCAGCTTCGTCCGCGCAGATAAATTATTAGGTTAAATAATAAAACCATATGAAAATATATCCACGTAAAACCACATAAATAAAATACAAAGGATTAATATTAGCTGTGCCCGCGGCTCCGCTCGCGTGGACTACATTTTTTTTAAATAAAGTTGTCATCACTTAATGTTAGTCATAGAATGTTAAACAAGAGAATATCAAATAACTTTGCATAATAATTTTACATTGCAAGAAGATAGCAGAGGATATCCCCTTTCCCTTCCCCACTCTCTCTCCCCCCCTCTCTCCGCTCCCTCATCCCTTCCCCACCCCTTCCCCCTCTTGTATATTTGTAAATTACCTACAATATGTTGGTTACCTAACAAATAAAATCTATTTTTAATAGGTGTCCGCGAACCATAGAATACTTAATAATACTACGGCCGAACCGACCGACTTGTTGTACTGAACTTGGATTCCGTGAACTTTTACAAGCTGGTTACAAGTCATGCTTGTTCACTTCATTCCTAAAATACGTAACTAGGTTAGGTTTACAGTACAAGAGATGTGCAACTTTAAAAAGTCATCGGGATTGAAGACGCTTGGCTCTGAGTAAGAAGTTAAAAGTATTTTTTTTTAAAATAAATATAGAAAAATATATAGAAAAAATAGGTTTAGTTTAAGCAGTTGAAAAGTCTTAGTTTCATTAAGTATTATTGTTATTATTAATGTAAATATTTGCATGCTCTTGTAAATAGCAGAATTAGGAGATCATAGCCTCATAATGACCATCTGATGAACTGTACGCAAATAAAATCTTATCTTACATAATATACTATACACATACATACACTTGTCTAATTCCAAACTATTATTTTCTCCTGTGCTATCCCATAAATAACACAGGAGAAAATAGTAGTTTCTAGAAGCAAATCTATGACATATACATATATAAATATGACATTTACTTCTAAGTTAAATGCTGGTACTTGTAGTTTAGTTATCTAAATGACATTTAGTTAACAATGCAGGTAATTTTAAGGCTGTGGCTAATCTTGTACTTTATGGCGGCGAAATTGAATTTCGTAAGTTGTCAAGCGAAGTGAAATTGTATGATATATTATTTATTTTTAATGTATTTACATTCTTATCTCTGTATTGTCCGATGTGGTGAAAAGAAATTTCCGTATCTATCGACGTGGGAAGTTGTTTTTATTATTTTCGCATGGCATTTATTACCGAGACGTCATTTAACAGTCAGGGCATTTGGTTCTGGTTACCTGTCCGGTGCTATGCAGACGAGTCAAGGGTATGCGGTCCCAGCTTCCCGAGTTATCGCTACTACATTCCCCACTATCCTTCCGAGCGGTATTCCTACCTAACCTATACTCCTTACCCATGCCCCCATCTCCTGTCTCACTCGTCCTTATCTCTGTCCCGTCCGCCAATCCAAGGTCTGCCGTGCCGATGGATGCGTGTCCAGGGGCTAGCCTGATCGTAAGCGTGCCGACATCCCGGAGTTGGACGAACCCCGGGCACTATAAGCCTTATCGAATCATGTGTGGCTCTGAGGAGGTAGACAATTATTTCCCTAGCTCACCGTGGTACTACAATATGTTTCAACACGAAGGCGGCGATGTTGTTCGCCACACCTTACTCCTAGTGTTATCACGGAGCGAAAAGTGGACGAAGGAAAGTTGCTTTGCAACTATGGATCGCGAAAAAGTGGCGATGCATCGTCTCTGCCTACCCCTCTGGGACCAGGGCTGAGCATTATGAATGAATGAATTAACGTGAGATATGGCTCGGCTAAAGGACTACAGGCAAAAATATGTTGGGAAGTTGTGTACCTCTCGTATCATCATCATCATCATCAGGTTGTTTTTGTCTCCACTGCAGGAGCACAAACCTCTCTCATCTGCCGGAGACAGATGGAGGATTTGGCCTACATCCCCCGCACTGGCCAGACGGGTTGGGGAGGCCTGATTGATGTTTTATAATGTACCTTAGTTGACTACAATATTTTTCAAAACACCCTCGGGTGTCTGTCTATTTTTATGCAATATATCACAAACAAATCAATACCAAAAGATACAATCAACAATTATCAAATGTATTCTATTCTTGTAGTTTATAACACACGCGCGCCCCGAGCCACACCATACCAATACAATCTTGATTACAATCGAGTCCACACGATCGTAATCGAGTATTTCATCGATTCATTAAACGATCACGAGCCATGAAGATGTCAGATGTCTATCAGAGATAGCATCCGATTGTTCGACGTTGGTTAATCGATTTCGATTGCTCCAGATGATTTCATTATCTTAAGTTGACTTACTGTTATTAAATCGTCTTAGAATAGATACAAAAATTAAAGATGGTGCTAGGTCTAATTACCACGTATCGTTTGGGATCACACCTACAATTTCGACGTACTATTCTTTCATCATCATCAGCCGAAATACTCACAACAAGGCTCCTTAATAGAATGTCACTTTTGGTGGGCTGTCTAATGGCGGGTTTGCCATAATCTAGCGGATTGGTGATCGCTGTAAACAGATGAACGCTGCTGCCCGTTCCTGATGCAATCCCTTAGTCACCTTGACGATACCCATGGAAAAATTGGGGGTGGCCCTATTCTAAGCCGGGAATCACATGGCATAGACATATTTAATTCTCACCTTAGCGAGGTGAAGAAATGTGTCTCAAATACGTACTCCATACTTGTTATTTACCAACGATGTCTATGTACTACTAGATGGAGCGTTCCAAACAATCGCTCTGTTCCACGCAAGTAGCCACAACTCTTTCACATTCACTTTGAAACTTGTGCAGTTACTACGCAGAACATAAATATTGACATTATTTAACCGTAGCGTCAATATTTAGTAATAATTAAATGTTCTGCGTAGTAACTGCACAAGTTTCGTTGTGAATGTGAAAGAGTTGTGGCTACTTGCGTGGAACAGAGCGATTGTTTGGAACGCTCCATCTAGTAGTACATAGAGATCGTTGTTATTTACATATTACTGTTCTTTTTTTATTGTTGGGCTCTGCTCGGGGTAATCTTTTTGAGGGGTATGGCTCGTAATGAGGAGATTCGACGCAGAACGAAGGTCACCGACACAGCCGGAAGGATTAGCATCTTTCGCAGGACCGACGGCCGTTGGGGCAGACGAGTTATGGAGTGGAGACCGCGGGCCGGCACGCGCATGGTGGGACGCCCCGCCCGGCCCCGCCCGTCACCGGACCGGCTGTAGTGGGGTCATTGGGGAAGGCCTATGTCAAGCACTGACGTCTAAACGATGATATGATGATAATGTATTTTTTTTTCATCATTAATTTTTATTATTATTTATGAAGAAAAAAAAAATTAACTCGCTACCACCAGACATCCGTAATAGTCAATCCCTTTTAATTTTCAAAAACCGTGTTAAAGAACACTATCTATCACTAAGTTAGGATTGGAATCCATATCTTAAATGTATTTTATGAATGTTTGTATATTATTTATATTATTATTTAATAATGTATATTATATTTATATATTATTAGAAAATATTTATTTATATACTTATATTTTTTATCGTGTAGGTTATAATCTATGTAAGTGGGTATATAGTTTATATTAGTGTATCTATGTATATGTTTTTTTTTATTTACGTACACACTATGTCTGCCTCTCTTATTTCAATTATCTCTCTCGCGGGTCTGCTGGAAGAAATCTCTCTCAGAGATAAGTTCGCCCTTTGTACTTGTGTTTCTTTTTAACGTATTATTTTTGTTTTATCTCTGTGTGTGCAATAAAGAGTTAAAATATAAATATATAAATTAAGGGGATTTCTGGAATTTTTTCCAGAAATCCCCTTGGCGTTTCCTTTGTGCATCGGCAGGGGATTTCTGGACAAAAATTCCAGAAATCCCTTTAAGGGGATTTTTCGCAGGGGATTATTGGAATAAGCCCAATCTGGTAGGTATATATTTTTTAATATTGTTTTGAAAATTTGACTGGAAGTTTCCGTCAAAAGAATGTTTGTCAAAACAAATCAATTGACCAAAGCTGCGCTATCCGTACTAAGTTTCATCAAAATCGGTCAGTGACACCTTGTTAGAGTTTTGATTACGACCTCTGATGTTTACTGGAGTAACCTTGACATACCCAGTTAAATTAAAGCCTTATGGTCAAAAATAGTTTAACCAAAGGTTCATAATTAAATATAAATAAATTACGAAAGCCCAGTTGTAATTGGCAGAAGATTCGTCTAATCACGTTTCGATTGTTCATTTCGTATTATTTGGTCATTTCACTGCGTCGGCCGGGTCAGTGACCCTGACACAGTGGACAGGTATGGATCTAGGGGCTTATTCCAATAATCCCCTGCGAAAAATCCCCTTAAGGGGATCCAAATAACCATAGATTAATAACGTCTATAGACACCCTATATTGGTTATTTTTTTTATTAAATTTTATATATAATATCATTTACTAATATTGACATGAGGAGTTTTTGTAGTATGCAAAAATGTATAACACTTACTGCGTCATAATCATGTTATCGAACATGAGTTAGGTTTGATGCCTATTTATACATACTCGTATGCATAACAAATAAGCGTAAAAGAAACTTTATTTATTATAGTATATTAATTTATGGTTTTACCCCGTAAAATCGTGTTTTGAGACGACTTTTTATGAGGTTTTTCCATAGTGTTCTGGGGCGGTGGCGAGCGGCTAGTAGTCTTATACTATGGTATAAGAAAAGCACACACTGACGCAGGAAAGGCGCGGTCTGCGGTACAAAGAATAATGGACAGATCAACCAGCACTTTAGTACAAATTTCAAGTATACCACATGAACGATAATCATATAAGCTTCACTTTCTATTAAGCAACAAGAATCTCAAAGCCTGGGGAACTAAGATATCTGTAGTGCTATTCTTTATAATACAAACTCACGGGCGAGTCTCACTCAAGTGACTTTACTCACTTCGAAACCTAATCCATCGGTAATTCTGTTAACATTCTAGAGCACTGGCGAAGTGAAGTGAGTTCTTTGTTCACTTCACCTCGATATTGGTCTGAAATGTTTACAGAATTACCAATGGATTAGGTTTCAATGTGAGTGAAGTCACTTGAGTGAGACTCGCACGTGAGTTTGTATTATAGAGAATAGCACTACCGATTCAAAAAAAATATGAGTTTATTGGTTTAACTTAAATATACTAACTACTAGGTTAAATGTACTGAATACCACGTTTGTTTTGATTCGGAGGAAAATGCGATGCTGTCTCCCCTCCGTCCGGGTCCAAGGCCGTGCCTTTAGTATTTATTTAACGTATTTTTATACGTGTCCCAGCCAGATCAGCAAAGAGAAGGGGCCCACTTGATGCGACCATATAATGATTATGACCCCCCTCCCTGCCCAAGGCTCTGTGTTAATTGAGTCTGACGCTGTATCCTGTACACCTGTCAAAGACTTGCCCAAGGGTTTTTCATTACAATAGGCAAATTAAATTACTAAAATGTCTCTAGGTAGGCATGTGACGGATAGGCTTTTGTGAGCCTATAGGCTTTTATAGGCTTGAAAAATCATGGCTTGTGATCAGAGCCGTATTAACTATGTCGGGGCCCCTAGGCAATGCACGTGTCGGGGCCCCATTTACCGTGTTCTAACTTCCTGAAATATAGTTTTTCTACCACAATGCAATGCTCCGCACGCGTGGACTACTCACTTTCTATCCGACTACGACTCCGACCCCGAAGCCCACGACAACGCCCACGCCCACGCCCAGGCCCACGCCCATTCCTCTTTTCACTCTAAGAAACATTTTCAAAAAAGACTCGGGGCACGGGGCCCCTAGCCGATGCAAACTGAAAAACCTTTTGTTGGAAAATGAATATTATTCCATCTAACAATTAAATAGGTAGGCCCTCTGACAATTAAATTAATTTAGTTTGTGAACATTAAATACCAAGTGTATTTTGAAATTTAATTTTAATATTTTATACTGACATAGTCTGTTATACACATTGACATTGTTATATTCTGTAATTAATTTATTTTTTGACGATCCCTTTTACCATAAAAGAGATCGTCAAAAAATTAATTAAATACAGAATATAGAGTTGAATACAGAATATAGAATATAGGGTTGTGCTCCTGCAGTGGAGACAAAAATAACCTGATGATGATGATGATACATAGAAATTGTTTTAAATTTTGACATTGTTATATTCTGTAATTAATTTATTTTTTGACGATCCCTTTTACCATAAAAGGGATTGTTTGTCTCCACTGCAGGAGCACAACCCTCTCTCATCTGCCGGAGACAGACGGAGGATTTGGCCTACACTCCCCTGGCCAGACGGGTTGGGGAGGCCTAATTGATGTTTTATAATGTATTCCCTTAGTCGCCTTGTACAACATCCACGGGAAGACTTGGAGTGGTCCTATTCTACTCTACCGGAAACCACACGGCAATGTCAATGTATATAACATGTATATGTGACATGACATGTAAAATTTAATTTTTAAGATGTAAAAGTGAAATAAATGAATCTAATCTAATCTAGGCAGTTGCCTACACTGCCTAATGGATAATCCGGACCTGCCTGTAGTCCGTTTTCTATTGGGAACGTTTGTATGGAGAGGTTTATAATCTTGAGTAGAGCAATGCCATGCCACTTGGTATGGGTGTCATACACATCATCATCATCATGTCAGCCTTTAGACGTCCACTGCTGGACATAGGCCTTCCCCAATGAACGCCACCACACCCGGTCCTCCGCCCTCCGCCGCTGGACACATCAAGCTGAGCCCAATAAGCCTGGTAGGTAGACATAACTCTGCGACAGCATCATCATCGCCAAGGAATGTCACCATAAATGTGTCGTGGGATAAATTGTTAGTTGAATGATCACCAATCCACAACTGTTCAAATAACATAACATTAATCATTTGCGGACCAATGACCTTGAATCAATTTCTGTATCACATTCTTGTAATAAATGTTTGTATGTACGTATGTAAACGCTTTATTGTACCAAAAATCACATCAACAACAATAATATAGTAGGAATAAACTGTGTACAAAGGCGGACTTATCCCATTTAGGGATCTCTTTCAGTCAACTTTAGAGCCAATGTCGAAGTAAGGTGGCTCATCATCAGCCGAAATACGTCCACTGCTGAACGAAGCTCCCCAATAGAACGTCACTTTTGGTGGGCTATCCATTGGGGGATTTGCCATAATCACTACGCTTGGCAAGCGGATTGGTGATCGCAGTAATTATCCTACTAATATTAAAAACGCGAAAGTTTCTAAGTATGGATGGATGTTTGTTACTCTTTCACGTAAAAACTACTGAATGGATTTTAATGAAACTTTACAATAATATAGCTTATACATCAGAATAACACATAGGCTACAATATATAAAGATATTGTGTGAATTGTCCAAAATATCAAGTAAGTAGGAAAAAAATCTACCATCTGCGAGCTATTCTGGCGTGCGCTGCCAAAACCGCTAGAGTTACACATATGTAATGTACGATGGAAATGTTTATCTTAAATAGTCCTACAAAAAAGCCCGCCACGGTATATATCTATATCTTATGTGTAAGCCATTATAGCCAAAATAGTGAACCATAACTACAATAAAAATAGATAATTATTGTAGTTATGGTACTTATGTTAGGTATTATCGCTATATACGCCACGCTATATATATTATTTTCTACTAAAAGATTCTTTCTATTTATACTACGCTAATATAAGCTACCCGAAATACTAATCTTGTGCAGACGGAGTCGCGGGCACCAGCTGGTCTTAATATACACAGGAGAACTCTGGTGCAATACCTTAGTCGTCCACCTACGGGAAGACTGAGGGTGCCCCAATTCAAAGCCGGGAACACATTGGATCACCGCGTTGGTATTGGTTTGGTTTTGAGGTAAATTCTTCCTTCGGTTGCCTCACTTACCTGGTCTGACCATCTCGTCGGAGATGGACCTCCGGCTCGTACTGTTAATGAAAATGCCTTCTGGATTTATCTGCAGACAAAGAGGTTTCCTCGCATTCTGAACTCTGGGTGCAAGCTAACAACCATCAGTTTGCATCAAAGTCGTGCGCTGGGGGTAAAACCAGTATTCGAAAGGACCTCGCCTGCTCGAAGAAGATCTTTATCATCCTCTGTTTTTCCTCCTTTGTATAAGTATTATCTAATAAATAAAATGTAAACTTCGCGTGTCTGTACATTAAATATATATGCGATAAAAAATGGGGGGGTGAAGAACACGTAATATAGTTTACCTGTTTGTTTGTTTGTGCACGCAATACGTAAAAATCGACTAAAGGAATTCTGATTTAGCTTTGATGTGTATGAATGTGGGTGGATCTGAATAACTGTGGCAGCCAGTAATAAAGTGACCGTCAACCATTGAACGCGTGTTTGATTTGTGATCCCGGCTTCTATAAACATATTATTGGCGAACGAGGAAAATTGCGGTTATAATTAGTTCAAAATGTCAAAAAAATCGGGTTATCTCGGAAATGTGGAAATTTTTGATTTTAAAGATCAAGAATGGGACATTTTTCATAAGCGCATCGAAAACTTTTTTGTAGTGAACGATATCACAGAGAAAAAAAGTAACATCTTGCTCACGTATTTATCAGACGAATCTTATCGTTTAGCACGAAATTTAGTGCATCCTAAGGATCTTGAAAGTTTAACATACAGTGAAATAGTGCAAGCATTTAACTCGCATTTTAAGCCGAAACGATCTACCTTAGCCGATCGGGCAATGTTTTATAGTGCAATTAGAGCTGTGGATGAAACGCTGGTGGAGTGGCTGGCGCGACTGCGAGGGCTCGCCACCTTTTGTGACTTCGGACAAGCCCTGGACACGGTACTTCGCGACCGTTTTATCTTGGGACTACCAGATGGGCCGGAGAGGAACAAATTGTTCGAGCAGGAAGCGAGTAGCCTGACAGTGACAAAGGCGCTGGAGATAGCACAACAGACCGAGTGCGCACGGCAGGCGAGGTCCGCCACCAGTGGCAAGGCCGACAGCGCCGCCGGGGGCGCACCGGTGATCAAGGAGGAGCCAATGTTCCGGATGAGCGGCGCGGGAGCGGCTGGCGGCGACGCCGTCGGCACGAGCGGCCGGGGCGGCCGGGGCAACCGGGGCGACTGGGGCGGCCGGGGCAACCGGGGCGACTGGGGCGGCCGGGGCGGCCGGTCGGCATCGCGTGGTGGTGCTCGTGCTTGTGCGGTGTGCGGTCTCAAAAGTCACTCAGAGATCACGTGTCGTTATAAAAGTTATACATGCCAATCGTGTGGCCGTAAAGGGCATTTAAAGAAAGTGTGCAGTGAAGGGAAAAAGTGCAACCGTTTAAATAACATAACGGAGGCGGCCGGAAGTGATTCCGGCAGCGAGTGTGAGGAATGCAAACTTTTTCAATTGAGGTACGTGAATAATATTCCATATACTATCGCGGTCACAGTTAACGATTGTCTGCTGGACATGGAGTTGGACTCGGGTTCCGGGTTATCTGTGATTTCTGAGCGATTGTGGTCAAAATTATTTAAAGACTGTAAATTAAAGAAATGTAATTTGAAAATGTGTTTTTACGATGGTCATAAAACCGAACCGTTGGGTTTTTTTAACGCGACAATTAATTACAGAGATGTATCTAGGGAGTTAAAGATTTTTGTTTTAAATAATGGTGGACCCCCGCTGCTCGGACGCGATTTTATGACAAGTTTCGGTATTAAATTTGCATCTGTAAATCATGTTACAAATAATAACGAAATAAGTGGTCTGTTACAACGTTACGCTGAGTTGTGGAGGGACGAATTAGGACGATTTAATAAGTTCAAAGTGAGTTTGCGGATGAAACCAGAAGCTAAACCAAGGTTTTTTAAACCAAGAACAGTACCTTTTGCCCTAAAAGACAAGGTGGAGTCAGAATTGTCACGTCTAGTCGAGCTAGGAGTCATAATTCCAGTTTCGTATTCCAAATATGGAACACCGATCGTCCCAGTGCTCAAAGCCGATGGCAACATACGTTTATGCGGTGACTACGCGTTAACCGTTAATAAGGACATCGAGGTAGACAAGTATCCCTTGCCGCGGATTGAAGAGGTTTTTGCTAAACTGAGGGGTGGCGAGCATTATTCTAAAATTGACTTAAAAATGGCTTACAATCAACTAGAATTAAATTCAAAAGATAATTCGCAAGAAATTACCACCATCAGCACTAGTAAAGGTCTTTTTAAGTATACGAGATTAGTATTTGGTTTGGCGAATGCTCCGGCAATATTTCAACGCGCTATGGAAACCCTACTAATGGGTATAGATGGCGTTGTGTGTTTTTTAGACGATATTTGTATCACAGGGCCATCTAAAGCTATTCATTTGGAACGTTTGGAAATGGTGTTAAAAAGGTTACAGGATGCCGGACTTAGGTTGCAAAAGAACAAATGCGAATTTTTTCGCGACAGCGTTACGTACCTCGGATACGTAATAGACAGAGACGGACTAAGGTCGTGTCCAAAAAAGGTGGATGCTATAAATAGTTCACCACGACCGACTAATGTAAAAGAAGTAAAACGATTTCTAGGCATGGTGAACTATTATAGGAAGTTCGTACCGAATGCGTCGGGATTATTGAACCCGTTGCACGACCTACTTCGCGCTGAGGCTCCATGGGTATGGGGCGAGAAACAACAACACGCCTTCGACGAAGTGAAGCGCGAGTTGAGCTCTGAGCGCGTGCTGGCGCACTTCGACCCCGGCGCGCGGCTGGTGCTGAGCGTGGACGCGGGGCCCGCGGGGCTCGGGGCCGTCCTCGCCCTGGGGGAGGAGGAGCGCCCCCTGGCGTTCGCCTCCAGGTCTCTCTCGGCCAGCGAAAAAAACTATAGCCAAATTCAAAAAGAGGCTACCGCTATAGTATTCGGTATAAAATACTTTCACCAGTATTTATACGGCCGTCCGGAACCATTCGTTCTTAAGACTGATCACAAACCGTTGCTCGCTATTTTTGGTAAAAAAAACGGAATTTCAGTGATGGCGGCTTCGCGTCTACAGCGGTATGCGATATATTTATCGGCATATAATTATATCATACAATATACACCGAGCGAGAAAAATTTAATCGCAGATTATTTCTCACGGGCGCCCCTACCATCGATAGGGTCAGAGACGGCAGAGGAAGATGTGTCATTCGTAAATTTTTTGGATGACAATGCCTTACCGATAGCTTTCGAGGACGTCAGGGCTGCTACAGCAGTCGATAGGACCCTACAAACGGTGATAAGGTACATGCAGCACGGGTGGCCTAGGAAAATAAATTGCAGGTACATACAACCATATTTTAGATGCAAAATGGACATAGAAGTCGAGGACGGATGTTTATTGCGGGGGCATCGTGTGGTGATTCCGACATCACTGAGGGAGATCCTGCTACGCGAGTTACACAAGGGACATTTCGGTGTAGTCAAAACGAAAAGTTTAGCTCGGAGCAGGATGTGGTGGCCCGGCATAGACGGCGACATCGAGCGGTGCGTGGGCGCGTGCGGTGCGTGCAGCGCGCTGCGCGCCGCGCCGCCGCGCGCGCCGCCCGCGCCCTGGCCGCGCGACTCAGCCCCGTGGTCGCGGCTGCACATTGACTACCTATCTATAGGGCAAAAGGTGTACCTGGTCGTAGTGGACTCATTCAGTAAGTGGTTAGAGTGCCTCCCCATGACCGGTGGAACGTCAACACGAGCACTCATTTCCAAAATGAAATATCTTTTCGCCAGGTTTGGGCTCCCCAAGACAGTTGTATCCGACAATGACGTAAAAATTAAATCTATGGAATTTGAAAAATTCTGCGCAGTTAACGGCATTAAATATGTTACCTCGCCCATATATCACCCAGCCAGCAACGGCCAAGCCGAAAATTCAGTTCGAACTTGTAAGAAAATGCTAAAATGTATTCTGAGTCGTGCAGGTTCCGGGAATAATGTTAATGAGGAATTACTAGAATACTTATTCCAATACAGGAACACTACGCACTGCGCGTCCGGCATGACGCCGGCCAAGCTGATGTATGGACGGGAATTTCACTCTAGGCTAGATCTAGTGATGCCGAACAAACGGGTTAGTAATTGCGGGGGGCATATAGATAAAAAACATAATCGTTCATTTAACATTGGCGATGCAGTGTGGCTTCGACAGTACGTTGCTAGAAAACCAGTTAAAGTTATGCGAAGGTATAGTTTTGTGAGGTGTGATTCTCGGCGCAATTCAGATTGCGATGTGTTAGGACTACATTTGGAGCGAGGTGTAAGTGGGAAAGTGCGTAGATGGCCATGGAAGTATATGGGAAAAGGGAGGTTTGGGGTATATGGTCCCTCCCATATGGGATAGAATCTACGCGAGCGAAGCCGCGGGCACAGCCAGTATTATAATAATTACTTTAAATCGACTCTACTATAGACTCATTAACTCATTAAAACCGTTATTCTAACAACGAATTCCGCAAGGCTTTTTATAGCGCGGCGTTTATCTCAAATCGCCTATTTAGATATAAACGGATGCGCCCATAGACAATCTATAAATCGAGAACATCATTGTAGTACTCTCAAGGACGGGCGCAGGATTCCGCAGAGGGTAGGGGCACAGCACATCACTAGCGGCAAGCACGAGCACGACTGCATCTAAATGTCAGACAGTCAGTCGCGCGTCGTACGCAGCACTGAGCGCGTGCGTCATTTGAATTTCAACCCAAATCGAACATCGAAATCGAAACGAACTTTTTAATTCAAAAAACCGAATGCAAATGAGTGATTTAAAAACAAACAGAAAAGTGACATTTGTAGTGTTGTAACTGTTGCTTAACATTTATCGATTACAGTGTATCGTATCGTATGCCATCATTTGACATTTACTTGTATTTTAGATAATTAACTGCGAAAGGTGAAGTCAGTAGGTGAATGTGTCTGAGATTTCAATATGTACAATGGAATGAATTGTTTTTGTTAGGCATTGTCAACTTTTTTTAATCATTGATCATTATCGAATATAATCAGTCAAAATATTGCTAATTAATTAGCAATTAATTTCTGTAATTGTCTGCTTTTGCTTGCAACTGCGCACATGAGTTTTTTTTATTATTATTTTTAGCAATTAATAGATTGCTCTGCCCCCTTAGCGTGTCGACTGTCGTCATATAAAATAATATAGATACTTATTATTTGAGGCATTCAGCTGTACAATATTGAAAACCTCATTAAAATATGTCTTGTAATCTAATAAATAAATAAAATACATAACACAGATCAAACAGTTCACGACGGCTCGCCCCACTCTTTCTATAAATCATTCAGATTTCATTGTATGTGTTAGTTTTATTCTTACGCACTAATTATTATATTCTTTATTGCAATTTTTATAAAGGCATATATAAAAAAAAGTGTACAAAGGTAGACTTACCGTTATAAGACAACTATTCCAGCCAACCTTCACTGGAGGAGAAACTAATACAAGCGGGAGATCTAAAATTGTGCATGGACATATGAACATTATAATAAAATATTGTACTATACTGAAAAAAAGGCCGGGGGGGGTCCGCAGTGAGAAGAATAAAAGGAGGTGCATAAAAAGGTTGATGAATGTGAGTGCTAGTGAGATAGATGTGTCAGGATTGCGTAAAGTGGCGATCCATCGTCTCTGCCTACCCCTCTGGACATAGGATAATGATTAAGTATAGATATGCTAAGATACTGCCGAATTAGCTAAGTTCACCCCCTTCCCCCCTCGCGCAAGTTAGCGGTAAATGCCCTCGTGAACTGTACGATCTATATCTGTCAAAGAAACTGACATATAGACACATTTTTTGAAATTGTATTTCTTCAAGCTAACATCCCACGGTAACACTTCCATACTTTGCAGTTAGTTACACTCTATTAAGTATACATAGATTCTTTTTCAGGAATTTTATATGAATAGTGATATGACAGTTTGAGTTTTAGTACCAAAGTGAAAACAGTGTCGACATGGGTACTAAACATTTTTTGCTAGCGTGTGCAACACTATCGTGGTGCTATTTGACAACAGTGGCGGCGCAGGCGCAGGTGAGAACTTTGCAAATTTTTTCAATACATTTTTTGCCGGCTCTTGCTGTCTTGCAATTCAGCCAATGCCAAATTTCTTTTAATTTCTTAACATTCTACGTCAATCATCATCTGGGATCGGATTTGTCATGGAAAAATTAACGTCATGGGAATTTCCCGTTTATCGACTTTCAAAGATGTCGATGTTATTACACTACGTATCGTTTGTTAGCACCATCTCATGTTGTCAGATATGCAATTTACTTATTACTACAGGTCATACCATGAAGCAAAATAATTTTTCGCACCTCATAAGTCACCTCAAAGTTTTTAACTTCATGATTGACACCAATTGGTTATTAAATTAGATAACAGATGCACATTTAAAGTCATCAGTTATCTAATTTAATAACCAATTGGTGTCAATCATGAAGGTAAAAACTTTGAGGTGAGTTATGAGATGCGAAAAATTATTTTGCTTCATGGTATGACCTGTAGTAATAAGTAAAATGAATTGATTCATAGTATAAGGCGTAGTAAAATAAATAATTGATCCATTATTATTATCTACTTTCCTTTTACTTAAACTGTCATGAAAGTTATTTTTAGAAATAAAAAATTTCCTTTTTTGTGTATTTTTGTTTTGATATCTTTAAAATTCGATAAACGTAAAATCTCTATGATGTTTAATTTTTGTCATGGAAAATCCTAACACTGTTCGTTATTGAAGTGCAATAAAAAATATTATATGGTGCACTGGGGTCACAACTACTGGGTAAATGCAACTACATCAGAGTTTATATCTATAACTGAATAGATAAAATGGTTGTTTACGTAATCTTATAATATTTGGTACATTTTATAATAAATAATGTTTTTTTTTTATTTATTTAAAATACTCTTACAGCACCATAACAGTAAATCCAATTCGGAACTGCAAACAAATTACCTTTCCAACTTAACCACTCTAACATAAAAAAAATAACTTTTCATTCACCTCCTAGCCCCTATGGCTCGAAGTGCGGCTCCTGTTCCTGTTCCGCCAGTTGGATAAATCCAACCCCTCCCGAGACAGATGAGAATGAGATGAGGTATACAATGATTTTCTTCATAGATAGCCTAGGAGGATTTATCATTGATTGTATTTTTTATTCATATCCATAATTCATTTATTGCCATAAATTACATGTAGGTGCAGATGTTATTAAAATATACAATATTTGGTAATTGATCAGTGCAATTTTACCCACAGGGGTGTAGCAATTAAAATAGTAACAATACACATACAACATGCAACACAAAGATACAACACAAATACATAACATATAAATAAAGTCAAAGCAGAATTATCAATCATTAATTTCAAATTATTTCTAAAATGTCATGTTCTTATTCTTATACTAATCTTTAGTTATTAGTTTAGTTCTAGTGCAGTTAGCTCATAAAAATAATATACGATGATCATTTTATAAATACAATTTTCTAAGTCATGCCACTAAGACTAATTGAGGTTCTAACGGGCAACGAAGAGTAAAGGGCAATTGCATCTAGGGGCAAATGCAACTCTAGTTTTAAGTTTATTTATTTAGTAACAATATTATTGTGTGCGAATATACATACAATCTTAACTTATTCTTATAATTTTATGTAGGTTCTTACTAATCTAAAAGTATTCTCAATGTAATAAAATAATTTTAAGTTAAAAATATTTGCGAATTACAATTAAAATTTAAATGCTTAAAATAATAGAAATGATGACATTTAACGGGGGGGGGGATACAACTAGGGGGCCATAAACGTATTAACTAACATGTAGGGGGTAAATGCAACTAGGGGGATATAACAACTACTCACATAATTTATATGTATAACTGATTTAAAAAATTATACCTACCTCTCTTGGACCAAGGCGTGAGCATTATGTATGTAAAAAATATATATATTCAAATTATTATACTGTTCTATGAAGATAACCTACTTTTCTGGTTTTGTTTTACTCAAACGACCCATAAAAGACAATGTGTATACTCGCCAAACAAAAGACATCAACGAGACACTTCCACCGGGAAGCAATAAAATCATGCAAATTAGTGTTATACATATAAAAACGTGATATGTAATTGTGTTTGCATATGCATGCTGCATAATTCACACGCCGACATTACGTTTCGAAGGTTCTACGATAGGTTTAGGGGTCAATAGCAGTGACTCGTCAATTCATTAAGTTCTATCATTAATAATTATTATTATCTAATAAAAAAAATCGTAAACATCGCGTGTCTGTACATTGAAGATATTTGCAAAAAATTGGGGGTCTAAGAATAAGTAATAGAACACATTTCGATATTTTTTGGAATTTTTCCTGTTTATTTGTTTGTTTGTGCGCGCATCACTTAAAAACCACTGAACCGATCTTGATGGACTTTTCACAGAAACATAGTGCTTAATTCGTTGTAGCATATAGGCTTTAATTTATTGCAATTTATAAGTTATGCGAATTTATAGTTTTCGATAACTCGCATACACTGCGAGGAGTGTAGGGTGTAAATGCTCGCCAGAATTCGTGAGCGGTAGCTGGGGCGGGTATAGTACCAATGTAATGTGAGTTTTTGAAAATTCGCATAACTTTTGATTGAGTTAGCCGATTTCGATGAATTTGTTGCATATGCATGCAACAAAGTAATGCTGGGAGGAATTTGGATTGCGATGGATTAGTTAGGAGGACTACATTTGGAGCGACGAGGGAAAGAGAGAAAGAGGTTTGAGGGCAGGGTTAAGGGAGGTAGATGCGGGAGTGGGAGCGGAACCTGAAGCGGGAGCTGGATCTGGAGCTGGACCTTGACCAGGCCCTGGACATGGACCTGGAGCGGGAACGGAAGTGAGTGGGATTGAGTGTGAGATTGAGAGTCTGAGTGGTAGTGGAAGTGGGAAGGGGAGCGGAACCTGTATTCCACGCGAGCGGGGAGCCGCGGGCACAGCTAGTCTACAATAAGATATTAATTTTCATAAATCCTTGTAAGAATTAAGTTTCATTTTACCTTTAATTATTTTGTCACAAACATTTACTATAAACATAATAAATTAATAAACATCTACATAAGGGAAACCTAAGATGTCTATGAGCTTGTAGCGTTTTTGTAAGTCGTTACGCTTATCCACCGCATTAGTCTCAAACTACTAAACCGATTACATTTGAATCTCCTTTATGTTTAATAGCCTGAAAATAATGTTTTGTTTGTAATGAAAGTTTGGAAATGGACTGAATATTTATTTATTTATGCATAATATCAGTATTCTAAAAATCACGTGTTTGAAATTCCATGTTAACTTATAGTGATATTAATTAGCATCTAAGATTTAATTATTATTCTTTGGAAACAAGCTGGATTAAAATAGATGAGTGACATCAGAAGACGTGAATCCACTTGATTACACAACGTCAACGACAGTTTTTGTCTTTATCAAGGGGTTCAAAGGCCGAAACTAGAAAAGTTAAGATTAGTGTCCGACCGAAGTTTCGGTTTCGGCCAAAAATGAGCCGAAACTTCGGCCGAGCCCAAACTTAGTGTAGAGTTTACTTACAAGAGTATCATTGTTTATTATATTTGTCATGTTAAAGTTATTATTACATAACTATAATGTTTATAAGTACCCATTTATCATTTTCAATTTAAAGTAAGCAAAACTCCCAACTAACTCGAGGAGGCTGTCACACCTCCCGGAATATGTCTTACCTAGTTACAGCAATGTATATGGTATACAAACGTGGGAATATATGTTGCCACTAATTGTAAATGAGTTGCCGAAAGAAATACAAAACACATAGGTGTTAATAGTAAAAAATAAATAAAAAGTTAATAAAAAAAACACCTCCTTCAGTAGCGGAAAACAAATAAGAATTGATTATTATATAAGTACAATTCAAGGTTGCATAGATACATTTATTTTGTCATCTGTTCTGTACTTAACTTTCTTTATAATGTACAACAAGCATTAGCATGGCCCGCTGTGACCGAGCGGCCTCACCGCACATAGGACAAACCCAAGAGGTTTATTATGTGTGAGTTATGTAAGACATGTGATGTATTTTCTTATTAATATTAAATTATAAAAAAGGCCAAATCCTCCGTCTGTCTCCGGCAGATGAGAGAGGGTTGTGCTCCTGCAGTGGAGACAAAAATAACCTGATATGATGAATTAAAAAAAACTAATCAGCGCAACCTACTTTTTTCTCTGACATAATATTTTCTAAGACAAAGATGTCTGAAATAAATCGCTTAAAGCAACCTAAATTGTACTATTTTAAATTTTAAAACTTGTAACTGCGTATTTGTTTGTGCAATAAAGTGTGTTGTACCTATTGTAACAAAACAAATCTATTTTATATTACTTACTTTAATTGTTATTTTTTTATTATTTTATTTAACATGAATTAACTATGTAACATGTAAAACACACTAGATTTCAGCATACAATAGAAATTTTAACATGTTTAAATAAGGTTCGGTTTCGGCCGAAACTGAGACCAGGCCGAACATTCGGTTTCGGTTTCGGCTGCAAATACTGCTTCGGTCGGACACTAGTTAAAATGCTTACAACCTACCACCTTGTTATTAAAAGTAAAATATATAACATATCGTATATCTTTTGAGTAAAAGCCATATTAAATGGAAAATATTCCATGTGGTTGTCTGTTTGCGACCACCAATCTTGCCAGACCCCGCGCTGGCCAGACGGGTTGGGGAGGCCTGATTGATGTTTTATAATGTATTCCCTTAGTCGCCTTGTACGACATCCACGGGAACAGTTGGAGTGGTCCCATTCTACTCTACCGGAAACCACACGGCAAGAAAAATATAATTCCGAAATCATCAATTCATCAGTCATCACGCGGTCTTCCACATCCTGTCTGGAAGATGTCCCACACTATTTATGCCTACCTCAATTCAAACCCCCCCCCCTTATTATCCCTCCCTATCAAAACCAAACGTTTCATCATCATCATCAGCCCGAAAGAGTCCACTGTTGGACATATTCCTCTCCCAAGGTGAGCGACTGAACCCGATCCTCGGTTCTTCTCATCCAGTTACTGCCAGCCGGGGGGCGTCCCATACTACGCTTGCCCAGTCGCGGTCAAAACCAAACGTTTACGAATAAATAATATCACTTCGGACTAATTTTACCAAGAACTGTAATGACTAATTACAAACTAATATTTATAGCTAGGTAAACGGATATAAACAAGGAAAAACCTACTTATACATATATAGAAATATAAACGAGATGTCTAGCTGTAAAAAATCTCGAAGCAAACATAAACACGTATTGTTTGTTAACCCAACGTTGGGGTTATCAGTACTCTGCTAGTTAACACTTCGTACTCTGTTGATAAATTTTATCAGACGTCTCTACTATCCCTAATGCCAAGAATTGATTGTCAGTTTGTCCATTTCTATGAGTTAGTAACTTTCCTGCTCAATATCTAACTCTGCATTCATCATCATCAGGTTATTTTGGTCTCCACTGCAGGAGCACAACCCTCTCTCATCTGCCGGAGACAGACGGAGGATTAGGCCTACACTCCCCGCGCTGGCCAGACGGGTTGGGGAGGCCTGATTGACGTTTTATAATGTATTCCCTTAGTCGCCTTGTACGACATCCACGGGAAGAGTTGGAGTGGTCCTATTCTACTCTACCGGAAACCAAACGGCAAACGCTCGCTCGGCGACGCTCCTATAGTAATAGGTAATTAAATCTGTCCGCTTGTGTGGAATGTAGGGTGGTACAACTGTGGGTGTGTGCGTGGATCCCCGCGATGTGCTAGAATATTTTGCATCGGGAGCAACGTTAGCGCGTGATATCTCTCAGCTCTATTTGACCTATGATATTGCTTTGTCGACATTGTACTAGATAGATAAACAGTCAACCACTTGACCTCGCATTGTTGTTTATTTTAAATGTAAATACTTTAATAGTTTCTGTTACGAAAGAAGTTACCAACTGCAAATTAATTAATAATCGCATTTTTTTTTAACTATGTAGAGTTTACTCTCAATATGCGAGATGCCATGTGGTTTCCGGTAGAGTAGAATAGGACTACTCCAACTCTTCCCGTGGATGTCGTACAAGGCGACTAAGGGAATACATAAAACATCAATCAGGCCTCCCCAACCCGTCTGGCCAGCGCGGGTGAAGGCCAAATCCTCCGTCTGTCTCCGGCAGATGAGAGAGGGTTGTGCTCCTGCAGTGGAGACAAAAATAACCTGATGATGATGATGATGATGTGAGATAGATGAGTTTTCCTTTGTACTAGCAATTTTTTTTTCTTTCTTCTGCTGTAAACGGTGGTCTTTGAAGGAAACGGTAACTTTCGTCTCTTCTTATTAATCTAATAAATAAAATCGTAAACTTTGCGTGTCTGTACATGAAGATATTTGCAAAAAAAAATTGGGGCGTCTAAGGATAAACAACAGAACACATTTCGATCATATTTGAAAATTTTGCGGTGGTGGAGGCAGAAGCGGAGGCGGAGGCGGTGCAAGCGGGAGAGGGAGCAGGAGCGGGAATGAGAGCGGATTCTGTAGTTCACGCAAGCGGAGCCGCGGGCACAGCTAGTTTTCCATAATATATATATAGTCACAATATAGTCACAACTCGAAAGTTTTTTTTTTATAAAATTTATAGTATTTTTTTTAACCATGATTCCATCATCAACCTAAATAGGTCCACTGTTGAACACCAGCCTCCCCTATAGAATGCCACTTGTGGTGGGCTGTCCATTGGGAGATTGCCATAATCACCACGCTTGCCAGGTGGTCGCAGCAATGTTCTTAATATACACAGGAGAACGCTGGTGGCCGTCCCTGGTGCAACCCCTTGGTCGCCTTGACGACACCCACGGGTAGATTAGGGATGACCCTATTCTAAGCCGGGAACCACAAGGAAACCATTTCACATAAGACTCGTTAAGCTACAACCTCCTTAAAAAAACTGTCATTACAGATTGTAGTAAAACAAAATATCTGCAACTTTCAACTAAAAATATAGGTAACCTTCAAAGAGAATTTTGTCTTTGTTTAATTAAAATAATGTTAATTCAGGTAATTTCGGTGTTGGACACGGTCTGCGACACTGTGATAGACTTCATACCAATTAATAGGTATTACTTAGAAATCTCGTACCCTAAATATAATAAACAGGTTTTGTTTATCCAACGGCAAATGCCATGTCGATTGGCGATATATCGAGGTGTTGAGATGCCTTCAGTTCTGCCGCCTACGCCGTAAGGAAAATCAGACAATTAACTGATGTTGCTACCGCGAGGTTAGTGTACTTTAGCTACTTCCACAGTATCATGGCATACGTCCTACTGTGGGGTCAAGCAGCAGATATAGAGACCATTTTTATCTTGCAAAAAAGAGCAGTTAGAGAGCAATCTATAATCTGCGTTGTAGAGACTCATTAAGAGAAAAGTTTAAAGAAATAAGCATATTAACAGTAGCTGGTCAATTCATTTTAGATAATATTTTATGTCAGAAAAAATTTATCTCCCTTTTTGAGGCACTGTGAGAGTAATAGTTATAATAAAAGAAATAAAAATAAACTTGTTTTACCAGCGTTAAGACTAAGTAAGGTCAGCAAATCGTGCACGGGGCAATGTATAAATAAAAAAAAATTACGTGTATAAATGTTCCAAGTGTACTCATATGCAATAAATGATTTTGACTTTGACTTTGCCTGTATAACGCTGCCACAATGACCGTTCAACTCCAGAATCAGCAGATAAAGCCAATCCAGTTGCAGAGGGGGGTTAGACAGGGGGATGTTATATCCCCGAAACTGTATACCAGCGCACTGGAGGATGTCTTTAAATACACTGAACTGGATGGAACGGGGCATAAATATAAACGGCGAGCACATCTCACACCTTCGATATGCAGACGACATAGTTGTGATGGCAGAGTCGCTGCAGGATCTTGAGGAAATGCTGACCAGCCTCAACTGCTCTTCTAGACGAGTAGGTCTAATGATGAACGTAGACAAGACGAAAGTCATGTCCAACTCACACGTCGACCTAAGCCCGGTGATCGTCGATAATGTCAATATAGAAGTTGTTCAGGAGTACAGACGTACTCCTTTGCATTCATTCTAGGTAGACACCTAGGTCAGACTATGCAGGATCTTGAGGAAATGCTGACCAGCCTCAACTGCTCTTCCAGACGAGTAGGTCTTGTCTCTCAATCCAGTTTATCTTTTCGTTAGAGCAATGTTCGGTGCTAAGTTTGTACGGAACCCTCGGTCCGCAAGTCTGACTTACACTTGGCCGGTTTTTTATTTGGATTCCCACGGGATAGTCAACTAACAGTTAGCAATACAAAATGCGAGAAGTAAAATTAATATTGTTTTGCTTTTTATTCATTATCAGCCTAAATACGTCCACTGCTGGACATAGATCTCCCCAATAGAATACCACTATTGGTAAGTTGTCTATTGGGGGATTTGACATAATCACCACGCTTGGCAGGCGGATTGGTGATCGCAGTAATGATCTTAACATACACACACAGGAGAACACTGCTGACCGTTTTTGGTGCAATACTTTAGTCGCCTCGACCCACGGGAAATATAGGGGTGGCCCTATTCTAAGCCGGGAACCACACGGCACGCTTTTTACTACTGACAATGAAATGTCCATTGCTCGATGTTTACAATACGATGTATCGAATCGATTATGCATCCAATATTTCCGAAGTCGATTGTTGTGTTGTCAAATTTTCATGCCTTTTAAAATAACGTTTAAAATTTATTTTATAGTTATCCCTTATAATAAAAATAGTTTTATTATTGTTGATTTATTTATTAGAAGCTTAATTTAGGTTTTTTTTTACATCAATCATCATCATCAGGTTATTTTTGTCTCCACTGCAGGAGCACAACCCTCTCTAATCTGCCGGAGACAGACGGAGGATTTGGCCTACAGTTCCCTCGCTGGCCAGACGGGTTGGGGAGGCCTGGTTGACGTTTTATAATTACATCAATACCCCCTTGTATCTCGAGATCTGTTTAAGTACAAAATCAGATTTTTGGGTACAAAGTAGTACAAAATCCAAGGTGAAGCGTGGTGTGATCAGAATTTAAGTACATGCCTTAGTTCAAAATGTCCGAGCTGGAGTGACGTCATTCCACCTCGGACTTCAATACCCCCTTGTAACTTTTGATCTGTTTAAGTACAAAATCTGAAAATCGAGTACAAAATAGTACGTACTACTATTTTGTACTAAATCCTGCCAGGGTCAGATTACTGAAATTCGACTTCGTCCGAGCTGGAGTGACGAACACCATTCGCAATGAAACTTGTGCAGTTACTACGCAGAACTTTTAATTATTACTAAATATTGACGCTGCGGTAAATAGGGTCAATATTTAGTAAATAACTAAATGATCTGCGTAGCAACTGCATAAGTTTCAAGGTGAATGTGAACGAGTTGCGGCTCCAGGACAGAGGTATTGTTTGGAACGCTCCATCTAGTAGTACATAGAGATCGTTAGTCATCTCTTTGATTCCTTGAATGACACTACCCACCGATTATTACATTTTATTATTAATAACTAGTTAATGGCAGCGTCACGAAGTGTTTGACATGTCAGATTATGTTCATAATTTATGAATTAATGAATGATAAATTATGTAAATCCTGTTAAACACGTGATTTTTCTATTAAAAACCTAAACAAATCGTACAGATAAATATATTGATTTACATAAACGTATTTCGAGTATTCCATTTATTACGATTGATGGGTACTTATTGAAAAATACTCGTTTTAAAATATATAGGTGGACATCTCTAGTATTGTCCAATTATTATCAATAATTACCATTGATAATAATTTATCCACGTCATTAGCTCGTTGGCGGCCAGTTGCTTTAAGATATGCTATATAGATGACCTCACTGTACGTCCAGGAGCTAGGAGCTGGGGCTGCTGCGCCTGTACGCTCGTGTATGTACGGAGAGGCTGGGACCTGGGGCTGCTGCCTCCACATGCACATATTTGACCAGATGAGACCTAGAGTCCTATATCCCTAAGTCCCTAACCTAGTCATAAAAATACATAAATAGATATGTATACACAATTGCCGTGTGGTTTCCGGTAGAGTTGCCGTGTGGTTTCTGGTAGAGTAGAATAGGACCACTCCAACTCTTCCCGTGGATGTCGTACAAGGCGACTAAGGGAATACATTATAAAACATCATTCAGGCCTCCCCATCCCGTCTGGCCAGCGCGGGCCAAATCCTCCGTCTGTCTCCGGCAGATGAGAGAGGGTTGTGCTCCTGCAGTGGAGACAAAAATAACCTGATGATGTAACAGACATGAACTAGATACCTGCTACCATGAGACCTAAGGTAGCAAGCGGATGTTTGGAAGGATGTTGACGGGTATTAAGAGTGGTAGTTTGGTGGTTGGATTTTCTCACTGCCAGTCGAGCAGGCTCACGAAACTGATTAGGTGCTGACGGCTAAAGGAGTCTTGGCCGCAGTGAGAGGTTGGTCGGTATAAGTTTAAAATCTGTAGAATTAGGGCATTCCAACCTCTTCAATTCGTTTCTGCAATTTTCTCGGTGCTAGGTCTCCGGAAGAGATCGCTGTACTGGCTGTCGACATATCAATAATCGATGACACCAGTGTCGTAATCGAATCAAAGTATCGATTGTGACTAGTGTGCCAATCGGTGCCAAATGTCGATAGTTGATTGGTACTATTACGGATCGTGACGTCACGCATTATTATGACTTCGCATCGCGTAAATGTTTGCACAAATGTATTTGTCGCTTAAACTGATGTTACTGCAGCGCATCAGAGATGTTCGTAGAAGCTCGCACACACGATTTAACTGCAATAATCCCATCCCACTAATAAATAAATATGTCAGACATTCACACCAATTATCCAGTCCCAAACTAGGCAGAGCCTGTGTTATGGTTACTAGATAACGGATACACATACTTAAATAAATATATAAACATCCAAGACTTGGGTACAAACATTTATATTCATCATACCAACATTTGCCTTTAGCGGGATTCGAACCCGCAACCTCCGGCATGATAGTCCGCCACGGAGGTCGTCAAATATTATAAATGCGAAAGTTTGGTGTTTGTTACTCAATCACGCTTCAACCACTGGACGAATCGGGATGAAATGCACACATATAGGTTAGGTCCTGGAATAGGACATAGGATAGTGAAAAACATCCTATTCCTACGGGAAATACATAATAATTTGTGATGTTTGTGACGCGGACGAAGTCTCGGGCAACAGCTGGTACATATAAGTTTTATTCACATAGTATTTAGGTTTTACTCATAATAAGAATGTACTTTTATGGCTGATTTAAATCCTACTAATATTATAAACGCGAAAGTTTGTAAGTATGGATGGATGTTTGTTACTCTTTCACGTAAACACTACTGAATGGATTTTAATGAAACTTTACAATAATATAGCTTATACATCATAATAACACATAGGCTACAATTTATAAAGATATTGTGTGAATTGTACAAAATATCAAGTAAGTAGGAAAAAATCTACCATCTGCGAGCTATTCTGGCGTGCGCTGCCAAAACCGCTAGAGTTACACATATGTAATGTATGATGGAAATGTTTATCTTAAATAGTCCTACAAAAAAGCTACTCAAAATACTAATCGTGCGCAGACGAAGTCGCGGGCACCAGCTAGTAAATAATAAAAGGGATGTTTCTAAACCCATCATCAGCCGAAATACGTCCACTACTGAACATAAGCCTCCCCTATTCTATTGAATGATACTTTTGGTGGGCTGTCCATTGGGGGATTTGACATAATCACCACGCTTGGCAGACGGATTGGTGATCACAGTAATAATCGTAATATACACAGGAGAACGCCCGTTCCTGGTGCAACTAGTCGCCTTGACGACTCCCACGGGAAGATTGGGGGTGGCCCTATTCTAAGCCGGGAACCACACGAAATAGGTTTTGACCATGTCTAATTCCCCAGTACAATAATCTACTTAGAAATGCCGCTGTGGGTGGCATTGCCTATTTCCTATACAAGCAAAATTAAATCATTAATCCCAAGTTGGATTATCTAGCTAGACTATTATTCAGACTGGTCTACAAACTACTTACAATTATTTGGGTACACTCGACCGTTTACACTCTACTCTACTACCCCATACAAATTATATAAGATCATTGAAAATTAAATAACGGTGTAATGACAATTTTATTTTTAGGACTAGTTTGGTTAGCTTGGTTAGTTTGGTTAGCTCCGCTCGCGTGAACTACAGAATCCACTACCATTACCACTCCCGCTCCCGCTTGCGCTACCGCTTCCGCTCCCGCTCCCGCTCCCGCAATCTGAATAGTACGGAAATTCTATTATGTGCAATATATTGAATACTAACCTTACCTACTAATGTATTTGAAAATTAAAAATGTCTATAATTTTTAATTGAGTTAGCCGATTGCGATGAAATAAAGACTAAATGTTAAATTAAGTTAAGCCCCATGTTTTTGTGAAAAGTCCATCAAAATCCGTTCAGTAGTTTTTAATGATGTGTGCACAAACTCATAGACAAACAAACAAACAGACAAACAGAAAAACAGACAAACAGACAAAAATTCCAAAAATGATTGAAATGTATTCTATTACATTTCCTTATTCCCCTCCATTTTTTGTTGCAAATATCTTCAATGTACAGACACGCGATGTTTACGATTTTATTTATTAGATGAATAAATATTTTTTGTAAATTAAATTATTTTAATAAATTAAATGATACATTAAATTATTGTATGTTTTATGTATGTATTTACGTCATGTATAATGCTCACGCCTTGGTCCCAGAGGGGTAGGTAGCGACTTTCCTTCGCCCGCTTTTCGCCCCGTGATGCCACTTGGCGTGATGTGTGGCGAATAATATTGACGCTTGTCACCAGGTTCCAATCCAGACTTCTATGTATACATATCTTTATTTATTCTACGCACATCTTTTTCTACTGCGTCACAAAGGCGCTAATACGTCCGTGGTGTACAAACTAGGTGGCCAGGCTTATCTTGGCCATACCAAAACCCCCAACCGCCAACCCCCCGACGTGACCACTCTGGTCATCGTTTCATTGCTACACTCCCATTTGCTAGAGGGGAAGTGGGAACTCTCTTCCTACTTTGACTCTTTACTTCTATAATTAACTTTGTCTGGGGCCCAAGGTAGCGTATATTCATGACCTGGGACTTGCTCTACCTTCACTGGTAGGTGTCTTTGCAGTTACCTCCGTTGATCCTCGCTTAGAGGAGTTGCGGGGGGAGAATGGTGAGGAGGAGGGAATACCCCTTAAGGTTGGTATTATTTTCGCAAAATACTTACTTATCAGCTTTCAAAAGATTTTCCTGTTTAGAAAAAAGTAATTTAATTTTTTTTTAGAAGATCATCATCAAGTTATTTTTGTCTCCACTGCAGGAGCACAACCCTCTCTCATCTGCCGGAGACAGACGGAGGATTTGGCCTACACTCCCCGCGCTGGCCAGACGGGTTGGGGAGGCCTGATTAACGTTTTATTCCTAGGTTTACGCTTGCCTCAATCGGTGGAGCGTGCTTACCTAGAGATGCCTATTCACTATTCCTTTAAAAAGATCCAAGTTGAACCTGGGCACACTCCTTGCCGTGTGGTTCCTGGCTTAGAATAGGGCCACCCCTATCTTTCCCGTGGGTGTCGTCGAGGCGACTAAGGGATTGTACCAGGGACGGGCAGCAGCGTTCTCCTGTCTATGTTAAGATCATTACTGCCATCACCAATCCGCCTGCAAAGCGTGGTGATTCTGGCAAATCCGCCAATGGACATCTAACCAAAAGTGGTATTCTATTGGGGAGGCCTATGTCCATCAGTGGACGTATTTAGGCTGATGACGATGATGATGACACTGCAAAAAAAATAACCTGTGAAAAACCGAAAGACAGGCGACACTGCGAGGATGTTTGAGGCTCTGTAACTTGGTATGTACCAGAGCATGGTCGCCAGTCAGCCTTCGGGCACAACGCTCTAGCTATCCAGAGCAACCAGCTCATGCTGGACAGAGCCGTCATCACAGACGTGACTGTACTTCATACACGACCTCATTTGTGGTTGGTAAAGGCTGAGTCCATTTGGTCCAAGGGCCGCTTCCCATGGAAGTCCGGTATAGGTCTTTAAGTCAATTCAATAAACTTCTAAACAGGTTCCATGTCGCTCAGCGAGCTATGGTCGGGGTTTCTTTGAAGGATATGATTCGTAACGAGGAGATCCGACGAAGAACGAAAGTCACCAATATAGCCGAAAGGATTAGCAAGCTGAAGTGGCAGTGGGCGGGCCACATATGCCGCAGAACCGATGGCCGTTTGGGCAGACGAGTTCTGGAGTGGAGACCACTGATCGGCATTCGCAGGGTGGGACGCCCCGCCGGCAGGTGGACCGACGACCTGAAGAAGGTGGCCGGTAGCGGCTGGATGCGGAGGGCAGAGTACCGGGTATGGTGGCGTTCATTAGGGACGGCCTATGTCCAGCAGTGGACTTTAAGGAGCTGATATGATGAATAAACTTCTACTTTGACGACCTCCGTGGCGGAACGGGTAGCGTTAGGACTGCCACGCCGGAGGTGCGGGTTCGAATCCCGCTAGGGGCAAATGTTCGTATGATGAATATGAATGTTTGTACCCAAGTCTCGGATGTTTATATATTTATTTAAATATGTCTATCCGTCATCTAGTAACCATACCACAGGCTCTGCCTAGTTTGGGACTAGATAATTGGTGTGAATGTCTGAGATATTTATTTATTTATATATATCTGAGATATTATGTGTTACTCACTGTACCTTACACAAGTCTTACGAAATGATACATACAGTTATTTCTGTCAATTATAGCCAATGGCTGCGCCAAAACTGCAGCACAATAACAATGGCGGGCTTTTAGTCAAGCTTTTTAGGGTTATGTCGCAACGGAGCCGACGACGTCGTTCAAACTAACGATACGAATTATTTAAATGGATGCAAATGCAGAGGAATATTATTTTGAAGGTTAAGAGAGTCTATTGTAATTATTGTTAATTACTGACTTTTGTTTAAGAATCATTGTCGCGTAGTGAAAAAATCCGATCATGTGCGAGTCGGATGCGCGTCGCGGGGTAGTAGCAGGCTGGCGCAACTCAGTAGTAACAAACCGATGTATGAAACGGACAGAGTTTTTAATGGCGGCCTAATCCGTCCAAATCAGGAAGAGCACTGAAACCCAAAATTGTTATAGGACTCAGTGGTCTTCGTAACCAGACGGATTATGTGTTGCTTTTTTCAAGAATTTTGTATGGGAGTCCCGTCTCTAATTAGTTACTAGATGTGCCCGCGGCTCCACTCGCGTGGACTACAGAATCCACTCCAGTTCCCACTCCCGCTCCCGTTCATTTTCCCGCTCCCACTATTGCTCCCGCTCCCGCCACCAAATTAAGCCCCATGTTTCTGTGAAAAGTCCATCAAAGTCCGATCAGTCGTTTTCAGGTTATGCGTGCACAAACTCACAGACAAACAGATAAACAGACAAACAGACAAAAAATTCAAAAATGATCGAAATGTGTTCTGTTGCTTATCCTTAGACCCCCAATTTTTTTTTGCAAATATCTGCAATGTACAGATACGCGAAGTTTACGATTTTATTTATTAGATATTCTCTTTGTGTACTAGAACGCAATAAATTCATTTGTAGAATCGCTCAGTTTCATTTCTCTCTCAGTTTTATCTCAAACAAAATGCCAGCTTTGGTGGGCTTTCCATTGAGGGATTTGCCATAATCACCATGCTTGGCAGGCGAATTGGTGATCGCAGTAATGATTTTAATATACACAGGAGAACGCTGCTGCCCGTCCCTGGTGCAATCCCTTAGTCGTCTTGACGACACCCATGGGAAGATTGGGGGTGGCCCTATTCTAAGCCGGGAACCACACAGTAGTTACCGACAATATGTTTAGGGACGAATATCACAACTCTATTATCTTTTTTTGTAACCACGCCATCTACTTGATAAATAAGGGCCATATGCAGTTATTTTACTCCCTATCTGGTTTCCCCCACTTTCCCATAATTATTGAACTTTATATAATTTATAAGTCATATTTTTTTTAAATAGATAAACTTTATTAAGAGAAACTGATGTGATAGCAAAAATATACAATTTGACAATTATTTCCCTAGCTAGCCATGGTACCTCAACAAAGCGGCGATGTTGTTCGCAACACATCACGTCAAGGGGTATCACGGGGCGAAAAGCGGGAGAAGGAAAGTCGCTTCGCGACAGTAGATTGCGTAAAGTAGCGATACATCGTCTCTGCCTACCCCACTGGAACCAAGGCATGAGCATTATGTATGTATATATAGTATGACGACGAAGAACGAAAGTCACCGACATAGCCGATTAGCAAGCTGAAGTGGCAGAGGGCGGGCCACATATGCCGCAGAACCGACGGCCGTTGGGGCAGACGAGTTCTGGAGTGGAGACCGCGGATCGGCACTCGCAGGGTAGGACGCCCCGCCGCCAGATGGACCGACGACCTGAAGAAGGTGGCCGGTAGCGGCTGGATGCGGAGGGCAGAGGACCGGGTGTGGTGGCGTTCATTAGGGAAGGCGTATGTCCAGCAGTGGACTTCTAGGGGCTGATATGATGATGATGATGATATAGTAATTTTCTAGATCAACAATAGATAATTATAAATTATATTTTATGATGAAGGCAACCCTAAAGAAAGACGTAAGTCAATGTCAGAAATCTTGACCAATGTGTCCAAAACCTAAGCCACGAATTGCTTGCTAAATACCGATTCCCAAATTGTTTGCATGTGTGGGTGTCACGTTGTTTGCTATCAAAAATAATACTTATTAGCGATCGACACTTGTATTGAAGTTGCGCAATATGCAATGGTGTAAACCCACACATATACATTGAACCATTGCGTGAGGGCGTCACTCAGAATCTCACTTCTTTGAGGTCATCATCGTAGTGATACACTAGCTCATGGAGAGCGCTATGCTCGAGGTTTGTGTGTAGAATATGATTCGTAATTAAGAGATCCGACGAAGAACGAAGGAGACTGACATAGTCGAAAGGATTAGTAAGCCGAAATGGCAGTGGGCGGGGCTACAACTGTCACAGAATCGACGGCCGTTGAAGCAGAGTTCTGAAGTGGAGACCGCAAATTGAGTGGTAAGGTAACTCATGGAGAGGGCTATGCTCGAGTTTGTTTGTAGAATATGATTGGTAATGAAGAGATCCGACGAAGAACGTAGTGACAGTGGGTGGGCCACATCTGTCGCAGAAACACCAGCCGTAGAAGTAGAGAAGTTCTGAAGTAGAGACGCAAATCGACACGGGCAAGGTGGGACTCCCTGCGATAGATGGTTTCGACGACCTGAAGAAGGTGGCCAGAAGCGGCTAGATGCGGAGGGCGGAGGACTGGGTGGGGAAGGCGTATGTCCAGCAGTGGACGTCTAAGTGCTGATATAATGATGAATATAGCAGTTATCTAATAGTGTTGTGCGATAGATACTGTTAGAACCTCTGTCTACGGTTATAATAACACTAGCTGACCCGTGCCCACTTCGTTGGGCGGTAAATATTTTCCGCCTACCACGAAAAAGTCTTTTCATTTTTCGAGTTAATATTAGCCTATGACACTCACAAATAACGTGGCTTTCTAATAGTAAAAGAATTTTCAAAATCGGTCCAGTAGATCCAAAGATAGAACCTCACAAACTTTAACTCTTTATAATATTAGTATAGAAGAATCGATTACAGATACTCCTCTCAGCCAGGACAGAGGCATTAAACACCCAATATATACTTTTTGCCGTTTCATAACAATATCACTCTAGTGAATCCCGATGACGTTTCATACTTTTTTGCGCCTCTCTCGTGCCGTTTTATTTGCACCTAGTGTCCGTCAATAAACCGTTTTTTTTTTAGAAATTATACATTTAGTTAATGGCATTGTACAAGAGGGGTGTGGGTAGGGGGTTGGGAACAGTTGGGGGGGAAATGAAGGGGAAGGGAAGGATAAAGAAGATGTCGAAAGGGGGCGGGGAGGGAGAGGAGGTCGGGAGTGGAAGGCAAGGGGGAATCGGAGGGTGAGGGGTAAAGGCATATGCCCTTGCTATAAAATATTTATTTCAGAATCAGAGAAAAAATACTTAATTTCCTGCAAAACATTTACATGTGAAATTATAATTTAATCATAATAATGTGTGATGTTAATTCATTCACGCGGACGAAGTCGCGGGCAACAGCTAGTTAAATATAAAGAAACAACTATAGTTTGGATAAATGCTAACATTACGTTTGATGTCCCCTTCTACCTCACCACACCTCATTCCCCCCACTGTAGCATCATTTAAATTCAATTGTTAAACGTAAGTTCATGAATGAAACTAACTTGGAAACATTATTAAGTGAGGTCGTCGTAAAATATTTAATTAATTTAATTTTGGTTACACGATTTTGATTGCCGTATGGTTTCCGGTAGAGTAGAATATGACCACTTCCACTCTTCCCGTAGATGTCGTACAAGGCGACTAAGGGAATACATTATAAAACATCAATCAGGCCTCCCCAACCCGTCTGGCCAGCGCGGGGAGTGTTGCCTAAATCCTCCGTCTGTCTCCGGCAGATGAGAGAGGGTTGTGCTCCTGCAGTGGAGACAAAAATAACCTGATGATGATGATGCGTCACATGAAGTAACAATGTCGTTGGAATACGAGGTATGTTTTAATTGCCGTCATGTCATCCGATGTTGTCGAACAAAAAACAGCTGTCTTTGATGAACATTTCGCCACCCACCACTGTACACAACATTGAGCAAAATTTTCATTTGCCATCTGTCGTTATTGTTTATGTTTCTCACCCAGAGATTCACGCTCCACCAAAAATTGTGACAGACGATTTAATACACAGAATTGTGAAACGTTAATGTTAAAATTGTCTGATCGAGGCTCGCTTGACGCGAGCGCAGCGGGCCGCGCTTCAAATTATGGCACTGCGTGTTTACAAGACGTTATTACACTTGTAACATGCATGACGGGCGGCGCATCAGTGACCGCGAGCCTGTATACACAGAATATACAAATTACAGAACGTCTACATCATCTTCTTTCAAAATTAAATATGAGAAATATCTAGTAAACTCATAAAAGTAATTTCTATCCTTTTCGCTAATAAATATCAAAAATAAAACCTTTTTTAATTTGCTTTGCTTGAATAGCATAGGTACATAGGTGAGTAGTGATATTTAGTACCTATTATCTGCCATAGGTAAGTATGTATATAAAGTAAGAGAGCAATTTCTGCCAACAAACTGTATTATACAGTTTGGCGGAGTTATTGTATGTAGTTATTTTTGGAGATGTAGGTATATGTTTTTATTTTTATATTTATAATAATCGCAAAAGATTTTTATATTATGTACAGAAATAACCGTTTAGAAGCTGACTCTCAATATTCAAGGGCCCTGTTATATAAATGTTTTTACAATTTACAATTATAACGTCAAATTTCTGTTTAAACAAAATTACTATCAACCAATAAAAATGTCGGATTGTTGTTCAATAAAAATATTGGCACGACAGATCACAGGTGACAAATTTGTAGGAAAAAGTCATAGCTACAAGTACAAAACTGTAATTACAATACGACATATTTGTAAAATTATAGTAAAAACTTGACATGAGGCAGTACCCTATATTAACCTAATTGTAATATGGCTAAGGTGCATCAAATTATGCACCTTATGAGAATGCATTAAAGTCTGAAATAAAAATAGAATGCATGAAATATACATAACTAGTTGGTGCCCGCGACTTCGTCTGTGCAAGATTAGTATTTCGAGTAGCTTATATTAGCGTGGCGTAAAAGAACCTTACTTGATATTTTGGACAATTCACTCAATATCTTTAAAAATTGTAGCCTATGTGTTATTCTGATGTATAAGCTATATTATTGTAAAGTTTCATTAAAATCCATTCAGTAGTTTTTACGTGAAAGAGTAACAAACATCTATCCATACTTACAAACTTTCACGTTTATAATATTAGTAGGATTGAGTTTCAGACGCGCTTTCAACTTCCTCACAGCTATTACAGATTTTACCAAGTGACGACCTAAGGCTTTAAAGTGATCTCGAATGTATAAAAAAGTAACTTTGTAGTCTTTTTGCCCTTGTAATCACTGAGACTGTGCCCAAATTGGCAATGAACATGCGGCGTGTTTGTAGTAAGTGGATCGTCTATACCATCTTTGTTCTGTGACCGTAAAGTTTGTCCACGTTTTAAGAGTTATTTACATGTTGTGCAAAGATTTGAATGACAGAAAAATTGGGTGTCATGTGCTGAGACAGGGTATGGCTTTCAAGGTCGTTTGGTGGAGACAGTTTTGTCTAATTTTTCGTAAATTACGAGTACGGACAATCGGATTAGAAGTAATTATGCCCATAATGCCCACGCTGGGCATAACAGTGGAAATAGGCCACGAACCGATTGCGTTGTTCACCTCAGTTACCTGAAAATATATATTAGGACTTGGTCACACTCAGTTAATTTAATGTCTGACTCATAAAACCATCTCGTTTTATATCATTCTCATTCATAAGATTAATTAACAAATTTCACAATCTATCTCGAAGACCATTTTTAGGAGGAAAGAAGAAACAAGGCTCATAAAAAATTATAATGCCATAAAGAACGAGACAAACCACTTCGATGGGTCAGAAATTATATTGGTCTACCATACATTATTCAATTAAAAAAAAAAAGATATTTGTCCATATTTTTGTTAGTAGAATCTTATATGACTTTACTATGTTACCATAGTAATGTTAGTTTGTTTTAAAATTAAATTTAAAAATGTTACTTACCTACCTATTTGTGTATAAAGGAGTCGAGTGCCACAATATGGGGCAGTGGACTCGGCTCGCTGTAACGCGTAGGATGCTGTTGGTGCCGCCGCGGCGTGTCGAGCATCGAGGCGGCTCTCGTTCCCAAGAGATGGCACGACAGGCATCGACGCGAGCTTCTGCAAACATGCCTGCAGTACCTCGGCAGCCCAACAACATCCTGAGCCGCGTTTTTAAAACAAAGATTTGTGAAAGATTCGCGCAAAATGTCGCAAATATTTTTTTTATTTTTCTCTGTCATTATTTTTTTTCATTCCTTGTGTCAAATACTCTATTGTATAACCATTAGCAACGAAACAACTCTAGTACCAATGACTGTAACATTAAGCCAGAGGAATCTTATAAAAAGAAAAGAAAAAAAGCGCAATTTATCGAATCGAACGAATCTCAAGTCGGTGATTCGGTTGGAAAACAATTGAAAATGGATAACCGACCGTTATCAAAAAGAAAAGACTTGAATTTCGTAACCATTGCTTGTAGTTGACCAGAAAAGTAGTTGAACCATGCTTTTACCGGTAAACTTAATCTAAATTTTTACAAAATATGGTATGATGTAACATGTAAACTATTCTTACAAATAAATATATTTGATTTTGTTTTTTTTTTATGGCCGCGCAGTTTTAGTCTATATCAAGAGTTAACACACGGCGTTCTCGCCTCAACCAGAGAATCCCACTAATATTACTAATATTATAAACGCGAACGTTTAGATATTTGGATGTTTGTTCCTCAATCACTAGACTAGTCTGGCCCACGGGAATTATTTTTCCCGTGGGCCAGATTTATTTGACGGCTGGAAAATACATAGTTGTATATTTCCTTAGTAAGTTCGGAGAAACTCGCTGGAACCAGCCCAGGTTCGAACCGCGAACGTGGGGCATGTGCTCTTTAAACTAGGCTATCACGATCACCGGAAATATAGGTATGCCTAATGTAATAACCTTTTTTATTTCACAAGATACGTAACAGAAATAATGATGAATGACACCAAACCCTATCCGATTCGCAATCGACAGCCTCTAATCGAATTACAACTTACTCGTGACCGAGAAATTTGCGAAAATCGTTTCGTGTAATCGATGCGGACGTATCGGATAGTCAGGCAGGCTGGGGTTGATATTTTTAGCAATGTCGCTTAAACGAAATAGTAATGATTTGAACATAGTATATTATTTAATATGGAAGAACAGAAATTATACGTTGTTTGAGTTTGAATCTGCCTAGGAAGTAAGGAAGACCTAAGATTGACGTAATTTCATGAATTCCAATATTGCAGTATAATCTTGTAGATTATTTTAAATTATAATTTAAGGTAAAAAATATTTAAGTTAGGTAATGCGCGCATTCCTTTAAAGAATTTTTTTAATAGTTAACTTGGAATAGTCATTTAAATATTAAAATATATATTCATTTATTGTAATATATCGTCGTTGTTTCTAAAATACCTCCTACTCGTATGTGGTAAATATTTTGCTTGGTTTTGTAACACAATTTTATAGTCGAGAAAAAAGTTGTGTTTAAAAGTAAACCAAAAAATTTGACACATACCTATTTAGGATGTATTTTATATAAATTATTTTTGTATTAGTATTTTGTAAAAAATAAATATAATCTCTATTTTACAAAATTGTTTCTAATTTGGTTCAAATTCAGACAAGAATATTAAGCCTAGATATGTGTAAGTAAATCTCATTAATGTGATATAGTTTAAAAAGTCTGCACTAACCGCTGCACTATCCGGAATTCGGCGCCGGAGCACGCAAACAGAGGAGCGTTTTACGATTGTGTTTATCTTGAAAGTGCATCGGAGGACGCTCGCAGCACATTTCGCAACACCGATTTGCGAGTCGGACTCAAGTCATACTGAACACAAAGGGCGATTTAGTTGTATACGTTTACTTAAGTGGATTTATTTGTATTGCTCTAGAAACTATTACATATTATGGAAGAAGAGAGCCGTGGTAGCCGGTTGGTTGTGCACGCGCCTCACGTTCATGAGGTCCTGGTACAAACCCCGCCCGTACCAATGAGTTTTACCAAACTTAAGTATGGTTTATTTATAATACCACAGGTTTTTCGGTGAAGGAAAACATCGTGAGGAAACCTGCATATGCCAAAGAAGAGATTCTGAGGCATGTGTGAAGTCCACCAAATCGGCTTGGGGCACCGTTGGTGGTCAGGGGTTTGGCACACAAGATCCTGAAGGGTCGAAGTGTCGCCAGGTCGTCCTGGCCCCCTAAGAAGATAAGATAAGAAGATAGTATGGAAGAAAATTGCTTTTAGCGATACGAATGTCGTGTAATTCCCGGCTTACAATAGTGACACCCCTAATTTTCCCGTGGGTGTCATCATTACGACTAATGCCCGACACACAGAAGCCGACTGCGTGGCGGAGGCGTGGCGGTAGCGGTGCACTTCAAACAAATCCCGCTTCCCGCGGCGGTACTCTGTATGAAGTATCTCATACTAAATCGAACAATACAAAAATTGGACCACGCCTCCGCCACGCATTCGCTTTCTGTGTGTTTCGGGCTGATTGCACCAGGGACGGGCAGCACCATTCTCCTGAGTACGTTAAGATCATTACTGCGATCACCAATCCGCCTGCCAAGTGTGGTGATCATAGCAAATCCCCCAATGGACAGCCCACTATAACTGACATTGTATTGGTAAAGCCTTTTGCACATTATAAGACACAAGATACCAGACAAGAAAAATGTCTATGCGCGTGTCTGATCCGACATAAGAAAAAATGTCTTGTAATGATATGGTCTTGTATAACAATGCGACTGGATTTCTTTCTCATAAGACTCTTATAATTTGCAAAAGGCCTAGGCTTACGTTCAGCAGTGGACGTATTTCGGCTGATGATGACAAATAGCTCGCATAAACCACGATCTGCCTACAAGTTGTATCAAGTTATGTAATTTAATACACGTATATTATGGTCATCTGTGATTTATTGCAGCACGGTCAACATATGCGTCAAACAGGTTTTTGTAAGGCTCGCGTGCCGCTGCATTGTCTGCGAAACGAAAGCGATGCTTTCCTTTTTATTATTGATCTATTTTATTTATACGCAATTTAAGGCAAAAGGTATGATACCTTTTGAGGGGGGAAAGTGTCCCTTCACTTACGAATGCTTTGAAAAGGCCTTCGGAAATATGGAAATCTGTCAGTTAGGTACAAGAAATTCCCTTTCTCGACCCTTTTAAGGATGATATTCTTTACATATTGCCGTGTGGTTTCCGGTAGAGTAGAATAGGACCACTCCAACTCTTCCCGTGGATGTCGTACAAGGCGACTAAGGGGATAACATTATAAAACATCAATCAGGCCTCCCCAACCAGTCTGGACAGCGCGGGGAGTGTAGCCCAAATCCTCCGTCTGTCTCCGGCAGATGAGAGAGGGTTGTGCTCCTGCACTGGAGACAAAAATAACCTGATAATGATTCTTTACAATGAGAGAGATTGTGGTCAACTGTGGTTCTCCTGAACAAACCAGACTTAGTTCAAGGGAACACGATCTTAAGTTCGCTCGTATGGAGTTATGATGACTGTTCACGGTTAACGACATCTTGTTCAAATCAACAATTGTTTTAATCAGCAGCCTTGCCGGTAACACCAGAGTCCGAAATAAAGTAAACTAAACAGGAGATCCTTTGGCAGCTGTCCTAACACTTCATTCAATGACGATAAAGTTAAAATTAAAATGAACTAGGTCATTTATCTTAGAGAACTGATTGTATTTACTACCGTTTTGAAATCGGTTCGGTTGCCCTAGAAATTATCTCGACCACTCAACCAAACTCTCAAACTTCACTTAGAATCCGTTTACCTTGATCGTGGTCCAACTAAGGAAACAGTAATTTTCATTCCCATTCCAACTTCTTTTTATTTGCTGATGGGTTTGCGCTTGTCCTCAGTTTCACCTGATGGTAAATGACGATGAGGCCTAAGGTGGAGTGCGCTTATCCAGAAGATGCAATTCTATTCTATTCTTTTCCTGAAATACCCAAGCTGGCAGGGAGTTCCACTCCTTAGCAGTTCGCATTATGAACGAGGAAGGAAGACGCTTCGTGCGAGTGCGTGGTTAATCTCTATATGAGGATGAGGTCCTTCCCCACGCCTGATAGTCTGGTGATAGAAGGGGGATGGGGGAATCAAATCGTGTAATTCCTGGGCACACTTCCCAACTACTTTAAACCTACCGGGGTTAACATGGACACCTAATGAGATGATCTATAAAAAAGACCCAAATCGCTTCAAGTGTAAAAAATATGAAGAGTTCCCTCGATTTCTGCAGGGTTCCATCATCAGATCCTGACTTGATGATCATGGGACCACCTGGGGAAGTATACCCTTTCAAACAAAAAAAGAATTTTCCAAATCGGTCCAGACGTCTTCGAGTACCTTCACATAAAAAAAAAAAAGATTCCGACGAATTGAGAACCTCCTCCTTTTTTTGAAGTCGGTTAAAAATAACGCTTATACAAAAATATCGCCTCGCTTATAGCAGATACTGCAGTGGTAGTACCTTTGATTAATTTCTACTGACCTTTACCACATGGGCGTGATTTTTGCGATATCGTCCCAAAATTAAATGCAAAATACATAATTATGAGGTCTCCGGTCCACATGCACAGAGATAAACATAAGATTTTAATAAACTCTACCATTTCTATGTACAGCGCTGCACCACTCGTGTGGACTACCGTACAACAGGCAGATAGCGGATATTTAGTGAATCATAAATTCATTCAAGAGGTAAAAATAGATAAGGCATAAATATTGTTGCCGGGTGTTGGAAATTATCATATCTAATAAGTCTGTCGGCGTCCACTGCTGGACATAGGCCTTTCCCAATATCCAGTCGCTTCCGACCACTCTTTAGATCGTTGGTCCGGGTAATTTGATTATGGATGACCTAAGGAAGGTGGCCGGAAGCAGCTGGATGCGGAGGAAGGAGGACCGGGTGTGCTAGAAATGCCTATGTCCGGAAGTAAATGTCTAAGGACTGTTTTTTTTGTTATTGGGTTTGCGCTTGCCCTCAATCTCAAGTGATGATGAGGCACTTACCCAGAAGATGCCTATTCACTCTTCCTTTAAAAAGATCCAAATTGTACTTGTCTGGAAATACCCAAGCTGGCAGGGAGTTACAGTCTTTAGCAGTTCGCATTGTGAACGAGGTAGCAAAAAGCTTCGTGCGAGAGCGTGGTGTGTCTACTACATAAGGATGAAGTCCCTCCCCACGCCTGGTAGTCTAACTGATGTTCTAACAACTATCCCACATTCTTGATTTTTGTTTAAAACTAGTAGTTCCTCATACCTGGCTGATAACCTGAAAGACTTATGACCTTGTTCGGCAATTAATTGTATTAAATTGTGCAAATGAGTGAAGTCCACAGCTAATTATGCGTTACATTAAAACAAAGTTTAGAGGCTCGTCGACCTTGGTGACAAGACATGCGTCAGCGCAGGGTTCTCATCCACTGCCTTATTTGGCTATTCTTATAACAGTCACTATAGTTATAAAGTCTGTTCGGTTATAGTAACTCGAGAACAGCGGAAGTAATTTTAATAAACTTCCCTACCTTCGTCGGATCTTCTCATGACGAATCATATCTTTCAAACAAAACCCGAGCATAGCTTTCCATAGCTCGCTGAGCGACTCGAAACTTGGGGACACAGAAACCTTATCAAGATAGAATGGTGAAGTAGGCATGACGCGCGTGCCTACGATATACAATATATTGCATTAACTATCAAATGCTTACTCGTTTCGCGCTGAATCAAAGTCGGGTAAACATCGATAAAAAAAATCTGCAAAAATGCCATATTGCGCGGTTTGTAACTGCATAATTGTATTTCCTCACTAGAAACGTGACCGCGACGCATAAAGTGTGCGCGAGAGGGGCGCGCTGTGTCCGAAAATCAGCACGCACGGATCTGAAATAAACAAATGTCTTAACCGTTCTATCTTGATAGGATTTCTGTACTTGGGATCAGGCCCACCGTTCAGTATCCACATTTCTGCGATGTTAGAAAATGTAATAAAAACGTTGTTGTTTGAAAATAGCATCTAAATCAGAGCACACTAGGTCACAAATTTTATTAGATTTTCCTAATAGAATATCATTTTGATGGGCTGTCCATTGGGGGGGTTTGTCATAATCACCACGCTTGGCAGGCAGACTGGTGATCGGAGTAACGATCTTAATATACACAGGAGAACCCTGCTCATCCCGGCTGCGATCCCTTAGTCGCCTTGACGACACCCACGGGAAGATTTGGAGGAGATTATGGTCTTGGTACAATATTCATTTTACCGAAAACTATACTTGCCCTATTAGGCCTACAAATAAGGCTTTACTAGGCTCATGATGAAATCTTACCTTATATTATCTTCTTAGGGGGCCAGGAAGACCTGGCGACACTTCGACCCTTCGGGATCTTTTGTGCCAAACCCCTGACCACCAACGGTGCCCCAAGCCGACTTGGTGGACTTCACATAGGCCTCAGAATTTCTTCTTCGACATATGCAGGATTCCTTACGATGTTTTCCTTCACCGAAAAACCTGTGGTATTATAAATAAACCGTACTTAAGTTTCGCAATCTTACCTTACTTTCGTTGTTATCTTGTCATTATTTGGTAAATCCGGATCACTAAGGATAATCTCCACAGCTGTACACCAATTTAGCTGAATAATGCTAAACCACAATAGGATTAGTAATAGTAAGCTAGAGATTGACAGCTGAGCGAACGGCTAATATAGGGCTGCCTACAAACTAACATCTTTTCCAACACAAATTTATTTATTTTACTTTAAAAGAGCCACGTTTTCGTCCGCGTGGACAATTTAATATCACAAATTATTATGTATTTCCCGTAGGAATGGGATGTTTTTTCGGGATAAAAACTATCCTATGTCCTATTCCAGGACCTAACCTATATGTGTGCCAAGTATCATCCCGATCCGTCCAGTGGTTGAAGCGTGATTGAGTAACAAACATCCAAATATCCAAACTTTCGCATTTATAATATTAGTAGGATGGAAAGGCAGCTTATAGCTGGTGCTTCCAAATCATTAGTCGACTTGATTATTTTCCTTTAAGAAATTGTCCAGTCTGTTCTTAAACATGTTTATTGATGTGGCAGTTACGGCAGATTCTGGCAATTTGTTCCATCTGGATACAACCCTGTTGCTTAAAATAATTCTTTGAGGGTTCAGGTGAACATTTAATCTTCTCATATTATGTCCTCTGAGTCGTTCAGTGGGGTTTGAGTTAAATATATTATTTAACTTGGATGTGTTGTAAATAAATAAAAATAGTATTTATTTTTTATAGCCAAAATTAAAATTTTAGGTTTAACAGACATAGACATGCTTTATTGATAACTTCCGTTACAGGTCAAATAAAAATTATAAACAAGTTAAATGAAATCAAATTATAAAGAAAATTAAACACAATTAAATATAAAAACATCAATAACTAACATAAATATAAAAATGTCAAATAAAATTCTTAAAACTAAATAAATTAAGTTAATACGTATATCGAGTGGTTCCCGGCTTAAAATAGGGTTACACCCAATCTTCGACTATAAAGGCTCAAATATGTTGATTTTTGTATGCCGTTTGTGTTATTAATAAATACTTATCTTATACTTACATATACAAGGAAAATAATTAAATTAATAATAAGTATTAAATCTCAAGGGGTAGGGGGGTATCACGGAACGAAAAGCAATTGCGAAAAAGAAAGACATTGGATTGCGCGAAGTGGCGATACATCGTCTCTGCCTACCCCTCTGGGACCAAGTGAGCATTATGTATGTACGAGTATGTATATTTCATTCCAGATTAATAGTCCTATGAAAACAAACGCATTTGCGTCTCGAAAACAAAATACACAATAGATGGTGTTCCTAAGTGGACTGCAAAGTTTACATGGTAATACAAACCTGTTTTTGCTGCTGGTGACCCTTTCATGTATATGTTACCGAGACGTAAATAGCGTTGGTTTTCGTAGGACTATTAATCTGGAATGAAATATAAATCTCATCATCACCATCAGCCGAAATACGTCCACTGCTGAACATAAGCCTCCCCAATAGAATGAGACATCACAGAGTCTTAAGCGCCGCAAATACTCGAACCTGACGGCTGACTACGAGTTCGCGGCGCTCGCTGTAGAGACCCTGGGCCCGTGGTCAGCCGACACCAAGGCGTTCGTGAAGGCTCTGTCGACCAGGCTGGTCCACGCCTCCGGAGACCTCAGGGCTGGCGCCTACCTCGCACAACGTGTGAGCCTGGCAATCCAGCGAGGTAATAGCGCCAGCGTCCTGGGGACTATGCCTCACCACGAGTGGTTGGACGGCGTACACATGTTATAAATAATTGGTTTTCTTATAATTACTGTATTTTTAAACTTTATGTATTAGCTACAATATATTAAAGGCTTGTGTATAGAATGCCACTCTGGTGGGTTGTCGATTGGGGGATTTTCCGTAATCACCACGCTTGGCAGGCGGATTGGAGATCGCAGTAATGAGCTTAATATACACACAGAACAGAATTCTGCTTCCCGTCTCTGGTGCAATCCCCAGCACCCACGGTAAGAATTGTGGTAGCCCTACACTCCGCCTCTCAACGTACAGCTGTCCATGTCGACCTGACAACCCTAGATGACGTTCACAAATTGCGAGAAGTACAATGGCACGTGCCTGCTGGAGTTAGATAAGTGTTAAAGGATTTGAATAGGAAACAGTCTAGGCGTTAGTTTGCAAGTGACTTGCAATTTTCTGATGAATCATTCAGGGCATATGGTTTTCGTTGTGTTGAAATAACGAAGGTGACCGACATAATAAGTAACATAATAAGGAGTAACATGGTTCTGTGGTCCATGCACCGCGGTCACATGCTAGTAAAACATGCAACAATTATCATGTCTAGTCTAGAACTCTAGTATTTCCCCAGATCTTGAACACAACAGACAAATTGACACATAAATTGTCTTACACAATTTGTGCAAAGGGACCAACGACCAGATAATTTATGTAATTGAATTCAAATAGGTTATTGAGGTTATTCTTGCCTGGAAAGTAATCTGATAGTCTGTCAGTAATATCTAGTAATTTCTAACCACATATACCTACCAGTAAGGTATTAAATACTCAAAGTAACCTTGCCGTGCCGTGTGGTTTCCGGTAGAGTAGAATAGGACCACTCCATCTCTTCCCGTGGATGTCCTACTGGCGACTAAGGGAATACATTATAAAACATCAATCAGGCCTCCCCAACCCGTCTGGCCAGCGCGGGAGTGTAGGCCAAATCCTCCGTCTGTCTCCGGCAGATGAGAGAGGGTTGTGCTCCTGCAGTGGAGACAAAAATGACTTGATGATGAAAGTAACCTTTAGTAGGAGACTAGGTTATAAATCTTTTATGATTTAACCCTATTGCATTCTGTTGCTGCACGCCGGCCGGTACCCGGTGACAGGCGGTGTTGCATCATTGCGCTAACAATGTTGATGGAACATTATAGCCCTATGTGGAGTTAGTGTGGAGCTGACGCCTACCGAACAACGATCTCTATGAACTAGTAGATAGGGAACCAAACAATCGCTCTGTTCCACGCAAGTAGCCACAACATTCAGTAAACTAATTCTAAGAAAAAGCGACCAAAGTGCAATTTGTTTCGTACTCTGCAGCATCACAAACGATATTGTCCTGTCATCTCCGTATGATTATCGAGAGACAATCGAGTGAGTTACCGGCGCGTGGTACCGACCGATCTGGAGATAACACTCATTGTAGAGAGTACTCTTGTATAGTAGCCTATTGTTCGTCGTGGATTGCTTCGTCGTGGAATACTTCGTTTCGGTGAGATAGTCTCGATCTTATGAGTGTTGTAAGCGTTTGTTGTTAGGATTGTAGGGTTTGTTGATAGGATCCTATGGAACGAGGTTGTTCAAGGAAGCCATTGTAAGAAGCAATGGTATTTGTTTTCGTCCGCTCTTTTGGTTTGTTCCTAGTACTGTAGTGGATCCAGTATATTAAATAAGACGATCTTGATGATTAAGACAGATGTATTTATTAGGTAGAACCATGGCAGAACACAACGTAGGTTGTAGACAGACCTCCAGAGCAAAGACAATCTCTATGAATATGACCATTGACAATCCTTCTTGCCAATATTATAAACGCGAAAGTTTGTAAGTATGGATGGATGTTTGTTACTCTTTCACGTAAAAACTACTGAATGGATTTTAATGAAACTTTACAATAATATAGCTTCTAAATCAGAATAACACATAGGCTACAATTTATAAAGATATTGTGTGAATGGTCCAAAATATCAAGTAAGTAGGAAAAAATCTATCACCTGCGAGCTATTCTGGCGTGCGCTGCCAAAACCGCTAGAGTTACTCATATGTAATGTATGATGGAAATGTTTATCTTAAATAGTCCTACCAAAAATCCCGCCACAGTATATATCTTTAACTTATGTGTAAGCCATTATAGCCAAAATAGTGAACCATCGTGATGAAACTTGGCACACATATAGGTTAGGTCCTGGAACAGGACATAGAATAGTTTTTATCCCGATAAAATATCCCATTCCTACGGGAAATACATAATAATTTGTGATGTTAAGTTGTCCACGCGGACGAAGTCGCGGGCAAACAGCTAGTAGTATATAAAGGTAGTTACATACTTATATTAAGGTGCAGATACACGTCTATAACACCTAGAGTCAGATGTAACTGGCTCGTAGATTTGTACGTTGCATTAAAACAGTGAAGGATTTTTACCAGTATTTTTATACGTGCTGTCTGTGGTGGAACTATACGCAGAAGACAGTCAACGCCCTACGCGTTCAGTACAATAACACACTCATGATGTTGTTGGGGCTGCCGAGGCACGCATCGATGCTATCTTTTTGAGAACAAGAGCCGCCTCGATGCTTAGTCGTGTCCGCGGCGGCACCAACAGCATTTTGTGTGTTACTCGATTCGGTAAAACATAAATAAAAGCAATTTTCGTCCATACTATCTTCTTATCTTATCTTCTCAGGGGGCCAGGAAGACCTGGCGACACTTCGACCTTTCAGGATCTTTTGTGCCATACCCCTGACCACAGACGGTGCCCCAAGCCGATTTGATGGGCTTCACATACTCAGAATTTCTTCTTTGGCATATGCAGGTTTCCTTACGATGTTTTCCTTCACCGAACATAAATAGGTAAATTCGTTGGGTATACGAGTAGGTATATTATATAGGCTTTCAGTTTTCCCGAATTGGATTATTTAAGTGAGATATAGTAAAGTGAATTAGTTCATGAACTAATTCACTTTACTTCAAACTGTATTTCTTTTGGTCATTGTACTCGTTAAAGTACTTACATTCTATGTGAAATGCACTCTAATTGCAACCCACGGCATTTGGTCTACTTTAGTGTTGCAGAAAAGTCGACAGTCGATATATCGACATTCCTTTTTTTAACCTTCCTTACTTTATTATTAATCAGTACTCTATTGCATTTCATGGTGTAGATGATAGATGATAAAGAAAACAGAGTTCGTCATGGACCCATTTGAGCACAGCAAGTAGGGAAGAGGAGGACCAACAGTATTGTCGACGTTATCAAGTTCTTTATTATTATATAAATGTATAAAAAAGTATTATTGTGTATTATTTGTATAATTTTTTTATTTCATTCGTTAAATACTTTTCTGTTTGTATTACTATCTTCCTTAAATTTTTGGTCGCTTTGAACAGAGGGAGTCATGGCTAACAACTTTTGTTTAATACATTATTTAACTACGCCCCCTCTCTTATCCGCACCAGACTGAAATTCGGTTTATGTACATATTTTTTTTGGCTGCGTGCGATGTCATTATACACCTTACTTCTTGATAGCGTTTTAACGGAGGGCATCATAGTTGATAACTTCTGTCTGTCCCGGGATAGGTTTTTAATAATAGCATATATGATATGGATGAGCATTCCCAAGTTGAAACAAATTTTAAGTGCTAAATTCTTTCGTGCAAGTTAGTATATTAAGAAATACTCCTGGTGTTTTATTTTATATTATGTTTCTGTTTTTATTTTTTAAGAAAAATAAAGTTTTTTTTTATTAAAGTTGCTTTTCCGTTAGGTTATGTTGCTTGTATGGTGTATGTATGTATTATTTGTAGTATATATGGTTAGTTTATTATGACTGTTAATTTTTATTTAATTTACCTCTAGAAGTGGAAACTTTTAATTGGCTTTTTGGCACTATATATGTAATTTTCATTAAATAGCTGTAAGTTTTCCTAAAATAAATAAATATATACATATACTATGACAGCATGGTTTAAGTATCAAAAATATCTCTATCTACTCCACTGCACATCACAGTGTGTTATCTTATCTTATCTTCTTAGGGGGCCAGGAAGACCTGGCTACACTTCGACCCTTCAGGATATTTTGTGCCAAACCTCTGACCACCAACGGTGCCTCGAGCGGATTTGGTGGACATCTTTGGCATATGCTGGTTTCAGTGTGTTGCTATCCAAAAAAGTAGGTTGGAATGTCGCATGTGCGTTTCGTTACACTTGCTCCTTTTACACCAGAACACAGCAATACATGCTCTTTGGTGGCAGAAATAAATAAGGGGATGTTCGATTGATTCTATCGATAGACGAACAACACTAGTCCACCCAGCTGCCGGTAAATAACCGGCCATTACGTTACGTTACAGTTCCCTTCCGTTACAGTTTTACGTAACGCAGACACGATCGCTCTATAGTTTATTGCAGATCTAGACGTAGATTAGACTACAGATTTAGTAACAAAAGTATGATATGGCTTTGTAAGTGTTCTTGGTATTTCTCAAATAGAATACTTGTTGAATTTCACGTTTATAAATAAAATAAATAGGTATAGCTAACGATCTCTATGTACTACTAGATGGAGCGTTCCAAACAATCGCTCTGTTCCATGCAAGTAGCCACGACTCTTTCACATTCACTTTGAAACTTGTGCCATATACTACTCAGAACATTTAATTATTTTCTAAATATTGACATTATTTAACCGTAGCGTTAATATTTAGTAATAATTAAATGTTCTGCGTAGTACGAGTAACTGCACAAATTTCATTGTGAATGTGAAAGAGTTGAACACTGCTAGAACACTATTGGAATCAATAGAACATGATTTCAATAGTGTTCTAGCAATTTTCTATTAATCTGGGCACAATTCTATTGCTCTGAGCACTGTTTTATTGATCTGGGCATTATTCCGATTAGATTTATTTATTTTACATTACAAAATGTTAATACATAGATACACTTACGTAAAATGTGACTGTCAAAGAATAATAAAAATGTAGTACAGAAATGGCAATTTTACACAACTTGCAAATGAATAAAATTCATAACAATAATGTCATTACTTCAAATATGTATATAAAAAAATCATTTTAAATAGACTATGTCGCAGTTTGAATTCGAAATTCATCTGGGCATTAAATATTTATCACCATTCTTTTTTCTGGTTAAATTATACACGACGATTGGGAATTCTATAAATATTTACAGAACCTGTAAAAAAAAAGTTGCCTGTATTATTTCTTACAGTTTCTGTAAATATTTATAGAACTCATAAACGTAAAATTTTTGCTTCAACTTATCTACACCTCATACCATGAAGCAAAATAATTTTTCGTAGCTCATAGTTTCACCTCAAAGTATTTTCCTTCATGATTGACACTAATTGGTTATAAAATTAGATAACAGATGCACATTTTAAAATCATCTGTTATCTAATTTAATAACCAATAAGTGTCAATCATGAAGGAAAACACTTTGAGGTGAAACTATGAGCTACGAAAAATTATTTTGCTTCATGGTATGAGGTGTAGTAGAAAATATTTAGCTTCCTTAGAAAGCAATATAAAAACCTTTGCTATTGTTAAGATACTGAAATTTGCTTACCACCCTAAGCAGTTTAGCATTTGGTTAAATTAACAAGTTTCTTAATTACACTTTTGTTTGTTCTCAGGGTAGCAATGGACAAGTGCAGTTTCCCTTAACGAGGTTCACATGCCAGGGTCGCGCTTCCGGCTACTACGCTGATGTGGACACTGGATGCCAGGTAAGAGATAAAACACATATAATACATACAATACAGGTATAGCAATGAGAATCAACCACATATGAAGATTTTTGATTTTTAATTATTAGGGCAATAGAATTATTTCCGTGTGGTTTCCGATAGAGTAGAATAGGACCACTCCATCTCTTCCCGTTGATGTCGTACAAGGCGAATAAGGGAATATATTATAAAACATCAATCAGGCCTCTCCAACCCGTCTGGCCAGGGCGGGGAGTGTAGGCCAAATCCTCCGTCTGTCTCCGGCAGATGAGAGAGGGCTGTGCTCCTGCAGTGGAGACAAAAATAACCTGATGATGATGAATTATTAGGGCGTATGCGCTATACCTTGCAGAGGATTTTGTTTTTTAAAATATTCAAATCCATCAAGAAATGACAGTTATTTTTTACTTTGCTTTTGAGCCTTTTATTTCAGATAAATTTACATGAAACAATTGCTTATTTGCATTATAACATCGACACTATTATCTGACCCTCTTTGGCAAAGGCCTCCTCCAACCTCTTCCATTCCTCTCTATCTCTCGCTATCCTTGTCCATGTTTTCCCTGCTACAAACTTTATGCTCCTCATATACCTCTTAAACTGTCTCCCCCCTTTCTGTTTGTTTTGATAACCAATTAATCAACGTTCTGCTCCATTTCTCCTTTCCTCTCACTGTATGTCCTGTCCATCTCCATTTCAGTGTCTTTACTTTAAGTGTAACATTTTCTATTTTTGTACGTCTTCTAAGTGTTTGTTCTTTATTTTATCCAATTTCCTTTTTATTTCCTGAGGAAGTTATTAATATTTATTAAAAGCATTTTTCAAAACGCGTGCCAAATTCAATGGAAGCCAAAATAATTGTTTTATTTAGATGTTCTGTCTGTCTGTATGTATGTTTGTTACCTCATCACGCAAAACTACTGAATGAAATTTGATGCAGTTTTCACAGTTGTCTTGCTGGAGGTCTAACTTAAAATCTGGTGCATTTTTCATCTTGATACGCCACTTAGAGCCTGAGATATGAATATAGTATTTTTTTCTAGAAGCCATTATGCAATATAACAAAGCAGTATATAATATTATGTGATTGCGATTATGTGCGATTGGTTTGTACTATAGTTGGAGCGGGAGTGGGATCGGGATCGGGATTGAGAGTCTGAATGGGAGTGGGATAGGGAGCGAGAGTGGGAACGGGAGCGGATTCTGTAGTCCACGCGAGCGGAGCCGCGGGCACAGCTATGTCTGCAATAATTCTGTAACAATTCGGCACCGATAATTGTTCGGGCGAAAACAATTAGCGGTGCTTGTAAATCTTCAATACAATCGTATTAAATAACGATTACGCGCTCTTAGCTAATAATTTTTACATAACGTAACAATGTAAGCAATGGATGCGTGGACATACACAAGTGTATCATAATTTTTAACGATGTTATTACTTAATAGGTTAGTCGTAACTTGCATTGCAAGATGATAGTATTATAAATTAGCTATTGCCCGCGACTTCACATTACAAATTATTATAGTTTTCCCGTAGGAATAACCTGTTTTTTCGGGATAAAAACTATCCTATGTCCTATTCCAGATCCTAACATATATGTGTGCCAAGTTTCATCCCGATCCGTCCGGTGGTTGAAGCGTGATTGAGTAACAAACATACAAATATCCAAACTTTCGCATTTATAATATTATTAGTAGGATGAAAACGTTAAGTTCGCGTATCTGTACATTAAAAAATTGGAGGTCTAAGGAGAGAACACATTATGATAATTTATGAAATGTTTGTCTGTTTTGCTTATTTAGGTACGTAATAATTACAATTCGGATCTTTTTAAAGGAAGAGTGAATTGGCATCAATAATAAAAACTGTAACTGTAAGGGAGTACCGGGGGGGGGGGGGGGAGAGGAGGGGGAGAGGATGGGGGGGTCGTTTTGCTTATTTAGATACGTAGTAATTACAATTCGGATCTTTTTAAAGGAAGAGTGAATAGGCATCAAGAACAAAAACAAAAACTGTAAGGAAGTGACGGGGGGAGGGGGGGGGGGGCTCGTTTTGCTTATTTAGGTACGTAGTAATATTTAATATTCTCTGGTAATACGATGTACAGTCAGTGCGCTATGACAAATGACAAAGTTCAATCCAATTTTAACTTTATCGTCACTGGATAAGGTGCTAGGGCTGGTAGCTTAACTCAGAATGGGACTGTGCGTATCAAAATAATTAGGTAAAGATGTAACAGTTCGCCCACATCTCCGTGTGAAGGTGATCCGCACCCATAACTGGGTACGCGGCACCTACGTGTGGTTACCTTTATTCGCGGGTCATACATACACTGCCGTGACACTATTACGGTACTGTCAATAAAAATAATTAAATAGCAAACTTGACTAAGAGTGGGATAAGTCCTTATTTGTACATAATTTGATTTCTATATATTTGTTATTGTTGTTGTTAATTTTGGTTCAAAATTTCCATTTACATAATATTCTATACTTATTTTTTATTGCACAAATTTTAAAACTAAATACAGTTAAGTACACATTTTGTGTACTAAAGCGTGTTTATGTCTAAAAGAGATCTCAACGTACACTACGTATTATAATACTCAGCCAACTTAATTTCTGTCCCACTAAAAATCATGCTATACCTCATATGCTCTCTCATACTCTCGTTTTTGTTATAATAAACGCAATTTATTAAGATTCTTGAAAACTGACAAATTAATTAATTAACAAATTTCAAAATCTGCACATCAGATGAGAAAGCAGACAAATAAGACGGCATTAAAAATAATAGGGTCGCCAATCCAAGGTCTGCCGTGCCGATGGATGCGTGTCCAGGGGCTAGCCTGGTCGTAAGGCCCAGCCTCCTGGCCGGAGGCTGGGCGAACTCCGGGCACTATTAGCCTTACTGAATCATGCGGGGCTCTGATGAGGTGGACAATTATTTCCCTAGCTAGTCGTGGTACCTCAACAAGGCGGCGATGTTGTTCGCAACACATCACGTCAAGGGGTATCACGGGGCGAAAAGCGGGCGAAGGAAAGACACTTTGCGACATCAGATTGCGCAAAGTGGTGATACATCGTCTCTGCCTACCCCTCTGGGACCAAGGCGTAAGCATTATGTATGTATTTATGTAAAAATAATGTAACGCATAGATAAATTCGCATCGTGCCAATACGGAGTAAATAATAATAAATATTCCGTTGCAGAATTTTTTTGTCGCACAAAGAAAAAAAATAGGTTTAGTTTAAGTAGTTGAAAAGTTTTAGTCTTAGTTTCATTAAGTATTATTTTTATTATTAATGTAAATATTTGCATGCTCTTGTAAATAGCAGAATTAGGAGATCGTAGCCTCATAATGACCATCTGATGAACTGTACCCTATTCTTATAGCAAATAAAATCTTATCTTATCTTATCTTATCTAAAACACTGGTGCGTCAGTCATTTTTGTCGACCGTATACATATGTATCGCACACCATCATTAGAAAACTGTAACCATCACATTCCTCCAAAGACCGATCCTCCAATGTACATTAAACCATTTTATGTTACACGCAAGCTATTTTGAATCAACGTAACTTAAAAAGAAAACGAATCCGAAATTGATTTGTTTTAGTCAATGCAAGGAGATCGCAGCTATTTTAAATTGACAGTATCCCAAAAATAAATCCCATAAATGGTGCTTTATGACCACAATTTTTATTAATAAGCTCATAATAATGTTTATCTTCATTTTACAACCATGTTGCAACTCATTACTCATTTTCGGTTACGTAAAACGGACCGTGTAAGCAACATTGGCTGTATGTCACATTATCATCGATGCGTGCGACTTAAAAAAAAACTGTAATGGCGGCGCCCATTGGCGCGTTTTTCAAGAGATTTATTACGGGCGATAAACTTTTACGTAAAGTTACGAAGGTCGTAGCGAAAATGAACCTCAACATTCGATGTTTTACTTGACGAATGGCCAAATTGGACATCAAACTGAAATGTCATCTTCATTTCAAAACTAATGATGATGATAGCTGACATCAACAGAATAATTTCGACTAAAAAATTACTACCAAAATGTTTCATTGCTTTAAAATTTAAAAAAATATACTTATATATGTATATAAAAACGCAGTTGCAAAAGAAGTTGCAAGCCCCAGAATAAGTAAGGTAAGTACCTAAAAAGAATGAATATAAATAATTATAGGCAACGATCTCTATGTACTACTAGATGGAGCGTTCCAATCAATCGCTCTGTTCCACGCACTTGCGTGTGGCTACTTAGCCACAACTCTTTCACATTCACTTTGAAACTTGTGCAGTTACTACTCAGAACATTTAATTATTTACTAAATATTGACATTATTTAACCGTAGCGTCAATATTTAGTAATAATTAAATGTTCTGAATAGTAACTGCACAAGTTTCATTGTGAATGTGAAAGAATTGTGGCTACTTGCGTGGAACAGAGCGATTGTTTGGAACGATCCATCTAGTAGTACATAGAGATCGTTGATTATAGGAAATAATAATTTAAGAAAAACTTAATGTAAAAGTCGAAGACTCCTTGATCTACTTCACTTCTTAGGCGCAAGCCACACTAAAGACACGTCTGAAAGGACGAGATGAAGACGCGGCGCGGACGGGGCGCGAACGCGACTTTCCAAACTATATAGAAGAGACGGGGCTAATTACAATTGTTTAAAGAAGGTCTTATAAAACTCTTGACATCGTCGATACATCATCATCAGGTTATTTTGTCTCCACTGCAGGAGCACAACCCTCTCTCATCTACCGGAGACAGACGAAGGATTTGGCCTATACTCCCCGCGCTTACCAGACGTGTTGGGGAGGCCTGATTGATGTTATAAAACGTACCTACGTTATAGAAGTGAGATATTAGGTATCAATTCTGACACGGAAGCAAATTATCCAGAAGCTGTTGTATCTGCCACATCAGTAGATAGCACTGATATTTGTGGTAAAGCGAGCCTCAAATATAGACTTAGTTGCCAACGCAAAGGTTGCTTTGTTGCAGATGGCTTAGTCGCCTTGTACGACATCCACGGGAACAGTTGGAGTAGTCCTATTCTACTTTACCGGAAACCACACGGCAAAATCGTCGATACGCTGAAGATGAAATTCGGTATTGCAAGACGCGGTCGTGACACTGTGGGTTTCCACAGAACAGCTCTTATTGTGGGTTTCGTTGGGGGAATCGGCATTCAACTGTCAAAAGAGGTCGCGCACCCCGTCTCGGCCGTATGAATACCTATTGCAATGGGCCGCAAATTACGAAATATCTCAATCGCACTCGTCGCCTCTTTATGTTTTGCATATTTTTTTATGAAAGTACCTAAAGGGTCGCCGCGTTTTGGCCCTTCTGTGTGGCTTGCGTCTTAGGTGACTTCATGTCAGCTTTTAGACTTTACTTACCTGACCTTAGAATTACTGGACATAAGTCTTCCCAATTGAACGCCATCACACCCAGTACTCTGCCCTCTTCATAGGTCCATCTGCCGGCGGGGCGTCCCACCCTGCGTCTACTCCAGAACTCGTCTGCGACTGTTATGTCACCTTCGCTCTTCGTCGGATCTCCTCATTACGAATCATATCCATCAAAGAAACTCCGAGCATAGCCCTCTCCATAGCTCGCTGAGCGACTTGTAACTTGTGGACGCTGTCAGGCCCACGTTTCTGCGCCGTAGGTCATGGCATATTAGGTAACTTAATAAGCTTAAATGTTGAATAATATGATTCTAAATGTAGAAACGTAAATAAAATACGTAATAACTGCAAAACACCATAAATTTAAACCACTTGTTAACAATCTTGTCCAAATCAGACCAGATCTAATAATAGGTTGTTAGAATAACCTTATTTGGAACTAGCATGAAACGTATTAACCATTTCGAGACGGCAAATCTTTACTTTGACGACGCCTTGCGCAGAATATTAAATGGCATTTTGCTTCTGGTGTTCCTACCGCCTTTGCAAAACTGTAGAAGGTGATTTTAAACTATTAAAGAACTAATTTGCGTAGCGAGATGTTAAAGAAATATAATGTGTATGCGCTGTAAAAACACTCGTTAGTATTCGTTGATGTAGTTGGAGATTTGAAGTCAAGGTTATTAAGGCAGAAAATTGCATCGTATGTTTTTAACACGTTGAGTGTGAAACGGGGCCTGAAACACCTTGTACGTGTCTGACCTGTGGTGCGGCAATGAAAAACATCAACTTCTCTGTCGTGTGGAGGGTATAACTTCTATTTGGTACTGAACCAAATAGAAGTATGAAAAAGATAAATATATATCTGAAATGTGCTATTGATCTCGAGTTTGGTATACCTACCTTAATACCGGGTTTCTTAAACCTTGTGCGGCACTGAATAAATAAAATTTTAATACAGTGCGGAAAAAGGTGGGGTTTAATAAACACACAGATAAAACAAAAATAATACATTAAAAAGAAATACAAAAACTTTGTGCCGCCACAATGTCTGGTTTAGGGCAAGGTTCAAAACGCCCCTTACCGCAGTAATGGAAAGTATAACTTAATCAGTGAACGTGTTAAAAATTTGTAAAAAAGTGATACTTACTTGGCTTGCCCGTCCATGGTGCAATCCCTTAGTCGCCTCGACGACACCCACGGGAAGATAGGGGTGGCCCTATTCTAAGCCGGGAACCACACGGCATAATCTATACTGTCTAATGCAAAGCGCATAATATACTTCCTCTTCCTTTATTTTTCCTCCGTTTCTTCAAAAAGTAGATATTTCAGTTGGTTTTAGCTAACTAGGAATTCTTAGCCCGGAATTATAATTCCGAATTTCTTACTCCGGGATTACAATTCCGATTTAGAATTCTAGTTAGCCAAAATCAACAGAAGTAGATCTACTTCTGCAGAAACGAAGCAAAAAAAAGAAAGATTATTTTATCCTTATTTTGCATTGCTCTTATCAAGTTTGAGGAAGAAAAGATTTTTTTTTCAATTATCGTCATAGTTATAGCCTATTTCATAGTTTGCGACAGTCATGCACTAGGGAGCCCGTATCGCGGCGGCTGGTTTCTTGTGATATCTTCTGTCGATGGGGAGGGGGGGGGGGGAGTGGGAGTGGGAGTGGGGCAAGGAAAGTGTAGTGTTGTGATAATGAGTATTGTGTAGTATGTTTGTGCGTGTGTGTGTCTTCCTGTGATGTTATTTCTAACAGCTTTTCGGTACCGTCATAGTCAAGTAGATTAAGGTGGTCTTTCCACGACTTCAGTGAGTCGGTTTTTTTCGTACTGGTGCAAGTCAATGTTCTCATTAAGTTTGTTTTATATATGTGGGGTCAAGAATTTCCTGAATCTTTGTCCAAATCATAATCATATTTATTGGTAACAAAATTACAAGTCAAAAATGTTTTTAACAATTAATGTCACATAGGTAACAGATAATAATTAATAAATAATGTCATAAATTCACAAATGTCAAGTAAAATAAATAAATAAATAAATATCTCAGACATTCACACCAACTATCCAGTCCCAAACTAGGCAGAGCCTGTGGTATGGTTACTAGATAACGGATAGACATACTTAAATAAATATATAAACATCCAAGACTTGGGTACAAACACTCATATTCATCATACGAACATTTGCCCCTAGCGGGATTCGAACCCGCAACCTCCGGCGTGGCAGTTCGAGAGCTTCCCGTTCCGCCATTTTTCAGGAATTCGTCAACTGAGTAATATGCCTAAAATTAGATTTAAATTAAATTAAATTAAAATTAGATGGTGGTAAAATTAGATTTTAACTAAGAAGATGTCTTTGAACTACATACGGTACAGATGCGGATTACTGACCTTTGGTGGTCTATTTTGTGTCAGAACCAGTTTTGTTCACTGCAAAAAGAGCAAGGCTGTATCGAGATGTACTAACGTGGCTACCTTTATTGGATTTTCTCAGATCATCGTCTGCTTTCAAGGCAGGATTGAGTACTCTATAGTACAGATTTAGTTACGCCTTAAAGTGACAGTGAGATGGTCGAATTTGACTTTACTCACTGTATCTAAGGACTAACATGTGACCAAACGAGATTAGGGAATAATACGGCACAGACTTTCATTTAAGTAACATTGTTTCTCTATTTAGTTAACTTTTTTAATTTAAATTCGGAACAGAGGGCTAATACGGTGTAGTGACAGTGAGATACTCGATTTGAGTTATCTCACTGTCACATATATTCAAGTCATAGACCATGTGTAGGATAGCTGCGGTAGAGAGTGTTCATAAACAACAACATTGATTTGCTATTTAATACACTTTTTGTAATTTACTTTTTGCATTTCAGCTTACTAATTCTTTCGGCTATGTCGGTCACCTTCGTTATTCATAGGATCTCCTCATTACGAATCATATCCCTCATAGAGACCCCGAGCATTGCCCTCTCTATAGCTCGCAGAGCCACTTGAATCTTGTGGATCAGGCCCACCATCAGTGTCCACATCTCCGCGCTGTAATCATGACAGGCAGGACGCACTGATTAAATATATTTGTCTTTAAACATTATGGAATAGGCGACTTGACGCAGTTTTCCGAATACTGCCCAGCCTAACTGAATTCTTCTGTCAGCTTCCCTATTGAAATTAATCCTACCCAACTATATTGCCTGTCCTACGCAGACGCACTCCTGAACATCTTCGATATTGACATTGTCGACGATCATCGGTCTAATACAGGGGCCACTAATTATCAAATAGCGAACTTTTTGTATCGAAACTTGTGGAAATACCTGAAATACATCAGCTAAAATAAATCTATAAATGAGCTCTGTCACATTCTGTCAAGTTCTTGCAAGGACCAGTAATGTTGAACTACACTTTCATACAAATGATATGAAATGAGAGGTCAACTTGTATATAAGCATCCTGACATTTTATTGAGATATAACTTATACCAGATTGTGCCCGAATTCAAAGCTATTAAACAGTGAAAACGCCGTCAAATTCTGTTCAGTAGTTTCTAAGATTACAGACAGACACGAAATTTTTTAATTATATTTTTGGACTCTACTGGTCTTCAGTAACGTCCGGGCAGTGAATTTTTTTTTAACTTCAATGTACAAATTTGCTTTTATTATATGTATAGATGTGTATCCGTTATCTAGTAAAGATAGCACAGGCTCTGCCTAGTTTGGGACTGGATGATTGGTGTGAATATCTGAGATATTTATTTTATTTTATTTATTTCTTTATTATTTTTGGGGAGATGAATAAAGTTGTTTCAACAATGATATGATACTCATTGAAATTGAAATCAGGAAAGCAACTCGCTCGTATTAGTGGCCTTCTGCCGAGCGACTGCCATTATCATTAGCATTCAAAGCAATTTAAAATTGTAATTATAGTCATATATATACATACAAATATTATAATTCTGACTACTTAAAAAGGATAAGAGGCGGAGTTAAATAATAGCTGATTGAAGTAAGTACCTGGTCCTATTTAGTGAAATCATTTAATACTGTTTTAGTAGCTGTTTTCTTGTGGATTCCGTATATGTTATTGTTTGTCCTTCCTTTTACGCTGGTACGAAATAATGTACCACGGTATTCGTAGGCATTTCTTTTTGTCTCCACTGCAGGAGCACAACCCTCTCCCATCTGCTGGAGACAGACGGAGGATTTGGCCTACACTCCCCGCGCCGGCCAGACGGGTTGGGGAGGCCTGATTGATGTTTTATAATGTATTCCCTTAGTCGCCTTGTACGACATCCACGGGAAGAGTTGGAGTGGTCCTATTCTACTCTACCGGAAACCACACGGCAAGCTACTTGGTCTAACTATTGCTTAAAGGTTTCCTTTCTTAGTATTTTGATATTTTCTTTGCCCTCTAGCAGTTTCTCAAAATTATTTGTCTCTCTTCTAGCTTTTTCGGATCCTGGGCGTTGCTTTCTGCTTTCACCCTCTATATTTCGATCAATTATGGGTACCTACTAGATGGAGCGAACCAAACAATCGCTCTGTTCCACGCAACAGCGGCTCCGGGACGCTATTTTCATGCAGCATTAATATTTAGTAAATAAATAAATGATCTGCGTAGTAACTGCATAAGTGTCAAAACGAATGTGATGGTGTGCGGCTCCCGGAGCCGCAGTTGCAAGGAACAGAGCGATTGTTTGGTTCGCTCCATATAGTAAGCACATAGAGATCGTTGGTTTTAACTAGCTCATTCTGTAATTGTCTCCTCCATTCTTCTGAAACTGTTATTAAACATAAATGGTCACATGAGTGTTGTAAAGCTGCACTGCTAGATCTCGAGACAATAGGCTTCACACACTTCTGTCGCCCGCGTGCGCTCCCAAGCACCGACCTTGACCCGTCCTGCGCATACCTCGACTATTTCAAATGTTTTGGATGATTTATAACTACCTGATAGTTCAGTAGGACAGAATGAATGAATACATATTTATATAAATATAGAACAATAAATAAACAATTAATACATTGATTTCCAGATCATACAATATATATACAAATACACACACACCCACACACACAAACAAACACACACACACAATCACTAGACTGTATATACGCCGTTATTGGCAGTAAGAACTATAAATTAGAATAATACTGTATACTAAGTGCTGTGGATTTTGTGAAAATAAAAATAAATAAAAAAAAAACACTTACATACACACGTAATGCTCACGCCTTGGTCCCAGAGGGGTAGGCAGATACAATGTATCGCCACCACACCCTCTCCTCCGTCCTCCGCATCCAGCCGCTTCCGGCCACAATATATATTTTATTGCACACAAATTACAGAAAACACAAAGTATACACAGGACCAAGTGACGGCATTACTGCTTTAAGCGATTTCTTCCAGGCAAGCTTATCATCATCATCAGGTTATTTTTGTCTCCACTGCAGGAGCACAACCCTCTCTCATCTGCCGGAGACAGGATTTGGCCTACACTCCTCGCGCTGGCCAGACGGGTTGGGGAGGCAAGCTTATAGCTAGAGAAAATCGGAAGGGAGAATGATGCGGGTGCAGAAGATGTTGCCGACTGTCTAATGATTACGAGATACATACGAAAGCTGGATGTGAGACGAGGCTTTGGCAATGCCCAACTCATCAGCGAGGAAATTGTTGGTTTTAATATTTAGGGAAGATCTTATACAAGTCGACATCGTCGATAGGCTGAAGATGAAATTCTGTTTTTCTGGTAACTCAAAACATTGTATACCAAATCAACCAGAATCAGTGTATCGTGTGGTTTCCGGCTTAGAATAAACCTTCAATGTTTCTGTAGGTGTCACCAAGGCTTCTAAGGGATTGCAACAAGGATGGCGCAGCGTTCTCCTGTGTATATTACGATCATTATTAAGATCACGCCTCCCTAGCGTGTGGTCATCATCATAATCAGGTTATTTTTGTCTCCACTGCAGGAGCACAACCCTCTCTCATCTGCCGGAGACAGACGGAGGATTTGGCTTATACTCCCCGCGCTGGCCAGACGGGTTGGGGAGGCCTGATTGATGTTTTATAATGTATTCCCTCAGTCGCCTTGTACGACATCCACGGGAAGAGTTCGAGTGGTCCTATTCTACTCTAAGTATAGCGTGTGGTGATTATGGCAAATCCCTCAATGGACAGCCTACCAAATTTAGCATTCTATTGGGGAGGCTTATGTTCAATAGTGGATGTACAGCGGAAAAGTCTCAAATGCCTCTCGAACCTCCACATTAGTAAACATTTATCGACTTAAATTACAATCCATTCATTCTGCGGTCGGCCGAAATATGTCAGAACAACAATATGCATAGCGTGTCAAATGCTCTAAGCGGAATGAGTTGCGGGCACCGGCGCAGGCGCACCCATTGTTTGCTTACAATTACGACGCTTGTATTGGGTCGCTTTGGCAATGGCTGCGTGCGAAACAAATTAAACTATACACCACAACTGAATGTGCGTGAATAGTATCAGGTTTAAGAGCGTTAAGCGATTTTGTGGTTAGTTGAAGATAAGAACCAATAGTATGTGCCCTTGGGCAGGTGTCTATAAGGCATCTCGCTGCCTTAGTGGCACTGGACTCGAGCGCCAGAGATAGTGAGTTCGTTTCCTTATTTTTCCTTACTAGCTGTACCCGCGGCTCCGCTCGCTGGACTACAGAATCCGCTTCCGTTCCCACTCTCGCTCCCTATCCCACTCCCACTCAAACTCTCAATCCCGTTCGCGATTCCATCCCAATCGTAATCCCGCAATATTGTACTGCACATAAGAAAAAAATTCTTTATTAATATCTCAGGTTCTAAGTGGCGTATCAAGATGAAACATGCACCAGGTTATAAGTTAGACCTCCGGCAAAGACAACTGTGATAACTGCATTAAATTTCATTCAGTAGTTTTTGCGTGATGAGGTAACAAACATACATACAGACAGACTAAAAATCTAAAAACAATTATTTTGGCTTCCATTGGCCCTATAAAGACCCCTCATACACATTTTCCCACAATATCTCCCATGTACAGATATTGGCAAAACACATAGGTAGGACACGAACACAGTCTATGAAAACTCCGTTTGAAGTTTATAGTCCACCTCACACCTCTTTAAAACTTTTCCAGTCGAGGCGTAAAGCCTAACAAACGAAAAAGACGTTGTTTTCCTTTCGATTTTCTGCCTTGTTCTCGACAGATGTGCTCTGAATACCAAATGTTACAGGCAAATGTCAAATTAACACTTGTTGTAGTTCATTTCGTCGCCATGCTCACTGGTGTAGCGCTACTGGAGTATTCAAGTTTTACAGCTACGCGAGAAGGAAAGGAAGACGATATATCGGAATATGCCGTGTGGTTTCCGGTAGAGTAGAATAGGACCACTCCAACTCTTCCCGTGGATGTCGTACAAGGCGAGTAAGGGAATACATTATAAAATATCAATTAGGCCTCCCCAACCTGTCTGGCCAGCGCGGGGAGTGTAGGCCAAATCTTCCGTCTGTTTCCGACAGATGAGAGAGGGTTGTGCTCCTGCAGTGGAGACAAATTAACCGGATGATGTATCGGAAGCATCATCACGCCGCCAGGAATATATTGATAGGGATGATTATATAATGATAAACCAACTCCAACTTATTCACGGAGATATGTCAGTAGGCCATTTTCTCGTGAAAATGCGTTGAATTATTATAAAACAAGCACTTATGGTAGTGGCCCAAATATAGTATAGGTTTTATGTTTATCTTTATTATTGCCACTTCTTCCCCTCGGTTATACAGGTGGAAGTGAAGTAGTTTTAGGCAGAATTTGACGTCAAAAAGATAATAATGTATTAAAATTTTGAAAATAAATGTTTTGATTTTGATATTATTACCTACTTTATGCGTAGTCCAACAGAAGTGAATCATTGCCATGAGTGGGTTATCAATCAGTGGGTCTGCGAGAAATAAGCCTATCTCGTGGTTTCACCAGTGGGATAAATTAGTCGGTCTACGAGAAAACGGGACCTCATTCCTCTACTCTCAGATCAATAACTACAACATTGGTCTGAGATACTGCCACTTTGAGATACTGCTACTTTATCTATGACAGTAAATGTGACTGCTTGTGACACGCACCAGTTAAGGCCAGTCTAGGCAAGACTGGCGCTTACAATGAGCTATTAAAGCAACATTGCTTGTTATTGGCTGTGAAATAGCATTTTTAATTAACAAGGAAGGTAATTAGATCCAAGTAATTTCCACTTGTCACATTTGTTACAAACATTGGCTAACTTTTAGCAAGAGACGTTCTTCATTATCAGCCTGTAAGAATCAACTACTAGACATCATAGGCCTCTCCCAAGGCGTGCCACTGAACCCGATCTTCGATTCTTCTCATTTAGTCACCGCCAGAAGACTTTACTGGTTATAACTGATTGCTCTAATCAATGTCATCATCATCAGGTTATTTTTGTCTCCACTGCAGGAGCACAACCCTCTCTCATCTGCCGGAGACATCCGGAGGATTTGGCCTGCACTCCCCGCGCTGGCCAGACGGGTTGGGGAGGCCTGATTGATGTTTTATAATGCATTCCCTTAGTCGCCTTGTACGACATCCACGGGAAGAGATGGTTATACCGCCATCTATCGGTCGTCAGAGCCTCGTTCGTTCCTCGGCAGGGTGTATACCACGTGCAATCTAATCAATGTAGAGAAAGTTTGGTATTTTATATATTTTATTTTTATTTTTTTAAGACCTCTGAAATGTTACTTTGACACTGACACAACTTTATTTACAAAATTTAATTAAAGAATTTGTTAGAAAAACTGTTTGCTCTCGCGATTATTGGAGAAAAGTTTATTAAGTATTTGTTTTTCAAAAATAATGTAGGTATACTTCGGGCAACGATCTCTATGTACTACCAGATGGATGATCCAAACAATCGCTCTGTTCCACGCAAGTAGCCACAACTCTTTCACATTCACAATGAAACTTGTGCAGTTACTACTCTGAACATTTAATTATTTACTAATTATTGACATATAACTGTAGCGTCAATATTTAGTAATAATTAAATGTTCTGCGTAGTAACTGCACAAGTTTCATTGAGAATGTGAAAGAGTTGTGGCTATTTGCGTGGAACAGAGCGATTGTTTGGGACGCTCCATCTAGTAGTACGTAGAGATCGTTGACTTCGGGTTTGGTTTTTACTAGTGACATACCTATATTATGCAACAAATATCTGTGCGTGTAAGCTGATCTTCTTAAAGCAGATAACTTCCTAACCTCAAATCTTACTAATCAATATCAAAATATTTATTTTCAAAATTGGAATACATTATTCTCTTTAGACGTCAAATTCTGCCTAAAACTACTCCACTTCCACCTGTATAACCGAGGGGAAGAAGTGGCAACAAACCCAACGGCACAGGGCCCTACCTTTGATTTATCTTATTCTTACTAAAGCTTACTATTAACGTTAGTAAGGGAATGGAACTAAAGAATAACGGAAGTTATAAACAGGCTACAAAGGGCTCGTTTCCAAGGCCTCACTGCTTAATTTTTTTTTGCTTTGTGAACCTATAGTCTTTACCAGGTGTCCAATAAAAAAATACAATGAAGGAATAAAAAATCGCCCGTATTCCTATGTCTTACACCCGGTAAGGTCGGCTGCAGGAGATCTCCATTAGAGTTAAGCTTATCTTTGTACACAAGATTTCATAATTAAAGAATATATACAGTTTTCATTTGTATCCAACAACAGTCTTGAGCAAGAAATGCTCGCGAGCGCTCACGTCGCTCACATTGATGATGTGAACCGTTAAAACAACACGCATCTCTGACCCAGTGTCAACAAGTGTTAAATAACCACGCTTCCATTGAGCTCGGAACTCGAATCCGATCCGTCACAGCCGGCTGGCCGCTCGTCACTGATCCACTGAACCAGTTCCGCCCGGCACCTTGAACTTTCGCTTTCGCGTAACATTAATGACGGAGGCCGTGAGCATGGTGATAAGCGGAGCGGGAGTGGTAGTCGACAAAATAGTTTTGAATTTTTCCCGAATTTACTTAGCCACAATTTTCGATAAAAATCGATTCCACTCCCTCCCCTGATCTCTTACCCTCCCCATTCCCATATACTTCCATGACCCTCTCCGCTCTTTCCCCCTTATTGTTAACCGAATTCCGCCGAGCATTGTTATATATTAGGTGATGTAATATCGAATGTTGTCCAATCCTTGTTTAATTCATATAGCACTGGAGAGAATCCTAGTTTGGGATTAGACAAGTGTATGTGTATATAAATATATATAAAAATATATATAATATATTTGAAAATGGTAAGAGTAGTGTGGGACGCCCCCTAGCTAGATGGAGCGACGATCTGCATAAGGCGACTAGCAGTGACTGGATGAGACGAACCGAGGATAGGGTTCACTGGTGGGCCTTGGGAGATGCCTATGTCCAACAGTGAACTCCTTCAGAATTATGATGATGATGGTAAATGTACTGTATGTGAGTTTTTGAAAACCTAAAATACGCTTAACTTTTGATCGACTAAGCTAATTGCGTGGAAATAAAGTCTAATATATCCTTCAATTGTACTGAATTTTGTAGGTAAGTTGTTGAGACATTGAACAAGCTTTATTAGGCGTCTTCTTAGGAGGGAGACCGCCTTCTCTACTGGTATTATTAGGTATTTATTTCTTGCCCGTGTCGCTTATGACCGTAGTCGCCGCCTCGATAGTTATTTGTTCACGCACAATACAGCGAGTTCACTACAGAAATTGCATTACTTGCCATCCACTGACCCGACGTTTGTTAATCTGATAAATTTCTGAGCTTCGAAAGCTTGATATTTCGTGGAAATTAGAGCAAGGCCCTCCTTGGGGAAATGCTAACATGGTTTGGACCAAGACATTATGTTACTTACATATCTCTACATATCTATCTATAATTTTAACAGAGATCAGCATGTGACACCATCTCTGCCGCCACTGCTATATTATGTACTAGCTGTGCCCGCGGCTCCGCTCGCGTGGACTACAGGATCCGCTCCCTATCCCACTTCCACTCAGACTCTCAATCTCACTCTCTATCCCGCTCCCGCTACCGCTCACGAATTCAGTCGAGCATTTACGGACGGTTTTCGGAAACTATAAAGTCGCATAACTTTTGATTGGCTGCACCGATTGCAATGAAATAAAGCCTATATGTTACACCAAATTAAGCACCATGTTTCTGTGAAAAGTCCATCAAAGTCTGAACAGTAGTTTTAAAGTGATGCGTGCACAAACTCACAGACAAACAGACAAAAATTTCAAAAATGATCTATATATGTTCTGTTGCTTATCCTTAGACCCTCCAATTTTTTTTTGCAAATATCTTCAATGTACAGACACGCCAAGTTTACGATTTTATTTATTAGATTGCTGTGTTTGAAGAGCGAAAAGAACATAAGTCTTTGGCAGAGAATACTAAATATTAAAGAAGCGACACTTACCTTCCCCCCGCAAAATAGATTACGGCTCGCACCGCATTGCCCGCCTGTACAAAGTTACTACGCTGGCCTCTCGCTATCTACCAGCGCCGAGAGATCGACATATAACGTTGTCCCTCTCTCGATCGACTATGATCTCGCGCTGGATAATGTACACACACAAACGTCTACTGTCAGTCTGGTGGGCCTGTAGTAGAAGTCTTTGGTGGGTTCCAGTTAGTAGTATTATTTACACTTTATTGTACACAAATATAAGTCACACAGCTAATTTAAACACAAGATGTACAAAGGCGCACTTAACTCTGTAAGATTATTATGTATAGTTGTATGGATTTATGTAAGGACAGTCACAGGGCTAGATCATACCATTTATGGCCACGTTCACTGCACGTAGATAACTCAAAATTGGGCATATGAGTCATCTGATATGATTCATTATGCCAAAATCTGAGAATGTTGAAAAGTACCTCACTACATCAAACAATGACGATCGTTTCGATTTATTTGCCAGTAGTGTCAATGTTATAAGAAGTGCACTCATCAAGGACTTCGAATCGTGTGTCCAATTATATTAGTTTGATGACAACTTAGTGTCAACATTATATACTTTAATATTTGTAATTATTGTATCCATTTTAGACCTAAGTTTTTCCATCCATTTGTGTAAGCTTGTTATTGGCATATTGTTGCACAAGTTTAAATTATATTTTGTTACTTAGGCTGTAAGCTTTCCAAATATAAATAAAATAAAAATAATTTTTTTTCGCTCTAATAAAGATGATAGCTAAAAATACATATAAGGAGTTGACATCCTCCAAATTTGATGTAGTTGTAACCATGGATCGGAATTAGGTAGTTTCATTTGTGTACTTGTGGCGAAATGTTTATGTTAATATTTTAAGCAACAGGGTTGTATCTGCAACATCAGTAAACATCTTAACGAACTGACTAGACAATCATGTTGACTGCTGATATGGAAGCACCAGCTGTAAGCTGTCTTTCTATTTAAAATAAAATAAATATTTAAATAAGGATATGTCGGGATTTTTCTGAGATTTAATTAAAATATTTGTTCATTCATTCATTCAGTATTTTCGTTGCAAGTACATAAAAGACTACCTAGTTCCGATAAGATAAGATAAGAAGCCTCTTTATTACTGAAAAGAAAATTAAAAATATAAAAATGTAAAAATTACAAATTAAATTATTACACTATTATTAAATTGTTACATTATATCACATTACTATTAGTTGAATATTTATTTAATTTATTAGATATATTATTTATTTATATGATTTAAAATACAGTCCGCCCGTAGGACGAAGGCCTCCTCCAGTTGCCTCCACTCGTTCCGGTCTCGTGCCAGTGTAGTCCACGTCGCTCCTAGCATTTTCCTTATTTCGTCACTCCATCTTTTTCTTTGCCTTCCTCGTGATCTTTTTGCGTCCCTCGGGTACCAGCCCGTGAGTATCTTGGACCATCTCTCATCTGGATTCTGGACCTAGTTCCGATACCTGGCAACAATTACTATAGAGATGTTGTTGGGCCACCCTCAGCATTCTTGTCTTTAGGTCAAGGTGTCGCGTTGACGCGTAATCGAAAAACGTCTCCATTGTCAGTGCTCGTTCATTCAGAGATCACATAAAGTTGCATAAAGTAAACATAGTCTAAAACATATTTTAGATTGTTAAATAAATAGAATTGAGTTTCATAGTAATAGCATAATATGCATGAAAATTGAGTAACTGCTTGACTTATTGCTACGAGTATGAAGGTATAGATAGTTCAACGCACGATGGCATAATCCGAACGTCAGTGTACCTACGTGGACTAGCTAGTGATTGTGGAAGAGTTAGGAAAGTTGATAAGTTAGTATGTGGACGAGCTAGGAATTGATATTTGACGAGTTAGGAAGTGGACGAGGTAGGAAAACGAACGATGTTACCCTGCAGACGATGAACAATTGTCTCCCAGAGTGAGAAGAGTCTAAATAATCAATGTATTTTCAGCTATACCGATTTCAGACTTTGAAGTGTCCAGTCGTCAGAACTGTAGACATAATAATTTCTGTCAATCTGCAAGAAACTTGATTCCCTGTATTATAGACTAGCTGTGCCTGCGGATCCGCTCGCGTGGACTACAGAATTAAATAACGTTGTAACTCATTAAGCGTTAATTCCCGTCCCCCTTCCCCTGTCCCCTTCCCCTGTCCCCTTCCCCTGTCCCCTTCCTCCTTCCCCCTTACCCCTCCCGCTTCAGCTCCTGCTCCGAACACTGCAAATATTTTCAAACTACAGACACGCGACGGTTCTATCATTAATAGTTTCGCAGACATTTTATGGCTAATTTTTTTACACCTTGGGTTACATTATTCAAGTTTAAGTAAGGGTTTCTAATTTTTTTTAGTAAAAAAATATAGCCTATGTTACTCCGGGATAATGTAGCATTATAATGGTGAAATGCAGCATTATAATGGTAATGTTTTCATACAAATCAATCAAATTGCAAGTGTTTAAGCTTAGAAATTGTACAAAGTTACACCTATATTTCATTCCAGATTAATAGTCTTATGAAAACCAACGCTATTTGCGTCTCGGTAACATATACATGAAAGGGTCACCAGCAGCAAAAATAGGTTTGTATTACCAAGTAAACTTTGCGGTCCACTTAGGAACACCATCTATTGTGTATTTTGTTTTCGAGACGCAAATGCGTTTGTTTTCATAGGACTATTAATCTGGAATGAAATATACCTAGGTATTGTTATAGATAATCGTTTAGTTCTATTGGAGAGCGCTCTGTTCACATACAAATGGACTTCCCTTTCTGTGGACATTACTTTGTAAAATTTTGTTGAACAATAAAAAATACAAAAATGTTTGTAATCGGTCCTGTAGTTTTTGGGTTTATTCGTTACAAAAATACTAATCATTCCTCTTTATAATATTAAATGTAGATGTAGATTGATTATTGATGCTTTCCTTGGCAAAATTATGTAACCCATGACAACCTTGCAAATCAGCATGGTACACCGCAGGACAACAAAATGGTAAATGATAATAAATACTTTTAATACCTACATAATTCGTTCATTATTCTGTAGATAAATGCAAGATACAAATGGTTTTGACAGGTCGATCAATCAATTCATACCCAGTGGCCCCTTGAATAGAAAAGTACAAATAATTTAAATATTTGTCGGTATTTTAGAATCAAACGAATTACCTGTGAATAAATTAATATTAACACGATATCCATAAATTTTGACCGTAAAATTAATGATTATTAAAAAAACTGGAATTAATTATGCAAGTGGTATTTATTAAGTGCTCTATTTTCAACACAATTTAGATACACTTAAATTTGTTGATATAACCTATCTGCTAATTGGATAGTCTTTAAGTTTTGTTTTGTTATTTAGTAATTAAGGTTATTAATCCACTCGAAATCAATTCAAGAAATCGGAAATATACACCAAGTCTTTTTGAATGAAAAAAGTCACTTTCGATCCTGCTAAAATACTAATAAAGTACAATATTTTGTTTCTAGTCTAGTTGTTTTGGTTCATAGCGTTGTTTCGTTCGACCTGTGATACTTTTCATCCTTTATGAGTCCACTGCTGGAAAAGAATGACGTAGGTTTGCCGCAACTGAACCCCATCTTTAATTCTCCGGTTCCAGTGGCTAGAGTACGGTTAGGGCTGAGTAGAGTAGGGTATTTCATATTTTATAAAGTTCTCTTAGACTATGTTAGTTCAATTATAGTCTCATACCATAACGCAAGGGTCATCAGTTCGATGATGAGATGGGCTTACTCCGTAAAGTCATTTTGTACTCTCTAACGAGACACGTCACATGTTCTGATAAGCGTTTGTCGTGTAACTATTACACTCCGAAATATGTAGGTACTTACGGAGTAAGCTCCAGATCCTTTAACTTGTTAGAGGTTGAACGTTGAAGTTTCTACCGGAAACGAAAATGAAAACTTCGCGGTGTTGGCAGACTGATTGATGATCGCAGTAATTGTCTCAATATACACATGAGAACGCTGCTGCCCGTCCCAGGTGCAATTAAGTCGCCTTGACAATACCTATGACAAGATTGGGGGTGGCCCTATTCTAAGACGGGAACCACAAGCCTCAACTCGCACTTCGCCTGTACTTTTGAGACACAAATCCTATAATTTCAAGGCTAACTAGACTCCGATCTTGAATAAAATTATCATCAACTAAAATGTAGATCACATTTCATACTCACAAGCTTTGAAATCAGCATATTATAGATACAAAATCATGCATATTGATTTGAAGCTATTAAATTCGAATACAATCCGCCAGGAAGTCGTTAATAAATCCAGATGGGTGTCAACTGGCGAAAAATATTTATGTTTAAAACAATTTTAATTGTTCAACCAGATGAAGTAGAGGGAACGTCAAACCATGGACTGCCTAATATCAACTTACGATTGCAGTACTGTTTATATGTAACTGTTACATTTCTGGCCCCAATGGCTCCGTCGTGGCTTCTTGATGGGATAACCAAGAGCTAGAGATAATTGCATCGACCTACTCGCTCGTACCTACTCGATATTCGTGTACTCCGAAAACGTCCTCTTATTTTGCTTACACTGACGATGTGTAACAGTACTTCTATACTAATATTATAGATGTGAAAGTTTGGATGTTTGGATATTTGGATGTGTGGATGTTTTTTCCACGGACGGATCGGGATGAGAATTGACACACTTATAGGTTAGGTCCTGGAATAGGACATAGGATAGTTTTTATCCCGAAAAAACATCTCATTCAATTATAATTTCATAATTTCAATAAGTCCATGAGACCTTACACCATTTTTGATCTTACTTTTTTGTTTTGAACACCTTTTTTCATTTAAGCCTTTTTGTGTTTTTTTTTTCATAAAACTCCTTACATAGCCTTCTCCATTGCTTACTGAGGCAATGATCATTCAAATACAATGCAAAACCAATATGGCGCCCACAAATCAATAGAAGAATCAAAGTCACGAGAGGCATCTGGTTGAACGATATCTATCATTTTAATTTGGAATGAATGTCAGATGTCAGACCAAGGTCTGGGAGGTACCTATATGCTCTTCCTCATTCCAGCGAAATGGGCGATGCCGGGTCAAACTCATGTCACGACAGTATGTCACGACTTTGTCCTTGCTACTGGTAATTAGTTCCACTATTAATAAGCACCATGGTTTCGCTTATGTAGAACGCGGTTTTGCTCGCATGGACTACAAAATTATGTTGTCTAACGTAACTATTACGCATACTATTTTAACTAAGTTAAAAATTTTAAATTGTTGTCTCTATTTCTTATAAAAAAAAATTTTTTCCTTTTTCTTGCTTTGTTGGTTTTTTCTTTGTGTGTGCCAATTATGGTATTAAATAAATGTTTTTCTTTCTTTCTATCTTTCCTTTTTACTAAAACCTGGCCAGAGAATATATCTATGAATTAAAAAGAAAACGTAAGTACACTAAAGGACGGATAGAAAGAGGGACGTTGAGTTTTATATAAAAGTTCGTAGTAAAATTGTATAACTCAATCGGAATATTCCAATATAATCACTCATCGAAATATGTAGAGGACTATTTAATTAATACCTCAGGGTTTCTATTGAAAGAATAATAATAAGAAAGGTTAGTCGTTATCAACCACATTGCCTGCCAACCGTGATGATTATGGCAAATCCCCCAATGGACCACTTACTAAAATTGATGTTCTATTGGGGAGGCCTATGTCCAGCAGTGGACGTATTTAGGCTGATGATGAACCACATTGTGTAATACGTTATTGTATGCATATATTTATGTACGAGTAGGTATGTATGTATTTATTTATGTATATATATTTTTATGGGTATCATTATTAACTAGCTGTTGCCCGCGACTTCGTCCGCGTGGACAACTTAACATCTCAAATTATTATGTATTTCCTACTTACTTGATATTTTGGACAATTCATACAATATTTTTATAAGTTGTAGCCTGTATGTTATTATGATGTATAAGCTATATTATTGTAAAGTTACAGTAAAATCCATTCAGTAGTTTTTACGTGAAAGAGTAACAAACATCCATCCATACTTACAAACTTTCGCGTTTATAATATTAGTAGGATGGAAATGTAAAATGAGCACACATCAGCCATTCTGGCAGAGGTGTTCTGGAATGAAGACCTCGAACAGAAATACTGCTGTAATGTTAAGTATGTTTGGTTTTTGCTCCATTACCTTTTTACTTCGACGTGGACGCTACCGTCACAAATTGCAGGTTGTTTGTTACATAAAACGTCGAAAAAAGCCTATTACAAATTCGTTGTTTGGTACTGGTCTGATGACATGCTGTTATTTTCGGTTAATCATTCTAGGTTCATCCCATGTGGTTGGTTTTTCCAAATAATACCTATTGGTTGAGTGCTAGGGATGTCACTTGAAATAAAATTCGTTTGTAAACATTCATATTAATTTATCTCTACCGAGAAAAAAAAATTCGTTTGCCGTGTGGTTTCCGGTAGAGTAGAATAGGACCACTCCAACTCTTCCCGTGGATGTCGTACAAGGCGACTAAGGGAATACATTATAAAACATCAATCAGGCCTCCCCAACCCGTCTGGCCAGCGCGGGGAGTGTAGGCCAAATCCTCCGTCTGTCTCCGGCAAATGGCTGCGTCACAAGGCGCTAAATACGTCCGTGGTGTTCAACTAGGTGGCCAGGCTTATCTTGGCCACACCAAACCCCCCAACCCCCTAACCTGACCACTTTGGTCATCGTTTCATTGCTACACTCCCATTTGCTAGAGGGGAAGTGGGAACTTTCTTCCTACTTTGACTCTTTACTTCTATAATTAAATTTGTCTGGGGCCCAAGGTAGCGTAAATTCATGACCTGGGACTTGCCCTACCTTCACTGGTAGGTGTCTTTGCAGTTACCTCCGTTGATCCTCGCTTAGAGGAGTTGCGGGGGGAGAATGGTGAGGAGGCGGGATGTCTCCGGCAAATGAGAGAGGGTTGTGCTCCTGCAGTGGAGACAAAAATAACCTGATGATGATGAGAAAAAAAAATCCTTTGGTAAAAAAGAGTGCAACCCCTTTCTTCTAAATTAGGTAGCCCTTAGAATATATTCGTACCCTGGACAGCAATGAACACCAGAAACAAAGTGTCTCCATCCACAATGAAGATTATTTTCACACATTTTGTTTATTTGGTAAATAAAGTTTATTTGCGTCGAATATTCTGGTCTGATACCAGAGAGGGTCGCTAAGTGTTTTTGGTACCCTTTAGGTAATTGGTAAAACAGGTTTTGTAGACTTCTAGAATTCTATGAAATTAACTACAGTTCCTTTACGAATTAAAGAAAATCCCACCAAAAACAATATTGTAAAAAGGCCCAGTTCTCATCGAATAATTGTTAGACAGAAAAAAGTATTGAAATCTGTAAATTCTATGCCAAGTTTGTTTGAAGAATATAGTTTCTATTTCTTTATAGAAATTATATTCTTTTCACCAGCTGCGCCTCAGTAAACGTGCTAGAGGACACAATAATTGCACTTCAAACCCTTACCTTTGGCAGTCGTTCATTGATATAAACTGTAATTCTGTGTTTTTTAATCAATTTCACAATAACTCTACAGCCTCAAAGTCAACGTCAAAACCATTTATTGCATATGAGTACACTTGGTACATTTATACACGTCATTTTTTTATCGACTACCGCTTCCTAGGTGTTAGCGCTGTGAAGAAGAAACGGCGCAACAAACTTCACGCAACACATCTTTTAAAAATCAAGTTTGCATACAATTAATAAAGATTTTGCGAAGCTGGATTAACATTAGTACCAGGCATCTTTGTCATTCAAATAATCGTTTATTTTATAATAGGCTTTCTTACAAAGTTGTTTTTTAATGTGAATCTTAAACTTTCTGTCCGTCATATTTAAGATTTCCTCTGGTAGTTTGTTGTAGAAGCGTATACATTGCCCCGTGAACAAAAGCCTAATTTATTAATCTAGATTCCATGGTTAAGAATGAGTTCTTGCGTTCAATGCTGATTCCTGACGCAGCGTACGTAGAAATTACTTCACAGTGATTAACTTCTTCTTTTCTAATAACATCTTTAACCTATTTGAAGTTCTTTGTAGAATTTGTCAGATAATTGTTCCCAATGTAGTGATTTTTCGAGCCACAATAATTGTGTTGTTATTGTTAAGTGTATTGACACTTAACAATACAATACAATATACTTATACAATTACTTTTTACTTTAGCCACGTTTCTCCTCATAAGTTTTTTCGCATTCTGTGACATAAGTACTTGTTTGTGAAAGTGAGAGAATAGAGAGGATGTATGTGTGTATGTAAACGCTTTATTGTACCAAAAATAACAACAACAACAACAATGAAATGGGAATAAAACTGTGTACAAAGGCGGACTTATCCCACTTAGGGATCTCTTCCAGTCAACCTTACCATAGCAAGCATATCGATAATAATAGGTGATGTGTGACATCCCTAGTCTGCTGCCAACATTAACAACTAAAATTAAGTACCCATGGGTAATCTCAACGTAAATAAACTTTATTATATAATAGTTATCATTAATTTACATACTCGTGTTAACAAAGTCAGGAAGTTCATTGTGCAAGATGTACTTTGCATTTGTTTTTTATGTGCTAAGTGATTTCAAACACAATCATCGTTAAACGTCACACCAATTATTCTTAACCTTAAAACAACATTTAAATTCATATTTCCTTAAATCAAAAGACATTATAAAATACGTTTAAAAATCACCAGCAGGAATTGAATCTAAAAAAATATCTATTGTAGTGCCCTTACATCGACCTCCGTGGCGGAGGTCGATGTAAGGGCACTACCCCTTTTTTTTTTTTTTTTTTTTTTTTTTTTTGACGGAGTGGAAATGCTCTTACGCATCCCCTCGACTTAGGGCTGTCGAGGGGTATGTGGGACTCACTCCTCGAGATGGTATGAGGAGTCACTACCCACTAAAACCACTCCGGCGTTTCTCCCTCCTGCCTGTAGTGGGGACACAGTGTGATCCAGCGGACTTCTATCCACTGTGTCCCCAGTAGGGGGGGGGGGGGGGGGGGGGGGCACTACCCCTAGCGGGATTCGAACCCGCAACCTCCGGCGTGGCAGTCCGAGCGCTACCCGTAGCGCTCGGACTGCCACGCCGGAGGTTGCGGGTTCGAATCCCGCTAGGGGCAAATGTTCGTATGATGAATATGAATGTTTGTACCCAAGTCTTGGATGTTTATATATTTATTTAAGTATGTCTATCCGTTATCTAGTAACCATAGCACAGGCTCTGCCTAGTTTGGGACTGGGTAATTGGTGTGAATGTCTGAGATATTTATTATTATTATTACAGGGTTCATGTTAGCGCCTATGATTATATGTAAGACCCTATTAACTACATGAAAAAAAACATGATATGAATATGAATTCAATTTAATTATTATAAAATAAACAAGTAAAATAATATATTATAAAATAATCTCAACAAGGCGGCGATGTTTTTCCCAACACGTGATGTGTTGGGAAAAACATCGCCAAGGGGTATCACGGGGTCGAAAAGCGGACGAAGGAAAGCCACTTTGCAATATTACATTGCGCAAAGTGGCGATACATCGTCTCTGCCGACCCCTCTGGGACCAAGGCGTGAGCATTATGTATTATAAAATCTCGCAGCTCATAACTTTTGATTTACAAGAATTCAATTCTTTGGGTCAATAAAAGATGTCATTTCTATAGATTGAGGAAAGCTTATCTTCTCAGGGGGCCAGGAAGACCTGGCGACATTTCGACCCTTCAGGATCTTTTGTGCCAAACCCCTGACCACCAAACGTGCCCCAAGCCGACTTGGTGGACTTCACATACGCCTCAGAATTTATACTTCGGCATATGCAGATTTCCTTACGATGTTTTCCTTCACCGAAAAGCCTGTGGTATTATAAATAAATCAAATTCAAATTCAAAATTTATTTATTGCATAACCATCAGTAATTATAAAGGATCTTAAAGCTAATTGGAACTTCATGGTTCTGCCTGTTAGGCGTGCAATTTATGAGCATAAGCTAAAATATGTAAAACACAATTTATAAATTACAATTACCAAGATCTTAATGAAAAACAAACATTACAATATTTAAATAGAATATAACATAATTTCCAACATCAAAATAATACAAGACTTACCAAATTAAACCCATGTCAATAATTTTAATAATAATTGTAATTATACTAATATTATTATATAACCATAATATAAAAATTCCTGAACAGCGTAATAAGCTTTATCGTACTTAAGTTTCGTAAAACTCTTGGTACGGGCGGGGTTTGAACCCACGACCTCATGAACGTGAGGCGAGTGCACAACCAACCGGCTACCACGGCTCGACTTGAGGAAATCTATATATCTATATTGCACAAATTCTAAAAGTAAATACAGTTACAAATTTTGTGTACAAAGGCGAGCTTATCTCTAAAAGAGATCTCTTCCAGCCAACCTTACAGGGTGTGAGATAAGTCACTAAGAGCGAAAAGCACTAAAAGCTACTTAAAACACAAAATAAAATAAACAATTACTGATAGCTAGCACTAAACTAACTACAGATACACAAAACATAGGTGTGACAATACTGTGTGACAAGGATAGCAACAGTTTTAGTGTTGTCAAATTTTTAACATTGTGCCTTTAGAATCGAGGTCATTATCTGTCTAAATATTTTTTGCTTGTAATATTATATTTAATTTGTGTATTCTTTGATAACTATATATATATATCAAAAAATATATAGACAGATAATGGGCTCGATTCTGAAGGCAATGTTAAAATTTGACAATACTAAAACTGTTGCTATCCTTGTCACACAGTATTTGAAGATAAAGACGAAACCAATTTTAGCGCTGTCAAATTTTAAATGTTTGCCTTCAGAATCGGGCCCAATTAATACTTAATATTACGTCGTAGAATAGATGTGAGTGTTCTGTTGCTCTACAGTTTTTTTACGTTTGAGATGATCAAATTGCACTCGTATAAGTGTATAGCATGAAGGAGAAAGTAAATTCGCACCCCATAGAGGCGAAGACGCACACCAAGGAGTTTACTCTCGTGGTTTTTAGGATCGAATCCACTTACCTGAGGCATTCGATACAAACCAAAGCCAAAGATGATTATTATAATATTAGTTAGGATAATGAACCGATGACTAATAAGTAATAACCAACACTATCAAATATTATTATAGTTATTTTTTTTCGCTGCAAATACGTAACTTACTTCCGACATATTGCAATGCGGAAGATTTCTTATACACACAAATTAATTAGAAATACCTTATTTAAAATAACGTTATTTTAATTATGTGGATGTTATACCTTTGTACTGCCAATTTGTTAAAGAATTCGTTAATTGTTAACAAACAAACATATTGTATCGATGGCTTTTGATAAGAACTACGATTGTATGTTTAATATTAATTCTATCTTAGTATTTACCTCTATACAGATAGTGGGCCTGGCTGATGCACACATTTAAAATTTGACAGCTCTAAAATTGGTTTCGTCTTTATCTTCATAATACTGTGTGACAAGGATAGCAACAGTTTTAGTGCTGTCAAACTTTAACGTTGTGGCTTCAGAATCGAGCGTAGTCTCTTGTTAGTTTTGACGTGCTCTTGTCTTACGATTCTCGTATAGTTTAGTAGTTACTTCGTAATTTGAGATCTGATTTTTACTAATGAAAATCTCAAGTTCGGATCTAGGATTCGAAATCGTACATAAGTAATAGTTTGTTTTCTGACATTAGGTGCCAATCCTTTTATTTATTTACGTCTATTACGTCCAATTACGTTCATTATAGTGTCCCTCCATTGTTCAAATACCGGCTGCCACTACCTATGAATGTCAAAATAAATTAATCTACCCGAGCAACAAAATTTCGAATTCTCTGCCATCCGACTTAAAATACATTGTATCAGGTGGATTGCTAAAGCAAGAACTGCACAAGCATTTCTTGTCGATGGGTGTAGACTAATGTACTGATCACGTGAGCGCTCTGTTCACATACAAATGGGCTTCCATTTCTGTGGATATTACTGTAATTTATATATTGTAAAATTATGTAGAAAAAAAAAACAATTATGTAACCGAGTTTCATCGATAACGGTGATTGACACTAAAATATGAACTTAAAATTCATCCCCCACTGGATTGGGGGGTTTCTACCAAAAGTATGAATGCCATAATTAACCAAATTACCAAAGCTACTAGGTAAACCCCGCCCGTACCAATGAGTTTTACGAAACGTAAGTACGGTTTATTTATAATACCACAGGCTTTTTGGTGAACGAAAAAACATCGTAAGGAAACCTGCATATGCCGAAGAAGAAATTCTGAGGCGTATGTGAAGTCCTCCAAATCGGCTTGGGGCACCGTTGGTGGTCAGGGGTTTGGCACAAAAGATCCTGAAGGGTCGAAGTGTCGCCAGGTCGTCCTGGCTCCCTAAGAAGAAAAGATAAGATACCATGTTTGATCAACATCTCATCAACACCTCGCGAGGTTCCCTTATCAGTAGACCTTTGTCGCGATCAGTCTTTTCGATTCTATAATTTAACATTGCTAATTATTAATACATGTTTACCTATCTCTTTCTCTCTTTCCAGGTGTACCACATGTGTGACGGGCTCGGCAGACAGTTCAGCTACACCTGCCCTAACACCACTCTCTTCCAGCAACGCATGCTGATCTGCGATCACTGGTACATGGTCAACTGTTCAATGTCCGAGAGGGATTACAGCGCCAATCTGCTTATTGGTTAGTTATATGCTTATTTTTCTCTTATAATGTTTCATCATCATCAGGTTATTTTTGTCTCCACTGCAGGAGCACAACCCTCTCTCATCTGCCGGAGACAGACGGAGGATTCGGCCTACACTCCCCGCGCTGGCCAGACGGGTTGGGGAGGCCTGATTGATGTTTTATAATGTATTCCCTTAGTCGCCTTGTACGACATCCACGGGTAGAGTTGGAGTGGTCCTATTCTACTCTACCGGAAACCACACGGCAAAGCAAATGAATAATAATCCTAATACCATATACACTTTTCCAACCCCTGGGGAGGCCTGATTGATGTTTTATAATGCTTAGTTACTTCATTATCATCAAGGGTCGCCTTTAAATCGACTAATACACAACGAACCATAGAACATAAAAAAGAAAATTGTCACTAATGTTATAGGTATTTAAAACATTAAACAAACATATATTTCCAAGCTATTTGAGCTGGATGAATCAATATTAAAATGCAAACACCGCATACAAGTATGTGACCAAAGTCTTACGATAGGATATAAATAACGTCCGGAACAAAAAATTACATAGAAAAAATTTTCCCACGTAAAACAATGGCACGGTCCCCGACTGTCGCCCTTATCCATCTCTGACTACTTGACTACTTTTCTGAGCATAACAAAATGTCTGCGCACAATATTTTCCTTAAATAATCATTTGGACAACTCTCTATTTAATTTTCTTCATACTTCAATCTACCACGTAAGTAGCAAAGTACGAGTGTAAGATTCATAAAATAACATATTTATCTAAAACTAGCTGTTGCCCGCGACTTCGTCCGCGTGGACAACTTAACATCACAAATTATTATGTATTTCCCGTAGGAATGAGATGTTTTTTCGGGATAAAAACTATCCTATGTCCTATTCCAGGGCCTAACCTATATGTGTGCCAAGTTTCATCCCGATCCGTCCAGTGGTTGAAGCGTGATTGAGTAACAAACATCCAAATATCCAAACTTTCGCATTTATTATATTAGTAGGATGTGTAACTCTAGCGGTTTTGGCAGCGCACGCCAGAATAGCTCGCAGATGGTAGATTGTTTCCTACTTACTTGATATTTTAGACAATTCACACAATATCTTTATAAATTGTAGCCTATCTGTTATTCTGATGTATAAGCTATATTATTGTAAAGTTTCATTAAAATCCATTCAGTAGTTTCTACGTGAAAGAGTAACAAACATTCATCCATACTTACAAACTTTCGCGTTTATAATATTAGTAAGATTTAAAAATAAAGTCACAACCGTGGTAACACTTAAAGTTAACCTTTCTATCCAATCCAGATTGTTAACTTAAAGACGCCTCTAGGTTGGTTGTCAAAATTCCATATGGGTTGCGATTCCAAGTCTCTACAGCCTTCTTTGATGTCTACACCTACTCACTTTACCTCTAACATTACTTATTGTCTCCCAAAAGGATACGTATCATCTTTCTTTCTTCTGCATTGTTATTTATCAACATGCTTTAACTGTTTATTTCATTACTGGTGCCATTTTTGTTGATATATACTCATGTACAGTTCATGATATTACTACTTTATGTTGAGTTATTAAAGGCCTACTTAGTCACTTCATTCTTTGGCTTGAACACCACAAGTGGATCTTTGTCTGTGCCAGAAGACATTATTTTTTTCTTGTTCTGTGAGATCATCCGCCAGTCCTTTTCAACTTTATCTTTCCAGGCTGGCTCGTTCCTCAATCAGCGGATAAGTATTGCAATACAGCGAGGAAACGCAGCCAGCATTATCGGTACTCTACCACGTGGTGGCAGCGATCTAGGGGACATTTTTCATTAGGTTTTCTAACTTTTAAATGTCTACTGCATGTATATATTTGTTTAGTTCATTTATTTAATTTATAATATGATGTTAATTAAAATCCATGTAGAAAACGTTTAAAAATATATTGCTGGAATATTGTCACAATAAAATCAAAATATCTTTCCAGTGATACATTGAACACCTCATGGTACATTTTGATTCTAGAAGCATGTTTTTGTGAGTGGCACTGTTCCAAATTAGCACTCTATAAAAACTTAGTAGCACCAACAAATTATGAGTTCATCTCAAATCCTAAGTCACGAGCCATGCTATCATCGACTGTTTGTAACTAATTGCCTAATGAGAAACGATTTGTATGATCTTAGGTTCGTGCTGAAAAAATTAAAATCGATAGTCATTTAGTTGAAAATAAACGAATCGTTGTAAATAATGTTGCTATTTTCAATAATTATGTCATTGTATTTGCTGATAATAATGATTTGCATGACAAAAAAGAAAAATGTCCAAGGGCTTAATAATACCCAAGTATAGAAACGCCCAATCGGAAAAACGTCCTTATGCATATTAGTTCCAGACATAGTATTGCATCTGGATAGAGGATATTGTTCATTTCTTGATTCGTGGTAGAGAGTCAACAAAATGACCTAACTAAGTATTGTCTTTTAATATCTTTGGACTTTTGGAGTCTCTGAAGTTTGATTCGGTTATATTTGGTCGTTAAAGATAGAAGTTGTTTTTTATTTAAAATTATTATCACAAAATAAAAATAGCTATTTCATTTTTATAGCTCTTAAGTTTCAATCAATCTGTAACGACAGGCACAGAAAGACAGATGATCTAGAAACACAGAATTTTACCTCACTAGTGCAGAAAATAATGCAACTGTAACATTTGCAGAAGGAACTAGCTCATATCCGGCAACTGGCGGGTTTCATAACGAAAGTGTTACCGAGTCAAATGATTCGCAACGCCCTTGCCTTTTGCAAATGCCTGCCCTTTAGCCTTTCACTAACAATGTTAGTAGTACTCGACGCGACTTGCAGATCGGTGCATTTAAGGAATGTCCTTAAACGTCGAAGGAACTCGTATTGAGTTTCTTTAGATTTAACTCAAGCCTTTGACACAGTTGATCACGATATGAATAGACCCAGTCGATAGACGTATTTCGGTTGCCTTTTATATTACATGGACAGGTTTAGTTTGGGTCTCTAGTATTCCTTAATGTTCCTTGTTGCTTTGGTCCTCCTTAGTTTAGATCGTAAGCGCGTCATTATTAACATTAAAACAAAAAGGCACACGCCAAAGGTAGCCGGTAGCAGCTGGAGAGTAGAGGGCGAAGTAGCAGTTCTTATGGCATGCATTGGAAAATGCCTCTGTTGGCCAATGGATAGAATGGATAGCGATAGGCTGATGATGACGCAGACATTACAGTAGGCCTTGCTTGAATCCAATCTAGAAATTTCACAGCATAACTAATCAAAAAGTTGTATAAACACGTCCGCCTCCGGTAGTCCACGGAAGTAAATAAAGGCTATTTTTTTTTGTTTATAAATATAGGACGCACAAAGAACAACGCATCCTTTTACGCTAACGCGGAAGAGTTAAAGTCAATTTTAATTACCACTTGGTATCTAAGTATCAGCGTTCCATCAACGCATGGTAAAATGCTTAGTCATGCGTTTGTAGATGTATTAAATCCTTGTCTGAATGTAACATGTTAATTACCATTACGGTCAAAGTATGGTTTAAAGTGAATTGTTCCCTTTACGTCGGGCCATGATCCTTGTCTCGCTTCTATTCCCGTTACGTCGAGTTTCACGGCCCATTGTTTCCGAAACACGTCTTTTAAAGTACAGTTAAGTAATGTTTTATTTTATACTAGCTGTGCCCGCGGCCCAGCTCGCATGGACTACTCACTTTCAATCCGACTTCGATTACTGACGCCCCTGACTACTCCCGCTACCGAGCCCGCTGTCGCACCCGCTCCCATGCCGACTCCCACTCCCACGCCCACTACGGCTCCAAATGTAGTCCTAACTCACCACAAAATCTGAATTGCACCGATCATTATATAATTTACGTCATCGTTATATTGCATACAGTACTAATGCATTTGAAAAGTAAAAATTCCCATTGTACGGTGTAACGCCCCACAGTTTTCCGCTTACCTTGCGACCTACATTTGGCGGAAACGCACGTCACAATCCATTACTATAAATAACATACCAATTACGCGACAGCGTGCTATTACCAATACAACTGTCAGAGACGTACGACTTTGAAGTTAACTAAATAAATTAACTAAACTTCGTGACGATCTTTGGATTCATCCCACCAACTACAAAATTCTGGCCAAACACGATTCTGAATAAACCAGCTTCTGGCGTATCGCGAATCTGCCATATTGCGAATCTGCTGAACAACGCGGAACTCAAAAAAACTACGGGACACTCAGTAGCGGTCCGTATACCCACAACTTTTGATTGTGTAAGTCGATTGCGATGAAATAAAGACTAACTGTTACTGTGAGTTTAGCCTTCTTATCTTCTTAGGGGGCCAGGAAGACCTGGCGACACTTCGACCCTTCAGGATCTTTTGTGCCAAACCCCTGACCACCAACGGTGCCCCACGCCGATTTAGTGGACTTCACACACACGCCTTAGAAAATCTTCTTTAGCATATGCAGGTTTCCTCACGATGTTTTCCTTCACCGAAAAGCCTGTGGTATTATAAATAAACCGTACTTAAGTTTTTTTTAAACCCATTGGTACGGGCTGGGTTTGAATCCAGGACCTCAAGAACGTGAGGCGAGTGCACAACCAACCCGGCTACCACGGCTTAGTTTCTATGAAAAGTCAATTAAAATCGGATCAGTAGTTTTTACGTGATGCGTGCACAAACTAACAGACAAAAAGACATACAGATAAACAGACAAAAATTCAAAAATGATAGAAATGTGTTCTATTACTTATCCTTAGACGCCCCAATTCTTTTTAGCAAATATCTTCAATGTACAGATACGCGAAGTTTACGATTTTAGATTTGTGAGTACCTACCGAAGATAAAACTGTAATTTTCGCACTGTTACCTAACAAATCTCAATTGACCTATTAGAAGATGTTTCACTTGATTAAACACAGTATCCCTAAGTTTTAGCCAATTAAATTGAAGACTGATTTCGAGATTTCAGCAATAAACGCAGGCAAAGACGTTTTTCCACAGACAGATATAAGCTGATAATTTTTTTCTTTGCCCGCAATTTGGCTGCAAATAGAGACGTTAACTTATTAAACTTGCAAAGTATCAAATTATTTATTTTATACAATATTCGTAGTCATCAACATCATTATCACGAGCCTATTAACGTCCTCTGCTCGATTTAACCCTTTCCCACGCCACCACCCTCTACCATCGGCCCTTCTCATCCAGCAGCTCCGTCAACCTTTTATACATACATACATACACACATATTGCTCACGTCTTGGTCCCAGAGGGGTAGGCAGAGGCGATGTATCGCCACTTAGCGCAATCCAATGTCGCAAAGCGACTTTCCTTCGCCCGCTTTTGGCTCCGTGATACCCCTTGACGTGATGTGTTGCGAACAACATCGCCGTCTTTTATAAATTATAATTTACTTATTCACACGGAAAAGATAAATTAATTTGCAGGTTTTTACCTTTTATGTCAAATAATAATATCTTAATGGTTTTTAACTATAATTATGCCGCGTACAATAATATCTTTACCCTTACAAATAAATTGACTATTTGAAAATTGTATTTACAATATTCAATTAACACTTTGATTGTTATATCTTTTTGTTATTGTTTATAAATGTACACATTCCCATATAATCGACTTTAAATTGAATCGCCCTTCAGTTATTCGGAAGCTCATCTCTGTGGTCAGAGGTCGGAAGTGCCGAGGTCAAGGGCAGCTGTTGACTTGACATGATTACGTACATTCATGAAACTTTATATCCAAGATGGAGTTAATTGTTTGTCTACACAGCCTGCGGGCCAATTCTACTAACGCATTTTTACACAAAACGCAATTGAACTGCAGCTGAAACGCAAGTTTTAACACTATTCGTACTCCGCTGCGCACAACGTTCGTGCTTCAGCTGCGTTTCAGCCGTAGCTGACGTTTAAACGTCAGTCGTAGATGGAACGAACGTTTTTCTACATTTTGACCGTTGTCTCAGATAAAAACGAAACACATTGCGTCAAAATAGCGTCTGTTAAAAACTGAAACTTAAACGTAACTTTTGTTTAAACGATCGATAAATGTTGAAATTCTACTAATTTGTTAAATTCTACTAATTGGCCCCCTGGTTGTATGATTCATTACGTGAATGATTAAATCATTGCATTGATGTCAACTTGGACTTTCAGTCGAGACTCAAAAACTCATGGACAACATTTTTAGAATTTGTAAATGACTAACTTCGATAAACATTGCAAGTAATTGTGTAATTGCTCTGTTCTGTGAAATTTTTATACCAATTGTGTTATTTGTATTTCCACTAAATTCTATAACTACTTAATTCAACGATCTCTATGGTACTAGATGGAGCGTTCCAAACAATCGCTCTGTTCCACGCAAGTAGCCACAACTCTTTCACATTCACAATGAAACTTGTGCAGTTACTACGCAGAACATTTAATTATTACTAAATATTGACGCTACGGTTAAATAATGTGCAGATTTATCGTAAGCGAAACATTTTTTTACAAAATGAGGTTTTAATGCTCACGGTTTTGGTTTTTATTCCGCAAAATTATCGCTAACGATCGAGTGGCGGTTTTGTCGCTCGAAATATAAACAAAAGGCAAAATGCCTTGTTATAGATCCAATATCCAAGGCTTGCTGCTTTCGATGATGCATCGTATCGGAATTCCGAACGCATCTGTCAAATGCAAGGGAAGGACTCCATCTGAATAGACTTTGATGAGATCGATCAATAAGATATTTGTAATAATAGAAGCGTAGAGCATGATGGACTGAGCGTGGGCGCACAACAATTCGTTTTGGTCGTTAGTCTGTTTGAATAAGTTTAAATTAAGATAAGATTGTTTGATTGTTATAAATAGAGTGTCTGGTTTGAAAAGAGTGGTGAAATACAATGCCTTGGTTATTTTACTAGAAATAATAATAATCTACATACTGCTTGAGAGCGAGTTAAAGAACCGTTTTTTTAATAATGTGTTTTACGGCTCTGGAAGCTAAGTCCTTTTGACCGTCGTCGCGTCTAGTGTTGCCAGGTCTGATTTATTGAAATTCTGGCTAAATGTCAAAATGATCGGGATTTTGGATTACAAATAGGGACAACCAATAAAATCATTTTTTATATACGATTATAGTATTACATGGCGCACCTTGGGAGAGGCCTATGTCCAGCAGTGGACTCTTTTAGGCTGATGACGATGAAGGCGATAGTCTACCTGTACCTTATAATATAATATGACCGTCTTTTACCAGACATTGCGTTTTAAGATCTATTTTATATTATTCTAGGGTTGGCAAGGAGCGCGCATTATCGATCGAGAGAGACAACGAACGTCAGACACATACTCGCTTCTCTTTCTGACTTGTAGACGTAGTAGTGGTAATACTTATTATTTGCCAGCGTCGTTGATTGTTTGGCACCGCACAGTATTTTATAGAACCGAATTTTGTGACATGTCTTTTTTATTCCAGATTCCCGTAGTTTGAATCAATTCAAATGCGAGAGTGAACTTCCGTGTGTCAAATATGCATACTTTTTAAAAAATAAATTGTTGAAAATTGACTTTTTTCCCCCGAGAAATATACGAAAAAATCATTACTTACAAAATGTTAAAATAATCATGAATAAAATAATGGCCCAATTATCAAACCTCAAATAAAACCATCAGTAGATCAACAAAGTTAACAAAAGCACAAACAAACCAGACGCGCATGTAACGAACGGTGGCAGCCGAGTAGTGGGTACTCTCAGACGTACTTCTATTTTGAGGGGGACGAGAAGCAGGCCGGGAGGGGTGGGGAGGGGGTGAGTGTTGCTGTTGCTTCTTTCTTTACGAAGTATTGGCCATGAAGATGTATAGGCGCCGCCCCATTGCTTTTCTGACATACAACGCTAGTCAAGTGTCACGTGACGCACACGATTCCGATATGTCGCGAAAGCAGCTTTTTGCTTTGATTTTTGCTTTGCCAAATGCTCCCTCTACTCTACTAGCTTTTCTGACATACAACGCTAGTCAAGTGTCACGTGACGCACACGATTCCGATATGTCGCGAAAGCAGCTTTTTGCTTTGATTTTTGCTTTGCCAAATGCTCCCTCTACTCTACTAGCTTTTCTGACATACAACGCTAGTCAAGTGTCACGTGACGCACACGATTCCGATATGTCGCGAAAGCAGCTTTTTGCTTTGATTTTTGCTTTGCCAAATGCTCCCTCTACTCTACTAGCTTGTCTGACATACAACGCTAGTCAAGTGTCACGTGACGCACACGATTCCGATATGTCGCGAAAGCAGCTTTTTGCTCTGATTTTTGCTTTGCCAAATGCTCCCTCTACTCTACTAGCTTGTCTGACATACAACGCTAGTCAAGTGTCACGTGACGCACACGATTCCGATATGTCGCGAAAGCAGCTTTAAGCTTTGATTTTTGCTTTGCCAAATGCTCCCTCTACTCTACTAGCTTTTCTGACATACAACGCTAGTCAAGTGTCACGTGACGCACACGATTCCGATATGTCGCGAAAGCAGCTTTAAGCTTTGATTTTTGCTTTGCCAAATGCTCCCTCTACTCTACTAGCTTTTCTGACATACAACGCTAGTCAAGTGTCACGTGACGCACACGATTCCGATATGTCGCGAAAGCAGCTTTAAGCTTTGATTTTTGCTTTGCCAAATGCTCCCTCTACTCTACTAGCTTTTCTGACATACAACGCTAGTCAAGTGTCACGTGACGCACACGATTCCGATATGTCGCGAAAGCAGCTTTAAGCTTTGATTTTTGCTTTGCCAAATGCTCCCTCTACTCTACTAGCTTTTCTGACATACAACGCTAGTCAAGTGTCACGTGACGCACACGATTCCGATATGTCGCGAAAGCAGCTTTAAGCTTTGATTTTTGCTTTGCCAAATGCTCCCTCTACTCTACTAGCTTTTCTGACATACAACGCTAGTCAAGTGTCACGTGACGCACACGATTCCGATATGTCGCGAAAGCAGCTTTTTGCTCTGATTTTTGCTTTGCCAAATGCTCCCTCTACTCTACTATGCCCTTCTTTATCTCCTTTGTTTAAGTACCTCGCTTGTTGCAAAGAGATACACTGAGCATTATTTATTTACCCATTTGCCTTCCTGTCCCTTTCAGTTTCCAGATCACCTTTGAGATTTCAGTGTTTTCACTATGTAGTGAAAAGTCGAAAGACGAAACAACAAAGACCTTGGCAATGGCACCTTGTGTAAACATGTCCATATAAGTGACAATAGAAACATTATCTCTGCTCTGGGGGTTGCACAGTTGTGGTTAAACGCAGCGCCTCCCGCGACCGCAAACATGGCTTCATAACACCTTCCGAGATGATTATGTTATTTAATACTTTTGGTTCTTGTTTACTATGAAAGCCTTGGGATTTAAACTCAGCCTTTTGACTGTCCGGATACGTCTTTAAATTGTTATTTTTGTTAATGTGGTTGTAATGCGAGACAAAAAAAATTTTAACTCATATAACTTACGCTGTAAAAATAATCTTGTACCTGTTAAGGGAAGATACAATGCAAGTCATTTGTTCCTTGTGGTCGGTGCTTTATTGTTGTTAGTTTTATAATGGCAGTAGGGAAGGCCTGTATACAGCAGTGGACGGCGATAAAATTGTAATAGGCGATAGGAAAATAAACAGCAGTCACCAGCACTCACATGAATCACAATACATGTTCGTGATTAAACACAACTACTCCGCACTCCGAGCCATGGGGGCTAGGAGGTGAATAAAATTATGTTTGATTGCTTAAGTTGGAAAGGTAAATAGTATGGTTTGCAGTGCCGAATTGGATTTACTGTTATGGTGCTGTAAGAGTATTTTAAATAAAATAATAAAAAAAAACTAATAAAAATACATAGAAAATATAATTTTAAGTAAATTGAATAAATTACAAATTTTACAATAAAAAAAGCCAAGCAGCTTAATTTATGCTTAAACTGCTTAAGAACGAACCACACATCGTCACCTTGTAAACGTAGCCATTGGCAAAAATGTACGATTAAACACAATACCTATATTGTTAGATGAAGATCATGCCCAATTGACGACTGATAATTATATTTTTATTGAGTTGTTGTCATATAATCTTTACGTAATCATCACACGTTGTTCCAGGTCAACGAGACAAGCCTTTCGTGTCTGATGAGGAGATGCGACTACGCACGCCTCGGCCTGACATCCTGTCTGTACCGCCGAACAACAACTACTACGATGGGCTAAGGGAGGCTGAGTCTAAGGTATGTGATAACATTACCTATATTTAAAAGTTATATCAACCATAACTCATATTGGTGGTTAAAATTACCCTTTTGAAAAAATATTGATTTTCTACAGCCGACGTCACGGTCCACTTTAAAGTATAAGAGACTTCTATTGCTCATGAAAATCTCAACCCTTCAGATTACTGCGTCATCGTAAACCTAACGCATGTGCCTCTAATTAAACGGAATCTCACGAAACTTACTTGTTGCTATTGCATCCAGAGAGTCTTGGCCAATTTAAGACTTCTTGAATACAAATTTGTCTTACCACTGACTTAGTAATACACATATTATCTCTGCCACTGAGCAATATCAAAAGCCAAAGCATTCCTACTGGTTAGGAAATCAATCAGTCCTGACTTGACAATCGATGTTTCACGGTAAAGCCTTGGATATCACATGGAGAGTAACAAAACTGTTTTATTTCCAGTTCCCCGTTCATCCAGGCAACAGCATCGTTGGGATCGCCGATTCCATTTCCAGCGCCAACAACAACGGTTTGGATAGCGCGAAGCAGAACTACCGGCCTCCTACCTCCTGGTCAACTGGCACAAGTGTCAACAACCAGAGACCTAAAGAGAAGCCCCAATTTGGTCCCGACAGTGAAGAAACCCATGACAATGATAACTTAGCGGGCGCTGCGTCGCTGAAACCTAGACCAACGTTCCAACCAACGCCTACAGACAGAGTCACTCAAAATACTCCTAATTTCACACCTCCCGATAAAGAGCTAAGTCCACCTTTTCCCCCCGTGACAACCACGACCGAAGCTCCGAGCTCTGAGGAATACTCCCTAGACGTACGGATGAAAGATTCTCAAGACCCCGTCTACAACTTCATCAAACGCTTCGATCCCAACTCTCCTGACTCCCATAAAACTGCAATGACAAGATCTGAAATTTTAAACATAAACGAACAGTTACCAGCTGGCCAGGTCAGTTCTGAAGAAGACAGAATTCCTAGAAAGAACAAAAACATTCGTAACAACGTGAATAGAGTGCGCATTAATAACAAAGACTTCGTTGAAGGATCTAGATATGACACAGTCAACACGAAACCCATTCCCACGGAACCTATACCTATTAATGACAGATTTGGTAACGTAGAAACTCCAAATAGAGAATTAGTGCCACCCAAAACTGAGTTTTCGGAACAACCGTCTACTACTATGGGACCACCGGTGTATTACGAGTGGAAGTGGGCAGCTCCAGCCTTTGATTTAGAGCTGCCGAAAGCAGACAACAGAACTAACTCAAACAATAATCCTCAAGAGAAGAGAAACGCGTCAGGAAGGAGTCCTTTCAGCAGTGTTACAAGACGAACTCCAGCTGATATCGATCCGATACCGCCTACGAAGAATACGGAATACAATATAAGCTCCTACTTCGTTCCTGACTACGTTTTTCCTTTGGACAATTCCCATCCTGGTTACGAGGATGAAAATGCCCAGACGTCTTTCCAGGTGAAGGTTTCAAGGCCAGGCAGAGCTAGCTACGGTGAGAACCCGGCATGTCCACAATGCCACCCTGCATATTTGAAACCGGGAACGTGTGAACCGTGCATAGTAAAGCGATAATAATAAAGAAGGGTTAGAAAAGACCAGTGAATTTACTATTTAAAAAGCCATAGTTTAAAATAACGAATTTATTACGATTTGAGATGAAAAATATTATAGTCAATTAATATTAGGCGCTGGTCACTGAGCAAACAACCAAGTGCGATTTGGTTATTTGCAATGGGAGAGACAAAAAAATGAGTGACTGGAGCCTAATGTTTCAGTAAGCACAGAATATTTTAAGATTTTTGATTGTAGGAAACAGGAAATATTTTTATAAATTGGATCCACAATGATGTTAATGTAAAATGATATTACCTAATTGGGTTAGATAATTAATAATGTAAATTCTAATGTTTCTATTGTATAAAATTTCCTTCAACGCATTATTCTTTTTACTTTCATTCAGTCCTGTGATTTTTTTCTATATTACATTTACAGAGGCATTTTTACTTCAAAAGTAAAATTTTGTTGATTTTTCCTACTATTTTCGCACTTGCCAACATTATTATGAACTGCTATAGTCCAAATAAGCCAATGTTATTGTAAGTTATAGGCTAGCAATAGTTTTATATAAAATGGTACAATTTTATATAATTTAATTAATCTTTGTAGAGTTTGTGGATGTATTTTATAGATATTTATAATTTTTGTATACGTTTTATACCCGATGTGCCTGTAATGTAGCTAAGATTAAATAAAGAAATTAATAAAAAAAATGTATGATTATTATTTTCCATAATTTTCTTATCACCCATAAAATGTTCAAGTAAAATTAGCTTGCAGTGCCATCTAGTGGTACTAATTTGAAACATTTAACAGTTTTGCGCATGTAGCGCCATCTATTAGAAAAGAGAATAAACTATTATTAGCTCCAGGCTCCATCTACGTTAGACAATTGAGTGCTTGGTTTAAATATTAATTTTAAGATGGCGCTGTAAACTAATAACATTAGCTGATAGTGGTGGTGCAGCAATTAATTTACCCAAATTAGAACTTTCCAGAGCCGCAAAACTAATTATAAAGGGAAAAATTAAAAAATGTTCTCAACGTTTTGGACTTAGATTAAGTTAATAATCTAAGGATTGAATGACAGAGCTCCGACGGTTTGGACGGGTTTTTGAATTTCAAATTCATTTTGTGCATAACTACTGATTTATTTATGTTTAAATTATTGTTTATGTTGTGTGTGTAACTGTGCTTCAGTATTATTGAAACATCATTTCACAAATATCATTTATTAGATACAATTAAAGGTATAGTATCAGATCTGTAGGTGGTAGTGTTTTATTTTTCTATTTCATTGTTTTTTGATTTTTTTTTTTTACCTCCATCCCTTCAACACTGAGAAAATGAATGAACCGCCTGACCCTACTCGTCCACCTGATCCTCCATCGCCTGGGGCGTTTGTAGAATTGGGGGAAAATTTTAATTTAGTTAAGCACAAAAAACGTGTCAGGAAGCATACGAATGTTTGTAAGCATGGCGTAAGCAAGCATGCAAAGTCGTCTAAGACTACCCCGTGTGTGTCTCTCGCTCCTTCGTTAAATCAATCAGCAGATGACATAAGTGATTCTAACATGTCAACCAGTTCGGTCAGCTCGGTTGTTGAACTGGGCCAGCAGTCGCTGGACTCCACTTTGCCACCGAACAAAACTTTGCCCTCGCAAGAGAGTAATAATCTTTTGGTCGATTCGTCCTTAGAACCAACACCGTCCTTGCCCAACACCATTCAAGGCCCTTTGGCTTCTCCTGGTCCAAGATCAGCATATACTAAAACTGATGCAGGACCCTACGTTGTGCATGTAAAACGAGATGAAGACATGACAAACGGAACTACGTTGCACCCGGTTTCTTTTGGGAGACTTCTGCAAAAAATGAACACACGTAACATTATAAACGGCAGCATCAAAAGCGTAGGGAGAAATAGAGTCTCTCTCACTTTTGATCATTTCCAAAGTGCAAATGAATTTATATTAACTCAAGTACTAAAAGAACATAAGTACACAGCCTTCATTCCGGCATTTTCAATTACTAAAATGGGTATAATCAGAGGAGTTCCAGTTGATTGGTCCCCTGAGGAAATAATTGACTTATTTGAAGTCCCACAAGGCTTTGGTCCTGTTGTCAAGGTCAGAAGATTGAGCTATAAGACCCGTGAGAATGGTATTGTTGATTTCAAACAGTCGCAATCAGTAGTTTTGACGTTTGATGGACAGCGCCTCCCCCCGAAGGTTTTTGCTTGTTATAATGCTTTTACTGTGGATGCTTACACTTATCCGACCATCCAATGCTTTGCTTGCTGTAGGTTTGGACACACGAAAGACAAGTGCCGTTCAAAGCCTCGCTGTTTTAAGTGTGGCCAGGATCATACTGGTGATACTTGTAATGTAACTCCTGAAAGCAGCTTCTGTTTAAGCTGTTCAGGTAATCATTATTCGACCTCTAAAAATTGTCAAGAGTTTTTAAGACAAAATAATATTAAAAAATCTATGAGTGAAAATGCTATTTCCTACATGGAGGCATCTAAATTACACCAAGTAATTCCTCAGAGGTCTTATGCCGACACCTTATCCTCTCCTTCGAAGTCTTACAAGAAGACTATCTTCAAAAGCCCACGATCTCCCCCTCCTTCCAGGTTTGGGTACGATCGAGCAGCTCACGCAGCTCTGGTCAAAGATGACTCACCCTCTCTCGGTAATGGTGTGGCTCTATCTTCTGCTGCCCCCGCCTCTTCAGAGGAAGAAATCACTTCTATGTTAATTTCTATCATCTCATGTATTTCCTCTTCTTTCAACCACTTACCGTCCAACGTTGCCACCGCTTTGTCGTCCCTCACCTCTTTACTTCGCAATGGACCAAAAACTCAAAATCATACAGTGGAATTGTCAAAGTGTTAGTTCCAAAAAGTCTGACTTAATATATCTTATTAATAAATTCACCCCTTATGTTGTCGCTCTTGCGGAGACCTGGCTTCTTCCAGGTCGCGCTTTTTCTTTTCCTTCCTACTCGCTTCTCAGATCTGATAGATCTGACGGGTATGCTGGTGCGGCACTTCTGATAAAGGATTCTGTTCCTTTTTCTACGGTTCCGTTACCACCACATAACAACGATTTTCAAGCTGTTGCTGCTAAAATAAATGGTATTACATTCTGTTCTATTTATATTCCTTCTCCTTCCATAGCTATTTGTGATGAGTTAGATTCCCTTCTGGCATCTGTCCCACATCCATGTTTCGTTTTAGGTGACTTTAACTGTCATAATCGAACCTGGGGCTCTAGTGTTTGTGACAGAGTTGGCATTAGACTTCTGAATATTATTGACTCCTATAATCTTTGTGTTCTTAATGATGGAGCCCCTACATTTAGGACTAGACCTTCTGAAAATCAAAGCTGCGTGGATCTATCGTTTTGTTCATCCTATTTAGCTAGTAAATTTAATTGGACAGTCCTTTCTAATTCATTTGGAAGTAGACATTTCCCCATTGTAATAAATATCCCTACTCCTGTTAAAAATTGTTCTAATAAAATCCCTCTTTTGAAGCATAATTTATCAAATCCAGACTGGTCAATGTACCAAAGTTCCATGGACGTCTGTGTTTCCAGCCTCCCGAAAATAAATATAGATAATATTTCTACATGTCACAATGCATTAGTAAAACTTATTATTGACTGTGCAGACAAATCCTTCCCACTAAAAAATTCGGCTACAGGAAAAATTTCTTCCCCTCCATGGTGGGATCATGAATGTACGGATGCAGTAAAACAAAGAAAAGATGCAGAGGCTGTTTATGCTGCTAATATGACTGAGGAAAATTTCTCTCGTTTATCTGTAATCAGTCATGAGGTTAAGGTATTACTAAGAGACAAAAAGTCCAATGGATGGAAGTCTTTCTGCTCTTCAATTTCGCCCCATACACATTCTTCTGTGGTGTGGCAAAAAGTAAGAAATTTTCGTTCCTCACAACTGGAAAAGTCATCATTTGTTGTCCCTTCTCAAGAATGGGCCGATAACTTCATGAATAAACTTGCTCCTCCAACTTGTCCTACAGATGGAGAAATTCCTCGCTCTTTAGAAACCTATCCTGCTGATGACCTTCTCCTCTGTCCCTTCTCAATGTACGATTTGAGATGTGTTTTGTCTTCTGTGAGAGATTCAGCTCCTGGTATGGATGGAATTCCTTATTCATTCCTTGCTCATGCCAGCTTCTCTATTCAAAGTTATTATTTAGATCTCTTTAATTGCATTTTTCATACCGGTTGTGTCCCTTTATCATGGAAAGCTCAGCTGATTATGCCTATTTTGAAGCCGAACAAAGATCGTAATGACGTGAATTCATTTCGTCCAATTGCACTATCTTCTGTTCTGGCAAAAGTTGGTGAGCACCTAATTAAAAGCCGCCTGGAATGGTTTATAGAATACAATAATTTATTGTCTGAAAGTCAGTTTGGATTCCGTAAAGGGAAAAGTACTTTAGATAGCCTGGCAATTATAACATCTGATATCCGTGTTACTTTTAGTCGAAATGAATCTGTGATTGCTTCTTTTTTAGATGTTTCTAGTGCTTATGATAATGTTCGAATTCCGATTCTTGTGCATAAATTGAAAGCTATTGGTGTGCCTTATAAAATACATCAATTTATTAATAATCTGCTGTGTGAACGCCCAATTTATTTAAGATCTGGTAGCTCTAACATTGAGGCTGCCCGATTTGTTTACAAAGGGCTTCCGCAGGGATCTGTACTCAGCCCGCTTTTATATAATGTTTATACACATGACCTCGACAAGTGTATTCCTGTTAACTGCAAAATTTTACAGTATGCGGATGATATTTTGTTATATTCAGTTTCTGATGATGTACATTTATCATCGCTTTACATAAATAATTCTCTTAACTTATTAAACAATTGGTTGATGAATAATGGGTTAGAGTTGTCACCGGCTAAAAGCTCAATTGTAGTCTTTACCAGGAAAAGAAAACTTGTAAATCCAGTAATTAATATTGGTGAAACTGTAATCCCCGTTAGTGTTAGTATTAAATTTTTGGGTCTAGTATTAGACAGTAAATTAACCGGAAAGGCCCACTGTGAATACATTGTTTCGAAGTGCGAGAAAAACTTAAACATACTACGATGTTTGGCTGGTTGCTGGTGGGGTTCGCATCCTTACTCATTAAAACTTCTTTATAACGCATTTATCAGAAGTGTTATCGACTATGGAACTTTCCTATTATTCCCTATTAACAAAGATTCCGAAAAAAGTTTGGATAAAATACAATCTAAAGCTCTTCGGATTATTATTGGGGCAATGAAAAATAGTCCAAACAAGTCTCTTCAAGTCGAATGTGTTGATCCGCCTTATAAACTTCGTCGGCAATTTATCTCTGATAGGTTTCTTTTTCGCTCATTTCAATTTTCGTTCCATGCATTAATACCTATATTATTAAGGCTTGCTCGTTTTGTAGATAATGGTTCTTTTTGGTCTAAAAAAAATGCGCCACTTTTAGTAAACAGTTTTAATCACTATAAATCCATCAAAGCTCCTGTCTCTCACCTCCCTGCTCTTCCTCTGTTCATAACCTCATATAAGGCGCTAGTTCATAAACCCAATGTCATTTTAAATTTGGATATCTTTAAAGATGACAATTTCGCTAATATAAAATTCAACCGTATTATAGATCTTAATTTTTCTGGATTTTCTTTACTTTTTACTGATGCTTCTAAAGTGGATTCAAGAGGTTGTGTTGGTGTTGGTATATATCACCATAACTTTAACGTGGTTGTTAAAAAGAAGTGCCCTCCAGAAGCCTCGGTATTCTCTGGTGAATGCTTAGGTATTCTGGAGGCTTTAAAATACATTAAAATGTTTAAATTGAAAAAGTCACTTATTCTTTCTGACTGTCGCAGTGGCCTTCAGGCCATAAGATCAAATCTTTATTACTCTAAGAACAGTAATCCCATTATTTTTAAAATTAAAGAACTGCTCTTATTTTTGTCTGAAAGTCGTTATTGCGTTTCCTTGGCTTGGATTCCCGGCCACTCTGGCATTTCAGGGAATGAAAGAGCTGACCGAGCTGCCAAAGAAGCCATAATTTGTGGCGATCTTGACTGTTTTGAGGTATGCCCGAATGATTTGCTCCTTACGCCTAAATCAAATATGATGCAAGCATGGCAGTTGAGCTGGGTGTGTCAGAGTGAAAAAGAAAAAGATTTTTATTCTAATTTAGTCCAAAATTTAATTCCTAAAAGGCCCTGGTTTTTTAAATTTAAATTTGATAAAACTTCTACCTCAATTTTATGTCGAATGCGTTTAGGTTTTTGCTGCTCTCCAGTTTTTTTAGCAAAAATCAAAACTAAAGATACATCTTTGTGTGAATGCGGCTTGGAGGAAGGAAGCCTAAATCATATATTTTTTAATTGTCCATTATATGATCATTCTTATATATATGACTCATTACATTCATTTCCTGTAAATATGAATTCTTTGTTATCCGACCCATCGAATTATAATATTTTAGTGTCATTTATTAATAGAAATAGAATTAGATTATAATATTTTACATTTCATACTTTTAGTTACCATCTCTATCAAAATTATACCGACTACTTGACTACTCTGAAAATAAACTTGACTCTGGCATAAATGCAAGATGCAATTGCCATATGCAAAAAAAAAAAAAAAAAAAAATAATCTAAGGTTTTGGACAACAATTTGTTATTTTTTTCTTCACTGTTTCTGTCCTCAGACAAATTAATAACAATTTGTCTAAGAATGAGTCCTATGATAGACATAAGCGACAAATGTTGACGTGCGTGTATATAATATTCTGGAGGAAACATAAATAAAGGTGATTAAGCTGATCTTACATCATAGACGTTAGCTCTTTATACATCAGAATTCTTTACATTTATAGCAAAAATATATATTATAGCTGTAGTTTATGGGCTTCTGAAGGGTCTTATGGCAAGATGTATTGAAATATAAGTATCTTGCTTTAATATTTATCATCATCATCATCATAAGGTTATTTTTGTCTCCACTGCAGGAGCACAACCCTCTCTCATCTGCCGGAGACAGACGGAGGATTTGGCCTACACTCCCTGCACTGGCCAGGAATACTTATATATTGACATAACTCAAGTCTGTGACGGCCTAAAGCAGAAACAACTTCTAAAACTCAAACTAAAGCTTTTATAACATTTTTTATTGATAAAGTAAAACATCACGTTGGCAAAAACTAGGACTGACTCGGATTGGACTCGGATGATAAAATAAATAGAGTTTGGTTCGATCCACCGATGATAAGGCTGCATGATCTCAGTTACTTTTGCGTTTTCGTAATATACTAAAAATATAGATATAAATAATATGTACATCCAAGATGGCCGATTTTATACGTCAAATCAATAAAAATGATTGTTATGTTGATTTTGTGCTGTGATTGAATTTATTGTTTGTAACAGGATAAGATACGTGTTACTGTGGCCTTAATAACATTTATAGTACAATTTAATGCAATAAAAACAAGCGACGACTGCAAGATGAGTAAAGTCAATCCCTTAGCGGGTTTGATTGGTTACGGTGATTCAGACGAGGAATCTGAGGAAATAGCTCCAGTTTCATCTAGAACTGTTGCTAATCCTACTGCCAGTAGAACGGCTTCAGTTTCTGCGCAGCTGGCACCTGCGTCGGCCCAGACATCCCCGGCTATCCACCCCGCACCTATACCGCATTGTCGTGAGTAAAGTATATTTGGTAAATTTATTACTTATAATTTTTTGATTTACCTAAAGGAAGGAAGATATCTGACAGAATCGCTGGACCAAACGGTACTATATGGGAAAATAGACAATTTTCAGTTGATATTTTTAACTAACATGACCCCCATATTTAATTATATCACTGGGTGGGGAGTGTTGAGCAGACTGACTTTTGTCTGGTATTTTTTTTCTGTAATGAACTCCCGCTAACCATGGGGCGTGAGGGGTGAATCAACATACTGTATAAACAATGTATTCAATATATGTAGACTTGCACTACATGTTTACAAAAACAAAATTTCATATTATAACACAATTTCCGGCATGTGTCACCTATACAGTGGACATAGCTCTTGGTAGAAATGGCAAAGACTTTGATGTCCTGTTTAATTCCAGGCGGCGTGATATGTAGAGCCTAGGGCGCGCCTTGGCCACAGTCTGCTGCCCATGCATGTTTTGTAAAGTCATTCTGCACGACACTGACATGGAATACAATGAGTCATGTCATGTGCAGCTGGCATTGGAGCATTAGAGTGTAATTGAACCAAAGTCAAGTCTTTAATAATCAAGCTGAATGCTAATATGGAAACAAAAGCTGTCTTTCCATTTACCATGTTTGTTCATGGACACTACTAATACATATACCTATTAATAGGCTAGGGGAATAGAGTGGAAATGGAATTTGGGGCAGACTTATGAAGTAAAAATTTTTTTAGATGCTTGGGAGGAGCGGTACCATATACAAAAAATTAACACATTAATTAGGGTTTTTTTTTTTACATTCTAGCTTGGTCGGCATGCTACGATGAAGGTAGTGGATTTACTTACTACTGGAACCAGAAGACGAATGCTGTGACATGGGAGGCACCACCGGAGTACTTACTAGCTCTGAAGCTCGCTCAGCAGCAGTTGCATACAGCAGGTACTTACTTTTAAAAGTTAATCACATAGATTGCAGGTAGCAGAAGTGGTTTTAACAAAAAAAGACAAACTATCCTCAAGTTTGTCTTGGGATTCCCAACACAAAACATACTTCAGGTGAATCTGTCATTTCAAATACATAATATGCTTGCATCAAGCATGCTTCAGATGGATGATTCATGTTTTGAGTGCTGCCATGGGCAAGCCATGCATGCCTCTAAGCGAGGCTGCCTCAAGTCCATATGCACCTTCACATTTAGAACAACCAAAGCTTTGAAGTTTACTATGCTGGAATAACCTGGTCAAGATTCAGTTGCATGCTGAAAGAAAGAGTTCTGAAGATCTGATAATTATTTAGTGCTATAAATAATCAATCTGAAATATAACACTTGATTGGGTCATGTTGTGAAATATAACACATGATGAAATAAATAAATATGACTATAACTATCTTTCTTCTTTTCTTATGATACTTTGCTAACATGCAATCTGTCTCTGGACCATAAGCAGTTTTATTGAGTGCTTGACAGTGATATGATAGCCCTCCCATGGTTGGGCTGCCTTCATTGTGACTACATATTATCTCATGCATGGGATCTTTTCAGACACTTTGTTCGTTCATTGAGAGACAGTGCCAGTCTTTATGTAAAAGATGATATTAGTTTAGTAGCACTGTGTGAGAAGCGATAGTCATCCAAAACATAACTTCCAATCCAATCCTAGGCTATGAAAACCATAATGATATCACAGCTGCACTGCTAACTCCAGATTTACACTAGAATCTTAATGAAATTTCAAGCTGGAAAATAAAACACGTGCAGTTATAAATATCATTCGTCATATTTGTTCCGTGTGGTTTCCGGTAGAGTAGAATAGGACCTCTCCAACTCTTCCCGTGGTTGTCGTACAAGGTGACTAAGGGAATACATTATAAAACATCAATCAGGCCTCCCCAACCCGTCTGGCCAGCGCGGGGAGTGTAGGCCAAATCCTCCGTCTGTCTCCGGCAGATGAGAGAGGGTTGTGCTCCTGCAGTGGAGACAAAAATAACCTGGTGATGATATTTGTTCCAGGGTCAGCAGAAGTATCTGCAGAGGAATGGCAGCTGTACCAGCAGGCGTTAGCCGAAAAGCAGAACTCCCAGAACAAGGTATTGGCGAAGACTGCGGTCGCCAAACCAGCCCCTAAGAAGATTGACAAGCCTGTTCATGATAAGAAATATGCTAAGCCTGCAAAGAGATCTCACAGTGATGATGAAGAATATGTGTATGTGATTCTTTTGAATATTATATATCTGTGTTGACGACCAACATAACTGAAAGAGTGCTTTAGTGCAGTTTCTGAACAAATGTTCCTAGATTTGTTGACTGCTCTTAAACAGCGAAGGAAAACATTAGTTGAAAAACACATCAAAATGAATAGTATGTGAAATCGTTGGGCGTCCTTAGTCAACTTATTTATAGCTTAAAGAATTTTGGCTAAAATTAACAATGATAGAGTTTAGTGTGGATTGGTAGTACCAAAATAGAGGGTGATAATCTGCATACATTCAAAATGAATGTATTGTTAAATGTTGTTGAATGTATTGTGAATTGTCTCTGGCGACTCTTGAAGAAGTGGTAGATTCTATTTTACTTACAGACTGACACCAACCTGAAAATTATACAATATTTATTTATTTTAGGAATACAGCTATTTATATCTAAGTAATTTACAAAGTATATAAAGTAATTCTGCATATAAATACTTTATATATATTGTAAAATATAAGCATCTGGCCAGTGCGGGGAGTGTAGGCCAAATCCTCCGTCTGTCTCCGGCAGATGAGAGAGGGTTGTGCTCCTGCAGTGGAGATAAAAATAACCTGATGATGATGATGATAGAGTAATTGCATTACATTTTATTACCTTGTATCAAATTTTGAATAAAGTCTTTTGTCTTTTAGTGATTTCCCATCAACATGTAAAATGTTATGATCAAGATTATATTACATTTCTTTTTCTGTTTACAGAAAAATAGAACTGATAACGTCCTACTACCACTCTGATTCTGAATCCAATGATGAAGCTGAGAGTCCGGTCAAGTCTTCCCCTGCACCGCAACTTCCAACCACAGCTGCTATACCGAAAAATCCTCACAAAAAACAGAAAACAAAGCCTCCAGTTGTGGAGTATGGACCTAGTTTTCCTCCCAACCAAAACTACATGGCTCCTATTGGACCGGAGTTGCCTCCAACTAAAATAATAAGTGAAGTTAAGGTGCAGTCACCAGATAATAATGCAGAAAATGTAAATGTGTTACCAAAAGATGAGGTAATTATCAAAGTAAATTTATTAGCAACAACCCTATTGTTTCCAGATGGAACGGTTAGCTGGAATCAGTTGTGTCTGCCACATAAATTTAATGAAAAAAAATTAAGAATAGACTAAACCAAAAAGAAAATAAGTAGACTGCTGATATGAAAACATCAGCTGCCTTTCCATTTAAAATGAACAATTGTTGTTCAATACTATTTCAAAATTACCATTTAATATATACTTAACAAGTTTCTGAGTAGATACCAGGATAGAGTAGCGATCTGTGGAAAACTGCTGGCAGTATCTATATCAGTAGAACACTATAGGATGCCCTGAGCTAGATAGTCTGATGATTTTGAAAATTAAATGCGCCAGTGATGATAAGAATCTCTGAGTACCGCTAAAAGAATAACTATTCAATGTTGCTGAGAACTTCAATTACTTCTTTTCTTCTTTAGTCTTAGTCTTTCTGAATCATTTGAAATGATTTCAGTATATGAAATGATTTCACATGGTTGCTGTTGTTCCTTCTCGCGTGCTTCTGACATGTTCTGTCCTGTTTCTTTAAACAGAACATGCCACTGGTTTGATAAGGATCAATGAAGATTTTCAGCGATATTGGAAATGTTATCAAGCGATATGATGGTTAAAGTTTTCAATCTGAGGTGCTTGGGTCTGTGATGAGATGCCCGTAAGAGTCTCCAACTCTAAATTGTAGAGATTCATGGGTTGCTAAGACCATATTTCTTGTAACTATTAACCTTCAAGACTAATCATATTTTTAAATGTTTCTGATAATGATAATACTATGTGTAAATTTTTAAAGCACTGGATTTTCTCTTCATGCATTTTAGGAAAAGAAAACCGATAATGAAGACAGCCAAGACGAAATCACTAATCAGAAGTTACTAATCAGATTGAAAGATAAAGCTAAATTGCTAGAAAAGCTTGGTGGAGAAATACCCACAGAGTTAAAAGACATAATAGATGAAAATAGATCTGCAACTGCATCTCCAAAAGTCTCAGATGACAATAATAGCCAAGATAATCCTATAGATACAAACATAGATGACCTTTTAGATGAAATAGAGAAAAAGGAACTTCCTAAAGTAAAATCCAAGATTAAGGTAGACATATTCTGCGACGATAAAATGAAATCTGCTGAGAACAGCGCGAGAAACTCTCCAAGAAGCGAAGGAACACCACCCAGAGAAGAACTTCAACCTCTATTCCCTAGTAGTAAAACAATAATTGAAGAACCGGAGATACCTGTCAGCTTATTTCCTAGCGCAGTAAATATACAAGAAAATGGCACCGATGCGAACCCCAAACCAGAACCACCTGTTGTTGAAAACAAACCTGTAAACATATATTTGGCAGATGCAACTGAATCTGTTAGCACAAGAAAGAAACTGAGGATTTCAAACTCAGTTTTGCCAGAACGAAAAAAGGCTGACATTCCCTCGTACACCACGAAATACTCGCAGCATATTGAAGGATTTTCCAGCGAAAGGACAGGGTTAGGCTTCAGCCAAGGCGATGAAGAGAACTCAAGTCCAAAGAACACAATAAGTTATGGCAAGGGACTGATGTTTACTAAAGGAGAGGTTTTAAACGAGGATAAGAAGGATGATGCATTGGACGACCTGACGGATTTGGTGGAAGCGAAGCTGCGGTTCTTGAACCAGCTCCAACCATGCATGGTCACACCGGTGCAGGAGATGTTGATACAGATGCAGGTGAGTCCTGAACTCCGGTTCGCTTGGAATGGTCACCGACATAGCCAGATTATCAACTAATAAGTCCATAGCGCTGTGTGATTCCCGGCTTAGATAGGGCCACCCTCAATTTTCCTGTGGGTGTCGTCAACTAGGGATGGTCAGCAGCGTTCTCCTGTGTATTTTAAGATAATTACTGCGATCGCCTGCCAAGCCTGCCTGCCAATTTGCATTTCATTGGAGAGGTTTATGTTCAGCAGTGGACGTATTTCTGCTGATGATGAGGCCCATACATGCCTCATTGAAGGTCAACACATTACGCCTTCTTATTTGAGATCGTATACTTCGATTTGGGTGCCAACTGATGCTGGCTGTCTAGAGAATGGATGGAATAGATCCAGAGAGAATGCCAAACATACCTCGTGCTAATAAAGCGTGTAGTGGAAAAGAGGGAGGGGAGAATAAATGGTAAGGGAGGGTGAGGGAAGTGGAGGATGAGAAGTGGGGAAGGGCGGAAGGGCAGAGGAAGTAGTAGGGAGAAGGTGAGGGCAAACGACAGGGGGTCTAGAAGGGATTTAAGGGAAGGAAGGAGAAGAGTGGGTGGAGAGAGGAAGGGAGATGGGAGGGCTATGTATTTCAGTGGTCTGCGCGTACAGCGAGTATTCGTAATATTCATTTGGATGGATCCACAATAATGTTAAATTGTCGTATCGTGATACACAGACGCTGTCCGCGGCGTACAAGTCCGGCGCGCTGGGCGGCGCGTACTGGCGGCGCTGGGCGGACGGCGCGGCGGGGTCGCTGCGCCGGCACGAGGCCAGCGCCGCGCCGCCGGGGTGGAGTTGCGCTTTCCAGAGGTACCACACTAGTCTTACCGCCTCGCCCCGCCCCGCCCCGCCCGCCCCACCGCCTCGCCTCGACTCGCCTTCACCCCCACGGACTCTCACCGACCAGTGCTCGTGTAGCGTGAACCATTCGAATGTTGATACCGACAATAACTACAAGACCGTTTATATTACATTTATTACCTGTACAAAACAGATTGCAATTATAATAATTCTAAATTATAGTTGCTCAATCGTGGAACACGCTCCCAGAAGATGTGGTTTCCGCCATATCACTAAACTCTCTAAAATCGCCTTGCCATCTGACCTAAAACTGATACAGTTTTCACAAGTTTCAAAAATCACGAGATTCCGAAACCAAATTTTAAATAAATCTCAGAATAAATCCCAGAGTATCCATATGTAAGTCCGATGGACACTACTTCCATTAGTATCTCGTAGACATTCGTTTCTTTTCCGGTTACCAATAATTGTTTGGTTTTCTCTACACAAGCAACTGTGAAGACAGCACAGCTTCCTCGGATTTTAACTCGACCACGCTTATATCGGGACAATACTAAGTTTTCATATCGTGAAAGTGGACTTGATCTAGCACAAATCATTTGATGTGCTTGGAATGATCTGAAGAGACTTCGTGTTTTTTTTAATGTAGACTTGTTCTTCACGACTCGTTATATTACGAGGTTGAATCTTGAAAATCTGTTGATTCTCCTGGCGCAATTTGTTTTAAAGTTTTTCTGTTAAAAGTAGTAAAGATACTTATTTTAACAAAACCATCAAAATAAAATGCGCCAGGGGAATCAACTGAGAAGTCTGTTTTCAAGATTCACCAACAAGAGGTATAAGGTGTTCAAAATCAATTGTTTACAATGATTAGACGTTAATAAACGAGTCATATATTTTTTCTTACATTAGAAGTCAATTTGAAGCTTTGGTCCTCCGCCAGGCAAAAGGTTTGTGTTAGATCTGAGAGTGGCATTAAAAACGTCAAGTGTAACTACAGAAAAGTTGTTTACACCAAAGACTTCATAAATTTTAAGCCCTTTTTCTCGTTTTTTTGATACTTGACCCAAATATCAGATTCCAACCATATTGTTTCCTGGATGAGAACCAAGGATGCAGAATGACTTCCAATATATGGAAAAAACTAATTTTCTTCCATAGTAATATAAATTTATTATAGAAGTTTAGTATCATTTTTTACAGAGTTAATTTACACTGTAAATTTTTACATTTAAAATAGTTTAAAAAATTTAACATTTTGTATATTAAATATTGTAACCATCTGTGATATTTACTGTGATAGAATCATTTTAATTTTAATAAATAATTGTATTGTAATAACAATGAGTTTATTTGATAATATAATCCTTATCATAATCACGAACTTTTCTTAGTATTTTTTCATTGTATTAAAATACATTACTTTCAAACTAAACAAAATGGTGTTCATCCATTCTATTTTACAATAAGAAGTGTTAGCCTTGAAGATAAGAGTTCCCTCATGAAGAATCAGCCCAGAGACCAGCCCAGAAGCCAACGCACCGAGGACTTTGGTAAGAAACCACCGTTACATAAATAGTTTCGTAAACTTTCAAGGTATTATGCTTTGGTCTTTTCCAGAAGGTGAAACTGGACGAGTTGGTTTCAAACTGGACTGACTCGTGCTGTTGTGAGACAACGATTTCACTGTGGACGCATTTTGTGTCTAGACTTCCCTAAAGAGTAAATATTTCTTAAAATTGTTGGGCACCGTTATTTGTTTTAAAAATTTGCCTGAAGTTAGACACAAATATGCAAACAAGCCGGGTTTAGTATGACAAAATCATATTTTTATTGTCGTTTAGTTCTTTAAGTTGGCCCTCTAGTTTTAGTTGGTTTGGTGGAAACCTTAAGTCTTTAATAATTTTCTATGGACTTTACAATACTCGGAGTCAGACGAAATTTAGGATAGACTTGCTCCAATCTAAGCTAGGTATTAAAATATGGCATGCATATATATTTATGTATGTTTATTTTATTATAGTTATTTTATATATAAGTATTTTATTCATTATGCACATATTTTGCCCTATCCTCCCAAAATATTTTCTTAAACAAAATCTGAGTCAGGATTAAAAATAGTTCTTAATTAATTTGTATTTGACGGCGCCTACTGCTAGAACCTTCATTATTTTAATCATAATAATTATTACTATGGTTGTAGGATTAAAAAAAATACATTTGACCAACAGATTTATTAAAACACGGGCACAGCTCAAACCGTTGGGACTACTAAGCAGTTTTTTTTATTAGAGCCTTTTCAAGTCGGGGTTAAACTCTATTTTTTCGTGTAGTTTTGGGGCCTCGAAGTATGTCCTGTCCAGCACTCTGTTCTGATAACTTGATACATCAAACCGGTCCAGTCAGTCTCTTTGATTGTTCTTCCTTGGTAATTGACCTAAGAAGAAAAATGGCGGCGTCTATGACCATTTATAGTAGACCAGTCCTGATCAATAGACTCGGAAATCTAGTCTGAAATACTGTTTAGATACGGGAGATGGTCGCTATGTGTTCGATGCGGCTATAAATATTTGGTTTCTTATAATTCCGATACATCTTGTTCCTTTTTAAAACCCACTGTCGTTTCGTTTCTGTACGGTGAAAAAATGTAATTTTGTACAACCATGCTGCATTAAATAACGTCCTTCGAGCCGGATGGAGTGATCATACGAAAAAGGAACTCTGATTTGGTCTTCTACAACTCCATGATAGGCCAATGCCAGTTCTAGATTTCTAAAAAACTAGAGCACGTCAAAGTTCGTTTTTTTTTTACTCCAAGGCACCTTCTCTCGTATCTAGGCAGAATAAACGTCTCGACACACCAACGATAGCCTTGAAGGTTTCCACCGCCACTAAGGCTACCGGGCGGGCCTCCCCCTGCCCCCGCGCCTGTTTGTACCGTCCCGTTGTGGCAGGTCCGCGGGCCGGTACCGCTACGTGCGCGCGAGCGACGGGCTGGCGCAGTGGGAGTACCCCGCCGTGGACACCACCGACATGGACATTTGCACCACGCCCCCGCCGCCGCCCCCGCCCCCGGACACCACCAAGGTACAGTACATTTTAGACTAGATCGGGAGTGCAGCAAAATCAGGATTTAATGTTAAAGGGAAATTAAAAAGTAGACATTTGGCATTTATTTATATAAAAAATTGCAATAATGCAGTGTTTAAATAATCCATTGCGGTACAATCACATTGCATTGTAGTTTTTACGTGATGTCTGCACAAGCGAACAGACAAACCGACAAAAAATCCAAAAATGACCGAAATGTGTTCTATCCTTAGCTCCACCATTTTTTGCAAATATTTTTAATGTACAAACATGCGATGTTTACCTTTTTATTTATTAGATTATTTCAGAAATAGCTTCTTATCACTTAAGGCACTGAATCGTTGCTAAAATACTCGAAGGACCATATTGTCATCCGGCTCGAAGGACCACCTAGTTCCCGATGATATGCCGATGACTACTGATAGTAGTTTATGTGGTTTATGCGCCTCGACCAACGCATTTATGATTGTATAAATGGCGTGATGCCGTGTTGTTTCCGGTAGAGTATAATAGGACCACTCCAACTCTTCCCGTGGATGTACAAGGCGACTAAGGGAATACATTATAAAACGTCAATCACGCCTCCCCAACCCGTCTGGCCAGCGCGGGGAGTGTAGGCCTAATCCTCCGTCTGTCTCCGGCAGACGAGAGAGGGTTGTGCTCCTGCAGTGGAGACAAAAATAACCTGATGATGAAATGGCGATGCCTGAAAAGCAGCACGTCGCTGAGGCGTGGACTATTTCATCTCACTGATACATAAACACGATTCATAAGTCACCTCAAAGTTTTTACCTTCATGATTGACACTAATTTTTCTATTGTTCTTTTATTTCATGTAATAATAAGGAATAACACTAATAGTATAAAAAAACTAATAATTGTTGGGGAAAAAACGATACAGGTAAAAGATCTCCTCTAGCTCTGGGGAGATGAGGATCCCTGGTACATACGTGCCAGAGACCTTCATGAAGACATGCTCCGCAAATTAAAAGACCAACAAATCCCCGGACTTACACTCCCTGGCAATAAATATAACAAGTCAAACCATCACAACCCTATGTTGCCTGGCCTACGTGCCGGTGAAATTGAATATGTATCCAAGCAAGAAAGAGGCAAACCGCTCTCCAAGCGAATGGTCCCTCCTCGCATCCCTATCCTTTAAAATAAAACACATAGCGTATGCGTGAGCCAGCTCTTGTATGAACTGAGCCCCATTTACTTTACACTCAGATCTTTCATAAGACATATATGTAAACAATACTGCTCGTACAAAATAAAGCTGAATTCTATGTTCTATTCTTCTCTGGGGAGTTGAGTATTGTGCCTAAAACGCTCGCGGCGTTGCCTCTCGGCGAACGAAGAAGGCCCTGGCTCGTGGGTCACCGGATTGACACTAATTGGTTATTAAATTAGATAACAGATGAGTCATATGTCATCTAATTTAATAAAAACTTTGAGGCCACTTATGTGGTGCGAAAATTATTTTCCTTCATTTACCTGTAGACTAGTTGACAACCCGAACTTGTGCTAATGAATATGTCATTCTCTTTTATTGATTTAATTTCGTGTGGGATTGACAGGAGGAATCGTATCCAGCTCCAGCTCCGCCGGTAGCCGCGGCCGCGCCCCCGCCGCTGCCGGCGACCCCCCCGCCGCCGAGCGTGTCGGCCGCCCCCCCGCCCCCGGCCCCCCCGCCCCCGCCCCCGCCCCCGCCGCCCGCGTGGCGCGCCGGCCCCCCCGCGCGCGCGCGCACCCCGCCCCCGCCCGCGTGGCAGGACCCCCCGCCGCCGGGGTGCGACGACCTCCCACCATTACCGCCGGTGAGCAAGCATTTTTATTAATCTTTGTTAGGAATAGGGGTTTATATTCTACTGGCTTTTGCCCGCGGGAAATCTGGAGTGGGAACTCTCTTCCTACTTTGACTCTTTACTTCTTTAATTAAATTTATCTGGGGCCCGAGGTAGCGTAAATTCATGACCTGGGACTTGCACTACCTTCACTGGGAGGTGTCTTTGCAGGTACCTCCGTTGATCCTCGCTTAGAGGAGTTGCGGGGGGAGAATGATGAGGAGGCGGGAATGGCTTTTGCCCGCGACTTCGTCCGCGTAGGTTTCGATATTTACACATCTTGAATTTCAAAATAGATATCACTTTTGGTCTCTCGTAGGTATGAGATGTTATTTCGGGAAGAAAACTATCCTATGTCCTATACCAGGGCCTAACCTATATGTGTGCTAAGTTCATCACGATCCGTCCAGTGGTTGAAGCGTGATTGAGTAACAAACATCCAAATGTCCAAACTTTTGCATTTATATTAGTGGGATTTCTCACCTTTACAGGAACAACCAAAACAAGAAATAGGTGATGAACTGCTGTCTTTCTACAACGATATAGCAGAGCTCGAGAAGCAAAGTGTGCCAAGTTCCAACCCGCATACAGCTTCCAACTCGCCAGAACCGCCGCCTGAGTCCAAGGAGAAAGAGCTAAGCCAGGAGAGGGAAAGAAACAAAGAGAAGGAGAGATACAAAGAGAAGGACAGAAGCAGGGACTTTGACAGAAGCAAGGAAAGGGAGAGAAGCAAGGAGAAAGAAGTTAAGATCAAGAAAAAAGCTAAATCGGTGAGTTAACTTGCATGTTTATTCGATAATGTGAATTTTTTTATTTTTAAATTTAAAATCAACTAATATAAGCATAGTTTATAAGATTCTATTAACGACAACATGGTCCTTTGTCTGAAAGAAGAATTACTTTATATATATGGAACTTCCTACTGAGCTGAATATTTTTATTATATACTGGCCGTGCCTGCGGCTCCACTTGGACTACACACTCAATCCCACCCCGACCCCCACACCCACTCCCACACCCACTCCCACCCTCACTCCCACGCCCACTACAGCTCTAAATGTAGGCCTAACATTATAATCATACTTATTTGTCATATTGCATACCTACTAATGTATTTGAAAACTAAGAATTCCCATAACTTTTGATTAAGTAAGACGATTGCGATGAAATAAAGACTAAATATTACTCCGGGTTGAGCTCTGTTTCTGTGAAAAGTCGATGAAAATCGGTTCACTAGTTTTTACTTGATGCGTGCACAAACTAACAGACAGACAAAAGTTCCAAAAATAACGGAAATATCTTACTTATCCTTAGTTAAATATATTTGTTTTTGCATATATTTTCAATGAAGTTTATTTAGCTATAATGTACGAAGACTAAGTGTATGAAAAGGGGCGCTGTAGAATTTTTTTTAAATCACGCCAATTAGACATTTTTTTCCATAGCGCCCTCTTTTTGTACACTCTGACCAAGACCTGCCGCCTGAGCCCAAGGATAATAATAATAATAAATAATAAATGTGTGGGGACATTTCACACACGGCCACCTGATCCTGAACTAGGCAGAGCCTGTAACATGGGTACCAGACAGCCGATATACATACATAAATAACATCCAGTCACAAGGCAAACACAAGTATTCATCAAACGAATGTTTGCCCTGGGCGGGATTCGAACCCGCGACCCCGAGCTTCGCAGGCAGGTGTACTACCGACTAGGCTACGGGGCCGACAAAAGGAGAAAGAACTAAGCCAGGAGAGGGAAAGGAACAAAGAGACGGAGAGATACAAAGAGAAGGAGAGAAGCAGGGAGATCGACAGAAGCAAAGGGAGATACTTTATTAACACTTGCTTATTGGTTTCAGGTAAAGATATCATCGTCGATAGGTATGAAGCAGAAATCAGTGTCCAGTTTGGTCGCCAAGTGGCAACAGGTCGCCGACGAGATTAACTCCGATTAGGGAGAGATTAACCCGTAGTTAGTTACTTAAATTATTAAACTGTCTAACTTGTGGTACTGAGGTATCTATGCTGTGTCCTTAGCATAACCAACGTAATCGACATTTTTGTGAAAATTAAGTTAATAGCGTATTCGGAATCTGCGCAATGAGGTATTTCTGAGATATTGTTTATTTTCCCGGTTTCTGATAAGCTTAACCATCGTAAGTGCAAAATGCCCAACCTCTTTACTAATCATATTTTTTTTTAAATTTATTTATTATTCGTTACAACAATAGTTGTGTAGAATTATAATAGGTATAACTTAGGATATACAATAGTCAATGTACATTTCAAATATAAAATTTGTCAAAACGAATTTAAAACTAATTATTTAAACAATGTCAACACTTATTTTCTAAGAACTCCCGTAAATTATAGGGGCACATTTCAATAAGATATTTTATTAACATTATTTTAAATTTCTTATCTGGCAGTTCCCTCAACTCCATTGGCAGCTTGTTGTATCCATCAAAGAACAATTAAATATACAACAAAGATAATTCATACAAAAGCCAAGGTCAATAGGTACAGTATAATATTAAAATAATTAAAATATCTCTGTTAGTTTCGTTAAGACAGCATAAAAATGAAAAAAAAAAAAACTTTAGGCGCCGTTTTCTCGAAACTGCTCGCGACGGAAGTGCGTTGGTTATGCTAAGGGCAGCAGTATGGCTGGGAGTAGTTTGCATAATCTATAATGAACTTTGTTTAAACGATGATAAAGTTGATCATATACATACAAAAGTTTTTCAATGTCCGATAGACGAGTAACTATATGTTATTCTAGGATCACCTGTATAATCGGTTCGACCGTTAAGGAGTGATAAAGTGAGCGCCCTGCAAACATATCCACGTTGGCTTCTCATTTATAATTATGAGCTTGACTATATTTCATTTCAAATCGATAATCGTATGAAAAGCAAACACATTTGCGTCTCGAAAACCAAATAAATAGTAGATGGTGTTCCTTACTAAACCGCAAAGTTTACATGGTAATACAAACTTGTTTTTGCTGCGGGTGACCCTTTCAAATACATATTACCGAGACGCAAATAGCGTTGGTTTTCGTATGATTATTGGTTTGGAATAGAATATGTGTATGACAGCGTTCAATGCAAAGTCTTATAGCATACAAGTCGGCTCGATATCATCATCAGCTTGAATACGTCCACTGCTGAACTTAGCCTTCCCAATAGAATGCTACTTTTGATAGGCTGTCCTTTCCCTCAAAAGGGTAGCATTCTATTGGGAAGGCTAAGCCTAAATACGTCCACTGCTGGACATAGGCCTCTCCAATAGAATACCACTTTTGGTAACTTGTCCTTTGGGGGATTTGCCATAATCACCACGCTTGGCAGACGGATTGGTGAGCGTAGTAATGATCTTAATATACACATGAGAACGTTGTCCGTCCCTGGTGCAATCCCTTAGTCGCCTTGACGACCCACGAGAAGATTGGGGGTGGCCCTAGCCACGAACAATACTTATAATTTCTTATTGGTAACTTATTTACTAATCCAAAATTCGATACCTCCAAGGTACGCCAAAAACTTTAGGTTAATTTAGTTTTTTATCAAAATCGAGAAAATAAATAAGAAAAAAAAACCAAAAGTTTTAATATTTTTTTTTTAGAGTTATAACTCAAAGTCAAAGTCAAAATCATTCATTGCATATGAGTACACTTGGTACATTTATACACGTCATTTTTTTATCGACTACCGCTTCCTAGGTGTTAGCGCTGTGAAGAAGAAACGGCGCAACAAACTTCACGCGACACATCTTTTAAAAATCAAGTTTGCATACAATTAATAAAGATTTTGTGAAGCTGAATTAACATTAGTACCAGGCATCTTTGTCATTCAAGTAATCGTTTATTTTATAATAGGCTTTCTTACAAAGTTGTTTTTTTAATGTGAATCTTAAACTTTCTGTCCGTCATATTTAAGATTTCCTCTGGTAGTTTGCTGCAGAAGCGTATACATTGCCCCGTGAACGATTTGCTGACCTTACTTAGTCTTAACCCTAGTAAAACAAGTTTATTTTTATTTCTTGTATTATAACTGTTATTGTCACAGTGCCTCAAAAAGAGAGATAATTTTTTTCTGACATATAAAATATTATCTAAAATCTATTATTAAAATAGCTGTAAAAGAATGTTAATAGAAAACCTTAGCTTGAAAATTGTGTCCGGATACATGATTGTGTGTACATCCTCGCCATTTCTCTGCAGTTACAATGCAGTAGTGACGCACAAATATCCATATCGACGGTGTCGATATATATATTTTATTATTATACGTATTTTTTATCTTATAATAGAGAGTAATTGAATTGAATAATCGTTTATTTTATAATAGGCTTTCTTACTTACTCGATTTTGATAAAAACAAATTTGAGTTTGTGTAGTGTATAGGTATCGAAATGATTGCTTTCCAAATATCTGATAATTTATTGTAAATAAACTTAGTTTTGTTTACTGTTTAGGTGTAAAAATATATATACGAGTCTTTTAATAAAGTTTATTTAAATAAGTAAGGTGATTTGTGTTATTTTTCGATTGTAGGCGATATAAGTCGCAGGTAATGTACGGGTATATCTTTTAAATCAACCAAATTAATTCTATAGGATCTAGGAATTCCACTAATATTATAAATGCCAAAGTTTGGATGTTTGTTACTCAATCACGCTACAACCACTGGACGGATCGGGATGAAACTTGGCACACATATAGGTTAGGTCCTGGAATAGGACATAGGATAGTTTTTATCCCGAAGAAACATCCCATTCCTACGGGAAATACATAATAATTTGTGATGTTAAGTGGTCCACGAGGATGAAGTCGCGGGTCACATATTTTAGGGTTAAATCTCCGTCAAAATGGATATTATAGCGAATATTTTTGTTCGGCGTATAACGCAAATTTATCCCGAAAAAACATCTTATTCCTACGGGAAATATTTAATAATTTGTAATGTTAAGTTCACGCGGACGAAGTCGCGTTAAACATCTAAATAGTTATAAATAAACCGTATTAACTACCTACTTTTCGAAAATTTCATTGGTACGGATGGGGTTGAACTCACGACCTCATAAACGTGGGGCGAGCGCACAATCAACTGGGCTACCACAGCTTTCGCCACCAGTGTTGGACTGAGGCGCTTTGAGACGGAAAATAAAAAGATAGTATTTCTCAAAAAGTCTAGTACACTTTGGATAAAAATACTTACATATAGCAACGATCTCTATGTACTACTAGATAGAGCGTTCCAAACAATTGCTCTGTTCCACGCAACTGCGACTCCGGGAGCCACAACTCGGTTACATTCACAATGAAACTTGTGTAGTTAGGTACTATGCAGAACATTTAATTATTACTAAATATTGACACTACTGGTAAATAATTTCTATAGTTATAGTACAGAATCCAACACTGCTTTCAACTTAAAACTAGTGTCCGACTGAAACAGGATTTGCAGTTGAAACCGAAACCGAATCTTTGGCCTCTGTCTCAGTTTCGCCCGAAACCGAATCTTATTTATACATGTTAAAATTTCTATTGTATGGTGAAATCTAGTGTGTTTACATGTTATTTAAAGTTAATTCGTGTTAAATGAAATAATAATAAAAAAAAGAACAATTAAAAGTATCTATACATATAATAAAACTGTAACTGGTCTGTACATGGGAGATATTGTAGGAAAATGTATATGAGAGGTCTTTATAGGGCCAATAGAAGCCAAAATATTTGTTTTTAGAATTTTTGTTTGTCTGTCTGTATGTACCTATGTTTGTTACCTCATCACGCAAAAACCAATGAATGAAATTTGATACAGTTTTAACAGTTGTCTTTCTGGAGGTCTACTTAAAACCTGGTGCATGTTTCATCTTGATACGCAACTTAGAACCTAAGATATTAATAAAGTAAATTTTTCTAGAAGCCATTATAACACAGAAGTATTATTATGTTTGATACAATTCATATTGTGATTGGGTTGTACTAAAGTTGGAGTGGGATTGGGATATTGAGAGTCTGAGTGGGAGTGAAAGTAGAAGTGGTAGTGGGAAGGGAACGGAAGCGGAAGTGAGAACGGGGGCGGATTCTGTAGTCCACGCAAGCGGAGCCGCGGGCACAGCTAGTGTAATATAAAATAAATTTGTTTCGTTACAATAGGTACAACACACTTTATTGCACAAACAAGTATCTACGTACAGTTACATGTTTTAAAAGTTAAAATAGTACAAGCGATTTCTATCATACAATCTTTGGGTATAAAATATTATGCCACAGAAAAAGGTAGGTTGTGCTGATTAGGAAATTTAAATGATAAATGGGTACTTATATAACATTAACTTTATGTAATATTAACTTTAACATGAACAAATATAATAAAGAATGTTACTCTTGTAAGTAAACTCTACACGAACTCACCCTAACAGAGCGCGACAATTCACGAACACTGAGTTTCGGCTCGGCGAAAGTTTCGGCTGATTTTTGGCCGAAACCAAAACTATGGCCGAAACCGAAACCGAGTCGGTCATACACTACTTAAAACCGTTCCTGGTTGAATTAAAATGTACCACCATAAATCACTGCCTTCATTTCCCAGACTGCCAAACGCAAGATACCGTCGCGTCGACAGGTGCTTTGCTCTCCAGTTGATATTTTAATGCTCCTCGTTTAGTTAGTATTCCCACGCAGTCCGCCAGAGATGAGGGTAGCTTTGCCCTTGACAGACCAGATTACATCCTGATCTGGGAGCTGTAACAGCGGTATTGGAGGAAACTTCCAGTATTTAAAAGCGGTAAGCCGAGTGCTGATTTAGAAATTGAGTTCAATTTTGGTCCATAAATTAGTTATTTTTAATGAACCGTTCAATTTTGGTCCATAAATTTTTAATGAACCGTGGTAGCCTGGTTGGTGGTGCACTCACCTCACGTTCATGAGGTCGTGGGTTCTAACCCCGCCCGTAGAATATGGTAAAAATAATATAAAGAAAGAAAGAAAGAAAGAGAGGGGGAGGGGGGGAGGGAGGGAGGGGGAGAGAGAGAGAGAAACATTTATTCACTACCACAATTAGCACACACAAAGAAAAAGTCAACAAAGCAAGAAAAAGGAAAAAAAATAAAATAAAATAATATGGTATAAAAATAGTTTTACATATTCTCCCATCCATGGCAAATTTTTGTGTTACATTATTAATTACTTTAAATATAGAATACTAAAATAGTTTAAACACTGTATATAAATGGAATAAAAACAATCTTTTATTTTACTGGGTAACTTAAAATAAATCCTCTGTTGACATGTCCGGGGTGTAAGCTCAAAAATCCGGGGTTTTCATGCTTCTTGTCATGGTTGGCAGATTTTGGAGATGGCAACACTACCAGCATGTAAATTGTATTTTGTAAAGAATAGTGGAAGTTACAGTCAGGCTGCAAAGGGCTCACTCCCAAGGCCGCAAAACCTATTAAAAAAATGGGTTATTCATTGTTCTGTGCCTAGAACGTTTCCATTAACGAAAGAACCACGATAAAATCGATCGCCAATCGGATTAGGCAGGCACGAACTTAGGGTGTTATTGAGGGTAATACCTACTTATAAATCAACAAGCTATTTATGTATCTACATCCTACTGCTATGGGAGGGCATTCATAAACTCGTGCTTCATTTTGCCTTTATACGTACGTAGAATACCGAGTCTTTTCACTTGACCCCCAGAATTTAAGTAGTTTTTTTAATTGTTCGTAGATTAAGTTCCTATTCATATTAATTTTAGAACATGTAAAGGAGACTGCCCAAAAGTGGGCCTAAGATGCGTCTTAAACAATGTACCAAAAATATTGGTCTGAATTAGGAATCCCTTAATATTTTTAAGCCAATGGAATAGGGAGTTTCAAAATAACATATAATAAAAACGTTGCTTGATTTCCGCCGGCCGACCGCATCTTTTCAACTACAGTAGTGAAAGCAGAATAAAAATCGATATACTTATAATTATAATCGATATTTGTCAACAATATTTGATGCTGCCTTTCAGTTACTAACGCGATAATCCACCCATCATAATTTTAATTTACTGACTGGAAATACGCTATTTATATTGATTTAAAGTGATACACACGTTCTTAAAAGATATTTATGAAAATATTGTTACGTAACCGAAATATCAAATCGTAATAAATAATTTGATTGTGTTTTATTTAATTTTTTTGTAATTCACCTAATTTGATGTTGTTAAATACAACTATTGACCTGTAACATAAGTTATGAATAAATTATGTCAATAAAAAAAATATTTCAGACATTTTCATCCATATATTGTTAGCAAAGACTTAAGACGAGACCGCGGATCGGCACTCGCAGGGTGGGACGCCCCGCCGCCAGGTGGACCGACGACCTGAAGATGGTGGCCGGTAGCGGCTGGATGCGAAGGGCGGAGGACCGGGTGTGGTGGCGTTCATTGGGGAAGGCCTATGTCCAGCAGTGGACTACTAGGGGCTGATATGATGATGATGAACGAGCCTAATGTAGTGTCGAACGCAAAATACTTTCGTCGACTAATAACCAAACTATGACATCCAGATCTGGAGCGGTTAATCGTGGCCATATACCCACGGTGTTGTGAAAACTGTGCGCCAACGAAGATTTTATTCCACGTAAGATCATTCAATTCTCCCATCAAATAGTTAAACGAATTTCTTTTTATAATAATCCTTAGTTTTTGCCTGTATTTTGACGACAACTTGATCCAGACGCAAGGTTCAAAGTTCAAGGCCCAACTTCCATACAGTTTTGGACATTCTCCTTTACATTATTTAATATTGGCAAAATTATCGTTATAACGCGACCTATTTACTTATATTTTGTTGAATGATTTTTATCTGAATTTGAAATGAAATGAAATATCTTTATTGTGGATCATAGGTATATAAAGGATTACATGTCATAGTTAGAGCTCAGCTATGTCCCGCCACGTGGGCACACAACATTGTGTCGCAGTAAAGCATGTATTTAAAAGTTCCAAAATATATATATTTAAGAGTTAATTAGATACAAATTGAAACCTGAAAAGTGACTGGTCACGTGATTGAGCCTAAACTACGTCATATCCTATAACAAATAAGTAGAATACGACCCCCAGCGCATATCGACGACCTCCCGCCCCACTCCTCTATATCGCTTACATGCCACTGTATGCGTTATATTGTTACTGCGTTAGTTCTATCGTTACGCACTAATCATCAATGTTATTCTATTCTATTCTCACTGAGATTCTGACCTGCCCGAGTTCCGTTCTCAGCCTTCGCTTTTTATAACCTAAGATAACACTTTCATTTTCGGGAGCGGGGGGTCTTTTCACCACGTTTTTCCCTGACGTATCTGGTATCTAAGTACAGAGCAATTTGAGTATTGAACCCGTTACGTGACTCACGCGAGCTAGACTACTACACTTACTACTACTTACTATATACCGTCGGGTTACTGCAAAAAGCGAGCAACTGCTCGAGAATAACCGTTGCAGTTAGTGACTTCGTCCCAAAAGCCTTAAGGTTCTAATTGCTACGGACTATTCACGAGCAATTAGTTGCTTCTTGCGAAAGTCCACGATTTACAAGAAAGAACAAAGCGCCCTGGAGGAAAAGTATCTTAAATATTCCATCATCAGCCAAAATACGTCCACATGATGATGATGAGACGCGCCGTCGTGAACTGTAACACCAGATTATACTATGTGTGTATAAATAAATAACCAAAATCCAATCTATTTTATGCCTTTCTATCCCACAAACCCTCGCCTATTTTATATTTCATTTTGCGTAAACCTTTGATGTGTTTCGTTTCCCCCGATACGCAGTGCATAGTAAGGAATAAAGAAAATAAAGAATTCAGCCAAAGGAAACGCGCACACAAACGGTGTACCAGTTCTATTGATGTGAACTGCGTGTGACAAAGCAAGGAATGCTGGTCCTGATAGGTTGGTCTGAGTTTGTTTATTTATATAAAGTGAAATGAATAAAAACGCGTCTGTCCCGGGTATTTTTAACGTAGAACGCTTTGTTTAAGGTGTCATTGACCATTCGGTGACTTGGCTATCCAGTCATGCATGAGATTAAAAAAATCCGTGTATTAATTTTTTTTATATATATATTATCATTGAAAGTTACATGAAATAGAATAGGTAATGAATATGTCAAAAATAGAGATATTCGTATAATTTGTTGCCGTGAACCGTTTGTGTGAGTTTAGCAGAAAGTGGTGGAAAAAGTAATGGATGTTCATTAATTGTAGGTACGGTTCAAAGTCAAAATCATTTATTGCATATGAGTACACTTGGTACATTTATACGTCATTTTTTTTATATCGACTACCGCTTCCTAGGTGTTAGCGCTGTGAAGAAGAAACGGCGCAACAAACTTCACGCAACACATCTTTTAAAAATCAAGTTTGCATACAGTTAATAAAGATTTTGCGAAGCTGAATTAATATTAGTACCAGGCAGGTTACTTTAAATTAAGAAAAAAACCTTTATTGATATATTAATAGTAAAGATAAGTAGTATATTAAGTAATCAAAAAATCAGAAAGCAAATGAAAGTCCTCATCAAAACTTTTGATGAAGAGAACCACAAACCAAAACGTCATCTGTCTGTATATTTTTTGTATTTGTTGATTTTTTTTTTCAAAAAATGCTGCATACATTCGATAAAATTTATATGGGAACACCTCTGAAGTATGACCTACCAAACAAAAAAATCATCTAAATCAATTCATAATTGGCGGCGAATCAATCAAAATCCACTGCTGAACTTAAGGCCCCAATAGAAAGCTACTTGTGGTGGGCTGTCTACTGTGGGATTTGCCACAATCACCACGATTGGATCACTAGATGGAGTAACGATCTGCGTAGGGCAGCTGGCAGAGACTGGATGAGAAGAACCGAGGATCGGGTTCAGTGGCGCGCCTTGGGAGAGGCCTATGTCCAGCAGTGGGCTTTTATAGGCTGAGTCAAAGTCAAAATCATTTATTGCATATGAGTACACTTGGTACATTTATACACATCATTTTTTTATCGACTACCGCTTCCTAGGTGTTAGCGCTGTGAAGAAGAAACGGCGCAACAAACTTCACTGATGATGATGATGATGACCACGATTGGCAGGCGGATTGGTGATCGCAGTAATGATTTTAATATACACAGGAGAACGCTGTTGAAATTCCTTAGTCGCCTTGATGACACTAACGGGAAAATTGGGGTGGCCCTATTCTAAGCTGGGAACTACCGTTACTGACTATTTCCCTGTTCTAACGTCGTCGTGAAATGAATACCTAAGCTGTTCCATCACATTTACAGTCTATTTGATGGCGCGTCGCATTCCAAAGTACCTCCGAGCGCCGCACTGAGTCGTAACCGGCGATTACGATTGTGTCTATCGACCTAAATACGTGTTATATACGATGCATAAAGGCTAAGCAAGATACTTGACCCAAATAAAACCCACGTTATTTGTGACGTCTTTTAATTACTGGCTTTTAAGAATAGCTATGGTTGCTCTGATTAAATGAGGCTTTTATTATCATTATCATAGCAGACCTTAGACTTCCACTGCTCGACATAGGCTGCTTCCACGCCATCGTCAGAAAGAGAAGCGCTTCTCTGCTGAGCGGAGTGCGCAGCAGTGCCAACAGCATTTTAAGCTCGGTGGCCGACAGGTGGGATTTGATTCATATGTTGTTTATTATTATATAATTATCTCATATTTAGTTTATTTAATATTGACTGTCATTGGTATATATATTCAATATATAATGTAAATTTTTATTCATTATTATATTTTATTAATTTTTTCCCTAGGCATATTTACTCATCATATTTATGTATTTGGTGTGATTCTAAGTGTTATATTATATTATCTAGGTATATACGTATTGCAATTACACATATATTTATTACTTCTTTGTTTGGCACTGTAGACAAGCTTGTCTGCACCGGGTGCGACTGAAAATCAGCGCCTAGCACCTTACTTGGTCTAGGCATATGCTGAGTCGTTTGCCCTTTTGCTGCCCGGCACACGCATACTATTTTAACTATGTTAAAAATTTTAAATTGTTTACTCTAGTTCTTATAATTTTTATTTTTTCCTTTTTCTTGCTTTGTTGGTTTTTTCTTTGTGTGTGCCAATTGTGGTAGTGAATAAATGTTTTTCTTTCTTTCTTTCAATGCTGGGGCACTGGATACGACTGTACGCGGTCAGGTAAAGATCTGCTCTAGTATTGGAGAGCCACCCTGTCCTGTATGTATTGTTTGTTTTTGTTTTTTTTTTATGTCTCTAACATTAGGAATTATGCTACTCTTACTGACATTTCATGGATTTTATCCGAATTAAATATATTTTCCATTGAAAAAAAATTATTTATTTATTACAACATAATATAAATTTAACATTACTATTTCATCATCAGGTTATTTTTGTCTCCACTGCAGAAGCACAACCGTCTCTCATTTGCCGCAGACAAGCGGAGGATTTGGCCTACACTCCCCGCGCTGGCCAGACGGGTTGGGGAGGCCTGATTGACGTTTTATAATGTATTCCCTTAGTCGCCTTGTACGACATCCACGGGAAGAGTTGGAGTGGTCCTATTCTACTCTACCGGAAACCACACGGCGTTACTATTTATAAATAAATAAAATTTAAAACAAAGCTTAACTATATACATACTACAAATAAAAAACTGACCCCAGTTCGTCCCCCGCTGGCAGTGTACTCAGGAGGCTGGATTGCGAGGCTCATGCGCTGGGCAAAGTAGCCGCCCGCTCTGGGGTTCCGGGTATTCTCCACCAGTCTTTTAGAAATGTCCCTGAAAAGGTGGTGGGCACCGGAACCCCACGCGCCCTGGGTCTCGACCCCAAACGCCTCAAAGAGGTACTCATATTTTCCATTTGAATTTTCAATTTCAATAGGTCTTCACCAATGAAAGGCATCACACATATAAATTGTACCCAGTGGAAATCGACCTACGCTGGCTCTCGAGTCTGACGACTCACTAGGTCAACGCGCAGGGGTGGATACCCCGCCGACAAATGGACCGACGACCTGAAGAAGGGGACCGGAAGCGGCTGGATGCGGAGGGCGGAGGACCGGGTGTGGTGGCGTTCATTGGGGAAGGCCTATGTCCAGCAGTTTACGCCTAAGTGCAGATTTTAAAAATTATATATTGGTACTTTGGCTACGAGTGATGAGCTTATCTTTGGTATAAATCTCTTCCAGCTAACCTTACCGGGTGTGTTACAAGATAGAAAGGGTCTGCCTTTGTATACAACTTCATTTCTATTTGTTATTGTTGTTGTTAATTTGGGTACAATAAGGCGATTACTACACCCTTTAGATTTAGTCTTCAGTTCTGCCACACCCTGCAGCTCAACAGAAATGAAAGTCGAAAGTAATTGTAATGTTATCAACTCCAAAACTTTCCACAAGTAACTACACCGGAGTACCAAAATAGAGACCGTTTCGGTTTTCGGTCACGGTTTACCTTCGATCGAATTTAGGTTTTGGTTTCTGCAGTTCAATTAGAAGAAAAGTTAAGGTGGCCTTGGCTTGAGTAATAAGTATTAGATGGTCGCAACTATTTAATAGTTGATAAAATAGTTTGCAAATTCCTGAATTTTGACCACATTTTCCATAAAACTCCTCTAGATTAAGGCCTTCTAGATTACAGAAAACCTTCGCTAGCCGGTGATATACTGTAGGATCGACCGGCGTCTAGAGAACCAGCCTATAAGTTTAAAGAGAAGCATGTATCTTGTTGACGTATAACGTTTTCCCTTTCTCGATCGACTATGTTCGTGCGCTGGGCGCAGCATCACTACTATAATTTACACACACATAAACATGTACGGACAGGCTGGTGCGCTTATAGTAGAAGGCAATAAAATCTGTTCGCTGGTTGGAGTGCCGAGGGTGTGCTCGAGGTGTCCATCTCCGATTTCATTCGTTCTACGTATAACGTTATCCCTTTCCCGATTGACTATGTTCGTGCGCTGGGTGCAGTCGCCCTACAATAATTTAGGCGCACACACACAAACGTGTATCGACAGGCTGGTGCTCCTGTTGTGAGTAATTAAATCTGATATCGTAGTTTTAGTATAGTCAAAGTATAAATCATTTATTGCATATGAGTACACTTGGTACATTTATACACGTCATTTTTTTTATCGACTACCGCTTCCTAGGTGTTAGCGCTGTGAAGAAGAAACGGCGCAACAAACTTATATGTAAGTAGTATGTTATCTAATAAATAAAATCGTAAACATCGCGTGTCTGTACATTGAAGATATTTGCAAAAAAAAAATTGAGCGGTCTAAGGATAAGTAATAGAACACATTTCAATCATTTTTGGAATTTTTGTCTGTTTATCTGTTTATCTGTTTGTCTGTTTGTCTGTTTGTCTGTGAGTTTGTGCACGCATCACTTAAAAACTACTCATCGGACTTTGATGGACTTTTCACAGAAACATGAGGCTTAATTTGGTGTAACATATAGGCTTTATTTCATTGCAATCGGTGCAGTCAATCAAAAGTTATGCGAATTTATAGTTTCCGAAAACTCGCATACACTGCGAGGAGTGTAGGGTGTAAATGCTCGATTGAATTCGTGAGCGGTAGCGGGAGCGGGTATCGTACCAATGTAATGTGAGATTTTGAAAACTATAAATTCGCATAACTTTTGATTGAGTTAGTCGATTATGATGAAAAATCTGGAGCTGGATCTGTATCTGGAGCTGGATCTGGAGCCGGACCTTTAGCTAGACCTGGATCTGGAGCTGGAACTGGTACTGTAACTGGACCTGGACCTGGACCTGGACCTTAATCTGGAGCGGAAGCGGGATTGAAAGTCTGAGTGGAAGTGGGATAGGGAGCGGAAGTGGGAATGGGAGCGGATCCTGTAGTCCACGCGAGCGGAGCCGCGGGCACAGCTAGTCCACAATAAAGATATTTCATTTCATAAAATACTTAACACATATTTTTATAGCTGCCCATATTCATATTTAGTGGGGGTAGTCAGTTATTAAAAACCGTTGGGTTTTGTATATCGCGTCGTTGGCCTAGTCGCTTGGTCGGTAGCCTCGAGCTCCAGTGGTCGTGGGTTGGATTCACACTAGAGACGACCACCTTGTACTTGTACAAGTGGGTCCTTGTTTTGATGTTATTTTGTTAATTGTCCAATCCTTTTCAAATTGCCATCGTACAGGAGAAAATCCTAGTGTATGAATATGTACACTCGGCAAATTTAATATCTGACCCATAAAATCACGCCATCCCTATTGCACTCACACACAATCAAGAATTGTCACTTTTGGTCATCATAATCATCAGGTTATTTTTGTCTCCACTGCAGGAGCACAACCCTCTGTCATCTGCCGGAGATAGACGGAGGATTTGGCCTACACTCCCCGCGCTGGCCAGACGGGTTGGGGAGGCCTGATTGATGTTTTATAATGTATTCCCTTAGTCGCCTTGTACGACATCCACGGGAAGAGTTGGAGTGGTCCTATTCTACTCTACTAGAAACCACACGACATTATTTACTTACCAACACGTTAAGATTCTGGAAAAATAACATATTAAAATGATTACCAATTTCACAATCTGTCACATTGTCAAATTTTCAATTTAAAACAGAAAACAGACAAGTAAGTTGCCCAATTTTTTCCTATAATACATTTACATGGTGCAAAAATGGGACTTGCGGTGTGGTTCCCGACTTAGATTAGGGCCACCCCAAATCTTCCCGTGGGTGTCGTCAAGGCGACTAAGGGATTGCACCAGACCAGCAGCGTTCACCTGTGTATATAAAGATCATTACTGGGATCACCAATACGTCTGCCAAGCGTGGTGATAATGGCAAATCTCCTAATGGAAAGCCCACCAAAAGAGGCATTCTATTGGGGAGGCTTATGTTCAGCAGTGGACGTATGACTACCACTTAGATGGGGCAGAAATTAATTTATTCGACTGTACATGTTATTTTTTTTTAAAGTATAAATATATGTGTTTCTTTTCGGTTACTAAAAACCGTTGGGGATTCGGTTTCGGTCTAAGAAAATTCACTATTTCAGTGGGATATTTTAAGCAGGAGTTTGCCTGAGAGCAGATAAACGATTGAGTTGAGAAAAGTTTATTTTCTTGGTTACACGAGTTCGCGCAAAGATTTGTTTGATGTGTCGGTAGGGAAATATGAAAGAGAAATTCTCGCTTGAACGAGAAAAATATTTCTAGGGTTCCGTAGGAAAATTTCTTAAAAAGTTTTCGTGTTTATTATTATTATTATTAATATTTTATTTCAGACTCATATCCATATAATTGTTAGTAACATAAAATCCTTAAAAACTAAAACTAAAGCTACGTTAGTGAAACATACTATAAAGGTAACATCTACGTAACGAGACCAATGACGAAACGTTTAGTCGTAGACTGAAAAACCTTTTGTTGGAAAATGAATATTATTCCATAAATGAATTTAAAAAAAAAAAAATTGTCGGGCCCTCTGACGTTTAATTTAATTTGTGATAATTTAATACCAAGTATATTTATAATTTTTATTTTAATATTATATACTGACATAGATAGTATGTTATATACTATGACATTATTTGAATTGTTGACATTGTAATTTATACATTATTTTATTTTATGACGATCCCTTTTACCATATTAGAATGACATGTAAAATTGAATTTTAAGGAATGTAAAAGTGAAATAAATAAATCGAATCTAATCTATTTAAAAAGGTAAATACAAGTTTTTTTTATTTATTTTTATTTGACAATTGATTTGGCACTGGAGAGGTGAAGCCTCACCCAGTGCCTCAGCATAGGACTGGCGTACCTATCGGCCAGGGTGCTCAGGATGCTGTTGGTGCAGTCTCGCACGCGACGCATCAGGGACGCGACTCGTTTGCGCACTGGGTGTCGAGGCCGTCCGTGCGGGCCTCGGCGAACATACTTGATGCGCTGCAAAAACGCAATATATATATTGATGCAGTTATGCCAACCGCAAGAAAACTGCATCCAAGCTACCTTGAAAACGACCTCCGTGGCGGAACGGGTAGCTCTCGGACTGCCACGCCGGAGGTTGCGGGTTCGAATCCCTCTAAGGGCAAATATTCGTATGATGAATATGAATGTTTGTACCCAAGTCTTGGATGTTTATATATTTATTTAAGTATGTCTATCCGTTATCTAGTAACCACAGCACAGGCTCTGTCTAGTTTGGGACTGGATAATTGGTGTGAATGTCTGACATATTTATTATTTATTTATTTTATTATATTCATATATTTATTATCATCATCATTACCGTTCGCATCTAGCCGCTTCCGGCCACCTTCATCTTGTCTTCGGTTAATCAGTCGATGGGGCGTCACACCCTGCGCCATATATGATCAAAGATTTGATATAAACGGTTTTTTAGCACACTACAACTTTAAGTTGACAGCGTCGTTCAGATCAGTAGCTTGAGAATTGGATTCGAGCCCTAGAGGTTATCGGTTCGATTCCTACATGTACAATATATGTTCCTCATCTTCTTCTTCAATTCAATTCAATTACTCTTTATTGCACGATAAAAACAAAGAAACAATAATAAAGTCTCGTACACATGTACATCTGTGCGGTCTTATAGCTAAAAGCGATTTCTTCCGGACAACCTTTGGGTAGAAGCTAAGAATAGCAGAAAAAGATAGGTTGTGCAGTTAAATAAAGTAATGTGGAAATCGGTTCTACGGCATATGTTGTCTGAAAGAAATAGCTAAAAGCGATAAGGCCACCATTGTACACTAGATTCATCCTTTTATGTTAAACTATCTGTGCCCGCGGCTCCGCTCCCAATATGTAGCCCAGGTCCAAATGTAGCAACTCATCGCAATCTGAATTGCACCAAACATAATTATACTTCTCTGATATATTGGATACCTACTAATATATTTAAAAACTAAAAATTCTCATAAATTTTAAATTTTACTCCCTATGTTTATGTGAAAGTCCATCAAAATTTGTTCAGTAGTTTTAGACAGAAATTCCAAAAATTATCGAAATGTGTGTTATTACTTATCCTTAGACCCCCAATAAACTTTTTTACAAATATCTTCAATTACAGTCAAGGCTAAACCGAGGATGTTTATTTGTGAATATTTCTATCAGTCGTTTGTCTTATTCTCTTAATGTCTGAAGTTGAAAAAGTGTATATGGTATTAGGATTATTATACATTTGCTTGAATAGTAGGTACTACATTTTATTTGCCGATGTTAGCATAAATATAAATAATAAATAAATATAAATATATGGGGACATTTCACACACCACCACCTGATACCAAACTAGGCAGAGCCTGTAATATGGGTATCAGATAGCTGATATACATACATAAATAACATCCAGTCACAAGGCAAATACAAGTGCTCAGCACACGAATGTTTGCCCTGGGCGGGATTCGAACCCGCAACCCCGAGCTTCGCAGGCAGGTGTACTACCGACTAGGCTACGGGGCCGACAATAGATGGCGTTGCATTGATATCAGCTGTCATTGTCAATCGACTCGGAAAACTCTATAGCATTTAATGTTCTTTAATCCCGCTGTGTATTTTCCACTACGTGAAATTTTCATAATTATTGTGCCCTAAACACGATACAAAAAGCCGTAAATTTTTTTTTTTTTAATCTTAATAATTTTATTTTATTATTACTCTACATCTTCCTATAAAGTTTCAGAAGTTTCATCTTCGTATATTAAGTTTCATGTTTCCGACAAGTTCGGATAGAACCTCAACTGCAAGTTATGATGCCCGTATGCAACGTACCCAAACTACGTGACCCATCCCCCCCCCCTCTCGGTGACCACCCGTAGTATATGCCAAGCCCCCCTCTAGTTTTCACGTAGTCCTACTAATATTATAAATGTGAAAGTTTGGATGTTTGGATACTTAGATGTTTGTATGTTTGTTACTCAATCACGCTTCAACCACTGGACGGATCGGGATGAAACTTGGAACACATATACGTTAGGTCCTGAAGTAGGACATAGGATAGTTTTTATCCTGAAAAAACATCACATTCCTACGGGAAATACATATTAATTTGTGATGTTAAGTTGTCCACGCGGACGAAGTCGCGGGCAACAGCTACTTATAAATAAACCGTACTTAAGTTTGGAAAAATTCATTGGTACGGACGGGGTTTATACCAGGACCTCATGAACATCATGACCTGACGCGTGTCCAGGGGCTAGCCTGGTCGTAAGCGTGCCGACATCACGGAGCTGGGCGAACTCCGGGCACTATTAGCCTCACCGAGTCATGCGGGGCTCTGACGAGGTGGACAATTATTTCCCTAGCTACCTCGGGTACCTCAACAAGGCGGTGATGCTGTTCGCAACACATCACATCAAAGGGGTATCACGGGGCGAAAAGCGGGCGAAGGAAAGTCGCTTTGAGACATTGAATTGCGCAAAGTGACGATACATCGTCTCCGCCTACCCCTCTGGGACCAGGATGTCAGCATTATGTTATGTATATAGGTACATAAACTTATCTAATCCCAAGCAAGGCTTTTCTCCTGTGCTATGGAAATTAAACAAGGATAGGACAATTCACAAATATAAATACCATCTAGATAGACCAGGCCCAACTTGTCTGTCTCCAGTGGTACTGCGTCACATAGGCGCTAATACATCCGTGGTGTTCAACTAGGTGGCCAGGCTTATCTTGGCCACACCAAACCCCCAACCCCCAGATTGACCACTCCGGTCATCATTTCTTTGCTACACTCCCATTTGCTAGAGGGGAAGTGGGAACTCTCTTCCTACTTTGACTCTTTACTTCTTCTTCGGCCCAAGGTAGCGTAAATTCTGTCCTTGGGACTTGCCCTACCTTCACTGGTAGGTGTTATGTGTAAGCGTACCTCCGTTGATCCTCGCTTAGAGGAGTTGCGGGGGGAGCAGGCGTAGAGGTGGGGAATGTCTCCAGTGGTAATCGAAGCTACTAATCCTAGTTTATCAATGGATTTGCTATTGATGTCTGTGTAGGTATATAGGTACGCTTTACATTGTATATCACAGTTCAAATCTAAAATGGCTGTGTCGTTCACCCGCGCGTCTCTATTATTAGGTAAGTACCTACATTGCTAGATTGAGCAATATGTCAACACAATCGTTGCTGTAAACTCGCCTCGGAACACGCTATACGTCGATCATGAATTGCATGTGTTTGTATTGTAATGTGAATTAAACAGAAAATGCATATGTAGGTACGAATATTTATCTGTTTCTCACAAACAGAAAATGTAAATTCAAATTGTTCATGTTGCTAATATGGGAACATAATTATAGAGTAACAATAGTAGGATCCGTACATATTCAGCCATTGCTGATGTCTAAAAAGTAAAAATATATTATCAAACTAACTGTTGCCCGCGACTTCGTCCGCGTGGACAACTTAACATCACAAATTATTATGTATTTCCCGCAGTAATGAGATGTTTTTCGGGATAAAAAGTATCCTATGTCCTATTTCAGGACCTAACCTATATGTGTGCCAAAGTTCATTCCGATCCGTCCAGTGGTTGAAGCGTGATTGAGTAATAAATATCCATTATCCATCAATTATAAATTATTTTAATTTTTTTTTGTCATACAAGTATTGCTTATTAAAATAACATATATTTATAACTACAATATTCCTTAAGTATATCGTTTTTAATTTGTTCATTTTCATTTCAGATTCGCCGAAAGGAGTTGCTGGAATCGCGACTTTATGTTAGTAATTTTAAATATCATATTTCCATAGAAACCTCATTATGTAGCACAGAAAACGAAACTGAACTAATTATCTTTATTACTGAGATATATCTAGGTCTTTATAAAGTCTAATGATATTCAAATATATGTACAGAAGTCTAGATTCGACAGAAATATTAGCACCGATCGTGCGTCGTAGCACTTCTACGAGCTACGAGCCAGTGCCTCTACGGGTCGCGATCGCTACGGACGTCTACGGCGATTTGTAACCGCGCTCATGAAATCGAACTCTTCGAAAATGGAACTGTAAAATTTAATAAAAAAAAATAAAACACAGTGACGCTTTTTAATACTGTGTTGCCAGTTTAGATAAAAAAGTACAGAAAAGTTGGAATATATCGATGAATTTTTTTAATTATTAATTTGTCAAATTGACATTCGTAACCTTTTCGGATCAGTTGGGTTGTTGGTGTAATGTAATATTCAAGGCGTAAACGTCACTTTCTCTTCTGGTAATTCAGGACAGTCTTCCATCACTGAACTTTTGATTAGTAACGCAGGAGAAGCGAAAACTTCTATGGTGAGTACATTATTAATAACCATCGCAGAAACTTCATACTTACGTTAAATGTATTTATACGTTTTCTTTTTCTATCTACGTTATTATTAAGTGAATCCAGAACTTTGTGATTCATATTAGACACCTACGCTTGTTTTTTATTCCTGATGGGTTTACGCTTGACCTCAATCTCACCTGATGGTAAGTGACAATGAGGCCTAAGGTGGTGCGCGCTTACCCAGAAGATGCCTATTCACATTTCCTTAAAAAAAATCAACTTGTACTTATCCGGGGTACAGAAGCTGGCAGGAAGTTCCATTCCTTAGTAGTTCGCATTATGAACGAGGAAGCTAAACGCTTCGTGCGTGAGCGTGGTATGTTTATAAGGATGAAGACCCTCAATGTAATTGGTACTTCAATATAAAATAAAAATCGACAGCGGAAGACGTTAAGAATTCTTCTTTTGTCGAATTATTAATTATTTTTTGACTAATTTTAAATTAAATTATTATTATCAATGGCCTTTAATTTTTTATCAATTTGATATTATTGAAAACTTAGACATTTGTTTATAATATACTAGCTGTTGCCCGCGACTTCGTCCGCGTGAAAAATTTAACATCACGAATTATTATGTATTTACCGAAGGAATGGGATGTTTTTCGGAATAAAAACTATCTATGTCCTATTCCAGGACCTAACCTATATGTGTGCCAAGTTTCATTACGATCCGTCCAGTGGTTAAAGCGTGATTGAGTAACAAACATTGACATATCAAAACTTTCGCATTTACAATATCAGTAGGAAGTAGATACATATAGAGCGTATGAGTGAAAGATTAACGACCAAAGTAATATACAGTGTGAATGTGGAAGGAACTACAGCTAGAGGTCGTTTCAAGGATCAAATTAGTAACGTCTTCAAAAGGCTGGGGTCCGCAGTGAGAAGAATAAAAGGAGGTGCATGAAAAGGTTGGTGAATGTTAGTGAGGCTAGTGAGGTGTGTCAGGATCGCGCAAAGTGGCGATCCATCGTCTCTGCCTAGCCGTCTGGGACCAAGGCGAGAGCATTATGTATGTATGTATGTAGGAAGTACGATTAATATTTTTTATAACTCTTGATTAAATTTTTTTCATGATGTAACACTGTACCATATATTAAGTACCATATATAGAGTTGGACTAAAGAAAAGGGGTTGGGAGGGGACGCTCTACAGATAGAATACATAGACTTCCTACTAATATTATAAACGCGAAAGTTTGTAAGTATGGATGGATGTTTGTTACTCTTTCACGTAAAAACTACTAAATGGATTTTAATGAAACTTTACAGTAATATAGTTTATACATCAAAATAACATATAGGCTACAATTTATAAAGATATTGTGTGAATTGTCCAAAATATAAAGTAAGTAGGAAAAAATCTACCATCTGCGAGCTATTCTGGCGTGCGCTGCCAAAACCGCTAGAGTTACACATATGTAAATGTATGATGGAAATGTTTATCTTAAATAGTCCTACAAAAAAGCTACTCGAAATACTAATCGTGCGCAGACAAAGTCGCGGGCACCATTTAGTAGTAAATACTTCCTAAATTTATGATAGAATATCTCCTCCAGCTCTGCAGAGTTTTTAACAGCGCCGAGGATGCCCGCTGCGTTACTCCTTTGAATGTCCAGGCTGATGCGGCTGATACAAAAGGGTGTGTTTTTGTTGCGTATTTTAAATGTGTTGCAATTAAAAAATCTCTTTACGACAATTATAGTTTTTAATATAACAATTTAATAGATTTTTTAAATAGTACAAATTGTATACTTTCCATTCCTTAAAAAATACGTAATATCATATTGCTATTAATGGAAACAGTCTCAGACATACAAAAGAAAAGAAATATTATTCTGGATAGTGGAAAGGTAAAACTTCAAAAGCGATATTTTGGGAACTTTACAGATTGAAAGTTTTAGGCGTTTTAAGCTTGATAGAAGAAAAACTTTGTCCTCAAATATTGCATTACTACATAAAAAATTTATACATATAATATGGCCCCTAAAATATTTTATATTTTACCTTTGGGACTAAGAGACGCTCTTTACTTCTCTACACTTTAAAATACTTAAAACTCCGAGCTTTGCTGCTTGATAAATCATGGCATTAACGAATTCTTTCTAAATGGTAGATAATTTATGTGACACATTCAGAATACACATATTTTTACAATTTTTAATTTAATTTTATTATTTTTAAAGTTTGAACGTATTATATTTTACGGAAAACCTGTTACTTTGACATATGTGTAATTAATGTACTGGTCTTTTATATAATAAAGCGTAATAAAGGGCCTAGGACACATTTTTACCTTGAATCTTTCTTTTTTATTAGTATTCTAATAATAGTTTATTTTATTTTTATTTATTGATTAAAACACAATAGAGGTAAATCTTAAATTTCTAGTCTTCTAACGAAACCAAAATTGAGGTTTATCTGTAGAAGACGACGAAACAAATAAGTTATGTACTTTTACGGATTATAACATACTAGCTGTTGCCCGCGACTTCGTCCGCGTGGACAACTTAACATTAAAAATTATAAAATATTTCCCGTAGGAATAAGATGTTTTGTCGTGATAAAAACTATCCTATGTCCTATTCCAGGACGTAACCTACCTATTCGACAAGTTTCATCCCGATCCGTCGAGTGGTTGAAGCGTATAGGTTATGTTCGGGAATATTGCATAGGAAAGTTTTTATCCCGAAAAAACATCTCATTCCGATTGGAAACGAAATTAATCGTTAAAAGCAGTGAAGATGTGTAAATATCGAAACCTACGCGGACGAAGTCGCGGGCAAATGCTAGTAGATATATAATTATTTATTTATTATTGTTAGGGTTTGTTCTACTTAAAACATGTTACCCTAATCATTACATGCATTTAATACTTAGCCTCTACGTTTAATACCAATGTTATCAAACTTGTATAGAATCTTGACCTTACGGAATTCGGTGAGGCCAATATACTATTGCAAAATATAGCAAACTATATTTTTTGGTTTGTTTCTTGATATTGGTAACAAAGGCGTCAGTCTAATCACGATATCTTTTTATTTTCTGTTCACTATCAGCCTCAGAGTGCTTCAGACCAATAGTCCTAAATAGTCTCACAGAATTCCCTAACTAACGTTGATAGTAAGCTTTAGTAAGGTTTGAGGTTAGGAAGTTCTCTGTTTTAAGAAGATCAGTTGTCACGTTTATTTGTTGCATAATATGTGCTTGAAATATACTATCACTATTAAACACCGAAGCCCGAAGCATTACATTATTTTGGAAGAACAAATACACAAATAACTGTTCTCCAACAAACGCTGGGATAACCCCATATTACAGACAAATAGACTGTATGACCTGACTGACTGGCCACTTACTGGCTGGTTGGTGACGGTGACAGGGACGATGATGACAGACTAGAGGGAAGACGAGCGACTGAATATGAGACAAGACGGAAATAAAAGTACATATTCCAAGACGAGGGCTTTATTTTCCAATAGAGTGGTGCTTAGTTTCCTACACCCCAGATAGCAATATTTCGTCAGTAGAAAGGTAAAAACGCCAGTTTGGCAACTTTACAGGACAGAGGTTTGTTTTTTTTTTCGGAAAAAATTAACATCTCGTTTTCTATGAGCAGCATTTTTATGTAACTTGAAAAAAAATACGATTGTATAATAACTGCTTAATTATGTAAAACAAAGAATCATTATAGGTATTTTATTTTACGAGATAGATGTCGCTTTAACGAAAATCACCTGAATATATAAAAAATGTTAGGTAAAAAACGATAAATATATTCATACCTATACATAGACAGATCGACGCAGAAGAAAAATACAGTCGAATGGTATATACAGGGTTACAGGAAAAGTCGTGCTAGATCCCTTAAGGGTGTGGAGCACCCATCATTTCTGACTTATTTCACTATGAAACACCCTACCCTAAACTTAACCCTTTTCGAGATATTCGACTTTTAATTTTTTTATTGAAAATTGCTGATTTTTAGGCTACTACATTTATTTTTGTTTATTTTGTGTATCTTATTATTATTATTATTGCATTTTTACATGTGTAGTAAGATGCTTTAGGACGTCAATCATTAAAATAGTGCACAAGTTAATTGAATAGACTGTAGTAGACAAGTGAAAGAAAAGAAATAAAAAACATATTAGAAAGTTTATTTTTCTCTAAGGGATATCTAAAAAAAATGTTATGGTAATTGTTCAGCAGATGTTTTTTAAAATATTTACGTTTCATCAGCTATCTAACGAGGTGTAACAATCTAGGGTTTGTATTACATTTCGTGGAAAAAAAGTAGTTGGGACGCTCCAGGTAGCAGTTCTAACGGTCCCACGCCTATTGTCCTTCAAGTTAAGACGCACCGTGCGAGCGAGACAAGTGACGATTTATGTAGGTACGAATGAAAGAAAAAATGTGTAGACACCGGCTAGGACTGGGAATACAACCGGAAACATTGTTTTGGTTGTCAGTCTGCTTTTGTGCTTCGTACATAGTAGATGCGATATCGTTTTGCTCTTTTTCTCGACTTGGCTGTGATTCTGGACTATTTCTTCTGATTTGTGACTACTGTGCTTGTTAACCGGACTCTGATTTGTGCCTGTGATACGGAAGTGTTGAGTATGACGTCCTACACACTTGATACTGCGATTGTGTGTCTGCGCAAGCTCGCAACGAATACATAACTCGCTACCCCGGTCGTCGAGTGCCGGATGTGGCAGTTTTTGACAGAGTTTATCGAAGACTTCGAGAAACTGGCTCTGTTTTGAGACGAAGTACAGACATGGGAAGACCACGAATTGACGACGAAGAACAGGACAATGAGATAGTGCAACGCTTTCGAGCGGATCCGACTACTTCCACTAATATTGTTGCCCGTGATCTGGGGCTTTCGCAATGGAGAGTGTGGTTTACAGTGCATACTGCTGGCCTATACCCGTACCATTACACGCCAGTACACGTTATTGAAGAAGGGGACCCCGCGAGAAGATTGGACTTTTGCAGATTTATGCTAAATGCTGATGTAGAAGACCCAGATTTTTTAAGAAATATCTTGTGGACGGATGAGTCCAAATTTGATAAAGATGGCATAACTAACTATCACAACGCCCATTACTGGGCCCTAAAAGAACTAAGGAATCCCAATAAGAAAAGAGTGAAGGGGTCCCAACGAAGATTCAGCGTGAATGTGTGGATGGGCATTATCTCCAATCATTTGATTGGACCTTACTTTCTCCCGGATAATCTAAACGGGGAAAGCTACGAAAATTTCCTGAGAGCAGACTTGAGTGATTTGCTGGATGATCTGCCACTCAACCTGATCAGGGACATGTGGTTCCAACACGATGGCTGCCCTGCCCATTTCAGGAGAAGTGTCAGAGACTGGCTGGACACAAATTATCCAAACAAATGGATTGGACGAGGTGGGCCATTGCCATGGCCAGCAAGAAGTCCGGACCTAACCCCCATGGATTTTCATGTGTGGGGCTGCATGAAAAGTCTCGTGTACAGCGAGCCGAATCCAGTTTCGTCTGTGGAAGACTTAAGAGAAAGGATTGTGGATGCAGCAAATAAAATGAGGACCACATTGACCACTGGCGTAGTGAAGACCGGTCTCCGTAGAAGGATGCGACAATGTATTAGAAATAGAGGCGGCCATGTTGAACATGAACTGTAGAAAAAGAAAAAGTTGTGAGAAAACCTTTAATAAATGGCATTTCATGCTTACCTATTGTTTTATTTTACTTTTTAGGGCTAAGTATACATTTTCTTCTCCACTGTCGCCTATGAAACTAAATTTTTTTGAATGCATTTGAATAAAACCCTACATTATTATACCTCGTTAGATAGCTGATGAACCGTAGATATTTTAAAAAACATCTGCCGAACAATTACCATAATATTTTTTTTAGATATCCCTTAGAGAAAAATAAACTTTCTAATATGTTTTTTATTTCTTTTCTTTCACTTGTCTACTACGGTCTATTCAAATAACTTGTGCACTATTTTAATGATTGACGTCCTAAAGCATCTTACTACACATGTAAAAATGCAATAATAATAATAATAAGATACACAAAATAAACAAAAATAAATGTAGTAGCCTAAAAATCAGCAATTTTCAATAAAAAAATTAAAAGTCGAATATCTCGAAAAGGGTTAAGTTTAGGGTAGGGTGTTTCATAGTGAAATAAGTCAGAAATGATGGGTGCTCCACACCCTTAAGGGATCTAGCACGACTTTTCCTGTAACCCTATAACTCATTTTCGACCAATGTCGCGCTTTAGCGTTTTTACCTTTCCACTGACGATTAAATATTCTTTATTGCACAAATTTTAAAAGTAAATACAGTTACAAATTTTGTGTACAAAGGCGAGCTTATCTCTAAAAGAGATCTCTTCCAGCCAACCTTACAGGGTGTGAGATAAGGCACTAAGAGCGAGGGGGCAATATACACTACATAATAACTAAATACTGAAACTACTTTATATATATATAATATATCTATCTATACATATAATAAAAGAGTAGAAAAAACAAAAGAAAAGCGAATCTGTACATTGAAGTTAAAAAAAAAATTTCACTGCCCGGACGTTACTGAAGACCAGTAGAGTCCAAAAATATAATTAAAAAATTTCTTATCTGTCTGTATGTATGTATGTATGTACGGGCTAATCTTGGAAACTGCTGAACAGAATTTGACGGCGTTTTCACTGTTTAATAGCTTTGAGTTCGGGCCTCATACTGGTATAAGTCATATCTCAATAAAATTTCAGGATGCTGATATACAAGTTGAGCTCTCATTTCATATCATTTGTATGAAAGTGTAGTTCAACATTACTGGTCGATGCAAGAACTTGACAAAAAGTGACAGAGATGTTTTATAGCTCATTTATAGATTTATTTTAGCTGATTTATTTCAGGTATTTCCACAAGTCTCGATACAAAAAGTTCGCTATTCGATAATTAGTGGCCCTGTATTAGACCGGTGATCGTCGACAATGTCAATATCGAAGCTGTTCAGGAGTACGTCTGCCTAGGACAGACAATATAGTTGGGTAGGATCAATTTCAAAAGCTGACAAAAGAATCCAGTTAGGGTGGGCAGTATTCGCAAAACTGCGTCAAGTCTTTACGTCACCTATTCCACAATGTTTAAAGACAAAAATCTTTAATCAGTGCGTCCTGCCTGTCATGATTACAGCGCGGAGACGTGGACACTGATGGTGGGCCTGATCCACAAGATTCAAGTGGCTCTGCGAGCTATAGAGACGGCAATGCTCGGGGACTCTATGAGGGATATGATTCGTAATGAGGTGATCCTATGAATAACGAAGGTGACCGACATAGCCGAAAGAATTAGTAAGCTGAAATGGCAGGTCACATCTGTCGTAGTACCGAACGGCCGTTGGGGCAGACGGGTTCTAGAGTGGGACGCGACGTCCCACGCGCAGGGTGGGACGCCCTGCTGCCAGGACGACCTGAAGATGGTGGCCGGAAGCGGCTGAATCTGTAGGGCGTTGTGGCATTCATTGGGGAAGGCATGTCCAGCAGTTTGACAGACATTTTGTTGTACAGTTAATTGGATATGTAACATAGGAAGGGAATAGGAGGGGAAAGAGGGCGGATGGAAAAGCATAGAGGGATTAGGGTAAGAGCGGAAAGATGAGGGGGCAGTGGTAAATAAAGGGTGTAGGAAGGGGTGGGTTAAGGGAAGGGGGAGAGGTAGGAGTAGGGAGAGGGAAGGGGTGGGGGAAAGGGTTTTCAACGTTGTGGGAAGGGGATGGAGAAGGAAAGAAAGAAAGGGTATGGAAAGGACAAATTGGAGGGGGGGGGAAGGAAATATCACCTAATTTGCACAATATTAAAATATAAAAAAATTCATTGATTATATGATAATCTTTTAATTCATGATAAATGTAAATGTCAACTTTATTTTTAAAAAAGCGGCCAAGTGCGAGTCTGGCTCGCCCATTAAGGGTTCCGTAGCAGCAAGTAACATAATATAAAAGTTATTGTAGTTCGTTGTAACTTTGATCGATGTTTTAATAATAGTATTGTGGTTAACGATTTATGACGTATTAAAAAAAATACTTACTAGATCTTTTTCAAAAAAAATTTCGGTGGAAGTTTGCATGGCAATGTACATCATATATTTTTTTTAGTTTTATCATTCTCTTACAGAGGGGGGGGGGGGGGGGGGGGGCACACATTTTACCACTTTGGAAGTGTCTCTCGCGCAAACTATTCAGTTAAGAAAAAAATGATATTAGAAACCTCAATATCATTTTTGAAGACGTATGTGTTTTAATAAAAAAAATAATTTTGAGTTTCAGTTCTAAGTATGGGGAAACCCCAAAATTTAATGTTTTTTTTCTTTCTATTTTTGTGTGAAAATCTTAATGCGGTTCACAGAATACATCCACTTACCAAGTTTCAATAGTAAGTTCTTATAGTTTCGGAATAAAGTGGCTGTGACATACGGACGGACAGACAGACAGACATGACGAATCCATAAGGGCTTTTTGCCATTTGGCTACGGAAACCTAAAAAACTGTGGGCCAACGGGCGAAACCGCCGCCGGAACGCTAATTTTTACCCGACTTCAAAAAAGGAGGTTCTTAATTGGATAGTATGTTTTTTTATGTATATTAATATTTTTAATGCATAACCAGATTAATAGATTTCTTTTAGGATTTAGTGATACGTAATACATAAGAATGTGTAATGTTAAGTTGTCCACGCGGACGAAGTCGCGGGCAACAGCTAGTAGTAAATAAATACTTACAATAAATAATAATAAACATACATAAATACATACATATCATATTATACTGAGTGAGACAGATAGTGCTCTTTTAGTTTTATATAAAACCATAAACTACAAACCCATAAATCCATTGTAAAATCTTGGACAAAAGAAAATTCCAACGAAAAAATCCCTAATTGTTTGAAGTATGTACATTGAGTAAACAAATGTCTGTCCACTCGACATATTTGAAATACGAAGCACATACATCACGCGTCCATAGACAATATAATTGGCGGCATTAGCGTTATTTTCGTCAGTGGGCCCATGTTTTTAATTGATGGTGTTGTTTGCTCGGTTTTAAATATCGGTTGACGCCTGACCTCATACAGGACTATGACTGCGAATGAATAATGTAGAGTGATATATGTTTTTGTTTCTATCTATTGTATACTAGCTGTTGCCCGCGACTTCGTTCGCGTGGATAAGTTAGCCTCGCAGATAGCCGACATGACAATAGACAGCTTTCACAAATCGTCGCTTTTCTAATATTATTAACAGAACTTCCCAGATCATTCTTGAAATTTTGAGAACAATCTAGAATATTCTGGACCTATTACAGTCACGTTTTTTAAAATATTCTAGAACATTCTGGAAAAATCTGGAATATTCTAGAACAATTCTCAATATTGTCACTCACAAACGCACTTAACGCCATTCAGCACAATCTCTAGTTTATATGAGCCGTACAATGTGTTAGAAAAGGATAGAAGTATCCCATCACACATTTTACCACCCATTAACACCCCCGTAACTCCCTTACTTGCAAGTGCAGACCAAGGGCTATCTACCACTGCAACCATGAGTGGTTATGGAGAAAAGGCTGGACATACATACACACACTTTCCTTTTATATATATAATAGATTAGATGTCACTACGGAAATACATTATAATGACACAACGATCTCTATGTACTACTGATGGAGCGTTCCAAACAATCGCTCTGTTCCATGCAAGTACCCACAACTCTTTGACATTCACAATGAAACTTGTGCAGTTACTACGCAGAACATTTAATTATTACTAAATACTGACGCTACGGTTAAATAATGTCAATATTTAGTAAATATGAATGAATGTAATATGAATGAATTGTCCAAATAAACGCATGTAAATTCAAACAAACTTAACTACTTGTACAGAGTTCATCATCATCATCATCAGGTTATTTTTATCTCCACTGCAGGAGCACAACCCTCTCTTATCTGCCGGAGACAGACGGAGGACTTGGCCTACACTCCCCGCGCTGGCTAGACTGGTTGGGGAAGCCTGATTGATGTTTTATAATGTATTCCCTTAGTCGCCTTGTACGACATCCACGGGAAGAGTTGGAGTGGTCCTATTCTACTCTCTATGACGACCTCCGTGGCGGAACGGGTAACTCTCGGCCTGCCATGCCGGAGGTTGCGGGTTCGAATCCCGCTAGGGGCAAATGTTCGTATGATGAATATGAATGTTTGTACCCAAGTCTTGGATGTTTATATATTTATTTAAGTATGTGTATCCGCTATCCAGTAACCATACCACAGGCTCTGCCTAGTTTGGGACTGGATAATTGGTGTGAATGTCTGACATATTTATTTATATTTATTTATTTATATACTCTACCGGAAACTACACGGCAAAGTACAGAGTACAGAGTTCATACGTCCGAATTCGGATGCCTCGCTGTCGCTTTGGTTGGGGATAAGCCTTAAAGGCACTGGTTGCTATAAACACAGAATATCTAAATAGTATAAGAACGTATTCCCTAAGAAAGTGTGATCAATTTCTCAAAAACTTTACTATTAAAATGCTATGCACGCCAAATGGAATACTATTCGCATGGAAGAAAGTCAATGTTACGCTGAACCGTTAAATCGCGCACACATTGATAGTCGTACGCATTTCGCCTAGAACTGGTACCTACGCTTTCGTATTGTGGAGCGGCGCGGGATTTTACTTAAATGAGCCACAACACTCTCGTGATATTTTATTTAATTTAATTTATTCATTCTGAAACCTACAGCTAATTTACACAAATACAGTATAATATAAATTATACATTAGCATTAACAGATTTCTAATATATAATCATAAAAATTATTGCATAGGGTAATAAAAGTAGATAAAAATAGGAAGGTACAGAAAAAAAATTAGATAGAAATTTACAACCAAATAGGAATAAATAAATTATCTACAATCTACGTCGTCGTCGCAATAAGGTACATTTTTAAACTTAAGTGCAGAGTCAGGCCTGCTATGCAGGCCTTAATATAAAGTAGTAGGTTGGTATATATAACAAATTGTAGACAAGCTTACTCATTGACCGCCTCGTTTGTCTAGTGGCTTAGTCGTTGGACCCAAGCTCCAGAGGTCGTGGGTTCGAATCCCACTGGAGACAGACAACTTAGTACAATATTTTGTATAAATTGGTCCCGGTCCCGAGAGTTCCCACTTCCCCTCTAGCAAATGGGAGAGTAGCAAAGAAACGATGACCGGAGTGGTCAGTTGGGGGGGGGGGGGGGGGGAGGGGGGTTAGTGTGGCCAAGATAAGCCTGGCCACCTAGTTGAACACCACGGACGTTTAGCGCCTACGTGACGCAGTACCACTCGAGACAGACAAGTTGGGTCTAGTCTATCTAGATGTTATTTATATTTCTATGTATGTATATTAAACTTAAATAAACTTTATTTAAGCAGTAAGTTCACATAAGACAAAATTTACAATAATTTATTACAATACTTTAAATTAAATAAGGAATTAAGGAATAGTTAAAAGTGTAAATATGTGGGAATGTATATATTTATTTATGTTTGTTTGTTTCGTAATATTATACAAATGTTATTTCACTTCCTTATTGTTTTCCTGCCTCTCTCTTCTCTTTAATCTCTTCCGGGGCGATAAACAAAAATAAAAGATATTCACACGAAAAACAAAGAACTGGAAGGTGTGGGCGAAACTGGGGGAGGCTTTTGCTCGGGAAAGGGCACCTAGATTTTTTTTTTACATATTTCAGACATTCTCACCAATTATCCAGTCCCAAACTAAGCAGAGCCTGTGCTATGGTTACTATATAACGGATACACATACTTAAATAAATATATAAACATACATGACTTGGGTACAAACATTCATATTCATCATACGAACATTTGCCCCTAGCGGGATTCGAACCCGCAACCTCCGGCGTGGCAGTCCGAGAGCTACCCGGTTCCGCCACGGAGGTCGTCGAAATCAATTACATATATAAAATAATAATTATAATTATACTTACTTATTAATGGAAAATAATTTAAATTATTATAAATATATATTAATGTAAATCGTTATAGATACTAAATAAAGGCTATATTTATTTTTATTTTATTTATTTTTATTCAGCCTGACGCGCACCTATCACTTAGCTAAAGGTTGCGTTTGACCTTTCCTCTTTATCGACCTTTCTCACATTATTTTGATATAATATCAACTATAATTATCAATTCTATCACTCTATTATAAATAACAGGCTTTTTAATGCTCTGTTATGATTTTCAGATTAGGTACTATAATTAATGCCAAATGGAGAGAATACATTATAAAACATCCATCAGGCCTCCCCAACCCGTCTGGCCAGCGCGGGGAGTGTAGGCCAAATCCTCTGTCTGTCTCCGGCAGATGAGAGAGGGTTGTGCTCCTGCAGTGGAGACAAAAATAACCTGATGATGATGATGATGATGATGAAAGCCATTATGGCTTCAAAAATCGATGTAACTAAAAATTTATTAAAAATGCACTGTAAAGTAAACCAAACGAAAACCCCATTTATCATCTACATAGTTCATGCTCTTCAATTTCGACATTCCAGTAGCTGTCTATCGAATTTCCATAATAAAGACGTCATGGTTTCGCACTAACCATTCTTCGCAACTACGTAGTTTATAAATAAAAAATAATTGTATTTTTCTACACAAAGGTTGTCTGGAATAAATCGCTTAAAGCTATAAAACAGCCTAAATTGTACTGTTTTTATCTTTTAAAACTTGTAACTGTATTTGTTTGTGCAATAAAGTATTCTTGTATTGTATTGTACTGAATTAAAAATAATCTGCGAGTGACTTGTTTAAAAATCTGCCAGTTCGTCTTTTAACATCGAATCGATCTTTACGATGGTATAACATTACATTTCTAACACGAAACTCTAGAAAGTTTCTTTGATGACCCCATTGGATGACCTTATCATCAAATTCTCGTCAAAATGACAGTTCTAAATAAGGTAAGGGAATTAGTACTAATTTTAGTACGCGAGAACTTACAAGAATATAGCAATTATATTGTCTAGAGATTGTGCGTGACTTGGGTACCTGCTGTTATTCATTTCGATATATTATTCAAGAGCAATTGAACCTAATTTAGCCTAAGCAATACTTAATTAGTTATTAAGCAACAATTTCTTGAGTTGATATTTGTTGCTCAAATTTGACCGATGCAATTTTAATTCAGATAATCAACAAACAATTAAATGTTCTGCGTAGTAATTGCACAAGTTTCATTGTGAATGTGAAAGAGTTGTGGGTACTTGCATGGAACAGAGCGATTGTTTGGAACGTTCCATCTAGTAGTACATAGAGATCGTTGCAGATAATTTAAGTTTTTTTTGGTCCTGTTGATTCTTAAAAGGCATACTCAAACCCAGCTTGTCCGTGCATGTTTATATCCGTGTGTGCGTAAATTATCGTAGGGCTGCTACACCCAGCGAGCGAACATAGTCGACCGAGAGAGGGACTAAGTGAACGTCAACCTTATCCTTATATAAGTAGGAGGTACATTATAAAACATCAATCAGGCCTCCCCAACCCGTCAGGCCAGCGCGGGGAGTGTAGGCCAAATCCTCCGTCTGTCTCCGGCAGATGAGAGAGGGTTGTGCTCCTGCAGTGGAGACAAAAATAACCTGATGTTGAAAATCAAAGGACATTTCGTGGAGACAAAGGAGAATGAGCAAAATTGTATGGGAGTTTGCCCTTGAACTTTTAACCTTGCGTCTGGATCAAATTGTCGTCACAATACAGGCAAAATACTCAGCATCATTATAAAAAGAAAATCGTTTAAATATTTAGTGGGAAAATTCAATAATCTTACTTGGAATAAAATCTTCGTTGGCATGCAGTTTTCACAAAACCGTGGGTATATAGCCACGATTAACCGCTCCAGATATTGATGTCATAGTGTTGTTATTAGTCGACGACGGTATTATTGCATTCGACACTACATTAGGCTCGTTAAAATAGATTTTGTCACCCAAATACACAATGTAAACAAACGGACCAAAACAAGTGTTGATATCATATCGGATATGACGTCACAGTACGAAACCATAGTGCATATCAATAGTGAGGTTCAACTACATCGATTTAACAAATTGAATAATCGATATTTCGGTTACGAAACAATACTTTCATAAATATCTTTTAAGAACGTGTGTATCACTTTAAATAAGTACAAATAGTGTATTTCCAGTCAGTAAATGAAAAATATGATGGGTGTATTATCGCGCTAGTAACTGAAAGATAGTATCAAATATTGTTGACAAATATCGATTATAACTATATATCGATTTTAATTCTGCTTTCACTACTCTAGTTGAAAAGATGCCGGTCGGCCGGCGGAAATCAATCAACGTTTATATTATATGTTATTTTTAAACTCCCTAACCCATTGGCTTTAAAAAAAATTTGAAGGAATTCATAATTCAGACCAATATTTTTGGTACATGAATGGTGAAGACGCATCTTAGGCCCACTTTTGGTCATTCTCCTTTTGCAACGTACTCGTAAGTAGACTATGAAAAAAGGTCGAGCTAATGAATTTCTTACGAAAGAGCTTGCTTGCTTTTCATAGAAAAGTTGTGGGGCTTAAAAATGCTGTAAAGGAGCGGGAGTGGGAGGAGGGGGAGGGGGAAGAGGGGGAGGGGGAGGCGATTAACTATAAGTAAGTCTGAGCTTAATCAGAAAAAAAAACATTAATTCTGTTTGTAATCCACGCGAATGGAACCGCGGTCACAACTAGTGTAAAACTTATTGAAAAGAGCATAGTTACTAAACTGAACTTGGCAGCTAATAACAGGTGCGTCCCCAAGACACAAACTAATACAAATGGCGGTAGATTGTTATCGATTTTCTATTTCCACTACTACCCAGCCGCGCGGCCGACAAGCATGATATTACTTATTTACTGACAGCCACAAGTAATGTTATTATGTATTACTTGGATATTACTTAGTTCTGCACACAACTAAGTTGTATCTTAACGTACTTATTTGGTTTCATTATATGGATGAGATCTTTTTGAGAGCTTTTCGTTAATGTCAGATCTTCTGAAGCGGTATTAGTTACCTAAGACCAACGATCTCTATGTACTACTAGATAGAGCGTTCCAAACAATCGCTCTGTTCCACGCAAGTAGCCACAACTATTTCACATTCACAATGAAACTTGTGCAGTTACTACGCAGAACATTTAATTATTACTAAATATTGACGCTACGGTTAAATAATGTCAATATTTAGTAAATAATTAAATGTTCTGAGTACCTAGTAAGTGCACAAGTTTCATTGTGAATGAGAAATAGTTGTGGCTACTTGCGTGGAACAGAGCGATTGTTTGGATCGCTCCATCTGGTAGTACATAGAGGTCGTTGCCTAAGACTAACCAAATAACCCTTCGTTCACAAAACTAAACCAAAACCGGTCAAGTGGGTCCAGAACCTTGAAAGGTAACTTAGAAAAATATTATTTAAGTGGGTGTTATTACCATGCTATACAGTTCACTTTTAAGTAAAGTACAAACTTCCGTAACTAAAAATGAAGTTTATAGCATGTAAAGGATTTTTGATGATATTTGAAAACACTGCGCTAGTTAGAGACATTGATTTAAATTTCCTGTAATATTTACAGAAACCTTTATCAACTTTTATTTCCGATTTTTCCTTGTGCAAACTTTGGAAATTAAAATTCGGGTGGTATTTTTCAGATATTTTTCATTATAAGTCGAAAACTAAACGAAAACTATTTTAGAATATACAAATGATGCCCTTTCATACGGCATCCCACTAGACCTAGTAACCACACTCTAAAATTTTGCCCCTCCCCCTTTCCGTTTCGACCCCCTATTCAATGAAAATAAAAATATTTTTTAAGTTATATCATTCGCAATAAAGTTGGATGGATTCAAAATTATTCCAAATTAAAAAAAAATATTTAGTAGTTCCTTCCGTCTACCTTTAAAGCTCTGAGAGTTCTCGAGCGGTGATGACCTTAAGGTTTAGCAGTGGATGCCGATAGGTTAAACATGATGAATAAAAATACCTTCATTACAATTTCTTTGGGAGAGTCTGCGCGAACAGCTCTCATACTGTCATCAACGACCAATTTAACTTTTCGTAGAAATTATTTATTTACCAAAGATCGTTGAAATCACTCAGTTTTCTTTGATAAGTACCTATTTGTTTTTGTTGTTTACCCACTTATTTTCCCAGATTATTTGTAAAGCAGCGGAGTTTTCGGAGTCAAGTATTTATTTTGGGACTGGGAAGGGTCTTGTCAATTTATTTTGATGGGTGTCGTTTATCTATTTTTTTATGTTCCAACTTATCTGTATGGCTTATGTTTAGACAACACTCTAAAATAATGAATGCACTTAAGAATAATAGTGATGTACCGCACATTCCGTTGGTAAAATTAAAAAAAACCGGTTGCGAGCTCAGACTGTGAGTAATGCTTCAGGAAAAGCGAACTTACACTTATTATTCAAAAGAATTTCATTCAATTCACCGGTAAGTCATGACAAACTAAAGTAACGTCCACAAAGTAACGGCCAGTCAATGATAGTAAAATAACCGGTTAGTCGTGACAAAGTATTTACTTGTTAAGTAAATCAAGTTAACATTTATTTTAAGAAAACTTACAGCTATTATAACCGAGTACATTACACATATAGTGAAAAAGAGCCAATTAAAAGTTTCCACTTCTAGAAATAAATTAAATAAAAATTAACATTCATAATTTAAAGCTTTTTGCCAGACCTTCTACACGAGTAGCTTGTGGGTTAACTTCATTCAAAAAGCATATAATAATAATAATATAATAATAATTCATTTATTTCAGATTACTCCATAAATTGTGTTAATGACAGACTTAAAAGTAATGTTAGTAAATATTAAATTCAAATCAAAAAGCATCAAACAAAACATTAAAAATATTATTTAACATTAAATGTTGTGGCTCTGGACTCCACATGTTTCAGGTTCCAGAACCGTACAACTGGGCAGTCCGCCCGCTCCAGTATGGTGTTAAGGAGGCTGCTGGGACTGTCCCGCACGCGACGCATATAATGCCCTGCGGGTCCAATATAGTTTATAATTAGTTTAGTTTATAATAAACTAATAGTTCAAATATATTAAAAATAAAAATGTGATCCCTCTCGTCTGTTACCTTACTTTGTCACGTCCGGGTAATTTACTGTCATTGAATGGAAATGACAGGATACTTATCTGTTTTTTTTATTAACCGGTTAATTGACCGAAATGGGAACCGGTTTAATTCGGTTCAGGGTGTTGTATCCAAACCGGTTTGCAATTTTAACCGGTTTCCGAGACCTGCTCAAGGTTAGGTCACACCCCGGACATTCCAATTAAGCAAACAGATTTAATTACATGCTGCCACTACAGGCGCAACAGCCTGTCTGTACACATTTGTGTATGTGCGTGAATAATGGTAGGGCTGCTACACCCAGCGCACTAACATAGTCGTTCGAGAGAGGGACAACGTTATACGTTAACAACATAAGTGCTTCTCTTTCTAACTTTTAACGTCGATTTCCTGGCGCCGGCGTAATAACTTTGTACTGGCAGGCGGCACCACTAGCCGTGCTCCATTTTGCAGGCGACGTTACTCTGGCGGGGGAGGTGAGTGTGTTCATCATCATCATCAGGTTATTTTTGTCTCCACTGCAGGAGCACAACCCTCTCTCATCTGCCGGAGACAGACGGAGGATTTGGCCTACACTCCTCGCGCTGGCCAGACGGGTTGGGGAGGCCTGATTGATGTTTTATAATGTATTCCCTCAGTCGCCTTGTACGACATCCATGGGAAGAGTTGGAGTGGTCCTATTCTACCGGAAACCACACGGCAAAGTCCCTTATTTAAGAAGTAAAATTTAGTACTCTCTGGTTAGATTGTATGTGACAGACATAAGTATACTGACTTCCTAGCTTTCTATCATCATCAGCCTAAATATGCCCACTGCTGGACATAGGCCTCCCCATTAGAATACCACTTTTGGTTACATGTCCATTCGAGGATTTGCCATAATCACCACGCTTGGTGACCGCAGTAATGATCTTAACATACACACACAGGAGAACACTGCTGCCCGTCGCCGGTGCAATCCCTTAGTCGCCTTGACGACACCCACGGGAAAGATAGGGGTGGCCCTATTCTAAGCCGGGAACCACACGGCATAATCTATACTTATATCTGTCTAATGCAAAGAACATAATATACTTACTCTTCCTTTCTTTTTCCTCCGTTTCTTCAAAAAGTAGATATTTCGTTGGTTTTAGCTAACTAGGAATCCTTAGCCAGGAATTATAATTCTGAATTTCCGGGATTACAGTTCCGATGTAAGATTTCTAGTTAAGATACGTTAGCCCTATTCTAAGCCACCACGGAACCACACGGCAAACAGCTTTCTACAACCCTTACAAATTAATAAAGAGAAAATGAAAACCTCCATATTATACGAACATTTAGTATTTCCCTCATATCTCTTGTGTTTTGTAGTCTAGTTTATTGACATAAAAAGGTCAAAGTACTCTATTCCATATTCCCAATTAACTATGTTACCTTTGACATTCGCCGAGAGGTCACGTGACACTACAAAATGTTACTATAAGTCGTTCTCTACACAAAATGTCACTTTGAGGTACTGCATATTTGATAAGCCACGGGCATATTATTGAACAGGAAAATTCACCTAAATAAAATTATAATGTGATGAATAAATAATAAAATTGCCGTGTGGTTTTCGGTAGGTAGAATAGGACCACTCCAACTCTTCCCGTGGATGTTGTCGCCACTTTCTATAGATAGAGTAAACTGAGATGCTGGGTTCTTAGTATGGCTACTCAACGGTAACGTTGAGGGACGACAAAGTTAAATGTTGGGTGTGTGTGTATGGGTCGAGAGACACTGAAAACTGACTTCTCACACTCACAGCCACTGGCATGGTTCTGTGATAGAAACCCGCAAGGGTTTGTGTAAAAAGGGGGTTTTGTGTTGTGATAAGGACCTCCATACCTCCCCCGTAGTCCTTCCCTGACCTCACTGGCTGAGCATGGATTATTTACTTATGAGGGCACTTGCAACTGCACCCGGCTCATATCAACTCGATCTCGCACTGCGCCTATGGAGCTAGGGTCATACGACCTTCACGGGGCAGAGGGTCGGCGGAAGCGACCAATCCCCGTGAAGCCTAATGGGGCAAGGGTCGATGACGGCACCTGGTATGTACGATACATGACACGATAGACAGTAACGGGGCAAGGGTCGGCGGAAGCGACAATACCCGTATTGTACGTCGAGCCGATATGAAGCCATTGTATAATTGTATAGCACGTAAAGCGTTTGACAGCAAATGAACTCTATAAATCGTACAAGATTCTACAGCAACACCGCGAGTGTTCAGTGTCTCTCTACCATGTCGTTGTCGTTAGTCATGGCACATATGTAATAGTATGTAATGTATGTAACGTTATGTAATCGTAAGACACTCACCAGTTTAAGTCGCCATGTCTGCACCTCGTGGGCATATACTCACGTTTAGATAGCTGTGGAGTACTTGTTGCAACCGTGTCGCTCCGCGACTCGGTTCGCGACTGTGTCGTTCAACGGTTCGGTTCTAACTGCCTGCTGCGCCGGCGAGGTATCGCCTACCCCACTCTACGCCGCCATCAACAGTTTATTGGCAGCTCGCGTAATTCGCGACACTCCCGACGACAAAAGGGAAGTTAGAACATGGTGAAAAGGTTGCGTGTCCATTGCGCTATCCTTTCTCTAGCTTTCACTGCTGCGACTCTTCTGACTCTGGATTCAGAATTAACTTCGTCACATTGTACTCCACCTGCAGGTGAAAGCTCTGCAGGTGAAACTTCTGCAGGCTGCACGTCAGAAGTTTCTTCTCGCTCAGCCAGGTCGGGAACTGGAAGAGATACGTGGTCGGGATCTGCTTCGCAAGTTTCTGTCGACGAATTTGCTATTGGTGGTACAAAGTTATGGTCGAGAACTTCAGGAGTACCGTGGTCGCAAGTCGTCGCTGGAACTTCAACGGCTATGGGTGTAAGAGTCAAAGGTTCTTCCACAGTCACGGGTTCGTTATGCATCTGCACCTCGTTTGGATTACGATGAATTGGCTCATCAGGAGTGCTTGATTGCATCTGTGTGCTTCTCACGTCCACTTGATCCTCACGTTCAGTTTCAAGAGGATAAAGATGTCCAATAGAACGTGTGAATTCGTGACCGCCGATATCCACCTTCGCCACCCTGCATTCACCGTCGGAGCCCTTAATGAGTGAAGTAATTTTTCCCACTCTCCAGTTTTCTCTGTTTTTGAACTCACCTTGAAGCTGGACAATATCACCCACTTTCGGTATACGGTCTGAGCATACCCTCGGCTGTTTATAGGAGTGCTTGTACCTCTCTCTCAAGTTGAGGAGATATTGTCCGACAAACATCTTCTTGAATTCATCCAATATTTTCTGGCCTTTTTTCCAGCTCTGGATCAGGTCAAGTTTAGTAGCCGTGCCTACTACTTCAGGCGTTGTGTCCATAGAAGGACTGAGTGTAATGCATTTCCCCAGGCTTAGGAAATCTGCTGGTCTCAAGACATGTTCCAGTTCTGGCCCAACGTTGGTCAGTGGTCTTGAGTTCACCACGGCTTCAACTTCTTTCATCACAGTGGAGAGTTGGGATTCGTTCAATAGATGTTTCTCCAGTGTGCGCTTCAGACAGTGCTTGACAAGCGCGACGAGTCTTTCGTAAAAGCCACCGTGCCAGGGGGCTAGCTGTGGTATGAATTTCCACTTTAATTCATTTTTCACACAGTATGAACTTGACAAGACTTCAGACGTTAACTTGAACTGCAAGGCGTTGTCAGAGACTATTAATTGTGGTAGTCCTCTCGTAGCTACGAATCTTCTCAGAGCCAAAAGACATTCCTCGGCTGTCAAGTCTCTAACAATCTCCAAGTGTATAGCACGCACTGCTAAGCAGGTAAGAAGACATACCCATCTCTTCTCTTTACCAGTGTTGGTGTTCACATACATGGGGCCAAAATAATCAATACCTGTGAATGTGAATGGGGTACTGTAATTCACTCGTTCAGTCGGTAATGCTGGCGTAGGTGGCAGTTTGTACGGACCGCTGCCATGTTTTATGCACTGTGGGCACTTTTTCAGGACTTTCTGTACTTGAGCCCTTCCTTGAGGTATCCAGTAGCGCTGCCGAATGATGCTCAGTGTGTGTGACGGACCAACGTGGTAATTTTTCTCATGGGTTTCCTGGATTACCTTATTTGTGAAGTTGCAATCCTTGGGTATTAACACTGGATGTTTCATCTCATACGGCCATGTTGTATTAGTCATGCGTCCTTTAGATCTTATAATACCATCTACATCCATGTATAAGGATAAGTTCCTCGATAAGTGTGTTTCCTTACCATCAACTTCATCTGGGAAATGTTCATATTGAAGCTTCTTTATCTCATTGATATGTCTGTCTAGAGAATTGTCTTCATGTACACTGTCTACCTGCATAGGTACATCAGAGCTATCAATTTCCATGTCACCTGCATCAATGTCCTCAGGTGACTCTTCAATGAGCAGTTCTACTGGACTGTCCATGTCCAGAGCCTCCCCAGCCGAAAAGAGCGTCCTCTCATCGATGGTTTGTTTAATGTTTGGCCAGAGGCTTTCCTCTTTCAAGAGGAAGTCTGGTCCTTGGAACCATAGTTCCTTTTTCTGGTCCCAAAGTTCGGGTCTTGTGGCAACATCAGCTGGGTTGATTTCTGTGTTGACATAACGCATTTCTCCATTATGGTTATGTTTTATTTCCTTAACCCTTCTAGCAACAAAAGGAGGAAGCAACTTGTTTGACTTCATCCAGCCTAGAACCACAAGACTGTCACTCCATAAGTATTGTTTCTGAATTGGCAGGTCAATATTGTTTCTCACATATTTCAGCAATCTGCTTCCAATTAGGTAACCCAGTAGTTCCAGTTTTGGGATCTTTAAGTTATCCTTTTCATCAATTGGAGTTACACGTGACTTGGACATAATTAGAACTGACCTGACGTTGCCACTGCTCCTCAGATACACGACTGCAGCGTATGAATTTTTCGACGCATCCGTGAAGCAGTGAAGCTGATATTCTGTGTCACCTTCTGAAACAAGACTGCCAAAATATCTAGGTACTTCTATATGTCTTGCCTTTTGCAAGTTACTTGCTGCCATCTCAAGTTTCTGCATCAAGTCTTGAGGAAGTTCTGCATCCCATTTTAGTTTCCTCTTGCATATTTCTTGAAATATGAGCTTTGCTGAAAGCGTCAATGGAGATGCAAAACCGCAAGGGTCGTAAACTCTCGCCAGGGTTTTAAGAACTTTCCTTTTCGTGTTCATCGGAGTCTCCAATTCTTTCCTGTCATTCGCCTTAAGTTTCAAGGTGTCACTGTCCAAGTTCCACATTAAGCCAAGAACTTTTGTTTCAGTTGCTTGTGAGGCTCTGTGTTCTGCTGGTACAGTCTGGATGAACCGATTATCATTTGACATCCAATCTCTTATGTTCATGGAAATCTGGTTGAAAATCTCTCTAGTCTGACTGTAGAGATTTTGAGCTTCTTCGGTTGAATCAGTTCCAGTTACCAGATTATCAACATAGCATTTATCAGCGATTTCCTCAAGCAGCTTCTCGTTCGTTCTGGACATATGATGTCTTATTGTAGCAGTGAGGAGAAATGGGCTTGAGACGACGCCAAAAGGTACTCTAGAAAAACGCATGTGGAGTAAATTGTCATCTGTAAGTTCCTTACTTATGTCTTTTACCCACAGGAAGCGCGTCACCTCTCGATCGTTTTCTTGGAGTCCAACTTGAAGAAAGGCTTTCTCCACATCTGCTATAATCCCTACCCTCTTGGTCCTGAACTTGAGCAGGAGAGCTGTCAGATCCTCCAGCATTGAGGGTCCACTATAGAGACATTCATTCAGACTTTTATGATCTGCTATTTTAGCAGACGCGTCATAAACTATTCGTCCTCTTTTTCCTTCCTGTCTAACCATGTGATGAGGTAAATAATGGACTGGAGGCATGTCGTGAGAAGAGAAGGAAACATGAGCTGGTACAACTTCAATGACGTTAGTCTCCAGTTGTTCTTTTAGAATTTTGTCATAATCTTTAAGTGTCTCCATGTCAGTTCTCTTCATAAGACCCTTCAGTCTCCCATATGCTAGTCCATAGTTGGTAGGAAGATCAGGTGGATAATCAATCCATGGCCACTTAACTTCATATCTGCCATCTTTGTATTGTACAGTCTCATTAAAGTGTTTTACAGCTTCTTCCTGTTGTGTAGTCTTAGGAGAATCCGTTATTCCTATGCTTTCAAGAGCCCATAGAAATTTTATATCAATGTTTCTTAATGGCAGGTCAGGTTCAACATGGTGTGAATTGCTTGGGTCATAACATTGACAATAAGTCACCACAGATAAAGTATCATGATCTTGGGTCTGAATTAAGTTCCCAGTGATAAGCCATCCAAAATCAGAGTCTAGTAAATATAGACACTCGTCTATTTTTATGTTATGGTTCCGCATAAATGAAAAATAACAATCATTTCCAATCAGTAGATCTACACCTTGGCCCACTGTTTCGTCATCAGCTATGACATCAACAAGATTATTATTATTGAGAGCAGGGACAGGTAGCTCATCGGTGATACGAGGAACAATGTTAACTCTAATTGTCCTTCTTATTCCTCGCTTTGTCTCAATGACAACTTCAGCTGATGGACTGGAAATCTCGGTGGGCTTAGAACATCCAAAAGTGTATATCATAAGGAGATCCTCCTTGTCAGGTTTCAGTCCTATTTCTCGTGCAGTTTTCGCTGTGATGTAGCTGCGCTGACTGCCACTGTCTAGGAGGAGTCTGCCACCCTTCTCCGCATCACTGCTGGGGTTGTACAGCTTGACCACTGCCGTCTGTAAAAAAGTTCGTCCATCAGCTTTGTTGCATACTGTAATTTCTGTAGATAATTTAGACCTACCATCATTCTTGGGGCACAGCAGTCTGTGATGATTACCCTTGCAGATATAGCAGCTCTTCTCTGCCTTGCATGACAGTACATTGTGCCCTGGACGGAGACAAAGGAAACACCGATTTGTCAATTTATTTCGTCTCTCTTCTGTTGTCCTTGCATTGGGACATAAGGTGCTACTGTGCGCAGAACTCTCACAGAAAAGACATGGTAGTCTCGACCGTTTAGTCTTTGGACCTTCCAAAGGCAGGACCCGTGTCTTTTCCTGCCACCTTCGCTTACGGTTCATTATGGCAGGTGCTATATTCCCCTCATGTCTCTTGGGTTTCATCCTGGTCTGAACATGTAAGGCTTCAGTCGATGTTCCAACAATCTCATCCTTTGAAGTTGAAGGCTCAGACTGTTCCCTGGCTGTAATTATGCGCTCCAGACCATTGAGCATATCTGTAGCCGAGCCATCTAAACCATTTAAAATGTTGAGCTCGTATTTTACTCGCTCAGGAAACATTTCCTGTATGAGGAAACGTAGGTGATTAGTTTCGGTATCCTCACCAAGAGATTTCAGAGTCCTCAAGTGCTGCAAAACTGAATTTAATGTAGACCGACAACTAGTGGCAGTATCAAATGCTTTCGATACTCCATTTAAGGCCTTATAATGGGCATCGATGACAGCTTTCTTCTTCCCGTAACGGTCTCTGAGCATGTCCACTGCGATCTGGAGACTATCATTTGTAGTACTAAGGCCTTTGACTACCTCTCGAGCAGGACCATCCAAACATCCTAATAGGTAGGATAGTTTATCGACGGGCTGTAGGTCCCTAGTCATGACACTAGCCTCAAATCGATCCCAGAATTCGCTAAACCCTAGTATATTTCCATCAAACCTGGGCAATGTTAATATAGGTAGCTTTGTTACCTGGGCACGTGTATGACTAGGTCGCGGTTCTGGTCTCTGGATCATGTGATAGAATGCCTCCACGGATACGAGGGCCTCTTCGGCTAGTCCCTGTGTATCCAGCCCGGAGCTAATCAAATCGTTTTCGGGATTATCCAATCGCGCATATTTTTCTAAGTCCTTTCCGATGTTGTCAAGGCTTAGTCTTAGACCAATCTTGATCTTTAGTACTTCTTCGAGTTCTATCTCCCTTTTAGTTGGCAAAGCGTTGCTCTGCGTCACCAATTCTCTTAATTTTGTGATATGCAACTGTAGTCGCGACGTGACCACGCGTTCCATCTTCTCGCCGTTCTACCAGAAAGCGCAGGAAAGATTTCGTGTAATGTAACGAAACACAAAATAAACCGGCGTTCTTGTAGCACGTTTTTAAATCTAGAAATACGTATAAACTAAGACAACAATTTCAGAAATGTAAAACGAAATGGCATGGAGAAGAAATGGTTAGGTTATAAAAGGAATCCTTGACCGAGTGACCGAGTAACCTGTAATAACCTGCAAGATAAATTGTCAATCAATCACTCATTTTATTTTGACACCATTTTGTTAATATTTTTTTTTGTTCGTCCTTCGGACAGGCAAAAGTCGCTAGACTATACAGCCAACCATTATGTTAATGTTTCACCGCCAAAATCAAGTCAGCCAATCATATCTCTCCTCAAACGTCAAAGACGCCTAAGGTAATAATTTCTATAGTGAATAAACACAAATGTCAAGTCAGTTGTGGAAAAGACACAAAGTAATTGATTGAGTGATCGATCGATTTAGTTCCTTGAAAACGCAACAGATTGCAATGTTTCTTCGTACCATATATCGAATCTTTTGCGTTTTAAGTGTAAAGGCGATTATTTACAGCTGCATTCACAATGATAACATGAGAAAAAGGGATACTACGACAGATCGGGTAACAAAACCGCGGCAATTAGTCATATTATGAATGTTGCTTATAGTTAGAAAAAAAAACAGAGTATAATTATTATTTTTCGTTTAAATTTGTATGTAGGTAAACAAATTAAAACAGAAAAATAACTTTGTGTTTTATTAATGTTGTTTTGTATATAAGGTTAGCAAATAAATGAATAAATAGTATGGGTTATGGATTTTCAGGTTAGTGTGAGCTCAAAACCGTTTAACGGCCCTCTTTACGGTTACCAGGATCTTGAAAGATCAAGGTTCGAGGCTGTGCCAACCACACTAACCCGACATGGGCCTACGTTGAGAGTACATACACCAGACTCCATCGGCCCTCCGGACGCCAATGCCTATGAAGGCAGTGACTTGAGGATTGTGTCAATCTTGGTTTAGAAGAACACAAACCGAATCAGGGAGCCGGCCCAGGGTGCCACTGCCACTATGACAGCGACACGTGGTTTACGTCCCTCTCAACGCATGCTCGTCAATCGAATCACAGCAGCACCTCCACCAAATTTGTCGCCACTTTCTATAGATAGAGTAAACTGAGATGCTGGGTTCTTAGTATGGCTACTCAACGGTAACGTTGAGGGACGACAAAGTTAAATGTTGGGTGTGTGTGTATGGGTCGAGAGACACTGAAAACTGACTTCTCACACTCACAGCCACTGGCATGGTTCTGTGATAGAAACCCGCAAGGGTTTGTGTAAAAAGGGGGTTTTGTGTTGTGATAAGGACCTCCATACCTCCCCCGTAGTCCTTCCCTGACCTCACTGGCTGAGCATGGATTATTTACTTATGAGGGCACTTGCAACTGCACCCGGCTCATATCAACTCGATCTCGCACTGCGCCTATGGAGCTAGGGTCATACGACCTTCACGGGGCAGAGGGTCGGCGGAAGCGACCAATCCCCGTGAAGCCTAATGGGGCAAGGGTCGATGACGGCACCTGGTATGTACGATACATGACACGATAGACAGTAACGGGGCAAGGGTCGGCGGAAGCGACAATACCCGTATTGTACGTCGAGCCGATATGAAGCCATTGTATAATTGTATAGCACGTAAAGCGTTTGACAGCAAATGAACTCTATAAATCGTACAAGATTCTACAGCAACACCGCGAGTGTTCAGTGTCTCTCTACCATGTCGTTGTCGTTAGTCATGGCACATATGTAATAGTATGTAATGTATGTAACGTTATGTAATCGTAAGACACTCACCAGTTTAAGTCGCCATGTCTGCACCTCGTGGGCATATACTCACGTTTAGATAGCTGTGGAGTACTTGTTGCAACCGTGTCGCTCCGCGACTCGGTTCGCGACTGTGTCGTTCAACGGTTCGGTTCTAACTGCCTGCTGCGCCGGCGAGGTATCGCCTACCCCACTCTACGCCGCCATCAACAGTTTATTGGCAGCTCGCGTAATTCGCGACAGATGTCGTACAAGGCGACTAAGGGAATACATTATAAAACATCAACCAAGCCTCCCCAACCCGTCTGGCCAGCGCGGGGAGTGCAGGCCAAATCCTCCGTCTGTCTCCGGCAGATGAGAGAGGGTTGTGCTCTTGCAGTGGAGACAAAATAACCTGATGATGTAAATAAATAATATTATAAAGCTTCATTCCGCCTTAGTGCCGCCTCAGTCCTGAGTCAGCCTTTTTTGGTTAAGTCTGAATTGGCAGTGGGCGGCCCGTCTCCTCACCATTCTCCCCCCAACTCCTCTAAGCGAGGATCAGCGGAGGTACGCAATATATAACACTTACCAGTGAAGGTAGAGCGAGACCCAAGGACTGAATCTACGCTACCTTGGGCTCCAGGCAAATTAAATTAAAGAAGTAAAGAGTCAAAGTAGGAAAAGAGTTCCCACTTCTAGCAAATGGGAGTGTAGCAAAGAAATTATAACCGGGGTGGTCAATCAGGGGGTTGGGGCAGACGAGTTCTGAAGTGGAGACCGCGGATCGGCACGCGCTGTCGCCAGGTGGGTCGACGAGCTGAAGAAGATGGCCGGAGATGGCTGGATGCGGAGGACCGGGTGTGGTGGCGTTCATTGGGGAAGGCCTATGTCCAGCAGTGGGCGTCTAAGGGCTGATATGATGATGACATCAAAAAACCCGGCAAACTTATAAAGGTAGATTAAATATATCAATGAATACAGTTTTTCCTTAGAATATTTGAAATCTTAAATATTTTATACAATACAATACACTTTATTGCACAAACAAATACAGTTAAAAGTTACAAATAGTACAACTTAGGCGGTCTTATCGCTTTAAGCGATGTTTTCCAGACAACCTTTGGGTAGAAAATATAATGCCAAAGAAATTGTAGGTTGCGCTGATTAGAGAATTTACTTATTTTATGTACTTTTCTTCCAGCTAGCGTTCCAGAAAATAACCGATGAAACTTAAAAAAAAAACCCGTATAAATGCTGTTCAGTATCTGGCATGACAAACTTCGACAAAACCCGCTTTTACGAACCAGGAAACCAACAAAAAAGTTTTATTAAAAGTACGACCACCGAGCCGGGGGCAGACCTACGTTAGGGTTGTCACTATATTTACTACTTCTGCTAGTTATTGCCCAGGACTTCGTCCGCGTGGACAACTTAAAATCACAAATTAATATATATTTCCCCTAGGAATGAGATGTTTATTCTGGATAAAAACTATCCTATGTCCTATTCCAGGAACTAACCTATATGTGTGCCAAGTTTCATCCATCCGTCCAGTAGTTGAAGCGTAACTGAGTAACAAACATCCAGACATTCGCATTTGTAATATTAGTGGGTAGGGATTAATATTAGAGGTTAAAGTATGAAGTTGCCGTTTTATAGTAATAGATACTTTGAATTGACATAAAACCTTTATGGTGTGAGATCTTCGAGTGAAACTTTTTTCACATGATGCCTATGAGGTTCTTTTTAAAAAAAATGTGCAACATTCGGTTTTCAACTTTCAATTGTTTTTTTATTCAGCGTAGACAGAAACTTCGAAAATCCGAGTAATCTTTGAATACGAGTTCCGACGCGGAACTAGCGCGGCAGAAACGGCTCGCAATATCAATGCTGCGTTTGGAGAGTAGACCGCTAATGATCGAACCGTGCGATTTTGCTTTAAACGATTTCGTAATGGAAACTTCGACTTGAAGAACGAACCACGTGGAAGACCGCCCACACAGGTGAATAACGCTGAATTGAAGGAGATGATGGAAGCCGATCAGAGTCAAACCAACCAAGAATTAGCGGCATGGTTTAACGTTAGGTACCTTACCAACAATATTGACTCATCATCATCAGCAGGTTATTTTTGTCACAGGCTTTTCGGTAAAGGAAAACATCGTAAGGAAACCTGCATATGCCGAAGAAGAAATTCTGAGGCATATGTGAAGTCCACCAAATCGGCTTGGGGCACCGTTGGTGGTCAGGGGTTTCGCACAAAAGATCCTGAAGGGTGGAAGTGTCACCAGGTCATCCTGGCCCCCTAAGAAGATAAGATAAGATGCGCATTAAAAAGTACAAATTTCAGATATCTGGCATCTGGCAGCCCTATAAGGGCTGCTCTCGTGCTCTCGGCAGTTCCGACGAACTCTGCAATTTTGGTAGTTGAATTTCATTTAAAAGCCTATCTATCTAGATACCAAATTAAAGGCTTAGATTGGCGTTTTTAATGGAGTCTACGACCCTGGAATCAAACACAATAAGGCGAGTCTTAATTTTCAATATTCATATACAAAAATCACCATCATCATTAGGTTATTTTTGTCTCCACTGCAGGAGCACAACCCTCTCTCATCTGCCGGAGACAGACGGAGGATTTGGCCTACACTCCCCGCGCTGGCCAAACGGGTTGGGGAGGCCTGATTGATGTTTTATAATGTATTCCCTCAGTCGCCTTGTACGACATCCACGGGCAGAGTTGGAGTGATCCTATTCTACTCTACCGGAAACCACACGCCAGAATACAAAAATCAGGAACCAATCGGATTTTATTTTTGGTGACCCCTAACTCGTCAGTTTAACAACCATGGGAAATCTAGCAGCTGGGTAGGTATTTTGTTATAAAAGATTGCTTTGCCAAAAGTTATATTATTCTTAGGTAGTAAATAAGTAAGTTTTTACCAATAAAAATGAAAGCAAACAGACGTTTATAATGGGGACAAATTTTTTTTATAGTATTTTGCAAACTGTTTGATATCTTTAGAAGTAATATTAACTCTTGTACAACGATCTCTATGTACTACTAGATGGAGCGTTCTAAACAATAGCTCTGTTCCACGCAAGTAGCCACAACTCTTTCACATTCACTTTGAAACTTGTACTTCGCAGAACATTTAATTATTACTAAATATTGACGCTACGGTTAAAGAATGGCAATATTAAGTAAATAATTAAATGTTCTGTGTTTACAAGTTTCAAAGTGAATGTGAACGAGTTGTGGCTACTTGCGTGGAACAGAGCGTTTGTTTGGAACGCTCCATCTAGTAGTACATAGAGATCGTTGCTTTCGTACAATTATTTTTTTGGGACATTGTGAACTCTGTGCTAAGACGACTTGCATCATCAATATATCAGCCTGTACGACGTATCAGACGTTCACTGTTGGACATAGGCCTTCACTCACTTACCGTTCCTGACATCTATTTTGCATATCCAATTAACTGTACAACAAAATGCGTGTCAGGCCGTGATTGGTTACAAGGCCACTCATCATATCAGCCTTTAGACGTCTATTGTTGGACATAGGCCTTCCCCAATGAACGCCACCACACCCGGTCTTCTGCCCTCCGCATCCAGCCGCTTCCGGTGTCAACTTCTTTAAGTCTTGCCAATCCCCCTCCACTCCAGAGCTCGTCTGCCCCAACAGCCGTCGGTTCTACTACGGATGTCGCCCGCCCACTGCCACTTCAGATTGCTAATCCTTTCGACTATGTCGGTCACTTTGTTTCTAAGCTGGATACTTAGAGCAACCCCGAGCATAGCCCTCTCCATACGCTGGGCGACTTGACACTTGTGTACTAGGCCCACCGTCAGTTTCCACGTTGCTACGCCGTAGGTCATGACAGGTAGGTCATACTGCTTAAATTTATGTAATAATCTATACATATAATAAAATCGTAAATGCAAAAAAGTCTGTACATTGAATATATTCGGAAAAAAACCAACCAGGACGACTTAAAATGAGTAACTGAACATGTTAGAACAGTTAAAAATTTTTTTGTTTGTTTATTTGTTTGTTTGTTTGTTAGGGCATCACGCATAAACTGCCGAACGGATTTTGACGAAACTTTGCAAAGTGACAGTGTATATCCCGGAATAACATAATATATAAAAAAATCTCCATAATTATCCAAGAAATAGATAACCAGCAACAAAAACTTTAGTGCAGTACAAAGATAATAAATTTCAGAGGTCTACTAAAACCAGCTAAACTGATCTTTGATTTTCAAAACTGATATAAAAAGAAAATAATAATTGAGAAATCTGAAAAGAGATTATTCCGAGGAAAAGTATTTATTCAGGGAACATGTAGAAAACTCTATGCCGACCACACTTCTAGCGTTCTTCAGAAGTCGTATGACGAGTTGCCGCGCTACTTATACAACCATCAGGTTTATTTAATCGACGTCGACGGGGTCAATTGGGGGATGGTGTCTGCACAGAGCATACTTTAGGCAGGGTGTACACTGTTCATCCCAGTAACAGTGAATGGTATTTATTAACGACTAGCTGTGCCCGCGGCTCCGCTCGCGTGAACTACAGAATCCGCTCCCATTCCCACTCCCGCTCCCGCTTCCGCTTCCGCTGACACTTCCGCTTCCGCTGGCGCTTCCGCTTCCGCTCCCGCTCCGGTCCCGCTCTCACTCTCGCTTCCGCTCCTGCTTTCGCTAAATTTTTGTTTCTGTCTGTATGTATGTATGTGCAAGCGGGCGTGCTAGCGGGCGTACTTCCAGCCGACCTGGAGGCCATTCGTGCAGGCAGAACGGACGAGGCACGACAGACACTAACAGGGAAAGAGCGCAAAATTATGCAGAGGGCGATGTGGGAGGATGCTGTTTCCCTTTGGCAGGAGAGATGGGAAGTCAGCGAAAAGGGGAGGGATCTATACAGATTCTTCCCTAGCGTCTCGGTGCGAATGCGGAGCGACTGGGTGGAGCCGGACTACGAGGTTTCCCAGGTACTGGTTGGACACGGCTGCTTCAGGAAGCGTCTGAAGGACCTGGGCCTGAGTGAGACGGGGGAGTGTTACTGCGGTTGTGGGGCCGATGAAACGAGGGACCATATTCTGTGGGACTGCGAACTGTACGAGTCGGAGCGGTCAAAGATGCTGGATGGTCTCGAGCGATCGGAGGCGGGCCCGGTTTACTACCAGGACCTCGTGAAGACGGAGGCGAACTTTGCTCGTCTGAGGCGGTTCGCCAAGGCGTGGCATAAGCGCAGACGTCAGTTAGAGCTGCCCGAGAGAGCGCAATAGAACAAGGAAACCTGAGAGTGCTGAAAGGAAGGAGCCGCCCGACGGCGAAGGGATGTGGTTTTCGTTAAATCCCCAGAAAGGGGCTGGCTGGCAGAAGGACCACCAGTTCGACAGAAGGGACACTGAAGAAAACTTGTAGGGGATCAAGCAGGGTGCGCCGGGAAAGAGCTCTAACGCAAGTACCGGGCACCCCCCCGTGATTCGGTCCGTATAACCGTAAGGTTGAAAGGACCATGGGAGGTGGCGGGCCTTTGTATGTATGTATGTATGTACGGGCTAATCTTGGAAACTGCTGAACAAAATTTGACGGCGTTTTCACTGTTTAATAGCTTTGAGTTCGGGCCTCATACTGGTATAAGTCATATCTCAATAAAATGTCAGAATGCTGATATACAAGTTGACCTCTCATTTCATATCATTTGTATGAAAGTGTAGTTCAACATTACTGGTCGATTCAAGAACTTGACAGAAAGTGACAGAGATGTTTTAAAGCTCATTTATAGATTTATTTTAGCTGATGTATTTCAGGTATTTCCACAAGTCTCGATACAAAAAGTTCGCCATTCGATAATTAGTGGCCCTGTATTAGACCGGTGATCGTCGACAATGTCAATATCGAAGCTGTTTAGGAGTACGTCTGCCTAGGACAGACAATATAGTTGGGTAGGATCAATTTCAAAAGCTGACAGAAGAATCCAGTTAGGGTGGGCAGTATTCGGAAAACTGCGTCAAGTCTTTACGTCACCTATCCACAATGTTTAAAGACAAAAATCTTTAAACAGTGCAGGACGTCATGATTACAGCGGGGAGACGTGGACACTGATGGTGGGCCTGATCCACAAGATTCAAGTGGCTCTGCGAGCTCTATATAGAGGGCAATGCTCGGGGTCTCTATTAGGGATATGATTCGTAATGAGGAGATCCTATGAATAACGAAGGTGACCGACATAGCCGAAAGAATTAGTAAGTTGAAATGGCAGGTCACATCTGTCGTAGTACCGAACGGCCGTTGGGGCAGACGTGTTCTAGAGTGGGACGCGACGTCCCACGGGCAGGGTGGGACGCCCTGCCGCCAGGTGGTCCATCCACATCGACCATGGTGACCGGAAGCGGCTGAATCTGTAGGGCGCTGTGGCATTCATTGGAGAAGGCCTATGTCCAGCAGTTTGACAGACATTTTGTTGTACAGTTAATTGGATATGCACAATAGGAAGGGAATAGGAGGGGAAGGAAGTCGGATGGGAAAGAAGAGAGGGATTAGGGTAGGAGAGGAAAGATGAGGGGGCAGTGGTAAATAAAGGGCGTAGGAAGGTGTGGGTTAAGGGAAGGGGGAGAGGTAGGAGTAGGGAGAGGGAAGGGGTGGGGGAAAGGGTTTTCAACGTTGTGGGAAGGGGGTGGAGAAGGAAAGAAAGAAAGGGTATGAAAAGGACAAATTGGAGGGGGGGGGGGGGGGGAGGAAATATCACCTAATTTGCACAAAATGTAAATGTCAACTTTATTTTAAAAAAAGCGGCCAAGTGCGAGTCGGACTCGCCCATGAAGGGTTCCGTAGCAGCAAGTAACATAATATAAAAGTTATTGTAGTTCGTTGTAACTTTGATCGATGTTTTAATAATAGTATTGGTTTACGATTTATGACGTATTAAAAAAAAACTACTTACTAGATCTCGTTCAAACCAATTTTCGGTGGAAGTTAGCATGGCAATGTACATCATATATTTTTTTTTGTTTTATCATTCTCTTATTTTAGAAGTTACAGGGGGGAGGACACACATTTTACCATTTTGGAAGTGTCTCTCGCGCAAACTATTCAGTTTAGAAAAAAATGATATTAGAAACCTCAATATCATTTTTGAAGACCTATCCACACTATGGGTTTGATGAAAAAAAAATTTTTGAGTTTCAGTTCTAAGTATGGAGAACCCCCAAAATTTAATGGTTTTTTTTCTATATTTGTGTGAAAATCTTAATGCGGTTCACAGAATACATCCACTTACCAAGTTTCAATAGTAAGTTCTTATAGTTTCGGAATAAAGTGGCTGTGACTTACGTACGGACAGACAGACAGACATGACGAATCCATAAGGGTTCCGTTTTTTGCCATTTGGCTACGGAAACCTAAAAAACTGTAGTCCAACGGGCGAAACCGCCGCCGGAACGCTAATTTTTACCCGACTTCAAAAAAGGAGGTTCAATTGGATAGTATGTTTTTTATGTATATAAATATTTTTAATGCATAACCAGATTAATAGATTTCTTTTAGGATTTAGTAATACACGTAATACATAAGAATGTGTTATGTTAAGTTGTCCACGCGGACGAAGTCGCGGGCAACAGCTAGTACTTAAATAAATATATAAACATCCAAGACTTGGGCACAAACATTCATATTCATCATACGAACATGACAAGAAACACATTAAATAGATGATTTAGCATATATGCAAAAATATATACAATTACAGATATAAGCAGTACTATTGGAATAAATATAAAGAGAAAAATATAAACTGAAGGTATTTCAACTAGGAATTATTTGGAAAAGAATGCAGGATTGCCTGAACGGAGATTTTGAAAGTTGAGTTGATTGTTATCTACACTTAACTCGTTATATTCACGGCACATGCAGGCTATGGGATTATAGAAGGAAAAATTGTTCAAATAGACATGTAAGGAGAATGGTTTAGCATTACGAGCTCGGTAATAGATATTAATGCTAAGTGAGGACAGGAGCGAGGGAGAGTGGAGTGAAGTATTTTGTGAAGGCAGACTATGCTGCTTACGACGAGCCTCAGGCAAAACTTTCATTGCAAACGGGGCCGAAATGCCCCCCACTCCCATTTCGGCCCCATGATCACACATGATCACACAATATCCTAAGTATTGTATGAAAGGGCAATACCTATCTATAATCCTACAATAGATTTTTGTTTACGCCGCTTATTTTCGCCTAATTCTGAAAAATGTCTAAAAATGTCGGAACTCAGGAGTCACCATCATGTCAGGAGTACATCCTGGTGACTTGCACGACCCCAGAGTCTATAAGCACTAATCTTTTTTTTTTTTTTAATAATTTATTATTTGCTTTACAACCTGACACAAAATCTATCGTTTTAATACCGACCAGTAGACCTTTTAATATTAAAGGCTTGCCTAATGCAAGCTCAGCCGCATGGGCCCCGCTCCATTCCCTTCATCACAATCCGAAAACGCACCAGCCCTAGACGAATCGAGTACGACCGACTGTCAGTGTGAGATTGACTTTATTTCCATGCTGGCAGGAGTCAATTTGGCTTGCATTGAATGTCGTAGGTAAGTTTTGATAAATTGAACAAGCTGTCTTAGCGAGTGTGCCTTCTGTGCTGTACTATTACTTACTTCAATCATCATCATCATCATCAGGTTATTTTTGTCTCCACTGCAGGAGCACAACCCTCTCTCATCTGCCGGAGACAGACGGAGGATTTGGCCTACACTCCCCGCGCTAGCCAGACGGGTTGGGGAGGCCTGATTGACGTTTTATAATGTATTCCCTCAGTCGCCTTGTACGACATCCACGGGAAGAGTTAGAGTGGTCCTATTCTACTCTACAGGAAACCACACGGCAATTACTTTAAAGTTAGCGTTTCAAAATGTATGACTTAAAATATACACATTAAACAAATTAACCAGTTTGGCCACAACAGCAGAGACACTATAGGTATGAATAAATGTATGATATCACAAGCGTAATTAAGACTTCGCGATATTAATCAAGTTTTATTCAACAAACACATTAACATACAGCTCTCTTACGGCATAAGACATAAGGCTGGTCTCACAATGCAGCCGGCGCGTATAAAAAGCCAGTCCTAATCATCAGAGATCGGAATAAGTAGTGCAATTTATGTACTTGCAAAGAAAATGCTTATTCCGGAGTTTGTTCCTATATATATATATTCTTTATAGCACAACTTAAAACTAAATACAGTAATAAATGGTGTGTACAAAGGCGAGCTTATCTCTAAAAGAGATCTCTTCCAGCCAACCCTACAGGGTGTGAGACAAGGCAGTAAGAGCGAGGGGGCAAAATAAGTGCATAATAGACTACATAATAACTAAATACCTGAACTATATATATACATATAATAAATTATAATAACAATAATAAACATACTTACATAAATACATACATACCATATTATACTGAGTGAGGCAGATAGTGCTCTTTTAGTTTAGTTTTAAAGGATGTCTCCGACGTACTGTCTCGAATGACCGTCGGCAGTTTATTCCACATCTGCGCGGCTCGGACAGTGAAGGAATTGAAAAAGAATATAGGTATAAGTACCTATATATCATTTAAATTTCCTAATCAGCGCAACCTACAATTTCTCTGGCATGATATTTTCTACCCAAAGGTCGTCTGGAAGAAATCGCTTAAAGCGATAAGACCGCCTAAATTGTACTATTTGTAACTTCTATAACGTGTAACTGTATTTGTTTGTGCAATAAAGTGTATTGTATTGTATTGTATTGTATTGTTCCAAGATTTTATTATTTTTTTAAACTAGCTGTACCCGCGGTTCCCACGCGTGGACTACAGAATCCGCTCCCATTCCCACTCCCGCTCCCCCTACAATAGAGTAGTAACGAATATCATAAATACCTATATACTTTGTTATATTACATACCTCCTAATGTATTTGAAAACTAAAAATGTCCATAACTTTTGATTGAGTTAACCAATTGCAATGAAATAAAGCCTATATATTACTCCGAGTTAAGTCCTATGTTACTGTGAAAAGTTCATCAAAATCGTTATTGCGTTTTTTTATTAGATTTCGGAGTCCCGGGACATCGTATTGGTCCTTCATTTATATGCCGAAACTCATACAGTAATATATATTTTGGCATTCCATCAGCCTGAAAGAGTCCACTGTTGGACATAGGCCTCTTCTAAGATGCGCCACTGAACCTGATTATTGGTTCTTCTCATCCAGTCACTGCCAGCCGCCTTACGCAGATCGTCGCTCCATCTAGCCAGGGGGCGTCCCACACTACGCTTGCCCAGTCGCGGTCTCCACTCGAGAATTCGTTGACCCCATCGATAATCGGCTCTCCGACAGATGTGACCAGCCCACTGCCACTTCAGCGTAGTAACTTTTTGAGCTATGTCGAAGGCTTTGGTTCTTTGGCGGATCACTTCATTTCGGATTTCCCTTAGTCCCATTTTTCTATATTTTTTTTCTTTTTATTTGTTTTCATAATTAAGCTGTGACTTCTTATAAATAGTACTTACTTAATAAATGTAATAATTAAAAATCCTACTAATATTATAAACGCGAAAGTTTGTAAGTATGGATGGATGTTTGTTACTCTTTCACGTAAAAACTACTGAATGGATTTTAATGAAACTTTACAGTAATATAGCTTATACATCAGAATAACACATAGGCTACAATTTATAAAGATATTGTGTGAATTGTCCAAAACATCAAGTAAGTAGGAAAAAATCTACCATCTGCGAGCTATTCTGGCGTGCGCCATAAAATTATAATTTGTTAGTTCTTTTCTACGCCACGCTAATATAAGCTACTCGAAATACTAATCCTGCGCAGACGAAGTCGCGGGCTCCAGCTAGTATAATATAATTTATTTATTCAGATTACACAAGATCCATTTTTATTAGTAACAATACTCTTAAGACCTAATTAGACCGGGTTAGTAAGGACACAAAGAAAATTAAATACAAAAAATAAAAAGAACACATAATCTACCGCAAGCGTGGCTCTGGCAGGGCGAGTTTGTTACCCAGTCCTACCAGAACCCGCCGACAGAGCTGCATGACAGGGCACTGAAAGTTTCCCGCTATAACGCCCTAAAATGCCATTGGTGAATTTTGCCGAATTTTGTTGGTGAAAAATGCCGTTTGTAATGAATTATGTGATGACTTGTGTAATGTTATGTAATATTAATTTTATTTAATGAATGATGACATGTTTAATTTCAAATGATTATTAAGAAAATTTAGATTGTATAAATAATTATTGTACACCTAATAGGTAAACTATAGAGAACATACAATAGCAATGTAATATCCTCATCTCACCTATAGTTCAACAATAAATATGATTTGATTTGATTTTAAAGACTTTTGTCTTCAAACATTGTGGAGTAGGCGACGTTGAGACTTGACGCAGTTTTCTAAATGCTGCCCAGCCCAACTGGATTCTTCTGTCAGCTTCTCTATCTAACATAAACCTACCCAGTTGTATTGTCTGTTCTGGGTCTAGACGTACTCCTAAACAACTTCGATATTGAAATGCATAACATAATATGAACTTTTTATCAAATTAACTGTGACAGAGAATTTGCAAATAAGAAATAAATAAATAAATATGTCAGACATTCACACCAATTATCCAGTCCCAAACTAGGCAGAGCCTGTGCTATGGTTACTAGATAACGGATACACATCATCCAAGACTTGGGTACAAACATTCATATTCATCATACGAACATTTGCCCGTAGCGGGATTCGAACCTGCAACCTCCGGCGTGGCAGTCCGAGAGCTACTCGTTCCGCCACGGAGGTCGTCAATTTATCTTTGTTTTTATTTTTAACGGAATATATATATTTTTTTATATTTATGTATATTTTATTAAGGAGAAGTTATGCAGTGGAATATTCTTTATGTTGAACTGGCCGGTATTAAAACGATTGGAGTAAAAACGAAATATAAAACGACTTCGGAAATACGTGAAGCTCGAGATGTAATTGGAAAACGACAGGACCTTTATTGCCCTTTTAAATAGGGTTCCTTGTTCACAACACTCACCTGAATTTTTTTACTAGAACAGACATTTAATTTTTTATGTGTTTTACGGCTCTGGAAGTTAAGGGCATTTCAAACATACAATTGTGTTGCCAGCCAAGCCGAATCAACCCTAGTAAGCCAATGACATTTATTCACCATCTGAGTGTGTGACAAATCAGATTTTTTACGAGTAGGTTCGACTAATTCACCTGACCAATGGACTAAATCAGTAGCTCGCTATTTATTTATTTATTTTATTTTTATTTTATTAGGAAAGCTAACAGCTATTTTCACAAAATGTTACAATGTATGGATAAATATATGCGAGTAACAAGCTTCCACACATAGGAAGTTGTATACACTGAACGGAGTAACAAAAAGAGAAAAAAAAAACAGAATACATGAAAAAACAAAAAACATGAAAACTACAATAAAGAGTGCTTAGATATTAAACCAAAAATGGCTGAATGTGCGATCGATCAGTTAATAATAAATTGGTTAGAGCTACTTTAATGCTATGCATGTATATATGTATACGCTTTATTGTAACAACAATAAAAATAAATAAAAGAATAAACTTGTGTACTGTTGTTTCAAAGGTATGGTAGCCATGCCGTGATAAACCTTATTCTGGAATGCCATCAACATTTAAAATGTAATAAAGAATATATGGCACATTCCATAGAACAACGACGTAATTAAATACATTGACAGCCCTCTAAGCACAATTTACAAACTAAATCTGTGAAGTCACTTGACCTGGTGCTGACAGAATACCAGCGCTGGAGTTCGCGTAGCGTGCTGCAGCATTATGCTGAGTCAGCGCCATTTTATTGCTGCGACACATAGGTACCTTGATTATTTTTAAATTGTAATTTATTAATTTCTGTTCTGTTTATTTTTCATGTATGTGTGTGTCGTAGCTATGAATAAATGACCTATTCTATTCTATTATATTCTATTCTAATTGCAATAAAAATATACTTGAACATTGTGCTTTGGCAATCCTACTTCCTACTAATATTATAAACGCGAAAGTTTGTAAGTATGGATGGATGTTTGTTACTCTTTCACGTAAAAACTACTGAATGGATTTTAATGGAACTTTACAATAATGTAGCTTATATATCAGAATAACACATAGGCTACAATTTATAAAGATATTGTGTGAATTGTCCAAAATATCAAGTAAGTAAGAAAAAATCTACCATCTGCGAGCTATTCTGGAGTGCGCCATAAAGTTATAATTTTAATGTCATAATGTTAGTTCTTTTCTACGCCACGCTAATATAAGCTACTCGAAATACTAATCCTATGCAAATGAAGTGCGGGCACTTCAAACGTATGTTCGAAGTATAATTAGTAACAAACTACAATATTGATTAGCCTAGAGTTCTCATTGTCCCAAAAGAGCGATACAAATAAGTTTGAGTATGGTTTATGTACTCAAACTATTCTCAAAAGATAAAATACAATTAAAAAATAATTGAAATCTTCTTAGAAGGTAGTTTTCCATATTCTTAGACGACCTCCGTGGCGGAACGAGTAGCTCTCGGCCTGCCACTCCGGAGGTTGCGGGTTCGAATGCCGCTAGGGGCAAATGTTCGTATGATGAATATGAATGTTTGTACCTAAGTCTTGGATGTTTATATATTTATTTAAGTATCTCTATCCGTAATCTAGTAACCATACCACAGGCTCTGCCTAGTTTGGGACTGGATAATTGGTGTGAATGTCTGACATATTTATTTATTTATTTACAGTTGTAAAGTTACTATTTTTAGCGAATGTAACGCAGGCTCGAGCTAACACAAATACCAGTGCACTATGTTTTGCATTACTATACACAATGTCGAGCAAACACGAAAACAAGCATGCTAATTCACTCATAGAGCGACCTCTACGCGCTACGCGGCGGCCGGTCTACGAGGGAACGACCGTGTCATACTACGTCAACTCTACACCCGCTAGCGTATTGCCACTACCCAAGAGGTAGTGGTTTCTACCACTTAGGTGAGGCTAGAAGGAGATCCCCACTGGCGGCTGGCGCCCCCTGGCTGGCTTTCCAGAGCTCAGAAGTGCGCCAGCAACGGTCGAAGTAACATCCCTTGCGCCTGCGTATTGTTACTCGCTCTGAGTTCTTATAATGCACATTATATTATTGTACATTATATATTTGTGGGTTCATGGGTTCTAATCCTAACCCGGACTCGCTCCAACATACATACATATGGTTAAGTAGAAAAAAAATACTTATATTTAGTAATTTTAACTATCTATATATTTATTTAAATTCTTCATCATCATCATCATCATTAGGTTATTTTTGTCTCCACTGCAGGAGCACAACCCTCTCTCAACAGACGGAGGATTTGGCCTACACTCCCCGCGCTGCCCAGACGGGTTGGGGAGGTTGGGTTTAAATTCTTAATGTGATCTATATGTAAGAAATAAACAATTTCAATTATAAATTAAGCACCTTACCTATTTAAGTATTTATGCTGTCCTTACTCTCAGAAACTTAGTAAAATAAAAGAGAATTTATTCATCAACATCGTTAAGTATGTACAACAATTAAGTATTTATAACCATTTCACAGTGAGACGAATTGGTCGATGCCTCAGCGAAGCGCTGCTTTTAAGGCATCGCCATTATAGTTGAACATTTCTAAAATCGAAGCTAGAGAAAGAGAGTGGTGATCGTTATCTCCGCCAAATACATACATACATAATGCTCACACCTGGGTCCCAGGGGGGTAAGCAGAGGCGACGATGCGATGCTGACAAACGTCGCAAAGTCCTTCCTTCCTTCGCCCGCAACCTGATAAGTTTTATTAAAATTCGGGAAACCTGGTATAAGTTTTAGTGTTAAAAAGCGGTTGTTTTTCTAAATAAACAAAAAACAGAAGGTATTGAGTTTTAACTTTTAAGCGAAGATAGACTGACAGACAATATACGAATTATTCAACGGAATCAAACTCAAAAACGATTTCTGAAAGCCTCAAATCGGATCCTCATTTACGCATGAGCGGTCTAAAGAAAATGATCTCTAATTTCACAAATAATGGTGGAAATAAAAAGGAATACTGCGAAGAATAATGTTGGAAAGCGTTAAATAATTAAGACAATTCGATTCAAGCTAGTGTACGACGAAAATATGTTTTTTTTTCGACCAAAACCGAAACAATGCCTAAAACCGAGTTCACCATTCATGTACTAAAAATATTGGTTTGAATTATGAATCTCTTAAAATTTAATTCTAATTAAGATTATTCACATTTCCCATCAAATTGTTAAATGATTTTTTTTTATAATAAAAACGAAAGCAGAAACCAAAAATCTCTTGATTATAAACATCATTTTATAATGATAGATATACTTATTGTATACAAGAATTTTAAAAAAAGTTCTATCATGTTCAGTTACTAATTTTTTTCCGAATATATTCAATGTACATACTTTTTCATTTACGATTTTATTATATGTATAGATAATTTTAATTAAAATTTAATTTTGAGATAAAAGTAAAAAGTATTTACCATTACATTTGATATTAGTCGTACCAAAAATATGGGTACTTTTTAGAGATTTCTGGGCGGCCGCAACAAAATCCTGGATTCGCAGAAGTCGATCAAAATTAATTTAAAAGTAAACAAAATATGTCTGAAAACCGAAACCTTCACTTAGTTATTATCATCCAATATTATCATAAGCCTCCCCACTTGTGGTAGACTGTCCATTGGGGGATTTGTCATAATCACCACGCTTGGCAGGCGGATTAGTGATCGAGAATGCTCTGCCCGTCCCTGGTGCAATCCCTTAATCTCCTTGACGACACCCACGGTAAGACTAAGCCTATTTATTATACAAAAATACTTTTATTTAATTACTTATATGTATATCACCAATCCGTCTGCCAAGCGTGGTGATTATGTCAAATCTCCTAATGGAAAGCCCACCAAAAGAGGCATTCTATTGCGGAGGCTTATGTTCAGCAGTGGACGTATATAGGCTGATGATGATGATGATGATGTATATCTAACATATTATATTGTCGTACTTGTGTCAAGAAAATCGTTTTTTTAACAAACAAAAAAACAAATTTGTTGAACTAAATAAATAAAAAATCGAAATGTATAAAGAAATATATCAGAAATCGACTAGGTACTGTACATCATCATCAGGTTATTTTTGTCTCCACCGCAGGAGCACAACCCTCTCTCATCTGCCGGAGACAGACGGAGGATTTGGCCTACACTCCCCGCGCTGGCCAGACGGGTTGGGGAGGCCTGATTGATGTTTTATAATGTATTCCCTTAGTCGCCTTGTACGACATCCACGGCAAGAGTTGGAGAGGTCCTATTCTACTCTACCGGAAACCACTGTAATATAGACATACTAATCTAAGATTTCCGGGGCCAAATATTACCAAGTTGGTCTTACTGGCGCTGGTTTTTCGCTGAAACTTTCCAAAGAGTTCCTTGATTAGAGCGACTTGCTGTCTATCTGCAACTGACGGGTTCCACATTTATACACGGTCTTTAAAAATTAACTACATAAACTTTGAATATTATGTCTTTGAGGCTCGCTAACTCAGATTTGCTAAAAACATGCACTGGCGTTATGTTAGTTTAAGGTTATTCAGCTATAGTCTATCATCATCATCATTAGGTTATTTTTGTCTCCACTGCAGGAGCACAACCCTCTCTCATCTGCCGGAGACAGACGGAGGATTTGGCCTACACTTCCCGCGCTGGCCAGACGGGTTGGGGAGGCCTGATTGATTTTTTATAATGTATTCCCTCAGTCGCCTTGTACGACATCCACGGGAAGAGTTAAAATAGAAATAATAAATTTAGGAGTTGTTGATACTATCGTTCAACGTTTGTGTAGTTCATTTAGAATAGAAATATTATTTATTAAAGCAACCAGGGCTTGTTAGTAAAAATATTATCCTACTAATATTATAAATGCGTAAGTTTGGATATTTGGATGTTTGTTACTCAATCACGCTACAACCACTAGACGGATCGTGATGAAACTTGGCACACATATAGGCAAGATCCTGGAATAGGACATAGGATAGTTTTTATCCCGAAAAAACATCCCATTCCTACGGGAAATACATAGTAATTTGTGATGTTAATTTGTCCACGCGGACGAAGTTGCGGGCAACAGCTAGTATTTAAATAAATTTAACTATAAATATATAAATAAATATTTATATAAAACATTTAAATAAATTAATTTTTGTTCCGAAAGTGAATCATTACCGCACCAACCCATTTGAAGGCACATTTTGAAGTAAACTTGAAATGTTACATAAAATCTCCGATGAGGAAAAATATATAATATTTCATGTTTCCTAATACTACTTTGCTTCGCCACACATACATAATATCTCCATGTATAATGTAAATAATTTAGTAGCCGCGTCTCGGGAACCGACTACCTTACAAATTCAAGGCCAGGGCACTCCCCACTGTGTCATAACGGGGCCCAAATTGAGTTGTGTGTGAACTTAGGCTCGGTGTACATAATGGAAAATTTACGTGACGTTAAGTGAATGGTGAAAAATAAAAATTCAATTCTGGTGTGGGCTGAGAGCATGAAGGAAGAAAAAAATTTACGCCGCCCAGATGGAGTAGTAATCAAAACGTACTATGGGTGCCGGCTGTGATACAATTTTGTAACTCACACACACATTCAAACTTTTCTTTCAAATAGTCGTTCACGGCATGTGACACGGACATCATCTATGACATAAATCACATCATCTCATCATCTATCTGGGCGGCGTAAATTTTTTTCTTTCATCATGGCTGAGAGTGAATAAATAAATACATATTTCATAATCATGTACCTCCAGTGAAAATGGATCAAACTTGGACTATAACTGGTTACGAAATGGGGAATAAATTGCCATTCCGTAACCGGTTACGGAATAGGAATGAGACGAAATACATTATCCCACTAATCTCTCCCATTAATATTAAGAAACTAGCTATTGCCCGCGACTTCGTCCGCGTGGACAACTTAACATCAGAAATTATTAAATATTTGCCATAGGAATAAGATATTTTTTTGGGATAAAAACTATCCTATGTCCTATTCCAGGACGTACCTATATCTGTGCCAAGTTTCATCCCGATCCGTCTAGTGGTTGAAGCGTGATTGAGTAACAAACATCCAAATATCCAAACTTTCGCATTTATAATATTAGTAGAATGTTGGAGGTACACAGTTCCCTGAAATATTTCGAAAAAAAAAAAAATTTCTTATAGTCATCTCAAACAACTTCGCTAAGGCAGACGGATAGTATAAAATTGCAAGATGTGTCAAAATCTTAGCCTTGCGTGAAGACCTAGCCTAACAGGCCTAGCGCGTACATAAATAAACACATAAATGTTAATAATCTCGCAAGATTCCGTTTCAGAAGCATCTTTATTAAGAAGCAGGAATGTTTACTACCCACGAGAATGAAGTTAACTTCATCCGCACATTTTGTAGATTCATTAACCTGCAGTTTAGTTAACGTAACCAAACTACGTGACCCCCCCCCCCCCCCGATCATAATTTAGTTGTCAGTAATTCATAAATTTGAATATAGCTAGAAAAAGTGCGAGATTTCTTTAGAGGATTCTGACCATGTGACGAAAGCCTCAGCCCCCCCTCCCGCTCCTGTGACCAAGCGTGGTGTTTTGTAGACCCCCTCCCCCCCTGAACGGGTCACGTAGTATGGGTAAGTTCCCTTAAAGCTATGTTTAAGGATTATTAAATACTTGGAATACCTGAGCTTAGAGTATAAGAGTTGAGATTTGTATATTGATAAGAGACAGGTATTGAACTATAACTACAGTTCTAAATGTAGTCCTAAACTTCTGACTCATCGCAATATAATTTGCACCGATAATGATAATTATACCGTAAGTATTTAAAAACTAAAAATAACCATAACTTTTGATTGAGTAGCCGATGATATAAGTTTCCCGATTGCGGTTCAGTAGTTTTTACATGAGGCGTGCACAAACTAACAAACAAAAATTCCAAAAATAATCTTAATGTGTTCTATTACTTATTCTTAGACGCTCAATTTTTTTGAAAATATATTCAATGTGAAGACACGAGATGTTTAAGTTTTTATTTATAAGAAGACCAGCTGTTGCCCGCGACTTAGTCCGCGTGGACAACTAACATCACAAATTATTATGGATTTCCCGTAGGAATGGGATGTTTTTCGAGATAAAATCTATCCTTTGTCCTATTCCAGGAGCTAACCTATATGTGTGCCAAGTTTTATCACGATCCGTCCAGTGGTTGAAGCGTGATTGAGTTACAAACATCCAAACATCCAAATATCCAAACTTTCGCATTTATAATATTAGTAGGATAGGATTATAAGATTGACAAATTGCACGGTGTCACAGAATACAAAATTATTCTGTAATTATAGGTCATACCACGAAGCAAAATAATTTTCGCACCTCATAAGTCACCTCAAAGTTTTTACCTTCATGATTGACACTAATTAGTTTTTAAATTAGATAACAGATGACAATTTGATATCTAATTTTAATAACCAGTTAGTGTCAATCATGAAAGTAAAAACTTTGAGGTGACTTATGAGGTGCATAAAATTATTTTGCTTCATGGTATATGATCTGTATGTAGTTATAAGAATGTCTTCTTCAGCATATGCAGTTTCCTAGTAAGTATAAAGAAATACAATCTGAAGTAAAATAAAATGTGAAAACAACGGTTTTAATTTACATATAGATAGAGAGCTATTTTATAGATTTAATTTCCCGCTGCAGATTATAGCTTTATAGAGTTGTCAACAACAGACGGGGCTAGTCAGCCGGAGAATTTCCATTAAAATTACGCCTTTTGAAGTCTGCGACTCGGGTATTTATAAACGAAATCGCTTTATTTGACCTAATTTTTTTTGGTGAAACAAATATTGTGGTTTTTTCCGCAACTAACGTCGAGAGCTCACAGCCGGGTTCATCAGTTTTTCAGGAACGGATTATTATCAATCCCCGCTAAGAATAGGACCTCCAATCTTCTCGTGGGTCGTCAAGGCGACTAAGGGATTGCACCAGGGACGGACAACGTTCTCATGTGTATATTGAGATCATTACTGCGATCACCAATCCGCCTGCCAAGCGTGGTGGTTATGGCAAATCCCCCAATGGACAGCCCACCAAAAGCGGCATTCTATTGGAGAGGCTTATGTCCAGCAGTGGATGTATTTCGGCTGATGATGATTGATTATTCTATTTTTTATGGAAAGTTTTTATCTTCCTTACAACTTTTTTTAGACGAATTCTCAGTTTACTTATGAATATTTCAATTCAATTACTCTTTGTTGCACGTAAAAAATAAAAAGATACAATAATAAAGTAACTTATATTTCATTCCAGATTAATAGTCCTATGAAAACAAACGCATTTGCGTCTCGAAAACAAAATACACAATAGATGGTGTTCCTAAGTGGACCGCAAAGTTTACTTGGTAATACAAACCTATTTTTGCTGCTGGTGACCCTTTCATGTATATGTTACCGAGACGTAAATAGCGTTGGTTTTCATAGGACTATTAATCTGGAATGAAATATACATATGTACATCTAGGCGGTCTTATCGCTAAAAGCGATTTCTTCCAGACAACCTATGAATACTTGTGGAACCAATATTATCTCTATGTCTAAGGCGTCTACAAAACCGAACATATTAATACAAATTATTGTTTTGTATGCCTCCCCAACCCGTCTGGCCAGCGCGGGGAGTGTAGGCCAAATCCTCCGTCTGTCTCCGGCAGATGAGAGAGGGTTGTGCTCCTGCAGTGGAGACAAAAATAACCTGATGATGATTGTTTTGTTTATTTGAGAGAAAAAAAAGCACTTTGCTATGAGTCATAAAACTTGGTACTTCATTTTCTTTTCTAGTTCCATGCTAGGAAAATAAATATAAATTGGCATCAGTTTTATAACCTTCAACAGCGAAAGGACACATTAAAATCAAATTAAAAGTACACCCAAATTGACTACACCCGGTATTACCAGCAACAGTAAACTGTAAACGGAAATTGCTACAGACTTCCAAGAATACAGTTACAGCCGTAATTAATGTCGTTATTATTTGGTATCATCCGTTGTAACGATGATGAAGTTTTGATAGCAACTTAAAAGTTATTACTAACTAAAAAGTAATAAAGTTTAAACGACGAGGTACTAAGTTTAAGAACAAACAAGGTTGACAATTTACCATCGTCGAACGAATATTTCTTACTAGCTGTGCCCGCGGCTCCAGTCTCGTGGACTGCAGATTCCGCTCCCCTTCCCACTTCCGCTCCCGCTCCCTTTCCCGCTCCCGATTGACTGTTTAACTACGAGTAATTCAAGGTCAGTTCTTTTGCAGTGAGTGTGGAGTGATAGAAGATGTGTATCACGCTCTAGTGGAGTGTGTTCGGAACGAAGCGTTCAGAAGACAGATAATTAGTCAGTATTTGTTCACTGACGTTGGTGGGTGTAATAGTGGTTTGGCATGGCCAAAGTTCTATATAACTTAATAAGTTTTTATCTTAAGTTTCGAAATTAGTTAGTTTATGTTTTTTTGTTGTTGTTTAATTTGTGTTTTTTTTTATTTATTTATTTTATTTTAAGAAAACTTACAGCTATTATAACTAAGTACATTACACATATAGCAAAAAAGACCCAATTAAAAGTTTCCACCTCTAGAAATAAATTAAATAATAATTAACATTCATAATAAACTAATGGTTTAAATATATTAAAAAATAAATAATACATACATACACAATACAAGCAGCAAACTACAACTGAAATCAACACAAATAAAGACTAATTGATTAAAATAAATACATAATATAAATACAACAAAGGAATATTTCTTAATACTAGCTCTAACGAAAAAAAAAATTCTAATGTAATCACTACAGAGCGACATAGTCACACTGTGACTAAACGCTTAAAATAAAGATTAAAAAAAAAGGTCAGTTCTTCAACTAATCCCACAAAAAAACCAAGTGGTTTAAATGCCTCATCTGAACTTTCAGCTAGTTGGTAAACGAGATTCCGGAGATGGGCATCACCGTACTATGCAGCAGCGTTAATGATGAAGAAACAGCTATAGTAACAATACAACTCTTTATTGCACAAATATAGTTACAATGAGGAGACCCGACGAAGAACGAAGGTCACCGATATAGCCGAAGGGATACGGAAGGGATAAGCGGACATATGCCGCAGAACCGACGGCCGTTGGGGCGGGCAAGTCAGAACTCGCGACCGTGGATCGGCACGCGCAGGGTGAGACGCCCCGCCGCCTGATGGACCGACGACCTGAAGAAAAAAAAATATCAGACATTCACACCAATTATCCTGTCCCTAACTAGGCAGAGCCTGTGCTATGGTTACTAGATAACCGATACACATACTTAAATAAATATATAAACATCCAAGACTTGGGTACAAACATTCATATTCATCATACGAACATTTGCCCCTAGCGGGATTCGAACTCGCAACCACCGGTGTGGCAGTCTGAGAGCTACCCGTTCGGCCATGGAGGTCGTCTAAGGTAGAAGGTGGCCGGAAGCGGCTGGATGCGGAGGACCGGGTGTGGTGGCGTTCATTGGTTAAGGCATATGTCCAGCAGTGGGTGTATAGGGCTGATATGATGACGTTGAACATCCAGTATGACAAATTGGTCCCGGTGTCACTACTGCCTGCTGCCGACGGAAATATAGTAACTCAATCAAATTAAGTCGTAACGTTTTGTCTATTGTTCCATTCTGTTACTTTCCTCTGCGTGGGGTCAGGTGAGGTCAGCGCTACGGAAGTCTGCGCCGCTATATATCACGGCCCCGTCTCTCATCATTTATTCATTAACAAAATGGATTCGTGCAATAAATACGACAATCGAAATGCCGTGGACAGAGTGAATTGGACTTCTCTTGTACCTATTTGAATCATTATTTTGTTTATCATCTTACTGAACACAGCTTATTTTGAGTATTTCAAATATATCTCAGACTTTGCTTAATCTGTAGAGGGATAATGTTAAAGATACAGACTCACAGAGTGACCAATCCGCCTGCCAAGCGTGGTAGTTATGGCAAATCCCTCAATGGACTGGTAATTATAATAATTATAATCATCATGTAAGCCCTTAGACGTCCACTGCTGGACAATAGGCCTTCCCCAATTAACGCTACCACATCCGGTCCTCCGCAATCCGCATCCAGCCTCTACCGGCCACCTTCTTCCGGTCGTCGGTCCACCTGTCGGCGGGGTGTCCCACCCTGCGCGTGGGACGTCCCACCACTCCAGAACTCATCTGCCCCAACAGCCGTCGGTTCTGCGACAGATGTGGCCCGCCCATTGCCACTTCAGCTTGCTCTATTCGGCTATATCGGTCACCTTCGATTTTCGTAGGTTTACGAATGCATTCATTATGATCATATGCTTCAAAGATCCTTCCTATGTAAATGTAATATTTATTTATTTAAAGTACTTTACTTGAACACCTTTATTTCTAAAGTTACTGAATAAAACATTTTATTCCAACAATAAGCTATCTACTTTTAAAAATATAAACACACTTAAAACAAGCATTAAAATTTTAATGGCGTACTTTTTAAATATTTTTTACTCTATCACGTCAAGCAAAGGTAAAACTTTTGCGCTAAGTCTCTCAAGACCGATGCTTTCAAAATAATTTCATAAGTTTTTAAAAGTGAATTTTACAGAAGAATAACATTCCGTGCTACCTTTCAAACGGCGAAATTTTTTCCGAATGAAAAAAGTTATACAAATATTTTTACGATGTTATTTGATAAATTCGACTTCGTTTCTTTTGTAGGTATGAACGTCTGCCAATTAGGAAGTTATTTACTTTATGTAGAAAGTTGAAAATTTTTTGTTGGGATTAGTGATTATTTTGGTACCTACGCCTCATACCATGAAGCAAAGTAATTTTTCGAAGCTCACAGTTTCACCTCAAAATGTTTTGTTTCAGGTCTGACACTAATTGGTTATTAAATTAGATTAAATTAGATAACAGATGCACATTTTAAAATTATCTGTTATCTAATTTAATACCCAATTAGTGTCAATAATGAAGGAAAAAACTTTGAGGTGGCTTATGAGGTGCGAAAAATTATTTTGCTTCATGGTATGAGGTATAGATAAAGTAAGTCTGACTTGCATACCACAAAAACTCCGGGCAATTAAAAACTCCGCGCGCATCGCTTGTACAGTACGAGGCTGTGGTTCAACATTTTGTAAAACCGCTCTGCAAGAATGCAGTCTTGCATAATTTACGTGCAAAAGTCGAACTAGAAAACAAAGGAAAGCGACTGATATTATATTTTATGCCTGAGTTTCACTTTAAATACAATATTTTGTAAGAAAAAGAAAATTTATAGTTTTAATGTGAATTGAATTAATACCGATAACCGCTGGGGTAATCGAGTTCTCGAGTGGAGACCGCGACTGGGCAAGCGTAGTGTAGAACGCCCCCTGGCCAGATGGAGTGACGATTTGCGTAGGGCGGCTGGCAGAGACTGGATGAGAAGAACCGAGGATCGGGTTCAGTGGCGCGCCTTGGGAGAGGCCTATGTCCAGCAGTGGGCTCTTACAGGCTGATGATGATGATGATGAATGAATAATCGACAACGCTCACCGACACTCGCCTGTACGCGTAACACATTTTATGCGTGGAGCGTAAAGCTATATTAATTTTATATTAACTTGGATTATATATGAAGTGCCGTATTAATTTTTTTCTGTGATCGAAGTAAAGTAACCCTCGGGTGGTGTTAAATAATTGATAACTATAACAGTGCAACCAGCCGTATTGGTTCGTTTTAACAATACCGAGATGGACCGACGACCTGGAGAAGGTAGCCGGATGCGGTTGGATGCTGATGGCGGAGGACTGGGTATGGTGGCGTGAATTGACGACCTCCGTGACGGAACGGGGTAGCTCTTGGACTGCCACGCCTGAGGTTGCGGGTTCGAATCCCGCTAGAGGCAAATGTTCGTATGATGAATATGAATGTTTGTACCCAAGTCTTGGGTGTTTATATATTTATTTAAGTATGTGTATCCGTTATCTAGTAACCATAGCACAGGCTCTGCCTAGTTTGAGACTGATGGATGAACGTGGATAATTGATGTGAATGTCTGAGATATTTATTTTATAATTTGGGAAGGCCAATGTCCAGCTACATAAGAGCAGATATGATGAATTCTGCTTACCGAATTCGGGGCACAAGAGCTAACAAACCATAAAACAATATCTGCCATAATAACATTCTACACGTAAAATTTGAAATGTAATATTCCCAGCTGAGTATTCCCAAATTAATTTAATATTCCGCAAGTGAAGGGAACAGTTATAAAGTATTTATGTAAATGTACAATTTACTATACGTTCAGTGGCTACATTATGGATCTGGTATTTCGCGTTGTAATAATGTATTCGTGTGGTGGGAAAAGCAGGTGTCAATTAACATATAGGTAAGTCATATTACATTCGATATCGTAATTTTACTATCAGGGGATAGAAGTCCTATTAATATACCTGATAAGAATATTATAAAGAGGAAAGATTTGTATGTTTGTAACGAATAAACTCAAAAACTACTGGACCGATTTCAAAAATTCTTTCACCATTAGAATGCTACATTATCCATGAGTAACATAGGCTGAATTTGGGATTGGGATTGGAAGTCTGAGTGGGAATAGAAGCGGGAGTGAGAACGGGAGCGGATCCTGTAGTCCACGCGAGCGGAGCCGCGGGCACAGCTAGTAATATTATAAATGCAAAAGTTGAATGTCTGTTACTCAATCACGCTTCAACCACTGGACGGATCAGGATGAAACTTGGCACACATATAGGTTAGGTCCTGGAATAGGACATAGGATAGTTTTAATCCCGAAAAAATATCTGATTCCTACGGGAAACTAAATTTATATGAATTTATGTAATTTTTGAGATTTTCAGGGACGTGTTAATTTCGAAACCTACGCGGACGAAGTCGAGGGCAATAGCTAGTAGTATATATACTGCACACACATCACATCAATCACTTATTTATTATTTATTAATTAATTCATTCATTCATTCATTCATTCATTCATTCATTCATCCATCCATCCATTCATTCATCCATTCATCTATCCATTCATTCATTCGTTCATTCATTCATTTAATAATTATTTATTTTAGGAAACCTTACAGCTATTTAAATCTTAGTTAATTGCATATATAGTGCCAAAAAGCCAATTCCAAGTTTACACTTCTAGAGGTAAATTAAATAACAATTAAAATTCATAATATACTAACCAAATATACTAAAAATAATACATACATACACCATACAAGCAACATAACCTGAGGGAAAGCAACATTAATAAAAAAAATACAAATAGGTGTATTTATTAAATTATTGATACGAGTATGTATCATTCCAACTTACCTATGCGAAGGAAACAGGACACGCGACTCTTGCTATAGAACTATCAAAGTGATCGGCCACAAAAATGATTTTTTTTCCAAGTTATTGAAATTCTCTTATTTATGCAACAGTAATCACTTTATAAACATTTAAAACAGGTACAGGAAAATCTAGACTCAAACTTAAGTCACCTGTCTTTTATTATTTTTGCGTAAAACAGAATTTTATATTCAGCCGAAACACGTCCACTGCTGAACCTAAGTCTCCCCAATAGAATGTCACTTTTGGTGGGCTGTCCATTGGGGGATTTGCCACCACGCTTGGCAGGCGGGTTGGTGATGAGAAATGACGCTGCTGTCCGTCCCTGCTGTAATCCCTTAGTCGCCTTGACGACACCCACGTGAAGATTGGGGGTGGCCCTATTCTAAGCCGGGAACCATACGGCGGCTGTGGGAATAAGGAAGTGAAATAAATATCAGATGAGAACTCGCTCTCGAAATCTTTCATGGGATGTTTTGTTCCAGAGAAAGATGTCATAGTATAACCAAGTACAGTATTCAAGTTTAAAATAACGCTACATATACAAAGCTTTATGTAAGTATGTATGTAAACGCTTTATTGTACCAAAAATAACAACAACAACAATAATAAAATAGGAATTAAACTGTGTACAAAGGCGGACTTATCATTTATAACTTTGTAACGAGACTTTGGGGAACGAATCATATCCGCTGTGAACGTTAAGATATTCGAGGTTGAGTTACTGTTTTAAGTAAACTGTGGCTCTGGCGCTGTTCTGATGCAATTTAGATAATGTCCGCATACTAGATGGGTAATTGAAAATTGACAATTTTGGGTATACGGCTCATTTATCATTTAAGGACAGAGGAGCACAGACTGAGGTAGAAAGGGAGAGCGATAGTTTAAAGATAGACTTTTAATATAATAACCTTGAGTTAATTGGGTTCAAATATTGTACAAGAACTTTATTGGACAATGGCGCAATCTAATACAACCAGATGGACCGATGACCTAAAAAATTGAGCCCAAGTGGTTGGTATGATCAATGATCATCATCAGTCTTATACTACATCTTCCCTGATGCCCGATACTACACTATACGCGGTCCTTTACCGCCTTCATTCGGCTACTTGAGCTCAATTTTTCAGGTCGTCGGTCCATCTGGTTATCGGTCCATCTGGTATCATTGATCATCAAGTAATAGGACCATAGACGCCTCATGCAAATGCAAACTCTTCTGGCAACACATCAGTATCAGTAAATTAAGAAGAATGTAATTAAGAGAACAATAAGGAATGGAGAAGAATTATATTGAACATAAATAAATCCTGTATCTCCATTGAAAACGGTTTAATGTTTTATAGTAAGTATAAATGAGTTATGGGGCTTGTATTAGTACAATAAAGTATAAGAAAATTAATAAATAATTTTTTTTAAGGAATTTGACATGAGCCGGGTACGACTCTGGGCGGGTTGTTTAACTGACTAGAATTTAGTATTATTATTATTATTTTTAATTCATTGTTTTTGAATTTTGATTGTATAATGAAATTGACATTGCAGTTAAATTATTTTCAAATCAAGTTCAATTCTATAATGTATTATTCTTCTTTAAGTATGCTGTTGAATATGAAATGACACGTATTATATTTTCTTATGGGCTATATAAGTTCATTAATTTTAAATCGTGATCTAAATTTTTATAATGTAAACTTTACTAAATAAAATGTAAACTTTACATGCAGTTTTTTTTTAATATTTTTAAAAACACTAAAATTTAATTCACAAACCGCTAGTTACTTATTATTAAAGACACAATATTTACTGTATCCACAAACTCACATGGAAATAGCAAGTAAACACAGAATTTCAGCAAATGTGAGAGAATTTAGTTTTCAGTACAGAAAACATATTTATGCAGAACTCAAAGTTTAGGTTGAAAATTTATAATTAGTTGGCAATATCATTAAAATTCAATGTGGAGCGTGGGAGCTAGTGACGACTCTAGCAAATAAAATATATACCTTTTTTTAAGGTAGCTACTTGTTCAAAACGAAACAATGCACGTATTTTATAATCTGTGTAAGATTCGTCTAGTTGTAGAATTCCATTCATTCATTCACTTGCTAAAACCTTGATGCGGGCAGCGTGTATTTCACATCTATATTTTCAATATAAAACTAATTTAAAGGTTATGAGCAGGATCGGAATTAGGTAGTGCCATGTATGTACATATATGCGATTTAAATATTTATGTTAATATGGATATTATTTTTTCCGAGATTTAGATAAGTAGGTACATACCTAAATACTTTTAACTTTTTTTTAATGAGGACTACTTGTAACATCACCTGTTTTTCTAGTCCTGGGTATACGTACATAGTTTACTATAATTAACTACAATAATTTTAATTAATATTGAATAAATCAACTATGATTGGACTGACCTGGACCTGGACCGGGAGCGGAAGTGAGTGGGATTGAGAGTCTGAGTGGGAGTGTAAGTGGAAGTGGGAAGTGGAGCGGATCCTGTAGACTACGCGAGCGGAGCCGCGGGCACAGCTAGTCTTAAATATGACTGATAGAAAGATTAAAAAGCCTATTATAAAATATACGACAAATATGCCTGGTACTAATGTTGCTTCAGCTTCGCACAATCTTTATATTATTGTATACAGACTTGATTTTAAAAGATGAGTTTCTGGAAGTTTGATGCGCCGTTTCGTCTGCACAGCGCCAAGGTAGTCGGAAAAAAAACACGTGTAAAAATTTACGAAGTGTACTCGTGCGCAATAAAAGATTTTGACTTTGACTTTGCGTCTCCCCAAATACTTACATCTTATTAACATTCAAACGATAAACGATAACAATCGGTTAATTAGAATTCCAGATTTTAGAATAACATTTCAAATTGAACGTTGAAATAGGTTACGTTTTCCTGAAACAATGAAAACACAGCTGAAATATATCATTTTCATAACGCGCCACTTTATGTATTTGAGCGGTTAAGCTGTTTTTTCTTCACTAAGTGCAGCAAAACGAGCATAAAAGTAGATAGATAGATAGATAGATTTATTCACTGACACAACACAAATTCACAAACAAGTACAAAACATAAATTTCTTGGATAAATCATAACATAGCGATTTGCGGGCACCCAACGAGATACAATAGAACTTCTACTGTTTTCACGTCTATGTTGGGAGCTCGCGAGAGCGCAGCCTGGAGGTGGGTGTGTGGCCGTGTGTCGCGTGTGTCCCAGTGGAAAGGCCCCGACTCAGCAAGCATGTGTGCATGTGTCACCGCTAGGCAGCGACGCTGCTGGTCATCCTGCCGCAATCGGAGAGTATCGCTTGTTATCAACTGTAACCTCATCTATACATATAATAAAACTATAAACTTGGGCTGTCTGTACATCATCATCAGGTTATTTTTGTCTCCACTGCAGGAGCACAACCCTCTCTCATCTGCCGGAGACAGACGGAGGATTTGGCCTACACTCCCCGCGCTGGCCAGATGGGTTGGGGAGGCCTGATTGATGTTTTATAATGTATTCCCTCAGTCGCCTTGTACGACATCCACGGGAAGAGTTGGAGTGGTCCTATTATACCTACTCTACCGAAATCCACACGGCTGTATGTATATACATTGTACATATTTGCAAAAAATTAATTGGGGGAAGAAAGTTAAGTGACAGATCATTTTTATAATTTATGTCTGTTTGTGTATTTGTTGTGTTACACTTTACATATAAAATAACTCATTAATTATACACCATTGTATTGATACTTAAATAATAATTAAAGTACATTGGAGAGCTGAGTTAAAGGACCATCGTTGGAGGAATGTGAGAGTTATCTAACAGTGGTATGCGATATGTACCTCTGACGTTCCCTCCACCTCCCCGCTCCTCATTCCCCGAAGCCTTAACTTGCCCCCCAACTGTAGGTAGGCAGAAGCTGGGGCCGAGCGACACTGATGTTTGAAAATGACAGAACGAGAATTTTACACGGAACTGCGAAGAGCACTCGAATCACAAAGCGAGCACAGAATAACGATACTAAAGGAAAGGAAAGCGTATTTTTTACTTTCCATACAAATTGAAGTGGCAGTGGGCAGACGAGTGCTGGAGTGGAGGCCGCGGATCGGTACGCGCAGGACCAACGACCTGAGGAAGGCCGGAAGCGAGTGTAGGGCGAGCGGAGGGCGGAGGACCGGGTGTGGTGGCGTTCATTATATTGGGTCACCCCAGTGGGTCCACGAGTCTGGTGGGATTTTTCTTTCAAAAGACAAAAGTCAAAATCATTTATTGCATATTGGTATACTTGGTACATTTATACACGTCATTTTTTTTATCGACTACCGCTTCCTACATGTTATCGCTGTGGAGAAGAAACGGCGCAACAAACTTCACGCAACACATCTTTTAAAAATCAAGTTTGCATACAATTAATAAAGATTTTGCGAAGCTGAATTAACATTAGTACCAGGCATCTTTGTCATTCAAATAATCGTTTATTTTATAATAGGCTTTCTTACAAAGTTATTTTTTCATTAGAGAAGGTCACAGATTAATAAGTAGTACTACCCCTATGTCTAGCAGTGGACGTCTACGAGCTGATATAATAATGAAACCCGTTGAACCGCTATCGGCACAATATATTGTTTGAGATTAAATCCCTTTCACGAATTTAAAAAGAAAATGTCTCGTTTTTTTCTTTATATAGTTTGACATAAATTCTCTCTTCTCTTCTCTGTCGGTCCTTCCCTCACTGCTGAGGATCGCGACCGTATAAAAGCGATCATTGACTAGCCGCACTGCTTCATACAAGGATCCGCCAACCACACTGAGAAAAAAATAAGTAGCCCTCCTACTTACGTAAGGATAAAAATATACCACTATTACATAAGTAGCCGCCCCCATTATAAATGGTGTCACCTACAACTGATTCAGTAGCCAGCCACATTACTAAGTAACCAAACTACTTAATAATGTGGCCGGCACACCATTTATAATGGGGGCGGCTACTTATGTAATAGTGGTATATATTTATCCTTACGTAAGTAGGAGGGCTACTTATTTTTTTCTCAGAGCACCCTCCTCACCGGGTTTGACCACCTCATCTGAGCTCATCCTATACATAATTTACGGGAAGTTCAACCTATTACCATCGGGCCAGTAGTTTTCGAATAGGGTGGCATAGAAACTTCGCTAAAAGGGTAACCTAAGAGGCGTATCGATTCATCGCTGGACACTCAATTCTCCTGTCATACTCGTAGTAATAGGTCGACACTTGAGTTGTTATTGTCAGCCACAAAGCCTTCACGACTTTTGGCCCTTCAAGGGCCGTGATATTTACACAATGGGTCGAATTATGGCGACTTGTCACGGAGACAAACAACTGACGCTTCTTTTATTTCTGGTTTTTGACCCGGGGCTATACTATCACTATTTTTAAGGTTATAGTTTGCGTGAGAGACACTTCCAAAGTGGTAAAATGTGTGTCCCCTGTAACTCCTAAAATAAGAGAATGATAAAAATAAAAAAAATATATGATGTACCATGCAAACTTCCACCGAAAATTGGTTTGAACGAGATCTAGTAAGTAGTTTTTTTTTAATACGTCATAAATCGTAAACCACAATACTATTATTAAAACATCGATCAAAGTTACGACGAACTACAATAACTTTTATATTATGTTACTTGCTGCTACGGAACCCTTCATGGGCGAGTCCGACTCGCACTTGGCCGCTTGATTATATGTACCTATGTGTGGGGCAATAATTATCTTAATATACACAGGAGGACGCGGCTGCCCGTCGCAATAGTAATGTGACAAAGGAGAATGACCAAAATTGTATGGTAGTTTGCCCTTGAACTTTTAACCTTGCGTCTGGATCAAATTGTCGTCACAATACAGGCAAAATACTCAGGATCATTATAAAAAGAAAATCGTTTAAATATTTAGTGGGAAAATTCAATAATCTTACTTGGAATAAAATCTTCGTTGGCATGCAGTTTTCACAAAACCGTGGGTATATAGCCACGATTAACCGCTCCAGATATTGATGTCATAGTGTTGTTATTAGTCGACGACGGTATTATTGCATTCGACACTACATTAGGCTCGTTAAAATAGATTTTGTCACCCAAATACACAATGTAAACAAACGGACCAAAACAAGTGTTGAAATCATATCGGATATGACGTCACAGTACGAAACCATAGTGCATATCAATAGTGAGGTTCAACTACATCGATTTAACAAATTGAATAATCGATATTTCGGTTACGTAACTATACTTTCATAAATATCTTTTAAGAACGTGTGTATCACTTTAAGTCAGTACAAATAGTGTATTTACAGTCAGTAAATGAAAAATATGATGGGTGTATTATCGCGCTAGTAACTGAAAGGTAGTATCAAATATTGTTGACAAATATCGATTATAACTATATATCGATTTTAATTCTGCTTTCACTACTCTAGTTGAAAAGATGCCGGTCGGCCGGCGGAAATCAATCAACGTTTATATTATATGTTATTTTTAAACTCCCTATTCCATTGGATTAAAAAAAAATTTGAAGGAATTCATAATTCAGACCAATATTTTTGGTACATGAATGGTGAAGACGCATCTTAGGCCCACTTTTGGTCATTCTCCTTTCGATCATATTTGGAATTTTTGTCGGTATATCTGTTTGTCTGTTAGTTAAAAACGACTCAACTGATTTGAACTTAGAAACAGAAACACAGGGCTTAACTCCGAGTAACATTTAGTCTTTATGACAATCGTCTTACTTAATCAAAAGTTATGGGAATTTTTAGTTTTCAAATACATTAGTAGGTATAGGTTGCAATATAACAAAGAAGTATAATTATATTGCTCGGTGAAATTCAGATTGCGATGAGTTTGCGGGGTCAGCGTCAGAGTTGTAGTCGGTAAAAAATGCAAGCGGAGCCGCGAGCACAGTAAGTGTGAAATAAATATTAAAACGTATACCGTGCTAAGCATTACTACGATAACCAATCCGTCTACCAAGCGTGGTGATTAAGGAAAATCTCCTAATGGACAGTCCACCAAAATTGGCATTCTATTGGAGAGGCTTATGTTCAGCAGTGGACGTAGGTAGAAGATGATATAGGAGTTATCATCGTTACCAGGTTATTTTTGTCTCCACTGCAGGAGCACAACCCTCTCTCATCTGCCGGAGACAGACGGAGGATTTGGCCTACACTCGCCGCGCTGGTCAGACGGGTTGGGGAGGCCTGATTGATGTTTTATAATGTATTCCCTTAGTCGCCTTGTACGACATCCACGGGAAGAGTTGGAGTGGTCCTATTCTACTCTACCAGAAACCAGACGGCATCATCATAGGAGTTATGGTTCTGAGGAACTGGTTGCGATCAGGCTCCTTTTCTACAAAAACCTAAAAACCTATAATGGATGTTACATGTTATTTGTTAAGGAAATGAAATAACGAAGATAATGTACCTAATTCTGTTTCTCCTCAGACTCGACAGGTGATGAATAATGAATAATTGTTTACCAGACGGGTTGGGTATGGGAGTGAAATATATATATTTCATTCCAGATTAATAGTCCTATGAAAACAAACGCATTTGCGTCTCGAAAACAAAATACACAATAGATGGTGTTCCTAAGTGGACTGCAAAGTTTACATGGTAATACAAACCTGTTTTTGCTGCTGGTGACCCTTTCATGTATATGTTACCGAGACGTAAATAGCGTTGGTTTTCATAGGACTATGAATCTGGAATGAAATATAGATCAGATGTGATTACTTTTTGATTTTGATTTGATTGATTTGTGGGTTGCTTACGTAAGTACGTTGTTACGCCATCGGTACAGAATGAATAGGTAATAGGAAGTCCAATAGAACATTTACAAGCCTATTATAAAATAAACGATTATTTGAATGACAAAGATGCCTGGTACTAATGTTAATTCAGCTTCGCACACTCTTTATATAATTGTATGCAAACTTGATTTATAAAGATGTGTTGCGTGAAGTTTATTGCGCAGTTTCTTCTTCACAGCGCTAACACATAGGAAGCGGTAGTCGATAAAAAAAAATTACGTGTAAATGTTACAAGGGTACTCATCCCATCTTACTCATATTATAAATGTGAAAGTTTTAGATATTTGGATGTTTGTTACTCAATCACGCTTCAACCACTGGACGGATCGGGATGAAACTTGGTACACATATAGGTTAAGGCCTGGAATAGGACATAGGATAGTTTTTATCCCGAAAAACATCTCATTTCTATGGGAAATACATAATAATTTGTGATGTTAAGTTGTCCACGCGGATGAAGTCGCGGACAACAGCTAGTATGCAATAAATGATTTTGAATTTGACTTCGTGCGCAACAACCTTTTATAAATAAACTTTTAAAACCGTCTAGTTTTAAAAATGAACTTTATTGCAAGATATTAGCCACTAGTTTCCTTTCAAGTTTTCCTTTCGGAACTCTCGGTGAGCAAGTCAGACACTCACTTGACCGGTTTTTTATTCATTTACAAACGGTTCAGCCGCAATGACGTGAAACAAAACAACACAATACTCTTTTTCTGTTTGGGATTTTAAATAAATAAATTAAATATCTCAGACATTCACACCAATTATCCAGTCCCAAACTAGGCAGAGCCTGTGGTATGGTTACTAGATAACGGATAGACATACTTAAATAAATATATAAGCCAAGACTTGGGTACAAACATTCATATTCATCATACGAACATTTGCCCCTAGCGGGATTCGAACCCGCAACCTCCGGCGTGGCAGTCCGAGAGTTACCCGTTCCGCCACGGAGGTCGTCAATTAATTCACATTTTCCCATTTATAATATTAATAGTTTCATAACTAGCTTTAAACTTTCTGCCTTTGTTCACAAACAGTATACAGAGAGGATTATTATTATGGAAATGACGTCCGGTTCAAACGGATCGGAATTATATACGTTGTGATATCCGAGCATCCGAGTTAAGCTTCCGGGATCACGGGATAATCTCGGATAGGCTGGGAACGTATTGTGTGTGGAAAATACTCGACTTGAGTGTTCAATATCCGCTGCTTGGCTACTGGTTTATATAGGACGTTATATGATTATTGCGGACTTGAATAAAATCGAAGCCGAAAGGATTAGCAAGCTGGAGTGGCAATGGGCGGGCCACATCTGTCGCAGAACCGACAGTGGAGACCGCTGATCGGCACACGCAGGGTGGGATGGACCGACGAACATGAAGAAGGTGGCCGGAAGCGGCTGGATGCGGAGGGCGGAGGACCAGGTGTAGTAGCGTTCTTTGGGGAAGGCCTATGTCCAACAGTGGACGTCTAAGGGCTGGTATGAGGAATAAAATTATTTGTTAGCGGGTAACTTGGCTCATTTAAGCTATAGACTTGGGAAAGTTACGTCATATCTTCTCGTCGCGTATGCCTCATGTCTGAAGACAAAAATCTTCAACGGTCCTACCCGTAATGACCTGCGGCGCCGAAACATGAACACTGACTGTAGAACTAGGCCGAAAATTCAAAGTTGCTCAGTGAGATATGGAAAGAGCTATGCTCGGAGTTTCTCTAAGGGACAGGGTCTGAAATGAAGTGATCCACCAGAGAACTGAAGTCTTCGACATAGCTCAAAAAGTTAGTACGTTGAAGTAGTAGCGGTGTGGTCTCAGAATCGATTACCGTTAAGGTAAACGAGTTCTTGAGTGGAGACCGCGACTGGGCAAGTGTAGTGTGGGACGCCCCCTGGCTAGTTGGAGCGACGATCTACGTAAGGCGGCTGGCAGTGACTGGATGAGAAGAACCGAGGATCGGGTTCAGTGACGCACCTTGGGAGAGGCCTATGTCCAGCAGTGGACTCTTGCTGAAATAGATAAATATTCTGCATATACGAGCACCTATATCTGAAAAAATTAAAATTAAAATAAAATTCAGACAGTTATGCCTAAGTGGTCCTTCTGTACAGTCATCATGTCAAAAATTTCGTGACAGATCGATAGCTCTTATTGCATTTGAAATATGACACATTATTCCTTAACCTAGGACTGAGGCACGGATATGTTAGACTTTTAGATCGGCATTGAACTCAAGAATAAAGTATATATTTTCCATAACTCCCTGTGTCGTCTCACGCACCGACAAATAAGTATTATACACTGAGTAAGTGTATGACTGAGTAAAAAAATAAGTAGCCCTCCTACTTACATAAGGATAAAAATATACCACTATTACGTAAGTAGCCATTATAGGTAATTGGTGTCGCCTACAACTGATTCAGTAGCCGGCCACATTATTACGTAGTGTGGTTACTTAGTAATGTGGCCGGCTACCAAATCAGGTGTAGGCGACACCAATTATAATGGGGGCGGCTACTTACGTAATAGTGGTATATTTTTATCCTTATGACTTACATAAGAGAAAAAAAAAGTAGCCCTCCTACTTAGGAGGGCTAATTCAATAGGTCTTTGACATCTTATATGCTAATGTAATAATTGTGATTGTGAATGTATGAATTTTATTTACTATATTTTTTTGTTATGTTGGTAGCTTAACTAAGTGTTTTGTACATCCACTGATTGTAATGTTTTTGACAATGTACGATTAGTACCAATAACTAATATGAATATGAATACTTATTTTTTTCTCAGATTAGTAACTTCAAAACATCTCATTGGCTACCATAATATAATGTAAACTTGATTACTTATAAACTTTGCAATTAAATCCTAGAAATTGTATCCTAGTTAGACCAAAGCCTTTAGTCGATACTAAAGGCTAGACAGTCTAACAACCGCATCGAAACCGTATACGACAGCTGGACAGCCAGACAAATTGCACTGTAGAGAAACGTGAGGGTTAATTTTCTTTTTGCGAAGAAAACTTACAGTTTCTTAGTTTATTTATTATTATTTATTTATTTATTAACCAATAAGAACATAATTCACATGTTTCCGGTGCAACAAAGCCAGACTTGGTTTGTCTGTGCACCGCGACGACTTACAAACATAATTTAATAGTCATACGTGTTAAGCTATCTATCTATCCGTCTGTATACTTTGCATAATTAATGACAACGGTCGAGTGGTATCATCTATACATCTATCTATACATATAATCAAATCGTAAATGCAAAAAAGTCTGTACATTGAATATATTCGGAAAAAAACCAACCAGGGCGACTTAAAATGAGAAACTGAACATGTTAGAACAGTTTAAAATTTTTTTGTTTGTTTGTTTGTTTGTTAGGGCATCACGCATAAACTGCCGAACGGATTTTGACGAAACTTTGCAAAGTGACAGTGTATATCCCGGAATAACATAATATATAAAATAATAATTAATTAATTCACAAATAAAGTGAAGGGTACAATATTTAAAGTGCGAATCCGGTGAAGTTATATTGCGTTGAAAAAGGTACTAAGATAAATTGTGCTCTAAATGTGAATTGAATTGAAAACCTCTAAAGGTCAGATTGTAGAAAATATTTGAAAAATAAACTATTAATAAATGAGTAATCTATCAGAATCAACTTACATAGAATATTACTATACCATTTTTAGTATAACTTGATTTCTGCCTCTTTTCACTAGAAGCCTGTGCATTGTATTGAATTTTCTTTCTTGTCATCTTCAAATTAAGCCTATAGCTTTTGATGACTATAAAATTTGGCATATGACTTACGACGATCACAAGCGGCCTATCATCATCAGGTTATTTTTGTCTCCACTGCAGGAGCACAACCCTCTGTCATCTGCCGGAGACAGACGGAGGATTTGGCCTACACTCCCCGCGCTGGCCAGACGGGTTGGGGAGGCCTGATTGATGTTTTATAATGTATTCCCTTAGTCGCCTTTGACCACATCCACGGAAAGAGTTGGAGTGGTCCTATTCTACTCTACCGGAAACCACAGCGGCCTATAGCTTATAATAATTACCAAATTAGACTTACTAATGGTTTATGATGATTACGCAATAATGCCCAGATCGAAAGATATCCCATCTTTATATCATAGTGCAGTTTTGATTATAACGGATACTGCACCAAAGGAAAGGAGAGAGAAATATTCTCCGTTAGAAACAATGGTTCGTTGTCGAGATACGACTACTGCACCCCGCGATGTGGCCTCGCTGTACTTCCATAAAATGTGTTATTTATTCATGTGGTCTAAGTGAGTAGTGACAGCTTCTTACATTTTATTCGAAATTAATTTCACTACAGTCCAAGATCGATTTAGGTACTACAAGTCTAGCATTACTCACTGGTGATATGGTTTTAATTGAAATGAACTTGGGCATTTATCGTGGGGTACAGACAAAGAAAATAGAAGAAATGTTAGTTTACATACAAATGGGCTTCCATTTCTATAAACTTTACTGTTATAGATATAAAAAATAATCAATTTATGTCATATAACAGAGATCCATAAAGAAAATTAACAAATTAATCATGTCACATGTAAAAATAAATAAATAATAATAATAGTAACAAAATAATAATAAATAAATGCTATTAAAAAAAATTCAATAACAAATAAAATAACAATATGCATGCCTGCATGGTGCTAACCAGCCCACCAACACTGCCGTCCAATGGCCAGCAATGGGACGCTCGACGTTTACCCTCCGACCACCCTCAGATAATTAAATAAATAAGATAAAGATATGGTATTAATAAATTGTTAAATAAATAAAAAAAACTCCCATCACATAGGAGAAAATTATATTTTAATTTTTTTTTGTTAAACCGCTCGTCGCTTTTGGGTTGCCCGGCCTCCGCCCATACACGGGTTTCTCATATACAAGGCATACGTCAAAGTCTCGCACGTCGCTAACCCTGATATATCGGATGTAATGTGTAGAACCCTTAATGGTTTTACAAATATCGATGTAGTGTGGAGAAAAACGGGGAAAATACTTACTTTGAATGAACATTTATTAGGAGAAATGTTGGCCTCGAGAATATAGGTACAACGCTCAGCTTGTACTTAATAGTGATAAATAAATATACTCCTATAATAAATATAATCCTACTAATATTATAAACGCGCAAGTTTGTAAGTATGGATGGATGTTTGTTACTCTTTCACGTAAAAACTACTGAATGGACTTTAATGAAACTTTACAATAATATAGCTTATACATCAGAATAACACATAGGCTACAATTTATAAAGATATTGTGTGAATTGTCCAAAATATCAAGTAAGTAGGAAATACATAATAATTTGTAATGTTAAGTTGTCCACGCGGACGGGACGTGGGACGGCCCTTGGCTAGATGAGCGACGATCTGCGTAAGGCGGCTGGCAGAGACTGGATGAGAAGAGCCGAGGATCGGGTTCAGTGGCGCGCCTTGGGAGAGGTCTATGTCCAACAGTGGATTCTTTCGGGCTGATGATGATGAATTAAATATTACTATGAGTATATATACTTATTTGTAAATCCAATTTTGTTGTTTGTTTAAATAATATATAATAATAGTATTTTAATAATTATAATAATATGTTTTTACCAATGTTTTCAATATTAATAAAATCATCGATATAGCATATAAAATATTTTGAATTAAAATAAAACATATTCAGTCAAAAAAGTATCGAGAATGGATGATTTGTTTATGGTTCCAAATTAAATATTTTTGTTTTTTTGTTGTTGTTGGATTGGTACTCCTTTTTCTAATTTCGCGCGGCGGCTGGCTGCGGTGTGGTGGCGTTCATTGGGGAAGACATATGTCCAGCAGTGGAAGTCTTATGGCTGATATCATCATCAGCGGAAATACGTCCACTACTGGACATTGGCCTCTTCAATAGAATACCACTTGAAATAGAATACCATTTGAAATAACCAAGGATAAAAAGTATTCTATCCTTGGTTATTTCAAATTTCTTTACGACTATTTGCAACCACGCTTTTCATACAAATAAAGCTTTAGACTAGATATGATATACACGAGGTACGATGAGGAATATAGTCAAAGTGAAGAATAAAACTTGCCGTGTGGGATCCGGTAGAGTAGAATGGGACCACTCTAACTGTTCCCGTGGATATCGTACAAGGCGACTAAGGGAATACATTATATTATTATTATTATAAAACACCAATCAGTCCTCCCCAAGCCGTCTGGCCAGCGCGGGGAGTGTAGGCCAAGCCCTCCGTCTGTCTCCGGCAGATGAGAGAGGGTTGTGCTCCTGCAGTGGAGACAAAAATAACCTGATGATGAAGAATAAAAGGACGTTTTCCATTAGAGCGCTAAATATATATGTACATACCCATACGCCGTATCTTGTAAACCTCTACGTCGGATATGGGCCGATCGATCGCTGCCACCAATAAATTATACATATAAGTGTGTTTGTATTATGTCTGATAGTTCTCGGTGAAGAGAAGAGGCTTCTAGCTATCCTTTCAGTGCAGATGACGGCTCTTAGTAGATTATTAACTGTCAGAAAGATTCTCTTAAGTATCATCATCAGCGTCAAAGTCAAGTCAAAATTATTTATTGCATATGAGTACACTTGGTACATTTATACTCGTCATTTTTTAATCGACTACCGCTTCCTTGGTGTTAGCGCTGTGAAGATGAAACGGCGCAACAAACTCGCGTATACACGTCCACTGCTGAACATGAGCCTCCCCAATAGAATGCCTCTTTAGGTGGGCTGTCCATTGGGGGATTTGCCCTAATCACCACGCTTGGAAGGCGGATTGGTGATCGCAGTAATGATCTTAATATACACAGGAGAACGCTACCGCGCCTGGTGCAATCAATTAGTCCCCTTGACGACACCCACGGGAAGATTTGGGGTGACCCTATTCTAAGCCGGGAACCACACGGTGGCCCTATTCTAAAGTATACACTAGTAGAAAAATGTTGACTTTCAATAGCTAAGTAAAGTAAGTACTTAGAATAAGAATTTGATGTACTTGCACTGAATTTAGATTGTTTTAATCAGGTCCAAGCCTAAATTCTATATTGCACATGAGTACAGATGGTACATTTATACAGTTTTGTTACAGACTACCGCAACAAACTTCCTGCAAGATATGTGCAAAGTTGAAGTAAAATATGTCAGACATTCACACCAATTATTCAGTCCCAAACTAGGCAGAGCCTGTGGTATGGTTACTAGATAACGGATAGACATACTTAAATAAATATATAAACATCCAAGACTTGGTTACAAATATTCCTAATGATCATACGAACATTTGCCCCTAGCGGGATTCGAACCTGCAACCTCCGGCGTGGCAGTCCGAGAGCTACCCGTTCCGCCACGGAGGTCGTCATAAAGTAACATTAATACCAAGGCATCTTTGTCATTCAACTAATTGTCTATTTATGAAATAAGCTTTTTTATAAGCCGATTTTTAAACTTTCTGTCCTTCATGTTTAAAATTTCCTCTGTGGTAATTTGTTGTAGAAGCGTATACATTGCCCTGTTTATGTCTATTATCACAGTGCATCAAAAAGAGATACCTTATGTTTTTGCGGATATACAAAATATTATCAAAAATGAATTGACTAGCTACGATCAACGTTTATTTCTTTAGACTTTTCTCCTAAAGACCCTACTACAGCTGCAAAATAAAAATGATACTGTGAAATTAGCTGAATTACACTAACCTCGCGGCAGCAACATCAGTTAATTGTCTTATTTGGTCATGACGTAATAAAACACTTGTTTGACCCGTTTCAGAGGCTTTTAGTATCTAAATACTTAAGACCTTTAAGAAATTTGCTTGGTAGTCCTTCTATAACGTTATATAAACAATCATCATCATCAGACTGCAAGAGTCATCTGCTGGACATATTTCCCAAGGCGCGCCACTGAACCCGATCCTCTGTTCTTCTCACCCAGTCACTGCCAGCCTCCTTTCGTCTATTCATCTAGCCAGGAGGCGTCTCACACTACGCTTGCCCTGTCACGGTCACCACTCGAGAGCTCTTTTACCCCCACGTTCTCCGACAGATCTGACCAGCCCAGTGCCCCTTCAATAATAAACAGGAACAATAAACAATGGCAGACTTTATATTTTGAACACAACAGGCATCAGCCTCGTGAAAAGCTCTCCACGACATCAATTCGCTGTAAACATTTTACGAGACCATTTTTTACGATGCTCCATGGCAGATATGCAATATGATATATCCTTTTATCTCCCTTATATGAACTATCAAGCCCAGATTGTCGGTTACCATCACATTTCGGTAACAAAATTTACATTCCCCACAAACCGTTGCGTTTACGTTAGCTATAAAAGTCAGGTTGGTATCTTACGGAACCCTAAAAGTAACAAATGGCGCGTTCTCACGGTAACTCGGGGGTAGTAGAGGCATAGCTAATGGGCTTCCGAGACGGTCAAGCAGTTTGAATCAAGCATGAGTTCCTTAACGAATCAAATATTCTTCATTATTTAAAAAAAAAACATGTTAAACATTATGATAATTCTACATAGATGAGTGAATCTAGGGTACCATCGCGGCCTTAGGCTTTCACCGATTTCTTCCAGGTAACATTATGGGTGATAGGGATTTTTTCGAGGAGTGAAAGTGCTATATAATATAATAACAATATATAAATGATTATAAATATCTCAGACATTCACACCAATTATCCAGTCCCAAACTAGGCAGAGCCTGTGGTATGGTTACTAGATAACGGATACACATACCTTAATAAATATATAAACATCCAAGACTTTGGTACAAGCATTCATATTCATCATACGAACATTTGCCCCTAGCGGGATTCGAACCCGCAACCTCCGGCGTGGCAGTCCGAGAGCTACCCCGTTCCGCCACGGAGGTCGTCAATATAGGTCAAACATAAAAAGCATTTGTTCATGATTATATTTCACAATATATAGTTATGATCCGCCAGAGAACTAAACCCTTCGACATATCTATATGAGTTCTCGAGTAGATATAGCGATTGGGCAAGCGTAGTATGGGATGTCCCCTGGCTAGATGGAGTGACGATCAGCATAAGGCGGCGGCAGTGACTGATGAGAAGAACTGAGGATCTGCGTTAGTGTCGCGGATTGGGAGAGGCCTATGTCCAGCAGTGAACCCTAGCATGCTGCTGATAATGATAAAACTACATGTATGATATGATAATATAACAGTTTCTTAATAAATAAAAGGAAAATAATTTACGACAAATAACCAAGAAATTGCCGTGTGGTTTTCGGTAGAGTAGAATAGGACCACTCCAACTCTTCCCGTGGATGTCGTACAAGGCGACTATATAAAATATCAATCAGGCCTCCCCAACCCGTCTGGCCAGCGCGGGGAGTGTAGGCCAAATCCTCCGTCTGTCTCCGGCAGATGAGAGAGGGTTGTGCTCCTGCAGTGGAGACAAAAATAACCTGATGATGAACCAAGAAATTATCCTGAACCAACTTGTATAAAGCAATCAGTACCAGTGAAAATCGAATTAACACAGACGCCTTAAGGAGCCCAAACGTAATAATTAATCATTCACGCTTGTTTCTAATCCAATAACTTTCCATCTTAAATAACGCTTTCAGTTTCTTTCTTCAACTCACGATCGTTCTTTTGGTTCTTCAGAAATCCTTCTCACTCCTCTAAATTCTACGCTCAATCCTTTACACTTCACGCTATACGTCTTTGGATCTCGTCGCCTGTGTCGCGCAGACATGTCCAATCCTAGACGCGTTCAAGCGGCAAGCAAGGAACACTTTCTAGCTGACTGATCATCTCACTCCCCCATTTCCTGTATAACTTAGTCGTTATCAATCCACATTGTGTAATACGATATTGTATGAATATATCTATATATGTATGAATATATGTATATATTTGAGTATGTATATATATATTTGTGCCCTTACTCATATAAACTACACTTCTACATTTATTTATTTAACTGCACAACGTACCTTTTTCTGTTATTCTGATCCTCTACCCAAAGGTTGTCTGGAAGAAATCGCTTTTAGCGATAAGACCGCCTAGATGTACATATGTACATACTTTACTATTGTTTCTTATATTTTTTTACGCACAATAAAGAGTAGTTGAATTGAACTGATTGATCAATCTCGTGTTCACATGTTACCTACTCGTAAGTCGTTTGGCTGTCTAAGAAGCCCTTAATGTAGTGCAAAGAATCGGTCCGGGCCGCGAGGAGAAAGGTTACAAAAAGTTGATAAGTTATACTTGCTTTTTTTTACTACCTTCATGAGTGCGATATTTGGGAACTTCTGAAGCACGACATAGCCTAAAGATTAGTAAGTGACAGACCATAAGTAGAACTAACGACCGTTAGGGCAGAGAGTAAATGCGCTGCCCGCAGAAGACCGAGACGATACCGGTGTGTCATTGTACCTACTGCCCCACGATAGAGAAGTATATCATTATAATGATAGGCAGATTCAAATCTCTCACAAACAGAAAGCCTATAAACAGTGGATGCAAATACTGGAAACCCTAGATCCAAGGGACATATATTATACTGAATACTATTGATATTTTGGCTCTTTTTTAAATAAAGTTGAAATTTAGGCGCTCTCGCTCCCGATCCCGCTCCCGCTTTCGCTCCGGCTGCCGCTCCCGCTCCCAGTTTCAATTATTTACATACTAGCCGTTACCCGCGACTTCGTCCGCGTGAACAACTTAACATCACAAATTATTATGTATATCCCGTAGGAATGAGATGTTATTTCGGGATAAAAACTATCCTATGTCCTATTCTAGTACCTAACCTATATGTGTGCCAAGTTTCATGACGATCCGTCCAGTGGTTGAAGCGTGATTGAGTAACAAACATTCAAATATCCAAACTTATACATTTATAATATTAGTAGGATTATTAATCTATTTAATTTATTTTTTGTTTATATACGTAATATGCGGAATGTATTTTTAGATAGATAGATAGTGTATTTTATGTACATTTGTAAAAAATTCTAAGCTAAGCTTTGGGAAAAATTGTAAAAACCATACCAATTTCGTGTATGCTAAAGCTGCCACCCCTATTCAAGAATGCAAAGTAATGTGTGTACATCCCTAGCGTAAGGAATGGCCTGTAGACTCGATCAATCATGGCGTCGTGCCTTAATTAAACTCAGTCTGTTTCTCAATATAAATAAGAAATAAATAATTTTGAAGATGCCTTTATACCAGAACGACTTCATCATCATATTAGCCCTTAGACATCCACTGCTGGGCATAGGCCTTCCCCAATGAACGCCACGACCATCCAGCTCTCTCCTTCACCATGTCGTCGGTCCACCTCTCAGCGGGGGGTCCTACCCTGCGCGTGCCGATCTGCGGTCTCCACTCAAGAACTCGTCTGCCCCAACGGCCTGTAACGTTCCAACTGGCAAAATATGCAGCCATAGGCCATAAAATAGATCCATATTGGGTGTATATCGGTGTAAATGCACCGATATACGTCTAGTAAGGGTCTATTGAGCTATAATATAGGCTACAAATTTCGCCTGTGCGCTAGTTGGGTACTAAATGTAGTCAAAAGAAATACAGAAACGTTTATATACCAAAATACCTTATAATTACAATGTATTAACTTTGTTGTTGTTATTTACATAACTGTAATCTTGGAGTGATTTTTAACAAAATTATACGGACAGGTCACAAGGTTATAGTTGGTTGGTAGCGGCTGGTTTCTACCGAGTTGACATGATATCTTCTGTCGATAGGGAGGGGAAGGGGAGGAGGAGGGGGAGGGGGAGGAGGAGGGGGTAGGGGGAGGGGGGGGGGAGGGGGGAATTGGGAGGGGGAGGGGCAATTAAAGTGTAGTGTTTGTGAAGTGTTTGCTGTGTGTATGATGTTTTTTTAGAAAAAGAAACAGAATTTTAACATAAATATTTTTATATTATAAAGCAAACTAGAAAAGTCTAGTATAGTCAGGCGCGGATACAGAATTAGATTGGGGGGTTTTCTAAGCCGGGCTCCACACGCAACGGTATTTAATTAGAACGTGTATAAATTCTCTTCTCTCATTAGCTAGCTTCAAGAGAGCAAGAAAAAAAAACAGCAAATAGATTGCCCACATAATTGGCTCGTATTTTGCCCAAAATGCGGTAAATAATTTGCGCGCCCCACATTCTGGAGTAGGGCAGGAAGTAATTACCCAGAGCTGTCATCTCTGAGACTTATTTTGCTGCGGCTATTTTTGGTCGTCCCGACCAAAATGTCTTGGTTTCAAACTTGGTGTAAGTGATAGGAAACGGTCTAACTGGAATCTACACTTAGACCACACCACCGGCACTGCATAAGCGAACATATTTAGATAGATAGATATACTCTTTAATGCACACAGATTAAGAACAACAATAAAATAGGAATAGATTTTTGGAGAGTGTATCGTTTAAAGCGATCTCTTCCAGCCAATCTTTCAAGGAAAATAAGAACAGCGACAGAGTAACTTAATTACCTATTACTATTAAAGGAGCACTAGCCTGTCCGTACACGCTTGAGTGTGTGTGTGATTGTAGTAGGGCTGCTGAACCTAGCGCGCGAAGATACTCGATCGAGAGGGACAGCGTTATATGTCAACAACGTAAGTGCTTCTCTTTCTAACTTATAACGACGATAACTCGGTGCTAATCAATAGAGTGCTGACAGAGTAACTTTGTACCGGCGGTCGCGGCGTGAGTCGAACGCCGGGAACCCAGTAGTGACGTTGACCCGGGAAGGTGTGAGTCGCTTCTTTACTTAGTAATATTTAATCATCTCTATCATAACGAATCCCCGGTGGGAATCGGAATAGCGACGTCTGTGACTTAGCTCCAACGCCCAAGCTCGGAAGCCAAAGGCTCGGTTAAAGCTAAGTGTTGAACAAACTCTCCTCGTACGGATTAGCTGGTTTGCTTTTCACTTGTACCACAGTAAGTGGTACAGTGACTTTCGTTTATTAAATTACGTCACAGTAGGTAGCTGCCACAGCTTATAAAAGCAAATATTGTTCTTTTAGTTTTATTAAAAATGACACAAATTGTGATCGAGTTTGTAGAGATTTTTCATGTCTACAAATATAAATATAGGTACACTTAAATATCAGGGTTGGCATGATTAAATTATTTTGATTTAAATTAAATGATTTTTATGAATAAAAATCAATGATTTAATCAAACGTATTAGAATAAACCGTGCAGCTTGTAGAATGTTTGGTCCTTCGAGCCGGATTCATCCATAGGTTAATATTAATGATCTGCCAAGTTTGACTTCAAAATGTGTTGGCAAATTGACAGATAGCTTGAATATAAGTGGTTTTATCGCTAAAATATTAAGCGACACAACCGCCTATAATATTTTTAATGCATTACCAGATTAATATATTTCTTTTAGGATTTAGTAATAGACGTAATACATAAAAATGTGTAATGTTAAGTTGTCCACGCGGACGAAGTCGCGGGCAACAGCTAGTAACATATAAATATGGCACGGTTTTATTAACTGTTTTATTAAACATCCTAGGACTTTTTGTAGTAGTAAAATTAGAAAGTATATAATGGGCACGATTTTGAAGGCACACATTTAAAATTTGACAGCGCTAAAATTGGTTTCGTCTTTATCTTCATAATACTGTGTGACAAGGATAGCAACAGTTTTAGTAATATCCAATTAAGAACAGATAATTTAATATTATTTACATTTTATTTTACTTTTACTTATCCCGGAGCGGGATAAACTCCGGGCACTATTAGCCTTACCGAATCATGCGGGGCTCTGACGAGGTGGACAATTATTTCCCTAGCTAACCGTGGTACCTCAACAAGGCGGCGATGCTGTTCGCAACACATCACGTCAAGGGGTATCACGGGGCGAAAAGCGGGCGAAGGAAAGCTTTGCGTCATTCAATTGCGCGAAGTGGCGATACATCGTCTCTGCCTATACCCTCTGGGACCGAGGCTTGAGCATTTTGTATGTAAGTATGTATTTTACTTGTAAGCGGGAGGCGGAAAAAGAATTATAGATTTATTAAATAGCTTTGTGGATATTCCATATTTATTTTACTGTTTATTTTATTCATAAATAAATGATGAACAAACTTAAATAAATCTTGAAAAAAATCCCAGAATATAAACATAAATATTTCGTTGCTAGTATCTACATAAATTGCACTATCTAATTCCGACCCCTGATACTCATAAATCATACATACATAATGCTCACGCCTTGGTCCCAGAGAGGTAGGCAGAGACGATGGGTATAAATCACTCTAAACAAAATAGAAATAATTGAAACTGGATTCCCCTGCTTCTTCTTCTGCGATATCGAATTCCTAGTTGATCTGACCCTCTTATATTGCAATCTCCTCGGTAATTCCCCTTTTATAGACGGAATTACACATAATACCATCATTCCTCTGCCTCTGTAACAGATTGCCGTCGGAAAACTAATATTTATCGTCTCTACGTGCCGGCAAACATATGCTGTTGGTTGGAAAGTTTTTGAACATCTGGTGGAGAAACAGATGACCATTGGTTTCAATTGCTATTTGGAAATCCGAAGTCAACGATCAAATTTTCTCGGATTTGTTCAACTAGTATGCTATGATAGGTATAATAAGAATCGATAGAAAATTAATTAAAGACTGACAGATAACTAAATACTTAAAGATAATAAGTTACGACAATGAAGTAAAAAATATTAGTAACATAGACCCCTGTTCTGTTCTGTCTGATTTGCTTTGTTTTGATCAACTATGCTATAAATAAGAATCGATAGAAAAAGAATTGATGACCGACTACTTATTGATAATAATCATCATCATCATCAGGTTGTTTTGGTCTCCACTGCAGGAGCACAACCCTCTCTCATCTGACGGAGACAGACGGAGGATTTGGCCTACACTCCACGCGCTGGCCAGACGGGTTGGGGAGGCCTGATTGATGTTTTATGATGTATTCCCTTAGTCGCCTTGTACGATATCCACGGGAAGAGTTGGAGTGGTCCTATTCTCTACCGGAAACCACACATGCTTGCTCTCTTCTAGTCTACTCTGATCTGATTTGCACTGGTCTACCTTGATCTGATTTAACCTGATATTGTTTCTGATTGGGGCGAAAAGCGGGCGAAGGAAAGACACTTTGCGACATTAGATTGGGACTGCCTGCCCCTCTGGGACCGAGGCGTGAGCATTATGTATGTATGTATATATGTATTGTCATGTCGTGGATTATATTCACATGATTTAGCTGATAAACTTTGAAATAACCATTTAAAATTGTATTTTTATATCTTCGCATAATGTTTATATTTTATTTGTTATTACTTTTGTGACATGACACTTTTGGGAAGCCAAATGAACGCCACCACACCCGGTTCTCCGCACTCCGCTTCCGGCCATCTTCCTCAGGTCGTTTTTCATTTCCACTCAAGAACTCGTCTGCCCACTGCCAGTTTAGCTTGCATAATGCTTTCGCTCTTATACAGTTAAGTTTTGATTTCCTGTTACAATAACAACAAGTGATTTTTTCCCTATAAATTTTATAATAACCTATTTTTGTTAGAGTAATGTCGCTAATATAAATGAGTCAATAATATTACGTGAAATGAAAGAATTAAGACAAACTTCAGTTTCATATATATGGAATAAAGTAAAGTTACATAATAAATTAATAACCACTTATTTCCCTACAAATTGTCTCACAGTTTTGCCCGAAGGCGAGTGGGTACTTACTTAAAGAGCCTTCCAGTAAGTGGTAGGCTTAGGTGAACATTTTTAGAATTTCCACAAGAAAATATGGAGTAAAAATATCCACGTTGAATTTGTGTTTTTGTCAGTTGTTTTGTACTTAAAAGTTGTTTTACATTCCGTACGTAGCCATTTTTTTCTCCATACACTTTCTCCAAAGTAGAATTTCGTCTTATTTTACGCCTAGACTTACACCTCCTATTTTCTCTGTTTCCACTGGGAATCGAAGATACGACCTCTGGCGATTGAGTTTAACGACAAAGCCACTGAGCAATCGAATCGGTCTCTAAGAAGAGACTGCAGCAGTCTTCATATGCACTATATAAATAAGCTCAATAAAGTCGTAAATAATTTTGCTGCTCTTCACTATCTGCAATGAAAAGACTCTAAGCTTCTTCGGTTACATTGTGAGGTCTCTTAAGCACGACCTGGAGAAGCTCTTCATCCTGGGACAAGTGGAGACGGACGGAGTGGAGAGGACGAGCTCCGACGAGGTGGTCAGACCTGGAGTTTCTTATATGCAGCGGCGCATTTTCGAATCCTATGTCCTATTCCAGGACCTAATCTAAAGTGCCAAGTTTCATCACGATCCGTCCCGTGGTTGAAGCGTGATTGAGTAACAAACATCCAAACATCCAAATATCCCTTCTCATTTATAATATTAGTAGGATATTTTAATTTAATTTTTGTATGTTGTTATTGTCTGTGATATGGCTTTTTTATGCCTTTAATAAAGACCTCATTATTGTATGAACTCAGCAAGCAAACGCTGAATAAATTTCACTTAACTTCAAAGTTATTGCACACTGTATGCAGACGAAGCAAACATTAACTTAAATAAACTAAGCTGAAATGTTGAAGTTTTCAAATTCCAGCGCAAAGTGTTTTCTTTTATGTTGGACGGTATTAAATTAATATAACAGCAATGACTTTAACTTTCAACTGTACAGAAACAAACAACAAGCATGTACAAAGTACCCGTTTTTAAATAATTTGTGATGTTAGTTGCCCACGCGGACGAAGTTGCGGGCAACAGCTAGTTATAAATAAATATATAAATATCTCAGACATTCACACCAATTATCCAGTCTTAAACTAGGCAGAGCCTGTGTTGTAGTTACTAGATAACGGATACACATACTTAAATAAATATATAAACATCCAAGACTTGGGTACAAACATTCATATTCATCATACGAATATTTGCCCCTAGCGGGATTCGAACCCGCAACCTCCGGCGTGGCAGTCCTAGAACTACCCGTTTCGCCACGGAGGTTCTCAACTAAACTTGCCGTGTGGTTCCCGGCTTAGAATAGGGCCACCCCCACTCTTCCGTGGGTGTCGTCAAGGCGACTAAGGGATTGCACCAGGAACACTCAGCAGCGTTCTCCTGTGTATATTAAGATCATTACTGCGGTCACCAATCCGCCTGCCAAGTTTGGTGATTATAGTAAATCCTCCAATGGACAGCCCACCAAAAGTGGAATGATTTATTTGCGCTCATTAAAAGTAGCATTCCGTGCTCTACGATTATTTTGCTTACTTACATCTCTCCACAGATATGCCGCATGCATAGGTCTTATTTGATCGATAGCTTAGAAAAAGGTCTTTTGCTGAAATTGGTCCAACATTAAAGCTTTACGATAAGCTTGTTACACCTTTTCTCTATTTGTTCATAGAATTATTCCTGTATGTTTAGGATGCCATTTCTTCAAACTAGGCTAACAATATATATTTGACTCCGTTTTTCTATTTAACCTTCTGCTTCTACCTAAAATGACCTTCCTTAAGATTTTGCCAATGTCAAGTGTTTAGGACGAATACAAACATGGAAAGTACGCTGTGGGTTAAAGCTGTGGGTTATGCCACTGGAGTACCGAGAGAGTGTCGCTCAGTTCAAAGGATATCAGCATAACCTTTCCTAATACCAGAGGAAATTTTAAATATGACGGACAGAAAGTTTAAGATTCACATTAAAAAACAACTTTGTAAGAAAGCCTATTATAAAATAAACGACTATTTGAATGACAAAGATGCCTGGTACTAATGTTAATCCAGCTTCGCAAAATCTTTATTGATTGTATGCAAACTTGATTTTTAAAAGATGTGTTGCGTGAAGTTTGTTGCGCCGTTTCTTCTTCACAGCGCTAACACCTAGGAAGCGGTAGTCGATAAAAAAATGACGTGTATAAATGTACCAAGTGTACTCATATGCAATAAATGATTTTGACTTTGACTAATAAGAAGTCCCACAGCTGCAGAACTGCAAAGGACTTTTTTACAAACATTAATAAGTACCTACTGTGGTGATTATTACACACTTAATACTCACAGTGTGAATACACGACATTTCGTAAATTTAATTGACGTATTAATATTATTGACACTGGACTCGATTCTGAAGGCACAATGTTAAAATTAAACAGCACTAAAACTGTTGCTATCCTTGTCACTCAGTATTATAAAGATAACGAGGAAACCAATTTTAGCGCTGTCAAATTTTAAATGTGTGCCTTCAGAATCGGGCCCAGTGTCTTATTAAATATTTAAATTCATATAAGTATGGATGGCTAAATAGGCATGTTCTACCAGTTGCTAGTTATAAGATCTGACATATGTACTCTATTGAAGCAAATAAATATTCTATTCTATAATATCGCTAAAACGGAAACAAAATCACTGTCACGCATCACTCATACCCTAGTGAAGTGCGCGAAGACGATAAGAGTAATGGGTCCCATGGCTTCCCACTGAGGTCACCAGACTAGCTGTGCCCGCGGCCCCGCTCGCATGAACTACAGAATCCGCTCCCATTCCCACTCCCGCTCCCGCTCCCATAACCACACCCACTCCCCATTTTCCACCCCCAAGCCCACGCCCACGTCCACGCCCACGCCCACGTCCATTCCCATTCCCACTCCCAACTCCAAATGTATTCGAAACTCATCGCAATCTGAATAGTACGGAAATACTATTATGTGCAATATATTGCATACTAACCTTACCTACTAATGTATTTGAAAACTAAAATGTCCATAACTTTTGATAGAGTAAACCGATTGCGATGAAATAAAGACTAAATGTTAAGTGAAATTAAGCCCCATGTTTCTGTGAAAAGTACACCAAAATCCGTTCAGTCGTTTTTAAGTGATGCGTGCACAAACTCACAGACAAACAGACAAAAATTCCAAAAATAATCGAAGTTTACGATTTTATTTATTAGATTTATTCTTGTTTAATTCGATTGTGTTTAATTTGTGTAAAATTTGATTTCACCTGTAACAGAAGTTAGTAATAAAGTATGTCTGTGTCTATGTCTAACCCAAAAGCGAAATAATCTAGCAGGACTTCCGTAATGGCTGCTACCACGGGAATCTTCCATTCAACCTTTCTTGTTATTGGCATGATGATATTGGTTTGAAAATAGGATACCCTTGAAAGGATTTTACCTGAGGGAATCCGATTTTCAGACCTTTGCTCAATCCAATTGGAATAGGAGTGAATATGAAATTAGGTCCGACCTCATTTGTTTGAAAAATTAGGGTTGCTGTTTTATTGGATCCCTGATTTGTTTGGCTCCGGGATAAGTCTGTGAAGCAAGAAATGGCAAGTTTTTTACTGTTTACAATTTATTGGGTTAGTCTTGCCAAGTTTTTAAACAAATTGTTTTAATTTTACAATACAATTGAGGAATACAGTGGCATGCGAGAAGTGTGGTCTGAAAGAAAATGTAGTAATGAAGGGTTTGTTGCGTTGGATTGGAAGGAACTACATACAGCTGGAGGTCGTCCTAGGAGGACGTTCAAGGTTCAAATTAGTAAATACAATACTCCGCAGTGAGTTGAATAAAAGGAGGTGCATGAAAGGTAATGGATGTATGTGAGGCTTGTGAGGTGTCAGAATCTTGCAAAGTGGCAATACATCGTCTCTGCCTAGCACTCTGGGACCAGAGCGTGAGAATTATGTGTACACTATGTAATATTAAAGATTGGACTGAATTTAAACAAGAAACATTGAAAACTTCCCGGATCGGAAGGACCGAAGAAGTGAGGAAGATAGATAGATAAACTCTTTATTGCACACAAATTAAGAATAACAATAAAATAGGTACAGATTAGGAAGGTTACCGGAAGTGGTTGGATGCGGAGAGCGGATGACCTAGTGTGGTGGCGTTCATTGGGGAAGGCTTATGTCTATTAGTGGGAAAACGTGGAAAAGACTGGTAAGAGACAGAGAGGAGTGGAAGAAGTCAAAGGAGGCCTTTGTCAGAGGACACACAGACGGCGCAACAGATAACTGATGTTGTCGACATAGTTGGTAGCATTTAATGTAATAAAGTCTGAATAAAAGGCTATTAGGCGAGGCGACTAAGGGAATACATTATAAAACATCAATCAGGCCTCCCCAACCCGTCTGGCCAGCGCGGGGAGTGTAGGCCAAATCCTCCGTCTGTCTCCGGTAGATGAGAGAGGGTTGTGCTCCTGCATTGGAGACAAAAATAACCTGATGATTATTATGAAAAGGCTATTTTCTATCTGCCAAGCGTGGTGATCAAATCCCCCAATGGACAACTTACCAATGATGGTTATTGGGGAGGCCTGTATCCAGCAGTGGACGTATTTAGGCTGATGATGATGATGAAAAGGCTAGTTTATTTATTTATATATATATCTATTAGTGGACGTTTAAAGGCTGATGTCATGATGATGATTGTATTGAGCGCCGGGAATATTTCTAGGCCCACTAAGTGACTGGGTTTTGTAACCAGCTACAAAGTGGAAAATGTTTGTTGCAGTTTAATACTAGTTTCTGTATGGAAATTATTTGTTCCATTTTGTAACTAGTAGCCCACATATGTTCAGTGGACATATTTCGGCTGATGATGAACTTAATATAATTTCCGTGCAGTAACCGTTTCTGTGGTTTCCGGTAGAGTAGAATAGGACCACTCCAACTCTTCCCGTGGATGTCGTACAAGGCGACTGAGGGAATACATAATAAAACATCTATCAGGCCTCACCAACCCGTCTGGCCAGCGCGGGGAGTGTAGGCCAAATCCTCCGTCTGTCTCCGGCAGATGAGAGAGGGTTGTGCTCCTGCAGTGGAGACAAAAATAACCTGATGATGATGATGATAATGATCACGCTTGGCAGACGGATTGGCGATCGCAGTAATGATATTAATACACACAGGAGAACGCTGGTCCCTGGTGAAGCCGGGAACCATACGACACTTTAATTTAATTCAACAGAGTTTGTTTAACCAGCTGTTTGGTATGACAGAATTAATAATTGTTGTGGCCGAATTTGTCTGGTGGAGTGATCGCTGATTTCCCTGGGGTTTCGTGTGTGGGCCGACCCATATATATGTATACGGGATACCTAATTAGTTTGGCCTCTCATTATAGTGGATTGATGTGTCAGGGAAGGAAATTACACAAGTGTTTGAATGGGAATCCGATTACGAACTTGTAGTTAGTGGAAACTGTTAAAGTGTATAATCTGGGTCTAACTTGGATGTGACTTAATTGTTAAAACATGAACTTATGCCCGCGGCTTCGCTCAAAGTTGAAAATTATTTAGTAGTAATTCCATTTCCCCCGCCCCTTCCGCCGCCCCTTCCCCCTCACCCTCCCGCTCCCGCTGATGTGTGCACAAACTCACAGATAAACAGACAGACAACCATACAAACATTTCAAACATGATCTTAATGTGTTCTATAACTTATCCTTAGACCCTCAAATTGTTTTTCTTTTGCAAATATATTTAATGTCTGATTATATTTGCAAAGTATATTTCGGAATATATAGGAAGTCGCTTTGCGACATTGAATTGTGCAAATGGGCGATATATCGTCTCTGCCTACCGCTCTGGAACAAAGGCGTGAGCATTATGATGTTTATATTTTGATTTTCTGGTAGTAGTAGTAGTAGAAAAGGAGGTATGGTATCTATAGATAACGTAAATACCTAACACATACACCAGGTATTCAGGGAATGTTACCCCTATGTTTACAAACATCCACTCTCACTTGACTTGTTGAGTTGAATTCTTCTTTCCGTATTTTCCATGCGACTTATTTGTAATCTGTATTCAGAGAACGAATGAACGAACGACTAATGGGCCGAACGTTCGAAATTGGAACGATTCGAAAAGTTGCTGAAGGCTTGAGGGCGGATTCAGGGACTTACCTACGTGACCCCCAGAATCAAAATTACTAGGCCTATGGATTGACACAACAATTTGTGTTGTTTTTTTTAAATATTATGCGAACTATGTCTGCTATATCGTGTCTTAAGACTAAATACGGAGTCGGCGATGTTGTTCGCCGCACTATACGCCAAGTCAATTCATAGATAATTAAAATATTTAATGATAATAATATGTCAGACATTCACACCAATTATCCAGTCCCAAATTAGGCGGAGCCTGTGTTATGGTTACTAGATAACGGATAAACATACTTAAATAAATATATAAACATCCAAGACTTGGGTACAAACATTCTCGTTTGTACCCAAATACATTGTGGATAAATAGTCTCATTTGTCCACAATGTATTTATTTAATTAGAGAGCTTCAAATTCAAATGAAAATAATAAAAGGAAACTATATAAATAAAATTCAATGACATTTAAAATTCAAAACAGTTAGTTAAGGATCCCTCTTTGGGTAAAGGTCTCCTCAATTTTTTTCCTATGTTCTCCATCTGCAGCTTTCTTAAGCCAGTGGTTTCCAGAAAACTTTTTTTATTTCGTCAGCCCAGCGGCCCTTTCCATGTAGTGGCCAGTTTGGTCCACTCTCGGTCTAATATATAACTGTACGTCAATGGATGCACTTAAATATTGTATTCAAAATACCCTTTACTACACTGTAGTGCAGACTTAGTAGAGTATTAAGTGGCTGTGTCAAGTACACGAAGAATTCCATTATGTATTCGCGCTCTCCCCATTGACCCTCTTTAATGAAGTCCGCCCCTGCCTTTTCTCTCACGTTCACCAACTTTTGACTAATGACGGTCCCGGGAAGTTTTCAATTGAATTTATTTACGTGGAACGAAGTTTTACAAAGAATGAAAATAGCTTGCGGCGAGATTATTATTGTTTCCTTATTTTTTTGAGACGGGCTGAAATATTGTCGTCCCGTTTTTCTTTAATAATGATACATGAGGTTCTTACCGTGTGGTATCCGGTAGAGTAGAATAGGACCACTCCAACTCTTCCCGTGGATGTCGTACAAGGCGACTAAGGGAATACATTATAAAACATCAATCAGGCCTCCCCAACCCGTCCGGCCAGCGCGGGGAGTGTAGGCCGAATCCTCCGTCTGTCTCCAGCAGATGAGAGAGGGTTGTGCTCCTGCAGTGGAGACAAAAATAACCTGATGATGATGATGAGGTTCTTACCACTGATGTCACTGGTTTTCCGAGCCTATATGCTTTCAAAAAGAGGCTGCGGGTCTGTTTTCTCAACATACATTCATAACTCTCAAGCTGGTGATACCACTCGGCGTGACGTGTGGCGAACAACATCATAAATTATGGTACCACGGTTAGCTAGGGAAATACCTGCCCACCTATTAAATAATTCTATCGTCTATCGAGCAGCTCCGCGGGGGCACAGCTAGTTCTAAATAAGATGCGATTCGAATTTTGAGGATTGGGCTACGGAATTTTTGCATATATTTTCATAATATACATCCCCCTTCCATCAACGGACTACCAGGCGTGGTGAGGGACTTCATCCTTATGTAGTAGACATACCACGCTCTCGCACGAAGCGTTTTGCTTCCTCTTTCATGATGCGAACTGCTAAGGAATGGAACTCCCTACCAGCTTGAGTATTTCCGGACAAGTACAATTTGGATCTTTTTAAAGGAAGAGTGAATAGGCATCTTGTGGATAAGCGCGCTCCACCTTAGGCGTCATCATCACTTACCATCAGGGAGATTGAGGTCAAGCACAAACCCATCAACAACAAAAAAACTAAAAATCATCGACGAGCGGTTTGGCGGTCCCATCGTCAGACCCCGTGAAATCTATTTCTAGCTATTTAAGAAACTAGTTACCTAACAAGTTTACTAGCATTAACTACAAGTATTAAGGCTTTTACTAACATTATGGATAAATACAAATACAAAAATGTTTATTACAGAAACTAAGGGGGTTACAGAGGATAGTTGGGGCCCTCTTTTAGACATAAAAATGTCTGTGCCGGAGGGCCTCGCTCTTTCATACTTATATCTTATTATATTTATATTTAATCAACGTGTGTGAGTGATAGATGTATGGCTGAAATAAATAAATATTAACAATAGCTGGTTGCAGAACAAATAGTTGGTGGAAATTTAAAAAAGCCAATTAATCTTGTGGATCTACCTTACCCTTAGCATTCTTGTCACCTCCAATCAACGATCTCTATGGACTAATAGATGGAGCGTTCCAAACAATAGCTCTGTTCCACGCAAGTAGCTACAACTCTTTCACATTCACTTTGAAACTTGTGCAGTTACTACTCAGAACGTTTAATTATTTACTAAATATTGACATTATTTTACCGTAGCGTTAATATTTAGTAATAATTAAATGTTCTGCGTAGTAACTGCACAAGTTTCATTGTGAATGTGAAATAGTTGTGGCTACTTGCGTGGAACAGAGCTATTGTTTGGAACGCTCCATCTATTAGTACATAGAGATATTTGCCTGCAATAAAACACAAAGAAACTACAACGAAACCATCAAAACATCAAAAACACAAACAGTTTATACCAAACTGCTGATAGGGCTGTGTAACTCTGAAATTGCGAAGTCAATATTGACGTCTAGCTATAGAACATGACGGACTATGATGAGGGTTGCCGCAGTTTTTAAACCAAGCGTATTATTACTATATAAAATATATATTTTTTACCCGAATACGGCAAGCCAACAAGCCAATAGGAGAATACGCCAAAGCCAAAAGGAGATTTATGATATTCCTTGTCTATGTATATATGGGAAATCCGGGAAAGACGCATAGTATGCAGAGAATACTTCATATTACAACGTACAGAATCGACGTTCACCTCCCCGCCAGTTCAACGTCGCCCGCAAAATAGAGCACGGCTGGGAGTACGCACTACCACGCCTCCCGCCGATACAAAGTTACTACGCCAGCTGCCACCCAGAAATCGACGCTATAAGTTAGAAAGATGTTGATAACGTTGTCCCTTTCTTGATCGACTATGCTTGCACACAGGGTGCAACAGTCCTATAATTTACGCACACACACACAAACGTGTCCTTATAGTCTGGTGCGCCTATAAAAGAGGTGTGACTCTGCGATGATGTTTTTCCTGAACTACATAAATAAGTCAATAAAATATGTTTATTGTAGAATAGCTGTTAGGGTTAGAGCTACTCATAAATTAATAAAAATAAATATCTCTGACATTTACACCAATTATCCAGTCCCAAACTAGGCAGAACCTGTGTTATGGTTACTAGATAAGGGATAGACATACTTAAATAAATATATAAACATCCAAGACTTGGGTACAAACATTCATATTCATCATACGAACATTTGCCCCTAGCGGGATTCGAACCCGCAACCTCCGGCATGGTAGTCCGAGAGCTACCCGTTCCGCCACGGAGGTCGTTAAATAATTAAATAATATGTCATTTATGGTTAACAAAAAAAAACCAATGGACAGCCCATCAAAACTGGCATTTTATTGGGGGGCTTATGTTCACCAGTGGACGTATTTCGGATGATGATCAGTAATTCGTTCACATGACAATATATACCTGTGAACCCGCAACCTCCAGCATGGTACTTGGTTTTTGACCTTGCGTTTTTACAATACGATATCGACAACCCTACCACCCGGCATCGACATCAAGAAGGAGTAAACATTGGAATCGGTCGCATTTGTAAGTCAATGGGCAAGGGCCAATAGCAATCATTCCAACATCGATCTCTGTAGACCCTATACAACGTCGCAACGGGATTATTTGGTTCCGCGATCAAAAGGCATGTTTGTGTCCCCAGAATAAGCTACGTTTGATACATAGCTAATCAATTTATTCTTAAACACAACATATCAGCCAGCCAGCAAGTGACTTTACTAACTTCGAAACCTAATCCACTGGCATTCTGTAAACATTCTAGAGCACTGTCGACGTGAAGTGAGTTCTTTGTTCACTTCACTTCGATAGTGCTCTAATGGAATGTTTACAGAATTACCAATGGATTAGGTTTCAAAGTGAGTAAAGTCACTTGAGTGAGTCTCGCACGTGAGTTTGTATTTATGAGAATAGCACTACTGGGGATAGCCCTCCCTAATGAACGCCACCACACCCGTACCTCTGCCCTCCGCCCTCCGCATCCACCCACTTCCGGCCACCTTCCTCAGGTCGTCATTCCATCTGCACTCTAGAACTCTGCCGTTACCCACCGCGACTAGTGAGCATATATTTAAGAAATATCACATTTAATCCATCAAAACTAAAGAAAAACCACTCTCTTTTACACGAATGATTTCTGAATGTGATACTGAGTTATTAGGATTACAGCCACGTCGCTTTAAATTCAAAGTAAAAATATTGTATTTCTGAATATAAGTTTTAAATTAATGTTTACAAGTGTAATGTAGGCATTCTATGCTCTGCCAGAGGGCATCATAAAAATATATTGAGAAATTCATCACATACTATGCCTCATACCATGAAGCAAAATAATTTATCGTAGCTCATAGTTTCACCTAAAAGTGTTTTCCTTTTTGTAGTTGAAAACACTTTGAGGTGAATATATGAGCTACAAAAATTTTTTTTTTTCATGGTATGAGGTGTAGGTATAAATTAGACAAAGATGTTAAATATTCGTCGTTGCAATTTGCTTAATTAGTTTTTAATTTAATTTATGTCACCGTTAACAATTAGATAAATTGTACATTTCATGCTGATCACATAATCTCACAAATTACTGAAATCTCCCCTAAGTTACTAAAATCACTCCTAGAATACAAAAATTATCCCTAAACCACTAATACTAAAATCATGGATCGCGTAAAGTGGCTACATATCGTCTCTGCCTACCCCTCTTGGGACCAGGGCGTGAGCATTATGTATGTATGTAATATTTTTTTTTTTTATTTCTAATGGGTTTACGCTTGACCTCAATCACACCTGATGGTAAGTGTCGATGAGGCCTAAGGTGGAGCGCGCTTACCGAGAAGATGCCTATTCACTCTTCCTTTAAAAAGATCCAAGTTATACTTAACCGGAGATACAGAAGTTGGCAGGGAGTTTCATTCCTTAGCTGTTGGCATTATGAACGAGGAAGCAAAACGCTTCGTGCGAGAGCGTGGCATGTCTACTATATAAGGAAGAAGTCCCTCACCACGCCTGGTAGTCCGTTGATGGAAGGGGGATGTATATTATGAAAATATATGCAAAAATTCCGAAGCCCAATCCTCAAAATTCGAATCGCATCTTATCTAGAAATAGCTGTGCCCCCGCGGCTCCGCGGTTAAGCCTAAACCATTAAAATCACGCCTAAACTTAAATTACACGTACGTACTTAAATTACCCATAGAATACTAGAATTACCCCTAAACTACTTAAATTACCCATAGAATACTAGAATTACCCCTAAACTACTAAAATTACCCATAGAATTTCGGTTATACAGGTGGAAGTGGAGTAGTTTTAGGCAGAATTTGACGTCAAAAAGAGAATAATGTATTCCAATTTTGAAAATAAATATTTTGATTTTGAATACTAGAATTACCCGTAAACTACTAAAATTACCCATAGAATACTAGAATTACCCCTAAACTACTAAAATTAACCACTGAATACTAAAATTATCTGTATACTACTAATATTACCCCTATAATACTAAAATCATCCCTAAATTACTAAAATGCCCCAGGGCTCCGTGCTAAAATGTTGTCAACAACAAGGATTACGGCCGCGCCGCTTCGTCTCCATTACATAACTTAGACAACGCTCTCTCAAACTTCTGCGGCATTCAAGACGTTGCGACTCGCGGCTGATTTAATTTTACACGAATTAACCTTGCGGCGTCGGCCTAAGCGAAGAACGACGAGAGGCCTTTGAAGTAATTCAGAATATGTCTCATCATCATCATCAGGTTATATTTGTCTCCACTGCAGGAGCACAACTCTCTCTCATCTGCCGTAGACAGACGGAGGATTTGGCCTACACTCCCCTCGCTGGCCAGACGGGTTGGGGAGGCCTGATTGGTGTTTTATAATGTATTCCCTTAGTCGCCTTGTACGACATCCACGGGACGAGTGGAGTGGTCCTATTCTACTCTACCGGAAACCACACGGCAGAACATTTAATTATTACTAAATATTGACGCTACGGGTAAATAGCGTCGTTGATTGTTAGTCCCACTAGATTTGTTACTAAATGTATAAATATCGGAAGGCGAGAGAAGTGATTAAATATTCTTTATGATAACTGAACTAATTAATACAATTTGATACAATAGGGGCTCGGCTTACTGCGCTGGAGAACCGATTACCGCTGGGGTAACGAGTTCTCGAGTGGAGACTGCGACTGGGCAAGCGTAGTGTGGGACGCCCCCTGGCTAGATGGAGCAATGATCTGCGTAAGGCGGCTGGCAGTGACTGGCTGAGAAGAACCGAAGATAGAGTTCAGTGGTGCACCTTGGTAGTGGCCTATGTCCAACAGTGGACTCTTTCAGGCTGATGATTTAAATAACTGTCAAGCCAACCCTGATTTAAAAAGAATTAAGATTGCTTTCGCAAAAAAAACTATAAGAATTTGACTGTAGACATTCCGGGAACTCCATTGTCCTCCTTAACCCAGGAACAGTGCGATAACAAATGGATAAAAAATCCCAGTCGAGTTTTTGTCCCGTATTTGTCCGGAAAGCGTTTCCGTGTACCGGACCGCGTCGGAATTAAAGGATAGTGTCCCCTGTTCGCGCGTCCTAGATAATTCATTTGTCTTTATTTTGTTCCCTCACTGATTCAATTTAGTGCTTTTAAGAGCGTTAATGTGTATAGGTAGTTTCGCAAGAGCTGGCACGAATGGAATCATTAGCACCAGCCGAAATACGTCCTCTGCTGAAAATCAGCATCGTATTAGCCTTTAGACGTCCACTGTTGGTCGTAGGCCTTCCCCAATGCACCCCACCACCCCTGCTCCTCCGCCCTCCGCATCCAGCCACTTCTAGCCACCTTCTTCAGGTCGTCGGTCCATCTGACTCACACTCTGCTCGGTTCGCTGTCTCCACTTCATTACCATTTGTATATGTCGTCTATTTCTATTTACTTTTATTGTTTTGTATGTTTTTTTTCTTTAATGTGTTCAATAAATTGTCAAATAAAATAAATAATGATGTAGGTAAATTCTTTGGATAAAAAAGGTAATTATTTATCCAAAGAGTTAATAGTAACAAGAGGAATTCAGCATTAGGAATACGGTGTACAATCCACGTTACGTTAAGGAAGAACTAATTAATGTGTGGTAGCGCTGCTCCATCATCGAAACCGAAGAGTTTGGCAGCGGGCATCCGTTTGTGGCGAGTGCCGCGAATGCATATACTCGTGGCTCGTATAATAGAGATGACAATTCGTGCTCTAAACCAGCCCATCACTTTGCTTAGTGGACGGTCCCAACGATTAGCAATTGTTTCTGCCAGATTCTTAATGAATGAAGACATTTGCTGTCCGAAGACTCCGTCTACGGAGGTCACTAGAGGCGTAAAGGTTGCATGTCGCTTTTCACAAGGTTCAGAATATTCCTTTTTTTTCTTCTTCAGCAGACCGAAGGACAGAAGCAGCAGGTATCTGTTACGTATTAGCCATTAAGTATTCTGTGGCAAAGATAGATAGATAATCCATTTATTCTTTAACACAGCACAATATACAATGCTACAAATAGGTCACATATTGCAGTTTTTCCCAGCGGTCAGATTGATGGTCAGACTAGTCTGGCCAACGGGATTTTTTTCCCGTTGGCCAGATTTATTTGATGGCTAGAAAATACATAGAAAAAAGTACAATCAAAGTAAAAATAGTTTTGCATTTTATTATCTTACAAATTTATCTCAAGTGGTATAGAAGTACAGCAAGTACTCGTAAACATGAAAATGTAACAGTAAATACTAAAATAAAAATAATAAAATCACTTATTCATCTCTCCAAAAAATATACATACAATAACTCCGCCAAACTGTGTGTGGTGCTGTGCTGCAGAAAGGGCCCTGGCTCAGCATAATGTCGCAGCCCAGCGGCGCGACGCTCATATTCTACCAGGACCGATAACATTAGAAGGTAACATGATGCGTTTTGAAGGTCACATTTTCTTTCATTACAAGTGCAAACCGGTCCAATTTATATTGCTAAAGGTAAGTGCCCAGCAAAGTATCAGTAGCCAGAGATATGATTACTTTGCCGGATGAGAGAGCCGATTAATATCAATTGTAGGCAATCTATTTATTATACAGGAGGAACAAATAAATATACCAAATGGACTAGGGGGACTCTTTCACATTCACTTTGAAACTTGTGCAGTTACTACTCAGGACATTTAATTATTTTCTAAATATTGACATTATTTACCCGTAGCGTCAATATTTAGTAATAAATAAATGTTCTGCGTACTCTGAGAAAAAAAATAAGTAGCCCTCCTACTTACGTAAGGATTAAAATATACCACTATTACATAAGTAGCCGCCCCCATTATAAATGATGTGCCGGCCACATTATTAAGTAGTTTGGTTACTTAGTAATGTGGCTGGCTACTAAATCAGTTGTAGGTGACACCATTTATAATGGGGGCGGCTACTTATGTAATAGTGGTATATTTTTATCCTTACGTAAGTAGGAGGGCTACTTATTTTTTTCTCAGTGTAGTAACTGCACAAGTTTCATTGTGAATGTGAAAGAATTGTGGCTACTTGCGTGGAACAGAGGGATTGTTTGGAATGCTCCATCTAGTAGTACACAGAGATCGTTGGTGCGATGTGATTATTGGGATTAATTATTTATTGGAATTACATGTAGAACACGCTAAAGCTGTGTGCCACTGGAACATCTAGGAAGTGTCGCTCACATCAAAGGATAGGAAGGATATCACCGTAACTTTTGATCTGCCGACAGGGAAGTCCTACGGCTGCAGAAGTACAAAGGACACTGCAGTTTCACGTAATTATTTGAACTATCGGTAAGTTAGTTCTATTCACAAACATTTATGAGTACTGGTGGTGATCATTACACACTAAATATCGCTAAAACGGAATAAATGAAAAGCCAAACAACCTAGCACTACTTTCGTAATATCTACTACCACGGGAATCCATTTAAACAATTGGTTTATTTTATTGTATATTAGTTTAAAGTTAAACTAGCCGGTGCCCGCGACTTTGTCTGCGCAGGATTAGTATTTCGAGTAGTTTATATTAGCATGGCGTTGAAAAGAACTAACATTGGGCTCGATTCTGAAGGCACAACGTTAAAGTTTGTCAGAACTAAAACTGTTGCTATCCTTGTCACACAGTATTATGAAGATAAAGACGAAACCAATTTTAGCGCTGTCAAATTTTAAATGTGTGCTTCAGAATCGGGCCCATTATGACATTAAAATTATAATTTTATGGCGCACGCCAGAATAATTCGCAGATGGTAGATTTTTTCCTACTAACTTGATATTTTGGACAACTCACACAATATCTTTATAAATTGTAGCCTATGTGTTATTCTGATGTATAAGCTATATTATTGTAAAGTTTCATTAAAATCTATTTAGTAGTTTTTACGTGAAAGAGTAACAAACATCCATCCATACTTACAAACTTTCCCGTTTATAATATTAGTAGGATATGTGTTGCGCCGTTTCTTCTTCACAGCGCTAACACCTAGGAAGCGGTAGTCGTTAAAAAAAATGACGTGTATAAATTTACCAAGTGTACTCATATGCAATAAATGATTTTGACTATGACTTTATTACACAGCCTGTATAACAATCACAGTAATATTTTAGATTGGCAACACCTGAGGACGATTAACGACGGTTGAATTGATTGTCATCATTTAGGTGGGGAACGAGGAGGGGGGAGGGAGGGGGTTAGGTTAGAAAACCAACTGGGTGTTAACCTTACTAGCACACTGATAAATAATACAGCTTGAAGCTGCAAAACAGGTCCATAGTGGAGGTATATCGGTGTTAATACACATATTTGGATTATTATGATTTGACTGTACTGAATAAGGTTATAGATAACCTCGCCTTTGTACACGCCTTTGTATAAAGTTTAAATATTTAAGAGTTAAATATTTGTGAGTTTTTGCACGCATCACTTAATGCATTTTAATGGATTTTTCACAGAATTATTTAACGGCTTAACTTAACATTTAGTCTTTATTTCATCGCAATCGGCTGAATAAATCAAAAGTCAAGGGATTTTTTAGTTTTCTAATACATTACTTAGTAGGTATATGCGATGTAACAACGAAGTAAAATGATTATGTTCAGTATAATTCTAATTGCGATTGGTTTGGACTACATTTGGAGCTGGAGTGGGAGTGGGCGTGGGAGTGGGAGTGGGCGTGGGCGTGGGAATGAGCGTGGGCGTGGGCGTGGGGGTCGGGGTCGGTTTCGGGTCGGGCTTTGATTCGTAGTGGAAGTCGAAGTCGGACCGAGAGTGAGTAGTCCACGAGAGCGTTACATATATAAGTTGTATGCAATATAACAAAGAAGTATAATTAATATTCCGTGCAATTCAGATTGCAATGAGTTAGGACTACATTTGGAGCTGGAGTGATCGTGGGATTGGAATTGGATCAGGATTGGGATTGGGAGTCTGAGTGGGAATGGAAGTGGAAACGGAAGCGGAAGTGGGAACGGGTGTGGATTCTGTAGTCCACGCGCGGGCACAGCTAGTCTAAAATATTGCATTAAAATATAACAGCCGCCACTTGTGCAAAATTAATAATAATTTGTTTTACTTAGTGAATATTTTTTGTAGTTTTTGTACTCATTTATTTATGTATATCTGAAATAATATAAGAAAAAAAATAAATAATAATAATAATTTATGATTAGGCTGCGTAGTAACTGCACTAGTTTTATTGTGAATGTAACCGAGTACCGGAGCCGCAGTTGCGTGGAACAGAGCGATTGTTTGGAACGCTCCATCTAAGTACTACATAGAGATCGTTGTAAATGTCACTTAAGTATTGCAGGTAAAATAATACTCATTTTAGATCATTCTTAACGTACTACGTAAGTTTATAAAAGCATGCTTCAGTTAATACTTATACTTGCAAGAGAACTTCTGCTAATTGTAAATTAATTACTTCTTCTCACTTGGTTGAATTCAGACATCTTTAATCAAATAATTGTAACGACGTCAAATTGAGACATTAAAAATTAATTTACGAATTTAACTTCAGAGGATTTAAATTATGTTGTACTAGCTGGTGCCCGCGACTTCGTCTGCGCAGGATTGATGATATGATTGGAAGATGATAGCAAATAGAATGGATAGTCCTCTGGTGTGGATACTCAACCAGAGGACTAAATCACTTTTAGTTATTAAATACTAACGTAGTTTAAGTCTTTACTAACACGAATGGATCTATGTTATCTTTAAAATAAATAAATTAAATTAAATTAGTATTTCGAGTAGCTTATATTAGCGTGGCGTAGAAAAGAACTAACATTATGACATTAAAATTATAATTTTATGGCGCACGCCAGAATAGCTCGCAGATGGTAGATTTTCTCCTACTTACTTGATATTTTGGACAATTCACACAATATCTTTAAAAATTGTAGCCTATGTGTTATTCTGATGTATAAGCTATATTATTGTAAAGTTTCATTAAAATCCATTCAGTAGTTTTTACGTGAAAGAGTAACAAACATCCATCCATACTTACAAACTTTCGCGTTTATAATATTAGTAGGATAGGATTTAATATTACATCATCATTCCCGCCTCCTCACCATTCTCCCCTCGCATCTCCTCTAAGCGAGGATCAACGGAGGTACGCAACACAAAACATCTACCAGTGATCGTAGGGCAAGTCCCAAGGACTGAATTTACGCTACCTTGGGCCCCAGACAAATTAAATTAAAGAAAGTAAAGAGTAAAAGTAGGAAAAGAGTTCCCACTTCCCCTCTAGCAAATGGGAGTGTAGCAAAGAAATGATAACCGGAGTGGTCAGTTGGGGGGTTGGGGATTCGGTGTGGCCAAGATAAGCCTGGCCACCTAGTTAAACACCAAGGACGTACTTACATCATAATCCTAAAATAGTCCACTGTTGGACATAGGCCTCTGCCATCGATCTTCGGTTCGTCTCATCCAGTCACTGCCAGCCGCCTTACGCAGATCGTCACTCCATCTAGCCAGGGGGCGTCCCACACTACGCTTGCCCAGTCGCGGTCTCCACTCGAGAACTCGTTTACCCCAGTGGTAATCGGTTCTCCGATAGATGTGACCAGCCCACTGCCACTTCAGCGTACTAAGTTTTTGAATGTTGAAGACTTTAGTTCTCTGGCGGATCACCTAATTTCGGATCCTGTCCCTTAGAGAAACTCCGAGCATAGCTCTTTCCATAGCCCGCTGAGCGACCTTGAGTTTTCGGACTAGTCCCACTGTCAGTGTCCACGTTTCCACGTTTAATATTACATAATATACACACACTGATCCAATCAAGAAATAAGATTTTCTCCTGTGCCATGGGAATTAGACAAGGTTAGGACAATTCATAAATATAACATACAGACTGGGATCAACCACACCCACGACCTCTGGCTGGCCACTAAGCGGTCCATCCATCATGTCAGCCCCCCGACGTCCACTGCTGCACATAGGCCTTTCCCAATGAATGCCACCAAACCCGGTCCTCCGCTTTCCGCAATCGCTTCCGGCCATCTTCTTTAGGTCGTTGGTCTACCTAGCCTACTCTGAGAAAAAAATAAGTAGCCCTCCTACTTACATAAGGATAAAAATATACCACTATTACACAAGTATTCGCCCCCATTATAAATGGTGTCGCCTACAACTCAATCAGTAGCCGGCCACATTATTAAGTGGTGTGGTTACTTAGTAATGTGGCCGGCTACTGAATCAGTTGTAGGCGACACCATTTATAATGGGGGCGACTACTTGTGTAATAGTGGTATATTTTTATCCTTATGTAAGTAGGAGGGCTACTTATTTTTTTATCAGTGTAGTGTACTCAAGTGTAGTAATGATTTTGACTTCACTTGTATGCAATAAAGTTTAATTAGATTCAGTTTCTTAAATGATATGTATATAGAGAGATTTTAAATCTAAGTCAAGCTCGGAGCTTTGAGGTAAGGCGGCTTATTTCGCATAATTGCTGGAATTAAAACCAAAGCCTTCGACTTCGAAATACCTACACTGTATTAAGAAAGTTAATTCATTTGAATTGAATCAGACTGTTTCAAACAATTGCCTGTTAACGACAGAAAGGAATCCCAATTACAAAAGTTTGAACACGAATTTGTATCAATTTAAAACGTTTCTAAAAGTAAAAATTAAGCGTCGTCTGTGTATATTAAGATCATTACTGCGGTCACCAATCCGCCTGCCAAGCGTGGTGATTATGGCAAATCCCTCAACAGACAGCCCACCAAAAGTGGATTTCCATTGTGGAGGCTTATGTTCAGTAGTGGACGTAATTCAGCTGATGATGATGATTGAGGATGTATAAATTGCTATGGAGAACGAAATAAAGAAATATTATATTTTATAACTAGCTGTGCCCGCGGCTCCGCTCACGTGAACTACAGAACCCACTCCCAGCTCCAAATGTAGTCCAAACTCATCGCAATCTGAATAGTACGGAAACACTATTTTTGCAATATATTGCATACTAACTAACCTTACCTACTAATGTATTTGAAAACTAAAATGTCCATAACTTTTGATAGAGTAAACCGATTGCGATGAAATAAAGACTAAATGTTAAGTGAAATTAAGCCCCATGTTTCTGTGAAAAGTACACCAAAATCCGTTCAGTTGTTTTTAAGTGATACGTGCACAAACTAACAGACATACAGATAAACAGACAAAAATTCCAAAAATGATCAGCAAACAGATGAAATCAACTACTACAAGAGCATCAGCCCGTTGGTAAGCGTTTGTGCGTCAACTTTGTAGGGCTGTTGCACCCAGCGCGTGAACATAGTCGATCGAGAGAGGGACGTTATACGTCAACAATATAACTGCTTCTCTTTCTAACTTATAGCGTCGATAGCACCCCAAACTGAGTTACACAACGAAACTTCAACACAATTTGTGACCAAAATAACAATATTTGTCCCGAAACCAAATTGAATTTTTCCCACAAATTGCCGTGGTTTATAAATAAAAGTCGCTCAAAATGGCGGCGGGCACAATCCGCCGGGACGATTACGCGGGAATCAGACCGGAAATTGCGGAGTCCGCAGCCCGTCTCGACGCACGGACAACCTCCGTGGTGTTGGAACAGCCTGGATTAGCTATTGCACTATATAATTATCTAAAGGCAGATATAACTAAACATCCTTCCTACTAATATTAGTGTAATAAATCTAATTTATTGAATATGAGTATAACATACAAGCTGAAAATTAATAAATATCAAACACATCTAATTTAAATAAAATATTTCGCCTAATTTGTCCAGCGAGTGGTGCTGCAACGTGCCTAGGACACTCGCTACGTTTCCCCGCTGGACGGCTAGGGCTACGCGCTGGTGAAGATACCTCCCGCTATTTTTCTCCCCAGAAATATCTATTAATTTTAAACCTAATAGGTGCACTAGGTCGCGTGCCTCTTTACTCCAAGGGCCTAGGGTCTCGACTACAAACGCTACGAAATCGTACGATGACTTTATACTCGAGTACTTGAGGTGTTTAGACCGTGCCTTCATTTCGGCGGCGGCGCCAGCAACTTGAGACGTGGAGGAATATTATAAATGCGAAAGTTTGGATATTTGGATGTTTGTTATTCACTCACGCTTCAACCACTGGACGGATCGTCAAGAAACTTGGCACACATATAGGTTAGGTCATGAAATAGGACATAGGATAGTTTTTATCCCGAAAAAACGTCTCATTCCTACAGGAAATACATAATAATGTGTGATGTTAAGTTGTCAACGCGGACGAAGTCGCGGGCAACAGCTAGTTAAAGAAGCGACAATCACCTCCCCTCGCCAGTTTAAAGTCGTCCGCAAAAAGAGTACGGCTGGCTGTACGCACTACTGGACTGCCGCCTTTCGGCTCGCACCGCGCCGTCGATTTTTATCGCAGTATTATGCCCACAGACGTCTGGCCATTGCATTTTTAAGCCTGCACCGTTGGCATTTACGACCTAATTTGAATGTTTATAGCGTTTTGTGCGCAGATGAGGTTGGCGATTGAAATTCTTGATGTTTATGGGCCGTCTTATACTAAGAAATATAGATTGCATTTCTTGGAATGCACTAGTGGAATTTATGACCTAATTTGAATGTTCATACCGCTTTTGTGTGCAGATGAAGTTAGAAATTGGAATCATCATCGTCAGCTGAAGCCTACTTTATAGAATACCACTTTTGGTGGGCTGTCCATTGGATTTGCCGTAATCACCACGCTTGACAGGCGGATTGATGATCGCAGTAATGATCTTAATATACACAGGAGAGCGTTGCTACCCGTCCCTGGTTGTGGTGGAGTCTTTGATAGTCAGTGGAGAGCCTAATCCCAAATATTAGACGGGTTCAAAATATCAGGCATTGCTTTCCCAAATACGAGGTAATCCACTCAACTTGACTTGGAGCTCGGGGTTACTCCGCCACCGTGTGGTCACTGAAAATTCCTCCTCATCATCATCAGGTTATTTTTGTCTCCACTGCAGGAGCACAACCCTCTCTCATCTGCCAGAGACAGACGAAAGATATGGCTTACACTCCCCGCGCTGGCCAGACGGGTTGGGGAGGCCTGATTGATGTTTTATAATGTATTCCCTCAGTCGCCTTGTACGACATCCACGGGAAGAGTTGGAGTGGTCCTATTCTACTCTACCGGAAACCACACGGCAAGTTAGTTAACCTAGTTATTCGACGGGTTCAAAATATCAGGCATTGCTTTCCCAAATATGAGGTAATTCACTCACCTTGACTTGGAGCTCGGGGTTACTCCGCCCCCGTGTGGTCACTGAAAATTCCTCACTGAAAGGTTTTTTGCCGGCCGGCACTGTCTACTGCACTACACAGGCTGATGATGATGAAGATTAGAGTTCTTGAGAAAAAATCCGAAATTATTGTTATAGTATTATACATATATAGCGTGTCCGCCGATGCGATCGCTACCGAGCTGAGAGCGTTCTGTCTATACCGGTGGGGAGGGCGCTCAGCCGCGCGTGTTCTAGATATACCCATATTAAAAGATTCATCAGCATCATCATCAGGTTATTTCTGTCTCCACTGCAGGAGCACAACCGTCTTTCATCTGGCGGAGACAGACGGAGGATTTGGCCTACACTCCTCGCGCTGGCCAGACGGGTTGGGGAGGCCTGATTGATGTTTTATAATGTATTCCCTTAGTCGCCTTGTACGACATCCACGGGAAATGTTGGGGTGGCTCTATTTTAAGCCGGGAATCACGCGCCATTTGTAATTTGCTCCCCTAGTTGCAATTACACCGGGGAACTGTCTTTATTTCAGTTTTTAATCTATTTCAGTTCGAGATTCCCAGAGAGTTTAATAATACGATAATACTCAGCTTAAAGCAAAGCAAAAATTACTTAGATTTATAAAAGATGTCTGGGATTCTTGATGTCTTCATTTGCAGACACGCTACGTGCACGGCGGCGTGGCGTCTGGTACTGATTTTGCTGCATAGAAACTCTGTTTTTTTTTGTCGTATATTTATTACTAGCTGTGCCCGCGGCGTCGCTCGCGTGAACTACAGAATCCGCCCCCGTTCCCACTTCCGCTCCCGTCCACTTCCCACTTCTACTTCCACTCCCACTCAGACTCGAGACTCTCAATATCCCAATCCCAACCCCATCCCCAAAAACTAAATTTCACTCAATCCCATAAGCGCCGCGCCGTCCGCCGCGCGGCCGTTGACCTCGCCCATTGATGAACATACTCGTACGTTCGAGAAATATTGCATTTTTTTATCAAAATGTTCGTAAAAAGGAGTTGTTTTTATCATGAATGATTTCTAAATGTGATACTGAGTTACTGGAAGAAATATTAACAGTCGTTTTATTATCATCCGATGTAATGGCTTCTAGAAAAAATTACTTTACAAATATCTCAGGTTCTAAGTGGCGTATCAAGATGAAACATGCACCAGATTTTAAGTTAGAACACCAGCAAGACAACTGTGAAAACTGCATCAAATTTCATTCAGTAATTTTTGCGTGATGCGGTAACAAACATACATACAGACAGACAGACAAAAATCCTAAAAAAATTGTTTTAGCTTCTATTGGCCCTATAAAGACCCCTCATACCATTTTTTTTAATATCTCTCATGTACAGAGATAGACCAGTTACAGTTTTATTATAAGTATAGATATAGCCTATGATACTTTGGGGATGCTTGGTTCCAAATAAAACGATGTGCTCTGGAGGAGTGAGTGATCAGTGAACTCTGATCTTTATTTCGAATATCACTACTATTTATACAATTTGATTGGTTCACAATCTTAGCTGTTGAGGATATTCTTAACTAACTTGTTACCTAAATAATACCGTTTGATATAGGTATCCCACAACACTCACAAATAACGTTGCTTTCTATCGGTATAAACATTTCAAAATCGGTTCAGTAGATCCAGAGATTACCCGCTACAACCTCACAAACTTTACTTCTTTATAATATTAAGTACATATAACGTAAAATGTCTAAAGGCTTAGACAGGGTTTAGCAGGGCCTCTCCGGATCGACTATGCTCGCGCGCTGGGTGTACCAGCCCTGCAATAATTTACGCACACACACAAGCATGTACAGACAGGCTGGTGCGCCTGTAGTAGTAGGTAATCAAATTAGATCGTGTATTTGTTGTCGACTCATATATGGAGTGACGTCATGTTGCATATCTGTCTTTCCAACTAGGGCTAGTTAAGGGTATTTTATGTATGCCCAACGATCTCTATGTACTACTAGATGGAGCGTTCCAAACAATCGCTCTGTTCCACTCAAGTAGCCACAACTCTTTCACATTCACAATGAAACTTGTGCAGTTACTACGCAGAACATTTAATTCTTACTAAATATTGACGCTACGGTTAAATGACAATATTTAGTAAATAATTAAATGTTCTGAGTAGTAATTGCAAAGTTTCAAAGTGATGTGAAAGAGTTGTGGCTACTTGCGTGGAACAGAGCGATTGTTTGGAACGCTCCATCTGGTAGTACATAGAGATCGTTGTGTACCTATGCCGGTTGCTTTGTGTGTATGCTACTGACGCTGTGGAAGGTCGAGTTGATAATAAATCAAAGGGTAGGATCGTTTTGCATAAAGCGACGGATCGAGGCCAATGCTAAGCTTTAGAGCTTTTGGATTCAATTTATTTTGCACTAGTGATCGCTCGCGGTTTGACCGAGTGATTTTTCATGCACAACATAAAAAAAAATACAGTATTACAATATTGGAGTTGAAAAAATGAACTGCATCTGAAAGATCTTATCGCTGTTCTCTTCATCATCCGAAATACGTCCACTGCTGAACATAAGCCTCCCCAGTAGGATGCCATTTTTTGTAGGCTGTCCATTTGCCATAATCAGTACGCTCGGCAGGCGGATTGGTGATCGCAGTAACGATATTAATGTGCACAGGATAACGCTGCTACCCATCCATGACACAATCCCTTAGTTTCCTTGACGACACCCATAGGAAGATTGGGGGTGGCTCTATTCTAAGCCGGAAACCACATGGCAACGATTTACATACCCATTACAAATTTTTCAATTATATATTCAGCTGGATCAAGACCATATAAACTATAATTTTTGAAGTTGTTACACGATGTTGTTGCCGTGTGGTTTCCGGTAGAGTAGAATAGGACCACTCCAACTCTTCCCGTGGATGTCGTACAAGGCGACTGAGGGAATTGTAACGATACCCTAAACTTGCGGGGCGAGACGGGAGCGCACGCGTGAGCATAGCGCGGCCGTCTCGCAGTCCTGTTTTGAATTGTCGTGAAGAGGACGTGTTTTGTATTTGAAGTATCCAATATATTAAGTTCTTAACAATCGGAGTTTTTATTATATACTATCCAATATATTAGAGTGTTATAATTCAGAAGAGGGATAGTTGCGGAAATCGTAAAGTTTCACTTTTCGCATCGACCACGTCCACAATGGATATTTTTCACCGGTAAATTGGTGATTTACAAATAAGCTACTACCTGATTAAGGTGAGTTAACTATGGTTAATAATGTTAATTATTGTGTAATGGTGAATATGGAAAATTACCCTAGTAACAAGCGTCTCAGAACAAAGTATTTAGCGGTCGAAATTTGAGTGGATCACATCGGCTGAGATTGTTTATGTTGGGCCACAGCGGCTAACTGAGATTGTTTACGTTAAAAGATAAGGCATTATTGTTCTAGCGAACACGGCTATATTATTATATGCTGTAAGCAAAGTTTTTTTGTTGAAAGGATAAACATCTCTAGCTGTTACCGTATTGTTACTCTGGCATATTAAGGTAAACTTAATTAGTTGAATAAAAATAATATGAAAGTTTTGAAACAGGGACGTATCTAGTAAAAGTATCTAGGGTAGGATGCTGAAGATAAATATAGGTCTCGATTTTTCTATGTATACTAGGTTTGAAAAAAAAATAGAAGCACCACACTAGATGAGTGCACAGGGTGCAAGAGTTGTCACTACAACCTTGTGTTAAAAAAAAATTGACGGAAGATATGAACAAGTTGAGATATATTATATAAACACAAATGTCTAAAAGTTTCAGATCATGGATGAAGATGGCAATAGTGAACAAGGCAATCTTAATCGAAAGTTACCTCAGTCGGAACTGGAACGGAACTTGGATAACATGGGAGATTGCCATGATCTGCATAACAATGAAAGAGTATTAATTACTCCTCAACGTAGTCCTCCGTACCAACATCGGAGCAGAGACCGGAGTTTACGGGTGGATCGACGACTGCGTAGTCGTAGCCGAAGTCGCAGTCACAGACGCAGCCAAACTCGCAGTTTAAAGGAAAGGGAGGAAGACTTGGAGTTAGAGAAACAACGGCTACAAGTATTAGAAAGTCAATTGCAAAGAGAACGTGATCGACACAGACGGCCAAATCAACATGGAGATGCGCAGTTTCAGCACCGAAACTGCAGGGATTCTTCTGCTGAAATGAGACTCAGGTATGATTCAACATCAGTCCTTTTTGAAGAGTTAATAAAAGCATTAAACAATAAAACGAATGAACGTGATAGCTTCCCTCTCGCAATCAATGTAATTCCTGAATTTGATCCATTATCTAAGGAACAAACAATCACCACATGGATAAACAAAGTCGATGAATGTTCGGATATATATAGATGGAATGATAGGCAGACCGTACATTACGCGTTACCTAAGCTCGTTGGTCACGCCAAAACTTGGTATCAAGGGCTGCCTTCTATTAAGCATACTTGGCCAGAATGGAAAGAAATACTAATGAAATCTTTCCCAGCAACAGAGAACTACGCAGAACTCTTGACCGAGATGCTTAATAGAAGGGCACGTTTTGGTGAATCCTTGGAATTGTACTATTTTTCAAAGATTAACTTACTAAATCGATGTAAAATATTTGACAGACAGGCAGTTGATTGTTTGATTCATGGATTAGATGATAGGGGTGCTCGAGTTGGTGCGCAAGCAGCTAATTTTAAAAAACCGGAGGAACTTTTAACTTTCTTTAAAACCATTCGAGATTATTCTAAGCACAGCACTGAAATTATCAAAGGCAAACGGTCTACCAACGACTCAACTACCCGTAACGCGTCCCAGATACAGCGTCAATCATTAGATATCACTTGTTATAACTGTAAAGAGAAAGGTCATCCAAGCTTCAAGTGTCCAAAACCCATTATTAAGTGTTATAATTGTAAATTAATAGGCCATAATGCCTCTGAATGTTTTAAGAAAACTACTGTACCTAAAACTGAGACGAAAGATAAAAACATCTTAAAGGTTTCAGTGGAAAGCGTAGAACTATGTAATACAAAAATAGCCTCGATAGATAAAGATGCTTTCAACAATACTATAACTGAAGACGATACGAACAGCAAATATAAAAAAATTATAAAAATTAATGGTGAACAGATATTGTACAAGTTGATTTAGGTAGCGAGGCCACGTTGATAAGAGAAACTGAGGCTCGCGAATTGGGTTTGCATTGGCAAGCGGTCCAAGGGCCATATTTGCGCGGATTAGGCAACGTACCTCATTTACCACGGGGCAAATCTCATGTTACCATAGAGATTGAAGGTGTTGTCGAAAAACAAGTCGAAATCCTTATTGTAGATGACCGTTGGATTAACAGTCCCGTACTACTAGGCCATAGTTTTACGGAAAGACCTAATTTGAAGATTACAAAAACCGCCACGGATTTGAAGTTTGAAAGGGTGGATCAAGGTTGTGAGGTAAAGATACAGTTGAAAACAGTTGAAAACGTTACCATAAGTAAAGGTGAGATCAAGACAGTGCGTGTAGCTACTGATTGTCAGAATACAGGGAGCATATACGTTAGGGGCTCGGTTAGGGGAAACTCAAATAAACTATACTATTTGTTACCTGGGGAATATGAGCTTGTTCAGGGTGAGTGTCTTGTACTAATACAAAGCGTTAGTATAGAACCTATTCGGTTCCTTAAGGGATCCCTTATCACTCGAGCCACATTCATTAACACTAACAAAAATATTCTAAGTGTAACAATTGATGGTGACACCCCATTGGAAGGACCTGAATTAAAATGCGGTCAACTCTCTGAAAAGGATCAACAGAGATTCCAAGAACTTTTGAAGAAATATAAAGCGTCATTCTCTTCTGGTATGAATGATTTGGGATATACAACCGAAGCAGAGATGGTAATACACTTGAAAAATACTGAGCCGGTAGTGTATCGGCCATATAGGTTGTCGCATTTAGAACGGAAACAAGTCCAGGGCATGGTTGATGAGATGATAGACTGTGGTATAGTCCGCGAATCGAACTCACCCTATGCTAGCCCTATTGTACTAGTACAAAAGAGATCAGGTGAAAAGCGATTATGCGTAGACTATCGCACCCTCAACAGTAGGACTTACAGAGATCATTACCCTCTACCGAGAATTGAAGACTTGCTAGATCAGCTGTCTGGTCAAACAGTCTTCACAACATTGGACTTAGCGTCAGGCTATCACCAAATACCAATTTCCGAAGAATCCCGTGAGAAAACGGCATTTGTCACGCCGGATGGCCAATACGAATATAATCGTATGCCATTTGGTTTGGCTAATGCCCCGGCAGTGTTTCAGCGTGCCATTCATAAGATCCTGGCTAAGCTGAAATATGTAATTATATATATGGATGATATATTGATACCTGCGAGGTCAATTGATGAAGGATTGAACCGACTTGAGGAAGTTCTCGCTGTGTTGCAAAATAGCGGTCTTACACTAAAAATGGATAAATGCAATTTTTTTAAAGATACAATAGAATTCCTAGGATTTGAAATTAGCAGCAAAGGAATCCAACCGGGACGACAGAAAACGGACGCTGTAGCCCAGTTTTCCGTACCAGCTAATCAACATGATGTAAGAAGGTTTATAGGTCTGGCTAGTTTCTTTAGAAGGTTTGTCAAGGACTTTGCAACCATAGCGAGGCCCTTGACGAATCTTCTTAAAAAAGATATGCCTTGGAAATGGACAGAAGTGGAGAGTAACTCCTTCGAAAGTTTAAAGCGTCACCTTATTGATAGACCCGTATTAGCATTATACGACCATCAAGCTGAGACACAGTTGCATACAGATGCCAGTAAACTTGGACTAGCAGGCATCTTACTTCAACGAACTGGCTCTAACCCGTGGAGAGTAGTATCGTATTTCAGTCGTCAAACCACTGTTGACGAGCAAAAACTACATTCTTTTGAGTTGGAAACGCTCGCGGTGGTCAATTCACTCCAAAGATTTCGGACTTATTTACTTGGCCTAAAATTCACTATAGTAACGGATTGCAATGCATTACGATCCACCTTCTCCAAACGTGATTTAGTTCCACGCATAGCTAGATGGTGGATACAATTTCTTGAATATGACTGCTCAATAGAATACCGCGCTGGGGATAAAATGGCTCACGTAGACGCTTTAAGTCGCAGTCCAATTGTGGCAGAATCTGACCAAATTCATATTCTAGATGTATTAACTGTAAATATAATGGATTGGATAACAACTGTACAATCTGCCGATCCAGACATTAAACAAATTAAAGAAGTCCTAGAAGATCCTGAGACTGCTAAATCTTCCGCCATTTACAAAGATTTTAAAATCAAGAATAATCGAGTTTATCGTATCATAGACACGAAAACTATGAGATGGGTTGTTCCACGAGGTGTGCGTTGGCAAGTATTGAAAGCCAACCATGACGACATTGGTCATTTCGGATTCGAGAAGACTCTGGAACGCATTAAGTCGTATTTTTGGTTTCCAAAGATGAGGAGATTTACAAAAAAATATGTATCTGCGTGTTTGGAATGTGCTCACCATAAAATACCTGCTGGTGCCAAAGAAGGTACACTTCATCCTATATTAAAAGTGAATATTCCGTTTCACACCTTACATGCGGACCATCTTGGTCCATTCACCAGAAGTAAACACAGAAACTCATACTTATTGGTGATTATAGATGCATTTACGAAATATGTTAATATAACCCCAGTAAAAAGTACGAAGTCCAAGGCTAGCATTAAAGTTTTCAAAAACCTTTTTAGTTACTTTGGTACACCTACAAGGCTTATTACAGATAGAGGTACCAGTTTCACTAGCAAGAAGTTCAAAGAGTTCACACAATCATTAGGTATCAAACATATATTGAATGCAGTGGCTACGCCACGAGCTAATGGTCAGGTTGAGCGGTATAACCGCACGATCCTAGCTGCTCTTAGTGCTATATCTCACGGAAAAAATCCAAATACATGGGACGAATATATACAGGACGTTCAATTAGGTATAAATACTACTATACATAATGTTACAAAAAAAACTCCCACAGAGCTATTATTTGGGAGAAAAGTAACAAACCCTACTCAAGGAATCTTAAGTGAAATAATAGGAGATGTCGGAAACGGAGTCACAGATAAGTCATTGGTTGAGATTAGGGAGAAGGCAAGTAATTTAATGAGTAGCAATCAACAAACTAATAAACAAAGATTTGATAGTGGTAGAAAAAAATGCACTGCCTATAACGAGGGAGATCTGGTTAGGATATCAAGAGCTATAGTTACAGGTGCAGGTCAATCTAAAAAGTTAGAGTCCAAATGTCAGGGTCCCTATAGAATTAAGAAGATTTTGCCTAACGATCGTTTTATTGTGGAGGATACTCCTTTGACTAGAAAAGGAAGACGATATGAAGGTACAGTCTCAATAGATAAAATGTTCCCTTGGCTTACTTTTAATTCACTAGATTACACCTCTAGCGAAGACAATGAAAGCGAGACTGGCTGACTTGTCAATGCTTATCACGTTCATTTCAAATCCTGTTCATTTCTTTAAACTAAGTGGTTTACTTTAGATAAACATTATGATACAGGTGTTTAAGTATATTGTAATTGACTGATGTTGATCATATCGATTAATCGTGATTACTTTTAAAATAAAGGCAAGGCAGGATAAGGCAATGAAGCGCTGTCAAAGGAATTATATTGGAAAATAGTGACTTACTCTGATTACCATAGGGCAGGATAGGTACTAAGAAGTACCGCCCAGGAGAGGTGGAAGAGTGGATATAGTGATTTGTTCTGATCACCATAGGGCAGGATAGGTACAAGGTAGTACCGCCCAGGAGTGGTGAATAGAGCAACAATGCAATGCACATAATGAATGGATACAATGCACATGAAAAAATAGTGAAGTAACTTACTTTGATATTACTATTGCAATTAAGTAGTTCTTTAAGTTGACTTCGTTTGGATAGTTCAGAACTTAAATGACAAAACGAAACGAAGGGACTCGTTTCCTACAAGATGGCCGAACCATGCCGTCCAAACCTAGTTTTTGTATCCTTTCATGCATTATATTGATATTGTTCTAATTACTTAGTGTAGAATAATTTGGTTCATGTACGTTATTCATTGTAATTTTCATGTAACTTTTGTTCCATTTTTAATGATTAATGTTAATTGTGCAAATTTTAATTATCCTTATTAATGTTTAAACTGTGTTTGATTATTGTTTTCGATTATTGTTGATTATTTGTCCATGCTCAGGTTTAAGCTGTTTTTGATTATTATTTTAGACAATTGTTGTTTAATTATCCATGTTAATGGTTAAGCTGTTCTGATATATCTCTTAGATTATTGTTTTCATTATATGTGTCAATGTTCAAGCCGGTTTTGTTTTCTGTCAAGTAACTTTTGTTTCTGTTAAATCACTGTTGTTAATTGAACTAATTAACATTATCCATGTTTAGCAGTTTTTGATTATTATTATGCTAATGTACACTCGTTTAGTGTTATAAATTTGTAAACGAAGGGACTCGTTTAATGCAGAATGGCCGACTGTAACGATACCCTAAACTTGCGGGGCGAGACGGGAGCGCACGCGTGAGCATAGCGCGGCCGTCTCGCAGTCCTGTTTTGAATTGTCGTGAAGAGGACGTGTTTTGTATTTGAAGTATCCAATATATTAAGTTCTTAACAATCGGAGTTTTTATTATATACTATCCAATATATTAGAGTGTTATAGAATACATTATAAAACATCAATCAGGCCTCCCCAACCCGTCTGGCTAGCGCGGGGAGTGTAGGCCAAATCCTCCGTCTGTCTCCGGCAGATGAGAGAGGGTTGTGCTCCTGCAGTGGAGACAAAAATAACCTGATGATGACACGAAAGTACTACGCAGATTGACATAAATGTTTTAGATGCACGGCGTTCTTTTGCGACGTGACCCTTACATATAGCCGCTGTGTCGAACATTCTCGAGAGGCGCGCGGGCCGCTCTATTATTTCCGTCACTTTCTTGCACTGAATATTCCTTACGTTTCGAATATACGGTTACTTTGAGATAGTTCTGACCTATTTGTATACAGCGATGGCGTAATATAATATTACAATACAATACAATTTATTGCACAAACACAGTTACAAGTTATAGAAGTTACAAATAGTACAATTTAGGCGGTCTTATCGCTTTAAGCGATTTCTTCCAGACAATATTGATTATAACACTCCCGATAATATTTAAAAATAAACGTCACCTATTTATATTGAGGAACGGGACTGGAAGTGAATTCTGCGCAGTACCTCTTTCTAAAAACAGTTTTTTTTAATATACATCATCATCAGGATATTCTTGTCTCCTCTGCAGGAGCACAACCCTCTCTCACCTGCCGGACACAGACGGAGGATTTGGCCTACACTCCCCGCGCTGGCCAGACGGGTTGGGGAGGCCTGATTGATGTTTTATAATGTATTCCCTCAGTCGCCTTGTACGACATCCACGGGAAGAGTTGGGGTGGTCCTATTCTACTCTACCGGAATATAACATGCTTTGACTTATTTAAAAACAAAGCAGAACGATTTTCTGAAAGATTCTGTTAAATTAGATTTTTTAATTAAATATTTCTAGAATGCGCAGACAAACATCTGTTAAAGAAGCATTGTAATTATAGACATCGAATAAAGAATGAGCCTATCGTCCGACTCTAAATTATACATCGGAGATTTATTGCGTAACGACTAAGCAATTCCAATGTAACTTGAAGATAAATTCAAACTGATACTTATTGGATTTTTTGTTGCCGGGCAGTTGTATTTTTTGTGTACGTACAGTTTCGGAATGGACGTGTTCTTTCCGAAACATATCTTGTTCGATGTGTTGAATTCAACGGTAAAATGTATTTGGTCGCAACCGCTATATTTATAAAATTTGTGATTAGACATATGTCCATTTGTGGTACAGAATTGAAACTATGTAATTCTTTTATTTGTACATACATTTGTACTTGCCTTGTGGTTTCCGGTAGGGTAGGATAGGACCACTCCAACTCTTCCCGTGGATGTCGTACAAGGCGACTAAGGGAATACGTTATTAAACATCAATCAGGCCTCCCCAACCCGTCTGGCCAGCGCGGGGAGTGTAGGCCAAATCATCCGTCTGTCTCCGGCAGATGAGAGAGGGTTGTGCTCCTGCGGTGGAGACAAAGATAACCTGATGATGTACATACTGCTCACGCCATGGTACCAGAGGGGTAGGCCGAGACGATACCTCACTAGCCTCACTCACATCCATCAACCTTTTCATGCACCTCCTTTTATTCTTCTCACTGCGGACCCCAGCTTTTTTGAGGATGTTACTAATTTGATCCTTGAATGTCCTCCAAGGACGAACTTTTTTTTAAGCTTTAAACTTTCTTTCTTTAAATCGTGACGTCTCCCAGTGTCCTCCAGCAAATCTGTATTAGATATAGTTGCCACCAATTGTTACTAACCTAGTCATTAAGCATTAATTATAACTACTAACCAAAATATGAACTTTTAGTCTGAAATAAATATACAGGGTTACAGGAAAAGTCGTGCTAGATCCCTTAAGGGTGTGGAGCGCCCATCATTTCTGACTTATTTCACTATGAAACACCCTACCCTAAACTTAACCCTTTTCGAGATATTCGACTTTTAATTTTTTTATTGAAAATTGCTGATTTTTAGGCTACTACATTTATTTTAGTTTATTTTGTGTATCTTATTATTATTATTATTGCATTTTTACATGTGTAGTAAGATGCTTTAGGACGTCAATCATTAAAATAGTGCACAAGTTATTTGAATAGACCGTAGTAGACAAGTGAAAGAAAAGAAATAAAAAACATATTAGAAAGTTTATTTTTCTCTAAGGGATATCTAAAAAAAATATTATGGTAATTGTTCGGCAGATGTTTTTTAAAATATCTACGGTTCATCAGCTATCTAACGAGGTATAATAATGTAGGGTTTTATTCAAATGCATTCAAAAAAATTTAGTTTCATAGGCGACAGTGGAGAAGAAAATGTATACTTAGCCCTAAAAAGTAAAATAAAACAATAGGTAAGCATGAAATGCCATTTATTAAAGGTTTTCTCACAACTTTTTCTTTTTCTACAGTTCATGTTCAACATGGCCGCCTCTATTTCTAATACATTGTCGCATCCTTCTACGGAGACCGGTCTTCACTACGCCAGTGGTCAATGTGGTCCTCATTTTATTTGCTGCATCCACAATCCTTTCTCTTAAGTCTTCCACAGACGAAACTGGATTCGGCTCGCTGTACACGAGACTTTTCATGCAGCCCCACACATGAAAATCCATGGGGGTTAGGTCCGGACTTCTTGCTGGCCATGGCAATGGCCCACCTCGTCCAATCCATTTGTTTGGATAATTTGTGTCCAGCCAGTCTCTGACACTTCTCCTGAAATGGGCAGGGCAGCCATCGTGTTGGAACCACATGTCCCTGATCAGGTTGAGTGGCAGATCATCCAGCAAATCACTCAAGTCTGCTCTCAGGAAATTTTCGTAGCTTTCCCCGTTTAGATTATCCGGGAGAAAGTAAGGTCCAATCAAATGATTGGAGATAATGCCCATCCACACATTCACGCTGAATCTTCGTTGGGACCCCTTCACTCTTTTCTTATTGGGATTCCTTAGTTCTTTTAGGGCCCAGTAATGGGCGTTGTGATAGTTAGTTATGCCATCTTTATCAAATTTGGACTCATCCGTCCACAAGATATTTCTTAAAAAATCTGGGTCTTCTACATCAGCATTTAGCATAAATCTGCAAAAGTCCAATCTTCTCGCGGGGTCCCCTTCTTCAATAACGTGTACTGGCGTGTAATGGTACGGGTATAGGCCAGCAGTATGCACTGTAAACCACACTCTCCATTGCGAAAGCCCCAGATCACGGGCAACAATATTAGTGGAAGTAGTCGGATCCGCTCAAAAGCAGACTGACAACCAAAACAATGTTTCCGGTTGTATTCCCAGTCCTAGCCGGTGTCTACACATTTTTTCTTTCATTCGTACCTACATAAATCGTCACTTGTCTCGCTCGCACGGTGCGTCTTAACTTGAAGGACAATAGGCGTGGGACCGTTAGAACTGCTACCTGGAGCGTCCCAACTACTTTTTTTCCACGAAATGTAATACAAACCCTAGATTGTTACACCTCGTTAGATAGCTGATGAACCGTAGATATTTTAAAAAACATCTGCCGAACAATTACCATAATATTTTTTTTAGATATCCCTTAGAGAAAAATAAACTTTCTAATATGTTTTTTATTTCTTTTCTTTCACTTGTCTACTACGGTCTATTCAAATAACTTGTGCACTATTTTAATGATTGACGTCCTAAAGCATCTTACTACACATGTAAAAATGCAATAATAATAATAATAAGATACACAAAATAAACAAAAATAAATGCAGTAGCCTAAAAATCAGCAATTTTCAATAAAAAAATTAAAAGTCGAATATCTCGAAAAGGGTTAAGTTTAGGGTAGGGTGTTTCATAGTGAAATAAGTCAGAAATGATGGGTGCTCCACACCCTTAAGGGATCTAGCACGACTTTTCCTGTAACCCTGTATTCATTCATTCGAGTTGCGCGTTGTTCGGCAGATTCGTTTTTGGACAGAAACTTAATTTGGCAGAAACTGGATTAGGCAGAATCGTGTTACGGCAGAAATAGTACAGTCAAACAAAATTTAATAATTAACTACTTTATTTATAACTAGCAAGCCGTCTTAAGGAATCTGATCATTCACTTAAAGTTTCCAAAATTGCGAGCCAAAAAAAAAATTAGTTTTACCTTTCAACTATAATTTCCCGGCAATTATAGAAACGTATGGCAATTTCCGGGACATTCCTTGCATATACGATTTGATGATTTTTTTCTGGTAAGTTTTCTGTTCCATTTTATCTGGAAGAAATCGCTCTTAGCAATAAGACCGGTTAGATTTTACAATGTAAACCAAACCTATGTAAATTTTATGTTTCATCATCATCATCACATCAGCCGTTAAACGTCCACTGCTGGACATAGACCTTGCCCAATGAACGCCACCCCACTCTGCCCTCCACCAGTTTTATATTTATCTATGCATTATTATATAGAAAATACAACTGAAGCTTTGAATTAAGATAACCGGCGTATACGCAGGTTTTCTCACGATGTTTCCTTCAATAAAAAACCTGTATTAAGCCAATCCATTCGACGTACGGCACCTACTTCAATATAAAAGCTAATATTGATAAGCAAATCCAAAGAACTCAGACCTCCAGTGCTCAGTGTCGCGGTAATAAAGTCCAATTTAAATTCGAAGTGTAATTTAACGCCATCTTAACTTCGCCCTTATGTGTTCGAGAGTGAGAAAGATATGGAAATTTATGTGAAAGCAAATTTGTTTTTTTTTTCTTATAAATTATAACCGTAATTATTAGGGCGCGGAATCTCATAGCATAACAATTGAAAAGCGGACGGACGACGGGTCATTGTTTTATCGACTCTTAAAGCTATTCATCATCATCATCAGGTTATTTTTGTCTCCACTGCAGGAGCACAACCCTCTCTCATCTGCCGGAGACAGACGGAGGATTTGGCCTACACTCCCCGCGCTGGCCAGACGGATTGGGGAGGCCTGATTGATGTTTTATAATGTATTCCCTTAGTCGCCTTGTACGACATCCACGGGAAGAGTTGGAGTGGTCCTATTCTACTCTACCGGAAACCACACGGCAAATTAATTACTATATCTTCTTTCAAACCCCACCTCTTGCGTTTCATTGTATTCCTCACTCTGTCACATAACTTCACATTGATCGTCACTGCCTACCACTCTGGGACCAAGGCGTGAGCACTATGAATGTACTAGTTGTTGCCCGCGACTTCCTCCGCATGGACTACTTAACATTACAAATTATTATGTATTTCTTTGTGTTGTTCTGTGTATATTTGTGTATACAATAAACTATTAAATTAAACAAATAAGATATTTGGTAACTATGGAGATAGCTCCAACCCTTGGGATGGATACAGGATACAAATGCAACTTTTTATTTGACACTAATTTTTATGCATGCCCGACATCAACCGTGTCGTCCCACTGTAAGTTCTTCACACTGTGCCACTGGTTTAGAAACCATGTCACTTGATAATCTTTTTAACTGTCATAAGTTTTAGTTAGTTTACGTTTATTATAATTTACCTTTTTATTGCATTTTGTTGTTGCAAGTTGCCTAAACCGCTGACCTAATTAAATAAATAAATAATAAAATAAATACCTCAGACATTCACACCATATATCCAGTCCCAAACTAGGCAGAGCCTGTGGTATGGTTACTAGATAATGGATAGACATACTTAAATAAATATATAAACATCCAAGACTTGGGTACAAACATTCATATTCATCATACGAACATTTGCCCCTAGCGGGATTCGAACCCGCAACCTCCGGCGTGGCAGTCCGAGAGCTACCCGTTCCGCCACGGAGGTCATTGAATTATTTATAGTCTCATCATCATATCAGCCCTTAGACGCCCACTGCTGGACACAGAGCTTCCCTAATAAACCCCACCACACCCTGTCCTGCGCCCTCCGCATCCAGCCGCTTCCAGCAACCGTCGTCAGGTTGTCGGCCATCAGTCGGGCAGGGCTTTCCACTCTGCACGTCTCCACTCCAGAATTCTGCCCCAACGGTCGTCGGTTCTGCGACAGATGCGAATACAGACTAATCCTTTCGTCTATATCGGTGACTTTCGTTCTTCGTCGGATCTCCTCATTACGAATCATATCTGAGCTTAGCCTTTAATGCCTAAATATTATTTTTTTCTTTCCAAGGTCACATTTAATTGGTTCCAAGTATCAGGTAACCAATTATTCTTTGGTAGCAGGTTATTGGCATTTTAAGGGTATAACGGCGTTGTTCAACTTGTGACCGACTTTAATATCATCATGTCAGCCCTTAGGCGTCCACTGCTGGACATAGGTGTTCATCAATGAACGCCGTCGCACCCGGTCCTCCGCCCTCCGCATCCAGGTGCTTCCGACCTTCTTCAGGTCGTCAGTCCGCGCCTCCACTGCAGAACTCGTCTGTCCCAATATAAATTCATAACCTGGGACTTGCCCTACCTTCACTGGTAGGTGTCTTTGCAGTTACCTCCGTTGATCCTCGCTTAGAGGAGTTGCGGGGGATAATGGTGAGGAGGCGGGATGTCCCAATATAAACTTTCGACTGTAATGCTAAGCAAATTTTCACTTATTTAAAAAAGGACCTTATCGTATCGTAAATTAGGACACCTATAAACTGGGTCAGTGACCAAGCCGTTATGAAATTTCGATCAAGATTGGAACCAGGGTATTGTAGATAACCAACGGAGGTTGGAATAGCATTTCCTATTGACTATTCATGTACTGGCAGCGGGTACAGCATTGTTACTTTGTAACAAAGACCGACATACACATAAACGTCTACTCTACCCACAGTTACAAAGAGTCTATTATAATTTGTAAACTGCACAGCCAAACAATTAATAGTTTTTCATCATCAGGTTATTTTTGTCTCCACTGCAGGAGCACAACCCTCTCTCATCTGCCGGAGACAGACGGAGGATTTGGCCTACACTCCCCGCGCTGGCCAGTCGGCCATATTTTAATATGTAAACTTCAAAACTAAACAATTGCTAGTGTTTGTAGTGACAACAACTATATATAATGTTACAAATGGAATGAAGAGTCTATTTTTATACATAAACTTCACAATATAAACTAGCTGGTGTCCGCGACTTCGTCTGCGCAGGATTAGTATTTCGAGTAGCTTATATTAGCGTGGCGTAGAAAAGAACTAACATTATGACATTAAAATTATAATTTTATGGCGCACGCCAGAATAGCTCGCAGATGGTAGATTTTTTCCTACTTACTTGATATTTTGGACAATTCACACAATATCTTTAGGCCTGAGCATTATATATATATAATGCTCACGCCTTGGTCCCAGAGGGGTAGGCAGAGACGATGGATAGCCACTTAAATATATATACACACATATACAATATAGATAATAAGTTATTTGTATTAATAAAGAAATACATAAACATACACATACAGAACGCATTGTAGATATGTACACGTAGATATAATTGTAGATGTATTGGAATGTTGTTCGAGTACTTATATGTATAGCAGAACCAATTCTCTCGCTAAGCAGACGTAATCTTACTTCGGAATTGTGATTTATCTCGCTCGCTAGAGATAATACATTACATCGATTAACAGGATAGAGCGTAATTACGAAAAGAGAAACGGTTTCGGCGGTATGGATATATGCAGAGACGCCTAGAAGATCACAAACTATTTAGTTAAAATAGCCCAAAATGTTGGGATCGTTAGGACATTTTGAGCGTACGAGTAAAACGAGTAAGCCGTGTGGTTTCCGGCAGAGTAGAATAGGACCACTCCAACTCTTCCCGTGGATGTCGTACAAGGCGACTAAGAGAATACATTATAAAACATTATTCAGGCGTCCCCAACCCATCTGGCCAGCGCGGGGAGTGTAGGCCAAATCCTCCGTCTGTCTCCGGCAGATGAGAGTGGTTCTATTCTACTCTACCGGAAACCACACGGCAAATCCACACCACAAAATCTGGATAACAAAGAGGAACAAAACTAACTCAAGTAACTCAAATAGAAGGAGGTCTAGAAGAATATTAATGATGATAATGACGAACTGAGATCAAATCTCTAATAGGTACTTAAGGAAACTTCAATTGAGTGCTTATAGGGTCAACCCATCTGCATATGCAGCACCCTATCGTCACCAGCATTAGCGTGATAATGCTTGAATCTTTTACTACCTATTAAACAAATTTAAGCTCTACGTACCCCACCACAATTTTAATAGGATTGTAAATCCTCCGCATCAACGAAAATACGGTTATTTATAATATTTTACGCAGTCACCTGAGACTCCGATAAATTAGGGATTTTACCACAAAATCGACCTATCAAAAGTAATACTCAGTAAATTTATTGGGCGGCTCGCTGAACAACAAAGTTTAAATTGCGCCAAAATCCGGCTTACCAAGTTCCCGTATTTTATGTGCGGAAAGAAAACATACTTTCAGGCCGTAAATAGGTATTAAGGTCCTTTGGAATTGTACATGTTTCACTAAATATCCTGTTGTCTTTGTTTCAGATGGCAGCAATTAATGACGTTCAAGTTTGAATAACTCCACTAAAATGCTTCATCGGACATCATCATCTCAAAGGCGCCGTAGAGCGTCGAGAAGCGCCGCCACATCTCCACAAGCCAGATCGCCCAGAGCGTCAGCACAAACTTCCAGAAGAGCATCCTTAGCAACCACAGAAACCGATGACGAATGTGAACCGATACCACCTCCGCAGAGAAGCCCAAGGGCCAGTCTTGCTCCTGACGCAGCATTAGACGGCTACCATCGCAGTCCCCGGCACTCTTTAACGCCAGAAGCAAGATCAGCCAGAAATTCCATTACACCAGATGCAACGTTAAATATAAGGAACACGTTAGCCCCATCTAGAAATAATTTAGCAGTCGAAATGACGTATGGATCAAGATTAAGTCTGAACCCTCAAGACTTCAACAGAAGTCCAAGGAATAGTATAACCCCAGATATAACAGCAAGAAGCCCGAGAAGGAGTTTGGTCCCAGAAGGGACCTCTTGGAATCAGCCTCGGAATTCATTGGTTCCAGATGTGGGACGAAGTCCAAGGCATTCTGTGGCGAGTATACAGATCGACCCAGCGAGGAGTCAAAAGGAGTTAAGGCCTAGTCCAAGGACGAGTCCCAGAGGGAGCATAGCTCCAGAGGCACCTATGAAATTTAAAGAGTGTCCAGAAATAAATAGAAGTCCCAGAGGTTCGTTGATACCAGATTCTCAGAGGAGTCCAAGAGGTAGCATTGCGCCATCAGAGAGAAGTGCGAGAGGGAGCTTGGTGGCAGGGGATGGCGATGCACCAAGGATCAGCCCTAGAGGCAGCTTAACTCTGACGTTTCAAGAACCGTTGGTGGCTAGGGAAAGGCGAGCAAGCGATGATAGTCAGACAGCTGGTAAGTGCTTGAAAATCATTTTAAGATTTGTACATGAACCTACTTCTTTAAACAATGACAACCTGATTTGACCCACTTGGATATACTGCCTGTTATGCGTTCTTTCCTGTTTGGGTCGTGGTTCTTGGGTCACGTATTCTTTTCTTTTAAAGTTTTGTGGGGAAAATGGATAGTTAATGTTTCACCTGATGGTAATTGGCAACCATATACATGTACATTTCGTACAACACCAACTATAAAACACCAATATTAATTGACTCATTTGAGTTCTTGAAGTACCAAGATTAAACATGTTACAGTTCAGGCGCCTCCAATGCACAATAGTGCGTTACATGAGAATATAACTAATAAGAGACGGGACTCCCATAAAAAATTCTTGAAAAAAACAACACATAATCCGTCTAGCTACAAAGACCACTGAAGTCCTATAACAATTTTGGGTTTCAGTGCTCTTCCTGATTTGGACTCCATTAAAAACTCTGTCCGTTTCATACATCGGTTTCTATAACCTGTCTGGTTACATACTCGTAGACCACTGAATCATATAACAATTTTGGGTTTTAGTGCTCTTCCTGATTTGGACGGATTAGGCCGCCATTAAAAACTTGGTCCGTTTTATACATCGGTTTTTTACTAGTGAGTTGCGCAAGTCTGGGTGCGTCAAAACTTCTTGCCAGTATGAGGTTACTAGTACACACTGGGTGCAAAGTTGGACTTGAGAGATTGACAGATCATTTTGTACTGTACGGGCTCTGTTAACGTGTTAAATAGTAGATTTATGGGAAAAACTTAAGTTCCATTAGATACCTAATTCATTTGTACTAGTATTATCAATATTTCAATGCCATTTAGCTCTACCATAAATCACTCCCCCCTCTTGGAAGCCGCTGGATCCGAAAGGCTGGATGGCCGGGTGGTGTCGTTCAATGGGGAAGGCCTAAGTCCAGCAGTGGACGTCTAAGGAGGTTGCGGGTTCGAATCCCGCTAGGGGCAAATGTTCGTATGATAAATATGAATGTTTGTACCAAAGTCTTGGATGTTTATATATTTATTTAAGTATGTCTATCCGTTATCTAGTAACCATAGCACAGGCTCTGCCTAGTTTGGGACTGGATAATTGGTGTGAATGTCTATTTATTTAAGGCCTAATTTGATGATAATAATGATAAGTTGTGATCCCTTTGAGTTTTATCTATAGACGAATGCGTGATAAACATAGTTATTTGTTCAGGTCGAGGAAGGGTGTCTCCCTACAGCAGAGCCTCGATGGGAGGGCGACAGACCGGTACTGGAGCGCTATCAGACACTGGCTCTAGGAGGGCTTCTAGTTCTGTAAGTCAGGTTAGTCGACATTCTTTATAGTATTTTATCAATGTTGTATTATCTACACCAATCAACATACGAGAGAGTTTCTGTTTTATGAACCTTATCTTAAGAGCGACAGAGTTAATTTTGCGGATGTATCTAACACAGCAAATCAATACATTGCTGCTGCAGTGTGAGAAACAGAAGAAAATCTCTGTCGCAGACCAATGATTATTTATTGGCATAATTGGAGACCGAAGCAGGCCAGTCTCACTCCGCACTTTACCTACGAGGCGCAGCACCGTCTACGGGGCTAATTAGTTGGGTGTTGCAACGCTTTTCAAGAAAGTATACTTGGGTTTTTTTTGTGGACTAACCATTTTATTTATCGCTCTTAATTATGGGTAGTACTCAAAAGAAAACTCAAAAGCATTTCATAGAATTCGTGTGTTTAGATAGTGACAGAAATCAGAAGAGAGCGTAACACTGACTTTTTTCAATGATAGTAGGAATTAATTTGGCTTGTATTGAATTTTGTAGGTAAGATTTTGAAGAATTTGATGTTTTCTTTGATAGTGCGTCTTCTGCGATAAAGTCCAATTGGTCATTTATCATAGCGCACTGACTGTTTTATTCCTTACTAGATATTGCCTGCGACTTCGTCCCTGTATTCCCATAGGAATAAGATGTTTTCGGGATAAAAACTATCCTATATCCTTTTCCAGGACCTAACCCATATGTGTGCCAAGTTTCATCCCGATCCGTCCAGTGGTTGAAGCGTGATTGAGTAACAGACATCCAAATATCCAAATTTTCGAATTTATAATATTAGTAGGGTTCTGTGACCGAAGGCATAAACAGCTCTACTCTAGAAGTGGTTGCTGGAAGAATTGTAAGATCCAAGTGTAGTAGCGAAGCCTATAGCCAGCAGTAGTCCTGATCTATTGTTATCTACCAGGTATCAGGAGATGAGCAGAGGCGGCTGTGCGGCGAGCAAGCGAAATACAGCGAACGTGCAGGCCTCGGCTTAGGAGTTGGCCTGACCACGTACGGATCAGTGGCGTACCAGCTCAAGGATGCTAATATGGAGGCTTCGGGAACGGTGGACTTTGTATGCCGAGCTGCGAAGATTATGAATAGAACCAGTATGTATCTTGACTCTTCTTATCGTATCTTTTATTGAATTTAATATTTTAATTACAAACCCAACTAGCACACTGGTGAAATATGCAGCCTTAAGCTACAAAATAGGTCCCTAGTGGGGGTATATCGGTGTTAGTGCACCAGACACCGTTTTACCTCAACTATAGACCTATAAAGCTGTAAAATAGCTGCATATCTTGCCAGTGTGCTAGTTGGTAGGTCATTATCAGTTTGTAAGTGTTTAATGGTTTCGTGAAACCAAATTTGATCGATCCATTGTTTTAAATATATACTTGCCCACCTTAAAAGGTAAATGAGGCAGAAGACGACAATTTCATGTTACTTCAGAAGACCTAAAGATGAATGAAGCTGATGAGATATCAGTTCATACCCTTAGTAGGAGACAGTCGTGTCCACAGAAATCCTATCAAGGTAAAAAGGTTATAGCCATTTGTTTACTTCAGTACCGAGCGTGCCGATTTTCGGATACGACGCTCCCCTCCCGCGCACCCTTCATGCCTTGCGGTCACGTATCTAGTGAGGATAAAGAATTATGCAGTTAGAAACTGCGCAATATGGCATTTTTGCAGATTTCTTGTCGATGTTTATCAGATCGTGACTCGGCGCAAAACGAGTAAGCGTTTGATAGGTTTTTTATTGCTGATGGGTTTGTGTTTGACCTCAATCTCACCTGTTGGTAAGTGACGATGATACATCAGGTGGAGCGCGCTTACCCAGAAGATGCCTATTCACTCTTCCTTCAAAAAGATCCAAATTGTTTTTTGCAATATATTGCAAATAGTTGGCACGCGTGTCGCGCCTACTTTACCATTCTATCTTGATAGAAGTTCTGTGGTCGTATTGATCATATATACCTCATACCATGAAGCAAAATAATTTTTCGTAGCTCATAGTTTCACCTCAAAGTTTTTTTCCTTCAGGATTGACATTAATTGGTTATTAAATTAGATAACAGATGATTTTAATGTGCATCTGTTATCTAATTTAATTTGAACTTTATCATCATCATTGGTTATTAAATTAGATAACAGATGATTTTAATGTGCATCTGTTATCTAATTTAATAACCAATTAGTGTCAATCATGAAAGTAAAAACTTTGAGGTGAAACTATGAGCTACGAAAAATTATTTTGCTACATGGTATGAGGTGTAGTGTATAATTAAAGATATACCTATCTTCTACCAAGAGTACGAGTTGTAGTGCTTCTATTGCTCTGATGGGCCTATATCCAACAGCCGACGTCAACAGGCTTACAGTTCCTTTATCTCCAATAGATAGAACACCCTAGCAATTTCGGATTAATCAATTCAGATGAACATTTGAACTTAGGGTAGTAACAGTCTACCTTCCCGTATCTGTAACCGATCACATTTCGATTCAGAACGCCGACCACGTACCGCATAGCTCTCCGTTTGTGCTCCGGTTACGGAATTACATTCTTACTAGATGTTTCCAGCGTTTTTGTTCGGAACGCTTGAGGGTATCAGGAGAATATAGGGAAAGCCCGCATCGGAGTCTTTGAAATGGCCGGGAGAAATCAATCAGTACAAAATTGTACAAGACTGTAATTAGGTATAGTGGTAGACTTTGTCATTGTCTCGTTATACAATCCTCATCAGGTTATTTTTATCTCCACTGCAGGAGCACAACCCTCTCTCATCTGCCGGAGACAGACGGAGGATTTGGCCTACACTCCCCGCGCTGGCCAGGCGGGTTGGGGAGGCCTGATTGATGTTTTATAATGTATTCCCTCAGTCGCCTTGTACGACATCCACGGGAAGAGTTGGAGTGGTCCTATTCTACTCTACCGGAAACCACACGGCACGTTATACAATAAATACCGAAGATTTGTGTGTACCATACATCTACTCTCCCACATACACTATTTTTAACACAAATACTACGTCTTAGTTGATATTTACCTCAATTCGTATTTTTCTGTTGTGGAGTAATGCAATCGTTTTGTTGCAGTTCTGATGACGGTGTTCCTCGCGATCCTTTCCACTCTACCAGTCATCATGCTGATTATGGGTGAGTATACTTCAGTAACAGTTCTATGAACAGAATAGTCATTCTATTGTTTTTACATAATAATCGTGTAGGTTATAATCTATGTAAGTGGGTATATAGTTTACATTAGCGTATGTATGTATATGCTTTTTTTTTATTTACGTACACACTATGTCTGTCTCTCTTATTTCAATTATCTCTCTCGCGGGTCTGCTGGAAGAAATCTCTCTCAGAGATAAGTTCGCCCTTTGTACTTGTGTTTCTTTTTAATGTATTATTTTTTGTTATAAGTAAGATATACTGACTACGGCTAAGAAGGAAGGTGTCTGCTTCAAAGAATTTAGTGTCATAAGTCAGTACTATCCTGAACAGAGCAGGAAGGTGCGAGTGTGTGTGGAGCGAACAGCGTTCGCCCGAAGACCAACCTGCCTCGTTAAATCTGAGCGGTCAAAGACGCTGTATACGCACACACAACGCACGTGTATGGACAGGCGCGTGGAAAGGCTTAGGAATCTAAGTTTGGTATTAAATGTAATACCAAACTTATGCATACTTACATAAATGTCGTATGTGCCTCTTCTGAGGGCGTGGGGTTCAAATATCACTTCTGATGTCGTAGGTTCCCGGTCCCGCCGAAAGATGTGGGCTCACAAATTGAGTTTAATGCCGTTACAAAGTTAACACGTTACTGGCTTCAATGACACTACATGAAATTACACTACATCATCAAGTAACGATTTTAGAAGGCAGACGATCCGTCCGTGTAGTGCCTGCGCACCACACGCTTATCGAGCGAACACTGTCTCGAGTCTGCGCCTGCGCCCGTCCTACCAGACGTTCCGTCAGCGCGTGCTCGCGACGATCGCCGAACCAAGCCGAACGGCGCGCCGAGCACACACTGTGCCTCCAAAGCAGCTCCTCTTTTATTATTTCGCCGACATATATAATAATTATGCATTATGTATGTATATTTTTTTAATGGGTTTGCGCTTGACCTCAATCTCACTTGATGGTAACTGACGATGAGGCCTAAGGTGGAGCGCGCTTACACAGAAGATGCCTATTCACTCTTCCTTTAAAAAGATCCAAATTGTACTTGTCCGGAAATACCCAAGCTGGTAGGGAGTTCCATTATTTAGCAGTTCGCATCATGAAAGAGCAAGCAAAACGCTTCGTGCGAGAGCGTGGTATATTTCGAGTATAACCTAGTTGCGGAGTTTACCTTCGCTTTGAAGGTTGCGATTAAATTGGCTTACAAATATTTAGGCTCCGTGCAAATCCAACGGACGATCCGCAGCGGATTCGCTCTGTTTCAAACATGCAACAGCGGGCCGTCCGCCGATATGAGGTAATTTAGCAGCGGCAAGCTATTTGAGACTTAATTATTTTGAGCTGCCATGCTCTCGCGACCGCTGAGAGGTTTTACCACCGTTGATGTGATTTCAACAGAGAGGAAACCACTAAGCGGTGATGGGGCGCGTGCCCCAATACTGTAACCTCTTTTTTGTAACCGGTGGGATTAAAATAAAATTGGCCAAAGGACTTTAAATAGGAATTTATTATATAGAATTTTGAGGAAATAAAGAGCGCTGAATAAGATAACAGGGTCAGTGGCAACGATCTCCATGTACTACTAGATGGAGCTTTACTACTATTATACTACTAGAGGTTACTAGTAGTGTAATAATAGTAAGTAAGTAGGTATATTCTTCATCATCAGCTAAATACGTCCACTGTTGGACATAGGCCTCCCCAATAGAATACCACTTTTGGTAATTTGTCTATTGGGGGATTTGACATAATAACGTTGGGCAGGCGGATTAGTGATCGCAGTAATGATCTTAACATACACACACACTTTCACATTTACTATGAAACTTGTGCAGTTACTACTCAGAACATTTAATTATTTACTAAATATTGACATTATTTAACCATAGCGTCATTTTAGTATTAATTTAGATTAGAGTTAGTATTAATTTAGTACTAATCTCGCGGTAGCAACATCAGTTAATTGTCTAATTTTTTATACAAATTTGTATATCTCGAGCTGTGGCCCACCTAACATCAATAAAGCGAAGATAAATCGTGCACATTAATTGAATTTGCACAACTGTCAGTCTGTCTTCTGAACCAACTGTTTCAATTAGCCGGCCGTCCTCGGAACAATTAAATTGAGAGCTACAATCGGACGCAAATATTAATTAATCTGAATATTCATGGGCGTCCCTGGGGAACTGCGTAATCGTAGTGGATGTCGTATTGTGTAGTCGTTTTAAGACGTCCTCGAGACACTAATCATGCTGGACAATGTTAGTTTTAATAGTAGCAAAGTGGTTTTTGGGCGAGACTAAACTATTCTCATTAAGGTCATATCGTTGTCCCTTTCGTTTCATGGTAACCAAATTGCGTAACTGACTACGAACTGGGAAACGTAATGGGAATTTCGTCATCCCATTTGGTAACTTTACAACTGGCTATGAAAGACCTAAAAAGAATAGGCCTTGCCCAATGAACGCCACCATACCCGGTCCTCCGCCCTCCGCATTCAGCCGCTACCGGCTACTTTCTTCAGGTCGTCGGTCCATCTGGCGGCGGGGCATCCCACCCCGCTAGCTTTTTTTTTACTCCAGTTTTTTTTACGATCTGTCACCCTTTAAGGACATTCAGTAAAATGTTTGGTATTGAATTGAGTCTTGCTCGGCATACGTCCATTGACGTATCCCACTAGCTAACTAGAGTTCTACGTTGAATCTCTAGTAGCGTTGTCTTGTGGTATCTTTTATTTAACCGGCGAGGTTCCTTCTTTTCAGCCATTAGATTAAGTGCTAGGGCATTGGGGTGATCCATTAGTCTCTTCTTGTATCTGTCAGTACCCTGCGAGTGTCGATCCGCGGTCTCCACTCCAGAACTCGTCTGCCCCAACGGCCCACGGTATCGTAGATTCAGTCCTTGGGACTCTCCCTACCTTCACTGGTAGATGTTATGTGTTGCGTGCCTCCGTTGATCCTTGCTTAGAGGAGTTGCGGGGGGAGATTGGTGAGGAGGCGGGAAATGCCCCAATGGCCGTCGGTTCTGCGACATATGTGGCCCGCCCACTGACACTTCAGCTTGCTAATCCTTTCGGCTATGACTTCGTCGGATCTCCTCATTACGAATCATATCCGTCAAAGAAACCCGGAGACACTAATTCGTCACTATTCGGCACTGTACACTCATTATTTGTCATATTTTCTCTGGTAGATTGATATGCGTGTATATTGTCATGTGAACGAATTACTGACCATAATCCGAAATAGGTCCACTGGTGAATATAAGCCTCCCCAATAGAATGCTAGTTTTGATGGGCTGTCCATTGGGGATTTTTTTTATTTGTTAACCATTAATTAGATATTATTTAATTATTTAACGACCTCCGTGGCGGAACGGGTAGCTCTCGGACTGTGCCGGAGGTTGCGGGTTCGAATCCCGCTAGAGGCAAATGTTCGTATGATGAATATGAATGTTTGTACCCAAGTATTGGGTGTTTATATATTTATTTAGGTATGTGTATGCGTTATCTGGTAACCATAACACAGGTTCTGCCTAGTTTGGACTGAATAATTGGTGTGAATGTGTGACATATTTATTTATTACTAGCTGTTGCCCGCGACTTCGTCCGCGTCGACAACTTAAAATCACAAATTATTATGTTTTCCCGTAGGAACAGGCTATTTTTTCGGGATAAACACTATCCTATATCCTATTCCAGGACCTAACCTATATGTGTACCAAGTTTCATCACGATCCGTCCAGTGGTTGTAGCGTGAAAGAGTAACAAACATCCATCCATACTTACAAACTTTCGCATTTATAATATTAGTAGGATTATGTGGTTTCAATATAAATTTACTCAAAGGGTTAGGTTATTTTCACGTCAAAATAGTAACGTCGTTTAAATACAAAAACTCCTTTAGAGTATAGGGGTGGGGTACTTTTGTATTAGATTTGCCATAATCACCACGCTTGGCGGGTTGATAATCGCAGTATTGAAGGAGAACGCTGCTGCCGTCCCTGGTTCAGTCCCTTAGTCGCCTCGACGACACCCACTGGAAGATTGGGAGTGTCACTATTATTAGCCGGGAACCACACGGCTTACATATATTATTTATGAACAGACTATGGTTAATTATCTTAATTTCTTTAAACACGTAGATTATAGATTGCCGTAATAACTCTCAATTGCAAAATAAAAAATGTCTCTAAATCTGCTGCTTGACCCCATAGTAGGATACCGTATACCATGATACTGTGGAAGTTGCTAAAACTAACCTCGCGGTAGCAACATCAGTTAATTGTCTAATTTTTTTCACGGCGTTGGCGGCAGAACTTAGTCGCTTTGTAAACGAGTAACTCCAAATTAAGCCCTATGTTTTTCTAAAAATTCCATCCGATTTGGATCATTAGTTTGTTCGTGATACAAATAAATACTCACATATTAAAAAAAAATTTTAATGCATTCTATCGCTTCTCCTTATTTCCTATTCATCATCATCAGGTTATTTTTGTCTCCACTGCAGGAGCACAACCCTCTCTCATCTGCCGGAGACAGACGGAGGATTTGGCCTACACTCCCCGCGCTGGCCAGACGGGTTGGGGAGGCCTGATAGATGTTTTATAATGTATTCCCTCAGTCGCCTTGTACGACATCCACGGGAAGAGGTAGAGTGGTCCTATTCTACTCTACCGGAAACCACACGGCATTCTACCCTATTATTTTACAAATATATCCTCGTTTACAGTTTTCTTTCAAGCACTTCATAAAATGACAAAACTTCAGACTAATATTTTTTTTACAGCGTACGAAAGCCCTGCATTCTGATAAGGGTCCAATTACTCCCAATTGGAACTGCAAATCAATTGACTTTGAATGAATCAGCAAAAAAAATATCTTGTGGCAACGATCTCTATGTACTACTAGATGGAGCGTTCCAAACAATCGCTCTGTTCCACGCAAGTAGCCACAACTCTTTCACATTCACAATGAAACTTGTGCAGTTACTACGCAGAACATTTAATTATTACTAAATATTGACGCTACGGTTAAATAATGTCAATATTTAGTAAATATTTAAATGTTCTGAGTACCTAGTAACTGCACAAGTTTGAAAGTGAATGTGAGTTGTGGCTACTTGCGTGGAACAGAGCGATTGTTTGGAACGCTCCATCTAGTAGTACATTGAGATCGTTGTCTTTAGGTATCTTTTAGACAGATGGACAAGACAGGAGGAATTAGTCCTACTACGCACAGACTTAACAAAAATACGTCTTTTTCGTCAGTTTAATTAATATGACTTCATAACGTTGCCGTGTGGTTTCCGGTAGAGTAGAATAGGACCACTCCAACTCTTCCCGTGGATGTCGTACAAGGCGACTGAGGGAATACATTATAATACAATTCATAAAAACATACACACACTGGAGGACGCTGCTGCCCGTCCTTGGTGCAATCCATTAGTCGACTTGACGACACCCACGGGAGACATAGGGGTGGCCCTATTCAAAGCCGGGGACCACACGGCTAGTAGGTGTATTAATTCAATTCAATCCGGCTCTTACACGAAACAAAGTTATGAACAGATCTCAAAATTAATTATAATCGAAAACAATTCTGACCTTTCCAAATAACGAAATCCTATATTGAAATTAACTTCTGGGAACTGCGTGTGAAAAGTTGGCGGAATAACGCGGTTCGCGGTATAACCATTTGGAAATATGCTGTTTCATCGCGAATGTATTAAATATATTGCGTATCTATATGACTAGGTACAAACCTAGTCGTATCACAAGTGCATGACGTAAACGTTAGTCGAATCCAACGATCTCAATGTACTACTAGATGGAGCGTTCCAAACAATCGCTCTGTACCACGTAAGTAGCCACAACTCTTTCACATTCACAATGAAACTTGTGCAGTTACTACGCAGAACATTTAATTATTACTAAATATTGACACTACGGTTAATTAATGTCAATATTTAGTAAATAATTAAATGTTCTGAGTAGTAACTGCACAAGTTTCAAAGTGAATGTGAAAGAGTTGTGGCTACTTGCGTGGAACAGAGCGATTGTTTGGAACGCTCCATCTAGTAGGACATAGAGATCGTTGGTCGAATCACTGTTTTTTTTATTGAAAAACCTCTCTAAATCCCATTTATATTATAAATGCGAAAGTTTGGATGTTTGGAGATTTGGATGTTCGGATATTTGGATGTTTGTTACTCAATCACGCTTCAACCACTGGACAGATCTAGATGAAACTTGGCACACATATAAGTTACATAGGATAGTTTTTATCCCGAAAAAATATCTCATTCCTACAGGATAATAATATGTGATGTTAAGTTGCGGACGCGGACGAAGTCGCGGGCAACAGCTAGTACAACATAAATATAAGATAATGCTCACGCCTTGGTCCCAGAGGGGTTGGCAGAGACGATGTATCACCACTTTGTGCAATTCAATGTCGCAAAACTACTTTCCTTCGCCCGATTTTCGCCCCGTGATACCCCTTGACGTGATGTGTTGCGAACAACATCGCCGTCAACATTTATCTGTACAAAGTAATTTTTATTTGTACTCTTATGGACTGCTCATCTGATAATAAACTAAAGATTTATTATTTTTTAAATATGAGAACAAATACCTAGACTCGAGTAAGTAGGGTTCGGGATAGCGGATTTATTCTGAGAGGTCGCGTTTTGTCTTCGAACCTAACTTGAATTATTCTTGTCCATTCAACCCCAAGGATAGGTCAACCATTATGTTGTTTAAGGACTAAATAAATACAAAGAGAAGTTATCTGGACAGTTTAAGTATAAGTTGCTTTAATAATCTGTGTAAAGTAATGAATGAACACACCCACACACCCCCCACAAACACCCCTCCACACACACAACACACACTTATTCTTTGTTTTAAGTATCTCTAAGTAGGTAATGCAAGTCTCACTCTTATACTAGCAAACCTGTAATTGATAAATGCTCAAATTGTTGAATACACATACATACATAATGCTCGCGCCTTGGTCCCAGAGGGGTAGGCAGAGACGATGTTTCGACACTTTGCGCAATGTAATATTGCAAAGTGGCTTTTCTTCGTCCGCTTTTCGCCCCGTGATACCCCTTGACGTGATGTGTTGCGAACAACATCGCCGCCGTTGAATTTAGTGTAAGAATAAGTTGTAGGTTTCGTCAAATAAATAAAGGAATCATCAGCCCACTAACTAAACATTATTTTAAAGTAAGTTTAGCTTTGATATACTTTTTTTTGAATTGTTGATAGATTTGCGCTTGACCTCAATCTCACCTGATAGTTAGTGCTGACGAGGCCTAACCGCTCGGCCACGACTTTTGCCTTAGCGGGACGCGGCGCGGTGTGTGGCACGGTTTCGGCAGGCGGAGGGTTGGCCGCTGATTGCGGCGCCTCGTGGCGTGCTGATAACATTTTTGTACATTTGTTCTCGCCGCTCGCCGCCCCGCTCCTAGCTACCGCTGGCAGCGGCAAGGTCGTGGCCGAGCGGTAAGGTGGAGCGCGCTTACCCAGAACATGCTTATTCACTCTTCCTTTAAAAAGATCCAAATTGTACTTGTCCGGAAATACGTATAAGCTTACCCATTAAAATAGAATTACCCATCATCATATCAGCCCTTAGATGTCCACTGCTGGAGATATGACTTCTCCAGTAAACGCCACCACACCTGGTCTTCCGCATACAGACACTTTCTTCAGGTCGTCGGTCCACCTGTCATGCGGGCCGTCCCACCCTGCACGTGCAGATTTGCGGTCTCCGCTCCAGAACTCGTCTGACCCTATGATAATCCCTTAAATCCTTTTTCATCATCATCAAGTTATTTTTGTCTCCACTGCAGGAGCACAACCCTCTCTCATCTGCCGGAGACAGACGGAGGATTTGGCCTACACTCCCCGCGCTGGCCAGACGGGTTGGGGAAGCCTGATTGATGTTTTATAATGTATTCCCTTAGTCGCCTTGTACTACATCCACGGGAAGAGTTGGAGTGGTTCTATTCTACTCTACCAGAAACCACACGGCAATTAATCCTTTTTGATTTACGTCTGTTTGGATAATTTCCATGTGATTCAATGTAGACAAAAGTCTTTAATCAGTGCGTCCTGCCTGTCATGACCTACGGCGCAGAAACGTGGACACTGACGGTGGTCCTGATCCACAAGTTGCAAGTCGCTCAGTGAGCTATGGAGAGGGCTATGCTCGAGGTTACTTTGAAGGACATTTCCCTCTCTATAACTCGCTGAGCGACTTAAATCAACAAGTACCTATATTAGTACCTATCATGTGGAAAAAGAAACCTGAACAATGATTTTGGTCAAACAACAGCGCTAGGTAGGTATATCAGTTTCAGTGGACAATATAGTGCCTGCTTGGAATTGGGTCGAGACCTAGTTTCTTGATCCGATATGCATACAAGGCACGATTGGTGTAGCTGTTAATATTCTAGCTCAGTGTAGGGTGGGTTTTATGTGAATTGTGAAGGTCTGTAGAAGGAGTTTCTGGAACACTGGTCAGTCATTTTCGCTAATTCAGCCAAAGTCAAAATACTTTATTGCACATGAGTTAACTTGGTACATTTATACACGCCTCCATACCAAATACCATATTGTTATCATCAGCCTGAAAGAGTCCACTGCTGGACATTGTCCTCTCCCAAGGTGCGTCACTGAAGCCGATCCTCGGTTCTTCTCATCCTGTCACTGCCAGCCTACGCAGATCATTGCTCCATCTAGCCAGGGGGCGTCCCACACTACGCTTGCCCAGTCGCGGTCAAAAATATCTCATTCCTAAGGGAAATACATAATAATTAATGATGTTAAGTTGTCCATGCAGACGAAGTCGCGGGCAACAGCTAGTAATTAATATATTGAACCTTAATAATGTTGCAACATGGTTTAGCCAGAAATTAACACAGTTAATTTGTTTTTTATAAATTTTGTTACGCACTTTCTATCCTCTGACATAAAAGTCAGAGACATTTTATGTGGTGTTTGCTCTTTATACTAGATTCTTCGATCTCGTATAGCATGAGAATACACAGGAATTGGGACTATGGGGAAAGAGTTATTATTTTTTTGTTGTTAATGTATTTCTTTGTTGTTGTTGTTAAATCTATTTTTTTTAATTATTAATATTTTTTATGCATAAAAATGCATAAAAAAATATATAGTTAAAATATTATAAATAGAGGTTTCATTTGAAAAATTACATAGTGTAAAAAGAACTTATACTTACATGTTTATTCTTCATGTTGGCAATACGTCTATGCTTTACCATTTTCGTTTTATACAAGCAAAATTAGACCTTAAGGTGTTTAATCGTTTCATAGCGTGACTGTACTCGTAGAGTCTATTCGTATTAGCTATCTCAATATTTGATGACCTGCTAATATACATTCATCTCTATCATCATTATCATCATATCAACACTTAGACGTTTACTGCTGGACATAGGCCTTCCACCGCCCTCCTCCACCTTCTTCAGGTCGTCGGTCCATCTGACGGCGGGACGTCCCTTTCATCTCTATAGTGTGTCACAAATATTTATCTTCAACTTTTGAACCCTAGTTCAGGATCCGTGTTGTGTTATTTCCGACCTGAAGTGTAAAGATTTGGTTACAATAATGCCAAGGGACCGACACCCTACCCTCCTTTTCTAGAGCAAACTCTCCTATCCAAATAAACATACCAAGTCAGTATAGGCGCCTAGTTAAATATAGTTAGAGGTATAGAACGACAACCGCTGAGTTTCAATGGTTTCTGAGTCATACGATCGCTGTAACAGGTACGGATTTAGGGTATTTAATTTCGGCTAAATGGGGGGTGCGTATTATTAAAGTTAAAGTCAATAAAAAAAGCTAGGATACAGCAAGATCGGTTTATGGATTTAGGCCACATTCGTCAGATTCCACTTTCGTCAGAAACACCTACACCTTATTTCTTGTTCTAAATTGGATGGAGGTGACAAATGCGTAAATTTTTTTGCCGCTTTCGGCATTCATCATCATCAGGTTATTTTTGTCTCCACTGCAGGAGCAAAACCCTCTCTCATCTGCCGGAGACAGACTATTTGGCTTATACTCCCCGCGCTGGCCAGACGGGTTGGGGAGGCCTGATTGATGATTTATAATGTATTCCCTTAGTCGCCTTGTACGACATCCACGGGAAGAGTTGGAACTTTCGGCATTAATTACTTTAAATGTTTATATGGTGAGCTTCAATTTAAAATCTTCAATTTTCGAGAGATTCCACTGTGGGAACTCTTTTCCTACTTCGACTCTTTACTTCTTTAATTTATTTTGCCTGGGGCCCAAGGTAGCGTAGATTCAGTCCTTGAAACTCGCCCTACCTTTACTTGTGTTTGCGTACCTCCGTTGATCCTCGCTTAGAGGAGTAGCGGAGGGAGATTGGTGAGGAGGCGGGAAATGTACTTACGTATATAAATCTACTGAAATGACATCGGAACAGTTATTTTATTGACATCATCTTTTTGAGTCAAATATTATACAAGGCTAGAACTTTTTGGGACATATTCTAGTGATTTATTGGTAGGTAAATGTTAGTAATATATTATCTTTGGTAATATTGTGTCTTTACCTGTTTTTGTATAATGGCTCTTTGACTTTTTTGACAATTTGAAATGCTATAATTTATACTTTAAATATTTATAGCCTATGGATGTACGTCAAAAATAGAAATATAATTTGTATCTGTAAAACGTTTTTGACTGAAATTCTGAAATTTGAAATTCTTTACTCTTGATCATGCATTACTAAAATAGATAAAGAAATAATATCATCCCTAAAAAAAATTAAATAAATATTAAATAATAAATAAATATCTCAGGCATTCACACCAATTATCCATTCTCAGAGCCTGTGGTATGGTTATGATATAACGGATAGACATACTTAAATAAATATATAAACATTCAAGACTTGGGTACAAACATTCATATTCATCATATGAACATTTGCCCCTAGCGGGATTCGAACCCGCAACCTCCGGCGTGGCAGTCTGAGAGCTACCCGTTCCGTCTATTAACATCACTTAATACCGATTTAATGAAATGAGTAGAAATACATCATTTAGTACGGGAAAATGTAGTTTCTATATGTTGATAAGCGATATTTGTATATTTAGCGACCCAGAAATCGTTACCATTGATAATAATGAATGAAATTCAAGAAAATGGACCCTCTGACCTCCTAAATCCGCCCCTGGTTACTAACACACTATTAAATTTCCTCCAAATTGTGATGAGGCTCATGTTTCACTACAATTTAGACTATAACTATACAGTTCATGATTAGTTTTACTTTGATAGCGGCGTTTTGGGTTTAATTTTACTTACAATACACTGAAGCACGTAGTTGTTAAACCAAATAATATAGAATTTTCTTCTTTTTTACGGTTACATACCTTTATTGTGTAACTTTTTATTTATTTATTTAATAGTTTATTGTACACACAAATATACAAAGAACAACAGAGAAAATAAAATTATACAAAAGGATAAGCTTATTTCTAAAGAAATTTCTTCCAGCTAACCTGCGGTGAAGACAAGGGATTATGGAGAGGCAGTAGTCGCGTGTACCTACTATATATTAAATAATCATAGAACATATAATACAATAAGCATAAACTAATAGTCTATAAATACCAATACAGATACATAAATATATATGTATATATAATAGAGTATAATATGATATATATATATATATAATAAAAATATACGATATATTATCGACAGAGAGTAAGGTAGTGCTCTTTAACTCGTGATCTGAACACAGAAATCTTTTTCTGTCTGTCCGGCGAATAACTCTAATAGGTACTGTTATACTTATTTAATTTCTTTATCGTACTACGTAAATACATTAATCGACGCAAAAAATAATAATCGCGGAAACCCACATCGAAGTAATTTTGTTTTTATTGCAAATTCGGAAACAGAAAAATAAACTACGTCGAATGGTCTGGGTCCCATGTCTATTAAAAAGACACGGGATCGGTTGCAATGTCTTTTTTAATGCTTTTTGCGTCGTTATACAATAGTAAAGGCGTTCATAGTATTAGTATAAACTTGTAACAAAATCGATAACTCAAAAGTCGATAAACTACAGCAAGGAGCCCCTATAAATTTTTTTCTTTCGAGAAGCCGCTACAACGTGGTCTTCTCACAACCAGGGATCGGAATGATGTAGTGTCATTTATGTACTTGCAACGAAATATGGATATTCTTGGTTTTCTTCCAAGAATAATATAATTTTAGTATAATTCAATTCCTCCCCAACCCGTCTGGCCAGCGCGGGGAGTGTAGGTCAAATCCTCCGTCTGTCTCCGGCAGATGAGAGAAGGTTGTGCTGCAGTGGAGACAAAAATAACCTGATGATGATGATAATTTAATTTCTGACGAGGTGGACAGTTACCCTAGATAATCGTGGTACCACAACACGGAGACGGCGATGTTGTTCGCAACACATCACGTCAAGGGGTATCACGGGGCGAAAAGCGGGCGAAGGAAAGTCGCTTTGCTGCATTAGATTGCGCAAAGTGGCGATACATCCTCTCTGCCTCCCCTCTGGTACCAAGGCGTGAGCATTATGTTTGTATGTAATAATTTAATAAAAAATGTCATCGTTAATTGTCATATAAATGTACTAAACTTATTCAGTAATATAAATATATACATTCCACTTCGCGCCTTTATAAATGGCCTAATCTGCGTCTGATACAGAATTATATTCTCGCTCATGTCCTATTTAGAGCCTCCGTTATTTGGTAATTCATCTAAGCACAGTATCAGGCTATTTGTACGTCTGTGGTATGTACTTCCGCTCCCCTTGTTTGACACAATGCGATATTTGCGCGCACAATAGAGCCTTCATCTTACGCTATGTCAACTCCGTTAGGTTCGGTGATTCGGAGAAATGTCTGATAATAAGATTATGATTTTAACGGAAAGCCTGTGGAAGCGGAAGCTCGTCTTGTCATTATTATCTGTGTGTTCGTTTTTATTGTACTGGACGGATTTACGCTTGATGTCTAAATGAAGTTGAGGAAAAAATGTATTTATCAGGCACATGCCGGGGGGTCATGACCCCTGACCTCCTCCCCCAAATGCCTTAGTATGATCCGAAAAAATTATACTTAATGTGTAAAAAAAATGCTTTCATCTTACGTGCTATGACCATCACCTATCTATCACCTATGTTATATACTGTGACATTGTTTGAAATGTTGACATTGTAATTTAAATTTTGTGTATTATATTAGTTTATTTTATGACGCCCCTTTTACCATATAAGAATGACACGTAAAATTTACATTTTAAGATGTAAACGTGAAATAAATTAATCTAATCTATCATATATCTTACCAGTTTGACTAAATTGATTTTTAATTTAAAACAAAACCAATACGCACCTGTTATGTATCTGGAATCAAAGAAACTGGAAAAGGATTTAATTCTTTTTTCTAGTATTATTCGTTTATACTACTTTGATTCTATGCAGTCTAACCTAACTGAAACCGAAATCAGGAAATTATGGTGCTATTATATTGCTGAAGGAGGTTGCTGACGGGTTAAGTAACAGTAGATGGCGCTAGTAGTCGAGAAATAGTCTTAAATTTTTCCTGAATTTATTTACTCGTATTTTAAATGTAAAGGCAACTTATAGTTGGTGCTATATCAGTAGTCGACTTAAGATATTGTGTCTAGTCCATTCTTATATCATTTATTGATGTGGCAGATAGAAATTCTAACAAATTGTTCCATCTGGATACAACCCTGTTACTTAAAAATATATCGTCAGTGGGCCCGATTCTGAAGGCACACATTTCAAATTTTACAGCGCTAAAATTGGTTTCGTCTTTATCTTCATAATACTGTGTGACAAGGATAGCAACAGTTTTAGTGCTGTCAAATTTTAAATGTGTGCCTTCAGAATCGAGCCTAGTGGAAAGGTAAAAACGCTAAAGCGCCAGTTTGAAGGTTTAAAGTATTTTTTTTTTCGGAAAAAAATTAATGTCTCGTTTTCTACGAGGAGTATTTTTATGTAACTTGAAAAAAATACGATTGTACAATAACTGCTTAATTATGTAAAACAAAGAATCATTATAGGTCTTTTATTTTATGAGATAGATGTCGCATTAGCGAAAATCACCTGAACATATAAAAAATGTTAGTCAGGTAAAAAACGGTAAACATATACATATACATAGATAGATCGACGCAGAAATAAAATACAGTCGAATGGTATATATAACTCATTTTTGACCAATGTGTCGCTATAGCGTTTTTACCTTTCCACAGACGATATATTTGCACAATTTTAGATAATTTTACATGTACGAGAACTTTCCTACGTCTGGCACCGTTGAGTCTAATCTTGGAGTCCTTCTACAGGAGTACAGTACATCCGCGACTGCCCTGCCGAACCCAGGATCCCGGTGTACATGGTGGTAGGCGGGGCGGCTGGCGGCGTCGGCATCTGCTGGCTGCTGTGGGCTCAACTCGCCAGCCGCAGCTCCAACTCCTCAGCCAGCATCCCCGAGAAGGTGCTGGCGTACACCCTCACTGTGTTCCTTTTGGGATGGTAAGTAAATCAGTAATTTGGAAGTACAATACAATTACTCGTCGTTATGAATTCAAGCTATTGGGATTAACCCAAGATTTGTTCTAAAAATTATACACAAAATTGCTTACTCAAATAGGTACTTTATTATACAACTGAGAGACAAACAAAATGAATGGACGACTTAAAACAACCCTGAGCACACAAACATATACCTAACATACAAGCTGGTGCCCACGACTTCGTCTGCGCGGGATTAGTATTTCGAGTACCTAGCTTATATTAGCGTGGCATAGAAAAGAACTAACATTATGACATTAAAATTATAATTTTATGGCGCACGCCAGAATAGCTCGCAGATGGTAGATTTTTTCCTACTTACTTGATATTTTGGACAATTCACACAATATCTTTATAAATTGTAGCCTATGTGTTATTCTGATGTATAAGCTATATTATTGTAAAGTTTCATTAAAATCCATTCAGTAGTTTTTACGTAAAAGAGTAACAAACATCCATCCATACTTACAAACTTTCGCGTTTATAATATTAAGTAGGATACTATCCCTTATAAACGGCACCACACCCTAGCCCACAGTTACCACTCTGCGCAGGCATACTGAGCCTACGCCTGCCTACTAGCTATTCAACGATAAATGATCTCACTCAAGTGCCAAACGAATGTATGGAAGTGACTGACATATCCAGTTTCCAGTAGGAATTTCAAATTTTAACAAATCGATTGCGGTCATTTTCCATTCTGTATATCCTATCAGCCCTGAGACGCCCACTGCTGGACATAGGCCTTCCCCAATTAACGCCACCACACCCGGTCCTCCGCTTTCCGCTTCAAGCCATTTCCGGTCTTCGGCATATCTAACACTGGGCAGGCCGATCCGCGGTTTCTACTCCAGAGTTCGACTGCCCCAAAGGGCGTCGGTTCTGCGACAGATCTGGCCCTAGTATTCAGTTACTTCTAGAACATCATTAAGTACTATATACTATACTAATTATACAGGTAGTTAGCTAAATGAATAAAAATTGCAAGTTTGAGAGGACTTACAATCGTAAATCATCATCATATTAGCCTTAAGATGTCCACTGCTGGACATAGGCCTTCATGAACGCCACCACACTCGGTCCTTCGCCCTTCGTGTCCAGCTGCTTCCGCACCACCTTCTTCAGATCGTCGGTCGTTGACTCTAGAACTTGTCTGTTTCCACGACCGTTGATTCTATGGTTTAAAATTAATTCGATAGGTTAAAGGAAATGTTGCTGAAATTTAACTTTTATAGCGTTCGAGAATTCCTCGAAAGTTGATACTGTTTTATTATCAAGTTATTTATTGACTCTATTGACTCCGTTGACTTTGTTATACATATTATTTAGAACTTATAAATTTGCATGCTATTTTCAATTATAGCTGAATAGAGAAACTGTTATACTGTTAAGACCTAAATGTAACCTATTCTTAGCAAATAAAATTTGAATTTATATAACTGCTCTATGCCGGGGATCTTCGTTCGTCGAAATCTACTCGGATCTAAAATATAAAGATTCTCTGTAAAGAAAAGAAAATTCAAGTCTGATTTTTAGAATTTGTAAATTGTTCACCCCAGTGGCCGGCTGACAAATCCCCTTCAACAAAATCTAAACATAATTTTCATTGCCCTGAATATTTCATTCACATCAAATCCTTTTTAGATGATAATTTTTCAAGCGGGCTTAATGCTTTCAATGCCGGGGATGACGGGCTTTACACATTTTTGTTCCCTTCACGGTTAATAAATTATAAAAGAATTTTCGCGTAAATGTATTAGGAATATTGAATGATGCGGTTGTAAATGTGCCCACAAGAATTACCTATATTTGTCCAGTGTGTAATTAAGATTAATATTTATTGTGGGCAGGGTTTCAACTGCCCCCAAAAGTTGATAAAATTTTTTATATATTTCATTATACATTTTACCAATGCAGAATCTGTGCTACACCAGAAACTTACTGTATAATAAAAATGATGAACTGGTCTCTTCAACTAGAAAGTACACGTTTTGGAAATTCGTTTGTTTTGAGATAACTAAGAAATTTTGTATTGTATTATTCCCAAAACATTGTCATTCAAAATTAAACTACTTGTATGTCGACGACATCAAAGTAATTAAAGTCATCTTACAAATTGTAAATTTTTTTGCTGTTGCATTATTGTGCTCAGAATTGTCTATTATTTATCATGAATAATATTATAACAATATAGTAGGTTCATCATCATCAGGTTATTTTTGTCTCCACTACAGGAGCACAACCCTCTCTCATCTGCCGGAGACAGACGGAGGATTTGGCCTACACTCCCCGCGCTGGCCAGACGGGTTGGGGAGGCCTGGTTGACATATTATAATGTATTATTCCCTTAGTCGCCTTGTACGACATCCACGGGAAGAGTTGGAGTGGTCCTATTCTACTCTACCGGAAACCACACGGCAAATATAGTAGGTTGTCTGGAAGAAATCGCTCCTAGCGATAAGACCGCCTAGATGTACATGTGTAAGTTACTTTATTATTATATCTTTTTTATTTATTTTTACGTGCAATAAAGAGTAATTGAATTAAATTGAATTGAGTATTAATGTTAATGTTAAAAAAATATATAAATTTGGTTTTTACTTATCTCATGACAAATATTAGATAATTCTGAGTACATTAACGTAACAACAACAAAATGGAGAAGTAATTACTTAAATGGTTTCATGTCAGCCCTTAGACGTCCACTGTTGGACATAGGTCTTCCCCAATGAACGCCACCACACCCGGTCCTCCGCCCTCCGCATCCAGCCGCTTCCGGCCACCTTCTTCAGGTCGTCGGTCCATCTGACGGCGGGGCGTCGCACCCTGCGCGTGCCAATCCGCGGTCTCCACTCCAGAACTCGTCAGCCCCAACGGCCGTTAAATGGTTTGCCATTATTTAATTTGGTTATCAACAAAAATGTGATGTTAAATCATTTGTACATTTGGCTTGTAATAAATAAAAATCAGGGTGCAACTTTTTGTTATGCAAACAATCGTCGTATTGTCAACAATTTAACCAATATGGAAATTTTTTTCTGAACTTTCTATGTCTAGGTTATTTTATTCGCAGCTGATTTAAATACTAATGGTCCCGATTCTGAAGGCACACATTTAAAAGTGACAGCGCTAAAATTGGTTTCGTCTTTATCTTCATAATACTGTGTGACAAGGCTAGCAACAGTTCTAGTGCTGTCAAATTTTAACATTGTACCTTCAGAATCGAGCCCAATATGTACATTAGAAAAATGTACAGTACTTTACTGATTTGTTTTTATTTTCGATCCATTTGTATAGTTTTAATAACTATGACTGCTTAACATTTTCTATACGAAATACTATACAAACAAAGCTTTTAAATATAAATCTTATATTCAGAACAATGCCTTTATAATTATAACAGACTTTCAAAGGCTTCAAACATTCGTCGTTTCTAATTTCGTCTCAAATATCTTCAAAAACAATTCTGTTCCAGCCATGATTATTTTCAGAATTATATACGGAACAACAAAATAAATTAAGAACAATGTAATACCAAGCTAAATATAATATATAGGTAGGTACATATATTATATACATGGTGGGAAGATCGAACGAAACCTGGAGGAAAAGTACCTACCTTAAAATACTGAAGTTACGAAAGTTTACTTAAAGAAGACTTTATTTTTATTTTTACAAATACTTTGAACCGTATTCAAATTCTTTTTGAATATTCAGCAAGCTCCACTAAATTACAACAATCTGCATCAGCATTAATGTAAAACACAAAAAAGCTAAATGACAATATGCACTGGAAGATAATTACGCCATTCGAACTCAAAAATATTGTTGGAAAAATGGAAAGTAAAAAAAGCTGTGGGTACGATGATTTGCCAATAACAGTTATAAAGGATAACATAGACATATTGGCAGAACCTTTGGCAATTTTTTACAATAAGTGCTATGAAAATGAAGTTTTTCCGGATCAGTTAAAGTTGGCAAAAATATTACCAATACACAAAAGGGATAAAAACTGACCCACAGAACTATATACCAATTTCATTACTATCTAAAATATTCGAAAAACTACTTATAAAAAAGCGGCTGATGACACGTCTACATATCAATAACATTATAAATAATAGGCAATACGGGTACCAAGTAAAAGTTGGAACAAGCGATGCCATTGATACTCTGGTTGATGACGTCCTAATGGAATTAAATGTATAAAGAAAAGTAATGGGCTTGTTTCTGGATTTAAGCTCCGCCTTTGATAGGTACTGTGGACCAAAGTATACTTATCACAAAACTAATACATTATGGTTTGCGAGGTAAACCTTTGGGACTCTTCAAATCCTCTCTACAAAACAGGTACCAATTCGTTGAGTTAAAATTTACTGAGGGTAGTACTGAAAGAAGTTACAGGTCTGCATTACAAAAAATTGCACAAGTGTCCCACAGGGATCAATATTGGGACCAATATTTTTTATAATTTTCATGAATGATTTAATACATTTTGTCAGCAATATCAACCCGGATATGAAAGTAGTAGTCTTTGCAGACGTTACTAATGCAATAGTTTCAGCCAAAAATCTAGAAGAGCTTGAAATTAAAGCTCTGTCAGCCTTCAATGAGTGGTTTAACATTAATAATTTAAATATCAATAGTAGCAAAACTAATACAGTTCTTTTCAGAACTACAACTGCAAGTAGTAAAACCTTATTTATAAGATTAAATCAAAATAGGATTTCATTGGTAGACACTGTTAAGTTCCTAGGAATATATTCGGATTTGAATTGGAAAGAGGAGCTGAATAAAATTGAAAACAAGATTAGTTCCGCTTGCGTTGAGAAGTTTACGAGAGGAGGCAACAATTGAACAACTTAAAGTAGTTTATCACACCCTGGTGGAGTCACATTTTCGGTATAGTATTAAGTTGTGGGGAAACGGTTACGATTATAATATTAAAAAGGCTTTTGTGATCCAAAAAATAGGCCATAAGAGCTATAGTAAGAATTTCCCAAGTGGGAATCATGTAGAATACACTTTCAAAGCCTCAATATCCTAACACTACCCAGCCTATATATTTTAGTACTGTTATGTGACCTGGTCAAGCATCCAGGAAGGTACGAGACTGCAGAACAGAGGTGCCTACGCCAAATGACAAGGAGAAAATACATTCCATATACAGTAGTACAACGACTCAGAATTGTTGAGCATAGTGTGCGACATTTTTTTTTTTTTTTTCGAAATGACATTGCTATTGGCCCTGAAGGCCTTCACAGCTTCACCGGAGGGAGAGCGAGCGCAGGTGCGCTCGGCTCAGTTTGCTGGCGCAGAGGGCGCTCAGCGCTAATTTTAGGGGGGTGCAACTGGCCTAAGGGCGCCCATGGGGCACGGACCTCGGCTTAGGACGTTGCTGTGAGTCTGGATAGTCGGGGAGAAGCGACCGGAGGTGTGACGGTAGCGTGAGTATCTGTGTGAGGTGGAGGTGGGGCGCCGTCCTCGCCGGCGAGGGCGGTATGTCGGTGCAGTGTTCCTATCGGGCGCCTGGCGGCGGATTGCCAGTGTGATCTCGTCGTCAGGATCGTCTAGTACATGTCTAGGTCGACGCTTTCGGACGCTTGCGTCTGTGCGAGGGTGGTAAGTGGTGGCACTCACCAAACGCTGGTTAGGATGTTCAGCAGCGGCATCGAAGAAATCCCTAGATCTTAATTTTAAGTATTGAGCTATGGTAGGAAGTTGGAGGTCAATATGGAGATTTTCATTGCGCACGAACCACGGTGCACCCGTGGCTCTGCGCATGAAACGGTTTTGGAGGGTCTGGAGTCTGTGGATGTGTGTGGGAGCGGCATGGGCGAAGACAGGACTGGCGTAGGTAAGGATTGGACGTATGCAAGTTTTGTATAAAGTCAGCTTATTTCTAAGTGACATTTTGCTATTTTTACCTATGAAGCAACCGAGACGGCCGAGAATGAGGGCCGCTCTGTTGCGTACGCGTTTGATGTGAGGCTGAAATGTGAGACCTGCGTCTAGAGTGACGCCTAGATACTTGACCGTCTTTTCCCATGGGATCGGTCGGTCGTATAGTGAGATCTGGTCGACACCGTTCCTGGGTCGATTGGGACCCCTGTAAAAGTACATTGCTGCACTCTTTTCAGGGTTCACTTCGATCCTCCATTTCCGGAACCACTCGCCTAGGGCGTTGGCTGCGGACTGGAGTAGTCGAATGACTCTGGAACGGTTTCGGCCCGGCGTGTAGAGGGCAGTGTCATCTGCAAAGAGAGCGAGCTTTACACCATCAAGCAGTTGGGTTATATAACTGCCTGCCCACAATTTAAAATCATAGATATTCCACTTATCTTTAAAAACGCTTTGAAGCGCTTCTTGTTGGAAAAGAACAGCAGGCTGGTGTTGAAGAAATATTTACTCTTTCTCACAACTTCTTTTAATATACACCATAGGAATATATTGCCGTGTGGTTTCCGGTAGAGTAGAATAGGACCACTCCAACTCTTCCCGTGGATGTCGTACAAGGCGACTAAACGAATACATTATAAAACATCAATCATGCCTCCCCAAGTCGTGTGGCCAGCGCGGGGAGTGCAGGCCAAATCCTCCGTCTGTCTTTGGCAGATGACAGAGGGTTGTGCTCCTGTAGTGGAGACAAAAATAACCTGATGATGATGATAGGAATTTAAATAACTCTAGGTTACCTACGTACATACTCGTACACTACGTACGTCTAAGTCTAAGATTCGTTGTGCGCCGTTGCGTCGTATCTTCGTTACAGCGAGAATCATTTCTCTCTGTAGAATGTGATTAAGTTTGTACCATAGTAAATTTATGGGAGAATATTAATAAATAATTAATATTTCAGTGTGTATATCTTTGTGAATTTCTATAAAAGCAACGCCACCCAAGATGATGGTTAAAGCTCATACCACATAAGAGTATTTATATTAGTTAGTTCGTTACTTCACACCTACGCAATCTACTAATAGCGTCTGAGATAATTGAAGGCAAATATCTGGGAAGACAACAAATAGGCGATCAATTTATTAAGTACCTTCATTCAACTCCAATTATAATACTATTCATCATTATTCCTATTATTGTGTAGTATAATATAAACGAGAAAGTTATTTCTCTACGCCTTTACGCTTATGCCGTTTTGGTAACTATCTTTCATCACTTGTTACGAAAAAGGAGTTTTTTTTAGCTGTTTTCGTAACTTGTTACGAAAAATGGTTTTTATCACGCTGTGTATTAAATAAGAAAAAAGTCTTCATCATGTTAACTTCCTTTCTTTTTTATGGTGTAGAAAGGCAAAAAATACCAGTACAGTTGTATGACTCTTCAAAATCTTGCCAAATAGCATCTAACTAAAGCAAAAATAAGCTTAATAGATACCTCACTTCACTCAGGCACATTCCCCCGTTGTTGCTTAAATGGTTAATTAAACTGTCTTTCTTGGCTGGTACCGACTCCAAAAATAACTTATTGTAAATAGGATCATCATCAGGTTATTTTTGTCTCCACTGCAGGAGCACAACCCTCGCTCATCTGCCGGAGACAGACGGAGGATTTGGCCTACACTCCCCGCGCTGGCCAGACGGGTTGGGGAGGCCTGATTGATGTTTTATAATGTTATTCCCTTAGTCGCCTTGTACGACATCCACGGGAAGAGTTGGAGTCCTGTTCTACTCTACTGGAAACCACACGGTAATAGGTATATAATTATCAATAATTTCGTTGATTGTCATTTAATGCTCTTTGCTTTGAAGTAATTAAAATATTATTTTCTACTTTTTAGTTTAAGTTTGTACATGTAGGTATAATAGTGTTGAGGTCGGTTTTTGTTTTTTCTAAAAAATATTTTTTTCGTAGTTAGTTACTAAAACGGTTGCGAAAACGGCTTTATTATTTTGTTTTGACGGCGGAGAGTATCAGACTAACTTTATCCAGATTTTTTCATGATCGAAGTTTTTCACATCATAGAAATTTAATGAAGATACTTAGTATCCAAAAGTAAATCTTTATGGAGCGTGTGTGCCAAGAATCGCGCACATATTGTATCACTAAATTATATTACGTCATCTTTTATTATCCGGACTAGAAATTGAATACTTTGTGGCTTATTTGTTTCTTTCGTACAACTTAGGAAAAGAGGAATAATATCTCTCTGGTTTTATCATCATCATATCAGCCCTTAGACGTCCACTGCTGGACATAGGCCTTCTCCAATGAACGTCATCACACCCGGTCCTCTGCCGTCCGCATCCAATCGCTCCTGGCCATTTTCTTCCACCACGTCATTAAACTGTCCTCTTCCGGTCTCTCCCAAGTCCCGTTTATATTAATTTACGGTCTTTGATTATTACCAGGTTCGCGTTTGGCAACTACTGGACTCTTGGCATCATGTGGCCCGACTACGCGCCCACGCTGTTTGAGCCCAACCAGTGGTGCCACAGGACTTTATACGTGTTCGCACTCACGCAGCTTGGAGTGGTTTGGGGCCTCATCACGTTGTTAGTGATGCTACTATTGGCACTTATCGTCTGCCAGGTGAGTTCTAACCACAGTAATCATATCACAATCAAGCATAATGCATTTTTTGTGGCCCGTCTACGCAATTATGTTATTCGAACCCAATCAGTGTCATCTCAGGACCCTCAGTCTGTTTAAGCTGATACTAGGTAAAATGGTTTAGACATAGACATAGACATTTATTATTGGTAATCGGCAATTACAGGTAATACAATTTTAAAATCTATAACATAACATAGTAATAAATATTATATAAAATGATTACGTCTCATAAAATAATCTAAAAGAATAAACAAACATTAAACACTACTAATTACATTTACAATTTTCAATGAATTCATCAAAGCTGTAGAAAGTTTGCTCGATGAGCCACTTCTTCAGCCTCAGTTTTAATGAGGGAGTAGAAGGTGCGTCTGGTATGTCGTCGGGTATCCGGTTGTAGACGGACGGGCCCATGGTACGTATCAACCTCGACGACTTCGCCAGGGAGTGAGGACAGGTGCTAACTTGCTCACGTTTCTCAAGTTGTACTTATGGCCATCTCCTTTTCTGACGAAGTCATCGGGATTCTCCCTTACATACAACGCAGTCTGCAGAATGACCCTGACCTTCATCACGTTGTTAGTGTTGCTACTACTAGCATTATCTGACTGGTAAAATCAAGCATAGTTGTTCAAGTCCATTATGTGATGTGTTCTTGTTGACAAAACTTGGATTTGCTTGGAGCCTCATCTCGTTATCAGTAATGCTACTATTAGCTCTTATTGTTTGTCTGCCAGCTCTGAGCACATCGTCATCATCAGGTTATTTGGGTCTCCACTGCAGGAGCACAACCCTCTCTCATCTGCCGGAGACAGACGGAGGATTTGACCTACACTCCCCGCGCTGGCCAGATGGGTTGGGGAGGCCTGATTGATGTTTTATAATGTATTCCCTTAGTCGCCTTGTACGACATCCACGGGAAGAGTTGGAGTGGTCCTATTCTACTCTAACGGAAACCACACTGAGCACAATCAAGCATAATGCATCATGTTTGTGGTTCGATTACGCATCCACATTGTTGAAACCCAGTGGTGTCACAGTACATTCAATATGTTAGCGTTTACGCAACTTGGGATTCCATTGCGTTACCATCGGTTAAGTAATAACTGCACGCCCATGTCGTAGGAACCAACAATAAAAGTGAGAAATGACGTTAGACTCTGTAACCTGTACCCGTACTGATGCAATTTCTTTTTAATTTAAAATTATTATATTACATATGTTTTTTCTTAGGCCATCCTACTGAAACCACTGGGTTTATTTGTAGGATCGTGGTCGCTACTTGTACAATCTTAATTCAATTAATACCTTGAATGGAGACTATCTAGGTCGCATTGCTGCTCGCCAGATAGTACCCCTTCATAGCAACTTTTACTTTTCGCGCATTGCCCCCCAGCATGTCGTCCACCAAACTTTCTGGTAATTCGTAATTAATTATATTTGCTGAAAAAATTTAAACCTCACGTAACTGCTTCTAAAACTGCCCTTAATTGTCTGTCAGTTGATATGCTTACCACCTTCAAACACTTACCGTTGCGATGTCACTTCTTCTTTGTTGCGCATTGGCGCTAAGGTTAAATTAAACTTATTTTATTTGTTATCTTCACCAAGGTGTTCGGCTGCGGTTGGCTGGGCCCGCCGCGCTACAAGTAGCAACGGCGCAGCGTCGTGCTCGAGCTGTGGCACAGAAACATCAACAACACCATGGACGTCGCCGGCGCCCTACTGCCCTTCACCCAAGTCGTCAGACCTGAGCTCACCATTCACGTGCAGGAGGTCCTCACGCAGGCCGATAAGGATGGCCCTGAGGTATTTAAACTCTTTCTTTGTTACTTCATTTATTTCTCCCCTCTTCTTTTCTTGCTCTGTTCCTCCACTCCTCCGTTACGTTGCTTATACGCTCTTCCAAACGTCCACTCCTTCGCTCCCTGCTTCTCCGGTGCTCCTCTCTTCCGCTTCTCTACTCCTCCGTACCTCCATTCCTTCGCCCTCCGTTCCTCTCTTTCAAATCTAAACATGTAAAAAAAACTTTAAATATAGTGGATATAAATTTGTATTTCACAGGTACAGAAAAAACACCTCATTCCTGAAATCAATGAGCCAACTGATGACGTGAGTCCAATAAAAACCAAACATAGTCCAATAAAATCAAAAAATAATCAATTGAATTCCAAAAACAGTCCTGTCAAAACCAAAAACAGTCCAGTGCGCAAAAGTGGCAGTCCGGTGCGGGTGAAAGAAACAGACATGGTGAAAGTGAAAAGCAGTAGGAACGGCACTCCAGCCTGATGGTTGTTGGTCGTGCTGCCGCCCAAAAAGCACGTACACTTCGAAGCAACAGACAAAATATATTATTTCTGACTAGTTGTGGGATCAAGAAGGTTTCGTATCAGGTGTGACGGTGCTTGTATTTGATACACAGATCATCTATTGCTTCAATTACTGAAACTGTTCTTGCATTAAAATATACAACTGTGACAATGAATGGGGGTCACAAAGGAGATGAGGAGGTACTCATAGCTATTGTCGCAGCTCCTTCGACGTCCTGCCCGTTATTGTCTATATACGATGATCTAGCCAGTGTCAACGGTGGCTAGAGTCACTCACTAGAAAACTAGGAATTCACAATCTTATAATCACTGCAGTCCGTAATCGTGTCGTATTCGCTCGCGCTCGGTGCGCACGCGGCGATGAGACGGCGGTCGCCGGAGTACGGGACGGGAGGGTAGTTTGACATTATGGTGGGATCGTAAATATCGGATGCCCACTCATTGTCACACAACGTAATTTAAGAATGGCTTTTGTAAAATGAAGTCTTAGATGGTTTGTATATTTACTAGTATAGAGACAAGTTGCTTGATTGTAGTGCTTTTCGTATCGGCTCTGTGCTCAAAAGCTTTTTACACGTTTCTGTTCCATAGATATATAAATATCTATGCCATAAGCTCGAGGCATGACGTTAGAGTAATTTTTTGTATGTGATAGTAGAGTTACATTAAAGGGTTCCGTAAGATCTTTTTGAGTAACTATTGTAGATATAGAAACATATATCTATAGATTATGGAACTCTGCTTTTGATTTTAAAGTAAAATACAACGAATATTTAATAGATGTAGGTGATCGCTTTTGTAAATAAACTTGTGTACAATGAACAATCATATAGCAGCTGGTTAAAGTGCCCAGTATGGAACAAATATATTGATTATTAGTAGAGAAATGTATACCTAACCTACACATATCTGATATACATAACAGACATAAATAGGTCATAGTTTAGGTAGATTTAAATCACTATATAATTTTGTATAAACAAATATGTGCACTTTAATATACGACCGTATGTTTATTATGTGAATATTTGGAAAATTAAGGTCATATTTAATGGATCATTATATTTATTTAAGTGGTTAAGGATTTGAGGTTCCAGATATTTCTATTTCCTCAATTATGGTAAATAATCACTATTTTAAAAACTACAGACCCCCATTAATGTTTTGTTTGTACATCGACAAACAGGGGTAATCGCTAAAACGCCATTTTGGGAAAACATACAAAAATAAAGTTTGAAGCTTGTTTTTATAGAAATAAAAAAAATCATTTCGCATGCATCTATTGGTCCTAGGATCATCAAATATGACACTAAATATATCACAACAGTTTTTTTAGACAGAGACATCTACAATACTTAACATTAACAAACTGCCTCTCCAAAGTACAGATTTTGAAGTATTTAAAACCAGACTGCTACTCTATTTAATTAAGGAAGCATTCTATTGCATTTATATTATATTCTATTCTATGCATTAAAGGTAGCATTCTCAATACGAAATTATTTACTTTTGTATGTGGAAATGATGAGAAAACTATTTAATATATTTACCCTACATTTTATCAATAAATTGGGCTCAATTCTGAAGACACAATGTTAAAATTTTACAGCACTAAAACTGTTGCTATCCTTGTCACACAATATTATGAAGATAAAGACGAAACCAATTTTAGCGCTGTCATATTTTAAATGTGTGCCTTCAGAATCGGGCCCATTGTAATGCTTAAATGGATAAGATTTTTAACGGTTTCTTATGTTCTCTAGAAATAATATTATTGCATGAATTCTAACGCAGATCACAGAGCCCATTATACAAATGTACACTACTTGTGACTTACCTGTGTATCTCAATAAATATTTTTGAATTCTAGTAGTATTTTCATGAAATTCGAAAATGAAACCATTACTATATGCCATTATATGTAACAAAAATCTTACTATATTGTAGAAAAAGTCCTTTCTATTCTGTTCTATTTTGCAAGATAAGTGTCGATTTCTACCAAAGTGGTGCTTTAGCAGTTTTTAGATTCGACTCTGTATATATTTTCTTAATTTTACTTTAACTGTAAACTAATTATTAATATCTGGATTCTCAAATTTAAAAGAAATCACGAGGAAACTGCATGGAACAGGCTTTAATAGATATTTTGTGAGGACAAATATTTTTGTATGCAAAAGTGAAATATATAAAATTTGGATGTGCTTTTAGGTGTCGAGTGTCAGAAGTTGGTTCACCATGTCCTCTAATTAATTCCATCTTATTATTCGTTCATTAAACTTAATATGTGTTACATCATAAACGTTAAAATTAATGTGTGTGATATACATAGGCCAAAATTTAATGCCTGACGCACATTGACCATTGTACGTTTCACCCCCTAAATGGCACAAATTCATGCAATATCTATCCGATTGCATTCTCACACAATTAACTAGTTTCGTTTTTGTTGTCATCATCATCAGCCGAAATACGTCCACTGCTGAACTTAAGCCTCCACAATAGAACATAACTTTTACTTGGCTGTCCTTTGGGGGTTGGTTATTGCAGTAATGATTCTTAATATACACAGGAGAAGAAACCAAACTTCAAAATCTGTCATAGGAAAACCTGACAAATAAGACGCAGTAATTTTTAATCCAACGCATGCATTCATATCGTGCGAAAACGGTTCAAAAAACGATGATTGGTCAGAAATAAAATGTATAGATGTATTTTCTCCGTCTTCTGCAGTAACTGGTCGTCAAGTCTTCAGGGAGATGGCTCGTGATAACTCTCGGGAGTACGACCTGTAATTTTCTCCCTTTTGATGAATAATACCATTATGTATAATTCTACCCCCACGCTATTGACGTTGATTGACGTTATTGAAGAAAGTCTGTAACTGCGTCATTAGGACTGGAGTCCCGGCGCGTGGAAAGAGAAACGATTTAATTTTATTTATAGACGTAAGGGGGCGCAATAAATATCACTGCTTATATTTTATAAGTTATAAACTTTATCAGTGATAACTGATAATTTATGAGTTATTACCATAGCTCGAACCGGTTGACATTTGCAAGATGGAAAAAAAAGTAACTAATAGAGAAAATTACTTATAGTATGCTTTAATAAAAATAAAAAAAAGTATTTACACCGCAACCCCACTTTGAGCAGACACACTGACATTATTTACCTATCTTTGATTAAATCTATTTACCAGATTTAAGAAAAAAGGTGTGTTGCAGAAAATTAAGTGTCTGAAGTTGGTGGTTGCTTCTGTCTAATACAACAATCAGTGATATAAATAACATATATTATATAACTGACCTTATAATTGAAGCAGAAGTATTTGTTAATATTTATTAAGATAATAATTTATTTATAAGTAACATTCGTTAACATTGACAGTCTCTAATTGCCTGTATATATTTTTTTACTATTTCTTGTTTTATGTAATTATTATTAAAGAATTATAATGTTGAAATTTTTTTGCATGCCTAATTATGGCAGAATATGTTGGCCAACTATCTATATTATCAATTATCATTGTACTAATACCATATTCCAGCAAATAAATTAAGTTTCATATTATTTCAAATATCTATTTTCTATTTTCAGAGGCATGTGTGAATCCACTCAGACTTTGATATTAGAATTAATGTGACCCGAGTCTGGTGTCCTTTGTCATATCTCTCATTTTGTGACGATGTGTTTTAAAATTTATGTACCTATTTGGTAAACCACTGAAAGGAGTTATCAATGTATGATGACATTTTATGAAAGGGCATGTAATATTTTACTATGTAGCCTGGCATGCCTACTGTCGGCCTTTTTGAAAAAATCTCGAAATTGCAGCCACTGATCAACCCTTGATTGTAATTTCTAAAATAAAGACACATATATCCAACAGTGGACGTCCATAGGATGGTATGATGATGGTGATGTGGTCCATAACTTTATTTAATATTCTAGTTCACTAAAATATGTGCAAATAGATTAGATGGTCATATGATGTCTTTGTCATTTTATATTTCGGAAAGTTGACACTCTAGAATTGACTACATTACATTCTTTGTTTGTATTGAAGTCCTCTGTCGATATTTTAAGATTTGATCAGAGGCCGCGATTTCGAGAATTTTTCAAAATGGCCGACAGTAGGTATGCCAGAAAAGTTAGATAGATGGCCTTTCTTCATGTCTTAAATAATGTTAGCGTAGTTAAGTAGGCTATGTTTCATTTTATCGTACTTCACGATATAAAATCAAATTAAGCTTACGATATGTACAGTGGCTGTATAAAAATGTTTATCGTCTTGAAGTCTATTTTTGCTTGTATAGAAACAGTGTTTGTTATCTATTTTATTGTTTCGTTCTAAAATCTACAACATTAGCCAGTTACAAATTCCTAACATAGGTAGGTATAACAATTTTTTTTATAAGAAAATAAAAGATTAGATAGGTACAGACAAAATATAGGTACAAACAAAATAGAAACAGATAAAACAGATTCAAATGTAAATAGTTTATCACAGATTACAAGATTAATAGATTTTATGATTACATGAATTGATAACGAATAAAACATTCTAATTACCAGGACAATACATATTGGCAGTAATTAGTTACAATCCACAGTCAACATTTGAATAAATCTTAAGTTTTGTTTACTGTTTTACCGACTCCGTCTTGTTAGTAGTACATAATTTACACCTAAATTGTTATCAATGTTTTCTACCTTTATAAAATAAACAATTTAATTATATTATTCTGACAATCTGTTTTGTGGCATAGTTTGAAAAGGTAACATGTGCTCGCGACATGTTAAAGGAATGAATTTGAAAATTGGACAACCTTTTTATATTGCCACTGTACTGCCGCCTTGAGTTAAATAACAGGGACCTTGACTAACCATGGTAATGTTATCATATAATACATGTATGATCTTGACCACAAACGTATTTTCCATCATTTTTATTTTACATATTACCCTTCTTGCCTGACGTCCACCGCAATGGTGGTTTATTGTTTAATTTATGATTATTCGTTATTAATCTATCCTTACCAGTTAAGGGTCTATTCAGACGAATGACAAGACAACCACAAAAATGTAGTAGAACCCGAATTTATATGAAGTATATTCACACGCACCACAACGACTGTTGTGAGTGTCGTCGATGTCAACCATACGAATCATAGAACAACTGCATCGCAACCACTCGCTTGATTTGTTAGCGCAACTACAAGCTTTTGTGTTTATCAAATGTCAATAACAATGCAGTTATGTGGTTGCGTTGTTGTGGTAATGGCGTTGATTGGTTTTGTCGATACTGCAGCAGGGAAGTTGGCAGAAGCTCGCACATCGATTTTGCTGCAATAATGCGAAAGAAAGCGAGCTCTCTGATAACGGGATCCTGAAGGACGTTGGAAGGTCCCATCATCAAACACTGGGTGGGGTTGTTCAAACCACGGAAAAATCTATCTTTAGTTTTACAAGAATCTAGTTAATAAGTTTATGACCTGCGGCACTACAGGAGCACCAGCCTATCCGTACGCATTTGTATGTGCGTAACTGTTCACTGCCAGCTGTGCTTCATTTTGACGTTAAACTGGCTAAACTAAAATATTTGGTATTTTATAATAATAGTATGGATTTATATGTCTAAAATAAATAATAATGATGGATGTATATGTCGTTCGTCTGAACAGCCCTTTAAGATCACTCGGAATTAGGTGAGCCTTATTAAAATATTCCCCTACTTTTTTTTTTAATATTTTCATACTTCATTCAAAATTTATAAAATCATCCCACTTTGAGACCAATTTATGTAACAAAAAGCTTTTTGTAACAATGTTATTTTGAACCTCAGGAATATACAAACATATTTAGGAAATTGGAAATCCATTTAAAAGGGTGCTGCTTGCTTAGTTTCTTAAATAAGGGATCGGAATTAGGTAGTTTCATTTATGTATTGGCGACGTAAACATTCCCTGATTTATTCGGAGACTTGTTAAAAAAAATGTTTGTTATTAATTTATGTATAAACTCATACAGTAATAGAAATATCATTCCAAACCGCTTATTTATAATAAAAAATAATATATAATAAAGAAGACATTTATTTCTTTCCCTGACAAAAAAAGAATTTACAGCGATTGAAAAATAAATCTAACATTTATATAATATTAATTAAATAAGTAAAATATTTAATTAAAAAATACTGTTATTAATTTTTTTTTTCTACAAGTTCTTTGGGGGTAGGCCAACATCGCTCATTTATTTAGTAATCTAAAACTCTATCGCCTCCCGTTTACCAGTAAAATAAAACACAAATAATATTAAATAATCTTTTGATACTTTTTAGTTATTACTACTAAGAGTTCCGCGATTTTCTTAAAATCCAGTGAAAAAAAAATTCCATATAAATCGTCGCATGTATCCACATAAGTCACACTACCTAACTCCGATCCCAGCTTATAATATAGTATTATAATACTACTTATGTAATATAGCAATGCAAGTAGAATTGAAGTTTATAAATATAACATTGTATAGGTTACCACAGACCACATAATTAAATATTTAGACACATCTGCAATTGGGAACATAGAAAATTATATATGTAGTTATTTTTATATAGACAATTGTATTAATCTGTAGTGAATTAGTAAATAAAAAAATACATTTATATACTCTATACCTACTGGGTGATAATAAAATGACTGTTAATATTTTTTTCCAGAAACTCAGTATCACATTTTAAAATTATTTGTGAGGATAGTTTTTTTTTTAACATTTTTAATTAGTATAATCCGATATTTCCCAAACGTATGCTCACTAGTCAGCGGCGGGAAAGGGAGGGTAGCGGAAAGGTGTGACGGGGAGCGTGGCGATACGGTAGGCCATCGAACTCAGCACGCGCGCGCGCGTAGTCTTGTCCATAAAGTCGCATGTTTTTAGGAAAACTTGGAAGAGTCAGAAGTAACATTTTTTACTTGTTGCAATTTTTTTTTTATTTTCATTACAGAGCGTGTACTCAAAATATCCACAGACATTTTCTTATCATCCGATATATCATGTAAGAAGTAAGTGACTTCGCATATCTCTTCATATCCTTATGGAATATTAAACAACGCCGTGTATGAACTTGACGTAAAAGATGATAATAACGAGGTTACCTCGAAAATCTTAAATTATATTGCTCTTAGCGTCTCTATGACATAATGTCGTTTCAAGTGTACTTTAATAACAGATTTTCGGCACAATAATGAATAGCAATTATATTCAAAAGTCAAATGGCAAAACAGCTCTTATATAAACATAGATTTTGAGGGATACCTACACATAACCTACCGTATGGTTTCTAATAAGCATATAGAATAAACTATTGTGATAGATATCACAGTAACAAATAATAGGATTCGTACAGTTACTGAAAATCATAATTTTATTGTACTGCTTAATAATAGAGTAAGTTAATATCATACCTTTGGAATGCTTCGTGGGACAAAGATCACTTCTTAAAAGGTCAACTTCTGGAAATGTCCACTCTGGATATGTAAATTTATGGATAAATCCACTCATGAAAATGTTTTCTTCTGGATATAGCCACTTCTTAAAATATCAATTTCTGGAAATATCCACTTCTTAAAATGTCAACTTTTGCGAATGTAATGATGTGTCATACTGACAGATAAACGGACATTGTAAGGGTTACTTTTTGTCATTTGCGGAACTCTAAGACCGAGTCATGCAGCGCTCTGATGAGGTGGACAATTATTTCCCTAGCTAGTCGTGGTACCTCAACAAGGCGGCGATGTTGTTCGCAACACATCACGTCAAGGGGTATCACGGGGCGAAAAGCGGACGAAGGAAAGCCACTTTGCAATATCACATTGCGCAAAGTGGGGATACATCGTCTCTGCCTACCCCTCTGGGACCAAGGCGTGATCATTATGTATGTATGTATGTAAAAATAGGGTGGGACTCCATAAGAGGACAGTTACAAAAGAGGACATTTCCAAAAGTACAATTATTGTCCTATGAAGCGCTTTAGAACAGACACAGTTTTTGCATTAATAAACAGCACTTTTAATATAATAAATATTTATTAGTTATTCCAACATTTTCTTTGACAAATTACTTAATATGTCACATCGAATTAAACCTACTGGGCCAGAATTACATTATGTCATACAGATGAAATATTTCAGAATTTAATAGTAGATTTAGTAGAAATGCAAAATGTGGTCTGAGCTAGACTTAATTCAAAACATAATAGGTATTATTAGTGCCTAAGCGTGTACTTTTGAAGCCTAGATCTGAATTCCCGAACCTGAACTCAATGAATATGCAATGTGTAAACTGCTAGATACTACTTCAAATATTCTTATATATCGTCAGTTAAGTTCTAACAGCACTTAAGTCGTTTTAGGCTTTGAGAATTTAATGCCATTAGAAAGTCATCGATTCCAGTGGCGGTAGGCATTACGGAAGCAGGCTAGGTTGGCTTTTAGATTTATGCAGTTTTAATGACATTTAGTCTGTAACTTGGATCTATTAACTCTGGACGAGTAATATTACCATTCTCACCTGTACCCCCTCTGTCACGAACCAAGAATTTTGCCATGGCGATTATTTCTTTTTGTCAATCTGATGCAGACGCTCGGCGAGACAATATATGTGAAAAAATGGGTAAATGCGCATTAATGTGGTGCACATCTTATAGTGGCAAAACAGGCAATCTGTCTTTTCACTTGTAAGTATAATTTTGTTTCATTTACATGGCTACTTTTATCGAAAGTCAAAATTATTTAAAAATAAAAACAATGTCAAAGGCTCTATGTCAAAGTAGTGCAACAATAGATCACATAAAAATAAAACGTCGTGTGTGCGAAATAATGAACAAGGATATTACGATAGTGTGTATTAATTACGTAAAGTTAGCGTTGTGTGAAGTTCTTCCCCCCTCGGACAGTTGATTGAACGTGATTCCATACTTCGACGAGTTTCTGTCGTGTCCAGAGGTTAATAGGTCCAAGGTCTGTAATGATTACCACAGTACTCATAAATGTTTGTGAATAGAACGAATTTATCGATAAATAACTTCCTGCAATTGCAATGTTCTATGCAGCTGTAGGCTTCTCTACGGGAATCCATGTGGGCAGATCAAGGGTTATAGTGATCTGAACGGGACTCCCTCGGTGCTCTAGTGGTACAACCCACAGCTTTACTTCGTTACAGCGAGCTATCCATGTTTATATTCTTCCTATACATTTGACATTGGCAACATCCTGAGGAAGGTCATTTTAGGTAGAAAAAAGTCAATGAAAATATACAAAACATTATTTATGATAATGTAGATGCAGTATTATCTAAATTTAAATAAAATACAAAGGATAAAACTGTATTAAGTTGTCAGTTTTGACTTTCGTGTTATCAGAACTTAAGCGACGATTATTATATTACGATTATTCTCTCAGATAAACTGGCCAATCTTAAATTTAACCGATGACCGGAGAATAAATGTTTGATGATGCGATTTCACTATTTTCGATTTCGATTACTAACTGCTCCGCACCGCTCCATAACTTCATTTAAATTACTGTATCTAAGAACACTATTATAACTGATGTAAAGAGGCATCTCTTTACTTCACTCCTAACTACCTCCCTCCTTCCCAGGAAGACCTGGCGACACTTCGACCCTTCAGAATCTTTTGTGCCGAACCCCTGGCCACCAACGGTGCCCCAAGCCTATTTGGTGGACTTCACATACGCCTTAGAATTTCGTCTTTGGCATGTGCAGGTTTCCTTACGATGTCTTCCTTCACCGAAAAGCATGTGGTATTATAAATAAACCGTTCTTAAGTTTGGAAAAACTCATTGGTACGGGCGGGGTTTGAACACACGACCTCATGAACGAGAGGCGAGTGCACAACCAACCGGCTACCACGGCTCAAGCCAATACGATGAAAACGTTGGTCTTCGGTTTCAGTTGATAAACGTCGTGAATCAAACTGACTTTCATTAAGCCTTGATAAGTTCGTGTATCTCATCTGAGAAAGTCTAGGCCCGCTGCTCAAAACTCTCATTTGAAAAGTTTATCGCATTTCTTTCCCTACCACAGCTCCTACCTCCCTCTCTAATGGTCAGGATAACAGACTTTAAAATTAATGTTCATAACTAAGTAAATATACAATTACAACAGATACCATCACAATAAAGTAACAAACTTAATAAGAATCAACGTCATTCGTAATTTACCATCTTAATTCAATTCAATAATTTTTTATTTAAGTTTAGAATTAACAATGACATGTATATTTGATTTTAGATGGCCTTGTGTAATATTTCCCCATATAATATTTTAAACACTTCTTATGTACATCCTCGGTACTGTTAAAAACTCTGCAGAACTGGTGGAGATTCTATCTGTAGAGCGGCCCCTCCCATCTCCCTTTTTTTTAGTATTAGTAATATGTCAAATTGTATATGTGTTTCTATCATCTCTGTTTCTCTTAATAAATACATTAAAAAATACATAAAAAAATTATATACAATCATCAGTTATTATGGTTATACTTAAGATTAGCTGGCTGATCTAAGGTAAGCACTGCACTCTAACATTTTAAACATAACATAAATTAAGAATTAGGATTACACATATTTAATTCATTGGTGACCACGAAATATTAATCATAGTTTTATCATTAGTAGTAAACATAGAACTAGGTATCTATCAATGTTTAATAATGCACTGGGTGAAAAGTTTACAGATCTATCAGATTTTATAGTTTTGTACGACTCTGCACCGGGTGCGACTGAAAATCAGCGCCTAGCACCTTACTTGGTCTACCCATATGCTGAGTCGTTTGCCCTTTTGCTACCATTCTTTGTTAAAATTTGTAAATTGTATTCTCTTTATTATTATATATTTTTTTCCTTTTTCTTGTTTTGTTAGTTTTTTCTTTTGTGTGTGCCAATTGGGGCAGTAAATGAATGTTTTTTCTTTCTTTCTTTCTTTCTGTCCTTCCTATACGAACTGTGCCCTCTGTTTTTGTTAGTCATGTCTTAATTTAAGTAAAATTCGAAAATTGAGTGAAGGAATTATTGTAAAATATTTAAAATTGTGTTTATTATCCAATCAAAGCTCGGTAAATCGGGCGCCATTGTCAATATCTTCCTATATATCCCTATTCTCTACTATATTCCTTATAGTAGAGAATTCTATTAAATATTTCCATTGAAACACTTCCACTCCAATAAATAACGTGCTATACTTTAAAAAAAATTAAAGTGATTAATGTTTTAAAAAAATGCTTTATTTTTAAAAAAGAAAATTAAAAATGAAAAATTGGCAGGTATATTTAACTACAGGGAACAGTGATGACGCCTTATTTATCGAGACGATTTATCGCCACTTTTTTCAATATATGTCGCAAAGGGGCTTTCCTTCGCACGCTTTTCGCCCCGTGATACCCCTTGACGTGATGTGTTGCGAACAACATCGCCGCCATGTTGAGGTACCACGATTAGCTAGGGAAATAATTGTCCACCTCGTCATACATAATACTTACAGTTTTGATTTTTCCTGTATTTATTTAGCTTCAAATTATAGATATATATTATTTTTACGAGCCTTCTAGCTACCACTTTGACTACCACTCAAAGTATCTAATAGTTTGTGACAAGATTTAACGTATAATTAAATATTTACCCACATTTATTTAGATCGAAATATTGTCGCAATTAGAGTTAATGTCATCTTAAGTTTTACGTCGTATTGGGGTCAATTAAGACCAAATTGAAGGCAGAAAAATATTTTTTTTTTGTAATAAAATAATATTGCATTATTATGCTTAGAATTATTTGTAGGTAAGACTACTTGATAATCCTCCTGGGAACACGCGAAAAAAAATACAAAAAAAAAGTTTGAAAACAAAATTTGAATTCTTATTTTTTAAAATTTATTTCATTACAAACAAAGAATAGATGATTCTAAGCATAATAATGCAAAAAAATATTACAATTTGTAGATGGCCTTGATTACCTGGCTGCCGTCGATGTTTGAATTTACTTTTAACTGTTTTAAAATTATTATGGGCCCGATTCTGAAGGTACAATGTTAAAATTGGACAGCACTAAAATTGTTGCTATCCCTGTTAAACGGTATTATTAAGCTAAAGACGAAACTAATTTTAATGCTGTCAAATTTTAATTGTGTGCCTTTAGAATCGAGCCCTATACCTAGATATAAAAGATAGATCTGTACTCTTGATATCCTTTATGTATTATATCAATAAAAATATAATTACATTATGTAAAAATGTATCAATAAAATACAATTAAACTAAAGACTATGATAAAATATTTGTAGAGGTTTAAAAATATCAAATTAAATATTATGATGAAATTGGAGTATGATTAATATATTTATATTAAAAATATATTTAATATAATTATTATAAAACAATGTAATGATTATGCGCGTCTTCAATATGAAGAAAATGAGTAATAAATGTCTTTTACTAGATATTTTTGTTTTATTTCATGTCCAGCTTAAATTGTCCTTATGTGTAGGCATTGGTGAGTTTATATATTTATTTCAAACTTTACTGCACAATGTAGCATTCTCTACCAGTTGACCTTAGGGTCATGCACATAGTGAGTGGTAGACGCAAAATACATATAAACATAGTTACAAAACTTATGGATAGAATAAGGCATACCTCTGACAATTCGAAAGCGTAGGTACAAGCCCTAGGCGAATCTCGTACGAATGCCAACGTATGCGTGATTTAAAGGTTCAGAGTAACATTAATTTTCTTCCATGCACTTAGGATTTAATTTGGCTTGCATTGAATTTTGCAGGTAAGTTTTTGGAAAATTGAACTAGCTTACTTTGCTCTATTGCTTATTCTGTAGTGTAGTATAAACATTGGGCTCGATTCTGAAGGCACAATGTTAAAATTTGACAGCACTAAAGCTGTTGCTATCCTTGTCACACAGTGTTATTAAGATAAAGACAAAACTCAATTTTAGCGCTGTCAGTTTTTAAATGTGTGCTTCAAAATCGGGCCATTGGGCTCGATTCTGAAGGCACAATGTTAAAATTTGACAGCACTAAAACTGTTGCTATCCTTGTCACACAGTATTATGAAGATAAAGACGAAACGAATTTTAGCGCTGTCAAATTTTAAATGTGTGCCTTCAGAATCGGGCCATTATATACTCAATGTTGCGTGATTTAGTAGTTCAGCCTAACATTGATTTTATTCCATAGAATTCAATTTGGCTTGCATTGAATTTTGTAGGTACGTTTATGAGAAATCGAACAAGCTTTACTGTACTTTTACTGTTCTCTTCTCTATCATCATCAGGTTATTTTGGTCTCTTGGATAGAGGGAGGATTTGGCTTACACTCCCCGCGCCGGTCAGACGGGTTGGGGAGGCCTGATTGATGTTTTATAATGTATTCCCTAAGTCGCCTTGTACGACATCCACGGGAAGAGTTGGAGTGGTCCTATTCTACTCTACCGGAAACCACACGGCAATTATATAGATAGTTATATGTTTTTTTTTTCTCACTACTTATTCTCACAATAATGTGCATTGCTGTCTGCCTATCTGCTTTGCTTTTCTCTTTCACCCAAAGGTTTACTGGAAGAGTTAAGTGCGCCTTTGTACATCTTGTGTTTAAATTAGTTGTGTGGCTTATATTTGTGTACAATAAAGTATAAATAAATAAATTTATGCAAACTTCAAGTTTCTAAAGACATCAATTTGAGCCGTACGTTGATAGACGAGAGACTGGCTGTCACTCAGAGAGGTCTATCCTTTCATAAATTTATAGATAGATTACGAAATTAGAACTTCAGACGCTTTACCCAAGTCTGTATTCCATTAATCTTTGTTATAGTTTATGATTTACAGATTCAACTTGTAAAACTAACATTTGTACTGAGGGAACACAAACAAAAGTGGAAGCAAGTCCTCGACTGGGGACCGAGAGGTCAAATGTTCACAATAAGTTGTAGCCGAGTTTAAGTTCTGGCAACTCTAACCTTATTATCTGCTGAGCCCTCCGGAGAATACGTTAGATACATCAAATCCACTGAACAATGGTCAAAAGTTCAAAGAAGATTAATCGGACTCTCTCGTACTGTTATTATTTATGTCAGACACATATTCCAGGTCGCTCAGCGAGCTATGGAGAGGGCTATGCTCGGGGTTTCATTGAAGGATATGATTCGTAATGAAGAGATCCGACGATGAACGAAGGTAACCGACATAGCTAAAGGATTAGAAAGCTGAAGTGGCACTGGGCGGGCCACATCTGTCGCAGAACCGAAGGCCGTTGGAGCAGACGAGTTCTGAAGTGGAGACCAAGGATCGGCACGCGCAGGGTGGAACGCCCCGCCGGCAGATGGACCGACGGCCTGAAGAAGGTGGCCGGAAGCGGCTGGATGCGGAGGTCGGAGGACTGGAGGAGCGTAAGGTAGTGGTGTTCATTGGGGAAGGCCTATGTCCAACAATGGACGTCTAGAAGAATAAGAAGAAAGAAGAAAAAACATTTATTTACTACCTACCATAATTGGCACACACAAAAAAAACCAACAAAGCAAGAAAAAGGAAAAAAAAAATAAGGGCTGATATGACAATGTCAGACACACATACCAGGGAATACTAAATATTACTAGGTAGGTACGTAAAGGGCTGGGCAGCATTTGGAAAACTGCGTCAAGTCGTCAAGTAACTTCGCCTATTTCACAATGCTTAAAGACAAAGGTCTTTAATCAGTGCGTCCTGCCTGTTATGACCTACGACGCAGAAACGTGGACACTGACGGTGGGCCTGATCCACAAGTTTCATGTCGCTCATCTTGCTATTTGAAATAAAATAAACGATTATTTGAATGATAAAGATGCCTGATACTAATGTTGCTTCAGCTTCGCACAATCTTTATAATATTATTGTATACAAACGTGATTTCAAAAGATGTGTTACTGGAAGTCTGTTGCGCCGTTTCTTCTTTTAGCGTTAGGTTAGGTGTTAACCTAGGAAGCAGTACTCGATAAAAAAAGAAATTACGTGTAATTCATGTATCAATATATTTATGTACCAAGTGTACTCATATGAAATAAATGATTTTGATTTTGACTTTGGGTAGGACGCACTGGGTGAAGATTTTTGTCTTCAGGCACTGGTATACGCGACTGGAAGATATGACGTAACTTATACTAACGTAACGTTACTTACGAAACTATAACAATACGTGCTTTGAATAGTCCACCTGATTGAGGATTGCTACCCTGAAACGCATCGCAAGAAACAATTGAGTTTACTTCCACCGACAGACAAAACCAAAATATATTAAACCGTATTTCTTGCCTTTTACTGGTTTCGAGAACGCTCTACGTTGGTAGATATACGGAACGAATGGTGTGTGAAAACGCTTAACAAGTCTGACACGCCTTCTACTGATTCGCAGAGATATCGGGTTTCCGAGACATCTTTTATCTGCACCACGTTCTTGTGCCCTCGTAATTGGATTTTGTATAAGCAAAAGTGTTCCTATATATAGCTGTACTAGCTCTTAGCTGTTTGTACGCGTTTACGCGACACTGTGATTTATAGATAAGGCGGTTTCATTACTTGACCAGGCAAGAGCTGTTCCTAAAGAGCCGCACTCACCAGAGCACTTTTTTAGCGACCATTCGGAGCGTGAAAGTTCAGTTTGAGTGAGGAAATAATCTATATCTTATCTTCTTAGGGGGCCAGGAAGACATGGCGACACTTCGACCCTTCAGGATCTTTTGTGCCAAACCCCTGACCACCAACGGTGCCCCAAGCCGATTTGGTGGACTTCACATACGCCTCAGATTTTCTTCTTCGGCATATGCAGGTTTCCTTACGATGTTTTTTCCTTCACCGAAAAGCCTGTGTGTAAATACATAAATAAACCGTACTTAGTTTTCTTAAAACTCATTGGTACAGGCGGAGTTTGAACCCACGACCTCATGAACGTGAGGCGAGTGCACAACCAACCGGCTACCACGGCTCTCAAAAATAATCTATATACTCGTGCATTCGATTCCTGTCTCCCGGCCTTGATAAGTCCACGCAAGTAACGCCGAGGGCATAACTAATAGTCTTATTATAAATCTGAAGTCATCGCTGTCATACAAAGTTAAATAACCAAAAACTCTTGGATCTTGCGTGGGCAATCCAATTACGGACTAAGATAACACCTTAGTAAGTCGATAAAGCTTCTTAGAAGTAGACTTTTAATATTTCAAAGGAATTGGTACTTCTGGTACAGGTATAGATTCTCTATTTTTCATATTGGACTTTGAGTCTCAAGTGAGTTTAGAGTTGTTTAGAACCTTCGACTGCATCAAGTAATAAAGCTATTTTATAACGTCATCAAGAGCCGAAATACGTTCACTGCTGAACATAACACTTTTAGTGAGCTATACACCACGCTTGGCAGGCGGATTGGTGATCGCAGTACACAGACTGACACAAAGATTGAAGACTGAATGACAAAGATGCCTAGTACTAATGTTAATTCAGCTTCGCAAAATCTTTATCTTCAAAACTGTATGCAAACTTGATTTTTAAAAGATGTGTTGCTTGAAGTTTGTTGCGCCGTTTCTTCTTCACAGCGCTAACACCTAGGAAGCGGTAGTCGATAAAAAAATGACGTGTATAAATGTACCAAGTGTACTCATATGCAATAAATGATTTTGACTTTGACTTGACAGAAGAATACTGCTGCTCGCACCTGGTGCAATCCCATAGTCCAGGGGTGGCCCAAATAACAAAACAATGAATTTTCCCATGAACAATAATACGAAAGCTCTTGTAGTTCATTGTTCAAAAGCGGAATCATCCTGAAAAATGCGCGAAAAGCCGTAGGGAATTTTCGGGCGACACGAGGCGATCGGCAAAAATCGAATAGGAATATAGGTAGGTATAAAATAGACGTTTCTGCGGGTCGAGATTATTGTTAAGCAAATTTTGTCGAGTTCAACGTGTTGGGTCGAATATGTACCACACCTTTTTTAGGCGGGGAAATTGTAGTCATATTATAGAACAGTAAATTCAGGAGTCAGATCTGAAAAATGGCTAGGGATCAGAAATGGAGGGGTCACAATGGCCAAGAGGGCTATCAGATAATATGTGATCAATGATCATTTACATTTGTGGCAGGCAAGTTTCTGGAGTGGAGACCGCAGATCCGCATCCGGTGGGACCCCCCGCCGACAGATTAACCGACGACATGAAGCCGGAAGCGGCTGGATGTGGAAGGCGGAGGACCGGGTGTAGTGGGGTGAACTGAGGTTTATGTCCAGCATTGGACTACTAAGGGCTGGTATGCTGATCATTTACAAATTATGTAGCTGATTATCGTTAAAATATTACTGTGATAGTCTTGCTGATTTAACACACGTATCTCCCAAGTTATACTATAATCCCATCCCACTAATATTATAAACGCGAAAGTTTGGATGTTTCTTACTCAATCACGCTTCAATCACTGGACGGATCGAAATGAAACTTGGCACACATAAAGGTTAGGTCCCAGAATAGGACATAGGATAGTTTTTATCCCAAAAAAAACATGTCATTCCTACGGGAAATACATAATAATTTGTAATGTTAAGTTGTCCATACGAAGTATAACGAACTATAATATATGAATTGCCAATATCTTTATGTATATTTCATTCCAGATTAATAGTCCTATGAAAACCAACGCTATTTACGTCTCGGTAACATATACATGAAAGGGTCACCAGCAGCAAAAACAGGTTTGTATTACCATGTAAACTTTGCAGTCCACTTAGGAACACCATCTATTGTGTATTTTGTTTTCGAGACGCAAATGCGTTTGTTTTCATAGGACTATTAATCTGGAATGAAATATAGGTACACAAACTCTGGGCCAGTCCAGCAGCTCAGTGTTTACTCTTTATAAAAGTTTCTAGCAAAAACAATACAGTACAGAATTGAGTTATTTTTTTAAACAAACAAATCCTTTTTTATGAGTGTTTAGATAAAAAAAAAATATAATTGTTTGTTGAACATTTTATTTTTAAATTTGGCGCTTCAGCAATTTTGTCTTTCCAGCGACCGTATATAGATATATATGAAATAATGACCGTATATATGTGAAACATAAAAGCGACAAAAACTATCAGCGTCTATTCTCTGAGCGCCGTTTAGAATCGGGAATTTAAGAAAATCCCAAACCCTTTTCCATCTTGTGCGTGGAAGCGTGTCAGACATTCTTCTGCGACGACATTCGCAGGCAACGTCTATAATGGAAAACTGAGTTTAGTATCAGCATTTATTATTTCTATCTGATATTTCAGACACAAATCCAACGACTTAACTCTTCAATTTCGAATTTTTCTAATAATTGTCTACTGTGCTTTTGATATTCCTGGCTTAGCATGCTCACCCCAATCATCCTGTGGGCAACAAGGGATTGCACCAGCATTATCCTGTATATAACATTATGATCATTCCTGTGATAACCAATCCGCCTTCCAAGCGTGGTGATCATGGCAAATCCCCCAATGGACAGCTCACCAAAAGTGTCATTCTATTGGGGAGGCTTATATGTTCAAATTTGCCGTGTGGTTTCCGGTAGAGTAGAATAGGACCACTCCAATTCTTCCCGTGGATGTCGTACAAGGCGACTAAGGGAATACTTATACAACATCAATCAGGCCTCCCCAACCCGTCTGGCCAGCGCGGGGAGTGTAGGCCAAATCCTCGGTCTGTCTCCGGCAGATGAGAGAGGGTTGTGCTCCTGCAGTGGAGACAAAAATAACCTGATAAAATAATATGTTCAAATATGTATTTCGGCTAATGATGACATATTTATTGTTTCGTTCCTGCCTTGTTATTATCGTCGTAAATTGAAAAAAAAAATTAAAATTACAGTAACTTAACAACACATAACTAAAGATAAAAACTTTCCCTTGGTAAGAGAACTCAGAGTATGAAAGATACTACATTATTTTTCCTAGGCGATACCTCCAAGTCTATGCCAACTAAATCGATCGAACTTATTATAATCAAATTATCATATACGACCTCATACCATGAAGCAAAATAATTTTTCGTAGCTCATAGTTTCACCTCAAAGTGTTTTCCTTCATGACAGCCGGCCACATTATAAAGTAACCACACTACTTGATAATGTGGCCGGCCGGCTACTGTATGATTTGTAGGCAATACCATTTATAATGGGGGCGGCTACTTACGTAATAGTGGTATTTTTATCCTTATATAAGTAGGAGTGCTACTTATTTTTTTCTCAGAGTACGTACTGATACGAAACTGATATTACGTGGCCATGCGACATACCTACATCTGGGCGGTATTATCGCTAAAAGCGATAATACCGCCTTGTATTTGGGTATAGCGATTTGGGTATACCTTTGAGTATCAGATTAGAATAGTAGTTGTAGTTAAATAAACGTAGAACATCAATCAGGCCTCCCCAACCCGTCTGGCCAGCGCGGGTAGTATAGGCCAAATCCTCCGCCTGTCTCCGGCAGATGAGAGAGGGTAGTGCTCCTGCAGTGGAGACAAAAATAACCTGATGATGGTGATGAAACGTAGAAGTGTTTATGCAGTATATTTTTTTTTTAAAAGGAAATCTTTCAAGGCTTCTCTCCCTGTGATTGACATAGGCTTATCTCTATGAATATCCTCTTAAACCTCCATCGACACACGAGCGCTATATTGTAAAGGGGCACAATTTTCCAAACAATCTCACAGAGTGGTGCGCTCCAGGGGATATAAATGAGAACGTTTAGACAAAGTTGGTTTGGGACTTGAGACTTACAGTCCTACTGTAAGGCTGTTACTTCACTGAAATCTATAGCTTGGCATACACTGTACATTTCACGACGGCACGTCACATCTCCAACACTTCATACAAGCTTCATTTAGTATTTATTGGGATATATAATTTAATCTAATCAAAATCAAAACATTTATTTTCAAAATTGGAATACATTATTCTCTTTTTGACGTCAAATTCTGCCTAAAACTACTCCACTTCCACCTGTATAACCGAGGGGAAGAAGTGGCAACAAACCCAACGGCACAGGGCCCTACCTTTGATTTATCTTATTCATTACAATCATTAAGTCTACCTATGCTGAGCCATCAAGCACTCCATGGACTTTTATCATTTAAGTAGTCATCTAACTTATAATAGAATATATAAACATATATATATATATGATATGTGTATGAGTTTATGTATATGTCGGCGAAATAATAAAAGAGGAGCTGATTTGGAGGCACAGGGTGCTCGGCGCGCCGTTCGGCTTTGTTCGGCTATCGTCGCGAGCACGCGTTGATGGAACGTCGGGTATAACTGGCGCAGGCGCAGAACCGAGACAGTCTTCGATGGAAAGGCGTGCGGTGCGCAGGCGTTACGCTGACGGATCGTCTGCCTTCTAAAATCGTTACTTGATGATGTAGTGTAATTTCATGTAGTGTCATTTAAGCCAGTAAACGTGTTAACTTTGTAACGGCGTTAAATTCAATTTGGGAGCCCACATTTTCGGCGGAACCTGAAACCTACGACCTCAGAAGAGGCACCTACGAGATATATGTAGATATTTGTACCATTTACTTATTCGTGTATCGTCTATGTATATATTGTTCGTTTATGTTTATGTAATATGTATTTTCAAACTTTATTAAAAGTACATTTCTTTATCAAATTTGGTACTAAACGCATTATACTTGTCCTTTCGGTTACTCTAAGGTTGACTGGAAGAGATCCCTAAGTGGGATAAGTCCGCCTTTGTATACAGTTTAATTCCGATTTTATTATTGTTGTTGTTGTTATTTTTGGTACAATAAAGCGTTTACATACAAGCGCACAGATTTAATAACCGAGATTTTTTTTTAAATTAAATAATTCAAATTGCATGAGCCTGATGCCTGTGATAGATCGCAATACAGGTTACCAGGTCCTAGGCCTCTTAAATCATTACGTAGGTACATTTTGGAACTAGAGTCGCTAAGCTCTGTTAGTATGTATGTATTGTGGTTGCCATGTGGTTTCCGGTAGAGTAGAATAGGAGCACTCCAACTCTTCCCGTGGATGTCGTACAAGGCGACTAAGGGAATACATTATAAAACATCAATCAGGCCTCCCCAACCCGTCTGGCCAGCGCGGGGAGTGTAGGCCGAATCCTCCGTCTGTCTCCGGCAGATGAGAGAGGGTTGTGCTCCTGCAGTGGAGACAAAGATAACCTGATGATGATGATGTAATGTATATGTATATGGAGGGGTGGGATGGTGGTGATGGGGGGATATGCAGCTGTTTTATAGCTTAATAGCTATATAGCGGGGGTATAGCGGTGTCAGGTGTACACCGATATACCCCAATAAGGACCTATTTATAGCTTAAGGCCGCGTATTTCGTTAGTGTGTTGGTTAGGCTACTACTATTAAAAGCAATGGCATAAGACTAATGAAAGAAAGAAAGAAGGTCGTTATTGCCACAAAATCTGATGGTAAACTTCTTAGGTGTTAGCGCTGTAAAGAAGAAACGGCGCTTCCAACAACACATCTTTTAAAATCAAATTTTCAAAGACTACCTTTTATTCACGTTTAAGTCTCAGCTATATCATTTATAGCTCAACTCAGTGGTCGCTTGGCTCTAAGTAGAAATCTTTGTCTTATGGATTATTTATAACGCGAAATACACGAAGATCTCGGAGAATACAAAGACATTTTCTCGGGTGAAATTGTCACTTGGTAATGAGGGTGAGAGGATTGTTACTGGTTAGTACTTCAGACAAGGGTCCTAATAGATCTTCAACATCGATTTATGCGGCCCCAAGGAGTAATATTATATTTACATATATAATTATGTATTTGTATTGCTATAGGTTATTAGTTTATGTGTGTTGTATTTTATGTTGTATGATTATCCTAAGTTATAAGTTTTATAAGTTTGTAAGTATGGATGGATGTTTGTTACTCTTTCACGTAAAAACTACTGAATGGATTTTAATGAACCTTTACAATAATATAGCTTATACATCAGCATAACACATAGGCTACAATTTATAAAGATATTGTGTGAATTGTCCAAAATATCAAGTAAGTAGGAAAAAAATCCACCATCTGCGAGCTATTCTGGCGTGCGCTGCCAAAACCGCTAGAGTTACACATATGTAATGTATTATGGAAATCTTTATCTTAAATAGTTATACAAAAAAGCCCGCCATAGTATATATCTATATCTTATGTGTAAGCCATTATAGCGAAAATAGTGAACCATCGTGATGAAACTTAGGTCCTGGAACAGGACATAGAATAGTTTTTATCCCGAAAAAACATCTCATTCTTACGGGAAATACATAATAATTTGTGATGTTAAGTTGTCCACGCGGACGAAGTCGCGGGCAACAGCTAGTTAAATATATTCTATTGTATGGAGTTGTAAGGAAAGGAGATTTCAAAACTGTCATTAAAATTAACAATCATTTTCAAATAGGTATGTCGTATGGTTCCCGGATAGAATAGGGCGACTTCCAATCTTCCCAGCGTTCGATTGCGATCACCAATCCGCTTACCAAGCGCGGTGATTATGGAAAAATGTCCAATGAACAGCACCAAACGCAGCAGTCTATTGGGCAGGCTTATCTTCAGCAGAGGACATATTTCGACTGATGATTTTCGAATATATTTTCACTCGCAAAAATTTGAGCCAATATTTACTTTCAGTCTACAAAAATGTAGTACTTTTTTTTACAAAATAAAGGACGTCGGGTCCCAGAGGTACTATCCACCAAGAAACAGAATCGGAAAGTTATTTGAGGGATAAATATTTGAATTCCCGAGGGCGACATTTTGTATTTAGGCGAAAAGTTTCTAGCACATTCACTGTTTTGGTATTCGAATAGGTACTGCAGATTATTAAAATAAGAGTTAAGAGATTATGACTCACTTTTGGTTACCATTCTATAAGACCTTTATTAAAACTGTAACTGGTCTATGTCTGTATATGGGAAATATTAAAAAAAAATTGTATGAGGAGTCTTTATAGGGCCAATAGAAGCTATATATGTTTAATTTATTTGACATTATTTAACCGTAGCGTCAATATTTAGTAAATAATTAAATGTTCTGAGTAGTAACTGCACAAGTTTCAAAGTGAATGTGTAAGAGGTGTGGCTACTTGCGTGGAACAGAGCGATTGTTTGGAACGCTCCATCTAGTAGTACATAGAGATCGTTGGGTTTAAGTTTTACAGTTTATTAGTTTCAAAACTGTATTTTTTAAATTAATCAAAAAACAAATTTTCCGTTACCAATAATACCAAATTTAGATTCAATATTAACGAAGTACAAACATCATTATCATCAGCCCGAATACGTCCACTGTTGAACATAAGCCTTCCCAATAGAATTCCACTTTTGGTGGGCTGCCATAATCACCACGCTTGGCAGGCAGACTGGTGATCTCATATATACAGGAGAACGCTGTTACCTTCCCTGATGAAATCCTTTAGTCGCCTTGACGACATCCACTGGAAGCTTGGGGGTGGCCCTATTCTAAGTCGGGAACCACACGGCCAAAAACATCATTAATACAAATCTAATCGAACTTCGTAACGAAGGTCGATTAAAGACAGTAACGCGCCGCACTGCACTTGCCACCAAAATCCCCCGCGTCATCGGCCCCACGTACTACGAACACCTGCCCGCAGATCTACGTAACGAGACCAATGACGAAACGTTTAGTCGACGACTGAAAAACCTTTTGTTGGAAAATGAATATTATTGCATAAATGAATTTTCTAAAAAATGAAATTGGTGGGCCCTCTGACATTTAATTTAATTTGCGATAATTTAATACCCAGTGTATTTTAAATTTTTTTATTTTAATATTATATACTGACATAGGTAGTATGTTATATACTATGACATTATTTGACTTGTTGACATTGTAATTTATATTTTGTACATTATTTTATTTTATGACGATCCATTTTACCATATTAGAATTACATGTAAAATTGAATTTTTAACTGAGATAAATAAATCTAATCGGCGCTTGCCGTAGAGACAATAGGTCCATGGTCGTCCGACACAAAAAAATGTGTTAAAGATATTTCGACGCGACTGGTCTTAGCCTCCGGAGACCTCAAGGCTGGCGCGCACCTCGCAAAAAGGCTTAGCCTGGCGATCCAGCGAGGTAACGCCGCCAGTGTTCTGGGAACGATGCCGTGCACAGGCGAGCTGGACGACGTGTTCGTACTGTAACGCGTTTTATATATTAGTTTTTAATACTGTATATAGTTGTATAAATTTTCATTAAGTTAATCAAAATCAAAATATTTATTTTCAAAATTGGAATACATTATTCTCTTTTTGACGTCAAATTCTGCCTAAAACTACTCCACTTCCACCTGTATAACCGAGGGGAAGAAGTGGCAACAAACCCAACGGCACAGGGCCCTACCTTTGATTTATCTTATTCATTACAATCATTAAATCTACCTATGCTGAGCCATCAAGCACTCCATGGACTTTTATCATTTAAGTAGTCATCTAACTTATAGTAGTAGGCTTTCTTGCACAGATTAACTTTTATAGAAGATTTAAATTTTTGTTCAGACAAGTTAATAATTTCATTCGGAACCTTATTGTAGTAACGCACGCACAGCCCCACAAAAGAATTATTTATCTTAGACAATCTAGACTGATGTATTTGAATTTTATTATTATTTCTAAGATTTAAATTATGCCTCTCATTATTTAAGTTGAGTAAAGAAAGGTTCTGTCTAACGAACATAATGTTAGCGAATATGTATTGACATGGCACTGTCATTATATTTATTTCCTTAAATAATTCTCTTAGAGAATCATGACTACGAAGCCCATAAATAGATCTTATTACTCTTTTCTGTAAAATGAATATAGAATCGATATCAGCGGCACGACCCCAGAGCAAGAGGCCATAAGACATAAGACTGTGAAAGTAGCTAAACTATACAAGTTTTAATATTTAATAAATTACCTGATATTTTGTTATATGCTATACTATACTTACATAATAAAACTATGACAACGGAATCTAATCTAATTTAATAAAATCTGCGTAAACGCTAAAGGATAACGAAGAGTAAAGAAGCGGCGCTTTCTGTTTGTGAGTTACAGAGCAGTATTAATATTACAATCCCTTGTCAAAACGAATAAGCGGCCAATCAGAAAGCCCAAGCAATTACTGGGTCGCCCTTTGCTGTGGTTACGGCTAAGCTAGGCTTATTTCTTGACATTTAGAAAAGTCCGTAATTATTTAATTCTTGATCAACAGTTAAATTGGGTTTAACCTAAGTACGGTTTGGTTTGTTTCAGTCTTATATTTAGAGTTCAGACGTCCACTGCTGGGAATATTCCATGGCCCCACGTATCCAGCGGCTTCCGGACGAGCTGTCTACTCCAAAACTCGTCTACCCCAACAGCCGTCGGTTCTGCGACAGATGTGGCCCGCCCATTTCCAGCTTGCTAATCCGTTGGGCTATGTCGGTGACCTTCGTTCTTCGTCGGATCTCTCCATTACAATTCAATTGCACGATAAAAATCTTCCCGTGGATGTCGTACAAGGCGACTAAGGGAATACATTATAAAACTGAGAAGTATTAGACCTGTCGAGTGTCTAGATTAAGGATAGGTCCGAGGAGCACAAGTAAAACACGTCCATACGCTTAACTGTCTAATTGCGAGAGGAAGAAATGAATCCACCCACATGTTGGGTACATAAAATATAACCGCATACATTACAAAAACATCAATGAGGCTGGTTTCCGTTAGAGTAGAATTAGGACCACTCCAACTCTTCCCGTGGATGTCGTACAAGGCGACTAAGGGAATACATTATAAAACATCAATCAGGCCTCCCCAACCCGTCTGGCCAGCGCGGGGAGTGTAGGCCAAATCCTCCGTCTGTCTCCGGCAGATGAGAAAAGGTTGTGCTCCTGCAGTGGAGACAAAAATAACCTGGTGATAGTGATGATGATAAAAATACAAAGATACATATGCGGTCTTATCACTAAAAGCGATTTATTTCAGACAACCTTTGGGTAGAGGATACGAATAGCAGAAAAAGGTAAGTTGTGCAGTTAAATAAAGGTAGGAGTATAGTTAAAACTGAAGTGCCAGTGGGCTGGCCACATCTGTCGCCGATCCGACGGCCGTTGGGGCAGACGAGTTCTGGAGTGGAGACCACGGATTGGCACGCGCAGGGTGGGACGCCCCGCCGCCAGATGGACCGACGACTTGAAGAAGGTGGCCGGAAGCGGCTGGATGCGGAGGGCGGAGGACCGGGTGTGGTGGCGTTCATTAGGGAAGGCCTATGTTCAGCAGTGGTCGTCTAAAGACTGACATGAAGATGATTATGATAGTTAAAACCAGTAAAAGCATACCCTTACATAGATAATTAAATACATATATCATCATCATCATCAATATTAGTATATAAGTATAGATGTACAGACAGACAAATACAGGGGCCTTCGAAATGATAAAGTTCATCATCATTATCAGGTTATTTCTGTCTCCACTGCAGGAGCACCACCCTCTCTCATCTGCCGGAGACAGACGGAGGATTTGGCCGACACTCCCCGCGCTGGCCCGACGGGTTGGGGAGGCCTGATTGATGTTTTATAATGTTTCCCTTAGTCGCCTTGTACGACATCCACGGGAAGAGTTGGAGTGGTCCTATTCTACTCTACCAGAAACCACACGGCACGGTATTACACAATGTGATTGATAACGACTAAGTTCTAAAATAAAGGAAATAGGGGAGTGAGATGATCAGTGAGAAAATGTCCCTTGACTTGTCGTTTGAACGCGTCTAAGGATTGCGCATGTCTTATCGACACAGGCAACGAGCTCCAAAGACGTATAGCGTGAAGTGTAAAGGATTGAGCGTAGAATTTAGAGGAGCGAGAAGGGACGTGAAGGCGAAGGATTTCTGAAGAACGAAGAGAACGATCGTGTGTTGAAGAAAGAATTCAAAGAAACCCCGAGCACAGCTCGCTGAGCGACTTGATACTTGTGGATCAAGCCCACAGTCAGTGTCCACGTTTCTGCGCCGTAGAAGACTTTTGTCTTTGCTGTAGAAGGCTTTTGTCTTTGCCGTCGGTTCGGACAGATGTCACATGTACCTTCAGAGTACCTACTTCCTATGAAAGGATGCTGCAGAAATATGTTCCATATTTATCAGCCTAAATTTCCTCGTATATTTCGGATTCGGATTCACTTTATAAAAATTGATTTATGCCGACGATTTCGTTTTTTTATCAATATCCGTCAAATTACACGACGGAACTTCGCGGAAATTGTAGATTTCAGTAGCCACGTGTTTATGTGCTTTGCCAGGTCTGTCTAGATCCGCATTTTAAGTACAAAAATATACCTACGCATCTCGACCCCGATTGCCGGGGCACCTAGGGCATCGCGTACGACCAACTGTTAGTCAATCGAACTTACCGCGATAAGTACCTACAGTGGGTCTCGCCCCGTTCGTAAGGAGTAATAGCAACACTAAATCGATCGTTTTAGATACATTTTTGCGTGTAATGTCTGACAGTAGGTAATTAAAAGCGTTTAAGTATTTTCTTTTTATTAGGGAGTGACATATCTGTTTTTTTTTTAAATTATTGATGGGTTTGCGCATTACCCCAATCTCACCTGATGGTAAGTGATGATGAGGCCTAAGGTGGAGCACGCTTACCCAGAAGATGCCTATTCACTCTTCCTTTAAAAATATCCAGATTGTACTTCTCCGGAAATACCCAAGCTGGCAGGTAGTTCCATGTAGTCTGATCATCATATCACAGCCCTTAAAAGTCCACTGTTGGACATAGGCCTTCCCCAATGAACGCTACCATACCCGGTCCTCCGCCCTCCGCATCTGTTATGTAGTACGACTGCAAATGTTGCATGATTTAACGGTTCAGCATAACATACATGACTTTCTTTCATACGCGTTCGATTCAATTTACCTTGCACTGAATTTTGTAATACGTTTATAAGATACCACTTATAAGATACGTTTATAAGTTACAACATTAAACTTATATTTCTTTGTTATATTGCATATACTTAATAAAAAAAAATTGGTTTGGTTCTGAAAAAACTTTTGTTTAATTTTAAAAATAATTTTTTGGGTTTAATTACCTACTAAACGAATATAAAGCGAATTCAAAATATTTTCAAGCAAAAATGATTCGATTCCGCACACGACCGCTGCGTACTTACATTTTTAGACTCGTGATATCTTTTAAATGAAATGTCCGAATTGAATCTTTAGTTATAGCAAAGATAATATATACTAGAGTAAGATAAGCAATCCCCGAACAAAAAGTGTAAATCTAAAATTGGTAGCATAAACTTAGATGGCGCATTTGCTATCCAATTCTAAAAGTATTATCTAAAATCCGCATGGCGCTGGTGTTTTAGTGCACTGTTTCTAGTTGTGGCAAAGGTAAAGAGTGGTAACACTACCCGTCGCTAGATGTCATTACATGTAATCACCTAATGAGTTCACGAACGTGTTACGTAACAGATGGCGCTAATACGAAACTAGTTACAATCTGTCGCAACTTTCATAGTAACAACAGTTATATGAAACGAACTAATGGCAGATATACCTGTCTTGCTTTAACATAGATACTTCTCATTCACACCCCTAGCCGCCATGCCCGCCATGTTTCTTATTGCAGTGTTGTTCTTTGAATTTCTTTTTAACCGACTTCAAAAAAGGAGGAGGTTCTCAGCTCGACAGTATGTTTTTTTTAGTATGTTACGCGATTACTTCGCCAATTCTGAATGGATTTTGATGTTTCTTTTTTTGTTTGGTAGGTTATACTTCAGAGGTGATCCCATATAAATTTTATCGAAATGGAGGAAATGGGCTGGCGGGATTTTATCTCAAATAACCAAATGTATTTTTTTCAGTACTTTCTGATCCTATTTCTTTCAAATCCGATCCATAAATTCCTTTAATGAGTCATTAATATTACATGTAGGTATATACATCTCTGTGTTATGGAAACAAAGTACCTAAGGAAAGGACAATTCAATATAACATCCAGACTCGAACCAACTTGTACAAATTATATAAAGTTCCCTACCCCCAGTGAGAATCACGAGTCCTGACTCACTCACTCTAGTACATAAATATTATCTTTACTACAACGATCTCTATGTACTACTAGATGGAACGTTCCAAACAATCGCTCTGTTCCACGCATGTAGCCACAACTTTTTCACATTCACAATGAAACTTGTGCAGTTGCTACGCAGAACATTTAATTATTTACTAAATACCTATTGACATAATTTAACCGTAGCGTCAATATTTAGTAATAATTAAATGTCTGCGTAGTAACTGCACAAGTTTCATTGTGAATGTGAAAGAGTTGTGGCTACTTGCGTGGAACAGAGCGATTGTTTGGAACGCTCCATCTAGTAGTACCTACATAGAGATCGTTGCTTTACTATGACCTGTAAACTTGTTTTTCTTATCTTCTAGGTAACTAAAATTGGAATACAATCGCAATTGCACAGTGCTCTGGTAAATCAAGCCGAGATAGATATCTAGATATTCAAACAGGTCACTGACCTGAGGTCAGCTGTTCTTTCTCGTTCCATTTGTTTTTCACAGTTGCGAAATATGTTATGTTTGGTAGCGATTACTACTAGTAGTGCAGTCAAATTCCGAATTGTGACCATCCCTAGCACCTTATTATTATAGCGATAAAGTAAAAATTAGAATGAACATGGTTATTTATCGTATCAACCGAAAGTACCAAATAGGCATGACGAAAGATTTTGAAATCCTCTTCCGTAATGTAGGTACACATTTACTATTTACGAAAAAACCTTTATTTCGGTATAAAACTTAAGTTTAACGGAGTTTAAAGCCATTTTGATAATATTTTTTCAATATTGCGCGCAAACAGCTCGCAGCGGTCATCAAAGAGTACTATGAATATACGGAAACTGTCATGGCGTCGGCTCGGCTCTGACGTCACGGTTAGGTAAACATGTCATTGTGTCTATGCGTACGAAGAAAGTCAACAAAATATTCAATTAATTCGTGTGATAAAAATGAATTCCAAAGTTTATAAGTGGTGTGCAGTACTGCAGTGTAAAAACACATCAATAAAAACACCCAACAAAGTGTTTGTACATGTTCCAAACAAGTTATAAACAAGAGATAAATGGTTTGGTTAAAGCTCGCACGGCGACACAACGTAGTCACGAATTCGCCACTTTATTTCTGTGAAGACCACTTTGATGTGAGTATGTTATCATATATTGATAGATCTTATACTTAAAATGTTTGTTTGATATGAAATAGTTGAAATATTGAGGCTATGGAATAACTAATTTATTGAGGTTATGTTTGTTTTGGTCTTGGCCATCATTCCTAATAACAATTTTAATCGTTTACTTTTCTTTTTCCAGTTGCCAAATGATATGGAAAATTATATGGAGTATCATGTGATGGGGTCAGTATCACAAGTACGTATGAAACCAGGATGTATGCCCCATAAATTTATATGCCAACCAGACAGGAAAACACGAACATCTGACACAACAGAGCGACCCTATATAGCTAAGAAACGAAGAATTATGATTCTTGAAGAGTGTAAAAAGGAATTCGAAGAAAAATGTATAGTTACAAAACAATCAAGTTTTGAAGAAATTGCATCCGGTAGTTCAGGTATTTAATATTAACTTATTTATTAGAATATAGCATTGAAAAAGTTAATTTTATTCTCAGTGTTATTACATAGGTACATTGTTGGTACACACAAAACTACATAGATTTTTCTGTGACCTAGTAATCTCCTATTTGTGTTCATAATTATAACATTGCACTTAAATAATAAAATATTTGTTTTACAGTTCAGCAGAATGTAGAAGTTCCCCAAGTAACACCCAAGAGTGTTGGATAAATCAATTCAAGTACACACATGGAAAACATTCAGAACTAAAGCTAACCAAACAATAGTCAGTTCAGTAAATCAGATGACATCACCATTGAAGCCGTTTCTACATTCTGTCTCTACATCACCATTTAAAATCAAGCATCAAGGTGTTAATAGTAACATGCCTATCTTAAGTTTGGTTAAAGTTCTTGATGATGTGATATCTATAGCTTGTGGTTTGATTAATATACAAGATTCTCTTATTAAATAAAACACAAATGAAATTACTGCATTTTTATTTCCTATTCTATACTTTTATATAACAATGGATACACATAAGTTTTTTCAAAATTTAATAACACTATCAAGCCTGACATATATTGCTCATCAAAAGTTATACATATAATTTCTATATTTTTATTAGTAGTAAATTTTGGGTCTGCGATGCTGAAATAACACTTATTTAGACCACTTAGGTACATTTGCATTTGAACCTGGGCAAAGCATTTCTTGCTGGGTTCCCAATTTTTTATATAATTGAGATACGTTTTGTTGCTTATGGGACATTTTATCTCCACAATGCTATCTTGACATATTCCATCAGGGGAACCTGCTATCATTGGATATTTTTGGGATATGAACAGTCCAGTATTCTTGATTTTTTTCCCTAGTTTCTTGCTTATTATTTCCCGTTTCATTGCTGGTGTGTCTTATTTCCCTTCTTCTTCTAAAATTTTTTCAAGAACTGTGGAGTTAGAAAGCAATATAGGGCTACCTTTAGATAGATCTTTTGCAGATATAAATTTCAAGGTAGTGCCAACTCTTGATAGCTTTGATTTCCGCCAGTAACATTGAACTTCTGTGCATGAAGGTTCTATGGATCCACATAAGCAGCGCTATGGCATGCTTACATCCGCCCTGGGGAGCAACACAATCATGGCATTCGATTGATATTACTTTTTCTTCATCTTCATCAACCATCAATGTAACAGCATATAGTTTTGCATGGACTTTATGCTCTGGGCAAATTTTGCACTTTACTGTACAAATGTTTCCTTCCCGTTTTAGTTGCACATAACTGATTGCATCATCCCCATATGATGGTCTTGAAGACCTAAAATAATTGAAATTAATTAGAACAAATACATACACACTGACTTGGTGATTTATCCGATTTTAGGTGTTTACTATGAGGAAAAATACTATACTAGTAGGTGTTTTTTAGTTACAGAAATGTACTAGTTTTATCGGGTATTAACATGGTATTAACTCTAAAATAGCAACATACAAGCTGTGAGGGAGCTCACCTCAAAAATAAACAATGACAAGTTTATTGTGCAAATAACCTATGAAAGTAAAATAAACTCGCACGAGTTCAAAAAGATTGATTATATCTAGGTTGGTTGTATCTAGGGTAAAGATAAATACAAAATTTACTTACAAGGAAGTTTTCACGTTTCTCGTAACTCAGCGAGCAAAATTCTTTATTTGTTGCGAGGAAATCGCCCAACATTAATACATCAATCCTGGGCAAATTTGAGCTATTTGCCTTAACAAAGCTTGGTTCCATTGTTATAGTACAGTGGAGTCGATAAATCACACATAAAAGAAAAAAATCAATCCAAATGCATAATCAGTAGTATTCACAACAACTAGGGATCTGCAAAAAGTATCGATACCTGAGTAGTATCGATACTTTCGTTACGATACCAAGTATTTTCGTACTCGATACTTTTGTTACGATACTTTACTAGGTATCGATACTTCGTCACATAGGTACTCGATACTTTTTGGTGTACCGATACCAGACCTACTTTGTTTTGCGTATCGCCCAGCGCCAGGGATGAGAATACGCCAGCGCAAGCTCCGTACGCTCCGTGTGTAAATGCGGCAAACCGCATTGTATACTCATAGAGTGTCATCTCATTACCGTTCTCTTCTTTCTTGCTTTGCTGATGCATAACGACCCTCTCAGTCGAGATTTAGAGGAAACCACTATCTTATTAAAATATGATGTCGTTGCATGGAGACAAATTACTTTTTATGTCTGATTTTGGTCTGATTGCAGTGATAAAGACTAGGGGTTTAAAAAGAACCATATTTACATCTACCATTATGTCGATGTTTATTGTAATAAATAAATAGAGACGGAATATTATTATTATACCAATAATAATATTCCGTCTCTATTTATACTATTTTTATTATTAATTTTGAGGTTTCTAATGTGATGAAAAAGTACTCGATACGAGTAATATCGATACTTTTGATTCGATACTATCGTCGGCATCGATACTTTTGATGCGATACTGGTATCGAATACAGTATCGTTACTTTTATTTTTTTGCGTATCCCTAACAACAACAAAACACAGAGAATGACAGTATTGTTTACCTAGGCGTGACGTCATGCACTGTGATTGGTGTTTCAGTCAAAATGGCCGATTGCAGTATTTTAATTAATATTTTATTTTATTGAAAATCTTAATAATCTGAACCTTTTAAATAAAACTAAACCAGTGTTTTAAATTCTTTTAATATGAATTTTCCCCTAACATAATTAAATCGACGATTTTTGGATACTGTCGATCCATACCATTTTTAGTTTCGCTTTGCTTATGTACTCAATTTATATTTTTACTATGGGTAGAGGTGATAATAAGGTAATAATAATAATTTAAAGTTAAAGTTGCAAACTCAAATTCGAAATATAATTTTTGAAAGTTTTCATTTGTAGCTCAGATTTGTACAACAAAAACGCGATGCAAACGTCAAACGACGTTCCGTTCCGTAAGCTAAGATTTCGAGATATAATTTTTGAGTTTTCATTTGTAGCTTATATTCGTACAACAAACACGCGATGCAAACGTCCAACGACGTTCCATTCCGTTAATAGCTAAAGAAATGTCACTTCTTATGCATCAATGCATTCAAAGATATGAGCTATTTGGGTAAGCGAATGAATTACAGCAAACATGAAACGAAATGTGTTTGACAGCAAAGCTGTTATATAATGAAATTGAGAGCTACTGTTCATTAACTGCTCGTCGTAGTTTATAATATTATCTTTGTACCAAGTAATATAGGTATTATCATCATTGATTACATACATGTCTTGTTATTTACCTAAACGCCATCTATTGGGGTTTGTAAATGCTATAACATTATGAAACATATAACGTCATACGACTATTCGACCATAGATGGCGTAAAAGTCTAATTTTTTAATATTCTTATCGAATTGTGATAATTCGTTACCTGTAGCGCAATCTAGTGGACCGTTGAGTAACTACAGCTTGATTGACGCAACCAATAATGACATTTGCGGCCCTCGGTTATAGAAAGGTATTGAAGCAGTCGTGAATATGAAGTAATTTATTTTAATAAGGATTAATACCAAGGTGCAAATAAGGAGCCTTTTCTAGCAGCGGCATTTCAATAAAAAATTTAAAATACTTAAACACTTATTGTGACATAACTATAAAAGTTAGACATATGTTGTCGCGACACTTTTTGTAGATAATAATATGTTCTGCAAAGTCGTAGTACATTATTTTGTTCTATCATGAACAGTTATCGCAGAGCACGCGATTTAAGGATTTTTTTAGGTCATTTTTGTACACCTTGGGTGTTTATTGAAGTTTTAGTAAGGATCCCTAATTTTTTTCAAAATATTATATAGCTTATGTCACCCGGGGATAGTGTAGCTTCCCAACAGTGAAAGAATTTTTCGAATCGGTCCAATAGTTTCGGAGCCTATTCAATGCAACCAAACAAACAATCAAATCTTTCCTTTTTATAATATTAGTTTAGTGCCCTCTTTGTACATCTACTGTACATTACTTATTCTGTGGCTTTTGCGATGTGGCTTATAGATTCTTTGAGGCCGCTTTCCCAATATCTTATATGTCCTTGAAATACGGTCGATCATTACCGCTTACCATAAGCTGGGTTATCAGGCAATTCGTCACGACTTTTCAACTAAGTCACAGTTAGTTTAGCTTGCGACGTCGTTCGTATGGATCACTCAACTCTCTGAGGTCATGTCAGGTCATTAATCATGCCTCAGATTACTCTTTCAACAATAAGATATTCAATATAGTCTAGTAAAACAAGCAGACAGATACACTAGACTAGTACTTCAAAAACTAGTGTAGTACTAGACTTAAATACACCTTCAGATATTTTAGACTAGAGAAGTTTGCACGGATGGCTGTATGTCTGTTTGAAGTAATGTTACTACTGAACCGATTTGAATAGTTCTTTCGTTTTTGGATAGGTGATACTCTCAGTTTGAACATAGGCGACATGGCGCCCAACATGGGCTGAATAAAAGTTTTTTTTTCTTCTAGATATTAATATTATTATGTCGGGAAGCTAAGTTATTGTCTCGTCTGGATCAGTATAATAATTTCACAAATCAACTCTGATACGGCTGCTATGATTGAAAGAGATAATTGCAAAAAGGTGGTAAAAATTATACCAGCAATAAGCTGCTCGCCTATTACCCCCATAATAATAATAATGGGCTCGATTTCGGCGGCGATGCAGAAGGTGGTGCTGCTGGACCCCTCCCGGATTGTCCACCGGTTTTTCCCTCTGTCACCCTGACCTCAGCCGCTTGGACTCCTCAGCCAGAGGGAGTCCGTCTGGCCATTTGGATTTTGCTGTCCAGACGAGACAATAACTTAGTTTTCTGACGTAATAATATTAATATCTAGAAGAAGAAAAAACTTTTATTCAGCCCATGTTGGGCGCCATGTCGCCTATGTTCAAACTGAGAGTATCATCTATCCAACAGCGAAAGAACTATTGAAATCGGTTCAGTAGTTACATTACTTCAAACAGACATACAGCCATCCGTGCAAACTTTACCTCTTTATTATTAATAGGAGTCTACAGGGTGGCTTTTAAGATTTTTAAATTTTTTTTAGTTACACCCTTTTTAGCATCAGGCATCCTAGTAACTATTTCGTTTGTATGGAGTACAGGGTGTGCCGAAGCGAGTATGCATTTCACACGAAAAAAAGCTAGACTAAAGGGTTCTTAAATATATTTTTGTTGCCCATACTTTAATATTTTAGAATATTAACTGAAAACAATTTTGTTGACTTTAATAGTTAAGCAATATTGATCCTATCGGCACTTACCAGCCTGCCACTAGTTTCAAACTCAACACACCTGTCAATTAATACCCGCCTGTGTAAACTAAAACGGGCAACAAACAACACTGACTACTATTTTAACCTAAAGAATACTTACCAACTTATGCTATACTAATACATGAGATAATTTATTTTACTAATCTGTTCCTACAGTGTTGTAAACAACGATATCTATGTACTATCAGATGGAGCGTTCCAAACAATCGCTCTGTTCCACGCAAGTAGCCACAACTCTTTCACATTCACTTTGAAACTTGTGCAGTTACTACGCAGACCATTAAACTATTACTAATTATTGACTCTATGGTTAAATAATGTCAATGTTTAGTAAATAATTAAATGGTCTGCGTAGTAACTACACAAATGTGAACCATCTAGTAGTACTAGAGATCGTTGGTTGTAAATAGTATATTTTAGTAAATGGATAGTTACATGACTTAGATTTTTCAAGTTTTGAAATTTACCGGTATAAAAGATATCGGTAAAATTATAAATAACTTTTGTTTAAGTTAATCTGTTAAAATAAAATATAATAATGTTACTGTACTGTATCTTCAGCCAAAATGCACATACAATGGTATGTGTATTTTGGCTTAAGATACAGTTGGCAGTTCTATTTTAGTTTCACCAAAACGTACCTTTGCAGGTGTACAATTTTGCTGGGCTGCTGGGCTGCCTGGCATGCCTCTTTTGCTGGGCTGTCCATTGGCCGACTTTTCATAACACCACGCTTTGCAGGCGGATTGGTGATCGCAGTAATGCTCTTACTATAAACAGGAGAACTCTAATATCTGATGCAATCCCTTAGACACCTTGATGATACTCATGGGAAGATCGGGGATGACCCTATTCTATGCCGAAAACTACATGATTAAAACTAAAATTGTATTTTATTTGAATTTTCTGAACTATTTATTGCAATGCAGAGGTATTTATTTATTTATTTAACTCTTTATTGCACACACAAGGATAAAACCATAATAATACATTAAAAAGAAACACAAGTACAAAGGGCGAACTTATCTCTGAGAGAGATTTCTTCCAGCAGACCCGCGAGAGAGATAACTGAAATAACAGAGGCAGACATAGTGTGTACGTAAATAAAAAAAAACATATACATACATACGCTAATATGAACTATATACCCACTTACATAGATTATAACCTACACGATAAAAATATAAGTTTATAAATAAATATTACCTAATAATATATAAATATAGTAAACATAATTAAATAATAATAATAGACAAACATTCATAAAATACATTTAAGATATGGATTCCAATCCTAACTTAGTGACAGATAGAGCTCGATTCTGAAGGCACAATGTTAAAATTTGACAGCACTAAAACTGTTGCTATCCTTGTCACACAGTATTATAAAGATAAAGACGAAACCAATTTTAGCGCTGTCAAATTTTAAATATGTGCCTTCAGAATCGGGCCCATAGTGTTCTTTAACACGGTTTTTGAAAATTAAAAAGGATTGACTATTACGGATGTCTGGTGGTAGCTATTTAATGCAGCTAAGGTACCAAAACCTACTACCGATATTAATACCGGTACTATAGCTATGTGCGCCGGTCGTTATGAGCTCGACTCATCCGTCAAAGGTCAAGGTTGGCGCCCGCCCCCACCCGATAAGGGTCGTGTTTGTGGGACATCCACTCCAAACATTCACAGCGAATTATGTATCTGGAATTTTCCTTGCATTGTCTTTTGAGATGACATTTGTATGATGTCTCGGAAATTAGAACTTAGTCGTTATCACATCGCGTTACGTTATTGTATGAAGAATATATTTATGTGTGTATTTAATAATAATAATAAAAATCCTTATGGGCAGGCCTATGTTCAGCAGTGAACGTATTTCGGCTGATGATGACTATCGATACATGTATACGTTATATAAGGATATTACTATCTATATATTAAATTTACATATTTAATTATACTTGAGGCTCTCGGTTTACATTCATGACGTCGATTCATCAAACCAATACAAATGAATTTGCTGATATATTTGTTTTAACTGTCGAAAAACCTCATTATTAAGTACCTATAAGTAACTAGATTTCTAATCTGTAGTGAAAACAGGGTGACGCAAATGAGTTTGCAATACTAGAGCTGAGATCGCCGCCTTCGATGCCTTAGTGAAACGCATTCAGAATGCCAAAGTACTCTTCCAAATAACGATCTCTATGTACCACTAGATGGAGCGTTCCAAACAAACGCTCTGTTCCACGCAAGTAGCCACAACTCTTTCACATTCGTTTGAAACTCGTACAGTTACTACTCAGAACATTTAATTATTTACTAAATATTGACATTATTTAACAGTAGCGTCAATATTTAGTAATAATTAAATGTTCTGCGTAGTAACTGCACGAATTTCAAAGTGAATGTGAAAGAGTTGTGGCTACTTGCGTGGAACAGAGCGATTGTTTGGAACTCTCCATCTAGTAGTACATAGAGATCGTTGCTTCCAAATGATCCAAGAAATTAAAAATTAAACAGGTAAATACATTATTAGTATACAGTCTCCGGACGGCTCTGGCAATATGCAGCTGGCTGCTCTGGACGCGGGCGACCGTCGTGCCCGAAGGCTCATTGGTGAAGATGCTCTGGTAGATACCAAGTTACAGAACCTCAAACATGCTGTTGTATGCCCACGTGGCGGGACATAGCTGAGCTCTAACTATGACATGTAATCATTTATATACCTATGATCCACAATAAAGAAATTTCATTTCATTTCAACATCGTCGCAATGTGGTCTATCTTTCGGTTCTCTAGTTTTTTTTTAAATTAGGATAGATATTGATTACTTTTAAATTTCTAAGGAAGATTTTATTCATCATCATCATCAGGTTATTTTTGTCTCCACTGTAGGAGCACAACCTTCTCTCATCTGCCGGAGACAGAAGGAGGATTTGGCCTACACTCCCCGCGCTGGCCAGACGGGTTGGGGAGGCCTGATTGACGTTGTATAATGTTTCCCTTAGTCGCCTTGTACGACATCCACGGGAAGAGTTGGATAGGACCATTCTATCCTATCGGAAAGCACACGGCAATATTTTGTTCAGAATTCATTATCTAGTTTAAATAGTAGATCAATGTATAATAGTATATAACTGTTAGGGAAATCAACCCTTTCAAATTAGTTTGGTTGAAAAATATGTAAATTATTTGCGGGGTCCACCTGACCCGCATAGTACCTAGTCAACCTTGAATAATGGACCTTCGTTGTTTGTTTGCGGTTGACCCTCGTTTGCGATATCGGATATATAATTGCGTTTCTGAAAACGAAAACATACGTGATGAATAGTGATGTGATGATTTATACAACACCGGGTAATAATAGTACGATTATCAAAACATCATTATGATTTTTCATCTAATTGTCAAAATGTATACAAACTCCGTGGGCTGGTCACATCTGTCGGGAACCGATAACCGTTGGGGTAAATGAGTTCTCGAGTTCAGGGATGCCCCCTGCCTAGATGGAGTGACGATCTGCGTAGGGAGGCTGGCAGAGACTGGATGAGAAGAGCCGAGGATCGGGTTCAGTGGCGCGCCTTAGGAGAGGCCTATGTTCAGCAGTGGGCTCTTACAGGCTGATGATGATGATGATGACACAAACTTCAAAAGGTATGATTATGTATAAGTGTCAAAACTTATAAGTGACGAAATATTTATGAAAATAATAAATTTATTCGTGTCAAGATTTACGAATTACAAAAATAGTAAAGTTTTATTGTCTGATACTAAGGCCACAGAATAAGAAGTAGGTACTCGTAACTATCCATACTACGTTTCTGTTTTAAGGGGGGCGAAAGTTGCCATAAATACGAAAGTATGTTAGTGCTTCTTTCACATCAAAATGGAGCAACTGGCTCCATTCTACTAACAAATACTCCTTTATTTCTTCCTATAACCACATAGTGAAGTCGCGGGTAAAAGCTAGTCATACAAGATCCGAAATGGGGTGATCCACCAGAGGACTAAAGGCTTCGGCATAGTTCAAAGTTAGTACGTTGAAATGGCAGTGGGCTGTCACATCTGTCAAAGAGCCGATTACCGTTGGGGTAAACGAATTCTTGAGTGGAGACCGCGACTGGGTACACCCTTCACCTCCCATGGCCTTTCGACATCTAGGCTATACAGGCCGAATCACGGAGGAGGTGCCCGTTACTTGCTCAGGTGCTCTTTTGGAGACACTCTGTCCTTTGCCCTTTGTATGGTAACTGTCCCCATTAAGGAGCGTGATATTACGGTTTAGGCTTTGTCAATCAAGTCATGTAATGTCAGTAAATTCAGATAGATTGAGAGTGGGAAGGCGTAGTGTTTGACGCCCCCCTGGCTAGATGGAGCGACGATCTGCGTAAGGAGGCTGGCAATGACTGCATGCCTGCTACCTTGGGAGAGGCCTATATATGTTCGGTACATTTAAGAACTGTTAGTATGTATGTAATTAAATGATTTATTGCAACAACGTACAGTTAATGGGCTCGATTCTGAAGGCACAACGTTAAAATTTGACAGCACTAAAACTGTTGCTATCCTTGTCACACAGTATTATGAAGATAAAGATGAAACCAATTTTAGCGCTGTCAAATTTTAAATGTGTGCCTTCAGAATCGAGCCCATTATAGTATTAAAATGTAGGGGTTTTAAGTAAATTAATACATGTGTCAGGGGTTCCCGCTAATGTTCAGCAGCAGACTCTTTCAGGTTGAAGATGGTAAAGATGATAATCTCACGAATCCTGACGGGTACGAATGAAATTCCCAACCTTATATTTTCAGGAGAAAAGGAGTCGGCACGCCAGTTTCGGCACATTACGCCCCCGTCCCTTTGTAACTCGAGCGTATGCGGGATCGTGAGACGCGGGTTAATGTATAATCACAAGGAGACAGGCTTGCTCGTTGACTGGAATAATGTCAAAACCTTACGCCAGCCAGGATTTTTAGCTTAGATGATTTTAGTATTTGGATTTTATGAGTTTGGAGAAGTAAACACTACCTGTGAAATTGGAACAACTAGTGCTTGGCATATATACAGGGTTACAGGAAAAGTCGTGCTAGATCCCTTAAGGGTGTGGAGCACCCATCATTTCTGACTTATTTCACTATGAAACACCCTACCCTAAACTTAACCCTTTTCGAGATATTCGACTTTTAATTTTTTTATTGAAAATTGCTGATTTTTAGGCTACTACATTTATTTTTGTTTATTTTGTGTATCTTATTATTATTATTATTGCATTTTTACATGTGTAGTAAGATGCTTTAGGACGTCAATCATTAAAATAGTGCACAAGTTATTTGAATAGACCGTAGTAGACAAGTGAAAGAAAAGAAATAAAAAACATATTAGAAAGTTTATTTTTCTCTAAGGGATATCTAAAAAAAATATTATGGTAATTGTGCGGCAGATGTTTTTTAAAATATCTACGGTTCATCAGCTATCTAACGAGGTATAATAATGTAGGGTTTTATTCAAATGCATTCAAAAAAATTTAGTTTCATAGGCGACAGTGGAGAAGAAAATGTATACTTAGCCCTAAAAAGTAAAATAAAACAATAGGTAAGCATGAAATGCCATTTATTAAAGGTTTTCTCACAACTTTTTCTTTTTCTACAGTTCATGTTCAACATGGCCGCCTCTATTTCTAATACATTGTCGCATCCTTCTACGGAGACCGGTCTTCACTACGCCAGTGGTCAATGTGGTCCTCATTTTATTTGCTGCATCCACAATCCTTTCTCTTAAGTCTTCCACAGACGAAACTGGATTCGGCTCGCTGTACACGAGACTTTTCATGCAGCCCCACACATGAAAATCCATGGGGGTTAGGTCCGGACTTCTTGCTGGCCATGGCAATGGCCCACCTCGTCCAATCCATTTGTTTGGATAATTTGTGTCCAGCCAGTCTCTGACACTTCTCCTGAAATGGGCAGGGCAGCCATCGTGTTGGAACCACATGTCCCTGATCAGGTTGAGTGGCAGATCATCCAGCAAATCACTCAAGTCTGCTCTCAGGAAATTTTCGTAGCTTTCCCCGTTTAGATTATCCGGGAGAAAGTAAGGTCCAATCAAATGATTGGAGATAATGCCCATCCACACATTCACGCTGAATCTTCGTTGGGACCCCTTCACTCTTTTCTTATTGGGATTCCTTAGTTCTTTTAGGGCCCAGTAATGGGCGTTGTGATAGTTAGTTATGCCATCTTTATCAAATTTGGACTCATCCGTCCACAAGATATTTCTTAAAAAATCTGGGTCTTCTACATCAGCATTTAGCATGTCCGGTGTCTACACATTTTTTCTTTCATTCGTACCTACATAAATCGTCACTTGTCTCGCTCGCACGGTGCGTCTTAACTTGAAGGACAATAGGCGTGGGACCGTTAGAACTGCTACCTGGAGCGTCCCAACTACTTTTTTTCCACGAAATGTAATACAAACCCTAGATTGTTACACCTCGTTAGATAGCTGATGAAACGTAAATATTTTAAAAAACATCTGCCGAACAATTACCATAACATTTTTTTTAGATATCCCTTAGAGAAAAATAAACTTTCTAATATGTTTTTTATTTCTTTTCTTTCACTTGTCTACTACAGTCTATTCAATTAACTTGTGCACTATTTTAATGATTGACGTCCTAAAGCATCTTACTACACATGTAAAAATGCAATAATAATAATAATAAGATACACAAAATAAACAAAAATAAATGTAGTAGCCTAAAAATCAGCAATTTTCAATAAAAAAATTAAAAGTCGAATATCTCGAAAAGGGTTAAGTTTAGGGTAGGGTGTTTCATAGTGAAATAAGTCAGAAATGATGGGTGCTCCACACCCTTAAGGGATCTAGCACGACTTTTCCTGTAACCCTGTATACCGCCATCTAGCCGTGTGGTTCCCGGCTTAGAATAGCGCCACCCCTAATCTTCATATGGATGTAGTCAAGGCGACTAAGGGATTACAGCAGGGATAGGGCAACAGCGTTCTCCTATGTATATGAAGATCATTACTGCGATATAACATTCGCCTGCCAAAAGTGGTATTATAGCAAATCCCCCAATTGACAAACCCATCAAAGTTACCAAATGGGATGACAATTCCTGTTCTGTAACAGTTACGAAAAATTGTTACCAAAGCCGTGTGGTTTCCGGTAGAGTAGAATAGGACCACTCCAACTCTTCCCGTGGATGTCGTACAAGGCGACTAAGGGAATACATTATAAAACGACCATCTACGCAGCCGCATCTCAGACCACCACACGCCCGTCACAATATTGCCCTCTTTGCATTGAGCACTCAAAAAAGGGGTGTCAAAATGTCGCCACCCCCCCCACCCCCTTCTACACATGTACCAACGGCTTGTCTATACTATGACCATCTATGACAGCATCTTGCAAGTAGCAAAAATAACTCTACATACTCCATCATCATCAGGTTATTTTTGTCTCCACTGCAGGAGCACAACCCTCTCTCATCTGCCGGAGACAGGCGGAGGATTTGGCCCATACTCCCCACGCTGGCCAGACGGGTTGGGGAGGCCTGATTGATGTTTTATAATGTATTCCCTTAGTCGCCTTGTACAACATCCACGGGAAGAGTTGGAGTGGTCCTATTCTACTCTACCGGAAACCACACGGCAAATACTCCGATCACTAGTTATTACTTTATGACCTCGTAAGGGTCAAGTTCTAACGCAGTAAACTAAACACTCAACAAAATATGAGACAGGAAATCGATATGACCACGCAAAATGGCCCTTAAACACAATTTTACTAATACGAGTACACTTAATTGAATGAAGGAGTCGCATTTTGTAACTGGCTTCGAGTAGAGAAATAACATTACCCATTTCGTAACCAGTAACGAAATTAGTTACCAAATGGGATGAAGGAATCCCATTTTATAACCGATTTCGAATAGGGAAATTACGTTTTGTAGTCAGTTACAACATTTGGTTACCAAATGGGACGATTCCTCTCAAGGCGCTATTTGGTAAATAAACGTAGAACGTGTACTTGATATGAATATTTTGTAACTGACTCTCTCAAGATCTTCAAGGGAAGACCCTCAACCCATTTCGATATTGAAAAGGACCCCTAATTAACACTGGAAGAGTTTACTAATGTGTGTCATTTATTTCTATAAAGGTGGACACTGATGGTGGGCCTGATCCACAAGTTTACAAGTTTCTCAGCTATGGAGAGGGCTGTGCTCGGGGTTTCTTTGAAGGATATGATTCGTAATGAAGAAATCCGACAAAGAACGAAGGTGACCGACTTATCCGAAAGTTTAGTAAGCTGAAGTGGCAGTGGGCGGGTCACGTATGTCGCAGAACCGACGGCAGACCGACGACCTGAGGAAGGTGGCCGGAAGCGGCTGGATGCGGAGGGCAGATGACCGGGTGTCGTGGCGTTCATTGGGGAAGGCCTATGTCCAGCAGTGGACGTCTAAACGCTGATATGTATTATACATACAAACAAACAGAACCAAAACGCAAAACAGATTTCGTCAAACGTAATTCACTCCAGTATTCAGCTAACCATGAGTAAACGATGAATACTAGCTTATCGCAAATAGAGATTGGACCAACCGCCTTAGTTCCAAATTTGTCCACGTAACTAGATAACTTTGTCGGACTATAGGTAATTAGTTATCGGAGCCATGATTGGTCACGACTTAGATTAAATGGAGTTAGTCACGGAACTTCATAAATTCATAAGCGTGGTCGCGATAAGGAGCAGGAACTATTTAGGAAGTGGGTCACAACTACTTCCTGACGTACTAATGACTTCTCACAAAATACCGTTCAATTAGGTTTCATCATCATCATCATCAGGTTATTTTTGTCTCCACTGCAGGAGCACAAGCCTCTTTCATCTGCAGGGGACAGACGGAGGATTTGGCCTACACTCCCCGCGCTGGCCAGACGGGTTGGGGAGGCCTGATTGATGTTTTATAATGTATCTTAAGTTAACATGAAAACACATTACACAGTTTAACTCAATGCATCACCTTTTCAACATTATATGTATATGTCAGTACATTTTATTCATATTAATTCAGCTATACACAATGCCCATATTTCTACTAATTTACAAACTTAAATTATATATATTTAATATTATTATGAACACCAATACATTGACAGCCCTCTAAGCACAATTTATAAATTAAATCTGTGAAGTCACTTGACCTGGTGCTGACAGACTACCAGCGCTGGAGTTCGCGTAGCGTGCTGCAGCATTATGCTGAGTCAGCGCCATTTTGTTGCTGCGACACATAGGTACCTTGATTATTTTTAAATTGTAATTTATTAATTCTGTTCTGTTTATTTCTCATGTATGTGTGAGTCGTAGCTATGAATAAATGACCTATTCTATTCTATTCCCTTAGTCGCCTTGTACGACATCCACGGGAAGAGTTGGAGTGGTCCTATTCTACGCTACCGGAGACCACACGGAAATATTTTGTTCAGAATTCATTATCTACTTTAAATAGTAGATAATGAATTCCGAACTACCGGAAACCACACTGCAAAACTTATTAACTTATCCCACTAATATTATAAATGCGAAAGTTTGGATGTTTGTTACTCAATCACGCTTCAACCACTGGACGGATCGGAATGAAACAAGCCACACAAATAAGTTAGGTTAGGACACAGGATAGTTTTTAACCCGAAAAATCATCTCATTCCTACGGGAAATACATAATAATTTGTGGTTTTAAGTTGTCCACGCGGACGAAGTCGCGGGCAACAGCTAGTTAACTAATTCACATCCTCGGCACACAGTACAATTGAACTGATTTAATTACTTACTACTTCAGGTGCACCAGCCTGTCCGTGAACGTATTTGTGTGCGTAGATTATTGTAGGGCTGGTACACCCAGCGTGCGCGCATAGTCGAGAGGGACAACATTATACGTCAAAAACATAAGTGCTTCTCTTTCTAACTCATAGCGTCGATCTCTCGGGAGGTGAGTGTCGCTTCTTTACGTAGTGTCAACATATAATTACGTCAACTGACTTACAATTATTAAAAGTATATTAAACACTGTCCTTTAGAAGCCCAACGGTACCCTTTTGCTAAAGTCTATAACGCCCGTTACAGACATAGCTATAAAACATATTTATACAAATTATAGCTCGGTATATTACAATATATTTTCTATAATAATCTTTGAGTGACCACACGAGCAACTATAGTATATAAATAAATAAATATCTCAGACATTCACACCAATTATCCAGTCCCAAACTAGGCAGAGCCTGTGGTATGGTTACTATATAACGGATACACATACATAAAGCGGGATTCGAACCCGCAACCTCCGGCGTGGCAGTCCGAGAGCTACCCGTTATAGCTATATTTCTATTACGTAACCAAGCTATACTGTTTATGTCAGTGATATGAAGGCAAAATATAAAATATACCATCTCTGTGTGTTGTTGATTGCTATTATTTACATATATATTATCATTGTCATGCTTGCAATAGTCCACTGCTGGACATAGGTCTCTCCCCTGAGCCCGATCCACGGCTCTTCTCATCCAGTCACTGCCAGCCGCCTTACGCAGATCGTCGCTCCATCTATAGCCAGGAGCCGTCCCAAATAGGTACATATATTACACCATATTAATATACATATTATAGCTAATGTGTGTGACGTGCTTAAAAACGATTACATTTATCTCTATAGCCTGTGGTATGTGCACCAGCCCCCGACCGCGTAGCCTGCGACCGGAAGTGGAAGTAGGCTCGCGTGCTCGGCAATCTGAAGGCGATAGGCTGATTATACCAACTTGCAGTGCTTTTTGATTTACGGGTAAAGTTGTTTGAAACCAAGTTGAAGATTGAGTGGGTAAGTGGATGAAATAATGATTATTATTAAAGAAATTCTACGACTTTGACTAATAATTTATTTTTAACGCCTTTGCAATAACTGCTTAGAGTTTTGTGGTTATAATATCCGCCGTGTGGTTTCCGGTAGAGTAGAATAGGACCACTCCAACTCTTCCCGTGGATGTCGTACAAGGCAACTAAGGGAATACATTATAATCGATCGATCAGGCCTCCCCAATCCGTCTGGCCAGCGCGGGGAGTGTAGGCCAAATCCTCCGTCTGTCTCCGGCAGATGAGAGAGCATTGTGCTCCTGCAGTGGAGGCAAAAATAACCTGATGATGATGATGATCAATACTTGCAAGCAATTCATACTTAGAATACAGTTTTCCTCGCGATGATTTCGATATAAGTTTGTTATATTATTAGCTAAACATTTTAACCTGCCAAAGTACATTTTGGCTGATGTGCAAATACATACCCTAACATTTACAGAATACTGTTTGTATCACAGTAGCAACACAAATGGAGTTGGCAGGTTTACACGTTAAACCTACGATATTTAAAACAATTAATAATAAGGTGTATGTGAAGGTAATGTCAAATGTTTGCTTTTTTCTCATGAAATTACACAAAAAACTAGATAAATAATGTTCGGTTACCAAATGGGACGACATGGAAAATTAATTTCCATTCCGTAACCGAATATGGAATGGGAATTAATTTCCCATTTTGTAGCCAGTTACGAAATTTCGTTATCCAAAGAGACGAACTTTTTCTCCCAAATTCCTGGATAATCGTAGGTTATACCTACGAGCTCGAGAAATTTCTGACCCAGGGGGAATAAAAAAAGGTATCCAAAAATGGGTCCAGTTTTGAACCTACATAATGGAAACTGAACTAAAAAAACACCATTGTTTTACCCCCTTCAAATATGGAAATGATGACGCCTACGTCCTCATCTGAGATTATGTCGCGAAAAGGGTCAAATGCAAAAGGGCTTCAAGACATCAAAGACTCAACGAATTGGTGGGTCCAATTTGGGTGGCTGCTTGAGTCACAGGTACGGATTAAGTGTAGGGCGCTATATACTCTCGGGACGCTAAATACTTTAAGCGAAACAAACAATTCAGGTTCAATATCCTTCTAGAATACGTGTAGTTACTTTTGCTAGGTGCTCAATTAACTGTACTTAAACATACACTTTATAATCTTAATGAAGTAGGAAAATATAATGTTCCCACCCTCCAACGCTGTGTAGCCTAGCTACTTTCACACCCAGTCGCACCCATACACCAAAACAGTCTTACTGGTCGACCATTCACTTCCGAGTCTAGCGACAACCGGGCATTAATAAGAGTTAACACAATATTTATCTTAAGATTTTTAAGCTACCTATATATTTAATACCCTATCAAACATATTAATTAAGCTCACCCCTGCTTTTCAGCCTGTACATGAATGCACTGATCGAGCGACTCAGCAGCATGCATGTCGGGTGTTCAATAGACGGTGTATGTGTCAATAATTTGAGTTACGCCGATGACATGGTTCTGCTGGCTCCTTCGGTCAGTGCACTCCGTAAGTTACTCGCTGAGTGTGAGTCGTATGCAGCTTCTCACGGTTTGATGTATAATGTGAAAAAAACAGAGTACATGGTCTTTGGGGCTGGCGCCAGGTGCCCGACTTTCATTCCACCCATAATACTAAATGGTATAACTCTTAAAAGAGTACACCAGTTCAAATACCTTGGGCATCTGGTAACTGCCGAACTTAAAGACGATGTAGACCTGGAGAGGGAACGCAGAGCATTGTCAGTCCGGGCGAACATGCTGGCCCGCAGATTTTCTCGATGTACCAACGCAGTTAAGATAACGCTATTTAAAGCATACTGCACGTCGCTGTACTCGGCAAGTCTGTGGTTCAGATATACCCAAGGGGCTTGCAATGCTCTGCGAGTCCAGTTCAATAATGCGTTTAGGGTGCTGTTGCGGCTGCCGCGCTTCTGCAGTGCATCGGCAATGTTCGCCGAGGCGCGCACAGACGGCTTCCACGCCATCTGGCGCAAGAAAACTGCGTCATTATTGAGCAGAGTGCGCGGGAGCAACAACAGCATCCTAAAAATGATAGCAAATAGATTGGACAGTCCTCTGGTGTGGATACTCACCCAGAGGACTAAATCACTTTTAGTTATTAAATACTAACGTAGTTTAAGTCTTTACTAACACGAATGGATCTATGTTATCTTTAGAATGAATAAATTAATAATAATTAACTTAAATAAGCGGCTAGCAAAAGACTGGGACCGTTCTTTTTTCCATATTGAATATAATATACCTAATAAGTTACTCGACTGATATTTTACATTTGTATTTCATTTATAATCCATATAATCCTTTCCAATTGATATAGTTTACACTTAGTAAAATGTTAAATTAAATAAATTAAGCGAGACTGCAAAACAGCATTTCTCCCGGGGCGCTATTTCACTCAATCCGTTAATGTTTTCTGACCTGAGGCAAGGGATTGTGAGCAAATTTGCTTCTTGACCTTAAGAGTTCAATTTGACTATGATATTTGATGAAAATAATCAAACTATTCCAAGCATCATTCTAGTTCTGGAGTTACCCATACCTATCGTGATCATTTATTTATTTTGTCAGACATCTGCGGAAATATGTAATAAAAAAGTTTTTAGTATTTTACAAGTATTTTATTATAGACTAGCTGTTGCCCGTGACTTCGTCCGCGTGGACAACTTAACATTACACATTCTTATGTATTACGTGTAACTAAATCCTAAAAGAAATCTATTAATCTGGTTATGCATTAAAAATATTAATATACATAAAAAACATACTATCCAATTGAGAACCTCCTTTTTTGAAGTCGGGTAAAAATTAGCGTTCCGGCGGCGGTTTCGCACAGTTTTTTAGGTTTCCGTAGCCAAATGGCAAAAAACGGAACCCTTATGGATTCGCCATGTCTGTCTGTCTGTCTGTCCGTCCGTATGTCACAGCCAAGTGGCTGTGACTACGGACTATTCCGAAACTATAAGAACTTACTATTGAAACTTGGTAAGTGGATGTATTCTGTGTACCGCATTAATTTCGAGAGACCGTCCTAATGTACCTGCACGCGAGTGTAATCGCTTACTATAAAATAATTCGTTTCGGTGAAAAATGGCGCCAATCAAGGCTGATAGTGATAGTGCCGTGTTGAAGAAGAGTATCGCGAACCTTGAGAATAAAGTTGTAGCTCAAAGTAATGAAATTAGTGCGTTAAAAGACCAAATATGCGAACTAGTTTCCATCTTCAAAAAATGGAATGAGGGTACATACAAACATCAATGCCCTAACTGCGATACATCAACAGATGGTTCAAGCAAGATAGCTGTACCGTCGAACGTGGAGAGTGCGAGCGAGACGGAGCAAGCATTGACAACTGCTAACCGTAAAGAAACGTTTTCGTCAAAGGTACGGACCCGTTCTGCGGCTAAACGAGCCGCCGTGTTTATCAATAAAGAGGCGAAACCACAAATATCCAGTCAGACGCATGATAACACGCAACAAATAGCCAAGGATGAGTCAAAATCTCAAATAAAAGGCGAATGGACAGTTGCAGCTTCGCGTAAACGAAGGAACCACCAACGACGTGTGGTACGATGCAGCGGAGACACCAGCGACCTGCTTTCGGCAGCTGATTTAATAAAATTCCTTCACATCTGGGGTGCCCGCCCCGATACGACGGAAGGCAATGTCACAGGCTATCTAAATCGGAAAAAACCCAGTAGTTTATATACGGCAACTAAAATAGTACCCAAACGTCCGCAGGAATACACTTCGTTCAAAGTTGGCGTGCCAGACGATATGCTGGAGGAGTGCCTCAGTCCACAGTTCTGGCCAAAGGGATTTTCAGTCGATCCTTGGTTATTTCGGCTCGAGAAACGCACTGAAACAGACCATAAACTGCCAAAGCAACCCGAACAGACAGTGTAAACATACTTTTACACTCAAAGCCTACTACCAAAACGTAAGATGGCTAAGAACAAAACTTTTCAACCTAAGAAATAACATTCGGCTTGTAAATGATATTGACCTAATAGCCATGTCTGAGACGAACTTGGACGCATCAGTGCTGGACGCCGAGGTGTGCGACTGCTGCGAGTGGACGCTGCTGCGGCGCGACCGCACGGCCGCGGCGGGCGCGGGCGGCGGGGTGCTGCTACTGGCGCGCGCGCCGGTTATGCTGGAGCGCTTATCGGCCCTCGATATCGACACTAACAATTTTGAAGCTCTCTGGGCTAGATATGAAGTTGACGGACAATATTTATACGTGTGTGTCGTGTACATCCGCCCTCAATCAAAACACGAAGTGTACATGGAGTGGTTTGAAATAGTAGAAACGATGTGCACGAGTCGCGATACTACAAAAATTCTTATTCTAGGGGATTTAAACTTAAATAGTGCCAGTGAAAATACGCTGTGTTATTATAATTGTTTTATGTCAATGTGTAACTTATGTGAGTATAACTGCGTGACTAATATGCGAGACGGAGTGCTAGACGTGGTGCTGACGAGCCCGGAGCTGGGCGGGGCGGTGCGCGTGCGGCGCGCGTCCGCCGGGGACGAGGTCACCAAGGTGGACGGGTACCACCCGCCGCTGGTGGTGGACATCGGGTACACACTATTCAAACAGGTAACATTTTTAGAACCCTCCAATATTGACGAATCCAGAGACTGGAACTTCGCCAGGGCTGACTGTCTTGAACTGTACTTTGCAGTTGGTAATATCGACTGGACTGACCTGTACCAACTGAGTGACAGCAATACTGCTTTAGAATACTTTTGTGCTAACTTGTATGACACCTTCGATCACTGCGTTCCTAAGAAAATACGGAAGCGATCGTGTAGTCGTACGTATCCTGTCTTCTACACGAAAGCGATCATCCGTGACATTGAATCGAAGGCTGGTTGTCACCGCGAGTGGAAACGGACTGGTAGTGAATGCGCATTAACTAACTTTAGACGCTTACGTAGTAAAATAAAACGTGATATAGACACAGCTTATAAAACTTATGTACAACGTATTTCTAATAATCTATGTAATGATCCTTCTCAATTTTGGGAATATATAAACACTTTACGTAATCGTGGAGGTCTAGAAAATAAAGTTACCCGTGCGGGCACTGAGTATAGCGGCGCCGACGTCGCCTCAGCGTTTGCGGAACATTTCAAATCAGTATTTCTGCCCGAGTCGCCCGCGCTCGACCCGCGGATCGCCAGCGCCGGCGCCGGCCCGCGCGGCCCCGGCGCGTCCAACGCACGTCGTGTGGACGTGCGCGCGATCGCTGCCAGCGACGTGCGCCGCGTAACACGTAAACTAAAGGGAAACACGTCAGCAGGGCCGGACGCTATACCCGCCTACATTTTAAAGGGGTGTATTGAATACTTGGCAAAACCTATCACATTTATTTTTAATATTATACTGGACACCGGCGATTACCCTAACACATGGAAGGAGTCTAGAGTGACCCCTATCCCTAAAAAAGGCTCTAAGTCGATGGTCGAAAACTATAGACCTGTAGCGATATTGTGTGCACTGGCGAAGGTGTTCGAGATGGTGCTCCACGAGCGCCTGCTGCCGCAGTGCCAGCCTCACATCACCGGCGCGCAGCACGCATTCCTCCCGAAGCGGTCAGTGGCTACTAACCTGGTTACGATGGTAGACATCTTGTCGCATGAGATAGATAAAGGGAACCAGGTCGACGTGATATATCTTGACTTCCAAAAGGCGTTTGATAGAGTGGATAATGACACATTGTTATTAAAACTTGGAGCAATGGGTTTCGTGCCCAGACTTTTGAAAATGTTCGCAAGCTACTTAAGGGAAAGAAAACAATTTGTAAAATATGGTCCCTATCTATCCGAGCCATATTCAACGCCTTCTGGAATAAGTCAAGGTTCAAATCTGGGTCCCCTCCTTTTTGTATTATTAATAAATGACTTACCTGACGTGGTCACCCAATCCCGCATGTTGCTGTTCGCTGATGATGTGAAGTTGATTGCAGTGGTAAGATCACAAGACGACTGTCTCAAACTGCAACATGATATTGATGCGGTATTCCAGTGGAGCATCGATAACAAACTGTTTTTTAACCCCAGCAAGTGTGAAATGATGAGCTTCACTCGCTCACATGCGCCAGTGCTGCACCGGTACGTGGTGGGCGGCGATCCCATCACCCGCGTTGAGGAAGTGCGTGACCTCGGCGTCACGTTCGATCCTCAGCTCACCTTTCACCAACACGTGCATAAAGTTACCAACACCGCGTTCCAGCGATTGGGGTTTGTGGTACGTAATGCCAATCCTCTAACCGCCGCCGCTACGCAAGCGCTATACATCGCTTTAGTACGTAGTATAGTTGAAACGAACGCAGTGGTCTGGACTCCACACGAGAACAAATATATTCTCATGTTGGAACAAGTTCAAAAACGTTTCTTAAGATATTTGTATAAGAAAAACCATCAATACTACCCTTTTATGTATCCGACTCGCTTCTTGGAGGGACATCTAGGTTACGACTCCCTCGAACTGAGGAGAAACTTAGCCCTGGTAGGGTTTGTCTTACACGTAATCAGAAACAAAATTGATTGTGTGGATCTTGTCGGAAGGGTACTAAAACTGTACGTGCCCGAGTGTTACCTACGAGCGCGGAGTCACCAGCTGTTCATAACACCACACTCGCGCACCAACCTCTACCGGCACTCGCCCGTCGCGCGCGCACTGCAGTTGTTCGGCTCCCTGCTCGCCGAGGCACCACACTGTGACGTGTTCGTGGACGGCATAGGACGGCTGATGACGGAATGTAAGGGAATGCTAGAGAGAGGAATGCCTGTTTCGTCTATCACTTAAAAATTATTGTAACGCAATGGAATAATAATCTGTAATGTTTCAATATTTTAAATAAATAAATGTCTAAATGTCTAAATTTTCACACAAAAATAGAAAAAAAAACATTAAATTTTGGGGGTTCCCCATACTTAGAACTGAAACTCAAAATTTTTTTTTCATCTAACCCATACGTGTGAATAGGTCTTCAAAAATGATATTGAGGTTTCTAATATCATTTTTTTCTAAACTGAATAGTTTGCGCGAGAGACACTTCCAAAGTGGTAAAATGTGTCCCCCCCCCCCTCTGTAAGAAAATGATAAAACTAAAAAATATATATGATGTACATTGCCGCTTCCGGCCACCATCTTCAGGTCGTCCATACACCTGGCGGCAGGGCGTCCCACCCTGAGCGTGGGACGTCGCGTCCCACTCTAGAACCCGTCTGCCCCAACGGCCGTTCGGTACTACGACAGATGTGACCTGCCATTTCAGCTTACTAATTCTTTCGGCTATGTCGGTCACCTTCGTTATTCATAGGATCTCCTCATTACGAATCATATCCCTCATAGAGACCCCGAGCATTGCCCTCTCTATAGCTCGCAGAGCCACTTGAATCTTGTGGATCAGGCCCACCATCAGTGTCCACGTCTCATAATCATGACAGGCAGGACGCACTGATTAAAGATTTTTGTCTTTAAACATTGTGGAATAGGTGACGTAAAGACTTGACGCAGTTTGCCGAATACTGCCCACCCTAACTGGATTCTTCTGTCAGCTTTTGAAATTGATCCTACCCAACTATATTGTCTGTCCTAGGCAGACGTACTCCTGAACAGCTTCGATATTGACATTGTCGACGATCACCGGTTTAATACAGGGCCACTAATTATCGAATAGCGAACTTTTTGTATCGAGACTGGTGGAAATACCTGAAATACATCAGCTAAAATAAATCTATAAATGAGCTTTAAAACATCTCTGTCACTTTCTGTCAAGTTCTTGAACGACCAGTAATGTTGAACTACACTTTCATACAAATGATATGAAATGAGAAGTCAACTTGTATATCAGCATCCTGACATTTTATTGAGATACTAGCTGTGCCCGCGGCTCCGCTCGCGTGAACTACAGAATCCGCTCCCATTCCCACTCCCGCTCCTGCTCCCGCTCCCGCTTCCGCTCCCGCTTCCGCTCCCGCTCCGGTCCCGCTCCCGCGCCCTCTCCCGTTGCCGCTCCCGCTCCCCTCCCGCTCCCGCTTCCACTGCCACACCCACTCAACTTTTCCCACGCCCACTCCCACTCCCACTCCCACTCCCACTCCAACTCCCACTCCCACTCCAATTCCTACTCGCAGCTCCAAATGTAATCCAAACTCATCGAAATCTGAATAGTACGGAAATACTATTATGTGCAATATATTGCATACTAACCTTACCTACTAATGTATTTGAAAACTAAAAATGTCTATAACTTTTGATTGAGTTAGCCGATTGCGATGAAATAAAGACTAAATGTTAAGTTAAGTTAAGCCCCATGATTTTGTGAAAAGTCCATCAAAATCCGTTTAGTAGTTTTTAAGTGATGCGTGCACAAACTCACAGACAAACAGATAAACAGACAAACAGACAAAAATTCTAAAAATGATTGAAATGTGTTCTATTACTTATCCTTAGACCCCTCAATTTTTTTTTTGCAAATATCTTTAATGTACAGACACGCGATGTTTACGATTTTATTTATTAGATGACTTATACCAGTATGATGCCCGAACTCAAAGCTATTAAACAGTGAAAACGCCGTCAAATTCTGTTCAGCAGTTTCCAAGATTAGCCCGTATATACATACATACATACAGACAGATAAGAAATTTTTTAATTATATTTTTGGACTCTACTGGTCTTCAGTAACGTCCGGGCAGTGAAATTTTTTTTAACTTTAATGTACAGATTCGTTTTTCTTTTGTTTTTTCTACTCTTTTATTATATGTATAGAAGATAGAATAACACAAAATAATCAAAGCTCTAAACACAAAATAGTTAAGTTGCCATGACTTACTAAGCCCCCAGTAGTGGCGTAATTTCTAAGTCGTATTTTTGTATTTGTCGGCGGAGCAAATTTTTTTTTTAAATATTGGGTCTTGTTTTTAGGGCGTCGGGCCACGCTTTTCGAGCGGAAAAAATACATTTTCAACTATCGTTGGGTCTGCTTGCAAAACCGGGACTATATTGGCTTCGCTGGGGACACCGGCACAGATTGCCTGAAACCGGGACTGTCCCGCCCAAACCGGGACGTATGGTCACGTTACCCATGCCCCTAGTAAGTACCTACTATCATTTCGTTCTCAGTCTGAAAATCACTTGTAAATTACTGTCCATTAGAATAAGGGGTTTATATTATTATTATAGTTTTTATTACTAATATATTAATTCGTTTTTATTACATACAACTTAAGAAATATATCATTATCATATCAGCCCTTAGATGAACGCCACCACACCCGGTCCTCCGCCCTCCGCATCCAGCCGCTTCCGGCCACCTTCTTCAGGTCGTCGGTTGTCGGTCTACCTGGCGGCAAGAAATATATACAGCGGGGGAAATACATACTTACACTTGTGAGAGCTGGTATCCTGTACAAGTCACTAAGTCACCAGGCTCTCACTCGCATTATTAGGAAAAACAAATTCTTCTGGGAAATTCTTATAATAAAGTAATTATTCATTTAAACAAGCGAAAAACTTACAATTTAGTTCCTGATTGCATAAGTATAGACGTGGGATGTGATTGCGTATGTGGGAGCGTCGAGTGTGCATATGTGTGTGTGTGTGTGTGTGGGGGGGGGTGTGTAGTGTATGTGTGTGTATTATTATAATTATATTCTTTATTGCACATCTTAAAACTAAATACAGTAATAAATGGTGTGTACAAAGGTGAGCTTATCTCTAAAAGATATCTATTCTAGCCAACCTTACAGGATGTAAGATAAGGCAGTAAGAGTGAGGGGGGGGGAATAAGAGCATAATAGACTACATAACAACTAAATACCTGAACTATATATATATAAAAATAACTATCATAAACATACATAAATACATTATACTGAGTGAGACAGATAGTGCTCTTTTAGTTTATAGATATAGAGTTTAAATTCGGCCATAAATATGTGCCAGTGTCTCTACTGGTACATGAAATTCGTATCGCTCAGCGCTTAGACAAATGAATTCCTAAATTTATGCTCAGCGCTATTAAGATACCTGTCAAATTGCTTCGAAGGTACTTTAACTCGGTCCCCCACTGTAGTACTACGTCAACACATATTTGTACCAAATAGATTACGTCAAAATAGTTCTATTTCTCCACTAGAGTTTAGAACCCTCAGAACTCACTGATATGTCTTCCTAGCCAACTAGGGATTGCAATCCCGCAGCTCATTCAATCCCGCGGGATTCATATGCGGGATTACGCGGGATCCCGCATCTTTGAAATTATGTTATAAAATCAAATTGAAACTAGAGATTTTTGTGTAAAAATAACTCAACTTTTATTAAACATTTCTCACATTAATCAACAGATATTATTTCTATTCTATTAATTAAGTATAAGTAATTAATAATCTGTTTTCTAAGATTCATCTTTGAATGTTTGGCATAGTTTAATAGTTTTTTTTTTAATTTTTGCCCTTACTCCTAACAACAGTTTTATATTTTTAATTCAGTCTTATTCATATAATGACTAATAATCAAATCACAACTTTCTCTTAGATGCTATTACTATGATATCAATCTATGGCGATAAAATTTTGAAAATACGCTCTTGAGAAGCAAATGGCATTTATTGTATCATCTTCTAGCCTGCTTTTGAGTGAACTGCAAATATATCCTGATGCTGAAAACGCTCTCTCGGTTTCTATGCTAGTAGGCTGAACCGTCAGGATATTTTCATGGGCGAGCGTCAGATAAGGTAACGTCGCGCTCGTGCTACTCGCGATTTGCGCGAAAGTTTTAGCGCTAAATTTTTCATTTGCAGGATCCGCGCTTTGAAGGTGCTGGATCCAGCAGATTATTAAAACTAGCGGGATCCCGCGGGAATGCGGGATCCCGTTTTGCGGGATTGCAATCCCTATAGCCAACACTCTGTCCTTGACAGCTTAGCACGTCATTCACATCGACTGCGTACTATTATGGGCGCGCGCTACACACCATCAGATCTAAGGATATCGGACGGATTTGGTATGATCGTTTGGTCTGAGATCGATTGCACCGCAACACATTTTGGCCGTAGCTTGTTTGCGCAGTTTACTAGTCTGTCATGTATTGTCCTATAACAATAAATAATTTTTGGGATTTCTCTTGTCAACGTTAACCCGCATTTTGAATTCAAAATTGCCGTCAATTATACTCACATACATACATCTATGATGTCACGCCTTGGTCCCAGAGGGGGAGGAGCGACTTTCCTTCGCTCGCTTTTCGCCGAGCTTCGCTTCTTTTCCGTGATACCCCTTGACGTGATGTGTTGCGAACAACATCGCCGCCTCTGTGTTGTGGTATTATTTACCTACATACTTATATTATGATAAATATTGATAACTTATGCGAAGGCTTCCCTTACATGTTTATGGATACTGCGTCATTAGATGGAGTTGCAGTGTGTGTGATATTATGTTGTATTAAATCAAACAAAATGTATGTATTGGATTTTCTACTGTCTGGTGTTTGGTCCACGAATATCTTAATAACCTACATTTTCTTTATTAGGTATACACAAATGTACAACAGGTACAACTTGTATGTGCTAAGATATTGATATCATCAGGTTATTTTTGTCTCCACTGCAGAAGCACAACTCTCTCTCATCTGCCGGAGACAGACGGAGGATTTGGCCTACACTCCCCGCGCTGGCCAGACGGGTTGGGGAGGCCTGATTGATGTTTTATAATGTACTTATTCCCTTAGTCGCCTGGTCCGACATCCACGGGAAGAGTTGGAGTGGTCCTATTCCACTCTAACGGAAACCACACGGCAAATTATCAACCCATCACCTATTAATAGAAACTGATTAAATAAATGATTTGGCAAGGTTACTAAAGGGTAATAATACCTAAAATACAGCTAACTGAGATTACCCGCCATATTAACTACTGTTCTACTTAATTAGATCTTTTCCTTGGCGTATTTAACTTTTTGATATTGTTGACTGGGAGCAAAACGCCTATCATCCTTTCCGCTGGCGGTAATGCTACGCGTATCTTACAAATAAGATTCGTCCGGTCAGACGACTGCGGTCTGTTTAGTGTAAATCCGACCAGCAATCATGTTGTGTGTAGCCCGCATTATCGAGACCTAAATAAGTCGCTTGCCATCGTGGAATGCCGTGAGAGAACCCCATTACCCGGGCTGCGTATTGATCCATACAGATAACATCCTCACCGTTATATCATGGGTTCGACTTCCATACGGAACAACTTTATCCTGATTATTTGCTATTTTGATTATTTTATATTACGTTCATCAAATGAGCCCCTAGATGTCCAATAGACATAGGCCTTCCCCATCCTCCGCATCTTCCGCCGCATAGGCCACCTTCCTCAGGTCGTCAGTCCACCTGGCAGCGGGGCGTCCCACCCTGCGAGTGGCGATCTGCGGTTTCCACTCCAGAAGTCGTGTGATCCAACGGCCGTCGGTTCTGCGGTATATGTGGCCCGCCCACTGCCATCAAGCTAGTACTACAGCAGGTAGCTATATTACGCTACATATACATACAGTTTTCCAATCCCAAACTAGAATTTTCTCCTGTGCTATGGAAATTAAACAAGTACTATTTCTGTCTACCTATATAATTATTACTAGCTGGTGCCCGCGATTTCGTCTGTACACGATTTTACTACCAAATGTGCATTTGAAATAAATTATCATTTTTTATTGTAATTATAGTTCACTATTTTGGCTATAATGGCTTACACATATGATATCTAGATATATACCGGGCTTTTTTGTAGGATTATTTAAGATAAACATTTCCATCATACATTACATATTTGTAACTCTAGCGGTTTCGGCAGCGCACGCCAGAATAGCTCGCAGATGGTAGATATTTTCCTACTTACTTGATATTTTGGACAATTCACACAATATCTTTATAAATTGTAGCCTATGTGTTATTCTGATGTATAAGCTATATTATTGTAAAGTTTCATTAAAATTAGTTTTTAAAATTAAAAGTAGTTTTTACGTGAAAGAGTAACAAACATCCATCCATACTTACAAACTTTCGCGTTTATAATATTAGTAGGATGTACAGACACGCGAAGTGTTTATAAAATTATTGTGAGACGAATAAATAATTTATTATTAAAATAGGACAGTTCACAAATATATCATCCAAACTGGCACTAACTTGTACAAATTGTACAAAGTTATCTGTCCCCGGTGGGAATCGAGCCCACAACCTCTGGCATTAGTGTCCAATGCCCAACGAGCCCATAGGTACTACATATTTGGTTGGGATAAGCCTTTAAAAATAGACTTTTATTTTTGAACACAGTAGTCGTCGCTGATACTCTGGTCTCTTAAAATATAATGTCATTGTATCTAATAATATCTCTTCAGATTTACCAAAGCGTACAAAATTGATTGACCCTACCACTTATAAAATATAGGGACAAGCACTGTGCTATAAATAGAAGCGTGTAATAGGGGCTTGATGGGTCACCACGAACCCGGGCACATGCAGGGCCGGAGCCTGAAAATTATCGCCCCAAATTATAGGTAATAAATTAGCGCCTAATTATTTTTTTATTAGACCTCCTCCACGGCTAACCTCTTTTTGTATTTACATAAATAATAATGAATAACTTACTATATACTTATTGGGCCCGATTCTGAAGACGCAGATTTTAAATTTGACAGTACTAAAATTGTTTCTATCCTTGTCACATAGTATTATGAAGATAAAGACGAAACTAATTTAAGTGCTGTCAGGAAGTAAATTTATGACTTCAGAATCGAGCCTATTACTTAGATATTTCGTTGAAATTAAAAGAATTTTTTTTAAATTTAGCTATGGAATAATTAAAGCTACATAACGTACCAAAAAGTGTGAAATTACATTTAAATTGTCCACCCAATCTTCGTTTATTCACATAAAATTAATAAATATGTTTATTTTTTCTCTGTCCCAAAGGTCAAAATGAAATAGTTATTTCTTGTTCACAAGTCATACTAAGGTGATGCAGTGGTTGGATATTTACATTACAATGTCAATATTAACAAATCACTAAACTGTTTTATGTAGACTGATGCCTGAATAAGATAAAATTTCGCGATGAATTTGTTACTGAAGTCACCCCGCAAAATACGGAGTATTCTAAAATTTATTAAATACTAGCTGTTGCCCGCGAATTCGTCCGCGTGGACAACTTAACATCACAAATTATTATGTATTTCCCGTACGAATGGGATGTTTTTCGGGATAAAAACTATCCTATGTCCTATTCCAGGACCTAACCTATATATGTGCACAGGTTTCATCACGATCCGTTCAGTGGTTGAAGCGTGATTGACTAACAAACATCCAAACTTTCACATTTATAATAATATATATTAAGAAGTATTAAATAAAGCAAGTCTTGTCGAAATTTATTTAAGGATTATTCAGATAAAGAATCCCCAGGAATACAAACGACGAGGCGATCTTATAATAATAATAATAATAATAATAATAATTTATTTCAGACAAAGTCCATAATTTGTTAGTAATACAAAAAATAAAACTTAATCTATGTTAGTAATAAATCAATGTTACATATTAATATATTGTTCTGTCTATTAAGACAGGACAATACTTATTTTCTATATTTATACCAGGCACACCAGTACACAAAGTTGCTGAAGTAAAGAGGTAGCCCATTGTTGCATTACATTGCGCCCCAAACATTCTGCGCCCCCGATGCGATGGCCTCGTTGTTGCCGCAAAGGTGGACCTTGCCAAGGCAACTCGGATTCAAGTATTGGTAAGATATCTAGAAATATTGAATTATTGCATATGTGAGTGACCCTTGGAGACGGATAGGATTCGAATAAATATATATCACAAGTTTTTTCACACAATTTCGTTGGTTGAATTCGGACATCAAAATTTGTGTACAGATTTTCACGTAATAAAAAAACTAAAAAAATTGCAGATTTTACGGATGCTTCCTCGTGGCACACTACTTAGACCTATGCAGCTCCCTCCACGGGGATGCATCAGCCGGATGGATGCACAGAGCGGGGGCTAAGGCCATCCATCCATCTGATCGCCGATGACCCCGATGAAGAAATAAAAATAAACTTGTAAAGCACAGTTATAACTTAGTAAGGTCAGTAAATTGTTCATGGGGCAATATATACACTTTTACACCAAACTACCAGAGGAAATCCTACTAATATTATAAATGCGAAAGTTTGGCAATTTGGATGTTTGTTACGGACGGTTTGGAACGGACTGATCGTGATGAAACTTGGCACACATATAGGATAAGTCCTGGAATAGGACATAGGATAGTTTTTGTCTCGAAAAATCATCCCATTCTTCGGTAATTATACTACAAACGCAAGGCAAAATCTCTTCCAACTGGGCCTACGAGACTATATAAAGTAACGTATACATAGCAAAAGAGACAGCTTTGATTGATGGCACCTTCAAGATGGTGAAAGATTAGTTTTGTATTTGATAGATAGACCCCGAGTAGAGTATCGAGGCATTTTGAGATTTATGTAGGTAAGGATATACCCACTGGTGTTGCTTGCGACTTTATTCTATTTACATATAAGCCTCACGTTTTGAATTTTTGTGGTCATGATATTTTGATTTTTAATTTTATTTTACGTAAAATGTTGTTTTTTACATTATGTTCCTGAGGGTCAAATTCGGTATTATGTATAATATGTGTGAAAGATACGCCGTTCTTTTATCAAGGGTACGATACGATTCCGATGTCAAGAAAATTGAGGACGAATCTGATGGAATCGATCACGCGGCCGGCGGTCACCGGACGGGTAGCGCAGCCTACCCTGACCCATTTCCATTAATGACCACATTTGATGCGAAAGAGTTCGCTTAAGTCTATAAGGGTGATGTCCTTTTTGATTTGCAATAATTCATATTCGATGTCATCCTTATTATTTTCGAAACGGGTTCCGTTATTGAGTAACAAATTCCTTCCTGAAAATTCCTTGTCACTCTTCCGACTTCTATTCCTCTCCTTTTCGGTATATGCGGTCAAGCTGTGGAATTCTATTCTATAAGGTATAAGTATCTATTGATACATATTTATTTGAGCATATGTATGAATGTACTACTCTGTCAAGAAAGTACCGGGAAAAGATCAATAATACACAAAATGTTAATTATTCATCCAACTTTATTTCATCACCTTCAAAGTATGATCCTTCAGAAACGACACACTTACGCCAACGAATAATCCAATCATCAAAACATTTTTGAATCGCTTTTTCCGGAATTGAGTACAGTTCTCGCCGCGAATTCTCCTTTATGTATTCTATCGAATGGAAACGGGTGCCACGAAGTGGTAATTTGAGTTTAGGAAAAAGAAAAAGTCGGATGGAGCCATATCTGGTGAATAAGGTGGTTGCTCAATGATGTTTGTGGAGTTTTTGGTCAAAAATTCATTTACAATGATGGCCTTGTGCGATGGCGCATTATCGTGGTGCATAATCCAAGACTTCTTTCCACAAATCTGGCCTATTTCGTCAAATTTGCTCCCTTAAACGCCGCATAACGCTCAAATAATATTCTTTATTTATAGTCTCACCTTCCGGCAAGAACTCTGAGTGCACAACACCGCGATAGTCTAAATAAAACAGTCAACATGACTTTGACTTTCGATCGACTTTGGCGCGGTTTTTTCGGTTTCGGTTCAGTTGGAAGGCGCCACTCTGAAGCTTGTTGACTAGTTTGCATGTCAAACTCGTAAACCCACGTTTCGTCACCAGTAACAATGCTTTTCATGAATGTTAGGTCGGAATTGACTCGTTCTAGCATGTCCTCAGCGACTCGTAAGCGATTAAGTTTTTGGAGAAAATTCAGGTCTTTTGGTACTAGCCGAGCGGCAACATGTTTCATACCCAAGTGATTATTTAAAATGGTACGGATCGATTCGTGAGATACAGAAAGTTCAACGGCTATCTCTCTCAAAGTTGAATGAGGATTTTCAGTCACTGTTTCCTTCACTTTTAAGATGTTAACTTTAGTTGCAGACGTTGATGGCCTACCAGAGCGAGGCAAATCTTCCATCACATCTCGACCGCTTTTGAACGCTTTGTACATTTCTTTTACGCATCAGTGGGCCACACTCACACAGGAGGTGCATGGGGTTTCCTCTGCTTCCTCACAGAGCTTACACACTCCAGTGGTTCTGTGCCTAACTTGTTATTCTTAATCTGTATACAATACATAATTTATATATGTATTCTATTCTCATCGAATTTGGTTGGTAATATTATAAATTAATTAATATCATAAATGTAAAAGTTGGAAGTTTGGATGTTTGTTACTCAATCACGCTTCAACCACTGGACGGATCGGGATGAAACTTGGCACACATTCCTGTAATAGGACATAGGATAGTTTTTATCCCGAAAAAACATCTCATTCCTACGCGAAATACATAATAACTTGTGATTTTAAGAAGAAGTCGCGGGCAACAGCTAGTAATACATAACTTAACCCAATATATTATCTTTGCTTAAACGTACCCAGAATCTTTCAGGAAATCAAAGGACATGACAGGGTGATACGACGTGACGTAATATTATGTTTCCCGGTGCCTTCGCCCTTCATATTCAGTCGAGCGACTTATCTCGTCATTGTTAGTTGAGCTCGCTCGTGGAATCGTATTTTGTTAGGGTTCCGTAAAAACGGAGACCCTTACAGAAAAGATTAGTGTCATGTACGTTTGTGAACATGAAAACTACAGATGATGGGTTTTTCGAAGCTGTGGCAACACCAACCACATCATCATCATCATAATCAGCGTAAATACGTCCACTGCTGGACATAGGCCTCCCCAATAGATTACCACTTTTAGTAAGTTGTCCATTTTGGGATTTGCCATAATCACCACGCTTGGCAGGCAAACTAGTGGTCGCAATATTGATCTTAATATACAAATGTCATGAATGATAAATGAAGTATCAAATCACGTTCAACCAACTGTCCAAGGGGGGAAAACTACACACATAATATATGTTTGCGAAATAAGAACAGGGCCTATTTGGAGGCACAGTGTGTGTTCGGCGCGCCGTTCGGCTTGGTTCGGCGAGCGTCACGAGACGGAACGTCGCGAAGGGCCGGCGCAGGCGCATAATCGAGACGGTGGTGTTCGTTCAATACGCGTGCTGCGCAGGCACTACACCGATGGATCGCGTGCCTACTAAAATCGTTACTTGATGATGTAGTGTAATTTCCTGTAGTGTAGTATCATTGAAGCCAGTAAACGTGTTAACTTTAAAACGGTGTTAAATTCAATTTGGTAGCCCGCCCCGGCCAGGATAGGTACTAGGTTCTCGTACACCAATAAGTCTGACTCGCAAGAGTAAGCTTAGTGCATGTTCTGCCCTGTGGAAACCACGACATCAAAATTAGAGATACTACATATATTTAATGTAATCTGTTTAATATAATTAATATGTATTACGGTGCAGAAACGTGGACACTGACGGTGGCCCTGATCCACAAGTTCCAAGTCGCTCAGCGAGCTATGGAGAGGGCTATGCTCAGGGTTTCTTTGAAAGATATGATTCGAAATGAGGAGATCCGTCGAAGAACGAAACTCACCGACATAGGCGAAAGGATTAGTAAGCTGAAGTGGCAGTGGGCGGGCCACATATGCCGCAGAACCGACGGCACGATCGGCACTCGCAGGGTAGGACGCCCCGCCGCCAGGTGGACCGACGACCTAAAGAAGGTGGCCGGTAGCGGCTGGATGCGGAGGGCGGAGGACCGGGTGTGGTGGCGTTCGTTGGGGAAGGCCTATGTCCAGCAGTGGACTCCCGCAGCACACTCCTTCTATATACGTGCTCTTTATAGGCAAGGTCGCTAATCCAGAGGTTTAGAAGAAATGAAATGAACAACCCCCCCACCCCGCAGCAATCTACTGTAGATTGCATACGAAATACTTCACCCCCGCGAGGTTCTTAAGGCATATCCGAACCGATGCGTCTACGAGGCTTCCGAATTCGGACGAATGAACTCTGCAAAAGGAGTTTGTATTAATTCTCATGCGTCTACTCATACCAATGCGGCTAGAAGTCGAAATTACCACGACCTATCCTGGAGCGTCAGAAACGTCACCATCTATTTATTTATTTTATGTAATAATGTATTGTACACACTAAATGTAACACATAGAAAATTTAAAAAAAGGTTAAGCAAACTTCTAAAGAAATTTCTTCCAGGTGAGAAAATAAATCATTAATGGGAGGCAGAAGTTGCGTGTTGTTGCAACTAGATATTGCCCGCGACTTCGTCCGCGTGGACAACTTAACATAACAAATTTATGTATTTCCCGTAAGAATGAGATGTTTTTTCGGGATAGAAACTATCCTATGTCCTATTCCAGGACCTAACCTATATGTATGCCAAGTTTCATCCCGATCCGTCCAATGGTTGAAGCGTGATTTAGTAACAAACATCGAAACTTCCGCATTTGTAATATTAGTGGGATGGGATAAATAAAACACATACAGACCATCTATAAATGCTAATTGTTTTTAAATTAAGCCGACGTGGCTATATCTACATACTATTCTGTTCATTTATTGGTATAATTAAATAGATAATTTTTTTACGTTCAATTAAATACATTCACTTATATATTAATGTACTATATGTTTTGTGACGTAATAGAAATATTATGTCACTCAACGTTTACTAAAGAAAATATGTCGTAATATACCGAGATATATCATCTCCACTGCAGGAGCACAACCCTCTCTCATCTGCCGGAGACAGACGGAGGATTAGGCCTACATTCCCCGCGCTGGCCAGACTGGTTGGGGAGGCCTGATTGATGTTTAATAATGTACTCCCTTAGTCGCCTTGTACGACATCCTCGGGAAGAGTTGGAGTGGTCCTATTCTACTCTACTAGATATAATTTTTATTAATATACCTAGTATATTTTAGATCAATGTCTGTGACCGGCTTGTTTAAAGAGTTGGTGTGTACGTAATAATGAAGAAATAACTCTCCGTTACTAATTAAGAAAGTCACTATCTCAGAAAATGCGAACTATTTGGACGCCTCTAAAGCATAGGCTCTGGAACCAACTCCCTGTCCACGTTCGAAAGTCCCCCTCCCTGGTGTCCTTTAAAAACAACTTAAAAAAGTACTATGGGTTCAATACCGAAGCTTTGAGCTGACTTATATTACAGTATATAAACTACTAATAAGTATTTATTGGGATATACGAGTATAATGTAATAGTATATATGATCATATATATATCTATCTTATATATTTATATGTTATGTGTATGAATTTATGTATATATAGATATTTGTATCATTCAGTTATTCGTGTATCGTCTATGTATATATTGGGCCCGATTCTGAAGGCACAACGTAAAAATTTGATAGCACTAAAACTGTTGCTATCCTTGTCACACAGTATTATGAAGATAAAGACGAAACCAATTTTAGCGCTGTCAAATTTTAAATGTGTGCCTTCAGAATCGGGCCCATTGTTCTTTTATGTTTATGTAATATGTATTTTCAAACTTTATTAAAAGTAGGTACATTTCTTTATCAAGTTTGGTACTAAACGCATTATACTTGTCCTTTCGGTTACTCTAAAGTTGACTTTAAGAGATCCCTAAGTGGGATAAGTCCGCCTTTGTACACAGTTTAATTCCTATTTTATTATTGTTGTTGTTGTTATTTTTGGTACAATAAAGCGTTTACATACATACATACCGTTTGCGAGGATACGCGAGGAATAAATGCGACGAATTCGCATGCCTCGCTGACGCTTTGGTTTGGCTAAAGCTTTATTTCCATGTCATATCGCTGTCTTATTGGATGGCGTGGTTAACGCTTTTATGTTTGGAGAACATGTTATTACATAATCTATACCTATAATAAAACTGTAGCTGGTCTATGTCTATACATGGGAGATATTGTAGAAAAATGTGTATGAGGGGTCTTTATAGGGCCAAAAATAGAAGCCAAAATAATTGTTTTTAAAATTTTTGTCTGTCTGTCTGTCTGTCTGTCTGTATGTATGTTTGTTACCTCATCACGCAAAAACTACTAAATGAAATTTGATGCAGTTTTCACAGTTGTTTTGCTGGAGGTCTAACTTAAAACCTGGTGCATGTTTCATCTTGATACGCCACTTAGAACCTGAGATATTATTAAAGTCAATTATTGTAGGAGCCATTATAACAAAGAAGTATTTTCAATGTTTGATACAATACATATTGCGACTGGTGTGTACTAAAGTTGGAACGGGAGTGGGAGTGGGAGCTTGAGCTGAGGCTGGGGCTGGGATCGGGATTGGGGTTGGCGTTGGGATCGGAATCGGGATTGGGAGTCTGAGTGGAAGTGGGATAGAGAGCGAGAGTAGGAACGGGAGCAGATCAGTAGTATTAAAATAATGAAATGTCTGCGCATGCGCATGTTGAATTCCTAAAATTGCGACTTTCGGCATTTAGATCTTCCCGTTTGATGAAATGAAATGTATTTATTTACAAGAACAAATTACTTACATGTTAGACCGGTGGTCGTCAAATTATGTGTCCGCTATTCAGCTACCTTACATTATCAGGCAAATTATAAAAGATACATTCGTAGGGTTTAAAGTTCTAACAATTCGTTCACACTATAAGAGTGTTCTTCGAGTAGCCATTTGTACAAAGGTTTTAAGAATGGCTTCACTTTTAATGTTTTTAGGCTGGTATCCCATTGTATATTTTAACATACATACAATTTTGCCGTGTGGTTTCCGGTAGAGTAGAATAGGACCACTCCAACTCTTCCCGTGGATGTCGTACAAGGCGACTAAGGGAATACATTATAAAACATCAATCAGGCCTCCCCAACCCGTCTGGCCAGCGCGGGGAATATAGGCCAAATTCTCTGTCTGTCTCCGGCAGATGAGAGAGGGTTGTGCTCCTGCAGTGGAGACAAAAATAACCTGATGATGATGCACAAGTGTTGTTTTGGGGCAGCAATTCAATACCTGGATGAAGTTGGTTATTTCACGTTCACTAATAAATAAATATATCAGAGTCAACTTTATCATCAAAAAAAAAACTTGTTTTGCGTATGTTGTACGTTTCTCATAAAATTGCTAACTTTTTATACATTATGTCATAGCTGTTAACTGTTAATTTGTTACCCGAAATTTTATACTGTAAATGTAGTATTTCTGTTCTGTTTATTTCTCATGTATGTGTGTGTCGTAGCTATGAATAAATGACCTATTCTATTCTATTCTATTCTATTCTATTCTAGTGGTAACGAATCTAACTAAATAAAAACGTAAACTTCGCGTGTCTATACGTTGAAGATATTTGCAAAAATATATATTTGGTAGCCTAAGGATAACTAATAGAACACAATATGATTATTTTAGAAATGTTCGTCTGTTTGTCTGTTAGGCTGTGCACGCGTCACGTAAAAACTACTGAACCAATTCTGATGGAGTTTTCATGAAACATAGGGCTTAACTCGGAGTAACATATATGATTTATTTCATCGCAATCGGCTTACTTAATCAAAAGTTATGCGAGTTTATAGTTTTGAAAAACTTACATACATTACATTGGTATGCAACAAAGTAATGATCGGTGGAATTTGGATTGCTATGGATGAGTTAGGACTACATTTGGAGTGACGAGGACTTACCCTACCCATTGGGGAAGGCCTATGTCCAGCTGTTGACGTCTAAGGGTTGAAATGATGAACGAAAGTTCGGTATGCAAAAAAGAAAAAAATTCCAGTAACGCATATTTGAATTTTAAATATTCGCATAAAATTATTTCATATTTTTTTAAGGGAAATTTCTCAACGAATCCTTCGTAATTAAGAGCGCTTAAGGACGCCGGGGAAATGCTGACAATAATCTATATTTAGTACCAGGTGTTAAGGCGATGCATTAATGAAAATTTCACAATTGCTCAAATAGTTAAGGCCGGGTTTTTAAACTTTCAGATGACGCGCTCTTAACACGCTTCAAAGGAAATTCAGTCACAGACAGTAAACCTCACACACGTCAAATGCAGTCGCGCGTTTGTGTCGATATAGACGCGCGCATCTGCGCGTTTGCATCGATCAACTACCGTTATTGGCAATTTTGTATTTTTGTGAGCTAATCATAATTTAAATACCAGTAATTATATAGCTTGTTTTTGACGTAACAATCATTACAAAATCTAACTATACAGTCATTTTGAATGATTGATTGATGATGTAATCCTACTCAATCCTACTCAGATTGACCTTTTTATGATCGTTTGCCCCGAGACGTGACAAATATACACCAGCATATTTAAAATTAAAATAAAATTAAAGAAATGGCTGATTTCATTGCTGCTCAGTTGAATTCCTGAACGATTCACATTAAATATTATTAAACATCAAGGTTTTATGTATAAAAAAGATATGGCATTATTTATTACTTATTATTTACGTATTACCGTGTGGTTTCCGGTAGAGTAGAATAGGACCACTCCAACTCTTCCCGTGGATGTCGTACAAGGCGACTAAGGGATACATTATAAAACATCAATCAGGCCTCCCCAACCCGTCTGGCCAACGCGGGGAGTGTAGGCCAAATCCTCCGTCTGTCTCCGGCAGATGAGAGAGCACTGTGCTCCTGCAGTGGAGGCAAAAATAACCTGATGATGATGATGATCAATATTTGCAAGCAATTCATACTTAGAATACAGTGCTCCTGCAGTGGAGATAGAAATTACGTGACATGCACAATTAATTGATTAATTTTTTGACTTATAAATATTTTGACCAAAAATATGATTATTTTACAATTCCGATCATTGTCGATATTAGTTTCACACATTGAAGATTTGCATATATTTCTATCGACGTCGCCTTAAGTGTTAAGAGGTCGCTACATACCCTAAAATCACTTGCGGCCTGAAATTCCAGGGCCCTCCAATTTAACGCGCCTTGCAAGCTTCTAGTGGCGTGATAGATGGCTCTTGGGATGTTTGCGGGACTCCTTATTAATAATACGGGACAACATAACTTATGTCGAAATGGACAACTAATTAATTAGCCTTAAACACCTGGAACTCGGTCTTATAACCAGTAGTGTTATTCTCTAAAATACAAATTCACGTGCGAGTCTCACTCAAGGAACTTCAATCACTTCGAAACCTAAGCCATTAGTAATTCTGTAAACATTCCAGAGCACTATCGACGTGAAGTGAACAAAGAACTCACTTCACTTCGACAGTGCTCTGGAATGTTTACAGAATGCCAATGGATTAGGTTTCGAAGTGAGTTAAGTGACTTGAGTGAGACTCGCACGTGAGTTTGTATTTTAGAGAATAGCACTATAGAAGTATCTTAGGGTGGCGTCATTGTTAGCAATATATGGATACGTCTTCAAAAAATTTTTATCAATTGAGTTTACATCAATTCTTATTATGTAATATAAAAAAATTATAAAGGTTTAATATGACTTATTTAGTAATCGGAGTAAGTAGCGCGATTTTGGGTCAAACAACTCAAAAGTACATACTAATAATATGGACATGCCTCGGAGATCTCAAGATTTTAAAGTATGTCCTTTGATTGAAATATGTAAAGAATAATATGTAAAATATGCTTAGAACATTACACAATGCCTGCTAAGGGGGGCACGCCCCCCACTTTGAAAATCAATGCTTAAACAATAGCTCTACAACTACAAATACCTAGAATAACACTAGACGTTGAACGTATAAAAAATTTATCGCTCGCGAAGCCTGCAATAAACCGGCACAGGACCGTAAAGTGTAATTGCCAGACGTAACTCGTCGCGTTATCGCTCGAATCACAAGCTCGCATTTACTGGAGTGACGGCCTTATTTCATCCCTTTAGGGCAAGTCTTTGTGTGACGTGTCCCTGCGTTTTTATTTGCTGTAAGAACGGGGTGTAAAGTTACGAAGGGTGACGAAGTATCGAAGTAAACAAAAATCGATTGCAAAGGCATGATGATTAATGTACCTATTACGCACATCATCATCACCATCATGATAGGCCCTAGAAGTCCACTGCTGGACATAGGCCTTCGCCAATAAACGCCATCACATCCGGTCCTCCGCCCTCCGCAATATTTCGTAATAATTAAATGTTCTGAGTAGTAACTGCACAAGATTCATTGTGAATGTAACCGAGTTGCAGCTCCTGGTGCCACAGTTGCGTGGAACAGAGCGATTGTTTGGAACGCTCCATCTAGTAGTACATAGAGATCGTTGACAAAATGTTACAATTTTTTATCTTCACTGTACCACAGCCCCGGCACTCCACACAAGCAAACATATTTAATCACCTACTACTACTACAGGCGCACCAGCCTGTTCGGGCGTGTGTGTGCGTATATTATGGTAAGGCTACTGCACTCAGCGTTGGAACATAGTAAATCGAGAGAGCGACAACGTTATACGTCGGCATCATAAGTCCTTCTCTTTCTAACTTACAGCGTAGATATCTAGCCGCCGCGCATCCGCGCCGGTGCACTGTTGAAAAATTCAGAAGGCACATAGTTTAAACTTTCTAACTGCTGTCAGATTATAACTTTGTGCCTTCAGAATTTTTAAAGTGAGTGGCGGCGACGCGCTGGCGTAGTAACTTCGTAGCGGTGGGCGGAAGCCCCTTAGTCCGTACTGTAATAATAATAATATCTTTATTTCAGGCATAAATAAACTCATATACACTGGACAAATACAAACAATATAACATAAAACAGAATAATGAAATAAAATAAAATAAACTAATACTTAATATAACATACACATACAAATTTTACACTTATTTTCTGTTCTGGTCCTGGTGAGCAGATAGCCAGTACTTTACGATGGGACCTGGGGATCCACTGCAAACGACCATACTCTATTTTGCGGGCTAGAATAGTAGCTACTTTATGTATTGCATGATAGTTAATCGTATGGTTGTGAATTCTTTTATTTATTTGCCAAACATCTTTGCCCATATATTTGCCAAACATCTTTGCCCACATTTAGCTCCAAATCTTTTTCAGTTAAGTGAAAGGATGTCAGTTTTATTACTCTACAGTGTAGCTATTATTACGTTATAGTTCCCAAGCCGTCACGGCGAGGGCAGTTAAGCCGTTTACACACTACGCGATAAATAAGGGTTGTGACCGAAAATATAGCATATTCTTTTGGCACTGACACTGAGTTTAAGTACTTTTGTATGTCCCTGTCACTAGCCTTGTATTACTCAGAAAGAACAAAAATATTCAACAAACAAAAAAACCAAAGAAGTGCACATTATCATCATCATCATATCAGCCCTTAGACGTCCAATGCTGGACATAGGCCTTCCCCAATGAATGCCACCACTCCCTGTCCCTCCGCCCTACGCATCCAGCCGCTTCCGCAGAACCGACGGCCGTTGGGGCAGACGAGTTTTGGAGTGAAGAAGATTTTTTTTATTCCTGATGGGTTTACGCTTGACCTCAATCACACCTGATGGTAAGTGACGATGAGGCCTAAGGTGGAGCGCGCTTACCCGGAAGATGCCTATTGACTATTCCTTTAAAAAGATCCAAGTTGTACTTGTCCGGAAATACCGAAGCTGGCAGAGAATTCCATTCCTTAGCAGTTCGCATTATGAAAGAGGAAGCAAAACGCTTCGTGCGAGAGCGTGGTATGCCTACTACATAAGGATGAAGTACCTCCCCACGCCTGGTAGTTCGGTGACAGACAAATACACAAGAAATTAAACTAATTTAAAATAATACAAGAGCCCCGTGCTCTATAGTCTCATTTCCTATGGTATATTGAGGAATCATGTAAAAGCAAACACCACAAAAAAATGTCTCTGACTACCCTTAAATTGTCAGACCTGTCTTACTATGCACTTTAGTTATACCAACGCGGCGCGGCCCCGATTGCCGGGCCAGCTAGGCGAATCGCGTACTAATGTCAATGTATGCGTGATTTAGTGGTTCAGCGTAACACTGACTTTCTTCCAAGAGCGTAGAATTCAATTTGGCTTGCGCGTAAGTCCTTCTAATATTTTCTAAATTAAAGTAGACTCTCTTTGTGTTATCGTGGTGTGTGAATACGCTTAACTCGGGTGCATCCGTGCATTCACATGGAATCCTTCCAGCCAGCTAATATAATAGAATTATGGAAAATGAGAATTTTTAAATGAAACTTCCAGAAATTTATTCCACAATAAAACATACTTACTCATAAAACTGTATTTCAGGAGTCATAATAGGTGAGTTGTTCACTTCACGTCGACAGTGCTCTAGAATGTTTACAGAATGCCAATGGATTTGGTTTTGAAGTGAGTAAAATCACTCGAGCGAGACTCGCACGTGAGTTTTTATTTTACAGAATAGCACCACTCTTCTTTTGTTAGGTATAGAAATAGGAATAGAAATAGGTAGGTATTAGTGACTTAATGACCACCTACCGCTTTTGGTAGGCATTTTATTTTATTTAATAGTTTAATTTTTAATTATTTAACTTTTGTATTGTGTGTTTTATGGTTTTTTTTATGCCTTTAATAAAAACATTATTATTATTATACTCGAAAACGATGATTCTTAAATGAAACTACGGTGCTTATCATAGATTTAATACTACCTATACCTCATACCATGAAGCAAAATATTTTTCGTAGCTCATAGTTTCACCTAAAAGTGATTTCCTTCATGATTGACACAAATTGGTTATTAAATTAGACAACATATGCTCATTTTAAAATCATCTGTTATCTAATTTAATAACAAAATTAGTGTCAATCATGAAGGTAAAAACTTTGAGGTGAAACTACGAGCTACGAAAAATTATTTTGCTTCATGGTATGAGGTGTAGTCTAAGGTGCTTGTAATGGTCAAATGACATGACCTGTCAAGCTAGGCTTTGCATTGACTTTGTCATTCGAAAAGAGTCACCAACACAAGTCAATTTAAGGTTTCAATTTGTATCTAATTAACTTTTGGTAACTTTGTTTTAAATGCATGCTGCACTGCGACACAATATTATATGACCACGTGGCGGCACATAGCTGAGCTCTAACTATGACATGTAACCCTTTCTATACCTATGATCTATACGTCTGTACATGGGAGATATTGTAGAAAAATGTGTATGAGAGGTCTTTATAAGGCCAATAGAAACCAAAATAATTATTTTTAGAATTTTTGTCTGCTTGTCTGTCTGTATGTTTGCTACCTCATCACGCAAAAACTACTGAATAAAATTTGATGCCGTTTCCACAGAAACATTATTTATTATTTATTTATTTGTTATTTCATCGCAATCGGTTTACTCAATCAAAAGTTATGGACATTTTTATTTTTCAAATACATGAGTAGGTAAGAAAAACTGAAAATGCCTTGCCCTGCAACATTTGCTTTAAGCTACTTACGACCCTTAGTGACGATATAAGGATAAAAATATACCACTATTACGTGGTTACTTAAACGGTGTTGCCTACAACTGATTCAGTAGCCGGCCACATTATTAAGTAGGTGACATCTAAGTTACTTATGCAATACACGTAGTAAGTATGAAGTTGCGGGCTCATTGGTAAATAGGCTCCAACTTGTAAATAGCAATTTTTTCTCAGTGTAATGATCATCACAATACTCAGAATATAACTAATTTATCGATAACTAGCTGCTGCCCGCGACTTCATCCGCGTGGACAACTTAACATCACAAATTATTATGAATGGGATGTTTTTTCAGGATAAAAACTATCCTATGTCCCATTCCAGGACCTAACCTATATGTGTGTTAAGTTTCATTACGATCCGGCTAGTGGCTGAAGCGTGATTGAGTAACAAAAATCCAAATATCCAAACATACAAATATCCAAACTTTCGCATTTAAAATATTAGTAGGATAGGATTCAAATAACTTCCTGCAATTGCAATGTCCTTTGCACTTCCGCAGCTGTGCATAAACGAATGGGCCTTCATTTAGAACTGTTATTTTAAAGAGCTACTTTAAAATCTCTCATTTACTTATAGGTTATTAAACAAAGCAAGTCTTGTCAAAATTTATTTAAGCATTATTCAGACTAAGCATCTCCAGGAATACAAACGACGAGGCGATCTTTTTCGATGCAAATTCAGTTTGACGAGAGTTTCGCTGTCAGACATCGTGCTCGAATTATTCAGATTAGACGGAATTTTAAAACGATTTTGCATTTCCAATTATTTTCTGTTACCAAGAAGTTTTTACATTTTTGAACACGTATACTTAGAGCTACACCATACAAGTGAAAAGATTTGGTGGCGGGCAACAGGCCTAGTACTGCGATGGCCAACATGTCTGCCCAGCGTGAGCATTATGGGAAAAACTCCCCTTTGAGAAGCAACAATATATTGAGGTGACGTTCATTAGGGAAGGCCTATGTCCAGCAGCGGATATCTCAGGACTGATATGAAACAAGTTTAGTTACAAATTAACACGTTATCAACTTAACGACCTCATGTACCTACAACTTATAAGTCAAGCGCAAAAACTTTCACCATAATGGCAGTTCAAATTTCAGTGCATCTGAAAGTCTCAAGTCAAGGTCTTAATTTCATAGATAATTTTAGATTTATTACTGCGAGAGTCTTCCAGCTCCCAGCTTCTTCTCTTTTAGTTAATAGGGTATGTTTTTGAATCGAGAAACTGATATTACCTGTTTATTTAATTAAAGATTTATGAGTATGTATGCATATACGTATACATAAGAGTGTATATGTAATTCTTTTTAGAGATATTGCTTAAACTAATAATGCTCCTACCTTTGTAATGCTATTCTTATCCTATTTATTTATTAAAATGTGTGTTTATGGCTCTGGAAGTAAAGCTCATAGTTCATTTATTGGTATAATTAAATAAACGTCATACATAAATCCATCAAAACTACATGCTGTAAATATCGAGAGCATATTCCAATTTTTACTAATTAAGGCTATTAAACTGGTAATCATAATCGAGTAAGAGTATTATCAACGTTTACTCAACGCAAATTGGGCGCAATTTATTCAGACTTAAGTGCTATAAAAGTGTAGTAAGTGCTGAATAAAGAAGCAAAACTTGCTATAAATATCGAGTAAAGGCGAAAAAATCACTATCAGCGCTGTAATAGCAAAATATATGCATATATACAACGATCTCTATGTACTACTAGATGGAGCGTTCCAAACAATCGCTCTGTTCCACGCAAGTAGCCACAACTCTTTCACATTCACTTTGAAACTTGTGCAGTTACTATTCAGAACATTTAATTATTTACTAAATATTGACATTATTTAACCGTAGCGTCAATATTTAATAATAGTTAAATGTTCTGCGTAGTAACTGCTCAAGTTTCAAAGTGAATGTGAAAGAGTTGTGGCTACTTGCGTGGAACAGAGCGATTGTTTGGAACGCTCCATCTAGTAGTACATAGAGATCGTTGCATTTATACGATTAATTTGTTGTATAAAAATTACCAGCTTCCTATTACTCAGCAAATTTGTTCTGTAAAAACAACCGAATTGCTTTTATTCAGAAAAAAAATTCTGTAGTAGTATCGGAATTTCTTTTACTCAGCTTTTTAGATGAGTAACTAGTGAATGAAATTCGGGTAATGTGTGCAGTAGTCTCGCTTTGGTGTAGTTATTCGAATATCGTGGTACGGTTATTAGGCCAAAACATCGGAAAGATAAACAATGTTAAAATTAAATACGTAGATACTTAGCTAGTCTTTTATATTATTAAATTCATCAACTGTTAACTTGTTGTAAATAATTAAGAACTTCATGCGAGAATAAATTTACTGATCAAACCAGATACGCTAGTTCATATATATTTATGCACCCACATAATTCCTTAAATTTTAAATAATAAATATTCTGAACCTTCTGAAAAGCGACATGCAACCTTTACGCCTCTAGTATCTGACCTCCGTAGACGGACTCTTTGGTTCATTAAGAATCTGGCAGAAACAATTGCTAATCGTTGGGACCGTCCACTAAGCAAAGTTGGCTGTGTTGAGAGCACGAATTATCATCTCTATTATACGAGCCACAAGTATGTGCATTCGCGGCACTCGCCACAAATGGATGGCCGCTGCATTCTATTGGGGAGTTTTATGTTCAGCAGTGGATGTATTTCAGCTGATGATGAATATAACACGATACTGATCACTCCTGTCATTAGCATGATAATGATCCCTAAGTAAGCGTGCCGACAACCCGGAGCTGGGTGAACTCCGGGCACTATTAACCTTACCGAGTCATGCGGGATCTGATGAGGTTGACAATTATTTCCCTAGCTAATCGTGGTACCTCAACAAGGCGGCGATGTTGTTCGCAACACATCACGTCAAGGGGTATCACGGGGCGAAAAGCGGGCGAAGGAAAGTTACTTTGCGACATTGGATTGCGCAAAGTGGCGATACATCGTCTCGTGTATGTATGTAAGTACCAAAACATTTTTAATAACCGTAAACCTCACTGAAGTGAGCACACTCGTTTGAAACTAGGCCAACGCGACTGACTATTCAGTAATTTCTCCCGACAAAGGTCAATTGCCCAAATTGCTAACGCAATTGATAAGTGAATAAATAATAGGAGCTCACAGACGGTGTGTTCGACCGACACGCGCGTTATTGCTACCTAATAAATCTATATATGCTGCCGTGTGGTTTCCGGTAGAGTAGAATAGGACCACTCCAACTCTTCCCGTGGATGTCGTACAAGGCGACTAAGGGAGTACATTATAAAACATCAATCAGGCCTCCCCAACCCGTCTGGCCAGCGCGGGTAGTATAGGCCAAATCCTCCGTCTGTCTCCGGCAGATAAGAGAGGGTTGTGCTCCTGCAGTGGAGACAAAAATAACCTGATGATGACGATGATGAATTACATTACAAATAAGTGCATTACAAACCTAAATATGGACACTGACGGTAGGCCCGATCCACAAGTTACAAGTTGCTCAGCGAGTTAAGGAGAGAGCTATGCTCGGGGTTTCTTTGAAGGGTATGGTTCGTAATGAGGAGATCCGACGAAGAACGAAGGTAACCAACATAGCCGAAAGGATTAGCAAGCTGAAGTGGCAGTGGGCGGGCCACATCTGTCGCAGAACGGACGGCCGTCGGGGCAGACGAGTTCTGGAATGGAGACCGCGGATCGGTAAGCGCAGGGTGGGACGCCCCGCCGCCAGATGGACCGACGACCTGAAGGTGGCCGGAAACGGCTCGATGCGCAGGGCGGAGGACCGGGTGTGGTGGCGTTCATTGGGGAAGGCCTATGTCCAGCAGTGGGCGTCTAACATGATGAAACCCAAACATGCATTTAGTTTGCAAAGGAAGCTAAAAAGGCGCTTTCCAGCAAATCAAATAGACTTGGAACGCTAAAATGTTACTGCAGTTACGTTTAATGGAAACATGGCACTAGAATTAATGCATGGAGTGCACTCTACGTCTTTTAACAAGATTTCACTTTACGCTTACCGTCAAGTGCGCCATTTTAGCCACAAACTTTATTTAAAAAAATTAAAGTTTATTTTTTAAATACTTACGTCATCATAGTCAGCTTGCGAGAGTCCACTGCTGGACATAAGCCTCTCCCAAGGCGCGCCACTGAACATCTAGCCAGGGAAAGTCCCACACTACGCTTGCCCAGTCCCGGTCTTCACTCGAGAACTCGTTTACCGTTATACTAATTACCGTTAAAATCGTTAATGCTTCAGGAATGGGTGAATACTTCGTTAGACCTATATTACGATCCATCATCCATCAGGGATTTGCCATAACCATGTCCAAGTAATGGAACACTTTATTGTATAATCAAATACAGTTACAAGTTGATCTTAATATACACAGGAGAGGCCTGGTGGTATTTCCCTTAGTTTCCTTGACGACACGCGCGGTAAGATTGGGAATTATCCTATTCTAAGCCGGGAACCACACGGGACACAGACATATTTCTGACATACTGGTCATACCTATTGTAGGCCGATCCCACGGGGCTCGAACTACTAACTTGGGTTCACAAGATTTACTACCGAACCTGGTTGTAAATCAGCCTACATATTAAACGTTCTCTCTGACATACAGCGAATTTTGATCGGTTGAGCAAAAATTTATTTTTTGTATTTCTTACCAATTGGTTCTTTCTTACTATCGATCAGTCTAGGTCTCTGATCATCTATTTGTTGCTATAACAATTATTATAGGCAATAAAACATACGAGAGATGTGTTGCGTGACGTTTGTTTCTTCTTTACACCGCTAAGACCAAAAAGCGGAAGCCAAAAAAAATTTACGGGTTTAAATGTAACAAATGTACTCGTATGCTATAAATGACTTTGACTTTGGCTTGTAGTTGTGAGTATTAGTATGTTATGTAAGTTAGATACTAAGGTTTAAGCTGTTTAAATATTAAAGTTTAAATAACACTAATTTAAATAAAATCACCTGACCTGATATGTATAGTTAAATATTAATCTATGCGAGTAATTTTTTTATTGATTTTTTTAAATATAATAAAGATATCCTAAAAAATTCAAACTGATATAGCTGCTATGTATTTTAGTATTTCGTTAACTACTAGAATTTCAACATCGACGTACATAACCTTTTATGTAAATGATAAATAGGGCTTTCGTTTGGTATTAAAAGAAATATCACGTATAGTATCTATTTTTGACCGCCTCGTAGCTTTTTCATTGGACTCGAGTGCCTGAGGTCTTGGGTTCGATTCCCACTATGGGACAGACAACTTTGTACAAGTTGGTTCCAGGGATGACGTATTATTATTTATATATGTTTCTTTCAATTATAATTCTGATTTTGTTGTGTATATCGTATACACAAAAACGTATCAATCCATCTATTTATTTTGCGTGTCGTGTATTCTGATGGAATCTTATTTTAGGAAGCAACAACATACAATAGTTGATTTATTGGGTACGCGCGGTTGTAGTATTACCCAAATGTTTCATTGTATTATTTTGGGCGTTTATAAGTTATATTAGTTTGTTTATTGCAGTCTCAACAAAAGTTTCTGACCCATATAAAAAATATTTAAAGTACTTGAGCATTTTCCTTTGAAGTTATAAAATGCCCATTTTTGAACTTTGCCTTGATAGAATGGTAGAATTTTAAAGTAACACAGAAATGCATGTTTATTAATCTTCAGGACTGTATGTAGCACTGAAAAGAAGGGATGACATTGTAACCCTGCAATTTGTCTTTCTTTATTATATATGTACATATCTACTTTAAATAATATATATGTATATGAAGGTGCGTTAACTTTGTTTTAGAATAGAATAGCTCATTTATTCGTAACTACGACACATACATAGCCGAAAATAAGTTTAAGTTTACAAACTTCAATTTAAAGATACCCTACACCTCATACCATGAAGCAAAATATTTTTTTGTAGCTTATAGTTTCACCTCAAAGTGTTTTCCTTCATGATTGACACTAATTGGTTATTAAATTAGATAACAGATGCGCATTTTAAAATCATCTGTTATCTAATTTAATAACCAATTAGTGCTAGATATAACATTAGTACCAGGCATCTTTGTCATTCAAATAATTGTTAATTTTATAGTAGGCTTTCTTACAAAGTTGTTTCTTAATGTGAATCTTAAACTTTCTGTCAGTCATATTTAAGATTTCCTCTGGTAGTTTGTTGTAGAAGCGTATACATTGCCCCGTGAACGATTTACTGACCTTAGTAAGTCTTAACCTCGGTAAAACAAGTTTATTTTTATTTCTTGTATTATAACTGTTATTGTCACAGTGCCTCAAAAAGAGAGATTCATTTTTTCGGACATATAAAATATTATCTAAGATGAATTGACTAGCTGTTAAAATGCCTATTTCTTTCATTCTACTTTTAGAATCTTCAAATTATAACAAAGTTCTTTGTTCCTTTCGGAATCTTCTAGTTCCATAAAGATCTAATCTCCTTTCGGATTCAACTAATTGCACAAAGTCTTTTTCTCCTTCTAAAATCTTCAAATTGTACAAAGATTTCTTCTACTTCAGGAATCTTAAGAAAATACATAAGTCAACTATATATAGGTATGGAAGAAACAGCTGACTTTTCATTAAAAAAAACTAAAACTTATACAAACGGGATATAAAGGAGAAGAAAAGATGAGTTCTATTTAGAAAGTGAAGTATTTAAAAATCTTAATGTACTTTACAAATCAATAACTTACGTCGTAGACCACAGAGTTGTCTCTAGCGTAAACGAAGCCATCGCAATCAATAGTGCCGGACTGATTGAAGAGAGTTGCAGGGCTGAAGTCCAGGGTGCCAGTAGGGCCGAGGAGAGCGAAGCGCACACAGCTGGCTAAGTTTCCGCCGGTCTCTGGGATAGCGTTGGAAAGCCGCTCGTTTTCAAACGGAGCGTTTTGGCTGCTCTCACCGCACTCAGGTATTTGACAACTAGAACAAGCCGTTGTTACTACCTCGTTGCTCGTTACCTCGTGGTACTACTAAGTAAGAACAGCAATAAGGTTTTTTTTCTCCTATTGGAGTCTTTAAAATTCATAAAGTTTTCTTTTCCTTTCACAAATCTACAAACTGCCGAACGCCCTAACAACTACTCCACCAGGCGGCCAGGTAAGGAGCTTATTTTATAAACTTCACTTTTAATCCGCGACGCGGAGCGTGGGGCTAGAGCCATATAGATGAGTATGACGTATGCGGATTGTCGGATTAATATCCAAAAATCTCTAAAATGGGTGGTCGGATTTTGAAGTGCTTTTAACGTACAGCTACATTTTTACTTTGTAGTTAAAAACAAATAGAATTTTGAACTTAAAACTAGGTATGTGCGTTCATATCCCACATATATGTTAAATGCCAAAGTTTGGATGTTTGTTACTCAATCACGCTTCAACCACTTTACGGTTCGTAATGAAACTTGGCATACATATAGGTTAGGTCGCGGAATAGGGCATAGTATAGTTTTTATCCCGAAAAAATATCTCATTCCTACGGGAAATACATAATAATTTGTGATGTTAAGTTGTCCACGCGGTAGAAGTCGCGGGCAACAGCTAGTAAAAGTACAATAATTGTATACATGGCTGCTGCATCGACCTTGATTGAGAGAGAGACAACATTATACGTCAACACATAAGTGATTCTCTTTCTAACTTATAGCGTCGAGCTCTCGGTGGATGTCTGTCGCTTCTTTACGCAGTAATATTTAGTATTCTTTAGTAAATATTGTTTGTACATAGTAGAAAAATAATAGAATATTTATTTATTTATAATATCATATGTCGTGTGGTTTCCGGTAGAGTAGAATAGGGCCACTCCAACTATTCCCGTGGATGTCGTACAAGGCGACTAAGGGAATACATTATAAAACATCAATCAGGTCTCCCGTCTGGCCAGCGCGGGGAGTGTAGGCCAAATCCTCCGTCTGTCTCCGGCAGATGAGAGAGGGTCGTGCTCCTGCAGTGGAGACAAAAATAACCTGATGATGATAATATCATATTGGGCCCGATTCTAAAGGCACACATTTAAAATTTGACAGCTAAAATTGCTTTCGTCTTTATCTTCATATGACTGTGTGACAAGGATAGCAACAGTTTTAGTGCTGTCAAATTTTAACGTTGTGCCTTCAGAATCGAGCCCATTGTGTATTGATTAAATTTTATTAAAACTAACAAGTAATTTCTGTACTTTGTTGGTCTTCTAAAAGAGCAGTGATGTTGAATGCGAAGAGTTTAATATATTTAATTTCCCGGTTCGTTATGCTCGTTCCAATTGCATCTAATGCAATTATAGGAAAATTTCTACTAAACTCTACACTGCATTAGGAAAATAAGTGTGCACCGTATCAAGATCCACTTTGGGTCGCTGTAAAAGAATTTTAGTTTATTTACACTTCCTTGAAATTAAATCAAATGTGCACAAAAATGGTAAAAAAATATTATAATGTAAAGGATGAAGCTGCTGTACAACTATAGCGTTATTATCGTTTTTAGCGATTTCTTCCATGTAACCTTGTTTATTTATTCGCTGTAAATATATATTTTTTTATTTATATATCGTAATATGTGACCGGAATTCCTTTTCTTATCATTCTTCATAATGAAGGGGAAAGCTTCATGCGAATGTGCGTTAGATCAACTACATAGAGATGCATTCCCATACTGCGCCTGATCAGGCCCGTCTTTAGGTATAAAAATTTACCCAGCCCGACCCCGATTTTGAGGCCAATCGGTCGGGTATTGCGCGAGAGAATTGTGACGCATTGAGTAAAGTCTCAAAATCCGAAAGTGTAATTGCCAGCCCTAGGCGAATCGCGTACGATTATCAATGTGTGCATTATTTAACGATTCAGTGCAACATTGACTTATTTCCATGCTCGTAGGACTCAATTTGGCTTGCATTTAATTTTGTAGGTACGTTTTTGAGAAATGTACTTGTACTATTACTTATTCTATGACCTGGAAAGAATGTCAATGTTACGCTGAACCGATAAATCACGCACACAATGACAGTCGTACCTATATACGCGATTCGTCTAGGGCTGGTACGCTTTCTGATAGACTCCCCACTCTAAGTGAGGAATGAGACAGGTCTGGTGATACTTAGTAATCTTTTACTGAGATATGAGTTTTAACTAGAATTTTACGACGTTAGTGGTACGGATGGTACCGCCGTTGGGGTAGATAATTAAAAATGATACATAGTTGTTGAAAACCCTGACTCCGAAACTAAATACAAATACACAGTCTTCTCCGTTATAATTACATTGAGTTTTTACGTATTTACAAACTTTTTGAATTTAAAAAATACTAAAAAAAATTATGACCGTGTGTGTGCGAGAGGGGATGTTTAGGCGTGGAAGTGCATTAGTAAATGTATATGCATATGCAAATTTTAAAGCAGGAAGTAGGTTCAGTAAGTTTCTCACGTGCTTTGCATCCGTCTAAGCAGAAATACAGATAGCAGATTGCAAAGTTGCAGTAGTGCATATTGACAGTAGCAGGTGTAAAGTGTAAACTCGCACCATAGTTCAGCGTGTCAAGTTTAATGAACAGTGTTCGTTAGTGAGTGCCAGCTCATTTAGCCTGATTTAACTCCTATTATATAGAGGATGTTCTTTGTGTCGAAATTTACGTTTTAATTGGATTACGTCCGCGCGGATATATACCAGACAGGCTTGTGTAATAAAAATCATTCTGTATGTTAATCCAAGATATAGACTGTCACTTATACTTGGTAAAATTTCATCAAAATGTACACATACGAGAGTGGGTGTGAGTAGGAATGCTCAATGCAAGTAGCGCGGCACGCGCGCGTCTCTAGAATGTACCACACAGCGGCTCGATGTAAGGGTCACGTCTCGAAACAAGATCTCAAATCTAGATTTCTAGCAGCAGGAAATTAAATTTTAACAGAAACCAGAATAAGAAGACGTCTCTACGGTGCTGCTGTTCCTAAGATATTTTAAATGTAATACCCACTGGATAACGTAATATATGTTACTAGCTGTTGCCCGCGACTCCGTTCGCATGGACAACTTAACATTACAGATTATTATGTATTTCCCGTAGGAATGGGATGTTTTTTCGGGATAAAAACTATCCTATGTCCTATTCCAGGACCTAACCTATATGTGTGCCAAGTTTCATTACGATCCGTTTTGTGGTTGAAGCGTGATTGAGTAACAAACATCCAAACTTTCGGATTTATAATATTAGTAGGATATCCCTCAGTTTATTATTTCGTCATAGGTAATTTACACCATGAGTGTATAGATAAAATATAGTAAGTACACGCGACTACTGCCTCTCTATAATCCTCTGTTTTCACCGTAGTTTAGCTGGAAGAAATTTCTTTTAATAAATAAATATGTCAGACATTCACACAAATTATCCAGTCCCAAACTAGGCAGAGCCCGTGGTATGGTTACTAGATAACGGATAGGTATACTTAAATAAATATATAAACATCCAAGACTTGGGTACAAACATTCATATTCATCATACGAACATTTGCCCCTAGCGGGATTCGAACCGGCAACCTCCGACGTGGCAGTCCGAGAGCTACCCGTTCCTTTAGAAACAAGTTCAGCATTTTGTATAGTTTTCTTTACTTTGTATTTTTGTTTGTACAATAAAGTATTAAATCAATAAAAAATACTAGAGATATTTGATTGAACTATATATTTTATTAATCACTAACATCATCAGCCTGCATGGACCACTCCTGGACGTAGGCCTCTCCCAAGGCGCACCACGCTGCCAGCCACCTACGCAGACCGTCGCCCATCTCCATCTAACCCAACAGTACCTAGTCGGTTCTCTGATAAATATCTAGCCCACTGCCAGTTCAAGGTAATAACTTTATCGCCACCAACGATCTCTATATACTACCAGATGGAGCGTTCCAAACAATCGCTCTGTTCCACGCAAGTAGCCACAACTCTTTCACATTCACTTTGAAACTTGAGCAGTTACTACGCAGAACATTTAACTATTATTAAATATTGACGCTACGGTTAAATAATGTCAATATTTAGTAAATAATTAAATGTTCTGAGTAGTAACTGCACAAGCTTCAAAGTGAATGTGAAAGAGTTGTGGCTACTTGCGTGGAACAGAGCGATTGTTTGGAACGCTCCATTTAGTAGTACATAGAGATCGTTGATCGCCATCAAAATGTCGTAGTTAACATTGCTGGTTGCTCCCCGAAGCATCGCGTACAGGCGGTTACGGTAATTCTTAGAGGCGGGTCGGGATGGTTCCCATATAATTGGATCCCACCGCGTTGTTCTAATGTAATATATTATGTTGTTTGTGTTATCTAAGTACATTATAATAACTTTGTTTGCTTTAAAAGGTAACACAAACTCGCTTAAGACGGTATAATTTAATATTCTAAGATTGTATTGACATCATCGATAGTTCTATGAACTGTGTATAACATAGGTTTTTTTATTACTATAGTGGTAAGCCCTCGATTGTGCCGAGTGGTTCTCGCCTTAGAATAAGGCCAATATTCCCATATAGGTGTCTTCAGGGCGACTATGGATTGCACCAGGGAAAACTTATTTAAAGTATTCTCTAATTTAATTTTTCGAGGAATAAAAAAATTAATTAAAAACTACTTAGCTGTGCTCCGCTCGCGTGGACTACAGAATCCGCTCCCCTTCCAACTTCCGCTCCCGCTCTCGCTCCCACTCCCACGCAATAAAATAAAGCCTATATGTTACTCCGAGTTAAGCCCTATGTTTCTATGAAAAATCCATCAAAATCGGAGCAGTAGTTTTTAAGTGATGCGTGCACAAACAAACAGACAAAAATTTCAAAAATTATTGAAATGTGTTCTCATACTTATCCTTAGACCTAATTTTTATTTTGTAAATATCTTCAATGTACAGACACGTTAGAATATATTCTAGTAAACTGTTAGCAAATCATTCGCCGTTTATAGATCTGCAGACGCTAATACGAATCAAAATTTTTACTCGCAGTTAGGATGTCTGGTTTCTTTAATATCTCAACCATGTCGCGAAGTGAATGCACTCAACTCATTACATTTAATGTCATGCACTTAATTGCATTTAGTCACGATGTCTTCTTCGTGGCATGTGCTTTGACGTCATACTATCACAAAGGAATCGCGGTACTTATAAGATATTCAGCCGAAATACGTCCACTGCTGAACATAAGCCTCCCCAATAGAATGTCACGTTTGCCGGCCAGTTCATTAGGTGATTTGCCAAAATCACTACGCTTGGCAGGCGGATTCGTGATCGCAGTAATGATCTTAATATACACAGGAGAACGCTGCTGCCCGTCCCTGATGCAAACCCATGGGAAGATTTGGGGTGGCCCTTTCATTAATTTCGTTGATTGTCCTTTAATAATCTTTGCTTTGAAGTAATTAAAATATTATTTTCTACTTTTTAGTTTAAGTATGTACATGTAGGTATAGTCTTGAAGTCGGTTTTTGTTTTTTTTTCTAATTTTTTTTTTATTTTAAGCCATGTGATTCCTGGCTAAGAATAGGGCCACCATTCTCACCATAAGAATAAGGGTTTTTGAGTTTATTCGTTCCAAACATACAAATCTCTTATTCAATTATCTCTCTCGCGGGTCTGCCGGAAGAAATCTCTCTCAGAGATAAGTTCGCCCTTTGTACTTGTGTTTCTTTTTAATGTATTATTTTTGTTTTATCTGTGTGTGTGCAATAAAGAGTTTATAATATTTACTTTATAATATTATAATGGTATATTTGTTACTTAGTAAATAGGTAGGTATATAAAGATAGAAATTTTATAGAGTTTTTCATGGATAAAATTACAATATTTTTATTTTATTTTTATTACATTATGTACACAATGTCTAATTCCAAATTAGGACAAATAAGTATAACATCGAGACTGGGACCAACTTGTACAAATTGTACAATGTTGTCTGTCCCCAATGGAAATCAGACCCACGACCTCCGGCGCCCAAGTCCATTGACCAAGCCACTAGGCCAACGGCGGTCAAAACAGATATAAATAAAGTACGTATAGGATACTCCCAAGTTTATCCCAACGAGTGGAGAACAGGAAACGTAATTTGCTTTGAATCCGTACTGAGGTCACATCTTATTGTCTTTCTGAGATTTTCTAGAAATTCTACGTATTCTATGTCTATGTAATAATAGTATGTATGTTTAATAATGTATAATACTTTCTACCCAAAGGTTATCTGTAAGAAATCGCCTAAAGCGATAAGACCGCCAAAATTGTAATATTTTAAGCTTTTAAAACATGTAACGGTATTTAAAATGTACTTCTTGATGATTAAATGAGTTTCTTTCTTTCTTTCTTTCATGTAGTTTTCTAGTACATTACAGTAATAACAAATTCGGATCTTTTGTGTCAGCCCTCTGTATCATGTTGCTTCCATCTCCGAGAGTCGTCTGCATAAAAACAATTACGAAGCTAAGGGAAGCCTAGAAATCCTCATCATACTCAGCCTAAATACGTCCACTGCTGGACATAGGCCTCCCCATAGAATACCACTCTTGGTTAAATGTCCACTGGGGGATTTGCCATAATCACCACGCTTGGCAGCTCTGTTAAACGCAACTGTGGCTCCGAGAGCTGCAACTCGGTTACATTCACAATGAAACTTGTGCAGTTACTGCTCAGAACATTTAAATATTACTAAATATTGACGCTACGGGTAAATAGCGTCAATGTTTAGTATAATAATCAAAAGCTCTGCGTAGTAACTGCACAAGTTTCAAAGTAAATGTGAACGAGTTGCGGCTACTTGCGTGGAACAGAGCGATTGTTTGGAAAGCTCCATCTAGTAGTACATAGAGATCGTTGCATATTTGTAACATTGTATTTGTGCTGTGTTTAAGAGTTAATTAAATAGTCCAATAATTTCACAATTTAAGTAGTTTTATCTGCAGTAGGTACATAATTTATTGAATATGAGTATAAAATACAAGCTGAAAATTAACAAATATGAAACACATCTAATTTAAATAAATAATTTCGCCTAATTTGTCCAGCGAATGGTGCTGCAACGTGCCTAGGACACTCGCTACGTTTCCCGCTACGCGCTGTTGAAGATACCTCCCGCTATTTTTCTCCCCAGAAATATCTATTAATTTTAAACCTAATAGGTGCACTAGATCGCGCGCTTCTTTACTCCAAGGGCCTAGAGTCTCGACTGCGTACGATGACTTAATTGTTTATCTATATATCTATCAACTAGTGTTCATTTTCCTACCTGTATCAACGCTGTTTCTTACTGATCTCTGTTAAAGTAGAAATAATTAACGCCAGCAAGTTACCTTTAAAAGAAAAGTTAAAAAACGGGCGAATGGTGGCTTCCTCCATTGTACCTTAGATTGCATTAAAAGTCATAAGCATAACATAAGCGACAGCGGTTAGCAGAAATACTGGATAGTTAAAACTATTAAATAGAATGGATGACGACCTCCGTGGCGGAACGGGTAGCTCTTGGACTGCCACGCCGGAGGTTGCGGGTTCGAATGCCGCTAGGGGCAAATGTTCGTATGATGAATATGAATGTTTGTACCCAAGTCTTGGATGTTTATATATTTATTTAAGTATGTCTATCCGTTATCTAGTAACCATACCACAGGCTCTGCCTAGTTTGGGACTGGGTAATTGGTGTGAATGTCTGATATATTTATTATTTATTTATTTATTTATTTATTTATAGAATAGAATATAATTAATTTTATTTCGGACATAATCGGAATACATGTGGTAGTAATTTTTTTTTATTTACATTAGTTTTAGTATTTGACACAATATTAAAATTGAATTGAATTGAATATACTTTCATCATCATCATATCAGCCCCTAGAAGTCCACTGCTGGACATAGGCCTTTCCCAATGAACGCCACCACACCCGTTCTTCTGCCCTCCGCATCCAGCCGCTACCGGCCACCTTCTTCAGGTCGTCGGTCCACCTGGCGGCGGGTATACTTTATTGCACATTAATTACAGAAAATATGTAGGAGAAATATACAGCAAATGTACAAGTGGCGGCCTTATCGCTTTAGCGATAAAATAACTTTAATTTAAATAAATATTTGTCTGTCTGATACTGGGCGGCGAGGCTACTTGACTGCATGCAGTCGTATCCACCGCCCCAGCATCGGAGAGTCCCACCGGTCAGCCAGCACGTTCAGGATCCTGTTGGGGCTGGCGCGCACCCGAGACCTCATAGAGGCACACCGTTTACGCATGATGGCATCAAAACCATCAATCCGTGCCAGCGCGAACATACCGGAGGCACTGCAGTACCGCGACAGCCCCATCAGCACCCTGGACGCGTTATTGTATTGAACCCGCAGGTCGCTGTATGCTGTAGTTGACCTACAGGCTGCATATATGGATTGACAATAAACTTTAAAAAGCCTTTTCATGTTTTGTGCAACGTGCAAACCTGCGAACCAACATATTGTATCGGAGAACCAATGACCTACAGTCCCTTTCAACATCCAAGCCCCATATTTATAACTTTACAGCAATAAAGTTCAAAGCTTCTTTGTAAAATAGAATATGCCGTCTATTGAAACAAAGAATTACCCAGTTCTTCTATTTTGCGAGATAGGTGAAGATTTTATAACAAGTGGCGCTTTTAGCGGTTTTAATTAGGTCATAGAAATCCTATCAAGATAGAATGAAGTAGGCGCGACACGATTGCAATATATTGCAGAAACTATCAAACGCTTACTCGTTTCGAGGTAGGGTAAAAATCGACATAAAGTCAGCAAAGGTGCCATATTGCGCGAAAATCGGTAGGCGCGAGACTGAAGTTAACAAGTGGCTATAACCGCTCTACCTTAATAGGATTTCTGTGAATCAGGTACTAGTTAAGTGATTTTAATATTTAAGATTTCTTTACGAAATGGGACAAAGCAATTCCCATTCCGTAGCAAGTTACTGAATGGGAATTAAATTCCCATTTCGTAGACAATTACGACTTAACTTGGTTAAGAAATGAGGCGCGAGGAAGGTTGTTCGCTTTTGACTTGACCACCGCCATTAGTCCTAACCAGTGGGGGCGGTCGCCGCCATAATTTTAATTAAGAGAAAATCTTGAGACAGAGAACTTTTAATCACACCGCCGCTTAGTTTATAATAAGTTGCCTAAGCGATGGCGACGCTTCGGCGGAATAGAAAGAGCTTCATAATGGAAGGTGTGATAAGAAATTCGTACCTGCCCAGAGCAAGTAGCAGAGAAGCAAAATACTTGTACAGACATGAATCGTTACACCCCTCTAACAAACCCCTAAAACAAAAGACAGTTCCCATACATTAATGTGTAAGGGAGCACAAAGACATCTGGCGCTCCAAATGCCAACCTCACGTGCACGTGGTACCTGCTGATTGACCAACGAGGCTCTGACGATCATGTTAACCCTTAGACGTCCACTTCTGGACATAGGCCTTCCCCAATGAACGCCACCACACCTGGTCCTCCGCCCTCCGTATCCAGCCGCTTTCGGCCACCTTCTTCGGCTCGTCGGTCCATCTGGCGGCGGGGCATCCCACCCTGCGCAAGCCAATCCGTGGTCTCCACTCCAGAACTCGTCTAATCTAAGACCTACGGCGCAGAAACGTAGACACTGACGGTGGGTCTGATCCACAAGTTTCTAGTCACTTGCTAGCTCGGGATTTCTTAGAAGGATACGATTCGTAATGAGGAGATCCGACGAAGAACGAAGGTCACAGATAAAGCCGAAAGGATAAGCAAGCTGAAGAAGCAGTGGGCGGGCCACATCTATCGCAGAATTTACGGCGGTTGGAGCAGACGAGTTCTGGAGTAGACACCTCTAGTTGGGACGCCCCGCCGCCAAATGTACCGACGAACTGAAGAAGGTGGCGTAGAGAGGAAGACCGGGTGTGGTGGCGTTCATTTGGGACGGTCTGTGTCTAGCATATGATACAATATAATTCTAAAGAATAATTCGCGTTTTAGAACGACCGAATAACGATTCCGAAGACAGGTCCACAGACAGGAATCACGCACCCAATTAAATGAATTCTCGAACAACCCTGTAGTTTTCGTATTACGAAAGGGATAAATTCCATCACGTCGCTCCATCCACCTCTCAGTGGTGGAATGTCATTTAATGTAGAGGTAGTTTAGTGACGTCACACTCCGGATACAACCGTTTAAAGTATCCGATATCAGGTAAAATCATAGCTGGTGCCCGCGACTTCGTCTGCGCAGGATTAGTATTTTGAGTAGCTTATATGGTGCAAGCCAGAATAACTCGCAGATGGTAGATTTTTTCCTACTTACTTGATATTTTGGACAATTCACGCAATATCTTTATAAATTGTAGCCTATGTGTTATTCTGATGTATAAGCTATATTATTGTAAAGTTTCATTAAAATCCATTCGGTAGTTTTTACGTGAAAGAGTAACAAACATCCATCCATACTTACAAACTTTCGCGTTTATAATATTAGTAGGAAGGATAGTAGGATAAAAACCTCAAACTTCACTCATATATTGGTTTTTGTTCTACAACTTAGACGACTTGAAGGCATATAGTTATTTGCAACTCTACAATTTGACATTTATGTAGTGAAGTGCAGACATAGCAGAAAGGATTAGCAAGCTGCAGTGGCAGTGGGCGGACCACATATGCCGCAGAACCGACGGCCGTTGGGGCAGACGAGTTCTGGAGTGGAGACCGCGGATCGGCACTCTCAGGGTGGGACGCCCCGCCGCCAGATGGACCGACGACCTGAAGAAGGTGGCCGGTAGCGGCTGGATGCGGAGGGCAGAGGACCGGGTGTGGTGGCGTTCATTGGGGAAGGCCTATGTCCAGCAGTGGACTTCTAGGGGCTGATATGATGAAGTGCAGACAGGCAGAGTGGTATCGTGTAAAGGGATACAAATATCAAAAGACAGTGCCAGTGCCAGAAGAGATCCTGGGGTCATCATCAGCCAACACGAAGGCGTTCGTGAGGGCTCTGTCGACCAGGCTGGTCCACACCTCCGGAGACCTCAGGAATGGCGCCTACCTCGTACAATGTTTTACTTTGGCCATTCAGCGAGGTAATAGCGCCAGCGTCCAGGAGACTATGCCTCATCACGTGGGGTTGGACGGCGTACACCTGTTGTAAATAATTGTGTATTTCTTATATTTATACTGTATTTTTTCAAAACACAAAGTTACTTATTCGTAAACGAGTTTTTTTTTTTAGTTTGCACTGTGTAATGTATAAAAAGTTATTTAGGTACTAGCTTTGCCCCCGCGGCTCCGCTCGCGTTGACCACAGAATTATTGTTTCTTTTTCATAATGTTGAAATTTACTTAGGGTTAATCCCCTTTCCTCCTGCTCCCGCAAAAATCTGGAATATTCTGGAAAAGTTCGCAGTATTGTCCCTCATGAGCATATGAGCATCCCCCATATGAGCCGTACAATGTGTTAGAAAAGAAGTATTCCATCACACATATTTACCACCCACATCCACCCACCGTAACCAAACTCCCTTACTTGCAAGTGCAGACCAATGGCTATCTACCACTGCAACCATGAATGGCAGTGGGTGGTTATGGAGAAAAGGCTTGACATACATACACACACTTTACTTTTGTAACGTATGTTCGCCGATTTAAAAAAAAAACTGTGCTAATGAGAGACATAGTTTTATTCTACTTTTATTCCATTATTTAAAACGCTGGAATAAACAGTGACCGACAAACTCCTCCTCAACCCCCCCCCCCCCCCCCCCCTACTATAATAATTTAGTTACTGTCCAAGTTGAAAGTAAAAACACAATGTCTTAACTTACCTATAATATAAATTAAAAATATATATATCCGTAATTGATATCCGATAGAGCACGTTCATCTCAACACTAAATAGGTCAATAGGCGAGCGGCGAGCAGGGATGACCGAGCATATTAATTGAGAACTACTTAACTAGGTTAAGTGCTAAGTTACTTCGCTTGGACAAGGTTAGTTAAACCAACTTTTATAAAGAGGGTTCTAACTTAACATGTATGAATAGAGTTTTAATAATAATAATAAAATCATTTATTCATCTCTTAAAAAATATACATACAATAACTCCGCCAAACTGTAAAATACAGTTTGTTGGCAGAAAATAGCTCTCTTACTTTATACACATCTATGGCAGAGAATACTAAATATCACTACGCAATGGTGAATAGCAAAGCAAAGTTACAAAGTTTTTAATTTTGATATCAGCACAAAAAGATTGAGGTTACGTTAATGACTTTACTAGATATTTCTTATATTTAATTCTGAAAGTGTTTTTGTTGATTACATTGCTTCTGATGCCTAGTGGGATAGTGTTAACAATTGTGGGTACCAAATACTGCCTTGTTCTTTCACCATAGTAGTTGCAGACTCTAGGCACACAAAACAGTTGTTGGTCAACACTCCTGGTGAAGCGTGAGTGGTCACTTGGTGTCAGAAATTGACCGACATAATAATAATCGACTTAAAGAGATCAGTTTATTTTATTGCCCGCTTCGTTGGCCTATGTGGCTTGGTCGTCGAGCGACAGAAGTTGTGGGGTCGGTTGCCACTGGGGACAAACAACTTCGAACAACTTGTACAAGTTGTTCGAAGTTGTACAAGACTGGATGTTTTATTCGTGAATTTGTCCTTCTACTATCTTACAGGAGGAAATTTCTAGTTTGGGAATAGATAATTGTGTATATATCATCATCAGGTTATTTTTGTCTCCACTGCAGGAGCACAACCCTCTCTCATCTGCCGGAGACAGACGGAGGATTTGACCTACACTCCCCGCGCTTGCCAGACGGATTGGGGAGGCCTATTGACGTTTTATAATGTCGCACGCTTAATAATAAACTGGAATAACTCAAAAATCTGAGATTTTGACTTTTCATCATAAAACTAATTATTTAAGCGTCAAGAATCGATACAGTTCAATCGGCGCGCAGATCGGAGCAAAATGACAGAGTAAACGCATCACCCGTCTCTTTATTATTAACGCGGGCGCACATGCGTTTCATGCTAAAGTGACGTCTGTCAGAGATGAGCCGACTTCGATGTGAACAGGACACGGTTTCGTTAGACCGGCGGCGGAGTAACTCTTAAAAAACCAGTTTATTATCAATGTCATGTACGGAATTTATATTTCTGTTTAGTCATAAAGTGAGTTATCTCGAATTATTTCACCTTTTTAGAAATTAATTTAATCCAAAAAGCGAACTAATCCGATATATTTCAGTTTAGTTTTAATTTTTGTCCGAATTCATGGAAAAAATAAAACTTAATTCAATTTAGTTTTAAGAGGGGCATGAAATTGAAAAAAAACATTTGAAATTATTTCTATTTATAGTTATTATGTCATGATAATACAAAATTAAGATTAGAGTTATTTCGTTTTACTATGAAAAATACTTTCGCAGCCTTATTTTGATTGATTAATGGTCGAGTGACTCAACCTCAGAGTCAGACTCTGACTCCAATAAGATTGCAAATCCAACTAATAAAAATCCTCCTAGTGATGACGAGTTTGGATTGTATTCACAATTCAGTTCGGAAACCAAATAGAATACAACAAATCCAACAGACATACATAAAGACGAGACTAATGCTTTATTAAGAATTTCCTTCCAATACATATTCGTCAATTAAATAAGGTGAATATATACCTACAATAAAAATAATGCTACATAATATTTAGTTATTTTTAAATACACACGCGCACCAGTCACCATTACACACTCAACCGCAAAACACATAACATGCACATAAACAAATACACCCAGAGATAAACACACTGGCGCACCGCTACTACTTTTTACTATTATCATTTATTATACTTACCTGCATACTTACTAAACACATTTTACAAAACTTCTAATCCGTCTACATGCATCATGAAACGCGGGACGATTTGACCCAATCCTTCATCTTATAACAATTAAAGTGATTTAGATTTAAGCGTTAATGATCCTACATTATACACAAAGACAACAATAAAAAAGCGAACCCTATATAATACCATCATCGTCCGAATCCTTATTGTCAAGTTCTGCACCCAATGATCGTTTACCTGTCTATGACGATTCAAGCAAAGTACTACTCAATAAAGAAGCCGCAAACGCACACGTGATACTGCAAACTGGAAACAGAATAAAGCTAAACGTTTGCGTAATCGATGTCAGTCGTATATATAAAAAGCATGTAATATCGCTGAGTTAAGCCTGTATAGAAAAAAATGCACTGAAAAAATTATCACTCATGGTAGATGAATATTTTAAACAGTTTTAGCGTTTAGGGGATTTGTGCAAAGAGAATTTATAAAGGCAGGCCTAAGCAGTGGATGTCTAAAACACAACAACCAAAAAGAACAGACCAGAGCCTAATTCAATACATTAAAAGTATACCTATTAACTCTATTTCAAAAATTTAATCCAAAGAAACGATAGAAATATACGGTAAAAATGGTAACAAAGAAAAAATATAGCTGTTATACGTATTATAATATTCTGTATTGCAGTGTCGACGAGCGAGGAATTCTTCAGCATTTAACTATACATTAAAACTCAATAGCTACAATATGACTTTTACCGAACTAATAAAGATTAATACAAAAAATGGCGCAGCTTATCAACACGTTGCTATTTTGGACTAAGGCTGATGCTAAACATCGAGAACAATTGAAATAGGGTGTGTGTTGAAATTATAAAGAATTTGTGAGAACACGGAGGACCAATTGATCATAATTTTCTATTCCGAAAGTTAGAGGAGACTTAAGCAGACAGTGTTTACAGTTAAATTGAAAAGTTTAAAAAAAGTCTGGACGCATGTAATAGCCCTGATGAAAAATTTAACCTGTTAAAAACTCTAAGAAATGTAAGCCTCCCGTCAATTTACCTACATAAGCTAATATTCGAGGTTGTTGAGGAGGTTGCGGGTTCGAATCCCGCTAGGGGCAAATGTTCGTATGATGAATATGAATGTTTGTACCCAAGTCTTGGATATTTATATATTATTTAAGTATGTATATCCGTTATCTAGTAACCATACCACAGGCTCTGCCTAGTTTGGGACTGCATAATTGGTGTGAATGTCTGAAATATTTATTTTTATTTTATTTTTATTCGATAGTTTTATTTTTTTGAAACGATTGCAGGAAGAATGGAACACAAAAGTTAATTTTGGTACAAACGAAGTTGATTAAAAATTTAACTGGAATGACATAAAAGTGTTGAAGGATACAAAGGGCGACTCATTCAAATTAACTACAAGACGCGCATACAATAAGTTTAAAAAAAGTTTTAAACTTACAATTTAAATTTGGTTCTACAAAACCACTTCTGATGGCTGTTTATTTATAATTTTGAGACTGATTGCAGATTTAAGCTGCAGTTCAATATTTTGGAGTTCTTGTTTTATAATTATTTGTAGTTTTTGTGACAAAAAGCAGTTTTTAAGAAAACTTTAACTGGTTTATAAAATACATTTTAAAAATAAAGTGAAATAAATCCTAAAATATGTAGTGGGGTACTATTTTATTTTAATAATAACTGAATTAATAGGTTTTAATTCGCAGAATTTTTTTCAAATCAATATTGATTTTCATCATAAAATGAAATAAGTTAAGAGGTTTTTTTTAAAACGTTAATTTTTTTAATATATTGTTACTTTTTTTGCAATCCTTATACATGACATTATTCATTGTACATTTGACTATAATATAAGACTAACCAAACCAATAAATAGGCTCCAATCTCACGCGAAAGTTTAAATATTGGCCACGCGGCAACGAGTCAAAACTTTAACAGCGAATACCCAAAAGTTTCTGTTTTTGAGATAATTCACTTTATTATTAAGCGTGCGATGTATTCTCTCAGTCGCCTTGTGTGACATCCACGGGAAGAGTTGGAGTGGTCCTATTCTACTCTACCGGAAACCACACGGCAAATTCGGTCGATTCTAAAACGCCCTGGCAATAGATCTACTATTGTAATTTTCTCACAATGCTTCAACTTAATAAGTCATAACTATACCCTTAGAAATTGCTAGTTTGATTATTAGTAATTGTGGTAAGTTATGTAGTCTAAATAATTAATTAATGTATGATTTGGTAGATTTTAGAACTTAATCGTTAACAATCACATTGTGTGATACGTTATTGTATATATTTATATTTTTTTATTTAATATATAAGAAAATCTTACAGCATTAAATATAAATTAAATAATTTCCTTAAAATAATTGGACGCCAATTAAAAGATTTCACATTTTAACAAAAAAAAAATAACTTAATAACAGCTGAACATAAAGATGCATAAAATAAAAACAAACGAATAACAATAGAACACATATAGGATAGTAGTAGGGGGGGAAGTTATTGTGTGTGTTTGTGTGTGATTTGGGTGTGGGTGTGTGTATATGTATGTGTATGTGTGTGTGTGTGTGTGTGTGCGTGCCTATTCAGACGTGATCCTGCCCATCACTTGCCTTTTAAATGTACCTGGTTTCAGGTTAAAAATATCGAGGCCCTGGAACATAACGTTATATGTATGAGTACAGCGATAAATTACTGAGTTCTGAGCGTAATTGGTCCGCGCCAATGACTCGTGAAATAACCGCGTGTTTCGCGTGCGCACGCTTCCTGCGATTAGACCTACTCGTTCGACCAATTGCGTGCAATCCACTATATTGTTGATCACATTGTGCAAAAATACCATATCCCCAATTGCCCAATATATGTATGAATGTATGTATATATTTATGTGTGTATCTCACCTGATGCTAATTGATGATGAGGCCTAAGGTGGAGCGCGCTTACCCAGAAGATACCTATTCACTCTTCCTTTATTTTTTGACATTGCCAAAAGTTCCAAATTGTTTTTTACACCTAATTTTTTTTTTGCGATTGTATTGTATGGGCCACGAATAAACATCATGAATGTATAATTTATTGACTTTCGAAAGTGTCGCCGATACTTGCATCATGTGCAACCAAATAAAACATTAATATTAATAAAATTCATTTATATTAAAACAACACTTATATACATATACATCATGATCTAAGGTGGTGCGTTTAAGTCATAAAACTCTATTTCTAAGTCTGCAGCACCTTCGCACGTACGTGTTGGTCGCGAGGTAGCCGCGCAGCTCCGCGTCCAACTGCGGATCGTCTAACACGTCGTCCACCAATACGACTATGAGCCGTGGCCGGCCCTCCTGCATAGTGCTCGCATGCGCCATCCTGAACTCATGCATCCCCCACATAGAACCCATAAAATTACGCGACAGCACAATAATGGTACGTCTGGACTTCTCTATCGACCGAGCGATTTGAGCTGAAATCCATTCGCCTGCTATCCAGTCGCGGTAGTGTATACAGAGCTTATAACTCTGAAGTCCCGGGAGTATGTGGTCGTTAACAAATATGTCGTCCTCGTGACAGAAAGAGACGAACGCATCGTACTCGCGGTCGGGTTCGACCTCCTCCTCGCGAAGACAGGACAAGCAGCATCCGCGGGAGAACAGGAAAATTTTGATTTGACGCTCGTAGCGGCTGCAGAGTGCGGCGAAGAGAAACAGAGCGACGATACTCGTCCCGAGCAGTGATAGCATGAGCCACAACTTTTGAGACTCGGCGAAACACAGCTCGTCGATAACGACGTCACCAAGTCCTCGCCCATCGCCGAAGCAGGTTATGTTATCGTAGTCTTCAACCTTGGAACAAAAAGAATAAAATGCTACATGATACTGGGAAATAATGTAATTCGGAAAATTATATAGCCTTTCTAACTCTGAAGAATTTTTTATTGTTCATGGGTTTGCGCTTGACCTCAATCTCACCTAAGTGTAACTGATGATGAGGCCTAAGTGGAGTGCGCTTACCCAGAAGATGCCTACTCTTCCTTTAATAAGATCCAAATTAGATTTGTCCGGAAATACCCAAGCTGACAGGTAGTTCCATTCCTTAGCAGGTCGCATTATGAACGAGGAAGCAAAACGCTTCGTGCGAGAGCGTGGCATGTCTACTACATAAGGATGAAGTCCCTCACCACGCCTGGTAGACCGGTGATGGAAGATGAAATGATGGAAGGGGGGATGGGGGAACCGAATCGTGTAATTCCTGGGCACACAGGACACACTGCGACGATGTTTGAGGCTCTGTAACTTGGTATTTAGAATAGAATAGAATAGAATATTTATTTATTGGCTGCAACAAAACACATACAGTGCAACATTACACATAAACAAAAATAATATACAACTAAGAGTCGGGTGCACACGCCGGGATCACGTCACACGGCTTGTCGGACGATAATTTAATATTACATTCGCTTGCACGAGGAGCAGAAACAACGCGAGGAACTTACCCGACAAACCGGGAGTAGAACCAAGGTGTGCGACCGACCTGTAGGGGAGAAGGCAACAGTATAGTGTGGCAACACCGTAGAAGACACAGTATGTGTGCTGCAGCAGCAAACAGGCCCCAGCTCAGCATATTGCTTTGCCTGTGAGGGCAGAGCACTGATTTTCAGCTGAGACCTAAGAATGTCGGATAACCGAACATCACAACAGGGATGTACTTATAATAAACAGTTTAAATAAGAAACAAAAATACAATATTATAATATATGCATATACATACTAAGATACAAAATATGATGTAGGGAAAAGAAAAATAAATACTAATTAAATAAGTGTCATGTGATGAATATGATAGATGAGTATTAGGCAAAAAATAATATAAGTAACTAGCCTGAAATAAGTGTAGTGTGTGCAGTGATGAAGTTGGTATTATGGCAAACCGGTTACTTGCTGCTCCAACAAGAAACATTTATATTTATTCTTTAAAATGTATTTAGAAGAGTTTGGATAACGGAGTGGAGAATGGATTTACGAGAGCATCGTCACCAATGAGCCTTCGGGCACGACGCTCAACCGAGTCCAGAGCATCCAGCTGATACTTGGCAGAGCCGTCCCTAAGGCGAGTGCAGTGATGACTGAAATACATTTCACTGTGACATAATCGTTATTTACGAGTAGTTCGTGCTTACAGTAATTATCTCCTCCCTTAATTATTTTTTGCCTTTACGTTGAATAACGTACGTAGGCTTTTTAATTTAGAATACTGTTCTACCGTTGCCCCGAAAACTAAATAATATCCTAGTTGCCGTGTGCTTCCCAGCTTAGAATCCCCACCCCCAACATTCCAGTGGGCCTCATCAAGGCGACTAGGGAATGTCACCAGGGAGGGTAACAGCATTCTCCTATGTATATTAAGATCATTACTGCGGTCACCAACCCGCCGGCAAAACGTGATAGTTATGGCAGTTCCCTCAATGGGCATCCCACCAAAAGTGGTAGGTATTCTTCTGGGGAAATCTATTTATTTATTTATTTTATATATAAGAAAATCTTACAGCATTAAATATAAATTAAATAATTTGCTTAAAATAATTGGACGCCAATTATAAGATTTCACATTTTAACAAAATGAACTTAATAACAGCTGAACAAAATAAAAACAAACGAATAACAATAGAACACATATAGGATAGTAGGGGGGGGGGAAGTGATTGTGTATGTAGGTGTGTGATTTGGGTGTGAGTGTGTGTCTGGGTGTGGGTGTGTGTGTGGGTTTGGGTGCGGTATCGATAGTGCAAAGGTGAAGCGCTATTTAGAGAACAATGTACCACCAATAATAAAATTAAAGTTTAAATGACGAATGGTGACTTCCTAATTTATCATACTTAAAATGCATTATAAGATTTCACATTTTAACAAAAAAAGAACTTAATAACAGCTGAATATAAAGATGTACAAAATAAAAACAAACTAATAACAATAGAACACATGTAGGATAGTAGGGGGGGGGGGGGGGGTGATTGTGGCTGTAGGTGTGTGTGTTCAGCAGTGGGCATATTTCGGCTGATAAAGAAGGCATGATAAATCTGTTCGGTTGTATGGAATGTGGGGGGTGTGTCATATATAAGTATGTAAGTACCTGGTTGCGATATACGTTCATAGTTTCTAGCAGTGCGCGGTTGTCGCAGTCGCACAAGAGCGGGTTGCCGGCGAGCCGCACGAGCCGCGCGGGCGTCACTGCGAACAGCGCTGAGGTCACGTTCGCGTCAATGCGCGATAATCTGTTGTCGCGAAGGTCGACCAGCTGAAATCGAGAAAGTAAAATGAAATGTTATTAGTACCAGAGAATATTTTAATACTAGGAACAACGATATACTACTAGATGGAGCGTTCCAAACAATCGCTCTGTTCCACGCAAATAGCCACAACTCTTTCACATTCACAATGAAACTTGTGCAGTTACTACGCAGAACATTTAATTATTACTAAATATTGACGCTACGGTTAAATAATGTCACTCATTAAAATTAAAACATGTCTCGAACTTGTCGCAGTCCAGGCGCTCGTTTGGTACGTCAGCAAACTCGTTGCCACCGTCGGCGTCGGAGCACCGCGCGCCCAATAGCGTAGACGGCAGTTGCCTGAGCCACCAGTATCGGCAGTCACAGTCCATCGACCAGTCCACAAATATGGTGATATTTCTTTCCTGTGGGTGTTGAGTACAGTTATTATATCTATTTATTTTATATATAAGAAAATCTTACAGCATTAAATATAAATTAAATAATTTGCTTAAAATAATTGGATGCCAATTATAAGATTTCACATTTTAACAAAATGAACTTGATAACAGCTGAACATAAAGATGTACAAATATATAATATAAGTTATAACATAACATAATAAGCATACCATAGCATTTAGGCATTTTTTGGATTAGATTAATGTTATGGATGAATGTAGAAAATAATTGATATTGAGTTTAACACTCTCCTTTTCATCAGAAAATAAAAAAATATCCATATTTATATGTCGTAGTATCTTTATGTCTTCATTTTTAATTTCGTACTATATTCATTTTCCCAGTTAAAGTTTTTTCTTTACATCTTATAGACCTAACGTGATGTGACTGATTAACTATATATTCCCTAACAATATTTCATTAAATGAGTTTATCGATAAATTTATATTTAGGGTCGATTCTGAAAGCACATACTTACCATTTGTCGGCACTAAAATTAGTTTCGTCTTTATCTTTTTAATACTGTGTTACAGAGATAGCAATAATTTTACTGCTGTCAAATTTTAACCTTGTGGCTTCAAAATCGATCCCAGTATACATAAAAATCACAATTAGAACTTTATTCGTTCTTTAAGAATGTCTATTTTTGTATTCATTATGTTACCAGTAACACATCCCCGATATTCCATATAAGCAGACAAATTTAATCACCTACTACTATTACAGGCCCACCAATCTGTCAGTGCACGTTTGATATCTATCGAGAGAGAGAGAGAGACAACGTTATACGTCAACACATATATGTTTCTCTTTCTAACCTTCTGCGTACTACGCGCCGTGATTTATTTTGCGGACGACGTTACTCTGTAGGGGGGAAGTTAGTGCCGCTTCTTTACGCAGTAATATTTAATATTCTCTGCCAGTAATTACCATAAACTCTTTTACTAATTTGTTCACTGTTAGCAGAGAATACCAGCCCTTGTAACATTGCCACTTCAGTCCAGTTCCACGCATAGAAATGCGCTCGAGTATAGGCGCCACGGCTTTGAAATCGACTGTGCTGAATACGTAGTTTATCTCTGCAATAAAGTTATACGTTATATGATTTCACAAAGAGTACAGATTTACATGTACTGGTGATAATATAATGACGCTTAATATTTTTTCCAGTTACTCAGTATTACATTAACAAAAAAAATGTGAAAATGTTAAATGAACAAAATGCGATATTTATCAAACGTATTCTCAGTAGTTGCGGCGGGGAACGGCGGGTAGCGGAGAAGTGTGGCGAGAAGCGCGGCGGTGCGATCGGTCATTAGCCTCCTCGCGCGCGCGTTGTATTGTCCATAAAGCCTCTTGTTTTTCGGAAAACTTGGAAGAGATATTCATATATTTTTAATTTTTACTTATAAAAAAATACTGAGGCCATATCCTCAAAATATCTAAAGACCACCAATCCACTTGCAAACGTGGTGAATATGGCAAATCCCAAAATAGATAAACCACCAAATGTGGCATTCTATTGGAGAGGCTTATGTTCAGCAGTATTACGGATGATGATGAAATCAAGATATAGATAGATATTAGTACTGATGTCAGAGCTCGAATGACCTAGACCCAACTCGGACATTATGAACTACGGCACGTAAATCGTGCCTTAGTTCTGAATTCTGGTAAAATCTGATCACACCATCACCAAGTACAGTTGTTAATTCTATATTTAGAGTATCTTGTGGCAAAAGTATTCTAAAGGACAGGATCCTTGATGAGGTGATCCACCAGAAAACTAAACAACATAGCTGAAAAGGCGCCGAAACGTGGACACTGACAGCATAGAATACTTAAAAATACTACGTACTGACAGTGGGACTACTCTGAAAACTCAAGGTCGCTCAGCGGGCTATGGAAAGAGCTATGCTCGGAGTTTCTCTAAGAGACAGGATCCGAAATGAGGTGATCCGCCAGAGAACTAAAGTCTTCGACATAGCTCAAAAAGTTAGTACATTGAAGTGACAGTGGGCTAGTCACATCTGTCGGAGAGCCGATTATCGTTGGGGTAAACGAGTTTTTGAGTGTAGACCGCGACTGGGCAGGCATAGTGTGGGACGTCTCCTAGCTAGATGGAGCGATGGTCTGCGAAGGGCGGCTGACAGTGACTGGATGAGAAGAACCAAGGATCGGGTTCAGTAGGGCACCGTGGACTCTTGTAGGCTGATGATGAACATGCCGCATTGTTCCCTGGTATTCCAACTCCGAAGTTCCATCACTTAAAAAGGCTATACAAAAGGGATACAGACAAATTCTACAAAGTTATCTGTTCCAAGTGGAAAGTGAACCCAAAAAAAAAAAAACATTTTTAAATGAACAACAAAAAACTTGTTATAATAACCCTTTCCCCATGTCCCAATTCCTGTGTATTCCCATGCTATACGAGCTCGAGAAATCTACTATAAAGAGCAAACACCGCATAATAAATGTATCTGACCAACATGTCAAAGGATAAAAAAGTGCGGACCAAAAAAAATACCCAAAACCTCTGGCGAACTAGTCGAAACGTAGTGTTTATCCCGAAAAAACATCCCATTCCTACGGGAAATACATAATAATTTGTGATGTTAAGTTGTCCACGCGGACGAAGTCGCGGGAAAAAGCTAGTAATATATAAAATAAATAAGTTACCACAAACGCTGATGTCGGTGTTATTGTCTAGAGACACCATTCTCAACTCTTTCAGCTGCGTGAACACCTCCCACAGTGGTGAAAAGAGCTTCAGTTTATTATCCGACAGATCTAACTCCTGTAGGTGAATCTGTGATCCTAATTGTAAGCTGTCGTAAGGAAATGAAAGAAAAATCTGTAGTACGTGCCAACTATATCTGCATTAAAGAAGAGTCGGTCAAGAAAATCCTCTACCAGTTTATACAAAAATTTCTAGCAATAGAAATATCTCTAAGACTGACATTAACGTCACTACAATAATGTTAAAGATATAAGTAGTACCTTTTTCAAACGAAATGATGATAATGATGTAGCAAGAAATCTCCTTTTACAAAAGTGTTACTGACATTACTGCGGAGTTATTCGAGGGTGGGGTCGATATACACTTATGCAGATGTGGTTGGCATGTACTATGGAATACATTTGAGGTTCGTCGTCATGTTAGCCCCTAAACTACCACTACTGGACTTAGGCCTTCCCCAATGAACGCCACTCTAACCTGATCCTCTGCATCCAGCCTCTACCAAGCACCTTCTACAGGTCGTCGTTCCACCTGGCGTTCCTTCAACAGAGTTAATTTGGTTTTCCTCAAGTTTTTTTCCTCAACTGCTGTTAATGATTCCAATGATTCATTTTTCTCGTGGGAACAACAGCGCTCGTCGGTTTAAGTGGATGACGTTGCTCCGAACTTATAATATTAGCTTTTTGCCAGTGTGGTCATAAAAATAACGAAAAGTCTGCTAATGGACATACCTGTTAAATTCTATCAACCAATTCCGGGAGAGGTCAAGTTGACGCAGTTCTCCGATATCTTCAAGCAGCCCCTCTGGTAGGTTGGTCATTTCGCAATAGTTGATTGAGAGCGATGTCAGCGTGCGAACGTCAAGCAAAGCACGCCGCAAATGCGTTGCATCCATTCCGTAGAGTGTCAACTTGCGGAGCTGCAAACAGTGTCTAAGCCAGCCGCCTGCGCCAGTCTTCGGCACAGGTAGATTTACATCTGCTAAGGTCACTGATTCTAACTTGGGGCAACTACCCGGTGCAGTATTAGTTGTATTCATGTACATCAGTTTTACCTTCCGGAGGTCTAATTCGACAATCGTAACGAAAGCTTCTAGAACTTTCACGTCCACAGGAAGAGGTGTATGTCCAATATACTGAATATTTAAACTTGTGATAGAGAGCCCCGCGAAGTGAGAAGAATTCAGCAGAGGTCGGAGCGGATATGCTGTGTTAATAACAGTATTTTATTATTAAAACTCATGTAGGTAAGGAAGCGGCTGGATGCGGAGAGCAGGTGGCCTGGTGTGGTCGCGTTCATTGGGGAAGGCCTAGTCCAGCTGTGGACGTCTGAATGCAGAAATGTGATGATATAGTTATGATACTTTTTAAATAGGTAATATTTTCTGTAATCTATTTCTATTTTATAGCTTAAGTTTATTCTAAGCTGATCTTAAATCGGAGAACTTCCTAATCTCAAACTTAAATGAAATGAAAAAAAAAAACTATCTAAGACTGTCTCAAAAGAACTTAGCTTCTGAAGCCGTAAAAAATTTAAAAGTTCACATTAGGTATTCTATGGTTTAATGTTCCGTTCTAACTTACCACACTTCATTCCCCGAAGCCCTTTAACTGGCTCCTCTATTATAGGTATGGGCATAGATTTTTGGTACTTAGTCTGAGGGTATGGAGTATTGGCATTAGAGTTGAGGTGAAGTAATACAAACAACGATCTAGTATACTTACAGCAAAAAGCTAGTAAATGAATGAATGAATGATCGAAGGAACGAACGAACGACCGACGAAACTAAATTTAGTGCTGTCAAATTGTATATATGCTTCAGAATCGAGTCCAATAATTGTAAGTAATTTATATGTAAAACAAAGATACAGATTAAAATAAACTTTGTGAGAATACACTTTTTTGTGTAGATCAAAATTCAAACTGCCTATTATTTTGCAATCGGTACAAAAAACAATGATTTGACATTTCTGTACATGACATGACGTAATGGGGGTCGCCTTATCTAAGACACTCACGTGATGGAGTCCAAAAAAACATAAGTTCAAGTTTGGTGAGGTTGGCAACATTGATCGTAAGCGCTTGCAGTGCGGCTGCGTACGAGTCACGGGCCGGTGGACAACTTAAGAACAGTGATTTTGACGTCGCTACCGTGTCCTTTACAGGTGGCAATGTTTCTAAGGCATCGTCGCCTAAACACATTATTTGAGGCACTTCTCCCAAAGATTCTCTTATTATTTCTGAAAAAGAAATATATATACAGATGAGATATATAGAAAAACTTGAAGGGAGTCCTCGGCCAAAAGTACCAGACCACCGGTCATGCGCCGTATTGAAATGTGTCGATGTGTACAAGAGGTTATGAATGTGTTGTTAAAGTTACGTGTGTATTTCGTTGCATGTGTGCATGGATCCCCTCCCCCTCCACCCGCCCCTCCCCACCCTCCCCTCCCCAACCCCTTTCCTCCCTCCCCCGCCATCCCCATTCCCTCTCCTCCCTCCTTCCTACCATGCGACATATGACAGAAAATGTTAACTGCCGCCCCCTTTCCCCCCTCCCCGCTCCCACCCCCACCCCCCGCGGGACATTTGACAGAAAATGTTAAACATCGGAAAAAAACGCTATGGGATCTCCCCTACAGGGGGACTACAGAGACGATTGAAATAGTCAAATATAAAAATAAATTTACCCCCGTTAGCAGCGCGTGCGCACAGACAAGTCAGCGTCAGCGTCAGCAGCACTTCCAGCGTCATGATCCGCTCAGAGCAGTCAAACGTGCGTCCGCTCCGCAAGATATTCGCAAATGTTAATCATTATTTAGATTTCTAAATTCTGTTGAGGATAATGATTTATTTTTGTGGCTTTCCTGCTTGTTTACTACGTTTCATACAGGGTATTATTATGATGAGTTGCTTCCGAATTAATTGTATTTACAAAGTCAATACATAAATAAATAAATATGTCAGACATTCACACCAATTATCCAGTCCCAAACTAGGCAAAGCCTGTGCTATGGTTACTAGATAACGGATACACATACTTAAATAAATATATAAACATCCAAGACTTGGGTACAAACACTCATAGTCATCATACGAACATTTGCCCCTAGCGGGATTCGAACCCGCAACCTCCGGCGTGGCAGTCCGAGAGGTACCCGTTCCGCCACGGTAGCTATGTATATATAAGCTATATTATTGTAAAGTTTCATTAAAATCCATTCGGTAGTATTTACGTGAAAGAGTAACAAACATCCATCCGTACTTACAAACTTTCGCGTTTATAATATTAGTAGGATATTAGTGTTTATTGATTTAGTTTTTTATTACCATACAACACCTTTTGTTCATAAATCTTTTGGATATAAATTAATAATGAGCAGTTTATCTCCATTGGAAGGAATTACAGCTAGATTACATGTCCGCATTTATCTACAATCGTTTAGTAGTACTCTGTGACTTCAAGGGTGCCACGGTGAACAAGTCAAAACAGGTAGTACTAGAATTCCTACTCTCAATGACATACTCACAAACAGAAAGCCTAATTAAGCAACTCATTTAATCATACACCACACACACACACACACACACACACACACACACACACACACACACAATATTATAACTTTCTTTTTCCTTCCAACATTATTTATTCTCTCCCAAGACCAGACTGCATGGTCTAGTGTGGGAGCCATAATATGCATCGTCCAGTGAATTTTTAAATTTTAATCGTACTCAATTAATGTAAACATACAATTGTACTTCGCTGCATAGTCTCTTCAATGATAAAGTAGACAGTGTAGTTTTCGCATCCGCCAGCCTTTGGTCACGAGTTTAAAGCACATAGGCTTGACTCCAAAGCCTGAAAATAAATAAAAACGCTCCTACCACCCCCCGCCCCAGCCCTCCTTCAAACGTCATTATCGTTTTCGTGCAGCCTGCGGTCGGTTCACTATTCGTTTATAGATTAAATTTTAGCAAATTAATCGTGTTTCCGGGTATATTTTGTGCCCGACTATGTCAAAAAGAGGAAACGTGAAGATTCAGAAGAACGATTACAAAGAAAATACGGAGAATAGCTTACGCGAGGCATTTGGCGGTCGGCCTCCCCTTCGATGGCACCGGCATTATCACCTTGTGTCCAGAAATTATAGCCGGAGCTTATTATGGAATGACAAGGTCTTCCCAATGTGCAAAAATCGACACGGCAGGCGAGCCCCGGCCCCACCGTGTCTGGAACGCAATCCTCAACGTAAAGGTTAGAATTTCGTCATTTTTTCCCTCTTACGACTATGGCCTTTACGACCTTAAATCTAAACACACTCCACACACATCACCTATTTAGGTGATATTCCATAGGTACCTATTGAGGTGCTATTTATTGTGTTGCCTATTTAGGTAATCATATAATAATTTCCACACACATCACCTATTTAGGTGATATTCCATAGGTACCTATTGAGGTGCTATTTATTGTGTTGCCTATTTAGGTAATCATATAATAATTTCCACACACATCACCTATTTAGGTGATATTCCATAGGTACCTATTGAGGTGCTATTTATTGTGTTGCCTATTTAGGTAATCATATAATAATTTCCACACACATCACCTATTTAGGTGATATTCCATAGGTACCTATTGAGGTGCTATTTATTGTGTTGCCTATTTAGGTAATAATATAATAATTTCCACACACATCACCTATTTAGGTGATATTCCATAGGTACCTATTGAGGTGCTATTTATTGTGTTGTCTATTTAGGTAATCATATAATAATTTCCACACACATCACCTATTTAGGTGATATTCCATAGGTACCTATTGAGGTGCTATTTATTGTGTTGCCTATTTAGGTAATCATATAATAATTTCCACACACATCACCTATTTAGGTGATATTCCATAGGTACCTATTGAGGTGCTATTTATTGTGTTGTCTATTTAGGTAATCATATAATAATTTCCACACACATCACCTATTTAGGTGATATTCCATAGGTACCTATTGAGGTGCTATTTATTGTGTTGCCTATTTAGGTAATCATATAATAATTTCCACACACATCACCTATTTAGGTGATATTCCATAGGTACCTATTGAGGTGCTATTTATTGTGTTGCCTATTTAGGTATTCATATAATAATTACTACTGATGTTGGCGTAATAGAAAGGCATTTTTTTTCCTCTCGTATATTCAGTATATACGTACTAAAATAAATGGATATTTATCCATAATACCTTAATCTACTATTGAGTAGATTAAAAATTCCTTGTACAAATATTTATTTGTACCTACCCCCCTTTTTCTTTATTTCCTCGCGCTGCTGGGTGAGAAACCAAATTTGGTTCACCTACCTATCCATAAGGATCTAGTATCTAGATGGGCAGACATTAAAAAAAAAAAAAAAAAAAAGGGTTCTGGAGAAAGATAGAAAAAGGAAATACTAGATAAATACCTACTTGCCAGATAAAAAATTCAAGACCATAGATGCTCCAACACTAAATTTGGCAGCCCAGGCAGCGGTGAATCGTGATATGGCAATGACCATAAAACATGTGTGCGCTAACCGCCTTGGGCATGGCCCTCGGCAAGCTTTGTAAAAATAAGGATTAACATCATATTCATAAGTGATACCTGTCGCTTACATATGATCAGTACGATCATGAACACTAGGAGCCCACAACTAGGTCAAATTTCATTTTGGCGGGATTACAACAAAAACCTGTGAAATCAGCTAATGGTTTTTTTTTTTTTTTATGAGTGTGCTTTTCTAAAGCAATTAAAAGTCTAGTCACATAATAAGTATGAACATGACGAAGAAACCACAGTTGTGAAGCCAAATTTTAATTACAAATGCCCATCGGGCAGTCTGCGAAAAACCAAGGAACTCGGTTCGGGTGTCCAATCAATTACCAGCATATGAAGAAAACCAGCTCCTCTGCAATAGCAGAAGAATCAAAAACAATATGCACATAACAAACCAACTCAGCTGTTTGCCAACAATTATATGCTAATTTAATATACAGCAATCAACCCTATTGCAGTGGGTTAAAATACTTTAAGACCTCATGAATTTATGCTTGATTAATGACCTTATGATACCCTTTAGTTGTACACCGTATACAACCCCCAAGAACAACAATATGTCTATCAAGGTTTTTTTTTGGTTTTTCCAAATTGAACTGTCAATTTTTGAGTTTTTAGAACCTATTCTAACCTTTGTGTAAAACACTCTGTACCCAAACCAGGCAATTTATCTTTAATCTAAAAGAGTTGAATAAGTTTATATGTATATTCTTTATTGCAAATACATTTTACAAGAAAAAGGCATAACATAAGATGGACTTATCTCTATAAGTTTATATACTTATACATTTTAAACTTGAAGACATTAAAAAAAATAAAAAAATTCGATACAACAAACTTTCAAATTTCAAGTTCTTCCATTTGGATTAAACACTGCTTCATATGATTTTACAAAAATACAGTATTCAAGGTCAATGGGCCTCGTATATGTAATCTCGATGACGTTTGGTGCTGTGAACGTTCCACTGATGAATGTTCAACAAATGTTGAGATAACCTTATAAGTTCTCTCAAATGCAGGATTTGTTATTAACTTTGAAATAAGTTTCTATGCCAAAGAAATGTGTAAAGTTTCAAAGAATATCAATTAGCATTACTTAATGATAAAAAAGTTAAAAAAAGTTTTTTTTTTTTTTTTAAAAAAAAAGTATTTCATAGCTTCATTTCTGTAAAATAAGCAAATTTGCTTAATTTATTGGTTTTTTTAATGTTTGCGTGTCCAGCTGTCCAATATGGAAATTGAGAAGACAAAAACTAATTTATTTAAAAATTATAACAATAAGTGACAAGACTATGGAACTGGCTCAAAGTTCGGAGCTGGAATGTGGTTCTACCATGTAGAAAGTTTAATCAACCCCATTAGATATGACCATTTTAAACTTTTAAATTATTATTTTTTAGACCTATACCTTATTGGCTGGGGAGGTTCATGCGAAAATGAAAAACCTTTTCTGACTAAAATGCACAATTGTGAAATATTGGTGCGCATTTACAACACTATACAGTTATTTCATACATTAACTGCATGGGTGGCTTTCAATATCCACACTAACTCTATTGTAAAACAAATATGGCAGTGGTGTGAAAACTGTAAGCTTGTCTTATATTAAATCCGCTCAAAACATTGTTACTGACACATTCGGAAATTGAATGTAAACTTTATGACAACATTTTTCAGACTATATTAAAGGTTTTGGGCTCCCCATCATAGATTTGTTTGCTAGTCCCGCTAATGCTAAATGCCAACGCTGTTTTGTGGAAAAATCACTCGGATGTTTTTCAAACAGATGCTTCACTATATATTCGAAATCTCTTTTTCTAAGCATCAAGCAACTAAGGTGTTTATTGATAAAGATTATCTCTGAACGGTCGGAGGGTATAGTGGATAGTACCAGACTGCCCCACGCAGCCCTGGTACTTAAAAAACTCATTATATGTTCAAAACATCTCTATTTTGGACCAAGTATATCATACAGTATAATACCTATCTAAAACAGTGATATGAATACTGTAGGTACTGTAGGTATTTAAATATTTTGCTTCAAATACTTTCGTTCCTGACGAAATTATATGGTGCACGTGTATGCTGTTGCAGAGCAGCATTATCACTTGTGATAGGATCATAAATCACTAATGATGACAAAGTGATCCGTTTCTCAATAAGAATATTTAGATTGCGTCATCCTCACCGCAAGTATGATGTTTGGGACCCATCTATAGTATTATTTGTTTTGCCCAAAAAGTCCCAAATAGTCCGTTTTATTTCCGTACCAGACATCAAAAAAGCTTATGGGCGAATTAGCTATTATAACAACTCGCATTCAAACATTTTCTTAATAAAAATTTGTAATATGGAGTAACTTACAATATAATAATACACTTTATTGCATAAACAATACAGTTCTGCCCTGATATGAGAAAAGACGGCTAAGTGACATTTCGTCATTTTTGAGTTATCCATACTAGCGAAATAAGCGCGAAATTCCGCATCGACCAGTCTTGGACATAATTTTTTATTCATCATAGTTTGGGAGATACGATTAGCTAATTGACCGTTAAGTGCACTTTTTTTAATATTTTAATAAGTAAAAAAACAGTTATTGTAAATTTTGAGACTAAATAAACGCAAAGGGCTGTTTGTGGTGATTTTATTTAGTAATGGTAATCGACAATATTCATCGAAACTACTGTAAATACCGCTAAGTACTTTAGTGTACCTTTAAAGGCGGTTATTGGAGTTTAGCGGTGTTAGTACTTAGTAGCTTCTGATTATTATACCACTCTACGTATGAAACTAAAACGCAGTTTTCATGATCTCATACGCTAAATTACAGTTTGGGTATTGTAACTGTTTTGTAATGTAATATACCAAATGAAAATAAAAAACATTTGATAAACAATAAGACGGTGACGGTTTTTTAGCTTATCAAATCATATTATCCTTGTTGACAATTAAATGAAAAAGGCGGTCAAAGTAACGTAGCTACATTAAAAGGCGGCAAAAGTCTCATCGATCGACGTGGCAGATTTATATTTTTTTAACGTGGGGGGACATTCAATGCGCTTCTAAAGTCGAGAAGGAAGGTCGCGCGCCCGGCGAATAGCCGGTTTCGCGCAAAAGTACGATTTATATTGGTAAGCGTATTTATTTTCTTATTTAATTGTGATTTTATGAATCTCTTTAAATGACTTATATATTTTTATAACTAAATAACAGATAAATGCGTGTTTGGTTTAAATCTTGTCTAAAGCTGAGAAGCTAGGTTATATGAAACCTAGAGACTACAAGAAACAGCGCGAGGTCGCCCAACTATGCCCAACTATCCCAACTATGCTTGTTATTGCATACTTTTTCTAGTACCAAACAAGCGATATAAATTGTATACAGCAAATATTGGCTACAAATGAAAAGTTGTTTCCATCAAATAATGTTTCAGATATTCCAGATACAAATACATCTTCACTAAAGCATAAAAAAAGACTGCACAAACAGCAACAAGTGTCATCAGCTGATGTTGACCTAACTTGTTAAGAAGATATATTTGATTTTGATTCTGACTGAGGATTTTGATTGAGATGACTCAGTAAAAGACAAGGATTATGTACCACCTACGGACGCACAGCACAGTTGTGACTCAAACTCAGAAGATGAAAGACATTCCGATAGAGAGTCCTTGCCAGAGACAGTTCTTCTTTCAGAAAGCGTTAAAAGTCAAAGCCCACTTGAAGGTAACGAAGATTGTTTAAACAAAGATATTGGACCAGACAAGAGTTATCCGTCTGAATACGAAAAAAATATGTCAGAACATAACATTTTATTCACAGAAAAAGTTACAAATAGACCGGTAGAAGAAATGAAAATTAATAAAACAATATCATTGTCTTTAATGTGCCTAAAAGTTATTAATGAAACTCAGTCATCAACATCGAAAAATGAAGACGAATCTACCGAAAACAACGAAGTCGTTGTAGTAATTGTTATAGATGAAGAGACCAGCAGTCATGAGGAATAAAATAGCACCGGAAAAAATGTAAATACCTTACCGGAAACAATTTCACAACAACAATGCGAGGGGAAGGAAACTGAAGAAGAAGAGTATGCACAAGAGATAATATCCGAAAAGGAGAGCGTAATAGAGCAAGAGTCAGACAAAGAAGAAACACAAGATGATAATATTCAGCTGTACACCAAATCTGGAAAACTACGCAAAAGAAAGAAATATGATACAAGTTTACCGTTTAGACAATTAGAGAAAAAGACAAAATACAGGAACAAATTTCATGTTAAAGAAGGCTGCAATAACAAATGTAGGTATTAAAAAGTGTACAACATTATTAAGCGAAAAAGAAAGAATTGAAATAAATGATAATTTTTTAAGTATGACTTCGAGAGAACAACGAATATTTATTCAACGATACGATAAGTACTAAAAGTGTCTTTTAATTAGTTTTTAAAATATTTCGACTGATTATTTCTTAAAATTTTATAGTAGTTTAGTTGTTTATCTACTTACTATTTGACATTCTACTTGAAATTTATTACATTTTTCATTTAATTTGTGTCTGCATTTGTTTAAACCATTTTGTATGTGATTTTTGTTAACTTAGTTATTGATCTCAGTTTAGAAGTTGTTTTAATTATGACGTAATTTTGATATTTTTAAGTGTTTCGTAACTTTGTAAGTGTTTTGAAGTATATTAATATTTTATTTTGAACTGTAAGTATGGTTGTGATTAAAATATATTACTTTTGAAAAAGTTTATTGTGATTATGACGTATCAATATAAGTTTATGTAAACATCATATTTATGTTTGTTTAATTTTACCTGACGAATTACATTTCGTTACTAGCTAAATTCAGATAAAACCTTCTTTTATATCCAAAATGTACTGATTGGTGTCAAAATATACTAAATTAAAGGACGGCTACATAAAAAAGATGTGCATTTGACCGTCTTTTAGATTAGTTTACCGTTATATTCTTAATTAGGTTTAGTACTAAAAAATAGTTAAAGGGCGGTTAAGTCTATTTAACCGCGTTATTAAAAGTAAACATACTGTCAGTATTATTCAATAAAGGCAAAAAAAACCGTTAAGTAACTTAACCATTTTTTAATGTATGGATATCAGTTAACTTCTAGTATCTACTAGGAGGTCATGCGCCATTGGAGTTTAAAAAGCCGCTAGGGTATTGTAACGGTCTTTCTAGTATTTTTTTTTAGAATTTTAGGATATATATTTGCTTAAGCTAACCAGAAATCGTTAATTTTTCATTACTTGAAATAGTTAATTTTAAGAACTTTTTTATTAATAAGATAGTATTTGAAGTTCTCTATCAGACCTTATTGTCAAAATTGAGTAGAACCACATTATATTCAAGAATCCCTGTTTCGCGGGTTTTTTGACGATTTCTCGAAAGTGTGTTTTTGCACTTAGCCGTCTTTTCTCATATCAGGGCAGAGTTACAATGTTTATGTGAATTTAATGACAGAATTCACATAAAAAATCCTGACTTAATTTGAAATTCTCGAGCTGGTGTATTACAACCTAACCTGGTCTTACCAGTTTATAAATCAAAAAAAAAAAAAACATAAAATAAGAGCCTTAAAAATTACATAGAAAGAATTCATAACAAAAAAAAAAATCCACGTTTTTTATTGCTTAAAAAAAAAAACGCATATAGCGGTGACGTCACAGACACTTAGTCGATAGCGGTACCATCAAATATATATATATATATATATTTTCGGCTCATAGCACACGTCACGCTTCTACCTCGGCGGATAAGCGTCTTGGTGTTAGTATTAATACCACTGAAAAAGTCCGCTGGATGAAGAGCGTCATCCAAGCCTTTTTTGCTTAATTCTATATCAAAGATTTGACGATGGCAAATGATAATAAATCAATATTTATATGTATGTAATAATGATAACTGATAAAGTCTGATTATTTTAAGTTACTTAAAATTAGACATCAGTTCAAATTCTTTATGGTGCACCAAAACATATACATTTTTAAATAAAAACAAAACTTACATAGAAGGATGAATTTAGTGTACAACGGCGGCCTTATCGCTCTCAGCGATTTCTTACAGGCAACCTTTGAGTGGTGGCGAATTAATTAATCAATAATTATATAATATTTATATAATATTTAATAATAATTAGATTACTTGTGTAAAATAAATAATAAAATATAATTCTTTATTTAATTGTTAATTTTTCACTAAACATTGTCTGAGGTGTTTGTATTTTAAATGGTTACACATGGCCAGGATAATATTATTTCACGTATTGATCTCTAAACATCTACACTGTCTACTTTATCATTGAAGAGACTATGCAGCGAAGTACAATTATAAATTAAACGAACTTACCAAGTGAAGTTCCAATTTAATTGTACGAGCTGCATAGTCTCGAAATGATATATAGTATCCCACCCACCCCGCTTATCTACGATAAACATTACCCATACGTGATTGGTTCCGTGAAATAATATGACATGGGGCTAAGGTCCTAGGCTTCTCTGAACTAAATGACGTTTGAAGGAGGGCTGGGGCGGGGGGTGGTAGGAGCGTTTTTATTTATTTTCAGGCTTTGGAGTCAAGCCTATGTGCTTTAAACTCGTGACCAAAGGCTGGCGGATGCGAAAACTACACTGTCTACTTTATCATTTCGAGACTATGCAGCTCGTACAATTAAATTGGAACTTCACTTGGTAAGTTCGTTTAATTTATAATTTTAAGGAGGACTGTAAAAATCTATGTATCTGGTAATTTATAATAAACTATTTGAATTTGAATTTGAGGTCGTCCTAGGAGGACGTTCAAGGATCAAAGTGTCCGCAGTGAGAAGAATAAAAGGAGGTGCATGAAAAGGTTGATGAATGTGAGTGTGGCTAGTGATGTGTGTCATGATCGTTCAAAATGGCGATCCAACGTCTCTGCCTGCCCCTCTGGGACCAAGGCGTGAGTATTATGTATGTATGTATCTCCATTTTATATTTTTTCATTTAAATTTTATTTGACACTTTGAACGTAATTAAGTACGTTCTTCAGTTTTCAAAGGCCATGTAACATTTTACTATGCAGCCTGGCATACCTAATTTCAAAAATAAAGATACCTATATCCAACAAATAGGCTGATATAATTATGGTGATGTGGCCCATAATTATATTTAATATGCTAATTAACTAAAAAATATTGCACATATTTTTTAGTTAATTAGGTAGGTACAAAGACCAATCTAATTCCATTCGGATTAGAGGTTATGTGATGTCTTTGGCATTTAATATCTCGGAAAGTTAATACTTTAGAATTTTGACTTTATTACATTTTTTGTTTGTATTGAAGTCCTCTGTCGATATTTCAAGGTTTGATCAGTGGCCGGGATTTCTAGAATTTTTCTAAATGGCTATCTCATTTCAGGGGGAAAGCAAATTAATCGTTAGGCATAATAATGTTGTCCACACGGATGAAGTTGCGGGCAATAGCTAGTAGACTATAAAATGACAAACATTTTCATATCATATTTACGCGTCACAATTTTTTGCCGTATTTCGGAAAGTTGAAAAACAATTCAGTATGTGCTACTGAAAGCCTCTGTACACCCGAATATATATTATACTAGCTGGTGCCCGCGACTTCGTCTGCACACGATTAGTATTTCGAGTAGCTTTTTTGTAGGACTATTTAAGATAAACATTTCCATCATACATTACATATGTGTAACTCTAGCGGTTTCGGCAGCGCACGCCAGAATAGCTCGCAAATGGTAGATTTTTTCCTACATAATTGATATTTTATACAATTCACACAATATCTTTATAAATTGTAGCCTATGTGTTATTCTGATATATAAGCTATATTATTGTAAAGTTTCATTAAAATCCATTCAGTAGTTTTTACGTGAAAGAGTAACAAACATCCATCCATACTTACAAACTTTCGCGTTTATAATATTAGTAGGATATTCGTGTTTATTGATTTAGTTTTTTATTACACATACAACCTCAATAAAACACTCTGTATTAAACTGAGTGTTAATAATTCATTCATTCTTAAAAGTTGCAAAAAATATTTGTAACAATGACGAATAGTATGAACTCGAATTTTAATGGGAAAACCACTGATTAGATGGTAGGTATATTAGTAAGTCTAAAGACGTGCTCCGGCCGGTTGACCGGTCAACGATCTGGCTGTAATGATGATAACTGAGAAGTATTAGACCTGTCGAGTGTCTAGATTAAGGATAGGATCCGAGGAGCACAAGTAAAACACGTCCATACGCTTAACTGTCTAATTGCGAGAGGAAGAAATGAATCCACCCACATATTGGGTACATAAAATATAACCGCATACATTACAATAACGATAAGTAAAAAGTTAATAACAGTATTTAAATGTAGATAATAAATAATCGTTAGTAGCTATTTGTGGCATAGTGCTGGATGTAACAAATTAGGTACCTACAGTAAAGAATACTAACTATTACTATTTAAAAAAACGCGACACTAACCTTCCTCCGAGAATATCGCATATGTTTCGTAACATCGCCTTCCTTGGATTCATGTATCAAATGATACTTATACCATCAGATAATCTAGTGAATATGATAATTTCAATTTCATAGATTATTACAGTCATCCTTAAAATTATACTTCTATATATCTAATTAATTCTGCACTGATGAAAAACAATTGTTGATTTAAACAAGATCTTGTTTTAAAGTCATCTTAACTCTATACGAGCGCAACACGTTGGCGCAACAAGACCTTGTTCCCTTGAACTAACTCTTGTCCCCTTGCATCAACTCAACTTGTTAACTTGATCACGATATTGTTTCAAACGATCATAAAACTGATAACTTTAGCTAACCACTATTTTATACTTAGCGGCCTTTTCTTTTATAACTCAAATAAATACTGATACTACTCTCTAGAGGAGCCATCCGTTCCGTTTGTTAGGCTGTTAGTTACTAACATGATTCAATCAAATAAACTCGACATCATACACGTTCGGTGTGTTATGAAGTTTTACTCATGAATTTAATATAATCATTAATCATAAATATATTATTTTAAATTAGCTTTCTAAATCAGTTGATTGATGGACTAAGGAGCACCATATCATCAGCATAACTCAATTTTGTTTCTTGAAATTTGTTGCGCCCTCTCTTCTTTATAGCTAACACTTAGGAAGCGGTTTTCGCAAAAAAATTGACGTGTATAAATGTACAAATTGTATTAAAGAGCCATAAATGATTTTGAGATTGAATTTGATCTGTTAACACATACACAACTTCTGTGACAGCCAATTTTTGTGATTCTCAATTATTCCATTATATCGTTAATAATATTATGGACAAGTGTATTGAATTAAATAAACACATATACGCAGATAGTTATAGGAAAATGTATATAGATGTCGATTCATAAATTAAAACGCAGACTGTTTTAAATTGTTTCCGAAACAAACATCATTAAGACCTGAGCGCGACATCTTGTTCGGCCACCAAACAAGCTTTTAAAGCGCTCACTAGCACCAGAACAGGGGGCCAATTCTACTAACGCATTTTCGCATAAAACGCAATTCAACTGCAGCTGAAACGCAAGTGTTAACACTATTCGTACTCCACTGCGCACAACGTTCGTGCTTCAGCTGCGCTTCAGCCGTAGCTAACGTCTAAACAAACGTCAGACGTAGACGGAACGAACGTTTTTCTACATTTTGACAGTTGTCACAGGTAAAAACGAAACGCATTGCTGTCAAAATAGCGTTTGTTAAAAACTGTAACTTAAACGTAACTATTGTTTAAACGAACGATAAATGTTGAAAATAGTAGAATTGCTCCCTTGATGTTTCTTTTGTAAGTGTTGAGAAAAATATGTGTGACGTTATGAGACTGCGCTTTACCACGTGTCTTTTAAAAGTTTTCACAAGCATTCTTAAGATCCAAAAATGTTCATCCAAAAATTCTAACTGTAATCTTCTCAGATTTAATTTGTCTCTTGGACTTTATTGCCTAATTACCTACTTACTCGTATACAATACAACGACAAAAAAAAAATTCTATGTAGTATTTGATATTGTATAACCTTGGTCGTTAGACTAAAGCGTCGATTCCCACTGTGGACAAAAAAATTAAGATTAGATATGTATGTGTCGCAGGATATTAGCAAAACTATGTTATAGCTAGAATGCTAAGTTTTTCGCTGAAATCCGGAATTCTATTTTACTAGAATCAAGACTTAGCTTAAATCCTAAGATGATAGCGTACGAACAATCTTCCGGATTTTAAGAAAGATAAAGTTTTTTTTACAGTCATTATCTTCACATTAATAAATCACAAGGCGGCCCACTATCACCCATATTTTCTTGTGTGCTTGAGATAGGCAGTGTTCAGAAATATAAACTGGGAGAGCAAAGCTGTAAAAACCGCTGGGGAATATCTGAACCATATACGGTTCGCAAATAATATTGCAGTGTTCATAGAAGATCCAACATAGTTAGGAAACATGATTCAAGAACTAGCAATAGAAAGTAAGGAAGTATGCCTATCACTGAACACTTCCAAAACAGAACTAATAACAAATGCTGTAGAAGAAGTCATAACAGTATTTAGAAGGAGAAATAATAGAATACGTTAAAGTTGATGTCCATAAATTGACAGTTATAATATTTATTAATTTTTTATAAAACATCGTTGAGTAAATCCTTATCATCATTATCATCAGCCTGTAAGAGCCCACTGCTGGACATAGGCCTCTCCCAAGGTGCGCCACTGAACCCGATCATCGGTTCTTATCCTTGGTCAGGAATAATAGGGCGGCCGGGAATTGGGGGCCGTATTTCTATGGCGCTATTCATTGAGAGGAGAATGCCTTAATCGCCACGCTGGGCAGGCGGGTTGGCAATCGCAGTGTTAGGCATCCTCGCACCGGTGATACTGCTGCCCACCACCAGCCTGCGGTATTTAGTCCTGACCAGGATTTTGTAGATGGTTATACCGCCATCTGTCTGTCGTCAGAGCCTCGAACGTTCATCGGCAGGGTGCACCACGTGCAGGTGAGGTTGACAGTTGGAGTGGTCTGCTGGTTTTCCACCCCCTTACACCCCTTTATTTATTATAATATAGTTATTATATTGAAACACAAAAAATTTCCACCACAATCATTTAAATTTTTTTTTTGGCGGAGTGGAAATGAGTTACCATATCCCCCGGTTAGGGTTACCAGGGCGTATGTGGGGCTCTCCCTCCAGGCACAGTACGCTGTCGTACTGTGTGGAGGGCATAATCAATTTTATACCTAGGTCAACCAAAGTATAACCACCAAAAATAAACACAGGCAACCAACTTCACATATTGATATCCAATAATTACTTATTTAAATATTAGAATAACAAATTAAATTAGAAAAATATTACGTTTCATTTACAATAGATTGTGTTCACAGAAATAACGTATTTTGTCTTGAATTTACACGTTATTAATATAGTAATGTAATCAAACTATTCGAATAACTCGAATACTAATGTTGGTAGAATTCAAATAGTAAATTGGAGCGAATATTCGAATAATTCGAATACACGAATTGCATGCCCTAACTCGGAGTAACATTTAGTCTTTACTCTAATCGGCTTACTCAATCAAAAGTTATAGAAATTTTTAATTTTCAAATACATTATTAGGTATGCAATATAATCAAGAAGTATAACGAAGAAGAAGACGATGGGACCGTGGGGGCCGCCACCGTGGTCGCCTTGTCGCCGACTTATCGAAGCGCCTAGTCGACATGTCGGGCGACCGGAGGGCTGGTGCGTACCTCGGCCAGCGCATTAGCCTGGCCATTCAAAGGGGAAACGCAGCCAGCGTTCTGGGCACCCTACCGCAGGGCAGCGCCCTGGAGCCCATTTTTTATCTCTAATTAATTATTTATCTGTATTTTTTATTTATTTTTATGAGTGATTATAATTGTTTATATACTATTTTTCTACTGATTAATAAAAATAGTATAACTATAATTCAATTCAGATTGCGATGAGTTGGGACGTGGTAAAAGATACGTAGTTAGACTCCTAGATTTTGGTACAATAAATGAATTATTTATTCCTACTTCGCCAAAGGTGTGGCCCGAAATGTCCTGAGGCGGAGACAAACGATGTTTACGCTCTTGCGAATAAAACAAACGAAGATTTCTGAGACACTGTTTTTGCACCTTTTCCTTTTTACACAAAAATATAGCTCCTTCGGGATTAGTTTTACTACTGAATGGGGATCCACGGAACCTATTTATTTACACATCATTCATCATCATCAGGTTATTTTTGTCTCCACTGCAGGAGCACAACCCTCTCTCATCTGCCGGAGACAGGCGGAGGATTTGGCCTACACTCCCCGCGCTGGCCAGACGGGTTGGGGAGGCCTGATTGATGTTTTATAATGTACTCCCTTAGTCGCCTTGTACATCTACGGGAAGAGTTGGGAGTGGTCCTATTCTACTCTACCGGATCCCACACGGCGAATTCAGTCACACACTTTACATATATCATCATTATCACCTGAAATACGTCCGCTGCTGTGTAAGTTTGAAAGAGAAGCACTTATGCTGTTCACGTATAATGTTGTCCCTCTCTAGATCGACTAGGCACGACTGGGCTGCCTGTTGGCACAAAGTTACTACGACTCCGTGACTGACGACCTTCGTGGCGTTACGGGGTAGCTCTCGGACTGCCACGCCGGGGTTCGAATCCCGCTAGGGGCAAATGTTCGTTGATGAATATGAATGTTTGTACCCAAGTCTTGGATGTTTATATATTTATTTAAGTATGTGTATCCGTTATCCAGTAACCATAGCGCAGGCTCTGCCTAGTTTGGGACTGGATAATTGGTGTGAATGTCTGAGATATTTATTTCATTTATTTATTTATTAACTACACTAGACCGGCTTCGAGAGATCGACGTTATAAGTCAGAAAGAGAAGCATTTATGTTGTTGACGTCTATATCGTTGTCCCTCTCTCGATCGAGTATGTTCGCGCGCTGGGTGCAGCAGCCCTGCCATAATTTACGCGCACACACAAACGTGTACGGACAGGCTGGTGCTCCTGTAGTAGTAGTAGGTAATTAAATCTGTTCGCTTATGCTGGGGGTGTGACTTGGTTGTTAGAATCGTGGAAGTCCGTTGGAAAACTCATCCTACTTTAGTATAGTCGACGATTCCAATTATAATACGTGTATTAAACTATCAAACTAACGTTACAAATGCGAATCTTGCAACTCATAATTCGTGCACTTCCCGATAAGTTACCCGACTGAAACTTTTAGGCTAGCTCGCAACTCGATGACAATGCATTCGAATTCCTCTTATTAGCAAAACAAACATTATCGATGTTAGAATCGTAGAAGTCCAGTTTGCAAACTCGTCCTACTTTTGTATCATCATCATCAGATTATTTTTGTATCCACTGCAGGAGCACAACCCTCTCTCAACTGCCGGAGACAGACGGAGGATTTGGCCGACACTCCCCGCGCTGGCCAGACGGGTTGGGAAGGCCTGATTGATGTTGTATAATGTATTCTCATAGTCGCCTTGTACGACATCCACGGGAAGAGTTGGAGTGGTCCTATTCTACTCTACCGGAAACCACACAGCAACTTTTGTATAGTCTACGATTAAAACTATAACTAGTGTATTAAGTTATCAAACTAACATTACAAATGCGAGAGTGTAGATGGTTGTTGCAATCACGCTATTACAGTTGAATGGGGTTTGGATTTGTCTTGAAATTTTTACAGATAGAAAGTTCTCTCACCTATTTCTGCCACTAAGAAGCAATAAAAGCATTGCCGCGTTACAATCTGAAGGGTAGGAGAGACAGTGTAATTACAGACACAGAGTTATACAATACAATACACTTTATTGTAGAAACAAAATACTGTAAGTTTTAAAGTTAAATTTAATGTAGATTAAAAAAATAAATTTGCCGTGTGGTTTCCGGTAGAGTAGAATAGGACCACTCCAACTATTCCCGTGGATGTCGTACAAGGTCACTAAGGGAATACATTATAAAACAACAATCAGGCCTCCCCAACCCGTCTGGCCAGCGCGGGGAGTGTAGGCCAAATCCTCCGTCTGTCTCCGGCAGATGAGAGAGGGTGGGGCTCCTGCAGTGGAGACAAAAATAACCTGATGATGATGAAAAAAATAATATATAAACAACATTCTATGCGCCCTAAAAAAAAATAACCCGCTGGGAATCTTGATGACCCAAGAGAACATACATACAAAAAACACACATCACCACCACATACATGCTAACAGGTGAACTCGAAAACCGTAGTAAAAATTAAATATTTTGTTCTTTTACGTTTTAATTTAGGTTAGTTCGGCATTGCATGCTAATAAAAGGAATTAGCATTGTCGTCGAGTTGTGAGCCACCCTAAAAGTTTCAGCCGGATAACTAATCGGGAAGTGCTCGAATTTTGAGTTGCAAGATTCCACCCGAAACAAAGGACAGACAGACAAACAAGAGACTTAATAAAAACATTGTGCAACCCTTATTCGCCTTGACGACACCCACAGAGTTTTTATTTAAATTTATTCAATTCTATTTTAAATCGGTTTGTTAGTAAGTACCTATTAAAATAAGAACTAACGAAAAATAGTTTTAAATTAAACAGAAATGCAATATTTTGTAAAAAAAAGAGAACATATACAGTAAAAAATAGATAATAGACTAGAAGTCTTTTTTCTAATAAGAACATGGCAGCATTTTCATATTAGACACTGAAAACTTTTCAAAACTTATTGGATTTTCTAATATGATCAATTCCATTTTCTAATATGTCTGGTCTGTCTACATTTAAGCAGTGTAAAGTCGTTTACAAAATATCAAATATCCACGACCTCAACTGATTGAATTTCTTTATTGACATTTAGAAATCAGATGTAGAATTTTTCGAATACATTATTTTAGATTTACTGTCTGCTCCAACGCTAATTGATGTACGAATACAAACGCATTTACGTCTCGGAAACAAATATTACATACATACAGGCTGCCTGCGACTTCGTCCGCGTGGACAACTGAACGTCACAAATTATTATGTTGTATTTCCCGTGGCAATGGGATGTTTTTTCGGGATAAAAACTATCCTATGTCCTATACCCAAACCTAATGTGTGCCAAGTTTCATTACTAGTCTAGTGGTTGAAGCGTGATTGAGTAACAAACATCCAAACTTTCGCATTTATAATATTATATACGAGTATATATTGATTACTAAGAGCCGTGGTAGCCAGTTGGTTGTGCACTCGCCTCACGTTCATGAGGTCGTGGGTTCAAACCCCGCCCGTACGAATGAGTCTTATGAAACCTAAGTACGGTTTATTTATAATACCACAGGCTTTTCGGTGAAGGAAAACATCGTAAGGAAACCTGCATATGCCGAAGATGAAATTCTGAGGCGTGTGTGAAGTCCACCAAATCGGCTTGGGGCACCGTTGGTGGTCAGGGGTTTGGCACAAAAGATCCTGAAGGGTCGAAGAGTCGCCAGGTCTTCCTAACCCCCTAAGAAGATAAGATATATATATTTATATTAGTATGATATTATGTTTTGGTTTTCATCAAACACAAAATAATATTAGACGGACGGAACGCGAGAATTTTATACGTACGACTTACAATACATTTGATGTCGTAGGGTACTAGGGTAACGCCATATTCACATTTATTATCAAACTAGCGCACCCCACAGGTGAGTACCGACCTATTGTATCCTATAATTAACAATAAATATATCCCCAAAAAAATCCCCAAAAAGAACAACAATAGAGAGCATTATTTCTACACCCCGATTCCCTAAAATCGGGTAAATCTCCCCAAAATCGGCTCGTGGCTATTGTTCAAGCTTGTGTCAGATTGACAATTATCCAATAATGAGATGTTAAGTTTGACAGATAATGGGTAACTGTCAATCTTCGAGCAGTAAGCGACTTATTGATGATGGTAAAGTGAATGGGGATTTAAAAATAGATTTTTGTACCTTTTCGGAATAAATGAGAATTATATATTTCTTTTGTAAATAAGTTTTGACTATAATTTTTTTTTAATATATCTTTGTATCGGAAACCTAAGTGATAACCTGAGAATTTTTAAGTAATAAAATGTGGGTGTGTATGTGAATGTGCATGGAACTACAGCTAGAGGTCGTCCTAGGAGGACGTTCATGGATCAAATTAGTAACATCCTCAACAAGGCTGGGATCCGCAGTGAGAAGAATAAAAGGAGGTGCGTGAAAACGTTGATGTATGTGAGTGAGGCTAGTGAGGTGTGTCAGGATCGCGCAAAGTGGCGATACATCGTCTTTGCCTACCCCTTTGGGACCAAGGCGTGACCATTATGTATGTATGTATAAAGTGTGAGGCAGCGCCTCCTTAATTCTTCTTAATTTCCTTAAACAATGCTTTTAGTCTTAAGTATTCGAGACTAAAAGTTTGTCTGAAAGAAATCGTTAAAAAAATAAGCCTGCCACTTGTACATTTACAGTATATTTCTCAAACGTTTGTCATTGATGTGGAATATATTATTATTATTCATATGAAAACTCTTTGCAATGGATCACTAATATACCCTTAGTGACCCTGTTAAATTATTCATCATCATCATCATCATATCACCTCTATGATATATCAGACATATCCCTGCTCGCCGAGGCACCACAATGTGACGTGTTCGTGGACGGCATAGGACGGCTGATGACGGAATGTAAGGGAACGCTAGAGAGAGGAATGCCTGTTTCGTCTATAGCATAAAAGTTATTGTAACGCAATGGAGTAATAATCTGTAATGTTTCAATATTTTAAATAAATAAATAAATGTCTAAATGTCTAATCAGCCCTTAGACGCCCACAGCTGGACATAGGCCTTCCCCAATGAACGCCACCACACCCGGTTCTCCGCCCTCCACATCCCAGCCGCCACCTTCTTCAAGTCGTCTTTCCACCTGGCAGTCTAAACTAAATCCAAAGCCCCCCCTATCTTTTAAATCATCGGTCTATCTGACAAGGCAACGTGCAAACCCAATTTTTAAACAATTTTCATCAAAACATCTGTAGTCAAATACCCAAATGCCATCACGTCTCGCACATCGTCGGCGTAAGTCTTTGAAATTGCACGTCCTATATTAAACGCGTCACCCTTACACACCCAGCCCTTGGGTAAATAGACGGACATTTTTCATCAGGCGTAATAGAGGTGTTCTAATTAGTCTGTCTTCGACTTTATTTCCTTCGACTTCCCGCGAAGTTCGGCTTCGAATTAATTAATTAATAAAATATGCACCAACCTTCTAAATTCATGAACTAAACGTTAAATCTTTTCTAAAAGGAATATGTAGGTACTTTGTACGAAAACCAATGCTATTTGCGTCTCGGTAACGTTTACATGAAACGGTTCGGCAACAGCAAAACAGGTTTTTTTTATTATTTATTTTATATATAACAAAATCTTACAGCATTAAATATAAATTAAATAATTTGCTTAAAGTAATTGGACGCCAATTATAAGATTTCACATTTTAACAAAAAAAGAACTTAATAACAGCTAAACATAAAGATGGGGGGGGGGTTGATTGTGTCTGTAGGTGTGGGTGTGTGTGTGGGTGCGGGTGTGTGTGTGTATGTGTGTGTGTATGCATTATTTGTATTACAATGTAAACTTTGTGGTCTACTTAGGAGCACCATCTATTATTTATTTTGCTTTAGAGACGCAAATGCGTTTGTTTTCACATAACTATTGATTTGGAGTCAAAAATAGAAGACTTGCGAATTTGTTTCCTCATCAGCCGAAATACATCCACTCCTGAACACAAGCCTCCCCAATAGAATACCACTTTTGGTGGGTTGTCTATTGGGGAATTTGCCACAGTTACCACGCTTGGCAAGCGGATTGGTGATCGCAGTAATAGTCTTAATATACACAGGAGAACGCTGCCCGTTCCTGGTGCAACCCCTTAGTCGTCTTGCCGAGAAATATTGGGCGTGGCAATATTAGCCGGGAACCTAGGCTTGGTATTCTAGGCTTCTACTTTTTATCACGGCATTATTAATTGAACAGTCGATAAAAGTCTTTTCTTGATATTTAACTCTTTCAGGATGTTTTTTTATTTACATAAACCCTAATAAAAAGTTATATTCAACAGCTGTAACTTGTAATCCTATCCTATTCCAAATTCCTAGTTTGGGATTAGACAAGGCATTCGAATGGTTTATTTTGTACAAAACGGCGAATTTAGACCATAAAGCTTGCAACGTAGGTTTGTTCTGCCGAAAATAGCCGAAGCTTGCCGATTTGGCAAAATACTGTACTCCACACGTTTCGGTATTATTTTATTCATCATCATTATTATTTTTTCCACTTCAGGAGCACAACCCTCTCTCATCTGCCGGAGACAGACGGAGGATTTGGCCTACACTCCCCGCGCTGGCCAGACGGGTTGGGGAGGCCTGATTGATGTTCTATAATGTATTCCCTTAGTTGCCTTGTACGACATCTATGAAAAGAGTTGGAGTGGTCCTATTCTACTCTACCAGAAACCACACGGCATCATTATTTTATTACTTGCTGGTAATATGGTCGAAAGTAAACAGGAAGCTAGCGAGCTTCAGTCGAATGGATCGATACTTCAAATTTCGACTTGATCTTAACAAATGTCGAACAGTAGAACTCTGGGACCTCTCTAGCTATGAATGTTTGAGATGTTGCGAATTGCGAACATCATTCATCGCCTTACTGTGTTATACCCTTCTTGTATTAGACGTACGTGTTTATGCAGGATTCTTTATAAAGAAACAGCTAATGATTTTTCTGCAGATCCTCCGGCGCCTTCACTAGTCAAAATTCGAAAATTCAATAGTCTTCGCAACTGTGGGCCCCTTCGACAGCCCACACTTTATATGAAGGGAGGTTCGAAGAAAACAACGTTGATGCGGTTAATCAGGCCGAAGCTAGCTTGCGAGGCGAGGGCAGGTGTTCTCTCTCTTGTAGTCTTCGTGATGTTGCTGAAAGCTGTTGCTTTGCTCTGGAGAACTGTGGCACTGTGCTGTGCGATGATGTCACCCTCGGCTATAAGGGCCGCGTAACCGATACGCGGCTGTTGCCACTTGCAGTGGTATAGCCGCTGCACGTTACAACGTGCAGGTCTTTTGGTGACATTGGCTGGGGTTCGTTGGGTACCTATGTGGTCCTCACATAGAGCGATCTGCCTTAGGTGTCAACCTAAAGTTGTGGGTGGTTTGCTTGGTCGGTCTTGAGCTGTCACGCTCGCAGCTATCTATAATTGCCGAGTTCGCAACTAGTTGGTGACCTTGCAAGCTAACTTTGCCCATTGTTTATTTAACATAAATAGTATTACATTTCTATCTCTTTCTAACAGTTGTTCTCTTACCGAGTTCCCATTTATACAATAAAATCGACTAGTTGAGAACTTACAAACTAGTCCAGCAGTAGACGTCTAAGGGCTGACATAGTCGACGGAAATTTAAATAGGCGTAAGGCACAAACCGCTATTGTTCAGTACATACAAAAAAAAATCGGTTGAAAAACCCTTTATTTCTCTCTTTTCTTTGTTACTATTTTGTTTGTCCACTTATATTAATCATGTCAAAGGATAGAATAATTAAATTTCTAAGTTCTTTTTCTAATTATTTTTGATAGGTTAACGCTAGACATCAATCACACCTGATGGTAAGTGACGATGAGGCCTACGGTGGAGCACGCTTACACACAAGATGCCTATTCACTCTTCCTTTAAAAAGATATAAGTTGCACGGAAATACCGAAGCTGGCAGGGAGTTCCATTCCTTAGCAGTTCGCATTATGAACGAGGAAGCAAAACGCTTCATGCGAGATCATTGTATATCTACTACATAATGATGAAGTCCTCACCAAGCCTGGTTATATATACGGTTCGATTTAGAATAGGAAACTGAATTTGGGAAGCTAGAAAACCGATTATAATATTTTGTCCCTTACGTCAATTTTAATTTCCGTCGACGCGTGAAGGTATGATGATGTCCCTTGCGTTTATTAATATTTTCGTTAACAAAATGATTTCTTTTGAATGTTATAAATATAACTCCTAAAAATAAAAAAGGATAATAACAGAAGGCTGACGCAATTCGTACGAAAATAGAATAAAATCAATAAGTATTATCACATCGCCTACGTTTGTACCAAAAGCCACTGAACCAGAGGTAAACAAAATAAATAATGCCCAGATATTTTTAAAGTCCCCACACGACGACGTGTTGGCAAAAAATTCTTTATTTTTTTCCTCAAAAAAATTCATATCACGTCTTGGTGGGTTGTCGAAAAACTCTGCTTTACTTAGGGTTGCCACGAATTTTAAGTAGTGGAGACGAGATTATGAATTTCCCGCATAATACGTAAAGAAGCGAAACTCACAGCGTGCGGCCCGGAAACTAGAATAGAATAAAATAGAATAGAATGGAACGGAACGGAACGGAAGGGAAGGGAAGGGAACGGAACGGAACGGAACGGAACGGAACGGAACGGAACGGAACGGAACGCAACGCAACGCAACGCAACGGAACGGAACGGAATGGAATGGAATGGAATAGAATTGAATTGAATTGAATGGAACCAAGGCGTGCGACGGACTTGTAGGGGAGGGGGCAACAGTACAGTGTGGCAACACTGTAGTAGACACAGTATGTGTGCTGCAGCAGCAAACAGGCCCCAGTTCAGCAACTTCTAATTATATAAAGAGTGGTTCTAACCAAAATTAAAATATTGATTTGGTTTAAAATTAAAGTATATTTTAATGGAAATGGTTATAGCGGCAACCCTATGTGTGCACAATTAAATAAACGGAGGTGGTAGGGTTAACAAAGACTGCAGACTATCCGTTTGAGAAAGTTTCGTTTGCCGATCTTTTGTAGGATTTGCGATAAGAGCCTTTTTTTAAAACAGTTTATTTTATCTGCTCACGTCATTGATACAATCTACCTAAAAAACTGCAATACACGTGCTTTATAATTAGATACGTAAAATTCTAAATTCGTACCCACGACCTGAAGAAGGTAGCCGGAAGCTGCTGGATGCTCCGGCGGAGGACCGGGTGTGGTGGAGTTCATTGGAGAATGTCTATGGCCAGCAGTGGACTTCAAGAGCTCACATGATGATGATGATTATATGAAGGGTACACGGGAATAATGACGAATATACACACACACACACACACACACACACACATACACACACAATCACTAGACTGTAATATAAATATATTGAAAATCCGTTATTGGCAGTAAGAACTATAAATTAGAATAATACTGTATACAAAGTGCTGTGGATTTTGTGAAAATAAATAAAATAAAATACTAAAACACAGACATATTGCGAGTGTATTTAAACTCCATTGATTTTGGATTTTGTAACTGTGTAAATCAAACTCTATGTATTTTGTGATATTCATCGTACATTGTACCCTTCGTATACCATTTAATCCACCTGGTCTTATTATTACAAACTGTATTTAGAATATAACTAAAATGCATTTTAATCCGCATGTTGACACAGCAATAATTTACTGCATTTAACTTTTTACAAAGTAAACTTGTAATAACTCAAAGGATATTAGATCAGAAAACCAAACTAAGGTTACAATTGAATTGTTAACGTAAAATTATAGCCGTCATATTTATAAGTGGGGCCACGAAACTTTCTATAAACGTGCTGCACAGTCAACTGTCAGGAGATCAAAAAAATTGATATTTTATCAACAAATCATAATCAATGTGATTCAAGTTCTGTGGTATAAGTAATTAATTTTAAATTAGAGAGAATTTCAAAAAAGAACTTTTTAAGGTGAAAAAGTACTAAAGAAAATTATTAAACGACTTCATGAAATATACCGCTTCATTAAAAACCTAATCATTCTTTTGTAAATTTAAGTTTAACAGTTATTTATTTCAAGGTGATTCTAAAACTAGATTTAATTAGGTACAATACATTCAACATTTTATTACGTGTTATTTTCATACGTGTTGGCTCATTAATAGCACGTAATAAGTTATATCTCTTGAACAAATCTTCAAGCTCTTTGTTATTAATTATATTTAAAAAGTTTACATCAAAATCGCCACCGAAGAAAATATGTTTACTGGAACAGCATACTCTTTCCAGGAGTAGTTCCAATTGTATCAAATAAGTTTTTAAATCATCTCCTGTTGAGCGATATTTATAAGCAATTATATACTCATTAGTTTCAATACACGCGACTTCAAAGTGATATTCAATAGAGAGTTCGACAACATCGATTCTTTCCCGGGCTTTAATACCATTCTTTATAAAAATGGCACTACCACCTTGCTTCATGTTAAATCTGTCAAATCTATTTTAACATTGGTAGCCTTCTATTACTAATTGTATATTCTGATTGCTAAAAGTTTCAGTACAGCAAAGAACATCTATTTTGTTATGATGGAGAGCTAAACCTATATCTAAGAGTTTTTTATAATACCTCTTGTATTCTGATGCATTAAACTAAAATTATAATTTATCTTCAAGTATAACAGGCATTAGGTGAGACCCTGGAGTCCAGAAGTACGTGTGTTAGCTTCGTTAAGCTTTAGCTTTGAACAAGCCTCGTCAAATCTACGGCATATCATAGAACTGGTATTTTCTGGCGATATAAAAGCCCTGAATCAATTTTTAGTATTCTCTGCCAGAATAAACAGTTGAAGAAAATATTTAATTCACAACGTAATATTTTATTTCAATTGTTACCTGTAAGACAATAATATAATACACGTAAAAATATCAGTATGACAACATAATACACTTTAAAGTCAAAATCATTTATTGCATATGAGTACTTCACGCAACACATATTTTAAAAATCAAGTTTACAATTAATAAAGATTTTGCGAAGCTGAATTAACATTAGTACCAGGCATCTTTGTCATTCAAATAATCGTTTATTTTATACTAGGCTTTCTTACAAAGTTGTTTTTTTAATGTGAATCTTAAACTTTCTGTCCGTCATATTTAAGATTTCCTCTGGTAGTTTGTTGTAGAAGCGTATACATCAAATGGAATCGCTCTTAATGCGCTAATGAAACCGCTGGTTTGCCGGCTTCAATTTCAAACCGCTCTCTGTGTTCTGTGAGAACATTAAACAAAATTATGGATTGATAGCATCATAAAAGTACTCTGTACCCATTGAAATGGGCGGATGTTTGTTCTTGTCTGTTGTTGCGATTTTTTTATGGTTGTAGGGACTTGCCCTTTGGCACGGTTTTTGCTCTTTTAAGCTTAGCAATAAATAGCCTAGTAATGTAAAGGAAGATGTGTTTGATTTCGTATCGATGTAGTGATATGATGAGTGGGTAATGGGTGATGGCAGGGGTTGGAATTAGGTAGTGTTACTACTTGCGACGAAATGTTTATGTATTTATGTATGTATTTAATATAGTATATTACGTACGGTATATGTATTGTAATATAAACTATTTAAGTATGCATAGGTATGTATTTAAGTATATTTGTATGTAAATTCAATTGTGTAATATTTTTACTAAGTATTTACCATGTTCTAAAATTATAAGTTTCTCTTCTTTCACCTGCAATACTCTGTCGCTATTTCTTTCTTATTTTACTTCTGAAAGATTGCCTGGAAGAGATCGCTTTAAGCGATAAGGCCGCTTTTGTACACTTTCCAAAAATCTGTACCTATTTTATTGTTATCCTTAATTTGTGTGCAATAAAGAGTTTATCTATCTATCTATCTATGTACATCAGCTGTTTGATACCCATATTACAGGCTCTGCCTAGTTTGGGATCAGGTGGCCGTGTGTGAAATGTCCCCACATATTTATTATTTATTTAATTCAATGAGATTTCTTACCACGAACTATCACGTCGTACAATAACAAAGTCCAAACATGGCACGTTTGCTAATTGTTGATATTTATAGAAAATTTAATTATTTTACTACACTCTTTACTCATTTTCGCGTGTCATCTTCTTTTTGCATCGTTGGGATATTATTTTGGCACTTTGATCCGCCAGAAAACTAAAGTCTTCGACATAGCTCTAAAAGTTAGTACATTGAAGTGGCAGTGGACTGGTTACATCTGTCGGAGAACCGATTACCGCTGGGGTAAACGAGTTCACGAGTGGAGTCCGCGACTGGTCAGGCGTAGTGTGAGACGCCCCCTGGCTAGATGGAGCGACGATCTGCGGCTGGCAGAGACTGGATGAGAAGAACCGAGGATCGGGTTCAGTGGCGCTATGTCCAATAGTGGACTCTTTCAGGCTGATTATGATAACCTTTAAATAAAATAATATCAAAGTCATTAAATGCACGAAATATATGTAAGTATTTCAAGTCATTAAATCAGTGTTGTGCCGTGTGGTTTCCGGTAGAGTAGAATAGGACCACTCCAACTCTTCCCGTGGATGTCGTACAAAGCGACTGAGAGAATACATTATAAAACATCAATCAGGCCTCCCCAACCCGTCTGGCCAGCGCGGGGAGTGTAGGCCAAATCCTCCGTCTGTCTCCGGCTGATGAGAGAAGGTTGTGCTCCTGCAGTGGAGACAAAAATAACCTGATGATGAAATCTGTGTTCGATTTGAATACACTTATGGTAAATTTAATGATGCACCATTGCAGCACTATACCTAGTGGTTAACTACGAACGTGCTATCCAATTTACGTTGGCCATAAGTGCACTCCACTGGGTGTTCATTAGATAAGGGTTGAAGTGTTGGAGGTAGGTCAATAGGTACTTACTACCTACAGTACGTTCCAGCTACGATGTCGAATATCCTACTAATATTATAAACGCGAAAGTTTGTAAGTATGGATGGATGTTTGTTACTCTTTCACGTAAAAACTACTGAATGGATTTTAATGGAACTTTACAATAATATAGCTTATAAATCAGAATAACGCATAGGCTCCAATTTATAAAGATATTGTGTGAATTGTCCAAAATATCGAGTACGTAGGAAAAAATCTACCATCTGCGAGCTATTCTGGAGTGCGCTGCCGAAACCGCTAGAGTTACACGTATGTATTGAATGATGGAAATGTTTATCTTAAATAGTCCTACAAAAAAGTCCGCCACAGTATATATCTATATCTTATGTGTAAGCCATTATAGCCAAAATAGTGAACCATCGTGATGAAACTTGGCACACATATAGGTTAAGTCCTGGAACAGGACATAGAATAGTTTTTATCCCGAAAAAACATCGCATTCCTACGGGAAATACATAATAATTTGTGATATTAAGTTGTCCACGCGGACGAAGTCGCGGGCAACAGTTAGTATCTACATAAAAGTACATTGACTCTATCAAGAAGAAGAATAAGTTACAAATAATAATGATTAATAAAACCAATGATGGTCTATAAGTAATTTTTAATTAGAATAACTTTAACTACATTTCTAGTCAACTTAGAAAAAACGCTAAACACTAGAGGCGAGTTCATTTGCGATCAGTAGTGCTATTCTCTTAAATACAAACTCACGTGCGAGTCTCATTCAAGTGACTTCACTCACTTCGAAACCTCATCCATTGGCATTCTGTAAACATTCCAGAGCAATGTAGAAGTTAAGTGAGTTCTTTGTTCACTTCACGTTCACTGATGATATGCTACGACTACGCAAAATGTTTGTAACACAACTGTACATTGTTAATATTACAGCGCGGACGAAGTCGCGGGCGTCAGCTAGTTATGTTACATGCGCTGCGTGCTAATGTAATTTCAGTTATTTAAAGTGACTTTTGTATGCCGAGTAATAAGTATTTCATATTCTATTTCTATTGCCGCGTGGCTTCTGGTAGAGTAGAATAGGACCACTCCAACTCTTCCCGTGGATGTCGTACAAGGCGAGTAAGGGAATACATTATAAAACATCACTCAGGCCTCCCCAACCCGTCTGGCCAGCGCGGGGGGTGTAGGCCAAATCCTCCGTCTGTCTCCGGCAGATGAGAGAGGGTTGTGCTCCTGGAGTGGAGACAAAAATAACCTGATGATGATTCCACTTCTTGCTACAGTTGTAGTTCAATGAAGATCTAGCTGGCACGTACAAATAGTACCTATATTTGATGACAAAGTCAAGCAATACCACATAGCGAGATATTCTTTCTCTAAATGCAATTTAGAACTTTATTTCAACACTTTAAAGACGATTATTAAATTTCGTCGCGCTGCTTTTAACTACGTGCCTGCCTAACTCTTATGATGAAATTTTGATAAACATCCGTCTCTATTCCGTTTTTGTTCTCCATACTAATGACCTCAGTGCAGTCGTAGCTTTATTTAAAAAGTACTGCACTATTCATAAACCTACAAAATAAAGAAGTGGACTAGGGCTGTTCGAACCGTATCTATCGGATATTCAAAACTACGGATATTTAATATATATTTTTACTGCCGCAAACAAAATGTTTTTTTTTTTTAAATCACACTCTCATTTAAATCTCACCTTCCTAATAATATTATCATCTTTTTCTGTTAATATCTATTTTATCCTACAGTTTTAAAGTAACCTGGAATCTCAGGCTCCTCGGTACAGTACAGACTAGCTGTGGGAGCTCCAATATGTATTAAGCCCGATTCTGAAGGCACACATTTAAAATTTGACAGCGCTAAAATTGGTGTCGTCTTTATCTTCATAATACTGTGTGACAAGGATAGCAACAGTTTTAGTGCTGTCAAATTTTAACGTTTTGCCTTCAGAATCGGGCCCATTGTCTTGTTAATTTTAATCGTACTCAATTCATGTAATTACATAATTTTATGGATGACTGTATAATCTATTATTCTGGTAATCTATAATAATAATCTAAGTAAAGTATTTGAATTTGAAAAAAATACATACGGTTGAAAAAAAAGTTGTCGTATATTTACGACAGTTGTTTTCACTATCGTTAGTCGTTCGTCAGAGATGGTCATTTGTTACTTGGCAGTGTGTAAAACGAGCTGGTATAGAGTTAGCACTTGATGTTGTAGTGCCTATTTACTTCATTTTGATGTTCATTTTAATAATTGTTATATTTATTATATTTCATTTCTTAGGGGAGCTTACAGCTACAGTTACAATATACATTTTCAGGTAAAAACTAAAAGCCAATGAACAGCTACCACATATAACAAGTTATAGATATTTTTTGACTCGCACAGCACACATAACAAGAGAATTTTATTACAGCAAATCAGTAGGTATTGGAAGTTAATTTATTATAAAGATAATACATGTACATACACTCACATACTTATATATTCAAAAATATGTATTTACACATAGAACCACTACTTAAACCTAGATGAGAAGTCACTAGTGAGTTTCTTTTTGGCAGTACCAGAAGCACTACAAAGCAGATCTATTCCAGAATCAACTCTCAGCTCATTAAACTCCACACAAGACCGCAACAGGACGCTATTTCTTCTATAATTGGTAAGGGATAGAGGGACGTGAAGCAATGACTTACCACGCAACCCACGATATATGTAAGAGTATAAAGGAATGCCGTGTAGTTCCCGGCTTAGAATAACGCCACCACTATCTTCCCGTGGGTGTCGTCAGGGCGACTAAGGGATTGCACCAGGGACGGGAGCAGCGTCTCAACTCCTGTGTATATTAGGATCATTGCTGTGATCAGCAATACGCCTGCCAAGCGTGGTGATTATAGAAAATCCCCCAATGGACAGCCCACCAAAAGTGGCATTTTATTGGGGAGACTTATGGTCAACGGTAGACGAATTTCGGCTGAGGATGAAGTAGGAGTTTAATAATGACAAAGTACCACAATGCGCAACGTTTTCATTTGCTGACTGTAGCAAAAATCGTAAACAAATTAATTATAAAGAATATCCGCTATCATATCCGATATTTATACTCGCACATCCCTATCCAGCCGGTACAAAAGAATAATTAATACCGCACGGTACATTCAAATCCGCCTTTGTTTCACTGCCACCTGCAACGGAATAAATTATGACTGCGGGGTGCAGATATTAATTGAAATGGATATGGGTAAATTAATATGCATGATCTGGTGACCTGTGCATTGGTAATACACTGTGTAGTCATGACTTACAATAAACTGTGTACTTATACTGCTCTAAACAATTAAGGGAACAAGATTCAGAAGGCTTTTAAAATATTCGCAGCATCAGCTGAATGGAAAACGTCCACTGTACGATATCTGTCAACTCTCTAATCTTTTTAACGGCATATGCTGCGGAGCTTAGCCGACCTGATAACAATTCTATATATGGACCCCATTGCAGCTTCTTGTCAAGGGTTAGCCCAAGAAAACTGTATTATCCACAAATGCTAACTTCTCGTTATTTAATATTATGTCATTATCACATGGTTTAACACCTGGAAGTGTGAATTTTATGCATTTAGTTTTTTTTTAGTTTAAAACAAGGTTGTTAGCAATAAACCATTCATGAACTTGCCGAAGGGTGTCGTTCACATCGTCATAGTTTTGGGCATGTCTATTAACTTCAAAAATCAGAGAAGTATCATCTGCAAACAACACAATCTTCGACATATTCTGCACCATGTACGGAAGATCGTTTATATAAACCAAAAAAAGGAAAGGTCCTAATATTGAGCCCTGTGGGACTCCTATTTTAATAAGAGATCCCTGCGACTTTTTACCGTTTATCTGAACCTTTTGAATCCTGTTTGTTAGGTAGGAGTTCAATAAACTAAGGTTTTTACTTTTGATACCGTAATGTTCTAATTTTAAGAGCAACGTTTTATGATCTACGCAATCAAACGCCTTAGATAAATCACAAAAAACCCCAATAGCATCGTGGTGCCGCTCAAAAGCATCAAAAATATTTTGCAGAAGAGCAGCACCAGCGTCCGTCGTCGAGCGGCCTTTAGTGAAACCAAACTGTTGGTCATGTAGAAGTTTGTTACAGTTGAAATGTACAAGCATTTGACTGAGCATGACCTTTTCGAAAACCTTGCTATGTACCGGTAAGATCGAAATGGGTCTGGGTTTTTTTTTAAATATATATATTAGGTACATTAAATAAGCGGCTGGCAGAGACTGGATGAGAAGAACCGAAGATCGGGTTCAGTGACGCGCCTTGGGATGTGCCTATGTCCAACAGTGGAATATTATTACATTATTGATGATGATGACATGAAATAAGTAGTCGTATAACGTACGTATTCCTTCCTTGAAGCCGACCGACTCCATAAGCAATTCGGGTAATATCCGCTGAACTAAAAGCCCTATTTGTACTCTCTTACGGGTCATAGTTAGACGCCAAACGCTTCAGTATATATTATAGGACTAGCTGTGCCCGCGGCTCTGCTCGCGTGGACTACATAATCCGCTCTCACTCCCGCTTCTTTTATACGTTCGTTTCTTTTATAATTTTGGTACTAAACGCATTATACAAATTATTTCAGTTACTCTAAGGTTGACTGGAAGAGATCCCTAAGTGCGATAAGTCCGCCTTTGTACGCAACTACATTCTAGTATTTAGGTTTGTTGTTGTTAATTTTGGTACAATAGAGCGTTTACATACATACATACATACATGCATACTTACAAACATACATACATACATACATACATACATACATACATACATACATGCATGCATGCATGCATGCATACATACATACATACATACATACATACATACATACATACATACATACATACATACATACATACATACATACATACATACATACATACATACATACATACATACATACATACATACATACATACATACATACATAACTCCTACTCGCTTACGGAGTAGGGCCCGCTGGTCTAAGAATGTAGCCAACGGAAAATTGTTCAAGAATCGATTTAACACTGCTACGCATTCGAATCTCTCTTAGAGGGAGATGTCAAAAACAGACGCTGGAAATGAAGTGGGTGGAGTATTGCGCGTCACTATTGCGAGCAAAGATTATGTAAACTAAAGACAGGTCAGACGTAATATGTTTCATGCATGATTTATGTCTGAAAACCGTTTTTGTGAGTTGATATCAAAAGTGGTGGAATAAGTTATGGGTTATTATTACAGTTGTACGGTTTTTGAAACTAAAATATAAGGTATATTTTGGATATTTTTTTTATGTTTACATCAAAATACACAGGAATAAACAATAATTTCAAATGAAATGAAATAAGAAATTTATTCACTGGAATATAGATAAGTAGTTCAACATATTCTGTCATTAGTATTAGCGAGCAAATATTTGGTGACTAGAAAAACATAATCAATTCGTAATTGAATAATAAATATAAGTAACACGTACACACACACACCCTTAAGCTATCGGTATAAAAAGTCATAGGAACAAACACATAAAAATTGGTCGTCAATGTGTCGATAAGCTAAATAAATATATATTTATTGCATTTACTGTTGCTATCTTGTTGCATAATATTTGACCTTGTAATTTGTCGTAGTCAAAGTCAAAATCATTTATTGCATATGAGTACACTTGATACATTTATACACGTAATTTTTTTTATCGACTACCGCTTCCTAGGTGAATAACAGCAACATCGGATTTTAGCAAGAATGAGGCTTGCATACATACCTATTCATTATCTCCGCTCTTTTACTTCGGGAAATACTGATTTCCTACTATAGAACCGACTTAAATTACAATTTCATTAACTCGGTCGTACCTAATATTTACAGCCAGATTTTTATCCCTGAGCTAGGCTAGTAACTAGCCGTGGGCTCACAAAATAGCATCGCATTGCGATAAGTATATGGCACCTCATTCCCCCTCGGTCTCCCACCGTAGGTAGAAAATGACGCCATGCAATAAATAATATTAAGTAGAACCGATTGACACGTCTAGTTAAAATTACCTGATCTGTGTTTAAAATTGTAAGTGAAAAACGATAATATTGCAAATAATGGCCGCAAATTGCAACCTCGCGCGTGCCGTCGTCGCCGCCTGCACTTTCGGTGCAATGAGTCGATCGAAACTGGTGTTGCCACTTGAAATAAATGATGTGACGATTTGGTCTTCCAGTTTATTATTAGAAATAGGTTCATACAAACGTAGAAAACTTTCTAAAGAGATGTAATTTTCATGGTTATTTTTTTTAGGGCGACAATATAATTTAATTATTGATAAGTGTAGTAAATCATTCACGTGACCCCAGTGGGAAGCTAATTGTAAAATCAGCTTACCGTCTTCGAGCACTTGTCCAGGGTGTGGGTGATGGGGCGAAGCCTGTTCACTATCTAAATAATAAATCCTACTAATATTATAAATGCGAAAGGTTGTAAGTATGGATGGATGTTTGTTTCTTAATCACGCTTCAACCACTAGATGGATCGTGATGAAACCTGGTACACATATAGGTTAGGTCCTGGAATAGGACATAGGATAGTTTTATCCCGAAAAAATAGCCTGTTCCTACAGGAAAACATAAATATTTGTGATTTTAAGTTGTCCACGCGGACGAAGTCGCGGGCAACAGCTAGTACTAAATAAATACTTATACTAAATATAGGCAAAGGAGCGACACTCCTCTCTATTATATTCTTATTTGTTCTTTCTCTCTTGTTTAATTTAGTTTAATAGTGTGTGCCAATTAAGGCATTAAATAAGGTTTTTCTTTCTTTCAAATATACAGTTCCCTCCTCCTTTTCCTTCAGATGACGACTCCGAAGACAATTTTTCTTGATGAGTCTTAATCCCTTCCATCGATCGATTGGCATATCCTGTATGTTTCAACGCCGCAATCATTAAAAAAAAAACCTTTGCAACCCGCTCAAAAGTGCCTCCAAAGCAAAGCCGACAGTCTACATTTTTTCTACAAATTTTGTAGGACTACCGAAAAGAGGTAATCTCTCAATCGATCACTCGATGATCGATCAATCGGTACAATTGAATACTTGAAATACTTGTTCATAAATTGTTATTGCGTTTTACAAATCGTCTGTGTTGTAAAGAAGCGGCGTAGTTTGAGAATGTTGTTGATACTTATTTTAAGTGAAAAGGTGTTTTGTAAAAGAGACTAGCCGTGTGGTTCCCGGCTTAAAATAGTGGCACCCACAATCTTCCCGTGAATATCGTCAAGGCGGTGTGCTCCTGGATAGTTACTGCGATCACCAATCCGCCTGCCAAGCGCGATGGTTATGACAAATCCCCCAATGAACAGCAAGGCAAACGTGGTATTCTACTGGGGAGTCTTATGTTCAACAGTGGACGTTTTCCATTCAGCTGATGATGCGAATATTTTAAAAGCATTCTGAATCTTGTTCCCCTATATGTTTAGAGCAGTATAAGTACACAGTTTATTGTAATTCATGAATACACAGTGTATTACCAATGCACAGGTCACCAGATCATGCATATTAATTTAACCATATCCATTTCAATTAATATCCGCACCCCGCAGTCATAATTTATTCCGTTGCAGGTGGCGGTGTAAACAAAAGCGGATTTGAATGTACCGTGCGGTATTAATTATTCTTTTGTACCGGCTGGATAGGGATGTGTGAGTATAAATATCGGATATGATAGCGGATATTTTTTATAATTAATTTGTATACGAGTTTTGGTACAGTCAGCAAATGAAAACGTTGCGCACTGTGGTACTTTGTCATTATTAAACTCCTACTTCATCCTCAGCCGAAATTCGTCACTATTGACCATAAGCCTCTCCAATAGAATGCCAGTTTTGGTGGGCTGTCCATTGGGGGATTTTCTATAATCACCACGCTTGGCAGGCGGATTGCTGATCACAGCAATGATCCTAATATACACAGGAGGTGAGACGCTGCTCCCGTCCCTGGTGCAATCCCTTAGTCGCCATGACGACCTTTGCACCGGCTGGATAGGGATGTATGAGTATAAATGCGATGGCGGATATGAGTATTTTGTTTGTTATAGATTTTGGAATGATAACGAAAGAATATTCGATAGGCAGTGCTGCCGATGAAAATTAAACAAACGCCAATGTTTACTGTCAATGACGGGGTTTCCGGGAAAAGGGAATGTAAACAAATACGGGACCGGAGCGGGACAAATGTTTGACATGTCAGGAGGTATTCGTATTGAGCGTGGGACGGGACACAGCCGGAATCAATACTGTTGGAAATGGAAACTGTCAACGATGTATTACAATAACGAGCATGACGCAGAACCAAAGTATTTGACCATGTACAAGAAAATTTTATCTTTTAAATGACATACATATATAATAATTATCACGCCTTGGTCCCAGAGGGGTAGGCAGAGACGATGTATCGCCACTATTACGGAAGGATAGTGGGATTGGATAGCACCGTACAGGCAACTACCCCAACCAAGTTCCCTGACTTTTCTTTTAAATGAATGTTTTTTTGATTTAAGCCACAAATTAAACTACTTTATTTTTTATTCCTGATGATTGGTTTACGTTTGATTCAATCGCTCCTGATGGTAAGTGATGATGACGCCTAGAAGATGCCTATTCACTTTTCCTTTAAAATATCAAAGTTGTCTTGTCCGGAAATACCGAAGCTGGCAGGGAGTTCCATTCCTTAGCAGTTCGCATTATGAAAGATGAAGCAAAACGCTTTGTACCAGAGCGTGGTCTGTCTACTACATAAGGATGAAGTCTCTCCCCGTTTCATGAAAATTTGCAACATTAAATTTTAGAAGTAGAAGTTCTCTGTCCTTCCCAAGATAACTTTCAGAACAGATAAACGGTCTACACAAATAAGTTATTGACTTCTGAATATTAAGTTTTTTGAAAAAAGTAATTTGAAAATGGGCCCAATTCCAAAGGCACACATTTAAAATTTGACAGCACTAAAATTAGTTTCGTCTTTATCTTCATAATACTGTGTGACAAGGATAGCAACTGTTTTAATGCTGTCAAATTTCAATCTTGTGACTTCAGAATCGGGCCCATTATTTATTTATATTTTTTATTAATAAACTTTTGATACATCTCTTACAGAATTATCTACCAACATTTGTAAGGAAAATATCAAAGAACTTTCGCTGACATGAATAATAGCCGAAATAGACATAAATTTCTTTCAAAATCAGCCTGATGCATACACGGCGGCAGGTTCTTATTGTAAAAATACCCAGACAAAAAAATAACTTTCAAATAGGGAAATAAACGACGACGCCGCAGTGTCTGATATTCTTGCCCATTCAATCATTCATTCATTCTACGTTCATTCACGATTTTTTTGCCCAAAAATGGTATTTCATTCAAAATCTGCTTGGCCCTTTTGTCTGAAGAGGTCCAGAGTGTCCTTGTTTGTGGTAAATCGACTTTGAGTAATTTATTTCACCTTTTATACACCGATAGGCGTTTTTATGAATGAAAGTGTGAATAGCAGGTAGATAGGATTTGCAACAATTTTGCGTGTAAATAAACTTTACTGACAAAAAATATTGTATTTACGGGTTTAAGTGCTCTGAAGCTGGGTGAGTTTAATAAAGCTTATGGATTGGGATCCATCAAACTTTTATAGATCCTATTTATTTTGTGATCATACAATATTTTTTACGATTACATGGTTATTTATGATAATTATGTTCTAGACTCGCTAGCTCTGCTTTCGAAAATCAAATCTATCAAATCAATTTATTACTTGTCCCGGAAAACATATCCGAGCGTGGACAAATTTGAGACAGTTGTCACCCCTAACCAACATTCTTTTAATTATTTTTTTTATATATTGGCCATGTTTCTTTGTTTTTCCCTCGTGTGCAAGTTGCGGGGCAGCGCCAACTGCGTCCTTCTCATGGTTCCTGGCCTATAACTTTTGATTGAGTAAACCGATTGCGATGAAATAAAGACTAAATATTAAGTTAGATTAAGCCCCATGTTTTTGTGAAAAGTCTATCAAAATCCGTTCAGTAGTTTTTAAGTGATGCGTGCACAAACTCACAGACAAACAGACAAAAATGATCGAAATGTATTCTGATGCTTATCCTTAGACGGCCAAATTTTTTTTGCAAATATCTTCAATGTACAGACACGCGAATATTACGATTTTATTTATAAGATTATTATTCCCGTGGAAGCTATTTTCGAATTGGAAGTGCACTTCGACCAGAGAAATATACGCTACATTTCTTATACCAAACCTAACACAACAATCACCGCAAGTGAATCGCACATTTATAACTTTAATAATAGAGTTCAAAATACTAAAGTAACTAAGTTATAGAGCTTTTTAAGCCCATTGCATAGCTAATGTCGTTACGTACAGTAAAAAATCTGTACAGCCAGCAAAAAAGGTAATGAATTGCAATTAGTACAGGTACAGTTGGAGTGGCAATTAAACGTCACGCGTGACAACGAATTATTCAAATGTGTATGTTTGATGGTGCAAGTTAAAAGAGAATAAGTAAACTCTGCTAAAATTCTGAACTCATTTTGTGTTCACTGAAAAGCAGACAATAGAGTAAGTAATTATATGGAAAAACTCCAGAAAGTCTAGAACAAGACATACTTTTAACTTTTATATGCAGAGAAAGAGGAGATTTTGAAAAATCACTACAACACATCCAAGTTAAAGAACATATTTAACTCAAACCCCACTGAACGACTCAGAGGACATAATATGAGATTACAAAGATCAAATGCTCACCTGAACCCTTAAAGATATTTTTTATGCAACAGGGTTGTATCCAGATGGAACAAATTGCCAGCATCTGTCGTAACTGCCACATCAATAAACATGTTTAAGAACAGACTAGATAATTTCTTAAAGGAAAATAATCAAGTCGACTAATGATATGGAAGCACCAGTTATAAGCTGCCTTTCCATTTAAAATAAAATAAATAAATAAATAATAAATGTAGATATGAATGGAAACCAACAAGTTCATTGTTTTATGATTCATAAATACAAAAGGTTTTCAACATACATCATTGTCTACTTTCACTGCTACTACTCACAGTCTACTACTGGCGATCACAAGCACTCCTCCCTTGACCGGGTTTTGTAACAGAAATTATTTTTCTTAGTACATTACTGGTAATGTTACTTGGTTATGTACGAGTTGTATATGATTTTTATGTCATTTGTGATCGTGTTTTTTCTGTTTATTGAATAACAAGTTTAAATACGTCCTTCCCACTAGTCCCATTGACCCAGTCCCATGATGGCACAGGTGGGATGATTATGTCCCAGAGGTCCCATGGGACAACAACAATAAAAAGCGGCCAAGTGCGAGTCGGACTCGCCCTTGAAGGGTTCCGTAGCAGCAAGTAACATAATATAAAAGTTATGGTGGTAAATTTTTTTTTCTATTTTTGTGTGAAAATCTTAATGCGGTTCACAGAATACATCTACTTACCAAGTTTCAACAATATAGTTGTTATAGTTTCGGAATAAAGTGGCTGTGACATACGGACGGACAGACAGACAGACATGACGAATCCATAAGGGTTCCGTTTTTTGCCATTTGGCTACGGAACCCTAAAAACGATATGTTAAAAACAAAAAAACACTTTACAGATAAAAATAAACAGAAGCGGTTTTCAGTTGTCGCAATAAATAAATTCATTTAGATAGATAGACATTTCATGAACAAGTACAGTGTACTCCTTAACTAAGAAAGCTTGTTCAATTGCGCCTAAACAAACGTACAAAATTCGGTGCAAGCCAAATTGAATGTTACGGGTATGGAAGTAAGCCAATTTGACGTTGAATAGCTAAATCACACACACGTTGACAGTCAGTCTAGAAAAGTATTTGCAATATTGAACAGTATGTTTCGTAAATCATCTCAACTTTCGTTTCAAAATTTACCGACCTCCTGATTGGAAACCAGAGTAACCTCCTTCGTGTATTTTCCACTACTTTGACATTGGCGGAATTATTGTGCCTTTTAAGCATAATAACAAAGGCCATAAATAAAAAAATAATAAATAAAATGTTTCGTAAAATGTAACCAAAGTTTAATCTATAATCGTCTGGCTCACGTGACGGTATAGATATCAAAATCACAAGTCGTTCAACTTTTATCTAGTATATAGGTAATTTATATTTAAATCTTTCATATGAATTTAGTATTGAAATTTTAGTTCAATATACGACAAATTTAATAGCACGCAATCTAGAAACACTTTATTAAACTTAAGTACGCCTAATGGACGCGCGTCAAAAAAAACGTCTTCAGTGCATTTTGAGAACTGTATTTATAAACATAAATATGTGACTACCGAACAATGTGTAACTTAAAACTAATTTTTTTTTTTTTCAAAAATTTGCTTGTCACTTTAGTTTAGTTTTTTTTCTACAGACGCATAGGTATTCATTTGGAATCGCTCACCGCTCCGCTCATCGTTATACTTCCCGCTTGTGCCTGTGCCACGCTATCAATCGGACGTGATCAACCCTTGGCGCACAGTATAACAGAGGCACGGCACTGTTGATTGAATGTGATTGTTATTTCATTTGTGATTGTGTTCTGTGTGTATTGAATGAAAATTTAAAACATCGGCTATTTTGTTCGAATAAAAAGAAAATTCTGCCAGCATTTTGGGAACATTGTTGGTTAAACTTGGTTGACAGTTAAATTAAAATACTTAACCCCTTACTGCATGGGGTTACGAACAGTTTTCCTAAAATCTGGAATTATAATTTTTTTACTACTATTTATAGCTTGTCTGTGGCCAAATCTACAACATTTTTTTTCGAGAATATTTAAAAATCCATGCAGTAAGGGGTTAACTATGAAAAATTAATCTTCATAACAGGATAGGATACCCTGATTTACTCACGCAAGACGATTATTTGAATGGCAAAGGTGCCTGGTACTACTTAGTAGGTAATAATATGTTATCTTTGTTGGTATTGATGTTGCTTCAGCTTCGCACAATCTTTATATAATTGTACACAAACTTGATTTTAAACTATGTGTTGCTAGAAGATTATTGCGTTTCTTCTCCACAGCGAGCACTAACACCTAGGAAGTGGTGGTCGATAAAAACTGACGTGTGTATATTACCAAGTGTAATCAAGTGCAATAAATGATTTTGACTTTGAGCCTGATGTATTAACCGCTCGATCATGAAACTGACATTTTACAACCACTCGGAAAATACCAGAAGAACATCACCGGCAATCCTTACAAGCAAATAGATATCATTACCTATTACAGGAGCTCGAACCAATTATATGATTATTTATAAATAGCACTGTCATAGACACTTATTTATTAAAAATATCTCCCATGTACAGACATAGACCAGTTACAATTTTATTATATGTATAAATAATACTCTAGCACTTCTGATGGCAACGATCTCTATGTACTACTAGATGGAGCGTTCAAAACAATCGCTCTCTTCCACACAATGAAACTTGTGCAGTTACTAAGCAGAACATTTAATTATTACTAAATATTGACGCTAAGGTTAAATAATGTCAATATTTAGAAAATAATTAAATGTTCTGAGTAGTAACTGCACAAGTTTCAAAGTGAATATGAAAGAGTTGTGGCTACTTGAGTAGAAAAGAGCGATTGTTTGGAACGCTCCATCTACTAGTACATAGAGATCGTTGTCTGATGGTAATTATTCCTGATTTTGTTTGTATTTGCTCTTATAAAGCCTGTCACATACGTAGCTATCATCTTCACTGCCCTGAGACGGCCACTGCTGGACATAGGACTTCCCTAATGAAAGCCACACCCGGTCCCGCCGATAGATAGACCGACGACCTGAGAAAGGTGGCCGGAAGCGGCTGGATGCGGAGGACCGAGTGTGACGTCATCCGCCCTTTGAATCCAGCCGCTTGATGATAGCTACGTCTGTGATGAGCTTTATAAGAGCAAACACAAAGCATTAGATAGAGAGATAGACAGATAATCTATTTATTCTTAAACACAGAACAAAATACAATGTTTCAAATAGGTCACATATTGGTATTAATAATGACTATCAGAGCCACAGGGCTAGGGTATTATTAAATATTCTTTGACAGTGCTAAGCATTTATAAATATGCATATAAGTGGGCGGGGCCACGAGACCATTCAAGCGCGTAGCTCCGCCCCTCAGATAGGAAGGGGTAAGGCAGATGCGCGTGAGTCGACAAAACGCGCGCTTTTGTATTAAAAGCCTGTCGATGTGTCACAGATAAAAAATATAAAGACCAACGTCGCATTTAATAAAATGCCTAAGAACGTTACAATTTTAGGCGTCGGTGCTTTTTTATCCATCTGTCTGTCTGCCGGATAACTATTGGACCGATTGAGTGGAAACGACCCCGAACCACAAGTTAGTAAACCTGGTTTCGTAGACATTAATTATATATTTCAGTTTAGTGATTAAGTCTCTACGGCTACAGCCACAGAACCTAAACTGAGAAAAAAATAAGTAGCCCTCCTACTTACGTAAGGATAAAAATATACCACTATTACGTAAGTAGCCGCCCCCATTGTAAATGGTGTCAACTACAACTGATTCAGTAGCCAGCCACATTAATAAGTAACCAAACTACTTAATAATGTGGCCGGCACACCATTTATAATGGGGGCGGCTACTTATGTAATAGTGGTATATTTTTATCCTTACGTAAGTAGGAGGGCTACTTATTTTTTTCTCAGAGTATATTTACCAAGTTTACATCGATTTATAAAATATTAAAACATTAACGTTCTCTATGTACTACTAGATGGAGGGTTCCAAACAATCGCTCTGTTCCACGCAAGTAGCCACAACTCGGTTACATTCACAATGAAACTTGTGCAGTTACTACGCAGAACATTTAATTATTACTAAATATTGACGCTACGGTTAAATAATGTCAACATAGATAGAAACAAGATTGTGAACAAGTTGTTGCACTAAGCAAGGGAACAAGATCTTGGTGCGCTCGTATGGAGTTAAGATGACTGTTCGTACATACATAATGCTGACACCCTGGTCCCAGAGAGTAGGCAGAGACGATGTATCGCCACTTTGCGCGATCCTGACACCCCATTAGCTTCACTCATTCATCAACCTTTTCAAGAACCTCCTTTTATTCATCTCACTGCGGACCCCAGCCTTTTTGAGGACGTCACCAATGTGATCCTTGAACGTCCTCTTAAGACGACCTCTAGCTGTAGTTCCTTCCACATTCGCGCAGCAAATCTCATTTGTCACTCTTCTTTCACTCATACGCTATAAACGTCCAAACCAACGCAACATACCCTTATCTACCTTCGTTACTACATCTTCTTTTAAACCACAATTCACGCGTGTAACCGTATTCCTCACCCTATCACATAACTTCGCTCTCATCCTACTTCCTACTATATTATAAACACGAAAATTTGTAAGTATGGATGGATGTTTGTTACTCTTTCACGTAAAAACTACTGAATGGATTTTAATGAAACTTTACAATAATATAGCTTATACATCAGAATAACACATAGGCCACAATTTATAAAGATATTGTGTAAATTGTCCAAAATATCAAGTAAGTAGAAAAAAATCTACCATCTGCGAGCTATTCTGGCGTGCGCTGCCAAAACCGCTAGAGTTACATATATGTAATGTATGATGGAAATGTTTATCTTAAGCAGTCCTACAAAAAAGCTACTCGAAATACTAATCGTGTGCAAACGAAGTCTCGGGCACCAGCTAGTATAACATAATCAGTCAATCATTTTGTTCCACTGAGGCCTGAATTTGGCTGGAACTAGGTACGTGCTTCGTAAAACATTCCACTAAAATGTTAGCAGGAAATCCGAAGTAACTCTGAATAGTTTCTGACAATACTTATTTGCATATTCCTAACTTTAACTTATACGTAACTGAATCAAATGTGGAAGCAAACTTCGAGAACTAGCGCCAAAGGAACTGAGCTCTGTGAATTCGTCGAGAAATTTACATAGAGGCGAAGTTGTAGCGTCATATCGAAATACAAGAAGTCTGTATCTTATAACCAGGGAGCAGACTAAGGTAATGTCATGTATTTACTTGGGAAGAAAGTATATTGGGTAAATATTTGAGTAATTTTTTTTACTGTTGATGGGTTTGAGCTTGACCTAATCTCACCTGATGGATTAGATTAGATTAGATTTATTTATTTCACTTTTATCTTAAAAATTCAATTTTACATGTCATTCTAATATGGTAAAAGGGATCGTCATAAAATTGAATAGTGTATAAATTACAATGTCAACAATTCAAATAATGTCATAGTATATAACATACTATCTATGTCAGTATGTAATATTAAAATAAAAATTTAAAAATACACTTGGTATTAAGTTATCACAAATTAAATTAAACGTCAGATGGTAAGTGATGGTAAGGTGGAACGCGCTTACCCAGAAGATACCTATTCATTCTTCCTTTAAAATTGTACTTGTCCGGAAATACCCAAGCTGGCAGGGAGTTCCATTCTTTAGCACTTCGCATTATGAAAGAGGAAGCAAAACGCTTATAAATAAATATTACATATATTGCATAGTACATAAACTTTTCTAATCCCAAAATCGGATTTTCGCCTTTCCTTTGGAAATAAAACAATGATAGGACAAATATAACACCTAGACTGGAACCAGCTTGTACAAATTGTGTAATTGCGTTATGCAAAAGAAGAAAAAAGGGAGTTATTAAAATCTAAAAAAGCAATGTATTTGTTATATGAACATGATGACCAAGAATATGACAATTCACATATATAACATCCAGACCAAGACCAAACTAATTTGTCTGTCCCCAGGGGACATCGAACCCACGTCCTCTGGCGCTCCAATCCAATGACCAATCTATAAGACCAACTAGGCGGCCATATATAATCGTGTATCAGTTACACTACATGCAATATAAATCAAGCGGTGACATTATTTAATAGATTACCAACTGAGCTGAAAATTAGTATGAGTATTAATGTTTTTAAATGTAAACTTAAGTCTTTTTTGGTGGAAAGGTGTTTTTATTCGATTGATAGGTTTTTGGAACATTAAAATTTTATTGACTACTTTTTAGAATTCTCATTGATATTTAGGTACCTACTTATTTTTATTTTATTATTATAATTGATACTATGCCGTGTGGTTTCCGGTAGAGTAGAATAGGACCACTCCAACTCTTCCCGTGGATATCGTACAAGGCGACTAAGGGAATACATTATAAAACGTCAATCAGGCTTCCCCAACCCGTCTGGCCAGCGCGGGGAGTGTAGGCCAAATCCTCTGTCTGTCTCCGGCAGACGAGAGAGGGCTGTGCCCCTGCAGTGGAGACGAAAATAACCTGATGATGATGATGATGATTATAATTGATTATTGTGACATTACCCGTTGATATTCATTATTGTTCCTATTTTATTATTGTAACTACTATGCTTAAGTTTTTATAATTAATATGTTTTTTCCTTTAATTATTATATTCAACACAATGAAAATTGTTTAATGAATAAATAAATACTAAATACCAATGCATTTTATCGGTCATTTGGACGGCGAGACTGAAGTTTTACAGATACGAGCTGAATGGGATCTGTTTTGGTTTTCCTAGGCTTCTAGATTATCTTACTAGGTTTTGGCAGTTTCTCACTAGATTCGATTTTATAATGTCTCAAGCAGTAGATATTTAGATCATGCCAACACTGGGATAGTAGAATAGGACCACTCCAACTCTTCCCGTGGATGTCGTACAATGCGACTAAGGGAATACATTATAAAACATCAATCAGGCCTCCCCAACCCGTCTGGCCAGCGCGGGGAGTGTAGGCCAAATCCTCCGTCTGTCTCCGGCAGATGAGAGAGGGTTGTGTTCCTGCAGTGGAGACAAAAATAACCTGATGATGATGAACACTGGGATAATATTATACAACATTGTCTACTAATCTCCTGTCGCCCTCACCCCGACTTCTGTCCCGTCTGCCAATCCAGGGTCTGCCGTGCCGATGGATGCGTGTCCAGGGGCTAGCCTGGTCGTAAGCGTGCCGATATCCCGGAGCTGGGCGAACTCCGGGCACTATTAGCCTCACCGAGTCATGCGGGGCTCTGACAAGTGTTTCACGTAACACGAAGGCGGCGATGTTCTTCGTAACACATCAAGCCAAGTGGTATCACGGGGCGAAATGTGGACGAAGGAAAGTCGACGCCGCAAAGTGGCTATGCATCAGTCTGCCTCCACCTCTAGGAACAGGGCGTGAGCATTATACTTATATGTATGCCTAATTCCGATCCCTGATAATAAATGACCCGTGTGGTTCCCGACTTAGAATAGGGCCACCCACAATCTTTCCGTGGGTGTGTGGATGAAAAGGTTGATGAATGTGAGTGAGGCTAGTGAGGTGTGTCAGGATCACGCAAAGTGGCGATCCATCGTCTCTGCCTACCCCTCTGGGACCAAGGCGTGAGCATTATGTATGTGTGTACAATACGTATGCGTTGAGAAAATCACATTGCAAGTTATAATTAGAATAAATATGTATAATAGGATTTCAATTTCAAATGTACCCTAAAAACGATAAAAACTCAAATCATAAAGGCCATATCTATAATCTGTTAAACGGCACTTAGCCCATTATTACCTTCGTCTCATACAAATTTAACACAAAGCGGTCTGTAATTTGAAGCTCATTCAAATCGGCATAATATTTGTAACGTTACACTACTGAGGTGTTAAACGTTACATTTATTTTGTGTCGGGAAGTATAAAGCGAGGAATGGAGTTTGAGCGCTCGGCGGGTGCTTTTAAACCCGGCTAGGCCTGCCTGTTTCACACATTCTTTCATTCATTCATAGAATTATAGCAAACCAGGTCTTACTCATTCTTTCATTCATTCATAGAATTATAGCAAACCAGTTTTACCCCTTTTATTGACAGTTTGGGAAAGTATACCGGTGGGGAAAGTGGACCGATCGGGAATTAGACGAATGGGGAAAAACTAGTGGACAGATAAGGAAAGTTGACCATTTGGACAAGTAGACCGATGGGGAAAGTAGACCGATCGCTCCAGAGGGCTTTTTTGACAATCTCCCAAATGGTTGTCAAAACACTTAACGGTCTCTTTAGCTGGCAGGGCAGGACATCTTTACGTAGTAGGTAATATTTAGGATTCGAGATCGACGTTTGGGCCCGATTCTGAAGCACAAGGTTAAAATTTGACAGCATTAAAACAGTTGCTATTATTGTCACACAGTATTATGAAGATAAAGATGAAACTAATTTTAGTGCTGTCAAATTTTAAATGTGTGCCTTTGGAATTGGGCCCACTATCCTACTAATATTACAAATGCAAACGTTTGGATGTTTATTACTCAATCACGCTTCAACCACTGGACGGATCGTGATGAAACTTGGCACACATATAGGTTACGTCCTGGAATAGGACATAGGATAGTTTTTATCGCGAAAAACATCCTATTCCTACGGGAAATACATAATAATTTGTGATGTTAAGTTGTCCACGCGGACGCAGCAACAGCTAGTAAGTTATAAAGAGAAGCACTTATGTTACTGACGTACAATGTTGTCCCTTACTTGAAGTTTGGGGGTGGTCCACTGCTAGACAAGTCTTCTCCTATATGCAGGTATTTGCCATAATCACCACTTGATTTGATGGTTTGATTTTTCCTCCTACCTCGACCGCACATCATTCCCCTATACCAGGGGTCGGAACCCGCGGCCCGCGGGTCGCATGCGGCCCGTGGACCATCTCGGTGCGGCCCCCAAACCTGAGCTCCGCAAGAAAACATACCGAAGAAGCATGCTGCTGGGCCGTAAGAGTATTCCTGAAAACTCGCTCCCACGCGGGATAATAAAAAAAATACCTATATCATTTCTTAAGAACTGTTCGAACTATCAAGACTGTGATGTTATGCGTTTTATTTCAAATATTGAAAATACATGTCCGTACATATATATAAAAATACGTGCGGCCCGCACTAATACTCCGGCAACATTTGTGGCCCTGCTATAGCAAAAGGTTCCCGACCCCTGCCCTATACCTTTTAACTCCCCCCACTCTAAGTAACGATGGAAACCAGTGATTTGTTTTAATAACTCAAGTTATACTAATCATAACCTCTTTCAAACTTCAAAAGGGGCACCAAAGTATGTTATTGCCGGGTCGGCCTGTAACTTAATACCCAGGAATTGCTTTCGAATTACTGGTTTTACAGCCTTAACGACAAGTAACTATATTTACTCGTAAATACAGTTCAACTTTATTTATCAGATTTGTACTTGTAATAGGAAAAAATAAATAGTGTATGTCTTGAATTAAGCTTTGTTTTTAGTTTATTTGATACTAGCTGTTGCCCGCGGTTTCGTACGCGTGGACAACTTAACATCACAAATGATTATGTATTTCCCGTAGGAATGGGATGTTTCTTCGGTCAAAGTCAAAGTCAAAATCATTTATTGCATATGAGTACACTTGGTACATTTATACACGTCATTTTTTTATCGACTACCGCTTCCTAGGTGTTAGCGCTGTGAAGAAGAAACGGCGCAACAAACTTCACGCAACACATCTTTTAAAAATCAAGTTTGCATACAATTAATAAAGATTTTGCGAAGCTGGATTAACATTAGTACCAGGCATCTTTGTCATTCAAATAATCGTTTACTTTATAATAGGCTTTCTTACAAAGTTGTTTTTTAATGTGAATCTTAAACTTTCTGTCCGTCATATTTAAGATTTCCTCTGGTAGTTTGTTGTAGAAGCGTATACATTGCCCCGTGAACGATGGTATATCCTATATACTATTCCAGGGCCTAAGCTATATGTGTGCCAAGTTTCAACCCGATCTGTCCAGTGGTTGAAGCGTGATTGAGTAACAAACATCCAAATATCCAAACTTTCACATTTATAATATTAGTAGGATTATTATGGGAGACGTGGACAATGACCGTGAGCCTGATCCACAAGTTACAAGTCGCTCAGCGAGCCGTGGAGAGGGCTATGCTCGGAGTTTGTTTGAGGGAATTCGTAATGAAGAAATCCGACGAAGAACGAAGGTGACCGACATAGCCGAAAGAATTGGTAAACTGAAGGGTCGCATATGTCGCAGAACCGACGGCCGTTGGGGCAGACGAGTTCTGGAGTGGAGACAATAATAATAAAACGTAATATTTAATGATATTTATAAAAATAATATGACATTAATCTCTTCTTAATTGGATATTTAATTATTTCTACTAAGAGTGCCCTGAACTTTCATTAATACAGTTAACAAGTTATTAGTTAACAGGTTATTTTTGTCTCCACTGCAGGAGCACCACCCTCTCTCATCTGCCGGAGACAGATGGAGGATTTGGCCTACACTCCCCGCGCTGGCCAGACGGGTTGGGGAGGCCTGATTGATGTATATGTCGCAGAATGGCTCGGATTGATATCATCTTTCATATTCAGACATATTAGGGTACCTCGAGATTATTAATAATTGATAAAATAATAGATGGTTCACACAGCGATATAATTTACAGTTCTGATTTATTATTTCACAATAGATAATTAATTAGTTTGTCATAGAATAGATGCGTCTGCGCGTGCTGGGTGCCAATCGTGACTATCCTTTGATTCCTTCTCTCACCATCCAAGTCGACGGTACAGACCGCCGCTTGCGTTCTATGCATAACTTGTGTCGCCTGCCTTAACAACCGAAATTCCCGACTTATATATAAATTAAATATAAATTAAGCTTAAATTATCATCAATTAATTATGTATAAACATTACCGAAATAGCTTATTTCCAACTTGGGACAAAAAAGGAAATCTTGTTACAGATAAATTTGCTCAAGTTGGAAGCAAGTTGGGAACTTCACAAGTAAACTACTGAAACTGGGAAATGTTACTGGAAGCTAGTTAAGTTATTCTGACACTGCACTAGTTTGTTTTAGTTCCACAGACTTCTTAATATTGGGCCTTAAACCTTCCCAGGAAAGAAGCTTATGTGCTTCTTTGACTTTTAGCAGCGAAGTCATGTTTTGAAATGAAACTGAAACGTCTTTAACTTGTAACCAATACACATAGAATGTCGAGACAGTTGAGCGACATCAAAAGTTGGAGATCGATCAGCACAGAGAGAGGTTGAATTGAATTTTTCGGGACCAAAAGAAAACACGTGAAATATGAGACGGAGGTATGTAAGGGCGCGCAAAGACATCCGATGCTCCAATTGCCAACCTCACCTGCACGTGGTGCACTCTGCAGATCGACCAACGGCCCCCTAGCGATCGACAATAGCGGTATAACCGTTCAACCACTCACCAGGCTATGTATGCGAGCGCGAGTACGGCGATGGCCATATCTCCCCCATGAGGATTGTGGCGTTCATTGAGGTAGGCCTATGTCCAGCTGTAGACGTCTGGGGGCTGATATGATGATGATGAGACAGTACCCAACTAGTACACTGGCGAAATATGAAGCTATAAATGTGAAAGTTTGGATGTTTAGATATTTGGATGTTTGGATCTTCGTTACTCAATCACGCTTCAACCGCTGGAGGTATCGGGATGATACTTGACACACATATAGGTTAGGTCCTGGAATAGGACATAGGATAGTTTTTATCCCGAAAAAACATCTAATTCCTACGGCAAATACCTACATAATAATTTGCGATGTTAAGTCGTCCACGCGGACGAGATCGCGGGCAATAGCTAGTAGGTCTATAGTGGGGGAACATCGATACACCTAATGAACTTATTAAACATCAATCAGGCCTCCCCAACCCGTCTGGCCAGCGCGGGGAGTGTAGCCCAAATCCTCCGTCTGTCTCCGGCAGATGAGAGAGGGTGGGGCTCCTGCAGTGGAGACAAAAATAACCTAATGATGAAACTTAAGGTTAGGTTCTGCAAATTATGTGATTCAAGAAAAAGTATTCTCTCAAAAGGGTTCGGAATTTGGTAGTGTTATTTATTTTGTACTTGCGATGAAAATATGGCGCGGAAGAACTGGACTAATATGGACATTAATTACTTTTCACGGGATTTTGTTAACTGTTTTAATGAAAATTCAGGGCACTCTTAGTAGAAATAATTATATCTCGCCCGTGTGACCATAAGGTAGATGTTCGTCATCGACTTTCGACATATAAGTAGGTAGCATTTCTAACACGCTGACGAAAACACGCCAACTAGGAACGTTCCTACCTATTTTATTGCGTTTAATCCCAGCGCGCCGCCGGCAATTTGAAACACTACACCACTCGGAGACCGCCTCTGCGATACCGTCGGCAAAATGAGATGGGTAACCGGTTGGGTAAAATGTGAGCTCTAACTGACCGCCTCGTTGACCTAGGTTTGGTCACTGGAGTCAAGCGACAGTTGTTGTGGGTTTGATTCCCACTGGGGACAGAAAACTTTGTACAATTTGTACAGCTTGGTCCGGTCCGGATGTTATATTTGTGAATTATTTCCACAGCACAGTGTAAAATCCTAGTTTTTGATTAGACGTAAGTATAGTGCGACTAAGGGAATACATTATAAAATATCAATCAGGCCTCCCCAACCCGTCTGGCCAGCGCGGGGAGTGTAGGCCAAATCCTCCGTCTATCTCCGGCAGATGAGAGAGGGTTGTGCTCCTGCAGTGGAGACAAAAATAACCTGATGATGATGATATATAGGTACTTTGTAAGATTTATTTATATAAAAAACCTATTAGAGTGATACAAGGCCGTGACTTCATCTTAGTGGAAATTTGTTTACAAACCACAAACTGTATAATTTTGATATTGAATTAATAATATATAATAGATTTTTTTTTAAATTTGACGACCAATTTTAATACTGAGTAAAACTGTTTTATTAAAAATGGAGAAATGTCACTGTCTAATGCAAACATCTCTGGTCGTTGATTAAAATATACAGTTTGTCATATGTTTAAAATTACAGGCATTTTTTGTATCACTCTAACAGTTCGTACCTACTCACATTTTTATAACCTTACTACCACAGGCTGTTATAGAGCTCTTATATCACTATCATACCACCATACTATCGTTGTTGTATAGCCACTAGAATTGAATCATCATCAGGTTATTTTTGTCTCCAATGCAGGAGCACAACCCTCTCTCATCTGCCGGAGACAGACAGAGGATTTGGTCTACACTCCCCGCGCTGGCCAGACGGGTTGGGGAGGCCTGATTGATATTTTATAATGTATTCCCTTAGTCGCCTTGTACGACATCCACGGGAAGAGTTGGAGTGGTCCTATTCTATTCTACTGGAAACCAAACGGCAAAGAATCGAATGTGATATAATAAAATAATAATGTTTTTTTTTGTGTTTTGTGCTAATTGTTAGAGCTGACATAGAACCTAAGGTGTTAATTTTCACTCCTTTTCAGCCCTTGCACAGATTCTTCTTAGCGATTCGTGGTGCAATATTTCTTTCCATCGAGACATAATTTAATGGAGCTAATTTTATATATTGTCCTGCTATCGCTACCCGCTAACTAACCACTAAAGAACTTATCTGCTGCGCCGCAGTAGCGCGCTCCACCGCGCCGTTGTGCGAGCATCCTTTATTGCATTTAGAAAAATGAACTCAATGATATCACTTCATTTATATTTTATATACTAGCTGTGCCCGCGACTTCGCTCGCGTGGACTACAGTTATTTTTTATTAAATAAAGATGGCATTCACTCAGTGTTCCCTTCGCCCTCCCTTTCCCTCATTCCTCCCTCTTTATTTTATCATCAAGCATAATCTGGTCCCAGAGGGGTAGGCAGAGACGATGTATCGCCACTTCGCACAATCTAATGTCGTAAAGTAGCTTTCTTTCGCCTGCTTTTCGCCCCGTGATACCCTTTGACGTGATGTCATGACTCATAACATTTAATATATATTTTTTAATCAATTTTATGGTACCTACTGCCTCACAGGCTTCTGCTAACATCTCGATATTTGTAGTAACAGTTACCGCCATCTATAGAAAAGCTTGAAAATGGCTTATTATTTAAAAATAAACCTGTCTGCTTTATATCCAATTCTTGATTACTTTAATTTTAAACATTAACTCGATTAAACAGCATAGCAAGTCTAATTCTGATTCTCAACATAATTTTGGAAGAGAACAAGACATCTCCCGGCATCACTCCTCTGAATACCAAATAGGGAGGGGGGTGTTGGGAGATTATTTTAGTTTTCCCAAAATAAGTAATGTGTTTTTTTAATTCAATGATTTTAGTATCGGGTCTCATATTCTTACTGTACTTTTAACACTATACCGAATTTGCGACTTTGATTGCTTTAAAATAATAAAGCGTCCCCAGTAGCATGCCACTTCAGCTGTCCATTAGGGTATCTGCCATAATCGCCAAGCTTGGCAGGCGGATTGGTGATCTCAGTAATGATTTTAACTCTCTACACGTCTCTGGTGCAATCCCTTAGTCGCCTTGACACCCACGGGAATATTGGGGTGGCCCTATTCTAAGTCGGGAACCATGATAGTCGGGAACCGTGATATATCGGGGTATGATACGGAACGGGACTTCGTTAATATTTATTTTATTTTATTTTATTTAGTAAACAACAATCACAGACAATATATTACACCATAGTTATAGGTACACACTCCTATTTGGGCAAGCGTATATAAACGAGACATGGTGTGGCAGTAACAGCCCAAAAAGACCTTGGCCTGTTCTAGGGCTAGTTACATGTAGTTTAAGCAGGCCTGCTGTAGAGTAGAGCGAATGCTGTAGAGCGGAGACCGCCGAATAAAAGAGATATTTTAATTACCTACCAATTAACATTACTAATAATATCTTAAGTATTAGAAAAATCTACCTAACTGCGGGGAAATTATTTTAGTCTAGTAACACTGCCGCCAGATGTCAAGTCAAAATTCAGCATTAGTATGGAAGTCGGCTGCTAACGCAAATTGACGTAAATTCGGCTACTGATTACGTCGTGCCACTATTAAGAGCTGAGGAATAACTACGGAAATAAGTCTATTTTACTCTGAAAATTAGTCTGTGCTAGACTCTGTAGGTAATTTAGTTTCCTTCCTAGAAGTAGGCCTCTCTGAGTCTCATTCAGCTCTTTGGGTATAAAAATAGAGAAGTAATTAAATGGTGAGCAACAAAAATCTATTTGTCAAATATTTTTTTGTTATTGTTATCAACAATCAACAACAACATTGAATTTATTCCATACGGGTAGAATTCAATTTAGCTTGCATTGAATTTTGTAAGTACGTTTTTGACGTTTATAAAAAAACGTATAGGAACCTTAGAATAATCTGAGATAGGAACGTACAGTAACGTTAGCTTACCGTTACGTTACCCATTTTTCCTGAACGAATATATTTTTCTGCTCACAAAAATACGAATATTTTGCTAACGTTACTGTACGTTCCTATACGTTTTTTTTATAAACGTCAAAAACGTACTTACAAAATTCAATGCAAGCTAAATTGAATTCTACCCGTATGGAATAAATTCAGTGTTACGCTGAATTGCTAAATTACGCAATATTGACAGTCGCAAGCGATTCAACTAGGAGCCCCAACAATCGGGGCCGCGTCGCGTAGGTATGTTATTATACCTAAAGTATGTAAGTGAGTAAAGTAAGTGAGATAGGTCTGCCTTATGCGAACCGCGTACGACAATCAATGTGTTTGTAATTTAGCGATTTCTTTAACATTGTCTTTATCGCGTGGCATTCAATTAACTTGCACTGAATTTGTAGGTATGTTTTTGAGAAATGAATAAGCTTTCTTACCGCTCGGCCACGACTTCTGGCTTAGCGGGACGCGGCGCGGTGAGCGGCGCGGTTTCGGCAGGCGGAGGGTTGGCCGCTGATTGCGGCGCCTCGTGGCGTGCTGCTAACATTTTTGTACATTTGTTCTCGCCGCTCGGCGCCCCGAGGCCGAGCGGTTAGGGAGTGCGCGTTTCATAGAAATCCTATCAAGATAGAATGTCGGCAAGTAGCGAAAGCCCGAACCCATGCCCTCTTTCTGAGTCTAACAACTAATCACTGAAAAGAAGAAATTTTGATAGTCATCAAAGTGATTAAAAATCACACCATTTCCAAACAAGCGTCTCGCGTGTCGCAACATCGTTATACGTGTAAAATATTAGATTTTTTGCAACACTATTAGACAAATGATGGATTGCTTCTATCTGGTAGGAAAGATGAGCTTCACACCTACTGCGAACCATTTAGGGGTAGACACGCGATTTATCGATAAAATAAAAATTAATATGTAGTTCCTGTCTTGTCCATTTCTGCCTTCCAGGTCTAAAAAGTAGCAAGTACATATTTGTAGGGTTCCGTGGGAAAAACGGAACATTTATGGTGCGACTACGTCCGATCGCCGCCATAACTGCTTATTTCAGCAAGTACTGTAAATAAGTACTTTTTGAAATATGCAATTGTGACAGACGGATGGACGGACATTATAATGCTATCGATTTGTCATTGGGAATAAATAAGTTTTACATATGTTTGCGCAACTTTATTGCAACTGAAAAAAAAACATCTCGCAATGATGGGAAGTGATCATTTTCATGGAGTGACGATCTGCGTAGGGCGGCTGAAAGAGACTGGATGAGAACCGAGGATCGAGTTCAGTGGCGCGCCTTGGGAGAGGCCTATATCCAGCAGTGGGCTTTTACAGGCTGATGATGATGATCATTTTAAAATACTCATCTATTTAAATAATATTTATATAATTTTAAATAATATTTATACCTGCAATACTCTGTCGCTATGTCTTTCTTATTTTCCTTCAGAAAGGTTGCCTGGAAGAGATCGCTTTTAGCGATAAGGCCGCCTTTGTACACTTTCCAAAAATCTGTACCTATTTTATTGTTATCCTTAATTTGTGTGCAATAAAGAGTTTATCTATCTATCTATCTATCATTTTGGAAAAGTGAAGATTTTGGGAAAGTAGACCATTCGCTCCTGTAGGGGCTCCAAATAGAGGAAATACCTATAAAGGTCAAGTAATAAATTCGCTAGAGGATCACCAAATAAATTCCAACTAGCGGTGCGATAGTAGAACATTAAAGACCCTAGAACGATGCCAGAATCCCGACACTAAGGCTGAAACAAATGGTTTGGGAGCTGCTAAACTATTAACGGACTTTAGGATAAGGTATTTTTAAAGATGTGCGACGGCATAGGGCATTTGATATGTTAATGTGTTGCAAACCTTCCTATCTTGCTATTCTTTCTGACTGGTGTCACTGAAATGCGTCGTTATTGAGTCATCCTATCCTACTCATATTATAAATGCGAAAGTTTGTAAGTAAGGCTGGATGTTTGTTACTCTTTCTTTTCTAAAACTACTGAATGGATTTTAATGAAACTTTACAATAATATAGCTTATACATCAGAATAACATACAGGCTACAATTTATAAAGATATTGTGTGAATTGTCCAAAATATCATGTAAGTAGGAAAAAATCTACCATCTGTGAGCCATACTGGCGTGCGCTGCCAAAACCGCTAGAGTTACACATATGTAATGTATGATGGAAATGTTTATATTAAATAGTTCTACAAAAAAACCGCCACAGTATACATCTATATCTTATGTGTAATCCATTATAGCCAAAATAGTGAACCATCGTGATGAAACTTGGCATACATATAGGTTAGGTCCTGGAATAGGACATAGGATAGTTTTATCCTATGTTATAAGTGTATTGTGTTGTGTTTAACTATGGTAATTGTATGTGATAACTTTTGTAATTTTATGTAATATTAATTTAGTTTAATGAATGATTACATGTTTAAGTAAATTTAGATTGTATAAATAATTATTGTACTCCTAATAGGTAAACTATAGAGACCATACAATAGCAATGTAATATCCTAATCTCTCCTATAGTTCAACAATAAATATGATTTGATTTGATTTATCCCGAGAAAATATGTAATTTCTTCAGAAAACCAAATTAATCGTTAAAAGTTTTTTTTATAACTTTGTTTTTAAATGCATGCTTTATTGCGATACAATGTTGTATGCCCACGTGGCGGGACATACTCGTAGCTGAGCTCTAACTATGACATGTAATCCTTTCTATACTTTTGATCCACAATAAAGATATTTCATTTCATTTCATTTCAAAGCAGTGAGTTTGCTCACAACGTGGCGCCACTTTGTATAGAGATTTATCCATTTAGAAATAATAATATCTATTTTGAAATTCAAGAAATGTAAATATAAACCCACGCGGATGAAGTCGCGGGCAAAAGCTAGTCGTGGATATTTAGACGCCAAATGTTAATCACAATATGTAATCATGATCGGTTAGAAAGTAAGTGGTTTTCATTTCGAAATGGTTACAGCATAGGAGTAGGCTCCCAGGAAAATGAATTAGAATAGATTAGATATATTTATTTCACTTTTACATCTTAAAATTTAAATTTTACATGTCATTCTAATATGGTAAAAGGGATCGTCATAAAATAAAATAATTTACAAAATATAAATTACAATGTTAACAATTCAAATAATGTCATAGTATATTACATACTACCTATGTCAGTATATAATATTAAAATAAAAATTTAAAAAGACTCTTGGTATTAAATTATCACAAATTAAATTATATTAAACGTCAGAGGGGCCACCAATTTAATTTTTTAGAAAATACATTTATGGAATAATAATAATATGATGCCATATCCGAATAGAAATAATCTAGATATCTTGGTGCAAGAGAAGAATTTACGCTGACCGCAGCAACCTCAATCAAGAGGCCGACCTGATGGGCAACGAGTAAGTTTATTACTCACAATATCTTCTCATTTATTTCATTTTCGGTCTTTAGTAACTTAGTTGCAGAATCATTGCAATTCTGAACATCATTAGCTGAAGAGAGAACAATAATGTTAATTTTTGCACACGCGGTTCAAGACTTCAGTCGATTTCTGTATTTTGGATTTACTCTAATGATCAGATGAAATACGTCCACTGTTAAACATACCCAAGAAAAAATTAGGTCTAATAAAAAAAAATATTGGAATACACGAAGAAAAAAAACTCAACAAAAGAAAAAAAACAATACCAAAAAGGATTCAACAATTATAATTATAAATGCATTAACAAAAAAAAACTTATAATAACCCTTTCCCCAAAGCCCATAGTCCCAATTCCTGTGTATTTCTGTATTTCGGATTTACGATCATGATCAGCCGAAATACGTCCACTGTTAAACATACCCAAGAAAAAATTAGGTCTAATAAAAAAAAATATTGGAATACACGAAGAAAAAAAACTCAACAAAAGAAAAAAAAACAATACGAAAATGGATTCAACAATTATAATTATAAATGCATTAACAAAAAAAATATTATAATAACTCTTTCCCCATAGCCCATAGTCCCAATTCCTGTGTATTCCCATGCTATACGAGCTCGAGGAATCAAGTATAAAGAGCAAACACCGCATAATAAATGTCTTTGACCAATATTGACTTATTTATAACTACCATTATGATTTTATTACTGTTACATTTTACATTTTACACTGTAATACTATTTATGGTTTTACTTGCATTGACATTAATTTAATGCCATATTAACTTGACGGTGTATAATTAATACAAATATATGAACATGTCAGAGGATAAAAAGTGCGGAACAAGAAAAAAAACCTACCCAATAGAATGCCACTATTGGTAGACTGTCCGTTGGGGGATTTGTCTTAATCACAACGCTTGGTAGGCGGATTGGTGATCGCAGTAACGATCTTAATATACACAGGAGAACGCTACTGTCCGCCCCTGGTACAGTTCCTTACTCCACGGGAAGATTGGGTATGCCATTCTTCTAAGCCGCGAACCACACGGCAAATAAACAGCAAATAAAAAAATTACCCTGTCTAATACCATGTCATTGTCTACACTTAATATTATAAAGAGGAAAGATTTGTATGTTTGTAACGACGAAAACTCAAAAACTACTAGACCGATTTCAAAAATTCTTTCACCATTAGAATGTTACATTATCCCTGAGTGAGATAGGCTATACTTGGGATTGGGATTGGAAGTCTGAGTGGGAATGGAAGTGGGATATGGAGCGGGAGTGGGAACGGAAGCGGATCCTGTAGTCCACGCGAGCGGAGCCGCGGCCACAGCTAGTGAAATTATAAAGGCCGGTATATCAAACCAACAACCTCCAATGTACAGAACGAAAACTAAAATTTTGGTAAATTTTGTTTTAATCAAATTCGAGTCTAAACAAAACTCAAAAAAAAAACTTTTTTTTTCTTAAAGTTTAGGGAGCATATTACTTAATTAGTGTATTATGACTCGATTTTCATAAAAACAAAATTGACCAAAATTTTATTTAGCGTAGTGTATGTATGTAAACGCTTTATTGTACCAAAAATAACAACAACAACAATATTAAAATAGGAATTAAACTGTGTACAAAGGCGGACTTATCCCACTTAGGGATTTCTTCCAGTCAAACGTAGAGTAACCGAAAGGACAAGTATAATGCGTTTAGTACCAAATTTGATAAAGTGTACATTGTGTGTGTCGTTAAATTACTTTGAAAATGTACGGATGTTAAAACAGCAGGTTTGTGGAATTTTATCAATTCTAAAGTAATTATTTATGTTAGTTACTTTAAACAATATGCAATAAGGCCTACTTTGTGGCTCTTGAATACTGTTATACGTTACTCATTCTTATTCTTTACAAGTGCTTTAAACATTACAGTTAAACATTTAAATAATATAGGAGTTTCTGTTATTCATTCACTGTTGTCATATGTTTTTGCCAGCCCCTTTCCATGAATCATTATTTGCCATTGTGTGGTATTTTTTTCAATGCAATTACCATATTTGAATTTCCACTAATTAAATTAATGACGTAAGCATATCGAATCACGAATTCATGCGACTTAATATATTCCGAGTGGCACAGAGAAAACAAATTAAATGTTTAATTCAAAATCACCAACTGGTTCCATTCGTCGCAGTGTTGCAATGATCATTGTGACTGTTTGTTTTATTACCCTCGTTCAATTCTTTTGCAGCGTTTATTGCTACAGCTTTAGGTTCAAAATATGCTTCTTCAACGATATTAGTAGTATAAGTTTGTTTTTTCTAGGGTTTATAATCTGCAGTATCAAAATTGGCAACCGGAGAATTGGTTTCTGAATTTCGTATTCTATTAATTTTGCAGTAAAGTTCTAAATGCAAGTGCATGAAATTGCGCAAGGGCGTTATTTCGTAAATTGTATAAAGACTATTAAGTGCCGTACGAGTTTGATGCAAATCTAAAAGTTATTGCTGTAATTTTAGGGTTCAATTTTCATTACGTAGTTCAGTTGTAACATTTATGAAAGAAACCAATAGAAACATATGCGCAATACTTATCGTATAATGAAAGTACTTTACAAAATACTAAGGGCGAATGTATGAATAGGAATAATTAATTCTCACTGGGTACGTAAGTTCTTTGTATGCTTTTGGTTTATAATAATTGCTTATGTTTGACATTGTTACTTTGACACTCTTAAAACTGTCAGTTATTACCAATTAAGTGCCACTTTCATTATAAGTCCCAGATAACACAAAAACTACAGAACCGATTGAACTGAATTTTTCAATGTGCGTGTAGAATTTGTGTGGTAATTGAGTGAAAGTTATGGATAATTCAGAAAGAAAATACTTTTTGAGATATTTAATGAAAACTAAAAGAAAACTATTGACGGATTTTTTCTGACTTTTCTACACTTTGTGGTTATTATATTGGTACACCAAGTTAAACAGTTATATTTTATTTATTATCACTATCACTTATCAGTACACATATAACTTACCAGTACACAAGACAACAACGACTGATTGCTTGTTTTTTTTTAATCTGCATAAATATTTATTATACAAATTTAAAAACTCTAAAACATTAGCCAAACATAACTACGAGTAAATATTGCTTGTTTAGTGTTTGCTGTGTTTATTAGATGTTGTAAGATCAGTGCCTGCCGGCGGCAGAACACTTTCTTCAATATTAATAAATTGGTCCAGATCTGGTGTTGTGAAAGTTAGGGTACAAATTTTTTCTTTCTCTGGTCTGCGAATTTTTAGTGCTTTTGTCGAGACTTAACTAGTTTCCACACAATTTATCCTACATCTAGCTACGAGTTTTGTGTTGCCGCGAATTGTTCCGAACTCAATGGTGTTGTCTTTGCCTTTATCAAAGTATAAAAACTCTTTATCTCTAATGTCAACAGTGTCAATCTATGGTGTTAATAGTAAATAATTATAGTATTTACGATATAGTATATACCAATAACAGGTGCTCTCTTGTGTTCCTTGCAAAAATTAGGGTCAAAGATTCATCTTTTGCGTGGAGAAACAAAACCTTAACCACATATTCATCTCGTGTCCAATCTCTCATCTTCGTCCACTGCTGGACATAGGCCTTCCCCATTGAACGCCACCACACCCGGCCCTCCGCCATCCGCATCCAGCTGCTTCCGGCCACCTTCTTTAGGTCGTCGGTCCATCTGGCGGCGGGGAGTCACACCCTGCACGTGCCGATACGCGGTCTCTACTCCAGAACTCGTGTGCCTCAACGGCCGTCGGTTCTGCTACAGATGTTTCCCGCCTACTGCCACTTCAGCTTGCTAATCCTTTCGGATAAGTCGGTCACCTTCGTTCTTCGTCGGATATCTTCATTGCGAATCATATCCTCCAAAGAAAGCCTGGAGGGGCCGGGAGGGGACGTATCTATTATAATTATTGTATTTATAATTCATTGCATTACCTATTTATATAATTTTATGTATAATTATCTGATTTATTATGTTTTAATGCATTAGCCTCATTCATTTATAAAAATATATTACGTAAGTTGATAATATTATGTTTTTCGTGTTTCGACTTCTCTGATTTTTCTTGATGTGACACTAGCAAATGCATTGTGCGGTTGCCATAAGAAAATATATTATGCTTTATTGCAGATTTTAATAGAGAAAGTGTTTCTTATTATATTCGATGCTATGAGTAAGCCACCGGCAGCTAAAGGGCCTGTGGGAAAAGCACCAACATTCATAGATGTATCAGGGTTCTGCAAAAGCACTTTCACTTTAACTTTTGTTGTGGAAATATTAGGTATTGATGTGTGGCATGACTGCAATGAGGGCTGGCTGGACCTTGGACCATGTGTTCAAGGGCTGAAGTTACAATATCAGCTGTATTATGGGCAGACGTTTGATATTGATATTCTTATTTGGCCTCATACTGCTAAGGTAAAAACAGTTAATTATTGCGCTAATTGTACTTCATTGTTTACTATATTATAGCTGTAATACTGAGTCTATCAATGCCAGGAATTCCAATCCCTTCGAAGAGGAATTTACAAACATTCTTGTTGCCTCGAGAAACCTCTTTGCAAAATTTCAAGTTTCTATTCTTAAAGTTGTGTGTGGATGGATAAGATAAATGTAATCTCGAGTTAATATTTTAGGAGTGATTTTTAAAACCAATCCCGTACTTATTTAAATTTCAAATATAGTTACAACAAAACCTAATATTTGCTCCATGATTCATCATCATCATCATCAGCCCGAAAGAGTCCACTGTTGGACATAGGCCTCTCCCAAGGTGCGCCACTGAACCCGATCCTCGGTTCTTCTCATCCATGATTAGATGGAAATAAGTTGAAATTAACTTCTCAATGTATCTTAAAAGTGTTTTTTTTTATTCAGATATGGTGTCGTACAGAATACTGTTGGGTGAGGACTTGGCAGTTCCTGGAACGTCGATTCCTGACTTTCAGCATCAGCCACGCTTTTCCAGTCAGGGTCATAGACCTTCAAAACTTCGTCGCCACTGTGATACCTACTCCTGGATTAGCTGGTCTAAGTGCTACGTATGTGTTTCTATCACTGTTCCCCTTTGTTGTGCTTTCTGCCTGTCTTCTGCTTCCCTGTACCACTGCGATGTACCATGATTCTATGTTTCTATAACCTAGGGCCAAGAATGACAAGAACATACAAGTTTATCTTCCACCACTTCAATTTGGGGAGCGCCGATACTTTGGCCCGGTTCTGGAAACAATTGAAGAGAGTCTCTGGCATTTCATTGGCACGATGCTGTGGGATGTTATCTTGACATTCATACCTCCTTCTTATTTAGATGGACCGTTTGATGTTCCACATTCGGTGGCAGGTTGGTATCTTTAAAAGTTATGGTCAGACATAACATTTTGTAGCACGATTAAAATTTTCATAGAGATATTTACATAATATGTCGACAATAATATTATTATTATGATTACCTAATTGTAATCAATACAAAGTTGAACACTCTCCTTGTAATTTAGTTATGTTTATTTTTTAATTTGTCCATAACTATATGACTGATTAATATCTATATCATAATCTAATCGGTCCGCAATCAGTGCGGCAGTCGCACCAACGGTCTTATTTCTGTTACAGATGTCACCTATCCTCTAATCAATGCTTTCGGATTTTTCAGATTTAAGACATCAAGATTCAGCATTGTACCACGTCCGAGAAGCTATATTAAATCGTTCTTTACCAGACGAAGAAGAAGAAACAGAATCTGATGCTGAAGAGCACAAGCCACGGAGCTCCCGGCGAGATTTGAAACAAGTCAAAGATAAAGATGATAAAAAGAAATTAGAAGATAAAAAGAAAAACGACGCGTCGAAAGTGAAATTTGAAATGTTGCTGTCTGGAGATACATTATTGTCAGGTGCTTATAAAAGAAGTTCCAACTTACTTGATTAGAGCGTGATTTAAATAAATGTCTTATGACAGTGAGAGAGAGAGAGCGGTGATCTTATTGAGAGCATGAGAGTTATGAGACCATGAACCTTATGATAGTCTGTGAATCTGAAGAAATCTTTGTCTTTTTTTTCCTTGCACTGAATTCCACAACACAACATAATATTTTGAAATCTACGACCAATTACAATTATACCGTCAGATAGATTTTTAATGGACAAAATACAGTGAAAGTGAGCAAATTTATAAACCCTGTTATAAAAAAAGTACATATGTTCAGCACTGACGGACAGACAGCCAAAACACTAGTACGAAAGCCGCAGTTACGTTGGCATACTGAATTTTTTTTTTAAATGAAACGTATTTATCTAAACATTTACAGAAATTTAATTCTTCTACATTCTGGTAGCACATAACAAAGTTTACCTATTTCTAGGAGCAGGGAGAATTGTGGCTATTGAGTGTTCTGGAGAACGCCCGTCAGATTTAGGAGAAATTATAGTGCTAATCAGCAGCAACAACTTGCCAGCACATGATGACTTTCCAGTCATTTTCATAAACGTTGACACTTTAAACGATGCTCCATTGGAGGAATTAAGAAAGCTCAAGTAACCATTTCGTTTAACTTTGGTTTTAGCATTTGAGTTATAAAGGGAAAATTTTATACCATAAATAAATTGGTAGCCGTGTAATGGGTAAAAGCTTTGTGCCACAACACTACAAAAGTTTCTAAGACATTATAATTGATTTTATTATTAGGTATAATAAAATCGTAGTGCCTGTTTGTACAGTTACATTCCGAGTTAAGTGTCCTAGCAATGATGATAAAGTAAAAACTAGAATGAAAAAGGTCATTCATCGTAAAGAGTTGAGTAAATAATAGTTATTCTGCCTTGATATTGGTATAACTGATATAATAAATGATTCTGACACGAAACCTAAACACTTTAGACATTTTATCCTGATATATGTATATCTATGATGTGGAAAGTTGGCATTAAAATGGTTAAATAGTATATTCGTGACGTGCTCTGCACTTTGTTCATGAAAATCTTTTATTGGAAACTGAAATATAAGTTAATCTTAATCATTAGCGCCACGCCATTCCGGTCAGTTAAGAAAAACAAAGGCATAGAAAACGCCGCAAGCAAAAGGTAGTTCTCAACTAGGTTACTATAGCGGTAATCGATAAACAAAATTAAGTGTAAAAAATTTATCAAGGGTACCTACTCATATGCAATAAATGATTTTGACTTTGAACTACTTTAATTTCAGGGTAGCTCGATTGTATATACGTTGGGTATTAGGTGAAGAAATCCACGATTGCGAACCACAGGACGTAAAAGTACGAAAAAATAAGGAAGTCATTAAATTCAACGACCATCATGCTTTGCCTATGAATCCTGATTTGGCAGCGGGAATCACTTCTGTTTTCTTAGATGACACCTATAATATTCAGGTATTCATAGTTATATCTTACTAAAGTATTTGGCCTGATAAATACTTTTATTGCAGTAATAACTCAGTCGTACTCGTATTGAGTCTAGTGGCATATCGAACGTCAGAGGTGTGTTCGATTCCCAGATTTCTTAATACACTTAAGATACCTTGACGGGATTGACTTCAACTTCAACTTAAATTTCAATTGACTTTGTTCTATTTTCTATTAATTGGTTCTGGTCTGGGTCTAATATTTATAACTATGATTACTTTGTCTTGTTACTACAATACATGAAATCGAATGTGTGTAGAATTGTAGCGTTATTTTCATTATAATATTTTACAGCTTCGTGGAATAAAAAATACTTCGCTAACTAACGTCAAGCCAAAGTTTTTTGGCTACGACAAGAATGATCGCGATTTTAGTACATCTGTGCCACCCAAGCTTGTGACTGAAGAGCTAGATTTTCTTATTGCTGTAACTAAAATTGATGCACGTTCTTTAGCTAAAGGTATTAATGGATTTATTAGAGGAGAATTTCCCTTATACCCCCCGAAAGTAGCAATTGTGGGCTTGGAACGTGAAGGAATATGTACCAACGACATCAATGCCATAAAAGCGAAAGTCAAACCAAAGTTGGTGGTTCCACCAAGCTTAATTTTAGAAGCACAAATGACTTTAGAAGTATCTATTGGGCTAGTTGGCTGCCGTGCTCACAAACTAACACCTTGTTTTCAAAGAATGTTCTTCCTTGACAAAGATTCAGACAGCATTATGGCGATACTTCGGAAAGTAATATTAATTAACGAGGAATTGATACACGTCGAAGAGGATAAGGTTTTAACCGGATTTGCTTTGGACACGGGAGATGTTGTTATATTTTATCTGGAAGGTCCAAAAGACGGACACATTTTGAGGATTTGGGAATTGACCGAGGATTTTTACCCCGAAGTGAAACCAGTTTTTTCTACTTCTGCGAGATACATTAGTAGAATATATCCTGGTAAGTAATATTTTACGTTCATCGAATATATTTTATGCATAGTCCATCATCATCATCTCTACCACCCACACATCTTATCCTCCACTGTTGAACCTTCTCCAATAAACGCCACCATACCCAAATATATTTTATTCAATTAGAGTTATTTGACAGAGATGGTGTGCAGTGCTGCACCGTTTGTGGTTTTGAAGATGTATGCTCCTCTGGGAGTAGTTCTGGCGTGCCCTCCAATATACTCACGACCTGCTCTTCCATTACCTACTAGATCCGTGAGAACTACTTCTATATTTACTATATACCTGTAACCAACAATTTCATCCGCGAAGAGTTTTAAGCATATAAAGGTGGATTTTCCAATAGAAACTTATATTTATTATTTATCCTTTCTATGTGCATGTGTAAGTCATTTAAGGAAGCAATATCCAAAATTTCAAGATGTTGATAGATACATCAGTCATTCAGAGTACCTATTTAACTTCAAGTCTGTTTCTTTCCGGCGCAGTAACTGCCTATAAAGATTATTACATTTAATTCCCTTGAACTGTATAGATGTGATTGTACAATGAGCATAAATCTAGTATCTTCTTTATTATATGAATTGGGATATAACTAAGGGTTCATAAGCGATTATCTGCAACCGTCTTTTATTATTATGTACAAGTTGTTAAAGTTCTTCCTTGAATTAAGAAATTTTAAGAAAAAGTTATATTTTCCTATAACGCGATCTTAAGTTTTTTTGCTTCACCCAGACATCTGTTGAGTATATACTGTTAACAAAGTGGTCTATTTCAAATAAATCTTGTTAAATCTCTAATCAAATTGCTTATGTACCGTACTACCGTATATATCGTACTACCGAAGACAAGAACCAACTATGGCAAAAGAATGTTTACATACGAGGGAGCACAACTATATAACAACCTACCGTCACACGTCGTAAATATCGAGTAGTTTAACGCATTCAAAGGTAAACTTGCCCAACATGTACTCGACAATTACGATATCTAACAAGAAATGCATTAAACGAGTAGGTAGAATAAAAATAAATGTTTTGTGTGTGTGCGGTGCGAACTAAAAAAATATGTTTTTTCTGTATTGTTTCTCATGTAAGTGACATTGTCTTAATAAGAATGAAGATCTTTAAACCTAAACCTATGTAGCAAATTTTTTTGTAAATCCAGGCTACGCTGAAGATTGGACGTCTTATTGCTAGCGGACTCAGGACAGCGCCATGCCGAAGCGAAATGCCTACTACCAGTGAGCTGAAGAGTTTCAGGCTAGAGTTATGCGCTCCGCCCTTGCCGCCTCTGCTAGTACATGAAATGAAATTGGGTACGTTTTGATATATACATACATACATAATGCTCACGCCTTGGTCCCAAAAAGGGGAAGGCAGAGACGATGTATCGCCACTTTGCGCAATCTAATATCGCAAAGTTGCTTTCCTTCGCCCGCTTTTCGCCCCGTGATACAACTTGACGTGATGTGTTGCGAACAGCATCGCCGCCTTGTTGAGGTACCACGATTAGCTAGGGAAGTAATTGTCCACCTCATCAGAGCCCCGCATGACGCTGTAAGACTTATAATGCCCGGAGTTCACCCAGCTCTGAGATATCGGCACGCTTACGACCAGGCTTGATATATCGACGAAAAAAAGCGGAAATGTTGTAACCCACCCCGATGAATTATTGTTGATATTGCAAATTCGGAATCTAAACAAAGAATCTAAGTCGAATAGTCTTCAAATTCCGAATTTGCAATATCAAAATTTTACAACGGTGTGCGATACAACATTTTGTTTCTATATGTTTGTTTATATACTTTTTTACCTGCATTCTTATCCTTTACAAGAATTTTAAAAACCGATCTAACATGTTCAATTACTTATTGTAAGTAGCCCTGGTTGTTTTTTTTTATATTCAATGTATAGACTTTTTGCCTTTACGATTTTATTATATGTATAGATAAGGGTTCGTCAAGGTGACTATGGAACTGCGCCAGAGACGTGCAACGTTCATCATCAGGTTATCTTTGTCTCCACTGCAGGAGCACAACCCTCTCTCATCTGCCGGAGACAGACGGAGGATTTGGGCTACACTCCCCGCGCTGGCCAGACGGGTTGGGGAGGCCTGATTGATGTTTTATAATGTATTCCCTTGGTCGCCTTGTACGACATCCACGGGAAGAGTTGGAGTGGTCCTATTCTACTCTACCGGAAACCACACGGCAACATTCTCCTGTGTATTTTATTTATGATCATTACTGCGATTACCAATCGCCTACCAAAACAGGTGATTATGCCAAATCCTCCAATAGACAGCAAACCGAAAGTAGCATCGTCAGCCAGTAGATATTGGGGAAGATTATGTTCGAATGATGATAATGTGATAAATGTATTTCTTTTGTTTCTAAAAGTTCAAGAGTCAAACACACTGTTGGATGAGGACTCGACGCCATTACAGCCCAAAGTGGGCATACAAACTGTCGTCAATTGGAAACAACACGAGAAGATCCCGAGAAGTAAAGACGATAGTCGTAATAGTAAATAATTGTTGATGTTTTTGGAAATAAATATTATGTGAGTGCAAATTAACAAGCAATTAATTCGATCCCAACTATATGCGAAATATGCTATGCGGAATAAAATCTGACGACCTCCGTGTCGGAACGGGGTGGCACTCGGACTGCCATGCCGGAGGTTGCGGGTTCGAATCCCGCTAGGGGCAAATGTTCGTATGATGAATATGAATGTTTGCACCCAAGTCTTGGTTGTTTATATATTTATTTAAGTATGTGTATCCGTTATCTAGTAACCACAGCATAGGCTCTGGATAATTGGTGTGAATGTCTGAGATATTTATTTATATTTACATTTATGCAGCCACAGCTAAATAATAAGTTTATAATGGGGGTATATAACACTGATATACCTTTTTTTTATTGCTGATGGGTTTGAGCTTGACCTCAATCTCACTTGATGGTAAGTGATGATGAGGCCTCAGGTGGAGCGCGCTTACCCAGAAGATGCATATTCACTCTTCCTTAAAAAAGATCCAAATTTTACTTGTCCGGAAATACCCAATCTGGTAGGGAGTTCAATTCCTTAGCAGTTCGAATGATGAAAGAGGAAGCAAAACGTTTTGTGCGAGAGCGAGAGAGAAAGAGAGATACCCCTACTTTGGACCTAAAGTTGGGATATCTCCTTTAGTACACATAAAAAAATGTGGTGGCATTTTGTCCTGTTTGCTGTAGGCAACGATCTCTATGTACTACTAGATGGAGCGTTCAAAACAATCGCTCTGTTCCACGCAAGTAGCCACAACTCTTTCACATTCACAATGAAACTTGTGCAGTTACTACGCAGAACATTTAATTATTCCTAAATATTAACGCTACGGTTAAATAATGTCAATATTGAGTAAATAATTAAGTGTTCTGTGTAGTAACTGCACAAGTTTCAAAGTGAATGTGAAAGAGTTGTGGCTACTTGCGTGGAATAGAGCGATTGTTTGGAACGCTCCATCTAGTAGTACATAGAGATCGTTGGCTGTAGGTTAGTTTTATTGTTATTTGAAACTAAACCATTATCCAATTACCATTTTAACATAATCCCGGCGCAGGACCGGGTGTGATGACGTTCATTGGGGAAGGCCTATGTCCAATAGTAGACCTCTATGGGCTGGCATGATGATGATGTACTATTTTGTAACCAAATGCAGCAGCTTGTACGTATTAAATGCATCACCTTTAAAGTTTCAGAAATTGACAAAGAAGTATTTAACAAAAAGATTCGATTTTTATGATTCAAAATGTACATGTTTACGATTAAGGTCTGGCCACATTCCATCAAATAAATTTTATCATCTGATAGGTAGAGCAGAATCACCACTCTGTAGCTATTGCCAACAACTTCATGATGTTTATCATCTACTGGTGGAGTGTGGTCGGACTGCGACTGAGAGACAGCGTTTATTTGGCGACAATTTTGGACATAATGCTGACGTAAACATGAAACTAAATGATCCAAGTTCCAATGAAGCGAGAGAAATTTATTATTTCGCTAAGCGCTGTGTCTAGGTAACGCTGAATATTATGTGTTTCCCTATGAGGCTGGCATGGACATGAATAGTCCAAAGCCTCGATAAAATAACAGAAACAAAAAATTTATTTACATGGTTTAAAAAAAAATCCTCACTCGGTCGATTTTACAAAATTCTTGTCCATATTATTTCTCTTGCTGAAATTCCCACATGAAATTCCCAAGTCACGCGAAATATCTAAGTATAAAGATTTGTAACAATGCATCCGCTTACAGAGTGACCCCGCCCGCTCCGCCTAAGGGCCCGCTGTTTTAATGGATGGAGTATGGACCGTGCCACACACGTGACTAAAGATTTGTCTACCAAACAGATTACACTTAAATATTATATTTATCTACTGCCTAAATTAATGTTTTGATGTTTATTACTGTTCTGAACATAACTAGCACGCGACTTCGTATAATTCTAGTATTTTTCTGTATGGAACAGAAAAACACTACAACTTTTTAAATGAATTCTGTCCGTCATACAAGAAATAAAATAAAAGTAAACTTGTTTTATCAGGGTTAAGACTAAGTAAGGTCAGGGTGTCGATTCTGTAAAATTGAAACAATAACTCGAAAATCGAAACGAATACCGACGCTTACTGCGAATTAGATCACGAACGACTCTGAATAGGTATTTTGTAAACAAGAACAAGCCACTTTCGAAGTTGTGTGAGCTTCGTTGCTCGCATTCATTGGACTAGTGCTTGACGCTCTGAAAAATATCCTAGTCAATATAATCGAGTTTTTTTTATCGTTTAACTTATTTAAAGAAATTTACTAATAAAAAATTGTTTAAGTGCTTTCCTTTAACTACAGTTTCTAAGTCTAGATTTTTTTTGCATACAGCATAAAGTTACATAGTAAAAAATACATAATGCAATCAAATATTGTCATTGCTTTAAAAAAAAAGAATTTCATACTCATTCTTGGCCAACATGGTTTAAACCTACTGATGGTTCATTCAATTGTACACTATATAGATGTCTAATGCGTAGCACACTATAGTTTGTTTTAAACAAAACTTAAAGGAAGAAGAGATTATTGTTATTTGGAGTTGTTACTCCTCAAGATCGGCAAGATCCTCAAGATGAATATGAGGTATATGAATATGAGGTACACCAGAAAGTATCGAGTATGTGACGAAGTATCGATACCTAGTAAAGTATCGTAACAAAAGTATCGAGTACGAAAATACTTGGTATCGTAACGAAAGTATCGATACTACTCAGGTATCAATACTTTTTGCGGATCCCTAGTTGTTGTGAATACTACTGATTACGCATTTGGATTGATTTTTTTTCTTTTACGTGTGATTTATCGACTCCACTGTACTATAACAATGGAACCAAGCTTTGTTAAGGCAAAGAGCTCAAATTTGCCCAGGATTGATGTATTAATGTTGGGCGATTTCCTCGCAACAAATAAAGAATTTTGCTCGCTGAGTTACGAGAAACGTGAAAACTTCCTTGTAAGTAAATTTTGTATTTATCTTTACCCTAGATACAACCAACCTAGATATAATCAAACTTTTTGAACTCGTGCGAGTTTATTTTACTTTCATAGGTTATTTGCACAATAAACTTGTCATTGTTTATTTTTGAGGTGAGCTCCCTTACAGCTTGTATGTTGCTATTTTAGAGTTAATACCATGTTAATACCCGATAAAACTAGTACATTTCTGTAACTAAAAAACACTCCTCATAGTAAACACCTAAATCACCAAGTCAGTGTATATGTATTTGTTCTAATTAATTTCAATTATTTTAGGTCTTCAAGACCATCATATGGGGATGATGCAATCAGTTTTGTGCAACTAAAACGGGAAGGAAACATTTGTACAGTAAAGTGCAAAATTTGCCCAGAGCATAAAGTCCATGCAAAACTATATGCTGTTACATTGATGGTTGATGAAGATGAAGAAAAAGTAATATTAATCGAATGCCATGATTGTGTTGCTCCCCAGGGCGGATGTAAGCATGCCATATCGCTGCTTATGTGGATCCATAGACGAAGCGAAGAACCTTCATGCACAGAAGTTCAATGTTACTGGCGGAAATCAAAGTTATCAAGAGTTGGCACTACCTTGAAATTTATATCTGCAAAAGATCTATCTAAAGGTAGCCCTATATTGCCTTCTAACTCCACAGTTCTTGAAAAAATTTTTAGAAGAAGGACAAAATAGAAAATATGACAACTGCGAGCTACTAAAGTATCAACAAGATTATAATTGTAATAAACTACTTAGCGTCTCAATGCACCAACTTGTGCTTACATATAAGGAAGAGTGTTGTGACTTATTTTTAAGTAAAATTAATTTGACTCTTGATCTTATTAACAAGATTGAAATAAGACACACCAGCAATGAAACGGGAAATAATAAGCAAGAAACTAGGGAAAAAAAATCAAGAATACTGGACTGTTCATATCCCAAAAATATCCAATGATAGCAGGTTCCCCCTGATGGAATATGTCAAGATAGCATTGTGGAGATAAAATGTCCCATAAGCAACAAAACGTATCTCAATTTTATAAAAAATGGGAAACACAGCAAGAAATGCTTTGCCCAGGTTCAAATGCAAATGTACCTAAGTGGTCTAAATAAGTGTTACTTCAGCATCGCAGACCCAAATTTTACTACTAATAAAAATATAGAAATTATATGTATAACTTTTGATGAGCAATATATGTCAGGCATGAAAGTGTTATTAAATTTTGAAAAAACTTATGTGTATCCATTGTTATATAAAAGTATAGAATAGGAAATAAAAATGCAGTAATTTCATTTGTGTTTTATTTAATAAGAGAATCTTGTATATTAATCAAACCACAAGCTATAGTTATCACATCATCAAGAACTTTAACCAAACTTAAGATAGGCATGTTACTATTAACACCTTGATGCTTGATTTTAAATGGTGATGTAGAGACAGAATGTAGAAACGGCTTCAATGGTGATGTCATCTGATTTACTGAACTGACTATTGTTTGGTTAGCTTTACTTCTGAATGTTTTCCATGTGTGTACTTGAATTGATTTATCCAACACTCTTGGTGTTACTTGGGGAACTTCTACATTCTGCTGAACTGTAAAACAAATATTTTATTATTTAAGTGCAATGTTATAATTATGAACACAAATAGGAGATTACTAGGTCACAGAAAAATCTATGTAGTTTTGTGTGTACCAACAATGTACCTATGTAATAACACTGAGAATAAAATTAACTTTTTCAATGCTATATTCTAATAAATAAGTTAATATTAAATACCTGAACTACCGGATGCAATTTCTTCAAAACTTGATTGTTTTGTAACTATACATTTTTCTTCGAATTCCTTTTTACACTCTTCAAGAATCATAATTCTTCGTTTCTTAGCTATATAGGGTCGCTCTGTTGTGTCAGATGTTCGTGTTTTCCTGTCTGGTTGGCATATAAATTTATGGGGCATACATCCTGGTTTCATACGTACTTGTGATACTGACCCCATCACATGATACTCCATATAATTTCCATATCATTTGGCAACTGGAAAAAGAAAAGTTAACGATTAAAATTGTTATTAGGAATGATGGCCAAGACCAAAACAAACATAACCTCAATAAATTAGTTATTCCATAGCCTCAATATTTCAACTATTTCATATCAAACAAACATTTTAAGTATAAGATCTATCAATATATGATAACATACTCACATCAAAGTGGTCTTCACAGAAATAAAGTGGCGAATTCGTGACTACGTTGTTTCGCCGTGCGAGCTTTAACCAAACCATTTATCTCTTGTTCATAACTTGTTTGGAACATGTACAAACACTTTGTTGGGTGTTTTTATTGATGTGTTTTTACACTGCAGTACTGCACACTACATATAAACTTTGGAATTCATTTTTATCACACGAATTAATTGAATATTTTGTTGACTTTCTTCGTACGCATAGACACAATGACATGTTTACCTAACCGTGACGTCAGAGCCGACGCCATGACAGCTGCGAGCTGTTTGCGCGCAATATTGAAAAAATATTATCAAAATGGCTTTAAACTCCGTTAAACTTAAGTTTTATACCGAAATAAAGGTTTTTTCGTAAATAGTAAATGTGTACCTACATTACGGAAGAGGATTTCAAAATCTTTCGTCATGCCTATTTGGTACTTTCGGTTGATACGATAAATAACCATGTTCATTCTAATTTTTACTTTGTCGCTATAATAATAAGGTGCTAGGGATGGTCACAATTCGGAATTTGACTGCACTACTAGTAGTAATCGCTACCAAACATAACATATTTCGCAACTGTGAAAACAAATGGAACGAGAAAGAACAGCTGACCTCAGGTCAGTGACCTGTTTGAATATCTAGATATCTACCTCGGCTTGTATTCCAATTTTAGTTACCTAGAAGATAAGAAAAACAAGTTTACAGGTCATAATAAAGCAACGATCTCTATGTAGGTACTACTAGGTGGAGCGTTCCAAACAATCACTCTGTTCCACGCAAGTAGCCACAACTCTTTTACATTCACAATGAAACTAGTGCAGTTACTACGCAGACATTTAATTATTACTAAATATTGACTCTACGGTTAAATTATGTCAATATTTAGTAAATAATTAAAAGTTCTGCGTAGCAACTGCACAAGTTTCATTGTGAATGTGAAAAAGTTGTGGCTACTTGCGTGGAACAGAGCGATTGTTTGGAACGCTCCATCTAGTAGTACATAGAGATCGTTGTAGTAAAGATAATATTTATGTACTAGAGTGAGTGAGTCAGGACTCGTGATTCTCACTGGGGGCAGGGAACTTTATATAATTTGTACAAGTTGGTTCGAGTCTGGATGTTATATTGAATTGTCCTTTCCTTAGGTACTTTGTTTCCATAACACAGAGATGTATATACCTACATGTAATATTAATGACTCATTAAAGGAATTTATGGTTCGGATTTGAAAGAAATAGGATCAGAAAGTACTGAAAAAAATACATTTGGTTATTTGAGATAAAATCCCGCCAGCCCATTTCCTCCATTTCGATAAAATTTATATGGGAACACCGCTGAAGTATAACCTACCAAACAAAAAAAGAAACATCAAAATCCATTCAGAATTGGCGAAGTAATCGCGTAACATACTAAAAAAACATACTGTCGAGCTGAGAACTTCCTCCTTTTTTGAAGTCGGTTAAAAAGAAATTCAAAGAACAACAATGCAATAAGAAACATGGCGGGCATGGCGGCTAGGGGTGTGAATGAGAATTATCTATGTTAAAGCAAGACAGGTATAACTGCCATTAGTTCGTTTCATATAACTGTTGTTACTATGAAAGTTGCGACAGATTGTAACTAGTTTCGTATTAGCGCCATCTGTTACGTAACACGTTCATGAACTCATTAGGTGATTACATGTAATGACATCTAGCGACGGGTAGTGTTACCACTTTTTACCTTCGCCACAACAAAGATAATATATACTAGAGTAAGATAAGCAATCCCCGAACAAAAAGTGTAAATCAAAAATTGGTAGCATAAACTTAGATGGCGCATTTGCTATCCAATTCTAAAAGTATTATCTAAAATCCGCACGGCGCTGGTGTTTTTAGTGCACTGTTTCTTAATGATTCCCAGTTGTGTATGAGAATTTTAGGAAATCTTTGTCAAAACATTGCATGCATTTTTTCTAACTTAGATTTTTTTCTTGTTAATACAAGTAGTGTATCACTGGTGATTTTTCTTCATACTGACCCACCGCAATGGCTCACCTTGTATATCACCATCAGCCGAAATATGTCCACTGCTAAATATAGGTAAGCCTCAATAAAATTACACATTAGGGATTTGCCGTGTGCTGACTGACGCTCCAGCTCCGACAAAGTATATCTTTTACTGCTTGCTCTAATTTAACACCTGCCTTGTCGATTTTGTGGAAACTGAAAAGGTATATTTTTTCACTGTAATAGGATGGTTAAGGCTTTCACTACTTCCTTTATACAGGTGAAGTTAAAGATTGGGACAAATATGTAGGCACTATTTTCACCATTTTTGGTAGCTATCATTAGCCAGGAATGATAGTGGACATAGTATCTGCAAGTAGATAAGTGTTATGATTTCTTTGTGATATCATTTAAAATACACGGTAAGTCGCATAATAATTAAGAAAGCTATAAAAACGTACCTTTGTTCTTATTAGGTCCAAATTGATTAATTAATTCTTCCGACAACCTATAAACCTCCACATAGTCGTTTTCGCTGATTTTACGTATAATATTAGCTTGATGCTGGATATCATAATAGTGAGCTTCTTCTACTGAACTTATGAATTGAAATGAACGAGCCATCTTTAAAATACGTCACTAAACACAAGTAACCACTATTCTGCGATAGAATAACTTTTATTTTCCAGTTCCACAACATTCGATCAAGTTTTCACGCACAAAATAGTAACTTTTTGCTAGTCGAATACAAGTACGAGTTGTAGATAGAAATAGCGTTCGTAATGTTGCTATAAAATACCATTCTAAAGTTATCTCATACAAAAAAAAGTCGACATGTCCACTAACAGTAGTTACAACACGAAGTCGCACTCGAAAGTGTAGCGCTAGCATAGAAATCGAACGACTGTGAACTTTAATTAATGCAAATGTGAAATCTCACGGCGGATTTAGATTATAGTTGCTAAGTTAAGCTTTACAAAATTTTTCTACAGCAATTCCACAATATTCGTGCCAATTTTCACGCACAAAGTACTAAATCTTCGTCGAATGCAGACACGAGCTTCGAATTGAACGACGTGCATAATGTTGCTTCAGGATACGATTCTAAACGTCATCTCATACAAACAAACGTCAACATGTCCATTTAACAGTAGTTACAACCCGCCGCCGCGCCCGAAAGTGTGGCGCTGGTATAGAAATCGAACGACCGTAAACTTTACGGCATACGAATTTGAATTACTAAGCAATTTCGAAGTCGAGTTGCAAAGTTACTTTTTACAGAATCGCACTCCAGTAAATCGTTCACGGGGCAATGTATACGCTTCTACAACAAACTACCAGAGGAAATCTTAAATATGACGGACAGAAAGTTTAAGATTCACATTAAAAAGCTTTGTAAGAAAACCTATTATAAAATAAACGATTATTTGAGTGACAAAGATGCCTGGTACTAATGTTAATTCAGCTTCTCAAAATCTTTATTAATTGTATGCAAACTGATTTTTAAAAGATTTGTTGAGTGAAGTTTGTAACAGCGCTAACACCTAGGAAGCGATAGTCGATAAAATAAAAAGGACGTGTATAAATGTACCAAGTGTACTCATATGCAATAAATGATTTTGACTTTGACTTTGAAAAAAATGTGCATTTTCGAGAGCTTCATGTAACTAATGTTTAAAAGTTAGAAATGAAATACCATCGTAAAGATCGATTCGGTGACTACAATATGATTGAATGACGCCGCTGCAGCTCTCCCTGATGACGTCATAGGCACGAGCAAGCACTGAAAAAGCAGTGCCGCGCGGTCACAGCTCAGTCTAAGTTATCTAGCATCGGCATTACTCGACGGATTAAGACAAAAACAACTGTATTTTAAAGATAACAGTATAATCTCTAGTTAGACGTTAAAAATAATCAATTTGCGATATAAATAAATTTCTACTGACCCCCATTGCTCTTTGCAAAAGTTTCGTCGAATTCACGAAACCTGCGGTAGTAGGCCAGACTTCTAGCTGTTTTTTTTAGTATAAAAGCAAACATTGGATTCCCTATCAATTAAGTTGAGTGCTCATAAAAGTACTCAGAAACCACCACATCACTACTAAACGTCACTTATACAGTTTGTCACAAAAAAAAACATTAAAACTATACTAGCTCCCCTACACCACAAATCCAAACAAAACCGTGCTCTTAACAAGTCTTTTAGGGTTCCGTAGCCAAATAGCAAAAAACGGAACCCTTATGGATTCGTCATGTCTGTTTGTCTGTCTGTCTGTCCGTCCGTATGTCACAGCCACTTTATTCCGAAACTATATGAACTATACTGTTGAAACTTGGTAAGTAGATGTATTCTGTGAACCGCATTAAGATTTTTACACAAAAATTGAAAAAAAAAAACAATAAATTTTGGGGGTTCCCCATACTTAGAACTGAAAGTCAATTTTTTTTTCATTAAAACCATACGTATGGGTATCAATGGATAGGTCTTCAAAAATGATATTGAGGTTTCTAATATCATTTTTTTCTAAACTGAATAGTTTGCGCGAAGTTTGGAAGTGTCTCTTCCAAAGTGGTAAAATGTGTGTCCCCTGTAACTTCTAAAATAAGAGAATGATAAAACTAAAAAAAATATATGATATCCATTGCCATGCAAACTTCCGCCGAAAATTGGTTTGAACGAGATCTATTAAGTAGTTTTTTTTAATACGTCATAAATCGTAAACCACAATTTACCTTTCATTCAATCAACTCAAATATATAACAAATTATGCATAAACCGTGAACCATTATTTTCTAATAATAAATCTGTAATAGGTGTCTAAGTAAATAATAATTATAATTCGCGCGGGACGTGACTTGTTCGGTAGCGAGTGCGGAGCGCGCGGGGGGCAGTAACTTTTATACTCGTATTATGTTACTTGCTGCTACGGAACCCTTCATGGGCGAGTCCGACTCGCACTTGGCCGCTTTTTTTAAATAGGTAGCTTCTCAACAATAGATTTTATGTACATTTTACACCAATTTTACGCAAGAGAGTCTTTTGTTGTACAAAAAGTTTACCTAAAATGTGTCTTTTAGTGTAAAACTTATTTATAGGCGCGGGGCGGAGCAAGGAATTTTATTTGGCATAAAATTTATTGTAGAAATGATATAAAAATGGGTAATAAGTGGAAAGCGTGTCGTAGATTATTAATGACGCGACAAATAGGTGCCTGAACACAAAAAAGGAGAGAAAAAAAAGGCAGATGGCTTGCACGAGCCGGTGGTTTGTTTGATTTTTATTTTTCGGGTAGAAAGGATATTTTATTGTTAGACATAATGTGATATGTTTTTGATAAATTGTAAATGATGGGTGTAATGATTTTGAATTCTCAAAGCCTATTATAGTCAAAACTATGCCTAAGGACATTGACAGTTATTTCAGGAAATGTTTCATATTATGGTGTTTGACATCTCAATTAATTCATCATATCAGCCCCTAGACGTCCACTGCTGGATATAGGCCTTCCCCAATGAACGCCACCACACCCCGTCCTCCGTCCGGCCACCTTCTTCAGGTCGTCGGTCGACCTAGCGGCGGGGCGTCCCTCCCTGCGCGTGCCGATCCGCGGTCTCCACTCCAGAACCCGTCTGCCCCAACGGCCGTCGGTTCTGCGACATATGTGACCCGCCCACTGCCACTTCAGTTTACTAATTCTTTCGGTTATGTCGGTCACCCTCGTTCTTCATCGGATTTCTTCATTACGAATCATATCCTTCAAAGAAACCCCGAGCATAGCCCTCTCGATAGCTTGCTGAGCGACTTGAAATTTGTGGATCAGGCTCACCGTCAGTGTCCACGTCTCCGCGCCGTAGGTTATCTAGTCATCTAGTCAATTAGTTATTATGTGGTGATTATGGCCAGCCCACCAAAAGTGTCATTCTATTGGGGAGGCTCATATTCAGCAGTTGACGTATGTCTTCCCATGGGTATCGTCAAGGCGACTAAGGGATTGCACCAGGGACGGGCAGCACCGTTCTCTTGTGTATATATTAAGATCATTACCGCGATCACCAATTCGCCTGCCAAGCGTGGTGATTATCGAAAATCTCCCAACAGCCCACAAAATGTGACATTCTATTAGAGAGGCTTATGTTCAGCAGTGGACGTATTTCGGCTGATGATGACTTGATAGGCATAAAGTTTTTAGAAAAATCTGTAGTCCCGTATTCTACGTCTTACGTAGTCAGCCAATGAAGAAAGCGACAAAAAAAGAACAAATATATCTTCAGAAAAGACATATGGTGGGGGACCGAGTAAAAGAGCTTCGAGGAATGAGGTGGTGATAGGTTTGCGTTTGACCTCAGTCTCACCTGATGGTAAATGACGATAAGACAGCGCTCTCACCCAGAAGATGCCTATTCACTCTTCCTTTAAAAAGATCCAAATTCTACTTGTCCGGAAATACCTAAGCTGGTAGGGAGTTCCATTCTTAGCAGTTCGCATCAAGAAAGAGGAAGCAAAACGCTTCGTGCGAAAGCGTGGTATGTCTACTACATAAGAATTAAGTCTCTCACCACGCTTGGTAGTTCAGCGATGGAAGAGGGATGGGGAATCAAATCATGCAATTCCTAGGCACACTCCCCAAAGTGTTACCTGTAGGAAACTGAAAGACAGGCCATACTGCGACGATGTTTGAGGCTCTGTCATAAACAGCTGTAGGTACATACTGAACAAAACATCTGTTCTAAACCTATATCATTCATATAAGATACTGTAAAATTCGATAACTAACCGATAATCGTTCACCATACCAAATTGCATTCCATTCAAAGCATACAATCGCAAGTAGCACTCACGATTTACAAAGGCGACAATATGTCTGACTTTAACGCTTTAAATTGTAGAAAAAAAATTGGAGGCATGCATGAAATTCTATCCAATAATACGTTATATCTATTATACGACAACTGAGTATCCATATATCGTTTTATGAGAATAGAAAAACCCAAAAATACTTCTAATATGTTAACAATAACACACAATATCATTTGTAAGCGTTCATTTCTGCCGCTATAAAATTTTTATAGGTACAATGTGATATTTTCACATCTAACATTACTTTATAATCTTTAATTTAGAGGGAATAAAGGCTATTTTATAATTATGGAAAGCAAAGATTTCAAAAAGTCTTTCAAATGACAATGGAAGTCTTGGGAGCCGATTTGTCGCCGCATGTCAAATGAATGACTGGGAATGAATGAAGGAATTGAATGAATGAAAGAATGGGAAGCAAAGTCGGCAGTTATGCAATCAATTAGAGGGGGCGGTGCTCGACTGCTCCCCTTAAGAACACGGGTACTACTCGCACTGCGAGCTATGAAATGTGCTGGCGCGCTTTGGCAGATAAAAATCAGAAACATTAAATAAATTACATACATATATACATTAGTCTAATCCAAAACTAGAATTTTCTCCTGTGCTATGGGAAATAGGATGTTTTTTTCAAGTACAATAAAGGATTTTTCTTTCTACCTGTACTTTATCTTAGTAGAAATACGTGGAAGTAAAATTTCCATGTATCCCCCCTAGTAGAAAAGAGTGGAAATTTCCGTTCTTCCCTACTAGGGAATACCAGTAGGGATATGTGGAATAGGTCAAATAAACAAGTATTGGACAATTCTTAAATATAAAATCCCGATCAACTTGTACAAATTGTGCAAAGTTGTCTGTCCCTGGTGGGAATCGAACCCACGACCTCTAGCGCTCGAATCTAATGCCCAATCCACTAAGCCAACGAGGCGGTTTATTATAGGAGGTCAGCTCAAAGCGGCTATAGGAGGCAAAGCGGTTAGGGTAGATTACACGACCATTTTAAATAGTAGCGCCACCTTGCTGAGTTGGAGCCATAGCCTACCCCGCGCCCCTGTCCACGAACTCGCCCGGCAGTAGTAGTGTCGTCCCCACGTGTGCAGTGCCAAAATTACGATTTTCAACGAGTTTGTTAAAATAATGCAAGGTACGTTCATCCTGTTTTACTCAAAACTTATTATATTTGGGTCCTATGACTGTTGTTACCTTATTTTGTGTCCATATTGTAGTATTTATTTTGTATTTATGCAAGTGTATGCTGAAAGTTTACAGTAAAGATTTTGATTGTAAACAAAATGGTCGCAAAAGGCAAAGCGGCTCGGGCAAAGCGGTACCTCGCCGCTTTGCCCTCGATAGCAAAATGAAGAAATTGTTTAAGGGACAGTAAGTTTTTTTTGCAGATGGTGAATAACTATAGAAGAAAAACTACGCATGCGTCATGGTCTGAAGAGGCAACGGCAAGAGCGACTCAGAAAATGAAAAAAAATTGTACATCACAAAAATCGACTATGTAATAATTATACATTAATTAAGGTATTACGAAACTCATAATTTTGAATAAATACAAGACTGATTAAACACTTATCTAGACTTAATGGAAATTTAGAGCAAAACGAAAAAATCTAAAGAGAAGTTTCTAGACTTAGATGTTTTATATACATAAGTATCTGACATATTTTGGAGAGAGTTTAGTTTGTTTCTCTTCTTGAAATTATTTTGAAAACTTTGTCTTGCTTCACATATCCCCGTAATAAAAGTATAGGTAGATGTTGATTATGTGGTAAAATGTTATCTATTAGTATTAGGAAAACCAAAGCAAAAATAATTCTTTGATTGTTAACCTATAATTGTTATTATTTTTTGTTTAGTTGATTTTGTAATACTAATAAATTAGATTATTTTATTATATTTTGGCATTTCAGTCCATAACCCGTTATTAAATAGCCTTGTTTATTGTTATTTTCTTTACAAACCATTAGTAACCACTTTGCCCAATACCGATAACCGCTTTAGAAAGCCTCTCGGGCAAAGCGGTTTCGAGATAGGGTTTTGAAATTTACTTAATGTCGCGTTAGTTTATAAATTATTGTGGAATTAAATTACAGATTATGAAACTACATTAAATTTTGATTCAGTCAGTATCAAGTTCTCATCAAATATCTGTTCCCATCATAGGTTGATTGATTGTTAAAGTTAGGGTAACCGCTTTGAGCTGACCTCCCCTACTCTTTACTGCCCGCGACTTCGTCTGCGTAGGTTTTCAATATTTACACATCTTAAAAATAATAAATTTTCGTAAAGTCTTTTCGTAATGTTTTTTCGGGATAAAAATTATCCTATGTCCTATTCCACGACCTAATCTATATGTATGTCAAGTTTCATTCCGATCCGTCCAGTGGTTGAAGCGGGATTGAGTAACAAACATTCAAACTTTCGCATTTATAATTATATAGTGGGATTGCACGTAAAATTGACTTTGACTTTGTAAAATGACAAAAACCAGGATTTAGCTAAGTCCGTAGTGCTTTTGCTAAATCACGGAGGTAGCCACTACTGACTTTTTTTTTTGGTAAGGAATTTAAATACGAGTAGCTAACTATGAGTTCGTTTAACATTGCAATGAATTTTTCTATGTTTTACTAAATTAGTTTAGTAAAACACAACTGTCATTGTTTAGTCCCCAGCCCTGTTAGTAGAAAGAGTAAAATGGAGGTTGTCATTTGATTTACGGAGTCCTTCGTGAGGTTCTTCATTGTGTGCCGTACCAATTCTCAACTTGCAGCAATGTTTTTTAATATTTAGCCAAAAAAATTTAAGCTTTACCACTTCGTTTGCTAAGTGATTGGATTCGGTTGCTGCTGTGGTCAACTTTGTTACATTTTGTAGAAATTTTTTATAGTTTGAGTGTTATATTTGTGAATTCTTCCAAGTTAGAAGAACTAACCTTGTCTATTTACATTTTAATCCAGTAGGAATTTGGTAATAGGTTTTTTTTATTACAGAAAGAAATCTAGTTTGGGATTAGACAAATGAATGAATGTTTATTGCGTATGGAATTCAGGTAATTTTAAGATATTAGATGTTTAGTACAAGTTCCACTAAACCCTACCTTTGCAGGTTTATACACACAAATTATTAATATAATATAAGTTTAATTTAAAAATGGTTAGTCATGTTCTAAATCAATAATAATTATGTTCCAAAATGTCAAGAAGAATACAAATGTCAAAGTTACTACAAATTACAAATTATCCAATAATTTTTATGTCAAACAAATACTAGAGATAATTAAACTAGGCTCATTTATAATTATGCTATATGAAAAAAGTTTTTTATTTTATTAAATCCATTTGCTTGCTAATTTTGTGGCCCTACATAGATTCACGCTATTCTAAAGGACAGCGCACACGAGTCAAAGACGCCGCTACATAAATAAGCTGACATTTTACACTAGAGCGGTTCTGTTGAACATTTATAAGTTTTTATGCACATTGTACATTCATCTTTATATTCATTGATAGTTTCCGAAGTAAGGAATAAGTGAGAAGAATTTTCGCGCCTTTTGAGACCTGAATGAAATTCTTCAAGAGAGCGTAGCGAAATATTAAAGTATTTGTATGTAAGAGACGTAACTTGACAATAAGCAATGATTATATGTCCGCCTCGTTGGTCGTTCGACTCGATCGCCAGAGGTCGTTGGTTTGATACCCACTGTGGCAAACAGTTTCGTATAATTTGTACAAGTTGATCTGAATGCTATACCTATTTGTCAATTGTCCAATCATTTAATTTTGTATACAACAGAAGAAAGTCCTAGTTTGGGTTTAGACAAGTGTATGATGCCACGCCGGAGGTTGCGGGTTCGAATCCCGCTAGGGGCAAATGTTCGTATGATGAATATGAATGTTTGTACCCAAGTCTTGGATGTTTATATATTTATTTAAGTATGTTTATCCGTTATCTAGTAACCATAACACAGGCTCCGCCTAATTTGGGACTGGATAATTGGTGTGAATGTCTGACATATTATTATGATGTGTGTAAGTATAATATCATTATTTATTTATTATTATTTATTATCGAGTATTTTAAAGTTTCATAAACATGGATCGGAGTTAGGTAGTGTCCCATTTGTTTATATTAATACGGATATTCCACCTTTTCTTCCGAGATTTTTGATAAAAAAAATCATCTTGTTTTATCATTCATTTAAGCACAAAACTCAGAAGTACATATGGACATGCCGTGTGGTTTCCGGTAGAGTAGAATAGGACCACTCCAACTCTCCCCGTGGACGTCGTACAAGGCGACTGAGGGAATACATTATAAAACATCAATCAGGCCTCCCCAACCCGTCTGGCCAGCGCGGGGAGTGTAGGCCAAATCCTCCGTCTGTCTCCGGCAGATGAGAGAGGGTTGTGCTCCTGCAGTGGAGACAAAAATAACCTGATGATGAATGAATGAATGATGAAATATTGTTTATTTACATACTTATGTCGTCAATTCCTTAAAATTAAGTCATAACCTACATTATCTCCACTCGTAGGTAATACTAATACTTAGTTTATAAAATTCATAACGTACGAAAAGTAATGTTTTTTTTTTATTTATTTTTGACGCGATATTTTAAATAGCATAGGAACACAACACCACAGTACCGTCTTCCCAAGCTTACCAATTTATATTTTAAACGTATTTTTTAAACCACCCACTGGGAAAACTAATCAAACTATTCCCACCAAAAACCATTATCATTAGTCGCTAATATATCCCCATCGCCCCCGCTTCCGGTTTTAAACTGCCGGAAGTGATGTGCGACAAATTGAGCGCCACGCGGCTAACGGATGCAAAGTCGCAGTTCAATTTCGCTCGTATTTGAAACTAGAATTTATACTGTGTTGTTATCATCCCCGCAGTTGTGTGTTGAGGTCTGGCGCGGATACAGGGGGGTGCAATTTCCCCCTCCCGACATCTTAAGGACATCACTACATAAATGCCCCCCCCCCCCCCCCCCTAGTCCCCACACACCGTTAGTGCAAGGGTGTCTAATACCAAACTAAGATGTTTACCTGTGCTATGGCAATTAAAAAAGGATTCGACAATACACAAATATAACATCCAGACCGGGAACAACTTGTACAAAGTAATTAATCTGTCCCCAGTGGGAATCGAACCCTCGACCTCTAACGCTCGAGTCCGATGACCAACCCACTAAGCCAACGAGGCGTATTAAACTTAGTTCAATGGAATAATATAGTTTGCCGTGTGGTTTCCGGTAGAGTAGAATAGGACCACTCCAACTCTTCCCGTGGATGTCGTACAAGGCGACTAAGGGGATACATTATAAAACATCAATCAGGCCTCCCCAACCCGTCTGGTCAGCGCGGGGAGTGTAGGCCAAATCCTCCGTCTGTCTCCGGTAGATGAGAGAGGGTTGTGCTCCTGCAGTGGAGACAAAAATAACCTGATGGTGAATGGAATAAGTGAGTAAGAGTTAAATTTAGAATACAAGACAATACTATTAACAAGAATACTTAAAAAAATTTTTTTTTTTTTAAATAAACAATTGTTTATTTTTTTCAGTATTTAACTTAAAATATATTAAAAAACTTCACTGAAAGAAAACATTGTTTTATTTGAAAAGTAAGTAAAACTCCATAAAAAAAAACAACATTTTTAAGGTCGTTTGCCTCAGTCGGGAACTGAATCGACTCAAATGCGACAAAAAATTCTATTACATTTATTATATATGTATTTTCAAATTTTATTAAAAGTATATTTCTTTATCAAATTTGGTACTAAACGCATTATACTTGTCCTTTCGGTTACTGTAAGGTTGACTGGAAGAAATCCCTAAGTGGGATAAGTCCGCCTTTGTACACAGTTTAATTATAAATAATAAATATCACAAACATTCACACCAATTATCTAGTCCCAAACTAGGCAGAGCCTGTGGTATGGTTACTAGATAACGGATAGACATACTTAAATAAATATATAAACATCCAAGACTTGGGTACAAAAATTCATATTCATCATACGAACATTTGCCCCTAGCGGGATTCGAACCCGCAACCTCCGGCGTGGTAGTCCGAGAGCTACCCGTTCCGCCACGGAGTTCGTCTCCTATCTTATTATTGTTGTTGTTGTTATTTTTGGTACAATAAAGCGTTTACATACATACATACACACATTTCGGACTCTTCCACTTCGAATCCCTGTACAAAATAATATTCGCTTCTCCCTCTGCCTTCAGTTGGTATAACAATAGAAGTGACACGGCAGAAACGAGTGCGCGGAACTAATTGTGTTTTGGCGGAACACATCGGGTATTTAATTTGATGTCTAGCGGATGCTTTCTGTGTCACTAAGCAGAATCATCCGAGTTTTGTTAGCGCTGTATATATGTCGCAGGCCGATCATAAAATTAAGCACATCATGATGCGCTTAGCCACATCGTGATCTGGCGCCATTTCATGATGCTAAGTGGAATAAGTCCGCCTTTGTACACAGTTTAATTCCTATTTTATTATGTTGTTGTTAATTTAATTTAATAAAGCTTTTAGATACATACATACATACATACATACATACATACATACATACATACATACATACATACATACATACATACATACATACATACATACATACATACATACATACATACATACATACATACATACATACATACATACATACATACATACATACATACATACATACATACATACATACATACATACATACATACATACATACATACATACATACATACATACATACATACATACATACATACATACATACATACATACATACATACATACATACATACATACATACATACATACATACATACTAAGGCTTAGGCATATCGATCGAAGACGAACGTTCGACGATCTGCCTTGCTACTCGCTTAAGCATATCATGATATAAGCTAGGCAGATCGAATAATAGTTGTAAAATACACCACCAGAGGCGCTGGCTGCGCTTTGTTTATGTTTACGCAGTCATGGCATCTGACGAGTTTGTGAGTTTACAATTAGATAAAATTGATAATAAAAGGGAATGTGGTAACAAAAGTCCTTACCAAAATAATTATTTGTTATTTGGCTTATGTTTTAAATTTCTTGACTTATGTTGAATAATAATTTCGTTGCGACTTATGTTGAAAAATGTGATAACTTGTGCGAGTTTACATATTTAAGATTAGGATTTTTTTTATTCACTTATTTATAATATGTACACATACGTCATTTTTAGTACGAATAATTTTGAGGTTCATTAAAATCTCTCTACTTATTTAACTAAAACATGATCTTCCTACAAAACGATATGGCTTAACGTGGCTAGCCAAATCGACAAACGACGAGTGTCGAACGATTGGCCTGATATAAGTCAGGCACATCATGAAAGGGTGCCAGATCACTATGTGCCTAGGCGCATTATGATCTGCCTAATTTTAAGATCGGCCTGCGACATATCTTATAAATAAAATCGTAAACTTCGCGTGTCTGTACATTGAAGATATTTGCAAAAAAAAAATTGGGGGGTATAAGGATAAGCAACAGAACACATTTCGATCATTTTTGAAATTTTTGTCTGTTTGTCTGTTTATCTGTTTGTCTGTTTGTCGGTTTGTCTGTTTGTCTGTGAGTTTGTGCACGCATCACTTAAAAACGACTGAACGGACTTTGATGGACTTTTCATAGAAACATGGGGCTTAATTTGGTGTAACATATAGGCTTTATTTCATTGCAATCGGTGCAGTCAATCAAAAGTTATGCGAATTTATAGTTTCCGAAAACTCGCATTCACTGCGACGAATGTAGTAGGGTGTAAATGTTCGACTGAATTCGTGAGCGGTAGCGGGAGCGGGTATGGTACCAGTGTAATTTGAGTGTTTGAACTTTTGACTGAGTTACCCGATTACGATGAATTTGTGGTATACGTATGCAACAAAGTAATGTTGGTCGGAATTTGGATTGCGATGGATTAGTTACGAGGACTACATTTGGAGAGACGAGGGAAAGAGGTTTGAGGGGTGGGTTGAGGGGAGAGCTGAGGGGAGGTTTGAGAGGAGGGACCTGGACCTGGACTTGGACTTGGACCTGGACATGGACTTGGACCTGGACATGGACATGGACATGGACCTGGACTTGGACCTGGACCTGGACCTGGACCTGGACCTGGACCTGGACCTGGACCTGGACCTGGACCTGGACCTGGACCTGGACCTGGACCTGGACCTGGACCTGGACCTGGACCTGGACCTGGACCTGGACCTGGACCTGGACCTGGACCTGGACCTGGACCTGGACCTGGACCTGGACCTGGACCTGGACCTGGACCTGGACCTGGACCTGGACCTGGACCTGGACCTGGACATGGGCCTGGGCCTGGGCCTGGACCTGGACCTGGACCTGGACCTGGACCTGGACCTGGACCTGGACCTGGACCTGGACCTGGACCTGGACCTGGACCTGGACCTGGACCTGGACCTGAACCTGGACCTGGACCTGGACCTGGACCTGGACCTGGACCTGGACCTGGACCTGGACCTGGACCTGGACCTGGACCTGGACCTGGACCTGGACCTGGACCTGGACCTGGACCTGGACCTGGACCTGGACCTGGACCTGGACCTGGACCTGGACCTGGACCTGGACCTGGACCTGGACCTGGACCTGGACCTGGACCTGGACCTGGACCTGGACCTGGACCTGGACCTGGACCTGGACCTGGACCTGGACCTGGACCTGGACCTGGACCTGGACCTGGACCTGGACCTGGACCTGGACCTGGACCTGGACCTGGACCTGGACCTGGACCTGGACCTGGACCTGGACCTGGACCTGGACCTGGACCTGGACCTGGACCTGGACCTGGACCTGGAGTGGGATAGGGAACGAAAGTGGGAATGGGAGCGGATCCTGTAGTCCACGCGAGCGGAGCCGCGGGCACAGCTAGTATATAAATATTTGTGAAAGAGAGCGTCCATACTGCAGTAGGAAAGTCACTGCCTCCAGCTTTGCATGGTCAATTTGATACCTGGTCATGCAATAAATTTGAGGGTCGGTGGCCACTCCTGAATTCGACACTTCTAGATTTGACCACTGCTGTTTTGGACCACTTCTGGGTGTGGCCACTTTTGGGTTGGGCCACTGCTAGATTGGACCACTTCTGGATTTGACCACTCCTTTTACAATTGTAAAAACAGTTGTAAAATATACGGCAGTAGGTATATATTTTTTTTAAGTTACATAATGAACAAGAATACAACAACAACAACAAAGCATCTCTGTTGCGCCAGCAGTGGCACACGGAGCTCGGTAGCCCACAGATGGGACTGTCCAACGCTGGGGCTGGATACAACTGCACGTCATTCAAGTAAACTAAATCCTCGTATTGGAAAGCTGTGTAGGTGCGTCTTTTATTGTTTGTCGTTATACTCGTTCATTATATGAATGTTTGCAAAATGAAATAGCAAATTGCGACAACAAGTATGATAAAATGAAACTGGCAAATAAGGAACAGTATACTGAAAGTTCAAACTGTTGGCAATAAACGAAAGTTAACTAACTGCTAATACCAATGAGATAGAAATTTGCTGGCAACAGCTAGCGTTTTATACTGTGAGTACAGTCCTTCTGCTCCCGAATACCTCCGTTCCCGTTTCCACGAGCTACCCCCCCACCCACCGACCTAGACGTGACTGCGTCACCAAGACTCTCACTTATCCCAAATCCAACACCAAATTCTTTTTCAATTCCTTTACTGTCCGAGCGGCGCAGATGTGGAATAAACTGCAGACGGTCATTCGAGATAGTACGTCGGTGACATCCTTTAAACTAAAAGAGCACTATCTGTCTCGCTCAGTATAATATGATATGTATGTATTTATGTATGTTTATTATATTTATTATTATTTACTATAAATATTTATTTACTATATGTAATATGTATGTATATATATATGTATATGTGTGTAACGTAGTTTCAGTATTTAGTTATTATGTAGTATTTTATGCACTTTTTGCCCCCTCGCTCTTAGTGCCTTGTCTCACACCCTGTAAGGTTGGCTGGAAGAGATCTCTTTTAGAGATAAGCTCGCCTTTGTACACAAAATTTGTAACTATATTTACTTTTAAAATTTGTGCAATAAAAAGAATATCGTACAGACTACTTCAAAACAACTGCATGAATAAATTACCATACGTGCCCACTTACTGTCTCGATAATAGAAGTGACGTGAATATAAAAACCCCAATAAATGTGCACCGTGGCCGATCAGTTAGTTGTTTGTCACACCAGTTACAGCTCGCAGCAATATTGTTGGGGGATATGACTTAGGCAGGCTTGTTTGTGCTGTTTCAATGGTAGAAATGAGATCGATTTTCTGGGAATTGGTTGTAATGAGTTAGTTTTAATCACACTATTATTAGAAATGCGAAAGTTTGGATGTTTGTAACTCAATCACGCTTCAACCACTGAACGGATCGGGATGAAACTTGGCACACATATAGGTTAGGTCCTGGAATGGGACATAGGATAGTTTTTATTCCGAAACGGCAACTAGGAGCGGGGCGGCGAGCGGCGAGAACAAATGTACAAAAATGTTAGCAGCACGCCACGAGGGGCCGCAATCAGCGGCCAACCCTCCGCCTGCCGAAACCGCGCCGCTCGCCGCGCCGCGTCCCGCTAAGCCAAAAGTCGTGGCCGAGGGTGTCTTAAAGTTCACTATCACCCCTAATATTGAGCATTACATTTAGTATAAAAAAACTCTGGAGTCGCGGGAAACACCTTATACGTCATAAAAGACAAGACACACAAAAAAGTTGCAATATAAAATCCGTATCACAAATATCCACAGGCCAATGACATCCGCCAGTTTGCACGGCAATCTAGCGGATGTGACCAAAGGGTTATTCTAAGAAAAGGCTACAGAGCCCACAAAGGCAGTCATGATCCCTTCCGGTTTGCCATTTTGACTTGCCATTGTACATTTAATGTGGTTTTAAGAATGGAAGGCATTAGCTGTTTTGTAAACTTTATTAGATTTGGCATGGTCGTTTAAACCCGAATTTTAATGCTTTGATTCCGTTTTGATGATTGACAGCAGCTGTGTTACGAAAACATGTGTCTTTGTGAAGTTATTGAAGGACTTTAATGCAGGATTTAGGATAAGCAGCTCCTTTAAGGGTAATCAAATCGACTACCGGTCCAATCCGTTATTCGCCTTGGCGACACCCACGGAATCTTGGAGGAGGCGATGCACCAGGGACGACCTGCAGTGTTCTCCATTGTATATTTATATCATTACTATCATTATTCGAATGGAGACCGCGACTGGACAAGCGTAGTTTGGGACGCCCCCTGGCTAGATGGAGCGCTGATCTGCGTAAGGCGGCGGCAATGACTGGATGAGAAGAGCCGAGGATCGGGTTCAGTGGCGCACCTTGGGAGAGGTCCACCTACCAAGCTGGTAGTTATTCCATATCTCCCAATCCCCCCCCCTCAGTTATATCGAGTTTACGACCAAAAGTGTGAATGTAAAAATTAACAAATTTCCCGAAGCTGTACCATTCGTCATCATCGGAAAGTTAGTTGAAATATATTGGTTTCTTAGCGCGCGATTCCCTTGTTAGTTAATCGCGAATTTAAAAAAAAACATTGTTAAGATCAACGATCTCTATGTACTACCAGATGGAGCGTTCCAAACAATCTCTCTGTTCCACGCAAGTAGCCACAATTCTTTCACATCCACTTTGAAACTTGTGCAGTTACTACTCAAAACATTAAATTATTTACTAAATATTGACATTATTTAACCGCAGCGTCAATATTTAGTAAATAATTAAATGTTCTGCGTAGTAACTGCACATGTTTCAATGTGAATGTGTAAGAGTTGTGGCTACTTGCGTGGAACAGAGCGATTGTTTGGAACGCTCCATCGAGTAGTACATAGAGATCGTTGGTTAAGATTTAATTATATCTTGACAATGTTTTTTTTTTCTTTTAAAAGATTAGAGATGGGCTATTACTTCTAACTAAGCTGTCAGTGGGTAAATGATAGTTTGTTTTAGTACTGTATCCAATTTGTCTGTGACAAGTGTTACCCTTTCGATTTATATTATCAAACACGTGTGTTGATACGACGCCCCCTAAAATAGTTTATCTGATAGTCGTAACTAATTTTACGTCACAGTACCTACATATTATTTAATTTAGACAGACATTTTAAAATAGCGTTTCTGCACAACTCTTGTGAGTTGCTAAATTGTCACTAAAATCCATATTAATGTACAACTTTTTTTCTATTAAATGTAATTTATGAGTTTAAATCCGTCTGCCCAAGAATACTGAATAATACTGCGTTAAATAATACGTAATTTAGACCTAGTTACATCAATATTAATACTCGTTAATTTGACAGCATCAAAATGTACTCTTATCAAATTCTTGTATTATGATGGCAGTTACGACATATTTTAGTTTTTTAGGTTGGTATTTTACACAACTCACGTCACTATTATTAAATTGTCTTTCTTTTCTTTTCTTTCTTTTTTTAATAGACATTCACACCAATTATCCAGTCCCAAACTAGGCAGAGCCTGTGGTATGGTTACTAGATAACTGATATACATACTTAAATAAATATATAAACATCCAAGACTTGGGTACAAACATTCATATTCATCACACGAACATTTGCCCCTAGCGGGATTCGAACCCGCTACCTCCGTCGTGGTAGTCCGAGTGCTACCCGTTCAGCCACGAAGGTCGTCCTTAAGTAATTGTCATTAGGGAAGCACCTATTAATGTACTTCTATACATACAGAAGATTCCGGTAGAGTAGAATAGGACCACTTCAACTCTTCCCGTGGATGTCGTACAAGGCGACTAAGGGAATACATTATAAAACACCAATCAGGCCTCCCCAACCCGTCTGGCCAGCGCGGGGAGTGTAGGCCAAATCCTCCGTCTGTCTCCGGCAGATGAGAGAGGGTTGTGCTCCTGCAGTGGAGACAAAAATAACCCGATGATTATGATGATGACATACATAATGCTCACGCCTTGGTCCCAGAGGGGTTGGCAGAGACGATGTATCGCCACTTTACGCGATTCTGACACACCTCACTAGCCTCACTCACATTCATCAACCTTAACTCCTATAAGTACTTCTTTAATTTCTGTTTAATGTTCTGTATTTACTTCTGACTGCGCAATACAATTAAATAACGTAGTTTGGATACAGTTATATCACTTTTATGAAATTTAATTTGACTGCATCAAAATATACATACTCAAAGAAAAATATCAAACACTTGTATTTGGCAGATACGACAATTGTCTATAATTAATTCTACTTTAATAGTAAGTACTTCAGACTCTGTAAAATCCGTTTCTACATCCTGCTTCGATATTATGATATTCAACTTGACTGTACTCAAAGTTAAAAGCAATAAAAAGCCCTTGTAATTTGGCAGTAACGAAAATTTTCAGTCATTGATACTTTTTGTTCTAAACCAACGATCTCTATGTACTACTAGATGGAGCGTTCCAAACAATCGCTCTGTTCCACGCAACTGTGGCTCCGGAGCTGCAACTCGGTTACATTCACAATGAAACTTGTGCAGTTACGACTCAGAACATTTAATTATTACTAAATATTGACGCTACGGGTAAATAGCGTGCTTCGATATTATGATATTCAATTTGACTTTAGACTGTACTAGGTAACATGACACTGTACAAAAGCAATAACAAGCCCCTGTAATTTGGCAGTTACGACAATTTTCAGTCATTGATACTTTTTGTTCTAAACCAATATTCTTTATTGTAAAGTAGAAAAGGCTTAAAGCCTGTAACAATCGCCACTCAATCAAAGAAAGGAAACAATGCTAGGGCTAAACGGATTGACGACAAAGCTTAAGAATAAAAAGAGGAAATAAAAAACAAGCCGTCGGCGTTCGCCGCAAAGCGTTTCGTGTATTTACTGCTAAAAGAACACAATAGCAATAGTTGTGATTGCAATGTGGTAAGGGTGACATTGTGCAAAGAATAAACGTGTGGTGTAAGTGAAAAGAAAAAGACAATTAACATCTAAGTTAACCTAACCCACATCAAATCGCCTACTCAATACAATAGTGGCACATCTCAAAATATGGGCTTCTGCAATTTAACATCAAATTTTGAATACACCTAAGTTACTACTTGTTCTTTTCAGTAGATGGCGTTAGGTGTCTTTGTTGCATAACATAGAGTATGACATTAAGATTCAAAATTTGATGGTAAATTGCAGAAGCCCAATTTTTGAGATATGCCACTACTGTATTGAGTAGGCGAAATAATACTGATTTGCATGCCCAATGCGCACTTTGATGTGCCATGCTTATTTTGTTCAAATTCAATATTTTATTTGATGTGCGTTTAAATATTTCTCAAAGAAAAATATTTTAAGTAAGTAATACTTCGACAGCATTAGGTATTGGAAATTTCCAGGAAAAATCCGGCGACCCCGGGTTTATTTGGACTTTTATTAAGATGAATTAGTTGTTCGGAAATTGTCAATGCAACAAGTCAGCATACAAAAACTGGTTTTTGCCATGGTATGTCTGGTACGCTAGCGTGTTCGTATGTTATTCATTTGGCATGGAAAATATCAACGCACTGCTTAAACCGTTGTATCAGAATCTTGACATTTTGGCCAGATACTTAGTATTTTTTTCTGGAATACACCTCAAAAGGTTTAAAATCTTACGCAAACAAATACATGGACAACAGCTTGTCAAAAATTATTTTTTAATAATATTTTTTTTATAATATATCTAAACTTATATATAAATCGTTCCATTCACGACGGCAAGCCCCGCTACTTTTTGCAAGAGGTGATCGCGGAACGGTATTTTACGGCATAAATGATATGAATAAATAAGATGTAGGGGAGACTTGGTACGGTTGTAACAATTTTGCTTCGATCACTTCAAGTAGATTGACTTCAGTAAGTTTCCACTCTGTTGGTGACCTAATAAATAAGTAAATAAAAGTATATCTCTCGTAACTCACACCATACTATAGCGCTCTCGAACAACCACTCTGTCAACGCCGACAAAACCTTACATCGAAAATTGTTCAACAATTAATATGGGACTTGAACCTCTAAGTGGCATGAGAATTTCCCTGCCTCTGATTTTGTTTAAAGCAGCGTTTGTCTCGTGGTTCTCAACTTAGAACAGGGCCACGCTCATTCTTCCCATTGGTGTCAAGGCGACTTAGCGATTGCACCAGAGATGGGAAGCAGCGTTCACCGGTGTATTTTGTCTTATTCCTGATAATAATAATAAAATCATTTATTCATCTTTTAAAAAATATACATACAATAACTCCGCCAAACTGTATAATACAGTTTGTTGGCAGAAATAGCTCTCTTACTTTATACACACCTATGGCAGAGAATACTAAATATCACTACGCAATGGTGAATAGCAAAGCAAAGTTACAAAGTTTTTAATATTGATATTAGCACAAAAAGATTGAGGTTACGTTAATGAGTTTTCTAGATATTTCTTATATTTAATTCTGAAAGTGTTTTTGTTGATTACATTGCTTCTGATGCCTAGTGGGATAGTGTTAACAATTTTGGGTACCAAATACTGCCTTGTTCTTTCACCATAGTAGTTGCAGACTACTATGGTGGTTGTAGTTGTACACAAAACAGTTGTTGGTCAACACTCCTTGTGAAGCGTTAGGTTTACGCTTGACCTCAATCTCATCGAAGTAAAAAGCCGAAGAGGCCTAGAAGATGCCTATTCACTCTTCCTTTAAAAAGATCCAAGTTATACTTGTCTGGAGATACAGAAGTTGACAGGGAGTTTCATTCCTTAGCAGTTCGCATTATGAAAGAGGAAGCAAAACGCTTCGTGCAAGAGCGTGGTATGTCTACTACATAAGGATGAAGTCCCTCACCACGCCTGGTAGTCCGGTGATGGAAGGAGGATGGGGGAATCATATCGTGAAATTCTGGGGCACACACCCCAAAATGTAACCTGTTATATTATACAGTAAGATCATTACTGCGATCACCAATCCTTGTTTGAATAATTTTAATATAAAACCAATGTATTTCTTTATAAAACGAATTATAAATAAGCATTAATGTGTGAACTAGTTTATAAATTGTATTTCTGTTAGGAATCTGACTTTCATTATTGTGTATTGCATTGAAAGGTTTGTTTTAGTATGAATCTATTTATTACCTATGGGAATATCCTGCGTCATACTGGCACCCGTACCTAGCTTACGGCAAAAACGAGGCAGTGCTCGTAATATGAACAAGCTATAGATAATTACTTGCAGGAGGGCGCCCGCCTGCTAATTGGAAACTGATTTCTTCTCACTTGGCTGAATTCAGACGTCGTTGATCAAATAACTGTAACGACGTCTAATTGAAACATCAGCAATTAAATTGTGAATATAACTTAGGGCATTTAAATTGTAATTTGCAATTTCTTTAATGACTCGCTTGTGTTAATATTTTAAGTTGCAAGTAGTGGTGACCGACCGTCGACCCAATGCTATGGATGAATATTCGAGCGTTTCAACCGCAGAAAAGAACAATAAAAACTAGCTGTGCCCGCCCGCGGCTCCGCTCGCGTGATCAACAGAATCCGCCCCCATTCCCACTTCCGCTCTTTTCTCTTCCCACTTCTACTTCCACTCCCACTCAGACTCGAGACTCTCAATATCCCAATCCCAACTCCAACCTTAACCCCATTCCTATCCCCAAAAACTAAATTTCACTCAATCCCATACGCGCCGCGCCGTTCGCCCGTAAAGAAAAACGTTACATGGGGGGAGGGGGGATCAAAAATCTCCGAAAATGGCGTTACGTAATACTTGAACGCTCCCTAAGTCAAAGTTAAATAAATAATTAGCCCCTATACCTATCTTCCAAGTCCATTTCTGGATCCCTCTGGCTCAGTACACGTGCAAAGTAAAGGGTCCAGGTTCAGTTTTAAAAGCATTTATAACATGCTTTATTAACTTTTACCAGGGCGGCATGATGGCAGAGTGGTGTAACTGTATTTTTTTATTTTTTTCATTTTTACGGTTTGTAACTGACTTCAAATTCAGAACGGGAAGGTTTTCAATTCAATACATATTAGTTTTAAATACTAATGATGTAACTTTCGTTCATGTTTTTAACAATATGACGTCCTTAGACGTACTATCACGATAAGAGCCACCGGTATGAAGTCTGTAGACGTACTATAGTGGTAAGAATTCTTTCTATGTCATGTTTGGGGGTGCCATCATTGGGAAGAAAATAAAATAATTCACGAAGGCATAATAGACATTTAGTTCGTTTATCTGAAAACCAGCTGTTTTTGTTACTAATATTATGGTAAAGCCTATTATAATGTACACGAAATACATCCATAGCTGAACATAAGCCTCCCCAATAGAATGTCACTTGTGGTGGGCTGTCCATTGGGGTATTTGCCATAATCACCACGCTTGGCAGGCGGATTGGTGATCGCAGTAATGATCTTTATATACACAGGAGCTTACTTCTGCCCATCCCTGGTGCAATTCCTTAGTCGCCTTGACGACACCCACGGGAAGGTTGGGGATGACCCTACTCAAAACCGAGAACCACTTGGCACAATACGAATACATCAAAGAATTAATTTAATTTAATTATGATTTGAATTAAATGTATTATAGGTATTGATTTGATAGTATGTTTTGAATTAAATGTAATATAGGTATAGATTATGTTTATTCCAATTTCATTATAATGTAGGATGTTGACATGTAAAAATGTTTTATCAATAAATTTACATTTTTTTTTACTAATTTAAATACAGATGTGTTTCCACCCTACCACCCAACAAACAGCAAATTTAACACAATCGATAATATACGAAAAACTGTTATACCCAGAACAAGACATAATTCAAATTTCAAATATATTATTCATAAGTCAAATTGCCACATTTGCACACAAGAACCTCCACCTATTCGAGAAAAAAGGAGTTAACACTAGATACCCCCTCCGCAGTAACCGCAACAAAGACCGCCTCGTAATGCCGTCGCACAGACTGGCCAGGTCGGAGCACAGCGTGTACGTGCTGGGTCCCGCTGTTTACAACCGTCTACCGGACGCGATCAGGGATGCACCTTGCCGCCCCACTTTTAATAACAAGCTGAAAAACTGGCTGATAGAAAATATGTTTTATGATTTAAAACAATTTTTGGACTTACCCATGTTACTGTAAAAGTAATTAAGTAAATATATAATTCATAATAATAATTAATAATAATGAGTAACAAATACCTATATTTTTCTTTAATTTTGTATATTGATGTATACGCTATTTTTGACGTTGTATGTAATAACATTTAATTTAATTAACTTATGATATGATATTTTGAATATATCGACATTCTTTTGACTTGTAACAATTGTTATCAATAAAATTTTCATTTTCAAGACACAGTTTTAATACTAGTTAAATTACACTAAACCGTTTAAGCTGTAAGCTCTTACGCGGTTAAAACATAACCTCCTTCCACAGTAGGGTAAAAAAGGGCCCAGCAATGTAAAGCGCAGTTCATTTATAATGAATCCCAGAGTGATACCCCACTTCATAAAGGGTAAGGTAATCAACTCGTTCACTCTGGGGAAATTCAGGCAAAGTCTGACACAACTGCGTTAGGAATTGTGGAGTCGACATATAGTGCAATTAAAGTGTCAGTTTAAACTGAAATTATGATATATAATGTTGAAGCTCGTTCTACAGATAGCTAGCTTTTTCATAAAGCACCATCAATAAGACAAGTTATGATATATTATGATCTAACATTTGCTGTTTAGTTTCCAGCTCAGAATAAGGTCAACCCCAATGTTCCCGTGGGTTTTATCAAGGCGACTAAGTCCGCCTGCCAAGCGTGGTGATTATGGCAATGGACAGCCCACCGGTATTATGTATTTCGGCTGATTAAGATGTAATAGAAATATACAATGCTAAACCATTGGTTCCAGGTAGAGAAGATGTATCGCCACTGCGCGATCCTGACATACCTAACTAGCCTCACTCACATCCATCAACATTTTAATGCACTTCCTTTTATTCATCTCTCTGCGGACCCCAGCCTTTTCAAGGACGTCACCAATGTGATCCTTGAACGTCCTCTAGCTGTAGTTCCTTCCACATTCGCACTGGAAATCTCTTTTGTCACTACTCTTTCACTCATACGCTATAATGTCCAAACCCGCTGGTTTGTTTTAGGGAATTATGATGTAGGTAAATATTGAACAAAATCATGCAACCTTTAAATATTAACGACTGAACTTTATTTACTCTGATTTACGGTACACTTTACACTCATAAATAATTTATACAACATTTTAAGAGCAGAAATGTTCCATAGAAAAACATTCACTTTTAAAAATATGGTAAAAGAATTTATGATTTTATAAAACTTTTTTAGAAAAATCTACTTACGAACTTTTTTTATTTGACCGTTATGTAACTCGCAGCTCGTTGTCCATTAATATCATGCTTTGATGTAGCTAAAGTTAGTTTGTAGTGACTTTCAATTTTTACATCAAACCCCTTTTTGGGGTTTAATGTAAAAATGTTAGACAGTATAATAATAGTTAAATTATTCCGTAACCAAATGTTATTAAAATCTTTAGGATACCTTGAGTAGATACTTAACTGATCTATCAATCCATAAATCAAACCGCTGGGTCTAGACACTTTTCGCGAAGAGATTTTTCAAATAATGCAGATAAGGCAACCAATAAAAAAGGATTTTTCAGGTTTCCGTTAAATTGAATATTTTTTTGGCCGTCTAGACGTCTGTCTAGTTATCTTGAGTACTACAGCACCGATTGAGCTGAAATGTAGAATACACATGTAAAATTATCGGGCAGTTATGGAAATTCCAGGAAAAAAGATCTTCTCCTATATATTTTAAAAGAAACAATAAACAAATAGACGTATCTCTTTGATGACTTTTATTTAATGAACCCCGAATTTTCACAATAACCCCAAAAATAAAATATGATGTCGCCTACACATTAAACGTACACAAATGAAACATATCCTTGCCTTTAACAAAACCAATTTCACATGCACATCCCAGAAAAAATCTCTTAACTATTTTGATCTTTATTCCCTTTTAATACAGAATATTTAATAGTTCCTTGTATGTAATTTTTTTTGTTCCAAAGTCACTATGAAACCTGTACCTGTTCCACAATTTCTAATAATTCCACAATAGTGTAACTATAACAAAAGAATCGATACCTCATTCTTATTCACTTACATTCATTTCTTACCGTAGCTAAAACATGAATGAACGTAAATTCCATGAATGGGACGACAAGTGATCCCGTAGTGACGTACAGACTTACAGACGTCACCTGTATAGCATTTTAAATATCGAATTCTCAGAAGCTATTGTCCACTATTTTGTCTCGATGCTTGACTTTGAATATTACTGTGTCCAGGTGGTCATTAAATAACTTTTCTGCGCTCATTTCCGTTTCGTTTTAACGGCTTTTGTGTTTTGTTACAATCGTATTTTTGTAATAAATCTAATAGTGGACTTTGTGTGATTATTTTACACTTACAAGGAAACCGTTTCACCGGTTTCAATGAAACTTGGTACAGAATAAATCATCATCATCATGATCAGGTTATTTTTGTCTCCACTGCAGGAGCACAACCCTCTCTCATCTGCCGGAGACAGACGGAGGATTTGGCCTACACTCCCCGCGCTGGCCAGACGGGTTGGGGAGGCCTGATTGATGTCTTATAATGTATTCCCTTAGTCGCCTTGTACGACATCCACGGGAAGAGTTGGAGTGGTCCTATTCTACTCTACCGGAAACCACACGGCAAACAGAATAAGTGTATTACATAAAATATTACATACCTATATAGACTAATTCTGACATGTCAGCGGAAGATTTTTAAACTCGCCGCCAGATGGGGCTGAGATGGCAAAACGTTAATTCGCTAATTTGATTACAAAAAGGTTTTATATATTTTACCTTTGTTAGTTCAATGTCTCTTTAGTACGAGCACAGAAACGGATATAGATAGAAGGGGTTACATCATATGTTTACTTCAGTCTCGCGCGTGCCGATTTTCGGACACAGCGCGCCTATACCGTGCACCATTTATGCCTCGCGGTCACGTTTCTAGTGAGTAGAAACAGTTACGCAGTAAGAAATCACGCAATATGCCACTTTTGCAGATTTTTTTAACAATGTTTACCCGACCTTGGCGCGAAACGAGTATGCGTTGGCACGCGTGTTGCGCCTACTTAACCATTCTATCTTGATTGGATTTCTATACTCACTAATATTATAAAGAGGAAAGATTTTTATGTTTGTAACGAATAAACTCAAAAACTATCGGACCGATTTCAAAAATTCTTTCACCATTAGAATGCTACATTATCCCTGAGTGACATAGGCTATACTTATTACTATTAAAAATCCCTAATAAAACTTCAATAATGTAACCCAAGGTCTAAAATAATTAAGGGGGAAAGGGGACGGGAATTAACGTTTAGTAAGTTTCAACTTTATTTAATTCTGTAGCCACGCGAGCGGAGCCGCGGGCACAGCTAGTGCGTAATATTCTGGTGCCAATTACGATATGGGGTAAACATTTTTAACATGAACACTGCATTAAGACTTTACTGGACTGATTTTTTTGACTATAAATTGTAAAATACACGCTATTACTTCTAATTAATAAATTTAAATTTGACATACTGATTAATTTTAAATAACTTATATTGTATAAAATTGTAATTTTAAATATTGACATGTAGAATAAATTTTATAGCACTTTTAATAATTGTATGCCCCAAAGGGTAGATTGTGAGGATTTATTTATTTTTTGTAAGACCTACATTTGTAAACCACAATTTCAACAATAAATCTTATCTTATCTTATCTTATCATGTTTTATATTTCCTACATAACTACGAGTATATGGGATTTCTTTATGGCAGGTTCATTCGTCATCATTATCAGCGTCCAAGAGTCCACTGCTGGGTATAGGCATCTTCCAAGGCGCGTCACTGAACCCGATCATCGGCTCATCCAGTCATTGTTAGTCGTTCCATCTAGCCAAGACGCCCGTCCCACACTACGCCTGCCCAGTCGCGGTCTCCACTCGAGAACTCGTTTACCACAACGGTAATCGGTTCTCCTGCAGATGTGATAAGCCTACTGCTACTTCAACGTACTAACTTCTTGAGCTATCTCGACTACTTTAGTTCTCTGGATCCTGTTCCTTAGAGAAACTCCGAGCATAGCTCTTTCTATAGCCCGCTGACCTGCATAATCTATCTATTATATATATAAAAGGAGAGTGTGTCCAGCCTTTTCTCTATAGCCACCCAATGCCACCAACACATGGTTGCAGCTTGCAGTGGTAGATAGCCTTTGGTCTGCACTTGCAAGTAAGGGAGTTTGGTTACGGTGGGTGGGTGGTAAAAATATGTGATGGGATACTTCTATCCTTTTCTAACACATAGTACGGCTCATATAAACTCGAGATTGTCCTGAATGACGTTAAGTGCGTTTGTGAGCGACAGTATTGAGATTTTTTCTAGAATATTCCAGATTTTTCCAAAATGTTATAGAATAGTCTAGAATATTTAAAAAAATTTAAATGAACTATGAAAATGTGTGACTGTAATTGGTCCAGAATGTTCTACTAGATTGTTCTCAAAATTTCAAGAATGATCTGGGCAGTTCTGTTTATAATATCAGAAAAGCGACGATTAGTGAAAGCTGTCAATTGTCATGTCGGCTGTCTGCGGGTCCTTAAAATTCGCAGCATGTTCGTAACTGGTATTTTTGGTATTTATTTATTCATTAAACAATTTGTATTGTGTTGAATATAATAATTAAACGAAAAAACATATTAATTATAAAAACTTAAGCATAGTAGTTACAATAATAAAATAGCAACAATAATGAATGTCAATGGGTAATGTCACAATAATCAATTATAATCATCATCATCATCATCAGGTTATTTTCGTCTCCACTGCAGGGGCACAACCCTCTCTCGTCTGCCGGAGACAGACAGAGGATTTGGCCTACACTCCCCGCGCTGGCCAGACGGGTTGGGGAGGCCTGATTGACGTTTTATAATGTATTCCCTTAGTCGCCTTGTACGACATCCACGGGAAGAGTTGGAGTGGTCCTATTCTACTCTACCGGAAACCACACGGCATAGTATCAATTATAATAATAAAATAAAAATAAGTAGGTACCTAAATGTCAATGAGAATTCTAAAAAGTAGTCAATAAAATTTTAATGTTCCAAAAGCCTATCAATCGAATAAAAACACTTATCCACGAGAACGAAGTCGCGGGCAACAGCTAGTTCATTATTATTATTAGTGCAATTAGTATGCTAATTGGTCAGCTAATGCTATGACGGGAATACTGACCGAACAACGGCGATATTACCATTTGAACTAATTAGGTCATACAAACCGCAGTAAAAGTATATACTGCAATGCAAACACATATGTTTAGTCTGCCCGTTACTTCCACATAAAGGCATGTCCGACACTGTTTTACCAGGGTCAAGACTAAGTAAGGTCAGCAAATCGTTCACGGAGCAATGTATACGCATCTACAACAAACTACCAGAGGAGATCTTAAATATGACGGACAGAAAGTTTAAGATTCACATTAAAAAACAACTTTGTAAGAAAGCCTATTATAAAACAAACGATTATTTGAATGACAAAGATGCCTGGTACTAATGTTAATTCAGCTTCGCAAAATCTTTATTAATTGTATGCAAACTTGATTTTTAAAAGATGTGTTGCGTGAAGTTTGTTGCGCCGTTTTTTCTTCACAGCGCTAACACCTAGGAAGCGGTAGTCGATAAAAAAATGCCGTGTATAAATGTACCAAGTGTACTCATATGCAATAAATGATTTTGACTTTGACTTTGACTGCACGTCGACAGGCTCATGAGTCATGATATTACCTTATTTTGGACACACCTTTGTTACTAAGGAAAGTCTATTAAAAATCTTGACATTACATCCCACTAACCTACGAAACAACGTTTCGTATTTGAATCGATCGCGTTGCTATTGTAAAGAATATTCTGCACGTTCATCTGATTTGCGAGGCGTATCTCCTGAAGACTCGAGGAAATGAAATCCTTATTGCTTTGTAATAAAACATCGCAGAGCGCAGTATAAACTTTGTATGTCTATATAGAGATACAGCATGTTTAAAATAAGGATTATATTCTTACGTGCAATAAAGAGTAATTGAATTAAATTGATTTATTTATTATTATGCCGTGTGGTTTCCGGTAGAGTAGAATAGGACCACTCCAACTCTTCCCGTGGATGTCGTACAAGGCGACTAAGGGAATAATACATTATAAAACATCAATCAGGCCTCCTCAACCCGTCTGGCCAAAGCGGGGAGTGTAGGCCAAATCCTCCGTCTGTCTCCGGCAGATGAGAGAGGGTTGTGCTCCTGCAGTGGAGACAAAAATAACCTGATGATGATGATGATAATTTATTATTGTTTTTTTACTAGTCTTTAAATAATATGACCCCACTGTTAGGTTTAGGGAACCGGTCTGTCTTCTGAGCGAGGGCGTTCGGGCCATAGTCGGCCACAGTCCCAGTGCCTTTTTTTTAATGATCTACAACTGCGGTTTTATAAAATTGTCCCATTATTACTGTTTTTATTTATTTATTATATTTAACACTTAGTTGCACACACAAAAGTAAAAACATACAAATCAATAAAAGTAAGGAAAAAAATTACATGTACAAGTGGTAATGCTTATCTCTTTAAGAGATTTCTGCCAGCCTACCAGCGACAGAGAAAACTTCGTGAATGGGCGGACATGTGTGTACCAAACAATAAACGATACTAAATAAATATATAAACCATACATACTTCTGGGATACATAAACTTAGAATACATATACTTTCATACATACGCTCAAATAAATACATAAATATGTATCAATAGATACTTAAACCTTACAAATATTTTTTTATTTTTTTTATTTTTTATTTCAGACAGTCCATATAATTGTTAGTAATACATAAAAACATTAAAAACTGAAGCTACTGACATCAATTATCTGCTGGCAACACCCTGTGATGTACGGAACCGTTTGAACCGGCAATATTTGCAATACATTGTTGTTTCATTCCATTGTCGGTCCCATGCACGATTTCGTGATCATTTTGGGGTTCGTCAGATCTTTTTAACAATGTAGTGAAAAGATTTTTATTTTTTGATGTTATCTTTTTCGCCCACGTATTTTTTACACTAACAGTTCATAGGTGATGCATTTTGACAGTCGGGAGAAGAGCCAGTTGCTTATGGATGGGTAATATCAGTAAAATATATCCAAACATGTGGCCCAACCCTTTGTTAAAATTTTAGTTTTATGATTTAGCTTAAGACAGCTCTAGGGTTAAATTTTTTATTTACAATAATAAAATTAACACGTTTCTCTTCCACACAATTTAATTTCTTTAAAAAAATCTACTGTTATAGGTAACTTAAAAAAAAAAACAATTTATAATTTTTTGCTTTTCTGTTTTTACGTTTTTTTTTCTTCATTTATTATGGATCATAGGTATATAAAGGATTACATGTCATAGTTAGAGCTCAGCTATGTCCCGCCACGTGGGCACACAACATTGTGTCGCAGTGAAGCATGCATTTAAAACAAAGTCACAAAAAAAAATTAAAAGTTAATTAGATACTCGTACAAATTGAAACCTTAAATTGAACCGTCACCAAGAAATTCTTCCAAACTATAATAACATTTTTCTGTCAACAGATCGTGGAGTCTTTTTTAAATAAATTAATCTCATCTACATCTCGTATCGTTTTAGGGATTTTATTATTTATATTATTTACTTAATAAAATGCATGTTGAAGAAGTCATTTACAAAGAATAATATGATAGATCTTTTATTGGTACAGGTTTGATAAATTATATATTGTTCTGCCATAATAGGTTTTAGGAAAGTCTTATTATTTTCATATTTTCCTCAGGAGTATTCTCATGAATCTCAAAAACTTCGTTAGAGTATTGGCATCTAAATATTTTGATATTTTCTTTAGAAGTATTTTCATGGAACTCGAGAAAAACGTTAGAATATCGCATGTAATCTTCTTTATATCCTTCTGTTATGCAAAATGTTAATTATCCATGTAAAATTTTTAGCGTCCTACGTTTTGAGTAGCTTTCTATATAAATCTGAGTAGGGATGCAGGCGGTCTACAGTGATCAAATTGACGATATACCTACTGGTAAAAAAAAAAATACATTGAAATTCAAATACTTACTCCTCCTTATCTTTGACGGAATAAAAATCAAAGTGTAAAAAAATATTTGACGTTTGATTAATTTAAGTAACAACTTTTTTATACTAAACTACTAACATCTTTGCACAGTTGTTCCGTATAGCAAATCCGGTGAGCTTAGTTCGCGAGGTCATTTGATTAGCAAATTGACTGCCGGGGTCTGGCGGATGGATATGGTTAGTAGATTGGCTGATTGAATTGGCCGCAAGCTCATGCACTGACAATTTGAAATATCCCCTACAGTACAATGTTGTCCGAGAGAGGATCGATAACTTGCGAACATATTCTCTACTAGCTGTTGCCCGCGACTTCGTTCGCGTGTAGGGTTGCCAGGTCTTAATACGGCGAAGCCCGACTGGGCAGGCAGTTTACCCGGACTTTTCGATATCAAGGCCGGACACTCTAAAAGTCAACGATTTTAGAACTCCATCCGACTCGATTGACTCGTGCATGAGCCGTGAGATGGCGACTCGATTAACTCGTGCACGAGCCGCGAGATGGCCCAAGATGTAAAAACCTAACAAAAACCGGACGGACCGGACACTGGCGAATTTGGCCGGACAAACATGCAAAAAGCCTGAGCCTGTCCGGCTTTATCCGGACGTCTGGCAACCCTATCCGCGTGGACAGTTAAACATCACAAATTATTATGTATTTCTCGTAGGAATGGAATATTTTATCGGGAAAAAAACTATTCTATAACCTATTCCAGGACCTAATCTTTATGTACTCGTATGCCAAGTTTCATGACGATCCGTCCAGTAGTTGAAGCGTGATTGAGTAACACACATCCAAATATCCAAACTTTCGCATTTATAATATTAGTAGATAGGATAGAACGTAACGTTACAGCTATTGAAATATTTATTGAACTTTGCCAAAAAAGCCAATTTGCTAATTAAATAACTTCCAAACTTAGCACATCGGTTTTACTATACGGAAAAACTGTGCTAAGTTGGGGTATTCGTTTGGTTTATGCTTAATAATTCTTCTTCCCAGGGATTCTTATGCCCAGCTGTGCGGTTCTGGAACCACAAACACGTGAAGTCCAGAGCAGCAATTTTTAATGTAAAATGATGAACATGTTTTAATTTTTACTAACATTATTTTTAAGTCTGTACTAACAAATCTAATAAATAAAAACGTAAAAATCGCGTGTCTGTATATTAAATATTTGCAAAAACATTATTTGGCGGTCTGAGGATAAGTAACAGAACACATTTCGATCATTTTTGAAATTTTTGTCTGTTTGTCTATCTGTTTGTGGTTCCAGAACCGCACAACTCGGCAGTCCGCCCACTCCAGTAAGGTGTGGCTGTCCCGCACGCGACGCATTAGCGACGCTATCCATTTCCTTAATTCATATATCTAAGCTTGACTGGAAGAGATCCCTAAGTGGGATAAGTCTGCCTTTGTACACAGTTTTATTCCTATTTTATTATTGTTGTTGCATACATACATACATACATACATACATACATACATACATACATACATACATACATACATACATACATACATACATACATACATACATACATACATACATACATACATACATACATACATACATACATACATACATACATACATACATACATACATACATACATACATACATACATACATACATACATACATACATACATATCTCTATAGCAAGTGCCAGCTCTTGCAACATCCGTTGAAATGTTTTCAAAAAAGTCAGTTTGCTAATTAAATGTCCTCTGAACTTCTCACATCGGACTTGCTGTAATACGGAAGAACTGTGCTAAGTTGGTTTAGCTGGGATGCTTAGTTTTTCTTTCCGGCTAGCTCTTCTGGAAGTTAGTCTTTCTACTCGGGCACCGTCGCCACATTTTTAAGACTGGTTCTATCCTATAATATTGTTTATTAGTTTCCTAATACATACAAATAGACAGAAAAAAAATTATGCCGTGTGGTTTCCGGTAGAGTAGAATAGGACCACTCCAACTCTTCCCGTGGATGTCGTACAAGGCGACTAAGGGAATACATTATAAAACATCAATCAGGCCTCCCCAACCCGTCTGGCCAGCGCGGGGAGTGTAGGCCAAATCCTCAGTCTGTCTCCGGCAGATGAGAGAGGGTTGTGCTCCTGCAGTGGAGACAAAAATAACCTGATGATGATAGAAATTAAGTATAGGCAATTTTATGTCCACCTAATACGAGTACGAAGACGAGAAACTTACACAAGGTAAAAGTTATATTAATACAAACTGATTTCTCACTTACAAAGGCAGTTTCTCAACCAGAACACATCAAAATGATTGAAATTTTATGTCTAGAGACAGCAGGTTATTGTGAATACGATCACATTATTTCTTTAGCGTTAATATCAATAAACGATGAAAAAATACTATATGTATTTACAGTAATAATAAATACATATAGTCAAGACAAACACACATAAAGTGTAAAATATTCCCATGACATTTAAAAAATAACAATTACAGACCACTTACTATACGAACAGTAGCCGGTAACTTTACTTTCAAATTAAATCTGACATGATAATAACATTGATTCACAATTATAATGCTACAAACATTTATGCATCCCTTTTAATATTTCATAAACTAGTTTTAGGGAGAGTTTTGTAGGGGCGGGGCCAGAGAATGCCAACCCTTGGCCTTCCTTTTAACAAGTATCAGGATCACGCGTGCGGCATACGGCGCACATTATAGGGTATTCATACTTAATTAATATGCTTTATGGAAGCTCAGCTTATAGGTTTTGATATTTGAAGAAAATATGATAAGACATTATCACTGGCAATATTTTTTCAATTAAAAAAAAACACCACTAAATTAGCTTAGAATAGGGCCACTTCCCGTGGTGTCGTCAAGGCGACTAAAGGATTGCACCAGGGACGGGCAGCAGCGTTCTCCTGTGTGTGTATGTTAAGATCATTACTTTACATATTACATAAGAGAAATTGATATGGTAATTAAATCGCAATCTGAGTTGGAATCATTTGACAAAACTTAAAACACTCTTATATCACCTACAACTTTTTTAAAACTTTATACGAAAAGTAGTTGCATCGAATTCTAAAAACAAAATATAACTAGGTTAATAATCGAGTTTACAGTTTGGACGAGTTCTACAAACTGAATAAATTCGTGTAATACGAATATAAATTTATTTATTTTTTACTTTTAAGATCTATTTACATTAAGTATTCTATTTTTGTTGTAATTTAATTTACATGATGACATCTGACATATTTTAATTTTACAATACAATACAATACACATTATTGCACAAACAAATACAGTTACACGTTGTAAAAGTTACAAATAGTACAATTTAAGCGGTCTTATCGCTTTAAGCGATTTCTTCCAGACAACCTTTGGGTGGAAAATAAACATTTTAAATTGACACGTAAAGAAAATTATCAATAAAGTATTTGTATTTGTAAAATCGAGTAAAACAGTATCCAAATTGGAATTAATGGGATTGATATTGGGGATGTTAGCGTCCCATACAAAATTATTCATAGCTACTAAAATGCTTCATTCATAATAATACAGCTTTTTTCCCGGCGGCTGGGGTTGACGGGCCACCGACAAAAGGGTGGGCCGGGCCAAATAATTGCCGAAACGCTTCGAGTGAGACCTATTGTGTTTATTTACAATGGGGTGCACTAAGTGGGGGTAGTTTTTATAATTGTTACTTTAGGAGAGCTCACTCTGAGCCATCAGTTGAGAACCGATCGCCGGGGAGAAAACTACAGCAAATTTTTACACAATGTCTCGTTCGTTTTTAGTTGATACTCTTATAAGTGACAATAAAGATTGTAAAAAGACAGATATGACGAGTGATCCTCTGCGCTACACAAGCTTAGGTCAGCATCTTGAACGGCCCAAGTTCTTACCGTATCCTTATCCGGGGAGTCTCAACAATTTACTGACACTTGGACTGCAGCATCAGCACCGGTCAGAATTATTCAGACCGTTCTTGGAGCATCTGAACTTTCGCTATCCATTGCTGCATCAGCTGCCACGACAGGAGTTTTATGAGCCAGCTCAAGAGGCAAGACCATTTGAAGGTTATATAAAAACTGAAGAAGAACATACCAACTTCGTGAGTAGAAGAAAGAAGTCTGTGTCTCCATTCTTGCATCATCCTTATAAATCAACAGCAACGTCTCCATCTAAGAGTTTAGGGCAGAGATCTCCATCTCTTTCCAGCGAAAGCAGAAATGGAACTCCAAGTCCACCTCTAGCGCATCCTGAAGAACTTCTACCAGGTTACTCTAAAGACATGAAACGTCTACCTCTAAAAGAAGATTCAAGCAAACGCATCAGAACAGCATTCACTGGCACTCAACTTCTGGAGTTAGAAAGAGAATTCTCAATGAACATGTATTTATCAAGACTGAGAAGAATAGAGATAGCTTCAAGATTAAAGTTATCAGAGAAACAGGTGAAGATCTGGTTCCAAAATCGTCGCGTGAAGTTGAAGAAGGAGGAGACGCCAATGGCATCCCCTGATGGAAGAACGAAAAAGTGCTGCTGCTCGAAAACATCATGCCATTCGAAGAATCAAGATACATCGTGTGAGAATGAACAAATTGATGTGGTTAGTGACAATGATACAAGTTTTGAAGCTCAAAATCTTTCACAATATTCTTGACTTTTGAACTGACGATTAAAATTAGTGTAAATTAGTAAGTGTACAAAGTAATTTAGTAAATTGGATCATTGAGGATCCTGCAACATAATGTCACTAATATTGTTACAAAAAAAACTCTAAGCCAATTTTAATGTGCCAACATTTTTATGACATAAAATTGTAACAATACTCCAAAATCGTTAGTAATTTCCTTGCGATTAAGGCTTGTGAAAATAAGAATTAAATGAAGTGACAAAAATGAATGAACGGAATGACAGAAAATGAACAATTTGTTTTGCATAATTCTTAAAATTGACCAATTAGGTAATTAGGTTTAAATAATGTGCAAATGTTTAAGAAAACTCTTTTGTGAATTTTAGAATAAGAGGTGAATATTGTGAATTTTAAATATAGGTAATCAGAAAATTATGAAAGTTGAATAAAGTGATTTTACAAGGAAATATATAAGTATCGTATAGATTTAAATCTTGTTAGATGATAATAAATTTTATATTTCAAATATTTTTGATGTTTTAATTATTTTTAATGACAATCCCTGGAATTTGCTGGCTGTGCTATATTGACTGGGTGCATGATTAAATGTCATTGCTGGGCAGGAATTTCGAGAGCCCTCTGGAATTTAGGGGACATATTCTATTATAAATTTCTTGCAGCAATAATATTTTATTATCAGTCAGTATAATGAAATGATCTCAGGGAGTTATGCTTAAATTTTCAATGACTATGATTTTTGTCTCCCTTCCCCATACTTTCTAAAAATTGTCATAGCTTATTTAGAATAACTGCCGGTCCAGAATGGATCAGAATTGCAAGAGACAGAGATAGGTGGAAGTCTTTGGAGGAGGCCTTTGTCGAAGGACAAGCTGTTATTTGATAAACCGATCATCATTAATAAAATGTAATACTTAGTATTTATGTCAAATTATGGTTTAACAGTAATAAAGGCTTATTATAATTATAATAATTAGAAGCGCGCTCGTCACCTTCATACTCGCGTCACCCGACGTACAGTCTTGTGTGTCTGAATTGCCAAACGGACACTGTGATGGTTAAGGGTCAATGTCGCCGATAAACCTGAAGCTCAAAGATCACAAATGGTCTCCAAGCTGAGAACTGCCTATGTTAGGATGGTTATTCTGATATCTCAAGTTTTATTTACTCTTTTTTTAGGTTTGTGCCTCAAGGATGTTAATGCCAGCCTCGTGAGGCAACACTAATTTTATATATTATTCATACCTCAGTCTGAGAAATAACTTAAAAAATTTATGTAACTGTTTTGCCTTATCGGATAAGGGATTGCTCAATACAATATTTATTACCATTGTGACCCACATTATCTCCAAAAAACTGCCTTCTGTGTACTGTGTTCTGTCTATACTATCTCAAGCTTTAAAGCTTATATTGCTGAATCTACAAACTGGAAATGTTCACATTAAAAAGGATTCAAGTAAATTATGCCCTAAGGACTTAGACTTCTTCGAACAAAGTCGCAAGCAACAGCTAATAAAGGATCAAGGAACAGAGCAAGGGAATACAAGGTTACAACTATTGTATTTCGTAGTCTAAATCTAAACAAAGGATCTGATTTCTAAGGCTTTGTGACTTGAATTTGAAAACTGACTCTTATATTAATCATAGTAAGTTCGTGCGAAAATTTTATTAAACGTCTGCACGAAAACTGGAAATAGATTGCGTTGATCTTACATGTACTTGGATAATCAGCAGCGATTAGATTTCTAAAGTCATTGTTGACATTGATGATAATCAGTACACCTCAAAAAAATTTGTGTCAATACTGTAATCCTTATCAAATCACTGTTCTTTGAAGCAACGTTGTCCTAACTTAGGCTTTAAGCTATTGTATTATAATCTTTAGTAAGATAAGATTGATTGGATTTCAAGTTTATTTCTCGAACATCATTAAAATGGTTCTAAACTTTGAAGAATCAGTAACTCCATTCACTCAAGAGGCATTGTGCGCCTACGCTTTTGTAACAAATTACCCAAAACAATGCCACTAAGAAGTTCTTAGGGTCTCCTTTCTTAGAAAATTACACTTAAGCCGAATTCCGCTGTCAATAATGAATCAAAAGTTACAATAATACGTAATAGATGCAATACGATATTTGTACTACCAAAGAACAGTTCGAACTTTAGAAATGACACGATTCCTAAGTAAATAATTGGTCTGAAGATTGCGAATAAACAAGTGATCTGTGGATACTAAAGGTTCTAACTAACTTATGCTTGACAAGAATTATTTTCGAAGAAGGCAGACTTACCTACAGCGGGGAGCCAAGTTGAAGTTGTTGAGAAGACCGTCGGAGGAAAATGACAGTTACATATAGAGTCATAGTCAAAATCATTTATTGCATATGAGTACACTTGGTACATTTATACACGTAATTTTTTTTTATCGACTACCGCTTCCTAGGTGTTAGCGCTGTGAAGAAGAAACGGCGCAACAAACTTTACGCAACACATCTTTTAAAAATCAAGTTTGCATACAATTAATAAATATTTTGCAAAGCTGAATTTACATTAGTACCAGGCATCTTTGTCATTCAAATAATCGTTTATTTTATAATAGGCTTTCTTACAAAGTTGTTTTTAATGTGAATCTTAAACTTTCTGTCCGTCATATTTAAGATTTCCTCTGGTAGTTTGTTGTAGAAGCGTATACATTGCCCCGTGAACGATTTACTGACCATACTTGGTCTTAATCCTGGTAAAACCAGTAGAACCATTGCAATTGGAAGTTTCTAGTTTGACATTAGGTGTTCTATGGCCTGTCATTCTCTTCTACCTCGCCGCACTTCATTCCCCGAGGCCGTTTAACTCAGTCATCCACTGTAAAAGTCTAATAGTAAAATTCACAGATAATAAAGCTGTCAGTAGACCTGATCTACAAGTTCTACTGGAGTAGACTATGCTCAGGGTTTCTCTGTAAGCTATATCCGCAATGAGGATGATGAGCTAAAAAGATTAAAAAGATGAAGTATCTCAACTATTAGCAGAACTGAAGGAGCTTGACGTAGAGATCGCGCAGCGTGGAACAACCTAAAGAAGATGGCGGAAAGAGACTGGATGCAGAGGGCGAAGGAACGGATGTGGTGGTGTTTATTGTGAAAGGCCTATGCCCAACAGGGGGCGGCGGTAGGCTTTACTCATCCCGCTCCGTGACGTTGCTTATAATGATGATTAGGATGATAATGCCTAAAACAATTATAAGGAAAACATTTTCATAAATATCAGAAACTGTTATATAAATTATCTGCTATCTTTCTTTCGTAATCATATCCGCCTATACCATTAAGTTTTACAAGTACACACTAAATTTACCGTTCATTTACCACAATAGCTATCAAAAAGCAAGCCGTCTCCTAAATCTCTCCCACGATTGGATTCCGAACCGAATATTTGCCCAACGACCATCATCCATCTAAAATCAAATAACGTAATTATTTGCTAAAAGTATTTATTATCTATGGAGGGACGCGCGGCCGCGTGGCAGCAATAACCACCCTCAGCTGTAAGAAAAAAATAAAATAGAATCTATTTTAACGGCTGTTTAGAGCAAAGTCCTTTGCCATCAGCGGTTGTTGCACAAAAATGAGTTGCGAAACCATAGAGCGCCACGCGTCATCTTTTCATTGGTATCTGTTTGAATTACGAATCAGTCTGAATTTGTTTTTCATCAGCCAGTGCTTCTTTACGTCTGAACTGTCATTAAGTGTGTACTTTCACCAAACGTGGGGTATGAAATAAGTAAACCATGTTTATTTGCAGATTGTTTATTTGTCTACTAATAGCATTATTTGGGCTTCTGTTTTCCTTAAATAGAAACTCTATGACTTCCTATACCTTATTATAAGAAATTGTTCTCACATTAATTTCAATTTACGCTCAGACACAGCTTTTAATTTCAACAGAGACTCATTCATAAATTCTGCAGTTCATAATAATCAGAATAAATTTTACAAAGACCAAGTATAAATTAAATAAACGAAAGTAAGAGAGAAAGGCATATCAAAATCATTATGGTTAGTATCATTCGAAGAAAGTAGGTTTAATATCAGTTTTGTAAATTAGTTTACCTTACAACAGCGTCCCTTAGCCTAAACCTACTCATGAAGATAAACCTTATTACTTGACATTTAGACTCAAAATAATATAATTATATTCCACAAGGACTGCATTGTCAGTAACAACAACAAAACTTACCTATCATCAAGTGCCTTGTTACGCTTCTCCTAATTATTTGATTCAACTAACAAACGAATTCACAAAACATTGTTCACCTACAACGACTACATTTACTTCAATTTCAACCTTTCAGCATTGTCATAAGATATAAACACACTCGACTAAGCGCAAAATGCTGTAACTGCAGTAATAAATCCTGCATCACGCTGACAACCGTGTTTTGTCACTGCTAATAGGTTACGGCTTTTAAAACTTATGTCACCCATCACTATTTTATTATTCAATGGAATCTCAACTTTATCGTCAGCTTTTAAATCTCTATTTACATCAACAGTTTTATTCTCATTTACAACATTTATGTGTTCAGCTGCTTTTCCGTTAGCTTTAGTATCAGGGGATGTAGAATCTTTTGCGCTTACATTTACAGCTGATTTGAGATTGTCTATCAATTTTTCGGTTGCATTACTAGGGTTGTTAAATTCGGGATCCAGATGGGAATCATACGAATCACAATACAATGCAATATCATTTGGTGGTGTATCGAATTGAAACGGGTTTCTTTCATGATAAATGGAAATTTAAATTTGTTTCGAGTTTGCAACAAAGTTTGGATCGTAATTCGTCGCGGTGTTGATTTGAATCAATATTGTGTAAAGTTTGTAAATATATTAATGTGGAGGGCAGTGGAAACAATACAGATTGTTCTAAATGTACATATTCATGAGGGGATTTGTGTAATGTCATTCGTGGGTTGATACCCATTTATTGAAGTAAACAGCCATTACTCGGAAATATAGCTGTAAGGTTCCCGGCTTATAAAAACTGACACAGACTCCTGACATACAGTTTACCTAGTTTGGGAGTCAGGGCTTCAAAAAATAATGTATCATACATACATAATGCTCACGCCTTGGTCCCAGAGGGGTAGGCAGAGACGATGGATCGCCACTTTGCGCGATCCTGACACACTAGCCTCACTCATATTCATCAACCTTTTCATGCACCTCCTTTTATTCTTCTCACTGCGGACCCCCAGCCTTTTTGAGGACGGTACTAATGTATCACTTTAAAAATAAAGGTATGTTTAGGTTTAATAGAGCCACCCACCAAACTTCCTGTGGGTGTCGTCTGAGGGATTGCACCAGCGTCATTACTGCGATCACCAATCCTCCTACCAAGCGTATTGATTATAGCAAATCCCACAATCGACAGTAGTGCTACTCGTATTCTCTAAAATACAAACTCACGTGTGAGTCTCATTCAAGTGACTTCACTCACTTCGAAAACTAATCCATGTGCATTCTGTAAACATTCCAGAGCACTGTCGACTGAAGTGAGTTCTTTGTTCACTTCACTTGGATAGTGCTACGGAATGTTTACAGAATTACCAATGGATTAGGTTTCAAGTGAGTGAAGTCACTTGAATGAGAATTATCTAGAGCACACCAAAAGTATCACATATCCCTACTGGTCTGTCCCTACTAGTAGGGAAGAGGGGAGGCTTATGTTCAGCAGTGGACGTACTTCACCTGATGATGATGATGATTCGGTAGTAGTAGTAGATGACGATTTGTAGACTAGAAATACACTTTAATAATAAAAAGTTAATTTTATAAACAATAAACCTCTTCCTACAAGTAATCCCAAAAATAATCAACAAAACAATTTACATCGAATAAAAATGAATTGTTTACGCAGTGGCCCGTGAAATTTAAAGGCCGCTAACAGAGGCCGTTCAATATCCGCAAACAATTTCATCGGTGTCCCGCTAGTGCTAAAACATTTATGAAGTGCGAGTTGGAGAAAGGAGAAAGGGTACCGTAGTAACTTTCTAAGATATAATTTTAAAAAATACAATCAGATATCTTGGAGCCATATCGATAGGTCAGGTCAATAAGGGAACGACAATTTTTTTGTTTGTTTTGAGTAAATAATAAACGCCATCGCCTCAGCTTAGCCAACCTTTACCAGTTCAGTAAGATACAATCTTAAATATAGTATAACAGTGATACGTGAGAAGTTTGATTTGAAAGTCGATGTAGTAACGAAGGTACAGAAGGGTATGTTACGTTGGTTTGGACATTTAGAGCGTATGAGTGGAAAAAGAGGGACGGAATAAGATTAAATCACCAACGCTGGCAGCACTCTATCACCGACTTACAATAAATAGCTCGGTGTTGCCAGAATATATCTACAACTACCCCGGACCTAGTTTAAAATAGTCTATAAATAATTAATTGTAAGATACGCTGACGTATGGTAGTGAATGTTGCGTATGGCAGAAGAATGCGGTCTCTAAGAAAAATATGTGGAGTGAAATTATGTGACAGAGTGGGGAATTCAGTGATACGTGAGAAGTGTGGTTTAAAAGAAAATGTAGTAACGAAGGTAGAGAAGGGTATGTTGCGTTGGTTTGGACATTTAGAGCGTATGAGTGAAAGAAGAGGGACAAAAGAAATTTACTGCGCGAATGTAGAAGGAACTACAGCAAAAGATCGTCCTAGGAGGACGTTCAAGGATCAAATTAGTAACGTCCTCAAAAAGGCTGAGGTCCGCAGTGAGTAATAAAAGTAGGTGCATAGAAAGGTTTATGAATGTGAGTGAGGCTTGTGAGGTGTGTCAGGATCACGCAAAGTGGCTATCCATTGTCTCTGCCTACCCCTCTGGGACCTAGGCGTGAGCATTATGTATGTATGTAAGAAAGGAATGTACATTGTATATTCTTCTTACTAATACTTGCCCATTTCGTTTCTGTTAATATAATATTTAGATATTTAGACATTTTTTTTTTTTTTAAATATTGAAACATTACAGATTATTATTCAATTGCGTTACAATAACTTTTATGCTATAGATAGACGAAACATCTATCTATCTTGTATTCAAAGTAGACACGAATTGCTATCTATATCTTGCACCACGTCCTTCAGCATGACCGATAGACTGGCAGAGAATGCTTTCTGCATTAAGATGCGATGACACTTAAATAAATAAATGTGTCTCTACAAGTAAAGGAACCCTAAAAATTCGATCAAAAACCAGTGAGCGTGACATCAAAACTCCTCATATAGGTGGCGATGGTAAAACAAATGGGGTCGAACTTGCTTGAACGAATTTCGGGGCCAGTTGCACAATATTCCGATATATCATTAATCGGACTTTGAAGCCTGAAACACAGAAAGCGAATGCGTGGCGGAGGCGTTTTTTGTATTATTCGAGGCTTATTCCAATAATCCCCTGCGAAAAATCCCCTTAAATTTTTTTTAAATTTTTTTTTTCTTCATAAAACAAATACAAATAACTAACGATTTAGTATGAGATGTTTATCATATTTTGATGGAATGTGTCCGGAATGAGTCTTCTAGAATACATATATACAATAATTCTAATTTATTGAATGTGGGTCAATGTAACAGTGCCTAGGCTTTTCCACTATCTGATGCTGCTAAGGCACTTTATAGATTAGTTAAGATTGGAGTTAACAGAAGAAATCTAGACATAGACATACTTTATTGATAACTTCCGTTACAGGTCAAATAAATTTTTTACACAAGTTCAATAAAATTAAATTATAGACAGGCAAATTAAACATCAATAACTAACATAAATATAAAAAATTCAAATAAAATTCCTAAAACTAAATAAATTAAGGCATTATATCTATAAGGCATTAGTCATGTAGATATCTTCTGTTAGCATTGTTGTCACCAACACAGTGACGTAGTCGATAAAGCGACTAACCTCTTTGAATAAAGATTAAAAAGAAAATTGTATGAGGCACCTCACACAGAGTACAGCCGCGTAAAAGGTACCTATTTGTATATATATATTTATTGCACGTCTTAAAACTAAATAGAATAGAATAGAATAGACTAGACTAGACTAGACTAGACTAGACTAGAATAGAATAGAATAGAATAGAATAGAATAGAATAGAATAGAATAGAATAGAATAGAATAGAATAGAATAGAATAGAATAGAATAGGTCATTTATTCATAGCTACGACACACACATACATGAGAAATAAACAAAACAGAATTATTAAATTACAATTTAAAAATAATCAAGGTACCTATGTGTCGCAGCAACTAAACGGCGCTGACTCAGCATAATGCTGCAGCACGCTACGCGAACTCCAGCGCTGGTACAGTAATAAATTGTCTGTACAAAGCCGAGCTTATTTCTAAAAGCGATCTCTTCCAGCTAAACTTACAGGGTGTGAGACAAGGCACTAAGAGCGAGGGGGGCAAAAGAAGTTAATAGACTACATAATAACTAAATACCTAAACTACTTATGTATAAAATAAATAATAACTATAATAAACATACATACATAACATACTATACTGAGTGAGTGATTTGTATGAGTGATTTGATTTGCTTTCTGTGTGTTTCTGGCGTAAAGGTTTATAGCCACATGGCCTAGGACCTCATGGTCCCCGGCATAGAATAGGGCCACCCCCAATCTTCACGTGCGTGTCGTCAAGGAGACTAAAGGATAGCACCAGGGACGGACAGCAGCGTTCTCCTGATCATTACTGCGATCACCAATCCGTCTGCCAAGTGTGGTGTTATGGCAAATTCCCCAATTGACACCAAAAGTGGCATTTTATAGGAGTGGAGGGTTTTGTTCAGCAGTGGACGTATTTCAGCTAATAATAAACCTCATTACCAACCGATTTTTTTTTATAGTTTTTGTTTGCATAAGGTAAAACATGGCGGAAATTCGCACCATTGTATCAAATTTTCCTTAAAGTTGGTTCACTAGAATTGTTAACTACCCACCTCTTGATAACTATATGTAATTTATTTTATGTAATATAATATATTTTAAATAGAAAAAAAAACTGAGTCAAAATATGTCCAGCTGCTTTCGTCTTATAAGCATACTAACTGACCCGTACCCACTTCGTTCGGCGGTAAACATTTTCCGACTACCACGAAAAAGTATTTTTATTTTTGGGTTAATATATAGCCTATGACACTCACAAATAACGTGGTAACGTGGTAACGTTTCTATTGGTAAAGAAATCGGTTCAGTAGATCCAGAGATTACCCGCTACAACCGCACAAACTTTACCTCTTTTTAATATTAGTATAGTAGATGTACAGACAAATACAGGGGCCTTCGAAATGATAAAGTTCATCATCATCATCATCAGGTTTTTTTGGTCTCTAATGCAGGAGCACAACCCTCTCCCATCTGCCGGAGACAGACAGAGGATTTGGCCTACACTCCCCGCGCTGGCCAGACGGGTTGGGGAGGCCTGATGGATGTTTTATAATGTACTCCCTTAGTCGCCTTGTACGACATCCACGGGAAGAGTTGGAGTGGTCCTATTCTACTCTACCGGAAACCACAGGTAAAGTATGAGACTTAAATCCAGCTCGCGTTTCAATAAATCATAGAAGTAGACAACGGTGGCATTTTCCAATAATAAATACTAGAAGAATTCTGAAGATTTTTCCCATCTGTTTATCTAAAAAGTTATGATTAGATTTGTTTGTTATTGGTATTGTATTCTCATTGTTTAGTCTTCGCCTAATTGATGAAAGTCTATGAATAGCCAGTTGACGTTTACCCGTGGCTTATTTTGCTTTGGATGAGTCATATCAGCCCTTAAACGTCTACTGCTGGACATAGACGACTTCCGTGGCGGAACGGGTAGCTCTCGGACTGCCACGCCGGAGGTTGCGGGTTCGAATCCCGCTAGGGGCAAATGTTTGTATGATGAATATGAATGTTTGTACCCAAGTCTTGGATGTTTATATATTTATTTAAGTATGTGTATCCGTTATCTAGTAACCATAGCACAGGCTCTGCCCAGTTTAGGACTGGATAAGTGGTGTGAATGTCTGAGATATTTATTTTATAGGGTTTCCCCAATGAACGCCACCACACCCGGTCCTCCGCCCTCCGCATCCAGCCGCTTCCGGCCACCTTCTTCAGGTCGTCGGTCCATCTGGCGGCGGGGCGTCGCAAACTGCGCGTGCCGATACGCGGTCTCCACTCCAGAACCCGATAATCCGATTTCATCGATAGGTCTCGAACGGATTTCAAAATTATTACCAGTTAAATGAAATTATGCGCAAAATGGGATGAAGGACTTCAGTTTTACATTTCCCATTTCGTAGTCAGTTACGAAATTAGGTTAACAAAATGGGACGAGTGGAAAGAAATAAAAACTTTGTGAAATTTTTACATGGAATTCTTGTGTAAACTGCAACCGTATGTTGTGTAAAAATTGCCGAAAAAGGTTTTGACTTTGACATGACCTACCTCTTTCTGTTATTCTTATCCTCTACCCAAAGGTCTGGAAGAAATCGCTTTTAGAGACCGCCTACATGTACATACATATGTAAGTCATTGTGTCTTGCTTTTTTTTTATTTTTTACGTGCAATAAAAAGTAATTGAATTGAGTTGAACGGTTAACTAACCTCAGTTAACAGTATTCCACATCCAGCCCTATGTTTCATTAAAGCGTTATTTCACGCGACATCGGTCGGCCTATCAATTTGGACAGCACCTGCCTCAGGTGATAACTTCGCGATACTTCGGACACGGGGCGACCCCAACGGACGTTTATCGCATATTGGAAAAAAGTTTGACCGTCACTTTGAGCTTTAGAGTAACTTATATGAGGTGGAAAGACTGGCTTAATATTAGAGACGGTTATATTTTTTATGAAGCAATGAGTATTTATACAGTGTAAAATAACCCAGCGCAAAAACAGTATATGTAGTTACTTGGCTCCTAGACTCTACAACATTGTGCATAAATTCAAAGACCTAAGCAACTTTCAAGTAAAAAATAAAGTCGCTGATTTTCTTCTTGGATTGGATAGAAAAGATGTGGAAAACTCCTTGGTACCTTTCACTTAAACACACGCATACACACACACACACACACACACACACACACACACACACACTCACATACACACGCACACACATCACACCCTTTTTCTTCTGTTTATGTGTTTGTATTAAGTTAAAAATTTATATTTTTAATTATTAATTTTTCAAAATTGTTACTCTTTGCTCTACTATAGGTTAGTACTCGTATTACTTCAACTTAGTCATTATGGGGAAGACGCTGACTCCTGAAAGACAGTTTACCTAGTTTGGGAGTCAGGGCTTCATAAATAATGTATCATTTTGAAATGAATAAAGTTATGATTATGTTTATTGATACTCTCTTCCGGGATAGATAGATACATTTAAACGCATAGGTGCCAGGAAAACAGTTAGGGGGCCAGGAAAACCTGGCGACACCTGGTGACACTTCGACCCGTCAGGATTTTTTGTACCAAACTCATACCCACCTACGGTGTCCAAGCCGATTTAATTGAATTCACATACGCCCTAGAGTTTCTTCTTTGGCGTATGCAGGTTTCTTCACCGATTCATCCTGTGGTATCGCACCCTACTAATATTATAAATGCGAAAGTTTGGATGTTTGTTACTCAAGCGTGAGCTTCAACCACTGGACGGATCGTGATGAAACTTGGCACACATAAAGGTTAGGTCCTGGAATAGGGCACAGGATAGTTTTTATCCCGAAAAAACATCTCATTTCTACGGGAAATACATAATAATTTGTGATTTTAAGTTAGTTATAAATAAACTGTACACGAGTTCGAAAAAAATATTGGTACAGGCGGAGTTTGAACTCACGAACGTGAGGTGAGTGCACAACCAACTAGGCTACCAAGGATATACCCTTTGTAGAAGATAGTTCAGAAAATCTTCCATATACCTCATCATCATCATCATCATCAGCCTGTAAGAGCCCACTGCTGGACATAGGCCTCTCCCAAGGTGCGCCACTGAACCAGATCCTCGGTTCTTCTCATCCAATCTCTGCCAGCCGCCCTACGCAGATCGTCCATGTACCTATTTAGTGCAAAAGATATAGTTTTTTACCAAGGGCACGGTACGACTCGTGTAATCCCAAAAAGGACTAGATAGTATACAAATAACACCTAGATTTAGTAACTAAGTAAGTAACTTAGCTTCGTTATATTACGTAGGGCAACATATTTGTGAACACGGAATTTAAAGTAGTTCTAGTGCGCTAATTACGAATATAATATTAGATTTTTTAAATTCTATTTTCGAGTTCACAGGGTAAACGAGTTCTTGAGTTGAGATCGCGACTGGGCAAGCGAAGCGTGGGACGCCCCCTGGCTAGATGGAGCGACGAACTGCGTAAGGCGGCTGGCAGTGAATGGATGAGAAGAGGCCTATGTCCAACAGTGGTATCTTTCAGGCTAGTGATGATACCAGAGATAACCACATAGAGAGTATAATCAAATAATTAAGAAATGTTACGCCGCAGAAATTTAAAAAATAAAATTTACATATTTCGATGAATAAACAAATTTGGTTTATCTGTGGACCGCGACAGGCCTATCTTTTACTCCACTCTTTATGTATAAAATATACCTACGCACTGCGGCCCCGATTGCCGGGGCTACTGGGCAAATCGCGTACAACGTCAATGTTGCGTTTTTAGTGGTTCAGCGTTACATTGACTCTCTTTGTCTTGTATTAATTATTTTAGGTAAGTTTTTGAGAAATTGAACAGGCTTTCTGCCAACGATCTCTATATACTTACTAGATGGAGCGTTCCAAACAAGAACATAACATTTAATTATTACTGAATATATAAGCTACAGGTAAATAGCGTCAATATTTAGTAAATAATGAAAAATTGTGTGATGCCATTAATATGTGAAGACTTGTTATCAGCATATGTATATTTAAGTTTATTATTTATATTTGTGATTAGTCTGTAAGTCTTCCTAAAAGTAAATAAATAAATAAATAAAAAATGCATAAGTGTCAAAGTGAACGAATCCGGGAGCCGCAGTTGCGTGGAACAGAGCGATTGTTTGGAACGCTCCATCTAGTAAGTATATAGAGATCGTTACTCTCTGCCTTCTGTACTTGTTCTGTGCCCAATAATAAACTGTCATGTCATTAATTTTGCAACCATTATACTGTTATTGATTAACTATACTCAGCTACCCCATTCTAAATACTCCAGCCCACAAGCAACAATAAGAGCAATTCTTCACACTATGACATAAATTACCCATCGTTTCACACCAGATCTATACTAGATCCTCGATCAATGGATCTATAGATCATTGAGTGGATCTATTGAATGATGTAGTACTACTCATAATAGGTGATTCGTCATGGCACACTTGTGTTTTTTTTTTGTTAAGATTGTGTTTTATTCTTAAGTTACATTCTCTTGTTGTTGAGTGTCGAAGCTCGTCAAACTACTTCACGTATTTTTAATATTAATAATAATAATCTGTACCTGGAATAAGTATCTGGACCTGGCGCAGAGATTACCGACATGTGGGGTGTGACGTCGACCGAAATCGTCCCTATAGTCCTGTCTGCTAACGGGCTAATTCCAATCAGCCTCGCTGACCACCAGAGGCGGTTGGAACTCCGCGTGGGCTCGCTCCCGGCGGTGATGCAGAAGGCGGTGCTGCTGGACACCGCCCGGATTGTCCGTCGGTTTCTCTCTCTATCGCCCTGACCTCCGGCCGCTTAGACTTCTCAGCCGGAGGAAGTCCGTCTGGCCATTTTGATTTTGCTGGCCAGGCGAGACAATAACTTAGATTTCCCACGTAATAATAATATGTCAGACATTCACACCAATTATCCAGTCCCAAATTAGGCGGAGCCTGTGTTATGGTTACTAAATAACGGATACACATACTTAAATAAATATACAAACATCCAAGACTTGGGTACAAACATTCATATTCATCATACGAACATTTGCCCCTAGCGGGATTCGAACCCGCAACCTCCGGCGTGGCAGTCCGAGAACTACCCGTTCCGCCACGGAGGTCGTCAAATTTTTACGAAGTGGTAATTTTCGTAACGTTCACTTGGGAATTTTCGACTTGAAACTGGTAATAATATTAGTAAAAAATACTATGGAGTTTGTAGCGAAGCGCTACTAAACTTGATAAATAAAACATAATATCATCAAAATACCATTTAGTTAACAAATAAGTTCAGTAAATTAAAATATAAATTGAAGGTATGTGAATAAATAAATCACATACAAAAAACTACAAGATCGTAATTTGTGGCATTTCAGTTCAACAACTCATGATATTACCATCCAACATTGTCGGTAATGCTTACCTACAGCTTACCTCGCATTATTAGATTTCAATGAAATCATTTAATAGTAGAATTGAGCAAATTATAGCATTAAACTATTCTCGCTCGTATCTCCTAAACTACCGTTCCGTTTGGAACGAAATTTGGTAGACATGCTTTTCATATAGCTACCTTTCACCTGATAAACATATATTTTGATTTTGGAAACATTTTGTAGTTTCATTATTTTTAATTATAAAAGCGAGTACATTCCTATTTTCTTATGACAGCTGAGAGACGTCACGAAGCCAATCGATAAAGATCGGCATTCGCTGTCTCTGTCTTTTACTCCCATCAGACAAGGAGGTCGGCAGTCGACATCGACCTAGGGAATAAATCTTTTTACGATGAAAACGACAGCGCGACAGTCTGGATTGGAGTTTCGCGCGATACGCCCGTATCATTTTAGTTCCCGGTTTACTTTCGGGACATGGCTTGAGTATTTCGGCTAGCAAACTCCACCGACTCATTCCGTCAGAACGATGCCCTTCAGGCGTCTGACGATTTATACATTTGCCATGTAATTTCATAACTTAAAGTATAAGTAGTTTATTTTTAATGGAGCGTCCATCTTGAATCGCAACCACGTGAAGGAAGAAGATGTCCGACCACATGTTCCCGACGAGAGACGTTTGAAGTTCCAAAAGAGAGGTCTGCCATCAACAGCGCGATCGGACAGCAGACGAAAGGTTCCCGGCACAGATTGTGTACCCGATCGCCATGCGGTGATCTCCGTCACGTTTTCTTTTGTCCCCACGAGATGCTGAGGACGTCCATCATTCTGCGGTTGTGAACCAACAGATTCCATAGCGGAATCGTATCATCGAGCGTGTGATAAAAATCAACGAATATCAAAACAACGAACTTTATTGTGTGACTAATAACTACCCCCGCGCTAAATTTAATCACGGTATTTGTGTATGGACGATGTTAATTTTACGTTAGGTAGAATCATCATGAAATCCGGTACCGGTGAGTTTTCTTATTTATAATTAACTTATTCTCTGGCCATAATCATAAAGTGCACTCTTCATTGTAAAATTAGATTTATAGATGTTTTCTTATCTTTTTTAATCATAGCCTCTAAATTTGTTTCATTCATCCCTTCATTGCATACCGATTGGACACCTTTATTAATCACAACAATGGCGCCCGAACATATAATATAACACGTGTGTCATCATACTTTTATTAATATTTCACAATTTAAACTTATTTAAAATCAATAATTTTTATTCCACGGAATCTCTGAGGAGGAGAATGAAACTTATATAAAACTGATGTTAAAGATGCTTACCTATTGAATGTGAACTATATTGTCTGGCAAAATTTTTTTGTGAGTGGTGCGGTTGTCATTTTTATATTTTTTTCGTTTTATATCCCATCCAACAGTGCCCATAGGCAAGACTAGATTATTACATTATTGCTAAATAGATACAAAATGACATCAACAAACCCATCACTTTTAAATTATGCCTTGAATGAGATGGTTGACCGAAATACAAGCCCGGCGGATAACACGATAAAGGAAAGCCACCATGAATATCCCATGGATGCAGTAAATGTTTTACCAAGGTTGCCTCGCCCACAGGTACATGGTAATTCCCCAATTTATACAGCGGCTGCTCACCACAGTCATACCCATTCTGTCAATATGACATCAACACCAAAACCAGGTCATGACAATTTATTGAACTTTAACATGGCCAAACCAGAACCACATCAATCATATATTCAGTACGAAATGAAACAGCACAATTTACGATCTTTTAACATCAGGTATGACGGAAAATCGAGCATTGATGATTTCTTGTTGCAAGTAGACGAAATAAGAATCGCTCGCAATGTGGATGAAACCACATTGGTGAGAGGATTTACAGAATTGTTAGATGGAACTGCATTGAAATTTTATAGGGCAGTGAAATCAAAAATTAGCACATGGCAGGATATATGCTATGAGTTTAGATCGAACTTCCAGTCGATAGATTATAATTATTCTACCGAAAGGGAAATCAGGGAAAAAAAGCAAAATATAGGACAATCAGTTTTTGAATTTATTATAGACATTAAAGATCTAAATGCAAAATTAGCATGCCAGATCCCAGATCATTCATTATTGGAAATAGTTAAACATAACCTGCTACCAGGATATGCACAGTTGCTCGCAATAAATGCCATAAATAGTTTAGACCAATTAGTACAGGTCAGTAAAAATTTTGAAACTTATTCTGGTGTACTGACGCACACACAGGGGACAACACAAGGGTACAGGTCCAACAGTGGGTACCAACAAAGTGGGAAACTTAATAAATCAGCTAATCAGACACAACATTACAAACATTCGTATGCACAGCAACCCACTGTTACCTGCCAAAAATGCAAGTCCAGGGGGCACACTTACATGCAGTGCAGAAAAGTACAGGGTGTAGTATGTTTTAGGTGTGGACTTAGAAATGTAATTACAAAATTTTGTCCCAATTGTAACCCATCAGCTGCTGGACAAAATAATAATTCAAAAAACTAAATAATTCCCGGAATAGTAACACATTTGCAATGAAACCCCAATGCAACATACTATCTCCGGAAGTAGCATCTATGACACAAGAGAATAGGCTTTTTGCAAAACTAAATATTATTAATAGTAAGTGTATAGGCTTGGTAGATACGGGAGCAAACATGTCTGTTTTAGGTAACAATAGTTACAAAAAATTTCTGAAGCACAAATCAGAAATAAAAAAGACATATATAAGTGCGCATACAGCCGATAACTCGGCACTGAATGTCGTAGGTACACTTACACTGCCGGTCACGTGTAATAAATTAACAAAAAATGTTGATTTTTTAATAATTCCTAACATCAAAACAGATGTAATTTTAGGAATGGATTTCATTTATAATTTTAAATTGATAAATTTATTTACAATGTCAGAAGACATTGTAACATTAAAAACAGAACCAGAAAGCACTAGCACAGTTCAGGAAATAAAAGCGGTTGTACCCAGAGAGGAACTTAGTTCATCCCAGTCTCAACAGTTACATTCGGTCATTGAGAAGTTTAGGGAAATTTCTTCAGATGAAATAGGGTTAGGAAAAACACATTTAGTCGAACATAGAATAGTGACTACAGGAACGCCTATTAAACAGAGATATTACCCCTTATCACCTCCAAAATTGAAAGCCCTAAATGAAGAAGTTGACCGTATGCTAGAATTAGGAGTAATAGCGCCCTCTAGATCACCATGGTCTAACCCCATTGTAATGGCAACAAAAAAAGATGGTTCATTACGATTTTGCCTAGATGCTAGGAAATTGAATGATGTAACGGTAAAAGATTCATACCCAATACCATACATCAACAGTATACTTGACAACTTGAGGGGGGCTAAGTACCTAACTGCACTAGACCTATCTAGTAGTTTTTGGCAAATTAATTTGTCAAATTCAGACAATTATGATGGAAACGGTACATCGTGTCAAAAGACAGCATTCGTTGTACCAAACAGAGGACTATTCGAATTTAGGCGTATGCCGTTTGGACTATCAAACGCTGGTTCTGAAATGCAAAGATTGGTTGACAGACTGTTTGGTCACCAATTTGGGGATAGAGTTTTCCCGTACATAGACGATTTATTAATATGTACTGAAACATTTGATGAACATATAAAAATATTAAAAAAAGTTCACCAGTTTTTACAAGAGGCGGGGCTAACTTTGAACATAGAGAAATGTAAATTTTGTATTGGCGAACTAAAGTATTTGGGATACATAGTAAACGAAAACGGCTTACAAACAGACCCGCATAAGTTAACTTGTATTCAAAATTTTCCATTACCAACAACTGCAAAACAATTGAGAGGTTTTATAGGATTATGTTCTTACTATAGACGGTTTGTTGAAAATTTCTCTACTATAATAGCACCAATGACAGCGATGATAGGAAAACGAAAAGGTAGGGAGTCGATAGAGTGGAACGAAGAAGCTAGAAAGGCATTTGAATCATTAAAAACGGCACTAACAAGTGCGCCAGTACTAGCATGCCCAGATTTCTCACGCCCCTTCGTCTTACACTGCGACGCGTCATCAGTAGGTTTAGGGTCGGTCCTAGCACAGTTAGACGATACCAATACAGAACATCCAGTCGCATTCCATTCACGTATCCTGTCAAAAACAGAGAGAAATTATAGTACTACGGAGAGAGAACTATTGGCAGTTGTTGATTCGATAAATCACTTTAGACCATATTTGGAAGGTACAAAATTCTCAGTAGTCACAGACCACATGAGTCTTAAATGGCTCAAATCATTAAGCAACCCTTCAGGTCGCTTGGCCAGATGGGCCATGCAAATTTCCCAATTTAACTTTGACATTCAGCACAAAAAAGGAAAACTACATATAGTTCCTGATGCACTGTCACGAGTTGCCATAGAAGCGATAACTTACTCTGACGGAGTTCAAAATACAACAGACACATGGTTCCGTAAAATTTATAACGGTTGTTTAAAAACACCACAAAATTATAAAAACTTTCAAATTAATAACAACATAATGTTTAGATTTGGCAAACAAAAAAATAATTTACAAAATGACAATAATTGGAAAATTGTATTGCCAAAAGAAAAAATACAGTGCTGTATTGAAGAATGTCATAATGGGATAGATTCAGTTCATTTAGGTGTTGCAAAAACATATAATAAAATAAGGCAACACTATTATTGGAAAAATATGTATCAAAATATAGTTAATTATGTAGGCGCTTGTGAAATTTGCAAGGCCTATAAACATTCAAATGCCCAACCAAATGGTCTAATGGTTAATCAAAAAGTTGTAAACAAGCCAATGCACACTTTGTCTATTGACATAATAGGCCCCTTTCCGAAAGCATACTCAGGTCATGTATATATACTCTCTATTGTAGACATTTTTACAAAATACTGCTGGTTGCATGCTCTCAAGACAGCAACAACCAAAACAGTAACGAATTTTATTGAAAATGAAATAATTTTTAAACATGGAACACCATGTATAATTATATGCGACAATGCAACAATTTTTAAGTCGAAAGAATTTAAAAAATTCGGAGAAAAATATAATATTCCAAAAGTATTTTATAATGCATATTATGCACCACAGTCAAACCCAGTAGAGAGATATAACCAGACTGTTGAGACATGTCTTTCGATTTTGGTAGACCAAGAACAAAGAAACTGGTCAAAGTTTCTACCAAAAATACAATTATCCCTAAATAGCTCAGTGAACTTAGCAACAGGTTACACCCCATACTTCCTTAGTACAGGCAGAGATATAGTGTCAGATGGTCAGTTTCATACAATAAGAGGAGACTTACCACAAAACCTAGACGAGTTAGACATGAAAGATAGAGAGAGCTCTGCAATAGCATTAACAGAGCTGTCAGAGATCTTCGAAAACGTAACATCAGCTCTAACTAAAGCTTATCAAAAGAGTGCCAGTAGGTATAACCTTCGTAGAAAGGAAGTAATATTAAGTGTAGGTGACATAGTCTGGCGAAGAAACTTTGTACAATCGCAAGCTGCAAAATATTTCTCAGCAAAACTCGCACCAAGGTTTATTAAGTGCAAGGTTACACAGAAATTGTCCAACGTCATATACATTTTAAAAGATTTGGGGAGTAACAACTCAGGAAAATTTCACATAAAAGACATTATAAAAGTTCATTGAAGGTTTTGTTTAAAATTTTAATAAAAAATTTTTTTGATAATTTTTAAGAACCAAAATTTTTAAGGTTCTCTTTATGGTTCTAGTAACTAGACAACCTAGTGAATTAGGAACACCAATTGGGAAGTTTCTAACCCACATACTTTTTTCATTAAAATAAAAACTGAATATTTTTAGTATAGCCGGAGAGGCATACAAATTTTTTAACATTGTATCAGAACTACAATACTACTTTGAAATAGACCAGATATGGTAGTGAAGTCTGATTCAAATGTTATATAGGTATTATATTATATACAAATATGTGTATAATATATATTTAGTAAATATTTTTAAATATTTTTTAAATTTTAAATCCAAACTCCAGTAGCAAGTGGGACAGTAAAATGATAACGAGTCTCCTAATATTAAGGTAGGACACTCTAACATCTGCACTGTCACCGTAGGTCTCAAAGAGTATTCAAATGGATAAATTTTTTGGTTCTATTTAGACCAATTTTAGCCTACAGATGTCAGACTATTCTAATAGATAGACTAGTAGTGCGGTATGTGTATTCTTCTTAGATACATTTTCTTTTTATATTTTTTCTTAATTGCGGTGCTTATAAACACATGCAAAATAGGTTACATTAAGGCATGTCATTTGTTAATATTTTTCTTAAAACTCAATATAAGAGTTATTTCTAGTTGATAAGAGGATTCTAGTAAGTTAGTATAACCATAGGTTAGTAAGTTTCATAGTTAGTATGACCTACTAGAGGTTCACTTGTTTTTTCATTTTGCATAATTAAATAGTAAGAATGATAGGATAAGTATAGGTTATAAAAATGTTATTAGACAACATTTTAAAACAAATAACAATATTTTTAAATTTATAAACATGAACTTATTCAACATCATTGAAAGGATAGTACGGATAGCTAGCAAAACAGTTGGATTTATTAGATGAGAGATAATGAAGGTGATTGAATAAATGAGAAGTATGTAACATATCTATAAGTATATGTATATATATATAGTGATGAATGAATACGAGTAAGTTAGAAAGATGTATGTATGAAGATGGCGTGTATGTGTGTTTGAGTAAAGAAAGATTTCAAGGAAAGAAAAAGTCATGATTATATTTTAGGCAAGTTTATTTTTTAATTTTTTAGTTACGTTTATTTTTTATTTAAGGCATAAGCAAGAGCTTTGTCAGTTGCTGTTGATAGAATGTGTAAAGTAGATTTTACCTAAAATTTTTTGTTTTGATTTGAAATTATTATATTGATTGGAGGGGCTGCTAAACGCTGACTGTGTCACGCGTTTTCCTCTGACAAAGGGGGTATTGTAGCGAAGCGCTACTAAACTTGATAAATAAAACATAATATCATCAAAATACCATTTAGTTAACAAATAAGTTCAGTAAATTAAAATATAAATTGAAGGTATGTGAATAAATAAATCACATACAAAAAACTACAAGATCGTAATTTGTGGCATTTCAGTTCAACAACTCATGATATTACCATCCAACATTGTCGGTAATGCTTACCTACAGCTTACCTCGCATTATTAGATTTCAATGAAATCATTTAATAGTAGAATTGAGCAAATTATAGCATTAAACTATTCTCGCTCGTATCTCCTAAACTACCGTTCCGTTTGGAACGAAATTTGGTAGACATGCTTTTCATATAGCTACCTTTCACCTGATAAACATATATTTTGATTTTGGAAACATTTTGTAGTTTCATTATTTTTAATTATAAAAGCGAGTACATTCCTATTTTCTTATGACAGCTGAGAGACGTCACGAAGCCAATCGATAAAGATCGGCATTCGCTGTCTCTGTCTTTTACTCCCATCAGACAAGGAGGTCGGCAGTCGACATCGACCTAGGGAATAAATCTTTTTACGATGAAAACGACAGCGCGACAGTCTGGATTGGAGTTTCGCGCGATACGCCCGTATCATTTTAGTTCCCGGTTTACTTTCGGGACATGGCTTGAGTATTTCGGCTAGCAAACTCCACCGACTCATTCCGTCAGAACGATGCCCTTCAGGCGTCTGACGATTTATACATTTGCCATGTAATTTCATAACTTAAAGTATAAGTAGTTTATTTTTAATGGAGCGTCCATCTTGAATCGCAACCACGTGAAGGAAGAAGATGTCCGACCACATGTTCCCGACGAGAGACGTTTGAAGTTCCAAAAGAGAGGTCTGCCATCAACAGCGCGATCGGACAGCAGACGAAAGGTTCCCGGCACAGATTGTGTACCCGATCGCCATGCGGTGATCTCCGTCACGTTTTCTTTTGTCCCCACGAGATGCTGAGGACGTCCATCATTCTGCGGTTGTGAACCAACAGATTCCATAGCGGAATCGTATCATCGAGCGTGTGATAAAAATCAACGAATATCAAAACAACGAACTTTATTGTGTGACTAATAACTACCCCCGCGCTAAATTTAATCACGGTATTTGTGTATGGACGATGTTAATTTTACGTTAGGTAGAATCATCATGAAATCCGGTACCGGTGAGTTTTCTTATTTATAATTAACTTATTCTCTGGCCATAATCATAAAGTGCACTCTTCATTGTAAAATTAGATTTACAGATGTTTTATATTATTTTTTAATTATAGCCTCTCGAGGCAGTTAAAACCCCACAACAATATTTGTTTCATTCATCCCTTCATAGGATCCGACTGGACACCACGGGTTATGTTAACGAACGGTCCTTGAACCAGAAGCCTGATGCTGGACCGGCTGATAACTATCCAATATAATTATTACATTACTTTTCATCATATTCCCTTCGAATTAACTTAAAATCACAAAACTATCACAACAAGTTTTAGATTCACATGTTTTAAAAGAGCCGTGCTGTGTCCTTAGAATAACCAACGTAATCGACATTTTTGTGAAAATTGAGTTAATAGCATATTCGGAATCAGCGCAACGAGATCTTTAAGAATCAGTGGTCCAATTTCTGAGATATTGTTTACTTTCCTGGTTTTTGATAATCATAACCATCGTAAGTGCAAAATGCCCATCCTCTTTACTAATCATATCCATCAAAGAATAATTAAATATACAAAAAAGATAATTCATACAAAAGCCACGGTCAATAGGTACAGTATAATATTAAAATAATTAAAATATCTCTGTTAGTTTCGTTAAGACAGCATAAAATTAAAAAAAAAACTTTAGGCGCCATTTTCTCGAAACTGCTCGCGACGAAAGTGCGTTGGTTATGCTAAGGGCGGCAGCGTGGTAGCCTCACGTTCATGAGATCGTGGGTTCAAATCCCGCCGTATAATAAATACAGTTTGTTGGCAGAAATTGCTCTCTTACTTTACATACCTATGGTAGAGAATACTAAAATATCGTATATTCTATTGTGTGGAGTTCCCTCCCACCTCACCGCACCTAAGCCCTTTATCTCGGTCCCCCACTGTACTAATACCCAACAAACATCAATTCCTAATATTTCCCAACAAGATTACCAAAACCCTTTGCAAAAAAACGAAATTGTGTTCTGACAAGCACTCCAGTTACCAGCTGAAAATGTAATTTTCACTTACGATTTAAATAATTCTCACCAAGTGAGCATTCGCTGGGAAAGACAGCTTTTTATCTCCGCTCGGAACTGCACCCTCCTCCTTGGAGTCAAGGTTTAAAATGGTACTGGATTGGAAGGATATAACACTTGTGGATAAGGCAGATAGGAGTAATTGGAAAAAGAGGAGATGTAATAAGGAACAAAATGAAATTGTCTCTGTGTAGAGCAAACATCGTGTTGCCAGGGGGCGTTATAGACCTCGTGGACTTACACACAAACTTTTGCGGAAGTGAAACATAAATCTTGACCATTAAAACATTATTTTATGGAATTGTATTGCTTAAATATATATGTGAAAATTTGGATATTTGGATGTTTCTTACTCAATCACGCTTCAACCACTGGACGGATCGTGTTGAAAACACACATATAGGTTAGGTCCTGGAATAGGACATAGGATAGTTATTGGGCTCGATTCTAAAGGCAAACAATTAAAATTTGACAGCACTAAAATTGGTTTCGTCTTTATCTTCATAATACCGTGTGACAGGGATAGCAACAATTTTAGTGCTGTCTAATTTTAACATTGTACCTTCAGAATCAGGCCCATTATCCCGAAACAAACATCTCATTTTGCCGATTTTTAAAAGATGTGTTGCGTGAAGTTTGTTGCGCCGTTTCTTCTTCACAGCGCTAAAACCTAGGAAGCGGTAGTCGATAAAAAAATGACGTGTATTAATGTACCAAGTGTACTCATATGCAATAAATGATTTTGAGATTGACCGTGTGGTTTCCGGTAGAGTAGAATAGGACTACTCCAACTCTTCCCGTTGATGTCGTACAAGACGACTGAGGGAGTACATTATAAAACATAAATCAGGCCTCCCCAACCCGTCTGGCCAGCGCGGGGAGTGTAGGCCAAATGCTCCGTCCGTCTCTGGCAGATGAGAGAGCGTTGTGCTCCTGCAGTGGAGACAAAAATAACCTGATGATGATGATGAAACATCTCATCCTACGGGAAACCAAATTAATCGTGAGATTTTTAGGGACTTTGATAACGAAAATAATATCTGTTTTGAAATTCAAGATGGACCTAGTCGCGGGCAAAAGCTAGTTTCTGAATATTTCCAAAAAATGTGGAACGCTTCACGATTTTGCGTGTCATCCTTGCGCAGGGGCCATGCTAATCTTCTCTGTATCGTTCCAATTTTAGTATATGTACTGCCGAAGCAAGTACGACAGACGTTCGTTGCAAATCCTATATATACTAAACTTTCGGAAAATTTCAATAGTGCGTTGTAGGACTTTTTTAAATTAAAACGAAAATGTATATAAATATGTAACTTTTTCTGTTTTAATTTGTGAAACTAGAGCTAAAGTATCTAACAAACTCAAAATATATAAGAAAATTACCTTTTTTAATTAAGAAAACTAAATATAATCAAATATTTTAACGAATTTCATACAAGCAGTCGCCATCTATACTATGGAAGATGAAACTAATTTGTGTTGTAATTTTAACTCTATGGTTTTGTGACATGCTCTTTTTAAGTCGATTAAAAGTCTATTTACCGCCCAAACGTGGATAGTGACAGTGGGACTAGTCCGAAAACTCAATGTCGCTCAGCGGGCTATGGAAAGAGCTATGCTCGGAGTTTCTCTAAGGGGCAGAATCCGAAATGAGGTGATCCGTCAGAGAACTAAAGTCGCCGAGATAGCTCAAGAAGTTATTACATTGAAATGGCAGTGGGCTGATCACATCTGCTGGAGAACCGATTAGCTGCTGGGCAAGCGTAGTGTGGGACACCCCTCGCTAGATGGAGCGACGATCTGCGTAAAGCGGCTGGCAGTGACTGAATGAGAAGAACCGAAGATCGGGTTCAGTGGCGCACCTTGGGGTAGGTCTATGTCCAGCAGTGGACTTTTTCAAACTGATGATGATGAAGGGAGCAAGGAAAGAACTTGACATGGCCGTCTTGTAGCTTGGCAATTGGACTCAAGCGTACAAGTTGATCCTGTTCTGGATGGCATATTTGTGAATTGTCCAATCCTTATTTAATTTCCATTGTACAGGAGAAAATACTAGTTTGGGATTAGACATATATATATATATATATATATATACTATATATATATACTATATATATATATATATATATATATCGTCACTGAAAATTGCTGAAGCGCCAACATAGGATTTTATGAAAGAGAATTTAAACCACATGTTTTTAAAGTTCTCTGTCGTAAAACCCTATCTTGGCGCTTCAGCTTTTCCTAAACAGCGACAAATGTATTTTTTTAGTATAAGGAGATTATGTTCTCGAGTCGTTGAACCTTAACAAACTCATGTCTTATTTCAACCTTTTCATTATAACAAAATACAAATGAAAATAACCATAAAATTGCTCTTTACTTTGAATTTGAGTAATTTTAATATCGATTACGTATCAACCGACAATAAGGTAGTTGAAGCGTGAAATTCATAATTTTGTACTCTGGCAACCCTTTTATATGCGTGTTATATTATTATAATGGCCGTTCTGTATTAATTTGGATCAATGTTTTGGTTATAGTAGCATTATGTTGTCTCTTTTCATTATTGGTCATGTTCCAGTAGCGCAGTAGTAAATTCGCGGCCAACGATCTCTATGTACTACTAGATGGAGCGTTCCAAACAATCGCTCTGTTCCACGCAAGTAGCCACAACTCTTTCACATTCACTTTAAAACTTGTGCAGTTACTACTCAGAACATTTAAATATTACTAAATATTGACGCTACCCCAACCCGTCTGGCCAGCGCGGGGAGTGTAGGCCAAATCCTCCGTCTGTCTCCGGCAGATGAGAGAGGGTTGTGCTCCTGCAGTGGAGACAAAAATAACTTGATGATGAATTAATCAGAAAAAATTGCTGTCTAAAGAGTCGTAATTTGTCCCTTAATGTCAATATTTAGAAAATAATTAAATGTTCTGAGTAGTAACTGCACAAGTTTCAAAGTGAATGTGAATGTGAGAGAGTGAACGCTCCATCTAGTAGTACATAGAGATCGTTGTTAGCGGCATTCTGTTATCAGAAGTGCGAGTTCGATACCCAGTAGTTGTAAGATTATAATTTATTTAAAGGAGGGATTTACTTATAGTCAAGGAACTTGGTCCAGGTAGTTGCCTGTTCGGTGCTGTCCAGACGAGTCTCGGGTATGCGGTCCCGGCTTACACAGTTATCGCTACTACAATCACACTATCCTTCCGTAATAGCGGTATCCCATACCTACTCTATACTCCTTATCCATACCCCCATCTCCTGTCTCTCTCGCCCGGATACCTGTCCGATCCGCCAAGGTATTCCGTGCCGATGGGTGTGTGTCCAGAGGCTAGCCTGGTCGTAAGCGTGCCGATATCCCGGAGCTGAGTGAACTCCGGGCACTATTAGCCTTTCCGAGTCATGCGGGGCTCAGATGAGGTGAACAATTATTTTCCTAGCTAATCGTGGTACCTCAACAAAGCGGCGATGTTGTTCGCAACACATCACGTCAAGGGGTATCACGGGGCGAAAAGCGGGAGAACGATAACCACTTTGCGACATTAGAATCTGCAAAATGGCGATTCGTCTCTGCCTGCCCCTTTTGTGACCAAGGCGTGAACATTATGTATGCATGTATTTAGAGGTAAGATTTTGTCCGGTAAATACTCTTCTACTGTGTAAAAAAAACACTTCAATATCAGTAGTTTTTCTAAGGCTCTGGAAAAGTTTGTCTGCACCAATTTGTTTATTTTTATTTCCATGAAATATGTACTTTCTGTTTGTAGTTTCAGTCGAGACTAAACTTATTTTTATTTCGTTATTTGGTCAATTATTGCTCGCACAAGTATCTGCGCAGTTAATACCTTTGCCTGTTAAAAGTTTATAGAAAAACCCCAATTCGTCTGTTACGTTTCTATCATTTATTGCAACTTTGTAAAACTTTGTTTCTTAAACTCTTTCAACAAATCAAATATGGCGCCGTTCACACGTATAACCCTCTGGGGAGCAACAAATACAATTGGCACTATATTGGCGGCGACGCTCTTTGCATATTTATAAGGTTGGTACTATGCAACGGTGAAGTGTTGCCAGTTTAGAAAAATTTCTTACATTTTGATAATCAGACAGAAATGATACTAGCACGAATACAATTTTCAAATTGATTTTTTAGAAGGACAGGGGGATCAAGCCCGGCTATGCAACGATCTCTATGTACTAGATGGAGCGTTCCAAACAATCGCTCTGTACCACGCAAGTAGCCACAACTCTTTCACATTCACAATGAAACTTGTGCAGTTACTACTCAGAATTATTTACTAAATATTGACGCTACGGTTAAATAATGTCAATATTTAGTAAATAATTAAATGTTCTGAGTAGTAACTGCACAAGTTTCATTGTGAATGTGAAAGAGTTGTGGCTACTTGCGTGGAACAGAGCGATTGTTTGGAACGTATCATAATAACGTGTATAACGTGTATAACGTGTCATCTAGTAGTACCTAAAGATCGTTGAGGCTATGCAGCATTTGGGAAGTATCTATTTCATATCTTCTCGTCGCGTATACGGTGTACCTGAAGACAAGAATCTCACACCAGTACGTCCTACACACATACATACATAATGCTCACGCCTTGGTCCCAGAGGGGTAGGTATAGACGATATATCGCCACTTTGCCCAATTCAATATCGCAATGCGACTTTCCCTCGCCGCTTTTCGCTCCGTGATACCCCTTGACGTGATGTGTTGCGAACAACATCGCCGCCTCCGTGCTGAGGTCACGATACCAGTCCGTCCTGACGCGCCGAAACGTTGACACCGACAGTGGGTCTAGTCCAAAAGCTCAAGGTCGCTCAGCGGGCTATGGTAAGAGCATGCTTGGAGTTTCTCTAAGGGACAGGATCCGAAATGAGGTGATCCGCCAGAGAACTAAAGTCATCGACATAGCTCAAACAGTTACGTTGAAGTGGCAGTGGGCTGGTCACATCTGCCAGAGTACCGATTACCGTTAGGTCAAACGAGTTCTCTAGTGGAGACTGCGACTGGGCAGGCATAGTGTGGGACGCCCGATGACTAGATGGATCGACGATCTGCGTAAGGCGGCTGGCTGTGACTGGATGAGAAGAGCCGAGGGTCGGGTTCAGTGGTGCCGGGAAAGACTTATGTACAGCAAGACTAAAAGACTTATGTGCAGGCTGGTGATGATGACGAGTGATTTTTATGTCAAAAACTCGTAGATACACTACTTTTATCCTGGACGCCTCCTTCTGGACGAACAGTTCTGTATTTTTTTTATTTATAGAAAAAAAATAGTAAAGAGTAACACGGTAAATACTGAAAAATCTTACAATTAACAACAACTACATACATAACAACATAATGCTCACGCCTTGGTCCCAGAGGGGTAGGCAGAGACCATGGATCGCCACTTTGCGCGATCCTGACACACCTCACTAGCCTCACTCACATTCATCAACCTTTTCATGCACCTCCTTTTATTCTTCTCACTGCGGACCCCAGCTTTTTGAGGACGTTACTAATTTGATCCTTGAATGTCCTCCTAGGACTACCTGTAGCTGTAGTTCTTCTACATTCGCGCTGTAAATTTATTTTGTCCCTCTTCTTTCACTCATACGCTCTAAATGTCCAAACCAACGCAACATACCCTTGTCTACCTTCGTTACTACATTTTCTTTTAAACCACACTTCTCACGTATCACTGAATTCCCCACTCTGTCACATAACTTCACTCCACATATTTTTCTTAGAGACCGCATCTCAACCTGCTTTCATGATTCTTCTGCCATACGCAACATTCAATAACGTCAGCGTATCTTACAATTAATTATTTATAGACTATTTTAAATCATAAACTATTAATTTTAGAAGATCGTGCCCATAGACATCGGGATATCGAAAACTATAACCGTTCACCCGATTTGCCTGAAACCACTTTTTCATATACTATGTTCCGGGGTAGTTGTAGATATATTCTGGCAACACCGAGCTATTTATTGTAAGTCGGTGATAGAGTGCTGCCCACCGAACAGTGTGCATCCAACAGCCGTCCCAGACGGTCACGTTCGCCTGCCACACTTCGCCTCTCCGCTGTGCCACCTGCGCTGCGCTGTCATTGGCCGCTCGCCGGCTGACTCCGCCCCTCAACCTCGAGTTGAGAACTCCGTGCGTCATCGCGCCGCACCACCGCCGAGACTCCACCTCGTAGCGTCGTACCGTCCAAGCAGCTTGTTTCACTGCCTGTTCGGTGCGCCGCTTGATCGTCGAGCCAACGCATCTCTTGTAAAAATCCACGGTTTAGTGGTCATCTAGTGGATACTTAACGGTGCCAACGAAACTAGGTGGGCGTGGCCCCGGGACGCCTGCGTTTCTCCTTTTGAGAAACGCAAACCCGGACGGGACTGGTACCACCGGGTTTGGGGAAGCCCCCTCGCCGACACCAGTTGTCTCCCTCCCACCCTACCTATCCCGCCATCCTATTCTCGTTGTGTTGTTTGGGCGCTCAGAGCTTAGGCTCGGGCTACCCTCGGCACTTCGGGCAGCTAGGGCCGATAGGCACTCACCCTCCACGCATTGCACTACGCGGCGGAGGACGCACTGTAGGGATAACACCTTAGGCACACATCCCCCCCTGCCCCTCAGGCAGGGAGGGCCTCAAGTATGGAGCCTTCAGCTATGGAGGTTCTCAAAGCGCTGCTTGCTCATCTGGCAAAAGCCGCGCCCTCCGCACTAGAGTCCTTCCGGAAGGACTATCCGTGTCTGTTAGACAATGATGTCTCCTCTCCGTCCACAGATGTGTCACCCGTCACGTGCGTTCCTGAGTCTTCTTCAGAGTCCTCCTCCGGGACGTCCGACTACGCTCCGTCCGACGCAGAGCACATGGCCGTAGACGACTACACGGTAGTCGTCTCCAACAAACGTAAGCGAAGGAACAAGCCAGGTAAGGCTAAGTTGGTTAAGTCCGGTCCCTACGACCGAGATTCGCCCCTCTCCCCAGCAGTCCCCGACACGGACGCCGCCGCACCTGCCGCCGCGCCCGCCGCTGCCACGCCCGCCACCGCCGCCGTACCCGCAACGGCCGGTCCACGCACGTCAGTAGAGGGCGAACACCGACTCCCGGGGTTCATGCGCAACACCCGCCCGCCGCCCCTATTCATAAGGGACAAAGATAAGTGGAACCGTGTTTCTAAGCTCATCACAGATTTAAAGATCTGTGCGCCAAACGCTGCCAACACCAACACCAGCAATGGCATAAAGGTACAGCCGTCCACCTCAGACGACCATCGTCGTCTGACTCGTGCCCTTCGCGCAGAAAATATAGCGCACCACACCTACGCCCTGGAAGACGAACGCCTTCTCAGGGTAGTCATGAAAGGGGTGCCCAAAGAGCTCTCGGCTGAGCTCATAAAGGAGGACCTGATGGCTAGCGGCCTCCCCGTCAAAGAGGTACACAGGATGTACAACGGGCGCACCAAAGCGCCTTACGACCTCCTTCTGATAATTTTAGATCGTACCCCAGAGGGTAAAGCTATATTTAACATGAAAGTGTGTTTCAATCTTGCCATCCAGATAGAAGCACCAAATAAGACGGGACCCCCCGGTCAGTGTCACAGATGCCAACTCTATGGCCACAGCTCGCGCTTCTGCTTCGCAAAGCCGAGATGCGTCAAATGCCTGGGCGACCACGGCACCGCCGATTGCCCTAGAAAAAAGGGATGCACCGACCCGCCAGCTTGTGTGTTATGTAACGCTGAAGGACACACCGCCAATTACGGCGGCTGTCCTAAAGCACCACGTAAGTCTCGGGGGCAGCCCAAGCGCGCGCCCCCACGTTCTACAGTCTCTGCACGCACATCCCCCCCACAAACCTCCTTCCCCCCCCTCAGACCACCTACCACTGGGGACCTGCGGCCGCACCGGCCCAACGCCTGGACGAAGCCACTGGCATTCGCCCCCAGGTCCCCCCCATCCACCACCAACTCCCAAGCACCGTCCTCCAACACTGCAATTCCTCCTCTCAAGCCTAATCCTCCCAAAAAAACCCCAACCCTCCATGTCCCCCATTGACGGGCCTGGAAGCGACTTTGCGCTAATCTGCCGCTTCGCTAGTGTCTTCGACCCTAACGAAGTCCGGGAGATGGCGCAGGCCCTCAGGGCCTCAGACTCCAATCCAGCCGAGAGACTAGCAATCTCTCAAAGGTTCTCGCACGTGGTTGCGGCCATTTGGCAATTCAACTCCCAGGCTCGTTAATGGATTTAAACCCCAATACCAGCAGAATCAAGCCCCGATCCCTCTCCCTTGCCTATTTCAACGCGGACGGCCTCAAAAACCAACGCGATGAAATCTGCAACTTCCTCCGCATCCATCACATCGACATCCTCCTAGTGCAAGAGACTCTACTCAAACCAGGGGTCCGCGACCCCAAAATAGCAAACTACAACATCATTCGCAACGACAGGACCTGCACTGCAAAGGGAGGTACTATCATTTACTATAAAAAGTCTTTACACTGCGTCCCCCTCGACCCCCCTGCATCTCTCAGAGACATTGAGGCATCAGTCTGCCGGCTAGCCATGACAGGACACCAACCCTTAACCATAGCATCGGTCTACCTCTCATGCACACAGCAGAAAAACATTCTTAGGTCTGACTTAGAAGCACTATTTGATCTAGGAGGAGCAGTCATTCTGGCTGGCGACCTCAACTGTAAACACCCTAGATGGAATTCCTCCTCTACTAACGGCAAAGGCAGGGATCTTAACGTAATAGTTGACACACTTGACTTCGACATCATAGCCCCTATGACCCCCACTCACTTCCCCCACAATGTAAATCATAACCCTGACATATTGGACATAGCACTGCTAAAGAATGTCAACCTCCGGTTGCACTCTATAGAAGTGCTGCACGAACTACAATCCGACCACCGTCCTGTGCTCCTCCAGCTCGGCCCCCCCTTAGATGCCCCCCCACGTAGGGTGACGATAGTGGATTGGCACAAACTTGAGGAATCCCTCAAGTCAACCAGCTCCGAACAACTCGACCGAATACCGGACAACATCTCGACCGTAGAGGACATTAACGTCGCAATCGACGCCCTCAGCAGACACACCCAAACCGTAGTCGCCGACTGCTCGAGACAGGTCCCAGCAACGAACGAACGTCGCTGGGACCTGCCAGACGAGGTGAGGGAACTGCTGAGAGCCAAGAACGCGGCTACCAGAGCGTACGACTACTTTCCCAGCGAGCCTAATCGAATCAGATTGCGAGCCTTACAGAGGGACGTAAAGCGAGCCATCGCAGATTTCCGTCAGACTCGCTGGGAAAATCTGATGAGCGAGATCTCGCCATCCCACCTGTCTTACTGGAAACTGGCGAGAGCTCTCAAATCAGACACAGTCTCAACTATGCCCCCCCTAGTTAGATCAAATCAACCGCCTGCCTTCCTTGACGAGGACAAAGCCGAATGTCTAGCCGACAGTCTCGAGGCCCAATGCTCACCCAGCTCACTGCCGGTAGACCCTGACCATCTTCACATGGTGGACAGCGAAGTCGAACGCAAAGCTGCCCTCCCCCCAGTAGAATCACTCACGACAGTCACCTCCGACGAGGTTCACTCTATAATTAAAAATTTACACCAACGTAAGTCTCCAGGCTCTGATGGCATCTCCAACAGAGTACTCAAGCTTTTCTCACAACAACTCATCATCTTGCTAGTCAGCATCTTCAATGCTGCCATCGCAAACTGCTCCTTTCCACAAACGTGGAAAGAAGCCACCGTAATAGGCATTCGAAAGCCCAACAAACATGCGTCAGACCCCTCTAGTTATCGCCCTATCAGCCTCCTCAAGGCAATGGGGAAAGTCTACGAGCGCCTCCTGCTCACACGTCTCAAAGACTTCATCGAGCCCCGTAGGATCCTCATAGACGAGCAATTTGGTTTTCGAGCCAAACACTCATGCGTCCAACAAGTCCTCTGCCTCACAGAGCACATCCTCCACGACTTAGTCACCAGGAGACGCACCACGGGTACGGGAGCGCTCTTCTTTGACGTAGCAAAAGCGTTCGACAAAGTCTGGCACAACGGGCTGATATACAAGCTATATCAACTCGGTCTGCCAGACAGACTCGTACTAATCATACGAGACTATCTCAGTGGTCGAACCTTCCGCTATCGCGTCGAAGGAACGCTCTCCCAACCCCGTCACATCAGAGCAGGAGTCCCTCAGGGCTCCGTTCTCTCCCCCATTCTCTATTCGCTATACACTAACGATATCCCCCGTACCCCTGGTGTAAAGCTCGCTCTCTTTGCAGATGACACTGCCCTCTACACGCCGGGCCGAAACCGTTCCAGAGTCATTCGACTGCTCCAGTCCGCAGCCAACGCCCTAGGCGAGTGGTTCCGGAAATGGAGGATCGAAGTGAACCCTGAAAAGAGTGCAGCAATGTACTTTTACAGGGGCCCCAATCGACCCAGGAACGGTGTCGACCAGATCTCACTATACGACCGACCGATCCCATGGGAAAAGACGGTCAAGTATCTAGGCGTCACTCTAGACGCAGGTCTTACTTTTCAGCCACACATCAAACGCGTACGCAACAGAGCGGCCCTCATTCTCGGCCGTCTCGGTTGCTTCATAGGTAAAAATAGCAAAATGTCACTTAGAAATAAGCTGACTTTATACAAAACTTGCATACGTCCAATCCTTACCTACGCCAGTCCTGTCTTCGCCCATGCCGCTCCCACACACATCCACAGACTCCAGACCCTCCAAAACCGTTTCATGCGCAGAGCCACGGGTGCACCATGGTTCGTGCGCAATGAAAATCTCCATATTGACCTCCAACTTCCTACCATAGCTCAATACTTAAAATTAAGATCTAGGGATTTCTTCGATGCCGCTGCTGAACATCCTAACCAGCGTTTGGTGAGTGCCACCACTTACCACCCTCGCACAGACGCAAGCGACCGAAAGCGTCGACCTAGACATGTACTAGACGATCCTGACGACGAGATCACACTGGCAATCCGCCGCCAGGCGCCCGATAGGAACACTGCACCGACATACCGCCCTCGCCGGCGAGGACGGCGCCCCACCTCCACCTCACACAGATACACACGCTACCGTCACACCTCCGGTCGCTTCTCCCCGACTATACAGACTCACAGCAACGTCCTAAGCCGAGGTCCGTGCCCCATGGGCGCCCTTAGGCCAGTTGCACCCCCCTAAAATTAGCGCTGAGCGCCCTCCGCGCCAGCTAACTGAGCCGAGCGCACCTGCGCTCGCTCTCCCTCCGGTGAAGCTGTGAAGGCCTTCAGGGCCAATAGCAATGTCCTTCAAAAAATTAAAAAAAATTAAAATTAATAGAGTGCTGCCAGCGTTGGTGTTTTAATCTTATTGTCGTGATGCAAGGAGACGACGTGGACTGATGAATATAATTTTTTTTTTTCGAATTGACATTGCTATTGGCCCTGAAGGTCTTCACAGCTTCACCGGAGGGAGAGCGATCGCAAGTGCGCTCGGCTCAATGTGTGAATAGTTATAGGTTGTTTATACATTGCGTTTACGACCAAATAAATTGAGAAAACGGAAAACATATTTTAAAACTTATATTTGAATATTTATAGTCGAATTTATTTAGTTACAATTTTTGATGAAAATCAATTTCGTCGGCCTTTTGGATTATTATTAGCATCCAATTATTATGACAAGATTTACCTTATTGCTTTTGTAACGACCCACCGAGCCGGCCCATTGCTGCATCGAGCGCCAGCCTCACAACTCGAGCCGGCCCTGGCAAGTTATCCCCACTGCGCGCCGCGCGCAGCGAGTCGCCGCCAGAGGATAAAAGGCAGCCCCGGACCGAGATCGTCAGCACTCATCGGGGAGCTCACTAGCCGGACAGCAGAGTGTGGCGGTGCGGGGTAGACCGCGACGTCCTCTGACTGATAGCGAAACGAGCTCTAAGGCGAGTTGCTCAACAGGTCACGTATGTGTGGCGGTGCGGGGTCCCCGCGAAGTCCGTACGGTACCTTCGGCTGAGGAGACGTATAGCGCGGTGCGGGGGGAGGGCCGCGTCGTGCTTACGTACCTGACCTCGTATGTGTGGCGGTGCGGGGGGGTCCGCGCAGTCCGTACGAGGTTACCCTCAGACCCATAGGGACCCGGCCGGTCTTGGAGGACCGACCGGGAAGGAGGGAGTAGAACGGATATCGAACGGGCCTCATAAAGGCCCGTCATAGTCGAGTAGAATAAATCACCTTATGTATAGTGTAGCAACTAAGTTAAATTAAATAAAGGCACGACGGTGTCATCTCAAACTATTACAATGATGTTTCCTTTGTCTAAGTCCCAGTAGGTTATAAATCCCAAACAGCCCTCAGTACTCAGACGTACAAGGGAATATAAATTTAGTGCAACGAGAAGCACCCCCGCTAGCCCGGTCTAGGGGTGCTCCGTTACATTTGGCGCCCAACGATAAAAACCCACCATTTTTAAAGGAAACATCCCGCGATTAATGTGTTTGTAATTACCCTCCCCAACGAAAGTAAAATCAAAGACAAAAAACAGACAAAACACCGGTAGGTAACCACACATGTTCACCTCCTGGATATACGGAAAGAAAAAACAAGAATTAATAGAAGAATTTCAAAGAAGAAATTTACCATACGAAGATCTAACAGTAGACGAACTCAGAAGGAATCTCGTCCATGCAGTTAGAAATACCGAAGAAGAAGAAAGACAAGGAAGTCGAAAAGGAAAATGAAGAAATAAGGGTCCGGAGAAGGACTTACCATAAGAGAAATAAGAAAATAAAGAAAAATTAGCGAACGGAATATTTAACAGTAGACAAATTCAAGAGGGATTTAGTCCATACAGTTAGAAAAACCAAAGCAGAAAGAGACAAGAAGTCGTAGAAAAGAAAGATAAAGAAATAAGAGTCCAGAGAAGGACTAACCATAAGAGAAATAAGAAAATTGAGAAAAATTAGCAAACGGGAAGATCTAACAGTAGACCAATTCAAGAGGAATCTAGTCCATATAGTTAGAAAACCCTAAGTAGAGAGAAAGACAAAAAGTCGTAAGAAAAGGAGATAAATATACAAGGGTCCAGAGAAGGACTAATCATAAAAAGAACAAGAGAATGAGAAAAATTGTTGTCGCCGGAGGGCGAAAAATGCAACAAAAGCTGATAAAAACACGGGTTACGAGGGAAAAATACGAAAATAAACGCGGAACTAATCAAACAAAAGTGCTACTCAGGATCAGAAAGTGACAAGAAAAATTAACGAACACGCGGAGAAAAGGCTAAATAAGATATAGAAATATAAGACAGCCCATATAGCTCAACGATACGTAAGAAAAGTTAAGAAGACAAGGACTGGTATAACAGAAAGTTGAAAGAAGTCAAATAGACACCGGAAAATTATAAAAGATACAAAATGAAGGTAGAAATACGAGAATAATAAAAGTAAGAAGCAAGCAGAACAGAAACTAGAACCAGAAATGAAAAAAATAGATATGAGGGTATAAAATTTTTTTGGAATCTATGTTAAACAAAAAAATACAAAGCGCCGTGTGTAGGACGCTTGAGAGTGTGAAAGACATAAATGAGAAGAGCAACGAGATATTACAGGCCAGGAAAAGCCAAGGACATCCCAGGATACGTGTAATATGTGAGTACTCTTGAAATTTGTAAACGAGAAGAAGAAAGAGAATACGAGGTATAAGATGTATAAGAAGAAAAACAGAGGTGTATAATGTTAAGAGCATAAACCATCACGAGAGAAATCTGCAAAGTTTGGGTGTGTTAAAAATGATGGGGAAACGTGACAAATCGTCATTACCGATTGAATCGGGACGTTATCACGGTCTCCGACAGGATAGAACGGGAAAATTCTATCGTTTTAACAACAAACTAAGAAAGTGGGCCAAAAGGAGGCCACATAAAACAGCGACATTAAATATGATAAGAGATCATAATAAAAGAATGAATTTAAAAGCGTCATGAGAGAAATATTCGAAGTGTATGTCAAAAACTCAGGAGGAACGTGATAATCGTCATTTACCGATTGAATCGGGACTTTACCACGGTCTCCTGAAGGATAGAATGGGAAAATTCTATGGGTTTAACAACATACTAAAAAAGTGGGCCAAAAGGAGGCCACTTAAAAATGGCAACATCAAATATGATGAGAGAAAATATAAGAGAAAGAATATGAAGGCGGTATGGCCGCCCAGCAACATTATGAAACTAGAAGAAAAGTCCCCAGTCATATTTCTTTTACAAGATACGACGGGCAAAAAGAGAATACCTACAGCACATATAAAAGATATAAAAAAAAATTCTACATATAATCTTGTTTTTAATAATATTCTAACAAATTTAACCCTGTGTATTAATGTAGATTGTGTCTAATGCCACTGTGATTTTTACAGACGTAAAAATCTCCAAAAGAAGAGGGGGAGTGTAACGACCCACCGAGCCGGCCCATTGCTGCATCGAGCGCCAGCCTCACAACTCGAGCCGGCCCTGGCAAGTTATCCCCACTGCGCGCCGCGCGCAGCGAGTCGCTGCCAGAGGATAAAAGGCGGCCCCGGACCGAGATCGTCAGCACTCATCGGGGAGCTCACTAGCCGGACAGCAGAGTGTGGCGGTGCGGGGTAGACCGCGACGTCCTCTGACTGATAGCGAAACGAGCTCTAAGGCGAGTTGCTCAACAGATCACGTATGTGTGGCGGTGCGGGGTCCCCGCGAAGTCCGTACGGTACCTTCGGCTGAGGAGACGTATAGCGCGGTGCGGGGGGAGGGCCGCGTCGTGCTTACGTCCCTGACCTCGTATGTGTGGCGGTGCGGGGGGGTCCGCGCAGTCCGTACGAGGTTACCCTCAGACCCATAGGGACCCGGCCGGTCTTGGAGGACCGACCGGGAAGGAGGGAGTAGAACGGATATCGAACGGGCCTCATAAAGGCCCGTCATAGTCGAGTAGAATAAATCACCTTATGTATAGTGTAGCAACTAAGTTAAATTAAATAAAGGCACGACGGTGCCATCTCAACTATTACAATGATGTTTCCTTTGTCTAAGTCCCAGTAGGTTATAAATCCCAAACAGCCCTCAGTACTCAGAGGTACAAGGGAATATAAATTTAGTGCAACGAGAAGCACCCCCGCTAGCCCGGTCTAGGGGTGCTCCGTTACACTTTAATTACCGGATTTTACAGAGTATACGAATTTGCCGTGTGGTTTCCGGTAGAGTAGAATAGGACCACTCCAACTCTTCCCGTGGATGTCGTACAAGGCGACTAAGGGAATACATTATAAAACATCAATCAGGCCTCCCCAACCCGTCTGGCCAGCGCGGGGAGTGTAGGCCAAATACTCCGTCTGTCTCCGGCAGATGAGAGAGGGTTGTGCTCCAGCAGTGGAGACAAAAATAACCTGATGATGAATATGATACGAATTTAAACCTCGGCAAGCTTAGACGTCCATTGTTGGACGTCTAAGCTTGGTCTTCCCCAATGAACGCCACCAGACCTGGTACTCGGCCCTCCGCCCCCAGCCGCACCCTTGTAATTCTTCTACCGAATTCATTCAAATCGAACGCAAAAAGTAGGTTGTGAAATATTAATTTTTCCTCCCACCTCTAACCTTTTCCTCTTTTCCCAAATGATTTCCTTCCCTGTTTGCACAGGAGCAGGTGGTATCCGCGTATTCGAGTGAAAGTTTAACGAACCGAGTACGTCAGATGTGACCCAGGCTTTATTTAATATTTCTCGACTTAGCGGACCTTTCATACGACTTTTAAACAGCTGCGATTCTTTCATTAACATAGTTACTCGTACATACACAATAATGAACCATATTGTTTTATAAATCAATAACTCTATAAATATACCTCAAATTACAACATCAGTAGATCGACTAATCCAACAAAAATACAAATTACCTGCGAACTCCCAGCCGTGCTCCAAACTGGCTGGGAGGTGAGTGTCGCTTCCTCGGAACGCTGTCCCACTATCAAGCATTATAGTTCACGCACGTGTACGGACAGGCTGGTGATTAAATATGTTCGCCTGAATGAATAGAGTGTATGGTAGCCCAAAAAGTTAGTACATTGAAGTAGCAGTGGATTATGTCCAACAGTAGGCTCTTACAGGCTGATGATGATGATGGATAGGGTTTTGGGGGTGTGCTATATGCTACAGGCATTTTGTTACAAGTTGAACAATAACCTTGCCGTGTGGTTTCCGGTAGAGTAGAATAGGACTACTCCAACTCTTCCCGTGGATGTCGTACAAGGCGACTAAGGGAATACATTATAAAACATCAATCAGGCCTCCCCAACCCGTCTGGCCAGCGCGGGGAGTGTAGGCCAAATCCTCCGTCTGTCTCCGGCAGATGAGAGAGGGTTGTGCTCCTGCAGTGGAGACAAAAATAACCTGATGATGAATAATAATTAATAACCGCAGTAGGCGTTCGTATGTTGTAAATGGAACTTATATTGCAAACGCCGAAGTTTTTCTATTCCACATATCTTCACGGTCCATCCCAGGGGTGTTGACCGGAGTCTTCCTACCTTTTGGCTTTTTATTACCACAGGGACAGTTCAGCATCATAATTTCTTAGAACTAGCAAAGTTGTAAAAGTTCTGGAACGTTGAAACTAGCTGCTATGTATAGATCGTATCGCAAGCTACTTTTCGCGAGGAGTGAGCGAGGGACGCGGGGTGTTAATCCGAACCTATCCGAACGCGCAATGATAGTATCAACACTTATATACACAAATAATGCTCACGCCCTGGTGACAGAGGGGTAGGCAGAGAGGACGTATCGCAGATTTGCGCTAATCTAACACCTCACTCACATCCATCAACCTTTTAGAACTAACACAACAATATAACGTATACAATGAAATGTAAGCAATTTTGGGGAAGGAGTGGGGCATGCCATCGTGAGCTGTACAACCATTTTAATGTTCTGTAGTACAATCTATAAGTTATCTTAACTTTGCAGTCGAGTAATCTAATGTGTACACAAATTCCACAAGTTTCAAGTCGCTCAGAAAGCTATGCAGAGGCCTATGCTTTAAAGAATATGATTCGTAATTAGGAGATCCGTTTAAGAACAAAGGTAACCGACATAGCCGAAAGGATTAGCAAGCTGTAGTGGCCGTTGGGGCAGACGACTCCTGGAGTGGAGACTGCAGAACGGCACGCGCAGGGTGGGACGCCCCGCGGCTAGATGTACCGACAACCTGAAGAAGGTGGCCGGAAACGGCTGAATGCAGAGGGCGGAGGGCCGGTTGTGGTGGCGTTCATTGGGGAAAGAATATGTCCAGCATCGGACGTCTAAGGGCTAATATGATGATGATGAAATAAAGATTGCTTTCGCAGGCTTTGGCAGGCAATTTTGTAAAAACTTTTAAAAAATCGATAAAATCTGGCAGCGAAAATGAAACTCGGTTTAATTTCGTTGTCCTCATTCAGACAATCCTATTTTCAACGAAGCATCTTGATATCAAATTTTTATACTTGCATCCTTGCAGCGAAAAAGCGCTGTGAACAAGCTACAGTCAATTTTGTAATCAAAATGTCAAATTTCTAAAAGAAATTCCTACGGTTTAAAAGGAATGCGTAGTTTAATTACAAACACACGAAACATTTTATTTAAATTTTTTATGTTACCAACACATTATTCTAGGAGGTATGAGCTGGAGAATAACCAAAGAGCCACTAAAGTTATTGCCTTAGTCTAGTGACCAACAATCTATTATTACTACGTCCGCTATAACAGACTACCTTAAAGTATATTTAACTAGCCCTAGACTGTTCTAGGCCTGTGCCTAGGTCTTTTTGGGCTATTTTGGGATGTGTATTTAATTGATGTTTACTAAGTAAATTAAATACTATTTATCGGCGTTATGCAAGAAGTCACTAATGGACAAGAATCACTAACTGATAGGGACTAACTGTGGATATTAAACACTAACTTCTAGGGTATAATTGTTGATACTTATCTAACTGCTAGGGAATAAGTCTGGATTCTCTTCTAGGGAATAATTATGGATACTAAAGACTAACTTCTAGGGTATAATTGTTGATACATATCTAACTGCTAGGGAATAAGTCTGGATTGTCTTCTAGGAAATAATTGTGGATACTAAACATTAACTTCTAGGGAATAATTGGGGATACTAAAGACTAACTTCTAGGGTATAATTGTAGATACTTATCTAACTGCTAGGGAATAAGTCTGGATACTGTTCTAGCAACGCTCCAAAGTTGTAGGTAATACTGGGTTATGATAACCACTAACCATAATACATTAGGAAATCTGAAAAATAGTTACTGTTTCGTAAGTCATCTTTTTGGCAGCTCTACACCGAAAGCGCTGAAAACGCTTCAGCGACCACACCGCGATATCGTGACGCTATAAGTCCCTCGAAAATTGAAATTGTAACAGGCTTGACAATTTTTAATAAAAAGAAAACTGACTTCGAGTGAAACTAATAAAGGCAAAAAAACGAAACTTTTCGCAAAGACCTTTGTCTTTTGAAAGATAACTTAATTTTAATTTAAGTACTTAATTAAGTATTCATTTATTTTTAGATTTACAATCCATAATTGTGTTAGTAACAGACTTAAAAATAATGTAATGTAAAATAATTCTAAGTTCCAAATGGAATTTAATTATAACTTTAACTATTATTTACGTAAGAAAATATCAATAAGCTACTTGTAAGTTCATTGGATTAACTACAGACATTACCATTACGAATATATAGCGATTTTATATATTCCGGTTTTTCATTCTCGATCAAATCTAAACCATCTTTGGACTCAATTAAAAAAAATGTTAGTCACGGTTACTTTGATGGATAAAAAATAATCAAAACGTATTTTATGGGTGAATAAACTCACCTGCCTGGTCGGCTATCCGTGACATTTTCTATGACACCCACATGACCAGTGAATTCCAAACTTTGGTACATTGTCTAACATTTCCGCGACCAATGCCGAGGGCTTCGTTGACTTAGTGGTTGCCTCGAATGTCAAAGGTCGTTCGATTTCCACTGGAAATTTATTCTCTCTTTATTTACTTCTAAAGAACATCATAAAAACAACAAAGTCAACCATTTTTAAGTAGATACTGGTTTTCTAGAACACTGAAAACCGGATACTGGATCTGAAAGCAGCCTCAAAGTAAAGCTCGAGGCGAAATTGACGCTTCGTTTCAACTCGACTCTGCGGAAATTTTTAAAAAGAGGTTTTACAATCCTAACTTTACAACTGTAATAAAAAAAGGTAGTTAAAAACTAAAACCCGACTACGACCTTAACACCCATTAAAAAGATATAAACAAGACTTCGATACGATTTTTAGTATGAGCAAAAGAGAGACGTCAACACGGAGGCGGCGATGTTGTTCACAAATCACGTCAAGGGGTATCACGGAGCGAAAAGCGGGCGAAGGAAAGTCGCTTTGCCACATTGATTGCGCAAAGTGGCGATACTTCGTCTCTGCCTACCCCTCTGGGACCAAAGCGTGGGCAATATATACCTATGTATGTACGTAAAAGAGAGAGACACACGATGTACCTATATACAACGTGCCCCTAAAAGATTTGCAAAAACAGGAAAAAGATTGTGATCCCGAAAAAACATGTCATTCGTGCGGGAAATCCTACTAATATTATAAACGCGAAAGTTTGTAAGTATGGATGGATGTTTGTTACTCTTTCACGTAAAAACTACTGAATGGATTTTAATGAAACTTTACAATAATATAGCTTATACATCAGAATAACACATAGGCTACAATTTATAAAGATATTGTGTGAATTGTCCAAAATATCAAATAAGTAGTTCTTTTACGCCACGCTAATATAAGCTACTCGAAATACTAATCCTGCCCAGACGAAGTCGTGGGCAAAAGCTAGTATTATATCATCATAATAAGTATAGTTATAAGTAAATTTTAATTATTCTATTTGTTATATATATATATATGGTTTCTTTTTCACTATTTATTTTCTCTATAAATAATGTGCACTGCTGTCTGCCTATCTGCTTTTACTTGTCTCTTTCACCCAAAGGTTTACTGGAAGAAAACTCTTACAGAATTAAGTGTGTATTTGTGTACAATAAAGTATAAATAAAAAAGTTATTATACAATCTGTATAATATATTTTTGCAATTATGACTAGGCATTTTGTATGTATGTATGTAATCGCTTTATTGTACCAAAAATAACAACAACAACAATAATAAAATAGGAATTAAACTGTGTACAAAGGCGGACTTATCCCACTTAGGGTTCTCTTCCAGTCAACCTTAGAGTAACCGAATGGACAAATATAATGCGTTTAGTACCAAATTTGATAAAGAAATGTACTTTTAAACAAGTTTCAAAATACATATTTAATATATATACCTACATATTTAAGTTTTTAAGACCAATGATTTTTAAAATGTAACTAATCAAACGAAGTCTTATTTATTTATTTATTTAATAGTTTATTGTACACACAAATACACAAAGAACAACACAAAGAAAAGAAAATTATACAAAAGGATAAGCTTATTTCTAAAGAAATTTCTTCCAGCTAACCTGCGGTGAAGACGAGGGATTATGGAGATTGATGGAGATTCTTACTGAGAAATAAATCAAAATCAAAATATTTATTTTCAAAATTGGAATACATTATTCTCTTTTTGACGTCAAATTCTGCCTAAAACTACTCCACTTCCACCTGTATAACATAAGTATCCAATATTATCAAATTATTGGATTATTACAAACCCAAGATCTAGAATTCTAGATAGATGTGTTATCGCTTTATATTGGTACTCAGATCGCACTACCACAAAGATACGTTTGCGATATTCATAATTTTTTACGTCTACTAACACCCTAAAAACGGGAGCCGCGGCCGTTTAGGGCTATTTTATGACAGTTCGGGCACCACGACCGCATCAGGGCAATGGGCCGTGAAATTTGGCTCTTCCAGAAAATGGCATCGTTTTGGCAGATGTTTGTTGGCTATAGAAATATTATCTACTACCCGTGCCCGCGGCTCCGCTCGCGTGGACTACAGAATTATTGTTTTACTAGCTGTACGTGTGGAAAACTTAACATCACAAACTATTATGTATTTCCCGTAGGAATGGGATGTTTTTTCGGGATAAAAACTATCCTATGTCCTATTCCAGGACCTAAGCTAGTTGTGTGCCAAGTTTTATCCCGATCCGTCCAGTAGATGTAGCGTGATTGGGTAACAAACATCCATCCATACATACAAACTTTCGCGTTTATAATATTAGTAGGATTAAAATAAAGTTGAAATTTACTTAGTGGTAACACTTCCACTCCCGCACCCCATCCCCCCAACCCACTCCGAACCGCCACCATAGTTCTAACTCATCATTACAGTCTGAATTCTTCCGAGCAATTTTCATCTTTGAGAGAGTTCTCATAACTTTTAATTAAGTAAGCCGATTGCGATGAAATAAAAACTAAATGTTACTCCGAATTAAGCCGATTTGCTGAAAGCTGTATCAGAATTGGTTTAGGCGTTTGCGTGTACATACAAATAGATAAACAGACGAAATTTCCAAAAAAGATCTTCATCATCATCATCAGGCCAGCTATAAGCTGCCTTTCCATCCCACTAATATTATTTTGGATGTTTGTTACTCAATCAACCATTGATTGGGATGAAACTTGGCACACATATAGGTTAGGTCCTGGAATAGGATATAACAACTTATTACTGTGGGAATTTTTTTTAATTTTTAATGTTAAGTTGTCCACGCGGACGAAGTCGCGGGCAACAGCTAGTATTTAATATTCCCCGCCAAAATCAAGCCGTCAAAAGTTTCAACGTCTAAAATAATAGCCCATTATATAATCCAGTAGATAATGGCAGTGTTTACCCTGGCGATCTCTGAGCGAGGGTAATTACCCCGCCACGTGGCAGGGGAAACAAATATCTATGTAAACAGAGTTATTAGAGTTTGTTTGTTTTGTTATAATTAGCAGGCGATAGTCACCCGGGGCCGGCTTATGTCGAGAGCAGGGTAGTTTATTAAAACTAACTTATATATATATATACGTAGTTATGTACTAATTAAGTTATCTCATGCTCAGCTTTGTCCCTAGTGTGTTCAGACATCTATACTTATAATAAAACTGTAACTGGTCTATGTCTGTACATGGGAGATATTGTAGAAAATGTGTATGGGTCTTTATAGGGCCAATAGAAGCCAAAATAATGTTTTTAGAATTTTTGTCTGTCTGTCTGTCTTGCTGTCTGTCTGTATCTATGTTTGTTACATCATCACGCAAAAACCACTGAATGAAATATGATGCAGTTTTCACAGTTGTATTTGCTTTTTTTTACTATTTAATTTTTTTTTTTTTTTTAAATATGGCCTTTGTTATTATGCTTAAAAGGCACAATAATTCCGCCAATGTCAAAGTAGTGGAAAATACACGAAGGAGGTTACTCTGGTTTCCAATCAGGGGATCGGGAAATTTTGAAACTACTATTTAATTGACATTGTTCTTTACTATTGAAATTAATAATTTTTGACATGATTTTATATAAGTAGTAATAGTTTATTCTATTTTTGACATGTAATAATAATTACCAATAAAATTAATTGTGATTCTGATTAAAACCTGGTGCATCTTTATACGCCACTTAGAACCTGAGATATTACTAAAGTAAATTTTTCAAGAAGCTAACTTCTTTGAACACTACACTATGAATTCCTAAATTGACGCCTTGAAAACCTCCTTCCTTACATGTATATATCAAACACGATGTGCTAAGCTAGTTTATAATTTACTGAGGTAAGTATGGTTCGAACAATTGGTTTCTCAGAAACATTTACAAAGGAACCACGCGAGTTGTCGCCTGATTTTTAGCGGAAGATTCTTTAGAGGGGTTTAGCTAAGGGGGGGGGGGGGGGGGAGGGGGGGAAGGAGGGGTAGTTTCGTTCGTTCTACTCAAATATTTTTTAAAATCAATGTATTGTCTGGAAACCGCTAATTATTCTGCTATGTGGCACAGTAAGACATGTGACTTAAATTTTTTAAATTAATTTTTAGAAAAGGCTGTGTGGTTCCCTGCTTAGACTAGGGCCACGCCTAATCTTCCCGTGGGTGTCGTCAAGACGACTAAGGAATTGCACCAGAGACGGGCATATTAAAATCATTACTGCGATCACCAATCCGTCTGCCAAGCGTGGTGATTATGACAAATCCCTCAATGGACAGCCCACCAAAAGTGGCATTCTATTGGGGAGGCTTATGTTCAGCAGTGGACGTAAATAGGCTGATGATGTGACGGCAATGTCCTTCATATTTTACCAAATACCGGGCTATCTTATATATTCCTGATTTCAGTCCATATTTTATTTAATAAATACCTACTTATGGCCGCATAAATTGCTGAAATCATCCTTAACGACATAAGTTCGTGCTCATTGCGCTTTGCCACAAATGCTGTATGAAATCGACGTGCTCTAGCAAGATTTCAAGCTATTTTTCTTTTTAAGTAGCAATTATTCATACTTGTTTCTATGTACTACTAGATGGAGCATTCCAAATAATCGCTCTGTTCCAGGCAACATTTCGTTCTGACATTATTTAACTGTAGCGTCAATATTTAGTAATAATTAAATGTTCTGCATAGTAACTGCACAAGTTTCACTGTGAATGTGAAAGAGTTGTGGCTACTTGCGTGGAACAGAGCCATACCCAAGGATTTGTGTATTAAACCACAGAGCCTGAAGACAAAAGTCTTTGACCAGAGCGTTCTACTTGTAATGACTTACGGCGTCGAAACGTGAACACTGACTGTGGGTCTGAAAACTTAGTCACTCAGAGGGCTATGGAAAGAGCTGTGTACGGAGATGAGGTGATCCGACAGTTTCCCACCTCTACGCCTGCTCCCCCCGCAACTCCTCTAAGCGAGGATCAACGGAGGTACGCTTACACATAACATCTACCAGTGAAGGTAGGGCAAGTCCCAGGTACTGAATTTACGCTACCTTGGGCCCCAGACAAATTTAATTAAAGAAGTAAAGTGTCAAAGTAGGAAGAGAGTTCCCACTTCCCGCAGTGATCCGACAGAGAACTATTGAAGTGGGCCTGGTCACATCTGTCGGAGAGCCAATTACCGTTGGGGTAAATGAGTCCTCGAGTGGAGACCGCGACTGGGCAAGCGTAGTGTGGGACGCCCCCTGGCTAGATGGAACGACGATCTGCGTAAGGCGGCTGGCAGTAACTGGATGAGAAGAACCGAGGATCGGGTTCATTGGCATCTCCGCCTATGTCCAGCAGTGGACTCTGGCAGTCTGATGATGATGATAATTTAAGGTAGGTATATTGTTTTAGCCGGTAGAGTAGAATAGGACCACTCCAACTCTTCCCGTGGATGTCGTACAAGGCGACTTAGGGAATACATTATAAAACATGAATCAGGCCTCCCCAACCCGTCTGGCCGGCGCGGGGATCGTAGGCCAAATCCTCCGTCTGTCTCCGGCAGATGAGCGAGGGTTGTGCTCCAGCAGTGGAGACAAAAATAACCTGATGATGATGATATAGTTTTTAAGTACATCATTTTATTATATTTGTGTTCCCACTATTTTATCATTGCGTAGACACTATTACGTAATATTTATAGCTTCAAGGTGCTTCAAAGCAAATCCCTAATGAATAATGTGGTATGTGCCGGTTACTTTTCTTCGAGAAAGGGCGTCACAACGTAAATAACAATAAGTGCGGGTGAATTGTGGGTTGTTTTGTGTTTAGAGAGGCTCCTGCTGGAGTATTTAAGGTTATTTTCTTTAATATAATAGTACAGTTACCCTAGGGTTGAAAGTAACTTATTTAGTCCCGAGCAACGATCTCTATGTACTACTAGATGGAGCGTTCCAAACAATCGCTCTGTTCCACGCAAGTAGCCACAACTCTTTCACATTCACAGTGAAACTTGTGCAGTTACTACGCAGAACATTTAATTATTACTAAATATTGACGCTACGGTTAAATAATGTAAAATGAAGATCAGATTGCCGCTTTCCCGCCTAGTATTTTGTTTTTTTCTCTGGGGCCGGCCAGCTATTCAGCCATTACTTTTCATTTCTATCATTGAAGAAATGGTAAATATTTTGTCCAAACCTATGTTGTTTTAAAGCAATAGTTGAAACTAAATTATAATAAAGTCATTAAAAAAAATTTTTTTTTTTTAAATTATTACTTTCATCATCATCATCATCAGGTTTTTTGTCTCCACTGCAGGAGCACAACCCTCTCTCATCTGCCGGAGACAGACGGAGGATTTGGCCTACACTCCCCGCGCTGGCCAGACGGGTTGGGGAGGCCTGATTGATGTTTTATAATGTATTCCCTTAGTCTCCTTGTACGACATCCACGGGAAGACTTGGAGTGGTCCTATTCTACTCTACCGGAAACCACACGGCAATTATTACTTTACATTATGTTATTTCAATTTTACATCGCCCTGTAACTGAGCGGCTGTATAGAAAGTTGGAACATGGTTCAATAGAAATGTGAAAATATAACTAGTTTTTTTTATAATTTGACAGCTGTCAGTTGAAAACGATTCTCCCTAGGGCTGAAAAGTATTACTTTCAACCCGCTCCTCGGGCAACTTCAGGCCTACTTTCCGAGTATGAGTAATGAAAAGGTATTTTATTAGTCAGCGGACTTGGTTCTAGTAGTTGCCTGTCTGGTGCTATCCAGACGAGTCACGGGTATGCGGTCCCGGCTTACAGAGTTATCGCTACTACAATCACACTATCCTTCCGTAATAGCGGTATCCCATACCTACTCTATACTCCTTATCCATACCCCCATCTCCTGTCTCTCTCGCCCGGATACCTGTCCGATCCGCCAAGGTATTCCGTGCCGATGGGTGTGTCCAGAGGCTAGCCTGGTCGTAAGCGTGCCGACATTCCGGAGCTGGGCGAACTCCTGGCACTATTAGCCTTACCGAGTCATGCGGGGCTCAGATGAGGTGGACAATTATTTCCCTAGCTAATTGTGATGGAGACGGCATATTGTTCGCCACACATTACGCCAAGTGCTACATTTGACAGAATCGCGCAAAGTGGCGATACATCGTCTCTACCTACCCCTCTGGGACCAAGCATTATGTATGTATGTATTAATCAAGCTCAGTAACAAAACACGTTTCATTTCTTACGTTTCTTCCCATTGTATTTATGTTTAAAAATATTGTAAAAAAAAATTATAATACCAGTGGCTATAGTCTATCAATTAAGCAATATGGTTCCCGGCTTAGAATAGGGCCACCCCCAATCTTTCCGTGGGTGTCATCAAGGGATTGCACCAGGGACGGCACGGTCTCCTGTGTATATTAAAATCATTACTGCGATCACCAATCCGCCTGCCAAGCGTGGTGATTTTGGCAAATCCCCCAATGGACAGCCCACCAGAATTGGCACTCTATTGGGGAGGCTTATGTCCAGCAGTAGACGTATTTCGGCTGATGATAATATATAAATAAATGTGATGTATTATTTATTTTAATATAATTTCATATTTAATTATAATATTATAATAATAATATATTGGATCTGATTCTAGAGGTACACACTTAAATTTAAAATGCATTATAATATTATATTTAATTTAATTTCTCTTTAATTTTATGTAATTCAGACGCAATGAAATATGTTATGCGTATTAAATTAACTATACTATATAATTATTACTGTGTGTGTAAAGTAAAAACCAAATAAAACAATAATAAATAGAAAATATAGTAAAAATAAACAATTTTCATTCATATCTATATTCAGAACTCATTTTATTAAATTTTATTCTATGACCCAACCAATTACATAATAGTGATCTACTCACGGGTTGAGTTTGTTTCAATAAATACTTAATCCAACATTTATAGACTGTGGCGCCACCTAGAATATTGACAAAGAAACTGTAAAACGCATGAAACAAACTACGCTCAATTAGTTAAACCAGTACCTTATAGATGGCGTTGAATATAATGAAACAGAAAACTGTTACACCGCCATCTATGAGTAATTCTAGGTACTAATACCAGAACCGTCAGACATGTTGTTAGTTCGGATACAAATTAGTTTCATCTAGTGAAGTATAGATGGCGACTGCTTGTATGAAATTCGTCAAAATATTTGATTATATTTAGTTTTCTCACTTAAAAAAGGCAATTTTCTCAAATATTTTAACTTTGTTAGATACTATAGCTCCAGTTTCACATATTGAAACAGAAACATTTACAAATTTATTTAAGTTATCGTTTTAATTACAAATTGTCCTACAACGCGCTATTGAAATTTTCAGAAAGTTTAGTATATATAGGATTGCCAACGAACGTCTGTCGTACTTGCTTCGGCAGTACATATACTAAAATTGGAACGATACAGAGAAGATTAGCATGGCCCCTGCGCAAGGATGACACGCAAAATCGTGAAGCGTTCCACATTTTTTGGAGATTTTAGATTTAGAAACTAGCTTTTGCCCGCGACTTCGTCCTCATGGGTTTCCATATTTACACATCTTCAATTTCAAAATCTTATCTTATCTTATATTCTTATAGGGCCAGGAAGACCTGGCGACACTTCGACCCTTCAGAATCTTTTGTGCCAAACCCCTGACCACCAACGGTGCCCCAAGCCGATTTGGTGGACTTCACAAACGCCTCAGAATCTTCTTCGGCATATGCAGGTTTCCTTACGATGTTTTCCTTCACCGAAAAGCCTGTGGTATTATAAATCAATTTCAAAATAGATATCATTTTTGGTTTCCCGTAGAACTGAGATGTTTTTCGGGATAAAAACTGTCCTAACTCCTATTCCAGGATCTAACCTATATGTGTGCCAAGTTTCATCCCGATCCATCCAGTGGTTGAAGCGTGAGTAACAACCATCAAAACATTCGCATTTATAATATTAGTGGGATTGACAATTTGTAAAAATACGACGATCATTCCTTACATTACTAAATCCTTACATTTCTAAACGCAAAGGTTGTCTACCTTTGCGTTTAGAAATGTAAGGATTTTTCACCTTATGAATTATAAAGTGTGGTTACTAGTTCAAGTGGGGTATCGTATGAAAGGACATCAGTTTTACATTGTAAAATAGTTTATAAATTGTAAAATACTATATTTCGGATAAGTTTGAACAAAAATAATTACAGTTGATAGAGATTTTTGTAAATATTAAAGATAAAATTAAACTATGTCTCTATCTAGCACAGTTTTTTTAGAAATTAGCAAATTCCTTCGGCGATGTTGTTCGCAACACATCACGTCAAGGGGTACTTGTATCACGGAGCGAAAATCGGGCGTATAAAAACCTATATCGCCTCTGCCTACCCTTCTGGGCCCAAGGCATTATGTATGTATGTATGTATGTAGCAAATTCCTTTAAAAACCAACTTCGTTATGCGGTCCTAAAAATAAACTTTATTGGGTGTTAATAACGTTTATTTTTAAAGGCCGGAACTCTGGATGCGCGTTTCTGCCTCGCAATGGCCTCTAAAATCCCTGAAATAATTGTGTATTTAATGTAAGGTTATATAATGTATGTATTTCTAGGCTAAGGTCTATAGGCTAAGTTGAATGCAAATAAATGATTTTATTATTTATTATTATAATGTACCGTTTTTTTTATTAAAAAAAATACCGTCGAATTGAGAATCTCCTCCTTTTTTGAAGTCGGTTGAAAAAGGTTTTTTTTTTTAATTTGGATTTGAACGATCGTTAATATGTACCTTGTCTTTGTATTTTATAAGTGGTACGAGGGGCGTTCAAAATATTCTCGGTATTCGAATAAAGACAAACAAGTACGAAAAGTTTGATATTTTTATTTTTCAATATACTCCCCCCCTATGCACTTAAAAGATCGATCAATTATTTTTTTTAATCCCTCATAATAATATTTTTTATCCTTGGTGTAAAAATGCTCGTCCACTGCCGCCTTCAACGCTTCATCGTCAGAAAATCGATTTCCACGCAGATCCTTTTTGAGATTGGGGAACAAAAAGAAGTCGCTGGGGGCTAAGTCCGGACTATACGGTGGATGAGTTATAGTTCCAAACCCACATTCAGCAATAGCTGCCTTGGCAATATGAGCAGTATGGACAGGGGCGTTGTCATGCAGAAGCAGAACACCTTTGGTTAACTTTCCTCGCCTCTTTTCTTTGATTGCATCCCTTAATTGACGTAGAATGTTTGCGTAGTACTGTCCTGTGATATTTACACCTTTTTCTTTATAATCGATTAACAATACTCCTTCACAATCCCAAAATATTGTTGCCATAACCTTGCCAGCGGAAGGGACGACCTTGAACTTCTTGGGATGAGCTGAACCCTTAATGTGCCACTGCATGGACTCCTGTTTACTCTCTGGGTCATAATGATGAACCCAGGTTTCATCTCCAGTAACTATCTTTTGCAGCACCTCATCAGGATTTTCGCCACACAGGTCAATAAAATCTGAACAACAAGCTGCACGCATATCTTTTTGAAGCCGAGTCAGCATTCGCGGAACCCATCTTGCACTCACTTTTGACATATTAAGATGGTCATGGATAATATCATGTACGGTACCAATAGAAAGATTGGTTACTTGAGCTATTGATTTTATCTTCACTCGACCATCTTCCAATATAAGGTTTTCCACCTGATCAATATTTTCTTGTGAAGTAGCTACTACAGGCCGGCCAGGTCTAGGGTCATCTTTAATACTCTCCCTGCCACGTTTGAATTCGCTTGACCACTTTTGAATGGTAGATAAAGAAGGAGCAGACTCACGGTAAACACAATCCATTTCCTCTTTTATGGTTTTTTGTTTTTTACCCTGTTTTGTCAAGAATTTTATGACGAAACGATGTTCTAATTTCGTTAACATTGTTAATTCACTCATCATAGTGTTCATGTTTGTTCAGAAATTGCAGAAAAAAAAAAAATAACATCTCGGTTTGAATTATACTTTTTTTTTTTAGTCAACGAATGAACCTTAGCAGCCAGTAACAAAACAAATTCAAAAAGAGGTTGAAAGATATCAATACCGAGAATATTTTGAACGCCCCTCGTATTTCTGAATCTGTTCCCGTTCCGTAAAATACTAGTAAATAACCAATTTGTATTTTAAGTACCTACTTAAATTACATATTACAGTGAATAGAACTGCTTTTGTTAACCGTAAAATTGATTTCCGAACAATTTGCATGAGAAACAGTTTCTGAGCGTTTCGACAAGTTGGCGATTATGGAAATTGGTGTAACACAACGATTACAAATTATTGCATAAGGAGAATGCCCAAAATTGTATGGGAGTTTGCCCTTGAACTTTTTAACCTTGCGTCTGGATCAAATTGTCGTCAAAATACAGGCAAAATACTAAAGGATTATTATAAAAAGAAAATCGTTTAACTATTTAGTGGGAAAATTCAATAATCTTACTTGGAATGAAATCGCACAGTTTTCACAACTTTCTAGTTGAAAAGATGCCGGTCGGCCGGCGGTAATCAATTAACGTTTTTATTATATGTTATTTTTAAACTCCCTACTCCAATAGCTTAAAATTTTTTTTAAGGAATTCATAACTCAGACCAATATTTTTGGTACATGAATAGTGAAGACGCATCTTAGGCCCACTTTTGGGCATTCCTCTTACATATATGTTTATTATTTACCATATTGATAGGAGATAGATATAAAAAGCAAATTATGAACGGAATTTCCGTATTAATTCTCCAAAATAGTCGTATTTAGTCAATCTAATTACAACCGGACAGATTAATAAAATCAGTTTTTTGAAAATATTTATTACTTATAATTTCATTTATAGCATAAATACCTATTTATTTTAAAATTTTACTAATTAAAGTAAATAACTATATTCTAAATACTATATATTACTAAAATACTATATAGTCAACTTTATTTTTAAACTAAGATCTAAAAGAAGAAATTCTTATTCTTTAAGGTTTGGGGAAGTAAAAAAAAACTTAAATTCTAGCCTCAAAGCCTTTATGCGTAGATTTAATCATTATGAGGATTTAATACTACAACAACTAAAGATTAAAAAGAAAAGAAAAAAGAGAGTGTAATCTGCATGTATAAGGTTTTATTTCTACTGTAATGAATTTTTTTGATTGATGAAGATTTTATTGTAAATATATATTTCTACAATCAAAAGTCGTATTTATTTCTACCTACCTTATTTAAGTGTACCTCAATAGTATCATTTCCTAACATGCGAAAAGTTAGTCAGGTTTTACAGAAGCTTGGAAAGCTTTTTAAAAATACAGGTTAAAAGTTAATTAAACTATTTAATTATAATGAATTAAAGCTAACTTAACTAAACAGTCAGACGTGCTAACAGAAGGACATGTTGCACCGTCCTGATGATGGCTTGCCTCTCACGAAGAGGGGTCGCGCCATCGACCACCTGGACTCTGCTGAGTCGCTTGAGATAAGTCTGGAATGTGCTGCGTTGCAGTTCTCGGGCTATTACTTGTATGGTACGTCCAGGTGGTGAGTGCATGACTAGTTTGTCAATATGACAACATTGTAAAAACATATTGTTGTTTGTGTAAGGCCATGCCATGTCTAAGTCTATTGGTGTTTAGTCTGAGCCTTTTATCACATTCGCAAACTGAAAAGTCGGGGCCAAGCGGCAGAGAGAGCGGCATCTATCTACTTCTGACTTGCCTCAGTGTAAGAAAAGCCTCGAAGTCACAGAAATACTGTCAAGATAGAGCGGTTATAAAAATTGAAACATTACAGATTATTATTCCATTGCGTTACAATAACTTTTATGCTATAGATAGAAACAGGCATTCCTCTCTCTAGCGTTCCCTTACATTCCGTCATCAGTCGTCCCATGCCGTCCACGAACACGTCACAGTGTGGTGCCTCGGCGAGCAGGGCGCCGAACAGCTGCAGTGCTGCAGTGCGCTCGCGACGGGTAGTTCCAGTAGAGGATTGATAGTTTGTGCAATTGCACATTGTTGGCATGCGTATCGCGTCTACTTCACCATGCTATCTTGATAGGATTTCTACGCTCTTAGTGTAATATAATATTAAGAGAACAGTCAAACACTTGTGAAAATTAGACAATGACAAACGGCTGGCTAACTCGATACAAACTTCACACGCCCTTTGTGGTCGAACAATGCGAGGGCGAACGAAACGCAAAGTTTTGGTAGGGCGGACCAACCTGTTGTGGACTCGAGGAACCAGTTCTGTCTGATGTAGAACTACATCATAATTCCACGCTCCAGGTAATATTTGAGTTATCTGGGAAAACTGACACTGAGATTTATTCTCTATGTGTATTATTTGAATTCAATTCAATTCAATTACTCTTTACTGCACTTAAAATAAGATACATTATTAAAGTAACTTACACATGTATATCTAGACGCTAAAAGCGATTTCAACCTTTGCGTCTGTAGAAATATCTTTAAAAATAAGCTCAACCTTTTGTATTGTTTTCTTTTCTTTCTATTTTATTGTTCCTTGTTTTGTTGTGGTCGAAAGGAATACAGCCCAAATATGTGACAGTAAAAATATTTAATTATTATAGAATATAAATGCACATATTATAAGTTGACAGATACTTTGATAAATGAGGTTGTGAGTTCTAAGTTATATGATGGCGGTAAAGCGTTATTCAACCGGCCAGTTTGACTACTCAGTAAGTACTGGTTTAAAAATTATTCTTTCGATTAAACCTCACAAGACCCGCTATCTTTTTTTATCACCCTACCTGGTATTGCAACAGTTTTAAACATTAAACAATGCCAGAGAATAACTGTGTTTCACAAAAAACGCGTTTAAGTCTCTACCTGAGGTACGTGGTGTTTATCGCCACACTTGTGTAGTCTGCACTATAAATTATTAAATAAATACTGCGAATTATTAACAAAATTGTGGAAAACACGGGTAGAAGCCACGGGTAGAAATGGTATACAACCAGATGAGAAACGACTGGATAATGTGATGTAAGCTTTACACGCCCTTTGTGGTTTTAACGCGAAGGAAACGCTGTGCTTCGATGGGTGGACCTTTTGTGAGCACGTAAACAGAAAAACAGTTTTGTTGTAGGACTACATTGAATTTTTTTTTAAGACCGAAGCGCTTACATTACAGATCATAAAATAAAATTCCTTCAAATAATAATCATAGTTCATTTTCATTTCGTTATTATTATCGCCCTTAAGTCGTAGAGGTTGAAAAGCATCTTATATAAAAACATAAGACCCTATTGTACTAGTGTAATGCACTTAAAATGTATCAGTTTAAAAATGTTAGGTACCTCTCAAGTAAATGTTTTCCGTGCATTCCAACTTAAATACTGAACTTATAGGGAATGTATTTGTTAAATTCCAAACGGCAATAATAGGTGCAATCACCCTACTAATTTCACTTCCCATTGTAAAGTTTTATCTGCTGACAAATTAGGGAATCTGCGTGGTAATAAGGTTAATTATTGCGTGGAAAATGTTGTATTGTAAGTGAAGTTTGGTAGAAAAAGTTATAATCTCTTTTCTTTTACCAGCGGCTCATTTTGTAGAAGAGTAATGTTGGAAGTAATGGAGAATGTCACCACGTATGTATTAATCACATATTATTTGCAAATATGTACAATGTATGTACAGACAGCCGTGTAGTTTCTGGTAGAGTAGAATAGGCCCACTCCAACTCTTCCCGTGGATGCGGTACCTACAAGGCGTCTGAGGGAATACATTATAAAACATCAATCAGGCGTCCCCAACCCGTCTGGCCAGCGCGGGGAGTGTAGGCCAAATCCTCTGTCTGTCTCCGGCAGATGAGAGGGTTGTGCTCCTGCAGTGGAGACAAAAATAACCTGATGATGAAGCAGTAAGTTCACATAAGACAAAATTTACATAAAATTATTACAGTAGATTAAATTAATTAAGGAATAGTTACCAGTGTAAATATGAGGTACTGGAGCCTCAACTCGATCGCCCTGTATCAGAGGGTCCAGGCCTCTATCCTTGGACAGTTTGTCAAATGTAGGTCTCGTATGTAGTGAGTGATATGTGAACTTGAATTGAGTTGAAGTATATCATTATCAGGTTATTTTTGTCTCCACTGCACGAGCACAACCCTCTCTCATCTGCCGGAGACAGACGGAGGATTTGGCCTACACTCCCCGCGCTGGCCAGACGGGTTGCGGAGGCCTGATTGGTGTTTTATAATGTATTCCCTTAGTCGCCTTGTACGACATCCACGGGAAGAGTTGGAGTGGTCCTATTCTACTCTACAGCGTACCTGACCATATGGAATTGTGGTAACAAACAAAACAAGTGTAATAATATTAACGTCTTTGAAAGTCGATAAACTTGAATTCCATGTGACGTTCACGTTGCCATGGCAAATCCAAACACTCAGAGTCAGTCAAAATCATTTAGTACACTTATACACTTAGCGTGATTGTGCTTCAACTGAATGCACCAGCCAAAGAGCATTCCAGCACTGCAAGGAGCTATGTCCCCACCTACGATCACTATGTGCTACTAGATGGAACGTTCGATTCCGAGAACCGCAACTCGTTCACATTCACTTTGAAACTTGTGCAGTTACTACGCAGAACATTTAATTATTACTAAACATTGACGCTATTTACCCGTCACGTCAATATTTAGTAATAATTAAATGTTCTACGGGAAGAGTTGGAGTGGTCCTATTCTACTCTACCGGAAACCACACGGCCAGCGCGGGGAGTGTAGGCCAAATCCTCCGTCTGTCTCCGGCAGCTGAGAGAGGGTTGTGCTCCTGCAGTGGAGACAAAAAATAACCTGATGATGATGATGAATTAAATCATCATATTACTCCCGGAGCCGCAGTTGTGTGAAACAGAGCAATTGTTTGGAACGCTCCATCTAGTAGTAAATAGAGATCGTTGGTCCACTCTCCCGACAAATCAAACATTTGCTCAGCCCGGCGAGACGCTACGAAGAAATCGTTTCCCTCGGGCAGCGTTGCAATAAAACCTTCGCTGATTGCGCGATTTGCATGTACTGCACTGTTAACACTTCATCTGACAAAAGAAAACTGATTGTAAGATAAAAGCTTTAGTACTTCATGATAAAGGCAGTCATTCATCATCATTATGATGCAGTCATCACGTTTAAAAAATAGAATATCTAATAAATAAAATCTTAAACTTCGCGTGTCTGTACATTGAAGGTATTAGCAAAAAAAATTGGGCGTCTAAGGATAAGCAACAGAACACATTTCGATCATTTTTGAAATTTTTGTCTGTTTATCTGTTTGTCTGTGAGTTTGTGCACGCATCTCTTAAAAACTTCTGAACGGATTTGGATGGCCTTTTCACAGAAACATGGGGCTTAACCTAACTTAACATTTAGTCTTTATTTCATCGCAATCGGTTTACTCAATCAAAAGTTATGGACATTTTTAGTTTTCAAATACATTAGTATGTAAGGTTAGTATGCAATATATCTAATAAATAAAATCGTAAACTTCGCGTGTCTGTACATTGAAGATATTTGAAAAAAAAAAATTGGGGGGGTCTAAGGATAAGCAACAGAACACATTTCGATCATTTTTTAATTTTTTGTCTGCTTGTCTGTTTGTTTGTTTGTCTGTGAGTTTGTGCACGCATCACTTAAAAACTACTGATCGGACTTTGATGGACTTTTCACAGAAACATGGGGCTTAATTTGGTGTAACATATAGGCTTTATTTCATTGCAATCGGTGCAGTCAATCAAAAGTTATGCGAATTTATAATTTCCGAAAACTCGCATTCACTGCGACGAATGTAGTAGGGTGTAAATGTTCGACTGAATTCGTGAGCGGTAGCGGGAGCGGGTATGGTACCAGTGTAATTTGAGTGTTTGAACTTTTGACTGAGTTACCCGATTACGATGAATTTGTGGTATACGTATGCAACAAAGTAATGTTGGTCGGAATTTGGATTGCGATGGATTAGTTACGAGGACTACATTTGGAGAGACGAGGGAAAGAGGTTTGAGGGGTGGGTTGAGGGGAGAGCTGAGGGGAGGTTTGAGAGGAGAAACCTGGACCTGGATGTGGACCTGAACCTGGACCTGGACCTAGGCCTGGACCTGGCCCTGGGCCTGGACCTGGACCTGGACCTGGAGTGGGATAGGGAACGAAAGTGGGAATGGGAGCGGATCCTGTAGTCCACGCGAGCGGTGCCGCGGGCACAGCTAGTTGCAAATAATAGTATTTCCGTACTATTCAGATTGCGATGAGTTTGGACTACATTTGGAGCTGGTAGAGGGAATGGGAGTGAGAGTGGGGGTGGGGGTGGGCGTAGGAGAAGGGGAGCGGAAGCGGGAGCTGGAGCGGTAGCGGGATTGAGAGTGAGATTGAGAGTCTAAGTGGAAGTGGAAGTGGGATAGGGAGCGAAAGTGGGAATGGGAGCGGAACCTGTAGTCCATTGACCGGAGCCGCGGGCACAGCTAGTTAATAATAATAATAACTTTATTTATTTCTTCTCACAAGGTAAATACATACAGTAGGAATCTTATGCTAGACTTAACAATAGATCAAAGGACAGCATTTGCCTTGTGAGAGACTCGTGTCTGAACTAGGCAAGTGCCTGTCTTACAGATCACCAGGCTCTCGCCTCTCGGAAGTCAAGGATAAGTCCAGCTTGTAGTGTAAGAAAATATCAACAAAACAGATATTGTACAGTTCTGGTTGAGCGTGTGAGAGTGTATGCCGTGTGGTTTTCAGACGACTGAGGGAATACATTATAAAACATCAATCAGGCCTCCCCAACCCGTCTGGCCAGCGCGGGGAGTGTAGGCCAAATCCTCCGTCTGTCTCCGGCAGATGAGAGAGGGTTGTGCTCCTGCAGTGGAGACAAAAATAACCTGATGATGTCATGATGATGTGTGAGAGTATAAAGTGTGCGTGTATGGATGTGTTTGTGTGTGTGTGTGTGTGTGTAAAGAATAATAATAATAATTGTTTATTCATTCGGCGATGTTGTTCGCAACACATCACGTCAAAGGGTATCACGGAGCGAAAAGCGGGCGAAGGAAAGTCGCTTTGCGACATTGGATTGCGCAAAGTGGCGATACATCGCCTCTTCCTACCCCTCTGGGACCAAGGCGTGAGCATTATGTATGTATGTACCCTACACACAAACCCCCCACAAACATTCCACACACATCCCACACACACACCGTACACACACAACTTACACACACACACATACACCTACTTTCATACACACTGTACACGCGGGATCTGATCCTATCTTGTGCCTTTTTACTTTTTATTTTTGTGTTTAATTTTCACTGCATATAATAAGTAGAAATAAGTATCTTTTGAAATAAAAACAAATGTTAGTAATAGGAAACCTATAATAAAACAGAGTTACTATATTTGAAATGAAGATCGGTGCCTCCTAACACAGACTTACCGTTTACCTAGTTTGGGAATCAGGGCTTCATAAATAATGTATCATTTTGAAATGAATAAAGTTATGTTTATGTTTACCAAGTCTAAAAGGTGACATCAGCCCCCAAATATTTTCTTATGTTAGGTTTAACAAAAGTAAATATATTTTTTTATTTATTTTTTAAATGTGTATTCATCTCATTACAATCTTATAATTCAAATTCAAATTCAAACTTTTTATTTCAGACATTAGTCCATATTTTTGTTAGTACAGTCTTATTAAACTACTAGCTGTTGCCCGCGACTTCGTCCGCGTGGACAACTTAACATTACACATTCTTATGTATTACGTGTTACTAAATCCTAAAAGAAATCTATTAATCTGGTTATGCATTAAAAATATTAATATACATAAAAAAACATACTATCCAATTGAGAACCTCCTTTTTTGAAGTCGGGTAAAAATTAGCGTTCCGGCGGCGGTTTCGCCCGTTGGACCACAGTTTTTTAGGTTTCCGTAGCCAAATGGCAAAAAACGGAATCCTTATGGATTCGTCATGTCTGTCTGTCTGTCTGTCCGTCTGTCTGTCCGTCCGTATGTCACAGCCACTTTATTCCGAAACTATAAGAACTTACTATTGAAACTTGGTAAGTGGATGTATTCTGTGAACCGCATTAAGATTTTCACACAAAAATAGAAAAAAAACATTAAATTTTGGAGGTTCCCCATGCTCAGAACTAAAACTCAAATTTTTTTTTTCATCAAACCCATAGGTGTGGATAGGTCTTCAAAAATAATATTGAGGTTTCTAATATAATTTTTTTCTAAACTGAATAGTTTGCGCGAGAGACACTTCCAAAGTGCTAAAATGTGTGTGTGTGTGTCCCCCCCCCCTGTAAGAGAATGATAAAACAAAAAAAATATATGATGTACATTGCCATGCAAACTTCCACCGAAAATTGGTTTGAAAGAGATCTAGTAAGTAGTTTTTTTAATACGTCATAAATCGTAAACCACAATACTATTATTAAAACATCGATTAAAGTTACAACGAACTACAATAACTTTTATATTATGTTACTTGCTGCTACGGAACCCTTCATGGGCGAGTCCGTCTCGCACTTGGCCGCTTTTTTTAAAATAAAGTTGACATTTACATTTATCATGAATTAAAATATTATCATATAATCAATAAAAAAATTTATATTTTAATATTGTGCAAATTAGGTGATATTTCCTTCCCCCCCCCTTCCAATTTGTCTTTCTTTCTTTCTTTCCTTCTCCATCCCCTTCTCCATTCCCGTTGAATACCCTTTCCCCCACCCCTTCCCTCTCCCTACTCCTACCTCTCCCCCTTCCCTTAACCCACCCCTTCCTACACCCTTTATTTACCACTGCCCCCTCATCTTTCCTCTCTTACCCTAATCCCTCTATTCTTTTCCATCCGACTTCCTTCCCCTCCTATTCCCTTCCTATGTTGCATATCCAATTAACTGTACAACAAAATGTCTGTCAAACTGCTGGACATGCCTTCCCCAATGAATGCCACAACGCCCTACAGATCCAGCCGCTTCCGGCCACCAACTTCAGGTCGTCCATACACCTGGCGGCAGGGCGTCCCACCCTGCGCGTGGGACGTCGCGTCCCACTCTAGAACCCGTCTGCCCCAACGGCCGTTCGTTACTACGACAGATGTGACCTGCCATTTCAGCTTACTAATTCTTTCGGCTATGTCGGTCACCTTCGTTATTCATAGGATCTCCTCATTACGAATCATATCACTCATAGAGACCTCGAGCATTGCCCTCTCTATAGCTCGCAGAGCCACTTGAATCTTGTGGATCAGGCCCACCATCAGTGTCCACGTCTCCGCGCTGTAATCATGACAGGCAGGACGCACTGATTAAAGATTTTTGTCTTTAAACATTGTGGAATAGGTGACGTAAAGACTTGACGCAGTTTTCCGAATACTGCCCACCCTAACTGGATTCTTCTGTCAGCTTTTGAAATTGATCCTACCCAACTATATTGTCTGTCCTAGGCAGACGTACTCCTGAACAGCTTCGATATTGACATTGTCGACGATCGCCGGTATAATACAGGGCCACTAATTATCGAATAGCGAACTTTTTGTATCGAGACTTGTGGAAATACCTGAAATACATCAGCTAAAATAAATCTATAAATGAGCTTTAAAACATCTCTGTCACTTTCTGTCAAGTTCTTGCATCGACCAGTAATGTTGAACTACACTTTCATACAAATGATATGAAATGAGAGGTCAACTTGTATATCAGCATCCTGACATTTTATTGAGATATGACTTATACCAGTATGAGGCCCGAACTCAAAGCTATTAAACAGTGAAAACGCCGTCAAATTCTGTTCAGCAGTTTCCAAGATTAGCCCGTACATACATACATACATACAGACAGATAAGAAATTTGTTAATTATATTTTTGGACTCTACTGGTCTTCAGTAACGTCCGGGCAGTGAAATTTTTTTTTTAACTTTAATGTAATTTTCTTTTGTTTTTTCTACTCTTTTATTATATGTATAGATGTTAGTTGATTTTAAAAATATATTAAAAAAAAATTTAAATACAAACATTTAAATATCACAAAATTAGTCACTAAGTATTGTTACAATATGATTTTATTAATAATAGAGATTCCGTGAGACTGGTGCCTGTAGTAGGTCGTGAGTGGCGACCTGTGCTGCAAATCACCAGGTTTCTTAGAGCCTCTTACAACTTAACAAGTTACATTTAGGAAATATTTAGTGTAACCGTGTCAAACATAGTTAATTATACAATTAGACAGAAATATTACTTAGTGAAAGTGTATGTATATGAGCAAGGGTGTGTGTCCACAAGAGTATGAGGGAGAGATTTTGTGAGCTTATATGTGAGCGTGTCCAGGTATGTGAGCTATCAGGTGAATGTTTATGGGTAGGGGGGGGGGATATAATAATAAAATCATTTATTTGCAGGCAACTTAGCCCATAGACAAATACCTTAGCCTAGAAATACATACATTATATAACATTACATTAAATACACACTATTTCAGGGATTTTAGAGTCTTCGCCTCCCTGTATCGTCTAAAAACGACTCCCTCGGGCCAGAAGTCGAGACTGAGGAATATACCCTGGTATATTAACATAGTGAAGGAATTAGCTTAAATTCTTAAGTACTTACCCTGTTCTTCTATGCAAGCTAAAATTGAATCAACGTTCACCAACAAGGCAGTCTGATACTGTAGTTTGATAAAGTGTAACTTAAAAGAGGGATTTAGCATCCCTCTAAGTTCCCTAAGTCCTCTAAGTCCGCCTTTTATACACAGTTTAATTCCTATTTTATTATTGTTGTTGTTGTTATTTTTGGTACAATGAAGCGTTTACATACATACATACATACATATACATACATACATACACTTTATCAAAGGTCGCCTCATGTGCTTTTGAAAAACAATTTCACACCTGTAACTCTTGTAATTTAACTTCCTTTCCTTACCTAAAGCTAAAAAAATAGATTGTATCATCGGCAAGATACACATATTGATAAGCCAAGTAATAAATATTAAACAGAAAAGTATATAAACCAGCTGTCTCCTTTGTGCTACACGGCATTACCATTCACTCTTTCACCCAACTCTCTTTAAAACCTTTGATGGATTAAATCGTAAACTACCCACATTGTAAACCGCCCTCAACAACTGAAGAGGAGTGCTGCGACATAAGATGCGCGATGCAGCTGATTGCGGTAAAATGCATCGCAATCCCCCGTAAGACCACTTTAGCTAGAAACGCTTCCATTCTTATCATGCTTGGGATTTTCTTTGTGTCGTCGTGTAACGTCGGATGCTATTTTAGTTTCTCTACGTCTCCTGAGTCGTATATAAGTATACCTATACTAATGGGTTCGAATCCCGCTAGGGGCAAATTTCGTATGATGAATATGAATGTTTGTACCCAAGTCTTGGATGTTTATATATTTATTTAAGTATGTGTATCCGTTACCTAGTAACCATAGCACAGGCTCTGCCTAGTTACTGGATAATTGGTGTGAATGTCTGACATATTTATTTATTTTATTTATTTAAATACGAATAGAGATAAAGTTTGCTCTATATAATTTTAGAACTACTGAGACTATGATTTTTTGTACTCTGGGAATGACAGACAAGGAACATACCGACTTGTGCAGAATGTAATAAAGTGGTCTGTTCTTTGTAGAAATCAAATCCACAACCTCTAGTGCTACGATTTACACCCAAGCTGTGTGGCTTGGGTCATCCATCAGGCAATCTTCGTAACTGCCTTTTTCTCCGTTCCTGCATTCTTCTCCGTCCCTGCATTCTTCTCTGTCTTTATCTTCTTTCTCAATGTTATCTTATCAGTCCCTGCCTTCTTCTCTTTCCTGTTGTTATGTGGTTGGTTTCCCTAATCCCTACTCCCAACTCCTCAGTCTTATCAAAATCCAAATTTCCAATATCACCAAACATAGGAATAATAATAATAATAAAATCATTTATTCATCTCTTAAAAAATTTACATACAATAACTCCGCCAAACTGTATAATACAGTTTGTTGGCAGAAATAGCTCTCTTACTTTATACACATCTATGGCAGAGAATACTAACTATCACTACGCAATGGTGAATAGCAAAGCAAAGTTACAAAGTTTTTAAATATGATATTAGCACAAAAAGATTGAGGGAAAGTGCCGCATGATAAATAAGTAGTAACATTTCCCCTTATTTCCGTGCAGTCAGTTGAAATACTGCCTCTTTATTTCACCGCAGCCTGGCAATCTCAAACTGTGTCACTCGAACCCATACAATTTTATTGCTGTGAGACCGCGGTTCCCAAATGGTTAAGTTTATGACACAATACCCGGCTTAACACCAATCTCGTATTTAAACGCTTTGTAGCTACAATTCTGCTAATAAAATGCAAAGGGAAAGATATAAAATAAGCAAAACGTGATATGGATACAGTGGAAACTCTCCCACATAGTTTATTATCAAGAGACACCTGTATTTCAGGTAGGTGTGAGATATGCAACTACTATGACCGCCACGGCGCTATTAAGGTACAGATACACAGAAAGTTTAAGATTCACATTAAAAAACAACTTTGTAAGAAAGCCTATTATAAAGTAAACGATTATTTGAATGACAAAGATGCCTGGTACTAATGTTAATCCAGCTTCGCAAAATCTTTATTAATTGTATGCAAACTTGATTTTTATAAGATGTGTTGCGTGAAGTTTGTTGCGCCGTTTCTTCTTCACAGCGCTAACACCTAGGAAGCGGTAGTCGATAAAAAAATGACGTGTATAAATGTACCAAGTGTACTCATGTGCAATAAATGATTTTGACTTTGACATGCTCATAAGTCACACGAGAGCATGTGTATACAGCGCGTGCGACTAATAAGCATGCTTATTTATTTTGAGCATGCGATTAAATCGCAACCTGATGATGAACATAAATTTTAACACCATCCCCATTAGGCATTGGGGGAAAATGCCAAGTAGGCATGTACAGGCATTGCCGTGTGGTTCCCGGCTTAGAATAGGGCCACCCCTATCTTTCCCGTGGATGTCGTCAAGGCGACTAAGGAATTGCACCAGGGACGGGCAGCAGCGTCTCCTGTGTGTGTATGTTAAGATCATTACTGCGATCACCAATCCGCCTGCCAAGCGTGGTGATTATGACAAATCCCCCAATGGACAACTTACCAAAAGTGGTATTCTATTGGGGAGGCCTATGTCCAGCAGTGGGCGTATTTAGGCTGATGATGATGAGGCATGTACAGTGGAGTTATATCCAGTTTCCTTAAAGGACTGAGCTAGTGCAATGAACTTGCATAAAAAGCGCCATGACTTGAAGTGGCCTACAGGTAGCAAGCTGATATTACAAGTGAAGTAGGAGCTTACGTGACTGCACGTGAACAAAGGTTGAATGGAGCAGATGTCACTCGACAACCGCTAGACAAATGATGAACAGACTTGTTACTTCCCGGTCTCCCCGTGGGAGTCGTCAAGGCGACTAAGAGATTGCACCAGGGACGGACAGCAGCGTTCTCCTGTGTATATTAAGATATTACCACCATCACCATATTGTCGGCCCCGTAGCCTAGTCGGTAGTACAGGTGTACTACCGACTGCCTCCTGACCGACGCCTGCGAAGTACGGGGTCGCGGGTTCGAATCCCGCCCAGGGCAAACATTTGTGTGATGAACACTTGTGTTTGCCTTGTGACTGGATGTTATTTATATATTATATTATGTATTTTTGTATGTATATCAGCTGTCTGATACCCATATTACAGGCTCTGCCTAGTTTGGGATCAGGTGGCCGTGTGTGAAATGTCCCCACATATATTTATATATATATATATCGTTTAGGTATTTACCAATCCGCCTGCCAAATGTGACGTCATAGACGACGTTTTTAGTATTGATACTTTTTTTACATCAGAAGAGAATCATAGACTTCGGTAAAAATATTTATAATGTGATGGAAGTCTTCAAGGTTTTATCTGTTCGGCTATACTTCAGGTCAGCTAGGTATTAAAGTGTGCTTTAGTAATGAGTTAGCCTGTCTAGACACACTTCGCGTAAACCACGTGCAGTGGGTCTTACCAATTATATTACGTACAATAAATTGACCACCGAATTATCATGTGTCAAAACGACCTCCGTGGCGGAACGGGTAGCTCTCGGACTACCATGCCGGAGGCTGCGGGTTCGAATCCCGCTAGGGGCAAATGTTCGTATGATGAATATGAATGTTTGTACCCAAGTCTTGGATGTTTATATATTTATTTAAATATGTCTATTCGTTATCTGGTAACCCTAACACAGGTACTGCCTAGTTTGGGACTGGATAATTTGTGTGAATGTCGGAGATATTTATTATTATTATTATTATCATCAACCGAAATACGTTCGTAGCTGACCTAAAGCCTCCCCATTAAATTCCACTTTTTGCGGGCTATCCTTTGGGGGATTTGCCATAATCACCACGCTTGGCAGGCGAATTGGTGATCACTTAGTCGCTTTGCCGAAAACCATGGGAAGATTGCGGGTGCCCCTATTCTAGGCCGGGTATCACACGAGAATTGCCATAATAATATGTATTTTATAATTTAATTTTTCTTCTAACCAAAAAAGTATGTAAATATTACTTTAACAAAATTAATTTGGGTATGAAGAATAAGTAATCCCATCCCACTAATATTATAAATGCAAAAGTTTGTATGTTTGGATATTTGTTACTCAATCACGCTTCAACCACTGGACGGATCGGAATGAAACTTGGCACACATATAGGTTAGGTCCTGGAATAGGACATAGGATAGTTTTTATTCCGAAAAAAACATCCCATTCATGCGGGAAATACATAATCATTTGTGATATTGAGTTGTCCACGCGGACGAAGTCGCGGGCAACGGCTAGTGCAATATAATATGACCACTTCGTTGATCGAATGGCTTAGTCGTTAGACTTATGCGCCAGAGGTCGTGGATTCGATCCCACTGGGGACATACATGCCCGGTTTATGGGTATTTGGTCTTTGAGGTCTGTGAGGAATCATTTAGGTATTTGGTCTTGAAAAGTAACATTCAAAATTCTAGTTAGGGATCAGACTTGTGTATTTGTACTTGTGGCGTTTTAATCAGTTAAAGAAATTGCTATTTTCACTCTAACTTAAATTACTTCCTACAAAGTGTAATTAAACATTGTGAAGGTGTTTTTTTTTATTAATTACAAAGAAAAAGTAATTAAATAGACTTAATTCCAGTGTCTCATTGAGATTAACGGCCTAAGGGTTTGTGCCACTTGGTAACTTGAAAATGTTTCCTACTTAAAACGTTTTTATTCTATCCTGTAAATTAGTAATTTTCAGAACCGAGAATGCGAAGGTAGTATGACGAAATGTGGCAGCGATGGTATCCCCTGCCTGCCGTAGAAGCCGACTAAAAGGGGTCATCGGGGACGCGGGTGCACGGAGCGGGGGCTCTGTGCACCCATTCCATCCTACGCGTCCCCAAAGAGGGCGGCAGCAGCGGGGTGGCCTCGTTGATGGCGCAGGTAACGCGAGGGTGCAGGGGGGAGGTATTATCTCCCCCCGAGATGGGACGCCGAGTGCGAGCGCGGGGCGCATGGGGGAGGGACAGTGGAATTGCAATATTCATTGATCCCGGTGTCCCTCCTTCATCTGTGCATCGGAGACGGCCACCGCGGGGTTTTAGTCGGTGTAATTCCTACATAACCTACTCGTCCCCCCGAGGCGAGTAGGTACGCAGTAGGCATTTCCCCGCGACAAAAAAAAAGGTTTGGATGTTATATTTGTGAATTATCCAAACCTTGTTTAATTCCCATAGCACAGGAGGAAATCCTAGTCTGAGATTAGGCAAGTGTATATGTTTATATATGTAATATATATTTACTAAACAAAAACTTACGCTGTATCAATAAATCACTCATTTCAGTCTGTCGTACGCGATTCGCCCCGGCAATCGGGGCCACGCCTCGTATGTATATTTTTACACCTAAAGTGCGGGGAAGACTTTCCTGGTAATGTATGTATTGAGTTTCGTTCCCCAAAGTCCCAAGTGGAATGGAACCGTAGAGGCATGCGCAAGTTCGATTCTCTCTGGATAAAATTCCAGGAATATTATCCATGGAAGATTTACGTTACAGACGCATTTTTATATTCTCTTCCTTTTAAATATTTTTACAGAACGGATACACTAGGTATGGCATAGTCCTTGAGGAAAGTGTCTGGACACATTTAGGACTTAGATTGTGTGTAGGCTAATATTAAGATAGATAAATTCTTTCATCATCATCAGGTTATTTTTGTCTCCACTGAAGGAGCACAACCCTCTCTCATCTGCCGGAGACAGACAGAGGATTTAGCCTACACTCCCTGCGCTGGCCAGACTTCAAATTCTTTACTGGACGCAAATTAGTAGATAGAAATGAGGTCCAAGTTTATTTAAAGTGTACAAATGCGGCCCTATCGCTTAAAGCGATATCTTCCAGGCAACCTTTCCCAAGGAAAGTAAGAAAATCACAGCAATAGAATATTGTAGTTAAAAGAAAATTACAAGTTGAGTATTTCAGAAACCTGGAGAGGCTTATGATTTCTGAAATCCTGAATTTGATTTGTTCAAAAAGCAATCTTGACTTTAAAAATGGAATGTCGATATTAATCTACTGCGCCATTTTTTCGTCGCAAGTATCATCATCAGGTGGAATACATCTACTGTTGAACACAAGCCTCCTCAATAGAATGCCACTTTTGGTGGGCTGTCCATTGGGGGATTTGCCATAATCACCACAATTGGCAGGCGGATTGGTGATCGCAGTAATTATGAAGACCGCTGCTGTCCGTCTCTGACGCAATGCCTTAGTCGCCTTGACCCACTGGAAAATTGGGTGGCCCTTTTCTAAGCCGGAAACCACACGGTATTACAAAATAGTACATATTTAGTACTAAATTCTGCCTAAGTCAGATTCAACGATCTATATGTAGTACTAGATGGAGCGTTCCTGTTTGGATGGAGCGTTCCCAACAATCGCTCTGTTCCACCCTAGAAGCCGCAACTCGGTTACATTCACAATAAAACTTGTGTAGTTACTACGCAGAACATTTAATTATTACTAAATATTGACGCTACGGTTAAATAGCGTCATTAGCTAGTAATTTTTTATTCTGACAAACACCACAATTCAAATTCATTGTGAATGTTACCGAGTTGTGGCTTCTAGCGTGGAACAGAGCGATTGTTTGGAACGCTCCATCTATTAATATCGTTGGTCATCGTCAGCCTAAATACGTCCACTGCTGGACATAGGCCTCCCCAATAGAATACCATTTTTGGTTAGATGTACATTGGGGGATTTGCCATAATCACCATGCTTGGCAGGCGGATTGGTGATCGCAGTAATGATCTTAACATACACACACAGGAGAACGCTGCTGCCCGTCCCTGGTGCAATCCCTTAGTCGCCTTGACGACACCCACGGGAAAGATAGGGGTGGCCCTATTCTAAGCCGGGAACCACACGGAAATCATCGTTGGTCAGATTACTGAAATTCGACTTTGTCCGAGATGGAGTGATAACTTGTTCAAATCAAGAAATGTTTTTACCAATGTCTATCAACATTGTCGATGTAGTCCTAGTACTTTATTTAAAGCTACCAACGGATATATTTAACAAATCCTTGACATTACGCAATCTCCTAGCATAATATTGCACTATAAAACATATCGTAGAGTGTAAAGGCGGACGTCGAGCGGAAATCGCATTCAGAGGCCATCACGTCCGCCTTCGGGATTTTCATAGAAATCTTCCGATATCCTGGATAAGTATACAGACATAATAAAATGCAAAAATGTTTGCGAATATGCAAATTATCTCTGTGTTATTGGAAGTGAAATATTGCAGCTTCAGGTTAAGGATGTTTGAAAATTAAGCTAAGCGATAAACGATTTCTATGTACTACTAGATGGAGCGTTCGAAACAATCGCTCTGTTCCACGCAAGTAGCCACAACTCCTTCACATTTACTTTGAAACTTTTGCAGTTACTACTCAGAACATTTAATTAGGTATTTACTAAATATTGACATTATTTAACCGTAGCATCAATATTTAGTCATAATTAAATGTTCTGCGTAGTAACTGCACAAGTTTCATTGTGAATGTGAAAGAGTTGTGGCTACTTGCGTGGAACAGAGCGATTGTTTCGAACGCTCCATCTAGTAGTACATAGAGATCGTTGAAGCGATATAAGCCAGATTAAAGTCACCTGCAAAAGCATGGTTGGCAGTACGTGCTATTAGGCTACCGCCGCCCGACGGAGATTTGTTTAATTTTATTTATTTATTTATTGATCAATAAAACATAAAACTTACAACTTTTCGGTGTCACAAAGACCAAACTATGTTTGTCTGCACATCGCGACGACTTACAAACAACATGGTAATATCGTCCCTCGCATGACTAAGTATCGTAAGTAGCTTCTAGAAGATTTTGCAGGGCAAGGCATTTTCGGTTTTACACTTCACATTCTATTGTCTTGGAAGATACGATACTTGTTCATTGTCAATAAATCCATTATAGCAAATGATGCGGATACGACGGTTAGCGGAGTTTAATCACCATACACATTTAAATAGGTCCGTGTTTGTAACTCATGTAGACAATAAATTACAGGTACGACAGTTTGTAATGCGAGGGACAATATGTGCTATGTATAACTCATACTCATTGTACCATGTATTTGTAATAGATAACAAATACAGGGTACAATGAGTATGAGTATTAAAAAGCCCATAACGCCGAAAATATAACTTACCATAAGCCGGCATATTAACTACTATCTGTTGCCCGCGTGGACAACTTAATATCACAAATTATTATGTATTTCCCGATGTTTTTTTGCGATAAAACTATCCTATGTCCTATTCCAGGGCCTAATATTTATATTTGTGCTAAGTTTCATCCCGATCCGTCCAGTGGTTGAAGCGTGATTGAGTAACACACATCCAAACTTTCGCATTTATAATATTAGTAGGTTTTGCCGTGTGGTTTCCGGTAGAGTAGAATAGGACCACTCCAAGTCTTCCCATGGATGTCGTACAAGGCGACTAAGGGAATACATTATAAAACATCAATCAGGCCTCCCCAACCCGTCTGGCAAGTGAGTGTAGGCCAAATCCTCCGTCTGTCTCCGGCAGATGAGAGAGGATTGTGCTCCTGCAGTGGAGACAAAAATAACCTGATGATGATGATGAATATTAGTAGGATAGTAGAATTTTTCTACTTAATAAGACCTTGAATCCCCTTATTGTTATTGGTTGGTATTAATTAATTGGTTGGTTTCAGGTTATATACAAAAACTCCCACTTTCCTTTTCCTTGCCTTAATTTCTTCCTTTTCTGATACAAATTCATTCATTTTCATTTATTTCCACAAATTGTAGGTGTAAGTACAAAAGTTTAACATTATAAAAAGTTCCTTACAATTTTACCCATTCGGGTGTAGCAGCTTAAAACTAAGTATATACTAACATGCAATTACAATAACAACCATCAAAATAATAATAAAAGAAACGACTTTTCGAAGCGACTGCTCCTCGCCTCCGGAGACCCCAGGGCTGGCGCGTACCTCGCACAAAGGCTAAGCCTAGCGATCCAGCGAGGTAACGCCGCCAGTGTCCTGGGAACCATGTCGTACACAGGCGAGCTGGACGACGTGTTCTTACTGTGTCGCGTTTTATATATTAGTTTATAATACTAGGTTGTAATATTGTTAGAATATAATTATCTGTATAGACTGTATCTTATCTTCTTAGGGGGCCTCGCGACACTTCGACCCTTCAGGATCTTTTGTGCCAAACCCCTGACCACCAACGGTGCCCCAAGCCGATTTGGTGGACTTCACATACGCCTCAGAATTTCTTCTTCGGCATATGCAGGTTTCCTCACGATGTTTTCCTTCACCGAAAAGCCTGTGGTATTATAAATAAACCGTACTTAAGTACTGTATAGACTGTAAATTATAATTACTATAATAAAAGAAAAGAAAATGTCATAAATGCTTCATCAAAGACTGTCGGAGAACTGAAATATAATCATGTAGGTACCTTAATTAAACCGAAATGTCCGTGAAAACCCATATCTCTACCCGGAGCGCCCGGGTTTTACCCGGACGGATGCGGTAAACGATCTCTCGACTCGTCCGCCTCATTACGGGCCTTAACGAATTAACTCTATCTTTTTCTCTATCTAATTTAACGGTCGGGTACTCTGGACGTTGTTACTTGTTTAGTATAGTTGATAATAGGATAGGGTTACAGCTCTCCGTTTTCTCTACCCTTAGGATAGAGACAGATAGAGAATATGTAGACATATTTATTGATAATTTTGATTATAAAAAATGTATCAACCCCGCTGCCACAAAGATATTTATAAAAAAACGTATTTAATACTAGCAGTTGCCCGCGACTTCGTCCGCGTGGACAACTTAACATCACAATCCATGTCAGTCTTTAGACGTCCACTGCTGGACATAGGCCTTCCCCAATGAACGCCTAAAACGATAAAGTTCATTCTAAGTTTAACTTTATCGTCATTAGATAAGTTGCTTGTCGCTTAATTCGGAATGTGACTGTACATTGCCACGCCGTACTACAAGTGCTACGACGCCGTAGTATTGTGCTACGAGCGTAGCAGTACAACGGAATTCACTTAACTGTTAGATATTTTAAAAATAAAGAAGGTGTCTGAAAACGGATGCTTAGGGCAGAGGTTCGACTGTGGCGGCTTTCATAGAGGAAGGTCTATGTCCAGCAGTGGACGTCTGAGGGCTGATTTGATGATGATTTTGAAAGTCAAATTTCTGTATTTATTTGTTCTATATTAATACAAATCCATTCCATAGTTTATGTTTGTGTTTCCACGTAGTTTCAGCTTGTAAACGGGAAGCAATCAAACTGGAACCGTATGACTAGTAACGCAATATATGGCGCTCCCCCGGGATATACTAGGGACTAGAGACCGAACGAATACGATTGTCTTGACCGAAGCCGAATTTCGGTTTGGCCTATGGTTCACATAAAGGTTTCAAAGTGATATTATACTGATATTTATCACTTTGCACTCGTTATTTACTCTTACTGCTGTTAAAAATAGCATTAAACATTGTTTTTGTTGCGGGGGAGGGGGAAGGAGGGGGAGGGGGAGGGGGAGGGGGGGGGAGGGGGAAGGAGGAGGGGGAGGAGGGAGGGGAGGAGGGGGGAGGGGGGAGGGGCACATTAGTAGGACTAGAGTACAGGGTCACGATCCTTATCACCTACTAACAAGTTATTCTTTATTAAACTGTGTTACTGCTCTAGTCTACAAGTCTCTTAAGTTCAGAGACCCTTGTCACATCTAACCATTACTAGATACTTTCTTCGAACAGTATTACAGTGCTGTCTTTTTTTGGGGGGTAAAGGACAGAAGGACTCATTAATGTAATAAATAGCACACAAGGCATAACTCTTAGTCCTCAATATTAATGTTAGAGTTAACGAGTCCCTAATTTCGACTAAACTATTGTAACTTTTAAAGCAAATCGAAATGTTAGTCGAAAAGCATCGTTTCGGCTTAAGGTGGCCGAAATAGATTTTTCGGTGGACTCTATTAGATACTGTATTTGTTTAGGAGTAAATGTTGTATGTGGTATGTTACCTAAACAAATAATAATATTATGTTGTGTATTAAATATATTGTTGGATATATCGATCGATATCTACACATGCTACAGATCAGATATCACGTGTGTGTACATGAAATATTTTTGGGTTATACTTGGTTATCAATGATTTTTTTTATTGAAATTTTTAAGAGCGAAAATAGTTTATAGATATTAATTTAATTACGTTTATTTGTCAATCTGGGTTGGCCAAAAAATATAATTTGAATGGGATTACTCCCAGGCTGTTCTACTGCGTAATTCCTATAGTCTTCTCGTAGGTACTATACCGACAGAAAAACTAGAATAGTACTATTTTCTTCCGACAATCTCACGGAATACTCCAGAACTCGTCATACATATAATCGTCAACAATAATTTACATATTGATATGGCTTTTGAAAATCTACCACAGGGATATAACTTATAATGTAGTAACGTGCTTTTAATAACACTGGGTCACTTACCCCCAAACAGAAACACAGAAATGTTAAATGCTGATTGAATGCAGTAACTGGTTAATAGGTGGTAACAAATCATTACCTTGTACTACAGATCCTATACTATTAGTAACACTCTATAAATTATACTCTTTCCCTTACCCCCAACAGAAACGCAGCAATGTTTAATGCTGATAGAAGGCAGTAATTAGTTAATACGTAGTAACAACTATTACCTTGTACTACAGAGTCCTACACTATTAATAACACGCTATAAATTACACTGTGTCCCTTACCCCCCAACAGAAACACAGCAATGTTTAATGCCGATAGAAGGCAGTAACTGGTTAATACGTAGTAACAACTATTACCGTGTACTACAGAGTCCTACACTATTAGTAACACGCTATAAATTACACTGTGTCCCTTACCAGAAACACAGCAATGTTTAATGCCGATAGAAGGCAGTAACTGGTTAATACGTAGTAACAACTATTACCGTGTACTACAGTCCTACACTATTAGTAACACGCTATAAATTACACTGTGTCCCTTACCAGAAACACAGCAATGTTTAATGCCGATAGAAGGCAGTAACTGGTTAATACGTAGTAACAACTATTACCTTGTACTACAGTCCTACACTATTAGTAACACGCTATAAATTACACTGTGTCCCTTACCCGCCAATAGGAACACAGCAATGTAACAGCTATTACCGTGTACTACAGAGTCCTACACTATTAGTAACACGCTATAAATTACACTGTGTCCCTTACCCCCCCAACAGAAACACAGCAATGTTTAATGCTGATAGAAGGCAGTAACTGGTTAATACGTAGTAACAACTATTACCTTGTACTACAGAATCCTACACTATTAGTAACACACTTTAAATTACACTGTATCCCTTACCAGAAACACAGCAATGTTTAATGCTGATTGAAGGCAGTAACTGGTTAATAGGTGGTAACAATCATTACTTATGATTGATGATGATAATAATAATGATGCAGGGTAATGTTCATTACACTGTACTACAGAATTGTAGGATATGTAATGTGGTATTATGCCATTTATGTGTTAACTTGCGTGCACGAAGTTTCGGGTGTAAATACTTTAATAAAATAAAGCAGGTACTTACTATTTAATAAAGCAATAGGTAATATGGAAAAAAAATCATTTTAAGAGGTAATAATAAGTAAAGTATAAACTCCTTTGAGTTATCTACATGACCTAAAGAGCTGGAAGAGAATGTCATTTCCATAAGTTCGCCGTTTGTACAATGGCGTGCAATTAAGTTTAAAATAAATTACTCAGCTTTTGTACATGTTAGACTTTAACCTAGTCGAAACGTCAGGAACAGAAAACGTATTACTAAAGTGGATACTAAATTATTAAAGATCCCATCCATTATTCACTAAAGTTAAAAGTCCCTTTGTCCACTAAAATCCATTGAAAACATAGATGGCGGATTTTTACGTACTTTTATATCCACTTTAATGTAATATTGCGACTGAAGTACCAAGTGTAGATACTAAATAATTTAAGAACTCATCCGTTACTTGCTGAAGAAAGCTATTTTTAATGACGGCGTAATCTCAAAACCATTCGAGTGAAGCCGCGAGCAACGAGTTGTATAATATGGACAAGATCATGTTTATTATAGTGATGTGCCGAAACATACAAAAGGTATCCGCGTATACGGATTTTATCCATCCTCCCTGATCCGCAGATACGAATTGATTTTGTATTCTAGTATAAGATTTTTTAATTTATTACAGCAATCGTTTAGCTCTATGCAGTGGTTTGTCTTAAATATTATTACTGCATAAAGGAAAAAATAGACTATAATAGTCCACTGCTAAATTTATGCTTCTCAAAAAAATATCGGTGGTCAATGCCTCATCCTATCTTGTAGTAACAGGCACATCTGGCGTCCCGTCGACCCTAGGGAATCTTTTGTGTCAGCCCCTCCATTTATATGAGGCTTCTAACCCCCAGAGTCCGCTGCATAAAAGCTTTTATGCAGCTTGGGGATAGGAGCCTGTAGTGCTTGGGTTCAGAGTAAGCTGTAACCAGGACACTCACCCGCCTTGCAGCTAATGCATTGCATTCACACAGCAAGTGCTTCATCCCGTTGCTGTCCTCTCCACAGGCTCTAAAGTTGATGGTCTCTGATAGTTCCAACTTAGGCAGGAGGTGACTTACACCGAAGTGGCCCGTAAACGCTCCTACGATAACAAATTGGCATAACAAAGATGCCTGGTATTCAGCTTCGCAAAATCTTTATTAATTGTATGCAAACTTGATTTTTAAAAGATGTGTTGCGTGAAGTTTGTTGCGCCGTTTCTTCTTCACAGCGCTAACACCTAGGAAGCGGTAGTCGATAAAAAAAAATTACGTGTATAAATGTAGCAAGTGTACTCATATGCAATAAATGATTTTGACTCGACTTGACTTGATAAGTCAGACGGTTCTCTATCCGTATTTTAGGAGTTTCCTAGTACAGCCTGCGTCTGTGTTTCCGATAAACTCCTTAGCGTATTTCAACTCTACAAGTGCTCCTCACTCCCCTAATTGTTGCACCTCGGCATGTACTAAGCAGTTTATGGTAATCATTGAGATTTTAATCACTAAACCTGAGTATCTAGGTTCCTGGGTTAACGATAGATATTTATGTAGTTTGAAATACTGCTGCATATCACCTGGAATTATTCCTTCATCATCAGGTTATTTTTGTCTCCACTGCAAGAGCACAACCCTCTCTCATCTGCCGGAGACAGACGGAGGATTTGGCCTACACTCCCGCTGGCCAGACGGGTTGAGGAGGCCTGATTGATGTTTTATAATGTATTCCGTTCGTCGTCTTGTACGACATCCACGGGAAGAGTTGGAGTGGTCCTATTCTACTCTACCGGAAACCACACGGCGAATTATTCCTTAGTCGCCTTGTATGACAACCAGTATAACAAGGTGTTGTGCTATATGAATCCATCTTCACAGGAAACGTACAATAAATACGATACCGGTTTTTTTGCGGATATTCGCATATCGAACACAGATTAGGCACAGCACTATTGCGTATCAGGGTTCATCGAAAATAATAACGTGCGTATAAACTTTGATTACGCCACAACACAAACACGTATCAAACGTGGATTATTAAACCTTATAATATTAATATTAACATGTTGAGCAGATAAACAGAGTCAAAAATAATATACGTAGGTAAATCCCTACATACCTTATTACCTACATGGAGAATGTAGGTGTGTATAGCAACATACTGGGTCCAATCTGATAAATATTGTTATAGGAATTGAAAATAATTCAATTTCACATGGTCCAACTAAATAATATTTGTTTAGTTGCTCCGCAAAAGTCTAATTTGCTTAGCTCCCAGATTTTATAATAAATTACCAATTAGAATAAAAAAATTTGATCTACCAAAATTTAAACATGTGTTGTTTGCTTTTCTGGTGAACAAAGCTTCCTACAAATTAGATAATTTTCTTTGTGACAATAATGTGAACTAATTTGATATAAGTAAGCTTACATTGAACTAATTTAAATATATATTTTTTTGTATTGATTCTTGACATTTAAATCTTGACATTTTACATTTGGTTGATTGATTTTACATTTTACTTTGACATTATTTTATTTATTAATTAATGTATTAGGAGAATTTTAATAAATATTGCATGCTTATACAAAAGGCAAGGTATAGCGGCCCTAATCTATAATATAACATCTTCTGTGTATCTGTATTTACCTATACTTGGCAATAAATGATTATGGTTATGATTAGTGATTTTTTTTAACGTAAACTCTGATATCCTCATTATAATTAAATCAGCAAGTACTTTATTCTTTAGAACACATTATAAAAATAAATACAAATCATAAATGTTGTGTACAAAGGCAAGGTAACTCTAAAAGAGATCCAAGCCAGCCTTAAGAAGTGTAAGAGCGAGGTGGGCACATTAAATAAGTGCATAATCAACTACCAAATAACTAATATAGCTGGGGAAAATAAGATGTGGTGGCGTTCTTTGGGAGGCCTATGTCCAACAGTGGACGTCTAAAGGCTGATATTATAATGATGCTGAAGCTACTTGATTATTATAGATGTAAATTTATATCGTGCAATAAAAAGTAATTGAACTTTACTGTATTATTATGTCATATTTCAACGCAACATCATAAAAATCTGCATTAAAAATTAATGGACGAAATTGATTTTTCTCCAGCAACATAATAATATTCGCACTGAAAATTACTGCCCGAATATAATTTGCCTTCGAGCAGAGTTCACTGGGAGAGAAAAAGTTAAATTGAGTGTAAACTTGGTCCGCAAAATGAATGACCCATAGTTGTTCGAGTAGAACGATAATCGTTGATGTTTAAAGGCCACCGTTTAATGGACTTTTGATCATTATTGGGAATTAGTTCAATTATCAAAACCACGACTTGCCATTTTATTATTATTGTGGAGATAATAGGCGAGCAGAAAATTGCTGATATGAAACGATCTCTATGTACTACTAGACAATCGCTCTGTTCCACGTAACGGCGGATCCGGTAGCCGCAACTCGGTTACATTCACAATGAAACTTGTGCAGTTGCTACGCAGAACATTTAGTTATTACTAAATATTGACGCTACGGGTAAATAGCGTCAATATTTAATAAATATACCTACACGTTGGATTTATCAATCTACTAATGTAATTTACGATTATTGTTATACACACATACATAATGTCCACGCCCTGGTACCAGAGGGGTAGGCAGAGACGATGCATCGCCACTTTGAGCAATCATTGTTTTTTAATGGCTAACTGTTGCCCGCCACTTCGCCTGCGTGGACAACTTAACATCACGAATTATTATGTATTTCCCGTAGGAATGGGATGTTTTTTCGGAATTAAAACTATCTTATGTCCTATTCCAGGACCAAACATATATGTGTGCCAAGTTTCATTACGATCCATCCAGTGATTGAAGCGTGATTGAGTAACAAACATCAAAATAAAACAATATGGATTGTTATTGTGCTGTGTATGGATGCTTAGAAAGCAATAAAACTATAGTATATTTTATCGTTTCCGGTACCGGCGCCGAGTTAGAGAAGCAATTATGTGGTTCACGTATAAAGTTATCAGCACGAGCAAAAGCTAGTGGTTTACTTATATTCCATAAAAGTAATTCGGAATGCAAAATCAGCTTAAACTTTGCAAAATCGGCGCACATCGAACAAGTTTCCTTTGTTGCGGCGGCCGCTGCTGAACCTGTCAATCTCAAACTTCCTGCCTAAAGCCTTTAAATAAGGATGTGTGTTTTTGCCATGTTTAATTTATGAACGAAAATATTTTAAAACCGCGTTAAAATTACATCAAAGCTGGTACAATTTTACAGCTTCCCAAAAATTATAAATCTAGCAAAGACTTCGACCACCAGGCAGTTAGGTACAGTCAGCTTCATTAGTACCTTAGTATATGAAATTTCCAAAAGCATTGCAATGTCATGTCACATCATCATGGCAGCCGCTAGAAGTCCACTGCTGGACATAGGCCTTTCCCAATGAACGCCACCACACCTGGTCCTCCACCCTCCGCATCCAGCCGCACCCTACGAGTGCCGATCCGCGGTCTCCATTCCAGAACTTGTCTGCCCCAAGAGTCGTCGGTTCTGCGGAATATGTGGCCCGCCCACTGCCACATCAGGGTGTTGTCAAGGCAACTAAGGGATTGCACCAGGGACGGGCAGCAGCGTTATCCTGTGTGTATGTTAAGATCATTATTGCGATCACCAATCCGCCTGCCAAGCGTGGTGATTATGACAAATCCCCCAGTGGGCAACTTACCAAAAGTGGTATTCTATTGGGGAGGCCTATGTCCAGCAGTGGACGTATTTAGGCTGATAATGAAAATGATAAATAAAAATAAAATAAAATATATGTTTATTTTCTCTACACAAAGGTTGATGATTAAAGGGAAAAGAAATAACATGTACAAATGGTAAAGCTCATATCTTTAAAATATTTCTGCCAGTTTAGCAACATCTGTCTCGAAATTGTCTAAGGTACATATGATCAGTCATAAAAAAAATATAAACTGTAAGGCTTCTTTTCACAAACATGTGATACAATATTTGGACTTGGAATGAAAAATACAGAATTACATATTCTGTATTTACATATTTTAAATGTTAGGTACTTACTGATCATTATACGCATACTTATTTTATTTTGAAACTTTACGTAAACACTATGGAAACAGTCTAAATGTAAAAATACAATTGTCATTTAATTCTAACATAATTCAAGACTTACTTGACTTATTGATCACAAAATCCGAAATAATTACATTAAAATTTTTATTAAAATAAAGAATTTTATACAGTTTCTTCAATTGGTGAATTTTCATAGAACAGTCAGTACTTTTGGAAGTGAGTATTTGTTCAGGTAGTTCTAACGCTGACGGTACCTTGTTTGTTTAATCTTGTACACTATTTCGCCTGAGCTGGCATTAACGATAATCCATTAGCACTGTGAGTTCTCTTACACGGATGTTCATCATCATCATCATCAGGTTATTTTTGTCTCCACTGCAGGAGCACAACCCTCTCTCATCTGCCGGAGACAGACGGAGGATTTGGGCTACACTCCCCGCGCTGGCCAGACGGGTTGGGGAGGCCTGATTGATGTTTCATAATGTATTCCCTCAGTCGCCTTGTACGACATCCACGGGAAGAGTTGGAGTGGTCCTATTCTACTCTACCGGAAACCACACGGCAATACACGGATGTTATTGAGACAATAATATCCTGGTATGTTATAAATAAATAAATATATCAGTCATTCAGGGCAATAAACATCGAAAGGTTTACTTATAAACATGTAGAGGTATAGAGCAACAAACATATAAAGGTAAACTAATATGTTATAAGTATATCAGCCTGAAAGAGTCCGCTTTTGGACATAGGCCTCTCCCAAGGCGCGCCACTGAACCCGATCTTCGGTTCTTCTCATCCAGTCACTGCCAGCCGCCTTACGTAGATCGTCGCTCCATCTAGCCAGGGGGCGTCCCACATACATCCGTACATACATACATACATACATACATACATACATACATACATACATACATACATACATACATACATACATACATTCATACATACATACATACATACATAAATACATACATACATACATACATACATACATACATACATACATACATACATACATACATACATACATACATAATTCCCAGGGCCTTGGTCCCAGAGGGGTAGGCAGAGACGATGGATCGCCACTTTCTCTTTCGCGATCCTGACACACCTCACTAGCCTCACTCACATTCATCAACCTTTTCATGCACCTCCTTTTATTCTTCTCACTGCGGACCCCAGCTTTTTTGAGGACGTTACTAATTTGATTCTTGAACGTCCTCCTAGGACGACCTCTAGCTGTAGTTCCTTCCACATTCGCACTGTATATTACTTTTGTCACTTTCTTCCATTCATACGCTCTAAATGTCTTAATTATAATAGATTAAATACTACTAAATTACTTTACGTGCCGTGTGGTTTACAGTAGAGTAGAATAGGACCACTCCAACTCTTCTCGTGGATGTCGTACAAGGCGACTAAGGGAATACATTATAAAACATCAATCAGGCCTCCCCAACCCGTCTGGCCAGCGCGGGAAGTGTAGGCCAAATCCTCCGTCTGTCTCCGGCAGATGAGAGAGGGTTGTGCTCCTGCAGTAGAGACAAAATAACCTGATGATGATGATGAAATTACTTTTACTTAAAACTATTTGCAAATTCAAACATGTAAAGGCATAATGATAGAGCAACAAACATCTTAAGGTTCATACCAAAACAACTGATGCATAAATTCCCTCTACGATTATCCTTCAGCCAACATAATCCTTCCATTCCTTGTAATTATACTCCAGGTGGATGCTATTAGTGCCCCCCTACCCCCACTATCCCCTAAGTATTTCCGGAGGGGGTTTCACTTCCTAGAGGAAGCAATTTTCAGTCACAATTGCGGAAAAGATATTGTGGTTGTCACCTATTGTCTCTACCTATGTTCTGAGCCAGTTACATAATTTTAGTTAAGAAGAGATTAGTAATGAAAGGTTTGAAGATCAATTAAAATTGAATTCAGTTACTCTTATAACAATGACAGAAAAAATATTGGGATTGTCACCTATTTGGTTCAGTTGAGTCAATTTCGTAGTTAAAAAGATATAGTAATCCACTTATATATCCGGTGTGCAGATTCACAGGAACGTTGTAGATGCACGGCGTTGTTTTGTGATCCTTACATACCTACGCTGTGTGGTACAATTCCACGTTGTGTAGCTTTTGATGATGCATACCGTAGTTACCGTAAATAATACCGCCATTTTTAAGTTGTTACTTAGCAGAATGCACCGCAAACAAGTGAGATTGCCATTTTGAGCACATGAGTTGCTGCTGAATAGAATACAGAATAGAAAAACCACTTATGTAAGCAACCAGGGCTCATCATCATATCACAGGCCAGCAGTTATGACAATGGTGTACCCCCCAACCCACTTACGCATGCTCTGAGAAAAAAATAAGTAGCCCTCCTACTTACATAAGGATAAAAATATACCACTATTACGTAAGTAGCCGCCCCCATTACAAATGGTGTCGCCTACAACTGATTCAGTAGCCGGCTACATTACTAAGTAGCCACACTACGTAAAAATGTGGCCGGCGACTGAATCAGCTGTAGGCGACACCGTTTATAATGAGGGCAGCTACTTACGTAATAGTGGTATATTTTTATCCTTATGTAAGTAGGAGGGCTACTTATTTTTTTCTCAGTGTGGTTGTGTAGAAGCAGCCTGTCTAGTGTGCCACAGCGAACTCCCTTTGTGCTCAAGAGAGGTGACTCCAATATAACTCTATTGGAGACTTATCTGTAGTTAAGTGCAGCATAACTGACAGTTCGTGTAACTGGCCCTTGTGTGGCAGACGTTTTGAAATGGAACTGCCGACATTACAGTGTTCTACACGCTTGGCAGTCGCAGGCTTGTTTCTCCGTAAAATGAAGTACGACTATGACAATGTGTACTAGCTTTATGGTTTTCAGCTCAGACAATGTTGACAATTATCAATATACAGACTAGCTGGATCGATGGGTTATTGTATATTGATAGTGGGTAGGTACAAAAGCAAAAACGCCGCTTTGTTAACTTTACAGAAATAAAGTATCAAGATTCTTTTCCGATTACCGCCGGGGTAAACGAGTTCTCGAGTGGAGACCGCGACTGGGCAAGCGTAGTGTGGGACGCCCCCTGGCTAGATGGAGCGACGATCTGCGTAAGGCGGCTGGCAGTGACTGGATGAGAAGAACCGAAGATCGGGTTCAGTGGCGTACCTTGGGAGAGGCCTATGTCCAACAGTGGACTCTTTCGGGCTGATGATTCTTTTTGAGAAAAAAAAACATTTTGTATGAGGAGTATTTTCATTCAATTAAAAAAAAACATATTAAATAAAATTTCTTATTATTTAGCGACAGAAACAAACACTATATAAACTATTTAAATCGGATCAAAAATAAGTAGTAACTGCGATTTTAGTGCAGTGCTTTTCGAGTTAGCCGTTAAAAAACCCTTGATGGATTTTGTTCATTTAAAAAATTATATGATTAGAAATGTATAGCATTCAAGGATCAAATTAGTAACGTCCTCAAAAAGGCCGCAGTGAAAAGAATAAAAGGAGGTGCATGAAAAGGTTGATGAATGTGAGTGAGGCTAGTTAGGTGTGTCAGGATCGCGCAAAATGGCGATCCATCGTCTCTGCCTACCCCTCTGGGACCAAGGCGTGAGCATTATGTATATTTGTATGTATAGCATATACGCCTTAATAATTAAATATCCAATATCTTCCTATGTGACTGATCCTCATTCACAACAGTTCAAGCATATGCATTTTTATAGATATGATAATATATTTTTTTAAATTACACATCATAAACAGTGGATGTGCACGCCGATGCAGGCGGGACGTGTTGGTAAGGCTTGACCTTTAGCGTCTCGTTACAACCTAAGTACCTATAAAAAGCTACTTTATTGTTGTTGATACAAAGTCTACATTAGTGTAATTAGATCGCCTCCATCACCGCACTCTCCATTGAACACGGACGCCGACAGCCATCCAGCTATGAACGCGATGCGACCTAATTTGTACTCGGCAAAAAGTCTAACTAATGTTCCTACAAATTGCAGAGTCGTAGCTAAAGAATCGCTAGAACTGGCAGGCTACTACTGAGTTAAAACGAGGTTCTGACCAAGGAACCTACAAAAGTTTTTGACTCTTAGTCTCTTGAGCAGGCGTCACAATTTTATACCACAGGAATGAAAGTCACTCGTACATCACTATGTATATATATAGGGGCCCGTTCACGGGGCAATGTATACGCTTCTACAACAAACTACCAGAGGAAATCTTAAATATGACGGACAGAAAGTTTAAGATTCACATTAAAAAACAACTTTGTAAGAAAGCCTATAAAATATATTATTTGAATGACAAAGATGCCTGGTACTAACGTTGATTCAGCTTCGCAAAATCTTTATTAATTGTATGCAAACTTGAATTTTAAAAAAAGATGTGTTGCTTGAAGTTTGTTGCGCCGTTTCTTCTTCACAGCGCTAACATATAGGAAGCGGTAGTCGATAAAAAAATTACGTGATAAATGTACCAAGTGTACTCCTAGGCAATAAATGATTTTGACTTTGACTATACATATACCTATATATATATATCTGACACGGCTAAGTGGTTGGCAGAAGAAGACGCAGGAGGTAGAAGTTGCGTATCACCATTTGAGAGGGGGGGGGGGGGGGGGGGTGACGGCATCACTCTTACTATCAAACAATTTTACGAACAGTTCAACGAAACCCCTTCCAATTACTGTATGTCACTGTCAAAGGTCGTGAGGTCATTAATTCGGCCCGCGCCGACCGTTCCGGAAGGCTAGCTAAACTGTGTCCGCTCGGGTCTAAACCCGGCCCGAATTGTGCCCCAAACGGGACCGTAAAGCAGCTCTCACGCTGATGCTGTACACGGCGCGGCAGCAAAACGGCACTGACCATACTATAACTAACACTGTACATAAAAAATGAATGGTTAGTAACTTTGTGTTAATCTTCGATTTTTCTTTCAATTATCGTTTGTTAAAGCTTACAATTACATGCTTAGATGAAGAAATATATACAGGTTTGTAGGAAAATACTTAAGGTTCAGTAAAATATCCAACATATAAAGGATGTCTGGAAGAAATCGCTTAAAGCGATAAGAATAGGCGGTCTTATCATATCATATCTGTACTATTTTTTCTTTTAAAACTTGTAACTGTATTTGTTGGTGCAAAAAAGTCTATTGATTAGAATCGAATTGAATTAAATTGTGCGTAAACGCCTTGTAAACACTGATAATAATAACTTCATAGAAAAGGTACAACAAAAAACAATACAAATTAGAGCAGACTGAACGAAAATGGATGCGTGAAGAAGCGCAGAACTATAGCACGTCACATAGACGTGCTCTTATAATCCTGCGTTACACTTGCTTGTGTAGACACGTGAAAGTTAGCAGTGAGTGAAAATTCTAGAGCGTTATTAAATGCGTTTCTGGTCAGTCCATAGACAATAGTGGTCATTTTCAGAACAGGTAATTTTCAATTGTGGTCCTAACCCCAGAAAGTGCTATGTTGTATTTTTTTTCTATTTATATGTGTATACATATAAATCTTTTTGAAAAAATGTCTCAGTTCAATTTAAATACTCTTTATTGCACGATAAAAAAAAACAAAGATACATCTAAGCGGTCTTCATCATCAGCCTAAATACGTCCACTGCTGGACATAGGCCTCCCCAATAGAGTACCACTTTTGGTAAATTGTCCATTGGGGGATTTGCCATAATCACCACGCTTGGCAGGCGGATTGGTGATCGCAGTAATGATCTTAACAAACACACACAGGAGAACGCTGCTGCCCGTCCCTGATGCAATCCCTTAGTCGCCTTGACGACACCCACGGGAAAGATAGGGGTGGCCCTATTCTAAGCCGGGAACCACGCGGTCTTATTAAATAAATAATAAATGTACCAGTAACAGCAACTTACCTAGGTAACTACTTGCTTCACCCTGACGAAGTAAAACAACTCAGAGCTAAAAGCATAGTGCAGTTTCTTTAACTGCTGCAAGGCTTAACACGGAACTGTAGTATGGTGGCGATCACAATAGACCAGAAATGGTCGCAGTGATACAAGGTCTAGACTGAGATCTTGAAATAGCCTCAACTCGGATAATAAAATAAATAAAAGCAGCAACTTTTCCTTATTTTGACAGCCCTCTAAGCACAATTTATAAACTAAATCTGTGAGGTCACTTGACCTGGTGCTGACATAATACCAGCGCTGGAGTTCGCGTAGCGTGCTGCAGCATTATGCTGAGTCAGCGCCATTTTGTTGCTGCGACACATAGGTACCTTGATTATTTTTAAATTGTAATTTATTAATTCTGTTTTGTTTATTTCTCATGTATGTGTGTGTCGTAGCTATGAATAAATGACCTATTCTATTCTATTCTATTCTACCCGACCTATCAGTTGATTCACTCTGTCGCACTGCTCCTGCGCCGCTAAACACGCCAGTGTGAATTTATCTTTATGCGGAATGGACATAAGGAATTAAACTACTTAATTCTGTGAGACGTTTGCGCTAACGATTAGAATGGGAGAATTATACAGGGTGAGCACAAGCACCAGCTATATTATTATCAGAAAACCTAGAACTCTGATTGAAGAGACGAATTAGATGACCGGAAATTCTGTTTTTATTGGTTAATAAATAATTAAAAAGAATATCTTAAAAGAAAAGAAAAAATATTTATTCACGACCACAACATACAAATTACATTCATTCTCAGTAGCCAAGCCTCCTGAAGAAAAAAGTATCGATTATATTGACTATTGTGTGTGCATTGTAAAAGAAACAAACTAGGCTGAAATTCTTTAAACAGAGAACTTCCTAACCTCAAAATTACTCTGATACTGACGATAAAATAAAGAAATAGGGGTTCGAATAACATGTGATTCGAACCAACACAACAGCCTGACATGTGACAGGCACTTGATATGGCCGCCATTTTAATTATATAAAAATGGTATACATGCAGAATTTCCGTAATGCTAGGTAAGTTATATAAACTTAAGAAAAAATATATATCTCGACATATTTATCTTTACAACTTTATTAGGCCCGATACTGAAAGCACAAGGTTAAAATTTGACAGCACTAAAACTGTTGCTGTCCTTGTCACACAGTATTATGAAGATAAAGACGAAACCAATTTTAGCGCTGTCAAATATTAAATGTGTGCCTTCAAAATCGGGCCCATTGTATACACAGAATATATAAAAATAAATACACAGAAGGAGACGACGTATACACAGGTGTGCTTATCTCTAAAAAGAGATTTCTTCCAGGCAAAGCTTGTCTGGAAAGAGAGTAGTTAATAATAGTAGTAGTTTATACTTCAGGAGAACTAAACAAAAAAGTGGAATGGACACGTTGTATAAACAGTAAGCTTGGCTGACTCTTGTATTGGGGGTGTCTCCTACCTATGTAAGTAATGTCAGCCTGTATATGTATCCTGTGTATAGTGATTACAAATTCACGTATCATCAACTAGATATACAGCCATAAGCTGTAAAATAGATCCATAGTTGGGGTATATCGGTGTTAGCACCCCAAACACCGATATATCCGATATATAGATCCCTAAATGGGATAAGTCCGCCTTTGTACACAGTTTGATTCCTATTTTATTATTGTTGTTGTTGTTATTTTTGGTACAATAAAGCGTATGTATGTGAATACATACATATCCCCGCTATGGAGGTATTAAGCTGTAAAAACGCTGTAAGTTTCGCCAGTCGGCTAGTTGGTGTGGGGAGAGCTATCTCCTGAACACAAATAGTACTAAGAGATCTTAATCCCTATGTACCAAGTCTTAACTTATTTCGGACTAATTAAACTTGCAATTAAACTGTGCTAGATTACATTCTGTAGCGTCCTTTCTCTTGGCTCAGGAAACTTTATTCCTAGGGGATGGAAGAAAGCTAGATAAAATACTAGAATGAACAGTACGAGGCGATCATTCAAGATATAAGGTGTAATAGTTACGTTATTTTTTTAGAATCAGCGCATCGCCAAAGAATAACTATTACTTCGTAACAAAGCGACACTTACCTTGCCTCGACAGTTTTACGTCACCCAGCTAGCAGTACCTACATAGTACTGTCGCCGCCCACAGATGCCAAAAGATAGACGGTAGTTATGCCGTGTGGTTTCCGGTAGAGTAGAATAGGACCACTTCAACTCTTCCCGTGGATGTCGTACAAGGCGACTGATGGAATATATTATAAAACATCAATCAGGCCTCCCCAACCCGTCTGGCCAGCGCGGGGAGTGTAGGCCAAATCCTCCGTCTGTCTCCTTCAGATGAGAGAGGGTTGTGCTCCTGCAGTGGAGACAAAAATAACCTGATGATGAAGACGGTATAAATTAGAAAGAGAAGCACTTATGTTGTTTACCTATAAATTTGTCCTTCTCTCGTTTGCGCTCGATCCAGCTCTACAATTTATTCACGGACAAACGCACGTATGTACTTGTATGGAGTGTGGGGGGGGGGGGGGTGTGCTTATGATGTAATAACTGCTGTTTACTGGCAGAATTTTGTAATAGGATCAGTCCTCATCCAAACAGCTGTACTATAATAATAGCCATAAGGATCATTGGTGACGATGCTCTGGTAAATACAGAGCCTCAAACATAGTCGCAGTGTGGCCTGTCTTTCGGTTTTCTACAGGTTACATTTTGGGAAGTGTGCCCAGGAATTGCACGATATGATTCCCCCATCTACGTTCCATCACTGGACTACCAGGCGTGGGGAGGGACTTCATTCTTATGTAGTAGACATAGCACGCTCTCGCACGAAGCGTCTTGCTTCCTCTTTCATAATATAAACTGCTAAGACTGGAACTCCCTGCCAGCTTGGGTATTTCCGGACAAGTATAATTTGAATCTTTTTAAAGGAAGAGTGAATAGGCATCTTCTGGGTAAGCGCGCCCCACCTTAGGCCTGATCATCACTTACCATCCGATGAGATCGAGGTCAAGCGCAAAGCTATCAACAATAAATAAAAAACTAAAAATGATCGACGAGTGGTTTGACGGTCCCATCGTCAGACCCCGTGAAATCTATTTCTAGCTATTTAAGAAACTAGTTACCTAACTAGTTTACTAGCATTAACTAAGGTAAGCGCGCGTATGGGTAAGCGCGCTCCAACTTAGGCCTCATTATCAGTTACCATCAGGTGAGACTGTGTCAAGCGCAAACCCATCAACAACAACAAAAATAAAGAGTCTGGGTTAAAAACAACGGTAAAAATTCTTCCATAAAAACAAAGGATTTACTACTAAAATAATTTAAGCGTCGAGTTAGATGCTTTCCATGTCATTTTATCTTTAGTTATTTTATACCACGTGACATCACAGGAATTTAATATACGATAGATACCAATTAACTTGCTCGCCTCGCTCGGCCCAGAATGCATGCTGCATGCCTCATCCCTAGCACGTACTCAGCGCACGGTACTCTCAGTTTGACTACGTTGCTATTAAACTAGATCAATATAGGTAGGGAGATTATTAACTCCTGGAATACTTGGCAACGTTTCATATCAGGACTTATACGCCCATTGCTGCACATAGGCCTTCCCCAATAAATGCCACCACACCTGGTCTTCCGCCTTCCGTAACCTACCGATTCCAGCCACCTCCGTAGGTCTTGTTTCATCTGCCGGCGCGGTGTCTCACCGAGCGTGTGCCCTCGGTCTTCCACTCCAGAACTCGTCTGCGACAGATGTGTCCCGCCCACTGCATTTCAGCTTGCTAAGCCTTTCGGTTATGTCGGTCACCTCGGTTCTCTTCATTACGAATCATATTCTTCAAAGAAGCCCCGAGCATAGCACTCTCCTTAGCTCGCTGAGCGACTTGAACGGTTGTAATAAAATAATATTTCAGCATGAAAATCATATTATGCTTTGGATATTGTTCCGTACTGGAACAGATATTCTTAGTTTATGTATTTTTTCTAATAAGGCTACACAATTTGAGTGGAATAGATTCATTCAATTTCTTATTTGACCTGGGAATCTGTCTAATCATACTTGAATACGACATCAGCGCCATCTACACAGCGCCACCGTTTACTCCAGTCACCGTTTCGACGTTTGCCACGTTAAGTACGTGCTCCGCAAAAATTATTATTTTGTTGTGATTCCATCGACCGTATTCCGATTAAAGACTGAGACACATACCCCGGGGTTGTATATAAGCCAGTGCACCTGTGGAAATGTTAAAACTAAGTGAGGATTGACTGTGGGACCTCTCGAACCGCCGGCCGGCGACAACGCTATGTCCTGACTCTGGATGCGCGAGGCAGTTGAAGGTGTGGAAGGTCAGTTCCCAGTTGTTCTTCTAAACAGATATCTACTGCTGGACCACCACACCTGGCCCTTCTCCCTTTCGGCTATTTCCACTTTCTTTTTTTACTATCGTCCCTACTGCTCTACAGCATTTTAGGTTGTCGATACATCATAATAATTATTTCTTTTTTATCGCCGGTGGGTTTATGCTTGACCTTAATCTCATCTGATGGTAAGTGACGATAAAATATCGCATATAAAATAATAACTAACCCTTACCTACATCTACAATTCAAGATTATTTATTGGCTAGACTAAAGAATAAGACAATTTTGGAGTTCAAGTATCTAGGTCTAGGCGGCTTGCGTCATTTTGACAGAGCAACAATCTCTGATTAGAAATCTGACTACGCAGAAAATATGTCCTGAAAATGTACTATTTTGTACTCGAAAATTTGAATTTGTACTTCAGCCGTTTAAAAGTTATAAAGGTAAATTGGTGGCCAAAATGACGTCACTATAGCAGGCCACGCTATATCTGGGAAACTCCAAAAATTATCAAAATTCTGTAATAGTATAAAATATGTACTCGAATTTGTGCTCCAGATATCCAAAATTCAGATCTTAAACCCATTTTTCATACATATATTTGACATCAAAATAGATTAGATTATAACCAACGATCTCTATGTACTACTAGATGGAGCGTTCCAAACAATCGCTCTGTTCCATGCAAGTAGCCACAACTCTTTCACATTCACTTTGAAACTTGTGCAGTTACTACTCAGAACGTTTAATTATTTACTAAATATTGACATTATTTAACAGTAGCGTCAATATTTAGTTATAATTAAATGTTCTGCGTAATAACTGCACAAGTTTCATTGTGAATGTGAAAGAGTTGTGGCTACTTGTGGAACAGAGCGATTGTTTGGAACGCTCCATCTAGTAGTACATAGAGATCGTTGATTATAACGTATAAAATAATAGATTATAACTTTGGGATAAATTCGAGGCCACCACAGTCCTTTAGAAATATAAGCTTTGGACAGTATTCACTACTTATTACATACAAAATGCCTGAGTAGCCTGAATTCCCACGGACATCGCAGCAAAGTGAACTAGTCTATCGATTAAAGTATTTAATCCAAATATGTTTGGAATTCTTACGATAAAAGTCATGCCGGATTGCAAATTACTTTCCCGTAATTAAATTTTTATGGGAGCATTTCATTTGCAAATTCATTAATTGACTTTTGTACTTTAAATTTCAGAAAATGGTTACAGGCGGAAAACGTGTAAAGGCAATTGGTTTAAGAATACCATTCAAATGAAACAGCAATTTCAAATACAAAATAAAAACATTTTTAATGGCTTCTCGAACTCAAACATTTGAATCAACATTTCACTTAAACGCTAAAGAATTTGCTAAGTAGCTTTCAATAATGTTTGAAAATAACACACTATCCATACTTACTTCTAGTTTTCAATAAATTAGTAAATGCAATGTTTTACAAATTTCAGTGGAATAAAATAAAATATCTTTGACAAATAGAGCAGTTATAAATCTAAAAAAACAATACAACAAAAGAACAAGACTAAATCTTTGACGAATTGACTAGAAAAGTAAAATATTTGATCACGTTAATGATAGATACTTCATTTTTTAAAACTAACAGTACGTTTATAATAAAAATGAATCTATTAATACTCTTGGCATTATAGTTTAAATAATAGAAAAGATACAACTGAAAATTCTTAAGCATAATCTGCCACATGTTCTTTTGCACGCAATCGAAAACTTGAACGTACAATTTAGATAGTATTGCACTGCCCGAAAACGTCAGTCTTCTTAAAGTTAAAATAAAGGTTTTACAATCAAACATACATTCAGATAATGATTTATTTACATTGCAAAGTGAAACACAGAAATGAGATGAGGTCATTGAATTATTATGTACGATTACTAGAACTGACAATAATTACAATAGTTGTTAATGAGACGTCTCATAAAGAAGGATGTTAAAACACGAGACTTAGTTTACAAAACGACAGCACGAGTGTTTATAATGCCTAATTATATGCAGTTGGCGGAAAATATGCAGCAGGGAGATATAACACGCGAAGCGCTGTGATACCTGACGCCACGTGACGTGGCGCCAAGACGCCAATACGCCAGATTTTAATTTCATTACTACACTGGTAGCCTGTGTGGTAATAAATAATCCAGTATGCAACAAATGCTGTAAAGTATGTTGGGTTTTGTAATAAGCAAAATAAAATATGGGAGTAAAGCTATTATTCGACATACTGCTGATGCTGGATGACTTTAACACGATGGTTCGGAAGGAGATTGAGAAGAGGCTTGTCAAAGATTGAGAAAACCGCGGTTTTTACATCATTTCAATTGAAGATATCGCGTCTAGCACGTAATACATAATAACGCAATGAGGAACCTACAAAGTGACAGACCAAAATGATCCTACCAAACTACACATCTTCGAAGAAACTTTGATTTATTTAAAAAATTACTATAGTAACATACATACATACATAATAGTTTACTGTATATACGATGAATATGGCATGTATTCTTTAAAAAATATATATCGCTCGAACTACATTTTGAAATATGATTTGATGATATGAAGATACACAGATTATTCACAGTTTGGTCCGTATACTCAACTACTGGAAAATGATTTTTGGGACGTATATTTGGTAGTGAAAATTACTGAATTTGCTGAACATCTGAAACATTAATTATTGAAGACATTCAGTTTCCTATAGTTTAAAATGTCAAGGTTAAATGTTCATGCCCTAACATTAAATTTCTCGACTACTCGGTTACTGTCAGGGGAATCATCGGCAAATTTGATTTCGTTCGAAGAATCGGAATTGTCATCGGCGAACTTAATATCAGAAATATCTACACCCCTTTTCAGTGTATCGGATGCTTTCGTCTCTCTTGCTGTGTCATTAACTCTTTTCAAAGTTGCAGAATTATCATAATCACCTCTGTTATCGTTTCTGTAATTGTCATAATCATTTCTATTATCCTTTCTATGTACTTTGACAGGAGAGTTTGTTAAAGTTAAATCTTTCATTTGTATCACTACCTTATCATCTCTTTTCTTCTTATTTTTCTTCGATAACTTGGGTGAGTTTTGCAAATCACTTATGCTGAAGTTCAATGGATGTATGATGTTTCCTCTATCATTGACTTTTCGCGTGGATTTGACAGAGTCGTTGGACTTCACAGATCGGTTGTCGGAATTTCTCTTAAGCGTACTGGACAACGGTCGATCTTCGGGGGACTCTGTGTTGCTACCTGGGTCTGGATGCAATTCTTTTGGTAGGATCTCCTGTTGCGGAAAGAACGTATTATTATATTTAAGGTGATTTCACTATGAAAAATAATCTAAACCTAGAAAGATTAATGCTAAAACTTAAGTCAAATTAGGTTTAAGGACCATGAACATAAAAATTCAGTTGGCTGGACTATATTATTTAGCTCTCTTTCTATACTCATTGTTATTACGACTTTTCAAATGTAATTATGGTTACATTTACATAGTAATGTATCATAGAAGTTAGTTACCTCATAAATAGGACCTTTAGTTTCGTCTATTTCTTTGATGATGTCGCCTTCTTCTAGCGGAGGTATCCACACCAGAAACGCTGGGTCCATTCCCAAATATGAACCAGGAACAGAACCTGAAACAGGAATATCGTTACCACACTTGCTCTCTTTGACACAATATCAAAATCGTCCGACAAGCCGTGTCACATTATCTGATGGGTGCACCCTACTTTTACTTCCAGTTATGGTTACTTCTGCTGGAATATTTTAATTTTTAATTGAATAATTTTTTTGCAGTTTGTCGTTTAAAATATTAGTTTGAAACTTTTAATTATTCCTAGAACTATGTCTTAGAATGCCTGGAAGGGACAAAACGTCTAAGGTATTTCAGTCACTCACCAGCATTGTTAACTTCATAGTCATAGTAGTCTATCTCCATTTCAGGGTGAGAGGTGAGACTGAGGTCTGACCTCAGCAATCGACGATTGCCGTTCTCCTTTGCATGTTTTTGCTTTTCGCGGATTCTGGCTGCTGAGACACCACTGAGAGCGGGGGAGTACCATCCCTGAAAACGTGATAAAAGTTAGATTTTTCTAGATAATTCCCTACCTACAATTCAATATTCTCGTTACCGTTAACAGCCTGTCGACGTCTACTGCTAGACATAGATCTTCTAGTAGGTCACCACAACACCAGGTTTTTGGTACATCATTTTCAGGTCGTTGGTCCATCTGGTGGTATGTTTACTACATATTAAGGATTAGCTGATAGGTACAGGAGCCTCCGATAACCAACCGATACGAAATATCGATGCCCTAGTGCACGGCGGCGTACGGAAGCATGAGTCTCACTCCATGTGGACAACTGAGTTTGACAACTGGTTGTCAAGGAAACACAAAATCTTTGGTAGACAACTATTTCATAACGGGAAGTTTTACTTTCATTGTCAACCAAGATTTTTTTCCAGGTTTCCTAATGGGAAATTGGAAACTTGTACGTGATTTCTATCGCAGAACCGATGGCCGTTGGTGCAGATGAGTTCTTCGAGTGCAGAAGAGTGGTGACAGCAGATTGGCACGCGCAGGGTGGAACGCGTTGCCAGATGGAACGTCAATCTAAAGAAGGTGGTCGGAAGCGACTGAATGCGGAGGGCGGAATACCAGGTGTGGTGGCGTTTATTAGGGAAGGCAGGAGTCGACGTCTAAGGGTTGATATGGTGATAAGCAAAAAGCGATGCGGCGCGCTATAGTCTGGTTCAACCCTAATGAATATATTATGCTTACAACGTAATTCTAGAGTCATGTTTATGGATCCTATTAATATTGTGGTCAGACGTAAACAAACAGATATATTTGACGTTGGATTTATGTGATAGGTACTTTTATTTTCATTGCTTCTACCAAAAAGATTTATCCCTAAAACTATTTACAGGCAAAAATTAGAAAAGTGCGGAATCTGTCAAGTTTATATTTAGTTTTGATGAAATACTCGTAGGTAACTCTAAATATATTTTGTAGCCTAAAATCTCCATCTCACATTGCCATTACTCCATTTTAGCTCAATAACTAAAAACTAACTCGATAAGTCCGATTCTGAAGCCACACATTTAATATTAGACAGCACTAAATATAGTTTCATCTCTATCTTCATAATACTGTATGATAAGATTGAGAAGCTACTTACTATCCAACAATTTTAGCGCTATCAAATTTTAACCGTTAATAATGTCTAATAATGTCTTTAGAATCGGGCCCAATATCAAATTAATAACTAGTGGTTCATAGATTTGAGTTGCCAGACGATAAAAACAAGCTTTGCTATAACGCTATCTGTTTTTACAGAACCCTAAAAATTAAGTGCTTGAATTGGCGATACAAAGCTTCACGGTAGCGCTCCAAGCGGACGAAAATCGAAACTTTTTCAGTACTCATTTGACAATTCGTAGCAGCATCATCTCTGCGCTCTCAGTTTCCAAATTCCTTAATTATGAACAAAGAATATTGTCAACACTACCACTCACGTTGGTAAGAGTAGAAGCGGACGCAGACGAAGACGCTCGACTATCTCTTCCATCTTTGTCCCATATGCTGTCCCTGTCTTTCTCGCTGCAAGTATCGTCTTTCTCACTCACACTCGTGATGCTGGTGTTCATTTCCACTGTCACCGTCTCACTGGTAGACTGTTCAGGCGTTGATGTGACCTGAGAAATTTAATTATTAGTAAGAAAAAATATCTTGAATCTAATGAAAGTAATGTATTATTGACGTCGTACGCAATTTGCGTAGGGCTGGTACCTACGCTTACGGGTTGTGGAGCGGCGCGGGATTTTACTCAAATGCTTCACATCGCTTTCGTGACACCCGGCCGGTTGCCCCGAAATCAGGGCCGCGCCGCTTAGGTATATTTGTAAACTTAAATTGCGGAGTGCGATAAATTAGGTATTCTTAACCCCATCATTGCTTTCCTACGATTAGTCTTCTTAAAAATAGTTTATCGAAGATTTTATACGATTCAGAAGGTAAGTGATGCTTCCGTGCAAGAGACAAACATTAAAGTTTGTTTTATTAATTGTTCTGACATTTTATATTATATAGATTTATATTGACATTTAAATTCATTATTATACTGACATTGTAAATATTTAAAAAAATTAATTTCTATTTTATAATTTAATTTTATATTTTTAATTGATAATTTTACATATATTGTAGCGCCCTTACAGGGTTCATGTTAGTACCTGTGTATTGTTATCTAACATCTTTTAAACTACATGAAACAATAAATGAATATGAATATGAATAAAGAAGACGACATATTTCTAATTAACACCATTATAGATGACCTCCGTGGCGGAACGGGTAGCTCTCGGACTGCCACGCCGGAGGTTGCGGGTTTGAATCCCGCTAGGGGCAAATGTTCGTATGATTTATTCATCTATTTATTTGAAATACCATTACAGGTAACCTAATTTAGCACTGTAAGCAACCACTGTGAAATATTTCGATTTTATATCTAGGTAATTAGTTTTTAAGCACAATATTTATAATCTGACCAAAAAATGACCATACAGCGTTAACGAATTCTTGCAATGATAATGAATATAAAGAGTGTAGATTAGTATAAGAATAAGAACATGACATTTTAGAAATATTTTGAAATTAATGATTGATAATACTTATTGAAATTATGCTTTGACTTCATTTAAATGTTATGTATTTGTGTTGTATCTTTGTGTGGCATGTTGTATGTGTATTGTTACATTTGCTACACCCATGTGGGTAAAATTGCATTGATCAATGACCAAATATTGTATATTTTAACAACATCTGCACCTACATGTAATTTATGGCAATAAATGAATTATTATTATATATATTTCTCACCTTCTAACACTTAACACTCGAAATGCGGCTCCTGTGAATTCCGTCAGAGAACAGTAAAATATATCCAACCCCTCCCGAGATAAAGCATTCAGATTCGTGACTGCGCGCGTCACCGGCGCGCACGCGACGATGTTGATGAATATGAATGTTTGTCCAAGTCTTGGATGTTTGTACCCAAGTCTTTGATGTTTATATATTGTTTAAGTATCCGTTATCTAGTAACCATAGCACAGGCTCTGCCTAGTTTGGGACTGGATAATTGGTGTGAATGTCTGACATATTTATTTTTCAGGTTACCTGAGGCACAACAATATCAGTCGCAGACACCGTATGCGATCGCCTCAGCGGTGATGGAGCGATATTCTGCCGGCCGGCCGGCGCGCTGCTGGACGAAATGTTCTCCGGCGTGATAGTGGCCTGGCTGGCGACGCTGCCTGCGCTGGCGACGCTGGCGTTGTCTGCTGGCTCGGCTTCTGTGTCAGTGTTTTGGTCGTCTTCGTCCCTGGATTTTTGAAAGCACTTTTAGTCAATCTCATACAAGGCAATTGTCATGGGTGTCATCATCATCATCATGTCAGCCTTTAGACGTCCACTGGTGGACATAGGCCTTCCCCAATGAACGCCACCACACCCGGTCCTCCGCCCTCCGCATCCAGCCGCTTCCGGCCACCTTCTTCAGGTCGTCCGTCCATCTGGGTGTATTAGGAAAGAAATGACGACCTCCGTGGCGGAACGGGAAGCTCTCGAACTGCCAAGCCGGAGGTTGCGGGTTCGAATCCCGCTAGGGGCAAATGTTCGTATGATGAATATGAATGTTTGTACCCAAGTCTTGGATGTTTATATATTTTTATTTAAGTATGTCTATCCGTTATCTAGTAACCATACCACAGGCTCTGCCTAGTTTGGGACTGGATAATTGGTGTGAATGTCTGAGATATTTATTTATTATTTTATTAAATAGGAAGAGAAATTTACTTACAAACCTTTTGCAAATTATGTCCATATTAAAACGCTCAACTTTTCTTTTCTTTTATTTATTTGACATTAATAAGAAAATACATCACATGTCTTACATAACTCACACGTAATAAACCTCTTGGGTTTGTCCTATGTGCGGTGAGGCCGCTCGGTCACAGCGGGCCATGCTAACGCTTGTTGTACATTATAAAGAGAGTTAAGTACAGAACAGATGACAAAATAAATGTGTCTATGCAACCTTGAATTGTACTTATATAATAACCTATTCTTATTTGTTTTCCGCTACTGAAGGTAGTTATTTTTTAATAAATTTTTTGTATTTTTTACTATTTATATAGGTATTTTGTATTTTTTTTGGCAATTCATTTACAATTACTTATTCCGGTTACTGGCTGTTACTGTTAGAATCCGCTAAAATGCCTGCCCTCGACAAAAAACATCACGTTTGGTGCACTGTGAATCCATCTTTACATTCATCCAACAATTACACTCAAAACAACTAGAAGTCAACAAGCAATCAACACATTGTGAAAGGGATCCCCAATGTGAGCGATACGTGTTCAAACAATGGCACTGGGTAATTGGCGAAACATTCGAGCTACCGAGTTAATTATATCGTTCTTATGTCCCCTAGTTTGAACAACCTCGAGTGTTTATTAATGACATTTTACAATTATAATGAAAGGGGTTTCTTTAATGAAATGAAACGTACCAAGTGTGAGTACTTCATTCTCCGTAAGTACTTATTGTGAAAAAAAAATTGTAAGCAACGATCTCTATGTACTACTAGATGGAGCGTTCCAAACAATCGCTCTGTTCCACGTAACTGCAGCTCCGGAAGCCGCAACTCGGTTTCATTCATAATGAAACTTATTTACTAAATCATCATCATCAGGTTATTCTTGTCTCCACTGCAGGAGCACAACCCTCTCTCATCTGTCGGAGACAGACGGAGGATTTGGCCTACACTCCCGCGCTGGCCAGCCGGGTTGGGGAGGCCTGATTGATGTTTTATAATGTATTCCCTTAGTCGATTTGTACGACATCTACGGGATGAGCTGGAGTGGTCCTATTCTACTCTACCGGAAACCACACGGCAAAATTACAATACAATACATTATTTAGTCTAAAATTGTATGAAAATAGAGAAAAAGTTGATTTATAACCATTCTTACACACTGGACGTACGTACGTATTGTAAATTATAATTTGTCGACGTCAAAATCTGGATAAAAGCCCATAATGGCAAGTTTGGACACACGCTGGGATGGCTGTCTTATATTTGAAGCAAACATAATTATTAATGAACTAGCTGTGCCCGCTGCTCCGCTCGTGTGAACTGCTCACTCTCAATCTGACTTCGACTACGACTCCGATCTCGACCCCGACCCCGACCCCGACACATGCTCCCGCTCCCACTCTCGCTCCGTTCCCACAACCACTTCCACTACCACTACCACCCCCATCACCACTCGCAAGCCCACGCCCACTATAGCTCCAAATGTAGTTCTGTATGTTCTCACTCATTTCAATACGAATTCCGTCGAGCATTCACACCCTACTATTCTTTGTTGTATACTAATGCAGTGTATGCGAGTTTTCAATAACTATAAATTCGCATAAGTTTTGATTGCCTGTGCCGATTGCGATGAAATGAAGCCTATATGTTACACCGAATTAAGCACTATGTTTTTGTGAAAAGTTCATCAAAATCGGTTCAGTAGTTTTTAAGTGATGCGTCCACAAACAAACATATAAACAGACAAATTCCAAAAATGATCAAAATATGTTCCATTACTTATACTTAGACCCCCAATTTTTGTTTTTGCAAATATGTTTAATGTACAGACACGCGAATTTTGATTTGAATTATGTCAAAGTCATACGGGACCAAATTTTCCAAATTTCATTGAAAACTAACCTCTGTTCAACATTCTCAGAAGCCCGATCGGAGTCCCTCAGCCGCGTATGCTTCGCCTTCCCGGAAGGCAAGAGGCGACGTAACGACACTCCTCCCCCTACCACTTCCGACAGCAACGTGCTTCTGGAACCAGCTGTAGCTCCTCTCAGCTCCAATGACGCTGAGCACGCTGGAATAAAACTGAGGTAAGTCACTGCGGTCGCCTATGAATACTAGAAACGTCATTTAATATTTGACGCTAAGAACTGTTGTAGCCGGTTGGTTGTGCACTCGTCTCACGTTCATGAGGTCGTGGGTTCAAACCCCGCCCGTACCAATGAGTTTTACGAAACTTAAGTACGGTTTATTTATAATACCACAGGCTTTTCGGTGAAGGAAAACATCGTAAGGAAACCTGCATACGCCGAAGAAGAAATTCTGAGGCGTATGTGAAGTCCACCAAATCGGCTTGGGGCACCGTTGGTGGTCAGGGGTTTGGCACAAAAGATCCTGAAGGGTCGAAGTGTCGCCAGGTCTTCCTGGCCCCCTAAGAAGATAAGATAAAATAATATTTGACGCTACTCCTAATGTATCCCAGGTTCCCGGCTTAGAATAGTGCTACCTCCGATCTTCCCGTACGTATCGTAAAGGCGACTATGGGATTGCACCAGATATGAAAAGCGGCGTTCTCCTGTGTATATTAAGATCATTACTGCGTTCACCAATCCGTCTGCCAAGCGTGGTGATTATGGCAAATCCCCCAATGGACAGCCCACCAAAAGTGGCATTCTATTGGGGAAGCTTATGTTCAGCAGTGGACGTATTTCGGCTGATGACGTAAACGCCTATCGAAACTTCTCCATCCATTAGATCAATGGAGAGTACAAAGTAGCTTCGTAGTTCGTGAGCTAACGTATCACCAGTATGACAAGTTACTGGTTCTTACCATCACTGTCTGTAAGAGACTCCTTGTCAGCAGCTCGATGGTACGCCCTGGTGCGGTGAGCTGAGTGCAACGCCAGGCACAGCGCGGCGAGCGCTGCAACTGCAGCTAACGCGACCGCCGCCTCCCGCGCGCCGCCGCCGCTGCGAAACCACTGGGCGTTGCTGACTGACGCCCACGCAGCTGACGCGTTGCGGATTGGTTCTGTGAAGAGCAATTCTACATCATCATCATCATCATCAGGTTATTTTTGTCTCCACTGCAGGAGCACAACCCTCTCTTATCTGCCGGAGACATTCCCGCCTCCTCACCAACTCCTCTAAGCGAGGATCAACGGAGGTAACTACAAAGACACCTACCAGTGAAGGTAGGGCAAGTCCCAGGTCATTCCAAGCAAGTAGCCACAACACTTTCACATTCGCAATGAAACTTGTGCAGTTACTACTCAGAACATTTAATTATTTACTAAATATTGACATTATTTAACCGTAGCGTCAATATTTAGTAATATTTAAATGTTCTGCGTAGTAACTGCACAAGTTTCATTGTGAATGTGAAAGAGTTGTGGCTACTTGCGTGGAACAGAGCGATTGTTTTGAACGCTCCATCTAGTAGTACATAGAGATCGTTGACTAAGAAATAAAAAAGTAAACTTCGCGTGTCTATACACTGAAGGTATTGCAAAAAAAATTGGGGGTCTAAGGATAAGGTAGAACATAAAACATTTCGATCATTTTTGGAATTTTTGTTTGTTTATCTGTTAGTTTGTGCACGCATCACGTAAAAATTACTGAACCGATTTTGATTACTCTTTTCACAGAAACATAGGTTTTAAGTCGGAGTAACATTTAGTTTTTATTTCATCGCAATCGGCTTACTCAATCAACAGTTATGGGAATTTTATAATACATTAGTAGGTATGCAATATAACAAAGAATTATAATTATAATGTTTGGTGAAATTCAAATTGCAAGGAGTGTAGTGGGCGTGGCCGTGGCCGTGGGCGTGGGCGTCGGGGTCAGAGTCGTAGTCGAAGTCGGACTGAGAGTGAGTGAGTAGTCCACGCGAGTGGAGCCGCGGGCAAAGCTAGTACTGTAATAAATAGAAGTACCTATCTGCGTGGCATGAGCCAGAAAGCCTCCAGAGCAGCGATCACTGGTGTCTCCTGACTTCAGCTCTACGAGTATATGCCGCCCGCCAGCTATCTCTACCGAGCCTGTAGAGTCTGCTTTAGCTTCCACATCGCCAGCCTGTTAAGATAAAATTTCTTGATTAATCATCACACTGATTATTAAGCGACAGGAGCGATCTTGCCGTGTGGTTTCCGGTAGAGTAGAATAGGAGCACTCCAACCCTTCCTGTGGATGTCGTACAAGGCGACTGAGGGAGTACATTATAAAACATCAATCAGGCCTCCCCAACCCGTCTGGCCAGCGCGGGGAGTGTAGGCCAAATCCTCCGTTTGTCTCCGGCAGATGAGAGAGGGTTGTGCTCCTGCAGTGGAGACAAAAATAACCTGCTGATGATGATGAGGAGCGATCTTGATAATCTCGCAGCGCGAAAAAGGCAACTACAACTGTGGTAGTAGTAAGTAGAAATGCTCTATGTAAGGGTTCTAGAACGTTCTTGTGAATCTGCTTTCGGGATATAAACATACTGCCGGATTTTGCATACTGTTTGTTTTCGGTATAGCAAAAGATTCGGAACTCTTCAAACAAACTAGGAGAGACCAAGTTATTAGTGTTTGTGTATAATATTAGATGTAACACTCTTTATTGCATACAAATTAAGGATAACAATAAAAATAGGTACAGATTTTTGGAAAGTGTACAAAGGCGGCCTTATCGCTTATAGCGATCTTTTCCAGGCAACCTTCCAGAAGGAAAATAAGAAAGACATATCGACAGAGTATTGCAGGTGAAATACCTTTATTGTTATAAATAAATATAGTTACTAATTAAACAATAACATGAAAACCCACTCAATATTGGTTCGTGAAGCGAATGTAATTACTAACTATGGAATTTTCAGCCATGACAGGTGGTTAAACTTATTGAAAACCATACTTTAAGACCAATCTCAAATAAAACCGCGACAAACAAAGAAAAGTAGACCACGTAGTTGGATAAAAAGATAAAGAAAGTCACAAATTAACTCTACAGATTATCTTACAACATGTACAGACTTCATTGATTCGCACACATACCACAGCAGAGCTGTCTGGTCCATCCCAGGACGCCAGGAGCGGCGAGCCCAAGGAATCGCCGTCCCGGATTTTAAGCGCCTGCCCTCCGCAAGGTAGCCGCACTGCTTCTATGCGTAGGCGCACAACCAGACCATCTTCAGCCTGTAAAGAAATCTTAAATGAACTCATGCATGACTATCGTTAAAATGAAACCAACGGTTGAACCATAGTTGGGTAGAAGCAACGACCTCTATGCACAACAAGATGGAGCGTTCCAAACAATCGCTCTGTTCCACGCAAGTAGCCACAACTCTTTCACATTCACAATGAAACTTGTGCAGTTACTACTCAGAACATTTAATTATTTACCAAATATTCACATTATTTAATCGTAGCGTCAATATTTAGTAATAATTAAATGTTCTGCGTAGTAACTGCACAAGTTTCATTGTGTTCAAGTTTCAAGTTTGGAACGCTCCATCTAGCAGTACATAGAGATCGTTGGGTAGAAGTATTTCGCTGATATTTCACCGCGTTCGTTAAAGTAAACTGCGTTCTCCTGTCTATATTAAGATCATTACTGCGATCACAAATCCGCCTGCCAAGCGTGATGATTATGGCAAATCCCCCAAAGGACAGCAAATCAAAAGTGGCATTCTATTGGGCAGGCTTATGTTCAGCAGTGGACGTATTTCGGCTGATGATGTAAAGTAAACTGAGGTTAATCTTAGTTTAACCATAACATTAAGTGTTCTCTACTTTACTAAGTTTTAAGAGCGACCAATTTGGTAGATGGAAAGCTTGACCATTCACGGCTTTAAAAATAACTCCATTAATAAATTTACTCAAAACTGTCTGAAAGAAATCGTTAATCGTTAAGACTGACTACCTAACATTATACTCTCAACAGTCAAAAGTTAAAACCTTGTGTTTTTTTAATTTTTGTACAATGAAAACAATTACATTGTTTGTTTACATCCAGGTACTAAATGTTGATAAGATCATAGCAAAAAGGGATCAAGAATATCCCAAACTTTTACCATTAACAAACAAAACAGTCCCATTTATTACAAAAGCACCAAGAGAATGTTAAATGTTGCCAACTTTTAATGGAAATGTACCCGAAACAGATTTCCACAACATTGGAAATGTTTTCTGGGATCTTGCTGGACGTGGAACAGTTGGGGAGTTAATGAAATTTTATTTAAACTCCGTAAAATCTAGCCATCTAATTGTTGAGGTAAAGTTAGTTATTTATTACTAACTAGCTGTTGCCCGTGACTTCGTCCACGTAGACAACATCAAAAATTATTTCCCGTAGGAATGAGATGTTTTTTCGTGATAAAAACTATCCTATGTCCTATTGCAGGACCTAACCTATATATGTTCCAAGTTTCATCCCGTTCAGTTCAGTGGTTGAGGCGTGATATTGAATATTGCGAATATTTAATAAACTTCCTGACATGTTCCAGGAACACAAAATTAGTACATTTAAAAAATCTATCAAATTATGGCTCGCTGAAAGGTGTTTCTACAGTGTTAATGAATATATGGACTATAAATAGTGTATAGAATTTCTGACATTTGATAATAATAGTAAATTTTAGTAACTTTGACATTCATTGATATCTGACATTTTATCACTGTGACGTTCGTCTTTAGTCATTTTATTATTATTATATGTGTAGGTGATTGCGTATAGGGTAGGCATTATATTTTCAACAAGTAGCAAATCAAAACCTTGTATATGCCTGGAAAGGCAGGTTTACGGTGAATCTAATATATATAGCAAATTAAGCCGCAAAATGTACCCCTTTTCCATACGATAAAGATATTTTATTCTATTCTATTGATTGAGTAACAAACATTCAAGCATCCAAATATCTATTCATCAAAATATCCAAATATCCAAACTTTCGCATTTATAATATTAGTGGGATAAAACTGCATAGTAACAGTGGAACCTAGCCTATGCGGAAAAAATATATTCTAAGATTCTGGACTGTGGTTGCTAATTCCGGAGATAATTTCTGGAAATACGCAACCGATTTACAAGAAGTTATTTAAAGCAACCAAATTCTTACATATACATCTTAGAAAATTGATTCCTAGGTTTAAAACTTCTTCCACTATTAGAAAGCAATTTGTTTTAATTTGACTCTGTAATTACCGAGTTTCAAACCTACCTGCTAACCGCTGTAGCCATCATCTTTCCCGAAAAGGATTTTGAAACTCCAATTTAGTAAATGCTACACCCTGAGTGTTTCCCTGATTACATATCTAGAGAAAATATTTCTCCAATTTACTTCAAAGTTGTCACGTACCACATTTTCTCCGAGGAATTCAGTCTCACAAACTTATATAATCCGGTGAAGAGTGGTCATCAAAACTTGCTGATGTTTCTTTGGGAATTTTCGACTTAATAAATTGAGCTCATAAGATAGCGGTTAAGAATAATCGTTGATAAAATTTAACAGTGTTTCTTCTGAGGCAGTTCGGTTTATCCATTTTTATTAGGTCGCTTTTCAACTATTTATTTATGGTTTAATAAATAAATTGTCGTGTGGTTTCCGGTAGAGTAGAATAGGACCACTCCAACTCTTCCCGTGGATGTTGTACAAGGCGACTAAGGGAATACATTATAAAACATCAATCAGGCTTCCCCAACTTGTCTGGCCAGCGCGGGGAGTGTAGGCCAAATCCTCCGTCTGTCTCCGGCAGATGAGAGAGGGTTGTGCTCCTGCAGTGGAGACAAAAATAACCTGATGATGATTTATGGTTTAATTAGCCACTCAATAGCCTCTAATCAGCCCTTGTATACTTGCTGGAGTTTCTTTAGGAGCTTCTATCTTAAATTGAACTCATAGTATAGCGGTTAAGAATAATAGTTGTTAAAATTCTGAGGAAATTCGCTCAGTTATTTTTTATTTGACAAAAGGCCTAATCTTGCAACGAAGATGCACAGCTGTAGGTGATGATGAAGTTTGCTTATAGTGGAATTTAGTGTGTTTAGTTATTACTAGAAAGTTCTCTATGATGGATGGTACGAGTGACATATATGTTTAAATATTTTCTCATATTTAAAGTGCCGTTTAGTTTTGTATTTTAACTGACTTCAAATAAAGAAGGAGGTTCTTATTTTGTCAGCAGCTCTATATGTATTTATTAAATAAATTTAAATTGATTGTAGAACCAAGCGCCTTGAACGACGAAGTAAGTTTATTTAAACTTTCCATTTAACCTATCAAAATTAATTGTCCAAACCGGAAGTTCTCAGCCAGCAATCACGGACCTTCGATGGAAAATGACGAAGTTTAATTACTTGTTGCCAGCGATACAAATGCAATAAAGCCTCGTTTAAACACGACAGTAATTGGAGTAAGTGGTTATTACGAACATTTGTTGATAACTTATTAAAGAATTACTATTATTAATCATACGTCTTAACATCTTATGTGATAGTCATAGAGTTCACTGCATATGAACGTGAACGTTTTTAAAAATGTGCGAAAAAGTTCAAGTGCATGTGCGTTTTAAAATAAGAAAAATGAAAACAAAACAAATATATAAAAAAAAAATTAATGAGTTATTATTTAAAAAAACACTGATAAATCAGATCATGATTATTATTTACTACTAGCTGTTGCCCGCGACTTCGTCCGCATGGACAAATTAACATTACAAATTATTATGATTAAATTAAAATACCACATGAAAATGTTTTGCAGGAACTCGGTGAATGAATATAAATAAGATCTCCGTTCACCGCAAGAAGTTAAGTATATTTTGTTTGATTCTAAAACGATCCTAAAGCATTATATCACCATATAAGCTACAATTGTTCATATCCTGAGATTTGACGGTTGTTTCTGGTCCACAGATTACACAATCTATACATATAATAAAAGAGTAGAAAAAACAAAAGAAAAGCGAATCTGTACATTGAAGTTAAAAAAAAAATTTCACTGCCCGGACGTTACTGAAGACCAGTAGAGTCCAAAAATATAATAAAAAAATTTCTTATCTGTCTGTATGTATGTATGTATGTACGGGCTAATCTTGGAAACTGCTAAACAGAATTAGACGGCGTTTTCACTATTTAATAGCTTTGAGTTCGGGCCTCATACTGGTATAAGTCATATCTCAATAAAATGTCAGGATGCTGATATACAAGTTGACCTCTCATTTCATATCATTTGTATGAAAATGTAGTTCAACATTACTGGTCGTTGCAAGAACTTGACAGAAAGTGATAGAGATGTTTTAAAGCTCATTTATAGATTTATTTTAGCTCATGTATTTCAGGTATTTCCACAAGTCTCGATACAAAAAGTTCGCTATTCGATAATTAGTGGCCCTGTATTAGACCGGTGATCGTCGACAATGTCAATATCGAAGCTGTTCAGGAGTACGTCTGCCTAGGACAGATAATATAGTTGGGTAGGATCAATTTCAAAAGCTGACAGAAGAATCCAGTTAGGGTGGGCAGTATTCGGAAAACTGCGTCAAGTCTTTACGTCATCTATTCCACAATGTTTCAAGACAAAAATCTTTAATCAGTGCGTCCTGCCTGTCATGATTACAGCGCGGAGATGTAGACACTGATGGTGGGCCTGATCCACAAGATTCAAGTGGCTCTGCGAGCTATAGAGAGGGCAATGCTCGGGGTCTCTATGAGGGATATGATTCGTAATGAGGAGATCCTATAAATAACGAAGGCGACCGACATAGCCGAAAGAATTAGTAAGCTGAAATGGCAGGTCACATCTGTCGTAGTACCGAACGGCCGTTGGGGCAGACGGGTTCTAGAGTGGGACGCGACGTCCCACGCGCAGGGTGGGACGCCCTGCCGCCAGGTGTATGGACGACCTGAAGATGGTGGCCGGAAGCGGCTGGATCTGTAGGGCGTTGTGGCATTCATTGGGGAAGGCATGTCCAGCAGTTTGACAGATATTTTGTTGTACAGTTAATTGGATATGCAACATAGGAAGGGAATAGGATAGGAGGGGAAGGAAGTCGGATGGAAAAGAATAGAGGGATTAGGGTAAGAGAGGAAAGATGAGGGGGCAGTGGTAAATAAAGGGTGTAGGAAGGGGTGGGTTAAGGGAAGGGGGAGAGGTAGGAGTAGGGAGAGGGAAGGGGTGGGGGAAAGGGTTTTCAACTTTGTGGGAAGGGGATGGAGAAGGAAAGAAAGAAAGGGTATGGAAAGGACAAATTGGAGGGGGGGGGGGAAGGAAATATCACCTAATTTGCACAATATTAAAATTTTTGTTTTATTGATTATAAGTGCGAGTCGGACTCGCCCATGAAGGGTTCCGTAGCAGCAAGTAACATAATATAAAAGTTATTGTAGTTCGTTGTAACTTAGATCGATGTTTTAATAATAGTATTGTGGTTTACGATTTATGACGTATTATAAAAAACTACTTACTAGATCTCTTTCAAACCAATTTTCGGTGGAAGTTTGCATGGAAATGTATATCATATATTTTTTTTAGTTTTATCATTCTCTTACAGGGGGGGGGGGGGGGGGACACATTTTACCACTTTGGAAGTGTCTCTCGCGCAAACTATTGAGTTTAGAAAAAAATGATATTAGAAACCTCAATATCATTTTTGAAGACCTATCCACACGTATGGGTTTGATGAAAAAAAAATTTGAGTTTCAGTTCTAAGCATGGGGAACCCCCAAAATTTAATGTTTTTTTTTCTATTTTTGTGTGAAAATCTTAATGCGGTTCACAGAATACATCCACTTACCAAGTTTCAATAGTAAGTTCTTATAGTTTCGGAATAAAGTGGCTGTGACATACGGACGGAAAGACAGACAGACATGACGAATCCATAAGGGTTCCGTTTTTTGCCATTTGGCTACGGAAACCTAAAAAACTGTGGTCCAACGGGCGAAACCGCCGCCGGAACGCTAATTTTTACCCGACTTCAAAAAAGGAGGTTCTCAATTGGATAGTATGTTTTTTATGTATATTAATATTTTTAATGCATAACCAGATTAATATATTTCTTTTAGGATTTAGTAACACGTAATACATAAGAATGTGTAATGTTAAGGTGTCCACGCGGACGAAGTCGCGGGCAACAGCTAGTTATAAATAAATGCTTATATGTTTGGATGTAGGTTACTCAATCACGCTTCAACCACTGGACGGATCGGGATGAAACTAGACACACATGTAGGTTAGATCCTGGAATAGAACATACTATAGTTTTATCCCTAAAAAATATATTATTCCTACGACCAATACATAATTGTTTGTGATGTAAAGTTATCCACGCGGACGAAGTCGCGGGCAACAGCTAGTAATAAATAATGCTCATGCGATAAAATATCTGTTTGAGGATTAAACGAAAAATACTATCCAAAAAATACTATATATAAAAAAACTGTACAAAGTAATTACTAAAATGTAAAAGACAAAAGTTTATTTTAATGCATAATATTTATTATTTTATCATAACACTCAAGACACACCAAGACACAACAAGTGCTGAACACCTAAAAGTGTCTTGATCACCATCAAGACACTTTTAGGTGTTCAGCACTGAAAATAATAAATATTATGCATTAAAATAAACTTGTCTTTTACATTTTAGTAATTACTTTGTACAGTTCTTTCAGATGGTAGCTGGTAGTTCTAGATAATAGTGACATTGTCAGGATGAGACTGCCGTCTTCTAAACGATCCTCTCACGTCGCCACTTGTATTATACAGCGCAATGAAACTCCTAATAGCTTCAGCTAGTTGAGTAACAACGTCAACTGTTGTAACTTTGTTACTGGCAACACTGCCACTACCAGGCTATGTACCTACACTGTACACAATCTGAATAATTATATTATTTAGTACGAGTATTATAGTTTTACGCCATTTTGGCGCTGAAGACTACGGCGACTCGTATTTTATCTTATCTTCTTAGGGGACCAGGAAGACCTGGAAACACTTCGACCCTTCAGGATCTTTTGTGCCAAACCCCTGTCCATCAACGGTGCCCCAACCGATTTGGTGGACTTTACATACGCCATTAGAATTTCTTCTTTGGCATATGCAGGTTTCCTTACGATGTTTTCCTTCACCGAAAAGCCTGTGGTATTATAATTAAAGCGTACTTTAGTTTCGAAAAATTTATTGGTACGGGCGGGGTTTGAACCCATGACCTCATGAACGTGAGGCGAGTGAACAATAAAGCAGGCTACCATGGCTCATCCGGCGACTCGTAACGTGTATTTATAGAACTTAAACATTGTGGCGCTGAATGCTTACGTTTAGTTCCTAGGACACACGCGGGTGGCGCTTCAAATCGACACAATAAATTACAATCAATTGTATAGGACAGGCAGTCCAGTGTAAGGCTATCCCCATACTGGGGCAGTAAGGCCTAGGCTTCAAACTTTGCCGCACCTTTCCCGCGTCCGGGGCCGACCCGTGGTACAACTGCAATGTCCAACTGGTTGAACCACGGGGAAGTAAAATTACCGGTGGTCCAATTAGTTCTGTGGCTGCTGCGATATCCAACTGCTTGTACCACAGGGAATTTATCAGTGCAGGGTTCTCCATAAGATCCCATATACTCGACTGCCCACCATATACACACATACATACAGCCCATCACAAAAATATACACAGGCAGACGCGTAGCCTCACAAAACACAAGACCTCGAACAGATAATTTTTAAAATCTATCTGTAGAAGTATGTCTGTATGTCCAGCAAATAACTCAAATACTACTGGACCAATTAAGCTGGGAACACGCCTGCAATGGTGGGAGTATAATGAAAATTAAAAATATCATCAAAATGTTTCAGAAAAAAAACTGACGGAACCTGAAAATTGATTACGACGTACATATTGATGTTTTTTTAAGACTAGTTGAACTCACCTGAAGCAACCAAAAGGACCTAGCAGGGCAGGCTCTAGCTGAACCAGCCAGGAGTCTGGCAGCTGGAGCCAAGTGGAGCACGCAGCCACAGCGACATCGCGCCCCCACCTCTGCCACCACCACTGAAGAGTCACCAGCCCAGGGTCTTGCCGAGCATTCGCAAGCAGCCAGTTCAACGGCTTGACCCTGATAAGACAGAGATGATGCTTGAGAATTGACAAGAACGACTATGCTATAAGTAAATTAGTACAGAAAAAGTTAATTTTTTCTTCCGCTTGCAACGCTGGAGTGAATCTTTGTGTCCTCAAGCCCCTAAGCAGATGAGTAATTCTTTAAATTAATGAAGTAACATCAGTATATTAGCCTTACTGGCAAGAATACAATAAGAATGAAAATTCTGTAAATTTTTTATCAAACAGTCAATTGCAGCGGAGTTTGTCTAAAATGTATTTTTTTAGCGAAGATATAAGTGAGGATTTGAACAAAATTATGGAAAATAATGTACATAATGGTAAAGGAGAAAGGGGATTGAATGTAGTATATTAAGCACAGACGAAGCTACTATTTATAAGTTAAATTTATGCTTTGCTTTCCTTGTCTTGGGCGACACCTACAGGAAATTGGAACTAGTATCAATTCGAATCCAGCTTCCACACGGAATAGAGTAGGAACTCTTACTACTTGACTATGGTTATACATGATTTGATGCCTTTTCATACAAAACATAGATACTAATACTTTTTCTGCCGAAAGCGGAATCTGACGACGAAATTTTCCTACAGAACATAATTTAGTTAATAACAATGAAACAAGGGGTAACAAATACACAATTTTTATGTCAAAATCTAAATTAATTTGAGTTGAAAGTAAAACTCATAAATATAAAAGTACAACTACCCCAACAACGTTAAGAAATATAATTAATAACATTAATACTCATATCAAAATAATATATCCTCAAGCTCCATCCTCTTTAGCCTCTTCTTCTTTTCCTTCAGCCTCCTTCGTTTCTCCTTCCTTTTCTTCATCAGCTTCTTCTTTTACCACCTGTTCTCTTTCTTCCTTTTTCTCTTCTCCTGTCGCTCCTGCTTCTTCTTCCTCTTCATCTTCACCACGAAGGGTCTCCAAGTGATCAGAAGATTTAGTCATAGATTTTCGTTTCTCCGTTTCCATTTCTATCTTTATCTGAGACTTGATTGAAATTGATGAAAATGCCAGATCTTTCAATATTGATTTCTGGATCTCGAGTTTGCTTGCAGCTAATTTCTTTTCAATGTCTGTCATTCCTTCTGTTTCATCGTACTCTTCATCTTTATTTGAAGACTCGCTCGACTTGACACTTGCACTCATGAATGATGGCATGCTGTCTTTGCCGGTCACCTGTTGATCTGATAAATATGGTGTTAACTTAACACTTGGAATCGTCTGCATACTACTCATAGATGATGACGACACTGACACAATTTCTGAGCTACGTTTTTTATCAACTGATCTAAGAGAATCTTTAGATGTGGTTAATATAACAGATGACACAACAGGTTTCTTTACAGTAGGCTTAGGAATAAATACAAGGTCGCCTTTTTCGTAAATTTTTCCGAAAGAAGCTATGGTGTCCTGAGACTCGGTACGCTGAACTTCACGGTACTGAGTTACAATATCAAGCAAACGTGAAAGCAAGACTTCCCTATTCATTATCTCTCGTGTAGGGTCAAGAGTAGACCACTGATCAAGTTTCAATGCAGCTCGTACAGCAATGGCCGCCTCTTTTAATATTTTTTTTAGTTTATTATTTTCTTTAGTAACCTTAGTTAGTTCAACATGAGATTTGTTCTGATCACTCATCCTGGCATGTAAGTTTTGTTCCAAAATACGAACTTGCAATGCTAGAATATCGTTATCCTTTGTGCATTTTTGTATTTTATTCTGTAATATTTCAAAGTCGTTGTACTTTTTCTCATTGAGAGCTCTTTCTTTTTTAACATCTTGGAACGCAATGGTCAGCTGGTCAATAACTTTGAGTTGAACCACATTTTTATTGATCGCCTTGTCTCTTTCCTCTTCAGCTAGTTCCATAGCAACACGAGCTGATTTTTCACTGTCTTTATATTTTTCATTTAAATCCGAAAGCTTTGCTTGAGAAGATAAAATATTATCTAATTCATTGTTTATCGCAATATTCTCTCTAATCACTCTGTGAGTAGAAGCTGCGATTCTCAGTTCAGTTGCATCTTGAAAATCTTGAGCGAGTTTTAAAAGCCTAGCTTCCATTTCCTTCTTTAACTTGTCTTTACCAATAATAAACTTTTTTTCAGCTTCATATATAATTCGCTTGTACTTCATATCTTGATCTTTAAAATCTTGTTCTTGTTTTTCAAATTTCCTCATCAGATCATCCCTAATAGCTCTGAATTCTTCTAGGGTATTAAGTTTGCCAGCTAATAATTTATTTTCAGAAGTCAACTGATCTTTCATGGTTTTAAAATTCTTTTCTAACTCGGTAACAGTTTCGTGAAATTTAGCTGTCTCTATTTCTCTTATTTCTTCAAGACCCTTAACTTTCTCTTTTAGTTCAGAATTTTCTTCAGTTTTCACATTGAGAGTTTTCTTCAGGTAGGCAATGATGTCAGCTCTGTCTTCGTCAAGTTTGTCGTATGCCTTCTGTAGTTCCTCATTTCTTAATTCATAATCGTCGACCGACGTGCGAAGTCTAGCAATTTTACGGTTCAGGTCAGCTATTTGGAGAACCAGAAATTCTCTTTCAACTTCGGTAAAAGTAGCGCCTTTGGCTGCATTATCGTCCACTTTCTTCTCTTTTTTCGGAGCCATGACTTCTTAGAAAAATGTTACGATAACGACAAAAACAACTAGGTAAAAATTAGATAATATCGTTTTGTAAATAACATAAATATTGACAATGTACATTATTGACAAACATCCTTTGACGGAAACCTCAACAAGATAGAAGAATACCCTGTCATTAAAAAAAGTTTTATTCCAAAAAGTATTTATCACATTCAAAAACTTTTAAGAAGATCTTGAAAAGACTTACAGCAGTAGAATAAATAATAGATAGTAGAAAATATAACCTCGATATCTCATTATGGGGTATTGGTTCCAGAGAAACAAGGGCAGTTTTTTGTTTTATGCTCACACAAACGAAATACTTTTAAGTGCCTATATAATTTAAATATACTTTGTGGTGATATATCTCCTTGGTGTTTGGTTCTCTATGCTTATGGCCTCAGAAGAACGAATATATCCAATAGAAGGATTTATAAGGGTCCAAGAACGTGAAGGAAACCAACCCTTTTCACTCTTATGGTAATTTTGCTGTTGCTAAAGTGAGAGAATGCTACTTTTAACAGGACGTCAGATACCATGTCCGTACACTGTTTCAGAAATCTAGAGATGAGGCGGACGTGCAAAACATGGATATCGATAATTATCGGATATAGATAATCAATAAAAATATATTACGTAGTCTAAAAATTATCATTATATTATTTAGTAAAAATTTGAAATTATGTTAACATGAAAATTTAATTTAATTCTGAAGGCACGCACTTAATTTGACAGCACTAAACTAGCTAATATTGTTATCTTATAGTGAAATAATTTTATTTCATTTTAGAGCTGTCAAATTTAAATCTGTGGCAACTAATTGCGTTATTATGTCTAACAGTTGCCAGTGGAAAGTGAAACAGTATTCAATGTAAAAAATTAATCAGTTTATTTACTTACAACTATTTTATAAAACTAAATTTTTTTTTAAATAAAATTTAAATTTACTTAGTGTTAATCAATCAATAAATATAATCATAAAAGATTATAAAACAATAAAAAAATTTCATATTTTTATCATTAGTCATTGCCTGATGTCGATGGTATATGTATCGGTCGATTAGAAATCGATATCCAAGGATATGTGTAAGTCTGGAGATGATAACGTTTGCATTCCAAAAGCTGCAGGGCCTGATAATGACGTGGTACGCGATGTTACTGACGGATCCAAAGCTGCCGGGCCTGATGATGATGACATAGAGCGCGCCGTTTACCGATGCCAAAGCTGCAGAGCCTAATGATTACATTGGGTACGAGAACGTCTGAGGCCCCAAAATGTAAGGACCTGAGACGGAGAACACTACCGTGCCCGAAGTTAATGGAGCTGAAGTTGTAGAAATGCACTGAAAAGAAAATTAATATTTATTGGTCAAGAATAACAAAAAGAGTGTAAAATGAATCTGGCATTAAACATTTTTAAATTACGATTAATTATATATAAAAAAATTGGGTGTCAGTAATCCCAGCTAAGAACTATTTTATGTACTAATGAGTTTTTATTATTGTATATTTACTTTTCGCTCACGACGGTGAAGAAAATCAAGATAAAACCTGCTAGCCTGAGGAGAATTGACAAATTCGAAGACAACTGAATAGGCTTGCCCCTATTAAATACGTTTACTTTTAAAAACTACTTACTCTTCCTGGCGACATAAATAATGTAGGCACAGCATTATCCTTCAGTATTCGATATTTATCATCGGTAATAATACAACACAATAATTTAAAATATCTGGAGCACACTCTATGGTGTTTTTTTGCCGTCCAATTCAGCTTTTGCAGCTTCGGTGGACACCGCATTAATCCACTTTTCACATTAAATTTTTTTTCATTAGGAAATCTAAATTGAAAAAATACGTGTGCAGTAAAAAATACATGTATACTATATATGTGCACAACACATCCAAAACACAAAAAACACTTTTTATACTTTTATCGATAAATTTTTGTCCAGCTCTATTTAAACATTTCTGTAAAATTACAAAACTAACAAAATATATGAAAGTACACTTATACATGCTCAATTAATATAAATATAATAAAAAGAAATTAATTTCCCTTACTTTTAAGCATAAATTTATCTCTTTAACATGGAAAATGGATAGGTAAACACAAAAAGAATGTTTACCTGGTAAGTTTATAGTTTCGGATTGATTTTCTTTTCTCCCCATGCGAAATTTGAGCGCCTTATCACACATACCATAGCTTAAACCTTCACAAAATATTATCCTGCACTCTTATCACAAATCTGAAAGGATTTTAAATTAAAATAGTATTTCAAACTCGACTAGCACGCAAACCGTTGCATCAATCATTAATGCAACTAAATTCAAGATGCATTTGTCACTTGACAGCAGCGGCCAAAGAGAATACTACAGCGACTATATTAGGGGACATTTTAATCAGCAGGGTAAAGTGGAGCCAAGAGCTACAGTTTTGACAAGTGGCTATGTACGCTTGATTAGTATTATGGCGGTTTCTATTGGATATATTCGTTCTTCTGAGCTTATGACCCTATGCTAGAGCTGTCATAAAAAAACAATGTCGGTTGTGTATTATCTGTAGAATTATTTATGTTGATTAAAGCATAGTTTCCGTTGGTTTTGGCTTTATTTATATCATACTTATCCCAAACCTGGATTTTCCCCTGTACTATGGGATTTATACTGACCAAGGATTGCACAATTCACAAATAAAACATCTGTACTATGGGATTTATACTGACCAAGGATTGCACAATTCACAAATAAAACATCCAGACCGTAACCAAATAGTACCAATCGGGATAAAAGCTCCATCCAACCCACGACCTCTCGCGCTCGAGTGCAATAACCAAGCCACTGGGCCAACGAGGCGGTCAAAAATATTCGGAGGTAGTTTGTTTTATACTGTGGAGAATTCTATACGTACCTCGCAATACTTAGCGCCGTATGCGGGCGGCGGCGAGTCACAGAAGCGATGTCTGCTGCGCGTGCGCGTGGAGCAGTGCGCGGGCGCAGGGCAGGCCGACCACGCCGACCAATCGCCCCACCCGCCCGCGCCGCCCTCTGCGCACACATAAATAATATTATAAATGGGACAGTGTTGAGAAAAATTTACTGCATACTGGCAGTTATTCTCTATGAGCCTAGTATTTCTTAACTTTGACAGTTTAAAATTGACTTGTCTCTTATTCTTATGTCTGCCTAATTAATCTTCTATGACAGATTGGTGTGGTCTCATGTGATTCGTTTTTAAATATATAATTTATGAAGTAAATTATGTTTGTTCCATTGTACTAGTTGCTAGAATATAGCTATGCAATGTTAGGTACGTTATAATACTAATAGACAGTGGTATATTAGCTGCTCAATTACGTGACCTTTCTTTTGTAGTGAAAAATGTACTATTAGGCATTATATATTTATATTTAATGAATTTATTGGTGATATTATTGAACTGGATTATTCCAGAATGAATAAAGTTCTAAAATTAAATTATTGACATTGTACAAATTAGATTAGGTACCTAAAGAATATTGCAAGCTACACCCTTGAGTAAATTTATACTGGAACCGTGTTGTATTTTAAGATCATTTATAAATTATGGCTAAATAAATGAAATGAAATGAAATGACGTCATAACAGCTACACAGAAATTAATTTAAACTTGTTATCTCGGACACTTAAGTGGTTATACATCGTACAGTTCACGACGGCACGCCCCACTCCTCTAAAACGCAGATATTTCATTGTATGCGTACAATCTGTGTTAGTTCTATAGTTACGCACTAATCAAGCCGTGGTAGGCTAGTTGGTTCAAACCTCGACCATACCAATGAGTTATCGAAATTTAAGTGCACTTTATGAAACCACAGGCTTTACAGTGAAGGAAAACACCGTGAGGAAACCTGCATATGAGAAAGAAGAAATTCTAAAACGTATGTTAAGTCTACATGAAGTCCGTTGGTGGACAGGTTTTTTTTTTTATATAATAAGGCCAATAATAAAGTAAAACTGATCACAAGATAGAAAAAAACAAAAGAGAGGAAAACGAATAAACTAAGAAAAAGATGATAATTTAAAAATTAAGGAAAAAATAAACATAATTAAGTATGTAAGAATAATAATCTGCACAAATGAAGTGTGTACGAGTGTGTGTGTATGTAGAGGGGTGTATGTGTATGTATATATATGCGTGTGTGTGTGGGGGGGGGGGGGGGGGGTAAAATGCTTGACATAGAAGATTCTGAAGGGTAGAAGTGTCGCCAGGTCTTCCTAAAAAGATAATAACTGAGATTGAGGTCAAGTGCAAACCCAGAATAAAAAAAGTCCTTGCGTCCTGCGTACCATCGTAAATTGTTGGTTGAATGTATACTCTATATTTAGCTACACCCTTCGTCTCCGTGTGTCTTCTGGTCTGGTCTGATTTGATTGGACTCACCTGAAACCGGCAAGGTCGGCAGACAGTCCATCCTGACGTCAGCCACGGCGCCGGTGACGGCTTGCGACACGTAAACGAAGCAGTACTCCGGGTACCGCTCGCTGAACAGTCGACAGTCGAAGGAGGCTGTGTGCTGACCTCTGGGTGGACAAAGCGAAAATGCTTAGCTTATACGATATTTGCCGTGTGGTTTCCGGTAGAGTAGAATAGGATCACTCCAACTCTTCCCGTGGATGTCGTAAAAATAACCTGATGATGATGATGATGATACGATATAATTTCAGGCAATCAGAGATAGGATTCTGCCGGTCATTCCAGCGCCTGTGTGGTTCTTTAGAACGTGACCACCCGATATATCGTGGATATCTTCCCGTGGATATCGTCAAGGCGACTAAGGGATTGCAATTCAATTTAAATTCAAATATTCTTTATTGTGCACCAATACATAATAAAATACATAGAAGGATGAATTTAGTGTACAACGGCGGCCTTATCGCTTTTAGCGATTTCTTCCAGGCAACCTTTGGGTGGTGGCGACAGAGATGGACAGCAGCGTTGTCCTGTGTATATTAAGATCATCACTGCAATTACCAGTCCGCCTAGCAAGCGTGGTGAAAAAGATACCAATTGCCTTACAAATAAAACTAATCTTTAATTTATATAATCCTTCCTTGTATACTAATATAATATTATAAATGCGAAAGTTTGGATATTTGTATGTTTGTTACTCAATCACGCTTCAGCCACTTGACGGATCGTGATGAAACTTGGCACACATATAGGTTAGGTGCTGTAATAGGACATAGGATAGTTTTTATCCCGAAAAAACATCTCATTCCTACGGGAAATAGATAATAATTTGTGATGTTAAGTTGTCCACGCGGACGAAGTCGCGGGCAACAGCTTGTAACATAAATAACTTTAGTGATTTTGTTAAGCTTCTTATAAATCCATTTTGAAAATAAAAAAACATGTATTTTTATCTTATAACTAAAAACAATCATCATCATCAGGTTATTTTTGTCTCCACTGCAGGAGCACAACCCTCTCTCATCTGCCGGAGACAGACGGAGGATTTGGGCTACACTGCCCGCGCTGGCCAGACGGTTTGGGGAGGCCTGATTGATGTTTTATAATGTATTCCCTTTGTCGCCTTGTACGACATCCACGGGAAGAGTTGGAGTGGTCCTATTCTACTCTACCGGAAACCACACGGAAAAAAAGAATCTTAATCTAAAACTTTATTTTTCATAATAAGTATCAATTGGGCCATTCTCATTCTGACCCCTACAATTGAATACCTACGCTTCTATTAAACCCTCCAATTCATCGATCAACAAATCAATTAACAAAACCATTAACGCCACAACCACTAACAGTCATAATTAATTTACCACAGGTATAACGGCGTACTAATTTCAATATTCGACGATAGTCATACATATGTATATTTAAGGTATAACACAGCGATTCTCAAACATTAATTCAATATAATATAATAATAATAAATAAAAAAAACATTTATCTCTCCAAGAAAATATACATACAATAACTCCGCCAAACTGTATAATACAGTTTGTTGGCAGAAATTGCTCTCTTACTTTATACACATCTATGGCAGAGAATACTAAATATCACAACGCAATGGTGAATAGCAAAGCAAAGTTACAAAGTTTTAATTTTGATATTAGCACAAAAAAAAATTGAGGTTACGTTAATGAGTTTACGAGATATTTCTTTATTTAATTTTGAATTGCTTCTGATGCCTAGTGGGATCAACCGTAGCGTCAATATCTTATAAATAAAATCGTAAACATCGCGTGTCTGTACATTGAAGATATTAGCAAAAAAAAAATTGAGGGGTCTAAGGATCAGTAATAGAACACATTTCAATCATTTTTGGAATTTTTGTCTGTTTGTCTGTGAGTTTGTGCACGCATCACTTAAAAACTACTGAACGGATTTTGATGGACATTCCACACAAACATGGGGCTTAACTTAACTTAACATTTAGTCTTTATTTCATCGCAATCGGCTAACTCAATCAAAAGTTATAGACATTTTTAGTTTTCAAATATTTTAGTAGGTAGGGTTAGTATGCAATATATTGCAAATAATAGTATTTCCGTACTATTCAGATTGCGATGAGTTTGGATTACATTTGGAGCTGCGAGTGGGAATTGGAGTGGGAGTGGGAGTGGGAGTGGGAGTGGGAGTGGGAGTGAGCGTGGGAAAAGGGGAGTGGGTGTGGGAGCGGAAGCGAAATCTAGAGCGAGAGCGGGAGCGAAACCGGGGCGGGAGCGGAAGCGGGAGCGGGAATGGGAGCGATACTGTAGTTCACGCGAGCGGAGCCGCGGGCACAGCTAGTAATAAATAAATGTTCTGAGTAGTAACTGCACAAGTTTCAAAGTGAATGTGATAGAGTTGTGGCTACTTGCGTGGAGCAGAGCGATTGTTTGGAACGCTCCATCTGGTAGTACATAGAGATCGTTGCTTATCTGTATTTATTATAAATGTAACAACAGCCACTGGTACCCTTACAACAGTTTGAGAAGCCCTGGTATGACGGATACTGTCCGACTAATTGAAACTTTAATGGTTATATGAGAATTTATTGCTTTGTAACATCGCAATTTTAAAGCACTGATAGTATTATTAATGATAATGTCAATTTCTATCTAATGGGCTTAGTTTTTATGTTTTGATTGCAATGATCGGAAATTTGCCGCCCGGTGGACCGACGACGACTTGAAGAAGGTGACCGGAAGCGGCTGAATGCGGAAGGCGGAGGACCGGATGTGGTGGCGTTGATTTTCAAATACAAAATACGAATATCTTTATTGTGGATTATGATCCACTCTAACTATGTAATCCTTTCTATACCCATAGGTATAGAAACTATTACATGACATAGAGCTCAGCTATGTCCCGCCACGTGGGCATACAATGTAAGTCGTATGTATTTAAAGCAAAGTTATAAAAAAAAAAACATTTAAATGTTCATTAGATACAAATTGAATCGTCACCAAGAAATTCTTCCAAACCATAATAGGGTCATTCCTGGGAGAAGCGTTCTTCGCGTCAGATTCGTGGCTTTTATTTTTTCTCATTACCGGTGAAAGCTAAAATTACATGAGAAAAGAAGGCTTAAAAACGAGTCAAGCTATCGATAAGGCACTCACGTAGACGTTATAAATAACATCATGAGAAAAAATAAAAGCCACGAATCTGACGCGAAGAACGCTTCTCCTAGAAATGACCCAACACCATTTTTCTATCAACAGAGCGTGATTGGGGTAGGCCTATTTCCAGCAGTGGAAGTCTAAAGGCTGATATAATGAATGTTCTTCTACGGCAATATTACCTCCTCACTCGTCTCTCCGCGATGTATTTCAGCCGGTCCGCGTCACGCCCGAACACTCGCACTCGGTCTGCGCCTTCCAGCACGCACTCCGGGTACTGGAACAGGACGCGGACTCCTTCCCCGCATGGAAACACGGACCCACCGTGCACGTTGAGCACGAATTGCTCCGACCAGTCGGCCTGGAGAAAGGAATAAAAATACATATATTACTCACTACCGGTTGACCGCGACTTCATCCGCGTGGAAAACTTAAAATCACAAATTATTATGTTTTCCCGTAGGAATCCCCTTTTTTCGAGATAAAAACTATTTATTTATTTAATTAACTCTTTATTGCACACACAGAGATTAAACAAAAAATAATACATTAAAAAGAAACACAAGTACAAAGGGCGAACTTATCTCTGAGAGAGATTTCTTCCAGCAGACCCGCGAGAGAGATAATTGAAATAAGAGAGGCCGACATAGTGTGTACGTAAATAAAAAAACATATACATACATACACTAATATAAACTATATACCCACTTACATAGATTATAACCTACACGATAAAAAATATAAGTATATAAATAAATATTTACCAATAATATATAAATATAATATACACTATTAAATAATAATAATATACAAACATTCATAAAATACATTTAAGATATGGATTCCAATCCTAACTTAGTGACAGATAGTACTATCCTATGTCCTATTACAGGACTTAACCTATATGTGTGTCAAGTTTCATCACGATCCGTCCAGTGTTTGAAGCGTGATTGAGTAACAAACATCCAAATATCCAAATATTCAAACATCCAAATATCCAAATATTCAAACATACAAAAATCCAAATATCCAAATATTCAAACATCCAAATATCCAAATATTCAAACATACAAATATCCAAATATTCAAACATACCAATATCCAAATATTCAAACATACCAATATCCAAATTTTCGCATTTATAATATTAGTAGGATTGGACTCGAGAGTCAGAGGTCGTGGCTTAGATTCCCACTGGCGCCAGACAACTTTCTACAAGTTGGTCCCGGTCTGGTTGTTATATTTGTAAATTGTCCTGTCTTTGTTTGATTCCCATAGCACAAGAGAAAACCATCGTTTTGGATTAGACAAGTGTATAAGTATCATCATCAGGTTATTTTTGTCTCCACTACTGGAGCACAAACCTCTCTCATCTGCCGGAGGCAGACGGAGGAATTGGCCTATATACACTCCCCGCGCTGGCCAGACGGGTTGGGGAGGCCTGATTGATGTTTTATAATGTATTCCCTTAGTCCCCTTGTACGACATCCACGGGAAGAGATGGAGTGGTCCTATTCTACTTTACCGGAAACCACACGACTTAAGTATATGTACAGTAATATTTATTTAATTTACTTCAGCAGGGAAAATCTAGGGAATTACCATATTTTACTATTTTCAATTGAACTAACAGTCATAATGTATTTCAAACTAATTCACAAACAAATACATCTAATAAATAAAATCGTAAACTTCGCGTGTCTATACATTTAAGATATTTGCAAAAAAAAATTGGGGCGTCTAAGGATAAGCAACAGAACACATTACGATCATTTTTTGAAATTTTTGTCTGTTTATCTGTTTGTCTGTGAGTTTGTGCACGCATCACTTAAAAACTACTGAGCGGGAGCGGGGACGGGAGCGGGAGCGGGAATGGGAGCTGATTCTGTTGTTCACGCGAGCGGAGCCGCGGGCACAGCTAGTTTCTAATAAAACACCCAATACACAGACAATCTTCTAAGCATAAATCAATAAATCTCATCCGTGAGGTCACGTGACCTACCTACTAAAACGAATCATTTATTTGGTTAGTTACGTAGTTACACGCCAAACAAATTTGGTTAATCGTTTGGCATCCAACCAATATCGTAGTAAGATACCAAACGCTTATCCAAATGTCACATGACGTACTGAGGAGTACAAAATAGCTTTTTCTGTCGATGGATATTTTCCGAAAATCTCCGGGGCGGGGGGGCATACCGAAGACTGCAGTGTGGCCACCCGACCACTTCAATTAGAGTGATCTATACATATAATAAAAGAGTAGAAAAAACAAAAGAAAAGCGAATCTGTACATTGAAGTTAAAAAAAAAATTCACTGCCCGGACATTACTTAAGACCAGTAGAGTCCAAAAATATAATTAAAAAATTTCGTGTCTGTATGTATGTATGTATGTATGTATGTTTGTATGTAAGTTGGTCCCGGTCTGGTTGTTATATTTGTAAATTTTCCTGTCTTTGTTTGATTCCCATAGCACAAGAGAAAACCATAGTTTTGGATTAGACAAGTGTATAAGTATCATCATCAGGTTATTTTTGTCTCCACTACTGGAGCACAAACCTCTCTCATCTCCCGGAGGCAGACGGAGGAATTGGCCTATATACACTCCCCGCGCTGGCCAGACGGGTTGGGGAGGCCTGCTTGATGTTTTATAATGTATTCCCTTAGTCGCCTTGTACGACATCCACGGGAAGAGTTGGAGTGGTCCTATTCTACTTTACCGGAAACCACACGACTTAAGTATATGTACAGTAATATTTATTTAATTTACTTCAGCAGGGAAAATCTAGGGAATTACCATATTTTACTATTTTCAATTGAACTAACAGTCATAATGTATTTCAAACTAATTTACAAACAAATACATCTAATAAATAAAATCGTAAAATTCGCGTGTCTATACATTTAAGATATTTGCAAAAAAAAATTGGGGCGTCTAAGGATAAGCAACAGAACACATTACGATCATTTTTTGAAATTTTTGTCTGTTTATCTGTTTGTCTGTGAGTTTGTGCACGCATCACTTAAAAACTACTGAGCGGGAGCGGGGACGGGAGCGGGAGCGGGAATGGGAGCTGATTCTGTTGTTCACGCGAGCGGAGCCGCGGGCACAGCTAGTTTCTAATAAAACACCCAATACACAGACAATCTTCTAAGCATAAATCAATAAATCTCATCCGTGAGGTCACGTGACCTACCTACTAAAACGAATCATTTATTTGGTTAGTTACGTAGTTACACGCCAAACAAATTTGGTTAATCGTTTGGCATCCAACCAATATCGTAGTAAGATACCAAACGCTTATCCAAATGTCACATGACGTACTGGGGAGTACAAAATAGCTTTTTCTGTCGATGGATATTTTCCGAAAATCTTCGGGGCGGGGGGGCATACCGAAGACTGCAGTGTGGCCACCCGACCACTTCAATTAGAGTGATCTATACATATAATAAAAGAGTAGAAAAAACAAAAGAAAAGCGAATCTGTACATTGAAGTTAAAAAAAAAATTCACTGCCCGGACATTACTTAAGACCAGTAGAGTCCAAAAATATAATTAAAAAATTTCGTGTCTGTATGTATGTATGTATGTATGTATGTATGTATGTATGTATGTATGTATGTATGTATGTATGTATGTATGTATGTATGTATGTATGTATGTATGTATGTATGTATGTATGTATGTATGTATGTATGTATGTATGTATGTATGTATGTATGTATGTATGTATGTATGTATGTATGTATGTATGTATGTATGTATGTATGTATGTATGTATGTATGTATGTATGTATGTATGTATGTATGTATGTATGTATGTATGTATGTATGTATGTATGTATGTATGTATGTATGTATGTATATTTCATTCCAGATTAATAGTCCTATGAAAACCAACGCTATTTACGTCTCGGTAACATATACATGAAAGGGTCACCAGCAGCAAAAATAGGTTTGTATTACCAAGTAAACTTTGCGGTCCACTTAGGAACACCATCTATTGTGTATTTTGTTTTCGAGACGCAAATGCGTTTGTTTTCATAGGACTATTAATCTGGAATGAAATATATGTATGTATGTATGTATGTATGTATGTATGTATGTATGTATGTATGTATGTATGTATGTATGTATGTATGTATGTATGTATGTATGTATGTATGTATGTATGTATGTATGTATGTATGTATGTATGTATGTATGTATGTATGTATGTATGTATGTATGTATGTATGTATGTATGTATGTATGTATGTATGTATGTATGTATGTATGTATGTATGTATGTATGTATGTATGTATGTATGTATGTATGTATGTACGGGCTAATCTTGGAAACTACTGAACAGAATTTGACGGCGTTTCACTGTTTAATAGCTTTGAGTTCGGGGCACATACTGGTATAAGTCACATAAAATATCAGTAGGCTGATCTACAAAAAGACTGACAGATTAATAGATTTCTTTAAGGATTTAATATTACATAATGATGTGTAATGTTAGGTTGTCCACGCGAACGAAGTCGCGGGCAACAGCTAGTACCTACTAAATAAAGCAGCAAATTCCATATACATATGCTAGAAGTGCCAGATAAATACGGAAAATGAACTGTAATTAATGAAGGACAAGGATCGAATCCAAGAAAGCGATGAGCATGAGTCCTATTACTAAGGAAATCTGACTACCAATTACTGGGAATATCTAATAAATAAAATTGTAAACATCGCGTGTCTGTACTTTGAAGATATTTGCAAAAAAAAAATTGAGGGGTCTAAGGATAAGTAATAGAAAACATTTCAATCATTTTTGGAATTTTTGTCTGTTTATCTGTTTGTCTGTGAGTTTGTGCACGCATCACTTAAAAACTACTGAACGGATTTTGATGGAGTTTTCACAAAAACATGGGGCATTAACTTAACTTAACATTTAGTCTTTATTTCATCGCAATCAGCTAACTCAATCAAAAGTTAAAAACATTTTTAGTTTTCAAATACATTAGTAGGTAAGGTTAGTATGCAATATATTGCAAATAATAATATTTCCGTACTATTCAGATTGCTATGAGTTTGGATTACATTTGGAGCTGCGAGTAATAATTGGAATGGAAGTGGGAGTGGGAGAAAGCGTGGGCGTGGGCGTGGGAAAAGGGGAGTGGGTGTGAGAGCGGAAGCGGGAGCGGAAGCGGCAACGGGAGCGGGAGAGGGTGCGGGAGCGGGACCTGAGCGGGAACGGAAGCGGAAGTGCCAGCGAAATCGAAAACGGGAGCGGATTCTGTAGTTCACGCGAGCGGAGCCGCGGGCACAACTAGTAAAGAATATAATAAATACAGCCCAAGACAGAATTTTGTTGAAAAATCTTCAGCTGGAATTAACTAACTAATCTCATTAGCGGATTGACGTAGTTTAAATAGAAGGGAACGTCATCATCATCATCATCAACCTACATATGTCCACTGCTGGACATAGGCCTCCCCAATAGAATGCCACTTTTGGTGGGCTGTCCATTGGGGGATTTGCCATAATCATCACGCTTGGCAGGCGGATTGGTGATCGCAGTAATGATCTTAATATACACAGGAGAATGCTGCCACCCATCCCTGGTGCAATCCCTTAGTTGCCTTGACGACACCCACAGGAAGATTTGGGGTTGCCCTATTCTAAGCCGGGAACCACATGGCTTTTTCCGTACATACTACAAAAAATGGATAGACTCTTTGGTATTTTATTACTCAACTTTTTTTCTTATTTTTTACGCGTTGTGTCATATATGCGCAAAGGTGCGCACAGGTCCGCAGAAGCTCGCATACATGCGCAATGGTGTGTAGACGTGTGTGTAACACAGGAGAACGTTGCTGCCCGTCTCAGGTGCAATCCCTTAGTCGCCTTGACGACACTCACGGTAGAGATAGGGGTGCCCCTATTCTAAGCCGGGAACCACACGGAAGGAAACGTAACGTTTAGGAAAGATAAGAAATGCGAAATGTGTAGAATGCACATGTTCTAAAATTTAGTATAAAACAAAACTTCAGAAGAACTGGGAACTACATCATGTTCAAAAAACTCAACTTAAGAAAGATCAAATCAACGTGTTCAGAGTTCGACGCAAGTTGATAACTGCAGCAAAAGTATGAAGAATATTTACAATGGAACTGAAAGTCAGAGTTAAGAAAATTACTAAGAACTGCATGACTTTCCTGCGCTAGTTTATTGGCTTAGCAAGAAGTTTCTAGGAAGAGTTTTCCTTTGATTTCAAAAATGCACTTCATTCTGGTTTACCCTCCAGAGTAAAAGTATAAAATGCAAAATATATTTGCTTATTTTTTATACAAATATAGAATAGAATAGCTCATTTATTCATAGCTACGACACACATACATCCTACTAATATTATAAACGCGAAAGTTTGTAAGTATGGATGGATGTTTGTTACTCTTTCACGTAAAAACTACTGAATGGATTCTAATGAAACTTTACAATAATATAGCTTATACATCAGAATAACACATAGGCTACAATTTATTAAGATATTGTGTGAATTGTCCAAAATATCAAGTAAGTAGGAAAAAATCTACCATCTGCGAGCTATTCTGGCGTGCGCTGCCAAAACCGCTAGAGTTACACATATGTAATGTATGATGGAAATGTTTATCATAAATAGTCCTACAAAAATGCTACTCTAAATACTAATCGTGCGCAGACGAAGTCGCGGGCACCAGTTAGTGAGAAATAAAAGGAACAAAATTAATAAATGACAATTTAAAAATAATCAAGGTAACTATGTGTCGCAGTAACAAAATGGCGTTGACTTAGCATAATGCTGCAGCACGCTACGCGAACTCCGGCGCTGGTATTCTGTCAGCACCAGGTCAAGTGACTTCACAGATTTAGTTTATAAATTATGCTTAGAGGGCTGTCTATGTATTGGTGTTCATAATAATGTTAAATATATATAATTTTGTGTTTGTAAATTAGTAGAAATAAGGGCATTGTGTATAGTATATATTTTATGTTTAGAATATATGTTGAATATGTTCATAATATCAAGAGAATATTTGATGTTGTGACTCGTCCAAGTTTTGAGTTAAACTCCAGTTTTCTTTTCATTAGGATCTAATCTCGATAAAAAGCTAAGTGCACATCAAATTATTTACTTAGTGGAATACTTAGGACTGTTATTAAGTTTAGCAGAATAAAATATTCTCATTTATGCAATCATCTTCGGTACAAACTTTCCATTTGGCGTACAAGATGCGTCTTATTGGCATCACTATCTTAACTTCATAGGGGCAGGAAGACCTAGCGACACTTCGAAACTTCTGGATGCTGAAGAGACAGTGGAGTTTAAGTGTGCAATAACGTTGGACGTCAAAACCAGAAACTCCGAGATACTGGCTACAAATTTGAAGTAAGACTCATTTATTACACATAAACTTTTACGTAGATTGCCTCTCTGCGGGTCGGTAAATAACGACGCTTGTAAAAAAAAACATAACAGTTATGCCTTGGTTTACTGTCTATGGAACTTGCAAAACGTTTCTGAGGTTATTTACTTATTATTGCTTCTCCTACTTTTTAGGGTTCCGTAGCCAAATGGCAAAAAACGGAACCCTTATGGATTCGTCATGTCTGTCTGTCTGTCCGTCCGTATGTCACAGCCACTTTAATCCGAAACTATAAGAACTGTTGAAACTTGGTGGTAAGTAGATGAATTCTGTGAACCGCATTAAGATTTTCACACAGAACTTTTTAACTGAAACTAAAAAAAATTATTTCATCAAATCCATACGTGTGGGGTATCCATGGATAGGTCTTCAAAAATGATATTGAGGTTTCTAATATCATTTTTTTCTAAACTGAATAGTTTGCGCGAGAGACACTTCCAAAGTGGTAAAATGTGTATCGTCGCCCCCCCCCCCCCCCCCCCTGCAACTCCTAAAATAAGAGAATGATAAAACTAAACAATATATATGATGTACATTGCCATGCAAACTTCTACCGAAAATTGATTTGAACGAGATCTAGTAAGTAGTTTTTTTTAATACGTCATGAATCGTAAACCACAATACTATTATTAAAACATCGATCAAAGTTACAACGAACTACAATAACTTTTATATTATGTTCCTTGCTGCTACGGAACCCTTCATGGGCGAGTCCGACTCGTACTTGGCCGCTTTTTATGGCTATCATACTCAACACTGGGTACGTATTATAATTCTGAAATTCAAAAGACCGAATTTCATAAGGCCTAGAGCGGAAAGCCGAATAGTAAAAGATCGAATGTTTATTTGACCGAAAGTTTAAAATCCCAAAAGTCTAAACACCGACAGCCTAAAATTCCGAAGATTGATACACCTACAACTGAAATCTGGAAGATTCGTTCATCATCATCATCATCAGCCCGAAAGAGTCCACTGTTGGACATAGGCCTCTCCCAAGGTGCGCCACTGAACCCGATCCTCGGTTCTTCTCATCCAGTTACTGCCAGCCGCCTTACGCAGATCGTCGCTCCATCTAGCCAGGGGGCGTCCCTTGCCCAGTCGCGGTCTCCACTCGAGAACTCGTTTACCCAAGCGGTAATCGGTTCTCCGACAGATGTGACCAACCCACTGCCACTTCAGCGTACTAACTTTTTGAGCTATGTCGAAGACTTTAGTTCTCTGGCGGATCACCTCATTTCTGATCCTGTTCCTTAGAGAAACTCCGAGCATAGCTCTTTCCATAGCCCGCTGAGCGACCTTGAGTTTTCGAACTAGTCCCACTATCAGTGTCCACGTTTCGGCGCCGTAGGTCATTACGAAGAAGATTCGTTCCTCGCACCTAATTTGTGTGTAGACTAACTAAGATCTAGGTCCTGTCGCTGGCTTTGCTCACTCCAAGGCCTCCTTCAAATGGTTGTAAACCACGAAACTCGTGGAGATGAATCAAAACAAGTGGGCTATCTTTCCCTGATCTAAGATGGTTGTAATACCTGTGGTTTTCCTCCCAACAACCAGTGGGAAGGTTCTAGTGCAGGATATGTGTAGTTGGTTACAACATTTTTACATATTTGTGCTGCTACGGAGAGAATTTCAGGTTTTGTTTGAAGGATAATAGAAGGATAAGAAGATTACCGACATAGCCGAAAGGATCAGCAAGCTGAAATGGTAGAGGGCGTGACACATCTCTCGCAGAACCGAGACGCGACCGTCGTTGGGGCAGACGAGTTCTTTGCGTAGTAATATTCAGCACTAGCTGTTGCCCGCGACTTCGTCCGCGTGAACAATTTATCATCACAAATTATTATGATTTAATTATAAAACCACACGAAATAAATCACATACAAGTGTGCATATGTAATCCCTGCGCGAAGAAAGACAGAATGTTTGAACGCTATGACGCCTCCTCCAAGGTAAGCTGTCAGCCATGTTGCTTTAAAGCTAAAGACGATATTATACCTACTAAAGAAAACGACGACAATGCTAAGAGAGTAATGAGAAAAAATTTGATCATAAATTCTGCCCTGTCAAACAAATAAAGCCGTGTGGTTAGGGCCATAGAATCTCCCATCTTCCCGTGGGTGTCGTCAAGGCGACTAAGGTATTGCACCAGATACGGGCAGTAGAGTGTTCTCTAAGATCATTACTGCGATCACGAATCCGTCTGCTAAGCGTGGTGATTATGGCAAACCCCCCAATAATCGACAGCCAACGAAAACTGTCATTCTATTGGCGAAGCTTATGTTCAGCAGTGGACGTATTGCGGCTGATGGTAAAACAAATTACTTAAAGGTTTTCAAGAAAACCGTACACAATTGCCGAAAGCAATGAATCTAAATAAACCACAAATATCTTCGCGAAACGAGTTTTTGCGTGGAATTAACGCAATAGCCATATATCACGAAATGCGGGGTGCTACATAAAATATGGGGCAACCTGTGGCGAACTAAATATTTATTGGGGAGTTTATTCACACGACCTAAGCGCGGCTTGAAAAGACTTTTATGGTTCATGCTCATTCTATGAGTAACGGCTTGTGTAATCTGGTACTACTTATTTTATTAAAGGTGTTGCTCTATGACATTTTTATTTGTGGAGGTTTTATTACAAAACTAGCTGTTGCCCGCGACTTCGTCCGCGTGGACAACTTAACATTACACATTCTTATGTATTACGTGTTACTAAATCCTAAAAGAAATCTATTAATCTGGTTATGCATTAAAAATATTAATATACATAAAAAACATACTATCCAATTGAGAACCTCCTTTTTTGAAGTCGGGTAAAAATTAGCGTTCCGGCGGCGGTTTCGCCCGTTGGACCACAGTTTTTTAGGTTTCCGTAGCCAAATGGCAAAAAACGGAATCCTTATGGATTCGTCATGTCTGTCTGTCTGTCTGTCCGTCTGTCTGTCCGTCCGTATGTCACAGCCACTTTATTCCGAAACTATAAGAACTTACTATTGAAACTTGGTAAGTGGATGTATTCTGTGAACCGCATTAAGATTTTCACACAAAAATAGAAAAAAAACATTAAATTTTGGGGGTTCCCCATGCTCAGAACTAAAACTCAAATTTTTTTTTTCATCAAACCCATAGGTGTGGATAGGTCTTCAAAAATAATATTGAGGTTTCTAATATAATTTTTTTCTAAACTGAATAGTTTGCGCGAGAGACACTTCCAAAGTGCTAAAATGTGTGTGTGTGTGTCCCCCCCCCCCCCCCCCTGTAAGAGAATGATAAAACAAAAAAAATATATGATGTACATTGCCATGCAAACTTCCACCGAAAATTGGTTTGAAAGAGATCTAGTAAGAAGTTTTTTTAATACGTCATAAATCGTAAACCACAATACTATTATTAAAACATCGATTAAAGTTACAACGAACTACAATAACTTTTATATTATGTTACTTGCTGCTACGGAACCCTTCATGGGCGAGTCCGTCTCGCACTTGGCCGCTTTTTTTAAAATAAAGTTGACATTTACATTTATCATGAATTAAAAGATTATCATATAATCAATAAATTTTTTTATATTTTAATATTGTGCAAATTAGGTGATATTTCCTTCCCCCCCCCCCTTCCAATTTGTCTTTCTTTCTTTCTTTCTTTCCTTCTCCATCCCCTTCCCACAACGTTGAAAACCCTTTCCCCCACCCCTTCCCTCTCCCTACTCCTACCTCTCCCCCTTCCCTTAACCCACCCCTTCCTACACCCTTTATTTACCACTGCCCCCTCATCTTTCCTCTCTTACCCTAATCCCTCTATTCTTTTCCATCCGACTTCCTTCCCCTCCTATTCCCTTCCTATGTTGCATATCCAATTAACTGTACAACAAAATGTCTGTCAAACTGCTGGACATGCCTTCCCCAATGAATGCCACAACGCCCTACAGATCCAGCCGCTTCCGGCCACCAACTTCAGGTCGTCCATACACCTGGCGGCAGGGCGTCCCACCCTGCGCGTGGGACGTCGCGTCCCACTCTAGAACCCGTCTGCCCCAACGGCCGTTCGTTACTACGACAGATGTGACCTGCCATTTCAGCTTACTAATTCTTTCGGCTATGTCGGTCACCTTCGTTATTCATAGGATCTCCTCATTACGAATCATATCACTCATAGAGACCTCGAGCATTGCCCTCTCTATAGCTCGCAGAGCCACTTGAATCTTGTGGATCAGGCCCACCATCAGTGTCCACGTCTCCGCGCTGTAATCATGACAGGCAGGACGCACTGATTAAAGATTTTTGTCTTTAAACATTGTGGAATAGGTGACGTAAAGACTTGTCGCAGTTTTCCGAATACTGCCCACCCTAACTGGATTCTTCTGTCAGCTTTTGAAATTGATCCTACCCAACTATATTGTCTGTCCTAGGCAGACGTACCTACTCCTGAACAGCTTCGATATTGACATTGTCGACGATCGCCGGTTTCCTCTCTTACCCTAATCCCTCTATTCTTTTCCATCCGACTTCCTTCCCCTCCTATTCCCTTCCTATGTTGCATATCCAATTAACTGTACAACAAAATGTCTGTCAAACTGCTGGACATGCCTTCCCCAATGAATGCCACAACGCCCTACAGATCCAGCCGCTTCCGGCCACCAACTTCAGGTCGTCCATACACCTGGCGGCAGGGCGTCCCACCCTGCGCGTGGGACGTCGCGTCCCACTCTAGAACCCGTCTGCCCCAACGGCCGTTCGTTACTACGACAGATGTGACCTGCCATTTCAGCTTACTAATTCTTTCGGCTATGTCGGTCACCTTCGTTATTCATAGGATCTCCTCATTACGAATCATATCACTCATAGAGACCTCGAGCATTGCCCTCTCTATAGCTCGCAGAGCCACTTGAATCTTGTGGATCAGGCCCACCATCAGTGTCCACGTCTCCGCGCTGTAATCATGACAGGCAGGACGCACTGATTAAAGATTTTTGTCTTTAAACATTGTGGAATAGGTGACGTAAAGACTTGACGCAGTTTTTCGAATACTGCCCACCCTAACTGGATTCTTCTGTCAGCTTTTGAAATTGATCCTACCCAACTATATTGTCTGTCCTAGGCAGACGTACCTACTCCTGAACAGCTTCGATATTGACATTGTCGACGATCGCCGGTCTAATACAGGGCCACTAATTATCGAATAGCGAACTTTTTGTATCGAGACTTGTGGAAATACCTGAAATACATCAGCTAAAATAAATCTATAAATGAGCTTTAAAACATCTCTGTCACTTTCTGTCAAGTTCTTGCATCGACCAGTAATGTTGAACTACACTTTCATACAAATGATATGAAATGAGAGGTCAACTTGTATATCAGCATCCTGACATTTTATTGAGATATGACTTATACCAGTATGAGGCCCGAACTCAAAGCTATTAAACAGTGAAAACGCCGTCAAATTCTGTTCAGCAGTTTCCAAGATTAGCCCGTACATACATACATACATACAGACAGATAAGAAATTTGTTAATTATATTTTTGGACTCTACTGGTCTTCAGTAACGTCCGGGCAGTGAAATTTTTTTTTTAACTTCAATGTACAGATTCGCTTTTCTTTTGTTTTTTCTACTCTTTTATTATATGTATAATAATAGATGTGATGGAATTAAAAATTGATTAACTGTTGACCTCAATCGTAAATCAAACCCAAAAATTCGCACACCTACCCAATTTTAAGGAGATCAAAATGGGTCTTTGTTATAAATTTAAAGCAGTTTTTTTTATGTGATAACGAAGCTATTTTTCGGCCTGTCTGTATATTCAAATTCAAAAAAATTTTTTATTGTACACCAATACATATAAAATCTTATAAAGGAAAAAAATACATAGAAGTAATACTATCTAGACTTTGAATATCGAGATGTAAGTATTCCTAGGTGTGAACAGAACCGGTGTGGAAGTTGTGAGTGTAAGTTAGTATATGCTAATAAGATTTAACATATCTAATAAATAAAATGCTAAATATAGCGAATTTGCAAAAAAAAATTGAGGGGTCTAAGGATAAGTAATTGAACACATTTAAATCATTTTTGGAATTTTTGTCTGTTTGTCTGTGAGTTTGTGCACGCATTACTTCAAAACTACTAAAAGGATTTTGATGAACTTTTCATAAAAACATGGAGCTTAACTTAACTTAACATTTAGTCTTTATTTCATCGCAATCGGCTAACTCAATCAAAAGTTATACACATTTTTAGTTTTCAACTACATTAGTAGGTAAGGTTAGTTTGCAATTGCACATAATAGTATTTCCGTACTATTCAGATTGCGATGAGTTTGGATTACATTTGGAGCTGCAAGTGGGAATTGGAGTGGGAGTGGGAGTGGGCCCGGGCGTGGGAAAATGGGAGTGGGTGTGGGAGCGGAATCGGGAGCGGGAGCGGGAGCAGAAATGGTAATGGGAGCGGATTTTGTAGTTCACGCGAGCGGAGCCGCGGGCACAGCTAGTAAAGAATAAATAAATAAAGATTAGATAAGATATAACATATAAAGAACCGCAGAAAGTGGCGGGATGTAGCTTGATGAGTATGGCGAAATACCGAAAGAAATGCTGCGGTTTAAGGAAGGTCTGTGTTCAGCTGTAGACTGGTGAGTACGTAATCAGTAACACAAACCTTAATAAAAGCAGCGGCGAGATCCTGAGGGCCAGAGGCCGCAGCTGGCCTCAGGGTCAGGGCGTAATCGCCGGCCTGTCCGAACAGCTCGCAACGAAGCGTCATGGTTCTTCGATCAGGAAATCCGTGCATCTAAAGCAAAATGTATATTGTATGATGAAGTTGATTAAGCTTTAACTATATTTATCGTAAAAACAACAAAATTAGGACATGTCCTTATTGGACATAAATTAAGATCTAATATTAATGAAGTCAAACTTTGAAAAGGAATTACGCTATTAAAACCTTTAATACTGCACAGCAGAGTTTTGTCCCATTTAGTAATCAAATTTTGTAACTGGCTACGAAATGAGACATATAATTTTGCTGTTCGAAGCGAGTTACAAAATGACTGCTTCATCCCATTTAGTTACTAATGGAAAATGCTGTAAATCTTCTTGCTTTGTCAATCCTATACTCATTCCTTGAGATGTTTTACATTACCAGATACAATGTAACATTAAAAAATATCAATTCATTACCTGTTCAGAATACAAAACATGAGCATGTGAGCTGGTGTTTTTCCCGTCACACAACACTGCACCCCCACTTGAGTGTCCACAGTATAAAAGTTCCAGCCAAAAATCAGCACTGGACTCCACTGGATTGCACACTACTTTCGGAAACTCCAAAATTGCCGTCACTTGTCTCTCCGGATACGTTTGTATCTGCTCCGGAGTCACATCCAGCCTCGCAGAAGGCCACATCACATCAAACTTCCAACTTTTCACTACACTATCACCGGTTTCCATTAAACTACCCTCACTGTCTCTTTTAACTACTTTAACTGTGTTATTTGAATCATAGTCATCGTTTAGGAAGTCTTTGTCGGAGATAAGTTCTAGATAGTAAGTGCCTCCTCTGGAGAAGTAGCCGCATGGGAGGGTTACGCGGCTTTCAGAGTCCAGAGCTAGAGGCATGGTGGCGATTTGGGCTCTTCCTTCGTCGTCTTCTCGGGCGAGGCGCGCGCGCAGCCTCCCCCCCTCGGGCACGTTGTGAACGCGGACTCGTACGTCCCCCCCTAGGGCGACGATAGCAGCAGGGATCTCCACCCATACTTGATTGAGGTCTACGAGCTCTTCGTTAGAATAGGGGTTAACGAATTTGACGCCGCCTGCAAACAAAGAAGAAATCTTGAAATGTTTTGGAACTCTTTAAATAAGTACTATATGGATTAATTTATTTTGTCATTTCTTCCTCCTATTTTACTGTTTCTAATTGTCAATTGTTAAAGTAAGTATAAGTGACCATGTCTTTGGTGGGAGGTTTGAGTGTGTCCCAGAAACGTCAAAGTTATATATTCTTTATTGCACATCTTAAAACTAAATACAGTAATAAATGGTGTGTACAAAGGTGAGGTCATCTCTAAAAGAGATCACTTCCAGCCAACCTTACAGTTAATCTTAAAGTTGGTCTTTGTCTAGAATTATAATGTCTTTGTATGATTTCCATAACTCATTGTCTAGTTTGGAGTGAGTCATATGTGTGTGAATACATTTAAAAATATTTTGTAAAGGTAAAACTGTTTGTGAAAACTGCAAAAAAACATCATTCACTTCTCCGCAAACACAACAAATCGACTCTGCACGGATTAAAGAACACTCTAGAGTTACAAAATGTACTTTCTACACAGCCCATTACAAAAGCCATCAAAGCAAAGTCTCAAGGAGCCTCAACATCGAGTGGAGCTTGTAACGAGATGTAGGTCCCTGCTGTCTTGTACAAAATGTAGGTGTAACGTCGTAAAATGTGGAGAATTTTACGACATTTTCAAGTTTTTGCCAACGCACCTGGAATTGGGATGAAAGTGGCTTTGTCGAGGTAATAAAATTTCGAATTCGAAGGCCTATTATGATTATGGACGTATCATGGTTTTCTGATACCAACTCATTTGTGAGTTTTTGTTGTATATTATAAATTCAGAATCCAATGAAGATGTTAATGTTTTAAAGATAGAAATGTATATAGATAGTCTTGAAAATCTTGCGAACAGATGAAACTTCGTTTCAACATTGTGTCAGTTTTTTTTATTAAATCTTCTATGATCTTATTTACAATGGTTAGAATATATTACCTTGAACACCTGTAAAATATATATTAATTAGTGATTTAAACCACTGTCCTCTGATAGTACTTTGCCGTGTGGTTTCCGGTAGAGTAGAATAGGACCACTCCAACTCTTCCCGTGGATGTCGTACAAGGCGACTAAGGGAATACATTATAAAACATCAATCAGGCCTACCCAACCCGTCTGGCCAGCGCGGGGAGTGTAGGCCAAATCCTCCGTCTGTCTCCGGCAGATGAGAGAGGGTTGTGCTCCTGCAGTGGAGACAAAAATAACCTGATGATGATGAGGGGTAGGTACTATTCACAGGCCGATTCATCTCTAACAAAATAACCTGATGATGACTTTTGATAGCTCAGATATTTTATTTCAAGATAAATATAGACGAACATGATTTCTATCTTTAAAACATTAACAGCTTGACTGGATTTTGAATTTTTGCGACTAATAACCACACTATTATATCAAGATCTGGAGCGGTTAATCTGGACCATATATACTCACGGTGCTGTGAAAACTGTGCGCCAACGAAGATTTCATTCTAAGTAAGATTATTAAATTTTCCCATCAAATAATTAAACGACTTTCTTTTTATAATAATCCTTAGTATTTTGCGTGTATTTTGACGACAATTTGATCCAGACGCAAGGTTCAACAAAGCCCAACTTCCATAGAATTTTGGGCATTGTCCTTTACTACATTATTCAGCACGTTTATGTACCACAAAATCGAACAAAATTAAAATGACACCCAAACAAATAAAAATTCATGTAACTTAAACTGACATTGGGCCCGATTCTGAAGGCACACATTTAAAATTTGACAGCGCTAAAATTGGTTTCGTCTTTATCTTCATAATACTGAGTGACAAGGATAGCAACAGTTTTAGTGCTGTCAAGTTTTAACATAGTGCCTTCAGAATCGAGTCTATTATCCAGTAAACAGATGCATGTCTATTTTGTCAGATTTCAATAATGCTTTATATAAAGGATCCTTCAGCATTCAATTCTGCGTACTCATACATAATCCTCCCATTTTCGCCGTCGTCAAATTATTTGGAAACATTGCAATCTCCTCACATGCGAGTATTATTCAGGACGATTCCCTGGGGTGTTTATTGGAATACTAACTTTCGCCCGCTTCTTTTCTTGACTGCAGGGTAAGTTTTTACTAATATTTTAAGTTAGAAGCTAGAAGCGGTTGGATGCCGAGGGCGGAGGATCGGGTGTGTTGCGTTCATTGAGGAAGGCCTATGTCGTATATGTTGCCTAGTGGATACGAGGCTTTTGATGAGGTTAATGTACAGTATTAGCATGCAGTAAACAGTTATGTGTACTACTACATTGTTTTATTTATTTGTGTTATATTTTGTAACTAGCTGTTGCCCGCGACTTCGTCCACGTGGACAACTTCATATCACATATTATTATCTATTTCCCGTAGGAATGTGATATTTTTCGGGATAAAACTATCCTATGTCCTATTCCAGGACCTAACCTATTATGTGTGACAAGTTTCGCGCCCACGCATCATGCCCATCAAATACATCCAAATATCCAAACATCCAAACTTTCGCATTTATAATAGGTATAATAGGTATATACGTATACATAAATATGAAAGCTCTGACTAGGCTATCTCGAAACCAACCACTTAGCAAAACCAAACCAAACAGGAGTAACCAAAACAAACCAAAAGCCTTGCCTTAAATTACGTCACAGAAACCGCCAAACACCCGCCCATTTATACTAAAGATAATAATTATTTACAACCGCCTTCTAATTTATCTCGGCAACAGTATTAATGCTGAAACAGCTTAATTTATGTAAACGCACAGCTCTGAAACCAAAGTTTAGAGACCTTTTACTTCAGTGTCTAGTTCTATCAAACTAGTGGTAGCTTGCGGCTTCGCTCTAGTGGATTTAAAATTTCAAACTAAAAATGTATGTATGTATGTATGTATGTATGTATGTATGTATGTATGTATGTATGTATGTATGTATGTATGTATGTATGTATGTATGTATGTATGTATGTATGTATGTATGTATGTATGTATGTATGTATGTAACGCTTTATTGTACCAAAAATCACAACAACAACAATAATAAAATAGGAATTAAACTGTGTACAAAGGCAGACTTATCCCACTTAGGGATCTCTGAAGTGGAAATGACCTCCACACCGGGTCCAGGTCGCCGGTCCATATTTGCTTATTGCTTATGAATGTACTAGCTTTCGCCTTCGCTCGAGTGCGTTCAAAATTCCAAACTGAAATTACCTTACACCCGATTCAGGTCGTTGGTCCACATTTGCTTGTTGCATATGCTATTTTCTCAATTTCATCTTCTAAAATAGACTAAAATGACCTCTACAGCCGTGACCCATTAAAGTTCTTGAATAGATCTACACCTATTCAGAATAGACTAAAAAGAAGTTATTATAAAAAAGTTAAGTCCACGTGAATCGAGCAATCGAACCGGTTTATTCCTGGCATGTGGAGAGGAGTGAGCGAATCCAATGCGAATGCCTGCGTTTATATGTAGCTTAACCCTTAAACCGCCTAAGTTTTCTTATTAGAAGTCATCATCAGGTTATTTTTGTCTCCACTGCAGGAGCACAACCCTCTCTCATCTGCCGGAGACAGACGGAGGATTTGGCCTACACTCCCCGCGCTGGCTAGACGGGTTGGGGAGGCCTGATTGATGTTTTATAATGTATTCCCTCAATCGCCTTGTACGACATCCACGGGAAGAGTTGGAGTGGTCCTATTCTACTCTACCGGAAACCACACGGCTTCTATTAGTAGTTAATTTCTTTAAATATTAAGTTGGTATAAAAGAAAACACAGGTGAACTATATCTCTATAGAGTTGTTCTACCCCCCTTGCGTGCACAGAGTGTGAAAAACATCGAGCAAATAACACACAACACGATTATCAACACCATTAAAGCAGTCGAGGCGGACCAAGTGTATGTATGTATGTATGTATGTATGTATGTATGTATGTATGTATGTATGTATGTATGTATGTATGTATGTATGTATGTATGTATGTATGTATGTATGTATGTATGTATGTATGTATGTATGTATGTATGTATGTATGTATGTATGTATGTATGTATGTATGTATGTATGTATGTATGTATGTATGTATGTAAACGCTTTATTGTACCAAAAATCACAACAACAACAATAATAAAATAGGAATTAAACTGTGTACAAAGGCAGACTTATCCCACTTAGGGATCTCTGAAGTGGAAATGACCTCCACACCGGGTCCAGGTCGCCGGTCCATATTTGCTTATTGCTTATGAATGTACTAGCTTTCGCCTTCGCTCGAGTGCGTTCAAAATTCCAAACTGAAATTACCTTACACCCGATTCAGGTCGTTGGTCCACATTTGCTTGTTGCATATGCTATTTTCTCAATTTCATCTTCTAAAATAGACTAAAATGACCTCTACAGCCGTGACCCATTAAAGTTCTTGAATAGATCTACACCTATTCAGAATAGACTAAAAAGAAGTTATTATAAAAAAGTTAAGTCCACGTGAATCGAGCAATCGAACCGGTTTATTCCTGGCATGTGGAGAGGAGTGAGCGAATCCAATGCGAATGCCTGCGTTTATATGTAGCTTAACCCTTAAACCGCCTAAGTTTTCTTATTAGAAGTCATCATCAGGTTATTTTTGTTTCCACTGCAGGAGCACAACCCTCTCTCATCTGCCGGAGACAGACGGAGGATTTGGCCTACACTCCCCGCGCTGGCTAGACGGGTTGGGGAGGCCTGATTGATGTTTTATAATGTATTCCCTCAATCGCCTTGTACGACATCCACGGGAAGAGTTGGAGTGGTCCTATTCTACTCTACCGGAAACCACACGGCTTCTATTAGTAGTTAATTTCTTTAAATATTAAGTTGGTATAAAAGAAAACACAGGTGAACTATATCTCTATAGAGTTGTTCTACCCCCCTTGCGTGCACAGAGTGTGAAAAACATCGAGCAAATAACACACAACACGATTATCAACACCATTAAAGCAGTCGAGGCGGACCAAGTTGCAATGGTTCCAGTGGGACCGCGCCAGACACATCAATTACACGGCTCTTATACGTAAAACGGAACGCCCAGTCTGTAAGAGGATTGCCTTCTTTAGAACGAAACGTTTTATCATGCATATAGGTTTGAGAAATATTTTTTTTGGATCCAGTTCACATCTGACTATGACCTAATAGAGAGTTTCACTCAAGTGACTTCACTCACTTTGAATCCTCATCATCATCAGCCTAAATACGTCCACTGCTGGACATAGGCAATTTTGGTAAGTTGTCCATTGGGGGATTTGCCATAACCACCACGCTTGGCAGGCGGATTGGTGATCGCAGTAATGATCTTAACATACACACACAGGAGAATGTTGCTGCCCGTGCCTGGTGCAATCCCTTAGTCGTCTTGACGACACCCACGGGAAAGGTAGGGGTGGCCCTATTCTAAGCCGGGAACCACGATTTGTGAAAGCTGTCTATTGTCATATAACCATCTGCGGGTCCTTAAAATTCGCACTATACGTAACTTATCCACGCGAATGAAGTCGCGGGCAAAAACTAGTTATATCATAATTGTATAATACAGTCAATTAAAGGTGCCGGCGGACTTGCTAACCATTCCCTTTCTGCGAGTGTACTTTGTGTCCAAGTAGAGATAGTTTTTGCGAACTTATATAAGTATGCCGTGTGGTTTCCGGTAGAGTAGAATAGGACCACTCCAACTCTTCTCGTGGATGTCGTACAAGGCGACTAAGGGAATACATTATAATACATCAATCAGGCCTCCCCAACCCGTCTGGCCAGCGCGGGGAGTGTAGGCCAAATCCTCCGTCTGTCTCCGGCAGATGAGAGAGGGTTGTGCTCCTGCAGTGGAGACAAAAATAACCTGATGATGATGATGATATAAGTATGTGTACAGTTCTTTAATATCGACAAAGACAACGCTCTGTCGACTCTCCCGGTGTGTGATGCAGTGTATGTATGATGATGAATAATGATCATTACCCTCAGGTCTGTTTTCAAGTATAAAAAATATACAAGTCGCTATGAGGAGTATTTTGTTCTAGAGCTAGTATTACAAAGGCCCTTTGAGATAAACGAGACCACCCTTTGTGACGTACTGTTGAGAAAAAACTTTAAAATAACAGTCCCTAATCCTAATTATATACAAAAACATCAAATATAGATACATACTTAATTCCGAAACTTTTTTTTTTACGATGGGAGTTAGACAAGGTTAGAGCAATTGACAAAACACAAAAACCGACGAGAACGAAGGTGACCGACATAACCGAAAGGATTAGCAGGCTGAAGTGGCAGTGGGCGTGCCACATCGACGGCCGTTGAACCGGCCGTTGGGGCAGACGAGTTCTGGAGTAGAGACCATGGATTGGCACGCGCAGGGTGGGACGCCCCGCCGCCAGATGGACCGACGACCCTAAGAAGGTGGCCGGAGGCGGCTGGATGCGGAGGGCGGAGGACCGGGTGTGGTGGCGTTCATTGGGGAAGGCCTATGTCCAGCAGTGGACGTCTAAAGGCTGAAATGATGACGTGATGATAAACCGGGACCAACTTGTACAAAGGTACAGAGTTGTCTGTCCCTGGTCACAAAGGCGCTAATACGTCCGTGGTGTTCAAACTAGGTGGCCAGGCGTATCTTGGCCACACAAAACCCCCAACCCCCGGACCACTCTGGTCATCGTTTCATTGCTACACTCCCATTTGCTAGAGGGGAAGTGGGAACTCTCTTCCTACTTTGACTCTTTACTTCTTTAATTAAATTTGTCTGGGGCCCAAGGTAGCGTAAATTCATGACCTGGGACTTGCCCTACCTTCACTGGTAGGTGTCTTTGCAGTTACCTCCGTTTATCCTCGCTTAGAGGAGCTGCGGGGGGAGAATGGTGAGGAGGCGGGAATGTCCCTGGTCAGAATGGAACCCACGAACCCTGGCGCTAGAGTCTGACGACCAAGTCACTAGACCAACGAGGAGGTTATTAATATAACAAATGTAAAAATTCTATTGTATTTGTTTTTTTTTCTCTTTGACTCTAAATAAATACCCAATTTGTATAAATACAAAACGAAATAATTAAAAGAATTGTCATATGAATTGTAGACGTATTATTTATGTACAGATTCACAAATACGCGTGGTACAGAGTAAGAAAAGAACGAGAAGAACTATCCATTAGAATGCCACTTTTGGTTGGCTGTCCACTTGTTGTAACGTGAATCTCTTTTAATTTACGTTAATCGCGATTTCAACACAATCGATTCTCGATTCACTTTTAATCGATAATCGGTATCAACCGTAGAAGCGGCAACCCCTACGCGGCGACGCGAAACGTCACTGACTTCACTCGGTCATTTCAAATCTCGAGAGAAAAAACGAACAGCTGTTTCGTACTGTCAGATTTTAATTTATTCCTTGGTGCCCTAAAACCACCTAAAAAGCCTTAATTACTCAATAAATAGTGTTCCCTATATTAAACACTAAATTCAGTTAATTTAGACCCCCGCTGTTGGGTAAGTGTGAACTGATATTTACCTATTTGTTAATTTGGCCTTGTAAAACTCTTTTCATAAATTCTGTTCTGATCTGTGTATGTTTTCCACTTGTTTTCTTTGGTTCTTTATGTCATGTTCTATTTTCACCTTCCTACCACTGTGCTATTCCGTTTCTAATCTCCATGTATCGCCACAATCAAACCACCCATCATGGCCCAGCTTACTTGCAATGGTGTGGAAAGGTGGATGCATGGAGACTCACTGGAAGAGGATCTAATCCCGCTAAATCTTCCAGGGTTCTAAGTTAACGTCTAAGTTAACGTCGAAGTTAACGTTGAAGCTCCCTTCACATCGTTGACCTACACTCTCCGCTACACCGTTTGGCCTTGGACCCCTTGGACGAGCTGCGGACACTCATTGCAGAGCCAGCACCTAGCCCTCATCGGAGACTCCTGCAGTCACCGTCCACACTACAGCAGGGACAGCCAGGCCAGTAGCGGAACACCTCTGAAGCTCGACCAAACCTAGAAACTGCCATCAGGGCGGTCGATCACGACCCATCGAAATCTTTAATAAAACTATCTTATTCTTTGTTCATGTCTTGGGTTTTATTAGCTACACAGCTCAAGCGCGACAGTGGCGCCTACAACGTGGTTTTGATGGTCAGTTTTTGAGTTTTGTTGAGCTTTTTGAGTAGTTTGCATTGTGCGCATACACATTGTAAAGTTTTGTTTTTTTACTTTTATTTTTGCTTTCTTTATTTGTGTGCTTGATAACCAAGTTTTAGAGTGTAAATTGTTTTGTAACTGTTGTAAAATTTTTTTGTTTTAAATTGAAATTACCTTCAAATGTAAAAAAAGTGAACACTAGTGACGTTCCTACCCTTTCGATAATTTATAATCGATTCTTTATAACGATTGTTAATCGATATATTTTTATGTTTTGTAATCGATTCTCTTTAAATTAATCGAATCTATTATTGTAAACATTCTACATTTTGGTTATCGGTTATTTTTATTTTGCATATTTAATTTTTAGTTGCAATTTTTATTTTTGTTTTGGCTTTGCTTTATTTCATTCATTTTCATTCTTATTTATATTTTCATTTAAAAAAAAAAACAACTCTGTTATCACTACATTGTTACAGAGCGGAGTAGTAATAGTGCTTTATTTATTTGTATCGTTCACATTTGCCCAAACGAGTTTGATATCTGATATTTTTGTTTATTCCTTGCTTTTGTCGACATGGGCGATATTAAGTTTCTGTCTTTGCAAAAAGCAGAGTTGGCGTATGAAGTTGCAATCCGTGGGGAAACTCCCGCATCTACGGTTGAACAATTGCGAAAACAGATTGTGAAAATAGCTGCGTTACATCCTTCGGAGGATATTCTTGTTTCACCATTCGGTCCTGTTACTGATCTGGAAGCAGTTAAGGAAACATTGCTGAAACTTGACGATTTAGTAGCACAATTAAGTTTATGTTTTGATAGGAATATTTTATTGAGAGCTCAAAATTTAACACTGCATTTAAAATACAGAATTAGCAGAATTGATTGCTCTACTTGCGCGGAAGGACTTCAGATATTGTCGGATTGTGTAAATCGATTCGAATCGCTTAAATACAAACTTAAAAATATAAAACCGCCTGGTGACGCACTAGACAAAGATGATGACACAGATGCTGCTGGGACTATGACCCCTAATGTTATGGCATGTACAACGTCAAGTTGTGATAAAGGACTGTCTGATTTGTCAAAACTAAAATTCAACGGCAAAACGTGTGCACGTGCTTTTATTCAACGCGTAAACGAATTTTCAACAGCAAGAAGCATACCTTCTCATAAACTACTTAATTTTGCTACTGAAATTTTTACCGACGAGGCACTACATTGGTTTAGAAGCATTAAACATACCGCATCCTCTTGGAGTGATGTCTGCGAGAGACTTAAAGACGATTTTGGTCACGCTGATTATGACTATCGTCTTCTTGAAGAGATAAGAGCACGCACACAAGGTGAACGCGAAAACATTACTATTTACCTTTCTATTATGTCAGGCATGTTCTCACAGCTGGATAGGAAAATATCGGAGGAGGAGAAACTAGAAATTATTATGCATAATATTCGTCCTTGCTATGCCAACGTACTAACTTCTTCGTCTGGTATTAATAACATTGAAACATTGCGTTCATTATGTAAAAATTTTGAAAACATACAAGCCCGTATGTCTCAATTTCGAGAGCCGCCAAGAGTTTCTACTGAAACACTAGCCCCTGAGTTTGCGTATCAGTCTACGAGTACTAATAAAAACTTTAAAGATCTTCCGAGTAATAACCAAAAGTTTCATAACTCTGCTAACTACACTAAGTTCAATAAAGGGCATGGTAACTATACACAGTACAATACCCCAAACAACACAAACGCACAGACGAAACAACATTACTCGTACAATTACAATCGTAGTCAGGGTAATACTAATACTAACTACTCAAATTACAACAACGCAAATACTAATGCGAAACCTGTGAACACCATCACAAAGAATAACAAGTTCTGCCCACGTTGTCGAGTGGACAGTCATTGTCTTAGGAACTGTACAGCTGAACGAAAGATAGTTTGCTTTCGTTGCGGTCGTCCTGACGTTCGTTCAAATGACTGCCCTGATTGTCAAAAGAATACTCCAAATAATTCAAAAAACTAGAAAACCAGGATTGTAGTACATCTAATATTAACCATTTTGATGCTTCTGAATGGCAAAAATGGTTACAATTTATTAAAAACTTCTCTACAATTTACAAAGTTACTTCAATCCTGCTAGATAAACCTGAAAATGATAATAGACCTTATATTAAAATGAAAATTAATGATTTAAATGCTTGCGGTTTATTAGATTCTGGTGCTGCGGTATCGATTCTTGGCAATAATTCCCATCAGGAATTATTAAACGTAGGTCTAACCATTAACAATGGCGATGAAATTAGTGTTATTGCTGCTGGTGGTCAAAATTTAAAAAGCATAGGTTACATGAATCTACCGATACACTTTGAAAACGCTTTTAACATTATCAAGTGCTATATAGTTCCACAAATTGAAACTCCCTTACTACTAGGAGTAGATTTCTGGAGGAAATTTGAGTTGTGCCCCAAGTATATTGGCTCTATTGACATAACTCAAAACAGATTAGCTTCGTTAGCGATTTTAACTACGGATTTCGACAAGCATATTACTTCTATGGATAATCTAGTAGATTCACAGCGCCATATTGCAAACAATTTAATTGAACAATTCAACGAAATCTCTACAGAACGTAAGGGTCTAGGCAGAACTCATCTGATTACTCATCACATTGATACAGGTGATTCCCCTCCGTTAAAACAGAGATACTACCGTATGTCTCCCGAAAAACAGAAAATTTTGAAAGAGCAGGTTGATGAAATGCTAGGTCTAGATGTTGTGGAGCCTTGCGAGAGTGCATGGTCATCACCAGTACTAATAGTATCCAAAAAGAATGGTCAACCTAGATTCTGTTTAGATAGTAGGAAGTTAAATTCTGTTACCAAACGCGATGCGTATAATCTTCCATATATATCAGAGATACTGGACAATCTTCGCGATGCCAAATTTCTTTCTAGTATTGATCTGTCCAAGGCATTTTGGCAGATACCTATTGCTGAAGAAGATAGGAATAAAACCGCATTTTACGTCCCAGGTCGCGGCACTTTACGTTTTAAGACCACAGCCTTTGGTCTGACAAACGCACCTGCGACTCAGCAACGTCTAGTTGACATGATGTTCGGCCCCGAATTTGAGTTAAGAGTATTTGCGTACTTAGATGATATTGTGCTTGTAAGCAACACTTTCGAGGAGCACGTCTCACTATTGTTACGAGTGCTTGATAAACTGAAACAGGCAAATCTCACTATCAACATCGATAAGTGCCAATTTTTTAGGAGTCAGTTAAAGTATTTAGGATACGTCGTAGATGCTCAAGGTTTACGCACTGACCCAGAAAAAGTACAAGCTATTGTAAATTACCCAACCCCAACTTGTAAAAAGGACGTTAAACGTTTCTTAGGAACTGCTACTTGGTATCGCCGTTTTGTTCCTAACTTTAGCACGTTAGCGGGCCCTCTAAACAAGTTGACTACTAACAAAAAGACATCTCCACCCTTCTCTTGGAGCACTGAAGCAGATGCCGCCTTCAATAATCTCAAAAAATGTTTAGTTTCTGCCCCAGTCCTGGCCTGCCCAGATTATAGCCAACCTTTTGAGGTCCATGCCGATGCAAGTAATTACGGCACTGGCGCAATGTTGACGCAATTAATTGACGGAAAAGAGAGGCCCGTAGCTTATATGAGCAAGTCTTTAACTGGTGCAGAGAAAAACTATAGCATAACAGAGAGGGAAACACTCGCTGTTCTCATTGCGTTGGAGCATTGGCGTTGCTACCTGGAGAATGGACAAACCTTCACCGTCTACACGGACCATTCCGCTCTTCAATGGTTTTTATCCCTTAGCAATCCAACCGGTAGACTAGCTAGGTGGGGGGTACGTCTATCTTCATTTAATTTTGTCATCAAGCATCGTCGTGGAGTAGATAACGTTATACCCGACGCTCTATCTCGTGCGGTCCCCGTATCAGCAATTTCCACATCTAACTCAATTACAACTACAACCGATTCTTGGTACAAAACAATATACAACACTTGTTTAAACAATCCCAGTAGTCTCGAAAATTTTAAAATTAATAACAATTCCCTTTACCGTCTTTCAAAAAACAAGTCTCCTCTTACTGCTGAGTTTGCATGGAAAGAGGTAGTTCCTAGCGAACTACGTGAGAAAGTGATTTCTGAAAACCACGATGAACCTACTGCAGGTCATTTGGGAATTCACAAAACTTACCTTCGCTTGGCTCTACGCTACTTCTGGCCGGGTATGCACTCAGACGTTGTAAAATTTGTTTCAAATTGCCCAACTTGTCTTTCCATCAAATCACCTAACCATGCTACCCTGGGTGAAATGGGAAGACCAAAACAATGTTCCCGTCCATTTCAGATGATTTCAATTGACTTCATTGGTCCACTTCCCACTAGTCGAAAACAGAACTGTTACTTACTTGTAGTAGTCTGTTGTTTTTCTAAATATTGCGTTATGTTTCCACTGCGCAGAGCAACAGCTGATGCAGTGGTGAAACATTTAGAGGACTCTGTGTTCCTTGTTCATGGTGTTCCACAAACAATTTTCTTAGATAATGGTAGCCAGTTTATTTCCAAAAATTTAGAAAATTTCTTTAAAAAGTATAAAATACCAAATGTATTCTTCACACCAAAGTACACTCCACAGATAAACACAGTTGAAAGGTACAACAAAACTATTGTAACCTGCATTTCATGTTTCATAGAGAACGATCACAGATCATGGGATGTTAATTTGCCAAAAATACAATTTGCCATGAATAATTCTGTAAGTGAGGCAACAGGCTATACACCCACACTTCTCATTCATGGGAGAGAACTCGTCACATGCGGATCCCACTACATTGATCCGAATATCGAGGACGAAGTTATTTTCTTACCTCGCGACATTTACTGCGATAATATAGGTAATTTAGCAAGCATATTTAATAATGTACAGGCTTCTCTTTGGCACGCTCACGTAAAGAATACGTCTAGGTATAATTTACGCCGAAAATCGGCAGAATTTCAAATTGGTGACATCGTCTGGAAAAGAACGTATTTCCAGAGCGATAAAGACCAATACTTTAGTAAAAAGTTAGCACCCAAATTTATCAAATGCAGGGTGGTAAGTAAAAACTCACCTTTAGTATATGAGTTACATGACATGAACGGTAAAGACATTGGTACTTGGCATATCAAAGATTTGAAATTAGTTAGTAGTTATCAATAAATTACTTGCAATACACAGAACAGATTTTTTTATCAAAATTTTGTAATTTTTTCCTCACCGATAGTCGCGTCGATGATTGTCACCTATTTTTGTTTTTGAAAAACGGAAGATTTACTTTAAGTCAACAGATCAATATGTCAGTTGCCTTTATTTATGATTTGGTGCCTCGTATTAATCAATAAATATTGAGGTTAGTTAGAAAGATGAATTTTGAAAGTTGAAGAATGTTTTGTTGATGTATGAATGGTAAGAGTAGTTCTTCTTATTTACATTATCGTTGGAATTTACTTATAACCTAGGTAAAGTACAACAAGAACGGCGTGATTATTAGGTTGAATTTTTCCTTTATTTAGTTAGTTTCGGATTTTTCTTCATAGGAAGTAAAATCCTGGAGGGGAGAGGCGAATCTGTAACGTGAATCTCTTTTAATTTACGTTAATCGCGATTTCAACACAATCGATTCTCGATTCACTTTTAATCGATAATCGGTATCAACCGTAGAAGCGGCAACCCCTACGCGGCGACGCGAAACGTCACTGACTTCACTCGGTCATTTCAAATCTCGAGAGAAAAAACGAACAGCTGTTTCGTACTGTCAGATTTTAATTTATTCCTTGGTGCCCTAAAACCACCTAAAAAGCCTTAATTACTCAATAAATAGTGTTCCCTATATTAAACACTAAATTCAGTTAATTTAGACCCCCGCTGTTGGGTAAGTGTGAACTGATATTTACCTATTTGTTAATTTGGCCTTGTAAAACTCTTTTCATAAATTCTGTTCTGATCTGTGTATGTTTTCCACTTGTTTTCTTTGGTTCTTTATGTCATGTTCTATTTTCACCTTCCTACCACTGTGCTATTCCGTTTCTAATCTCCATGTATCGCCACAATCAAACCACCCATCATGGCCCAGCTTACTTGCAATGGTGTGGAAAGGTGGATGCATGGAGACTCACTGGAAGAGGATCTAATCCCGCTAAATCTTCCAGGGTTCTAAGTTAACGTCTAAGTTAACGTCGAAGTTAACGTTGAAGCTCCCTTCACATCGTTGACCTACACTCTCCGCTACACCGTTTGGCCTTGGACCCCTTGGACGAGCTGCGGACACTCATTGCAGAGCCAGCACCTAGCCCTCATCGGAGACTCCTGCAGTCACCGTCCACACTACAGCAGGGACAGCCAGGCCAGTAGCGGAACACCTCTGAAGCTCGACCAAACCTAGAAACTGCCATCAGGGCGGTCGATCACGACCCATCGAAATCTTTAATAAAACTATCTTATTCTTTGTTCATGTCTTGGGTTTTATTAGCTATTTTACATCGCAGTAATGGAAGTAATGTACAAAGGAGAACGCTGCAGCCCGTCCCTGGTGCAATCCCTTAGTCCCCTTGACGACACTCATGGAAAAAATGATTCTAAGCCGGGAACGATACGACCAGATACTTACTACAGCAGGAAGAGAGAAATAAAGATGAGATAGTACAAAGAAATGTTTACGAGTGCAAAGTCAAAGTCATTTATTGCATATGAGTACACTTGGTACATTTATACACGTCATTTTTTTTATCGACTACCGCTTCCTACGTGTGCTTACTCAAAGTTAATCAGGAATTCAATTTCATTATGACAAAGCATCCGAATCAACGTAGAGGTGCAAAGAATGAAAAGGTCAGCACTAATCCATCACTGCAGCAACAGAAAGCTTTCAACTTCATCCATCTTTCCGGAAGACGAAATAAATAACAGCGTTTATATAATAAATAAAAACGTTAACTACGTTTGTACATACATTGAAAATAATTGTAGTACTTAACAATTATTTGGGGAACGAAGGATAAGGTAAGATAATTTTTGAAACTTTTGTCTGTTTATCTATCTGTTTGTGCACGGATCTGATAAAAACTACTAAACTAATTCTGTCGAAGTTTTCACAAAAACATAGGGCTAAATTTGGAGTAACATTGAGTTCTTATTACATCGCAATCGACGTACTCAATCAAAAGTCATGCGAATTATATATTTCAGACACTCACATGTATTACATTATTTAGTACACAACAAAGAAGTATAATGCTCGGCGGACTTCAGATTGCGATGAGTTAAAATTACATCTGTAGTCCACGCGAGCGGAGTCGCGGGCACTGCTAATCCTAGTAATATTATAAATACGAAAGTTTGGATATTTGGATGTTTGAATGTTTGTTACTCCATCAACACTGGACGGATCGTGATGAAACTTGGCACACATATAGGTTAGGTCCTTGAATAGGACATACGATAGTTTTTATCCCGAAAAAACATCCCATTCCTACGAGAAATACATAATAATTTGTGATGTTAAGTTGTCCACGCGGACGAAGTCGCGGGCAACAGCTAGTATTATAAAAAATAATTTCCTCTTACGTGTTTACACAACTACGGCTGGAGGTAAGGTTAGGGGGGGTAGGGGGAAAGTAATGAAATTTCGCTCCTAGGGGGTCTTTCTAGGATAAAATATGTCGCCTGTATTCCACCCGAGTGAAAAGTAAATTCAATTTTACAGCTTCCACTAAATCCTATCTTTCCCTGGAAAGTCTAGAAAGGAAAATGTTAACAATCTTGTTTAGGTTTATTTTTTTGTTTTACGTGCATTTTAGGTTGGGTTACATTTAAATGTGGCTTTAGTTGGCCTACTTGTTAGGGCTTTTGCTCCAACCGCCAGTGTTCAATTTCCACTGGGACTTCGTGCAATTTATATAAGTTGGTCCTAGTTTAGTTCCCATTGTACAGGAAAACCTAGTTTGAGATTAAAGTCAAAGTCAAAATCAGTTTAATTGCACGTAAGTAAATAAAATACATAAATAAATATTGCATACATAATAAACACTTGTCTAATCCCAAACTAGGATTTTCTCCTGTGCTATGGAAATTAAACAAGGATAGGACAACTCACAAAATATATATATAACATCCAGAATGAGAGCAACTTATACAAATAGTACAAAGTTGTACGTCCCTATTGGGAATCGAACCCACGAATGGCACTCGAGTATATTGACTAAGCCAGTTAGCCAAAATTCAAATTCAAATTGTATTGATTGCGTAACATGGGTAATACATTAGTTTTGTTATATGGTAGTAGTGAAGCCGTACATGTTCTAGCATTTCTGGCGTGCAACAATTATTGGGTTATTTAAGTACTATATAAAAGACCAATACCTTAATTACATCATATGTCAAAGTAACGTTAATAATAAAATCAAATGAAAAATAGTTAAAGCAGTAAAAATAAAAGTGTCATTCCGTATGTCTCACATAAATTATCTATCATTTACAAAGAATTCGTTAATGTCATAGTAACATTTATCAAGCAACATTTCAACAGGAGGAGGTCAACAAAAGTACACTTAGTATATTTTATACACATCAATTCTTCATGGACTGCCGAATACTAGAAGAAGAAACGGTGCAACAAATTTCCAGCATCACCATCTTTTGTGTACAATATTAAAAAGACTGTGCAAAGCTGACGAAACTATAATACCTATCATTCAATTGATCATCTATTTTAAAATAGGCTTCAATTCTCTGAAAAAAAAACTCTTTTAATTTTTTGAGTGAACTGATTTACAGCTTAGGTATTTATTACCAAGGTTATAGATTAACTAATTAATAATAATAATAATATGTCAGACATTCACACCAATTATCCAGTCCCAAATTAGGCGGAGCCTGTGTTCTGGTTACTAGATAACGGATAAACATACTTAAATAAATATATAAACATCCAAGACTTGGGTACAAACACTCATATTCATCATACGAACATTTGCCCCTAGCGGGATTCGAACCCGCAACCTCCGGCGTGGCTAAACACAACAACAAAAACCTTTTTTTTTGCACTAAATACAGATGAATTATTCTCATCAATGCTGTTTTTTTGGTCCGTCTCCTTAGCTTTCTTTCCTCAACAATCCTTAATGTTATTGTTTCTGTCCCTCGCCAGGGAAAAGAACAAATATCAAAGGACCCAAATGGTGTTAATTAATTATTTAAGTAAATTTTCAATAACAGCATTTGCTCAAACAATGTTGCCCTTTAAAATGCTAATTAGCGGCTTGAACAAGTACAAAGTTGAGTAACAATGTGACGTTCACGTAATGAGTTTGTTTAAGAGGTTTAACAAAGTTATTATGGTTTTGGAGTGTTCTTATGGAGTTTTAGGGGGACGTAATGTAAAATAACAGTAATATTCGATTTAAAACCGCGTGGGCATTTATAGAAATTTTAAACATTTGCTTGATGTATTTAGTAACTTCACAAAAGGGCCGGATGTAAAAAAACTTTTTACCAAAAATTAAAATAAATTATTGATTCCATCTCTAAAACAAGGGAGTTATTTACATAAGACATATTTACATTCTAGCTGAGCTCTTTTTACAACAAATTTACGACAGCGAGATTTTATTAATTCTTATATAGTTACATACTATCATTGTCTTTCGTTTGGCATTACCACTTTGAAAACAGTTATTTTAATCCTACCTTTTGCTGTATCAACGACTAAATTACATATTCAATAAAATCTTCAAACAACGGCTAAACATACTATATAAACATATAAAAGGAAGTTAAAAACTAAAACCCGACTACGACATTAAAACTCATTAAAAAGATATAAACAATATTTCGATTACGATTTTTATTACGATTGATACACTTTTAGGACACTTCTAGCCGTAGTTACATCTTCGAACAACGGCTAAACAGATACCCATAAAAAAAGTTATAAACTAACATCTGACTACGCCACGAAAACTCATTAAAAAGATATACACAAGACTTCGATTACGATTTTTATTGGACTATATACAATACACTATTACGACATTATTACATACGACAATGAAAGCAACAGATTACATGTGACTGCCAGTAGTGTCCTACAAGTGTATCACTTGTAATAAAAATCGAAATCGAAGTATTACAATACAATACACTTTATTGCACAAACAAATACAGTTACACGTTATAGAAGTTACAAATAGTACAATTTAGGCGGTCTATTGTTTATATCTCTTTAATAGGTTAGTCGGGTCGTAGTTTTTAACTTCCCTTTTTATGGGTATATAGTTTGTCTAGCCGTTGTTTTAGAATTTATTTTAAGAAAGATCGAAATAAACCAATCACACGCATCTTAACACATTCGTGGACACAGACCACGTGACGTGAAGAGTTCGTGGTGCGGCACTAGGCGACCAATTAATACGAAATACCACCTCTATAGATGTACTGTCGCGGTAGCATCCACCGGTATTACGTCTATTGACGTACTGTCCATTAACGTGTTAATTAAGCCGCCTATCTCTGTCATACACTCCTTTCCGCCTGCTACAAGGTGCCTCTCACACTTCCACTATGAGCAAACTAGTCACATGCGGCTGTCAAACATCCACTTGTTGCAAGACGCCAACAAGCCACACTCACCTGCAACAAACAGCAGCCGCAGCAGCAATGCGAGCGGCATACTGCGTCACCGCGCCATCAAACCGTTTATGCGGCGCCCGCGCAAGGTGCGTGCCAATCTGTAACAAAGAAAGACGAGTGTTAGGTACACTGGTTTTTGACGTTAAGGGGAGAAATAACACATTCACACACACACACTCACACTAAGCTGGCTGAAGTCTATAGACTATAACGAGACTGAGGCGCTACTAAACCCTCTTGGATGATTCCGTTTTTGACTCTGGCCCCTGGCCATCTCAGACTGTGTCGTTACTATGACCATAGCAACGAGTCGCACCCAAGACCAAGTAGCCGTAGGGCAGTCACTTCACAATAATAAAATACCACTTACATACAAAAACATAGTCACACATGCACAAACGCAGTCACAAGGATTCGCGTACTCACCCACATACATGTAAACACACACACACACACACACATACACACACACACACACACACTCTCTCTCACACACACACACACTCACGCGCACGCACAAACAAACACACACACACACACACACATCGTACTTATACGATGTGTGTGTGTGTACCGTGTGTACGAGACTAACCTACATCCTTGCAAATTGGAAAGTGATAAATTGTAAGGATATAGGTATACTTTATATTGTAATAAATTATGTTAACCAATCCACTCAGGGAAGAGCGGGGTCCTCCTAACACAGGTATATTTTTACTTAAAAGGAGGACCTTGGCATATATACTCGTACATGATGTTTATGGCTATGCTATATATGTATTTTTTTTTTAAATTTATTCACACAATACTTAACAGCACAAAACACTTAGATACAAAACAAACATCACTATAAAATAAGGCTAATAACTAAGTAAAACATATCACAAGTTAGACAAAATGAAATAGAGGAAAACGAATAAACTAAGGAAGTTAATAATAATTCAAAAATTAAAGAAATAATAAAAATAATTAAGTATGTAATAATAATAATTTGCGCAAATGAAATGTGTATGAGTGTTTGTGTGTATGTAGGGTGGATATGTATGTATGTAGGGGGATGCGTGTCTAAGAATTTAAATTTTTTATTATTCTAGACAGAAATGCTCCTCGTCCCATAAAGAAGATGTCCGCATCTCGAAACGCTGTGTCGTAGGTGTGCACGGCGCGGTGCAGCACAGAGTTTTCTGCGTATTTAGTGTGCACGAAGTTGGTACACAGCGAGCGGTATGAATAACCCCTGTCATGATCTACGGCGCGGAGACGTGGACACTGACGGTGGGCCTGATACACAATTTCCAAGTCGATCAGTGAGCTATGGAGAGGGCTATGCTCGAGGTTTGTTTGAAGAATATGAATCATAATGAAGAAATCCGACGAAGAACGAAAGTGACCGATATAGCCGAAGGACTTATTACATATTATAATATAGGTACTTAATATAGACAAGCTGAAAGCCTCATTTTCTAGCGTTTCCCTTATCCCCCCCCCCCCCGTATCTTACTAACTACTACTTAGACGCATTATCATAAATGCACTCCCCTCTTTACTAAACCATAATACGTAGACCCGCAGTATTGAAACCATTATCCCATCTGAGTTCTATAAGCCACTTAGCGAAAGAGGGGTTGGGGAGGTCGTTTTGTAGTTGTCGTTGGTAGAGCACCGTGCAGACAAGTAAAGTTTTAACAGGCAATGAAACTATATCGGTGTTAGTCTAGAATGAAGGTTGCTTTTGTGACTTCTGTATGCAATACCTACAAAGAGACTTAAAATTTAGATATTCGGTTTAAACTAAACCTCTTGCAAGTATATAAAAGAACTTATTTTTTCGATTATACATCACAGGTAAATACACATATAGGAATTCATCATCATCAGGTTATTATACTGCAGGAGCACAGCCCTCTCTCATCTGCCGGAGACAGACGGAGGATTTGGCCTACACTCCCCGGGCTGGCCAGACGGGTTACGGAGACCTGATTGATGTTTTATAATGTATTTCCCTTAGTCGCCTTGTACGACATCCACGGGAAGAGTTGGAGTGGTCCCATTCAACTCTACCGGAAACCACACGGCAATATAAGGATTATCCCACTAATATTATAAATGCGAAAGTTTGAAACGAAATGAAAATTATGAATGGCGAAGTTCGGATGTTTGTTACTCAATCACGCTTCAACCACTTAATGTTATGGTTTTCTTTGGTGAAAATGTATTTTACAGATTTTAATAAGAATAAGACGGAACATTTAAAAGTTTTCAAGTATAAAAAAACAGGACCTTTGAACTCAACCGAAATATCAGATCTCCATAAAAATAAACACACACATATATTGTATCATTTAGATGAACATGAGGGTGCGTTAACAATTTTTACCGTAGAAAACACTTGGGCGAAGCCGAGTCAACATAAAATGAGGGATAAAATATTTTATCTGTGACCTCAGTTGTCCATTGTTTTTCCCTTTTGCGAATTATTTTATAAGAGAAATCAATGGCCCTTTGTCGAAATGACAAACAACCGCAAATATTGTGACTCGAATGAATCAAAGACACCGGAAGTCTTTGAGCGTTGTCGCTGAAAACTGTTGAGATTATTAAACGAAAACAGTTTGACCTATTTCTTATCTTACGTATTGTCTAGTAGCCTAGCTATTAGAATGGAATAGAAAACAACCAGGACCTACTTTTTTAGTATGAAAGACTTCATTACTATTTATATTGATTCATTTATTTCAGATTAATCCATAATTACCTTACATGGTCTAGGCATATGCTGAGTCGTTTGCGCTTTTGCTGCCACGGCACACGCATACGATTTTAACTATGTTAAAATTTTTTAATAGTTTTCTCTAGTTCTTATAGTTTTTATTTAATTTTTTTTCCTTTTTCTTGCTTTGTTGGTTTTTTCTTTGTGTGTGCCAATTGTGGTAGTAAATAAATGTGTTTTTCTTTCTTTCTTTCATTCTTTTTTAACTTTGTTTGTAACGTACTTAAAATAGTATTAAATTAGATATAAGATATTGCGACGCCCTCACAGGTCATGTTGAGAACTATCTTATCCCAAAGTGTATAAATGTACCAAGTGTACTCATATGCAATAAATTATTTTGACTTTGACTTTGACCACTAATATTATAAATGCGAAGTTTGGATGTTTGTTGCTCAATCACGCTTCAACCACTGGACGGATCGTGGTGAAACTTGACACACATATATGTTAGGTACTGGAATAGGATAGTTTTAACTCGAAAAACATTTCATTTCTAAGGGAAACCAAATTAATCGTTAAAAGCAGTGAATATGTGTAAATATCGAAACCTACGCGGACGAAGTCGCGGGCAACATCTAGTTAAAAATAATTTATTTGGTCTCCTGAAAAGTAAATCTAAGTTAGATACCTACTTTTCACTGTAGCCACACAATTATAACACACATCTCGTATATTTGAACAAAGTTGTCATTTAAACCACTGACGTTCAAGGAAAACACCCAAACCACTTAGCCAAAAGGTAGAGGCTAGTTTCAGTAAAAGTCATTTATTCTACATTACAACATAGTTGTAACTCATGAACTACATGCAAACTCATTAACCTTACATCCGTAAAACAAGCAAACTGCAATAAACTACGTCTGCTAAAGGCACGTGCACACTCGTCACGTCGCCGGTTTATGCGGCGAGGCGGTACAGACCGGCACTAACCGGTATTCTCCGGGAAATAAACGCGCTGGAGATGTGAGTAAATTTTTTAAGATGGCTTTCATTTCCTTGATGAAAACTTAAGAGCATGCACGTAAATAGCTAAGATCGTTTAGTCTTTGTAATTTCTTAAGGTATTCTTCATTTATTTTAGTGTGAATTTGAATAAATATCTTTTTTATTCGGATATTAATCGGGCCAAGTGTTTACTGTTACACCACCTTATAAATGAAAATTAAAATTTTTGTACATTAAAAATATTTGAAATTTTTCTTTTTTAATTAATAATTTATTGTACACACAAATATACAAAGAAACAACACAAAGAAAATAAACTGTACAAACGGTTGAACTCTTTTCTAAAGAATTTCCTTCCAGTTAACCTGCTGTGATTAGAGAGGCACTTAAAAATGATGGAATTAATACTGATGGACATTTCAGAAAAACATAGACATTAATTTGGAATACCTTGTCTTTATTTCATCGCAATCGGCTCACTAAATCAAAAGTTATAAGAATTTATAGTTTTTCAAAAACTCACACACATTAATTAAATAATAAATAAATATAATAAATATGTCACACATTCACACCAATTATCCAGTCCCAAACTAGGCAGAGCCTGTGCTATGGTTACTAGATAACGGATACACATACTTAAATAAACATTACATTGTATACAACAATTAATTCAGATTGCGATGAGTTACCGCTCGGCCACGACTTTTGGCTTAGCGGGACGCGACGCGGTGAGCGGCGCGGTTTCGGCAGGCGGAGGGTTGGCCGCTGATTGCGGCGCCTCGTGGCGTGCTGCTAACATTTTTGTACATTTGTTCTCGCCGCTCGCCGCCCCGCTCCTAGTTGCCGCTGGCAGCGGCAAGGTCGTGGCCGAGCGGTTAGGATTACATTTGGAGCGAGGGGTAAGGAGGAAAAAGCGAAGAGGGCCATGGAAGTATATGGGAAAGAAGAGGAGAAAATGGAGGGGAGTCCACGCGAGCGAATCCGCGGACACAGCTAGTAAAAAATAAAATACGAGACTGTATCAAACGTCACCAAACCCGCAAAAACCATTTACTCAACTGTCAACATCCCTGTTCTTGTTTATCCATTTGGCCGTGCCCGACAGAAACACAATATGAGCTGTCACATTATGACAGTGAAACAATGACGCATGACCCACGTCAGACGATGACGTAACGTGGACGGCTGACGGCCGAGCCGGTCCGGCAAAAACAATTTGTCGAATAATACCTACAGACTCGTCTCACATCTGTCTTGTTATGTACTTGCTGCGCCCGCGGCTCCACTCGCGTTGACTACTCACTCTCAACACATTACACAGTTTAACTCAATGCACCTTTTCAACATTATATGTATATGTCAGTACATTTTATTCTTATTAATTCAGCTATACACAATGCCCTTATTTCTACTAATTTACAAACTTAAATTATATATATTTGATATTATTATGAACACCAATACATTGACAGCCCTCTAAGCACAATTTATAAACTAAATCTGTGAAGTCACTTGACGGTGCTGACAGAATACCAGCGCTGGAGTTCGCGTAGCGTGCTGCAGCATTATGCTGAGTCAGCGCCATTTTGTTGCTGCGACACATAGGTACCTTGATTATTTTTAAATTGTAATTTATTAATTCTGTTTTGTTTATTTCTCATGTATGTGTGTGTCGTAGCTATGAATAAATGACCTATTCTATTCTATTCTCAATCCGACTACGACTACGTCGCCCACGCCCAATTCCACTCCTTACTCCCATGTCCCACCCAGAAGATGCCTATTCACTCTTCCTTTAAAAAGATCCAAGTATACATACTTGTTAGGAAATACCGAAGCTGGCAGGGAGTTCCATTCCTTAGTAGTTCGCATTATGAAAGTGGAAGCAAAACGCTTCCGCGAGAGCGTGGTATGTCTACTACATAAGGAGTGAGGCAAGCCTACTGTGCTACTAGCTAGACTACGTATCTCTAGAATGAATAATATTCGTGTAAATTAAACAGGTACCTAATTTTGGGTAGAGATAACAATTGTCTGTTACCTGCTGGATTAGTAAACAACATAAAGATTAGAAGACATATAAATGATATATGGTGTCGGGTTGGTTTCATCAAGAAGACTGATACCCTTGGGATTAACCTGTCCTCAACAATAATGCCGATTCCGTGCCGATGGGTACGTGTCCAGGGGCTAGAGAACTCGGAGCACATTAGCTTTACCGACTCATGCCGGGTTCTTATGAAATGGAAAAATATTTCCTTAGTTAATCGTGGTACCATTCTGTGTTTTAAACACGGAGGCGATGACTTTTAGACCTCCCCGGAGTGCTGATTCTCACCCCGTCCGTACGGAGTAATAACAACGGTAAGTCGAGCGCCTTACGACATATTTTCGGGTGCTGCCGGCACATCAATCGTCGCTGCGCTCCGCCCACATATCGCGCGCTGTACGGAGTAGTAACAAACGCTAAGTCGAGCGCGTTAGGTACATTTTTGCCTGTATCGTCGGTACTATCAACGGCCCTCGCACGTCGAGCGCTGTATGGAGTAATAACAACGCTAAATCGAGCGCTTTAGAAACATTCTTGCGTGTATTGTAGTGGGAAGGACTAGATGATGAAAAGCGTAGGTATTTTCGGTTTACCAGGAAGTGATGTATCTGTTACGAACGTAACTATTTCATCTGTGGCCCAGGTATTTTCATTTTACTAGTGAGTTGTGTATCTGTTTCGTAATCTGTGGTAATAGCGTCTAGTGGTGCATACAAAACTTCTCGCGTATAAAAATTTTTATACAACTTTTGTTTTTGCAGTTAGCAAAGTCAAGCAAACCCAGTAGCGAAGGCTATCGTTCAAGTTATTGATGGGGGTGTGATGTGTTAGCTAATGAGTAATGGTCGAAGTTGGACTGGCCCCCTTTCAGCCGGCAAGTAACAACTGATTTGTGGACGCCATTTCTCATAGACTTGTCTTTGGTACAAATTATGAGATGTTGCGAATAGCAATATGACTTAGCTATTGTTATATAAGTATATTTCGTTTGTTTGTAAGCTACCTTCCATGTGTTCAAGTTTTTGGTTAATTCTTTAACACAATTATACAAAAAAAAACTTTTAAAAGTTCAATTATTTGCAATAGATGAACATAATACTTTTTTTTTATATTGATGGGTTTGCGCTTGACCGCAATCTCACCTGATGGTAAGTGATGATGAGGCTTAAGTTGGAGCGCGCTTACCCAGAAGATGCCTATTCACTCTTCACTAAAAGCACTACCTAACTTTGTGTCTATGTTAACCATAGATTGCGATCCCTCTTTCTACTAAAATCCATTGAAAAGATACATGATGCCTTGTAGGTGCAAAATATTAGATACCGGATATATCACACTGCTGGTTTTTTTTTCCGCATTTTTTATATCCTCTGACATATTGGTCAGACATATATTATGCGGTGTTTGCTTTTTGTACTAGATTCTTCGAGCTCGTATAGCATGGAAATACACAGGAATTGGGACTATGGGGAAAGGGTTATTATAACAAGTTTTTTTTTGTTGATTTTAAAAATGTTTTTTTTGTGTATTCCATTTTTTTGTTGTTGATTTTAAAGTATTTTTTTTCTTTGTGTACTCCATTTTTTTTGGAATGGAATACACAAGGATAAAAAACCATTTTTAAATCACAAAATAAATGGAATACACTGCTGGACCTTCACAACGCCATCGCCACCACACCCGATCCGCCGCCCTCTGCATCCAGCCGCTTCCGACCACCTTCTTCAGGTCGTCGGTCCACGTGTGGGGCGTCCCACATCGCTCGTATCGATCCGCGTGCTCCACTCCAGAACTCGCCTGCCCCGACGGTTATTTAAAAACATCAACATTATTCAACATAATAAAAAAAATTGCTGTCCTGAAAAATCATAATTTGTCCTATGCTAATTGACATTTTTGGTATCAATACTATTGGAGATGTTTTCTTCTGTTTAATTCAATTTAGTGAAGACCTCAATTAACGGAAATAGACACTTCTTCTTCTCTGTCGTTCCCTCACTGCTGAGGATCGCGACCGTATAAAATGCGCCCCCACGCATAGCGGTCATTGGCCAGCCGCACTGCTTCATATAAGGATCCGCCAGCCACCGTCCTCACCGGGTCTGACCACCTCGTCGGAGCTCGTCCTCTGGCACGCCTGCCTTCCACTTGTCCCAGGATGATGATCTTCTCCAGGTCGTGCTTGGGAGATCGCACAATGTGTCCGAAGAAGCTTAGGGTCCTTTCATTGCAGATGGTGGAGAGCCGTTTTGTTACATTGAGCTCTTTAAGAATGGAATCATTTGTTCTCATGGCTGTTCAAATAGACGCTACATTATCATAAATATACAAACTGACACGTGTAAGTCCCACATCAAACAAAACAGAAAGGTTTTCTTAAAGGCTTACTTAAAGGATATTTTTTTACGGTCAAGATATACACAGTACATCACCGTGTCATACATTTGCCGTGTGGTTTCCGGTAGAGTAGAATAGGACCACTCAAACTCTTCCCGTGGATGTCGTACAAGGCGACTAAGGGAATACATTATAAAACATCAATCAGGCCTCCCCAACCCGTCCGGCCAGCGCGGTGAGTGTAGGCCAAATCCTCCGTCTGTCTCCGGCAGATGAGAGAGGGTTGTGCTCCTGCAGTGGAGACAAAAATAACTTGATGATGATACACAGTATAGCTATTACAGACCCTCCACCTCCCATAGCCTTTCGACATCTAAGTCACATAGGAAGAATCACGAGGGAAGTGTCCGGTACTTGCTAAGGTGCTCTTTGTCGGGCACCCGGCTTGATCCCCCTACAAATAAATAATTATGTGTCTCGTCATCCTTACGGAAACTCTCCCCTCCAGGGGCGCGACATCACGATGACGGCTTCGTCGTCGGGCTGCTCAGTCAGTCTGTCTGAGTCAAATTCAGTCAATACAGTCGGATAGATACGTAAATAGATAGCGCTTAATTTTTTTTCTGTTTTTTTTTTAATTTTTTCCTTTTTTTTTTGTTCTGTTCTTCACCCTTTTTTATATAAATAAATAAATAGGTTGCTACTCTCTCTCCCTCGTCTCATCCATCTCAGTCCTCTCTCTCTCCAATTATAGCTGTCACAGTTAAACCCAAAGCAGGGAACCCACTCGAATGAACCTACCGAGATGATTACTACACTTTCGGGCCGCCACGGCGTGGTTCTCGCCCCTCCAGACTAGTCAACTTTCCTCTTCGGTCCACTTTCCCCATCGGTCCGCTTTAGGGAACGTACCCAAACAACGTGATCCATTATTTACATTTTTTACCCCCTACCCCCCTCGGTGACCACCCGTAGTATATGCCAAGACCTAAGCCCCCTAGTTTCCACGTAATAATGCATAAATATGGTTTTAAATAAATCTTTGCAAACAGAAAGTTAATAGAAAAAAATTGGTCTTATTTGTCTTTATTAATACGGCGCTTGCCGCGTGACGCCAAGAGTGCGTGCATTCCTATGATTACTAGTGAAAAAAATATCATCAAGAAGAAAAAATTGATAGTTTTCAATCAGCTGATGTCCGTGTTGCCACCTGCGAGTTTAAAAAGCGCTAAAAACTGCACGCCATATTTGAATATAGCTAAAGCGCGAGATCCCTAGAGGATATTAACTACGTGACGAAAACCTACCCCCCCCTCCGTAAACAAGCGTGGTATTTTGAAGACCCCCCCCCCCCGCTAACGCTAACTCAAGCGCTTTAGATACATTTTTACGTGTATTGTCTGACAATGGGAAGGACTCGGTGATTAAAACCGTATGTATATTCATTTTACAAGGCAGTGACGTATCTGTACGTAGTAACTAGTAAGTAATCTGTGGCCTAGGTGCCCCGGCAATCGGGGCCTATCTATGTACACAGAGTTTAAAAGCTACATGGGTCATCAAATAAAACCCTCGGAACTCTCACAATCCGAAATTCAAATACTAGTAACTCCTTTAGCTATTAAGGAATGTTATGTAGTGAGTTTGGGAGGCCCTAAACACATTAGGTGGATCGTTACACCTCAACAGTTCTTGGAGGATAGCTCTGGAGAGCTCTTATCGTAACCCTTGACTTTGTAAGAGGGTTTGTTGTTTACATAATCTTAACTTATACACTTGGAGGCTTACGTATGAATTAATGAATGATTCCGCAGCAACGACTCTTACGACTTGGCCGAGGGCTCCTAGCTGACTTACAAATATGGAAGTATCCGGTTTCGATTTGATTTTAGACGTCCATTGCTGGACTTAGGTCTTGTCCAATGAATGCCACCACACCCGCATCCAGCCGCTTCTGACCACGTTATTCAGATCGTCGGTATATCTGGCAACGGGGCGTCTCGTCTGTTCTCGTTTTCTGTCAGATCTCATTACGAATCATATCCTTCACTTGAAACTGCGACTTGAAACTTGTGGATCAGGTCCACCGTCAGTGTTCACGTTTCTGCGCCGTTGGTCATGCATGACAGACTTACCAGACTTGTATACTTATGTTTAAGATTAAACAAATTTAATGTCAGATTCGAAACTTTGCATAAGAGTTTCTCAAATACCGTACTCAGACACTAAGTAAGGATTGTTTGAAATCCCACCCATAGGTCCCTACAGGTCGGTCGCACACCTTGGTTCTACTCCCGGTTTGTCGGGTAAGTTCCTCGCGTTGTTTCTTCTCCTCGTGCAAGCGAATGTAATATTAAATTATCGTCCGACAAGCCGTGTGACGTGATCCCGGCGTGTGCACCCGACTCTTAGTTGTATATTATTTTTGTTTATGTGTAATGTTGCACTGTGTGTGTTTTGTTGCAGCCAATAAATAAATATTCTATTCTATTCTAGGATGTTGAAATTTTAAGCAAAACTAGTTTAGTTACTAAACACGCAGATCTGGAAGATACTTACGAGTAACTTCATTATTTATCCAACACTTCCCTGCCAGCTCGTGCCCTGCGTTGGCTTTATGTAGTCATTTATTTATGGGTTTTCATATAAACGGAACCCAGTAAGCCCATAATTTCTTACTATCAGCACCAACTGGCCCCGACGCTACTGAAATATTAATAATTAACCTCTGATTTGCTCAGATTAGTATTGGCTCAGACGGTGTTAAGTCAACTTGGACGGATATAGTGAATTAAGTTGTTTTGTAGCGATATGCGTACAGTATAGTTTTTCTAGACTAATGAAATGGAATTAAATATCTTTATTGTGGGGTCATAGGTATAGAAAGGATTACATGTCATAGTTAGAGCTCAGCTATGTCCCGCCACGTGGGCATACAACAATGTGTCGCAGTAAAGCATGCATTTAAAAACATAGTTATAAAAAAATTTAAGAGGTAATTAGATACAAATAGAAACCTTAAATTGAATTGTCACCTAACTATTATAACATATTTTCTGTCAACAGATTGTGAAGTTTTTTTTAAAATAAATTAATCTCATTTTCATCTCGTATCGTTTTAGGGATTTTATTATATACTAGCTGTGCCCGCGGCTCCGCTCGCGTGGACTACAGGATCCGCTCCAATTCCCACTTCCACTGCCTATCCCAGGTCCAGGTCCAGGTCCAGATCCAGGTCCAGGTCCAGGTCCAGGTCCAGGTCCAGGTCCAGGTCCAGGTCCAGGTCCAGGTCCAGGTCCAGGTCCAGGTCCAGGTCCAGGTCCAGGTCCAGGTCCAGGTCCAGGTCCAGGTCCAGGTCCAGGTCCAGGTCCAGGTCCAGATCCTCAACTCTCCCCTCAACCCTCTCCTCAACCCTCCCCTCTACACTCCTCTCAACCCTCCCCTCAACCCTCCCCTCAGCTCTCCCCTCAACTCTCCCCTCAAACCTCTTTCCCTCGTCTCTCCAAATGTAGTCCTCGTAACTAATCCATCGCAATCCAAATTCCGACCAACATTACTTTGTTGCATACGTATACCACAAATTCATCGTAATCGGGTAACTCAGTCAAAAGTTATGCGAATTTTCAAATACTCAAATTACACTGGTACCATACCCGCTCCTGCTACCGCTCACGAATTCAGTCGAACATTCCCGCTTCCGCTTCCGCTTCCACACCCACTCCCCTTCTCCCACGCCCGAGCCCACGCCCACGCTCACTCGCACTCCAATTCCCACCCGCAGCTCCAAATGTAATCCAAACTCATCGCAATATGAATAGTACGGAAATACTATTATTTGCAATATATTGCATACTAACCTTACCTACTAATGTATTTGAAATCTAAAAATGTCTATAACTTTTGATTGAGTTAGCCGATTGCGATGAAATAAAGCCTGTATGTTACACCAAATTAGGCCCCATGTTTCTGTGAAAAGTCCATCAAAGTACGATCAGTCGTTTTTAAGTGATGCGTGCACAAACTCGCAGACAAACAGACAAAAATTTCAAAAATGATCGAAATGTGTTCTGTTGCTTATCCTTAGACCCCCCCAATTTTTTTTTTGCAAATATCTTCAATGTACAGACACGCGAAGTTTACGATTTTATTTATAAGATGTGAGGTATCCTGCAGAATAGGCTTTTGTGTAGCAAGGCAGTGTTTGCTGGTAACACTGCCTAACACTATGTATAACACTGTCATTTTATGTAATTGCCTCATACGAATTTTAAATGTAAACATGTTAATATTAGATTTTGCCAAAACCGCCGATTCATATATATACATACACGGGAGAGTAAGTATTTTTAGTATTAGAAAATGCGACCTACATGAATCTATTTGTTTCAAATAGCATATTGCCCGAATGCATCGTTTTTGAGCTCTAAAAGCAAGTTCTTTGTTTGTTGAGTTGCCCCAAAATATGACACCATAACGTAAGATAGACGCGACATAACCATGGTATGCAGTTACAACAGCTGAATTATTCGCAACTTTGTTGAGTTTATATAGTGCATATGAAGATTGCTGCAGTCGCTTGCATACATGGTCAATATGGATTTTCCAACTCATTTGACTGTCAATATGTAAGCCCAGGAATTTTATTACTTTTATTTGTTCGATGGGCTTACCTGCATAATTAATGTCAAGAATAGCTCGTCATAATTTTTGTTTTGTCTAAATTTATTTTTAGATTATTTATATTAAGCCAATCAATTATTGATATTAAAGAATTGTTAACGTCAGTATTTAAATGATTAATGTCATTACCTACAAATAGCACTGTACTATCATCTGCAAATAATGTCATTTCATGATGAGTTGCTAAGGGTATTATACAACAAGTGTACATTATGAAGAAAACATATATAAACGTTACTAAGCTAATTTTCTTAAAGCAGTGAACTTCCTAACCTCAAACCTTACTAAAGTTTACTATCAACGTAGTAAGGGAGTTCTGTGATTATATCAAGACCACAGTGTCAGGAAAAATAAGAATTGGCTTCGGCCTTATAAGCTGCAAAAAACTAAGAAATCCTATTAAAAATGACCTGGCTGTATAGCCTAGCGACTTTTGCCTGTCCGAAGGACGAATCAACCAAAAAAAAGCACTCCGATTGACAATAGACTTTTGATTGACGTCGTGTGTGTATAATCTGTGGATCATCAGTCAGCTGTTCGGTGAAATGTGTCTGTTTGCAAGTGAATTTCAAAACGATCCGGTGAAAGTGCCAAATTTTAAACGTAACGACAGGATTTTGACTTCAGTCTACTTTTCAGAAAAGGTATATACGTCAGAAATCTCTTTATAAACACGATAATACTTGCGGTTTCAAGTGTGTTGAGGTTAATAATACTTAGATGTACATTTAATATTAATATATATTCTTTATTGCACAACTTAAAACTAAATACAGTAATAAATGGTGTGTACAAAGGTGAGCTTATCTCTAAAAGAGATCTCTTCCAGCCAACCTTACAGGGTGTGAGACAAGGCAGTAAGAGCGAGGGGGGCAAAATAAGTGCATAATAAACTACATAATAACTAAATACCTGAACTATATATATACATATAATAAATAATAATAACTATAATGAACATACTTACATAAATACACTGTTATTTTGATTTTTAGACACAGATTTTAATTAAATATAGTCAAAGATCACTCCCGCAGTGTTTACTTTGCTGGGGTTGCCAGTTTATTGACTTTTAGGGTATGTAATAGCCGTTTAGTTTCCGGCTTAGAATAGGGCCACTGCAGATCTTCCCGTGGGTGTGTCAAGGCGACTAAGGGGTTGCACCAGGGCAAGCAGCGTTCTCCTGTGTATATTAAAATCAATTACTGGGATCACCAACCAACGTGGGAGGCCAATGAAAATAAGCCTTCCCAATTCTATAGGAGAGGCATATTTTCAGCTGTGGGCGTATTTTGGTCGATGATTATAGCCGAAAGTATTAGCAAGTCAAAGCGGCAGTGGCCGGCCACATATTTCGCGAGAACCGAGGGCCGTTGGGCTAGTCGAGTTCTGAGACCGCGGATCGGCACGCTCAGAGTGGGACTAAATGGACCGACGACTTGAAGAAGGTGCCTGGATGCGGATGACGGTGGATCGAGTGTGGTGGCGTTCATTGGGGAAGGTCGTCTATGTACCAGCGGTGGTCGTCTAAAGGCTGATGATGACAAGAATAAGTATTATACAATACAATACAAAACAATACACTTTATTGCACAAACAAATACAGTTACACAATTTAGGCGGTCTTATCGCTTTAAGCGATTTCTTCCAGACAACCTTATCTTATCTGTCTAATCTATTTGAAGTCAAAGAAAGTTGTAAGAATATTAATTTAATTCAGTTTAAGTCTGTAAGAAAGTATTATGATCTTCTCTGGCTGTAATAGAATTACTGCGACGGTTCCCGCTACGAAGATCGTAAAACAAAAACTCGACTTTTAAGGATAAGTGAATTTATTTTTTTATTTTTGTTTATTCAATATTTTTTGCTGCAATCATCATCATCATAATATCAGCCCTGAGATGTCCACTGCTGGACAGTGGACATAGGCCTTCCCCAATGAACGAAACCACAAAATAAATATTAGTGATGCTCATGGGGAGTTTTACCCATAATGAAGGCCACGCTAGGCAGACATCTACGTCAGTACTAGACCTCGCTGCGCCATCGGTCTGTGCTGCAATAATGCGCAACAAAGCGATCTCCCTGAGGCTGCAGGGTTGCGCTAACGGAATCCTCCCCCATCCCCCTTACATCAACGGACTACCAGGCGTGATGGGGGACTTCATCCTTATGTAGTAGACATACCACGCTCTCGCACGAAGCGTTTTGCTTCCTCTTTCATGATGCGAACTGCTACGAAATAGAACTCCCTACCAGCTTGGGTATTTCCGGACAAGTACAATTTGGATCTTTTTAAAGGAAGAGTGAATATGCATCTTCTGGGTAAGCGCGCCCCACCTTAGGCGTCATCATCACTTACCATCCGATGAGATCGAGATCAAGCGCAAAGCTATCAACAATAAATAAAAAACGAATTATTTTTTAGAAAAAAACAAAACCGACTTCAAGGCTATATATACCTACACATACAAACTTAAACTAAAAAGTAGAAAATAATATTTTAATTACTTCAAAGCAAAGAGCATTAAAGGACAATCAACGAAATTATTGATACTTATATACCTATTTACAATTTATAATAAGTTATTTCTGGAGTCGGTGCCAGCCAAGAAGGACAGTTTAATTAACAATTTAAGCAACAATATGATATGCCTGAGTGAAGTGAGGTATCCATTAAGCTTATTTTTGCTTTGGCTGGCACCGACTCCAAAAATAACTTATTATAAATTGTAAATAGGTATATAAGTATCAATAATTTCGTTGATTGTCCTTTAATGCTCTTTGCTTTGAAGTAATTAAAATATTATTTTCTACTTTTTAGTTTAAGTTTGTATGTGTAGGTATATATAGCCTTGAAGTCGGTTTTGTTTTTTTCTAAAAAATAATTTTATTTTTTACTTTTTAGTGGGTAGTAAGTGTATTTTGTTTATTTAAAACGCGCTGCTCAAATGAGACAGCGCCGTTAGGAAGACAATAGTGACGAGAAGAAAGATTGTTTAAAGAAAAGTAGGGAAAAAAATGCTATAAATATTTCAAATGAGAGTTTTGAGCAGCGGGCCTATAGACTTTCTCAGACACACGAACTTATCAAGGCTTAATGAAAGTCCAGAAAGTCATGCCAACGACTCAGTTTGATTCACAACGTTTATCAATCGAAATCGAAGAGCAATGTTTTTTTCGTCTTGGCTTGCAACACGAGCATTTATATGAATCCAGATCGACTCGGTTAGTTGCTATGCGGCAAGTTTTTAAATCGACCCCACAATGAGAAACCTTTAACAAAAATGACACGCTTGTGTAATCTTTTCAACAAATAGGTAGTTTTCTTTAAGAACAGATATTAATGTATAACTATTATGAAGGCTCCTTACAAATACATACAATCTTCTTTATTCTTAGCTAATGACAGTTAAAAAAATATTGAAATTCCTCATCACAACTTTTGTTTAATGCAAGGATCAAGCATTAAAACCATGGATGACTCATTATAAGTTGAAACCTGAAATAAATACTTCATACTTGTCATATATATGGCAGCATTTACTGAGAAAAAAAGAGATAACAATTGGCACGCGCGTCATCTTGAAAGCCGGCGGGCCACCAGTTTTGACGTCTGAAAGCTTTTGGTATACAGCTGAATACCATTTTGGTTGCGTTAGTTTTTCGTAAATTTCGTGATTAATTCGTTAGTTATAATGTTCTGTGTAACCTGCTTTTATAATAACTATGGCATGTGCTGCTGTGTGCTGTCGAAGCCGAATTGGTGTCTTAACGGAAAACAATTACAAATTATCTTTTCATCGGTAAGTTGATTTAAACAAATATGTCCATAATTTGTTCCAGTAAATACTAAAAAGTTATTTAATGCACTGAAAATGAAGCCTGATGGCGTCTGTTCACGTGGAATCGTGGAAAAGTTGAGACATTCTAATATTTAAACAATACAGATTCAATATACCTATCTCTTTTGTACAATGACCATTATTAAATGTGTGAAGGAGTCGATTACACTTTTTACTTTCAACTTAATATGATGGATCCATAGTTTTAATGCATCATCCTTGGCTGAAGGGAACACCAAACTAGCATGTCGTCTATGTATACTAAGACTATATTTATGTCTTTGTTGATTTTTCAAAAAGCGCTGAATGAATTTCGATAAAATTTATATGGGACCACCTCTGAAGTATGACCTACCATACAAAATATGAACCATCAAAATCCATTCAGAATTGGCGGAGTAATCGCGTAACAAACATCCAAAAAAAAAAAAAAAAAAACATTCCGTCGAATTGAGAACCTCCTCCTTTTTTGAAGTCGGTTGAAAATGATCGACGAGTGGTTTGACGGTCCCATCGTCAGACCCCGTGAAATCTATTTCTAGCTATTTAAGAAACTAGTTACCTAACTATTTTACTAGCATTAACTACAAGTATTAAGGCTTTTACTAACATTAAGGATGTACAGCTGAAATAAATAAATAATAACAATAGCTCTATATAAGGATGGGGTCCGCAGTGAGATGAATAAAAGGAGATGTATAAAAAGGTTGATATGAGTAAGCTAGTGAGGTGTGTCAGTCTTACCTACCCCTCTGGGACCAAGGCGATAGAATTATGTTTATTTTATATGTATCTAGCTGATGCCCGCGACTTCGTCTGCGCAGGATTAGTATTTCGAGTAGCTTATATTAGCGTGGCGTAGAAAAGAACTAACATTATGACATTAAAATTATAATTTTATGGCGCACGCCAGAATAGCTCGCAGATGGTAGATTTTTTCCTACTTACTTGATATTTTGGACAATTCACACAATATCTTTATAAATTGTAGCTTATGTGTTATTCTGATGTATAAGCTATATTATTGTAAAGTTTCATTAAAATCCATTCAGCAGTTTTTACGTGAAAGAGTAACAAACATCCATCCATACTTACAAACTTCGCGTTTATAATATTAGTAGGATAGGCTCTTTAAAAATACCAAAATTTCTATTTCTTGGTATTTCAAATAAGTCAAATAACATTAGCTGGGCTTCTTTCATCAAGATGGCTTATGCGATTCTAGTAGCGGGACCCGTCTCGACTGGTTAAATCTATAATTTTACCGATATCTGAGAACTTTGTGCAAAATCCTTCCCTCGCAATTGAAACCGAATGTTTCAATTGGTATTTTGAGGGAAGCGAGCAAGGACTGAAATGTATTCACGGTGCTTTAGGTAAAACTTTTCAGATTTGTGCAGGAACATTTCGCTAAGGAGGTAATGACCAATGGTTGGAATTAGGTACTTGCGACGAAATGCTGATATTCCGTGACTTAGTTATATATAAATAAATATCTCAGACATTCACACCAATTATCCAGTCCCAAACTAGGCAGATCCTGTGGTATGGTTCTAGATAACGGATAGACATACTTAAATAAATATATAAACATCCGAGAATTGGGTACAAACATTCATTATTCATCATACGAACATTTGCCCTTAAAAAGGTTTTGTCTTTAAACATAGAAGAAAGCTAACACCTAGGAAGCGGTAGTCGATAAAAAAAATTCGTGTATAAATGTACCAAGTGTACTCATATGCAATAAATGATTTTGACTTTGACTTTGATTTTGACATTCCACAGTGTTTACAGACAAAAGATTTTAATCAGTGCGTCCTGCCTGTCATGACCTACGGCGCGGAAACGTGGACACTAACGGTGGGCCTGATCCACAAGTTTCAAGTCGCTCAGTGAGCTATGGAGAGGGCTATGCTCGGGGTTTCTTTGAAATATATGATTCGTAATGAAGAAATCAGAGGAAGAATGAAATTTACTGACATAGCCGAAAGAAGTGTCAGTGGGCACATGAGTTCTGGAGTGGAGACCGCAGATAGCCACAATCCGCCCCACCAGGTGGATCGACAACCTGAAGAAGGTGGCCGGAAGTAACTGGATACGGAGGGCAAGTGTGGTGAATTTACGTCCGGCAGTGGCGAAGATAGAAATGATGGATGAATGATGAAACAGTGCTTTCTTATTTGCAGGGTGGGACGACCTGTAGAAGGTGATCGAAAGCGGCTGGATGCGGATGGCGAAGGATCTGGTGTGCTGGCGTTCATTGGGGTAGGCCTATGTCCAGCAGTGGACTTCTAAAAGGTGATATGATGATTGGTTAGTTCTGGAGTCCCGGGATATCGTACTGGTCATTCATTTACTAAACACGTAGAGTAGATAAAAATTGCTATTCAACATAGCTCATGTACTAATCTACAAATACAGACGGAATACCAGCGCTGGAGTTCGCGTAGCGTGCTGCAGCATTATGCTGAGTTAGCGCCATTTTGTTGCTGCGACACATAGGTACCTTGATTATTTTTAAATTGTAATTTATTAATTCTGTTCTGTTTATTTCTCATGTATGTGTGTGTCGTAGCTATGAATAAATGACCTATTCTATTCTATTCTGTTCTGTTCTATTCTATTCTATTTTAAATTTTGGATTAAAATTCGCTGTATATGTGAAGAAAGTAATAAAACTTGTATTCAAGACGAATCACAGGTTTGGCGTTAGCTTACAGCAATTATTAAAATCCCGTGAAAAGGATTACATACTTTCATCGCAACTATATAAATGACACTACCAATTCCGATCACTCGTAATGACTTTCCAATTACTTGAACAGTTGCCATCCTGAAGCTAACGCCAGGATGATGGTTTTCGTCGCCTGTTGACTTAATTTCACAGCAATTACTGGACCGTGGTGTGGGGACGGGCATTGGGGAAGGCCTATGCCCAGCAGTGGAGGTCTAAGGGCTGATATAATGATGATGACTGGGCCCAACCTGATACTACGCCGCTATTTTAGACTTCTGACAGAAATCAAAGAAACACTTGGAACATGTTATTAATTAATTTTTGTTTTGTAATATATGTGTTGTAGTTGCCACAAGTAGTTAAATAAATAAATATTAATTATAAGTTCTGGAGTGGAGAACGCGGATCGGCACTCGCAGGGTAGGACGCCCCGCCGCCAGGTGGACCGACGACCTAAAGAAGGTGGCCGGTAGCGGCTGGATGCTGAGGGCGGAGGACCGGGTGTGGTGGCGTTCGTTGGGGAAGGCCTATGTCCAGCAGTGGACTTCTAGGGGCTGACATGATGAATTATAATAATACATACACTTGTCTAATAGACGACCTCCGTGGCGGAACGGGTAGCTCTCGGACTGCCACGCCGAAGGTTGCGGGTTCGAATCCGGCTAGGGGCAAATGTTCGTATGATGAATATGAATGTTTGTACGCAAGTCTTGGGTGTTTATATATTTATTTAAGTATGTGTATCCGTTATCTAGTAACCATACTACAGGCTCTGCCTAGTTTGGGACTGGGTAATTGGTGTGAATGTCTGTGCAATTTATTTATTTATTATTTATTTTGCTGATTTTTTGTCGATGTTTACCCGACCTTGACTCAGAGCGAAACGAGTAAGCGTTTGATAGTTTATGCAATATATTGCAAATCGTTGACACGTGTGTCGCGTCTACTTCACTATAGGATTTCTATAATGCAAAGCTTAGATTATATACTAAGTCTATGGTACAAAACAGTGTGTTGATATTGAAAAAAATTTACTTGTCAAGAATTATGCGATCATAGGCAACTCAATTATTATTTATTTTAGAAAAAAATGTTACATTTCGTTTCCATTGGTTAATACGTTAATGGTTCAAATTTAGAATACTTACATGATCTACCACGGTATACTTAAGTCTTTTGTCTATTTTCGCCCATTATTACTGAGCTACTTACCTCAGACTTATTACGTCCGCGTTTTAGCCACAAAATCAATTGTAGGTAATTAAGCTACTATTATCCATCTGAGGTTCCAATTAAGAAATGTCGCCTCTGGTTGATATAAAAGTCTTTAGACCAGAATACAGGTAACAGTTCACATCTACACTTTCTTAAGGTAAGATTAAAAATGTTTTTTTTTTGCTTTACACGAAATAGTTTTTTTTTAATGTTAATTTATTTTTTAAATGCCGTGTGGTTCCAACCCAAAATAAGGCTATTGTTTAACAGACATTTCTTGATTATCCACCTTGTTATGATTTGTTATTGTTATGACTCATAATAATGATGTCAATGACACCCCCCCCCCCCCCCCCCCTTCCGAATAGGTACTTATTTGATTAAGTAGGTAAGTGGATATGTTTCTCTCTAATTTCCGTTACATTTCCATCTTGCAATTTGACATATTTTCAAAATGTCAGCTGAATCAATACAATAACTTCTGTGTTGTCCAGACAATCTGTGTTCATCATCAGGTTATTTCTGTCTCCACTGCAGGAGCACGACCCTCTCTCATCTGCCGGAGACAGACGGAGGATTTGGCCTACACTCCCCGCGACTGGCCAGACGGGTTGGGGAGGCCTGATTGATGTTTTATAATGTATTCCCTTAGTCGCCTTGTACGACATCCACGGGAAGAGTTGGAGTGGTCCTATTCTACTCTACCGGAAACCACACGGCGTAATCTGTGTTACTTTCCTTTAAATATCAAGGATTTTATTTCTAAATTCTCCCATCATTGTCGTAGACTGACGATCAGAAAAATGTAGCCGAAGCAGCTGATAAAAGAAGTCAGATTAGTAATTCTGAAATCTGTGTAACATTTCTTTCAGATGAACAAAGGCATCCTCCTCCTTTTCCTGACCGCGCTTGTCGCAGTTTGCTTCGCAGCCCCATCGGAAGAGCGTGAGAAGCGAGATCTCTGGTTCCACTACCGACTCCCGTACGACTCACTGTACCGGCTAGACCCGCGGTGGTACCCGTACGAACAATATGTACCGGAAGAAGATTATGCTTACTACGTCATATAATTCCTTGGAGAGATACTTAATGGCTGACCGCACTTTTAATTAGGCGAGATAATGTTGAAAAAAATATATATCGTCAGTTTTCTATGAGTATTTTTATGTAACTTGAAAAAAAGACGAAAGTATAATAACTACATTATAAAACATCAATCAGGCCTCCCCAACCCGTCTGGCCAGCGCGGGGAGTGTAGGCCAAATCCTCCGTCTGTCTCCGGCAGATGAGAGAGGGTTGTGCTCCTGCAGTGGAGACGAAAATAACCTGACGATGATAATAACTGCTTAATTATGTGAAACAAAGAATCATTATCTAGTCTTTTATTTTACGAGATATATGTCGCTTTAGCGAAAATCTCCTGAAAATATAAAAAATGTTAGTCAGGTGAAAACGCTAAACATATACATACACATAGACAGATCGACACAGAAAAAAAAATACAGTCGAATGGTATATATAACTCCTTTTCGACCAATGTGCCGCTTTAGCGTTTTTACCTTTCCACTGACGATATATATATCAACATTTATCTAAACCTGCTAAGTTCCTGGAATGTGTCTTTATTATATAAATAAACATTATAAATAAATAAATATTACATACTTACACTTGTGTAATCCCAAAGTAGGATTTTCTCCTATGCTATGGAAATTAAACAAGGACAGGAAACAATTCACAAATATAACATCCAGACCGGGAAAAACTTGTACAAATTGTCTAAAGTTGTCTGTCCCAAGTGGGAATCAAACGCACGACCTCTGGCGCTAGAGTCCAATGACAAATCCACTACGCCAACGAGGTGGTAATTTCCACCGACTACCTCCTTTACCTGACGGCGCTTGTCGCAGTTTGCTTCGCAGCTTGAGAAGCGGATCTATTGTTCCACCTGAACGAACTCCCATACAACACGCTGTACTGGTTAACATAGCATAACATAAGAATATTATGACGTCACATTGTTTCTTTTACAAGGATTTACTGTAATTTTCTAAAAATAAAGTTTTAGTGCATTCACATCTCTGTTTATTTTCATCATCATCATCATCAGGTTATTTTTGTCTTCACTACAGGAGCACAACCCTCTCTCATCTGCCGGAGACAGACGGAGGATTTGGCCTACACTCCGCGCGCTGGCCAGACGGGTTGGGGAGGCCTGATTATTTTATTTTATTCTAATTACAGGCAACTAAGAATACAATTCTTATTCTGATGTAAATTACTGAAAATCTATATTCTATGTTTAGAATATTCTAAAATCGCTATTTTACGTAGTTTACATTAAGACATAATCTTTATGATTTAAACTTATAAATCGGGAAATCTAAGTTTTTGAAAATATTGTTATAATCATTTTGCATTAATAAGAATAGTGTTACCGATTTATTACTTTCAATGTTTAACAATAATATTAATTACTTTAATTTTGTTTATAAATGCAGTTAATAGAAATGTTAAAAATAAGAGTATCGGCAATAATGACGGAAGTAGTTTACTCCATAATCGCCGATTACAGGCCGTCAGAAGGCCACAGCGGATATGGATTGCTGATTTGACTAATATGAGGCCGGGAGTTATTCTTGATGCGAAACAGTCAGTTGTTGGGATTGACGTTTGAAGGTAGTATAGAGGAAAGTGAGAATAAAAGAAATCAGTGTACGAGAGAACTACAGACTTTTATTTCAAGGACTACAATATGTCTAATGTAAACTTGATTCCCATTAAATAATACTTATACATTTTTATCTGTTTGGTGTTCCGTCATTCCTGACAATCATCTATGCCTTCGATCGATCCGTCATGCGTCCGTATAACTGTCAGAATACGGACGCATAACGGATCAATAACCTTTCATCATCATCATGTCAGCCTTTAGACGTCCACTGCTGAACATAGGCCTTCCCCAATGAACGCCACCTTACCCGGTCCTCCGCCCTCCTCATCCAGCCGCTTCCGGCAACCTTCTTTAGGTCGTCGGTCCATCTGGCGGCGGGGCGTCCCACCCTTTACTGCATTTGAAATATGACACATTGTTCCTTGACCTAACTGAAAAAGACTAAATCAGAATCCTTTGGACATAGACTATTTAATAATACTATCTAAAGGCAACAAGTAATTTATAAAACAGTATCCCTGACACTTAAAGAAATATTAAATATATCTTGTCTTCTTAGGGGGCCAGGAAGACCTGGCGACACTTCGACCCTTCAGGATCTTTTGTGCCAAACCCCTGCCCACCAACGGTGCCCCACGCCGATTTCTTGGACTTCAGAATTTCTTCTTTGGCATATGCAGGTTTCTTTACGATGTTTTCCTTCACCGAAAAGCCTGTGGTATTATAAATAAAACGTACTTAAGTTTCGTAAAACTCATTGGTAAGGGCGGGGTTTGAACCCACGACCTCATGAACGTGAGGCGAGTGCACAGCCAACCGGCCACCACGGCTCTTAACGAAATATTAACTCGGTGGACTAAATAAATTATTTAGCTACTTCATAAGGATGTTTCTTCGTTTTATCCCTAATTATAAAAATAGCTCAACGAATTAGGACAACAAAGGTAGCCTCCGGAGACGTTTCATTACGATAATATCGGTAACTGTATTATTGGTACTATCGGTAATACAAAATCTCATTCAAGCCGCTTTCATTTTCTCAATTTTCGTATTTTCAGGATAAGAGATTTTATCTATATTTGGATATGGTTTGTTTTTATATTTGTATTAAATTGTTGGTCCAAACTTCTTTTTTTTATGTTGGCGTATAACGGTTGCAGGTATAAAAAGTTTTTCTACTTTGTGATAAAGTCTATTATGGAATGACTTGTGAAGACTACTAACCCCTTCCTGTTTCTTTTCATTCCTATTGTAAGTTTCACATAAGGTTGCCATCTCTAAAATTTACCAGAAGCATGAAAACCTCGAATTTTGGAGCTTACAACCCAGACATGTCAAAGTTTCTTTTAAAGTTACTCAGTAAAATAAAAAATATGTTTTAATTGTTATAATTCAACGATGTATTTTTTTGCGAAGGATGACTTAAAAACTTTGAAACCTGGACTACAAATAAAACCCCGCCCGGACGCTCCCCGTACGCCCAGTAAACTGGGACAAATCCGGGAAAACCCGGACGAATCGCAACCCTAGTTTCACATATCACGAACGTCGTTAGTGCTTAGAGGTTTAAGTGAATCTTATTCTACTGCAACCGGTATTATATCTATTATTTTAAATGAAAATATCGTAATAAAACACCAGGTACTAAATCACAATCAACGACAAATATATTTCAGTCTTTACAGCAAAATCAGAGGTCAAGCGGCAATTATCAGTAGATTAGTGGGTAGTTCATGTACGGATATTCGGATGGGTAATACCGGTAAGCGTAGGGGTAGCTCGGGTAGTACCGCAGTCCACTCCGGTACAAGAAGGGTTCGCGCTTCTCGCGGGTGACTTCTTCTGCGAAGCAGACCGCCGCTACCGCGAGCAGAAGAAGGATGGCGAATGCTTTGTACATCTGAAAATAACATCGTTTATATATTTAGGTACTAGCTTTTTCCCGCGACTTCGTCCGCGTAGATTTCGATATATACACATCTTGAATTTCACAATGGATATCATTTTCGTAATCAATGTCCCTACAAACCTCAAAAATGACATAGATTCTTATTAATTTGGTTTCCCGTAGGAATGAGATTTTTTCGGGATAAAAATCATTATATGCCCTACAGGACCTAACCTATATGCGTGCCAAGTTTCATACCGATCCGTCCAGTGGTTGAAGCGTGATCGAGTAACAAACATATAACTTAACAAATAATAACTAACGTCTCATATCTCTAATTTATATGACTTTTCTCTTTGCGAGTAATCCATCTATGGGAAGCCTTGACTGATTCAGTCAGTGTTCAAGACGTCAGTCAAAGAGTACTTATTAATTTTGTCTGAGTGGTCACATCGTAGTGTGTACAGACTGAAGCATTTAATCAATGCATCATGATATTAACCTACGGCGCAGCAACTTAAAGACGGAGATGGACCATATCCAGAAGTTTGAAGTCGCTCAAAGGCTATATAGAATGCTATGCTGGTCTATTTCAAGGATATGTTGCGTAACCAAGCATTAGGAGATCCTATGAATAACATGATTAACCCATAAGATTAGCAAGCCATTCCAGCAGAACACGTCTCTAACAAAATCGACGGGCTATGGAATAAACGAATTTTTGGAGTGGAGACGAGATGGGACTACCCCTCTAAATACACCAACGACCTTGAAAGGTAGGCGTAAGCGGGTGGATATGAAAAATATATATATATGAAGTCGCCGGTGTAACCTAGCTCATACTAAATTTCATTATCAAACAACAATGTTACCAGTGATCCCACCGCTACGTACCACCAGTGGGAACACGGTGAATTTCTATTACCCGTGGTCGCATTTAAATGTACCACCAGTGGGACCACGGAGAATTTCTATTACGTACCACCAGTGGGAACACGGTGAATTTCTATTACCCGTGGTCGCATTTAAATGTACCACCAGTGGGACCACGGAGAATTTCTATTACACCAGTGGGACCACGAGGAATTTCTATTACCCGTGGTCACATTTAAATGCATCACCAGTGGGACCACGGGTATTTCTGTTACCCGTGGTCGCATTTAAATATACCACCAGTGGGACCACGGGGAATTTCTATTGCCCGTGATCGCACCACTGTGTACTGCACTAGTGAATGATTGAAGTTTGTGGATTTTGGTGAAACTTATTTTATTTTGTAATTTAGAATTCATAACTTACCTTGAGACGATAACGTAGCGTTCAGCAACAAAACACAATTGCTATTAAATAAAAATTTAAAAATATGAACCTTAAATACCTTATTGGAAGGTGTTTAAGGTTCATTTCGGTAAACAAAGACTAATTGAAACTGTATCTTCGTTTATGTAAAATTAATTTAAAAAGTCGTTAAGGTTCATTGTTAGAGCTATCATTGCGTAATACATTAGTTTCTTTTAATAATAAATTATGGTTATTTCCACTTGGGAAGTAGCTTGTTCTTTGCGTTACTATCAAAGCAAAGAATAAGGAGAAGACAAGGAGCCACAGTCAACTTCCTCATTGTACACTTGGTACATTTATACACGTAATTTTTTACCGACTACCACTTCCTAGGTGTTAGCGCTGTGAAGAAGAAACGGCGCAACAAACTTCAACACATATTTGAAATGTTTGCACATACATATAATAATATAAAGATTATACGAAACCGAAACAACATATTTTGTAATAGACTTTTTTATATTCGAGTAGTTGTTTTTTAATGTGTTACTTTTTCGACATGTTGACTTTCTGATCATTTTGTCATTGTACATTTTCCTGCCTCAGTTTATTTGATACTTTATTTACTACATGCATAATGACGATTACTTTAAATTAAAACTTTCCTAGTGTTCTTTTTTCTGATGGGTGTACGCTTGACCTCAGTCTCACCTAATGGTAAGTGACGTTTAAGCCTAAGGTGGAGGCGCACCCTGCGCTTACGCAAAAGTAGTCTATTCACTCTTAAAAATATCCAAGTTATACTTGTCAGAAAATAATTGTTGCCGAAGGTGGAAGGGAGTTACATTCCTTAGCAGTTCGCATTATGATAGAAATAAAAACGCTTGTATACGGACAATACAAACTTTTACATTTTCATGAAAAGTTAGTTAAAACTTGAATAAAATAGACCAGATATGCGACATTCTTGACAATGTATAATAAGTATTTTACTCTTTGCTAAAAGTACAACTATATTTCATTCCAGATTCATAGTCCTATGAAAACCAACGCTATTTACGTCTCGGTAACATATACATGAAAGGGTCACCAGCAGCAAAAACAAGTTTGTATTACCATGTAAACTTTGCAGTCCACTTAGGAACACCATCTATTGTGTATTTTGTTTTCGAGACGCAAATGCGTTTGTTTTCATAGGACTATTAATCTGGAATGAAATATAGGTAACAGTAGTAGCTGTTATTAGAAGTATAGTCAAACCTAGTAGCATCAGTCAAGTTATGTTAGCATTATAGAACTCAAAGGAAAAACCAAACCATGATCTATTTTTACAAATCTAACCTGAACTGTGGATTTCAAACAATCTGAGGCAATATAAAGTGCTTCCCATCATCGGTTCTATCTAACTTATTAAGGTCTTTCCCAGTGATCCTATAGGTTTGACTGAACTTCGGGCTTTGGTTATAAGCAAACAAATAATAAAATCCTGATTGTATAACCATCTCGTTTATTACTCAACAAATTTTAACATAAAAAGAGAAATTTACATTGTTTCTGCTATTGTTTAAGCTTTGCTTGCCGCAGTTGCTAAGTCCTGAATAGCTTTGTCCAACGCTCGCTTTTCAAACTCCGGAGTTATCGACTTCATAACATTCTCAAGAATCCAGTCTATCATCCACTTCTGATGTATGCGTGCCTCCGCGTAATACCTCTTCACATGGTAATCCATACGGCCCTTGACTGTCCTATAAACTAGCATGTACCTCTCTCGATACTCAGCCTCCAACTGCAAAGCTATGTTCTCTTTCTTTGCATCCATCAAAAACTTTTGCCCTTCCGCCATGGCCTGGGCAGATTTACTGTCCTTTATTAACATGTCAAAGTAATCGGTTTCAAATTTTCTTGTAGCTTCATACTCAGCCACTACAGCATCGACTTCTTTATCTAGACTTGCGCCGATTCCTGGACCCATTCTTGTGGATATCAGATAGATGACTAGCAACCACGACAGTCCTCCATAATACTCATGCTCCATAACCAGTATCTCCTTACTTACACAGTAATTAGCGACAACTAAAATAAATACATAAGGGCCACTGACACCAGTCTTTGGTTTGAAGAAGAGGAAAAATTCTTCAGGTATCATTCCAATACGACATTTTCCGGACTTTTCAGCTCGACGAATCCCTGGAGCTTTGCTACCTGTACCGTCATCGCCTGTTTTACCTTTTACTGCTACAGGGCAACCAGCGCTATGTTTTGCTAGTGATACACATCCTATACTGGAAAATATCCGAGCACCAACCACAAGATCTTTCATCCGCCTTGTCAGCATGGTTAGTTTTATAGGATTTACAACCACTTCAATTTGTATTTACAGTGCAGAATATATAAGTCTATTTTAAATTTTGTTTGACAAGATGACTCAGTCAAGGTGAAAAATAAACACACGAGGAACGGAAAAGTTCTTATGCATTTGCTACATGAAATTCATTTATATACGAGTTGCTCTCAGGTAGATATCGTACGAGTACGTCACTATTTGTAATTGTACAGTGGAAAAAGTAACATAATAGTACATATTAAAGAGTATGGTAGACTTCTTCATGATCTACCAGAATATCAAAACTTTTTGAGGCACTGTGACAATAATAGTTATAATACAAGAAATAAAAATAAACTTGTTTTACCAGGGTTAAGACTAAGTAAGGTCAGCAAATCGTTCACGGGGCAATGTATACGCATCTACAACAAACTACCAGAGGAAATCTTAAATATGACGGACAGAAAGTTTAAGATTCACATTAAAAAACAACTTTGTAAGAAAGCCTATTATAAAGTAAACGATTATTTGAATGACAAAGATGCCTGGTACTAATGTTAACCAGCTTCGCAAAATCTTTATTAATTGTATGCAAACTTGATTTTTAAAAGATGTGTTGCGTGAAGTTTGTTGCGCCGTTTCTTCTTCACAGCGCTAACACCTAGGAAGCGGTAGTCGATAAAAATGACGTGTATAAATGTACCAAGTGTACTCATATGCAATAAATGATTTTGACTTTGACTTTGACTTTGATTTCAGTCTCAAGTGGACCTAATTGACTAATTTGGATTTTTGAAGTCTTAGTTTTTTTGATATCGTGTGTATCCGTATTATTATCTTATCTGCCCTTAGACGTCCTTCCCTAGTGAATTCCGGTCCTCCACCTGGGCCACCACACCCGTTTCTCCCCCTTCCGCATCCAGTTTTTTTCTGGTCGTCGGGCATACCCTGTCGAAAGGGCATACCACCCCGCCGTGTCGATTCGCGATCTCCACTCCAGAACTGTGTGTACAGTTTGCCTTATTTGTTTAAAATAAAATACAAAATAAAGTTTCCTTTATGTAAACTTAGCTAGGGTTCATTTCTCTACCCTGTATAATATAATTGTAAAGAATAGATTACCATGATATTTGCGCACTTGCACACGCTACATTCGAAGTTTCAACCGCAACAGATTTGAACAAGCAATTTTAAGTTTGCAGAAACATTTTGTATGCGCCCGTAGAAGTTAAACGAGACGAGAGTTAAGATGCAGCTGCGGTTTGCAAAATGCACGTTTTACTGGGAAGTTTTCGTCAACAGCGTCTTTTGAAACTTACAAGTTATAGAGAACTTGTTTCCATACGCCAGTGCCTTCTTTCACTTGTATCTAAAAAGCCATTATTTTGTTAAAATGATTTTTTCAATCAAACTATATGTATTCTCAGAATAATTAGAGGAACGAGACATTTCATTGTTATATTTTTTAAATATTAGTGAGGTGACAATAAATTTTGTGTAATAAAAAAAAATTAACGAATTTTGCAGTTTAGATGAGTAACAAAGTAAGGGTTGACTGTGGTAAAGTGTACATACACCCAAAAACAAAATGATGCCATAGAATTTTTTTAGCATTTCAATCACGTAACTCAGTTTGAAAGGCTGTTAGAGCCTTCTTAGTTTTGTTCTGGGTGACAGTGAGTGTTGAGTTTGATTAGGAGATCGAAGGGAGATCATTATCCCAAAACTGACTGTAATACAAGTCCCACTTTGTTTTTCGCTCAAACTGCATTCATTTTGTTAAATTTTAAATGTATTTTTTATGATCATATGATGATGTAAGGGATAAAATGACGTTAAATCTATTTTCACGTTACCAATATTTAAAATATTGCAACGTTCGAAGTATTGTGCCCCAATATTGTTTTGAGCAATATATAAAAATTTAATTTATATTGAATTTTATATAATTTTTTTGTGTAGATAGTAAAACCTGTTTAAAATTAAAATGTACATAGTTGTTTAATTAGTGAAATATTTAGGTTCATAAAAAAACTACAATTTATTTCAATGCCTAATCATCTTTATTTAATCAATTCAGTTTGAGTAAGTTTGCTCAGGAAGGATAGTAACCATACCGGTGGTAGAAATACTCAGGATTGTATGACGATTTATACCGGTATGCAAGCGGTATTTCGTACCGGTACGCTGGTTCGGCATACTGGATATACCGTGGTGCTTCATATGCGACCGGTACTATGGTTTCAATCGGGTAACCGCCGTATTCGGCCGTCCATTCAATGGCATGCTCTTCTGGTTCGTGATGTTCATCCTCTGGTTCATGATGCTCGGCCGCTGATTCGAAATACTCGATCTCTGGTTCGTGATACTCGATACCTGGTTCGTGATACTCGATCTCTGGTTCGTGATGCTCGGAATCTGGTTTGTTATGCCTGTCCTCAAATTCAATATGCTCGACTTCTGATTCTTCTTGAGTGAAAACGATGGTGGTAATGGCCAATACGAGAAGAAGTTGGAGTTTCATCTTGGAAAAAACAAGGGTATTTTATGGTAAATTGTAAAGAATTTTGTTCACATATCTTTCAACTGATCTTTTAATAGCCTTAGATCAATCTGTGAGTTATTTAGATAAAGACAAGGTAGGAAACCAAGTTCAAAAGAAGAATGAAAACCAGGATCTTAATGATCAGTGGAAGTGGAACACCAATGTATGAAAGAAACTGAAAACTATAAATAATTGACTAAGGCGCAAGCCACACATCGCAAGACGTCGGGCCAGGACGATAACGAAGGCGCAGCACGGACGCGACTTTTCGAAATTTATCGATGGGAAAATTCAATAAACACTTTAAAAACACACCGATGTAAATTGTGTATTATTGCATATTCGGAATCAGAAAAAAACTACGTCGAATGGTCTGGGTCTCGTGCCTCTTTTATTAGCGGTAGAGACGCGGGACCTAGACCATTGCAATAACCAAAAGAAAATACTTCGGTGTGACTTTACAGCGTTTATGCTTTTTTGTGTCGATTTAGAAGAAAGAGACGGGGCGCTAGTGCGGACGTGAACATGTAGATTTTTAGAATTTAACTCAAAACGCGTCGCACACACTGACATATCGCCGCAATGAAATAGATGCGAACATCGCGTTGCGTCTGCGCCTTATTCGCACCCCTTTGCCTGTGTGTGTTTTGCAATATGGTGCAGACGACGAAAAATGACGCCAGCGCTGCATCTCCTCTATATGTTATGCAACGCGACGGTTCTATACGTTATTTTATTACAGTACATTGAAGGGGCGTCGCGTCTACGCCCCGTCCTCGTCCGATGTGTCCTATGTGTGGCTGGCGCCTACCTGGCGCGTTTTAATTTGAGAACAAACCTAACAAATTAAATATCTATAATTTACCTTTGTAGCTTACTGGAACGCCGGTGTAAACTAACATTTTTACTCTTTGAGTTACTCTTTTATAGCCAATTAATAAATTATTAACACAGTATGTATTAGTAACTATCTATTAATAGTTACGTCATTTAACGTAATCACTTTAATAATTTGTTGTGGTTCAGTCAAAATTGGAATTGAATGGTTTTGTTTACAATTTTTTATATGTAGTAGCTTTCCGACAATCGGAGCTACTTTATCATTAGCCTATCGCCGTCCACTACTGGACATAAATATATGCATATATGCATACATATATGCATTAGTGAGGTTTATGTCCAGTAGTGGACGGCGATAGGCTAATGATAAAGTAGCTCCGATTGTCGGAAAGCTACTACATATAAAAAATTGTAAACAAAACCATGGTGTGGTGTGGTGGTATCACCACACCACACCCCGGCATTCAATACAAACTAATTGATTTAATTACCTACTACTACAATAGGAGCACAAGCCTGTACGTACATGTTAGTGTGTGCGTAAATTATTGTAGGGCTGTCAACAGCGAGCTTGTGAGCATAGCCGATCGAGACAGACAACGTTATACTTCAGCAATATAAGTATTCAAACACGAGTTAAGCAAACTGTCAAGTACTTTTGCAATTATCGTCGCTAGTGAAATAGGCCTATAGTTAGATTTGTCTGATACATCCCCTGTTTCGTAATGAGGTGATCCGACGAAAAACGAAGGTGACCGACATAGTCGAAAGGATTAGCAGGCTGAAGTGGCAGTGGGCGGGCAACATCTGTCGCAGAACCGACGGCCATTGGGGCAGACGAGTTCTGGAGTGGAGACGACGGATTGGCACGGTGTAGCCCCACCCACGTGCCTATTCCAGCCCGCCAATGTCTTTTTACGCTTGCCCTTTTTATTTTTGTAGATGGTACTGGCAGCTTGACTTAATATATTTACTACATGTCTATATAAATTGTATCTTATCTTATCTTCTTAGGGGGCCAGAAAGACCTGACGACACTTCGACCCTTCAGGATCTTGTGTGCCAAACCACCAACGGTGCCCCAAGCCGATTTGGTGGACTTCACATACGCCTCAGAATTTCTTCTTATATGCTGGTTTCCTTACGATGGTTTCCTTCACGGAAAAGCCTGTGGTATTATAAATAAACCGTACTTAATTTCGTAAAACTCATTGGCACGGGCGGGGTTTGAACCCACGACCTCATGAACGTGAGGCGAGTGCACAACTAACCGGCTTTCACGGCTCCCATATATTGTATATAATATCTCTATGGTAGGCATTATCACAGTTTTTCCCACAGCATTATTGGAACTCAGAAGGAAAATCTATATTTTTAAGTTCATTGTTACAAATGCTCTGATATAAATTAATCTGCTCTGCATTTCTATCTCCCCACCTAACTTTATTAGATTCAAAGTTTTTTAATATAACTTTATGCCTAATTATGACGTTGATATTACACTTAATTACTAACGGAAAATGATCCGACCAATAAATATCATATTTCACATATGTATCTACAACACACTGCCACGCGGCCCTAGCCACAACGCAGTGGTCTAGACTATGGCTAGCCATCGTCTATATCCGTGCGATTTGCTTATAAACATAAATGTACTTCATGATACTTTTAACTTATTAATGTCCGCTCAGATCCAGTCCTGCTCGGCTGAGAAATCTAAAAGTTCATTGTAAAAACGCTCAGTTGGGTGCGTATTGATAGTCGCCAAGTATAAAGACAGATTCAATATTACTCTCTTCATAATAGTACTTATCGTACTCAAACAGTCGGTGGAATCGATCCGCATAAATATGAAGAAAAAATACATCCTGCAGATAGGAAATTAGACTTATTTAAAAAAAAAATTGAATTACATTATAAAACATCAATCAGGCCAGCGCGGGGAGTGTAGGCCAAATCCATCGTCTGTCTCCGGCAGATGAGAGATGGTTGTGCTCCTGCAGTGGAGACAAAAATAACCTGATGATGAACTGCCCAGCCGAGAATCAAACTGGACATATATGAAAAAAAAAACAGCTGTATTTTTATGATACCGATCAGTGTCATTTATAAGAATAACTCCTACTTGTTGGATTAAAGGAAAGGAATAGAGAAGAGTAAGAATATGAGCTCTTCTCTCATAGAATATTCGAGTATCTCTGCGACAACGAGTGGGTAGCTACTTCAGCTGATTAACAACGAACATAAGCGTTACTGAAATTAAATTTTTAGTCTTTTATTTAGTAAAGTCAAAAGATGTTTAAATTATTTTTGGAACTTATTTTAATAAATTATTATAATTATGAAATTATAATAATTTGTTAGCTTGAGCTGTAGGATGTCGGCAGGGCGTTTCCCGCGACACCACATGCTCAACGAAGTCATCCGTCGTGCCCTGGTGTCTGCTGGCGTACCGTGCACCTTAGAGCCTCCCGGGTTGAGCCGCACGGACGGCAAGCGATCAGATGGGCTTACATTGATCCCCTGGGAGAGAGGCCGATGTCTGGTGTGGGACGCGACACGTTTCAGTACCTTCGCGGCTTCTCACCTGGCGCGCACTGTCCGGGGGGCGGGTGCGGCCGCGGAATGGGCTGCTGCTCAAAAGCACTACAAATACACAGTCCTTAAGGCTAGTTACCTATTTATCCCTTTCGCGGTGGAGGTGAGCGGAGTGTGGTCCCAGGAAGCGAAGGGCTTTGTAAGAGCGCTGGGGCGGCGCTTGAGAAATAATGGTGCAGAAGCCCGCGCCGAGTCATACCTGGTGCAGCGCATTGCACTGGCCATTCAGCGCGGAAATGCGGCCAGTGTAATGGGTACGTTTGCACAGCGCTTGACTCGGGGCGGGCTTCTGGACTGAGGCTTCGGCCTTAAGCGGCTTTCAGATTGTACTTTTATATTTTTATCCTTTGATGTGTGTATTTAATAAAGGTTTATGAAATGTATGTATTATTATGTGCCAAATAAATTATTTTTATTTAACTCTTTATTGCACACTCAAAATAACGGTCAAGTGCGAGTCGGACTCATGCAAGAGAGAATTTCATGTTAAGTCAGCAGACAAGCAGACGTAATTTTTTTTATTTAATACATAAATATACCTTTTATGCATAAAGTTAAATAAAATAGAAAAACGTACTGCACATATAGATATTAGATACATACGTAGATGTATATTGATACTCATACATTATAAATACATGTATATGAAATAATAATACTGAGACAGGTACTTCAATTTGAATTTAATCCTTTAACAAAATATATTGTGGCGAAAACATATTTACATAAATTTTTTAAATTACATTATGTGAATAGTAAAAAAATTATATAATTTTTAAAAAAGGAGACAGATCATTTTCTATCACTCTCTATTTTATTTTTAGTTTGTTAATTGGTGTTAAAAGGCGAGATTTGCAAATCAAAACATAATTGATAATATTTTTTTAGCATTGTTAGTAATAGTGTTATTCGTTCGTACTAGTATTATTAGTCGTAATAATTTATTACTATATTATTTTAATGACCTACGGCGCCGAAACGTGGACACTGACAGTGGGACTAGTTCGAAAACTCAAGGTAGCTCAGCCGGCTATGGAAAGAGCTATGTTCGGAGTTTCTCTAAGAGACAGGATCCGAAATGAGGTGATCCGCCAGAGAACTAAAGTCTTCTACATAGCTCAAAAAGTTAGTACGCTGAAGTGGCAGTGGGCTGGTCACATCTGTCGGACAACCGATTACCGCTGGGGTAAACGAGTTCTCGAGTGGAGACCGCGACTGGGCAAGCGTAGTGTGGGACCCCCCTGGCTAGACGGAGCGTCGATCCGCGTAAGGCGGCTGGCAGTGACTGGATGAGAATAACCGAAGATCGGGTTCAGTGGCGCACCTTGGGAGAGGCCTATGTCCAACAGTGGACTCTTTCGGGCTGATGATGATGATATTATTTTAACAAAATTAGCATGGACCTTATAAATAAAGGTTATGAAAAATTGCTTCATTCACTGCTGTAAGAAAGCTTCCATTATAATTGAGCTGCTATTTGCCAAGCCTTACGTCTTGATCGATTACCGACACGTCAGGCGGAGTTCGTGAATGAATTACTGCGATGGAGGGTGTGTCTTGGGGTCAATTGATTATTTGATTAAAACGGTAAAGGGTAACGCTAACAGTAAAACATGATGAATAGAACTGATATTTTGTAAGGATCGATAGAAAATAAAAGAAAGAAATAATAAATTGCGGAACGGCATATATTCAATCGAGTGCAAGTCTACAGAAGGAATGTGAAGGTGGTAGTGACAGATGTCACAGTATAGCAGATGACGTTGACAGTGACATTTGTCATGTCAGTGTTGCCGCTTATTTCCAACAAAACAGGTGAAAAGTGTTATAATAAAAAAGCAATTATTGCTATCAAACGGTAAAATGTAGTAACATAGAGGTTTTTTTAAGATTACTTACTTATTTTGCCCGCCTTACTCTTTCTTCCTTATCTCACACACAGTTGTTGACTGCTAATTATGATATCATTCATATTTAGTATTTTAAATGTGCAGTAAATATTATAGGTAAGTATGTATGTTTTAATCAAATATTCAATTGAAATTTAGGTTGCATGCCGAGTCTACAATTATTGTAAGCTCTGCATGTAGCCTCATCCTACTAATATGAGTCCACCGCTGGACATAGGCCTCTCCCAAAGTGCGCCACTGAACCCGATCCTCGGTTCTTCTCATCCAGTTACTGCCAGCTGTGGCAGGTAACTGCATTGAGTTTGCTACTATATTATATACTAGCTGTTGCCCGCGACTTCGTCCGCGTGGACAACTTAACATTACACATTCTTATGTATTACGTGTTACTAAATCCTAAAAGAAATCTATTAATCTGGTTATGCATTAAAAATATTAATACATATACATAAAAAAAACATACTATCCAATTGAGAACCTCCTTTTTTGAAGTCGGGTAAAAATTAGCGTTCCGGCGGCGGTTTCGCCCGTTGGACCACAGTTTTTTAGGTTTCCGTAGCCAAATGGCAAAAAACGGAATCCTTATGGATTCGTCATGTCTGTCTGTCTGTCTGTCCGTCTGTCTGTCCGTCCGTATGTCACAGCCACTTTATTCCGAAACTATAAGAACTTACTATTGAAACTTGGTAAGTGGATGTATTCTGTGAACCGCATTAAGATTTTGACACAAAAATAGAAAAAAAACATTAAATTTTGGGGGTTCCCCATGCTCAGAACTAAAACTCAAATTTTTTTTTTTCATCAAACCCATAGGTGTGGATAGGTCTTCAAAAATAATATTGAGGTTTCTAATATAATTTTTTTCTAAACTGAATAGTTTGCGCGAGAGACACTTCCAAAGTGCTAAAATGTGTGTGTGTCCCCCCCCCCCCCACCCCTGTAAGAGAATGATAAAACAAAAAAAATATATGATGTACATTGCCATGCAAACTTCCACCGAAAATTGGTTTGAAAGAGATCTAGTAAGTAGTTTTTTTTAATACGTCATAAATCGTAAACCACAATACTATTATTAAAACATCGATTAAAGTTACAACGAACTACAATAACTTTTATATTATGTTACTTGCTGCTACGGAACCCTTCATGGGCGAGTCCGTCTCGCACTTGGCCGCTTTTTTTTAAAATAAAGTTGACATTTACATTTATCATGAATTAAAAGATTATCATATAATCAATATTTTTTTTTATATTTTAATATTGTGCAAATTAGGTGATATTTCCTTCCCCCCCCCCCCTTCCAATTTGTCTTTCTTTCTTTCTTTCCTTCTCCATCCCCTTCCCACAACGTTGAAAACCCTTTCCCCCACCCCTTCCCTCTCCCTACTCCTACCTCTCCCCCTTCCCTTAACCCACCCCTTCCTACACCCTTTATTTACCACTGCCCCCTCATCTTTCCTCTCTTACCCTAATCCCTCTATTCTTTTCCATCCGACTTCCTTCCCCTCCTATTCCCTTCCTATGTTGCATATCCAATTAACTGTACAACAAAATGTCTGTCAAACTGCTGGACATGCCTTCCCCAATGAATGCCACAACGCCCTACAGATCAAGCCGCTTCCGGCCACCAACTTCAGGTCGTCCATACACCTGGCGGCAGGGCGTCCCACCCTGCGCGTGGGACGTCGCGTCCCACTCTAGAACCCGTCTGCCCCAACGGCCGTTCGTTACTACGACAGATGTGACCTGCCATTTCAGCTTACTAATTCTTTCGGCTATGTCGGTCACCTTCGTTATTCATAGGATCTCCACATTACGAATCATATCACTCATAGAGACCTCGAGCATTGCCCTCTCTATAGCTCGCAGAGCCACTTGAATCTTATGGATCAGGCCCACCATCAGTGTCCACGTCTCCGCGCTGTAATCATGACAGGCAGGACGCACTGATTAAAGATTTTTGTCTTTAAACATTGTGGAATAGGTGACGTAAAGACTTGACGCAGTTTTCCGAATACTGCCCACCCTAACTGGATTCTTCTGTCAGCTTTTGAAATTGATCCTACCCAACTATATTGTCTGTCCTAGGCAGACGTACCTACTCCTGAACAGCTTCGATATTGACATTGTCGACGATCGCCGGTCTAATACAGGGCCACTAATTATCGAATAGCGAACTTTTTGTATCGAGACTTGTGGAAATACCTGAAATACATCAGCTAAAATAAATCTATAAATGAGCTTTAAAACATCTCTGTCACTTTCTGTCAAGTTCTTGCATCGACCAGTAATGTTGAACTACACTTTCATACAAATGATATGAAATGAGAGGTCAACTTGTATATCAGCATCCTGACATTTTATTGAGATATGACTTATACCAGTATGAGGCCCGAACTCAAAGCTATTAAACAGTGAAAACGCCGTCAAATTCTGTTCAGCAGTTTCCAAGATTAGCCCGTACATACATACATACATACATACAGACAGATAAGAAATTTGTTAATTATATTTTTGGACTCTACTGGTCTTCAGTAACGTCCGGGCAGTGAAATTTTTTTTTTAACTTTAATGTACAGATTCGCTTTTCTTTTGTTTTTTCTACTCTTTTATTATATGTAATAATAATAATAGATAGATTAAAGAAGTGTATACAGAGACTAAGCGATATTACCGCTTAGATATAGATGTGTAAGCTTCTTTATTGATGTAACTGTGTGTTTTTATCATGAAATAAAGAGTAATTGAATTGAACAGTTCTTATCAATTATACTTTCAAAACAGAGTCCTGTGGTATGTGGTTGAGGAATCTAAAGAAATCAACAACGATCGTATCTTTATTATATTTAAAATTTTATTTATAAGGTTCATTGGGGCAGTTGCGACTTGGGGTTAAATTCAACTACTGATGTTGAATTTACCCCCTAGTTGCAATTACCCCGGCTAAGTTACCACTTAAAAATAATTCAATGCTTGATTTGTTTGTAGGAGTAATAGAATGGCCGGTATTCCCTCAGCGCCATGGGTTTGAAGCCAATCGGCTGATAACCGATAGGATAGTATGGCAACGGTGCTGTCGGTGGGACGTATTGATACTCGTATTTGATCGGTTCGTCTTCGACCAACCGGTATTGACCATCTTCGGACCAATGCAGCTTAGCGGTGGCGATAGCGAAGCAAACGCACAGGATAACTGCGATCAGTTTCATCTGGAATGAGGCTTTTAATTAATTTAGTTCACTTACTTCAACTTACAGTTGCAAGTTATGATAAAATATTTCTAAACAATAAAATTTCACTGCTCCACCTCCCCAGGTGGCCAGGCTTATCTTGACACCAAACCCCCCAACCCCCCAACCTGTACACTCTGGTCATCGTTTCATTGCTACACTCCTATTTGCAAGCAAATGGGAACCTCAAGAGGGGAAGTGGGAACTCTCTTCCTACTTTGACTCTTTACTTCTATAATTAAATTTGTCTGGGGCCCAAAATAGCGTAAATTCATGACCTGGGACTTGCCCTACCTTCACTGGTAGGTGTCTTTGCAGTTACCTCCGTTGATCCTCGCTTAGAGGACTTGCGGGGGGAGAATGGTGAGGAGGCGGGAATGCTCAACCTCCCCCCATATCTCCGAAGTTTACTCAGCGAATAATTATTATTGTATTATTGGAAAAATGAAACGATGTCGCTAACTTACACAGTTTTTTTAAGAAATTAGCAAAAATCTTTTACAGACCAACTTATTAAGCCTTAGTTATGCATGCGATTCTAAATTTGAACTTTATTGCTAATAATACACCCACTTAAATAACTTGTATATGTCGCACTTGACCAGTTTTAAATGCAATACTGCTAAGATTTTGTTCCATATTAGTCTTTAGAATCTAGAGTTCTGTTCTCAATCGTTTATGTCAGGTTCGAGAACTTCATTAATAGTTTATTTCAAAGTAAAGTTTCACAAATAAAATATATTTACAGGCATTTCATTTTAAAAATGAGTCACAATTTTCTTTTAAAAAGAAAAGTATTTTTTAAGACAAATTCAACAGAATTAATGAAGTTACCCAAAATAGCCACAACGTTTATCCCTCAAATATTGCTGAGATAAAGAGACTTAAGATAAGTTCAAGGCAGCGTTTAATTTTAATTAAAACCTCCAGGCTCTCTCAACATTCGTTAGGAGTTGTCAAGTGAACAGTTAATTAAATGAATGCCCTACTGAAGGGCTCCTGGGCACCCGTGTTTGGTTGAGATGTGTTCTTAAACGTTTGACATGACCTACCTGATTAATTTACATTATAATTAAATAATGACGTCATATACAAAGTACAAGCAAAAGGGAAAACATTTTTTTACGGAACTCATAATAATAATATTTAAAAAAACTATACAGGTTTGTATCATCATCAGGTTATTTTTGTCACCACTGAGAGACAACCCTCTCTCATCTGCCGGAGACAGACGGAGGATTTGGCCTACACTTCCCTCGCTGGCCAGACGGGTTGGGAAGGCCTGATTGATGTTTCATAATTTATTCCCTTAGTCGCCTTGTACGACATCTACGGGAAGAGTTGGAGTGATCCTATTCTACTCTACCGGAAACCACACGGCAGGTTTGTATAAGGTAAGCTAAAAAGGTAAAATTGTGTTATTGGAAGGGTGCATTAGGGTTATTGCGACTAGGGGGTAAATGCAACTACAAAATTTATATCTGTCACTGGATGAAGAATAGACAATAATTTTTATTTGCGAATATGAGTAAACATTTTTAGAAGTTCTTGTACATTCTTGCATACAGAAAATCATTATTTTTAAAATTTTCGCATCCAGTGATTTGTATAAACTTTGTAGTTGGATTTTACCCCCTAGTTGCAGTTGCCTCGGGGAAATTTACCTACCTATAATTTAACTCTGTTTGTTGCACTTTCAGTTTAATCAGTAAAATAATCTTATTAACCCAGCCGAAATATCATATTTAGCTATAGCGTAATCTAATCAGGTAGGCACTCCATATAGTGATGTCAAATGTTTAAGAACACATCTCAATCCAACACCCTTAGCACAGATGACTTAATAGTTACCCCCTTAGTTACAATTGCCCCCTTGTTGCAATTACCCCATTTTATTAAAATTATGCTAAGTATAGTATTACGTCATGTTTTAAATAGCTTATAGTAAGTAATATTTTTTCTTACCTTTGTAGGTTTCAAAGTTGTTACTGCTCCAGACTGACAATTAGTGAATGATGCCTTTGTATCAAATTTTAACTGTTTTTATATATTTTGAACTACGATTAATGGTCAATTTTTTGTGTGGTCGTGTAATTGAGATATTATCTTATTATCAGTTATCAAATATATTTTTTATGATATCATTTTAATTGCAGAAACGTAATAGCCAATTAGCTGATGAGTTCAAACGACTACACAATTATATACAGTTGTCAACAAACAACATCTGCTTTTTATTAGCTAACCAAGGGGTTTTTAGTTTAAGTATAAAAATCTCATATAACCCTACTTTCCCCCCAGAGGAGATCTGGTATCTTAAAAAGATTCTCCAACCCCCTCCAACCCGTCAACATAAAAAAAGATATAATTTGGAAACCACTACAGTTATACTACAAAATGTATACATACATAATGTTCACGCCTTGGTCCCTGAGGGGTAGGTAGATACGATGTATAGCCGCTTTGCGCGATCCTGACACACCTCACTCACATCCATTATCCTTTTTATGCTTTTGTTCATCTCACTGCGGACCCCAGTCTTTTTGAAGACGTCCTCCTAGAACGTCCTCATTGAGGTCGTTCTAGGAGGACGTTCAGGAATCAAACTGGTGACGTCTTCAAAAGGACTGGAGTCCACAATGTGGAAGGCCACATTCGCGCTGTAAATTGACAAAAAAGTGTCACTTTTCACTCATAATATGCTCTAAATGCCCAAACCAACGCAACATATCCTTCTCTACCTTCGTTACTACATCTTCTTTCAAACCACACTTTTCGCATATGTATTCTTTACTGTCACATAACTTCACTAGGCATACTTTTCCCCGGCACAGTAATAATTAATGAGGTAGGTAAGCTAAAAAAGTACTTTGTTTAAGGCGGATCCCTTATTGAAGGGCCCTTCACCTGGTACAATAATTAATTAAAGCTTTTATAAACAACCCCTGCTGGGGCTTGAGGCCTCCTGTGGTTCCTACTGGGTGGGGGCCATGCCGAGAGAGGAGCGAGGAGCGGAGCGGAAAGCCGATTCACTACCTGTTAAATTCAACGTCTGATCGGTGAAAACTCAAAAATAACCAGCTTTCTTGTTTTCAAGGTATCTTGATGAATATTTTTGTGATTGAGTCTTCAAATTCCAAGAAATTATCAATAATCACACTGTCACAGCTCACTATTGTTATAAATGTATTAACGCTCAATCACGCTATAACGGCTGAACGAATAGTGATGAAACTTTGTATTGTGACAGATTCTAGCCTGGATTAACATACTCGTATAAGGTACTTTATATAACGGAAATCTGTCTGGTTCCCGAGGGAAAGCGTAAATGATTTACTCAAACACAGCCTGACGTCCTTAAAATGTAGCTGTTGGATGTGGTGGCGTATCTTGGAAGAGACCTATGTCCAGCAGTGGACGGCGAATACTCTAATAAGTTATTTATAAGCTGACTTGTGTTCTGTTTTTAAAAAAAGTAAGTAGTTTTATAATTCAAAACTATCTCTAAATATTTTCAGAAGTTTTAGTGTCATTTGTGATTCTTAAAGTTGAACAAAAGTTTATTCCTTTGTTTGGCACTCGTAGACAAATTCGCGCGTGACTGAAAATCAGCGTCTAACACCTTATTTGGTCTAGGCATTTGCTTACTATATATATTTATTTAAATTTTACTTTTATTTAACTGCTTCATACATCAAAGTCAAAGTCAAGTCAAAATCATTTATTGCATATGAGTACACTTGGTACATTTATACACGTCATTTTTTTATCGACTACCGCTTCCTAGGTGTTAGCGCTGTGAAGAAGAAACGGCGCAACAAACTTCACGCAACACATCTTTTAAAAATCAAGTTTGCATGCAATTAATAAAGATTTTGCGAAGCTGGATTAACATTAGTACCAGGCATCTTTGTCATTCAAATAATCGTTTACTTTATAATAGGCTTTCTTACAAAGTTGTTTTTTAATGTGAATCTTAAACTTACATATTTTTCTCTCTTTGTTTGTTGATTTGAATTGTGTGTACCAAATATAGCAGTAAATAAATGCTTTCTTTCTTTCTTAACACGTTCATACGCAGAACCATCTAATGAAGATATGAACTAAAATTATTTATTCCAATCGCCTATAGCTTGTGGTTTGTACTCAAATTTTACGGGATTTATGAATTTCTTTCATATTTCAAATAAATTGTGGACTACAGCCAGATCCCTCAACTTATTTATTAATTTCACAAACCGACTGTGAAGCTGTGCTGCCTGCATTTTGAAGGTAATGGTATTTTTCTTTCGAAGGCGTGTTATTGTTTGAAAATGTGGTGATATTTGTTTGTGATGATCACCACACTTTAAATTAAAACGTTGAATATGTAGTTATCTCCATAACAAAACTTAGAATGACACCACAAATATAGACCGTACAGACCACGACGGCACGCCCCACTCCTCTCTACTTCGCTTCCATTTCATATTGTTTACTGTGTTAGTTCTATCATTACGCACTGATCATCAATGTGTGCGTACACTAACATACTGACGTTCGGATAGGTTCTAAAACTCATGGAAGTCAGGCAAATATTTCTTTCAAATTTTTAATTTCTATTTTTAATTAAATAGGCTGGGGGCCGCAGTGAGAAGAATATATGAGTGAGGCTAATGAGATATGTCAGGATCGCGTAAAGTGGCGATACATCGTATCTGTCTACCCCTTTGGGACCAAGGCGTGAGCATTATGTATTTATAATTGTCGTGTTAGTACGACAGTTAGTTTCTGAGTAGGATTTAACTAACAAAATATACTCAGACTTTGTATCTGAATTTAATGAATTTAATTTTACTAAATAAGTACACAAACCAACTCTCTAGGACTGGACAAATTTGTACAAAACTGTCCTTAGTAGGAACAGAACAACACGAATAAATGCTTAATTTTTTTCACTTGAATACTTCGTAGAGAACGTTCTACAAGAAAATCTATTTATAGTCCGACGCCAAAAATAACTTAAAGTGTAGGTAAAAGACAAAGCCACCCGCCGCCGCTGTGTACCATTTCATTTGTTTTATTGACATTTTTGTCACCAGCCGAGGGTGAGGGGAGAATTGGCGAAGGATGGAGGGTTCTGGGAAATTTCGACGAGACGCTAAAGGGGATAGAATGGGGCAGTTAGAGGTAGGGATGATTCTAGAGAACTGTTATGCATTTTATCAAATGTAGTCGAATCCCCTTAGGTTTTTGACGGCTATGGTGGGTTTATCATGGTCTACGAATAGAGGATACCCGATCGTCTGCCCTTGATACTCCATAGAAGCTAACAAATTTAATTACCTTCTCGTATCGCTTCCCTGATCCAGCGGGTGAGGTGCAGCTCCAACAGCCTCCTGCAGGCTGTGGCGGAGAGGCTGGACGTGGACAGTGCTATTATGCAGCATTGGACCCGCGTCCACCTCGTCAAGGAGACCTAAATTTATTTTTTATTGTTCTAATAATACTTTACTAACATAGTTAATAGTTATAAGGTATCTTTGTTACTAAAACTCTATGGGCAACGCCTGAAATAAATGATTTTTATTTATTTTATTTTATAAATTCAGCGCGCTAGAATAGTCGGTCGCGAGAGGGACAACGTTATACGCAATGACGTAAGTGCTTCTCTTTCTAACATCAATTATTATTTTGATGCCTCGCTGGCCTAGTGACTTGGTTATTGGACTCAAGTGCCAGAGATCTTGGGTTAGATTCCCACTGGGACAGACAACTTTGTACAATTTGTAGAAGTTGGTCTGTGTTACCTTATTATTATGTCTATATTACTATATATTTGTAAATTGTCCTATCCTTGTTTAATTCCCATAGCACAGTAGTAATCCCAGTTTGGGATTAGACAATTGTATGTATATGTATGTATTTTTTTTTATATTATTGTTTTATTAATAATATTTTTTAATAATTTCCATTATTATTGAATCTAGGAGTAAGTAAAATACATAAGGTAATAAAGTAACGTTTTCCGAATGCCTATTTTCACCATTTAAATCCTTTGGCAACCCTGCTTAAGGGCGGATTGCACTCACAATTGGTTTGTTACATTCACGAGTTCATTTCGTTGATAGTGAGTTCATCATCGCCTTAAATGTACTGGAAGCAACAGCGCTTATTGTTTCTTTTTAAATGTATTTTAGTAGTAAGTCCTACTTTTTAGTTAACGCAGTTAATAAAACTGAAAATTAACAAATAGGTGACTGAATTTTAAAATAGTTCGCAAAATAAAATAAACACCTAAGATTTATGTATCCGCACCATCAACTACCTCTTCTGGATATAGGCCTTATGAGTATTGCTACGCAGACTTGGTTGGCCATCCATCCATCATCATCATATCAGCCCTTAGTCGTCCACTGCTGGACATAGGCCTTCCCCAATGAACGACACCACACCCGGTCGTCCGTCCGCCCTCCACCGTCCATGGCGTACATTGCATTGTTAGCTTTACATTATTAATTAAATTTGATATATACATAACATTTAATTAAAATTATAATATAATGTCATGCATAAAATCAATTAATGCTTATACCAAAATTAATAATTTAATACAATTACTCCACTTTTATTTATCTTAAAAATATCTACACCGAATACCTTTTCTCCCTACGTCACCGGGTCAGTGGCATTTATGGCGCAGTTCGAACGTTTACGCCGCCATTGTTCGGAAGAGTAACTTAATCAGCAGATATTATTATTTCGTCTAAAAGCAATTTTCCTTTAATCAATCAAGCCATTTCCTTAAAAAATACAAATCACGTTTCTCCTAACTTCTCCTTTATCCCAAGGAAATTTCATTCAATATTTTATATTGAGTTACAGACAGAAAATGGCAACAAAAAGCAAATAATATGGCGGGGTGCAAAACAGAATGGTGCAAAGTCAAAGCAGTTCCGGAGGGAAGGAAATCTAGTGTAAAGAAAAAGAAATAAATTGTTAGAACGTGTGCACAACATATAGCAAGAAGTTGGTAGTTTGTTTGACACAAGCATATTGCTTGTGTGTTAGATATATGTGTTTGAACATATAGAATATTCTTTATTTGATCAGAACAATAATAATCATAATCATATCAGCCCTTAGACGTAAACTTCTGTATATAGGCCTTCCCCATTGAACGCCACCACACCCGATCATCCGTTCTCCGCATCCAGCCACTTTCGATCAGGTCCGAATATTATATCTAGAGTCTTCCAACCGAAAACAAAAAATGAGTATCTGTAGAAGCCGAATTCGCCACAAATAAGTTACAAAAAATTAAGCAAACAACATACGATATAACGTATAATTTTTATTATAATGCTCATTTGCTTTGATTGCAATAAAGGTTATACTCTAGGGTTTTTGCTGGTTTCGAATATACGGGTAAATAGCGATTAATACAGGTTTAATTGTAGTGCCAAAGGCCGAATCAAATTGTTTACAAAACAGTTGAATGTAAATTAATGACAGTAGACTTGAATAGGGGTTTTCACAATACTATTCATCAAAGATGAATTTGGTCGTTCTGGACCAGAAGGTGCAGCATGACTTATCAATATTTATCATATAGTACTTATTATTGATATCACGGCGCAAAAAATCACACCGCAGTAAAAAATTGTAATTGCAATTGAAATTCCGAAAAAAAAAATTAGGTACGTCGAATGGTCGAAGTTCTGTGTCTCTAAGGCTAATAGAAAATCACGGGACCCAGGCCATGCGACGTATTTTTTTCTAATTATTATTATAACTTTATTGTACACAGAAAATATAAAAATAAATACACAGAAGGAGAGAACGTATACACAGGTGTGCTTATCTCTTAGATAACAGATGCACATTTTAAAATCATCTGTTATCTAATTTAATAACCAATTAGTGTCAATCATAAAGGAAAACACTTTGAGGTGAAACTATGAGCTCGAAAAATTATTTTATGTATGATATATAGATATACCTATTATATAGATATTCCGAATTCGCAATAACAATTTACATTGGTTTATGTATTTTTTTAGTCGATGTATAAACCACACTAAAGTACACTGGCCAACAAAAGTTCTCTAACCCCGTTGTCTAAGTGTAAACGAACACTTATTAAATATTGACCCCTTTCACAGGTGAGCCCCCCTTCGCCCCTCGTCGCGTGCCGTTACTCATTCATCACGCAACCTATGACGGTCCAAATTACAAGTTTCATTTCTTCCAAACAGCGGGTAAAGAGCTATTTCCAGTACAGGAAATGTAATATGTCGATTTGTGAAGCATGCTTTAGAAATCACGCTTAGTGTTTTTTTTTTTGATAAACTATAAAAAAAAATACTATTTTCAGAAAACTAATATTTTATATTAGAAAATTAATTTTTAATCAAAAAAAAATATACATGATAGAACAGAAAAGTGTCACCAGCCGATTATTCCTTAACTAATAAAGATATCCAAAAATCCAAACTGATATGAAGATGACAAGTGGCCTGATGCTAACTAAAAATTAAAAAAATCTAGTAAAAAGGTACCAGATTTTTTGTCCATAAATTTAGTAAGTATTATTTTTTTAACACCGATGTAAAGCCTTATTTATCATCTACATAAAAGATTACGTATTTCAATGTCGAAATCCCAGTAGTTATCGAAATAAAAAGACTCTTTTCAAAATTTGAGAAAAAAGAAACAATAAATTGAATTAAAAATAACCTGCCAGTGCGATAAGTTAATTTAAAAAAAAATAGCCAGAGCTTCTAAAAAAACAAAACAATAAGATTTTTGAATCTGTGTTGTCTCTTCAACTTTAGAAGGTGACGGTAATAGAAACTTTAGAAGGATGAATGAAAAACTGGAATATTGACCGAACAGATTGTTTCTCCAAAACCTTCGCAGACCGACACTACTAATGATATTCCGTATCCAATACCTAGTAACGTGGGGAATTGCAATCGTGTTCCAACGCGGAAAACCATCGGATATTCACCGGAATCGTCCAATAAAAAACCGACTGAATTACTCGAATTCACCGTCAGACCAAACCAACCCCAATGCAATTTTGTGCTCGATTGTACCTGCAACTTCCGCGAGGTCGTTGGACTTAAACAGTTTTCTTCTTAACTGTTTGTGGAAAAATAGACATATTTTTGTTTTTGTAGTTGAACCACACGGAGTTTTGTAAATATACATGGTGAAATATAGGGTGACCATGAGGTTTCTATTTTGTGGGACTTCCGAAAAGAATATTTTAAAAACTAACGACGGAAAATGATGATTTGATAATTAGGGGAACAAGATTTTGAATGCATGTAATTTTTTTTTATATGAAAAAATCAATTTTAAAAGGAGGATTTGGAATTCAATCAGATTTTTCATTATAGTCTTCACTCCTTATTAAAAACAGCACTAAGAAGGCTCTCTAACGGCCGGTTGTCACTTTGTTCTTCTGTGTAAGTTTACTTTGACTACCGTCGTCTTTGACAGTCCTTAATTTAGACATCAGACTGGTGAAACGGCGCAACAAACTTATAGTAACACATATTTTAAAAATATTTTTGTGTACCTACTTACAATGTTAAAAGAATTTCTATTCTAAACCTTTCCCCCCTTGGTGGATTTTCGCTAAACTTAGCAATGCGAACTCATGGCTGTTACTGGCAAAATAATTTGTATGTTATCAAACAAACACAAAGCTCTAGGACTAAGAAATGTCGGTGTCTTTATCTAGTTTGCATTGTTGTTATATGACAAGGGTTATCTACCTTTGTTATTGTTTATTCATGTTACCCTCGTGGGTCCTTCGCGGTGTAGACAGTAAGGAGGGTAGGTAACTTGTAAAATGTTTTTCAAATTTCCTTTTCTTCATAAACAGAAGAGTTTACTGGAATTCCTAAGTACTGTCAGTCGTGTCCGGTTATAAAGTAATATTTTTCAGAATCGCTTTATAAAGTCAAATATAGGTTCATTTTTCTATTACGAACTCTAAGTTAAAGCACAGATTACTTAATAGTTACTATATATACGCTTTTAATCATCTACTGTCAGACAGTACACGCAAAATGTGTCTAAGACGCTCGACTTAACGTTCTTTTTACTCCGTAGATGGCAAGCGATGTGCGGCAGGCGGGTGGCGATTGATATGCCGAGTAGCGCGCAATAATGTGTCCAAGTAGCTCGACTTAACGTTGTTATTACTCCGTACGCGCGGGGCGAGAACCACTTCGGGGCAATCCGAAAGTTATCGCGGTAGGTTCGATTGAGTGACGGAGGCCTGCCCAAAGTAACTGCAATGACGGACAGACCTGACGAACCGTCGGAGAAATGTGACAGATATCAAATAGTGGCAGTTATGTAACAGTTAGGTATATTCTGCTGTACAGCACTGCAATTGCAAGTTTGATGCTCCATCATACCCCATCGCATCTCATCCTCCGAAGCCATTTAACTCGGTCCCCCACTGTAGAATAAATGGGATTTTTATTACCTTTTTATTGAGTTAGCTCCCAATATTTCGGCATTGCTAATGGCCACGGGCAAATTGCACTCAGGAGCAGACAAACTTGGCTTTGTTGCCAAAATGTTCTTGCCATACTGCGTACAACAATCTAAAGGCAAAGAGTGCATTTTGAACAAGGAAATGTCCAAAGTTCTGCTTGTGTAAACATGAAAGTAATCAATTCACGCACGTTAATTACGTTGTCGGTTTAATTTCTAATTTCTTAGGCCAGATACATACTTTGGCATTTTAGAGGCGTCGCACGCCCGGCAGTCTCTGACTGATCGCCAATGAGCTCAACTCTTGTATTGTGAGCTCATTGGCGTTGCCGTTTTTTCATTGCAAATAGAAATCTAATTACTTGTATAACAGGGAAGATTAATTATCTGTAATTACTCAAGGAATTTAACATGTTAAGACAAGATATTAAGATTAGATTGGACGACGATATTGTTTGCCACACAAGTGGTATCACGGGGCGAAAAGCGGGCGAAGGAAAGTCACTTTGCTACGTTTCTCAGTACCGCGCAAAGTGGCGATACATCGTCTCTGCCTACCTCTCTGGAACCAAGACGTGAGCATTATACAATACAATACAATCCAATAGACTTTATTGCACAAACAAATACAGTTACACGTTATAGAAGTTACAAATAGTACAATTTAGGCGGTCTTATCGCTTTAAGCGATTTCTTCCAGACAACCTTTATGTATGTATATAAGATTAGATTTTGCAAAAACTGCGGATTCGTATACTGGGTATGTACATTAAGGTAGAGTCAATATTTCCACTTTTACTTTTAATTCGCTTCCGTTCTTTCCCCAAATCCTGGCCACCGTAGAAGTGAGTCAATGGAAACTCCTACATGAATCATTGAGGAGGCGGTCGATGCAGTCTGCACGCGAACAAGTCCAAACTAACAAGCAACTACTTTCAAAGGTTAGACGATTTTCACAGAATAAAGATACGATCTTCTAATGAAAACAAAAAAACTATTTCCGTTGACTGATCGTTGAACCAATGTCGGAACTGATTCACTGATAAACACATCAGCTACCACCAGTTATACCATAGAATCCTACTTCCTACTAATATTATAAACTAGCTGTTGCCCGCGACTTCGTCCGCGTTGACGACTTAACATCACAAATTATTATGTATTTCCCGTAAGAATGGGACGACCTCCGTGGCGGAACGGGTAGCTCTCGGACTGCCACGCCGGAGGTTGCGGGTTCGAATCCCACTAGGGGCAAATGTTCGTATGATGAATATGAATGTTTATACCCAAGTCTTGGATGTTTATATATTTATTTAAGTATGTGTATCCGTTATCTAGTAACCATAGCACAGGCTCTGCCTAGTTTGGGACTGGATAATTGGTGTGAGTCTGTGATATTTATTTATTTTCGGGATAAAAACTATCCTATGTCATATTCCAGGACCTAAACCTATATGTATATATATAAAAGCTAGGTCAGAACGCTTCGATCGCAACAAATAAAATTTAAGGTAAGTACGTATTCCTAAGCACCTAAGTACAAGAGTGTAACTCCCCACAATATTCCATAGATTTAATAACCCTTAGAAAGAGACGGATGCAAGTTGCATCTTTCGTTTATTGTAGCAATAAAATCCAATGAAAAAAAGAGAGCCATATTAATCTACTTTGACATATTTTCCGAAGCCGTGTGGTTCCCGGCTTAGAATAGGGCCACCACAAATCTTCCCGTGGGTGTCGTCAAGGCGACTAAGGGATTGCACCAGGGATGGGCAGAAGTATATATAAAGATCATTACTGCGATCAGCAATCCGTCTGCCAAGTGTGGTGATTATGGCAAATCTCCGAATGGAAAACCCACCAAAAGTGGCATTCTATTGGGGAGGCTTATGTTCAGCAGTGGACGTATATAGGCTGATGATGATGACATATTTTCGTTGCCAGTACATAAATGACAATACCCAATTCCGACCCCTGATTACTACTCCAAGCATTTCTTTGTGAGGTATTCAAAAACAAAATTAAAATTCTTTTCTTCGAGAATTCATGGCTGCCTATGAAAGATTAATCTTGCTAAGTTAAACGAAGTCGCATAAAATCCGGTCAAGTGGCTTATTGTGTCGTGGAATGAGTGTTCCGTATAATGCTTAATAATTTCCTTATTCGAAAATTGCATTTGCACGAGGATTCGTTGAGCGTCCTCGATGTCGCTAGATTAGCTTTTTAATTTATTCTTTTAACTAGCTGTGCCCGAACAATTATCTATAATCTGTCTCCCAATCAAACTCTGACTTTGACTACGACTACGAACCCGATGCCCACGCCCACCCCCACGCCCACTATAAGTCCCAATGTAATCGAGACTTATCGCAATCTAAACAATACCGAACATTTTAATTACACATCTTTATTATATTGCATACCTACTAATCAAGGTTGGATAAAAAACTTTTTTTTATATATAAAACATGTTTTAAACAATTTAAACAGTTTTAAACAATAAAAAACATGTTCAAAACAGATGTTTTAAACACTTTGTTTAAAACATGCCAACCCTGCTACTTATGTGTTTGAAAACTAAAAATGTCCATAACTCTTGATTGAGTAAACCCATTGTACAGGAAAAAAATACTAGTTTTTAATTAGATAAGGATATGTATATATGAGATACTAGCTGTTGCCCGCGACTTCGCCCGCGTGGACAACTTAACATCACAAATTATTATGTATTTCCCGTAGGAATCAGATGTTTTTTCGGGATAAAAACTATCCTATGTCCCATTCTAGAACCTAACCTATATGTGTGCCAAGTTTCATCCCGATCCGTCCAGTGGTTGAAGCGTGATTGAATAATAAACATCCAAACATCTTTTCTCTGGCATAATATTTTCTAGCCAATATTCTTGTCTTGATAAAGCGATAAGACTGTATTTTTTCTTTATTCCATATGGAATAATAACCTCTATCTCACTTGATGGTAAGGTAGAGCACGCTCGCACCCAGGAGATGCCTATTCACTCTTCCTTTAAAAAGATCCAAATTATACTTATCCGGTAATACCGAAGCTAATAGGTTGTTCCATTCCTTAGCAGTTCGCATTATTAACGTGAAAGGTAATCGCTATAATGTGGCAATGATTTTATATGTGTGTTATAATTATTCAATACTTTATATCATGCGGTACTGATTTTCTTTAAAACAAATAGAGTCAACTAAGCTGTATGTCTGAAAGAACATTGCCTGTTCTAAATTATTAAGTTCTGAATAAAAAAGTTTTTTGACAGCCCATTCAATTCGCGCGCGCCAAAGAAAAAAATGTGATGATACTTAAAATATATAATCCTGTGACGAGTATGTAATTGAAGTTTTTATTTGTTGGCTAACGCTAACAAACGAGGAAGCAAAACGCTTCATGCGAGAACGTGGTATGTCTACTACATAAGGATGAAGTCCCTCACCACGCCAGTGATGGAACAGGTATGGAATCAAATCGTATAATTCCTGGGCACACTCCCCAAAATGTAACCTGTAGAAAACCTAAAGACAGGCCACACTGCGACGATCTTTGAGGCTCTGTGCAATCTAATGTTTGAGCAATAAAGTCTAATTGTATTGAAAATGACAATAATAATTTTTCATTTTCAATACACGATTTGGTTAGTCTTGAAAAAAACATTTTCGTTGTAATCAAGTTCCTTTTGAATGCGGAATCCCAAACACAATACAAATCGTTTGTAAGCAATATCTTAGGCGCGGAAAAAGAAAGTTTGGAAACGAACAAAAGAACATTATGCGTTATCGGGATAAAAGTTCACAAAGCAATAAAAGAAGTTAGGGCAGAAAATATTAAATATTCTCTTATAAACCAGTAAATAGAAGTTTATGTGAGCTCCATCCGGAACGAGGAGATGATCCTCAAACTTTTAGGCGTGGGCGAAATGAGAAAAGGGAGCAGTGTTAAATGAGAAATAATTTAGTTGAACGCCATGACTTTACACTTTATTTCAATCTGCATATATTAAGGTAATAGAGGTAAGGTTTGCTAGTTTATTCGTGGTAACCCATAAAACCTATGCATCTGTAATGGACTGCTTATGATCGGAGCCAGTTCTAGATTTGCCTGCCTTTTGCTCATTATAAGACTTGTGTCACCAGACAAGAAAAATTTCTATGCGCGTGTCTGATCCGACATAAGAAAAAATGTATTGTATATGTATGGTCTCATATAACAACCAATGCGACTGGATATCTTACAAGACATTTCTGATAAGGCACAAGAAATTTGATTCTATATCAAATTTGGTACTAAACGCATTATACTTGTCCTTTCGGTTACTCTAAGGTTGACTGGAAGAGATCCCTAAGTGGGATAAGTCCACCTTTGTACACAGTTTAATTCCTATTTTATTATTGTTGTTGTTGTTATTTTTGGTACAATAAAGCGTTTACATACATACATAAATTTTCTGATAATGGGCGCCGAGTGAAGGGCGGGTAAACATTGACGAAAAATCTGCAAAAGTGTTCTATTGCGCGATTTCTAACTGTATCTGCTCACTAGAAATATGACCACAAATATGAGGCATGAATGTTGCTCAGGAGGGGCGGGCTGTGTCAGTAAATCAGCACGCGCGGAACTGACGTCAACAAATGGCTATAACCGTTCTATCTCGTTAGGATTATCCCCCCCCCCCCCCCCCCACCCAGATAACATATTAACATCATCATCATCATGTCAGTCCTTAGCCGTCCACTGCTGGACATAGGCCTTCCCCAATTAACGCCACCACACTCGGTCCTCCGCCCTCCGCATCCAGCCGCTTCTGGCCACCTTCTTAAGGTCGTCGGTCCATCTGGCCGTCAACATATTAATACAATGGATCTATTATTATTGTTATTTTTATGTGCAATAAAATGTAACTGTATCGAATTATCGAACTTTCTATATGTTCACCAGGAAACATTGACAGGGTAGTTAGTAAATACATATATGTTTCTTTTTAATAGAAAACTCTAGAATAATTATTGGTCTATTGGAATAAATAATTGTTAGTCAACAGAAAAACACGATTAAAAATTAATTAATTAACCAAAGGTTTTTAATGTATTTATCAATTGTCTTCCAGGTTTTACTGCTGAGATGCATTACTGATATTAATTAATAAAAAAAAGGCATTAGTAATTACAAATATATTTTTTTAATATTTTTGAATGGAATGTTTGAAGCAAATTAAAATGTAATCCATATTCCATCTGGTTGGCGCAGTCAAGTCTTCGGAATAGACTTTAAACGGTAACGTAGGACTCGCCTTTGTCATATGGACCGATAACCAGAAAAGGCGTTTCGTGTATGACCGGTCCATATGTCAAAATCTAATGGGGTTGATCGTCAAAAAATTACTCATGACAAGAAGTTTGAAGCTCTAGTATCTCAAATAAAATCCTACTTTGATATACACTTTCCCCTAAGATCATATCCTAGAAAAAATAAAATAAGCCGTTGGATAGAAGAAGACATAATTAATAAACAAGAGTTACTAAAAATTAATGATTTTAAATTGAAATATCCTGAAAATGATGAGCTGTCCGTACTTTATAATAAACTAGAACAGATATAAATGAAACCATGACTAAAAAAAAAAAAATACATAAATAATAAGTTTTTAAGTAGTAAAAACATTTGCAAGGCTGTATGGAATACAATTAAATATGAAACTTGTAAAAAGTCTAGTGGGCCAAATCCGATGATAAAGTTAACAGGCACAAAAAATAATCCTGTTGTATCAACGATCTCTATGCACTACTGATGGAGCGTTCCAAACAATCGCTCTGTTCCACGCAAGTAGCCACAACTCTTTCACATTCACAATGAAACTTGTGCAGTTAATACGCAGAACATTTAATTATTACTGAATATTGCTACGGTTAAAATAAGTCAATATTTAGTAATTAATTAAATGTTCTGAGTAGTAACTGCACAAGTTTCAAAATGAATGTGAAAGAGTTGTGGCTTCTTGCGTGAAACAGAGCGATTGTTTGGAACGCTCCATCTAGTAGTACATAGAGATCGTTGTGTTGTATTAGCAAATGCTTTTAATGCACATTTTAAGCAATCTGCATGCAATAACCTTGATCGTGAATTAGCAATGTTATTGCTTAGTGAAGCATACCCATTCTCTACAAACCCATTGATAGTAGAGCCAGTATGTTTAAGTGAAATAATAAGATTTGTAAGAAGCATCAAACCAAAGGAAAGTTGCGACTTTTACAGTTAAAAAATTATTTACATCTCTCATATTCGGTAAGTAGGTCCTTATTACCCCCAAATGGGACTTGTAGGTGACCAATTAGCGCTCTAGGGTAATAATGTAGCTAGAAAAGCCCTAGGGCGGTAAGTAATTTAAAAAAAAAACTCTTCACTCTTTCAAAAAGTTCGCGTACATCTAAGCATCATACTGGCAATAGACATCATGCATTCAGCCCAATGACAAAAGAGGTCGCTTCGCTATTCAGCCTTGTCTTCGTATGAGTATAATAGTTATCAATTTTAAATATCGAACGGCGAAGCTCAAGAAAATTGTTCTCATTTCACTATAAATTTTAACTAATAAAATGTTTTATTCTTGTAGTGCCGGTTTTTTTCTACTTACCTCACAATCGAGATGTAAAGCAGAGTAGTTAGCTCGGCTGTAAGGCATCAGTTGCACCCTCGAACTATAGGCGCCCTCGCTGCGCTCGTGCGCCTTAATATCTCGGGCTGCAATTGATGCCTTACAGCCCTTGGCTACTAATCTACTATTATTTCATTAACTTAAAATTAAGGGATGGACGATGTTGTGCAAGTGAGAGGTCCCAACTCAGCAAAATGCTGAATCGGAAGGTGCAGCGCTGGTTTTCTGTTGGGGTCTAGGCTAGAGTGTCTCAGTGTGTGTGGGGGGGGGGGCATCTGCACACTGTGAACGACGTACAGACAGTATTTATTTTAAAATTTGGCTTGCTTTGGTCTGAAAGACCCCAGTGCACCAAACCCGCAGTATTTCATAATAGATTGCACCGAAGCACGCGGCGAGGGCATAAGCTGTGAAATGCATAATGCATGCATCATGGCGGCTGGCGGGCTCCCAAACGGCTCACTCATGCCAATACCATGAACATTTTACATTATCCGATCGACTCTATTTCGACCAACACGAATACTATTTGTTAGTTGTCGTCGGTAAATCATTCGAGGATTGAGATCTTTATTTTTTACCTACTACCGCTTTCTACAGGTCATACCATGAAGACATATAAGGAAGACTCTAAGCTTTTCAGTCACATTGTGCAGTCTTCCAAGCACGACCTGGCTTCTACAATCGAAAGGCTATGGGAGGTGGATGGTCTGTAACAGCTATACTGTGTATATCTTGACCGTAAAAAAATATCCATTAAGTAAGCCTTTAAGAAAACCTTTCTGTTTTGTTTGATGTGGGACTTACACGTGTCAGTTTGTATATTTATGATAATGTAGTGTCTATTTGAACAGCCATGAGAACAAATGATTTCATTCTTAAAGAGCTCAATATAACAAAACGGCTCTCCACTATCTGCAATGAAAGGACTCTAAGCTTCTTCGGTCACATTATGCAGTCTCCCAAGCACGACCTAGAGAAGCTCATCATCCTGGGACAAGTTGAGGGCAGGCGTGCCAGAGGACGAGCTCCGACGAGGTGGTCAGACCCGGTGAGGAGGGTGGCTGGCGGATCCTTATATGAACGGTGGGGCCTTCCAATGACCGCATTTTATACGGTCGCGATCCTCAGCAGTGAGGGAACGACAGAGAAGAAGGTTTCTAATTAGATAACAGATGACATATATTGTTCACTAATTGGTTATTAAATTAACAGAAAAAAAATAAGATAAATTAATTTGTTTCATGGTGTAAGCGCTGCGCTGTGAAAAGGAACCGGCGCATCTATGCGTGTTTAAATGTAACTTGTAACAAGTGTAAAGAATTCGGAAGCAACCGCTAGTAATCAATAGACACAAGGGGGATACAACTCCTCGGTTACTGTGAATAAATCCGTCTCTATTGAAAGTATGAAATGTTATATTCCCAGCGCAAGGGGTGCATAACATGTGTGTGAATTATAAACGGTGCTCTCCGAACACTTAAATTGAAATATTGTTATATGTAAATTGTAAATGAAATATTTGCAACATTTTAGATCGTTCTGTTCACGACGGCACGTCGCACTTTCTCTAAATAGCTTACATTTCATTGTACATATTTTTACTGTGTTAGTTCTATCATTCTATATCATTTTTTTCTAATTAATTTTTTATACTGACATTTGTAATCTACATGACTTATTTTTTTTGTAATTAATTTTACTCATTTTGACATTGTCCTGACATCATTTTATTAATTAACTTTATAATATAACTGTAATCAATTTTTGTGATGACATGTCTAAGTGTACTTTATGTATCTAAAGATTAAATAAATAAATACAAAATACAATACACACAAATCATCAGTATACACCAAGACGTCGCTAAAAGTAGCGGGGCATGTTGTTGTGAGTTGAGCGATTTCATTTCAGCCTCTCCCAAGGTGCGCCACTCAACCCGAACGATCTATACCTCTTTAACCGCTCGGCCACGACCTTGCCGCTGCCAGCGGCAGCTAGGAGCGGGGCGGCGAGCGGCGAGAACAAATGTACAAAAATGTTAGCAGCACGCCACGAGGCGCCGCAATCAGCGGCCAACCCTCCGCCTGCCGAAACCGCGCCGCTCACCGCGCCGCGTCCCGCTAAGCCAAAAGTCGTGGCCGAGCGGTAAGCGTACAGTTCGTGCGCCAAGCCAAGTTCAAAAAACACTGTCTGCAAGCAAGCCGTGCAGTATTTACACGATCCGTTTGAAATTTAATCCGGTAATAGCTTGTCTTCCGGTAGTGCGAATACCGGTTGCAATCCTTGCCTCATGGCTTGAAATTCCGGTATTTTCAAGAACTAGTACCTATTAACTTAATTTATTTAGTTTTAAGAATTTTATTTGACATTTTTATATTTATGTTAGTTATTGATGTTTTATATTTAATTGTGTTTAATTTGCCTTTATAATTTGATTTTATTTAACTTGTGTATAATTTTTATTTGACCTGTAACGGACGTTATCAATAAAGTATGTCTAGGTCTATGTCTTGGCACGGAACGGTATCTGTTGAAACGGTATTTCCAAATGCTAATACCGGTATCAAGCAACCTGTGGGGCGCACGTAGTGAGCGCGGGGCCAGTTACTCAACGTGGATGTCGCATTCAAGAACCGCTAATATACCGGTGAAAGAAAAATGTCTTTACCGGTATTTTGGAAACCTGGAAATACCGGTATCAAGCCCTGGTCGTACTTTATCCAGTGACCATGGCACTGACACGTTTGGCTATCTTCCAACGTCGTGTTTCATGCAAATATAATATCACTAGCAAACGCCCACGGCTTCGCCCGCCTGGAGCAAGTTTTTATTTCCCGAGGGAACCATTATTCCAGAGGTAAACATGAGCCTATGTTCATGTACATGATTTCGTATGTACTAATCAAAAAACATACACCGACGTACTATCTCGAATGACCGTCGGCAGTTTATTCCACATCTGCGCAGCTCGCACAGTGAAGGAATTGAAAAAGAATGTGGTGTAGGATTTGGGATAGGTGAGGGTCTTGGTGACGCAGTATTTATTTAAAAGTTTAAATAATTAGCTTCTTCTAAAACAGTGTAACTTTACCTGATTTTACTGGAGCAGCCGTCTTAAAATTCCTGAAAAGATAGAAAAATCATGGATTAATAATTACGAAAAGACTAAAGTAAAAGAGCATTACCTATCCGAATGATCTCTTTGTGTGTATGTATGTAACATTATTCTGTATGTACGTATCATCATCAGGTATTTTTGTCTCCACTGCAGAAGCACAACCCTCTCTCATCTGCCGGAGACAGACGGAGGATTTGGCCTACACTCCCCGCGCTGGCCAGACGGGTTGGGGAGGCCTGATTGATATTTTATAATGTATTCCCGTAGTCGCCTTGTACGACGACATCCACGGGAAGAGTTGGAATGGTTCTATTCTACTCTACGGGAAATCACACGGAGAAATGGTGCTAAATTCAATTTAATTAAATGACAAAAATATGGTTGTTTTAGAATCTTAACTAAAAATATTAAAACTAAGAATTAGAGTGCATGTTCCTATGTACTGTGTGTTTAGGGGTGTGTCTGTGGGTGTGTGTGTGTGTGTGTGTGTGTGTGACACTGCGGCGGTACTCTATGTGTGAAGTGTCTCATACTAAATTGAACAATACAAAAAACCGGAAAACCGCCTCCGCCACGCATTCGCTTTCAGTGTGTTTCGGTCTTTATACCTAGATGTCTAGATTAATTAGAGCTAGCAACCCCGAGCACACACTAAGCAGACTTAGCTCTGATTAATTTCTGTTTCAATTCAAAGCCATGCTTACACGTTGCATTTTGAGCAGAAATTTAACGTCGGAGGAGTAGTGGAAATCCGGGATCCGGGTTCGATCTCCGGTCATGCCATGTACCTACTATTGTGTTTTTTAACTTAAGTACATTTACAGACTGCTCTCAAACTGCTGGAGGCGGGTCCGGTCTATCACCGTGGTCTCGTGAGGACCGAGGCCAACTTCGAATGGCTGAAAGATTCGCCCAAGCCTAGCACAAGCGAAGGAGACTGTTCGAGCTGCACAAGACATAGAAAACGAAGCTGAAGAGCCGTCCGACGGCGAAGTAATGTTGCTGTGGAGTTAAAACCCCAGGAAGGGGCTAGCTGTACAGAATGTACATCCTCACTTACCATCAGGTGAGATTGAGGCCAAGCGCAAACCCATCATCAATAAAAAAAATTACACCAGTGAACAAAAGGAAAAAGATCTTATAGGGGGATCAAGCAGGGTGCGCCGGGAACGAACATCAACGCAAGTACGCTTTCCCGCCATCATATAACTTAGACCTCGCAACCTCATTTATCAATGTATCTGTCAACTTACAATATGTGCATTTCTATTCTATAATAATTAAATATTTTTACTGTTACATATTTGGGCTATATTCCTTTCGACAACAACACACTTATTCCCGCAATCCCGCACCCTCCTTTCGAAGCAGTAGGTTAAACGCGATACATGAGCCCCATATGCAACTGCGTCTCCCTACCTCAAATACTGCATTCTTTGAGCGCACCACGATTTATAATGCGGTTAAAGTATATAACAAGCTGCCAATGGAGTTGAGGGAACTGCCAGATAAGAAATTTAAAATAATGTTAAAAAAATATCTTATTGCAATGTGCCCCTATAATTTGCGGGAGTTCTTAGAAAATAAGTGTTGACATTGTTTAAATAATTAGTTTTAAATTCGTTTTGACAAATTTTATATTTGACATGTAAATTTCATTCCAGATTAATAGTCCTATGAAAACAAACGCATTTGCGTCTCGAAAACAAAATACACAATAGATGGTGTTCCTAAGTGGACCGCAAAGTTTACTTGGTAATACAAACCTATTTTTGCTGCTGGTGACCCTTTCATGTATATGTTACCGAGACGTAAATAGCGTTGGTTTTCATAGGACTATTAATCTGGAATGAAATATACATTGACTATTGTATATCCTAAGTTATACCTATTATAATTCTACACAACTATTGTTGTAACAACCAAAGTTTTATCATCCTAAAAATAATGCAGTCAATGAGAAACGTGCTTAAAACTGGGACAACCAAGATGAAAGTATCGCACTCCACTGAGCGGTACAAAGAACTTTGTAGAGAACGTGTAAATAACATTAGTGGGCCAACATGTCGACGTCACTCAGTTATTTGTTGAAACCAACGATCTCTATGTACTACTAGATGGAGCGTTCCAAACAATCGCTCTGTTCCACGCAAGTAGCCACAACTCTATCACATTCACAATGAAACTTGTGCAGTTACTACTCAGAACATTTAATTATTTACTAAATATTGACATTATTTAACCGTATCTTCAATATTTAGTAATAATTAAATGTTCTGCGTAGTAACTGCACAAGTTTCATTGTGAATGTGAAAGAGTTGTGGCTGCTTGCGTGGAACAGAGCGATTGTTTGGAACGCTCCATCTAGTAGTACATAGAGATTGTTGGTTGAAACAGCGAAGGCGGAGACAAAAATACTTATACGAGAGACTGCACTTAGAGAGATTGTACAAGAAGGAACTAAAACTTTTGTACACTATTTTATAGGCTGCACCGCGGCTCCGCTCGCGTGAACTACAGAATCCGCAACCGTTCCCACTTCCGCTCCCGTTCTCTTCCTACTTCTACTTCCACTCAGACTCGAGGCTCTCAATATCCCAATCCCAACGCCAACCTCAACTCCATCCCTATCCCCAAAAACTAAATTTCACTCAATCCCATACGCGCCGCGCCGGGGCCGTTGACCTCGCCCATATGATGAACACACTCGAACGTTCGAGAAATATTGCATTTTTTTTATCAAAATTTTCGCAAAAAAGAGATGTTTTTTCATGAATGATTTCTAAATGTGATACTGAGTCACTGGAAGAAATATTAACAGTCGTTTTATTATCATCCGATGTAATGGCTTCTAGAAAAATTTACTTTATTAATATCTCAGATTCTAAGTGGCGTATCAAGATGAAACATGCACCAGGTTTTTTTTAAAATTCTAAAAAAATTGTTTTAGTTTCTATTGGCCCCTCATAATTTTTTTTTTAAATATCTCTTATGTACAAACATAGACCAGTTACAGTTTTATTATAAGTATAGATTAAATGAACATCTAACTTAACCTAACCCATATCAAATGCCCACTTTGTTTTGCAACCAGGGGGCCAGTTCTACTAACGCATTTTCACACAAAACGCAATTGAACTGCAGCTGAAACGCAAGTTTTAACACTATTCGTACTCCGCTGCGCACAACGTTCGTGCTTCAGCTGCGTTTCAGCCGTAGCTAACGTTTAAACAAACGTCAGCCGTAGATGGAACGAACGTTTTTCTACATTTTGACAGTTGTCTCAGGTAAAAACGAGACGCATGCTGTCAAAATAGCGTCTGTTAAAAACTGAAACTTAAATGTAACTTTTGTTTAAACGAACGATAAATGTTGAAAATAATAGAATTGGCCCCCAGTATATTTAGTGTAAGTTCAGTACTTATTTGATATGCGATTAAATATTTTTCACTAGCAGGTGCCCGCGACTTCGTCTGCGCACGATTAGTATTTCGAGTAGCTTTTCGGCCGCACGCCGCAGATGGTAGATTTTTTCCTACTTACTTGATATTTTGAACAATTTACACAATACCTTTATAAATTGTAGCCTATGTGTTATTCTGATGTATAAGCTATATTATTGTAAAGTTTCATTAAAATCCATTCAGTAGTTTTTACGTGAAAGAGTAACAAATATCCATCCATACATACAAACTTTCGCGTTTATAATATTAGTAGGATTTAAAATACCTTTATAAGGATACCTTTTGTCGTGAAGCGTCTGAACTACGAACAATGTGTGGAATAAGGTCATATATAGAAGCGTAAACAAAATTGGGGTAGACTGTACAGCATTCCCCTCTTTATCTCTCTCCTTGCATCCTTCGATCCATCCCTACCTCCCTCTCTTCCTCCCAAAAGTTCTGATATGAAAGAAGTATTTGAAAATTCTTTTACCAATAGAAAGCTACGTTATTTGTGTTATAGGCTATATAATTTATAAAGTTACGTGGTCCACGCGGGCGAAGTTGCAGGCAGACAGCTAGTACATAATAACATGTAATGTTAAGTTGTCCACGCGGACGAAGTCGCGGGCAACAGCTAGTGAGTTAATAAATGAATAATAAACAAATTATAAATCCTACTAATATTATAAATGCGAAAGTCTGGATGTTTAGATATTTGGATATTTGCATGTTTGTTACTCAATCACGCTTCAATCACTGGACGGACCAGGATGAGAATTGACACTAATATAGGTTAGGTACTAGAATAGGACATAGGATAGTTTTATCCCGAAAAACTTCTAATTTATACGGGAAATACCTACATAATAATTTGAGATGTTAAGTTGTCCACGCGGACGAAGTAATAACCATATTCATATAAAAAATTCGTCTCAAATACATAAATTACACTATCTACTTCCTATCCCTGATTATTATCAGCATAATAGAATAATGGTCTTTACTAATTAATTAAATTAATTAAAAGCTCAGAGCTTTAACATGCTCATATGGGCGTAGAAATGAGCTTTCTGTGTTAATCATAATGAGTTTAATTTAACTGGAAACAGTCAATCCTATTACCAGTGTTGGAGGAGATAGTTACCAACTGACGGCAAAATTAACAATTTTCTTATCTGATGTGGTTGCCGCGTGGTTTCCGGTAGAGTAGAATAGGACCACTCCAACTCTTCCCGTGGATGTCGTACAAGGCGGCTAAGGGAATACATTATAAAACATCAATCAGGCCTCCCCAACCCGTCTGGCCAGCGCGGGGAGTGTAGGCCAAATCCTCCGTCTGTCTCCGGTAGATGAGAGAGGGTTGTGCTCCTGCAGTGGAGACAAAAACAACCTGATGAATCTTCCCGTGGGAGTTGTCAAGGCGACTAAGGGATTGCACCAGAAACGGGCAGAAGCATTTTCCTGTGGTCATTACTGCGATCACCAATCCGACTCCAAGCGTGGTGATATGACAAATCCTTCAATGGACAGCCCACCAAAAGTGGCATTCTGTTGGGGAGGCTCATGTTCAGCAGTGGATATATACATACACTTGTCTAATCCCAAACAGGACTTTTTCCTATCAAACAAGGATTGAACAAAGTCAAAGTCAAAATCATTTATTGCATATGAGTACACTTGGTACATTTATACACGTCATTTTTTATCGACTACCGCTTCCTAGGTGTTCAATTCACAATTATAACATCCAGACCGGGACCAACTTGTACAAAGTGGTCTGCCCTAGTGGGAATCGAACCCACCGCCTCTGGCATTTTAGTACAATGACCAAGCCAGTAGGCCAACGAGGCGATTAAATATATAATTTTTTTTAATGAAATGAAATGAATGAATGAATGAATGAAATGAAAATTATTTATTTCAGAAAGATATACAATCCATATATAATTAGTAGGTCTTAAACTAGGTTAGTAGTGTGTCATATTTTTTTTTTCGTCAATTGTACAGTAGAAAATCAGTGAATTATAAATGTCAGTTAGAAGTACAGAATTAATTAAAAATTGCAAAAATAAATTCAATTTAAAATGTTAACATTAAATATCTAAAATAGAATACAAATTTAAAATGTCAAAAACAAATTAACCTATCAAAAGCGCTGTCCAGTGGCTGGCAATAGGACACTCGTGCCTCCTTAATGAAAAGACAGCTAATTTAGCTGGTGCTTCCATATCAGTAGTCGACTAGATTGTTTTCTTTTAATTGTCTAGTCAGTTCTTAAACATGTTTATTGATGTGGCAGATACAACAGATTCTGGCAATTTGTTCCATCTGGATACAACCCTGTTGCTTAGTCATAAGTATAATCATAATCATACATATTATGATTATTTGACGGCCTCCGTGGCGGAACGGGTAGTTCTCGGACTGCCACGCCGGAGGTTGCGTGTTCGAATCCCGCTAGGGGCAAATATGATGAATATGAATGTTTGTACCCAAGTCTTCGATGTTTATATATTTATTTAAGTATGTCTATCCGTTATCTAGTAACCATAATACAGGCTCCGCCTAATTTGGGACTTGATAATTGGTGTGAATGTCTGACATATTATTTATTTATAATATCACATATATTTGATCTGTGATAGCTTACCGTCAGGTCAGCCATAGGCTTTTCTACAGCTGCATTATTATAACGTTCCAATATCACATAAAAAGGCAACCAGACGAAGTATAAAACAAAAAGTTCCTTTACACGCCATTTCTTAGCGGAAGGAGGGGAGATGGATGAAAAATGACTTTTTACCGAAAAGTAAAACGTGGAGACACCACGACCGTCGGTCGATTACCCACAGATAAGTGAGAAGCGAGTGAGACTAACGGTCTGATCGAGTTGCAGGGACAGGGCTCCGGGAAATTCACACAAAAACGGGTTATTTTTATTGCTACGCATATCGAATTTATTAGTGGATGTGTTGGCATAATTATAGTAATGAACACAAAAACGAATAATAAACAAAAGATTCAGGCTATTTTGATTTATTTATTTCGCTAATATACCATAAAACAATATATAATATTATATACTATCTTAGCCATTTTCTAGGGCGATTTCGACTGACATATATGTCTCCTCTACAATTCTTGTCTTTTTTTACCATAAACATAGCTTTATTCATTTCAAAATGATACATTATTTATGAAGCCCTGACTCCCAAACTAGGTAGACTGTATTTCAGGAGTCAGCCGAAATACGTCGAGTGTTGAACATAAGCCTCCCCAATAGAATACCACTTTTGGTGGGCTGTCCATTTACCATAATCACCACGCTAGGCAGGCGGATAAGGCGGTTAATATACACAGGATAATGCTACTGCCCGTCCCTGGTGCAATCTATAAGTCGCCTTGACAACACCCATGACGGGAAGATTAACGGTGGCCCTATTCTAAGCCGGGAACATCTCTAATGTGTACATAAAATCCGATTAGAGAGATTTTAATTACCCTTTGTGCAGATAGTAACCTAAATCCGGTTAGCCTGGGAATCTGGCAAGATTTATTCGACCAGAAACGAATCAGAACAGACTTTTTGAGGAAAACTTCATCATAAAGCAATTTACTGCATCCTTTTCCATCTCCGGCTTCCCACACGTACCAAAGAGTAACTTGAAGCCTGAATGGCGCTAAGTCAACTTTAAGTACAAGCCGAGACTTTGAAAGTAGGTCTTTCAAGTCTCCAGTTGCTCAGTCATATTCAATAGCGCCGCGATATCGCGCTAAATTTCTTATGAATGCTCTAGCTGTGCCCCCGGCTCCGCTCGCGTGAACTACTCACTCTCAGTCCAACTACGACTACGACCACGATCCAAAACCCACGCCCACTACAACTTTAAATGTAGTCCAAACTCACCGCAATCTGAACAGTACTAAACATTATAATTTTTACTTCTGTGTTATATTCCATACTAACTTTTGATTGAGTAAGCCGATTGCGATGAAATAAAGACTAAATGTTACTCCAAGTTAAGCCCTATGTTTCTGTGAAAAGTCCATCAAAATCGCTTCAGTAGTTTTTACGTGATGCGTGCACAAACTAACAGACAAACAGACAAATCATCCAAAAGTGATGGAAATGTGTTCTATTACATATCCTTAGAATAACGATCTCTATTTACTACTAGATGGAGCGTTCCAAACAATCGCTCTGTTCCACGCAAGTAGCCACAACTCTTTCACATTCACTTTGGAACTTGTGCAGTTACTACTCAGAACATTTAATTATTTTCTAAATATTGACATTATTTAACCGTAACGTCAATATTTAGTAATAATTAAATGTTCTGCGTTGTAACTGCACAAGTTTCATTGTGAATGTGAAATAGTTGTGGCTACTTGCGTGGAACAGAGCGATTGTTTGGAACGCTCCGTCTAGTAGTACATAGAGATCGTTGCCTTAGACCTTCAATTTTAGGACTACATTTAGAGCTATAGTGTGCTTGAACGTGGAAATGAGGGTGAGACTAAAAATTATTATGTAGTCCACGCGAGCGGAGCCGCGGTCACAGCTAGTAAATAATAAATTTACGTGTAGCACATTGTTAGGTAGTCTCTTGTTTTATGTAACTACTAGCTGGTGCCCGCGACTTCGTCTGCACACGATTAGTATTTCGAGTAGCTTTTTTGTAGGACTATTTAAGATAAACATTTCCATCATACACATATGTGTAACTGTAGCGGTTTTGGAAGCGCACGCCAGAATAGCTCGCAGATGGTAGATTTTTTCCTACTTATTTGATATTTTGGACAATTTACACAAATATCTTTATAAATTGTAGCCTATGTGTTATTCTGATGTATAAGCTATATTATTGTGAAGTTTCATTAAAATTCATTCAGTAGTTTTTACGTGAAAGAGTAATAAACATCCATCCATACTTACAAACTTTCGCGTTTATAATATTAGTAGGAAGGATAGTAGGATAGGATTAGAAGGTTAGGTTATTAGCCTTACCGAATCATGCGGGGCTCTAATGAGGTGGAAAAATATTTCCCTAGCTAATCGTGGCTCAACAAGGCGGCGATGTTGTTCGCAACACATCACGTCAAGGGGTATCACGGGGCGAAAAGCGGACGAAGGAAAGCTGCTCTTCGCGACGTTAGATTGCGAAAAGTGGCGATACATCGTCTCTGCCCTCTGGAACCAAGGCGTGAGCATTATGTATGTAGAAGGTTAGACGCCAAAGGCTTATCAGAATATGTCACGTGACACGTTAGAGAGTAAAAAATGACTTTATCGTTAGACGGATATTAGCAGAAATGGTTACGGAGTAGGCCCACTGGTGTCAGAGGTCGACTATATGTCTACGGGTGCAAGCACTTAGTCTAATATGACTTTTGGTAACACGAGAGCAAACTCCACAAATCCAATCAAGCACAGCTTCCGGTCCATTAGTCGCATCGATTTATAATACCCTGGTCCTTTCAGATCGGAAGCGGAGATTATATCCTCCAGAGACCATTTGGAGATCAACACACACTAAGTTGTAAATTCGATTTTCAACAGGGCAAGGGTAAAATTGTAGTTCAGGTTGGAAAGCTTGCCTGGCGTTCTTGAGAGCGATGGTTGATATTCAAATGTCAACATGGTTTTACGAACTTCAACGGCAGGCCATTTCTGAGTCTTTAAAAAAATCACAAATCCAAATCCTCCGTCTGTCTCCAGCAGAGAGGGTTGTGGTCCTGCAGTGGAGACAAAAATAACCTGTTGTTGATGATGATGATGATATTATAAAAAAGGTTTAACTAAAAATTCCTAAGATTCAAGTTTAAGTAACACTAATTTGAAGAAAAAAACGCCCAATGTATGCGTTTCAAAAGTTTTTATATTTTTATTTTTAATCCTGATTTTGTTGTAACTATTGGTAATAATTATTTATTGATATTTTATCATTTTCTTTTGTGTTTTTTGACAGTGTGTCTATACCATGTCTTTGCTACGTATTTTTACAAAATACGCTATGTTTAAAATAAGTAAGTATACAATAAAATCCAAACAAAACTGTGGACTTAGCCTAGAGTTCGTATTGTCCTAAAAGGTTGAAATAAATGAGTATAGAGCTAATCTATTTATTTCTCCACCTGTATAAGAGAAGATGGGAATATTCTCTCAACTTTCAAACGTAATCGTGGAAAAAGCTAATTCTAAATAAATAAACCTATTCAAGATACATTAAGGTACATTCAAACTGAAAAGGCGACGACACGTTTCAAAACGCTAGCGCCGCGCCCGGCATTAATGGCCTCCTTTCAAACTAGTACCATCAGCAGAAAAACTTCGCATGCTAATCATGAAATTTGCAAATGAGGTCGCGTAGTTTGACATTTTTGATGCTGCATAAAAGTTTTTAAGGCTGTCAGGCGGTTCAAGTTAGATAAGATCTAGATCAAGTAAGTGCCTTCGCGTCTGTAAAGTTTCATAGTTTGCCGAGCTTGTTGGAAAAGAATCTTAAGAGTTGAGGGTGCATAATTTTTTTCAACTTAATATTTCATTTGGTCTGTTTGTCTACAACCTAGAAACACCATTACATCATGTTTTTCCTTCATACGAGGCACTCCACCCAATACCATATCAGGATGGCAATACACTTGGCCTTTGCAGCTATTCGCGGGTAATATAGTAGTTTTTCAAGTATATCGTATAACATTTTTCCGCCTCAAATCATAAACAAAATCCATAATATGTACATCATCAAATCTTTTCGACGTGTATGGTGAATTTTGTTTTTATCGTATTTATCTTAATAACTTTTTTTATGTTTAGTGACAACACAACTTGACATCAACTTACATTCTATGGTCAGATTTTTAGGGTTTAGGTAAAAATAATCAATCATTCAAGGTCAGTCAAATTTCATGTTAATCGGTCCAGTAGTTTACGAGTTATAGACAGATGGTGTTAGCTACGCGATACTCCAATATTGTAATATTTAATTACTTTATAATAAATAAGACGGATTAAAAGGTAAACCCTATAAGAGTGTTCGTTTTGACGAATCCCATTAAATCGACGGAACTTGTGTATTATTATACACTTTGTTGAAGACGTTTTTATGCTAAAAATTTACATCTACATACAAAAAAATTCTTCTAGATTTACAATAGAAAACCCTAAGGATTAGAAAAAAATTGTATTATCGTTTATAATAATTTTTTCTGCTAACCGTTCAAGTGAGAAGAAAAGCGCAGGTGGAGTGCTGTGCACACGTCGTCCTTTTGCAAAACATTCTTCGTGTTTAAGTAGTCTATTATAATTTGCACACCGTACTGCTAAGGCTGCGGTTACATAGTGTAGGAACGGCGTCGAAAGAAACTGTGAGACGTAAAGATTTCTATTCAAGTACATTTCCATTAGCGGTTTATAAAATCATCAGCCTGAATAAGTCCACTGCTGAACATATGCCTCCCCAATAGAATGGGATTTTTGGGAGGCCGTCCTTTGGGGGGCTTGCTTGACAGACGGATTGGTGATCGCAATAATGATCTTAATAAACACAGGAGAACGCTGCTGCCAGTCCTTGGTGCAACCCCTTAGTCGCATTAACGACACATGGAAAGATTGGCGTTGGCCCTATTCTAAGCAACGGCTTATATAAGGGCTGTGCGTGCGTTACTACAATAAGGTTCCGAATGAAATTATTAACTTGTCTGAACAAAAATTCAAATCTTCTATAAAAGTTAATCTGTGCAAGAAAGCCTACTATAAGTTAGATGACTACTTAAATGATAAAATTCCATGGAGTGCTTGATGGCTCAGCATAGGTAGACTTAATGATTGTAATGAATAAGATAAATCAAAGGTAGGGCCCTGTGCCGTTGGGTTTGTTGCCACTTCTTCCCCTCGGTTATACAGGTGGAAGTGGAGTAGTTTTAGGCAGAATTTGACGTCAAAAAGAGAATAATGTATTCCAATTTTGAAAATAAATATTTTGATTTTGATTTATATTGGGGCTGCCCCGATACTGCAGCGCGTCAGGGATGTTCGCAGAAGCTCGCACAAACGATTTTGCTGCAATAATGCGCAACAAAGCGAGCTCCCTGATGCGCAGGCTGCGGGGCAGCGCTAATGGGATCCTGAAAATGATCAATGAGAGGTTTGACGGCCCCATCATTAGACACTGGGTGGGGCTGTTGAAACGTATATCTAGTTATGTAAGAAATTAGTTAATAAGTTTACTAACATAGTATTAAGGCTTTACTAACACTATGGATGTATATCTAATCAGAAATAAATAAATAATAATGAATCCTAATAATGGTCTTGGCAATCTAACGTCTAAAAACTTTTAATCAAAAGAACGATACTAAAGAACTACATCAACCCCTTCCAAGAGCCGTGCCAATCTTTTCTGCCACTGAAGGCCGAACGTTTTCCGGCAAACTTCCAATCCATCCGTTTTTTCCGGACAGTCCATTAGTTACGGATCGCCTCGCCCCGGACCGTGTCCGTGACAAATTAAAAAGGGCAATCTGTTTCCTTTAAGGTCGTCCCACACAATTGCGATCACAAATTCGACAAATGTTTTTAACTAGCTGTTGTGTGGAGTAAGTTTTTCTTTCACGTGGCAATTTTTCCATTTTAAAAATAGCCTTATATTCACTGTGGACGCAGGCTGCAAGTATACAGAAGTAGAAGGTTTTTACCACTTAATGGACATAGCTTTGGCATAACTATTTATTTGATTTCATCATCAGGTTAATTTTTGTCTCCACTGCAGGAGCACAACCCTCCCTCATCTGCCGGAGACAGACGGAGGATTTGGCCTACACTCCCCTTGCTGGCCAGACGAGTTGGGGAGGCCTGATTGATGTTTTATAATGTATTCCCTCAGTCGCCTTGTACGACATCCACGGGAAGAGTTGGACTTTGATTTAATTTCTTTATTTCAGTTTACATCTTCTTTTAATAAATAAAATCGTAAACTTCGCGTGTCTGTACTTTGAAGATATTTGCAAAAAAAATTGGGAGGTCTAAGGATAAAAAATATATACAGCTGCTAGGTATACAGAAAATCTTATCTTCTAAATTATCAATATGTTGACTGTTTTTAATGCTTCGGGCTATACTCGCAGAGAGCATGAAATAAAAACCTATAATGCCAAACCCAATATTTTTTTTACTTTTGTCAGATAGGTTTAAATTGGATACCGACGTGTTGAACAAGTAACTATTTAATGGAACATCGGTGTCGATCGTCACCGGTCCACGACTGGTCGCAAAATCGCATGAAATATGGCAACTGTGTGGAATAGCCTTTACTTGGGATTGGCTGAAAGACTTAGAAATAAAGAGTTTGATTGTGTTAGTTCTTTTTGTAATGTTAAGACAAATTATACTGGCATTTTCTGACAGTTGTAAAAGACATGACATAATTTTGTAAAACGATAAGTTTACCCCTGTCACACAGACGGTGTTTAAATGTTATTTACAACTAGCTGTTGCCCGCGACTTCGTCCGCGTGAACAACTTAACATCACACATTATTATGCATTTCCCGTAGGAATGGTACTGCATAATGCTCATGCCTTGGTCCCAGAGGTGTAGGCAGGGACGATGTATCGCCACTTTGCGCAAAGCGAGTTTCCTTTGCAGGTTTTTCACCCCGTGATACCCCTTAACGTGATGTGTTGCGAACAACATCAACTCGATGTTGAGGTACCACGACTAGCTAGGGAAATAATTGTCCACCTCGTCAGAGCTCCGCATGACTCGGTTGTAAAAGAAAAAAATAAATGAAGGCAATTCTTTTTAAGTTTTTTTTATTGTTGATGTGTTTGGGCTTGATCTCAATGTCACCTGAAGGTAAGTGATGATGAGGCCTAAGGTGGAGCGCGCTTACCCAAAAGATGCCTATTCACTCTTCCTTTAAAAAGATCCAAGTTGTACTTGACCGGAAATACCCAAGCAGGTAGAGAGTTCCATTCTTAGCAGTTCGAATTATGAAATAAGAAGCAAAACGCATCGTGCGAGAGTGTGTTATGTCTACTACATAAGGATGAAGTTCCTCACCACGCCTGGGAGTCCGTTAATAGAGCATGCATCAATATGGATGCCCGGCGACGATATTTAGTCCGTTTGTCTGTAAAGCGAAGATATTTAGTTTCATTAGGACAGCTGAAATACGTCCACTGCTGAACATAAGCCTCCCCAATAGAATTACACGTTTGGGAGGTGGATTGGTGATCGCAGTAATAATCCAGGAGATAGCTGCTGTCCGTGCCTGGTGCAATCCGTTAGTCGACACCCATGTGAATATTGGGGATGGCCCAATTCTAAGCCGGGAACTACACGGTTGATATATATATATATATTTATGATTTATTTATTTTACGACCTCCGTGGCAGAACGAGTAGCTCTCGGCCTGCCACGCCGGAGGTTGCGGGTTCGAATCCCGCTAGGGGCAAATGTTCGTATGATGAATATGAATGTTTGTACCCAAGTCTTGGATGTTTATATATTTATTTAAGTATATCTATCCGTTACCTAGTAACTTAGCACAGGCTCTGCCTAGTTTGGGACTGGATAATTGGTGTGAATGTCTGACATATTTATTTATTATTATTTATTTATTACCGCGCGGACGCAGTCGCGGGTACAAGCTAGTGTTACATAACAATGAAAGAAAGCCAGAAGCAATGAGAGTATAATGGCGTGGATATCTATTCAACCTCTGACGAGCTTCATAATTATCCTTTCACTGATATAATGGGTTCCTCGTTAAACAATTTTATCTAGAATTTATGATCATTGTTTCTCCTATGTGGTAAGTTTGAACACGTTTTTAACACAATTTTTATATTCTATAAAAAATACTACAAAATATTTTAACCACATGGTATATTTCCCATAATTTAAAATTTCAGCACAATCGGTCGAGTAGTTTCCGAGTTATCCGCCGGGCAGAAAAACCGATAAACATAAAAAGGTTTTACCAAAGAGATGATGAGTTTTACGATCATAATATCGTCGGTGATGGTGCAAAAATAACGAAAAAGTTATTTCGATTTTTATTTACTAACAAAAGCTTAAGCAAAGTTTTATACCAATGACTTTTACGAAATTTAAGTACGGTTTATTTATAATACCATAGGCTTTTTGGTGAAGGAAAACATCGTAAGGAAACCTGCATATGCCAAAGAAGACATTCTGAGGCGTATGTGAAGTCCACCAAATCTGCTTGGGGCACCGTTGGTGGTCAGGGGTTTGGCACAAAAGATCCTGAAGGGTCGAAGTGTCGCCAGGTCTTCCTGGCCCCCTAAGAATATAAGCTAAGCTAAGCAAAGTTTAAGCTTCTTAAGTAAAAGAAAAGATAAACATATTTTTTTTCACGACGTTCCAATGGCAGTATATAAGTTTTATATCCACCCAAATACCATTATTCAGAATTGTCTTCGTTCTCGTATTCTTAAATCCACTATATTCACCTACTTTTGATAACAGGATTGTGGGATTTGGAGGCTATACACGTCCTACTAACTTTTAGAAATAAACAGAGACAGAAACGATCTTTTAATAAATTATGTCCAAAATAAGAAAAAAACAAGTTTGTTTAGTATTCTGTATTCTAGCATTAAGACATAAAAGGATCAAATTATAAATACGTTGAAGGATCAAATTAGTAACGTCCTCAAAAAGGCTGGGGTGAAGAATAAAAGGAGGTGCATGAAAAGGTTGATGAATTTCAGTGAGGCTAGTGAGGTGTGTCAGGATCACGCAAAGTGGCGATCCATCATCTCTGCCTATTCCTCTGGGACCAAGGAATGAGCATTATGCAGTCCCATTCCTACGGGAAATGCATAATAATTTGTGGTGTTAAGTTGTTCACGCGGACGAAGTCGCGGGCAACAGCTAGTTGTAAATAACATTTAAACACTGTATTTGTGACAGGGGTAAACTTATCGTTTTACAAAACGCTTCCGCTTCTAGAAAACTACGGAAATAAAGCAGGAAGTCTAAAAGCCAATGCTGTTGAATAATTTCGATAAATATTCAATGGATGCCACCCATATCAGTGTAGAAGGTAAGGTACGGGGTAAAAATTGAAACAGAGAAGGAAAATACAATTGAAAATTCTTTTCCAAGAACAAAAGGCAAGATAGATAGACCTAGGAAATACAATGCAGAACATAATCATAGGTTACGGGGTATTAAATATACCTGAGGAGGTTGTTCCTGCGTCGTTTCGAGAACAGTTTTTTTCCAAAATAATGTTTACATCGGGCTGTGGCGTTTAGTAGTGTCTCAAACCTTACTAAAGCTTACATCAACTTTAGTAAGCGAAGTCTTGATATTAGGACCAATGTTGGTCTGAGGAACTCTTATACTGATAGTAGAAAGAAAATAAAAAGATATCGTGACTAGACTGATGGCCTTACTTAAACAAACAAAGGAACGAACGAACAAACGAACGAACGAACGAACGAAAGAACGAACGAACCAACAAACAAACAAACAAACAAACAAACAAACAAACAAACAAACAAACAAACAAACAAATAAACAATTATTCTTTTGAGTATTTACACCTGACCTCAATCTCGCCGGAAAGGAGGTTGTTATGAGCAGTATTTTAAACTAATCTCATTTATCTCGAATCAAAGTATGAAAGTCAAGACTCGCACTAAAGTCAAGAATTCGTAACGTTACCTTTTGTATGAAATATTTCTTTGACGTGAATTCGACGAAGGTCTTACACACGATAAGGTAAGAGCGATTTATAAACATCCAATAGAAGTTGCGTTACGAAAAATGTGTCCTATCGAGAGCTTCGTTTAACCAAAGAATGTATGTTGTATACTTACCCTACAATTTACGGCAAATAAATGAAATAAAACTGTATTGTTATTGTTACTATCCTTTATATTATCTGGACTGTATTGACTTAATTTAATAAAAATAAAATTACTAAAAATAAAGTTGTAGTCCGACACTCCATATCGTCACTGTTTAGGAAAATTTGCTGAACCCCAAGATAGGAAGAGAATTTAAAACATATGTTGATTTGTTTCACAAAACCTGCGGTAATAGCCCAGACACACCACGTTTTTTTATGATTTTTGTACATAAAAAAGTATTTTTAGGAAGAACATATTGTTATATAGTGGACATTAGCACTTTCCGGATAGAGCTAAGGAAAGTCGACCGGACACAGCTGGCGGATGACAGATGAGTGACGGGTAAATATTAGGCCGTTTTGTTATTAACGCGGTATTGGGTGACCTACTGCTTCTGATGGAATGGAAGTCAATATGGACCTACCCATGCCGATATTACGGTGTATATCACAGTGCGGAGGACGTTTGTCTAGTCTGATAATAAGCGAGTTTCGCTCTATCAAGCTCTGTGCATCAAGTCTAGTTTACGTTGCACCGGAAATACTGAATTTTAAGTTGTTATCAACTAATAAATTAAAAAAGAGTTCTAACACCATGTTATAAGGTCAAAATGTACAAGAAAGCAATTAAGCAAACAAAGCAAAGCAAAAGACAAGCAGGAAAGCAAAAGATCTATTTTTTTTATACTAATTTATTTTTAGTAATTTTATTTTTATTAAATTAAGTCAATACAGTCCAGATAATATAAAGGATAGTAACAATAACAATACAGTTTCATTTCGTTTATTTGTCGTAATTTGTAGGTAAGTATACAACATACATTCTATTGCATATTTATACTTAAAGTTCCGTTACAATCATACCCCTTTAGGAGTGTAGCATATTATAAATATATCTACTTAGAAACTACATAAAAATTGAATTGAATTAAAATTAATGAATAATATTTCGTATTACTAGTTATCAGTATGTAGGTATATATGTATTTAAGTAAATTTTATTTATTTATTGTTATTAGATATCAAATTCAAATAAGTTAGGGTAATAATAGAATATTTGCAGACAAACAAAATATCTTCTATAATATAAAAATGAATCGCAAAATGTGTTGGTAAGCGCATAACTCAACAACGCCTGGACCAATTTGGCCAAATCTTTTTTTAAAATGTTCGTTGAAGTTCAAGGATGGTTTTTACGGCGAGAAAAATTAGAATTATTGCTGGAAAAACCCTACAAATAGCCCTTTTCTTTTTCCCATACAAATGATTTCTAACTAAAACGTAGTCAATTTGAGCTTTATTGCTATGGTATAAAGCACTCACAAGCACTCACTGTTGTCTAAGCAATGTAGGTGTGTTCCTAACGTCAAAGATCATATCTATCAAAACAATGTGCGTGTGTGCGTTGGAGCACAGAATACATAGTTGGAGGAGTTTAATGTCGCGTTCCGAAACTCGCGTTTCTTTTGTATTAGTTTCGGCACGCGAGATAAAATGCATCAGTTTCCACGTCATTACATCAGTCAAACAAAAATCGGAAGCGGGAGCAGGAGGGGAGCGGGAGTGAGAGCGGGAGTGAGAGCGGGAGCGGGAGCGGGAGCGGGAGCGGGAGCGGGAGCGGGAGCGGGAGCGGGAGCGGGAGCGGGAGCGATAGTGGGAGCGGGACGGGAGCGGAAGCGGAAGTGGAAGCGGAAGCGGGAATGGGAGCGATTCTGTAGTTCACGCGAGCGAAGCCGCGGGCACAGCTAGTTTACAAATAAAATGTGATTAATATTATAAATGGCAGATGTCATATTTTTGATTTCTACTACAAAACTCATTGCGATCAGACAGAGCTTAAGCAATAGGTAACTCTTTGACTTTTTCAAGAAACTTTTTACCTGACATAGATTTAATATCGTCTGGTAGCGCATTATACACCCGGACCGCGTTGTATTTGGCAACAGAGCTGCAACTTTATTACAATACTAATTTTAATTCAATACTATACGGATCAAGAACTGAGCTAAGCTATAAAAATGAAGAAATCCTTTTGTCCCTACACTAAAGTCAAATCCACACTGGAGCGGCGGTAATGGAAGACCCCTCACTGACGCAGGCAAAGCGCGGCCTGCTGCAGTACAAATTTGTGCTAAACCTAGGCCAAGCCTTGCCCGTAACCACCCCAATATGAGGGTGGCTTTCAACATCGCGTGCTACCGGCAACTCGCTGTATTAAATATACAATTTCGTGAATAATTCGGCCTAAAATCTCCGGCTTACTGGCGGTTCGGCATTCCCGGAACATTTTCAACCTATTTGCAAACATATTGGACCGTATTCGGCCGTATTGGACCCCCGATGAAAATATTTCTACCCTTTTTGACTTTCAAATGAATTGCTACATGAAATGCCTAAGAGAATTTTATTGCCCTTCGTTTTACGTACATATTGATGTATTTTCGCGTTCAGTTGTTTTTCTTGTAAATGGGATACGGTAGGTACCGAATATTTTCTTTCCATAAACCATTGCTGTAAATATAGCCTGGTTATATGTACATAGGTACCTAGTAGATATACCTGTTGAGTAAAATAAATAAAAACGTAAACATCGCGTGTCTGTACATTGAAGATATTTGATAATAAATAATAATAATAGTAATAAATATCTCAGACATTCACACCAACTATCCAGTCCCAAACTAGGCAGAGCCTGTGCTATGGTTACTAACGGATACACATACTTAAATAAATATATAAACATCCAAGACTTGGGTACAAACATTCATATTCATCATACGAACGTTTGCCCCTAGCGGGATTCGAACCCGCAACCTCCGGCGTGGCAGTCCGAGAGCTACCCGTTCCGCCACGGAGGTCGTCATGATGAAAGTATAATTATGTTGCCCGCGACTTCGTCCGCGTGGACAACTTAACATTACACATTATTATGTATCACTAAATCCTAAAATAAATCTATTACTCTAGTTATGAACTGAAAATATTTATATATATAAAATTCGCGTGCCGACGCCGGTTTCGCCATTGGACTAGAGAATTAATGTTTTTTTTTAAATTAAGTTGACATTTACTTAATGTCTATCATGAATTAAAAGATTATCGTATATATATTTATATTTTTTCTGTTTTAATATTGTGCAAATAGTTAAGTGATTTTATTTTATTAAAAATATATATATTGCGCAGGTGATATTCCCCTTCCCCTCTCCCATTCCCCTTTCCATGCCCCCTTGGTTCTAATAAATTAGGTACTTCATATTCACGATTACTTCTATACCTTAATATAACTTTTTGAATTATTCAATTCGGACATTCCATTCGAAAGATACCACGAGTTTAAAAATGTAAGTATTAGAAAAAAATCAAATGGGATCCAGTTAGACTGCCGCAGCCGTTGTTAATTTTGGTACAATAAATCGTTTACATACATACAATACAATACAATACCCTTTATTGCACAAACAAATACAGTTACAAGTTATAAAAGTTACAAATAGTACAATTTAGGCGGTCTTATCGCTTTAAGCGATTTCTTCCAGACAACCTTTGGGTAGAAAATATTATGCCAGAGAAATTGTAGGTTGCGCTGATTAGGACATTTAAATGATAAATAGGTACTTATATGACTATAATAAATAAAATAAAATTGCAAATAAGTTATAAGTATTAAGTTTTTATGGTTCTACACATATTACATACTACAAATATATACAATACATACATACAATACTAATACAATAATAAAAAATCACAATACAAATACATACACATAAAATACATACATGAGTAAATACATTTTGGGAGTATAATTAAATAAGAATTATAAAATATACGAAGCAAAAAGTGTGATTACAAATTTGAAAGGCTCAAAGTCGTCAAGGGACTTCGCCAGTCTGATACATACATACATATATAGACTTTGTAGGTCAGGTCAAATGAAGCATCAGATTCTTCAATATTTTATCAGGCTGATCTCTTCATAACTTCGCCTTTGGCAGCGGAAGTTATTTGATTGTTTGATCCTTCATACAAACACAATACGTGGCGTCCAATGTTCTTGTCAGATCATATCGAATACCGGATATATTCTTTCATCTCTACCCGTATCCGAACATTAATATCCGATACAGGTCGCCGCTCCTGTCAGTTGCATGTGACGATGGCCCCGGGAGACTACAGTGTGATATTTGTATTGATTCTTAGACGAGCGGACTCTTGTCTTGAGTAAGGTTTTTTGGAATATGATCGTATCGTCTAAAAGCAATTTGCTAATATAGCAAAATGCCTAAAATCTAATAAATAAAATCGTAAACATTGCGTTACTGTACATGGAAGATATTTGCAAAAAAAAATTTGGGCGTTTAAGGATAAGCAACAGAACACATTTCGATCATTTTTGAAATTTTTGTCTGTTTATCTGTTTGTCTGTGAGTTTGTGCACGCATCACTTAAAAACTACTAAACGGATTTTAATGGACTTTTAACCTAACTTAACATTTAGTCTTTATTTCATCGCAATTGGTTTACTCAATCAAAAGTTATAGACATTTTTAGTTTTCAAATACATTAGTAGGTAAGGTTAGTATGCAATATATTGCAGTAATAGTATTTCTGCACTATTCATATTGCGATGAGTTTGGACTACATATGGAGCTGGTAGTGGGCGTGGGCGTGGGAAAAGGGGAGCGGGAACGGGATTGAGAGTGAGATTGAGAGTCTGAGTGGAAGTGGGATAGGGAGCGAAAGTGGGAATGGGAGCTGATCCTGTATTCCACGCGAGCGGAGCCGAGGACACAGCTAGTTAATGACTAAATTTTAAATTGTCTCAAACTTAAATGGTCAAAATAGTTCGACTGTTCGTTGGCCTAGTGGCTTGGTTATTGGATTTGAGTGCCGGAGGTCGTAGGTTCGATTACCACCGGGGACATATGTAGCTATATGAAGAAGCGACACTAACCACCCCCGCCATTTTAACGTCGCCCGTAAAACGAAGCACGACTGGCAGTAAAAAGAAAGAATGAAAAAATATTTATTCACTAAAACCAACATCACATTCATCATCAGGTTATTTTTGTCTCCACTGCAGGAGCACAACCCTCTCTCATCTGCCGGAGACAGACGGAGTATTCGGCCTACACTCCCCGCGCTGGCCAGACGGGTTGGGGAGGCCTGATTGATGTTTAGTCGCCTTGTACGACATCCACGGGAAGAGTGGGAGTGGTCCTATTCTACTCTACCGGAAACCACACGGCAAAACATCACATTATACTCATTATTATTATAGATATTATTAATTAAATTAAATTAAATTACAACATATCTTAAAATTAAGGGGTGGACGATGCTGTGCAAGTGAGAGGTCCCCAACTCAGCGAAGTGCTGCACCCGGAAGCTGCAGCGCTGGTGGTCTGCTGGGGCCTGGGCTAGGGTGTCTCAGAGTGTTTCTGTAGGTGTGTGTGTGGGGGGGGGGGGGGGTGGAAGGGGGGGGGGGGGGGTGTTAATGTGGAGATGTATATAAATGTAGGTACATAAGCATAACACAGTACGCACTATATACTGGGCATCCCGCGCCGCGCCGCTCGCCGGTAAAAAGTTACTACGCCAGCGCGCTATGGCCCTGTACGAAGAGATCTACGCTCTAAGTTAGAAAGAGAAGCACTTGTGTTGTTGACGTACAACATTGTCCCTCTTTCGATCGTCTATATTCGTACGATGGGTGGAGCGGCCCTACAATAATTTACGCACAGACACAAACGTGTCGGGACAAGCTGGTGCCCCTGTACTTTTAGTAGGTAATTAAATCTGTACGCTTACTTATATGGAGTGCCGTGGGTGTGGTATAAACGACGTTGGCAGGCAGTACTTGATGTTGTTATACCCCCTTAGACCCCCTTATGCAATCCACAAATGTGCAAAGCTCAAATTGGCATTTCTACCTATTCAACTAACGACTGCTACGGTGGCCATTTCGTTTTGACATTTTCGGAAATGAAATCGTAAATTTTGATACACCCCATTTGCGGTTGGAAAGGTACGAGGTATTACAAGTGCACGGAAGTTGGTTTAGGACAACGATGTAACAATGATAGGGAGAAGGTACATGGAGAATCCAATTCGAAGAGATATTCGTACCTATGCAAACAGGAAAGGAAACGGTATTTAGCGATATTTTCCTACGGGATCAGAAGTCAATTAATTTATTTCGAGAAAATCGAAGGACGAGGCTTTTGGCATGTTTACACGTGCGAGACGAGAAGTGAGGCGAGCCCACCAAATGTTTATTGGTATATTTCATTCCAGATTAATAGTCCTATGAAAACCAACGCTATTTACGTCTCGGTAACATATACATGAAAGGGTCACCAGCAGCAAAAACAGGTTTGTATTACCATGTAAACTTTGCAGTCCACTTAGGAACACCATCTATTGTGTATTTTGTTTTCGAGACGCAAATGCGTTTGTTTTCATAGGACAATTAATCTGGAATGAAATATATGTACGTAGGAAGGTAAATGAAACGTCCGATAGGAATGGTAGCCGGTTTATTACTGGACTCAAGACACGCATACACTTGCAGAGTAGTGGGCGCCGCATACGCACCAATCCTCTTTTTAGGGTTCCGTAGCCAAATGGCAAAAACGGAACCCTTATGGATTCGTCATGTCTGTCTGTCTGTCTGTCTGTCCGTCCGTATGTCACAGCCACTTTATTCCGAAACTATAAGAACTAAACTGTTGAAACTTGGTAAGTAGATGTATTCTGTGAACCGCATTAAGATTTTCATACAAAAATAGAAAAAAAAAAAAAATTTGGGGGTCCCCCATACTTAGAACTGAAACTCAAAATTTTTTTTTTTCATCAAACCCATACGTGTGGGGTATCTATGGATAGGTATTCAAAAATGATATTGAGGTTTCTAATATCATTTTTTTCTAAACTGAATAGTTTGCGCGAGAGACACTTCCAAAGTTGTAAAATGTGTCCCCCCCCCCCCTGTAACTTCTAAAATAAGAGAATGATAAAACTAAAAAAAATATATGATGTACATTGCCATGCAAACTTCCACTTAAAATTGGTTTGAACGAGATCTAGAAAGTAGTTTTATTTTAATACGTCATAAATCGTAAACCACAATACTATTATTAAAACTCGATCAAAGTTACAACGAACTACTATAACCTTTATATTATGTTACTTGCTGCTGCGGAACCCTTCATGGGCGAGTCCGACTCGCACTTGGCCGCTTTTTTAATTTTGAGATCCTGATAACAATCGACAATAAATTAATGCTTGTAATCTATTTTCTTATACCTAGGTCTTATGTTTCGGCGAACGGGCGTCCCGTCGACATTAGGAGGTACCTGACGGCTGTCACCAGTCGAGGGACCCTCGCGCTCCGCACTAACTTTCCTGTCCACCATTCCGACAGTCCTCACTTCATCACCCGCCCCCGCCAACTCCTCACTTCCCTGTTCACCACCACAGCGTATCCACTTCCGATGGAACCGAAGTAATGATCTTAACATGAGAACGCTGCGGCCCGTCCCTTGACGACCCACGGGAAAGATAAGGGTGGCCCTATTCTAAGCCGGAAACCACACGACAAAACCCTGATCATATGTTAACAAATATGCCTTGTAGTTTCAATTTATAATATTGGTTCTTAAGAACTATACACTGATGTAGTTATATACACTGCGCTATCAAATTTCGAATACTTCGAGCCGCAGATGCTAAATCTATGCGACAAAATTTCGCAACTTTTAAAAATCTTTGGAACAAAAAACTTGACTGAAAGCAAAATAATGTTGAAACTTTGTTCTCTTTACTCCAGTTTTAAACAAAGACAAACTTAATCACTGAGTTTGATTTTTTCACAATCCAATTTATTAGTTCAAGAGACATAGATAATTTGTATAAGCTATACTTTAATTATTAATCATAATTATAAATTATAGTAAACCTGTCCAATAGATTGCCAATTTTGGTGGGCTGTCCATTGGGGAATTTACAATAACCACCACACTTCACTGATTTTGCTACTGGATTGGATTTTTTCAAAGGATTGACCTGAAGGTAAGAATTATATGGAATCATGATGATTGATGAAATTTGTTTGATAGTAAGGACCCCGCCACTATTTCCACAAACAACAAACAAAGAACTTGCTTTTAGAGCTCAAAAATGCATCGGCATTCGGGCAATATGCAATTTGAACCAAATAGATTCATGTAGGCCGTACTTTATAAAACTAAAAATACTGACTCTCCTGTGTATGTATATATTTGAATCGGCGGTTGTTGCAAAATCTAATATTAATATATTTACATTTAAAATTCGTATGAGGCAATTACATAAAATGGCAGTGTTACCAGCTAACACTGCCTTGTTACATAAAAGCCTATTCTGCAGGATACCTCACATATATAATAAAATCCCTAAAACGATACGAGATGAAAATGAGATTAATTTATTTAAAAAAATACTCCACGATCTGTTGACAGAAAAAATGTTATTATAGTTTGGAAGAATTTCTTGTTGACGGTTCAATTTAAGGTTTCAATTTGTATCTAATTAACTCTTAATTTTTTTTGTAACTTTGGTTTTAAATGCATGCTTTACTGCGACACAATGTTGTATGCCCACGTAGCGGGACATAGCTGAGCTCTAACTATGACATGTAACTCTTTCTGTACCTATGATCCACAATAAAGATATTTCATTTCATTTCATTCCTAGACAATCAAGTGCCAATGTCAGTCGACCATATTTGTTTACATGTCTGGCCTTTTCCAAACAAACAGACTTTAGATGAATTCGTGATCGCCGTAATGATCTTAATTTACACGTCATGTGAACCGAGCTGCCCGTCTCTGGTGCAGTCGCCTTGATGACACTTGTTGATCTACTATCGATAATAATCATTTGGTGAAACAAGAAATTTGACCCATGCGTCACTTAGTACATACCTAAAGACTACGAATTCGCAAAGTTGAAAGCTACAGTCAATATTGCGACCTTTCCTGTTAAATTGAAGGCGAGTAAGTAATCCTAAATAAACCAAGAAGCCTTCGTTCGGAGCACAACAAACACTTATAATAACCTTCCTAGCGGCGTGATCAAAATCGTGATCAAATTACGTCTACTGATCACGTTTCAAGCAATGAACGAGAGTGTCTAGGGATCTCGGGGCCTTCTATTCTCGGAGACCTGTGTTCGATTACCGAATATTGACACTGTACTTACATATAAAGTAGAGGGTTCAAATTGTCTGATTGGTCTGAATTTCAGCCTATATTCGTCCACTGCTAAAAGTAAGCCTCCCCAATAGAATGGCATCACCAATACGCCTGCTAAACTCAGTGATTATGGCAATTCCCCCAATGGACAGCCCACCAAAAGTGGTATTCTATTGGGGAGGCTTATGTTTAGCTGTGGACGAATATCGGCTGATGATATAGTAGGTGTAGAAATTGAGACCAATCGGATTCAAATAGCTGCCACTAGATATACAGATAAAACAATATGTCACAACGAAGGGTATGAAACTAAAGCAGAGAAGTCGCAGACTGCAGCTCAAATACCACAGGACCAATATAGAGAAGTGAAGAATAGAACATTAAAGAATATTGTAAAAGCATCGTGAGTAAATTAGCCGAGTGACTTAGAGCAGAGCAATCTGCAATCTTCCCGTGGGTGTCGTCAAGGCGACTAAGGGAATACACCAAAGATGGAAAGCAGGGTTCTCCTATGTATATTAAGATCACGACTGCAATAACCTCTCCGCCTGTCAAGCGTGGTGATTAAGGCAAATCCCTCAATGGACAGCCCACAGAAAGTGGAATTCTATTGGGGAGGCTTATGTTCAGCAGTGAAGGTATTTCTGCTGTTGATGATAATCGTGAGGAAACCTGCATGGGTGAATAATTGCGAAGCTGTTTTATCCAGTGCAACAGCACTGGATAAAACAGCGATAAATCCCCCAAAGGAACTGTATCTACTATCTTTTATATTTAAAGCTCGGCTCAAAAATAAAAATAAGACACACAAAAGATCCTATGATACTCGTAAATACCCAACAAAAATATCCAATAGATAATAAAGGTTCAAATCCAATTAAGGTTCTGAACAAAAATAAAACTCAATCGGATTTTAGCAAGAGTTTTTCAATTACCGAAAAAACCAGCAAACAATAAGCTGAGATTTATAACGTAATTTCATCACGTAAAGGCTTGGGTATTCATTAAACACATCAAATCTCTCGAGAGCGCTGTAGACGAAAAAATACTTTGAAGGGCTGCAGTGCACTTACTTTCTCCCGTAAGGAACATCTTTCTATCATATTTTAGTGAAAAGAATCAATTCAATCAAAATAGAATTCTTTATACTATCAAACCTGCCGTGTGGTTTCCGGTGGAGTAGAATAGGACCACTCTAACTCTTCCCGTGGATGTAGTACAAGGTGAGTTAGGGAATACATTATAATCCATCAATCAGGCCTCCCCAACCCGTCTGGCCAGCGCGGGGAGTGTAGGCCAAATCCTCCGTCTGTCTCCGGCAGATAAGAGAGGGTTGTGCTCCTGCAGTGGAGACAAAAATAACCTGATGATGAAATGCTATCAAAAAATCCGTCGTGGCGTTATATTTATTTATTTAGAAAGTTTCTCCCCCTGCACCCTCGCGGTGCATGCAGCATCAACGAGGCCACCCCGTTGCGGCCGCCCTCCCCGGGGAAGCGTAGGATGGAATGGGTGCACAGAGCCCCCGCTCCATGCACCCGTGTCCCCGATGACCCTTTTCAGTCGGCTTGTACGACAAGCAGGGGATACCGTGGCTGCATTCCTCGCCCCAGCCCACAGAACCGTGAGTATTCTCTTCATACTACCGTAAAAAAATGATTAAACCTCCTAATGTCCCGCAAAAGTAAAAACTGGATGGTAATCTTTTAACGTCTATTTTCCCGCCAAACGACATGCGTGGACAACAGCGCGTCGCACGCCAGACGCCATTTCCCCGCGTAATTAAACGTCAAGCAGCCATTTTATGTTTGAAATAAACATGGCCGAACGACCTGTGAACCTGTCGTGCGACTCATGCGAGGGCGAACATAAAATTTTAAATGAAAAAGCCTTTTTGAAGCTCGTCTGGGTTAAAATAGGTAAACATGTAAAATGGGTCTGTTTCGAAAATTATTTGCAACGTAGTGCTACACAGTAAACTCTGTTTTACCATTGTTTGTAAATAGCCCATGTTATTATTTCTCGGACCTTAATTAATGAAAAGTTTAGTTATTTAGAAACGCAATGAACCATAATTTGTAAGTATGCAACTTAAGAAAACTATGTTAGTGTCAAACTATATTAAAATTCAAAACTAATTATTATTGTTGACGTAAGTATCTTCCATCTATACAATGAGTGACGTAATAAAGTCTATTTCTATTTCGAAACAACGATCTTTGACTGTTCTTGCAGATCTACAGGCAAAACCTACTTATACTTAAAATTAACGTCCATTTAATATATTTAATTGCCGTGTGGTGTCCGGTAGCGTAGAATAGGAGCACTCCAACTCTTCCCGTGGATGTCGTACAAGGCGACTAAGGGAATACATTATAAAACATCAATCAGGCCTCCCCAACCCGTCTGGCCAGCGCGAGGAGTGTAGGCCAAATCCTCCGTCTGTCTCTGGCAGATGAGAGAGGGTTGTGCTCCTACAGTGGAGACAAAAATAACCTGATGATGAATATATTTAGTTATCATTTCAATCTGTTCATTTAAATTGTAATTCAGTTCTTCAGTTCACAATAATTTCAGCATGCTGTTTGCAAAATCCTATCCTACTAATATTATAAATGTGAAAGTTTGGATATTTGGATGTTTGGATATTTGTATGTTTGTTACTCAATTACACTGGACGGATCGTGATAAAACACACACATATATAGGTTAGGTCCTGGAATAGGACATATGATAGTTTTTATCCCGAAAAAACCTCCCATTCCTACGGAAAATACATAATAATTCGTGATGTTAAGTTGTCCATGCGGACGAAGTCGCGGGCAACAGCTAGTAAAATATGCAACATGCAACCAAGGCGCTGTTAATTAAAAACTAACATTGCCTCTTGGCCCTCCCTATGAGCTCCATATTCGTACCAAGGTGCATTGTCATACATTATGCATCACATCAGCACAATCAACAACGTCACTGCGTTTTAATTATGCTGTCTAGCAAAGCAGAATGGAAATCATAGAAATATAGTTAGACAGATAATACTCGAAGGCAATGATCACAACTACCAATGGAAATTAAAGTAACTAAAGAAAACAAATTAAACAAAAAATATATTCTATAATTCTAAATTTATGAATATTTAAACGATGAAGACAATAAGTAAGAAGTCACGGCACGACCTAGTCTACAAACATACATAATTGCAATATTATATTAATACTAGCTGTGCCCGCGGCTCCGCTCGCGTGAACTACACAATCTGCCCCCGTTCCCACTCCCGCTCCCGTTCTCTTCCCCCTTCTACTTCCACTCCCACTCAGACTGGAGACTCTCAATATCCCAATCCCAACCCCAACCTCAACCCCATTCCTATCCCCAAAAACTAAATTTCACTGAATCCCATACGCGCCGCGCCGTTCGCCGCGCCGCGGCCGTTGACCTCGCCCATATGATGAACATACTTGTACGTTCGAGAAATATTGCATTTTTTTTATCAAAATTTTCGTAACAAAGAGTTGTTTTTTTCATGAATGATTTCTAAATGTGATACTGAGTTACTGGAAGAAATATTAACAGTCGTTTTATTATCATCCGATATAATGGCTTCTAGAAAAAAATACTTTATTAATATCTCAGGTTCTAAGTGGCGTATCAAGATGAAACATGCAACAGATTTTAAGTTAGACCACCAGCAAGACAACTGTGAAAACTGCATCAAATTTCATTCAGTAATTTTTACGTGATGTGGTAATAAACATACATACAGACAGACAGACAGACAAAATTAAAAAAAAATGTTTTAGCTTCTATTGGCCCTATAAAGACCCCTCATACAATTTTTTTTTAAATATCTCTCATGTCGACCAGTAACAGTTTTATTATAAGTATAGATAAATTAAAGGATATGTATTTCATAAAATTGATAGATTGTGGTTTCCGATAGAGTAGAATAGGACCACTCCAACTCTTCCCGTGGATGTCGTACAAGGCGACTGAGGGAATACATTATAAAACATCAATCAGGCCTCCCCAACCCGTCTGGCCAGAGCGGGGAGTGTAGGCCAAATCCTCCGTCTGTCTCCGGCAGATCAGAGAAGGTTATGCTCCTGCAGTGTAGACAAAAATAACCTGATGATGATGAAAATTGATAGATACTTAGATGATAATGTAAAAATAACAATAATGATTAGACTGATATTTTAATTGCAATAATAACATGAAATTTTTAGAAAGGTCTAACCCATAACTATGCTGTATTTTTATAAAATGTCACCGTATTGTTGGTATTGTCGTATAGCTCATAGTTTATGCATGAATAAATGAATAAGATCTAAGAGTTAAGTTTTCACTGCACAGCACTGTTCTGCCTTTTCCCTGCTACATTCGGACAACGCAAACTTTGCAATTCGGTCCACTGAGACACTGATTGCACGACCACCGCCCCATTATGACCGTAATGGGCCAAATATTGCCCACAAAACCCTAATTAGTGTCGGCAAAGGAAAGCGATTTCCCCACGAGTCATGAATATTAAAACTCCTCATTAGGCATTTTCGTAAGTTCGTCACCGCACCGAGCGAGACTCGTTGTATCCAAGTCACGTACGCCCTGAGAACAATGACACGTCCTAATCGGCATCCGTTACACAACCGATGATCCTCGCTCCGAGGTGCCAATGTCGCCGCCCACTTGACCAGAATATCGATTATGAAGGAGAGCATGACACATCCGGAGAAAAAGGAAATGTATTCAGAAAGATAACCTGTCTGCGGAATATGTATAAAAGCAGATTGGTTCCATATCACAGCATCATTCGTCTCAAGTCGTTCGAGGCATCAACAGCTTCAGTTACCAAAATGAAGACCTTTATGTGTATTCTCCTGTTAGCTGCCCTAGCGGCAGCTGAACCACCACGATATAGACAATCCAGATACAGACTGGCAAGAGAAGAAGACGAGGAATCTGGACATGAAAGGGAGTCTCTCAAATCAGAAAAAGAAGGTGGCGCTCCTTACCCAGCATCTGGGCACAAACCTCATAAAGAATTCCGGTTACCAGCGCGTCAGGAACTGGCTCCTCCCTCAACTTCATATGGAACTCCCGAAGATAGCTACAGAGCTCCTCTGTACGTAGCACCTATAGTCGAATACGGTGTGCCAAGAGGAAGGAGTTTTCAAGAAAAGATAGGAGAAGATAAGGAAGATGACAGTGAATCTGAAAGTCTTGAAAGTGCTGAAGGAGAGAGTGAAGAAAACAACAGTGACGAAGAAAGTGAAGAGAAAGGTGATAGGAAAGAAAAGAGTGAGAAGAAAGAAAAGGGTGAAAGGAAAGAAAAGGACGAGAAGAAAGAAAGAGGCGAGAAGAAACGCAAAGGTGAAAAGAAGGAAAAGGAAAGTCTAGAGGAAGGATCTGACGAGGATGATGTTATCAGCGCTCAAGGTGCCTATTATGTGCTACTTCCCAGTTCAGAACTGCAAAGAGTCCAGTTCCAGACTGAGAACGACCTTTCCAAGATGGCTTACACTGCCCGTCTCCAATACAGAAATGAAGGGCGAGCTCCAGTGTATGTTTACAGTGCAGTGCCTCAGTACCAGCAGCCTGCTGCGTACACTGCTGTAGTCCCTTCGTACCAACCAGCTGCTTCATACTCAGCATACAGCGTTCAACAGCAATGGTAATCAAAAAGGATTGTTTTGTTAATTGTATAAAGTTAAATTTTGATCCAGTCCATCGAAGTGTCTGTGAGATCATTCCCAATGGTTGTGGCTGTAAAGTGATTGCGTTCATTACATAGCCCTAGCTGTAACGCCAAAAATTTTATGTAATTTATTCACGACATTGCAATAAAGTCTGTGTCTAATATAACTGGATTCGTTTCATTATCTTGATTGTTTTAATTTTTATTGTCACTTTAAGAGATGTTTTGTAATGGTAAAGTTTTACGGCTCTCCATTTAATTTTTTACATTTAATTTAAAATATTCTTGTTCGTTTGGATTTAGTCATGTTTATTGCGCTAGTCTCGTTAAACCCAGATTTCAGTTATCTGTTTTAATATATAGAATATAGTAAACTATATCTGTTATTTTTGTTTTATTTATTTAAAACGAATAAATTCAGATTTAACATTATGGCTGAATAGTTACTGAGTTAATAGGCCCGATTCTGAAGGCACACATTTAAAATTTGACAGCGCTAAAATTGGTTTCGTCTTTATCTTCATAATGCTAAGTGACAAGGATAGTAACAGTTTTAGTGCTGGCAAATTTTAACATTGTGGCTTCAGAATCGTGTCCATTATCTATTTATCTGTAATATAAATAAAAGTTAATACCTAATTAGATTTTTCATAAACTTTTAAGAAGATTTCTTAACCAACATAAGAATCGAAAAATGCTACATTGAAAAAATCATTTGATATTTAGATCTAGCTATTGGGGGGGGGGGGGGGATCTTGCCAATAGATGTTTTTAGTACTTTTATCGGCATAGTCTTAAATTCGTGACATAAACAATCAATACTCTCTCCCTCTCAGACACACACAAACACACACCTTCTGGGTGCAGGACTATGCTAAGTCGGGAACCTCTTCCCGTTTACAGCATCCGCCACAACTTAATTTTAAGTTAGTTTTTAAAGATCTTTAATTTGTGCAATCTGATTATTTTTATTTAATTTATTGTGTAAACTTCACAGCTTAAGAATTAAATTACAACTGAAAATTATTATCATTATTCATTATACAGTCAATAACAACAAATTACAATTTAAATAACAAATATTACTGATGCTGTAAATTGAAATTTTTAGCTATAAAAGTTTATTAATTTAGTCATGTATATAAATGTTATGTAAATACTGTGTCTGTTTGTGACAGTTAGTGTTGTGTGTGAGATTGTGTAAACAAACACAATCCAAGTTCACAGCTTAATGATTTCATAATATAGAGTGACACAGGCAGTATGAACGTAAATACCGTCTCAAATGACCAAATCTGACTTTACTTTGTAATGTAAATCTACTTACAGACGTTTTAACGAATAATGTTAACAGCTGTCAATTAAAATGCCCTTTCAGTTACAAAAGTGGTAATGGAAAACAATATTGCAAGATTATTCGTTAGGTGGTCTTCTTTAAAGAATCTGTTAGTAATTAGCTAATATTAGAACTAAGCAAAATAGGCAATAATTGTTTAGATACGATGGTAAGAGACCCGACGGAGCCACCCTGGTGCCTTGGTCGTTGGGGCGGGCACTGGTGTGGGACGCCACGCGTGTAGATACTTTGGCCCCGTCTCATGTCCAGGGCACTGCCTCAGTTGCCGGAGCAGCAACCGCCAAGGCACAGAGTCTTAAGCGCCGCAAATACTCTAACCTGAAGGCTGACTACGAGTTCGCGGCGCCCGCTGTAGAGACCCTGGGCCCGTGGTCAGCCGACACGAAGGCGTTCGTGAAGGCTCTGTCGACCAGGCTGGTCCACGCCTCCGGAGACCTCAGGGCTGGCGCCTCGCACAACGTGTAAGCCTGGCAATCCAGCGGGGGTAATAGCGCCAGTGTCCAAGGGACTATGCCTCACAACGAGGGGTTGGCCGGCGTACACCTGTTGTCATCATCATCATCATCAATGTCGTGGATGTCGTACAAGGCGACTAAGGGAATACATTATAAAACATCAATCAGGTCTCCCCAACCCGTCTGGCCAGCGCGGGGAGTGTAGGCCAAAATCCTCCATCTGTCTCCGGCAGATGAGAGAGGGTTGTGCTCCTGCAGTGGAGACAAAAATAACCTGATGATGATGATGCATATTTTATCCAGTAATCGGCTTCGTATATCATACATAACTAATCATAGGTAGACTTTTCATGGCAAAAATATACTTCTTAGAGCAATTTATATATTTTGTAACAATATCGAAAATTGCAATTGTCACTTAGAATTGCCGTTTAGAAATGTTTAACCGCCGCGTCGTAAATGCTGGGCGTATGATGCTAATTTTCAAAACATTTTGAAACATAAGACGATTTATACTTTACGGATTAAATCTTTATGATGAACACAAAAAGATACATTTAGATGTAACATGAATACCTATATGTTAACTTGCTGTTATCGTTATCTATCACAGATAACATAATCATTTAAAAGTGCATGAATACATTAGAATAGCTTACTATTTATTATGAGAATTTGATGTGCTAAAATAAAGTTTAAATGAGAAGTGAACATTTAAGTTTCCGATAAGTGATTTTATGGTAGCGTGCCTTTGTATCCGACATCACAGCATGAATGCTGGTTTCACCTATTTAAATAATACATTTTGGGGAGTTGGCAAGGAATTGCTCTGTTGATTCCCCCATCCGCCTTCCATCACCGGACTACCAAGCGTAGAGAGGAACTTCATGCTTATGTAGTAGAAATACTTATGTATAGCCTCTCGCACGAAGCGTTTTGCTTTCTCTTTCATAATGCGAACTTCTATAGAATGGAACTCCCTGCTAGCTTCGGTATTTCAGGACAAGTACAACTTGGATCTTTTTAAAGGAAGAGTGAATAGGCATCTTCTGGGTAAGCGCGCTCCACCTTAGGGCTTGTGGTTAAGCGTAAACCCAATAGGAATAAAAGAAAACTATTTTTTAACAAGCCTCAGAGCGGGGTAGAGGAAACTATTGATCACATAGATAGGTTCGCATGATAACTTGACGGTAATACCACAAAGGGCTCAATCCGAATATTCAGATTTTACGGCAGACTGGACACAAATAAAGGATAAAATAATGGATACGGGCTTACGGGCTCAGTTTTTATGGTTCTGTAAAAAGGTATCGACGGCTCCTGCATATTGTGTACCCTATGATGAATATAAATAGAGTATAGATACGTTTTTTATGCGGAAAATAGGCATGCTCTTCAGTCGTAAATGCTACAAAGTAGGGCTGGTATCTTTCACAAAAATCTTTTTTACGACGTGAAGCGACAAACGGAGAGACTTCCCGTCTGATGATGTGTTGAGAGCAACAATCCAGGTGTCCTCACATTGCTACCTTACCAGTTATTAAATACTAGCTGTTGCCCGCGACTTCGTCCGCGTGGACAACTTAACATTACACATTCTTATGTATTACGTGTATTACTAAATGCTAAAAGAAATCTATTAATCTGGTTATGCATTAAAAATATTTATATACATAAAAAATACTATCCAATTGAGAACCTCCTTTTTTGAAGTCGGGTAAAAATTAGCGTTCCAGCGGCTGTTTCGCCCATTGGACCACAGCTTTTTAGGTTTCGGTAGCCAAATGGCAAAAAACGGAACCCTTATGGATTCGTCATGTCTGTCTGTCTGTCTGTCCGTCCGTATGTCACAGCCACTTTATTCCGAAACTATAAGAACTATACTGTTGAAACTTGGTAAGTGGATGTATTCTGTGAACCGCATTAAGATTTTCATTCAAAAATAGAAAAAAAAACATAAAATTTTGGGGGGTCCCCATACTTAGAACTGAAACTCAATAAATTTTTTTCATTAAACCCATACGTGTAGATAGGTCTTCAAAAATGATATTGAGGTTTCTAATATCATTTTTTTGTAAACTGAATAGTTTGCGCGAGAGACACTTCAAAAGTGGTAATATGTGTCCCCCCCCCCCTGTAATTTCTAAAATAAGAGAATGATAAAACTAAAAAAAATATATGATGTACATTGCCATGCAAACTTCCACCGAAAATTGGTTTGAAAGAGATCTAGTAAGTAGTTTTTTTTAATACGACATAAATCGTTAACCCAATACTATTATTAAAACATCTATCAAAGTTACAACGAACTACAATAACTTTTATATTATGTTACTTGCTGCTACGGAACCCTTCATGGGCGAGTCCGACTCGCACTTGGCCGCTTTTTATTTTAAATAAAGTTGACATTTACATTTATCATGAATTAAAAGATTATCATATAATCAATAAAAAAAAAAATATTTTAATATTGTGCAAATTAGGTGATATTTCCTTCCCCCCCTCCAATTTGTCCTTTCCATACCCTTTCTTTCCTTCTCCATCCCCTTCCCACAACGTTGAAAACCCTTTCCCCCACCCCTTCCCTCTCCTTACTCCTACCTCTCCCCCTTGCCTTAACCCACCCCTTCCTACACCCTTTATTTACCACTGCCCCCTCATCTTTCCTCTCTTACCCTAATCCCTCTATTCTTTTCCATCCGACTTCCTTCCCCTCCTATTCCCTTCCTATGTTGCATATCCAACTAACTGTACAACAAAATGTCTGTCAAACTGCTGGACATGCCTTCCCCAATAAATGCCACAACGCCCTACAGATCCAGCCGCTTCCGGCCACCATTTTCAGGTCGTCCATTCACCTGGCGGCAGGGCGTCCCACCCTGCGCGTGGGACGTCGCGTCCCACTCTAGAACCCGTCTGCCCCAACGGCCGTTCGGTACTACGACAGATGTGACCTGCTACTTAAGCTTACTAATTCTTTCGGCTATGTCGGTCACCTTCGTTATTCATAGGATCTCCTCATTACGCATCATATCCCTCATAGAGACCCCGAGCATTGCCCTCTCTATAGCTCGCAGAGCCACTTGAATCTTGTGGATCAGGCCCACCATCAGTGTCCACGTCTCCGCGCTGTAATCATGACAGGCAGGACGCACTGATTAAAGATTTTTGTCTTTAAACATTGTGGAATAGGTGACGTAAAGACTTGACGCAGTTTTCCGAATACTGCCCACCCTAAGTGGATTCTTCTGTCAGCTTTTGAAATTGATCCTACCCAACTATATTGTCTGTCCTAGGCAGACGTACTCCTGAACAGCTTCGATATTGACATTGTCGACGATCACCGGTCTAATACAGGGTCACTAATTATCGAATAGCGAACTTTTTGTATCGAGACTTGTGGAAATACCTGAAATACATCAGCTAAAATAAATCTATAAATGAGCTTTAAAACATCTCTGTCACTTTCTGTCAAGTTCTTGCAAGACCAGTAACGTTGAATTACACTTTCATACAAATGATATGAAATGAGAGGTCAACTTGTATATCAGCATCCTGACATTTTATTGAGATATGACTTATACCAGTATGAGCCCCGAACTCAAAGCTATTAAACAGTGAAAACGCCGTCAAATTCTGTTCAGCAGTTTCCAAGATTAGCCCGTACATACATACATACATACAGACAGATAAGAATTTTTTTAATTATATTTTTGGACTCTACTGGTCTTCAGTAACGTCCGGGCAGTGAAATTTTTTTTTTAACTTCAATGTACAGATTCGCTTTTCTTTTGTTTTTTCTACTCTTTTATTATATGTATAGATACTGGTTTTCTCACCACTCAAACCGAGAAACATACAATGCATACTATTCTCGAGAACTTGTTTTGCCTTGTTAGAAGATACTTCGGTTAAGCCGGTCACGGGTACAATATATATGTCGGCGAAATAATAAAAGAGGAGCTTATTTGAAGGCACAGCGCGTGTTCGGAGCGCCGTTCGGCTTTGTTCGGCGATCGTCGCGAGCACGCGCTGACGGAACGTCGGGTATAACTGGCGCAGCCGCAGAACCGAGACAATCTTCGATGGAAAGGCGTGCGGTGCGCAGGCGTTACGCTGACGGATCGTCTGCCTTCTAAATCATTACTTGTTGATGTAGTGTAATTTTATGTAGTGTCATTTAAGTCAGTAAACGTGTTAACTTTGTAACGACGTTAAACTCAATTTAGGAGCCCACACTTTCGGCGGAACCAGGAACCTACGACATATATTTAATATATATTTCTTTTATTTCACCAGCCTTTACGTTAATATGTTTTATATACTACGCTAGTGGCATAAGAACAGCTCGGACATTAGGGAACGTACCCAAACTATGTGATCCATTTATTACAATTTTTACTCCCCTTCGGTGACCACCCGTAGAATATATGCCAAGACCCCCCCGCCCCCTCTAGTGTTCACGTAATAATTCAAAAATATGGTTGTAAATTTTTTTTGCAAACAGAAAGTTGAAAAAATTATAATTTGGCTAATATTTGTCTTTATTAACACGGCGCATTCCGCGTGACGCCAAGAGTACGTGCATACCTATAATTACAGGTAATTTTTTTTTATTATCAATAAGAAAAAATTGACAGTTATCAATCAGCTGACGATATGTGCGTCATAGTGTTGCTACCTGTGAGTTTAAAAAGCGCTAAACGCTGCGCGCCATATTTGAATATAGCTCGAAAAAACGCGAGATTTTCGTAAAGGATATTGACTACGTGATGAGAAATTAAGGCGCGTACTAAAAAATCTGATCGTACCAGGTTTAACCCTTAAATAAGTACTATTTTGTACCCTTCAGATTTTGTTCTTAAATAGATCGATAGATACACTGTGCTGCACAACTCTTAGCCTTGGATTAATTAGAGTTCAGTAAATCTTTCCTTCTTGTGTCCTGTCTTATACACTAGTCTCATCCGGGTTTTCGGATCTTCCCGGATGTTTTATACCAAACGAGTGAGTAACCAGGATATACAGACAAGGCACAGTAAATATTATGAGCCTGGTGAAATGATCTCAGCATGAGTCCCACGGGGGTATTCTTAACATCACCCTTAGGGCTAACAAGCACTGAGAATTTATTCGCCACGATTTTTTCCGCAGAATTCTGTGACATATGGAAGTTGTATGAAGCTGCACGCACTGCGGAAAAAAATCCGCAACCAAATCTGTGTTTTGCTGCCATCGGAATAGACCGTCGAAGTAGTACATAGAGATCATTGTTTGCTGCAGATTTCACCGCACCGGGCCGCGGATGCGGAAAAATATCCGCGCGGAAAAAATCGCGCCGAATAAATTCGCAGTGCGTGTTATCCCTTATAGCTCGTTTTTGTATCACAATTGCTTTCTTCATATTATAGTTATAACCTTAGAAGAACGAATGGATATATCCAATTCTTCTAAGGTTATAACTATACTAGTTAGAAAATAATACCGTATCATAACGTGACTTAAGGAGCGCATAGTATACCTGTTTTAGCTGTCTAGTAGTCTGAGGCTGAGCTTATTTTGCTCTCGATAGCGTTCACCTCTTGTTTCCAATTCAGGTAAGAATCAATTTCAATCCCCATAAACCTTACAGACTCCACAATATGACAAATATTATTGTCCAGGATAACATTCGCACACACTAGACCAACTAATTCTAAACAGCTGGTACAAACACGAGTAAATACAAATCCAATGTAATCAACCTGGGACCAGTTTACAATACGAGTAGCAGTCGAGTATGTGTGCAGAGCTATTGGAGTCGGAGAGTAAACATGTAGCGAAGGGAAGCGGTGGAGTGGAGCGTACACACTGCGAGTCTGAGATGACGACGAACGGACACACAGGTTGATGAGGCGAGGTAAACATGGAGCTACTAGGGCTTCGAATACGAGCGACTTTTAGCTCAGCGTCGGATTAGTTGCTAGCTGACTTTGAACGATAGTCGAGTCATTGGCGTGGAAGGTAAGTTTAAGAGGGCTATGCTCGGGGTTTCTTTGAAGGATATGATTCGTAATTAGGAGATCCGAAGAAAGGATTAGCAAGCTGAATGGTCAATGGGCCACATCTGTCGTAGAACTGATCGCCGTTGGGGCAGACGAGTTCTGCGGAAACTGCGGATAGGCACGCGTGGAGTGGGACGCTCCGCCAACAGATGAACCAACAACCTGAAGGAGAGCAGAGTACCGAGTATGGTGGCGTTCATAGGAAAGGCCTATGTTCAGCAGTGGACGTCTAAGGACTGATATGTGGAAGGTAACAGCAGTATGAATATAATTGGCCATAGCTATGAATGCCTGCATAGTGGGAATGTTCCATGCGGCTGCTCGGAGCTGGAGCGAGTGGACAGGTACAAGTACCTGGGGCTCACCATAGACCACAGCATGGTGTGGAAGACACACGTAAACAATGTGTGCTCCAAGCTTCGAACCGTCCTCTGTAAATTTCACCACTTACAATTCGTAGTAAATAAGGCAACTTTGTATACAGTGTACTATGCACTAGTGGAGTCTTTGCTTTCTTATGGACTGAGTAGCTACGGACGCACATTTAAAACATATTTAAACCAAATAAAAAATTTGCAAAAAAGATTTATAAAGACTTTAGTAAACAAACAAACGAAAGATAACTGTAAACAGGATTATGAGAAACTCTTTGCAATATGTCGAATACTACCAGTCCATGAGAAGGTGAAGCTCCTATTAGCTGTAGAAAATTTTAAGTGCGGTCAATATCTGACACCAAGTGACCACTCACGCTACACCAGGAGTGTTGACCAACAACTGTTTTGTGTGCCTAGAGTCTGCAACTACTATGGTGAAAGAACAAGGCAGTATTTGGTACCCAAAATTGTTAACACTATCCCACTAGGCATCAGAAGCAATGTAATCAACAAAAACACTTTCAGAAATAAATATAAGAAATATCTAGTAAACTCATTAACGTAACCTCAATCTTTTTGTGCTAATATCATATTTAAAAACTTTGTAACTTTGCTTTGCTATTCACCATTGCGTAGTGATAGTTAGTATTCTCTGCCATAGATGTGTATAAAGTAAGAGAGCTATTTCTGCCAACAAACTGTATTATACAGTTTGGCGGAGTTATTGTATGTAAATTTTTTTAAGAGATGAATAAATGATTTTATTATTATTATTATTATTATTATTATTATTAATTATTTACTGGATTTCTAACTGTAGTCAAGAGACGATAATATAAGTGTGCTCGCAATACTAGAGGTAAGCTCATTTGCGATCTGTCGGGACACAACATTGTCACGCCTAAAGTATTCTCCCAAATGCTCTAAGAAATTAGAAATTAAACGGACAAAGACATTATTAATGTGCGTGAATTATGATTACTTTTATATTTACACAGGCAGAATTTGGGACATTTCTGTTCAGAATTCATTGTCTATCTATGAATGACATAAAAAATAATTAACCAGAGCAACGTCTGTAGCGAGCTTCATCAAACTCAATACTTAACTTCAAAAAGCAACAAATATAATCCTTAATAATAATTACATCATAACTAACTACTAATTGTGAGGAGAAAAAAAACCGTTACAGGTAAAAGATCTCCTCCAGCTCTGGGGAGTTGCGTATTGTGCCTAAAACGCTCGCGGCGTTGCCTCTCTGAATTTCTACACTGATGCGACGAATGAAGAAGACCCTAGCTTTTTTTTAACAATAAATATAATTAGTAAATGGAAAATGTTCTCTAAGTATTACAACTGAAATTTGAATTTCAAATTGTCATCGCTCAGCCGGAGGTTCCAAAGTACACCTGAAAAATATACTCGCTTGTAAACACTAGCTTCAGACGACCAGGCTCAGACAGAAACCATAAAACTGGCCACAGTTTAATTAACTAAACATCGACACAGACTTGAAGAGAGCCTCACCCCCTCTGAGGTAACGGTTCGAAGCAGCCCCTCGGGGAGTGTCTGTCCAGTGTTACGGCTCAGCAAATTTTGGAGGAATGCTATCTGGGCAGACACGTACGCCGCAGAGCTCTAGGGAACTTTAGAACATGACACGAAGATTGTTAGTTTGAAACCCTGTTTCAGACTAACAATCGGTCAATACGTTTTTGCAATTATTAATCCCACTAATATTTATAAATGCGAAAGTTTGAATGTTTGGATATTTGGATGTTTGGATGTTTCTAACTCAATCACGCTTCAATCACTGGACGGATCGGGATGAAACTTGGCACACATATAAGTTAGGTCCTGGAATAGGACACAGGATAGTTTTTATCCCTAAAAAACCTCTCATTTCTACGAGAAATACATAATAATTTTTGAAGGTAAGTTGTCCACGCTGACGAAGTCGCGGGCAACAGCTAGTAAATAATAAAACAAATATATCAGTTACTGGATGAGGAAACCGAAGGCCTAATATAGTATAAAAACTAATAAATGGGAGGGAACCGAACACACAACTTTAAAGAAAATCTAAAACATACATTTAGGGAAAAAAACTATCTCTCTATAAGCGTGCCGACTTAGAATTGGACTCCAAAAGGATAGAAGGCAGCTATTCGACAAAACCAGGGCAACATAAATGAAAGCAATCAAATAGTAACCAGTTAAAGGCAACGACATCGGAAAGAAAATCATGCACGTTGCAAGCGAACGACACGAAATTGACGAGCTTTGTTCGCACACTCAGGGAATGGCAAGGGGAAGCAGAAATGGTGGAAGTTTGAAACTTTGCAAAATACGAGGCATTTGTTACGAGTGGAAAGTTTGGCGCTGGAACAGAAAAATCCTTTGTCATAACAAGTATTACGTAAGACGTGTGACTTTTATCATGAGGGTGAAAAATTGGTCGTGGAGCCGCCACGCCAGTGCTATATCCTACGTAGTATCAAAGAAGAACAACCAGGAACAACGTTTCAGGATAAAAAGAAACAGTGTTTTATTTGAATTTTTGTTGGAACTCAGAACTTGTCTGTGTGATCCTGTATTTTTGCTATTAGTAAAAAGAATTGATAATTATTTGCTTATATCAAGAAATACGCGTAACTCCGAATCGACAACTTTACATTTCTATTTTTTCACTTAGCAATTTACTTCATACTAGCTCTGCTCACGTGGACTACATAATTATTTACCGACTCGCCCACGTCCCACTCCCACTCCCACTCCCACTATATATTTTCTCTTTCATATTTTCTATTCCTGTCCTATCTGTGATAACTCATCCATATTTAATCGTCTCATATCAATTTATATACCTTTGCCTACTTCTATCCATGTTTTACTTTACTCTCGTAATCATTTATACAAAACTCTAGCTTTTAATAAAGCTAGAGTTTTGTATAAATGATTACGAGTATCAAATAATCATGTTAACATTTAAATTTATTCTCCTTCCTGACAGATCCTTATCCTTTAAAATACGATTACCCTATGTTTATATGATGATGACCGTTTCCTCACTTATCTTTGGCTAGAAAACATTCGGGTTAAAGCCACACAAAAAAGGGAAATTTCGCAATTTATACATGGCAGTGTTATACCCTCAGACCTTAGATAACTGTTTTAGTCCGAGCCTCAGACTAAAAGTTATACCATAGGCATAAATTTGCTTGCTGGAATTTAATAGCGATCTATTCATCATCATCATCAGGTTATTTTTATCTCCACTGCAGGAGCACAACCCTCTCTCATCTGCCGGAGACAGACGGGGGATTTGGCCTACACTCCCCGCGCTGGCCAGACGGGTTGGGGAGGCCTGATTGATGTTTTATAATGTATTCCCTAAGTCGCCTTGTACGACATCCACGGGAAGAGTTAGAGTGGTCCTATTCTACTCCTCCGGAAACCACACGGCAATATTCATAGACATAGTTAAATTTATGGATCTATTCCAATAAATGATAATGTACGAAAATATTGAAACCAGAACTAATGCAACCTTAACTCTACTGCTCAACGATTTAAATCTAGCTTTGACGATAGGATTAGAAAAGTCTAATGTAGAAAAATATAAATGTTTTATCAAGTGTCAGAATGAGGAATGCAGTGATACGTGAAAAATGTGGTTTAAAAAAAGATGTAGTAACGAAGGTAGAGAAGGGTATCTTGCGTTGGTTTGGACATTTAGATCGTATGAGTGAAAGAAGAGTGATAAAAGAAATGTACAGTGCGAATGTGGAAGGGACTACAGCTATGGGTCGCCTAGGAGGACGTTCAAGGATCAAATTAGTGACGTCCTCAAAAGCTGGGGTCCCCAGTGAGAAGAATAAAAGGAGGTGCATGAAAAGGTTGGTGAATGTGAGTGCTAGTGAGACGTGTCAGAATTGAGTAAAGTGGCGTTCCATCGTCTCTGCCTACCCCTCTGGGCCCAAGGCGTGAGCATTATGTATGTATGTATAAAATCAGTCTCATGGATCCTAATTATACATAAAGTATAAATTCTCTTTGATAACAACAAAAAGATACATTTACAAATAGTACCTAGTTTTACGTCAACTTGACATTAGTGGATGAAGACATTAAAACAGCTTATTTTGTAAATAATTATATAAGAATTAGATGTTTAAGTAAAAAATGCTACGCAACAGCCTAGCCTCGTACTCAACAAGTAATTTGGATAATGTGAAGAAGAAAATTAAACTGTTTAAAAGTCATAAACGACTTTGTACGTTGGTTGCTTCTTTTGTTGTAATTCAATGTAAGTAGAGTAGGAGCAAGACACTGAGAGTTGACCACGGTTGGCGATGATTTAGCAAAGTATATATCGCGTAATATACAGGGGCGAGACGTGACTTCGCCTCCGCACGCCAGCTGTTACCACGTATCTTCCCAGCGTCCCTTCTGTGCGGCCTCCTGCATCTTGAGTTGTGTGAATTTGCACCATTTTACCCCCAACCCCATTCCATCATTAGACTACCTCGCCTGGCGCGAGTTTGCAAGCATGCACAAGTGCGTCTTCGTAGAGTCCTAACAACAGAACAGCGAGGTGATTAAACGCTCATAATTTGTTCCGAAACACACGCAGTCGCTGGGGATGAAGTGGCGACAATGCTCTCGTTATAAACTGCGCTTGATGCGTTTTCTAACCTCTTAATGTTCTGTGGTCCTGGTCTAATACTTGGTGCAGTGGCTTTGTACTTGGACTCGTCAGAAGTAGTGAGTTCGACTTCTAGTGGACGCAGGGAACCTTGTGCAAACTGGTCTTGGTTGGTTTGTTTTATTTATTAGATTATTTTATGAATATACTTTGGCATCTCTATTAAAGATCTAAGCACGACACAGGAAAGACTTAGATGATGGTGAAGTATAAACTGGTGTAGAGCGTTGGGCAAAAGTCAGCATCCCCTTCATGGAATGGGAATCCCCTTCACAGATATTTTTTGCACTCACTCTCCTTCAATTAGATTCAATTCAAAATAAATAACAGTAAACCCATACGAATGCCCCGGGGATCCAAAGGCCAAGTGGACGGAGGGTTAATTGAATACTACTGTAAATATATTAATCTAAACTAAATACCTAAATGTACCTGATTTAACACAACAGGTGAAATAACATCCCATATCATCAAGGTCTAATCGAGTATCTACGTAAATTAATCTATTACCATTTAAGGTATAAGCTCCTTCTCTGCTCTTGTCATTAATTACGCGTTCTGACAGTTTAATAACCCTTCTGGAACAGGAATATATAATAGCGACGATGAGCTCTGAACTATCGATTGAATACACCCGTCCAGCGTCTACGTAAATTGGAATCGAACTGTGAATATTAAACCTCGGACACCTTTGACCAACGTCCGGTGTTAATTGCGCTCTGTTAATTCACGAACTTGCTGACGCTTGTCTTTGAACTAACTTAATTGAACATGTTTCATTTAAATTATCAATAGAACTTGAATGTGCACAATATTTGTTGTTTATCGTCATTCACCTATGGACGTTCTCGTTGCCTTTCTCGTTTAGTACCTTTTGGCTACCTTTCCAATCCTAAAGAGCTCGTCTTTCGCATACAAAAATCTCTTGAAACTATTTATCAATATCATATACAGCACAGAAACGTGGACACTGATGGTGGGCCTGATCAACAAGTTTAAAGTCGCTCATCTAGCTATAGTAGAAAGGGATATGCTCGGGATTTCTTTGAAGAATATCTATGATAAGACTAGTACGCAGCGTGGAACTGCGTAGATGGGTCGACGACGAAATGTTAGCATAAAACATAGAGTTATCTGTTATTTTGATAGGTACATTTTACCTATACTATTTATGAATTTGAATCGATATAAAGAAGGTGGCTGAAAACGGAGTGGCGTTCGCGTGACGATAAAGCATTTAATCGTCCATCAGTCGACGTTAAGGCTGATAATATATTGATGATGATGAATATATTTGACCTTTCTTTTCGCCTTCTACCAGGTGCAGTTGTCGTCACAGGGTCGACGACTATTCTCCTCTGCCTGTTCTCCCCGGAAGGCGTCACCGCTGATTACGACAAGCTCACCCGAATCATGTACTTGTACGACCCTCACGCCTGCAAGCACAAGTTGGACAAGACCTCCTTCTCCAGCGTGTTCCTCAGCAATTTCACTGAGAGCCCGGATTTGCTGCCTATTCTATACAAGCCGCCTCTAATAACGGTTGCGACTCGATTGGCAACCAAAACTAGGTTGTAAGTTGATTAGTTAGTTATTTTGTCCGTTGACCGGTCCTTTATTTTATAGGGTTTGACTGAAAACTTTTGAATCAATTATATTGAAATATAATCTTGACTTATATAGATACTAACAACATTAGTATGTTTATTTCTCTTTTATGCCTCTACAACTATACTTATCTGCATATTTTTATGCAGTTCATGAATTGACTAATAATGAAGCTGATAAATGCCGTGTGGTTTCCGGTAGAGTAGAATAGGACCACTCCAACTCTTCCCATGGATGTCGTACGAGGCGACTAAGAGAATACATTGTAAAACATCAATCAGGCCTCCCCAACCCATCTGGCCAGCGCGGGGAGTGTAGGCCATATCTTCCGTCTTTCTAAGGCAGATGAGAGAGGGTTGTGCTCCTGCAGTGGAGACAAAAATAACCTGATGATGATGATGAAGCTACTGTTCACCACAAGCCTTTCATTAATGGATATCTAGTAATGTCTGGAAAAAAAGGCCAACATTAAAACCATTAATCCCCATTGTATAGTTTTTGACCATTGAATTGTGGCCTCAAGGCCATTTTGGCGCTGAAGTCTATGCCAACAAGGAACGTGTGTCCATGGAACTAAAAGGCGCTTTACGCTAATTATTTAGGTTCAGTTTCCGGGACACATGCGGGTGGCACTTCAAGTCGGCACACAAAGTTAACTGTCAGTTTCCACTATAGTGTAATTAAGAGGCAATGTCTCAAAGGTAGGCTTGTGTCCAACAATAGAGTCAATGAATAGTTTGTTGATTTGATCGCTATTTATACAACACACCCGTAACTTAATACAGCTTTTGTCGTTATCTTCGGTTGCAGGTACATAGAAATGAGTGTGGGCGTCCACGCAATTTGGTGCTTCGTCGCATTACCTCTCTACATCGTCAACTATCTCCACAGATACAGCTTACGAGTCTTCAAGTACTACATCACCACATTTTTCTATACCACTGTAATCATCATCCTGTTCGACATATCTATGGGTATCGTCTACATCGCGCATATTCAACAAAGTTTAACCAAAGGTATGGTTCTGAGATACAGCGGGTGGAGTGCCGAGATTAAACTTAAAAACTACGAAGACTTTGCAGGTTGGCTGGCAATCGCTGCATCCATCTGCTGGTTGAAAGGTGTAGTCGTCATGGTGCTCAACTTTTACTGCTGTAAAACAATACGCACCATTAAAAGGTTAACGAAAAAGAGAGAGGTCCACAAAAGGCTTATGGCTGAAGGAAACCTTCCCATTCCTGAGCCGAACCACGAGCGATCGATGGAAGAATATATTCTTTATTACAAAACTGGCGAACGAAACCCTCTCTATAAACAAAGTAAAAAATGAACATGTAAATAATGTCTTTCATTTAATTATGATAATCGAGATTGAAAACCATTCCTCCTGAATCACAGCTTTGGTAGACGCAAAATGAAATGTCCTGATTCTATTCTTTAGGAAATTCAATTCCAGGCGTTGAATGGAAGATGCTATTAAATTTTTCATTATCGCCTCAGCGGGGAGATGTCGCCCATTAATTTTGGACTTTACCTGTAATCAAAACACGGGTCGGGGCAATTTCTGTGACGCAAATTGGTTCAGGACCCACTTGAATTTGTTTGTAACTAGATTGTCTCGGAAACGGTTTGTAATGAATTTAGAGATTCGGGGACTGGTATCGATTTTTAGTGGATAATGCTTTGAATATTCCGTTTGTGTAATGAGTTCTCTCAACATTTTCACGTTGATTGCGATTGTGTGCCAAAGTAAGTATTGGTCTCATTATCATTATGTCAGCTCTTAGACAGAGCAGACAGCCGGTTCCGGCCACCTTCAGGCCTCTACCGTAGTCAGGAATAGTAGGGCTGCCGGAAACTGGGGGCCCTGGTATCTTCATGGGGTAGTTTTGACCATAATGAACATGCTGGGCAGACGTGTTCGCCATCGCAGTACTAGGCCTCGCACCGCCTGCCACCGGTCTTGGCATTTATGACCTACTGAGTAGTTGAATGGTTATACCGCCATTGTCGGTCACCAGGGCCTCGTTGCTCAATCAGCAGGGTGCACAATGTGCAGATGAGGTTGGCATTTAAGCACCGGATATCCTGGGTTAGTCCAACTAGTCACACCATTAGTTCTACGATCGGACAGATAGGACAAAAAAAATTTCAACCAGTTACACCGCTTAGTATGACATATTTGCGCTCCTCTAGTATTTATCTATTATCTAATAATTTTTAGCTAGACTAGAAAATGATATCGTTTATTAGTTCTGTAAATTTAATTTTTAATTTTACTAATTATAATCTCACCTGTGACTTACAAAAGGCTATACACTAATATTCTGTACATTAATTGTTTAAATAAATAAGTATTTATTAAGCACTACATTCCTTGAAAAAACTGTGATTTCTCAGTTCCATTGCTTCAGTATCATCTAATATTTGATCAGCATCAGCTATGTCCTTCTTGATAGCATGAATCAAGTCTTCTAAACAGTCAAAGTTTTTCTCTTCTCTCAAATATCCGACTAAACATATACGTAGATCAGATCCATAAAAATCTCTGTCGAATTCGTGTAGCACATGAGTTTCTACCGACATATGTTTATTTTGATAGAATGGGCACCACCCTATGTTGGTGACCATTTTGTGAAGCGATCCAGAGTCGATCTGCGCCCATCCATAGTAGACGCCTGGCTTCAATCCAGCAGGTAGTGACTTCACAACATCCAACGAATAGTTCGCCGTAGGACAACCCAGGTTGCTGGAGCCTCTTCCGAATCCTTTGACAACTTCCCCTTGCAAGAACAGTGGTAGACACGACACCATGATCTTGCTTCCTGGTGCAGAAAACATAGATAATGTTATTGTTAACTTACCTTACATTCAATTTATTATCATTTTAAAACTTTATTACTCATCAACATCATATCAAATGCTGGACATAGGCCACCCGGTCCTCCGCATCCAGTCGCCTCCGGCCACCTTTTTTAGGTCGTCGGTCCATCTGGCGGCGGAGCGTCCCGCCTTAGGTATTATTCGTAACAATGCAAATACAAGTTACCAATAAGTTAAGAAAAATTGATTCCAACGTTCTAGATAGAAGTCAAGTACGCTCTTAGTTCCCTAAATTAAATCGCCTTATATTCTTTGATGTGATATCTTGCTCTAAATGAGACATGATATTTCGTAGTTGTTTGTTTTCAACTTTCTGATGGCAAGCAGTCACTGTCGCTCATAAACCTGCAGCATTTGGCCCACAGTCTGAAGGCCACAAGCGCTATATATTACAATTTCTCGTGAGCCTGTAATTACAACCTTTGCTTGCTTTGCTGTCTATCAGGAGAAATAAGTAAGGGACTAATGACAGGTATCCTACTAATATTATAAATGCGAAAGTTTGGATGTTTGTTGGTCAATCACGCTTCAACCACTAGACGGATCGTGATCAAACTTAGCATACATATAGAGTAGGTCCTGGAATAGGACATAGATAGTTTTTATCTCGAAAAATATCTTATTCCTACGGGAAATACTTAATAATTTATGTTGTTAAGTTATCCAAGCGGACAATTTAGCGGGTAACAGCTAGTAAAGTATAAATCTACTTTCCAGGCTTCATATGCGTTATTGTTAGCTGGTCAACCCTCAGCTGCAGACTGAGACCTTATTCAACGGAGCTGTACGAAGTGACTCTGATCAAACTGCTCTACCTTTACGACCCAGTGGTTTGTGGCAGGATCTACATGTACAACTATACCAGTAATGTCAGACCTGGTGTGCCTGCTACCACAATTGTTTGGCCAGTCAAAAATAGTCATGCTTCTAAATTTCGAGGGTAATTATTCTAATTAATTAATTACTAGCAAATAAATAGTTTAATTCATGGTAATAGTTTAATAGTTTAATTCGTTTAATTTGCCGTGTGGTTTCCGGTAGAGTAGGATAGGACCACTCCAACTCTTCCCGTGGATATCGTACAAGGCGACTAAGGGAATACATTATAAAACATCAATCAGGCCTCCCCAACCCGTCTGGCCTGCGCGGGGAGTGTAGGCCAAATCCTCCGTCTGTCTCCGGCAGATGAGAGAGGGTTGTGCTCCTGCAATGGAGACAAAAATAACCTGATGATGATGATGAAATAGTTTAATTCACAACACGTATAGGCTCAGACTTCGAGTACTAAATCTATACCTACAGGTCATACCATGAAGGAAATAATTTATCGCAACTCATAAGTAACCTCAAAGTTTTTACCTTCATGATTGACACTAATTGGTTATTAAATTAGATAACTGATGACATCTGATAGCATCTATAAGCATTTGTGGTCTAATAAAAGTGACGAATAAACTAAACTGACAACCCATCGAAGCTGATGAATATCTGAAACTGACGAATAAACGTAACTCTCTTTATAATGTACAACAAGCGTTAGCATGGTCCGCTGTGACGAGCGGCCTCACCGCACATAGGACAAACCCAAGAGGTTTATCATGTGTGAGTTATGTAAGACATATGATGTATTTTCTTATTAATGTTAAATAAATAAAAAAAAACTGACAAACTAGTAAATCTGACGAATAAACGTAACTGACAAACCAGTGAAGCTGACGAATAAACGTAACTGACAAACTAGCGAAACTGACGAATAAAAAAACTGTCAAATTAGCAAAAATGACGGATTAGGAAATTGACTAGTGATACACTAACCCGTAGTTAGTAGTTAGACGCCAAACGCTGATCATATTATTATCTTGTCATGTGACGCCAGTTTGTTGCTGCGACACATAGGTACCTTGATTATTTTTAAATTGTAATTTATTAATTATATTCTGTTTATTTCTCATGTATGTGTGTGTCGTAGCTATGAATAAATGACCTATTCTATTCTATTCTATAATGCAAAATGGCTTTTATGTTCGACTGATATTCTCTAAAATGTTTATAACGTAGAAACTGGTCGCTCATTGCCATGTATTCATAATGGTCGCGTTAACGCCAGCCATACATAAGTGTGAAACAAAATGTAAAATTGTAAACAAAACAATGTCGACTTAGCCTAGAGTTCTCAATGTCCCAAAAGGTTGAAATAAATGAGTATGATTATAGAATAAGCCCTGGTCACTTGTTTTAAAGAACAATTTACCGGTTTAGTGACAGATTCCATTCCCGCCAACACTGGACAAAATCCCACTACCCTGACATATTGTATGAATTGTAGCCTTAATCTCGAAGCCCTTTAATTTGTTTCAGAAAAGTACAACTGTGGCTTGCCCTTCATTTAATATGGTTGATGTTCTACTTAGGGTACTTGACCCAGGGGCGGAGTTCGTGTGGCTTCTACGCCACCCTCATACCTTTCACTTTAACTGGAGCAGCGTTACTGATCTTGAACGCAGTGTATGTTGGATTATTTCTGGCGGACGTAAGCGTGACTGGGACTGAACGTAAGTACTGATAGACGGGGAACAATATTTATCAAGTTTATTTACAATTACAATGCGTACGCGCGCTAAATCACACAGAGTTCAATGACATCTATCTGTCAATCTCTCGACCCACTGACAGAACACAATTTTGAAGTTTTTATGGCGGTGTTGCCCTTATAGTACTATAATCGCTTTATATCAATATTGGTAGTAAAACCGCAAAAGCGCCATTTTGGAAACGCTACAGTAATATATTTTAAAGGTTCATTCGCAGCAGTCCCAGTATCGGATTCGTTCCGTCTCAGTATTTTTTAGATGTATGAATAATTAATACATGCTAATTTAGTTCCTGATGCAATAGCCTAAGGTATATTTTAAGAAGTATCTTAAGTTTCACGGAACTGAACTGACACTGCACTGAAGGACCACTGACGCATAACTGTCGGAACACGGAATCATGATGGGTAGCCTTTACTGCATTTGAAATACGGCACATTATTCCCTAACATAACTAAAAAAAGACTAACTCAGGACTGAGGCCGCATTCATAAGTCCGAATGAACCTTAATGCTTCTATTTAACAAGAAAAATAACATTTCATTTTATATGCGGAGTATTTCCATTCCGTGTAGTTTCGTTTGGTATTTGTGTTTTGTGCAATTTTTGTGTATGTTTACGTTCAATTGACTAATATAAGAAAAGGTATCAATTCCGGTCAACTACGGTAAATTAACCGGTAAAAACTCACTGCGCTGCGCTTCGACAAAATAACAACAATATAAAGATAATCGGCTAACTTCGGTTTCCCGGGTTTCAAAATTCCATTCTCCGTGAAAACCGGTAATCGAAACCGGTTACGAATTTTTACCGGTTTCGGTGTCTTGCCATGACTATTATCGGCTCCAGTATTCGTGGAAGCCAACTTTATCACAAAGACCGACTCAGTTTCGGTCGGTTTGTCCTCAACAGGGACTGAATGCTCGATTTGGCCCGACTTAGTATTTGATACCTGCTCTTAAGGCTTTGAAGCCACCGCTTTTGAAGCCCGATTGCCTAACGAATGTACCTAGACTAAGCTTTAAATCTTAGCGTCCAATACATGGAATGTTACCAAGAATAAATTTGAAATCTAAATCTTCGTACATAGAATACATTTTATAACGTAGTATTATTACTCTTGAAATTGTATTTGTTTGTGCAATCAAAAGTATCGTATTATATTATTGAACTGGTCTAATCCATGAACATTATTGGAATGTAATCAATCGAAAAGAAACTCATATTCATTTTAGACATTATCTTAAATTCGATTTCAGACTTTAGTATTTTTATCACAACGGAATTTTATTTACCTTATTAGAAGTCTGAGCAGGTGTGACCCCAGCTCGGACATTTTGAACTAAGGCTACAATATGGCTTTTTATTTCAACGGTTCCTTAACCGCTCGGCCACGACTTTTGGCTTAGCGGCACGCGGCGCGGCGAGCGGCGCGGTTTCGGCAGGCGGAGGGTTGGCCGCTGATTGCGGCGCCTCGTGGCGTGCTGCTAACATTTTTGTACATTTGTTCTCGCCGCTCGTCGCCCCGCTCCTAGCTGCCGCTGGCAGCGGCAAGGTCGTGGCCGAGCGGTAATGCTTACGAAGTAGGCTGATTCACCGAATTATCGGTCATTAATCAGAGATTCTTAACTTAAATTTACCAGATGCCATTCTGGAATATATAAACGGAGATAACACGAGTCTGGGCTGGATAAACAAGAACCCAGCGCGGAACCTGCTCTATCAGGAAGTCGACCCTGACCTGGCGGACGACACCTCCTGGATCGCGCTGCTATTCGCATTTGGGAGCTGCGGCGGGGTTGTCCAGTGGATCATCAACTTCTGGATTGTTAAGGATAACTACTTTCAAGGGCTGGAGGAATTTCGTGAGTTTCTTTACGAATTGTACTGTAATTTTCTATTCAATGTCTCTGCCATCCGTTCTTAACAGTTTTTTTTTTACAAATATTATAGTTTCCCATTATCCAACTTACGATTGGAAGGCGGTACATAAAATTCTCGATTTGACGATCGGTAACCACTCTGGGTTTGGAGACTTGTGGATTGGACTACTCCTGGAATCTTGAAGTGGTTAGCCATAAGTGGTCACCGACCGTCAAGCCCAAAATTCCCAGTATCCAACCTGGTGTGGATTGCTAGGTAGGAAGATATGAATAAGTCAAATTTACTAATCTAGAATTGGATTTTACAAAGGTAAAACAAAATGCTAGAGGACTCCGCCGTGCCCTTTTTCTATGTTCCCGTGGGAATTAGGTACGGAAAATCCCGGTTACTTGCGTCAGTTGAGGGACCTCATAGATCAGTCATGGTATCCGTATAGAGATGATGGGTGATGATGGCACGCCCAGTAACATTTCGCGAGCGGTGATAATCCGAACGTCAGTGGTGATTAGTGCGTAACGATAGAATTAACACAGTAACAGTATAACGCATACAATGACACATGTAAGCGATTTATAGAACTATTGGGACGTGCCGTCGTCAATTGAATCATCTACATATCTTATGGTTCGAGACGTGCTTTGAATTTGGATATATGTTCTAGAGTGGTCCTAATGATGGTATTATGAATCTAATCTAGATACTCGTACTTATGTAAAGAGAAGTCATTACAAAATACAAAATACAAAAAAATACAAATACAAAAATGTTTATTACAGAATTTTAGGGGGTTACAGAGGATAGTTGGGGCCCTCTTTTAGACATAAAAATGTCTGTGCCAGAGGACCTCGCTCTTCCCTACTTATATCTTATTATATATAAATTTAATCAACTTGTGTGAGTGGTGTGTGTGTGTGTGCGTGTGTGTGATATATATGTATGTATATATATAAATGTGTGAGTCATTAATATCCGAACTTTTCCTCTACGATGTGGTTTGCTGAGTTTATTTTAAATTGGACAAATATCTGGCATTATTAGTGAAACTATGAGCTCAGGGAAGTATAAAACATCTTTGAAACTTCCAAAGTGTGCTCTAGACAGTTATAATTGAGTTTATATTAAAGAACCAGTTAGATTATTTAATTAGAGGCAAATTTGCTTTGAGGCTGAAGTGTTTTGGCTTTGGCTCAAGCGCCAGAGGACGTGGGTTTGATTGCGACGTGGTAAATGCAATTTACGGCCTGAGTAATCCTACTAATATTATAAAAGCGAAATTTTGGATATTTGGATATTTGGATGTTTGGATATTTGGATGTTTGGATGTTCAGATGTTTTTTACTCAATCACGCTTCAACCACTGATTGATCGTGATGAAACTTGGCACACATATAGGTTAGGTCCTGGAATAGGACATAGGATAGTTTTATCCCGAAAAACATCCCATTTTAATTTGTGAAACATAATAATTTGTGATGATGCCCACGCGGACGAAGTCGCGGGCAACAGCTAGTTTACATATATTTGTGAAATGTCCTTTCCTTTTCTAATTCCCTGTTACAGGAAATATTTGTTTGGGTAGGCGTATGTTTATGATTTTTATTATCTACCGTGGATGTCGTCAAAGCCACTAAGGGATTGCACCAGGGACGGGCAACAGCGTTCTCTTCCGTATATTAAGATCATCCACTAGCCAAGCGTGGTGATTATGGCAATCAACCGAACTGGCATTATATTGGGGAGGCTTTGTTCAGCAGCGTATTTCGGCTGATGTTGATAATTATTTCCTAGATTTCTTCTTTCTTGGTATTTCTCGTGTTTCAGATCGCATTCACGCCCAGAGATCAAGAGAAAATCTGCAGTCTGAACTTGCCTCGCATCGTGTATAATACGCGACCACCGCACCTTGACAATACGGAGGGGAAACCATAGTTTCATCATCAGGTTATCTTTGTCTCCACTGTAGGAGCACAACCCTCTCTCATCTGCCGGAGACAGACGGAGGATTTGGCCTACACTCCCCACGCTGGCCAGACGGGTTGGGGAGGCCTGATTGATGTTTTATAATGTATTCCCGTAGTCGCCTCGTACGACATCCACGGGAAGAGTTGGAGTGGTCCTATTCTACTCTACCGGAAACCACACGGCAAAGGGGGTTTTCTCGAGGGGATCTACGACACTTTTACACTGCGCCACGAAAAACATGCTACATGCATCCGTTCATCGGTTACACACATGTTAATAATCTTCTAACTCAATTTTAGCTGCTAAGGGTATATAATAATAAAACAAGGAAGAATCTACATTGTTAATACTTATAACTTATTTGCTATTTTATTTTATTTATTATAGTCATATAAGTACCTATTTATCATTTAAATTTCCTAATCAGCGCAACCTACCATTTCTCTGGCATAATATTTTTCTACCCAAAGGTTGTCTTGAAGAAAGCGCTTAAAGCGATAAGACCACCTAAATTGTACTATTTGTAACTTCTATAACGTGTAACTGTATTTGTTTGTGCAATAAAGTGTATTGTATTGTATGTGTAGGTAACATATCGTGTGTAGCACTTTAGGCTATTTTAGGCCTACACACGTTTAGGCTGATGATGATGATTTAAATCAAATGATTTTTTCAATAAAAAGTTATGATTTAAAGTGTATGTATCTATGTATGTAAACGCTTAATTGTACTAAAAATAACAACAACAACAATAACAAAATTGGAATTAAACTGTGTACAAAGGCGGACTTATCCCACTTAGGGATCTCTTCCAGTCAACCTTAGAGTAACCGAAAGGACAAGTATAATGCGTTTAGTGTCTTTAGTTTACGTGTTAGATAGAATTAAATTTAAAAATTAAGGGTCTTGGAATAAGTAAATCACATGTACCTCTCTAAATCCGCATCTACTAAAACAATATCATTATTATTATATTTAAACAAAAAAAAATTCAGCTTTTCCTGTTCCGAATCTATTCCAAATGCCAAATGTAGAAAAAACTCTTTCAATTGAAGCTGAAGAGGCTATCATCGCCCCAAATAGTTAACTCACTATATAAAAAAAACTATACCATAAAATTAACGATTTTTTTAAATACATGATTTATTGTTTTTTTAAAGTAAGGATTTTCCAACACTAATTATCTAAGAATGTCTAACATCATTTTTGTAGCATATATAGATAATCAAAGAGTTAAATATGTTTTAAGGCATTTAAGGAATGTGGACAGAACGCAGCTTATAGAAGGCACATTCTGGGTGATAACGTAGATCACAATGGCGATATTGATAAGCCCATTATTATATACGTTCGTTACGTTATCTCTCAGACTGAGGTCTGAATGACATGGCAAATTAGTGCTTCCTTACGAGGCTGGCATTGACTTAAGCGTGTCACAAGCCTCAACAAAAAAATTGATTAAAAAAAAGAGGCGACATTGGCGACATTTTCTTTCACCGTAAAGCCTGTTCTAATCGGTCATGAGACCGTATCAAATGTTACGACCGTACTAAAGTAAACGAAACGCATAGAAATGAGTGCGCGCGGCAATTAAGGTCTCTCCATTATGAATGACGTCATTATCGCGAGGATCCGGCGCGTTCCCAAGTCCTTACAATTATAATGAAGGCGCTAGAACCTCTCTTGAAATTAAGCGTATATTATTTTTAATAAAAGATTACAGTTTTCAGTGACAGACAGACAGCCTGAGGTCACTGTCGACTATAATCCAGGTTCCGTTCAAATGCCAAAAGCACTCTGAGGACTATTAGAATCACGGAAATATTGTTCGCAACACGTCACGTCAAGGGGTATCACGGAGCGAAAATCAGGCGAAGGAAAGTCGCTCTGCGACATTAGATTGCACAAAGTGGCGATACATCGTCTCTGCCTACCCGTCTGGGACAAAGGCATTATGTATTTATGTACAGATATATAATGCCGTGTGGTTTCCGGCAGAGTAGAATAGGACCACTCCAACTCTTCCCGTGGATGTCGTACAAGGCGACTAAGGGAATACATTATAAAACGTCACCCCAACCCGTCTGGCCAGCGCGGGGAGTGTAGGCCATTTGGCCTACACTCCCCGCGCTGGCCAGACGGGTTGGGGTGACGGAGGATTTCCTCCGTCTGTCTCCGGCAGATGAGGGAGGGTTGTGCTCCTGCAGTGGAGACAAAAATAACCTGATGATTATGTACAGATATATAAATATAGAGCGGTTGTAGCCACAGTACACGTGTTCTGTGGCTGTAGCCAATTTTTGGAGTTCCGTCTGAGCGTGCCGACTTTCGGACACACAGTGCCCCTCCCGCGCACCCTTCAGCGATTCGGAAAAAAAAACTGTATGAAAAAAAGGGTTATATAGATCATGGAAAAAAGCGATTCGGAAAATGAAGCGTTTGAGAAATAGATTTAACAAATCTACATGACGTGTAGGTGATCGACAGCGGCTGGATGTGGAGAGCGGAGGACTGGTTGTGGTAGCGTTTATTGGGGAAAGCCTATGTCCAGCAGCGGACGTCTAAGGGCTGATATAATGATGATGAAATCTCCATTCCGAACGCGCTGACGCCTATAGCGAATGGATGACTTTATGCAGAGTTTATCAATAGCCAATAAGTGAAGAAAATCGTCCGCAAACTTTTACTGGTGTCTGAAGTTGTAATCTGAATGGTCTTAAGACGACTTTGAACAATGATGTTCGCTGCAGCCATATCTCATCTAGTTTAAACCCGGATTCTCTTAACAATACTTTGGCAAAACCCATCAAGAATGTTTAACAAGACAATGCTGCTAGTCGAGACGCGCTAACCGCCGTTTTATACGAAATATACTCTGTAGCTCACGCTAACGGCTGCGTTTAGCTTAATTGATACTAATTTTATTAGTTAAATGAAAATATTGTGGCACTCTGTCTTTTAGCGATGAGACCGCCTAGATATACATAAGTAGATGTAAACTAGAGCACTTTCTGTCTCACTTAGTTTAATATGGTATGTATTAACATAACATAATCATTAGGAATTTTTAGGAATTCATCATTAGGAATACGATGTATGTTTATTATAGTTATTATTATTTACTAGCTGTACCCGCGGCTCCGCTCGCATGAACTACAGAATCCGCTCCCATTCCCACTCCCGCTTCCGCTCCCTCTTCCGCTCCGGTCCCGCTCCCGCCTCCGCTTCCGCTTCCGCTTCCGCTCAAGCTCTCGCTCCCACTCCCACTCCCACTCCCACTCCCACTCCAATTCCCACTCGCAGATCCAAATGTAATCCAAACTCATCGCAATCTGAATAGTAATACTACTACTACTACTAATCTAATACTATTATCTGCAATATATTGCATACTAACCTTACCTACTAATGTATTTAAAAACTAAAAATGTCTATAACTTTTGATTGAGTTAGCCGATTGCGACGAAATAAAGACTAAATGTTAAGTTAAGTTAAGCCCCATGTTTTTGTGAATAGTACATCAAAATCCGTTCAGTAGTTTTTAAGTGATGCGTGCACAAACTCACAGACAAACAGATAAACAGACAAAAATTCCAAAAATGAGTGAAATGTGTTCTATTACTTATCCTTAGATCCCTCAAATTTTTTTTTGCAAATATCTTCAATGTACAGACACTCGTTGTTTACGATTTTATTTTTTAGATTTTATATATAAGTAGTTCGTATTTAGTTATTATAGTAAGCTGAGATACTTAGACGACCTCCGTGGCGGAATGGGATAGCTCTCGGGCCACGCCGGAGGTCGCGGGTTCGAATCCCGCTAGGGGCAAATATTCGTATGATGAATATGAATGTTTGTACCCAAGTCTTGGATGTTTATATATTTATTTAAGTATGTGTATCCGTTATCTAGTAACCATAGCACAGGCTCTGCCTAGTTTGGGACCGGATAATTGGTGTGAATGTCTGACATATTTATTTTTAGCTAGATGATTGAAATAAATGAAGGTATAGGTAGGCAATAACAATAATCCTAACTTTGACCAAAATATACCTACTTGGAACTAGTAAAAAAAGTGAACACGATGGTGTATATTCGCAAGTGTAGGTCATAGATTAGAGAAAAAATTTCACAACTAAGATGCAACAGGACAATACAACTACGGAGTTTGTGTGAGAATGGAGAAAATCATTGTTTACGTCTTATATGTAGGTAGGTATGTATTATTATAAACTAGCTGTTGCCCGCGACTTCGTCCGCGTGGACAACTTAACATCACACATTATTATGTATTTCCTACTTACTTGATATTTTGGACAATTCACACAATATCTTTATAAATTGTAGCCTATGTGTTATTCTGATGTATAAGCTATATTACTGTAAAGTTTCATTAAAATCGATTTAGTAGTTTTTAAGTGAAAGAGTAACAAACATCCATCCATACTTACAAACTTTCGCGTTTATAATATTAGTAGGAAGTAGGATAATGCGGTGCGGTAAAGTATGATTTTCTCCGTCCAGTCATAGATATAAATTCAGTAGTTTTATTTGGCTCCTAGCTGCATTTGACCCGATGCATTTTCTTTCTTTAAATGAATCAACGGAACAAGTACCGTATGGTTCCCGGCTTAGAATAGGGCCACCCCCACATCTTCCCGTGGGTGTCGTCAAGGCGACTAAGGGATTGCACCAGATACGGGTAGCAGCGTTCTCCTGCGTATATCGTCGTTTCATTACTGCGATCACCAATCTGCCTGCCAAGCGTGGTGATTATGGCAAATCCCCCATACGATAGCCCACCACAAGGTGCATTCTGTTCTTGGGGACTTGTGAGGGCTTGTGTATTTCGGCTGATGGTGAAAGAAGTAAAGTTGAACAAAAGGTATTCTATTATTAAAAGCAAGCTACCGACTAAGGCGTTAATGAATTATTAAAGTTTCACAAACTTTAATAATTCCGCAATAAATTAAATGTCTTGTGCCACCAAAAACCCTAACAAAGATACAATACTTACTAAAATCAAGACAACAGACTAACATGAAATTACCTAGGCATGAATTTTTACTGACCAGCGTTAGTAAAAAAAACTAAAATACAAGCGAACTAGAACTACGTATAAAATTATGCAAATAGCACTTAAAACTGACTTTAAATTCAAATGAGGCTTTTAACGTTTCTAAAAGGAAATTCGAGTTTAAAATGAAGACTGGAGTTGCTTGCACTATACACTTTATTAAAACTATAAACCTTTTATTTTTAAACATCATATTCAAGGTCCGAACACAAAAAGCGGAGCAGGATTAGCCAACTGTAGTCGAGCTGTATACTTCATGTTCTGAACATCGTTCTCCGTCGCAAACTCTACCCTTTGCAGCTGACCAGTAGGAAGAAGAACATAATACGCCCCTATACTCTTCTGCACTTCTACAGGACCGTCCAACTTCTCTGCTTGAGGATTATCAGTAGTCGTTGAGTCCGTACTTGGTGCTCCATAAGTATTTGCTGGCGCTCCGTAGGAGTCATCAGGAACTCCGTAGCTAGTTGGCGGGGCCTGTTGTTTCGGCAGCATAAAGGCTTGACCGTCTGGTTTCCATCCTGAAGGTGGGTACGGTCCATCACTGTCTGCTGGAGGTCCGAATGCAGGCTCCTGTTCTTGCTTTGGCAGCATAAACGGTTCTCCTGCAGGTTTCCACCCTGATGGGGGGTAAGGACCAGATGCTGTTGTTGGTTCCGCTGGTGATTCTGTCGTTGGAGATAGCTCGATTCGCTGGAACCTGACCCTCGATCTGAAGCGAGGGGGTTCAGCAAACACTCCAATGAAGACACAAGATAGAATTAAAAGCTTCATGCTTGATAGTGGTTGATTGAATGATGCTGGTGACAATGTTTCGGCCTATTATATACAGGCTAGATCTTTATGACTCTTTGTTGTTTCGTTTATGGCGTCTAAAGGAGGTTGTTTAGGAGGATAATTCGGTGAGGATGGAGTCCAATCACGTATTTAGTGACTGACATTGACCCCTTAATGTAAAAGACGTCAATTGGCAATGGATGCCATGAATGACTGTCCAATGTCGTCGGTATTGACTTGCATCTAATGCAATCGATTATTTAATTATGGAGATGTCCCTGCGAAATTATAAGTAGCTTGAAGTGCGCTTGAATTACAGCAGATATTTATAACAGAGGACTATTTGAGTGCAGTGGTTTTGTTTAATGGCCAGGGATCGGAATGGCGTCTCTGCCTACCCCTCTGGGACCAAGGCGTGAGCATTATGGATGTATGTAACTTTTATAACGTGTAACTGTATTTGTTTGTGCAATAACGTGTATTGTATTGTATGTATGTATCGGAATGGATAGTCAAAGTCAAAATCATTTATTGCATATGAGTACACTTGGTACATTTATACACGTAATTTTTTTATCGATATTCCGGGTTTTCTTCCGAGAATTATCAAAAAATTTGTTCATCATTTCTTTTATGCAGTAATTCAACGTCGCTCATTTAATAATCTATAATTCTTCTCCTGCCTCCCGCTTACCAGTAAAAAATACAAATGATATGAAATTATCTGTTCTACTTTTTTATTCCGCCTCGATGGCGTAGTGGCTTGGTCACTGGACTCGAGTATCAGAAGCCGTGGGTTCGATTACCACTGAGGACAGACTTAGTACAATTTGTGTACAAGTTGGTCCCGGTCTGGGTGTTATATTTGGTAATGGTCCTATCATCGATTAATTTCCATAGCACAGAAGAAAATTCTAGTTTGGGATTAGACATGTGTTTTATATATAATAACTAGCTGTTGCCCGCGACTTCGTCCACGTGGACAACTAAACATCACAAATTATTAAGTATTATGTATTTCTCGTAGGAATTGGATGTTTTTCGGGATATTAATTATCCTATGTCCTACTCCAGGACCTAACCTATATGTGTGCAAAGTTTCATCCCGATCCGTCCAGTGGTTGAAGCGTGATTGAGTAACAAACATCCAAACTTTTGCATTTATAATATTAGTAGGAAGTAGGATTATATATATAATGTAATATTTATTGTAATTAATTCCTTACTAATAATCTCGGGATTATCATTACCTAATTCTAATCAAAGTCAAAGTCAAAATCATATATTGCATACGAGTACACTTGGTACATATAAACACGTCATTTCTTTATCGACTACCGCTTCCTAGGTGTTAGAGCGCTGTGAAGAAGAAACGGCGCAACAAACATCTCGCAACATATCTTTTAACATCAAGTTTGCATACAATTATATAAAAATTGTGCGTAGCTGGATCAACATTAGTACCAGGCATCTTTGTCATTCAAGTAATCGTTTATTTTATAATAGGCTTTCTTACAAAGTTGTTTATTAATGTGAATCTTAAACTTTGACAATATAAATCTTCAGTCATGTCTTCGTTAGGATTTGTACACGTTCAAAGTCCTCTTCTTACAAAAGTCAGACTGTACGTTCTAGAGGAGTTCTTATCCGGGTTCATAGCAATGGAAATTTAGTTTACTCGTAGGTAATATAAACAAAGGCTATAAGCAAAGGCCACCGCATGGTCCACAGCAAACAAACACCGTAATTATCGTATCGCTCGCCACGTCGCAGAAACAAGGCGTGCCATGCATTAATAAACATAACAACAAACGTTGCTCCCTCCATGCATACTTCCGTTAACGTCACATATCGAAAACGAAATGAAATTGCGGTATTTCCATCTATAGCTAGCATATTTAAATTCTAGACTTTCTGTAAGACATCCGAAACGAAACAAAAATAGCCTTTATTTTGAGAAGTCTGAAGAAAATTGCTTCAGGCGATATGAACGTCATATTTTTACCATAAAATGCCAAGCCATGCCAAGCCATGCCAAGCCATGCCATGCCATGCCATGCCATGCCATGAAATCCGACCTATGCTTATTCTTACCTCCATAACGATCAGCCATTGGACTGTAAGACTAAAAGCGTTAGGTAGTTGACCCATTGATAAACGGTCATCATCATCATCAGGTTATATTCGTCTGCACTGCAGGAGCATAACCCTCTCTCATCTGCCTTAGACAGACTGAGGATTTGGCCTACACTCCCCGAGCTGGCCAGGCGGGTTGAGGAGGCCTGATTGATGTTTCATAATGTATTCCCTCAGTCGCCTTGTACGACATCCACGGGAAGAGTTGGTGTGGTCCTATTCTACTCTACCGCAAACCACACGGCATAAACAGTATCCCACTAATATAATAAATACGAAAGTTTGGATGTTTAGGTGTTTATTACTCAATCACGTTTCAACCACTGGGCGAATCGTGATGAAACTTGACACACATATAGGTTAGGTCCTGGTATAGGATATAGGATAGTTTTTATTTCGAAAAAACATCTCTTTCCTACGGGAAATACATAATAATTTGTGATGTTAAGTTGTCCACGCGGGCGAAGTCGCGGGCAACAGCTAGTAATACATAAATTGTACAACAGAGGTGGATTGCTCTAGAAATTCCAAGCGCCACTTGCTTAAGGGAACAAGCAGTCAAGACCACTTCTGCCTCATTAAGGTAAATTATAATTGTGTCAACTTGTGCATTAAATTTGTATTGTTTTTTGTACAGCGTCAGAATAGGCTGTTTAATCTAAGCTATCTTTGCTTTGGGATAAAAATGAAAACCAAAGCATAGAATTCTCAATAATTACTAACGTAACCAAAGTACCTATTTGAGTTTTCAAATGATTCTGTATTATAAAGTATTATAGAAATCGGGATATATTTTTTAAAGGATCTTTTAGATAGAGTGTAGTTTGAAAGAAAAATAAAATACAACAACAGGCTCAGCACCATTGCCTATCTTCGGATAAATATAAAAAACAACAAACATTATGAAAAAAGGTGTATTTATTTATCATTACCACGTTTTTATTAAGTCACTTTCTTGTTTGTCTGTCTGTTTGTCGTTCCGGATGGAATCTTGCGAGTCGAATAGCACTTCCCGATTAGCTAATCGGCTGAGAAATTTTCAGGGTAGCTCACAACTCGATGACAATGGGTTCTAAATCCATTTATTAGCATTCATTGCCAACCTAACAAAAAAAATATTCTTATTACTTTTAAATACGTGGTTTTTAGATTATTAATTCATAATCTACATAATTTTTTTTAGTATTATCCGATATTCTTTGCCATAATTTAGATTTAAGTATTAAAAAAAACTGTTTGCCTTCCTCTAAGCTATAACTACCTACAATAAACGATACGATCTAAGTACCCACTCCAAAGATAAACGCTTAAAACTCAATAATTCTAAAATTTTACGTACAAACTCACACAGAACCCACAAAGTTAAATAATATTTTTAAAAAAACTTGGCTTTCGATACGCTAATCTACAGTTTATTGGGTATCGAGAACTTTTTATTATTAAAAAAATTAGCAAGTGTAGGTAAGTGTTGGTAACGTGGAATTAAATATAAGGGTTCCCTATGTAATTCCAATAATTTCACAAAGGAGTAACAATTTCACTTGTTTTTAGCATAATTAAACGCCGTCCGCTGTTGGATACAGGTATATACACCACCGGCACTCCGTACAAGCGAACCGATTTAATTACCTACTACTACTACAGCCAGCCTGTCACGTGCGTGTGTTTGAGTAAATTATGGTAAGGCTACTGCACTCAGCGCTGGAACATAGTCGAGAGAGAGACAACGTTATATGTCAACAATATAAGTGCTTCTCTTTCTAACTTATACCGTCCATATCTCGGCGCCAATTGTGCGTAATGCCAGCCGTGTACTATTTTGCGGACGACGTTAAACTCACATGGGCAGGTGAGTCCTAGGCCTCCACCTGTCGGTACTGCTGCCAGACTGTTGCATTTATGACTAAGTTAATTTAAATGGCTATATTGCCTTTCTTTGAGACACTCGGCCAATTTATAAATCGTATAATTCACGATGGCAAGCTCCGTTACTTTTCGCGAGGGATCCTAACGTAATCCGAACCTATCCTAACGTCAGTATGTTAGTGTACATATTACATATTGATGATTAGTGCGTAACGATAGAACTAAAACAGTAACAATATAACGCATTGTCTACTGTATGAAACGGAGCGCAACGAAGGTGGCGCCCTCACACGTCAAAAACTAGCCTCAGCTAGCTGTCATTCATATCCTCTTTGAAACTCATCATCTCGACTGTTTTTTCTATTTCTCAGTATAAACAAATTAATCTTCAAACAACAAAACTTTCATTTGTGTCTCCCAATGGACACGCATACTATAATCTATACCTATAGGAAAATCCCTAATAGATTGATGAATATATGTCCACTTCGCTAAATGGTTTCCTTCACAGCAGAACCCCAAGCCTGGTAGCAAACTTTGTTAATAAAAAAGTAACTTTATGTACTCACCAAGCTGTAACACCGACTGAACTCGAATATTAACTGCAAAAAGAAAAAGCAACGACGAATTAATTAAGGATACACTTAATTGCAAGCAAGGTTATTTATTATCTGGTAATTTTCATAAGTCGTAGTTTTTCGCTCCAATTCATACAGCGAGGATGTTCATTTTCAGTAAATAAATAATAAATATTACATACTAGCTGGTGTCTGCGACTACGCCTGCGCAGGATTAGTATTTCTAGTAGCTTATATCAGCGTGGCGTAGAAAATAACTAACATTATGACATTAAAATTATAATTTTATGGCGCACGCCAGAATAGCTCGCAGATGGTAGATTTTTTCCTACTTACTTGATATTTTGGACAATTCACACAATATCTTTATAAATTGTAGCCTGTGTCTTATTCTGATGTGTAAGCTATATTATTGTAGAGTTTCATTAAAATCCATTCAGTAGTTTTTACGTGAAAGAGTAACAAACATCCATCCATACTTACAAACTTTCACGTTTATAATATTAGTAGGAAGGATACATACACTTGTGTAATCCCAAACCAGGATTTATTACTGTGCTATGGAAATTAACAAGGATAGGGACAAATTACAAATATAACAACACCCAGTCCGGGACCAACTTGTGCAAATTGTACAAAATTGTCTTGGCGCTCGAGTGCAATAACCACGCCACTAAGCCAGAGGTTCCCAAACGTATAAGTATCACGCCTCCCTGCTGCTTAAAATTAATATAACCCCCCCCCCCCCCCCCCCCTGCCGCCTGCCTGGGCCTAGCAAGTAGCAGCAAGTGGGCTCACCAAGCAATTGTTAAATAAAATAAGGGTAACAAAGTCTAAAAATACATTTTCAAATGTATTATTATACAAATATATTATACTAGCTGTTGCCCGCGACTTCGTCCGCGTGGACAACTTAACATTACACATTCTTATGTATCACGTGTTACTAAATCCTAAAAGAAATCTATTAATCTGGTTATGCATTTAAAATATTAATATACATAAAAAAACATACTATCCAATTGAGAACCTCCTTTTTTGAAGTCGGGTAAAAATTTGCGTTCTGGCGGCGGTTTCGCCCGTTGGACCACAGTTTTTTAGGTTTCCGTAGCCAAATGGCAAAAAACGGAACCCTTATGGATTCGTCATGTCTGTCTGTCTGTCCGTGGGTATGCCACAGCCACTTTATTCCGAAACTATAAGAACTTACTATTGAAACTTGGTAAGTGGATGTACTCGTATTCTGTGAACCGCATTAAGATTTTCACACAAAAATAGAAAAAAAAAACACTAAATTTTGGGGGTCCCTATACTTAGAATTGAAACTCAAAACTCAACTTTTTCATCAAACCCATACGTGTGGATAGGTCTTCAAAAATGATATTGAGGTTTCTAATATCATTTTTATCTAAACTGAATAGTTTGCGCGAGAGGCACTTCCAAAGTGGTAAAATGTGTCCCGTCCCCCCCCCCCCCCTGTAAGAGAATGATAAAACTAAAAAAAATATATGATGTACATTGCCATGCAAACTTCCACCGAAAATTGGTTTGAAAGAGATCTAGTAAGTAGTTTTTTTTAATACGTCATAAATCGTAAAGCACAATACTATTATTAAAACATCGATCAAAGTTACAACGAACTACAATAACTTTTAGATTATGTTACTTGCTGCTACGGAACCCTTCATGGGCGAGTGCGACTCGCACTTGGCCGCTTTTTTTTTAAATAAAGTTGACATTTACATTTATCATGAATTAAAAGATTATCATATAATCAATAAAAAAAATATATTTTAATATTGTGCAAATTATGTGATATTTCCTTCCCCCCCCTCCAATTTGTCCTTTCCATACCCTTTCTTTCTTTCCTTCTCCATCCCCTTCCCACAACGTTGAAAACCCTTTCCCCCACCCCTTCCCTCTCCCTACTCCTACCTCTCCCCCTTCCCTTAACCCACCCCTTCCTACACCCTTTATTTACCACTGCCCCCTCATCTTTCCTCTCTTACCCTAATCCCTCTATTCTTTTCCATCCGACTTCCTTCCCCTCCTATTCCCTTCCTATGTTGCATATCCAATTAACTGTACAACAAAATGTCTGTCAAACTGCTGGACATGCCTTCCCCAATGAATGCCACAACGCCCTACAGATCCACCTGGCGGCAGGGCGTCCCACCCTGCGCGTGGGACGTCGCGTCCCACTCTAGAACCCGTCTGCCCCAACGGCCGTTCGGTACTACGACAGATGTGACCTGCCATTTCAGCTTACTAATTCTTTCGGCTATGTCGGTCACCTTCGTTATTCATAGGATCTCCTCATTACGAATCATATCCCTCATAGAGACCCCGAGCATTGCCCTCTCTATAGCTTGCAGAGCCACTTGAATCTTGTGGATCAGGCCCACCATCAGTGTCCACGTCTCCGCGCTGTAATCATGACAGGTAGGACGCACTGATTAAAGATTTTTGTCTTTAAACATTGTGGAATAGGTGACGTAAAGACTTGACGCAGTTTTCCGAATACTGCCCACCCTAACTGGATTCTTCTGTCAGCTTTTGAAATTGATCCTACCCAACTATATTGTCTGTCCTAGGCAGACGTACTCCTGAACAGCTTCGATATTGACATTGTCGACGATCACCGGTCTAATACAGGGCCACTAATTATCGAATAGCGAACTTTTTGTATCGAGACTTGTGGAAATACCTGAAATACATCAGCTAAAATAAATCTATAAATGAGCTTTAAAACATCTCTGTCACTTTCTGTCAAGTTCTTGCATCGACCAGTAATGTTGAACTACATTTTCATACAAATGATATGAAATGAGAGGTCAACTTGTATATCAGCTTCCTGACATTTTATTGAGATATGACTTATACCAGTATGAGGCCCGAACTCAAAGCTATTAAACAGTGAAAACGCCGTCAAATTCTGTTCAGCAGTTTCCAAGATTAGCCCGTACATACATACATACATACAGACAGATAAGAAATTTTTTAATTATATTTTTGGACTCTACTGGTCTTCAGTAACGTCCGGGCAGTGAAATTTTTTTTTTACCTTCAATGTACAGATTCGCTTTTCTTTTGTTTTTTCTACTCTTTTATTATATGTATGTATAGATGAAGAGTCAATGTGACGGATGAGCTTGCATGTTTTTAACAAGATCGCCCCCGCGCCCCCCTGGTACATGTCTTCGCGCCTCCCTAGTGCGGCGCACCCCCCCACTTTGAAAATCAATGCACTAGGCCAACGAAGCGGTGAACGCTTTATGATCTGAAGTGGCGTCAGCCCCGATAGTTAGTGTTGCCAGATGTCCCAGCACGTTAGTGTTTTTCGGCCATTCGGGACGCGTCCCGCCAGCACTGAGCGAGACGCCCAAAATCCTGCTTTTTCATCTAAATAGCAAATTTGGTGTGGTAGGTACTTTAAAAAGAATCGGTTAGCCATGGAAGAAACGTATTGATTATGATTTTAAATTAAAGGATTGTATCCAATAGGGGGCCTATTGGATTCTCCCACTCCCAAGGCACATTTACAGTCAGCTTCGCCGTGGGAGAGGCCTACAACCAGCAGTGGACTCTCGCAGGATGATAATGATAAAATAAATAAAGCAGAGCCTGTGGTATGGTTACTAGATAACATACTTAAATAAATATACATATAAACATCCAAGACTTGGGTACAAACATTCATATTCATCATACAAACATTTGCCCCTAGCGGGATTAGAACCCGCAACCTGCTGATGAAACATTGTTATGCATTTTACGAACAAAAATCGAGTACGATCTATAACTGGGTATCAAATAGATTGAAGCGATCAAACCCTAGCGAAGTTTGTGAAAATTCACGGATCTTGCGATGTTTCATTAAAATTCTATCTAATTGCCGTCCGTCCATTTCAGTGCACGGTGTGAGGGTATAGCTGAAGCGTTTAGTGGACTTAAATACCAAGAGTCAGAGCAGACCTGTCGGATATAATTACATATTGGGCTCGAATCTGAAGGCAACAATGTTAAAATTTGACAGCACTAAAACTGTGGCTATCCTTGTCACACAGTACTATGAAGATAAAGACGAAACCAATTTTAGCGCTGTCAAATTTTAAATGTGTGCCTTCAGAATCGGGCCCATTATGTGTTTAAGATCTTTATTTTTTTCATTAACATTATATATATCATTTCATCATATCAGCCCTTAGAACGCCTTAATTATACGGTAAACGTAACATAACGATAACGAGGTACTGCGAGTGAGTGCGCCCCCCCCCTCCCCCCCCCCCTCCCCCCCCCCCCCAACCCCCGGCACACTGGCAGGTCGCCACTCTATATCGGACGCCCTCATTTTATATCACAAATCGACAGCAGTTTTGTTTCAAATGCATGACTAGAACTCCCGTGTGACAATTCTGCCACAGATCTCACACGGGAGTTCTAGTCATGCATTTGAAACCAAACTGCTGTCGATTTGTGATATAAAATGAACGCCACCACACCCCACCATATACTCGTATATGATTTAATATTTGTAAAATGCTTCGTACCTTGCTGTAACTCGTCACTTGGACAACAAATCCATCGTTGGATTTGACCGTCGTTCGGTTTAGCATACTAATAGAATACCAAGTGTACGCCATGCTTACCAAACGTTATTTATAACGCGATTTCAGGCGGATCGATGCTGCTTTAATTAGAGGGATAAAAATCCTTTCATGTTAAAATAAAATTATTAACAATAACTTATGTTCAGCAGTGGACGTAGGCATAGGCTCACAATGTAATGCTCAGTGAGTCAAAGAAGGGTAAAAACAATTGATTTTTTTTATTAAAAAGGCAGATATTGCTCATTTTAAACCATGAAGGAAGAAAAAATTACGCCGCCTAGATAGAGTGGTAATCATGCCTATTTTGTATCGAAACCTATGCGACCGCTCAGAGGGGTGGGAGGGTAGGTGGAAGCGGGAGACGGCGTTTGTCTTTTAACTCTATCACACATCTTCGAATACGTTACGTTAGAAAAGCACAGCTCAGTGAGTCAAAGAAGGGTAAAAACAATTGAATTTTTTATTAAAAAGGCCAATATTGCTCATTTTAAACGATAAGGCGTTACAACTAATTGAAAATTAAACTATTACCATACTATCTCTTATTCTGTCTATCTCGAAACCTTTAGGTAAATTTTCGTTTTACTAGTTCTATCATAGAACTGCAGGTACAAAATGCTATGATGTTACAGTTCTATAGACCTAAAAATTATTGAGGATCATTTTGGATAACCCAGTCATACAATGAAGGAAAATAATTTTCGCACCTGATTAGTCAGATCTGTTATCTAATTTAATAACTATCAAATAAATAAGATATTTTATTTGTAAATATTTTGTTTGTCTGTAAATATTATATTATTGCCCTAACTTATTTGAATTTGATAAACATTTGATTGGTAATTTATAATAAGTAATTTTTGGAGTCTGTTTCCTTTTCGGACTATATTTTATTTCATTGTGTTCCTACTTTTATATGTCCTAATTTTATTTTATGTCTCCCTCTTATATAATATTTTGCTCCCTATCAATCTATTATAGTAAAATTTAATAACCAATAAGTGTCAATCATGAAGGTAAAAACTCTGAGATAACTAATCAGGTGCAATAAATATTTTCCTTCATTGTATGACCAGTAATGGAAGTTATCCAAAGTGATCCTCAACACCTAGGTCATTCACAGCCTGTACTGATATCTAAAAAAATAACCAGACATAAGCGACTGTGTCTTCGTCATTGGTGCTCGACCAGAGGTCATGGATTCGATTCCCACTGGGGACAGACAACTTTGTACCATGTATAAGCTACTCCCTGTCTTATATTTGTGAGTTGTTCTATACTTGTTTAATTTTCATAGCACAGGAGAAAATTCTAGTTTAGGATTAGACAAGTGTTTGTATTATGCAGACCGACTCGTTGGCCTAGTGGCTTGATCATTGGACTCGAGCCCACGAGGTCGTGGATTCTATTCCCAGTGGAGACAGACCACTTTGTACAAGTTGATTCCGGTCTGGATTTTATGTTTGTGAAAATATCCTTGCATAGTTTCCATAGCACAGGAGAAAATCCTAATTTGGGATTAAACAAGTGTATGTATGTTCCGTGTGGTTTCCGGTAGAGTAGAATAGGACCACTCCAACTCTTCCCGTGGATGTCGTACAAGGCGACTGAGGGAATACATTATAAAACATCAATCAGGCCTCCCCAACCCGTCTGGCCAGCGCGGGCAGTGTAGGCCAAATCCCCCGTCTGTCTCCGGCAGATTAGAGAGGGTTGTTTGTGCTCCTGGAGTGGAGACAAAAATAACCTGATGATGATGATGATGATGTATATGTTATAAAAAAAACATTACAAGGTAGAACTGAATAAAATTATAGTCAAGGGTTTGAGGAAATTAATAGAACAAATTATATTATTTAGTTGTATGTTTGTATCTATATTTCATTCCAGATTAATAGTCCTATGAAAACAAACGCATTTGCGTCTCGAAAACAAAATACACAATAGATGGTGTTCCTAAGTGGACTGCAAAGTTTACATGGTAATACAAACCTGTTTTTGCTGCTGGTGACCCTTTCATGTATATGTTACCGAGACGTAAATAGCGTTGGTTTTCATAGGACTATTAATCTGGAATGAAATATACATGTTGGCACGTTATTCTTGCTCAGCTAAATGTAATACAGATGTAAGACATTCCGGGACAAAATATCGCTGTTATATATTGCTACGCCTAGGGTTGCCACTTGAGTTAGATAGGTACTAACGTGAAAGCTTTACTCGTTATCCCCAGTGAGAGTCTAAGGTCCCTAAGAGCAGGTTCATCACCAGCCCAAATACGTCCACTACTGAGCGTAAGCCTCCCCAATAGATTGCCACTTTTGGTGGGCTGTCCATTGGGGGCTTGGGGGATTTGCCATAATCACCACGCTTGACAGGCAAATTTCTATACATACATAATGCTAACGCCTTGATCGCAGAGGGGTAGACAGAGACGATGTATGGCCACTTTGCGCAATCCATTGTCGCAAAGCAACTTTCCTTAGTCCGCTTTTCGCTCCATATTTTTTCTATAATCGCTGTATATATTGGTCGCGGGTTCGAACCCCGCCCAGGGCAAACATTCGTGTCATGAGCACTTGTGTTTGCCTTGTGACTGGATGTTATTTATATATTACATTATGTATTTATGTATGTATATCAGCTGTCTGATACCCATATTACAGGCTCTGCCTAGTTTGGGATCAGGTGGCCGTGTGTGAAATGTCCCAAAATATTTATTTATTTATTTATATCCTAAAAAATAAAGAGTTTATACAAATAAGCCCAACATCGCATATCTTACAGGTTTCTTTGGGCATTTACATCTTTTTTATAACAGAACTTGAAGATTGCAGGTAACGTGGTGATGACAAGTGTGAAGGGACAGCCCTGATTCTAACACCGTTGCCACAGTAATTACCGACCGCACCTGCGACACTGAGCTCCATACATCACGGCGCTGAAAGTGGTGCGTGTGAACGCAGATTTCATTTAAACAAGAAATGTTAAAAAAAAAAATTATCACTGTAGAGTAGAATAGGACCACTCCAACTCTTCCCGTGGATGTCGTACAAGGCGACTGAGGGAATACATTATAAAACATCAATCAGGCCTCCCCAACCCTTCTGGCCAGCGCGGGGAGTGTAGGCCAAATCCTCCGTCTGTCTCCGGCAGATGAGGGAGGGTTGTGCTCCTGCAGTGGAGACCAAAATAACCTGATGATGAAGTTTTACATATTATTTTCGTTCCTCTTTAGTCATTTTATTATTATGAATATGTGTATAGGTGATTGTGTATAGTGTAGGCATTATATTTTCAACAAGTAGCAAATTAGAACCTTGTATTGCATGGAAATGTATATAGCAAACTAAGCCGCAAAATGTACCCGTTTTCCATACAATAAAGATATAATTATTATGTATTTTTTTAGAATAATAGAGAAAAATTGGCAAATATGTCATATCTCCTGGTATTAAGATTGAAGAAGCTGAAGTTTTAGTCATGATTGAGGCGTAGGATAACTTTGTATGTGACTACCTAGGCCAAAACAGGATGGAAAAATTCTACTCTCCTCTCATTAAACAGTTTTCATGTAACAATCCTACTATCCTATCCTACTAATATTATAAACGCGAAAGTTTGTAAGTATGGATGGATGTTTGTTACTCTTTCACGTAAAAACTACTGAATGGATTTTAATGAAACCTTACAATAATATAGCTTATACATCAGAATAACACATAGGCTACAATTTATAAAGATATTGTGTGAATTGTCCAAAACATCAAGTAAGTAGGAAAAAATCTACCATCTGCGAGCTATTCTGGCGTGCGCTGCCAAAACCGCTAGAGTTACACATTTGTAATGTATGATGGAAATGTTTATCTTAAATAGTCCTACAAAAAAGCCCGCCACAGTATATATCTATATCTTATGTGTAAGCCATTATAGCCAAAATAGTGATCCATCGTGATGAAACTTGGCACACATATAGATTAGGTTCTGGAACAGGACATAGAATAGTTTTTATCCCGAAAAACATCGCATTCCTACGGGATATATATAATAATTTGTGATGTTAAGTTGTCCACGCAGACGAAGTCGCGGGCAACAGCTAGTAGATTATGATCCTTCTTATCATCATCAGCCGCAATAAGTCCGATGCCGAACATTAGCCTCCCCAATAGAATGCCACTTTTGGTAGATTGTTCATTGAGGGGTTTGTCATAATCACCACGCCTGGCAGGCGGAACTTGACTACGGAATTTGACTTGAAGGAACATTGAACCGTTTGCAATTCCCTCCCAGCTTGGGTATTTCCGGACGAGCACAATTTGGATATTTTTAAAGGAAGAGAGAAAAGGCATCTTCTGGGTAAGCGCGCTCCACCTTAGGCCGAATCATCACTTACCATCAGGTGAGATTGAGGTCAAGTGCAAACCCATAAAAAAATCATTAAATAATCAGAAATAATAGTTGGGGCAGACGAGTTCTGGAGTGGAGACCACGGATTGGCACGCGCAGGGTGGGACGCCCCGCCGCCAGATGGACCGACGACCTAAAGAAGGTAGACCGGAAGCGGCTGGATGCGGAAGGCGGAGGACCGGGTGTGGTGGCGTTCATTGGGGAAGGCCTATGTCCAGCAGTGGACGTCTAAAGGCTGACATGAATGAATGAATGTTACTGTGGCACAGAATTGTATCATCATAAATCATATCAGCCCATAGACTGCTGGACATAGGCCTTCCCCAATGAACGCCATCACACGCGGTCCTCTGCCCTCTGCATCCAACCGCTTTCGGCCACCTTCGTCAGGTCGTATAGTATAGTAAAAAAAGAAGACGTATCCTTGACTGCCTGTCGATATCTCAGAGTCCCGCCAACTCTCATGCCATGTGCCGTAAATAATATCCCGTATCAACGCCAGCTGAAAGGCAGAACTGGCGATGTGAGGATGCCTGTAATTGCGTCAAACCTACGCACTTGTCATAAAGTCTACAATCGCTGTGATGCCGTAATTAAAGAGCTGGTGTAATAAATGTCTTGGGTAAACTCTGTAACGTAGTCTGTTTTAGTGAATGTGTCGGAGCGTTTATTATAAATAAGGTTGCCATCACAAAAATTGGTGACGCCGGACAACAACATATAAAACAAATAAAATTGCTGACAACAAAAAAACTTAACAAACAACAACTTAGAAAACAATAAAAGAATTTTCCAAATCGGTTCAGGCGTATTCGAGTAATCGGGGAACATACATAAAAAAAAAGATTCCGACGAATTGAGAACCTCCTCCTTTTTTTGAAGTCGGTTAAAAACCCCGGAAATTTGGGTGAAGTTTGTTTGTTTGAGACTTTTACCCGGACAGCCCTGAAAAAAAATTTAACCTACGTCCTTCGGTGCTCCAGTTCAGTGACCAAGGCAGAAGTACAAGATTTTTGAATGCAGTGTTACTTACCTTTAAAAATATATGAATGTTTGCTTTAGGGTTGCCACCTCTAAAATCTGCCAACCGGGACAAAACGCATGAAAACCCTGGATGGAGCTTACAACCCGGACATGTCAACAGTTATTTTTTAAGTTACTCAGTAAAAGAGGTACACGCGACTACTGCCTCTCCATAATCCCTTGTCTTCACCGCAGGTTAGCTGGAAGAAATTTCTTTAGAAATAAGCTTATTCTTTTGTATAATTTTCTTTTCTTTGTGTTGTTCTTTGTATATTTGTGAGTACAATAAACTATTAAATAAATAAAATATAGTTTTAGTGGTTATAAATAATTTTTTTATTGAAAACTTTAAAACCCGGACTACAAATCAAACCCCGCCCGGACGCTCCCCGGACGCCCCATAAACTAGGACAAATCCGGGGAAAACCCGGACGAATGGAACCATAAGTGTATGTAACATTAACTAAATCTTTTCATAATTAAATTTTAGTGTAATAAAATTGGCTCATAATTTTTATTTTTATCTTATTTTCGGGATTGCGGTTTAAAAGTTGCTCGGATTGAAACATTCGCCTTAGAATTTCCTTATCGACAGTGTTGTGGTACGCAATTAAGTATGTGCTTTTGCATTAAAAAATTTCATATTATACTCGTTTTGTCGTTTAATTATCACGTTTTCGAAAAAAAGGTGAAGTAAATTTTATATTATTTTTATAAATCAAATCAAATTATTTTTTATTAATCTGATGTACATAATTTTCTCATATATTTTGCTGAATACGGGTAGCAACGATACAGATCTACAGTTTTGTGAATCACACCTCTCACATCGATCTTACAGCATATAATTTTTTTAAGATAATTTTGCATAATGTAATTGGAGGCCAATAACAAGCTTTCGCATTTAAAAAATGCGGAAGGCGGAGGACCTGGTGTGGTGGCGTTTATTGGGAAGGCCTATGTCCAACAGTGGACGTGTAAAGGCTGATATGATGATGATGACATTAAAAAATAAATAACAACTGATTCAATAATGATAGGAGATTTTGTATTATTAAGAAAACACTCAATGTTTAATTTTGTAAGTCGATAGTAAATAATTCTCACGATGAGACTTTTTAAGAATATAGAGTTAGCAGATTGGAAAAATATGCATACGCCTAGAACAAACATGGCTGAAATACAGAAAAAAAGGTATCCAAGTAGCCGGAAAAAAGGTGGGCCTTTTTAAAACTTACTTATAAGTCAAAGTATAAATCTAATCCGAGTTAAGGCTACTTTAACTAATGATTTCGCATTGAAAAACCCTTTTGGGGATCCATATCAGAAGAAAAGAAAGCCCTTCAGTAACAAAGGGGTCCCTTTTTGATACAGTAACGGTCTGCTGAAATTATTGGAATTATACCGTAAAGTAAAACGCGAAAGAATTCGGGCTCACTTTGAAAAATTGCTTTGCTAGCATTTTTTCATTTAATATGTGGGAAAAAGGGTTCGAAAAATAACGTATTGTTTTATTTTCCTTTGTTTTTTTTCATGAATTTTTCTTAGTAGTAAGTATTTGACGTGAATTCGGTGAAGTACCCCTTCTGGTCTTCCAAGAAATGTTGTGTTACGAAGAATGTGTAATGTAATTAAAGTTTAAAAGTTAGAGATATAATAGTTGCATCGTAATGTTCGAAAAAAAATGCTTGACACCGCTGCAGCACTTCCCAATTACATCGTACGCCCCGCGAACGAGCATTGAAAATGGGTGAAATTTTATTCTTACTTCATGATTTTCTGGCTTATAATAGGGCCACGCCTCACGTTCATGGGGTAGTGGGTTCAAACCCCGCCAGTACCAATGAGTTTTACGAAACTTAAGTACGGTTTATTTATAATACCACAGGCTTTTCGGTGAGGAAAACATCGTAAGGAAACCTGCATATGCCGAAGAAGAAATTCTGAGGCGTATGGTGAAGTCCACCAAATCGGCCTGGGGCACCATCGGTGGACAGGGGTTTGGTACAAAAGATCCTGAAGGGTCGAAGTGTCGCCAGGTCTTCCTGGCCCCCTGAGAAGATAAGATAAGATAAGATAGGGCCATCCCCAATCTTCCGTGGGTGTAGTCAAGGTGACTAAAGGATTGCACCAGAAACAGGCAGCAGCAGTCTCCTGTGTATATTAAGATCATTACTGCGATCATCAATCCACCTGCAAAGTGTGGTGATGAAGGCAAATCACCCAATGGATATCCCACCAAAAGTGGTATTCTATTTGGAAGGCTTACGTATTTCGGCTAATGATACAGTCACCGAGTCTAAACTGAGCTACCACGGATTTTCACAAAAGGAACTTATATGTCGGCTAAATAATAAAAGAGGAGCTGATTTGGAGGCATAGTGTGTGTTCGGCGCGCCGTTCGGCTTGCTTCGGCGATCGTCGCGAGCACGCGCTGACGAAACGTCGGGTAGGACTGGCGCAGGCGCAGACTCGAGGCAGGGTTCGCTGGATACGCGCGGTAACAGGCACTTTGCCTTCTAAAATCGTTACTTGATGATGTAGTGTAATTTCATGTAGTGTTATTTAAGCCAGTAAACGTGTTAACTTTGTAACGGCGTTAAACTCAATTTGGGAGCCCACATTTTCGGCGGAACCAGGGACCTACGACATATATATTAGAGAATAGAATAGGTATAATCCACGGTTTGACGTTTGAAAATCGGTTTGCGATATAAATAAATATGTACAGACCCAGATTGTTTTTTTTTTAATTCAATCTGCGAGTAGCCCAGATCCTTCCGTTTTTTATTTATTTTATTTATTTTCACAAAATCCACAGCACTTAGTATACAGTAGTATTATTCTAATTTATAGTTCTTACTGCCAATAACGGATTTACAATATATTCATATTACAGTCTAGTGATTGTGTGTGTGTGTGGGTGTGGGTGTGTGTTTGTGTGCGTGTGTGTGTGTGTGTGTTTCTTTTTTGTTACATCAGTCTTTTTTAGGTCGTGTGTGTCATACATCTCATCAGTATCACAAACAACTTCACCCCTTCATCATCATCATCAGCCTATATACGTCCACTGCTGAACATGATCCTCCCCAATAGAATGCCTCTTTTGGTGAGCTTTCCATTATGAGATTTGCCATAATCACCACGCTTGGCAAACGGATTGGTGTTCGCAGTTATGATGAAATGAAATGAAATGATTTTTATTGCAACAACTTACAGTTAATACAGTTTTTTAAATGTAAGGAACCCCTTTTAAGTAAATTAATACCTGTGTCAGGGGTTCCCGCTCTTCCAAGGCGGAAAGTTGTACATGAAATAGTGCTAAATTAAACTTAATTAATGTAAAAAATATGTTTGTTTTAGAATCTTAACTAACCTAAATATTACAAGTAAGAATTAGGGTGTATGCTCGTGTGAATTTGTGTGTGAGTGGGGGTGAGTGTATGTATGTGTAGGGGTGTTTGTGTATGTGTGTGGGGGTGTGTGGATGTGTGTGTGAGAGAGAGAGGGAATGAGAGAGTGTGTGTATATGGGCACGTACATAATGTATAAATGAATGCGAGTGTATAGGGGGAATTGCCATAATCACTACGCCTGGCAGGCGGATTGGTGGTCGCGGTAATGATCTTAATATACACAGGAGAATGGTGCTGCCCGTCCCTGGTGCAATCCCTTAGTCGCCTTGACGACACCCACGGGAAGATTTGGGTTGGCCCTATTCTAAGCCGGGAACCACACGGTCACACCCCTTCATATTGTCATTCTTTTCTTAGTTGGCATTTGGGCACACTAATTAATAGGAAACTACGCGATCGAGAAAAAAATCGCTTGAGGAAAACTCGTTGGAGGAAAAACGCTACTGGATAAATAACCTTCAGTCAAAAACGCCATTGGAATTGGCCACGTGGAAAAAACGAGTTTGAGAAATGGACCCTGACATATTAAGAAAACGAATATTGACGACGTCCGTGGCGGAACGGTTAGCTATCGGACTGCCACGCCGGAGGTTGCGGGTTGGAATCCCGCTAGGAGCAAATGTATGATGAATATGAAAGTTTGTACCCATGTCTTGGATGTTTATATATTTATTTAAGTATGTGTATCCGTCTGGTAACCAGAGCACAGGCTCTTCCTAGTTTGGGACTGGATTATTGGTGTGAATGTCTGAGATATTTATTATTTATTAACACATAACGCCAAGTGGTACCACGAAGCGAAAAGTGGACGAAGAAAAGTCGCTTTGCGACGTTCGATCGCGCAAACATCGTCTCTGCCTACCCCGCTGGGACCAGGGCGCGAGCATTATGTATGTATGTATGTAATATTTATTAAGAAAAGTCAGTAAAGTGTGCAACGTACACAATATGTGTGTTCCAGCAATAATTTCTTTGTAGTTTTCCTTAAATATCTTGGAAATAAAATAATCGTGTCTGCAGAAGTCGCTATATGACCGATAATGCGATAAGACCGCCTAGATATACATGTGTAAACTAATTATTATTGTATCTTTGTATTTTTATCGTGCAATAAAAAGTAATTGAATTGAATTGAAAGATTTATTTCCTTGAATTCCCATAATTGTTTCATCATTGCCGACCAATTTTACTCCACTATCAGCCGAAATACGTCCACTTCTGAACATAAGCCTCCCCAATAGAATGCCACTTTTGGTGGGCTGTCCATTGGGGATTAGCAATAATCACCAAGCATACACAGGAGAACGCTGCTGACCATCCCGGGTAGATCCCTTAGTCGCCTTGACGACACCCACGAGAAGACTGGGAATGATCTATAAGGCGGGAATCATACGGCAATTTGACATGTATATTTCAGCTCAATTGTTCAACTAGTATTCGAGTTGTCCACTTAACAGACAAACAGACGGATCCCGAAAAACAAATGAACATGGATAGGTATAAATATATTTAAAAACAAATGTACCCGCTAGAGTTACGACATAATAAGCAATTTATCAGAATTCAAAACAAACACAATTTCCTACTCATGTCCAAATAGGGTTGTCATGCGTTAGTTTTCGAATACTTGAAATTTTATTTTTGTAATGTTTCTAGAATTGAGATTTGTATTTTGGAAAATGGTCGTTGTAAAGGAAAAAATATAATTATACTGGATTATCAATCAAGGCCCCGTTGTGGTGGGCGTTGTCCATTGTCAGTCTACATTCCTATGGTAAATAAAAATATAATCCCTTAAAAAAAATCTACAACAAAAATGTTTACAAAGTTTGTTACAGTAGTTTTGGATATTTTATTATAATAGTGTTGATGAATGTAATGCATAAAAAAAACTTATACCTACAAAAAGTTTTACTATATTAACAAAAATAATTACTCTAAATATTTAACTTACTTATTATTTTGCTAGTCATAATAAGTACCTATTTATCATTTAAATTTCCAAATCAGCGCAACGTACGTTTTTCTTGCCTAATATTTTCAACACAAAGGATTCAAATTGTACTTCTTTTTGTACTCATTTAACTGAAAGTATTTGTTTGTGCTATAATGTACTTTCTGGCAACCCTACGTAGGCAACTGTATTCGCAGTGGTTCTCAAATATTCGAAGCACTACCGTACCCAACGTGAAAGTGTATGCAAATCGTTTGCTAACCAAATATTCGTAATGAATATTAATTGAATATGAATATTTGTTCTAATACAATGTCGGTTATAATTGGTGGAGAATAGTTTTTGATTTCATGTTAATAGAGGTCCCTTCCATCTACCATTTACCCTTCCATTATCATCATCAGCCGAAATACGTCCACTGCTGAACATAAGCCTCTACAATAGAATGTTACTGTGGTGGGCTCTCCATTTTGGGATTTGACATAATCACCACGCTTGGCAGACGGATTTATGATCGCAGTAATTATCTTAGTATACACAGGAGAACGCTGCCGTCCCTGGTGCAATTTTTTTAGTCGGTTCGATTCCCGGGTGTGGCTAGCGAATTTTCGAAAATCTTTGAATGCAATTTTCTTTCTTTTCAAAAATAAAGGAATGTATTCTTTGAGTAAAATTTTCTATCTACAGTACTACGAGTACTTTTCCTTCAAGTGGCATTACAAAATTCCAGCCTGAAAACCGTGACAGAAAAATTAGCGCAGGAAGTTTTTTTTTCTACGGCGTATAAGGAAAGCTTATTGAGCCTGTTATCGGTAATTTGCGGACTAACTGATGTTCAGCGAGAGCGTTCGATACTCTATGGCAAAGATTTTTCGCCTAGTTCGAATAAAAAAAAAGAAACATTAGTCGCTGATTGGTTATCTAAACGGTGTTATAATAAAATTGACCAATCATAGCGCCGAAACACAGTTTAGCAATGAATCATTACAGCACCATTTGACCCTCAGGTTTGACCTTACTGACATACAATGTATATCATTGCATAGCCGTTTTTGATGTTGTAGTGAAGAAGTTATCATCTCTTATTAGCTCATAGACTGTTGAACATAAGCCTTTTCCAATAATGCCAATACACGCGAGCCTCTGCCCTCCGCAACCAGCCGTTTCCGGCTACCTTCTTCAGGTCGTCGTTCCATCTGGCGGCGGAGCGTTCCACTCTGCGCTTAACTGAAAGAGTATATAAAGACAATTATACGTATATTTTAGGCTTACATTTATCAGTCCACTACTGAACATAAGCCTCCACAATAGAATCTTACTTTTGGTGGGCTGTCCATTGGGAGATATGCCATAACCACAACGCTTGGCAGGCGGATTGGTGATCGCAGTAATGATCTTAATATACAAAGGAGCTACCCGTCCCTGATGCAATCCCTTAGTCGCCTGGAGGACACCCACGGGAAGATTGGGGTGGCCTTATTCTTAGTCGGAAACCATACCATTAAATTCACTGCCAATAATTAATATTCTTTAAGTAAATATCAATTCCGTTGCGTCATCCAGAATACAAAGATATGCCAAAGTATTATACTTACCACAATATCGCAAAATCGAGAGTCCACATCATTTAGGTCGCGGCAATACTTAGAAACCTGCCTTTTTAAAAGAAAACTGTGGTTTTGAAATCGTTGTAAAAGTGGTCTAGCTTACTACAATTTTTTACAAAGGCGGACTTATCCAATACATCATCATCAGCCGAAGTACGTCCACGGCTGAACATAACCCTTTCCATTAGAATGCTACTCGTGTGGGCTGTACCATAACGTGAATGCAGTATGATTAATATACACAGGAGAACGCTGCTGCTATTCCCTGGTGCAACCCCAATCCCTTATTCGCCCTGATGACACACGCCACTGGTAGATTGGGGGTGGCCTATTCTTAGCCGGAAACCACACGGCATCGCATACATCCTGTACTTATTTTGAAAATATAACAACAATCGTCTATTGTTGTTTTTTTTTATCTTGATTTAAATTTTTGATTTACATATTATAAATTCTACAAATTTTTCCTAACTCGGCCTATAATAATAATAAATATCACAGACATTCACACCAATTATCCAGTCGCAAACTAGGCAGAGCCTGTGCTATGATTACTAGATAACGGATACACATACTTAAATTAATATATAAACATCCAAGACTTGGGTACAAACATTCATATTCATCATACGAATATTTGCCTCTAGCGGGATTCGAACCCGCAACCTCCGGCGTGGCAGTCCGAGAGCTACCCCGTTCCGCCACGGAGGTCGTCAAAAAAGAAGTAAAAAGGCAAGTTAAAAAGTAAAATAATCTTATTAAGTAATCGTAACACTAATTAATTACTTATAAATGCTATTCTTTAAGACTATTTATTCAATTGTGTTTGAGATAGGTACATTAATAAATTAAATATGTTTAGTCATACACATTTACATAAAATGGTTCTTTGAGTGCAAAAAAATTATTTTAAACGACAGAGTGAAAAAATAAAGCAAAATATGCAGTCGTATTTTGGACTCCTCTGCTTTGTTGTAATGGTAAGTAAGTTTTTAGTCCGGATATTGGAAGTGACAACCCTGACAATAAACGTAAATTGCTTTTTATTCCAATAGTCCACGGAATCAGGACGTGATATTTTTAGGGCATATAGAAGACATATTAAGCAACCGCTTGGTGAAAAATCTAATTTGAATACGGCGGACTATTAAAAAAAACTGAAAATGAAGAAAATTTAATAATTCCGTAACTATTAAATTTAGGTGTTTATCATCATCATGTCAGCCTTTAGACGTCCACTGCTGGACATAGGCCTTCCCCAATGAACGCCACCAAACCCGGTCCTCCGCCCTCCGCATCCAGCCGCTTCCGGCCACCTTCTTTAGGTCGTCGGTCCATCTGGCGGCGGGGCGTCCCACCCTGCGCGTGCCAATCCGTGGTCTCCACTCCAGAACTCGTCTGCCCCAACGGCCGTCGGTTCTACGACAGATGTCGCACACGCATACTATTTTAAGTAAAAATTTTCAAATTGTTTTCTCTAGTCTTATACGAGTTTTTTTTTTTTACCTTTTTCTTGCTTTGTTGGTTTTTTCTTTGTGTGTGCCAATTGTGGTAGTGAATAAATGTTTTTTTTTCTTTCTTTCTTTTAGATGTGGCCCTCCCACTGCCACTTCAGCCTGCTAATCCTTTCGGCTATGTCGGTCACCTTCGTTCTTCGTCGGATTTCTTCATTACGAATCATATCCTTCAAAGATACGCCGAGCATAGCCCTCTCCATAGCTCGCTGAGCGACTTGAAACTTGTGGATCAGGTCCACTGTCAGTGTCCACGTTTCTGCACCGTAGGTCATGACAGGCAGGACGCACTGATTAAAGACTTTTGTCTTTAAGCATTGTGGAATAGGCGAAGTGAAGACTTGACGTAATTTTCCAAATGCTGCCCAGCCCAACTGGATTCTTCTGTCAGCTTCCCTATCAAAGTTGTTTCTACCCAACTGTATTGTCTGTCCCAGGTAGACGTACTCCTGAACAACTTCGATATTGACATTATCGACGCTCACCGGGCTTAGGTCGACGTGTGAGTTGGACATGACTTTCGTCTTGTCTACGTTCATCCTAAGACCTACTCGTCTGGAAGAGCAGTTAAGGTGGTCAGCATTCCCTCGAGATCCTGCAGCGACTCTGCCATCACAACTATGTCGTCTGCAAATCGAAGGTGTGAGATGTGCTCGCCGTTTATACTTATGCCCCGTTCCCTCCAGTTCAGTGTTTTAAAGACATCCTCCAATGCGCTGGTAAACAGTTTCGGGGATATGACATCCCCCTGTCTAACCCCCCTCTGCAACTGGATCGGCTTTGTCTGCTGATTCTGGAGTTGAACGGTCATTGTGGCAGCGTTATACAGGCATCTCAACACTTCGATATATCGCCAATCGACTTGGCATCGCTGCAGGGATTCCAGAACAGCCCATGTTTCGATGGAGTCGAAGGCTTTCTCGTAGTCCACAAATGCAAGACACAAGGGCTGGTTGTACTCTTCGGTCTTCTGTATAACCTGCCGCAATGTGTGGATGTGGTCTACGGTGCTGTAGCCTTTTCGAAACCCAGCCTGTTACGGAGGTTGAAAGTCGTCAAGTCTTCGGGCGAGACGGTTCGTAATAACCCTCGAGAACAGCTTGTAGACATGGCTCAGGAGCGAGATCGGCCTATAATTCTTAAGAAGTGCAATATCTCCTTTCTTGAAGAATAATACCACTATGCTCCTACTCCATGCCTCTGGCGTTGTTCCGCTGTGAACGACGGTATTGAAGAGCTCCTGTAGTCGCGTTAGGACTGGCGTCCCTCCGGCCTTAAGAAGCTCCGCTGTGAGACCATCGTCACCTGGCGCCTTGTTGTTCTTGAGCTGCTCGAGAGCTATTCTAATCTCGCCCACGTCAACGTCCGGGATGTCTTCAGTGTAGTGGCGGATCAAGGGTGCGCGACTATCGCCCGTGTCTTGGGCCGCAGGCTTTGGCGCGTGTGTCGAGTACAATTGTCCATAAAAATCTTCCATTTCGGCAAGTATCTCTGGCTTAGAGGCAACGGTCCTACCATCAGAGGTCTTCAGCCTCGTCATGTGGCTCCTCCCAAGTCGCTTGGCAAATACTTTCGATCCCTTATTTTTCTCGATCGCTTCCTCTATGGAGCATGTATTAGAGCGGCGGAGATCGAAACGTATTTGCTTTTTGACGCGCTTGTTTAGAGTAAGCCAGTCTGGCGAGGACGTCGACATCTCCCGTCTCTGCCTCATAAGATCCAGAGTCTCGCTAGAGATTTTGGACTTGGTACTCTTACGCTGTTGTTGGCAGAATCTGCGGCCCTCCTCACGGACGACATTCGCGAAATCGTTGTATTTTTGATCAACGGCCTCTGTGGTTTCCAGCGAGGCGAATCGGTTGCTTAATTCCAGTTGGAACCGTTCGGATCCCATTATGGTTTGGCCCAGTGTCGGTCGGAGGGTTGACTTTATCAGCCGATGCCGTTCGAGCTGGAAGTCTATATTTAGAGTGCCTCGGACAAGTCGGTGATCACTTCCGGTATTAAACCTATTGATCACTGAGACATCTTCAACTATAGACCTCCTATTCGTCATTATGAAGTCAACCTCGTTCCTGGTCACAGCGTCTGGGCTTCGCCATGTCCACTTCCTATGGAGCTTCTTCTTGAAGAAGGAGTTCATCAAGAATAGCCCCTGGCTCTCCAGGAAGTTGACAAGCATTTGCCCCCTGTGATTCCTAGGCCCAAATCCATGTGATCCAACTATTGATTCGTCGCGTTTTTGTACTCCCACTTTGGCGTTGAAGTCTCCCATAACAATGAGGTGGCTGGTCTTGGTGGTGTGGTTTATGGCCTTGGAAATGTCGTCATAGAATTCCTCGACCTCATCATCAGCGTAGTTTGCCGTGGGCGCATATGCCTGTACGACCTTCAGAGATTATCTCTGGGTCAACTTAATTATAGCATATACGACCCGCGACGACACACTGCTGATCTCCACCACATTGTTAGTGAGGACTTTGTTGATCAAAAATCCAACTCCGCCTTGCGATTTTTGGTCGCCCTCTCGATAGTAGAGTAACCCTTGAGTCCCGACTCAAGGGTTATCGCGTCCTCCCCCTGTCTTCGGACCTCCGATAACCCGAGCAGGTGCCACTTGATTTTTCCTAACTCTACTTCGAGCTCGGCGAGGTGTTCGTCTGTTCTCAGAGTCCGGTTATTGAGTGTAGCCGCATATAGTCGTTGGTTGTGGTAGCCTGCCGTAACCCGGGGATTCTTAGCACCCCCCGCCCTACCGTTACCTAGACCGCTACTGTAGCCAGGAATAGTAGGGCTGCCGGGAACTGGTGGCCGCGGCTTCTGTTTTCTGTTCATCGGAGAGGTTTGCCCGTAATGGCCACGCTGGGCAGACGTGTTGGCCATCGCAGTACTAGGACTCGCACCGGTGAAGCTGCTGCCCGCCACCAGTCTGTGTCATTTATGGCCTAGTGCATGTTTTCATGGTTATACCGCCATTGTCGGTCGCCAGAGCCTCGTTGGTCAACCAGCAGGGTGCACCACGTGCAGGTGAGGTTGGCATTTGGAGCGCCGGATGTCTGTATGCTCCCTTGCACCCCTCTGCACACTTGATGGTGTCATCCATCAATTATGTTGATTTGTCGATTATGTTCATACATAAGTTATAATTTTTTTTTATATTTATCCGGACAAAAAAGTTAATTTTCAAAAAAATATTTCGCATAAACTATGCTTATTTGATACACCGGAGTTCTACTCTCGAGTTTGAATTGATTCAAACTACAGGAACCTAATAAAAAGGACATGTCACAAAATAGGGCTCCATAAAAGACTGTGCAAAGTCCACAACAGATGACTCTTCTGTTCTCTAATTTAATAACCAATTAGTGTCAATCATGAAGGTAAAAACTTTGAGGTGACTTATGAGGTGCGATAAATTATTTTCCTTCATGGTTATGACCTGTAGTGGTATATGTGTCAAATAAATGTGTGTAATAATATTATTTTAATATTATTACTTATCTAGTATGTATGTATTGTATACATTTGTAATTTGTAATATACCCCTAAATATTATAAAAATATCAAAATAATATATATTGCACCCGCATCATTTCTCCCTTACGGTTTCGCTATCTATAAGGTTGCCTGGAAGAAATCGCTTAAAGCCATAAGGCCGCCGCTTATGCATTTACTGTATATTTGTATACAGTGTATTTTCTGTTACTTGTGGTATATTCATTCACATTTACAAAAAATTTCATCATCTGCCAACATACGTCCACCGCTGAACACAACGATCTCTCTGTACTACTAGATGGAGCGTTCCAAACAACCGCAGTGTTCCACGCAAGGAGCCGCAACTCGTTCACTTTCACAATGAAACTTGTGCAGTTACTAGGCAGAACATTTAATTATTACTAAATATTGACGCTACGGGCAAATAGCGGGCCCGCAGTTGCGTGGACCAGAGCGATTGTTTGGAACGCTCCATCTAATGTTGCGCCGTTTCTTCTTCACAGCGCTAACACCTAGGAAGCGGTAGTCGATAAAAAATAATTTGCATAAATGTAGGAAGTGTACTCGTGTGCAATAAATGATTTTGACTTTGATATATTTTAATAGAATGTGAAGAAGAAACAGCGCAATAAACTTCACGCAACACATCTTTTAAAATCAAGTTTGTGTACAATTATATAGACGGTGCGAAGCAGAAGCGACATTAGTACCAGGCATATTTGTCATTCAATTAATACTTTATTTCATAATAGGCTTTTTTACAAAGATGTTAAGAAGTTGACATTTATGTCCGCTGATTATAAGATTATTTTAACTCTAGCTCTACAAAGGCGTGGAAATGACGAGAGTGAGAGTGAGACAGCAGGGCTGGTTAGAAGGCGAGCTGTTGGTGCCCGTCACCGGCGATGGGCAGTACTACAGCTTCAAGGGAATACCGTACGCGGCGCCACCTGTGGGGACTCTGAGGTTCAAGGTATGTTTTAAGGATCAGTAAGTGTTGCCACAGAATAAGTAATGGCACAAGAAATCTAAGACAGCTTGTTAAATTTTTCATAAATGTATCTACAAATTTCGATGCAAGCTAAATTGAATCCTACGCGCAACAATCCTAATACGCAACAAATTCATTGTAATCGGCTAACTCAATCAAAAGTTATGCGAATTTATAGCTTTCAAAAACTCACATTACACTGAGGGCCTAGCCAAGTGCCAAACGTTCCGAAGCGATTCCTTTTCTACAAACGCTAACGCTTTGGCGTTAGCGTTAATTAATTGGTAGCCAACGTGACAAGAACTTAGCGAACGCTCATTCTATTCGATCGTTCGATAAAAATCAGAATTTTGTCTATGGTTTCGTTTGTAAACGTCAGTTGAGTTTGATGTTCAGTGCATTTGTCGCGCGAACTCTGAAAGTACGAAAGTACAAAGTGGTGCCAGATTTGAGAAAGTTTTATTTATTGTGGATTTATCTACGATTTTAGAGTGGTAAGTATCCGAAATATAATTTATTAATTTGAATCAGCCTTTTTAAGTTATATTTTAGTCACACAAATGTGTATTTCATACAAAAGTTTATAAGCTTTAACAATGTTATAATTCTTTTCTGCATCTTTTCAGCAATGGAACCGAGGTTGAGAGCCAGTCCAGAACAATTCTCAGCTCTTGTAGAGTTCATGGAAAGGTATTCTATATAGAAATTATAATATTTGATTCAAATGTACTTGACTCCGGCATAAAATAAACAATGACGTGTTCAACATAAGCAAGAAAGGAATTTGTTTATATTTAGGCATGGTGACGCCTCTAGACCCCAGCCAGGTGCTCAAGGTCGGTTGAGAGGAGATCGTTTGTGGCAAGAGTTGCCACTAGCTCCAGACACGCCACCGCCTCCTCCGCGAACTCCTGCACGAAGCACTCGACGTGGACAGGCAGCAGACTCTCCGCGCTCCACGGCCACCACACCGCGCCGATTACTGAGGAAGCGCAGGACTCGCGGACAAAACCCGTTCGAGCGAGCGACCAGTGAGTTTGTAGCCGTCGAGCAGCGCCGCCTTCAACTGGAGGAGATGCGAGAAAGACACCTGCATGAGCAGGAAGTTGAGAGGATTTGACTGGAGTCTCAAAGGATTGAGGTGGCTCGCGAGCACAACCAGCTGCTGCATCAGTTAGGTGCAATTGCTCAGGGATTTCTGGACACACTGACGGAACAGAGCTGGACTAGGTTACCATCGACAGAAATTCTCCCAGAAACTGAATAAAAGTAGAATAGTTAGCCAAATCCCTTTCCAAAGTTCATGTGTAGTTTCTAAGTATTGTTAAGTTTAAATAGGTTAATAGTTATTTTTTTATTTACTTTATGATAAGACTAAAACACTTTATATACAAAAATTATAGATATATTTTTACAATATACAAATTATCAACATCTTTAATTTATTTTATTTACAAGAGAACCTCTAAAATTACAATAGAACCATTATAAATCAAAATCAGTATCTTACATCCTATTTATTAAGCAACTAAGCATTGCTCTTCCACGCATCAGCTCGTCTTGGCTACTAGGAGTAGAGGAGCCAGCATGTATACCAAAATTATCGTCACCATCATCGTGTTGCTCAGCCATATCACTAGGTGGTGGTAAGCGATCATTTAATGCAATGTTATGCAGTACGCAGTTGCTTCTATTTGTTCCAAGCACAGCCGAGAAACATTTCTTGTTTAGCGCCTGAGTCACATATTTTCATTATGTGCGCCCATAACAGTCTAAGTGAATGCATTTTACTAAAATAATTGAAGAGATTTGCACAAACACAACACAACACTTCACCAGCTGATTAAACAGTCGCCATTTTGTGTCGTTTTCTACAGGGTTTTAGCGAACGCTTCGTAGCGTACAAACGAATAGCTCAGTGAGCGTAAACGCTTGTCAAAAGTGCGACTTGGCTACCATTTGTATGGTGGTTGTCGTTCGACATGGGCGTTTCGTTTGATCGAATAGAAAGCTAATAAAGTTGGCTACCAATTTAAAATGCTTAACGCTTGGTCACGTGACATTTCGTTAGCTTATGTCAATCCCATACAAATCTTTCTATTCCATTAGCGTTAACGCTAATAGAAAAGTCATCTTGTCTAGCCCCTCTGGTACCATACCCGCTCCCGCTACCGCTCACGAATTCAGTCGAGCATTTACACCCTACACTCCTCGCAGTCTATGCGAGTTTTCGGAAACTATAAATTCGCATAACTTTTGATTGACTGCACCGATTGCAATGAAATAAAGCCTATATGTTACAATGAATTAAGCACTATGTTTCTGTGAAAAGCCCATCAAGATCAGTTCCGTGGGTTTTAAGTGATGCGCGCACAAACAAACAGACAAAAATTCCAAAAATGATTGATATGTGTTTTATTACTTATCCATAGACCCATTTTTTTTTTGCAAATATCTTCAATGTACAGACACGCGAAGTTTACGATTTTATTTATTAGATTTCTGATTATAATAAGCTTTTCTATTACTAGTATCAACAGCTGCCTTTGTTCTAATGATCGTTGTTTTAAAGAATATACAGAAATACTCAGTTATTTTAAGGTTGACTGGAAGAGATCCCTAAGTGGGATAGGTCCGCTTTTGTACACAACTTTATTCCTTTATTTATTTTTGTTGTTGTTAATTTTAGTACAATAAAGCGATTACATACATACATACATACATACATACATACATACATACATACATACATACATACATACATACAGAAATACTTTGAGATCTATATTTAGTTTCTGTTTTAATGTGGTTACGAATCGCTCGCACTTGATTAGGCGAGACTCTGGATAACACATGATTTATAAACTAAAGTTTTAATTCATTTGCTTCCAGGACCCTGAAGCACCTCCAAGATGGAGCGGTTTACGAAGCGCAACACAGCACGGCTCTATTTGCACACAATTCGATAGAGACAGCAACAAAACTGTTCCCAGCAGCGAAGACTGCCTTTTCATCAACGTTTACTCTCCAAACATCCACCCAGACACACCAATGCCAGTAATGTTATTCATACACGGTGGAGGGTACTTGGCCGATTCTGGAAACGTGGACCATTACGGGCCAGACTTCCTGACTCAGCATGGAGTAGTCTTAGTCACATTTAACTACAGACTTGACGCGTTGGGATACTTATCACTAGATACAACAGAGGTCCCTGGAAACGCTGGAATGAAAGACCAAGTTGCTGCTATGAGATAGGTGAAAACTAATATAAGGCAATTCGGTGGAGATCCTGATAATGTAACTATTTTTGGACAAAGTGCTGGTGCAGCTTCTGTCACCTTTCATTTGCTGTCTCCATTGTCGAAGGGTCTATTCAAAAGGGCCATTTCAATGAGTGGCGTTCCATTTTGTGATTGGACCCTTGCTTATAAACCAAGGAGACGAGCATTTGTTCTTGGTAAAGAACTTGGTAGAAATACTAACGATGTCAATGAACTACAGGAGTTTCTACAAAGTTTACCAGCAGAGAAATTGGTCGGTAAAAGGCCTTGCGTGCTAGCAGCTGAAAACATTATTGATAATCAATCAAAAATGTTCCATTTCACTCCAGTTGTAGAAAAGTATTTAGGTCAAAAAAGTTTCATAGCTGAAGATCCTAAGAAATCTCTTGACGCAGGAAATTTCAACGATGTAGATTTGCTAATAGGACACACCAGTGAAGAAGGCGTAGGTGACTTGCTTGCTTACATAGATCTATTTCTATCGACCTACCCAATATATGCTGAAATGTACGTCCCCGTACAAATCTTGCGCGAGAGGTCTCCAAATACGGCTTTGAAAATTTCCGATGTAATAATCAAACACTATTATGGAAACAAAGTAATAAGCAACGAAACCTTAAGGGAATCTTTAACTTACTTAAATGAAGCCACCTTTTTCTACGATATTTACAGATTTCTTACACGTTTTTCAAGCAAGAGTAAGCATAGAACGTACCTTTACAAATTCTCTTGTCTGTCTAGTAGGAATATTTATGGTGGTTCTGCTGGCGCTGAGTACGGTCTTCCAGGAGCTAGTCACATGGATGACACTGCGTACTTGTTTGATCCAAAAATAGCAAATTTACCTCTTGATAAGAACAGCAGAGAATACAAGATGATTCAGCAGACTTGTACCTTGTTCACCAACTTTGCGAAATATGGGTAAGTAATAGTATTAATTATGCATCGCCGAATTGTTTTTGTTAAAGGAAGAAGATAACAAAATACATAAATCTTACATTATATGCAGACGTTATTGGTGATAGTGCCTTCAGTAAATTTCTGTCGTCAAAAGACTGATGTTTGCGTTACTTTTAAATGAGTAGAAAAAGAACCAACAGTCGACGTGATGTACTACATATACATCTCAAAAAAAAGTATTCTGAATTTTAAGGTTTTTATTAACTATATATATATTAATATTTATGATTTTATTACTGTACTTAGCTCTTGTTATCTGTAAACTTTGTGTAGAGAAATTAATTTTTTTTTTTAGTATTATCATTATTAATAACAATATATTCATTAATACTTGAGCATACTTTATATTGGAGAATACTTACCAGGTTAAATTTTAACGCTTGATATTTCAAAAATGTCTCAGTGGGGGATGGTTCATTTTTGCATAACTAGGTCGAGTGATTGATCTAGATTTAAAAATAGTTTGGACGAATTAAATAATTAAGACATATTAGATATTATTAAAGATATAACGTTTAGATTATTTATTGTCTATATAATACCTTGTAAATTTAAATCATAATCACATCATTTTACCTCCTCAGTAGAGATGTGACTACGTCATGAAGGGTGCGCGAGAGAGGCGCGCTGCGTCCGAAAATTGGCACGTGCGGAACTAAAGTAAATCAATTGTTATAACCGTTTTATCTTGATAGGATTTCTGTGGTTCATATGGAGGCTACGTCCGTCATACCCTCCACGTTCTAAATAGCAACATTTAATAAGAAGTTATCAAACCGTTGCTAATAATTTATAACAGGCGCTCCTTTTTAAAGAGAAAGGGCGTTTTCGCACTTATTCGTATCCGATTGTATTCGTTTCTGATCCGGTTTAGCGAACGTTAACGTTTGCGCACTCATACGTAAACGGTACGTATTCGATACGTAAATTCTCAGTTCGGATCGTTTACGGATCAAAAGCGAGCCGAAGTGGCCGCCATATAAATTGTACGTACGCTTGCCCACTACACTCGATTAAAAACGGATCAGTGCGCAGACGCTGTACGTGAATTTTCCCGGCCGTATTTTTAGGTATCGAACGAGAATCCGATACGGATAAGTGCGAAAACGCCCTAACGTAAGGAAAAAAGTTAAATTAAGTGACGCCGATCTTATGACCGGCGGAAGTAGTCCGGTAAGTCCAACTAGGCATACTATTAGTTCTACTACATGACAGATTGGACAAACTTTTAAGTTCTACAGCATTTTACTATCTCTTCTCTGTCATTCCCTCACTGCTGAGGATCGCGACCGTATAAAATGCGCCCCCACGCATAGCGGTCATTGGCCAGCCGCACTGCTTCATATAAGGATCCGCCAGCCACCCTCCTCACCGGGTCTGATCACCTCGTCGGAGCTCGTCCTCTGTCACGCCTGCCCTCCACTTGTCCCAGGATGATGATCTCCTCCAGGTCGTGCTTGGGAGACCGCACAATGTGACCGAAGAAGCTTAGAGTCCTTTCATTGCAAATAGTGGAGAGCCGTTTCGTTATATTGAGCTCTTTAAGAATGGAGTCATTTGTTCTCATGGCTGTCCATAGTATACCAAGTAGTGTTCTCCAGCACCACATCTCAAAAGCATGACACATTACTATGACACATTTAATAGGCCTATTCCACATATCCCTTAGTTGTCGTCCAAATTTGACCGGCTCGTTGCCCTATGGCTTGGTTATTGTACTCAAGCGCCAAAGGTAATGGGTTCGATTATTATAAAAAAAAATGTGTTTTACTGCTCAGAATCAGATGTAGGATTCGACACTATTAAATACATATTTCCCTAAGAAACTCGATTCAACTGCAGAGTGGAAATTAATTATCCAAAAGCAAGGTTATCGGCGCGTGTACTGAAAGATAAGTTATTCGCAAGTAATTAAATAGTAGAAATAATATTCGTATTATTACTGTGATAACTGTGGCTTCTTATCTTATCTTCTTAGGGGGCCAGGAAGACCTGGCGACACTTCGACCCTTCAGGATCTTTTGTGCCAAACCCCGTCCACCCACGGTGCCCCAAGCCGATTTGGTGGACTTCACATACGCCTCAGAATTTCTTCCTCGGCATATGCAGGTTTCCTTACGATGTTTTTTTCTTTCACCGAAAAGCCTGTGGTATTATAAATAAACCGTACTTAAGTTTCGTAAAACTCATTGGTACGGGCGGGGTTTGAACCCACGACCTCATGAACGTGAGGCGAGTGCACAACCAACCGGCTACCACGGCTCTTAACTGTGGCTTTGGAAGTAACATCTTAATTTTATTATACCTAAATTAGTTCTAATAATACATCTTTATTTATCTAAATTCAGCGAGTAATGGAGAGGGCTGTGCTCGGCGTATCTTTGAAAGATATGATTCGTAATGAGGAGATCCGACGAAGAACGAAGGTGACCGACATAGCCGAAAGGATTAGCAGGCTGAAGTGGCAGTGGGCTGGCCACATCTGTCGCAGAAACGACGGCAGTTGGGGCAGACGAGTTCCGAGTGGAGATCACGGATTGGCACGCACAGGGTGGGACGCCCCGCCGCCAGATGGAACGACGACCTAAAGAAGGTGGCCGGAAGCGGCTGGATGCGGAGGGCGGAGGACCGGGTGTGGTGGCGTTCATTGGGGAAGGCCTATCAGTGGACGTCTAAAGGCTGACATGATGATGATGATGATATTTATTTAAGACTAGCTGTGCCCGCGGCTCCGCTCGCATGGACTACAGAATCCGCTCCCACACCCGCATGCGATGAAAGACATTTTATGGCTAATTTTTTTACACATTGGGTTACATTATTGAAGTTTTAGTAGGGATCCCTAACTTTTTATAGTAATAAATGTAGCCTATGTTACTCAGGGATAATGTAGCATTCTAGTGGTGAAAGATTTTTTGAAATCGGTCCAGTAGTTTTTGAAATTCATCATCAGGTTATTTTTGTCTCCACTGCAGGAGCACAACCCTCTCTCATCTACCGGAGACAGACGGAGGATTTGGCCTACACTCCCCGCGCTGGCAATCAAAGAAGAGAGGAAATCTAATTGAGACCTTCAAGATTTTGAACAATCACTACAACACAGCCAAGTTAAAGAATATATTTAACTCAAACCCCACTGTACGACTCAGGGGACATAATATGAGATTACAAAGAGCAAATGCTCACCTAACCCTCAAAGAATTATTTTAAACAACAGGGTTGTATCCAGATGGAATAAATTGCCAGAATCTGTCGTGACTGCCACATCAATAAACATGTTTAAGAACAGACTGGACAATTTCTTAAAAGAATATAAATCAGACTAATGGTATGGAAGCCCCGCCCCACCTATACTTACTTGCCTTTCCATTTGAAAAAAAAAAAACAATTTCGTACCCAGTTAAATTTTTTATTACTAAACGGAATGAAGGATGATTCCTTAACTGGTTTTGAACTGGAAAATTACATTTCCCACTTCGAAACCAGTTACGAAATATGGTTACGAAAGGTATTTTTGCGCCACCACTTTTTACGAATTTCAAAATGTCTCTATACAAAAAGTAATTATTATTCGATACCAAGTCAAAGTAACCGGTCCCAGCAACAATTTAGAGACATACAGGATGCATGTAAACGCTTTATGAAGATAAGTTACCCTGTGTATGTCAGTCAGTTAATGTTTCCTTTTAATAAAACCACCTATAGGAAGGATATATTTGGGTGGTCCTATTCTAATTTAAATCATGTTCTAATAACCTAAACTGAACTGAACATTCATACAAAAATTAGTAAAAGAGAGTTCACATTCTGGACCCGCTAACTGACATTATATTGAGATAAAGCCTATACCAGACTGTGCCCAGAACCAGCCATCCATCACTCGAACATCCCTACCTCGATAAGTACCTATTTGCGCTACCTAGTCGGTTGGTAAGGAATGGCTAGTAGCAACTCTAAGTCGAGCGCTTTAGACACATTTTAGCGCGCTGAGTGCCACTTCAAAAACCGCCCGCATATCACAGTGATTGGACATAAACAATTAATATGTACACTCGACCAATTTCATTTGTGACCCATAAAATATTTACACATTTACTCATCATATTTATGTATTTGGTGTGATTCTTAGTGTTATATTATATTATCTAGGTATATACGTATTGCAATTACACATATCATATTTATTACTTCTTTGTTTGGCACTGTAGACAAGCTTGTCTGCACCGGGTGCGACTGAAAATCAGCGCCTAGCACCTTACTTGGTCTAGCCATATGCTGAGTCGTTTGCCCTTTTTCTGCCACGGCACACGCATACTATTTTATCTGTGTTAAAAATTGTAAATTGTTTTCTCTAGTTCTTATAAAAAAAAACCTTTTCCTTGCTTTGTTGGTTTTTTCTTTTGTGTGTGCCAATTATGGTAGTAAATAAAAGTTATTCTTTCTTTTTTTCTTTCATAAAATTCTATCCCTTTTGCACTCTCACGTAACCAACAAGCGTTTGTTATCGTCAATTCTATTCAATTATTCTTTATTGCACGTAAAAAGAATAAAAAAGATACAATAATAAAGTAACTTACATATGTACAACTAGGCGGTCTTATCGCTAAAAGTGATTTCTTCCGGACAACCTTTGGGTAGAGGATAAGAATAACAGAAAAAGGTAGGTTGTGCAGTTAAATAAAGGAAGCAGTATAGTGAGGGCATACCCATACAAATATATATACATAAGTAAATACATACTCGGCTTAGAATAGAGCCACACCTATCTTTCCCGTGAGTGTCGTCAAGGCGACTAAGGGATTGCACCAGGGACGGGCAGCAGCGTTCTCCTGTGTGTGTATTTTAAGATCATTACTGCGATCACCAATCCGCCTGCCAAGCGTTGTGATTATGGCCAAATCCCCCAATGGACAACTTACCAAAAGTGGTATTCTATTGGGGATGCCTATGTCCAGCAGTGGACGTATTTAGGCTGATGATTATGATGATGAAATACATACTCAAACATATATATATATATTCATACATACATAGATATATTCATACAATACCGAATTACACAATGTGGAATTGATTATTTAACTAAGTTATAAAATAAAGAAAATGGGGGAGTGAGATGATCAGTCAGCAAAATAGTGTTCCTTGACTTATCGTCATTATTTACCAATATATTAAGATTGTGAAAAAATTAACAAAATAAATAATTAACATAATTTACAATCTGTCACGTTGTCAATTTTCAGATAACACAAACAGACAAACAAGATACTATAATTTTATAATGCAACGAATACGTTCATATCGTGCAAAAACGAGACAAAACACTTCGATGGGTCAGACATTAAATTTGTCGTTTGTACTTTATAAGGGGGTATAATGGAGCGCAAATACATCCGGTGCTCCAAATGCCAACCTCACCTGCACGTGATGCACCTTGCTGATTAGTCAACGAGGCCCTGGCGACCGACAATGGCGGTATAACAACTACTAGGCCATAAATATCACAGACCGGTGTCGAGCAGCAACGTCACATGGCGTCAGCTGGCGAACACGACTGCCCCAAAAAAAAGGCGATATCTATTTATTTATCTGATTTTATTGACTTGACCTGACATATTGACTGGACTGCCCGATGACGAACCTATTAGTGTGACGTCACGCCCCAGAATGGGGAGAGCCGCAGTGGAAAGGTACAAGGCATAGGATTATTTTATTTGTAGGGGGTTCAAGCCGGGTGCCCGACAAAGAGCACCTGAGCAAGTACCGGGCACCTCCCCCGTGATTCCACCTATATGACCTTGATGTCGAAAGGCCATGGGAGATGGAGGGAAAAAATGTCCAGCGTGGGCTTAATGGGCAAAACTCTGCCATGAATAGTAAACAGAAACCAAGGACCCCAGTTCCCGACAGTCCTATTATTCCTGGCTATGCGGAGGGCGGAATACCGGGTGTGGTGGCTTCATTAGGGAAAGCCTATGTCCAGCAGTGGACGTCTAAGGGCTGAGATGACTTTATAAAGAATTCACATTGCAAATTTAAACCACTCTTTATATCTTATCAGACTAGAATATTACGAAAACTACAAATTAAATTGAGTGTTTGTAACATGAATTTCTCCACAGCATGCTTTAATAACCGGTTGTTGTTATTTAGTTTGAAGTGAGATACATGATCGAACACATGTGTGTATATTAATTATTTACACAAGTATTTACTTATATGCATTAGAATTTAATGTGAAGTGATAAAAATGCTGCGTTTTGCTTCACTTAGCATTTTCATGGTGGTGAGATTTTTTAATCATTACATACTAATTACAACAGAGACGAAGTAATTACACAAAATTCATCATCATCATCATCAGGTTATTTTTGTCTCCACTGCAGGAGCACAACCCTCTCTCATCTGCCGGAGACAGACGGAGGATTTGGCCTACACTCCCCGCGCTGGCCAGACGGGTTGGGGAGGCCTGATTGATGTTTTATAATGTATTCCCTCAATCGCCTTGTACGACATCCACGAGAAGAGTTGGAGTGGTCCTATTCTACTCTACCGGAACCACACATATAATTATCACCACAAATCTAAATTAGAAACTTGCTTTTGCCTTATATTTCAAAATATTGAACTTCAAAATAGATATCATTTTCGTAATCAAATGTTTTTCCGGATAAAAACTATCCTATGTCCTATTCCAGGACCTAATCTATATGTGTGCCAAGTTTCACCACGATCCGTCCAGTGGTTGAAGCGTGATTGAGTAACAAACATCCAAACTTTCGCATTTATAATATTAGTGGGATGGGATTGGTAGGAGGGGATGGCTATTAGGTACGAGATTTTTTGAAGTATATACAAATGTCTAGTAAATAAACATCCAAAACAAAACTGGGGGTAGATGAATCCTTATCCATCATCAGCTGAAATAATCCACTGGTGAGCATATTGACCTCATCAATAGAATGTGAGTTTTGGTGGGCCGTCCATTGCGGGATTTGGCATAATCACCACGCTTGGTATACGGATCGGTAATCGCAGTAGATCTGAATATATCACAGGAGAACGCTGCTGCCCTTCCCTGGTGCAATCCTTTAGTAGCCTTGACGACACCCAGTGGGATGATTGGAGGTGGCCCTAATCATAAACCGGAAGCTAAACCCGTTTTCGAGATATTACCGGTTTTTTTTATTTCATTTTTAGTCATTTTTTTCAAATCCACAAACGTAGCTATTTTAGGATCTGACGGTTTTTTAAAACACGGTTTTACAGCATTTTTGGCCTACTATTAAAAAAAACCCATAAAGGTAAACACTTTTTAAAAACAGACTAGACAAGTTCTTCAAAAACCAGTGTTACAAGTGACAATTCAAAGACTTAAATACACCAGTTCAAATATAGCAATACCAGCAAATTGCTGCTCGCCTATTATCCCTATAATAATAATAATAAAATCTCCAAAACCTTAAGCCTCATCGCTTTCAGCGATTTCTTTCCTGCAACTTTTGGGTGATGGGGAATTTTTCGAGGAGTGGAATAGAAGCGCTTTGTTATATGAAAATCAATCAGACAATTGTACAGAGTCATTTCAGTCTCATTTCAAATGACAGAAAATCAAATCAGACACAATCCATTCGATTATTCCAGCTCTACCATGGCGTGGAGATGATAAGGGTTAGAGTGGAGCAGGGCTGGTTGGAAGGCGAGCAGTTGGTGCCCGTCACCGGCGATGGTCAGTACTACAGCTTCAAGGGAATACCGTATGCGGCGCCACCTGTGGGGAAACTGAGGTTTAAGGTACGTTTTAGGCAGACCTCCAAATCAATCGATCGCGGCCGCTGCGACAATACTATGAAAATGTATAGCATCGCTTCCGATGCCAGCGTCAGCCGGTCGCGAGCGGCCGACGACAGTCGTCGACAAGAGTTTATTGAAATACTAGCTGTTGCCCGCGACTTCGTCCGCGTGGATAAATTAACATCACACATTATTATGATTAAATTATAATTCCACATGAAAATATTTTGCAGGAAGTTGAGGTATCTTTTCTCTGATTCTTAGAACAAATATTTTATCGGAAGGACATATGCCTTTACCCCTCCTCTTAGTCTCCTCTTCCCCCTCGCATTTCCCTCCCCGCGTCTTCCCCTCCCCCTTTCGCCCTCTCCTTTACCCCAACCTTTCCCCTACATCTCCTCCCAACCGCTCCCAACTCTCCTTCTCCCAAACCCCTACATACACCCAGAAGGATGTGGGTAGAGGTTTGGGAGAAGAGAAGGGGAAGGGGAGAGGCTAGGAATGGGGAAGGTAAAGGGGAGAGAGGGTGAGATTGGGAGGGCTAGGACTTTTCCTAGCCCTCACTAACTTATCTGGCATTTTGTTATCCAGTTATTTGTATATGCAAAACCGCTTTGCACTTTGAGGGAAGGAAGGGAATAGGGAATGGGGAAAGAAACGGGTAGCGGGAAATGGGGGGAAGAGAAAGAGAAGGGGAAGGGGAGGGGGTAGGAATGGGGAAGGTAAAGGGGAGATAGGGTGGGAGTGGGAGGGCTAGGAAGAGTTTTTACCGTTTCCCGCTACCCATTCCTTTCCCCATTCCCTTTTCCCTTCCTTCCCTCAAAGTGCTAAGTTTTTGCATATCCAAATAACTGAATAACAAAATGCCGGATAAGTTAGTGATCTTTTACAGAGCCATTATCGTATAAAGATTTTTTTATCGCGATGTGTGGTAATACCCAAAAATAAACTATGCAACAGCTATAATATAAATAAACTAAAAATAGGCTATAAAATATTTAAAGATCTGTCACATTCCGCAAAGTTTTTTTTCCATGAACAGTAACGTGTAACTGCACTTTCATACTTACAAATGAGAAGAAATGAGAGTTCATCTTCTGGATCAGTCTCTTGATATTTTATTAAGATACAAATATACCAGATTGTGTCCTGAACCCTAAACTATTAAACAGTGAAAACCCCGGCAAACACTGTTCCGTAGTTTCCAAGATTACAAACAACATACATCCTACAAAAAAATATGCAGACAAACACGAAATTTTTAAATTATATTTTTGGATTCCACTCTAAAGTAATATCGGGGGACTGCTTTTTTTTACTTAAAGCAACGACACGCCGTTTTACTGTTATATTATATGAATAGATTATTTACGAATTACTACATTATTAGGCCTATTTCAGGCTAATGATGATAATTACACAGTTAACGACTATCTAATAAATAAAATCGTAAACATCGCGTGTCTGTACATTAAAGGCATTTAAAAAAAAATTGGAGGTCTAAGGATAAGTAATAGAACACATTTTAATCATTTTTGGAATTTTTGTCTGTTTATCTGTTTGTTTGTCTGTGAGTTTGTGCACGCATCTGAGTTTAGTCACGCTTGTCTGAAAACTCTTGAGCGTGAGATTGCCCCCAAGTTGGAGCCGCATATAGGTACTTATTGCGTGAGTCTCAATTTCAGTACTCCCGACCATAAGTAGTACAGAGTGCTTGAGGCAGGCCTTCACCTCATCGGCAGTGGTGCCCCGCGTCACCACCGGCAACGACTGGCGAAATTCACCGCAAAAGTAAACCGTGATAGCACCCGTCCCACGATTCCCCCTCCTATTTACACTTGCTACAGCTTTCTTGTGCGCCATAGTGCACTCATCCCAAACGATTATACAGAAGTCCTGGATCACCCCGGTTTTGTCGCTGTTACTTGACGTGACACACTGGAGTTTCTGTGCTGTGTAAATTGATGGGAAATAAGGCGGTATAAGCTGTTTTACCGCCAGGAAGCAGTGTGGCCGCGATCCCTGAGGACGCTACAGCGCGGGCGATTTTCCCTTGTCGCCTGATTTCTACCAGAATTTTGCCAGTGAGAAATGATTTTTCCGGTGCCTCACGGTGCATCAAGGGAAAACGTTCTATTTGCCCAACTGTGATTCTTGGAAAGATTACCAACTTATCACTTACCATCGCTGACATTTCAGCTGTACTGTAATCGGTTTCCGAAGTGTACACGCCGTTTATACCCGGTACAAATAATCCGCACGCAACGGTCCATGTAGCGTATCGCCGCCGAACCATCTTCGAGCATATATAGTAAGGCAGCGGTTTAGTACCCTCTCATCAGATATGTCCACTGGGTTCGAGAGCCCACAGAACATAGCGACAAATGGCGCAGACGTCACTTACGAATGCATCACCGAGAGTTTCGTCCCAATTTCGGTCGTCATCCAGAAGGTGCCTTGCGCTGCGGGCCGCGTGGGACGTAGGGTGTTCAACACTATCCACCGTTTGAGAAAGCGCCGTGGACAGTGTGCAGTAGCATAATTCATAGAATTCACTGTTACTGGGATGAACAGTGGACACGCGGCCTAAAGTGTGCTCTGTGTGACACCCGTGCCCCATCCTCCAATTGCACTCTCGACGTCGATTAAATAAACCTCTATGTTTGTTTGTTAAATGTGTAGTACGACGGCACCTGGTTATATATAATATACTTTTGGCAAAATCATCTTCTTGACACAGTCTGAATAACGCTAGAAGTGTGTTTTGCCGAGGGTTTTCAAGACGTTCCCTGAATAAATACTTTTCCCCAATAGTCTCTTTTCAGTTTTCTCAATTATAATTTCCTTTTTACCTCAGTTTTGAAAAATGTATTGCAACAAAGATCAAAACTTGCTTTAGTAGACCTCTGAAATAGACCATATTTGTACAGTACTAAAGTTTTTGGTAGCTGGTTTACTATTTCTTAGACATATTTTTAGTTTTTTTTATATATTATGTTATTCCGGGATATACATTGTCACGGTACAAAGTTTCGGCAAAATCCGTTCAGTAGTTTTTGCGTGATGCCCTAACAAACAAACAAACAAACAAACAAACAAACAAAAATTTTAAAAATGTTCTATCATGTTTAGTTACTTATTTTAAGTCGCCCTGGTTGGTTTTTTTCCGAATATATTCAATGTACAGACTTTTTTGCATTTACGATTTTATTGTATGTATAGATATAGATATAGATTTACTTCGGCTAAGCTCTTTTTTTAGCAAATTTACGTCAGCGAGATTTTGTTATATAACTTGCCTAATATCATTGTTTCGTTTGGCATTATTATTTGAAGACAGGATTTTGTTGACATAACCCTTTGCGGTAACAACGACCAAATACTAATAGGAAAATAATTTGCAGGCACCTCAATCCCCAATACATTGGGAAGGCTCGCGGAACGCAACTCAACACGGCTCCGTATGCATTCAATACAACGTCTTCACCAACACTTTCGTCCCTGGGAGCGAAGACTGTCTGTTCCTCAACGTTTACTCCCCAAAACTGTGCTGTGGCGCAGGACTGCCAGTAATGTTCTACATACACGGTGGCGGATATGAGAGCGACTCTGGAAACGTGGACAATTATGGACCAGACTTCCTGACTCAACATGGAGTAGTCTTAGTCACGATCAACTACAGACTGGAAGTGTTGGGATTCCTAGCATTAGATACAGCAGATGTACCAGGAAACGCTGGAATGAAAGACCAAGTAGCCGCTTTGAAATGGGTAAAAAGAAATATAAGGGAGTTTGGTGGAGATCCTGATAATATAACTGTTTTTGGACAGAGTGCTGGTGGAGCTTCTACCATCTATCATACGATATCACCATTGTCGAGAGGTCTATTCAAAAGAGCCATTTCAATGAGTGGCGTTCCATTTTGTGACTGGTCGCTTGCTTATGAACCAAGAAGGCGAGCATTTGTTCTTGGGAAAGAACTTGGTAAGAATACTAACGATGTCAATGAACTACTGGAGTTTCTACAGAGTTTACCAGCAGAAAAGTTAGTAGGAACAAGTCCTTGTGTGTTGACATCAGAAGAAATCACTGGAAATATATTGAAGATGTTCCACTTCACACCAGTAGTAGAAAAGGATTTTGGTGAAGAACATTTTTTGACCGAAGATCCCCAAGAAGCAATCAAGAAACGAAATTTCAATGATAAAGATTTACTAATTGGTCACACCAGTGAGGAAGGACTCGGTGACCTAGTTGCTTTAGAAGATCAATTTTTATCAACTTACTCGAAGTATGCTGAGATGGTTGTCCCTAGAAAGATCTTGTACAAGAGAACACCGAACGAAATTTTGGAAATTTCTGATCTAATTCGTGAACATTACTTTGGAAACAAAATTATAAACAAAGACACGTTAAGAGAACTATTGAACTATATCAATGACTCCACTTATAATTACGATATTTACAGATATATAAAACTCTTTTCGAGAATGAGTAAACATAAAACGTATGTATACAGATTTTCTGGTATCTCCAATAGGAATGTTTACGGCAGAGATGGTGCTAAGTTAAACTTGACAGGCGCTTCTCACTTAGACGATACAGTGTACTTGTTTGATCCAAAATCTTTCAATTTGACTATTGATAAGAATAGCAAAGAATACAAGATGATTCAGCAAACTTGTGCCTTGTTCACGAACTTTGCGAAATATGGGTAAGTGTTTATCAGTATCACCAGCTATCTATCACGCACTAATATAATTAGGCACAGTTTGCTTGAGATTAAATTCTCCGGAACTTAAAACTTTGTTCAAAAATAAGGTTTTTTTTTTAAGAAATCCAGTTTAAACCATCATCATCATCATCAGCCCGAAAGAGTCCACTGTTGGACATAGGCCTTTACCAAGGTGCGCAACTGAACCCGATCCTCGGTTCTTCTCATCCAGTTACTGCCAGCCGCCTTACGCAGATCGTCGCTCCATCTAGCCAGGGGGCGTCCCACACTACGCTTGCCCAGTCGCGGTCTCCACTCGAGAACTCGTTTCGGATAGTAGCGGTAATCGGTTCTCCGACAGATGTGACCAGCCCACTGCCACTTCAGCGTACTAACTTTTTGAGCTATGTCGAAGACTTCAGTTCTCTGGCGGATTACCTCGTTTCGGATCCTGTCTCTTAGAGAAACTCCGAGCATAGCTCTTTCCATAGCCCGCTGAGCGACTTTGAGTTTTCGGACTAGTCCCACTGTCAGCGTCCACGTTTCGGCACCGTACGTCATTACGGGTAGGACGCACTGGTTTACACCGTTTTTTTTAAATTACCAAAAGGTTGTCAAAACAGTGGAGGCCTTCTTCGGTAGCAGAGCAGTATGGTATCGTGCAAGTATAAGTATTACACTAATACTGGCACGATACCATACTGCTCTGCTGCGTGTCATAGGCGGTCGTGATAAGGTCCAATACACCTCACACATTGTACATTGTAAAGGTTTTGGCAGAGTGACCAGCTTCACGCTGCTAGGCTTCATGAGATCGCCTATGCTAATAAAATATCAATAATTGATATGTAAAACCGCTAAAGCGGACTGCATTTTTGTTTAATATACGGTTCTAGAGGTCATATTCTAACGGTTTTTATTGGAGTTCCATTAAAATACTCATGTACTTGCAAAAAGAATTTATATTTTTCTTTGTCAAAAAGTAGCTTCATTTCTGTACAGTTCCCATAATTACACTTTAGCGGTTTTAAATATCGATATAATAATTGTATTCATTACCAGGGACCCAACCCCCGACTGCTCCCTTGGCGCGGTGTGGCAGGAATACAACAACGCAACAGAGAGCTATATGGACATCGGCGAACAGCTTACACCTGGAAATGCATTGGACGCAGATGCAGCTAAGTTCTGGAAAAGTGTATTTGATAAGGCTGGAATTGAATTTTAGAAAGTAGAACTCTTGTATCAGATACAGTTATTGCTACGACCGAATTTGTTTATTTCTTGCGCCTTCACGTTTCGACTATTCAACTACTTATGTAGATAGAAATTTCTATACAATGGGAAAATCTATTCCCGCTGGAAATAAAGACTTATTTCAAGCGGGCGATGCTGCTAGCAACTCCTAGTAAATGTTATTAATTTGAAAAATATATTTCTTTGTTTAGGCGTTTGTTACTGAGTTTTGTGTTTGAGTAACTACACTAATAAACAAACAGATATACGCGCTTTCGCATCAAATAACGTTAGTTATTATAGTTACTAAGTGATTTTATTTTTGCACCATCGATATTTAAACGTTATCATCATAAATATATAAAAACTAATACACTCTACCTATACCTAAATAATAAATCGTTGATAATAAAATAAGCTAAAGATGACGACAATAACCAACGATCTCTATGTACTACTAGATGGAGCGTTCCAAACAATCGCTCTGTTCCACGCAAGTAGCCACAACTCTTTCACATTCACTTTGAAACTTGTGCAGTTACTACTCAGAACATTTAATTATTGACTAAATATTGACATTATTTAACCGTAGCGTCAATATTTAGTAATATTAATATTTTAGTTTACTTAGAACAGAGCGATTGTTTGGAACGCTCCATCTAGTAGTACTTAGAGATCGTTGACAATAACATGACAAAAAGCTAGCCGTGATAGTCTTTAAATAATTTTGTTGTTTTTACTCTTTGGGCCAGGAGTTCTAAACCGGTGGAACATTGGATTAAATCAAGACGGAAATATATCATTACCTCTTACATTAAAACTAGACTCGATGTACGATTACATACACATACATATATACACAGCACACGTACTCAATCACAGATATATATAGTGATCGGGGCTGGATTTATGTACGAGTGAGACGCCCGCAACATACCTGTTTCGTCGTTCGCTCTAATAATGACGTTGCTAAACGAAAGTTTTTTTATCGATAAATGTTTACTTTTTGATATATTAACGAGCGAAAAGTAATCACATGTGATAAAACACAGAAGAAAACAGTTATAATGATCGAATGTTAATTATAATATGTAATCAAGCTGTCGGGCGTTCCGTCACTCAGTCCAGTAGACTGAGCACACAAGGTCAATTATACTTCGTTATGCAGGACCTTGCGCAATCTCATGACAAGGAAAGTAAACACACATTGAATACTGTTTTTTAACTAGTAGTTTAATAATAACAATAAAAGCATTTATTTTCAGATAAAAACCCACATTACAGAAAAGACATAATACATTCCATAATTTGATATTTTTTGATTTAGAGTTTGCCATTCTCAGTCCGGTGCATGGCTAACCAGTGCTTTGTAAAGCAGTTGCCAATGTTGTCATTGATGGTCTTAAAAATATTTTTAGCACCGCTCCGTAGTCGCTTCTTCTATTACTGATATTGGTTTTTTTTTCTAATCCTACTAATGTTATAAACGTGAAAGTTTGTAAGTATGGATGGATGTTTGTTACTCTTTCACGTAAAAACTACTGAATGGATTTTAATGAAACTTTACAATAATATAGTTAAACATCAGAATAACACATAGGCTACAATTTATAAAGATATTGTGGGAATTATCCAAAATATCAAGTAAGTAGGAAAAAATCTACCATCTGCGAGCTATTCTGGCGTGCGCTGCCAAAACCGCTAGAGTTACACATATGTAGCGTATGATGGAAATGTTTATCTTAAATAGTCCTACAAAAAAGCCCGCCACAGTATATATCTATATGTTATATGTAAGCCATTATTGCCAAAATAGTGAACCATAACTACAATAAAAATTGATAATTTATTTCAAATGCACATTTGATAGTAATAAATTGATTCCTAAATGAAAATAGATACTTTTATCGCTATGTCTGCCGCGCTATATATATTCTTTTTCACGCCACGCTAATATAAGCTACTCGAAATACTTATCCTGCGCAGGCGAAGTCGCGGGCACCAGTCCCAATAATTTATTATCAGCGATCATAATATCGATCTTATTATTACAGTGTCTTGGAACTAGCTTTCACGCTGATATAAAAAAACTGAACAAACATATCTTTAGTATTCGTTAAAGTGTACTTTTCTCTTTTGGCAAATACTTAAGCATCGTCTCTTCTCAGGCAGCTACAAAATTTTGCCGCTAGAGGAGCGCGCGTAATATTTGCGTAACCATCAATAAAAGGTTGGAAACCCCTGCGTTTAGTGAGTTTGAGTTGCTATGTGTATTGTGTGGGTTGGGTTTGCCAGTGTTTTGTTTATCACGAAACTATCAACACGTTTATCAACGTCCTTTGACCAAACTAATATCATCACGTTCATGTTATATTACAAGTATTTGTGTATACAATTTTAATAGGCAACGAAGTGCTTAAAATGGTAAAGGTAAAAGTAGATCAAGGGTGGTTGGAAGGCGAGAGACTGGAGTCAGTAACCGGGGATGGCCATTACTACAGCTTCAAGGGCATACCATACGCTGCTCCACCAGTAGGAAAACTTAGATTCAAGGTAAATATTAAGTAAATATATATACGTACATAATGCTAACGTCTCGATCCCATAGGGGTAGGCAGAGACGATTTATCGCCACTTTACGCGGTTCTTACACACCTCACAGCTTTTAATGCACCTCCTTTTGTTCATGTCACTCAGGGCCCTAGCCTTTTTGATGACGTCACCAATTTGATCCTTGAACGTCCTCCTAGGACGACCTCTAGCTGTAGTTCCTTCCACATTCACACTGTATATTACTTTTGGCACTCTTCTTTCACTCATACGCTCTAAATGTCCAAACCAACGCAACATACTCTTCTCTACCGTCGTTAATACATCTTCTTTCACACTACACTTCTCGCGTACCACTTTGCGATTTCCTCACTCTGTTACACATCTCCCATACATACAGACAGACACGAAACTTAAAAATTATATTTTTGGACACCATTGTTTTTTTTTAAATCAATATACAGAAACACTTTTTACTGTTTAAAAAGTTTGTTTGTACATTTCTTTATCCAAATTTAGTACTAAACGCATTATACTTGTTCTTTCGGTTATTCTAAGGTTGACTGGAAGAGATCCCTAAGAGTTATAAATCCGCATTTGTAAACAGTTTAATTCCTATTTTATTATTGTTGTTGTGATTTTTGGTACAATATAGCGATAACATACATACATACATACATACTGTTTTATTATATGTATAGATAATATATATTATTATGTATACCGTGTAATTTATATGTATATAGTTTGTATATTATACACGTATAATAATATTTATTTAAGTAGTTATTTTCACAGTATCATAATTTTAAATTATAACTAATTTACTAAGTATAGTGTATTTATCAAACTAATTTTATTTTGTGTACATTGAGCTTAGCACTTATCTGCATGATCCAAAGGTCTGGTAGAGAATGCCATATTGACATTACTATCGCCTTTTTTACTTATTTGTGCAATAAAGTTTTAAATGAATAAACTGACGATATTTCTGCAGGCACCTGAGCTCCCGTCGTATTGGGATGGAGTAAGAAAGGCTTTCGAGCATGGTCCTGTATGCCCTCAAAAGGACATCTTTACTGGTCAAATCCTTCCTGGCAGCGAAGACTGTCTCTATCTAAACGTTTACACTCCTGACGTTAAACCCAAAGAACTTCTACCAGTCATGGTCTTCATTCACGGTGGTGGCTACAAGAGTGGGTCAGGAAACGTCGACCATTATGGCCCAGATTTCTTAGTCAACCATGGTGTCGTTTTGGTAACAATCAACTACAGACTCGAGGTATTCGGGTTCCTCTGTTTGGACACAGAAGAAGTGCCTGGCAACGCTGGAATGAAAGACCAGGTTGCTGCTTTGAGATGGGTGCAAAGTAATATTGAACACTTCGGTGGTTATGGTGGTAATGTTACTGTTTTTGGTGAAAGTGCAGGTGGAGCTTCCACTGCGCTCCATGTTTTATCTAGTATGACAACAGGAGTGATACAAAAAGCAATTCCAATGAGTGGAGTGCCATTGTGCGACTTCTCCATAGCATTCGAACCCAGGAGACGAGCGTTTGCACTTGGGAAACAACTGGGACTGGATACAGATGATCCCAAAGAACTATTTGAGTTTTTACAAAGCGTGCCAGCTGAGAAACTTATTGACGTCAACCCATGTATATTATCATCCGAAGAAGTATCCAATAACATATTCAAAATGTATCACTTCACTCCAGTCGTGGAAAAAGATTTCAGTCATAAACATTTGAATAATCAATTCTTGACTGAAGAACCCGTAGATATACTAAAGAAAGGGCTGATTAACAATGTAGATCTGATGATAGGTTACACAGATCTAGAAGCGATTATAGGAATACCATTTTTCGAAAAAATTGCAAGCACTTACAACAAGTACCCAGAGGTTCTTGTCCCCAGAAAGATTTTAACGACAAGTACTCCATCAAAAATCTTGGAAGCAGCAGAAATGATCCGTGAACATTATTTTGGAAAGAAACCCATTGGTGTAGAAACTATGAAAGAAGCTGTGACATATCTATCAGAATCTTGTTTCACTTATGACGTCGATAAGTTTATTAAGAATTTACCAAATCGTGGTCATAAAAACAGATACTTTTACAGATTCTCCGGTGTTTCAGACAGAAATGTATATAGCAAAGATGCAGCAAAGTATGGTATCTCTGGAGCTGGCCATATGGAAGATTTGATGTACTTGTTTGACGCAAAGAAATTTGGTCTTCCTATTGACAAAAACAGCAAGGCATATAAGATGATACAGCAGACATGTACCTTGTTCACCAACTTCGCCAAATATGGGTAAGTTAATGTAATTAATCTTAAAATACCAAAAAACTGGAATGAAATAGATTCGGTATTCCAGTTCTTTTGTATTACCAAATATCGGTACCCAAGCCTAGTAACGGACAATTATTAAAGACACTTTATCGTACTTCACAAATCATACACTTGTCTAGCCCGAAAATGGATTGCCTGTACTATTAGACATTATTCGAGGACATTTAAATGTAAAAAACAGACAACTGTATACAAAGTATAATACAAACTGCAAAAAGTTGTATTTGTTCATAAGTCTCAACTAGTAATAAAAAACTATTAGGATACCGTTATAGTTGTGTCGGTACAAAAGGCTAAAAATAATAAAACTAAATAACTTTAAAAAATTACATATCAATTAGAACATTTAAAACCTTTGTCAAGACAACAATCAGACTTGATCTTTTATTTTCAAAAACGGATGGGAATTTTTACACAAACTTTATAATCATCTACAGACTAATACTGCAGCTGATCTATTTCATTTACACCCTGCATTTGCGTTTAGTCTTCTTTTCTATTTCACATAGCACAAGAGAAAATCCTATTTTGGTATGAGACTTTTTTCATGGTAATTAGCTTTTTATAAAATATTGTTATGCATTTCAGTAATCCAACTCCGGATTCATCTCTGAGCGTAGAATGGCCACAGTACGACAAGGAGACACAACATTACTTGGACATTGGCGAAGAGCTCACACCTGGAACAGCTCTGCAAGCCGATTCTGCGGCATTCTGGAAGAAAGTTTACGATGCTGTTGGCATTGACTACCTTTGATTACTATTCTATTGTTTTTCTTGTTATAAAAAAAAATGTTGTTAGATATTTAACCTATTTTTACCCAAAAATTTTGCAAGGTTTGGCTGGAAGAAATTCTTTTAAAAGATAAACTCACCTTTGCACATCACATACTTTTTTAATAAATTTAAATAAATCTAAAACTTAACTGATGAAAAGCGAGGAGTTTTATTTCTCTTACAATAACTTACTTCTAGAAATCACCATATCAGTGGTACTATCACCAAGAAGTCAATACGTTTATCTTTATATACCTAGTGTGTCAAATTGTTTTATCACTCACTTCACCACAAACATTGAGTTGGAGAGGTTCTAAAAATGGTGCGAGTAAAAGTAGAACAGGGCTGGTTGGAAGGCGAGCAGTTGGTGCCCGTCACCGGCGATGGTCAGTACTACAGCTTCAAGGGCATACCGTACGCGGCGCCACCTGTGGGGACTCTGCGGTTCAAGGTAATTTATTTGTTTGTCATTGGGTTGATAAGGCTCAAAGTCGAAATCATGTTGATAAGATTTTTTATTTATAAACATCTGATGTTATACCTATTATGGGCATGATTCTGAAGGCACACATTTAAAATTTGACAGCGCTAAAATTGGTTTCGTCTTTATCTTCATAATACTGTGAGACAAGGATAGCAACAGTTTTAGTGCTGTCAAATTTAAACATTGTGCCTTCAGAATCGAGCCCTATGTATATTTAAGTTAAGTAGAGGTATATAATACTGAACTGGAACGTCATTGGGATTTCGTTAAGACTTTTCAGAAACCACTACCCTGAGAGGGTGAATATTTATTTAAGTAGTTATTTTCACGGTATATGCACAATTTTATATCATAACTAAGTTACTAAGTATAGTATATTTATCAAACTATATTTATTTTGTGTATTGTGAGCATATCACTCATTATCTGCATAATACATAAGGTCTGGTAGGCATTATGATCGCCTTTTTTTACTTATTTGTGCAATAAAGTTCTAAATGAATAAACTGACGATATTTCTGCAGGCACCTGAGCTCCCGTCGTATTGGGACGGAGTAAGAGTAGCATTAAAGCATGGCCCAGTATGTCCTCAAAAGGACATCTTCAGTGGTCAGTTCGTCCCCGGCAACGAAGACTGTCTTTACCTGAACGTTTACACACCAGATTTAAAGCCAGAAGTACCTCTGCCAGTCATGTTCTACATCCACGGTGGTGGTTATAAGTGTGGTTCAGGTAACGTCGATGACTATGGTCCTGATTTCCTAGTCAGTCATGATGTAGTTGTAGTGACCATCAACTACAGACTCGAGGTCTTCGGATTTCTCTGTATAGATACAGAAGAAGTGCCTGGTAACGCTGGAATGAAAGATCAAGTGGCTGCTTTGAAATGGGTACAAACAAATATTTCAAATTTTGGTGGAGATCGTAATAATGTTACTGTTTTTGGAGAAAGTGCAGGGGGAGCTTGTGTAGGTTATCATGTTCTATCGCCGATGTCATATGGTTTATTCAAAAGAGCAATTCTTATGAGCGGTGTGCCATTCTGTGATTTCTCATATGCTTTCGAGCCTAGAAGGCGGGCTTTTGCACTTGGGAAGCTATTAGGCATAGACACAACTGATCCAAAAGAGCTTCTCGAGTTTTTACAAGGCGTGCCACCTGAAAAATTAGTTGATACAAATCCTTGCCTCGTTGGAATTGAAGATGTGTTCAGTAAGGTTTTTAAAAACTATCATTTCACTCCAGTCATCGAAAAAGATTTCGGTAAATGTAATTTCTTAACAGAAGATCCTGAACTAATGATAAGAAAAGGAAGAATTAACGACGTCGATATACTGATTGGTCATACAAATAAAGAATATTTGCATAGAATAACTCTTTTGGAAAAAATAGCAAGTACTTTCGAAAAACATCCAGAGCTCTTAGCACCTCGGAAGATATTGCTGCATATTGCTCCGAAAAAATCTTTGGAAGTCGCTGAATTAATCCGAGAACAGTATTTTGGAAAGAAACCCATCAACGAGACATCAATGAAAGAATTAATCGCGTGTCTATCAGATTCTATGTTCACTACCGACATTACTAAATATATTAGACTTATGCCAAAGAATTGTAATGGGAGAAAATACATGTATGTATTCTCCTGTGTTTCTGACAGGAATATTTATAGTAGAATGGAAGCCCAAAAGTATGGTATAGTAGGAGCTAGCCATCTAGAAGATTTGGTGTACTTATTTGACCCAAAGAGGTTACGCCTGCCAATTGAGAGCAAAGAATACAAGATGATAAAGCAGACTTGTGCTTTGTTCACCAATTTCGCTAAATTTGGGTAAGTAACTTGATGGGCAGGGCGGAAGCCCAAGTGTAGTGGTACTCATTAAGGGAAGCCCTATGTCCAGCATGATGTGATGACGTATCATCAATCATTATCTTTGTTTTAATAACTTAATGAAATTAGTACTGTGTACAAGACCGCAAAATAAAAGTGTGTTCTATACTAGAATATCAGTAACTAACGAGAAATCAAAGTTACGTCTTCTGTTCGTTCATAATGTGTGCTTTAGCTTGATCAATTCGGTCGTTTTTCGCGTATTCTATACGTATGTAGATGAAATTCTTTATCTAATCACTTGTCTTATCTTCTGTCTGTGAAAGTAATAAAGAGGGATAGTTAAAACCACAAAACACCAGTTTCGTTTTGTGCCATTTTAGGGAATCTATCACCTGAACCGATTTCGGTCCGTTGCCTTGTGAAGGGCTTATTTTGTCCAGATTTCAATATCAATTAGGTCTATTATGTAAGATGAAAGAGATTCACGTTAATTTTTCTTAATTCTTCGTTGCAGAAACCCCACTCCCGACTCTTCCCTGGACGTGGTGTGGCCGGAATACACCCAAGGGAAAGAGATATACATGAACATAAGCGAACAGCTCACGATAGGAACCGCATACAACGCAGAGTCTGTAGCCTTCTGGACTAAAGTTTACAAGGCAGTTGGGTTTGATTATCTTTGATCCACACCTTCCCTTCCTTACTGTCATTTCTCGCAGGAGATAATGCTCACATGTACATTTCGTACCCTTAGGAGAAGACAGTCGTATCTCCCATGTTTTTAGTACGAGAGATAGTGAGACTGTATTAGTAGAAGGTAACAACTTTTAATAAATCGAATCCAAGCATAACCTCTCTTACACATCGACACATGGCTGGTGCTTGTATACTACTGCCAAAAGGTAACGTAACGCCTGACTGAGTATGGAGACTCCCCACTAGTATTGGTTTATGTACACTCGCTTAAAGGGAATGTTTATCAGTTTGATGGAATTACAAATTTTCCGTGTAGTAGGCGAATGAAAGACATGGTAATACTGATGCGATCTACAAGCTATCAATCAAAAAGAAAATATGTGTTGCGTCATTATAAGGTTCAAACCCTTTGGTATCAAATCATTAATATCATTTTACAATTGATCTTTTACACAGTTTTTATTTTTTTAATATCTTTTTAAAAAGGAAATACATTTCTATCAAGTTTTCAAACAACTATATTTCTGTCAGCTTTTGAGAATTCTGGTATTTGAGTTCACCAGAAAGTAACTAAGCTAATCTAATAATAATAAGAACAATAAATAAGAGATCCCTAAGTGATATTAGTTCGCCTTTGTACACAATTTTTATTCCTATTTGTTATTTTTGTTATTAATTTTGGTACAGTAAAGCGTTTAAACACATAATTTGAACATGAAACTTCAATTATCGTATATTAGTGTCTTTCGTCATCAATCGTATTATCTGGTGATTGTATAATACGGTGAATTTAAAGTGACGGCCGACCTGCTAAGCATTCGCTTACGCGAGTGTACATTAAGTTTCTTAAGTATGTTTTGTTGTCTATAAAATAAAGTCATAAGAAATCTGTGCATATTCAATTGAATTAAATTGAATTTTGTTACTATTAATAAAGTATATTAAATAGTAGATTTATTATATTCCTTTCTATGGAATCTTCTATAAATAATCATTTTGTTGGCGTAGTGGTTCTAGCGTTTGCCTCGAACGGGTTAACGGTGATATGGTCGACTATGGCCAGTATTTAATCGTTGTAAGACTACGTTTTTGCCCAACTTCTACTTATTCTAACAATAATGTGGACGCCATTTGGTAATTCTAATAACTTCTTTAGGATTAAAAACATATTACAAGTTTCAGACTCTCGTATACAGAGACTTCTCATCTCGCTTACTCCAACTAGTTAGAGCATGCAATAGAGCGTGATAGAAGATAGGAAGCCTTATCGGAACTGTGGGTTAATAGTTACCCGAGCTACACACGATGCGATTGTCGGATAGATTTGATGTGACTGAACAGACACATGACACGCTGCATAATATACCGTATACAATCTCAACCAACACAAGACTTGCATTAGTATGACATACAGCTGACCAACTCTATGCGGTCTTGTTGAACTGCCGAGACCGAGCCACCAAGACCACACCCGGAGCAAAAGATAGCCACACACACCTCCATTCGTGGTAAAAAAATAATTAACAATAAAATGTATTCCATACGACACAAAACAGCGGATATTTTTTCTATCTTGTGATCTGTTTTACTTAGTTATTGGCCTTATTATATTGTGATGTTTGTTTTTTATCTAAGTTTGTTTTGTGCTGTTAAGGATTGTTTAAATAAATAAAATAAAAAATTACGCTGTAGCCGATGTTAGATTTTTTCAAATTTTGCAAATTCGGAAAAAGTTACGTCGAATGATTTGGGTCCCGTGTCTCTACGGCTCATAAAAAATACACAATTTGATGTAATTTTTTTAAATAATACGGAATTTGCATTAAATAAATGTTACATCGGTAGGTTATTATGTTTTTATTTTTTAGGTTACCTACAGAGTGTACTTCAATTGTTGCTTAAAGGAAACTTATGATTGTACATTGGCCAGATGCTACCACAATTATATACAACGACAGCATATCTAGTTTGTGTTAGGTTAATTATATTTATGTTTATACATACTAGTCTAATATTATACTTACCTATACACATGTTAAATTATAATTAGGATTTGTTAAATATTAATAAATTACCTATACCTAATCAAAATCAAAATACACTGTAAATTAAAAAAAAAAATTACATCAAACTTAAACAAAAACCAAAATTAAACTTTGAAAAATAAATTAAAATTAGTAAATTAAATACATGGGGAGGGAAAAGGTTATAGTGTTTCCGCTGTTTAGCATCGATATTCTCTATAATTATTTCTTTATATTTATAAAACAAATACAGATGACTAAGTACCAAAAAAAACACGTATAAAGATTGCACACTAAAACCTAAAAACTCACTGAGCCTGTTTGTGAACCAGGACCTGTTCTCTATCTTTATTTTCATGTCAAGCGGTAGTCGATAAAAAAAGATGTGTTTAAATGTACCAAGTTTACTCATATGCTGTTGGAACTGTCTTTATAAACGCAAAACAGTACTAAATGTACTTGGCTTTGTAAACGATATATACATATAATGTCCTTGTGACAAGCTGTCAACTCTCTCTGCTCGCCTCTCCGATGTACGAAGGTCGTGTCTCGTGTGTTAATAAATTTAATCTCAGTTATTTAGTTAAATCACGTTTTATTTCCTCAATAACCCATCATATGCAATAAATGATTTTGACTTTGACTTTGATGTAGTTTACGATACATACCGTAGCTACGAACCAATAAGCTATGTATTCTTTGTAACGACTTCAAACAAAAACCGTCTGACCGGGTCTGTCTGACCAGATCTCACGGTGTGTACCGCCCAGAGCCCACTCTGCTGATCCCGTATCCGCGTTGCAGGTAATTCTAGTTTAATCAAACTAGTTTTCGTAGCACCGAAACCCTATGTATTAGTTAGTAAATTACAGGGAAGAAAGTTTTTCCTCTAGTCTTTGGTGAGGCATCTAAGACTAGTTTTGCTTTGATTACAAGAAAATACCTAAATTATCAAAACAAAATGTTGTAATTACATTTGAGGAAATCTGGCATCAATTCAGGGTTGCCATCTCTAAAATCTACCAACCAGGACAATACAATTGCCATCTCTAAATCTACCGATTATTATAAAGGACAAGAGACATGAAAACCCGGGATTTTGGAATTTACAACCCGGACATGTCAACAGTTTTTTTAAGTTACTCAGTAAAATAAAAAGTAGTTTTAATTGCTATAACAAATCAACTTTTTATCTATTTTCATACCATTTTAGACTAAATATGTATTGTAAAGAAATAAATCAGAATCTTCCTCCCGGCGGTGCTCCGGCGGCGAGCTGTGCCTTGAAATCCTTAAAATTTGGACTACAAATGAAACCCCGGCCGGACGCTCCCCGGACGCCCCGAAAACTAGGAAAAATCCAAGAAAACCCGGAAGGATGACAACCCTACTTCAATTGACCTTTAAAAAATCTCAGTCTAGACATATTATTATTTTTTTACTAGATAATTATTATAATTTTATGACTTTTAGAGTTGGTTTTTATTTGGGTTTTGATGACGACATTTGACCTTGTGATTTGAGTTGATGACCTATTTTGGTAATAGCGATACAAACTACGGTATAAACTCAACTCAAAGGTACAAAATGAGGGAAAATCACCAGACTACCAGGCGTGGTGAGGGACTTCATCCTTATGTAGTATACATACCATCACGCTCTCGCAAGAAGCGTTTTGCTTCCACGTTCATAATGCTGACTGCTAAGGAATGGAACTCCCTGCCAGCTTGGGTATTTCCGGACAAGTACAACTTGGATCTTTTTAAAGGAAGATTAAATGGATCTTCTGGGTAATGGATCTTCTCCACCTTAGCCATCCATCATCATCGTCACTTACCATCAGGTGAGGTTGAGGTCAAGCATAAACCCATCCTACTTCCTACTAATACTCGTATTATTAATGTGAAAGTTTGGATATTTGGATGTTTGTTACTCAATCACGCTTCAACCACTGGATGGATCGTGATAAAACTTGGCACACATATAGGTTAAGTCCTGGAATAGGACATATGATAGTTTTTATCCCGAAAAAACATCTCATTCCTACGGGAAATACATAATAATTTGAGATGTTAAGTTGTCCACGCGGACGAAGTCGCGGGCAACAGCTAGTCATTAATAAATAAAAAAAACTAACGGCACTACTGGAGACAAACTTGGTACGTGCAACGTGGGACGCCCCAGATGGACCGACGACCTGGAAAGGTGGCCGGATGCAGCTGGTTGCGGAGGGTAGGGACCGGGTGTGGTGCCGTTCATTGGGGAAGGCGTATGTCCAGCAGTGGACGTCTAAAGGCTGAAATGATTCACTTAGTTGTAAAGCGAAACATACCAACACTTTTTTAAATCAGTGGTATGCTAGTTATTACGTCCACTGCTGAAAATGCTCCTCCCAACAGAATGCCACTTTTGGTGGGCTATCAGTTGGGGGATTTGCTATAATCATCACGCTTGGCAAGTGGACTGGTGGGTGATCGCAGTAATGATACAATACAATGCACTTTATTGTACAAACAAATACAGTTACAAGTTTTAAAAGTTAAAACAAAATTTAGGCGGTCTTATCGCTTTAACTTCCAGACAACCTTTGGGTACAAAATATTATACAATAGAAAAAGGTAGGTTTCGCTGATAATGATCTAAATATACACCGGAGAACGCTGCTGCCTATCCCTGGTGCAATTCCTTAGTCGCCTTGACGAGACCCACGAAATTTGGGGGTAGCCCTATTCTATGCCGGGAGACACATAGTTTTTAAATCAGTTACATGCCAATTATTATAAATAAATATCTCAGACATTCACACCAATTATCCAGTTCCAAACTAGGCAGAGCCTGTGGTATGGTTAGTAGATAACGGGTACACGTACTTAAATAAATATATAAACATCCAAGACTTGGGTATAAACATTCATATTCATCATTTGCCCCTAGTGGGATTCGAACCCGCAACCTCCGGCGTGGCAAGCCGAGAGCTACCCCGTTCCGCCACGGAGGTCGTCGAATTATTACTTAAATATACTTTAATGCGGACCTCATATTCCACTTTGCTCTATCTAAAAGAAAGCTTTCGATAAACGACTTCAACTAAACTATAACTCCATTGGGATTGCCTCACATTTATCTAATAGATTCTAAAATGTTATCTTTCCAAACATTTTAGCCAACCCTCCGCAACTGACCCCTCTAACAAATGGATTGGGTGTCATGCGAATTGAAACCCATATGTGATTAAGTTTGGGTTGACTTTGGGTTGGATAGTCGATTGTTTTGTCAAAGTTATTCCCATTTATTGCCACTGCAATACATTTTCTTTGTTTTGTAAATCAATAAATTTTCTTGTGAACTTATACTCCTACTGTTCACTCAAAACTAACCAGAACTCACAAAAGACTTATCTACATCTTATAGGGTACCTGCCGTGTGGTTTCCGGTAGAGTAGAATAGGACCACTCCAACTCTTCCCGTGGATGTCGTACAAGGCGACTGAGGGAACACATTATAAAACATCAATCAGGCCTCCCCAACCCGTCTGGCCAGCGCGGGGAGTGTAGGCCAAATCCTCCGTCTGTCTCCGGCAGATGAGAGAGGGTTGTGCTCCTGCAGTTTAGACAAAAATAACCTGATGATGTGATAGGGTACCTACCTGTCTATATTCATCACCTCAAATTTAATAAAATGACGACGATAGGATTCTCTTTGAAGGATATGATTCGTAATGAAGAGATCCGACGAATAACGAAGGTCGCCGACATAGTCTAAAGGATTAGCAAGGTGAAGTAGGCGGGCCACATCTGTTGCACAACCGACGGCCGTTGACGCAGACGAGTTCTGGAGTGGAGACCGCGGATCGGCCGTGCAAGGTGGGACGCCCCGCCGCGAGATGGACCGACGACCTAAAAGAAGGTGCCCGAATGCGAATGGATGCGGAGGGCCGGGGACCGGGTGTGGTGACGTTAAGAGAAGGCTTATGTCCAACAGTGGACATCTAAGGGCTGATATGATGATGATGAAATATTCTCACAAGCGCCTCTAGTGGCCAAAACTAGATCCTTTTTCCGTAATAATTTTACAGTTCTAGAGACATTCAACAGTGAAATTACTGAGAAAACTCCATTCTTGTCAATTCTTAAGCGTCATCTCTTCTTAGTCAGTTTCTAAATTTTGCCGCTAGAAAAAGAGCCTTGTTTCTATTTTCTTCATATTGGAGAAGGCAACGGAAACTGAGACCATGCAGCCTTGTCTTCAGAGACAAGTCTTCGGGAGAGGGAGGGAAGGGGAGCGGATTCTGTAGTCCACGCGAGCGGCGCCGCGGGCACTGCTATTTGATACACTTGAGTCTAAGGCAGACATCTTCCCACATACCATTACATGGCATTATTACTATACATAAGTACGGGATGTATCTGTTTATGTACGTATACATTATATATAATTTATCAGACAACAAATTATAGGTTGTACAAGACTGATATATGTATTTACTTAGACCCTACTTCGTTATGATGACTCTATTGTACGAATGTGGAGGACGCAATTAATAAATGGTATACTAATTTCTATCAATGGAACTATCATGTGACTGGGTAATGATTTATTGATGATCAATCTGTCTTGTCGACTTTTATTTTCCGGATTAAAATAAACACCAATAAGATAGAAATAGTTCAAAGGTCGCACCCTGCGCGTGCCGATCCGCGGTCTCCACTCCAAAACTTCTCTGCCCCCTGACCCTTCGGTTATGTTGGTAACCTTCGTTCTTCGTCGGATATCCTCATTACGAATCATATCCTTCAAAGAAACCCTGAGCATACACTCCATAGTTCGCTGAGGGACGTGAAACTTGTGGATCAGGCCCACCGTCAGTGTCCACGTCTCCGCGCCGTAGGTCACGACTGGCAGGACGCACTGATTAAAGACTTTTGTCTATAAACATTGTGGAATAGGCGACATGAAGACTTGATGCGTTGAAAATCGACACCTATCTTAGACAGTAGATAGATAAAACCAGTTATTCTTAAACACAGCACAAATACAACGTTACAAATAGGAACATTGGTACAGAGATACAGCAAACCAACATAACATTGTGTTGCAGAGAGGGCCCAGCATAATGTCGCAGCCCAGCGGCGCGTCTCTGATATTCTGCCAGGACCGTAGTAACTATAAGGAGTTGCTGATGCCATATTCTAAGAGGTTTTTTCGAGTTCCGTGAAAATACTCTTCATATTAACTTCAGTATATATTTCTTTTATCAACGGGGAGTCCTAACTTTTTTGCCGCAAATTTCCCAAAATGGCGTCAAACTAACATAACTACTAAGTGGCTTGATGTTAAAAAGGATTTTTATACGTTTTTTTTATTTAAGTTTTTTAAAATTTAAAAACTAAGTTTACTATTTCGAATACATTACCTTTTATGTAGATTATAAATACGGGTTTTGATGGCTATATATAATCCTTTTTAGCATCAAATAATCCTTTTTAGCATCAGGTGACCTAGGAGCTATGTCTGTCTTTATTTTTATCCTCCTACTCGTATAATTACAAATCATTCTTAATTCTAGTTTTGATAAAATCTTACAATTTCATTAAGACTTAATTAAAATACATTAGCATATCAAACACTTATTGAAATAAATTAAAATTATCAATACAAACTTATTAAAATATGTACAGAGAATTAGAATAGGTCATTAGGTAAATCAAAATAGTCATTATAGGCTTACAAACTAAATAATAAATTAGAAATTAAATAATGTAAATACGTACGAATAGCAGGTCAAGTCAAATATCACTTAACATATCTATACCTATAATAAAACTAACTGGTTATGTCTGGTAATGTCTGTACATAACCAGTTACAGTTTTTACACATGGGAGATATTGTAGAATTTTTTTATGAGGGGTCTTTATAGGGCCAATAGAAGCCAAAATAATTGTTTTTAGAATTTTTGTCTGTGTGTCTGTCTGTATGTATGTTTGTTACCTCATCACGCCAAAACTACTAAATGAAATTTGATGCGGTTTTCACAGTAGTCTTGCTGATTGTTTCATCTTGATACGCCACTTAGAACCTGAGATATTATTAATAAAGTAAAATTTTCTAGAAGCAATTATATGCAAAATTTATATTGCGATTGGTTTGTACTACAGTTGGAGCGGGAGTGGGATCGGAATTGGGATTGAGAGTCACGCTCACTCCCAGTGTGAGCGAGAGTGGGAACGGGAGCGGAGTCTGTAGTCAACATGAGCGGAGCCGCGGGCACAGCTAGTTTAAAATAAAACGTAGTCAAAACCACAGTCAGGGGACTTAGTTCTGGTAGTTGCTTGTCCGGTGCTGTCCAGACGAGTCACGGGTATGCGGTCCCGGCTTACAGAGTTATCGCTAGTACTCACCATCCTTCCATAATAGCGGTACCCCACCCTACCTAACCTATACTCCTTACCCATGCCCCCATCTCCTGTCTCCTGCGCCCCAATCCCTGTCCCGTCCGCCAGTACAAGGTCTGCAGTGCCGATGGATGCGTGTTCAGGGGCTAGCCTGGTCATAAGCCGCCCAACACCCCGGAGCTATGCAGGGCTCTGACCCTGGAATTTAGTTTAATGGAGACCTTGTTGTTTCTAAATATGTTTTCAGTCGCCAGTATCTTTTCCAGGTGTTTGGGATGCGTCTAGTTCTCCTGTTTGGTTATTTCTGTTTGGAAATTTTTACCCAGATATGTAAAGTTGTCAACAGTCTCGAGCGCCTCTCCATCCAAGCTTATCTCAACTGTTCTGCCAGTTTTTGACATAACTCATGTTTTCTTCTTGTTTACATACAGTCCAACCTTATTACAACAACTGCTTAGCTCGTCTACCAGTTCTTGTACCTAATTGATGTTCTGTTTTGATAAAATAGAGCTACTCGTATGTGGTCAGCAAAATGGATGTTAGAGACGAATCGGCCTGTGAATAGTACCTACCCCTAAACAAATTTTATTATAATTATTATACCAACCTACTTGGATGACCTTTTGTCGTATACAAATTACAGAGATACGACAAAAGGTAGCACAGACGAATCATTATCTTTTTGGCGGGTGTGGAGCAAAGGGCAAAGGGCATAACAATTAAAAAATAAACCATACAATTTGACAGATACCTACCCTGTCTGTGTTAATTAATGTTATCTAAATATTTTATACCTACTCATGACGAACATTAAAGCAAATTTGTTAATGATTGATGGCTGGATGACTTGAGAATTACACAATAATGCCCAATGATACGCGTACAGTAGTGACACGAACTGTCAGTGTCAAACTTATGTTGTAGGTACTCTTCCGAGAGGAAATGTGGGGAAGAGAAAGGGAGAGGGCGAAGAGAGGGAGGCGTTGGGGTAGTAAGAGAGAGAGGGAAAGAGATATTCCATATGACATATGCGATTATTTCTACTATCTGTCCAATTTTTTTTTTCAGCACATTTTGTATATACTCGTATTAAGCAGGAGAAAGGTGGATGCACCGGGAGCGTATGCCTTTGGTGGACCCGGCGTCCCTGGAGCTGTGCCGGAGATGGCCACCGCGGGGTTTTAGTCGGTTAGATCCCGACACAATTCACTTGTCCCCCCCGAGGCGAGTGTCTATGCGTGGCATTTCCCCGCGTCAAAAAAAGGAGGAAGGTGGATGAGGAAGAGAGAGAGAGAGGGATTCAGAGACAAAAGAATTATGGAGCAAGCCCAAATTTCTAAAATAATCAAAAAAACTATTTAAATCACACAGCTTGTACATAATATTACAAACATGCGCGTGAAACATCTTAATTTCTAAGATACTCGTATGATCACACCAATATTTTTATTACTTTTATTTGTATTATTTTTATTTACTTCAGCACTTCTGTAGTATAAATTATCGTTCATAGATTCGTCATTTAGCTAATTTAAGTCTGTATATAATTAGTTAGGTATAGTACCTTTTTTATCAGCTGCATAACTCTGTACAATCAAAGGTGTAACGCAGCGAGCGTCCTCGGCACCATTAAAAACTCTGCATAGCTGGAGGCCATCTTTTATCTGTAGGGCCCTTCCAATCCAATTTTTTCGTAATAATTAGTAAGTATAACATAATAAATTATAGTTCATTCCATGTATTTTTTATAATAACTTTTTATATTTTCAGTGGTCACTACAGATGATCCCTTTTGGGCAAAAGGCTTTCCCCAGCCTGCTCCAGGTAAGTTTTTCAGCAGTTAGCCGTGTCCAGAGCGCTCCGACGTTGGTGTACTCCTCAAGGTGGTCGGTGGTTCGATACAAGATGATTATAGTATATTGTAGCGACTCTACTGCCCAATGCCGTACTAAGCCAAATGTGTATAATAAATAGACAAGCGAAAATTTACTTTAATCAGAAATGGTTAGATTTTGAAATAAGTAGACGTGTTTTATCAATCCTTTGAGATAACCGAACTTGGGACGGAATAATAAGGGCTCTTGATATAAGTCTGAGGATCTCCGGAAATGGTTCAAGTGCGAGTGAGTGAGGGGGTGCTGGCAGGGGAGACAGTGGCCAATGTGTATGGAGGGACGTACTGCAGTTTCAAGGGTATACCTTTTGCAGAGCCACCTATAGGAGACCTTAGATTCAAGGTATGTTAGAGTAAGTCAAAATAAACGTCAAAAATAAAGGTCAAAGTTCTACACTGCATACAATTTACTCCATGCAATTTTGACATTTATTTTAACAATGTTAAAGACGATATTAATTGTCAGCGTAAAATCCGCCGTGCGTTGTCGGGATCATATGATGATCGACGCATTAAAGTAAAAAATATTTAAAGAGAGTTATTGTAGATGGCCAGTGATTTTTTGCGTGGAGAATTGCATTCCAATTCGATTTGTTATAAATGCAGAAAAACGTATAAAAAGAAGTATAAAAAATGACTTTTTTAAATTGCTGATGAGTCAAGCTTGATCTCAATCTCACCTTATCGTAAGACCGATGAGACCTAAGGTGGAGCGCGCTTACCCAGAAGATGCCTATTCACTCTTCCTTTAAAAAGATCCAAATTGTACTTGTCGGAAATACGAAAGATGGTAGGGAGTTCCATTCCTCAGCACTTCGCATTATGAAAGAGGAAGCAAAACGCTTCGTGCGAGAACGTGGTATGTCTACTACATGAGGATGAAGTCCCTCACCACGTCTGGTAGTCCGGTGAAGAAAGGGGGATGGGGGAATCCAATCGTGCAATTCCTGGGCACACTCTCCAAAATGAAACCTGGAGAAAACCGAAAGACTACTTCTTGTTTGAGAATAAATACAACTCGTAGACTAAATATTAGTTTATCTCTCAAAAATTCTCACCTGTACCTCTGTTTACATTTTACTCGTGCCGTGTATTAAAGCGATAAAAATATAGATAATTATAAAAACAACAACGGTTATCAGTTCGCTGCTAACTTTATCAAATCCTTTTAAATTTATGATAATAAATAGTATGTTACCAAGCATGCGATCATTATGTTTCTAAGCTGATTATTGAAGATTGCATAACATGACGAAGTATAAGTAAAAAATCTAAGAAGAGTAGGTACACAGATGCAAATGATTTCTTGAAATAAGATGAGGTTTCATATTTTATTGAAACAAATAATTTCGTTCTGAAAGAAAAAAAGGCCAAGTGACACTTCATCATAGAGATTGTATCTTTCTCCAAAAATAAATAGTATTCTATTTTTTGAGGTAAAGTCCTCAAGATTAACCTTTTTTGATTTCATCATCATCAGGTTATTTTTGTCTCCACTGCAGGAGCACAACCCTCTCTCATCTGCCGGAGACAGACGGAGGATTTGGCCTACACTCCCCGCGCTGCCCAGACGGGTTGGGGAGGCCTGATTGATGTTTTATAATGTATTCCCTTAGTCGCCTCGTACGACATCTATGGGAAGAGTTGGAGTGGTCCTATTCTACTCTACCGGAAACCACACGGCATTTTTTGATTTTTTTAGTTTGAAATGGTTTACTTTGATTTTATAGTCAAGGGCCCAAACATGTATACCCGCAGCGTTAACAAAAATATGTAATCTAATACTATGTCTTGTATTGCAGGCACCAAAACCTCTAAAGCCATGGACAGGAGTACGAAATGCAAAGGAATTTGGTCCGGTTTGTCCCCAATACGATCACTTTGTAAGGAAACTCATACCAGGAAGCGAAGACTGCCTATACCTAAACGTCTACACTCCCGATATTAAACCAAAGACCCCTTTGCCCGTGATGGTGTGGATCCACGGAGGAGGATTTATGTGGGGCAGTGGCAACGACGATATGTATGGCCCTGAATTCCTCGTCCGACAAGGAGTCATTCTCGTCACCTGCAACTACAGACTCGAGGTCCTCGGTTTCCTTTGCCTCGACACTGAAGAAGTACCTGGCAATGCTGGTATGAAGGACCAAGTAGCAGCCCTAAGATGGGTCAAAAAGAATATTAGTAACTTTGGTGGTGATCCTGAGAACGTAACCATTTTTGGTGAAAGTGCTGGTGGAGCCAGCGTAAGTTATCACCTAATATCGCCAATGTCTAAAGGTCTGTTTAAAAGAGCGATAGTACAGAGTGGCGCTGCTACTTGTTGGTGGGCGCAATCTTTTGAACCACGCGAAAGAGCCGTATTGCTAGCCAAGAAATTAGGTCTGGATTCACAGGACGACAAAGTACTGTATGAATTCTTCAAAAACCAACCCGCTCACTCCTTTGTCGGGAGTCAAGTGCCGATCACCTTTACAGAAACGAGTAAAATATTCTCCAACCTCTATTTCAATGTAGTAAACGAAAAGAAATTTGGTGATAATGAAAGATTTCTCTGCGGCGATGCTGTTGAAGCCTTCCGCAATGGTATACATGAGGGAGTGGATGTCATGGCTGGATATGTTGAAGATGAATCGCTAATATTCTTCGGAATGATGAATGTCTTGGACAAAATGATAGCTCAAGCAAATGAAGTAATCCAGTACTTTGTTCCCAAGCCAATAGCTTTAAAATGTCCGATGAGGACACAACTAGAAGTAGCAAGGAAGATTAAATCCTTTTACTTTAAGGAAAAACCAATATCTGAAAAGACAATGGACCCATTTTTTAAATACTTGTCGGCAGATATGATCTCTTACCAAATCGTGAGAATGCAAAAAATGTCTGCAGGCAGAAACAAAAACAAACTGTATTTGTACAAATTCTCATGCAAATCAGAAAGGAACATCTTCAAACATGTCTTGGCGATCGAGAACGTTGTTGGAGATAAGACAGTGGTATGCCACTGCGACGATTTGGCATATCTGTTTCCAATTAATCTGTACCCACAGAAAATTGACAAGAATTCCAAAGCTTTCCAAATGATCGACCAAGTGACCAGACTTTGGACGAATTTCGCAAAATACGGGTAAGTTTAATGGTTTTTTTTAACTGAGTTTGGGCGTTGGTAGAGATCTGTGTATCTATAGATAGATTAGGAAATAAAAGTCCACAAATTTAGAAAACTTGGTCGAATCTATATAGAAATTAAGCAATTTTAAAGTAAACTTGATTTCCAGGAATCCAACGCCTGCCAATAGCCTGGGTGCGAAATGGGCTCCTTACACCCTGCAGCAGCAAGACTATATGGACATTGGCGAGGTTCTAGTGCCAGGAAAAGCTATAGACAAAGAAGAAGTGGAGTTCTGGGATGGAATTTATGACGAATATCTTCCTAATTATGGCATCCAGTCATCATAAACCTATTGACTAATATTAATGTAATTACTAATTAGTTACAATCCATAGAATACTTAATGTCAAATTTCCAATAGCATTTTGACAAATTATCTGTTACGTTCCTCAGACGGTTCTTTAACTCTATCTCTGACTGTAAGTGCAAGTTAGTTTGTAACAACAATAAAAATAACATTGTAAATACTCTCATTACTCCATTCAGAAAGTCATAAAACTCTCTTAAGGCTGCACATGGTAACGGCATTAAGACGGTGCATAAAACGAGCTCATGAAGCCGCTTGCATAATCATAAAAGCGACTTATTAAGCGTCGAGTTGCGCTCGTAATCCTGACTCGTAAAACACCTGATATTAGACATTTCTGGGATTAAAGCGGTGTACACATGCTTCTCTATAGACACATAAGCTAGTAAGCGGGCAGTAAGCAGCTTTACTGCTGCGAAAAATTTCATGTAACCTCTTTTACGGTGGCGGAGTGAAAATGTTCTTCAGTTTTCATATTTAGTCCTTCGATATGTTTGGAACACATTGTTGCCTTTCAAACTATGATATGAAATTACAGATAAGTCCGCCTATGTACCCAGTTTAATTCCTATTTTATTATTGTTGTTATTTTTGGTACAATAAAGCGTTTACATACATACATACATACATACATACATACATACATACATACATACATACATACATACATACATACATACATACATACATACATACATACATACATACATACATACATACATACATACAAATGATAACAAATTTTAAATTTAAGATAAAGACGACAAACACGTGAGATTTATTCAAATGTTGATAATACTGTAGACTTTAAAATAACGACCTTTTTAGGAGCGTAAAGCACTCCAGTAGAAGATGCCTCTCCTAGCCCCCATAACCATTTCGGATAATATCCGACTAACTAAAAAAACTTTGAAAGAAAGTCCAAATCGTCGGATATAACCAAAATGCTTACATAGTCACGTATTTCATAGAAAGATGTAACATTGGAGCCGCAAGCTGCTAGAATGGAGGACAATAATAAACAGCCGCCGTGTGGTTTCCGGTAGAGTAGAATAGGACCACTCGAACTCTTCCCGTGGACGTCGTGAAACGTGAAAGCGACTAAGGGAATACATTATAAAACATCAATCAGGCCTCCCTAACCCGTCTGGCCAGCGCGGTGAGTGTAGGCCTAATCCTCCGTCTGTCTCCGGCAGATGAGAGAGGGTTGTGCTCCTGAAGTGGAGACCAAAATAACCTGATGATGATTAAACAGAAGCTGAAACAAAAGATCCCATAGAGTTGACGTGTCGCGTTATATAAATCGTAAAATTCACGACGGCACTGCCCTCTACTATTCGCGAGGGGTGAGCGCGGGACGCGGGGAGTTACTGCGAACGTCAGTATCTTAGTGTACGTATGCACACATTGACGATTAGTGCGTAACGATAGAACTAACACAGTGACAATATAATGCATTGTAATGCAAGCGGTTTAGAGTAGGAGAGGAGCATGCCGTCGTGAACTGAACGATCTATATACCTCTATAACAAAATAAGATAAGACTTAACCATACCTTTTCAAAAAGCCTTTAGATGACTAACCATAGCACATACCTGTAAAAGAAAATATTATTGATGCTACGGTTAAATAATGTCAATATTTAGTAAATAATTAAATGTTCTGAGTAGTAACTGCACAAGTTTCAAGGTGAATGTGAAAGAGTTGTGGCTACTTGCGTGGAACAGAGCTTTTCTTTTTAACGCTCCATCTAGTAGTACATAGAGATCCACATTATACACATACTTTTTCTGTACCGAGTATCTAATTTGTACCAAATTGACCATGCACCCAAAAAGAGTATCTCTTTAAAGAAATGGTTATAAAATTTCCCCATTAACGGAGTGATATACACGCAAGGGTAATGATAGCAGGACCCTACGACCCCTTATGTTTTGGTTCAGTCGTAGATAACATTTAATGGGTGATTTTATTTTTTTATCACCAATTTGGAAATGGGGCGCGACCGCAAGCGATAGATAAGCGAAATGTTTGACAAAGTTAAAATACAGACAACATATAAAGTGCTATTCAAGGCTTCAGGTGTCCCTGGTAACCAAATAATTATTGTTGAGCCAATTGCCGCTTGTAGTTGATATATATAAGCTGACAGTTCTAGAGATGAGCTCCCCTGAAAAGGGAATTTGTCTTCAATTAAAAAAAAATTATCGAAGAAAAGAGGTTCCTTTTGTAGTATATGCCGATTTTGAGAATGTTCTTAACCATTTTCATAACTTCCAGAGCCGTAAAACACATTATAAAAAAAAAAATTGCGATCAGTCGGTAACTCAGACCAATTTATATATTTATAGTCGGTAAACATCATAGACCTTAGATTATTTGGTCTGAGTCATAGACATATTGGGCTCGATTCCTTCAGAACTGTTGCTATCCTCGTCACACGGTATCATGAAGATAAAGACGAAACCAATTTTAGCGCTGTCAAATTTTAAATGTGTGCCTTCAGAATCGGGCCCAGTGACTTCCTAAATTTATGGTAAACATCTTCAAAATGCGAAAGTATTATTCCAAATGTGAGGTTGTTCCCGCGTCTTTTGGAGAACAGTTTGTTGTGTATTTGTTTTTTCCAAAATAATGTTTACTTCGGGTTTTGGTGTTTAGTAGTGATAGTATATTATACAACAAATGTCTATGCGTGTGTACATTATGAAGGGAACATAAATAAACGTGACTAACCTGATCTTCTTAAAGCAGTGAACTTCCTAACCTCAAACCTTACTAAAGTTTACTATCAACGTTAGTGTTGGAAAATATAAAAGAAAAACAAGATGGTTTCTTGAACCTGCAATATTTTCATGTATTCTCAAATCAAACATTTTGCTTTTTCCGTAAAAGCTAAAGCACTAACTATGACATACAGCCTATCAGCAATTGTACACTTGATATAAACTCAACACACCTCCTCAATTGTTGATAATTATACTAGCGTAACAATATATTTGCAAAATAATTGAACTTTGTAGCATCCAGAGGTTTTGTAAAAATATCTGCCAACTGTTCTTCTGTGGGACAATACTTTATATTAAAATCTCCATTCTTGAGCTTCTCGTGTATGAAATGGTAACGCACATCAATATGTTTTGATCTACTGTTCAAAATTCCCTTTTCAATCAATTTAATTGCACTTTGATTGTCAACATTCAGGCAAACTTCAACATTTGACTGGAATAATTCTGAAATAATACCTTTAATAAACAACAGATCTTTCGTGCAATCTGCAGCTGAGATATACTCGGCTTCACAGGAAGATAGGGCCACAATAGGTTGTTTCCTCGTAGTCCATTGTACAGGCCCTCCACAGTAGTTGATTACATAGCCACTTGTGCTGTGTCTAGTAGTTTTGTCTCCAGCAAAATCTGAGTCACTATAAGCTTCTAACTTCTGCAAATTAGCACCGGTCTCATAGAGAATTCTCCTTGAAGTAGTCCCTTTAACATACCGCAAAGTTCTTTTAATATTGGCATAGTCAACACTAGTAGGATTAACCAAATTTCTGCTTTCAATGTTGACTGCATATGCCAAGTCTGGCCTAGTTCTCATCACAGACCCCACAGCTTCTCGGTAAGGAAATTCAAGGGTTGTAGTTTCTTCATTTTCCTTCCCATCTTTGGTTATTGGGGTTTTTTTCACCTTCGCGTCAATCATATTGAATTTTTCCAGAATGTCTTGTGAATAATTCTGCTGACATAAGCTGATTCCGTCGTCTGATTTTATGATTTCAATATTCAAAAATGACGTTGGATTTTCTTCATATGTCATTTGAAAATTTTCTTCCATACTTTTTAAAATGGAATATAATCTCTTTTTATCATTTCCGATAAGAAGTCCATCATCTACATAAATTCCTAGAAAAATGGAATTATCACTTGTCTTGAAAAGACAGGGATCAGATTTCAAAGGTATCAAACCTTGTTCTTTCAAGCTAGTTGTGAATTTCTCATTCCACATTAGCGGAGCTTGTTTTAGCCCATATAAGCTTTTCATAAGTTTCCATACCTTCTCATCCGTTTGATCATATCCTTCTGGAATTTTCATATATATTTCTTCTCTAAGGTTCCCATAGAGAAAAGCTGTTTTAATATCTAACTTTATCAGAAAATCATTTCTACTGGCTGCGATTGCAAACAAAATTCTCAAAGAACATGTGTTAATAACAGGGCTATAAGTCTCATCATAGTCAATACCGAATCTCTGTTCGAAGCCTCGTGCCACTAGTCGAGCTTTGTATGTTCCATCGTTTTTAACTTTTAATATCCACTTGCTGGATAAAAGCTTTCTGTCTTTAGCTTGCTTCTTATCAACCAGACCAAAAACTTTATTCTTCTCCAGTGAGTTTTTCTCCGATTGTATTGCTTTTGTCCATTTCTCTTTATCTGGACCAGTCACAGCTTCTGAGTATGTTAACATCACATAATCTTTCAATTTCTCTGGTAGTTTATGTTGTCTGACTGGACGCTGCGTTGTCGTACTAGAGTCAACAGAGTCCACATCTTGAGTGATATTTTCAACCTCTTTCTCTATTAACTCTTCGTTCTTTCTGTTATCTTGCGAACCATCAATAAAAATAATATTTTCGTCTAATTCTGTGGTTGTCTCTTTCTTTAATGGGTTAAATTTAAAATCATTCTCATTAAACTTAACATCTCTTGAGATGATGATCTTGTCATTTTCTGGATTCCACAGTCTATAACCGTTTCCAGTATAGCCAACCAATCGATATTCAGTTGCTCTCGGTTGAAACTTCGAGGTTCTTGGTAGATTAACAGCCCAAGCTTTACAACCAAATACTTTAAGAAAGTTTAAATCAAGTTTACCAAAGTATAACTCTGCTGGTATCTTATTTTCTACAGCTTTTGAGGGACATCTATTCAACTGAACCGTCGCACATCGAATAGCCTCACCCCATAGGTATTCTGGTAAGTTCGTTTCTGCTCTCATACTTCTAACTTTATCTTGTAAAGTTCTGTTAAGCCTTTCAGCTACGCCGTTTTGTTGCGGAGAGTATGGCATTGTATACTCTATAACAACCGTGGTAGCAGAGCGTGGTTGCCTCTGGATGAGATAGGAAAATGTGTAGCATGACTGCCTTTCCAGTTTCACTACCCCAGCTGAACGAAAAATCAAATTTTCAACATTGGAAATATCGCTTGAAAATTCTTCTAGAAGAACGTGATCTGACAGCAGCGCTTGAACAAGATTCATTGGTGGATGACAAATCTTTACAAGAAAAGAATAGAAAAGCAAAACTCCTGATAGTGCAATGTGTCGGAGATAGATATCTTGAAATAGTAAAAAAAGGAAATACGGCAAAAGAAATGCTAAAATATTTAGAAGCTACTTTTGAAAGGAAGAGCGTAATAAATAAATTGCACCTAAAAAAGGAATTGCTCTGTCTGAAATGTAACTTGGAATATAATTTACAGGATCATTTCCTAAAATTCGATTCTCTTGTCACAGCAATCGAAAATTGTGGATCTAAACTGGAAGAAGAAGACAAGGTATGTCATCTTCTGCTTTCGATGTCTTCAGAGTTTGAACACGTCATCACTGCTATAGAAACTATGAGTCCTGACAGTGGTCTTACGCTAGATTTTGTCAAAACTAGATTATTAGATGCAGAAATAAAGATCAAGTCGAAATATAACAATGAATTTCAAGAAAATTCGGTGGCTATGCTAGTAGAATGTTATAATTGTGGCAAAAAGGGTCATATTGCATCAGAATGTAGATCGGCGAGTACGTCGCGCAATAAAGTAAGAGGTAGAGGACGAAGTTATCATGGCTCACACCCACGAGGCTCACACAGTTCCTCCTACAAAAATAGAGCACATGATGCTACAGAAATGGAGAACGATGGAAATGATAGAAAATCTTTCTTTGTTGCTCTAAATGCTGAAGAGATAATAAAGAAAGCGAAGCTAGACTTCATATTAGACTCCGGTGCATGTGATCATTTAGTCAATGAAGAAATAGAACCATTCATGAAGGATGTAAAGTTCTTGGAAAGAGAAAGAAGAATAATAGTTGCCAAAGATGGACAATATCTGAAAGTTTTAAAAAGAGGGAAATTAGACGTGATCTATAAAGGTTCGTTGAAAATAGAGATAGACGCTCTTATTGCACCTGAACTGTCACATAATCTTCTTTCAGTAAAAAAATTAACAGAAAAAGGTTTTACTGTTCACTTTTCGAAGAAAGGAGTTGACGTTTATGACCGTAACAAAACTATACATTGTGAACCTTTTGGAAGCTTGTATAAAATGAGTTTTGATTTTGATCATGACAATTGCATGACAGTTACAAATGATGAAAATATTTGGCATAGAAGACTTGGACATTTAAATAGACATGGTTTACAAATTATGAATTTACCATTCTCGAAAGATTATATTTGTGAATCCTGCTTGAAAGGAAAAGCTACAAGATTGCCTTTTTCAGAAAGAACTAGACCAAGATCTAGTAGAGTCGCAGAACTCTTGCACACTGATCTAGCAGGACCTTTTACGCCCATGACTAGTAATGGTGAAAAGTATTATATGACTATTGTTGATGATTATACACATTTTACTGCGGTATACCTCTTGAAGGAAAAATCTGAAACTGCCAGAAATCTGATAGAACATATCAAACTGATTGAAAGACAAACTGGTGAACGTGTAAAAAGACTGAGATGTGACAATGGTGGTGAATACAGATCAAGAGATCTGAAGAATTACTGCTCAGAGGGCCTAGCCAAGTGCCAAACGTTCCGAAGCGATTCCTTTTCTACAAACGCTAACGCTTTGGCGTTAGCGTTAATTAATTGGTAGCCAACGTGACAAGAACTTAGCGAACGCTCATTCTATTCGATCGTTCGATAAAAATCAGAATTTTGTCTATGGTTTCGTTTGTAAACGTCAGTTGAGTTTGACGTTCAGTGCATTTGTCGCGCGAACTCTGAAAGTACGAAAGTGCAAAGTGGTGCCAGATTTGAGAAAGTTTTATTTACTGTGGATTTATCTTCGATTTTAGAGTGGTAAGTATCCGAAATATAATTTATTAATTTGAATCAGCCTTTTTAAGTTATATTTTAGTCACACAAATGTGTATTTCATACAAAAGTTTATAAGCTTTATCAATGTTATAATTTTAATTTCAAAGTCTTTTCTGCATCTTTTCAGCAATGGAACCGAGGTTGAGAGCCAGTCCAGAACAATTCTCAGCTCTTGTAGAGTTCATGGAAAGGTATTCTATATAGAAATTATAATATTTGATTCAAATTTAGTACTTGACTCCGGCATAAAATAAACAATGACGTGTTCAACATAAGCAAGAGAGAAATTTGTTTATATACAGGCATGGTGACCTCTCTAGACCCCAGTCAGGTGCTCAAGGTCGGTTGAGAGGAGATCGGTTGTGGCAAGAGTTGACAAGCTTATTAAATTCAATAGGTGGTGGTGTTGAAAAGTCACATGATAAATGGAAAAAAGTAAGATTAACTATTTACCAAGCATGAATGATTGTAAAGCTTTCACCCACACTAATTCATATTTTAGAATCATCACTTTTTGACACTGCTTTTAACCAACTGCATCAATTTAGGTTTGGGCGGACTGGAAAACCAAAACCAAAAAAAAATCATTGGTTATTCAAAGACACGCGAGTGGTACTGGTGGTGGCCCGAGCAACCGAGTAACTCTAACTGCTTTGGAAGAGAGAGTGGTGGCAATCATAGGACTGCGTGCTGTGGTTGGCCAAGCTGGCATCCAAGAGCAAGGATTTAATGTTAGTATAGATAAGCTATGCATCTTATCCTTCAGTCTTTATGATTACATCAGTTGGTCAGGGTGTTTATACATTATAACATAAAACTAACATGTCATACATCTTTTTCGAACTTAGGTATCAATCATAATTGAATTAGTTTATAGTGATAGAAAAAGCAATATCCATTCTTTCATAACTATTTACATATTACAAAATACGTATTTCACTTCTACACAGACTATCATTGCAAATGAACCCATTTAGATGCTGAAGACTTTTCACTGTTAAGCTACATACTCATTGTCAGTTATTTATAAATATAATACACATAATTCTCTTCATAGCCCCTCTTTCAATATTCATAACAGTAAAAATGTTATTGCAGAGATCACAACCAACCGAAGAACCAGCCCAAAGTGCAGAAAATGAAGTCCAACTTGCTTTGGAGGTCCCTCAAGGTAACAGTACATTAAAATAAATTTATTAAATAAAAAAAATATTTAACCTCGTTGTTTGGTCATTGGACTCGAACGCCAGAAGTCGTGGGTCCGATTCCCACTGGGGATGACAGCTTTGTACAAGCTAATCGCGGTCTGGATGTTATATTTGTGAATTGTTCAATCCTTGTTTAATTTCCATCGCAAAGGAGAAAATCCTAATTTGGGATTAGACAAGTGTATGTAGGATATGTATATACTTAATATGTAACTGTATTATTATAGCTGAATTATATCTTCTCTAGACGTCCACTACTGGACATAGGCCTTCCCCAATAAAAGCCACCACACCTGGTCCTCCACGTCCAGCCTCTTCCCTTCTTCTTCAGGTTGTTGGTCCATCTGGTGGCGGGGCGTCCCCTGCACGTTCTGATCCGCGGTCTCCACTGCAAAACTCGTCCTCCCAACGCCCGTCAATTCCGCGACAGATGCGGCCCGGTTAATCCTTATTAGAATCTATGTCTATATAAGTATACTAAACATGACTTTGATTGTTTTACAGTAGATCCACCTATACATTCACCACCAACATCAATACCCCCGCCACTAGCTCCAGACACGCCACCGCCTCCTCCACGAACTCCTCCTGCACGAAGCACTCGACGTGGACAGGCAGCAGACTCCCCGCGCTCCACGGCCACCACACCGCGCCGATTACTGAGGATGCGCAGGACTCGCGGACAAAACCCGTTTGAGCGAGCGACCAGTGAGTTTGTAGCCGTCGAGCAGCGCCGCCTTCAACTGGAGGAGACGCGAGAAAGACACCTGCATGAGCAGGAAGTTGAGAGGCTCCGACTGGAGTCTCAAAGGATTGAGGTGGCTCGCGAGCACAACCAGCTGCTGCATCGGTTAGGTGTAATTGCTCAGAGATTTCTGGACACATTGACAGAACAGAGATGGACTAGGTTACCATCAACAGAAATTCTCCCAGAAACTGAATAAAAGCAGATAGAATAGTTAGCCAAATCCCTTTCCAAAGTTCATGTGTAGTTTCTAAGTATTGTTAAGTTTAAACAGGTTAATATTTATTTTTTTGTTTACTTTATAATAAGACAAACACTTTATATACAAAAATTATAGATATATTTTTTCCATATAGAAATTATCAACATCTTTCATTTATTTTATTTACAAGAGAACCTCTAAAATTACAATAGAACCATTATAAATTAAAATCAGTATCTTACATCCTATTTATTAAGCAACTGAGCATTGCTCTGCCACGCATCAGCTCGTCTTGGCTACTAGGAGTAGAGGGGCCAGCATGTATACCAATATTATCATCACCATCATCGTGTTGCTCAGCCATATCACTTGGTGGTGGTAAGCGATCATTTAATGCAATGTTATGCAGTACACAACACGCAAGTACTATTTTGCTGGCAACATGAGGATGATAATGAAGGGTTCTGTGCTTAAGCAAACACCTCCAACGAGCCTTTAGCAAGCCAAAGCAACGCTCAATACAATTTCTGGCCTGAATGTGACGCCTGGTATATACCTCTTCTCGAGAACTTACAGCATTTAAAATAGGCGTCATTAGCCAAGGCCTCTGTGGGTATCCAGAATCACCTAAAACAATAAAAAAATGGTTATTACATTTTAGAAAATATAATAGATTGTCTGAAAGAAATCGCTTAAAGCGACAAGACCGCCTAAATTGCACTATTTTAACTTCTAACAATTGTAACTATGCAATTAAGAATAAAGTTTTGTATAATACTTATGAGTGAAAGTGTAAAATATACAAGTGATGGATGATGATTATTGATGATGAATATCAATAGTGTTGCTTACCTAATAGCCAAGTTTGTTCACCATTATGATGAAGTTCACGCATGTACGGTTCAACTTGGCTAGATGACCATATAAAAGAATCATGTGTGGCTCCACCATATTTTGAATTAACATTCAAAATTTTCAAAGTGTGATCACAAATCTGTAAATTCACATAAAAATAGAGTTATTATATTATATTGTTAGAGTTATTATGTTATATTGTTACATAAGCCATTTAAATTTTTATCAAAAAGACAATATTAAGTTAACCAATTAGCACACCATTCAGGTAACAGTATTAATTTAACCTTTGTTTGCCAGTGTGTCTAATTAATTAAATAATACAATTCCTAAAAGCTATAAACAAATAATTAAGGTTTCAAATGCTATTCTGTATTGGGAGACATATCATTTTTTATTAACTCTTGAAATACCTATATAACAGGCTATAACTTACCATTTGTACATTAAGTGAGTGGTATCCTTTCCTATTATAAAAAAGATGTTCATCTTCAACTGGTTTCACGAGCGCTATATGGGTACAATCAATGCACCCTATTACACCCGGCAAATGAAATCTTCTTTGGAACCTGTAAATCCAATTTTTTTTGTGAAAATGCGATTGATAAAATATAATATTTAATAATAATTTGATGGATCACTTACTCTTGTCTTATTCTTGATCTTTCTGCTTGATCTTGAGGGAACACTATCCATTTACATAATATCCTATCATTAGTGAGCGCCTCCACAAATTGCCTAATGCAACGACTCGTTGTTCGCTGCGGCAAATGTTGCGTGACACCCACAATCCTCTGGTAAGACCCTGTGGCCAAGAAACTAAGGCCACAAAGAACCTAGAAAAATGATAAATAAATAAGTTAACCATGCATGGTATTTGTTTCACTCATATACAGATTGTAGTAGCGTGTAGTACAGTACAGATATAAATATATTTACCTTTACTTCCAGAGGAATTTCTTTAGTTCCTCTCAATGAGGTGTGAATACGTAAATCGAGGCAAAGCTCTTTAAACGTTCGCTTATTTAACCGAAATCGCTCCCTAAATAACAAGTCCGGCATTGCTTCTATTTGTTCCAAGCACCGCCTAAAAACATTTCTTGTTTGGCGCCTGAGCCACATATTTTCATTACGTGCAGCCCATAACAGTCTAAGTGAATGCATTTTACTAAAATAATTGAAGAGATTTGCACAAACACAACACAACACTTCACAGCTGATTAAACAGTCGCCATTTTGTGTCATTTTCTACAGGGTTTTAGCGAACGCTTCGTAGCGTACAAACGAATAGCTCAGTGAGCGTAAACGCTTGTCAAAAGTGCGACTTGGCTACCATTTGTATGGTGGTTGTCGTTCGACATGAGCGTTTCGTTTGATCGAATAGAAAGATAATAACGTTGGCTACCAATTTAGAATGCTTAACGCTAGGTCACGTGACATTTCGTTAGCTTATGTCAATCCCATACAAATCTTTCTATTCCATTAGCGTTAACGCTAATAGAAAAGTCATCTTGTCTAGCCCCTCAGAGGTCCGTGGATCGGAACCACGCTCTGCTACCACTGTTGGAAAATATAAAAGAAAAACAAGATGGTTTCTTGAACCTGCAATATTTTCATGTATTCTCAAATCAAACATTTTGCTTTTTCCGTAAAAGCTAAAGCACTAACTATGACATACAGCCTATCAGCAATTGTACACTTGATATAAACTCAACAGTTAGTAAGAGAGTTCTGTGACTATATCAATCCCAGTGTTGGTCTGAAGCACTTTGATATTGATAATAAACAGAAAATTAAAAGATATCGTAATTAGACTGATGGCATTATTTCCAATGTCTTAAAACACACTTTTTTTAAATTCCGATTGCTATAAGAAATTGAACAGACTTTTCTAGTTACACGTCATGCAGAATTTTGGACATATCATAAGAAAGATTTGTGAAATTGGCAGAAATATTGTGTCCTAAACACGATACAGCCATAAAATAAAAAAGATTTTGTTCAGAATTCATTGTCTATTTAAATAATAGGTCAATGCCCGGCAAGGATTGGAAAACTAGGAGAATTTCAGTGAAAAAATAGTTTTCCAAGGTATTAAAGGAAAACTAAAAAAAATAACGATACGGACGTCGACGTTTCTGCTGATTTTTTTTATTTGACATGGTGCGCTCTGTACAGGGAACGGAAAATGAATCAGGTATGCTATGAATTTCAGCCAATCTTCATAAAATTCCGTGCCAAAAAATGGGGAAGGCGGACAATGTCCAGCCAGCTATTTCGTCATGGTCTTATCAGGGGGTGGGGGGAGAAGGGAGTGTAAAATAGGCCCCGGAGGTGGAGCAGATATTATGTGAGGAGCGCAGTGCACTGTGATATATTGGGAGGGGTGTAGGGCACGGCAGTGGTGCTCAAAGTTGATTTATTTATTTATTCACTCTGAAACCTACCGCTAGATTACAATTATTTATAATACAATATAATATAAATTGGACATTAGCCAATGACGGATTTCAAATATATAAACTGAAAATTTATAGGAAGTGTACCACATATAAATATAGTAGGCAGAAATAAAAAAAGATGTATGTACTCGTAGATAAAAAACAAAATAAAGTATGTCTTAAATGAAAGCATCAGCTATTAGATAAAAACTGTATAGGAGTAATTTCAGTACAAATACACTTTATTTCAAATAAATACCAAAATAAATTATTGGGTTTGGAGTACGCAGTCAGATTATTCTCCAATTCAAATATTTTGAAAGACTACAACGATTTTAAATTAATTTTAACTTCCGTGCAAAATTTACAAAAGAGGTCTGGTGGAGAGACTTTGTAATTTAATTTTAATCCTCTAAAATAACATCGGTTGACACAAAACAAACTTCAAAAAACCGATACCGTAGTCTACGCGTACACTAAATTAACTAAAAGTCAAAATTTTAAAGTTTTTATCGACTGCTTCTTCCTAAATGTTAGCGCTATGAAAAAAAAACATCTTTTAATATCAAGTTTGTATACAATATTACGTTAGTACGCTGAAGTGGCAGTGGGCTGGTCACATCTGTCGGAGAACCGATTACCGCTGGGGTAAACGAGTTCTCGAGTGGAGACCGCGACTGGGCAAGCGTAGTGTGGGACGCCCTCTGGCTAGATGGAGCGACGATCTGCGTAAAGCGGCTGGCAGTAACTGGATGAGAAGAACCGAAGATCGGGTTCAGTGGCGCACCTTGGGAGAGGCCTATGTCCAACAGTGGACTCTTTCAGGCTGATGATGATGATGATGATACAATATTTAAAAAAATTGTGGGAAACTGAAGCAACATTAAAACCAAGCATCTTTGTCATTGAAATAATCGTCTGCTTATTTAAGTAAGAGGTTTTCTTACAAAGCTGTTTTTAATATGATTCTGTCCGTCATATTTGAAATGTCATCTGGTAGTGTGTTGAAGAAGCGTATACATTGAACTGAAATAACGATCAAAATTATCACTTACATCCACGTATCTAATCCGTAACTAGTATTTCCTGTACTGTACAGCTAATTACACAAGGAAATCAGCTTACGCAAATGTAACACCTACGCGAGATCAACTTGTATAATTTGTACAAAGTTGAAAGCATTATGTTAATAATATTATCATATTGTGTAAGCCTGTCTAAAACTTGATACAACTGAGTATATAATGCCAAGGGACTTTGTTTTAATGATATTATTGAGTTATTAGGGTAGATGACTGTTATGCAATTATGCGTAAAAAGTCTGCTTCAATTCTGCGGCGAGTGCGGGGGAGCTCCAAGAGAATCCTGAAGATGATTGCAGAGAGATGATTCTGTCCTACTTAGCAGGTTCACTGATTTACACGTTATTTAGTGATGGAATTACTTAGACCTTTTTAATTTTTTTCTTTTCGTTTAGTTTGCAATTGTTTGTTGTACCTACTAACATAGTTTTAAGTAGACTTTACTAACAAAATATCTAAAAGTATAGACTTGGTATCTGAAATAAATTATATATATTTTATTATTAATGAAATAGCGTGAATTTGATATTGAAATGTCATAAAGTTGAATAAGGAGGATACTCATGTGATAAATGTTTGAAAAACCTTGATAAAATTGCCTCTTCCAGCTTTAACATTTTGTATAAGTATCTGTGCTGTATAATACAAAAAAAAAGTAATTAAACTGTATCCTACTAAATTCACTTCTCATTTATTGTTACATCTAATTATGCATCTTCATTCTTACAATTATAAGTGTGACACAATTGTGTGTCAAATGTCACGGTTAGTTTGAGAGCCGCTGTACTCGGCCACGAGGGCCGATTCCGCGGCCATTTGCAATACATTGTTTGTTCAATTTATACCCTCAGCTCTCCAGAGACACATCCCCAATTTAATACTACACCTGAATAGAATCGCCACACCCTTAAGATTATAATAATAAGGATCATTTTGATGAAGGTGGTTTTGATTAGTATGCTGGTTTGAATTTGTCATTTTACACATCTTGGAGAAAAGTTACTTTTGTACGACATATTACAAGAGGGGGAAGGGGGTCAATGAACTTTATTATCTCGTACTGTCACTTGCACAAACTTTTGCGTCAACAATACTTAGTGAAAACAATACTTAGGAAGTTTTCGTTTGTTGAAGTTATCAAAAACGTAGATAATATAATGTCTTATAATGGTTCTTGTAACCATATCTCAAGAAAATACGCAACATAGATGACATATTACTAGATTTTTTTGGACAGAGAAGAAATAGTTTGATGCGGACCTATTTATTTATTTTAACTCTTTATTGCACACACACAGATAAAAAAAATAATACATTAAAAAGAAACACAAGTACAAAGGGCGAACTTATCTCTGAGAGAGATTTCTTCCAGCAGACCCGCGAGAGAGATAATTGAAATAAGACTATCAGTCCTGAGTCAGTCTTTTTTAGGTTAAGAAATAATCTGTCATATTTCAAATCCAGTAAGGGCTATCGATCTGTCATGCGTCTATATTCCCTCAGTTATGCGTCAGTGGTACTTCAGTGCTAGTTCAGTTTCGTGAAACGTAAGAAACTTCTCAAAATATACCTTACGTCATTGCATCACGAACTAATTAGCATGTAAGTATTATTTTCTCATATTTTCCTTTGGCACATCTAAAAACACTGAGACGGAACGAATCCGGTACTGTGACTGCACTGATGGCTGCCAGTGAACCTCTAACCCCATGAAGCTTTAAACCATTGACTCTAATCATAACCCCCTTTTCTCCCGCTAACAGAAAATCTTTTTCAGGAAATATTAACACGTTTGTGGATAGTACGTCAATAGACGTCATATATCGTCGGATCCTACCGTGGCACTACGTCTATGGACGCGGTATTTCGTCGTCTAGTTCTGCATCAGGAACTTACGTCACGTTGGCAGTGTCTTCAATTTTAGTTTTTTATTATTGTTGGGTTTGCACTTTACCTCAATCTCACCTGATGATAAGTGATGATGAAGCCTAAGGTGGAGCGCGCTTACCCAGAAGATGCCTATTTCTTTAATATACGAGTAATAAGCAGGGATCGGAAGTAGGTCATTAATATACTTCATCATCAGCCGAAACACACCCACTGCTGAACATAAGCCTCCTTCAGAATGCCATTTGTGGTAGGCTGTCTATTGGGGGATTTGCATAGTCACCACGTTTGGCAGGCGGATTTATGTATTTTAGACGAAAATATGGCGCGGTAGAGCAATATGTACATAACTTTTCACGGGATGTTATTAAATGTAATGAATATTGAGGGACTGTTAAATCAGTAGCAATATATTCTAAAATCTTTTTTAAGTCCAGAATGTTTAAAAAAATCCAAAGTCTAAAAAAATATATAATTTCGTCCGCGCCCCTTTTTCTCCACCTCAATCAGCACGAAGCGTAATTACTGCACTTCTTAAAAAAAAGAGAAAATGGTTAATTACGTGATTGACATTTCATGACAAACAGGAAATTTTTGTTATAAACAATTATATGTAAACAACCATGAAACAACTTGCAAAGAGTTTCAACCAGTGTCAACAAACACCATAATGTCACAAACAAAACCTATTTAATAGTTTTATGACCTCTTCGTATTTTCGTATTTACAGTACTTTACTAAATTACGAGCCGATCTGAACAACGGGAAGAAAAATTCTCGTTGGCCAGACTAGTCTGACCATCAATCTGACCACTGGGAAAAACCGGTAAAAACTATTTCTAAGAGATTTTTTGTCCCTAGTACACTCTTTTGTACACCCCGCCCTCGCCTATGTATATCTCGGAAAAAATCCCGGAATATCTATATTAATAAAAAACATTGTATCGCAAGACATAAATAATACTAATAATATGTTTTATAAATGACTACCTTATTCCAATGTCTGATAACAATGCAGATTTTTAGTATAAACCTATTTTGCTTCCCTACAAAGTCAAAGTCAAAATTAACTTCGTTAAAACTGAGTTTAACACAATTTCTCCTGATTTACACTGCGTACAGAGATAAAATCATTAATTCATTACAGACTCATGGATGCATGTATTTTATTCACAAGGTGCATGCTCCCCCCTTTTAGCCCCCTTGTTATCCCCCCCTGCTGTCAAACAGCAAGTGTCGGATGGATTTCGGGAAATAAGCATTTCATATGTAAATGTATTCACTGGCCCCCGAAGAGCTTTGAAATAAAAACACACGGGGTGACTTTGCGAGCTGTTCCGTTAGTTGTTACTCGTGGTGGGTAAGAAACTGGGGTAAGTAAATTTGCTGTAAGCAAAGCAACGCCTAGATTTTATACAAAAATGAACTCTGTAAATATTGCAAGCTACATAAAATAAAAATGTTAGCACTTTTTTTATTTTTATCACAATGGTCAAATACCGTTCACTTGTACGAGTATATCTACGGCAATACATTATCTCGGTCTGTTTGATATCAGTAGCAGTTTGATTCTATTCAATACTGCCGTGATACAAGTGAATGCCGCTGACTGTAAAAGCGAATATTAAAAAATGGTAACAGATGTCCAACTATCTGAACAAAATTCTATGATTGATTAATTTATATTTCCTTAATTGGTGAAAGAACTGCTGTAGTTGCCTTTTTTTAACATACAAAGAAAAGAAAATTATACAAAAGGTAGAGCTTATGTCACTAAAGAAATTTCTTCTAGCTAACCTGCGGTGAAGACAATGGATTATAGAGAGGCAGTAGTCGCGTGTACCTATGTGGATATCGGCAGACTGATGTGACAATACAAGCTATTTTGAACTAAGTCTCCAACACAAGCAGTTTTTCTCGTATCATTAGGGGAAACTGAGTAGACGTGTGGTTTCCGGTAGAGTAGAATAGGACCACTCCGACTCTTCCCGTGGATGTCGTACAAGGCGACTAAGGGAATACATTATAAAACGTCAATCAGGCCTCCCCAACCCGTCTGGCCAGCGCGGGGAGTGTAGGCCAAATCCTCCGTCTGTCTCCGGCAGATGAGAGAGGGTTGTGCTCCTGCAGTGGAGACAAAAATAACCTGATGATGAGGAGACGTAGCAGATTTGAATGCAATAAGACACCGTATAACGCGTTAATTTTAGGGAAGTTATGCAAAAATAACGATTACGTCGTCGGCCAACGCTAAATAAACTGTTTTTCATTTCAGTTCCCTTCTCATTGTATGTTGGATAATTTTTGGAAATACTTCCCCTGCTGCAAATCCCATACATTTTCCACTACGTGACGTAAATTTTAAACCGAGGTTTAACATTTGATCTCGAAAATTTTCGGCGCTTAAAATTATCAAATAAAAGCGTTACCTACTGTACAATGGGTTTGCGCTTGACCTCAATCTGACCTGATGGTAAGTGATGATGAGGCCTAAGGTGGAGCGCGCTTACCCAGATGCTTGTTCACTCTTCCTTTAAAAAGATCCAAATTGTACTTGTCCGGAAATACCCAAGCTGGTAGGTACACACAGTTCACGAGGGCTCGCACCGCTCCTTTTCGCAAAGGGTGTGCGCTGGCTGGACGCGGGCAGCTAATCGGAACGTCACACAGTGTTTCAGAGAACCCAATTTTGTCATGTATTTTTTATTCCAGATTCCTGTAGTTTGAATCAATTTAAATGCGAGAGTAAAACTCCCGTGTGTCAAATATGCATAGTTTTTGAGAAATAAATTGTTTTTTTTCCGGAGAAATACAAAAAACTTCATAACTTATGCTTATTCACAGCACTCGAAAAGGTGCGTGAGGTGTGTATGTATTTGTACACATATTATATAGTTTGATGTAATTAGATTAATGATCGCTTAGTTAGTGTATTAATTATTTATTTATTGTGATATTTTTTATATATGGTATCAGCTTTCAAGTGGTGTACGTGACATTTGTATGTAATGATGCCAATCATCTTTCGTAGTAAACGTCCATAATTAGTTAACCCGCAGTTTCTTAGTCCCAAAAAACGTGTCGACGTACCGTAACGCGATATATCGTAAGTTCGATCAGCGGTCAGGGGTGGGGCCAATTCGTTACGTGCCTACGTCCACCCTTGCCCTTTAGTACGACCGCCGTAAACGCTACCTGAAGCCCAAGGTAAGATTGGGACAGTTGTGAAGAAAACACAAAATGTATTTACGCGAGACGGTAAATTCACATATATGTATATGGGTTTATGTACAATAAATATGGGTCGTTACCATCTGTTCTACTATTTGTTCTACCAATAGAACACCTAGGAATAATATTTCACATTTGTTCTAGCAATAGAACATGTAGGAAAAGAAATCCCATTTGTTCTATTGTTCAAAACAGAAACAGAATTTGAACAAAAATTATGTACTGATAGATACCTTCTTTAATTTCATAAAGTATTAAAAACTCATTACACGTAATCTTTGTGGTCGAAATGTGGTTTTTAAAAACTCATGTGACAGAGTGATTTTTACAGATTTATAGAGTCATTTGTATTGATAAGTTATGTAGGTATGGTCTTCTAACTATATATAGGTATATATATATATATATATGTTGTTTATGTTTCTGTAATAAGAGATAAGGTGGAACAGAACAATTCACCGACCAACTATTTCTTAGCCAATAAAGATATCCTAGAAATTCAAACTACCTAGCCACTAAAGTGAGTTCTAATTTAAGCTAATTTAATGACTAAAGTATATGCCTGTACAGGTAGAGTTTAATTGTTCTAAGAAATATAATGTTACGACATCTACATTAGATATGTATGTATACAAATAAAAAATAAACTCGGGCAGCGATTTGACGGCTGCCAGTATTTGCAGACTTTTAAATAGTGATCATCATCAGGTTATTTTTGTCTCCACTACAGGAGCACAACCCTCTCTCGTCTGCCGGAGACAGACGGAGGATTTGGCCTACACTCCCCGCGCTGGCCAGACGGGTTGGGGAGGCCTGAGTGATGTTTTATAACGTATTCCCTTAGTCAGATAGACATCCACGGGGAGAGTTGGAGTGGTCCTATTGTAGTGATGAACCCCAGTAATCGATATTATTGTTAGATACCAGTTGCCCAGCGGAATTGTCTACGTGAGAACCTTATTTTCGTACGATTTCTTTAATTATACGGACTTTAGGTAGCCTGTTGCTAATAAGGATGTAAATAAAAATAAAAAATCTTATAAAAGGTACCAGAATAAAAGTGCCTTATTTCCTTCCTAAGCCACGCCAATCGATTATCCCCAATTTACTCAAAAGGTTATGTTCTTCAATGACGAAATTCCGGTAAAATTATTTTGGTATCTACTGTTTTACTAATAAATATGAATTTTCTATTACAAATACGCTTTTCCGTGTAAGCGCCCTCCCTTTCTGTGTCCGTTCGTTTGCTACCAATTATTTAAACTCGACAGCGCCTACCTCCCCTACTGTGCGATACATTTGTTGGGTAGGGGATAGCGGGCTATGTGGGGCTTTACAAATTTAGTTGGACAAATTAAAGACTAGCTTGTGGCGTCGACTTATGAATTTCCAACGTAGATATCCTTTAATTACTCAGCACCTGACTTAATGAGAGCCCGATACGTCCTCTAATCTATATATTACAGATTTGTGGCGACTTTTACAAACTGATTTACAGTGCCAGAGAAATCACTTGTACATACATACATACATAATGCTAACGCCTTGGTCCCAGAGGGGTAGGCAGAGACGATGGATCGCCACTTTGCGCGATCCTGACACACCTCACTAGCCTCACTCACATTCATCAACCGTTTCATGCACCTCCTTTTATTCTTCTCACTGCTGACCCCAGCCTTTTTGAGGACGTTACTAATTTGATCCTTGAGTGTCCTCCTAGGACGACCTCTAGCTGTAGTTCCTTCCACATTCGCACTATATATTACTTTTGTCACTCTTCTTTCACTCATACGCTCTAAATGTCCAAACCAACGCAACATACCCTTCTCTACCTTCGTTACTACATCTTCTTTTAAACCACACTTCTCACGTATCACTGCATTCCTCACTCTGTCACATAACTTCACTCCACATATTTTTCTTAAAGACCGCATCACTTGTCCTGATTAAAAACTTATATTACTGGCACTGAATATAATATGCCGTGTGGGATAGAATAGGGCCATCCCCAATATTCCCGTAGGTATCGTCAAGGCGATTAAGGGATTGCACCAGGAACGGTCAGCTGCGTTCTCCTGTGTATATTAAGATCATTACCGCGACCACCAATCCGCCTGCCAGGCGTAGTGATTATGGCAATTCCCCCTATGGACAACCCACTAGAAGTGTCATTATATTGGGGAGGCTTGTGTTCAGCAGTGGACTTATTTCGACTGATTATGAATAAAAATAATTGTTGATTTGAACAAGACCTTGTTAACCGCGAACAGTCATCTTAACTCCATACGAGCGCACAACGATCTCTATGTACTACTAGATGGAACGTTCCAAGCAATCGCTCTGTTCCACGCAAGTAGCCACAACTCTTTCACATTCACTTTGAAACTTGTGCAGTCACTACTCAGAACATTTAATTATTTACTAAATATTGACATTATTTAACCGTAGCGTCAATATTTAGTAATAATTAAATATTCTGCGTACTAACTGCACAAGTTTCATTGTGAATGTAAAAGAGTTGTGGCTACTTGCGTGGAACAGAGCGATTGTTTGGAACGCTCCATCTAGTAGTTCATAGAGATCGTTGCGAGCGCGCCAAGATCTTGTACCCTCGCACTAACTCTGGTCCCCGTAGAGGGCTATCGCAACCTTGAGTAGCTCAGGTTTAGGTAAATTCGTGTCCGTCGTGCGCTTGTGTGGGTAAAATCGCTTGCGCCACACTAGCTTACTCAAGAACGATTTTGATCCTTGCATGCATTATATTAGTTAATTTGATTTAATTGACCTTCGTCACTTTGTCAAACAATTTAAGTTTTACTTGAATAAAAAAAGGAATTCTTAAAGAAAATTAGACGATATTAGTAAAAAAAACTTAGCACAAAATACTTCGTTTTGATTGTTAATGTACGAGTTGCATGCAAATTTGCCTTATACAAGATGTACAATAAAATAGATTACTATGCAGATTTAAATAGCTAAGATTTATTCATGCTCAATGTTCATCCCCTAAATATAAATTTTAATTTTGTATTCTTAAACAAAATACTTAGATGAAACCAAAGTATTTCAAAGATGAAATTCGCCCCTCATTATAAAACAAATTCTCTATTTATAAATTTATCTACATTTTCGCGGGTCTATGATTCCAGGTAGAACAACACGTTCATGGTAAAACCACCCTTATCCGGCACTCCATACAAGTGAACAGAATTAAACAAGTGAACCTACTCTATAGGAAAGGTGGTCAGAGAGGACAGTTGACGAGTATTTACCAGACAAACTGTTAGATTTAAGTTAGTTTTTTTTTTATCATAGTTTGCCATACCGAAAAGGTCAATCACGTTAGCTCTAAAATAAATATTGTAATACCTATTGTAACTCTTGATTTGTGCAAATAAACTTATTATGAATTATGAGGAAGGGAAGGGGCACCGCTGCGTACGACTGCGTATGGCTGCGTACAACTGCGCAAAACCTGCGCACCGCTTCCTACGGCTGTACATCGCTGCGTACAGCTGCGCACGAATACTTATACAGATGTGCGCAGCCGTGCGTAGCCGTGCGCAGTAGTGCTCAGTCGTGCGTAGCCGTGCGCACCAGTGCGCAGCCGTACACATAAAAATTTACAGATTTTTACAGTTTCGATGGATTTTTTGAGCGAGTTGGTTGTCTTTATAGGCAGCTACAGCCTCCAATACCAGATTTAAATAGAAATTCCTAAATTCCTTTCAACTACAACCGCATTACATTTTTAATTCTACGCAGAAGAAGTCGCGAGAAGCAGTTAGTTTTGTCATAATCTGTGGTAAACGATGAAACTTAACCCTATCTAAAACGATTCATTATAACAACCACAAGTCCCAAACCACACGTGAAACCCGAACCCGTGGGATACCATGACCCTTAACCTTTTCACTGACATAAGAAGGACCACATAGAGGAAACCCACAGAGGTAACCCATCTAGGTACCCATAATTCGTTCTTTGTTACAGGGAAATGTGACCCCTAGCTTTTGTGTAAAATTTTTAGAAAGTTCAAAGGAAAAAGGTAAATATGAAATTTGCTGTGTTTTGGAGCCTTTTATAGGATTTTTTATATGACATTACCATAAATAAATCTCCGAAAAAAAAACCGAAATATCCATTATAAGTAACATAAATATTTCTTCGCAAATACATAAATGACTACCTATTCTGATTCCTGGACATTATCCACAAGTTTGCAGTTGCTCAGCGAGGATTATTAACATCATCAAATCAGCTCTTCATCAATTAATCAGCGTCCACGGCTGGATATAGGCCTTTCTCAATGTACGTCACCACCCCCGGTCCTACACCCTCCGCATCCAGCCACCTTCCTGAGGTCGTCGGTGCATCTGGGAGCGCGGCGTCCCACCCTGCGCGTGCCGATTCGCAGTCTCCACTAGTTATGAAGATGGCTATTTGAAGAGTTTTTGAAGGAAATGATTCGCAATAGGAGAACTAAGGTCACCGAATTAGCAAGCTGAAGTGACGCCCGTTTAAACAGACGTCTTCTGGAGTTGAGACTGCGGACAGGTATGACCGACGACCTAAGGTGACTGAGGGCGGCTGGATGCGAAGGGCGGAGGACCGGGTGTAGTGGCGTTCATTGTGCAAGGCCTATGTCCAACAATTGACGTTAGTAGACTGATATCAATAAGGTATCAAGCTCGACCGCACACAGTCGACATTGACAAATAACAAAATTCTTCCAAACTAAGATTTCAACTAAGTAGTTATCACTCAATAAGTATTTTGGAGGACGAAGTTATAGAGATTCAGCTTTCAAAGCAGCAACATTCCCTTACTACAATAGTTATTGTGTCCTCCATTGAATTTGTAATACGGGTAGGTACTTAATATTTTTAGTATCACTCCATGCAAGAAAGGACATCCATTATGCTTTTGTAGACCTCTCCTATACAAAATGCAAGGTTCATTTAACATGGGATAGTAACTGGAACAGGTGACATATTTAGATATTGATGCCATACATAACATATATAATGTTCACGCATTGGTCCCAGAGGGGTAGGCAGAGACGATGTACGTCGCAAAGCAATATTTGTGAGTTGTCACAATAGCACAGGAGTAATGCTAGCTTGGGATTAGACAAGTGTATATACATCATCATCATGTCAGCCTTTAAACGTCCACTGTTGGACGCAGGCCTTCCCCAACGAACGCCACCACACCCGGTCCTCCGCCCTCCGCATCCAGCCGCTACCGGCCACCTTCTTTAGGTCGTCGGTCCATCTGGCGGTGGGGCGTCCCACCCTGCGCGTGTCAATCCGTGGTCTCCACTCCAGAATTCGTCTGCCCCAGCGGCCGTCGGTTTTGCGACAGATGTGGCCCGCCCACTGCCACTTCAGCCTGCTAATCCTTTCGGCTATGTCGGTCACCTTCATTCTTCGTCGGATCTCTTCATTACGAATCATATCCTTCAAAGATACGCCGAGCATAGCCCTTTCCATAGCTCGCTGAGCGACTTGAAACTTGTGGATCAGGCCCACTGTCAGTGTCCACGTTTCTGCACCGTAAGTCAATGACAGGCAGGACGCACTAATTAAAGACTTTTGTCTTTAAGCATTGTGGAATAGGCGAAGTGAAGACTTGACGCAATTTTCCAAATGCTGCCCAGCCCAACTGGATTATTCTGTCAGCTTCCCTATCAATAAATTTCCTACCCAACTGTATTGTCTGTCCTAGGTAGACGTACTCCTGAACAACTTCGATATTGACATTATCGACGATCACCGGGCTTAGGTCGACGTGTGAGTTGGACATGACTTTCGTCTTGTCTACGTTCATCCTAAAACCTACTCGTCTGGAAGAGCAGTTGAGGCTGGTCAGCATTTCCTCAAGATCCTGCATCACAACTATGTCGTCTGCATATCAAAGGTGTGAGATGTGCTCGCCGTTTATACTTATGCCCCGTTCCCTCCAGTTCAGTGTTTTAAAGACATCCTCCAGTGCGCTGGTAAACAGTTTCGGGGATATAACATCCCCCTGTCTAACCCCCCTGAGCAACTGGATTGGCTTTGTCTGCTGATTCTGGAGTTGAACGGTCATTGTGGCAGCGTTATAAAGGCATCTCAACACCTCGATATATCGCCAATCGACTTGGTATCGCTGCAGGGATTCCAAAACAGCCCATGTTTCGATGGAGTCGAAGGCTTTCTCGTAGTCCACAAATGCAAGACACAAGGGCTGGTTGTGCTCTTAGGTCTTCTGTATAACCTGCCGCAATGTGTGGATGTGGTCTACGGTTCTGTAGCCTTTTCGAAACCCAGCCTGTTCCAGAGGTTGAAAGTCGTCAAGTCTTCGGGCGAGACGGTTCGTAATAACCCTCGAGACCAGCTTCTAGACATGGCTCAGGAGCGAGATCGACCTATTATTCTTAAGAAGTGCAATATCTCTTTTCTTGAAGAATAATACCACTATGCTCCTACTCCATGCCTCTGGCGTTGTTCCGCTGTGAACGACGGTATTGAAGAGCTCCTGTAGTCGCTTTAGGACTGGCGTCCCTCCGGCCTTAAGAAGCTCTGCTGTGATACCATCGTCACCTGACGCCTTGTTGTTCTTGAGCTGCTCGAGAGCTATTCTAATCTCGCTAGATATTTCGGGAAAATTATTAAAGGATTGATTAGTGTCTGTTGTAAGCAAGACGTCATTGAAAAATAAGGATGACATACATTCTATAAACTTATGTATGTTATACTCACAGTGTCACGTCTTTTCTCGAACCAAAGCAAAGGTCTCAAACCAAACAGCGTCTACGTTAGCAGCCGCTATGTAGTTGAAACCTCATATCATCGCAATGTAATAAAAAACAGATTTTTCAAAAATAACCCTGGTAGAAAAACGTAAATATACGCAAAGACGAAAGCCCAAATATGATAAATGGGCCGGGCCATCCTGGGCCGTGATTAATGACTTGCGTCATTGACGCCCCAAATTATAATGTCATAAATATCTATACACAGTGGGCAAGAGATAAATTAAAGTCCAAACGTTTCATTTTCTTGATTTCAATTTCGGTGAGATCATATTTTATTTTTCCTTTCATTTCACGGGAAGAAAGGTAATAATTTTAAAACAAGTACTTATTAATAAAATGCGATTTTTGTCCGTCTATCTGCTTTTCTTATAACTTAAAAACCGGGAAAATATTTATTTACCGATATTTAAAGATCCCTCGAGACAGATTTTCGTGCGTGAATCATCTCACCGACTGGACTAACAAACTAATACTTAATATAAAATTAATAGTTATAATAGTAGACATGAATAATAATTTTAATAAAAAAAAACATTTAATATTGCTGTTCCCTAGCAGGGTTTGATATATGCACTAACAATATATTAAGATTATGTAAATCATCATCATCAGGTTATTTTGGTCTCCACTGCAGGAGCACAACCCTCTCTATCTGCCGGAGACAGACGGAGGATTTGTCCTACACTCCCCGCGCTGGCCAGACGGTTTGGGGAGAAGATTATGTAAATAACACCAAGAAATAGCAATAAATATTATAATAATCAAGGTTGTCAGTACTGTTAAGCTCACCCACAAGCTAGTAATTAAGACAATAATAATATAAGAAATAAATATTATATATTCATTATGACGTGTGATTTCCGGTAGAGTAGAATAGGACCACTCCAACTCTTCCCGTGGATGTCGTACAAGGCGACTATGGGAATACATTATAAAACATCAATCAGACCTCCCCAACCCGTCTGGCCAGCGCAGTGTATTCCAAATCCTCCGTCTGTCTCCGGCAGATGAGAGAGGGTTGTGCTCCTGCAGTGAGACAAAAATAACCTGATGAATGATGACATATTCATTTAAAAAACTAATTAATATTTTCCCCTACAACTTCACAAATTCACTATTCACATAAAAACACAACTCGTAACACTCTACTTGTTCAAATTGTCACTTCTTAACGCCTAAAAGGCTCAAAAACCACAAAATGATAGAACCACAAATAACTAAGACATTAAGTAAGACAAGTTGATAGAGGTGTGTCGAGTCAATATATAGAGGTTAACAAACTGGCTTGTGTTTAATTCTATAAGTCGGAAACCTTTCAAGAGCTACGACGAGACATAATATATAAGTACACAATAGGCCAATATACCCATTCTCAAAGCAAACAAAAAACAAATTATATTTACAGCTAAAAGATTACAGCGAAAGGATTTGCAGACTGAAGTGGCAGTGGACGGGCCACATAGGTGGCTGGCAGTGACTGGATGAGAAAAGCCGAGGATCGGGTTCAGTGGCCCGCCTTGGGAGAGTCCTATGTCCAGCAGTGGAGTCTTGCAGGATGATGATGAAGTCGACTAACCACGAGATTCGAAGAACGACGGAGACCGACATAGCTAGGATTAGCAAGCTGAAGTGGCAGTGGGCGGGCCACATGTCACAGAACCAACGGCCGTTGGGGAGACGAGTTCTGGAGTGGAGATCGCGGTACAGCACGCGCATGGTGGGACTCCCCGCCACCAGATGGACTGACGACCTGAAGAAGGTGGCCGGAAGCTGCTGGATGCGGAGGACAGGGTATGGTAGCGTTCATTGGTGAAAGCCTATGTACAGCAGTAGATCTCTAAGGAATGATATGATGGAGTCGGCTCCGTAGCCTAGTCGGTAGTACACCTGCCTGCGAAGCTCGGGGTCGCGGGTTCGAATCCCGCCCAGGGCAAACATTCGTGTGATGAGCACTTGTGTCTGCGTTGTGACTGGATGTTATTTATATATTATATTATGTATTCATGTATGTATATCAGCTGTCTGATACCCATTTTACATACAGGCTCTGCCTAGTTTGGGATCAGGTGGCCGTGTGTGAAATGTCCCCACATATTTTTTTTACTTAATATTTGGAGGACCTAGAGTGTCCTTTTGATTGAATGAAACTCGGCACGTCGGTTAAGATATCTTTGCTGAATTATTAAATATTCACACATCTACATTAATAATAACATTAATAGTACAATTCACAGGTAAGTCAGAATATCAACTATACAGTCGCTATAGTAGTTACGATTACAATACTCTGTCGCTATGTCTTTCTTATTTTCCTTCTGAAAGGTTGCCTGGAAGAGATCGCTTTAAGCGATATGGCCGCCTTTGTACACTTTCCAAAAATCTGTACCTATTTTATTGTTATCCTTAATTTGTGTGCAATAAAGAGTTTATCTATCTATCTATCTACGATTGAACAATAATTGTTGTGTGTTGCAAAAACAGTGTTGCCAATTAGAACTAACTGCGGCTTACTATGCGTATGCAGTCTGTGCTTAGAGAAATCCATACAAATATGACAATGCCCTCGACTGTACACCGATCGTCTTTACACCAATGGTACGAGTATAACTACTTGGATAAAAGATTGGAGGCCTTTAGGGGGAGTTTTCGTTTTGCGGCATCCAAATGTTGGAACGATCTACCGCCTCCAATAAACGAAGCTAAAACACTAGCCTCATTCAAAAAACTATGTAAGGAATGGCTTCTGTCTAGGCAAAAATCTACCTGCATCTGGTCTATATGATGTGTTTGTTATCCCTACAGCCCTACGATATGTTTCAGTGGGTATGTGCCATTTTAGCAATGTGATTATTTTTTAATTATTTATGGAGGGCCTTACAAAATCTTGTAATGAGGTTTACAGTAGTACGTAGTGCTTACACTTTGGCAGAGATAACGATCACCACTCCTTTTTCCCTAGCTTCGATTTTAGCGATGTATAATCATAATGGCGATGCCTGAAAAGCAGCGTTTCGCTGAGGCATCGACCAATTCATCTGACTATGTACTACTTATAAATACTTTATTGTTGAACTGAATGATGTCGTTGAATAAATTCTCTTTTATTTTTATTATTTTATTTATTTTATTGGACTCCATTAATTAAATTTACTTGATTCCAATTTGTCATACTGAGCAGTAGGACTAGTTGGACTTCTTTTTCCAACCAGTCCTACTATATATTCAAGGCGAATCCGCGGGCTAATGAACTATTGATTCAGATTCTCTGTTAGTTCAAGCTTTGCTTGTATGCTTGTAGAGATTATTGCATATATACACGCATGGTTAGTTGCGCGATTAAAAACTAACCGAGCAGCTGACATACACAAAATAAAGCGAGTACACACACGAGATGCAAGCGCGCGTTCAGACGCACGTTTAAGACGCCCAGTAAAACATTGGTCGCACGATAAACTTTAAAGTATATGCCCAGAATAACAAGTCACAAGTGTGAGGAGAGACAGGTCTAACAAAAGGACGTTTGAGTCTTTGTGCGTACGCCCGCTGTAAAACGCGGGTTTTTAATAAGCGTCATATCTGTACTCTGCTTAGCGACCAGTCCCAGTGAATTATATGGCCTGCCATACAGACACGCAGGCGGAGAGGTCACGCGATCTGATTTGAAAGGGCGCCACGAGCTTCCTAGAACGTTGTTATTGTTGTTTAGGGAATTGGTCTAGAGTTAATTAAGTTACTAGTAAATATGTAAAAGTGAAATGTACTACTAGATGGAGCGTTCCAAACAATCGCTCTGTTCCACGCAAGTAGCCACAACTCTTTCACATTCACAACTTGCGTGGAACAGAGCGATTGTTTGGAACGCTCCATCTAGTAGTACCTACATAGAGATAGTTGGAATACTGCAACTATTTTTATTGTTCATCCTTTGCTTATGGGGGGGGGGGGGTACCTACTCATGTGCATAAATGATTTTGACTTCGACTTTGCTTGTAATATTATATTTAATTTTTGTATTATTTAATTTAGTATGTTTTTCCCGGCTTAGAATAGGGCCACCCCCAATCTTCCCGTGGTGTCGTTAAGGGGACTAAGGGATTGCACCAGAGACTGGCAGCAGCGATCTCCTGTGTATATTAAGATCATTACTGCGACCACTAATCCGCCTGCCAAGCGTGGCGATTATGGCAAATCCCCCAAGTAGCCTACTAAAGGCATCATTATATTGAGGAGGCTTATGTTCAGCAGTGGACGTATATAGGCTGATGATGATTCTAATTAAGGGTCTAAAGCAGACATCATTTCACATACCATTACACGGCATTATTACTATACACACACATACACTCCTCACGCACTCAACTCCCATTGCGACGACGACGTAGATTGTAGATAATTTATTTATTCCTATTTTGTTGTAAATTTCTATTTAAATTTTCTCTGTACCTTCTACTTTTACTACCCTATGCAATAATTTTTATATTTATATATTAGAAATCTTTTAATGGCTAATGTTTAATTTATATTATACTGTATTATATATTTTTGTAAATTAGCTGTAGATTTCAAAATGAATAAATAAAATAAAATAAAAATAAAATACATAAGTACTGTACCTGTTTATATACGTATACATTATATACCATATATCAGACAACAAATTACAGGTTGTACAAGTGGCGTTCTATTGGGGAGGCTTGTTTTCAACAGTCTGTGTGTGTCAACGTGTTTTGGCTGGTGTTGGTACCAGGGCTACTGACCGCATCGATCCTAATCTCCGACGTTTCTACTTAACTACCCAGTAAATCTTTCAGCTGTATCGATCTCGGAAACTATGTTTGTCGGACTTCGCTGAAATACGGGCGCTTTAACCGCAGACTACTTAGATAAAAGATAGGACCTACATTTAGAACTGGGTGGCTCGAGGCACGCTCAAACAACTCGACTCAAAGGGAAATGGAACGCTGCAGCGTCTTAGCAGGCGAATACATGAAATGCATAAAGCCAGTACCAAACCTTCTAAGCTCATTTGAAGTTATTGAAACTAAAATATTCCCTAGAATATAGTCGTTTTAGTAATCTTATGATAAAATATAATTCACATATAAAACCATCAGAAATTTGCTTTTTTTTTAGGATTCCGTATACCTCAAAAGGAAAATAAAGTAACCCTTATAGGATCACGTCGTTGTCTGTCTGTCCGTCTGTCAAGACCTTTTTTCTCAGGAACGCGTGAAAGTATCAAGTTGAAATTAATATCAAATACTCCGGTCTGCATACTCTTGGAGCTGTGAAAAAATCAAACTTTTAAGCCAACGCAATCAAAAGTCTATGCCGTATATTTTGACACTCGCGAGGGAATCAAAACCTATAGGGTACTTCCCAATGACCTACAATCAAGAAATTTGGCAAGTCATGTTAAGACATGCATGACATTAAATAATTTTTTGGGGTGATGTAATTTACGGTTTACGGATTTTTCCTTTTTCCTTAAGTAGTACAATGTAAAGGGAAAAATCCGAAAACCGTAAATTACATCACCCCCAAAAAAAAAACGATTATAAACTTATTTGCAGTTAGCAAACTGACCCCGACCTATATCGATGTATGGCGATAACAGTTTTCCAACGGCAAAGTTAAGTTTATCTCTCAATTTATCTTTTCGTTATATGAGCAATGTTTGGTGCGTTCATAGTTTATGAACTTTAGTAATTTTACCTATGTGTGTCATTTACGGAACTCGGTGCGCGAGTCCGACTCGCACTTGGCCTGTTTTTTCTCTATAAACTAGTAAAACAGAAATATTATAACTTGATGCACCTACAAATCACCTGGAGGAATTAAGTCTACGAAACAGTATACAGCATTTACTCAGATGATCTGCTCCATCACATATTGCCCCTACATACCTATGTAAATTCGCGCCTGAATACGGTATACATTAAAAGGATCGCAGATGAAGCGTGGCCCCAATTAGCATGTAACCAAAAATATGGAGAGGCATATACCAACAAAAAACAATCAAATATGTACTGTTGATTACGTATAAGGTCCTCCAAAGCTTCACTCTAGATTTAGTTCATTGAGACGCGCCTAACTACAATAAAAAGCAATAACGCAAAAGCACATTCGTCTCCGTTGCCATTAACATTCAGACAGGCGTTCCACTTTTTGCTAAATTATCTCGTAATGCGTGAATATATGGGTCTGTAGTAGAAATATTACATTAGGGAAGAAAACGGAAAATTCATTAATACGTGAGCAATAAAGATTCGCATTATTTTTACCGTTTTGTCGTAGGGGAGTACAATAAAGTAATAAAGATGGAGAAGGGAGTTCGTACCGCAATAAAAACACCCCAGTGACCGATTTTGTGACAAAGCAACGCACTGATTATCTGAAATCTATATTTTATTATAGAACTGAGTACCTATCCATTCATTCATGACTTCATTCTCACAGACTGACTGCCAAAGTCTATATATCATCATCAGCCTAAATACGTCCACTGCTCGATCCTAACGCTTGACGAACACAATATGATCTGCTACCCGTCACTGATTCAATCCGTCACTCAATCAGAACTACATATGTATGCAATATGTCGTTTCAAGAAGGGTTTTCGTTATATTATTGTTGGGTTACACAATATTGTGTTACGGTTTCTTCAATATTACAGACTTTTCTATCTTATTCAACTCATTTTCTTCCGAACGGAGCAGCGGGAAAAGATTAGTCCAGAAATATTATAAACGATATAGGAGACTGGGACACAAAACCCGAAATCAATGCGCATTGCGACCGCCCGCGGCGCCACGTCACCTCTTATAATCAACTCGAAAATGTTTGCGACATCCCTGCCAGTGGGTTATTTTGCCAACAGAAGTAACTTCTTTGAAATAATAAAAAAAAATCGGGAATATATATCGTCACTACTATGAAAAAGTTGCGAAACAGAGAAAGTCGAGAACAGGAGAGCAGAAAACGGTGAAGTGATTCCGGCTGATGTGGATACAGTCAAAGTCAAAATCATTCATTGCATACACTTGGTACATTTATACAAGTCATTTTTTCATCGACTACCGCTTCCTAGGTGTGAGGGGAGGGCAAGGATTACCTTAAGACCAAAGCACTTTATTTTAATCGTCATAAGGTCATTAATACGGCGTACACTTTGCTGACGTTTTATATTATTGGTTCGTTAGAGCGGTTCCCAAGATTGACAGAATGATTATGATTAATGTCACTTCAAAAGCGGGATTTTAAATTATGACAGCTTCAAAGATCAAATTCCAATTGTGAAATAATTATTTGAAGAGGAAATTATTCGTCATCGCTACTACGATAAGTTCAAAGCTTTAATTAAGACCATTATTAACAAAATAATTAATATTGAGTTATTAAAAAAGTATTTGAGCGGAAAACCTTATTTGATTGGGGAGGGCTGGGGGAAACCTGGGGGACTATTGTTAATATGAAAACGCGCTACAGATAAAATATTATACTAGATAAATATTCAATGGGCTCGTTTCTGAAGCCACAACGTTAAAATTTGACAGCACTAAAACTGTTGCTATCCTTGTCACACAGTATTATGAAGATAAAGACAAAACCAATTTTAGCGCTGTCAAATTTTTAATGTGTGCCTTCGGAATCGGGCCCATGATCTAAAAAAATTAGAAAATATAAATCTATACTAATAACATTACAAATAGGTAAAGTTTGTGAGGTTGTAGCGGATAATCTCTGGATCTAGTGAACCGATTTTGCAAATTCTTATACCAATAGAAAACCACGTTATTTGTGAGTGTCATACGCTATATAATTTATAAAGTTTCGTCGTCGAACGTACGAACATAGCCGAGGACGAAGTCGCGGGCAAACAGCTAGTATGATATAAATATGGGCTGTGTGGTTCCCGGCTAGTAATAGGGCCACCCGCAGTATTCCTACTGTGCTTTACTCTTAAAAGCAGTTATTTCAGACGATTAGAGACTTCTTAGGATTTTTTCCGTGTGTTTCCCGGCTTAGAATAGAGCCACCCCCAAATCTTTAAGTGGGTGTCGTCAAGGCGACTGACGACGAAGTGCAGCAGCGTTCTCCTGTGCATATTAAGATCATTACTGCGATCACCAATCCGCCTGCCAAGCGTGGTGATATTAGTCCATGTACAGCCAACGATCTCTATGTACTACTAGATGGAGCATTCCAAACAATCGCTCTGTTCCACGCAAGTAGCCACAACTCTTTCACATTCACTTTGAAACTTGTGCAGTTACTACTCAGAACATTTAATTATTTACTAAATATTGACATTATTTAGTAAATAATTAAATGTTCTGAGTAGTAACTGCACAAGTTTCAAAGTGAATGTGAAAGAGTTGTGGCAACTTGCGTGGAACAGAGCGATTGTTTGGAACGCTCCATCTAGTAGTGCACAGAGATCGTTCTGTACAGTCTACTAAAAGTTGCATTCTATTGGGGAGGCTTATGTTCAGCCGTAGACGTGTTTTGGCTGATGTGGAACTCTAGAATTCGCTATAAGGAGAAATACATTAAAAAATAGAGTATTGTGTCCATAAAGTAAATTAAACCTTATCCTAAATACTTAGAGCAGGCCGCAGTGTCTGTGGGCGTTATCTCCCGTCTGCCAGGTTCTGGGTCACCCGACCATTGCTTACCCAAATATGCCTGGGCCAAATTAGGTTTTACGTTTATACGTCCCCTATTAATTACATCACTACTTAGAATCCTGTTTTGTAGTCCCCTAAAATTACATGATGTTTCTGATTTATATTTAAACATACGAGTATATAGACTTATATTTATATTCATATCAGTTATTGTTTCACGCCATTTACTCGTAGCGTCAATATTTAGTAATAATTAAATGTTCTGCGTAGTAATTGATGTCGTACACCGTCCTAAATTTAATTTTAGGCTAAGTCATTTTGTGTTGTCTTGCTTATTATTATTATTATTTTGTCTTGCTTATATTGACTACATATTATTATTAATTATTACTTGACATTTATGATGATTACACTGACTTTTAAATTAAATTTATTATGACATTTGACTTTAACATGAAATTCAATAGCTCTTTGACATCTTATATGCTAATGAAATAATTGTGATTGTGAATGTATGAATTTTATTTACTATATTTTTTTGTTATGTTGGTAGCTTAACTAAGTGTTTTGTATATCCATTGATTGTAATGTTTTTGACAATGTACGATTAGTACCAATAAATAATATGAATATGAATAATTGCACAAGTTTCAAAGTGAATGTAACCGAGTTGCGGCTCCTTGCGTGGAACAGAGCGATTGTTTGGAACGCTCCATCTAGTAGTACATAGAGATCGTTGACTGCATTCAAAGATTTCTGAGAAATCACATGCCTGAGAATCTAACCGGATGAATATGGAACTAAAACACATACTGGGCCCGATTCCGAAGCACACATTTAATATTTGACAGCGCTAAAATTGGTTTCGTCTTTATCTTCATAATACTGTGTGACAAGGATAGCAACAGTTTTAGTGCTGCCTTCAGAATCGAGCCCACTATCAAGTGAAGCACACACTTGTAGTGTTAAATAAATCCCCTTAAGCTTTGCTGAATATTCTACCGAATTTTCGGCAAAGCTATCTCGGCTAGCCGTGGGATATCCCACAGTACATAAAGCCCAATAGTGGTCTCCACTCCAGGCTCCATTGACCCCTACCTACCTCAATATCACAAAATAGTTCATGCCCTACCGCAATTAGATCAATATTAAAAACTCCATTTAAATTACGTCACACCCCAAATATATCTTTGCACGCATCGCATACATTATAATTTGGTTAGAGCGGGAGTGGCGTGCATAGCTGACGTAGGGCAAAATATTGATTCGTCAGTCCCCCCAAGCTGGAGCACCCATTCACAGCCCGATATTGTTGTTGATGGTTTTAACTCTAACAAAGCTAATACGGTAAATCAGACCTAGAATTTTTTCGGTACTAATTCTGTCAAATAGTTTACATCTAAAAAAACTTTACGTCATTCTAATATGAAAGGGATCGTCATAAATTAAACTAATATACAAAATATAAATTACAATGTCAACATATAAAATGATGTCACAGTATATAACATACTGTCTATATTAGTATATAATATTAAAATAAATTTCAAAATACACTTGGTATTAAATGATTTTGATCGTAAATAGATATTTACTCTTTTAAATCATACATACCTACATAATGCTCACGTCTTGGTCCCAGAGGTGTAGGCAGAGACGATGTATCGATCACCTATCAAAATAAAGTTGCCAGAATGCCAAGTCTATTAAATTTAAATTAACTCAGTGCATTTTAATTACACATACATACATACATACATAATGCTCACGCCCTGGTCCCAGAGGGGTAGACAGAGACGATTTATAGTCACTCTGCGCGATCCAACATCGCAAAGCGACTTTCCTTCGTCCACTTTATAAATGTGTTAATTCAGAATTGAACCGATAGAGTAAACATAAGATAAGAAAGTATAAAATAGGTAGGCATTGTAATTCATTACAATTCTAGGACAAAACACTTTACTGATTCTATCGCGTGTGTCAGTAACCTTAGCTCGTCATCGCAGTGACGTCAAATAATTTAGAACGCGAATAGAGCCCCCTCTATACTAGTATATGGCGCCCTATTGTCCTAGGTAGACATATAACGTGTAGCTCCACGCCCCGAGCCCTATAATTCAAGTGATACTTTCCTTACCTACTTACTTAACTTGAGTATATTTTTCGTGATAGTCGTCAAGTATTCCAACACAGGCTCCTCTTACCCATTATTTATTAATAGTTTAAGAAGAAATGACAGGAGCTCGAGCGTTTGACACAACTAAGACTGAACAAGAATGAATCATAGAATAAATAAGTTTCGTATGGTACCTACGGCTGTCAATTTTGTTAGAGTTATCAGTTATCACCACCCGGAATCCACGTATAGGGTAGCCAGGTAACAAGGGCGGTGCCAGCGGTGCCCAGGCACAGGGCGCAGACCTTGAAACGTTGCAAAAATGATCTGGGTGGGCAATTTTCAAGGGCGCATCTATAGGAGCTCGCACCGGGCGCATAGAAGGCTAGTTACAGCACTCAGGGTAGCTTAAAGTCAAAGTCAAAATCATTTATTGCATATGAGTACACTTGGTACATTTATACACGTCATTTTTTTTATTGACTACCGCTTCCTAGGTGTTAGCGCTGTGAAGAAGAAACGGCGCAACAAACTTCACGCAACACATCTTTTAAAAATCAAGTTTGCATACAATTAATAAAGATTTTGCGAAGCTGAATTAACATTAGTACCAGGCATCTTTGTCATTCAAATAATCGTTTATTTTATAATAGGCTTTCTTACAAAGTTGTTTTTTAATGTGAATCTTAAACTTTCTGTCCGTCATATTTAAGATTTCCTCTGGTAGTTTGTTGTAGAAGTGTATACATTGCCCCGTGAACGATTTGCTGACCTTACTTACTCGTAGTCTTAACCCTGGTAAAACAAGTTTATTTTTATTTCGTGTTATTGTCACAGTAGTGCCTCAAAAAGAGAGATACATTTTTTCTGACATATAAGTACTATATTTTCTTAAGTAACTGAAAGGATATGATACTACATCGACTCCTCGACAGGTCTCCGTCACTCAATCGAACCTACCGCGATAAGTACCTACCTATACTTTTGGACCGCCCCGGCGTAGTTTCTTTTAAAACTTATGTTAGCATCCGAATAGTAATTCCTTTTAAATTTAATGTATAATTCCGTGATATGAATGTATAATTACTAAATAGATGGTCTATTGACTGCCACTACTTCCTATGCCGCCATTTTTCGGTGTGGCTACTCACGCCACCACTATAGTCATTCATTTCAAAGTTCCTTTATTCATATTAAAATATTATACATTGCATAATAAAATAAAGTTAGTCACACAAGGATCTTAAAATTATCTACTTATAAGGCTAGGAGCGCCTATAAAAGCTATTTTCCTAATTGTATTTTACTGATTAGATCGTGAAATTTAGACGTTTTAGCAAGATTACAGTCACAAATTAATGATGTGAAGTTATTGTATTAATTTCACTTAAATCATATGAGGGTAGAGTGTAAGACGCATAGGCATTTCGCACTGTACAACTAAGCATCCGCGACGAGAGCTCCCTCGTCCCCCGCTCCTACACAAGTAGAGGGCGAGCGCGGAGAGCTAGCGCCGCGCGCGCGTTTCACAAAACTGGCCATTTGCCGATCACCGCTATAGTGCGACAGGCGGTAGAGGGGGGAGCGGCCACTCGAGCTACAGCGCGACCGAGGTGCGGCATTCTGACAGCCAACGTCATCGGGAGTAGAATATTTATTGTGAAACGGCTAGAAGTGTATATTTTGAGTTTAATGGTGTAGTCTTCGTATCATTTACTAGGATTGACGGTACTGTCTAACACTTGTATCTGTATTAGTTTGTGCAATAAAGTGTATTGTATTGTAATCTCGCCCCCCGTACGGAGTAATAACAACGTTGAGTCTGACAGTAGATGATTAAAAGCGTACTCAACGGGCACACTGGCGTAATAAGCAGCAATTTTACCTTCGTTACCCTAACACGGGTATTTTTTTTTTGCCCGTGTTACCACTAACTGCTCTAGTAGTAACACGGGACAATTATTATTTCCCATATTACTACTAGCCATTATCTATGTTGACTTCTTCCTTTTTCCAAAATCATTGACATTTATGACTTAATTCAGAAAGAAATATATTAGTGAGTGACGTTTATATTTTGCTTATTTTATAAACATAATTTTATTCATTTCAAAATGATACATTATTTATGAAGCCCTGACTAGGTAAACTGTCTTTCAGGAGTCAGCGTCTTCCCCATAACGACTAAGTTGAAGTAATACTAACCTATAGTAGAGCAAAGAGTTACCTACCATTTTGAAAAATTAACAATTAAAACTATAATATTTTAACTTAATTAGTAATAATAGGTCCAGAGAGGTGTCATATCGGTGTTAGGTGCACTAATACCAATAGCTCCACTATAGACCTATTTTATAGCTTATGGCTGCACTTAAACTAAAATTGATTGCAACATTGGTTCTCAGTTCGACAGTACGTTTTTTTTTGTATGTTTGTTACGCGATTATTAATGAAAGACTGGCTACCCATAGAACAGGAAATCCTAGTTTGGGAGCCAGGCTACTGCTTGTAATAATATATCTACATAGATATGTCTAGTATAAGGACCCTAATGTTCTTGAACTAATAAAGTTATTTGTATATATGCTAGTTGGGTAGGTATTTTCGTGTTCATAGGTAGTGACATATCTGTTACGTATTAAGTAATCTGTGGTATTAGAATGTTCACAAAGGATTTGGTACGCAAAATATGCTCTGTGTGGATTTAGAAGAGAATGCAAATTAGAGTAACAGCTCGTCACTGCAGGATATTTACCTCTCAATTCACCAGCATTAATATAAAAAGTCCTAAATAATATTTAATTTAACGGTGAGCGAGTAACACGGGCAGCGAAATTGTCAGCTGGCGGAGGGCGGGACAAAATTATGAATCAAGGAAATCCTAAAAAAAAATATCGTATTTTTTTTTCTTTTCATCTCTCACTGTACCTACAGGGTGTTACGAGATTAATTGCAGGGGCATTAGGGATGTGACACACAGATCTTCAACTTGTAAGAACCATAGCTGTACATGCATTTATAAATAGATCTTTTGACCGCATCTTAGTGGATTGGTCATTGGACTCGAGCGGCGGAGGTCGTAGGTTCGATTCCCATCAGGGACAAAAAACTTTGTACAATGTGTACAAGTTGGTCCCGGTCTGGATGTTATATTTGTGAATTGTCCCATCGGTGTTTAATTTGCATAGCGCAGGAGAAAATCCTGGTTTGGGATTAGACAAGTTTTTTATTGGATTGGATTAATTGTATGCAAACTTGATTTTTAAAAGATGTGTTGCGTGAAGTTTGTTGCGCCGTTTCTTCTTCACAGCGCTAACACCTAGGAAGCGGTAGTCGATAAAAAAAATTACGTGTATAAATGTACCAAGTCTACTCATATGCAATAAATGATTTTGACTTTTGACTTTATTGGTGATCTGGTCGTTTATAGAATAATAACTATAAATAATAAATAACTTTCCTTATTTTTTTTATTTAATGGCCTCTCTTTATTAGAATTCTGCCAATTTCGATAGTGAGAGAAGTCAGAGAATAAACGTCTGCACGTACTTTAAGCAAGTAATTAATATACATACCTATTTGTTATAGTATTGAAATTAATTAGGTCCGTGAAGTATAGGAATGTAATCGAATTACTTCTGGACCTTCATTATTTAGGTCCAAATGAAGGTCCAACCCGTCTGGCCAGCGCGGGGAGTGTAGGCCAAATCCTCCGTCTGTCTCCGGCAGATAAGAGAGGGTTGTGCTCCTGCAGTGGAGACAAAAATAACCTGATGATGATGATGTCACTGCTGAGAAGCTGAAATGGCAGTGGGCGGGTCACATCTGTCGCAGAACCGACGACCGTTGGGGCAGACAAGTTCTGGAGTGGAGACCGCGGATCGTCACACGCAGGGTGGGACGCCCCGCCGCCAGATTTGACCGACGACCTGAATAAGATGGCCGGAGGCTACTGGATGCGGAGGGCGGAGGACCGGGTGTGGTGTCGTTCATTGGGGAAGGCCTATGTCCAGCAGTGGACGACTAAGGGCTGATATGATGAAGGGTAACTTATTTAACATAATACTCTGGAACCACAGTACATAGCGAGCTACTGATTTAGTCTTATATCAGTTAAAAGTTGCTAAAAAAATATGAAATCTTAAATATGACGGACAGAAAGTTTAAGATTCACATTAAAAAACAACTTTGTAAGAAAGCCTATTATAAAATAAACGATTATTTGAATGACAAAGATGCCTGGTACTAATGTTGATTCAGCTTCGCAAAATCTTTATTAATTGTATGCAAACTTGATTTTTAAAAGATGTGTTGCGTGAAGTTTGTTGCGCCGTTTCTTCTTCACAGCGCTAACATTATAGGAAGCGGTAGTCGATAAAAAAAAATGACGTGTATAAATGTACCAAGTGTACTCATATGCAATAAATGATTTTGACTTTGACTTTGAGTCGATTGATCACGTGAATTAGTCGAACCTAGTCAATAAATCTGATTTGGTCTGTCCTTCGCTTAAAAGTTACAGGACATTGAATGTGCCCATACAAGAACCTTGATATCTCCGGAACCACAGTACATAGCGAGAAGTTATTTAGTCGATTGTTCACCTGAACAAGGCCTATGTCCAGCAGTGGTCGTCTCAGGGCTGATATGGTTGACACCAACATAAAATGTATCGCAGGAATATGTGGAAACGGAAATAGCACAATGAGTGCGCAGTCACGTTTTAGCGATATTATTAAACGTGAAAATAACGCGAACGGATTATAATATAAGGGCAGAGTGTAATACAGCGCGTGATCATAAAATGTGTGAAGCAATTATTTTTAGACATTCGAGATGCTTCCTCATGGAGCCATTGCCAATCAAAGAGGTTAGTCTAAGGGTATTTGGTACAGCAGACATGTTTTATCTATGGTTTTAGCTACCTAAGTATGTCTTTCCAATATGGAGTACAGGCCTTGGAGAGTTCATCAACTAAAGAGGTTATGCTGATGGTTTCCAAGCCAATGCCCTAATAAATAAATAAAAAAATATCAACTAAAATTTAGTCTAAGGATATTTGGTACAGCAGACATGTTTTTATCTGTATGGTTCTAGCTATACCTAAGTACATCTTTCCAATATGGAGTATAGGCCTTGGAGTTCAGTTCATCAACTAAAGAGGTCATGCTGATGGCTTCCAAGCCAATGCCCTAATAAATAAAAAAAAATATACCAACTAAAATTTAGTACTACCTCAACAGGAAAAGTGGGAAAATCGTTCAAGCTTATCGCGTGAGATATTTTGTATGTAGGTATTGTGGATATACTATGCAGGGTAATACTCGAGGAAACCTTACAAGATGTAATCAAATACGCCTTGCGAATGTCGTATGTGTGACTCATCACGTGGTAGATATGGAATTCCATTTTAATGTAGGCTGTACTTCTACTTTTTTGGCGTCTGCGCGCAGGCTGGGGCAACTCAGTAGTAAAAAACCGATGTATGAAACGGACAGTTTTTAATGGCGGCCTAATCCGTCCAAATCAGGAAGAGCACTGAAACCCAAATATATTATAGGACTCGGTGGTCTTCGTAACCAGACGGATTGTAGAAAATGTATGAAACGGACAGAGTTTTTAATGGCGGCCTAATCTTTTCAAATCAGGAAGAGCACTGAAACCCAAAATTGTTATAGGACTCGGTGGTCTTCGTAACCAGACGGATTATGTGTTGCTTTTTTCAAGAATTTTGTAAGGGAGTATCTGTACTAGTTATTTTCTCTTTGCCTGCGTGTTGGGCAAGACCACCGGTCGTGCGCCGTATCGAAATGTGTCGATCCCTTTTTGACAATTTCCAAGAGATTGATAAAACACTTTACGGTCTTCTCAGCTCACAGGGTAGGGTAGTATAGCACATCTTGGCCCTAGCGCTTACTTCTAGCAAAACTAAAGAACGTAACATTTTACTATATTCCGTTTACATACATACACTAGCTGTTGCCCGCGACTTCGCTCGCGTGGATAAGTTACGTATGGTGCGAATTTTAAGGACTCGCAGATAGCCGACATTACAATTGACAGCTTTCACAAATCGTCGTTTTTCTGATATTATAAACAGAATTTCCCAGATCATTCTTGAAATTTTGAGAACAATCTAGAACATTCTGGGCCAATTACTTTACATTTGTATTTTTAACATAGCGCCATCTATTGATTATTTATTCGATCCACTCAACAGATATCGAAATAGGTTAGAATCGTTTGGAGCTAACAGATAATTGTGACTGTCTAATAATAGACAAATAATTTGCAATAAAATAATATTGCGACTATAAATTCAGATGACAGCTATCCTATCTTTTAAGTTTGATCAAATTGCACACGGTGTGCAAATCAAATTTAAAATCGGTTCAGTGGTTTAGGAGTCCATCGCGGACAAACAACGTGACACGTAATCTTTATATATAAAGATAATGCTCACGCCCTGGTCCCAGAGGGGTAGGCAGAGACGATTCATATTCACTCTGCGCGATCTAACGTCGCAAAGCGACTTTCATTCAGGCTCATCATGAAATGGCGCCAGATCACGATGTGGCTAGGCGCATCATGATCTGCCTGATTCTAAGATCGGCCTGCAACATATACATTGTTGTAATGTGGATTATTAGTGAAGTAAAGACGTTAGTTTTGTAATCGATCTTGGAAATATTGATAACCCGAAAGCTCCTGTCAAATAGTTTGTTAGTAAATAGTATTTTTATTCGTAGTAATATATTTTCGTTCGTTATGTATAGAATATAGTTGTAGACCTAGGTATGAATAATATATTATTTTGGATGGGAGTAAAAAACTGTTTATTTTGATTTGGTTGCGAGTTAATAACATTTATATTTTGCTTTTCAAGAGTGGTCGTCATTGTTGCCCGCTCTTTGTACGAATATATTCAGCAGGCTTGAAATGGCGTTTTTAATTGGAGCGCCACTCCGGGTCTCACAATGGCGCGGCGACAAAATTGATTTTAAAAAGTCATAGGTACCAGATATTTTCCGCTTTCCGTGTTGCTTTTTCGATGTAAGGGGTGCGACAATACAAACAATTTAATGGATCACATAAAAAACAAATTAACAGCCAATTCAAATTTCATCACTCTGGGCATAGGTTATGCGCTCTCAACGAAATGCGCGTGGTGCTGTGGTATAATTAAACCGTATTTAAATTCCGATAAACCGATTCGCATTATGTTTAATTTAATGGATTCCTATTATATTATACTATATCGACATAACCCAACCCGTCTGGCCAGCGCGGGGAGTGTAGGCCAAATCCTCCATCTGTCTCCGGCAGATGAGAGAGGGTTGTGCTCCTGCAGAGGAGACAGAAATAACCTGATGATATCGACACAAAAAAGCATAAACGCTGTAACGATGTAAAATTCTTGTTATTGCAAATTCAAAATCAGAAAACAATTCTACGTCGAATCGTCTGGGTCTGAGTATGCTTTTTTGCGTCGATATGAATGTTATGTTTGCTCTGAAATATAAACAATTGAAATGGAATTGAGATGGAATACACCAAAAAAATATATTTAAAAAAGAATGCTACATTTTTTTCATTATTTAAAAAAATTACAACATATAATTTTCAGTACAGTCCACATAAATGAAAGCCCATTTATATGTGAACAGAGCGCTCACGTGATCAATACATTTCATATGTAAACAAAAAACGCAAGCCTTTCGTCTGTTCCTGATTTCCTGTGTATCCTTATTCCTGTACTCGTACATCCTGGTGTTGCTCACTACTATGGCAAAGCAGGAAGATACGAAAACCCAGATGAGGCTAGTGTAAGACAGGACACAAGGAGGAAAGATTTACTTAACTCTATTAACCCAAGGTTAAGAGTTGTGCAGCACAGTGCTCGTTGTCAAACAGTAAAATTATTTAATAAACTGCCAATGAATTTAACATTATTAATAATGTAAATGTTTTTAAACGCCGATTGAAAGAGTTCCTATTTGACAAATGTTATTATAGTATTGAAGAATCTTTAGGACATTAAGTGATTATTTTTTCTAAATATATATATCTAATTTGTTTGTATTATTGTTGCATGTAAACTTTAAATCTTATGTTAATATGTTTCCGACACAATGTATTTTGTTAAGGAATAAATTAATTGAAAATTGAAAAAAAGAATACGAGATCTTTCAGATCTTTCATAATGTTCTTTCTTTCATATATGTCATATGTAAACAACACTGCTCGTACTTGGCGAGCCAAATAATTGTAACAAGAATTATAAAAAATAAAGCTGAATTCTATTCTATTCTCAGGTAATCAATGTAAAAGGCAACCACATAAGTTAAAAAATATCTTCGACACTTTAAAATGAATGCCTTTGATGGTCTAGTCAGCTGAAATGGCAGGGGCCAGGTCACTTCAGCCACAGAATGCGCATCGGCAGACGCAGCGGAGACCACGCCACGCCAAGATACGGAGGGCGGACACCGGGTGTGGTGGCGTTCAGAATCAGAATCAGAAATCATTTATTGTTTACTATTAGGTACATTGTATAGCAGATGTTATTGCGGAAAGTTGCTCTTATCTAATAGTTTACCCATTACGGGCATACAATATTGCATATATATTAAATTAATTTAAAAATGACAGATTTACAATATCTAGTAAAGAATGTTAAACATTTTAAAATCAGAAAATAATCAAAAACATCATACATTAATTCTATTACAATTTTAAAAAACCTATAATTTATGTCGTCTTGTCTTTAGTACGGAAGGGTATTGAATTTAATTAATTCATTGGGTTATAGATGGATAAATAGATAGACAGTTCACTGACACAACACAAATTCACAAACAAGTAGAGAACATAAATTTCTTTGACAAAACAAAATAATAATAATAAAATCATTTAATCATCTCTTAAAAAATATACATACAATAACTCCGCCAAACTGTATAATACAGTTTGTTGGCAGAAATAGCTCTCTTACTTTATACACATCTATGGCAGAGAATACTAAATATCACTACGCAACATAACACTTCGCGAACACCACAGAACTTCTACTGCTTTCGGTATGTGTGTATATAATATGAAAAATCGATAGGTATATACGTAAAGTATACTCAGAACTCGAACTCTCGACCTCAAACGAGAGCATTATCAAGTGGGTTACCACGATTTTGTAATACAATACAGCTACGAGCTGTTTTACCTACCTACCTACCTTTATCGATCAAACTGAAACCCTGATAAAGCATATGTGAAAATTCACACGACTCGATTCATTATCATCGAGTACCTGCCTTTGTCCTGCCATTCGTTTATTGATGTCATTCCCGTTGGAGTTACGTTGCAGTTTTTGAAAACTCTCTTCACTACCCAGGTAGTTAGTGCTCACATTTTATAACCTTACTACCACTCTAAGGTACTAAAGACGATTTTTTTATTCATGATGGGTTTACGCTTGACCTCACTGATCGTGACGATGAGGCCTAGATGGAGCGCGCCTACCCAGAAGATGCCTATTCACTCTTCCTTTAAAAAGATCCAAATTGTACTTGTCCGGAAATACCGATGCTGGCAGGGAATTCCATTCCTTAGCAGTTCGCATTATAAAAGAGGAAGCAAACGCTTCGTGCGAGTGCGTGGTATGTCTACTACATAAGGATGAAGTCTCTCCCCACGCCTGGTAGTCCGGTGATGGAATGGGGATGGAGGAATTAAATCGTGCAATTCACACTATAGAACTACTGCTATAGAACTCTCATACCACTCTCCTATTGCTATTGTATAGCCACAGTAGAACCGAAGGTGTTATTAGAATCTTTAGGTGGTATAACAGGGGTATGACGACCTCCGTGGCGGAACGGGTATCACTCGGACTGTCACGCCGGAGGTTGCGGGTTCGAATCCCGCTAGGGGCAAACGTTTCTGTGATGAATATGAATGTCTGTACCCAAGTCTTGGATGTTTATATATTTATTTAAGTATGTCTATCCGTTATCTAGTAACCATACCACAGGCTCTGCCTAGTCTGGGACTGGATAATTGGTGTAAATGTCTGAGATATTTATTTATATTTTATTATTTTATAGATCTTAGATCTGACATCTGATAGAGCGGGCAAGGAAAGCCACTTTGCGACATTAGATTGCGCAGAGTGGCAAAACATCGTCTCTGCCTACCCCTCTGCGAGCAAGGCGTGAGCATTATGTATGTATGTAGATCTGATAGAGCTAAGCGCTTCGTGCCACTTGGATGTTATCATACTGCTATGCTTTTAAGTAAAGTTATATTAGAGTTTAATTTTGAGCTACATATAGTTTTCTCTGTCAGCGTGCGAACGACCACTGAAGGACTTAGAACGTCTCTTGAGGCAGGCGTGGGGCTGCTTATCGTCACCGGTCTGTGACAATCAAGGTCTAGCTGACTCTAGCTGGTGAGTTCGGATGGTAAACTACCATTGTTCAGTAAATCGTTGATCGTTGAGCGGAAATCAAACAGTTCAAGTTCCAAAGATCACGACCGAATGAGAATATTGAAACGAGACAAAAGAATGATTGAAAAGCACTCTGGGTACAAAAAAAGTGTCAAATAATCTTGAGCCTGAATTAACCCCTACTATGAGACTGCTTATGCCGTGTGGTTTCCGGTAGAGTAGAATAGGACCACTCCAACTCTTCCCGTGGATGTCGTACAAGGCGACTGAGCGAATACATTATAAAACATCAATCAGGCCTCCCCAACCCGTCTGGCCAGCGCGGGGAGTGTAGGCCAAATCCTCTGTCTGTCTCCGGCAGATGAGAGAGGGTTGTGCTCCTGCAGTGGAGACAAAAATAACCTGATGATGATGATGAGACTGCTATGAACTCTAGCGCTATGGAATGATTGACATATTTGTGAGACAGTACCGTCTACGTATACGAAGATTCAAATCTAACTCAAATCTATAATTAAATTCAAAATATACACTTCTAGCCGTTTCACAATAAATATTCTTCTCCCTATGACGTTGGCTGTCAGAATGCCGCACCTCGGTCGCGCTGTAGCTCGAGTGGCCGCTCCCCCCTCTACCGCCTGTTGCATCATAGTGGTGGATGGTGGAAGCGTGAGTAGCCACACCGAAAAATGGCAGCATAGAAAGTAGTGGCAGTCAATAGACCATCTATTTAGTAATTATACATTTATATCAAATATAATATCCAGACCGGGACCAACTTGTACCAAATGTAGAAGTAATTCCATTTAGCCCTCCCAACCTCGCGGTTATACGGGCCAATCCATTACAAGTATATTCGTCTTTTACATTTTTGACGTTTCTCCCTCCTGGGGCGTGACGTCACACCACATTTACTTCGTCGTCATCGGGCAGCTCAATTAGTTTTCTCCGCTTATGCTAGACCCTCGCGAATTCTCTTAGTCGCGCGAAGTTCGCCGCTGAACTCACGAGATCAGCGAAGTATACTGTCTGGTCCTGCCTGCGCTCTATCTAATGAATCTAGCATCTTGCGGCGTTCTTCCGCGTACAGTCCGCATTCCCAGAGCACGTGGTCTCTATACTCTTCGGCTTGTCTGCAGTAACATGCTCCCGTCTCGCTCAGTGTCATGTCCCGAAGCCTTCCTCTAAAACACCCGTGGCCTGTCAGAATTTGGGAAGTCTGGAAGTCAGGTTCCACCCAGGGGGAGCCAAGGCGAGTGACGACGTCTGGGAAGAACTTGTGTCGATCGGACCCACGCTCTCTGGTGCTCGAGTCTAACAACCAATCCACTAGGCCAACGATTCGGTGAAATACAATTGTATCACAGAAATAAAGTTGCTAAAGACTGACATAAGATCAAAAGTGTTAAGCTAACGACCACGCCATCTAGCGAAAACGCTTTACGGTAACAAAGAAGTGTTAGAAGAGAAGAGACCCAGGTGTGGGCTTCCATTAATCAACGTAAAAAACGCTCGGCACCGAAAAAATAATGAGAATAAAAATCTTCATCGCGTTTATTTGAAAAATGGCAGCCATGTATTCACACCGGAGACAACACTCAGCTTTGAAAGTTATTAAATTTTTCCTCTTCTTGTTTTTAACTAGAAATCCGCCCGGGTTCTCTCGGGCGCGGACTATTATATGTCAACAACTTTCTAAATTATAGCGTCGATCTCTCGGCGCTCGATAGCGCGTTGGCAATAATTTATCCGTAACAGATAACTCCCTGGTAAAACGAAAATACGTCCTGTCCACTGTCCGACAATAAACTACGACCATGGCCTAGAGCAAGCGGAGGAGGGTCCGCTCTATCACCAGGATCTCGTGAGGACTGAGGCCCACTTGAAACGGCTGAAGAGATTCGCCCACGCCTGGCACAAGCGTAGAAGACTGCTGGAGCTGCCCAAGACAGCACGAACATAAAGAGCACGACATCCCCTGCCCCCCCCCCCCCCCCCCCCCCCCGCGCGATAGGACCGTATAACCGTGAGGTTCTATTTCGCGGGCGACGTTAAACTGGCGGTGAATGTCGCTTCTTATTTTTAGAATTATCTGGCTAGAGTATGGTGATTGAAATTATACGGACATTACTCGCATACTGAAAATGCGTGCTGCAACGTAACAAAAATTTATCAAAAACGGAAAAAAACTACCTAGCTTAAGCTTTGCCGAGACATACAAACAGAATAGCCAAGGGTTTTTCGTCTATAGAAAGTACAAAAATGTTTTCCTGACACCGGAGAATCATCCATATTCGTATTTCAAATTAGATTAGTTCTCGAATCAAATATCAGCAAATTCAAGTGTACGCGTACAGAATAATATGGATTCCTTAGTATTCCTAGGGGCGGTGTAAACGGTGCGACTAACCTCACGCGTTTTCCACTTCACTGCATTTTAGTAACTGCACGGCAGATACCGTCAACGGAAATTTAAATGAAGATCAATCACAAAAGAAGATATTGCATTTTTAATTAGTAAGGCATATGTGGTTATACATTTCTGAGTGTATTATTTTATAAATAAATAAAATCCATCAAGAAATTACGAAGTTATTAAAGTCTTTTTAAAGGCTAATTCGAAACGCGCGCTCTCGCTTGGCTTCTTACGGTGAATGACGTCATTTGTTGCAACTGGCGCAATCCCAGTTCTCGCACTATGTATGGCAGACTGCGCTAGTGCGCTGCGGCTCGCTTGACCCGCGATGAGTCAGATGTGTCGTCACATCCGGTCGCCACCTTTCTTGCGGATCGCTGTAACTTCGTCATTTTTGATCCGATTTAAATAATTTCTTCATAGTATATGCGTATTGGGGTTTTTATTGCTTAATATCTGCATACTTAGCAAACAAAAAATTTCATTGATCCTGATTTGCGTAAGGGATAAACCACTATATTTCAGGCGACGCAAAAAAACTTGTTTTTATTTTTTATTTGTCACTGTAGCTAAAGTATTTTGTTTGTGCACCTAATTGAATTTCAAAGTGTTTTAAATGTACCATTCGGTAGACAATTGAAAACAGTTTGAGCAGCTAAAAATCCCATATTGCCATTTGGTCCCTTCTTCTAGTCGTCCCCTCACTGCTAAAGATCGCGACCGTATAAAATGCCGCGACGCTACATGATCATACCAAAATGAACGAATATTTCCCTTCAAAAGACAATATGAAGTTGCATTATTCAATGTTTCTAAAAGTATCTGAATTTTTTTTAAATGTCTTTCACCGAAAACAATCTTTTTAAAACAAGAAGGAACAAAATTTTCACGCCTCATTAAGGCGAAGGCGCCACCAATCATGTTTCATGATTAAAACCTTCATGATTAAAATGGATGAATTTATAAAATACGTTTCGTAAAGCGGACTATCACCGGTAAAACCAAAGATTCGGAAGAGATATCATCTCGGGAACGATGCAGCTAGAAACCCACAAATATTTTATCTACATTTAATCAAAGTAAATATAAAACCTTTTCTAATATAATCAAATCAAACACCATTGAACGTTTCAAACACGCAAGTGAAAGCTCTGAATACTCGAAGCCTTCTTTAAGCTTTGAAAGCTCCTTCCCAGGCGTACATGGGTGAAATTAAGTTACCTTGAACGGGTCTCATTAAATTTGCGTTGATTATAGCCTCTGTGAACTGACGGGGATGTGGAATTCGATTTGCTGGTACTTGTTATAGATGGTGGATTCACAACACTAAGCGATACGGCGGGGTTATCGTCGGGAAATATTAGAACGAGCGACGACACCATTATACATTGTCACTTATGTTAACTGACAGCGAGACGAGATTGCCGTGTGGTTTCCGGTAGAGTAGAATAGGACCATTCCAACTCTTCCCGTGGATGTCGTACAAGGCGACTAAGGGAATACATTATAAAACGTCAATCAGACCTCCCCAACCCGTCTGTCCAGCGCGGGGAGTGTAGGCCAAATCCTCCGTCTGTCTCCGGCAGATGCTACACTCCCATTTGCTAGAGGGGAAGTGGGAACTCTCTTCCTACTTTGACTCTTTACTTCTTAAATTAAATTTGTCTGGGGCCCAAGGTAGCGTAAATTCATGACCTGGGACTTGCCCTACCTTCACTGGTAGGTGTCTTTGCAGTTACCTCCGTTGATCCTCGCTAAGAGGAGTTGCGGGGGGAGAATGGTGAGGAGGCGGGAATGTCTCCGGCAGATGAGAGAGGGTTGTGCTCCTCACTGCAGGAGACAAAAATAACCTGATGATGAGACGAGATGTCTTGGTAAAGGAAGCTGTAAGATTCATTCGGACCTACTCGTATCAGTAGTGCTATTCTCTAAAATACAAACTCACGTGCGAGTCTCACTCAAGTGACTTATCACTCACTTCACTTCGACAGTTCTCTGGAATGTTAACACAAAGCCATTGGATTTAAAAAAAAATGTTTATTGGTATCCTTATGAATAAATACATGACACTAGACAATAATAGACAGAAATATTAAATTATGTACTAAAGTAATAATATATACGGAAGAACCACTGACTCCAAAACTAGGCGGAAATTTTTGGGGCCAGCCAGCTGTCCGTGCACTACGGAACTACTCGAGCAGATGGATACAAGGTAAGTGTATTATGTTCATTTTGTTTGGTAAGTTCTAGTTGGAAGAGGTATAATATTGAAAGTGTGTAGTGTTTGTGTGTGCGTGTGCGTGTGTGTGCGCGCGTGTGTGTGTGTGTGTGTGTGTGTAGGTTTCGAAGTGCACTCACTTCGTGAAGTGAAGTCACTTAAGTGAGACTCGCACGTGGGAATAATCCCACAGCTAATTCCCACATAATTTTAGAGAATAGAACTGTGCAGCCTCAGTCCTGAGTCAGTCTCTTTAATTTGGTTATGGAATAATGTGTCATATTTCAATTGCAGTACAGGCTATGGATCCGTCATGCGTCCGTATTCCGACAGTTATGCTTAAGTGCAGTGTCAGTTCAGTTCCGTGAAATTTAAAAAAATCCTTAGAATATACTTATTCCATTGTATCAGGAGCTAAAATAGCATGTATTCATTTTTCAATATTTTCTTTTGGCACATTAAAAAACACTGAGACGGAACGAATCCGATACTGTGACTGCACTGATGCGATGCCTGCGAATGAACATGAACTTTATTACTGTAAGTTAAGTTTCCAATTTCCAAGCTTTTACCAAATTCAAATTCAAATATTCTTTATTGTGCACCAAAACATATACATTTTTAATAAAAACAAATCAAACGGGTCAAGTGACGTCATACATTCTGACGTAACAAATTTGATTCCCGACTTAGGATGGGACAATCCCCAATCTTCCCGTGGGTGTCGTCAAGGCGACTAAGGGATTGCACCAGGGCTGGGCGGCAGCGTTCTCCTGTGTATATTAAGACCATTTTACTGCGATCAGCAACCCACCTGCCAAGCGTGGCGATTATGTCAAATCCCCCAATGGACAACCCACCAAAAGTGGCATTCTATTAGGGAGGCTTATAATAATAATAATAAATCGTTTATTATCAGGCAACCTCGCCCATAGATTAATACCTTAAACTAGAAATACATACATTATTATACCTATATTCTTTATTGCACAACTTAAAACTAAATACAGTAATAAATGGTGTGTACAAAGGTGAGCTTATCTCTAAAAGAGATCTCTTCCAGCCAACCCTACAGGGTTCTTGACAAGGCAGTATTATAACCTTAATTAACAGAGTACATCACACTGTTTTTGAGATTTTAGTCTTAGAATCCCTAAAACGTCTAAACACTACTCCCTCGGGCCAGAAGACGGGACTGAGGAATATACCCTGGTGTAACTTCAGTTCAGCGGTGGACGTATTTCGGCTGATGATGAACTTGTTTAGAACTAGCTGCTAATTTAAATAAAATGTAAATGAGCAAAGTGCGACCCTGATTATAAGGTCGTATACACCGCGGGTCGCAGAGAACCCTGCTTTAAACATTGAACTAAAAGTTTTATTTGATGCCCAAACAAACCAAGCTATCATCAGATTATTGAGTACAATACATCAGTCGATCTAAGGACCCTGCAGACTTCCCGATTTATCGGACATCCACCATCGATCGCAGTAGCGGATTCACACATTTTCCGCCAGTAGGCCGCCCCTACCGACCTCTACAGTTCGATACCCTAGTTCACAATCATATTAATTACAATTTTTTTGTCAATTAAATTGTAACTTTATGATTTGTGCACTATCGTCTTAATTACACCACCTTTTTCCCGTAATTAGTATGATTGTGAATTATGGGATCAATGCGTCAGTTTCTTTTTAAAGTTTATGAATAATTGTATATTTATTGAACCTAATAAGACTAAGATTCACCAGCCACGTGGTATACTACAGCCACAGTCTATATTTAAATACATGTAGGTACATATGCAAATTTATACACACAATCCCTTTCCCATTAATAGGATTGGAATTTTGTCGGTATAAAGGACGTCCGATAAGTCAGTCCGGATCGGATCCGAAGGTCTGTATAGACCTGTACTTGGTGTAGGTAAATATTGGCGAAAGTCACGGTCTGGTACACGCATTTCCTTTGTTCGTTATTCGATGAGCGTGAAGCGAAAACTCAGATTTACTTAATTATAAAGCACTATAGTTATTACAGGGTATCCTCATCAGCCGAAACACGTCCACTGCTAAACATAAGCCTCCCCAATAGAATGCCGCTTTTGTTAGGCTGTCCATTGGGGCATTTGCCATAATCACCACGCTTGGCAGGCGGACTGGTGATCGCAGTAATGATCTTAACATACACAGGAGAACGCTGTTGGCCTTCCCTGATGCAGTCCCTTAGACGCCTTTACGAAAGATTAGGGCTGGCCCTATTCTAAGCCCGGAACCAAACGGCTTATTAAACAGAATGGAAAGAATGAACGGGCCCTGTAGGAATAGTCTCTTAAATATTAAAGACTAGCTGTGCCCGCGGCTCCGCTCGCGTGGACTACAGAATCCGCTCCCACACGCCCACGAACACTCCCATTCCAGCTCCAAATGTAGTCCAAATTCATAGCAATCTGAATAGTACCGAACATTAAAATTATTCTTCTTTGTTATTACACCTTGGGTTACATTATTGAAGTTTTAGTAGGGATCCCTAATATTTTATAGTAATAAATATAGCCTATGTCACTCAGGGATAATGTAGCATTCTAATCGTGAAAGAATTTTTGAAATGGGGCCAGAATTTTTTGAGTTTATTCATTACAAACATACAAATCTTTCCTCTTTATAATATTAGTGTAGATAGCAAATTACACTTGAAGGAATCATTACTTTCTTTTTAAAAGTTAGTAATACTGCATTCAAAAAAGTATAAAGTTTCTTGCCTCAGCCGGAAGTCGAATCGACAGGAATGCGACAAAAATAACACCCGTACTTTTTTATGTCTCCAATCGACATAGTCAATCATAAGGATCAAATCTCTCTAATAAACATTGCATCTTAAATTTAAGGAAGGCCGTGAAGTTTCTATCTCTTCTGGTTAAAGGAGATAGAAATTGTACGACACACACCTCTCTACACTTTTTGTTTCTTTAGAAACTGATTTCTACACATTTAGTTTTTTTTATTAGAAAATAGTTTCTAAAAAAACTAAAAGTGTAGAGGTGTTAGAGGAGATAGAGATTACATGATCTTCCTTAAATTTAAGATGCAACGTTTATTAGAGAGATTTAAAACCACTCATACCTCTCTAATGCGGGGCTGACATAAGTTTAATAAAATATATTGGCAGGCGAACTATACTAGAGCGTGTCGGAGTTTTTTTTTAAATCTTACTGCAGACTTTATTAAACATTGAGCACACGTACTTTGAACGTAGTAGGTGAGAAAATATAGCTCGGTGCAATGAAAGAAAAGCTGGAATATTAAAAATCAAAATCCTTTATTGTACATAGTACACTTGGTACATTTATACACGTAATTTTTCTACCGTATACCTCTTCCTAGGTGTAGAGCTGTGAAGAAGAAGCGGCGCAACAAACTTCTTGCCACACATATTTTAAAATCATGTCTGTATACAATATTATAAAGATTGTGCGAAGTTGAAGCAACATTAGTACCAGGCATCTTTTTCGTTCAAATAATCTAATATACGCATGGCAAATACTTTTTTTTGCCGAAATGTTTTCGATGTTAGTTTCTATGTGTTAGGGAATGTATCTGATATGTAAACGATTCACGTTTCTACACATTTGCTCCTACACCGGATGTTTCTAAATGCTTAGAATCGTCTTTCAACACCGGGTGGAAGTACCTTAAGCGTAATTAAAGTGTTTATTAATTGATAATAAAAAAACAATACGTTAACGTAAACGCACTGCAGTATATTTTCTTTTACTTACGTAATTTCGCGGTGCGGATGTCCAAACACAACACTAACCAAATTCAGTTACAAACAAAACAAACGTCCACTACACTAGAACAAAACACTGGATGGAAATACTTAAAACTTTAAAGGAACACTGTGGGTAAATACCAAAGTCGAACTGTTATTGCACTTCGGAAAAGATCGCGAGTGGAAAACTCGGAAAGCGGCAACGCGGACGCTCCCTGAGCGGTTAAAACGTGAACTGAGGGAGTTCCACGGCTTCAACTGGGGTGATTGGGGTGGAGCGGGGGCGGCAAAAGACAGGGCGTCTGAATGGGCCGTAGAGACGCAACGCTGTCGGCTCCACTCCAATAGTACGCACCCTTTTGGTAGAGTCAGTAATTATTACGTGCTTTGGAGTTTGAAGATTTTTAAACAGAGTTGAGATTCAAACTCTCACCTGAGTCGTGGGAGCGGAAAGCTTGCTTCTTTATCCTGTTATATTTTCCTGAGTTACTTAATTAATACTACAGTACCAAACTCCGAAGAACTTTCGTAGAACTTGTTCAGAAATTCGTTACCTACTAACGCCGGTGGCCGCGACTTCTTCAACATTTTGTTAGCTCCTTTTTTTTAAGTAGGTATAAATACTTATATATTTTATAATTACTGCGCCGTATACATTTTATCGAAGTGATGCCATTGCCATGATAAATGTTATTAAATTAAAAAAGACGTTTAACCCATAATATGGTGAAATTTGCCTCAATATAGCGTTTTTTTTTAAAGAGGACTTAAACACCATGATTTTTTTTATTTATTGCAAACCTGTTTATTTAATTAAACGATATGTTGGTTGGTACATATGGTTGCACCTTTGTAGCGAGTCGGTATTTACTGGCAAAGAATATAAATAACTGCTACTGGTTTACACCTAGATGGAGCGTTCCAAACAATCGCTCTGTTCCACGCAAGTAGCCACAACTCTTTCACATTCACAATGAAACTTCATTAACACAGAACATTTAATTATAACTAAATATTGACGCTGCGGTTAAATAATGTCAATATTTAGAAAATAATTAAACGTTCTGAGTAGTAACTGCACAAGTTTTAATGTGAATGTGAAAGAGTTGTGGCTACTTGCGTGGAACAGAGCGATTGTTTGGAACGCTCCATCTAAGTACATAGAGATCGTTGGTTTACACATATTTTTTTGTTAGGTACACATAACCCAAGCGTCTATGTCAAAGGTCAATTTGAAAAATCGTGACGTAATTGCATTTACAACTCGAAAACTAAATCGCAATCTTCCAATTAGACTCCTCACACAATTTTAAGCGATCGATAATGAGTATTCACGGCATCTAGACAGTCTGTCGCGGGGGAACGTCCGGATAGGGAGCCACCCTCGCTTGCCCTTACTGGATTAGTTGTTGTGTTCCCTACTCATTTAGTGTTATGCAATAGGTACATAAGTACTGCACTACTGTCCTACAATGAGGATCAACGAGTATTTTTGTTTTGTATTGTAGTAAAATCCTAAACATTGGTGTAATTATTTCGTCATACGACCAAAAATGAGCTTCATCATCATCATCATCATATCAGCCCCTAGAAGTCCACTGCTGGACATAGGCCTTCCCCAATGAACGCCACCACACCCGGTCCTCTGCCCTCCGCATCCAGCCGCTACCGGCCACCTTTTTCAGGTCGTCGGTCCACCTGGCGGTGGAGCGTCCCACCCAAAAGTTGTTGGTAATGACGCCAAGGCGACTAAGGGATTGCACCAGGGATGGGCAGCAGCATTCTCCTGTGTATATTAAGATCATTACTGCAATCACCAATCCGTCTGCCAAGTGAGGTGATTATGGGTGGGGTATGGGAGAGGGAACGGTGAGGAATGGAGATATGGGAGCGCGACCAAATAAACGATAAATATTTTTTCTACGATTAGGTAAATAAATACGTAACTTCTTGCACAAACTAAAACATAAAATATAAAAACTATATGATAATCTTTTATTTCATGATTAACACGAAGTAAATTAAAGCTTTATTTAAAAAAAATCTAAATTTTGTAGTCCCACTAACGTTACCGTTGTCACGGCTAATTTATGTAAATAAATCTTCAATCCATAACAAGATTAATAGATTTCTTTCAGGACTTAGTAATATATAATAATTTGTAATATTAATATTAATATAATAAATAATAATAATAATTAATAGGTATTTCTCATAGGTAACATGGTATTGGGAGGCGGCGAGCGAGCGGAACGGTGATCGTGACGTCATGCGTATCCGTCGCGTACTAGTGTTCGGAACTGGAGCGGTTTATGTTTAATACTCGATAACTTTGTAAATACTGGTCCGATTTCAATAATTTAAAAAGATAAATAATTAGCAAGTCATAATAAACGCAGTACAGTACAAATTTTACAATATTCTGTTGCTTTACTGATCCGCATTGGCGACGAAATTGATTTCTTATTGAGTGTATGTATGTATGTATGTATGTATGTATGTATGTATGTATGTATGTATGTATGTATGTATGTATGTATGTATGTATGTATGTATGTATGTATGTATGTATGTATGTATGTATGTATGTATGTATGTATGTATGTATGTATGTATGTATGTATGTATGTATGTATGTATGTATGTATGTATGTATGTATGTATGTATGTATGTATGTATGTATGTATGTATGTATGTATGTATGTATGTATGTATGTATGTATGTATGTATGTATGTATGTATGTATGTACGTATGTACGTATGTATGTATGTATTATGTATGTATGCATGTATGTTTATGATTTAGGTACCTACATGATGTCTGTTTACTGTGATACTGGAATCATCATCAGTCTAAATACGTCCACTGCTAGACATAGGCCTCCCCAATAGTATAAGTACCACTTTTAGTAAGTTGTCCATTGATTGATTTGCCATAATCACCAAGTTTTTCAGGCGGATTGGTGTTCGCAGTAATGATCTTAACATACACACCCAGGAGAACGCTGCTCTGCCCGTTCTTGGTGCAATCTCTTAGTCGCCTTGAATTGCCGCGCGTTGTTGTAATGAAATTAAGTAAGGTCGAATTCACGTTCTTGTCTTTTTTTTATTTTAATTTCACAATTACCTATTTATGAGTTGACAATAAATAACAATTCGTCTTCCATTATTGCCTGACTGGTATGCAGATGATACATGGGCTTATACTGTTTCTGATATCTTGCCAAGATATAAATTTTCCAGCAATACCTACAACAAATGAAGTTGTACATAACCGGGATATATTAGTTAATATTACAATGTGACTGTTGTCCATTTAAAACTTAGAAAAATATTCGTTTTTCTAAGATTTAAAAGCACCCTAAGATTTATTTATTCGGCGACCTTTGCCTAAAAAATCATACTGCGTTTAGATATCAGGTGTTAAATATTTCCAGACGGCAAAGTAGCTTGGAGTGAAAAGATTGAAAAACGGTATAAACATTTATTCAGTTTAAAACTTTTACACATAGTATTTGACAAAAATATTCTCGTAAAATTGATAATATCATAATAGATGAAGACCTCATAAAATAAGTAAGCACTAACAAAACGTCTTCGTTTGAGTTTCCCTTGCATGGCAGCCGCTGTTTTCTGCTATTTTGTTCATAAATTTGTTCTATTTTCTAGTTTAGAATCATAGATTTGTACTAAATGCTACTATTGAATAATTTATAAATCTATAGTAACGGTATTTCTATGATTCCTACAGAAATTTATAAGAAATTTGGACACCTTGAACCGATTTTCTACAAGGTAAGAATTTCCCTTTCAAATTTTGAATAAGGTTTGCGTTTAATTTTGCTGATAAATAATTATTTTTCTATATTTTGCTTTCGTTGTGGTTATCGTTATACCGCTTGCTCTCGTTTACCCACATTGATTTTTTATTTCAGGTTATTATCGACCGTTCTGTCAAGAAGACATTTTTTCGTTGAGCTGTTCACGCAAAATACGCAAAATAGGAGACGAAAACCCGTTTAAGTTCTCCAATTTCATATCGAATCTGCCACCGATTGTAAGTACGTTAATTCAACTATTAAACCTACAAAAAGCACATCTAAATGACGTTGGAAGTTCGTGTTTGTTTCGTATTAATTTTGTATGGTATGCAGGTAAATATTTTTTTAAATTGCATTGCGAGTGTGTGTTTCTGCCATTGGTATTGTGGAAACACCAGTAGGGCTCCTCAATTTAATGGTTTCTTGATATAAATACCGCATATGAAGCTGTTCTACGCCTTCTTATTAATTATAACCTCCAAACTGGTCATATGTTTCTCTTACTTGTAGTATACAATTGTGAGATAAATAACTCGGATCGGAATTAAGTATTTGGTTATTACGAAACCAGTTTTAAGTCAGTAGACTCTGAATTCATTTCTGAAATACTATTTTTAGTGTAAGATATATAAAAACTGTGTATCTCTTTTAAAAATGGCTGAGGATAAATAAATAATATATTAACTGGGCATACTGGAAGGAGTTGGAGGAGGCCTATGCCAGAAGGCACACAGAAACCAGAGATATAAATATTACTTAGTATTAAGTGTAAATTTTGGAAATAAAGGGTATTATTATTATTATAAATAAATATTTTATATATACACATACACTTGTCTACTTGTAAAATATGATTTTCTCCTGTGTGATAGGAATTAAACAAGGATAGAACAATTCACAAATATAACTTCCAGACCGATACCAACTGGTACAGTTTAACAACCTATCCACCGAGAGGCCAACGAGACAATATATTTTGGAAATAACTGGCGTAAAATATTTATAATCAATCATTAGCTCCGCTTTTTACCTGGATGTCTGTGGTTATTCATTTTTCAAATTCTTTTTTGTTATTAAGTTGAATAGCTTTGGTTTTGATGGTTTTGTCAGAAGTTTCTTATATTTTCTAGATCTCTAACGATATATACTTAAATATAAGTGAATTCTAAATTTAACAATGTATATAACTCATTTTAGATATTTTGTCCCTTACCATTTTAGATATTTCTAGTATCGATATTTTTTAAATCTAAGATGTGCATTTAGGTATGACTGTGTAACATACCGACAGACTACTGAGATAGGCCGAATATGGGTTGTACAGCCTGGTATCTTAAAGAGTGGAATATCCCGAATACCAAATATAAAAAGAATATTCGACCCATCTCTATAGCCTAGGATTAGCCTAGGTTAGTAGGATGTTTATTATTTTAAATACAGTCATATTCTGAACTTCATTGGGCCCATATCCATGTTAAAGTTAAAATTAGAAAGAACTTGGTAATTTATACTAGGGAATTGATTGTACATAATAATTTCTTGATAATGAAAACACAACACTGTGTTGTGTCATGCATCATAAATCTTAGTGTGAACTGTTGATGTGTGAAGCCTAAGTCAAATTATATATTGAAATAATCAGCTTTGAAGTCATTCTTGACTTCTGAATAAGTGCAAGGTGATGAAATTACAGGGCTGCGGCACATTACCATGGAATTTTGATGATTAATGAATTAAACTGTATGCTTATGAAACCCTTTCCTATTTAGCGGAGGAAAAAGAATTGTACTATTAAAATTTATTTTAATAGTACATTTGATGTAATAAACAGAGACAGGAATTGTAGTCAGATTTTTAAACAGGTCTATTTTATGTTGGCTTTCGCCTCAAATAAAAATAATGAATTTATCATTGAATTTAGATGGTTCACAAAAATCCACTAGTAGAAGTATTATTATTTTGACCTTGCCAAGATCTAGTTTCTATTTTGTTATGTTTTCTTTGGTTTCTTAGTACAGTCTGATTCAACTTAACCTTTGTGAGGAAACATCATCATCAGATGTGACTATACTCTACAAACTTAACATACTCTACAAAAGTTAGTTTTCAGCAATTCCCCACACCACACCAGCCTCCACAGTTGCTTGAAATGAAGATGGTTTCTGGTTATATTAAATTATGATTTCTGGTCCTGGGAACAGACATTTTTATATGTTTAAATCAGTCAAATATTCCTAATTGTGCAGAATATAGTGTACAATGGCGACCTTGTCGCTTTTAGCAATTTCTTCCAGGCGACCTACGTTTGCCATGCCATATGGGTCCTGACTTACAATAGGGCCACCTCCAATCTTCCCGTGGGCGTCGTCAAGGCGGCAGCAGCATTATCATATGTACAGTATTACTGTGATCACCAATTTGCCTGCCAAGCTTGATGATGATTATGGCAAATCCCCTAATGGACAGCCCACCAAGAGTGGCATTCTATTGGGGAGGCTTATGTTCAGCAGTGGAGGTATTTCGGCTGATGATAAACCTATGTTTATCTTATCTTTCTAATAGGGCCAGGCATACCCGGCGACACGTCGACCCTGTGGGATCTTTTGTGTCAGCCCCTTTGTCTACACTATGCTTTCATCCCCCACAGTTCGCTGCATAAAATCAATTATGCAGCTAAGGGGTAGAAGCCTGTAGTCCTTGGGTTCTGGATAAGCCACACCCAAGACATTCATTCGCCTTGCAGCTAGTGCATTGCATTCACACAGCAGGTGCTTCACCGTTTCACTGAAGCCTATGTTTAATTCCATAGATTGATAATGACCGTTGCCAATAAGAGCTATTTCTAGGTACTGTTGTGTTGACCCTTCAATTACAAAGTAGTTTTATTATTGTTTCTTTCTCTTGTGTCCTTGTCAGTTTGATAGTGACAAATGTTAGTAAACTCAAACAGTTGCTAATCTTTGGTTGTTAGTAATGCTTGATTACAGTTACCCTTGACCTGCTGTATGTTTTGTTTGTATTTTTTAAACCTATGTGTAATCTTTCTGTGAGCTGAATCAAGAGATATGTATTCCAATTTATCTAGAATATTGATTGCTATTGATTGCTTGCCGTGTGGTTTCTGGTAGAGTAGAATAGGACCACTCCAACTCTTCCCGTGGATGTCGTACAAGGCGACTAAGGAATACATTATAAAACGTCAATCAGGCCTCCCCAACCCGCCTGACCAGCGCGGGGAGTGTAGGCCTCCGTCTGTCTCCGGCAGATGAGAGAGGGTTGTGCTCCTGCAGTGGAGACAAAAATAACCTGATGAAGAATTGATTGCTAACCAAGTAATAAATACCAGCAACGTGACCATGTTGGTCCTTATTGTAGCCAATATATGGGCATATTGGCCACAATTTAAGAGGACAGGATGGTAGACCATATTTTTGAGCCACACTGGCACACTGTCAAAAATAGTGTCACTAAATTATAGAGAATTCAAGGTTTCTATAAAAATAAACTTGTTTTACCAGGGTTAAGACGTAAGGTCAGTAAATCGTTCACGGGACAATGTATACGCTTCTACAACAAACTACCAGAGGAAATCTTAAATATGACAGACAGAAAGTTTAAGATTCACATTAAAAAACAACTTTGTAAAAAAGCCTATTATAAAATAAACGATTATTTGAATGACAAAGATGCCTGGTACTAATGTTAATTCAGCTTCGCAAAATCTTTATTAATTGTATGCAAACTTGATTTTTAGAAGATGTGTTGCGTGAAGTTTGTTGCGCCGTTTCTTCTTCACAGCGCTAATACCTAGGAAGCGGTAGTCGTTAAAAAAATTACGTGTATAAATGTACCAAATGTACTCATATGCAATAAATGATTTTGACTTTGACTCCACAATAATGGTAAAATACATTTATCTTTTCAATAACTAATCTGTACAAGTTTAATAATTTCGTGTCCTGCTTATGTGTGTGAAGTTCCATTAGAATCTGCCTTTTCATTTTGAAGATATTTGAATTAAAAGTTTGTATGGGATGCAAGTGCACTACCAACTGGCCTACCATGACGTCCTTATGGTACTATTACTTATTCTGTGGTGTAGGTAAATCACTTAAGGATTGCAGTCTTTGTGTGTAGTAGTGTAAAGTCAACAAAATGTCAATTGCTGTCGTCATCTATTTGTACAAGCTGACACAAACTTATGCAAACGCAAAGCGTTTCTAGGAAGCTAAATCGCTTCCGCCTTGCGTATTATAATAATAAATAAAATATTACATAATTATGGGCTCGATTCTGAAGTACAGTGTTAAAATTTGACAGCACTAAAACTGTTGCTATCCTTGTCACACAGTATTATGAAGATAAAGACGAAACTAATTTTAACGCCGTCAAATTTTAAATGTGTGCCTTCAGAATCGGGCCCATAAGTATATAATAAATATTATGATCACTCTGTTCTCCAACTTGCCACCTTTAAAGTATATCTAACTAAAACCTCATACCATGAAGCAAAATAATTTTTCGCACCTCAGAAGTCACCTCAAAGTTTTTGTCAATCATGAAGGTAAAATCTTTTAAGTCTCTAAGACAGGCCTAGGTATTTTTAGGCTGTTACTGCAACACCATCTCATTTCTTGCCTGTTAAGAGTATATAAGTATGGTGTACCTAGTTGTTGTTTACATATCGATGTACGTATACCTTGCAGGGTGGTGGAGCGATGCCCCGGTGCAGCAAGCGCACGCGCAGCGGCGCGCCGGCGGGCGGGGACGTGGTGCCCGGGGCTACCGCCATCGAGGACCACCACCACCACAAGCGCTCCAGGAACACCAGGTCAGAGAGCCCCAAACGTGCAGGGTTCTCCATCGGCGGCATAGCAGCCGGCTACAGGATTATAGCCTTCCTAAATGAACGCCAAAAACCGTGGTAGCTTATATGTTTGTACACTCGCCTCACGTTCATGAGGTCCTGGTACTTTATGAGGAAACCTGCATATGCCAAGGGAGAAATTCTAAGTCATACGTGAAGTCCACCAAATCGGCTTGGGGCACCGTTGGTGGACACAGATCCAGAGGGGTCGAAATCTCGCCAGTTCGACAATTTTAATGGCGAGCAATCTAGAAACACTTTATTAAGCTTAATTGACAAGACTAGCAATTATTGTGCGGACAGGAGTTGAGAACATTCAGTGTTTTGGGAACTATCATTCCTGGGACGTTATATAACAAAATCTAATTTTATTATTTTATATGTAGTTCATAAGTTGCTACTACCACTACTGTTGCATCCTCATTGCCCTTAAATAAAGCATTTTATATTATGATGTATTTTTTTTTCAGTTCACGTCGACATTCCAAATCTGAAGACACTAGTTTCAGCGCAAAGAAATGTTTAGCATGGTTCAAGGAATATACAACAGTATTAGAGCCAGATGTTTTAGGTGAGTCTTTGTTGTAAATAAATGCATATTTATTATCATAGTGGAGCCGTGGTAGCTTGGTTAGGTTAGGTTAGGTTGAAACTTGGCACACATATAGGTTAGGTGCTGGAATAGTTTTTATTAAGAACAAACATCACATTTCTACGGGAAATACATAATAATTGGAGATGTTAAGTTGTCCACGCGGACGAAGTCGCGGGCAACAGCTGGTTATAAATAAACCGTACTTGCATTTGGAAAAACTCATTGATACGGGCGGGGCATGAAGTCTGACGCTCCTTCTTGCCTCATCGTACCTCATGCCCCGAAGCCATTCGAGGAGTCTTCCACAGTATTATGCCATTTTCTTAAAATTCCTTGTTTACGCTTAGCAAGCCTCCCCAACTCGTCTGGCCAGCGCGGGGAGTGTATGCCAAATCCTCCGTCTGTCTCCGGCAGATGAGAGAGGGTCGTGCTCCTGCAGTGGAGACAAAAATAACCTGATGATGATGAACCTTCCCTCGTATCAGAGTAGTGTTGGGTTTATTGTTTGTTGATATTGTGCCGTATTACTCTCGGCTTAGAATATGACCACACCCAGTTTTCCCGTGTGTGTCGACTAAGGGATTGCACCAGGGACGAGTAGCAGCGTTCTCCTGTGTATATTAAGAGCATTACTACGATCACCAATTCGCCTGCCAAGCGCGGTGATCCAGCCAGCCCACCAAAAATGGCATTCTATTGGGGAGGCTTTCGCTCAGCAGCATGATGATAGAGAAGACCATGTGAATTTTTCATTAATTTAATAATATCGCTTCCACCAGGCCCTGAAGGCATGGAGAAATTTTGCCAGGACCTGAGTGTCGACCCCGAGAATGTGGTGATGCTGGTCATCGCGTACAAAATGGGCGCCAAGCAGATGGGCTTCTTCACACAGGAGGAGTGGATAAAAGGTGACAAAATTAACTTAAAATTTACCGATTTTATTCTTATAAACGACCAAACAGACAACAAAATTGTTGTTTAGTCTTAATTTTTTTAACCGTGCTTTACTAACAGACAATCATTGGTCGATTGTTGTTAAATATGTTACGGTCGGCGAGGGGCGGAATGCGGGGCAAGGAGGGGCAAGACGAGACAGCGGCGCTGCGCGCGCGCAAAGCACTAACTACCTTTGCCGCACGACGATCGAGCGCGTGTTTACTTACAAGCAATTTAACGCCAAAGTTAACAAATCCATAGGTCGCTGGTTCAAATCCGGCTCGAAGGACCATTTGTTAACTTTGGCGTTAAATTGCTTGCAAGTAAACACGCGCTCGATCGTCGTGCGGCAAAGGTAGTTAGTGCTTTGCGCGCGCGCAGCACCGCTGTCTCGTCTTGCCTCTCCTTGCCCCGCACTCCGCCCCTCGCCGACCGTAGCATATTTAACAATTGTTGTTATACAAATTGGACATATATTAAATGAAATATATTTATTCGCTAGAACAGGTTACATGTTAGACCGGTGGACGTCAAATTTTAAGTCCGCTATTCAGCTACCTTACATTAGCATGCAAATTATAAAGGGTGCAGGTTGAGTTTAAAGTTTAAAACAATTCATTGATATTGTAAAAGTTTTTTTAAATGAAATCAATATATAAAATGTTAAAATACTTTATGTTTAAACAGATGTGCATGCTTGATTATACATAAAATAAATACATTTCCAAGTACATACAATATTTTAACAATTAACCAGTACGAACAACATTTATGATGATTCCTGTCACAGAAATCCTATTAAGATAGAGCGGTTATAGCCATTATGTTTACTTCAATCTCGCGGGTCGACTTTTGGACGCAGCGCGCCCTTCCCGCGCACTATTTATGCCTCGCGGTCACGTTTCTAGTGAGGAGATACAGTTAGATTGCAAATCGTTAGCACGCATGTCGCGCCTACTTCACCATTCTATCTTGATAGGATTTCTATGATTCCCATAGTGCACGGTTAATAATAATAATGTATTTAATTCAGGAAAATCACATAAAATACAAACTTTTAAGCGCCAGCGATATTAAAACTTTACTTTTTTGGTCGCATTAGATATAGAGTCTCATGGCCGCTAAATAGTCCCATTGGATACAGAGGTGTCATGGCCGCAAACTTTTGTCTAAAGTCCCAGTCACACAGAAAACGAATGGGTGCTCGTGTTTTTTGTATTGTCCGATTTAGTATACTTCACACAGAGTACCGCCGCAGCGGGATTTGTATGTAGTATACCGCTACCTTGCCGTGTGGTTTCCGGTAGAGTAGAATAGGACCACTCCAACTCTTCCCGTGGATGTCGTACGAGGCGACTGAGGGAATACATTATAAAACGTCAATCAGGCCTCCCCAACCCGTCTGGCCACCGCGGGGAGTGTAGGCCAAATTCTCCGTCTGTCTCCGGCAGATGAGAGAGGGTTGTACTCCTGCAGTGGAGACAGAAATAACCTGATGATGATGATACCGCTACCGCCACGCCTCCGCCACGCAGTCGCCTTCTATGTGTTTCGCCCATAATACTTGGTTTTGAGGCACACCTTCCCCTGCTCACAACTTCCTTTTGTATTAGACATACCACGCTCTCGCACGAAGCGTTTTGCTTCCTCTTTCATAATGCGAACTGCTAAGGAATGGAACTCTCTGCCAGCTTCGATATTTCTGGACAAGTATTATTTGGATTTAAAGGAAGAGTGAATAGGCATCTTCTGGGTAGGCGCGCTCCACCTTAGGCCTGATCGTCTCCATCACGTGAGATTGAGGTCAAGCGTAAACCCATGATGAATAAAAAAAACCTTTGATTAAATTCTCAAGGTGTGTGAATTTCTTAACAATGTTAATGTGAATGTTGCAGGTCTGACAGAGCTGCAGTGTGACAGCTCGCAAAAGTTGCAGAACAAATTAGAATACTTGCGTAGTTTACTGAACGACCCCTTCGTGTTTAAGGCTGTATACAGATATTCGTATGACTTTGCTAGGGTGAGTGGGTTTGTTTTTCAAAAATTGTTCGTCAAATATGAAGCAGTAACATAAATCCTACTAATATTATAAATGTCAAAGTTTAGATATTTGGATGTTTGGATGTTTGTTACTCAATCACGCTTCAACCACTAGACGAATCGGGATGAAATAGGTTAGGTCCTGGAATAGAACACAGGATAGTTTTTATCCCTAAAAACATCTCATTCCTACGGGAGATACATAATAATTTGTGATGTTAATGATAGAAACAAAAGCTCTAATAAATAAAACTATTTTTTCAGCTTTTCCGCTCTTCGTTTTTCTAATCAATAATAATGACAGTCGCTTTTTCTTCTTAAAAAAGAACCAAAACAAAAAAAGAGACCTTCACGCCCATGACAAATGGCCAGTACTCCGCATTTCACCTCAAAACACCTCAAACAAACAGGCTCATCTCCGTGCTTCTTCCGTCTCCTCTCCTTGACACACGCCTCTTTAAGTTGATCATTTGATGCCCGTATTAAATACGAGCTGTGATATTTGATGCCCGTATTGAATACGAGCTCTGTGATATTCCAGGATAAGGACCAGCGGTCGCTGGACACTGGCACGGCGCGCGCGCTGCTGAGCGTGCTGCTGCCGCGGTGGGCGCTGCGCGCGCCGCTGGCGGAGTTCCTGTCGCGCGAGCGCCGCTACCGGGTCGTCAACCGCGACCAGTGGTGCAACATCCTCGAGTTCAGCCGCACGGTGGACGCGCATCTCACCACCTACGACGCCGACGGCGCCTGTCAGTCTCTACACCTGTACCCTGCTTGTGAGCGAGCTGAGGTGGCAGCGGGCGGGCCACATCTGTCGCGGAACTGACGGCCGATGGGGTAGACGAGTTCTGGACGTGGAGACCGCGGATCGGCACGCGCAGCCCCGCCGGCAGATGGACCGACGACCTGAAGAAGGTGGCTGGATGCGGAGGGCGGAGGACCGGGTGTGGGAAAGGCCTTGGGGAAGGCCTCCGGCCAGCGGTGGACGTCTAGGGGCTGACATGATGATGATGAAATCTCCCAGGGATGGACATAGGTCTTCCTCGTGGCCCGCCCACCAGCGCCTTAATTAGGGCGGTGCCCGGCCACAGGGCGCAATAAAACGCTAGTTACGGCGCTGCCGCCCACTGTCACTTCAGATCGCTAATCGGTCGCATTTGTTCTTCGTCGGATCTCCTCATTACGAATCAAGAAACCCCGAGCATAGCCCTCTCCATAGCTCGCTGGGCGACTTGAAACTTGTGTATCAGGCCCACCGTCAGTGTCCACGTTTCTGCGCCGTAGGTTTGACAGGCAGGCATTAGTGCATAGATAATGTGTATGTCGTATATCTCCTCTGATATCGTGGTTGCCACAGGAGACAACATGCACTAAGCTTAATCTTTGGTCTCAGACTTATTGGTGTACGAGAACCTAGGACCTATCCTAGTCGGAACGGGCTACCGAATTAATTTTAACACCGTTTTGTAAGTTAACACGTTCACTGCCTTCAATGACACTACATGAAATTACACTACATCAAGTAACGATTTTAAAAGGCAGACTATTCGTCGGAGTAATCATGCGCACTGCCCGCGTATCGATCCGAGACCCTCTCGATCCTGCGCCTGCTCCGGCCCTTCGCAGCGCGTGCTCGCGACGCTCGCCGAAGAACCGAGCCGAACGGCGCGACGAACACGCACTGTGCCTCCAGATCAGCTCCTCTTTTATCACTTCTCATCTGTTTATTGCAGGGCCCGTAATGCTGGACGAGTTCGTGGAGTGGCTTCGTGCGGAGCGGGCGGGCGACGCGGCCATGCCCCCCGCGCCCGCGCCCGCGCCCGCGGCCAGCTGAGACGGGGCCGCGCCGCCCGCCCCGCGCGCCCCGCCCGCCCCCCCGACAGCCCTCCGCCGCTCCGCCCGCCGCGCCGCTCGCAACCCCGCCGCCGCACAACTCTAAGCTCGAATTGTAAGCATGCTACAATGTAATCCTGTAATATAGTGTTACAAAATACTGCTACAGTCTGGTTTTCTTAAGTAGTGTTTGAAGACTTCACAAGGTTGGTCTTGTTTCTGTGTTATTACCGAGGTCGGAAGTGTTCTTATTTAAAATCGGACTCTAGTGACCTATAACAGGGCATAGTAACCGGTAACACGTTACAACCGATTCGAAATAGATATTCCGGGCAATGCGGTTTGTATGAAAAGTAATAAAAAAAAACGAATTTCCAAAAGTTGATCAGTGTATTGAATGACCCCCCCTGTACCGGTCATTACACGTTTGTAACGCCCTGTATAAAGTGTTACTTTTGTATACTATCCTTCTGGATTCCACTGCTCATTAATAAATGCCGTACTATTAACATTATTCTATAATAATACAAAAAATAACAATAAATTAATAATTCTACATACCTGGTTAATATGAAAATTATAGAAATCAAATAAAAAATTTATTGTTTTAATTATAACATGACCACTGTAAAGTTAATATAATCACTGGGAAAATAATCATTTGAGTACAAATTTAACAACAATTTTAATTTAATAAGGTGCACTAAAAAATTAATAGATTAACTGTTTTTTTTATAGTGCACTGGATTGTAAAATTGAATAGTAAATACTACTATTAGAGTATTTGGTCGGGTCCATTTTGGTGTATCATATCTCCGGCGCTTGTCACCTCAAGTATCATTATCATTAGTTTATACGTGAAATGACACGCGACGCTGGCGTCAAAACTAGCCATCAATATATCGAGGGCATCAAACTCAAAGGGCGTATCTACAAATGCAATTTTAGAGGGCAAAATTAAATAATGCGAACGGTTAATCATTGATACCTTTTTTATTTTACTTTTTATGTTGCTTAGGTCTATTGAGCACTGTTACGCCATTTTAGTATATTGTAGAGTAAAAAACAGGGACATACGCCCTTATTTTGGAAAATCTGTATACGCCCTTTCAGTTTGATGCCCTCGATATACATACAAAGGAAATAACGATACACCAAATTGCTACCAATGTTAAGGACTTAACTAGCGATATTCTCCTATCAAGGTTTCTATTTCAGAACCCTGGTTCGCCCTATTCAATTTCACACGGTCGTTCAAATTATTATTTTTGTAGTGCTTGTATTAATTTAAGCTTATTAAAATATTCTAAAAATAATCTTATTTTATTGCATTTTAATTTTCTGTAGGGAATATTCTAGTTTATTGAGTTTAAATGCATCCCAAAATAAAACATTGTATCATAGTTCCAAAGGGGTTTCCTGAGGCCCAGGTGAAGGCCTAAAATATTCAGCATCACAGACATGTTAAATTCCGACCAAACATTGTATAACTGGTGATTCAACCATACTTCATTTCAATGGCTTGCTATTTATATATAGTCGAAATGTCAGTGTCATTTGACAGTTTTCATCTCTATTCTGTTTGGGTTTTGTAAACGAATTTGTCAAGTAAGGATTTGAGTTATCTCTGGATTTCTTGCTAATGGGTATTTAGTATTTCTGACAGGGTAGATGTGTCACTGACAATTGAATGAGTGTTTTACAAAAACAAAAATTGTCAAAAAAAAATATTTTATTAAATATTTATTTATAGTGCAATACATACGTATATTATTACGTTTTGTATTTTTGAATTCACTAGACGGCATTCACAACATAATTCTTCGGAATTGACAAGTGTTGTTTTTTGTAAAATACCCTTCAATTACGATTCATAATGTATGAATGAGGCCTTATGCACATTATAAGAAAATTTCTTGTGTCTTATGAGAAATGTCTTATAAGAAATCCAGTCGCATTGGTTGTTATATGAGACCATACACATTATAAGACATTTTTTCTTATGTCAGATCAGACATGCGCATAGACATTTTTTCTTGTCTTGTGTCTTATAATGTGCAAAAGGTCTAACAGGCAGTCTCGAGTTGACCCGTTTAGAAGCTATTTTTTAACTCTACTTTTACTACGCGCTACGGACAAGCGGGGGTCGGCACCACATGTAAATTTTATAGTTTCTCTCCAAAGGGCCTCAAATGGCTATTCAGTCCAAGTATTGAGTGACAGTGGTAAGCTAAAAAATGTTAACACTACTTGTTGAAATTTGCTGTTACAAGTGATGATTATTCAAGCGTTTCAACTGCCGCCATTATCCTCACCCCCAAAAGTTGATGAAAAAGAATATATTTAACTAAATATAAATTGAATATCAGAATCTGTGCTAGTACCTAAAACTTGTTGTATAATAAAAACGATGAACTGGTGTTGTCTGTTCAACTCGTTAAAAGTAACGGTAATGACAGCGGTGGAAACACTCGAATATTTATATTGCTGCGATATTATCGTGCGTTAAATCGCGTTGACACACTGTAACACACGGAAACATGTTATTGTACCATGCGAAGGCAGAGGGCGGCGGCGCAATTGTCGCTTGGGACTTTTTCTGTAGACTTATTTAAATTGGCGACTGTTTTACGCCACAAGTGTCATTTGTGTAAAGATATACCTGCAGTTGTTGGCTACTGATTCATTTTAGGTGGCATTTTTAAGCTTTTGTAAGTAAATATGTATAGGGGAAGGCACAACGCTGGTTTTGCTGGTTCCTAAAAGTTCCTCTGCAACCGGTCAACTACAGGTATTTTAATTTGTTGGTTTAATAAAATGTTCTCACTCTCTACTATAGACATAATTCTCGTGAAAGAGATAGTAACTTCATTAAAGCTCCATTCACAACGCAACATGATTGCCACGATTTCATCGCCGGCTGCGCGTGAAGTTGCGGCGCTTGATGTCATTGTGAACGCAGCTTAAAAGTTTACCTAAACTACTTCGCTAATATGGCGTCGAAAAAAACATGCCATTAAGCTAAAGTGGGATTCAGTTTAAAAATCATGTTTTTCGTCGTTACAATTGGTCGATTTAAGGTCGAATCTAACAAGGTGGCTGCTTGCGAAAAATCGCAGCGATAATAAGCCGCCACAGCGATACGTTGTGAATATAGCTTTGCTGAAGATTCGCATGGTTAATATGTCAACCCGGAGTCGACACTGTGACCATTTTATTGAACCATATTTGAAAATCTTTCTAATTTGTTGTAAATAATTAGTTTTGTATAATTTTTTTATTGATTTGTTTAATTGTGGCTATAATAGGTATGTTAGAATTTGTAATGTAATATTTACTCGTGTCCTGACTGTATAATAGATTTTGTATTTATACAGGGTGTAAGGGACGGTCTTCCGAAAACTTTAACCATGGCTTCAGACCATCACCCTGAACATCGTACAGCAAGAATTTTTCGCCGGAAATAAAAAAAAAATCGACTTCTTCATACAAATCTGGCATGTCATTTGTAAAATTTGTATGGTGAGTCCGAAATTTTTTTTTATTTCCGGCGAAAAATTCTTGCTGTACGTTGTTCAGGGTGATGGTCTGAAGCCGTGGTTAAAGTTTTCGGAAGACCGTCCCTTACACCCTGTATATTTCTGTGAATATGGCGACGTAAAGATAAAACTCGCGCGCCTCTAGCGGCAAAATTTGGAAGCTGCCTAAGAAGAGACGACACTTGAGATTTGATAACCATGACGATCTTGTCGCTTGTTCTCTTGTCACCAACTGTCAAATTAGTACTGAAAAAGTTTCGATTTTTGCCACTAGGGGCGCTGGCGAGAATCTTTGCGTCGCCAATAGAGTATTTTTTTTACTGAGAAGATAATGATGGAATGGCTAGTTTTGATACACCTCTGCAGTCAAAAATGTTGTTCCATCTTAACGATGTTTAGTTATAATGAGCGATTTCCAGTAGGTACTAAATATTAGTTTCAAACGTTGGCATAGATTGCGTTACATTGGTTTCGAACCATTTTAAGACCTGGCTTCGCTGTTTTTTAAGAGCTACTTGATTTGAAATGAAATGATTTCGACAACTTACAGTTAATACAGTTTTTAAATGTAAGGAATCCCTTTTAAGTAAATTAATACCTGTGTCACGGGTTCCCGCTCTCCCAAGGCGGAAATTTGAAGATACAATAGTATTAAAACTAAATTAATTTTAATTAAATGCCAAAAATATGTTTGATAATCGCTTATTACAGTTATGATTGTAAAAGTCACTTCACAAGACGCTTGGTCTAGCACTTTTATCTGAATATCAATTAGGTAAGCTCGACTCGGCTGTGTTATATTATCAGTAGGATAAGTTAGGTTAGTGCGGTGTGGGTGAAACAATGATTGCATTGGCGATGCATAGATACGCGCGCGCTCCTTGCGGAAAAAATGAGAAGCTGTATAAAAAGAGATTACACTTGATTTACAAGTGGGATGGTAACTTCACTTCTGAATTTCTTTACGTCATCAAACTGTCAAATAGTACTGATAAGTTTCGGATTTCGGCCACTAGGAGCGCTGGGGAGAATCTCTGCATCGCCAATTGTTTTTTGTATATTTAAACTGGGGACCGTTTTATAGAAAGAGCTCCTAGTTGAACTATGCTGGCTTTGGGTTGAACGACTTGATAATAAAGATGATTTAAACTGGAAAACGTTTTAAATACAAAAGTTCACGCAAATAAATCTTAATTTTGCCTAAAGATGCATTTATAACCATAAATATATCAAAATTAATTACTTTATTTCACCATTTAGTTCAAAGATTTTTTTATCTCAAAATCTCACTGAATTTTAATAGAAATAAAAAATAAAACCAATTTTTTTTACAGCGCTTGATAAGTAAAAAGCGCACCAACTGGTTTAAATCTTCCTACAGACTACATTAGACTAGTATAAATGCTCAAAGTATTTAAATATTGATTTAGCTGATTATAAAATTGGCTAGGAGTATTGTGAAGTGACTGCGATCTGGCTATGAAACTATGAACATAATCGACCACGAAACTAACAACAGTAACATATTAAAGCATACACCTTTTCTATAGGTTAGGGGGCGTTCATTAATTACTGAGGTGATCTCTCCCTCCTCACGTGAGATTTCCCATTAATTTTTAAATATTAAATTTGTTCGTTATGTTCATGTATTTTTCTTCATGACTGCTACAAAAATAATAAATATCTGAAGTGAAAATTACAAGGAAACCTGAAGTAAATTTTAAATTATGTATGAGTATCCGAACGGCATTTGGCTGGTTCTAACTTAAGTAGTACATTCTGTATATTATAAAGTTTACTCACGTAATTAATAGAGACTCCCTTAGCTGCTCTAATGCAGCGGACTCCAGGGGGGGACGGGACTGCCCCCCTGTTACAAGATAATAAAAGGTCGCCCCCTGTAACAAGACAAAAAATGGGGGCTGCCCCCTGTAACGGGATAAAAAGCAGACACTTGAAACAAACAAGTGAGGTATTATAATGAGAGGTGCTGGTGATGTCTTTTAAGTAACGAACTAACATTCTTGCTTTTTCTTAAGACACCAAAGACATTATTGAATGACGTCTTTTTTTTCAAAACATTGGAACTTATTAAGTAACCCGAAACGTGCATGGAGTATTATAATTTCTAGGTGTAAAGCGCTGGGTGTGGGGCGTGGTGGCAAAATGTCCATTATTAATTGAAAAACAGCGGCATGTGCGCCGCGAATAAATGTCACAAAATTTGATTTGAAGATGTATATGTGCATAACAAAAAAACTCGATGATAATCATTAATGTATGTTAATATTAAACGTGTATAGAAGTGTATTGTAATGTTATGAATTTAGGGTATGACCGCATAACCAAAACTATCTCACTGCTTCAAAAAGGATACAGATTTTCAGATCGTTCATTTGGGGGCAATAGAAAAGGGGTCGGTTCTGACTGATCCTGATTTCCATAGCTTATTCACACCAGTGTTTCAGTTTTCTATCTCCCTTTCACTGGAACCTAAACTCCGTTTATTAAATTACATTTTAATGCATAAGAGAAACTCAATACATATTTAGAACACATGCTTTGTTTTAACTGTGTTACGTAACTTCTGTTTGCTGTTAATTAACACATAGCCTAAAATCTTTTTCATAGAGATTCCTAGAGGTCAACATAGATACATATACATATTTCATTCGAAATCAATAGTCATATGAAAACAATCGCATTTGCGTCTCGAAAATAAAATTAATAATAGATGGTGTTCCGAAGTGGACCGCACAGTTTACATGGTAATACAAACCTGTTTTTGCTGCTGGTGACCCGTTCATGTACACGTTACCGAGACGCAAATAGCGTTGGTTTTATTGGTTTGGAATGAAATATATACATACATATCCACCAATCTGGCGGTAAGGCGGGTATGTATGTACCTCTGGGAATGGGGAATGATTTCGTATAGTATTTGCGAAACTTGACCAAGTCTGGACTGGTCAATTTGTCTTAAAGCTTAACAGGCAAGTGTTAACTCAAAAAGCCAGTTTCGTAAATTCCTGCATCACGTACCCTTTATATTTTCTTTCCGAGGAGCTTCACATAATGTTGAATTCTGTTGATTTTGTATATACATATATTGCTCAAAATAATTAAGGAACAAGATTTTGAGTGTATGTAATTTTTTTTTAAATTTGTTTTTTATACCATAGTAATCTGTTAATTATTTATTTAACAACTTATTGCACATAACACATAAGAAAAACATACAAAACATTAAAATTAAGGAAAAAAACATATACATATGGTAATGCTTATCTCTCTGCCAGCCTACCAGCGATAGAGAAAACTTCGTGAATGGGCGGACATGTGTGTATTACATAACAAACGATACTAAATAAATATATAAACTACACATACTTCTACGATACATAAAATAAAAATTCTTTCTTAAATAATGGTCGTATTTACTCGTGTAAAGTGACATACATTAATAAATAAATATATGGGGACATTTCACACAGGGCCACCTGATCCCAAACTAGGCAGAGACTGTAATATGGGTATCAGACAGCTGATATACATACATAAATACATAATAGAATAACTTCATAGCGTTCTCTCAAAACAAATATTTAAAAAATTCCAAACGTTCAAAATCTTGTTCCTGTAACTTTTTTGAGCAGTATAGTAATATTGTTTCAATAATAGCATAAGGCCATTGTGTATATTTTAGTTAGCATTTACCATATCTATGTATATTATGATTATTTCGCCTCCTTCATTCAATATTAATTTAATTTAAATGATTTCCATGATTGAATTGTTTTGTAATTTTCAATTGAACTGTTCAATCTCAGATGCTCGATTCCAAATCTGTTGAACCAATTTGTATTAAACATTTAATTTATTATTTTTGCCCACCGAAGTTTTTTTTCAATAAAGTATTTCAATAATAAATAATTGATCATTTATTTTGAAACACGATGCAGATTAATTTTATATAACATGAAAATTGTTTTTTTTTGAGAAGTATGTATCACGTAACGAAATATACATTCAGAATTATTTAAAACGCCTTCGCGAATGAATGCAGTGGTTTGTCAACTAATATCTAGATAAAGTCTACGCTGAGACACTAAATAAAGCTTTTAGGCATTTTGCACATTATAAGAAAATTTCTTGTGTCTTATGAGAAATGTCTTATAAGAAATTCAGTCGCATTGGTTGTTATATGCAACGATCTCTATGTACTACTAGATGGAGCGTTCCAAACAATCGCTCTGTTCCACGCAAGTAGCCACAACTCTTTCACATTCATGATGAAACTTGTGCAGTTACTACTCAGAACATTTAATTATTACTAAATATTGACGCTACGGTTAAATAATGTCAAATAATGTTTAGTAAATAATTAAATGTTCTGAGTAGTAACTGCACAAGTTTCAAAGTGAATGTGAAAGAGTTGTGGCTATTTGCGTGGAACAGAGCGATTGTTTGGAACGCTCCATCTTGTAGTACATAGAGATCGTTGGTCATATGAGACTATATTAATTACAAGATTTTTTTTTTCTTATGTCGGATCAGACACGCGCATAGAAATTTTGTCTGGTGTCTTATAATGTGCAAAGGGTCTTATACAAAGCGGCGCAAGCGCGTGTTGGCGGCTATAGAATTAAAACGATTGGTTGTGATAGTAATGGTTTAGAAGGAGTTGGTTGAAATGTCTATGGGTGGGAGTCTCATCTCTAAAGCGCATCAAACGGAGAAGATACTGTATATAAATATATTTTAGGTATGTTAGAAAGCGATATGGAAATCTGGAGATACAGAGAACTGTGAATATTCGAGCGTTGCAACGGCCGTCATTATCCTCGCCTTCAAAAGTTGAAGGGACAACACCAGCTCATCGTTTCTGAACGCAGATATATTCTTTTTCATTAACTTTTGACGGCGGTTGAAACGCTCGAATATTCACCCAGAAGGGCGTCTAGGCAGACTGTAATAAATATTGATTAAATGCAACGATCTCTATGTTTACTAGATGGAGCGTTCCAAACAATCGCTCAGAACTACTCAGTACTACTCAGAACATGTAATTATTTACTAAATATTGACATTATTTAACCGTAGCGTCAATATTCATTGTGAATGTGAAAGAGTTCTGGCTACTTGCGTGGAACAGAGCGATTGTTTGGAACGCCAATCTAGTAGTACATAGAGATCGTTGATTAAATGAAACAATTTGTATACCTTGAACAGCTTAGACAAATATGTACAATTTACAGTCAACATGTCAATGAGCAATAATAATCAAATTTCAATGTCCCTAATTTACATATTCTATTTTATTCCGTCTTGTAAATATTGCTCAACGGAGTAATAACATTTTTTAATCAATAAATAATGATTTGAGACTTTTAACCTGCGGAGATATTGTTTAATGATTTTAACTCGACATCACGTCAAGGGGTATCACGGGGCGAAAAGCGGACGAAGGAAAGCCACTTTGCGACATTAGATTGCGCAAAGTGGCAATCATCGCGTCTGCCTACCCCCCTGGGACTAAGGCGTGAGCATTATGTATGTATGTATGTAACTCGACAGGAAGGCTATTGAACAGTATGACGGCTTGGTAGCGAGTGCTAGCCAAGTATGATATCTTTTGTGTGATGCGCTTTAAAGGTGATGATTTAGGTTTAGCAATAGCAGTCTAACCGCGCGCGCTGCTCTATAAGTATAAATGTAACCTTAATTAACTCGATTCTGAAAACACTTAAATTTAGCTCTAAATACTTTGTTGTCAAAAAGAACCCTTTTCTACTAATATCCATTGAAATAAGCAATTTTGTTCCCTCTAACGCCTCATGAGACATTATGATGAGCGTTCAGCGTCTATTGTAGTTACACGCCAAACGCTTATCCGAATATATCAAGTGACCCGTTAGAAAGTACCAAATGGCTTTTTAGTTCCACGTATATGATCCGAAATGCTTAAGGAGTATGCTGATTATACCTACAGGTCATACCATGAAGCAAAATAATTTTTCGCACCTCATAAGTCATCTCAAAGTTTTTAACTTCGTATTTGACACTAATTTGTTATTAAATTAGATAACAGATGACATCTGTTAATAATCAATTAGTGTCAGTTATGAAGGTAAAAACTTTGAGGTGACTCATGAGATGCGAAAAATTATTTCGCTTCATGGTATGCCCTGTATCTAATTTTAATAAATGGACCCAGTTCAGAAGTAACATATGTACAATTTGACAGTTCTAAAATTAGTTGTCTCTTCCAAACAATATTAGTAAGATAGATACAGATCAGTTTAGTGCTGTCAGATTTTAAATTTGCGCTTCAGTATCCAGCCCTACAATACTTGAAAGAAAAAGACAGGGTAATATTGAACTTGTCTAATTTAAAATTTGTTTACAGTCGACCCCCTTTTTTTAAGACCGCTGTAATTGAAAAATGCATTTGTTTAAAATTAATCTGCAATAATAAAAGATTTAGAAACAGTCAACTATCTCTATGTACTTACTAGATGGAGCGAACCAAACAATCGCTCTGTTCCACGCAACTCCTCCTATTGACTAAGTATTTACTAGTAGCTTAAATATTTAGTAATAATTAAATGTTCTGCGTAGTAACAGCACAAGTGTCAAAATGAATGTGAACGAGTTGCGGCTCCCAGAGCCGCAGTTGCGTGGAACAGAGCAATTGTTTGGTTGGCTCCATCTAGTAAGTACATAGAGATCATTGGTAACAGTATATATTTAAAAAAATGAGGTTTTATGGAATAATTCTAACATTTATAATCTCTTGAGGCCACTACTAAGTTCCGATAGACTAGGTCTTTGCATCTAGTCTAACTAGCGATAGGTGTAGATATAGTTTTAAATATAAGACATGTAGGTAGTTATATTCAAATTCTCTATGTAAATCGTATGTATCCTTGTAAAATACTGCGGTGTATACAAAATTACTCTCAAAAAGTCTAGGCTGTAACCGAATGTTATTACAGGAGAAATAAACATTATAAAATTATAACTGTTTGTTTTCAACCGACTTCAAAAAAGGAGGAGGTTCTCAATTCGACGGTATGTTTTTTTTTCTTTTCTTTTTTTTTGTATAACCTCATTATATGGATGCGGAGGGCGGAGGACCGGGTGTGCTGGCGTTCATTAGGAAAGGCCTATGTCCAGCAGTGGACGTCTAAAGGCTGACATGATGAATATGGTAGACGGATCCGTGTTTCCCATTAAACAGAATTCTACTTTATTCTAAGCAGTATTGTTCCCGCCTTAGAATATGGCTACCCCACAGAAATCCTATAGAATGGTGAAGTAGGCGAGACACGCGTGCCATCGACTGAAGGTCGGCTAAACATCGACAAAAATTACTCGCTCTTAGTACCTTGTCTCAATCTGCAAGGTTGTCTGGAAGAGATCTCTTTTAGAGATGAGCTCGCCTTTGTACACAAAATTTGTAACTGTATTTAGTTTTAAAATTTGTGCAATAAAGAATATATAAAAATCTGCAACAATGCTATATTACTCTGTTTCTAACTGCATAACTGTATCTCCTCGCTAGAAACGTGACCGCGACTCGCTAGAAAAGGGTGCACGGGAGGGGCGCGCTGTGTCCGAAAATCGGTACGAGCGATACTGAAGTAAACAAATAGCCGTTCTATCTTGACAGTATTTCTGTGGGCTACCCCCTATCTTCTCGTGCGTCTATTCCCACCTGTTCTGTTGAATAGTTCTGCCGGCAGAACTACTGGGAATTTTTTTCCCATTAGTTCTGTTCCCAGAACAAATGGGAATAGAATTCCCAGTAGTTCTGTTCACGAAACTTTGGGTGTCGTCAAGGCGACGGGCAACATTATTATATTCTGTGTAGGCTATATTAAGATCATTACTGCGACCACCAATCCGTAGTCTGGCTAACGAAAGCGTGTCCTGGAGCTTTCTTATAAGTTTTGATATGGCAACATTATTAAGCTGTCAAAGGCACGTCAAAGTCTATAGTTGGTCTACACAAAACTTAGATTATTAACTACTAGATTTGCAACTCGCGTGGCCACTATAGTCCCTCTCGCTCGGAGAGTAGGTGTGACCATAAAAAAAGATGTCCCTTACTTTTAGGGTAATTTTTCATGCGCTTATTATTGTATTCCAAAAATTATAGCGAAATATTTCCAAGTTAGGAACGGACTAACGGCAAAACTTCATAAATATTTTAGAGTTTCTCTAACACGTCTATTTTTCTATACAGCGGATAATTAAATAACTACTGGACTGATTAATCAAAAATTTAGAACATAAATGTAAAATTAATTGGCGGTGATGGAAAAAAAAATGAAACCAGACTGAGAACTTACACTATGCTGACTTTTTAATCATTTAAATAAGAGTGACCAAAAATAATGAGGAAAATTTATACGTATTTTTAAAAATAACATTTAAAATGGTTAATAGCGTTAAAAATATAATAATAATTATTTACTTTTATTAATATAATTATTAATATATTACTATTTATTAACATAATTATAATAATTCAGTGAGAACATTTTCTAATATAGCTACTTTTTTAGCCAGTCTTCTTCGTGACTCACGCACAGCTCGCAATTTTTTCAGGCGATTCGCTGAAATTAGTTTCTGCTTTTCCAACTGGAACAAACACAATATTTAAAAGCTTGTTGTCATAGTCAAACTTAATAACAAAAATAAAATTAATAATTTACATATTTTGCTTGTTTGCGGAATAACCGTGGCAAGTTATGATCATCGTCGCTTTTCCTTTCTTTATGTGTTCCAAGTTTTTGGATAACTTGGGAGTCATGGTCGGAAGATAACATTTCTTCTTGTTTCATTAAAGTTTTTTCTGAAGAACCCTCATTCTATAAGATTTTAAAACGGGTCATTAAAAAGTAGTTTAAAACAAAAAAGAATAATGTGTAAGTAATAACATAAACTTGTTGAACATTACGTGACAGTTTAATAATTGACTTGCATTGAATAAATTTCAAAAATCTAAATATATATTGACCATGCCGTGGCCGTAATTTAAAGGAAAAAGGTTTTCAACTCTAACACTTTTTATGCAAATGCATAAGCTATTGAATTATTTCAATTAATTAATTCACTATATAGTATAATTACCGTGAATAAAAACACATATTACATACATTAAGTTTACAAACCGAAATAATTGGTTTCATATTCTGCACTTCTACCAAGACGTGGTCGTTCCGGTCAGGACTTTTAATCTGAAATATGTTTAAATACATGGTATTATAATCAAAATTATCATGTTATTGCAAAAATATCATAGGAAGATATTTAACAATTTAAATTGTTTGCTTACCAAACATTTTATTTGTTTTTTTATCTCCTGGCATATTTTGGTCAGCCTCGCTATTTCTTTTTTTTTGGTGTTGCAACTTTCTAGATGACCTGGGAACCATGGCCTGATGATAACAATTCTTCTTGACTCGTGGAAGCTGTTTCCGTAGTCGTTTCATTCTATAAGATATTAAAATGTGTCATATAACGGACCTACATAGGGAATTAGGACTGGAGGGTAGGACAGGTAATAGTTACACACAAGAAAAGTATAATCTGAGACTTACATAAGTATTTTTAGTCGGCACCACGAATTTTCTCAACTGCTTTTTCCTTGTACCGATGAACGAACTGGTTTCAAAATGAAGTGAACATACTTTTGAAAACTTCTTTGGCTGCCAATTTTGTCGCCCAGTAGCAGCAATCCATTTTTCTTTCGTTTCATGGTCATGTGGAAACCTACAATAATAAAAACTAAATCAAAAATATACTTCTCGAAACTAAATAAACTTAGGTACTTAGGTATTTTAATACTATTTAATCATTTTTTAAAACATTGAAATAATTCAGATTTAATATTGATAGTAGGGTAAGAGAAATGAAATTACTAGCAACACCAACTCCGATCATGTTTCGGGTTTAAGTTTTCTAAATAAGACAAAACATGGATTAAATAGCAATATTTTCATCAAGTAGCACTCAATTCCTATCCATGGTATCTTGATTGATGTCTCCAGACGTTATTAAAAACATATTAAATCGAATTATGTCTACTTACGAGTAAAATGCTACGCCTGCATGTTTCCGTGCGCTGCGGTTTTTACAGCCCACAATACTGCAACTGCCCATGCTACACACACTTATTACTATTACTTTTAGATTGTCAACTAAAATCTAAGATCTTAATACACATAAAAACCAACAAAAACTGGTAAAAATACTTGAGCGTTATTTGTTTGCCCTACATAATGTCACTTTTGACACTAAGTGAATCAACATGGGGCCAGAAACCGGCCACGCTGAAAGGGACAAAAAAACAGTATTTGCATCACTTTCGTTCTTAGGTGTTACGTGATTACATTTCTCTGTCTAACAAGTCGTGACGTCAGATACGTTACATCTTGTAGTTAATAATCTAAGACACAAAAGTACTCAAATATCAAAACATTTTTCTCCCACTATAGTTAGTAATACATTGGGCGCGATTCTAGAGGTACACACTTAAATTTAAAATGCATTAAAATGCATTAAAATGAGTTAATTTTAGTTTAACGTGACTTGGCATTCTCAAGGCGCCAATTTTAACTTGACGTTTTTAAATTTAGGCGTTTTTTTTTTTTAATATTATTTTAGATACAACTTTTGTTAATCTGCATTCTGGAGTCACCAAAACCTATGTAAATTTATAAACGTCAAACTAAAATAACTTAAATTTAACCGTCACCTAAAGAGGTCACACTTAACCTCAAAACTACAGGGATATTTCGACTTTTTACTCTAAATAGCGCAAAAAAAATTTTCGGTTCGAGAAGGACTCGAACTCTTCATGTAGAAAATTGTGGGAATCTAAGGCTAGGTACTTAAATCTAGCACTTTTCAATGAAACCAGTGTCGGTGATTGAATAAATGTGTTGGAGTACCTACCATGATAAAAATGTATAAATTCCTCATAAACTGTCAATTGATTAGCACTACGTGCAAATAAAACGCCACGGGAGAGGCGAAATTCGGCGAAACGTCATCGCTAACGTGAACTGGCTAAAAATATATACCTATTGAGTTCAAACATAGATGTGAAATTAATTGTGTGTGCACCGTATCATTTACTGCCCCTGGCTGAGAGAATTATCTTTAATATTCTAAACCTTAGACGGAAATTTTAACAAACGTGTTGTCAGGTACTCAACCCGGTAATTAGTCTGCTACGCACGGCCAAGACCTGAAGACCAGTTAAATGCATAGAAATCACAACCTACCTGTGTACTGTTTGTATAAGTAGGTACATGCATTTCATTCATAACAAGGTTTATGCAAGTGAGTTTCTTCATTAAAAAAAACCTATAACAACAGCAACCTCTAGTAGTATGCATAACTAATGACGACTGCAAAACGTGGTATGGGCACTCACTAAAATGCACAGAATCAAACTCGAGTCCTGCCGCAGGATCAGCGATAGAAGCATGATGGCAAGAAACTTAAGATTGTATAAAAGCTTCCGAAATTCGACAAACACCAAAATCATCGACACAAAAGAACTAATCAACAGTCATGGCGTTGGACAGGACATATGCTCACTGAGAACCAAAATCACGCAAGTCAATCTAAGGAGCAGTAGCCAATATGGGAGAATGAATTCAGTGATACAGCAGAAGGCAGCGGCCTGGAATAGACTGAAATCAAAGGGGTTAGATAGATACTTAGATATCCCCTTTACTAAGAGGTACACTGAAATCGAAGAATGACTGAGTTATAAATGAATACCATTTTTAAATCAATGAAGTATTAATTTTAATATAAACATACACTCAGAAATTAATATTTTATTTATTTTGTGTTTTTATTTTCCACTGCTGGAGAAGCCTCTCCCAAAGTAATTGCAGGTTAATGCCCTAATTAATATGTTGGGTAGAAGGTTGGTTAGTGATCAGTTCACATTAGGGTTGGTACCTAATGTGATGTAGAAGTTTATAGAGCAAAAATAGAGGATCACATGGTGTCGCTGAGCTATGAAGGTTAACCTGCTTGGCATTCTAAGAATCTAGTTTTTCCACAATACTTCATCCGGTAGTAGCTTTGTTCAACATCCACTGGAAGGCAGCCTTTCTATCCCTACATATTATGAAACGCAACGACTCTCTGTTTGTCTGCTTCTAACTCGAGAAAGCTGTTCAATTTATGTGATATTTTTAAAATTCATGGACATTTTCTCTGGACTGGTTTTAATTGGTAGGTACATATTTTGTTACATTAGGTAAGATCAAAGATGAAGCATTTTAATGCTTCATCTTTGGGTAAGATAATAAGAAATAAGGTGTAAAATAATCCTGTAGTCCACGCGAGCAGTGACATCTAGTATGTATGGAAATTCTTTTTGGTACTAAAATTAACAACACCATAATATACAGCATACCTTATCTTTTACATACTTACCATTCAACTATAAACACTAAAGAAACCTTTTCTTAAGTTCATATCAAGCTTCAACAAAATCAGTTTAGAAGTTATGATTAGCAACAAACATCCAGTCCTCACAAAAATTAAATCATCAGCCTATCAACCACTGCTGGACATAGGTCTTATTCTTACATGGTCTGTTCACCTACTGGACACAGATCTGTGACCGATAAATAATTATCAATAACAGGCGCTGTAGGTCATCATCGGTCAGCAGCATCTAGTTCGAATGATTCAAGGAAGTAAAACTTTCTATTCAATATTATGTAATAATGGAAGCTTGCTACGAATTGTCATGAACACAGATCTTGAATACATTTTATCTGAACCACTGGCTGAGAGTTCAATCGAGACCTGGATTATATGGTTATATAAGTGGATTTTTAGTTACTTTTTCCACCAGACTTTTACACAGGCACATGGCCTCATAATTCCGTTATCATATAGTGTAAGATCAAAATAATTAAAACAAATCAAGCACTAAGGTTTACTTTATTTAGAAATAGAAACGCTTTATTTTTCATGAACCTGAAGGCACAAAATGATATATTGTCTTTAAAAAAGCAAGATTTATGTCCCAGGAGTTTAGTCCATTACATATAGTCATCAATCATCAGTCCCAGGAGTAGTCCATCACATATAGTCATCAATCATCATTCTCTCTGGATTGTTTTCTCTAACTTTTCTTGTTATATATGACCTGAAAGTGCACAAATTCAATGAATTCTAATTAGTTACAATTAATGTCTACTAATTTAATTAGTATAAGTTATGATTTTGATTATAAGAAGTTATTGAAATGCCATTACAACTGAATAACACATAAAATGTGGTACCCTTATACATGGCACTTGATTCTAACGACAAAGCCTCTAGACAAACAGTACAGGCTACATTATAAAACATCAATCAGGCCTCCCCTACCCGTCTGGCCAGCGTGGGGAGTGTAGGCCAAATCCTCAGTCTGTCTCCGGCAGATAAGAGAGGGTTGTGCTCCTGCAGTGGAGACAAAAGTAACCTGATGATGATGATACCAATTATTTTAGGGATAGTAATCAAAATATGAAATTAACCACTAACATTTTATTTATTTTGAAATAGACAAGTCAGTTTTTCTTGTAGTTGATGGCAGTACATTCATTTAAACTTCAAATTCTGAATCTTGTTATCCTCTACTTTCAGTTATGTAGTTCTAGGTTATCATGCTCTCAGGAAACTATCCCAATAAAGAAAATGTCATAACTATCTGAAAGTAAACAAAGTAAAATGTATTATTCTTGCTATGGATGAACAAATTTCTTAATATGAAAAGGTTATTTGCAACTGAATAACATATTATGTGTAACTTATATATAAATCTAATCTGTGTGCCTGCCTGCCTTATTTCAAGTGTACCTACCCATGTAACAACCTCAAATTAAAGTAATAAGACATGAATAGCTTTCTACAGTTTCCTAAATACGGCTCAACTGACATTGGTTGGAATGCTCACCTCTTGATGCGTTTTGGAGTGGTAGAACGTATATTTATTGGTCAAAATGTACAAATGTCTCTCTTATCGATGATTGTAATACAGAAAGCCGGCGATATAGTTTCACTTTGTCAACCGCAGAGACATTATTTCTCCAGTTAAGCACTATTGAGGTGACGTGCTGCGAAAGTATTATAAAATTGATAAAAACCACAAATAACAACAAACTTTATGTTTTGATACGTAGTTTCAATCACAAATTTGATAGAGGTCCGTTTCGATATGTCAAAGTAATGGCGGGCCGGCCGGACATTTCCACAGCTAGTGTTGCCACGAGAGAAAAGTGTCATGTCTGAATTTATAAAGTTAATCCAAAATATTTTACTAGTATTACGCAAATATCTTTTAAAATAATATTGATGATGTCTTGAATGTAATTCAATCAAAACAGCATAAGAATCGTTGACAAATTAAGCATAGGACTCGAAATGTTCTATAAAATCATTCATTTCGTTCGTTCCATCGTTCATTCCTTTTTTATAATATTGCAACAACTTTTTTAGCGACAAGTTAAATTTAAATAGGTTTTAAACTTAGTTAAGTGCGCCCTTCAGAATGCCAAATTTTTTAACAGCCACTTAAAATTAGACAATTTTAATTTTAGAAAAATTAAATGTGTGCCCTTCAGAATCGCGCCCAATATGATTTTTTTAATTTTCCGCCTTTTTTCAGGTCGCGCTTTCGTTAGCCAGACTCTAGTAATTATGACAAATCCTCCAATGGACAGCCCACCAAAAGTGGCATTTTATTGGGGAGGCTTATGTTCAGCAGTGGACGTGTTTCGGGTGATTAATGAAATCTGAAAATATAAAAGTAATCGTATTCACACAATGTCTTTGCCTGTTTAATTTAACCGTATCGTTGGCCTAATGGCTTGGTCAAAGGACTCGAGGGCCAGTTCGTGGGTTCGGTTCCCACTGGGCACAAGTGTCAAATTGAATGTGAACGGGGCGCGACTCCCGGAGCCGCAGCTGCGTGGAACAGAGCGAATGTGTTGGTCGCTCCAGTCCATAGAGATCGTTGGTCTGACTAAATTTGAATCTGCAACGACGCGGTAGAAATTTGCCGTGTGGTTTCCGGTTTCTACTCTAGGACCACTCCAACTCTTCCCGTGGATGTCGTACAAGGCGACTAAGGGAATACATTATAAAACATCAATCAGGCCTCCCCAACCCGCCTGACCAGCTCGGGGAGTGTAGGCCAAATCCTCCGTCTGTCTCCGGCAGATGAGAGAGGGTTGTGCTCCTGCAGTGGAGACAAAAATAACCTGATGATGATGATGCGGTAGAAATTTGACACTCGTGTCATGACCATCATTTTACTACGCATTCTTCGAAGAGTATATCCTCGAAGGTTGCGTTTCAAAAACATTCTATACGATATAGAACTTATTTCTAGTTATTTTGGTGGTTACATACAAAGCGCCTACTAAGAAAAAGCCTAGGAAATTCTTGGTGTCTACGTTGAAATTAGTAAGGCACCTTGATATGGATGGCGCGAGCAACAAACGATAGCGCCGTGTATTCGCCGCACAGCGCCATCTACCGTTGAGTAAATAGTACTAAAACCATTAAAAATAGCGCGGCAATCGGCATCCTGATTCACGTTTGCCAACTTAGGGGTTTTGAATTTTTAATGAATGAGATGTCCGAATGACATCTCATTCATTAAAAATTCCACCGAAGTTCCCTGGCAACACAAATTACGTCGAAAATCCAGATTTAGGGACAATCTTACCATCATGATATTAGCGCTAAATAAGTACCTACCATTATACGAATCTTTTTTTAGGGTTTTTTAGAGGGATTTAGAAAAAAATTGGGGATACATTTTGGTAGGGGTTGGTAACACTGTCCTGATTTTCAACTGTCTTTTCCTGATATGCGACTCAGGCTCACCACATATAGAAGATGTGTTACGGAAGTCCTCAATTCTACTGGACCACACCTATCCTAATTAATAGTTTTTGTGGGCCACTGTCGCAGAACTGACGGCCGTTGGAGCAGACGAGCTCTGGACGTGGAGATCGCGGGCAGCACGCGCAGGGTGGGACGCCCCGCCGCCAGGTGGACCGACGACCTGAAGAAGGTGACCGGAAGCGGCTGGATGCGGAGGACCGGGTGTGGTGGCGTTAATTGGGGAAGGCCTATGTCCAGCAGTGGACGTCTAAATGCTGACATGATTAATGTTGTATTTAGTCTGTTATGTGTATGTTTGCCTTTTTCGTTATTTTGCCATAAACATTGATTTTTTATCTTCATTTATATTTTATAGACTTAAGATATCTGTAACAATAGTCTGCCATACCAAAGACAATATATACTAAAGTGTTATACCAAGTTATACCTACAACTTATGGCAAATAAATAAAGAGTTTTCGAGGCGGTGCTTTTAAAATGAAAGACCAAAACTTCACATGTTTACTTATATATTTGGGCTCGATTCTGAAGGCACGACGTTAAAATTTGACAGCACTAAAACTGTTGCTATCGTTGTCACATTAGTATCAGTAGTAGTTCAGTATTATGAAGATAAAGACGAAACCAATTTTAGCGCTGTCAAATTTAAAATGTGTGCCTTCGGAATCGGGCCCATTATATTCCTTACATAAATAAAACTAGAACCCTCGGAGGTTGTAAAATTCAACAATTTCCCGGAAACGATAGGAAGTTAAGGAAATGTCAGGAAAATGTTTGCGCAGATTTTGAATTAAAACTAATAATAATGTTTAATTGACATTGTATGTCATAACATAAACGGTGATCGGAGTAGGTAGAGCTACTTTTGGTACTTGCAACATGCTATCATAGTATGGATATACCATTTTTAAAAACCTAATCGGGGATATACAAAAGTTTACGGCCATGATGACGGAACTTTGTCTAACACAGATATCGCTAAAAGCGATAAGGCCACAACTTGTACATTTACTGTAAATTTCGCTAACATATTTTTAATAATTTATTTCAAATAACTTAAAAATACATATTTCTTTCAGATTACAGTGGGTACTTATATATAACAATGTATTTCTGTGAGCAATAAATATCAATTCATTCGTTCAATGACACTTCCGTGGCCAAAAAATGACCCAAACCGAATTTCAGCCCATAGCGGGTAGGGGAGGCTGTGCAGATAATAACGTATTAGACAAAAGTTATTGGCTAGTAAAACAAGTACGAAGTAAAACGACTCAGTGCTAAAAACACTGTGCAGTTTCCAACTGCTGCAAGGCTTAACACGGAACGATAGTATGGTGGCGATCACAATAGACCAGAAATGGTCGCAGTGATTACAAATACAAATAATACAAACAACTTTATTGGTTCAAGAACATTAGGGTCCTTATACTAGACATATCTATGTAGATATATTATTACAAGCAGTAGCCTGGCTCCCAAACTAGGATTCCCTGTTCTATGGGTAGCCAGTCTTTCATTGAAAAAGTGAACAAATGTTGTAAAACAATTAAGTTTAACTCTGTAGTAGTACTAAAACAACCTAAAGACAACACGACACAAGCAGGTATGTTGGTTCATACACAATACATACCAGCAGTAGGTAATATCCAAAATTATGTACTTAGTCCTCTTCTACACGACTTAGCTTTTAAACACCTAAATATTCCAACACGATATATATTCACAGAAACATCCTTTGCACATTAACTTATTACTATTTGATTGTGATTGTCTAGACTGAGATCTTGAAATAGCCCCAACTCTAATAATAATAAAGTTGTTGGCTATGAGGCCTTCTATCCAAGGCGGCCAAAAACATACATAATGATGAGGCAGAGACGATGTATCGCCACTTTGCGCTATTCAATGTCCGCTTTTTGCACTGTGATACCCCTTGACATGTGTTGCGAACCACATCGGCAAAAAAGCTAGGGTGTTATCATGACATCGCATCAATCCTTTATCATGACATCAAACCTGGTGCTCGGAACACATCTGAATACAGAATATTTGTATGCTGGCAACATATAATATAAAATAAGAAGCGACTAACTTCCGTTTCCGCATCATTCGGTTCGCCATCTTGGGGTGAGAAGTGTGTTCCAAATATATTCCGGATTAGCGGGCAATTGTCGCTAATAAAATTACTAATCTTCATTGTTCACAGTGCGATAGCTAAGAAAAACTAAATTGTATGTTGGTGAAGAATAAATACCAGTAAATACAGTCCACGATTTCTTTCTATAAGACCTTCACCCAACACCTGGGATCCAGGAGACATGTCCAACATGTACATTTGAGACTTGGCTCCTCCTGGGTGGAACCTGACTTGCAGACTTTAATACTGACAAGCAACGGGTGTTTTAGAAGGCTTCGGGATATGACACCGAGTGAGACGGGGACATGTTACTGCAGACAAGCCGAAGAGTGTAGAGACCACGTGCTCTGGGAATGCGGACTGTAAAAAAGGTAGGGTGTTATCATGACATCGCATCAATCCTTTATCATGACATCAAACCTGGGATCCTGGAGGCATGTCCAACATGTACATTTGAGACTTGGCTCCTCCTGGGTGGAACCTGACTTGCAGACTGACAGGCCACGGGTGTTTTAGAAGGCTTCGGGATATGACACTGAGTGAGACGGGGACATGTTACTGCAGACAAGCCGAAGAGTGTAGAGATCACGTGCTCTGGGAATGCGGACTGTACGCGGAAGAACGCCGCAAGATGCTGGACTCGTTGGATAGAGCGCAGGCGAGACCGGTTTACTTAGACGACCTCCGTGGCGGAACGGGTAGCTCTCGGACTGCCACGCCGGAGGTTGCGGGTTCGAATCCCGCTAGGGGCAAATGTTCGTATGATGAATATGAATGTTTGTACCCAAGTCTTGGATGTTTATATATTTATTTAAGTATGTGTATCCGTTATCTAGTAACCATACCACAGGCTCTGCCTAGTTTAGGACTGGATAATTGGTGTGAATTCTGTGATATAAAAAAATAAAAAAAAACTTCGCGACTAAGAGAATTCGCGAGGGCCTGGCATAAGCGGAGATAACCGAGCTGCCCGAAGAACGAAATGAATGTGGAGTGACGTCACGCCCCAGAAGGGAGAAACGTCACAATTTAGATGACGAATCCACCTGTAATGGATTAGCCCGTATAACCGCGAGGTTGGGAGGAGGGCTAAAGAGTTACTATGTACATTTGAGGTCAATGACCGAAAATCGCTCTCCTTACTCCAATCACTGGATTATAAATACACTTTGCCTGACTGTTCTCCATATGTTATGATTATCTCATACTACACTATTTACAGTACCGATCAGCTTTCATCTTACTCCTCCTGTCGAGGAGTGTCTCATGCAGAGTGCCTTCCTCTTTAGCCTTCTTCAGCTCGATCACTCCGCCGTCGTTTAACCGCATCTTCTTGTCCTGGAACTTTTGGAACTTCTTTCTGGAATTAAAATTCGTCCATCCATTATTTCCGCCCAGTGATGTACATATATTTACTGATAACTTTTGTTACAGGTATTCATATTTCATTCATTAATTTAAAAATAAAATATAACAAATCAAATTTATTAAAAAATAAAATAAAAATACAATCAAAATATCTAATAAATAAAATCGTAAACTTAGCATGTCTGTACATTGAAGATATTTGCAAAAAAAATTGGGGGTCTACGGATAAGTAATAAAACATTTCGGTCATTTTTGAGATTGAGAGTCTGAGTGGGAGTGGGAAAGGGAACGGGAGCGGAATATGTAGTCCACGCGAGCAGAGCCGCGGACATAGCTAGTATTCAAAATAGGAATCTCAAATTTTAATTATGTCACTGAGTTAAGTAAAAACTCATAGCTATGACTAGTTGATAATATCTTGGCTAGCTAATCGTAATAGTATTTGGATATCCACTGCTGGACATAGGCAAATAACGCCACCACACCCGGTCCTCCGCCCTCCACATGCAGCCGCTTCCGAGCTCCTTTAAGATGTTCGGTTAATCGACACTGTTAGGTCTCAGCTGAAAATCAGTGCTCTGCCCTCACAGGCAAAGCAACATGCTGAGCTGGGGCCTGTTTGCTGCTGCAGCACACATACTGTGTCTACTACAGTGTCGCCACACTGTACTGTTGCCCCCTCCCCTACAGGTCGGTCGCACGCCTTGGTTCTACTCCCGGTTTGTCGGGTAAATTCCTCGTGTTGTTTCTGCTCCTCGTGCAAGCGAATGTAATATTAAATTATCGTCCGAAAAGCCGTGTGATCCCGATCGAATCCCGGCGTGTGCACCCGACTCTTAGTTGTATGTTATTTTTGTTTACGTGTAATGTTGCACTGTATGTGTTTTGTTGCAGCCAATAAATATTCTATTCTATTCTATTCTTTAGGTCGTCTGCCCTGGCGGCGGGGCGTCCCGCCGATCTGCGGTCTCCACTGCAGAACTCGTCTGTTCCAACGGCCGTGACGAGGATACGGCGAAGCAGAAGATGATATGCATCACTCGATGTGGGAGTTCAGGCGAAAGATGATGGATGGGATTAGGCCAATATGACCTTGATGTCGAAAATACCATCTGTGGTGAACGGGGTCCGCGCTTGTCCTCACAGAGAGGTCTATGCTAGCAGTGTTTATGAAAGGATTTGATCTGCAATGAGATCTGATTAAGAATTAAGTGTCACTGACATAACTAAAAGGAATGCTAAGGCGAAGTGGCAATGGGCGGGCCACACTGCTGCAGATTCGATGATGCATATTAAGTACGACAACATACACTTTACTAACCTGTTTTAATTTGTAAACTGAAATAATAGATGCAGTGAAACACATATTAAAGATGAAATGGCTTTGGGTTGGTCATGTAGCCAGGATTCACACAAAGAGATGGTCTTACAGGTTAATTGCATGGCACCCAAAACTTGGAAAAAGAAATATAGGAAGACCAAAGACTAGATGGGAAGATGACATTAAAAAAAATTTAAAATTAAATTTTTAAAGGGAAGATGACATAAATGAGACAATAGGAAAAGCAAAGAGCAAATGCAGAGAGCAAAGGATAAAAAAGAGTGGAAGGAGGATATGGAATGTTATTTGAAAGAGTGGCAAGAAGTAGTTGAAGGAGGCCAGGGCCAAAAGGCTCTCCAAGACAATTTAAAATTAGAATCTATTTATTGATTTTTTTAAACTATGATATGATTAATGAATTATCTTTTTTTATATTTTTCTTAACTGTAAATTAATAATATGTTTCCATTTTATATCAAATTGCTTGGGAATAAAGGCTATTTTTATTTATTTACATGTTAATACAAAAATGTTTGCTGCTGGTGACCAGTTCATATATATGTTACCGAGACGCAAATTAGTGTTGGTTTTTGTATGACTATCGGTTTGGGAATGAAATATAGGCTAACCCAGTTCTTTATACTGGGGATATACTGATTAGTGAAGACCTATATCCAACAGTAGCAAGTAACAATTGTAACAAAACTTACACATAATTGACCTCCACCTCAGCTAAATCCCCTTCCTCCTCCTCAGGAAGAGCTGACTTGTTGACCTCCTTCGTCCGGTTGCTGCGGATACTGCAGAACGAGTTCTCATCGGCCGTGCCACTCTCGGCGACCACGGAGTCCTCAGAGTTCACCGACATGAACTTGTTGAGGGAACTGAGGATTGCTGTTTTGCCTGGAAGAGTTAAGCATGTCTGTGTCGCTAAAAAGTACAAATAGATAATAAATTTGAGATGGTCAGTAGGCCTATTATGAACTCTTATTTCCAGGCAGTTTACGGCCTAAAACTGAACTGCCTGGCAAAATCGTATTATGAACGCGCTTAGAGGCTAGCTGGCCAGCGGTCACGTGACCCAAGCGTTCCAGCGTCTGTGGGTGTCTATGACCCGAGTATTGCCTGGAAATGTCGTATTATAAGGTGCCATTTGACCTTAGATTATTAACTACTAGATTTGCAACTCGCGTGGCCACTATAGTCCCTCTCGCTCGGAGAGTAGGTGTGACCATAAAAAAAGATGTCCCTTACTTTTAGGGTAATTTTTCATGCGCTTATTATTGTATTCCAAAAATTATAGCGAAATATTTCCAAGTTAGGAACGGACTAACGGCAAAACTTCATAAATATTTTAGAGTTTCTCTAACACGTCTATTTTTCTATACAGCGGATAATTAAATAACTACTGGACTGATTAATCAAAAATTTAGAACATAAATGTAAAATTAATTGGCGGTGATGGAAAAAAAAATGAAACCAGACTGAGAACTTACACTATGCTGACTTTTTAATCATTTAAATAAGAGTGACCAAAAATAATGAGGAAAATTTATACGTATTTTTAAAAATAACATTTAAAATGGTTAATAGCGTTAAAAATATAATAATAATTATTTACTTTTATTAATATAATTATTAATATATTACTATTTATTAACATAATTATAATAATTCAGTGAGAACATTTTCTAATATAGCTACTTTTTTAGCCAGTCTTCTTCGTGACTCACGCACAGCTCGCAATTTTTTCAGGCGATTCGCTGAAATTAGTTTCTGCTTTTCCAACTGGAACAAACACAATATTTAAAAGCTTGTTGTCATAGTCAAACTTAATAACAAAAATAAAATTAATAATTTACATATTTTGCTTGTTTGCGGAATAACCGTGGCAAGTTATGATCATCGTCGCTTTTCCTTTCTTTATGTGTTCCAAGTTTTTGGATAACTTGGGAGTCATGGTCGGATGATAACATTTCTTCTTGTTTCATTAAAGTTTTTTCTGAAGAACCCTCATTCTATAAGATTTTAAAACGGGTCATTAAAAAGTAGTTTAAAACAAAAAAGAATAATGTGTAAGTAATAACATAAACTTGTTGAACATTACGTGACAGTTTAATAATTGACTTGCATTGAATAAATTTCAAAAATCTAAATATATATTGACCATGCCGTGGCCGTAATTTAAAGGAAAAAGGTTTTCAACTCTAACACTTTTTATGCAAATGCATAAGCTATTGAATTATTTCAATTAATTAATTCACTATATAGTATAATTACCGTGAATAAAAACACATATTACATACATTAAGTTTACAAACCGAAATAATTGGTTTCATATTCTGCACTTCTACCAAGACGTGGTCGTTCCGGTCAGGACTTTTAATCTGAAATATGTTTAAATACATGGTATTATAATCAAAATTATCATGTTATTGCAAAAATATCATAGGAAGATATTTAACAATTTAAATTGTTTGCTTACCAAACATTTTATTTGTTTTTTTATCTCCTGGCATATTTTGGTCAGCCTCGCTATTTCTTTTTTTTTGGTGTTGCAACTTTCTAGATGACCTGGGAACCATGGCCTGATGATAACAATTCTTCTTGACTCGTGGAAGCTGTTTCCGTAGTCGTTTCATTCTATAAGATATTAAAATGTGTCATATAACGGACCTACATAGGGAATTAGGACTGGAGGGTAGGACAGGTAATAGTTACACACAAGAAAAGTATAATCTGAGACTTACATAAGTATTTTTAGTCGGCACCACGAATTTTCTCAACTGCTTTTTCCTTGTACCGATGAACGAACTGGTTTCAAAATGAAGTGAACATACTTTTGAAAACTTCTTTGGCTGCCAATTTTGTCGCCCAGTAGCAGCAATCCATTTTTCTTTCGTTTCATGGTCATGTGGAAACCTACAATAATAAAAACTAAATCAAAAATATACTTCTCGAAACTAAATAAACTTAGGTACTTAGGTATTTTAATACTATTTAATCATTTTTTAAAACATTGAAATAATTCAGATTTAATATTGATAGTAGGGTAAGAGAAATGAAATTACTAGCAACACCAACTCCGATCATGTTTCGGGTTTAAGTTTTCTAAATAAGACAAAACATGGATTAAATAGCAATATTTTCATCAAGTAGCACTCAATTCCTATCCATGGTATCTTGATTGATGTCTCCAGACGTTATTAAAAACATATTAAATCGAATTATGTCTACTTACGAGTAAAATGCTACGCCTGCATGTTTCCGTGCGCTGCGGTTTTTACAGCCCACAATACTGCAACTGCCCATGCTACACACACTTATTACTATTACTTTTAGATTGTCAACTAAAATCTAAGATCTTAATACACATAAAAACCAACAAAAACTGGTAAAAATACTTGAGCGTTATTTGTTTGCCCTACATAATGTCACTTTTGACACTAAGTGAATCAACATGGGGCCAGAAACCGGCCACGCTGAAAGGGACAAAAAAACAGTATTTGCATCACTTTCGATAACCTCTAAATCTTATAATTTTAGAGGTTTCTAAATATTTCTCAGGATGCAAGAGAAAGTCTGTCGTCGTCGTGTTGGATAACACACGTGCTCGCGATAGTATTTTCCGTTTTCAGTGTTCCTGGTTGAGTGTTTTGTTATTTGTGTTGAGTAGAGCTTTGGTGGTGGTTATTTGGTGTCCGGTAAGTATAGTGGATGCTTCATAACACCTAATATGTCGTCCCTCGACGACAAGGAGCCCCCGGACGGGGGAGGATCTGGTACTAATGACATTAATATGTCTGAGGTACACTCAGGTTTGTCGGTTGATCTGTTTTCCCAGAGCCAGAACCAAGAACTGGCAAATAATTCCAAAAAAGCAGGCATGAAACGACAGAGTGACTCACAAGTCTACCCACATGCGAAAAAAGATTCATCTCCCTCTGCATCAGTCCAAGAGACCTACACAAAACCTGGCTATGAGCAAGACTCTAAAACTAAATACTCCCTGACAGACAAAGCCCCATTCTCTGTTTTCGTTTCACGAACTGAAGCCGACCCAGCTGCGGGTCTTTCTATCAGAGTCCTTAACTTTGCTCAGCTTATACATAGCAACAAAGTACAGGGGATTGCCGTTGGCGGCATTAAGGCCGCTGGGCGCAATCGTATATCAGTTACATTTAAAACAGCTGAAGGTGCAAACAATTTCTCTGACAGTCAATTACTCACAGACAATAAGTTGACAGCTACAATCCCTAGATTTCAGGTCTCACGCATGGGGGTTGTTCGCAACATCCCTGTCGAATGGTCGATGGAGGAACTAGTATCCGGACTCGAAGTGCCAGTAAACGCTGGGGAAGTAATTAAAGCAAGGCGTATGCACCGCAAATCTATTAAGGATGGTATAGCCTCCTGGATCCCATCCACGACAGTAGTCATCACTCTTTTAGGACAGATCTTACCTGAGCGTGTCTACTGTTTTAACACCTCACTTCCGCTGGGAGTGTATCAGCTTCCCACCATCCAATGCAGGCTCTGCTGCCGATTTGGGCATATCAGCTCCCAATGTCGCTCGAAGCCAAGATGCTTTCAATGTGGCCAGCCACATTCCGGTGCTGCTTGTGACAAACCTGATTCCCCACCTTTCTGTGTTCTTTGTGAAGGCCAGCACACCGCTACTAATGCTACAAAGTGCTCCGAACACAAAAGGCAAAAAGACATTAAAATAGTGATGTCACAGGAAAATATTAGCTATATCGAGGCATCTCAACGATTCAAAACAGCAAGGGCTCCCTACTCAGAGAAAGTAGGCTCGTCAGCTACTTCCAATCCAACTTTGCCCTCTTCAATTACTCCCCGCCCAACTTATCCCCCCTCTACATCTCAGTCTTACAGAAAAACTGTCTCCATTGAACGACATCACAAACCAGCGTCAGGCCCCGGATATGATCGCCAGGCCTATAATAATCTTACAGCCTCTCCAACATTCTCGTTTCCAAATGGAAGTGCCATACCTAGCTCAACACTATCCCAGAACGAGAATCTAATCGAGCTGTTGTCGTCGATACTAATAAATATTATCTCTAAATTCAACGACGTATTACCGAACAATGTCATTACTCTGCTTCAGAAATTGGTATTTCCGACTCACTCATCCAATAATGGACCTGAACATAATCCAGTGGAACTGTAGAAGCATCCGCATACACAAACATGATATTATATTTTTAACCAACCGGCACAAACCAGCTGTCATTGCCATCTCAGAGACGTGGCTGAGGCCTGGCTCCCATTTTAGGGTCCCAGGCTTTTCATGTCTACGGGATGACAGAGATGATGGAAGGGCAGGTTGTGCTCTGCTTGTCAATCGATCCTTAACCTTCTCCCAACTCCCTATCCAGGTACATAGCCCTGGCCTACATGTTGTCGCTGCCAAATTGCTTGATATCACTTTTGTTTCTGTTTACATCCCTCACCCAAATCATATTTTATTATCCGAACTAAAGTCCATTCTTTCTCTGATCACCGGTCGCATCATCATTCTTGGTGACTTCAATTGTCGCCACACCCTTTGGGGGTCCCACTGTTGCGACTATATATCCTCCTCTCTCATAGAATTAATGGATGACTTGAATCTATGTATCCTGAATGATGGATCCCCTACCCGTAGGGTCTCCCCAACTCAAAACAATAGCGCAGTAGATCTTACTTTAGCATCCCCTAATATAATTTCCTCTATGTCTTGGAGGGTCCTACCTAACTCACACGGCAGCGACCACTTCCCTATTCTAACAGTACTAAGCCAATCTCATTCCCCGATCCCTGAACCTTCTCCCTTATTAAAATACAGAATCTGTCAAGCAGACTGGGATAAATTCTCCTGCTTAGTAGATAATAAAATTAAAACATTACCCCCACCTAATATTTCAAACTTCCTCTCACTTTATTCGGAATTTACATCCTGCCTACTTTCTGCAGCTGATGAGTCTATTCCTTTAAAAAATTCTGCTCGAAATAAAATCCCATCCCCTCCTTGGTGGGATGCGGAATGCACGTCAATAATCAAAGAACGCAAAGAGGCAGAAAATACTTTCGCATCAGACATGTCGATGGAAAGGTATTTAAACTTCCAGAGAGTCTCTGCCCGCTCTAAAAGAATGTTAGCAAAAAAGAAATCCCAAGGATGGCGAAACTTCTGCGAGTCTCTTTCTCCTCGTGTCCCTGCTTCCTTAGTATGGAAAAAAGTTAAAGCTTTCAGGAGATCCCAATCCTCCAATCTTAATACCTCTTCAAATGACTCAGGTCCTTGGCTATCTGAATTTGTCAATAAATTAGCTCCCCCTTTCGTCCCTTTTCACGACTGTCTCCCCTCATCTCATCCTCCTCCCATCACATCTGACAAAATGAATGATCTTTTCTCCTTTTCAGAACTCAAGTGTGCTCTAGATCACCTCAGTGATTCCTCCCCTGGTATTGATGGAATACCATACTCTTTCATTACCAAGTCCTCGAATAATTCCAAATTATATCTACTAAACATAATTAACCAGATTCTTGTAACCGGCACAGTACCTAACTCATGGAAAACCCAAATCATTATCCCAATCCTTAAACCCGGCAAGGATCCCAGAGATAGCTCATCATATAGACCCATCGCCTTATCTTCTGTTCTAGCGAAAATATTAGAGCATCTGATTAAGAATCGTTTGGAGTGGATATTGGAAAACAGAGGCCTTCTCTCCAAAAGCCAATTTGGCTTCAGGAGAGGTATGGGGACTACAGATAGCCTTAGCATATTTACCACTGATGTACGAATTGCTTTCTCACAGGAAGAACAGCTCCTTGGGGTTTTCCTAGACATATCTTCCGCCTATGACAATGTCCTTCTTCCAATACTCAGGCAAAAGCTGCTCTATCTGAGTATCCCTGCGAGGCTGGTCAACGTTATTTGCAACCTTTATATGGAACGTTCTATTCGCGTCCGTATTCAAGGATCTCTGCTCCCCCCTAGATCTGTCTTTAAAGGACTACCCCAAGGCTCTGTCTTAAGTCCCATTCTATATAATGTCTACACATCTGACCTTGACCAATCTGTCAACTGTTTTTGCAACATACTTCAATATGCGGACGATATTGCCTTATATATAGCTTCCAAGTCTCTGCAAGACGCTGCTTCTCGCATGAACTCTGCGCTTGGTTACCTAAATGATTGGCTAGTTGACCATGGACTGTCCCTATCTGTACAGAAATGCAATGCCATCGTATTTACACGTAAGAGGCAAACTCCTACTATAGACATAATGGTAGATAATCAACCTATTGCCGCTCTTGATAAAGTCAAGTTTCTTGGTGTCATTCTGGATGCCAAAATGTCAGGATTACATCACCTCAACTATGTATGCAGCAAGGCAGAAAATAGTGTCAATGTGATTCGGTCCCTTTCAGGGGTCCGATGGGGGTCACACCCATATAGCCAAAAACTGTTGTACAATGCCATCATCCGTAGTCACTTTGACTATGGGTGCTTTCTCCTGGAGCCATGTAGCAAGTTAACTCTTTTAAAGCTTGATAAAATACAATACAAGTGCCTAAGGATCATTACTGGCGGCATGAAGTCTTCGCCTACCAATGCGCTTCAAGTGGAATGTTTGGAAGCGCCGCTGATTCTACGAAGACAGTACTTGGCAGATAGATTCTTCTACAACATCGCCCAATTCTCTCCTCATCCCCTTCTTGACAGACTCCAATCTCTAGCACAGCTCATAAATACATCAAGATATTGGCAACACAAAGAACATCCGCACCTAATACAAAGCTTTAATAAATTTTCCAATCTGCCAGCCCCAGTTCATCAACTAAATAAAAATGCTCTATTTGAATTTGACTTCGATTCTCTGATCTACAAACCTAACGTCCTGCTTAACCTGGGCATTAATAAATCCTGTCCTGGAGCTGATAAAGTATTCAACAGTATACTAGAAAGACACTGGCCCGATTGGTTAACCATGTACACAGATTCTTCTAAAACATCCAGTGATACTGATGTTGGTGCCGCTGTGTGGATTCCCAAATACAGTATAATATTAAACTTTAGGTGCCCTCCTGGGTCATCTATCTTTACGGGTGAATCCGTTGCCCTTCTGGAGGCGGTCTCATATGTCGAATCGCATCAGTTAAATAAAACAATAATCTTCTCTGACTCATTAAGCTGTCTACAGGATCTATGTAAATACCCTTTTCACTCTAGAGACAATTTTTACATCACACTTAAGATAAAAGATATCTTACGAAAATGTGAATTGGCTGGTATTCAGGTTCTGTTGGCTTGGATTCCAAGCCACAGTGGCATCAGGGGAAATGAGGCAGCTGACCTGCACGCCAGGGAAGCCATTCAAGTTGGGTGTTCCAACCACTACCGCTGCTTTAGTCGCGACCTTCGGACCCTGGCTAAACCTGATATGATGAAAGCATGGAATGACCAGTGGCAGTTAACAAGACAGATGAAGGGCAAACATTATGGTGACTTACAGCCTGACTTGCCCAATAAGCCTTGGTTTTGCAAGTTTCGAAAATTTAATAAAGCAGTTACATCCACAATAACCCGACTGCGATTGGGACATGTCTGTTCCCCGGTGTTCCTCGCTAAAATTAGAATCCTGGACAGCTCAATATGTGAGTGTGGTCTTGAGGAGGGATCCTTGGAGCATATGTTCTTTTCATGCCCTAAAATAACAGTACCCCTGTACGAGATCCTCCCTGCAAAGCTTCCTCGTCCTGTAAACATTAAATTTATGTTAACACTGGTTCATTCTCCCTTTGTTAATGTTCTTGCTAAATTTATCTCCGCTAATAATATTAGATTATAAAATTCAAAACTACCGGTAACTCCCAATATATATAATATATATATATATATATATATATATATATTACTGAAATGTATATTATAACTAACTGTAATTTTTATATGTGTATATGTGTGTTGTCTTGGTTTAGAGGACCTTTTATGTGTTTATGTGTTTGTGTCGTCCCCTTGCAAGTTTGTGTTGTCTTATCTGTTTCAGCACTCAACTGAACCTCGACCAGGCTACCATACCGCACAAACTTTATGGCACTGTGTCTTCTCTAACCGTGACATTGGCAGAATCATCGTCAACACGATGGAGCCACAATCTTAAATTGGAATTGGAATTGCATCACTTTCGTTCTTAGGTGTTACGTGATTACATTTCTCTGTCTAACAAGTCGTGACGTCAGATACGTTACATCTTGTAGTTAATAATCTAAGCATTTGACATTTAGTTGAGTGGTTTTTGGCTGACTAAACGTCAAACTAAACAATTCAATACACGGTTCTAAATAGTAACTTTTTCTGAATTGTTTAGCCTTTTTAGAGTAAAAAGTGATTATTTAAAGTGATTATTTTTATTTAAAACATTATTTAGTGGATTTGTGTTGCTCACCATGTCCGACGAGTGGCTTTTTTTTGAACTTTTGGAAAGTGACGCTGATAATTCCGAAGCAATACTGCAAAGGAGGGTGATGAGGGATGCGAGTGATCCCTTTAGCATGGATGATGTACAATTTGTTAAACGTTATCGTTTATCAAAAGAATTGGTTCATCATCTTTGTGAAGACCTTCGCCCACTTATCACCCAGCCTACAAAATGTACTGATTTAGCGGTAGAAATAAAGGTATGTACGCTAAATGACTCTATTTTTATATATTATAAAAATATATTTGATGATAAATAAATAACCTATCACTTTGTTGTAGGTCCTTATAGCTCTATCATTTTATGCGACGGGGTCGTATCAACGGCCTACTGGCGATATTGCATCACATTCTGTAGCCCAACCGACTGTCTCTACAGTGATATCGCAGATCACCAAATGTTTAAACGATCCCCGCATAAGAGCTAAATATATAAAGTTTCCTCAGAACATAGGAGATCGCAGAGAAAATCTTTTAAAGTGAGTACAAAACCTTATTTGACACAAGTAAATACTGTGTTGAGAATATAAGTGTATAAACTAATTATAATACTTATTTGTAGATTTTACAACAAATTTGGCATACCGGGTGTACTAGGTTGTATTGATTGCACTCATGTGGGAATCGTACGACCTAGTGAACATGAGGAACGGTACTATTGTAGGAAGCAATACCACTCACTTAATGTTCAATTGGTAAGACACTAGGAAATAAAAAACTTTATAGTAATATTAATTTAATAATATGTATACCTAGTATAAAAAGTACGTAAGAATTGGCAGCTTCTTAAATCTGAAACAAAAAAAATATTTTTTTAGATATGCAATGCTGATATGGACATCATCAGTGTTGATGCAGGTCATGGAGGAGCAACACACGATTCCTTCATATGGGGTAACCATCCCTTAAAAGCTCACATGGAGGAAATCAGTCCCAGCGAGGCTATTTGGTTACTGGGTATGTATATTTATAAATGATTTTGAGATTACAACTTTCCTTAAGATTTATACTGTTTTACAGTTGTTTTAAAGTTTCCTCTTTAGTATTACAGCATTTTTCGTTCATTTGCAGGCGATTCTGGGTACCCGCAGAGAAAAACAATGATGACTCCCATTGTGGATGCTGCACCTGGATCGCCTGAGGCGCACTACACTGACATGCACGTGAGGACTCGAAACATAATTGAGCGGTGTATTGGGCTTTTGAAAGCGCGCTTCCGCTGTTTACTTGTACACAGAATACTACATTATTCACCACCAGTAGCAGCAAGTATTGTAAATGCTTGTGTAATATTACACAACATTTGCAATAGAGCTAATATCGCTGTACAAGAACTCAGTGAAGAAGAAGCTTCTCATGAAGTTCAAATGCAGCCAAGAATGAGTGCTCACCGTACTAGTCAGTCAGCCTCAACATCCTCTAACCATGAGCTGAATGAAGGTGTTGCTGCAAGGCGGGAGTTGGTTACTCGTTTGTGGACGTCGCGCCGTACTTAAAAATAGTACATAATTGTCATTTTTATTTTGTTTACAATATAAACCTATTTACTGTTTTTATTTATTAGTTACTTGTTTGTTCCAATTGTAAACTGTTGTGTGGTGATGTGTTGTAACGAATATTATTTCTTGAAAAATATTTTACACTTATTTTTGTTTATACATTATATAAATTTGGTGTTCATAACTGTGTACTTTTTAAGAGTTCTCTTTCATTAATCAATACAAAATCTATAAATAAAATATATTTTTTCTAATATTGATATTGACACTGAATAATTTCTTTCATTTAGTAACAATGCAATTTTAATATATTTCACAGACAGACACACACACAAACTTATAACAGCTCTTTAGCATCGGGGTTAAAAAATAATAATTGAAAGTTAAAATATTGTTAACACTTGTAACTGGTACCAGCCACACTGTTTATAAGCAGTCTCAAACATGTTACCCACTTGAGCCCACTTATAGTCCTATAGTTCAAGTTACTTTAAACACATTCCAATCTAAAAATAACTGTTTTAACTTTTAGAAAATAATAGGTATTGTAACAGAAAATATTAAATTACTAAAATAAAAACATTAACACTTACTTAGGGAAATGGATTAACTTGGACATTAGGTAACCCAGCTCCATAGTCCTGCCCCAATATTTGTAAAAAAATATTTTCTATTTCATCTAAAGGTAAAGGAACTTCTGGAATGCCCCCACCAGTCCGAGCTTGAGAAGCCCTTACCGCAGCAACTCTCTTTTTAAGTTTGGCCTTGTACTCAACCCAATACTGTAATAAATAAAATTAAGAATATAGTAATACTTTGAATATCTAAGCTCTATTCATCTTTTGGTTTCCACTTTATTACAGTTTAAATGATGACAAGTCTTGTTTTTATTGTTACTAGTTGGTTATTACTTGGAAGAGCGGGAAGCCCTGACACAGGTATTAATTTACTTAAAAGGTTTAGTTCTTTAATTCAAAAACTGTGTTAACTGTAAGTTGTTGCAATAAATCATTTCATTAGTAAATATGAATTATTTTGTAATTAGAATAACTAATTTTGACTTACTATAAGACCACCCTTTCCAGTCTTTCGAGGCTCCTTCACCCAGAGAATTTAGTGACTGGGCCACTGTCTCCCACATTCTTCGGGAGTGACTCCTCGCATGAGCTGACAGCTATATCTCTATGAGAGTTAAGAAACTCCCACAACGCCTCAAGTTGAGCATATGTGACCCGGCGTCTATGTTGACTAGATCTACAAATAAAGTTTAACAAATTGTAAAATAATAGTTTGTAAATTAGGTATTGCAGACTTTATTTCAAAATAATTTTACACCAAGATAACAAGTAGGTACTACTTACGACATATGTATTCCTTGGAATAAAATGTAAATCACGAGAACCACAAAACGTAGGTACACTACTTACTTACTTTTACGTATTTATAATTAGAGAAAACTTGTTTATTTACTCGCGGCAAAATTAAAAACTTTAAGAAGTGCGTTCGAAACATCGTCGTACCGATCAATATATGTTTGAATAAAAAATAATTTATAAAAAGAAATACAAGTAAAATACTAAATTATTTTAGAGCTTACAAAGTTTTAAAGCTGTTTTATGAAAAATATATATTTCGAAGATTGTTATCCAACAGATTTTAACCAAATCATAAAACCGTAACTTACCGACAAAAATGTGGAACTTAGTTTAGGAACGCCACTTGAAGTTAGGACTAAACCGATAAAACCAGCCAGAGACAACTAACAAGCGAGTTAAATGTTTAACCTTGGTCTATCCAGGCAGAATAAACGCATGTCATAATACGAATTTAAGCAAGCCAGTTTACGGGCTTGAATTGAATTGCATAGAACTTGGATGGTTTTCTAAAAGTTCATAATAGGCCTACAGGTTATTTTAATCCAAACATGTTAAACATATGTTAATCCTAGTTACCTCTACTTGTTTTGTTTTGTTTTTATTGATTGATTTATTGTTTTATTTTGTCATCCCTTCTGATAGAGGTAAATTGTTAATTGTAATTCACTGTCGACCCTTATGATTCAGGTGCACCCAGTATAAGGGTTGCAGGAAATCTTATCTATACCTATCACACAACCTGCACTTAATCTTATAATTCTATATACCTAATCGTAATTGTCTATTTGTGTAAGTTGCAAATAAAATATTTTTCATTCTCATTTTTCATTTCTAATATCTAAATTCCTTTATAATAAAATTCAAATGAAAATACCAGTAACTTTTTCCAAAACTCGACGAAAAACTTTATACCTGGGATGTACTTATTCGTGAACTGTATGCTGTTTGATGGAAGAATATATTTTTTAAGAAATTTTTGTATGTGGCTGCCTTATGCAGATCATCATTCCATCTAGCCACGACGCCCGTTCCACACTACGCTTGCCTAGTCGCAGTCTCAACTTGAGAATTTGTGCGACTGTGGTAATCAGTCATATCCCAACTTGATCATACAGAAAAATAAATTTAAACTTAGATTATAACTTCAGAATAAAAACAATTACCATCCTGCCACACTGGCTCCCACTGCTCCATTGGTCCAACAGCATCGGATCTTCCTATAACCACACCAGCTTTCGACACACCAATGTACTTCCCATAGCCTGATTTGAGAGCAAACTTGGTCTCTCCCGCTGGGAATGCTGTGAATATTTCTTCTGGAGATGGACCTTCCCCATCATCATGGGGTGCTCCGATGGTGAACAAGCCATTGTCTAAAGCAGATATGTAACAGTTATTGCCGAACTCAATAGAGATGGAGCCTGTTATGTCTTCGATTTTCTCAGCCTTCCACCAGCCCCCGTGTTTCATTGAGTCTATGTCTACTTTAGATTCTTCAGACTTTTCTTTCTTCCTATGTTTGCGTTTTTTTGCTCTGAAAAATTAAAATTAAATAATAAAAAGAAGGTAGTACATATCAACTACTACTCGATCATTAAAATTGCGGCAGACATATGCCCAGCAGTGGACGTCTAAGGACTCATACGATGATGATGATTCCTTCACCATCATCAGCAACCACCATCGGTGCTGGACATGTCTGCCGAAATTTTAAGGATCAAGCTTATTTTTGTCGGAGTGTACAAAAGGGGGCGCTATGAATCAGCTCCCTTTTGTACACCCTAACCAAAAACTTCCTTGGTCTTGTCTCCCTTTATAAGATTAGTTCCCGCGTTTAACTAACTGCCTTTGGCCTTTGTTTACCTGTAGTTACAATATTGTAGGTTGTCTTCTAAAAATTTAAAGTAAAACTTACTTGGTCTTGTCTCCCTTTAAGATAAGTTTTCCGCGTTTAACGGCAGCATACTCATCAGTCATAATTGAATAATAAGCTCAAATAAGTTTACAATTTAATGCGAAAATAGCAAATTCGTCGATATAAACAATGAAATACAAAAAAACTTGAATGAACTTTGAATGAAACGAATATTACATACACAAAGTAATGTAAATAGCACACACACACTTCACTAAAATATACTATTATAATCTATGGATTATAGATAATAAGGCGGCTTTACATGAAACAATTGTCGAACGACTAAGCTAATAAGTTATGTTACGTTATACCTACATATGTATGTGAATTTATTTAGCATTAAAGGCAGAAACACATTTCGTGACGCGACGACGCGACGCAACGCGCGTGGAGTCTATCAAAACGTACTAAATTTTATGACCAGAAACACATACCTTGCACATACCCCACGTAAATGAACCGGTGCCTTTACTCACAGATACTTTATGTAAAACGCATGACAGCAAAGATAATATAACTAGTACCTACATGACAGACAGGCAGGACTGCTTTACTGTCTTTTAATACCTGGATCTTAAGGCCCCGATTCACAATGGCCCATGCTGGCCCAGTACAGGCCATCGCCATTGTGTACACGAGGCAATGGTGCATGATGGCAGACAATTGCCAATGGGCCAGGCATCGTGGCGCGCAATGGCGAAGTTGTCGGATTTTCGGGCACACTTCAAAAGAATCGTGGCGTAGCCTGGCCCTTGTATTCTCTTTGGCCTGGCCGGTAGTGTTCACACAGTTGCCCATTGTTCAGTTCGTCACCGACCGCTGACAGGGTGGTGCGCTTTTTTAATTGGAGAATTGTTCAGTTTCTGATTGAGAAGTAGGTGCAGAAGAAGTTGTATGCAGTATATAAATATGCTAGCGACCCACCCCAGCTTCGCACGGGTTGACATTTATTTTTTAAATATTTTGGGATAAACGCAGAGTAAATGAATGTTTATGCAGAACATAATTATTTTTTTAATACTTTTCTTATAAATTTTCCCGGGATCCCTAATTTTTTTTTAGTAATAATTATAGCCTAAGTTACTCAATGATAATCATCATCATTATCAGCCTAAATACGTCCACTGCTGGACCTATGCCTCCGCAATAGAATACCATTTTTATTAAGTAGTCCATTGGGGGATTTGCCATAATCACCACGCTTGGCTGATCGCAGTAAGGATCTTAACATAGACACACAGGAGAACGCCGCTGCCCGTCCCTGATGCAATCCCTTAGTCGCCTTGACGACACCCACGGGAAAGATAGGGGTGGCCTATTCTAAGCCGGGAACCACACGACAGAATAAATACACAATTCTCATGGTGAAAGAATTTTTTAAATCGGTCCAGTAGTTTTGAGTTTATTCGTTACAAACATACAAATCTTTTCCTTTATAACATTAGTGTAGATGTACCTAGATTGCCGCGGTCGTGACTACTTCGACGTCCATCGCGCGTGTGTCGCCAGACGGCAATGACGAGCCGTGGGCCATTGTGTGAACACCTTTTCGTTGTTGGGCGATGCTGGCCTGTGCTGGCCTATCGCGGCGCATGGCCGTGCAAGGGCCAATGTGTACTGGGGTCTTTAGATTATATACTACCTACGGATGAAGGGTGACCGTCACAACCGGTCGGTCACGGACCGTCACGTTTTGTGTCACTCCCATGATTGACTCGAAACTGGCAGATCCTAATAAAGAGAGGCTATCAAATAAAAAAGAAGAAGAAGATGGGTGACCGTCTTCGAAAGGAGTGGAGGGCAAAACGAAGACGCATCGAAACAAATCTTTCCGCGACGGAATCTATTAGATTCATCTCCTGTTCTGTTGTCAAGTGTCTTAAGAATGAATGAATTAAAAAAAATAACAGTGTAGTGAAAAAAAATTTGTAGTGAAAAGCATAGACAATCGCAATTAGAGTAGTGATGTACAAATTCCCGTCTCTTTCTCTTGGCCTAATTTCATATAAAGCTATCTTTGTCTAACGTTTACCCGTAGTGTATGGAGCACCTATGAACGAAGAGCGCGCGCAGCGAATACGAATTCGTCTATGCACGCACGCCATTTTGTAATTTTGAGCATGTTGACTCGCATGCAAAAATGATTTTCTTGACGGAAATAAATAGTTTTAAAAGTGTAATTCGTTATTATATTTAGTGCTTAGAATGGATACAACCAAAATGGATATGTCAGACGTGAAGTCGTTTAACACGGAGGTATTTTTGCGGTGCATTTGTGATGTTCTTCGTAGTTAGTCCGTGGCATCTTTATAATCATCTTTTTCTTTCAGCTATCCGGGTTGTACGATAACAAGCCGCCTATATCAAAGGCGAAGATGAGTGCTATCACACGAGGTGCTATAAAGGCTATAAAGTTCTACAAACACGTAGTGCACAGTGTTGAAAAATTCATACAGAAGTGTAAGCCCGAGTACAAAGTTCCTGGTTTATACGTGATAGATTCAATAGTACGACAGTCCCGGCACCAGTTTGGACAAGACAAGGATGTGTTTGCACCAAGGTTTGCCAAGAACATGCAGCAGACCTTTGCAAACCTGTTCAGATGCCCCGCAGAAGATAAGGTTAGTTACATAAAAAAAAATATTTAAGGTTATACTTTGCCTCTTGTTTGATAACTGTAAGTAGTTGCTTTGTCAAATTTTAGTATACCAGTGTTATGTATTGAGTATTGAAATTATAGTCATCCACATTGTTTGATATGGTTTGCTTGTTTAAATGCCATAATATGACATGGATATAGCTTTAGTGCGATAATAAGTAACCCTTCAAATTGTTGCATATAGTATTCATCATGTTTAGAGATAACCAAACCCTCTCTCATCAACATTAACGATATTCAGAACATAATGGTGATGACTGTAAAGCAGCGCTTCACTGAGGCATCAACCATTTCGTCTCACCATGCCAAACTTTTAAATGTGGTGGATCAATAAATAAAATTACCTTGATCTATTTGATTAATTTATTATCCACTGGCACTGCAGTGTTTTTCATAAAGTGTGTTGAATGAGGCAAAATACTGGATATTGTTATCACCATCAGAATACTGACTTAATGCATATGAAGAAGACAAGTTGTTTTTGGTATCCTTTGGGATATTAAATCCACACATTGATAAAGAAACTAGTAGATTTTATAGAATTAGTATGGCACATTTTTTTTAAATATCACAGGTTACAAAAAAAACATTAAGCTTTCTCCCATAGATTTGGGATGGGCAAAATAGTCTTCATTCACATTTCATAGACCCTGGTAGTATAGCACATTGCACTTTTCTTAATCTTTCTTGCTAAAATATGGAAAGACCTGTGTGTTGGCTTTACCGCAGAAGATCCTCCAAATGGAGAACCTGCAGCAACTCTGTCACCAACATTCTCTCTAGTGACACTAGCATCTTCTCTGGTGTTAAATAAAATAGCCTTTTATACTGGAGTCATGTATGCATACATCAATTGATAAATTAGATTTCAAACATTAATTATTTCCATTATTAATTATTTGATGTCAGGTTTATTCTTTTGTCGGTGTGCCTGTTGGCAGAGGCCCCTTCCATTCTTGTCTGTCCTGCGCCTCTCTGGTGTTACAAGTATCTATTGCCATTGGTGGCAATGATGATTTACTATCTAGTGGACTAGATGTTGCTTCCTAGTTATATAATTTTTTTTATTATAAATAACATCATGAACTCTTAATTATTATGATAAAAGTTACTGCATTCTATAATTTAACAGCTAAACTGTATTTCCAGCGCAACATAATCAGAGTGCTCAATCTATGGCAGAAGAACAATGTGTTCAGTTCGGAGGTGATCCAGCCGTTGTTAGATATGGCTGATCCTAACCACCCCTTGCACCAGGAGATCCAACAGCAACAGAATAGCACGGCCAATGGTGAGTTTGGAACTTAACAACTTCTGCTTGAAGATAATGTGATTCATTTCTACTCAGCTTATACAGCAAGACAGGTTGCAAATGTAAAGGCTGAAATTACCCACTTTAGAGCGAAGATGGCTGGACTTGTGATGATTACTAGCGATGGAAAGTGGATGACAGATACGAGCTGGTGAATAGAGGTCCACACTCTTCTAATGATGAATACATCACTGCAGTATAAAAAAGCTCATAATTCGTCAGGAATTATGAGCTTTTTTATAGTGAAGCAAAAATAACACAAAAACAATGTTGAGCTTTAAATAATAAATGAAATCCATTTATTTTAGACAAAAGTCCATAACTAAATCTAGTCACATTTAAAGATGTCAAAACTCTATCTAAACACAACATATGCGGTTAAATAACAGCATACTGTTTTGAATGACCTGCTAGGTTTTCTGCAGATCTGATAAATGCAGAGACTAATAAACTCATGAAAAAAAAACGACCAACAAAATAGATACAGTTGAACCACCAGTGATTGAGCTGCCTGTATGTTAATAATATTTTATTTATTGATCAATTGATCATTGTCTTCCTGTCTATCTTGTCTCAATTTTCCCCATTATTGTTGGTTTACACATAACTCATTTGGTCTTGCAGTCTTTTGGTGGTCCTTCGGACTGACACAGACAAGCTTCACTATAAGGGTTTCCATTAGAACCCTAAAAACTAAATGGATGAATTATCTAGATGGAATAATTTACTGGAATTTGCTGCAATGAATAAAAATGTTTAAGACTAATTGACTGATGTATGTTTTGTTTCACTTATTCCAGGGAGCAGTCTCAATATAAGCCACAACACATCAGACAACAAGATATCTCCGGTGCCACCTCCTCAGCACACCCCACATGCTTCTACCCCTGGTGGTGATCAGGTAATTAGCTTGTGTTGCTGAAGCCTTGTAGATTTTCTCTTTCTTTTAAACGAAACTTGTTGGAAAGATGTGTAATGACAATTGCAAACTGTCACATTATTTTCCTTTAAAGACTGCATTAAATTAAATTAAATAAAATGAAAGTCACACATCATCATGTCAGCCCTTCAGACGTCCATTGCTAGACATAGGCCTTCCCGCCACCTTCTTCAGATCGTCGGTCCACCTGCCGGCGGGGCGTTCCACCCTGCGCGTGCCGATCCGCGGTCTCCACTCCAGAAACCCTCCAACCCTCCTTCAAACAAACCCTGAGCATAGCCCTCTTCATAACTAGCTGAGCGATTTGAAACTTGTGGATCAGGTCCAGGATTTATCACAGAATCTGTAATATATCAGTTATACGATCGACACTACAATTTTATTACATTAGTTAGATAACTAGTGATGTATATGGCTCATATATTTCATCGTCTCAGTTCCAGGACCAGTCTTCAGGCTCCCAGCCGGGTGTGAAGTTCAACCGCAAGTTGCTGAACGACTTCGAGTATGAGAGCGAGGACGAGCCCATGTGCGACCCCCCCTCATACCCCCCGCCGCCCGCGCACCCCCCGCCCCCACAACACAACCCCGCCGACGCGCTCGGAAGGTACACTATAATGAACCCCATGTTCTTGGCAGTCTTGGCTATATAACGTGGGACAGGTATCGATGATTGAGCACTAGTGTAAAAACCCCACGATAATCCATAGTTCACTATTATGCTATCGTTATTGTGGCCTAAACAAACACATGTTCAAGCTCGATCTCCGAACCACAGGAGTGTGTAGGCTCTGTGAGGAAGCAGAGGAAACCCCCATGTACCTCCTGTTCGAGTGCGGCCCACTGATGCGCAAAAGAAATACACACCTTGGTAACTACTTGCTTCACCCTGACGAAGTAAAACAACTCAGTGCTAAAAGCACTGTGCAGTTTCTACTATAGTATGGTGGCGATCACAATAGACCAGAAATGGTCGCAGTGATACAAGGTCTAGGCTGAGACCTTGAAATAGCCCTAACTCGAATAATAATCGTTATCGTTTCGTCCCTACTACAGTTTTGTTATTTGAATGAATATATGAATATACTTTATTGAACAAAAATCACAGAAAAATCCTTACAGTAAATGTACAAGTGGCGGCCTTATCGCTTTAAGCGATTTCTTACATGTTACCTTATTTATAGCTAGAGACATTTTTTATTACAGATGTGTACATGTTTTCATTTAAAAATTCAAACTGACTACCACGAGACTACTGTATTGAACCATAAAGAACTTCACAGTATTGATATAGCTGTTTGTTCCCTGTGATCGAAGTGAAAAGCAGCGTGTTCAACTGAAATTTTCTTCAAAATTCCGTCTATTTGTTGCAGCATACTAACAAATCCTGAAATAATGCGGCAGCTGCAAAGTTTGCAGGCGCAAATGCAGCTCATGACGGGGATGCAGATACCTGTGAGTGCACCACATGTTAGTTTTGTATACCTTTATATATTAGCCAGGAGTCAAAATGATAATTATCATAGATAAAAATATATCTTGATAAAAATAAAAATCATAAAACAACTAAAACGCTAGAGTAGAATAGAACCTCTCCAACTCTTCCCGTGGATGTCGTACAAGGCGACTAAGGGAATACATTATAAAACATCAATCAGGCCTCCCCAACCAGTCTGGCCAGCGCGGGGAGTGTAGGCCAAATCCTCCGTCTGTCTCCGGCAGATGAGAAAAGGTTGTGCTCCTGCAGTGGAGACAAAAATAACCTGATGATGATGAAACGCTAACGCTGTCAATGTTGCTGTCATTGTTTACGTGTATCCAAACGCGTTTTGCTGATTCTGCGCACATTCAAACGCGTTAAGTGATACATAAATAATGGTCACGCCTTGGTCCCAAAGGGGTAGGCAGAGACGATGTATCGCCACTTTGCGCAATCCAATGTCGCAAAGCGACTTTCCTTCTTACGTTAAATGATAACTTAAAAAATCTGGTTGTGACATTGTGTTTACTAACAAACAAAATATTATAGTTTAGTTTTTTAATAGTATAGTTTGTATATGTGTCCAGTTTTATCACTATTTGACTAGAGTGATTGTATACGAAAATGCCATGATTATTATTGGAATTAATATTGATAATTAGGAAGCCCGATATTTAGCGTTAGTCTTCACGACGCAAATCAACTAAGCCTTGATTCTAATAGATGTCAGTAGTTTGTTGCGCTGATTTTTTTTTAACTTTCTAGAACCTAATGCCAATGATGGGTGATATGCAGTTACAGCAGCAGAACCAAAACCAAGCGTTACCATTTTTGGTAAGTAAAATAACACACAATACAAAGTATCTTAGAGCAACACAGCCTTGTATAGATGTTATACACATATGTATTATGTGTACGTATATGGTTGGCTGACTTATATTACAGTACATAAACAACTAATAAGTATTTATTGGGATATATAATATAATAGTATATGCGAACATATGTATATACAATAAATATATAGATATATCATTCACTTATTCGTTTATCGTCTATGTATATATTGTTCGTTTATGTTTATGTAATATGTATTGCCAAACTTTATTAAAAGTACATTTCTTTATCCAAATTTGGTACTAAACGCATTATACTTGTCCTTTCGGTTACTCTAAGGTTGACTTGAAGAGATCTCTAAGTGGGATAAGTCCGCCTTTGTACACAAAAATAATATATAATTAGTCTGGCAGTTCTTGAGTACTGGTACAACAATCAAATGTACAATGTAAAATAGGCTGGTAAACAGTCAAACGCATACAGGTTGGAGTGTGGTGTCAGGCAGGGGGGGTTGACGTCGCCAAATCTCTTCAGTCTGTATGTAAACGACTTGATAACGGAGCTGAGCAGTATGCATGTCGGATGCTACGTAAATAATACGTGTGTGAATAATATAAGTTACGCAGATGATATGGTTCTGTCAGCTCCTTCGGTCAGTGCCCTCCGCAAATTGTTACTGGTATGTGAACAGTACGCAATTAAACATGGGCTTGTATATAATGTAAAAAAAAGCGAGTACATGGTGTTTAAGGCGAGTGGAAAGGGCCCTGGCAGGGTGCCTCCCATTACAATGAATGGCGCTGCCCTTCGCAGGGTTACCCAATTTAAATATCTAGGTCATTATTTAACTGAAACATTGAATGATGACCTAGACGTCGAGAGAGAGCGCAGGGCACTGTCGGTGCGTGGTAATATGCTGGTTCGCAGATTTGCTCGCTGTTCTATAGCAGTCAAAATAACTCTTTTTAAAGCTTACTGCCAGGTTTTCTACGCGGGCAGTCTGTGGATCACATACACCAAGCGTGCCTACAGCGCACTGCGCGTACAATATAATAACATTTTCAGGGCCCTATTGGGGCTGCCCCGATACTGCAGCGCGTCAGGGATGTTCGCAGAAGCTCTCACAAACGATTTTGCTGCAATAATGCGCAACAAAGCGAGCTCCCTGTTGCGCAGGCTGCGGGGCAGCGCTAATGGGATCCTGAAAATGATCAATGGGAGGTTTGACGGCCCCATCATTAGACACTGGGTGGGGCTGTTGAAACCTATATCTAGTTATGTAAGAAATTAGTTAATAAGTTTACTAACATAGTATTAAGGCTTTACTAACACTATGGATGTATATCTTATCTGAAATAAATAAATAAATAATTATAAAACCCCACACTACGTACACTTTTGTTTATTTGGTAAGGGAAACATATATTTTATATATAAACAAATCTAATAAAGAAATTGTTTTCAGAACTCCCAGGCAGACTCACAAAAGCAGAATGAGAGCAAAGACGAAGCGGGCAACAACGAGTCGGACATAGAGTTTGTAGAGACGGGTCCCCAAGTCATAGAGATTCCAGATGCCAATGACTCTAGGTAAGGCAAATGTTCTTAGAGGTCTAAAACCTTTGTAGCCCCTATAGCAGCGTCAAAATCAACCTCCAAGGCCCCACGGGTTTTATGTGTTTGACAGCGGTCGCAGTAATGACGTACCAGTGGTTAGCGAGGAATTTTCTGGGACTTGGTATTTAATTGGAACAGGTATCTGCTTTGTTACTACATGCCAAAATAACAGTTAATTTATATATTATCTTCTCATTAATGTGATTGAGACATTCTTTATCTCAAAAGCGACGCCGGGTTGATTATGAGATGGTAAGGTTCAGAACCGTTTTGCTTCCTCTTTCATAATGCGAACTGCTAAGGAATGGAGCTCCCTCCCAGCTTTAGTATTTCCGGACAAGTACAATTAGGATCTTTTCAAAGGAAGAGTGAATAGGCATCTTCTGGGTAATCGCGCTCCACCTTAGGCCTCATCATCACTAACCATTAGGTGTGATTGAGGTCAAGAGCAAGTCAGCAATAAAAAAAAAACTTGACAATTCTCAGCTCATCATTAGCTGAAATATGTCCACTGCTTAGCCTCCCCAATAGAATGTCACTTTTGGTGGGCTGTCCGTTGAAGGATTTGCCATAATCAGTCATCACCAGGCTTGGCAGGTGGATCGATGATCGTAGTAATGATCTAAATATACACAGGATAACGATGCTGCCTGTCCCTGGTGCAATCTCTGAGTCGCCTTGACGACATCCACGGGAAGATTGGGGGTGGTCCTATTCTAAGCCGGGAACCACACGGATTAATTCTCAACCCATCTATCAACTATTCGGTTACCTAAATGGTATCCGGAAGCGACCGGATGGGACCGGGCGTGTCAGCGCTCGTTGGGGAGGCCGTATGTCCAGCAGTGGTCAGCAGGCTGGTGGTGATGATGTACTAACTTGCAGGAGTCCCTCCCCGCGCGCGCGCAGGAACCGCTCGCGGTCCAAGTCCCCGCGCCGCCGCGGGCGCAGGTCGCGGACGAGGTCGCGCTCGCCACGGCGAAGGAGAGAGCGCGAACGGGAGAGGGAGAGAGAAAGGTAAATCTATTTGTAACCTTCAGTAGCATCATTCTTATTACATGAAGACATTTAGTGAAAGGGATGTTTCGGCTATTTCTAGTCATTTTGGCATAATGGTCATTTTGGATACATACAAACTTCTATAATTCCATAAGAAAAATAAACATAAAAAAAACAAACAGGCACACATTTAAATTTGAAAGCACTAAAATTAGTTCCGTCTTAAACTAAAATTAGTTTCTTCTTAGACTAAAATTAGTTTCGTCTTACACTGAAATTAGTTTCTACTTACACTAAAATTAGTTTCGTCTTACACTAAAATTAGTTTCTTCTTACACTAAAATTAGTTTCGTCTTACACTGAAATTAGTTTCCACTTACACTAAAATTAGTTTCGTGGTAACACTAAAATTAGTTTCGTCGTAACACTATACAGGGATAGCTACAATTTTACTGCTGTCTAATTTTAACGTTTTTCTTCAGAATCGAGTACTTTATGCGTGATATTGATTGATTTTGATTTTGTTAATTTTCTTTATCGATACGTATTTAATGTATAGATAATGAAGTTAGATGCTATTAGATGTCAGTATTCCTGCCAGCGCAAATCCGACCTTTGTTTATAAGACGTATCGTCGCTACTACTACTTAGAGAAGGAAGCCGACAGGAGAATTAGGCTTAGCCTATGCCTGATGCAATTGTTTTTTAATTCAGGGAAAGAGAAAAGGAAAAAGAGAAGACTTACAAAGAACGGGAAGCGGACAGGGAGAAGCAAAAGGAGAGGGAGAAGAAAGGACTGCCGCCGATTAAGAAAGAAAACCTTAGCGGTGAGTTCAACAATATTTATTTATTTAATAATTTATTGTACACACTAAAATACAAAGGAACAACACAGAGAAAAGAAAATTATACAAATATTAAGCTTATTTCTAAAGATATTTCTTCCAGCTAATTTGCAGTGAAGATAGGACATGTTTCTTTTGAACGGACTTGCTTTTGGCCTTTATTGCTATACCTGACTGAAGATATTAGTAGAATATCTAAAAGTCAAATGTCTAGAACTAAATAATTATAGCAATATTTAATTCCTGATATTTTACTACTTAAGCTGTTTGCGCCTCACTTCAAACCACCGGACCTAAAAATCGACTTCTGCGCATTTGAACGCCCATAGTTCAAGTTTGAACAAATTCGTGTAATACGAATGTATTTTTTATTTATTTATAATTTTTAAGATCTATTGACATTAAATATTCTATTTCTGTTGTAATATTATTTTTATTGTAATTTAATTTACATGATGACATCTGACATATTTTAATTTTAAATTTTAAATTGACATGTAATGAAAATTATCAATAAAGTATTTATATTTGTTACAAGCTGGTTAGCCGTGACCAAATTTATAATATGCTATACTAATTGGGTCTGTGGCAGTAAAATAATTTTTCGCACCAAAGGTTTTACCTTCATGATTTACACTAATTGGTTATTAAATTAGATAACAGATGCACATTTTAAAATCGTCTGTTATCTAATTTAATAACCAATTAGTGTCAATCGTGAAGGAAGAAACTTTGAGGTGACTTATGAGGTGCGAACATTTATTTTGCTTCATGGTATTAGTTGTAGGTACAGTTTCGCACTTACCCAGAAGATGCCTATTCACTGTTCCTTTGTACAGTATGCAGATGATAATGATGCCTGTGTGTACAGTGTGCAGCACAACGCTGTGGGTGGGCCACCTGTCCAAGCTGGCGACGCAGGAGGAGCTGCACGACCTGTTCGGGTCCATCGGGGGCGTGGTGTCCATCGACGTGGTGGCGCCGCGCGGGTGCGCCTTCGTGGTCATGGAGCGCCGCCGCGACGCTTACAAGGCGCTGCAGAAACTCAACAAACACAAGCTGCATATGAAGGAGATCACGGTGAGCCTTTGTTTGTTATAATACTGCATGTACAGATAGACGAGCGATCATATAGAAGCACAACATAATCAGGAGGACATTTGAGGATCAAATTAGTAACGTCCGCAAAAAGGCTGGGGTCCGCAGTGAGAAGAATAAAAGGAGGTGCATGAATAGGTTGGTGGATGTGAGTGAGGCTAGTGAGGTGTGTCAGGATCGCGCAAAGTGGGGATCCATCGTCTCTGCCTACTCCTCTTGGACCAAGGCGTGAGTATTATGTATGTATGTATAATCAGGATTATATATGTAAAGCTCTTTTTTTTTAAATTACATACATAATGCTCACGCTTATGTCCCAGAGGAGTATACTAATGCAGTGTATGCAAGTTTTCGTAAACTATAAATTCGCATAACTTTTCATTGACTGGGTCGATTGCAATGAAATAAAGCCTATATGTTACACTGAAATAATCACTATGTTTCTGTGAAAAGTCTATCAAAATCGGTTAAGTAGTTTTTAAGTGATGCGTGCACAAACAAACAGATAAACAGATAAAAATTCCAAAAATTTATCGTAATGTGTTCTATTACTTATCCTTAGACCCCCAATTTTTTTTTTGCAAATATGTTCAATGTACAGACACGGTATGTTTATATTTTTATTTATTAGATGATACTAATTTGTCCTGCGTGTGCAGGTGGCGTGGGCGCCGGGCAAGGGGGTGAAGGGCCGCGAGTGGAAGGACTTCTGGGAGGCCGAGGCGGGCGTGTCGTACCTGCCGTGGGACGCGCTGCACGCGCGCTGGGCGCTCGGCGCGCTGTCGCTGGACGCGCTCGAGGACGGCGGCGCCGTCGACGAGGACACCCTGCCGCCGTGGCTGCCCCCCAGGGTGAGTGACCAGGGACCCCACACTGCATACCTGCCGTGGGACGCGCTGCACGCGCGCTGGGCGCTCGGCGCGCTGTCGCTGGACGCGCTCGAGGACGGCGGCGCCGTCGACGAGGACACCCTGCCGCCGTGGCTGCCCCCCAGGGTGAGTGACCAGGGACCCCACACTGCGTACCTGCCGTGGGACGCGCTGCACGCGCGCTGGGCGCTCGGCGCGCTGTCGCTGGACGCGCTCGAGGACGGCGGCGCCGTCGACGAGGACACCCTGCCGCCGTGGCTGCCCCCCAGGGTGAGTGACCAGGGACCCCACACTGCGTACCTGCCGTGGGACGCGCTGCACGCGCGCTGGGCGCTCGGCGCGCTGTCGCTGGACGCGCTCGAGGACGGCGGCGCCGTCGACGAGGACACCCTGCCGCCGTGGCTGCCCCCCAGGGTGAGTGACCAGGGACCCCACACTGCATACCTGCCGTGGGACGCCATACCTACCTGCCAAGTAAAAAATAACTAAATTTGTTTCGATTCCTAAGTATTATTTCCTTTCACAGATAATCCCCAAAATAATGGAGAACATGCCAATGATGGGCATGCCGCCCGCACCGGCCGGCATGCTGCCCAACATGGCCGGCATGCCCACCATGCCCAACTCGTTACCGACCGGCAGCATGCCTCTTGGGAACATGCCACCAGGCAGTATTGCGCCTGGGAATATGCCCGGTAATATGCCTCCCGCCAACATGTTACCTGGAAACATGGGACCCGGGAACATGGGACCGGGCAGCATGGGCCCTGGAAATATGCCTCCTAGAAACATGACGTCCGGACCTATGGGGCCTGGAAACATGCCCAGGTTGCCCGGCGGTAACATGATGCCGGGAAGTTTACCGAACGCAGCGCCAGGGAATATTCCGATGCCGATGCAGAGGATGCCGCCGCCTGGGTAAGCTCAATTTTATAATAATTAAGCCCTCCACATACGTAGTTATGATATACGGGGTGGTACAGAAAAGTGTCACAAGCCAATTATTCTATCCTACTAATATTATAAATGCGGAAGTTTGGATATTTGGATGTTTGTTACTCAATCACGCTTCAACCACTGGACGGATCGTGATGAAACTTGGCACACATATATGTTAGGTCCTGGAATAGGACATTGGATAGTTTTTATCCCGTAAAGAACATCCCATTACTACGGGAAATATTTTGTGATGTTAAGTTGTCCCCGCGGACGAAGTTGCGGGCAACAGCTAGTAGCTAATAAAGATATCTGAAAAATTCAAACTTATATAGTTACTAGATGGCCTGATGCTAAATAGCATGTAATTATAAATGAAAAGTCTTTTCCCCTATAAGGTTTTTTTCAACGCCAATCGAAAGCCCATTTTTATCATCTACATAAAAGGTTATAGACTCCAATGTCGAAATTACAGTAGTTATCGCCGTGTGGTTTCCGGTAGAGTAGAACAGGACCACTCCAACTCTTCCCGTGGATGTCGTACAAGGCGACTAAGGGAGTACATTATAAAACATCAATCAGGCCTCCCCAACCCGTCTGGCCAGCGCGGGGAGTGTAGGCCAAATGCTCCGTCTGTCTCCGGCAGATGAGAGAGGGTTGTGCTCCTGCAGTGGAGACAAAAATAACCTGATGATGATGATGTTGAATGTTTAGTTAGTGGGACGCCCCGCCGCCAGGTGGACCGACGACCAAAAGAAGGTGGCCGGAAGCGGCTGGAAGCGGAAGGCGGAGGACCGGGTGTGGTGGCGTTCATTGGGGAAGGCCTATGTCCAGCAGTGGACGTCTAAAGGCTGACATGATGAATGTTTAGTTGTAGAAATAGTGTCCTGTTTTACTTTTAGACAAGGCAGTATATAAATTTAAAAAAAATCTTATTTCTAAGGCATATTACTCAGTTGACGAATTCCTGAAAGATGTTTCAAAGTAAGTACTTGACATTTGTGAATTTATGACATTATTTTATTATTATTATTATATTCTTTATTGCACATAAAAAATTTACAAAAAAAAGGGCATAACATAAAAGTGTACAAAGGTGGACTTATCTCTATAAGAGATCTCTTCCAGCTTGGGAATCTGTCAAATGTCAATGGAAGCAAACCTGCTCTTGAAGATTTATTCAGTTTTGTGTAAAAACAGTGATATTTGAACTTAAAAACATTGTGAAAGTGCAAATAAACTTCAGTGGAATCTGTGATAGTGTTATTCACACGCGAAACTCTGTTTTTCAACCAAAAATATACAATTAAAACCCCGCGAGTGACATTCACGGATATAAATTATTTTACTACCTACAAATTATTCATTTTAATTATGCTTCATTCTGACACCTTAAATAGTGTTGCCATAACAACAAAATAAACTCCCCAGCTAAAAATACCCAATCGGAAGTGGCTGCCCAGGCTTCCGGTGGTAGTGGGAATGCTACTGGTGCTAAAATAAATCTGGATCCATACAACCAAACGGAAGACGATGAAAATGATTGGCAAGTCACACCAGTTCTAAGCCAACACAAAAGAGCGTTTAAACGCATGAGAAAGAGCGATACGCCTTCGCCCGAAAGCCAAGTTTTATCTCAAAACCGTTTCTCTGCACTCAGAGTCGATGAGAAATTAGAAGATCCTCCTACAAAAGAAAAAGTTAATAAACCACCACCTATAGTACTGTATGGTGTGACAAATATTACAAAACTCAAAGAATGTATTGAAAAAATACTAGATAAATCAGAATATGCATTCAAAATCGTAACCAAGAACCAACTGCGCATGACAACTAGTAATATTGATACATATAAAAAATTAATGACCCTAGTTCGTGAAAAAAACTTGATAGGCCACACCTTTATCCAGAAAAGTGAGCGACCGTACCGGTTTGTTATCAAGAATTTACACCCATCTACACCCCTTGATTCCATAAAAGAGGCAGTGGAAAGTACTGGAAATGTGGTCAAAGGAGAAATAATAAATGCCAGACATGGATCAACAAAGACCCCACTATCAACTTGGTTCATCAACCTCGAACCCGGCCCAAATAATGAAGCAGTAAAATCATTAAAATATATTTATCATACGTCTGTAAAGATTGAAGATCCCAAACGTCAAAAATCAATTCCACAGTGCAAAAGATGCCAACAATATGGCCATACACGAAACTACTGTATGCGGCCATATAGATGCGTTAAGTGCGCAGAAAATCACAACACAGCAGACTGCCCCAAAAAAGATAGAATACAACCTGCAAAATGTGCCCTATGCTTAGGAGATCATGCAGCCAACTACAAAGGCTGTAGAGTATTTAAAGAAATACGAGAACGCAAGTTTGTCGCTAGACAACAACCAACCAAGCAAACTACTAAAGACAAAAACAAGGATATAAATCAGGAGAATCTCATAAAAGTACCCTACAAGGTACCAGAGGCAGACAAAAACTTAGCGCCAACATATGCACAAGCCACATCGGGAACAATGACAAACCTAGAAATAATCTTATCAAAACAAGCTGAAAAGCTAGACCGACTTATTGACCAAATGGGTAACCTTATGGGTCTCCTAACAACAATCGTTGCAAAACTAGTTCGATAAAATGGCTCTTAGAATTGCAACATGGAATATCAATGGCCTATTGGGCAAGAAACACGAAGTGGAGGTTTTGCTAAAAGTTCAAAAACTTGACATACTATTAATTTCTGAAGCACACCTTACTGATAAATCATCCCTGCATATAGATGGATACAACACTTATACAACTTGTCACCCTGATAACACGGCGCATGCAGGCACTGCAATTATCATAAAAAGAAATATAAAGCACCAGTTAATACCAGAACATCGAACCACTAAAATACAAGCTACATCAGTATTGGTGTATGACAAACAAAGCTCCATCACAATTTCATCTATATATTGCCCACCAAAACAAAGAAGAAACCCTGAGACAACTGAAGAAGACTTTAATACTTTTTTTAGTACACTGGGAAATAGATTTATAGTCGGGGGAGACTGGAACGCCAAAAATACGCAATGGGGTTCCCGACTTACAACAACTAGAGGTCGCAACCTAATGAAGAGTTCTAAGGCTAATCATCTGAGTATCCTGACTACGTGTGAACCAACACACTGGCCAACAGATCAAAACAAAATACCAGATTTGTTAGATTTCTATATCTACAGAGGAGTACAATCACATTTCCTACAAGTAGAAGGCTGTAATGATTCCTCCTCCGACCATACACCTATTATATTAACCATGAGTGAAACTATAATCAAATGCCCAACAAAGCCATACCTCTATAACAAACACACAGACTGGCTCTCCTTTCAGCAACACTTGGATGAAAACATAAACCTTAAAGTCTGCCTCAAAAGTTCAGAAGATATTGATAATGCTACCGAGTATATTACCAATACTATACAATCGGCAGCATGGCTTAGCACCACACCTATTAAACAATCCACAAGAGTTGATTCAAACCTGCCACAGGTTATAAAAGAGAAAGTGTTGGAAAAACGACGGCTGCGACGAGTATGGCATTCTAGTCGTCATCCCGCTGATAAAAAAGAATTTAACAAAGCAGCAGCAGAGTTAAAAGAATTTCTTATTGATATGGAAAACGAGACACTACAATTACATTTGCAAAACTTGACACCAATAGCTCCAGCGAAAGCCGAGAATTCACTATGGAAAATAACCAGATCTCGTGATAAACCCCTACAAGCTAAACACCCACTTAAGAGTGAAAACGGAAGTTGGGCCAAGACCGACGAAGAAAAAGTAGAAGCTTTTGGTTACTTTCTTCGAGATGTATTCACACCAAATAAGGACCTTGGCACTCATTACACAGACCTGGAAGTGAAGAAGTTTCTCGAAAGTGATCTTCAGCTAAGTCCTCCTATACGATGTTGCACACCTACTGAAGTAAGGCGAATCGTCATGCATCTAGACCTGAAAAAAGCCCCAGGCTTTGACCTTATAACGGCAGAAGTACTGAAAAACCTCCCTAAGAAAGCTATAATTTTCATTACCTCGCTTTACAATGCTATCCTTAGAACTTCGCATTACCCTAGCGCATGGAAAGTCTCTCAAATAACTATGGTTCCAAAACCTGGTAAGCCTCCACATCTGACATCTTCATACAGACCAATAAGTCTACTCCCAGTATTATCGAAGGTCTTTGAGAAAATCATTAAGACGCGCTTAAATGAATATTTAAAAGAACGTGACATGAACGTGATTCCCGACCACCAGTTTGGCTTCAGAACAAACCATGGAACCATCGAACAAGTCCACAGAGTGTGTGAACACATAAGAGATGCTCTGGAGACCAAAAAGTACTGCTCAGGAGTGTTTCTGGATGTGCAACAGGCCTTCGATAAGGTCTGGCATAATGGCCTGCTGTATAAGCTTAAAAAGTTGCTACCCCACAATATGTATATGCTACTGAAATCCTACATTGAAAAACGCATCTTTTATGTGAAGATTAATGACGCAATCTCCAATTTCTATGAAGTAAAAGCAGGTGTTCCTCAAGGCTCAGTATTGGGACCAGCTCTATACCTAATATATACGACTGACGTACCTGAATCTGACAATGTAATGACAGCCACCTTTGCAGATGACACAGCAGTGCTAACCTCTGATGTGGACCCTGATGTAGCCTCAAGTATTTTACAAAGACATCTAGATAAAGTTCATGAATGGATGAAATCATGGAGAATCAAAGCTAGCGCTCCCAAATCAAACCACATCACATTCACCCTAAGGAGAAAAGATTGCCCAGCTGTAAAGCTAGGCCAAGATACACTACCCCATAATACTGTCGTAAAATACCTTGGCTTCCATTTGGATCGCAAGCAGATATGGAAAACGCACATCCAAAAAAAACGTGATGAACTTAACCACAAGTACAGATCTCTGGAGTGGCTCTTAGGACGAAAATCTAGACTGTCTGTAGAGAACAAGGTTCTTATTTACAAGAGCATCCTGAAACCCGTATGGACCTATGGCATCCAACTCTGGGGTACAGCTAAAACGACAAACACTGAAATACTGCAGAGATTTCAAAATGGAGTGCTTAGGGCAATAGTAGATGCTCCATGGTTTACAAAAATGGATGAAATCCACAAGTACTTACAAATCCCTACCATCAAGGAAGAAATAAATACTATAACAAAAATCTACAAAAGTAAAATCTGGAACCACCAAAACAGACTTGCTCAGTGTCTCAGCGACCCACTACAAACAAGACGCCTAAAGCGGCTTCATACATGGGACAACCTATAAACATAAAAAAAAAGTTATACAAATAAAGGCAGTCTAACAATGGGAAGACGCGCCTAACATGCCATCTGAACAACATCAAAATAACTGCTTATGGTCTGAGGACCGATCGCATGTTGGTCAAAAATTTGAAAAAAAAAAAAAAAAAAAATTGCACATAAAAAATTTACAAAAAAAAGGGCATAACATAAAAGTGTACAAAGGTGGACTTATCTCTATAAGAGATCTCTTCCAGCCAACCTTCACTGTGGGAAAAGCTAAAACAAGCGGTAGGTCAAAAAGAATAAAAATAAAATGTGCATGGATATTGAAATTTTATAATAAAATATGTTACTATACATAGAATAAATGAGTAGGTATAGCTATTGATATTTATTAATTATTATCTGTTACCTATGTGACATTAATTGTTAAAAACATTTTTGACTTGTAATTTTATTACCAATAAATATGATTATAAGTATATTGTTGACAGAATGCCAGCGGGAATTCCACCGGGCATGGCGCCTGGGATGCCGCCAGGCATGAGGCCGCCCAGCATACCGACTAGACTTCCAGGTGATTATGTTTTTTTTTTAAGACCTGTTATTTTTTAGTGGTAATCAATAATAATTAATGGTTAAATATAGTAACGAAGGTAGAGAAGGGTTTCTTTGCGTTGGTTTGGATATTTAGAGCGTTGAGTGAAAGAAGAGTGACAAAAGGGATTTGCAGCGCGAATGTGGAAGGAACTACAGCTAGAGGTCTTCCTAGGAGGAAGTCCAAGGATTTAATCACTGAAGGCCTTTATAAAGGCTGGGGTCCGCAGTGAGATGAATAAAAGGAGGGCATGATGTGAGGCTACTGAGGTGTGTCAGGATCGCGTAAAGTGGCGACACACCGTCTCTGTCTACCCCTCTGGGACAAGGATGTGAGCATTATGTGTGTTTGTATTTTGTAGGTCTACAAAACGAGGCTGGACTCCCACCCACTGGCCCGTTGCTCGGTTTCCCTCCCACTATGCAGCCACAATCGTTATCGCAGCCAGGTAACTACTCTTCATTTGCATAGCTAAGTTCTCACCAGCGAAACGGCCGAAAATCGTTCTTTTTTTGTTGAACTTGATTTCGATCGTCTCCTAGCGAGCAAGCAAGCGAATAGAAAAGTGACGTTGGTCGTGTTTCTATGGACTGCAAACACCGTGGTAGAACCAAAGCCCTCTGGCGCCCGCAAAAAAAAACACTAGGCTTAATATATTAGAACTAGCTGTGCCCGCGGCTTCGCTCGCGTGAGCTACAGAATTATTGTATTTTTTTAAGTTGAAATTTACTTAGTGTTAATCTCCTTATCCCCTATCCGCTGTTCCTCCCCTCCCTCTCTCTCGTAGTCCTAACTCTTCGGAATCTGAATTCCGCCGAACATTATACTTCTTTGAGTTAGTTTTTGTCAATAAAAAATTTATATCGTTTAGTTAAGTAAGCCGTTTGCGATGAAATGAAGACTAATTGTTACTTCAAATCAAGCACTATATTTTACTGGAAGCTCCGTCTGAATCGGGTCAGTAGTTTATACGTGATACGTGCACAGACTAACAGACAAACATTCCAAAAATTATCTTAGTGTGTTCTGTTACTTATCCTTAGACCCTAATTTTTGTAAAAAAAAAATTAAACCTTTAGTTAATTCTAATTTATTGTTTGTACAGGTATGATGGGCGGTTTTCTCGGCGGTCTACTCGGGGTGGGCGGCCTGATGGCCGGCATGCCGCTGCAGATGCCGCCAAACCGCAACCTCGCCAACCTCAACCTCGCCGGCATTCAGAACCAACTCGGCCTCCAAGACCAGACTGGTGCCCACGTCGCCGCTACCAATGCGCTTACTGCTGTGAGTTTGCTGTTTGTAATATTATATTACATATATATATATATTGGGCGCGATTCTGAAGGCACAATCTTAAAATTTGACAGCACTAAAACTGTTGCTATCCTTGTCACACAGTATTATGTAGATAAAGACGAAACCAATTTTAGCGCTGTCAAATTTTAAATTGTGCCTTCAGAATCGGGCCCATTATACCCCTTATATGAATGAATTTTTAATTATTTTGACCAATGGGGAAAGTATACCGATTGCTCCTGAGGGAGATTCCCGGGCCTGGTTATTACTAATTAGAAACAAGTCGTGATTATCTAGTTGATAGTGTGCTTGCCTCCCATAGATGAGGTAGAGACAATGACATTTCATATCAAACGCATCTCATCGATGCACTGTTAAGTGCAAGACTGTGCTTAATGGCGATTTAAGCATACTTTTTCTTAGTCTTATTTTGATCGCAAAGCACTAAGGATGCCGAATTGTGTCATCAAAAGTGCCAAAATAACACCGACGACGCAAAAAATAACACGCAAAAAAGTGTAAAGAATGTAGTAAAATAATTGAATTTGTGATTAAAATCGGATGTTGGTAAACGTGCCATGTTTTGGCTTTGATATTGTACGTCGTAATACGTCCATGGTGTAAAATGTCATTGGGTAGAGGTTCGTACAGTGGAGGTTGGCTGAAAAAGATTTCTTATAGAGATAAGTCCACCTTTATACACTTTTATGTTATACCTTTTTTTTGGAAAATTTATGAGCAATAAAGATTATACAATCAAATCCGGGTCTGTATGAATAGTTTTCTGGAACTTTCTGAAAAGGTTTTCTAATAGTATGATAATAAACCGATTTCATTGGTTACGTATGCGCGTGGATCCCCTCGCGAATAAGGACATTAAACATAACTTTATTCAATTTAAAGTGATGATACCTTATTTTTGAAGCCCTGACTCGCAGACTAGGTGCACTGTATTTCAGGAGTTACAGATTGAAGGATTATGTTTTGCTCTGAGGAAAACGCTGTGGCATACACTCCAAGTCGAGTCAAGGGATGTATTTGGTCGAGCTCAGACCACTCCGCGATAGTTGGCTGAATGATTGATACAAAACATATATATCCTCCTTTCTCTTGTAGCGAACGATTGAAATCTCGCAGGCTGACGACGCGATGGATCTCGACACGGAAGACACTCACGACGAGGCCAGCCATGAGTCGAAGCCGGACCAAGCCAACCTCGCGCCGCCGCCGCTGCTGTCAGATGAGGTAAACTAATAATCATATATTCATGTACGTATCGTACACTGCTAAATATATGTCGGCGAAATAATAAAAGAGGAGCTAATTTGAAGGCATAGCGCATGTTCGGCGCGCCGTTCGGCTTTGTTCGGCGATCGTCGCGAGCACGCGCTGACGGAACGTCGGGTATAACTGGCGCAGGCGCAGAACCGAGACAGGTCTTCGATGGAAAGGCGTGCGGTGCGCAGGCGTTACGCTGACGGATCGTCTGCCTTTTAAAATCGTTACTTATTGATGTAGTGTAATTTCATGTAGTGTCATTGAAGCAGAGTAAATGTGTTAACTTTGAAACGGTGTTGAACCCAATTTGGGAGCCCTCACTTTCGGTGGAACCAGGAACCAACGACATATATGTTTAGTGATAATGTGGAATCTGTCGAATGTGGCCGAAATTACGGTGTCAAATCTTCGAAACGCAAAATTGATACCAAAAAGGTAGAAAGAAGCCTTCGAAATGTTGGTATGCTAAAAAACTGCCGCATGCTAAAAATATTTGAGTGCGATTTTTTTATATTAAATCGTCAAGTCAAGGCGACTAAGGAATTGCACCAGGGAACAGCGTCCTCCTATATCATATTGGTGTTGTAAACGATGATGGTGATATTCGTCAACCAATTCGAAACACACTCAACAACAATACTTTTTTTGTCAACAGCTCCAAGCGCTTCTATCAAAACCGCCGCCTGCATTCAACTCCTTAGAACCGCCACCTGGTTTCAACGTCAACCAACCTCCTCCGGGCAGCGATGACAAACCTGACGAGGAGCGCAAGGGCGATCGCGACAGGGACAGAAGAGAAAGGAGAGACAGAGACAGAAAGGATGGTGAAAGGAGGGATGGGGACAGAAGGGAAGGAGACAAAGATAGAGATAGGGACAGGAGAGATAGGGATAGAAGAGATCGAGATCGCGGCGGCAGAGATAGAGATCGGTGAGTACATACATACACAATGCTCAGGCCTCGGTCCCAGAGGGGTAGGCACATACGATGGATCGCCACTTTGCGCGATCCTGACACACCTCACTAGCCTCACATCCATCAACCTATTCATGCACCTTCTTTTATTCTTCTCACTGCGGACCCCAGCCTTTTTGAGGACGTTACTAATCTGATCAGGACGACCTCTAGCTGTAGTTCCTTCCACATTCGCACTGTGCATTTCTTTTGTCACTCTTCTTTCACTCATACGCTCTATGTCCAAACCAACGCAACATCACCTTTCTCTACCTTCGTTACTACATCTTCTTTCAAACCACACTTCTCACATATCACTGCATTCCTCACTCGTCACATAACTTCACATATTTTTCATAAAGATCGCATCTCAGACTGCTGTCATGATTCTTCTGCCATTCATTCACTACCATACGTCAGCGTGGGAACCAGAACAGCACTATGCACAGCCATCCTTGCCTTTTGAGACATGATTTGGCTGCACACAAGGGTATTGATAGCTCCATTCACTGCATTTTCTTTCTTTACTCTCTCCATCGGTGATTTTTTTTTATAAGAAGGCGGAGTGCAGAGGACATTGCTACCTACCTGAATAGATTCAGTCCTAAACTCATTCCTTTAGTATAAGTACAATTGGCCAATTTAATTTCAGACCATTTCCACACAACCAACGAGTCTCGTTGTTATTTAAAGTTATATTTTCGCGGAAAGCGGATAATTTTAAAATAAACAGCTAATTTCAACTCTATTTCCACAGGGAACGAGACGATCGTAGAGATCGGGACAGAGATAGAGGGCGAGATAGGAGAGACCGAGACAGGGATAGGGATAGAGGCGAGAAGGACAAATTCTCCCGCGACTCCAGGGATAATAACAACAGGTGAATTGAAACATATTGACTTATTCCGTAGATCTTTGATTTTGTTTTCATCATCATCATATCAGTCCTTAGACGTCCTCTGCTAGACATAGGCCTCCCCCCAATGAACACCACCATCCATCCGCTTCCGGCCGCCTTCTTCAGGTCGTCGGTCCATCTGTCAGCGGGGCGACCCACCCTGCGCGTGTCGATCTGCGGTCTCCACTCCAAAACTCGTCTGCCCCAACCGCCGTCGGTTCTGCGACAGATGTGATTTTCTTTTACTGTATCCTATTTTTTTCCTATATAGTGTATACATGTTTGCCTATTTATGCATGTATTGTATGTGTAAAACTATGTAAGTTACTATGTAGTACCTATACGCTATGGTTATAGAAGGATATTCCTTGTATACTCAAAACCTGAAAGTAGTTAGGTCAGAATTGCCAGAAGAGCCAAATATGGGGTTATATTTTACCTAAATTATAATTAAAATTGAGAAATTGTATGCATCCACTTACGAGCGAAGCTGTTCAAATTTTAAGTAGGAAAATGGGATTCTAAATATTATTTGCTTTTGTTAAAAAAATGTGATGTGATTGTCATCAACCATATATTAGCGTGTGGCCTGCCGTGTAGTTTCCGGTAGAGTAGAATAGGACCACTCTTAACTCTTCCCGTGGATGTCGTACAAGGCGACTAAGGGAATACATTATAAAACATCAATCAGGCCTCCCCAACCCGTCTGGCCAGCGCGGGGAGTGTAGGCCAAATCCTCCGTCTGTCTCCGGTAGATGAGAGAGGGTTGTGCTCCTGCAGTGGAGACCAAAATAACCTGATGATAATGATATATTAGCGTAAAAAGAAAACATAAAAGTCTCCTTGCGCCGGCCTTGTTACGATGCGGTTGTGAAATTTTGTGTGCGCGAATTTTCATTATAATAAATAGTTTCAAGCTTTTAGTAGTGCGTTATTGTGATCACCGCCCAAACCCTGTGGAGGTGGTGCCTGGCGCGCCACGGTGATTTTGATTGCGCTCGTCTATAGATTGTAAAGAATATCATATAATTGAGGTGTATTGGCTTATTGGTATACAAAAATAGCCTTATATCAGTACCTATTTATCGTTTAAATTAATTGCACAGGGGTTCATTAACACTGGACGGCGCCAGCAGTCGAGACTTTTTTCTTCTTCTGAATCTGGCCACAATTTTTATGTTTTTTGTAAATAGCATATTTCTTGCAGTATGACAGTTATAGCCATTATATCAGTCTTTGCGATACACTAAGAAAAGGGTTGCGTACCATAATTAAAGCTATTGACCGTTGGCCTAGTGGCTTGGTCATTGAACTCGAGCGACAGAGGTCGTGGGTTTGATTCCCACTCGGAAAAGACAATTTCTACAAGCTAGTCCTGTTTTGTATGTTATATTTTTAAACAGCACAAGAGAAAATCCTAGTTTGGGATTAGACAATGTAATATTTATATATTTATTCAGTGGCGCACCTTGGGAAAGGCCTATGTCCAACAGTGGACTCTTTCGGGCTGATGATGATGATGATGATATATTTCTTATACGCATGGCTAAATATTTAATGCATTTTTGTACCATCAGAGACGAACGCAGTCGTGAGAAATCGGAAAGCAAAGCCACCTCAGAGCAGACTCAAGAGAAATCACTTCAAGAGCGGCTGTGGGAGATGGCCAACGGAAAGCCTGCCAGCCGACCTGAGGAGAAACCCAGGGAGGAGTACCAGGACAACATGGGGGAAGAGAGAGAAGACGTAGGCAGGATGGACCGCCCCCCGCCGCTAATGGACCGGCTGCCGATGCGGCCCGACATGCCGCCACCCTTGATGGATGCTGGTGAGTGTAGTGTAGAAACAGGATACCAGGTTGAAAATACCGCAGGTGTTTCGCTGAAGGAAAACATCGTGAGGAAACCTGCATATGCTAAGGAAGAAATTCTAAGGCGTATATGAAGTCCACCAAATCGGCTTGGGACACCGTTGGTGGACAGGGGTTTGGCACAAAGGGTCCAGAAGGGTCAAGTGTTACCAGGTCTTCCTGCCCCCCTAAGACTGCGTTCGTAGCTACACTTTGTGTTTCCGGATGGTTAAAAATGGTCTACGTTAAAAGAATGGCATGGATGATATCTGCTGTTTTACAACTGTGATTATAAATCCTCGAATCATTTTCTGGATCTTAGTGGAGTCTTCGATCTTGTGCATTACGATTTTCTTTGGGGTTCATTGTTTACCGTAATCTGTAGATCTGCTTAGATACTGGTACGATTACCAAACTTATGATGTGTGATGGTGCAACACACTGTCTAATGACTACAGATTAGACTGTGGTGTATATCAATTATGGGATGACGTCTACGGACCTGTTTAACCTCTATTTATCGACTTGATGATGTAACTAAGGAGCAACAGGGTGGGTTGTCACTTTGGCAATAGATGTCTAAATAACTTAAGTTATGCAGATGATATGGTGCTAGTTAGTCCCTCGATCGATGGCCTCAAGATGCTGTTAACAATTTGCGAACTGTATGTTCGTAATCCTGGGTTAGAACTGGGTTTCTGGGAATAGAACTGTCCTCCAACAAGCCACATTGTTCAGTTCCAGAAGACGAGAAGCCGCCGGAGGGCGAGAAGGGTCGGTACCCGGAGACCGGGTGGACGCAGGTGACGCCGCCGCGCCTGCCGCCGCCGCACATGGCGCTGCCGCCCTTCAGAGCCGGTCAGTAACGCTTCTAGGGGGCGTGCGTCAATTACGTCACGCAATGGGGGGGGGGGGGGGGGGGGCTCCGACCAGACATTTGGGGATCAATTACAAGAAGTTTACTCGAGGATTCGAGTTCCACTAAAGTAACTTTGTACAATTTATGCAAATTCGACCTGGTCTAGGTTTTATACATTGATCGTTGTTCTATATTGGTCTGATGGGTACCATTGTACAGGATACCCAAGTTTGGATAAATGAGTGTGTGTACAGTTAGGGACCGTAGACCGTAACTTCACATCACCTCATCCAAGCCCTTGTTAACAGAACTGCATAAAATTTTCTATATAACATAGGCCACTTTTGCCCATGCGATTATTAAGCAATTATAACAAGGTTAAGATAATATAACAATCTCCAAATTAATGTAGATAAAATCATTTCAATTTACAGAATTGAGAATGCGAGGGCCACCTCGGCAGCCAATGAGAGGTAATGATCACACTGTCACCCTCGCTGACCTCAATAGTAAACTGTACCTGTGAATTTACCAGGATGTTGTATATTGCAGGACCATGGATGGATGGGCCGGGACCTGGCCCAGGACCAGGACCTTTTGGGCCACGATTCAACGGGATGGGCCCACCGCCGTTCAACCGACCGCCGTTCGAGAGACCTCCATTCGAAGGTGGGCCACCAATGTTTGACGGGCCGCCGCGGTTCGAGCGCCCTCCGTTTGCTAGAATGCCGTTTGATAATATGAATCGTCCGCCATTCGATGGCCCGCGACCGCCGTTTGATGGACTGCGACCGCCTTTCGACGGACCACGACCACCATTTGATGGGCCACGACCGCCTTTCGACGGACCTCGACCGCCTTTTGATGGGCCACGCCCGCTATTTGATGGACCTAGACCACCTTTCGACGGGCCCAGGCCGCCGTTTGATAGGTCCAGACCACCGTTTGATGGACCAAGGTCGTTCGATGGTGAAGGTCCACCGTTCGACGACGATGGTTCGTTCGATGGGCCGGAGCGCTATGATGAACCTGAGTTCTTCGATAGAGACAACAGAAGGTTCGACGATAGGGAACAGTTCAACGATAGATGGAATGGAGATAGAGATCGAGATTGGGAAAGGAGCGGTGGTAGAGAGGGTGAATGGGATAGAAGGAATGAATGGGATGACAGGAGGAGAGATAGACGATCTAGAGATAACGATGACAGATTCAGAGACCGAAATGACAGAAGAAAGAACTTTGATGATAGGAGACCGCCCAGAGATGAAAGGAACCCTAGAGAGGCAAGAGACGACAGGAACCCTGCAAGGGAAGAACGACATCCTCCTTCGAGGGAGGAAAGGCATCCATCAGCAAAAGAAGACAGAAATAGTACTCCCAAAAGTGAGAAAACTAATACTCCTAAAGATGATAAAACCAACCAACCCAAAGAGGAGAAAATTATTAATCCAAGAGAGGAAAGGAACACAAGGCGAGACAAGGATAGGAAATCTAGATGGGGGGCAGCTGAGGAGACGACCAATCCGCAAGAGGAAGCACAGGAGAATAATACTGAAACTGGTAAAACTGATAGTAGTGATGTTAAAAACAATGACAATGTCATTGACACTAGTCATGTTGAACAAAATGTACAAGATATGAATAGGAACGAAGAAAAAGTTGTAGAAGAAAAACAAATGACTGATGCCGAAGACAGTTTTGACAAAAATGAAATAATTGAACGAGAATTCGGTAATGAAGAGGGTTACACAGAGCAAGGCGCTAAACTAGAAGAAAATATATCAGATGATTATGGTAAAGAAGAAAATATAGGTAGTAATAATGAACAAAGTAGTAATGTAAGTGAAGAGAAACATCAAGAATTTGAAACAAAATACGATGACCAGGAAAAAACTGTAACTGATTATGAGACTTATCAGGGAGATGAAAACACGTTCGATAACCAAGGAGAAACTGTAACTCATGATAATCCACATGTCACTGTCGCAGCTGATTCAGAAAAGCAGGAGAAGGGACCAGATTTCTCGCAGTCAATAGAACAACAACTTGCATTGTATGACGCGACGGATTCGATAGATACTAGCTTTTCCTCACCGCTACAAAAAGAATTTTCTTTGCCTCCCACTGTAGAAAACAATCCTATGCCTGAACCAGAACCTGATAAGGAGACCTCAAAGTCTTCAGACATTTTCGGCGAGCTAGAAAAGACAGAAATCCAAGAAGGGAATAGTGAAGAAACGCAGAGCACTGCAGAAAATAAAGAGGGAATAGCTTGACATCGACGGAAATGGAAAGTGGGGTATTTCCAGTGGAAATGATTCGGGTGACGCGCCGATGGCCCGATGGTGACGCGAGAACGAGTCGCAGCTATGTTTTCGAATAACGTTAGCTATAAAGAAACGGGTTAGTTTTCGATAGAAAAAGACGTATAGGCTGAGAATGCCAGTAAATTCACAAAGCGCTTTGATGCCTTTCGAACGCATAGCTGATACTCACGCGGCTGACCGCCAAAACCGTATAACGCCAAAGATTTTTTTAATTACACAAAAAGATGAAATATACGAGTGCCTTATTGGTTACCAATGTGGTGTTTTGTTATCGTCTGTATGCACCGTGTCGAGCGAAGAGGAACGCGCCTGGGCGCTCAAGTGGAGTGACCCGGGCAAGGTACGGTTGCTAACTGATATTTGAACGCGCGTCTAGAACAATTGCACTTTTGAACATAACTTTTTTGCAACATGTGTCATCGAAAACGCGATAAAACTGTTTAAATTTCAAATAATTCGACTTTTTTGAGCCATATTAATAATGGCATAAGATCTCATGTTGCAAATGACTTAATTGAAATATTTACACTTAAATGAACAATTGTACTCGGCGGGCGTTATTTCTATCGAATGTTGGATGATGTCGAAATGGGATCAAAATGTTCATTCACCTTTTAATTGTCAGTTAATACTTTGTATGTAAACGCTCTATTGTACCAAAATTAACAACAAACAAAAGTATAAAGTTGTGTACAAAGGCGGACTTATCCCACTTAGGGATAGTCAACCTTAGAGTAACGGGAAGGACTGTTATAATGATTATAATGATTTCCATTTCGACATGTTAATAATATCGCTAGCAATGTGTGCAAAATACCTCAACGGCGCACGCGTCACCCGAATCAGCACTGGATTATCTACAACGGAGATGTTGCAAGAAGCGAAGATCACATACATCGTTATGCTGTACGGAATCTTCTTGTGTCTTTGTAATGTTTAAGCGATTTGCGACAAGTTATACTAATGTTAGTTTCCTTTCCTTTTTTTTTATTTCGCATTTCTTGTGGTTATGGTTAGGTATACAGATGTAACAACTGTCTTTTGGCCGTTTGTTTGGCTGCAATATATTTGAGTGAACTAGGTAGATTGTTGTCTAAATGTTAGCATATTATCAACACTTGGTTATAATCGACCTGTACAAAATTGGAAATAGTAAATGTTAAATAACTTTCCATTTAATCTTTACAATGAACTTTTCGCTTTTATGTCTTTAATAATCTGGTGAAGGTAGGACATTTATTATAAAATTAACTACACAGAGTAATAATGAATTATAAATATATAGCTTATATTAAAATATGGATAAATTTAATGATATTTTACATAGGAACGTCTAATCTACAATCATTTAGAAGTAACTCGTTAAATTTTAGATTAGGGTGTCTGTCTATAGGAATTTATTTTAAAACGTTTAAATTCTTAATCACAGATCTAGTTAGTCTGCTTAATGCCGGATCACTGTATGTAACATATTTTTATAAAATAACATTGTTGAAAAGGACAGAATTCGTCTTTTTTGGAAATATATACCTTAGGTATGGTAGATTATTAATTAAATAAGCAATTTTATAATTTAAATGCATGATTCTTTAAGTGTTTTGTCAAATTTGTGCTTAAATAAATAAAAATTAAAATCCTTACATAGAATTTTTGATTGCAACTTTAGGGTAAATTTTTTAGATTTCAGAGTTAGACTGTTTTTCCATGTGGACCTGGGCTTTGACAGCAACGTGGGTTTTTGCACACATTGACTAGTTTGTGCGTTTTTTGTTTGTTTGATTTTCAGCATTTTGCAGTAATCAGCATCAGCCGAAATACGCCCACTGCTGAACATAAGACTCTTCAATGCCACTTTTAATGGGCTGTCCATTGGTGGTTTTGCCATAACCACCACGCTTGGCAGGCGGATTGGTGATCGCAGAAATGATCTTATATACACAGGAGAACGCTGCTGCCCTTCGTCGTCAGTCGTCTTGACTACACCCACGGGAATATGGGGGTGGCCTGGAACCACACGGAATTATAATTAACTACTTACTAAAAATTAAATTGAAGGATCTTCATAGCGCAAACAAATACCTCCATCGACATTACTTCAAGTGAACACAAATTTGGGTCAATTTTGTTTTTATCAAAATCGAGTCATCATATACTAGTTATGCTCCCTGACTTTTAAGAAAAAAAAAAGTTTTTTTTCTCTTAGTTTTGATGATTCGATTTTAGTGGTGGTGGTCATTGGAGGTATCGAAATTTATTGCTCCAGTTATCTTCGTGCTTCTGGAAATCATTCATTGCTCCTGATTTTTTAGGCGCAGATAATAATATCCTAATCGTTCATGAGTTTTATTTGCATTCTTTAAAAATGCTCAAGGACATGGTCAAAGTCAAAGTCAAAATCATTTATTGCATATGAGTACACTTGGTACATTTATCACGTCATTTTTTTTATCGACTACCGCTTCCTAGGTGTTACCTATATGGAATACGTATGGAAATGTAAATGTAAACGTATGGAACCTCAACAATAATTCATTATTGATTTCAAAATTAAACCCGCATTAGGGTGCTCGCTTTAAATTGATTTTTATCGTAAATTGTGGTCAAATAAATCCCGAAACAGTAAAAACTAGTCTACAACTAGCGTCATCTAGTGTTCCTCAAACCGTGAGATACCACATTAAAAACAACATTATTATCTAATAAATAAAATCGTAAACAGCGCATGTCTGTACATTGAAGATATTTGCAAAAAAAATTGAGGGTCTAAGGATAAGTAATAGAGCACAATTTCAATCATTTTTGAAATATTCATCTGTTTGTCTGTGAGTTTGTGCACGCATCGCTTAAAAACTACTGAACGGATTTTGATGCGACTTTTCACAGAAACATGGGGCTTAACTTAGCCGATTGCGACTCAATCAAAAGTTATGGACATTTTTAGTTTTCAAATACATTAGTTAGGTTAGTATGCAATATATATAGTATTTCCTTGCTATTCAGATTGCGATGAGTTTGGACTACATTTGGAGCTGGGAGTGGGCATAGGCGTAGGAAAAGGGGAGTGGGTGTGGTAGTGGAAGCGGGATAGGGATTGGGATATTGAAAGTCTGAGTGGGAGTGGAAATGGAAGTGGGAGGCGATGGCGGAAGTGGAAATGGGAGCGGATCCTGTAGTTCACGCGAGCGGAGCCGCGGGCATAGTTAGTCTAATAAATAAAGCGTTACCTTCGCGTCACTGAAGATATTTGAAAAAAGAAATTGCGGTGTCTAAAGATAAGTAATCATTTTTGAAATTTTAGTCTGTTTGTCCACGCATCACTTAAAAACTACTAAACCGATTTTGATAAACTTTTCACAGAAACAGGGCTTAACTCGGAGTAACATACAGGCTTTATTTCATCGCAATCGGTTTACTCAATCAAAAGTTATGGACATTATAAGGCATTCGATTTGGTGTCCTATCCGATTCTATGGGACAAACTTGAGAGGATTGAAGAGGGGGTCCTCGGCATCTTCAGACACTAGTATGACAACCAGATTAACTTTGTTCGGTGGGCGGGTGAATGCTCGGATGTATACAGGTTGGATTGTGGAGTGAGACAGGGTGGGTTGACGTCTCCGGAGCTCTTCAAACTGTATATGGACCAGCTGATCTGCCGGCTCAGCAGCATGCAGGCGGGATGTTCCATTGATGGCATCAACAACATCAGTTACGCGGACGATATGATGCTGATGAGTCCTTCGATCGGTGCACTCAGGAGACTGCTGCAAGCGTGTGAAACCTACGCAAATACTCGTGGGTTGAGGTATAACACCAAAAAGAGGGAGCTGGTTTTTGCCGCGGGCAGCAGCACTTCTCAAACGTGCCGCCGGGACCAACAGGACTGCTTTAGCTCGCTAACCCGAAAGTCCCTAGTACTTGAACTGCTTGACTCTCGAGTCAAGCAGTTCAAGTACTAGGGACTAGTCTGTAAACTCAAAGTCGCTCAGCGAGCTATGGAAAGAGCTATGCTCGGAGTTTCTCTAAGGGACAGGATCCGAAATGAGGTGATCCGCCAGAGAACTAAAGTTTTCGATATAGCTCAAAAAGTTAGTACGTTGAAGTGGCAGTGGGCTGGTCACATCTGTCGGAGAACCGTTGGGGTAAACGAGTTCTCGGGTGGAGACCGAGACTCGGCAAGCGTAGTGTGGGACGCCCCCTGGCTAGATGGAGCGACGATCTGCGTAAGGCGGCTGGCAGAGACTGGATGAGAAGAACCGAAGATCTGGTTCAGTGGCGCGCCTTGGGAGAGGCCATGTCCAGCAGTGGGCTCTTACAGGCTGATGATGATGATATCATATCATAACTGTGTTAGTCTACTGCTGGACCCAGGCCTTTTCCAAACTACTTAAATACTTTAAAAAATTAATTATATACTTTACGAGATATACTCTATTTTAATTTCGACCCTTAAATAGCGTCATTCCGAGCTGCATGACTCTTTCTTTTGAACTAAGGCACGTACCTAAATTCTGATTACACCACGCTTCACCTTGGAATATGTACTGATTTGTACTCAAATTTCAGATTTGATACTTATATAGTTTAAAAAATGTACTCAAAATATGACGAAATTAAAAATCAAGTATATCTCATAAAGTATATAAGTACAAAATCTGAAATTTGAGTACAAACCAGTACAAAATCTAGCGATTGCGTCTCCCTTCCGAGTCGAGCCAGCAGCCCCTTGTTGCGCTAAGTTTAAAAAGAAGATTAGGAATGGTGCTATTCGGATTCGGCTACCACCGACCGAGAGGACTAATATTGTTATCCTCAATCGATGGCAAACTAGCAAATATTGACGAGCTTAGAACCTATATAAGGTTACCTTTGCCTTCTTTCAAAAAATTGCACTCGAATGAATTAATTTGTCATTTGATTGACAGTGACATAACATTGACATTGACAGCTCCTGCTGTCTGTATGTTGTTGATTTTGAATTTTTTTTGTTTTGTGTTAACATTCTTTCGTGTAATCGGACGATAATTTCGATTAATATGGAAGGTATCAAAGTGATCACCCAGGATTTCGTTAACGTGCATATCACGAAGTCTGACAGTGAGGATGCTGCGCCCGTGGAACGAAGATTTAAGAAGGAAATCTCAGTGGGCGATTTTAAGGTTATGTGACTCATACAATTTTCTATTTGACTTATTAAACCGGGTTCGGCTGTTCATATTAATGAACTTACAATGGATTTACATACATTTTGATGACAATTATGTCATCAAAATGTATATAAAACCAAACACCTAGGATTCTGAATAGTCTCTGATGTGAACAGCTTGCCGGATCTAAGAGATATTTGGCTCTCTGGACTTCCTCCATCCATACTCCGGACAGCCGCACCACATGTCACGCAAATCAATCCCCGGCGGAGATCCGAGAGCTCAAAATGACAGTTTAAGAAAAGGCCCTCATTTCCATATTTGTGGTTGGGGGTGTATATCAATTGATATTTATATTCTAAACTCCGATAGAAAATATCTCATAGTTTAGTTGGTTACTACCCCTGCGTTTAACTAGTTTTAATTCCTCATAGGTATAGATCTTATTTTCCTGCGAATTATATTTTTTATTTTAATGGTATTGGACGGACACTAATATAAATTTACGTTGAGTCAGTAACTACAAATGTAATATTTATTGTAACCGTTTCGATGTCATACAAAATAATCCAAATAAAAAAGATTATAATAATCATAAAAATATGTATAATAAGTAAAAAAAACCATTTCATTGCTTTGTAATTATGACTAGGTATTCTTTGCGAGACCCCAGGATTGTAGTCAGGGCACCCCTTGGGAGAGGCATATGTCCAGCTGTACTCTTGCAGGCTGATGATGATGTTTTTTTTGCGAACCCTGATCCTAAATTGAAGTAAATAAATTAAGATATAAATAAAACGAAGAATAGATCCAAATACAGGTTTTTTCATTTGAACCAAATGGGCTATTTAGAACTTTATATGAAAAGCTGATTGACTGCTGTGTTTTAACAGAAATCATACCAATTACAGACTAAACTGGAACTAGTGACTGGTGGCTCGGCAGCTACAATGACACTGAAGCTATTCGACACTAAAAACAACTTTGTGTGCAATATAGACAATGACAATGCCCTGCTCGGTTCATACCCGATCGACGATGGCATGCGGATACATGTTGTTGACAAGTTCACTCTGCTTACCGATTTCGGCGAATCAGATAGTACTGAAAGGTAATCAAATGATTTTGATAGTTAAAGTTGATTATCTCGTTTTTTATTTTCCTATGGAGATTTCAAAGCAGTTTATCCACTGTGGTATTACTTCACTGGGTCAGTGACCTTAAGTGGATCTTGGCCTACTAACAAGAAAATGCCAACTCTGTGTTTTGAAATCTCCTGTCACTCGGTGGTTAATAGTCCTGCATCCCTCTAGCAATACCTGAGACACCCGTGCAGTCTTCGACCACTCGGATATTGTGTTGCTATGTTCGCCAAAACGCAACAAGCGACAATCACAATGACAATAAGAGGGCATATAGACTATGCTTGCCAGTTATATTATTTTTTAGTACCAAGGAGTAGTTTTTAGTGTGGACCTCATTATCACTTATTTGAATGCCACCTCATGTCCGTGTATATATCATGGAGGCTTGCTATTAATAAATACATCTTCCTTACATAAAGTCATCCACCAGGTTCCAGCTATCTGAAGAGGACTACGAGAAGAAAGACGACACTTTGCGCTCGTTCCTGCAGCGCAACCGGCTGGGCAAGTACAATGCAGAGGAGATGGGCAAGCTCAAGGAACAGCAGCAGCAGGAGTTGGAGGACGAGGCCAGGTGCGTACCATTTGTGGGATCTCGTCTAGTCTTCAGCTCAACAACAGCCTAATTAATATAGGGGAACGTACCCATACTACGAGACCCGTTTAGGGGGGTCTTCAAAATACCATGTTGTGGGCGTGGGGGGAGGATTAGGTTTTCGTCACATAGTCTATATCCTCTAGGGAATCTCTAAAGACATATATGAGCAATTTTTTTCTTTTAACTTTCTGTTTGCAAAAATTAGTTTAAAACCATATTTATGCATTATTACGTGAAAATTAGAGCCCCCCCACCCCCTCTTCAGGTTACTCAGTCTCAGAAATTGAACAACTTTAGCGTAGTATGCGTGTATAAAAGTCTTTCCTTCCGTACTGTTTATTCAAATTCAAAATTCAAAATGTTTATTTTATCTAATTCTTACATCTATACATTGTTGCCGGAACATCCTTTTAAGTAAATGATTCTACTTGTTCTAGAATGTCCCGCTCCTCCCTCGCACACTCATATTTCTCATAATTATAAATAGCAGTGCTGAGTCTTTAGACAATAGATAATTTTAAATATAACTATCATAAGTAACAATTATAACTATATATAAGTTTTAGTTTATAAACTGTAAAGTAGAATTATTACTTGACAAACATAAATTTGTCAAGTAATAACTAATAATTCACCAGGCTTATTCATAAGCCTCCCCAATAGAATGCCATGAGCTGTCCATTGGGGGATTTACCATAATCACCACACTTGGCAGGCGGATTAGTGATCATAGTAATGATCTTAATATACACAGAAGAATGCTGCCGCCCTTTCTGCTGAAATCCCTTAGGCGCCTTGACGACACCCACTAGAAGATTTTGGGTGGCTCTATTCCAAGTCTGGAACGACACGGCAATAGATATAACATTTAGATATTATAGTGTACAACCACATTCCCGATGACATCCGTAGGGTGGAAGGGAAACATTTTGGCAGAGCACCAAAAAAATTGGCTTTTTTAAAAGATTTTTTCGACTATAAATGGTAAAATAACACTATTACTTATAATTAATGAATTAAAATTTGACATCAGGATAAATTTTAAATAACTTATATTGTATAGAATTGTAATTTTAAATATTGAAATAGATGTAGAATTAATTTTATATTACTTTTATTTATTGTATGCCCAAAAGGGTAGATTGTGAGGATTTATTTATTTATGTGCGAATGTGGAAGGAACTACAGCTAGAGGTCGTCCTAGGAGGACCTCCAAGGATCAAATTAGTAACGTCCTCAAAAAGGCTGGGGTCCGCAGTGAGAAGAATAAAAGGAGGTGCATGAAAAGGTTGATGAATGTGAGTGAGGATAGTGAGGTGTGTCAGGATCGCGCAGAGTGGCATTATGTATATTTCATTCCAGATTAATAGTCCTATGAAAACAAACGCATTTGCGTCTCGAAAACAAAATACACAATAGATGGTGTTCCTAAGTGGACCGCAAAGTTTACTTGGTAATACAAACCTATTTTTGCTGCTGGTGACCCTTTCATGTATATGTTACCGAGACGTAAATAGCGTTGGTTTTCATAGGACTATTAATCTGGAATGAAATATATGTATTTAGTTTTTGTAAGACCTACATTTGTAAACCACAATTTCAATGATAAATTATCTTATAATAGTTAGATTTCACTCTGTTCTGTAGGTTAGCCGAGGCGGTGCTCGTAGGCGCCCGATGCGAGGTGCGAGTGCCGAAGCAAGCCGTCCGCCGCGCCACGGTGTGCTACAACGGGCCGCTGGACGACGCGAAGGGCATGTGGATCGGAGTGCAGTACGACGAGCCCAGAGGGAAGAATGATGGATCGTGAGTGCTTCTTACACTTCGAACATCATCATATCAGCCCCTAGAAGTCCACTGCTGGACATAGGCCTTCCCCAATGAACGCCACCACACCCGGTCCTCTGCCCTCCGCATCCAGCCGCTACCGGCCACCTTCTTCAGATCGTCGGTCCACCTGGCGGCGGGGCGTCCCGCCCTGCGAGTGCCGATCCGCGGTTCCACTCCAGAACTCGTCTGCCCCAACAGCCGTCGGACATATCGTCGTTGTATTCGTATATCGTGGTATGGTTAGTAGACGGTCGTAAGGTTGATAATTCAAGCCGGGGACCGTTCCAACGAGAGGGGTGGAGGGGAGGAGCTTAATAAATGATCTTTTTGAAGTTTCCATATTATTTTCCTCCTTTGCAATGTTCCTAACTGCAACTTAGTGTCTGATGTCTAATTATTATATTATCTAATGATTATAGCAAAAAGCGGTTTCTTTACTAAAATACAACCTCATTTTATTCAGAGACTAGATGATACCAATATTAAAAAGTCTAACGATTTCGATGTGATATGCGTAAAGTTGCACTACGACTATGAAAAATGTTTATAACCTAATAAATCAAAATGAGAAACTACGTGGGTCCGTACAATGAAAAAAAAATGTATTTAGGAGTATAAGGATAAGTAATAGAATACATTAACATAATTTTTTGAAGTTTTGTATGTTTGTTCAGGCAAAAAAAAACACTACTAAACCAATTCTTTTCATCTGCGATGTGATGACTTAGGACTACGTTTGGAGCGAGGGGCGAGAGGGAAAGAGCGGAGGGGGGTATGGAGTATATGGGAAAGGAAAAAGCCGTGGTAGCCGGTTGGTTGTGCACTCGCCTCACGTTCATGAGGTCGTGGGTTCAAACCCCGCCCGTACCAATGAGTTTTACGAAACTTAAGTACGGTTTATTTATAATACCACAGGCTTTTTGGTGAAGGAAAACATCGTAAGGAAACCTGTATATGCCAAAGTAGAAATTCTGAGGCGTATGTGAAGTCCATCAAATCGGCTTGGGGCACCGTTGATGGTCACCATGATGGTTTGGCTTTGGCACAAAAGACCCTGAAGGGTCGAAGTGTAAAGTCGCCAGAAGATAAGATATGGGATAGGAGAGGAGAGTCCACGAGAGGTGATCCGCGGGCACAGCTTGTAAATAAATAAATATCTCAGACATTCACACCAATTATCCAGTCCCAAAGTAGGCAGAACCTGTGCTATGGTTACTAGATAACGTACATACTTAAATATAAATATATAAACATCCAAGACTTGGGTACTAACATTCATATTCATCATAGAAACCCGCCCATAGCGAACCAGCAACCTCCTTTAAAAATATTTTTTATTAACACAATCTAATAAATATTTTATTTTCTGTTTAAACAAATTTTACAAATGTATTTTTCACAGAGTCAACGGCAAGCGATACTTCACGTGCCCCCCGAAATACGGCGGCTTCGTAAAACCCATATACGTGACCGTGGGCGACTTCCCCGAAGAGGAGTTCGATTTGGATGACGAGATATGATCGCAGACCAGAGAATTACACACAAGCCCTACCGCCTAGAACCCGAGCTTTATGGTACAATTTTACGTTTAAATTCCGTTCCAAATCATTTTAGATCTGTATTGTCCACTGCATTAAAATGACCCCTCATACAAATTATTTTAGGTCTGTATCGTCCACTGCATTAAAATGACATCTCATACAAACGCTCATACAACTGTCATACCACTCAACAAATCGTACAGTCCATACACCTATAAAACCTCCATTGAATTTTCAAAAATGCCATACGACTATTTATTAAGCAACTCAAAAACTCTTACAGTCAAGTCGATATGGATCGTTCTGTCATTTTTATGCAGTGGACATGACTAAAGGATCAAGTTATTGTACTACTAAATCATTGCTGCAGCAGATGACAGCAAAAGCAGGTTTCTATTATCACGTGAATTTTACAGTCCACTTCGGAACACCGTCTATTGTTTATATTGTTTCCAAACGAAATTTAGTTACACAGATTTTATTGAGCAATTTGTTTTTGGGAAAAAAAATGTTTCACCCTTTTCAAAATATATTAGTAGTTACCAATGAGACAGGTTGTTAGGTCTACTTTTGTATTTTATTTTAAAAAGATCACGACCAGTGGTTATATCAGATTCTGAGGTCTGACTTAGCCTCGAAACCAGTAGTTTTTTTGATAGAATATTACATAGAACTAATGGTGTTTAATTGGTAACTGTTATAAGAATTTTACCAAGCGTCATCCGTTTAACAAGTTGACATTATCATTGATATAAATTAAATGATTTATAAAAGCACTATTTCAAAAGTCCTGAACAAAAGATTTCTAGTACGCTATAGTAAAATCGTGTTCTTTTTAATAATTAAAAATATAAAAAGTAAGATGTTAAAGGCATTTACATTGTACCATAAGCGTGACGTATTTTTGTAAGCTTGCATGCAGGCTTAACGACTCATATATATTTTAGCTTTACTAAAATTTACGCTAATAATACTAGTTTTTAGCCATTTAAATAAAGGCCCGAAGACTGAACGGAAATGTTGATCAGGAGTGAATCGGTTTCAAAATAAGAGTTCATACGTATATTTTACGCCTAAAATTCACAATGATAATAACAATTATTGTGATAGTTGCTTCCATGACCAGTCAAACACCGCGATAGTTATTATCATAATAGTTATGTTAGCAATCACACTGCATTGTCGGACTGGATAGTGGAGCAGGTGTGTCGACTAATGTAGTCATAAGAGATATGCAAGTTCACGATAACAGTTGATAGTTACTGTCACGAAGTTTCTGCTGCTATTACACTGCCTAGATAGTTCCTTTTTAGCACCAATCTTTAGTAATAATTTAAAAAAGTTAATATACATTCGCAATGGCGATAGTTCACCTCATGACAACTATCTAGACGACGTGATAGTTATTATCATAATAGTTTGGACTCATTGCTACCATGGCTTTATAGCGTGAAACATGTTACAAATAATGGTATGAAACATACAAATCAATCGTGTGTATAAATCGCAAAGTCTGAAGTGCTCTTGTTTTGAAACTAAAAGGTATCTAGATTATAAATAATAAATTATGTTTATCTTTAGCATAATGTTTTCTTATGCACCTGTATTCTGTAAGCTAATATGTGAAGATAGAGCAAGAGTTTATATTTTGCAGTCATGTCGAGGATTTAGTTTTTTTTTAAATTACTGCTCTCTATACATATAAGCTTCATAATTATGTAGGTGGTGTCCTAAGATTGTGTTTATATTTTTACAAAATTTTATATTGGGATGTTTTTATCAACAATCATGATAACTATATAATTTGTAGTTGAGCTCACATTCCATGCAAATTGTTTTTAAATTTAGGGCAACACGCCTTGTATTTAATTAGGTTTATGTAATTTCTTTCTGTATTTAATTATGTCTTTTATTAACAATACATTTTATTTGCCATTACTCGTTAGTTTTCTTATATTATATAAATTCCCGACGCCTTGTCTTCTGATAAGTCTTCGTTTGTTGTCCGGGTTAAATAAATACTATTATCCAGAGTCATGATCCGAAGAGATTCGCGAGAAATAAGAATGGGCGACCTGAAGGCGGCTGGATGCAGAGGACCTGGTACGATGGCGTTTATCGAAGGCCATGTCGACCAGTGGACGTCTAAGGGCTGATTACGATGAAGAATGCCTCGTGGTCGACCACCTCTTTGGCCTAGTAGTACAATTGTACAAGTTGGTCCCGGATGTTAAAATATATTTATGAATTAATCTATTTAACAGGTTCAACGTCCAGTGTCCCATGTATCATCATCATCATCAGGTTATTTTTGTCTCCACTGCAGGAGCACAACCCTCTCTCATCTGCCGGAGACAGACGGAGGATTTGGCCTACACTCCCCGCGCTGGCCAGACGGGTTGGGGAGGCCTGATTGATGTTTTATAATGTATTCCCTTAGTCGCCTCGTACGACATCCACGGGGAGAGTTGGAGTGGTCCTATTCTACTCTACCGGAAACCACAAATATATTCGGTAATGGTATTGCCTAACAATCTCAATAAGACAACAGGATTGTCATAAAAATATGTATTATTCCTAACTCTTAAAACTTCCTCCTCTTCAATATTTCTGGTCGCCAGTTGATGGGGTGCGTCTCTTCCGAGGCGGTGTCGTCCTCGCGGTAGATCTTGATAGTCTTGTCCGCCTCGGCCGTGATCAGACGAAACCCTGACCTGTCGAACGTCATCGCGAATATACCCGCTTCGGAGTCCATCGAACCGGGTTGGACGGCGGCCTGGGGACATAATTTATTCATTTTAGATATAAATATAAATGTGAGATATTCACACCACTTATCCAGCCCCAAACTAGGCAGAGCCTGTGCTATGGTTACTAGATAACGGATACACATACTTAAATAAATATTAAACATCCAAGACTTGGGTACAAACATTCATACGAACATTTGCCCCTAGCGGGATTCGAACCCGCAAACTCCGGCGTGGCAGGCTACCCCGTTCCGCCACGGAGGTCGACCAGAAATATATCAATTCAATTCATGTCATTTGGGAATTCATTTCGTCATTTTAAAGCTAGTTATTAAATAGGGTACGAAATCTGACGACGTAATTCCCAATCCGAAACCGGTTACGGAAAGGCAAATAATTTCTTATTTCGCTGCCAGTTATGAAAGTTGGTTACCAACTGGGACGTCGCAATTCCCATTTCGTAACCGGTTACAGAATGGGAATTAATATCCCATATCGTAGCCAGTTACGAAATGGTACGAAAGGATTAGCACACCCACGACACGTGGGTTTTGTATATGATTTTTTTCATATTTTTTACCACCTACGCACCTCATACCATGAAGCAAAATAATTTTTCGCACCTCATAAGTTACTCCAAAGTTTTTCCTTCATGATTTACACTAATTGGTCGTTAAATTAGATAACAGATGATTTTAAAATGTGCATCTGTTATCTAATTTAATAAACAATTAGTGTCAATAATGAAGGAATTTTTTTTGAGGAGACTTATGAGGTGCAGAAGCTATGACAGTATAAGTTTTTCGGATATCTTTATTAGTCAAGGAATAATCGACTGGTATCGCTTTTCTGTACTTTAGACTGTCCTAACTGAAAAAATGCAGTGTTGAGTTATAAATACAAAAAAAAAGGAATCGATTTTTTGTAAAAGGTTCCAAACCATATTTATGAATTACTACGTGAAAACTAGACGAGGTAGGGTGTGGGGGTCTTAGCATATACTACACATTACTTGGGAGTAAAAAAATGTAAAAAAAAAATTAGTCGCCTAGTTTGCGGGGGGTAGTAAAAAATATAGTTTCGGGTCGCAGTTTAGGTACGTTCCCTTACCATCAGGTGTGATTGAGGTCAAGCGTAAACTCATCAGGATTAAAGAAAAAAAAAATAGGGCAGCTAATATGTTCAGCAGTGGAGTGTGTAGGGTGGCTGATGGCGATGACGATGATGGTGCCGTACCTGCAGCCGCTGGAAGTTGTACCCGGTGCGCCAGTCCCAGCAGTGCATGGTTCCGTTGTCGCCGCCGCTCACCAGCACGCCCTCCGCGTTCACGGCCAGGCAGTTCACGATCGCGTTGTGCCCGGACAGGTTCTGGATGAACTTACCCTCCGGGCACTTCCACTGTAAAAGGGAATATAATATTTACATCGACCAGTCAGTCGTCTATAGGAACTCCCAAGTTTGAATTCAATCTAATAAATAAAACATCAACGGTAGGTGTAAGTAAGTGTGAGTGTAGGTGTAAGTGTGAGAGAGTAAGTGTAAGTAAGTGGGAGTGTAAGTGTAAGTTAGTGTGAGAGAGTAAGTGTAATTAAGTGTGAGAGAGTAAGTGTATGTAAGTGTGAGTGAGTGTAAGTGTGAGAGTGTAGGTGAGTAGGTTAGAATTGGGGATTCTGGATCAAATCGAAATTTCGCTGGCGCTCAAGTTCGATTGATTCAGTTTCCCCAATTCATTCATGTTATTTTTTCTAAGATAAAGTTTTCTTAATCTAAGGAAAACAATAAGCAAAAACCCCTCAAACCCTGTGCTGTCGACGTATTGTTTGTTATTTTTATATTATTGTCGACAGCACAGGGCCGGGTAAAATTTTGTAAAAGACTCATCCAGTCCCGACATTTTCGTCTTATGGGCTTCATCTGGGGTCTGGGTTCGGCTATCATTCGTTTTCAGGATCGCCCCGACTCCTTACTAATGAACGATAAGCACGATTGACTGGTACCTGCGATTACTAATGGTCGTTCCGATTCCGGGGCGTAAATCGTAATAAACCATTTTCATCATACAGAGACCAATCAAATTTTAGACTCATCCAGTCCCGACATTTTCGTCTTTTGGGCTTCATCTGGGGTCTGAGGGTTTCGGTTATCAATTGTTTTCAGGATCGCCCGCTTCCGTACTAATAATGACCACCGAATTGACAAGGTACATCTGCGATTATTTTAGTCGTTCCGATCCGGGCGCATCGTAATAAACTAACGTCATCTCAGAGACCTGTCGATTTATATGAAGTGTCATTTGTATATATACGAAGTGGCGTGAAAATTTCAATAGCGGGTTTTAGGACATAGGTGAATATAGCTTGAAAACATATTTATTTAACCAATCAGTCATTTTTCTTATTTTTTATACTTGATTAGGATCTACATTCTTTCAATATATTTAAAAAAGAATAGTACTACATAATAGAAATACTAAATAATGGCTTCTTCACGTTGTCGAGACTCCATCTAGATTATTTTGATAGCAACAACAAGCTTAAACGGCGCAAGCGATGCATCCAATGCCTTGTATAGATTTAGTTTCACTGGTGTATCCTAGACGTCGCTATGTAGCACGGGACATAGGCAACTGTATATTATTTCCCGGCGTTAATAGAAACATTAAAATTAAAAAGATTTTTTTAATTTTGAAGAATCATTCACATGATAAAAATATGATTTGCAAACATTACGTATATACGTAGCAATACATATATATATATATATATATATATATATATATATATATATATATATATATATATATATATATATTTTATATACACGATATTTTTTTTAAACTATGTGAATTAGATAAGAATAAGACGAAATCATAAATAATGCACCTCGGCTTCACACAAATCGCGCAAGTTGTTTGTCCTTCCCCCCGAGAATTGAACCCATACCCTTCTATACAACTCATGTCTTACATCCAGTACTTAGCTATGAGAGTCTGAGGTACATCTTGATTCCTTATTAGATTTGCGTTTCAGGTTTCGAATGAGATCTCATAGATTTCCTTATTTGATAAATCATAAGCAGTGTTTACAGTAACCAACTGCTGACTATAGCAAAAATATATTTGCAAGACTTATTACGTGATGAATTAAGGTTGAAATTAGTTTGTAACTATTAAGTATGCATTGGTTTCGATACTGCTTTAGTACTGTGAACATATCCTAAAGTTCTATATTTGATTAATTCATTTTAATTATAGTAATACAGAGTGTCAGACGTGTTCATCATTTGTTTTAAAAAGTTGACGGAGTGCATTTCTAGTGAAATCAGTGAAGAAGAAGAAAGACGAAGTGTGTATCTCTATAAAGTGATTTGGGAGCAATCATCAACAAAACTACTAGTATGTACGTACCTACCTAATTTATTTCAATTTATTAATTTCTCTTTACTTTATTTTAGATAGAGGACGCAACATACATTTGTATTAACATGACCTCAATCTTTTTGTGCTAATATAAATATTAAAATCTTTGTAATTTGCTTGCTATTCACCATTGCGTAGTGATATTTAGTATTCTCTGCCATATATATGTATAAAGTAAGAGAGCAATTTCTGCCAACTAACAGTATTATAAAATTTGGCTGAGTTACTGGATATATATTTTGGAGAATAAATGATTTTATTATTATTACTATGCTACTCTACACAGCAGACTAGCATGCAACTCAATTTAAATTCTTTAAAGTAAATAAAATACTTTTTTAATAAAACCCCCACACATGTTAAATTGTTATCACAGCAGTCTGATTTAATATTTACTTTGTTTTAGGTCGTCGATTAACAACCCCTTCGATTCGACTGAGGAGGCTATGCGGAACGCGGGAGAAACCTCAACACCTAAAAAAACGAAGAATATTGTAAAACGGCAGCCTGCTAAGCGAGGGAGGAAACCTGCTGACCCGCGGCCCTTGCTCTCATCGACTGAATCTGATTCGGAAGGAGAGGAAGTGGTGCGAAAGCAGCGAAAATTGTTTTTGGAGGAATCGGAGGTCAGTTGTTTCATAGTTAGCTTTAACGGCTATACCTACTATCAATAAAAGAAGTTTACATTTCATTTCCCCATTAATTTCAACGGATGGGCGCGTATACCTATCTAGGTATGCACGTTGGGGGGGTGTAGGATGTACGTATGTATGTGTTGGTTCAGATGTTAAAAAGGTAGGAGCGATGATGGTATTCATTAACATAAAATATTTTCTTAATTTCAGGACGAAAAATCGACGCCAATTGTCGCCCAGAAACTGCATGGACTACTTTGGCGTCAAGTAGCAACGGGTTACACCAGCCAGCGGGACTTCTCTAAGAAGGGAGACTTTTATATAGAGTTAAAGATCTCTCGTACTAAAGACGCGCTCGCTAAAGACGCATATAAAAATACTCTGTTAACATATAAGTCTTGTGTAGATGAAAAATCAGGGGTTTTTAAAGCAGTCACTAACGTTGTAAAGGCTGCTAAGAAACAGTTTAAAGATATACAACCAGTCCTTTACCCTCAAGAAAATTAATGATATAAAATATTTGCGGGCTTCCTTTAATTTGTATTTTATCTTTTATATTCATTTATTCATTAAAACTGTATTTGTATTTTATATTACTGCTATTAATGTATATTATTACTGATTAATATATTTATACCTATTATTTTGAACCCTTGTTACTTTGTATAAATAAGTAGCTGATTGCTTAAAATGTCTATGTGTAAAGTCTGTAACGTCAAAATAATAAAATATTCCTCGCACATACGTAGTAACATTCACAAAGGCTAATTGCTTACTTAGCACTGAATTTGACGATGTCCATGTAATATCTTGTGCATTTAAGAATAGAATCATTAGCTATCGAATTAATTGTAAAGATAATAAATTGGAGCCTGAATTTTTTCTAAATAACATATCGGCATTAGTAAAACAGTTGATCAATCGTGATCTTGAAATTCATAAAGCATTAAAGGCTAATTTTGAACTTTATGCTACATATCTATTGCCAAAAAAATGATGAAAAATCTCTGAAGTCATTCAATACCAGTTATGTTACGACTTTTGTAAATACAGACATTATGAGTTTGTAAATACAAATTTTTGATTTCACTAGAAATGCACTCCGTCAACTTTTTAAAACAAATGATGAACACGTCTGACACTCTTCAAGAAAATTAATGATATAAAATATTTGCGGGCTTCCTTTAATTTGTATTTTATCTTTTATATTCATTTATTCATTAAAACTGTATTTGTATTTTATATTACTGCTATTAATGTATATTATTACTGATTATTATATTTATACCTATTATTTTGAACCCTTGTTACTTTGTATAAATAAGTAGCTGATTGCTTAAAATGTCTATGTGTAAAGTCTGTAACGTCAAAATAATAAAATATTCCTCACACATACGTAGTAACATTCACAAGGCTAATTGCTTACTTAGCACTGAATTTGACGATGTCCATGTAATATCTTGTGCATTTAAGAATAGAATCATTAGCTATCGAATTAATTGTAAAGATAATAAATTGGAGCCTGAATTTTTTCTAAATAACATATCGACATTAGTAAAACAGTTGATCAATCGTGATCTTGAAATTCATAAAGCATTAAAGGTTAATTTTGAACTTTATGCTACATATCTATTGCCAAAAAATGATGAAAAATCTCTGAAGTCATTCAATACCAGTTATGTTACGACTTTTGTAAATACAGACATTATGAGTTTGTATTTAGAAAGTTGCAAAAATTTAGCAGGAAAACTTACCGAATTTGAACTTGCGGAGTCAGGCTGGACTCTTGAATCTATTAGCCATTTAGAAATAAACATCGCTAAATATAATCCGCTTAGAGCTGGATCTTACATCCCTTTACCAAAGAAAATACAAAATACAAAATCTTGTTTAAATATTAAGAATGGAGATGATCATTGTTTCCTATGGAGCATAGTTGCACATATGTTTCCATCAAAATGTAATTCTAATCGAGTGTCTTCTTATCCTCATTATTCACAAATACTCAATATAAAAGACATGTCGTTTCCACCTTCTTTTCATGATATAAAGTTATTTGAAGAGAATAATCTTGCCATTAGCATTAACGTCTACGGTTTGGGAAAAAATAATGATGTTAACGGCCCTCTTTACAAAACTCAAAAACGAAAATTTACCCATGTTAACCTGTTATATATTAATGAAAACGAGAAAAGTCATTTTTGTTTAATTAAAAGCTTTGAGAAATTAGTACGCAAACAAATAACACGCCATAAATCTAAAATATTGTTGTGTGATGAATGTTTTGTCTATTTTGACTCGGAAGACAAGCTAGATAAACACTCCTGTGCGAGAGTAAAAACTGTTTTGCCTGAAGTAGGCGAAAAGTTACATTTTGATAATTATGAAAGAAAGCAAAGAATTCCTGTAGTTATATACGATGATTAATAAACTAGTTTTGAATAACGAAGATGATAAGAGGCAAGTAAAAAGAAGGCATGTAAGCACTCTGCCATGGGGTCACTATAATACTATGTTTTAGAGCATGTCTATATATTAACAATTTTACATAATGGTGTGCTTAATACCACCAATAATCATAGTTGTAAGATATATTTAACCATGTACTCTTATTTTTTTATTGTAAATAAAAGAATATTTTCTAATCATAATACTGTTTTATTTTATTACAAATCATTTAATACAGCGTCAATGACATAAGCTGAAACTATAGCATTTATAATTATGAATTAATAAATGGAACAGATTAAACGTCTTCATTTATTTTTTTTACTATTTTACTTATAAGACTTTTAGCAGCGTATGCTACATCATCATATCTGTCTGTTACTATATATTGCACACTGACATCTGCACTGTCATTATCACTTGAACTATTAAGCTCACTTCCACCCAAGTCTATAATGTTTATTTTAATTAACTGAATTCCTTTTCTGGGTTCTTTTCTAATGATATAACTTGAAGTTTGAAGAGCGCCTGATTGAACTTTTCGTTTAGAATCTATCCTTTTCTTAGCTTTAGGCTTTTTTTTCATCGCCTTATTACTCGTGAGCTTGACCTCGTTTTCAGCAACCAAAACCTCTTCCTGATTGAAGCATGAGTCGGCCATGATGTCTTGAGCGTAGTAAAAAGGATTTGTTATGGGGTTGTAATCATCATCAATAAGGAGAGACTGGCTCATCTCTGCAAGAAGAAATATATATACATAAATGCTAGTTAATTAATAGACGACAGCTTTTTTACAAACCAAATCAATACTAGATACATACCGTAAGCGTTTTTTAAAGAAGAAAATTGCACGCGACTTGCTTGATTCACTCGCAATGACTAAATAAAAGAATTTGTAACAATTAGGCTTGCTCTAATATAAAAAGGTCATGTATCTTTTGCTCTATAGGAATATGAGCGAGATGTGTTGATATGCATGCAACGATTAGCACGAGCCTGTTTAGACATGTCTATATAACCAATGATAGTGTAATCGAAAGCCAGAATGCAAAATGAAGTTGGTTAAACAACATATAACATTGGAAGTTTGTAAATTAAGTGTAGACTGTCCCTCAACCATAATAAGACATAGCCCTCTATTACCAAATACGATTCGCTGTATTATATGCGGTCCTTCAAACTGCGGTAAAACTAATGTAATGATTAGTTTATTACTCCATAAAAACGGTTTAAAATTTAAAAATATATACCTATACTCAAAAACTACTTTTCAGCCTAAATATTGTTTTCTAAATACGGTCTTAAGCAAATTACCCGAAATAAATTTTTTCATATTCAATTATAGTCAAGATGTGGTTTCGCCTAATGAGGCTTTTTCGAATTCTGTTTTTATTTTTGATGATGTTGCGTGTGAAAATCAAGTTAACATTCGCAATTATTTTGCTATGGGTAGACATAAGCAAATTGATTGCTTCTATTTATCACAAACATATTCAAAAATTCCCAAACAAATGATACGTGACAATGTCAACTTTTTATTAATTTTTAAACAAGACAGCATTAATTTAAAACATATTTATAATGAGCATGTAAATTCTGATATGAAATGGGATAAATTCAAAAAACTCTGTTCAGATATTTGGCAGGATCCATTCGGGTTTTTACTTATCAATAAAGATTGTGAATTTAATAAGGGACGGTATAGATACAGTTTTGACACATTTATAAACTTTGATTGAGTCTTACTATAAATAAGTTACTCCGAACTCAAATTCATCATTTTAATTTTCACTCTATAAGAAACAAGCGTGGTGTTTGTACAATAAATACGAAACTTACTATGGAAACAACAGTAAAAGAACAGCTAATAAAATCTGTAAAAGCTATTAAAAGTAAAATAAAACGAATGCAAAATGATGAAGTGGAAAATGAAATAAAATATAATAAAATATTTAAACCAATAATAGAGCCTTTAAAAGCTATAGATACAACATTTAACAAACTGAATAGTAGTAAAGTAAATAATGTTGAACAAAAAAACAGCCAGAGTCCTAAAATAGAAACACCATCTTCATACAAAGATATTCAAGATAGTGCTGATAATGCTGATGATATTTACGAGACTGATTCCAGTGAAAATTCTACATCGAAAGAAGATTCTAAATTCTTTACTCCTATTAAGACTGAGAATAAAATGGCTGAACTGAGTACCCCGGTTAAATCATGGATTGATACAGAAAATTTATCTGAAAATCAAAATGCTCTACATGTACCATTTGGTTTACGCAATGAGAATGATAAACTTATGGTGGGCAATTCCGAGGTGCAATTTTGTAAAATTGGTCCTCTAGATGATGAAATCTCCATGGCTGTTATTGATGGCAAAAAGTATGAAATAACTGCTGGTCTAAAAGAAGTTTTGCTTAAAAATAAGCCAAACCTTCATCTTGTAACTGAGAAAGATAAACTCGTTTACAAAGATATCCTCATTACTACAAACGCTCATAAAAGAGATTATAATCCAAATGGTCAAATAAGAGGGGATAGAGGAATGAAATATAATCAACTCATAAAGCCTCTTTTTACTAACGCAGATAACGAAGGCATAAATGCATATCAAAAAACTGGTGGTACACTACCTACTTTAAAAAAATATAGAAAAAATACTGATTTCATTTATTGGGATAACCCTAATGAGTTGATTGAGAGACTCAAACTTTTAGTTGCATCAAGAGATGCTGGAAATAACAGCCACGACAATGAAATAATATCTATCATTGAAGAGCTAAAGGAAGCTGGTATCATAAAAGAATGAATTTGCTCAATTAATACACAGTATCTCAATAGCTCTCAATCATGAACGTTGACAAGTTCGGTCATCATATAAATAAACGGCGAAAACTTAATGATAATTTTCAAACGGAATGTATGTTCAAAAGAACTGATAATGGAAATTTAAGTGCTCAAAATAAAACGTTGAAAAATATTGGTATTCCCGCAGATGATAATGATAGTGCTACAAAACAATATGTGGACAACGCTTTAGACAACAGTCTTAAAATAATTAAAACATTAAAAGAGTTGTTGATGGAATTAACCGATCGTGTAATGAAACTAGAGAAATTTTCTGAATCATATAGACAAGCAAAAAATGAGCAAGGCAGACGTAGTAAATGAAATACACAAAAATGCTAGAAAAAACTTTTTTCGAAGACGAGTAGTTATGAAAGACATTGATGATTTATGGCAAGCGGATTTGATTGATATGCAAGCAGTATCAAAAGATAATAGACAAAACAAGTATATTTTAGTGGTAATCGACACATTTTCTAAGTATGCTTGGACGTTACCCCTTTATCAAAAAACAAAAAATTTGGTGTGTAGTGCGTTTGAAATAATATTGAAAAAAGGTCGTGTACCTCAAAACTTGCAAACCGATTTTGGGAAAGAATTCTATAATGATCAGTTTAGCAAATTAATGAACACTTACAATATAAACCACTATTCTACATACTCTACAAAGAAAGCTTCAATTGTAGAAAGGTTAATTAGAACTCTAAAGTCCAAGTTGTACAAAGAATTTAGTTTGAAAGGAAATTACAAATGGTTGGATGGTACCTTACATAAAGTAGTTTATGATTATAATAATTCATATCATAGAACTATTGGTCGATGTCCATCTGAAGTAAATGAAAAAGTAAAAAACGATATTTTGGATAGATATCAAAACATCGCTTTATTTCAGATAAAACCCAAACGTTACAAACTTAAATTAGGAGATTGTGTTAGAATTAGTAAGTACAAAGGAACATTTGAGAAAGGATATACCCCTAATTGGTCTACGGAAATTTTCAAGATAAGTAGAATACAAAATACTAATCCTATCACTTATTTAGTTAATGATGTGAAACAGAGACCTATTCTAGGAGCATTTTATAGAGAAGAATTGCAGAAAACAAAATATCCTCACGTTTATTTAGTAGAAAAGGTTTTAAAAAGAAAAGGAACTAAATTATTTGTAAAATGGTTAGGATTGCCGATAGAAGAAAATAGCTGGATTGATAAAACAAGTGTATTATTATAATTACTAAAACATAATTTAAACGAGAGCACTCGCTATATTTTATTAGTCTTTTACTGGACATGGCAGAAGGAAGTCTTCTAAATTCCTTTATTAACTGTCTGCCCTTCGAATTACATCTGCCTGGCTATAATTATTGCGGACCTGGAACTAAGCTTCAACGTAGACTTGCTCAAGGCGTTAAGGGGATAAACCAATTAGACGAATATTGCAAACAACACGATATCGCATACAATAAGTCATCCATCTTGAGTGATCGACATAAAGCTGACATAATCTTAATGAAAATGGCTAAAAAACGAGCTTCTGCTCCAGATGCTAGTGTTGCAGAGAAATTAGCTGCAAATTTGGTGAATAAAGCTATGCTGACAAAAATAAGTATTGGTGCCGGCTTAAGCAAGAAAACAAAAAGAGCTGTACCCAAAATAAAATGTGGTAAAGGCTTATTTAAAAATATATTATCACGCACAAAAAAATGTTTAAAAAAACTAAAACCAAACTGTAAGAAAATGGCAATACAGCTAGCAATAGCAGCCGCTAAAGAATTATCATCGGACCAGGATGTCAAACCGCCTCGCATTATACCTGTTCCTAAAACCGGTGGTGTTTTACCAATGATACCGGTTTTTGCGGGATTATCTGCTGTTGGCAGTTTACCTGGCGGGGCAGATGGAATCGCTCAGGTTATGAAAGAGTTTGAAGGAGCTAGAAAACGATTAGCAGAATTAAAATCACGTAACGGAAAAATGGAAACAATTGGTATTGGAAGAGGATTACATCTAAAGACGCACAAGGATGGATTGGGTATTTTTGTAACCAAGCCAAAAAACTAAATTATAAGCTACCCAAGAGAGCTCTGACTAATATAGACATTATGAATTATGCGGGTGATATACCTTATTTTCGCGGTATTTTCATGAGAGATGAATTGCCAAAATGTCCTTATCGTAAAGAATGCGGTGTAATTAACTTAGACACTTCAAATAATTCTGGTTCTCATTGGGTAGCATATGTCAAATTTAACAATTATGTGGAATATTTTGATAGCTATGGAGATTTAAAGCCGCCTAAAGAGTTTATTAAATATATAGGATCAAAGATGATAAACTATAATTATGAAAATATTCAGCGCGATCATCCTTATAACTGCGGACACTTATGTTTAAATTATTTAAAAAAATTCTGGTATGATAGAATAAATAGTTTGCAAAATACAGTTTAAACTCAGTCGATAACAGAACAATGTCTGTCACGGTAACGCTTTCAGGCGTTAAATCAGTGTTAGAAACATATTTTCACCCCCCTTTAAGTCTAGAGGGCAAATATGAGTGCGGGTTGCTTTATTTCTCTGCATACAATTCTATACCAAATGTTGATTGCGAAAACAATACTTTTTCTTACGGAAATGAGGGCAAACAATTAAAACTCCCCCTTGGCTCATATGATTTTTATGATATATGCGATTACCTTGAGAGTAATTTAACAGATTGTGAAATAAAAATAAGACCAAACAATAATACTTTAAAGTGTTCTTTATTTTGTAATAAAATTGTCAATTTTGATGTAGAGAATAGTATTGGAGGTATGTTAGGATTCTCAAAGTCGAAATTAGATGCAAGTAAATGGCATGACTCAGTTAATCCGGTCAATATTCAACCAGTGTCTATTATAAGAGTTGAATGCGATCTCATACAAGGATCATTCACTAACGGTTTACCGACCCATACAATACACGAGTTTGTTCCTAGCGTGCCACCAGGATATAGATATATTGAAGTACCTAGAAACGTTATTTACTTTCCGATAAATAAAAAAAACATTTCATCTATTACAATTAAAGTTGCTGACGAAGACGGTAACTACATTAATTTCAGAAAAGAAGAAATTCAATTGCGTATACATTTAAGAAAAATAAAATGATAATATTTAATAAAACCTCCAATCATCAAGTCAAACGCCTTAATTCTTCACGCAGTGTTCGAGAACGCAGACGTGTGAATACTATAAAAAAGATAACAAAGAGTAATAAAGATTTTCTAAGAGCTCTGGGATTTAAAGTACTATAATGAGTATGCTGCAGATTACCGAGTTACCTCAATTTGATAATGCTATCGAAAGCTATGAAATTCATACTTACAACCCATATAATAATAGTTTTAAAGAAAACGATGAAATTCGAATACCTATACATCAACAAGATGTGTATATATTACCCTCAGCTAGCTCTATATTCATCGAAGGACATGCCCAAGTGGTTAAAAGAGATGCCGCTGGAAAGGAAACTTACTTAAATGTGGATTTTACTAATAATCCCTTTATGTTTCTCTTTCAAGATATTAGGTATGAAATGAATGGAGTAGAAATAGATCGTATAAAAAATTCGGGAATTACAACAACAATGAAATCATACGTATCCATGAATGAGGGTGAAAGTAAAATAGCAGCCTTATGGGGTTGGGGCCAAAACGGATTTAAAAACAGAAGTTATTTTAGCATTGTCATCCCATTAAATAAAATATTAGGATTTGCTGAAGACTATAATAAAATCATCGTAAATAGTAAACATGAACTTATTTTGAATCGAAACAACCATAATTTAAATAGTGCTTTAATACCGGCTGAAACAACCAATGTTAATGTAAAGATAGAGAGAATACAATGGCGCATGCCACATGTCAAAGTGTCAGATCGGGAAAGGTTGTTGCTACTAAAACATTTAGAAAAAGATAAGACCATACAAGTACCATTCAGAAATTGGGATTTATACGAATATCCGTTACTACCAAAAACGACTAAACATTCTTGGTCAGTTAAAACATCTTCTCAATTAGAAAAACCTCGTTATGTTATCCTAGGTTTTCAGACTAACAGAAAAAATAGCAAAACAAAAGATTGCTCCATGTTTGATCATTGTAACGTGACAAATGTGAAATTGTATTTAAATTCTCAATATTATCCTTACGACTCTATGAATTTAAAATTTGATGAAAACAAACATGGTATATTATACGAAATGTATGCTAAATTCCGCCAGTCTTACTACAACCTTCCCGCGGATCCCTTGCTTGATCTGAACACTTTCAAAGAAAAGGCTCCATTATTTGTAATCGATTGCTCAAGACAAAACGAAAATTTAAAAACAGGACCTGTAGATGTGCGTTTGGAAATCGAATGTTCGCAAGATATTCCCGATCATACGTCTGCTTACTGTCTTATTATTAACGATCGCCTTATAGAATATAAACCTTTAAGCCATATAGTACGCAAACTAACATGAAAGCAGCAGCAATAGTCGATTTGCAAGGATTCAAGATAGCTGATAATAAATTTATATTAAAAGAAATAGCGATCGCATACAAGGACCAAATACAAGTACTTTTAATTAAGCCCCCTTTTCCAATTCACAACTTATCAGCGGAAGAAAGGAAGCAAGTTAATTGGATACAAAGAAATCGAAAAATATATTGGAATGATGGGTTTATACCATATTCAAATTACTTGGCGTATATAGAAGAATTCTTAATCGATAAAACGATTTACTGTAAAGGTCTTGAAAAAATGATATGGATTAAACAAATATTAGATTACAATGATGTTTATAATTTAGAAACTAAGTCTTGTCCTAGTTTACTAAGTTTGTATGAAGAATATCGATTATCAACTGATATATATAATTGTATTTATCATCCTACAATATGTGCTCTTAGAAATGTAACTTGTTTAAAGAAATGGTGTTTAAAGAATAAACTTTTATAGATTATATAAGTTCTTTCATTTTTACAATCATTCCATTCTTCATTTTCACATATACAAACTATACAAATAATCCAGTCCATTAAAAAAGAGCATGTGATAGCATGGTAGGTATAACCTCAATAATGAATCAACATAAGTCTGTTACTTTTACCGAAGAGGTTACATATTTTATCGTACCTGCCCGAGATGAAGTTAGAACAGGGACCTGGACATCAGATGCTCTTCGATTCAAATTGCGTATATTCGAATTCGAGAAAGTATTTGCAAGAGAAGTGGTTCAGAAAAGAAAATTGCTTACGATTAATTACTATAAACATTCTAAACTTGAGTAGCAGAAACATGCAGCGAATACAATTTGCTGATAGGATCTATCTATTTTCGTTTTAAATTAGTATGCACAAACATCGATTATGATCTAAGCAGTAGAGAGATTGAAATATTCAGCAATATTATTGTTGAAATGAAGACAACAGAAAGTTTAACAGTTCTTAATGTCATAACTTACCAATTATGAATTGGGGAGACTGAATCGATCGCACTTGGAATTGGGGAGACTGAATCAATCGAACTTGAGCGCCAGCGAACTTTCGATTTGATCCAGAATCCCCAATTCTAACCTACTTAGGTGTAAGTTAGTGTGAGTGTGTAGGTGGGTGTACGTGTGTACAAGGCAGGTAGCTAGGCGGGCACCTGCTTGATGTTGTCTGGCGACGCGGAGGCGAAGGTGTAGAGCGCGGGGTGCACGGCGATGGCGCGCACGGACTTCTTGTGGTTGGTCAGCGTGCACAGCGACTTGCCGGCCGCCAGGTCCCACAGCCGGATGGTGGAGTCGTGCGAACCGGTTATTATCTGCCAACGTCAACCATTTTAAACTCACATTATAAAAGCTAAGTATGGTTATTTGGATGTTTGTTACTCAATCACGCTTCAACCACTGAATGGATCGGGATGAAACTTGGCACGCATGTAGGTCAGATCCTGGAATAGAACATAGGATAGGTTTTATCCCGAAAAACTTCTCATTCCTACGGGAAATACATAACTATTTGTTATTTTAGTGATGTTAAGTTGTCCACGCGGATGAAGTTGCGGGCAACAGCTAGTTACACATAATTAAACTGATGCAGTCTTACGTCTGATATGTTTGTCTGAGGTCTAATGTCAGAATAGGATTCTTAACGAAATTTTCATTTCGTTATGAATCCTATTATGACATTTATTCATAATAAAATTTCTTTGGCGCAAAAAAGGGCTAACTTGAAATGAAACTATACTTCTAAATGTAATAGGGAAAAACTACAGATTGCATAACAGTTATTACGTTACAGATACATCACTAGTAAAACGAAAATCAGTCTGATGGGACGAGAAGGACATCGGGGCGGCCTGAAGTGCTTATCGCGCTAGGTTCGTTCGATTAGCAGACTGGGAAAAATACAGGTCAAAATTATGTTAGTAGGCTACGAGCCATGGGAGCCGGTCGGTTGGGCACTCGCCTCACGCTCACGAGGTCGGGGTTCAAACCCCGCCCGGACCGAGGAGTTTTCCCAAACTTTTAAGTACGGTTTATTTATAACACCACAGGTTTTCGGGGAAGGAAAACATCGGAAGGAAGCCTGCCAAAGAAGAAATTTGGAGGCGGATGTGACTGGGCAAGCGTAGTGTGGGACGCCCCCTGGCTAGATGGAGCGACGATCTGCGTAAGGCGGCTGGCAGTGACTGGATGAGAAGAACCGAGGATCGGGTTCAGTGGCGCACCTTGGGAGAGTCTTATGTCCAACAGTGGACTCTTTCGGGCTGATGATGATGATATCATATCATGAAACTTTGCACGCGATTTATTATTTTGCGATATATTATTTATTTTATCACATCAGTGAAGTCCACCAAATCGGCATAGTCGGTGGACACAAAAGATCCTGAAGGGTCGAAGCGGCGCCAGGTGTTCCCGGCCCCCTGAGGAGGTAAGATAATTCAATAGCTCTTTGACATCTTCTATACTAATGTAATAACTGTGATTGTGAATGGATGAATTTTAATTACTATATTTTTTTGTTATGTTGGTAGCTTAACTGTTTTGTACATCCATTAATTGTAATGTTTTTGACAATGCACGATTAGTACCAATAAATAATATGAATATGATAGGAGGCTGCAAGAGACCTGAGGCTCGGAGGCCTGGCACGCCAGCGAGGCGACGGTGTCGGTGTGTCCGGCCAGCGTGTGCACGTTGGCCTTGGTCCGGGCGTCCCACACGCGCGCGGTGGCGTCGCGGCCCGCCGTCACCAGCACGTCGATGGTGGGGTGCAGCGCCAGCGTGTACACGGCCGAAAGGTGGCCGTGGTAGTGCCGGACCACTTTGTTGTACTCCAGGTCCCAGCATTTCACTTGCCGGTCCTCGCCGCAGCTGAACAGGTACGGGTGCCTCGCTGACACTTCCAGGCCTGAAACGAGGAGCCGCTGAGGACTGGAACTCCCTTGGGTGTTTCCGGACGAGTACAGTTTGGATATTTTTTAGGGAGGAGTGAATATGCATCTGCTAGGGTGAGCGCGTTCCACCTTAGGCCTCAACGTCGCTTCCCATCAGGTGAGATTGAGGTCGAGCGAAAAAACCTCTAATAAATAAAATCGTTAACATCGCATGTCTGTACATTGAAGATTTTTGGAAAAAAAAATTGAGGGGTCTAAAGATAAGTAATAGAACACATTTCAATCATATTTGAAATTGTTGTCTGTTTATCTATTTGTCTGTGAGTTTGTGCACGCATCACTTAAAAACTACTGAACGGATTTTGATGGGCTTTCCACAAAAACATGATGCTTAACTTAACTTAACATTTAGTCTTTATTTAATCGCAATCGGCTAACTCAATCAAAACTTATAGACATTTTTAGTTTTCAAATACATTAGTAGGTAAGGTTAGTATTAATTTATAGTAAAAATTTATGCAATATATTGCATAATTTTTTTATTTTTATTGGTATTTCCGTACTATTCTTTATTACTTGTGTAATAAAGTATCTTACCTCTAACTGTGCTGACGTGTCCAGTGAGTGACACTTTTAACTTGCCGCTGGCAAGGTCCCAGATCTTTATCACTCTGTCTGCAGCACCTGTAAGAATACAAGGAAACACCAGTCTTAACAGTGAACAGTGATGAAAATTATCAAGATGACCATTTTTACTGATAATTATCAAGATAATTGTATACCACTGACGAAGCAAACAAGAGAAAACTTTGTCAGTACTAATTTGACAGAAATACCTAGGAAGCGGAAGTCGGTAAAAAATTATGTGTATGAGTGTACCAAGTCTACTGCAGTGCTATTCTCTAAAATACAAACTCACGTGCGAGTCTCACTCGAGTGACTTTACTCACTTCGAAACCCAATCAATTGGCATTCTGTAAACATTCTATAGCACTGTCCATGTGAAGTGAGTTCTTTGTTTCGTAATTACCAATGGATTAGGTTTAGTTTATGAATTGCCGAAAGATATACAAAATACCTATGTAAACAGTAAAAAAATACAAAAATGTAATAAAAAAACACTACCTTCAGTAGAGGAAAACAAGTAAGAATAGGTTATTATATAAGTACAATTCAAGGTTGCATAGATACATTTATTTTGCCATCTGTTATGTACTTAACTCTCTTTTTAAGGTACAACAAGTGTTAGCATGGTCCGCTGTGACCGAGCGGCCTCACCGCACATAGGACAAACCCAAGAGGTTTATTATGTGTGAGTTATGTAAGACATGAGATGTATTTTCTTATTAATGTTAAATAAATAAATAAAAAAAAAAAAAAAAAAAAAAAAAAAAAAAAAAGTAAAGTCACTTAAATGAGACTCGCACGTGAGTTTGTATTATAGAGAATAGCACTACTGAAAGGACTTCGAGTGACTTCGACAGTTCCTAAATAGAGAAATTCAATAGTATAGATAACTTGACAACTCTTAAACGACCTCTCTTATATAGAGAGCTCATATATTTACCACTACGGACGCGGGGATACTGCCTCAAAAATTATAACTACAGTATGATTCACCCTAATTATAGACACAAGGTGTTCCAAATAAATCTACTAACACGAGCGTCGTAAGGCGAGGTAATGAGATTCTAAACTGACATTAATACAATATTGGGCCCGATTCTGAAGCACACTTTTAAAATTTGACAGTGCTAATATTGGTTTCATCTTTATTTTCATAATACTGTGTGACAAGGATAGCAACAGTTTTAGTGCTGTCAAATTTTAACACTGTGCCTTCAGAATCAAGCCCATTATACTAGTACTTTTAAACCACCACTTTAGAACAAAGCCATTTAGCTCTTAATTGTATAATGTAGAGACTGGTTGCTGTTTGCCATGTATTTCCAAAAGATGTTTTAACGCCAGCCATGAGTTGAAATAAATATAAAACAAAATGTAAACAGAATGAACTTAGCCTAGAGTTCTCAATATCCCAAATAAATAAGTATGAGTAATGATGAGCACACCGCTTACACACTCGCAAACACGCACCAATGTGTAAACGGGACATCACATGCTAAACTAACCTGTAGCAAACCACTCGTTCCCCGGCTCAACCGTCACACACCGCACCCAACCGAGATGCCCTGATATCACCCTGAACAGCTTCCATGGGGCATGCCATTTAGGTTTGGGCATGGTGGGCGCCTTGCGGGGCAGCAGGGCGAGCGCGGGGGACGGCGCCGGGGAGGGGGAAGGCCCCGTGTACGGCAGCATCGCGCCGTCAGACCCGAGTGCTGCTGATTCTGCCATTTCTGAACAAATAGCAGGATTTCTTGTTCAAGTATTATTGCATAGTAATGAAATCAATGATAATATTGAAAAACTATTTTGATCTTGTTGGTTTAAACTTTGATGTATAGATTATTGTAATGTATTGTATGTTTGCATTGCATGCTGTATTGTATGTGTAATGCTATTATTTTAATTGCTACACCACTGTGGGTACAGATACATCAAATTTACTTTAACTTAAAAACTAAAGGACATACTGAGACACTCACCTGTGTCGTGTGGCGTCTCAGGCCTCCTCAAAGCCTCCTGCTGCTTGACAATCTGTGCCTTTTGCACGGCAGCCATGACCTGCCCGTAGCTATCGCGTGCTTTCACTGCTTTCAGCACTTTTTCACTAGGAACAAATTATTTATTTATTTTAAATGGAAAGAAAGCTTATAGTTGGTAGCATGCTGCAGCAATATGCTGAGTCAGCGCCATTTTGTTGCTGCGACACATAGGTACCTTGATTATTTTTAAATTGTAATTTATTAATTATGTTCTGTTTATTTCTCATGTATGTGTGTGTCGTAGCTATGAATAAATGACCTATTCTATTCTTTTATATCAGTAGTCGACTTGGTTATTTTCTTTTACGATTGTCTAGTCTGTTCTTAAACATGCTTCTTGATCCTTTGAATTAAATTTGTATGGAATAAAAATTCAAATTGTTTCATGGGGATACAACCCGGATGCTTAAAATTTCTTTGAGAGTTCAGGTGAGCAATGGATCTTTGTAATCTTATATTATGTCTCGGGCTTGTGCAATATGCTATTATAATTATTACAATTTGGATGGAGACTATGTTTTGTGCCACTAAGCATAAGTCGCTTGTCAATCCACCTACAATCGGTAGTCTGAACATACATTTATTATGCATGCATATAACAAGCTTTTTATATTACATATAATCAGGTCTCTAAACATAACATAAAAACCAAAGTCAAGATGAGCAGTACACATAAAGATACTGTAAACTTTGGAAAAACTAATATGTTTTAACCTAACCTACAACATGTTTTGATGATCTAAAAAAACTCTTGCTAAATTTTGTGTTGTATTTTAATTCTTACGCCTTCTCATCCATTGGGGGCAGCATTCCCTGGTTCGCAAGGAACATATCGTGGGATCTCTTGAGAGATCTGAACACAAGAGTGTGTACTGAATGTTTGATCACTTCGTCCGCCATTTTAATATTAATAATATAGCACTTGTCTTATTCTACGATATTATTTATTTTTCTCGTATAGTTAATTAATAATTCAACATAATTCGTCCCTAAAACTGTGCAAAATACAAAAATAAACAGCGTCGGTCGCGGCTTCAAACGTCACATTTGACCACAAATTAGATAGAGTATGTACAAATTAGATAGAGTATGTCCAAGGACAGATGCGTAACAGACCAATAGCGTCACTCTATTTAGTGAATTTGACAGTGACAGTAAGAGGACCAACGATAGTCATGTACCTCAGTTATCGACACTAGACCGTCGATATCGATACTAGGCATTGAAATATCGACATAGGGATGTTCTTAATAGTTTTATATTATTTTATATTTTAATTATTTTACAAGGTTAATTAAAAAGTCAAGTCCAAAGTAAACTTTATTTATTTATTGAGACCTTTTTATTAGTCGATTAGTCAGTCTGTCGGTGTTGCCGTTTCGTCAAAGTCATCATCTGCGGGAAAAAGAAACTGCAAGAAAACCCACAGGTATTTTCTTTTAAAATGTCAATACAATATGTAATACAATTATCATAACAAAAAAAAATCACTAATTTATACAAAGCAAAAGATAAATTACACATAAAACTAATTAATAATAATTGTTCGTCTTGGCCGATGCGGGTGGCGAGGTGCTTGCGTGCGACGGCAGATTCCGGAACAAACCGTTATCTAGATAATTTGGACAAATTACATACATAGAGAATTTACTTAAGTCCATTATAAATGTACATAGTACCTACATATACCTAATATTATTGCAAGTTATAATCATAATAATATTTATCGCATTCTTGTACTGCAGGTACATTTATAAGACATATTAGTGTATGATTTATAACATACTAATACTCATATTGAAACAGATTACATACTAGAATGAAATGAACTGTGGGATTCAAGAAAATATCTAATGGAATTATTTATCACTCTTATCACAATACGGAACAGTCTGCAGTTATTATCGTATTTTTATTTTATTTTTCCTAGGGAGGGGTGTCAGAGTTTGTGCTACGTGCGACCGATGCGGGATCTGCTTTTTTTTTTTTTTCACGCGGGGAAATCCATTATGGATACCCACCCGCCCGGCGGGACGAGTGGGTTATGTCGGACTCTCACCGACTAAAACCCCGCGGTGGCCATCTTCTTCTTCGGCGCTGTCTGGGGGACTCCGAGGAGACTCTAGGCTTCACACGTCCGGTGTCCCCCGTCGTCGGCGCCCCGCCGCATTATGCGGCCCGCCTAAGGGGGAGACGGGCTCCATCCCCCCCTTGCCGTGCGTGCGGCAGCACAGGCCACCCAGTGCTGCCGCCCTCCCGGGGTCGCCAAAATGGATGGAAGGACGACTGAGGCCCCCGCCTCAGCCGCCCGCGGCCCCGGTGCTCCTTGTAGTCGGCTCGTACGACAGGCAGGGGTTACCGTAGCTGTATTCGTCGCCCCAGCCTACAGGGCCCGGGATCTGCTACCTACCGCTACCACCTGCAGAGTATAAATAAATAACAGTTATTTTCGTGTAGTAGTTTTCCTTGTGAATGAATAAAAAAAGATGAAATAAAGTAATTGATTTTGTAGTTGTAGTAACATTAATAAAAATAAAAATAAAATAAAAATAGCCTTTATTTATCGAAGCTGTATCTTACATCTAATTAGATAATATATTATAATTTATGTATTTAGTAAAACATCGACAACTTCGACTTGTCTTTCGACATAGGCCTCTTCCAGATGTTTCCACAAAGTGCGGTCTTTTGCCTTTTGTGTCCATAGTCCTGCGCAGGTATTTTTTAGGTCATCAGCCCATCTAAGGTATGGTCTTCCTCTTTTTCTTTTCCCATCTCAATAGTAACATTAGGTAGAAAGAAATTCTACATAGGTATTTAAAGATGATTGATCTAACTGCTCTCAAACGGTGAAGGAAAACATCGTGAGGAAACCAGCATATATGCCAAAGAAGGAATTCTAAGGCGCATGTGTGAAGTTCACCAATGAGCAGCGTGGCCAGGATGGTGGACTATAGCCTTCGTTGAGAAGGTAGGCCTGTGCCCCTGCAGTGGGGTCGTATATAGGCTGTGATGATGATTATCGGAGAGTAATAGTAGGACAACCTAGCTCCTCCTTCTGTGATAGACAAGTGAAAGAGTAGGAGAATTCTTGGTGCCAATTAGAGGTCTGTCAGGAAAACTCCTATACTGGTAATGGTAAGAGGACTCTTAAGTTCTACTTATAAAATACTTGGATATAGATAATTTACCTGAAAACAAAGCTCGCTTCAGTGTGCTAGTAGTGACCATTTGATATGATAATTTGGGAGATCAGTTTCCCAGTCTGAAAGTTAAAATGAAAATTATCAGTCAGTATAATATTACGCTGTAGTCTATTAATTAAAGTTATTTTAATCATAAGAACTTACCAATTGAAATAGGTTGTGCAGGGGTTCTGGATTGAATCTCCATTTCAGAAAAAAGTTTTGGGATGGAGTTGTACTCCCTACCGCCATCAAACTTTAAATATTTAGCCTCAAAGTGAAGGCTGCAGACTCTTTGCTTGGAGTATCTCTCGCGGTCTTCGTTACACTTTAGACGATAGCAAGTTTTCTCACTAATGACGTCATTCCATAATTGTAGATGGGATTTTTCCCTTGGCGTAACAAACATCTTTGTAGAAATAGTTGTCGATGGGCATCCTGGGATGCAGCATTTCAATATTTTGGGCATAGCCTGTAAAGTACGTACGCGAAACATTAACCTTCAAATTTTTGCCATGATAAAGTTATTTGGTTGAGAAAGTCAAGACTAATCAAATACAAACAGATTATCAAGAATTTCTGAAGCATGTGTTTAAGTACAAACCATGATATTTAGAAGTAAATTTTTCACTGACAAAAACTAAAATAAAAAATAGTTCGGTTACAAATTAGACACAATCACAAATTAATTTTAGTTTATTTAGTATAAGTTTAGAAATCTGTATTAATTTGTTTTACTAAAACTATAATATCACAAATTATATTAAATAAAGATAAAATCACAAATTACGAATAGGTATAGGTTTCGGCAAAGATAATATATACTAGAGTAAGATAAGCAATCCCCGAACAAAAAGTGTAAATCCAAAATTGGTAGCATAAACTTAGATGGCGCATTTGCTATCCAATTCTAAAAGTATTATCTAAAATCCGCACGGCGCTGGTGTGTTTAGTGCACAGTTTCTAGTTATGGCGAAGGTAAAAAGTGGTAACACTACCCGTCGCTAGATGTCATTACATGTAATCACCTAATGAGTTCATGAACGTGTTACGTAACAGATGGCGCTAATACGAAACTAGTTACAATCTGTCGCAACTTTCATAGTAACAACAGTTATATGAAACGAACTAATGGCAGTTATACCTGTCTTGCTTTAACATAGATACTTCTCATTCACACCCCTAGCCGCCATGCCCGCCATGTTTCTTATTGCAGTGTTGTTCTTTGAATTTCTTTTTAACCGACTTCAAAAAAGGAGGAGGTTCTCAGCTCGACAGTATGTTTTTTTTAGTATGTTACGCGATTACTTCGCCAATTCTGAATGGATTTTGATGTTTCTTTTTTTGTTTGGAAGGTTATACTTCATAGGTGATCCCATATAAATTTTATCGAAATGGAGGAAATGGGCTGGCGGGATTTTATCTCAAATAACCAAATGTATTTTTTTCAGTACTTTCTGATCCTATTTCTTTCAAATCCGATTCATAAATTCCTTTAATAAGTCATTAATATTATATGTAGGTATATACATCTCTGTGTTATGGAAACAAAGTACCTAAGGAAAGGACAATTCAATATAACATCCAGACTCGAACCAACTTGTACAAATTATATAAAGTTCCCTGCCCCCAGTGAGAATCACGAGTCCTGACTCACTCACTCTAGTACATAAATATTATCTTTACTACAACGATCTCTATGTACTACTAGATGGAACGTTCCAAACAATCGCTCTGTTCCACGCAAGTAGCCACAACTTTTTCACATTCACAATGAAACTTGTGCAGTTGCTACGCAGAACATTTAATTATTTACTAAATACCTATTGACATAATTTAACCGTAGCGTCAATATTTAGTAATAATTAAATGTCTGCGTAGTAACTGCACAAGTTTCATTGTGAATGTGAAAGAGTTGTGGCTACTTGCGTGGAACAGAGCGATTGTTTGAAACGCTCCATCTAGTAGTACCTACATAGAGATCGTTGCTTTACTATGACCTGTAAACTTGTTTTTCTTATCTTCTAGGTAATTAAAATTGGAATACAATCGCAATTGCACAGTGCTCTGGTAAATCAAGCCGAGGTAGATATCTAGATATTCAAACAGGTCACTGACCTGAGGTCAGCTGTTCTTTCTCGTTCCATTTGTTTTTCACAGTTGCGAAATATGTTATGTTTGGTAGCGATTACTACTAGTAGTGCAGTCAAATTCCGAATTGTGACCATCCCTAGCACCTTATTTTTATAGCAATAAAGTAAAAATTAGAATGAACATGGTTATTTATCGTATCAACCGAAAGTACCAAATAGGCATGACGAAAGATTTTGAAATCCTCTTCCGTAATGTAGGTACACATTTACTATTTACGAAAAAACCTTTGTTTCGGTATAAAACTTAAGTTTAACGGAGTTTAAAGCCATTTTGATAATATTTTTTCAATATTGCGCGCAAACAGCTCGCAGCTGTCATGGCGTCGGCTCTGACGTCACGGTTAGGTAAACATGTCATTGTGTCTATGCGTAAGAAGAAAGTCAACAAAATATTCAATTAATTCGTGTGATAAAAATGAATTCCAAAGTTTATACGTGGTGTGCAGTACTGCAGTGTAAAAACACATCAATAAAAACACCCAACAAAGTGTTTGTACATGTTCCAAACAAGTTATGAACAAGAGATGAATGGATTGGTAAAAGCTCGCACGGCGAAACAACGTAGTCACGAATTCGCCACTTTATTTCTGTGAAGACCACTTTGATGTGAGTATGTTATCATATATTGATAGATCTTATACTTAAAATGTTTGTTTGATATGAAATAGTTAAAATATTGAGGCTATGGAATAACTAATTTATTGAGGTTATGTTTGTTTTGGTCTTGGCCCTCATTCCTAATAACAATTTTAATCGTTTACTTTTCTTTTTCCAGTTGCCAAATGATATGGAAAATTATATGGAGTATCATGTGATGGGGTCAGTATCACAAGTACGTATGAAACCAGGATGTATGCCCCATAAATTTATATGCCAACCAGACAGGAAAACACGAACATCTGACACAACAGAGCGACCCTATATAGCTAAGAAACGAAGAATTATGATTATTGAAGAGTGTAAAAAGGAATTCGAAGAAAAATGTATAGTTACAAAACAATCAAGTTTTGAAGAAATTGCATCCGGTAGTTCAGGTATTTAATATTAACTTATTTATTAGAATATAGCATTGAAAAAGTTAATTTTATTCTCAGTGTTATTACATAGGTACATTGTTGGTACACACAAAACTACATAGATTTTTCTGTGATCTAGTAATCTATTTGTGTTCATAATTATAACATTGCACTTAAATAATAAAATATTTGTTTTACAGTTCAGCAGAATGTAGAAGTTCCCCAAGTAACACCAAGAGTGTTGGATAAATCAATTCAAGTACACACATGGAAAACATTCAGAAGTAAAGCTAACCAAACAATAGTCAGTTCAGTAAATCAGATGACATCACCATTGAAGCCGTTTCTACATTACCATTTAAAATCAAGCATCAAGGTGGTAATAGTAACATGCCTATCTTAAGTTTGGTTAAAGTTCTTGATGATGTGGTAACTATAGCTTGTGGTTTGATTAATATACAAGATTCTCTTATTAAATAAAACACAAATTAAATTACTGCATTTTTATTTCCTATTCTATACTTTTATATAACAATGGATACACATAAGTTTTTCAAAATTTAATAACACTTTCAAGCCTGACAAATATTGCTCATCAAAAGTTATACATATAATTTCTATATTTTTATTAGTAGTAAAATTTGGGTCTGCGATGCTGAAATAACACTTATTTAGACCACTTAGGTACATTTGCATTTGAACCAGGGCAAAGCATTTCTCATTTCTTGCTGTGTTTCCAATTTTTTATATAATTGAGATACGTTTTGTTGCTTATGGGACATTTTATCTCCACAATGCTATCTTCACATATTCCATCAGGGGAACCTGCTATCATTGGATATTTTTGGGATATGAACAGTCCAGTATTCTTGATTTTTTTTCCCTAGTTTCTTGCTTATTATTTCCCGTTTCATTGCTGGTGTGTCTTATTTCACAAACAAACAAATTCTGTACAAATGTTTCCTTCCCGTTTTAGTTGCACGAAACTGATTGCATCATCCCCATATGATGGTCTTGAAGACCTAAAATAATTGAAATTAATTAGAACAAATACATACACACTGACTTGGTGATTTAGGTGTTTACTATGAGGAAAAATACTATACTAGTAGGTGTTTTTTAGTTACAGAAATGTACTAGTTTTATCGGGTATTAACATGGTATTAACTCTAAAATAGGAACATACAAGCTGTGAGGGAGCTCACCTCAAAAATTAACAATGACAAGTTTATTTTTACTATCAGAAGCCAAGAATAGTACGCTAAAATACTATAATTTACTAAGAGTTTTGGATTGGTAGTTTTGCTACCCACGGTAATAGTGGATCACTACATGGAATTAAATATGATTATAAGTGTAAATATTTTTTGGTCATTAGTATTTTTAACTCAATACAAAAGTGTACTACTAGAATACCATCTTTTTATTTTACCAATTTTGCCAAGTTTACCCAAAAACTAATTTCAGCCTGTAGCGAGAAGAAGAGGGGGCGCAGAATTTTATTTCAGACATGAGCTGCTTAGTATATTCCCCTCTAACAAATGCCCATAGCGCCCCCTTTTGCACACCCTGACCTAAAAAATATTACACAATCAATAAGTTTCGTTAGGTATTTAATTAGTACTAAGTCATTTCATTTTTTAATCCCTAAAGAATAAATTTAAAAAAACACAAATTAATTTAACATATATTTATTCAATTTCTTCATGAAAGTATTCCGTAATATATCTTCCTAACGAACCCAACAAAAATAATGAATATAGTAAAGTAAGTCAGCAATATTATAGCTACAGCAGAACAGTAGATGGATGTTGACACAGTGTGTGCCCAGTATTCTTATTGCTGAAACTCTAGTAACTATATATTATCTTTGCTGAAACAAACGATAATATATTAAGCTGAAATTGAAAACGAGTGTTTTATTTATGGAGACTTGCAGTTGATTAGAAAAGCATTTGTGACTTTTCAATCGTGCAACAATAGAGCAGGATACTTTCAAAGTTACTGCACTTTCATAGACCTGAACAATAATCTTGACTAACCATTAAAATGCTACTAACATATTCATTACAATTACTGGTACTAAAAGTCTATGATGTAAACCTGAAATTAACATAAAAATTCATTTGTCACCAACTCATCAGTCACTACAAGCATGGACATTTTAAAAATATGAAATAGCTATTATTAAAGAGTATAAAATAGTTTGGATACTGTTGGTTATCAGTCCAATAAAAATATTTTAGCTCCTATGGTAAATTATTATTACTTATGTATTCCCAATGTATGTAAATTATATAACATAACACCTCCACACCCAGTCACATTCACACCTGATGTGGTCAATGGAGATGTGTTTGATCAGGATAGATATGCTCAAAATATCTTATAAATAAAATCGTAAACATCGCGTGTCTGTACATTGAAGATATTTGCAAAAAAAAAAATTGGGGGGTCTAAGGATAAGCAACAGAACACATTTCGATCATTTTTGAAATTTTTGTCTGTTTGTCTGTTTGTCTGTTTGTCTGTGAGTTTGTGCACGCATCACTTAAAAACTACTGATCGGACTTTGATGGACTTTTCACAGAAACATGGGGCTTAATTTGGTGTAACATATAGGCTTTATTTCATTGCAATCGGTGCAGTCATTCAAAAGTTATGCGAATTTATAGTTTCCGAAAACTGAGTGTAGGGTGTAAATGCTCGATTGAATTCGTGAGCGGTAGCGGGAGCGGGTATCGTATCAATGTAATGTGAGATTTTGAAAACTATAAATTCGCATAACTTTTGACTGAGTTAGTTGATTACGATGAAAAATCTGGAGCTGGAGCTGGATCTAGATCTAGAGCTGTATCTGGAGCTGGATCTGGAGCCGGAACTTTAGCTAGACCTGGACCCGGACCCGGACCCGGACCCGGACCTGGACCTGGACCTGGACCTGGACCTGGACCTGGACCTAGAACTGGACCTGGACCTGGACCTGGACCTGGACCTGGACCTGGACCTGGACCTGGACCTGGACCTGGACCTGGACCTGGACCTGGAACTGGACCTGGACCTGGACCTGGACCTGGACCTGGACCTGGACCTGGACCTGGACCTGGACCTGGACCTGGACCTGGACCTGGACCTGGACCTGGACCTGGACCTGGACCTGGACCTGGACCTGGACCTGGACCTGGACCTGGACCTGGACCTGGACCTGGACCTGGACCTGGACCTGGACCTGGACCTGGACCTGGATTTATAGTCTGAGTGGAAGTGGGATAGGGAGCGGAAGTGGGAATGGGAGCGGATCCTGTAGTCCACGCGAGCGGAGCCGCGGGCACAGCTAGTATTTAATAAAATCATATGTATTTTTCGCCTACCACTCATTATCTGTATGACCCAAAGGTTATCTGGTAGGCATTATGTTCACCTTTTATACTGTTTTGTGCAATGTTTTTAAATTTAAAAAAACATAATAAGTACAAATACATAACGATTTTCATGAACTTTTGTTATAAAGCAAGAGAATTATGAATATCCATGTAAATCTGATAATCAGTCAGCAGTAACCATTATAACCATTGGCCCGAAAACCACTTGGTTCAAGACAGATAACTTCATACAATTGAGCCCGGTCTTGATGTTATATTTATTCATGAATTATTTAATTGTAATAGTAGGTACACAAGTAACAACTCTAGGGTAAGATTAGACAAGGTGCATATAAATAAATCATAAATACCAATAAAAGAAAAATACCCTTACAGATTGCTCTAACAACGCACAACTCAAACCTCCGATCTCAGATTTCACAGATCTTGCCTTGTGACTGGATGTTATTTATATATTATATTATGTCTTTATGTAATGTATATCAGCTGCCTGATACCCATATTACAGGCTCTGCCTAGTTTGGGATCAGGTGGCCGTGTGTGAAATGTCCCCACATATTTATTTATTTATCTTAAATCTTGAAATTCTGCATAGAAGTTGCTCATTATAGGCAACTTAGGAATAATTTTTAATAATTATTAATAATATTTTATTTCTTTAATACCATGGTAAGTGCTCTACTGCTATTTTTGTCTCGATTCTAGTAACTGTAATACAAATTAGAAAAATAGTTGAACAAAAACATGAATTCCAGCTGCCTTCGCTTTAGGTACCTCTGAATGGTGTCCTACATTGTCTCCACTCATAGAACAACCTGCATGTATGGCCACCAGCAGATGTAACTAGTCCACTGACTTGTGAGCGATAAGATTTATGAAAGGTATGAAGCGTTTCAATATGAAGAGTACCAATACTTATAATATTAAGCTACCACCACACCCATGGCGACCTGTAGCCAAGATCGCAGCCTATCCAGCAACATTATAGTGAGGTTAGTTGTATGTCAGATTGCGAACTAATGCAATCCCACACCTTATCACAACTGACAGCCGCTGCAGGCCACTACAGTATGTTGGCAGCTGAATTTATATCAGTCTTGGTACACTTGACCCTTCATAACTTGCTAACATTGTAAGAAAGTCTTAAAACTCACTTTTCACCAACTTTTAACTGTCGTATTGAATTGTAACTTGGCACATGTCGATGCTTATCACACTTATATAATTCTGATGACTAATTATGTAAGAAAGTATTACAACTCACTTTACACCCACTTCTGTTGTATCGATTTGTAACTTAGCACACCTATGTATATAAATATGATGACAATACAGTAAAATAATATATTACCATCGAGCCGGTATGATATTTGAGGTGGTCATAGGAATTCCTCAACGGCTTTTTTGATTTGTCTCAACTCTCAATGGGTCTTTTAGTGATTTTTTTTATATTTGGTTTATGAAAAACATAAATATTATTTGTCTATAAGTAGATTCGAGCTTTGACTCGACCAACAAAATATGACACAAAACCAAAATACGAGAAAGCAAAACTTGATCGGACCACAGACCACAGATAATATATTTATCGAAAATAGATATCAGATTGTAAAGCTAGATTCACAATGCAAGTTGTCAGGATTATATTATCGCGGTAAATTAAAAATCGAAAATACCTTGAAACTAGATGGTTAATAGATGATAGAATGACTTAGACTAGATAGTTAATAGAATGGTTACTAGATAACGAATATACATACTTAAATAAATATATAAACATCTAACACTTGGGTACAAACATTCATATTCATCATACAAACATTTGCCCCTAGCGGGATTCGAACCCGCAACCTCCGGAATGGTAGTCCGAGAACGAACCCGTTCCGCCACGGAGTTCGTCGAATATGACAAAAGTATGATATGTTAAACTTACCTATAAGTTAATCTGAATTCACAATGTAAACCGTGCGGCTCAATTAAGCAGCATTCACAATGACATATAGCGCAGCAATTTCACTCGCCGGACGATAATTATCTTATTTACTATTTCTCAACAACAAATGCTGTGATTGGCCCAATCCACAGAAATTTTATGTCATGTCCGCGATAAAATCTCGTAGTTTTTAAATCTCATTAAAGACTTTTGTCGCAAACTGACAATGCCACTAGACTGTACCACATTTGTCTTAACATAATACGATAAAAATACATATGAAGTTACCGCAATAGGCTTATAAAGCCGCAAATGCAATTTTGCGTTTTATTCAAGCGTTCTAAAAACGTCCTACCTCTTAAGACTAAAATCTCATTAGCCCAATCCCTTATGCTGCCTTTGCTTGACTATGCGGATTTTGTTGTCTTGATGCCACCGAGGAGCTTACAAACAAATTTGAACTGCTACAAAATTTATGTATTCGTTTTATATTTGGACTACGGAAATACGACCACATCTCTCAATTTCGAAACAAGTTAAAATGGCTCCCAATCCGCCTTCGCCGTAATACTAATTTTGTCACAATGCTCTTCAACATTATCAGAAACCCTTCTTCCCCTTCCTATCTTCGAGATAGGTTCCAATTCCTTCGCTCTGCATCCTCTAGACCATTCCGATCCCAGTATTCCCTTCAAATTAAAATGCAACCTCATAAAACTGAAACGTACATTACGGCTCATTCGCAATTCAGGCAGTGAGGCGGTGGAACGCTCTACCGCACGACGTCCGGAGCAGTGCATCTATATTATATTTATATATTAGTATATATATGTGTGTGTATTATTTATAAATATCTATTTAATGTTTGTCATCAATATATTGTAGTTTATGTGTACACGTATATATGTCGACTACTATTATTAATCTCTCTCTCTTTCCAGACAAGGTTTGGCTGGAAGAAATATCTTTTTAGGGATAAGCACACCTGTGTATACGTCTTCTCCTTCTGTGTATTTATTTTATATTTTCTGTGTATACAATAAAAAATTGTGATTGTGAATGCAGCTTTACATGCGAATATCTTAAACAATAAAAATATCAGGGGGCCAATTCTACTAACGCATTTTCGCACAAAACGCAACTGAACTGCAGCTGAAACGCAGGTTTTAACACTATTCGTATTCAGCTGCGCACAACGTTCGTGCTTCAGCTGCGTTTCAGCCGTAGCTAACGTTTGAACGAACGTCAGACGTAGATGGAACGAACGTTCCGTGATTTCATATTCTACTAATGTTTTTTCTACATTTTGATAGTTGTCTCAGGTAAAAACGAAATACAGCTGCTGTCAAAATAGCGTCTGTTAAAAAGTTGGTAGAAAGGTACTTTTTTACACACGCAGTTCAGACGTTACGTTTAAATTATGCAGGAAAAGAATTATTCACATAAAATAAGGTAGTAGTAGTATGTGGTCTAGTCTCAACTGTGATAGAAATAATCAACATTTAATAAACAATTAGATATTTACTTTTCACAAAGGATGGTACTAGGTCGTCGCAAGTAATTTTGAGTCAAGATAATAATACTAATTATTGAAATCTGTACCTAGGTCAGTACATTTTCAATAAACTTTAAATAAACTAAGAATTACATAATGAAATACCACTAAATATATAGGTATATACGTACTCAAAATATTTAAGGCTCCCCGATGAACGGTCGACGGTTTAATATATTTTTTTTGTTAACAACATTAAGTTTGGGTATGAGAAATACTAATAAATGATACAAGAAGAATTAAAATAATATCAAATTACCATTTTACGGATACACAATCAACGAAAAAAAAAACACATGCGAACATTTATAATCAATAATAACAATAAAACATTTACCTTAAACGCAAACATTTGCCGCGCTTTAGAGAAAAATAGTGTCGTATCTATGGGCGATTAGCACAATCGAGAATCGAGTAACGAATACTTACTAGGTTAAAATACTAGGTTTCGTCCCTAACAGCTGAGTATCGTGTGCGTTCCGTCTGCGTTTCATTTACGTTCGGTTATCGTCTGAAGTATAACAATGAGTAGAATACCAATTTGAGTTTGGAAAGGAGTTTGACTGTAACTTAAACGTAACTGTTGTTTAAACGAACGATAAACGTTTAAAATAGTAGAATAGGCCCCCAGGTGTGATTGAGGTCAAGCGTAAACCCATGAGGAATAAAAAAAATATGCACAGTGTATGTCATAATCATAATATATTATCTTTGATGTCATACACAATGAGCAGGTTCCGATGTATATACTTTTAAATTTCTTAAAAAAATTAAAGGAGAATGCCCAAAAGTGGGCCTAAGATGCGTCTTCACCATTCATGTACCAAAAATATTGGTCTGAAATGAGTCCCTCAACATTTATTTTTAAAACAAAGTCATAGGGAGTTTAAAAATAACATATAATAAAAACGTTGATTGACTTCCGCTGACCGACCGGCATCTTTTCAACTAGAGTAGTGAAAGCAGAAATAAAATCGTTGTATATTTATAATCGATATTTGTCTACAATATTTGATACTGCCTTTCAGTTACTAGCGCGATAATTCACCCATCATATTTTTCATTTACTGACTGGAAATACGCTTTTTATACTGATTTAATGTGATACACACATTCTGAAAAGATATTTATGAAAATATTGTTACGTAACCGAAATATCGATTATTCAATTTATTAAATCGATGTAGTAGAACCTCACTATTGATATGCACTATGGTTTCGTATTGTGACGTCATATCCGATATCATGTCAACACCTGTTTTTCCTAGGTTTTATTACATTGTGTATTTGGGTGAAAAATCTATTTTAACGAGCCTAATGTAGTGTCGAACGCAATATACCGTCGACTAATAACCACACTATGACACCAAGATCTGGAGCGGTTAATCGTGGCCAATATACCCACCGTGTTGTGAAAACTGCGCTAACGAAGATTTCATTCCAAGTAAGATTATTTAATTTTCCCATCAAATAGTTAAAAGATTTTCTTTTTATAATAATCCTTAATATTTTGCCTGTATTTTTACGACTATTTGATCCAGATGCAAGGTTCAAAGTTCAACGCCCACCTTCCATACAATTTCGGGCATTTTCCTTTTAATATTTTTTTTATAAAAATTATCGCCAGTCACTGCTAGCTAATTTTATCTGTATGTTCCAAATTACAACTCCAACGGTCAAATATTATTTCAGTTATCCGCCGGATAGAGAGACTCACTCAGACACACAACGATCTTCGCTATAAGGGTCTCCGTTTTGACGGAATCTTAAAAGGACCTATATTTTCCGAATTAAAAAAAGGATCTATGTATTGTATTGTGAATTCAGCTTCACGAAAAATACGAGTGGTCGGACTAAACATGAATGTGACAGTTTTAAATTGCGTCGAAATTCATTTTCTTTCTTAATTGTAGGTACTAAATAAATAAAAAAAAAACTAACATTTTAAATGAGACGTGCCAGTCTGTAGCAATGTGAACACACCTTATATTAACCGGCGCGGTTGTGATGGGTATAGGAAATGTGCTGGCGGGATTTTATCTCAAATAAGTAATAACCAAATGTATTTTTTTCAGTACTTTCAGGATCCTATTTCTTTCCAAATCTGATCCATAAATTCCTTAAATAAGTCATAAACATTACGTATAGGTATATATATTTCATTCCAGATTAATAGTCCTATGAAAACCAACGCTATTTACGTCTCGGTAACATATACATGAAAGGGTCACCAGCAGCAAAAACAGGTTTGTATTACCATGTAAACTTTGCAGTCCACTTAGGAACACCATCTATTGTGTATTTTGTTTTCGAGACGCAAATGCGTTTGTTTTCATAGGACTATTAATCTGGAATGAAATATACATATCTGTGTTATGGAAACAAAGTACCTATGGATAGGACAATTCAATATAACATCCAGACTTGAACCAACTTGTACAAAGTTGCCTGCCCCTAGTGTAAATCACGAGTCCTGTCTATGACCTGTAAACTTGTTTTTCTTATCTTAGAGGTAACTAAAACTGGAATACTATACCAGTTGCGCACTGCTCTGGTAAATCAAGCCGAGGTAGATATTAAAACAGGTCAGCTTTTCTTTCTTCACAACTGCGAATATATTATGTTTGGTAGCGATTACTTCTAGTAGTGCAGTCAAATTCTGAATTGTGACCATCCCTAGCACCTTATTATTATGACGATAAAGTTAAAATTAGAATGAACTTGGTCATATAGTTAGAATGAACATGGTCATTTATCGTACCAACCGAAAGTACTAAATTATATCTAAGTATCCATACCATTTTTAGTTTCGCTTTGCTTTAGATTAAGTACTCTTTTATATTTTTACTATAGGTAGAGGTGATAATAAGATATTAATAATTTAAAAGTAAAAGTTGCGAACTCAAATTACAGATATAATTTTTTAAAGTTTTCATTTGTAGCTCAGATTCCTACAACAAAAACGCGATGTAAACGTCAACAACGTTCCGTTCCGTAAGCTAAGATTTCGAGATATACCTAATTTTTGATTTTTTATTTGTAGCTCAGATTCGTACAACAAACAATGCAAACGTCAAACGACGTTCCATTCCGTTAATAGCTTTAAGAACTTCTTATGCATCAATGCATTCAAAGATATGAGCTATTTGGGTAAGCGAATGAATTACAGCAAACATGATACGAAATGTGTTTGACAGCAAAGCTGTTATATAATGAAATTGAGAGCTACTGTTCATTAACTGCTCGTCGTAGTTTATAATATTATCTTTGTACTAAGTAATATTGGTATTATCATCATTGATTACATACATGTCTTGTTATTTACCTAAACGCCATCTATTGGGGTTTGTAAATGCTATAACATTATGAAAGATATAACGTCATACGACTATTCGACCATAGATGGCGTAAAAGTCTAATTTTTCAATATTCTTATCGAATTGTGATAATTCGTTACCTGTAGCGCAATCTAGTGGACGGTAGAGTAACTACAGCTTGATTGACGCAACCAATAATGACATTTGCGGCCCTCGTTTCGGTTAAACCGCCGTTTCAAAAAGAGCACATTGATGTCAATTGTCAATGTCAACGAATGTCACTGTCAGTTTTTGATCCGAAGTTAATTGTTATTTCCGAAAATGTTCAACCAATGCCAGGCGGGGGACCAACGATACTTCACGCTAGTTAGTAATGAAGGCGCGTTTCGTTGGTAGATTCCAGCGCCTGACATTTGACTTGACAGTTGACACTTGACAGTTCTAATTTCGTTTGGAAGTCTTTAACGAATGTTGCGATCCTTTTCTCCATATTTCGTTGTGTTTCATCTTGCCCTACAACTACGGTATGTATCATTGCGGTAGTTAATTTGTCGAATTTAGTAGCAAAAGAACTAAATTATGTCGGTCCGATCGCTGTTTAAAAGTTTGGTGGACATGCTTCAGGTCAATGACGAAATAAGTTTTTATTTCTTCTCCTCATTTTTCGCTTTACGTTCAGGTAAATAAAATCGGTAGCTGGCTATGTGCTGTGGTTGTAGAGATATTAGGATATTAGGTCGCCATGCTAAAAAAAGCTTTATTTCAGCATGACCACTAACAAACCCGTATAATTTTCAAATGTCTGACCAACTAAATCTAGTTTTTGCTAAAGACTAATTAACGACATTTTGAATATCTATCTAGAATTGCAATCCGTGGTGATTGCATGCCAGGGTAAGGCATACTATTTCGTTCATAACGCTTCATTCAAAACACTCATGGTACATAGCCATAAAGTAATGAGACTGCTGAAGGGCTGAGTGTGGAGCCATGAGGTAAAGGTTTTGTATCGTATACTGCACAGTGATTCATGCACTTGTGATTCATACAATAAATGATTTCTATTTCTCTACCAATGTCCCACAGCTCTGCTCGAGTTTTACGATACTATTGTAATTTAGTCTCTGTTACCACTTGATATATTATCTTTGACGCTGCGTAAGATGCCGAGTGTGCATAGTGAGTTTTTGTAAAAACAGGGGCATTTTTTGGTACTAAACATACCTTGTAAAATAGGTACCTAATGGGGAACTGAAAATGTATACATATTAAGATTTTGCTGACTTAAAGGAAGATCTAGTTCAAATTATTTAAAAATAAAAGTAATCATTTTATTTATTACATATTTATATCATCCATTCATTTTAATCGTAGTACAAAATTGTTACGTGTTTCTATTACACAGAGAAAAATCTTGGTAAAATGTAAGGAAGTGGGTATTACAATAAAAAATAGCTAGGTATTAAATGACCTGAGCTACTGAGACTAGATTATAGACATCAAATATCATGTACATGTTTATGGATTTACAAGATTCATAGGAATATACAGACACAGTACAGTGTTTCACTTAGTCGTGACTAGAATAAAAATATTTTATAGCTAAAAGTACTAAAAACTAAATTGCATTGTTAGCATGTACATTGCATTGCATAAGCTTCTAAAATATCTCATTGTCAAAATATTTATATACAATCAAATAAAACAAGACGACGTTCATCTAGACAAGCGAATTTCTCAAGTGAGCGGTAACAGGATCACAGGATATAGCATTTATCGAAGTGCCAGTGTGGTGGGCTTTTTGGGGAAGGCCTGACCCTAGCAGGGTATTTTAATAGGCTGATGAAATGAAACTTCACAGTAATATAAGTGATTTGCTTTGGTACTCCTTTGAAAAATGACTAGTTTCCAGATACTAGTATAGGTAAATATAAATCAATACAATATCCCTCAGAACAGTCATTCTAATGAAGCTCATAAAAATAAAGATTTAGGTCATGGTCCTCAGACAAGGCGGTCGATACGGTCATCCACCAACTGCCAGTCGTAGTCCATTTCTGATGAGTCGGCGACGGAAAAAACCGCGCCACCCTCGGTTCAAATAGACGCCTTCTCAGGATTATTCGCATCGCTCACGCGTCGCGAATGAGGAGCCCGACGCAAGGTCCTCGGCTGGAGGTTCAAGGGGGGCAGGTTAGGGCGCTCAATCCGAGTAGGAGACGAAACCAACGGTCTGTTGCCTCTGCGAAGGGTTTCTATCCCACTTCTGAAGTATTCCTCTGTTCTGTCACTGTAGTTCTCGATCAGCGGTGCTGGGTCTTCATACTCCACGTTGAAATGGCGAGTTATAGCCAAGTCCTCTGGTAGCCCAAGCTTGTACAGCGGTGGCTCGACGCATTCGTAATGATGGTCCTCGGTTTCATCGTGAGGGTAGGTGTCAGCTACGAAGTGCCGGGTTCCTCTAGGTGTCAACGCGGCCCATAGGACCCGGGAGTCGATGGCAGAGCCTCCGTAGAGAGCGTTGGGGCCGCCAGCTTTGCTGGTACCGCTCTTGCATCCGCCTCGCCCTCTGGGGACAAAGGAATACCTTATAGGTATTGTTGGTGAGGGATAAGTATCATATAGTTGTGAGACATTTAAAAGATTGCAATAAAGATTTTGGATAGTAAGAAATGGACTCTGGGCCAATGACATTTCATTAGTGGATGATAGAAACTGGCAAAGATTTAAGGAGTGCAGAAATAGACCTTATTATATTTCATTCCAGATTCATAGTCCTATGAAAACCAACGCTATTTACGTCTCGGTAACATATACATGAAAGGGTCACCAGCAGCAAAAACAGGTTTGTATTACCATGTAAACTTTGCAGTCCACTTAGGAACACCATCTATTGTGTATTTTGTTTTCGAGACGCAAATGCGTTTGTTTTCATAGGACTATTAATCTGGAATGAAATATAAGTACTAACATAATCCTCAAGATGACAAAGCAGTTATGACCTAGGACTGTTCCGCGCAGCCACACAGGTGTTTCAAACTATTGTTGGACAGCGTTGCAAACAGTTTTGTTTGGTAGCAAAATGTTTCAGAATGTTTTTATTGAGGAATCTGGTCGAAATGTTCTTAATATTAATTTCTATATGTTACAGAATGTATCTGAAAGTTTGCACCGGATGTTGAGAAGCACCCAAAGGTAGCGATTTAGCGACAATCAGTATTTCTGTTATCTAGAATACAAACTTGGCATTCTGAAACATACCAGAGCACTATCGAAGTGAAGTCATTGTTCACCTCACTTCGATAGTGCTCTAGAATGTTTACAGAATGCCAATGAATTAGGTTTGAAAGTGCGTGGAGTCACTTGAGTGAGACTCGCACATGAGTTTGTATTTTAGAGAATAGCACTATCAGCACGCTCGATCAGCATGTTCGTCGCTAATTTTCAATAAAAAATAAAAGATTGTGATCTATGGTACTCACTCTCTGCATTTCAGTAGGAATAGAGCCAACAGAGCAGCAATGCACAGGACTGCGATGCAGCAGGTGATCACCACGAGGAACCAGGTGTCGTCGTTAGCAGCAGGCTCTGGAACAGTTCATTCGATTGAGTGTTGTAACGACACAGGGGATATCGGGATGACTAGATGGAGCGACGATCTGTGTAAGGCGGCTGGCAGTTACTGGATGAGAAGAGCCGAGGATCGGGTTCAGTGGCGCACCTTGGGAAAGGCCTATGTCCAACAGTGGATACTTTCAGGCTGTTGTTGATGATGATGTAGACAGGGTACATCATCATCGAACACATCAGGGTACATCAAAGTCGAAATACGTCCACTGCTGAACATAAGCCTCCCCAACAGAATGACACTTTTGGTGGGCTGTCCACTGGAGGATTTGCCACAATCACCACGATTGGCAGGCGGAATGGTGATCGAAGTAATGATCTTAATATACACAGGAGAGGGCTGCTGCGCGTCCATTAGTCACCCACGGGAAGATTGGGGGTGGCCCTATTCAAGCCAGGAACTACACGGGGGTACAAACAACATCCAAATGCTCCAAATGCCAATCTTAGCTAATACCTAAACTAGGTTTTGGCGATCCAACCATACATGATATTAAAACCAGACCAGTAACAGGCAGCTGCAAGGCTGATAAAAAGCTAAATCCTGCACTAGTCAAGTTCTGCCCAGCTGGCCGTGGTATGGGCAATGACCGACGTAACGGTAATACTGAATATTCCGTCTTAGTCTCGGCAGCTCATGATACTCCCCTCGAAGGTACAAGATGTTCTCCCCATGGGCCATCAAGGCTAGACGGTGCCAAAGATAGGGGCCAGAGTGAGCGAGACTTGTTTTTCCTAGATGTTTTAGCAAAGAACCTAGCTTTGTTTGAAAGACTGTAAACCATTCGTAGACCACCTCGATCAGTAACCGATTACTTCTTAAGCCAAGGTACTCTCATTTTATTATTTCTTATTATTAGGGGCTCTGACGTGGTGGACAATTATTTCCCTATATAATCGTGGTACCTCAACACTGAGGCGGCAACGTTGTTCGCAACACATCACGTCAAGAGGTGTTACGGAGCAAAAAGCGGGCGAAGGAAAGTCGCTAAGCGACATTGGATTGCGCAAAGTGGTGATCGTCGTCTCTGTCTACCCCTCTGGGACCAAGGCGTGAGCATTATGTATGTATGTGTAAAGGTTAATTAATATATTTAACCATACAAGACAGCAAGGCTATCAGAACCAGGAGGCCTACTTCGTAGGCATTTAGGATAATATCCGTCAAACTAATAGTGACTAGCGGGTCATGTGACTGTGGTGTATTAGGCTGAATGAGTTCAGTACCCATTGTCCTTGTTATAAAAACAGAGTGTGTAAGGTTCGGTCGACGCTGGTCGACGCGCCTATGTCTGTCGTTTGTTTAATTATGATAATTGTCTAATAAATAAATGTTGTGTACAAGTCTAGTACAGTCATAATGAAAGAGAATCCACGCACGTGTAAAAGACACGAAAGTGACATACTCGATAAGTGTTTAGCGTCTAACTATCGTAATTAGACGCCAAACGCTTATGTCTTTAGTTTAACCTTTCATGTGTGGGAGCGCATCGAAAATTTCAACCGCTGTCTGTGGCGCTTTACGAGAGTTTTCAGCGAACTCCGCCATCGTTCAGTTTATGCTGTAAAACTACCACTTTCTGTTTGGAACAATACTAATGAGCGATTGTTATCGAAAGTTTGTTAAGTAGAGTCGTTAGAGAGTATATTAGTACTGTTACCATAGGAGTGAAAGTAACTTATTTGAATTACTCGCTACGCTCGGGCGCCAATAGTTCGAGGGACTAAATAAGTCTTTAACCCGAGGTAAACACTGTGCTTTTCATTACGATTACAAGGAAAGTAAAAATAAAAACATGAGTTATCTAAGGAAAAAATTAGTGAAGATCAGATTGCCGCTTTTCCGCCTATTTTGTTTTTTTTCTGTTACCGGCCAGCTGTTCAGCCATTATTTTTCATTTCCATCTTCGAAAAAATGGTAAATATTTTGCCCAAACCTATGTTATTTTAAAGAAATAGTTGAAAGTAAATTATACTTAACTTTATGTTATTTCAATTTTAAATCGCGCTGTAACTGAGTGGCTGTATAGAAAGTTGGAACATGGTTCAATAGAAATGTGAAAATAGAACTAGTTTTTTTTTAATTTGACAGCTGTCAGTTGAAAACGATTCTTCCTAGGGCTGTAAAGTATTACTTTCAATCGCTCAAGGAAACTTCAGACCTACTTTCCGAGTATGAGTAATGAAAAATAGCTTTGTGGAGTAGTCAGCTGAGAAGAGAATGTCCTTACCGTGCCTCGGCAGCTCATGATACTCGACTCCGGGGAACAAGGAGTTCTCCTCGTGGTTCTGCAGAGGGGGGCACTTGGCGGCGCGGCAGGGGGGCGTCAGGTTGGCGGCGCTGGCGAGGAAGGCCGGCAGCGGGGGCGGAGGCATGTGCAGGATCGAGTCGGGGGGAGGCCCGATGGACAGGCATTCCGTGCCGCAAGTCATCCTGATTTCATAAAACAAATAGAGGCCTATAGAATTTGATAGTACCAGAAAGTTAGAAATATACGTGAACCAAATAAATACAGTCTAAAATTAACCTTCATTTAAAATGTCAAAGTCAATTTTAGATTGTGCAAAGTACTAAGGTAATTTTTATATATTTCGAAGACTTTATTTTTCTGTAATTTCGGTTCCTTAAGAAGAAGAGAGACGCCATAATTATTGTCTTCTAATGCGAAACATTATGTCATATGTAGGTAGATACATATCTACCCTAAACGAAAACAATAGGTATATTAACTAAACCAAAGATAAATTTAATTAAGTTTCCTAAGGGAATATTTTAAAATTAATTACCTAATAATGGAACAGCAACCGAGCTTATTAACTGTTCTGTTGTACCAATTCAATTTATTTGTATATTTTAGTATTTTTTTCACAAAGAAACACGGCTACTTAAAACTAAATAAAAAATAATTAGGAAGTGAACTAAAAACATCTAGTATTTAAGAATAAGTCACGAATCAAATGTAATGTATAATTAACTCACATTTATAACTATTTGAAGAGTTTTCCCACAAAATGGATACACTTTACTCCAGTTCGAATTACACTTGTTACGATATGGTAGTTTGGTCCAACCAAGGATGCAGGGCGCAGGCGCTACCCTGTACTACGAACTTAGCAAACCATTTCTGATACAATGATTTGTCCATTTACGGCAAATCCATTGCTGTCATTTGTCACAAGCAGTCGTGAAAACAACCAAACAAAGTGAGCAATGAACTTAAAACTAAATTAGAGGGTCGACCAAAAGGGGAGAATTGTAGCGGTAGTATTATTGATTCGCGCAAGCGCGGGAAGATTTCGCGACCCTCTTATTAGGGGTATAATCTGAAGCGAGGGTTGCTTCAATATAGCTGTCTCTTTTTGTTGCGCTGTATTATTATTGTGAGTGATGAGGAAGAGATATTTGATGGTCTGATGGAATAATTTTTGCTTTAAAGAATTTCGTTATTTATTACGTGAGGTATGACTATTAAGGGGAAATTTTATACGCCGCTTGAAAGAGAAGTGAGCTTGATTATTTTTAGGTTATTTTAATTGGGTGCCCGCGTCTTCGTTAAAAGATAACTAAACCGTCTTGTTATATTTTGTAAGTTCAGAGAAGTTCTGTTTTACTCTAATTAATTATAATTAGCCAGTTTACTTCACGAACAAAGAAATATCTTAATTATATTATAACAAGGATTGTTATTGATTTACTTACCTATTATTTATATTATAAAAATAGATCATTCGAATCTCACTAAAAATTTGGGCATTGTACTATATAGGTAGGTACTAGACTAGACCAAGCATCCAATTTTCATGAATGTATGTATCTAGTGGTTACGTAATTATTTTTTTTCAAATACTATTTATCCGTTTATTTTATTGTCTGTTCAAAATTGCGTTACATGGTGTTGCATTGTATAGAAATTGCATTCAAAACATGAGACCATTTGCGATCAATTTGGACAAATATAATAAAGTAAGTATCATCATCATCAGGTTATTTTTGTCTCCACTGCAGGAGCACAACCCTCTCTCATCTGCCGGAGACAGACGGAGGATTTGGCCTACATTCCCCGCGCTAGCCAGACGAGTTGGGGAAGCCTGATTGATGTTTTATAATGTATTCCCTCAGTCGCCTATAATGTTATTATACATTAAGTAAGTATAGTTTATATTATATTTATTAATTATACTTATTTTAGTATATTACAAAGTAAGTATAGTTTTTGGAAAAAAAAAGAATGAATTGCTTTAGATATTTGGATGGATAGATATTTGGATATAGTGAATTATACCATCATCAGGTTATTTTTGTCTCCACTGCAGGAGCACAACCCTCTCTCATCTGTCGGAGACAGACGGATGATTTGGCCTACACTCCCCGCGTTGGCCAGACGGGTTGGGGAGGCCTGATTGATGTTTTATAATGGATTCGCTCAGTCGCCTTGTACGACATCCACGGGACGAGTTGGAGTGGTCGTATTCTACTCTACCGGAAACCACACGGCAACTATATCAACTATACCAACTTGTACGAATTTGTCTGTCCTGAGTAGGAATCGAACCCATTACCTCAGGCGCTCGAGTCCAATAACCAAACCACTGAGACATGAGGCGCTCGCACTCTATTCAGGCCTACAACAACCTTTACAAAATGGCGTCAAGCTGTTACGTTATGTCATTGGGTTGGGCACAAAATTTCATAATTTTATGATAGAGACCTTTCACGTTCGGTTGTCAGCGAAGCTCATAAATTTTCAACGAAAACAAACATTACATAAAGCGGCCATGTTGCTGACGTCATCAAGATGGCGGCTCCATTGATAAGCGTTATGGCGGCCGGTGGCGCGAATCGCGCAGGTCTGGCAGATATACCATTGATAGAGCGTTCGGCGGTATTTAGAGGGCGCGGTGGGTTGCCGATTCGACGTTTTGGGAAATCGGATCCGAAGTTTCAATTAATATTTTTATCATCGGAAGCTTGTCTATGTCCAAGAACATAGGCAGTAACTAACAAATAGAGGTGTATCGGCTGGAGTCACTGCTGCCTGCTGAAGTCTGTGGTCTAATTAGTTGGAATGAACATTTAGAAGACATTATTCTATTGCGTGTAGGCGGACAAGGCCTCTTGGAACATGCTAGTCAACTATCATTTGGTTTAAAACTAAAGAAACAATAGCAAAAAAATGAAATTGAACAGAATTGGCGAATTACATATGAGGACATTCAGCACATATAGCAGATTGGATAAAGAAATGTGCATGAGATTCTACATGGGAATCTTCGTTCGAGGAGGATAGTCTCATGTTGGGTCGCTCGCAACCTCACCGAGGTTCAGAAGCAGGTGTGAAATAGTCCCGTTACCTACATGACAACTAAATTTAAAGCAGGCTCATCTAGCCGCGTTTACGACATCGTTACTATTGATGAAACTTGGATCTACCAGAATGATCCAGAAACTAAGCGTCAGTTGTACGTTTGGTTGTTTCAAAATGAACAAACGCTTACCAAAGTCAAGCAAGCGAGAAGCGCAGAAAGATTTTGATTGCAAGTTTTCCCACTTTTCATGCAGGGGTATATATCTCCTGGTGTCAGTACTTTGACGAAATCAAAGAAGTATTTAGACATTTATTTATTTAAAATATTGCAATATTACAGATAGCATTTATACCGAATGTGACCTCGCACTCGGCGCTCAAAACGAAAGACCTTCTTTCTGGACAGCACATCTACAAAACATATATACCTAAGTGACCTTAAATTCCCGATTTAGCACTTTGTGATCATTTTATTTCCCGAAATAAAACTTCAACTCGCAGGTAAAGGTGCACTGTCAAGCGCCGCTTCTGAGGCTTCTGGTGATTTGACGTTTTATTTTGGGTTTTTTTTTGCCTCGTGGTCACGTTTCTAGTGAGGAGATACAGTTATGCAGTTTAAAAACGAGCAATATGGCACTTTTGCCGATTTTTTGTGGGTGTTTACCTGACCTTGACTCGACGCGAAACGAGTAAGTTTTTGACAGTTTATGCAATATATTGTGAATTGTTGGCAAGGGTGTCGTGCATACTTTACCATTCTATCTCATTCATTTCTAACATATAGTCGCGATGCTCGAAAGTGCATCTTAAACAGTTGTCATCGCCGAAAGACGCACCCAGTCGCTAAAAGCGGCTGGCGGCCTTTGTATCTACATTTACTTCATTTTTCTGCATTTATAGACATATAGTAGGTATATGTAAAAAATAATGATTAGGTCTTTTAAATCCCAAAAAACGTAATTTTATTGTTCTTTCAATTAAGCCAGCAAACAACCATAACAAGAACCGCCATCTCAACAAATAATAAAGCCTACTCCAGGTTCTATTTTACGACAATCGCTTGTTACTGCGAAGCAGCTATTTGTATTTCATGCCTAATCCGGATTCGGTTGTAGGCCGTAAAACTGCAATAAAATTGGAGCTGTCGTTATTACTAAAGGGCTTTTCACAAGAGCAGTCTCTTTTCTAACGACACGTAATATAGGCTGTATCAGACGCCGCCTTTGCCATCCCCGGCATACACGTTCGCGCGCGGGAACTGAAAGCACGTCCGCGGAAACCACAAGTATCTTTTCGAAATAGATACTTTTTTAATTCGTGCAAAAATTATTACATGTTTCCAAAAGCATAGACAGTTAAAATAAAAACTTTTTGGTGACTACTGAAGAATTTTTTGGGGAGTTGGTAAGTATTTCTTAAATAACTTTGCGTGTTAAAATAAGTTGTGATTATTTTGTTTTTGTTATATGACATTTTTTACTAAAGGATATAATTACGGATAAAGCTCAAAGTTTAGTATTAATTATATATTTTTAATCTGGATGTTGCGGTCAGGCTGATGTGAATCTCAGTTCCTGCGACGAAGTGGGTCTGTCGCGAGCTTCAAGAAAAGCGTGGAATTAATTAGTGTCATTTATTTGCGACGAACTGTTTACGTTAATATAGATATTCCGGGGTTTATTTAAAAAATTGTTTCGGTATCCCGGGATATCGTATTATTCATTTATTTATCCACTAAACTGGTGTACAGAAATATAAATATGGATATTACATTTCACTCATTTAATAAACTATAATTATCGGATTAAAATTATTTTCATTACAACCATTAATACCATTGTAAAAAGGTATGTCTACTTTTTATTTTCTCCTACAGTGAAGGTTGGCTGGAAGAGATCTCTTATAGAGATAAGCCCACCAATGTTCACTCTTTTTTATTTATACTTTTGTGTAATATTTTTATATGTGCAATAACGAACATACGCATATGCCCATATTAATCTACCATGCAATATTTTCGTCGTCATTACATAAACTACCTTATTCCGACCCCTGGTTAAGGAACAAAGCGCGGCAACAGTTTTTCAGTTGTTTCACGCTCTACGACGCGTAGCAAACGTAGCCGCTACGAAGTTATAAGCTACGCGCGACAACCGTAGCCGGTAGTATACGAATTCTGTGCCGAGGCGCTTACGTATGTTTTTGCAACTTAAATCATTTAAGTTGATGATTTAAATGGCTAGCCGTTAGCCGTCCACTGAGGGGCATAGGCCTTCCCCAACCTAAAGCCACCACATCCCCTCCCTCTGTCCTACCACCTCCCATTGCCGCTAGCCTCCCCCTCATCTTTCCTCTTCTTCTCCTCTAACGCTTTCCTACAATCCCTCCTCCTCCCAACTTGCCCCTCCCCTTCCCTCTTTTCTTTCCCTACCGACTTCCTTCCCCTCCTATACTCCTCCCTTATTGACACCTATTTTGCACATCCAATTTACTGTAAAACAAAATGTCTGTCATACTGCTGTACATCGGCCTTCCCCAACGAACGCCACCACACCCGGTCCTCCGCTCTCTGTATCCAGCCGCTTCCGGCCACCTTCTTCAGGTCGTCGGTCCATCTGGCGGCGGGCAACGGTTATTAATTCGGGCGAATTACGCTAATAATGTCCATCTGATATATTTCCAACAACCATGCGCAAACAGAATAATGTCCTTAACTGAATAATGTTCAAAATAGAAAGGAACTTATTTTCCAGAATAGATATCTTTCAACGGTTGAATTTTAACGGTTTTTTTAATCGTAAATCGTATAAGCTTTAGTTCTGAACATTTGCAGGCTTATGTGATGACCGGGGATCGCAATAAGTATTTGTTTGTGAATAGTCTATCAAAGTCGGTCTACTAATTTTTACGTGATGCGTGCTCGAAAAAAACCGAACTTGGAATAACATTCAGTCTTTATTTCATCGCAATCGGCTTACTCAATCAAAAGTAGGATCAAAGATAATTAGTATAATTATAATGATCGGTACTATACAGATTGCGATGAGTTTGGACTACATTTGGAGCTGTAGTGGGCGGGAGTGGGAGTGGGAATATGCGTGGGCGTGGACTTGCCGTTGGAGTCTGATTGAGAGTAAGTACCTAAATCTCTGAAAAATTCCCGGAATATCCATATTAACATAAAAATTTCTTCCCAAGTACATACATGACACTACTTTATTCCGATCCCTGGTAATGGCAATGAATAGGGGGTGTTTACTGACGCGTTTGTGTATGTCAACCTCGCGTGCCACCCCACCGGTGGGACCGCTAATGACAACTGGATCTGTTTACCATCGTATTAACAATGCTCTGGCGGTTATTACGTCATCGTATTCAAATATTTCGGAAGGGTTTGGTAAATACAAGCAATAATAGGACAGAGATAAACAATACCTTTTGACGATAAAAAGGCTTCTGACGGATTATTTGTCATGTAATACGGTGGAAGTAGCACAGTTACATCTCTCGCATGGAGCGTTTTGCTTCCTCTTTCATAATGCGAACTGCTAAGGAAAGGAATAAGACTAGGGTATTTCCAGACAAGTGCAATTTTGATCTTTTTAAAGTCAAAGTCAATATCATTTATTGCATATGAGTACACTTGGTACATTTATACACGTCAATTTTTTTTATCGACTACCGCTTCCTAGGTGTTAGCGCTGTGAAGAAGAAACGGCGCAACAAACTTCACGCAACACATCTTTTAAAAATCAAGTTTGCATACAAATAATAAAGATTTTGCGAAGCTGGATTAACATTAGTACCAGGCATCTTTGTCATTCAAATAATCGTTTATTTTACAAAGTTGTTTTTTAATGTGAATCTTAAACTTTCTGTCCGTCAAAAGGAAGAGGGAATAGGCATCTTCTCGGTAAGAGCGCTCCACCTTAGGCCTTATCATAATTTACCATCAGGTGAGGTTGAGGTCAAGCGCAAACCCATCAACAATTAAAATAAAAAAAAACTTGTAATAGGTAGGTACCTATATCATAATGATAGATTTAAGATTGCCGCCGCTAGGTAATATGCCGCGTCGCAGTATAGGTAATATACGTGGACACTGATGGTGGAGCTAACCCACAAGTTTCAAGTCGCTCAGCGAGCTATGTAGAGGACTATGCTTGGGGTGTCTTTGAAAGATATGACTCGTAATGAGGAGATTCGACAAAAAACGAAGGTAATCGACATAACCACGCTGAAGTAGCAGAGGGCGGGCCACATCTGTCGCCAGGTGGACCGACGACCTGAATAAGGCGTCCGGAAGCGGCTGCATGCGGAAGACCAAGTATGGTGGCGTTTATTAGGGAACAACGGCACCAAGGCAGAGAATACTAAAGTTACTACATATAGAAGCAACACTCACCTCCCCCCGCCAACGTCGCCGGCAAAGTAGATGTACGGCTGGCAGTACGCAGTCCTGGTACATGAGCAGGCTTATTCACTTTGTATAATATATGATCCTTTATTATTGTATTCTTTTTATTTTTATCTTGCAACAAAGATTAATTGAATTGAGTTAATTTTTTTAATCATGCCGTGTGGTTTCCGGTAGAGTAGAATAGGACCACTCTAACTCTTCCCGTGCATGTCGTACAAGGCGACTAAGGGAATACATTATAAAACATCAGTCAGGCCTCCCCAACCCGTCTGGCCAGCGCGGGGAGTGTAGGCCAAATCCTCTGTCTGTCTCCGGCAGATGAGAGAGGGTTGTGCTCCTGCAGTGGAAACAAAAATAACCTGATGATGATGAGTTAATTTTACAAATGCACATATGTTTTAAATAATTCAATTGTTTGCATAGTTTTTGAGTAATCCTGCGGAGATAGACAAACGTACAAAATAGGTTCATATGATGAATATTTAAGTCGATAGAAAGACAGGATAAGTTCGAATAAAAATATTTTTTTCGAACAGTTTCCTAAAGATAAAGCACATAAGTACCTAATATTTAATATGGATGAAGCTCAAGAGGCTTCCCGTCAGCCCGGTAAACAAAACTTCAAATTACTCTAGAACATTCTATTGAGTAGGTACCTATCGTAAATAAATCGATAAGTATCTATTTTTAGTCCTATTACAAGATTCTCGTATTACTTAGAAGCAGCAAATAAGCTAACATACATTTTTCTTTTACAATAAACAAGTTATGTTAAACTAGCTGATGCCCGAAATTTCTTTCTCATAAAATTTCAACCTTTAAAGGGTAAAATTTAAAAATAATCTTACTGTTTTTAGAGGAGTTCAGTTGTCGTCTCTCCCCCCCCCCCCCCCCCACACACACATACACAATCACTAGACTGTAAAATATATAAATTATACTAATATTGTTTTTTAAATGCTGTGGATTTTGTGAACCTAAATAAATAAGTATTGATACCTTAAAGTGACCCAAGTCGGCATTAGGGGGTGGAGCGCCCGGCCGGCGGTCCGGGCGGTGCGAATGGTGTGTACACACCGGACGTCATCGTAGAGGGGGGCGCCAATTAAAAAATCTAAAAAATATATCTCAACATTAATAAAAAAAATTTATTTACATTACATTAAACTTGACTTTTATTGTTATTTTCTTGTTCATCATCATCAGGTTATTTTTGTCTCCACTGCAGGAGCACAACCCTCTCTCATCTGCCGGAGACAGACGGAGGATTTGGCCTACACTCCCCGCGCTGGCCAGATGGGTTGGGCAGGCCTGACTGATGTTTAATAATGTATTCCCTTAGTCGCCTTCCACTCTACCGGAAACCAAACGGCAACATTTTCTTATTAGATGACGCGTATCACCCCCTACGCTGTATTACGTACCCCACACTCACATTAGGTCCTGACAGACAGTGAGTATCTGTTACTTTAAGGTACTTCTATATTACATATAGATTTTTACAGAGCCACGGGAATTGCTGTCAGCCTTTAGAAGAAACGCTTTTAAATATTCCATAACATTATCCTTATAAAATATCAATTTATTGCGCAAGTTCGTATAGCCAAGTTATTGAATTTTGTTTTCGAAGGTGTAATGTAACAATGACTCGATTACTTTGCGAGCAAATTAATTCTGAAATGCAATTTGAAAGTCTAATCAAAGGGCAACACACCGGGTGGCTGTTGTGGCGTTGGAAGTTTAAAATGAAATTGAATTATAAAATAACTATTACACGGTTCAGTTTGCGAAAGTGTGGTTTGACTTGATCAACTGACGTAAATCGTACAATACAATACAATACACTTTATTGCACAAACAAATACAGTTACACGATATAAATGTTACAAATAGTACAATTTAGGTGGTCTTATCGCTTTAAGCTATTTCTTCCAGACAACCTTTGGGTAGAAAATATTATGCCAGAGAAATTGTAGGTTGCGCTGATTAGGAAATAAACTACAACTTCAGATGTAAGATTTTATTTATATTTTATTCATTTATAATAATAATATCCTTATTTCAGGCATAAAAACCCATATACACTGGACAAATACAAACAATATAACATAAAACAGAATAATTAAATAAAATAAACTAATACTTAATATAAAATACACACATACAAATATTACACTTATTTTCTGTTCTGGTCCTGGTGAGCAGATAGCCAGTACTTGACGATAGGACCTGAGGATCCATTGCAAACGACACCGAGAATACCATTGCCAGATTCACCAAAAGTTGTTACAATAATACTTTTACAAATATAAACTTAAAACTAAGACCTTAGAGCACAACTAATTACAGGTGAATTTAACATGCACAACAATTAAACACAATAAGCGCTACGCTAATAGGTTAAAATTTATGTTCCATTACAGTAGATATCGTAGATTCGATTCCTGCTGGGGACAGACAACTTTGTACAATTTGGTACCAGTCACGCCGGAGGTTGCGGGTTCGAATCTCGCTAGGGGCAAATATTCGCATGATGAATATGAATGTTTGTACCCAAGTCTTGGATGTTTATATTTTTATTTAAGTATGTGTATCCGTTATCTAGTAACCATACCACAGGCTCTGCCTAGTTTGGGACTGGATAATTGGTGTGAGTGTCTGAGATATTTATTTATTTAGTCTGGATTTATTTGGGAATCGTCCTATAAAGATAGGACGGATAGATTATTTAAAATATTAACTTACACATCCAAAAAATATCCTTATTAATTCTCATAGCACAAGAGAAAACCGGGATTAGACAAGTGTATGTATATGTTTATATAAAAAATCTGGTGCGAACAATGATTTATCAAAGGTAAGTAGTGTTTTTTCATGGAAAGCCGATTAAAAGTTCGTGTGATATGCCTTTGAGTAAGTGAGATTTTAGATAAGTAGGTACCTATTTTCACTCACAATAAAGGGTATCTGTAGAGTAGGTATAAACACAGTCGCGTAAAGAAATAATGATACTAAATCTCTTACAATAAACGTGAAGAATGTATGTCGGCGGCAGGCACGTATGTCGCTTCTAAACGACTAGTCATCAACAACTTGAAAACGGAAACGTTGCTGGAAATGTGGAATTATGTCTTACGCCATTTTGTTTTATATACTTACTTCCTAAGTCTTTGTCATGGTCAGTTAAAATTCGTGGTGCAGTCCGATAGTCGATTTGACGACACCCTCGGGAAGATTGCGGCTGAACCTATTCTAAGCCGCGAATCACACGTCGTACTCAATTTATCTGAATATAATTTTTTTCAGATTTTTTCCATAATTTTTGTTTTTATTTTTTTTTCAAATATTCTTCAGATCAATCGGTCTTTTAGTTTTCGAATTATCCATCAGACAGAGAGATAGATACATAAGCTTCACGAGAACATACGGTTTAGGCTATACGAGAACAGACCAAAAGTATTACTACAAAGCAATAATTAATGTAGGTGTATTGTAATCAGAATAAAATCAAGCATTAATCAGTTTCAACAAAATCGTTATTAATCAAAATAAGTTTTGTTGAAAAGGAAACAAAGAGTGCTTTGTATTTGAAATAATACCCTCATTAATAAAATAGGTCTTATCTTGGCATACCAAGGCTATAATTATAAATAGCCCAAAGGCCCGAATCTAACTTTTAAAGGGCATGTGATATTTTTATACAGGGTTTAAATTTACCGTAATAAATTCATTCTCGGGGCGAATAATTTATTCGCTGATATAATAAATGATGTCGTGCAATCATGCAAGGAGAAATTGTACTCATAATAACAACAGCATGTTAATGTATGTATGTATGTATGTATGTATGTATGTATGTATGTATGTATGTATGTATGTATGTATGTATGTATGTATGTATGTATGTATGTATGTATGTATGTATGTATGTATATATGTATGTATGTATGTATGTATGTATGTATGTATGTATGTATGTATGTATGTATGTACGTATGTATGTAAATAAAAAAAAATTGCGCTCACCAGTCTGCCTGTCAACCGTGGTGATTAAGGCGAATCTCCCAAAAGTGGCATTCTATTTTGGAGGCTTGTGTTCAGCAGTGGACGTATTTCGGCTCGTCATGAACCCATTTATGTAGAAAGAATTTTTATTCCAAGAAATTTATGTTGTGAACTGGTTATCTAGAAAGACGTAACGTGACGTAATATAACCCTAACTCCATGGACAAAACGGCCTAATCAAACAATGAAATGTTTATAATGTTTTCAATATACCTCGAGCTCTGTTGATTTAGCCGCCCACTACAGATCGAACTTCAGGCCTGGTTGAGTTTACTAAAGCAACACAAAATAATGAAACAGACGATGAAACACAAAACGAGCATATGCGTTGTGTTATACATTTTTTAACGGCGTCTTGTAGTTTTTTTTACGATAATTGCCCATGTGACAGATTGTGAAATTTATTAAATTTATTAAATACCTACTACGATTTGTTGAACTAATATCACAAATGCGAAAGTTTGAATGTTTTGATATTTGGATGTTTGTTACTCAATCACGCTTCAACCACTGGACGGATCGGAATGAAACTTGGCACACATATAGGTTAGGTCCTGGAATAGGACACAGGATAGTTTATAGATTTGTATAATTAATGTATAATTTATACATTACATTAGTATATTTCAGTTTGTATTTATTATGTAAGTATAGTATAGTATAGTATATAGGTAACCAATTTTCTTATATAATTTTTTTGCGCCTACCACTCATTATCTGCATGACCCAAAGCTCAACTGGAAGAGAATGCCATATTGGCATTATGTTCGCCTTTTGTACTTATGTGCAATAAAGTTTTTTAATAAATAAAAAAAAATTGTTTTCATCCCGAAAAAACATCCCATTCCTACGGGAAATACATAATAATTTGTGATGTTAAGTTGTCCACGCGGACGAAGTCGCGGGCTACAGCTAGTGTGTAAATATAAAAGTAATCAAATTCACACACATTAATAATGTCTTTGTCTGTATAATTTGTAATTTTTTGGGTATTTGGTACTTTGGCATTTCGAAGGCGTCCTGTGTCCCGAAAAACATCTCATTATTACAGGAAATACAAAATAGTTTGTGATGTTAAGTTATAAAAACGACGGTGGTGCCAGCGGAGCCCAGGCACAGGGCGCAGACCTTAGAGGGGCGCAAAAATTATCTGGGTGGGAATTTTTCAAAGGCGCAATTATAAAATCTAATACCGGGCGCGCAAGGCTAGCTACGGCACTGGTACATAGGTATATTTGGCATGGCATAACGTGTAAAATCTTATTTTTGAACATACCTCCAGGTACCATACCACGAAGAAAAATTTTTCGCACCTCATAAGTCACCTCAAAGTTTTTACCTTCATGATTGACACTAATTGGTTATTAAATTGGATAACAGATATCAGCTGTTTGTGTTAGGTGTCATCTCAAAGTGTCAGTCATGAAGATAAAAACTTTTGAGGTGACTTATGAGGTGCGAAAAATTATTTTCCTTCGTGGTTATGATCTGTAGGTACATACTCGTTGATGAGTACAGGCCATATAGGGTTTTTAATTGTAAGCAAATTCAAAACTGACATCGTTCCTTTTGGCAATTCTTCTCTTGGCTTTTCGATAATTTGGATGTGTTTTTCTACAATTTATATTAATAAATCCCTGTTATTATCCAAGTGCCTTCACTTAACGCTCACGCCCAACACTCGTAATTACATCAAATATTCAATTTCGGGAAAATTTATAGATAGGATTAAGTTGTCCCTCATCGATATCCAAATATCGTATCTTTAAAAGATTTTGAATATATTTCGTCTCAATGCACCATTAGGGAGATAAAAGCTATAGGTACGCATATATGTATGTGCAGTGCGGTACGTGTTTATGCGACGATGCAATGGAAACAGTTGCAATTCCCCCGCAGACGCCCCCACGTCTACGACGAAGGAATTGAGTGGGCGGCCACGACAACGTTATTACTCGATTTATTGTGAAGAGTATCCAAGTACTGCAAGCTTAATTTATTTATAAACTAGCTGTTGCCCGCGACTTCGTTCGCGTGACAACTTAACATCACAAATTATTATGTATTTCCCGTAGGAATGGAATGTTTTTTCGGGATAAAACTATCCTATGTAATATTCCAGGACCTAACCTATATATGTGTCATCCAGTTTCCTCCAGTGGTTGAAGCGTGATTGAGTAACAAAGATCTAAACATCCAAATATCCAAACTTTCGCATTTATAATATTAGTAGGATAGGATAACTTGAGATTGTTTGTGAGGTTATTTCAGTTCAAACCTAGGCTGCAGCTATGATATTTTACTGACGTAAATAGTAACTCATAAGTACGAAAAAAAACCAGATTTCCATATACGGTTGATGGAAGGTGAATCAGAACGCAGATTAAAAGTCTCAGTTCACTATAATACTGAGTTAAATTTTAAAGATTACACAAGACAAGTTAAATTGTAAATAGTTTGTTATTTTGGTTTATTGTTTAGACAACAAAAATACTTAAAACATAAAACAAGCGTGGTTCTAAATAGTAGCGACAACTTTTTACCTTCAAAGTCCTATCCATTAGCGACCGTCACCTCTTTCAACAAGAATAAGCGATTCCCTCCAGCGACCCAAAAAACGGATTCCCATTAACTACCTACAAGAAAGGAGAGGACTCAGTAAAAAAATGCCCATTAGACCTGGCGTCCACTAAACAGAAGAGATTTTTATAAATGACCAGCAGGATTTCATAATTCTTCTCTCTACATTCTCCTCTCTGCTTATTGCTGGTTAAACATCTTTAGCTCCGCTTTATACCAGATACCTTTGTACCAGACCTGGGACAGAGTATACTTGACCGCTTCGTTGGCTTAGTGGCTTTGAATTCCAGCACCAGAGGCCGTGGGTTTGATTCCCACTGGGGACAGACCACTATATGTACAATTTGTGCAAGTTGGACTCGGTCTTGATGTTGTTACAGGGGACACAGTGGTTTGAAGTACGATGGGACCACACTGTGTCCCCACTAAAGGCAAGGAGGGCAAAACGCCGGAGTGGTTTTAGTGGGTATTCTCCTCATACCATCTCGAGGAGTGAGTCCCACATACCCCTCGACAGCCCTAAGTCGAGGGGATGCCTAAATGCATTTCCACTCCGTCAAAAAAAAAAAAAAAACGGTCTTGATGTTGTTATATTTATGAATTATCTTATTCCTCGTTTAATTTCCATCGCACAGTAGTGCTATTCTGTAAAATACAAACTCACGTGCGAGTCTCACTCGAGTGACTTTACTCACTTTGAAACCTAATCCATTGGTAATTTTGTAAACATTCTAGAGCACTGGCGACGTGAAATTAACAAAGAACTCACTTCACGTCGACAGTGCTCTAGAATGTTTACAGAATGCCAATGGATTAGGTTTTGAAGTGAGTATAATCACTTGAGTGAGACTCGCATGTGAGTTTGTATTTTACAGAATAGCACTACAGGAGAAAAACCTTCGGGATAAGTATATGTCGTAGTTGGCACAAGGCAAAACATTTTACATGGTTACTCTTGCGACTTAGACTCATCGGTGTACGAGAACCTAGCATCTATCTCAGTCGGGGCGGGCTACTAAATTAAATTTAACACCGTTTCAAAGTTAATACATTTACTGGCTCCAATGACACTGACAGGAAATTGCATTACATCATCAAGTGACGATTTTAAAAGGCAGTCGATATAATGTGTGTAATTGCCTGCGCACCGCACGCATATCCCAAGAAGACTCTCTCGATTATGCGCCTGCGCCAGTCCTACCCGACTATCCGTCAGCGCGTGCTCGCGACGCTTGTCGAACCAAGCCGAACGGCGCGATGAATACGCACTGTGCCTCCAATTCAGCTCCTCTTTTATCATTTCGCCGACATATATGTATATACTCGTAAGTATGTAATATTAATTAATATACTAAATATTACCACGTGAAGTAGCGACACTTGACGTCTCCCTAGCATTGCCCGTAAATTAGAGCACGGCTGGCAGTACGCACTTCTACTGCTGTTCAATTCGCCGCCGGCGCCGGTACAAAGTTACTGCGCCAGCGCGCTACCGGCCGGCATCGAGAGAATAACGCTATAAGATAGAAAGAGAAGCACTTATGTTCTTGAAATGTATCGTTGGAACTACAGGCTGATATACGTGGTAATCCCGGGATAGGCTTTTAAAAAGGCATGTCCATACTTTGACACCTTGCAAGTATCGAAAATAGCTCTACGTTCTCAGATCACTGGTGAGAACTGGGTTTTAATGGGTTTTAACCCAAGTGGTTACTCATCTCTATTCGTTGTTAATTAGTCAATCTCGTCTCCAGTCCGCTTTTGATGGACGCCGGGTCTAAAGGTCACGCAATGGGGTCGAGGTCGGACGCAACAAGCTTGATTGATGACGGACATGACAAATCCGTGTCAGCTGCCGTTTAGTGACGTCACCGCCATAGATTGAGATATCACTTAAGCTTTTTATGAAAGCCGACACGAAGGCGTTCATGAAGGCTCTGTCGACCAGGCTAGTCCACGCCTCCGGAGACCTCAGGGCTGGCGCCTACCTCGCACAACGTGTAAGCCTGGCAATCCAGCGAGGTAATAGCGCCAGCATTCTAGGGACTATGCCTCACCATGAGGGGTTGGACGGCGTACACCTGTTGTAAATAATTGATTTTCTTATAATTACTGTATTTTTATGAAAAGGATTTATTCATAGAGCGGAGTTCTGGAACCTTTCCACGCATAATGCCAAAAACGCAAAGATGCCTAGTTCGCATAATGCCAATACATACCTACGGAAAATGCCAAATATGCATAACACCAAAACGCATATGTGAAATACCAAATACGCATAATGCCAAAATCCATTACGCAAAATGCCAAATACTCATTGACATTTCCTCCATCAATTTTGGTAATTGTAAGGAGATCGACAACCTGTTTTGCATTTTAATTCAATATTAGAAAAAGACAGTAATATATGGGCTGATACAGCAAAATTTTCTTCCTTTTCAATCTAATAAATAAAAACGTAAATATCGCGTGTCTGTACACTGAATATATTTGCAAAAAGAAATGGGTCTGTGGACAAGTAATAGAACACATGAAGATCATGAAAATTTTGTCTGTTTGTTTTTTGGACAACCTCCGTGGCGGAACGGGTAGCTCTCGGACTGCCACGCTAGGGGCAAATGTTCGTATGATGAATATGAATGTTTGTACCCAAGTCTTGGATGTTTATATATTTATTTAAGTATGTCTATCCGTTATTTAGTAACCATAACACATTTAGTAACCATAACACAGGCTCTGCCTAATTTGGGACTGGATAACTGGTGTGAATGTCTGACATATTTATTATTTATTATTATTATTGTTAATTGTGCACGCATCACGTTATAACTACTGAACCGATTTTGATGACCTTTTCACAGAAACACAGGGCTCGACTCGGAGTAACATTTAGTCTTTATTTCATCGCAATTGACTTACAATTAAAAGTTATGGAAATTTTTAGTTTTCAAATACTTTAATAGGTATGCTATATGACAAAGAAGTATAATTATAATTCTCGGTGCAATTCAGATTGCGATGAGTTAGGTTAGGACTACATTTGAAGCTGGGCGTGGAGTGGCGATCGGAGGGGATTGGGACTGGGCGTCGGAGTCGGTTTGAGAGTGATATTAAAAATAATTGTGTAAACCAGGCGAGCCTAGCCTCGGACACAGTTTATAATATAATTAAAGAGTTTCGAACGAATTTTCTGGATCGAGAAATACGAATCAAAGCGTCAATTCGAGTGTATACTCCGGATAAAAGTGGGATATCAGATTTTTCCAATTATAACTTTGCGGCGCCCTCTCTAGAGTTTAGAACTTTACGACAAGTACCACCTACTCACTTTTATTTATTGGGAACTTTGAAATTTTATAATGCCTACGTGACTGTGCTCGTAGGTGCTACGAAGTCTACGGCGTAGCAGTGCTACGGATCTGCATATTATACATTGTATGATATGTATGACCCAATCTTCCGGTGGGTGCCGTCAAGGCGACTGAGGGATTGCACCAAGGACGGGCAGCAGCGTTCTCCTGTCTATATTAGGATCATTACGATCCCTCCAAGGTTCTCTACGCCAACTAAAATTTTGGTCAATTTTGTTTTTATCAAAATCGAGTCATCTTATACTAATTATTATGCTCGCTGAATTTTAAGAAAAAAATCTATAAAGTTTTTTTAGGGTTTTGAGATTTCATGACTCGATTTTTATAAAAACAAAATTGAACAAAATTGTAGTTGGCGTAGTGTAGCTTGGAGGTATCGATTATTGCGATCACCAATCCGCATGCCAATCGTGGTGATTACGGCAAATCCCCCAATGGACAGCCCACCAATAGGGCATTATATTGGGAAGGCTTATGTGCAGCAGTGGACGTATTTCGGCTGATGATGAGTCATCCAATAACGTCTGATAATTGAGTTCAACTAAATCTTTTCTGGCTGACAACCAGGCTTTCGAGCTTGAATGTATAAAATATTAGCTGTTGCCCGCGACTTCGTCCGCGTGGACAAATAAACATCACAAATTATTATGTGTTATTGGGATGTTTTTCGTGATAAAAACTATCCTATGTCCTATTCCAGGATATATGTGTGCCAAGTTTCATCACGATCCGTCCAGTGGTTGAAGCATGATTGTGTAACAAACATCCAAATATCGAAACTTTCGCATTTATAATATTAGTAGGATAGGATTACTAAGACCCTATGTACGATATAATATTACCTACAGTAAATGTCGGTACGGAACCTTTAACATAATATAGAACAGTTCAGTTTACCACATGTTTCCTGATCACCCCAGGGAGCTGACCGTGACCTCTTGCGTGCCTGTTGAACTGTCTCACGACGTAGTTACTTAGTCGTTTACAAGTCCCTCGCCGTACACATCAAGCTGACAGCTTGTCAACGACGTTTTTTGACACTGCTGGGAGGTCTAACAGTGGACTTTATAAACTTAGAATAGTAACAGTGTATTGTTACTCAGGATTGTGTGGATTTGCCGCTTTCGGCATTCATCATCATCAGGTTATTTTTGTCTCCACTACAGAAGCACAACCCTCTCTCATCTGCCGGAGACATCCCGCCTCCTCACCATTCTCCCCCCGCAACTCCTCTAAGCGAGGATCAACGGAGGTAACTGCAAAGACACCTACCAGTGAAGGTAGGGCAAGTCCCAGGTCATGAATTTACGCTACCTTGGGCCCCAGACAAATTTAATTATAGAAGTAAAGAGTCAAAGTAGGAAGAGAGTTCCCACTTCCCCTCTAGCAAATGGGAGTGTAGCAATGAAACGATGACCAAAGTGGTCAGGTTAGGGGGTTGGGGGGTTTGGTGTGGCCAAGATAGGCCTGGCCACCTAGTTGAACACCACGGACGTATTTAGCGCCTTGTGACGCAGTGAGCTGTGACGGAGTAGCTGAAGGCTACTTCGTATAGTAGTGCCAATAGTAGGCATGGCAAAAACGCTTAAACGCTCGGAAATTGTGACGGTTCGCAACCAGATCTCCATAGTATACCGGACGGTCCACGCAATTTAAATCCGATAGCATGAGTTCACGTTCCCGATCCCACCGTGTGCACTCCCACAGAATGTGATGAGCGGTTTGATCCGACTCACCACACTCGCAGTCGGGAGATGCGACCAGCTTCATGGAGTGAAGCTTCGCCTGGAAGTTGCCGTGACCGGTGAGGAACTGCGCGACGCAGTGGTCCACCTCTAGCCACCGTTTCTCCAATCTCTCCTCAACGCTAGGGAAGAATTTGAAGAGGTGCCTGCCCTTTTCAGATTCCTCCCATCTGCGCTGCCAATCAGACACAAGAAGGTCGTCCACAGCCGAGGCTGTCACCCCGAACAGTCGACATGTGCGGTCCCTGTCTCCAACCCCAAAATCGGTCCAAGTAAGTTGTCGAGATCTGAAGTGAACACTGGCGCGCCGCTGAAGCTCCAAGTCTATCGGCCAGACACCGGCCATGACTGGCAAGGCGTCGGTGCTGGTCGTTCTGTATGCCTTGCACATAAAGAGCAAGGCCATACGCTGACTCTGGAGCAATCTTCGGCGCACCGCTGCCATGGTTGCTCTGTCCACCCAGGTTGGAGCCGCGTAGCACATACTGGCTACATATGTCGCCAGATATATCGTGCGTAGGACGGGGAACCGGAGTCCCCACGTGGCCCTTGAGATCCTGGAGAAGGAGTAAAAATTCGACCGGGCGCGTTCGCCAACGGTACGAGTGTGCTCTGTGAATGCAAAGTTCCTCTCCAGGATTACACCCAAGTAGGTCACATAGGTTTTGCTAGCGACAGGCACACCCCTGAAGCGAATGCGCGGTGGTTCCTTGAGGATACCCTTCAGCAATAGCTGTTGGGTCTTGTGCGGAGCAAAGTCCAGCTTGTTCCTCAGGCCCCACTCACCCACTCGCTCCAGGCATGCCCCTGCATGCCGCTCCAGCTCCGCCCTAGAATTTCCCTCGACGATCAGGAGACCATCATCTGCGTACGCCAGCAATTGACAACCCCTGGGGGTTGGGATCTCCAGGAAGTCATCAAAGCACACATTCCACAGATAAGGTCCCAAAACTGATCCCTGAGGGCATCCCCGCGTGAGCTTTTTTGGCAATTCACACTGTCCCAATCTAAGCACAATAGAGCCGTTGTTAAAGTACTGCAGCAACATCCGATAGATGTTACTGAAGCAACCCCTAACTTTCAGCTTGAGCATAATCATTGGCCACCATGCATTGTCAAAAGCGCCCGATATATCCAGGAATATGCAGCAATCTGCCGGAGACAGACGGAGGATTTGGCGTACACTCCCCGCGCTGGCCAGATGGGTTGGGGAGGCCTGTTTGATGTTTTATAATATATTCCCTCAGTCGCCTTGTACGACATCCACGGGAAGAGTTGGAGTGGTCCTATTCTACTCTACCGGATACTGGACTGGATCAGTTGAAGACGGTCGTCCAAAAACAAGCCGTTCAAATGTCACTAGTGAAACCGTGCGTGAGAGTGTTGGTGAAAATCCACGCCGAATTGATGTTCTGGGAATTCATTATTTTCGAAATATTGTTCTATAATGATAACGCGTTGTCGTATCGTGTAACGCTCAATTTTTACTAACCTAATCTCTCAGCTGTCAAATTGTAATTTTTTTCAGGGTTGCCAACAATATACAGCACAAATGGCGGCAAAATCAAATCATCCGTTTATTTTGGGACACCTAAAACATAATAATTTAATACCTCTAATGCCCAAACTGGCAAATCCACACAAAAATCTAGAAAACTCATCAAATTAGTATCTTGGATAAGAGTATAAAAAATCGATCGGTTTTAACTTAAATGAAATATTTGAAAAGTTTTAACGAACAAAAAGCAACGACAAAATACGATGACATTTATTTATTTTATTTATTTAAAAACTTTATTGCACATAAGTTCAAAAGGCGAACATAATGCCAATATGTCATTCTCTTCCAGTTGACCTTTAGGTCATGCAGATAATGAGTGGTAGGCGCAAAAAAATTATATAAGAAAATTGGTTATGTACTATACTATACTTACATAATAAATACAAACTAAAATATACTAATGAAATCTATGAATTATACATATACCTACACATATCAGATATATACTACATATGTAATATATGAATACTTATTACTGAGATAAATAAATACATATGTTATATAAATAATAAATATATACATAAATATTCTGCAATAAATAAATCAAAACGTGATTCATAGACGATGACCAATTTACTCCTACGGTGATCCAAGTAAGTGCTCGCGCACCAATCGTTTAAACACGAACCTATTGGGAGCCGTCCTGATGTTTTCCGGGAGTTCATTCCACAAGCGCGCTGCGTGTACTGTGAAGGAATAAGAAAAGAAGTCGGTACGGTGCCTTGGTATGTGAAGTCGAAGATTTTGGGAGGAACGAAGGACTCTGTTGTCGTGGGCCGAACACAAATAGTGGAAATTATTTTTGAGATAGGATGGAGTGAGAGGTTCGTTGAGAATCGAATGCAAGAAACACATAATACGAGAGTTCCTTCGCTGTCGGATGGTGAGCCATTTAAGTTGCGAACGGTATTTGGAGACATGGTCATATTTACGAAGACCGATGACAAAACGGATGCAGTTGTTAAGAAGGCGTTCAAGTTTATTGAGAAGAACTTCAGTGAGGTCCAGATAACACACATCAGCATAGTCAATAATGGGCAAAACAAGTGTTTGTACCAACATTATCTTTGTCTTGAGCGGGAGAAAGAATTTCAGCCTGTAGAGAGTATGGAGAGTGTACGTGACTCTACGACTGACTTCCGCTACCTGGACTCTCCAGTTCAAGGTTTCATCAATATGCAGCCCGAGATCCCTCACACTAGCACAGAAAGGTATTACTGTTCCATCAAACATTACGGGTGACACCGCGCCAAGGTCCATCCTAGACAGCAGCCAGGAGCTTCCGACCAGGATTGCCTGGCATTTATTCGGATTGACAGAGACACCGTATCTTCGTGACCAATCCTTTATATTTCCAGGTCATTGTTCAAGCGAGCTACTATTAGAGGAAGATCGTCGATGTCTGTCTGTATTAACAGTTGAAGTTCATCAGCGTACACATTTCACTTTAAAAAATCCTGTAAAAGGTTTCTAAATAAATAATTCCTCAGAGGCTTTCAGGATCTAACATTTGGGTTTTTAAAATACCCTTTTCAACTAAAACATTTCTATTTTTAGGTTGTTCAAAGACGATCTTCGGATCTTGTATGTCCCTTGAGCAGGTAGTAAACGATCTTTACAAATTCTGTGTGAATTCGTACACTCGATTTATTTTCATTTCCTCTCTAGATAAATTCGGAATTGAATAAAAACATCCCGATAAATTCCCTTGAGAATATCTTCTGGGATACATCCATCCGCGTCTTGAAGTGGGTGTTTTTCGATGTTATTTTCTCTATATTCAGTTGTATATAATTTATTTTATAACAACACGCAGACTTAGTCTAAACTCGAAATAATAGCATCTCGAGGAACGCTAAAAGTAAAAGAAGAAAATTCGAATTCGGGTTCGAATCCCGCTAGGGCCAAATATTCGTATGAAGAATACGAATGTTTGTACCCAAGTCTTGTATGTTTATATATTTATTTAAATAAGTGTGTCCGTTATCTAGTAACCATAGCATAGGCTCTGCCTAGTTTGGGACTGGATAATTGGTGTGAATGTGTGACATATTTATATATTTATTTATTTATAAACTACATACCTTGAATCAATATAATAATTAGGCTAGCTTATTAATAATTTCAAGCCCCTAGGGGAGGAGCCCTATAGCTGAAAAACAGGTTTAAGCCTAGCTCTACAACAGAAAAACGAAGTAATGTCATACATAGCCTAAAGTTACATATGTAAAATACGTACTGTAAACACTTTTTGATAATAAAACAAATAGATAGATAGATAGATAAACTCTTTATTGCACACAAATTAAGGATAACAATAAAATAGATACAGATTTTTGGAAAGTGTACAAAGGCGGCCTTATCGCTTAAAGCGATCTCTTCCAGGCAACTTTTCTGAAGGAAAATAAGAAAGACATAGCGACAGAGTATCAAGAAACAAGAATAAAATGACAAGAAGACTTGATATAGTAAAAACAATATTGATGTTTTGTTTAATTATTTAAAGACTAGCTGTTGCCCGCGACTTCGTCCGCGTGGACAACTTAACATTACACATTCTTATGTATTACGTGTATTACTAAATGCTAAAAGAATTCTATTAATCTGGTTATGCATTAAAAATATTTATATACATAAAAAATACTATCCAATTGAGTACCTCCTTTTTTGAAGTCGGGTAAAAATTAGCGTTCCGGCGGCGGTTTCGCCCATTGGACCACAGCTTTTTAGGTTTCGGTAGCCAAATGGCAAAAAACGGAACCCTTATGGATTCGTCATGTCTGTCTGTCTGTCTGTCCGTCCGTATGTCACAGCCACTTTATTCCGAAACTATAAGAACTATACTGTTGAAACTTGGTAAGTGGATGTATTCTGTGAACCGCATTAAGATTTTCATTCAAAAATAGAAAAAAAAAACATAAAATTTTGGGGGTTCCCCATACTTAGAACTGAAACTCAATAAATTTTTTTCATCAAACCCATACGTGTGGATAGGTCTTCAAAAATGATATTGAGGTTTCTAATATCATTTTTTTGTAAACTGAATAGTTTGCGCGAGAGACACTTCAAAAGTGGTAATATGTGTCCCCCTCCCCCCCCCCCCCCCTGTAACTTCTAAAATAAGAGAATGATAAAACTAAAAAAAATATATGATGTACATTGCCATGCAAACTTCCACCGAAAATTGGTTTGAAAGAGATCTAGTAAGTAGTTTTTTTTAATACGACATAAATCGTAAACCCAATACTATTATTAAAACATCTATCAAAGTTACAACGAACTACAATAACTTTTATATTATGTTACTTGCTGCTACGGAACCCTTCATGGGCGAGTCCGACTCGCACTTGGCCGCTTTTTTTTAAATAAAGTTGACATTTACATTTATCATGAATTAAAAGATTATCATATAATCAATAAAAAAAAATATATTTTAATATTGTGCAAATTAGGTGATATTTCCTTCCCCCCCTCCAATTTGTCCTTTCCATACCCTTTCTTTCTTTCCTTCTCCATCCCCTTCCCACAACGTTGAAAACCCTTTCCCCCACCCCTTCCCTCTCCTTACTCCTACCTCTCCCCCTTGCCTTAACCCACTCCTTCCTACACCCTTTATTTACCACTGCCCCCTCATCTTTCCTCTCTTACCCTAATCCCTCTATTCTTTTCCATCCGACTTCCTTCCCCTCCTATTCCCTTCCTATGTTGCATATCCAATTAACTGTACAACAAAATGTCTGTCAAACTGCTGGACATGCCTTCCCCAATAAATGCCACAACGCCCTACAGATCCAGCCGCTTCCGGCCACCATTTTCAGGTCGTCCATTCACCTGGCGGCAGGGCGTCCCACCCTGCGCGTGGGACGTCGCGTCCCACTCTAGAACCCGTCTGCCCCAACGGCCGTTCGGTACTACGACAGATGTGACCTGCTATTTAAGCTTACTAATTCTTTCGGCTATGTCGGTCACCTTCGTTATTCATAGGATCTCCTCATTACGCATCATATCCCTCATAGAGACCCCGAGCATTGCCCTCTCTATAGCTCGCAGAGCCACTTGAATCTTGTGGATCAGGCCCACCATCAGTGTCCACGTCTCCGCGCTGTAATCATGACAGGCAGGACGCACTGATTAAAGATTTTTGTCTTTAAACATTGTGGAATAGGTGACGTAAAGACTTGACGCAGTTTTCCGAATACTGCCCACCCTAAGTGGATTCTTCTGTCAGCTTTTGAAATTGATCCTACCCAACTATATTGTCTGTCCTAGGCAGACGTACTCCTGAACAGCTTCGATATTGACATTGTCGACGATCACCGGTCTAATACAGGGCCACTAATTATCGAATAGCGAACTTTTTGTATCGAAACTTGTGGAAATACCTGAAATACATCAGCTAAAATAAATCTATAAATGAGCTTTAAAACATCTCTGTCACTTTCTGTCAAGTTCTTGCAAGACCAGTAACGTTGAATTACACTTTCATACAAATGATATGAAATGAGAGGTCAACTTGTATATCAGCATCCTGACATTTTATTGAGATATGACTTATACCAGTATGAGCCCCGAACTCAAAGCTATTAAACAGTGAAAACGCCGTCAAATTCTGTTCAGCAGTTTCCAAGATTAGCCCGTACATACATAGATACATACATACATACAGACAGATAAGAATTTTTTTAATTATATTTTTGGACTCTACTGGTCTTCAGTAACGTCCGGGCAGTGAAATTTTTTTTTTTCACTTCAATGTACAGATTCGCTTTTCTTTTGTTTTTTCTACTCTTTTATTATATGTATAGATTACTTTTATGACGGAAATTATGATGTACTTGTACTTAATTTATTTATTATAATTTGAATATGTATTTACTATGGGACTTTGTACCTGAAATAAATGACTTATTATTATTATTATTAATAATAAATATTTACATTTATTTATTTATCTTCATTACAAAGATACAATAATCAAGTAGCTTACTCATATACCATTTAGGCGGTCTTATCGCTAAAAGCCTCCTGACAAACTTTGGGTAGAGCATAGGAATACAAAGAAAAGTAGGAGGTAGGAGTACAATTTGTAACTTCGAGTGCATACAAATAAATAAATATGTAAAATAATGAGTCGGATTCTGAAGCCTACGTACCTAATAATATATCTATTTTCTTTGGCTTAAGGTAAAAATCTGACAGCATTAAAATTGTTTCTATCCTTGTCACACAGTATTATGAAGATAAGGACGACACTAATATAAAGCTAGCGTTGGTTGTGACAGTTGTCTATAATAGTGGTGTGTGTACATACTATTTACATGTAGTTTGACGTTCTCTCTTACTTCGCCGCACATTAAAACTCGGTCGCCCACTGTAGGTATTTGTTATACCTAGCACTTATACTCGGGCGTCATTTCATTTTACAATACATTTTAGGTACCTCCACCTTTTGATACGAAACCATAAAAAACTAATAACCAATTTAACCTCACTTCTTGAGTTCCAGTAAAAAAATTCTTTGTTCATGTAATTTGAAAGTTAAAAAGGTTGTGTTATATTTCAAACACAAACTCTTTTGAATTTAAAAACGTTCTTGATACAATCTTCCCACGCCCGAAGCCTGGAGACGTTTTTCTCGAAAATCAATCTCTAAAGAGTTTCGTATTAATTTAAAAAAACAACGAATCTTTGTCAAGCCTTTCTCATACCGCAGTTTAGGTATAAAAATATAAATACGCGGCGCAATCGGTCGGGTGTCGCGAGACACATTTTAGGAAAGTCCTGCCGCTCAACTATCCGAAAGCGTAGGTCCAGCCCTAGGCGAATCGCGTACGATTATCAACGTGTGCATGACTTAGCGGTTCAGCGTAACAATGACTTTCTTTCATGTGCGTACGATTCCATTTGGCTTGCATTGACTTTTGTAGGTAAGTAGAATGACACTTTTGGTAGGCTGTCCATTGGGGGATTTGCCATAATCACCACGCTTGGCAGACGGATTGGTGATCGCAGTAATGATCTTAATATACACATGAGAATGCTGCTGTCCATCCCTGGTGCAACCCCTTAGTCGCCTTGACCACACCCACGGGAAGATTTGGGGTGGGCCTATTCTAAGCCGGGAACCACACGGCATAGTAGTAGTATACTTGTGGGATTCATGTTAAATCAGTAACGAACAATCTAGATTAAATAAATCATTTTTGTTAAAGTTAATAATTTATTTTTACCCAGTGGGAATGGGTAGGTAAATATCATTGGTCCTTTGGAGTTATCCTAGTTAAAAAAGTTACCCTTTTGTTAGAAGTTTTCCTTCTAATAAGTTCTAAAAGCCCTTTTTGCCTCTCAATCATTAATATCTAGCTGGAAACTAGAAACGAAAATCAGACTTATCCCTTCCATGACGTCAGCACTTTAAAGCTGTTATACACTAGACAAGCTAAAATAATCTACTGTCATTTTAAAATTCAAATCGTTTCTCTGCTCTTGAAGTTAAGATAAAAACAAATCATTTCATTCAGGCGTTGACAATAGAATGATAGTATCAGTGATAGTTTTATAAATAAGTTGGTAACTCAATAAAATTAAAATATTAAAAATTGAATTTTTGTTTCTTTGACGCGGGTTCAAGTAATGATGTATATATTCAATTCAGTTACTCCTTATTTCACGTTAAAACATTTAAAAAGTACAATAATAAAGTAACTTACATATGTACATCTAGGCGGTCTTATCTCTAAATGCGATTTCTTGAATATTAAACGGAATAGAAGAACACTTTTCTTTTCAGTAAAGGCAAAGACACTAATTACCACATACAACCTTTTGAAATACATTAACAATTACTTATAATAAATGATTAACACATACTTTATTGTTTACTAGCTGTGCCCGCGGCTCCTCTCGCGTGGATTACGGAATCCGCTCCCGTTCCCACTCCCATTCCCACTCCCACTCCCGCTTCCACTCCCGCTCCCACTCCCGCTCCAACTGTAGTACAATAACCAATCGCAATATGAATTTTGCATATAATGACTTCTAGAAAAAATTATCAATATCTCAGGTTCTAAGTGGCGTATCAAGATGAAACTTGCACCAGATTTTAAGTTAGACCTCCAGCAAGACAACTGTGAAAACTGCATCAAATTTCATTCAGTAGTTTTGGTGTGATGATGTAACAAACATACATACAGACAGACAGAAAGACAGACAGACAGACAAAAATTCGAAAAACCATTATTTTGGCGTCTATTGGCCCATAAAGACCCCTCATACAAATATTTCTACAATATCTCCCATGTACAGACATAGACCAGTTACAGTTTTATTATATGTATAGCTTTACCTATGTTACTAAATTTTCCGGTTTTTATTTTCTTCTCCGAAGCCAGGTAAACTCGGTACAATTTTAAGAGAAATATTTAAAAGCACATCAAATAAATACCTACTGAATTTACACCAAATATACTGATGGCACATCAACGTGCATATTTGGCGTTTAAATCAGTATTATTTGATGTGGGTTAGGTTAAGTTAGATGTTCATTGATATATATGCCAAAAATAATCATTAACTGTTAACTTTTTGAACGTATAAATACATGTAGAATGGCCTTGCTATGACGGAAAATATAAAACGGTCTGTAAAAAATATTTTTTCCACCCAACGATCTATTTACCCGTAGGGTCAATATTTAGTAAATAATTAAATGTTCTGCGTAGTAACTGCACAAGTTTCAAAGTGAATGTGAACGAGTTGCGGCTCAAGGAGCCGCAGTTGCGTGGAACGCTCCATCTAGTTACTACTAGATGGAGCGTTCCACGCAACTGCACAGAGGTAGTTGTTTCCAACATATTTCAGGAAAAAACATATTAATTCATAATTCATTTATTGCCATAAATTACATGTAGGTGCAGATGTTATTAAAATATACAATATTTGGTAATAGATCAGTGCAGTTTTACCCAAATAGTAACAATACACATACAACGTGCAACACAAAGATACAATACAAATACATAAAAATTAAAGGGAGTCAAAGCAGAATTTCTATATTATCAATCATTAATTTCAAATCTAATAAATAAAATCGTAAACATCGCGTGTCTGTATAGTGAAGATATTTGCAAAAAAAAAATTTGGGCGTCTAAGGATAAGCTACAGAACACATTTCAATCATTTTTGAAATTTCATATTGACGGAATCCGCACAATGTTTATAAGTATTTCTTCCGTTTCATTTAAAAATGATCGAATACTTTTTAATCATAAACCAGTGATGGATTAAAAACACCGATAGAAATTCAATTTCAAAGTTGATATTTCCCTCGTGTGCCCTCGGCTTCAGACAGGATATTATCGATCGTGGTCCGCAAGGTCACGGGCAGGAGGTTTGCTTGTTGACTGATGGCCTGCTTTATTTCAGATACCCGACACGTATTTAGATATATATGTATGTATGTCATACATATATATATTCTAATAAATAAAATCGTAAACATCGCGTGTCTGTACATTGAAGATATTTGCAAAAAACATTTCGATCATTTTTGGAATTTTTGTCTGTTTGTCTGTGAGTTTGTGCACGCGTCACTTAAAAACTACTGAACGGATTTTGATGGACTTTTCAAAAAAACATGGGGCTTAACTCAACTTAACATTTAGTCTTTATTTCATCGCAATCGGTGTACTCAATCAAAAGTTATGAACATATTTAGTTTTCAAATTCATTAGTAGGTAAGGTTAATATGCAATATTTTGTATTTCTGTATTATTCAGATTGCGATGAGTTTGGACTACATTTGGAGCTGGGAGTGGGAATGGGAGTGGGAGTGGGAGCTGGGAATGGGAATGGGAATGGGAATAGGAATGGGAGTGGGAGTGGGAGTGGGAGTGGGAGTGGGAGTGGGAGTGGGAGTGGGAGTGGGAGTGGGAGTGGGAGTGGGAGTGGGAGTGGGAGTGGGAGTGGGAGTGGGAGTGGGAATGGGCGTGGACGTGGGCTTGGGCGTGAGCAAAGGGGAGTGGGTGTGGTTGTGGGAGCGGGAGTGGGAGTGGGAATGGGAGCGGATTCTGTAGTTCACGCGACCGGAGCCGCGGGCACAGCTAGTATATACAGGGTTACAGGAAAAGTCGTGCTAGATCCCTTAAGGGTGTGGAGCACCCATCATTTCTGACTTATTTCACTATTGTTACGATTTTCTTAGAAATAAAACGTGTTTTATATTAAATGTCTATTTATTTGAAAAGAACACTATAGCCCAAAGCAAGGAGTGATTGACAGAGAAAAAGTTATGGCCGCCAACTTAACCTATACATAAAGGAAGTGGGAATGAAATTGAACGGAAGTGTCTAATTTTTTTTTTATTCTTGTTGAATTAAAGCAAAGACATCAACACTCCCACGAAATTAACACTTCCACTTCCTTAATTATCTATTACATAATGTAAACAATAAAGAAAAAAAAAAACAGAATACTTTTACAATAATAGTATGTATCTTAATTCTACCTTAATCACTGTTACTGCTCCACACATGCACGCATGCCTAAACACTGCCTTAAATATTCAAACTGAGACTTAGGGATAGCCTTTGTCAGAATGTCTGCTAATTGTTCCTTTGTATTAACATAACTAATATTTACTGTGCCATCACTATATTTTTCCCGAATATAATGCAATTTTATATCCAGGTGTTTAGTACGTTTGTGCAGGGTTTCATTCTTAATCAATTTTATTGTACTTTGATTATCAATTTTTAACATGACAGAGTTTGTGTACTTTACACCTAAAGCAGTTAACAGATTTTTCATCCAAACAATTTCTTTTACAGCAGAACAAGCAGAAACATATTCAGCTTCACAAGTTGACAAAGTCACAAAACTTTGTTTTTGAGATGCCCAGGTTACAACACTGTTGTTAATCATAACTACATAGCCACTGGTTGATTTACGTGTGTCTATGTCACTGGCAAAATCTGAATCCGAATATGACTCTACATTCAAGTTATCATTGCAGCAGTATAATATACCCATATATTTTGTATGCTTCAAGTATTTAATAATTCTTTTAACAGCATTCCAATGTGATTGGTCATGATTTTCCAGGTACCGACTTACAATGTTTACAGCATACATAATATCTGGTCTGCTTACAATAGCAATATAAATCAAGGCACCTACTGCCTGGCGATAAGGCACAATTTGTTCACAATGCTCTGATTTACATAGTTTTACATTTGGATCTGCTGGAACACTGACACTGAAAGCCTCTTCTAATTTGAATTTACTGATTAAAGATTCTATGTATTTATTTTGATGAATAAAAATAGAATTTTCATTTACTTCCACCTGCATCCCTACGAAACATTTTACATGACTTGTTATAGTGATATCAAATTTTTGTTTTAATTCCAATAAAAACCTGTGAATTAAATCATCAGATTGACTTAGCACAAGTCCATCGTCTACATATAACAGGAGATATAGATCATGCTTATATTTTTCTGATACAAATGCACATTTATCAGCTTCACAAGTTTTGAAACTAAATTCTTTTAAAATTGATATGAAAGTTTGATTCCAGCACCTTGGTGCTTGTTTTAAGCCATACAGAGACTTTTTTAGTAAGCATACATGACCATCAGTGTTGGGTAAGCCCTCAGGTGGCAGCATATAAATCTCTTCATCAATTTTTCCATACAGAAAGGCTGTTTTTACATCAAATTGTTGAATTTTTAACTTTAACTGTACTGCCAGTGAGAGCATTACTCTTACTGTGTCATAGCGAACTGTAGGAGAAAACGTTTCAGAATAATCAATCCCTTGAACTTGCGAGTAACCCTTGGCACATAGTCTGGATTTATAACGAAGAGAACCATCAGAATTTTGTTTAATACGAAACACCCACTTACTTCCAATTGGCTTCTTATCTTTAGGAAGCTGTACCAGCTCCCACGTATTGTTGATTTCATGTGCTCGTAATTCCTCTTGTATAGAAGATTCCCATTCTTTAGCATTTGGGGAAGACATTGCCTCCTGGTACATTACAGGAACATCCATTTCCACCAGAAGTGCCTCAGCTACATATGACACGTCTTCAGAGTCTGAATCCTTGGCATCAGATGGTGCACTGTCCACCATCTGCATCGCGGCCTGCGGAGTAGAATGTTTGATCCTTCTAGGACGTAGAAGATAGGTTTTCTTTTGAATCTGTTCACTACCTTGTGATGATTCTACCTCTTTATTCTCTTGTTTAGTGATGTCCTCTAAAACAGGAAAGTCTATCTGTTGAGTCTGTTCACATGGCTTGACACATAATGACGACTCTTCATTTAGGAGACTATCTATCTGTTGAGTCTTTTCATATTGTCTGTCAAGAGGTGATGACTCTGTATTATTTATCGCATTTTCATAAAACTCTTCAAATTCATTGTGATTATAAGACATACCAGAGCCTTGGCTTTCATTTTCATAGTTAAACAATATTAATTGTGCATACCACATTTCTTCATTGATGTTGTAATCAGCTGTCATGCCTTCTTCGAAAATTACATCTCTTGAGATGATTACTTTTCTGGTATCTTTATCATACAACCTATAGTTGTCTGATAAGTTGTCATAACCAACAAGTACTAACTTTCTGCTTTTCATATCCAGCTTATGTCGCTTTTCCTTTGGAATGTGCATGTATGCAACTGCACCGAATATTCGAACATGGGAGAGGTTTGGCTTCTTCCCGGTCCATGTTTCATAAGGACTGATATTATCTTTCACTCTTCTGTTTATTAAGTATACTGCAGTATTAACTGCCTCTGCCCACAGTTCCAATGGCATTTTCTTGGCAAATAACATGGAGCGAGCTGACTCCATGATTGTTCTATTTGCTCTTTCACTTTGCCCATTCTGTTGCGGAGTGTATGGTGCAGTGTGTTCTAAAATAATGCCTTCCTGTCTCGCATACTCTTTAAATTTTTCATTACAGTATTCTGTCCCATTATCAGAATGAAGTGTTTGTACTTTTATATCATACTTTTTCTCTACTTGCTTCACATAGCTTTGGAAGGCAGCTAAAGCATCATTCTTTTGTTTAAGAAAATATACTACCATATATTTTGAGTGTGCATCAATAAATGTGATAAAGTACCTTGTACCTGCCACGGATGTGACCGGCATTGGTCCGCATAAGTCACTATAGACTTTAGTGCCATTTCTGGTACTCCCAGGTGCTTTCTTGTTAAATGGTGCTCTGTGCTGTTTGCCAAGTACACAGGCTTCACAAAAAAAATCGTTTTTATCTGATACTTTAATTTGACTACTCTGTATCATGTCCTGAAGGACTGCCTTATTTATATGACCTAACCTTTCATGCCATTGTTTCATTGATGCTAAGTTTGCTTCTTCAATGACTGATTTAAACATCATTTTGTAAAGATTGTTGGACTGTCTGAAACCAGTTGCACAGTTATCTCCATCGCTATTCTTTATTATTGCAAATGATTGGTTTTTCAGTACACTATAACCGTTTGAGGTTATGACACCTTCGGAAAACAAATTTCTTTTCAATTCAGGCACATAAAGCACGTTATTGATTGTAGAATTATACCATTTACCGTCCAAGAACTTTCTTATGTTAACTGTCCCTGAGCCTTGCACTTGTAGTTCACTTTTGTCACCTAACTTCACACAGCCGCAATCTTGCTTGAAGTCTGAGAAATAGTCGCGGCGGTATGTCATGTGGGCAGATGCCCCACTGTCTAAGATCCACGCCTCTTCGTCTTCTATGTTTTTCGCCTCAAGCTGGGCGGTGAAGGCAGACTCCTTCTTGTCATGTTTCGAATAGCTATCCTGCGATTTCGAGCGACAATCACGAGCATAGTGGCCTCTCTTTTTGCATGCAAAGCATTTAACTGATTTCCTAATGGTTGACGATTCAGTAGCTAGTGCAGTTTCTTCTTGAACTTTGAAATTTAACTCTTCATCTAAAAGGCGCGCTGTAAGATTAATCACTGTTTGTTTCGGTGGGTCGAGCGACAGCCACGCTTGTCGCACCATGCGATAACGCTCCGGCAATGACCCTAAAATTTTCGTTACAATGGCCATTTCTGAAATTGTCTCGCCGGCATCTTTCAGCTGTTTAGCAATATTTTCTATTTTTGAAATATATTGAGCAATGCTTTCGCCCTCAACAAACTTAATTGTATGGAATTTCTCGTGCAGCAGCATTTTGCTATTCTCACTTTTTTGATCATAGATAGAGTCCAACTTATCAAAGATACTTTTGGCCGTATCACACGTTTCAATCAGACTTATTTGGCTCAATTCCATCGATGCTGTGATAATATACATCGCCTTCGCCGCATCCTTCTTCCATTCATCCACTTCGGCCCCCGCCGGTGAATTTTGAGAGGTTATGTGTTCATTCAAACCTTTGGCCTTCAGGGCAAGTGTCGTCTGGAACCTCCATTGACGATAGTTGTCGCCTGCGAACCTCTTCGCAGTCACGATGCCAAGATTTCCAATATCCATGGCGATTACACGTCCAACGTGCCGTGCTACTAGACACACGTGCACCGACGTAACCACACTATTTTTTTTTCGTTCAGACGACCGATCCACTTTATTTCTTCCTTCATACACGCACTGGGCTCATAACCTGTTACGATTTTCTTAGAAATAAAACGTGTTTTATATTAAATGTCTATTTATTTGAAAAGAACACTATAGCCCAAAGCAAGGAGTGATTGACAGAGAAAAAGTTATGGCCGCCAACTTAACCTATACATAAAGGAAGTGGGAATGAAATTGAACGGAAGTGTCTAATTTTTTTTTTATTCTTGTTGAATTAAAGCAAAGACATCAACAACTATGAAACACCCTACCCTAAACTTAACCCTTTTCGAGATATTCGACTTTTAATTTTTTTATTGAAAATTGCTGATTTTTAGGCTACTACATTTATTTTTGTTTATTTTGTGTATCTTATTATTATTATTATTGCATTTTTACATGTATAGTAAGATGCTTTAGGACGTCAATCATTAAAATAGTGCACAAGTTAATTGAATAGACTGTAGTAGACAAGTGAAAGAAAAGAAATAAAAAACATATTAGAAAGTTTATTTTTCTCTAAGGGATATCTAAAAAAAATGTTATGGTAATTGTTCGGCAGATGTTTTTTAAAATATTTACGTTTCATCAGCTATCTAACGAGGTGTAACAATCTAGGGTTTGTATTACATTTCGTGGAAAAAAAGTAATACATAACTCGCTACCCCGGTCGTCGAGTGCCGGATGTGGCCGTTTTTGACAGAGTTTATCGAAGACTTCGAGAAACTGGCTCTGTTTTGAGACGAAGTATAGACATGGGAAGACCACGAATTGACGACGAAGAACAGGACAATGAGATAGTGCAACGCTTTCGAGCGGATCCGACTACTTCCACTAATATTGTTGCCCGTGATCTGGGGCTTTCGCAATGGAGAGTGTGGTTTACAGTGCATACTGCTGGCCTATACCCGTACCATTACACGCCAGTACACGTTATTGAAGAAGGGGACCCCGCGAGAAGATTGGACTTTTGCAGATTTATGCTAAATGCTGATGTAGAAGACCCAGATTTTTTAAGAAATATCTTGTGGACGGATGAGTCCAAATTTGATAAAGATGGCATAACTAACTATCACAACGCCCATTACTGGGCCCTAAAAGAACTAAGGAATCCCAATAAGAAAAGAGTGAAGGGGTCCCAACGAAGATTCAGCGTGAATGTGTGGATGGGCATTATCTCCAATCATTTGATTGGACCTTACTTTCTCCCGGATAATCTAAACGGGGAAAGCTACGAAAATTTCCTGAGAGCAGACTTGAGTGATTTGCTGGATGATCTGCCACTCAACCTGATCAGGGACATGTGGTTCCAACACGATGGCTGCCCTGCCCATTTCAGGAGAAGTGTCAGAGACTTTCTGGACACAAATTATCCAAACAAATGGATTGGACGAGGTGGGCCATTGCCATGGCCAGCAAGAAGTCCGGACCTAACCCCCATGGATTTTCATGTGTAGGGCTGCATGAAAAGTCTCGTGTACAGCGAGCCGAATCCAGTTTCGTCTGTGGAGGACTTAAGAGAAAGGATTGTGGATGCAGCAAATAAAATGAGGACCACATTGACCACTGGCGTAGTGAAGACCGGTCTCCGTAGAAGGATGCGACAATGTATTAGAAATAGAGGCGGCCATGTTGAACATGAACTGTAGAAAAAGAAAAAGTTGTGAGAAAACCTTTAATAAATGGCATTTCATGCTTACCTATTGTTTTATTTTACTTTTTAGGGCTAAGTATACATTTTCTTCTCCACTGTCGCCTATGAAACTAAATTTTTTTGAATGCATTTGAATAAAACCCTACATTATTATACCTCGTTAGATAGCTGATGAACCGTAGATATTTTAAAAAACATCTGCCGAACAATTACCATAATATTTTTTTTAGATATCCCTTAGAGAAAAATAAACTTTCTAATATGTTTTTTATTTCTTTTCTTTCACTTGTCTACTACGGTCTATTCAAATAACTTGTGCACTATTTTAATGATTGACGTCCTAAAGCATCTTACTACACATGTAAAAATGCAATAATAATAATAATAAGATACACAAAATAAACAAAAATAAATGTAGTAGCCTAAAAATCAGCAATTTTCAATAAAAAAATTAAAAGTCGAATATCTCGAAAAGGGTTAAGTTTAGGGTAGGGTGTTTCATAGTGAAATAAGTCAGAAATGATGGGTGCTCCACACCCTTAAGGGATCTAGCACGACTTTTCCTGTAACCCTGTATACAGGGTGTAAGGGACGGTCTTCCGAAAACTTTAACCATGGCTTCAGACCATCACCCTGAAAATCGTACAGCAAGAATTTTTCGCCGGAAATAAAAAAAAAAATCGACTTCTTCATACAAATCTGGCATGTCATTTGTAAAATTTGTTTGGTGAGTCCGAAATTTTTTTTTATTTCCGGCGAAAAATTCTTGCTGTACGTTGTTCAGGGTGATGGTCTGAAGCCGTGGTTAAAGTTTTCGGAAGACCGTCCCTTACACCCTGTATATGTATGTAATTGATAAGAGTCACGGCAGCTTAGTTGGATGCAAGTCAGGCAGAGGGTTATCATATCAGCTTCTGTATGTCCACTGTTGGAGTACGGCTATCCAATGTGTTCCTGTTCTTCCGTGCCAGGCGATTCCTGCAATTTTTTTACATTATTCGTCCATCAAGCTAGAACTAGTCTAACCTAGGTCTTAAAACCACTTAAAACCACCGTGTGTTTGGCGATATACATAGAGATAAATATCCTCGGTTCTTCTCATCCAGTCACTGCCAGCCGTCTGATCATCGCTTCATCTAGGCAGGGGGCGTCCCACACTACGTCTCCACTCGAAAATTCGTTTACCCCAGCGGTTATCGGTTCTCCGACAGATGTGACCAGCCCACTGCCACTTCAATGTACTGTCATTTTGATCTATATTGAAGACTTTAGTACTCTCTGGCAGATCACCTCATTTCGGATCTTGTCCCTTAGAGAAATTCCGAGCATAGCTCTTTCCATAGCCCGCTGAGCGACTTAGAGTTTTCGAACTAGTCCCACTGTTGGAGTCCGTTTCGGCGCCGTTGGTCATTAAGGGTAGGACGCACTGATATAGATATAATATACTTGTATATACTATAAAAATAGATATGTTCATGCAGAGATTTACATCGCGAATATGGAAGGAACTACAGCTAGAGGCCGTCCTAGGAGGACGTTTAAGGATCAAATTGGTGACGTCCTACTAAAAAAGGCTGGCGTCCGCAGTGAGATGAATGATATGGTTGATGAACGTGAGTGAGGCTAGTGAGGTGTGTCAGGATCGCGCAATGTGGCGATCCATCATTTCTACCTACCCCTCTGGGATCAGGGAGTGAGTCTTATGTACCTATGTATGTACAAAAAATTAAATCGTCCATAGCCTATATAGTTAAATTAGATACCCACCAATCAACCTTTGTGACCGAGGAGGGTAATTACCCCTCGAGCCTTCGACCGTCGTTTGCGTAATGGATCATGAATGAATGAAGGGTTGGGATTCGTGACTCCGGTTAGACAATATTTCAGAAGTGGTATTGGATTTTTTCACGTAACTCGAGTATTTGGACGTTGATTGAGTTGGCATATTATTTAAAAAAATGTTAGATAAAATGTATATTACGGACACGGGGCACAGTAGTGCTATTCTCTAAAATACAAACTCAAGCCTCCCCAGTAGAATACAACTTTTGGTAAGTTGTCTATTGGGGGTTTTGCCATAATCACCACGCTTAGCAAGCGGATTGGTGATCGCAGTAATGATCTTAACATTCACACACAGGAGATCGCTGCTGCCTGTCCCTGGCATTATCAAATCAAGGGAACAATAGAACTCACTTCACTTCGATAATGCTCTGGAATATTTACAGAATGCCAATGGATTAGGTTTCAAAGTGAGTGGAGTCACTTGAGTGAGACTCGCACATGAGTTTGTATTTTAGAGAATAGCACTACTAAATTAGAAATCTAGTTACTTATATTTAGAAAATCATTGTTTCTCTTGTAGATTACACTGGAATAACTTTAAATTACAATACTTACCATGTGAGTGTAAGACTGTTGTGTAAATGCAATCAAAAAAAAAAAAAAAACATACCGTCGAATTGAGAACCTCCTCCTTTTTTGAAGTCGGTTGAAAAAGGCTTTAAAGTTTCTAAACACACTTACGCCCCACCACATATAAAAGCCTTCTGTAGGGGTAGGGATTGCCGAGGCTCTGACGTCAGAGCTCGCATTGATCGCTGCTTTATAGCTATCTATATGCATAGCTATCTTTGGCTATATAGTACATCGCTTGCTATATTTCATTGAAAGCTTCAGCGATACAACGCGTGAATGGTTTTAAACGTTTTAGAGTAAAGTCGCTCAGCAAGCTATATAAGGCTATGCTCTGGTTTTCTTTGGAAAAGTCAAAGTCAAAATCATTTATTGCATATGAGTACACTTGGTACATTTATACACGTAATTTTTTTTTATTACTACCGCTTCAGAAGATAAGATGTTATCTGCAATTAGGAGTTCCGAAGAAGAATGAACTACAAATAACTATAAATAAACCGGATATCTATGTATATTCTATACCAGGAACGAAAATAATCGTTACTTTTATTCATTAGGTTACCAATAGAGTGTACATCAATGTTTCCGTTAAGCAACAATTATTGTTGCTTAACGGAAACTTACAATTGTACATTGGCCAGATGCCACCCTAATTATAGGCAACGACAGTTTGCTAGTTTGTGTTAGGTTAATTATAATTATACATACTAGTCTAATATTATACTGACCTATATATAAGTTAAATTAAAATTAGGATTTTTAAAATATTAATAAATTACATAGTCAAAGGAATACACTGTAAATTAACATTAAAATTAAACACAAAACGAAATAAAACATTGAAAGTCGGAAAAATAAACTTAGGGAAATAAAATTAAAATTAGAAAATTAAAAACATGGGGAATTAATTTATTTTTTACAATTTGTTGCGATTAGAAATGAGAACAGTTACTAACAAACCATTTGACAGGAGCTTCAGGGTTATCAATATTTCCAAGATCGATTACAAAACTAACGTCGTTACTTCACTAATAATCCACGTCACACCATTACAATACAACAACGTATACACTGATTATTGTAGTATTTGTTAGTAAATATTATTTTCTTTCCTGAAACGGAATATGTATATATGCGAGTATATTACCTATTTACTAGCTGTGCTCAGGGCCGGATTATCCATTAGGCAGTGTGGCATCTGCCTAGGGGCCCCGCATCGGCAAGGGGCCCCGCGCCCCGAGTCTTTTTGAAAATGTTTCTGAGAGTGAAAAGAGAAGTAGGCGTGGGCGTTGTCGTGGGATCGGAGTCTTAGTGGGATTGAAAGTGAGTAGTCCACGTGTGCGGAGCATTGCATTGTGGTAGAAAAACTATATTTCAGGAAGTTAGAACACGGTAAAGGGGGCCCGGCCCCTGCATTGCCTAGGGGCTCCGACATGGTTAATCCGGCTCTGGCTGTGCCCGCGGCTCCGCTTGCGTGGACTACAATATTATTCCCCGCTCTCGCACCCGTTACCGCTGCAACCGCCCCGCCACCTCTTACCCTCTCGCTCTAAACTTAGTCCTAACTCATCGCAATCTAAATTCCGGCTAGCATTACACTTCTTCGTTGTATAGTTTAAACTGTGTTTGAAAACTCTAAAGTTGCATAACTTTTTATTAAGTAAGCCGATTACGATGAAATAAAGACTAAATGTTATTTCGAATTAAGCCCTATGTTTTTTGAAAACTCCATCAGAATTCGTTTAGTAGTTTTTACGTGATGCGTGCACAAACTGACAGATAAACCGACAAACAGATAAAATTTTCTAATCCACGATTTCCTGTTCTATGAGTAGCCAACAACGCGGGTGGACTAAACATGGTTGGCGTGCGCGTACGCCGATCTATGTAGCTTCACGACCGGATAGATGAGCCTTCCATCCGCGTGGGCATTTTCTAGAACTTATAAGTAAGACTAACCTTACCAAGTATAAGCTACATAAATACAGAAAATACTAGATAAGAATTGTACATAAGGATTTTTGCATTATTACAGTATTGTAACAAAATCTTTTTCTTTATTTTATTATAAAATAGAGTGGCGCCCACTCCCAGCCCCTACTCACATTTCTTCGGGGTGTCAGCCCACCATATAGAACCCTCGCCCTCAGCCGGGTAGAGAAAAGTTACCCAGAATAGAAAAGAAGGTAACAATATATAACTGTTATTTGTGAAAAGTGATATAATATCTTTGTGTAAATACAGGTATCCTACAGATCTTTTGTTCCTGGCGGCCTAGATTGAGATATAAATAGATAACAAACGGATTATAAACACATTAGTAAGATAATAACATTATTTTCGTATTAAGTATCGTTAGAGACTGTAAATAGATATATAATGGCTTCCTCAAGGCTGGATAAAGAAAGGTTAGATTAGTTAATGTACGTAATTGTAATAAGTTTCCAGTTAATTCAATTCAAATATTGTTAATTGTGCACCAGTACATAATATTAACGTTGGGGTAAACGAGTTCTCGAGTGGAGACCGCGACTCGGCAAGCGTAGTGTGGGACGCCCCCTGGCTAGATGGAGCGACCTGCGTAGGGCGGCTAGCAGAGACTGGATGAGAAGAACCGAGGATCGAGTTCAGTAGCGCGCCTTGGGAGAGGCCTATGTCTATGCTGATGACATAATATTAATACTATTATATATTTTATTTAAAAAAGTACAAAGAGGGTTGAATCTGTTGTAGGGTACAATGGCGGCCTTATCACTTTCAACGATATCTTCAATGCTACCTTAAACTAGGTACAAAATGCGAAAAATAAGTTACAGGTACCTAACATAGTTACTAGGTGAATTTTTACGCAAACCTTCCCAAAATAACAAATCGCCCCTTTGAATCTAAAAATAGCACTTGAAACTAGAGCAAAGAATATGTATTTGAATAAATAAAGTCACGTATTAATTGATTCATTACCCAGTGCCCAATTATCCAAACTAATTGGCGAGAATTAATTGGTTAATGCATGACGTTCTGAAATAAACAGGAAGGTAAATGTAATCACAATATAATAATTGAATAACGTATCATTTACCTATGAACGAATTAGTTGATTAATTCGGTCATGCTCAGGAAGAAATTAATTGAAAATAATATACATTTTCTTAATATATATTTTCCATACGCCAATGCAAGGTCTGCCGTGCCGATGGATGCATGGCTAGGTGCTAGCCTGGTCGCAAGCGTGCCGACATTCCGGAGCTGGGCGAACTCTATGCACTATTGGCCTTACCGAATCATGCGGGGCTCTGATGAGGTGGACAATTATTTCCCTAGCTAGTCGTGGTACCTCAACAAGGCAGCGATGTTGTTCACAACACATCACGTCAAAGGGTATCAAGGAGAGAAAACCGGGCGAACGAAGGAAAGCCACTTTGCGACATTAGATTGCGCAAAGTGGCGATACATCGTCCCTGCTTACCCCTCTGGGACCAAGGCGTGAGCATGATGTATGTATGTATATATATTTTCTTGAATTTCAAAGTAGTTTTTTTTTGTTTTAAGTTAATGATGTAAATATAACATTGAATTATTTTCTATCTTATAAATAAAATCGTAAACATCGCGTGTCTGTACTGAGAAGATATTTGCAAAAAAAAAATTGAGTGGTCTAAGGATAAGTAATAGAACACATTTCAATCATTTTTGGAATTTTTGTCTGTTTGTCTGTTTGTCTGTTTGTCTGTTTGTATGTGAGTTTGTGCACGCATCACTTAAAAACTACTGATCGGACTTTGATGGACTTTTCACAGAAACATGGGGCTTAATTTGGTGTAACATATAGGCTTTATTTCATTGAAATCGGTGCAGTCAATCAAAAGTTATGCGAATTTATAGTTTCCGAAGACTCGCATACGCTGCGAGGAGTGTAGGGTGTAAATGCTCGATTGAATTCGTGAGCGGTAGCGGGAGCGGGTATCGTACCAACGTAATGTGAGATTTTGTAAACTATAAATTCGCATAACTTTTTATTGAGTTAGTCGATTACGATGAAAAATCTGGAGCTGGAGCTGGATCTAGAGCTAGATCTGGAGCTGGACCTGGACCTGGCCTTGACCTGGACCTGGACCTGCACCTGGACCTGGACCTGGACCTGGACCTGAACCTGGACCTGGACCTGGACCTGAACCTGGACCTGGACCTGGACCTGGACCTGGACCTGGACCTGGACCTGGACCTGGACCTGGACCTGGACCTGGACCTGGACTAGGACCTGGACCTGGACCTGGACCTGGACCTGGACCTGGACCTGGACCTGGACCTGGACCTGGACCTGGACCTGGACCTGGACCTGGACCTGGACCTGGACCTGGACCTGGAGCGGGAGCGGAAGCGGGATTGAGAGTGAGATTGAGAGTTTGAGTGGAAGTGGGATAGAAGTGGGAATGGGAGCGGATCCTGTAGACCACGCGAGCGGAGCCGCGGGCACAGCTAGTTTATAATATAGTCGGCAGGACGAGGAGTGTGGGCAAGCCTGAGCAAGCGTGGGCGTGGATTACAACTGAGCGGTATATAATTGGTAGCCCTTAGGGCCTCGTTAAAACAAACCGCTTAATGTTTCGTTTAGGTCATACGATATTTATAACTTCTGCGTCGTGTGCTGATTATTATTATTATTATTATATTCTTTATTGCACATAAGTTTTACAAAAAAAGGGCATAACATAAAAGTGTACAATGGTGGACTTATCTCTATAAGAGATCTCTTCCAGCGAACCTTCACTGTGGGAAAAGCTAAAACAAGCGGTAGGTCAAAAAGAATATAAATAAAATGTGCATGGATATTGAAATTTTATAATAAAATATTATACCAAAAAGGTTCAAATCTTGAGCCTGTTGATGTCCCGGTCTGGGTATACAATACAATACAATACACTTTATTGCACAAACAAATACAGTTACACGTTATAAAAGTTACAAATAGTACAATTTAGACGGTCTTATCGCTTTAAGCGGTTTCTTCCAGACAACCTTTATATGGCGTTTATATGGCGTTTCTTATTCGCGCCATCGTGGTACCGCACCACAAGAAAGTAAAGAAGGCACACTTCCAAAGAAAGCTAGTCCAATTTGTCATAAACGTACCTACAAATTCATTGCAAGCCAATTTGAATCTTACGCACATGATAGAAAGTCATTAGATTCGCTAAATTATTTTACAGGTGCGGGCAACGGCGCCGCTTAGGTATATTTTTATACCTAAAGCACAGAATACTTAATAACATTTACATACATAATGCTCACACCTTGGTCCCAGAGGGGTAGGCAGATACGAGGTATCGCCAGTTTGCGCAATTCAATAATATGTAGCATTGGGTAAGAATGTTAAAAACATATCTCGAAATCGTATACCTCTGTGTATCAAATGTGTCACAATTTCCCTTGACACCTTTTTGGTACAAAATAATAGGCTAATAATATGACATAAAAGGCCTCACGCTTCTGAAAGCAAATTTAAATGCTTTATTCGATCAACAGAGAGTCTAAAGCCTCTCCTACACTCCCTAGTAGAGCAAAAATATCTACACTTTTAGTCGCCTTCTTGTTGTCCTTTCGTCGCATTTTCCCACTGTCAGACATTACGCGCAAAAATATGTCTAAGGCGCTCGACTTAGCGTTGTTATTACATCGTACAGCGCACAATGTGCAGGCGGCGTATGATGTGTTCTGCAGCGCGCAAAAATGTAACTAAGGCGCTCGACTTAGCGTTGTTACTACTCTGTACGGGCGGAGCGAGAACACATCAGTAGATCTACAAATATAGCAACAAAGATAAAAATCATACGCGTAGCGTATGACAAGCTCTGTAGTGCGTACTCCCAGCCGTGCAGCTACTTTGCGAGTAAAACAGGTTGACGAAAGTAAGTATCACTTCTATCATCATCATCATCAGCCCGAAAGAGTCCACTGTTGGACATAGGCCTCTCCCAAGGTGCGCCACTGAACCCGATCCTCGGTTCTTCTCATCCAGTTACTGCCAGCCGCCTTTCGCAGATCGTCGCTCCATCTAGCCAGGGGGCGTCCCACACTACGCTTGCCCAGTCGCGGTCTCCACTCGAGAACTCGTTTACCCCAGCGGTAATCGGTTCTCCGACAGATGTGAGCAGCCCACTGCCACTTCAGCGTACTAACTGTTTGAGCTATGTCGAAGACTTTAGTTCTCTGGCGGATCACCTCATTTCGGATCCTGTCCCTTAGAGAAACTCCGAGCATACATAGTATCACTTCTATACATAGTAATAATTAGTATTAATAAATTCTACGGTATGTTTTGTCTCGACACGTCAGCAGGGCCAGAACAATCGGCTCTGCCCGATGAAATGATTATTTATTTAGTAAATCATCATTTATTTAGAACGGAACTTTAAAAATAAGTATCTATATTTCATTCCAGATTAATAGTCCTATGAAAACAAACGCATTTGCGTCTCGAAAACAAAATACACAATAGATGGTGTTCCTAAGTGGACTGCAAAGTTTACATGGTAATACAAACCTGTTTTTGCTGCTGGTGACCCTTTCATGTATATGTTACCGAGACGTAAATAGCGTTGGTTTTCATAGGACTATTAATCTGGAATGAAATATAGATACTTGCTTCTTGAAGACAATCTCCTGAGTCCTTTGAACGCAATATTACTGAAGTTACTTGGAAGAACTCCGACAGATTCTTAGAAATAAGTCTTTCTCGAGTCACGAGCGAAACAATAAGTTTACTTATAGAAGTGATTTCAAGTAATAAAATTAGTCTTTAATCTGTGAGGCAGAGAATACAAAACTACGTAAACAGCGACACTCACCTCCCCGTCGCTTGCAATATAGAGCACCGCTGGCAGTAACACACATCACCACACATCATCATCGTCATCATCATCACGACGACCTCCGTGGCGGAACGGGTAGCTCTCGGACTGCCACGCCGGAGGTTGCGGGTTCGAATCCCGCTAGGGGCAAATGTTCGTGTGATGAATGTGAATGTTTGTACCAAAGTCTTGGATGTTTATATATTTATTTTAGTATGTGTATCCGTTATCTAGTAACCATACCATAGGCTCCGCCTAGTTTGGGACTGGACAATTGGTGTGAATGTCTGACATTTTTATTTTTATCAGCCTATAAGAGCCAACTGCTGGACATAGGCCTCTCCCAAGGCGCGCCACTGAACCCGATCCTCGGTTCTTCTCATCCAGTCTTTGCCAGCCGCCCTACGCAGTACGTCGCTCCATCTAGCCAAAGGGCCTCTCACACTACGCTTGCCCAGTCGCGGTCTCCACTCGAGAACTCGTTTACCCCAGCGGTAATCGGTTCTCCAACAGATGTGACCAGCCCACTGCCACTTCAGCGTACTAACTTTTTGAGCTATGTCGAAGACTTTAGTTCTCTGGCGGATCACCTCATTTCGGATCCCCCCCCCCCCCCCCCCCATTGGTCCCATGGGTGGCACCAAAGCGACTAAAGGATTGCACCAGGGACGGGCACCAGCTTTCTCCTGTGTATATTAATATCATTACTGCGATCACCAATCCGCCTGCTAAGCGTGGTGATTATGGCAAATCCCCCAATGGACTGCCCACCAAAAGTTGTACGCTTAACGTGCATTGATTTTTTAATTTTATTGGTTAGATCATTTGGGCATAACTCGATCTAATTTATAATGGTATCTAATGCGTGTTCAGGAAAATTACTTTCTCAAACCTGACTTGTTTGATACCTGCGTGGGTTCATTGTTAGAATATTTAAGCTATAACAATCATTTGGCGTTGTTGATGAATTTTAATGAGGTAAAAGCGGAATAAATGCCAAATGCCAGCTTTAGCAAAACAGGGCCGTAGCAACAATGCAAATGAGGACCCGGTATGGGGCGCACTCACGGAGGCGCTTAAAAATGTAGGACAGATGTGGCCCGCTCACCGCCATTCAACCTTGATATATCGCCAATCGACTTGGCATTGCTGCAGGGATTCCAGAACAGCCCATGTTTCGATGGAGTCGAAGGCTTTCTCGTAGTCCACAAATGCAAGACACGAGGGCTGGTTATATTCTTCGGTCTTCTGTACAACGTGCCGCAATGTGTGGATGTGGTCTACGGTGCTGTAGATTGACGTGTTGCCGTCTAATAGAAATATCACTCAATAGATTAAGACACGGTCGTGGTTCCATACCTATGTCGTATTATCTCTTTAACCATTCGTCCAAATTACATGCAGTAAAAGGGAAAAGTCTTTTGTTTTAGACACTTGAGACGATAAACTTACTTATTTTGATAAGAATTCATAATTGTTGATAATATGACCAATAAACATGACATAACGATTAAAATAAAAAAAAATTCAAATATAAAAAACTACTTTTTGTGACTTAAATATAAAAAATAAACATATGCTGTCGCTGACTTTTTTGTAGGCATTATCAAGCTCTACAACTTTTCTCTAGAACTCAATCATATATCTCTCATCGTTAAGGCAGCGTTCGTAAGAAACATTTTCGTTCGACAGTTTTTTCTCCGACTTACTTTGCAAATCCGACTACTACGAAAAAGTCTTTTAATTTTTCGTGTTAATACAGAGCCTAGAAAGCCACGTTATATGTGACACTCACATATAACGTGGCTTTCTATTGATAAAAGAATTTTCAAAATCGGTTCAGTAGATCCAGAGATTACCCCCTACAACGTCATAAACTCACAAACTCACAAACTTTACCTCTTTATAATATTAGTACAGATTATTAAAAAAATTTAATATTATTACACAGAAATCTATTGATATATTTAATGTAAATATGATTTTATATTATAATTATCCATTCCAATATTATGTTTACCACAATTAATCTAATGTAATTTTATTATGTAGTCATTGGTCGCTCTTTGCCGTTTATTTTAGTAAAGATAATTAAATGCTAGTCATGTATAAAATAATATAAACAGTCGACTTAGCTTAAAGTTCTCAATGTCCAAAATGTCGAAATAAATGAGTATGAGTAGATTTTACAAGGGTAAGTAGAACAGTAGATTCTGTTTCTTAAATAGAAGGGGCGAAAATTAAACAGGACCTAGCTCCGGCGCTGGATCGAGAGTCGAAATAAGCGACTATTCATAGTGCGGTTCATTAAAAATGGACGGCGTGGGAGTCGTACGAATATCGATTGTCGCTTCTATTACAGGCTTGGCTTGTACCGGCATGAAATTATTATCAGATGTATTATGTAGGGTAGTTAGTGAAGTCAATATTTATGACCGCTCCGTCCGCTTTGTGGTTTTAGGCGTTGTATTCCTGTGGCGACGGCCATTACGGAAAGTAATATTTAGTATTCTCTTCAAATTCAAATCATCATCATCATCAGGTTATTTTTGTCTCCACTGCAGGAGCACAACCCTCTTTCATCTGCCGGAGACAGATGGAGGATTTGGCCTACACTACGCTGGCCAGATGGGTCTATTTTATTTATTTAATAGTTTATTGTATACACAAATATACAAAGAACAACACAAAGAAAAGAAAATTATACAAAAGGATAAGCTTATTTCTAAAGAAATTTCTTCCAGGTTACTGCGGTGAAGATAAGGGATTATGGAGAGGCAGTAGTCGCGTGTACCTACTATATATTAAATAATCATAGAACATATAACACAATAAGTATAAACTATAAATACCAATACAGATACATAAATATATATATATAATATAATATTAATATAATATAATATAATATAATATAATATAATATAATATAATATAATATAATATAATATAATATAATATAATATAATATAATATAATATAATATAATATAATATAATATAATATAATATAATATAATATAATATAATATAATATAATGTAATATAATATAATATAATACAATATAATAAAAATATACGATATATTATTGACAGAGAGTAAGGTAGTGCTCTTTAACTCGTGATCTGAACACAGAAATCGTCTGAGAGACGCGTATTGAGGGGGGCAGTGAGTTCCACAGCCTGACCGCATGAACAGTAAAAGAATGAAAGGTTGGGGAGGCCTGGTTGATGTTTTATAATGTATTCCCTTAGTCGCCTTGTACGACATCCACGGGAAGAGTTGGAGTGGTCCTATTCTACTCTACCGGAAACCACACGGCAAATTCAAATCATTCAATCGTAAACACAGGTATTTTAAGATGCTCGATTACCTACATTTAGGTTCTCTATGTTTTGCCCATAGGCACGACAATTTGAACTTAGGATTCTCGAGATACTTAGTGTGTAATGTGATTATCTTTGGTAATGATCAGTAATCAACGTTCGTTCTAATTAATCGATAATTTAAACAACTTTGCAATGCAATTGCAATGTCCTCTGTACTTCTGCAGTTGTAGGCAATGGGCAGATCAAACCCAACTAGCACAATGGCGAAATATACGACCATAAGCTGTATAGGTCCATAGTAGGGGTATATCGGTATTAGTGCACCTACATACATACATAATGCTCACGCCTTGGTCCCAGAGGGGTAGGCAAAGACGATTGATCGCCACTTTGCGCGATCCTGACACACCTCACCTTCATCAACCTTTTCATGCACCTCATTTTATTCATCTCACTGCGGACCCCAGCCTTTTGGAGGACGTTACTAATTTGATCCTTGAACGTCCTCCTAGGAAGACCTCTAGCTGTAGTTCCTTCCACATTCGCACTGTATATTACTTTTGTCACTCTTCTTTCACTCATACGCTATAAATGTCCAAACCAACGCACCATACCCTTCTCTACCTTCGTTACAACATCTTCTTTTAAACCACACTTCTCACGCATCATTGCATTCCTCGTAGTGCACCTAACACCACTACACCGCCACTATGGAGCTATTAAGCTATTGAATACCCGCATAACTAGCCAGTGTGCTAGTTGCGAAGGTTATGGTGATATTCTTTCGATCCGAGCGACATTCCTCGGTGGTCTAGTGGCACAATCCACAGCCTTGCTCAGTCTCCATGTTTGTATTCGTCCTATACACTTGAAATTTCTAAAGGCAAGGAACGCCTTTTATGGAGAAGAATGAGAATAAGTAGGCATGAGTAACTCGAGCGTAAGAGGTCCTGGGTTCGATTCTCACATACTACTTTTTACAATTTATAGAAGTTGGTTCTGGTCTCAAAGTTGTACATTTGTTAAATGTCTTGTCCCATGAGAAAGTCTTAGTCTGAGGTTAGAGAAGTGTATCTATCTATTATTATATGTAAAAACATATTAATTTATCATTATACGCTTCTACAAAAAACTTCCAGAAGAAATCTTAATTAATAAGACTGACAAAAAGTTTTAGAATCACATTAAAACATTTTGTAAAAATGCCTATTGTAAAATAGATGGTTATTTGGCTGGAGGCGGAGGGAGGAGGACCGGGTGTGGTGGCGTTCATTGGGGAAGGCCTAACTTGTTTTACCAGGGTTAAGACTAAGTAAGGTCAGCAAATCGTTCACGGGGCAATGTATACGCTTCTACAACAAACTACCAGAGGAAATCTTAAATATGACGGACAGAAAGTTTAAGATTCACATTAAAAAACAACTTTGTAAGAAAGCCTATTATAAAATAAACGATTATTTGAATGACAAAGATGCCTGGTACTAATGTTGCTTCAGCTTCTCTAAATTTTTATATTATTGTATTCATTTAAGTGATGTGTTGCGTGAAGTTTGTTGCGCCGTTTCTTCTTCACAGCGCAAACACCTAGGAAGCGATAGTCGCCATTTTTTGACGATAAATGATTTCGACTTTGACATTATTATATAATAAACAATTTATTTTTATTTGACTAATAAATAATACGGAAAAACTTAAAAAATATTTTAAATCACTATTCGAACACAAATACACCCCTCCGGAGCATGACGATAAAAAGTATACCATTGATGCAAAATGTCACAAATTGCATGCAAAATGATGTTTTAATAATATTATTCCCAAGGATTAATAAAGTTATATTCTAAGTCTTACAAAACGCATTTAGCACTGTCCGACACCTCGTTAAACTGGCTTGAAATAGCCTGCTACGGGCTTAATTGCTTTCCGGATATTAACTCAGTTTTAGCTCCAGCGCTGCCTATTAATATGCTTTTAATATAATCTAGACCTACAGGTATAGATTGATGGAAGGCTTCAATCAGAATTTGCAGCCTTTAGAAATTCTTAGAAGTGTTACTTACTATCATATCAGCATTTAGACGTCCACTGCTAGACATAGGCTTTCCCCAATAAACGCCACCACACTCGGTCCCACCCTGCGCGTGTAGATCCACGGTCTCCATCGGCTGTCCTATCAAATGACTGTCGGTTCTGCGACAGATGTGGCCCTCTTACTGCCACTTCAGCTTTTTAATCATTTCAGTGGCCTTCATTCTACTTCGGATCTCCTCATTACGAATCATATCCTTCAAAGAAACCCTGAGAATAGCCCTCTCCATAGCTCGTTGAGCGACTTGACACTAGTGTATCAGGCCCTCCGTTTATTGTCCATGTTTTCGCAACGTAGGTCATGACTTGCAGGACACACTGAGTAAAGACAGTCATTAAACATTGTAGAATAGGCGACGTAAACTCGCAATGCTTGAGGTGAACTTATCAGTCAGGAGGCCACTGCAACGCCTTCGAAATGCCAAAGTACCAAATACCCAAAAAATTACAAATTAAACAGACAAAGACATGGGTGAATTTGATTACTTTTATATTTACACACTAGCTGTTGCCCGCGACTTCGTGCGCGTGGACAACTTAACATCACACATTATTATGTATTTCCTGTAGGAAAGGGATGTTTTTTCGGGATAAATACTATCCTATGTCCTATTCCAGGACCTAACCTATATGTCTGCCAAGTTTCATCACGATCCGTCTAGTTTTTAGACGATTGAGTAACAAACATCCAAACATTCAAATATCCAAACTTTCTCATTTATAATAATAATAATAATAAATATGTAGACATTCACACCAATTATCCAGTCCCAAACTAGGCAGAGCCTGTGCTTTGGTTACTGGATAACGGATACACATACTTAAATAAATATATAAACCACCAAGACTTGGGTACAAACATTCATATTCATCATACGAACATTTGCCCCTAGCGGGATTCGAACCCGCGACCTCCAGCGTGGCAGTCCGAGAGCTACGAATATTAGTAGGATGCGGAACTCTGGTCATTCCTAAGGAAGATTTTGTTCAGAATTCATTGCTTTGTTTAAATAGTAAGTCAATGGGTTATACCGCCATCGCCACTGTTCGCCATAAAGCTCTAAAATAAAACTAAGTGCGGCCCTGGTGATTTTCACTTAGTCTGTATTGACAAAATTAGAACTGACGGTTGACCTTTTAAAACAGTCTGGGCCAATCAACATCCGAGATAGAATTGGACCAGGCGAACTGAATAGCATTGATGCATTTAGGAAGTTGTTCCAAACCGGTAGTTAGCTTGCCGTGTCATTCCAACCAATCCAACAGTAATTGGAATAACACAGTCCCTACATTTCCATGACCTTTCAACATCTTGGCCGAATCACGGGGGAGGTGCCCGGTACTTGCTCAGGTGCTCTTTCCAGGACACCCTGCTTGATCCCTCCACAAATAAAATAGTCCTTTGTACTTGGTCATCATTTCTTTGCTACACTCCCATTTGCTAGAGGGGAAGTGGGACTTCTTTTCCTATTTCGCTCCTTACTTCCCTAACTTAATATACCTGGAGTCCAAGGTAGTATAAATTCAGTCTTTGGGACTCACCCTACCTTCACTGGTAGATGTTATGTGTTAGCGTACCTCCGTTGATCCTCTCTCAGAGGAGTTGCGGAGGGAGAATGTTGAGGAGGCGGGAATGTCCTTTGTACTTTCCTAGAGTAACTCTCCCCATTCTGGGGCGTAACGTCACACCATTAGCTTCTTCGTCGGGCAGTCCAGTCTTAACTAGCTTTTTATACGCTCGGTGCGAGATTATATAACTGCGCCCTTAATAAATGGCCATCCAGATTTTTGCGCCCCTACAAGGTCTACGCCCTGTGCCGTGGCCCCGATGCACCGCCCTAGTTAAGGCACTGAGCCCAGTCATTGGAATAGAACAGTCTGCATCAAATATTTGTAAGCAATCTAAAAGGCCAAATGTTTATGTACGTTTTTGGTAGGTACTCGTAAAAACTAATAATAATTCTGGCCGAAGAGCGTGATGTTTCGGCGTTTCAAAGGCAGGCTACGCAAAGCAGTAAAAGCGTAACAAAATGTTTTTTGTTACGATGCCGGTTGTTTTCTTACGTAAAGGTTTATTACTTTTACATGCCTTTAGATTTCAAACTTAAGTTCGGACTATATCTCTAAAATTCCCGAATATTTGGACACGTGTCTAATGTGGTTTCAGTAGAATAAATTTGTTCCCAGTTTCGTGACGTTCTCTTTCTTTTGATTATCAGTTTTGTTACAACTTTCAAAGGCACATTATTTGTTACTTTTTACCTATTGTGGTGTCAGGTCTTACCTTTTAGAATACAATACATTAAACACTTAAATATTAATTCATTTTAAGTAAGTTTTTTGGTTTTTATATTTTTCTAATTGGTACCAAGTTTCGACAAATTCGATTTAACCGTTCTGGTGTTATTCAGTAACAAACATTCATATTTCCACATATAAGATAATATAATAAAATAATAAGTTTAATACAGAGAAGATAAATATATATAATTTATTGCAAACTAGAACTTAAAAAGAGGATGGGAGGGGCCGCCCGCCCTTGGGCCGCCCGCTTTACAGATAGAAGATTTCCTCTAGCTCTACAGAGATTTACAAAAGGACGCTCGCTGGGTTATTTGAATCTCCAGGTTGATGCGAGTGATAAAAAGGCTCTAGCTCGACGGTGGCCGGACTTTTCCTTCAGAAATTTGCCAATAATCTATGCAGTATTATAGTTAATCTTATATTATATAATTATTACATACTAGGTACTTATACTCGTATACTTATTATTGGTAAACATACTTTCCATCAAAAACATACCCATTTCTCTTCTTCCGCCAACAACAGGACGCAGTTTAATCTAACTTTCAAAGCCACAGTATATAAATATACGTAAGACTTGATAAATATAGTGTCGAACGGGCAATATTACCCCGGACGCGGGAACGGATAACCGGTATTAACTCCCACCCGGCTTATCCGGGCCTGAGCTTTTATCTCGACCTTATATAAGCTTTAGAACTTTGTATGTAACCCGGTTATACGAATCACAATATGTATCTCGACTCGTTGTTGTACCAAAATGATAAAAAAATTTAATTTTAAGACAAACGGCCAACTTATTACACTTATGATTATCCAGTAGGTAAACCTTGAGCAAATGAGAGGATTGCCATAATATAATGGGGGTAATATTCTATCGTTTCAACCGCCGTCTTTATCCTCCCCCTTCAAAAGTAGAAGAGACAACACCAGTTCATCGTTTTTATTATAAAACTAGCTGTGCTCGCGTGAACTACAGAATCCGCTCCCATTCCCACTCCCGCTCCCGCTCCCGCTTCCGCTCCCGCTTGCCCTTCTGCGGGCGCTTCTGCTCCCGCTCCCGCTCCGGTCCCGCTCCCGCTCCCGAGTTTTTGTGAAAAGTCCATCAAAATCTGTTCAGTAGTTTTTATGTGATGCGTGCACAAACTCACAGACAAACAGACAAAAATGATTGAAATGTGTTCTATTACTTATCCTTAGACCCCATTTTTTTTTGCAAATATCTTCAATGTACAGACACGCAATGTTTACGATTTTATTTATTAGATAAGTTTCTGGTCCGTGCACAGATTCTGCACAGGCGAAATATTTCATTAAATATATTCTTTTTCATCAAGTTTTGGGGGTGAGGATAATGACGGCGGTTGAACCCAATGACGTATGATGAAAACCTTAAACCTCATTCGTCTTCTAATTCCACGCAGTAATATATATTTAATGTAAACTCCACATGCAGCTTAGCAATTAAATTACAAATGAAAATATTATAACTTGATGCAGCCAATAACGAAGTTAAACATATTACAATTAATTTTTTTTTAAAAAAGTAGAAATACGATGATAGTACTGCTAATAACAACACAGTGGGCCCGATTCTGAAGCACCATTTAAAATTTGACAGCGCTAAAATTGGTTTCGTCTTTATCTTCATAATACTGTGTGACAAGGATAGCAATAGTTTTAGTGCTGTCAAATTTTAACATTTTGCTTCAGAATCGAGCCCAATGCCATGTGTCTATTTAGACATTTATTTATTTATTTAAAATATTGAAACATTACACATTATTATTCCATTGCGTTACAATAACTTTTATGGTATAGACGAAACAGGCATTACTCTCTCTAGCGTTCCCTTGCATTCCGTCCTATGCCGTCCACGAACACGTCACAGTGTGGTGCCTCGGCGAGCAGGGCGCCGGGCAGCTGCAGTGCGCGCGAGGGGCGAGTGCCGGCAGAGGTTGGTGCGCGAGAAAGAGTTCCCAAATTAGTAGGTACTCGAAGTGCGAAGGGCCAGAAGTACTTATACGATCACTAGCCTGCCTGCCCGCGCCCAGGCGTGGTGATTAGGATAAAAAAGTAGCATGGAGCCATATCTGGTGAATAAGGTGGTTGCTCAATGATGTTTGTGGAGTTTTTGGTATGTCAGGATAGACAAGTACATAGAGATCTTTGGCTGTGACCGAGCGGCCTCACCGCACATAGGACAAACCCAAGAGGTTTATTATGTGTGAGTTATGTAAGACATGTGATGTATTTTCTTATTAATGTTACATAATAAAATAAATAAAATAAAAATGAGGAGCCAATGGGTCCATGGTCGTCCGACACAAAAAAAAAATATTATTATTATTGATATTTCGAAGCGACTGGTCCTCGCCTCCGGAGACCCCAGGGCTGGCGCGTACCTTGCACAAAGGCTTATCCTGGCGATCCAGCGAGGTAACATCCGCCAGTGTCCTGGGAACCATGCCGCACACAAGCGAGCTGGAGGACGTGTTCTTACTGTAACGCGTTTTTATATTAGTTTATAATACTAGTTTGTAATACTGTATGTAAAAATGTTCCAGTGCACAGACCACCAAAAGTAGCATTCTATTGGGGAGGGCTTATTCCAATAATCCCCTGCGAAAAATCCCCTTAAGGGGATTTCTGGAATTTTTTGGAAAATTTGTCCAGAAATCCCCTGCCGTTGCTCAAAGGAAACACTAAGGGGATTTCTGGACAAAAATTCCAGAAATCCCCTTGAGGCCTATGTTCAGCAGTATTTTGGCTGATGATGAAAACGAAACACTCAGATATTTTATTTCACTCTTATGCCGTGATCCAAACAAATTATATAATATTGTACTACGTGTGTGGCGCTCGTGGCAATGCTATTTAAATAAAATATGTAGTGAAATATAATTGTCGGCGTAATTAGCAACACGCTACATTCTTTTTACGGCCACCAATATGTTGCTGTATGAAGCTCATTAAAAGTAATGGGTCTGCTTAAGGGGCCGTGGTAGCCTGGTTGGTTGTTCACTCGCCTCACGTTCATGAGATCATGGGTTCAAACCCTTTTTTTCCTTACTTGTTTTTGTTTCCATTTTCGTCGTTTTCAGCTAGACTCCGAACGCTGTTGTTTTGTATAACGCTAAAGATTCAAATTTTTTGTCGTTTCTTAACTGTTTTTGTACACTATTTTTATGATCCTAAGGATTCTTTTTTCTAAGTTTCTTAATAGATTTTGTACAGTTGTTTTGGACACAATCATTCTTTTTTATGTTTCTTACTCGATTTTCTACACTGTTGTTTTGATAATAAGGATTCTTTTATTATGTTTGTCGTAGGTGCCTCTTCTGAGGGCGTGGGGTTCGAATCTCACTTCTGATGTCGTATGGTTCCTCTTCTGAGGGCGTGGGGTTCGAATCCCGCTTCTGATGTCGTAGGCTCCTGGTTCCGCCGAAAGTGTGGGCTCCCAAATGAGTTTAACGCCGTTACAAAGTTAACACGTTTACTGACTTAAATGACACTACATGAAATTACACTACATCAACAAGTAACGAAGTAAGTAGAAGGCAGACGATCCGTCAGCGTAACGCCTGCGCACCACACGCCTTTCCATCGAAGACTGTGTTGGTTCTGCGGCTGCGCAAGTTATACCCGACGTTCCGTCAGTGCGTGCTCGCGACGATCGCCGAACCAAGCCGAACGGCGCGCCGAGCACACACTGTGCCTTCAGTTTAGCTCCTCTTTTATTATTTCGCCGACATGTTCTTACTTTATTTTATACACTATATGTTCGTTTAGTTTTCATTTTCCTCGTCTTTAGCTTGATTTTGAACATTGTTGTGTTAAGGATTCTTAATTCGTTCTGATCCCAGTGTTCGGGCAGTGTATACGCTTCTACAACAAACTACCAGAGGAAATCTTAAATATGACGGACAGAAAGTTTAAGATTCACATTGAAAAACAACTTTGTAAGAAAGCCTATTATAAAATAAACGATTATTTGAATGACAAAGATGCCTGGTACTAATGTTAATTCAGCTTTGCAAAATGTTTATTAATTGTATGCAAACTTGATTTTAAAAAGATGTGTTGCGTGAAGTTTGTTGCGCCGTTTCTTCTTCACAGCGCTAACACCTAGGAAGCGGTAATGGATAAAAAAAATGACGTGTATAAATGTACCAAGTGTACTCATATGCAATAAATGATTTTGTCTTTAACTTTGACTCATGCCTGACTCGAGGGAAGAAAATATATAATTTTTGCATTGTAAAGGTAAAATAAAAACAAAGATTCGCGTCTAAGAGCCCTGTATTTTATCTAGATAAAATTCATTATTTTCCTTTGAGTTTAATAATTAAAGTCTTTATTTCACTCCAACGAAAATTATTATTTTCATTGTGTTGAGATTCAGAACATTATTTCAGTTGCCGTTGTATATAAATTACCTTCCTAGGAGCAAATTATTTACCCACAGGTGGCCGACGGCCCCTAACTACCAAATTTCGCTCATAATTTATGAACTAATGGTGAACGCTTTATATAAACGTTGGTCTCACTGTATTGTCTTTTTAAAATCTATTTTGACGTTCACTCAGTTTTAATTCATCATCATCATCATGTCAGCCCCTAGAAGTCCACTGCTGGACATAGGCCTTCCCCAACGAACGCCACCACACCCGGTCCTCCGCCCTCCGCATCCAGCCGCTACCGGCCACCTTCTTTAGGTCGTCGGTCCACCTGGCGGCGGGGCGTCCCACCCTGCGAGTGTCGTTCCGCGGTCTTCACTCCAGAACTTGTCTACCCCAACGGCCGTTGGTTCTGCGGCATATGTGGCAGTTTTAATTAAATATTTTTTAAACACTGGGCCGGTGGTCAGTTGTTATATTCGTACAAAAGGCAAACTTAACACCAGTGGGATTTAGATGAGTGAGCGGTACATTTGGAGGAACGGAGCTGGAAGTTAGGAGAGTGGGAGAAGAGAGAAGTAGAGGGACCAAGAGTGGAGAGAATGGGGGGAAGAGGAACAGGGGAGAGAGGGTAAAAGGAAGGGGAGGATGCGGCGGAAGGGGGGGGGGGGCGTAGGCATGCAGGGAATGAGCGAGGTGAGGGACAAAGGAAGGTATTCGCTTACGTATCTGTGTTTGTATCTCTGACTGGTGGTATTAGAATTGAGAACAGTGAAAGGGTGAGAGGGGGTGAAGGAGGAAGCGAGAAAGAAGGGGCATATACACTCACTCATCCTCGTTTATAGCTACCTAATTTGTTTATTGTCGGTGTTCTTTTTCCACTATATTTTGAGTATACTTATAAAAACAACATCGGTATGTACATATTTTAGTGGCCTGCGCGTACGAAGCCTATAGCATAGCTAGTATTCCATATAACTACAGGGCTATCACATTAATGTTTATTGGTAAGCTATAATTATGAATGAAAACTGAAGAAGGTTCATTGAGGAAGGCCAACGTCCAGAAGGACGTTTAAAGGCTGATATGATGATGATAATAATTTTAATATTGTTTAAGACTTAATTGTTTTGTCGTTCTTTACAGGTAGAAAGGAGCTAAAATGCGGCTTGTGATGCCCGGGTGCCTCACCCAACCGTGCTGCAGTAAGGAAGGGATGCGCCTGTTCATTTTTGTCCTCGCCCTAGTGTTTTATATAAGCCTCGGTGAGTTTTGATAGATAGACAGACAATTTTTTTATTTAAAATTTTATTGCACAGTATGTACAAAAGGCAAACATAATCCCAATATGCCTCTAAAATATATATAAGAAAATTGGTTATATACTATATAAACTAAAATACAATACATACTAAATGTAATCTATAAATTGTACATACACATTACTACGTAAAAAGATATATATTGGGCTCGATTCTGAAGACACAATGTTAAAATTTGACAGCATTAAAGCTGTTGCTATCCTTGTCACACAGTATTCTGAAGATAAAGACGAAACCAATTTTAGCACTGTCAAATTTTTATTGTGTGCCTTTAGAATCGAGCCCAATGCTAAAATTTGACAGCACTAAAGCTGTTGCTATCCTTGTCACACAGTATTATGAAGATAAAGACGAAACCAATTTTAGCGCTGTCAAATTTTAAATGTGTGCCTTCAGAATCGGGCCCATATGTCTAATATAAATGAATACAAATAGGGCGGAGTCGTATCTGGTTCAAAGATTAGCCCTGGCTATTCAACGTGGTAACGCAGCCAGCGTCATGGGCACCTTTGAGCCGGGTACGAGTCATTATTAGATTTATAACATTTTTATTGATTTTTAAGTATTTTAATTAACTTTAACACTCTTCTTTTTATGTAGTAATCAGAAGTATCAAATCCAACAAAGCTATGATTTATTAGATTAATAGACGTGGTAATAAAATTACATTATACTATCGTACTCCCGACGGTTATAAATTCAAAGTATTAAATTAATTAAAAGGTTCATGTTTTTATCACAATATCGTCACAACTGTTTTGGTATTCTAATTACCCAATACAAATAAATAAAATAACAAATATATACATAAATATTCTGTAATAAATAAAAACGTGATACATAAACGATGGTTAATTTACTCCTACGGTGATCCAAGTAAGTTCTCGCGTACCAGTCGTTTAAACGCGACATTTATTCACTGACACAACATTATTCACTAACGAACAAAAAAAACATAAATTTCTTCGGCAAAATATACTTATTGCTTCGCGGGCATCCAACGAGACATAATAGTACTTCTACGTCTACGTAGTATCATATAGTATCTCGTCTACGTTGGGAGCCCGCGAGAGCGCAGCCTGGAGGCGTGTGGGCCCGTGTGTCACGCCCGTGGACAGCCCTTGACTCAGCATGTGTTGCCGCTAGCACCATTAGGCCGCGACGCTGGTAATTCTGCCAGAACCTTGTCGCAAAGTCGCGCGCATCCTCGATCAGCGCCAACAGTGTATTTAGAATGAATTTTTTTAGTGTAAAAGCAAAAGGCAGACATACTGTAACTAAGGCAGTCCCAGCGGCAGACTTTGGTGGGGCGCAAAAAAGATCTGGGTGGGCATTTTTAAGGGCGTAATTTTAGAAGAAAGACTAGTTACAGTACTGCTTAGATAGTTAGATACTATATTCATTTCATATACCTATTAATTGTAGTCAGTTATCATGTTTGTGATATTGCGACTTCGTCCGCGTGGACAACTTAACATCACAAATTATTATGTGTTTCCCGTAGGAATGGGATCCAAGTCCTATTCCAGGACCTAACCTATATGTGTGCCAAGTTTCATCACGATCCATCCAGTGGTTGAAGCGTGATTGAGTAACAAACATCCAAATATCCAAACTTTCGCATTTATAATAGTAGTAGGAAGGATAGGATACATGGGGAATAGGGTCTACGCAAATGGACATTTCCAGAAGGAACTAACTTTTGAATGGCGGCGTTGCATTGATCTGACCGCCTCGTTGGCCTAGTGGATTGGTCGTTGGACTCGAGCGTCAGTGGTCGTGGGTTCGATTCCCACTGAGAACAGACAACTTTGTACAATTTGTACAATCTGGTCCCTCTCCGGACGTTATATTTGTGAATTGTCCTATCCTTGTTTAATTTCTATAGCACAGGAGAAAATCCTAGTTTGGGATTAGGCAAGTGTATGTATATGTAATATTCATTTATATTTTTTTTTGTTAAATTAACAATTTTTATGTTTACGTTTTATCAACATATTTAAGACCAACAATCTCTATGCACTTACTAGATGGAGCGAACCAAACAATCGCTCTGTTCCACACAACTGCGGCTCCCGGAGCCGCACCCCGTTCACATTCACTTTGACACTTGTGCAATTACTGTGCAGAACATTTAATTATTTACTAAATATTGACGCTACGGTTAAATAATGTCAATATTTAGTAAATAATTAAATGTTCTGAGTAGTAACTGCACGAGTTTCAAAGTGAATGTGAAAGAGTTGTGGCTCCTTGCGTGGAACAGAGCGATTGTTTGGAACGCTCCATCTAGTAGTACATAGAGATCGTTGTATCTGTCAAACTGTTTACAAAAGGGGATTTTAAAGAATTTTCAAGTTCAGCTGGAATTAAATAGGTATTGTTTTATCTCGTGTTTTCGCTTTGCCAGCATTCTCGCGTCCCGTCGACATTCTAAAGCCGCTGTAATGAGCACAATCCGTCTCTCGACCCCGCCGAGTGGAAACTTCCAGAATTCTTTTTAAGTTGCCTCTTAATTTCGACTGTGAGTAGTGTTGCCCGCCGCCTGGCAAAGTCGGGACATTTATCTGGGTCCCGTATAGTGCGTGCGGTACCTGGAGGCCAATTCTACTAACGCATTCTCGCACAAAACGCAATTGAACTGCAGCTGAAACGCAGGTTTTAACACTATTCGTACTCCGCTGCGCACAACGTTCGTGCTTCAGCTGCGTTTCAGCCGTAGCTAACGTTTAAACAAACGTCAGACGTAGATGGAACGAACGTTTCTACGTTTTGACAGTTGTCTCAGGTAAAAACGAAGTCAGCTGCTGTCAAAATAGCGTCTGTTAAAAAGTTGGTAGAAAGGTATATTTTCACACACGCAGTTCAAACGTTACGCTTTAATTATGTAGGAAAAGGTTATTTTCACAATAAATAACCATTTTACGGATACACAATCAACCAAAAAGAAACACATGCGAACATTTATTATATTTATTATCAATAATAACAATACAACATTTACCTTAAACGCAAACATTTCCCGCGTTTTTGATAAAAACAGTGTCGTAACCAACGATCTCTATGTACTACCAGATGGAGCGTTCCAAACAATCGCTCTGTTCCACGTAAGTAGCCACAACTCTTTCACATTCACAATGAAACTTGTGCAGTTACTACGCAGAACATTTAATTATTACTAAATATTGACGCTATGGTTAAATAATGTCAATATTGAGTAAATAATTAAAAGTTCTGAGTAGTAACTGCACAAGTTTCAAAGTGAATGTGAAAGAGTTGTGGCTACTTGCGTGGAACAGAGCGATTGTTTGGAACGCTCCATCTAGTAGTAGATAGGGATCGTTGGTCGTAACTAAATATCTATGGGCGATTCGCACAATCGAGAATCGAGTAACGAATACTTACAAAATACTAGGTTCCGTTCATAACAGATAAGTAGCGTGTGAGTTCAGTCTGCGTTTCGTTTATCGTCTTGAGTAAAACAATGAGAAGAATACCAATTTGCGTTTGGAACGGAGTTTCAATAAAACTTAAACGTACCTGTTGTTTAAACGAAAGATAAATGTGGAAAATAGTAGAATTGGCCCCCAGGTGTGGTATGGCGTTATTGTAATAACTAACGGAAGATTAATATGATCGTTCCATTTTACGAAAAAATCCTGCAAATGAAATTAACTGTCGTATTGAAAATCTCGGGACTTTTAGTAGTAATAATTAAAAAGTATATAAAGTTTAAAGTAAATGTAATTTTATATTATTTGTTTTTTTATTTTACTGGTAAGCTAGAGGCGGAAGAAAAGTTATAGATTACTAGCTGTAGCCCGCGTCTTCGTCCGCGTGGACAACTTAACATAATATATTATTATGTTTTTCCAGTAGGAAGAGATGTTTTCCGAGATAAAAACTATCGTATGTCCCATTTCCAGGACCTAACCTATATGTGTGCCAAGTTTCATCCCGATCCGTCCAGCAGTTGAAACGTGATTGATTATTAACATCCAAACATACAAACTTTCGTATTTAAAAAAATCGCATAAACCATCTCATTCCTAATAGTCGAATAGAATATATATTGAAATTCAAGATGTGTAAATATCGAACTCCTGCGCGGACGAAGCCGCGGGCAAAAGATAGTATACAATAAGGAGACCGTGATAACGATAAAGGGGGTGTAAGGCACGCGGTGCACCCTGCCAACGATGGCGGTATAACCTTTAACTAGGCCATAAATACCACTGACTATTGACAGGCAGCAGCATCACCGGTGCGAAGCCTAGTATTGCGATGGCCAACACGTCTGCCCAGCGTGGCCATTATCTGCAAAACTTCCCCATGGCCGGCAATATTAATTTTTATGTGGTTACGTTCATTGGGGAAGGCCATGTCCAGTAGTGGACGTCTCCGGGCTGAAATTCTCCCTGATACAAGATGTACATCGTGCGTACTTATGTATATAAATAAAACGCTCATGATATCCAGCTTTTCTATTTCCCGCTGGAGAGGAAAAAATGTGTGGAGACACACGTCCCGCATTCGAATCATTACTTTCCCGAAAATCACTTTCTGACAGTGCCAGGCAACATTACCAGCAAGCGTTATAAATTGTTGCGGGGGAGTGAAAAAGTTTCGTAGAATTTTTACTTTACGTTGGCAACACCGTAAACTTGGCAATATTATTTTTGATTTAGTATTTTAGTAACTTTTCTTTTAAGAACTTTTTCTTTTTGCCTTTGTATATAAATAAAATTAACATTTTATAATATATGATATACTAAGTATGTATACAGTCCCAATACTTGGCAAAGACTTTACTTACAAATGTTATATTTATTTTTTATTTATTTTATTTTATTTGGAAAACCAACAGCTTACAAACATTTGCAGTATTACAATAGGGATATGATAACATTTAGTATAGCTAATAACAGGTTTTCACGTAAGATAATTAAATTAAGAACGGATATGTTTCAGAAGAAAAGGAAAAAAAAGATATGAAATAACAATAAAAAAAATTAAGTGTTTGAGATGCTGTGTGTGTGTGTGTGTGTGTGTGTGTGTGTGTGCATGAAGTGTGGAGTTGTATGTGTGAGTGTGTGTGTGTGTGGTTAGGGGTAGTGAATGCATACGTTCTATATAGATAGGAGCGAGTGTTAAATGTGAGCATGGGTACGAGGGTATGGCTCAGTAGTTGTTCTCAATAAGCTGCCTGGTAACTCTTAGCTTAAAGTTCGTTTTTGAACTGACGAACGGGTCAAGTTCACAAAATGTTTTGTTGTATGTCCTACTGATACGGTTTACTATGGAGTTTTGACCATAATTTGTCCTATGTACTGGTACATTCAGCATAACGGTGCTACGCGTTCGCTTTATTGGTGCGCGGAGTCCAATCCTAGATACTAGATCTGGGCAATCAATGGTCGAGTTTAGTAGGCCATAGAGAAGTGACATGTCAAGTAAATCGCGACGGTGGTTCAATGTAAGTAGTTTGTGGTGTCGACAGCTCTTAACATAGTCCTCGCAGTAGGTGCGTGTACGATAATTTAAGAATTTTAAAAATTTACTTTGTACTTTCTCAATTTTATCTATATAGACACTATATTGGGGAGCCCAGATGACACTACCATACTCCAGGACACTGCGCACGTAGGCGTAGTAAATTGATTTTAAGCATAATTTAATATTTATATTACATATACACACTTGTCTAATCCCAAACTAGAAATTTCTCCTGTGCTATGGGAATTAAATAAGGATTGGGCAATTCACAAATATAACATCCAGATTGGGACCAACTTTTACAAAATGTCTGTCCCTAGTGGGAATCGAACCCACGGCCTCTGGCTCTCGAGTCCAATGGTCAAGTCGCTAAGCCAACGGTCTAATCTAATTAATTGAAAACAACATGGAAAGTGCCCTGTGAGTTGCTCTGTTCACATTTATGATATCACTAGCTGTTGCCCGCGACTTCGTCTGCGTGGACAACTTAACATCACAAATTATTTTGTATTTCCCGTAGGAATGGGATGTTTTTTCGGGACAAAAACTATCCTATATCCTATTCCAGGACCTAACCTATATGTGTGCCAAGTATCATCACGATTCCTCCAGTGGTTGAAGCGTGATTGAGTAACAAATATCCAAACAACCAAACTTTCACATTTATAATCAATATATATTAGTTTAGTTATTATGTAGTCTATTATGCACTTATTTTGCCCCCCTCGCTCTTACTGCCTTGTCTCACACCCTGTAAGGTTGGCTGGAAGAGATCTCTTTTAGAGATAAGCTCACCTTTGTACACACCATTTATTACTGTATTTAGTTTTAAGTTGTGCAATAAAGAATATATAATCATATAGTAGGATTATACATATTTGTTGTGTCCAGGTGCGACGGTATTGGAGTTCCTCGAGGGTCCGCTCGAGCTGGACCTGAGGACTCACCTCGACAAGGTCAAGGTGGACTTTATCAAGGATCACCCCAGCGTCACAGGTCAGTCAACTTAAGCCCTTATTATTAGGGTTGCGTAGGAATGAACGAACGAATGAGCATTGCAGCCTTTGGAAAACTGCGTTAAGTCTTCATAGTCATAGACATATTTTATTGATACCCCTCGCTCTTAGTGCCTTGTCTCACACCCTGTAAGGTTGGCTGGAAGAGATCTCTTTTAGAGATAAGCTCGCCTTTGTATACAAAATTTGTAACTGTATTTACTTTTAAAATTTGTGCAATAAAGAATATATAATAATTGATAATAATTTGATTACAAGTCTTCATCTTCGTCTTCACTTTGCCTATTCCACAATGTTTAAAGACAAAAGCCTTTAATCAGTGCGTCCTGCCTGTCATGATCTACGGCGCGGAAACGTGGACACTAACGGTGGGCCTGATCCACAAGTTTGAAGTCGCTCAGCGAGCTATGGAGAGGGCTATGCTGGGGGTTTCTTTGAAGGATATGATTCGTAATAAAGAGATTCGACGGAGAACGAAGGTGACCGACATAGCCGAACTGATTAGCAAGCTGAAGTAACAGTGGGCGGGCCACATCTGTCGCAGAACCGACGGCCGTTGGGGCAGATGAGTCTGGAGTGGAGACCGCGGATTGGCACGCGCAGGGTGGGACGCCCCGCCGCCAGATAGACCGACGAACTGAGGAAGGTGGCCGGAAGCAGCTGGATGCGGAGGATGTGGTGACGTTCATTGGTGAAGTCGTACGTTCAGCAGTGGACGGCTAAGGGCTGACATGATGATGATGATGAATCAAGTTCGAGCTTTGGTTCTAGTCCGCAAGAAAAAAATTAGCCAGTCTGTCCGCATGAATACTAATGAGGAAGAGGTAATTGAAAAATAATCGCGATTTCTTAATGTTAAAAAAAAGTAATTATAATGACAACCGCGAAAAAAATCATGACGATATCTTGAAAACTGATTTTTTTTTCTCTGCCTGCTCGGTAAGAGGCAATGGGCGACGATATATGACGTCACGTCGCCCATTGGCTCATTGACTTTGAATTTTTTTATAAAATACAGATTTTAAGATATTGCAAAAATTCTTTCACCAATATTGTTTGAGTTTTTTTTCTTGATCATAAAATAGTTACATTCATCTTCCTCATTAAGTAAAGAGAGCAAGTTATTAATAATTTTAAAATTTGAGTGGTTCTCGTTATATAAGGAGCCACAAAAGTTTCTTTTAAATAATTGAAATTTGAAATGAAATGAAATGAAATTTAATTTATTTGCTGGAATATGGTATTAATGTGATGATAATATAGATAGTTGGCCAACATATTCTGCCATAATTAGGCGTGCAAAAATTTTGAACATTATAATTAATTAATAATATGACATAAAACAGGAAATAGATGAGAAAAAAAATAGTGAATATCAATGGTAATGGAATGTGAATGAATGTCAGTTACCTACTTATAAACAAATTATTATTACGCGTACATATAAGCGTGTGAAGTATCATATAATGCAGTGTTACTTATTGTCCTTTTCTACTGTCATTTATGTTGAATTTGGAGAATGGAAATGCAGCGATTTCAATATCAACTATTGTAATGGACCTAATCTCTTCAAATGTTGAATCCTTTTGGTGTACAGAATAGCTTCTGTGGTTATTTTATTATCGTCAGTGACGTTCTGTCATAACAGTTTAGTTATTAATTTAATTACATAAAACGATTTCTGTGATGTAATTTATAACATGTAATGAACTTTAACTGTGAGAGAGAACTTAGACAAGTAAGGAATGTGCTGTGTTGCCATATTTACAGTTTACTTGTTATTTAGGGAAATCACAACAACTAATATATTAAACTGATGGCCACATTAACATAAACGTTTCACCGTTTCACATTTAAAAAAAATTAAGCTTAATTGTATGTTTCACTAACGTAGCTTTAGTTTGAGTTTTAGGTTTTTGATGTACTAGCTGTTTGCCCGCGACTTCGTCCGCGTGGACAACGTAACTTTATAAATTACATAGCCCTAACTTTATAAATTACACTCACAAATAACGTGGCTTTCTATTGGTAAAAGAATTTTCAAAATCGGTTCAATACATCCAGAGATTACCCGCTCCAACCTCACACACTTTACCTCTTTATAATATTGTAGTATAGATTACTAACAATATGGACATTATCTGAAATAAAATATTAATAAACGTGGTAATGAATAATACGACTTAACGACGTCGGTAACGGTTAAACCAAAAGGTAGGTATCAGAATCAAAAACATAAACAAGATGACCTTCGAATTACAAAGTAAATAAGTCTAATGTACTTTTATTCACATTAGTGAAAGAAACACTAACGATGGATAACTACAACAACAACCACTATACAACGGATTCTAAATAGAACTAATTAGAGATAAGCATTGTTCTCTTTATCTCATTCTTTAAAACATTAATCAGATGACGTTCCTGTTATAAAGAAAATAAAGCTAATGTAATTACATTTACATTAGTGAGAAAAAACAGTAACGATGGATAACTATACAATTGATTCTAAATAGAACTAATTAAAGATAAGCATTGTTCTCTTTATCTCATTACTAATTACGGATTGGTTTGAAAAGAATCTAGTTTTGGACTATTATCGATGTTATCGGGTATCATAAAAACTCGTCTGTCCACCCAACTTAATAATTAATTTATCTGATATACCGTCTTTATACAGGCAGTCGGTTAGTGGTCACCATCCGAGACGGTCATCCGATAACGCGCGACGTACGGCTTCTGCCATATTGAGTTACTTTATAGCGTTAAATTCCAAAAATGCATAAAAATGGTGATTCTTAAACTGTTAAATTGTCGGCGCGACACGAAAGTGACGGAAATACTAGCGTTGTTTGAGGAACCTAACCATCCGAAGAGATTTTTTAAGTACAGTTGACCAAAGTTGCTTGTGTTCCGGGATTTGACTTGTTTCGGAACTGGGACAATAAAGACTTTAAACATCAAAAGTGCTGCAGTGATTCGAATGTATTTTAATTAAATCTAAAATCGTATCATCTTATGATGAACTCTTTGGTGTCTGCAATTAAACTTTTTAATCTTAATCTTTAAAATTTTCTTTACAAACTTTTTTGAAATTAACTTTTTAAAACATGAATAGCGCAAAGTACTCACGTATACAGTCCTACGGCAGCATGAGCTCGGTTCCAAGTGACGATGACATGACGGTACACAGCCAGTTATTCCCGTACCACAAGAAAATGATCGTCCAGAACGAAGTTCTTTATGAGGAGGAGCATCCACCATTCCAGCCTCTGTTCGCGACTTCAAGATTCTTCGGGAAAGCCAGGTGTACTTGCTTGCTCACGGTGTATGTGCTGTTTTACGTCGTGTATTTGATGACTGGAGCGTTCGTTTTCTCTATTCTGGAAGCACCTATGGAGGGTCAGATCAGGATGGGTGTCATCAAGGCGAAGCAGGAGTTTATGGCGAAGTACCCCGACGTAATATGTAATCTTTTTTAATCTACCTATAGTAACCTTATACATAAGCAAACACTTTTTAGGCCTACGTCAAAACGGATGTTATAAGTACATATTATGAAACGCAACGTCTCTGTCTGTCCCTTAGTGTGATTATAACTCGAGGACCAATTATCCGACTTACGCGTTTATTTTTTAAATCAGATACGTTACCTAGCCAGGTTTTAGTATATATTTTGTTGCGTTAGGTATGACATAAAAAGGAGTTACGTACATAATGTGTAGTCTACGCGAGCAGAGCCGCAGGAACATGTACCTTAGTAATATAATAAAATTGACAACAGCCACAAGTAGGAATAAAATTGTGTTTATTTCATTTCAAATCAATAGTCATAGATAACAACCGCATTTGCATCAACGATCTCTATGTACTACCAGATGGAGCGTTCCAAACAATCGCTCTGTTCCACGCAAGTAGCCACAACTCTTTCACATTCACTTTAAAACTTGTGCAGTTACTACTCAAAACATTTAATTATTTACTAAATATTAACATTATTTAACCGTAGAGTCAATATTTAGTAATAATTAAATGTTCTGCGTAGTAACTGCACAATTTCATTGTGAATGTGAAAGAGTTGTGGCTACTTGCGTGGAACAGAGCGATTGTTTGGAACGTTCCACCTAGTAGTACATAGAGATCGTTGATTTGCATTTAGAAAACAAAATAAATAATGGCGTTCCGAAGTGGACCGCAAAGTTGACATGGTATATACACACCTGTTTTGCTGTTGGTGAACCTATCGTGTACATTTTACCGAGACGCAAATAGCGTTGGTTTTCGTAAGACTGTTTTGGAATGAAACATACATACTCAGACAATGTCTGTCCGCCGTATAACTCGTAAAATACTGCAACGATTGAAATTTGGACCGTAAAATGATGGGAAAAATCGCTTTAGAAAATTAAGTTAAAAAGTCGAAGATGTCGAAACCATTAGTTCTCTGGCGGATCACCTCATTTCTGATCCTGTCCCTTAGAGAAACTCCGAGCATACGAGTAGCTCTTTACATAGCCCGCTGAGCGACTTCGAGCTTTCGGACTAGTCCACTGTCATTATCCGCGTTTCAGCGCCTTAGGTAGGTAAATCACGTTTATGTATCCTATTTTGAACCTTTGTCATGATATGAGTCACGAGCTTTTTTGGACACGATTTACGCCCTTCGTGCGATCAATCACTGTCTTTATCGACTATTCGCATTGGAATTAATCTTGAGATTCAGATTAACGTTTAATTGTTAGTATACATTAACATTTAAATTAATTGATAACTAAATCTGCGGGTTGAGTTAGTTTAACCGAGCGTCATGGTTTGTTTAGGATGAGTTGGATTGGCTGGATTGGGGTCGAGTTTAAATAGTAACCAAATTAGACATTCGTCGTCCCTTATTATAAACCTATAATTAAACTTCATAGTCATAGACATATTTATTAATTGCATATGTGTTATATTTCACAATATGACCCTGTAGGGGTGTTGCAATCTTATATCTAACTTAATTAATTACTATTTTCAACCGACTTAAAAAAAGGAGGAGGTTCTCAATTCGACGGTATGTTTTTTTTATTACTACCACATTGTTAATCAAAAAATTCTTGTAAATTATAAAAAAAACATCTTGTACTAATAACTCTGTTAACTTTTTAATAAATGTGGAGTATTTTTCTATTAGCTTTATATGTTTCGGTACTGCTTCTGCTTTACCTTGGCAGGCGCAGAGAGATCAACATAAAATAGTACTTATTTTCATGCCAGCAGAGAATAGAATATTATCGCCATTGTTCAGTTGCAAGAGGTTTGTACTGGTATACATAAAAAATACTACGTATACAGAATGGAACAGAAATGTGTCACCCAGCCAATTATGATATTCAAATAATTCAAACTGGATTATTGTTACTACACCTCATACCATGAAGCAAAATAATTTTTCGCACCTCATAAGTCACCTCAAAGTTTTTACCTTCATGATTGACACTAACTGGTTATTAAATTAGACAACGACTTTAAAATTAGTGTCAATCATGAAGGTAAAAACTTTGAGGTGACTTATGAGGTGCGAAAAATTATTTTGCTTCATGGTATGGCCTATAGTGGCGTGATGCTAAAAAAGATGTAACTGAGTTTTTTTTAAATATCATCAAATAGTACACAAGTGTGTACAAAAGTGACTTTTTCCGCCATAAGGGTAATTTTTTTAATGCCAATCGAAACGAGGGCGAGAACCACTGCCCCGCTCATACAGAGTAATAACAACACTACGTTTTCGCATGTATTGTCTGACATCATCATCATGTCCGCCCCTAGAAGTCCACTGATGGACATAGGCCTTCCCCAATGAACGCCACCACACCCGGTCCTCCGCCCTCTGCATCCAGCCGCTACCGGCCATCTTCTTCAGGTCGTCGGTCCACCTGGCGGCGAGGCATCCCAACCTGCGAGTGCCAATCCGCAGTCTCCACTCCAGAACTCGTCTGCCCCAACGGCCTGTGGTATACAGTGGTTCTGCGACATAAGTCGCCCACTGCCACTTCAGCTTGCTAATCCGATATTGTCTGACAGTATTAAAAGCGTAGGTATTTTCGTTTTACTAGGGAGTGATGCATCTGTTATAGTAACTATTAAGTAATCTGTGCCTATACTCTCTTCTTCTCTTCTCTGTCGTTCCCTCACTGCTGAGGATCGCGACCGTATAAAATGCGCCTCCACGCATAGCGGTCATTGGCCAGGGGTGGGTCACCGCTCATATAAGGATCCGCCAGCCACTCTCCTCACCGGGTCTGACCACCTCTTCGGAGCTCATCCTCTGGCACGCCTGCCCTCCACTTGTCCCAGGATGATGAGCTTCTCCAGGTCGTGCTTGGGAGATCGTACAATGTGACCGAAGAAGCTTAGAGTCCTTTCATTGCAGATACTCTCGCACACTCGTATATAAAGTCTATATTGACAGGCCGTCGATTGCGGCGGCCCACAATGTTTTTTTGCCGTTGACACGTGACTCGATGTGCGCCCCGCGTCCACGTGGGTCGATAGTACGAATTGTTATGCGTTTGACAACTCCATTACTTTGCGCCACCGCGCAATATATTTTACGGATGAAAAAAAGCGGTCCTTAGTTTGTACCTGACAGCACAATTTTATAAAAATATTGCAAATATTGCCGTGTGGTTTCCGGTAGAGTAGAATAGGACCACTCCAACTCTTCCCGTGGACGTCGTACAAGGCGACTAAGGGAATACATTATAAAACATCAATCAGGCCTCCCCGACCCGTCTGGCCAGCGCGGGGAGTGTAGGCCAAATCCTCCGTCTGTCTCCGGCAGATGAGAGAGGGTTGTGCTCCTGCAGTGGAGACAATAATAACCTGATGATGATTGCAAGCTCGCGTAGTTTTAGGAAACTAAAACGTTCAAATTTACAGTACGATAAGATACAATACACTTTATCGCACAAACAAATACAGTTACAAGTTTCAAGAGTTAAAATAGTACAATTTAGGCGGCCTTATCGCTTTAAGCGATTTTTTCCACACTTTGGGTAGAAAATAAAATCTTCGTGAATTATGATAAAAAGTATAACTTCTCTACGTCATCTTCATCAGCCGAAATACGTCCACTGCTGAACACAAGCTTCTCCAATAGAACGCCACTTTGAACGATTTGGGACATTTGCGTCAATCACCACGCTTGGCAGGCGGATTGGTGATCGCAGTAATGATCTTAATATACACAGAAGAACGCTGCTGTCTGTCCCTGGTGCAATCCCTTAGTCGGTTTGACGACACCCACGGGAAGTAGAACAATAAAAGTATACCTAACTTATTGAATGTAATTTATAGGTATTGGAATGCTTTACTGCTAGTATATTTTGGGAGGGAGAAAGGGATGGAGGGAGAGAAAGAGAGGGGCTATACTGAGTAGGTACAACAACCCTGAAGGTTTAAATTGTGTTGTCGCTAGGGACTTTGTCGCAAATAGGATTTGATTTCAGGGCTCGAAAACCAGCTAAAATTCCAAACCTATTTCCGGTCAGTACCCTGAACCGTAATAATTTCGACTAACGGTTTCGGTCAATAAAACAATAGATCCCATACTTATTCCTTTCTATGATGGTAATTTAACCGATGACTTAATCGGCCGCGAACTCGTAAATGCAGGCGAAACCACAAGTAACAATTTGAAAATTTAATCAACTGTCATTCCTTTTATTGACAATCAAAAACAAGATCTGTCTTGTTAATAACAATAAGAACAAAGGAATAGTGAGTAGCAAATAAGAAAATACACAAATAGACAGTACTTAACATCATTACTGCGATCACCAACCCGCCTGCTAAGCGTGGTGATTATGGCAAATCACCCAGTCGACAGACCACCCAAAAGTGGCATTCTGTTGGGGAGGCTTATGTCCAGCAGTGGACGTATTGGACGTAGTACCTGCACTAACAGTAATATATTTTATAGGTAGGCATTCTAAACAGCTTAATTTTTCTCATATTATCATTTCTATTTCTTTTGTATCCCGTTGACCATTCCCATATCGCGTGCCGATTCCCATCACACGTCAGGTTCACGCCAAATTAAATACATACCCTTGTCAAAATATTGGCTGGAGAATAATGGAAAAAATATGTTCAAAGAGAAATGAAATTAGTAAGACATTTTCTTTCATTATCTGGGTTCCGTAACTTCACGCTAAACCCCTTATAGTCTGACTTGCTTGTCCGGACGTCTTACCTGTCACCAACGATCTCTATGTACTACTAGATGGAGCGTTCCAAACAATCGCTCTGTTCCACGCAAGTAGCCACAACTATTTCACATTCACAATGAAACTTGTGCAGTTACTACGCAGAACATTTCATCGTCATCATCAGGTTATTTTGTCTCCACTGCAGGAGCACAACCCTCTCTCATCTGCCGGAGACAGACGGAGGATTTGTCCTACACTCCCCGCGCTGGCCAGACGGGTTGGGGAGGCCTGATTGATGTTTTATAATGCATTCCCTTTGTCGCCTTGTACGACATCCACGGGAAGAGTTGGAGTGGTACTATTCTACTCTACCGGAAACCACACGGCAATAATAGTTACTTATGGGCTTATTATTTCTATCCCCGTCCCAATAGTGAAAAAATTAAGACGAAATTTTAGTGCCACCAGATTTTAAAAGTTTGTCTTCGGAATCGGGTCTAATATCCTAAATTCAAAAATACCTAATCACACATGCATTTACTAAGTTTTGAGTCGTGATACTTGAGTAAATAATAAAAAAAAACGTACGAAACCCTCGTCATGCGAGCCACACTCGCACTTGACCGGTTTTATTTCCAATATTGCACGCCTCTATTCCATTGAAGGCTTTGTGGTGATTCCATTTGTTCGATTGGAAAAGTGGAATAATGGTTAACAATAGTTATTTCGAGTGAATACAAATGGAGAGAATTATTAACAATGGAAAGGTTTGCCGACGGAGGTCCTTAAATGTACCAGCCAGGTCATCGACTACCTAACAGTCTAACAGAACCTCTGTACTAATATTAATCTTCACGTTTTTAAAGTTAATTCGGACCTATCCGCGCCGCCTCAGTCCTGAGTCTTTTTTAGTTAGGTTAAGAAAAAATTTGTCATATTTCAAATGCAGTAAAGGCTATCGATCCGCCATGCGTTCCTATTCCGACAGTTATGCGTCAGTTGTCCTCCAGTGCAGTGTCAGTTCAGTTCCGTGAAATTTAAGAAACTTCTATAAATATACTTTTACATTGCATGAAGAACTAAATTAGCATGTATTCATTTTTCATATTTTCCTTTGGCACATCTAAAAGATACTGATACGGAACGAATCCGACACTGTGGCTGCACTGATGGCTGCGAGCAACGATCTCTATGTACTACTAGATGGAGCGTTCCAAACAATCGCTCTGTTCCACGCAAGTAGCCACAACTCTTTCACATTCAATTTGAAACTTGTGCAGTTACTACTCAGAACATTTAATTATTTACTAAATATTGACATTATTTAACCGTAGCGTCAATATTTAGTAGTAATTAAATGTTCTGCGTAGTAACTGCACAAGTTAAATTGTGAATGTGAAAGAGTTGTGGCTACTTGCGTGGAACAGAGCGATTGTTTGGAACGCTCCATCTAGTAGTACATAGAGATCGTTGGCTGCGAGTGAACCTTTAATACTATAGAAACGTCACGATGCAAAACCGGTCTTGCCTTTTTATTAAACGCCTTTTCTGCCTTCTATTTTATATGTTCTGGCTCTCATCGAAAAATCATGTACGCAAATTTAAAATATCACGGAAAAAAGGAATATTCCAGTACACGCTTCCTCCTCATTCCCCCTTCCCCCCTCCTGATCCCACGTGCTGACATAAACATCGTATACGCACACCACTATCGTCCGATAGCACGACACACCCACTCGCAGATATAGTGCCCCCAGAAGTATCCCATATTAGGCTACATTCAATACATAAGTGAAGCGGATTTTTTTGACGATGCGTCACTGAAAATGCAGCATATATATATATAATATATATATTCGTTATTGCACAAATTTTAAAAGTAAGTACAGTTACAAATTTTGTGTACAAAGGCGAGCTTATCTCTAAAAGAGATCTCTTCCAGCCAAAAAAGGAAAAAGGAATGTTCTGTATTAATCTAGAAATGCTAAGTATTTATTAATAGTGATGAAAAGTTCGCGAACTATATAGATATTAAGTAGGTGCCTACAGAGTATTCTCGAAAATATTAGGCAACAGTAGAACATTGTAGAAAGTTCTAGAAATATCATTTTGGTGTGCTATGGAAAGGTATGGAAGGTTCGAGAAAAGTCTGAAAGTGTCTCGAATGTTCTAGAACTTTTTAGGTACATCATACGGAAGGGTCGAGAATGTTCTAGAAGGTCATGGAAGGTGATGGAAGGTTCTAGAAGGTGATGGATTTTGATGAAAGTTCGATGAGTCCTCCACTCTGATCGGTTCTACCCCCACCATCTTCCACTGTCCGGAGACTATAAGCCGCAAGCCTCGTCGCGACTATTCAGTCATTCAGTACAAACTCAGAATTCAATTCCCTCAGAACTCTCAGCTACAATACTAAGAAGAAAATACAAGTAAAAATAGTAAACAGTCAAAAGTTGTTTCTCTCCTGCTGACGACCAAGGTGTTGATAATCTGGCAGCTCCACCTTCGAGTTTTACAGTCCACTGCATCTGGGAGCTTCATGTGGTCCCCAACAATAGTGAATTAGATACCTACACAATAGTGGCCTTCGTGAAAATAGATACACCAAAGTTGCTTACTTACTTATGTAAGTATGCGGGAATTTGTAAAACAAATAGTTTTCGGGTCTAAAACTATATTTCAAAAGTCATTGTTTAAAAAGTGTAATAGGTACTTTTGTACTACCCATAAATACTTAGATTAAATTATGGGTTTATAAGATGACAACCCTAACGTTACACGTGCCGCGTCTGAACGAGATAGAGTTATACAATAGAAAGGGAAGCGTAGTTTAGGTATATTTTTGGTACCTAAACGCCGCTTTATTCGGAAGAGAGACTTCTGTCCTACTATTTAGTATTCTGTGATTTTACTCTTTGAATCCCTAAAACGTCTAAACGCTACTCCCTCGGGCCAGAAGTCGGAACTGAGGAATATACCCTGGTGTTTTGTGGAAACCTGGAGTCTACAGGCCTTAAAGTTATTAGTGCTAGTAGACTCCACGAACGTTCGACCCTGATTCGTTCCTCAGTTCAACCCATAATCCTCGTCCGGATGTGTTGCATCACATCCACAGTTTTTTTTCTTTATTTGAAGACATCAGTCGATTCCTATTCGTCCCATTTCGTAACCAAATTTCGTAACTGGCTACGAAATCTACGAAATGGGAATTGCGTCGTCCCAATTGATAACTGATCGGGTGTGGTGGCGTTCATTAGGGAAAGCCTATGTCCGCCTCTGGACGTCTAACGGATGATTTGATGGTGATATAACAATATGCAGGGACATCAATAGAGCATCAGAAAGACAGCAAAAAAGCACGCCGGCTCAGACCATACACCGCTCATACACCGTATAGTCTCTGATTGACCCACAAGACGTTTCCCTGGCAGTTTAGAAGAACTATCAAACAAATGTATGTTTGCTTGTAATTGGTTAGTTTCAATTTACCACATTTACCACACGGTAATAATATACATATCTATCTTTGAGTAAGTCTGGTGTAAGGCATTGCAAAAACTATCGCGGCAAGTACAACACTTCGCTTCGCAAAGTTCAACACGCTATCGCTGTCGCTCCGCTCATGACCATGTCTCGCCCAGATTGACCTACCTCGGGAGCGTTAGCACAGATCGACCCGGCCGGGAAATGCATCGACCCCGGCACACTACATAACGTACTTTGGTGCATACCTATTTGATTGAAGTACATTCCTCTCTTGCGTCATTGTTTATTACTTTTAACGTACGAGTATGACCATTCTACTTCTTACTATACTTTACTGTTTCTCTTGTATTTCTTGGTTCTTGTACAAGTTAGTACGCTGCTGGATATATATTTGAAGACTACAAGAAAAGATTCTTGATTGAGATTCTGATGGTCAGATCTAGACATTTAACTTGCATAATAACACGTTCGAGGGTCGATACTTTATACATATATCAACATCAGCTCTCACAGGACATTGTGACCCGAACAAACACATGTTCAACCTCAAGCTCCGAACCACAGGAGCGTGTCGGCTCTGTGAGGAAGCAGAGGAAACCCCCATGCACCTCCTGTGCGAGTGTGGACCACTGATGCGTAAAAGAAATACATACCTAGGTAACTACTTGCTTCACCTCAGTAAAACAACTCAGTGCTAAAAGCATTGTGCAGTTTCTAACTACTGCAAGGCTTAACACGGAACTATAGTATGGTGGCGATCACAATAGACCAGAAATGGTCGCAGTGATACAAGGTCTAGACTGAGATCTTGAAATAGCCCCAACTCGAATAATAATAATATATCAACATCATATCAGCCGTTAGACGTCCACTGCAGGACATAGGCATTCCCCAATGAACGCCACCACACCCGGTCCTCCGCCCTTCGCATCTAGCCAGTTCCGGCCACCATCTTCCGTCGGCCGATCCGGCCGGTGAACGGCCGTCATAAATATATATTTTTTAATGATACAAACTAGGATTCCAGACCGGGACCAACTTGTACAAAGTTGTCTGTCCCTATTGGGAATCGTACCCACGACCGATTATTGCCAGATAGGTACATTTCTAGATCTGGAGAATGCCCATCGTGCCCATTATAGCCATCACTCCCTCGCCCGCTATGCCCGCGGCTCCGCTCGCTTGGACTACCAACTGCCACCGCCACCTCTTAGATGCAAACGTAGTCCTAACGCATCGAAATCTGAATTCCGCCGAGTATTACATTTCTTTGTTGTATGAGTATAGTGTACTGATACTAGAATACATTAGTATGCGAGTTTTTGACAACTATAAATTTACATAACTCTTTATTGAGTAAACTGATCGTTACGAAATAAAGACTAAATGTTACTCCGAATTAAGCCCTATGTATATATGAAAACTTCATCCGAATTGGTTCAGTAGTTTTTACGTGATGCTTGCACAAACAAACAGACAAAATTTTCCTATTACTTATCCTTCATCCCCAAACTGTTTTATTTGCAAACTAGCTGTGCCCGCGGCTCCGCTCGCGTGAACAACAGAATTCGCTCCCATTCCTACTCCCGCTCCCGCTTCCGCTAGCGCTTCCGCTAGCGCTTCCGCTCTGGTCCCGCTCCCGCTTCCGCTCTCGCTCCCGCTCCCATTCCCGCTCCCGCTCTCCTCCCGCTACCGCTTTCGCTTCCCTCCCGCTTCCGTTTCCGCTGGCGCTTACGCTCCGATCCCGCTCCCTAGCCCTCTCCCGCTCCCGCTCTCGCTCTCGCTCTCGCTCTCGCTCTCGCTCCCGCTCCCCTCTTTTGCTTTCGCTTCCGCTTTCGCTTCCGCTTTCGCTTCCGCTTTCGCTTCCGCTTTCGCTTCCGCTTTCGCTTTCGCTTCCGCTTCCGCTTCCATTTTCGCTTCCGCTTCCACTTCCACGCCCACGCCCACGCCCACTCCCACTCAAACTCCCATTCCAACTCCTACTCTCAACTCCAAATGTAATCCAAATTCATCGCAATCTGAATAGTACGGAAATACTATTATGTGCAATATATTGCACACTAACCTTACGTAACTAATGTATTTGAAAACTAAAAATATCTATAACTTTTGATTGAGTTAGCCGATTGCGATGAAATAAAGACTAAATGTTAAGTTAAGTGAATCCCCATGTTTTTGTGAAAAGTCCATCAAAGTCCGATCAGTAGTTTTTAAGTGATGCGTGCACAAACTCACAGACAAACAGACAAAAATTTCAAAAATGATCGAAATGTGTTCTGTTGGTTATCCTTAGACCCCCCAATTTTTTTTTTGCAAATATCTTCAATGTACACACACGCGAAGTTTACGATTTTATTGATTAGATTACAAATAAATATTTTTGGGCCCGATTCTGGAGGCACACATTTAAAATTTGTCTTCAGAATCGAGCCCATTAAGTACATAAACTTGCAAGCCAATGACGATGATATTTGTGACGTATATAACACGTGACGTCATTATATAACAGCTGCCGACCTAACCCAAAAGGTTATTATAAATCGATATGTTATCTCAAATGCCCCCTGCACCGACGCTGCATATACCTACCCACTATTGTATAATAAAACTTATAAGTACGTATATTTCATTCCAGATTCATAGTCCTATGAAAACCAACGCTATTTACGTCTCGGTAACATATACATGAAAGGGTCACCAGCAGCAAAAACAGGTTTGTATTACCAAGTAAACTTTGCGGTCCACTTAGGAACACCATCTATTGTGTATTTTGTTTTCGAGACGCAAATGCGTTTGTTTTCATAGGACTATTAATCTGGAATGAAATATAAGTCTCAGTGATGATAACATAATTTATAGCAATAACTGACTGCAATTGATGCAATTATTGCTAAATGATAACTTTAGTTGACCCCTCGAAGTACTTCGTAAGTGCTAATGAAATTATGTCAGGGATTTTTAGTTCAAATTTCTTATTTATTTCAAGGAAAATAAACATGATCTAAAAAGATCATATAAAAATATTTTCCGCGAAATTTTTTAACTTCTATACCATTTAGAATTCATTCTCCAACGTGTGCATCTGGTACTGTAGTGCTATTCTCTAAAATACAAACTCACGTGCGAGTCTCACTCAAGTGACTCCACTCACTTCGAAACCTAATCCATTGGCATTCTGTAAACATTCCAGAGCACTGTACAAGTGAAGTGAGTTCTTTGTTCACTTCACATCGATAGTGCTCTAATGTTTGGGTCATTCCTGGGAGAAGCGTTCTTCGCGTCAGATTCTTGGCTTTTATTTTTTCTCAAGACGTTATCTATAACGTCTACATTAGTGCCTTATCGATAGCTTGATTCGTTTTTAAGCCTTCTTTTCCCATGTAATTTTAGTTTTCACCAGTCATGAGGAAGTCTTCTCCCAAGAATGACCCGTTTGCAGAATTACCAATGGATTAGGTTTCGGAGTGAGTGAAGTCACTTGAGTGAGACTCGCACGTGAGTTTGTATTTTAGAGAATATCACTACTGCTTAGGAATATAACTTTCGGTGAAGAAATTAACTTAAGAATTTTAAGGAAGGAAGAAAGTATATTCCTAAGTCATCTGTGCTTTCGATTCATAATACTAATCTCTCGATAGTTGGACTCTCTCTCGATAGATTGACGACCTCCGTGGCGGAACGGGTAGCTTTCAGACTGCCACGCCGGAGGTTGCGGGTTCGAATCCCGCTCGGGGCAAATGTTCGTATGATGAATATGAATGTTTGTACCCAAGTCTTGGATGTATATATATTTATTTAAGTATGTGTATCCGTTATCTAGTAACCATAGCAAAAGCTCTGCATAGTTTGAGACTGGATAATTGGTGTGAATGTCGGAGATATTTTTTATATTTATTTATATAGTTTAGGCGCACACACAAATCGAAGGGCGGGTGCATCTGTAATATTTGCTTGTATGGAGCATCGGGGGTGTGGTTTAGTTCTGAAAACTAATGGGCAAGGGTTAAACCTCTGACCTCATCAACAAAAGGTGAACACACTCTCAACTAAGCTAACGACGTCTCGTATATTGAAAGTAAAATTCTCGCGTAGAAGATATTTCTCGTCAAAATCTAATTACTTTTGCTTTGGTGCAGATAAGAATGAGAAAAAGGTGCAAATTTTGTCGGCAAATCAAGTTAGGTGTAATATGTAACGGGATCCTGTCGACGGCGGGTCCAATTTCAGTCGTGCGTAGGGTTGCCGGGTATTTTGTGTAATAAATTGCATCTGAGATAATTCTTTTCCATCTTTTCGTATAGTGGCCCAGAAACGCCGATGACGGGATGTCCATATGGAATTTCAAGACGTGAAATTAAAAAAGAAACTTACTTAGCTGTACAGATATTGGCATTAGATATGAGGCGAACTATTTACACAATGACTATAAACATAAAAATATAAGTTTGAGGAACTTTTCATTTCTATCTAGAAATAAAAAAATATAAATTGCTTATTCTGAGAAATTACCTCTAAATAAAGAAAGGCTTAGGTTTTCAAATAGTACTACTAAAAAAACGCAGTCGTTACCCCGGATTAGCGAGTTTAAGTAGCAGTGGGCGGGCCACATCTGTCGCAGAACCGACGGATATTGGGGCAGAGGGGTTCTGGAGTGGAGACTGCGGATCAGCACGCGCAGAGTAGGACGCCCCGGTGTCAGATAGACCGGCTTGTTGCGAGGGCGGAGGACCGGGTGTAAGGCGTATGTCCAGCAGTGGATATCTCCTAAAATCGTTGCTCATCACGCATTTTGGTGTAGTAACCCTGGGTAGCAGCCACATCCGATTTACACGCAACTTGGTAAAGCCCTAACTAACAATCACCCAACTTTCCATTTCCAGCAAAGCTGACTAAACTAATACAGGGAACTTTTAATTGCTTACAGTATTGTTTGAGAAACGCTGACTGCGTCTGTATTAATGCTAAAGTATTATTTACTTTGCTGTAATGGAGTTCGAAGCTTTTGAACTAACGAAACTGCTACACTGCGATTTAAAATATGATCACTTCATCGTTTATTTTAGCAAATTAACCGCCATAACATAAGCCTGCTGGCAGAGAATCCTATCCTACTAATATTATAAATGTGAAAGTTTGGATGTTTGTTACTCAATCACGGTTCAACCACTGGACGGATCGCGATAAAACTTGGTACACATATAGGTTAGGTCCTGGAATAGGACATAGAATAGTTTTTATCCCGAAAAAACATCCCATTCCTACGGGAAATACATAATAATTTGTGATTTTAAATTGTCCACGCGGACGAAGTCGCGGGCAACTACTAGTAGGTAGGTACTTAATAAACTAACTAGGCTAATACAGGCCTGTGCACACAGCACTTTAGGTATAAAAATATACATACTCGGCGCCGCGCTGCCCCGATTGCCGGGGCACCCAGGCGAATCACGTACAATTGTCAATTGGTTTAGCGGTTCAGCGACACTGATTTTGTTCCATGCGCATAGGAATCAATTTGACTTGGGTGATTTTGTAGGTACTACTTCTACTATTACTTATTCTGTGGCCAAAACTACTAAAGACCGGGCAGGGGGGGGGGGAGTCTCTTTTGAGTGACGCGTTTAAAGTAATCTTTAATAGATTCTATCACTCATCCCCCTAAATTTTTGCAAATATTTGCAATGTTTTATTTTATATCACACGTAGGTATAGATCTGCGGTTTTACTTTGCATCAAAGCTCAGACCCGTCCGCGTAGACATGAATAATGCAAGCCACAGATTAAATATTCCACCGCACGAACGGTTTGTTAGGGAGGCAATGGCGTCACCGCAAGCAATTGCCCCGTTTTAAATTAAATTGAATTTTATTGTCTGCATTATTGTTCATTTTATTTGCGGCTTACCTTTACAAATGAATTAAAACAAAATTACTTTAATTGACAAAGTAATTATTAAATTTATTATTAGAGCAAGCGCCCCTGCAAGACGTGCTCTATTTTGCGGGTGACGTTAAACTGGCGGGGAGGGGGGATTTTTGGAAAGTATACAAAGGCGACCTTATCGCTTAAAGCGATCTTTTCCAGGCAACCTTTCAGAAGGAAAATAAGAAAGACGACAGAGTATTGCAGGTGAAAGAGGAGAAATTTATAATTTAAGTAATATTTAGTATTCTCTGCTACAACGCCTGAAGTATTAATTGGTGTATGCTCTTTGTCCTCCGGGCCTGCAAAAGAGGGCCGCAAATGGCGGCTTACGAATTTTTTTTATAAATAAATATTTAATAATATACATACACTTGTCTTATTTCACATTAGGATTTTATCCTGTGCTATGTGACTAAAACAAGGATAGGATAATCCAGTCCGAAACCAACTTCTACAAATTGTACAAAGTTGTCGGTCCCCAGTGGGAATCGAACCCACGACCTCTGGCGCTCATGTCCAATGTCCAAGCCACATTTTTCCGAGATATAGGGCGAGCAGTTGGGACGTACAAAAGGGGGCGCTGAGTAAGAAATAATTAAAATACCATATAAATGGTTTTTATGCTTCATGCTAGTTGAGGTGGAAAAACTGAGGAAAAACATTTTTTCTACTGATCTTTTTTAACAATCGGGAATTAAACATGGTTTAGACATATTGATTAAGTATTTACGTGTCCCGGGATTTTCATTACAAGCCCGTGAAAATGAACCTCCATAATATTATTTTCAATGCAAATTCATAAATGACACTACCTGTAATGCTATTCTGTAAAATACAAACTCACGTGCGTGTCTCACTCGGGTGACTTCACTCACTTTGAAACCTAATTCATTGGTCATTCTGTAAACATTCCAGAGCACTGTACAAGTGAAGTGAGTTCTTTGTTCATTTCACACGATAGTGCTCTGGAATGTTTGGGTCATTCCTGGGAGAAGCGTTCTTCGCGTCAGATTCTTGGCTTTTATTTTTTCTCAAGACGTTATCTATAACGTCTACATTAGTGCCTTATCGATAGCTTGACTCGTTTTTAAGCCTTCTTTTCCCATGTAATTTTAGTTTTCACCAGTCATGAGGAAAAATATAAGCCACGAATCTGACTCGAAGAACGCTTCTCCCAGGAATGATCCGCTTGCAGAATTACCAATGGTTAGGTTTCGAAGTGAGTGAAGTCACTTGAGTGAGACTCGCACGTGAGTTTGTATTTTAGAGAATAGCACTACTGTTAGGAATATAACTTTTGGTGAAGGAATTAACTTAAGAATTTTAAGGAAGGAAGAAAGTTTTATTCCTACTTTAGGAACTATTAAGTTATCTGTGCTTTAGATTCATAATACAAATCTCTCGATAGATAGATCTCCCGAGATATAGGGCGGACAGTTGGGACGTACAAAAGGGGGCGCTGAGGAAGAAATAATTAAAATACCATAGAAATGGTTTTTATGCTTCACGCTAGTTGAGGTGGAAAAACTGAGGAAAAACATTTTTTCTACTGATCTTTTTTAACAATCGGTAATTAAACATGGTTTAGACATATTGATTATATGGCCGGAGACCAGACGGGATGACACTCACGCCCTGGAAGCTGGGAAGGCCCTTGGTTTGGGATGCAACATGTGTAGATACCGTTGCGCCGTCCCATCTCCCAGCTTCCGCGGTTAAGGCTGGCTCCGCGGCCGCCACGGCAGGGTCCTCAAACGGCGCAAATATGCTGTGTTAAGCAGCGACTACATATTTGAGCCGTTTGGGGTCGAAACGCTGGGGCCTTGGGGGCCGGGTGCTCTCCGTCTCTTTCGGGAGATATCAAAGCGCCTGGTCGAGGCGTCGAATGACCAAAGGGCTGGGCATTACCTCGCACAGAGGATAAGTCTCACAATACAGCGAGGTAATGCTGCCAGCCTTTTGGGCACGCTCCCAGCGGTGGGGAGCCTGGAAGCCATTTTTTACCTTTAATCTTTTTGTTCCTTTTATTATTAGTATTCTAGTTTTTATTAATCCATACAATAATAATAATTTAAGTTTAGCAGTAATAATAATATTTTATATATACCTAGAAAAAAAAATTTGATTAAGTATTTACGTGTCCCGGGATTTTCATTACAAGCCCGTGAAAATGAACCTCCATAATATTATTTTCATTGCAAATACATAAATGACACTACCTGTAGTGCTATTCTGTAAAATACAAACTCACGTGGGAGTCTCACTCGGGTGACTTCACTCACTTTGAAACCTAATCCATTGGTCATTCTGTAAACATTCCAGAGCACTATTGACGTGAAGTGAACAAAGAACTAACTTCACGTCGAAAGTGCTCTAGAATGTTTACATAATGCCAATCTACTCGTATTAGGTTTTGAAGTGAGTGAAGTCACTTGAGTGAGACTCGTACGTGAGTTTGTATTTTACAGAATAGCACTACAGATTCCAATTCCTGCTCATCAGTCAGTTCCCTCAATATCGAAGCAGACAAGACATTGTACAGACAAGATACTACTAATATCTTTTCTTTTGATATATAAACAGTGTTTACGACTTGTTTTGTTTGTGACAGTATATAAACTACTAATAAGTATTTATTGAATATATATATATATATATATATATTCATATATCTTATATATATATATATCTTATATATTAATATGTTATGTATATATAGATATTTGTATCATTCACTTATTCGTGTATCGTCTATGTATATATTGTTAGTTTATGTTTATGTAATATGTATTTTCAAACTTTGTTAAAAGTAGTTAAATTTTTTTATCAAATTTGGTACTAAACGCATTATACTTGTCCTTTCGGTTACTCTAAGGTTGACTGGAAGAGATCCCTAAGTGGGATAACTCCGCCTTTGTACACAGTTTAATTCCTATTTTATTATTGTTGTTGTTGTTATTTTTGGTACAATAAAGCGTACATACATACATACATACGAAGTTAAAGTACCTATTCAGTACTCGTACCGAACTCGATTAACTACTAGCACATAATGGACGATGTAATTCGATTTTAGAATCCATTTCGTATAATGGCCCTTTTAATGGAACTGATGGCGCCTACAAAGCCGTATAATTCGTGTGACTAGTTCACAAGACTAGTCGGATGTTCTCTGTGAGGTATAGGGTTCACACTGTTCAATTTGGAACGCAGCCTAATCAAGAGATTTAGGAACACATCCCTCCTTTCCCTCCATTCCTCTATGAACTGTCAAAAGCCGTGTTGTTGTATTTTTTTTTGTTTCAATAAAATGTGTGATTAAAACAAAGAGTTTAACTTCTAATCAGATACAAAACATAAAACACACACCTATGTCAAAGTCGTTAACAGACTGCGCTGGTCGTCGCATAATAATAATCAACACTAATATTTTAAAGAGGAAAGATTTGTATGTTTGTAACGAATAAACTCAAACACTACTGCAGCGATTTAAAAAATTCTTTCACCATTAGAATGCTACATTATACCTGAGTAATATATTTATTACTTTAAAAAATTACTACGGAAACTGCTGAAACTATTGATGATAGAACCAAACAATGTTCTACAATATTATAGAAGATATCAATTAGAAGATATATTAATTATAGATTAGATTAGATTTCTTTATTTCACATTACAAATTTTAATACATAGATTAATTTACGTAAAAGGTCAGAGTTAATGTGATCGTCAAAAAATAATAAAATGTAGTATACAAAATGTCAAAAATAATAAAAATATAGTATACAAAATGTAATATATATCTTTGATATAAGATATATCAATTAGAAGATAATATCAGGAAGATCCTATGCCTGCTATGCAGTGGAGTGTAAGGCCGCCTCCTTCACCGGCAGCTAGTCTTACCGATGGTGGTGAGGACGGTGGTCACGAAGAACAGAGACTGCTCGTAGTTCCAGTTGGGCCCTCCGCTCATGTTCCTGGCCGCTGACACGCCGCGGTTTGGAGCGGGAGTGGGAATGGGAGCGGATTCTGTTCTACGCTACCGGAGCCGCGGGCACAGCTAGTAAACTTCAATCTCACGCACATTTCAGACACCTGTGCGAATCGCGGACCTAACCTATATGTGTGCCAAGTTTCATCCCGATCCGTCCAGTGGTTGAAGCGTGATTGAGTAACAAACATCCAAATATCCAAACTTTCACATTTATAATATTAGTGGGATTGAACAAACTTTGTTAGGAAGTGCGGTTTCTATACTTGTACTTATTCTGTCTACAGTCGGAATAAAACATAATTCATTCATCATCAGGTTATTTTTGTCTCCACTGCAGGAGCACAACCCTCTCTCATCTGCCGGAGACAGACGGAGGATTTGGCCTACACTCCCCGCGCTGGCCAGACGGGTTGGGGAAGCCTGATTGACGTTTTATAATGTATCCCCTTAGTCGCCTTGTACGACATCCACGGGGAGAGTTGGAGTGGTCCTATTCTACTCGGAATAAAACGGACTTTTTTTATTTATTAATGGATTTGTCCACAGACGATGATCTTGAGCGACTCCTGGATGAGGTGGTCAAAGCCAGCAACCGCGGCGTGTCAGCGGCCAGGAACATGAGCGGAGGGCCCAACTGGAACTACGAGCAGTCTCTGTTCTTCGTGACCACCGTCCTCACCACCATCGGTAAGACTAGCTGCCGGTGAAGGAGGCGGCCTTACACTCCACTGCATAGCAGGCATAGGAGAATATGGAAAAAAATACCTATATGAGCGAGAAGTATTCCACTCAGGCGCGGATAGAGGACTTCGTTTAGAGGGAGAAAGGGAGGAGAAGGGGAGAGGGAAGGCAATTGAACCGTCCCCCCCCCTCCCCACTGTATCCTCGTCTGATTTCACTTAAAACAATTCCGAGGGCCTTCTATTCTATCACTCAAAGTATCCAATTCCAGAGTGGTACTCTAGAAGGCCCTCGAAGTGATTTTTACCAGTCCTTAGACGTCCACTGCTAGACATAGACCTTCTATAATAAACGACACCACTCCACATCCAGCCGCTTCCGGCCACCTTCAGATCGTTGGTCCATTTGACACCAGAGGGTCCTACCCTGCGTGATATGATCCGCGGTCTTCATTTCAGATCTCTTCTGCCCCAACGGCCGTCGGTTCCGCGACTAAATAAACACAGGAGAAATTAGAAAGTATTTTTTCGACTACTGGCGCCATAAAGCCTCTCCATAATCCCTTGTCTTCACCGCAGGTTAGCTGGAAGAAATGTCTTTAGAAATAAGCTTAACCTTTTGCGTAATTTTCTTTTCTAAGAGTTGTTCTTTGTATGTTTGTGAGTACAATAATCTATTAAATAAATAAATCAATACTCCCTTGTAACTTTTGATCTGTTTAAATACAAAATCTGAAAATCGAGTACAAAATAGTACATTATGAGTACTAAATCATGCCAGGGTCAAATTACTGAAATTAGACTTCGTCCGAGCTGGAGTGACGCACCTCGTGTTGTCTATCACCCTTATATTTTAACAGCTACAACAACTATCTATCACCCTTAACCAGCTTATTTTAACAGCTACAACTACAACAGATAGTCAGGGGACTTGATTCTGGTAGTTGCCTGACCGGTGCAATCCAGACGAGTCAGGGGTATGCTAGTACAATCCTTCCCTTCCGAGACCAAGACTTATTATATATTATTTTAACAATTATTAATGTTTTGATTCCAGGATACGGACACGTGACCCCATTCTCCAAGGAAGGCAAGCTGTTCTGCATGATGTACGCATTCTTGGGCATACCTCTGACCCTGATACTTCTGTCAGCTCTGGTCGAGAAGTTGCTGATGCCCGCCACTGCATTGCTGAGGGCTCTGAACGCAGCACTAGGCCATCTGTACCGCCCCTTCACTATACGTCTGACGCATTTGATCATTATTGGTAAGTCTCTTAGTGTTACTGTTATCCTGGTAGCTCGAACAAAAGCCACACCCGACATTCCATACAAACCAACAGATTTCATCACACTACTATAGTGTGATTTCCGGTAGAGTAGAATAGGACCACTCCAACTCTCCCGTGCATGTCGTACAAGGCGACTAAGGGAATACATTATAAAACGTCAATCAGGCCTCCCCAACCCGTCTGGCCAGCGCGGGGAGTGTAGGCCAAATCCTCCGTCTGTCTCCGGCAGATGAGAGAGGGTGGTGCTCCTGCAGTGGAGACAGAAATAACCTGATGATGACTACTACAGGCGCGCCAGCCTGTCCGTACACGTTTGTGTGCGTAAACTGTCGAGAGAGGGACCACGTTATACGTCAACACATAAGTGCTTCTCTAGCTGGCCTACACGCCATGCTGTATTTTGCGGGCGACGTTAAACTGGCGGGTGGGTGAGTGGCGCTTCTTTGGGTAGTAATATTTAGTATTCTCTGGTGTCAAGCCTCGTCTCTGCCTCACCCTCTGGGACCAAGGCGTGAGCATAAATAAATATAAATATGTCAGACATTCACAACAATTATCTAGTCCCAATCTAGGCAGAGTCTGTGGTATGGTTACTAGATAACGGATAGACATACTTAAATAAATATACAAACATCCAAGACTTGGGTACAAACATTCATATTCATCACAGGAACATTGTGCCCCGGGATGCGAACTGGCGTTGCAGTCCGAGAGCTATCCCGTTATGTACGTATTTTTGTTTCCAAGCGTATAAGCAAATACCAAATATGTTTTGTCATTACAGTGACGAGTTTCTTGGTATTCTTCCTGATCCTGCCGGCTGGTGTCTTCGCCTACTTGGAGCCAGAATGGGACTACTTGGACTCCTTCTACTACTGCTTCATCTCCCTCACAACCATCGGCCTCGGGGACTACATTCCAGGAAACTCCCCTGACCAGCCCTACCGAGCTTTGTACAAAGTTGCTATTTCCAGTAAGTACCTCAACTTTAGGGATTCGTAACGAATACCCTTAAAAGGCTCTTAAAGCGAAGCTTCGTTGTCCATCTGTCTGTCTACGGATAACTTGAAAACTACTGGACTTGGAACCAAAATTTGCAAAATATATTCAAAACTTGCTGTGCCCGCGGCTCCGCTTGCGTGGACTACAGAATTCTCTCCAGTTCCCACTCCCGCTCCCGTTCATTTTCCCGCTCCCGCTCCCGCTCACGCTCACACTCACACTCACACCTCCACCCCTTCCCACACCCCCATCCCCACCCACACACCCACCTCCATCCTTACTGCGATCACCAATCCGCCTTCCAAGCCTGGTATTATGGCAAATCCCCCAATGAACTGTCCACCAAAAGAGGTATTCTATTGGGGAGGCGTATGTTCGGTAGTGGACGTTGCCGTGTGGTTTCCGGTAGAGTAGAATAGAACCACTTCAACTCTTCCCGTGGATGTCGTACAAGGCGACTAAGGGAATATATTACATAACATCAATCAGGCCTCCCCAACCCGCCTGGCCAGCGCGGGGAGTGTAGGCCGAATCCTCTGTCTGTCTCCGGCAGATGAGAGAGGGTTGTGCTGCTGCATTGGAGACAAAAATAACCTGATGATGATAATTATGAGAAAGTTAGGAAAATATAAATTTAATTGACTTGTTCAATAAATAACTATAAGACTTTTATTCGGGAGATATAAATCCATATATTATCAAAGGACATGTAACATTTCAATATGGAGCCTGGCATAACTACTGTCTAATAGACAATAATATACTCGTAACTATTTGACTGGTTCTGTTCAAAACAGTGTAGCTTATTTTTATTAGTAGGTAAATGTATTTCTTCTTTTTTCAGTCTACCTTCTAACCGGCCTAACATTCCTGATGCTGACCTTGGCTGTGTTCTACGACATCCCGCAACTGAACTTAAGCACCGTCTTCTCATCTGTCAAGCTTAATGAGGACCCGGAGAAGATGCGACTAAGTGGCTCAGGGGTTATGGGGCCAGGGTATGGGGTTGGAGGTCTGGTGATGAGGGATGATTATAACCACCATGACCAGCGCCGCTCCGTGGTGCACATCCGACCCCATCTTGATGACAGTCCAAGCCCTGAGGATACGACTCCAGTTCATGCCAGAGACATGAGGGTGCATTAAATAAAAGGCATCGGTTCGTTCAAGCTGCATTCACAATACAAAACACCGTAACAGCTTTTTCAGACGAACAGCTGGTTTCTTAGCAAATGGTGATGTGATTCTGATGGTCTGATAAAAAAAAAACATGCGTGAAATCGCGGCATTAAAATGCTGCCACGGCAATGCATTGTGAATGTAGCTTATAGGCGAGGAGATAGTCGATGCCATCTTTGTCTATCCCATTTCTAGAGTTTGTCAAGTGAGTAGTGGCCTAGGAATTTTACAATAGTTTTTAACAAGTCAAATTATTGGCAATTGTCGTTATGATATTCATATATCTTAGAATTCTTAGGGCAGTAGGTACACATCGCAACATTTACGAAACGGACCATACGCAAGGATGACCATGATTTCCTATTATCCATATTCGGTCCGACTCGCAAATTTTGCTATTTCTATGTGTAAAGTAGGTTAGTCCCCTTTGATAAATACTCTGAGAAAAAAATAAGTAGTCCTCCTACTTACATAAGGATAAAAATATACTATCATTACGTAAGTAGCCGCCCCCATTAAAAATGGTGTCGCCTACAACTGATTCAGTAGCCGGCCACATTATTACGTAGTGTGGTTACATAGTAATGTGGCCGGCTACTGAATCAGTTGTAGGCGACACCATTTATAATGGGAGCGGCTACTTACGTAATAGTGGTATATTTTAATCCTTATGTAAGTAGGAGAGCTACTTATTTTTTTCTCAGTGTATGCTCCGACCAGCTGGAATGACAACAAATCTCACAACGAGCAATACTTCCACTTAAAATTGTGCAGACAGACGCGTTACATATTTTATATTATAGATCTCGCTTTCAATCCGCACATTTAAGTTATTATATTGGCAAAACATGTGCAAAACATTTGCGAAATCAACCAAACCTGATAGGTGGTCATTGATGTTAGAACTGAATAGCGGAGCATGGCCAACGTAAACTAAATATTTTTACATAAAAACGTCATTCATCTCCTTCTGGCAGTTTGCAGCCGCCCACCGACGACGCTATGAGTTAGAAAGAGAAGCAAATCTGTTGTTTACGTATAACATTGTTACTGATTGACTATGCTCGCGCGCTCTTATATGGAGTGCCGGGGTGTGACTTGGCCATTTAGATTTTCTTTTCTTTAAACAATACAGTGTTACCACTACTTGCTTGACAAACTCCCAGTAACCAACATGGGATAGAATTAGTTCGTGGCGCCCCCTATTCTGTTCCAAGGACCTCCAATATAAAATGATTTAAGATTAATGTTATTTCCTTGCGAGAATAACATAAAATTCTGTTTCAAAAACGGCACTGGCAAATATGACGGACCTATCCATACAAGATAATTGTAATGCCATCACCTCTATAGGCGTGGCGGCGCCACTTACTAAGGATCCCGTATCAATAGTAAGAAAAATGTGGTTTTAGCTAAATCTCATGAAAAGGATGGTTTGTTTACGCCATTTGCTGCCATAGTAGGTACTATTGTCCTACTTAATGAGACATTTTCATTGGCGTATTAGGTACTTACTTATTGTTATTAGTGCTTAGGACCAAAACGCCAATCATCCTTGGATACGTTATACACTTCGTTACCTGATTGAATCTCTATAGATACAAACAACGAAACTGTGTCCTTCACGAGTTTGTCTATGATTTGATCAGGAAATCCATAAAAAAAAATCATCAGATTTAACTAAAACCATATATGTATCTACCTATTCCTAAGAGTGGATCCTTTAATTATCTTAAATTTGATTACCTTCATGGTAACCAAAATAAAGGTGGAATTAGGCCTTGTTTTCTTAAGTAATCCAAATTTAAAAAAAACATGAATATCTTTGGCTTGTTTGTAGTACTTATCTCAAAATGGTTGACGTTTTTTTGTTTGCATCAATAACATTTATAAAATATGAGTATCCTGTTAAATTATTGTACTGATTATTTACGCAAAGGTCTACACAGAATTTGTTTTATTCTAATGCTGCTGTAATCATTATTATAACTTCTTTCGTCTCTAGAAGTGAGACGGCCATATTTATTTTGTCAAAGCAAAAGTAGTTCGATTAATGTACACGAATTTGCCTAACGTTACGTATGTAGCTTAGGTACGCTTGTAAATGAAATACTGAGTAATTAATTAACTAACAGACATAATCATTGCATTGAATTCCCTTTATCGATAACCGTCCTACAATTTTCAAAAATATTTTATCCAATTTAAAGATTTCTGTCTGGTCGAGATAGTTGAACTAAGTTGAAATGAGACTGACGAGGTTTTTCAATTTTTCACATTTTCTATTTCACGTTTTTTATGCGAACGAAAAGACATTAAAGAAATTTAATTAAAAACAGTACCTACAGTACGACTGATAGACAAACAACATGTCCCTCAATGTATACGTTATACACTCGCGTAATGGTAAGATGTTCATTTTCAAATCAAAAGCATATCAGTACTAATTAATCCTCTTTTGGGTAATTTTACAAAAACCTGAGTAAATAAATCTGAGTGTACTGGACATTTAACATTTTCATAATTAAAATTTAAGTAGGTACAGTCTTTACTGTAGAGTTAGTATTTCCTGAGGCTAGTATTTCATTCGAAAATTTCTTTTCAGCCATCAATATCCTGACTTAATATAGACGTAGTACTTATTAACTAAATTCAGATATAAATAATTGTCTACGTAGATGTATGGTAAAATTGACGTGCGTATCAATTATGTGTGATAGATGACCAATAATCAAGTAGATTCTTTGGATTTATTGAAATATATATGTCTTGCGTAGATAAAAATATAGATATTTAAGTAATTTTAATGATAAAAAATGTATGCTATCAAAACGTATCAAAGTTTCAATACTAAGTAATGGAGAGTAAATATAATATTTGTTATGTTTCCAAAGTATTCATTTATACGACTGTTTCAAATAATATTTAGCTGGAATTAGGGTTGCCATCACTAAAAACAGCCAAGCAGGACAAAAAGCATGAAAACATTTTGGAGTTTACAACCCGAACATGTCAGCAGGATTTTTAAAGTTGCTCAGTAAAATAAAAAATAGTTTAATCAAATTTTTTTTCATACAATTTTACGTAGACTCAATGGTATTGTAAAGTAACAAAACAGATTCTTCGTCCCGGCGGTGTTTCGGCGGCGAGCGGTCACTTGAAAACTTTAAAACCATGTAGTAAAAAAACTTTGTAGTCCAAATGAAACCCCGCCCGGGAGCTCCCCAGACGCCCCGTTAACTAGGACAAATCCGGGTAAACCCGGACGGATGGCAACCCTAGCTGGAATTCTAAGTAATCTAACGTGGCTATAGTTTTACTTTATAAAACGTATTTGCTTTACAATTATTTTAAATCGAATTACAATCGACAATATTGTTAAACTTATGAAAAGGACTATAATATAAATTTTATGACTGTAAATTATTTTAATACCTGTTTGAAACATATATTTCCCTATATATAACTATTTATGAGTTTTAAAAACAGCCAGAGATCTATTTACGGCTATTTATATAAAGATTGATCTTAGTTTATCATTCAAGTGTAACTTAGTTTTACGTATTCACAAAAAATGTAGTACAGGGATCTATTTCATGAAGTCTACGTAACTAAATTCTCTCATTAACTAACACACGATAGATTCATGTGTCAAAATGTAGAATCTATTTAGTGTAGTCAGTATAATTATACCTACTATTGTAATCTGAAAGATATATTAAATGTTAGATGTATATTAGATGTATATAAGAATATTATGAAATAACTGTTTCTATGTATTTGATGTCTCAAGTAGTCTCAACAGATAATGTCAATAACTCTAGAGGAATAGAAACAAAATGCCTGAATGGATCAACGCATCATAGATTGAACTGTATTCAAAAATAATAAATTCTTATTAAAGCAGCTTGAAAATTTCTTCATTATTGTTTCATTGACGGCGACAATATTAATGCCAAGAATCCACTTGACTGTTTGAGTACGGTCGACTTGAACCATTGACCGTAAGTAAGCATTTATACATATAATAAAACAGTAGAAAAACAAAAGAAAAGCGAATCTGTACATTAAAGTAAAAAAAACGGACATTACTTTAGACCAGTAGAGTCCAAAACTATCATAAAAAAAATTCGTGTCTGTCTGTATGTAAGTATGTGTGTATGTACCGGCTAATCTTGGAAACTACTGAACAGAATTTGACGTCGTTTTCACTGTTTAATAGCTTTGAGTTCGGGACACATACTGGTATAAGTCATATCTCAATAAAATGTCAGGAGACAGATCTACAAGATGACTTCTCATTTCATATCATTTGTATGACTTCAATATCGAAGTTGTTCAGGAGTTCGTCCACCTAGGAGAGACAATACAGTTGGATAGGATTAATTTCGATAGGGAAGCTGACAGAAGAATCCAGTTAGGCTGGGCACATTAATTGTACATACAGGAGCTAGGAGCTGGGGCTGCCGCGCCTGTATGCACGTGTATGTACCTGGAGAGGCTGGGAGCTGGGGCTGCTGCCTCTACATGCACATATTTGACCAGACGAGACCTAGAGTCCTATATCCCTAAGTCCCTAACCTAATCATAAATAAACATACATAAATAGATATGTACTGGATACCTGCTACCATGAGACCTAAGGTAGCAAGCGGATGTTTGGAAGGATGTTGACGGGTATTAAGGGTGGTAGTCTGGTGGTTGGATTTTCTCACTGCCAGTCAAGCAGGCTCACGAGACTGATCAGGTGCTGACGGCTAAAGGAGTCTTGGCCGCAGTGAGAGGTTGGTCGGGCGTGGAGTGAGACTCAACAGTGAATGTTGGAATCTGTTTATTTTACAAAATACTTAACTATTTATACAATTTAACTCTATTTGCTATACACTCACACTATCTTATTCTACATTGGTGTTTGTACACTGTCATCACTATTTCTAGTCTACAGTCTCAAGTCTTATAAACTAGGTTGCAGCGCAAACATTAATCAAATACAATACAATAACATAATAAAGATAATAGCAACTTTATTAGTACTAGCTTTTGATGTTATTCTAAAGTTTTTAAAAGTCTGTGCAAAATTAATTGTTAATATTTTTTGGTGACGCCGGTCTCACGAACCGGGTTCGCGCCAAAACTCGGGAACGTGCGTCCTTGGCGAAATCGCGAGCGGTACGAATGGTGTGGGACTTAAAACGAGGCAGCTACTCGAAATCGCAACCCAAATCGACGGCGGGCAAAAAAGTTATTCGAATTTTTCGAATCACCCGGTCTCTCAGACATATACGTCATCACCAATGGCGGGTTAAGTTGTATTACTACGTTAAGAAGCGACCCCTACCTCCCCCCGCCACTTTAACGTCGCCCGCAAAATAGAGCACGGCCGGCAGTAGTGGTCACGCACTAGTGGCCTGTCGCTCGCCGGTACAGAGTTACTTCGCCAGCGCGCTATCGACCAGCACCGAGAGATCGATGCTACAAGTTAGAAAGATAAGCACTTATGTTATTGACGTATAACGTTGTCCCTCTCTCTTTCGACTATACTCGCGCGCTGGGTGCAGCAGCCCTACAATAATTAAAGCACACTTACAAAACGTTTGCGGACAGGCAGGGACTTCTGTATAGTAGTAGGTCATTAAATTAGTAGGGCACAAGACAATTGCACATAAAACAACTAATTCTGGAGCTATTTGGTTTCCGCTGAGTAGCAGGAAACCTCAAAGATTAACAAAGTCACAGAATAAAATGATCGTTACAGTTGTGCTTGATGAGGAAAAGAAAAAAAAGAAAATTTCGTAACAAAAATTTGGTCATGAAAATAATGCAGTAAATAAGTCTCTAAAATACATATCACAATAAGTGAAGCGAACAAAGAACTCACTTCACGTCGATAGTGCTCTGGAATGTTTACAGAATGCCAATTGATTAAGTTTCGAAATGTGAGTTTGTATTTTAGAGATTTAGGTAACGATTTATGAAATAAGTAATTGTATTGTAATTTATTTTATTTTCATTATAACTTATTTTAAAGTTACATGTTAATCTTAAATGATTATAAATCTTATATAATACTTCCAATATATTACTAATATCTTAATGAGTATACTAGTACTCCTGTAGAAGGGCATTCCTAAATTAGGGGTTAAGTCAACTTCGGCGGAATGTGACAGTTATCTAATAGTGCTGTGCGATACTACATCTATTCTGTGGTTAGGACTCTAAGAAGACGCACTTGTGCGTGCTTGCAAACTCGCGCCAGGCGAGGTAGTCCGATGATGGAATAGCGTTAGGGGTAAAATAATACAATTCACATAACTCATGATGTAGTAGGCCGCCGTTGGGCAGAGACGTGGTAAACTGCAAGCGCGCGGAGGCGAAATCATGTCTCTCACGATAATACGCACGTTTTTAATCACCTACTCCTCCCCACTGTTAGACAAAATACTAAAAAATGAGTCTTAGGCGCTCGACTTAGCGTTGTTATTACTCCGTACGTTAGGGGTGTGAACAACGCCGGGGCGGCCCGCAAGTGTAGGTAGGAAAGTAGTTTAGTGACGGAGGCTTAGCAGTACATACGTTTGACGTTCCCTCCTGTCTCACCGCACCCCGAAGCCATTTAACTCGGTTCCGCTATAAATAGGAGTGCCGAGTTAAATGGCTTCAGGGTGCCTAAAGGTAGGTTTGCAGAATACATCCACAGCTCTGTGTAGAAGAGCTGTTAAGTTTGTTAGAAAGTAGTTTCCATTTGGAGTATTCTTTATTACTGGTGACATGTGTTATCATAAAAAAATAAACAAATTCAAATGTTTAAAAAACAATTACTGGCGTATTTCCGCCGAAAATATATTTCTATAGCGTACAAGAACTAAATAACTATTTGATATGACAGAACGTGATAAGACAGATTAGAAACAGGTAACACAAATTACTTACCTATTAATTATAGCAATTTTGATTTTTTAATAAAAACCTCTGTACTTAATATTTGTTGATATTACACGTAACTATTTTAATTGAAATCTATTATAAAAACTTAAATATGATAATAATAATTGAAAATGTATAAGTACGTAGGTACCTGAATTTAATGCGCAATAAATATTTTAATCCATTAAGTGTAATAAATAGGTAGGTAATAAAAAAGCACCACTCTTAGTTCTTTTGAAATCGAGCTCAGTAGAATTTTAAATCAAACACTTTTTTTAAAGTCACACCATAGATTATATACTCTACTCCGTGAAATACTACTTTCTTCGTTCAAATCCGTCGGTAGGTACCTAATTCCGACATTAGCTTACTTTAAGCCTAAAGTAATCGATGGTAACAAGATGGTATATAAGCATGTTTTTGGAGTCACCGAATCGATCTCTAATACATTTCTAACTTTAGTTAAACTAACGCAACTTTTCTTGCATGGACCTACGACATATAAGACGTTAATCGAATTCACGTCAAAATCACTCTAAAAGTATCCGAATATTCGCGGCATCCCTTGTAAAAATATAATAATTAAGTATTTATACTACAAAGACAATTTCCAGTCTCAAATCTTTCTTTATACCCGCCGTTTTATCCATAATTTCGTTACATTAGCTAAGATTTTTCTTTCAGTCTTCTATGCATACCTAACCCTAAAACTATATAAAATCAATCGAGCCGAAATTCCGTACTGCGTTTCCGTACCTAATTTAAAAAAATAGTGGAGAGAATGACTAGTGAAACTAAATAATGTTCTTTATTGTATAGAATATACAAATATACTGAGTGTTTAGTGTTTAATAAATTATCTTAGACACGAATTATGTTATGATTATGTAAGACATGACCTGTGCGTTTTTTGTTACTTCTTAGAAGGTTTATAAAGACGAATTGGTTGTTTTATTACTACTTTGGCTGCACTTTGTTGCAAATTTCGATATTGATTGTAGAATTCTCTTTAATATCGATCTTCCATTCCGCCAACTCCAGAACCGGCTCTTCTTTTAGCTGAGATAACTCCTCAGGTTTCAGCATTTGGACGCCCGTAATGTCTTGTATATATTTCAGACGCTTAAGCCATTCGTCGTTCTTTATCTTGATGTCTTCCTTATCTTTCAGCGACTGATCAAAAAGCTGTTTGTATAGTTCTTTTAGTTCAGCAACATGTTTCATAAGATCATCTTCTTTGACCTTTCTTTTGAAGTGATCTAGTTCTGCTTCCATTACACTGTTCTCGGACGAGGCAGCTGATGCAGTAAAAGCCATGATGCCTTCGTCATCGCACGAAATGTCATCGTACGCAACGAATTGAAGTACATCATTGTCGAATGGATATATGCATTTAGTGTTTGAGCACATCAAAAATCTCTCACTCACGTTGATGAAAAACAGTCTAACTACTGACTGGCACAGCGGACATTCCTGCAAGTACAAAAACTTTATTTGTATGTAACTAGGGTTTAGAAAAGGGCCTAATTCCCCGTGAGTGTCGTCAAGGAATGCATCAGGGACGGAGAGCAGCGTTCTCCTGTGTATATTAATATCATTAGGTACTGCGATCACCAATCCGCCTGTCAAGCGTGGTGGTTATGACAAATCCCCCAATGGACAGCCCACCAAAAGTAGCATACTAGTGGTACTAGTGGGGAGGCTTATGTTCAGCAGTGGACGTATTTCCGCTGATGGCGATGTAACTATGAATTTTAAAAGTATCTCAACTTTCATGTTTTGCCTTGCAATAAGAGTGAACTTTATGAATCCTGAAATATCGCCCTTTGATTCTAACCAATTAAGACGAATAATTATAATTAGATCCTATTTCATAATTATAACGAGCGGATATAGGTATCTTTTTCTACCCACGCGAACTCAATTTTCTCTATGGTGGCCCACATACTTCCATAAGTCTGACGATCGATGCCCATGTTTGGACCTCAAGTAAAATCCAAGATTTGATTTGAATTACCTAATTCAAAGTAACATAATAATACTTACGCTGTGCGGAATTTCGTCCATAATACTATCCATGATTTTCAACTGCGTTAACTTTCTATCAAATTAAAATATGAAATATTTGTGATAAATGCAAAGAGAATATAACTAAGAGATGAATGATTACTTTGATGCGTGCAGTGATCTGGTCTACCTCAATAGCTGCGTAGCGTTGCTGCGCGCGTGCAATTTTGAATCTTTTATTGATTAATGATGAGTTTCGTAAGTTAAAGGTATTTGAAGAGCAAATGCACAAATAGTAAATATTAGGTTTATTTGTTCAGAATATTTATATGTCCAAGACAAAGATAAAGATTTTTGCCTTCTTTAGACTATGCTGTATGACTTACAGCCGTTACTTCAGTTACAAAAAAAAAGAAGGAAAGTCGCTTTGCGACGTTGGATTGCGCAAAGCGGTGATACATCGCCTCTGCCTACTCCTCTGGGACCAAGGCTTGAGCATTATGTATGTAAAAAGACACCCATGCTTGCACAATTTGTAGTTCGCCGGATATTATCAGATATGCTTACAGAGTAGGACCCCTGATTCGAGAGCTGAGGAGCACAAGTATCGAATGTCATGTAAAGGTGTCTGTTTTAATAACTTGAGTTACGCAGGTGATATGGTACTTCTCAGTCCCTCGATCTGAGGATTGAGGTATTTATTCGTATGTGAAAGCTTCTCTCTGAAAAATTGATGGAAATACAATATGCAAAAACCGGAAATTGTGAGTTTTCCATCAGGTATAGGTAAGGTTATAAGGTTCCGCCTATTTTATTTTATAATTATTTCTGGTTGTAAAGTAGTTCACGATAAAGTATCAATAATTGCAACACCACCACATTATGACGTAAACAATTAAATGATGTCCTTTAGTAATGCAGCTTTCCAACTTGTGGTCATATTAGTGGAACGGGGCAAAGGACTGTGATCACCAATTCGCCTGCCAAGCGTGGTGATTATGGCAAATGCCCCAATTGACAGCCCACTAAAAGTGGCATACTACCTAGTTCAGCAGTGGACGTATTTCGACTGATGATGAAATTACCAAACGACTCCCAAAATCAAACTTGGTGAGTTTTTTTATCTATTTTACACAATCTTAACTCCCAGTTACTATTTCGATGCTTATAGCTTTCCATTTGACTATATACATTTGTTTAGACCGTTTTCTGTGGTTTAGACTACTCTATTAAGCACGTTATATTGTAAAATCGGCCTCTAGCACGTCACTCATGCAAATACATCTGACTGCATTCTCCCTTCATCTGCGCATCTGTATTATTTCGAGACAGTGAACCACAATAGCAGTGGTTGCATATGCAGACGAGTGAATAAAATGTCAAAACCGTCCCGTTTTATGCAGTGTTCTGGTCATTTCAATGCCATGATTTTCGCTAAGGAATATTTCGATTCGAATATTATGAGTTTATTTATGTATTTACATCGTCAGTAAAAAATCTAAATATTGCAAATATTAGCATGATCAAACAAATAAATGCTATTAAATACAACGATTTGTTTATTTCTTACCTACGTAGAAAGAAACGTAACGATTCTAACTAACCATAAAATCTTTATCTCTCAAGCAACCTAAAGCGAGGTATTTCTGAATATCAGGCAGTAATATTAAAAGTCCCCACATTGTTGTTTCCACTTTCTGTGTGTTCTGTGGATAATATTCAGTGGAGAAGTTTACAAAAGTTCAGAAAATACACACGTTTTGAAATGGAATTGTATTCTTCGTTGCCGATATCAGCGTTTGCGATTTACGAATCAAACAAGAAACCTAAAAGTAGAAACCAAAATAGAAGCAAGAGAAGAAAAATACTAACGGGAAAGGAAAAAGAAAGGAAAGAAAATGAGAGCTCGAATGGCGTTGCAAACACTGTTGGAAAGAGTGGTATTTCTGAATATTCACACATTATCGAATTATACCCGGATCTTGGTAAGCTTTCCGATGCCCTCATGAAGAACGGCGTCAAAAAAATTAAAAATAAACAGAAAAAGGCGAAGGAAACCAAGGAGATCGGCAAAAGGAAGACACATAAGAATAAAACTAAAGATTTAGAAAGTGGTAAGGATACTACTAAGACACAAAATAAAAGAAAAGTTGAACGTAAAAAAATAAAAAATACTGACATGAGACATATTCCTGAAGTAATAGCTGCGAATATAGCAGTCAATACACACAGTGATGATGTTTGTTCACACTCCAGTACTGGCAGCTTTGAATTTACTCCAGTGCAAACTGACAGTAGCAAAGAAGGCCTGAAAGTCTTTAAATGGATGATAGCACCATACAATCCTGACGAATTCCTCAATCGTGTCTGGGAGAAAAAACCTTTGCATATATCTAGAAAGAAACCAATGTATTACAACCAAATCATTTCAACACCCGCCATTGATGGCATGTTACGTAATGAAAATATTCAATTCACTAAGAATATTGATATCACATCGTATGTGGGTGGCAAGAGAGAGACACATAACCCGGAGGGCAGAGCATATCCACGTTTGGTGTGGGATTTCTATTTAAATGGCTGCAGTATTAGGTTGTTAAATCCACAAACGTATATCCCAAAATTGCATTCGTTGAATGCTACATTACAAGAATTCTTCAACTCCATTGTCGGTGCCAATGCTTACCTAACTCCCCCAGATAGTCAAGGATTTGCCCCACATTACGATGATATTGAGGCCTTCATCCTACAAGCAGAAGGCAAAAAACACTGGCGCATATACAAACCCCTCAGCGAGAATGAAATCCTCCCAAGAGTTTCATCAAAGAACTTTAACCAGGAGGAAATAGGAGAGCCTATAATGGAGGTGACTCTAGAAGCTGGTGATATGTTGTACTTCCCACGTGGCTACATCCATCAAGGAATAACCATCGATGGAGAGCATTCACTTCATGTTACTGTCAGTATGTACCAGAAACATTCTTGGGCAGATTTGTTTGAGAAACTGATAAATGGTGCATTACAAATGGCAATTTCTGAGAATGTTGATCTGAGACGTGGTCTTCCGTTCGACATCTATGACAATTTCGGTCTAGTCCATTCAGATGCTAGAACTCCACGAAGAACAGAAATAGAGGAACTAATAAAGTCTCTATTTGACAAAATCAAGAATCATTTACCAATAGACGAGGCGGTTGATCAAATGAACAAGAACTATCAACATGATGCGCTGCCACCAGTTTTAAGCGATTTAGAAAAGGCTGTCACTGTTCACGGAGACTCTGATGTCATGATTGAAAATGGAAAAGTTGTCAATAGAGTTGAAATCAGTCTCGATACTAGAATTAGATTATTGCGAAAGAATATTTTGAGGATGGTGTCTGAAGAGAAAATCAGACTTTACTATTATGCAGAAAACTCGCTGGAATACCATGCAAATGAGTTGTCATACTTAGAAATTGAGGAAGACTTTGCACCTGCAATAGAAACTTTAATAACAGCGTATCCGGATTATGTTGCAGTGGAAAACCTGGACATGCCCAATGATTCCGACAAGCTGCAAATAGCTGATGCATTGTGGGGAAGAGGACTACTCATGACAGAGTACCCTTTGGAAAATATTGATGATGATTAGTGTTATTTTAGCTATAAATTCACTGTTGTATTTTGCCTGGCTTAAAAATTATCATTATGTATAATAGCCATAAGTATGAAAATCCGAAAAATGTCATTTGATTCGACAGCCTTGTTGGCCTAGTGGCTTGGTCATTCGACTGGAGTGCCAGAGGTTGTGGGTTCGATTCCCACCAGGCACAGAATGTCCTATTGGCCCCAGTCTGAATGTTACTCAAGTCTAATACCCACAGCATAGAGAAAATCTACCTTGGGGATACTGTATTCTTTACTATAAATAAAACCACTCATATTTCTTAAATTATTATATTTAAATTTGAATTGCATAATAAATTTGTGGACTTTCTGTTTCATGATATCATTTGTATAAAACGCTAAAATATGTTTTACAACTATTGTACCGGAGGACTTGTGTATCTAACATCTCGCCACAAGTACATGATATAAACAGAAAATACACACACAATATATTCTACCCTTAGTTATCAAATTAACCTATTTAGAAATATTACCTAAATTTAGGTACTTAATTTATCTACTCTCATCCACGCTACACACAAACACGCTAACTGAGCTCCCATACTGTCCCCTGCATAGTCAGCGCAGACCTGGCGAACTTACGCTGATAATTAATAATAGTCTTTAAATATGTTACAACAAAGTTCAAAAACCGCGAACATACGCCGCTATCCACTGGATACATTTTACTCCTACATGAAATTTTGAACTTTATTCTACCACTCCGCTAGGTCTGTGCTGAATCTAGCCACTAAGAACCCCAGATTCAAACTAGGTACTATAAGAAAATTTAAGAAGAAAATGCCCGCTGCATTCTGTTGGGAAACCCCAGAACTTATTTCCTTGTAAAAGTCCCATTAAATTGTTTAGCAGTACGGTAAGCTAGTGAGGAAAGGTACCCATACTACGCGACCCATTTTTGGCAATTGACCCCCTCCGTCCCGTTTTCACGTTGCATTTTACGTTCATATGTATATTTGCATATTGATTCCTTTAGAAGGTCAAAACTTTTAATTTACGCATAATTAGTTCATGAATTTTCAATCAAATTTGTAATAATGTATTATTTTAGCGACGCGTCCTGTTTTTTATAAAAAATCATAGCTCCCAGCGATCTCTATATACTATTTTAATTCCTGTCTTGTATTTGTGTTCGCCAAATAAAATCTTTCTATTCTATTCTACTAGATAGAGCGTTCCAAACAATCGCTCTGTTCCACGCAACAGCGGCTCCGGGAGCCGCAACTAGGTTACATTCACAATCAAACTTGTGCAGTTACTACGCAGAACATTTAATTATTACTAAAAATTGACGCTACGGGAATAGCGTCAATATTTAGTAAATAATTAAATGTTCTGCGTAGTTTGATTATAACTGAGTTGCGGATCCGATCCGCAGTTGCGCGGAACAGAGCGATTGTTTGGAACGCTCCATCTAGTAGTACATAGAGATCGTTGACAGCTTCTGTGCAAGCAACGCGACGGAACCCCTAAAGCCTTCCCGTGTATTTTATAAACCCCCCTAAACCGGTCACTTAAAATGGATACGTCCCTTACCCGCTACTTTATAATCATTATTCAGACAGATAGAGCGGACTCTGCTGTGTGGATTATCGCGCGCTTGCATATTCCCCACTCCTGACAAACAAATGTGGCCTTAGAATCTAAATCATAATAGACACAAGGATCTAAGTCTGTAGGCCCACAGGGGCCTGTGGGCTCTTGTTATAACAAAGAGAAAAAATGGAAAACAATGTAACAAAATTGTAGAGCAACCATATACACTGCTAAACTTAAATAAAACAACCTACATCGAAGTGATATTAACAAATTCTAATGAAAATAAATGGGCACACGCAATGAAGGTACCGCTACCTTGGCGATGCCGTAACCTTGGTACCAGACAGTCGGATCTTAAATATTTTTAGTATGAAAGATAAGACTGTCTTCTATCGGGGGCTACGACGTATCCTACGAGGTCCAGTTATTTTGTCGCTTTGACGTCACGGTAGGGAAGGTATGGGGCAAAATAGCACACATATATACCAGGGGAAGATGTGTTGTCAGGAAAGTGACACTATGCATAGAGTAGTGACACTAAAAGTCCGATATCTGCTTATAACTATAGTTTGTCACTTCCCTGCCTTGCTGTCACTACTCTGTGCAGTGTCACTCCCCTGACACTCTACATCATCCCCTGGTATCTATAAGTTTATAAGTGTGCCATTTTGCCATCTACATTCCCTATCATGACGTCAATGCGACAAGATAACGGGGTCTAGTCATCTCTTTAGGCATAATGCTCGACCTAGAGCGAATGACCCATTTGAAAGCGTGGTGGACGATGATTCGTACCGTCGGCCGATGATTCGTACCGTCTCGTAAACTAACACACTGGCGAAATAAACAGTCATATCATAAGCTATTTAATAAGTCCATAGTAGGTTATCGATGACTGAAAAACCTTTTTGTTGGAAAATGAATATTATTCCATAAATGAATCTTCTAACAAGCAAATTGGTGGGCCCTCTGACAATTAATTCAATTTGTGATCATTTAATACCAAGTGTATTTTGAAATTTAATTTTAATATTTTATACTGACAGACAGTATGTTATATACATTAACATTGTTGTTAAATTTTGACATTGTTATTGTCTGTACTTATTTAATTTATTTTATGACGATCCCTTTTACCATATTAGAATGGCATGTAAAATTAAAAAAAATAAAGATTTAAAAGTGAAATAAATGAATCTAATCCATCAGTTTTAGTGCACCTAACACCGATAAACCCCCTATATGGACCTATAAGCTATAAAATAGCTGAATATTTCGCCAGTTGGTTTATCATCCTATATATGTAGAACCGAAAATAAAAATGAACTTTAAAATTCATATCACAAAAAATTGAAAAAAAAAACACTAATATTTCGTCCTTTATCATCATTTTGGTCATAACTTCGTCGTTCTAGTTCGGCACCACGTCAAGCCTTCAGCACTTAAGGCATGAAACACAGAAGACGACGTGGCGCGGGCAAGTTGACAATACTACGTCCGCGCCACGTTCGCCGACCGACGCACGAACGTATGGTTCATGTGTCTTGCGCCTAAGAAATATTTTCAAGTTTTTTTTTACACGATTCGCTACTAACAGTTAAATAGATTGTTTTATCTATAGGCTACAATATTCCATGCATAATTTTTACAATAGGCAGTGAAAACGACACTTAACACATTACAATAGAACTGTACATTTTCTGGTATGCCGTCAATAAATAAGTTATTTAAAGACATATTTTTAAAACAAGCCTTTATTTCAAATAATTCCTTAGTTACAGTTGTCTGGAATCAAGAAGTTACTTTAATAAGTCAATTCCGTTATCAGCAGAAACCTGACCAATGGTTGTCATCCAGGGTTGAACTCTGAATTAAGTTGCCACAAAGTGACCACTTAACTTTCAAGTAATTTAGAAAAATTAATAAGTTTTAATTGCATAAAATAACAAAATTAGAAACATTTTATAAACATGTTGACAATACGTGCTTCTTTTTTTGTTTTATAACAAACACACTGGTTTAGGTCAAATAATTTCAGAAAATAAGATTTAAAAAAAAAAGTGACGTGGACCGTTTTGAGGTTCTGGTTATATCAGATTCTCATCAGAGTTCAACCCTAGATGGCCCTTATTTGTCCAGTTTCTGGTCATCAGATCCGCTATAAACCTTTGGGTCGTCCCAGGAGCTATTAAAGTGTCCAGAGCTTCAAGCAAGCCAAAGATTTCTGGCTGCAAGAATGCGGGATGTAATTATCACTGATCAAAATGACCTGAAGCTAAATAAAAACTTGTTAAAAACCACTTGGTAAAAATACATTATTCTTTCACTAATTTCTCGCAATTTAAGTCCACAACACACATACATGTCTCTTAAAAGTTAAAACAGACACGGATCATATCAAAATATATTCTTATGTGAAGCGAAACGTCTAAAATATCTGATAACTTTTAAATTCTTTGTACTGATATACAAGATTTTCTTCGTTTGGGGATTAGCCTAATTCTTACATAAAAAGAAAACATACTAATCTATTGCCTAAATTTCGATAAGACCTCGTCAGATATAATAACACCATTGCGAGTTATTGCATTAAGAAGTGACTACATGTACATTCAAATTCAGACATTATTGTAACCACTGATGCATCGATTTTGAACAACCACGCGCTTTCCCAGAATCCGTTGCTACGTGTCGTGGAAACGAAAATAAAGGCGAGATTCAACTGACACCGAGCTCCTGAGCGAGAGAAAATGGGAAGTTCTACTACTTATAAGTCTCGACCTGACCTTTGTGATTCCCCCTTACCGCTCGGCCACGACCTTGCCGCTGCTAGGAGCGGGGCGGCGAGCGGCGAGAACAAATGTACAAAAATGTTAGCAGCACGCCACGAGGCGCCGCAATCAGCGGCCAACCCTCCGCCTGCCGAAACCGTGCCGCAACCGCGCCGCTTCCCGCTAAGCCAAAAGTCGTGGCCGAGCGGTTACGATTCGCCCTTCCACATTCCTCACCCCTTTCACTTCAATCAGGCACATTCTCTGATAGCTTGTAGCTAAGCCCAACTAGTATGAAATGTAGTCACTCTTTCACAAAATGTCATCGTTAAACATGTTAAAGTTATTTTAACCGTAGATATTTACAGATAACTCTATCTTATTGCCTAGCGTGAGACTCCTACATATTTAAAGTAAGGAAAAACGGATTACTTACGAAAAAAAAAACTTGAATAAGGTCTCCAAAGACTTAAAACTTTTCGGACTTGAATTCGTCTTTACTTACTATTAATATGAACTCTCTTATCTTATTGTTAGTCCAAGTTAGTAAACGTTAAATTAAACATATTTTACTTTTTTTTTAATTACCGATTTTTTATACTATAAAGTATAAATGTAACATGATACAAAAAGAAATGTTCACTTTTCATTTTTAAATCTGCAGTTCAGTTTATTGCTTTCGTTTTTCTATTTTGTTACCTTTTTAACACCCAAGAATTACGTTCAGGAATATTCTGTACGATTTTTCAGACATAGCAACATTTATAAAGTCCTCACGTCTGAAAGCAATGTACCGATTTCATTGTTGGTACACAGTATAACCTTCACACAACGGTTGATGCATTATGCTTGTTCATCATCATCATCAGGTTATTTTTGTCTCCACTGCAGGAGCACAACCCTCTATTATGCTTGCTCTTAGGTTATATTTATATTACGAAAAAATATTGGCACAGTTATTCCAAAAATTAACAAACGAAAAAAAATACGGCCTGTACAAACCAACATATTTGGATATTTTTCGGATTGCTATGTCATGCATATAACGAAAAAAAATACATCATCACTCAAATGTTACCGGGAGGAAACCGCTAAAAGCGATAATGCCGCCATCGTATACCAGTTTCATCATCCTCTATACATATCGATCGTTCGACCAAGACTGGAAGAGATCTCTTTTAGAGATAAGCTCGCCTTTGTACATAACATTCATTACTGTATTTAGTTTTAAAATGTGCAATAAAGAATATATATATACATATATATAAACGACTGGGTGATTATGTGTTTTAACTTTTAATAGACGAATTGATAGCATATTTTAACTATTTTTTCGAGTATAGATTAGATGTCGACGTAAAAATTAGACGGCACTAAAGTTGGCTCTGTCCCTGTCACACAGTATTATGACGATAGTGACGAAACTAATTATAGTGCTGTTAAATTTTAAATGTCTGCGTCAGAATCGGACCTAATATCAATACTATTACATACCAGCCCTTAAAACGTCCACTGCTGGACATAGGCCTTCCCCAATGAACGCCACCACACCCGGTCCACCGCATCCAGCCGCTTCCGGCTACCTTCAGATCGTCAATACAATTATATTAGGAACACAACAGCATATGCACCAACTTTTGTATAAAACTTACACTGTGACATGAGAAGACTCGGATTTTGCTGAGATATAATCTGTACTTAATAAGAAGTCTAATTGTTTTCTCTCTAAACTTCCACTGCAAGTGTCTTGGAACGAATTAACAATATTGTGCCTACATTTTACACGACTATTAATAATAATGTACTTAACTCTCTTCGACTTTCCTTTGCATACAGTAAACCCTATAAAATACATCAAGTATTTAAATTAAAATCGCAAACCCTCGCTTTAAAAATGAATATAAAAACTGGGAACAAATCACAGAAATACTATGAAGATAGAACGGTGAAGTAGTCACGACACGCGTGCCAACAATATGCAGTATATTGCAAAAACTATCAAACGCTTACTCGTTCCGCGTCGAGTTACGGTCGGGTGAACATAAAAAAAAATCGGCAAATATTGCGCAGTTTCTAACTGCATCTCTTTACTAGAAATGTGACAGCGAGGCATGAGAGGGGCGCGCTGTATCCGATAATCGGCACGCGCGGAATTGAAGTAAACAAGTGGCTATAACCGCTCTATCTTGATGGGGTTTCTGTGGAACAAATTATGAATATTCTGTGAAATAATCAGTACATATAACAGATGTGAAGAGGCTAGATAGTCGCGACTTATCGCGCCTCCTTCATAGTAAATAGCCCGTGTGACGTCATCGTAGAAACAAAAAAAAGTAACACATTCGGTCGCTCGGTCCTCGTACTATTTAATGAACATGCGGTATCTAGCTTATTCATATCCGTGGTACATATAAACGTATCTTCATAAAGATACAAGACTGTTCAATACGTTACCACTGCCATTTAATTTTTAAGTTTTTTTTAATAATGGTCGACGTTCTGTACCCACTACGTGTAAGCCACTACAAGGCGTTCAGTTTACAATATAAAAGAGTCGAAAATCGCTTGGCAGATTTTCTTGGTCAATATCCAATACAAGAAGACTTTGCAATCGGTCTACTAGTTTCGTCTAAATCAGTAGTTCCCAAAGTGGTCCATGTGGACCCCCAGGGGAACTCAGCTGCCACGCACCATAGACCTAATCTTCACATTTTTTGTCGAGTTTTGGGAATATGGTAGAAATGTAGCTGTAGATCCACCGGAACCAGCTAAATTTTGAAAATGGTCTATGAGAAAAACGTCTGGGAACCTCTGGTCTAAATGGATGGACTTATAAAAAAAAAATTATTCCGTCTGTTTGCGGATAATTCGTCTTGATAAATTGAGCTAAAATTTAGAACATATATGTAAAATTACTCGGCAATGATCTAAAAATTATTGTTTTTAGAGTTATTAAAGAAAAAAATGACGGAACCCTCGCTATATGTACAACGTACACTTTGCAGACTTTTATGTATATTATTTGATATTATAATGAAGTTTGTGTCATTATAATTGACAATACTACTGTAGTGTGTAGGAAAAATTAAATATCCTCTGACCGCCTCCTTGGCCTAGTAGGTTGGTCGTTATCCTCGAGCGCCAGAGGTAGTGGCTTCGATTCCCACCAGGGACAGACAACTTTGTATAAGTTGGTCCCAGTCTGGATGTTTTTGTGAAGTCCTTGTCTAAATCCCATTATACAAGAGAAACATCCTAGTTTGGGAACTGTATGTATATATTTCATTCCAAACCAATAGTCATACGAAAATGAACGCTATTTCCGTCTCGCTAACATGTACATGAACGGGTCACCAGCAGCAAAAACAGATTTGTATTACCATGTAAACTTTGCGGTCCACTTCGGAACACCATCTATTATTTATTTTGTTTTCGAGACGCAAATGTGTTTGTTTTGATAAAACTATTAATTTGGAATGAAATATATTTGTAACTAGCTGTTGCCTGTGGACAACTTAACATCAAAAATGATTATGTATTTCCCGTAGAAATGGGATGTTTTTTGGGATAAAACTATCCTATGTCCTATTCCAGGACCTAACCTATATGTGTGCCAAGTTTCATCACGATCCGTCCAGTGGTTGAAGCGTGATTGAGTAACAAACATCCAAACTTTCACATTTATAATATTAGTAGGATATTTATCCTTTATGAAGATTTTGACTTAATTTTCAGAGTGGTAACGCACCTCAAGTCCTTTGGTGATAGTCCGGGAGGCAGCTGTATGCAACACTACCTCATAGAATAACTAAGAAGAGTTAAATATTAACAGTAATTAGCATAGTTGGTATTAGATTATTAAATATTCATTATTAATAATGTCAAGTAGTATAAAGATGTCAAGTGAAAAATAATAATAAATTAGACGATGATATTGTAAATAATTGTAGGCGATGCTACAAATGTTCTACCACAGTCTTATGTTCACAAAAACAAAAGTGAAAAAATATGCGCTTAAACCGAGTTTACTCAAAACGAGCGAACTCAGAACGAGCGAACTTACATTACGTCAACACGGTAAGTACTACAGCTGTAAACCAATACAATTCGATGCAAAAAAGCGAAAACGCTGTTACCCATACTGATATAAAATGTTTGTTATTGCAAGATCAGCTCTACGGCTAATAGACACAGGACCTAGACCATTCGAGGTAGATTTTTTCTGATTCCGAATTTGCAATAACAAAATGTTATGGTGTGGGGTACAGCGTTTCTGCTTTTTTGCGTCGAAATGCAAACTGGTATAATAGTGTACACTGTACGCTTACGCGTTGTTATGTTTCTTGTGTGTGTGTAAATTTGATTTTATTGCGCCACCTGTACTTGGCCGAGCATGCTCGAACTCAAACTCGGAACAAGCGAACTTGGGGCGAGCAAACTCAGAACGAGCGAACTTGGAGCGAGCAAACTCGGAACGAGCGAACTTGGAGCGAGCAAACTCGGAACGAGCTAACTTGGAGCGAGCAAACTCGGAACGAGCGAAATCGCGTCGTGTGAACACGGTAGGTATGATCGATCACGTACAGCTGCCTTCCCTAACAGTTACAAGTACAAACGTATAGCGTAATTGCGCGTCACGCGGTCCCGGCGCGGGCGCGGGGCGGCCGGAGGCGGTGCGCGCGGGGCGGCGCGTATTATTTCTTCGCGGGCGGCTTGCGGGGCGTGCGCGTGCTCTTGCCCGTCGACGTGGAGGGCGTGGGCGCCGCCGGAGACGGTCTGCTCTCTGTGGGCAATAGTCTTCATTAGTTAGTCTCAATCGGCCATGGAAAGAAGCATACTGGGGATAAGTTTTTCCCCTGATGGGTCTCTCCTAATCTCACGTGATGGTAAGTGACAATGAGGACTCATGTGGAGTGCGCTTACCCAGAAGATGCCTATTCACTCTTCCTTTAAAAAGATCCAAACTGTTCTAAGAACACTAAGTAGACTTACAAAAATAGATTTTATACTTAAAGTAAATAAACTGTAATGGAAATGGACAGGACATAATAATTTATGACTTTTAGTGATGATCTCCTTAGAATATCACTAATATTAATAATTTATTATTATGACTCATAAAGATAGAAAATGTTACCTTTCGCAGCGGCCCGGCGGCCACGCGTGGGGGTGGAAGTGGGAATCGGCGTATCTTTTTGTTTGACTGGTGTCCTCTTAGCGGGAGGCGGCGTGCTCTTCGCTTTCGTCTTATCCGTCACAGCCGTGGCCGTCTGTTGGTCATTTTGGGTTTAGTAAAATGTTTATTAAAATTTGGAAGACGTTTAGGATTTTTGCTATACATGGGAGTATTCAACATTTAAGGCCCGAAGTCCACCCAGGGAAGCAAAGTGATGTATGCAGTCGACCATTATAAAAAAACCTGGCTCTGCCCATTTCATTATCATTCCAAATACGTCCACTGCTGAACACAAGCCTCCCCAATAGAATGCCACTTTTGGTGTGCTGTCCATTGGGGGATTTGCCATAAATCAGCATGCTTGCCATTTATTTAGTCCTAGTTACATAAACCTATTGGACGTTTGCATAAATCTCTCTGCTTCGCTTTAGTGCACTCGCCATTTAGGCCATTCCTGATACGAGAGAGGTTTTCGGCTACAGGCAAATAAAGATTTTAAGAACATGGCAAAACAGTTGCTAATGTGGATTTCTAGAATTCTGTGACTAGTAAGAACTCTATAGATATAGATTTGTTTTATATTTTCTAAAAAATGCCTTTCAAATTTAACGGCGTCATTTCGTATCAGGGAAGCACTGCCCGGCTACCAAAGAAGGCTATGTTTTGGAAATTAAAAAGAGGTATTTTTAAAAAAAAAAAGGTTTTCTAATAAAATTCTATGATTTAAAAATAAATTACATATATTTACATGTCTAATCCCAAACTAGGATTTTCTCCTGTGCTATGGAAAATAAACAAGGATTGGACAATTCATAAATATAACATCTAAACCAGTACCAAATTGTACAAGGTATAGCAATCAAACCTACGACCTCTGGCACTAGTCCAATGACCAAGCCACTAGACCAAGGCGGGCCTTTTTTATTTTGTACAAAATTACTAGTTTCTTCGCCAATAAAACAATTAGAACTCTACAATCATAAAATTCTATATATAATTTCTAAAAGGTTGCAAATTTCCAAAACAGCGGCTTTTTGGTAGCAAGGTAAGGAAGTACGTCACGTGCATATATACTTATAGAAGTCAGTAGGTTTTGATGAAGTGTTTATAAATTATGTTACAGATCGTTCAGTTCACGACGGCAGGCATTGACTCCCCGCGTCCCTCACAATAAATAACGGGGAGTGCCATCATGAATTGCACGATCTAGAGCCTGGCACAGAAACAAAACTAGCATCATGACGTCTCCCTTAACATTTCTAATACAGAGTGTAATATAACTAGACTCGCTTTTGGATACTAAACTTTACGAAATTCTAAAAATAAAACAAACGTTTTTCGTTACACTCTGTTACTTTCAGTTCATCTTAAAAAACAAAACAATACATAGAAACACACTATAATATGGAAAGCAGTAGGTCAACTCGTCTATAGGATTCAGAAGCGATTTAATTACCAAAAACACTTTCAAAATTAAATATAAGAAATATCTAGTAAACTCATTAACGTGTAAATTTCTTCTCTCTTTTTGCTAATGTCAAAATTAACACATTGTAATTGGCTTTGCTATTCACAATTGCGTAGTAATATTGACTATTCTCTGCCATAGCATAGATATGTATAAAGAGAGCAATGAATAATTTTTCTTAAACTATTATACATTTACTTTTAATGGTCAGAAAAAGGGAAAAAATGACATTATAAATATTATAATATGGTTATCCTATCCTACTAATATAATAAATGTGAAAGTTTGGATATTTGGATGTTTAGATATTTGTTACTCAATCACGCTTCAACCACTGGACGGATCGTGATGAAACTTGGCACACATATAGGAAAAAGACATAGGATAGTTTTTATCCCGAAAAAACATCCCATTCCTACGGGAAATACATATTAATTTGTGATGTTAAGTTGTCCACGCGGACGAAGTCGCGGGCAACAGTTAGCTTATTTTATAATAAAATTTGTGCAATAAAAGATTTTTAAAACCTATGTGAAAGAAACGTACGAGTGGAGCTACTGCATTTCCTTATACTGTGACTGTAGGGCCTTCACACATTTATTCAATAATATTAGCACTATATCGTAGAAGCCGTAACTTTCATGCAATAGGCATGCTTAATTATAATACTACTTAATTATTAGTAGCATTAAATATCGATAAAAATGCAAATAATTGAAGAAAATAGGCCATAAGGGTAATTTAGAAAAAAAAACAAATATATTAATAAAATTCAACACAAAAAGCAAGCAATGACGGTGGGTGAAGATGAATGATTTAAAAACTTTGAAATATTTCAAGATACAGCTATTTTGGATTTTTGCCATATATCGCACGTATCCAGCCACTCAAACGTCCCTCTGACGTGACGGTAGATGTCAAAATCACAAAACTGTTATCCTACTAATATTATAAATGTGAAAGTTTGGATATTTGAATGTTTGGATGTTACTCAATCACGCCCCAACCACTGGACGGATCGTGATGAAACTTGACACACATGTAGGTTAGGTCCTGGAATAGGACATAAGATAGTTTTTATCCCGAAAAAACATCCCATTCCTACGGGAAATACATAATAATATATGATGTTAAGATGTCCACGCGGACAAAGTCTCGAGCAACAGCTAGTTCATTATATATTATAAATTTCAATTATTTAAAAAGAATTTTTAATAAAATTTTACTTCAGTAGACGACAAATTTAATAGCGTGCAATCTAGAAACACTTCGTACGCCTAATTGACAATGATAGCAAAATTATCGTGCGCGCAGGAGTTGAGAACCTTCAGGGCGCTTTGGGAACTGTAGTTCCCGGGACGTTTGAGCGACTAAAAGAGTTTGTAATACCAATTTTCTTCTTGCACTACACCATTGTACAATTTGATGTTCAAACCAGAATGAAAGCCAGGATTCACTTACGATGTGACATAAATTGATAATTTACGACACAATTTTTGAGGTAATCTGATAAAGTCATTTTTGATTAATTTATTTATTACAACAACCAAGTTCCTGAATTTACATAGCGAAAAGTAAAATCTGTCAGGTATTTAATGTTATTAAATTAACTGATATTAGTTTATATTTTACATAGTAGATTAATAACAGAATTTTTCTACTCAAAAAGCTGAAACGCTGTAAGGCAATAAGTATGGGTTACAGCGTTTCAGCTTTTTGAGTCGAAAAATTCCGATTTTCTCTCTAACTCTGATTCCGAATCTACGTCGAATGGTCTGGGTCCCGTGTCTTTTCTGGGACCTGGGCCATTCGAAGTAAGATTTATTCTAATTCCGAATCTATACCTATAATAAAACTGTAACTGGTCTATGTCTGTACATGGGAGATATTGTAGAAAAATGTGTATGAGGGGTCTTTAAAGGGCCAATAGAAGTCAATATAATTGTTTTTAGAATTTTTATCTGTCTGTCTGTATGTTTGTTACCTCAGCACGCAAAAACTACTGAATGAAATTTAATGCAGTTTTCACCGTTGTCTTGCTAGACAACTGTGAAACTTAGTAGAATAATAATAAAGATTTTTTTTCTAGAAACAAATTAAATTATATGCAATGTAACAAAGAAGTATAATTATTATGTTCGGTACAATTCATAATGCGATTGGTTTGTTCTACAGCTGGAGCGGGATCGGGATTGGATTGAGAGTCTGAGTGGGAGTGGGATAGGGAGCGAGAGTGGGAACGGGAGCGGAAACTGTAGTCCAATCGAGCGGAGCCGCGGGCACAGCTAGTTTGCAATAAAAGGGGATTGACATCGGCGTGTGTTACAGCGTTTCAGCTTTATTGCATCGAAATATCCTATTTTTAATCTACTATGTAGAATATACACAAATATCAGTTAAACGTTTTGAAAAGCTAGGTTAATTCCCGGGCTAGCAAATAATTCTGAAAACACAATTGTACTATGGTTTAGTATTTGACCACCATATGGGAGCTTATAGAAAAGAGATAGCATAACATGCAATACCATGCGTCTCCCTTTCACCCTTATTCGCATTCTCTTTCAAGATATTTAAAAAAATTGAAAAAAAAAAATTTTTTAGGTCAAAATTTTGGTTAGTTAAGTATGTACTTTCTTTCACTGTTATACAAATGCGTGGATGGACTATGAAATAAGAAACATATTTAATACCTCTGGACCCAATCAAAATAACTCTCAGGAAGTTACACTGAAATTTCCATAATACATATACATACGTATATTAATCGTAATATCCAATGTACAGCGTATTCTTAGCATGCACACCGAAAATAAGAATATTTTTTTTGTAAAAGTAAAAAAAAATCCATTATTCAATAATTACAAGTCTTAAAATAAAATTTACCGTCTAACTAAAAATTACAACTCATTTATGAATCAACACAATCTGTGCCGTTTTCTGTTTATTTATTTTTAGAAAATTTTAATTTAAACTATTTCATGAATGTATTTTGTGAATGTAATATTTTAAACTGTGCTAGGTTCATTCAAAGAGGCGTTTAAGATCAATTATATATATTTTTTATTATTCCTGATGGGTATACGCTTGACCTCAGTCTCAGCTGATGGTAAGTGACGATGAGGCCTAAGGTGGAGCGCGCTTACCCAGAATATGCTCACTTTTCCTTTAAAAAGATAAAAAATGTACTTAAATAAAATTAACTAAGTATGTATATTGGTTAAAGCGAGGTGTCAATCAAAGACAATATTATTCACCATAAAATCTTAATTTAGATCATCATCATCATCATCAGCCTGAAAGAGTCCACTGTTGGACATAGGCCTCTCCCAAGGTGCGCCACTGAACCCGATCTTCGGTTCTTCTCATCCAGTCACTGCCAGCCGCCTTACGCAGATCGTCGCTCCATCTAGCCAGGGGGCGTCCCACACTACGCTTGCCCAGTCGCGGTCTCCACTCGAGAACTCGTTTACCCCAGCGGTAATCGGTTCTCCGACAGATGTGACCAGCCCACTGCCACTTCAGCGTACTAACTTTTTTAGCTATGTCGAAGACTTTAGTTCTCTGGCGGATCACCTCAATTCGGATCCTGTCCCTTAGATAAACTCCGAGCATAGCTCTTTCCATAGCCCGCTGAGCGACCTTGAGTTTTCGAACTAGTCCCACTGTCAGTGTCCACGTTTCGGCGCCGTAGGTCATTACGGGTAGGACGCACTGGTTAAAGACTTTTGTCTTCAGGCACTGTGGTATACGCGACGATTTAGATACCATCCATAGATTAGATAAATAATAAAAAAATCTTGTTTTTATTACTTCACATTATTTCCTGGATAACTCAATTTTGTGACTATGGTACACAAAACCACTTAAAAATGTGTTACTTGTACTATTACTTGTAAATTAACTTATTTTAGAGCCTACAAATCTTGAATTATTAATTAATTTTGACACTAAGATGAGATCTCTTAGAGACAAGTCCACCTTTGTGAACTTTTATGTTATGCCCTTTTTTTTGGTAAATTTATGTGCAATAAAGAACAAAAGAACAATTATTGGGGCATTCTTCCACGTTAGTTCAATAGGTACTAACTGTGACCTACCAATGATATGAAACGTTGAAATTTACAATTATACTATATGTATCTATGGAAAATTTTGTAAAATAAAAAGCATACTAACCACTGTATCCATTTTGTTGACAGTATCTTATGCCAAATATGCATTGATCTACTATTTAAACTAGACAATGAATTCTGAACAAAATCTTTCTTAGGAAATGTTCAAAGTTCTGCATGACGTGTGACGAGAAAAGTAATATTCACACTTATTAATATGATGAATACTTTCGCATTTTGAATTGCTCTCCCGACTTGTCATGAGCGAGCGAGCTCATTTGCGTTGCCGTTTTATCGCTGCAGATTAGAAATCTAGTTATTCATTGCGATTATGTTAATAAATTTCATAATTGATTCTTTAAAAGTCAACATTTTGTCAGCCACCAATGTTGATCTAGCACAGTAGAAAAATCTCTAATAAAAAAAAACTGATGTAAAAACAGAAAGATCGCCGTCTCGCTCGCACTGACGTCCACACCCTGAGCGAGAGCGAGACGGCGACAGCACAGCGACACACACACCTCACTCACTGTCAGACATGAATGTAGGATGGCGATGACTGCAGGTACGTACATTTCTATATATCCGCTGTACTATGCCTACCTTGCTTGTGGCCGCCACTGTGGGCGTACTACCTGCCGATTTTCTCTTATTGTTTTGTTTTGGAGGCGTTGGTTTGGATTTGCGAGCGTTTTTCGGACTGCGCTTTGGCGTGGTCCGCGCTTTTTTGACGGGCGTTGTCTCTTCGGTCTGGAATCGTTCACACAACTCTTAACATGTTTACACAATGAGGATCAACCACATAAAAAGATTTTTGATTCTTAATTAGTATGGCGTATGCGCAGAGCATTGCAGAGAATCCCATTTTATTTAAATTATTAAAATCCATCAAGAAATGACGAAGTTATTAAAGTTTATTTAAAGCGACTTATCAAAAGGCGCGCGCTTTTTATGTCGACGTCACTTGTTACAATGTTCGCTCTGTGTCGCGCGTGTTTTGTTTACGGCAGACAGCGCTAGTGTGCTGCGCACACTCTTCCCGCGACGCGACGGATGACGTCACTTCAGTTTTTTGGAACTGAAATTGCTGTATCTTCGTCAATTTTGATCCGATTTTAATAATTTTTTCATAGTATTTATTGGGGTTTTTGCGCTAAATATCTGCATACTTAACAAAAACATGTGACTGATCCTCATTCTGTACATGTCTACATACTTTCTACATGTTTACACAACCCGTTAATTCCTTTGTTTACAATCTAAAGTGGCAAACGGGACTGCCTGCCTACCTGATGGTAAGTGATCACTTTCACCCATAAACCTGCAGCCCCAAGGCCACAGTTCACAGTTACCTTGAGGGGAAACACAATGGCTTCATATAAGCAGAGATGGGTTAGCACCCGGGTTAAAACCCAGTCATCACTCATTTCTGGGTGATGTGATGACTGAGTGGTTGGTGCAAGCCGGGTTACCCATCAACAAGTTGAACAGAGGCCTAGCATCTTCGGACAACGGACAGACTAGAACGTCGTTGCAACTGACGATCCTTAGAAGCTTCAAAGTATGGCAATTATAGAATTTTTAATATGGTTATGGTTGAAGATGAGTATGGCATCCCCAGGAGAAAAAAAATTAATGAACTACTTTCTAAGGCCATGACCACACATAAACTTTGGTATCAGGAACAAAATATTTTTAGTGATTTCTTGTCAACGCTAATTTATCGAGAAATGAATAAATAAATATAATTTATTGCACACAAATAACAGAAAATACGCAGTATACAAATATATACTAAATGTACAAGTAGTGGCATTATCGCTTTGAGCGATTTCTTCCAGGCCACTTTATAGCTAGATAAATTCTTACGGGAGAATCATGCGAGTGCAAAAAATACGATTTTTAAAGAGAAGAGAAAATAATATTATTATTTATAAAGTATATAAGACATATACGTATATAGTACATTTGTTCACTTTTTCAATGAAAGACTGGCTACCCATAGAACAGGGAATCCTAGTTTGGGAGCCAGGCTATTGCTTGTAATAATATATCTACATAGATATGTCTAGTATAAGGACCCTAATGTTCTTGAACCAATAATTAGGCCAAATAGCCAATAAGAAGGGCCAAATTAATAAGTAAAAAAATATACATAGTTGAAATAGGTATGTACATGTTATTAAAAATATTTGCCTTAAAAAAGCAGAGAAATATTTTTTATTACTTTGACAGCCTACAAAATGCAGCATTCAATTTCTACATGTCACTCGCTGGTCACTAGTGGAGTTATCGATAAATTGATAACGACAGGAAATCCCTAGGAAAATTTCATTCCTAATACTAAAACTTCTATGTCTGGCCATGACAGGTTACCTCTAAGAAGAACCCTGTGAATTAATGTTGTGCTTTTTCCTATGTGCATATGATGTCATGGACTGGTGAATAAGATCCGGCGTGTATAAAAACCTACGCTGAGTCCTAGAAATCCTATCAAGATAGAATGTTGAAGTAGACGCGACACGCGGGCCAACAATTTGGAATATATTGCAAAAACTTTTAAACGATTACTCGTTTTGCGCCAAGGCCAGGCTCGGGTAAACCATCTGCAAAAGTACCATATTGCTGGATTTTTAACTGGATATCTGTATTTCTTCACTAGAAACGTGACCGCGAGGCATAAATGGTGCGTGCTGTGTCCGAAAATCGGCACCCGCGAGACTGATATAAACAAATGGCAAAAACCGCTCTATCTTGATATGATTTCTGTGGACAGTATGTTGCAAGTACCAAAAATATCTCTACTAACTCCGATGGCTGCCTATTACAAACCGATCACATCCGGTACTCACCGCCTCGTCGTCTGGGGGCTCGAGTTTGCGGGGAGAAGACTTGGAGCTGGTGCGGCTCCGCTTGCGAGTCTTGTCCAGCTGGGACTCGTCCGTGTACAGTGATAGGTCCACTGGACAGACAGACGTACATTGTGGTTGCTTATATATAAGAGTAGCACCTGAAAAACACTTCACACATCAGAGGAAGAGAACATCAAGTGTGTTTTTATTTATATTACTAGCGGTTCCCTAGTGACGTTTTAGGGGTTCGACCTACCGACGATAATTTAATTTTACTACGTTTTTTTTTTCAATATTACTATTTTATTTATTTATTAGTTTATTGTACACACAAATATACAAAGAACAACACAAAGAAAAGAAAATTATACAAAAGGATAAGCTTATTTCTAAATCCTTCCAGCTAACCTGCGGTGAAGACAAGGGATTATGGAGAGGCAGTAGTCGCGTGTACCTACTATATATTAAATAATCATAGAACATATAATACAATAAGCATAAACTAATAAACTATAAATTGTTATTTACTACAGATACATAAACATATATGTATATACGAGTATAATAGAATATAATATGATATATCTATACATATAATAAAAGAGTAGAAAAAACAAAAGAAAAGCGAATCTGTACATTGAAGTTAAAAAAAAAATTTCACTGCCCGGACGTTACTGAAGACCAGTAGAGTCCAAAAATATAATTAAAAAAATTCTTATCTGTCTGTATGTATGTATGTATGTACGGGCTAATCTTGGAAACTGCTGAACAGAATTTGACGGCGTTTTCACTGTTTAATAGCTTTGAGTTCGGGCCTCATACTGGTATAAGTCATATCTCAATAAAATGTCAGGATGCTGATATACAAGTTGAGCTCTCATTTCATATCATTTGTATGAAAGTGTAGTTCAACATTACTGGTCTATGCAAGAACTTGACAAAAAGTGACAGAGATGTTTTATAGCTCATTTATAGATTTATTTTAGCTGATGTATTTCAGGTATTTCCACAAGTCTCGATACAAAAAGTTCGCTATTCGATAATTAGTGGCCCTGTATTAGACCGGTGATCGTCGACAATGTCAATATCGAAGCTGTTCAGGAGTACGTCTGCCTAGGACAGACAATATAGTTGGGTAGGATCAATTTCAAAAGCTGACAGAAGAATCCAGTTAGGGTGGGCAGTATTCGCAAAACTGCGTCAAGTCTTTACGTCACCTATTCCACAATGTTTAAAGACAAAAATCTTTAATCAGTGCATCCTGCCTGTCATGATTACAGCGCGGAGACGTGGACACTGATGGTGGGCCTTATCCACAAGATTCAAGTGGCTCTGCGAGCTATAGAGACGGCAATGCTCGGGGACTCTATGAGGGATATGATTCGTAATGAGGTGATCCTATGAATAACGAAGGTGACCGACATAGCCGAAAAAATTAGTAAGCTGAAATGGCAGGTCACATCTGTCGTAGTACCGAACGGCCGTTGGGGCAGACGGGTTCTAGAGTGGGACGCGACGTCCCACGCGCAGGGTGGGACGCCCTGCTGCCAGGACGACCTGAAGATGGTGGCCGGAAGCGGCTGGATCTGTAGGGCGTTGTGGCATTCATTGGGGAAGGCATGTCCAGCAGTTTGACAGACATTTTGTTGTACAGTTAATTGGATATGCAACATAGGAAGGGAATAGGAGGGGAAGGAAGTCGGATGGAAAAGCATAGAGGGATTAGGGTAAGAGAGGAAAGATGAGGGGGCAGTGGTAAATAAAGGGTGTAGGAAGGGGTGGGTTAAGGGAAGGGGGAGAGGTAGGAGTAGGGAGAGGGAAGGGGTGGGGGAAAGGGTTTTCAACGTTGTGTAGTTGTGTAGGAAGGGGTGGGTTAAGGGAAGGGGGAGAGGTAGGAGTAGGGAGAGAGAAGGGGTGGGGGAAAGGGTTTTCAACGTTGTGGGAAGGGGATGGAGAAGGAAAGAAAGAAAGGGTATGGAAAGGACAAATTGGGGGGGGGGGAAGGAAATATCACCTAATTTGCACAATATTAAAATATAAAAAAATTCATTGATTATATGATAATCTTTTAATTCATGATAAATGTAAATGTCAACTTTATTTTAAAAAAAGCGGCCAAGTGCGAGTCTGACTCGCCCATGAAGGATTCCGTAGCAGCAAGTAACATAATATAAAAGTTATTGTAGTTCGTTGTAACTTTGATCGATGTTTTAATAATAGTATTGTGGTTTACGATTTATGACGTATTAAAAAAAACTACTTACTAGATCTTTTTCAAACCAATTTTCGATGGAAGTTTGCATGGCAATGTACATCATATATTTTTTTTAGTTTTATCATTCTCTTACAGGGGGGGGGGGGGGGGCACACATTTTACCACTTTGGAAATGTCTCTCGCGCAAACTATTCAGTTAAGAAAAAAATTATATTAGAAACCTCAATATCATTTTTGAAAACGTATGGGTTTGATGAAAAAAAATATTGAGTAAAATATATGAGTTTCAGTTCTAAGTATGGGGAACCCCCAAAATTTAATGTTTTTTTTCTTTCTATTTTTGTGTGAAAATCTTAATGCGGTTCACAGAATACATCCACTTACCAAGTTTCAATAGTAAGTTCTTATAGTTTCGGAATAAAGTGGCTGTGACATACGGACGGACAGACAGACAGACATGACGAATCCATAAGGGTTCCGTTTTTTGCCATTTGGCTACGGAAACCTAAAAAACTGTGGGCCAACGGGCGAAACCGCCGCCGGAACGCTAATTTTTACCCGACTTCAAAAAAGGAGGTTCTCAATTGGATAGTATGTTTTTTTATGTATATTAATATTTTCAATGCATAACCAGATTAATAGATTTCTTTTATTATTTAGTGACATGTAATACATAAGAATGTGTAATGTTAAGTTGTCCACGCGAACGAAGTCGCGGGCAACAGCTAGTAATATAATAAAAATATACGATATATTATTGATAGAGAGTAAGGTAGTGCCTTTTAACTTTTATAGGTAGCCTGTAAAAATACAAGAAATAAGACTGATGCAGAAATCCGAATTTGTATTTACATATTTAGTTATACACTTGCCGTGTGGTTTCCGGTAGAGTAGAATGGGACCACTCCAACTCTTCCCGTGGATGTCGTACAAGGCGACTAAGAGAATACATTATAAAACACCAATCAGGCCTCCCCAACCCGTCTGGCCAGCGCGGGGAGTGTAGGCCTGTGCCAGGGTTGTGTACTTAACTGATTCTACAATGAGGGAGCGACCGATAACTGGCAACTGTATATATTATTTATTATTCCATGATATTATTATATTTTGTTATTTAGATATAATATGTGCCTTTACTTTAAGATAATATAATACATATTTACTAATAAAATTTATATTATATAATAGATAACATAAAAATATATGCATATGCCACGCGACGCAAAGCAACGCGACGCGACGCAACGCGTTGGGTTGTGTCGCGGGTGAGAAATGTGTTTCTGCCCCAAGTGTATTGTAATAATATTTTTTTTCAACAACTCACGTCCGTCGGGGTGCTCCTCCGTGAGCTGGATGTTGTCGGAGCCGCTCTGCTCGGCCCTGAGCGCGCGCTGCAGGATGGACTTGGCGCGCGCCTCCTCCGCCGGCTTCAGCACCTGCGCGCCGCCGCCCGCCGCCGCGCGCGACAGCGACAGCGTCGTCAGCACGCACTCCATGTCTGTTGTAGAAAAACCCAGTCAAATGCGAGTCGGACTTTTACGAACTTCGTTTTCCTCTAAAGGATTTTTGCTGATTTCTAAAAAACTGTGCTAGTTAGAGACATTCCGGAGCTGGGTGAACTCCGGACATTATTAGCCTTACCGAATCATGCGGGGCTCTGATGAGGTGTACAATTATTTCCCTAGCTAATCGTGGATGTTGTTCGCAACACATCACGTCAAGGGGTATCAAGGGGCGAAAAGCGGGCGAAGGAAAGCCCCTTGGCGACATTAGATTGCACGAAGTGGCGATACATCGTCTCTGCCTACCCCTCTGGGACCGAGGCGTGAGCATTATATATGTGTTTATGTAGTTAGAGAAATAGTTTTATTTATCCTGTAATATTGACACAAACCTCTGTCAAGCCTGACCATGCTTGAAGCTAGGGGTTTCCATGAAAAATATCTCAACTCGGCTCGATGTTGGGAATATAAATGTGGTAGCAACATTGGTTTTTTGTTGAACCTATACCTCATACCACGAAGCAAAATAATTTTTCGTAGCTCATAGTTTCACCTCAAAGTGTTTTCCTTCATGATTGACACTAATTGGTAATTAAATTAGATAACAGATGATTTTAAAATGTGCATCTGTTATCTAATGTAATAACGAATTAGTGTCAATCATGAAGGAAAACACTTTAAGGTGAAACTATGAGCTACGAAAAATTATTTTGCTTCATGGTATGAAGTGTAGGTTGACTTAACCTGGCACAAAGTACTAAAATGAGAAAATAACTAAAAATAGATGTAATGTCAACTTCCGGCCAAGAACAAAATAAATTGAAGAAAATAATTAAGTGGAGAAGATGGAAGGAATAGAATGAATGACTAAATAAATTTTATTATTATTAAAAAAAAACATACACAATGGGACACGCGCTTACCCAGAAGATGCCTAGTAGTTGTTTCAGCATAGCACACACTTTATAATATTGCAAAGATATAACGTTAGAAGTTTGTCACGCCGTTTCTTCTTCACAGCGCTAACCTAGGATGCGTGAGTCAATAAAAAAAGGTATACAAATGTACCAAGTCCACTTAAGTGAAATAGATAGATAGATAGACATTTATTCACTGACACAACACAAGTTCACAAACAAGTAGAAAACATAAATTTCGTGGACAAAACATAACATATCGCTTCACGGGCACCCAACGAGATACAATAGAACTTCTACTGTTTACACGTCTACGTTGGGAGCCCGCGAGAGCGCAGCCTGGAGGCGCGCGTGTGTCCGTGTGTCGTGCCAGTGGAAAGGCCCTGACTCAGCATGTGTCGCCGCTAGCATGTGGCAGCGACGCTGGTAATTCTGCCAAATAAAGGATTTAGACTAACTTGTTCGTAACTGCCTTTAAATGCTTACGAGCTATGTATGCTCTGAAGTAGATGGGGTTGCGAGTAGTCCAATTAATTTTCTGGTTGCAAAGCTCTCTAAGATCTGACGATTTGTCCTGACAGCCAGCGGATCAATACGTCAGCATGCAGTAAATACGTACCAGTGACGTCATAGAAGTCTGGCTTGTAGGTCTCCCCAGACGGATCGGCGGCCTTGTCCTGAGACAACCAGCGGATCTTGATCTTGCGGGTGGCCCGGTACACATTCTGCATAGCTTGGCACACGTAGAAACTGCCCTCGGCGTTGCGGACCGCTAAGTACTCGTTCCTGGGGGAAAAATGTGAAGATTTCAAAAGTAGTCATCAAAGGAGATTCGATGGACCGACCAGTTAGCAGGTGAGATTTTACTTTACAAGACCTTCCGCGGGAGTCCTTAGAGTGGCAACAAACAGGTTCATTAGGTGGACTATCCGCCTATAAGTCCGCCTTTGTACACAGTTTAATTCCTATTTTATTATTTTTGTTGTTTGTTACAATAAGCGTTTAGATACATACTATCTGCATGTTTGTCGCTTAAAACAGTAAAACACTTCCACAAATTCAGCCTGTTTGGACTACGATTTGAAGACTACGAGACAGCCTTACTGCGATCATGGGACTTATGGGAGGACATAGGAAATCTAATAAATAAAATCGTAAACTTCGCGAGGTCTAATTTAAAACCTGGTGCATCTTGATACGCCACTTACAACCTGAGATATTAATAAAGTATTTTATTCTAGAAGCTAATATATGCAATATAACAAAGAAATATAATTATTATGTTCGGTACAATTCATATTGCGATTGGTTTGTTCTACAGCTGGAGCGGGAGGGATTGGATTGAGAGTTTGAGTGGGAGTGGGATAGGGAGCGAGAGTGGGAACGGGAGCGGATTCTGTAGTCCACGCGACTCGCGGACACAGCTAGTAATAAAATAGACGATTAATTGAATACAAACATGATTTTAAAAGATTGATGGTAGTTTGTTGTTTCTTCTTCACAGTGCTAACACATAGGAATCGGTAGATCATACAAAATTGACGTGAATAAATATACCAAGTGTACTTATGTGCAATAAAGGATTTTTACTTTGACGAGGCTAAAGGAAGCTAATGAAGCATTCAAAAGAAAGAGAGGAAGACCCGTGAAAAGATGGGATGATGACATCAGTGAAGTAGCGGGAGCGATATCGTCCAGGATGACCAGAAATCGGGAAAAGTGGAAGAGTCTGGAGGAGGCCTTTGTCAAAGGACAAGCTGGGGGAGAAACAATGGCTACCGAGGAGCCCAAGTTAACATAGTTATTTACATTATTCAGATGATTTTTTATACTTAGAGGCAACTAAACAAATGTGTAATGAAACAAAGTACCAGAATAAAGGCTTGATTTGTTTTTAATTTTATTTATAAAGGAAGCCAAGGTGTGTCAGGATCGCCATTGGCGCTCCCTTCCATCTGCCTACCTCATCAGGGATATCATCTTCATATCAGCCATTAGACGTCCACTGCTGGACATAAGCCTTCCCCAATACACCCCACCACACCCAGTCCTCCATCAGGGATATGCGTGAAGATAATATGTATACAATAAATGTAAAACAAAATGTAAAATTGTAAACAAAACAATGTCGACTTAGCCTAGAGTTCTCAATGTCCCAAAAGGTTGAAATAAATAAGTATGAGTAGTATGAGTACAATTTAATGACTAACTTGTAGAAAACGATGAGTTTGTCGTCATTGGGCTTAGTGGGCGTGGAGCGACCTGCCGAGGCAGACAGCTTGGTCGCCATCGTCAGCTCAGGCGTGGGAGACTGGTACAGCTGCACCTGCAATATGGACATATCATCAGCTTACTTCAGACTGCTGGAAGGATCAATAGTGATTCTAAGAGAGATTCTCTTTAAACACTCCTTCCCTGCCTCACTGACAGCCTGGTGCAGGGCTTTTAGCGATAAGATCGCCTAGATAGATAGATAAACTCTTTATTGCACACAAATTAAGGATAACAATAAAATAGGTACAGATTTTTGGAAAGTGTACAAAGGCGGCCTTATCGCTTAAAGCGATCTCTACCAGGCAACCTTTCTGAAGGAAAATAAGAAATACATAGCGACAGAGTATTGCAGGTGAAACAAGATGTATATACATATAAGCTATTTATTATAGTGTCGGTGTATTTTTATCATGCAATAAAGAGTAGCTGAATTGACTATTCTTGTGTAATATCAGTAAAACAAAATCTTGTTCAAAATTATTATCATTCAATTTGAATGTGTGGGTCAGTCTACTTCATCATCATCATCATCATCAGGTTATTTTTGTCTCCACTGCAGGAGCACAACCCTCTCTCATCTGCCGGAGACAGACGGAGGATTCGGCCTACACTCCCCGCGCTGGCCAGACGGGTTGGGGAGGCCTGATTGATGTTTTATAATGTATTCCCTCAGTCGCCTTGTACGACATCCACGGGAAGAGTTGGAGTGGTCCTATTCTACTCTACCGGAAACCACACGGCAATCTACTTGCATCTTAAAAACAAAATAAATAGATAGACTTGTCTAATACCAAACTAGGATTTTCTCCTGTGTTATAGAAATTAAACAAGGATAGGAGACAATTCACAACATAACATCCAGACAGGGACAAACTTGTACAAAGTTCTTTGTCCACAGTGGGAATCGAACTCACAACCTCTGGTGGTCGAGTCCAATGACCAATACACTAGGCCAACGAGGTGGTCAATAAACAAACAATACATGGTGGTTCAAAGTGGACCACAGAGTTTACATGGTAAACAACCGGTTTTGCTGCCTGTAAATGTTGCCAAGACGCAAATTGCGTTGGTTTTTGTATGACAAATGATTGTGTTCTACTTTAAGTCCTTATTATTTCAAGTTAGTTGTTATGGGGAAGACACAGACTCCTGAAATACAGTTTACCTAGTTTGGGAGTCAGCCTTCATCCTACTAATATTACAAACGCGAAAGTTTGTATGGATGGACGTTAGTTATTCTTTCACGTAAAAACTACTGAATGGATTTTAATGAAACTTAACAATAATATAGCTTATACATCAGAATAACACATAGGCTACAATTTATAAAGATATTGTGTGAATTGTCCAAAATATCAAGTAAGTAGGAAAAATGTACCATCTGCGAGCTATTCTGGCGTGCGCTGCCAAAACCGCTAGAGTTACACATATGTAATGTATTTTGGAAATGTTTATCTTAAATAGTCATACAAAAAAGCTACTCGAAATACTAATCGTGCGCAGACGAAGTGGCGGGCACCAGCTAGTAAATAATGTATCACAAATTTAATAAAGTTATGTTTATGTTATGTTTTTGAACATAATAACATTAGTATGTTTTGTTTAATTTGATTTTATTTAATTTGTGTACAATTGGAAGTTATTAATAAAGTATGTCTATGTCTAATTTAATACACTTGTGTATGTACTATTAAATTTTCTCTAGCATATGTAGGCTTTTTCTATTGAAGAAGCATACAGTATGATAGAAAACTGTGATATAGTTCTAACATTACTTAGAGTACTTCTAATAGTAATTACTAGCCGTTAAGTCATATTACCTGCTAGATTTTACAGTAGAATAGCAATTAAAATGTGAAAAATTAAACTTTACACAGTCTTCAAGAACACTCTAAACTTAATACCCATTCAATTTGCAATGTCGTGCATCAACTCATCTGTTTATCGCCTAGTAAACAAAGTAGCTAATTTGTGACACTTCAATTGAAAAGGGATCTAATGGCCTATGGCGATTATGACCTTCGTAGTTTAACTTTGTACGAACTTAGCATAAGAGCTGCAATTACAAGGGCGTAAGCGCCTAGAAGTATTAATTCCGTTTTCGCATGGTATCATTTTAATAGCTATTTGTGTTTGGCATACGTAATATTTAGCCAAACATTTTTGCCAGTGGCGAAACGTTGGAACTAATGTTAACGCTAGTCGTAACAGGCCGACAGCGCCATCCCTATTAGTAAAAAGACATGTGGAAAAATGTTCCTAAATTAAATTAACATTCAACTTAGATTTAACTTCATATTTTTAAAATAAGCTATTACGATTTTCAAAACTTGGTATAGACAGTACATGTCCTCGAATAGCAAATAATATACTTTTTACCACAGTAAATGAAAAATATTATTATTATTATAGGAATAATAGGTGAGCAGCAATTTCTCTGGGAATACCTGCCCACCTATAATTAGATAATATGCTGTACCATAATCATGTTTCAGGACGTCCTGACACGGCCTGCCGAGGAGTTTGGCAAAGACGAGACCCTGGAGCATCTCTGGGCGGCCAAGGCGATGGAGCACAGTGATATTTACTTTAAAGTTAGTCATATTTTAAGTTTGAGACCTAAGTACCTTTAGATTGCTAAATTGTAGATACTACCTATTACTAAAATAAGTATATTATTATGGGGATAATAGGCGAGTAGCATATTTCTGGTATGCCTATATCTGAACTGGTGTATTTATGTCTTTGAATTGTCACTTGTAACACTGGTTTTTGAAGAACTTGTCTAGTCTGTTTTAAAAGTGTTCACTGAGGGGACATCGATAACGTCCTGCGGTAAATATCATAGTAAAGTGGACTAATCATGGAAAACATTTAAAACCAATTCGAAACACTTGCATTCTAATAAATGTAAAATTGGATAGACTAGAAAATCACAATTCACAAATCTTAGCTTTTGATGGTCCACTGTTATAACATAAGCCTCTCCATAGTTTCTCCACTGAGCCTTATCCCATGTCAGTTATGTCCAAACAATTCACAAATATAGCATCCAAGTTAGGACTAAGTTGTAAAAAATTAAAAGTTATCTGGAATCATGACCAAAGTTACCTCTCATTTTAAGTAATGGTAATAAAATTGTACAAAATTAAAGAAACTTTGGACAGAATTAATGGTGATACAATGATAAAATGCAATAATATCAAAGATCTTTTTATCAAGGATAAAATTAGTAAGTAAAAAGACTGGGGTCTGCAGTGAGAAGAATAAAAGGAGGTGCATGAATATGTTGATGGATGTGAGTGAGACTAATAAGTGTGTCAGGATCGCGCAAAGTGGCAATCCATCGTCTCTGCCTACCCCCCTGGGACCAAGGCTTGAGCAGTATGTATGTATATTTTTGACATATACTAGTTTATGTTATGTATGTAGTAACTTATATAAGTATCTATAGGCATTCATTTATTCTTAGTATGTATAGTACAATATTTTATCATAAAATTTCAATATAACCATGAAATTTTTTTGGTCTCCCGATTTTTTTTCTTCTACAGTGAAGGTTGACAGGAAGAGATCTCTTATAGAGATAAGTCCACCTTTGTTCTAAACCATCTTTTAGGGATTGAGGCGCGCGTATAAACCTTGCGTCGCCAATATTGCAAATAAAAGTCCTTGTTATCTTAATTTACCACTTACTCCAGGCTAAAAATGTTTAAATAGATCTTTAAACAAGTTGATAGACATATTACTAAGCCCATGCGCAGATTAATATGCAAATCTTTATTTTACATTAAAAAAAAACAAAGGAGAATGCCCAAAAGTGGGCCTAAGTTGCGTCTTTACCATTCATGTACCAAAAATATTGGTCTGAATTATGAATCCACTCAAATTTTTTTCAAATCTAATGGAATAGGGAGTTTAAAAATAACATATATTAAACACGTTGATTGATTTCCGCCGGCCGACCGGCATCTTTTCAACTAAAGTAGTGAAAGCAGAATTAAAGTCGATATATATTTATAATCGATATTTGTCAACCATAGTTGATACTGCCTTTCAGTTACTGGCGCGATAATCCACCCATCACGTTTTTCATTTACTAACTGGAAATACGGTATTTATACAATTTAAAATAATACACACGATCTTAAAATATATTAATGGAAATATTGTTAGATAACCGAAATATCGATTATTCATTTTGTTAAATCGATTTAGTAGAACCTCACTATTGATATGCACTATGGTTTCGTACTGTGACGTCATATCCGATATGATGTCAACACCTGTTTTGTCTCCGTTTGTTTACATTATGTATTTGGGTTAAAAAATCTATTTTAATGAGTCTAATGTAGTGTCGAACGCAATATACCGTCGCCGATTAATAACCAAACTATGACATCCAGATCGGGAACGGTTAATTGTGGCCATATACACACGGTGTTGTGAAAACTGTGCGCCAACGAAGATTTCATTCCAAGTAAGATTATTCAATTTTCCCACTAAATAGTTAAACGATTTTCTTTTTATAATAATGCTTAGTATTTTGCCTGTATTTTGACGACAATTTGATCCAGACGCAAGGTTAAAAGTTCAAGGGCAAACTCCCATACAATTTTGGGCATTCTCCTTTCCTATGAGAAACTAAGTCAAACTAATTCAACATTCAGTATACTGCAAGAAGTCAGTAATTACTGGGGAATAACCAAACTGCCCATTAGTTAGCTGAAGTCTTCAATGCAAAATTCCAAGAATCCTAAATGAAAATAAAATACCAACCTTAGTCCTGTTCCTCTTAGTTCTTGGGTCAGGGGTGCCTGCAGAGTCTCCGTCAGCAGCTCTCTTAGCTGGAGTTGGACCTTCATTCGCCTTTGGAGAGGGCTGCCTTCTTTTCCTCATTGGAGGAGTCACTGTAGCCAGTTTCATTGTAGATTTAGGAGTAGGTTTTGGCTCTACTTTTGCAGGTTTAGGTTCAAGCTTCGGTTCTGGTTTTTTCTCCTCCAATTTTTCTTTCTCCTCTAGTTTTGGTGGTGGTTTCTGCTCTTTCTCTGGCTTTTGTTCTTTTTCCTGTTTCTCTATGGGTTCTTCTTTTTTGGGAGGTTCACTTTTGTCTACTTTGACTTCTTCTTTTTTCTGTTCTACAGCATTTTGTATCGGTTTCTCCACTGTAGGTTCTTCTTTCTTGTCTTCAATTTTAGCAGGGACTTCAATTTTGGCACTTTCCGCTGTAGCAGGCTCTGCTTTCAGAGGTGTAGGAGGTTTTTCCTGCAACTGACTGTCATTAGCTGACTCTGGAACTGGTTTATTGTCACTCTGTGTTGGAGCCACATCTGCTGTTGGTGCAGGTTTAGGCTCTGTAGGCTTTGAAGGTGATTTTTCTGGGGCTTCATTAGCAGTAGCCACTTTAGGTTGAGCATGACCATCTGCCTGGCTCACTGGGATTGCTGGCTGTGTCTTCTGCGGAGTACTCGGAGCACTGGTCGGTTTTTCAGGAGGTTTTGGTGTACTTGGTGAAGTCTTAGCAATATCCTGCTTTTCTTTATTAGGCTCAGGATTCTGTGGCTTTAGTGCAGCGGGAGTATTAGAAGCCACCTTTGTTGACTCAATAGTACCATTTGCATGTCCAGCAGAATCGGGCTCCTTCTTTTCTGGGGTTCGAGTTAGAGCCAGAGGCTGCGGCTTGTCTTGTACAAGACTGAGGGGAGAGCTGGTGCTAGCACTTTTGCTAGGACTGGCAGCTATGTTAGTTGGTGCAACGGAGTTTTGGGTGACATGGGAGAGGTTTCCATGGTGACTCATGTTCTGTGCCATCTGAGCCATGTTGGCAGACACCGGCGCCATAGAGGGCACGGGGTGGGGCGGTACCTGGGGCACGATAGGAGCGTGATGCACTAAGTTCTGCCCGACGAGGTTGTTTGTGGGATGGTGTAGCGAGTTTTGCGCGCCCTGAGGCAGCCCCACGGCGTGGTTGGCGTTGGCTACGTTCCCCTTGGCGGGGCTGGCCTGCCCGCCCGCGCTCGCGCCCGGCTGCGCTGCTCCGGGCCCCGGCTGGGGCAGCACCGGCTTTAAAGCAGAATTCATATCAAACGCGTCTAAAACACCGCCCAAGCGTAAGCTGAAACATAAAGTTGGCGCGTTACACGACACTGTTGTTGTCGCAGGTTAACAAACCGCAGTGTCTTTGACCCACAACAATAATTTACACATATACAATTTATAGTACGCGCGTAAGTGTGCCGAGTGGCCCTTTATATGACCGCCAGCGGCGATGCTGAAAATGATAAGGGAAGTTACCACTATCCGATCCGAAGACAATTAGTCCATGAAATAGCCCCGGTGTGGCGGCCGCGGAACGGTGATAGCCGCAAAAAATATGCGTTGCTCTGAAACTTCCGTGATACGACCGCCGACTGCTTGAGATGACGCTGGCCTGCACAAGCACTATGCACAAACACTAGATCTCACTCCCGGCACAATAATTCCATGATTAAATCACAGTTTTTACCACGAATTAGCATTCAATTTACTCTAGAACAAGTACATAATAGGCACAAAGTAGTTCAGAGATGGCGTCGGCACAACGCGCATGCGCCACCCTCTATTTGCTTTCGTCCAATGAAATCCAACTATGATTCGAAATACAAACGAATGGCTCCGAGTGTCTTATCTCTTTCTTACTCACTACTGCACTATATTGCTATTTCTTTTTACATCGGTTCGATAAGTTGCGTTCACGATTAGTAGTAGTATTTGTTTAACACGAACACGGTATAAATATTATTGAAAAATAATAATCCTTAGTTCAAAATGCAATTTTATTCGAGATATCTTTATTAATGTTCCATTTACTCAATGATCGGTTATACAAATTGCATATTTTTAGTTCTAATAAAAGTAATAAAATTGAATTTAGAATTTAAAAACGAAGTAACGCATTTGCTCATATTTCCCGCCATTTTAAATTGTAGATTTGATCGGTTTGGAGGACGCGCAAAAACGTTAAAATTTATTTTTTCGTGATATATTTGCTAAAATGGCTGAATCTAGTAGTCTACAAACTTTAACAAGTGTTTCTACGGAGGTTGAAGAGTCGCAAATAAAAATTAATCTTGTTAATCTGTGTATCAAAGGTAAGGCTCATTTGCTAATCGAAAAGTTGCAAACAACCTATAGCTATTTCAGATCTCTCCATCAGTTTATTTCCACTTTAGAACTTCAAAACATACCTATTTTTTTTACATTAACGTTACTTTATCTGATGTACAATCGCGGAATGAAAAGGTTCTTCATTGTTCAAATTCGTTCCTTCAAGATATCACCAAAGAAGATATAAATGATATCGCGAGCACATGTTAGGTACGTTTTCAAACTATGCCAACATAACAAACTATTGCTGCATGAAAAATTATGTTCATTTGTTTGATAACAAAGTTTAAAATGTATCAGTTCTGTAATAGTGACAACACAGGATGGAGTCGGTAAAATCGTAAACAAACATCACGTTGCACTGGTACAAGCAAAAATATACTTTATGATCACGAACCTTTTCATACCGCCACTCTACCAAGTATTATTATGTATTCTATGACTACAGTCATTTTGCTATGAAACATTACAAAGTTCATTCTAATTTTAACATTATCGTCATTGGGTAAGGTACTAGGGCTGGTCACTTAATTCGGAATGGACTACTTACCGATTTCTATCAATTTTAGCTCAACAAGATTTAGCTCATAAATTACGAAAAGAGTCCCAGCGACGTAAAGAGATATGTAGTTACGTCCATAAAAGCAATTTGCAGTTGGAGACAGAAATAAGAAATGCAGATCAAGAAATCAAAAGGTAGGTAACAATTTAAGGCCTCCGTCAGACGCGCGACTTTACGATTCAACAAATCGACAGTCTGTTATCCACGCAAATACATATAATCACAGAACACAATATGTATGCTCTCGTACACATTGACACCGCTCATAGCCAGTGTGGTTTTGTACCTTCGGTAGAGGGAAGCGCCAGAGTGGCGACTCCCTTCTAGTCAGTGTTGCTTTATGGAAACGAATGAGCTGTACTGTATAATGCCAGATCCATACGTTTGCCACTTGCCGCAAACAAACAAACAAAAATATAAAATTTGTGTATTTTTTAGGGAACAGGGAATATTTTGGAAATTTTCACATAAGTATGTACAAACACTGTCGCTTGATGTATATTTCATTCCAGATTAATAGTCCTATGAAAACCAACGCTATTTACGTCTCGGTAACATATACATGAAAGGGTCACCAGCAGCAAAAACAGGTTTGTATTACCATGTAAACTTTGCAGTCCACTTAGGAACACCATCTATTGTGTATTTTGTTTTCGAGACGCAAATGCGTTTGTTTTCATAGGACTATTAATCTGGAATGAAATATAGGTATCTTATGCCGGATCCACACGTTTGCCACTTGCCACAAACGAAATATTGATATTTGGCTCACTTAATTTGTTCAAGCGTTTGTAGAAGCTTGAAGTCATGACATGACCCACGACGCAGAAACGGACACTGGCGGTGGGCTTTATGATTGATCCCAAGTTTCAAGTCGCTCATCGAGCTATGGAGAGGGCTATGCTCGGGGTTTCTTTGAAGGATATGATTCGTAATTAAGAGATCCGACGAACGAAGGTGATCGACGTAGCCGAAAGGGTTAGCAAGCTGAAGTGGCAGTGGGCGGCCACATCTGTCGCAGAACCGACGGCCGTTGAAACAGACGAGTTCTGGAGCGGAGACCACGGATTGACACGCGTAGGGTGGGACGCCACGCCGCCACGCCGCCAAGTGGATCGACGTTCTGAAGAAGGTGGCCGGAAGCGGCTGGATGCGGAGAGCGGAGGGCTGGGTGTGGAGGCGTTCATTGGGGAAGGCCTATGTCTTGCAGTCAGATGACGTCTTAGGGCTGACCTGATGATGATGTAATTTAGTGTGTAAAAAATTTCAGTATGTTGGCTGCTTACGAGTCTATAAAATTAGCAAATGTGGAACTTAAAAAAGAGTTGCTACTATCTAAGGAAAATAACTTAGAAATGATTGAACGCATGAAGAGCGGAGAAAAGAAATACGAAGAACTTTGGCTACAATGTAAGAAGAGATATGAAAGCATTCCTTTTGTTCAAAATTGGCTGCAAGTTCTGAAAAAAACGGAATCACTAAAGGCCAAAATTGAAATTCTTGAAAATGATGCTGAAGTATTACATCAAGATATAAAAACAAAGAACAAAGTACTCCTGGAATTAGATAGGAAACAGATAATACGATTGGCGAATTTTTTTGTTCACCAAATGCCAGCCAATTTAAAGATAATAAATGAAAAATCAGATGAAATAAACAAGCTAGCTGCCGACATAGACGCATTAAGAAAAGAGCAAAATAACAAACATAAGAAAATTACTGGTTCGAGCCCACAAGTTACAAAAGTTGATATACCACCACCATCTGATAACAGTCATACAAATATGCTTGACAACTGGCCAAACTTAAGCAAAAATATTAATGACTCATTAATGGTTAGTTAGATAACATTACAAACATCACTGATGTTAACTCTTTTATGACATTTAATCATAATCATATTTATATCTTATATGTTAATAGATACCAAAATTGGAGCTTGGAAATAAACAGCTAGATGTTTTAAACGTCAGATTGGAGGTAATTATAACTTTTGGAACTCACATGTGAGATAAATCAGATAATATCAAACTTAAATCATAAACATCTCATACCCATTTCAGCTACATAAAGTAGTTATGTATGATACTGCTCCGGTAAAAAGATCAAATTCTGTAACTGAATTGGAGAAAACCGCCAACAATCGTTCCAAAGAAGAAGTAAACCTGAATAATGATTTCATACCTACTTATTTCAATAAGCCTGTAGGACTAGGCGCTACCGCTGGTTCAAACGATGCATCTGAAAACTATTCTAAGAAAAAGCTTATAAACATTTTAGAGGATTTAAAACTGGATGAAAGCGAGACGAATAATATTATAGCAAAAGTAAATCTTTTTGAACTTCAAGAAGTTAATGTGATTGGTGCAAATACTGCTAAAACTGATGATTTTGTTAAAACTTCAAATACTCTGGTATTTAAATATTGTTTTTTTTTAAAGCCAATTATGTGGAACTTTATTACTTACCATTTAGCACTTAGCATTTAATTTTATTTATTACAATTACAGGTTTACACATCTTTGGGGAATGAAGAGTTAGAAGAAATAGATTTGACGAAATCTAGCTCTCAGAATATTTTGAATCCGCCTTCCCAGTTTTTAGATCTTACTCAGGTTAAATAATTACATAAGTTCATATTACAGCTTTGAATCAAGTAGAGTAAGCTTCGGCTGGGGAAATTGAAAATGGACGCTCATTACATCTGGTAGTTGTTATTGACTATCTTATGTTTCGCATAGTGTAATGCTTAGATTTACTTTAATGCTAATTCTTTGATTAATGTGATGATTTAAGTGTCTATTGTATCTATTTCAATGTTTACGTGCTTAGGAATACGTTATAAGGAGCACGCAAAATGAGGTGGAACTTATTGTTTATTTGTCAATGGAAGATGTTCCTTCTAAGAATGTTTTGCCTCAAATAAAGGTATATTATTGTTGTTTTCTTGCGAAAGGCCTATGTCTAACTGTGGACTAGTATAGTCTAATTTGATATGTAGAAATATTTTCTATTTGAGTTTCATATTTGATATTTTTTGTCTACTGAATGTCAATGTCTCGTACCTCTTTGTCGTAAATACAAACTCGGATGTTTTAGAGTTCACAAGAGAGCGTGAAGAAAATGGTATCATTTGAATTACCTGTAACCGTCGAAGAAGTACCAAATATAAATAGTGATACCTCTAAAGGTAATACCGAAAATGAGACTAATGAAACTGTAGACAGTCAACTGGGAGAAGATACGCCTAAAGCGACTGATGATAACTTCATGAAAATTAAGGATATGATACTGAAAAAACATAACTTAGATGATTTAGATTTGTCGCCTCAATTCGTTTACGCTAAAAAGACAGCACTACAAAAGGTTCTTAATGTTAGTAAAATAAACAGATAAAAACAATTTAAAAAGAAATAGGACTCTTACCACGATTTAACTTGATTTTGGTTTCCCGGTATTATTCCCTGACTACTCGGTATATAGGGTAGACAGATTAGTGTGCTCTTAGTTCCATCGGCACACCGCAGCACTTAACTCGTGAGTCGTGACCATGGTGCGGCAACTGCGCCAAACTATCGGTAACTCAAGTCAATTATGGTAAGACTACTGTTTTTTCTCTAGATCGTTTGATTATAACTACAACGAAGGTTTTGTAGTGCAGGATACAGTTGACGTTTCGAATTTATTTAAGTTTAAATTTTATTTTAACGTTGCAGATAGATGAAGACGAAAAGATGGTAACATCAAAATTTTTCAACCAAGCCAAACAATTAACCCATGAGACTGAAGACATATCGATCGAACAAAGTGATGAAGTAGGAGCTAAAGTGATAGAAATAGATGACAATTCCATGGATCAGCTAATAACACAGAATGTGCAAAGTCCACCTGCCACAGCGGAAGATAAAACTTTCAAAGAAAGACTTTCAAAGGTACGAGACATTGCAGACATTGATTCTTTCACTAGATGAATTTGGTACTAATACGAGTAGTTCGGAAAATCAACCATTAAGGATAACCAGGGACAACTAAACTAAACCTGCTAAGTATTATGACTTTATTATTCTATATCTTTTTTTAGCAGGCTAATGACGCAGCAAAACCCGTAGCCGGATTATTATTCAACCACGGCCCTCAAGGATTCCCCGAGTCCTTGGACATATCACTGAGCACAACTGGTTTTGAAGATGGCGACTGTGACTACCCACATTGCATTGGTATAAGGAACAAAACTAAGTAGTTTTGATATTTTAGAAGTTATTATATACTTACCATCCAAGAGCATAAAAGTAAAACAATGTTTCGTATTTCAGATAACAGCTTACTTCTGTCTCCAAAAGCAGATTTACAGCCTAGTGGCACTACTGCTGGTAGTTCTCAAGAAGTGCCAAACTTTTTATCAGGTGTTACTGCTTTACTTATTGCTTTGCTTTGAATTCTAACAATGCATTTTTGTTTATCTCAAATCTTAAACAGAGACAAATTAAATGTTACCTTCAATATGTACTTTTGATGTTTTAGGTTTCCGGAAAACGGGATTGTTTTTCTTTGGGAAAAACCGTGTTGCAGAAACTAACCCAGAATCTAGCGCACCGAACCTGGAACAAAAGTTTAATTTCAATTTCGATGGGCAACCAAAACCAAAAGGCGGTTTATTTAGTTTCTTTCGTTAATTTTTCCCGAGTATTGCAGCACAAAACTAATTTTATTGATAGTTCTAATACATTTTAAATTGTTAGTTGTCAGGTTTCAAATTTCATTGTTTACTGTGTTACATTTTAATTGTTTTAAGTCTAATAAAGATTAAAGTACTGTCAAAAACTAACATAATATATGGAAAAAGAACCATCTAACCACTCCAACTACGTTATCGTATCATGATGAAAGAATTGCATGCAATCATTATCTACATGACGTTGTGCCGTGTGGTTCCCGGGCCACCTTCAATCTTCCTGCGGGTGTTGTCAAGGCGACTAAAGCATTGCACCAGGGACGCCAGCAGCGTTTTCCTGTGTATATTACTGCGATTACCAATCCGCCTGCCAAGCGTGGTGATTATGGCAAAACCCCCAAAGGATAGCTCAAGTAACATATTTCGGCTGATGACAATGATGTCCGCGACAACATATCATAACCTAATAAATAAAAACGTAAACTTCGCGTGTCTGTACATAGAAAATATTGGGCCGTTTGCATAAAAAAGGGGGTCTAAGGATATTATGTAATAGAACACTTTAGATTTTTGTCTATTAGTTTGTGCACGCATGACGTAAAAATCTGAACCGGATTCAATGGTCTGCAGTGGGCACAGCTAGTAGTATATGTTATACTGAGCAGTAGAACTAATTGGACGGCCTTTATTATATTTTTAAATTCCAGTATGTGATACTAAGCAGTATAACTAGTTGGACTTTTTTTGTCCAATTTGCCCGATCGTAGAACTAATAGATGACTAGATGGACTAGTCCATATATAATTGCCAATTGAGTTTGCCCGCCCACCAATTTTAGTTAAAGTTGGTACTGCATTGATGATATTGCATTGATCTCAACGCTTATTGAGGTCATTATCAACTGATTAGGAAAACTCCCAAGGAGAACGTCAGTCGGTAAAATTTTGTTTAAACAATTTAATGGCCTTTACTGCTTTTTTGCATACTTTGACAATACAGTCGGTGCCAAAATCGCTCATGGTCATTCAGAACTAAATATTAAATGTAAAAGTAATAAATACGGACAGCAAAATTTCTTTATTAAAAATTTAAAAATAACAAACTTGAATTGCAATCGCAACTGTAAAATCGCATGTGTGTACTGACTATTAAGCCATTTAGAGTGAGTTGATTTTGGTAAATGAATTGTACGTAATTTCTTGCAAAGAGAAAAAATGTTAAGAAATATTAATTTTGCTCTTTTAATAAACATTTTTGAGTTATTTTACTTTAATTTTTGCAGTTATTTTAAAAACCGCGGCTTTTCTTCCCAAGGTCGATCGAAGATGGAAGCCTTGTTTTCTGCAATTCGTTTGTTTTGTACTTTATTAGCACTAACCGTTTTCGAAAAGAGATAAGGATATTATTCTATATTGCGTTATTTCACTTTGCTCTTTTATTTAATTGCATTACTGTGCGATTAAATTTGATGTATGGCTGACTGACCGCTTGTGCAATTTTGTTTAAAATTATTTGAATTCTAATTTGTAAGTGTTAAATAGTAGTACACGCCGTTTCTCATATTATATTTAACTGTATATAAATCAGGTGCTGGAGAATATGGTAAGCGTTCCTTTCTATCTGACATCTAGTGTTCAATAATTTTATAAACCATGCATTCCTACTTTTAACTACGGTTTTTAAAATAATCCTAAGTAAATTAATTACTCTTACAGTGTCTGGAAAGTTAATTTTACATGAATTATGGGGAGATTTAGCGGAAATATAATATCAAAATGTTGGGTCAGTGAACTTGCTATTGACCTATATAGGTTATGTATCATTTAATGTATTTAGCCATGGCAGCTTTGCCGGTTACTCTGGTGCTAGTTGCTACATACTTAGTTTGTGCTGCGGTGTGAGGCAACTTTTGCATAAGATTGGGTGGTAGTGCTGTACAAAGACCGACGCCGAATTTAACAATACAAATACTACAGCTGTTAAGCCTAAGCACGGTTAGGGTGTACAATAGGGGGCGCTATAGTAAAAAAAACCGGCGTAAAAATTTGAGCTAGACGATGAAGCACTGTACATACTGTGCGAATGGAACATACTAGCTGCATGGCGAGTTTTTTATAGCGCCTCCTTTCTTACGCTCTGACTGACCACAGTCTACTTTTTACCTAAGGAATATAGGCAATAATACCTTAGATGCAATTAATGCACAGGTTGGTACAAAGACACAGGGTCGAAGTGTCTCTGGGAATACCTGCCCACCTAAAATTAGATAATATGCTGTACTATAATCATGTTTCAGGACGTCCTGACACGACCAGCTGAGGAGTTTGGCAATGATGAGACCCTGGAGCATCTCTGGGCGGCCAAGGCGATGGAGCACAGTGATATTTACTTTAATGTTAGTCCTATTTTAAGTTTGATACCTAAGTTCCTTTAGATTGATAAAATTGTAGATAATACCTATTACTGAAATAAGTATATTGTTATGGGGAAAGCATAAGCGAGTAGCATATTGCTGGTATGCCTATATCTGAACTGGTGTATTTAAGTGTTTGAATTGTTACTTATAACACTGGTATTTTAAGAACTTGTGTAGTCTGTTTTTAAAAGTGTTCATTGAGGAGACATACCTTGTGGTAATATATGTAAGTATTTAGCTGTCAAGAAAGTCCTGCTAGCCTCATATTCAGGTGATTGATTGTTCTAATCTGGGTCTGCATCTATTTCTGAACTTCATTATGGTTAATTATCATACCATCACTGAAGAAAAACATTGTGAGGAAATCAGCATACATCTAAGAAGAAATTCTGAGGCGATTTGATGTGAAGTCCACGAATCATCTTTATACCAGGACTATAGCCCATATGACCTCTTGAGAGGGTGGACCTGTGCTCTAGCAGTGGGTTCATATTAAATAATGTTGATAGTTGATTATTTTATTTAGGTATGGGCAGCAATTCAATTGCTTCAAGTTAAATAAGTAATAAACTTAGTTAGATTTGTTACCCCTGTGTGGTTCTCAGCTGCCAAATCTTCCCGTGGGTGTCGTTTCCTGTGTATATTAAGATCATTATTGTGATCACCCACCTGCTTGACAAGTGTGGTGATTATGACAAACAGGACATCCTGATATCCCAATTAGGACAGCCCACCAAGACTAGCATTCTATATACGCTTATGTTCAGCAGTGGACGTATTTCGGCTGATGATTTGTTACGAGCGCTTTCGCAGTCACAATATATAGTGGCATGTGCGCGAAGCTTTCGCTGTGAAAAACTCGATATTTTGCATCGGAAAAAACCACTCGTAATCAAGCCAGTGACTGTATTGCTTTAAGACGGCAATACATATGACGTCATCAAATAATTGGTTATTATTTCGTCTAAAATCTCTGCTGAAATATTTTCTTATGTATTTTCCAGGTGCTGTGTTCCGTAGACACAAGATGGCTACGTCTCACACCGCATGATGATCTTATCTACACACACTTCAGACAAGACTTCCCCGACCTAAACGTCTCGTACATCAAAGAGCACGAAATAAAAAACAACGCCAACAAAGCTAAGTGGAGAATATTCTGTGAAAAGTTTAAAAACATCGTAGAAGACTACAGTTTCGGTACTTTAATGAGAGCAGACACAAAAGGAGATTACTCCGAACAGAATACAATGTTAGTGCCTCGAGTGCAATTTTACGCAATAGAAATAGCAAGGAACAGAGAAAGTTTGAATAACGAAGTGAAGAAACGATTCAAATGTGCATCGAAGGCTAATATGGAGGCCCAGAAACACAAAACGGAAGTTGCCGTGTAAAATGTCAGAGAAGAAACCGTGCCATGAATGTTTATAAATTGACAAGTTAAGAGTTGTGGGTGTAGGGGCTTGAGAGAGGCTCTTCAACAGGTTATTTCCACTGAAGTTCTATTTATTTCACGCAGAGTTCTCCTCCATCATTCCCTCACTGCTGTGGAGAGTGACTGTACAAAATGACCCCACGCATTACGGTTATTGGCCAGCTGCACTGCTTCACACAAAGATCCGCCAGCCACCAGGTCCGAGTTCGTCCTCTGGCATGCCTGCCTTTCACTTGACACACGATGATGAGCTTCGCCAGGTGCTTCGGAGACCGTATAACGTGACTGAGAAGCTTAGGATCTCTTCATTGCAGATAGTGGAGAGCCATTATTTTGAGCTCTATGAGAATGGAGTCATTAGGTATAGCAAGTAATTTTGAGTAAAAAGAAAAAAACTTGCCAAAGAAATTGAACTCTTCGCCAAATAAATAGAACTTCAGTGTGAATCAGTAAAATGACATTTACCTTTGAGTAGACGCATGAAGCACAAACAAACATTTAGGAAAACCGAACACAAATTAGTGAAAACATAATTTTTATAGCTCTTTCTTGCCTGTTTATTTGCCTGAAGCATTTATTTCTACCAAAGACTCAATTGATATAAACTTGCTTATGGTATTTAAGTTTAATTTTGTAGTCCTGTACTGGATTTTTTTTACGAGCAAAGTGCATGACTCAATATACTGTCTTCCTTTTAAACAAGGTACCCAAGTAGGGTATCTACTAAGATATTGTAAGCAGACGAGGCATTCCAATGTAGCCTTAGGGTGGAAATGCACTTGTGGTCTTTGATTTGTTGCAAGTAAGAGGGTAGCGACAGTAGCCACCATCAGACTTCTCGTTTGCATTCATTCTATATAAATAAAATTAGATGGGCAGGAACTGTTTGGTTCGTACAAGGGATTCGAATTTATATAATCTTAAATGTATGTATATTTCATTCCAGATTAATAGTCCTATGAAAACCAACGCTATTTACGTCTCGGTAACATATACATGAAAGGGTCACCAGCAGCAAAAATAGGTTTGTATTACCAAGTAAACTTTGCGGTCCACTTAGGAACACCATCTATTGTGTATTTTGTTTTCGAGACGCAAATGCGTTTGTTTTCATAGGACTATTAATCTGGAATGAAATATAGTAAATTATATTCTAAATTGTTGTATGGTACTTGGGTAAAATACTTGCACGTACCAGTTACATCTGCCTAAAAGTGCATTGACCCCTTCTGTACAAGTCAAATAACTAACGAATAATCAATGAAGCACGTTGCGTAGTAATGTCTGACTGTAACATATGACGAGCGATAATTATCTAAAATTCGACTTGCAACAGATGGGGTCGATGTTCTTTATAGCAGATTTAGCTGGCATGTACGTATTTCTAGTTATTTAATTAGAACAATTCTTCCATGAGCCCTTGGTCATACAAAACTTACAGGAGATGCAACAATACTTTCTCAATAGTATATATACTAGTTGCACATTATATTTGTTATTTTTGCCACACGTTTCTACCAGGCTACACTGGCCTTGGTCACGAGGTGTAATATTCACGTGTAAGACCAGTATAATAAATATGTACAAAATGCGACCGTAAAGATACATGCTACTTTCTTGGTTCTCTCAAAATGGGCTGGTGCCATCGACTATTATGCCCAAAATAAATATCACAGACATTCACCCGTGATTGGCCCCGTCCGATGGTGCTATGTTATGATTGGTCGGATACGATGACGCAAAGATGGCACATGCCAGGAGCCTCTGATCCCAGTTGTCCCGTTGGGTAGTCCCGTTACGGGACAAATGGGATTTTCTTTTCCCAATTATCCCGTGATGACGCAGCATTTGTCCACAACGGGACTAATGGAATTTATTTTACTTAAGGTGTTTATTAGTCTATGGTAAGCACTATCAAGACATTTTCTAAATTTTCTGTCTGTGAATAGACCCTCAACATGACGTCACATTATGGATACTGCCCATATACGAGAAAAGGCCGTTAAGTGTAATATTAGTTTTGCGTACGTTACAGAAACGTACCAAGGTTTTCTGTGATTGATCTTCAATTGGTCTAGAAACTACTTTTCATAGAATTCCAGAAAATTTATTTTATGTAAGTACTATAAAGTACATTGCTGTGAAAAGGGCTAAAATCATCATTTTTGGAATTATAACTGATTTTAAGCGTTTTTGATAGTAATAGTAAATTAGTCTGTTCTGTGAAAAACTGAAAACACTATTAATACAGTTAATAACAAAAAATACATGTTTACTAGCGCCACTTGTATACAAGGATATATCGATTTTCCACAACTTTATTATAGGTACGGCCGACAACTCTATAGCAAGTAGCCAAGTATCCTTGCGCAAGTATCTGGACGTGTGGTCGACTGTACCTATGTTTGTTTGTTGCTTCATATCTCTCAAAGGAAGCATTGATGCTAATTTTCTCCCCGATCCAGCCTAATATGTAAGCCTAATTATTATTGATAAGGTTTTTACTCCCATATAAAATGGGGTAGTAAATATGTTAGAAAAATAATATTGATCCAGTCGTAAATCATAATGTAAGAAGAAAATGAATGAGATGCTCAATTACTCATACATTTCATGATAATAAAAGTTTACTAAGTATAGTGGTGTTTTCATTTTCTATGAGGGTTAAGCAAGCTCCGAAATCCATACGAGTAACTATTCGATCATTCCCGTTGTCCCCCATCTGCTTGTCCACCAATGGTCGACAGTGACACATTTTTTGAAAAGTTGTGGAACTGTCCCCAGTGACATGCATTTTTCTAATGTTGGACAGTGGCACAACTTTAAGCAGTGAATCGTGATACTTCTTGTCAATATTATTTTAACTCTTATGCTGCTGAGTAAACAATTCAGTGTACATTGTTTTCAGCGATTAACCCCATTGTCGTGATCCCATATTCAATGTCGGTTTTAGCACTACCGGCGCCCTTTTTACCTTTTTCTTCTTGGGTCTCGCACCCAAGAAGAAAAAGGTAAAAAGGCGCCCCTGCGTATATGGCGCCCTGGGCGCTTTATATTACCTTACCTTATACCTTAATTATCAACATCTCTCACACCGTTCCCGTCCGGCCGGGGCGGCGGGCGTCCGGCCGGCTAGACTACTCAAATTTTCGCGCGGTTTCCGAAAATGGGACAGTTTTGCGTCCCAGCTCATTTCGGGGACACCGGGATTCGTAATTGTAACGTCTGGTCATGTTAGGCATGACGCGTGACTGGCGCACATGCTGGTCGAAACAAAGTGCAGCGCGGTGCTAACCAGCAAGGATCAGTCTTATTAAAACTAGTCTGAACTATCATTAGCTTGACTGTCCACTGCTGGATGGTGAGTCGGGCGTGGGATATATCCACACCTGAACCTGTGCCCTCCCAGACACCTTTTTTAAATCGCTAGGCCACGCTTACTGGTCTCCACTCCAGACCTTATCTGCTCTATCGGCCACTTCAGCTTACTAATCCTTTTAGCTATCGAACATTGCTTCCTGCAAATTGTTACTAATCAAGCTGTGATGATCCACATGCCAGGCGAAAGTAGACTGTGTGCATTAACCAGCTGGTGAAGGTGTTGATTTGCATCACTGGCTTATGTGTAGCTTATATACATTGGAGGATGGAAGTAAACGACCAAATTGACTTTTAACTTTTTATTTGTCTTAAATCCTAGATGTTCACGAAGTCTCCATAGCCGTGGCAGTCTCTTCAGTGTACTTGCCCTTGTCTTTACCAAGAGCTGCCAGTCTGCCCTTCGCTCTACGGTCCAGGATCGCTTTACGGTCCTTGTTCATCTTCAGTTTCACGATCACACACTGAAGATAAGAAACATAAAGAAAAATGTAGTCTTTGGTTATGATTTGAAGTTTTATTTAAGTGTTGGTGTTGTATAATCAGAGCCATGGAAGTGTATCAGCAGTAGCAACGTCCCGTACAAACTTCAGCCGTCAGTCGTAACATTGGGCTTCAGTAGACACGATGACAGAGTCTTAGTGTGAAAGTTCACATCATTTTGTGTTAAAATGAATGGTTATTCAACATTCAGATACATTGTAGTCATGTTGGAAGTTAAGATGTTACAGTACCATTTTATGGTTCCAAACAAGGTTTTCTCCTGTGCTACGTAAGAACAAGACATACAAATACAACACCCAGACCAGGAGCAACTTGCATGCTATTATGTGCCTCGGCCAAGTCATAAGACAAGTCAATGAGGTGGATGAAATGTTACACTTGTCTAATCCCAAATAAAGTTCCCTGCATTAACCTTAATTCACAAATACAACATTCACACCAAGACCAACTTCTAAGAATTGGACATTACACCACATTTCTCCAGTGGGAACTGAACCTAGGCAAACATCCAAACATTAGGTCAATAAGGTAGCCAGAATTTATTTACAAGTTTTCTCCATTTACAAAATCTTTATAGATACACTTTTCTAATACTAAACTAGGATTTTCTCCTGTGCTATGGAAATTAAACAATGATAGGACAATTCACAAATATTTCAATGGATAAATTCACATGTGACAAGAAACAAAAATAGTGATGAGTAAATAATAACTTAATTTAACAAAATCAGTTGCACAACTGCCCGCTTATGAACAATAATAAATAATAATAACATCCAGACTGAGACAAACTTGTAAAAATTGTATTGGGAAACGAACCAACCTCTGGCAGAAGATTCCTGACTCAACCAGAAAGCCAGGGATGTAGGCGGAGTTCAAATTGTGTGCTAGTAAAATTAATAATGCATACCTTTGAGGGGTGAATTCCGACGTGTGCACTGGCACCATTAGCCTTTTCACGTTGGATCCTCTCAATGTAGACAACGAACTTCTTACGGTACACCTGGACTACTTTGCCAACTTGCTGGCCTTTGTAATGCCCACGCACAACCTTTACAACAATAAAAATGCAAATAAACTAGTGTTCTTAAGTTTAGTTAGAAGTTAGGCTAAATATTAATAGGTCAGAGCCAATTTTTGAACCATAGGGTGGACTAGCAGACCACAGGCCAGTCTTGCTGAAGAAAACCTTCAGTTCGACCAACCTGCAGTTGCGAACGTCCACAGTCTGTGAATGGTTTGTTGTCATCATGTAGATTGAAGTCGATTTAGGAACTTAATATCACACCACTGGCTTTTTGGTGAAGGACACTGCATACCACAAAAATGCATTCTAAAAGTGCGGTGGATTTATGCTGACAATAAATAATCACTTCTAAAGGTGTTAGAATAAAGTGACACTTCTAAAGAAGTTGTAAGCCAAATATCCACTGCACTCATGGAATACCTATTTTGAGGTATGCAGGTTTCCTTCACTGTTCTGTGCAGATGGTAAGGTGCACATGAAGTCCACCAACTGGTCTGGGCTAGTGTAGGAACTATGGCCCATTTAGACAGTAGACCTCTGCCCTAACAGTAAGAACATATTAACATGCTGATGATTTAATTTTAATAAATTTAACTCAGGGTCTTCTTCATATATTAATTGTAAAATAACGTATACGTTGAGGTGTTTAGTATTATTTTATACTCAAAATGGCAAATACAACTTGCTAGCATTGAAAAAATACCCCAAACAGATCTTAATACAACACTGAGAAACAGCATGTTTGTAAATCTACATTGCCACATTGGATTATCGTTACACTTACATCCAAGATACTTTATGCTATACCTAAGCGATATTTACTGGTGTGTTCCCTAATAAATTAAATTATTTATAAATTACATTAAATTATGTACCTGTACTTCGTCGTCTTTGCGGATCGGCATAGATTTAACGTTGAACTTCTGCCTCAGTTCCTTGGATAGCGGGGAGGACATAAGAACTCGTCTGATGTGTGACGGCGCACTGAAATGCCGCTTCCTGTTTTTCCTCCTCGACGAGGTGACGAGCTTATTGTACTTCATTCTGACGTTCTTCGCTGTAAACCAAAAAATACCACGTTTTATTTCACGATGCTCCAATGTTTAGGTTATTGTCTCCTGCGTGAGAAATGTCAAGTTGCCGCGGTGATTCTTTCGATCACAAACAAATCGAATATAGAAAATATTCATCGTGTACGATAAAGAATATTTCTAAAAACTGATCTTTTACAAATTTACAAGGATTTATCAATACAATTGTTGGATTTCTACGGATTTACAAACGTACCCTGAACTACACGGCAAAGAACCGAAACAAAAAGGTTTAAGTGGTGTTGCCATATTAAGAATTAGAAATTCCATCAAGTTTTTGATTTGTGAATTGTGACTTTGTGAACACATTTTATTTTTGTAACATTTTATTGTATAATTTGTAGAATATTATAGTGACTATTATAAGAAAACAGTATTTATAGTTTTACATAGAGAAAGGCTATTTGTTGGTAATTTGAGCTGTTAAAACATTCTACCAAAACATCACAAAACTCCCATTCTTTAATCGTAGATTTAAAAGTTGGCAACATTATTGAAATCTGTCAATGATTGAAGTTATTCCGTTCCACCCAGAATGCAAATGATAAGATTTTGCTGCCAAATTGTAATTAACTGACTGGTTAGAAATCAGCAATTTTAAGTTTTACTTTATTTCGTAATAAAAGAAATAGACGTAACGCCACCTATTGCCGACATTTGCAACTAAAATTGAATTAATTAACAAAATAATTAATTCAATTATGCTTCTTAAATCTAATATAAATTATAATTAAACCGCTATTTATCAACTTTTCCTCTTCTAAAGCACTTTCTAAGAAAATACAGCAATTTTATGGCCTTCCTTCACAGTCTTTTGCGAACATTTATGTATCTGACATTTACTTACCTACACAATAAATTTAGGAAGTCAAACTTACACAGTCAATCAGTGCCATCTATCGAGGTACTTAGAACTGTTTCTTTTTATAAAGGTACTGGAAATTCTTCTTTTTTATTTGATGGCCTCTATTAGAATTCTGCCAATTTCGAGTCAGTCATGGATGTGACACAAGAAGTGGTCAGTCTTCTTGAGCACCAAATCTAAAATGATAATGAACATGTTTCGATTTCGGCTGCTAGGGGCGCTGGCCGCGCGCTTGTCAAAATCTTTTAGTAGCCGAGGAGAGTAGGTAGGAGTAATGGAATTTTATGGTATATAATATTCCTTCTCTAACTCACCAATGTTAATATTAGTTCATCATCAGTAAATCAATTTATTTAAAAAAAACACATCGAAACCACGGGTGACCATAAGGCTGGCTCGTTCCTCAATCAGCGTATAGACATTGCAATACAGCGAGGAAACACAGCCAGCATTATCGGTACCCTACCGCGTGGTGGCAGCGTTCTCGGGGACATTTTCCATTAGGTTTTCTAACTTTTAAATGTTTATTAATATAAATTGATACCTAGGTTTTAAAAAAATGTATTAAGCACTCCACAACTAGGATCTTGCATTAAATGCTAAATCCTAGCTCCACAATATTCTGTTTTTTTTTTTTAATTTTTAATCTGTCGTACCTCAACACAGAGTCGGCGATGTTGTTCCAACACATCACGTCAAAGGGTATCATGGAGCTAATCTATGTCGCGGAGCGAAAAGCAGGCGAAGGAAGTCGCGGTCAGAGTGTACAAAAGGGGAGTGTACGCTATGGGAAAAAATCTGTGATTGGCGTGAAAATTTTTCCGGGACGTTTGCGACATTGAATTGTGCAAAGTGGCGATACATCGTCTCTGCCTACCCCTCTGGGACCAAGGCGTGAGCATTATGTATGAATCTGTACCTAGTTTTTCGTATTTATTACGGTATTCATAAAACCGCGGTCCATCATTAGATATAATACGGTCTAAATATTTTATCTGTTTAAATTCAAAGTTTTCTAGAACCTAGTGGAAAATCGCTCATTGTCGCGCTACATTTATTTGTATGTTTTAAAATATATGATCGAGATCAATGCAACGCCATCTATTTCTTTTTATTGCTGATGGGTTTATGCTTGACCTCAATCTGACATGATGGTAAGTGACGATTTGGCCTAAGATGGAGCGCGCTTACCCAGACGATGCCTATTCACTCTTCCTTTAAAAATATCCAAATTCTACTTGCTCGGAAATACCGAAGCTGGCAGAATATCTAATGCGAACATAAGCAACTAAAATAATATGCCTATTGAGAAATCGCTCAGAAGAACATTTACGAAACTATCAAATCTGGATGGTCACAAAATCAAAATATTTATTTTCAAAATTGGAATACATTATTCTCTTTTTGACGTCAAATTCTGCCTAAAACTATTCCACTTTCACCTGTATAACCGAGGGGAAAAAGTGGCAACAAACCTAACGGCACAGGCCCCTACCTTTGATTTATCTTATTCGTTACAATCATTAAGTCTATCTATGCTGAGCCATCAAGCACTCCATGGACTTTTATCATTTAAGTAGTCATCTAACTTATAGTAGGCTTTCTTGCACAGATTAACTTTTAAAGAAGATTTAAATTTTTGTTCACTGTTGCTTAATGATTTATTTATGATCAAGATCATCCAGACCTCGTTTCGTAACATTCGACAAATATCCCGATGTCTGTCAATACGCTTGCCGAACATTTGCGAAACGAAGCAAATCTATGAACTTCGTTAGGCCTAAAACCATGAAGGAAGAAACAATTTTACGCCGCCCAGATGGAGTGGTAATCAGCCGCATGAAGGAAGAAAAAAATTTACGCCGCCCACGTAAATTTTTTTGTCTTTCATGATTTTAGTACATAATTTATATTCTGTGTATTATTGTTAAGTTTCTTTTTGGTAATTAGTAATTTCGATTCATTCGTTATTACTTAGGAGGACTACACTTGGAGCGACGAGGGTAAGAGAGAAATAGGTTTGAGGGAGGGTTGAGGGGAGGGTTGATGGAAGGGTGGAGGGAAGGGTTAGAGCAGAGTTGACGGCAGGATTAAGGGGGGTAGATGTGCGAGTGGGAGTGGGAGCTGGATCTGGCGGAGAAAAGGGAGGGGGAAGAGAATTAACACTAAGTAATTTATAACTTTATTTAATTCTGTAGTCCACGCGAGCTGAGCCGCGGGCACAGCTAGTAAATAAATAAAACGCAAGCACCTTAGATATTCGACATTTATTTATTTAAAATATTGCAACATTACAGATTATTATTCCATTGCGTTACAATAACTTTTATACTATAGACGAAACAGGCATTCCTTAATACCACTTAACCCTACCCGCCAAAATAAGAGTAGATTCATACTTCGTCATATCAGCCTTTCGATGTCCACTGATGGCCATAGGCCTTCTCCAATGAACGCCACCACACTCGGTCCTCCGCCCTTCGCATCCAGCTACCTTCTTTAGGACGTCTGTCTATCTGTCGCTCCACTCCAGACCTTGTGTGCCCCAAAGGCCGTCAGACGCGACCTGCGCACTGCCACTACAGCTTGCTAATTTAAAATATACATACCTTGTCTAACACTTATATCAGTTTTTCTCCTGTACTATACCAATTAAATAGACAAAGATTAAAAAGGCAAAAATATGTACTAATGGTAAGCTTATCTCTTTGAGTGATTTCTGCCAGTCAACCAGCGACAAATAGAACTTCGAGTTAGGTGCAGACGTGTGTGTACATAAAACAATACTATACATATATTTAATTAGATACACATTTACTTACGTAAATAGATAGATGCTCAAGCCATATCTAATAAATAAAATCGTAAACTTGGCGTGTCTGTACATTGAAGATATTTGCAAAAAAAAAATTGGGGGGTCTAAGGATAAGCAACAGAACACATTTCGATCATTTTTGAAATTTTTGTCTGTTTGTCTGTTTGTCTGTTTGTCTGTTTATCTGTTTGTCTGTTTGTCTGTGAGTTTGTGCACGCATCACTTAAAAACTACTGATCGGACTTTAATGGTCTTTTCACAGAAACATGGGGCTTAATTTGGTGTAACATATAGGCTTTATTTCATTGCAATCGGTGCAGTCAATCAAAAGTTATGCGAATTTATAGTTTCCGAATACTTGCATACGCTGCGATGAGTGTAGGGTGTAAATGCTCGATTAAATTCGTGAGCGGTAGCGGGAGCGGGTATCGTACCAATGAAATGTGAGATTTTGAAAACTATAAATTCGCATAACTTTTGATTGAGTTAGTCGATTACGATGAAAAATCTGGAGCTGGATCTGGAGCTGGAACTGGATCTGGAGCTAGATCTGGAGCTAGATCTGGACCTGGACCCGGACCGGGACTGGGACCGGGACCGGGGCCTGGGCCTGGGCCTGGGCCTGGGCCTGGACCTGGACCTGGACCTGGACCTGGACCTGGACCTGGACCTGGACCTGGACCTGGACCTGGACCTGGACCTGGACCTGGACCTGGACCTGGACCTGGACCTGGACCTGGACCTGGACCTGGACCTGGACCTGGACCTGGACCTGGACCTGGACCTGGACCTGGACCTGGACCTGGACCTGGACCTGGAGCGGAAGCGGGAGCGGGATTGAGAGTGAGATTGAGAGTCTGAGTGGAAGTGGGATAGGGAGCGGAAGTGGGAATGGGAGCGGATCCTGTAGTCCACGCGAGCGGAGCCGCGGGCACAGCTAGTAAATAATAATAAATAAATAAATATCTCAGACATTCACACCAGTTATCCAGTCCCAAATTAGGCAGAGCCTGTGCTATGGTTACTAGATAACAGATACATATACTTAAATAAATTATATATTTATTTTACAGAACATTTAATTATTACTAAATATTGACGCTACGGTTAAATAATGTCAATATTTAGTAAATAATTAATTGTTCTGCGTAGTAACTGCACAAGTTTCATAGTGAATGTGAAAGAGTTGTGGCTACTTGCGTGGAACAGAGCGATTGTTTGGAACGCTCCATCTAGTAGTACATAGAGATCGTTGCAAGTTTGATATAAAATTATGAACATTTATTTTTTGGTCCTTTTACCGCAGATCAAAGCGCAAATGCGCGACGGCGGGCGTTAACTGATAGTGTGGTGATAACGTAAACACGATTGTCAATCTCGCATCCTATGTAGGCATTGAACTTGAGCGGTGCGTGAATATTTCGTCCCTCGCATGACTAAGTGTCGTAAGTAGCTTCAAACAAATGTTTCGGGGCAAGGCATTTTCCGTTTTACACTTCACATTCTATTGTCTTGGAAGATACGATACTTGTTCATTGTCAATAAATCCATTACAGCAACTGATACGGACGCGACGGTTAGAGGAGTTTGATTTTATCATAAAAACTAGCTGTTGCCCGCAACTTCGTCCGCGTGGATAAATTAACATCACACATAATTATGATTAAATTATAATTCCACATGAAAATGTTTTGCAGGAAGTTGAGGAATCTTTTCTCTGATTCTTAAAACAAATATTTTACCGGAAGGACATATGCCTTTACCCCTCCTCTTAGTCTCCTCTACCCCCTCGCATTTCCCTGCCCGCCTCTTCCCCTCCCCCTTTCGCCCTCTCCTTTACCCCAACCTTAATTTATATAGGTCCATGTTTGTTGTTTAGACAAAAAATGACAGTTACGACAGTAAGTCATGAGAGGGACGATTCGAAAATACAATGCAGTTCCTCCTCATTGGCAGAGAATCCCACTAATATTATAAATGCGAAAGTTTGGATGTTTGTTACTCAATCCCGCTTCAACGACTGGACGGATCGGGATGAAACTTGGCACACATATAGGTTAGGTTAGGTCCCGAAAAACATCTCATTCCAACAGGGAATACCTAATAATTTGTTATGTTAAGTTGTCCACGCGGACGAAGTCGCGGGCAACAGCTAGTACTAAATAATACCACGTTTTTACTTGTCTGTCTGTCGTTCCGGGTGGAATCTTGCAATTGAAATTTCGTCAAGCACTTCCCCGTTAGCTCGTCGGCTGAAACGTTCAGGGTAGCTCACAACTCGAAGACAATGCATTCTAAATCCATTTATAACTATATATATTCTAATGTACATAAGAAAACGAAAGAGAACAAAATATTTAAATGTAATTATACATACATTATAAAACGTCAATCAGGCCTCCCCAACCTATCTGGCCAGCGTGGGGAGTGTAAGCCAAATCCTCCGCCTGTCTCCGGCAGATGAGAGACGGTTGTGCTCCTGCAGTGGAGACAAAAATAACCTGATGATATACATACATACATAATGCTCACGCCTTTGTCCCAGAGGGGTAGGCAGAGACGATGTCTCGCCTATTGATGTATTGTGTGTGTTTCAATGTACCTATATCAAAAAAAAAATCTAAAAACCACGTTTTTATGTGCCTTAAAAAAATAGAATCCGGGGGTCTTGATAACCCAAGAGGATGCACACAACAAAACATCACCACCACATACATGCTTACAGGTGAACTGGAAAAACGTGGAAAAAATGGACAGCTCACCAAAAGTGGCAGGCTGTAGAGGAGGCTTATGTTCAGCAGTGGACGTATTTCGGCTGATGATGATAAATAAATAAATATCTCAGACATTCACACCAATTATCCAGTGCCAAACTAGGCAGAGCCTGTGGTATGGTTACTAGATAACGGATAGACATACTTAAATAAATATATAAACACCCAAGACTTGGGTACAAACATTCATATTCATCATACGAACCCCCAGCGGGATTCGAACCCGCAACCTCCGGCGTAGGAGTCCGAGAGCTACCCGTTCCGCCACGGAGGTCGTCAAAATGATGGAGTTTTTATGTTACTAAATTATTCGATTACTAAGTAAAAAGTATTCTAGTCATTTCTGACTAATAGGTAATATAAGTAATATTATCATTATATCACCCCTAACGCCCTTAGATGTCCACTGCTGGACATAGGCCTTCCGTAATGAAACCCACCACACCCCGGTCCTCCGCCTCCCGGCCGCCTTCTTCAGGTCGTCTACCTGGCAGCGAGGCGTCCCACGTGGTCCCACCCCGCGCGTGCCGATCCGCGGTCTCCACTCGAGAACTATGTCTACCAGCTCTGCCACTTCAGCTTACTAAGTAATTCTTATTACTTATCGCTTAGTAAATTTTATTTTTGTCCAATTAAAATGTGCGCGGGCTCCGACAGTGTGACCTCCAGCCCGCAGCCGAGCCCGACCCGACGGCAAAGCCAACGGAGGCAGTCGGATACGTACGCATGTCCGAGCATGCGCAATCCGCTCGCATCCATCGCCCGGGCCTTCAGTGAATGGACTAGCGCCGGTCGAAGCACACGCCTGAAGCTTTACTATCCGAGTCTGATATGAGTGATCAGTGCAGTGCGTAACAGTGTGATGGTAACGGAGTGAGTGAAGCAATGGCGTGCTCGACAGCGCCGCACCGCCACCGACGATGTCCGATCTCGTAGGTAAGTCAACTCAAGGTCGCCCCGTAAACAATATTGACACTATCGCACCCCTATAGTGTCACCACGGAGGCTGTGTGGAGATCTGTACCGAGACTTAAAGGTTACTACAAGAAACGTACTGTCGAACATATCGTATAAACGTTTGCAAGTTATTTCTGCACAATTTTATCGAATTAGCGAAGAAGTCTCGTTTCGAAATCCACGCGAGCACAACTAATTTTCAGGTTCTGTCTCACACGAAATGGAAATCGAGGTTTTTAATTTGGAAACGGCGGTTTCGTTCAGCGTTTACTAGAGTTTCCATAGGATACCAGTATTTTCACAGAGTGAGAATAGAAAAAAAACACAGCATTCGAAACCCATAATTTCCACATCGTAAAGAGAGACATACCCACACGGAAGGATTACTCTACCGTAAGGATTCCCGGAAACGTGATGTTTTCTTCGCATTTGGTAGTTGTGACTCTCTAAGTAAAAACCAAAAATAAGAAAAACATTAATTACATACATAGGCTTATTTATATTATAAGGTCAAATCCTATTTACAACATTAAAAATATGTTTAACCTTCAAGAGAAAACGAGAAAGTGGTCTACTTTCCCAAAATGGCTACTTAATTTTCCCTAAATGACTTTTCCAAAATGATCACTTTCTGACGAAAATTTTAGAAAGCGAAATATCTCTTTCACCGCATGTCCCCATGCGTCCCTGTGTGTAATATTGTAACATTCCCGGGGGAAACTTGGTTGTTTGTTTGGAGCCTAAATATTACCTGAAGGTTATTTATGGTCATAACATTTGGGTTGGGTTGGGTTCCGGTCTGTCTGGTTCTATGGATGAAATTTTTGGGAAAGAGAAAGTGGTCATTTTGGGAAAGTAGCTCACTTGCTCCTGAAGGCTTTTTAAGATATATACAATAATAGCTGTTGCCCGCGACTTCGTCCGCGTGGACAACTTACCATCACAAATTTTTATGTATTTCCCGTAGGAATAAGACGTTTATTGGGATAAAAACTATCCTATGTCATATTCCATGACCTAACCTATATGTGTGCGAAATTTCATCACGATCCGTCCAGTGGTTGAAGCGTGATTGAGTAACAGACATCCAACCATTCAAACATCCAAATATCCAAACTTTCGCATTTATAATATTAGTAGGAAGGATTAAATAAGCTGCGCGATAAAACGAGTGCTCACAGACGGAAACGTGAAGAGCTCTCGTGTCCTATGACAAGTATGTAAGGAGAGAATAATGAGACTAGTGAAAGGGGTGTGTCAGGATCCTGGCAATTAACACTCCGTTCTTTCTGCCTATCCCGTCTAGATGATAGCGTAAAGATATCGTCGCTGGAAAGCCTGACAATGCCACTTTACCGCAGCTTCATAGTATAATGTAGAAACTGGTCGCTTTTTGCCATGTGTTTTCAAAAGACGTTTTAGCGCCAGCCATGTGTGAAATGGATATAAAAAATTGTCGACTTAACCTAGAGTTTTTAATGTCCCAAAAGATGGAAATAAATGAGTATCTGAATTGCAACTTTGGTCAAAATACGTTATATACTCGTAATTATATTAAACGGTGTAGATTAATATTTATGTCATCAAGTGAAGCCATTCATAAAGACTACAAATGGCTAGTTGAAAAAAAATGTTTTAGTGTCAACAAATTGTTTGAACTTTAACCCCTACCTATATCTATTTATAATGTAAGGTAGCTAAATAGCGAACCCATATTTTGACGATCGAACATGGAACCTGTTCTTGCAAATAAATACAATTGATTTGATTTGATAATGAATTACTGTCAAAATCAGATGTTTAAATAAAAATATGTGTTTTTTTTACTTTCTACGCAATTTTGCCTTTCCAGCGACTTACGTACGCATGTAAAGTACAATAAAATTGTTTTAGTAATTGATTACTACATTTTTGCTTGCATTATGTTGATGATCATCATTTTTTTGTACACAACGATCTTTATGTACTACTAGATGGAGCGTTCCAAACAATCGCTGTGTTCCACGCAAGTAGCCACAACTCTTTCACATTCACTTTGATACTTGTGCAGTTGCTACGCAGAACATTTAATTATTACTAAATATTGACGCTACGGTTAAAAAATGTCCATCTAGTAGTACATAGAGATCGTTGGTTGTACATAACTAATTTCTATGTAGATTTCTAATCTGCATTAAAAACGCAAATGAGGTCGTAATACTACGCAGGTGAGCTCATTTGAGCTCATTTGATATCAGTCGGTCAGACCACTGTCGGGCATCCGACGCCTTTAAAATGCCAAGGTATAGTTCAAAATAATTTAAAAAAGTGGAAATTAGATACATAAATATTATTAACGGAGTGAATGTGTTAAAATTTAGAATGTGTTAAATTTATTCATATTACAAGTCATGCAGAACTTTGGACATTTCCTAGGGAATATTTTGTTCAGAATTGGATGTCTAGTATAATAAATAGTAGGCTATCTTTTATGGTATACTATAAAATAGAGCAGCTACTTAAATGACCGATGATTACTATGGTCTTTACCAGTGTCCAAATAAATAAATAGTAAATAAAAAATAATAGAATAGAATAATCATTTATTGTCTACAAAACACATACAGTCAAAAATAATGTCATACAAACCGAATTAATACTAAACTACAACTAAAAGTCTGGTGCACACGCCGGGATCACGTCACACGGCTTGTCGGACGATAATTTAATATTACACTTATTTATATTTACTTATTGAAAGTTATTATTGAGTTTAAAGCTCCCATACATTATATAATATCTATTATTATTTTGATTATTTTTATTTTGTGAAAAAGGAAACTTACAGTCTATAAAGATAATTATATTCTAACAATATTACAAAGTAGTATTATAAACTAATATAAAAACGCGTCACAGTAAGCGTTTACTTATTTATTATTATTAAAGTAATATAATAACTATTTCAAGAATCAAGTTTGCAACACTGTAATTTAAATAAAAACACCTTTAATTAAAAACACCTAATGGCAACGCACTTAATTCAGGGATTTAGTGCTCGAGATAGCAACGCACTTATTGTTACTGACTGTTGCTCTTAGCAAACCAAAAACCAAGCTGCAGGCGACGTTGGGCACTTATTTTTAGACGGGCTGTCTGTCAGTTCACCACTTTATTTCATAAATAAAGTCATAAAAGTGATTCTTCGTGGCTTAATTTTCCTCGAATATCTTTGAAATAACTATTTTCAAAGATATTCCAGGATCGGGGATCGGAGGCCAAGGCATTTGTGCGTGAGATGGGGAAGCGCATGAGAGACCATGGGAGTGACCCCCGGGCGGAGTCGTAGCTGGTTCAAAGATTAGCCCTGGCTATTCAACGTGGTAACGCAGCCAGCGTCATTGGCACCTTTGAGCCTGCGACGAGACATTATTAGATTTGTAACATTTTTATATAGAGGTTGTATTTCATCATTTAGTTTTATACCTTATATTTGCCCTCGATTTACGATGATATAATTATTACATTTCTAACTATTTTCATATTTCAATATTCCCTGGATAAGGCACATATATAGGCGGAAACCTAAGAAATAGATGTGAAATATGTTTAATAAGAAATAGGAAAATGGAGCACGTGACACGAGTTCTGACGTCACAATGGAAGCCTTGCTAATAATGACTGAATGGCACTGAAGGCAATGGCAATGGAAATACGAGTGATACAGCTTTAAGTACGTCTAAATAACTTACACAGAGAGGGCTCGATTCTGAAGGCACAAAGTTAAAATTTGACATCACTAAAACTGTTGCTATCCTTGTCACACAGTATTATGAAGATAAAGACGAAACCAATTTTAGCGCTGTCAAATTTAAAATGTGTTCCTTCGGAATCGGTCCCTCTAGAGTGATACTTAATATTTTTTATTTTATTTATTTTGTTACCAACAGAATGTACATCAATTGTTGCTTAGGGGAAACTTACAATTGTACATTGGCCAGATGCCACCCCAATTATAGGCAACGACAGCATGCCTAGTTTGTGTTAGGTTAATTATAATTATACATACTAGTCTGATGTTATAATTACCTGCCTCACCTCCCCCCGCCAGTTTGTCGTCGCCCGCAAAACAGAGCACGGCTGGCAGTACGCACTACTGGGCGAGCCATCGACGCTTATACATATAAACATACATAGTCGATAAAAAAAATGACGTGTATAAATGTACCAAGTGTACTTATATGCAATAAATGATTTTGACTTTGACTTTGACATACACTTGTCTAATCCCACACTAGGATTTTCTTCTATGCTATGGAAATTAAACAAGGGTTGGACAATTCACAAATATAACATCCAGACAGGGACCAACTTGTGCAAATTGCACTACGTTGTCTGACCCTAGTGGGAATTGAATCCACGACCTCTGGCGCTCGAGTTCAGTGACCAAACCACTAGGCCAACGAGGCGGTTTTAGTTAGAAAGAAGAGCTAATGGTTTTTGTTATTGCTAATTCGGAATCAGAAAAATAATCAACTAAGTCAACGAATGTCATGGGCCTATTTCATATAAAGAGGAGTTACCGCGGAAGGTCCGTACAAAAGCGATTATTTAAAATATTAGCTCAATATTTTCAGTAGCTTTTGGGATAAGACAGACATACGTACAAAGATTCTGCTAAGACAGTTTTGATTTGAAAGTATTCATAAAAAGTAAAAAAAAGGTCAGAAATCGAGGCTGTATGGACAAGAATATCCCTTACCTTTTTCTTTGAAAAAAAAAAAGAAAAAAAGATCAGCTAATCCGGGACTATTCCGAGACCGAGTGATTCCTAGTGGGACTCTTTCCGCAACGATGAGGATAAGCCATGCGGGCCATTACGTGAACGGAACTTATTATTTATCTTAATCATCTCTCACAAACTTGTAAACTTCTACATATCTGAGTCGAGGCTTTCAAAGAAAAGTTACATTCTGCTTCAACTTACGGGACGGACCTAACTAATACAAGACATTATTGACACTTTATTTATTGATGTCATTGGGTTTGGCGCTGTACAATTTGGGAAAGTTGGCACTGATCTATGTGTTAGCAAAGCTAATATAGTAGGTGTATGGGAAATAGATTTGCAGGAAAGTATAGTCAACGACTCACCTGGTCCTCCTGCGTGGCTCGTCGTCGTCTTCTTCAGGATACCCTGGATGCTACACCTTCACTAACGCTGGCAGTTTGGTTTTAGCACTTGGTGCACAGTATTAGTGATGTTGTGGGGGTTTTGGTTTTATATTTCATTCCAGATTAATAGTCCTATGAAAACAAACGCATTTGCGTCTCGAAAACAAAATACACAATAGATGGTGTTCCTAAGTGGACCGCAAAGTTTACTTGGTAATACAAACCTATTTTTGCTGCTGGTGACCCTTTCATGTATATGTTACCGAGACGTAAATAGCGTTGGTTTTCATAGGACTATTAATCTGGAATGAAATATATATATTTATTAATTTACAGCTGCGCTCCGAATCGTATCCGCGACCGGTTCCTTATCCTATTCAATATAATAATTAGGCTAGCTTATTAATGATTACCAGCTCCTTGGGGAGATGTCCTACAGTTGAAGAACAGGCTTACGCCTAGCTCGGCAACAGAAAAACGACATACTGTCATACATAGCATAAAGTTTATATACTTATATACAATATTGTAAACACTTATTGATAATAAAATGTATTATTATTTATTTGTGAACTATCTAATATGACTATAATTTATGAATTTGTGTAAACACGCTTGCAATTTCTACTTAGAACAATAAATTATCGACTTATTTGTTCCTGTGAAAGTAAACAATTTTAAACTAAATAAACAGGTCTAATCTAAAACCCCCAAAACTTGTTCTTGTAAAGATAATATTATCTATGATCAAGTGTCACTTAATTGGCTAGTTATTATTCTGAGCACAAAACAATTATATTATCAATTCAAGAGCTTTTTGTCTTTCAGCAAGAAAATATTTGTTTCAATATTAATGAGACCACCATATTCTTGGTTTAATGCAATTAGACAATATATCTTATTTCTTGTATTTATCTGTGTATGGTTGTAGTAAATTTATAGATGTGTCCCGCCAATCTGTCTCACCCACCCTGTACCGTGAATCCTGTCCCGTCCATTCCGACCGTCCCGTCCCATAAATAATTATTTATTAATGTATGAAGCTCGTCACGCACGGTAGATCAAATCGTCTGTATTTGCAGAATCAAAAGGTTTTTATGCTTTTAAGCTTTTTATCAAAAGGTACTGTTTATGTTTGAAAAGAAATGAGCCCCGGCACGGGCTGTATGGCCTATTGGGGCTTCTCTGGACATACACTGTCTGTCGTTCCATAACGCGTGCTCGGCCCATACACTCGTATGAGTTGTGTTAGAGTTAAGACAGAGTGTAAATTTAAACAATAAATACATACACACAATACAGAAATACATATTCGATGGATCAGCTCACTAGGAACAACTTATTTTTTTGTGTGTTTGGGTAAGTACATGCTATCGCTTCGCCTTAGCCGGCGGTTACCAGTTCAGTAAGACACATTCTTAAATATTTATTACCATACCATAGAGGTACATCATCATCATAGATGTCCATAACTGGACAAAGAACCATTTCATACCATACATACATGCGTACCAAAAGCATAAGAAAACTAAACTCACTTTTATGAGAATCGAAAACTTAAAAGTTTATTATCTCTGAACAATATTTTTCGTGTTATTCCCCTATTGAACTGACTCATAGATATTGTGTCAAAGTATTTATTGTCATCATTCTATAAAGTTACAAAAAGATTTTACAGTTTAATAACCAGTAGGTACTATAAGGACCCCATCAGGATATAGCAGTTATGACTTTAAATTAAATTTTATTAGAATAGAAAACAGTACAATATGTCTTCTTGTAGAGGTATATTGCGAGGTAGGCATAGCAAACTGAGCGCTATGTATCGCGATTATTAAATCCTAAACTCGCATGACGCATCTTTCGCTTCTTGATATGTCAGAAATCGTAAACAATTCCGTACTTACATATATTTTTTTTAATAGTTTTTCTGGAATGGTATGGATAATGGAAAACAAAATACTTAACATGTGAAATCGTGAAGTCTGTTTGCGTGTCTTTGAGTATTTGTAGGTACTTTTCAATTTATGAACTTTTTTCCTTCAAAAACTTACGACTTTTAGACCACATTTAAAGTCAAAATCATTTACTGCATATGCGTACACTTGGTACTTTTATACACGTTTTTTTGCAACAACTATGAAGTACTGTGAAGAAGAAACAGCGCAAATACTTCCAGATACACATCTTTTTGTCTACAATAATATAAGGATTGTGATCAGCTGGCTCACTAATGAGAATCGAACCCATCATCTTTGGCGTCCAAACCAACGTCCGAACCGCTCAACCAAACAAGACTCTCAAACTACATCGCCACTTTTATCTCAGGATCAAGAAACGTGGGCAAATGGAGTGAAAGATAACGACAAACTTTTCTGTTTATCCGACTTTTCCCGTAGAGTGGGTAATTCTTCTTGATTATGGAGTTACTTCTTTGTACCCGTTACGTGTTACGGAAGTTAGTCAGTCAATCCGTGACAGTGTGCAGTTTCTACCTCATGATTTTTTTTGGTCTTTAACTACACTAATCTATTCTTTATTGCACAAATTTTAAAAGTAAATACAGTTACAAATTTTGTGTACTTGGTTCTTAATAAAGAGAATGCTTATAGAAACCAAACCTCAACTTTGTGTTGCCCACCCATTAAACAGAATTTATATATTCTTTATTGCACAACTTAAAACTAAATACAGTAATAAATGGTGTGTACAAAGGTGAGCTTATCTCTAAAAGAGATCTCTTCCAGCCAACCTTACAGGGTGTGGGACAAGGCACTAAGAGCGAGGGGGCAAAAGGTGCATAATATACTACATAATAACTAAATACTGAAACAATACATATAAATATAATAAACATACATAAATACATACATATCATATTATACTGAGTGAGACAGATAGTGCTCTTTTAGTTTTGTTTTAAAGGACGTACTATCCGACGTACTATCTCCACCGATTAGATCCACACTAATATTATAAAGAGGAAAGATTTGTATGTTTGTAACGAATAAACCCAAAAACTACTGGACCGATTCCAAATATTCTTTCACCAACAGAATGCTACACTATCCTTGAGTGACACAGGCTATATTTATTACTATAAAAATTAGGGATTCCTACTAAAACTTCAATAATGTAACTCAAGGTGTAAATTTTTTTGCCATAAATGTCTTACATCGCATGCGCTGCGGAAACTATTGATGATAGAACCTTCGCGTGTCTGTACATTGAAAATATTTGCAGGAGTCGGAGCTGGAGCGGGAGGGGGAAAGGAATTAACGCTTAATAAGTTTCAACTTTATTTAATTACGTAGTCCACGCGAGCGGAGCCGCGGGCACTACTAGTGATAAATATAGAAATAAAAATAACAAGACCTTTGTAGGAAATACACATTTAATAAAATTTACATGATTTTATGTAGCAATTAATCAAGGGTTTTGTGTAATTTTGTACTGTCAATCGAGTCACGTGATATATTCTGCAAAGCTTTGGCGTTTAACTATCGTAGTTAATCGCCAAACGTTACCAGAATATATTTCTGTACCCACTAGAGCAGCGATTCACAAACTAATTTTGGCAAGAGACCCCTTTTCCAAAATGAACTGATACCTCAGACCCCCATAGCCAAATTAATTTTACCATCCTATCTGTAGTTTTTTTCCTATTAATACAAAATACTTATCAATTTAAAAACTTTGCGGTTGGTTGTTGAGTTTTTTAAAAGTACAACAATGATACTTCCTACTAAAATATTAGTTATTCTTATAACAAGTTGGTACACGTAACACAACTTAATAGGGGTCATTATTAGGGGTCGATTTTTAGACCTCGTCGACCCCTAAAGTTTTGTTTATGTCGACCCCTAGGAAACCGATTTCGACCCCAAGGGGTCGGTATCGACCACTTAGGGAATCCCTGCGCTAGAGTGTACGAAATGGATTTTAGTTCGCCGGATACTATCCGAACTGCTTAGGGAGTAGGCAACCTGCTTCCCGTTCTGGTAGCTGTGTGGTTCCCGGCTTAGAACAGGGCCACCCCCAATCTTCCCGTGGGTGTCGTCAAGGCGACTAAGGGATTGCACGGACAGGCTGTAGCGTTCTCCAGATTATTACTGCGATCACCAATCCGCCTGCCAAGTGTAATGATTATGGCAAATCCCCCAATGGTCAGCCCATCAAAAGTGGTATTCTATTGGGAAGGCTATGGCTATGTCCAGCAGTGGACGTATATAGGCTGATGCGAAAGCCTTTTAAAAGTTCATCTTGAATGAATCCAATCCATCAGTGGGATGTTTTAACGATATGTTGTGTAAAGTGGACGTTTGGGAGCCATGCAAGCATGAACCGAAATTTAATGTTGGCATTGTTTTCCGACTTCAAAAAGGTTCGTCGGCGCAGAAAATTGGACTTGCGTTAGGGTTGCCAGCTCAGCAGCGATCGCAGTAGGTAGAGCTATTTTTGGTACTTGCAACATGCTGTTATAGTATGTGTTTGATTTTGGTGTATAATAAATGTTTTCAATTCAGACAACCGATACATAACACTACATGAGCGAGACACAACACTTATTGGGGTATTTTATATATGTATGTTTGTCTCCCTCTTTTACTCGTATGGGATCGGTCCTGCACGAAGGAGTCGGAAATCGGAGAGAACTATGGCCGGACGCCGCGGAAGTTCAGATTAACTATTTAATCTAATAAATAAAATCGTAAACTTCGCGTGTCTGTACATTGAAGATATTTGCAAAAAAAAAATTGGGGGGGTCTAAGGATAAGCAACAGAACACATTTCGATCATTTTTGAAATTTTTGTCTGTTTGTCTGTTTATCTGTTTGTCTGTTTGTCTGTTTGTCTGTGAGTTTGTGCACGCATCACTTAAAAACTACTGAACGGATTTTGATGGACTATTCACAAAAACATGGGGCTTAACTTAACTTAACATTTAGTCTTTATTTCATCGCAATCGGCTAACTCAATCAAAAGTTATAGACATTTACAGTTTTCAAATACATTAGTAGGTAAGGTTATTATGCAATATATTGCATATAGTAGTATTTCCGTACTATTCAGATTGCGATAAGTTTGGATTACATTTGGAGCTGCGGGTGGGAATTGGAGTGCGAGTGGGCGTGGGCGTGGGAAAAGGGGAGTGGGTGTGGGAGCGGAAGCGGGAGCGGGAGAGGACCGGGAGCGGGACCGGAGCAGGAGCGGAAGCGGGAGCGGAAGCTAAAGCGGGAGCGGGAGTGGGAATGGGAGCGATTCTGTAGTTCACCGAGCCGAGGTCACCTGGACCTATTCCTGGACCTGGACGATACACTGCGAAGAATATAGGGTGTAAATGTTCGACTGAATTCGTGAGCGGTAGCGGGAGCGGGTATGGTACCAGTGTAATTTGAGTGTTTGTAAATTAGTTAACCGATTACGATGAATTTGTGGTATACGTATGCAACAAAGTAATGTTGGTCGGAATTTGGATTGCAATGGATTAGTTACGAGGACTACATTTGGAGAGACGAGGGAAAGAGGTTTGAGGGGAGGGTAGAGGGAAGGGTTGAGAATCTGGACCTGGACCTGGACCTGGCCTGGCCCTGGACCTGGACCTGGACCTGGACCTGGACCTGGACCGGGACCTGGACCTGGACCTGGACCTGGACCTGGATTTAAAGTCTGAGTGGAAGTGGGATATAGAGCGGAAGTGGGAATAGGAGCGGATCCTGTAGTCCACGCGAGCGGAGCCGCGGGCACAGCTAGTTGTAAATATGTGTTAAATGTGTAAATCGGTGCACCAGGACTTCGGAAACTAAGCAGGACGGGGTAAGCTTAGGATATTTATGTTTATTATTGTATATATCGGATTTACATAGTAGAACCAAGAGACGTCAAATACACAAGGATTTTCGGATATTTTACCAGCGACCTAATTTCGGAATTAACGGCTGGATCGCTTCCGACGTCAGGGCTGGTGTCCAGACTGAGGAAGATTCAGCCGCGGGTGGGGTGCGGAAGACCTCACATTTTTGTTCACTTCGAGCCGGATCGGTTTTCTGTGTATTTTTCGTTTTCAAGGTTCTACTACAAACTACACTTTTTCGGTTTTGTTGTTGTAATTCTTTGTCGGTTTATAAGTATTTACGGCAACAAAGTACATTCTACAGGGTACACGGGTTCATACTTCTCATTTATATTGATATGAACACATATTTGTTTCCCCCTATTCTATATATTTTGTAAAAACATTACAAGCATACATTTTCATACATTTGAAAAGCATCGGTTGATTTTCATTTGTTTTTATTTTTGCTTTGCACCTTGCGGATTCGGGTGACATTGTTATTTTATGTCAGATGGTTACCATAGTTACCAAATAGTTTCACAATCGACTGTTGGGATAGTGGCTGTTAATTTTACCACATATAACAAGGAGACTGATAGCTCAGCGGATACCAGCACGGTGTACCATTGAACACGGGTTCAATTCTAGGTCGGGTAAATTGACGACTTTTATTTCATAATTTTCAATTGTGGATTTCGTTATTCGGTTATGCTTTTGATAAACGGCGGAGGAGCTGTTTTCAAATAATTTGGTTTTTTATTTTTAGTTTCTTATTTTGATTGAAATTATTTTTTTGTTATAATGGCTAAAGTAGCACAAGCCAAACGGTTGAACAAAGTCAAATATGATGTGGCTTTGCTCAATATAGATATGATTTACGATCTTTCCCAGACGGAGCTTGATTCAGAAACGGAAAAGAATGAGTTCAGGGTTCGGTATTCGGATTTGGAAACTAATTATCAGGATTTTATGTCAATGCATTTGGAAATGCAGTCCCAAACGGACGGGGACGACTCGGATTCGGATATGTATACGGAAAAATACAAAGCATATAATCGGAAATATTATGATATTAAACGGAAATATATGGAGAAGTTTCCAAGTTGTAGCGGCCAGTCGTCTGACTACAATACTGCGGTTTCAGAGTCCAAAGGACGTAGGGTATTTTTGCCTAAGGTACAATTGCCAACATTCTCTGGTAAATTAGAGGACTATAGTTCTTTTATGGAATTATTCGAGTCTCTAGTAGAACAGGACACTTCACTGTCAAGTACAGAAAAACTGTACTATTTGGTGGGTTCATTAACTGGGGAACCCAAAACTTTAATTCAACATTTGTCAATTACGGGAGATAACTACTCAATTGCGCTTGATTTACTTAAAAGTCGGTACGGAAATAAAAGATTACTAGCGGACAGATTAATGCGGAATTTGCTGAATGTATCTCATGTCAGTAGAAGTTTAAATTCATTGAAATCTTTTTTGAATAACCTTTTGGAAAATACTAAGGCTTTGGAAAAGATGAAATTTCCAGTCGCGGAATGGTCTTATTTACTTTTTTATATTAATTTTCAAAAACTGGACAGCAGCTTGAAGAAGCAGTTCGAAGGGAAATTTGTGGAAGAAGAGTTTCCAACCTTCGCAAATTTAATAAAGTTTTTAGAAACCGAAGTTCGGATATTGGAATCCAGTGCAGACACACAGAACTCGGGTAGGTCTGGTAGTTCTCCTGGTATCAGGGCTCATGCCTCTTTTCAAAATAATAAATCTGTACAGAACGGCTGTACATTATGTAAAAAGGGATTTCATCACCTCTCAAGGTGTGAGAAGTTTTTGAACATGAAACTTAAACCCAGGAAGGAGTATGTAACGGAGAATAGACTTTGTTTTCGGTGTTTATATAAGCACCATATTAATGAATGTCCATATTCCACGTGGTCTTGTTTAAGGTGCGGATCACCTAAACACCACCAATTAATTCATTTTGATTTACCGCAGCAGCGGGCGGTTTCTAATACCTCCAAGGGTAGTACAGCGGCAATGGTGGAACCGGTACCTGCCATGAAATTGGACAGTAGGGAAATTGTGCCTAGGGACACCAACTTCGGTAGGGTGAACTTACCTTCGGATAAGGTAATAACTCCTGTTGGCAACCCACATAGGGTACACGACCCTGTTATAGAAATTAATGGCGCGGCGTTGACATCTCATGCGGATCATGAGGTGCTTCCGCCTACTACTTATCAGCGGACGGTATTGCTCTCGACAGCTATGGTGCGTGTCATGGATAGATTCGGTAACTATCAGGACGTGCGCGCACTCTTAGACGGTGGTAGTCAGAGCACATTCATATCGGAATATTGCGCTAATCGATTAGGTCTAAAACGGTTTAGATCTAACGTGATGTCGGTGACTGGATTAAGCGGTATGCCAGTCTCGGGTTGCGGAGGTAGCGTCAATGTAAGTATTAGCCCTCGGTATGCGGATCAGCCGGTGCTAGTAACTACGGCCACGGTGTTAAACAAAATAACACACAACCTACCTAGTTTTAGTTTACCTGAAACTTTAACGGGCTACTATAGGGGTTTAGAGCTTGCGGATGAGCATTTTTACCTCAGTCGGGAGGTGGATATGCTGATCGGTGCGGATCTGATAGGAGAAATCATACTCGGCGGGAGTATTACGATAAATAAGGATTTACCTAAAGCGATGCTTACAGTTTTCGGTCACGTGCTCGTAGGTCCGGTTACCTACGCTGTTACGAATCCCATGGATAATAATGCTTATTTATCGCAAACTTTCTTTTCTAACATTATGACTGCTCAGTTGAAAGACCCTAAAATAGAAGTTTTCCAAGAAAATCATTCAGCGGACGATACGGATCAAGGTGAAACGGTTCCATTGGCTTCGAATCGGTTCCTAGTCATGGAAAAGCGGCCTGTTGCCATTGATATATTGCGGGAAAATTCATCAGTTCTATGCGGGAGTACTGAACTGGAGCACACGTCAATATGTGACGGAAAATTAGACGACTGTGCAACCGGTAATAGTTATTTGATTTCTCGTGACGGAATTTTTGAGAAAAACTTGGATAAAAACTTATCTGGTCTTCGGAAAACGGTAAGTCTGCCACATGTGGGTACTACGGAATCGGATCCCATGTTGTTGAATCGGTTCAACAAATTTGGAAGACGACAATCGGTAGTCACTTGTTGCTTGCGATTTATAAATAATGCTAGGAATCCTTCTTGGAAAGTTGTTGGTGTTCTGGAGGTATTAGAACTTAGAGCGGCTTCGGAACGACTTGTTAAGGTGGGTCAAGCAACCGAATTTGCTTTGGACATAGAGTGCTTGTATCGGAACAAGCAACACTCTTCGCGGTTACGGCGGCGGGGACTTAAATGGAGGTCACTCACGGATCCTCCTAAAGTTGGAGATCTCGTGTTTATTAAGGAGGAAAAAATCCCTCCATTTAAATGGAAAATGGGTCGGGTTTTAGAGTTGTTGCCTGAAAAAGATGGTATTATGTGTTTAATTAATTTGAAAACCTCTTCAGGCACTCTTTTGCGGCCGGTGGTTAAGATATGCAGGCTTCCACTGGACTAACTGTGAATCTATTTTTGTATTATGTTAATATTGGTTTTAATTTTCGGTTTTCATCGGGTTATTCGGAGTTTCGGTTTTGGTTGATAAAGGCTTTCGCCTTTCTCGGGCGGCGGTATGTTTGATTTTGGTGTATAATAAATGTTTTCAATTCAGACAACCGATACATAACACTACATGAGCGAGACACAACACTTATTGGGGTATTTTATATATGTATGTTTGTCTCCCTCTTTTACTCGTATGGGATCGGTCCTGCACGAAGGAGTCGGAAATCGGAGAGAACTATGGCCGGACGCCGCGGAAGTTCAGATTAACTATTTAATTGTAAATATGTGTTAAATGTGTAAATCGGTGCACCAGGACTTCGGAAACTAAGCAGGACGGGGTAAGCTTAGGATATTTATGTTTATTATTGTATATATCGGATTTACATAGTAGAACCAAGAGACGTCAAATACACAAGGATTTTCGGATATTTTACCAGCGACCTAATTTCGGAATTAACGGCTGGATCGCTTCCGACGTCAGGGCTGGTGTCCAGACTGAGGAAGATTCAGCCGCGGGTGGGGTGCGGAAGACCTCACAGTATGGACTTGTGGTTTTTTTTTAAACTTGACTGATTAAAGTTAAAGATTCGCGAATTTAAAAAAAAATGCAAGTCCTCTGGAAGTCCTCTCAAGTCCGGCAGTCATGTGGCATCATATTTTCTATAATGTTCTGTAAGTACAAAGATAGCTCTATCTTTTGCGATAAATCCTATCCTACTAATATTATAAATGTGAAAGTTTGGCTATTTGGATGTTTGTTACTCAATCACGCTTTAACCACTGGACGGATCGTGATGAAACTTGGCACACATATAGGTTAGCTACTGGAATAGGAGATAGGATAGTTTTTGTCCCGAAAAACATCTCGTTCCTACGGTAAACCAAATTAATCGTTAAAAGCAGTGAAGATGCGTAAATATACGTCATACGTAAATATACGCGGGCAACAGCTGGTAATAAATAAATATTACATATAAACAATACATAATTACATACACTTGTCTAATCCCACACTAGGATTTTCTTATGGAAATTAAACAAGTAGTAAACAAGTCACAAATATAAAATCCAGACCAACTTGCACAAAGTTGTCTGTGCCCAGTGGGAATCGAACTCACAAACTCCGGCGCTCGAGTCCAATGCCAAGCACTAGCCCAAACAGGCGTCATTTAGGAGGTACAGTGCTGTTTCTCTGCTGGGGTTTAGCTAGAGTGTTTCAAAGTGTGTGTCTTTGTATTTGTGTATAGGTGCAAGAGGTAAAGCTTGCAAGAAATCGAAACAAAAACCCAGTTGTTGTCTTTCTGTTGCAGAACGTTATAAGTTATATTATAACCGTTAGTTGTTGTATATTTAAGACAAAAATGATCATAGACGAACATACCAACACTTACTGGATTTTTATAGTATTTATTTAAATTGTTTTTTGTTTAAATGTTTGGACAGCCCTATACTCGCTTTAAAGCTCGGCATGTGAACCGAAGCGCAGACCAGGCATGGAGATACGGAACCCATTCTTTTATTTAATTTGGTTTCGTACTCTTTTAGGGTTCCTTGAAAACGGTCGTTCTTTATAGCGAAGCTTTTTAGTCTGTCTGCCGAATAACTCTAAAACTACTTCACTACTTCACTTCTAAACTACACCGATAAATATTCTAAATGTTCAAGTTGATGCTACCATTTTCCCCCTCCCCTTCAGTTTGAAGGATTTTGACCATTTCGTTGGCTTAGTGGATCTGTCGTTAGATAACGTGGGCCCGCTCACTGCCACTTCAGCTTGCTAATCCTTTCGGCTATGTCGGTCACCTTAGTTCTTAGTGAATCTCCTCGTTAAGAATCATATCCTTTAAAGAAACCCCGAGCATAGCTCTCTTATAGCTCGCTGAGAGACTTGGCACTTGTGGAGCAGGCCCACCGTCAGTGTCCACGTTTCTGCGCCATAGGTCATGACAGGCAGGACGCACTGATTAAACATTGTGGAATTTAAACTTCTGATGCATAACAAGTAAACAGTTTTACGGACTCAAATGAACTTTGATTAATAACTAAGCAAAAACTGCTTGCCACTTAAGTCTGGTTTTTTTTCAGTGCATTCGTCAGCGTTTAAGTATTTCTTGGATTTCTCTTGTCGTTCCCTCACTGCTGAGGATCGCGACCGTATAAAATACGTGACAGCGTTGAGAACAAATGACTCCATTCTTAAAGAGCTCAATATAACGAAACGGCTCTCCACTATCTGCAATGAAAAGACCCTAAAGCTTTTTCGGTCACATTGTGCAGTCTACCAAGCACGACCTGGAGAAGCTCAAGGACAAGTTGAGGGCAGGCGTGCCAGAGGACGAGCTCCGACGAGGTGGTCAGGCCCGGTGAGGAGGGTGGCTGGCGGATCTTGAGTACTAAATAAGTATCTCTCTCTCGGAATTATAATTCGCTCCACACAACAGTCCCTGAGTCACTGCATTATATTTTCATATTTCCCACGCCGTGTTCTTCAAATTATCTCGCATAAAAGAACTCGTAAAAAATTCACTTAGCCTGCCCAAATCCAAAGGCACAGACGGGCCAAGCAGAGTAAATAATGTTTTATAACCCGCATGAAGGAAGCGACGCAACCGGAGTTACATTTTAAAATATATATGAGTTACAATATTGTATATATAAAATATCGATTACATTAGGCTTCAGGTCCATTCTTTAATAATTTAAAATTCATCATCATCAGCCTTCCTCAATGAACGCCACCCACAGAAATCCTATCAAGATAGAATGGTTAAGTAGGCGCCACAAGAGTGCCATCCATATTGCAAAAACTAGGTATCAAACGCTTACTCGTCCAAGTGTTACTACAAAAATGCCATATTGCGTGGTTTCTGACTACCTAACTGTATCTCCACACTAGTATGAATGATTTCGAGTCAGGGACTGACGTATCCGTGCTGTCATCTCTGATGTTTTGTATGTTAATTTATTTAAGTTAATGCCGTTAAAGTTTTTCTCTTATTTTCGCTTACAACAAGTAAACAAGTTACTGCTCAGCACTAAGCCGCAGCGTCCGCTGCACCGTCTGGAAAACAATAGGATGAAAATGCGTCTAACGAGATTTAGCGCTAACTACGCTAACAGGGGAATTACGCGGGACCATAAATTTGTTATGAGGTTTTATCGTCGATGCGCGTGGCGGATTATGGAGTATAATATATAATATAGTAATAATATTATTGAATACAACACAGTATGTTTAATTAGATTTAAGTAATACTTGCTCTAACAATGTAAGGAAGCATCAGATGGTTAGTAAAATATCGGATGCAGAGAACATAGTCATGTAGCCAAAGATCAAAGAAAGTCAGTGGCGCAGTGGGGAAGACCATCATGTCGAGAGGTTCGGGGTCGATCTAAAAGTTTGCTTCCAAATGACTAAAGAAATCAGAAATTAAACAGGCAAAGACATTATTTTAATAACTCGTACCTACTTTTAGGTATATTGTTCTGCCACTTTGGATATTTCCTGAGGAAGATTTTGTTTAGAATTCATTGTCTAGTTTAAATAGTAGGGGAGTGCATAAGGTCGAAGAAGTGTTGCCCTCTCCTACCTTCAAAACACAGATGACTATAAATACCTAAAGTTTCGAGCACCGCCGGCGGTGCACTCGCCCCGCCTACCTGGTTAGGAATAGTAACAACGCTAAGTCGAGCGCCTTAGACACATTTTCGCGCGCTGTGGGGTACTATCAATCGCCCCCGTGGCCCGCCCATATATCGCGCGCTGTACGGGGCAATAACAACACTAAATCGAGCGCCTTCGATATATTTTTGCGTGTGTTTTCTGACAGTGAGAAGGACTAGGTGATTAAAGGCGTCGGTATTTTCGTTTTACTAGGAAGTAATGTGTCTGTTTTTTTTTTGACCGTGTGGTTTCCGGTAGAGTAGAATAGGACAACTCCGACTCTTCCCGTGGATGTCGTACAAGGCGACTAAGGGAATACATTATAAACATCAACCAGACCTCCCCAACCCGTCTGGCCAGCGCGGGGAGTGTAGGCCAAATCCTCCGTCTGTCTCCGGCAGATGAGAGAGGGTTGTGCTCCTGCAGTGGAGACAAAAATAACATGATGATGATGATGTGTCTGTTACGTAGGTACTATTAAATCACCATCGATTTATTGAACAACAAAGAGTGCTTCTTTCCTATATATAGTTACTTAAAAAACATCTTTTTTTAAGTATAAAGTGAAAGTGTAGTCACTCAAAACAAGACATAGCTTAAAGGTCTTGTAACCAAGCTAAAACACGCATAAAAAAAATGCCTTCCAACCGCAACACAACAGTACTGTTTGACAATGGAAATACGTAAAAGTGTGGTAATCATCCAAAATAAGGGAACGTACCCATATTACGTGACTCGTTAAGGGGGGGGGGGGGGGGAGGGGGATGTTCAAAATACCACGCTTGGTCACAGGGGCGGGAGGGGGGTTTAGATTTTCGTCACATAGTCAATATCCATAGAGAAATCTCGCGCTTTTTCGAGCTATATTCAAATATAGCGCGCAGCGTTTAGCGCTTTTCAAACTCACTGGTGGCAACACGAACATCAACTGATTGAAAACTAACAGTTTTTTCTTCTTGATAATATTTTTTTACTTGTAATTACAGGAATAGGAATGCACGCACATTTGGCGTCACGCGGCAAGCGCCGTATTAATAAAGATAAATATGAGATTTTTTTTCTTTGGTTTAAAATTAATTTGGTTTTAGTTGGTTTAAAACCATATTTATGCATTACTACGTGAAAACTAGAAGGGTGGGGGGGTCTTGGCATATACCACGGGTGTGACATGGGGGGGGGGAGGGGTCAAATTTTTTTTTAAATGGGTCACGTTGTTTGGGTACGTTCCCTTAGTATATTCTGCACTAGAATCATCCCATCGGTTATTTCCGAAATAGTAGGTAATATAATAAGGATTTTCAGTAAACGACAGCCTTTTGATGTGACTGTAATTTAGAACAACAATAAAATTCACGAAAATTGACCTATTCCAGTTAAAATTGAATTTTTATGTCCCCAATAAAAAGTAAGTAAAGTTAATTGCAGGGGTGCACAACCTCGGCAAATCTAAACGATCTCGTCGCAACATTATTGTCAGGGGTCGTCAACTGTATACAGGGACCTAGCTAGATGATTTGGCGCCCAGGGCGATTGCTTTATTTTGCATCGCTACTGTGCTAATCATTATCAGCCGAAATACGTCCTCTGCTGAATATAATCCTCCCAAGTAGAATGCCACTTTTGGTGGGCTGTCCATTGTGGGATTTGCCATAATCAAAAAGCTTGGCAGACGGGTTGATGATCGCAGTAATTATCTTAATATACACAGGATAACGCTGCTGTCCGTCCCCGTTGCAAACTAAGACATACCCACGTAAAGATTGGAGACGGCCCTATTCTAAGCCGGGAGTCACCCGGCACAAGTTTCTCCGAAGTTTGCACAGCGAAAAGTCTGATATAACTAGAGTTGATAGAGGTTTATGTCAATATAACAGGGAAAATAAAATTATGTTCCTTAGTTTTTAGAAATCAGCAAAATACTTTCCGGTATTAAAAAGGAACTCAGGCCGTTGGGGCAGACCCTCCACCACCCATGGCCTTTCGACATCTAGATCATATAGGCCGAATCACGGGAGAGGTGCCCGGTACTTGCTTAGGTGCTCGTTCCCGGACACCCTGCTTGATCCCCCTACAAATAAAATAATACTGTCCTTGGTCCTCTGTACGGCAACTCTCCTCATTAAGGGGCGCGACATTACGGCTTCATCGTCGGGCTGTCCAGTCAGTGTCAGACAAGTCAATAAAGTCAGTTAAATAAATATCGCCTTGCTCCACTCCCATTTTCTTCGTTTCCTAATTTTTTTCTCTTTTTTCTTTTCTTCCTCGCTTTTTTTTAAAAGGAACTTTATAAAGTGGCATTCTATTGGAGAGGCTTGTATTTCGGCTGATGTGTGCACGTATTTCGGCTGATGATTATGGGTGCCCTTATTACTCTGCCCTAGATACGTCACTGACTGCTGGTTACATAAAATAAATTGTCTGCCGACTAGATACTAAACTTACAAGTAAATAGGGTGTACGTACGAGTATAAATTGGATAAGTTACTTCGTCAAAATATTCAACAAGTTTAGATGTTACGAGTCGTATGAAAAAAAAAAGAATTCATCTGGAAACTTTTACTCCACTTTCTATTTCTATTTATTTATTTAACAATTTATTGCACACACGAAAGAAAATAACATACAAAACAATAAAAGTAAGGAAAAAAATAACATGTACAAATGCTTAATAATGATTTCTGCCAGCCTACCAGCGACAGAGGAAACTTCGTGAAGGCCTATGCCCAGCAGTGGACGTCTAAGGACTGATATGATGATGATACATATTTAATTACTTATTTATTCTTTGCTATATATAAATCATATGACCTGTCTGCCCTCTGCCCTACATAATCCTACGTCATCCTGCACTTATCCTATAAGGGGTTGCATAGGTCACATTTATAATTAGACTTGGAAAAACCTAGATAAAAGGGTACCTACCTGCAAACAATGAAGTACAGTTACTAGTAGGTACATTAATTATCTAGAGAAAGACGTCACTGTGTAGTCTACGTGAGCGGAACCGCGGGCACAGCTAGTTTGTAATCAAAAAAAGATTCGTGTTACAAAATTATCTTTATTATACCAGGGTTCGTTGATCATGACACATCGACAATTAAATAAAATAAAAATTGCAGTGTTCAATTATGGCGGGCTTATTTTCACATTTCAAATGCGCGCGCATGATTCATAAGAAAAATAAAAAAGGCAATGATAACATCAAACCAAAGAAAAAAATTCAATAAACCAAAGAGATTATGTCTGATTCGTATCTTTGAATCAGTAGATAAAAACTTCTTGGTTTGTATATTTAAGGAAAATTAAATGAACAACAATATTCTTGCATTCAAGCTGCTGACAGCTCATTAAATTAAAACTAAACTACAATCTAAAAAGCACACATAAAATTGCACGTGTGTGTAATAAATAACATTATGATACGGAGAAGGACTATGTAATAGAACTTTTACAAACAAATGTTTTGACAAATACTATTTTATAAACGCTATATTTTATAAACTATATAGCAGCAACCTGGCAACACCTCTCTCCTATTTTACGTTTACGACAGAAATATGCAGAAACGTCGTAAGCGCGCATAAAATCCAATATAAATTCCCTTCCGATTTGCATTGGGAATTTCCCGGAGTCTCGAAGGTCATAAAATTTATGAAGATATACACGCAGAGTGGGTTGGCTATCTCCCTTGCTGGGAGCGAAAGCTGTATTTTCTGAAGAGTAGTTAGTAATACAGTGGGGGACCGATTTTAAGGGCTACGGGGAATGAGGTGTGGGGGGCTTCAAACGACGTTCTTTTAACTGGGTGTTCCATTGTAGCGCTATAGAGACCGGTTACAGGGGATTCAGTATCGAATTTAAAAGCACTTTTAGAAAAAAAAAAAAATTTTACCAAGCTCAAGTGCGGTCGTGTATGGAGTACTGCAGTCACCTTTGGGACGGCTCTGCCAAGTATCAGCTGGCTGCTCTGGACGCGGTTGAGCGTCGTGTCCGAAGGCTCATAGGTGACGATGCACTGGTGAATATCAAGTTACAGAGCCTCAAACATCGTCGCAGTCTTTCGGTATTCTACAGGTTATTTTTTGGGGAGTGTGCCCAGGAATTGCAGGATTGGATTCCTCCATCCCCGTTCCATCACCGGACTACCAGGCGTGGGGAGGGACTTCATCCCTAAGAAGAGAGTATACTTACTTCGCACGAAGCGTTTTGCTTCCTTTTTCGTAATGCGAACTGCTAAGGAATGGAACTCCCTAACAGCTTCGGTATTTCCAGACAAGTACAATTTGGATCTTTTTTAAAGGAAAAGTCAATAGGCATCTTCTGGGTAAGCGCGCCCATCAGAAATAAAAAAAAATACAAACCGCAATTCCAATAAAAGTACAAACAAAAAAGTTGTTTAGTATCCGACATTTACGTCATAGAATAGGTACTTAATAATACTACTACCTTACACGTTACATTTTCAACTATCTGTCGTTGTCTCTTCTTTTATAGTTTAACATTTTTTCCGCTAGGGGCGCGCGCGTTACTTTTGCTTCGCCAATAAGAAGCCACGTTTCTATTCCTTGGTAGTTCGCATTATAAATGGCACAAATAAATAATGTAAATTTTGTCCATAGGGGTTAATAAAAAAACACGCAAAGTATACCCATCAATTTAATGTTGCAATCTTTTATTATGTTGTTTGTTGGACCTCGCTGGGATCTCTGGACTATAACAGGGAAATAAACATCAGTGTGGCTGGGAAACAACAATCAGGTCCATTTCAATCAGTTCCGAACTGTTTGCGATCGGAACTCGTAAAATTCGCCCAACTACGGTTTACGATTGCTGAGAATTTATGTTTATTAGGCAGGTAGCTCGTACTTAGAGCACAGATTACTTAAAAGTTACTACGTAACAGACACATGATACATCACTCCCTAGTCAAACGAAAACCCCTACACTTTTAATCACCTACTGCCAGACAATACACGCAAAAATGTGTTCAAGGCGATCGACTTAGCATTGTTATAACTCCGAATAGTGCGCGATGTGCGGGCGGATTTCATGGTCCGCGCAGCGTGCAAAAATATGTCTTAGGCGCTTGACTTAGCGTTGTCAGTACTTCGTACGGGGGCGGGGCAAAACCAAGCCGGTGCGGTTCGATAGACTAGGTACTTATCTCGGTAGGTTCCTTAGAGTGGTGGAGAATTGGTTATTATTGGTTAGAGTTCATGGCAAAGAATATCATTTAATAAATCACTGACTGATCTATCAAAGCTCAAACAACCAGTGGGCCTACTCCGTATGCATTATGGATTATATCCGTCGAACAAATTTTTTGTACTTCATCATCATCATCATTAGGTTATTTTGTCTCCACTGCAGGAACACAACCCCCTTTCATCTGCCGGAGACAGACGGAGGATTTGGCCTACACTCCCCGCGCTGGCCAGACGGGTTGGGGAGGCCTGATTGATGTTTTGACTCCAGTTTTAATACCTTTACTTCGCAATGAATTTTAATCCGGGAATTGCAGATTATTAAATGAGATATATGGAATGTCCATATTTCTATTACTGTGTGAGTTTAGTTCATATATGAAATATTTATTTTAAATAAATCTCGGAATATTAATATAAACATTAACATTTCGAAACAGTTACCAACATAAACATATAATAAAATTCCAACATGTATAATAAATGAAAAAAAGGAGACAATATTCAATAATAAGCTGAAGAAGTATTTAATTGCCAAATGTTTTTACTCATTGCATGAGTTTTTTAATGATAGGGATAATATTTAAATGGATGTTTTTGTTTTATTAGTTTTTCTGACATTTTATATTATATAGATTTATATTGACATTTAAATTCATTAATATGCTGACATTGTAAATTTAAAAAAAATATCTATTTTATAATTTAATTTTATATTTTTAATTGTTAATTTTACATATATTGTAGCGCCCTTACAGGGTTCATGTTAGTACCTGTGTATTGTTACAATAAATGAATATGAATATAAATGTTACTTAATATAAATATAAACGACTAATTCCGACATCATGTAAAACAAAGCTGAAATTAGTGTGAGATGATGAAACGCTCATAAATTAAAATCATAGAAATTCTTTGATAAATCAAAGCTCCTCCATAAAGTTGGCGGAAAAGAAAATGTGAACAGAATTGTTAAAGAGGACGTTCCAAATATCACTCAAAGTCAATTTCGTTTGTGTAGGCTGTATGGCTTGATTCCTTCGTCGCAATTTACGAGCGACGAGACAGGGGCCTTTGGCGGCCATTTGTAATTTATTAGCGCCAAGAAATGGCGGGCTTTTCGCTGTCAACCTATATTCGTAAACAAAAAGTGGTTTATTTATTAGCTGGTTAGGCTTTGATCGATATTTTTAAACACAAATGATAAATAGGATAGCAAATTTCTTTTAACTTTTAAATTTCAGTAACTACCTAAAACCAACCATGCTTCTATAACTTCGTGTTATTTCAGCCGCTACGATGAATAAAGTCGACGTTAGTGCTCTAGATGACATACATATTTATTTTTATTTATTGTTATACACATAATTTGAAAACATTTTAGCGTCATGCAAAATAGATCACAAGGAACTGTGTTTTAAGCTCTATTATTTATTTATCATACAATGGTGCCGTCGTTACAGTACAATTCGGCACTGCAAGCAAATAATTATTAAATATTCTTAAAACATAGCTTTAAATCCCACTTCCCATCCCACTAATATTATAAATGCGAATGTTTGGATGTTTGTTACTCAATCACGCTTCAACCACTGGACGGATCGGGATGACACTTGGCACTCTTATAGGTTAGGTCCTGGAATTATAGGACATAGGATAGTTTTTATCTCGAAAAACATCTAATTCCTACGAGAAAGACATAATAATTTGTGACTTTAAGTGGTCCACGTGGACGAAGTAGCGGGCAACAGCTAGAATATTTATAAATTCATAACCTTCTAACTCTTAACGATCGATGTGCGTACAAATCATTAAATAAATAAGCACTTAACGATTGATGTATAATACTTAAATTTATTATACATTTTACCTACTTACTTTCGCTTAATATATTACTACGCCTCCGCTTTTCATCCGCTTGATGATAAAACAAATACATTAAAATCTTATCTCATTTGAGACATTTCATATGACGGAATAAATATGATTCCCTTTTTATCCAATGTGATGCCTAAGGTGCAGGGCAATGCCAACTAAGGGTCAAATGCATCTATTGAGTTAATAACTACATGACTGAATGGAGAAAATTATTGTTTACCTCAGCTCATTATTTATCGTAAAATATACCTTAAACTATATGACGTAAATAATTTTCTCCATCCAGTTTTAGGCATAATCTCTGTAGTTGCAATTGCCCCAAACATTCAAAACCTTAGTGGTGCATAAAGATTGAACTATTGTACCCTTTAAGAGAGGGGATGAGGGTATCTACCAAATTGTTACCTTACCCGGTTGGTTCTGCAGATGGACATTATGTGTAAGCTACTTTAATAATAATAAAATCATTTAAAAGGCAACTTGGCCCCTAGATTTAGCCCAGAAATACATACATTAATATTATAGCCTAAACTAACACGCTATTTAGGGATTTCAAAGTCTTTGCCTTCCCATAGCTTCGTGGGTCGAAACATTACTCCTCAGGCCAGTAGTCGGGACCGAGGAATATTCCCTGGCGCTTCGTAGGAACCTGGAGTCAACAGGCTCTAAATAGAGCTAGTAGACTCCAGGAACGCATAACATGTTATTTTAGGGATTTCAAAGTCTTTGCCTCCCCATAGCTTCGGGGGTCGAAACATGACTCCTCAGGCCAGTAGTCGTAGGAACCTGGAGTCAACAGGCCGTAAATAGAGCTAGTAGACTCCTTGAACGCACTTCAACAGACCGTTAACCCTCGCCTGAATGTGCTGCATGACATTCTCTGGTTTTGTAGTCGCATCCAGACGGGAGAGGGAATTAGGTGTCATTGGCGTTGAATCTTTTTGGTTGATCGGGGCTGCAGCGAATAAATAAATACATTATTTTTACATACTTATACCGGTTAACTCCCACTCCCACATGTAGTCCAAACTTACCGCAATCTGAATAGTACAGAAATACTATTATGTGCAATATATTGCATACTAAACTTAAACTAATAATGTATTTGAAAACTAAAAACGTCCATAACTTTTGATGGAGTGAACCGATTGCGATGAAATAAAGACTAAATGTTAAGTTAACTTTCTGTGAAAAGTCCATCTTAATGTTTCTGTGAAAAGTCCATCAAAATCCGTTCAGTAGTTTTTAAGTGATGCGTGCACAAACTCACAGACAAACAGACAAAAACTTCAAAAATGATCGAAATGTGTTCTGTTGCTTATCTTTAGACACCCCAACTTTTTTTGCAAATATCTGCAATGTACAGACAAGCGATTTTACGATTGAGAGTTTATGATTTTATTTATTAGAAGATAGATATCGGCAGGGCACGCACTGGACAAGACACCATGCGTTTAGATAAATGCCGTTGTCGCATTCGATGTTCCTTAGCGGAAACCTTCCTATCTAGCAACACTACGGAACTATTATCTATTTGCCCGGGTCAAACGGCAATAAGTCACGGCCCAATAAAATCACCTCGACCACTGTCTGGTATTTACGGCCGCTGGCGTCGGTTTACGGGGTATAAAGTAACGAGGTCAATAGGTACTCTTATCAATTGTTTTTCTTCTCCATTGATTGTATTTCTTCCTCGTCAATTGGTTTTCCTTGCTACGTATGGCAGAGGTCAAGCTATCCGGTTTATAAAATCCCTATATAACCACTAGATGTGCTCACGCCCGATGTATCGTCACTTTCCGTCATCCTGACACACCTCACTAACACATTAGGAAACAGGCCACTCGTAGTTATGTTATCAATTAAAAAGTAAGTACCTAAGTTTCAAGTCGCTCAGCCAGTAATCAAAAAGTGAGTAAGTTTCAAGTCGCTCAGCCAGCTATGGAGAGGGCTATGCTCGGGGTTTCTTTGAGGGATATGATTCGTAATGAGGAGATCCGACGAAGAACGAAGGTGACCGAAACGATGCATGCTAAAGTGGCAGTGGGAGAACCACATATATCGCAGAACCGACGGCAGTGAGGATGATGAGTTCTGGTGATCGGTACGCGCAGGGTGGGACGCCCCGCCGACAGAAGGAAAGACTTTCTGAAGAAAGAGGCTAGAAGCAGAGGACCGGGTGTGATGGCGTTCATTGGGGAAGGCCTATGTCCAGCAGTGGACGTCTAAGGGCTAATAAGATAAACTTGAAGTTAGTACTAAAAAGTTTCGATTTTCGGCCGCTAATACGCTAGTTACGCTCTGTAATTGTTTATGGTAACGTAGGTATTCCGGTATTGGATGAGTTTGTATTGAATAAAAATGTCAGAGGATTTTCTCCCATCGTTTTAATGAGACTGACTGTTTGTGTACTTTAATTAATAGATGTCTTCAAACGTCTAATTAGCTATGTAATCTTGAGAAAATTGTCCAGTTTTTAATTAATATAATTCACCTGTACGTAATTAACTTTAATGAAGGCAGCTTCGACTTTTGTTAAGACTTTGTGCTGTTATAGTTACATAGGTAGGTACATTGCACCCTAGGGACATATATATTATTTATTGCACATCTTAAACCTAAATACAGTAATAAATGGTGTGTACAAAGGTGAGCTTATCTCTAAAAGAGATCTCTTCCAGTCAACTTTACACGGTGCGAGACAAGGCAGTAATAGCGAGGGGGGGTAAAATGAGTGCATCTACATAATATAAACTATATTCTATACCAGCAACAGGAGCTTTGGGGTTATCAATATTTCCAAGATCGATTACAAAACTAACGTCTTTACTTCACTAATAATACACGTCACACCATTACAATACAACAACGTATACAATGATTATTGTAAAATTATTTTCGTTTCTGAAACGGAATATAGTAGTTTAAATAAATCCCATCCCATGCCAAAGTTTGGATGTTTGTTACTCAATCACGCTTCAACCACTGGACGGATCGTGATGACACTTGGCAACATATAGGTTAGGTCCTGGATAGGAATGATAGTTTTTATGTCGAAAAATATCCCATTCCTACGGGAAACCAAATTAATCGTTAAAAGCAGTGAAGATGTGTAACTAACGAAACCTGCGCGGACGAAGTCGCGGGCAAATATTTGCAAAGAAAAATTGGGGGATCTAAGGATAAGTAATAGAACACATTTCAATCATTTTTGAAATTTTTGTCTGTCTGTTTGTTTATTTGTTTGTTTGTTTGTTTGTTTGTTTGTTTGTTTGTTTGTTTGTTTGTTTGTTTGTTTGTTTGTTTGTTTGTTTGTTTGTTTGTTTGTTTGTTTGTTTGTTTGTTTGTTTGTGCATGCATGCATGCATCACTTAAAATTACTGAATCGGCTTTGACGAACTTTTCACTGAAACATAGTGCTTAATTCGGTGTAACATATAGGCTTTATTTCATTGCAATCAGTCCAGTCAATCAAAAGTTATGCGAATTTATAGTTTTAGAAAACTAGCATACCTACATTAGTATAACAAACAAATGAAGGGTGTAAATGGCTTTTTTCATCGCAATCGGCTTACTCAGTCAAAAGTTATAATGTTCGGTGCAATTCAGATTGAACCGATTGGAGCTGTTGTGGGCGTGGGAGGTGGTGCGGGTGCAGGAGTGGGAAAGGAAGAGGGAGTATGGGAGTGGGCGTCGGGGTCGGAGTCGTAGTCAAAGTTGGATTGAGAGTGAGATTAAAAATAATTGTGTAGTCCACACAAGCGGAGTCGCGAGCACAGCTAGTTAAAAATAAACAAGATAGAGTAGCGATTGCCGGTAATTTTGTTAGGGTTGTCACCGTAGTCGATATTATGCAATATCCGCAGCGAGCGCGAGACTAAGTTGATTCTCCAATCGAATGATACCGTTTGTGTAACTTCGTCGTGACAACAATTTAGTATGAAAGCATCTTTTGTTCTCCGAGCGGTTTAACCGTCTCTTTGGCTTCGTGGTTCGTGAGTTTACTTCGAAAAGTAAAGGTCGTAGAGAATTTGTATAGCTGGTCCCGTCTTAGGTTGATGTCTTGTGATCTCTTAATATAGTTATGTTATTTATTTAACATGCCTCAAAATTAAAAAAAAAATTAATTTACAGATGGGTCAAAGAAAATAGGTATTTACCTAAATTAACTCAGTCAATAACTGACAAGGGAACCTCGCGAGTGGTTTCCGGTAGAATAGGACCACTCCAACTCTGCCCGTGGATGTCGTACAAGGCGACTAAGGGAATACATTATAAAACGTCAATCAGGCCTCCCCAACCCGTCTGGCCAGCGCGGGGAGTGTAGGCCAAATCCTCCGTCTGTCTCTAGCAAATGAGAGAGGGTTGTGCTCCTGCAGTGGAGACAAAAATAACCTGATGATGAACCTCGCGAGTTGCATTGGTAATTTTGGCATATATTACATACTTTTGGCAGAAAACTCACCAATCAGATGGCTTTAAACTTCATATCGTTGCTTGAAACACAAAACTGCGGATTTTCCCAGCAGTGGGAAAATGGTTAGTCCATTACTGTTAGTTCTACCAAAGGGCAGACTGGACAAAGAAAGTTTAAGTAGTAAAGCATAGTTTAGGAATAACGATGACGATCTCATTTTGTAGGGAACTATGAAGTATGAGAGTCATTCCTGGGAGAAGCGTTCTTCGCGTCAGATTCGTGGCTTTGTTTTTTCTCATGACGTTATCTACAGATAGTATGTTATATACTATGACATTATTTGAATTGTTGACATTGTAATTTATATTTTGTACATTATTTTATTTTATGACGATCCCTTTTACCATATTAGAATGACATGTAAAATTGATTTTTGAAGATGTCAAAGTGAAATAAATAAATCTAATCTAATCTAATCTATAACGTCTACGTGAGTGCCTTATCGATAGCTTGACTCGTTTTTAAGCCTTCTTTTCCCATGGAATTTTAGTTTCCACCAGTAATGAGAAAAAATAAAAGCGAAGAACGCTTCTCCCAGGAATGACTAATGGGTACAAGGACCCATGAACAATGTTCACAGAAAGTAGTTTTATAACGAAAAAAGTAGTGCTCAAATTTCAATAAACGACTACCTCGTTTATCATTTTGCAGGTATGAACTATGAACAATGTTCACAGAAAGTAGATTTATAATGAAAGAAATAGCGCTCAAATTTCAATAAACGGCTACCTCGTTTATCATTTTGCAGGTATGAACTATGAACAATGTTCACAGAAAGTAGTTTTATAACGAAAGAAGTAGCGCTCAAATTTTTATCATTTTGCAGGTATGAACTATGAACAATGTTCACAGAAAGTAGATAAGAAATAGCGCTCAATTTCAATAAACGAGGCAGACATCGTCAATGTAAAGGCGAAGGCAAGTATAAACTAATTTAAACCTTCAATTAATGGCATTATTTGGCGAACGCCATTCCACCGGGTACATTTTAAAATATTCAGTAGCCAATCACAATTGATTGGCTCTAAAATACACGAGAAGGCCACAAAGGTTCAATACCAACGGATTGCACATAAATATTCTCGGCGGAGTGTTCGCCGCTTTCGAAATATTCGGCTACGGAGGGTATTCGACGCTCGATGGGGAGTGATTAAAATTTCAATTACAAATAGGGTTGGCATCTACAAAACTGGTCCGGGAACGAGGAGGTGGTGGCGTTTATCCTATGTCTAGCAGTACGTCTAAGGATTGATATGATTGAAACGAGTCATTAAGAGAAAAGTTTAAAGAAATAAGCATATTAACAGTAGCTGGTCAATTCATTTTAGATAATATTTTATACTAGCTGTTGCCCACGACTTCGTTCGCGTGGACAACTTAACATTACAAATTATTATATATTTCCCGTAGGAATTACATATTTTTCGGGATAAAAACTATCCTATGTCCTATTCCAGAACCTAACCTATATGTGTGCCAAGTTTCATTACGATCCGTCCAGTGGTTGAAGCGTGATTGAGTTACAAACATCCAAACTTTCGCATTTATAATATTAGTAGGAAGTAGGATACGTAAGTATTGTAGTTAACTCGTGTATATTTAGTTTTTAGATTGATTCTGGTAATATAATAATAATTTTAAAAATTTGCATATTTCTACTTACTACTCAGTTGACGAATTTCTGAGTTATAACCTGACACGGTTTTGTGTATAGAATTGTATGACATTATTTATTATCTACTAGCTGTGCCCGCGGCTCCGCTCGCGTGGACTACAGGATCCGCTCCAATTCCCACTTCCGCTCCCTATCCCACTACTACTCAGACTTTAAATCCAGGTCCAAGTCCAGGTCCAGGTCCAGGTCCAGGTCCAGGTCCAGGTCCAGGTCCAGGCCCAGGTCCAGGTCCAATTCCAGGCCCAGACCCAGGTCCAGATCCAGATCCTCAACTCTCCCCTCAGCCCTCCCCTCTACACTCCTCTCAACCCTCCCCTCAGCTCTCCCTTCAACTCTCCCCTCAAACCTCTTTCCCTCGTCTCTCCAAATGTAGTACTCGTAGCTAATCCATCGCAATCCAAATTCCGACCAACATTACTTTGTTGCATACGTATACCACAAATTCATCGTAATCGGTTAACTCAGTCAAAAGTTATGCGAATTTTCAAACACTCAAATTACACTGGTACCATACCCGCTCCCGCTACCGCTCACGAATTCAGTCGAACATTTACACCCTGCATTCTTCGCAGTGTATCGTCCAGGTCTAGGTCCAGGTGACCTCGGCTCGCGTGAACTACAGAATCGCTCCCATTCCCACTCCCGCTCCCGCTTCAGCTTCCGCTCCTGCTCCGGTCCCGCTCCCCTCGCGCTCCCGCTTCCACTTCCGCTCCCGCTCCCACACCCACTACCCTTTTCCCACGCCCACGCCCACTTCCGAGCCCACGCCCACTCGCACTCCAATTCCCACCCGCAGCTCCAAATGTAATCCAAACTCATCGAAATCCGAATAGTACGGAAATACTATTATGTGCAATATATTGCATACTAACCTTACCTACTAATGTATTTGAAAACTAAAAATGTCTATAACTTTTGATTGAGTTAGCCGATTGCGATGAAATAAAGCCTATATGTTACACCAAATTAAGCCCCATGTTTCTGTGAAAAGTCCATCAAAGTCCGATCAGTCGTTTTTAAGTGATGCGTGCACAAACTCACAGACAAACAGATAAACAGACAAACAGACAAACAGACAAACAGACAAAAATTTCAAAAATGATCGAAATGTGTTCTGTTGCTTATCCTTAGACCCCCCCAATTTTTTTTTTGCAAATATCTTCAATGTACAGACACGCGATATTTACGATTTTATTTATTAGATGTCAGAAAAAATGTATCTCTTTTTGAGGCACTGTGAGAATAATAGTTATAATACAAGAAATAAAAATAAACTTGTTTTTCCAGGGTTAAGACTAAGTAAGGTCAGCAAATCGTTCACGGGGCAATGTATACGCTTCTACACACTACCAGAGGAAATCTTAAATATGACGGACAGAAAGTTTAAGATTAAAAACAACTTTGTAAGAAAGTCTATTATAAAATAAACGATTATTTGAATGACAAAGATGCCTGGTACTAATGTTAATTCAGCTTCGCAAAATCTTTATTAATTGTATGCAAACTTGATTTTTAAAAGATGTGTTGCGTGACGTTTGTTGCGCCGTTTCTTCTTCACAGCGCTAACACCTAGGAAGCGGTAGTCGATAAAAAAAATTACGTGTTATAAATGTACCAAGTGTACTCATATGCAATAAATGATTTTGACTTTGATGATGTCTATATGTTAATTGTACTATTTGCTAGCGCACAAAAGTAACCGACGCGACATCGGTAATATCGTGTGGTAAAGTTAAAGTAGGCTTGAGGTAAAGCGCCCCCAGCAGTCCATACAAGAATCGTCAACCGAAATACGTCCACTGCTGAACATAAGCCTCCCCAATAGAATGCCTCTTTTGGTGAGCTGCCCGTTGGGGGATTTGCCATTATCACCACGCTTGACAGGCGGATTGGTAAAATGAAATGAAATTTAATTTATTTGCTGGAATATGGTATTACTGTGATGATAATATAGATAGTTGGCCAACATATTCTGCCATAATTAGGCGTACAAAAATTTTGAACATTATAATTAATTAATAATATGACATAAAACTGTAATGAATAAGATAAATCAAAGGTAGGGCCCTGTGCCGTTGGGTTTGTTGCCACTTCTTCCCCTCGGTTATACAGGTGGAAGTGGAGTAGTTTTAGGCAGAATTTGACGTCAAAAAGAGAATATTGTATTCCAATATTGAAAATAAATATTTTGATTTTGATTTTGAAACAAGAAATAGAAGAAAATATATATATATACAGGAAAATAGTGAATGTCAATGGTAATGAATGTGAAAGTATTCCGATCCCTGCTTACTATTAATAAAATAAAATAAACAGCGACAGATAATAAATTATTTAATAGCCACTGATGTTGTCTCTAATGAATTATTGTTTATAATAATAATAATAAATTCTTTATTTAAGGATAACATTATACTTGTCCTTTCGGTTACTCTAAGGTTGACTGGAAGAGATCCCTAAGTGGGATAAGTCCGTCTTTGTACACAGTTTAATTCCTATTTTATTATTGTTGTTGTTGTTATTTTTGGTACAATAAAGCGTTTACATACATCCATACATACATGACAAGAATAGTGTTAGTAACTTAGTTAATAGTAAAATTAGATTTAACAGTATTAATAAGGTGCCACCATAATAGGGCAGTCGCACCTATCTGCGATTACCCTCAGGATGCTGTTGGGGCTGCCCCGAACTCTCTGTAGTAAACGATATTCTATTTCGCAAGGAGGCGGTAAAGCCTATGTATGAACTATGCCAATGTCAAGGTCTATGAACATAGAAATCCTATCAAGTTAGAATGGTTAAGTAAGTTCGAAACGCGTGCCAACAATATGCAATATATTGCAAAAACTATCAAACGCTTACTCGTTTCGTGCCGAGTCTAGGTCGGGTAGACATGGACAAAAAAATCTGCGAAAGTGCCATATTGCGCGGTTTGTAACTGTATGTCCTCACTAGAAACGTGACCGCGAGGCATAAATGGTGCGCGGGAAGGGCGCGCTTTGAACAAGTGGCTGAATTAAACAAGTGGCTATAACCCTTGGACCGGTTAATAGGTCCAAGCTATAACCGCTCTATCTTAATAGGATTTCTGTGTCTATGAACATCTGTACAACATTTGGGCGATTTTTTATCTGTAAAAAAAACACTGTAGGTATTCGACTAGGCAACGAAATGAGGGTAGTACTGCCTGAAGAGTACCTCCCAAAACTCGATTTCCTTCTGGTTGGGCGCCGTCCCCGGCACCAACTTCTCGTTAATCTCCAGGTATTCTTGCCCTTTCCGAGTATATGGGGCCCACTTCACACCAAGGCTGTTGTCAGGAGTAGGGTTTCTGAAAACAAAGTTAGTTTTGTAGTTGCTAAATCGATAATGAATGAAGGGAGATCTGAGAATATTAAGTTAAAAGGTCTATTTCAAAGTGCTTTTAAAAGTTATGAAAATTAAGTGCATACCTATACTTACATATGTACTTGAATAAATACATACATATTTATAGGTAAGTACTTGAAAATCTTCTGAAAAATATGTAATGACAACTTACCCATATTTAGCAAAATTCGTCCACAATGTTACGACATTGTCGATCATAGTGGAAACATTTGAATTTGGTTCGATTTTCGGGCTCAATTGCTGCATGTTGAACAAGTACCCCAAATCATCAGCGTGAGTCACTACAGAATCCTTTCCAATAATCTTGCCCAGCCCCAGAACGTGGCCCAAGATGTTTCTTTCAGATTTACACATGAACTTGTACAAATAGACGTTAGACTTTGTATTCTTAGCGCACAGTTTCTGCCATTGCATTACCCCATAAACAAACATGGACATGCTGTAATAATCCACCAAAGGCTCCAGATTTTCAGTAGACACTTTCTTATTGTTGTAGTAAAAACTCCTCATCTTTCTTCCAAACTCTAACTTGTCTTTCATTTGACAGTTTATAGCAATAGGTTTGGGAACGAAGAATTCACGGAAGTTGTTTGCATGTGAAATTACAGTTCCCATTATATCTGGATTCATCAAACCCAGAAGGCCCTCATGTTCACAAAAACCACTAATAACTTCCACTCCCTTATGTATACCATGCCGTAGAGCATCATATACATCTCCATAGAAGAATCTCTCATTTTTACCAAATTGTTTTTCACTCACTATACAAAATTGAATATCATCTGATTCTCTTGCCTTCTCATCAAATGTTATTGGTACTTTTATCCGAATCAGTGACTCAACAGGTTGAGATTTGAAGAAAGCGGTCAGCTCCTTCTCATCTTCTGAATCGAAACCCAATTGCTTTGCTAACGCTATAGCTTTTTCACGAGGCTCGAAAGCCTGAGACCACCAGCACGCTGCAGATCCACTCTGAGCTATGGCTCTTTTGAAGAGACCTTTGGACATAGGTGATATCAAATGATAGGATACACTGGCTGCACCAGCGCTTTCCCCAAAAATGGTCACATTTTTAGGATCACCACCAAAGTTACTAATGTTTTCTTTAACCCAACGCAGTGCTGCTACCTGGTCTTTCATACCAGCATTGCCAGGTATCTCTTCAGTGTCCAGGCATAGGAAGCCAACTACCTCAAGTCTGTAATTGAATGTAACGAGGATTATATCCTTCTTGATAAGAAATTGAGGACCGTACATGCCATCATTGCCACTGCCTGAGAGGAATGCTCCCCCGTGTATAAAAACCATGACTGGTAGAGGTGTCTTTGGTTTTAGGTCTGGAGTGTAGACGTTGAGGTAAAGGCAGTCCTCGCTGCCTCCTGGGGGGGCTCCTGTGAGTACATCATACTGGTAGCAAATTGATCCATGTTCCTTGGCACTGCGCACTCCACTCCAAGGTTTTAAAGGTTGTGGTGCCTGAAACAAAAGTTATTTGTTATGGTAGGTATTTATTTTTGTATGCTTAGGTAATGAAAAATGAACATAGTTCTTTATTAAGGCTCTTGCTGTGTTTAACATTTGTTTAGTAATGTACAATGCTTGCTATACAAAACTGCAGCCGAGCAGGACTGCGTTATAAAATTAATTTCCCTTCTGAAGTGTTGTCAATGTAGTGTGGCTTTCCTTTCGCTAAAATGAGAATGTTAATTAGTAAATTAACACTTGAGACAGTTTACAACGTTAACTCCATGAACTGTCGAGTCTTCTGGCACTAACCATTATCCAAAACCTTGACTTATACTGTAAAATACTACCTACATATCTGATATTTCATCGATGTTTAAAAGTATTTCAATTATATAGCTGTGACTGTACAAAGTTTAATCTAAATCCGTTCAGCTGTTATGTCATGGTTGAGAAACTAACAAACATCTGACACTGAGGAACAAAATATTATTTATTTCTCTTATTTTACTATACAATCTCTATGTAGTAAACTCATGAAATTAAGTTTTTATTGTATGACTCTGGAAAATTATTTAGAATAGCAAAGTAGTTACACTAAAAGATATCAGAGTAACATTTTATCTTAAAAAACAAGCCAATTAAACCAAATCTGATATAATTTTTTTATTCAGCACACTAAACCACTAAAAAGTACTTTGAATTCCGTACCCCAAAAATAAAATTTACCTGTGTAAATTATAAATAGTAGTAATAAAAAAAAAAAAAAATAGCCTTTATTTCCGAATAGTCTTTTTTATATTTTTAATTTCCTACGAATTAATTAAGTATAACAGTCGTTTTATGTGTGACTGAACTTTGACACCTTGTAAACATTACCTTGAACCGTAGATCACCAACCGGAGGCTCCGCGAACGGTATCCCTTTGAAGCTGAAATACGAGCTCCCTTCATTATCCACCACCTCACCTTCCAACAAGCCATCTTTAACTTTCACTTGAACCATCTTGTGAACTTTGAAACACAAATGCTCGCACAAAAGGCAATAGGAAACAGAATTGGATATTTATCTGCTCATCATTATGAAACTAAATATTATCGTAATGTTATCAGGATCTTGATAACATTACGATAATTCAAAGTAATGAAATGTGTTTATATTTTAGATAATAACGCTACAGCAAAAGGTACTTATTTAAATAGCAAACTTTTTCAAACTATGAAGGAATAGTCGAAACATCTGGGGAACTTTTTCAAGGACATTAATCATAATCAAACATCAAACGTCAAATCTCACATAAGGCTATCATCACACACAATACAATGACCTCTAATAAACATTTAATTATAGTACATACCGAAATGTATCAGGTAACGTATGTATGTAAATATATCGCTATATTTCAGAAGGTATAGCGTTAAAGCTAAAGCTATATCGTTCCTTCATTAATAAAATGTATACTTTAGAGTTATCAGTGTCCCAAAACGCTGAAATAAACTAGTATACATTTTAGCTCAAGTGTATGACTACCTTTACAATAATTCAAACAGCTGCCGCACCCGCAAGTGTGGCGCTAGGCGCTATTAAAGATATCGAACGACCGTGAACTTACGGAATGTCATTGCTATCACCGCGGGATTTAGATTCTAGAGACCCAAAGACCCATATATTTATTAACTCGTTCGTGAACACTACGTCAACTGACGTCATACCGGTAGGTCCTACTGTGACACTACGTCTATGAACGTAGTATTTCCTATTGTTTAGTTACATAATGCATCACGAACCCACGTTACGTGGAATGTGTCCATAGACTAGTTAATAACTTTTGTTACAGGTCAGGTCATCATACAGTTAATAAAAAAGAAAAATATAATTACATTAAATCACATAAAAATAAAGTACCTAAAATATCAAATAAAGGCAAACGACTGAAAAATTATTTCAATGAATTATTAAAAAATTCTTCACAGCTATAAAATGATGTGGTTTTGTTTAGTAAGTAATTATTTTCAATGCATGTGGACTCTGTTAACAGTTGCTTATATTTTGTTTGTAATCGAGCTGGTGCATAATATTGTTATCATGTTGATAAATATAATCCAACAACGACAGTTCATTTTTAGGGGCGTGATAAACGTGAGTGCTAAAGATTAAAATAATACTTAATGCAAATATTGCTTTACTAGGCAGATTTCGCTTGCGTCTTTTCTCGTGTTGATTAAATAGGTCCCTTTGTCAATTATTATCAGTTGTAAAGTTGATAAATTAATTCACGTGCACGGGTTGAACCTGTCGCCTGGCCATTCCAGTGCCGCGTTTTTTTGTCGAAGATTCCAAGGCCAAGTGACCTATGTGTTTTGGAGCGATAGCGTACAAGTGGCATTTATTTTATTTATATTTTTTTTTGATAAATTGATACAGTAAATATCTTTAACAGTGAAGTCCACAGAAATGGCAGCCCTTTTTAGGGTTCCGTAGCCAAATGGCAAAAACGGAACCCTTATAGATTCGTCATGTCTGTCTGTCTGTCTGTCTGTCTGTCTGTCTGTCTGTCTGTCCGTCCGTATGTCACAGCCACTTTATTCCGAAACTATAAGAACTATACGTTGAAACTTGGTAAGTAGATGTATTCTGTGAACCGCATTAAGATTTTCAAACAAAAATAGAAAAAAAAACAAAAATTTTGGGGGTTCCCCATACTTAGAACTGAAACTCAAATTTTTTTTTCATCAAACCCATACGTGTGGGGTATTTATGGATAGGTCTTCAAAAATGATATAAAGGTTTCTAATATCATTTTTTTCTAAACTGAATAGTTTGCGCGAGAGACACTTCCAAAGTTGTAAAATGTGTGTCCCCCCCTGTAACTTCTAAAATAAGAGAATGATAAAACTAAAAAAAATATATGATGTACATTGCCATGCAAACTTCCACTTAAAATTGGTGTGAACGAGATCTAATAAGGCGTTTTTTTTAATACGTCATAAATCGTAAACCACAATACTATTATTAAAACATCGATCAAAGTTACAACGAACTACTATAACTTTTATATTATGTTACTTGCTGCTACGGAACCCTTCATGGGCGAGTCCGACTCGCACTTGGCCGCTTTTTTTGTATGAGTGAACTATCAGCGTGAAATATGAGTGAACTATGAGTGATTCATTCAATAATGATCCATTCAATAATCTACTTAAATCCATTGACAAGAAATGTTTCTGAAGTTTTGATATGTGAACTATTTGATGCCATTAGAGTATTGAAAATTCCATATTTTTTTATTAGACATTAGGTACATATTTACGGTACGCTCTCTACAAAAGTTAGCACATCTAGGAACATTTTTTTTCTCCTTAACTTTAGCATGTGTGCGTAGATTCCCCGCAAAAATGGCAAGTGTTTTGCATGGGAAGAAAACAGGGCTGCCAAAGAATTTCATCGTCGTAGTCATTTCCTATTTGCCCTGAGCATGGTTACTACGTAAAAAAGTGCAATAAAATCTATACTTACAAATAACGTTATAGAACAATTCGTTTATTTTGTTACTTATTTAATTTAAATAAAATAAATAAGTAAAAAGAAAGTTTTATTAAAAACTCTCCTGTAAAGTTGACAATCTTGACTTACGTGGTGTTCGAACTTCAGCGAGAATACGAGTACATACACATACAAAATGATGAACCACTTTCTTTGCCGTCTGTACAGATAATTGTTTTGGTCCTGGTTATTACGTGTTCATGTTGTGTTATTTCCAGACCCCATAACACAAAGCCCAGTTCGTGCCGTTGAGTGTTATTTATCTACCGGCCATCCTACTGGAGCTTGTCGAATTTTTCCGGCAGTAGCGCGGAATAGCCACCGAGGCCGGTGGGCCTCCGCGCGGAATTAGGTCACTCATGCGGTCGAGGTCACGGGGAACTTAGGGTTGCCACCTGCTGAGTGAACTGCCAGATACAAAAAAATAATATTAAAAAACAAAATTAACCAAACATCTTTCATTGTTATGGTTAATTTTTTTGATCAGTGTAACTATTTTATGTATAACTATTTTAATATTTATAGTTATTTAGTTTATATACACAGGCTCTTCATAACGTAGGTGCTGACGCATTTTTATCAAATAAAATCTGTTATCACTACCTATAACTACAATGAAAAATTAAAACTGTCAAAACATATTAATACCTGTCAAAATTATAAGGAATAAGTATTAAAAGTCATAAATTGAAAGGCAGAATATTTTATTTATCGGTTTTCCCATTCAATGCAACTATTATATTAAAAGGAACCATTTTTGATTTTTAAGGAACTGTAATCTGTGTGTCTACGACTAATGAATTCTAATTCTTCAATTGACGAAGAAACTCTAGTAATTTTCATAGAATTTATAGCAAACCAGTTTGACCCCTTTTTTGACAATTTCAAAAAGATTTCCAAAACACTTTACGGTCGTCTTAGCTTACAAGGGCAGTGTATACTACTGTGTCCTCTCCTTGAATTATGTTTAGGTATCGTGTTGAGCTGTTGGTTACACATGAAAATGATGAAAAAGATCTAATACTAATATCATTTTAATGAGCACTATAATCTTGGGCTGATATCTCGTCGACATATTATTACCTATCAAACTGATAATAGGTGATGACTATTAAAGTCAATCACTCTTTATCCTAACACAAGTAGCCTGTAATTAAAACATATTTATAAAATCTTGTACCTGTCATACTGAACGTATGAATAACATCATCGATGAGGACAGGTCATACCATGAAGGAAAATAATTTTCGCACTTCATAAGTCACCTCAAAATTTTTAGCTTCATGATTGACACTACCTGACACTGACACTAACAGATGAGTCTAACAGTTAACTCATCTGTTATCTAATTTAATAACCAATTAGTGTCAATCATGATGGTAAAAACTTTGAAGTGACTTATGAGGTGTGAAAATTATTTTCCTTCATGGTATGACCTGTAGGTATTTAGAATGCTGAGCTGGTATTTGGTACCCTACGACACGTAGAAATTATACAAGTTGAAAATTATGAAAAATATTTTAATTGAATATATAGTCTTTGAACAGGATCCAAACGAATATTTGAGATAATAATATTTTGACCTGTGGTTAATATTTATGAAAATACCCACGTTTATCATCAGAATGCTTAGGGCAACTCGATCCGTAGGACGCCCCAAACCTTTTTCTTATGATTCGCTTTCAGGGAGGGGGTGGAGGGTGAAATGGGTTTTACGCACACATGCACACTTGTACGCTAAAACACACACGAAATAAATTGAACAATATTAACAATACTTGACCACGATCTATTAAAACCAGAAGCCTCTATTGTTTTTTTTATTTAATAATCATTTATTATACACACCAATACACGTACAATATAAATATGAAGTAACATTTTCTTCAATTTTAAAACATTCAATTTCCCTATTTTTTAAATATTGGGTGAATGATGTCACTTTTGAAAAAAAGTCAAATCAACGAGACTGTGGTTTAATTCGTATTTGCGGCAACCCTACGGGAAATAACCACCGCCGCCACGTCACATCGAGGTTTACTGTCGATGGAGCCACCCCTTAAATGTTTTACTGGGCTTTTATTGTTTCGCTGTTATGAGGACTGACCGCAACGGACAGTAAAACTAATTGATAGTACGATTGCGTTGAACTGAACGGTGGAAATTTTAAGAGAAAGGGAAGAAGCATCGAAACTAAGAAGTCTTTGCTCTCATCAAAAATTCGCCACCACCCAAAGGTTGCCTGGAAGAAATCGCTGAAAGCGATAAGGCCGCCGTTGTACACTAAATTCATCCTACTATGTACATTCTTTTTGTTTTTTTTTTTATAAAATTTTATATGTATTGGTGCACAATTAAGAATATTTGAATTGAAGAAGTATCGACCGAATATCATCATCATCAGCCTGAAAGAGTCCACTACTGGACATGCCTCTCCCAAGGCACGCCACTGAACCTGATCCTCTTCTTCTCATCCAGTCACTGCCAGCCGCTCTACGCAGATCGTCGCTCCATCTAGCAGGGCGTCCTCAATACCTTTGCCCAGTCGCGGTCTCCACTCGAGAACTCGTTTGTTTACCCCAGTAATCGGTTCTCCGACAGATGTGACCAGCCCATTGCCTACGTACTAACTTTTTGAGCTATGTCGAACACTTTAGTTCTCTGGCGGATCACCTCATTTCGGATCCTGTCCGTTAAAGAAACTCCGAGCATGGCTCTTTCTATAGCTCGCTGAGCGACCTTGAGTTTTCGGACTAGTCCCACTGTTGGTGTCCACGTTTACCCGTTTACCACAGCCACAGTTTGTTGATGTGATTTTTTTGAAGAGTAAGCAAATCCTACTAATATTATAAACGCGAAAGTTTGTAAGTATGGATGGATGATTGTTACTCTTTCACGTAAAAACTACTGAATGGATTTTAATGAAACTTTACAATAATATAGCTTATTATACATCAGAATAACACATAGGCTACAATTTATAAAGATATTGTGTGAATTGTCCAAAATATCAAGTAAGTAGGAAAAAACCTACCATCTGCGAGCTATTCTGGCGTGTGCCATAAAATTATAATTTTAATGTCATAATATTAGTTCTTTTCTACGCTACGCTAATATAAGCTACTCGAAATACTAATCCTGCGCAGACGAAGTCGCGGGCACCAGCTAGTATATTAATAACAGGCTATATCATTATCAGGCTCAGTACGTCTACTGCTGAACAGAACCTCTCCAATAGAATGCAACTTTTGATGGGCTATCCATTAGGGGATTTGCCATAATCACCACGGTTGGCACGCGGATTGGTGATCGTAGGAAAGATTTTAATATATGCACAGGAGAACGCTGCTGTACGTCCAAGGTGCAATCCCTTAGTCGCCTTGACGGCAGCCACGGGAAAGATAGGGGTGGCCCTATTCTAAGCCGGGAACCACACGTTCATAACATTAACTTGTTAAAATTGAATAGCCTGTATACGAAACTAGTAGATAGAAGGTGCGTCAGCTGAGATGTATACGTAAACCACTCAAAAGAAGGAACGATACGGTACAGATACGCATGCTCATTAGTCGCATGCTCATAAGCATGCTTATAAGCCAACGATCTCTATGTACTACTAGATGGAGCGTTCCAAAAAATCGCTCTGTTCCACGCAACTGTGGCTCCGGGAGCCACAACTCTTTCACATTCACAATGAAACTTGTGCAGTTACTACGCAGAACATATTATTACTAAATATTGACGCTACGGTTAAACAATGTCAATATTTAGTAAATAATTAAATGTTCTGGGTAGTAACTGCACAAGTTTCAAAGTGAATATGAAAGAGTTGTGGCTACTTGCGTGAAATAGAGCGATTGTTTGGAACGCTCCATCTTTAAGCATGCTTATTTGTCGCATGCTCATAGCGTGTTCACACTTGCTTCGATATAGCATGCTATTCTTAACCGGGAACCACACGGCTAGAAATAACAAGCAACTAAATTCAACTTTAGTGTCTGTCTGTAAATTACAGCAGCTTTAGAGTTTTGTAAAGTCCCACTTGATATGCAGCGGCCGCGGCGGTCGGGGCGGGCCGCGTTCCGCCAAATATCAAATTTATGGAATGCACTAGGACGTGCTCGCGCTTAAATATGCACGGACACGCTGGAGTGCCTAAACTACAATATCTATCTATCCTACTAATATTATAATCCTACTAATATTTTAAACGCGAAAATTTGTAAGTATGGATGGATGTTTGTTACTCTTTTACGTAAAATCTACTGAATGGATTTTAATGAAACTTTACAATAGTATAGCTTATACATCAGAATAACACATAGGCTACAATTTATAAAGATATTGTGTGAATTGTCCAAAATATCAAGTAAGTAGGAAAAAATCTACCATCTGCGAGCTATTCTGGCGTACGCTGCGAAAACCGCTAGAGTTATGTAATATGTATGATGGAAATGTTTATCTTAAATAGTCCTACAAAAAAGCTACTCGAAATACTAATTGTGCGCAGACGAAGTCGCGGACACCAGCTAGTATTATAAATGCGAAAGTTTGGATATTTGGATGTTTGGATGGTTACTCAATCACGCATCAACCGTTGGACGGATGTGATGAAACTTGGCACACATATAAGTTAGGTCCTGGAATAGGACCTAGGATAGTTTTTATCCCGAAAAAACATCCCATTCCTAAGGGAAATACATAATAATTTGTGATTGCACTTTTCTGATATTATAAACATAACTTCCCGGATCATTGTTGTAAATTTGAGAACAATCTAGAACATTCTGGGCCTTTTCTTTCCGAGGGGTGAACTTACCCGGATCAACGGACACCAGCTTGAATTTGCAGTCCATGTACAGTAGTTACTTGACAGCTTGCTCATTAGTCGATACATCTGCCCCAACTCTGTCGTGTTTGACGATCGTGAACGAATAAACCAATGGCCGCGCCGTGTTACCTTTCTCGCCTGTACGCTCTTAACCATGAACCGGGAACTTTTAGCCTTAGTCACCTTTTCTATTTATCAGTCTGACGGATACGCTCGGCGAGACAATGTATACGAAAATATGGATTAATGCCCATTAAAGTGGCAAATCTTATAGTAACAAAACTAGCAATGTTTTATTTCACTTACAAGTATAATTTCATTCAATTTACGTAGCTAGTTTAATTGAAAATCAAAAATATTGAATAAAAACAATGTAATCCGTCTATGTTGTACACCTTGATTGTCTTTACGCAGTGTAACTTAAAAGTTACCCACCTTATTTGGCTGGTTAATCGTTCATTCATCCGGGCATAGCGTCATATTCTTCGTCAGACATCGTGGTTAGACAGTGACAACGCTCTATGCGAAAATAGTGCAACAATAGAATGCATCACTTCGTTTGCGCGGAATAATGGACAAGGATTTTACGTAAGGTCTTTTGCACATTATAATAAAATTTCTTCTGTTTTATGTGAAATGTCTTATATGAAATCCAGTCGCATTGGTTGTTATATATGAGACCATACACATTAAAAGATAATTTTCTTATGTCGGATCAGACACGCGCATATAATTTTTTCTTGTCTTGTGTCTTATAATGTGCAAAAGGCCGAAAAGTTAACACTCTGTGTAGTTAGTCTTCTCCCCGCGAAAGTTGGTTGAACGTGATTTCATACCCCATCGCATACATCGAGATTGTACATCTCGCGTCTAGTGGTTGACGATCGATCGATGCGCTCGCTCAGGCCGCTTCGCTAATTGAGGCTTGTCATTAGCAAACTATTCTCTGTGTGTGCAAGTTTGTTGATCGCCATCTTTTATGTTAGTTAACGTAATGAATAAAAGATGGCCAAGGAAGTGTATAGAGGAAAAAAGTGTTTTTCGCGTTTATTAATATCGTATCGTAACGCTCGTATCGTATCGTTCGTATCGTATAACGTGGTACCTTAACAAGGCGGCGATGTTGTTCGCAATACATCACGTCACGGGGCGAGAAGCGGGCGAAGGAAAGCCGTTTTGCGTCATTAGATTGCGCAAAGTGGCGATACATCGTCTCTACCTACCACTCTGGGACCAAGGCGTGAGCATTATGTAAGTATAGGCGCGCCAATATATCCGATCTTCAGTTCGTCTCATCCAGTCATTGTCAGCCGATTTACGCATATCGTCGCTTCATCTGTCAAGGGGGCGTCCCACACTAGGCCTGCCCGTTTTTGACGCGGGGAAATGTGTCGCTTACCCACTCGCCCGGGGGGATGAGTGAATTGTGTCGGGGTCTAACCGACTAAAACCGCGGTTGCCATCTCCGGCACAGCTTGAGGGATTCCGGGACCACCAAAGGCATACGCCCCCCGTGCCCCTCTCACTCGCCTCGCCGCACGCTCTCTCGGCGGCCCATCTCGGGGGAGACGAGGCTCCCCCTTGACACCGCTTGGTGCATGCAGCAGCAACGAGGTCACCCGTTGCTGCTGCCCTCCCCGGGGACGCATGGATGAGTGCACAGAGCCCCCGCTCCATGCACTCGCGCCCTCGATGATTTAGTCGCCTGTTACGACAAGCATGGGATCCCGTGGCTACATTCGTCGCCCTAGCACACAGGACATACACTACGCCTGCCCTGACTTGACTTTACGTTCACTAAACCAAAAAAATAAATATACTGTATTTGACAAAAGTTCGCCAATTCATAAAACTCACCATAATTGCAGTTTTATTCCATTTGACGACCCTTTTCGGACTATAATGCCCAGTGGGCCAGACGACGCATCCACCGAACATGATTTGATTTAACGCTTGTCAGCGTGAGCAGCGCGAAAATGAATGGTTATTTAATGGGCAACGTTGAAAAATTATGAAAGGACGTCAATGTAATCGGTTTCGAGGTAATTCAACAAAATACCGCAATAATACTGCAAATTGAACGTTATATTTGTGAGCTGTAATGCCATTCATCATCATCAGCCTGCAAAAGTTCACTGATGGACATGGGCCTCTCCCAGGGCGCGCCACTGAATCCGATGTTTGCGCTATCCATGAGAGGAAATTTCCGTGTGGTTTCCGGTAGAGTAGAATAGGACCACTCCAACTCTTTCTGTGGATGTCGTACAAGGCGACTCAGGGAATACATTATAAAACATCAATCAGGCCTCCCCAACCCGTCTGGCCAGCGCGGGGAGTGTAGGCCAAATCCTCCGTCTGTTTCCGGCAGATGAGAGAGGGTTGTGCTCCTGCAGTGGAGACAAAAATAACCCAGGTCCCAGAGGGGTAGGCGGAGACCCCTACCCTTTCAATCTAAAATTAATAAAGTACGTTTATTCTAGAATGAAGTTAATAAACATTTTTTATATTACAATATATTTTTGTATTAGTATACAAAATATACAATTCATTAGAATTAATTGAATAATAGTCTTCAATATAGCTGAGAAAGTTAGTACGTTGAAGTGGCAGTGGGCTGGTTATATCTGTCGGAGAGCCGATTACCGCTAGGGGCCTAAAACTCAAGGTCGCTCAGCGGGCTATGGAACGAGCCATGCTCGGAGTTTCTTTAACGGACAGGATCCGAAATGAGGTGATCCGCCAGAGAACTAAAGTGTTCGACATATCTCAAAAAGTTAGTGCGTTGGCAGTGGGCTGGTCACATCTGTCGGAGAACCGATTACCGCTGGGGTAAATGGGTTCTCGAGTGGAGACCGCGACTGGGCAAGCGTAGTGTGGACGCCCCCAGGCTTGATGGAGCGACGATCTGTGTAAGGCGGCTGGTAGAACCGAGAATCGGGTTCAGTGGCGCACCTTGGGAGGGATCTATGTCCAGCAGTGGACTCTGTCAGGTTGATGATGATAAATTCTAATGAATTTAATTGAAGTAACTCTACCAAAACACAAGAAATTAACTAGTAATTGTCTAAAATATTTTGAATAACGTATTTTACAAATCCTATAATGCCATTTTCCGCGAAATTTTCCACAAACAAATTCCTTGAAAGCCTTATTGAGACTAAAGACAATGTCGCAACATGGTTCAACATGGTTCACAAAGGTTTTACAATCCTTTGAATTACCATGGCGCTATGAAAACGGGGAATTGTTGCTATTTAACTAGGTACCATAAAATAGCTATTCACCCCCATATCTTTCAAGCCCTCTAAGCAGATTACAAACAAAACAGACATTAACGTTAACAATATTAACGAAATTAAGATTCGCGGAAACTAATTATGTCTGCACAATTTACATTCGGTATTAGTGAGCAGGGCCGGTGTCAGGGCGATGAAGAATAGGGGCCACGAAATTGACATTGACCGCCTCGTTGGCCTAGTGGCTTGGTTTCGAGCGGCAGAGGTCGTAGGTACAATTTCCGCTGGAGCTGAAAACTTTGTAAATTTTGTACATGTTGATCCCGATCTGGAATATATATTTGTAAACAAGTTTTTTTTCGACAAGTGTATGTATATGTAATATTTATTTATTAATTGATTGTTTGATTGAATATACTTTATTGCACACAAATTACAGAAAATATGTAGGAGAAATATACAGTAAATGTACAAGTGTCGGGGCTTATCGCTTTATGAATTCTAATAGCTTTATGAAGTTGGTGTTGCAAAGTATTACTTATTGCATAGTTTCTACATTTTGTAAACCATAGTCATTGACTAAACGTACTTAGCTGTATATTTGCTGAACTTTGCTGAACTACAAAAAGTTAAGTGATAATATAATTGTTTTGTGATCAGATTTATAAATGGCTAGACTACCCTTGATCATAGACAATATCTTCCACCAACAAGTTTTGGGGTTTTTAGATTAAGATTTATAGGGCCAGCCCAAATTTTCCCGTGGTGGGTGTTTTTTCGGGATAAAAACTATCCTATGTCCTATTCCAGGACCTAACCTATATGTGTGCCAAGTTTCATCCTGATCCGCCCAGTGGTTGAATCGTGATTGAGTAACAAACATCCAAACTTTCGCATTTATAATATTAGTGGGATAAAGGGCTCGATTCTGAAGGCACATTATTAAAATTTGACAGCACTAAAACTGATGCTATCCTTGTCATACAGTATTATGAAGATAAAGACTAAACCAATTTTAGTGCTGTCAAATTTTAAATGTGTGCCTTCAGAAACAATGCTTTTATCCATCCCCTCATTGATATAAACTCTGTAGTTGCAAAAAAAAACTGTAACTTTACAGTAAAATCTTTCTTGAGATTTTTTTTGTCAACTGTTATCAAAAAATCAGAAAGCATACACACATTTTCAAATATAGTAAAGTTATTGAAGGGCCTCAAACTAACAAGCCCTGTCGCCGGACCTGGTGAGAGTGCTTTATTAGTTCATCTACCCCTTTATCTGTGGAGGATGTTAAACTTTAAGACTCTGCCAGAGAGACTATTTTAGCTTGAGTACTTAATTGAAAATAACATCTTTCAGGGGAACTGAAAGGTTATCTCAAGGGGATACATGCTGCTTTTGGTGTATTAATTTGTGTATACAGGGTAACCTGACCAGAAGTAACCCTTAGGTCTGCGATAGGACTAGAGAAGGTTTAGTGACCATAATGGCCCTACATAATCTCGCTAAGAACATCATTCACTATTTCTATACAGGTAAAATGCCGGCTTCCCACTGAGGGCGCTAGTTCTCCGAGCCTACCTAGTTTCAAAAAGAGGCAGTGCGCGTATCTTGTATAGTAGTCACAGCTAAATTTAATTTTAGGAATTATTATTTGATGTTTTTATTATTAACTACCTGTTGCCCGCGACTTCGTCCGCGTGGACAACTTAACATCACAAATTACTATGTATTTCCCGTAGGAATGCGATGTTTTTCGAGATAAAAACTATTCTATGTCCTGTTCCAGGATCTAACCTATATGTGTGCCAAGTTTCGTCACGATGGTTCACTATTTTGGCTATAATGGCTACACTGATATAGATATATACTGTGGCGGTCTTTTTTGTAGGACTATTTAAGATAAACATTTCCATCATACATTACATATGTGTAACTCTAGCGGTTTTGGCAGCGCACACCAGAATAGCTCGCAGATGGTAGATTTTTTCCTACTTACTTGATATTTTGGACAATTCACACAATATCTTTATAAATTGTAGCCTATGTGTTATTTTGATGTATATAAGCTATATTATTGTAAAGTTTCATTAAAATCCATTCAGTAGTTTTTACGTGAAAGAGTAACAAACATCCATTCATACTTATAAACTTTCGGGTTTATAATATTAGTAGGAAGGATAGGATTTTAGGAATTATTATTTGACGTTTTTATTATTAACTAACTGTGACCGCGGCTCCGCTCGATATTTTTTAATCTCACCCTCAGTCCGACTCAAACCGTGACCTACGGCCACGGCCACAGTCACCGCCGCTCCCGCTCCCGCTCCCGCTCCCACCAAGTTATTATTTAATAGATTATTGTTTAATTTGATTGTGTCTTTGTTTCATATTGTAACTAAATTGATTTGACCTGTAACGGAAGTATGTAATGTAAATATAACAGGAAAGCACTTAAAATAACATAAATAACATTAGGTATAAAGACAAAAATATTTACAAAATGTACACGTCGTCTAGTTGCCCGTCCTGCGGCATGGTGCCCAGAACGCTGGCGGCGTTACCCCTTTGTATGGCGATGGACAGCCTCTGGGCAAAGTAGCCGCCAGCCCTCTGGTCACCCGAGGCGAGGACCAACCGCGTCGATATGTCCTTTACGAATTTAAACGTATCGGACGACCACGGTCCCATGGTCTCTACTGCGAGCGCCGCAAACTCGTAATGGGCGATGAGAGACGAGTATTTGCGGCGCTTGAGCATTTGAGCATTTTCGGCCGCTGCTCCAGCTCTGGCGGCAGTGCCGTGGACGTGGGACGGCGCTAGGGTGTCCGCACATGTAGCGTCCCATACCAGGGAGCGCCCCAAGCACCACGGCACCAGTGGCGCCATCGGGACGCTTGCCGTCGTCTCTGCACATGCCGCTGGGTTCCAGCGTGGCGGGCACGCAGGCAGTGCTAAGAGCGCGACGGACAAGGTCATTAATGGCGCCATGACGGTAGAGCCGGCCAGCGCTCTTAATGCAGGAGAGACCATGGCGACCGTATTGGTCCACGCCTCGGCCGCATGAACACAGGTGGGGCTCGCACACTTTAGCGCCAAGACGGAGACACACGGCTATCCTTAAACAGCCGGGGTCCAGGACTGTGCCCAAGTTGGTTGAGGGGAGAGCGTGCAACCAGTGTCCTGTCTCACGCTCTGACACTGCAAGTAGTCTTGCACGGTCTATGTTCATTTGTATTTATTAATAACGGAAGTTATTAATAAATACAAATATGTAAAATAAATAAAATAAATATGCCTGTAGTGAATCGTTACACATGCATTCAGCACCTAGGAAAAATGACGTGTATAATGTACCAAGTGTACTCATATGCAATAAATGATTTTGAATTTTGACTTTGACTTTGATCATCATTCCACTCGATGGTACCGCAGAATTGTCTGAGTTTCAAAACGATACTAATTCCATTTAGAATTGGATGAAAAGTGTGTTTTAAGGAAGTTACAGGTCAAGTTAAAAGAAGCTTCAGCTATTCTAAGTCGATTAGCTGATTCAACTCTGAGAAAATATATCATCGACGGAAAAAATGCGTTTTCTTGCGTCTCCTGAAAAGAAAACTTTTCATGAGACGCAAGAAAACTTGTTTTATTTTCTTTGCGACTGTAACTATTTTGTTTGCGCAAACATATTAAACTATATTTATCATGTCAAAGGATGGAGTCGTTGATTTTCAAAGACAAAATCATTTATTGCATATGAGTACACTTGGTACATTTATACACGTCATTTTTTTTATCGACTACCGCTTCCTAGGTGTTGTTAGTGCTGTGAAGAAGAAACGGCGCAAAATAAATTCACGCAACAAATCTTTTATAAATCTAGTTTGCATACAATTAATAAAGATTTTGCGAAGCTGAATTAACATTAGTACCAGGCATCTTTGTCTTCAAATAATCGTTTATTTTATAACAGGTTTTCTTACAAAGTTGTTTTTTAATGTGAATCTCAAACTTTCTGTCTGTCATATTTAAGATTTCCTCTGGTAGTTTGTTTTAGAAGCGTATACATTGCCCCGTGAACGATTTACTGACATTACTTAGTCTTAACCCTGGCAAATTTATTTAAATATACTTACCATTTAATAAGTATATAATTCAAAACTGAGTTCGGAAGCTAAAAACCGACTTTGGCATTTTGTCACTTACGACAATTTAAATTTCCGTCGACGATATTGAAATTAACCAGACCACAAATGGTACAGACTGGTGACAGGCAGCGACTTCACCGGCGTTGGGTCTAATACTGGAGTCCTACACAGCCGTACACAGCCGCCCTGGCGCTACAACTCGGCCTCAAGAAACAAAAGTGGATCCATTCCTGATTAAGTATCTATTTAGTTCCAGAGGTCGTCACGTGAAACCCGAACGCCGCGCCGTACCCGTAACGTGAGTTACGTACGATAAGTACGTGTTGTAACCGTATTTATACGGTTTAATTAAGAGAGGAGGTGGCGGGCTGTTGTTGGGATTCGTTAGGCAACTAGCACGTGATATGGCTTTAGAGCAGCCAGGAAGGTGGAGTTAAATTCTCTTCCACTTAAACGTTTCGATATATCTATTAATACTATAGTACAGAAGAACAACCTCAGGTTATACCATGAAGGAAAATATTTTTTCTCACCTATGAGTCACCTGGGTGATATAATATCGGTACCTCGGAGCTCAGAGGACGTAAATACTAATGACACAAGGGCGTAAAGGCACTTCTCACCAAATCTTATTCAGTTTTCAACAGGGTTCGAAATTATGAAGATAATTATTTTCTTTTATAATTATCATGATAATTATCGGATAATTATCATTCCTAACTTGATTTTTTGTCATAAATAGTGACGAGCCACCCCCCACCCATCGACCTAGACGTGACTGCGTCACCAAGACCCTCACCTATCCCAAATCCAACACCAAATTCTTTTTCAGTACGCCCGGTAGTGGTCTCCTGACTGATCGCAATTACTTCGTAATCATTTCGGATAACATCCGTCGAACTAAAATACAGTTTTGTACTTTCTAACGGGTAATTTGATAAAAGGGTACCACGGGGCGAAAAGCGGACGAAGGAAAGCCACTTTGCGGCATTGGATTGCGCAAAGTGGCGATACATCGTCTCTGCCTACCCCTCGGGGACCAAGGCGTGAATGTATGTAATTTGACATACTCTGATTAAAGACGTCCAACAACGATAGTTAGAAGCCATAGACTAGAGACGGCGACGGATAGAGACGGAGTAATGCTGAGGCAGTTGAGGTGAGCCTCAGCAGTAATGCGAGGTCATTTACGTAGCCATTTTTTCATTGCAGATTAGAAATCTTACTTATAGAACATAACTGCTGTAAATGCCTTTGATCGGCAGAGCATTTATGCACAGGATTTTGCCCCAGCAGTGCCGCACGTGTGAGTGCTCCGATGAACAATTGTTGGTCACACTGGACGAGTTCCATTATACTGTAACGTGTGTACGAGACAATAAAAGTAGAAATACGCACTATACTTGTCAGTATAGTGCGTACCATGCAAAAACACTAATAACTTATTCTTTTGTAAAGGTCATTCTATGAAGGAAAATAATTTTCGCACCTCATAAGTCACCTCAAAGTTTTTACCTTCATGATTGACACTAATTGGTTATTAAATTAGGTAACAGATGAATTATCTTTGACTCAAAACTTTGGCACAGATGACTCATAATTAAAAAATGCGGTGGAGACCCTTGGCGCGTGGTCACCGGAGGCTATCAGCTTCGCTAGCCTCATCGGAAATTTGTTAAAAGAAAAATCCGGTGAGCCTCAAGCCAGGGCCTGCTTCGTTCGCCGCATCAGTGTAGAAATTCAGAGAGGCAACGCCGCGAGCGTTTTAGGCACAATACGCAACTCGCCAGAGCTGGAGGAGATGTTTTACCTGTTACGGTTTTTTTCCCCCGACAATTGTTAGATTTATATATATATATATATAATTAGTGTTAATTACGATTTTCATTGTGTGAATAATAAAATTTTGAATTAAATATAAAAAAAAATTGAGATGACTTATGAGGTTTCATGCCTGTAGTTTGAAGAGTTATGAATTATTCGCTTCCGGAAACTAAACTGTGCCCAGATCCGATCTTGCGTCTAAATACTTACATAATCGCTCTGCTGGACCCTCAGAAAAACGAATATAACCATTCGTTTTTCTGAGGCTGGACCCCAGTTTTAAATGTCAATAAAACAATAAATAAATGCAAAATCATACTTTTATATACTTAATATTTAATCATAATATTAATTTAAACTCTATCATAATATGAATTTAATACAATACCTATGGTGTTATAAATGAAACCAAGGTTGGACTAAGACTGATTTATAATGATCTACCCACATGTCAATATTCTATTATACTACATCTTTCCCTTTTTGGTTTTTGAAAGCTTCACAATCGTATTTATTTAGAATACAATAATAAAATTAAAATATAAGTAAAATACTTCTAGAGAATTTCAAACTGAACTATATATAAAATCTTAGGTCAAATCTAGATTTTTTTTTATTATCATTTCACAATATACCAACATTTGCGATAATCAAATACTTGGTTAATCATTATTTATACATAAAAAGTATTAAATTATTTAATAAAACAATTGTTTAAAATTACATTGAAATATATCTTCATTCTAGTATTTAAAATCAGTGTACATAATTACATTATTTTTATTCAATTTATAAAAACACTATTTTTCTAATTGAGCAATGTTTAGTTCTCCTTCTCACAGTAAAAAATATAAGTAGTTGTTATTCATATAATTAAATGTCTTAGCCTAGTCTTAGACAGTACTTTCTCAGCACTATTCAACACCTTGGTCACCTGGATTGATGGCTACCATTATAATTCACTTTCTCGTAAAATGTTATCCACACGAGCACCAGAGTCGCTGAATTTGCTGCCCTCGTCATAGTATCTCACTGTGCCTGTCATAAACTGTGCCCGCACAGTCACCGGCCGCACCGAGCACCGCACCGACGACGTCGCTGGGCCCACGGGCCTCACCCGTATCCAGCAAACATCATACATGACACCTGGGACCGCCGTCCTCTCACAGCGCCCCCGCACGCTCCGAGCCGCCAGCCGCACCAACGTCGCCCAGCACCACGGGCCCGCGCCCGCTCCCGGCGACGTCTCGCTGTCACTGCGCGCCTCCTCCACGCGTTTCTCATTGCGCTGCGAGACCTCCCTCGCCCTGCGCCACCGCACGTGTCCACAGATCGCCAGCCGCACCAGCATCGTCGAGCCCACGGGCCTCGCGCCCGCACCCGCGACGCCTCGCTGTCGCTGCGCGTCTCCCCGCACCTCCCGCGATGCGCTGAGAGACTTCCCTCGTCCAGCATATGACGCGCGCGGGCCGCCTGCCGCACCACGTCGCTGGGCCCCCGGGCTCCGTGCCCGCACCCAACGAACGTGTCGGTCCGCACCTCCCCGCACGTCCCGCTGCCAGAAATTCTATCGGTATCCATCCATTGTCCCGTTACAGTACACCTTCAGGCATATACCTCCAGCTGGTCATAATTTTCATCCGCGTACGAGTATAATCACAACACTATTTCTAAAAACCACTTTTTATCAAAAAAGACTACTATTTCTTGAAAAAAATCAATTAAAATCTAACACCGCTGTCACCATGTTATAAATGAAACCAAGGTTGGACTAAGACTGATTTATAATGATCTACCCACATGTCAATATTCTATTATACTACACTATGGTAAACGAATTATGTATTAATAAATTAATTAGGAACTGTTTTTAACTATTTTTGCATACCACAGTCATAAGATCATTGCAAACGTTTTTAACCTTACTAAAAATACTGATTTAGGACTGAGGTGGCACGGATATGCCCAAAATCCGATTGAACGTTTAGCTAGTAGCGCGGAGCCGCTGTGTATCATTCTCGAGACGCGCGCGAGCCCCGTTACTATTTCCGTCTCTTGCATTGAGCAATCCTACTCTCGCCCACAATCCAATTTAATGGCAATATAGTCAACGCAGTGATTTCATTTCAATACTATTTATTGCACATTAAAAATAAACTCCAACTCTTCCCGTGGATGTCGTACAAGGCGACTAAGGGAATATATAATAAAACATCAATCAGGCCTCCCCAACCCGTCTGGCCAGCGCGGGGAGTGTAGACCAAATCCTCCGTCTGTCTCCGGCAGATGAGAGAGGGTTGTGCTCCTGCAGTGGAGACAAAAATAACCTGATGTGATTAAAAATAAACGGAAAAACCACGTTTACAATGCAAAGCAAGCGGCGCAATTTCACTTGCGATGTGAAAAGGAGTCAGCTTCGCTGTGATTGGCTGATTTTGCCAATATGACGGATCGCGGCGACAAAACGTGGCAATATGTTGCATTGTAAATGAAGCTTACAGTTTACCATATTGAATATTTAGTAGTATACATGTACGCGCGATGCGATTTTTTTTTCTTTGACGGTCGATTGAAAGAAACTATTAGAAAAATCGCGGTAATTAAACGCTGCCGCTTGCTACATTGTGAAACTAAATCATCATCATCATCATCAGCCGAAATACGTCCACTGCTGAACACAAGTCTTGCCACTTTAGTAGGTAATAAAATCTGTTTGCTTGTATGGAATCTCTAGGCCAGGGTGTGATTGAGCTCAATGAAACGCCATCTATTGACTTTATTAGGATCTAAAATTATATAAGTACCTACTGAAAAGTGACGCTTTAAGGTTCATTCGGACCTATCAGTGCCGCCTCAGTCCCTCGTCAGTCTTTTTTGGTTAGGTTAAGGAATAATGTGTATTATTTCAAATGCAGTAAAGCCTATCGATCCGTCATGCGTTCCTATTCCAACAGTTATGCGTCAGTGGTCCTTCAGTGCAGTGTCAGTTCAGTTCCGTGAAATTTCGTGACGGATCGATAGCCTTTATTGGATTTGAAATAGGACACATTATTCCTTAAACTAAATAAAAAAGACTGACATAGGACCGACGCGGCATTGATGAGTCTAAATGAACCTTTAAAACCCTTGGTACAAACTGTAGGCTCTGAATGTCAGGTGTCATTACTTGACGTTTATGCAGTACGAGATGAAACATTCCTGAATAATCTGGGACGTTCCGGAATATTCCCGTGTGCAGCGTCGAAAACGCCGAAGGGAATGCAATATTAGGAGACATTCTATTGCGACCACGATAACTATATATAAATAGTCTCGAAATGTTATTTTCCAAGTCGACTGTTTACAGAAAAAAAATCTCGATAAATGTTTTTTTTTTAAATTGTGTTTTTAAATCATTCTGAATAAGTTAATTGCAAAATACACTGTTTGGGGAAATGTTTTGACGACCTTCGTGGCGGAACGGGTAGCTCTGGGACTGCCACGCCGGAGGTTGCGGGTTCGAATCCCGCTAGGAGCAAATGTTCGTATGATGAATATGAATGTTTGTACCCAAGTCTTGGATGTTTAAATATTTATTTAAGTATGTCTATCCGTTATCTAGTAACCATACCACAGGCTCTGCCTAGTTTGGGACTGGATAATTGGTGTGAATGTCTGACATATTTATTTAATTTATTATTATTTATTGTTTTCTTAGATTGAAATTGTAGATTAATGTACGGAAATGTGCATTCTATTTCGAAATACCTATTTGTACATTTGCATGACCGGGGTAGGTGGAGCCTACAGTATGTAATGACATTGGGTATAAATTCGCCTCCGTGTTTACGAAGCCCTAGCGGTTTAATTTGCTATGAGTGATGTACAATTGTCAACTCTGTTGAGTATATAACGGGCGATGGAAGTTGTTAAGTTGAAGATACAGCGCAGTAAACATTCAAAACTTTTGTCGTTGTTCATCATGAGTACACTGAGAGTAATGTACCATTGGATTTGATAGAAATTCCATACAATTAATCAGATATCTCTTACGACTAGGCGTCCAAACGTACGAAGTAAGAGGAAACATATAAAGTCATGTACTAACTTAAGTTTCTTGGATCATACGAGTATATGTCGTAGGTGCCTCTTCTGAGGGCGTGGGGTTCGAATCTCACTTCTGATGTCGTAGGGTCCTGGTTCCGCCGAAAGTGTGGGCTCCCAAATGAGTTTAACGCCGTTACAAAGTTAACACGTTTACTGACTTCAATGACACTACATGAAATTACACTACATCAATAAGTAACGATTTTAGAAGGCAGACGATCCGTCAGCGTAACGTCTGTGCACCGCACGCCTTTCCATCAAAGCCTGTCTCGGTTCTGTGACTGCGCTAGTTATACCCGACGTTCCATCAGCGCGGGCTCGCGACGATAGCCGAACAAAGCCGAACGGCGCGCCGAACACGCACTGTGCCTTCAAATCAGCTCCTCTTTTATCATTTCGCCGACATATATTACTAGATTTCCACAATGAACCAGCATGGTAATGGGTACCACAATATATAATTCATGGACAAGATCAGCGTCCTGATAAACAGCGTACTGACAGTTCCATGGCAGAACTTTCAGTGTATTATGGATACAGATCTAATTTCTCATCTTAGCGATAATTTTTCATTGCGGTATAATTACATTACATTTAGTGTAATTTTTAATTTGCTCTCAGTTTAATTTAGACCTGTTAGAGAGTACTGAGTTCAAACCCCGCCCGTACCAATGAGTTTTACCAAACTTAAGTACGGTTTATTTATAATACCACAGGCTTTTCGGTGAAGGTAAACATCGTGAGGAAACTTGCATATGCCGAAGAAGAGATTCTGAGGCGTGTGTGATGTCCACCAAATTGGCTTGGGGCACCGTTGGTAGACAGGGGTTTGGCACAAAAGATCCTGAAGGGTCGAAGTGTCGCCAGGTCGTCCTGGCCCCCTAAGAAGATAAGATAAGATAAGATAGAGAATAGAACATGGTACAGTTTGTAGAACATTATCCAAAATTCTTAGGGAGTAGTCCCCCATGACTCATCTGAAAATCTGTTCATTTGCCATGCATGATAATGAAGAGATTGTTCGTACGCGCTAACTCGAACCGTAGTGCTATTCTCTAAAATACAAACTCACGTGCGAGTCTCACTCAAGTGACTTAACTCATTTCGAAAGGCATTTTGTAAACATTATAGAGCACTGTCGACGTGAAGTGAGTTCTTTGTTCACTTCATATCGATAGTGTTCTGGAATGTTTACAGAATTATCAAGGGATTAGATTTCAAAGTGAGTGAAGTCACTTGAGTGAGACTCGCAAAGGATTTTGTTTTTTAGAGAATAACACTACAGGTCTGTTTAAACGGCGGCTCTGAGACAGTTCAAACAACATTCCCTTACACCATATATTCTCAAATACAAACTCAAACCGTGTGGTTTCCGGTAGACTAGAACAGGACCACTCCAACTCTTCCCGTGGATGTCGTACAAGGCGACTAAGGGAATACATTATAAAACATCAATCAGGCCTCCCCAACCCGTCTGGCCAGCGCGGGGAGTGTAAGCGAAATCCTCCGTCTGTCTCCGGCAGATGAGAGAGGGTTGTGCTCCTGCAGTGGAGACAAAAATAACCTGATGATGATGATGATAGATTCACAAAGTTCCCCAAGACCATGGATACCGAAGGTTCCGTACGAAAAGAGTAGTATAAAGTCTTCAGTGTATCCCCAGCTTAGTTTCACTACGAAACTGCGCGTCATGTTCTAGTTTTGAAACAATGTTTGTTCATTACTGCTAGCGTGTAACGAATCATCGTATAGAATACAATGTTGCTATAATGTAAAATGTAACTTATTTACATTGACTTCAGTGTGTTCAGCGGAGCGTAATCATAAAATAGATAATACTTTGGTTGTGGATTGATTGCGGGAATATATGAGTGTGTTGTGGTCGAAAGGAATATAGCCCAAATATGTGACAGTAAAAATATTTAATTATTATAGAATAGAAATGCACATATTATAAGTCGACAGATACTTGATAAATGAGTTTGCGAGGTCTAAGTTATATCTTGGCGGGAAAGCGTTATTCAACCGGCCAGTTTGACTACTCAGTAAGTGCTGGTTTAAAAATTATTCTTTCGCTTAGACCTCACAAGACCCGCTATCTTATTTTATAACCCAACCTGGTATTGCAACAGACTTAAACATTAACAATGCCAGAGAATAACTGTGTTTCACAAAAAATGCGTTTAAGTATCTACCCGAGGTACGTGGTGTATATCGCCACAATACTATCAAAATCGAATTTATAGTTTTCAAAAATTTACAAGAAGATTTCAACTTTATTAAAGTTTATGACCACCTCGTTGGCCGAGCGGCTTAGTCACTAAACTCGAGCGTTAGAGGCCGTGGGTTCGATTCCACCGGGGACAGACAACTTTATACAATTTGTTTAAGTTGGTACCGGTCCGGATGTTATATTTGTAAATTGTCCTATCCTTCTGTAAATCCATTAGCATGGGATAAAATCCTAGATTGGGATTAGACAATTACATGTATATATATGTAACATTTATTTATTTCCAAATCATTAAACAAATTTTTATTAAAAAAACAGTTCTTGTAGTCCACGCGAGCGGAGCCGCGGGCACAGTTAGTAAAAAATCAATTGAATATCTTTATGTCAGGCTCATGAAGTTATGATTAGCCATGAGATCATGACCCATAATATATAACGCCGGACAGACAGATGGTAGGTAGTTTCTACAACTTTTTAAAATTAAAATTATACTTATTTTCCTGATAGTATAAGGTAAGCGGAAAATCGTCCAAACAAACGCTGACCTGAAGCAATATAGCTCTGTAATTTCACATGTTTGTTGGGGCAACCAATAAATTATGACAACACAAACAAACGTGCTGTGTAAGCAATCTCGGCAGTGTTGCCAGATTATTGGTTAGGTAATCCTACTAATATTAAAATGCGAAAGTTTGGATGTTTGTTACTCAATCACGCTTCAACCACTGGACGGATCGGGATGAAACTTCATATAGGCTAGGTCCTGGAAGAGGATATAGGATAGTTTTTATCCCGAAAAAACATATAGTTCCTATGGGAAATACATAATAATCTGTGATGTTAAGTTGTCCACGCGGACGAAGTCGCGGGCAACAGCTAGTAGTAAATAAAAGAACAATAAGGATCATTATTTTTTTAAACTAATTATCATCATCATATCATCATCGTCATCCAGTCGTATGATATTTATTTATGAGGCGTGAGGTCCAAACGAATAAGGTCAAGTACAGATGCCAAAGTTGCACTTTTATCACCAGGGCCGCAGGGATCAGAATCGTAGTTAAAAGGTTATTAAACTCCTCTATTTCTCTTGAGAAATAGCAAGTGAAAATTGTCGAATTGAGAGACACGAAGAACGTTCTCAATTGTTTTTATTTATTTATTTATTTAACTCTTTATTGCACACACACAGATAAAACAAAAATAATACATTAAAAAGAAACACAAGTACAAACGGCGAACTTATCTCTGAGAGAGATTTCTTCCAGCAGACCCGCGAGAGAGATAATTGAAATAAGAGAGGTAGACATAGTGTGTACGTAAATAAAAAAACATATACATACATGCAGTCATATAAACTACATACCCACTTACCTACATAGATTGTTAGTCATGATTATGACTTGCTTTTCGTGGATTCCGCAGAAAGTGACTCCTGGCAACATTATATGTGAAGCAAACAGCATGAAAATGCCCTGAGTTACTATCCACATCGATCATGTCACAAACAACGTGTTTACCTGACTGGTTACTGTGCCACCCAGATTGTCGCTTTTCTGGACATATTGACTACTCTCCTAAATATATCCCACTGCTGGGTAGAGCTCTAACGATGACTGTAACCCACCAAGTCACTAATCTGCCGCAGCGATGTTGGTGGTTATTGTTATCCATTCATATCTTCAGGCGGGAAATTGCGTATACTACCCTTGCAATACCATAAATGTCAATCTTCGAATTTCTAACGTAGAAAATAGTAATGCCGTCTTTTTCTTTCTTGACAGTAGATTAACCAGAGCTCTAAAGGGAGGGTGAGACAAACATATTGATCTGCTGCGATGAGTGTCATTTTCGCACATGTCCTGATTTCAAATTAGTGGTTCTATGTACCTTGCATGTGTTCAGCTACACGAGGAAATTGGCAAGGGATCTTCCCCATATCCCCCTAAGTTACGGCCTAGTTGTAAGTGGATGTAATCTAGTTAGGCAGTCTTCGTGGAACTGTTAGTTTGAAGTTCAACTACACGCGTGTACGGAGTACGGTGGGACTACTCCGTTAACTACTCCTTTGTCTGTCGATACTTACATAATGAAGGGGTATACAGTTTGTGAGTTTGTTCGAGTTGTATTGGGGTGTAAGAGGGCACAACAAGGCACCCTCCCTCCCCCCCCCCACACACCCTCCCCCCACACACTACAAACACACACACACACACTCACACCCACACACACCCACAAACACGTCTTTCAATTTTTACTGGCGATATAACTTGGTCCTTTCCGTGGGGTCCAGTCCAGTCCAAGCGTCAGTCTTCACAGCAATCTTCCTTGCTATTTGATTTAAGTTAATTTAAGCCTTTAATACTTTTGTAAAGATTGCTTGGAGAAAATAAATAAAAAAAAACAACATCAAGGCACCAAATGCTAACACCACCTCTACGCTATACACCAGTAAGTGACCAGTGATGATTACAGAACCCATTTTCAAAATTCTTCCAAAAACTTTATCTTTTTCCCTGTACCCTGATTTATCAACCTAATCTATTAACGCACAACTCGAAACACTGGCTCCAAAATCTTAAAATGTTGCACAGAGGTTCTTCAAAAGACATAGGCAGAGAGAAAACCTCCTGGACACCAAAAAAGTGCACACTGACCGTCAATCGATGCTCAAACGGATTCACTTATAAAGTTACAGTTTGACTATGTATCGGACAGTTCGCTAAAGCGGTTCTCGATCACAGGAATGTCCATCAACGGTGAAACGGAAGCATCGCATCCATTTGGTGTTTGGGATATTGGCTCGTGTCATATTCCGCTGTCGCGAGATCGATCTCTCCGCTAAAAGGTCTGCCACTTGATTCAGATAATGCATGGTTGTCAAATGACGATGTTGCTACGATCATTATGACGTGAATAGGTTTTATAGTTAGGTACGTTAGAAAAAAAAATACTTCTTCGACAATTCAGGCTGTTTCTGTAAATGCACTTATTTTGGTAATTAATTAATACTAATTTTACTAATTTTAATAAATAGAATGGTAGCTAATGCCTCGCGAATGAGCTCTGGGATCTTAGAACTTGTTTCCTGGGACATGGGCTCTAAATAAAGTTCTACATTCAGGTCGAAGTACTAAGTGTGTATTATGTATTGTTCCAGACGGGTGGTCGCTAGGGACGGGCGGGCGCGGGCGGCGGTGGTGCGGCGGGGGCAGCGCACGCGGGGCCGGCGGCCTGCCGAGTTGACAGCATGCTGCTCGCGCCCAACCAGACCAACCTGTCCGACCTGGCGCTCGGCCCCACTCTCCCGCCAAGCCCCTACAGCCTCGCCCAGAAGATCGTCATCGCCGTCATCGCCATCGTCCTCTCCATCCTCACCGTCGTCGGCAACTCGCTCGTGATGATCAGCTTCAAGATCGACAAACAACTGCAGACCATCAGCAACTACTTCCTCTTCTCCCTGGCGGTCGCTGACTTCGCTGTTGGATTGATCTCCATGCCTTTGTTCACCATGTTTACTATATACGGCTACTGGCCTCTCGGCCCGCATATTTGCGACACCTGGCTCGCGTTGGATTATTTGGCGTCAAACGCGTCAGTGTTAAATTTACTGATTATTAGTTTCGATAGGTACTTCAGTGTGACCAGACCGTTAACGTACAGAGCTAAGAGGACTACAAGACGAGCGACTTTTATGATAGGCGGTGCGTGGGGGTTCAGTTTAGTGTTATGGCCTCCTTGGATTTACGCGTGGCCCTATATTGAAGGTGAACGAAAAGTGCCGCCGCACGAGTGCTACATCCAGTTCATAGAGACGAACCAGTTCATTACGTTTGGAACAGCAATCGCGGCGTTCTATGTGCCAGTGACGGTTATGTGTATACTGTACTACCGGATATGGCGGGAGACGAAGAAACGGCAGAAGGATCTACCTAATCTACAAGGAGGGAAGAAACATGACTCGTCCAAGAGGTCTAACTCTAGGTGAGTTGTCTTTAATTCTATATTAGTCAACAAATTCGCGGGATTTGCGGAACCATAAAATACATTAAAATGTAGATGAACGATTGTTTGAGGCAAGTTAAACAATGAAAGGGTTATTGTTTGGTTTTTGTAATGTTAAACTTTTATGTGAAAAACTAAATTACAGAAAGTGCTTTCAGAGAAAAAACGAGTAAGAGTTTCAGTGTTTTGTCGTGGAATTTTTGCTGGATATGTTTTATTGTAAGAAAATTTACTTCTTTAAATTTTTAGGCAGGGTGTATAACAGTTCACCAAACATGACAGTCCACCAAAAATGGTATTCTGTATGGGAGGCTTATGTTCAACAGTGGACATATTTCGGCTGATGATGATGAGGTTTTAGTCCAATAATGGATTTCAACACATTGGTAATGAGAAAGTTGAGACATCACATCTCTAAGGGACAGGATCCGAAATGAGGTGATCCACCAGAGAACTAAAGTCTTCGACATAGCTCAAACAGTTAGTACGCTGAAGTGGCAATGGGCTGGTCACATCTTTCGGAGAACCGATTACCGCTGGGGTAGAGTTCTCGAGTGGAGATCGCGACTGGGCAAGCGTAGTGTGGGGCGCCCCCTGGCTTGATGGAGCGACGATCTGCGTAGAAGAACCGAAGATCGGGTTCAGTGGCGCACCTTGGGAGAGGCCTATGTCCAACAGTGGACTCTTTCAGGCTGATGATGAGACATCAGTTGCGCAGATTCATTCCTATGCGCCTTATATATAAATAAATGGTCCCGCTACAATATTTTAAGGTTTAAACGCCCTGACCGTATCTGTCGGGGTAACCAAGATTAACTGGCGTCCCGTTTAAAAGCCTTCGCCTGTACGGAACGGAATCTACGATACTTTGTATGGGATTAAAGTTTTCCAACAAAATTTGCTCGAAAAGGCAAAACTTTCATAGATTACATGAGGGATATACAACTTTATAGGTACATTAAGGTTATTTACTTCGCTTGACATTGAAACCAGCATCAATGTCGGTGATTTAGACAGACTGACATACCTATGTCATACCCCCGACACTGTAAGACACACACGGTTGACTGGCGTGCGCTTGGCCGCTTGTAAAAGCGAGAGAGAGCTTGGGCAAACGACTCGTCCATTACTTCTTAATAATTTAATTTACTCGTAGTTGTGCAATATAACTGCAATCTAGCATTAAAATGATTATGCATTGTTGCTAATACTTATCATAAAAGTATTATACACGGGTAAAATCACTCACGAATAGCGTAAATAATTAGTAATAATTAAATGTTCTGCGTAGTAACTGCACAAGTGTCAAACTGAATGTGAACAAGTTGCGGCTAACGTAGCCGCAAGTGCGTGTAACAGAGCGGTTTTTTGGAACTTTCCGTCTAGTAGTACATAGAGGTCGTTGCGTATGGTGCGAATTTTAAGGACCCGCACATAGCCGACATGACAATTGACAGCTTTCACAAATCGTCGCTTTTTCTGATATTATAAACAGAACTTACCAGATCATTCTTGAAACTTTGAGAACAATCTAGAACATTCTGGACCAATTACAGCCACACATATTCACATATTTAAATATTCTAGAACATTCTGGAAAAGACTGGAATATTCTAGCACTTAACACCATTCGGCACATTCTCGAGTTCATATGAGCCCTACAACGTGTTAGAAAAGGATAGAAGTATCTCATCCCACATTTTTACCACCCACATCCACCCACCATAACCAAACTCCCTTACTTGCAAGTGCAGACCAAATGTACCACTGTAACCATGAGTGTGTGGCAGTGGATGGTTATGGAGAAAAGGCTGGACATGGACATATATTCGTATACACGCACTTTCCTTTTATATCTATACTTATAATAAAACTGTAACTGGTCTGTGTCTGTACATGAGACATATTAAAAAAAAAATTTAGAGGGGTCTTTATAGGGCCAATAGAAGCAAAAAAAATTTTTTTTAGATTTTTTGTCTGTCTGTCTGTATGTATGTTTGTTACCGCATCACGCAAAAACTACTGAATGAAATTTGATTCAGTTTGTTTTCACAGTTGTATTGCTGGTGGTCTAACTTAAAATCTGGTGCATGTTTCATCTTGATACGCCACTTAGAACCTGAGATATTAAAGTAAATTTTTCTAGAAGCCATTATATCGGATGATAATAAAACGACTGTTAATATTTCTTCCAGTAACTCAGTATCAGATTTCGAAATCATTCATGAAAAAACATCTCTTTTTTACGAAAATTTTGATAAAAAAATGAAATATTTCTCGAACGTACGAGTATGTTCATCATATGGGCGAGGTCAACGGCCGCGGCGCGGCGCATATGGGATTGAGTGAAATTTTGTTTTTGGGGATAGGAATGGGGTTGGGATTGGGATATTGAGAGTCTCGAGTCTGAGTGGGAGTGGAAGTAGAAGTAGGAAGAGAACGGGAGCGGAAGTGGGAACGGGGGCGGATTCTGTAGTTCACGCGAGCGGAGCCGCGGGCACAGCTAGTATATAATAGATTAATTAATTTATTAGTCGCAGTGAGGGATGTCCGCATCCAATCTGGGCACAATGTCGCCCTACAAAATATTAATCGTTGCCCCAATTTTTTCTCGTAATCCTCATCCCTGTTGCATATTCATAGCTTTCTGGTGGACGCCCAATTATGTATTCTGGTGCCCTCTCCAATTGTAAACCGGATCATTGGAATGGACTCGCTAGGTTGATTGCAAATAGTCGAAGCGAATACATTAGCGACCCCTTTTCTGGCTTCGACTAAATTGCTTCGACGGTATTCATAGTCGGTGGATTATTTGGATGTTCTGCACAGAGTTTTAGCAGAGAAAACTGTTACCACAGATTATTTAATAGTTTGTTTAAAAATATATATACAGATTTTACATCGTTGCCAACAACAGTCTAGAATCTAGAAAATATTTGTGTCTGCTATTCAAACGCTGATTTTTCCAAATTCTAAAAGCCTATTTGATCGGCCACATTTTTTCGGGGATCCTTTGGCGATAGAGTTTTGTATTTTCTTTGTTTTGTCTATGTCTTTTCATCCTTGCCAAATAAATAACCTTTTTTAAATTACCTAAGTCCTTTGGTGTTTTTTTCTTGAAATTCAACTTAGTTACGTGATATATTATAAGGTAACTAACAAATAGTTTATCTTTTTATTTTATACTCTATACTACGTAACAGATTCATCACTCCGTGTTAAAACAAAAATGCGTACAATTCGACAAAAGTTAGTAAATGCTCAAGTAGTTCACATGTGTGCCAAGTAACTAACGATCTCTATGTACTACTAGATGGCGCGTTCCAAACAATCGCTCTGTTTCACGCAAGTAGCCACAACTCTTTCACATTCACAATGAAACTTGTGCAGTTAATACGCAGAACATTTAATTATTACTAAATATTGACGCTACGGTTAAATAATGTCAATATTTAGTAAATAATTTAATGTTCTGCGTAGTAACTGCACAAGTTTCAAAGTGAATAGGAAAGAGTTGTGGCTACTTGCGTAGAACAGAGCGATTGTTTGGAACGCTCCATCTAGTAGTACATAGAGATCGTTGCAAGTAACGTGCTAGTTTTTAGCCTGTATGATAAAACAGTATGATCGTAATGACGTTGAATGATATTAGCATATAAGTAACTAATGACAAGGAACGTATAGCGCAAAAGAAGTGCATTTGGGAAAAAATACACAATGCTGAAACATACATTATAAAACATCAATCAGGCGTCCCCAACCCGTCTGGCCAGCGCGGGGAGTGTAGGTCAAATCCTCCGTCTGTCTCCGGCAGATGAGAGAGGGTTGTGCTCCTGCAGTGGAGACAAAAATGACCTGAAGATGATGATGATGATACAATGCTAACGCCCCCCGACATCATGTGACACATTTGAATAAGTGGTTAACGTGTAACTATTGTAGTTAGACGCCAAAAGATTTAGAGAGTTCTTTTAATTCGACGGATATTATCCGAAATGCTAACGGAGTCTGCCCCTGGTCCCAGAGGGTAGGCAGAGACAATGTATGTATATAAACGCTTTATTGTACCAGAACTATAAACAACAAAAACAAACAAAAGAATAAATTGGTGTACAAAGGAGGACTTAGACCACTTAGGGATCTCTCCAGTCCACCTTAGAATAACTGAAAGGACTGATTGATATTTAAGGCATTTAATGCGTGCGACTATATACTCATCATCAGATCACTTTATATTCTTCATTGCACATAAATTTTACAAAAAAGGGCATAACATAAAAGTGTACAAAGGTGGACTTATCTCTATAAGAGATCTCTTCCAGCCAACCTTCACTAAAAAAGCTCTGGAAAAGCTAAAACAAGCGGTAGGTCAAAAAGAATAAAAATAAAATGTGCATGGATATTGAAATTTTATAATAAAATATTGTACTATACATAGAATAAATGAGTAGGTATAGCTACTGATATATACTAATATAAGTTACTAAGTAAAGTACATATATAATAATATCACTTTCGCCACAAAAAATTCTCATTAGTCTGTTCGTGAAATAAACAATTTTATGACAATACCGCGGAAGCACCGCGAGGCATAAACGAGACGCATAAACATGACATTGTAAACAATATGCCTATAAACATCCCTCTAATATGACTACTACTAACAACGATCTCTATGTACTACTAGATGGAGCGTTCCAAACAATTGCTCTGTTCCACGCAAGTAGCCACAACTCTTTCCTATTCACTTTGAAACTTGTGCAGTTACTCTCAGAACATTTAATTATTAACTCAATATTGACATTATTTAACCGTAGCGTCAATATTTAGTAATAATTAAATGTTCTGCTTAGTAACTGCACAAGTTTCAAAGTGAATGTGAATGAGTTGCGGCTCCTTGCGTGGAAAAGAGCCATTGTTTGGAACGCTCCATCTAGTAGTACATAGAGGTCGTTGACTACTAAACATATTTTATAACACCACATCTGCGCTCATAACTGACTACAATACAACACAACTCGAAACTGGAGTATAAAGTTTTAAGCACTTAAAAAGCACTTTAAGGCTGTATACACGCATGTTTTATTAAGAAGCTTAATCGTGCATGCTCTACAGGCCCTCGATTTAGAGCGAGGCTATTCAACCTTGCAGATTCACGTTTAAAATAGGCACGCCACCGCCCCCGTTGTGAGCTCGGTTTTATTTTAGCTGAGTATTTACAAATTATACAGCTTTTTTACAATATACGCGAACGGGGATTCTGATTCACTTGGATTCAGCTGGACATCACAGATTCTGGTCGGTCATGGCTGCTTCCGAAAAATACTTCATGATATAAAGTCGTGAAGTGGCAGTGGGCGGGTCACGTCTACCGCAGAACCGACGGCCGTCGGGGCAGACGAGTTCTGGAGTGGAGACCGCGGATTGGCACGCGCAGGGTGGACCGACGACCTGAGGAAGGTGGCCGGAAGTGGCTGGATATGGAGGGCGGAGGATCGAGTGTGGTGGCATTCTTTGGGGAAGGCCTATGTCCAGCAGTGGACGTCTAACGGGTGATATGATGAAGTTGTGTGTGATGAGTGTATGTTATTGTGGCGCACAAGAGGATATGCATCACGCGCTGTGTGAATGTCCACTTTATGAAGAGCTCTGGTGAAAGATGATGGATGGGATAGAGCGAGAAGAAGAAGGCCCGGTCTACTACTGCGATGTGGGGGTAGAATTCGGAAGGCTACGAGAATTAGAAGCAGACTGTAGATTGAGTTGCCATGTGGTTTCCGGTAGAGTAGAATAGGACCACTCCAACTCTTCCCGTGGATGTTGTACAAGGCGACTGAGGGAATATCTACATTATAAAACATCAATCAGGCCTCCCCAACCCGTCTGGCCAGCGCGGGGAGTGTAGGCCAAATATTCCGTCTGTCTCCGGCAGATGAGAGAGGGTTGTGCTCCTGCAGTGGAGACAAAAATAACCTGATGATGATGATGATGATGTAGAGTGAAGAAGGAAACATGGTCGAGAGCCTTGCCCCAGAAAGGGGAGAGAAGTATGTACAACGTACAAGGGACATACTAGATGACTTGTAGGGGGAGCAAGCTAGGCGCACCGGAAATACCATTAACGTAAGTACCGGGTAAATCATAAACGCAGTAAGCCCACAGTCCAAGTCGTAAATGCAGTAAGTGCATGCAATTTGCTTGGCACTTACTACGTTTTAGCTATGGTGGTTCGAGTGACCGAGTTTATGGTTTTGGACGGCAGTATTTTTCTGTAATGCAATCCGTAAAGGAAGAATTTTGCTCCCAACAAACTGCAATAAGGCATTTGCGAAGGCACGTCGCGCTTAATTAATTTGTTAATTCTGTAAATTGTATGCAAACTTGATTTATAAAAGATGTGTTGCGTGAAGTTTGTTGCGCCGTTTCTTCTTCACAGCGCTAACACCTAGGAAGGGGTAGTCATTAAAAGAATGACTTGTATAAATGTCCAAGTGTACTCATATGCAATAAATGATTTTGACTTTGACTTGACTTTGACTAAATATTGTGAAATTTATGTTTGTGTAATATTTGCTTATAAATTTTATTTGCTTACTAAAGTAAAGTAAAACTAAAGTTAAGTGTATTTGATAGGTACGTTTCTTTTATAACTTTGGTACTAAAGGCTTTGTACCAGTCCTTTCAGTTACTCTAAGGTTGACTGGAAGAGATCCCTAATTGGAATAAGTCGATGTCTTATTTGGAGTCACACTTATCACTTTATATTTTGATAAAAGTGGTTTTTAAGTAACTATGTATATAAAGGAAGCATCGATAATTTTTGCAAAGGTGCAGTACATTTGATACAGCCGAAAAGACAAATGCGTAGCGTTTGCTCTACAACTTTTGGAAGCGGTGGGCCGTATGAAAAGGTTTGTTATCTTATAGTATACTAGCTGTTGCCCGCGACTTCGTCCGCGTGGACAACTTAAAATCACAAATTATTAGTTTTCCCGTAGGAACAGGCCATTTTTTCGGGATATAAACTAACCTATGTCCTATTCCAGGACCTAACCTAAATGTGTACCAAGTTTCATCACGATCCGTCCAGTGGTTGAAGCGTGAAAGAGTAACAAACATCCATCCATACTTACAAACTTTCGCATTTATAATATTAGTAGGATTTGCTTGTAACAGTGCAAGAAACAGTACTGCCAAAATTTGAATAAGTCTTACGTTTTGTTTACTGCTTTACCGACGCCGTCCTGCCAAAGTCACAGAAAATGACACCTAAATTTGAACTGTGTTATCAAACAATTAAACATAATTTTCTATGCAACAGTCTAGTTTGTGGCATAGTTTGAAAAGGTAACGTCTGCTCGCGACATGTAGAAGGAATTCATTTAAGATCCGAAGAACTTTTTAGTCCGCCATTGTGACTTAGTTTAATGTTCATTTTAAAGAAATCGGTCGCTATAAATGACTCTTTAACAACGTTTTCTGTAAACATGTCCCACTCGAGACGTGACTTCAGTATTCGCAATCACGACAAACACCTACACACGCATATTTACGACTATTTCGCCTCCATAACCTATAAATTTAACCCTTTACCCAAGACAGATCTAATAAAAATACCTATCTTCTAAGAGCCTTTAAAAATTTCATCGTCCCGCACACCTACGGCATGGCACCCGTATTCCCCCTCGGTGGGAGGGGTGGGGGTGGCCCCCATCCCCCTAGTGGCAGACCTCGCGTATTTGCTAGGCGGGCGGGGCGGAGTTAGTGCATATTGGCGACCCTCGGCTCCAGGCAATTGGTATATTTTTCACAATCTTTATGTGTTGATAAGGTTTTTTTTTCATTTATTTGTGTCGTGACTCGTAGTATAGTATCGTAGTAGTCTTAGCAGCTCTAAATAAGGGTTCAAATGCACAACGCCGAAACAATGAGTTTTTATTATATTATAACACAATTGCGTCTCCCTACCTCAAATACTGCATTCTTTCAGCGCACCGCGATATATAATGCGGTTAAAGTATACAACAAGCTGCCAATGGAGTTGAGGGAACTGCCAGATAAGAAATTTAAAATAATGTTAAAAAAATACCTTATTGAAATGTGCCCCTATAATTTACGGGAGTTCTTAGAAAATAAGTGTTGACATTGTTTAGATAATTAGATTTAAATTCGTTTTGACAAATTTTATGTTGGTAATGTACATTGACTAATTGTATACCCTAAGTTATATCTATTATAATTCTACACAACTATTGTTGTAACGAATAATTAATAAAAAAAAAAAAAAATAATTACTAAATAAATAATATGAGCACGGACAGGTTCAACTTACAGGTTACTCTAAGGTTGCCTGGAAGAGATCCCTAAGTGGGATAAGTCCGCCTTTGTACACAGTTTAATTCCTATTTTATTATTGTTGTTGTTGTTATTTTTGGTACAATAAAGCGTTTATATACATAAGGTCACATCCCAAAACATTTCTAGTGAAGAGATTCATATATGCAGTTAGAAACCGCTCAATATGGCACTTTCACCGATCTTTTGTCGCTGTTTATCCGAATTTGACTCAGCACGAAACGTGTAAGCGTTTAATAGTTTTTGTAATATATTGCAAATTGTTGGAACGCTTGTTGCGCCTAATTCACCATTCTATCTTGAGAGGATTTCTGTGCTCGGACAGTTCACCAATCACAAAACAATTGCAGGATAACCGACTTAACCGACTATCGACGTTTTGCACTACTATCAAATTCTTGTCCTTCTGGAAAATTTATGAAATTACCTCTGTAACAAAAATAATTTTCATATGGGACAAATAATTTTTTTGATTTCCTAATTTAATGGTGTAATTTTTTTATTTTTGTATAATGTTCATCATCATCTGCCGAAATACGTCGACTGCTGAACATAAGGCTCCCCAATAGAATGCCACTTGTGATGGGCTGTCCGTTGGGGGATTTGCCATAATCACCATGCTTTACAGGTGGATTGGTTATCACAGTAATGAGGAGAACGCTGCAGCATATACCTGATGCAATCCCTTAATGACACCCACGGGAATTTTGTGAATATGTAAATGTGAGTGAGTAAACAGAAACATAATTATATCATGGTAAGATAACAAATACTGCAATTAATTCAAGGGACCAATAGTTAAACAGCCTCCCCAACCCGTCTGGCCAGCGCGGGGAGTGTAGGCCAAATGCTCCGTCTGTCTCCGGCAGATGAGAGAGGGTTGTGCTCCTGCAGTGGAGACAAAAATAACCTGATGATGACCAATAGTTACTACCTAATTAATCTAGCAAGTTATAATTAAACAACAAGTGACGCAAAACATCGATAGTCGGAGAAGTAATAAACTATCCTATATTTCATTCCAGATTAATAGTCCTATGAAAACCAACGCTATTTACGTCTCGGTAACATATACATGAAAGGGTCACCAGCAGCAAAAACAGGTTTGTATTACCATGTAAACTTTGCAGTCCACTTAGGAACACCATCTATTGTGTATTTTGTTTTCGAGACGCAAATGCGTTTGTTTTCATAGGACTATTAATCTGGAATGAAATATACTAATATAAACGCGAAAGTTTGTAAGTATGGATGCATGTTTGTTACTCTTTCACGTAAAAACTACTGAATGGATTTTAATAAAACTTTACAATAATATAGCTCATACATCAGAATAACACATAGGCTACAATTTATAAAGATATTGTGTGAATTGTCCAAAATATCAAGTAAGTAGGAAAAAATGTACCATCTGCGAGCTATTCTGGTGTGCGCTGCCAAAACAGCTAGAGTTACACATATGTAATGTATGATGGAAATGTTTATCTTAAATAGTCCTACAAAAAAGCCCACAACAGTATATATCTATATCTTATGTTTAAGCCATTATAGCCAAAACAGTGAACCATAATTACAATAAAAATACATAATTTATTTCAAATACACATTTGGTAGTAATAAATTGATTCCTGAATCCCGAAAAAACATTCCATTCCTACGGGAAATACATAATAATTTGTTATGTTAAGTTGTCCACTCGGACGAAGTCGCGGGCAACAGCTAATAAACTATATTACGACGTTCCGTCACTATGCAAATTTTGTTGGAACTACGGTGATTTCGTGGTCTGGTAATAATTTAATAAGGTACTCGTATAACAAAAGCTGGAGAAGACATTCACTTGTTATTACACTTGCTGTATAACAGCTTTTATTATTGCTTTAAATACCTACTTCGGCAAGGTTGTAAATAAGCCTTTTAATTAGTTAAAAGACGCTTAAGTTAGGCAATATTACCAAGTTTTTATTGACTTACTCTCTTATCTGTTTGTCTGGTCGGTAGAAATTTACTATAAATAATAATAATAATAATATTTCAGACATTCACACCAATTATCCAGTCCCAAACTAGGCAGAGCCTGTGGTATGGTTACTAGATAACGGATAGACATCCTTAAATAAATATATAAATATCATCATCATCATCAGGTTATTTTTGTCTCGACTGCAGTAAATGTATTATTATCTAATAGCCGTTGCCCGCGACTTCGTACGCCCGGTAATATTAAAAATTCACAGTTGTGTTATAAACATTTTTCGTAGTCGTAGTGCTACTTTACGCATATCACATAGAAATTATTAAGATTTAGGTTATTGGTATCATCTAGTCTCTGAATAAAATAAGGTTGTCTTTTAGCAAAGAAACCGCTTTTTGTGTTAATATAAATTAGACTTCAGACACTAAGTTACAATTAGGAATATTTTAAATTATTAAAAGAATATTAAAACTTCGAAGGAGGGGTGGAGGGGTTGCCCCTGTCCCGTCCTCCCCATCTTCCCCATCCTCCCCTCCTCCCCTATTTGAAGTATTTTCATAGCTATTATTTACAATCACTTACAGGACAATCTGTGTGGGAATAGAAATCTGTATGGGGTTAGGAGAAGTTATTTTACAGTTTTTATTCCGTTTAAGAAAAGTAGTAAAGAAATTACAATATCTGTTGGTTTCGCGAACTACCTAAGCTTATAAACATGTGTATCTTGAATAACTCCTCTGATGTGATATATATCCTACGTGTATACGAATAACTCCTTTGAGATATAAGTATTCTACGTTTATAGCTCTTAGATGAAAGGTACAATACCAAGAATTATTGTCAAATCAATTTCAGAAATTAATTGTACCGTTAATCCCCTAAATGTGTATGTTTAATTGTAGCAAAAATTTATAAAATGTAATTTATTTTTGACTGGGGTAAAATTAGCTGGGAGTTAGCAGTATTAAAGTACTTTGTGTATTTTTTATAATGCAAAAAAGAGTAATTGAATTGAATTTTGTATATTAAAAATAAATTAACCATTATATAACCATTATAAATAAATTAACTTGCCGTGTGGTTTTCGGCATAGTAGAATAGGACCACTCCAACTCTTCCCGTGGATGTCGTACAAGTCGACTAAGGGAATACATTATAAAACATCAATCAGGCCTCCCCAACCCGTCTGGCCAGCGCGGGGAGTGTAGGCCAAATCCTCCGTCTGTTTCCGGGGGATGAGAGAGGGTTGAGCTCCTGCAGTGGAGACAAAAATAACCTGATGATAATGATGAACATTATATTGATCTCGATGTACCGGTCTTCATATATAATTTTGCGGTCTCAATTAACACTAAATTCCGAATACTGTAGCACCCACTGCTTTTTGCTCTGGATCCTGCCCTGTGCCCCCTCTTTTCAAGGCGAAGTGAGAGACATTACTCGAGATACGACCCCTAGATTTACGTGTTGATGAAAGTAAGTTGATACGCTCGTTTGTTATAACGTGGCTTGAATTGAGTTCAGCAAATCTGCGTTTTAAAACGACGCAGTAGAAATAATTAAGTTTTTTATTGAGTGTTAATGAACAACTGTTCATATTTAGTTGTTAGTACTTAAGTTGCACAAATCCAAGTGGGCCATTCCAATTGGGGCGAATGCAACTTGGGGAGCAATTGCAACTAGTAAGCAATTGCAACTAGGAAACATTTGCAATTAGGGGGCGAATGCAATTTGGGGAGCAATTGCAACTAGGAAACATTTGCAATTAGGGGGCGAATGCAACTTGGGGAGCCATTGCAACTAGGAAACATTTGCAATTAGGGGGCGAATCCAACTTGGGGAGCAATTGCAACTAGGAAACATTTGCAATTAGGGGGCGAATGCAACTTGGGGAGCAATTGCAACTAGGAAACATTTGCAATTAGGGGGCGAATGCAACTTGGGGAGCAATTGCAACTAGGAAACTATTGCAATTAGGCGGCAAATGCAACTTGGGGAGCATTTGCAACTATGGGGCGAATGCAACTTGGGGAGCAACTGCAACATGAGGAGCAATTGTAACTCGGGGGTAAATGCAACTAGGGGACTATTACGACTAGGAGGCAATTGCAACTACGGTTGAGTTATATGGCTAGATAGAGAAAACAACGTTTTACGTCACCTCATTATCTATAGTATTATATGACTAAGATCAATGATTTTGTCTATCCAGTCATAGATATAAACTCTGTAGGTAGTTGAATTTACCCCCTAGTTACAATTGCTCCTCATGTTGCAGTTGCTTCTCAAGTTGTATTTACCCCCTAGTTACAAATACCCCTATGTGTCTTAATGAAAATCAAAGCATGTTCTAATTATGATACTTACTAAAATTCAATATTTTTCAATTGGTAATGCTTTATGGGACAGCCCGAGGTCTTAGACTGCGAGTATTTTATTCAGGTCAGTCTTATTAAAACGTCACTTAGTCTATCAACTCACTTAATATATTTTTGACAAGAAATGAATAAAATATCTCTTCTTAAGCCCCCTATCATTTCCTGCTGAGAGCCGGACTTCAAAGGGACTAAAAGATAAAAGATGAAACATTTATCGTCCAAACAATCCGCAATACAGAACATCTTAAAGATACAATATACACAATTTCCTTCCCTTGCAAATCTCTCTCAACCTACAGACCCTTTAAGACGGATTTACAAGAAGACAGTACTAGCCTCATTAAGGCTCCAGTTCTTTACGATCAAGCCAGCACTTGCTGATAAGCAGTAATTGGATACAACAGTTTTGAGTACCCACGTACAGTATTGGAAATCGATTTTCTTTGACAATAATTGACTGTAGTTACTGAATCCCTGTTTTGTATTGGCGCTCATACAAATCAGAGCTCTTGTTACGTTCCGGTAACTATATTATGGTTAGTATCATGCCAGTCTTATGCAATTATTTGAACTTTGATTTAAAATGCATTACTAACAGACAAACCTCGAAACTATGTTTACGAAATTATTTAGTAAATGTGTTTTGTCTGTAATCATTCATGTATTATATATGTGGCAGCTATGACCTATATAAATTATATTATTTTGTTTAATAATAATGCGAAGGATAGCTAGGAGCTGATTTTCCAGTTATACCCACTTTGTTTACTGCATATCAGTATCTTGAATTGCAGACTCTGTGAAGCTGGTACAGTCTTCGTCAAAACTCACCATAAGAAAATAAAACTAATTCAGAAGGGCCGGTGTTTTTTCACCGGCTATTGAGGGCTGCGGTCTTAGCTCATGCAATATTAAACAGCGGTCTAAACGCTGCGTTTATTAACTGCATGTACGGACTTTTACGGGATGAGATTGATTTTGGTTGTCGGTACCGAAAAAGTACATATTACTACGGTTTACATTAAGGGATCTGTTAAGAATGAAATCAAGTGAAAAAATCAAATGGCTACTAGCTATATTTAATTAAGTTATAAATTATGACGTTCTTCGTGAGTTCAAGTAGTTGGATTTTGTACTGTAATGTCTAGGTGTTAATGAACAATTTTACAATACCTCTAAAACGAAATACTTAGTTCTAAAAACTCGACAGATGGCAATGTCTGTTTCATCAAATGTCAAAATGTGTGAGAATGCTTGCAAAAGCCCGTGTAGCAAGCCATAAAATTGATTTAAAAAAGAACATTGGCCTTGGAATTTTCTGGGTCAATAAACAGTGACAGTTATTGAATGAAATCCATGCAACTCCATTTATTGCCAACTTTAGCAACTAAAATTTAGCCTCTACTAGAAAATCGCTCAATTTCCCGATTAGATTAGTTGTATTTTTTGTGACGTATTTTCTTAAAAAAGTAAATTTCTTCTTAAACTTCTTGCTTGTGATTTTCTTTTTAAGCTTACGAAGTTTTATCAATTTAAGTGCCATTATTTACGGTTGTGGCCACGGTGCCGCAGCGTTTTAATAATGCAAGTCACGCTGAGAGGACAGTACATCATCACGGGGTAGTACTGGCTCTGTTTAGTCGTTGGCCTAGGGACTTTGACATTAGACTCGAGCGCCAGAATTAGTTGGTTCGATTCCCACCAGGGACAGGCAAATTTGTACAATTATACAAGTTGGTCTTGGTTTGGACGTCATAATATTTGTGAATCTATCCTTGTCTAATTCATCATCAGGTTATTTATGTCTCCACTGCAGGAGCACAACCCTCTCTCATCTGCCGGAGATAAACGGAGGATTTGGCCTACACTCCCCACGCTGGCCAGACGGGTTGGGGAGGCCTGATTGATGTTTTATAATGTATTCCCTTAGTCGCCTTGTACGACATCCACGGGAAGAGTTGGAGTGGTCCTATTCTACTCTACCAGAAACCACACGGCAAACGGCTTTGTCTAATTATCGTCTATTAATAGACAAGTGTTATACAAAAGTTATACAATGTTATTACTTGTATACCAAAAACCTGATACACCTCAATTAGATTATGTTCTCTACATATCATTGTCAATACATCGTAGGGAACATTATCCGTCTATACGAAGAAATATAAATCATATAAAAATGTTTTTGAACAAAATTTTAACGTTTAAAATGGCATTATCCTACGTAAAATATGATATTTTACTTTTAAATGTTATTTATGAAAAATATAATCCCATATTATTTATATCGCAATGACTCTGCTGGTGATTCTGATCAAAGTAATTTTAGGTTTTGGGTATACTACCTTGTATAAGAAAATTTAATTATTTTATTGTAATAATTGGCAAATATCTTAAATTTTGTAGTAGTGAGATTATGGGCAGTAAGCAAATTGAAGTAAACTGGAGGCCAGTACTTACTGACCTCGTGTGAAAGAGTTCTTAATTACAGTCATGTTAGGAATAATGGAAACTATCTATAAATAACTTGTTTATTAATTAAGCGTTTCTTTAAAAAAACGGATTTTACTATAAGTTATCATTTATGAAATGACTGCTAACTCCTGCAGTGGGCAGACCATATCTGTCACAGATACTCTAGACAGACCATGCATATCTATCATGAAACTATGCAAGTCACTTCGCAGGCCTCACCAAGCCTGCCAGTACTTGCTGGCTTACCCTACTTAGTATAATGTTTATTTTTACAAACTTTTCCCTTCAAGGTTTATCATTTCTGAAAAGTTTAATCAGATTGAGTGCCATTATACAAGGCGTTGCGGTCGCTACAAATTCCCTTAGGACTTTAATAATGCAAGTCATCTCACCGCATGAGAGGGCAGGTCATCCATCTCTGTCAGAGATGCACTCCTCTGCTCATGGTACTTTGCACTGGCATTGTGTAAAGAGACAGTGCTGGTTTCCAAAATTTTAATCTTTGCTGTATTAATCTTGGTGATTGCATGAGCTGGTAACGGCGAATACCAGGGGTATACGAGTTATGGATCATTAGGAAAATATTCATTCATTCATATCAACCCTGAGATGGCCACTGCTGGGCATAGGCCTTCCACCCAGTCTCCGCGATCCGCATCCAGGCGTTTCCGAAAATAGTAAATACTCGTAAATATAAAAACAGTAGTGGATATGTAATTGACTGGTTTTCACTATTTGAATAAAAATAACACTAGCTAATTATCTAGATGAGATTAATTTATTTAAAAAAAAACTCCACGATCTGTTGATAGAAAAATGTTATTATAGTTTGGAAGAATTTCTTGGTGACGGTTCAATTTAAGGTTTCTTTAAGTATCTAATTAACTCTAAAAAAATAATAATTTGTAACTTTGTTTTTAAATGCATGCTTTACTGCGACACAATGTTGTATGCCCATGTGGCGGGACATAGCTGAGCTCTAATTATGACATTTAATCCTTTATATACCTATGATCCACAATAAAGATATTTCATTTCATTTCATTTCATTTCTTGTTCTTACGTTTGTCCTTGTACTTTTGAATGAGATGACTTAACGAGCATGCCCTGTAGACCGGTTCAGTTAAATTACTCAGTAAACCAATTTTCACCTAAACCTCATACCATAAAGCAAAATATTTTTTCGTAGCTCATAGTTTCACCTGAAAGGGGTTTTCCTTCATGATTGACACTAATTGGTTATTAAATTAGATTAGAATTAGTAACGTCCTCAAAAAGGCTGGGGTCCGCAGTGAGAAGAATAAAAGGAGGTGCATGAAAAGGTTGATGAATGTGAGTGAGGCTAGTGAGGTGTGTCAGTATCGCGCAAAGTGGCGATCCATCGTTTCTGCCTACCCCTCTGGGACCAATGCGTGAGAATTATGTATTTATGTATGTAAATTAGATAACAGATGCACATTTTAAAATCATCTGTTATCTAATTTAATAACCAATTAGTATCAATCATGAAGGAAAACACTTTGAGGTGAAACTATGAGCTACGAAAAATTATTTTGCTACGTGGTATGAGGTATAAGTATATAGACAGTTTACGTCTTGGGTACTATTCGTTACCCGGTGATTTATATGAATTTGTTGTACTTATTTTTCATTACTCTAATGTATTTGAAAACTAAAAATGTCTATATCTTTTGATTGAGTCAGCCGATTGCGATGAAATAAAGACTAAATGTTAAATTAAGTTAAGCCCCATGTTTTTGTAAAAAGTCCATCAAAATCCGTTCAGTAGTTTTTAAGTGATGCGTGCACAAACTCGCAGGCAAACAGACAAACAGATAAACAGACAAAATTTTATTTATTAGACTACACATACATACTTTTTACTACAGAAAAATAAAATTAACTACGAGAAAAAGAGACAGCAAGTAAATCGGCTTGGTCTCGTCAAGACATGATCACCCTTCATTATTACTCGAATGGCCTAACAAGCAAGGATACTGCGCTTGTTCCCACGTTTACCATTAATTACGTGTTTCCGTCTGTTTGTCGCCGGAGATAATTGCAAGTCACCACTTTATCTACCATCAATCTTGATCATATCTGCATTTAAATTAAAAAGAAACATGCAAATGTTTCTGTATAGGTAGGGATCTACTGTGGGTTATAGCCAAAGTTTAAATGCAATTTAAACTTTGCAAAACTCTAGGTATACTTTGGGATATATACGCGAGTAATAGATTCTAAAAATGCGAGCTAGTCTTTCCTGATCTTAAGACGCTGATTTAATCATCATATGCATCGGTACCTATGCATTCAAGGTTGCATAGATATATTTATTTTGTCATCTGTTCTGTACTTAACTCTCTTTATAATTAATGTACAACAAGCGTTAGCATGGCCCGCTGTGACCGAGCGGCCTCACCGCACATAGGACAAACCCAAGAGGTTTATTATGTGTGAGTTATGTAAGACATGAGATGTATTTTCTTATTAATGTTAAATAAATAAATAATAAAAAAAAACAGATAGAGTGAGATGACTGCAATAAATGACTTAGTTTCTAACTCTAAATATATTTTAGTTTTAGTATCGTTCTCTGCATCAAGCCGCTTCGGGCCACATTCTTCAGGACGTCGGTCCATCTGGCGGCAGGGCGTCCCACCCTGCGCTTACCGATCCGCGGTCTCCTCTCCAGAAACTCGTCTGCCCCAACGGCCGTCAGCTCTGCGACAGATGTGGTCCGCCCACTGCCACTTCAGCTTGCTAATCATTTCGGCTAATGTCGGTCACCTTCGGAACTTCTCACTACGAATCACATCTTTTAAAGAACCCCGAGCATAGCCCTCTCCATAGCTCGCTGAGCGACTTGAAACTTGTAGATCAGGCCCACCGTTAGTGTCCACGTTTCTGCAGTGCAGGACGCACTGATTAAATACTTTTGTTTTTAAATATTGTGGAAAAATATGTATTCAGTCAATCTATGGCGGCTTAAGGTAAAAACCACGGGGTACTCCATCCAAGTTATCAGGCCGGCAGGCATCTCACTAATTACATTGAAATCCATAGGTTGAGGCCTTTTTGGGTAAGAGTGGCCGCTTACCATCAAGTGGAAAGGAAGCAGCAGCGCAGTGCCATCAGTGCGAGACTTATTTGGCCACAAGTCTGCCCAGCGTAGTGATTATGGACATAGTCCAACAGTGTGCAGATGGTATGTCTGTAAAGGCAGCACGCTCCAGCTACCTTCCAATACAAGTTTAAATTAAAACACATCCATTCCCAGAGGCTAAAATTCGACACATTAGTTTTAAACTGACCTACTTTTCGATAATCGCAATTCTGAACTCTGCCGCTTACATTTAAGTTATAAAAGTCTTCTAGCGTTAGCAGTTACGTCGTTTTTCGCTGGAGTGGCGCTTACGACATTGATAGATAGGTACCAGCGCGGTCTGGACTAAAAGTATGACAGTATTTGACTAAATTTTTTGCATTGATAGCATGTTTACTGTCTGAAAATACATCATCTATACATATAATAAAACAGTAGAAAAACAAAAGAAAAGCGAATCTGTACATTGAAGTTAAAAAAAAAAATTCATCTTCCTGAAATTACACAATATTAAAACAAAAAAATATATATGATAATCTTTTAATTCATGATAAACATGAATAATGTTAACTTAAAAAAAAAACATTAATTCTGTGGTCCAACGGGCGGAACCGCCGCCGGCACGCTAATTTTATGTATATAAATATTTTCAATGCATAACCAGATTAATAGATTTCTTTTAGGATTTAGTAACACATAATAATGTGTAATATGACAGCAGGCCACCTTAAAGTACATGTAACTAGCCCTAGAACAGGCCGAGGTCTTTTTGGGCTGTTACTACCACACCATGTCTCGTTTATATACGCTTGCCCAAATAGGAGTGTGTACCTATACATATGGTGTAATATATTGTCTGTGATTGTTGTTTACTAAATAAAATAAAATAAATAAAATAAAATGTTAAGTTGTCCACGCGAACGAAGTTGCGGGCAACAGCTAGTGTTAATAAAATCATCATTTGTAAATATTGCGTAACTAGCTGTGCCCGCGTCTCCGCTCGCGTGTACTACAAAATTATATTTAATCTCACTCTCAATCCAACCCCTACTTTGACTACGACTCCGACCTCCCGCTCCCATTCCCGCTCCCATTCCCGCTCCCGCTCCCGCTCTCATTCCCGCTCCCGCTCCCGCTCCCGCTCCCGCTCCCGCTCCCGCTCCCGCTCCCGCTCCCGCTCCCGCTCCCGCTCCCGCTGTACATAAATGATACTACATTGATAACTTTAATTTGTTAATTAGTCTAGTTCCCTGTCACAATTTATTTTTCTCTTCGTAATGCTTATAGGTAACTTATATCTTCAACCCTTTATAACTATTTTTTATTTTACTGAGTAACTTAAAAAAAAAAACTGTGACATATCCGGGAGTCTAATGCTTTTTGTCCTGGTTGGCAGATTTTAGAGATGGCAACCCTAAAAGGAAAAATAAACACATTTTTAAAGGTAAGTAACACTGCATTCAAATAGCTTGACTTCTGGCTTGGTCACTAGACTGCAGCGCCCGAGGTCGTAAGTTCAATTTTTCGTGGTCGTAGGGTAAAAAACATGTTTTCACCCAAATGTCCGGGGTTTTTTAAGCTCTTGTCCGGCGTCGGCACTTTTAGTGGTGGCAACCCTAAGTCATGAATTATCATCAATCATCATGTCACCCCGTAGACGTCCATTACTAGACATAGGCCTTTCCCAATGAACGCCACCACACCCGTTCCTCAGCCTTCCGCATCCAGCTGCTACCGACCACCTTTTTCAGGTCGTCGGTCCACCTGGCGGCGGGGAGTCCCAACCTGCACGTGCCAATCCGCGGTCCCCACTCCAGAATTCGTCTGCCCCAATGGCCGTCGGTTCTCCGACAGATGTTGCCAACCCACTGCCACTTCAGCTTGCTAATCCTTTCGGCTATGTCGGTCACCATGAATTACCAGCATACAAATAAGTAGGGTATTGAAGAGTACTATTTACCAGATTTTCACATTTATAAAGTTCTTGGTTTTTAGTTATGTGATTGCTACGACGTAGAATGACGTAGCTCTCGTAGCACTTTGTACTTTTCTGAGCGTAATATTACGTTACATTTCATTCCAGACCAATAGTCATACGAAAACCAACGATATTTGCGTGTCAGTAACGTGTACATGAAAGGGTCACCGGCAGCAAAAACATGTTTGTATTACCATGTAAACTTTGCGGTATCTATTATTAATTTGGTTTTGGAGACGCAAATGTGATGGTTTTGTAACGGCCATATACTTCAGTAAAATATATATTTGTCACATTTTGAATGGTTGTCAAGACTACCAATAAATAATATGGTGAGAACATCACGTCAAATCAAAACGTTAGTTTTATTTGATTATATTATAAAACTACTTGCAACAATTGGTCCTTCGAGCCGTATCTAATTTCATATTACTATTGATTTCGAATGAAATACATATACACTTGTCTAATCCCAAACTAGGGTTTCTCCTGTGCTATGGATATTAAACAAAGATAGGACAATTCACAAATATAACATTCAGATCGGGACTATACTGTACAAAGTTGTCTGTTTTCAGTGGTAATCGAACTCACGACCTCTTCCCCGTCGGTCCGCGTTCCCCATCGGAACACGTTCCCCATTGGTCCACGTTCCCCTATCGGTCTACTTGTAAAATCGGTTCAATTTAAGGTAACTACATCGATAGTGGAAAGTAAAACTACTAAAGCATCACTTTATCGAAAATCGACAACTGTCTTGCAAAATAGAAGGACTGTCCTCATCATCAGCCTAAATACGTCCACTGCTGAACATAAGACTTCCCAATAGAATGCCTCTGTTCGTGGGCTGTCCATTGGAGAATTTGCCATAATCACAGCGCTTGGTAGGCGGACTGGTGATCGCAGTAATGATCTTAAAATACACAGAAGAACGCTGCGTCCCTTGTACAATCCCTTAGTCGCTTTGATGACATCCACGGGATTATTAAGAGTGGCCCTATTCTAAGCCGGGAAACTCACTGCAATATACCTATATTTCATAAGCATTTTGCTTATATCAAGTTTTGCTTTTTGCTTACATTTAGTATGAAAGACCAGATTGTCTTCTACCACTTTAACATTAAAGCATGGACTGTGAAGTATAAAAGGATATATTGCAAGTGAACACCAAGCGTGATCCCCATATTAAAGATCTCGTGTGCGAGATACATCCCTGGCGAAAAGGAAACGGGCAACTATTTTTAATTGTCCCTTTTTACTTGAGCACAGAGACCATTTATCAACGTCGGCCTTCCTTCAGTACTGGACAGAAATATATGAGGCAATATCCTTGACTCTGCGTCCACGTGAAGGGTGCGCTTAATGCATTGTACGGTCGACCACTCAGCTATGTCAGTGTCAAATACTTGAGCACTGTTATTATAGATTTAAATGTTATAAACAATTATATGTAAACATAATTATATGGCAGTGGGCGGGCCACATCTGTCGCAGAACCGACGGCCGTTGGGGCAGACGAGTTCTGGAGTGGAGACCACGGATTGGCACGCGCAGGGTGGGACGCCCCGCCGCCAGGTGGACCGACGACCTAAAGAAGATAACCGGAAGCAGCTGGATGCGAAGGGCGGAGGACCGGGTGTGGTGGCGTTCATTGGGGAAGGCCTATGTCCAGCAGTGGACGTCCAAAAGCCGGAAATGAATGATGATGATGATATGTAAACAACCATGAAACAACTTGCAAAGAGTTTCAACCAGTGTCAACAGACTCCATAATGTCACAAATAAAACCTATTTAATACTTTTATGACCTCTTCGTATTTTTGTATTCACAGAGTTGCGGCTCTTGGAGCCGCAGTTGCGTGGAACAGAGCTATTGTTTGGAACGCTCCATCTAGTAGTCCATAGAGATCGTTGCCGCTTACCATTAGGCGAGTTGTCTTCAGAAAATTTAAATTGCTCCCAAATACGACTCTGTCTACAAGTACCATGCCCTCGGACCTGAGTCAAATAAATTGCCCACTGACGAACAATTTGGAGGGAACGAGAGAATGGAGAAAGGAAAATATATAAAGCCGAATAAAAGGAATCTAATTTAGGGGAGAGATACATTTTTTCGCACTTTCATACCAATGGAAATCTCTTTAGCGGGGTATGTTCTGTGTACTGTTCGTATCAAATACATTTGCTTTTTATAATGGTTTTTACGGCTCTGGAAACTAAGTCTGTCTTAGTTTTCAATACCATAAATAAGAAACTGGCCGCCTCGTTGGCCTAGTGCCTTGGTCATCAGATTTGTGGTTTCATCCCAGTCTAGCGTATCAAGACACTGCATTCCAGCCTATCAGCTACTACGACCTAGATGGCTGTTGATGCTGGCAGCCTACGGAGCGCCGCACACGAATCACGGATACTATAAACCTTGCATTAGCGTCCGCAAACATACCTGACGCACTGCATCAGCGGCAGCCCAAACAGCGCGGCAGCCGAAACAGCGCGCGGCAGCCCAAACAGCTCGGCAGCCCAAACAGCGCGGCAGCCCAAAAAGCGCGGCAGCCCCAACAGCGCGGCAGCCCCAACAGCGCGGCAGCCCCAACAGCGCGGCAGCCCAAACAGCGCGGCAGCCCAAACAACTCGGCAGCCCAAACAAAGCGGCAGCCCAAACAGCTCGGCAGCCCAAACAGCTCGGCAGCCCAAACAGCTCGGCAGCCCAAACAGCGCGGCAGCCCAAACAGCTCGGCAGCCCAAACAGCTCGGCAGCCCAACAGCGCGGCAGACCGAACAGCGCGGCAGCCCAAACAGCGCGGCAGCCCAAACAGAGCGGCAGCCCAAACAGCTCGGCAGCCCAAACACGGTAGCCGTAACACCGCCCAACAGAATTTCTACAATTGTACAAAGTTGTCTGTCCCTGGTGAGAATCGATCCTAAGACCTCTGGTCGATCAGATGAGCTCTCCAGCTTTCATCATCACCATATCAACCCTTTGATTCCTCTGCTGGACATAGACCTTCCTCAATGAACGCTATTATACCCAGTTCCCCACCATTCGCATCTTTTCATTCCATCGCCGTTTTTTTCATTCCAGCCTGGTTTTTCATTTCGTTTTAGCTACTGAAAATATCATCCATGTTCGTGCATCGTAGTCAAATATTTGTTGATCGGTTGCCGGCCCTCAATCCAGGGCCGCTCATCGCGCGGCCCGGTCGCAGTACTACCGCGTTCCGTCAACAGTGAGTAATGGCCCGCAATATGTCTCCCCTGAGTGCACCCATCGCTATCTTTTAGCAATAATTCCTTTTTCCAAACAGCACGAAATACGATTTTATAAGAGCACAGTTGAGTGAACACTCAAGGTAAAAAATATAAAATATTTTTTATTTTTTATTTGCGAGCAACAATAGAAGTGAACGAATTATTAGAAAATTTAAGTTTGAGTTTTGTATTTTAAAAGGAAAACGATTGTATTACCTAACCAGAGACTAGAAATAAAAAAAATATATAATTGTGTATGTCTGTTACCGAGTATAGCACAAACCAGTAAAGCGATTTGAATGAAATTTTGTGTTTGTATTTCGTAAATTTCTCAAGTTTTACACAGGGTAGAATAGAAAAGTGATACCAGCCTATTATTCCTTAAATTATAAAGATATCAGAAAAATTCAAACTGGTATGCTGCTAGCTACGAGGTGGTCTGATGCTAAAAAGGATGCCACTAAAAATAAAAAAAAATCTTATAAAATAAAGTAACCGAACAAAAGTGATTTTTTCAATCGAAAGCCCTATATATTATTTACATAAAAGGTTATGTACTTCAATGACCAAATTCCAGTAGATATCGTAATAGTGCAATAATTGGTTTCGTATTATTCCTGGAAACTAGTATTTAATTTAGAAAAAAAATACTACCTAAATACCTTTTACTACCTAAAAAAAATTGTGCTATTCTTATCATCTACCCAAAGGTTGTCTGGAATAAATCGGTTTTAGCGATAAGACCGCCTAGATGTACATGCGTAAGCTACTTTATTATTGTATCTTTTTATTTTTTACGTGCAATAAAGAGTAACTGAATGGAATTAAATTGAATTAAAAAAATACCATATTGTATTAAAACCAAGCGGCAGCCATCTTCTAAAAACTTTATTTTATTGTTATTAATTTGTCTGATTCTGACGTTTGTGTCGACCTGATTTTTATTTTCTTTTTATATTATTGTTATTAACTTTTCCTATTAAAATTTTATTGTAATATTATTTTGTTGTTGCTTAAAATGCTCAGAATTTTTTCCTTTACCTTTTTCCAGCTGAATGACTAAGGTGCAGACATGTCCCTGTCCCTCAAAAGGTCGACAATAAATTCTTCCTAGTACTGTCACTCGGAAGAAACGATTCGTGTGCTTGTAATTATACTAAATGTCACTTAGCACTGCACATTATAAAATATCAATCAGGCCTCCCCAACCCGTCTGGCCAGCGCGGGGAGTGTAGGCCAAATGCTCCGTCTGTCTCCGGCAGATGAGAGAGGGTTGTGCTCCTGCAGTGGAGACAAAAATAACCTGATGATGATGATGGCTGCACTTAGCAATACATACATTGCCTTATTATTAGATGGCGCCCCCACGCTTGGAGTCCCCACTTCAACCGCCTCATACCACAGGTGATCATTGCACTATAATCCAACCATTAATTACATACTGCGATCGATCACCTATGCATGAGATTTTCAGTTCATTTAACAGCTGTTATTGTTATTGTATATTGCTTATCGTTTTAATACCATTCAACGACAGTCCATTTTGGAGATGCGATAAACATGAGTACTGAAGATAAAATGCATGCGCATTACCGATTAGGCAATCTTCCCTTTTTCTCAGTGGCGTAACTATACTCCGTTTGAGACCCCTGGAAAATTGTTAGGTGGGTTCCTTAGACTCACTTTCACTCCCACACCCACTGCGATACTTTCTTGAACAAGACATATTATTTAAAAATTTCTACAATCTAATAGTGAGATTTGGAGGAAATAAATTCTTTCTCACACTTCCAATTTCATTTCAAAATTCACTGTATGCTACGCAGTGGACTCTTCACATTATCATCAGGTTATTTTTGTCTCCACTGCAGGAGCATAACCCTCTCTCATCTGCCGGAGGCAGACGGAGGATTTGGCCTACAACCCCGCGCTGGCCGGACGGGTTGGGTAGGCCTGATTGATGTTTTATAATGTATTCCCTTAGTCGCCTTATACGACATCCACGGGAAGAGTTGGAGTGGTCCTATTCTACTCTACCGGAAACCACACAAAATACTTCCAAAACAGAATGTGTAGTTAAATTTACTTTATTAAATAAATAAATTTAACTACATTTTATAATAAGTCAGGTTCCTCGAGGGTACTCGGAGGGGGGTCCATCTTAATGGGCTCTATTTAACCCATGGAAAGACTACGCGAGGGAAGAAATTAGTCAAAACGTGTTCAAAATCGAGCCACGTAGTGATTGATCGCTAAAGATTTGCACATTTAAATGTAACATTAAGTTTTTGTCGGTTTTATTCACTTTTCCAGATTTGTTTCTTCTCACACGTTATATTCCAAAAGTTCCAAAACATGATATTTCAAAGCAATATAAAAAATTAAGATGTTCGCATGTGAACGGTAAATCCCCTGGCAACTTCTGAAATGCCCCGGTACCAGTTTGACGTATGGCGATGTTATGAAAGCTTAGGGCTCCGACACGCCGACGATTATGCTACCGATTTCACTTGATGTCTTAACCGAATATCAGCTAAATTATAAAGATTAGTGGCGAGATTATACCTATACGAATAACGGTTTATGGGTGAATATTCGAGTGTTTCAACCGCTCATTATCATCACCTTCAAAAGTTGAAGAGACTCGAGAGAGAAGAGAGAGTCTAGTACAAATCGCAATCTACATTGGTAAAGTATTTAGTTAAATAAATTCATATTTATCGATCTCGGTGGGGCATTTAGACTTTTATTATTATCAGGTTTTTATTAGGTAAATCACTTTCTTATTTGTCGTTTGTCGGTCGTTATGTCGTTCCGGGTGGCATGTGCAACTGACATTTTGAGCACTTCCCGAGGGTAGCTCACAACTCTATGACAATGCATTTTAAATCTATATATTAGCATGCAATGCCGATCTAACCTAAATTAAAACGAAAAAGAACAAAATAATAAAGAGAATTAAAAAATAATTTTAAAACCACGTTTTTATGCGCCTTAAAAATAATAGAATAACCCTCCGGGGAACTTAATGGCCCAATAGGACATACACACCAAAAAACACATACCACCACATTCATGCTTACAAGTGATTTCCTAAAACGTGGGGCGCATCTTTACTACTTAACACGTTTCAATTTTAAGGCGCATAAAAACGTGGTTTTTAGATTAACTTTTTAATCTACATTATTTTTTTAATGAACGTATTCCTTAAGTTGAACGTTTCGAGTTATTCTGACACTTCGCAGGCATTGTTGGCTGGTATCAGCGTCTTAAAGTCGGTCGTGTGCAGGAGCACTATTCGGCCTTCGCCGGCCTGTGCTGTCATTGCAGCCAAGACCCCCTTCACCGCCTGTCAACGCGAGTACGTGATATTGCGAATATCGCACATGTTTCTGGTTATTTTTAGGTTACAGTCAAAACGAAATTGTATTTAAGAAATTTCGGGTATTCAACTTGTGTTATCACAAATTTCTGAGATATATATTATTTATTCCACATTTTAAAACTGAATACAGTTCTAACATTTTGTGTACAAAGGCGAACTTATAAAAGAGACCTCTTCCAGCCAACCTTACAGGGTCTGAGACAAGTCAAGTAAGTTAAGTAGGGGACAAAATAAGTGCATACTAAACTAAATACTTAATCATAAAATAAACATAAAAATAATAATAACATAACTACTATAGCAAGAAGCTCTACTAACACTGTCTAAGTATACAGGGGGTAATCGCTAAGGCTTCATCATCATCAGCCTAAATACGTCCACTGCTGGACATAGGCCTCCCCAAAAGAATACCACTTTTGGTAAGTTGTCCATTGGGTTGGGATTTGCCATAATCACCACGCTTGATTGGTAATGATCTTATTATACACACACAGGAGAACGCTGCTGCCCGTCCCTGGTGCCATCCCTTAGTCGCCTTGACGATACCCACGGGAAATATAGAGGTGGCCCTATTCTAAGCCGGGAATAAACGCTAAGGCTTAACGACTCTAAATCGCTTACAAATTCATTGTACACGTTATATCGTTACTGTCGTTACGTACTTATCATCAATGTGTGCGTATCACTAAGATACTGACGTCCCGCGCTCACCCCCTGGCGGAAAGTGACTTGCCGTCGTGAACTGGACGATCCATACGTGTATTGAACATATCAGCCGGAATGTATGCTTACGCATCACATCATCTCTACCAATAACCATTTCGCCAATCCAATTGATATGATATGTAAATCTAATACTGAATAGGAGGAAATGGTTCCTGAAAACGCTTGCCGTATGTCGCTGAAGTGTTTCGATGTTGACGAAATATACAATAGCATGCCGTGTGGTTTCCGGTAGAGTAGAATAGGACCACTCCAACTCTTCCCGTGGATGTCGTACAAGGCGACTAAGGGAATACATTATAAAACATCAATCAGGCCTCCCCAATCCGTCTGGCCAGCGTGGGGAGTGTAGGCCAAATCCTCCGTCTGTCTCCGGCAGATGAGAGAGGGTTGTGCTCCTGCAGTGGAGATAAAAATAACCTGATGATGATGTACGGGGTTAGTCCAACTAGTATGACAAAAAAGATTACAACTAGTTACACTGCTATGTAATAGTTTGAAATATTGGAAATGAATAAATTTAATTAGTATGGCGTATGCGATATAAATAACAAAGCATTTTATTTTTTTATATTATTAAAATCCATCAAGAAATGACCAAGTTATTAAAGTTTATTTAATGCAACTTTACAAAATGCGCGCGCCTTTGTATGCCGATGTAACTTGTTACAACCCGCTCAATGTACAATGTTCTCGCCTTCTCGCTCGGATTCCATTCCGCAGAGCGGTGTCGCGAGTATTTTGTTTACGGCAGACAGGGTTTGGATTTTTAGAAGTATTGCATTGAAATTGCTGCATCTTCGTTAGTTTTGGTCCGATTTAAATAAAATATTTAAATTGAAATAAGATTTTTTCGTCATATTTATTAAATATTTAGCTCTAAATATCTGCATACTTAACAAAAAAAAAACGTGAACGATCGAACGAAAAACGATCCTCATTAGTTCTACTGCTCAGTAAGGGGTTTGTGGTATGTATAGTTCCATTTTTAGGGTTAGCGAGTTGCCATCGTGAATATATATTTATCTAAATACATGCCTTACTGTTTGGCGACAGAAATAGGGTGACTCCTAAGTCATTTGCATTTAAAATATGCTCACTGTACATATTTTACATTGTCTCCGGTGAGTCCACTTTCTCACGTATTATTTTCAGAGAAAATGTGTTCTTTAATCCTGTTACAGCTTTTAGATTTAATGTAGATAGATAGCTTTGCTTTCTACCAGTTTATGTTCACTAATTGCAGTGTTTCTGCAATGCTTATCTTTCGCTTTCCAATCGCCTCAAGTTATTTATAGCAATGCAAAATACTGTTGCTGTAATATCCTGAATCTTTAAATTTTAAAGACCACTAATCTCTATTACTTTCTACTTTATTAGTTTTATACTTAGATTTTAGTGTTTTGTACTTATTCGTCTGAGGTTTTATATCTCTCTTTAGCACCACAGTGTCAGATAACTATTGACACAAGTAAGTCTGCGATCTATTCAAACCGCATAGAAATGTTATGACAGCCCTCGATAGCATCAGCCACTGTCCCTTCTACTCTATGTCCATTATAGTCTACGGAAGGACGTGTCAGCGAGCGGGACGATATTATGCCCGTGTCTCAAGTGTGAAAGGGAAGGACATACGTCTTTGTGTTGCGGCTCGATTGTTACAACTTTGTATGCAGAAAGGAAGCTCCTTTTATGTCAGTTGGTACTTCATAATATGCTGGTTTTACGGCCCATCGTGTAGATTGTATTTCGCGGTTTTACAGGTTTTATTATTTAGTTAGGTTGTCTTTGCAACGAATTCGTTTGCAAGTGTTTTTTATAGTTAATATATTAAATTGTATGGGGAGGTTTTTCCCTCGTTTTTTGGAGAACAGTTTGTTGTGTATTTGTTTTTTCCAAAATAATGTTTACTTCGAGCTTTGGTGTTTAGTAGTGAAAGTATATTATGCAACAAATATCTGTGCCTGTGTACATTGTGAAGGAAACATAAATAAACGTGACTAAGCTTATCTTCTTAAAACAGTGAACTTCCTAATCTCAAACCTTACTAAAACTCACTATCAACGTTAGTAAGGGAAGTCCGTGACTATATCAGGACCAGCGTTGGTCTGAGGCACTCTGATTCTGATAGTAAACAAAAAATAAAAAGATATCGTGATTAGACTGATGGCATTATTGCCAATGTCATAAAGCAAACAAAAAAAAATTGTATTCAGTGACAGTTGCTGTTTTTGACACGCCTTTGCTTTTTTCCGCGCTCGAATCTGTGTCAGTTTTTTACGTCGCATGTCTATTTTCATTTAACAGATAAAGATTTTCATTGCAAACAATTTTAAACTCCAAATGTTTCTGAAACACGTATGAAAATAGGATTGCCATAAAAGACTTTGTTGTCTGCTACATTTACATTTGGTAATATTATGTTGATTTAAGCAAATTGACTTCACAATTACGTAAATTCTCTGGTTTGCTCGAATCCCAGCATTCCGTTTATACTGCCACATATCAACTTCGAACAAAGATTATAGATTACAACATAATATTATCAAATACACATAATTTAACTGCAAGATTAATTTCATGCATGTCAAAATCAACTTAGATCATCTCTTCTACTACCTCCAGCAATTTATCTCGTAAGTCATGACTCAGTCACCCCCATTATTTGGACCTACATGTTGAGCCCCCACCTCCCTCTTCCTCTTAGCTCACCCCCTCGCCCGGAAAATGTACAAGCTTTTCCATCGTACACTATTTATGACGGACCAGTCTCTCTCAATAAGTTAAACATTAAATACTCAAACAAACCACTCCGAAATCTATTCTTTTTCCGTAAAGTTCAGTTTCGTTGCAGCAACGTGACCAGTTCCGACCTTTTCGAAATACGTTGAAGGGCCAGTCGAGATTCGTGACAATCAAAAGCAACTTCAGGAGTAACGAAGTAAGACTCATAATCGTTTGTTTCATTGTGTATAGTAAGAACGTTCTCGCTTTTGCATTTCGAGATGGGAATGCGAAGGTACTTATTACAAGTTCCTCGGAATGTAAACCTGCTATGGAGGTTTGTGGGAAAGCATTTAGATACGTATTGTTATACCATTTAAGGTCATTCTGGTATGAGAGTGAAATAGGGTTTGAGATGTTTCGGTCGTTACATCGTTTCAGGGTCTAGTGAAAAGTAGGCGCGGGTTGAAATCGTTTTTTGGATAAGATGATTCGTTCGAGCATTTTTTTGCATCTCTGTTTTGTTCTATATGTAGATTGTATATGGTGGGTTTAAAGTTTGGAATCCATTTGTTTTGGTTATCGCGACTTTTATTGTTAGATAGAGAGTTGGGGTAAATTGGATCTCTATTGCTGTTTTGCATCTGCTTTCATATTCAGTTTAACTTAACTTTTGTCTGGGGTGCTATCATTTCAGACAGTTTGATAGGCATAAAATTTGGTACCAATGTTTTATTCCAATTAATGGACTTATATCATTTATTGGAATAGATTAATTTGCATGATCGTGTGCTTATAAGTAATATCTATTTGTATGGCGTATATTTGTCGTGTGGTTTCCGGTAGAGTAGAATAGGACCACTCCAACTCTTCCCGTGGATGTCGTACAAGGCGACTGAGGGAATACATTATAAAACATCAATCAGGCCTCCCCAACCCGTCTGGCCAGCGCGGGGAGTGTAGGCCAAATCCTCCGTCTGTCTCCGGCAGATGAGAGAGGGTTGTGCTCCTGCAGTGGAGACAAAAATAACCTGATGATGATCTAAAGTTTGGAAGTAGTATGGTCTGGAGGTAGCAGTGGCGGTGACAGCCTGTTGCCTTAAATGGGATTTTACGGATTTCAGCATTTGTTTGAGTACAAATTTGTAAAAAAGCCTATTATATTATATAAAATTATTTAAATGACCAAGATGCCTGGTACTAATGTTGCTTCAGCTTCGCACAATCTTTTAAAAATTGTATACAAACTTGATTTAAAAAAAAGTGTTTCCAGAAGTTTGTTGTACTGTTTCTTCTTCACAGTGCTAAGGGAACGTACCCATACTACGTGACCCGTTCAGGGAGGGAGGGGGGGTTTTCGAAATATCATGCATGGTCACAGAGGTGGGGGCCCCAGAGATTTGGTTTTCGTCACGTAGTCAATATCCTCTAGGGAAATCTCGCGCTTTTTCGAGCTATATTCAAATATAGCGCGCAGTTTTCAGCGCCTTTTAAACTCACAGGTGGCAACACGGACTTCATTGCTGATTGAAAACCGACCGTTTTTTTCTTGATAATATTTTTTTCATTTGTTATATATAGGAATGCACGCACTCTCGGCGCCACGCGGCAAGCACTGTATTAATAAAGACAAATATGAGCAATTTCCTTTTCTTTTAACTTTCTGTTTGCAAAAATTGGTTTAAAACCATATTAATGCATTAATACCTGAAAAATAGAAAGGGATGGGGTTTTTTTTAGCACATACTAGGAGTTGTCACCGAGGGGGGGAAGGGCTAATTTTTTTTGTTAAATGGTTCAAGTAGTTTGGGTAAGTTCCTTAAGCTAACAACTAGGATGCAGTAATAGATAAAAAAAAAATGGCGTGTATAAATATACCTAGTACGTGCAATAAAGAATTTTGACTTTTACCTTATAATGATGCGAACAAGGCACGGCTGCGGCCTGCGGTACTTTGTATGCAGCCTATTCCGCGCTATAACCGCCATCGCCGCCCCAGTCTGGGGTAGCTTAAAGTGTTGGAGACGCAAAAGGATAGTTGATAATATATTAAAGCAAACTTCAGGAAGGAAATGCAGACAAATGGGAGTTCTACACGGATCTAATCTTAAAGCATTTCCACAGTGAGAACGGATTTAGCACATTTATGGTGGTACAATACAGGAGATGATAGCGGGGATTAAAAATCATTAAGGGCTTGAATAGTATGGTCTTCACGTCTGACATGTACAAATGTTGGCTGGATGTAGCAGCGTAATTTTTATTCTGCTCTATAATTGTATTTTTAATTTATTTTGTTTTTGTATTTTGTAAATGTGTTTAGTATTAAAATATATTGTAGTAACTTAACTTATATAAATTAACTTATAAAGAAATATTATTATTATTATAAAACTTGATGCTGAAAATATTTCACGTAAAACATTTTTTCCTTTTAAATCATTCTTCTCGTAATATTGTCATGGAAGTGCACTGGAATAACTATATTAGGACAAGAATGGTCGTCTTAATTTTTAGCAATTTTACGCCAAAATAAAGCGGGCGTTCCTAATAGAGTATAAAACGTGTGGTACGTATTTGAGATGGAAAGAAACGTGGAGCGGGTTAATCCTTAAGGAGCTAACTGTGATATGATCTCAGATCTAGCGTTGCCAGATCCGATTTTCCAAATATAACCCGTAGTTAAATGATAAAAAGCTGGACTGGGAAGAAACAATAGGGACTTAGGAAAAGGCATAACAAATTCACAGGCTTTAATTAAATCAATCAATGCGTTAAAGTCTTCGACATAGCTCAAAAAGTTAGTAGGTTGAAGTGGCAGTGGGCTGGTCACATCTGTCGGGGAACCGATTACCGCTGGGGTAAACGAGTTCTCGAGTGGAGACCGCGACTGGGCAAGCGTAGTGTGGGACGCTGCCTGGCTAGATGGAGCGACGATCTGCGTGAAGTGGCTGGCAGTGACTGCATGAGAAGAATGAAGCTCAGGTTCAGTGGCGCACCTTGGGAGAGGCCTATGAGTGGACTCTTTCAGGCTGATGATGATGATTTTTTTATATATATATGGCAACTGTGGTTCCTCTTTGGGTACGTGAGGAACAATACTGCCAGTGTGAAGTAGCTAATGCATGAATCTAAAACATTGGATAACCCGAAATATTTATGATGAATCAATACGGTTTTTCCATCGCTGATCGGCTCTTACAATTAGTAATTGTACAAATTGCCCGGAAACCTTTTTACACTACCTACCAAGAGCCGTGGTAGCCGGTTGGTTGTGCACTCGCCTCACGTTCATGAGGTCGTGGGTTCAAACCCCGCCCTTACCAATGAGTTTTACGAAACTTAAGTACGGTTTATTTATAATACCACAGGCTTTTCGGTGAAGGAAAACATCGTAAGGAAACCTGCATATGCCGAAGAAGAAATTCTGAGGCGTATGTGTAGTCCACCAAATCGACTTGGGGCACCGTTGGTGGTCAGGGGTTTGGCACAAAAGATCCTGAAGGGTCGAAGTGTCGCCAGGTCTTCCTGGCCCCCTAAGAAGATAAGATAAGATAAGATAAGATAGTACTTACCGCAATAAATTGGCTACTTACTTGTCGATGAAAAAGTGGGATTATGACACGGCATACTGCCCTACGGTCGCTCCTTCATAAATGAGACTTATTTGTAGGCTGTAAAAGCTTTGCAGTTTTCCTTCCTCTATCTCTTATGCCTCGCACCCCATCCTAACTACTGAGTTGCTGCACTCTGGCAAAGTGCCAAGGGACTGCCACAGCCTATCCGTCTTGCTTTATGGCATTTTGATTAACCCTTTATAGTAGTTAAACTGTGTGTTAGAAATGTACGTACATGAGCTAGGAGCCGCGCCTGTATGCCCGTTTATGTACGTGGAGAGGCTGGGAGCTGGGGCTGCTCCTCTACACGCATATATTTGACCAGACGAGACCTACATGCTCACGCCATGGTTCCAGAGGGATAGGCAGAGACGATGGATCGGCACTTTGCGCGATCCTGACACACCTCACCAGCCTCACTCACATCCATCAACCTTTTTATTCGCCTTTTGTTCTTCTCATTGCGGACGCCAGCGTTTTTGAGGATGTTACTAATTTGATTCTTGAACGTCCTCCTAGGACGACCTTTACCTGCAGTTCGGCGAAAAGTGGACGCAGGAAAGTCGCTTTGTGACGTTTTTCAGGATTGTGCAAAGTGGCGATACATCGTCTCTGCCTACCCCTCTGGGACCATGGCATGTGAGCATGGACTTTGCGCAATCCTGACAAACGTCGCAAAGCGTAAAGGTCGTCCTAGGAGGACATTCAAGAGTCAAATTAGTAACATCCTAGCCCATACATATATGGACATGGTGATTATGGCATAAACCTGAGCTGGGACAGTAAAACTAGGATTGGTGATCTAGGGCTGCTTTGGTCCTTCCACACAATATGATAATAAGTTACTTTCTGTCCACAGTGACGAGACGCGAGAAGTGGACGGACGAGCCCGGTCCGAGTCCGGGGACACGGATTCCGTGTACCACGTGCGGGGGGCGCTGCACGACCAGAGGTGGAGAGGGGGAGAGGTGAGTTAACCCTGCAGGTTTCGTCATGATCAGGTTATTTTTGTCTCCACTGCAGGAGCACAACCCTCTCTCATTAAGGTAAGGTTTATTAGCAGTAAAATACTAGACTTAAAATTTAACTGACAGTACAAGAAAACGATGCACAGTGGCAAATTTTTGTTACTCCAAGTTAAGCGGGCATCGGTTTTTATAAATAAGAGCGAATGATGAAAAAGACGGCATCGGCTATGGCGGCTGTGAGCAGAGGAGAAAGCGTTTCCAGAGCTGCGCAGAAACATATAGGTCAAGTTGCCAGGCTAGACTGTCCGTATATCAGGAGGTGTGGCCACTTGCACGTGCGCACACCCATGTGACTAATATTAGCAATTTTTAAATTTTGGCATTAACATAGTTTTAAGTTGAATACTAACAATTTATGGATCATTGCTTTCCGAAATAAAAACTTTTATTATTATTATTATTAAGGGAAATAAAAACTTTAATATCATGAATTTACAGTAAATTCATGGTATTCTTTAATTGAGTTGTTTCGATCATTCCTAAATTTTGTAAAAATACTTTGATATTTTCTTTATTATAGTAATCTCTTTCTCTCAACGAATTTTGTCACAGACTAATTTTTAAACCGTAATAATATTTCATCGTGTTTATTACTGGTTGTTGTCTAGAATAATGTTCATTACTAGGTGTTCGGCACTGGTTTACCACCTGTTTATGACGGGGTTAAAATAGAACATTTTTCATTTATTATCTGAAAAAGACTTGTAAAATAAAATTATTTTTTAGAAAAAAAAAAAACAAAAACCGACTTCAAGACTATACCTATATGTACACACTTAAACTAAAATGTAGAAAATAATATTGTAATTACTTCAAAGCAAAGAGCATTAAAGGACAATCAACGAAATTATTGATACTTATATACCTATTTACAATTTATAATAAGATATTTTTGGAGTCGGTGCCAGCCAAGAAGGACAGTTTAATAAACAATTTAAGCAACACGGGGAATGTGCCTGAGTGAAGTGAGGTATCTCAAAGTCAAAGTCAAAATCATTTATTGCATATGAGTACACTTGGTACATTTAAACACGTCATTTTTTATCGACTACCGCTTCCTAGGTGTTAGCGCTGTGAAGAAGAAACGGCGCAACAAACTTCACGCAACACATCTTTTAAAAATCAAGTTTGCATACAATTTATAAAGATTTTGCGAAGCTGAATTAACATTAGTACCAGGCATCTTTGTCATTCAAATAATCGTTTATTTTATAATAGACTTTCATACAAAGTTGTTTTTTAATGTGAATCTTAAACTTTCTGTCTATTAAGCTTATGTTTGCTTTGACTTGTTGTAAATAGGTATATAAGTATCAATAATTTCGTTGATTGTCCTTTAATGCTGATGATGCCGTCTGGTTTCCGGTAGAGTAGAATTGGACCACTCCAACTCTTCCCGTGGATGTCGTACAAGGCGACTAAGGGAATACATTATAAAACATCAATCAGGCCTCCCCAACCCGTCTGGCTAGCGCGGGGAGTGTTGGCCAAATCCGCCGTCTGTCTCCGGCAGATGGGAGAGGGTTGTGCTCCTTCAGTGGAGACAAAAATAACCTGATGATGATGATAAGTTCAATCTTGCCTCCTATATGCCAGATCACAGAAACGGATATACGTAGAAGTGGTACATCACTTGTTTTCTTCAGTCTCGCGCGTGCCGATTTTCGGACACAGCACGCCTATACCGCGCACCATTTATGCCTCTCTGTCACGTTTCTAGTGAGGAGAAACAGTTACGCAGTTAGAAATCACGCAATATGGCACTTTTGCAGATTATTTTGTCGATGTTTACCCGACCTTGACTCGGCGCGAAACGAGTAAGATAGTTTTTGCAATATATTGCAGATCGTTGGCACGCGAGTCGCGTCCACTTCACCATTCTATCTTGAAAGGATTTCTATGTACCAGACGATTTCAAAATTATGGTAATTTACGCAAATCATCAGCCGAAATACGTCCACTGCTGAACTAAGCCACCCCAACTGAGTGTCCCTTTTGGTAAGCTGTCCATTGGGGGATTTTCCATAATCACCACGCTTGGCAGGCGAATTGTTGACCGCAGTAATGATCTTAATATGCACAGGAGAATTTCCGCACGAATGGCATTATTACAAGCAAGAGCTCTCAAAGCACACTCAAAACTTTAATATTGTCAACATTCAGAGAATGCTCACATTACGCGAAGTTATTGAAAACAAACAAACTCACATCACGCCTTATTTATGCACTCCCAATGGAATATAAACTCAATGAGTGAATTCAAAACAAAGTTGTTTGATAAAGTGCATTGCCGAGTTTGCGTTGTGTAATTTCTTCATGCCAATGCTGTAATATTCTTGAAGCAAGAAGCGCTGCTTTTAGGTCGATCATATACTTTAAATCCTTAGATTTTTCTTACAGATGGTAGGGTACCAATGATTATACGTTAGACTTTCATATATATTCAAGTCTGACATCTCATTCATTTAAATTGGGTTGGCGAGGTTGGTGCAACCAATAAAGCTAAGTGAATACTCGAATATTGGATAGGTACAGTGGGCTCACGACCGAAGCACTGTATTCTGCCCAATTTCAAAATCGCCATAAGCAATCACAACCGGTTTGTAAAAATCGTTATTATCTCATTCATCGATCAAGTACGTTTCTGGAACATAGGTACTAAATAATGACCCCCTCCCCTCTCCCCCCAAACGAAATTCTTTATCCTCGCCTGAGACAAATAGACCAATTTTTTTAAAAGATATTAAATAACTCGATTGCGGTTAAAGGAGCATCAGGTATTTATAAGCTGCCTTTTCGTATAAAATAAAGAAATAAAATAGAAAATAGTAATAAATAATCAAATAAAAGTTTATTATCTCATCACAAAGGTAAGGTAAACTTAAAATAGAGACATCGGGGGAAAATTGTACATATTTACACCTTTGTGAGAGCTGGTGTCAGTAAAAGGCTCGAAGTCTGTTTGACAGATCACCAGGCTCTCGCTCTCAGTGTAGATAAAAACAAGAATTTAAACTTAAATTTAAACAAAAAAATTTAACAACGGAATTTAAGACAACAATTAAACTAATAACGTAAATTAATAATTTGTAAGACCTCTTTTTATGTAGTGTGACTGAGTGCGTGTGTTCTTATAGGTGTGTAAGTGTGATTTAGTGTGAGTGTATGTATTTAGTGTATGGGTGCGAGTATGTGCGTTTGTTAATGTGTAGTAGTATGTGTCAAATTCAGTGTCATGACTCTCATGATAAAATAGATAACAGATTTTCAGTGCTGTCATAGTCCAATTTTTGAAGCCAGTTTGTTATTGTTTTTTTCTTGCATTGTTTCCTAGGGAGAGAATATATTGAGAGGGTTTTATTAATTTTATTATATAGATATCCACCCAGGAATCAATGGAATTTCCGGGAAAAACTGGTTTTGTTGGACTTCGACGGACAGATGATTTCTTTTCGCCTCTTGGGTTCTAAAGGTGTGGGGTCGTACTGTTAGAACTCCACAACGTTTGTAGAGATCTACTGTGGGCAAAAGTAAACGTAGGAACGAGCCTACCTTATGTACTGCGCGTTGGGCCCGCTCTAGTTGTAATAGCGTAATTTTGGGGGCACCTCCCCAGGAAGTGATACAGTAGACTAGAATTGATTGACACAGTGCAAAGTACACTGTGTTTATAATTTTTTAGTCGGCCACATGACGAAGATTTTTAAAAATATATATCAGTTGCCTTACCCTCGATGTGAGTAATTCGACGTGTGGCTGGAACTTAGAGTCAAATTATGTTTTTTTTATTGTTGATGCGTTTGCGCTTGACCTCAATCTCACCTGATAGAAAGTGATGATGAGGCCTAAGGTGGAGCGCGCTTACCCAGAAGATGCCAATTCACTCTTCCTATAAAAAGATCCAAATTGTACTTGTCCGGAAATACCCAAGCTGGCAGGGAGTTCCATTCCTTAGCAGTTCGTATTATGAAAGAGGAAGTAAACGCTTTGTGCGTGAACGTGGTGCGACTACTACATAAGGATGAAGTCCCTCACCACGCCTGGTAGTCCGTTGATGGAAGTAAATTGTAAATCCATGTAGGAGAATTGTCAAGCTTCTAAACGTCATTTCCAGCGCGGAAAGCGCGGCGGCGGTCGGCCGTGGCGGCGCGGGCGGCACACTACAGCAATATCCAAGTTGTTCTAAGGCAAAGTTTCCCCGAGCTCTCGGGAGGGAAATTCAATTTATTTCGCGCGGATTTCTCGCTTTCAATGAGTAACAAGTATAATATTACTTTGTAATTGTATTCTTAATCATGAATATAAATTATAAAACTTTAGCTTGATTGGATGAATTTGATTATAACTAAGTTATTTTTGAGAGAGAATTTATTTGTGTCTTACGTTTTTTTTTTTATTTAATTATTTTTTTCCTGAATTGATTTCCTCATCACCCTTCCGTCACCGGACTTCCAGGCGTAGTGAGGGACTTCATCCTTATATAGTAGACATACCACGCTCTCGCACGAAGCGTTTTGCTTCCTCTTTTATAATGAGAACTGCTAAGGAATGGAACTCACTGCCACTTCGGTATTTCTTGACAAGTACTAGAAGAAAAGGCGTCTTCTGGGTAAGCGCGCTCCACCTTAGGCCTCATCGTCATTTACCATCAGGTGAGACTGAGGTCAAGCGTAGGTAAACCCGTAATAAAAAAACATCTCCTCACGAAAGTAAAGCGATTCCCACTACTCCTTAAATTTAGAAGCTTGTATAGCTCTAGAGCCCTATTAATAATGTTGGTAATTTGCTAGGCTAATAATGGGAATATAATTGTATTCGTAATGTTAATGATGATGCATCCGAGACCACAAGCCAATTACGAGCTAACCAGAATTAACCACGGTTTACCGTTAAACCACACTATATTTCGCTATCTGCTGTAACCTTTATAATTTACGATGATCCCAAATTAACCGCTCTGCATGTGGCCGCATTTGTATAATCGTTATGATTTATTGTAATCCTTTTCGAAAGCGAGAGGAAATTTTATAAAATCGTCATAATTTACCGAGACCGCTTTTTTTTATTTGTCTTATAAATTCACAAACCAGAATTAAATCCTTCGAATTTTTACTATTTAACGGCACAAGTTACCTTTCTCTGCTATTCTTATCCTCTACCCAAAGGTTGTCTGGAAGAAAGGGCTTTTAGCGATATGACCGCCTAGACTTAATCTTAAATATCAAAAATCTTAAATATGACGGACAGAAAGTTTAAGATTCACATTAAAAAAACAACTTTGTACGAAAGCCTATTATAAAATAAACGATTATTTGAATGACAAAGGTGCCTGGTACTAATGTTAATTCATCTTCGCAAAATCTTTATTAATTGTATGCAATCTTGATTTTTAAAAGATGTGTTGCGTGAAGTTTGTTGCGCCGTTTCTTCTTCACAGCGCTAACAACTAGGAAGCGGTAGTCGATTAAAAAAATGACGTGTATAAATGTACCAAGTGTACTCATATGCAATAAATGATGTTGACTTTGAGACGTACAAATGTGAGCTACTTTATTATTGAATTGAACCATCACGTGATCTTGTTTTACCCTTTACCCTTTTATTTCTGTTTTTATATTATTATTTTAGCGATCCTACTGAAACTATATGCATACGTGCTTTTAGTTAAACCATAAACCTATTACCTATTAGGTACTACTGAAAATACCTAGGTATTTATATATATATATACATACTTTTTTGATGACAATTTGTTTACAATTTACTGTTCATGTCAATTAATGCACATGTATATAAATAGATATGTATAGCATTAATAATTCAAAAGGATGATGGAACCAATGCAATTGCAGAGACTGATACAAATAAAATGCAGCCCATTCAGAATTGCTAGACTCTTTTCGTCCTTAAATTATTGACATAAAGCCTAATTCGAATATAGCCACAGAAGTTTTTATGCTTGGTAACGATTATGAATTTGGCAATTTTCCAGTTGCAGCTGCGACAAAGAACCATTTGGCAAGTGGTGTCAAAGCCAGTTATAGTCATTACGAAGAATATAGGGATTGATTTTGCGACATTTTTATTTCAATAGCAAAGTTAGCTTTGCAAACTTTAGCTGCAGAGCTAGAAAGAGCACCAATGACCTACTGCCAACATACCCGGTCCTCCGCATCCAGCCGCTTCCGGCCACGTTCCTCAGCCAGGAATGGTCAGGTTGCCGGGAACTAGGGGCTACGGTTACTGGTTGCTGCTCATGGGGGCGTTTTGCCCAGAATGGCTACGCTAGGCTCTACGCCCTCGTTAAACGGGCCGGCGTGTGCCTGAATAGTGGGGTCAGACTATTGATTTGATTTTTTAATAGGTGTCAGTATATACCTAAGTCAGAATATCCTACTGTTTCTCTGATATCATCCAGGTCGTCAAAAGATTGCATAACAAATTCCCTCAGGAAACTTTGATGTAAGGATATTGTAAAATGGAGTCCTGAGAAAATATTTACTATCTAAATGTACCGGTTAGGGTTATTTGACCACAGTCGTGGTAGACGTAGTATTAATGTTCCACTTCTTTTCCCCCAGAGCTCCAACTCCTCGCGGCGGCCGAAGCGCGGCTGGGTCGCCGTGAGGGCATGGTGCGTCGCGTGGTGGCATTCCGGAAGGGAGGACCTGGAGGAGACGGAGCCGGAGGAGGATCCTTCAGACGCGGGGTACGCCACGCCTGTCTCAGTGGAGACGCCACTACAGAGCTCTGTGTCAAGGTAGTTACTGCACAATCTGGGGCATAACCGATAGCCTTTAAGCAGAGGGAGTGTGCAGGAAAACTTAGCAGTAGAACAAAGCTGGTCCACTGTTCAGAAATAAAATCCAACTAATATTATAAACGGAAAGTTTGTAAGTATGGATGGATGTTTGTTACTCTTTCACGTAAAAACCACTGAATGGATTTTAATGAAACTTTACAATAATATAGCTTATACATCAGAATAACACATAGGCTACAATTTATAAAGATATTGTGTGAATTGTCTAATATATCAAGTAAGTAGGAAAAAATCTACAAGTGTCATATGCCATATAATTTATAAAGTTCCGTGGTTCACGTGGACGAAGTCGCGGGCAGACAGCCAGTAAATTCATATGTGGAAACATGGTTGACAATAGATCTCGGCAGCGTGGTGTAAATCAATGTTGTGGTCAATCAAGGACCTTTTAATTGTTCTTAAAGAGCAAGACTGACTGTTAATGGCCTGAGGAAACTCTTGAGTAAAGTGAGTTTAGGTAGAGTCTCCTAACCCCGTCTATAAAAATGAGAGTACAAAGTACCAGAGACTAGACCAGACCTGTTGATTTTATGTTAGTAATTTCGCTACTTAGACAATTTCCTTTTATGATGCATAAATCTGTACGTCCTAGGATTCGTTTCATTAATTAGGAGAATATTTGATAAATGTAATTTTATTATGTATTAATATGGTACTTTCAAGGCTCATACTCATTTTCTCTCACAGATGTACGTCCCTGAACGTGATCAGGGACCACTACGGGCGCGGCGGTTCTAGCGGTTCCACAATCGACGGCGGGACCTCCCCACTCCGCAGAAATTACGACCCTCCTCCCGGCTCTAACCCCGCCGCCCGCGACAGCCGCTCTCTCCCCCCTAATACAAGAATCAACGTCGCTACCTCACCCGCCCCGAAATCTGCGTCAGCAGATTCCGTTTACACTATCCTTATCAGACTACCCGACGCTGATACAGAAAGAGCTAGCATCAAAATGATAACGGAGGAATCTCCACCTTCTAACACCAGAACCCATTACAGACCTCCAAATAGAGGAGATTCAGAACTAAATTTGCATCCAGCTGGTCATCCAGCGTTGACGAGAAGGACTTCACACCTTCAAGACGTTAGAATACCTTTGAATGCAAAAATAATTCCTAAGCAATTAGCTGGGAAAGGAATTACATCGAAGCAGCCGAAGAAGAAGAAAACACAGGAGAAAAAGCAGGAGACGAAGGCAGCGAAGACTCTGTCAGCCATCCTCCTGTCGTTCATCATAACTTGGACGCCTTATAATATTCTAGTGTTGTTAAAACCTTTGACGGCATGCACCAGTAAGTGTATACCGGATGAACTATGGTCGTTCTTCTACGCTCTATGTTATATTAACTCAACGATAAACCCAGTTTGCTATGCGCTGTGCAATGCTACGTTCAGAAGAACATACGTAAGGATTTTGACGTGTAAATGGCATAACAGAAACAGAGAAGCAATGACTAGAGGTGTTTACAACTGAGGATAGACGCAAAAGTGTGATTTTGGTCGATGAGCTTTGTAAATTTGAAGGTATTGATCGTCAAATGCCCGAGACCCTATTTTTGGGATCGGCATGTCTGATTTATATTTATCTTAGGACTGGTACCAATTAATTGATTGCCCAATTTGGTACCTGAAGGCTAACTTATGTAGAAAACGCTACTGAGTTAGTAGGTGCAGTTACATAAGAGCCGATCATGAATAATGCACATTCTGTCACTCTTATTACGCTGCGGGCTCAATAACCTATTGACTGGGTAGAGTAATCTGCAATATTTACAGTGACTAAGAAATAACTATATTTAATAGTATATTTAAAAGTAGTGGAAAAATCTGCAATTGGGCAAATTCTTCAACAATATACTTAAGTAAATTTATTCGAGAAAAAAAGCTGTCTGCTTTAACTGTAAACACATTATTTTCATTAGTGAGTTGACCGTCCCGTCCATTCGTAGTATCATTTGTAGAATTCGTAATTTTCGTGATATTCTATTCATTTAAAGTTTTAAAAATTATATTCCGTTAATCTTTTTATGAATCTTCTCCTGTTATAAGCAGAGGATTAAAACTATTGTTTGAAACCAAAGATTTAAAAGGAATGTTTTGATTCGAGTTGATGGTAGGTGGCGACTTCTGGATTTAATCACTCCTGAATTTCGATTACTTCTGGGTTTGCCTACGCTTTATACAGTCATAAAATAATTTGGAAAAAAAATGGGGTGAAAAGTGAGTCAGACCCCTTGCAATAGTGTTCCGTATCACTGGAAATTATTTTCTACAAAATGAATATAAGCTGATCCCTAGTAACATACGTTTTTTACAACTATACGTGGAGTGGGGAAATCCAGAAGTGGTCGAATCCAGAAGGGGCACTGTCCCTCAAACCGTTTTAATTGCCATAATAATGTTAAGAGTGATTAGTGTTAGTTTGATTAACATGCTGAAATAATGGTGTAATTCTACAACGTTAGGTGCAGAATCTAATATCCAGTCTAGTCCTAAATATCATGAGAAAGTTTTGTCTAGTCGATAGTTTCTCTACGGTGTTCTGGTTAAGGTTTGAGCTTTTAGAAATAATATCTACGAGTTTAGAAAAGGAATAATTTTCTATATTAATTTTGTCAGCGTTAATTATTGTTTAGTACAGGTGTACAAACAAATAGACCAGCTGGATTAATGGGTGACAGCAGAATCAGGATATAATTTAAGATTTTTTGTGATTTTTACTTAATTTATTAAATAATTATCACGGAATAAACAAAAATTTGGCTACATTTAAAATATTTGACAGTTCTGTTATTAGATTTCAGGCAGCTTTTATAAAATTGTTATAAACTTAAAATGAATTCAAAACGGACAGACATTTTTACACAACCGTTTTTCGTCATTGAAGCAGCTGGTTTATTTTATTGTATGCCCTGTATTGTATTTACTAAATATACAGAATGTATATCGTCGCTGTTTAGGAAAAGTTGCTGAAGCGCCGAGGTAGGATTTTACGATAGATAATTTAAAACATATAATTTTACCCAAAACAAATTATGTATTTTTATCTAAACATCCGATTTTGATAAAACAAATTGTTGTTTTATCTAAATCGGAAGTTCAAACAAAGAAATAATCATTTATATTAGCTAAAAATATATATTTTTTAATATTTAATCGTAAAATCCCACCTTGGCGCTTCAGCAACTTTTCTTAAACAGCGACGATATACATTTCCGAAGATTTCAGTCAATGATAAGTTAACTTCGTTGCTGAAATTTTTTTGTTGATTCTACTTGTTTCTGTATTTTAGTTTTTATTGTCTGTACTTTTTCTTCGTGCTCTCTGCTGATTTTTCTTAAACGTTTTCATTGCTTGGTGAAAACCGTCGTTACACCCCTCCCAGTTCAGAAATTTCAGCAAATTTAACAGATCTCTTCTTTTATCCGTTTTTATTTGAATGGACCTTCGTTTTCTTGTTGAATTTTTTGTCCTCAAATCACACGAAATCAGCCAACAGATGAGATTGAAACATTCTTAGATTTAAGTTAAGATATATTTGTGTGTATGTCTGTTTACTTAACGAATAGACATTGTCAAGAGAGAAATTGAAGCCTTGTTTTATTTACCAAGTCTCGATGTGTGTTATCTGTAATGATCGTTTATGTGTAATTTCTCTAATTAAAGAAACTCTAAGCAATATTTGACCCATCTTCTTGTAAAGTGTTTGTTAAAATTTAGGTGGAATTAATATTGCCGTTTTTATCACCATGTCCTTAAGTATTTTGATGTGGCTCATGTACTTATTTCTTCTGTGATTATTTTTTCACTTTGTTCTCGAGACAAAATTGAAGTGTCAAATGAAATTTATAAAATAAAAAATGCATACAACGATTTCAACTTAATCGTTTTAGTTCCCTAGTTCGTTCATCCATTTTTGATAGTAGTTTTATGTGATCCATCATTTGGACTTGCATTGATTTATTCAATCACTTTTGTGATATTTATTGTACGTGTGAGTAAAAAGTGAGTTAAAATAGTAGCCTTTGTAGAACAAATTTAAAGCAGGTCACTTTAAATATAACAAAAAATGTTTTATGAATATAAATATTATGTTGTGTGTCGAATAGTTAGATAAAAACCGAGTACTTAATATTCATTAAATTCTAAATATATGTATTGTATTTTAAATTAATTAATATAAATAAATATTAAAAATATTGTAAATATTACGTTTATCTCAGAGTACTTCTGCAAGTTTATGATGTTTGTATCGGTATTATACTAGTCGCTATTAAAATTATTACTTATATACAAAATAATGGGTGTGTAAGTATTTATATAACGTATGTCTAATATACATCCAATCTATGAATGTCGTGTAACGTTCCTTATGTTGTGAATGAGGCTTTTATTAAAATATTTATTAATACATGTACGTGTAGTTATAGTAAATTATTACTATATTTATCGTATATATCAGACGTAATAATATTAAGCCTTAGAATTGAAGTGTCAACATTTTATACCAAATCAAGGAGGATTACGCATTTACCGCCATCTTTAAATATCGTGAGCTCATACCCTTCAATTTTTTTTTAACAAATTTGTTTATTAGACAACTGTCTCAGTCATCCGACGATGGTCCTTTAACCGGGTCCCCCATTGTACATTTCTTATAAAGAAACCGTTTAATTAAAAAAGTTTAAATAATTAAATCCTAATCATCCTTTATTTTAAATTTTGTCAGAAACTTTTTTAGTAAATGTTAATAGAATGATGCGTAATCCCACCGCATGGTCGGCCACACAAAAAATTAGGTAAATATTACAAATACAATATAGAATCTGGTTCTAGAAAAAAAAATTTTTGCTTACAAAAACTTGTTTTGGGAGTGCCATCGTCCAACGAAGGCTCGCTGTCTAAGCCTACAACAATGACGTCATTTCAATTAAACTGTAATCCATTGTAATTGAAATAACTTTGGTTTGCAATTTCACCTCCGTTTTTGTTCTACCGGAGGTGTCTTCACCTAAATCTATATTTTGGACATATCTAGTTTATTTATTAGGAAGTTATTTATATCAAATTATTAAGTTGATGATGCAGTTTAATTTCATTAGTTTAATTTTATGTTTAAATTTTTGTTTAATTCTTTTTTTCTTCTTCTAATAATGGTAGTAAGAGCCTGGTGATCTGTCAAACAAACTTCGAGCCTTGTACGGACAGCATCTCCCACAAAGGTGTAATTATGTAAAATTTATTTTATTATTATTATTATTTTTACAATACCTTTTAAACTACAGACAAAATCGAGTGATACCAGGATCAATTATTGTTTCCATGCTGTATACAAGTGTAATCATATAGTGTCGCCAGACGATTATTCCATAAATATAAGAGATATCAAAATACTTTGAATTGATATCAAAACTATATTGCCTAATTATTAAAATGACATCAATATCTTTTCTTAAAATAAACCAGATATATCAAAATTGTTGACTTTTAACACTCCCATACATTTATTATTGCCTCAAAGAAAGGCTTTAATATTCTTATTTAAAGGGAATAATAAATTTAAAAAAAACTTAAAACTGTTTACAAAACTACGTTACAGTTAAAGTTTCTTAATATCACTCGGAGTGTTTCAAGTAAAATTTTGTATATATCATTTCTTTAAAAAAAAAACGTTATTTATGTCATTTTACTCATTAGGCAACATAGTTTCGATATCAGCTCAATGTTTTTGATATCTCTTATATTCAAGGAATAATCGCCTGGTGATACTAAACGATAACACCTAAATATGCCCTAATCACTGGAGGATTAGTGATCGCATTTCACGACTTTTATTGTATAGAGGATCTGCTTTAAAATACGTCTACAGAGAATCTGGGAGTGGTTGGAAACGTTCTGATCCGTATTCCTAACGAGCTAAGACATAATATTGTATTTGTAGTACCTATTTGCCACACCTATACCTATTTAGTAAATAATTCTAATTCCTAAACGTATTGTCAATGCGCACAGTGACTTAGATTTAATTTTAAATGTTTTTCGTGACTGTCCCCTGATAGATGGAATTGTTTTTAGTAGGTAACCATGGTAGAAACTTTTGTAAACCGAGTAAAAATGCGGTTTTTTTAATGCTTTTTTAATTTCCATATCGTCCATAGGTATGGACGCAAAAAAATGGAAAAGGCTGAAACCCACACCGATGTAATTTTTTTGTTAAAGCAACTCGGAATCAGAATAAAAAATCTACGCTGAAAGGTTTGGTTCCAGTGTCTCTACCGCTGATGGAAGACACGGGACCCAGACCATTCCATGTAGACTTTTTTTTGGGGTATGTTACATCAGTTCCGCTTTTTATATGCTACTAGCTATTGCCCGCAACGTCGTTCGCGTGGATAAGTTAAGTATGGTGCGAATTTTAAGGACTCGCAGATAGCCGACATGACAACTGACAGCTTTCACAAATCTTCGCTTTTCTGTTATTATGAACAGAACTTACCAAGTCATTTTTGAAATTTTGAGAAAAATTAAGAACATTCTGGACCAAATACAGCCACACATTTTCATAGCCCATTTAAAAATATTTAAGAAAAGTTCTCAATGTTGTCACTCACAAACGCACATAACGCCATTCAGCCCAATCTCGAGTTTATATGAGCCGTACAATGTGTTAGAAAAGGATAGAAGTTTCCCATCACACATTGATACCACCCACATCCACCCACCGTAACCAAACTCCCTTACTTGCAAGTGCAGACCAAGGGCTATCTACCACTGCAACCATGAGTGGGTGGCAGTGGGTGGTTATGGAGAAAAGGGAAAGGGGCGCGGGCAACAGCAGCTAGTAACTAATAAAGAACATATTTTTTCTGTTTGTCCAAAAATCATGTAGAATACCTGTCTAGTTTCAAAGTACGAGGAGTGACTCGGCGGGCAGGCGCGAATTATCTAAATCGTTCATAAAATATTTTGATCTTGAGTTGCTGACTTGTTCTTGGACTAATATTTGGTTCCCAGATCAATATCAGCTAATGGTGGGTTATAATAAACTATGATTTTGCATTTTCTTAAAAAAAAAACGCATTTTTACTATTACGTATCCTAAACCCAACGATCTCTATGTACTACTAGATGGAGCGTTCCAAACAATCACTCTGTTCCACGCAAGTCTTTCACATTCACTTTGAAACTTGTGCAGTTTCTACTCAATACATTTAATTATTTACTAAATATTGACATTATTTAACCCTACCGTCAATATTTAGTAAATAATTAAATGTTCTGCGTAGTAACTGCACAAGTTTCATTGTAAATGTGAAAGAGTTGTGGCTACTTGCGTGGAACAGAGCGATTGTTTGGAACGCTCCATCTAGTAGTATATAGAGATCGTTGCCTAAACCTAATTTAGATTTAGAACTAGCTGACAGTACAAAACACAAATCATACACCTGCTTTTCAGTTTTATAGTTATGTATCGTTTCTGGCGCTTCATTGTCATCAATCAGCCTGTCGATGTCCAGTGTTGGACACAGGGCTACTCTATGTGCTAAATTATATTAAGTCAACAATGTATAATAATTATTATTAATTTAATTTACATTATATTTACATACCATCTAATGTTTAGGAGAGTCAGTCTTGAAGACTTTGCGTATAAAATAATATTTGCTAGAAATTTAATATTTTGCTCCTGGATTGAAGTGGTTTTAGCTGTTATTTAATATTTTTAATTATAACATAGTAGAAATCTTATCAAGATAGAACGGTTATTGCCATTTGTTTACTTCAGATCCGCGCGTGCCGATTTTCGGATACGGCGCGCCCCTCCTGCGCAGCCTTTATGCCTCGCGGTCACATTTAAAGTGGTACCTACTATATGGCATTTATGCAGAGTTTTGTCAATGTTCATCCGACCTTGTCTCAGTGCGAAAATAGTTGGCACGCGTGTCGTGCCTACTTCACCATTCTACCTTGATAGGATTTCTGTGTTCCAACGCCTATCCATTATCAGAGGTCGGCCTCTGCCCGGTAAGTATAAGAGCGTCACCTTCAAAAGTTGAAGAGACAACACCATGGTGTTGTACTGCGGTTCAACGATTTAACAATACCATAAGTTTAAGGTCTAACATAAATTCTGCATTGGTAAAATATTTAATTAAATAATTCTATTTCGTCAACTTTTGAGGGGATATTAACGGCAGTTAAAACGCTAGAATATTCACCCTGTCTATCATTCCAGAGCCGTATTCAATATGATATGTATTCGCATTTTATACGTTAATGTAGGAAAAGTACTTAACATAAGGTTGATTATGCTCAATACTTTCATAAAAGATAGACAACCTGGTAATTTAATTAAGATAATTAAATTACCAGACGTCACATTTACATTACAATTAATTCCAACATTGTTTTAATTATATTCAGGCAAGTCCATGCGGTTCATCCTGCGACAGTCGGAAACAGAAATATATCAGGATATATTTCTGTGGTTAGATGTAAAAACGAAAGATTGAGTGTGTCCACTGTCTCAACAATTGAAGTGGGACCTTTTTTCTACTTCAGCTCTGTACTTCTTTAACTCAATTTGCCTGGGGAACAAGGTAGTATAAAATCAGTTCCAGGGACTCGCCAGCTTCACTGGTAGGCGTTATGTGTTAGTGTACCTCAAAGTCAAGTCAAAATCATTTATTGCATATGAGTACACTTGGTACATTTATACACGTAATTTTTTTTATCGACTACCGCTTCATCCTCTCTACCTGTTGATCCTCGTTTAGAGGAGTGGCGGAGGGAAATTGGCAAGGAGGTGGGAATGGGACACTTGAATGCGACCCTGGAGTGACCGACAGAGTCCGACCTCTGTTAATTATAAAGGATGCAACAAAATATATTTATGATATATTTTTTACTTATACGAAAGTTCTGTTTGTATAAAGTTCTTTTGTGAATTTTAAAAGTTTTTTTTTTAACAAAAGCTGTATCGCATCCGATATTGTCTCGACCATCATCTTCATCACAAGTATTTTGTAACTGTATTTGTTTTCATATAGATACCACACCCACACAAACACGTGCAACGACCTATAAAAAGTTTTGAATCGTTCTGTATTTGCATAGAACCTACTTATTTTTTTCCAAGCACTACGTTTCGCAATGTATCGATTAATTAGATAGCAAAATTATTAGCGTTCATTGTAATTTACAAATCCTGCATAAGAATTACGAAAATGCCTTTGTGTCCAAGTGAATACAATTTGTATAAGAATTTTATTTGTAAGTATTTTTTATGACTATATTTTTCTCAGTGCCAAATAGGACGAGATATATAACGAAAACACCTTGTTCATACATCCAAATGTATAAAAACAATTGAAGATTTACTTGTAATATGTCTAAACATCTTTTTTCTAGTATAATTCAGTATTTTTCAGAATTAAAAATAACCATTTATGGCACAAGACAAAACAGAAGTTCTACAAATTCACTGCAGTTCATAATTTTGCCCTACCGCGAATAAAATTGTTTACGCATAATATGTATAGACCTCAAATATTTATTTCAAAATTAGACGTCATACGTACCTATTTATTATTTCAACTTGGTACATTTATAAATGTTTTTTTATCGACTACCGCTTCCTAGGTATTAGCGCAGTGAAGAAGAAACGGCGCAACAAACTTACAGCAACAACTCTTATAAATACAATTTTTGTAAGCAATATTAAAAAGATTATAAGAAACTGAAGTTACTACCTATTTTTATCATTAAAATAATTGTCTATATTACAATAGGCTTTCTTACCAATTCTTAAACTTTCTGTATTCGTCATGTATAAGATTTCTTCTGTTAGTTTTTTTGTAGAAGCGTATACATTGCACAGTTTGATATTTTGTAATCCTAATGACGTCCTGATGTGGACTTTATATGTTCAAAATAAGGTATGATCTTTTTATGAGGATGACTGTGAAATTGACACAATAATAGGAGTCGGGTTTAGCTTTTAATTCATCATAATCAGTAACATCCTCAAATTTCTATTTACTTGTTATAAACTAAAGGTTTTTTGAAGTTTGGCAAATCGTCGTCTTAGTCCGGCCACCCCTCGGCAACCTTTCCTATTTCTATTATAAATATTTGAGGTTTCTACGAGTATATTAAAAAAACGAATCAAGCTATTAAAATTAATAAAGTTTTATAGAAGTCGGTTTTTAAAATCATTAAACTATTGACAAGCAAGGGAGTAAAACGAACTGAAATACTTATTGAATTAAAATATTGTCGTGTAATCGTAGTGTTGTAAAATAAAACTTTACCAGTTACTTAAAAAATGTGGTAAATTAGTAACTAAGGAAATCAATGTTTGGAATTTTGGATGGCAATTTGGGTGGAATACTTAATTAAATAATTAATTTTATTAACATACTTCTGAACTCATATTGGCACTAGAACCTACGTATTCCTAAATAGGAACTGAGTACCTATAATTGAACTTCAATTTAATAATTAGATTTCTTTTTTCCGCAATACATTTAAGGTTCATTCACAGCCTTCAGTGCAGTCACAGTATCGGATTCGTTCCGTATCAGTGTTTTTTAGATTTGCCAAAGGAAAATATCAAAAATGAATACATGATTATTTAGTTGTTCATGCAGGCATAAGAAGTTTCTGAAATTTCACGGAACTGAACTGACACTGCACTGAATGACCACTGAACGCCTAACTGTCGGAACATAGATGCATGTCAGATCGATAGCCTTTACTGTCTTTGAAATATGACACATTATTCCTTAACCTAACTAAAAAAAACTGACTCAGGACTGAGGCGGCACTGATAGGTCCGAATCTACCTTTAAGGCGTAAATAGCCGTTGCCAAGATTTTTGTGACAAAAATTATTCTAGAATATCATCATCATCAGCCCGAAAGAGTCCACTGTTGGACAAAGGCCTCTCCCAAGGTGCGCCACTGAATCCGATCCTCGGTTCTTCTCATCCAGTTACTGCCAGCCGCCTTACGCAGATCGTCGCTCCATCTAGCCAGGGGGCGTCCCACACTACGCTTGCCCAGTCGCGGTCTCCACTCGAGAAATCGTTTACCCCAGCGGTAATCGGTTCTCCGACAGATGTGACCAGCCCACTGCCACTTTTGCATGTATTCTAGTGCATATTGCGCTTTTTGTATTCTAGTGCATTTGGAAACTTCAGTTTACCGTTAAAATTGTCAGTTTTCTTGTTATTTGACCGTACATTGACCGCTTCGTTGACTCACAATCTCTGGCGGTCGACGACCACGCAAAAATCGAAAATTTTTACGAAATTTGTCCCGTACGAAAGAAATGTTATACTACACAGGCAGAAACACGGTCATCAATTGTCAGAGTTGTTGATCTTCTACATGGTTTTTTTTATTAATTTATTATTTGGATCTGCTATACCTACCTATTGACGATTGTCATGTCAGCCTTCACCCGATCGTCCGCCCTCCGCATCCAGCCGCTTCCGGCCACCTTCTTTAGGTCGTCGGTCCATTGACGATTGCTTACTGTTATTACCTTTATTTTATTTTATTTTTGTGTATCCGTCTGCAAAGGTAGTTAAACTTTGTAAGAACTAATATCATCTGAATTCCATACACAATAAAATTCATTTCATTTAAACAGCTAGTTTATGATATTTAAAATCTTAAGTGCCTCTATGAGTTCGAAGTCTCCCATCGTTTGGTTAAAAATTGACTATTTTGGAAATCCTGTAAAACAATGACGAAATTGTGAATAAATTTTAGCTAAAATGTGTGCTCTACTATGTATTAGAAATTGTGCTCTATTGTCCTAATAAGATAGAGTTCAATTTTTAATTAAAATGTAACTGCACTTAAGACATTGTTCCACCGGCTCGAGGGATTTCGCTGGATATTTCACACATGTCCGACCAAAATCTAAACATGCGAGTGGTTTTTGGTGACATATTTCTATAGATGTGACGCTTTATACCTAGCTAGCTCATACCTACATTTCATCCCAAATAAATCAAACGAAAACCAACGCTATTTACGTCTTGGTAACGTGTACACCCTTTGGGGTTACCAGCAGCAAAAACAGGTTTGACTTACAATGTAAACTTTGCGGTCGACTTCAGAACACCATCTATTGTTTATTTTATTTTTGAGACGCATGCGTTTGTTTTATATGTCATATGAGTATTGGTTTATGTAATATATGTCCAGAGAGTCAGGAGTTCTGAGATGGGAGGGCGAGGTCTGCTTGAGATTAAGCGTATTTAGACACGCGTCATCGCGTTTAAATTCGACATGTAAAGGCGACAGTACACGCACTGGAAAATCCGGACGGCGAAAGTTTGCGGTTATTTTCGCTCGATAACACCCTGCCGTAGTCAAGTCAAGTCTAGTCAAAATCATTTATTGCATATGAGTACACTTGGTACATTTATACACGTCATTTTTTTTATCGACTACCGCTTCCTAGGTGTTAGCGCTGTGAAGAAGAAACGGCGCAACAAACTTCACGCAACACATCTTACACGCCGTAACATTAGACGATCAGAAAACAAATTCTATTCATTCACAGTGTTTACGAAAGAAACTTTTTATTTCCCGATAGAACCTATTTATTTATTTTATTTAATAGTTTATTGTTCACACAAACATACAAAGAACAACACGAAGAAAAGAAAACTATACAAAAGGTTAAGCTTATTTCTAAAGAAATTTCTTCCAGCTAACCTGCGGTGAAGACAAGGGATTATGGAGAGGCAGTAGTCGCGTGTACCGACTATATTTTAAATAATCATACATCATATAATACAATACACATAAACTATAAATCCTAATACAGGTACATAAATCTATATAATAGAATATAATAAAAATATACGATATATTATTGAGCAGTGAGTTCCACAGCCTGACCGCCTGACTATGTATGCAGTTCAGAAGCTAAGATGTAAAATTTAATGTAGATTAAAAAATATATCTAAAACCCCTACCACCACCATATAAACGCTTGCAGATGAACTCGAAAAACGTGGCTCGAATATTATTATCTATTGAAACGTGTTTAGTAGTAAAGAACTATTGGGAAATAAAAGTTTTACGCACGCGTAAACACTGCGAACGAACATAACTTTTTTTGCGGGTTTCCGGTTTTTTCGGATTTTCCGGACAGGGTGTTACCGAGCGGGAATAACCGCAAATTTATACGAAACTATGTCGGAACGCTTAGAGAAATATGTAATTTTTTGCGAGGGGAACTATGCACACATAATTCAATTCAACCGCTATTTGATCATGCTTTATAGAAGTGTCAAAAATCTTACTCTACAAGTTGCTATAAAGACACGCGCATTCATAACTTCTTGTACACTTCGACACATTTCGATGACGACCGCATATGCGGTGTTGCTTTATACCGGAACGGAATCGGATTGCGTCTGTCATCTGCAGCGTATAAAAAACTAGCGCCGCCCGTAAAATTTCGTCCGATTTTTCCGTTGCCTGTATTTAATTCGCATTCGCAATATTAAAGGTCGATTAACAATGTACCTATCACAACCTCTGGACTACTTTGGATAATGTACGTTGAACTAAAAAGTAATTTAAAAGTAATTTGTAACGGGTCATGTGATATATTCTGCTACGTTAATTAGACGCCTAACGTATCCGAATATGTCACGTGTCACGTTAGAGAGTACGAAATAGCTCAACGAAAATTTTGTTCAACGAATATTAGCCGAAATGCTTAAGGATTAGGCCTCTAGCACGCATTATTATGAAAAAGCGTCTTCGTTTTTTAACATGCGATTGTTTGACCCCATATAAATCGCCAGATGCGAAAAATGCATTCATTATGTTTGACTGACAAGTTATTGTCAAAAGTTGTCCCACCCTAGTCTAGATCCAGAATAAAGCTGTTCAAACCTCCCATCGTGGGACTTTAAATATTCTTAGTTGAAATATGTCGTCAAAATGTATAATTATTTGAAATGTCAAGCCAAATTTAAGATACTTAGAATTATTATTATCAATGTACAAGTTTAGTATTTCACGAAGTATTTATGAAATTAAAATAAATAAATGTGTTTTTGTAAGTTATTTTAAAAATTAATCCATGTTTTTGTATAACCAAAGACAATAAAAATTTAACTAAAATTTGTGTATTGCTTGTAGGTTAATGGGCCCGATTCTGAAGGCACACATTTAAAATTTGACAGCGCTAAAATTGGTTTCGTCTTTATTTTCATAATACCGTGTGACAAGGATAGCAACAGTTTTAGTGCTGTCAAATTTTGACGTTGTGCCTTCAGAATCGAGCCCAATATTTACTTAGCCCCTCTAACTGTTAAGCTAAATCCACAATGCAATAAGAACTGGAGTAAGCTTTGATAACAGCATTTTTTATTTCACCTGCACTCAATTATTCAGAAATGATCCAAAGGCTTTCAGATTTGAGAGACGCCATTAGGGTAATGTATGGAGAAAGTATACTTAATTGAAGATTATTATTTTTCAAAAACTACTTATTAGTGTTTCTTATTTTCACGTATTTTTTATCCATATATGAATAAATAAATAAACTAAGATATACAACATAATAGATATATCTGGATGTAATTATCTATGTACGTATGTATTAGTATATCAGCTGTCGGATGCCTATTGTACAATCTCTGCCTAGTTTGAGAACAGATGGCCATGTGTGAGATTTCCACACATATTATTATATTATACCGAGTTTTTTTTCCATACTTCGCATGCGTTTTCCTTTTGCATATAAATAGATTCAATAAACAAAACTCCTGTCTAGTACACAACAAATATTATTTTACAAATATCCTCATTTTGGCATCGCATTTATTGTTCTGTTAGATAATGACTCTTATTACTATGACTCATACGCAATATTTACGCTCGTGCGGTTTCCCCCACCAGACTTCATCCAATTCTTGACGTAGGTATTTACAATACCAGTGTACCGGACTACCTGTCACGTTAACACGATGTGACTCTCAGAGGATAATAATTTAATAAGTGCTATATTGTAATCCAAATAAGTTATCAATATCATCTTTGAAAATGTAATAATAAGGTAATTAAACAGTACAACCAGTGAACATAACTCACAATACCACAGTATATAATAAATAAAAACAAATAAAATCTTTATTGAACCGACGCATAATCATTTAGTTTGATACGTGCCGCGTCCCTATGAAGTCCGCCGACACTGCATGCGACTGCATGGAGGTCAGCGAGCACGAGGCGCTGACGCAGCAAACCTTTAGTTATAGAGACTATTATATGATATGCATTCTATGATCATACTTCGATCGGGTTAGGCTAATTAGAATATAAGTTTTTTATACTTTGTATTTAAATTTCCATTGCGGAGATTAAAATTAGTTTAAAACTATTTTTGGTTTTTTTTCGAACCTTCGGCTGCAGCGTACGTAATTGGCGCAGTCGGTAGGATACTCGAGGTCGATTCGCGATTCTCGAAAAACGCGTTCGCGTGTCGCCCGGGCGGCTCTCAAGCCCCGTCTCCGAGTATCCAGAATCTACGGACCAGCTGCAGACCAGAAGGTGAATCTAGACATCGATTCCCGAGAGAACCAGAATGAAATATATGTAAGTACACTTGAATTGCTCTCGTGTTGCTTTCCTTTAGTCCTAGTAATTTCCTAGCTCCAAGATTTTTCATCCAAAATCTTCCATATCTCGGGAACCTGCATCTCGACAGGCTCGCCGGCAATTTGTAGATTTAAATAGAGAATTAGAATTCGATTATAATTTAAGTAACTTGTTTTATACATCTGATACTGAGACTGAGAGTAACGATTTTAAAATGTCTCACGATCCAGATACGATTTTTAAGGCACTTCGCCATGTACCGGAGTTCGACGGGAACCCAAATGTACTCACAAGGTTCGTTAATATATGTGACATGATAGTTACCACTTATATGAGCAACGAACCTGGTAACGAATTAGTGAATTCCTGTGTATTAAATGGAATACTGAATAAGGTCAAAAGTTCCGCCGCAGACACCATTAATTCAAATGGTATACCAGATAGTTGGTTAGGTGTTAGAACAGCCTTAATTAATAACTTTTCCGATCAACGCGACGAGACGGCTTTGTACAGCGACCTTTCGTTAGCATCGCAAGGTAATAGGACGCCTCAGGAATTTTATGACCATTGTCAAAGCTTGTTTAGTACGATAATGACTTATGTGACTTTACATGAGACTTTACAGACGACTATCGACGCTAAACGCAACTTGTATAAGAAAGTTACTGTGCAATCTTATGTTCGCGGTCTAAAAGAACCCCTTGGGTCCCGTATAAGATGTATGCGCCCCGACACAATTGAGAAAGCCCTTGAATATGTTCAAGAAGAACTTAACGTAATGTACTTGCAGCAACGCATCGATTTTTCTAAACCTCACCAGACCCCTAAGGTCACCTCAATGCCCCCTGTAGGGTTTGCACCCCCGCGTTCTCAGAACTTTCACGTTCCGATGCCTAGCTGGCCAACCCCGTATGGACAGCGTCCCATACAAGCTGCACCTCAGCCCTTCAAATTTAATTTTGGCCAAAACCAACCCCAACAACGCTTATCAATGCCTAATCGCACGCAGCAAATATTCCGTGCGCAACCCCCCAACTATAATCCCCAAAATAACGCATTTAGGATGCCCCCGCACAACTTTACACCTCGATTTAATTCGACCCAGCAACAATCACGCCCGATGAGTGGTGTCAGTCATTTTGTTACCAAAAACTTGCCACCTAGTGGATTTGCCACTGGAAATGATTGGAGGAAATCTGGTAATCCCCCTCCTAACAATTATTTTAAGTCAAGAGAAATGAACTTTAATGACTGCATGGGATATGATTATTTCTCATGTGATGACAGTTACAATGACAGTTACAATGATTCTTACAATGACTATTATCAAAATTACGAGTACCCAGAACAGTATTATCCTGACTACGAACCGCAGTCATACCCCGATATAATGTTCGACACTCCCACTGATCAGAATACTCAGAGTCCCCATACAACCGAAAACAATCAGGATTTTCAGAACCCCTCAAGATTAGACAAACCAAAATAGAAGTAAATCTTCAAACCCAGCGTCAACTTCCATATATTCAAATCAATAACCCCCCTCTTAAATTACTTATTGATACAGGAGCTAACCAATCTTTTATTAGCCCTAATGCTGTCGAGACGTATTACAAAAATCTCCCCCTCAATCATGACCCTTTTGAAGTACATAATGTACATGCTATAAGCCGAAATAACTATTCCTTAACACTGCCGTGTTTCCCCGAATTTAATGACCATAATGACGTCACGCTTTTCGTTTATAAATTTCATGATTACTTTGACGGCTTAATAGGATCAGATCTATTAAATAAATGGGAAGCCACCATCGATTTTAAGAATAAGTCCCTTAATACAAAAAATGCATCCAACTCAATAAGAGTTTACGATTCCCGAAACGTTAATCTTTACGAGAACATTATACCGGCCGGATCATCCAAGTTAGTACGTGTACCAATTGATATCAATAATGGAGAAGTTTTCATCCCAGAGCAAATTATTTCTAGCTGTGTTATAGGTGAATGTTTAACCACCGCTAAAGACAATAGAGGCATTTTAGAAGTACATAACCCTAGCCGTAATGACATTATTTTTTCAATGGACCGACCAGTGTGTGCAGAAGTGTATAACGTTGAGTGCACGCGTACCGAACGTATGTCACCGCGCGCAAAAGAAGTTCTGTCGCGCTTACGTACAAGTCACTTAAACCCCGAAGAGCGAGCCAACTTGGAGTCTCTATGTGGGAAATATGCCGATGTGTTCTATATTGATGGAGAACCACTTACCTTCACAAATAAAATAAAACACCACATTAGGACGACTGACGAGATCCCGACATATACCAAAAGCTACCGATATCCATATATACACAGAGAGGAAGTTAGGGATCAAATAGGCAAGATGTTAGACCAAGGCATTATACAACCATCAGAATCCGCCTGGAGCTCCCCTATTTGGATAGTCCCCAAAAAAGCTGATGCCTCAGGGAAAACTAAATGGCGTTTGGTAATTGATTTCCGAAAAGTGAACGATAAAACCATAGACGACAAATATCCTATCCCAAACATTACCGACGTACTGGATAAACTTGGTAACTGCCAGTACTTCACTACTCTAGATCTAGCTAGTGGATTTTACCAAGTGGAAATGGACCCTAGCGACATACCAAAAACAGCATTTAATGTCGAACATGGACACTTCGAATTCCTTCGAATGCCTATGGGACTAAAGAACTCGCCTTCCACTTTTCAGCGAGTAATGGATAACGTCCTCAGAGGCCTCCAGAACGATATATGTCTAGTCTATCTGGATGACATTGTAGTGTTCAGTACCTCCCTCCAAGAACACATAATTAATCTAGAAAAGGTTTTTCAAAGACTTCAAGAGTCTAACTTCAAAATACAGATGGACAAATCCGAGTTTCTTAAGCTTGAAACAGCTTACCTCGGACATATAATTAGTAAAGATGGCATCAAGCCAAACCCTGACAAAATCTCAGCCATAAAGAAATACCCGATTCCAAAAACCCCCAAAGAGATTAAACAATTTTTAGGCCTTCTCGGTTATTACCGAAAATTCATACCAGATTTCGCTCGTATAACGAAGCCTCTTACACAATGTTTAAAAAAGGGTAATAAAGTCACTCTTGACCCTACATATGTCACTTGTTTCGAGAAATGCAAAACTCTACTAACAAACGACCCCATTTTGCAATATCCCGATTTTACTAGGGAATTCGTATTAACCACTGACGCTTCAAATGTCGCTATCGGAGCCATATTGTCCCAAGGATCAATAGGATCCGACAAGCCCGTATGTTATGCGTCCCGCACTCTAAATGAAAGCGAAATAAATTACAGCACCATAGAAAAAGAGCTCCTTGCTATAGTCTGGGCTACAAAGTACTTTAGGCCATATCTCTTTGGACGCAAATTCAAAGTAATTACCGACCACAAACCACTACAGTGGATGGTGAACTTAAAGGAGCCTAATTCACGACCAACTAGATGGCGACTAAGACTCAGCGAATATGATTTCACAGTCGTATATAAGAAAGGTAAGAATAATACTAACGCCGACGCCCTCTCCCGAGTGGAAATCCACAACGAGGAAGTTAGTAAATTGATTGAAGAATTAAAAGTACTGAGCTCATTTATTAATCCCCCGGATAGGCCGACTATAGTAGCAGACCAAACGACTGAAACAGAATCCTTACTCGTAAACCCTTCAGAGAAGCCACCGACGTTAGCAGACTCATCGACAGAAACAGTACATACCAGCAACGAACACCCCATACTAGAAGTCCCAATTACAGACGAACCCCTTAACAAGTTTCATAGACAGATACATTTCACAGTCGTAAATGACGTTAAACGAAGACCGACGGTAACTAAACCATTTGACACTCACACACGTATAGCAGTACAGTTATCAGAATCCAACCTAGAACAAGATGTAATCAACTCAATCAAGGAATACGTGAACCCGAAAGTTAAAACTGCCATATTAATTAATCCACCCCTTGCTATGTATTTAATTGTCCCTATTATACAAGATAAATTCAAAAGTTCTTCAATGAATCTCATATTAACTAAATTTGAAATCGAAAATGTTAAAGAATATCTTCGTCAACAAGACATTATACGCCATTACCACGACGGAAAAACCAACCATCGAGGTATCAATGAGTGCTATTTAGCTCTTTCCAGGAAATATTACTGGCCCAGAATGAAAGATCAGATCACTAAATTCATTAACGAATGCATAATATGCGGACAGGCTAAATATGACAGACGCCCAGTAAGACAACAGTTTAATATCGTACCCCCAGCGACTAAGCCCTTTGACATAATTCACATGGACTTATTCACAGTACAGAGTGAAAAATATGTGACCTTTATAGACGTTTTTACGAAATATGGACAGGCATATCATCTACGTGACGGCACAGCTGTTAGCATCCTGCAAGCGCTGTTGCAATATTGCACTCACCACGGAGTCCCGACCACTATAGTAACTGACAATGGAACTGAGTTTACTAACCAACTCTTTGCTGAATTCACACGACTTCATAAGATAAATCACCATAGGATTCTTGCTCATTCTCCTAACGACAATGGTAACATTGAACGTTTTCATTCGACTTTACTCGAACACCTTCGAATTTTGAAAATTCAACACAAAAGTGAACCAATAGTCAACCTTGTTCCATACGCAATAATAGCTTATAACAGCTCCATCCATAGTTTTACTAAATGCAGGCCCTTTGACCTATTAACTGGACATTTTGACCCCAGAGACCTTCTAGACATCGACTTTACAGAACACACACTACAACACTACTTACAGAATCATAGAGAACAGATGAGGAAGGTTTATGAACTAATAAATAAATCATCCCTTGCTGACCGTACTGCTATTATCGAAAACAGGAATAAAAACCGTGAACCAGAAGTAGAATACACACCCCAACAGCAAGTATTTATCAAAAACCCTTTAGCTAGTCGTCAGAAAACTGCACCCCGCTACACACAGGATATTGTTCTCGCCGATTTACCTATCCACATCTACACATCCAAGAAACGTGGCCCCGTAGCCAAGTCACGACTGAAGCGAGTCCCTAAAGTAAATTCTGCTGTTGCTGACCACTCACGTGGCACGACCTCAAGAGATAAAACTTGAGAGTTTATCTGATGGACCAGGAATACTGCCAAACAAACTTGGACAAACTAAGTTAACAACTCACTACCATACTTTCCTTCAGACTGTAAACCTTAGCAACATTGAAGACAAAATTGACTCATTAGAAACTCAAGTTCAGACTTATAGAACCAGACTTAGTAACGATACTTTACTTCTGTACGAGCTTCAATTAGATTATCTTACTAGCAAGCTTAGAAAGGTACTTAATCAGTTAAGATCGTTAGAACCACATCGTGCTAAGAGAGGTCTTGTAGATAGCCTAGGCTCTGTAGTAAAAAGCATAACAGGTAATTTAGATCACTCAGATGCACTAAAATATAACAATGCAATTCAGATTTTACAGAACAATCAAGACAGAATAGGAACTGAATTAAATAATCATATCAGCCTCAATAAGGAATGGATGTCACGACACAGTGACGTAATAGATCAATTAGTGATAAATCAAAGAAAAATCAACGCTACCCTAGAGTTACTACAAGATAGAGAAGCATATAGAAACGATAATTTGATAAAATATGCAAAGTTTGCCCAACTTTTAAGTATAATAAGCGAAAACGTAGAGGACTTAATGGAAGAGTTAATTAGGATAGAAAACACTTTAGCTTTTATAAGAGCCTCGAGCGTTCATCACTCCATGATAGACGTAGATGTACTTAAATCTATGATAGATAAGTTAAAAGATATTTATAGTAAGGATCAAATTCTAAATTTAGAATTAAGAGAGTATTATGATATTATAAAACCTGGATCATATTACATAGAAAAGCAAATAGTTATAGTTTTTAGAGTCCCGATAGTATCTACAGATATATATGATCTATACAAACTAGCTATAGTACCCAATAGAAAACAACAGGTCCTTATTCCTCCCTTTCCTTTCATAGCAACTAACGAGAAGTCATTCATGTACATAGAGGCAGAATGCCCGAAGTTAAGCAACTGGTATCTCTGTGAGAAAGATTCAAATCGACAGATTCATACAAATTCAGACTGTATACATGGCCTCATCACCAACCAAGCTATAGAAGAATCCTGCCATTTCACTACAGTGTCCCTGTCAAAGGAATCAATGGAAACACTCGACGACCAGCACTACGTACTGTCCTTCCCACAGATGACAAAAGTAAAATTAGCCTGCGGAAGAGAAGATGTAAACTCTCTACAAGGAAGTTATCTTATCACCATACCCATAAATTGCTATCTGCAAACTGAAGAATTCACAATTTTAAATGAAAATAACGAAATAGAAGGTCAACCTCTGAAACTAATGAATATCCCGTACGATATTGAAAAACATACAGATATCTCAACCCACATCAATCTCAACTCAATCAACCTGCAAGGACTTCACAGCATCCAGGATAAAATTTCACTAGAGGCACCCGTACAATTAAAAACGATGCAACCAGATGTCCTGTACCACACGACGCTACCTTTTTATACCGTACTATTAGGTGCAAGTGCACTGGCGATCATTATCATAACCCGCCGACACAAAATGTGGAACTGTAAGGCGGTTGGAAACCCGGCACCGCCGACATCCCAGAAACATATACAGGGTTACAGGAAAAGTCGTGCTAGATCCCTTAAGGGTGTGGAGCACCCATCATTTCTGACTTATTTCACTATGAAACACCCTACCCTAAACTTAACCCTTTTCGAGATATTCGACTTTTAATTTTTTTATTGAAAATTGCTGATTTTTAGGCTACTACATTTATTTTTGTTTATTTTGTGTATCTTATTATTATTATTATTGCATTTTTACATGTGTAGTAAGATGCTTTAGGACGTCAATCATTAAAATAGTGCACAAGTTATTTGAATAGACCGTAGTAGACAAGTGAAAGAAAAGAAATAAAAAACATATTAGAAAGTTTATTTTTCTCTAAGGGATATCTAAAAAAAATATTATGGTAATTGTTCGGCAGATGTTTTTTAAAATATCTACGGTTCAACAGCTATCTAACGAGGTATAATAATGTAGGGTTTTATTCAAATGCATTCAAAAAAATTTAGTTTCATAGGCGACAGTGGAGAAGAAAATGTATACTTAGCCCTAAAAAGTAAAATAAAACAATAGGTAAGCATGAAATGCCATTTATTAAAGGTTTTCTCACAACTTTTTCTTTTTCTACAGTTCATGTTCAACATGGCCGCCTCTATTTCTAATACATTGTCGCATCCTTCTACGGAGACCGGTCTTCACTACGCCAGTGGTCAATGTGGTCCTCATTTTATTTGCTGCATCCACAATCCTTTCTCTTAAGTCTTCCACAGACGAAACTGGATTCGGCTCGCTGTACACGAGACTTTTCATGCAGCCCCACACATGAAAATCCATGGGGGTTAGGTCCGGACTTCTTGCTGGCCATGGCAATGGCCCACCTCGTCCAATCCATTTGTTTGGATAATTTGTGTCCAGCCAGTCTCTGACACTTCTCCTGAAATGCGCAGGGCAGCCATCGTGTTGGAACCACATGTCCCTGATCAGGTTGAGTGGCAGATCATCCAGCAAATCACTCAAGTCTGCTCTCAGGAAATTTTCGTAGCTTTCCCCGTTTAGATTATCCGGGAGAAAGTAAGGTCCAATCAAATGATTGGAGATAATGCCCATCCACACATTCACGCTGAATCTTCGTTGGGACCCCTTCACTCTTTTCTTATTGGGATTCCTTAGTTCTTTTAGGGCCCAGTAATGGGCGTTGTGATAGTTAGTTATGCCATCTTTATCAAATTTGGACTCATCCGTCCACAAGATATTTCTTAAAAAATCTGGGTCTTCTACATCAGCATTTAGCATATCAGCATATTCCTCAGGTGTGTAGGACGTCATACTCAACACTTCCGTATCACAGGCACAAATCAGAGTCCGGTTAACAAGCACAGTAGTCACAAATCAGAAGAAATAGTCCAGAATCACAGCCAAGTCGAGAAAAAGAGCAAAACGATATCGCATCTACTATGTACGAAGCACAAAAGCAGACTGACAACCAAAACAATGTTTCCGGTTGTATTCCCAGTCCTAGCCGGTGTCTACACATTTTTTCTTTCATTCGTACCTACATAAATCGTCACTTGTCTCGCTCGCACGGTGCGTCTTTACTTGAAGGACAATAGGCGTGGGACCGTTAGAACTGCTACCTGGAGCGTCCCAACTACTTTTTTTCCACGAAATGTAATACAAACCCTAGATTGTTACACCTCGTTAGATAGCTGATGAAACGTAAATATTTTAAAAAACATCTGCCGAACAATTACCATAACATTTTTTTTAGATATCCCTTAGAGAAAAATAAACTTTCTAATATGTTTTTTATTTCTTTTCTTTCACTTGTCTACTACAGTCTATTCAATTAACTTGTGCACTATTTTAATGATTGACGTCCTAAAGCATCTTACTACACATGTAAAAATGCAATAATAATAATAATAAGATACACAAAATAAACAAAAATAAATGTAGTAGCCTAAAAATCAGCAATTTTCAATAAAAAAATTAAAAGTCGAATATCTCGAAAAGGGTTAAGTTTAGGGTAGGGTGTTTCATAGTGAAATAAGTCAGAAATGATGGGTGCTCCACACCCTTAAGGGATCTAGCACGACTTTTCCTGTAACCCTGTATATGAAGACCCTGGAATAGCAAAACAACACGGAACCCGGGAAAAGACGCCAGCAGCATTTTCACTAAGCGTTGGAAAATAGCTGCTGATCTTCGGATGGAGGTGATACGTGCCGCGTCCCTATGAAGTCCGCCGACACTGCATGCGACTGCATGGAGGTCAGCGAGCACGAGGCGCTGACGCAGCAAACCTTTAGTTATAGAGACTATTATATGATATGCATTCTATGATCATACTTCGATCGGGTTAGGCTAATTAGAATATAAGTTTTTTATACTTTGTATTTAAATTTCCATTGCGGAGATTAAAATTAGTTTAAAACTATTTTTGGTTTTTTTTCGAACCTTCGGCTGCAGCGTACGTAATTAGTTAGATGTAGCCCGGCCTCCCAAAATGGGACGTCCCGTGTTTCAGGAGCCAGTTTCTATACTGTACTCGTACATTTTAAAACTAAAATCAGTAATAAAATGTGTGTACAATGGCGTGCTTATCTCCAAAAGAGATCTCTTCCAGCCAACACTACAGGGAGTGAGACAAGGCAGTAAATATTTTTTTTTTGCTTAAACATAATATCTGGTTGGTTTTCGAGTTTTCGAATCAACCCTCTGGATCGTAGTTTCGCAGTAAAGTAAGGAAAAGTTGTAACAAATAATAATAGGACACACTCGTACATTTGACGACCTCCGTGGCGGAACGGGTAGCTCTCGGCCTGCCACGCCGGAAGTTGCGGGTTCGAATCCCGCTAGGGGCAAATGTTCGTATGATGAATATGAATGTTTGTACCCAAGTCTTGGGTGTTTATATATTTATTTAAGTATGTGTATCCGTTATCTAGTAACCATAGTACAGGCTATGCCTAGTTTGGGACTGGATAATTGGTGTGAATGTCTGACATATTTATATTATTTATTTATTTATATTTGTCTAATCGCAAACTAGCATTTCTCCTGTGCTATGGGAATTAAGCAAGGATTGGACAATTCACAAATATAACATCTAGACAGGGACCAGCTTGTACAATTAAACAAAGTTGTCTGTTCCCAGTGGGATTTGAACCCACGACCTCTGGTACTTGAGTCAACTAGGCCTACGAGGCGGTCAGAACCACTGAGGTAATACGGCACACAGCAAATATATATTTTTTCTCTCTCATCATCAGCCGATATACGTCCACTGCTGAACATAAGCCTCCCCAATAGAATGCCACTGTTGGTGGGCTGTCCATTGGGGGATTTGCCATAATCACCACGCTTGGCAGGCGAATTGGTGATAGCGGTAATGAAATCTGATTATGATTGTTACACCAGGAGAACGCTGCTGCCCTTCCCTGGTGTAATCACTGGTAATCACTTAGTCGCCTTAACGACACCCAGTAGCGCACAGACGCTGGTTAACGATAGACGCGTTCTGTGTCATTACGAAAACCGGTTCTGGGCCGCCTTGCCATAGCGCGTACGTATTCCTTTGTGTGATATAATGCCATGTAAACTAAATGAGTGGTGATTCGCAGGAAAGTGCCGCACATGATGTGCAAAATATTATACGTATCATGACAAGTAGTGACGAAATGACGGGGAGTGTCGTCGAGAATGAGGATGGTGAGATGACGGGATTCGGCGAAATGTCAGGATGTTGTGAGATGACGAGAAACTGAGAGGATGACGTGAGTGATCATATGTCTTTAGAGGACTTAAATGCATACAGAACTCTCCTAGATAATTTAGACAATGAGGGTAGACCAAATAAAAGAAATCGAGTACTAGATCAAGACGAGGTGTGGACGACCATTATAAGAAAAGGTAAACGATTTGCGAAAGGTAGTAATCTGGCCGATTCGATAAGAATACCTGAGGACAACATTGAAATATCTATTACATCGAAGGAAAAAAGTCCTAAAACAGTTTGGATTGGCCAAGGCTTTAAAAACACAAAATATCACAGGCGTTATGAGGGTAAAATACGTTAACTCATATAAGGTTTTAATACATTTTAACAATGAAGAAAGTGGTAATAAATTAATTGATTGCCAGTTCTTCAAAGATATGGGGTATAAATGTCAAAAAACAATGGAGGTCACTCAGTCCTATGGCGTCATCAAAGATATTGACTTAGGATTAACAGAGGAAGAGATTTTGGAGAACATGACTAGCGATACTGTCATCATAGGAGCTAAAAGACTGAAACGTAGAAATAGCTTGACTGGACAATGGGAACCCAGCGAAGCCGTCCGGATATGTTTTAAAGGCTCCTCTTTACCCACTTATGTATACGGTTATGACACGAGAATAACTGTGACCCCGTATAAATTCCCTGTAACTCAGTGTTCACGTTGTTGGAGATTCGGTCATACCATAAAACTGTGCCCTTCGAGTAAAGTAGTTTGCCCAAAATGCACAAACAGTCATTAAAATTGTGAAACGTCATCTTATAAATGCAATAACTGCTCGGGAAAACATATGGCCCTCTCAAAGACTTGTCCAATTTTTTTGAAAGAAAAAAGAATTCGTGAGCTAATGTCTGAATTCAATTGTTCATACAAAAGAGCAATGACTGTATATGTGCCTCCAGATTCACCTCCACCTCCAAATATAGTTGAATCTAATTATCACAATAGAAATGACATATTACCAATTACCTCTAAGCAACCCAGTGATAAAAGCTATGCACAGTGTGTTAAAAAAAGTACAGAGAAAAGAGTCAAACCAAAAGATAAAACAACTACGCAAAGTAGGAGCAATAGAGGAGTAGAACAGAGAGTAAGAAACGAGGAGGATGATATTAGCTGGGGTCTTATTTCAGATGAAGAATTGGAGAATAATATTCAGGACCAATCAGAACCCGACCCGCAAACAAGTAGTGATGATCGCAGAATGTCTTTCCAGACGTTACTCGATAATCTGAAGAAGGTGATTTTCGAGAGGCAAAAAACTTGGAAAGAAAAAGTGAAAAGTTGTGCAAATAGTTTGTTCGAATGGATCGTATCATTTTTGTTGCAATATATATCAGACTGGCCTTGTGTTTACTACATAAAACAATGGATACAAGCAACCTACAGCTTCTCCACTGTGAATATTTTACAATGGAATGCACGAAGCTTTCTACCCAAACATTTAGAATTTGAAGCCCTACTTAGTCAAGAAAAAATTCACATAGCTATTCTCAGTGAAACATGGTTTGAACCTGACAGTAGTTTTAGAATGAACGGATATAACATTTTCAGAAATGATCGAGATGATGGATGGGGAGGAGTTGCTATATTAGCACACTCTTATTAAGGCCCAACAATCTAATTTTAATATTTCAAACTCACAAATTGAGATGGTTTCGATCAAAATTTTTAATTGTGAGCATCTAGACAATGTTTTGTCAATTTATTGCCCTTCAACTTCTCATACATCTAAAAGTGACTGGGATCAAGTGTTTTCTATAACTCAGCAGAAAACGCTGATAGCAGGGGATTTCAACGGTCATCACTCCAACTGGTCCTGTAAGACTGACCCGCGAGGAACACAAATATTCGATTCCATTACGGACAATAATTTTATCCCCCTTAACGATGGCTCTCACACATATATTAAACTTGTAAATGGTCGAATTCAAAAATCTTCTCCTGATATATCGTTGGTTTCTGTAGACATTGCATTAAAATTCAACTGGAAAGTGACAAATGAATGTTTAGGCAGTGATAATTTAATTCTAAAAATTAAAACTGAAGTAAATGCAAGAAGGTCATGTAGAAAAAGAAGGAATTTTAAAAAAGCAAATTGGCCAGGATACAAGGAGATGATTGAGAGAGACCTATCAAGCTTCCAACTTCAACAAGATCACCAGGAAGTCTATGACGAGTTCATGAAGTTAATAAATAAAGCGGCTGAAGAATATATTCCTAATGTGAAACACTGTGATAACCCTCTTCGACAGGAAAAGTTTACTTCTAAGCCATATTGGAGTCAAGAATTATCTCGGTCAGTTGCAGAACGTCGCCTGGCACTCAAGGCATTTAGAAAGAATCCTACACCACACAATCTCGTGATTTTAAAAAATAAAGTGAGCGCAACAATGAAATGGTTGAGGGGTTACAACTCTGCAAGGACAGTAATAGACTCACAGAAAGCTGAAAAGTTGTTACACTCTTTGACTCCAGACTATGTTTCTCCATCCACTCCTGCTTTTACATCTGAAAACGGGCAGCTTAGCGCTCCGGTTACGTTACAGGAACTTACAAACTCTATCAAACGATCGGATACAGCACCCGGAGAAGATGATGATATCTCTTACTCGATGATAAGGAATCTCCCAGATGCTGGTAAATCTTTACTTTTACATTTATTTAATAGTTTTCTATCTACTAGTTCGGTGCCTGAACAATGGAGAAATGTAAAAATAGTTCCTGTACCGAAACCCGGACGCGATAATGGTTCTGCATCAGGTATTAGACCTATTGCTCTCATGTCTTGTCCTTGTAAGATATTTCACACGATTGTTACTCACAGATTGGAGTGGTTTCTCGAGAAAAACAATTGTTTTTCTAATGAAACTGTAGGTTTTGGAAGGTCCCGCAGATTGGAGTGGTTTCTCGAGAAAAACAATTGTTTTTCTAATGAAACTGTAGGTTTTGGAAGGTCCCGATCTTGTATAGATAGTTTGTCAAGGTTGGTATCCAGAATCCAAATTGGCTTCACTAAGGGATTTGCAACTGTGGGGTGTTTTATTGACATAGAAGATGCATACAATAATGTCAACTTGGTAAGTCTGTTAACCATCCTGGACAACCTTGGTGTGGGTTCGCCTATATGTAAATATCTCTGGGATTTTTTGCATTTAAGACGCTTGACAGTTACTTCATCTAACAATGTGAATATATGCAGAACTACAGGCCGTGGGTTGGCCCAGGGTGATCCCATATCACCGCTATTGTTTAATGTGGCAACCATAAACATTTCCCGCAATATTGAGCGCGTATATTTGTCACAATATGCAGACGACTTTGTTATATATGTTTCTCACAAAAACATTACAAATGCTACCGTTGATATTCAAACGGCTGTAAATGTATTAAATACGTTAATAGAAGATTTAGGTTTGCAAATCTCAACCAGAAAAACTAGGGTCTGCGTATTTAGTAGAGGTATTAACCGGCACATGGTTAATATTAATATTAACAATAACAGTATACAATTAGTCAATAATATAAAGTATTTGGGAGTATGGCTAGATCAGTCGCTAAAATGGAGTAAGCATGTAAATGAAATACAGCAAAAAACTCAAATGTTTTTAAACATTTTTAAAGTACTGGCTGGTTCTGGTTGGGGTGTGCACCCTAAGCATCTTAGACGTCTCTATATAGCCATTATTAGAAGCAGATTAGACTATGGAAGCTTTTTGTATGACAATAGTGCGAATACTCATTTATATAAACTGGATAAGGTGCAAAACCAGGCTATGAGAATAATAGGAGGCTTCATCAAGAGCACACCAGTTCACGTGATGCAGAGTGAACTGTGTTTACAACCTCTGCATATACGTAGACACTATCTTGCCGGTAAATTTTGGCTTAAATCTAGATCTATTATGAACAATATAACTATAGAAGTTCTGGAAGAACTGTCCAGTATCGGTGATGGCACATACTGGAGAAGAAAAAAGTTGCCACTTTTAATTGTAACACATAGAATTCTAAAGGACTATCCTATTCAGTCTAGTGTTATCTTAGATATGTATTCCTTAGATACTTGGGTTAACAACATTGATTTGACGAAAACAATTGTACATTGTATCGATGGAGTGAATATAGCTAAGAGGCTAATTAACCCAGCAGACCTGAGGCATAAGTGTGGTGAGGTCTTAGAGATGAAATACAATTCGTGTTATAAACTCTTTACAGATGGATCAAAAGACAGAGATGGGATAGGAGCTGCATTCTTTGATCCTCAGACGGGCATTAGTGTCAAATTTAAAATTGAGGCAAATATTTCGATCATGCATAGCGAGCTTATAGCCATATCAGAAGCGCTTTCGTATATCCTGTCATTGGAGGCCAACAGCTTTGCCATTTTGTCTGACTCAAAGAGTGCTCTCCACCACCTGGCTCGGTGCACCTCGAATGTTCGAGGCAGTCCGATAGCTTATGTCATTCTGGCTACCATCTGTAAATTACAAGAGTCCAATAAAAATATTGTCATCCAGTGGATACCATCTCACATCGGTATCATGGGCAATGAGGTGGCCGACTGCATGGCAAAACAAGCCATAACCGACGGGATACCATATAGTTGTTTACCTTTGCAATCTGAGACTCTGAATAAGGTTAAAGAAATATGCAGGAAAAAATGGCGAGAATATTTTGATGAACGGTCATTGAGCAAAGGTATATGGTATAAAACCATTCAATGTGAACCGCCTCATTGCCCATGGTTCGATGAGAAATACCTAAACAGATGGCGTGTAGTAACAACTTTAAGGCTCCGCTCCGGACACATTCCATCTAAAAAGTTTGCTTTTCTGATGAGGAAGGCCGAATCACCAAATTGTCCTGAATGTGATGTCGTAGAGGATGTACAACATGTATTGATGGAATGTGTCCGAAGCGAGGCCCAAAGAATTGTGATGCTGCCTCTGATTACGAATAATATCGGAGTTTGCAACAGCATCCTGGCCAATCCCTTATCTGAGGAGGCCGGAATGCTGTGCAAACTCTATAAATATTGTATAAGTTAGATATAAAAAAATATATATGTAAAGTTTTTTCCACAGGGGTGACATAGTCAGAAATGACTAAACCCCTTAATATAGATTAAAAAAGGGTGGGACGCCCAGCCGCCAGGTGGATCGACGACCTGAGGAAGGTGGCTGGAATCGGCTGGATGCGGAGGGCGGAGGACCGGGTGTGGTGGCGTTCATTGGGGAAGGCCTACGTCCAACAGTCTAAGGGCTAATATGATGATGATTTAATTTATTTTGTAAGATTTTTTTGATTCCTTTTAATCGATCACTACAAGTATTAAGTTACATCCTGTATAACTAATAACTTGATGATAAAGGTCATTTAACAGGAAAGCCACACAACAACGAGCCAAAGAGGATAAAATCTTGATTATTACGGGCCATAGATAATTAATTTAAAAACCCGATTTTTTTTACAAAAAAAACATGGGTTTTACTATTAATACTTACCTGTCCCGCTCTTGTTAATAAAATAGACAGAAGACGCAAGATGGTAATTCCTAGCGATTTTCCCGCGTCCCCCTCGTAGATCTTCGTAAGTTTTAGAAATTATTTAGTTTTAGGCAGTATTGTGGACTGCACGTCTCTACAGAGCTGATCACAAGTGTTAATCATAGTCAGTGAAATGGCTGAGAGGAGAGTGACGCAGGAGGTACTGCTGATGCTGACGCTGAGCTGTCTGTGCGCACGCGCCGCCGCAGAAGGTAAGAACAATTGGAATTGTCGGAGTAGTCTCATGGTGTTTTCTTTACCGAAAACCTTTATTTATTTATTTATTTAACTCTTTACTGCACACACACAGATAAAACAAAAATAATACATTAAAAAGAAACACAAGTACAAAGGGCGAACTTATCTCTGAGAGAGATTTCTTCCAGCAGACCCGCGAGAGAGATAATTGAAATAAGAGAGGCAGACATAGTGTGTACGTAAATAAAAAAAAACATATACATACATACACTAATATAAACTATATACCCACTTACATAGATTATAACCTACACGATAAAAAATATAAGTATATAAATATATATTTACCAATAATATATAAATATAATATACATTGTTAAATAATAGTAATATACAAACATTCATAAAATACATTTAAGATATGGATTCCGATCCTAACTTAGTGACAGATAGTGTTCTTTAACACTTGCCGTGTGGTTTCCGGTAGAGTAGAATAGGACCACTCCAACTCTTCCCGTGGATGTCGTACAAGGCGACTAAGGGAATACATTATATAACATCAATCAGGCCTCCCCAACCCGTCTGGCCAGCGCGGGGAGTGTAGGCCAAATCCTCCGTCTGTCTCCGGCAGATGAGAGAGGGTTGTGCTACTGCAGTGGAGACAAAAATAACCTGATGATGATGATGATGAACACTTGTGGTAGGATAAGTGGCAGTACCTTTGCATCGGCGGCTGACAGCCCAGTAGTGTGTACTCCCAGACATGCTCTATTTTGCGGGGGAAGTTAAACTGGCGGGGAGGCAAGTGTCGTTTTTTTTCGTAGTAATATTCAATATTCTCTGCCATCCGATTTAAAAGACATTCATCATCATCATCATCAGCAGCCTAAATACGTCCCCTGCTGGACATAGGCCTCCCCAATAGAATACCACTTTTGGTTAGATGTCCATTGGGGGATTTGCCATAATCACCAAGCTTGGTAGCTGATTGGTGATCACAGTGATGATCTTAGCATACACACACAGGAGAACGCTGCTGCCCGTCCCTGGTGCAATCCCTTAGTCGCCTTGACGATACCCACGGGAAAGATAGGGCCCTATTCTAAGCCGGGAACCACACACACAAAAGACATTGCATCAGATAAATTACTAAAACAAGAACTGCATAAGCACATTCTTGTCGATTGGTGTAGACTAATGTACTGATCACGTGAGCCCTCTGTTCACATATAAATGGGCTTCCATTTACGTGGACTGTTATAAGTGGTAATTTTTGTTAATAATAATAATAATTCATTTTTTTCAGATTAATCCATAATTGTGTTAGTGGCATACTTAAAAGTAATGTTAGTAAATATTAAAATCAAATCAAATAGACTCATACAAAATATTAAAAATATTATTTTACATTAAATATTGTGGCTCTGGACTCTACATGTTTCTGGTTCCAGAACCGTACAACTGGGCAGTCCGCCCGCTCCAGTATGGTGTTAAGGAGGCTGCTGGGACTGTCCCGCACGCGACGCATCAGGGAGGCTCCGTTTTCGCACTACGGACGGAAAACTGTCAGTGCGTGCCTCAGCAAACATACCTGATGCGCTGCTAAAGCGGGGCAGTACCAACAACATCCTTAACCCATTGTTGTATTTTTTTCAAAATAATAAAAAAATAATTGGGCCCTATAGATTATTTAAAAGTTTTTTTTAACCTAGGGACACAGTAAGCATTACAGATAATAGCCATTTTATACTTTCTAACGGGTCCATTGATATATTAGGATACTCGTTTGGCTTCCAATAGTTGACGACGCTTTTCAGATCATATCATAAGACCCATTGCTGTTTACCTTGACGGTTATTATACGAAATGCTTACGAAGTAGGCTGCCAGGGCCATTACAACATAAAGAAGCGACACTAACCTCCCCCCGCCAATTTCACACATCGTGAGCAAAGATGCTGGCTATGTTGAAAGAAGAAATAAATATTTCAGACATTCACACTAATTATCCAGTCCCAAAGTAGGCAGAGCCTGTGCTATGGTTACTAGATAACGGATACACATACTTAAATAAATATATAAACATCCAAGACTTGGGTACAAACATTCATATTCATCCCGCAACCTCCGGCGTGGCAGTCCGAGAGCTACCCCGTTCCGCCACGGAGGTCGTCAAATGTTAAGATGAGGTCCGCTATACCACATAATAACTATAGCTTGACACGCTTGTCGTAAGTTTAAGCTTCTGCCCTAATATTTGTATATATTCGCTCTTACTGCCTTGTCTGACACTCTGTAAGGTTGGCTGGAAGAGATCTCTTTTAGAGATAAGCTCACCTTTGTACACACCATTTATTACTGTATTTAGTTTTAAGTTGTGCAATAAAGAATATATAAATTCTGTTTAATGGGTGGGCAACACAAAGTTGAGGTTTGGTTTCTATAAGCATTCTCTTTATTAAGAACCAAGTTAATCCAAGTCTTTTTACAAAAAAAAAACTTAAATACTCTGATTTGTACAAATCAGAACTCAATGTACGTGTCGTCAGCTATAAACCTGTACTTCATTATATTCATAGGAACGATAAAAGTGGGATCGAACAAGATCACTCTGACCTGCGACGGTGACAATATCGAATCCCTGCCCCCTCTGAACCTCGTGGCAGCGGTTGCGGTCGCTGAGATTCTAAAGTGCCCGCCGCCGAGCGACTCATACGCAGCGGCCTTCCGAGCACTTTCCATAAACGTCACTACCCTCACAGAGCTCTCTCTAACGTTATATGACGCCCTCGAACCCACCCCGAAGCACTTTGAGAGGCTCTCTATCACGACCTTCAATATGAGAAATGAATACGCAAGTTCAATAAGGCTAGATGCCAATATTATAGAAACCTTGGTCGCAGCGAAGAATTTAACCCTCGTTAACATGCGAGTGCCTCCTCTGCCGGAGTCAAATCATCTGGTAGACGTGACGATGATAGATAGTGTTAGTAGAGGCGAGTGGGGAGGGTGTTCAGAGCTGCGGCGACTGGAACTGTGGTGGTGGGAGGTGTTGGAGAAAGCTGATGGGGAGAAAGGGTGGCTGGAGAACTGCACACAGCTGCGTGAATTGGAGTTGCATAGCTTGACGCCCGAGCTGGTGCGGCATGCGATAGCAGGCGCTCGCGGGCTTGTCGAGCTCACGGTGCACAGCAGCGGGCTTACGCATCTTCCTTTAGGTCTCCTCGCTGATGCCGTGAACTTACGCACACTGAACCTCTCTGACAATCATCTTGTAGAACTCGACGGGTGAGTGTCAACTTATAAACAGGCATAGACTAAAACCCTACTGCCACGACCTAGACGTCCCAAAACCCTCACCTATTCCAACACCAAATTTGGTTTCAATTCCTTTACTGTCCGAACCGCGCAGGTGTGGAATAAACTTCCGACGATCATTCCAATAAATAAAATCGTAAACATGGCGTGTCTGTACATTGAAGATATTTGCAAAAAAAATTATTGGGGGGTCTAAGGATAAGCAACAGAACACATTTCGATCATTTTTGAAATTTTTGTCTGTTTGTCTGTTTATCTGTTTGTCGGTTTGTCTGTTTGTCTGTGAGTTTGTGCACGCATCACTTGAAAACTACTGATCGTACTTTGATGGACTTTTCACGGAAACATGGGGCTTAATTTGGTGTAACATATAGGCTTTATTTCATTGCAATCGGTGCAGTCGTTCAAAAGTTATGCCAATTTATAGTTTCCGAAAACTCGCATACACTGCGAGGAGTGTAGGGTGTAAATGCTCGATTGAATTCGTGAGCGGTGGCGGGAGCGGGTATCGTACCAATGTAATGTGAGATTTTGTAAACTATAAATTCACATAACTTTTGATTGAGTTAGTCGATTACGATGAAAAATCTGGAGATGGATCTGGAGCTGGATCTGGATCTGGAGCTGGATCTGGATCTGGATCTGGAGCTGGAGTTGGATCTGGAGCCGGACCTTTAGCTAGATCTGGACCTGGACCTGGACCTGGAGCGGGAGAGGGAGCGGGAGCAGGATTGAGAGTCTGAGTGGAAGTGAGATAGGAAGCGGAAGTGGGAATGGGAGCGGATCCTGAAGTCCACGCGAGCGGAGTCGCGGGCACAGTTAGTATTTTAATATTGTTTTTATTACTGATAAGTTTACGCTTGACCTCAATCTTACCTGATGGTTAGTGATGGTGAGGCCTAAGGTGGAGTGCGCTTAACCAGAAGATGCTCTCTTCCTCTAAAAAGATCCAAAAGTACAAAATGGTATGTATGTAGGTATTTATGTATGTTTATCGTTTTTCCCACTTTATTATTATCTATTTTATATATAGGTTTAGGTATTTAGTTATTATGTAGTTTATTATGCATTTATTTTCCTTCCCCTGGCTCTTATTCACACCCGGTAAGGCTGGAAAAGATCAACGGTCTCCATGTTGATACTAGATGGAGCGTTCCAAACAATCGCTCTGTTCCACGCAAGGAGCCGCAACTCGTTCACATTCATTTTGAAGCTTGTACAGTTACTACGCAGAACATTTAAATATTACTAAATATTGACGCTACGGGTAAATAGCGTCAATATTTAGTAAATATTTAAATGTTTCGACGCTCCATCTAGTAGTACATAGAGATCGTTGGAAAAGATACACACTGTACACAAAATTTTATAACTGTATTTAGTTTGAAAATGTGCAGTAAAGAATATGTTTAAGTTGAATACCCCGACCTATATTTCGGTTCACAGGTTTACGTTCAAATCGCAGTCGTATCTACAGGTACTGGACCTGTCTTTTAACAATCTGCAACACCTGAAACTGAACGAGATACTAGCGCCTCTAAAACAGTTACGCGATCTATCTCTCGAGGGCAACAATGCACAGAATTTGATTGGTAAGGTTTAACAAAAAATTTAAATTTTAAATTTTTCTTTGTCTAAATCCATAGCAGCTTTAACCGCTTGGCCACGACTTTTGGCTTAGCGGGACGCGGCGCGGTGAGCGGCGCGGTTTCGGCAGGCGGAGGGTTGGCCGCTGATTGCGGCGCCTCGTGGCGTGCTGCTAACATTTTTGTACATTTGTTCTCGCCGCTCGCCGCCCCGCTCCTAGCTGCCGCGGTAAGCCGAGCGGTAAGATCGGCTTTGATTCCGTTTTCAGTTACCTCTAAATGCCCAACTAGCACACTAGCGAAATATACCGCAATTTTACAGCTTAACAGCTGCATAGCGGCGATATATCGGTGTTAGGTGCTAACGATATACCCCCACTATGGACCTATTTTAAAGCTTATGGCTGTATCTAACTCCCTACCTATATTAAGCAAAACTTTAAGCTTAATCATATAAAACCAGTGTAAAACTAATAACCAGATGGACCGATGACCTAAAAAGGTGGCCGGAAGCGGTTGGATGTGGAGAGCGGATGACCGGGTGTGGTGGCGTTCATTGGGGAAGGACTATGTCCAACAGTGGACGTCTATGGGCTGATATGATGATGATGAACAAAACTATTTTTTTTTTATCCTGACAGAGTATCGGTCGACGGCAACGCCCCTGACGCTGGAGCGTCTGTCAATGCGCAGGACATCCATGGAGTGGTCATATTTAACACAATTTGCGATAACCCTGTCGTTCCTTGACCTCTCCAAGAGCAACATGACCTATCTCGATGTAAGTTTAAATAACAATGATGCAAGTGGAACCGTGTTAGCCGTGTGGTTTCCGGTAGAGTAGAATAGGACCACTCCAACTCTTCCCGTGGATGTCGTACAAGGCGACTAAGGGAATACATTATAAAACATCAACCAGGCCTCCCCAACCCGTCTGGCCAGCGCGGGGAGTGTAGGCCAAATCCTCCGTCTGTCTCCTGCAGACGAGAGAGGGTTGTGCTCCTGCAGTGGAGACAAAAATAACCTGATGATGATGAATCATCCACACTTCAGCTGTGTGGTTTCTGGCTTAGAATAGAGCCACTCCTAATCTTCCCGTGAGTTTTGTCAAGGCGACTAAGGGATAGCACCAGGGATAGGCATCAGCGTTCTCCTGTGTATATTAAGATCATTAATGCGATGACAAATCCGCCTACCAAGCGTGGTCATATGGCAAAACTGTTAATTGAGAACAGCCCACCAAAAATAACATTCTATTGGGGAGGCTTATGTTCAGCAGTGGACCTATTTTGGCTGAATTATTAGCATCAGTGTCAATTTATATACGCTAGATCTTGAGACTATTAAAATCTCCTCGCACAACGTGTAGGCCTGGCAATCAAGCGAGGTAATAGCGCCAGTGTCCTAGGGACTATGCCTCACCACAAGGGGTTGGACGGCGTACACATGTTGTAAATTAATTTTCTTATAATTACTGTGTTATTATTAAAATGGTCGAATTAACAAAACTACTAGAGAAATCTCCTTTATTTTGTTACGACAGATCAACGCACTGCTGAAATTTCCATCAGTACTCGTAGACTTACGTGAAAACAACATTTGCAACATCTATCCGAAACGGGAGAGTGAATATCAGGAGATGAGTGACAAGTATAAACAGGTTGGTACAATAAACTTCACCATTTACGAAAGCTTCGAACTTGCTAAAAAATTAAAGTGTGCGCAACTCGCAAAGTCTAATTTCAGTAATCTGACTCAGGCAGGATTTAGTACCTAATACGTACTATTTTGTAAAAGATAGAAAGTGTATTGAAGGCATTATTGAATGGGTACTGAAGAGGATATTGAAGATGGTAGGTCCGTCCGTGACGTCACCCCAGCTCACACAATATTGGACTAACGGAAAATCTGACAGAAATTCTATAAAGATAGAATGGTGAATTAGGCACGACACGCGTGCCAATAATCTGCAATATATTGCAATAGGTCGGGTAACCATGTACAAAAAGTCTGTAAAAGTGCCATATTGCAAGGTTTCTAACAGCATTACTGTACCTCCTCACTAGAAAAGTGACCGCGAGGCATGGTCCGCGTCAGGGGTGTACTTTGTCCGAAAATCTGAACTGAAGTAAACAAATGGCTATAACCGTTCTATCTTGATAGGATTTCTGTGGACTTTACCTTGGAATATGTAGTAATTTGTACTCAAAAACAGATTATGTACTTAAATAGATCGCGAGATACAAAAGGATATTGAAGTCCGATCTGGAGTGACGTCACCCCAACTCGAACATTATAAACTCAAGCACGTACTTAAATTCTGATCACACCATGCTTAATTTAGGAATATATACGTATAAGACAGTGAGCATTATATATAACAGAAAAAATTCAACCGCAGAAAAACCCGAGAGAATTTTTGAATGAGACGTACGCCCGTTTTTATGAAAATGAATATTACACAAGATGACAGTACTTGATTCTGTTGCAACATCGCTTCCTTCTTACAGAATTTGTGCTGTCAGAAAAATTCCGCCAAATTTTCCCGGTGTGTGTAGTCGCTTTAAGGTACGATAATTGTCAGGTCAACTGAATGTTTACCTGATTTTAGTAGATCTGCGGCGGTATCACATGCATCATCATATCAGCCCAGAGAAGCCGGTGAATGAACCGGTCCTCCGCTCTCTGCATCCAGCTGCTTCCGGTCACCTTCTTCAGTTGTCGGTCCATCTGGCCACATGTATAAACTGATACAAAAGTCAGGGCAAACAAAACAAATAAAATTGAACCCTAATTTAAACCCTTTCAGATAGAAAATGTAACTATACTGGTTGACTTCCCGACAAACTGCGACACATTCGAAGGACGACTGCCGCGCATGCTGCGCTCGATGCCGCGCCTGGTGCTGGCGGGCGCGAGCTGCTCGCCCGAGCTCAGCACAGACGACGACGAGTGGCGCAACAAGTTCCCGTGGAACGGTTGCTCTCACCGCCGCATATTCACAAGCGATGTTAGGCTACCATCAATTATTATTTTACTATAGTACCTACGTGCCAACTATATCTGCATAAAAGTATATGGAAAATGAAATGTGCTGCGTACAACGATCTCTATGTACTACTAGATGGAGCTTTCCAAACAATCGCTCTGTTCCACGCAACTACGCAACAACGCGGTGGGGGGCAAGAGCGGGAAAGGGGATTATCATTAAGTAAATTTCAAGTTTATTACGAAGAAACAATAATTCTGTCGTTCCCGCGAGCGTTGTATATTTATTATATCCTTAGATTGTTATGCTTACAATATACAGTAACCTCTTAATCCAGCTGATCTGCTTATATGTACCTGTATATTACTCTTATAGAACCACCTGGGAATCGAGATTGACTGCCGTGGCGCCGAGACACGCGAACTACCGTTCAATATACGTTACGCAAACCGAGTACTAGCAAGCGGCAATCTCATTGAGCAATTATTCGTTTCAGACTTTTCAAGAAGTTTACTTGTAAGTATGGATTCAAATACTATTAACTTAAACTCGGGTCGACTTTCGGCCAAACCGAAAGATATGCGCAAGTTACACGCGAACTCAAAACGGAACTATACAATAAACTACCAACCAACGATATCTATGTACCTACTACTAGATGGAGCGTTCCAAACAATCGCTCTGTTCCACGCAACTGCGGGCCCGGGAGTCGCAACTCGTTCACATTCATTTTGAAACTTGTGCAGTTATTACGCAGAACAATTAACTATTTACTAAATATTGACGCTATTTACCCGTAGCGTAAACATTTAGTAATAGTTAAATGTTCTGCGTAATAACTGCACGAGTTTCAAAGTGAATGTGAATGAGTTGCGGCTCCTTGCGTGGAACAGAGCGATTGTTTGGAACGCTCCATCTAGTAGTACATAGAGACCGTTGCTATGGTTGCTACCAACATATACAATTATATTATTCCTTCTCCGAATTCTTTAATATTAATTTTGAAATAACGATTCATCTTATCAGCCCTTAAGACGCCCACTGCTGGACATTGGCCTTCTCCAATTAACGACACCACACCCGGCCCTCCGCTCTCCGCATTAAGTCCTTTCCGGCCACCTTCTTCAGGTCGTCGATCCGGTCTCCACTCCAGAACTCGTCTGCCCCAACGGTCGTCGCTTCTGGTGACAGATGTGACTCGCCCACTGCTACTACTTACCTACTATTTTTTTCGGCTACGTCGGTCACCTTCAATTTAACATAACCTACCTCATATTATCCAGTTGGAGTTCATCGATCTCCAGAACAACAGCATATCGCACATAGACAGGAATGTGACGTCCGCGCTGTTCGGTGCGTGGGGGCCGCGCGTGCGGCTCGCCGGGAACCCGCTCGCGTGCGACTGCGACAACCGCGCACTGCTCGAAGCTATGAGCGAATATCCCGACCAGGTACAAACTGTTGTTCGCAACCAACGATCTCTATGTACTACTAGATGGAGCGTTCCAAACAATCGCTCTGTTCCACGCAAGTAGCCACAACTCTTTCACATTCACAATGAAACTTATGCAGTTACTACGCAGAACATTTAATTATTACGCTACGGTTAAATAATGTCAATATTTAGTAAATAATTAAAGGTTCTGAGTAGTAACTGCAAAAGTTTCAAAGTGGATATGAAAGAGTTGTGGCTACTTGCGTGGAACAGAGCGATTGTTTGGAATGCTCCATCTAGTAGTACATAGAGATCGTTGTTCGCAACCATCGATAGTCAGAAGCAAATAGATAACACTACATGACGTGTTTGTTCACGAACCAGCCTGGCCTCTTTCTGGGGAGGTGAAACAGACAGACTCAATCAAAAATTACGAGATTTATAATTCCTAAACACACACACACACACACACACACACACACACACACACATATATAATATATTACTAACTAGCCGCCACCTCTTTACCCTCGCTCCAAACTTAGTCATCGCTATCTGAATTGCGCCGAGCATTACACTTCTTTGTTGTGTAAACGTATATACTAACATAATGTGTTTAAGAACTATAAATAGCGTGGAAGATAGATAGTAATATGCCACTGCATAGTTATTGGACATTTAACATTTATATTTGAAAAATAAGAATTCTACTAACGATAGAAATATTTTAAAGGTACGTACTGGCAAAGATAATATATACTAGAGTGTACTGGTAACGGAAAGTTTGAAGTTGTGATTGTATGGCGTTATATTTTTGTTTAGAAATATTTTTTTACGTTTCATGTTCGTATTAATTGTTGCTACTAATTAGAGTAATGAAAGTGATTGTTGTGTAAGGTAAGGGGTACTAAATTACCTATTTTGGTCTATGTAGATACCTACCAATTAACTCACCGGAGTACCCTCAAATGATAACCAAAAGAGTGTACAAGGCCCCAAACACAGCCGTGAAAACCACGTTCGCACAGCGCTCCCCGGATTACATGTCCGCATTTATCTATATTTCATTCCAGATTCATAGTCCTATGAAAACCAACGCTATTTACGTCTCGGTAACATATACATGAAAGGGTCACCAGCAGCAAAAACAGGTTTGTATTACCATGTAAACTTTGCAGTCCACTTAGGAACACCATCTATTGTGTATTTTGTTTTCGAGACGCAAATGCGTTTGTTTTCATAGGACTATTAATCTGGAATGAAATATACAATCGTATAGTAGTACTGGGTGCTACGGTAAATAAGGCAAAACAGGTACTACTAGAATTCCTACTCTCAATTACATACTCACAAACAGAAAACCTAATTAAGCAACTCATTTCATCATACACCACACACATACACACACACACACATCACACATACATTATTCCCATAATCTCCACAGTACCACTCACAATCACACTCTCTCACCCTCCTAATAATATTATAACTTTCTTTTTCTTTCTAACAATATTTATTCTCTCCCACAGTTTTCAATGTAACCTGTAATCTCAGGCTCCCCGATACAGACTGCATGGTCTATATTTCATTCCAGATTAATAGTCCTATGAAAACCAACGCTATTTACGTCTCGGTAACATATACATGAAAGGGTCACCAGCAGCAAAAATAGGTTTGTATTACCAAGTAAACTTTGCGGTCCACTTAGGAACACCATCTATTGTGTATTTTGTTTTCGAGACGCAAATGCGTTTGTTTTCATAGGACTATTAATCTGGAATGAAATATAGTGTGGGAGCTCTAATATGCATTGTCCTGTCAATTTTTATATTTTAATCGTACTCAATTGATGTAATCATACAATTTTAAGGATGACTGTAAAAATCTATGTATCTGGTAATTATAGCGTATGATGATTTACCAATAGAGCGTAGGCTTCCGTTGCGTGCCAATAGAGGGCAACCAGCCCTTCGCTATTCGCCCGAATGATATTCTCGGGATGTTCGGGAACGTTCGGTAGCACTCGGCTACCACCCGAACCTCCCTTCGCGGCGAGGCAGTTCGTTCGGGACCACTGACTAGGAAGGAAACTTGTGTTATTGTCCCGCGCTCGTCGTCCAGAGCGGCCGAACTCTACTTCTATTCAGTGTTTGTTTTCGTGTACTGTATAACTTGCGTTTTCTGTAGTAATTAAACATTACTACAGAAAACACAAACGCACCCACGCCACATAATTTATAATAAACTATTTCAATTTGAACCTAGATTTGGATCAGTTTCTGATTTCAAAAATTAATTTATATTAAAAATATGAAATTGAATAGGCTATACTATTTCTCCTATATAATATGGTGTGATATTTATTATATCGCGTTCACGTTTGATTTCAGGTTGAAGATTATGAAAACATAACGTGCGCAGACGACGAAAGATTGCTGATAGACGTCGATCCGGCCAAGTTATGCGCCGAGCATACGTCAGCATCACTGTGGCTCGTGGTAGCGCCGCTAATGCTGACTCTCATCGCTCTGTGCCTTTCAGCCACGCTCTGCTACCGCTACGAGCGGAAAATCAAAGTGTTCCTGTTCTCGCGTGGTTATAGATTATCTTGCTTTCGGGTGGAAAAAATCCAGGACGACTTCGACCCGGAATGTAGTATTCAGTATCGTCTGTTTCGTAACAATCAGAGAAAGGATGACAATTGTGATGTGGAAGCAAATTGTACGACGGCGGTGGTACAGCAGGAACATGCATTGTAAGGATTATTTTACAGTCTGCTCGGCCTGATGCCGTCGGTGCGCGGGGCTGCCTTGACGCTGACGCTTCCTTGCACGAAGCAACTAATTCTATTAAATCGATTATATATTGACATGCACTGTGCATAGCGCGTTCATGGTGTCAGCATGTTTGTCTGGACTGACCACAGAAATCAAGATAGAACGGTAATAGCCATTTGCATACTTCAGTCTCGCGCGTGACGATTTTCGGACACACCGCTCTCCTCACGCGCTCCATTTATGCCTCGCGTTCATGTTTCTAAGCAAGGTTGAAAAAAAAAACATATATTTTTTATATAAAACATGTTTTAAACCACATTTTAAACAATTTAAACAATAAAAAACATGTTTTAAAGAATAAAAAAAACATGTTTAAAACAGATGTTTTAAACACTTTGTTTAAAACATGCCAACCCTGCTAATAAGGAGATTCAGTAAACATTCCAGAGCACTATCGACGTGAAGTGACTTCTTTGTTCACTTCACTTCGACAGTGCTCTGGAATGTATACAGAATTACCAATGGATTAGGTTTCAAAGTGAGTGAAGTCACTTGAGTGAGACTCGCACCTGAGTTTGTATTTAAGAGAATAGCACTATAGAACGCAGCTGCGCAGCCTTATCCGTTGCTTTGCGGAGGTCCTGCTCGTCGAAGAAGTGCGATGACGTTCCGCATATGCAATGGGTAATAAAAACTTTAAAGTGACGCTGGTAGAGCATGACTCCGGATGATTATCAAGGTTCTAGTCCTGTAAGCATTTCGGATCATATCCCTGCTCGCGTGTGAATTCTTCTATCTTTCTTTGAGACGGTTGCTGACTTGTAACTTAATTTGTTTGTATAATAAAGTTTATTGTATTATGATAGTTGTACTTTATAAGGATTTTGGCTATAGGTAAGTATGTAGTATTAGAAACATATAATGCAGTGAGTTTTAGTGGTTGTTATGAAAAATAACAACAAATAAAGTGGTTATTAAAAATCTCATTCGTTTGTAAATATTATAATAAAATGTGTAAATATTATGATTATTATTAAATTGCGTAAGATTAATAAACACCTGTGAATTGAATGAAGTTATATGTTGGATGGTTATGAAGTCTGTGCGTTAGAATATAATATTTATAAATGCTCGGGGTCATGAGTATTTAATATGAATGGCTAGATAACTAACTCCTAAGTCCGGAGAGTAGCGGGCGAGGGAGGAAAGCGCGGGCGGGCGACGGGTATTTCCCTTAAGTGGCGGGAATTCCCCTTAAGTGGCTTGAAATTGGGTCGCGATGCGCTCGCGCGCCAATTTAATATTTTGAATTTGAAATGTGTATATCGGTGTATCGACGCACAGTGGTTTAACTCCATAGAAGATTATGACAAAATTACGAATATTAAGAAACTGGTAATGACATTCGATTAGGTTTAATATAATTGTCTTTAAATGTTGTTATTACAAACTTTTCTATCAGACTCGTATTTTGACACTTATTTAACAAAAAGTATTTTTTTACTAAGGATATGAGTATAAAAAGTTATGTATCTCAACGATCTCTATGTACTACTAGATGGAGCGTTCCAAACAATCGCTCGGTTCCACGCAAGTAGCCACAACTCTTTTACATTCACAATGAAACTTGTGCAGTTACTACGCAGAGCATTTAATTATTACTAAATATTGACGCTACGGTTAAATAATCTCAAGACTTCCGTTCTATTTTGATTTGCTGTTTTACTGAGCGAATCTCCCTATTAAGTAAGTAATTGCTACAATTTATGCAAACAAACTTGGTGCGCCAAAGTTGCACCTTCCGAGATAATTAAAGATGTTATCCTCTCACTACGGAATTTAAATACGGACCGATGTCTGCTGTTAATAATGCGGACATATATATGCGGATAATTTATTATACAAAAGTTAGAAACAACTGTCATTCGTGATTTTCTTAGATTTCTATCGTTTTCTTGTTGATAATAATGTTATTATGCACAAACTAGTTATTAGTCTATCCTGGCTCAATGTCTAATAAAAGTTTCTTAATGTTCGTAATTTTGTTTTCATAAAGTGTTAACGACCTCATCTATGCTGTCAAACCACTGTGCGGCGAAATATATCGGCAAGAGGTTCCGATACGCCGATATATATGTATCGTATCAATATCGGTTGCACCCCTAATTTAAATAGTATATTAATTTATTCTCGGGCCGGAACATCTCCCCTGCTTTCAGGAATACTCCCCGAAACGAGCTCGGGTCATAAATCTAAAGTACCTGGATATTTACGGGCGAAGTTCTACATTCCCCTTCCTCATAAAGTTTGTTACTAAGGTTTATTCCCGTCTATCCGTTCAGGATTATTATAAATTACATACGTACGGTTCCAACAAAGGGACATGCAAACTTGTACAATTTGGTCCTGTTTACTCGTTGTTCAATATTGTCAAGGGATAAAGGTTAATATACGATATAACCTTACTAAAACATACTATTCCAATATACGAGACACATCTTGGAAGAAACAAGGTAATGTCGTAAAAGAGGTAAGTTGTGTACTCGTATTTTTACCAAATCTTCCAAGTAAAAGTATTTTGCTTGGAGTGGTTTGCGTTAGTACTTTTAATTTAATTTAATTTAATTTATAAACATCATCATCAGGTTATTTTTGTCTCCACTGCAGGAGCACAACCCTCTCTCATCTGCCGGAGACAGACGGAGGATTTGGTCTACACTCCCCGCGCTGGCCTGACGGGTTGGGGAGGCCTGATTGATGTTTTATAATATACTAGCTGTTGCCCGCGACTTCGTCCGCGTGGGCAACTTAACATCACAAATTATTATCTATTTCCCGTAGAAATGGGATGTTTTTTCGGAATAAAACTATCCTATTTCCTATTCTAGGACCTAAAATATATGTGTGCCAAGTTTCATCACGATCCGTCCAGTAATTGAAGCGTGATTGAGTAACAAACATCCAAATAACCTAACATCCAAATATCCAAAATTTCACATTTATAATATTAGTAGGATTCCCTTAGTCGCCTTGTACGACATCCCAGGGAAGAGTTGGAGTGGTCCTATTCTACTCTACCGGAAACCACACGGCAATTTATTTACATACATTTTATTTACACTATATACATTTTATATCAAGTATCCTGAAATGATAGGATATTAGTACAGGTTGGCCTAAGTGTTAGTAATTAGATCTTAACTTAAGTATCTATGTACATAATGTTGTTTTAGACATCACATCACTTCACATTGGCAGTCAACCCTGCCCATTATCATCTCCAGAATGCTCCCTGTACACCAGAGTCGAGCATATTTATAGCATGGTTCCGTACAACGCGTTTATGCGCGGCTCCGCGAACACCCCCGAGACGCTACAGAAGCGCGGCAGCCTTAACAGCATCCTGAACGAGTTGTTATATTAGACTCGGACGGCACTGTACCATTTTGTAGAATGATCTCTCTAAACAATGTTATTTTAACTTCTATGGAAGAACTTGCAAACCTGCGGGCAATCATATTTTCTCTCACTAATAGCGCCCCTCGGCTCGCGTTTAATGTCAGTATCATCCCTGACACCGGTCATGACAAATTCTCTCAGGTAATCTCTAACCTGGCAGGGACTGTCAGACAGCGTCTCGAACTGGCCTCAAAGACGGTATTAGCGTATGACTCACACACGTGCAGCAATTTTCGGAAAACGCAGCTGACGCGCTTAACAGAACCATGTCATCTGCATAGGATAGGTTACTGAAGTATACTCCATCGACGTGACATACGACGTGCTGACTGAGATGAGACTTAGTTGATATGTAATAATAGTAATAAATCAGTATTATAAAGGACTTTTAATTTACGCATCCTTTATAGACGTAGCATACATTTTAAACGCCACTAAAATCACGTAGCACATACAACTTAAACTTGTCTAATCCCAAACTACTTGTTTTAAGGAAAAGCAGTTTAACCACTTTATATAGAGTTTCTTTAGAGTTCCTTATAGAGTTTACTTTGTAAATACTCCTAACAAAGAAAAATCTGTATAATTCTACAGAAATTAAGACAGGGATATTCATTACAATAATAGTTACAAAAACAGAGTGTGCGGGAGCAACGGCATCCTGAAAATGATAGCAGACAGACTGGATAGTCTTTGGTGTGGATACTCACTTGGAGGACGAAAAATACTTTTAGTTATTAAGTACTAACAAATCTTAAGTCTCTATTAACACAAATGGACCCCTCTTGTCTTGTAAATTAAATATTAAAAGAATAAAAACTAGGTATACGGTTGCCGTGTGGTTTCCGGTAGAGTAGAATAGGACCACTCCAACTCCTCCCGTGGATGTCGTACAAGGCGATTGAGGGAATACATTATAAAACATCAATTAGGCCTCCCCAACCCATCTGGCCGCGCGGGGAGTGTAGGCCAAATCCTCCGTCTGTCTCCGGCAGAGAGAGAGGGTAGTGCTCCTGCAGTGGAGACAAAAATATCCTGATGATGATGATTATGATACGGTTTTCGCATTGGGAAGGAAGGAATGATCTTCTGAAGCTTCTCACAGCGCTACGATATGGAGTTCGTCAAGAGGAGCGTAAAGAGAGCTCTACAAGGCCAGCAACGCACTAGTAGTTGCTCTTGTGTTGCATCTCACTCACCATCAAGAATAGTTTTGCACAGCATGCTTTGACATTTGCAATATTTGGTAATTTATATTTGTATTTCAATTCTAATTTTTTATTTTATTTATTAGACATACAGAAACGATTACATTTTAGTTCTGGACGGTAACCCGAATAGTGTTATTGTATAGTACCTATGTGTTATTAATATTTGCAGGCTGTAGTTCGGCAGAATATGTAGGAAACCTTACCCTTAATATATCATCGATTTTATCAGAATATGGTGTATTCTGGGCAAATAAATTTCATTTCATTTTTTCCTAGAAACCTGAAAGCAAATGCCTCTAGTTAGAACTGGTTGCACCAATTGGGGGCCACGTTTAACGTAACTGAGTTAACTTTTACAAACGTGGTGCAACATTGAGCGGCTAGGTGCAATCTGTAATCTGAGCAAAGATATATTAATATAACTTGCCACTAGATGTGTAAAAATCTAGAAAATGTTTAGAGGTCTACTAGAAAACTGTATTTTGGGCCTACACATATAGGGCCCAAAATCTATTCTCGCAGAAATATACAAATAAAGAAGGAGAGTAGTTTTCAGTGTTTCTCAAAGGCAGCGCCTTCCGTTCCACATAAAGAACCAGTGTGCAGTAGTGTCGGGAGATAGTTTATATATCGATAGTTTATAGCAAAATAAATAAAAATATATTTAAGGCATGCAAAATAAGTTTTCAGTGTGGCAACATACTTATTGACTTTGGATTATTTAACGCAGCAATAGATAATAAACTCTTTATTGCACACAGATAAAAAATAACAAGTTAGGTACAGATTTATGGAAAGTGTACAGTGAATGAATGATCGAATGAATTATTGTACTAATGTAAGCTACTTTATTATTGATGCAGGAAGAGATCTTTTTTTTTCATGTAGGTATGCCTTTTTGTGTAATTTTTAATGTGCAATAAAGAATATATAATATATTCCTTATATATTCCTTATTGCATAACTTAAAACTAAATACAGTAATAAATGGTGTGTACAAAGGTGAGCTTATCTCTAAAAGATCTCTTCCAGCCAACCTTACAGGGTGTGAGACAAGGCAGTAAGAGCGAGGGGGGCAAAATAAGTGCATAATAGACTATATAATAATAATAATTAACAATACAATTTCATAGATGTCAGGTATATGATTTATAATTTATTTCTAACCTAATAAAATGAGTATATGATTAAATTTGAAGCTTCAGACTATCGTAGATTAACGCTATAACAACACTATAGCGTGCACGCCGTACACAAAAACAAAACGAGAAAATCACACAGCCAACACCGCGGAGTGAAAAGAAAGTTCAAGAGATGGCTTTAAAGAGAAAATATGTGACGACTCCGGTGGCTGAACATTTTAGGGACACAGGGCCGGACTTTGGAGATAAAGTGGGCTTAGGCCAAGATGGCTAGACAACAAAAATAAGCTAGACAAAATATTTTTAAATAAATTTTTGTTGGTGTAATAATAATTAATAATGATGCAAAAAAGTGAAAGCGCTGTAGCTTTTGTAATTTATTTATTTATTATTTTATTTAATAGTTTATTTAATCGGAATCTGAATAATACTGAATAGTATCTTTATTAGCTGTAGAGACGCAGGACCCAAACATACGACTTTTTTTATTCATTTATTTAAATAAGTTTCAAAAATTAATCTCAACATATTTTGCCATACTGACAAGGTCAATCATGTTAGGACTAAAATATTTCGTATTTCTAATTTTGATGTTGTAATTGCCACGGGGGAATACAGTACTAGTTTACTCTTGCGAGTCAGACTCATCGAAGTATGGAAACCTAGTACTTATCCTAGTCGGGGCGGGGCGGGGTACTAAATTGAGTTTAACAACGTTTACTCGCTTAAATGACATTACAGGAAATTACACTACATCATCAAATAACGATTTTAAAAGGCAGACGATCCGTCATTTTAGTGCCTGCGCACCGCACGCGTATCCGCGACCCTCTCCATTATGCGCCTGCGCCGGCCCTTCGGGACGTTCCGTCAGCGCGTGCTCGCGACGCTCGCCGAACCAAGCCGAACGGCGTGACGAACACGCACTGTGCATCCAAATCAGCTCCTCTTTTATCATTTCGCCGACAAATATAAGACAAATTGTAACTCTTGATTGTGCAAATAAATGAATTACCTATGCATTACATCGGTGTGGGTTACAGCGTTTCCGCTCTTATGCGTCGATTTGTAAAACTATATACAATGTGAGGACCCTTTAACTCTAAAAGGCTTCGAGGAATGAGATGCGGTGGGGTAGGAGGGAATGTCAGACTTTCATAAACACGTAGATAGGGGTATACACGTATATAGGTATCATACACACATAAATCCTATCAAGATAGAATGGTGAAGTAGACGCGACACACGTGCCAACAATATGCAATATATTGCAAAAACTATCAAAAGCGCTTGTTTCGCGCTGACGCAAGGTTGGTTAGTCATCGACAAAAAATCAGCAAATATGCCATATAGCAAGGTTTTTAACTACATAACTGTTTCTGTTCACTAGAAACTTAAAAAGAGGCATAAAGGGTGTGCGGGATAGGCGCGCAGTGTCCGAAAATCGGCACGCGCGTAAGTAAAGTAAACAAATGGCTAAAACCGTTCTATTTTGATAGGATTTCTGTGATCGTACAGCACTATTACGAGTAGATAACTGTCACATTCCTCCATTCTTTAACTCGGCCCCCACTGTACACACCTTAATGCATCCCTGTTTCCAGTCAGTTTGAGGCGGTTTCAGGCTCCAGTTTCCGCGGCAATGCCCACGTTTGTGAGGTAGTTTGTAGCGGGAAAATTTTGTGGAAAGTCGAGTTGAGGTGGATTTCGAGTTCCGACGGAACTGGCTTTTATATGTGGCTCAGTCGACTGGGTACCCATCTAATTTGGCAGTACGATGTATCTATACGCCACATGTTAAGACTCGTTTTATCTATTTTTACGTAGGGTTGCCAGCAACGAAATTGCCGACGCCGGACAATAATTTAAAAAAAAACCCGGACATTTGGGTAAAGTCGAGTTTTTATCCGGTCGCCCCTGAAAAAAAAGTTGACCCCAAGACCTCGGGCGCTCCAGTCCAGTGACCAAGCCAGAAGTACAAGATTTATGAATGCATTGTTACCTTTAAAATTGTATGAATATTTTCTTTAGGTTTGCCGTCTCTAAAATCTGCCAAGGAACTTGAAGCTTACAACCCTGTCATGTGAACAGATATTTTTAAGTTACTAAGCAAAATAAAGAATAGTTTTAATTTTTATTAATCAACTTTTTAATGAAAACTTTAAAATCCGGACTACAAATGAAACCCCGCCCGGACGCTCCCCGGACGTAAACCTATAAATCCGGGGGAACCCGGACGTATGGCAACCCTATCTATACGTCACAAAAAAAGTGAGAGCGGGATCGAAAAAATATTAAATTATTAAAAAAGGAGGAAATGGAAAAAAATTAGAAGAGCAAGGTGATATGTATTTATCTATCTGACTTTATTGACCTGTCATATTGACTGGACTGCCAGACGACGAAGCTGTTGGTGTGACGTAACGCCCCAGAAAGGGGAGAGCTGCTGTAGAAAAGTACAAGCGACATTCCCCCCTTCTCACCATTCTCCCCCCGCAGCTCCTCTGAGCGAGGATTAACGGAGGTGCGCAACACACAACACCTACCAGTGAAGGTAGGGCGAGTCCCGAGGACTAATTCTACGCTACCTTGGGCCCCAGGCTTTAATTAAAGAAGTAGGAAAAGAGGTCCCACTTTCCCTCTAGCAAATGGGAGTGTAGTAAAGAAATGAGGACCAAAGTGGTCAATCGGGGGTTTGGTGTGGTCAAGATAATTCACAGACATAAGTTTCTTGAACCAAATTATATTCAAATCCTTGTAAATCATCTTTCTTGGGGCATATAACAGGATCGCACTATAGAGGTTTCGGGTAGAGTAAATGCGCTGGTTATGACCCTCTGGTCCTCACCTCCGCTCGGGCGAGTGACGCTGGAGAGCGTTAAACACTCGTCGAAACTAGGGCTGCCAACATTTAAAAAAATTATAAATTGATTTTCCACTGCTTTACTAAGGACTTGTATTCCTTAGATTGTTATTACAGTAAAAAATAAACAATTGTTCTTTTGAACAAGATCTTTTTACCCTGGAACTGTCTTACTACATACGAGCGCACTACGATATGTTGTTCCCTTGAATTAACTCTTGTTCCCTTACACTACTTCAACTTCTTTTGATCATGATCTTATTTCAAACGATCATAAAAATGATTATCTTACATACCAAGACAAAATACTACTTATACGAGTATGTGACCAACTTTTTTTCAGTGTATGACAAAATTTGGCTACAATAATGGCAATGAATTATAATGGCCTAATTAATAATTATTAATTATTCTCCCATTACCTTCGAACTATTACAATGTGAGCCCAGTAGCATATATTCTACCAAAATTGCACTTGCACAATCTCTGTTTCTACCTATTTTAGACTACGCCGACACTTGTTACCTGGACCTCACGATGGAACAACTCAATAAACTCGAGCGGATGCAAAACCTCTGCATACGGTTCGTTTTCGGCCTACGCAAATATGACCACGTGTCTGATTACCGTAACCAACTCAAATGGCTTCCAATTCGTCGTCGCAAAGATTTTCATATTCTTTCTCTTCTCTATTCTATCCTGTTTAATCCCTTGACACCTATCTACCTTAAGCAACGCTTTCAATTCCTCTCTTCTACTCACGATCGCCCTCTGCGTTCCTCTGATAACCTACGTCTTTATGTTCCTTCCCATTTCACTAATTTCTTTGATCACTCTTTCTGTATCCAAGCTATCCGTCTATGGAATTCCTTACCTGCTTCAATCAGACAGGCGAAGTCCCTTGACGTGTTCAAGAAGCAAGTCAAGGAGCGCCTTTCAAATTTGTAATCACACTTTTTGCTTCGTATTTTTTATAATTATTGTAGTGTATTCTTATTTAACTATACTCCCAAAATGTATTTACTCATGTATGTGTATGTATTTGTATTGTGTTTTTTTTTATTATTATTGTATTAGTATTGTATGTATGTATTGTATTTACTTGTTGTATATATACGAGTATGTGTAGAACCATAAAAACTTAATACTTATAACTTATTTGCTATTTTATTTTATTTATTATAGTCATATAAGTACCTATTTATCAATTAAATTTTATAATCAGCGCAACCTACAATTTCTCTGGCATAATAATTTACCACCCAAAGGTTGTCTGGAAGAAATCGCTTAAAGCGATAAGACCGCCTAAATTGTATTATTTGTAACTTCTATAACGTGTAACTGTATTTGTTTGTGCAATAAAGTGTATTGTATTGTATTGTATTCTTTATTGCACATTTTAAAACTAGATACAGTAATAAAAGTTGTGTACAGAGGCGAGCTTATCTCTAAAAGAAATTTCTTCCAGCTAACCTTACAGGCTGTGAGACAAGGCAGTAAACCGCATACATAAATACATTTAAAAAAAAAAGAGTAACTGTTTGTTGTAACTAAGTATATCTACGGTAATTTGAATTTTAGTCTCGGTATTTTTCCAGGATTTAGAGCCAACCCTAGCGCGTTTCGTCTCAGTTCCCGCGTCCTCACATCGCCCCCATTTGGAGCAAAACACTCGCGTCTTGTAATATTTTTTCAACAGCGACAGTAATTTCTGGCGTATGAAGTGCGCACGCTTTGCAAAAATGTTCTTTTCAGGGGAATTGAGATAAGTGTCTGTGGAAACAATTTTCACACTGCTATTTTCAGTCAAGTATTTTTTTATACATATGCATAAGTACACTTGTCTAATCCCAAATTAGGATTTACTCCTGTGCTATGGAAATTAAGGATTGGACAATGTCCAGACCGGGACCAGCTTGTACAAATTGTACAAAGTTGTCTGTCCCCAGTGGGAATCGAACCCACAACCTATTGCGCTCGAGTCCAATGAGCAATCCACTAGGCCAAGGAGGCGGTTTTGGGCAATTTCGTGAGTTGTTAACAGTGTACTTCAGGCTTTTCCACTGTCGTTACTACCGTCACCTTTACAAGTTAAAGATACAACACCAGTTCATCGTTTTTATTATACAACTAGCTTCCCACTTCCGCTCCCATTGCAACTCCCGCTCCCGATCCGCCCCCGCCCCCGTCTCCGCCCTGCCCCCGCTCCCGCACCCCCGCCCACGCCCATGCCCACTCGTTTGGAAATATCTTTTTTTTTGCAGATATCTTCAATGTACAGACACGCGAAGTTTACAAATTTATTTATTAGATAAGTTTCTAGTCCTTGCACAGGTAATAATCATCATCATCATCAGCCGAAATACGTCCACTGCTGAACGTAAGCCTCCCCAATAGAATACTACTTTTGGTGGGCTGTTCGTTTGGCTTGAATGGCAATTCTTTAATCACCTTGACGACACTCACTGGTGAGTTAGGGGTGGACCTATTCTTATTGACGACCTCCTTGGCGGAACGGGTGGCTCTCCGACTACCATGCCGGAGGTTGCGGGTTCGAATCCTGCTAGGGGCAAATGTTCGTATGATGAATATGAATGTTTGTATCCAAGTCTTGGGTGTTTATATATTTATTTAAGTATGTCTATCCGTTATCTAGTAACCATAACACAGGCTCTGCCTAGTTTGGGACTGGATAATTGGAATGAAAGTTATAAAAAAAAAATCTAAGCCGGGAGCCACACGACCAACTAGTCCGTGAGTCATTTGGTGGCCTCACTGAAAATCAGCGCTGCAGCTCTTGCTACAGCATAAGCTGAGCTGGGGACCCTTTTGGCGTCACACTACAATACTGTGTCATTTTTTCTGTTTTGTTTTAACGGTTATGTAATTTGTTTGCTTCTTTTTTTTTCATATTTATGTCGTCAATTTTAATTCCTGTGTTGTATTTGTGTTCGCCAAATAAAGTCTTTCTATTCTATTCTAACTACCTACTTCTATTGGGATAATGAGAACTGTAACACAGAGAATTGCAGCAACCAATGCTATCGCAAATTGCGAACCACTTTTATTAATCAGACTCAATCTGACTTTATAATGTTGTGCAGCAATCAGGCGAGACGAGCGAATCAACCGCGCTTGGCAAGAGTTATGAAATTAGAGTTTAATAAGTTCGACAACTCGTATCGGTACCTAATTTCCATATTGTACCAATTTTGCTTTTCCAGCGACGAAATGGTTATTTCATTCATTCTATTCCTTGCCTTTTTCTTCTTGGGATTCGATGGAAGATAGGGGGCGCCGTAGAAGTCTCGCTCAGGGCGCTGGTAGGTAATGCTAGAACCGGCACTGCCTGGAGCCTACTAGCACTAATAATTTAAGAGCCTGTAGACTCAGTCCCGACTACTGGGCCGAGGGAGTAGTGTTTAGACATTTTAGGGATTCAAAGACTAAGATCTCAAAAGTAGTGTGATGAACTCTGTTAATTATACTCCCCTACAGGTCGGTCGCACGCCTTGGTTCTACTCCCGGTTTGTCGGATAAGTTCCTCGCGTTGTTTCTGCTCCTCGTGCAAGCGAATGTAATATTAAATTACCGTCCGACAAGCCGTGTGACGTGATCCCGGCATGTGCACCCGACTCTTAGTTGTAGCTTTGTATTATTTTTGTTTATGTGCAGGTAATGTTGCACTGAAATGTTTTGTTGCAGCCAATAAATGAATATTCTATTCTATTCAATTCTAATTAGGGTTATAATAATGTATGTATTTCTATGTTAAAGTATGGGCCAAGTTGCCTGAAAAATTGTAAATAAACGATTTTATTTTATTTATTTATTACACTAAATGATATGACAGTGAAATGTAGTAGTTATTAAGTAGAAACTTAGTTACTATAGTGGCTAATCACAGTTAGCTGTATTTTCGGCGTTTTGTGCCTTTTACAACTCACCCACTAATAACAACAATTAACAATAAGTGATACGCGGAGGGCACCAAATAAATAATAACAATTCTTTATTTCAGATCAAGGAACCATATAAGTAGATTACAATTAGTACAGTATAAAATACAATATAATTCACAATTACAAAATAAAATTATGCTGCTATATACATGGTTGAAGTGAAGGATCTACTGTTCAATCCCTTAATGATTACCGCTTCCTAGGTGTTAGCGCTGTGAAGAAGAAACGGCACAACAAACGTCACGCAACATATCTTTTAAAAATCAAGTTTGCATACAATTAATAAAGATTGTGCGAAGCTGAAGCAACATTGGCACCAGGCATCTTTGTCATTCAAATAATCGTTTATTTTATAATAGGCTTTTTTACAAAGTTGTTTTTTAATGTGAATCTTCTGTCTGTCCGTCATATTTAAGATTTCCTCTGGTAGTTTGTTGTAGAAGCGTATACATTGCCCCTTGAACGATTTACTGACCTTACTAATGGTTAAGCTTGGTAAAACAAGTTATTTTTATTTCTTGTATTATTACTGCTATGTGAGTGTTCTACTTGGTAAAATCTTTTCATTGGCATATGCCGTGTGGTTTCCGGTAAAGTAGAATAGGACCACTCCAACTCTTCCCGTGGATGTCGTACAAGGCGACTAAGGGAATACATTATAAAACATAAATCAGGCCTCCCCAACCCGTCTGGCCAGCACGGGGAGTGTAGGCCAAATCCTCCGTCTGTCTCCGGCAGACGAGAGAGGGTTGTGCTCCTGCAGTGAAGACAAAAATAACCTGATGATAATAATAATAATTTTGGTATGGTGGCTGCGATCAAAATGTCCGTCATCCTTTGGAGTGGACTTACTACAAATATGTATGCTGTGTATAACTATAGGTAGTAGTAATTAATAAGTAACTTGTGAAACTGAAGTAATCGCAATCTAGTGCAATTTGTCACTCGCAAGCTGTGGTCGCTTATTGGGCAGTTAGTACCATGGCATTGATCGATGAGTTGCCGATGTTGTAAGTTATTGTAATACAGCTATATGTCTAGATACATTTAACTACAATTCATGCCGGTATAACTGCATTTAAGTATACTCACCCCATCTACTCTACTGTAGTAAAAAGTCGCGACTTCATTTTTTATCTTCCTACAAAAATGTCACTGTCAGTCACTGGATTGATAACATACGCAGCGATTATTTATTTATGGGTCAATGTACTTTTATGCAGATATAGCTGGTGCGTACAGTTGTTGCACTCAAGATGACACGAGTTTTGAAAAATAAATATAATTTTACTTTTAATTTAATATGTGATAATTTAATACAAAGTGTATTTAGAAATTTTTATTTTAGTATTATATACCAATTTAGATAGTATGTTATATACTGTGATATTATTTTAATTGTTGACATTGTAATTTATATTTTGTATATTAGTTTATTTTATGACGATACCTTTTACCACAACTTTTTAGAAAGCCTATTATAAAATAAACGATTATTTGAATGATAAAGATGTCTGGTACTAATGTTAATTCAGCTTCGCAAAATCTTTATTAATTGTATGCAATCTTGATTTTTAAAAGATCGCTAGAAAGAGCGCTAACACCTAGGAAGCGGTAGTCGATAAAAAATTACGTGTATAAATGTACCAAGTGTACTCATATGCAATAAATGATTTTGACTTTGACGTTGACATGAGCATTAAAACAAATTAAACATGTAAATTTAAAGTTTTAAGATGTTAATAAATAAAATAATCTAATCTAATCTTGCTTCTTACTTCGATTCCTCAAACTCGTATTGCGTGGGATTACACTTTAAATTGGGACTACCAAAGAAAGGCTTCTCACATTTAATTTTTTTTAAACATAGTGCGTTGATGTTTTCGTATCTTGATACCTATTTTGCTTTTTTTTTGATATTATACTCCGGAAAGAGAAAAAAATTGTATAAAGAAAGACGAAATCTGCGTAAAACTTCATTAAATTCCATGTCAGCGAACCCTATCTGTCTATTTCAATGTTAAACAATTTTAATATTCACCGACTAACAACGTCTGCCCTTTGAATAGTTTCAACATTGAAAATTTCACCCTAAAGTTATAGAAATCCATTAGTGGGGGGAATGATTGGTAATCGTCCCGTCTGAGGGAGGGGGAGGGATAGACGGGAGTTTCACGTTTAATTGCTTTTTCAATTAACGGTGAAGATACTCCACTCGCATTGCGAAAGCGTAATGGACTTGAAGGGATGAAGGTAGGAAAACAGAGGCGACTTTTACATTTCTACGTTAATGCCTACTTTCGAATAATGATAAACGATTCACTAAACGTTAACGATTATCATGTCACTCATCATAACAATGAATTAGGTTGTGCTCAATGGTAATCTCATAAAGTTGTAGAGTAGAGTTCGTCATTTTATTATCGTAATTGTGTTATTGTAGTGTTAATAAACAAACAAATAATATTTCTAAGTTTTTCAGGAAGTCACATTTATTTCTCTATAAGTTTTGAAGATACGTATTTCATAAATTGATATAAATTACGGTTAATTAAAATAAATAAAGTTATTAGGTTGAAAGTTATATTGTTGTTACGGAATTACGTTGATTTAAATTAATAAGTTAAATTAATTAATATTATTGGTAAAATAATATATTAAATTATGAGTTTATATGTAAAGTTGTCTAGAAGGAATCGCTTTTAGCGATAAGACCGCCTAAAAGCAAAAATGTAAACTAGTTTGTTATTGTACCTGTGTATTTTAATAGTGCAATATAGTGTAATTAAAATTGGAATAATTAATATTGTACAGTCGTTTCAGTAAAATAATATATTTGCTAGTACACTTTTGAAATAATGTCAAAATACCGATATTGCTTGGTCCATGATCAAAAATTCGAATATTTGTGTTACACACGTTCCTGCTTGCAGTTCTGTACAAATTGTCTGTTCTAAGGACATCAGCCACACTCAGACGTTAATAATTCCATTTGCGAGGCGATATCGAGTTCACCTGATACCGTATCGGTATTGGATAGTGTCCCAGCAATAGTATATTATGGTCGTACACAGAAGTTTAAATGGGTAAAGAAATGTTATCTGTCAAGTACTCAAGGTCGACGCTCAATGGACGACAAGCTGGTCACTTCACTCCCTTTTCCCTCTCCCTCCTTCTCTCTATCTCTCTCTCCTAATGGTTATACGGGATGAATCTAAGGGGGGGTTTGGGGAGCATCCCCCCCCTCCCTCAGGTGCTTGGTACCCCAAACGTCTTTTCCGTCCTTTTTATGATTGGCATAATGAAACCCGAACTAGGACTTTCTCCAGTGCTATGGAAATTAAAGAAGGATAGGATTATCACCAATATAACACCTAGAGACCGCTACCAACTTGTACAAAGTTGTGTCCCCAGTGGGAATCCACGATCTCTGGCACTCGCGTTCGATGACAAAGTCACTAGGCCAACGAGTCGGTCAAATGAATCAAGTCTTCACTTTGTCCGAGTTCACATTTCTCTAATCGGACACAGCGGAGACTTGATTCATCGCAATGCATTTCATATGACATGAACTTTGTCGTATGTAACCATAACAACACTTCAGATTACTTAGCGACTAATTCACACACAGTGTCAAACTTCACACCAATTTGCTCTTAAGTTTAATTACTTTCTAACTTGTGTAAGCTATAAATTCTCGCAGGCAGCTGAAGTTAAATATAGCTAGATTTATGGGTATATATAAAGATTCTGTACCCGTTACCTATAAATAAATTGTCTGGTTTAAGTGTAGGTGCTTAAAGTTTTCTGTGTTTTAGTTAAATTATTGTTTATTTAAGTGTACTAGCTGTTGCCCGCGACTTGGTCCACGTGGACTACTTAACATCACAAATTATTATGTATATCCCGTATTTTCGGGATAAAAAACTATCCTATGTCCTATTCCAGGACCTAACCTATATGTGTGCCAAGTTTCATCCCGCTCCGTCCAGTGGTTGAAGCGTGATTAAGTAACTCACTTCCAAACTTTCGCATTTATAATATTAGGTAGTGGGATAAGCCAGTAGAATTGTGGGAAATTTTCAAAATGTTTAAACTTTAGTTTAACAACAAATAATAATTTTATTTTGTATTACTTCGCAAATTCGACTACCACGAAAAAGTCTTTTCATTTTTCGGGTTATAATATAGCCTATGACACTCACAAATGACGTGGTTTTTTATTGGTAAAATATCGGTTCAGTAGATCCAAAGATTACACCCTACAACCATAGAATACTTAATAATACTGCTACAACGTCACAAACTCACAAACTTTACCTCTTTATAATATTAGTATAGATGGGGAGTATTTTCATGGACCGAGAAAAATACCAGGGCATATTCTATCAGGGAATATGCCATCTTATCGTCTATTCAAACAAAGCTGAGCCAGTCCTAGATTTTGCTAGATAGGAGTCGATTTTCGACCAAGTGGCGCTGAAGCAGTTTTAACTTTTCACTATCGATATCATATCATCAGCCTATCGACGTTCACTGCTGGACATAGGTCTTCCCTCATGCACGCCATTACACCCGGTGCTCCGCCCTCCCCATTCAGATTCTTGTGACTTCCTCTTTAATTCTTCGGTTCATCTGGTGGGGGTTTTCCACTCCAGAACTCATATGTTTCATCGGTTCTACAACAGAGGTGGCCTGCTCACTGCCCCTTTAGATTGATAGTCCTTGTTACGGATCTTTCTTGAAGGTAAATCCAGGCCCACTGAGTTACTTTAAACTTGTGAATCAGATCATTGATAGTTTCTGCACCGTAGGTCACGACATGACCCATGAATCACGACACATTGATTAAATACTTTACTAAATGTCTTGTTGGTGACGTGATGAAGTATTCCAAATGCAGTCCGCCCAAATGGATTTTTCTGTCGGCTTCCTGATCGAAGTTCATCATCATCATTATTCAGTCCTTAGACGTCCAAGGCTAGACCTATATAGGCCTTCCTCAATGAACGCCACCACACGCGGCCATCCGCCCTACCTCCACTTTCTTCAGGTCGTCGGCCCATTTGGCCAGTCGATCACCTTCGTCCTATCGAAGTTATTTCTACCTAACTGAATGTATGTATAATCCTGACCAACTACGTAATCGACATTGTCGGTCTAAAGTCGACGTGAAGTGACTTTCCTCTTGTCCTCGTTCATCTTAAAACCTACTTATCTGGAGGAATCGTTAAGGCTGTTCAGAATTTCCTGGAAATCCTGCAGTATTGAACCCAAAGTTTATGATTTTTTTATTATATTTCAGAATCATGGTGATACGTTGATTACCCCCTTATGGTTGGAAACTACTTAATATTAACAAATAATATCGTATAATAAAACAAAAGTATAGTGAATGCTTTTATTAAACAGTGCAGCGGGGCCAATTGTTTGTAAGGTAAATTTTGACTTCTAAAAGAAACTTCCTCCGAAGGATCACATACAAACTTAGTGCTTGCCGTAACCGTATCCAAGCCCATAGCCTCCAAGTCCGTAGCCGCCAAGTCCGTAGCCGCTAAGTCCGTAGCCGCCATGTCCGTAGCTACCATGTCCGTAGCTGCCAAGGCCGTAGCTGCCAAGGCCGTAACCGTAGCCGCCAAGTCCATAACTAACCGGAGCAGCAATGGTCTTAATAACAGGGGCGGTAATTATGGGGGCAGCATAGGTTTTGATGACAGGGATGTGGGCTGCTTTGTAGAAGTTGGCTGTGGACACGGCTGCAGGTGCCAGGATGGGGGCGCTGATTACTGATGTGGAGAGTAGGGGTGCTCCTATACCATAACCTGGAAAACAAATTTGTTGTCATTGTATTTCATGTCCTATTGTGATAAGGGAGGGTACAACTTCTTACATTATAAAACAACCACATCATTGTGAAAGACTGGTATCCGTACCTATTAGGTTCTTTACGTCAGATCCTGACTGACAGCTTTATGATATTGATGAGACATAAATTATGACCTTATTAGAGTAAATATACTAAGTATAATTTCAAAACTAGGATTATCTCCTGTGACAATTTACACTTATAACATCCAGACCTGAACCAACTTGTACAATTGCACAAAGTTGTTTGTCCCTGCTGGGAATCAAACCCACGGCCTCTGGCGCCTAGGGTCTAAAAACCAACCGGCTTAGCTATAAGAGGGGATTCGTTGAGAAGGAATTAATTAAAATTTAATGTTAAAAAAATTCATCATCAGTTTATTTTTGTCTCCACTGCAGGAGCACAACCCTCTCTCATCTGCCGGAGACAGACGCAGGATTTGGCCTACACTCCCCGCGCTGGCCAGACGGGTTGGGGAGGCCTGATCAATGTTGGAACATGAGATATAAAAAAACTATGAGTTTTTTCTTACCATATCCACCTAGACCATAACCGCCATAATGTCCACCATGGCCGTAGCCGATCGCGCTACCGTGGCCAAGACTAACTACGGCCAGCAGGCAAGACAACTGGAAAACAATATAAAATTACAAAGAGAACTTGTGTTGCAACGATCTCTATGTACTACTAGATGAAGCCTTCCAAACAATTGCTCTGTTCCACGCAAGTAGCCACAACTCTTTCACATTCACAATGAAACATCTGCAGTTACTACTCAGAACATTTAATTTTTTACTAAATATTGACGCTACGGTTAAATAATCTCATACTTGGGAGGTTCATGTGGTTACATGCAAAGAGCGTGACTCGAAGAACATCCTTTTCATTATTTTTTTAAAATTTCATCATCATCATGTCAGCCTTTAGACGTCCACTGCTGGACATAGGCCTTCCCCAATGAACGTCACCACACCCGGTCCTCCGCCCTCCGCATCCAGTCGCTTCCGGCCACCTTCTTTAGGTCGTCGGTCCATCTGGCGGCGGGGCGTCCCACCCTGCGCGTGCCAATTAGTGGTCTCCACTCTAGAACTCGTCTGCCCCAAAGGCCGTCGGTTCTGCGACAGATGTGGCCCGCCCACTGCCACTTCAACTTGCTAACCCTTTTGGCTATGTCGGTCACATTCGTTCTTCGTCAGATCTCTTCATTACGAATCATATCCTTCAAAGAAACCCCGAGCGTAGCCCTCTCCATAGCTCGCTGAGCTACTTGAAACTTGTGGATCAGGCCCATCGTCAGTGTCCACGTTTCTGCACCGTAGGTCATGACAGGTAGGACGTACTGATTAAAGACTTTTGTTAACTAATTTTAAATTTACTATTAATTCATTATTATTAAAACTAACATAGAATAAGTCTTGCCTAACAAAATATATAGGTTTTAAATTATCTGAATACCTATAAACAGTTTTTATTTATTGGGGGATGTGCCATAATCACCACCCTTGGATTGGTGATCGCAATAATGATCTTACTATTACTATATACAGGAGAATGCTGCTGCCCTTCCCTGTGTAATTATCTTAGTCGTCTTGATGACGCTCACGGGAATATTAGGGGTGATCCTATTCTAAGCCGGGAACCTACTTACTATTAGGTACCATATTATAAGTTTCAAGAAAACACTCTTTATACAAAATGATAAACTTATATTTAAAAGAAAAAAATATTCCAAAATAGTGATTTTACTCTTGCATTGTGGATATATATAAAAAAAATACTTACAATTACGAAGGAGTTCATATTGCTTGAATAGTTTCAGACGAATTGTACCCACTATAAGTAGTAGCAGTATTTATAGTGGAACTAGCCGAAATTCAGCAGGAAACGCCCGTCGAATAGTAAACAGTGCGCACACGCATAATGTTGTAAGCGAGTAGCAAGTTGCATTAGGCAATGTCGATCATCCTTGCAGGATTGTCTATAATCATAATCAGCCTTTCGACGTCCATTGCTGGACATAGGCCTGCCCTGTGAACGCTATACCCTTGCATCCTGCCGATGCCGCTATATGTCAGCAATCAAATAAATAAAATCGTAAACTTCGCGTGTCTATACATTAAAGATATTTGCAAAAAAAAATTACGGGGTCTAGGATAAGTAATAGAACACATTTTGACCATTTTTGAAATTTTTGTCTGTTTATTTGTTTGTTTGTGCCCGCATCACTTAAAAACTACTGAACCGATTTCTATGGATTAGACTCTATTTGAATGTTTGTTACTCAATCACGCTACAACCACTGGACGGATTGGGATGAAACTCGGCACACATATAGGTTAGGTCCTGGAATAGGACATAAAAAAAAACATCGCATTACGGGAAATACATAATTTGTGATGTTAAGTTGTCCACGCGGACGAAGTCGCGGGCAACAGCTGGTTTATAAATACTATTAGTGGGATGGGATTGTCCTGCCCTTGTCTAAAAACAATCTAGTTTCTAGTACAACATGCTTTCTTTTCAAACCGACACATTCCGTAAGACGTGTTCCCTGAGTTGAAGGATTGTTTTTAATGTATACAATTTGTCAAACGCCTTGTTAATGGAAATTAAAATCAGTGCGCGACGATGCGCGAAATTATTCCTATGCAGTTCCAATTCCGGCCGAAACGTGCGTTAATCATTCATTTATGTAAACAGTGCCTAATTATACCGAACCTCGAACCTCCTTTGTGGTTCAGAGATTTCTTTTTTTAGTGTTTAATTCCTGTATATGGGACAAGTACGCCTTATAAATAGCTTCTTTCTCTAGAATATTATTATTCATACATTTTGGTAAGTTCTTATCGTACTTATGTGTACAGTCAATTAATTTGAAATGTAGGCCACCTTAGAACCTTGTCACAATATCGGCAACATGATCCAGCACTCAGCTATCGGGGAAATGCGAATAATGGAAGAATATATGTTTTTTTTTTCTATTTTAGTCATGTCGTGAATGACGTTAATGACGGGTCATTTGTGTTATTCTGAATATGGAATCGCTAAAATTGATATGACGGGTTCCACGGCGGGCAGTATTTTAAATTCATTGACTGTACTGTATATACTCCGAGCAGATGACCATCGCATCTAGAAGCTATCATAATGGTCATTGTTCGGATGATAAAACCTTGTGGAGGATTATTACTTTGTTTTTTTGTGTTTCGGTTCTAAGGGTAGGAGAGCCAGTGTAATTAGAGGGACTGTCTGTCGTTGTTGGTAACTGTGCAACTTAAATAATTAAAAAAAAAAACTTTACATAGTGTACTGATGTTCAAAGCTTAATACGGAACTCTGTCCGAGCGTTTCACTTACGATGGGGTCCGTTTCTGTTTTCACCTAGAGTCTTGGGTATATCTGAATATCTGTCTCAAAGATTTGTGATCTATTTTTTAAATGTCTTCTTTGTATTAAAATAAATGTAGTCTAACAATTTGGCATAAAATCAGATATCATTTGGACTACCTCCAGCCGTTTCTGAGAAACAGACAGACAGACAGACGAATAACAATTGCACCTACACTGAGAAAAAAATAAGTAGCCCTCCTACTTACATAAGGATAAAAATATACCACTATTACATAAGTAGCCGCCCCCATTATAAATGGTGGCCACATTATTAAGTAGTTTGGTTACTTATTAATGTGGCTGGCTACTGAAACAGTTGTAGGTGACACCATTTATAATGGGGGCGGCTACTTATGTAATAGTGGTATATTTTTATCCTTACGTAAGTAGGAGGGCTATTTATTTTTTTCTCAGTGTAGGTGCAATTGTCTTAGGAACCACCAAGAACATTCCAGACATTGTTAGTGTTGGATGTTATATATACTTACACCCCCTTTATTACTATTAAAACTGCATACATCTATACCTATAATAAAACTATAACTGGTCTATGTCTGTACATGGGAGATATTGTAGAAAAATGTGTATGAAGGATCTTCATAGGGCCAATAGAAGCCAAAATAATTGTTTTTAGAATTTTGTCTGTCTGTGTGTCTGTCTGCCTGTACGTATGTTTGTTACCTCATCACGCGAAAACTACTGGATGAAATTTGATGCAGTTTTCACAGATGTCTTGCTGGAGGTGTAACTTAAAATCTGGTGCATGTTTCATCTTGATACGCCACTTAGAACCTGAGATATTAATAAAGTAATTTTTTCTAAAGTCAAAGTGAAGTCAAAGTCAAAATTATACAGTCATTTATACATGTCATTTTTTTTATAGACTACCGCTTCCCAGGTGTTAGCGCTGTGAAGAAGAAACGGCGCAACAAACTTCACGCAACACATCTAGAACCCATTATATGCAATATAAAAAACCCATTATATGTTCTGTAGTCCACACGAGTGGAGCCGCGGGCACTGCTCGTATTACATAAACTTTGAACCAACCATAGAAGCATGCTTTTATACAAAACAGCTGCACAGTTCCAGTTAAAATCAACACCCTCCGACCAGACAAAAAGGCACAGATACTACTCCTTTGTTTCCAAACAAATATAAACTGAACTGCGGAATAGCAAACAAATGCACTATCGCAGACCTGTCCAGCTTGTGGCCCGGAATAGTTATTTGCGGCCCCGCCGAACAGAAATGAAATATATTTTTTAGAATATAACAGTCTAAATAAGTAATACTACTCTGTCAAAAAAGTACCGGGAAAAGATCACAAAATGTTAATTATTCATCCAACTTTATTTCATCACCTTCAAAGTATGCTCCTTCAGAAGCGACACACTCACGCCAACGAATAATCCAATCATCAAAACATTTTTGATACGCTTTTTCCGAAACTGACTGCCGCGAATTCTCCTTTATGTCTTCTATCGAATGGAAACGGGTGCCACGAAGTGGTAATTTGAGTTTATGAAAAAGAAAAAAGTCCCATGGAGCCATATCTGGTGAATAAGGTGGTTGCTCAATGATGTTTGTGGAGTTTTTGGTCAAAAATTCATTCACAATGATGGCCTTACCTTGATGGATGAACCATAAACAAATCATCCATTCCGGATACTTTTTTGACTGAATGTATATCGTAGATTTACATGGTCATACAATATAATTCTAACATAGTCCTCAAAGTAGCAATGCACTTTAGTCTTTAGGTTGCAGGGTTATGGATGACAGCGACAGCTTTATCATCAGATGGGATGTCTGTCCATTTGTCCCCTCGCACAGTTAAAAATAAATTTTAATTAAGTAAACCATGTGGTTTACGTGGTATGGTTTCCGGCAGAGTAGAATAGGACCACTCCAACTCTTCCCGTGGATGTCGTACAAGGCGAGTGAGGGAATACATTATAAAACATCAATGAAGCCTCCCCAACCCGTCTGGCCAGCGTGGGGAGTGTAGGCCAAATCCTCCGTCTGTCTCCGGCCGATGAGAGAGGGTTGTGCTCCTGCAGTGGAGACAAAAATATACCTGATGATGAAGTAAACCATACAGCTGTGTTATTTTCGGCTTAGAATAGGGCCACTCCCAGTCTTCCCGTGGGCATCATCAAGGCAACTAATGGATTGCACCAGCATTCTCCTGTGAATATTAAGATCATTACTGCGACCATCAGTCTGCCTGCCAGTCGTGGTGATTGGGTTTGGCAAATCCACCATTGGACAGCCTACCAAACGTGGCATGCTATGCTATTGGGGTAGCTGATGTTCAGCAGTGGACGTACTTCGGTTGATGTGGAAGTTACTTTAACTAAACTACACCTCATACCATGAAGCAAAATAATTTTTCGTAGCTTATAGTTTCGCCTCAAAGTTTTTACCTTCACGAAAAAACTTTAATATGAACTTTTAAAACTTGCAATTGTATTTATTTGTTCAATAGAGTGTATTTTTGTATATTGTATAATCTTCTCTTTTTTTAAATGTAAAAACTAGTGAATATTTGTATGGTCAACATCTAATAAATAAAATCGTAACTCCGCGTGTCTGTACATAGAACATATTTCCAATAAAATATATTTGGTCTAAGGATAAGTACGAGTAATAGAACACATTATGATCATTTTTGGGTTTTATGTCTGTTAGTTTGTGCATACATCACGTAAAAACTATTGAATCGATTTTGGTAGGCTTTTCACAGAAACATAGGGTTTAATTCGGAGTAATATTTAGTCTTTATTTCATCGCAATGGGCTTAATAAAAAAATATGGGAATTTTTAGTTTCGAATACATTGTAAATAGGTAAGCAGTATTACAAATAAGTGTATTTATTATAATAATGTTCGGTGCAATTCAGATTATGATGCGTTAGGACTACATCTGAACTGTTGCGGGTGTGGGAGTAAACGTGTTCGTGGGAGTGGGCGTGGGCGTCTGAGTCGGGGTCGAGGTTGTAGACGAATTGAGAATCAGTAGTCCACGAGTGGAGCCGAGGGCACAGCTTTTATTAAATAAAAATTTTGCCCATCAGTTGGCCACCACTGCCGACACTTTTCCGCTCTACTGTAAATATTGCAGTTTAATATTTTTCGCAACACTACAAAATATACCAGGTTAGGTACTATATCTACATTGTATATATCTACATAGTGTGCCGTTCGCTTACTGGATTCATGTCCATAAAATATTACCTCAGACACGAGCTGGCGCTATATAGGCTATAACACGCTAACTACATGGTTTAATATTTATTATAAAATTAATAATATTATAATTAATTAATAATATATGGTACCAAGATGAACAATACAAATACAATACAAAATGTATTTATTATCTCAACACAAAGATGAATTATATATTCTTTATTGCACAAATTTTAAAAGTAAATACAGTTACAAATTTTGTGTACAAAGGCGAGCTTATCTCTAAAAGAGATCTCTTCCAGCCAACCCTACAGGGTGTGAGATAAGGCACTAAGAGCGAGGGGGCAAAAAGTGCATAATATACTACATAATAACTAAATACTGAAACTACTTTACACACACATATATAGTAAATAAATATTTATAATAAATAATAATAAATATAATAAACATACATAAATACATACATATCATATTATACTGAGTGAGACAGATAGTGCTCTTTTAGTTTAGTTTTAAAGGTTGTCACCGACGTACTATCTCGAAGAAGTACAATTATAATGTATAAAATTAAAATGAGTAAAATTTATCTTTTGTGAGAGACTGGTGCCTAAAAATAGGATGAACCTGTGAAATCAGGTCACCAGGCTCCCACCCCATGGAATTTAGGCGCATCACCTTGCCATACCAAGCAATTAGATTAAATTAGATAAAATAGAACTCGCTTCACTTCGATAGTGCTCTGAAATGTTTGCAGAATGCCAATGGATTAGGTTTCAAAGAAAGTGAAGTCACTTGAGTGAGACTCGCACGTGAGTTTGTATTTTAGAAAATAGCACTACTGGTCGCTCTTTGCTGCCAGTCGTGTGTAAAATAAATACATAAATATCACGGACATTCACACCAATTATCCAGTCTCAAACTAGGTAGAGCCTGTGCTATGGTTACTAGATAACGGATAGATATACTTAAATAAATATACAAACATCCAAGATTTGGGTACAAACATTCATATTCATCATACGAACATTTGTCCCTAGCGGGATTCGAACCCGCAACCTCCGGCATGGCAGGCCGAGAGCTATCCCGTTCCGCCACGGAGGTCGTCAAGTATTAAGTCATCTGTGATAATACTCCTCAATTGGCATCAATTCTTCAATGCAATTACGTAATAACTACTCAGTCTCGATTCCTGTAGGTATTTTCCTTCCATTTGCGTCGCTGTTTACTACTCGACATTGGAATTTAATTTCAGAATATTAACTTTCCACTCCGTCACAATTTCTTTGGAAGTTATTGAGAGACTAATAATTTTACAATTTCTTTGACAATCGTTGGTAGATTAGGTTTAGATAAATGTTTCATTTTTCTCAGTATCTGTAGCTCAAGTATCTATATATTTTTTTTATTTTTTTTATTTAAGCCTCCTATGATAGTGGTTATTACATTATTAATACAAATAAGCATTTACATTAAGAATTAATTGCATATGTAGTCAAGAAAATATAATTACATGTCACTCGTAGGGAAAAATAATAATAATTCAATTTAGTTAATTAGTTACATCACATGTCGTACCGTTAAATTATAATCTTAATAATATGCAAAATTAGTTAATGGTCAAACTTAATATTAAATTAGTCATTTCATTAATATTACTTACTAATTATCACATGTCACATCCGGTATCTATATTACTAATAAATAATTATATGTATAGCCCAATGCGAAGAACTATATTTCCCATCCAATAAAAGTTATTGGGAGTTTGTCAAATCTGCACTGAACGGTCTTAGGATTAAAGAGACTAATATTTCAGAATTGTTTTTATTGGTAAAAAAACACCGTCGTTTCTTTTAATCTTGTTCTTTTGCTCTCACTTCATCATCATCATGTCAGCCTTTAGATGTCCACTGCTGGACATAGGCCTTCCCCAATGAACGCCACCACACCCGGTCCTCCGCCCTCCGCATTCAGCCGCTTCCGGCCATCTTCTTTAGGTCGTCGGTCCATCTGGCGGCAGGGCGTCCCACCCTGCTCGTGCCAATCCGTGGTCTTCACTCTAGAACTCGTCTGCCCCAACTGCCCACTGCCACTTCAGCTTGCTAAGTCTTTCGGCTATGTTCTCACTTGTTCAGTCTCAATTTATGCCTATCTGTATCGTCTTCGTCAGTTAGTCATGGCATTAATCAAGGAGGCTTGACGCCACTAATTCTACTTAAACTACTATTAAAGAAGTTTACAAGTTTGTTCGTTCGTTCCGTTCATTCCTTCGTTCGTTCGTTCGTCTGTTCATTCATTAGTTCGCTATTTTGTTTGATAGAGGTGATCTCAGAAACTAAAGCCGATGTTAAAAATTATTTTATTGTTGAACAGTTGATAGGCCATATTTTACCAGCCTTCATCAAAGGGTTGGCTGCGAAACGGATTAATTAAAGGAATTAGAGAAGAAATTTGTTAATATTGTATTTTATTCGCTGGCGGACGCTTGTCTTTAACAAAATAGTCATACTTACATGAAAAAGTTATTTATTACGTCCGTCAAAGTGTTGAAGTGATTGTAATGGGACTTTAAAGGCAGGATTGACCTTAACGTTTGACAGGTTGCGTGCTGCATAATAGGCTAGTAATCCAATTTGTTGGGCGGAGGCGTTAAATAATTTATAGGTGGGAGCGTATTCAGTGAGGGGATACGGGATAACCCCTTACATTGAAATAAGTTGTACATCATCTGGTTATTTTTGTCTCCACTGCAGGAGCACAACCGTCTCTCATCTGCCGGAGACAGACGGAGGATTTGGCCTACACTCCCCGCGCTGGCCAGACGGGTGGGGAGGCCTGATTGATGTTTTATAATGTATTCCCTTAGTCGCCTTGTACGACATCCACGGGGAGAGTTGGAGTGGTCCTATTCTACTCTACCGGAAACCACATTTTAATAAACATCAATCAGGCCTCCCTAACCCGTCTGGCCAGAGCGGGGAGTGTAGGCCAAGTCCTCCGTCTGTCTCCGGTAGATGAGAGAGGGTTATGCTCCTGCAGTGGAGACAAAAATAACCTGATGATGGAAACCACACGGCAGTTGTACAGTAATATTGAAAAGGAACTAATGTAGAAAAATAGGTTATTGTATTGAACCGCTTTAAAACTGCATTTAACAAAATGCATACAATACAATATCATTTTTAAAAAATCCGACACGGGTCAGAGTAATTTTTATACGGCGTTTTCTCTTTAACACTAATTTCCCGAGCTCGTATATCATGGAAATAAATAGGAAATTGGGGCTATTTAAAGAGGTAAGTGTTTCTTTTATGATATGTACTGACGCGTGCATTAATGCAGGGATGTGTGACGTCTATCCACTGCAGTGTGATCTAATAACAGACGTCAAAATACGAAAGGGCTGGGCATTACCTAGCAGAGAGAATCAGCGTCACTATACAGCGGGGTAATGCTGCCAGCCTTTTGAGCACGCCCCCAGTAGTAGGAGCCATTTTAACCTTAGTTTTTAAAATTAGTATTCTAGTTTTTATTTTTTATTTATTTCAACATTGAATCTATTATTTATTACATTGACTAAAATGTATTGAAATTACTTCATTTTATTTATAACGTAATCAAAATAATTGTGTTCTGTGAGCTCCTATGGTTTGATTAAATTGTGTGAAGGCCTCTGATTTCATAGTTAACATTCATGTTTTATAGCAATCATCATCAGCCGAAATACGTCCACTGCTGGGCATACTCGTAAGCCTCCCCAATAGAATGTCACTTTGGGCGTCCATTCGTGGATTTGCCATAACCACCACGCTTGGCAGGCGGATTGGTTTATTATAACGTCACATAATATAGAATGGATCGTTATCAGAAAATACTCTGGACATCTTTTAATATGACCCCCTGAGTTAATCCGTCTCTGTAAAAACAGATTATTCTGCATAAGGTACTACATTGTGGCCGCAAGTGCCTCGGGACGACACCTGTTCACATTCCGAATAGTTTCTAATAAGTTATTAACAGCTATCAAAGTCTTATGTACTTATCAAGTAATATTATAAGTGTAGGAGGTAAGGCTAGAGCCTTGACAGCCAAATTCGGTAATTGCTTCAGGTGGGCTCTTTTCAACTAGCACAGGCATTGATTAAACGAGGATTGGACAATTCACAACCGGGACCAATATGAACCAATTGTACATAGTTGTCTGTCCCCGGTATGATCGAATCCTCGATCTCTGGCGCTTGACTTTAATGACCAAGTCAATAGGGTAACAAGGCGGCCAAATGCTGCTAGTTTGTAGCTTAATAGCTCCATAGTGGGGGTATATCAGTGTTAGGTACCCTCACCTCAAAATTGACCCATTTTATGGCTGCATATTTCGCCAGCGTTCTAGCGAGGTTACCGTCAGGGGTGGTTGATATTGTATAAGGTCTGAGAGCATGGCTCGATCCGGAAAAGAACTGCGAGAAGAACCTGACTGGGGAATAAATAAGAAGACCAAGCTATTTATAAGCACAGTCGTATACCTACGTTTGAGTACAAGCTGTTACCATCTGGATGAGGGTTAAGGCACTGCGCGGAAAACAGCGACTGGCTTACGTACAGAAACTTGGCTGCCATATTTAGCCCGACAGAGACGTCGTACTGGGCATGGAGTTAAGCGACAAGCGAGTAGGACAAGGGTCTAGTAGATTAAGGGCAGGGTCGCTGCTCCAAGCCTAACTGCTTGGCACGAGTTGCTGGCTATTTAATCAAGGTCTGCTCGCAATTTTCTTTCATCGACTCATCATCCCACTAGCTCAAGAGCAAAGTTGCGAACCAAAGACCGACCCCCAGAAGCAAAGGACGCATGTCGCTTGGCGCCACATTCATCCGACACGTAATCTGACTCGCTCACTCTCATGAAGGGTCGCATCTATCCTTCCTTGTTGCGTGCGGAGTTTTAATGCAATTAGACATTAATGCTAAGTCATCATTGCCGTGTGGTTTCCGGTAGAGTAGAATAGGACCACTCCAACTCTTCCCATGGATGTCGTAAAACAACAATCAGGCCTCCCCAACCCGTCTCTCCAGCGCGGGGAGTGTAGGCCAAATCCTCCGTCTGTCTCCGGCAGATGAGAGAGGGCTCCTGCAGTGGAGACAAAAGTAACCTAATGATGATGATGATGCTAAGTCATCCGTGTCAAAGACTACTACAAGTCATAACCGACTTACCTACTCTAACTTTTCATAGTCGGTGCAGCCCCCCATGGGGGGGGGGGGGGTCCCATACTGTGTTCTCCAATACAAAGTCTCCACTCCAGCCTGTGATAGATGTGCCCTGTCAACTGCCACTGCTAATCCGTTCGGTTGTCCTTCGTAGAATCTCTTTGTTACAAATCATAAACTTAGAAACCTCGAGCACAGTCCTCTCCATAGCTTAACTTAAACTTAATGTATACTTGATAATCCACATTGCCAAGGCAGGACGCATTGACTAAAGATAAATTTTAGCATAAAATGATTTAAGCATCATAAAGTAATACCAATAGATATACGTTGACTAAAAAGAGGTACAAAATATTTCAAAGAATAAGTTGTTTGACACTTGACCTTACTATGTAAACTAGAAAGTGAATTATAAACAAAATCTTCCCTAGGAAATGTCCTAAGTTCAGAATGGACCACCTCCGGCGTAGTCGCGGCCAGCATTTAAATGAAATTATTTTCAAAAATTAAATGTCAAAGTTTGTTCAGTCATAATAAAGATTTCGCCATCCAATTCCATTTTATGTGTTTTATTTAGAACTAGCTGTGCCCGTGGCTCCGCTCGCGTGCACTACTGATCTAAATCTATGAAATCTATATATAGTTATTTAAAGAACATCATTGTTTGATACAAATCCCAACGACATTAGCATTTTTTATCCTAAATGTATATCACATTTTGGTTTCCAGGTTGGAGAGGAAGCGTCGTTCTGTTGCCACGTCACCTTCCGCCCCAGTATGAGCAGAGCTTTACGCTGAGCTGAGCAGCGCACACGCATAAACAATTCAGAGGAAGTTCGGGGGCTCTGCGCCTCGTGTCGGAAATACGAGGCGCTTCCGGTAAAATGGCGGCCTGAGTTTATTTCAGCGTTTGAATAATGTTTGTAGGAAGGGAGATTTAACTGTATGTGAAATACAGAATGTAGGTAACAAAGTCAGTACGTATATATATATGTATGTTTATATCTACAGATAGATCGTACAGTTCACAACGGCACGCTTCACTCCTATAAATCGCGTACATTTCATTGTATACGTTATATTGTTTCTGTGTTACTTCTATCGTTATGTATATATGTAACTCGAGACATAATTCGAGATAATAAGTCGGTGACATCCTTTAAAACTAAACTAAAAGAGCACTATCTGCTCACTCAGTATAATATGATATGTATGTATTTATGCATGTTTCTTAAATTATTATAAGTATTTACTTTATATATATGTAAAGTAGTTTTCGTATATAGTTATTATGTAGTCTATTATGCAATTTTTGCCACCTCGCTCTTAGTGCCTTGTCTCACACCCTGTGAGGTTCTCTTTTAGAGATAAGCTCGCCTTTGTACACAAACTTTGTAACTTTATTTAGTTTAAATTTATGCAATGAAGAATATATATACACGTACAGTAAGATACTGCTGTGTCGTGTGGTTTCCTGTAGAGTAGAATAGGACCACTCCAACTCTCCCCGTGGATGTCGTACAAGGCGACTGAGGGAATATATTATAAAACATCAATCAGGCCTCCCCAACCCGTCTGGCCAGCGCGGGGAGTGTAGGCCAAATCCTCCGTCTGTCTCCGGCAGATGAGAGAGGGTTGTGCTCCTGCAGTGGAGACAAAAATAACCTGATGATGAAAGATACTGAAGTTCAGCCTCCAGGACTTGAACCTATAATAACGGATAAATTCCCTAACAGTATATTGGAGTGGAAATTAATTGGCAGTCAAATTACGTAAATCTTTATTTATAAAAACATTTAAAAGTGTTTCTTCTTTGCAAGTACACTACTCAAAATATCTATAGACCAGATCAAAGTTTACAAAAAAAAGGGCGTCTGGAAAGCTAAAGGTGGAGAGGAGTGGAGCCTGGCGACTTAATTGCCGGTAGAGTAGATTAGGACCACTCCAACTCTTCCCATGTCGCACAAAGCGACTAAGGGAATACATTATAAAACATGAATCAGGCCTCCCCAACCCGTCTGGCCAGCGCGGGGAGTGTAGGCCAAATCCTCCGTCTGTCTCCGGCAGATGAGAGAGGGTTGTGCTCCTGCAGTGGAGACAAAAATAACCTGATGATAAAATCTTCCGTCTGTCTCCGGTAGATGAGAGAGGGTTGTGCTCCTGCAGTGGAGACAAAAATAACCTGATGATAAATAATTATTGGAATCAAAAGCAACAAAACCCAAAATAAATACCAACTAGTCCAACAGTGGGTCAGTTAGTAGCATGTCGGGTAGTTGATCGCGTCTATCTGGCAGTCCCGACAGCGCCTATCGTTACACGGTGTCCACTTCAGACTCATCTGCCCGAAGGAGTATGGATTCTGAGGCCTGCCCACTGCTACTTGAGCTTACTTATTCTTTTGACTATGTCTGTGCACTCGTCTTCGTCGCATTTCCTCATTCTAATCTACTATAGAAATTAATTTCCTAATTGAAAAATTTACCAAGTTAATTCGACCTGTATATTTTTTGAGCAGTATACCTGTCTGATATAATTAAACTGTATTGGACGGATGACATTGATTAGTAATTAGTTATTACATATAATTTATTTTAATTGCTTAGCAATATGTAGGTACTAACTTATTTATTGTATAATCAAAATGTGTTGTCTATAATACAGTTGTTAAGTTATTTCCACACACGAAGAAATTATTTGTTTAAAATTAAGTACATCGAAATTCACGTAGCAAAATATACTCTTTACAGGCTGCAGGCTGTAAGGATACATCGACTCTGCCTACCTCTGTGGGACCAAGCCATTATGTATGTTATGTAACAAAAACGACAACTGTTAGTGTGCAAATGAGATAGCATGATTTTATGGTTCACAAAGGAGAATGCCCAAAACTGGGCTGAAGATGCGTCTTCATCATTCATGTACCAAAAATATTGCCCTGAATTATCCCTTCAATTTTTTTAAAGGCAATGGAATAGGTCGTTTATAAATAACATAATAACAACCCTGATTGTTTCCGCCGGTTTCAATCTAAGTAAGATTATTAAAATTTCCCATTAAATAGTTAAACGATTTTCTTTTTATAATAATCATAAGTATTATTCCTTTATTTTAACGACAATTTGATCCAGATGCAAGGTTCAAAGTTCGAGGCCCAACTTCCATACAATTTTGGGCATTGTCCTTTAATTGGTCGATTGTACGTACCACGGATGCTGTCTTTTTATATGATCACATCCTCATCATCCTGAAATTAATGCCACGTGAATTCCAATGCCTGTTCAGTGTTTGACGTCATAACCAGAAATAAAACTTTTCAGGACCGGAATACATGTCACTGGGTTTAATTAAACGTTGTGTTGTATTTTATCGTCTTTTTTAGTTATCGACTCGATATCGATTAGTATGTAATTAGTGATCCAGCAATCACTAGTTTCTGCAACGAAAAGTTCTATCTCTGGTTACAATTAAGTTCTTATAAAGGATAAAATCATCAAATGTTTTTATCCTCGCACACGCCAGGCTCAGGCGGTATGTGCACTGCGTTGGTCCCGTGTTTGTTGTCTACGGGGTAACTGACTTGGTCCATCTTCATTGAGTCCACCTTCGTTGGGTCCATCTTCGTCTGGTCCATGGTCATTGGTTCCTGAAAGTTTACAGTTTTTTAATTAAAAAAAAAGGTATTAAAATGTGTATCCGCCATACGAGTACATGTCGTGTGGTTTTCGGTAGAGTAGAATAGGACCACTCCAACTCTTCCCGTGGATGTCGTACAAGGCGACTAAGGGAATACATTATAAAACATCAATCAGGCCTCCCCAACCCGTCCGGCCAGCGTGGGGAGTGTAGGCCAAATCCTCCGTCTGTCTCCGGCAGATGAGAGAGGGTTGTGCTCCTGCAGTGGAGACAAAAATAACCTGATGATGATGAGGATCCGCCGTACTATGGGCATAAGTCATGGTCTTCATTATTCCCAGCATGGGAATTGAACCCACCTCTACTCAAGTCACTATGGTTTTTTTTACATAAACCATGTAGGACAAACTGAGCTTATATGGGAACCCCTTGATAAATAGCATATTGTTGTATATGTTTTATGTTATATGTATCCACTGTTTGCCCTAACACGCAGTTTCCTATTTCGCTGGTAGGCTGGCTGAAATCTTTTGGAGAGAAAAGCTTCACCTTTGTATATTTGCTTTCCAAATAAAGTCACCAGCCCTAGTTCCTAATCCAATGATGATAAAGTTAAAATTAGTGATCTTGGTCACTTATCAAAGCGCATAGACTGCGTACATCCTAATTCCTATTTTTACTTGTAACAATAAATACATTTTTTTTATTATTAATCAACAAAGTTTTACAATATATAAGTTACAGTAATGTCCACAGAAATGGAAGTCCATTTGTATGTGGACAGAGCGCTCACGTGATCAGTACATTAGTCTACACCCATCGACAAGAAGTGCTTGTGCAGTTCTTGCTTTAGTAATCTACCTGATGCAATGTATTTTAAATCAGATGGCAGTGAATTCCAAATTTTAGCCATAACATAACCACTGGTATTTCATATATACGGATACTTACCCATTCCCATATTAGAATCTTCGTCAGTACGATGGGAATTGGACAAGGATAGAGCATCACAAATGTAACATCGAGACCGGGACCAACTTGTACAATTTGAACAAAGCTGTCTGTCCCTGGTGGGATCGAACCGACGACCTCTGATGCACGAGTCTAACGACCTTGCTTCTGAGCCAACTAGGCAGTAATAAATCTGTGCCTCCAGTAATAAATGATCTAACTTAGAAAGAAATAAATTCGTTTTAAAAATAAACAGATTTTTTTTCTTGATAACGGTTGAGTGGTTTTTATTGAATTTGATTAGAAGGAACATTTATCCGTTTTCAAGAAAAAAAGTTCAGGACCATATTAAAAATAATTTATTTGGTCTCCTGAAAATTTGCATTATATAAGTTACATCCTGTTTCACTGGAGGATGTTGTATGTGTAATAAAATGTATAATTTTCTGAACAAGCTAATAATATAGGTATTTTGATTCTCATAAACGGCCATAATTATCGAAAAGGTCTGAATAAGCGGAGCCTTAGGTACTTACATGTTCTGAATCAAGCCTATCCATTTCGTGGAATGATTTCATCATTTTCTGCGATCTCTTCTGCGCAGACGCAGCACGCTGCTGTAGTATCTGTTGATAAGGTATAAATATTGGAATCAACAAGTTGTTCTATGTAGATATAGATGGCTCTGGACTTCACATGGATGAGGTTCCAGTGCCACATGACTGGACAGTCCGCACGCTCCAGTATATTATGGTATTAAGGAGGCTGTTGGGAATGTCCCGTAAGCGACGCATCAGAGAGATTATAAACGATCTCTATGTACTACTGACTAGATGGAGCGATCAAAACAATCGCTCTGTTTCACGCAAGTAGCCACTACTCTTTGAAAGCTCACATTCACTTTGAAACTTGTGCAGTTACTACTCAGAACATTTAATTATTTTTTAAATATTGACATTATTTAACCGTAGCGTTAATATTTAGTAATAATTAAATGTTCTGCGTAGTAACTGCACAAGTTTCATTGTGAATGTGAAAGAGTTGTGGCTACTTGCGTGGAACAGAGCGATTGTTTGGAACGCTCCATCTAGTAGTACATAGAGATCGTTGGAGATTATGAATTTTCGCTCTATAGACGTAAAACTGTCAATACATGCCTTAATAATGTTGTGTTTTTTTTTCTTGAAAACGGTTCAATGTTTCTTCATATTCATGTGAAATTCCATCAAAAACAATCGTCCGCTTTCAAGAAAAAAAGAATACAGAATACAGAATACAGAAACGTTTATTTACCAAAAAATCTTATATATAATTACATATTAATTTTGTTATTGTTATTTATACAATGGTAACCTTAGATTAATTACTATTTAACAAAATTATGCGGACAGGTCACAGGGTTATAATTATAGCATTTCACAGATGGCACCAAAAAATATTAGAACACTTTTAAAAATCATTTAATGCGTGACTTTACAATGTTCTGATTTTTTGTCTTGTAAACGGTTCAATGTTCCTTCATATTTATGTGAAATCCCATAAAAAAAAACTATAATCCGTTTTCAAGAAAAAAAAATCAGAACACTTTTAAAAAATCATTTATGTGGTCTGTTATTGTGGTATGTTTTCACTGAAGGCATTGAATTATATTACCGTCTGTCTCCTCTGTTCTGCCTCAGCCAGCTTCTCCTCAATGTCCGGCAGACTGATCTCAGCCTGGGGCGGCTGCAGCAGCCTCTGTACATGCGGCGGCGGCGTGGTTGACATCCGACGGGTGCCGTCGAACTCTTCCAGAGGTATCTCGAAGGCAATAGCTGGAAAATAAAAAACTTTAAGTCTATTAAATTAAGCTGCAACGTGGTAACCTATAGGGAGCTCTCGTACGTTGATTTCGGCCACAAAGTCAAAGTCAAAATCATTTATTGCATATGAGTACACTTGGTACATTTATACACGTCATTTTTTTTTATCGACTACCGCTTCCTTGGTGTTAGCGCTGTGAAGAAGAAACGGCGCAACAAACTTCACGCAACACATCTTTTAAAAATCAAGTTTGCATACAATTAATAAAGATTTTGCGAAGCTGAATTAACATTAGTACCAGGCATCTTTGTCATTCAAATAATCGTTTACTTTATAATAGGCTTTCTTACAAAGTTGTTTTTTAATGTGAATCTTAAACTTTCTGTCCGTCATATTTAAGATTTCCTCTGGTAGTTTGTTGTAGAAGCATATACATTGCCCCGTGAACGATTTGCTGACCTTACTTAGTCTTAACCCTGGTAAAACAAGTCCACAAAAATTCCACATTCGACGGACAGCTTAATTTTATATAGTTTTCCTGACCAACGTGGACTTTCCCATCATTCCACATTGGACAGATCGTTAATTCCGCCTGTGACAGACGAAGATAAATTTATATTTTTATGTCACATGTTGTTCGGCGATGTTGTTCGCAACACATCACGTCAAGGGGTATCACGGGGAGAAAAGGGGAACGAAGAAAGCCACTTTGCGACATTAAATTGCACAAAGTAGCGATACATCGTCTCTGCCTACCCCTCTGGGACCAAGGCGTGAGCATTATGTATGTCACATGTAGATCTTGGTTCAACTTGTTAAGAAAATCCAGAATATTACAATATACTTTGGAAGGTGTATTCGTACATATCCGTGCTCAGCTCAGTCCTTAATTTTTTTTAATTTTAATAAAATCCTATCTCAAATCAGATTTCAGAAAATATATGGAATGAAGTTATGTGACATAGTGAGGAATGCAGTGATACGTGAGAAGTGTGGTTTAAAAGAAGATGTAGTAACGAAGGTAGAGAAGGGTATGTTGCGTTGGTTTGGACATTTAGAGCGTATGAGTGAAAGTAGAGTGACAAAAGAAATGTACAGTGTGAATGTGGAAGGAACTACAGCTAGACGTCGTCCTAGGAGGATGTTCAAGGATTAAATTAGTAACGTCCTCAAAGAGGCTGGGGTCCGCAATGAGAAGAATAAAAGGAGGCGGAGGTCAAGGTTAATGAATGTGAGTGAGTCTAGTGAGGTGCGTCAGGTACGCGCAAAGTGGTGATCCAACGTCTTGGCCTACCCCTCTGGGACCCGGGAGTGAGCGTTATGTATGTACGAGAAAAAAAACTTACGAGGTTTCGGCTTAGCTGGGGTATCTGGCAACACTACAGTTGGTAGATCATCGTCGTGGTGACCGTTGCTCATTCCATTGCCGTTGGCCACCTTATGATGACCGTTCGCGCTCTCCGCTGCGGGAACTACGTTCCCAGACGAACCGCATCCCATTTTGCTCAGTCGGTTAATTGTCTATTGTGATGCGAAGTTTATGGTTAGGTCACTTTTTGTGTTTGCACTGTACATGTTTAGGTATTTTCTTTTACACTTATTTTTTTGGAATTCGAGTAATTTATTTTAATGTTTTTGCATTTAAATCAATATATGCTATTAATGAAAAGAACTTATACTATAGTACTTATTATTCTGACCTTTGAATGACCCTGCTAAGGTCTTCAGGGTCATTCAAAAATTAACCTCACAAACTTTGGCAATTACATCTATATGATTGTACAATCAATTTCGAAAACGGAGCGGATTTGACTAAAAAAAATTTCTTCTTATTATACATACTTATAAAATATGAGTCTAAACAACATCAAGCCTGTCTCACTATATTTGTAAAAATATATCTACGCGGCCCCGATTGCCGGGGTACCTAGGCGAATCGCGGACGACTGTCATTGTGCGTCACTCTAGCTCAGACAAAGTCGAATTTTAGTAATCTGACCCAGACAGGATTTAGTTTTTTTTTTTTTTTTTCGAAAGGACATTGCTATTGGCCCTGAAGGCCTTCACAGCTTCACCGGAGGGAGAGCGAGCGCAGGTGCGCTCGGCTCAGTTAGCTGGCGCAGAGGGCGCTCAGCGCTAATTTTAGGGGGGTGCAACTGGCCTAAGGGCGCCCATGGGGCACGGACCTCGGCTTAGGACGTTGCTGTGAGTCTGTATAGTCGGGGAGAAGCGACCGGAGGTGTGACGGTAGCGTGAGTATCTGTGTGAGGTGGAGGTGGGGCGCCGTCCTCGCCGGCGAGGGCGGTATGTCGGTGCAGTGTTCCTATCGGGCGCCTGGCGGCGGATTGCCAGTGTGATCTCGTCGTCAGGATCGTCTAGTACATGTCTAGGTCGACGCTTTCGGACGCTTGCGTCTGTGCGAGGGTGGTAAGTGGTGGCACTCACCAAACGCTGGTTAGGATGTTCAGCAGCGGCATCGAAGAAATCCCTAGATCTTAATTTTAAGTATTGAGCTATGGTAGGAAGTTGGAGGTCAATATGGAGATTTTCATTGCGCACGAACCACGGTGCACCCGTGGCTCTGCGCATGAAACGGTTTTGGAGGGTCTGGAGTCTGTGGATGTGTGTGGGAGCGGCATGGGCGAAGACAGGACTGGCGTAGGTAAGGATTGGACGTATGCAAGTTTTGTATAAAGTCAGCTTATTTCTAAGTGACATTTTGCTATTTTTACCTATGAAGCAACCGAGACGGCCGAGAATGAGGGCCGCTCTGTTGCGTACGCGTTTGATGTGAGGCTGAAATGTGAGACCTGCGTCTAGAGTGACGCCTAGATACTTGACCGTCTTTTCCCATGGGATCGGTCGGTCGTATAGTGAGATCTGGTCGACACCGTTCCTGGGTCGATTGGGGCCCCTGTAAAAGTACATTGCTGCACTCTTTTCAGGGTTCACTTCGATCCTCCATTTCCGGAACCACTCGCCTAGGGCGTTGGCTGCGGACTGGAGCAGTCGAATGACTCTGGAACGGTTTCGGCCCGGCGTGTAGAGGGCAGTGTCATCTGCAAAGAGAGCGAGCTTTACACCAGGGGTACGGGGGATATCGTTAGTCAGGATTTAGTATCCATAACGTACTATTTTGTACTCAAATTTGTACTAAAGTCTGAGCTGGAATGATGTCACCCAGCTCAGATATTATGAACTGCTAGCTATTGCCCGCGACTTCGTCCGCGTGGACAACTTAACATTACAAGTTATTGAATATTTCCCGTAGGAATAAGATGTTTTTTCGGGATAAAAACTATCCTATATTCTATTCCAGGACCTAACCTATATGTGTGCCAAGTTTCATCCTGATCCTTCCCGTGGTTAAAGCGTTGTTGTTGTAGTGATTGAGTAACAAACATCCAAACTTTCGCATTTATAATATTAGTAGGAAGATACGTACTTAAATTCTGGTCACACCATTAATGCGAGCGGCCCTATTCTAAGCCGGGAACTTTTTTATTGGTTGAAGTTTCTAAACCTAAATTAGAGTCGATTCCTTCCCTCAAAAGCACGCAATCAATTAATAGTCGATCCCTTACATTTTCCATCAACGCCTCCATGACAAAAGACTTCCATTTATCATCAGAGGGGGCCCGCGAGTCGAGCCTGCTTGTTCCGGATTCGATTCTGGGTCAAGCAATTTGTAAAACGGGAATTCGGAATATGATGTGCCTGTGTGTGTTTAAAAATGGCGGAGCTCTGCGAATTCAAAGTACAATGGTTTTCACTGAAAGTGACAGGCTTACTGGCCCAGTGGATCTGGTGATTGCTTCGTACGCGAGTCTATGGTTTAGTAATTATATGTGACATATTTGCCGTGTGATTCCAGGCTTAGAATACTTGTTGAAACTAATTTTAAATATTTAAATTATTGTAATTTTGAAATGTTTGCATGTGTGAGAAATAAATAAATTATTATTTGGGGTGGCCGAATAATAATAATAACAATTTATTTTATCTCACACATACTAACATTTCAAAATCACAATAATTTAAATATTTTAAAATAAGTTTCAACAAGTATTCTAAGCCTGGAATCACACGGCAAATATGTCACAAACATCCAAACATCTAACTTTAGAATTTAGAATATTAGTAGGATTATAGTATATTAACTTAGTAGCCTTGGCTTCCTATAGTAGGTATATTACAAAGAATGAATCCAAAACTGGTACCATTACACTCACTACAAGTTCCCCTTCGAATCTTTAAAATTATGGACTAAATTGCATAGCTTTTCGTTGTTAAAAATCAAAGATATGGTTTAGTCGACAAATGCCTAATTTGCAATAGGACTACCGAGTCTGGAAAGGACCAATTCTCAGATATCTATCTATCTCAAAAGATACCTCACAGCTTCCGATTTCACTTTTCTCCGACCGGCATCGACACCGGTAGATTACCGGTAAAAGCAAATCGGTAAATATTACCGGAGGCGATCCGTGGTATTTCCTGCGGCGCGCACCGTGTCGCGGGAACGGTAACGTCGTCGTAACAGGGCAATTAAGTATTCCGTATTGGCTGAAAAGTGAATCACTAAGAAATGGTTGCCCTTTTGAATTTTTATTTCTTAGTTTTGTATTTTGTAGATGCGTTTTTGAAAACTGATTTTGAGGTTTTCGTATTCGATACTGCGAAATCTACCTTCCGCTGCTATTTTAATAATCTACCCAAGTAACTTCTCGCTTTTAGCAATAAAACCGCTTAGGTGTACTAAAGTACATACATACATACATAATGCTCACGCCTTGGTCCCAGAGGGGTAGGCAGAGACGATGTATCGCCACTTTACGCAATGTAATATTGCAAAGTGGCTTTCCTTCGTCCGCTTTTCGCCCCGTGATACCCCTTGACGTGATTTGTTGCGAACAACATCGCCGCCTTGTTGAGGTACCATGGTTAAGTACTAAAGTAAACTATTTTAATCTTGTATTTTTGTATTTTTATAGTGCATTTAAGGCTTGGGTATCATACCCCCAAAATAGTGTGTGTGCATTGAATTTAGACTATGACAATTAAGGTTATATGTATAATGTATGTGAAAAATGAAAAATAGTTTATTTTGACAACGAGAATGGTACCAACAGATCATGTTGTTGTGACCTTCTATTAAGTGAAATACATATGTGTCAGAAGGTCACGCTCCTCCATATCTAGTTAACATTACAGTACCTACCCAAAACAATGGATTTCAAAAACGATACTAACGGCATTAATAAAATATGGCTTAAAAATTAATAATATGAAGGGAAAAGAAAATTAAGAATAATTGTGTGTGTGTGTGTGTGTGTGTGTGTGTGTGTATGTGTATAAATAATAAATGATTTATTATTATGTACAGTCGCGCACGTTAAATTGGGTTGCAGCATCGGTGCTCTAGTTACTCCGATAATACGCTTTACTCCGTTAAAGCGTGCTCTCCATGTTTGTATTCGTCCTATACACTTGACATTGACAAAATCCTCAGAGAGACCAGTTTAAGAAAAAGATGAAATCTAGTTACTTCATAGAACATAATTATAGTTAGTACCTAGATACTTTTACTATATAAACAGTCGAAAATTATTAGAATTCAATTCATGGTATGGGTCACACTGTCTGGTGTCGTCGAGGTTGATACATGCCATGGGCCCGGCCGTCTACAACAGGATACCCGGCCATATAAAGAACGCTCCTTCCAACCAGTCCTTTAAACTGAAGCTGAAGAAGTGGCTGCTCGAGCGAACCTTCTATAGCTTCGATGAATTTATCGAAAGTAATTTTAAGTCATTTTAAACAGTTATACTGTTAAATGTGTTTTTTATGGTTTTAATTTAACTTTATATTATTATCATATTATGGACTGAGAATGAGGTTTAAAACATTTCTCTCACTCTCTGTCAAGTTTTTGCATTGACCAGTAATGTTGAACTACACTTTCATACAAATGATATGAAATGAGAGGTCAACTTGTAGATCAGTCTCCTGACATTTTATTAAGATCTAACGTATACCAGATTGTGCCCCGAACTCAAAGTTATTAAAAAGTGAAAACGCTGTCAAATTCCTTTCAGTAGTTTCCAAGATTAGCCCGTACATACATACATACAGACAGGCACGACATTTTTAATTATATTTTGGACACTACTGGTCTTAAGTAATGTCTGGGTAGTGAATTTTTTTTTAACTTCAATGTACAGATTCGCTTTTCTTTTGTTTTTCTACTCTTTTATTATACATATGTATAGATTATCTAAAGTGTTAATATTAAGATGTACACATAAAATTAGTTTTTTTTATTTTTTAGCCCATATTTAGCCAGTATATGACTTTGTTTAGAAAAGAATGTTTCAAAATATTGTCTCCTGTTTTCATTTTTCGGAACTCTGTAAATGCAAATTATATATATTTGAAGTTCTATGAGTTCTATTCCAGTACATTCAATTACATTAGGAACCGAATGTTTTTTGAAGTCATCTAGAACTTTATACGTGTGATTGTTTTTAACTAATATACAAGAACCTCCACATCTGCGATATCTAAATAAAGATGCGGCTAGTTTGTAGTTTGGTATTAATAAGGAATTTTCATCTCCGTCGGTCATATTATGCTCCGTACTACATAAGATATCAATGGGCTTGGATTTGGCACTTAATTCATTTAAACAGACTGTTAACATGTCTGCCTTACTGACGAGTCCATCTATATTTTGTTGTAAGACATATATATACTTACAAACGAAAAAAAATAGGAGTTATGGTCATCACAGTCATTGATCGTATTATTATGTCCTGTTTAGGTACGTATTTTTTTATTCCAGCAGTTAGAATCTTCAATATTTAGCAATAAATCTTGAAGACATTCAAATATATTTTTTATTCCTGTTTTTCTTAGATATCCTACTGTAGAAAACATTTCAAGCGTTAGATGCGATTTGAATCTAACATGGAGGCATACTCGAATTTATGTAAGTCTTCTTGTAGGATATTGTTAAATATCTCCACTCTGCTATTAAATAAGAATTTTCCCAGTTTGTAGGTTGGCAAACAAATAATGATATTGGTATGAGTGATGTGACATGGTTCTTTGAATATGAAGTACCAATTGGGTGTAGATTTTTAAGCCCTCAAAGTCTAGTTCCTGCGATCATTATGACACAGTAATCCTTTTTTGTGAAGTTTTTTAATTTATCCTCTATACCTTCCAACATATATTTAGTACCTACCTCAGGAATTGCATAGTGGCAAAACTGATATTGTTTATCAAATTCATTTTCTATAACAGGTAATAGTTTGTATTTAGATTCGTTGCTTATAATGCATATCTTATTTAATTTTTCTTTAGATTTATACCAAATTTTCGTTTTGTGTTTAATAGGTTTTGTTATTGGTTTATCCCTTCCGTTGTTGTCCATTTTTAACAATGCCACTGATCCTGTTGATTTGTTCTTGCGTATATTATCTGATTCCGTGTGTTTTTCTGTTTGTGTGTAATTATTAGTTAATAGTTTGTTTGTATTATCTGAGATGCTTTGTTCATTCGCTTCTGCCGTAAAAGAATTATCGTGCAGCCGGGAGAAATCTATTTTTGTTTTGTTAAGACTTTTCCGTTTTACACTTTCTATAGGTATTTTTTTGGGGGTAGATTTGCATATACGTGTCAGTAGAGATATCTTGTGTTTCTGTTCACAGTTTTGTTTGATTAGGCCATGACTTTCTAACAATAAATTGTTAATTTCGTTTTCCGCAGTTTCTAGTTTTTGTTCCAGTGTGGTTATTTTAGCTTTTAGTTCCTCTATTATTTCAAACTTGTTAGCGTTTATATCTGGACAGCTTCTATTTAGTACAAAACTCGTCGATGTATATGAATCCTCTGTGTAATTCGATAATTCAAGCTAGTTTTGCGTACTTGTTCTATACTTCCTTCTGATAGTGACGTTAGGGTCTTTCCCGTTTGGGTTAGTCTGGAGTGGGGAGGTAACGTTACCAGTTACCAGTTTACATATTGACTTGTAATTGTTTAAAAATAATGACTTGCATTCTTATAATATTTAAAACAAGACTTAATCAAATGAATATCAATAAAATATGTCTATGTGTATACTAGGTTACCAACATCGTTATATCACGAAGGCTTTCAACAGTAATTAAGTGAAAAGCATTTTCTGATTCACTCTTTTATGAACGTGCCTCGTCAGTAAAGTGACGTCATAATGACCTATAGTTATTTCGACCTTCATGTGGAATCATGGTTCTTGGTAAATGTGAATATTTAGTTGACAGTTTTTCATGAAATCCTAGGAGCGTAATGGTTCTCTTCTTTTAATTACTATCATTACTTATAGTTGTTATACGTGAGTCACGGGTGGGTAATATTGACGGCAATATTCCCTCTTAAGCAATATTGTACGGCTAATTATTATATAATATTATACACTAATAATATAAAAAAATGTAGGTTTGTTTGTTCGGGGTAATCTCAGAACGTTTCGGACCGATACTCAAAATTCTTTCACAGTTGAACCTTTCACATGTGTAGAAGTGTGGTTCCCGGCTTAGAATAGGGCCACCTCCAATATTCCCGTGGGTGTCGTTAAGACGACTAAAGGATCGCAGCAAGGATCTGTGTATATTAAGATCATATCATCACCAATCGCCAATCCGCCTGCTAAGCGTGGTGATTATGGCAAATCCCCCAATGGACTGCCCACCAAAAGTGACGTTCTATGTATTCTGTATATTTATTATTCTTATGTCCAGCAGTGGACGTATTTCGGCTGATGATAATAATGATGACATGTCTACCCTATCTCGAATTATGTACCTATTTGTAATTTTTATTTATTTGTAGGTACATGTCATTATTTTCCATTTTTTATTGTTTGTTACCCATCCTGTCTCTTTCGCCCCGATATCCCTGTCCCGTCCGCCAATCCAAGGTCTGCCGTGCCGATGGATGCGTGTCCAGGGGCTAGTCTGGTCGTAAGCGTGCCGACATCCCGGAGCTGGGCGAACTCCGGGAACTATTAGCCTTACCGAATCATGCGGGGCTCTGATGAGGTGGACAATTGTTTCTCTAGATAATCGTGGTACCTCAACAGGGCGGCGATGTTGTTCGCAACACATCACGTCAAGGGGTATCACGGGGCGAAAAGCGGACGAAGGAAAGTCGCTTTGCGACATTACATTGCGCAAAGTGGCGATACATCGTCTCTGCCTATCCCTTTGGGACCAAGGCGTGAGCATTATGTATGTATGTTTTTTGTGTGTGCTTTAGAGAAAAGAGTTAAATAAAATATAAAATAAACTTTCCACGGTGACTAGACATATAATTCATAATCAAATAGCGATAATAATAATGATTTGTATGTTTTTTTCATCGATTTATTGACTTTTTCAATGACGATTGCAAAATGTTCTGGGAACCAACAGCCTGAAACGCGAAATTGTCTTCGAAGGCTAACCTTAACTATTTTTCATATGAATAACTTATTTCATACCAGACTAGGTGACCTGGTACTTTAGTAGCTGCCCTAGTAGTTTAGTGGCCTGGGAATTAGACTCGAGGTACCAGAGGTCGTAGGATCGATTTCTACTAAGTAGTGACAGAACATTTTATATAATTCATTGTAGATATCGAATTCTGAATATAGTAATTTTATTCGGTGAGGCTAATAGTGCCCGGAGTTCGCCCTTCTCCGGGATGTCGCCACGCTTACGAGCAGGCTAGCCCCTGGACACGCATCCATCGGCACGGCAGACCTAGGATTGGCGGATGGGACAGGGATTGGGGCGAGAGAGACAGGAGATGGAGGGTATAGGTAAGAAGTATAGGGTAGGTATAGGATACCGCTATTACGGAAGGATAGTGGGATTGTAGTGGCGATAACTCGGGAAGCCGAGACCGCATACCCGTGACTCGTCTGGATAGCACTGGACAGGCAACTACCTCAACCAAGTCCCCAGACACTGCAGGGCTCTGATGAGGTGGACCATTATTTCCCTAGCTAATCGTGGTACCTCAACAAGGCGGCGATGTTGTTCGCAATACATCACGGCACTATCACGGGGCGAAAAGCGGACGAAGGAAAGCCACTTTGCAATATTACATTGCGCAAAGTGGCGATACATCGTCTCTACCTACCCCTCTGGGACCAAGGCGTGAGCATTATGTATGTATGTAATTATATTTACGCACATTCATAATGTCTTTACCTGTATAATATCTAGTTTCTTATGTCATTTGGAAGAAGCATTTTGAAGTGTAGCACTCGCAGTGAGTGACCTCCCGAGTTCCCGATCGAGCTCAAATAAGCTCATTTCTAGTATTTCCAGCTCATTTTCGTTTCCGTTTTTTTCACCGCAGAATCTGGTTACTTACAAAACATCACTCGGACTACAGACTTTTCATTTTCATTCAAAGATATCGCGTGGTTTTCTTTCTTATCAGAGATCCTCTATCAGTCAGCCTTTTGACGTTTAATGCTAGATAAAGTGGACCTTCTATAATGTTCTACACTACCAGTGTTATAAATTAATGATAGGGATAGGAATTAGATATAGGGCCCGATTCTGAAGGCACACATTTAAAATTTGACAGCGCTAAAATTGGTTTCGTCTTTATCTTCATAATACTGTGTGACAAGACTAGCAACAGTTTTAGTGCTGTCAAATTTTAACGTTGTACCTTCAGAATCGAGCCCATTGTCATTGTATTGGCGATGAAATATTCATGTTATTATTGTTATATTCCGAGATTGAAAAAAAAAAACTGCTTTTAGTCCCGGGATATCGTATTGGTCATTCATTTATGCACTAAACTCATCATCAGCCTGAAAGAGTCCACTGCTGGACATGGCCTCTCCCAAGGCGCGCTACTGAACCCGATCCTCGGTTCTTCTCATCCAGTCTCTGCCAGCCGCTTTACGCAGATCGTCGCTCCATCTAGCCAGGGATCTAGATGGAGCCTAAAATCATACAGTAATATAAATATTATCATTTAATAATCTACAAATCCTGGATTAAAACTCGTTGTGAATAAAAAAGGTTTTGTTCAGAGGACTATTCTGACCAATATTGGTCAGAGACATTATTTATTATGCGGTGTTTGCTATTTATACTTTATTCCTCAAGCTCGTGTAGAATGGGAATACACAGGAATTGAGACTATAAGGAGAGGGTTATTCGATTTTCTTTTCATTGTTTTCTTTATAATAAATAATAATAAATAAATAAATATCTCAGACATTCACACCAATTATCCAGTCCCAAACTAGGCAGAGAGAGCCTGTGCTATGGTTACTAGATAACGGATAGATATACTTAAATAAATATATATAAACATCGAAGACTTGGGTACAAACATTTATATTCATCATACGAACATTTGCCCCTAGAGGGATTCGAACCCGCAACCTCCGGCGTGCCAGTCTGAGAGCTATCCTGTTCCGCCACGGAGGTCGCAATGGAAGGAGCAAAAGGTGAGGGAATTCGTATTCAAGTAGAGTCACGGGTTTGGCGTTAGGTTTGACCATCACTGCTTACAACAGTTAATAAAATCACGTGAAATGAATGTCTATATTAATTTACCGTGACATATTTTCGTTGCAAGGCGTAAATATGAAAATACACGACCTAATTTCGATCTCTGTTAATAAGGAATTAAGCGTTAGTTACTTATATATCATAACTATACATATATATATGTAAAATAAACACAAAACACTTTTGATACGTTAATGTCACACAAAACATTCACGTTATATATTTTTTAATTATTTCAATGTATCCATAATATTTACGTAATGCAATAGTAATTGCTTGGTGAGCCGGGAACCGAACCGACAGCCGTCTGACCGCGGCGGCATCGACGACGCAACTATTCTTTCGATTATTACAAACTTTATTCTCACCCAACTAGACTTTTTCCAGGCCTGATAGGTGGTTGAATAGCGCGCCTTAGTAGTCTTGATAAATGTGCTGCCGAGAACTATGTGACCCTATTTTATTTGTGCAATAAAAATACTGACGATATATTTTACTTATAACGTACCATTTTTATTTAATTATTCATTGAATAAATGTTTCTACAATAACAATAATTACAAAATATGTGCTTAATTTTTTTATTGCGGATATAATAATTGGACCAAAAATATTCCATGTAAGTACCCAAGCTCACTCATGTTTGCTGTCAATCATTATAATTAATATTTATTAATCATTTAATTTGCCGTGTGGTTTCCGGTAGAGTAGAATAGGACCACTCCAACTCTTCTCGTGGAAGTCGTACAAGGCGACTGAGGGAATACATTATAAAACATCAATCAGGCCTCCCCAACCGTCTGGGCAGCGCGGGGAGTGTAGGCCAAATCCTCCGTCTGTCTCCGACAGATGAGATAGGGTTGTGCTCCTGCAGTAGAGACAGAAATAATTTTATGATGATGAATCATTTAATTTATTCTATAAATTAATTATTTTATGAATTATGTCAACTTTAACTAATTGCTTTAAGTATCAAGTAGTTTTGTTCACGAAGCTTTCAGGGCTAACAATGCTTACATTGAAATTATAGACACACTACATAGATATGTACACCTATACGCTATACGTAGGTAGGCTTCACACACAAACCCCTTTGCCGTGGTTTGAAGAAACAATGGAAAACGTAGAGTCGAAAAAAAAACTTTGGAGCAAACGGCAGTGTTTGGTATTTTTTTTTCACCTGTATTTTTTTTTAAGTATATAGATTAGGTTAACTTGAGTTGTAGACCAACCTCGTACAAGTTAGTCCCGACAGCTTTGTACATTTTGGTCCGTACTGGATGTTTATATTTTTAAATTGTACTATCCTTGTCTAACTAGACAAGTGTAGGTATATGTATTTTTATGTTTCATTTTTAAACTATATATGTGTTTTGATGGATGAACATTCTGTTAAACAATAAGTACCGTATAAAAATAAGTAATTGAAACTAAAACCGATTTATTTACCCGTACGTAACAAAAAATCGTAATACTCGGGAAATCAACACGAATCAAATGACAGAGCGTATAAACTCGGTTGTCGCGATATCGGTTTACTCGTTTAGGCTCTTCGACTGAACGTCCACGGCTGAACATAGCGTCAACGTTCTGTGGCATCAATAGAATGCCACTTTTGGTGGACCGTCCGTTAGTGATCGCAGTAATGATCTTAATATACACAGGAGAACGCTGCTGCCCGTCTGTGATGCAATCCCTTAGTCGCCTTAAACACACACATGGGAAGATTGTAGGTGGCCCTATTCTAAGCCGGGAACTACACGGCTACGACGAAACATGTCCACATACAAACAAATATACATACATTATTACAAATCATTAACTCATTTAATCATTTCGAAGCGACTGGTCCTCGCCTCCGGAGAACCCAGGGCTGGCGCGTACCTCGCACAAAGGCTAAGCCTAGCGATCCAGCGAGGTAACGCCGCCAGTGTCCTGGGAACCATGCCGTACACAGGCGAGCTGGACGACGTGTTCTTACTGTGTCGCGTTTTTATATTAGTTTATAATACTAGTTTGTAATATTGTTAGAATGTAATTATCTGTACAGCTAAAGTAAATAAATGTTTATGAATAAATCAAAAGAATAATTAACTTCATTTTGGTTTACCCGCAGTCGCTTAAAAAATATTTTAGAATGAATTTTCCAAAGTTAAATCGTCGTTTCATTTGTGAACTCGAAACTTTGTTAACTTTTACAAATTTAGAATGAAGAATTTTAATAACTTTCTGCCCTTTCTAATCTTACATTAATTTTAAGTAGGGAAATAAAATTCCCCAAAAAGTGTAAAAGAACTTGGAAAAAGACGTGACATTATCTTCATTTTTGGTCAGATATTGGAAGCAAAGAAAGTCAAGTACTTCCTAACTTACACATTTCTCTGACATAATATCTTCTACCCAAAGATTGTTTGGAAGAAATTGCTTAAAGCGTTAAGACCGCCTTAATTGTACTATTTATGCTACGTATTTTTTTTATTATATTCATGTCCTCCCGGTCCCCCTCTTTTAATATGCGCATCATTGTTTTTATATTGTCTTTCCGTATTATATATTTTTATCTCACTTCAAACAAATTATTTCAAAAATTTGTAATTGGCCTTCATTAATATTAAGAAAAATTATCTAAATATATATATATATATATATATATTAACTTCTGAAATTACAGCTGTATTTTGATAACTCCGAGGTACATACGCCAACTAATTTTTTTTTTCTTAAAATTCAGGGAGAATAATCATTAGTACATATTTGATGACTCGATGTATGTAATAATAATAATAAATATCTCAGACATTCACACCAATTATCCAGTCCCAAACTAGGCAGAGCCTGTGCTATGGTTACTAGATAACGGATACACATACTTAAATAAATATATAAACAACCAAGACTTGGGTACAAACATTCATATTCATCATACGAACATTTGCCCCTAGCGGGATTCGAACCCGCAGCCTCCGGCGTGGCAGTCCGAGAGTTACCCGTTCCGCCACGGAGGTCGTGTACCTTGGAGGTATCGATATGTTTGTGCGACAAAGTGTATTGTATTTTTACTGAGTTTGTTCGGAGTTGCTTAATTGTTTTGTATTGCTATACTGACCAGCATAGAATGGATGTTTTAAAAAAAAAATTAACTTTTTTTTCTGGATAGTTTTGTCTAGATCGACTCCATTGCTTCGACTAGACTCGTCACTCGGCCAACAATCACCGACCAACACCTACCATTGATTGCCGCTACATAATGCATAGACAACACCCCCTGCGCCCCTCCTACCCTCAAACCCCCCCTTTCATAGCCTCAAATTATCCTCCCAACCAGTTAATTGAGAACTCTACAGTTGCGTACTTAAACCTCAGAAAGGTCGATAGGAGTATTAATTGTGAGGGGTGCGGGAGATCAGATTACGTTGGTGTGTGTATGCATGTCGATAATTCTAAATCGATTTTAATAATTATACGGTTGTCAGTCTGAGTATGTGGGTGGGTCGCGGTGAAAGGGCAAGTTTTGTTATTTTGGGAAATTATTAAAAATTCTATTCTAATTAGAGTCATTATGAGCAACAACAACCGGGTGTGGTGGCGTTCATTGGGGAAGGCCTATGTCCAGCAGTCGATGTCTAAAGGCTGACATGAATGAATGAATGTTGAATGAGCAACAACAACGAGCGCTCCAAACGCTGATCAACATACAAGATATCAAAAGCACGTGTCGTCAACGCCAGTGGCACATGCCGCGGTGACACGCGGCAGCTCCAACTGACATAAGCGACAATGACATCGTCAATATCGTCATTGTCAATTACTACTTAGTATTTACTAATTATTTACTCATCTCACTAATATTATAAGTTTGGATATCTGGATATTTGGATGTTTGTCATTCAATCACGCTTCAACCACTAAACGGATCGGGACGAAACTTGGCACACATATAGGTTAGGTCTTGGAATAGGACATAGGATAGTTTTTATCCCGAAAAAACATCTCATTCCTACGGGAAATACATGAAAAATCGTGATGTTAAGTGGTTCACGTGCCAAGTTTCATCCCGATCCGTCGAGTGGTAGAAGCGTGATTGAGTAACAAACATCCAAACTTTCGCATTTATAATATTAGTGGGATACTAATGATCTCACTCACATTCATAAAACTTTTCATGCACCTCCTTTTATTCATCTCACTGCGGACCCCAGCCTTTTTGGGGACGTCACCAATTTGATCTTTGAACGTCCTCCTAGGGCGACCACTAGCTGTAGTTCCTTCCACATTCACACTGTACTTTTGCCACTCTTCTTTCAATAATACGCTCTAAAAGTCCAAACCAATGCAGCATACCCTTCTCTACCTTCATTCTACATCTTCTTTTAAACCACATTTCTTACGTATCACTGTATTCCTCACTCTGTCACATAACTTGTCACGATACATGATCACAAAATTAACTTTTAGTTCGAACCAGAAGTTAATTACTAACGCTTGTATGCTGTCCTGCAAAGTTAGGCCAGTCTGGCTTACCTATTATGAGCTATTGCTGGTTAATCGTTGATGTAGATATCCTACTAATATTATAAATGCGAAAGTTTGTAAGTATGGATGGATGTTTGTTACTCTTTCACCACTGGATGGGTCGTGATGAAACTTGATACACATATAGGTTAGGTCCTGGAATAGGACATAGGATAGTTTTTATCCCGAAAAAATAGCCTGTTTCTACGGGAAAACATAATAATTTGTGATTTTAAGTTGTCCACGCGGACGAAGTCGCGGGCAACAGCTAGTGTTGAATATTTCAGCTTCATCAGTCCAGTAATTTTAGACTAAAAGCTTCGGATTTGACGGTACTCTAATAAGAGTATAATTTCCAACTTCACCCGCAACGTAATTTCAAAGAGTACATTCGAAAGTAGTGTACTATGTCAACACAGACGGTGTCCCAAAAACGGATAGTTTCCAGGACATGACCGCGTTAAAGGCTTTCATGGCTTATAACGAACCCAATCGGACATGTTTTCGTTTAAGCTAATAAAAGGTTTGACCTGCAAATGTTACTGCGAATTAGTACCACTTTATTAATATTAAGAATCAGGGGGCCAATTCTACTAACGCATTTTCGCATAAAACGCAATTCAATTGCAGCTGTAACGCAAGTGTTAACACTATTCGTACTCCGCTGCGCACAACGTTCGTGCTTCAGCTGCGCTTCAGCCGTAGCTAACGTCTAAACAAACGTCAGACGTAGACGGAACGAACGTTTTTCTACATTTTGACAGTTGTCACAGGTAAAAACGAGACGCATTGCTGTCAAAATAGCGTTTGTTAAAAACTGAAACTTAAACGTACGAGTAACTATTGTTTAAACGAACGATAAATGTTGAAAATAGTAGAATTGCCCCCCAGTTCATATATGTCAACCGACGGGCATTAAGCCAGACGAGTTATGTGGTGATGACCGCGGATCGGCACGCGCAGGGTGGGACCTGAAGAAGGTGGCCGGTAGCGGATGGATGCGGAAGCGCGGAGAGCGGATATCGTGGCGTTCATTGTGGAAGGCCTATGTCCAACAGTGGATGTCTAAGGGCTGATATGATGATGTCATCATGCAAAGAGGTGGCAAAAAATTCATTGTTTTAGGACAACGGAATCTCCATGTTTAAACAGAAAGAGCGTACAAATATTATATCATCAACAGGTTATTTTTGTCTCCACTGCAGGAGCACAACCCTCTCTCATCTGCCGGAGACAGACGGAGGATTTGGCCTACACTCCCCACGCTGGCCAGACGGATTGGGGAGGCCTGATTGATGTTTTATAATGTATTCCCTTAGTCGCCTTGTACGACATCCACGGGAAGAGTTGGAGTGGTCCTATTCCACCCTACCGGAAACCACACGGCAACGTAAATATTATATAGTTAACATGTTTTAGTATTATTTTCAATTCAATTCAATTACTCTTCATTGCACAACAAAAATACAAAGATACAATAGTAAAGTAACCTTTGGGTAGAGGATAAGAATAGCAGAAAAATATTTGATCTTCTGAATAGTAGCGTCTCGTCTTCTAAGTATTTTCCTTTTTCAATTGAAGCCCAGAAAAAATATATTAACAGTGTTTAAAGATAACATAGGGGACTGACAACGTATCATATAAGATGGTTAGTTACGGATCGAGTGACACTAGACAGCGCCAGTAGTCAAAAAAATAGTTAAAAATATGTCCTACATTCATTTAGGCCCAATTTTCGATAAGCGGAACCTCAAAAACTTGTTTTATGAAATGAACGACCCAGCTTTGTGTAATTTTTATTTCAGAGACATCTAACGGCATCACTTTGGTATTAGGTACTTCATCGATAGATCGGGTTTGATCATGATAAACTTTTGCTTACAAAGCTAGGTAGCGAACCTATTAGTGTAAGGAGAATGCTACCAGAGGGCGTTACTAGTACTGAAATTCGGGTTCGGAAACAAGTTTGTAATCGTGAATATTCCTAGACAGAATATAATTTTTGATAATATACGAATAACTAAAACTTAAAGTTTCCGTTGCTGTCTATCTGTTCGTCCAAATGTAATTAAACTACTTTCTTTTGTATTTAATTAAATATTACATATGTACATCCCAAACTAAGATTTTCTCCTGTGCTATGGGAATTAAACAAGGATAGGACAATTTATAAATATAACATCCATACCGGGAACAACTTGTAGGTGCAAAGTTGCCTGTTCCTAGTGGGTATCGAACCCACGACCTCTCGCGCTTGAGTGCAATGACCAATCCACTAGGCCAACGAGGGTCAAAACAAACGAGGTATTCAGTTGAACAGAAGCTGGACTTGACGCCAAAATCAGAAAATACTAAATGGAGCCAAATGTTTGTCTTCTCTAGGTCTGAAGTCCATCCTACTAATATTATACATTACTGGTCGATGCAAAAACTTGAGGGACAGAAACGTTTTAAAGCTCTTTTACAGTTTTTTTTTTTATTTTAACTGTTATATTTCAGTATATTTCCACAATGATATCGATTCTTGTGGAAATACCCTGAAAGAAAGAAACTTTGTTATTCGATAATTAGTGGCCCTGTATTATTAGGTCGGTCGTCGTCGACAATGTCAATATCCAAGTTGTTCAGGAGTAGGGTCTACCTAGGACAGACAATACAGTTGGGTATGATCAATTTTTGAAGCCGACAGAAGAATCCAGTTAGGCTGGGCAGTATTCGGAAAACTGCGTCAGGTCTTCATGAAGCCCATTCCACAATGTTTAAAGACAAGTCTGAGTCAGTGCGTTCTTCCTGTCATGATTACGGCGCGGAGACGTGGACACTGACGGTGGGCCTGATCCACAAGTTTCAAGTCCCTCAGCGAGCTGTGGAGTGGGCTATGCTCGGGGACCCTAACAGATATGATTCATAATGACGGGGATCCGACGAATAACGAAGGTGACCGAAATAATTAGCAAGCTGAAGTGGCAGTGGGCGGGTCACATTTGTCGCAGTACCTACGGTCGTTGGGGCAGACGAGTTCTAGAATGGTGACCGCAGATCACCACGCACAGGGTCCAACACCCCGCAGCACCGCCAAGTGGATCGACGACCTGAGGAAGGTGGCCGGAAGCTGGATCCGTAGGGAAGGGGACCGAGTGAGGTGGCGTTCATTGGGGAAGGCCTACGTCTAGCAGTTTGACAGACATTTTGTTTTACAGTTAATTTGATATGCAAAATAGGTCTCAAGAATAAGGGAGGGGGTTAGGAGGGGAAGGAAGTCGGATGGGAAAGAAGAGAGTGAAGGGGAGGGGCAAGTTGGTAGGAGGAGGGATAGTGGGAAGGGGTTAGGGGAGTAGAGAAGAAGAGGAAAGATGCGGGCGAGGCTAGCGGGAATGGTAGAGGAGCAGTGGAAATCAGGGAACAGTAGGGGGAAAAGAAAAGGAAAGTAGGGGGAAGGAAAATGGCGGAGAAAGGGTAGGGGTGGCGGAAGATGTTTTCAACGTAGTGGGAAGGGAATGTGAAAGGAAATAACGAATAGGGGGTGGAAAGATGGAATGGGAGGGGGGAAAGCGAAATACAACCTGCGAATTTTGCATCATATTCATCATCATCTTTTAATTCATGATAATTAAGAAGTAAATGTCAACTTTATTTAAAAATGAAAAACAATAATTCTGTAGTCCAACGGGCGGAACCGCTTATACATGTAAATATTTTCAATGCATAACCAGATTAATAGATGTTTTTTAGGATTATATAATGGTGAGTAATGTTAAGTTGTCCACGCGGACGAAGTCGCAGGCAACAGCTAGTGGTGAACATCTATGCCATATTTTCGTCCCAAGTACGTAAATTACTCTACCTAATTCCGAACCGTGCTGCTAACAAACATTATGCTAACAAACCTAACAGGTAGAAATGGCAGCCTCGATCGTACCACGCGTTTTCAAAAAGGCAATCTTAGGGCGAACTGTTTGGTTTCTGACGTAAACTAAGGTTGAACGGCCGATTAACACCGATCAATTCATCGTAGGGTAAATGTACAAATTACCGCCTGAAAATATTTTAACGTATAATACATCATAAGTAAGTAAGTAAGTACATCCATCGTTTCAAAATTTACCGACCTCCTGATTGGTAACCAGAGTAACCTCCTTCGTGTATTTTATACTACTTTGACATTGACGGAATTATTGTGCCTTATAAGCATAATAACAAAGGCCATAATTAAAAAAAAATACATCGCTGTTGTAATGTTCAGTTATCCGACACTGTTAGGTCTCAGCTGAAAATCAGTGCTCTGCCCTCACAGGCAAGCAATATGCTGAGCTGGGGCCTGTTTGCTGCTGCAGCACGCATACTGTGTCTACTACAGTATTGCCACACTGTACTGTTGTCCCCTCCCCTACAGGTCGGTCGCACGCCTTGGTTCTACTCCCGGTTTGTCGGATAAGTTCCTCGCGTTGTTTCTGCTCCTCGTGCAAGCGAATGTAATATTAAATTATCGTCCGACGAGCCGTGTGACGTAATCCCGGCGTGTGCACCCGACTCTTATTTGTAGCTTTGTATTATTTCTGTTTATATGTAATGTTGCCACTGTACGTGTTTTGTTGCAGCCAATAAATAAATATTCTATTCTATTCTATATTACTATTTCCACGTGTATAGTTGTACGCAAAAAACCGTCTCTTAAAAATTACGTTATCATTGTACCCTGAAATATATACATATCTATAGGTATTTAATTAGGTATAAATATATTTGAACGTCTGTCAAGCAAGATTTATGATTCAATACATGATGGATGATATTTGTTACTTTCAAATGTTTCAAAAGAATTTCAGAGAGAGGCATTTTTCGAAAAACGTATATTCAAAGTGGGTTTAGAAATCACAATTGCCTTCGATTAAATATCTTTGTGTAGCTGGAGAATAATTAATTACCTAAGTATATTATTTATTCGTCGGGTATCACCCTCAAGTTTAAAATCGCTCAGTGATTAATGGCTACTTTCTCAGAAGCTCAACGCGAGACGTTTTGTTTAAAAATTAGCAAAAAAATATTTTGTAAATGTTATTTAAATGCAGTAGTCCAAGACAGTGCCACTCGCCCTACTCTGTTTTCTTACAACCGTTAATATGTCTAAAAAGGCATTAATATGTGATCATATTCTGAATCAACGCACTCTTAACGGCTTTCTACCCTTTTTCGGTTGTTTACGATTGTTTTCAAAAGAGAATGATTACGGAAATCGCTTTTTTAGTGAAATTAGATCAGAAAATAACGGTTCCCGCCCAGGCTAGTATCGGTTTTGTGGAGTGAATGAGATCAGCCTCTGATATCTTGGAAAGTAAAGCGGTGTTGGTGCTGATTCACACTTTGTCACAATTAGCACACAAATAGACACCGCTAAATGTTGCCAGTGGAGATAAAAATACGCAAGGAAGACCAGAAAAAGGTGGATAGATGACATCAAAATTGAGGAAGAAGTAACGTGGATTAATTTGCCATGTGGTCTCCGGTAGAGTAGAATAGGACTACTCCAACTCTTCCCGTGCATGTCGTACAAGGCGACTAAGGGAATACATTATAAAACATCAACCAGGCCTCCCCACCCGTCTGGCCAGCGCGGGGAGTGTAGGCCAAATCATCCGTCTGTCTCCGGCAGATGAGAGAGGGTTGTGCTCCTACAGTGGAGACAAAGGTAACCTGATGATGATGATGAACGTGGATCAAAACAAAAAGAGCAGAAAGGAGTCGGAGAAACTGGTGGAAGTCTTTGCTCGGAAGAGGGCAGATAGAATTACAATTACATAAATAATAATAAATAATCACACGGAAAATAATATTAATATAATTATATTAAATGCATAAACTTAGAGAGACAATTTATTGGCTATCAAAAGTAAAGGTTTTTTTATTTATTTAAATGCTGTATTTTAATCGTAGCGGATTAGCTGTAACCTGAAGCGTGATTTTTTTTAAATACTCTGTGATTTGATCAGCTAAAATTTATAACAAAAGGTCGCGTACCTTAGCTCGCGTAGCTGGCTACAATTTGACGAGTGCAGAAAATATTTTTAAGTAAACAATTTGCACTAAAAACGGACAGACAGACATGAGTTTCTTTTCTTCCAGGATTTGGTTGTAAGTGTCCATTGGTGCTAAAGTCACAAGTGTCACCTCGTCGAATCTGATAAAATGCCTTGGCTTGCTTGTAATTACGTTAATCATCTTACTCAATAAATCTTCCTGTTAGGTAAGAAGCAACTGAAGACAGAAACACCTCTGTAGACCTTTTTTGTCAGTATTGTTTACAGCTTGCTCTTACGTTTTTGTTAGTTTTCCTAACAGCATGCTCCTACTTTTTGTTAGTTTTCCTTACAGCATGCTCCTACTTTTTGTTTGTTTTCCTTACAGCCTACTACTATTTTTTGTCAGTATCCTATTTTTTGTCAGTATTCCTTACAGCCTGCTCCTATTTTTTGTTAGTTTTCCTTACAGCATGCTCCTATTTTTTGTTAGTTTTCCTTACAGCATGCTCCTACTTTTTGTTAGTTTTCCTTACAGCATGCTCCTACTTTTTGTTAGTTTTCCTTACAGCCTGCTCCTACTTTTTGTTAGTTTTCCATACAGCATGCTCCTACTTTTTGTTAGTTATCCTTTACAGCCTGCTCCTACTTTTTGTTAGTTTTCCTTACAGCCTGCTCCTACTTTTTGTTAGTTTTCCTTACAGCCTACTCCTATTTTTTGTCAGTATCCTATTTTTTGTCAGTATTCCTTACAGCCTGCTCCTATTTTTTGTTAGTTTTCCTTACAGCATGCTCCTATTTTTTTGTCAGTATTCCTTACAGCATGCTCCTATTTTTTGTTAGTTTTCCTTACAGCATGCTCCTATTTTTTGTCAGTATTCCTTACAGCCTGCTCCTATTTTTTGTCAGTATTCCTTACAGCTTGCTCCTATTTTTTGTCAGTATTCCTCACAGCTTGCTCCTATTATTTGTCAGTATTCCTTACAGCCTGCTCCTATTTTTTGTCAGTATTCCTCACAGCTTGCTCCTATTATTTGTCAGTATTCCTTACAGATTGCTCCTAACACCAGACAAATAAATTCAGCGCAAATGCCTTCGCTTTATTTCAGTCCTTCGTGGACTGTAATCACATACATATGTATGCAAGACCGTTGTCCTCGCTCACTCGCCTTCGACCACATTTCCCAGGTCGTCGGTCCACTTATTAATAGATAATACAAAGACCTCAGATTTATCTGAACGACTCTAATTAAAACAAAGCATGCTCCTATTTTTTGTCAGTATTCCTTACAGCCTGCTCCTATTTTTTGTCAGTATTCCTTACAGCCTGCTCCTATTTTTTGTCAGTATTCCTCACAGCTTGCTCCTATTATTTGTCAGTATTCCTTACAGCCTGCTCCTATTTTTTGTCAGTATTCCTTACAGCATACTCCTACTTTTTCTAGAATTCCTTAGAGCTCGCTTCTATATTTTTTTGTCAGTATTCCTCACAGCTTGCTCCTATTATTTGTCAGTATTCCTTACAGCCTGCTCCTATTTTTTGTCAGTATTCCTCACAGCTTGCTCCTATTATTTGTCAGTATTCCTTACAGCCTTCTCCTATTTTTTGTCAGTATTCCTTACAGCATACTCCTAATTTTTCTAGAATTCCTTAGAGCTCGCTTCTATATTTTTTTGTCAGTATTCCTCACAGCCTGCTCCTATTTTTTGTTAGTATTCCTCACAGTCTACTCCTATTTTTTTGTCAGTATTCTTTACAGTTTGCTCCTAACACCAGACAAATAAATTCAGCGCAAATGCCTTCGCTTTATTTCAGTCCTTCGTGGACTGTAATCACATACATATGTATGCAAGACCGTTGTCCTCGCTCACTCGCCTTCGACCACATTTCCCAGGTTGTCGGTCTACTTATTAATAGATAATACAAAGACCTCAGATTTATCTGAACGACTCTAATTAAAACAAATAATAAAATATGAAACTCGAAGTTCATCCTAATGTCACACCAAATACGTCATTGAAAAGTTTCCGTGTCACAAACAACACGACCACTTACGTAATCCAAACACTACAAATAGGGACAAAATTAGTTGTACAATAATTAGAGTGGCACCTCCAAAAGGGGCGCACCATAACAGGGGGCGGCAAATTGTGCGGCTAAACATTGTAGGGCCCGTATTTGGTGACGCGAATTGGTGCACAAATGTTGTCTTCACTTGACAAAAGCTTGTGTTAAGTGACAGTTACGTCACGTGTCAGTGTCACCAAGGTTACTTGTGTGAGGACAACGTAGTAATGTTGTTATGAATTTTAGGGCAAACATATTGTAAACTACAGACGTAATTTGTTTCCATAACTTTGTTTCAGCCAACGATATCTATGTACTACTAGATGGAGCGTTGCGAACCATCGCTCTGTTCCACGCAACTGAGGCTCTGGGAGCCGCAACTCGGTTTCATTTACAATGAAACTTGTGCAGTTACTACGCAGAACATTTAATTATTACTAAATACTGACGCTATCGGTAAATAGCGTCAAAAATCAATTATGGTATTTTGTCCCTTCATCATCAGCCTAAAAACGTCCACTGCTGGACATAAACCTCACCAATAGAATACTACTTTTGGTTAGATGTCCATTGGGGGATTTGCCATAATCACCACGCTTGGCAGGCGGATTGGTGATCGCAGTAATGGTCTTAACATACACACACAGGAGAACGCTGCTGCCCGTCCCTGGTGCAATCCCTTAGTCGCATTGACGATACCCACGGGAAAGACAGGGGTGGCCCTATTCTAAGCCGGGAACCAAATGGCAAATTTTGTCCCTTACGCCAATTTAAATTTCCGTCGACGTGATATACTCTTAAATACTTGCTAATTAACTGGAGATGCGAAAATATATTTTTTTATTCACGCATCAGGCGGGTCAAAGAGAAAGACACATGTTAAAATAATACTGACATGCCCCGCCTCCAGATGGACCGACGACCTGAAGAAGGTGGCCGGAAACGGCTGGATGCGGAGGGCGGAGGACCGGGTGTAGTGGTGTTCATCGAGGAAGACCTATGTCCAGCAGTGGACGTCTACGGGCTGATATGATGATGATACTGACATTATTTAAAAGGATGCCTAAGGAAGCCATGTCTATACATAATATTAGTCCATATAGCAACTGGACAAAGTCCTTCACCAATCGCCACGTCACAGAACCCAATCTTCGATCTCCACTTCTACTGTCAGACCAAGAGATCATTCGTTTAAATCCTGAACCATTCACCTTCATGATGAAATGTGATCATTTCTAGATTTGTCAAAGAAAACGTATCTAAAGATTATATTTCTCAATGATAGTTTCCAGTTTAAGGCATTTTCAGGTTTTAAAGCATATATTAACCTGTACCATATACTTGACTTCCTTGTAGGTACTATTATATTATATATATATACTCCCATCTAATCCCAATCTAGGGTTTTCTCCTGTGATATGGAAATTAAACAAGGATAAAACAATTCACAAATATTACATCCAGTCCGTACTAACTTGTACAAATACAAAGTAGTCTGTCAGTGGGAATCGAACACACGATCTCTAGCGCTGGAGTCCAAAGACTAAGCCATTAGGCTAACGAAGCGTTCCCAAAGTAACACAATAAATTTGTATATTCTACAGTTGTCTGTCTTTATTAGGATCGAAACTATGACCCCAGCGTTGCGGGCATCGTCTCCTAACCACTGCTCCAACAAACCTTTCCAAATTTGCTTAACCCCAACCGAGCAAATATACATTACTCCAATTCTAACTGCCTATTTCCATTAACCATTCACACACCTAAAAACGTCGCGTCCATATCTGTAACCACTTTCTTTCACTCGCTGCACTAATCAAAAACAAAAACACAGCCATTGATGCTCGTTACATAATTTCCGTACGCATTCCCATTCGGGGATCGGCAGGCCAAAAAAGAAAATCCTACCGGTTAAGAGCATCTTTAGCGGGCACCACTTAAGGTAAGGAAGCCTTAAGAGACCGGCGGCTGCTAAATAAGTAAATGGAGTAAGTCATTGGTCCCATAGTTATGGATCGGATCCAAAAATATGGATCGACGTAGTCTGGTATGGAGATGCACGTGGTCTTTAGGTCTGGTGCGAGGGGTTCCCTTGTTTATTTGTTGATCATGTTAGTCATCTTTTAAAGTTTATGTTGTTACTGTTATTTTTCTGCCTACCTTACTCTAAGTATGGGTCAGTTCAATAGGGGAACAACTCGAAAAACATTGTTGTCAGATACATTTCTTTTATGTTTTTGATTCTCATAGAAATGAGACTATTTTTCTTGTGGTATGACTTAGTTTTACTATTAGCCTATATTATCCTACGTCTACGTCCACTGTTGAACATAAGCCTCTCAAATAGAATATCACTTTTGGTGGGGTTGTCCGTTTGGGGGTTTGCCATAACCACCACATTTGGTCTGCAGATTGGTGATCGCAATTACGATTTTAATATACACCGGAGAACGCTGCTGCCCGTCCCTGGTGCAATCCCTTAGTCACTTTGACTACACACACGGGAAGATTCGGGGTGGCCCTATTCTAAGCCGGGAACCACACGGCTATCTATGGTAATAGATATCTAAGATTGTGTCTCACTGAACTGGTTAAGGCCGCCAGTCAGAAGAATCACAATTAAATATAGTCTGCGCTCTAGGCCTATCTAAATTCCAAGTCCGTCGGTGTAGCACTTTAAAAAAAAAGGGGACAAAACTTATAATAAATGTATGTACATGAATACATATATATCTTATTATATTGAGTGAGACAGATTGCTCTTCAATTTGACGTGTTTCAGTAATTTCTAAGTCGTTTTCTGTAAAATTTCTTACATTTGGCCAACGCCACTTAGTATTACTACTGCCCCGATAACTGCTCACTGCAATTTCTGGTTACTAAGCTTCCGAATGTGGCCGTGTGATTACCGGCTTAATGAAATAAATTCTTTATTTGCAATCAATATAGGTCCAATTACGGTCTTTTAACATTAATAGTTTCATCTATCCTCTTTTCTATTTCCTTTTATTGGATAAAGATTGGAAATTATACTCTGCCAAAGAATGTATGGACATACAATTTTGAATTTAAACTGCGACATAGTTTATGAAAATTTTAATATATACTGTTATTGTCATTAAGTTATGACATTGTTATAAATCTCATACACGAGTTGTGTAGAATTGACATTTTGTATACTATTTTTTATTATTTTTTGACGATCACATTAACTCTGACCTTTTACGTAAGTTAATCTATGTATTTATGTATAATTAAAGTTTGTAATGTGAAATAAAGAAATCTAATCTAATCTAATCTATCCAGCTATAATACAAGTAGCATCGAATATGGCCACGCCTAATCTTCCCCTGGGTGTTGTTAAGGCGACTAGGGATTGTACTTTAGACGGGCAGCAGCGTTTTACTATGTTTTATTAAGATCATTACTGCTATCACCAATCCGCCTGCCAAGCGTAGTGCTGATGGCTAACCCCCCAATGGACAGCCCACCAAAAGTGGCATTAGTGGCACCAGTGGACGTATTTAGGCTAATGATGATGCTTGATTGCTGAGGCTTTCGAATATGTTTACCATAATCATTGCTACTCTTATTTGTAGGTACGGTAAAAATCATTACCGCAATTCATGCTAATCAATTAATTTCAACGTCGATCACAGTTTGACACGGTTCGCGATGGGCACGTGTTTGCCACTCCAACATGGCCGCCGTCATAATATTTTCATTTCCGGTGCGCGCAGGAAGGAGGTGGACAGTTACTTTCGCGCCTGTGGCATAACAATCGCGCAGACTTGCCGGAAGTAGCGAAAATACGCTGGTGTACTCTTAATGAAACTTTTGACAATGTGTTGTAAAATTAAAACGACATTTAAGTACGCGTGGTATCCGGCCTAGAAATAGGTAGTCCACACCCAGGCTCCATTAGTTTTTTTTATATTAATTTAGTACTTTATACTGATATTTTTGGCTAGCCTGGGGCCTATTTAGATGTGGAATAAACTTCCGACGGTCATTCGAGATAGTACGTCGCTGACATTCTTTAAAATTAAACTAAAAGAGCACAGTCTGTCTCACTCAGTATAATATGGTATCGGAGACAGACGGAGGATTTGGCTTACACTCCCCGCGATGGCCAGACGGGTTGGGGAGGCCTGATTGATGTTTATAATATTTCATTTCATTTCCCTTAGTGGCCTTCTAACTAAATTCTAACATACATAATCTCAACACACGAAATAAAAATAAGTTAAGCCTTGATTAAAACTACAAACAGACAGTACATATTTCATGACAATAAAAATATATAGTTTAAATTATATATACCTCATCATAGTTTGCGATACCGACAACGCCAAGCAAGTTAGATCTAAAATAAATATTGTAATACCTATTGTAACTCTTGATGCAAATAAACGAATTATGATGGATAACATAAAAATACGTGACAAGTTAGCGAGTACAAAATAGCTTTGAAGTTCGACAGATATTAGCTGCTAAGCACGCTTATGATCGGCTGGTCATAAGCGTGCCGACATCCCGGAACCGTGCAAACTCCGGTCACTATTAGCCTTACCGAGTCATGCGGGGTAACCTCTGATGAGTGACAAGTTTGTATATCCCTAACTAATAGTGGTACCTTAGAGCTGGGTGAGCTCCGGGCAGCCCGGCCAAGGCATGTGGGGTGCCTCTGAATGAGGTGGACAAGTATTTCCCTAGCTAACCGTGGTACCACAATGTGCTCAACACAGAGGCGGCGACGTTGTTCGCCACACATCACGTCAAATGGTATTATGGGGCGAAAAGCGGAAACGAGACGGGAAAGACGGCGGTTGAAACGTTGGTATATTTATCCACCACCACCAGAATTAGGGGATTTTGATTGGAATACTCTTGACCTAAATCTCACCTAATGTTAAGTGAGGATAAGGCCTAAGGTGGAGCTTACCCAGATGCCTATTCACTCTTTCTTTAAAAAGATCCAAATTGTACCTACTTGTCCGGAGATACCGAAGCTGGAAGGGAGTTCCATTCCTTAGCTCCTCTAGTTCGTATTAGGAAAGAGAAATCAATTTACCAAAATTACACCAGTACCAAGTTTCCTCAATATATACTTCTTAATTTCGCTAACAACTGACCATCGTTCCGTTTTGTTAGACTGTTGTTAGGTTGATTAGTCTAACAAACCGAAAAGAAAATTCCGTCATGTTAAATTGGTCTAACAATTAAATCCATTCCATTCCGTTCTGTTTGTGCAAATGCTGCCATTTGTTTATCCTACACGGACGGACACGCGGGTCGAATTAGGCCTAAACTGCGCGTGCGCAACGGTCACCATCCGGCGGATACGTTACGAAAGTAAACTAAGCTGATCGCCTCCTTAGCCAACGGCGATAGTGTATGCCACGCATGCGCTGGAGTCGACTGACGAGACGGTTGGGTACCTACTTTGATAGAAGAGAGAAGAAGCCATTCAAGACTTTTTTGAATGTGTATATATATTTTTTTTAGTGAATTCTGAACAATGTAAAAATAAAACATAAAATAAATATTTATTGAACAGACACATAATCATATATGAAATGTAGCCCTGGCTCCCAAAATGGGATGATCGGGATCATCCCATTTTGGGTGCCAGGAGCCAGTTCCTTCCTATCTTCCTTAGGAAAAGTTCAAAGTTCTATATGTTGACGCAAAAAAGCGGAAACACTGTAAACCACACTACCGCCCCGTGACCACGTGGTCCTCCTGATTCGTCCGACGACATATAGCACGACGACGCAAAAATAATCTTGTTGGTTAAACCGATCGGAGAACGCAAAAATCAGAAATAAATATTTACGACGAATAGAATATTTTTTCGGGATTAAAATTATCCTATGTACTACTTCAGGACCTAACCTACACGTGTGCCAAGTTTCATCACGATCCGTCTAGTGGTTGAAGCGTGATTGAGTAACAAACATCAAAATATTCAAACTTTCGCATTTATAATATTAGGTAGGACATTATTTCAGGCAACATTCACACTCCAATAATAGCATGCTATAAAAGTCTCTAATAGGTTAATGATTACAAATAATATAATTTTACCTTATTAGCGTTTTTTTTAATACGATCCTACTTGTCATGGCTACTCAGTAACAAGTACAGTTGACGTATAAGATGCAGAAATTAATTACAAGAAGACAAATTACACGGTGTATTTATAATTATAGGCCTAGAAGAGGTAAATACCTTAACAAGTAAATAGATAGGCGGTTGCCTAGTGGTTCAGTCTTGTTTCGCACGATACTTTTGTCGTTGGTTCGATTAGAGCAGGGATTCCCAAAGTGGTAGATACCGACCCTTTGGGGTCGAAATCGGTTTCCCAGGGGTAATCAATTTAAGATTTATATTTGTATCTAAATAACTCTTAAACTTTTTTTGTATCTTTGTTTTTAAATGCATGTTTTACTGCGACACAATGTTGTATGCCCATGTGGCGGGACATAGCTGAGCTCTAATTATGACATTTAATCCTTTATATACCTATGATCCACAATAAAGATATTTCATTTCATTTCAGGGGTCGATATAAACATAAACTGATTTAGGGTATCGACGAGGTCTAAAAATCGACCCCTATTAATTAACACAAGTTCTTATTTGAAACTTTCAAGATACTGTATAAGTTGTGTTACGTGTACCAACTTGTTATAAGAATAACTAATATATTAGCAGGAAGTATCATTGTTGTACTTTTAGAAAACTCAACAAGTCGAGGAAAGAAACTAGAGATAGAATTTTTAAAGTAATTTGGCTATGGGGGTCTGAGGTATCAGTTCATTTTGGATGAGGGGCTCGACTAACATAGTTTGGGAATCCCTGGATTAGTTTTAGATAATCAAGAACCTAGGTTTATAGAATTGTTAGAATAAGTTAAGATAGTAATGTTCGCACACAAGTCATTGTTTTTGAATAAATAAACTTGAAACTAGAGTATAAGTACATACGACAAATTTAATTTGTGACCCACCCAAGTGTTTTGTCCCGTTTTTGCACCATGTGATGTATGTGTTGCATTATAATGTTTTATGCCGTCTTATTTGTCTGTTTTCTTTTTTCAGAAAATTGTCAGTGTGAGAGATTGTGAAATTTTTTATTTAATAAATTGTTCATTTTCCAGAATCTTAATATATTTCTAAATAATGATGATAACAAGAACGATTTCTTGGTTATGTGAGAGTGCAATATATGATTTTATGGGTCACAAATTAAATTTACCGAGTGTAAAAAAAGTTTGTTTTCGAGAGGAGTCTTTATTAAATTACACTAAAAGAATCTTTATTGAACAGAAATATCACATTAAATATGATGCAACCCTGGCTCCCAAAATGGGCTGTCCCACCGTTAATCAACTGTAATAAAAACAACTCAAAACCGTTATTATATTATTATACAATCCACCTTCGACATCTACATAAACTCGTATGTGCACAGGTGCTATACAATATCAGATACCAACTTTGCCACCACCCATCTTAAAAAAAACCTTACAAACGCTAGATATCGAATCAAAATTCACGACACGCACTACGCTACTTTTTTCACAACTCGGAATCTCCCGTAAATTCCTGTGAAGGCATTAAAATTGTACAGGGTGTCCCTTTTTGTTCGCATCGTGAGATGGTATACAGTACGTAGGTACATAATTACAATTAACATAAGATTTCCCGCAATAAACGAGCGGTGCGCGCGCGTCCCAAATGGATGTGGTGAGTTTTTGCGCAATGCGCGTACGTTGAATATCATAAGCTACGTGCGACGCGGCGTCGGGGTACAGGGGTCTGTTCTTCGTCCTTGGAAATTAAACTTGCTATAAAATTATTTATGGGCAAAACTCCCTCATGAGCAGAAATAGATAACCACGGCCCCCAGTCCCCGGCAGCCCCACTACAGATTGTTACATGAGACTATACCTAGTTTTAGTTGAAGCAAGTACCCCATTCTTCACCCAGGTAGAGACTGGGTGTGATGGCGTTCATTGGAGAATTCCTATGCCCAGCAGTGGACGTATAATGACTGATATGATGATGAGGACTAAAATTAAACTTAAAAAAACACACACAAAAATATTTGTGACTTAAGATTTTTATTATCTGTTCTTTATTGGTTGTCAATACCAGCCTCGTAATTACATATTATTTAGACCTCAGTCTGAGAGATAACTTTGCAAAACTGCATAACTCTTTTAGAATTATAAATTATAAACTTAATATTGAGCGCATAAGACATGAGCTCAATATTAAGTTTATAATTCTATGGCGTGTGTGAAGTCCACCAAATCGGTGTGGGACACCGTCGGCGGACAGGGGTTTGGCACAAAAGATCCTGAAGGGTCGAAGTGTCGCCAGGGCTTCCTGGCCCCTAAGAAGTTAAGATAATCTATATTATCTACCTTCTGTAGGTTGCGTTCCGTCCACAAAATAAAAATTAGAGTGAAATAATTTGATACTAAAATGAGGTCTATTAATTTTGCAGTTCTGTGCTTTGTGAGTTTCTTCTACGGATAACAGCCTCCCTATTCCGAACAGTAGAAGCAGTAGACCCTTAAAATTATTTGAAAAATTAAATATTTTTATGAGGCATTAGCCTTTTCAACCATGTTGGATGATTATTTATTAGTGGGTACATACTAGATCTTCTGTGGTTTTGGTAGATCCAAAAAGTTCAAGTACAATTGAACCTAATTCAGGTGTAGGTAAATACTAAAGACTTTAGAGCGTTTCAATCAAATCATAAGCGTGTATACTTTTTCTAAATTTAGGACCAAAGACTAAGATATTTTTTATCCCTGATTGGTTGACGCTTGACCTCTGTCTCACCTGATGGTAAATGACGATGAGGCCTAAGCTGGAGCCTAAGCTGAGGCAGAAGATGCCTATTCACTCTTCCTTTAAAAAGATCCAAATTGTACTTGTCCGTAAATCCGAGGCTGGCAAGGATTTCCATTCATTAGTAGCGCTTCGTACGAGACCTTTTAGTAAGGATGAAATTCCTCCCCACGCCTGGTAGTCTTATGACGGAAGGGGATTCAGGGAATGAAATCGTGCAATTCCTGGGGCACACTCCCCAAAATAACAGGTAGAAAACCGAAAGACAGGCCACACTGCGACGGATGTTTCAGGCTCTGTAACTTGGTATTTACCAGAGCGTCGTCAGCTGATACTTGGGAGATCTTTTGAAGAATACTACCCCGTGTGTAAGTACCTCAGTAGTCGGGAGACAGGGCTCCGCCCGCAGAGCGTGCGGCTCCAGCTCGTCTTTACAGCTGATTGGACAACTTACAGCTTCCGACACGATTTCAGTTCAGTCGCAAAGATAAATTCTCGTTCCTAGCGGCAAAATTTAGAAACTGCCTTTGAAGAGATGATGCCAGAGAATTAACAAGTCTAATTATTACTTACTAGCTGTTGCCCGCGACTTCGTCTGCGTGGACAACTTAACATCACAAATTATTATGTATTTCCAGTAGTAGTGAGATATTTTTCGGGATAAAAACTATCCTATGTACTATTCCAGGACCTATCCTATATGTGAGCTAAGTTTCATCCCGATCCGTCCAGTGGTTTAAGTGTGATTGAGTAAGAAACATCCAAACTTTCGCATTTATAATATTTAGTGGGATTAGTGGAAAACAAAACAAAAAGACACAGTAACGAGATAAAGTAATTAATGCAAATAAATAATGACATGCAAAAATAATAACAATTGACATATGATAATGACAAATAATACTAATTTATATATAATTTTATTAATTTAATTTGCAGTGTAATGAATTCCGAATAAAGGCTGATTTTATTTTATTTTATTTTTATTTAGTGGAATACAAACCAAGTACAAAATCTAGCGACTAAAAAGAAAAACATCGTGTCTCATAAACGTAAAATTTTTCCACAAGTCCCTTACGCTGCGTGTACGCCGCTCCTTAGTTTTTGCGCGTGCGCGTAACACGATCGGCCCATCTCATAATTTTTACGTTTTTCATCCGATCCTGCTCCGACCTTATTAAGACTGGCACTCGCTCTCCTATTACATATTCGATAATGCCGGGATGATTGACAGTTGCTATTGCTATCAAGTAAACGCCTTCAACGCTTGAAAGTGCATAGCTTTGGGACGCTCTCCTGCCAGATGAAGACGCCGACGACCTTAAAAAAGTAGATAAAAGCGGCTGTCAATATATTGTCTGGCGGTTTACCAGATGCAGGGGAAGCAACAACCTTCCTTTTGGGGAAGACCTACATCAAGCAGAAGACAGCTACTGGTTGATGATGCTGAAGAAGAAACGCTTTCGCTGAACTTGTGAAAGTAGGAGTATTTTTCGTCGGCCCCGTAGCCTAGTCGGTAGTACACCTGCCTGCGAAGCTCGGGGTCGCGGCTCGATTCCCGCCCAGGGCAAACATTCGTGTGATGAACACTTGTGTTTGCCTTGTGACTGGATGTTATTTATATATTATATTATGTATTTATGTATGTATATCAGCTGTCTGATACCCATATTACAGGCTCTGCCTAGTTTGGGATCAGGTGGCCGTGTGTGAAATGTCCCCACATATTTATTATTATTTATTATTTTGTCGACGCCCTTTTTTTGTCAGCGACTATTGTAATGTTGTCTGGAAGAAATCGCTTTTAGCAATATGACTTCCTAGATCTACAAATACAGGCTACTTTATTTTTGTACCTGTGTATTTTTTATAGTGCAATAGAAAGTACATACATACATACATAATGCTCACGCCTTGGTCCCAGAGGGGTAGGCAGAGAAGATGTATCGCCACTTTGCGCAATCTAATGTCGAATAGAAAGTAATTAAATTGAATTGACGATAACAGGCAGCAATTATTGAATACCATAGGAATATTAACACGTTATAGAAGTCTGCAGATCTAAGGTACATAGAGGATGGATTGCGCCTTATGTTGGTCGATATATACTCGTATATCATATGTTAGCGGTACTTAAAGGTTTTCATATACCGTATTCTATATTATTGCAAAATAGGAAAGGAATTTATTCTATATAGAATAAAATAAATAAAATCATTATCAGGTTATTTTTGTCTCCACTGCAGGAGCACAACCCTCTCTCCTCTGCCGGAGACAGACGGAGGATTTGGCCTACACTCCCCGCGCTGGCCACACGGGTTGGGGAGGCCTGATTGATGTTTTATAATGTATTCCGTTAGTCGCCTTGTACGACATCCACGGGAAGAGTTGGAGTGGTCCTATTCTACTCTACCGGAAACCACACGGCACAAATAAAATATTATTATATTATAATAATAATATTTAGGTGTCTTAGAATATTTATACAAGTTTGGGAGTAGACAATTGTATAGAGAAGAATCAAGAAGTAAAGAATTTATTTGTCTGTAGTCGCCGAATCAATCTTTACGATGGTACTTATAACTATTACATTTCTAAGTTTACTCTCGTTAGGACACATATTTGGTAACGCAAGTTTTCTTGAATAATAACATAAGACGTTAATCGAATCACGTCAAAAAACACGAAAATTCCACGTGAAAATCGTCCTTCAGAGTTCAGACATTGCAATGGGCGGCGGCGCAGGCGCGTGCGCGGTGCCGCCATATGCGGAGCGGACGCGCGGTTTTAGGCGGGCGTGCGCACACGCATACTGATCACAAGTGTTGTGAGTATCATTGAGGGTTGCGGTGGGACAGATTTCAAGTCATCAGAGCTATTTATTATGTTCAAATCCGGGCCCGGACCACAGTATAATAATGGTCCTGTACCAATGTCGTTCATGGTTAAGTAGCAATAGGTGGCGCTAGTAGTAAAATAATTCTGAATGCTTGCACTCTGACAATTAATTCACAATTGATTTTTATCGAAAATCGGGGTTAAATTAATTCAAGAAACTTGAAAACTATTTTCTCGCAACCCACGCCATCTAGTGTTACACAGCTCGTGAGCTTTTCATCATCATCATCATTATATCAGCCCTTAGACGTCCATTGCTAGACATAGGCTTTCCCCAATGAACGTGTACCACCTTACCTGGTCCTCCGCCCTCCGCATCCAACCGCTTCCGGCCACCTTCTTCAGGTTATCGGTCCATCTAGGCATCCCAACCTACCTTTTACATTTGCTTTATTATCATACCACAGTCTTTACGGTGAAGAAAATACATGGGAAAACCTGCATAGGCCAAGGAAGGAGTTCTAAGGCGCATGCGAAGTCTAGCAACCCGCATTGAACTAGCGTGGTGGTCTATGGCTGGTTGAGACGATAGTCCTGTGCAGAGAATCCCGCGAAGAAGTCCGGCGAAGAGTGGGGACATATTAATAGATTTATTTGGTTATTTAACTTTTTTTATTCGTAGCACTTTATTGTCACCCGAGTCCAAACTGACGCGCTAAACCAATTATGGTGAGGTATTATTAAAATATAATGTGCCATAGAATGATCATCGGCAAAATATTCAAGTGCTTTGACCACACTGAATGTTTAATGGTTGTTTTTCCACAATGCCTGTTGTACGAGGAATTTTTTTGTAATTATAATCAAGAGCTACAGCCGGCTGTATAACAGTCCAAGTCCTCATAGTATATTTGTTTTTTGTTATTAAAATGTATGTAAGTAAACGCTTAGTAAAGTGAACCGACGAACTGAAGAAGGTGGCCGGAAGCGGCTGGATGCGGAGGGCAGAGGACCGGGTGTGATGGCGTTCATTGCTGGACGCAGTGGACGTATAAGGGGTGATATGATGAAGTAAACGCTTTATTCTAGCAAAATTAATAACACTAATAGGAATAACATGCCGAATTTTTTCTACTTAGAGACTTCTTCCAGACAACCTTTGAGTAACTTAGTCTACTAATATTATAAACGCGATAGTTTGTAAGTATGGATGGATGTTTGTTACTCTTTCACGTAAATACTACTGAATGGATTTTAATGAAACTTTACAATAATATAGCTCATCCATCAGAATAACACATAGGCTACAATTTATAAAGATATTGTGTGAATTGTCCAAAATATCAAGTAAGTAGGAAATACATAATAATTTGTGATGTTAAGTTGTCCACGCGGACGAAGTCGCGGGCAACAGCTAGTATATGCATATAAGTATGTGCCGTGTTGTTCCGGACTTAGAATAGGGCTATCCCCAATCTTGCCGTGAGTGTCATCGAGGCGACTAAGGAAGGAATTACATCAGAGACAGACAGGATATTATATTAAGATCGTTACTGTGATCACCCATCCGCCTGCAAACCGTGGTAGTTATAGTAAATCTCCCAATGGACAGCCTATGAAGAGTGGCATTCTATTGGGGAGGCTTATGTTCAGCAGTATTTCTTAGCATAGTTAAGGACGTATTTCGGCTGAAATAACAAGTTTATTTGCCTACGGAACCCTAACATATAATAATTTAATATGTTTTATAATATAATATGTTTATTTAGATTCTCCACAATAAGGCTACTACAAGCTAAGTAAAACATTGACATTTTATATAATCAGTAACCTGTTTCGTGGAGAGTGATGCCTGAACTAGACATTGCCTGTTTTTCAGGTCACCAGGTCTCCACCCCACGGATTAAGAGTAAACATACATACACAATGCTCACGCCTTGGTCCCAGAGGGGTAGGCAGATAAGTGGATCGCCACTTGGCGCGATCCTGACACACCCCACTAGCCTCACTCACATTCATCAACCTTTTCATGCACCTCCTTTTTTACCCAGCCTTTTTGAGGACGTTACTAATTTGATTTAATTTTACGGAACCCTAAACACTAAGGTATCTAGTTAAAATGTAAACAGTAACAGGTATACATGTCAAGTAGTTTGTCTGGTACGTGGAATTGGATCAAAACTGCAGAACTGGTGGTTGTTCAAACACGGCTATCCGCCATCAGCGCTCCGTCACTATGTCTGTCTGTCGTTTGCAAACCTAATTCCCTGTATATATTACATACTGAACACGTAGGTATTTGTGGCGATTTAGTACCTAGTGCTGGCTATTCAAAAAGAGTCTAGGAGGATAGCTAGACCAGGCCCTGTGTACCTGAGTAGCATAATTACCACGCTTGGCAGGCGGATTGGTGATGGCCAACAATCTCTATGTAATACTAGATGGAGCGTTCCAAACAATCGCTCTGTTCCACGCAAGTAGCCACAACTCTTTCACATTCACAATGAAACTTGTGCAGTTACTACTCAGAACATTTAATTATTACTAAATATTGACACTACGGTTAAATAATGTCAATATTTAGTAAATAATTAAATGTTCTGCGCTACGGTTAACTACGGTTAACACTACGGTTAAATAATGTCAATATTTAGTAAATAATTATTTAATTATTTACTCTTTCACATCCACAATGAAACTTGTGCAGTTACTACGCAGAACATTTGTTCTGCGTAGTAACTGCACAAGTTTCATTGTGGATGTGAAAGAGTTGTGGCTACTTGCGTGGAACAGAGCGATTGTTTGGAACGCTCCATCTAGTAGTACATAGAGATCGTTGCTGATGGCAGTAATAATCTTAATCTTATACTTGACTGCCTCACTGGCCTAGTTGCTAGGTCGTTACACACGAGGGCCAGCGGTCGTGGCTTTGATTCCCACTGGGGACAGAACAACTTTGTACAAGCTGATCTCGGTCTGGATGTTATATTTGTGAATTGTCTATCTCTCCCGCGCAACTTTCATGCCTTGCTATCATGTTTCTAGTGAGGAGATGCAGCTAGAAAAAGCCCAATATAGCATTTTTGCAGATTTTTGGTCGTTGTTTACCCGACCGTGACTCAGCGCGAAACGAGTAAACGGTTGATAGTTTCTGCAATATATTGCATATTGTTGGCTCGCCTGTCGCGCCTCCTACACCATTCTATCTTGATAGGATTTCTGTGTTGAAAACTGTTAAAGCGTCACTCGCGACTATCTCGCAAGACAGAAGGCCTCGACGGTTCTTTGTCTTAATAGATGATTATATGGCATTTTCAACAATTTGATTTAAGAAGTATGTTTGTCACTCTGGAATAACTGGAATCCCTAAGTGGGATAAGCCCGCCTTTGTACACAGTTTAATTCCTATTTTATTATTGTTGTTGTTGTTGTTATTTTTGGTACAATAAAGCGTTTACATACATACATAACTCCATCTGTACTCCGGACAGACAGTATCAGATGTCACCCAAATCGTTCCTCGGCTCAAGTCGATGATTCAAAAATCACCTCGAATGTATGAAAAAGCCTCATTTATCCATATTTTTTAACTTTATACACTCATTTCAAACTTATAATAAAAAAAATGTTTTTTTTTTTATATTTTATTGCATTTTTTCTCCTTACCTCTAAAATCGACGTCTTGGTTCCTTAGAACAAATTACTCTATTTCCTATAATTTATGACTTCCCTATACTAACCGGTGTTGATGATACAGCCTTTAAGCATACAAAATACATATATATTACACGAACTACTCTGTAATACATAGGCCTTTACGAGTGAGTTATGTGGCCAACTTGTAAGGCATTTTAATTTATTTTTATACGACAGGCCCTGTCTAAGCAGATATCCTTGCAACGAAGTTATTTACATGCGTCATTATTAAGTTCTTATTTCTTATATTGCAGTTTCCGTACTTATTATTTACTTATTAATAGTATCTAATTAGAGTACGTGCTAGCTATATCTGCATAAAAGTACTCTGACCCCATCTGTAGTGTAATGTGAGATAAAGAAGGAGATCGTGCAGTTTTGGCAGGAGAGATGGGAGAGGAAAGAGATAGGTGGAGAGTTCATATCAGTTATTGTTTCATGTAGTTAATAGGTCTTACATATAATTATAGGCGCTAATATGAACCCTACATTAGTTTTTTTTAGTAATAATATTTATAAAATTAGGTATTCATTACAAAAAGACAATGACATGGTTACATGGTTATTAATTAAATTAGATGTATTTATCGGAGGTTGCGGGTTCGAATCCCGCTAGGGGCAAATGTTTGTATGATGAATATGAATGTTTGTACCCAAGTCTTGGATGTTTATATATTTATTTAAGTATGTGTATCCGTTATCTAGTAACCATAGCACAGGCTCTGCCTAGTTTGGGACTGGATAATTGGTGTGAATGTCTGACATATTTATATTTATCGTTTCTTCCCGAACTCGAGACTATGAATCATCGCAGATACGAAAGAGACTTCATGATATGAAGTTGTGTGAGATCTGTGTATAATGCTACTGTGGTGAAGCAGAAGAGGTAATGTATCACGCCCTGTGGGAATGCCCACTGTATCAGGAGCTCAGGCGAAAGATGATGGATGAGATAGAGCGAGAAGAAGAAGGCCCGGTCTACTACTGCGATGTCCTTGCCTGCCAGAATTTGCTCACTTCTGGTACAAAATTAGAAGCAGACTTAAACATGAAGAAGGAATTTGATCTAGCATCCCGATAACGATGCCATAAATGTATAGTGTGTTGCCCCAGAAATGGGAGAGAAGCAAGTAAACCGTACCAGGGACAGACTAGATAACTTGATATTGTAATATTTGTAGTAGGCCAGTGATCGTAGTTCTTCATTAAACCCCCTCATTGCGAATCCATATCCTTTAGAGCTCAAACACGGGGTTGGAAAAAATTATAACTTTTTTCAACGATCTCTATGTACTACTAGATGGAGCGTTCCAAACAATCGCTCTGTTCCCCGCAAGTAGCCACAACTCTTTCACATTCACAATGAAACTTGTGCAGTTACTACTCAGAACATTTAATTATTACTAAATATTGACGCTACGATTAAATAATGTCAATATTTAGTAAATAATTTAATGTCTGCAATCTAGTAGTACATAGAGATCGTTGCTTTTCTTCTTTAAAAAATCCATTACAAATATGTATTTTTCAAAAAAAAATTAATAATGATTTTTTTCATTTAATGATATAGTTTTGTTTGACCCTATAGCATAGAATACCTAATAATACTACGTATAGAATGGACACTCCCTTCCCCCCGCCAATCACAGCTTCCTCACTCCGCGCCGCAGATTTGGGTAGCGTTTAGGGCACTAGCCGTCAGGGCTGTATGTATTGCTTGAAAGATAATTAAAAGAATAATGGTGAAGTATTGTGCTGTAGGTGGTTGTTTGATTAACAGTAATAACAAAAAGAGACGATTTCATTCTTTTCCTCCAGAAGAATCGAGGTAAGTAACATATTTTGCCTATTTATTCTAACAATTTGTAGGATTGAATTTTGGTAATACAAATATAATTTTATACGTTTTGGTTTATTTTATTCTGTTTGATAATGTAAATAAAATGTTATTTGATATAGACATTGATACAATTTTAATCAATTGTATATTTATTTGTTTGTTGTACGACATTTACACATTTGCGTTAAGTCGCGAGACGCTCGCATCGATGTGGGTCTTTTTGAATTAGGTAACTTGTCCCGCGAAATTATATATGTTTTGTGACAAAACATATTAAATCTTAAAGAATTTAAGTAGTATTAGTCACGCCTTCAATTAAACCCCACGTTCATCATATCCATGAATTATTCAGGAACCTGCAGATCATCAGGAACTTATTACATTCTAGCGCCCAACGTGGGGTTTAATTGTAGCGTGTAAGAAGATACCTGAATTCTAAAAAAAATTTAGGTAAAGTTGGAAAAACATCTAGTTTCGTGTGACTTAATATATCAAGGTAATTTTTATACTCTGCAAATTTTATATTTTGTACACTTTAGACTTTAGCGTGTGGTCCACCGTACATACATTGGCATAATTGCCAAGTGTTCATGCTAGTAAAAAAATCGGTTGTGTAACTTTTAATTTATGGCAGTCATGCATACACGAAGATAAAAATAAATGTTTGGACTTCCTCTGTTGAAGATGTCATGATTATTGACCACGTCGTTGGCTTAGTGGCTTGCTTATTGGATTCAAGTACCAGAAGTCGTGAGTTCGATTCCTTTTATGTATAGACATCTTTAGAGTTCGTCTTAGTCTGGGTACTATATTAGTGAATTGGTCCTTATCTAATTTCAATGGTACAGGATAATGAGACGTTCTGATCTGAAGTGAATAAAATCAAGTTTGGGATTAGACAAATGTAATGTACCTATAATACATAAAATTTATATTTAATTAAATTAAAAATAACGGAACCGACGTCACGTTTGAATTTTCACCTTTTTGATGTAATCGAAATTCAATGAGCGATTGTCTACCGACTTGCGCGTATGTGTAATTGCAGCATAATAAAAAGAAAAAATGACATGTGTCATACAGTGGCGTGTGACGTGAGCTTACAACGTAACATTGTAGGAACGTTTCCGCAGTTCCTTTTGTTTGGGTATAAAATCTTTTTTGTTTTACAGATGTAGATATATACTAAAAAAATTGTTTTTCAGATGTATATACGGGATTCAAGTGATTGGGCGACCCGACTTAAACAATAAAAGTTTAAAGAATTACCGCGTTTGCGATCTTCATTTCTGTGCTTCGGATCGTCTTGCAAAGAAATCAAAAAGAAACGCAGTACCAAAACGCAGTACGCCGTCAAATTCTGTTCAGCAGTTTCCAAGTTTAGCCCGTACAGACATACATACATACATAGACACGATTTTTTTTATTTAGACATTTATTTATTTAAAATATTCAAACATTACAGATTATTATTCGATTGCGTTACAATAATTTTTATGCTATAGACGAAACAGGCATTCCTCTCTCTAGCATTCCCTTACATTCCGTCATCAGCCGTCCTATGCCGTCCACGAGCACGTCATTATACTTATTTACACGTTTATTATATTTTTGGACTCCACTGGTCTTAAGGTCTGAATTGTTTTTTACTTTAATGTACAGAAACGCCTTTTTACTGTTTTAATATATGTATAGATTAAAAAAATTATAATTTGCACAATGATGAGTGTCGTCTTTTTTCCCTGTATGTCGAAAAATACTTTATTTTAGCACATGCGCCAAGTTTAGTGATATATTTTAAACCATAATGAAAGAAAGAAAGAATTACACGCGAGTAGGAATTATTCCATAACAATAGTCCACGACGCTGGCCCAATGCGGGTTTGTGGACTTCACATACGCCTTAGAATTATTACCTCTTTGGCTGGTTTCTTAAGGTATTTTCCTTTACTTAAAACGTGCTTAGTTCGTTCTTTGGCCTGTGCCCGGATTCGAACTCTCGACCTCATAAACGTGAGGCGAGCGCAGTACCAACTAGTCTATCACGAATTCGTACAGTTTTGTATGGTTGCATAGAGATTTTGCACATAAACATCGAAAGTTGGAAAAAAGATTGTATACCTACGACATAAATCTCAATTAATCAACCACCTATATAAACTATTTTTATTTTTATGCACACTTTACGCCGCCATCACAAAGTTACTGGTGCCCGCGCCCGGTCCGCGCGGTCTGACACCCCTAACGATTGCCTTAGGCATGTGTGCGTGCGCTGCCGTGTGCGGACACGATTATTGTATTTGTGTAAGAATAGGTAGTCGATTTCCCGCCATCGCATACATTTTGGCACAAGTGTCCGCCCTGTGCCTATAGTGTGGCAACTATTTAGGGCGACAGCCTCTTCAGCTTCAGATGAAAGAGTTTTTTCTGCATTTGGCATTGTTCACACTAAACCGATACAGACTGCATGGTCTAGTGTGGGAGCTCCAATATGTATTGTCCTGTTAATTGTAATGTTTTAATCGTGCTCAATTGATGTAATCATATAATTTTAAGGATGACTGTAAAAATCTATAAATCTGGTAATTTATAATAATAAACTATTTGAATTAAACTACGGAATAGATTGGGAACAGAAAATAGATGGAAAATTTGTTTTTTATTTAAATATTATTATAATAATGATCAAAATCAAAAAATCTAAATATTTAATTTCAAAATTGGAATACATTATTCTCTTTTTGACGTCAAATTCTGCCTAAAACTACTCCACTTCCACCTGTATAATGATATAATTGATTTAGCAGATGCAGATAGAGAAGAGAGGTACATGTGATTTACTTATTCTAAAACCCTTAAATTTGAAGTCTAATTATATCTACGACGTATTAAAGACATTTAATTAAATTATAGATATTGAAAAACTCATTTGATCTAAGTAATGATTTACATCAAATGATTTAGTCATGCCAACCCTGCTCAAACACAATAAATAACGGTTTTCTATCAGCATCATTACCAAAAGACGTATAACAGAAGTTCCAACTGAACTAAGACTTTGTTGTCGCTTCTAAAACTTTGTAAATTTATTTTCCTTTGCAATTTACAATTGTAAGATAAATTTTGTAACAGACAAGCTGCAGCGCCCGACTTTGAATGCTAAATTAGCAAATTAGTCGGGCGCCTGTCAGGGAAGCAATTCATTTCTTCGAGGAGACTTTTAATCTCCTTATCTATCCTGTCAGTTAAACGGACAGGGAAGGGGCAAAGAGCCCCAAGTGATATTGAAAACGACGAAAGTAAGACATCCAAATTATTTTTATCTATAGTACTTACTCAGTCCGCTATGATAAATATATGGTGTTACCTTTGGCTCATGAGTGGAAATGTGATCATCATTATATCCAGCCCTTTGACGTCCACTGCTGAACATAGGCTGCATCCAGCCGGTTCCGGCCACCTTCTTCAGGTCGTCGGTCCATCTGAGTGTGGGGTGTCATACCCTGCGAATACCGATCCGTGGTCTCAAATTGAAATGAACCGAATGAATGAAAGAATTTATTGTTTAAATGAAGATTTTATTCTTTTCTTTTATTTTTTTTATTGATATTGAATAGTATGTATTGACACTGGGGTACCATTTACTGATTTATTTTATTTTATATTTAACTACGACACCAGCGCTAATTAGTGCCTAGTGTTGGAAGGGAGGGGGGGGTGGGGGGGGGTGCTTACCCTGAAGACGAATCACTCTTTCAAAAGATCCCTAGAATCATAGACTTTTGACCTCAATCTCACTTGACAGTAAGTGACAATGAGGCCTAAGGACGCACTAAAAAGATCCAAGTTGTACTTAATAATATAGTAGTTGATAATATTACATTGGCCAAGTGACCAATACATAGACACACATGTACAGTTTGGTATGTGAAGTTTTTGTGCCGGTGTGCGTTACCGATTGCTTATTATGTGTAATGCAATGACCACCTTATCGGGTTGACCATGTTCAATTGGACAGAAGTGCCGTAGAGTCGTTCCATTACCAAAAAAAGTTAATAACTAAAAAAACCTATACATTTTATTGCACAAACAAATAAGTGCAGTTACAAGTTATAAAAGTTACAAATTGTACAATTTAGCCGGTCTTATTGTTGTATGTGATTTCTTCCAGACAACCTTTGGGTAGAAAAAATATTATGGCAGAGAAAAAGGCAGGTTGCGCTGATTACTTATATGACTATGTTAAATAAAATAGGAAATGAGTTATAAATATAAAATTTTCCGGTTTTATTTAAATTAGAGTTACTTAAACTTAAATCTTTAAATAGTTATTATTATTATTCAAAAATATGCTGGAATTTCGTAGAAATATTATATAAGAATAAAATGTATTAGGCATTAGCCGTGTGTAGTCGAGGCGACTAAGGGATTGCCCCAGGGACGGGCGCAACGTTCTCCAGTGTATATCTCTACTGCGATCACCAATCTGCCTGCCATGCGTGGCGATTATGGCAAGTCTCCCAATGGACAGCCCACCATATTTCAGCTGCTGATACCCTCCATCGTACGGGCTATCGACGAGGTCACCATTTCAATTGCAACTGAATAACCATTGCTGCATTTTTGTTTCGGATTACTAGATGACCGCAGAATTTGAGTATTCGTTATACGATATATCACGAAGTATTAGTGGTACTGCGAACACCAATCCAAGCCAGGCGTAGTGATTATGGCAAATCCTACAATGGACAGCCCACCATTCTATTGGGGAGGCTTATGTTCAGTAGTGGACCTATTTCGGCTGATGATGATGTAGAAATTTGTACACAAAAAAAATATAACAGACCGCCCCTGTCTGTCAAAGGATGAAAACGTGCGGAACAATAAAAAATAAAAAATGGCGTCGCAATTGCCGTCTTTTATAGATAAAATTTTCATGAAATTATTAACGACTCTACCGTTTCTTAGCCGTCAATATTGAACATTCATTATTAACCTACCACCTTATTGGTCGACAGCTGACCAATCGCGTTTTGTCCACAATGTTTTTAAATATTTAATTTAATACTGACGCCATGAAATTATACCAAATATCAATACATAAGCCAGGCAAGCAAGACCCTTTGGTATAAATAGATTTTATGTAATTATGTAGCAATTATAAGGAATTCGGGAGGCAGGGAAGATCTTGAAAGGCTGGGCTAAGGTGTCATTAAAGTCCATTGTTTTTTTTATTCGATTGATTTATAAAGTCTGCTCTCGGTCTAGTTTTTGTCGAGTCGTGCAATTTTAAATGCTTAGTAATTTTTTTCAAATCGATACTTACTAAGTATAACTATTTAGCAGCAAAAAGTGATACAATAGAATAAGGTAGGCATTGAGGCTTAAAATATCTATTAAACAACGGCGTTTAGTATTTTAATTGCAAGGATAATTGAGAATAACTTCATGGTTTTAGTAGTTGTTTACTGTTCATCATTTCGGATAATATCCGCCGTACTTAAAAGCTATTCTGTACTCTCTAACAGGTCACGTGACATATTCTGTTAAGCGTTTGGCGTTAATGTTTATTTTATTCCTTACTTTTATTGTTTTGTATGGGTTTTTTTTCTTTTGTGTGTGAATGGTTAAATAATTAAATTTACTACGACAAGTTAGACGCCAAATGATTATCTGTATATATATATATCAATCATGCCTCCCCAACTCGTCTGGCCAGCGCGGGGAGTGTAGGCCAAATCCTCCGTCTGTCTCCGGCAGATGAGAGAGGTTTGTGCTCCTGCAGTGGAGACAAAAATAACCTGATGATGATGATGATATGCCATATGACCCGTAAAGAGTACAATATAGCTTTTTTCTTCGATGGATATTAATCAGAATAAATTGGCTTTCAGAGTAACCCTGGGCAATGGTTTACATACTAAGAATATGTATTTTTTTTTCAATTCCTGATGGGCTTGCGCTTGCCCTCAATCTCACTTGATGGTAAGTGATGATGAGGCCTAAAGTAGAGCGCGCTTACCCAGAAGATGCCTATTCACTCTTCCTTCAAAAAGATGCAAATTGTACTTGTCCGGAAATACCCAAGCTGGCAGGGAGTTTAATTCCTTAGCAGCTCGCATTATGAAAGAGGAAACAAAACGCTTCGTGCGAGACCGTGGTATGTCTACTACATTAGGATGAAGTCCCTCACCACGTCTGGTAGTCCGGCGACGGAACGGAGGTGTCCATATTAAGAATATATTGTACAAGTGTATTGTATATGTATATATTGGGCTCGATTCTGAAGGCACAATGTTACAATTTGACTGCACTAAAACGGTTGCTATCCTTGTCACACAGTGTTATGAAGATAAAGACGAAACCAATTTTAGCGTTGTCAAATTTTAAATGCGTGCCTTCAGAATCGGGCCCACAGTCATATTTATTAATTTACGAACTTTGAGGAAGGACAATCCAGAAGGACAGATATGACTACCCTACTATAGATCGTATAATTCACGATGGCACGCCTAGCTACTTGCCACGAGGGGTGAGCGGGGAGTTAATCCGAAAGTCAGTCTCTTAGTGTACGTACTTTGATGGTTAAGGTGTAACGATAGAACTAACACAGTTACAATATAGTAATACAATGAAATTTTAAGCGATTGTACAGGAGTGCCGTCGTGAACTAAACGATCATTTGGGCCCCACCTACATAAATCAAAGAACAAAATATTTTTAAAATATTTTATTACAAAAACTGAAACGATTGAGGAACATTAAATATCGCAAGTAAAACAGCGGTTACAGTTTACAGTTCAGTTACAGTTTACAATTCATGTACAGTTTACAATTCATGTACAGTTTACAATTCATGTACAGTTTACAATTCATATACAGTTTACAATTCAAGTATAGTTTTAATAAAACACTAGCAACGAAATTACAATTATAAATGCTTTCATATACAGGGTGACAATTTTAATTACTCATTTTGCTGCGCGTGGTTCTCTCTGTCTCTGTCCTATCTGTTGTATTTTGTAGAGGGTTTTCTTTTGTCAGTACTGTACGATAAGCATTAAAGGATATTTTATTTTATTTCAAAGTTAAAACCTACGACCAGATACTGCTATTACCGACGTCTGTTATAGTAAAGAAGAAGAACAAGAAGGTATTGTTTTTACTTATATATTGTGTAAGTGCAAAAGTGGACTTATCTCTGCGAGAGATCTCTTCCATTGAACCTTACAGATATTTCCAAAAGCAAGTTCACATTTTCTTGAAAAAGATAATACAGAACGAACCGTGGACGTCCAAATCTAGATATATTCACTAAACTAAAATTTTACTCTACCTGATAAAATCAATTTTTGGTTAAACTTTTGAAATATGACGATGGATATGATTTATGTAACAAGTACCTCTAATCTAGTTTTTTTTCCTCAATTTTGAATAGTAAATCAACCAGCATCAGATAGGTACTAAGTAGTCAGTAAATACCTTTTCAAAAACGCAGCAATCAAAATAAACAGCCTGTAATAAGTTATATTAGAACTCGAAATAAGGCCACGATACATGTGTGAGCGATAGCGGAAATAAATTGGACTTTCTGCAACAAAATTTACATGTGCTTCGTTAATAACTTCCACACCAGGACCAACTTGTACAACTTAGTAAACTTGTTTGTCCCTCGTTCGATTCCCACTAGGGACGGACAACTTTATACTTGTACAATTTGGTCCTGATCTGAATATCATAATGCAGGAAAAATGCCTATTTTGGATTTATAGAAGAGTATGTATGAAATATTTATTTTATAATAAATGGAACTTATAGATAAGTCAACCGCAAAGGTTCTATTCATAATCGTGTGAATTAATTAAACGAGTTTAAGACGGTCGTCTATCGCTACAATTAATTGCTCCGCTCATGAATAGATCGCGGCCTATGTTGTTATAAGTGATAATTTATAACAATTCGAACTGAAAACCTTGATATTTAGTACAAAAACAAAATGGTAGTAAGTCTAAGCGAGTCACTAAAAATAACATAAAATGCAATTGCACTTGGTACATCCAACGAGGCACATTTCTTTCCCTTTCTCTAGCTGTCTCTTTTTACATGTGAGAAATGAATATAACATAGACAAGAAGAGCGTGTATGTGCCAAGATTTTTTTTAAATTAGTGCGACTATTTAACTTTTAGGCCTAATTTCATGTCTAAGTAAAGTGATAGAAGAGTTTGAAGACAACTTTGCTAATTCGAGCATTTCCTGATTACATGCAAAAAGAATAATAATGTGTTTCTAGGTACATTCACCCAAGAAAGTGTCTGACCATCTTTATCGCGTAAACTGTTTAACAGCGATCAAAATTTTTGCCAATATTAAAGTCATAAACTTTTGTGTCACTTCTCTTGCAACTCCATTCACATTGTTTACAGAAATTTCTACAGCTTATAGACCTATATTAGCATTTTTATTGTTTCAGTACAAAAATACGTTTTATGTTATTTTCGATACAAACAATATTAACTTATCTAATTATTATAAATACAATAAATTACAGGTTTCGATATTTTTTTAAAATTGATTAAACGTTATTTTTAAATATTTTTCCCTTTCGTAAATGGCAAGGTTTAAGTGTAGGTAAATGAACTACAAAGTACGTAATATTTGATATTTCATATTGCTCTGAGCGCTACTTTACTGATTAAACATATAAATAAATATGCCATTACTTTTAAAACATGGCCAACCACGTTTCTAGGAGGTAGTATAATTACAAAACGAAACCTTAAAATTTTTTTATGATTTGAGTGACACTGATAACAAAAATGATCAAATACAAAACTTTGGTAAACAAAAACCTTGTAGTAACTATTCTGAGTAACATCTCCTTCATCCGTCAGTCCTCTGAAAAAGAAAATCACAGTTAAAAACAAATTAAAAAAAATATACTATAGAATTGAGAACCTCCTCCTTATTTGTAGTCGGTTAACTGGCTTCTAATTTTTTTAAATTCTCCCGCTGCAACGATCTCTATGTACTATCTACTAGATGGAGCGTTCTAAACAATCGCTCTGTTCCACGCAAGTAGCCACAACTCTTTCACATTCACTTTGAAACGTGTGCAGTTACTACTCAGAACATTTAATTATATACTTAATATTGACATTATTTAACCGTAGCGTCAATATTTTGTAATAATTAAATGTTCTGCGTAGTAACTGCACAAGTTTCATTGTGAATGTGAAAGAGTTGTGGCCACTTGCGTGGAACAGAGCGATTGTTTGGAACGCTCCATCTAGTAGATAGTACATAGAGATCGTTGATAGTTAAAAACAAATTTAAAAAAAAAACTGTCGAATTGAGAACCTCCTCCTTTTTTGTAGTCGGTTAACTGGCTTCTAATTTTTTTTATTTTACCGCTGTCATTTTTTCCTTTGAACGTTAGATTCTAACGCCAGAGTTGGTGGGTCCAATTCACACCAAGGACAGCCAATTTTGTACAAGTTGGTCCCGGTCTGGATGTTATTTGGACATTATTCTATCCTTGTCTAATACTATCGTACAGGCGAAAATCTTAGTTTAGGAATAGAGAAGGGTATGTATGTGGGGTATGTATAATTGCACTGTGGTTCCCGGCTTTAGAATAGGGCCACCCCAATCTTCCCGTGGGTGTCGTCAAGGCGACTAAGGGAATAATTATAAAACATCAATCAGGCCTCCCCAACCCAGATTGCACCAGGGACGGGCAGCAGCGTTCTTCTGTGTGTGTATGTTAAGATCATTACTGCGATTACCAATCTGCCTGCCAAGCGTGGTGATTTTGGCAAATCCCCCAATAGACAACTTACCAAAAGTGGTATTCTAGTGGGAAGGCAGTGGACGTATTTAGGCTGATGATGATGATGTATAAATATATATTTACCATGTCAGATGTTGGCCAACAACCTGAAAAGGTGCCGGAAGGATAAAGGAAGAATTGATGTCAACATGCAGAAGGTGCCACGAAAAGGGAATTACCAATGCTCCCATCCGTCACTTCCTCACGCCAGTGCTCAGGTCCTGCAATTCGCTGCTGTCGTCACTAGAAGCGCTTACTGGACACCCATTGGTGGAGGTGGACTGGGCGCCAGCAGCTGCCGCCATGGCCATCGACAGCGGAATCGTGATGAACTGCGGCTGGCTCGATGATGATGCTATAAGAGAAATGCAGTTTTAGACCTTGGTACTCCCTGTCTAGGTTATGGCAGTCGAAGTCAAAATCATTTATTGCACAAAATGATCTCTATATCTGCTGTCTGATCCCATAGTAGGATACCGTATGCCATGATACATTGGAAGTAGCTAAAGTATACTAACCGCGCGGTAGCAACATCACTTAATTGTCTCATGAGTCAGTGATATGATACCACTAACTACCATGACATCATCATTAGGTTATTTTTGTCTCCACTGCAGGAGCACAACTCTCTCTCATCTGCCGGAGACAGATGGAGGATTTGGCCTACACTTCCCACGCTGGCCAGACCAAATAAGCAAAAGAACATGCTGCTGACACGAGTGTCAGACACGGTGCTGACACTACTGAACATTTCTATGAGGACTAGGGAGTGGAAGGTGGTGGACACTCATTTCAAAGAGCCGCATTGTCAGGCACATAGTATATTTGGACAGAGTGTCAGCAGACTATATTCTATTTCTAGGTCAGTCTATATGTCTTGTCGGCGGATATCTAAACATTACTGACCCGATTGAGCAGAAATTATATAAAATTGCCCGGCAGTGATCGCAAAATTCGTAAAGTTAATTGAAGGAACCCATTTGAGGACGATGCAGATTTCACTAACTTGGATAAACGGACTAACAGTTGTTTCACTTGATGGCAAGTGGTCACTCTCTTTTGCTTGTGGTTGTAACCACTACCAAAATCTTCAGTTCAGTGCTTTCAAGTAAATAATGACCATCTAGAGGTCACAGTTATAGTTTCACGGAACAAGAGCCGTGATTTTTCTACATTCACAAAACTTACCGCCTTCCTGTCCTTGGTTAGCAAGTCCCAACAGAAAACTATGTGGATATCCCATCGCCAAGTTTCCAAGTCCAAGATTAGACCCTAACGCATCCAGTCCCAGCATCCCTGGATGGTACAGCATAGCTCCTCCAGGCAGGTCTAGCTTAGGCAAGATCTTTGGCAAGGAGTTGGAGCAATTTGGTTTACTAGTTTCGGTTTCATGAGCGGTAGATGATGTTGATGCTTGAGGGTCCTTATGGTGATCCCTGGAAGGAACGAGCAATAGCTAGATTACAAATTGTTCACCGAAGGCTATTTGAAATATCATAATATACATTATAGAGTGAAAAGTGAAGAGCACCAGAAAGTTTTGGGAGAGACTTCTGCGAGGTGTTTGGAGGCATCGGAGAACCTGTTCAGCAACATCAATTTTTCTTCAAGTAACAACAGCCTATTTCTGCCGCCAAACAGCAATATCCATTATCCATTCTGTGTTCCAATTAGAAGCGAAAGAGATTCAGGGACCCAACACAATGCATTCCAACCCAATAACTTGGGCAACTTTTAATTTTCGAACTGTGCACACAGAAATCCAAAGCAGCACGTTAAAGATCCATTAACCATCAGATGGGCTCTTTGCCCATTTGCTACTTCATTCCATTCTCTTACCTACTAATCCCCTCTCGATCAATCGGGTCTTTGATCCAATCGTGCCGGTTGTTCTGAGCTTGCAACAGCTTTTCACTTGGAGACTCAGGTTCGCTGCCACTCTCATCGCCGCTGTCTGCTGATGACGCTGGTTCGTCCTGCAAAGAAAAGAACTTCATACATTTCACGTTCTGGACGTTCTACGATTTGGAACACTTGATATTTTACGACTCGGGCTTTACGGTCTCAAAAGAATACCTATAGCTATGGTTGTCTGTCATCAATAGTCTGTCTGTCCACGGAAAACTACTGATAAGTAATCATCATCAGGTTATTTTTGTCTCCACTGCAGGAGCACAACCCTCTCTCATCTGCCGGAGATAGACGGAGGATTTGGCCTATACTCCCCGCGCTGACCAGACGGGTTGGGGAGGCCTGATTGATGTTTTATAATGTATTCCCTTAGTCTCCTTGTACGCCATGCACAGGAAGAGTTGGAGTAGTCCTATTCTACTCTACCGGAAACCACACGGCAATTACTGATATGTAACTAATATAATGAACACATTTCCCAGAGCAGTGTTCTCCTGTGTATAACAAAATATTACTGCGATCTAGGATCCGCCTGCCAAGTGTGGTGTTTTTGGAGAATCCTCTAATGAACAGGTCGCCAAAACTGGCATGGGGTGTTTAGCAGTGGACGTATTTCGGCTGATGATGGAACAGTTTTCGATTAAAATTACTTTACGCGACTAAAAACGACACAGCCGAGGTACACCGATAACCTATATGGTTTGCGTTATTTCCCGGACCATTTGATACAGAATATTCAAAGCAAACTGTAGACACAGTGTTTGAGAATATTGACTTTAATATTAAGTCTAGAAAAAAAGAGACTTGAAATATTTACAAAATTACTTGCACAGAATAAAGATAATATAAATACTAGTGTTGACTTTCAATATGATGTATTATCAATAAATAAAATTATAAAACAAAACCTTATACACTACAAATAAAAAACTAACCCCAGTTCGTCCCCTGCTGGCAGAGTACCCAGGAGACTAGCGGCATTGCCTCGCTGGATTGCGAGGCTTACGCGCATAGTAATGTTAAGTTTATATTATGTTGTTTCACAAATAAAGCATTGTATTATATATGTATATAATAATCGTTTATTTATATAGCAATAACCTCTCAATTATTCTGTAAACGAATACCAACTTTTTGTAACCTACCTACTGTTCAAAATGTCTAAACAGGTAATTAGTTTGAAACACAGCGAGCAGGTGTACCAAACCGAGGGCTCTCAAAAACGTTTCAACGAGAGAGGAAAAACATCCCGTCCTTTCTCAAACACTTAGCAACTTTGGGGAGTGTTTTAGCTAACATACATAATTGAACTGAGAGAAGAAATCGTTGTCACAAGCAAGTAGGTTTTAGAAAATTATGTTGTTAAAAATATCTAGATATCAGAATGCCTTTATAGATATACTCGTACTACATTGCTACCATCAGCTAATTAAGAAGCTATAGACACACTAATACAATAAACCTACTACTATTACAGGGGCATCAGCCTTTAGTACACGTCTGTGTGTGTGCGTAAATTATTGTAGGGCTATCAGCAGCGAGTGTGCGACCATAGTCGATCGCTGCCAACATTACACCAACATAAGTGCTTCTCTTTCTGACTTATGGCGTCGATCGTTCGAGAAACGAAAAATCTTCGATCCTTATTTGTTTCACTGCTTTCGCAATGTATAATATATACCTCAAATTAAAACATCAGTAGATCAGCAAATCCAATAAAAATACAAATCACATGCGCACGCAGCGAACAGCGGCAGCACTGTGGTTTATACTCCCAACCGTGCTCTATTCTGCGGGTGACGTTAAACTGGCGGGGGGAGGTGAGTGTCGTTTCCTTACGTAATAATGTTTATTATTTTTTGCCATAGGTACAAGCTCTGTGAGTCATCATAACTAGGGTTCGGAATTAGGTAGTGTAAATATCTACCTGGGATGAAATATTTATGTTTATATGGATATTCCGTTTTTTCCAAGATGGCGAGTTGGGGTGTACAAAAGGGGGCGCTGTGGAAATTTTTTAAATATATCTTAGAAATGATTTTTACGCTTCACGCTGGGTGAGGTGGAGAAAAAAGGGTGTAAAACAACGATCTCTATGTACTACATTATTTAACCGTAGCGTCAATATTTAGTAATAATTAAATGTTCTGAGTAGTAACTGCACAGGTTTCAAAGTGAATGTGAAATAGTTGTGGCTACTTGCGTGGAACAGAGCGATTGTTTGGAACGCTCCATCTAGTAGTACATAGAGATAGTTGGTATAAAAGATTTTTGTTGTTGTACCTACTTGCAATTTTTTTAACAATCTGGACTTAAAAAAATGTTTTAGACATACAGAGTTAAGTGCGCCTTTGTACATCATATGTTTAAATGAGTTGTATGACTTATATTTGTGTACAATAAAGTATAAATAAATATTACTACTGATTTCAGATTCCCGGGATTTTAATTACATAGACTAATAATATCCAGTGAAAAGGAAGGCCCACATTAATCTATGGCGCATTATTTTTGTCGCAAGTTAATGAATGACAGTACCCAATTCCGATCCCTAGTCATAACCTTCAGCCCTATCATTTGCCCCAACTGCTTATTTCTCAACATTTCACAGCGTGCGAATTGCTTAGTGTGAAACGGGCCTACGGCAAGCAAGGGGCGTGGAATCGTGTACAGTAAGATTCTAGGCAAAATGTACCGTTTCTAGGCAAATTATTCTATGCTGTAATTCTTTTTAACCCTTAGACGTTCACTGCTGGACATGCCTTCCCCAATGAACGTCCTCCGCCTCCGCATCCAGCCGCTTCCGGCCACCTTCTTCAGGTCGTCGGTCCATCTGTCGGCGGGGCGTCCCACTCTGAGCGTGCCGTTCCGAGGTCTCCACTCCAGAACTCGTCTGCCCCTAAGAAACTCCAAATTGAGATCCTAATATTAACCCTATTCCTTTCATTGACTGTCACGCATACTCTACCCGGCACGCGAAAAGGCTTCGCCCCATCACCCACAGCCTAGGGAAGTGCGCGAAAACGATACGAGTAATGGGTCCCGCGGTGTACAACCGGCTTCCCACTGAGGTCACCAGCTCTCCGAGCCTACCTATTTTCAAAAAGAGACTGTGCGCCTGGCTTGTCAAGCAGGCATTTTATTGCTATGAAGAGTTCTTGCAGAACGCATTAACTTAATTTATTTAGTTTTAAGAATTTTATTTGACATTTTTATATTTATGTTGGTTATTGATGTTTTTATATTTAATTGTGTTTAATTTGCCTTTATAATTTGATTTCATTTAACTTGTGTATAATTTTTATTTGATCTGTAACGGAAGTTATCAATAAAGTATGTCTATGTCTATGTCATTTCATAAAACAGTTGAACAAAACAATCACCTTTTTGCAAAGAGTGACTGTTTTGTTCAGCTTGTAACTACTTTTCAAACTTTTGTTACGAAAACAAGGCTGTATAAAAACGAAAGCCTTTTTTCTGAAGGCAGTATCTGTAATACTCGCCAAACTTCCGCAGTTGCGTTATCATTTCGGCGTCAGTGAGCAGAGCAGTAAACATACGAGCTAACAGATTTCCTCACATCTATGTATCTCCTACTATTGATATGTGAACACGGCATACTCGAAGCGTCCTTACTATTGGCAGAAGAAGTCATGCGAAGACAGAGATTAGGTATATCAAGAGACGATAACCAAGTCTTAAATCTACACTAATATTATAAAGAGGCAGGATTTGTATGTTTGTAACGAATAAACTCAAAAACTATTAGACCGATTTCAAAAATTCTTTCACAATTAGAATGAACCCCTACCAAAACTTCAATAATGTAACTCAAGGTGTAAAAATGCAGTCGTTCCCGTAGGTGTCGTCAAGGCGACTAAGAGATTGCACCAGGGATGGGCAGCAGCGTTCTCCTGTCTATGTTAAGATCATCGCTGCGATCACCAATCCACCTGCCAAGCGTGGTGATTATGGCAAATCCCCCAATGGACATATAACCAAAAGTGGTATTCTATTGGGGAGAACTATGTCCAGCAGTGGATGTATTTAGGCTGATGAATATAAGAAGAAAAAAAATTAACATTATTAAAAATAATTTATTTGGTCTCCCAGGAATAGCATTTTAAGTTAGATACTTTTTCACTGGAGGAACAGAATTTAATTATTTCAAAACTTTCCCCATTATCTGGAATTGCAAAATGATAAAAGACCAAAACTTGACGAACAAGATCTGATTAGACGTGAATAGGTACTCCCACGTCTTATATATTTAAAACGAAGTTTTAAAAAGTGAGATAAAGAGAGGGAATATAGTAACATCTGCGTTCAAATGGGGTAAGATTTCACTCATGAGCTTTTCGCTGCGTGTTACCCCTTGACGTGATGTGTTGCGAACAACATCACCGGCTCCGTGTTATGGTACCACGATGATCTAGGGAAATAATTATCCAGCTCGACAGAGCCCCACATGAATCGGTAAGGCTAATTTCGCCCAGTTCCGGGATGTCGGCACGCTTACGACCAGGCTAGCCCCTGGAAATGCATCCATTGGCACGGCAGATATTGGATTGGCGGACGGGACAGGGATCGGGGCAAGAAAGACAGGAAATGGGAAACGGGTAAGGAGTATTTTAGGAGTGGGATACCGCTATTACGGAAAGATAGTGGGATTGTAGTAGCGATAACTCTGGAAGCCGAGACCGCATACCCGGTAGTACAATAGTCGCTCCTTTACGTACTAATATTTAAGTAGTATTCTCTGCCCTAAGTATAGGCCACTTGACTTTGTGCCGCCCCTCCTTACCTCTATCTTAATCACTCTTAAATCGGCCGCCACTTGAAGTCTGCCGCCCCTAGGGCGCGGCCTATACGGCATATTGGCAAATCGAAGCGAAAGTTTGATTCCCGGCTTAGAAAAGTGTCGTCGTCTAGGCGTTGTCGAGGCGACTAAGGGATTGCACCAGGGACGGGCAGCAGTGTTCTCCGGTGTATATTAAAATCATTACTGTGATCACCAATCCATGAGCTTATTGCTCTATGGACCAATCAATGAGCGCAGGGTGGGACGCCCCGCCGCCAGATGGACCGACGACCTAAAGAAGGTGGCCGGAAGCGGCTGGATGCGGAGGGCGGAGGACCGGGTGTGGTGGCGTTCATTGGAGAAGGCCTATGTCCAGCAGTGGACGTCTAAAGGCTGACATGATGATGATGATGATCACCAATCCACGAACCAATCGTGGTGTTTATGGCAAGTCTCCCAATGGACAGCCCACCGTATTTCAGCTGACGATGTCCTCCATCGCACTGATTGCGTTTCCTTTGAGCACTGGAAGGGGATTTCTGGACAAAAAATCCAAAAATCCCCTACGCAGGGGATTATTGAAAATAGCTCAGACGGGCTATCGACGAGGTGACAATTTTAATTGCAACTGAATAACCGTTGCTGCATTTTTGTTTCGGACTATTATATGACCGAAGAATTTGTGTATTCGTTATACGATATATCACGAAGTACGTAATTAACTAGTATCAGTGGTACGTATCACTGGTAGGAACGTATCATGGTACGCATCACCGAGTACAATTGTTAATAAATACGGGTGATTCCCAAACGACTTACGCGGACGCAGATACAATCGCGCGGTTACACGTTTGCATATAGTGGATGCGTCTATGTTTCAATATCATTAAAACAAACGCATTTGCGTCTCGTAAACAAAATTAGGATACCCGTATCAACCGACATTACTTAGGTATTGTGAACTAAGCAAATTGTATAAATAGGAGCGATACTTTAAATAAAGGATAATATATCCATTATTGCCGTGTGGTTTCCGGTAGAGTAGAATAGGACCACTCCAACTCTTCCCGTGGATGTCGTACAAGGCGACTAAGGGAATAATTATAAAACATCAATCAGGCCTCCTCAACCCGTCTGGCCAGTGCGGGGAGTGTAGGCCAAATCCTCCGTCTGTCTCCGGCAGATGAGAGAGGGTTGTGCTGCTGCAGTGGAGACAAAAACAACCTGATGATGATGATGATTTACTCTAATAATGACATTTTTTCGGTGAGTGTTCCATACTACGCTATCCGATACATGTATACATAGCCTTCCGTAGATCATGACAAACCTAGACAAAGGGGTCTCATCCACTTTACGCGACTAAAAACGACACAGCCGAGGTACACCGATAACCTATATGGTTTGCGTTATTTCCCGGACCATTTGATACAGAATATTCAAAGCAAACTGTAGACACAGTGTTTGAGAATATTGACTTTAATATTAAGTCTAGAAAAAAAGAGACTTGAAATATTTACAAAATTACTTGCACAGAATAAAGATAATATAAATACTAGTGTTGACTTTCAATATGATGTATTATCAATAAATAAAATTATAAAACAAAACCTTATACACTACAAATAAAAAACTAACCCCAGTTCGTCCCCTGCTGGCAGAGTACCCAGGAGACTAGCGGCATTGCCTCGCTGGATTGCGAGGCTTACGCGCATAGTAATGTTAAGTTTATATTATGTTGTTTCACAAATAAAGCATTGTATTATATATGTATATAATAATCGTTTATTTATATAGCAATAACCTCTCAATTATTCTGTAAACGAATACCAACTTTTTGTAACCTACCTACTGTTCAAAATGTCTAAACAGGTAATTAGTTTGAAACACAGCGAGCAGGTGTACCAAACCGAGGGCTCTCAAAAACGTTTCAACGAGAGAGGAAAAACATCCCGTCCTTTCTCAAACACTTAGCAACTTTGGGGAGTGTTTTAGCTAACATACATAATTGAACTGAGAGAAGAAATCGTTGTCACAAGCAAGTAGGTTTTAGAAAATTATGTTGTTAAAAATATCTAGATATCAGAATGCCTTTATAGATATACTCGTACTACATTGCTACCATCAGCTAATTAAGAAGCTATAGACACACTAATACAATAAACCTACTACTATTACAGGGGCATCAGCCTTTAGTACACGTCTGTGTGTGTGCGTAAATTATTGTAGGGCTATCAGCAGCGAGTGTGCGACCATAGTCGATCGCTGCCAACATTACACCAACATAAGTGCTTCTCTTTCTGACTTATGGCGTCGATCGTTCGAGAAACGAAAAATCTTCGATCCTTATTTGTTTCACTGCTTTCGCAATGTATAATATATACCTCAAATTAAAACATCAGTAGATCAGCAAATCCAATAAAAATACAAATCACATGCGCACGCAGCGAACAGCGGCAGCACTGTGGTTTATACTCCCAACCGTGCTCTATTCTGCGGGTGACGTTAAACTGGCGGGGGGAGGTGAGTGTCGTTTCCTTACGTAATAATGTTTATTATTTTTTGCCATAGGTACAAGCTCTGTGAGTCATCATAACTAGGGTTCGGAATTAGGTAGTGTAAATATCTACCTGGGATGAAATATTTATGTTTATATGGATATTCCGTTTTTTCCAAGATGGCGAGTTGGGGTGTACAAAAGGGGGCGCTGTGGAAATTTTTTAAATATATCTTAGAAATGATTTTTACGCTTCACGCTGGGTGAGGTGGAGAAAAAAGGGTGTAAAACAACGATCTCTATGTACTACATTATTTAACCGTAGCGTCAATATTTAGTAATAATTAAATGTTCTGAGTAGTAACTGCACAGGTTTCAAAGTGAATGTGAAATAGTTGTGGCTACTTGCGTGGAACAGAGCGATTGTTTGGAACGCTCCATCTAGTAGTACATAGAGATAGTTGGTATAAAAGATTTTTGTTGTTGTACCTACTTGCAATTTTTTTAACAATCTGGACTTAAAAAAATGTTTTAGACATACAGAGTTAAGTGCGCCTTTGTACATCATATGTTTAAATGAGTTGTATGACTTATATTTGTGTACAATAAAGTATAAATAAATATTACTACTGATTTCAGATTCCCGGGATTTTAATTACATAGACTAATAATATCCAGTGAAAAGGAAGGCCCACATTAATCTATGGCGCATTATTTTTGTCGCAAGTTAATGAATGACAGTACCCAATTCCGATCCCTAGTCATAACCTTCAGCCCTATCATTTGCCCCAACTGCTTATTTCTCAACATTTCACAGCGTGCGAATTGCTTAGTGTGAAACGGGCCTACGGCAAGCAAGGGGCGTGGAATCGTGTACAGTAAGATTCTAGGCAAAATGTACCGTTTCTAGGCAAATTATTCTATGCTGTAATTCTTTTTAACCCTTAGACGTTCACTGCTGGACATGCCTTCCCCAATGAACGTCCTCCGCCTCCGCATCCAGCCGCTTCCGGCCACCTTCTTCAGGTCGTCGGTCCATCTGTCGGCGGGGCGTCCCACTCTGAGCGTGCCGTTCCGAGGTCTCCACTCCAGAACTCGTCTGCCCCTAAGAAACTCCAAATTGAGATCCTAATATTAACCCTATTCCTTTCATTGACTGTCACGCATACTCTACCCGGCACGCGAAAAGGCTTCGCCCCATCACCCACAGCCTAGGGAAGTGCGCGAAAACGATACGAGTAATGGGTCCCGCGGTGTACAACCGGCTTCCCACTGAGGTCACCAGCTCTCCGAGCCTACCTATTTTCAAAAAGAGACTGTGCGCCTGGCTTGTCAAGCAGGCATTTTATTGCTATGAAGAGTTCTTGCAGAACGCATTAACTTAATTTATTTAGTTTTAAGAATTTTATTTGACATTTTTATATTTATGTTGGTTATTGATGTTTTTATATTTAATTGTGTTTAATTTGCCTTTATAATTTGATTTCATTTAACTTGTGTATAATTTTTATTTGATCTGTAACGGAAGTTATCAATAAAGTATGTCTATGTCTATGTCATTTCATAAAACAGTTGAACAAAACAATCACCTTTTTGCAAAGAGTGACTGTTTTGTTCAGCTTGTAACTACTTTTCAAACTTTTGTTACGAAAACAAGGCTGTATAAAAACGAAAGCCTTTTTTCTGAAGGCAGTATCTGTAATACTCGCCAAACTTCCGCAGTTGCGTTATCATTTCGGCGTCAGTGAGCAGAGCAGTAAACATACGAGCTAACAGATTTCCTCACATCTATGTATCTCCTACTATTGATATGTGAACACGGCATACTCGAAGCGTCCTTACTATTGGCAGAAGAAGTCATGCGAAGACAGAGATTAGGTATATCAAGAGACGATAACCAAGTCTTAAATCTACACTAATATTATAAAGAGGCAGGATTTGTATGTTTGTAACGAATAAACTCAAAAACTATTAGACCGATTTCAAAAATTCTTTCACAATTAGAATGAACCCCTACCAAAACTTCAATAATGTAACTCAAGGTGTAAAAATGCAGTCGTTCCCGTAGGTGTCGTCAAGGCGACTAAGAGATTGCACCAGGGATGGGCAGCAGCGTTCTCCTGTCTATGTTAAGATCATCGCTGCGATCACCAATCCACCTGCCAAGCGTGGTGATTATGGCAAATCCCCCAATGGACATATAACCAAAAGTGGTATTCTATTGGGGAGAACTATGTCCAGCAGTGGATGTATTTAGGCTGATGAATATAAGAAGAAAAAAAATTAACATTATTAAAAATAATTTATTTGGTCTCCCAGGAATAGCATTTTAAGTTAGATACTTTTTCACTGGAGGAACAGAATTTAATTATTTCAAAACTTTCCCCATTATCTGGAATTGCAAAATGATAAAAGACCAAAACTTGACGAACAAGATCTGATTAGACGTGAATAGGTACTCCCACGTCTTATATATTTAAAACGAAGTTTTAAAAAGTGAGATAAAGAGAGGGAATATAGTAACATCTGCGTTCAAATGGGGTAAGATTTCACTCATGAGCTTTTCGCTGCGTGTTACCCCTTGACGTGATGTGTTGCGAACAACATCACCGGCTCCGTGTTATGGTACCACGATGATCTAGGGAAATAATTATCCAGCTCGACAGAGCCCCACATGAATCGGTAAGGCTAATTTCGCCCAGTTCCGGGATGTCGGCACGCTTACGACCAGGCTAGCCCCTGGAAATGCATCCATTGGCACGGCAGATATTGGATTGGCGGACGGGACAGGGATCGGGGCAAGAAAGACAGGAAATGGGAAACGGGTAAGGAGTATTTTAGGAGTGGGATACCGCTATTACGGAAAGATAGTGGGATTGTAGTAGCGATAACTCTGGAAGCCGAGACCGCATACCCGGTAGTACAATAGTCGCTCCTTTACGTACTAATATTTAAGTAGTATTCTCTGCCCTAAGTATAGGCCACTTGACTTTGTGCCGCCCCTCCTTACCTCTATCTTAATCACTCTTAAATCGGCCGCCACTTGAAGTCTGCCGCCCCTAGGGCGCGGCCTATACGGCATATTGGCAAATCGAAGCGAAAGTTTGATTCCCGGCTTAGAAAAGTGTCGTCGTCTAGGCGTTGTCGAGGCGACTAAGGGATTGCACCAGGGACGGGCAGCAGTGTTCTCCGGTGTATATTAAAATCATTACTGTGATCACCAATCCATGAGCTTATTGCTCTATGGACCAATCAATGAGCGCAGGGTGGGACGCCCCGCCGCCAGATGGACCGACGACCTAAAGAAGGTGGCCGGAAGCGGCTGGATGCGGAGGGCGGAGGACCGGGTGTGGTGGCGTTCATTGGAGAAGGCCTATGTCCAGCAGTGGACGTCTAAAGGCTGACATGATGATGATGATGATCACCAATCCACGAACCAATCGTGGTGTTTATGGCAAGTCTCCCAATGGACAGCCCACCGTATTTCAGCTGACGATGTCCTCCATCGCACTGATTGCGTTTCCTTTGAGCACTGGAAGGGGATTTCTGGACAAAAAATCCAAAAATCCCCTACGCAGGGGATTATTGAAAATAGCTCAGACGGGCTATCGACGAGGTGACAATTTTAATTGCAACTGAATAACCGTTGCTGCATTTTTGTTTCGGACTATTATATGACCGAAGAATTTGTGTATTCGTTATACGATATATCACGAAGTACGTAATTAACTAGTATCAGTGGTACGTATCACTGGTAGGAACGTATCATGGTACGCATCACCGAGTACAATTGTTAATAAATACGGGTGATTCCCAAACGACTTACGCGGACGCAGATACAATCGCGCGGTTACACGTTTGCATATAGTGGATGCGTCTATGTTTCAATATCATTAAAACAAACGCATTTGCGTCTCGTAAACAAAATTAGGATACCCGTATCAACCGACATTACTTAGGTATTGTGAACTAAGCAAATTGTATAAATAGGAGCGATACTTTAAATAAAGGATAATATATCCATTATTGCCGTGTGGTTTCCGGTAGAGTAGAATAGGACCACTCCAACTCTTCCCGTGGATGTCGTACAAGGCGACTAAGGGAATAATTATAAAACATCAATCAGGCCTCCTCAACCCGTCTGGCCAGTGCGGGGAGTGTAGGCCAAATCCTCCGTCTGTCTCCGGCAGATGAGAGAGGGTTGTGCTGCTGCAGTGGAGACAAAAACAACCTGATGATGATGATGATTTACTCTAATAATGACATTTTTTCGGTGAGTGTTCCATACTACGCTATCCGATACATGTATACATAGCCTTCCGTAGATCATGACAAACCTAGACAAAGGGGTCTCATCCACTTTATGACTATCACCGGGTTGATATCAGACCGGCGTGGGCGTCGCTTGTATTCGCCGCCGCACTAAATAATACTAAATAATAATAATTGCGGCTAACTAACTACCGTTTAACGCACAAGCCTTTCTTCTGTACATCTGATACTGTAGTACGGTCTGCATGTAAACCTAAAACCTGTTCAAAATAAAAAATATGATAATTTATAATTTTCAAATTTACGCGTCTAGCCAGCGCGGGGAGTGTAGGCCAAATCCTCCGTCTGTCTCCGGCAGATGAGAGAGGGTTGTGCTCCTGCAGTGGAGACAAAAATAACCTGATGATGATAATTTTCAAAAACTCGCATGCATTACATTAGTATGCAACAAAGAACTGTATCTAATGCTCGGCGGAATTCAGATTACGATGAGTTAGGACTACGATTAAAGCGAGGGTAGCGGTAGCTGACTTGAACTCGCTTAATGACATATATTTTTTTAGAAAGCTCAAAAGCTTTCTGATACAAAAATGCCCCTATACTCTAAAGGAGTTTATAGATTTAAGCGACATGACTATTTTTGAATATCGTTATTTTACTTGCTACATACAACCTTTGGGCAAATTTACATTGAAACCACTAAAAATAATGTTTCACCTATGTAATTTATAGCAAAATAAACAAACGCAAATTATGATTACTATTTTGAAAAAATAATATATACTAGACGCTTATACCACCTAATCCTTTCAGTTAATCTAAGGTTGACTGGAAGAGATCCCTGAGTGGGACAAGCCTGCCTTTGTACATAGATTCATTCCAATATGTTATTTTTGTTTACACAATACAGCGTTTAAATACGTACAGGCAAGCTAATTTCAATTAATTTTTAATTAATTATTAATTTTTGAGGTTGCGGGTTCGAATCCCGCTAGGGGCAAATGTTCGTATGACGAATATGAATGTTTGTACTCAAGTCTTGGATGTTTATATATTTATTTAAGTATGTCTATCCATTATCTAGTAACCATACCACAGGCTGGATAATTGGTGTGAATGTCTGAGATATTTATTTTATTTATTTAATAACCTAGTTTGCACACGGTACTCTGTAAGTGTGCGCGACTGTGTAATCGGTCTGCAGCCGTTTTTGGCCACAGTACGTTTTCTTCACAATCCGCTAGAAAGCTGTGACGTCACAATACGCACAATACACGCATATTGCCTCATTACTGCCTTAACTGTGAATTAACTGGTCAGTATTTGTAACTGTACTTTTCTTAGACAGCGATTTCTCTCCACAAAATAGTTCGCAAAAACTGGTAGCTAATGTGGTTTGATAAAGGTCATCATCAGCCCGAAAGAGTCCACTGTTGGACATAGGCCTCTCCCAAGGTGCGCCACTGAACCCGATCTTCGGTTCTTCTCATCCAGTCACTGCCAGCCGCCTTACCGCTCGGCCACGACCTTGCCGCTGCGAGCGGCAGCTAGGAGCGGAGCGGCGAGCGGCGAGAACAAATGTACAAAAATGTTAGCAGCACGCCACGAGGCGCCGCAATCAGCGGCCAACCCTCCGCCTGCCGAAACCGCCCCGCTCACAGCGCCGCGTCCCGCTTAGCTAAAAGTCGTGGCCGAGCGGTTACTGGCAGTATGCCGCATTATTGTTATGGTTTTATATGGGTATGAGGTGAAAACTGCGTGAAAGATTATGATGGGGCCTTCGCTATGGGCAGCTGAGTTTGCCAACTAGGATCTGCAATATATTTCATCTCACTTTGATATCAGTGGGAGAGCTGGTGTGATCAGAATTTAAGTACGTGCCTTAGTTCAAAATGTCCGAGCTGGACTGACGTCATTCCAGCTCGACTTCAATACCCCTTGTAACTTTTGATCTGTTTGAGTACAAAATCTGAAATTTGAGTACAAAATAGATCGTTCCTGCCAGGGTCAGATTACTGAAATTCAAATTTGGCCGAGCTGGAGCAATCTGCAAATTGTACTAGTCATTTTGAGATTCTCAGAAAATTCAGCAGTGCTACAGTGAAATCGCAGTGGCCTCCAAGAGCAGGAAAGTAGCTACAAATCACTCGGGGAATGTCGATCGAGGCGAAAACTGCCATTACGGTGGTATTCAATGCACAGGTGCGCGAGCGCGAATGATACGAAGGGGAGCTGCCGTTACGGACAATCTGATTTGGGGAAAAAGACATACATAATACACGCCTTGGTCCCAGAGGGGTAGAAAGAGACGATGTATCGCCACTTTGCGAAATCCAATGTCGAAATGCGACTTTCCTTCGCCCGCTTTTCGCTCCGTGATACATCTTGACGTGATGTGTTGCGAACAACATCGCCGCCTCCGTGTTGAGGTACTACGATTATCTAGGGAAATAATTGTCCACCTCGTCAGAGCCCCGTGTGACTCGGTAAGGATAATAAGGGGTAAAAAGTGAAAATACTCCTCAAAAGAGGTATGCGTATCGAATCATCTTCATAAGCTTGCATGAGTCCACTGCATCTCCCATGGTGCGCCACTGGATCCGATCCTCGGTTCTTCTCATCCAGTCTCTGCCAGCCGCGTTACGCAGATCGTCGTTACATCTAGCCAAGACATGAATTGGCTTTTAGTCTAGTACGGTCTCAGTAAGGATTTATAAACTTCATAAATAATAGTCCGAGTGAGTCGTGTTTAGAAAATCCCTGAAATGTGTGTGTATTTAATGTAAGGTATGTATGTATTTTTTAATGTATGTATTTCTAGGCTAAGGTATTTGTCTTTGGGCTAAGTTCATCATCATCATCATAAGGTTATTTTTGTCTCCACTGCAGGAGCACAACCCTCTCTCATCTGCCGGAGACAGACGGAGGAGTTGGCCTACACTCCCCGCGCTGGCCAGACGGGTTGGGGAGGTCTGATTGATGTTTTATAATGTCTTCCCTTAGTCGCCTTGTACGACATTTATTTATTTTCACAAAATCCACTGCACTTATTATTATATTAATCTAATTATAGTACTTACTGCCAATAGGTGGCCGTGTGTGAAATGGCCCCACATCCTTCCTACTAATATTATAAACGCGAAAGTTTGTAAGTATGGATGGATGTTTGTTACTCTTTCACGTAAAAACTACTGAATGGATTTTAATGAAACTTTACAATAATATAGCTTATACATCAGAATCATAGGCTACAATTTATAAAGATATTGTGTGAATTGTCCAAAATATCAAGTAAGTAGGTAAAAATCTAACATCTGCGAGCTATTCTGGTGTGCGCTGCCAAAACCGCTAGAGTTACACATATGTAATGTATGATGGAAATGTTTATCATTGATATTTTTTTCAAATGCACATTTGGTAGTAAAATCGTGCGCAGATGAAGTCGCAGGCGCCAGCTAGTATTTATATATATCACAGTCAAGTGATTGTGTGTGTGTGTGGGGGGGGGGGGGGGGTTGATTGTAGTAGATCTGCAAATTAATTTATTTGAAAATTGCATACTAGTGGACTAAATGAAAATTACTCGAACGAGAACGCACCGCACAAAGACAATCGACGCGATCGTATCGCACTGGTCGTGTCAGACACAGATCGTCTGATCGGGTCGTCCGATAACAGCAGATTGGGTCGGCAATAACACCGAATTTGTTACTTATTTACATGTACGTAAAAAAAAAATCCAAGTACGGTTGCTTTTCCTGTATATACAAATCTAGTCCCAGTACTGGCACCACTTTACATTACACTGTACATTTAAACAGATGATATCTAGTGATTCCATAAGCATTTCGCATAATATCCGTCGAAGTAAAAGCTATTTTGTACTCTCTAACGGGTCACGTGAGTTTAACGCCAAACGCTTAATGGCCCGTTACAGACAACAAAATGTTTTTTTAGTTAACCATTGTAAAATCCATTTTATCCGACCAGACGTTGCGTCTTTGAATTTGGGAGGAAGGGTTCGAAAATCTGAAGAATTTTACGTTATGTAGTTCGCGGAATCCCCCTTAGTAGGTTTTCAGGATCAATAACTGATTCAATTGTTTGGTATCTTATTTTCTTTATCATTTCTCCTTCGACCTATTTTGTAACTGGATTCGAAATGGGAATTGCGTCGTCACATTTCGTAATCAAATTTCATAACTGGCTACAAAATGGGATATTAATTCCCATTCCGTTACCAGTTACGGAATGGGAATGGAAATGTAATTAGGTACTGCGAATATTGTATGTAATTTTTCAAACGTCAAAACCTACATGTAAAGATGTCATCTGTTATTTAATTTAATAACGTTTTTACCTTCATGATTGACACTAATTGGTTATTAAATTAGATAAAAGATGTCATATGTTGTCTAATTTAATAACCAATTATAAGAGTCAGTCATGAAGGTAAAATCTTTGAGGTGACTGATGAGGTCCAAAAAATTATTTTGCTTCATGGTATGACCTATTCTTTGTTAATACCGTGTGGTTTCCGGTAGAGTAGAATAGGACCACTCCAACTCTTCCCGTGGATGTAGCACAAGGCGACTAAGGGAATACATTATAAAACATCAATCAGGCCTCCCCAACCCGTCTGGCCAGCGCGGGGAGTGTAGGCCAAATCCTCCGTCTGTCTCCGGCAGATGAGAGAGGGTTGTGCTCCTGCAGTGGAGACAAAAATAACCTGATGATGATGACCTGTAGCTCCGCTATGTGTTTTAACCAACGATCTCTATGTGCTACCAGATGGAGCGTTCCAAACAATCGCTCTGTTCCACGCAAGTAGCCACAACTCTTGGACCGACGACCTAAAGAAGGTGGCCGGAAGCGGCTGGATGTGGAGGGCGGAGGACCGGGTGTGGTGGCGTTCATTGGGGAAGGCCTATGTTCAGCAGTAGACGTCTAAAGGCTGACATGATGATGATGATGACATTATTTAACCGTAGCGTCAATATTTTGTAATAATTAAATGTTCTGCGTAGTAACTGCATAAGTTTCATTGTGAATGTGAAAGATTTGTGGCTACTTGCGTGCAACAGAGCGATTATTTGGAACGCTCGATCTAGTAGTACATAGAGATCGTTGGTTTTAACTAGAATACTCTGTGTTTTAGGTTACCTACGATTTAGCAGTAGGGTGGTAGCTGAATGTGTATTTACTGTATTGTAATTTGTGACCTTAGACACTTGAGAAATATGGTCGCTTGCTATCATAAATCGGCGCTTAGCCACATATGGGTGCTACGAGTAGCTGTTCAATACAATGCACCATTTCATGCAACTTGTAATTGTATGAGGGTTGTTACAGATTTCTTGTTAGAGCAACTGAACTAGAGATGTACCCAAACACCGCACGAGGAACGTTTTCTGTAATTTGTTTTCATTTAGGAGTTTTTAAGATATATTGATACAAGGTTTTCTCCTATGACGCGCCCTTCGCGCTGTCATTGTGTATTTGTGTATTTACTAAATATTGACATTATTTAACCGTAGCGTCAATATTTAGTAATAATTAAATGATCTGAGTAGTAACTGCACAAGTTTCAAAGTGAATGTGAAAGAGTTGTGGCTACTTGCGTGGAACAGAGCGAATGTTTGGACCGCTCCATCTAGTAGTACATAGAGATCGTTGTTGTGTTGCTACATTTTAACTCCATACGAGCACCAAGATCAACTGATCATAGATGTGATTTCTTTAGCTAACTTACAGTAACAAAGACAAAACTCCAAGTTGACCACAATTATTTTCAGTGTTTTCATCAGTGACTTTTGGTGGGCTGTCCACGCTCCATCTAGTAGTACATAGAGATCGTTGTTGAGAAGTCATATGCGCCCTCTTATATAAGTGAAGCTACCTACTCACTCTCACCTATTATACCACATACCTAGTCACTCTGCGTTTTTTTACTTTAATAAATGGCATATTACGTAGGAGTATGGATTCCCCATTTTACGTAGAATAATGAAAAATTGTCTGCCACTTCGCTTTTTGAAATACTATGCGTTTTCTAGTTTAATTTTGCTACATTATATACCTCCTCCTAATATTTCGCACATCATTGTAATGCAAGCCCTTTGTCAGCCCTTTTGAAACCGTAGAATAAGGGCTAAGAACCGCGAATATAATTTCATTTCTCCCTTACCAGATAATTTATTGCAGGGTTTTGTGTTGAGTGTCATAATTAAAACGTATTCAGAGCTTAAGGTGCCCTCGTAATGGTATGTGTTTCAATTTATCTTGCAATCTGTTTTAAGACATTTTAGCGAGAGGTGATGTCGGTGGGTAAATAATAATAAATACATACATACATAATACTTAATCATCATCATTAGGTTATTTTTGTCTCCACTGCAGGAGCATAACCCTTTCTCATCTGCCGGAGACAGACGGAGGATTTGGCCTACACTCCCCGCGCTGGCCAGACGGGTTGGGGAGGCCTGATTGATGTTTTATAATGTATTCCCTTATTCGCCTTGTACGAGATCCACGGGAAAAGTTGGAGTGGTCCTATTCTACTCTACCGGAAACCACACGGCGATTTAGGTTTTAATACTTAATACTTATAACTTATTTGCTATTTTATTTTATTTGTTATAGTCATATAAGTACCTATTTATCATTTAAATTTCCTAAGCAGCGCAACCTACAATTTCTCTGGCATAATATTTTCTACCCAAAGGTGGTCTGGAAGAAATCGCTTAAAGCGATAAGATCGCCTAAATTGTAACTTTTATAACGTGTAACTGTATTTGTTTGTGCAATAAAGTGTATTTGTATTGTATAATGCTCAGGCCTTGGTTCCAGAGGGGAAGGCAGTGACGATGAATCGCCACTTTACGCGATTCTGTCACACCGCTAGTGGCCTCACTTAGATAGAAATTAAACAATGATAGGACAATTCACAAATATAAAATCCACACCGGGGCCAACTTGTACAAATTGCACAAAGTTGACTGTCCGAGGCGGGAATCAAACCCAGACCTTTGGTCTCGAGTCCAAAGACCAAGCTACTAGGCTAAAGAGGAGGTAGGATCATTTCAACCGCCGTCATCACCATCACCCTCAAAAATTGAAAAACCAATACTAGTTCACCGTAGTTATTATACAATACGTATTTCACCCAAGCACTAATTCTGCATTGGTGAAATATAAATTTACGCGTGTGTGTGTGCGTAAATTATTGTAATAGATCGAGAGAGGACACCGTTATAAGTCAACAACATAAGGGAATCTCTAACTTATAGCATACTGCCAGCTGTGCTCTATTCTGCGGGTGACGACAAACTGGCGGGGAGGTGAGTGTCGCCTCTTTACACAGTATTATGTAGTATGAAATTACTTGTACTTGCAAAAGATCCTTAAAACCGATAAACACAGAAAAATACCCGAAATCTCTGATTTAAATCGCGAACACATTGTAAATCATTATTCCCGCGGCCCATACAAATGTCCCGACGCACATACAGACACAAGAACATGTGTATAGTGTAGACTGTGGAGAATTCCTATTATACCGGCTCGGAATGCATCGGCTTGATTTTGAATGGTCGCTTATTATGCACCCATTTACACCGAGAGGCGACGGCAAGGATGCGGTTGCTGGGATACTGGATAGGACAATACAGTTGGGTATGAAACGACATTATTTAGGACTGAATTGTTTTATATATCTAACTGTAGTATAAAATTTGAAATTGATACCTTTATTGACATTTTATTGAAATATTAATTTGTTGACATTGTTAGAGACATTATGACATAATTTATTTAATACAGTATTTTAAGTACGTAGTAAATATTTGTAATAATAATTTGACGATGTTCTATAAGATAATGTTGTTAGCATAGAATATAATATTAATGTGTATATGCCTGTACAGGTAGAGTCTAATTGTTTCAAGAATTATAATGTATTGTCATCTACATTAAATAACATTATGCTCTGTACAAAATAAAGAAATAATAATAATAATAATAATGAATAATTTTGATAGGGAAGCTGACAGAAGGATCTAGCTGGGATGGGTCAGTGAGTCTTGCCTGTCATGAGCTACGGCGCAGAAACGTTACACTGACGTTGGGCCTGATCCACAAGTTTCAAGCCCCTCAGCGAGCTATGAAGAGGGCTGTACTCTAGGTTTCTTCGAAGGATATGATTCGTAATTAGGAGAACCGACGAAGAACGGAGGTAATCGGATTCGTAAGCTAAAGTGGCAGTGGGCGGGCCACATGAACATTAGTTTGATAAGTGCAAAACTCATTGCGATAAATCTGGAGGGCGTGGTCATAATCATAGGATGATCTACAAAAATAATGGGCATAAAATATGTCCAAAATGCTGGCATTCTACTGGGGAGGCTTGTGTTCAGCAGATGATTTCGGCTGATGATTGGTCCTACACTGAAGAGTTTGTCTCTTTCAGTCATTTCTTTACATCCAGGTGAGGCTACGAAAACAGTAGCCCAAAGGCCAGATACGCATCTCGACGGCGCGGTAACAAGGCCCGTGTTCCTGTCAATCGAGCTAATGTTCCGACCCGGTGTTACTCGTTATATACATGCATTATTTATTCGTATAGAGGTCGCGGGGTGTAGAAAAGTTTGGATGCAATAAGAAGTAACCAGTGTAACAGTAACCAGGACCATACGTTCCTGGCTTAATAGCGCCCCCAATCTTCCCGTGGGTGACGTCAAGGTGACTAAGGAGTTGTATCAGGGAAGGGCAGCAGTGTTCTCCTGTGTATATTAAGATCATTCATCATCAGGTTATTTTGGTCTCCACTGCAGGAGCACAACCCTCTCTCATCTGCCGGAGACAGACGGAGGATTTGGCCTACACTCCCCACGCTGGCCAGACGGGTTGGGGAGGCCTGATTGATGTTTTATAATGTATTCCCTTAGTCGCCTTGTACGACATCCACGGGAAGAGTTGGAGTGGTCCTATTCTACTCTACCGGAAACCACACGGCATTAAGATCATTACTGAGTATAAGAATATTTTAAGGTATTTTTGAGGTAAAAACTAATCTGCGACCTCTGAAGCCTTACAGACTGCACCAACAAGCCTATCTTATAGCTGGCAACAGCACGAATAAAAATAACTGGGATTTTCAAGTAATTGACACCCATCGGCACCTACGTTAAAATTCAGCTGTCCCGTCACCGCTATCGCCTCGGCCGAGGATCGAACCCGCGTCCCCACAATGGACAGGCATCAACACCCTGTCGAAAGCAACAAGGTTTCGCGTAACGTCTGCTTGTATTTCTTCCACTTGGAACTGTTGATTCGAACTTCCTTTGGGCTGCGAAATTTACCGCGCGAATATAAAATTTACTACGGGAAACATTTAAACCTAAAATGTGCTATGCAGGCAGGGCAGAAGATACATGAAACAAGATAATCTACATGTTTGTTACTGAATCATGATAATATTTAAAACAAATGTAATAAATAATAAACCTAAGTCGGGGAATTTATATTGGCCAATTTTTACAACAGGAAAATAAGTTCCCATGGGAAGTTTCAATAGAGAGAGTCGCAATGCCGTATCCCCGTTTCACGTATTAATAAAAAGCCTATAATAATATATTTTTAAAACCATTTATTACCAGTCTACTTGGCCCATAGATAAATACCTTTGCCGATAAATAAATACAATAATATAATAACCTTGCCGTATAATCATATTGCCGTGTGGTTTCCGGTAGAGTAGAATAGGACCACTCCAACTCTTCCCGTGGATGTCGTACAAGGCGACTAAGGGAATACATTATAAAACATCAACCAGGCCTCCCCAATCCGGCGAGTGTAGGCCAAATCCTCCATTTGTCTCCGGCAGATGAGAGAGGGTTGTGCTCCTGCAGTGGAGACCAAAATAACCTGATGATGATAATAACCTTTACTAACAAAGTATCTCCACACAATTTTAAGTTTATTTTATTTTGTTTTATATTTATTTCCTATGTTCAAAGGAACTTGCCTATTTAAACGCGAAATAATTTTTTTAAACGGTTTTTAGTTCAGACACACATCCGTACACTTATATAAACTATACCTCTATATTAATAAAATAAAATATTATGTTAGTCATAGATCAAATAACTCGGCTCCAAGCGGCACAAACCGTCGTCTTGTTACCCAGATCTCTATCTCTGTAGCACGGTTTGCTTGCGTCTGATACGCATTTAACTCTACAATGTGCGTACAGCCTGCCTACTACAAAATGTTCCTACATACTCGTACAAGTAGAAAATATCTATTTCGCTAATCAAATAGTATTTATTTACAGTGGGTATTACCCATTATACTTCTTAGATATGCAAACTCATTCGGGGGGGGGGAAGTCGGGTTATGTGGTATTTTTACGCGCTAATACTTCATCGGTGGCCACTTTAGGGAGACTCTGAGCTCCGGCTCCTCCCATGCACTGAAGCTCTGTCCCATGGGGAGGTATAGCCCCAATACCACTCAACGTGAGCATCCTCCCCGGGGTTGCTAAGATATATAAGGGCTAGCGTTGCAATTTTCTTTTTTAATTTTTTTTGAGGCTTGAAACTTGAGGAAGTCAACGCCAGCCTCGTAAGGGAACACTAGTTTGTCATGTTATTCAGACCTCATTCTGAGAGATAATGAACGTATATAAATGTTTTGCCTTATCGAATAAGGGGCTGCTCAATATTATGTCAATATCACCATTGTGACCTACGTTCTACTCTAACGGAAACCACACGGCAATCCACACGACAAGCATACCGTAGCCCAATTCGTAACCCGGAAATACCCACCCGGTACCAGGTTGACCCTACACCGAGGTGGTCCAGGTTTGTAAGTGGACGTCCTATCTCTAAACTAAGGGACAAAGCCCCTTAAATAATATTGGCAATACCGATTATAGCGCAATAATATGTCGTAATTTGAAATGTTAATAACATAATAACAAGTAACAAAGCCAGTTTTGGATTGAAACGAAACGGGAGCACTGCTGCAGTGTAGGAAACTGATATGTCTAATAAACACAATTTTGAGGATGGTGTTTAGGGTATGAACCCATACTACGTAACACTCCTTTTTCACTCCTTTTTCCCTAGCTTCGATTTTAGCGATGTATAATCATAATGGCGATGCCTAAAAAGCAGCGTTTAGCTGATGCATCGACCAATTCATCTGACTATGATGAATCTGATAAATACTTAATTGTTGAACTGAATGATTTCGTTGAATAAATTCTCTTTAATTTTTATTTTATTATAACCCGTTCAGGGGTAGGGGGTCTTCAAAATTCCACGCTTGGTCACAGGGGCGGGAGGGGCTTAGGTTTTCGTCACGTAGTCAATATCCTCTAGGAAAATCTCGCGCTTTTTCGAGCTATATTCAAATATAGCGCGCAGCGTTTAGCGCTTTTTAAACTCACAGGTGGCAACACTGGCACACATATCGTCAGCTGATTGAAAACTGACAGTTTTTTCTTCTTGAAAATGAATATGAAAAGAACCGAGGAGCGGATTCAGTAGCGCTCCTTGGGAGAGGCTTAGTACAGTAGTAGACTCTTTCAGGCGGTGATGATGACCACATGGTCAACCCAGAGGGCAAATGTAGCGTAACTTATACGCTGTCGCTACTCGCATGACCCAGTGGTCTTATAACTTCGGCATAGAGGCATAGGAGGCCTGGATATGTCGAATCCCCACAGTGTTGCTTTAAGCACGTACTAATCGTTTACAACTCTATCTATTGAGCAGTAGTGCTATTCTCTAAAATACAAACCCACGTGCGAGTCTCACTCAAGTGATTTTACTCACTTCGAAACCTAATCCATTGGCATTCTGTAAATATTCTAGAGCCACTGTCGACATGAAGTGTGTTCGTTGTACACTACACATCGATAGTGCTCTGGAATGTTTACAGAATTACCAATGGATTAGGTTTCGAAGTGAGCGAAATCACTTGAGTGAGACTCGCACGTGAGTTTGTATTTTAGACATAGCACCTACTGATCTGATATCTTTTGGAAACATCAGGTTACCTAAAAATGAAGTCAACAGATTTCTTCTACAAAGAATATCCCAAAATCATAAAAATAAATTCAATTTGATTCAGACACGTTCATCCGCTAAAATCCATGACCGTGCATTTTTCCTATAAAATTTGTCGGACGATATCCAAATTTAAAACGGTTTGTTTGTTATTTTTAGTGTTATTATAATAATAACGTTAACAGGTAGCGACGCGAATTATTTTTCGTCGGCAAAGTGCGGTCAGCCGGTCAGGTGAATAATCCTTTGTAAAACTGATAATGTGCTTTTTTCTACCTCCATGTAGACGTCGTCACTCGACTTGGCTCCCCCTGGGTGGAACCTGACTTCCAGACGTCCCAAAAACTGACAGGCCACGGGTGTTTTGGAGGAAGGCTTCGGGACATGATGCTCTTGATGACTTTGATTGACAAGCCGAAGAATATAGAGACCACGTGCTGTGTGTTTTAGCGGTTTAAATATTTATATATTGTTTCTTAATTCACTCTATGATTTTTACGTACTGTCGTCGGATTGGATAAAGTAAAATTTAGAATAAGTTTAGGAACATAAAATAAATACACTTATTCTAGGAAAACGCACGTACCTGCAGACATCAAGTTTATGTAGATCGCCAAAAACTCTTCTTTTCTTGTATCAGCGCTAGCGGAGCGTATATAGCGGACCGACGGTTATTTTCATTCAATTACTGATTAATTCGAAATGGCGTATGGCAGTAGCCAATGAGAAGCGACGTTGAAGATCTTGCTCACGTGCGTTTGGATACATGATCGGAAGGAGTACGACAGCACATAACTTATTGAGAATGTTATTTACAATAAACCAACGGTTGGCACAATCACTGTGGGAATGCGGACTGTACTTGGAAGAACGCCACAAGATGCTGGACTCATTGGATAGCGAGCAGGCGGGACCAGTTTACTTCGCGGATCGCGTTAATTCGGAGGCGAACTTCGCTCGACTAAGAGAATACGCGAGGGCCTGGCATAAGCGGAGAAGACCCGATGACGACGACGACGTAAATGTGGTGTGACGTCACGCCCCAGAAGGGAGAAACGTCATAATTTAGATGACTATTTGTAATGGATTGGCCCGTATAACTGTGAGGTTGGGAGGGCCAAAAGGAGTTACTACCTCCACGGAAAAGACTTCAAAGAAATTGGACGAATTATATTATCTAGCTCTGGGTTTCTTTGCAAGCTTTGAGGTGGCGGCAGAACAGACTACCGTTGGGACAGACGAGTTCTGGAGTGTAGACCGTAGATCGGCACGCGCAGGTTGCCGCCAGATGGATCGACTATCTGAAGTAGGCCGGAAGCGGCTGGATGCGGAGAGAGAGGACCGGGTGTGGTGGCGTTCATTGGGGAAGGCCTATGGCCTATGAAGCCACTACTGGCGACGTGTGAGTGCTGATTTGATGATATTATCTAGTAGTATTATATTATCTCGGAATAGAACAGTTACGTTGATATATTTAGGCCTTGACCCGAACAGGGGTTCTCTTAGCTTAATTAATTTAAAATTAATAATTAAAATTACATTATTAGTATTAAGTACCTACTTATTCACAATGCATGTATCGTAAATGATGGAAGGAACAATAAAAACGCTTTTTATTATTATTTTATTTTATATATTTATGTGTATATTCTTTTGAACAATACCAATAAAAAAATAGAATTCATAGAATATCAAAGAAAAGAAATGTCTAGTTTCTGATATTTAATTATAATTTTCAGTTTTGCAGTTCAATCGGTCCAGTAGTTTTTGAGTTATACAGATTGACGGACCGTAGGCTGTTTGGTTCCCGGCTTAGAGTAGGGCCACCCCAATCTTCCCGTTGAAGTCGTCAAGGCGACTAAAGGATTGCACCAGGGTTCTCCTATGGCATTCTGTTGGGAAGGCTTATGTTCAGCAGTGGACGTATATCGGCTGATGATAACAGACAGATGGTCAAAAAAGGCTTCACTATAACGGTTTCCATTTAGACGGATCCGTAAAAAGCAGTGCATTTAAAATAGTTGACGAATCTCACTGACATAAAGCTTTTAACAAGCTTTGGGGAAATAATAATTGCTTTTGGTAAAGTAATTCAACTCCATTTTAAAGCATCGCAAAATTCGAAACCCGAATTCAAATAAACGAAACGCGACCATTTTAAATTGGAATGCAAATACATTTACACTTTTTTAAACTATAGATTTAAAAAAACTGGTCAACATAGTCAAAAAATACTTCTAGCATAATACTATAACAACCATATACAGAATCGAATCAACATCACATCAACTTTTCGACGTCATATCGCCATCGAATCATCATTATCATCAGCACGGTTTGATTCCCCCATCTCCGCTCCACTAGGCTTGGAGAAGGACTTCTTCCTTATGTAGTAGACATACCACGCTCTCGCATGAAGTGCTTCCTCTTTCATAATGCGAACTGCTAAGGAATGGAACTCTCTGCCAGTCTTGGTATTTCCGGAGAAGTACAACTTGGATCTTTTTAAAGGAAGAGTGATTAGGCATCTTCTGGGTAAGCGCGCTCCACCTTAGGCCTTATCGTCACTTACCATCAGGTGAGATTCAGGTCAAGCGCAAGCCCATCAGGAATAAATAAAACTGCCAAAATACGTCCACTGCTGGACATAGGCCTGCCACTTTTAATAGACTTTCTATTGGGGCATTTGCCATATCAAAACGGTTCTTAACATATACAAAAGAACGCTGTTGCCCGTACCTGGTACAATCCCTTAGTCGCCTTGACAATATCCACAGGAAGATTGGGGTGGCCCTATTCTAAGCCGCTTTCCATACAAGCAAATAGATTTAATTACCTATTACAACTACATAAGCACGAGCCTAATGGACACGTTTATATGTGTGGCGTAAATTATTGTAGGGCCCCAGCAGCGAGCATGATAGCCTATCGAGAGGGACAACGTTATACTCTCCGTTATTTCATATCCTCAAATTATCTATAATATATGGCATTCATTAATAACTTTAAGCTTACATCTTTGGGGAATAAAAAAAAAAATTAGCTAAGTCAAAAAGTCTCAAAAGCCAAAAATCTTTTAAAATCAAGTTTGCATACAATTATATAAAGATTGTGCGAAGCTGAAGCAACATTGGCACATGCATCTTTGTCATTCAAATAATCGTTTATTTTATAATAGGCTTTCTTACAAAGTTGTTTTTTAATGTGAATCTTAAACTTTCTGCCCGTCATATTTAAGATTTCCTCTGGTAGTTTGTTGTAGAAGCGTATACATTGCCCCGTGAACGATCTACTGACCTTACTAAGTCTTAACCTTGGTAAAGCAATAGTAGATATTCTTTTTCTTCAATTTCGTCCTTACACCTCTTTAGCACCAAACCGTCTCCAACAAGGCACACGGAAGTCCCCAGACGGCACAATGGGCGGCGAGATGAAAGCGGCACTTAATATGCATGACGTAATGGTCTCTAATGGCTGCCCCCGGTCTGCCACTGGTCTAAGGCTGGCCTATGAGCCTATCATTGTTATACGATTTATTTATACGATAGTAAGGGCAGGTGCACATATGAAAGCGATTATTGCGATTTCTTGAACTAGGTGCACATTTCTTTTTATTTTGGATGGGTTTGCGCTTGACCTCAACCTCACCTGATGGTAAGTGCTGATAAGGCCTAAGGTGGAGCGCACTTACCCAGAAGAAAATACTGAACCACAGGAAAACGTGGTGGGTGTGCCACAGGATTTAAGTCGCTCAGCGAGCTATGGAGAGCGGTATGCTCGGGGTTTGTTTGAAGGATATGATCCGCAATGAGGAGATTCGATGAAGAACTAAGTTTACTGACATAGCTGAAAGGATTAGGAAGCGTAAGTGGTAGTGGGCTCCGATGATCGTTGGGGCAGGCGAGTTTTGGAGTGGAGACCGCGGATCGGCACGCGCAGGGGGGGACTCCCCGCCGCCAGATGGACCGACAACCTGAAGAAGGTGGCCGGAAGCTGTTGGATGCGAAGGGAGGACTGGGTTTGGTGACGTTAATTGGGGAATACCTATATCCAGCAGTGGACGTCCAGTCAAGGGCTGATGGTGAAGAAAATTAGATTAAAAAAAATTATAATAAATATATTACATACTAGCTGTTGCCTACGACTTCGTCCGCGTGGACAACTTAACATCACAAATTATGTATATTTCCCATAGGAATGAGATGTTTTTTCGAGATAAAAACTATCCTATGTCCTATTCCAGGACGTAACCTATATGTGTGCCAAGTTTCATCTCTCAGAAAACCTGAACAACCTGAAAACATTTTCAGAATTGGAATCGTAAGAATGTACAAGATAATAAGTAGTACTTAATAATAAATAATAAACATATGGGGACATTTCACACACGGCCACCGGATCCCAAACTAGGTAGAGCCTGTAATATGGGTATCAGATAGCTGATATACATACATAAATACAATATATAAATAACATCCAGTCACAAGGCAAACACAAGTGCTCATCATACATATGTTTTCCTTGGGCGAGAATCGAACCCGCGGCCCCTAGCTTCAATGTCAACTGTGAATTTCAACGTAAGTGCTTGAATTTTTTCATTTTGTGCATCAACATGACTTCCACGTCATAGAATACGTACGGAATACGTAAAATGATTCTTAATGCCTTGTTATAAAAATCAATTCCGAAAGTCAAGATATTTTTAAGAAGTTCTCATTGCAAAGTTTTTTTTTTGTTTAAAAAAGTTGTTTCAAAAAAACCTATTGATTGATAGTGGCAATTGAAAAATCTCTCAATCTGGACAGCAAGTTGATCGCAGCCTTACTTGGGGAAATCGCAGTGAATCCTATGGGATTCCGCGGTCGACTTTGCGGCTTCCAATTGGTTCAAATGAGGGAACGATGGAGATTGATGGGTTTTGGGAGGTCAGAATTACAGTTAAAGTATTCTTCTATTTCAAATACTTTTACACGAAACTGCGAAGCTAAACGGATATATATTTCGCGTGTGACATATTAATGATATGCAGGAATCGGAATTAGGTAGGTATTTATGTACGAAAATATGGAACAACATTAATATGGACATTTCTTTTCACGGAATTTTATTGACTGTTTTAATGAAAATCCCATTACTCTTAGTAGTAATAATTAATAAAGTATAAAATATCCAATTGGGAATAGATAATTACTTATTATTTGTATTTAATTTTTCTGGTAAGCGGGAGGAGGAAGAAGAATTATTCACATTCATTTATTTGTATTAATTATGCTGTTATATAATATAATATATGTTATAAAATATACTGTTATATATATAGACAACGTGGTTTCCGGTAGAGTAGAATAGGACCACTCCAACTCTTCCCGTGGATGTCGTACAAGGCGACTAAGGGAAATACATTATAAAACATCAATCAGGCCTCCCCAATCCATCTGGCCAGCGCGGAGAGTATAGGCCAAATCCTCCGTCTGTCTCCGGCAGATGAGAGAGGGTTGTGCTCCTGCAGTGGAGACAAGAATAACCTGATGATGATGATGATGATATATAAACTGTTAACTGAGCAATGTGGAATGTTTGTGTTTATATTACTGTTTAAATGAATGATAAACAAATGATGAAATTTCTTTTAAATATTAATTATCCTACCAATATTATAAATGCGAAAGTTTGGATATTTGGATGTTTGTTACTTATTCACACTTCAACCACTGGACGGATCGGGATGAATTTTGGCACACAAATATGTTAGGTCCTGGAATAGGACCTAGAAACTAATTTTACTACGGGAAATACAAAATAATTTGTGATGTTAAGTTGTGCACGCGGACGAAGTCGCGGGCAACAGCTAGTAGTTACTATGTTGACTTTTGACTGCACTCTGTAGCAAAAATTCTACATTTAAGTCCCACATCCGACTAAGTTAAAACGAAGTGGTAGCTTTTGACCGAAGTTTTGTTATGTAAATCAGGATGGTCCTCGATGTTGCACCGTGAAGATAAGAGCAGATCATGTTTTATGTATTTCGAGCACCCCGTGCTAAGTGGGCGGACGGCGGACTATCTGTAGGGATCTTTCCGATTGTTCTTGCATATTGATTTACATTCTAACGTACTTAGATCTATAGTCTAAGTCCATTTCGTAATAAAAAAAATATATAACACGTTTTTCCAACAAAATATATCCGTTGTGTCTGGGAGAAATCTAAATGAATGAATGAACAGACGGAGTTTTTTATTTCTAACTAGTTGAGCCCGCGGCTCCGCTTGCATAGACTACAGAATCCGCTCCTGCTTCCAATCCCTAATTGCATATATGTACTAAGTAATGTATTAAAAAAAACTAAACAGTCCTATAACTTTTGATTGAGTTAGCCGATTGCGATGAAATAAAGACTTAATGTTAAGTTAAGTTAAGCCCTATGTTTCTGTGAAAAGTCCATCAAAATCCGTTTAGTAGTTTTTAAGTGATGCGTGCACAAATTCACAGACAAACAGACAAAAATTCCAAAAATGATTGAAATGTGTTCTATTACTTATCCTTAGACCCCTCGATTTTTGTTTGCAAATATCTTCAATGTACAGACACGCGATGTTTACGATTTTATTTATAAGATGATATGATGGTAATGGATCTTAATAATACCTATACAGGAGAATGCTGCTGCCCGCCCCTGTTGCAATCCCTTAGTCGCCTAGACGGCACCCACAGGAAGATTGTTGATGGACCTATTCTAAGTCGGGAACCACACAGCGACTAAAATACTAGTAATTATAGAAAAAAAACTGTTTTCCCATCCCAATATATTTCGCTAGAAATAATATTAGGATGGGTTTTGACTTTCTACCTTAAATGAAATGGTTTCAGCCGAATGAAAACTCAAACCTTCAACATTACTACAGTCCTGCTCGCGAAATGGCCAGAACCCTCTAAATCGTCTTAAACGCTCGCTCTCTCCAATATCGTAGAGAGCTTTTCAATTACTGTCCACACTTAGGGTACGTAGTATTATTAAGTATTCTATGCTTAGGGTTCCCCTTGAAACGACAATACGTATGTTCAGTAACGCTAGGAATTTCTCAGGCTACCTAACTTCTAGACATGGACATAACTGATTTTTATCTTCCAGTAGGTACTAAATTTAGTTGCTAATTTTGGCAATAGATGGCGTTGCTTTGATCTCAACAGTCATTGTCAATCGAGACTAAAACTAGAAAGACAATGGGCCCGATTCCGAAGGCACACATTTAAAATTTAACAGCGCTAAAATTGGTTTCGTCTTTATTTTCATAATACTGTGTGACAAGGATACCAACAGTTTTAGTGCAGCACGTCGACCGAATTCTCACTTCCATGCTCGTTTACATCAAATCGCAAAACCTAGTTCACAGCATCGTTCACACTGTCCGAATCGTTTCCGACTCCGCCTCGAAAATTTGCGCCCGCGCCGCTGAGCGTGACGAATTCAAATCGATGCAGCTCAAACATCGCCCGCCGCAAATCACAGGCGGGGGCGATGCCAGATCGGTTGGTCGTGCCGCCCCCGGGCGCAGAATGTGAAGGTACGTTCGAGTTGTACACTGTACATTGTGTTTTTTTGCGGATTAAAGCCTACCTGATGGTATAAATCATCAGCTCGTCTGCCAGGATTGTGCTTAAAGGCCTGTGCTACTAATTTTATTTTATTTGGAAAACCAACAGCTTACAAACATTTGCAGTATTACAATAGGGATATGATAACATTTTAGTATAGCTAATAACAGGTTTTCACGTAAGATAATTAATTAAGAACGGATATGTTTCAGAAGAAAACGAAAAAAAAAAGATATGAAACAACAATAAAAAAAATTGTGTTTGGGATGTGTGTGTGTGTGTGCATGAAGTGTGGAGTTATAAATAAATATTCCATTAATTTGGTGCAAAGTGGACTCAGGTGGCCAAAGGTGCCCCGATTTTGGATGTTGTCCTGTCTTGGGTGTAGGGTTACTTTTTTACATTCATGATTTGAACAAGACCTTGTTAACAGTAAACAGTCTTCTTAATTCCATACCATGGCATCTTGTTCCCTTGAACTATTATTCTCCCCAAGCACTAACTGGGTCATGGTTTGGTTTCCAAAATCATTCAGAGTATCATCACTTTCGGTAACATACAGCAAACAAGACGAAAGTTTATCAGCATTTTTTCAGTTTCAGACAGATCACCTGATGGTAAGTAGCCTAAAGAGTTCCATACACAAAAGCTTGCCGTGTGGTTTGCGGTAGAGTAGAATAGGACCACTCCAACTCTTCCCGTGGATGTCGTACAAGGCGATTAAGGGAATACATTATAAAACATCAATCAGGCCTCCCCAAAACCGTCTGGCCAGCGCGGGGAGTGTAGGCCAAATCCTCCCATCTGTCTCCGGAAGATGAAAGACGGTTGTGCTCCTGCAGTGGAGGCAAAAATAACCTGATAAAGATGGCTTACTAGTAGGAGATTTTAGTAATAGTAGGAGAGTTTAGGATGAGCTGTACCCAGGACACTTCACCTCGCAGCTAGTGCACTACATTCGCACAGAAAGTGCTTTATCGTCTCACGGTCCTCTCCACAGGCTCTACATTTGCCATTGTCTCATAGAACTAATAAGCCCAGTGACGAGTGAGTGAGATGCAAGACGAATACTTTAAGCAAGACACCAGACTTATATGTCTCATACAAGATGCAACGCAACAACCATGCACAACGTCATCATAGTTCCGACCAATCACGACATGACGAGGCCTTGATTGGGCCAATCAACATTCTATTCCCTCCGCCCGCACACCTCAGCACTTTGACAGAATTCTTTGTAAATTTAAGAGCATTAAATTTTAAAATTACATTTCCCCAACCCGTCTGGCCAGCGCGGGGAGTGTAGGCCAAATCCTCTATCTGTCTCAGGCAGATGAGAGAGGGTTGTGCTCCTGCAGTGGAAACAAAAATAACCTGATGATGATGGGTCTATTAGGCTTAATAGTCGATGACCTAGATAGATGCACCAAGATGTCTTTCACGACCAGGTCAAAATGAAAACATTTATGTAAGCAGCAATGTAGAGGGATCTATGGTGAACCGTCGGGTGATAAAATGAAATGTTAGAGCAATCGGGCACGCTCGCCGCCCCGGATAAATAGTTCACACTTGACCGCAACACGGTAAGTAGCAGGCTGTTAGAATATTTCAAGAGGACATTGTGGACTTTGGCTGGAGAGTTTCGGCACCAAGGGATAACATTCGAGGGCAGAAATTCTAAGATAAGGTTCATATATCTGAGCAGTGCCACAGATTATTTAATAGTTACTATGTAACAGATACATCACTCCCTAATAAAACGAAAATACCTACGCTTTTAATGACCTACTGTCTAAAAATACACGTAAAAATGTGTCTAAGGCGCTCGACTTAGCGTTCTTATTATACCGTTCGGGCGACTCGGGGCGGTCCGAAAGTGTAAGTTAGGTATTTAGCTTCGCACAGAAGATCCTAGTTTGGGATAGATTTGGGAGGGGGGAAGTATATGTAGGTATATAATATTATAATATTACATAATATACATCGGTACATTTATCTAATCCCAAATAAGGATTTTCTCTTGTGCTATGGAAAATAAACGAAGATAGGACAATTCACAAATACAACATACAAATTGTACAAAGTTGTCTGTCCCCAGTGGGTATCGAACCCACGACCTCTGGAGCTCGAGTCCAGTGACCAAGCCACTAGGCCACCGAGGCGGTCAGTAATATATATGTATTATTTATATATTATATTTATTTATTTTATTTATTTAACTCTTTATTGCACACACACAGATAAAACAAAAATAATAAATTAAAAAGAAACACAAGTACAAAGGGCGAACTTATCTCTGAGAGAGATTTCTTCCAGCAGACCCGCGAGAGAGATAATTGAAATAAGAGAGGCAGACATAGTGGGCTCGATTCTGAAGGCACAATATTAAAATTTGACAGCACTAAAACTATTGCTATCCTTGTCACACAGTATTATGAAGATAAAGACGAAACTAATTTTAGCGCTGTTAAATTTTAAATGTTAGCTTTCAGAATCGGGCCCAATGTGTACGTAAATTTAAAAAAACATATACATACATACACTAATATAAACTATATACCCACTTACATTGATTATAACCTACACGGTAATATTTATTAATCTAAGTAACATGGTTATGTACGATGAGCAGGGTTAATATAATTAACCCTGCTACCTACATAAAGGCTTCCCGGCACGTGGGAGAGTGCGCCCGCGCAAGCAGCGCCGCCGGCGACGGCTATCTGCATACATTTACCATTTCGCTCAATGTTGCGGCGGTCGCGACCGTTGAAGAAAAATGTGACGCGATCTTATAAGAGATTCATGATACCGTTGGCGAAGTGGCAATTGAGAAGGGGGCTGAGGGTATTCAATGCCCCCCCCCCCCCCCCATTCGACAGAATCCACTGTCGAATAGATAGGTCTTCTTCACAGCATAAAGCTGATAGGTACTCACGTGTAATTAAGGAAGGGTGAAGGGGGGCTTTCGCAGGATGAGATAAAAAATGGGGGAATATGAAAGGTATAACTAAGTACAATGATTTAATTTTTTAAAGAATTACTTAAATCAAAGAAATGTCTATCAAAAAATCTTTTTAGCGCTGTTTTTTACGACACACTGTTTTCATTTTATTACCCTACCTTACCTACCCTTATCCGAATCTCTAGCTAGGTGGGGTGGGGGGTGGGGGGTGGGGGGGAGTTGTCTACCTCCCCCCCCACTTCCACCCCTAGGCGACGCCCTTGAACTGTTTTCAGCAATACGTATACATACATAAGTATGTGTTGTATACATATTGTTGTAAAGATGCATATGTACATCCGGATAGATCTAAAGCTATAAAATTAGGAGTCATAGGAGTCACAAACACCACACCATTTTGTTTCGCAGGTCGTGTCTCTATTATCTGTGTTTAGCGTTTAAACGCTAGCCATTTCTCGCGCCCTAGTATTTAATGTTCAACAATGACAAATGGTATTTAAACTATCGTGGTCTCGGCCGGGAATCGAACCCGTTAAATTCACGTCGACAGCTTATCCTGTCAGATGCGAGCCCTCGTGATATGCCGTGGTGCCCGCGGCCGTCTGTCTACCTCGAGTCCTGAACTCCTAAATCGTGGGCAGAGTTCACGGATTCTAGTGTTAGTGATTTTATGAGATTTTATTATTGACTAGCTGTTGAACGTGGCTTCACTCGCCAGAAAACATAAAGAAACAAGTGCGAGTCGGACTCGCCCATGAAGGGTTCCGTAGCAGCAAGTAACATAATATAAAAGTTATTGTAGTTCGTTGTAACTTTGATCGATGTTTTAATAATAGTATTGTGGTAATAGTTACGATTTATGACGTATTAAAAAAACTACTTACTAGATCTCGTTCAAACCAATTTTCGGTGGAAGTTTGCATGGCAATGTACATCATAATTTTTTTTTAGTTTTATCATTCTCTTATTTAAGAAGTTACAGGGGGGGGGGGACACACATTTATCCACTTTGGAAGTGTCTCTCGCGCAAACTATTCAGTTAGATATTAGAAACCTCAATATCATTTTTGAAGACCTATCCATAGATACCCCACATGTATGGGTTCAGTTCTAAGTATGGGGAGCCCCCAAAATTTATTGTTTTTTTTCTATTTTTGTATGAAAATCTTAATGCGGTTCACAGAATACATCTACTTACCAAATTTCAACAGTATAGTTCTTATAGTTTCGGAATAAAGTGGCTGTGACATACGGACGGACAGACAGACAGACATGACGAATCCATAAGGGTTCCGTTTTTTGCCATTTAGCTACGGAACCCTTTTTGCCATTTGGCTACGGAACCCTAAAAAATTTCCAAGTAATTTAAAATTAGGAACATATTTTATTTAAAAATAGGGTCCTAATTTTAATTAAATATAATAAATCAGACAGTCATTTCTGTTTTCGTTTATTTTTTCGAATTTGTTGGTTTGTCATTTAGCATAGCCTTTGTGACACTGACATGTGATTAAGGTATTTCCTCTTTGCAAATAGATTATCAAAGATATGTCATATCCGGTGCGTGAGAGAAGTTAGGAAGTTTTAAACACTCTTCAGACATAGCATGAATGAATGAATAGACTCAGAATGACAATGGCCTAAAAAAATGTAGTTAATCATAATAAACATATTTATTGGTAAAAAAAATTACAAATTAATTATTTTTTAACAGTTAATGTCACATAAGATAACAGACGAGTTCCGGAGTGGAAACCGTGGATCGACACGCGCAGGGTGAGACGCCCCGCCGCCAGATGGACCGACGACCTGAGGAAGGTGGCCGGAAAGACCGGGTGTGGTGGCGTTCATTGGGGAAGGAAGGTGAAACGAAGGGAAGGCCTATGTCCAACAGTGGACGTCTTAAGGCTGATATGATGAATTAACTTTGCCTGGGGCTCAAGGTAGCGTAGATTTAGTCCAAGAGACTTGCCTACCTTCACTGTACCTCTGCTGATCCTCGCTTGGAGGAGTAACGAAGGGAGATTTGTCAGGAAGCGGGAATGCATATACCATTGCGTGACAACAACTTTATTTTTTGCGACCGTTAACGTTGTGTGTGGTCGACGCGACGCCACTGTTAATTTTGCACTTCTCAGTACTGATGAGAGATAGCTGGGCTCTTCACGCTTCCTGGGGTGACACGACTTCACATCAACTGGGGAATTAAATTAGTTTTTTAACTTAAGATAAAAAAACCAGCAGGTGATGTTTAATGACTACGGTGAAGGAAAAATCTGAAATGATTATCGGAGCCGATAATGCGTGTACAACATTGTCTCGGCAGGATTCGGACCAGTGTAATTTCGGATCGCGATGAGAAAGGACTAATTGGGGGGGGGGGGGGGTAATCGGTCGGAAGTCGCGAGAGCGATTGAGTATAATCCCGCGCCGCTCCACAATCCGAAAGCGTAGGTATCAGCCCTAGGCAAACCGTGTACGACTGTCAATGTGTAAGTGATTTAGCGGTTCAACATTTACTTTCTTCCATGAGCTTAGGATTCAATTTGGCTTGCATTGAATTTTGTAAGTTTTGAGAAATTTAACTACCTTTTTAGGAGTGCGTCTTTTGTACTTGTATTATTACTTACTCTGTGCTATTTCCTACCCCACGATTTTACTCTTTTCGGATAGTCCTTAGTATGTACTACCACTATCATCATCAGGTTATTTTTGTCTCCACCGCAGGAGCACAACCCTCTCTCATCTGCCGGAGACAGACGGAGGATTTGGCCTACACTCCCCGCGCTGGCCAGACGGGTTGGGGAGGCCTGATTGATGTTTTATAATGTATTCCCTCAGTCGCCTTGTACGACATCCACGGGAAGAGCTGGAGTGGTCCTATTCTACTCTACCGGAAACCACACGGCAATACGTCACCACTATACGTTAGAGATATCATCTGTGGGGAAAGATGCTGTAACCTACTCACAGATTTATGAAGACCATTACACGTACAGAGATAAGGTTCTTAATTATTCGCAACTTTCAATAAACAAAACAAACAAAACTAGTAGCTAAAACCTATTAAATAAAGTCATAACTCCATACAACATGACACCCTCTTACCACCAAACATCTAGAACTGCCTATTAAAGTTGTCTCGTAAACCACTGGACCAACTTCGATGGTGTTAGTGTAAATCAATAGGGAGCCAGCCGGTGCGTGTTTGTTTAATGGAGCGCATTATCCGGCGTTGATCGGCGAGGCTGCGCGGGCGCAGCGCTCTGGTTATTTAATTTTCGAGAGGCGTGGCGCTAGTAGCGGGAGGGGACAGCTTTATGCAGTAAAGAGTCAACATTAGACCCCATTCTGAAGTCACACATTTAAAGACAGCACTAACATTAGTTGGTGTAACAATTTATTTTTTATTTTATTCATTTACATAATACTTAACAGCACAAAAAACTTAGATAGAAAAGAAACGTACTTCTCTATTTTGATTTCTGTATTATTTGCACCTACTTAAGTTATCGCACTGAAATCCACAAATAGTTTAAGCGTTTTCAAATCCAAATTGAGGACCTTTTTGTTGAAAGGGTGCTACTACACTATGAGAAATTTTTGTGCGGAAAATAATATGTTAGACATGAAAAAATAATGTTTATTTTATTATAACTTGACATCAGTTTTATATTTTTTTAATTTAAAGTAACATTTCTCATCTAATTTCTATATTAAATTGAAATAATAGGCGATTTTGTAAGATAAGATTGGTATCAATGTTGTGTGGTATCGTGATTTTGTTTAAAATATGTGTTGTAGCTGTTCTTTTTGTATTATTATGAATTACTTATATTATTATTATTTATAAGATTCAAACACAATATAATAATTTTATATGAACTAATAAATTAAACTATCTGCATGACCCAAAGGTCTACCGGTAGAAAATGCCGTCGGCATTAAGTTCTACATATTTGTGTGCATAAAGAACAAATTCATTCATTCATCATCAGGTTATTTTGGTCTCCACTGCAGGAGCACAACCCTCTCTCATCTGCCGGAGACAGACGGAGGATTCGGTCTACATTCCCCGCGCTGGCCATACGGGTTGGGGAGGCCTGATTGATGTTTTATAATGTATTCCCTTAGTCCCCTTGTACGACATCCACGGGAAGAGTTGGAGTGGTCCTATTCTACTCTACCGGAAACCACGCGGCAAGAATACATAGTTTCATATATTTCTTCTTAATACTGTGTAATATCGAATATGCTGTAAAATTATAACATTCTACTTTCATAATCGGACTTATTTTATAATTTTCTTTTGTAATACATTTGATAGAAATTACTTTTCTTAGTAGATTACTCGTAAAGTAACATGGTTATGTACGGGGAACAAGTGGAAGTTTTGTATTATTGTGATGTTTATTATAAACAAACATAAGTTTGGCAACTAGTGAACTGGTTTATTTATATCCAAGTGCCCGCCACGCAGAATTAAAAATGTGTGTTCCGACTACCGATTGTACGTAGATTGCGTTTCTTGTGTCACGACAAGCGACTCATTCTTAGTGACACAAAACATGGTGTCCAAAAAAGATCCAAATTGTAATAATAAAAATAAATAAAATATGCTTATTTGTAATTAAATTACAATTACACATTTAGTAAAAAATTCAAAATTTGCATTTGCGTGCAATTTATAAACACAAGCAAGGAAACAAAAACATGTAAGTACATGTTTTTGTTTCCTTGCTTGTGTTTATAAATTGCACGCCAAATAGGTAGAAGCATGAAGTTCCAATTAGCTTTAAGATCATTTATAATTACTGATGGTTATGCAATAAATAAATTTTGAATTTCTGAATTTCAAATTTTGAACATTCAAAAATCTCTGTTCAGTCAATAACATCCTGTCATCGCTGATGAAGTTCTAACGCCTCATAATAAGTCACAAGTCAACTTTACAAGTGAAGACGAAATAAGTACTTGTTAATTTAATTTTATGTCAATTTAATTTTACATAAGAAGCTTCCTTTACGTATCATCAGGTTATTTTGGTCTCCACTGCAGGAGCACAACCGTCTCTCATCTGCAGGAGACAGACTGAGGATTTGGCCTACACTCCCCGCGCTGGCGGCCCGACGGGTTGTGGAGGCCGATTGATGTTTTATAATGTATTCCCTTAGTCGCCTTGTACGACATCCACAGGAAAAGTTGGAGTGGTTCTATTCTACTCTACAGGAAACCACACGGCATTAACGTATGTATATTATAAAATGCGAAATCTCTTTTTGACGGATGGATTTTTATTCTAACTCGGTAAATCAAAATTATTTGCGGCGATTTTCTAAACAAATTCAAGCTATTTTTACCTTATGGAATTTGTATAGAAAACTGAAATCAAAGGCAATAATAACATTTATTACCATGTACATAACAAGGCTAGAACCGAATTATATCGCATAAATCCGTATTTATGCTAACAAAATTTGATTATACTTAAAATACGATATAAGGTGTAAAGTATGCAGTTTGTTCTGTAGCGGATGATACCATCCAGCCAATATAAGTTTCAGAGAAAACTGTAACACATTGGCCTGAAACAGAAGAGGAAGCGATTATAGTTTAGGAAACATTGCAGTATGTACCATAACATCGTCATCGGTCTCACTACGTCTACTGCTAGATATACAAGTTCCCTTACACGAGTGGCAACACTCAATGAGAAATAAGAAACCAATCGTGACTAACAAAAGTATAAAATACAGACAATGAGCTATTTTCAAGTAGTACAATACAATACAATACAATACACTTTATTGCACACACAAATACAGTTACACGTCATAAAAGTTACAAATAGTACAATTTAGGCGGTCTTATCACTTTAAGCGATTTCTTCCAGACAACCTTTGTAGTAATGTCTAAATGACGGATTGGACAATTTGGGAATTCAATTTTTTAAACTTAAACGTTATCATCAAATGGCAAAGTTTGCGAGAATAATGGCAAAAATCCGAACATTATTTTTTAAAGTAAAATCAGTTTGTTTTACAGTTAAATGGCAAAACCGATATAAATCCCACAGAACTCGCAATGACTGTTCAATTGAGTCAGAAATAATTAGATCGAGAATTAGAATTTAATATATTTAAGTATTTATTTGAGAAGAGCCGAGAATCTGATTCAGTGGCGTACCCTGGGAGAGGCCTATCTCCAACAGTGGACTCGTTCAGGTGATGATGATATATCTAAAACATCCTTTATATAGTCTGTATCATGGAGATACTTATAACAACAGCTAGTGTTAAATAAAACTGAACGGCCGAGAAGTCCAATAAAATTCATTAGATCATAATATACTAAAGGTCCATTTGAATCCGTTAAATACCGGATCTGAGTGGACAAAATGTCCACTTCAATCCAGTAATAGAACTGAACGGACGAGAAGTCCAATAAAATTCATTAGATCAAAATGTACTAAAGGTCCATTTGAATCCATGAAAGACCGGATCTGAGAAGAAAATGTACACTTCAATCCAGTAATAGAACTGAACGGACGAGAAGTCCAATAAATTCAGTGACGCACCCTGGGAGAGGCCTATCTCCAACAGTGGACTCGTTCAGGCTGATGATGGTATATCTAAAACATCCATTTATATAGACTGTATCATGGAGCATACTTATAACAACAGCTAATGTTAAATAAAACTTAACGGACGAGAAGTCCAATAAAATTCATTAGATCAAAATGTACTAAAGCTCCATTTGAATCCATTAAAGACCAGATCTGAGTGGACAAAATGTCCACTTCAATCCAGTAATAGAACTGAACGGACGAGAAGTCCAATAAAATTCATTAGATCAAAATGTACTAAAGTTCTATTTGAATCCATTAAAGACCAGATCTGAGTAGACAAAATGTCCACTTCAATCCAGTAATAGAATCTGTCAACGGATCCTAGTGGATAGAGGGTTACAATACAAATATACTAACCACCTCTAACATATTTGTATCGCAAAAAAAAAATTGAATTTGAAAATAAATAATCGTAGCCCAGTTAAACGCTTCAATTTAAAGCATATCAGCATCATACGAAGACATTCGCTGTCCGCCCGTTATTTACATAGAGGCGTAACGAAACGGAAAAGCACTCATCTATATGCAAATGACGACCTGCAGTCTACACTACCGTTGCCAATACTTTTATTTTACAAGCTAACTTTCGCTCGCGTCGTTGCTCGCTTGTTTCCTGCCGTGATATGGAGATAAAACAATTTTCAGATTCCCTATAGAATGTTTCCATATCATTAGCCTGAAAGAGTCCACTGTTGGGCATAGGCCTCTCCCAAGGCGCGCCACTGAACCCGATCCTCGGTTCTTCTCATCCAGGCACTGCCAACCGCCTCTATCAAGAAAGGGGGCGTCCCACACTACGCTTGCCCAGTCGCGGTCTCCACTCTAGAACTCGTTTACCCCAGCGATAATCGGTTCTCCGACAGATGTGACCAGCCCACCGCAGTACTAACTTTTTCAACGTACTAACTTTTTGGGCTATGTCAAATACTATGGCTATGTCCTCTGGCGGATCACCTTATCTCGGAGAATCTTTTACTATTTGCTAATAAAAACTTCGATCTTGTGATCAAGTTAACAAGTGGAGTTAGTGCAAGGGAACAAGTTCTTGGTGCGCTCATATGAAATTCACACCCAATTATCACACTGGCGAAATATGAAACTATTTTTGTTTAATAGGTCCATGTATTAGGTGCACTAGACAGCGATATACCTCCGCTATGGACCTATTTTATAGCTTACTAGCTGTTGCTTGTGACTTCGTCCGCGTGGATAACTTAACATCACAAATTATTATGTATTTCCCGTAGGAATGGGACGTTTTTTCAGGATAAAACTATCTTATGTCCTATTCCAACACCTAACCTATATGTGTGACAAGTTTCATAACGATCCGTCCAGTGGTTGAAGCGTGATTGAGTAACAAACATCCAAACATCTAAATATCCAAACTTTCGCATTTATAATATTAGTAGAAAGTAGGATAGGATTGCTGCATATTTCACCAGTGTCTTAGTTGGGTAGTTATCGAAATCTTATACAAATCAACAATTGTTTTTTTTGTTCATTGTGAAAAAGGTAAAGAGGTTCAACTCCCCTGTATGGTAATGTAGTAATGAAATAAAAAAGTTTTCAAGTGGGAGTTTGGGGATTTGGTGTGACCAAGAGAAGCCTGGCCGTTGGAGCAGACGAGTTCTGTAGTGGAAACCGCGGACTGGTAAGCGTAGCGTTGGACTCTCCGCCGCCACGCCGCCGCCAGATGGACCGACGACCTAAATAAAAAGGTGTGCAAAAGCGGCTGGATGCGGAAGTCCTCCCAGCTCAGATGAATATTTAAGTACAACATCTGAAATTCGAATACAAAATAGTACGTATTGAATACTAAAATCCGGCCTGGATTTCTGAAATTCGACCTTGTCTGAGCTGGTGCGTCACACATTCATTTATATTGTATTCGATGCGGAGGGCGGAGCACCGGGTGTGGTAGCGTTCATTGGCCTATGCCCAACAGTGGACGTCAAAAGTCTGATGATGTTATTGTGACCCCTCACACCTCTACACAATCAAGAGACCCAAATAAAATAAAAAAAACTATCATAAACGACTATTCGTAATCAATCTCTTTCAACATCCAATAAGGAAGCATTCAGATGCACCTTATAAGAATCCAAATAAAGTGACACGGCGTTACAAATTTAATGTAGTTCATATTGCGACTCAGCTGCACTGTTATAAATGACAAATGTCAAAATGACAGATGTCAAGCTGACAGCGAGAAGTATCAATCAATATTGACATCGCCGTGTCTGCTGTCAAGGCGGTAAGGCGTAATTAAAAAATATCGGTTGTCATCGTAACCTTTGGATCAAAGGGTCTTGAGAAGTCACGTTTATGAAGATTCTCAAGGTATATCCATGTGTTAAAACTAATTCTACTATTTTTTTAAATGAAATGATTTATTGCATCAACTTACAGTTAATAGAGTATTTAAGTGTAAGGAACCTCTTTTAAGTAAATTAATACCGGTGGCAGGGGTTCCCGCTCTTCCAAAGCGGAAGGTCAATGCCATGGTCCCAGAGGGTAGGCAGAGACGAAGTATATCCACATTGCGTGATCCTGACAAACGTTGCAAAGCGACTTTCCTGCGCCCGCTTTTCGCCCCGTGATACCACTTGGCGTGATACGTGAGCGTGACGAACAACATCGCGAGACACATTGTGGTACCACGATTAGCTAGGGATATAATTGTCCACCTCATCAGACCCAGCATGACTACGTAAGGATAATACTGCCCGGAGGTCGCCCAGCTCCGAGATGTCGGCACGCTTACGACCAGGCTGGTCCCTATAGGTATTATTACATTTGTGATCAATAAGATCAATAATTCTTTTGTGGGGCTGTGCGTGCGTTACTACAACAAGGTTCCGAATGAAATTATTAACTTGTCTGAACAAAAATTCAAATCTTCTATAAAAGTTAATCAGTGCAAGAAAGCCTACTATAAGTTAGATGACAACTTAAATGATAAAAGTCCATGGAGTGCTTGATGGCTCAGCATAGGTAGACTTAATGATTGTAATGAATAAGATAAATCAAAGGTAGGGCCCTGTGCTGTTGGGTTTGTTGCCACTTCTTCCCCTCGGTTATACTGGAAGTGGAGTAGTTTTAGGCAGAATTTGACGTCAAAAAGAGAATAATGTATTCCAATTTTGAAAATAAATATTTTGATTTTGATTTTTGTGATTAAAAATCCTAGTTTGAAATTAGACAAGGGTACAGTGAGTTATTGGACTGTCGGCAGACTGTGACAGTTATCTAATAGTGCTATGCGATACGTAAGTTTGACGTTCCCTCCACCTCATTCTCCGAAGCCCTATAATTGGGTCTCCATCTCCATGTATCAAGTGCCTGTTATTAGATATGCATATTGTTACAAAACTAATTGGTTGGACGCGGGTTTGAACCTTGATCTCCCGAATCTCATACCCAACAAAGCTTCCAAGACCCAACAATAACAAAACCAACATACCACACGATTAGTGCTAACGAACCAACCTGTATTTCAACAACAAAGTAAAAAAAAACTAATAGCGTCTAGGCTCGGCGATCATTTTTAATAAAACATAATACTAGGTGCTGATTTATAGCCGCGAGTTTCCCACGTGCCACTACCGGGAACCAAACCCGGAACCCTGTGGGAACGATACGCTACGCGCGGAACGTACGGGGGTTTTTCTCGGACACGTAGTGATGGGAAAACGATGAAGTTACTCGTATTAGTAGAATTGTTAGGTTGACTCAAATCAATAAATAAATAAAAAATAAAAAAAAATATCTCAGACATTCACACTAATTTTTCAGTCCCAAATTAGGCAAAGCCTGTGCTATGGTTACTAGATAACGGATAGACATACTTAAATAAATATATAAACATCCAAGACTTGGGTACAAACATTCATATTCATAATACGAACTAACAGCATAATACATATCACAATTTCTCTGACTAATTTTCTATATTACTACGTAAAGAATCAATACCCCCCCCCCCCCTCCCCCCCCTCCCCCCCTCTATCACCCTTAAGTTTCCCGCAAAATAGAGCAGTACACGCTACTGGGCACCGGTTAGAAAAAAAATACTAAGAAAAACAATACTTATATACGGTGAAGGTCTAGTGTGAAACAGAAAATGATTTGAACAAGATCACAATTTTTTTCTTTATTGCACACTTTAAAAGTAAACGCAGTTATACATTTTGTGTACAAAGGCGGGCTTATCTGTAAAAGAGATCTCTTCGAGTCAACCTTACAGAACAAGTGAACACACTTCCAAACTTAAATTCAACCATATGTTATCAAGAGTCGATAATAAATGATACATCCCATCACTATAACAAGAGTATAAAATAAAATTCCGGTATGTCGCCCCACAGCTACGTAGATCTATAGATAGATCCGTCCATCGACTGTCGATAAGAACTGTGTGTTCTGAAAGCTCATATAATATTGATTAGACCTTATGGCGTGGAGTCAGCTGACCAGTTTTACTACATGTTTTGATCTACACAAACTAGAAGTTTAAATAAATAACGATACAACTGTTTTTGTATATTTTTTCGGACTCAAGCGGACCCTCCGAAAGGTAAGTGGTGTTTTCTTACGAGGCTGGCATTGACTATCTCGAGTCATAAGCCTAAAAAATATTTAAAAAAAAGAAATGTGGTCACTATCGCCAATAAACTTGCACCATATTGATCATCAATAGTCCTCATGGTCGTTATGGTGCAGGTTTACTGGCGGTCGGCCCTGTAGGCTAGGGCGAGGAATGCAGCCACGGTATCCCCTGCCTGTCCTACAAGTCGACTAAAAGGGGTCATCAGGGACGCGGGTGCACGGAGCGGGGGCAGTAGCAACGGGGTGGCCTCGTTACTGCTGCAGGCACCGCGAGAGTGCGGGGGGAGAAACCAAGTCTCCCCCCAGGACGGGCCGCCGAGCGCGAGCGGCGGGGCTCACGGAGGAGGGACACCCGGATGCAAGCCCAATAGGATATATCTCCCAGGTTTCCTCCTTCGTCTGGGCGTCGGAGATGGCCACCGCGAGGTTTTAGTCGGTGCAAGCCCGACGTAACCTACTCGCCACCCGAGGCGAGTAGGTATGCAGTAATAGGCATTTCCCCGCGACAACCAAAAAATAAGGTTTATTGGCGATTGTGACCACATAGCGTTTGATAGTTTATGCAATATATTGCAGATAGTTGGCACGCATGTCGCGCCTGCAATTATATTTAACGGCAGATCTGAGATATATGTAAGTGGGTGATGACCATCTAGCTAGACGGACCCTGCTTAGTTTGTTAAAATGCCTATACCATATGCTAACTTATGTATGAGTGTAAAACCTCACCACCCTCTCATTTTTGTATATCTGTCGACGAACATCAATGCTAGCGTTGTTGTGTTCCAGTTTGAATGGTAGTGAGAGCCCTCCACCCTCAGGTGCTCTTTATCGGACACGATGCTTGATCCCCCTACAAATAAGTAATTCTGTGCCTGGTGCACTCGGTAGTGAGACCCATTGTAATTACAGCCACAAGAGGCATTCTAACCACAACAACTGCCTCAGTCTAGCAACATACTTGTTGGGATGCAGGTTCATGGGCGACCAGTGACCGCTCACCATCAGTGACCGTTAGCCAGTCCCATGTGACTTGAACTCTTGGTTCCACTACCCATACTTTCTGAACATTTGTGATACATGGACGATTTTAGTATTCTTAGATACTCCTCCATCCATACTCCAGGTAGATACCATCAGATCTCACCAGGATTGTTCCATAGCAGAGAAGGTAGCGCTTTAAAATTCTAACTATGTATGAACTAGCTGTTGCCCGCGACTTCATCCTCGTGGCTATTTAACGTCACAAATTATTATGTATTTCCCGTAGGAATGAGTTTTTTTTTTTCGGGAAAAAACTATCCTGTCATATTCTAGGACCTAACCTGTGTGTGTCAAGTTTCATCCCAATCCGTGGTTGGAGCGTGATTGAGTAACAAACATCCAAACGTCTAAATATCCAAACTTTCGCATTTATAATATTAGTGGGATATAGCCTATATGACCTTTTTTTTGCTCTGGAATGTAATTGCACAACCACCATCCTAATTTAGCCTGCGCACGCGGTACGGAAGAAATACTAATTTAGCCGCGTTCGCGGAACGCCGCTCGATCGCCTTTTATTTATCCGATAAATAAATATAAATCGTTTTATTGTGCGGCCGCGGGCGGAATCCGGCCTAAGGGCCAGGCCCTATATGGTCGGGGAAGCTCGGGAATACTCGCGACCAGTCGCACGCCGCTTTATATTCGCGGCGTGTCGCGCGCGCAACAAAAAATTACGCTACGAGTGCGTACGCGCGTACGGGGATGCCAGCGCTAACGAGGGTTGCCAGAACAACGAGGGGTTTTAGGGTTGCCAGTCTCAAAAGCTTTAAACTAGGCTATTTCTCTATCTGGCCCCTATAGATGTAACTCGAACACAGTCCCGTATTTTTTAAACTAAAATTTTCATGACCTCCTTGACCGGAGCCTTTGCGCAGCAGACAGATAACAGACAAAGATAATTCGCGAGTCGTTGTAAATTAATATACCTATTAATTTAACGAATATTAGTAATTTATATGCTTAAAGGAAAGCCAAAATATGTCTAAATTGTCTCTGAAATCATAACTAATTATTGTGTACATATTAAACCAAATGATATTTCTGTTTAGGACATCACAATCACTTCATTCTTTTAAGCACATCTAAAAACAAACAACACAGCAGTCCCACAGCGTGTCATCTGCAATTCAATGATATCAATTATATGGCGGCCCTGCAGAAGGCACCCTGCTGATGTGGCGGAAAAAATCAATTTACTGCCATAGAATATAATGTAATAGGCGAGAACACACTAGATATGCCGCCTTGTTTGGCATGGTTTAATGATATCACAAAGAAATTGGTATTATATGTACATGAATAACAAATAAGACGAAAAATCAAATTGTCGTAAAAAAACTCATTTCGTTTCAGGATATAGATACTAGACTTATTGTCTAGACTTGCGGAAGACAGATCTTATGCGAAGCAAGTCTAGACAATAAATAACTCAGAGTACAGTAGCTAAATAGCTAATGATAAATACTTTATTTCTAAAAGAAAGTAAACGTAGGCTAAAAAGAAATAAATATGTAGAAAAACCAATTTTAGACAAATGTCAATTTTAGGCTAGTGACGTCTTGTTTAACTTAATGCAATAAATCAATACACTGCTAAAATGTCTGTTTCAAACTAAGATGGGGGGGTGTGTAAAGTGTAAGATTAAGTAAGTGATTTTCCGATGTCCCTCTAAGCAGTAAAGTACTAATATAAATGTACTTTGCAGGAACATTTTAGAATTTAGAGTCAAAATACTGTTTGTATCGTAAAGAGCCGGAAAATTAAAACAACCCAGCCGAACATCTCCAAAGGTATGTAAACTAGGATTCGGGGAAACCGGAACAGATGGCACTACCTCGAAGCATTTCGCTGTTTCCCGTAGTGTCTGTACCTCACGGTTTTCTTCCGACCAAAACCGAAACTTCTATTCAGAATAGAATAGAATAGAAAGACTTTATTTGGCGAACACAAATACAACACAGGAATTAAAATTGACGACATAAATAGGAAAAAAAAGAAGCAAACAAATTACATAACCGTTAAAACAAAACAGAAAAAAAATTACACAGTGTTGTAGTGTGACGCCAAAAGGGTCCCCAGCTCAGCTTATGCTGTAGCAAGAGCTGTAGCGCTGATTTTCAGTGAGGCCACCAAATGACTCACGGACGCAGTTGAATCCTTTCTGCATAAATTAAAATCAAAAAGTAAAAAAAATATATTTTTAAATTATAAGCGAGTATTCTCAACCATTTTTTAAATTCACGATTGTGGGATCGTTGAAACCTAAACATTAACTTCCATTCCCACATTAAATGAAAAGGATATCAAAACTTTAAGTTGAAAATGAGAATTGATATGACGGACGGATTCGGGGGAAATAACGATGAAAGTGCTAAAGAAATAAGGTCCATATTAAAATGAGGGAGATCTATCGAGTGTATTTAAACTAAATTGATTTTGTATTTTGTGACTATTTAAATTAAACCCTATGGATTTGTGACATTCATCATTATTCCCCTGCACCCTTAATATGCATTTTTAATATTTGTGGGTTTTAGAAACCTTCAAGTATTGAAATTACAGTACAGTTAAGTCATGTATTTAATTTTTATTGTTCAATACAGATTAAGGTAGGTATACAAAACAGTGAATCATATTTATATTAATTTAAGTAAATTGATCACAATCTGCCGTGTGGTTTCCGGTAGAGTAGAATAGGACCACTCCAACTCTTCCCGTGGATGTCGTACAAGGCGACTAAGGGAAAAACATCAATCAGGCCTCCCCAACCCGTCTGGCCAGCGAGGGGAGTGTAGGCCAAAGCCTCCGTCTGTCTCCGGCACATGAGAGAGGGTTGTGCTCCTGCAGTGGAGGCAAAAATAACCTGATGATGATCACAATTATTTCCAACATTTCGAAACAAACCAAAGTTAAAATATAATCGACTGTGTCGAAACCGAAACCCACATTTCCTCAGGCACTAGCTTCGTACGACAGTCTGCTCCCCTCCTAACAGTTGATTTAATTAAGGGTACTGCCGTCGAGTGCCGACGCGATCTTGAAGGTTGAACGATAGCCTTAAGCGTCATGTCTTAAGAATTAGAATCGCATTAGTCGCAAATCTTTGTCTCGAAAAGAAACGTAAAGTTATAGATCGTCGAGTTCACGACGGCACGCCTTACATTTCATTGTATGAGTTATATTGTTACTGTGTTAGTTCTAAAGTTACGCATTGACCATGAACTGACAATGGTAAATAACAGCATAGACCCAACGATCTCTATCTAGATGGAGCGTTACAAACAATCGCTCTGTTCCACGCAAGTAGCCACAACTCTTTCACATTCACTTTGAAACTTGTGCAGTTACTACTCAGAACATTTAATTATTTACTAAATATTGACATTATTTAACCGTAGCGTCAATATTTAGTAGTAACAATGGTAACTGCACAAGTTTCATTGTGAATGTGAAAGAGTTGTGGCTACTTGCGTGGAACAGAGCGATTGTTTGGAACGCTCCATCTAGTAGTACATAGAGATTGTTGCATAGATCTATTTATTTCTAACTTCAATAAAATTAAAAAATGTGTCTCAGATATTTAGTCATAAGATGTAATTTAGAATATCGTCCTTTTTTGTCGTTATTATTTTTATACACATATAATAACTTAAGATACTAAATTATAATCCAGTTATATGTGTATACAAAATTGCAAAGCTTTCAGTTAAATTAACAAAGCTATATAAATTTGAAATGTGTTGTTGTAGTCAATAATTATATTCTGTTTGTGTATCTAATAAATAAATAAAATAAATAAAAACGCACTGAACGCGCACAATGAGATGCTGATGTTCGGATTTAATAGTTATAAGCAGAGGTCGGACTTTTCATAATTAGATTAGATTAATTTATTTCACTTTTACATCTTAAAATATCAATTTTACCTGTCATTAAAAGGGATCTTCACAAAAAATATACAAAATATAAATTACAATGTCAACAATTTAAATATTGTCACAGTATATAACATTATATCTATGTCATTATACGTATCATTTTAAAATAAAATTCAAAATACACTAGGTATTAAATTGTCACAAATTAAATTAACCGTCAGAGGGCCTCCAAATATTTTTTTTTAAAAATTCATTAATGGAGTAATTATATAGTTTTGTCCTTGGTTTCGTTAGATAGATCTGCGGGCAGATGCTCGTAGTACGTCATGTTACTACTCTGTGCACAGTGTCACTCCCCTGTCAACACGTCTTCCCCTGGTATCTATAAGTTTATAACTGTGAAGTTTTTACCCCTATCTTCCCTATCGTGACGTCAAAGCGACAATATAGCGGGGTCTAAACGTAGATATACTCGTACACTCAGTTGTGGCATTTGCCCCCTAGTTGCGATTCTCCGGTGTACCTTACTTGTAACTATGCCACCCCAAAAATCTAAACAATCCAGCTCCATCCATATTCATCTGCGCCGACTGGCGGAGGCCTTACCGGACAGGATTCCTGCACTCGTCCAATCAGTTTTTCGGTTGTTAATTTTTTTTTTCGGTTCAGTAATTAACGTTTTATTAAGTTGGGCGACTCGTCGCCACGCGACCGGCGGACGACCACCCCAAAATGTCGACCGCATTCGTTGTAAGGTACTATTGATTAGAGATCAGAATTAGGTAGTGTCATGCAAGATATCTTATGATATGGGGCCAGGTGTCCCCGGCGACACGTCGACCCTGTGGGATCTTTTGTGTCAGCTCCTCTGTCTATACGGTGCATCCGTCCCCCACAGTTCGCTGCATGAAACCTATTATGCAGCTAAGGGGCAGAAGCCTGTAGTCCTTGGGTTCAGGGTAAGCCTTACCCAGGACACTCATTCGCCTTGCAGCATTGTATTCACACAGCAGGTGCCTCACCGTTTCGCTGTCCTCTCCACAGGCTCTAAAATTGACAATCGCCGTCATGCAAGATTAAATTTTTCTCTTCAAGTGAGATCTAATCCCAAACTAGTATTTTCTCATGAGCTATGGGAATTAAACAAGGATAGGTTTCACAAATATAACATCCAGATAGGGACCAACTTGTACAAATTTGTCTATCCCCAGTGGGAATCGAACCCACGACCTCTGGCGTTCAAGTCCAATGACCAATGCACTAGGCCAACGAGGCAGTCGAAATAATATTCGGAAATCTTAAACCCGTACTTAAACAATCTAAGAATTACTGTATGTTACAATCATCATCATCAGGTTATTTTTGTCTCCACTGCAGGAGCACAACCCTCTCTCATCTGCCGGAGACAGACGGAGGATTTGGCCTACACTCCCCGCGCTGGCCAGACGGGTCGGGGAGGCCTGATTGATGTTTTATAATGTATTCCCTCAGTCGCCTTGTACGACATCCACCGGAAGAGTTGGAGTGTTCCTATTCTACTCTACCGGAAACCACACGGCGTATGTTACAAATTAAATAATAATTTTCTTAGAACGCTGAATCAAAAATCTCATATAACTTTACATATAATCTACTTAAAGGTAGCAAGGCTGGAGGTCGCCACTCGCCACGAGGAATTCCATACGTTACTTAGCCACGATTTACTTCAAAATAGAGCATCATTAAGATAGTGTCGTGACTCACAGTAAACAAAATGGTCGAGCGATAGTGTCTTTTGATTCGAGGGTTCTGTGCAAATAGCCGTGTGGTTCCCGGCTTAGAATAGGGCCGCCCCCAATCTTCCCGTGGGTTTCGTCAAGGCAATTAAGAGATTGCACCAGGGACGGACAGCAGTGTTCAGCTGTGTACATTTAGATCATTACTACGATCACCAATCCGCCTGTCAAACGTGGTGATTATGGCAAATCCTCGACAGAATTTGTGCAAGAAAGCCTACTATAAGTTAGATGACTACTTAAATGATAAAAGTCCATGGAGTTCTTGATGGCTCGGCATAGGTAGACTTAATGATTGTAATAAATAAGATAAATCAAAGGTAGGGCCCTGTGCCGTTGGGTTTGTTGCCACTTCTTCCCCTCGGTTATACAGGTGGAAGTGGAGTAGTTTTAGGCAGAATTTGACGTCAAAAAGAGAATAATGTATTCCAATTTTGAAAATAAATATTTTGATTTTGAATAGCCCACCAAAAGTGGCATTTTGTTAGGGAAGCTTCTGCAGTGGATGTATTTATGCTGATGATGATGTTTGTATATCCATCTGTTCCCACGTATCTCCTAAACTACTAGGACAAATGAGGTGTTACACGACGAAATCCATGGGAAGTTTGGGGGTGGCCATATTCTAAGCCGGGAACCATGCGACTTCCGGCTATTTATTTCAAGAATAAATACTTTATCCAAAGAAATTGTTTATTTATAGTCCTGTCTATTTGGGACAGACACATATTTTATAGTTGACATCGCTTTTTTAGCTACATAAAGTTGGCAGCAGCGTTACCCTGATCATTACTGCGATCACCAATCCACCTGCCAAGCTTTAGTAATTATGACAAATGCCCCATTGGACAGCCCAACAACAGTTGCATTCTATTGGGGAGGCTTATGTTCAGCAGTGGACGTATTTCGGCTGATGATGTACATAACAGGTTTAGAAAAACTTTTCTCATCACGTTTGAAGGTAGAGGCTCTGTTAACACTTCCTGACAACAAACCGACTATCGTGAAGTTTTTTGAAGAGCTGGAGCCTACGCTGGAGGTGGAGGGAGAAGGGGCAGCGGTAGGGAATTAACACTTAAGAATTTTAAACTTTATTTAATTCTGTAGTCCACGCGAGCAGAACCGCGGGCACAGCTAGTATGTAATAACTCGTTAATTCAGCAGACACGTGTACGTAATATTATTGCGTTATGGTGTTATTTATTTGGTGCGGAACCCTAAAATTAGAATCGTGTATGTGTGTAGCAGAAGCAGATGAATTGGATTTAATGATTGGTAATGATGTTGATATCGGATCGGTCAGAATGCGAGGTTGACATTTTATAATGACGGCGCATCTATCGCGCCGGTTGTCACGTGAGCTTGATACCAAAGGTGTCATTTCATTGAACGTTTGTTGACCTACTGGCTTGGTCGTTAGACTCAAGTTCCTGGGGTTCGATTCCCACCAGGGACATAAAACTTTATTAGACTACATACAACTGTATGTAAGCCCTATTCTAAGCCGAGACAAAAATATCATCAAACGTGCAAAAAACATACGCATGCACAAAGAAATATAAATTCTCCAGAGGATAGTGAGATGGCATGGGCGATATCGCACATAAACACGTCGCGAACAAATGCGCTTGCGTCGTCGTAACGCAATGTTCGTTTGGTTATTGTCCAATCGGAAATTTCCCTACAATTCCGCACAACTCGATCAACATCGCAACAATGCACACTCGTATATAAAAGTTCCAAAGGAGAAAGTTGTAACTCACAGTTATGGATTTTTGAGTTTTTGTAAATCAAAATCTCAAAAATACTTTTATTTAAACGTAGTAAGTTTAACGTTTGATATGTTCGCAGTCCCAAAGAAACTTGCGATTTCATAATTCATTTATATGCACAATAAAGAGTTACAATAGGTCTTACGTTTATTTTTGACTCTGTCGGTACGGTAATTTCCCTCCGATATTTCCCCATAATAATATTGACGTTTTAACGCTCATTACGTTATCGCTTTTACCGATAAGACTGCTTAGATGGACAAATGCAAGCTACTTTATTATTGTATATCCTACTAATATTATAAACGCGAAAGTTTGTAAGTATGGATGGATGTTTGTTACTCTTTCACGCTTCAACGACTAGACGGATCGTGATGAAACTTGCCACACTTATAGGTTAGGTCTTGAAATAGGACATGGGATAGTTTTTATACCGAAAAAACATCTCATTCCTACGGGAAATACATAATAATTTGTAATGTTAAGTTGTCCACGCGGACGAAGTCGCGGACAACAGCTAGTTTAGTATATTTTTTAGTGCAATAAAGAGGCATTAAATTAGAAGTTTCCTATTTATTTTGCTTCATTGTCGTAGCGTATTGTCTGCTGCAACCAAATTGTTTACATTCCTTACCACGAGGTACACCTACCCCATAAATTGACCGTTTAAAAATGTATGAGAGAATTTTTCCTCATTGAACTGCGAAAATGTACCTTGCCCAATAGATCGACCACCTGAAGAAGGTCTATTCCAACAGCTACTTATTTTATCACATCATAAATAACACTATATTTCATTCCAGATTAATAGTCCTATGAAAACCAACGCTATTTACGTCTCGGTAACATATACATGAAAGGGTCACCAGCAGCAAAAATATGTTTGTATTACCAAGTAAACTTTGCGGTCCACTTAGGAACACCATCTATTGTGAATTTTGTTTTCGAGACGCAAATGCGTTTGTTTTCATAGGACTATTAATCTGGAATGAAATATATACTGATATACGCTGTACAAGAAGCCTGACTCGACTTAATAACAAACTAATCAGCTGTACCTAAACCTATGGAATTTGTGCATTATTCCTTTCTATAATCAAATACTACAACGTTTATACATACATAATGCTCACGCCTTGGTTCCGGAGGGGTAAGCAGAGACGAGGTATCGTTATTTTGCGCGATCCTGACTAACGTCACAAGTTTTTACTTCCACTTTAAATTATTTTGGAGAAAATTACAATTTAGTATGTCAGTTATTTGGAGCTATTTATAAAGTCTAACTATTCAATTATACATACATCCAGGAAATGGGTAGATACATCGTCTGTGAATAAAACTATATACTGATCGATCATAGACCAAGCTTAGATTGTGCTTGTACACATTTTTCATTATTTTAGGAAGTCCATCTTTGGACCTATTAAATATTCAAGATAATACTATATTTATTAAACGTATATACGATATTATAAAGTTAATGAAGGAAAACTCAAGTTTCTTTAGACTTTTTCGAAACTCAAAAACTTTAAATCGTGGCTTACAGCGTTTCTGATCGGTTTATACCGAAGCTCGTTCCACGGAACTTGTAAATATCTTATTGTATCCACCGCTCGTCTGTCCGTCTGTCTGTCTCCTTGATTTGCTACCCGCTCCCGTATAGTAATGAAGGCGCAGTGGTCTGACAGCGCGCCCGCGCCGCAATCCAATCGATTCGATGATCGATTCGACGGCTATAATCGATTGTGTGTACAATCGATTATGCGTTTGTGTTGTCGGCTTAATTGTTGCTGATGTATTTGATGTGTGCCTACTAAGTTTGTTGTTTGTTTCCGCCTTTATAAACTAGGCTTAAAAATATGTTTTTTTTTCTTATTTCATCCAGTTAAGGTTTTAAGGTGATAAGGGTTGCCATCCGTCCGGATTTCCACGGATTTGTCGTAGTTTACGGAGCGTCCGGGCGGGGTTTCATTTGTAATCCGGATTTTAATGTTTTCAGTAAAAAGTTGATTTATGACAAAACAATTTTTATTTTATTATTTTACTCAGTAACTTAAAAAGAAACTGTTGACATGTCAGGGTTGTAAGCTCCAAAATCTGGGGGTTTTATGCTTCTTGTCCTGGTTGGCACATTTTAGAGATGGCAACCCTATCCCCAACGTGACGTACGTGACGTAATTCAGTATTTTTGTAGGTTAGTTTTTGAGGAGTTAAACAAGCTTTATTAGGGAATGCGCCTTCTGTACTTCGATACCTCCTATGCACTCTACGCGAACTAAAATTTGGGTCAGTTTTGTTTTATCAAAATCGAGTCATCAGATCTCAAAACTAAAGAAAAAAATTCTCAAAATTCATCATAACTAGTAAATGATGACTCGATTTTGATAAAATAAAACTAACCTAAATTTTAGTTGGCATAGTACACAGTCGACTTGTACTATTACTAACTAGCTGTTGCCCGCGACTTCGTCCGTGTGGACAACTTAACATCACAAATTATTGTGTATTTCCCGTAGGAATGTTATTTTTTTCGGGATAAAAACTATCTTATGTCCTAGTCCTGGAATAGGTCCAAGACCTCACCTATATGTGTGCCAAGTTTCATCACGATCCGTCCAGTGGTTGAAGCGTGATTGAGTAACAAACATCCAAATATCCAAACTTTCACATTTATAATATTAGTAGGAAGTGGAATTATTCTGTGGCAATAACCGCATATCTCTACCCAATTGCGTCGTGTAAATAGGATAATGTGTTCATTTATAACGCGGATTATTCAAACCTTTATCGCTTTTAAACACGTGAAACTTTTAAATATTGGTATTTAAATTCCAATATTTAAGAACACCGCCAAATAAACGGTAAATTTAAATGTTTTAAACGCCCCAAGGCAGATGGGCCGGCACTAAAGAGCATGCGCGAATTAATCACACTTGTTAAAGATTCACAGATAACGTACGAAAAATAACGCCTTTGCAATGAAATATCACCCTTTTCTCCAGAAAAAATCGTTACATTCCTAAAGGATCTCGCATTAGTATGGCCAGTGGTAAGTAGACAAATTTGTCATCACTTTCATGATGGCTGTTACACCATAATGTCCAAGACCTCAATAATGAAAGAAGAGTGACAAAAGTAATATACGGTGCGAATGTGGAAGGAACTACAGCTAGAGGTCGTCCTAGGAGGACATTCAAGGATCAAATTAGTAACGTCCTCAAAAAGGCTGGGGTCCGCAGTGAGAAGAATGAAAGGAGATGCATGAAAAGGTTGATGGATGTGAGGCTAGTGAGGTGTGTCAGGATCGATCGTTTCTGCCTCCCCCTCTGGGACCAAAGCGTGAGTATTATGTATGTATGTACCTCAATAATGTCACAAGAGTAAAGTGTGCTGATAAAAAACTCTTCTTTCTATGACTAACTTGAGAAATAATAATAATGCGGTTGTTATAATTTTTCTAGAAAATCACATGTTTATTAAGAGAAACAGAGGTGATAGAAAAAATATACAATTTGGCATATACTAATACTACAGAAAAGGGGGGTGGGAGGGGCCGCTCTACAGGTAGAATATCTCCTCCAGCTCTGCAGAGTTTTTAACAGTGCTGAGGATGGAAGATAATAATATAATCTATTAATCCAATGTTTTTTTTCTGTGGTGTTTTAATTTTTATTATATATTTTTTTAATATTTCAACTTCGTTAAAAGATGAAAGGCGTTTTGGGCCCAGCTACCAATAACAATAAATGATACGTAGAACAAAAGTTACTATGGCAGGTAATCTCAGTTACCTGTATAATTGGCGTTATGGGCCTTTTAGTACCCACCTACTAATACTAATGCACTTTCTCCCTTCCAAACATCCTAACTTCCATCTTTATCATCATCATCAGGTTATTTTTTTCTCCACTGCAGGAGCACAACCCTCTCTTATCTGCCGGAGACAGACGGAGGATTTGGCCTCCCCGCGCTGGCCAGACGGGTTGGGGAGGCCTGACTGATGACATCCACGGGAAGAGACAGAGTAGTCCTATTCTACCACACGGCGGTCTTTATCATTAGTTAGTATAAAAAGCCGAAGTCTCATAAGCTACTTCCCAGCTATACGTACCATAACAAATTAACTGTTTGGTTACAGCGATTAAGCAGACGACACTACTGCAGTCTGTTATCACTTGGTCCTCAGAAAACGAAATAAAAATGTCGTAATCACCATTATTTTGTGCGGTACCCAGAACGTTGGTTACGCTGAACATATTTTGGGTCTTGAAATAATAATGGGGGAGATGCTTCGTAGAAAATGAGAAAGTAACAAGACCCCGAGTCGTAAAGGAAATTTAATAAGTTACCTACTTACCTTGTAGGCTTTAGATTGTTCTGCGACTTACCTGAAAAGTAAAATAATATATTAGAACACGAGATCGTTAATAATAAAAATAACAATAAAAACTTTATTTGAGTATTAAGTTCACCTATGATAAAATTTACATAAATTTATGACAGTAATTTAAAATAATTAAGGAATAGTTAACAGTGTAAATATGTGGTACTAGAGCCTCAACTAGGTTGCCCTGTAATCAATCATTCATCTTAAATTTGGGGTCTAAGGAACTAATATGAGTCAAACTCAGAAATCAATTACGTGGGATGTAACTGCAAAGTGCCTAAAAGAATAAAATAAAAATATAAAAAAATAAGCTTATTTGTAGAATATCACACAATTTAAATTGAGTTTTTAGACAACATGGGTCTTAACTTGGAGTAACATTAAGTCATTATTTCATCGCAATCGACTCACTCAGTTAAAAGATGTACAAATTATAAGTTTTTAAAAATTCACTTATATGGCAATAGCATAACAAAGAGGTATGATGTCAGTTCGAATTGTAATGAGCGAGTAGGAGGGAAGAGGAGTAAGGTGGAGAGATAAGAGAACCGTTTTCAAATTAAAAGAATTAGAGATTTATAAAAATAATTTATTTGGTCGGATGGAAAGTAGCATTTTGTAAGTTAGGTCCTTTTGTCACTGGAGACACAGACTTTATTTCAATCATCATCAGGTTATTTTTGTCTCCACTGCAGGAGCACAACCCTCTCTCATCTGCCGGAGACAGACGGAGGATTTGGCCTCCCCGCGCTGGCCAGACGGGTTGGGGAGGCCTGATTGATGTTTTATAATGTATTCCCTCAGTCGCCTTGTACGACATCCACGGGAAGAGTTGGAGTGGTCCTATTCTACTCTACCGGTAAACCACATGGCAAATTTCAATAAAACGTCCTAAATACAACCCTACCTTTTAAGAGTAGCAAAACACCGAAACATCAGCCGTGTCTCTAATTGATTAGTGCCAATAATGACATATTTTATGTCCCGTTCTCGCAAATATCGGATAAAAACGGGACAAATATTAATATTTAATAAATTGTTATTAAACTAGCGGCCGCTTGTCATAGCGGCCGGCGCCTGCGTTCGTGTTTAAAAAACAACAAAACAAAGTTCATCATGAATGCAGTTTCGATGTTCTGTGGCACGGAATTTTTGCATAGTATACCAGGAATCAAAAGAGAGATTAAAATGTAGTTTTTATTATATTATTATAGATATATTCATACATTTCAAGAATGTAAGATAAATGCTCCCCTTATCAAATACCTAATATCCCATATTCATACTTTTTGCCGGATGTGTATATAACCGAATATCATCATTATTATCAGCCTGAAAGAGTTGGACATAGGCCTCTGCCTAGGTGCTCCACTGAACCTAATCCTCGGTTCTTCTCATCCAGTCACAGCCAGCCTCCTTACGCAGATCGTCGTTCCATCTAGCCAGGGGGCGTCCCACACTACGCTTGCCCAGTCGCGGTTCCCACTCGAGAACTCGTTTACCCCAGCGGTAATCGGTTCTCCGACAGATGTTACCAGCCCACTGCCACTTCAGCGTACTAACTTTTTGAGCTATGTCGATCACCGAATATAAAAGTGAAAATTCACATGCTAAATTACCAACTGTTACCTACTTAGTTTGACAAAGCAACTCTTTTATAGAATAAAATATATCTTAATTATTTAATGTGTTGGATACTTACGTATTGGGTGATTATATTAAATGCCTAATTAAAAAATGGCACATCACTATTTAAATATTGCATTAGATTGGCCTTAGCCAATCTAGATCTGGCCTTAGCGCCATGTTTCAGCATCAAAAATAATAAAAAAATTGTCACAAAAAAAAAATCAGTATCTTTTAGTGATTTTTTTCACATATCTAAACCGCATCACAGACCGTAAATATTGTATAAGCTTCTATAAGCCGTATTAAATTTTATCTTTAGATTGACAATGCTCTATGGCATACGCATCGAGTGACAAAACCCATAACAAATATTATTCACCGACTCACAAAAACTCAAATATGATTCAACCAGCATAAAGATTTCCATCACGATGTCCCGCATTCTACATACAAAACTATATCAATGGCGGGACTTTGTGACTAAGACTGATTGTGGGGTTAGGGTTGGCAACTTTTAAATAAATTATAAATTCGGGACATCGTGTCCTTAGTGTGTAATCAGTATTATTCAGTTATTATTATTTAAATTCATCATACTTTTTTTTATACTTGTGAAATAATTTTATAATTAGACTGATATTTATAAATGATATTTTTAATGTGTAACACAATGCATAATATTGTTAAGGACGAAATAAATTAAAAACTGAAAAGTAATGAAATTCTAAATTGTCAAACTAAACTTTGCACTGGATTGGAAGTAACTATTGTATCTGCGTGTTATAATTCAGCTGAAACAGTTTTTTTTAGTTAGCCATAGATAATTACTGATTATCTTACTACTGTAATAATTAATGATAATATCACTGATTCTAATATCTGAATTAAATTAAGATATCAGAAATATTTGATAAATGTTGTCAGTAATAATAATTAAAATGAAAGTAAAATTTTCAGACACTGATTTAAAATCAGTGTATGAAAATTTTACCTTTCCAGGAAGTTTTGTATGAATCAAATCAAATTAATAAAATCAATCAATGATGATGGCGTATGAACCAGAGAGTTATATTAAGCTACGACAAAAAAAGAACATTGGAAAACTCAAATAACCTCCAGTGAAATCCCTAAGTCGGATTGTTCTGGATAATTTTAGTACTTTTATTGTTTTGTATGCTCTGTTTTCTTTTGTGTGCGCAATAAATTGTTAAATAAATAAATAAAATAAAATACTACGAGTACATAACCGGTGAGCACAAAACGGGCTCAACCCGTAATCGGGACATGAAACACAGCCATAAAAGCGGGACCACCGTCGAATTCTAAGGTGACACCCCTATGGTGGATACAGAAGGTCATAGAGGAATTTATTTGATATAAAAATGTACAGGAGCATGCATAAGCTATGTTTTGCGGCGGCGGCTTCTGATGGAATATTTTAGTGTTTGTTATCCCCTTAATGTGACAGCTTGAACGTATTGTGTTTTATTTACGTTCGTTGTTAAAGCTCTGTGTGTTGAATGAAGTTTATGCAGGAGATTTACAGAAAAAAGGAGAGGTTCGCCATTTCTAAAAGATTAAAATTGAAGTAGAAAACTTCAGGAACATTATGTTATTATAATAATAGATCCTCTTTGGGAACTTGTGATATACCAAAAACGTTTATTATAGACTTAATTAAGGTGGTAGCATATTAAGTTAAGTAAGTTTGAGTATCATTAGATGGCGCCAGTAGTTTAGAAAAATAGTTATAATTTTTGCACCAAACTTGCACCAATTGCACCAACTTTCTGTATTTATATAAACAAATGTTTATATGAATACAGAAAGTTAACATAGTTATTAGTTACTGTTCTATTTTATATAAAAAAATTGAACAACTCTTTACATCCGTTTAGCCGTAAGTTTAAAAATAGGAATAATAATTCTTAGTAATAAATATTTTAAACCCATGTTTTTTACTACTTAGGTTAAATTTAAGTACACTAGGTATGTAATGGGCTCGATTCTGAGGGCACAATGTTAAAATTTGACAGCATTAAAACTGTTGCTATCCTTGTCACACAGTATTATGAAGATAAAGACGAAACCAATTTTAGCACTGTCAATTTTTAAATGTGTGTCTTCAGAATCGGGCCCAATATTTGTATATTTATTGTCAATAAAAAACTTTATAAAACAAAAAACAACCAACTTTCTGAATACTAATAAAATGCACTATGTAAGTCGGTGCACATAAATTTATTATCTAAAATTCAAGCCACAGATTATTTGATATTAGTCTAAGGTTAGCAAAATTGATTTTTATCAATAATCGTGGTCAATTAACAAAAGATATTATACCTAAGTGAAAAATCTCCTAAATAAATTAAAAAACTCTTTAGGCTTCTTCTTCACCCATAATTTCTCTTTAATTTCAGGCTCTGGCAGAATTACCAGCGTCGCTGCCTTATGCTAGCGGCGACACATGCTGAGTCAGGGCCTTTCCACTAGCACGACACACGGGCACACGCGCGCCTCCAGGCTGCGCTCTCGCGGGCTCCCAACGTAGACGTGTAAACAGTAGAAGTTCTACTATGTCTCGTTGGGTGCCCGCGAAGCGATATGTTATGTTTTGTCCACGAAATTTATGTTTTCTACTTGATTGTGAACTTGTATCAGTGAATAAATGTCTATCATCTATCTATCTAATTTTGGGAACTCATTTCTATTATCATAGAGCTAGAAATGAGTTCCTCAACACCAAATCCTTAAATTAAATAAGATCTGCTCAAAATTACTTTTCTACGTCGATTTCACTGCATTTTATATCGATATACAATAAACAATAGTTAATTGTTGACTGCGGTTGACAAGAAACGTAAAGGAATGGGCTTCTCTCACATCGATGCGGTGAGCGGCTTGAAGTGGCATCGCAGTGGTATTATTTTTAATAAAATGAGAGAAAGTCAGTGGCTAGCCTATCATATCCACCGACTTTATACCTTGTCATATTAACTACAATGGCGAGAATGTTTCATCCCATAAGGATCATGCGTAGTTTATACACTTTATTTGAGATCTTGACAAGAAGAAAAAAATGCGAAGAGCGCACTAAAAATTAGCTTGATTCTATAGATAGTTTAGGCGATAGCACATCAAAGGAGAATCAAAAAATAGTCTCAGAGTGTCACTTAGTCTTTCGACCTCATGTACAGTTGCTGAACAAATAATGTCTACAAAAAATTGCCCTACTTGAAAATTCTCTGGGTGTCGGGTTAAATCGGTGACATTAGGTAATTACAGAAAACTACAATGACAATGAGACAAGCCCACGACAGGTCTTTTTCATTATGTTTAGCTGAGAAAATATATTTTGTATAAAATCTTTATACATAGAAATACTCATAGAGGTAAAAGGGTTCATTGATAAGATATAAATACTCCTTGAATAGCTATTATTAATTTATTATCTATAGATCTATTACACGGCAAAGTTGAAGTGTTTAAGAACTTGTTTATTTAATTCAACGTTATTTATTCAAGGAAAACATATACAGATCATAGAGCGCTACTGAAGAAATAAAAAAAGAACATTCTGAAGGTATGTTCTATATATTTACTCAAATTAATGGACAGAATGGGTAGTGTAAAGAGCCGAAAGGGAAATATGTATGTGTGCGTGTATATGTAAAAGTTTATAATATGAAAGAAAAACAGTTTATAATTTTCGCTGTATTACCGCGCAGCTTACCGCGCTAGCGTAAGATAAGCTTAAGAATTTCGGTGATGCACTTTTAAGATAACGTCGCCTGGGCACGGGAGTTATGATTGATGACCAATATTTTGTATTCGAATTAATACGTGAATCGATTTAACCTTATATCGATATTAATAATTTATTTTTGAACGAATGGAAGTCTTTTGAACAGTTTTGATGCGGTCGCGATACGATTTTTGTGGAGCATTTCTCGGATTCATACAAGCGGTTTTGTTAGACTAGGGTTTGGTCCGGTGTTACATGTGAAGATGTGAGTTATTTAAACACAGTTGGTCTAAGGTGGCCGGAAGCGGCTGGATGGACCGGGTGTGGTGGCTTTCATTGAGGAAGACTTACGTCCAGCAGTGGATGATAAAACCTCGTGTCCATTAGGCAACATTTGGCGCGGGACATATTGCACAACATGTTGCCCAACATGTTGAAAGTTAGCGCGGAACTGTTGTTTAACAATGTTGTCTGTCTGCACGATCAGTCATCGACAACATTTCGCCAGAGGAACTAGTGTTGATTTCACTAAGGACATTGTTGCGAATCACGTCTTCACTCGAAAACAATTGATGCTCAACAACAATGCTATCTAAATAAACAACAAGCTGCGCGTCATGTTACGCGCCAGCTGCCAACGTCGCCCGTTGTTTTGCAACGTTGCCGAACATGTTGAGCGTACGTGTTGCGCGCCAATTGTTGCCTAATGGATACGAGGCTTAAAATTGTGAGTTATTTAAACACAGGCTCTATTAGTTTTTTAACTAAACAAAAAGGTGTTGATATAGTACAGAAAATCTCCAAGGACCTGTAACGCTCATAATGCAGCGCCATGAAAGCGTTTTGATGCAGCGATATATCGCAGGATTTGACCTTTGATCGACCAGTTACATTACCTACGCATCGTGCGTGACAGAAAAATGCTTATTTGAAACCCAGTACGTCACTGTAGCGGTAGTACATAATACTGACGGCCATCGCCCCAGTATGAGGTGGCTTTAATTGCGACTGTCTAATATTCGTATCGTTGCATTGTGAATGTAAAAAAAAGGATATGATAATCAACAGTAGTAAGATGTACTGATTTACAATGTACAATAGATGCCTGGCATAATAAAATATAAATAGTAAATAGGTTGCAAAGTTGTACATCTGTCAGGTCATACGTATAATATTAAAGTCTGTTAATACCCGATTTTATGAAATTCAAGAAAGTTTCAAAATTCAAAAACAAGCCACTGAACAGACGGACAAACCATTGTGATTTTATAATAATATAGTAAAAGTTATTATAGCGCCGACGAAAAAAGGAATTTCGCCCAAACATTTTATCTTTGACTTCAAAATGTTGGAATTTTGATATTATCAGACAATGTAGTCCATATTCCTATCGAATGTTATTCATGAAAAACCACAAGGTTGATCTTAATTAAAATAACTTGTTTGATGTAGAATTTTCGATGTTCTAAAGTCTTTAAGTCAGTCTTGCTGGGAAATTGCATTTCCCATTTCGTAGCCAGTAAAAAATTAGTTACTAAATGGGACGAAAGAGTCCCATTCCGTAACTGGCTTCGAACTGGGAAATTACATTTCCCATTTCGTAGCCAGTTACGAAATCCGGTTACGAAATGGGACGAAAGGGTTATATTAGATCCAAGTGCTATCTATGCACCTGTACCTGGAATTCAAAATCCATGCAAATTAATTTGTAACTCATTTTAAGTAACTTAGCGACGTCTGGAGAACAGAACGATGTCTTAAATAACTACAAAATTTACAATTTGTTTCCCTTTAACACATTTTTAACACATGCACCTCAAGCATTTTGCACAATTTTTTCGAGCACCACATGAGGCACCAGGTCGAATTCCGTTGCATATCAGACAATGGTACTCAGTACGGCAGCCGCGACCTTTTACCACGACACGGTATCGCACCGCTCATCTCGCTACCGACTTCACCTTGCGACCCACACTGGGTCCATTATTCGGAATAAAAATCGGGACATTAAGTCTGTTAGTTTCAGTCCTGCCTGTCTGACAAAAAAGTCATTCAGTACGTTTTTTATTGTAATTTTCTAATTTTAGAACTAGACTCGAAGTTTCATAATTACCACAGCATTGCGACTAATTTTAAATGAAGACAGAAACTGAATAGTCTCGTTGTAACATCCGTTTTGTGGAACCCTAAAAAATGTAAGTGCCTGACTATGGAAATGTAACGTACGAGTAATGTTACTTACTGATCATGGTAAATATCGAAAGTTTCATAGAAATCTGCACAGTAATTTTAGAGTTAATTATTTAAAAATATATTCGCGTAGGACTACGTAAGTTTCAGTGTCATGCTGATCTTATTCGTACCTTGATGATCTTGGTCACTGCCTTGATCTGTTTTGCTAGTTTTATTAAACCAATATACCTTTAAAGAAAGAAATATTCAACGTGATATGAGATTGGTTTAAAAAAATCTTAAGTACCCTATTGTTGATTTCGTCATCATCAGGTTATTTTTGTCTCCACTGCAGGAGCACAACCCTCTCTCATCTGCCGGGACAGACGGAGGATTTGGCCTACACTCCCCGCGCTGGCGAGACGGGTTGGGGAGGCCTGATTGATGTTTTATAATGTATTCCCTTAGTCGCCGTGTACGACATCCACGGGAAGAGTTGGAGTGGTCCTATTCTACTCTATCGGAACTACTCGGCAATTGATGATTTGATCCAAGATAATTACTGACACGAATTCAGAGAAATAGTCCAGCGCAACGTCTAAGAAATATTTAAAATTGCAGAACCATAGTCACCCTACATGTAGCTCTTGTTTTTCGAATGCCAACTTTTGTGTCCTGCAGAGCGTCTCTGTATCATAAACAATGTTCACATACATTTATCCCTACTTTACCTTTATACACCATTCATTGAAGTCTTTGTAGAAACTCATAGTTACATTCATATGCGACAGCAAGCAATAGACGGTGAAAAGAAATTGTGGAGCAAGGAATGGAGTCTTACTTCGTACATAGGAAATGAAAGTATGCATTCTATATGCACTTGTTCCTGACGTAATTGTTTTTTCTAAGGAATTAAAAAAGGAGGTCATTCTCGAACCTCTAGATAGAGGTGGCCTTTCATTATATCTTCATATAGGGTAAAATGGTAATCCTACTAATCCTATCCTACTATATAAAATGCGAATGTTTGGATATTTGGATGTTTGTTACTCAATCACGCTTCAACCACTGGATGGATCTGAATGAAACTTAGCACACATATAGGCTAGGTTCTGGAATAGGATATAGGATAGTTTTTATCCCGAAAAAGCATCTTATTCCTACGGGAAATATTTAATAATTTGTAATGTTAAGTTCACGCGGACGAAGTCGCGGGCAATAGCTAGTAAATCATATATTGAGTCCATTTCTGAAGACTTATACAGTTTCAAATTTGACAACACTACAACTATTTCTATCCCTGTTACTAATTTTACTGTCAAATTTGAAAATTGGTCTTCAGAATCGGGACTAAAATGTATTGCTTTTGTTTATAATAAAAAAAAATGTAGTACAATGCGTCTTCATCTTGTACGTACCAATTAAAACAACTAACTGTATAACAATGACTAAGGAGTGAATTGAATGAGTATAAGAGTTGCCGTGTGGTTTCCGGTAGAGTAGAATAGGACCACTCCAACTCTTCCCGTGGATGTCGTACAAGGCGACTAAGGGAATACATTATAAAACATCAATCAGGCCTCCCCAACCCGTCTGGCCAGCGCGGGGAGTGTAGGCCAAATCATCCGTCTGTCTCCGGCAGATGAGAGAGGGTTGTGCTCCTGCAGTGGAGACAAAAATAAGCTGATGATGATGAAGAGTACACAATTAAATTTTTGTAATCAGTAGGTATAAAGAGTTGTATGGGCAAAATATAGAGAACCTAAATGTAATCGACAGCAGCGTTATCTTGTATATATTAACATCATTACTGGGATCACCAATCCGCCTACCAAGCGTGGTGATTATGGTAAATTTCTACATAATTTTTTACGTACATTCTATTGGGGAGGCTTATGTTTAGCAGTAAACGTATTTCGGCCGTCATCATTGACTTAAAATTCAAATGGGAAAGTTTACTAGTAAATACAGTTCATAAATCACCCGATTAGACAATTTCATGCAGATCTGTAAAACCAACATACATATCTACATCCCAAATCAATAGCCTATATTCATTCCAATAGATTTAACCACGGTATTTGCGTCTTACCGTGGTACCTCAACAAGGCGGCGATGTTGTTCGCAACACATCATGTCAAGGGGAATCACGGAGCGAAAAGCGGGCGAAGGAAAACCACTTTGCTATCCATCGTCTCTGCCTACACCTTTGGGACCCAGGCGTGAGCATTGTATGTATGTATTAGCGTCTCAGGAACAAAATAAACAACAGTTGGTGTTCCGAAATGGCCAGCTAAGTTTACATGGTACACAAACTTGTTTTTGCTGCTGGCGTCCCCTTCATGTGCATGTTACCTAGACGAAAATAGCGTTGGTTTTCGTATGACACAACTGTAAAAAAAATTTTTTTATACGTAAGATTTTTTTTATTCTGAATCTTTTACTTCTATTAAATTCCGAGGGTAGTCTCCCTCTAGAGGATACAATATCTTATTAGTTGTTTGTATTTGTTTTATGAACAAAAAAATAAAAATAAATAGTTAAGGGGATTTCTGGAATTTTTTGGAATTTTTGTTCAGAAATCCCCTTAGTGTTTCCTTTGAGCATCGGCAGAGGATTTCTGGACAGGGGATTATTGAAATAAGCCCTCTGAACAACTTCAAACTTGTAAATCAGAGGTTCAGTCACATAAATGTGGATTACATCCTTCAGAGAAACTCTAAACATCTCGTCGAAAGCCGAGTATTGTCAAAGATAATATATGTATTGTATTCATATACGATTACTTTTTATTTTAAGTTTTAAGACAAACTTACAATGTTATAACTTTGTCTTAAAAGTTAAAATAAAAAGTAACCATATGAATACAATACTCAGCTTTCCCTTTACTTTTTACATTTTATCCTGTAATAAACGTCTTAATGAGACAGGATGATGTATACAGCCGTCTCATTCGAGAGTTATGATTTAAACTCGACGCCAAATATAAGTGAGAAAAAAACAATGTTTACCATTCACGGTATAAATCAATATACGGTTTGGTGACACTTGATATGATTGATTTTATGCGATTCTCCGCCTTAATACTGGCCGCGGTATGGTGGTATGTGCAAGCGAAGCGGTGTGTTCCGAAACCTTCACGGAGAAAAAATATTTTTACAAACCTACCAGAATGACTCGTCTCGAATAATCTGGTCAAAATCACTGTAAATAAATTATGTTGCACGTCAAAAAATATTCATGTTATTATAAACAGATAATTCTCTCAGTGTAGAATAGAATACCCATTTATTTATTGCAACAAAACACATGTGTACTACTAAAATTCGGGTGCACGCGGTCAGATCACGTCACACGGCTTGTCGGATGATATGCTAATATCCTCCTAGCCAGGAGCAGTAAATGATACGAGGAACACACCATTAAACTAACATCTATATTATATAAACTCATTTTTATCAGTTCCATTGACAAAGTTTGCTTGCTTTTAGAATGCCACACCTCGGTCCTACTGTATCGACTGGCCTTTGCCTCTTATACCGCCTGTAGCACCATCGTGGTTGCGTGAAAACAACACCGAAAATGGCGGCACAGGAAGTAATGGCAGTCAGTAGACTATCTTTTTAGAAATTGTACATTTATATCACGGAATAATATATTAAGTTTGAACGGGATAACTATAACTGGAACCTGCACATAACTCAAAACATCCTATTTAATGTTTGTAACCCTGGCAACACCACCCTTTCCTTTACTCCTTTCCTTTCCCTCTTCAACTTACACACATGTCTATCCATCTATCTCACTTCTCAATCACGGATTCATTCACACGATACATCCGGTTGGTCGCTTCGCTGCCATGATGACCGGAGACAATCAGGTCACTACGAAAGACGAGACTAATCACAAGTAAGTGTTGAACTCCTGCGCCGATCCACCTAACCCGAGGCCGTGCCTGTTACATGTTGTATTTAATATATTATGTGTTTGTTTTCTTTTTCCGTTATTATTTTACTAAAACATTACTGTGATTTTTATCTTCATTTATATTATATAGACTTAAGATATTTGTAACAATAGTCTGCAATACTGCTCGTGCTGTGTATACAAGTTTGGGTTGCCGTCCAGAATCAAAACTTTGTTAATTTATGTAAATTACTTATTATGATTGTAAACTGTTTTGTATACCAAATTAATACTACATCAACGTCGGAGGAAGTAAAGATTCTTACACGATGGTAACTGAATACTTATATCAAAATGAATAATGAGTCATATAAATATAATGTCCTTTGATCTATTGTTAAGTCTAGCATAAAATTCCTACTATAGCTACCTTGTGAGAAGAAATATATAAAATTATTATTATTATAATAAATGATCTAATGAGAAATTATAATCTATATATACTAATGATAATGATTACTCGTGAAAGTTAAAACTGACCGATAACACGTATACACGGAAAACGTCCTAGTTATTCTTGCTGACTATTTGTTGATATAGAATTGTCGGTACACAAATAATTTTTTTAAATGCTAACAATCTTGTTTAAGGAACGGAGTAATTTTGGAACGCACCTCATACTGAGGTAGTATAAAGGCGCATCTTTTTTGGCGGCCTCCACTCGATTATTGGAAACATATTTGTAATCCAACACGTCTTCATTTAGCCGTTTATGGTCGCATATAGCAATATTGCGAATAACCCAGGTTTTTATGACAAACTGTCGTCATTACGGTGACAGGGACATGAACGGAATGGTGCTATAAGAAGCTCAGCGGCATGTAAGGAGACCATCATGTTATTAACTGTCCCTCGTAGTTTCATAAACTGCATTCTTTCAAAAGTTCACAGTTTTATATTCATCAGCACCATCAGCCGAAATACGTCCACTGCTGGACATAAGGCTCCCCAACAGAATGCCACTTTTGATAGGCTGTTCATTAGCGAGGGTGGTCGGGGGTAAGTTCGAGTGTCCCATTGCTAGCCACTGGACGGCAGTGTTGGTGGGCTAGCGAGCACCTGGCAGGCATTTATGTTGTGTGTTATTTTATATGTTGACATTTTATTATATTATTATTTTTACATATGACATGATCAATTATTATTTTTTGTGTATGGATCTTTGTTATTTGAAATAAATTGATTTTAATTTTAATTTTTAATTAGGGGATTCGCCATAATCACCACTCTTGTCCGGCGGATTGGTTATCGCAGTAAAGAGTAAGGATGTATCTAGGTAAGATAGCGGCCTTATCGCTTTCAGCGATTTCTTCCAGCCAACGTAGAGGTCCTGCCTGACGACAAAAGTCTTCAACCAGTGCGTCCTACCCGTAATGACCTACGGCCCCGAAACGTGGACACTGACAGTGGGACTAGTTCGAAAACTCAAGGTCGCTCAGCGGAAAGAGCTATGCTCGGAGTTTCTCTAAGGGACAGGATCCGAAATGAAGTGATCCGCCAGAGAACTGAAGTGTTCGACACAGCTCAAATAGTTAGTACGCTGAAGTGGCAGCGGGCTGGTCACATCTGTCAGAGAACCGATTACCGCTGGGGTAAACGAGTTCTCGAGTGGAGACCGCGACTGGGCAAGCGTAGTGTGGGACGCCCCCTGGCTATATGGAGCAACGATCTGCGTAAGGCGGCTGGCAGTGACTGGATGAGAAGAACCGAAGATCGGGTTCAGTGGCGCACGTTGGGAGAGGCCTATGTCCAACAGTTGACTCTTTCAGGCTGCTGATGATGATGATGAACCTAGATGTAACTAACGTGCTAGACTTCTACTCCTCGAAAATTCTACGTGCAAAAATTTTTGAAAAGATATGTTCATACAAAATATTCACGAAACACAATATTGTTTTAGCCTTGAGTTCTCAATGTCCCAAAAAGCCGAAATAAATGAGTATGAATATCATCATCATCATCATCAGGTTATTTTTGTCTCCACTGCAGGAGCAGTATCCTCTCTCATCTGCCGAGGACAAGCGGAGGATTTGGCCTACATTCCCCGCATTGGCCAGACGGGTTGGGGAGGCCTGACTGTTGTTTTATAATGTATTCCCTTAGTCGCCTTATACGACTAAGGGAATACATTATAACTTTAATAATTATAAATAAATATCACATGTAAGTACATTATAACATATCAATCAGGCCTCCCCAACTCGTCTGGCCAGCGGGGGCAGTGTAGGCCAAATCCTCCGTCTGTCTCCGGCAGATGAGAGAGGGTTGTGCTCCTGCAGTGGAGACAAAAATAACCTGATGATGATGATCACATGTATGAGTATAAATATATCAGGAGTAATCAAACAAAAATTAGATGTAACATTATACTAAAACAAGTTGATCGTTTAGTGAATTTCTCAGTAACGAGATGACTGCACTGTAAGAACATAGCTGGCATTCTGTAAGAGGACACTTAATTATGTGCCACGGTCGTGTCTTCAACTGTCTTTATTTAGAATGTAGTCAAGTTATCATTCATTTTTAAATATCGCACTCTCAGTAAAAAATCTAACAGAACTACTTGAGATGTTTTACACGAGAGCCGTGGTAGCCGGTTGGTTGTGCACTCGCCTCACGTTCATGAGGTCGTGGGTTCCAACCCCGCCCGTACCAATGAATTTTACGAAACTAAAGTACGGTTTATTTATAATACTACAGGCTTTTCGGTGAAGGAAAACATCGTAAGGAAACCTGCATATGCCAAAGAAGAAATTCTGAGGCGTATGTGAAGTCCACCAAATCGGCTTGGGGCACCGTTGGTGGTCAGGGGTTTGGCACAAAAGATCCTGAAGGGTCGAAGTGTCGCCAGGTCTTCCTGGCCCTCTGAGAAGATAAGATAAGATAGATGTTTTACCAAACTACGGCCAGGCCAAAGGAGGATTATGATTTTAGCAGGCTATGTATGTAATCGCCGTGTGGTTCCCGGCTTAGGATAAGGCCACCCTCAATCGTCCCGTGGGTATCGTCAACGGGATTGCTTCAGGGATGGAGAGCAGCGTTCATCTGTGATCATTACTGCGATTACCAATCCGCCTGCTAAGCGTGGATATGGCAAATGTTCCACAGGACAACCACCAAAAGTGGCATTCTATTGGGGAGGCTTATGTTCAGCAATAGATGTATTTAGGCTGATGATAATGATTCTTCATTCTTTATTGCACATCTTAAAACTAAATACAGTAATAAATTGTGTGTACAAAGGTGAGCTTATCTCTAAAAGAGATCTCTTCCAGCCAACCTTACAGGGTGTGAGACAAGGCAGTAAGAGCGTGGGGGCAAAATAAGTGCATAATAGACCACCTAATAACTAAATACCTGAACTATATATATATAATAAACATACTTACATAAATACATACATACCATATTATACTGAGTGAGACAGATAGTTCTCTTTTAGTTTAGTTTTAAAGGATGTCACCGACGTACTATCTCGAATGACCGTCGGCAGTTTATTCCACATCTGCGCGGCTCGGACAGTGAAGGAATTAAAAAAAAATTTGGTGTTCTATGTGTATTCATCTGTTCTCACGTAAACTTCACCCACGGGAAGTTTGGGGGTGGCCCTTTTCTAAGCCGGGAACCACGCGAGTTCCGGCTATTTCATGCACCTCCTTTTATTCTTCTTACTATTTTTCTTCTTATTTATTACAAGACAAAAAAATTATAAAAAGAAGAATTTTGTCTATAGTCATGTCTGTTAGGGACAGACACATATTTTAGAGCTGACAGCGCTTCTTTAGCTACATAAAGTTGGTAAACATAGTAATGAATTCCGTGAACACCGCATCGTATGCCGACTTGTGTGGTCCCTCTCATCCGCCAGCAAAAACCGTAGCGTAGCGCTTTTTGCACACAAACCACAACAAATTTCCGACTATTCAGCCAAAAACGTACTTAATTTCAACTTTATTCCCCAATCAATTTGGATATTCCGAGATTCTTAAGAAAGTAAAAGTAATTTGGTGAGAGTTTAACAAAAAAATGATTTAATTGCCTTAGTACCTGTCAAATGGGAATGATTTCGTCGCGACTGATGTCTTCAATTAATTGGGGACGGCAATAAAAGGATTTTCGTCCAATAAATCTGGCGTACGTAAGACTTTGCCTCGAAAAAGGACCGCCATCGTTGCCCAGTGGGGGTGACATTTCGAATCCAGAACGAATGAATGAAGATGTTTAACCGTAATACTAGCGTATGCCCTGCGGTGATACCTACGGTTTAATAAAAATTAGCGTTAAAATATGGCCGAAGTATATTTTCCCAGGTCATGCACAATCTGTACTTGCTGCAGATCATCTGTATAAAAAGGCATTTCATTGCCGTGCAGACTTATATGGAATGCCTCATGATCAAGTGGAATACGTCTACTGCTGAAAATAAGCTTCACCAGTAGAATACGGCTTAGAATATTGCCACTCCCAATTCCCGTGGGTGTCATCAAGGCGACTAAGAGACTTCACCAGAGACTGGCAACAGCGTTCTCCTGTGTATATTAAGATCATTACTGCGATCACCAATCCGCCTGCCAAGAGTGGTGATTATGGACACCCTACCACAAGTAGCATTCTATTGGGGAGGCTTATGTTCAGCAGTGGACGTATTTCGGCTGATGATGAAGCATTCTTCCTAGACCTCGGAGGGCAACGCACTTGTCGTCAAAGACTGTACGTTACTAGACTATAAGACTGTCTGCTATTTTGTCACCAAAAAAACTACCCAACGGTTTGCAATAGCATCCAAAGACAATTCTGGTTTATATATTTTAATAGAACAAAAACAGAATATAATCAAGATACTAAGTTATACTCCAATTATGTGTGTATACAAATTTCAAAGCTTGAGACATCTAGATACCTATCTCAGATGTGTAGGTTTTCAAACGTTCCAGACAAATCGAGCCTGTGTTATGATAACTATACGTAGGTACTAAATTTTCAAAAAACTTATCAACCAAACAAACGCAAGGCAAATTTAAAAACTACACCATTCTTAACACAAGCTCCACAACACGTGCGATTTGGAAAGACACAACTTTTTGCGAAATGTAGCTGACTAATTCCATTCCAAAATTAACAGCCAATCCACGTAGAGCAATAACCATGATCTTACCCTTGTCGGACACGTCCCGCCGCATGCCGCACCATAGCATGCCATGCCGCATCACGGAATGTTACATGCCACACTATGTAGTGGCAAAAACATGGCATTTCGGGACAAATCTCGAACATGTGCTGAACGTAGCAAGTTTCTTTTCGATTATATATATATTCCTTACCAATTACTTATATCTCTATATTCCCCCATACGATGCTAGAATCCGGGTTCCCTACAACCTGTACTTCCGTTTATGCTCTTTGCCGGTTTACCCCACTTGATCCCCCTACAGGTTTTCTAATCTATCCCTTTTTGTTGTACATTCTTGCCAACCCCTTCATCATCATCAGGCTATTTTTGTCTGCACTGCAGGAGCACAACCCTCTCTCAGCCGGAGACAGATGAAGGACCCTTACTAGGGTTCAATACCAAAGCCACAGTAGGCTCTCTGCAGCTCAACTGTCTTCTGCGCTTGTGCCAAGCATTAGCGAATCTCATTAGCTGTGTGAAGCTTGCCTCCGTCTTCACGAGATCCTAGTGGTGGCAAACGGAACAAGAACTAATCTGATGGTTAATTCTTGTTCCGTTCCGTCAGCGGACGCTCTGTTACAATTACTACGCCTAAGTATGCATTCAACAGCGAGCCGTCCGCCAAAACAAACGAGCGCCGCTCCGAATTATTTTGATGTCGATGTGACTTGTTAAGCAGCGTCCTTGCCGCTGAGTGAATTCCGCCGCGTATCGTCCGCTAGTTACTCACTGAAGCAAAGTACTATATAGTCCAAAAAATCGGCTACACTGGGATAACAGTAGGGAGAGATGAATTCTAAAAAGACTGCAGGTGGACTGTACCAGATAAAAGTTGGTAAAAGTGGAGGTATAATGAATCAAATGATGCGTGATAGTGCGCAGTAAAGAAGAAAATCTGAGCTTTACGTATTTTTTAATAATACAAGGTCAGTCTAACAATCGATAGTATAAAAACTTAACTAGATTACTTAAAATGCAATTTAACACCAGATAAATTCCAAAATTTCCATCTAACACGTTGTGAAACACAGGTTTGCATCGGCAAAAACAAATTCGCAGACATCTCGGACACGGCTGTAACATTTTGTAACAGAGACCGAACATGTTCGGTATTTTTTTTAGACATGTTGGAACATATCTGTTCATGCATGTTTTGGAACGGCTGCTATTTTGTAGTTGAAATCTCGAATCTGAGTCAGGCCCATTCCTATACTATCCCTTCCTATCGCATATTGAACAACAATATGCCTAGTCTAACATAAGGCTCGAAATAGTGAGTTGGTACTACAGCGTAGCCCAGATTTCTACACCATTCTTGTCAGTGGTAGTGACTTAGTCGCAAATATATATGATTCGGTCCTGTAAATCTAAAATGAACTTAATCTTGGTACATTGAAGGGATCAAATTTCTTTGATCACGTCTAACTTGTGCAGTGTAGCCCAGATTTCCACGCCTTTCTTGTCAGTTGTAGTGATTTAGTCGCAAATATCTTTTGATTTGGTCATGTCAATCGAAAGTGAACCTAATCTTAGTACATTGAAGGGATCAAATTTATTTGATCACGTCTAACCTATTGTCAAGCTTGAAATAGTGAGTTGGTTACTGCAGCGGAACCTAGATTTCTACGACTTTCTTGTCAGTTGTAGACAGTTAGACTTAGTCGCAAATACATTTGAGTCAGCCATGTTAATCGAAATTGTAACTAATCTAGGTATTTACATGACACAATGATATGAAATGTCCATGATCCCCTCATCCCTATCGAAATAGAAAGTTCGTTTTCATACACTGACAATAAGGCAACGTCCAACGACACGCGCAAATGATTTAGTCGCAGCGACTTAATCACACTATCAATAGATTTAAACATATTGAATTCGAGTCCGAAGTTCTTGGACTTAGCAGACAGTAAAAGATTTACAAAATTTCGAACAAGTTTCCTAATGGATCCCCGAATCTAAATTATACAGTCCACCGCTGCCGTTCCCAGCAGAAAGTTTGTATAATGTGTTGCCACTAAATCTTCTTTTTGTCAGTACGTCTGTCCTGCCTTTTCCTTGACAATGCCAATATTATGTCCTCGGCGAATTCTGATATAAGATTCATTTCTGAATTTAAAGAAATGTGAATACCTACATATAATGTCATATTTTTATGACAATTCAGCATATTTTACTGAATTATGTAGAACCACTAATAATTAGGGGCCTACTCTGAAAGGATTTCGGGTAATATCGGTCGAACTACCAGGCCCATTTTGTACTCCCTAACGAGTCTTGTGATATATTCTGACAAGCATTTAGTGTCTAACTACGATATAGACGTTAAACGTTTATGCGAATATTTAACACTAGCTGTGCCCGCGGCTCCACTCGCGTGGACTACAGAATTAAGACTACTAATAGATAAAGTTGAAACTTATTAAGACAAACGCGAAGGTTCTATTATCAACACTTTCCGAAGCGCATGCGATGAAAAATATTTTATGGCAATTTTTTTACACCTTGGGTTACATTATTGAAGTTTTAGTAGGGATACCTAATTTTTTATTGTAATAAATATAGCTAATGTTACTCAGGGATAATGTAGCATTCTAATGGTGAAAGAATTTTGGAAATCGGTCCAGTAGTTTATGAGTTTATTCGTTACGAACATACAAATCTTTCCTCTTTATTATTAGTGTAGATGTAGATGAACAATTAGAAAATGCAATTATCCGACCTGCTTACGAAGTATACCACCAGCACCCAGACAGCTGAGTTGGGCAATAGTGGTGACCCCCTACAACAACCTAGGTAAAAGTGTGACCCCCTTTTGAATAACGCTTCCTAACGGGGTATGCCAGACTTTGTCATAGGTTGTAAGATTAACTCAGTATAAGATTCACACCTAGGTACTACATCTAAAATCGGTAATACATTCACGCTATGATTACGTAATTAATCAGTCAATCATTTCAAAAGGTAGCTGGGAACCATTCATTAGAGTAACAGCATTAATGAACGAAGGAGTGAATGAACGAGAGTGGTGAGTGAGGCGGCTGATTATTATAATTTCATTCACACGTTCCGTATCCACTGACAGATCTATCGTATTGACATTATAATTATTTTAAACTAGCTGTGGCCCAGAACTTCTCAGTTCTCTAATTATATACCTGGAAGGCTCAAAGTGGTGTAGCAGACTCCATGAAGCCTTATTTCTTGTTAGTTTATCCTTAACTGCAAAGTCTGTAAGTACGATAACAATCCGTTATGGTCTGAAAAACTCGACTACCTGACTATGATTGACTTCACTCGCTAATATTAGACCTGTTCTTACTTTAGAACAGGTGCTGTAGTGTGCGAGCACACCATTGAAAGAAGCATGCTAAGCATACAATTAAAAGACAAATGGAGACTCCGTAAAATTACCAAAGTGAGAGATGTAACAAAAACTGTTAGTCAGATAAAATGGCGTTGGACAGGACATAGGATGTGGTCAGCAAAAGGAAAATGGACAGATCAGATTACACGTACTCCCGAGATGGGCAATGGAAAAGAGGAAGGCAGGTAAAAAGGTGTACGGTGTAAAAAGGACGACTTACCCTAAGGTTGGCGGAGATCCTATAGAAACAGAGGAGAATGGTACAGACTGAAGGAGGTATATAGTTATGCCCAAGGACAACCTCTACACACGGATGCTGATGTCAGCATCAAAAACAATTAATTATTATATTATAAGCAATAAGTCGTGTGGTTTCCGGTAGAGTAGAATAGGACCACTCCAACTCTTCCCATGGATGTCGTACAAGGCGACTAAGGGAATACATTATAAAACATCAATCAGGCCTCCCCAACCCGTCTGGCCAGCGCGGGGAGTGTAGGCCGAATCCTCCGTCTGTCTCCGGCAGATGAGAGAGGGTAGTGCTTCTGCAGTGGAGACAAAAATAACCTGATGATGATGAAGCAATATGGCCAAAGAATAAATGCTATTTATTTATTTGAATTAATATAAAATCGTAGACAAAATAATCATTGACTCTATAAATTAATCTCAAATGTATAGTTACCTTATTAGGAGCCTTCTCATTTCATTGATGCTACATTACTGTATATCTTAAGCTAATTAGGTAAGGTAGTAAATTGTATGGTTATAAATATTTGGTGACGGGTGCAAAACGCCTACGTCGATTATGACGAGTAAATAGTATTAACAAAGTGGTTTTTTACATTAATCAGTATTAAATCATTAGATGCTGTTCGCGACACATGACGCCAAGTGGTATCACGGGGCCAAAAGTGGGCGAAGGAAAGTCGCTTTGCGACGTTGGGTCGCACAAAATGACAATACATCGTCTCTGCCTACTTCCAAAAATGTATATTTCCGGAAGTGGACATTTCCAAAAGTGGAAATTTCCAGCAGTGGACACCTAATTCCAGAAATAGACATTTCTAGAAGTAGATGCTTTTAAAAACGGTCATTTCTATAAGCGGACATTTCCAGTAGTGGATAATTCCAGAAGAGGGGAAAAAGTTGACACTTCCAAAAGTGGATATTTTCAGAAGTGGACTGGAATCATTTGTCCGGCGTAATGTTCGTTTTGACCGATCAGTAAAACCCGGTGGTCAGGTTGACTGTATATCCGACCGACCTTGGAAACTGAGTACTACCTAATGTATTTTTGCATAGGTACCTATCACTAGTATTGTCACGTATGTTATGAGCTGTCAAACTGGCATGTGACACTTTGTTTAACAACAATGAGTAATGAGAGACAATGTTGCATTATTCCTAATCAATTAAACTAGGTATCGAACTATATTATGAACTAGCTGTGCCCGCGGCTCCACACGCGTGAACTACAGAATCCGCTCCCATTCCCATTCCCATTCCCATTCCCGCTCCCGCTTCCGCTTCCGCTTCCGCTCCCACACCCACTCCCCTATTCCCACGCCCACGCCCACTCCCACTCTAATTCCTACTCGCAGCTCCAAATGTAATCCAAACTCATCGCAATCTGAATAGCACGTAAATACTATTATTTGCAATATATTGCATACTAACCTTATCTACTAATGTATTTGAAAACTAAAAATGTCTATAACTTTTAATTGAGTTAGCCGATTGCGATGAAATAAAGACTAAATATTAAGTTAAGTTAAGCCCCATGTTTTTGTGAAAAGTCCATCAAAATCCGTTCAGTAGTTTTTAAGTGATGCGTGCACAAACTCACAGACAAACAGACAAAAATTCCAAAAGTGATTGAAATGTGTTCTATTACTTATCCTTAGACCCCTCAATTTTTTTTGCAAATATCTTCAATGTACAGACACGCGATGTTTACGATTTTATTTATTAGACTAGCTGTTGCTCGGGAAAATGTTCGACCGTTTCAACCAAAAGTTGATGAAAAAGAATACATTGCTACTGAATACTTAGTGGCTTGGTCATTGTACTCGAGCGCCAGAGGTCGTGAGTTCGATTCCCACTGAGGACAGACTACTTTGTACAATTTGTACAAGCTGGTCCCGGTCTGGATGTTATATTTGTGAATTGTCCAGTCCTTGTTAAATTAAATTAATTAATTTACTTGTGAAGAAATGTAATTAAAAGAAAGATATTTGTTTAAATAAATAATTAGTTACTGTGTCAGCAGAGGCTTTAAAGCGAATATATTAAAACTGTCCTCAAAGTAAAGTGCAGTTTAATGAGTTAATAACTCAATCAAGGTTAATAAATAATGTTAAATGCCCTTAAACAATGCAGTAATGTACTTTTAACACGCTCTTAAATCATTTTAATTAACTTTGATGCAGTAATTATTCATTATTGTATAAAACAAGCGCTTTTTTCCTTGAAACTTAAAACCTACTTTAAGTTATTTTACGGGTAACCGTAAAATGAATTTCTCGACCTCTATTCTATCTCTTTCTCTCTAACTACGAGTATATTTAAAAAAATGACTTGTTGATTTTAAATTCATGTACTAAATGAAAATTTACTAAAAGATTTGCTTTTCGGTCGGCATCGGTGCCTTTGTTTAGCTGATTTCCTTGGGGAATCCAATAATTTCCCAAGATGTAAAATAACATTTGTTGAAATGAAAATGGTTTATTTGCCAAAAGTACAGTGTTTTACAGAAGATGTTAAGAATATGGTTAGTTCTAGTGTACTCAACCTGGTGCAGGTGTGCAAATATTAATATTAGGAATTATAATTAGATAATTGAATAATTAGATCTACAAAATTATTTAAACAATACTCGTGAAACAAATAATAATAATAAGATTAATTATACATTATAGTTTTTTAAATTCTACAAACTCTTTGACACTGTAAAAGCAATGTTCTAGAAGCCATGTTGTCAATTGTGATTTAAAAGCCGTACCTTTTAAATTTTTTATGTTCTCTGGCAGTGAATTAAATAATGTAATAGACATATTAAATACATTTTTCTTATATATATCTTTGTGGCAGCGGGGTTGACACAACAAATTCATGATTTTAGCCCTCGTCTGCCTCTGAATAACTTCCTCTCGCGTCTTATAATATTGAGGGTGAGAGCTAACAAATACACAAACGTCCCTGATGTACATGCACGGTAGCGGTAGTATATTAAGCTTTTTAAATAATGGTTTGCAGCTGTCATCAAACCATGCATTGCAAATAGCACGAATACACTTTTTTTGTACCTTGAGTGCTTTATCTGAATTCACAGAGTTTCCCCATCAGATCAGGCCGTAGCTAAGTACAGACGACACATGACCATGGTAGGCGGTAAGTGCAGCTTTAATTGAAACAGTCTGTCTCAGTCTCCTCAGGGCGAAGACGAAACGAACTAGTTAATCTAGAACCAACGATATCTATGTACTGCTAGATGGAGCGTTCCAAACAATCGCTCTGTTCCACGCAAGTAGCCACAACTCTTTCACATTCACTTTGAAACTTGTGCAGTTACTACTCAGAACATTTAATTATTTACTAAATATTGACATTTTTTAACTATATAATGGGCTCGATTCTGAAGGTACAACGTTAAAATTTGACAGCACTAAAACTGTTGCTATCCTTGTTACACAGTATTATGAAGATCAAGACGAAACCAATTTTAGCGCTGTCAAATTTTAATTAAATGTGTGCCTTCAGAATCGGGCCCAATATTTAGTAATAATTAAATGTTCTACGTAGTAACTGCACAAGTTTCATTGTGAATGTGAAAGAGTGTGGCTATTTGCGTGGAACAGAGCGATTGTTTAGAACGTTCCATCTAGTAGAACAATTCAACATTGCAACAGGAAAAGAATTTTTATAATCAGTTTAGTGTTACGAAGAGGGTGTCTAATCACAGATTACTTACTCAGTCAAGTACTTACACAGTTACCACTATTAGACAAAATTATAAACCGTGTGGTTTCCGGTAGAGTAGAATAGGACCACTCTAACTCTTCCCGTGGATGTCGTACAAGGCGACTAAGAAAATACATTATCAAACATCAATCAGGCCTCCCCAACCCGTCTGGCCCGCGCGGGGAGTGTAGGCCAAATCCTCCGTCTGTCTCCGGCAGATGAGGGAGGGTGGTGCTCCTGCAGTGGAGACAAAAATTACCTGATGATGATGATAAACGTAAGGCATTTTGCACATTATAAGAAAATTTCTTGTGTCTTATGAGAAATGTCTTACAAGAAATCCAGTCGCGTTGGTTGTTATATGAGACCATACATATTAAAAGACATTTTTTCTTATGTCGGATCAGACACGCGCATAGAATTTTTTTTGTCTGGTGTCTTATAATGTGCAAAAGGCCTAAAGCAGTGAGTGTGATTATGGAAAATCCCCCAGTGGGCATCTAAACAAAAGTGGTATTCTATTGGGGAGGCCTATGTCCAGCAGTGGACGTATTTAGGCTGATGGTGATGATGAAAGCAGTGAGTAATAAGGGCCGACACAAATAGGCACGGCTTAAATTATAAATTTTTGATTCTCATAAAAATGAGTATAGTTTTCTTATGGTATGGTATATATTCAAGATGGTTTCTTAGTGAACTGGTAAAGGTGGAAGAAGCGATGGCATTACTTTCTCAAAACTATTTTAGAGTGGTTTTATCCTATAGAACTGAGTCGATTTATAAAAAAAAATACCTATACCTTCCTAGACCTATACCAGTAAGCCTGTATACTTATGTATGGTAAATATACTTTTGATTTATTCATCTACTATTACTGTCTATTGACATAACTGCATAATTTCTAACTGCATAATAACTAATTATGCGGTTATATGAAATATGACAGGTGCATTGAAGGGTAATCCTCTTTAGGTACACGATGAGGCTCGGCAGTTCGGCACGTCAGTCTGCGACAATCTCTAGAGAGCATCACAGTTACTACCCAGCACAATCTTGTTACCACTATCAAAAAGGTACCTATAGTTATTGCATTAAAGAAGCAACATTTGATTCGACAATGCTAAAAACAATGAGGAATATGTAAATCTTAAAAAAAATATTTTATCGGTAGAGATATTCCTCTTCCCATTCAACCACCCTTTCCCCTCCCATCCCCCGATTTTTCCAGAGTTTCTTTCCCACGAAATATGTGAAATATGTTTTATGTTATTTTATTTATTTATTTAAAATACTTTAACAGTAAATCCAATTCGGCACTGGAAATTACCTTTCCAACTTAAGCACTCTAACATAAAAAATTTACATTTTATTCACCTCCTATATTATTAATTTATGCTGAGTTAGCCATTTGTTGTAAGCAAGTGTATAAATGTATAAATGTACCAAGTATACTCTTCTTCTTTTTTTTATTTAATGGCCTCTCTTTATTAGAATTCTGCCAATTTCGAGTCAGTCATGGGAAAGACACAAAAAAATTTGGTCGGTAAGTCTTCTTGAGCATCCAATCTAAAAATGGACAATACAATATATATAATAACAACCAAGTATACTCAAATACAATAAATGATTTTGTCTTTGACTTTTACTGCAGCGCCACATACCTACATTATCTTTTAAATTGTAGTTTGTAAACTTATTTTCATGTATGCGTCGTAGCTATGAATAATAGAGCATTCTATTCTATGTTATAGATGACAGACCCAGTGCAGTCGGCTATGGAACTGACGTACCTGAAGATGATAAGCAGGACACTCCACTACCTCCACGCGTGGCCTTACAATCGCTTCGGGGATAACCGGGGAGCCCTACCGACCAGACATCGTATTATCGTGTTGTTCCTGCATATCGTGTACACGAGCACACAGATACTTTACATTAAAAACAACATACGCAAGATAAGTTTTCTTCAAATGGGTAACAGTTATATTACTACGCTGATGTCCATAGTAGTGCTGGTAAGTCCCTTAGGTTAGAGCACATCATCATCAGCCTAAATACGTCCACTGCTGGACATAGGCCTCCCCAATAGAATACCACTTTTGGTAAGTTGTTCATTGGGGAATTTGCCATAATCAATACGCTTGGCAGGCGGATTGGTGATCGCAGTAAAGATCTTAACATACACACACAGGAAAATGTTTATACGACATCCACGGGAAGATTGGGGGTGTCCCTATTCTAAGCCGGATATTACACACTACCCTAATAATTACTAAATATGTAAAAAAAATATTTTCATTTTTTTTTGTAGCAGCGATTGACACTGTCTTTCACGGAGTCATACCAGGATGTAACACAGATGTTCGTGGCCGAGATAAATCTCAAACACCACAAACATAAGTCCGATTACGCGATGAAGGTTATATTTGAATTAAACTAACTGTAATACATACACTATTATTCACTCTGGCAACATTATCGATTTCGCGAAGTAGAACTTTTCAAAAGTACATACCGGGCCTTATTTAGGTCAAATACTCGTATAGTTTTGATATTACTTGCCAGAAAAGTACATTACATATTATATCATTATAATCAGCCTGAAAGTGTCCACTGTTGGACATAGGCCTCTCCCAAGGTACGCCACTGGACCCGATCTCGGTTCTTCTCATTCGAATTCTGGAGTGAAGACCGTGGATCGACATGGAAGCGGTGGATGCGGAGGGCGGAGGACCGGGTGTGGTGGCTTTCATTGGTGAAGGCCTATGTGCAGCAGTGGACTTTCAAGGTCTGATACGATGATGTATTTAGTATTGTTGGTTATGTACACTCATGTCTGCCCTAACACGAAAATTTCTCTGTCGCTGAGAGGCTTAAGAGATTCTGCCAGAATCTCTTAAAGAGAAAAGCTTTATCATCTGAACTTGTTATTTTTTCCATTTTTATTGTTTGTTATTATAAGTTTATATGTGTGTAGTATATGTAATGTACAATGTACAATGTACAATGTGGAATGTACAATGTGTAATGTACAATGTGCAATGTACAATGTGGAATGTGCAATGTGGAATGTGTAATTGTGTAATATGTAAGTTGACATCAAAACTAACTACTTCATGGTTTGCAGGTACACAAACAAGTACATCGCTATTGCACGTTCTTATGCTACCTGCTTCATATCCAGGTGGTATCAACCGCGATCCTCTTTAACGGCACGGCTGTGATTAAAAACTTCCGCTCTGGCATGTACAGCTCCCAAACCACGAACGGTACTTACGAGCTACCTGTCTACTACGAGACTCCTTTTGACTACGAAACAAACTTCACTGGCTACTTGGTTATGTGCTTAGTTTGTCTATATGCGACAATGGACGTTGGATGGGTCTTTGGTATAATGGATCTGTATATCTGTCTCATCGTGTTCCACATATGGGGTCATCTGAAGATACTAGAACACAATTTGAGACACTTCCCCAGGCCCGCTACGTGCGTTACAGAAGGCACTTCTCGTCATGAAAACTCTCTAAGGTAAAATGTTATTTAATACTTTATTATACAAAAGGTTGAAATTATTTCTAAAGAAATTTCTTCCTGCTAACCTGCGGTGAAGACAAAGGATTATAGAAAGGCAGTAGTCGCGTATACCTACTACCGCCATAACCTACTCGTCTCACGTTTATCTCCCAGGAATAAAAAGTATATAAACTTGATTCAATTCAAGGTTCTCGCCGGAGGAGTCGGAGCATATCGCGAAGTTATTGAAGGAAAATATAGATCATCACACAACGCTTATGAAGTGAGTAGCTTACAAATTAATTTATTTAAGACATAATATACCGAGACTTTCTGATCTGTTAATCTACGCAATAGCACACTTGTAAATAAAATGAGGATTCAACACTGAACATATTTTTATTTGCACAAGATCTGCTGCCCTTTCCTGATGCACTCCCTTAGTAGCCACACCCACGGGAAGATTGGGGTGGCCCTTTTCAAATCCGGAAAACCGTAACATAGCATTAATTTAAAACTGAGTTTAAATATTTTGTACCTATTTCGATTTTAACTTCAATAGGCATTATCTTATCTTCTTAGGGGGCCAGGAAGACCTGGCGACACTTCGACCCTTCAGGATCTTTTGTGCCAAACTTCTGACCACCAACGGTGCCCCAAGCCGATTTGGTGGACTTCACATACGCCTCAGAATTTCTTCTACGGCATATGCAGGTTTCCTTACGATGTTTTTTCTTTCACCGAAAAGCCTGTGGTATTGTAAATATACCGTACTTAAGTTTCGTAAAACTCATTGGTACGGGCGGGGTTTGAACCCACGACCTCATGAACGTGAGGCGAGTGCACAACCAACCGGCTACCACGGCTCTTAGTTGACTAACATTTTTTTCAGCTAAAGTCACTCTTTTCTGAATATGGTGTATGAAACAGGTCATTCTTGAAATTTTTAAGGTTCAGTAATGTCGTGTTTCATGAAACCAATATTAGATTTTCCTTCCTTTTTAAAATATTCAAACCTGAAAGACTGACTGACCAGTGAGATTTGACCTTCTTTTTCTTAAAATTCTAAGCCCAAAAACTAAATTTAATATTAAAACAAGGCCTGCGTCAAATAGTGTGTTATCTTGTAAGTTTGTGCACTGCAAAATTATTTTTTTATATGAATATTCATTTGTTTTTTTTCGCATTTAGTAGTGAAAAACGACCGGCAGACAAGTAATTGAAGACCCAATTGTATTTTTTTTTACTGCTTTATTCAAAGGAGTTACTTAATCTTTGTTTACATATTATTTAATGACAATTTACACACTGTCTTCTCTCCTACACAGCACATACTGGTATATGGGCCGAGCATGCGTTATGGAACGACAGACAGTGTATGTCCAGAGAAGCCCTAATAGGCAATGGTTTTAATGCCTATACAGTCTTTATTGAGACTAAACCCATACCATGAAGCAAAATATTATTTCGTAGCTTATGAGCTACAACTTAAAACTTTGGGTGAAACCTCAAAGTTTTTTCCTTCAGGATTGATACTAATTATAAATAAAATAAATATGTCAGACATTCACACCAATTATCCAGTCCCAAACTAGGCAGAGCCTGTGGTATGGTTACTGGATAACGTATAGACATACTTAAATAAATATACAAACGTCCAAGACTTGGGTACAAACATTCATATTCATCATACGAACATTTGCCCCAAGCGGGATTCGAACCCGCAACCTCCGGCGTGGCAGGCCAATAGCTACCCGTTCCGCCACGGAGGTCGTCAAATTGGTTATTAAATTAGATAACAGATGATTTTAAACTGTGCATCTGTTATCTAATTTAATAATCAATTAGTGTCAATCATGAAGGTAAAAACTTAAGGTGAAACTATGAGCTACGAAAAAATATTTTGCTTCATGGTATGAGGTGTAGGTGGCACAGCAAAAAAAAATTGAATATTTAAACATTTACGTTATTTTTTTACTCATGACAAAGAAAAAATAAAAAATTATTATTTTTACAATTAGTTGTTTACTATGTCTTTAGTTACTTTGCTGCTGGCCTTGACGGTAAGTGCAACTCTTGAACTATCGCTCCCTCCTCCAAGAATTGCTAGCCGTTTGAGACAACAATTGACTATTGGTTTTCAGTTTTGTAAACACGACTTCGGGTGCCTTTGGACCCACGCTGGGTGTTTACTGCGCGTTCCATCAAGTTTGTTGCTGTATTTTGCTTCTGGAATGTTCTACGATGGTATATAGTTTAATTTAATACATTACAATTAAAATATCGTATGACTGCATTGTGATAAACTGAGCTGTAATATGATTCACAGCTTTCTAAAGAGTCAATTAGGATTTTAAAAAGATTTGCAAGTATATTTTTTTATGTTATAAAATAAATTGCAAAAACCTTTTTGTTAAGGTTTCTCACGGATTTAATAAACTAGATAGCGTCAGTAGTGGAAAACAGTGCAAAAATATATTTACTGAACTTATGTATATATGTATGTAAACGCTTTATTGTACCAAAAACAACAACAACAACAATAATAAAATAGGAATTAAACTGTGTACAAAGGCGGACTTATCCCACTTAGGGATCTCTTGAAAGAGATCAACTTGTTGACTGAAGTCAACCTTAGACTTAAACTTATTTGTCCACAATTTGGATAAAAATAAATTTCACTGACCTTTTAAATACCACTTAATACCAAATAATTTGTAACATGAATTTATGTGCACCAACTTTGAGAATGCTAAAAATTTAAGCTTTTGCGAGATATTTCAGGAAAACTAAAAAAAAGTTAATTGACTTACAGTCACGTTTAACTTTTTTTTCACAATAACTTTTTTTTAGTTTTCAAGTTAGTCTTCTAACTGCTGCTGACTTTTATGTATACATTTTAAGGATTCTGCTGCGCTTGCGCAATATCTTCTGCTGACACTGTGCATGTTCCAACAATTGATGCAGTTATCAATTATATTCGAGCTTATCGGCTCCAAGGTAAGTTTATAAACATAAATATAAATAGTTTAATATACATATGTTCGTATGATGAATACGAATGTTTGTACCCAAGTCTTGGATGTTTATATATTTATTTAAGTATGTGTATCCGTTATCTAGTAACCATACCACAGGATCTACCCAATTTGGGACTGGATAATTGGTGTGAATGTCTGACATATATATTTATTTATTTATATGTATATGTCTACTCCAAAACTAGGATTGTCTCCTGTCTCTCTACGGAATTAGACAAGGATAGTACAATTCACAAATATTTAACAGCCAACACACATGCCGTGTGGTTCCCGGCTTAGAATAGGGCCACCCCTATCTTTCCCGTGGGTGTCGTAAAGGCGACTAAGGGATTGCACCAGGGACGGGCAGCAGCGTTCTCCTGTGTGTGTATGTTAAGATCACTTGGCAGCCGATCACCAATCCGCCTGCCAAGCGTGGTGATTATGGCAAATCCCCCAATGAACATCTAACCAAGAGTGGTATTGCATTGGGGAGGCCTATGTCCAGCAGTGGACGTATTTAGGCTGATGATGATGATAATGACACGAGTATTTATCAATTTGTACGTTTGTATAAAGTTGTCTGTCCCTGATGGGACTGGATCCCACGACCTCTCGCGCTCGAGTCTTCCGACAAAGCCACTAGGCTAACGAGACGGTCAATATCGACGCAAAAAAGCGGAAACGCTGTTACCCACATCCCATCACATTACAAATTCGGAATCAAAGAAGGAATCTACGTTTACTGCCGGAAAGCATTAGGAAATCTCCCAACTGGATCACTTTATATTGTAATATCTTGCACATATATACCTACCACAACCTCACAAAGGTTGACTGGTAGAGAATGCCTTCGGCATTAAGTTCTCCCGCTGTGCAACTGTGTGCATCATCAATAGAATGCCAATGTTGGTGGGCGGTCCATTGGGGGATTTGACATAATCACCACGCCTGAAGCCACTTTGCAATATTACATTGCGCAAAGTGGCGATACATCGTCTCTGCCTACCCCTCTGGGACCAAGGCGTGAGCATTATGTATGTATGTACCACGCCTGATAAGCGGATTGGTGATCGCAGTAATGATGACACACACACAGGAGAACGCTGCTGCCCGTTCTTTGTGCAATCCCTTAGTCGACTTGACGTCACCCACGGGAAGATTGGGGGTGGTCGTATTCTAAGCCGGGAATCACGCGGCAAAGCGTAAATTACTGTAATAAAGCTTAAATTAATCATTTCACATGATGCTGAGCAGAGTGATAACCTCGCTGATGCCGTGTACAGCGTGCCGTGGGAATGCATGTGTAACAGAGAGAGGAAATCAGTGATCATCTTTCTGCGCAACGTGCAGACCCCGATCAGTCTGACTGCCTTGGGCTTGGTTCCCGTAGGTGTACGCACCATGGCCGCGGTAAGACATTTGAAAGGAGCCTTTTCATCATAATCAGGTTATTTTTGTCTCCACTGCAGGAGCACAACCCTCTATCATCTGCCGGAGACAGACGGAGGATTTGGCCAACACTCCCCGCGCTGGCCAGACGGGTTGGGGAGGCCTGATTGACGTTTTTTAATGTATTCCCTTAGTCGCCTTGTGCGACATCCACGGGAAGAGTTTGAGTGGTCCTATTCTACTCTACCGGAAACCACACGGCGAGCCGTTTGACTACTGCAAATTCCTTACTCAATGAACTTCACCCACCCGTCCTTCTCCCTCTGCATTCGCTTTCAGCCACATTCCTTATGTCGGCGGTCCATCAGTTCTGGTGGAGCGTCCAATGCTTCGCGTACTGGTCAGCGATCTCCACTCCGGAACTAGTTTGCCCCAAGGGCCGTCACGACCCTTTCGTCCCACTAGCTGCAAAATGGGCAATGAATTCCCATGGGAACGGCTGGCTCTGCACTGACCTTCGTGTCAAGCTAAACTACGGTTGAACAAAGAAGGAAGAATATTGACATGTTAAGAAAATACTATCACGCTCCCAAACATTAGGTTAATAAAGTTCATCATCATCAGATAAATGTTTAATTTTTCTCAGTATCTGTAGCTCAAGTAGATAATATAGATTATATTACTAATAAATAATTATATGCATAGCCCAATGCGAATAACTATATTTCCCATCCAATAAAACTTATTGGGAGTTTGTCAAATCTGCTCTGAACGGTCTAAGGATCAAAGAAACTAAAATTTCTTCAGAATTGTGTTATTAGTAAAAAACACTGTCGTTTCTTTTAGTCTTGTCCTTTTGTTCTCACTTCATGATCATCATGTCAACCTCTAGACGTCCACTGCTGGACATAGGCCTTCTCCAATGAACACCATCACACCCGGTCCTCCGCTCTCCGCATCCAGCCACTTCCATAAATTTAATAAAGTTTTGTTTAATAAAGTTAATTTCAGGAAAAAAAAACCAAATCCGACTTCAAGATTATACTTACCTACATATACAAACTTAAACTAAAAAGTAGAATATTATATTTTATTTACTTCAAAGCAAAGAGCATTAAAGGGTAATCAACGAAATTATTGATACTCATATATCTATTTACAATTTATAATGTTATTTTTGGAGTCGGTGCCTCCTCCTTTTTGGAAGTATGTTAAAAACCAAAGATGGAAGATACATAACTTTTTTTTTTGCAAAAAAAATTATGATTCATGATGTCACTTACGAACCCCGATGTCTGGATGTAGACTCTGCGGTGATAATATTCTGACACTTTCCATTTTATTTTTCAGATCATAAAGACGTCTCTATCGTACTTTGTCATGCTGCGAACTATTAGTCAATAATTAATTTATACTACGAGTCAATTAACGCATTGTTTTCGTAAATATTTTTAACCTCTTGTATCACACTTAGCACAATTAAATCAAATTTATTATGCACATACTTAAACTATATATATGCCAATTTCGTCAGATGCGTTCATAACTTCAATATATTTTAATTTACTCAACGTAATGCCACGATTTTTATGTATATGTTTTCTGATTATTTAAGTCAGGCATTATCAAAGTCCAAAACATGATTGGTGAAACTTGACTCGATATTTTTTTTTGCGAAATAACATTTTTGATTTTTCGTTATTTCTTGTTTTTTGCAAGCTTTTGGACACCGATATTTTGTGAAAACATAGGTATTCGTAGTTGCAATAATTTACCTAGGCTAAAATTTAATTTTATTAATTTTTTATCAAATTTAATTTTTTTAAATTTTTATCAAATTAAATTTTAGCCTAGGTAAATTATTTCATCTACGAATACGTATATAGTAGATAGTTTTCACATAAATCGCTATTTAATATGAGCACACCAAGGTCTTGTTCCCTTGCGTTCAACTTGTTAACTTGATCATTGTTTGGTTTCAAAAAATCATAAAAATGATTACTTTATCTAACTTATACAACCACGAAAACATTCCACTAAGTTAATTTTTCAGTGCATTACTTATATGTCATAATACAACATTATTTGTCATAATAATTTGTTATTTATTTATATTTATTTGCCATCAGATTCTGGACAATTCTATTTTAACCAATAAAGGATGTGAAATGCTAGACTACTGCCATCTTGAATGTCAGCCGTTGAATATTTATATTAAATGTAATTTGTAATTATAATTTAGATAAGTCTGTCGGGTTGAAATATTATGTAGGTATATCTTTATCCCGTTTTGGAGGTTAATAAAATGTTGGAATTGCCATGACGTTCCTTCTTTAGTCATTTCCATGAATATGCATTTATGAAACTACCAACTTTTACCCGAGACTTCGTTCGCGAGGAAATAGAAGTTAAGTACATTTCATTCCAATAAACAATAGTTATGTTTATATTATGATACAAGAATTTAAAAAAAACTTGTTTTTTAAAAGTCCTACTTCACGGATCAACATTCGACACATATCGCCTTTCGCCTGCCAGCTTCCGGCGCGACGACCTCCACCGGAAGTGACGTCACTGCAGATTATCCGCCGAATATCGCCTTTGCACCAGCCAGTTCACTCACACCCCGACTGCGACAGCGGGCATTCGAAATTTGAATAGTCAACGTGACACGAATGCTTTATTATAAGAAAGATTTACATTTTTAGTTGAAGTACCTACATACATACATACATAATACTCACCGCCTTGGTCCCAGAGGGGTAAGCAGAGACGATGTACCGCCACTTGGCGCAATACAATGTCGCAAAGCGGCTTTCCTTCTCCCGTTTTTCGCTCCGTGATACCCCTTGACGTGATGTGTTACGAGCAACATGGCCGTCTCCGTGTTGAGGTACCACGATTATCTAGGGAAATAGTTTTCCACCTCATCTGAGGCCCGCATGACTCGGTAAGGCTAATTATGCCCGGAGATCGCCCAGCTCCGGGATATCGGCACGATTACGCCCAGGCTAGCTTCTGGATACGCGTCCATCGGCACGTCAGACCTTGGATTGGCGGCCAGGACAGGGATCGGCTCGAGAAAGACAGGAAATGGGGGTATGGATAAGAAGTATAGGTTAAGAAATTAGACAACACATTATGTGGTAGAGGTGTAAGGGAGCGCAAAGACATCCAGTGCTTCTAATGCCAACCTAACCTGCACGTGGTGCATCGTGATGATTGATCAACGAGGCCATGGCGACCGACAATGGCGGTATAACCGTTCAAACTATTTACTAGGTCATAAATACCACAGACCAGTGGCGGGAAGCAACGTCACCGGTGCAAGGCCTAGTACTGCGATGGCCAACAGGTCTACCCTGCATGCCCACCCCCATGAGCAGCAAACAATATTTATTTTGTAGTGTAGTCCAGCAATGGACGTCTTAAGGCTGATATGATGTGGGAGGATATGACCGTTTCGTTGGCTTAGTGGCTTGGTCCTTGGGTTTGAGAGCCTCGAGGTCGTGAGTTTAACTACTTCTGAAGACACATCATCATCAGGTTATTTTTGTCTCTACTGCAGGAGCATAACCCTCTCTCGTCTGCCGGAGACAGACGGAGGATTTGGCCTACACTCCCCGCGCTGGCCAGACGGGTTGGGGAGGCCTGATTGATGTTTTATAATGTATTCCCTTAGTCGCCTTGTACGACATCCACGGGAAGAGTTGGAGTGGTCCTATTCTACTCTACCGGAAACCACACGGTGTTCAGCTCATAAGCGACGCCAAAAAACTGTATGAAGTCAAAAGTGCATTAGCCACGCATAATGGAACGATGCAATTAGGAACATCCTGAAACGTGAAAGCATCTATTTTTCAACAGTTAGACAAAATCACGTGGCAAACTTGCAAAACGACAGCAGAAAATGCGCTACTTAAAACTAGCAGGTAAGGTTGGCATTTGCAGCTGTTGGTGTGCCCCCTTGTATATATATCCCTAGAAGTTGGTTAACAAGGAAAGCTTTCCTTACACTTTTACAAACTCTGCCCCGCTCTATCCTCAGGGCATTTGGACGGCAAAGTGGGCAAAGTTGCTCAAACTTCAGTGAAACTTGCCCATCTGTAATGCACTAACTCTATAATTCCAACGCCTTGCTGCACGTTACGGAGAAACTCCTGGAAACTTTGCCCAGTGTAGGTAGTAAAAGGATTAGGTCGAATTACAGGTCAAAGCTTTAGAAATATTGCTCCAAGTGTTTTGAAAGTTTAAAAGTTTAGTGTCTCATACACATGTATGTATACCAAAAATCACTCAAATCTTCCCCAAAACGTTATATTTCTATAATAAGTTAGTAATAATAATAATAATAATAAATATCTCAGACATTCACACCAATAAATCCAGTCCCAAACTAGGCAGAGCCTGTGGTATGGTTACTAGATAATGGATACACATACTTAAATAAATATATAAACACCCAAGACTTGGGTACAAACATTCATATTCATCATACGAACATTTGCCCCTAGCGGGATTCGAACCCGCAACCTCCGGCATGATAGTCCGAGAGCTACCCGTTCCGCCACGGAGGTCGTCAAAATTAATGTAATGCAGTGAGTGAAAATAATGAAGAAATGAAATTATTTATTGCAACAATTTACAGTTAATACAGTTTTTACATATAAGAACCCCTTTAAAATTAATACTCACCTGAACCCTCAAAATTTTTTTTAAGCAACAGGGTTGTCCAGATCGAACAAGTTGCCAGAATTTGTAGTATAAAAACTTTATATTTATAACTTATTTGCTATTTAATTTTATTTATTATAGTCATATAAGTACCTATTTATCATTTAAATTTCCTAATCAGCGCAATCTACAATTTCTCTGGCATAATATTGTCTACCCAAAGGTTGTCTGGAAGAAATCGCTTAAAGCGATAAGACCGCCTAAATTGTACTATTTGTAACTTTTATAACGTGTAACTTTATTTGTTTGTGCAATAAAGTGTATTGTATTGTGTCCGCCACATCTATAAACAAGTTTATGAACAGACTGGATATTTCTTAAAAGAAAATAATCAAGTCGACTAATGATTTGGAAGTACCAACTATGTGCTGCCTTTGCATTTAAAATAAATACATATGTCTTTAGCGGAATTCCAGCTCTTCCGAGATAGAAAGTTGTACATACAATAGTATTAAAACTAAATTAATTTTAAGTAAATTGTCAAAAATATGTTTGATTGTGGTTGAATTTTACGTAACTTTAATATTATAACTAATAATTTGGGCGCATGCACGTTTGTTTTATGTGAGTGTGTGTATGTTTGTGTTTTTGTGTGTGTTACATTAGGAGAGAGTGTATGGGTACGTATGGGGGTCAGGTTTAAGAAACAGCTATGTCAGTTTACTAGCTGCTGTAGAAGTACAGTGAACAACGATCTCTATGTACTACTAGATGGAGCGTTCCAAACAATCGCTCTGTTCCACGCAAGTAGCCACGTCTTTCACATTCACAATAAAACTTGTGCAGTTACTACGCAGAACATTTAATTATTACTAAATATTGACGCTACGGTTAAATAATGTCAATATTTAGTAAATAATTAAATGTTCTGAGTAGTAACTTCACAAGTTTCAAAGTGAATGTGAAAGAGTTGTGGCTACTTGCGTGGAACAGAGCGATTGTTTGGAACGCTCCATCTAGTAGTACATAGAGATCGTTGACAGTGAAAGATATATTTTGTTACCTGTAAAGCCTATTAAATCCAAAACACATGAACGCAGTAGTAGAGTGACCAAAATTTATAACAATGTCATTGTAACTTAGGACACGTGTGACGTTTGCGAGTCGGACGTGCTCGGAAGTGTTCGGCGCACGCACGCACGGTTCCGTCCGGATTTGATGGTTAGGGTGACTACACGGTGGAAGATTTTGAGGTAAGCTTTTAGGTACAGTATTAAGGTTTATCTAAAAGAATGTGCAACAAAGCTTCCTCGTTGGCTTATTTTCTTGGTTATTGCATTCGAGCGCTAGAGGTCGTGGGTTCGATTCCCACTGGGGATAGACAACTTTGTACAATTTGTAAAAGCACTTGCGTATTGGGCAAGCATAGTGTGGGACGCCCCCTGGCTAGATGGAGCGACGATCTGCGTAAGGCGGCTGGCAGTGACTGGGTGAGAAGAACCGAGGGTCGGGTTCAGTGGCGCACCTTGGTAGAGGGCTATGTCCAACAGTGGACTCTTTCGGGCTGATGATGATGATGATTGCGTTACGTAATTATTTTCTCGTAAAAGCGACCCGCGACCTAACCACCCCAGCAGTGCTACCAGTACTATAAATTAATTTGCTGCAAAAATACTGTTTTCTCGTTATAAATTCAATATACAAAATAAATTTATTTAAAAAAATATTAGTAAAAAAAAATTATGTTACGTTAAAAGGTGAAAAAATATTATAGGAGTTTAATTTCAGATATTTGAATTTCCAAATATTTTTTGTTAGATGTAACACCTTTGTTTATAAAAAAATTATGCGGTTTAGGGTATAAGATTGGTTGTAACATGTTTTCTTATTGTTGTTTATTGAATAAATAAATAAATCAATTCAACCATAACAAGCGGTGAAGACTTCAGAACGGCAGAAGGTTCAATCATCCCAAAATGTAGTCACCCTGTACATGAACTCTGCTATCAAATCGTAATTCGGTATATGCTTGCATTTCTAATTTTTATTTTATTAACAGTATCAAGTCAACGACCCTTTTTGAGACGGAAGCGGCCCGTCTGCACGGAAATTAGGAAGGACTCATCGTGAATTTTATTAAATGTCTATTTTCGTTGTTCGCAGGATATTACGTTTCTTTTGAGGGTGTTGACCGTCTGAGGCTTGTTATGTGGTTCCTGGATTAGAATAGGGCTACCCCCAGTCATCCTGGGGGTATCGTCGAGGCGACTAAGGTATTGCATCAGAGATGGGAAGCAGCGTACTCCTGTATATGTCGACCCTCCACCTCCCATGGCATTTCGACTTTTGGTCATCCAGGCCGAATCACGGGGGAGGTGTCCGGTACTTGCTCAGGTGCTCTTTTCCGGCACCCAGCTGATTCCCCTACAAATAAATAATCATGTCCTTGGTCCTCTATAAGGCAGCTCTCCCCATTCAGGGGTGCGACATCACGATGATGGCTTCGTCGCCGGGCTGCTCAGTCAGTATGTCGAGTCAAATTCAGTCAATACAGTCGGATAGATCTGTAAATAGATATCGCTCGTACCTAGATTTTTTATTTCAATTTCTTTTAAAAACAATTTTTTGTTGTTTTTTGCTTGTTTGTTGTTCTCCTGTGTATCAAGATCATTTCTACTAGACACTGCATTACATACTGTTAGTCTTTACCCTAAAGACTAACAATATCTATAAGTGTGTCTAGTAAACGCTCATCGCTATTGCCCGCGACTTTATCCGCGTGGACAAATTAACATCACAAATTATTACGTATTTCCCGTAGGAATGGGATATTTTTTCGGAATAAATAGTATCCTATGTCCTATTCTAGGACCTAACCTATATGTTTGCCAAGTTTCATCACGATCCGTCCAGTGGTTGAAGCGTGATTGAGTAACAAACATGCAAACATTCAAATATCCAAACTTTCGCTTTTATAATATTTGTAGGAAGTAGGATATGATAATGACAGCTTACTGTCAGACAGTTCGTGTGTTTGCCGCTTCAGATCATAAAGAAAACAGTTTTTTTACCTTATAGATAAAAAAACTTGTAGTTTTGTCTGTTTGTTTTATACATCGGTAAGTATCTGTAGATTATAATTAAGTATTATATTAGTATCATCATTGTCAGCTGAAATACGTCCACTGTTGTACATAAGCTTACCAAATAAGATGACATTTTTGACATCTGTCCATTGGTGTACTTGCCACACTTGGCAGACAGAGTGGTGTTCGCAGTAATGATTTTAATATACACAGGAGACGCTGCTGCCCGTCCATGGTGCAGTCTCTTAGTCGCGTAAGACTGGGGGTGGCCCTATATTATAATATTCACATACATTTAGACATTATTTATTTATATGTAAACTCCTCTACAATACTGAATAAAAAAAATATCGTAAGTATGTCTGTACTACGAGAAACATTTCCTGGAATAACAAACTTAATCCTAGACATTGGAACTCCAATCTAAAATCAACGAACTGGATTGTTTAAAGACCCACCATTAAGCAATATGGATCACGACCGTCATACGTCGTGATGAATAAATCATCTGTATTAACTAGATTGTGAATGAAAACGATTGTGTGGGATGCGCGGGCGCCGGTGACGTCAGCACGAGCGACCAATCGCGACCTTATAAGCTGATTCCAATTTCAGAGCTTAGATTTTATAATAACCCTTGTGGAAATAGTTCTAAGGTTCACTTCATAGTTTTGTTTTGAATAATTAATTGGCAGTTCAGTGATATTGTTGTCATGACCATGTATGGCGTTAAAGTTGAGATTAGAATACGATTGATTGTGACGTGAGATTAATTAATATGTTTGTGTAGAGACACAGGTGCTAGATTTTGGAATCTATTTATAATTCGTTCATATATACAAATGCAATGTACACGCTTCTACAACAAACTACCAGAGGCAATCTTAAATATGAGTGACAGAAACTTTAAGAATCACATTAGGAAAAACTTTGTAAAACAGCCTATTATTCATCATCATCATCATCAGGATATTTTTGTCTCCACTGCAGGAGCACAACCCTCTCTCATCTGCCGGAGACAGACGGAGGATTTGGCCTACACTCCCCGCGCTGGCCAGACTGGTTGGGGAGGCCTGATTGATGTTTTATAATGTATTTTACGACATCCACGGGAAGAGTTGGAGTGGTCCTATTCTACTCTACCGGAAACCACACGGCATATTTTTGCTATAGCTTCGCACAATATTTATATAATTGTATACAAACTTGATTTTCTCATTACGGAAATTTGTTGCGCCGTTTCTTCTTCACAGCGCTAACACCTAGGTAGCGGCGGAAGCGGCGCGAAAAAAAATTACAAGTATAAATTTACCAAGTGTACTCATGTGCAATTAATAATTTTGACTTTATTTGTTTTGCTTAAGCAACTTTGTTTTGCTTCAGTTGCGCCGCTGCTAATTCTCTTTAACGTGGAAACGCAGCATGTTCGCGAAGTAAAAATATCCGCTGCCCATCTAAAAAAAAATGGCTTTTCAACAGTACTAAAACATTAAATCGGTTCGTATTTTTAAACGAACTTATAATTATTTATATCCTACATTTATTATGAAAGATCTTGATATGGCAATGATATAATATACCGTGATACATGCCAACTTACATCACCCAATTTTTTTGCTCTTTAAAACTGGAGGTTTCTTTTAATTCGTTCTGAATTATCACGTACATTTCCTAATTTTACATATATGTTCCTTTCAGTTTAATCGGTACAGTAGACAAAAAAGGTTCTCTATTATTAAGGGTTTTAGTTTCGACCCCACAAATCAGGCTAGCAAGGCACTGGGGTGACTTCATATAAGTAGGTAACTAGGTCAAAAATAAAAAAAAAACAGGTCAGCTTACATAACGTTATATCACACATCAGCGAGAGATGGCGCCTTAAGATAAAAAGCCAGGTCGCGTCGAAGCCTTCCCAAAAAGTAAGGAAACTGTAGATACACAGACATTAACAACGAAATAAAAGACCAGTGACAAAACACCAAGAGAAAGCCCCGCACCAAAAACGGCACACAATTACCTATCTCAAGATCTAATTCGTCACTACCTCATTGTAATACATCTTTTGTCTAAACAAAAGTTAAGTGGTCCATTCGAATACAGTAGCACAGCCAGTACCGCCCAAAATGGACATGTATCGTGTTATTCCAGTTTGGATAAAAAGACCATGTCTTGTTTAATTGTTGTTACCGTTTTGGGAGGTAGATAGAAAACGTAATGGACAGATATGGTGCGTGAGTCAGACGCCCACGCACTGGCAGTAGTTTTAACACCCGATCAGCTCTTTTGAGACAGAGACAAGATAAACGATAAGGAGAAAATATCAGCTTTGATTAGAATTATTCATATATATATGATTTATGAGGGTAGAATAATAATTAAGATGATTCCAACGACACCTCATTTTTGCAAATACGACAAGTAGTTTAGGTTTACTCGTCTATCCCCAAACTAGGATGTCCTTCTGTGTAATGGAATTTCGACAAGGATAAAACACTTCACAAATATTCTCACACTTCAAAATAAATTCTCCGATGCTGGGGCGGTGGATACGACTGCATGAAGTCAAGTAGCCTCACCGCCCAGTATCGGACAGCCAAATTATATTATATTTTTAAGTATTTTTAATATTGTGTAATATACTAACATTAGCGAATAAGATATTTGTTACTAACACATATGGATTATGTCTGAAATAAAATTTATTCTATTCTAAATATAAAATCCAGTCAAAGTCAAAGTCAAAATCATTTCTTGCATATGAGTACACTTGGTACATTTATTCACGTCATTTTTTTTATCGACTACCGCTTCCTAGGTGTTAGCGCTGTGAAGAAGAAGGTAGGGGTTATTCTTTAATCGACTAAATCAGTAGCTCGTTATGTATTGTGCTTCCGGAGATACAGAACTGGATATCGTGCCTAGAATAAGGTTTGGTTTTGTATGGGAATTTTCAATCCCGTGTAACTTTTAAACGGAGCACCGACCGAATCTTATTTTTTGCGACTAGGTTCGACTAATTCACCTGGCCAATCGACTAAATCAGGTAGTTCTGGTGGTAGTAGGTGGCCATGCCGTAAGAAGCCTCAGTCTGGCATCACCAACATACCCCTGTAACTTTTAAATGGCGGACCGACTAAATTTGACTAATTACCGACGTTTGTTCCATCTATTCAGAATTGCAATCCGCGTTGGTGGCATGCCAGAATAAGGCCTACGAAATCCAGGCCAGGTATTTATAGAACCCACGACCTCTGGCTCTAGAGTCGAACAACCAAGCCATTAGGTCATATGCCAGTAGGTATGAATAGATTAATTGATTTATTGTAATAGTCTTTTCTACTGTGCACAATCCCAACTAATCCTAACTATATTAGAAATCCGAAAGTCAGTTTGTGTGTATATTTCATTCCAGATTAATAGTCCTATGAAAACAAACGCTATTTACGTCTCGGTAACATATACATGAAAGGGTCACCAGCAGCAAAAATAGGTTTGTATTACCAAGTAAACTTTGCGATCCACTTAGGAACACCATCTATTGTGTATTTTGTTTTCGAGACGCAAATGCGTTTGTTTTCATAGGACTATTAATCTGGAATGAAATATAGGTATGTTTATTTGTGACGCTTTCACGGCTATACTATTGATGTGTTTTCCAAGATATTTTGTATACACATAGCCTGTCCCATTTAAATGAACATAGCCTAATTATTACCATGGGAAAACTGTAAAACAACAAGAAAAAACAATACAATACATTTTATTGCACAAACAAATACAGTTACTAGTTTTAAAAGTTAAAAATAATACAATTTAGGAATCCAGCGATTATTGCTTTAAGCGCTTTCTTTCAGACCGCCTGTCACACAGCAAAAATCCTCGCAGGCGCAGCTAGTAACTCGTAAGGAATAAATAAAATCTATTAAATAGAGTTAGACAAAGATCTAGATATCATTGAACACTTGGACACTATTATTCTAGACCCGCCGCCGGATTTCCTCGCCGATGGCTAGATAACGGTGACCGCTCCTGGGTGGTCACATCGTGCGTACGCGCAGCTCAGCTGTCGTAATAATTCCACTCGGTCTGTGTAGTGGACACAAGGAATAAACAATTTTGTTGAAAATCCTGTACCTCATGCATTTAAAAGTATAATCTCTCTCCTAACTAATATTTATTATCATATTTCCGTGTAGTAGCCGAATTGGAAGACTTAGGGTTCTTCCAAATACGTGTAAATGTGTTCATTCGAGATAGTACTTCTGAAATATTTTTTCATAGTAAACTAAAATAATATAATTTTTTTATTATATTTATTTTATATAATTATTAATCTGCTAAATGTTTATTTTATTCTCGAATTACCATTAAATTATTTTAAATATAAGCAGTATTATAAGTGGTATTTAGTAATTACGTAGTTTATTATGCACCTATTTTGCCCCCGTCACTTTTACTGCCTTTTCTCACACCCTATCCGGTTGGCTGGTAGAGACACCTTTAGAGATAGACTCGCCTTTGTACACAAAATGTCCTAATTGTATTTAGTTTTTAAATGTATGTATATAAATATACATCGAATAAGAGTCTGTTCGTATAACGGAACCTTCAGGATCATATCGTCCACTTTCCTAACTCGTCAAAGACCAATTCCTACCCGCACGCTCGCGGAAGTTGCGGATGACAGCGGGATCCTTGCGCGGGCGCGGGGACAGAACTCTACCAACTGTGTTACGCATGGTCATATAATAGACATCAACGAGTGATCTTTTAATATTTTTTTATTATAATTATAAACCAGGGGATATGACATTACCTCAACCCTCCCCATCATATCAGCCCTCGGATGTCCACTGCAGGACATAGGCCTTCCCCAATGAACGCCACTACATCTGGTTCTTCGCAATTTAATTAACAAAAACACTTTCCAAATTAAATATAACAAATATCTCCATTCCATCTTTTTTGCTAATATCAAAGTTAAAACTTTGTAATTTGTTTTGCTATTCACCATTGCGATATATTTAGTATTCTCTGTCATAGATGTATTTATACACTTCAATATGTATAATTGAAGTGTATAAAGTAAGAGAGCAATTTCTGCCAACAAACTGTAGCCGTTTGCCGGTGTTATTTTAGTATAATATTGGAGAAATAAATAAATGTTATTATTTATTTTTATTATTATTATTTTTTGTCGCCCTCCGCATACAACCGCTTCCGGCCATCTTCTTCAGGTAGACCGCTACTGTAGTCAGGGCTACCGGGAACTGGGTGCTGTGGTTTTCTGTTTCTGCTCATGGGGGAGGGTCTGGTGATGGAGGAAATCTCTAACACACAAGACCTCACTAACTTCTAAAGTATTTTCAAATTGCGGGGGACATAGTGTAAATTTGGATGTTTTACTTTCTTAGTGTATATTTTTATATAGTTTTCTGTATTTTCATAAATGTACAAAGAAGAGTAATTGAATTTAAATATTATGTCTTCTGTCACTAGTGAACTTTTAATTTATTATCAGTAATAATAAATATATAAAAAAACTAAACAGAAATATCTGTCTACTAAGAAAATATCAAACAGAAGACTAGTTTCTTGGTTCCTATAAATTATACATACGTGTCAATCCGGCCGCCAAGCGTAGTGATTATGGCAAATCCCCCAATGGACAGCCCACCAAGAGTGGCATTCTATTGGGGAGGCTTATGTTCAGCAGTAGACGTGTTTCGCCTGATGATGATGATATGTATCACTAATTCGTACGTGCAAGTTAAAACAATTCGAGTAAATTAAATTTGAAACATATAGGTTTTGTAAATATAGACTGTAAATATACATTGGTTTAGAGTGCAAAATGCACGGATCCACGTATCTTCAAGCAAAGTGAATTACACGAGAGTGCAGTGCGAAACCACTGCACTGCAAAGTGCATTGGATCACTGTAGTTGAGTAAAAATTCAGTAAAATTGGTTTCCGTTGGGAGATTTGATTTGAAAGTTGATATAGATTAAGATCGATGGTCATACCAGGCGAGGTTCTATTTTAGGGATGGTTTACTATAGGGTTGTTCAAAGCCACTAAAACGCGCCGCTCAGCACTTTTTCTATACAAATCGCGTGTTTTATTTATTTCGCATATGTATATTGAAGTGTAATAAAAATAAAAGAGAATTTATTCATCAACACAAGTTCAGGTATTAAAGTACTTATCAATTATTCTACGGTGAGATGAAATGGACGATGTCTTAGCAAAGCGCTGCTTTTCAGGCATCGCCATTGTATTGTCACCAGGAGGGTCTGATCACCATTATGTCAGCCCTTAGATGTCCACTACTTGGCATAGACCTTCATGGTGCTACGTCATTCCGCTTCCGGCCACCTTCTTCAGGTATAAATTATTTATTTTGACTTTTTGACTGTACTTTTTAACTATGACATTTCAATGTATTGTTAATGTTTGTTGTAATGAATAATTGTATAAATTTGCATGCTATTGATAATGGCTGAATTGATGTTACTTTAGGCTAATTTTAACATCTGGTATTTGTACCAATTTAAGAGCAAATAAATGATTTCTTTCTTTCTTTTTTAGATCTTGTAACTGTAAAGTGTATCGTATTGCAGACCGCTACTCTAGCCAGGAATAGTAGGGCTTTCGGGTGCTGGATGATGTGGTTTTCTGTTTCTGCTCATGGGTTTGATGATAGAGGAAATTTCTAACAAACAATAAATCACTCACTTCTAAAGTAATTTCACAATGTCCTGATGACCTGGTGTAAATCTGGATTTAAAAAAAAAAGTTTTTATTTTTTAGTTTCTTAGTATATCAGTATCGTCATCATCAGATTATTTTTGTCTCCACTGTAGGAGCACACCCCTCTTTCATCTGCCGGAGACAGACGGAGGATTCGGCCTACACTCCCCACGCTGGCCAGACGGGTTAGGGAGGCCTGATTGATGCTATATAATGTATTCCCTTAGTCGCCTTGTACGACGTCCACGGGAAGAGCTGGAGTGGTCCTATTCTACTCTACCGGAAACCACACGGCAATATCAGTATATTTAGTGTAAATTCGTTATTTATTTAATGTGTTTGTAAATATTTTTACCCGAAAATGAATAAAAGAGACGGATATAACTGGAAGTATAAGTATTTACTTATAGTAGTTCTGATATTTGATATTTGCGACCCAGACGCCTCTGGAAGCACGAGTACGGACGCACCCGGGGGAAATCTAGAGGAGCGTGTCTACGATATACAGAGACACTTGTACGTTCTGCACAAAATGCAATACTGCATTTTAATATAGTCTATGTTATTAGGTTAGTGCATGCAGTTTTATGGTAAGAAAAGGCTTGTATCCGAGAGGGGAGGGCGGAGAACGGGAGCAAAAACAAATACAAATTATTGATAGACTACGATAGCTAGACGCCAAACGTCTATCACAATATGGCACAAGATCTGTTAGAGAGTACAAAATGTTTGTTCGACTGATATTATACGCAATTCTTACGGAGTAGGCTGAACGATGAATGCCTCTTGGGAGCCGTGGTAGCCGGTTGGTGTGCACTCGCCACTCGAAGTTCATGAGGTCGTGGGTTCAAACCCCGCTCGTACCAATAAGTTTTACGAAACTTAAGTACGGTTTATTTATAATACCACAGGCTTTTCGGTGAAGGAAAACATCGTAAGGAAACCTGCATATGCCGAAAAAGAAATTCTAAGGCGTATGTGAAGTCCACCAAATCGGCTTGGGGCACCGTTGGTGGTCAGGGGTTTGGCACAAAAGATCCTGAAGGGTCAAAGTGTCGCCAGGTCTTCCTGGCCCCCTAAGAAGATAAGATAATGCCTATTGAAGTTAAAATCGAAATAGGTACAAAATATTTAAACTCAGTTTTAAATTAATGCTATGTTACGGTTTTCCGGATTTGAAAAGGGCCACCCCAATCTTCCCGTGGGTGTGGCTACTAAGGGAGTGCATCAGGAAAGGGCAGCAGTGTTCTCCTGTGTATATTAAGATCATTACTGCGATTATCAATCCGCCTGCCAAGCGTGCTGATTAGGCTTATCCCCCAATGAACAGCCCACCAAAAGTAGTATTCTGCTGGGGAGGCTAATGTTTAGAACTGGATGCATTTCAGCTGATATTGTCGTTAAATAATTATCTTGTCATTACAGTGGGGAACCAAGTTACAGGGCCTCGGGGAATGAGGGGGTTTGTTGTCATTTGTTCTTATTATTCTCAGCAACTCTATTCCTAGCTTAGGCCTCCTCAAAAATGCCGTCTCCTCCTATCTCCCGCTTCTCTGTGCCTTGTGAAAAGAAGAAAAAAAATAAGAAATTTACTTTATGTATATTATCATCTATCCATACAATACAATACACTTTATTGCACAAATAAATACAGTTACCCCTTATAAAAGTTACAAATAGTACAATTTCAGACAAACCTATCCATCTTCTTGGATAGGTTTTTCTTCTTTAAATCTGTTTTTTTTCTTTAAATGCTGGCATTAATACAGAAAACGATGCAGAAGTACACAAGAGGGTGGTATCTACTCAAACTGATCCTACAGCAAGTAAATATATAGACAAATGGAAATACATAAAAACACAGCATACATAGAAGTATGTAAATTAAATTACCTGCAAACATATACTAAGTTATGACTTCCTAAAGCAAGCAGCTATAAAAAGCAGTACAGCATCAACGATCTCTATATACTACTAGATGGAGCGTTCCAAACAATCGCTCTGTTCCACGCAAGGAGCCGCAACTCAGTTAAATTCACTTTGAAACTTGTGCAGTTACTACGCAGTACATTTAATTATTTACTAAATATCGACGCTATTTACCCGTATCGTCAATATTTAGTAATAATTAAATGTTCTGCGTAGTAACTGCACAAGTTTCATTGTGAATGTGAAAGACGTGTGGCTACTTGCGTGTAACAGAGCGATTGTTTGGAACGCTCCATCTAGTAGTACATAGAGATCGTTGTACAGCATGGACTAATAGCATAACGCAGCCCCACCAGCAGTCCACCATAGCGCCTTAGCCCCACTAGCCTTCGAGTTTCCCACTTTCCCAACCGGCGTGAAGTTGGCTATGCTGCGGTGGGCGGGGCCGGGGCGGGGCGAGGTGTGTCTCAGTGCGCGGCAAGTCGCCGACCATAGACGTAATGTCGTACACTGCGTGGCGATTTCCCGTACCAGCCATGTTTCCCACTCGATTTGAGGATCAAAAACTACGCGATACAAAGTGTTTAATTCTTAGCTTTTGTTATATTTTAACGGAATTTGTTCTGAAAGTAGAGTATATCAAAAAATCAAAATATAGACATAGACATACTTTATTGATAACTTCCGTTACAGCTCAAATTACAAGCGCCACAAGCTTGCACCTTTCATCATCATCGTCATCATCACCAGGTTATTCTCGTCTCCACTGCAGGAGCACAACCCTCTCCCATCCACCGGAGACATATGGAAGACTCGGCCTACACTCCCCGCGCTGGCCAGACGGGTTGGGGAGGCCTAGTTGATGTTTTATAATGTATTCCCTTAGTCGCCTTGTACGACATCCACGGGAAGAGTTGGAGTGGTCCTATTCTACTCTACCGGAAACCACACGGCAATACAATGCACCTTTAATATTTATTTATATTGAATACATCATCATGATGATGATCAGCCCTTAGACGTCCACTGTTTCACCTTCCTTCCCCAATGAACGCCACCACACCTGGTCTTTCCGGCCACCTTCCTCAGGTCGTCGGTCCCACCCTGCACGTGCCGATCCGCGGTCTCCACTCCAGAACTCGTCTGCCCCAACGGCCGTCGGTTCTGCGACAGATGTAGTCCGCCCACTGTCTTGCTAATCCTTTAGGCTATGTCGGACTCCTTCGTTCTTCGTCGGATCCCTTCATTACGAATCATATCCAAGAAACCCCGAACATAGCCCTCTCCATAGCATATTTATTACATATTGTATTTATAATTACAAAACAATACACTTTATTGCACAAACAAATACAGTTACACGTTATAAAAGTTACAAATAGTACAATTTAGGCGGTCTTATTGCTTTAAGCGATTTCTTCCAGACAACATTTAATTATTTGTTTTGCTACGCGACAAGTGCATTTTAAAAACTAACACTATCAACGGTTAGACAAGGTTGACCCTAGAAAGCTCTTTGATTAATAAACAGTGGGGAACCGAGTATAAGGGCTTCGAGGAGTGAGGTGCGATGAAGAAGGAGGGAAGGAACTTCCATAAACACCGTATCGCACAGCGCTATAACTGTCACAGTACTCCGACGGTCCCCTTCTGTCGCACACTTCATACATTCAAACACATTTAATTACCTACTACTATCAACCAATCTGTCCGTACACGTAAACTATCGAGAAAGGGACAACGTTATACATCAACACATAAGTGCTTCTCTTTCTAACCGGCTGGTACTATGGCGCGTGCGTAGAGTGTCACTTCTTTACGTAAAAATATTTAGTATTCTGTGGCTGTAGTAAAGTAATTATTTTCTGTCAAGCGTAAGTTAGGATTTGGTTATTTATTTTAATTGACATGGTTTTCATAATATAAAGTAACAGATATAACGGCAGCCAATCAAACAGGTGAGCAGAAACGCATCTATAATAAAGCGTCTGACCTTTACCTACACTATTTGTCGTTTCTCATGATTTATTCATGATTCTTTGGCTTTTTGCGGCGTAAAGTGCGTATAAAACTTCATGGAAACTCTATAGGTACGCTCATAGAAATACTTTTTAAATAAACTTCGCCCTTAAGGCTTCGAGTTAAGGAATAGCTGTAAAGTGTTGCCAGTAAAAAATGTTTGCAAATGCATAAGTATGGTTGATATTGTAATTGGCGCCACATTGTTCAGCAGTGAAACTACGAACGGACAAAGTCACAAGGAAGTCACATAAAAATGGGCAATGTAAATGGAATTCAATTTTAGAGATACTTATTTATTCATATGTTTCTGTCAAAACGGAAACTGTTATAAAAAACCTTTTTTGATCGTCGGTTTGAGCTGAAATTGTGGGAAATTAAGGAAAATTTCTTTTCCGAAAACTAATATTTTTTGTTCTTGCCTTGCTGCTGAATTTCAATACAAATAGTCTACCTTTTGTTGTTGCTTCATCAAAGCCAAAGTGATCTAATATATTCAACTACTAACATTAAAATGGGCCCGATTCTGAAGTCACAAGGTTAAAATTTGACAGCATTAAAACAGTTGCTATCCTTGTCACACAGTATTATAAAGATAAAGACGAAACTAATTTTAGTGCTGTCAAATTTTAAATGTGTGCTTTTGGAATTGGGCCCATTATTAACTTATATCCATAACGTAAGCACAAATAAAATAAATGTCTACTAAAAAGGGGTTTGCAATTGCAATGCCCTTTTAACTTCTGCATCGGTAAGGCTCTAGTGGCACAACCCACCGATTTCACACAATTAACGAATCATCATCATAATCAGGTTATTTTTGTCTCGACTGCAGGAGCACAACCCTCTCTCATCTGCCGGAGACAGACGGAGGATTTGGCCTATACTCCCCGCGCTGGACAGACGGGTTGGGGAGGCCTGATTGATGTTTTGTAATGTATTCCCTTAGTCGCCTTGTACGACATCCACGGGAAGAGTTGGAGTGGTCCTATTCTACTCTACCGGAAACCACACGGCTCAAATTAACGAATGTCACTATAAAATTAATTTATCATAACTACAACGCATCTTTACCAAGTTTTATCAAAATACTGGTGACTGGCGAGGTTCCCTTTTAAGCACATCATTTTCAGTTTTAGAGGTTTATTATGCACTTGTGGTTCCCGGCTTCGAATAAGGCCACCCCCATTCTTCCTGTGGGTATTATCAATTTGACTAAGGGATTGCACCAGGGACGGTCGTTCTCCTGTGTATAGTAAGATCATTACTGCGATCACCAATCCGCCTGCCAAGCGTGGTGATTATGGCATATTCCCAATGGACAGCCCTCCAAAAGTGGCATTCTATTGGGGAGGAATATGTTCAGCAGTAGAAGTATTTCGGTTGATGATGACCATTAGTTTATAGATGCTGTGACTTTGAATTTGTTTTTATAATATTAGGATCTCACAAAAAAAGATGCTTAGTACAAACGAGTCTCCCCGTTCGAGATATTCAAAGACTTATCATTGTGCGAGTTCAAAGTGACTTTCAAAACGAAAGTACCACCGATCGCAGTTCGAACGCTCGATCGATAGGCATGCGTTCGGTTGCAAAAACAGCTACGTGCGACGAAAGAATCGATAGATTACAGTTTTTGCTGCGCCCCTCGCTAGCCGAACGACATTGTTCGCTGGAGACGTCAATTAGAGTTAATGATGAACGGCGTTTTAAAGCGAGTGGCGATTGTTTTGAAATTCAGTCAAGCGATATCATGGGACTAATTCTAGATTCATTTTAGGAGTGGTTCCAGTCTGCGATTTCATCTTCGTCATCAGCCTGAATACGTCCACTGCTGGACATAGGCCTCCCCAAGAGAATACCACTTCTGGTAAGATGTCCATTGGGGGATTTGACGTAATCACCACACTTGGCAGGCGGATCGGTGAACGCAGTAATGATCTTAACATACACACACAGGGGAACGCTGCTGCCCGTCCCTGGTGCATTCCCTTAGTCGCCTTGACGACACCTACGGGAAAGATAGGGGGTGGCCCTATTCTAAGCCGGGAACCACACGGCATATTCTAAGATTTCACCTTATCTAAGCCTAATTTTAAGCCCTAGCTCTGAGTGAAAACAAAGGGGTGCCAAATGAAAGTGTTAATTGGGTTTTATAACAATGACGTGGTTAAAAAAAATTAATATATCTATTTCCATAGTGCTTAAAGACAAAAGTCTTTAATCAGTGCGTTATGACTATCATGACCTCATCATGTCAGCCTTTAGACGTCCACTGCTGGACATAGGCCTTCCCAATGAACGCCACCACACCCGGTCCTCCGCCCTCCTCATCCAGCCGCTTCCGGCCACCTTCTTTTAGGTCGTCGGTCCATCTGGCGGCGGGGCGTCCCAACCTGCGCGTGCCAATCCGCGGTCTCCACTCCAGAACTCGTCTGCCCCTACGGCCGTCGGTTCTATCATGACCTACGGCGCTGAAACGTGGACACTGACGGTAAGCCTGATGATATTTTTTTTTATTTATTCATTAAACAATTTGCATTGTGTTGAATATAATAATTAAAGGAAAAAAACATATTAATTATAAAAACTTAAGCATAGTAGTTACAATAATAAAATAGCAACAATAATGAATGTCAACGGTGCTAGCTATGGAGAAGGTTATGCTCGGATTTTCTTTGAAAGAATCGCAATAAGGATATCCGAGTATGAACAAAACATCACCGACATAGCTGAAAGGATTAAGGAGTTGAATTGGCAGAACTTATTTCCGTTGGACCAGAAGTTCTGGAGTTAAGACGTGTAGGGTGGGACGCTCCATCCCCGCCAGATGGACCGATGACCTAAAAAGGTGGCTTTATGCAGAGGATTTGTGTCATGGCGGTCATTGAGGAAGGCCTATGTCGAGTAGTGGACGCAGACAGACCGACGTGGCTGTGCTGTTTGACTAGTTTTACAATTACTCGTAAACAAACATGGCGAATTGAATCGGTTTGAAAAAGAAAGAAGAGAAAGAAAGAAAGAAAATCATTTATTCACTACCACAATTGGCACACACAAAGAAAATACCAACAAAGCAAGAAAAAGGAAAAATAAATAAATAAAAATTATAAGAAATAGAGAAAACAATTTAAAATTTTTAACATAGTTAAAATAGTATGCGTGTGCCGTGGCAGCAAAAGGGCAAACGACTCAGCATATGCCTAGCCCAAGTAAGGTGCTAGACGCTGATTTTCAGTCGCACCCGGTGCAGAAAAGCTTGTCTACAGTGCCAAACAAAGAAGTAATAAATATGATATGTGTAATTGCAATACGTATGTACCTAGATAATATAATGTTTGGAAATCGGAATTTTTATTTGCATAAACCATTGCGTGTAGCGCAAAAAAATTATAATAAATGTATCACAAATAAGCTTTACGAAAATACTATTATACTAACTATAACCTATAAATAAATAATCTACCACAACCCATAGTTCAAAAACCAATAGACAAAATAATTGGAATTCACCGCGCGGAACGTCTCTATCTAACGAATTTCTAATTTATTGTGCACGATAGAGAGGCGAGATACACACCCCGGCAGTAAATCCTGCGCGCACGCATCTAATCGCGCGCGGCGCTATCTAGCGGCACCTTTGCGAACTAAGATGTAGACGCCGCGCCGCCCGCGCGTAGGGACCGATTAGACCTATACGCGTAGCAATATTTCTATTCGGCTTCTATTTGTATTATCTAGAAGAGTGCTAGGTGAGATAAGTGATTTAATTGTTTATTTGCGTAAGCCGTAAGTGCTAGAGAAAAGGTCCTTCGAGCCGGATAAGGTAAAGTATATACAAATTTTTAGAAATAATTTTGATTTACTATATTTATAATTATCAACTGCCAGTAATAATAATATTTAATTCAGATTAATAAATCCATAGGTATAAAATAATAATCTATAAAAAAATTGGTAGACTAATTTAATACGAACAATAAGTAACAAACCTTCAGATATAATGAGACCTTCTATATTAAACTTCCCTACAATCTGAATTTGTTTACGAATAGGTACTTAAATAGTATACAGTTCTGATACCGGATGTTCTGATACAGTGAAAGTTCTGAAAAAGTAGTATTTATCATCAGTAACGCCAGCTAACGGCGAAACTCGATCTTTCTGCTTGCGACAATCTAATTAAAACGAATATTTTTGTAATTTTAATACGAAAGTGGTAATTTATTGTGATGCCATCAAACCAGCTTTGTAGATAGCATCACAGGAGGCCCCCGAGGAGTCGCAGCGACGGGCGGTAAGTGCAGAAATTACATTCTCTGTAGCCTATCGTCTTTACAACAACAACATCGTTTGTTCCGAATTTAAGACAACAAATTAATTATAAAGGCATAAAACCCGCAGTAACATAAAATAGTGATGTGCACCGTACGATATCGATAGGTCTGCCGCGGCGTGGTCGATAAATCGCGGCTGTCGACACCACGCACGGCGCATGCACTGCAGAGCTAACGAACTGACGCGCAGACTTTCATTAAGAAGTTTCGATTACATTTTGTGTAAATTAATGACTTTTATGAACAAGTTACGTTGACGGTTTTAATATTAAAAAAGTTGTACCTGGTTTGAGACCGATGTAAAGATGAGATGTTGCTTACCTGAAAATAAAGATTTGAGTTAATAGAGAAATCTATCACGATTGCATTATACAAAAACATATCAATTAAAAGTAACATATCTAGTATCTTGGATAGAAAATATTTTTTTAAAGGGTTTTACGGCCCTGGACGCCGATATTTTAAGCTCGTCTTAATTTGCAATGTTAATACACAAAAGTCAGCGGTTACAGCATAAAATTAAAAAAAATATGGACACCACTAAGTTTTTGGAAATTTTAACAATAGTTCGTTACTTAACTTCTGGTAATTTATTCAACATTCAAATTTAAAATGTATTTATTGCATAACCATCAGTATTATTAAAGTTATCAAAAATATAATTATTCTAAGTCCAACGCCTCGTTGGTCTAGTGGCGTGGTCATTGCACTCGAGCGCCAGAGGTTCGATTCCCACTGGGGACAGACCAACTTTGTACAATTTGTACAAGTTTGTCCCGGTCTGGAATTATATTTGTTAATTGTCATATACTTTTAATTTCCATAGCACAGGAGTAAACACTAATTTGGGATTAGGCAAGTGTATGTATATTATGTCTCCGGCAGATGAGAGAGGGTTGTGCTCCTGCAGTGGAGACAAAAATAACCTGATGATGATTTATATTATGAAATATTTATTTTATTTAACCAGTAAACTCAGGCTCCCCGATACAGACTGCATGGTCTAGTGTGGGAGCTCCAATATGTATTGTCCTGTTAATTTTTATGTTTTAATCGTACTCAATTGATGTAATCATATAATTTTAAGGATGACTGTAATAATTTATGAATCTGGTAATTTATAATAATAAACTATTTGAATTTGATTTAATAGCATACACCTTAAAAGGCGCAACTTCGTTCTTTTCGCTGTGGAGACGATGGGACCGTGGGGGCTGGAGGCGCGTCGCCTTGTCGCCGACTTATCGAAGCGCCTAGTCGACTTGTCGGACGACCGGAGGGCTGGTGCGTACCTCGGCCAGCGCATTAGCCTGGCCATTCAAAGGGGAAACGCAGCCAGTGTTCTGGGCACCCTACCGCAGGGCAGCGACCTGGAGCCCATTTTTTTATCTCTAATTAATTATTTATCTGTATTTTTTATTTATTTTTATGAGTAGTTAATAAATGAAAAATGCATCTGTGAATACAATAATTTATATATATATTTTAACTGGACTTTAATAAATTGCTTGAATCCATGGCATACATTTACTTACGCAGATCTTGACCTAACAGGTGAAATTAATCAGTTAATTATAGCATGCAAAACAAACATTATTTTCGAAGATGGGCTGAAAGTAAGAAGATATATTGCATCTCACTCATTTTATATAAGATCGGTTGAGACAGTGCTTTGTGCTGGCTAAAGGAAATTTTGGGCGCAAATATCGGCGGGCGGGCGCGGCAGCTTTGATGTTCCCGCGCAAAGCAAACGTGGCGATCATCGCGACGGTAATTGCTCGAATAGTGATGGGACAGTCGATGTTTTGGTTATCGATAAAATCTTGATTGCAATCCAATTTCTACCATCATCATCAGACGAAATACGACGACTGCTGAATAGTATCATCTTCTCCCGTGGATGTCGTACAAGGCGACTAAGGGAATACATTATAAAACATCAATCAGGCCTCCCCAACCCGTCTGGCCAGCGCGGGGAGTGTAGGCCAAATCCTCCGTCTGTCTCCGGCAGATGAGAGAGGGTTGTGCTCCTGCAGTGGAGACAAAAATAACCTGATGATGATGATGATGATGATGATACATACACTTGCCGAATCCCAAATTAGTATTTTCTCCTGTGCTATGGAAATTAAACAAGGATATGACAATTTACAATAGAAAGTCACTTTTGGTGGACTGTAAAGTGGGGAATTTGCCATAGTCCCCACGCTTGGCGGCAGGTAGATTGGTGCTTGCAACAATGATCTTAATATAGACAGGAGACCACTGCTGCCCGTAGCTGGTGCAAGTCGCCTTTACGACACCCATGGAAAGAAAGTGGCCCTATTCTAAGCCGAGAATTACACTCATTTGCATCATAAGACGGTTGTATATTTTTTGTAATAATTAATTTAAAAATAACTTAAATTTTTTGTAGTTAAAACTAATATTTTAAAATCATACAAAATATTTAAAATTAAATTTTAAATCAATGTTATATTACGACGCCGTGTGGTTCCCGGTTTAGTATAGGGCCACCCCCAGTCTTCCCGTGGGTGTTGTCAATTGCACTGGAACGGGCAGCAGCGTTCGCCTGTGTATATTAAGATCATTACTGCGATCACCAATCCGCCTGCCAAGCATGCTGATTATGGCAATTCCCCCAATGAACAGCTCACCAAAAGTTGCAATCTATTTGGGAGGTTCATGTTCAGAGTCTAATGATGATATATAATATCGATAAGAGCGCATCTCTACGCGAAAGGTCGATAATTATGAATTGAACATTTTGTTACCGAGTCGCGCGGCTGACCGGTCGCCCCAGGCGTATGCCATAATTCTCTTTTTTCCTTTACTATACTTTCTTTCTCAGAGCGTCTTCGTGAAAGTACACTTAAGGAAATGAATAAAAAATTAGGTCAAGCGCGAACACGCTTAATGCGTTGAGGGTTCCGTATTTCCGCTCCTGGGATATGCAAATGAATAGAAAAGATCTCGACTTCCATTAAGTCTCACGACTGCCACTTCGTTATTTGATATTTTAATCATCTAATTGGTCCATTTCGAGAAGTGGTATTCAAAATTAATTGAATGATTACTTAGAAGGCATTTCATGTAAAATTGAAAATTAAAAGAGAATTTCAACCGATGTTTATATCTATAATGTCTTCTTACAGTAGAGTTTTAATTTTAAAGTTAATCCCACTATCCCACTATTATTATAAACTAGCTTTTTCCCGCGACTTCGTCCGCGTAGGTTTCGATATTTACACACTGCTTTCAACGGTTAATTTGGTTTCCCGTACGAATGAGATGTTTTTTTCGGCATAAAATCCATCCTATGTCCTATTCCAGGAACTAGCCTATATATGTGCCAAGTTTCATCCCGATCCGTCGAATGGTTGAAGCGTGACTGAGTAACAAACACCCAAACATCCACCAGCCTTTACGTACACGTCCGTGTGTGCGCTTAAATAATAGTAGGGCTGGCTTCTGGCCCAGCGTAATCGAGAGAGGGACAATATTGTAAGTCAACAACATAAGTGCGTCTCTTTCTAACTGAAAACGCCGGCAGTGCGTACTGCCAGATGTGCTCTGTTTTGCGGGCGACGATATACTGGCGGGGGAAATGAGTGTCGCTTCTTTACCTAGTAATATTTAGTACGTTGCCTTTTTTTAATATTTTTTTAGGCTATATTTTTTCTTGTATTTTTTTTATTAGATCACTACTAGAGCGTGCATACATGTAGACTGACTAGATATCATAGGCATAGACAACGACAGCTTGCGTTGTTTGTATTAAGTTATATAGTGTTATTTAACTTATTAATGCCATAAGAATTAATGACAATCTCGGAACATTTAATTAGTATACTGTACTGCCTCATTATCCTATCTAGGGGTTATTATTGGCCCAGATTTTTCATCGCACGATTTTAATAGAAAAGGTGATCTTTTCATAGGCTAACTAGGATTTTTATCTTTAACGTTGTCATGGACTCTGAGGATCAAAAACTACCAATACAAATTTCGTTCAGATCCATTACTTCCAGAATTTCAATTCGAGATGAGGTCATTAATTTTAAGTGGAACCCTAAAATTATCACACCTGACGTCAGCACCTATCATCGTCACCTGTTCCTCTAAACACTATCATTACAGAAATTATCACCTCCAACCGTTTCATCGAGCAATGTGATGGTAATGACGGTTTTGTGACGGTAATGACGGTTTTTGTTGCTGACCGATACTCGCTCGCTGGAGTAATAGAATGTTTGTTTAAATCTATTATGTTTTGGTAGCTCTGTATTTTGGTATAAGTTAGAGAATTGAGCGGTTTGAAAATTGACTTGATTTTATAAATTCCCCGTTTTGTATTTGATTAATAAAAAAACATATTCCAGACCCCACAGAAAAATTACTTACACATAAAAACCAACTAAGCTATTTTAAGTCTATTTTGCTTGCCTATGTTATTATTTTCAATTTATCTTATACTTTACAATCACCATTTTTAAAACTAGTACTGGGTCCTCATGGGTAGACGCCACTCTAACCTTTCTCACATCGTTGCAAAATTATAGTTATTGCATATTCGGAATAAAAAAAAATATCGATTGGGATGGGCTTATATAGAAACGACACGGGACTCAGACCATTCGACGTAGATTTGTCTACAAATCTCATACAAATCAAAACCAACCGTAGATTTTAGATTGTTTCAAATAGAAAAAACTAAATCTCGGGTGCTTATAGGATTTTTCAAGCATAAACTATCTATTATGTTGCTCGATACAGTTACAAAGAAATGATTTAAAAATTCGTAACTTAAACCAGATCTGTAACAATTCCGTTGATTACAAATATGATCGGATAATAATAATTTAATAAGTTGCTTGATATACGAGTAGTTAAAAAAATGTTTTAAACATTTCGTAACTAAAACCGGATTTGTAACAATTCCGATAAATGACAAGTACCTATTAAGTTGCTTGATATGGTAACAAAGAATCCTACTAATATTATAAACGCGAAAGTTTGTAAGTATGGATGGATGTTTGTTACTCATTCACGTAAAAACTACTGAACGGATTTTAATGAAACTTTACAATAATATAGCTTATACATCAGAATAACACATAGGCTACAATTTATAAAGATATTGTGTGGATTGTCCAAAATATAAAGTAAACATGAAGTAAATGTCAACTTTATTTTAAAAAAAACATTAATTCTGTAGTCCAACGGGCGGAACCGCCGTCAGCAGGCTAATTTTACGTATATGAATATTTTCATTTCTTTAAGGATTTAGATGACTAAATCCTTGATCATTTTCTGAATCATTTTCATTTCTTTAAGGATTTAGACTATGTTCATACATAATAATGTGTAATGTAAAGTTGTCCACGCGGACGAAGTCGCGGGCAACGGCTAGTGTTTTATAAATTCTTAACTTAAATCAGATTTGTAACAATTCCGATGAAAGACATGTAGTATCAGATGATTACCATTTATTAAGTTCCTTGATAGACCTACAAAGAAAAATTAAAAAAATTCGTAACTTAAACGAGATCTGTAACAATTCCGATGAATAAGAAATAAGAACGGATGATGTAACCAGTTAATGAATTGCTTGATATAGTTAGAAATGTGTTGAAAATTTCGTAACTTAAACCATATCTGTAACAATTCCGATGAATGACAAATAGGAACGGATGATTACACTCTGCTCGATCATTAACGTGTAATTGGTTCGATCGGCCGATCGATCCGATCCACCTGTAACGATGTCGAATCTACGATTAATAGCGGTTTGATTTTGTTCTTTTTTTAGTTAATTGTTAGTAGGATTCTGATAATTGAGATCGAGATGATATAATTTGTATTTACTCAGTGAGTTGTTATAGAATATTTGATGGACTAAAATGTTACGAGTATATATACTTATGAATGATGATCTACAGTTTGTGGTCTGGCATCCTGAAGAAAGTTTTACTTCACCAAGGTTTTACATCATTGGCATCATGAATCGATGTCCATCTAAAAGTAAGCAGCGAAGGTTTCCAATAGACATGTGCAATCTTTCATCATCATCAGCCTAAATACGTCCACTGCTGGACATAAGCCTTCCCCAATGAACGCCATCACATCCGGTTCTCCGCCCTCCGCATCCAGCCGCTTCCGGCCACGTTCTTCAGGTCGTCGGTTCATCTGGCGGCGGGGCGTCCCACCCTGCGTGTGCCAATGCGCGGTCTCCACTCCTGAACGTCTGCCCCAACGGCCGTCGGTTCTGCGACAGATGTGGCCGGCCCAGTGCCACTTCAATTTGCTAATTCTTTCGGCTATGTCGGTTACCTTCGTTCTTCGTCGGGTCTATTCATTACGAATCATATCCTTCAAAGAAACCCCGTGCTTGTGAAGCCACGGGCTGATATGATGATAGGTATCATGAAGTCAATAAAGAAAATTTGTGAACTAGCCCATTCTCGCTGTCAGTCTTAATTGATCTCGACAGACATTAGGGAGCTAAGAAGTCTGCCTATTGCTGTATTGCTAAGTAAAGCCGCAGGCCGGTGCTAGTGGGCAATACGTTACTGTCGCGCGCTGTGACACCGTTTTTGCATGGAGCCGTGTTAAAGCTCGTAAATCCTGTCATTTCCACGTCGCCCGCTCGCATTGACGAGATAATGAGTGAATACATCATTGGGTTGGGCCATGCAACAGGCGTTAGTAACGAAATCGAAGCATTATCATTTTTAAAAAGATACGATAACACTTATTGAACATCGACACATAGAAGTACCTCTCTTCAAAGTCAGTACTCATCTATCAGTATATCTTTAAAATTATCCTCAGGTGAGTCAGGTTTAGTTATCACAGCTTTGGAAAATATATAGCCTCCTAATTTTACAAACTCTGTCAACGTAGGCGGACTAAGCTGGATTGGGTCGGTAAGTGTCATGATCGATCGGAACTATTCTTTATTATTTACTAGCTGTTGCCCGCGACTTCGTCCACGTGGACCACTTAAAATCACAAATTATTATATTTTCCTCTAGGAATGAATTTTTATCGGGATAAAAACTATCCAATATCCTATTCTAGGACCTAACCTATATGTGTGCCAAGTTTCATCACGATCCATCCAGTGGTTGAAGCGTGATTGGGTAACAAACATCCAAATATCTAAACTTTCACATTTATAATATTAGTAGGACTGTGTACAGAGCACAATGTTATCTAATGTAGATGACAGTACATTATAATTATTAAAACATTTAGACTATATCTGATTCCTCCTCTGCCACCACCGTTATCCACGGGAAGTTGGGGAAGGTTGCCTGTCCCAGAATCGAACCCTATTATAACGACGGATAAAATTTTCTTATTTCATGGCCACACAACGCGCCTAAGAGTATTCAAAATCAATTAACAATAACGTGGAAACAGCTTATTACCTGTAAAAGGTTTGAAATTATTTAAAAAAATTGACGTATCGATTGAATCGGTGAATTCATATAATCGATATAAAATGCGACACTATTACTATATAATTTATAGAGTAAAATTGTTTATACAAGTTTCTGCTTCTCTAGGTATGAGATACTCATGGTTAATTTTTATTTAAAAAATCTAAACAAAATATAACGATGAGACTTTTGATGGAGCGACGATCTGCGTAAGGCGGCTGGCAGAGCTGGATGAGCAGAACCAAAAATCGGGTTCAGTGGCGCGCCTTGGGAGAGGCATATGTCCAGCAGTGGGCTCTTACAGGCTGATGATGAGACATTTGAGTCAAGAGCATAAGACTTGCTATTCCGTATGTTCGTCTGTCTTAATTATCCCGAATGTGTCTTTATCAATTCATAAACCTATATACATAGGTAAGTTATTTTTCATTGATAAAAACGATAACGTTACCTAGATGTACATACAGCATCCTAATTTATTGCTCTTTACGGTCTCAGTATCAATTCTTCCCATACAGTAATTTTTAATTGTTTAGTCATATATTCGGATTCTAAGTAATTGTCTCGTCTGGCCCACAAAATCAAAATGGCCAGGCGGCTTCCTCCAACTGAGGAGTCCAAGCTACCGGAAAAAGAAACGCCTATCCGGCAGTGTCCAGCAGTACCGCCTTCTGCACCACCGCCGGAAGCGAGCCCACACGGAGTTCCAACCGCCTCAGGTGGTCAGCAAGGCTACTTGGAACTTATCCGTTCGTGGACAGGCCTATTGAGTTGATTTTGGTCAACTAAACACCTCACATGTAGGTAATCTCGTGTGCCAGGTCCAGATACTTGTTTTCTTAACTGTTACGGCCTCCACGATATTCTCATCATACGAGATAGTGACGTCAACCAAAATGGTTTTACTCTGCGCCTTTTTCCTTAAATCTTTACTTGGTGAGGGTTTCTACTATTTAGAAAATGTTACCCTCATAGTATTTGCAACTAACTAATAGAAAATAAATAATTATTTATTTTCTACATTACATTACAATTACATTACTTATGTATTTTCAAACTTTATTAAAAATACATTTTTTTATCAAATTTAGTACTAAACGCATTATACTTCTCCTATCGGTTACTCTAAGGTTGACTGGAAGAGATCCCTAAGTGGGATAAGTCCGCATTTGTACACAGTTTAATTCCTATTTTATTATTGTTGTTGTTGTCATTTTTGGTACAATAAAGCGTACAACATACATACATACATACATACATACATACATACATACATACATACATACATACATACATACATACATACATACATACATACATACATACATACATACATACATACATACATACATACATACATACATACATACATACATACATACATACATACATACATACATACATACATACATACATACATACATACATACATACATACAATCTACGCCTAATACCTTTCTGTGCAAATTTATAAATTGACCTGGCAGTCTGCGAGGTGGGGAGAGCACTGCACAGTTACATATGCCCACTTCACAGCAAAAGTTAATAGAACTAAAAACTGTAACCTTTCAGCTTTGTTCCGGACGCACTCCATGATAATATGGTACGCATCTTCAGCTAATTCAGACTCGGTACAATCTGGTGTTGTCGCCTTGCCCATCAAGTGACCAAAGCTATAGCTTTATTATTTTTATAAATAATAATAAATAAATATGTCGGACATTCACACCAATTATCCAGTCCCAAACTAGGCAGAGCCTGTGCTGTGGTTACTGGATAACGGATACACATACTTAAATAAATATATAAACATCCAAGACTTGGGTACAAACATTCATATTCAATATTCGAACATTTGCCCCTAGCGGGATTCGAACCCGCGACCTCCGGCGTGGCAGTCCGAGAGCTATCCGTTCCGCCACGGAGGTCGTCTAAAGCTATTCAATAAGATACGCCCTATTATTTATTTCGGAGCCCTCCTACTGAAACCCTGGGCTTATTTCTAGGATGGTTAGTCGCTACTTAAATAACCATCTGTACAATATTACAATTAATAGGAAAAATATATTTTTGTTACATTTAGCCTACTATATTAGCGTTAAATATTGAAGGAGTTCAGTATGCAATATATCCGTAGTCCAAAAGTAAATCGTCTACTGGAGTAGCTACCATGCCGCTGAAACTCTCTTTGAATTGAATTGAATTGTATTTATTTCAGGCCAGTTTGGCCCATAGAAAAACATTACAAAAAAAAGAAACATTACAAATTTTTTAAACAATATGAATAAATAATTAAAAAATAATATGAAAACAATTAAAAACTTAACTCTATCAAAAGGGGTCGTCTTTACCAAAAGGGTTTATCTATCTAGCAATACCCTAAAATTCCGGAAATCAACCGACTACCGAGAAAAATGGACCAGCTACCGCATTAAGGTCCATCGTGGCGAAAATTAATAATAATTACGATATTAAAGGCGGCGAGACGCGACCGTTTAGATTAATTGGGTCCGATTAGCGAGTGTTCGATCCGATTCGATTCGATCGATCGACTCTAGTTAACTACACGATTATGTGTAACAAGATTGTTTTGAGCTGAAGCCGATATTTTTTTTTTGTTTTACTAAAATTAAATATATATATAGAGTGTGGAATTTTGTAATGCCACTTGAAGCGAAAGTATTCTCAATACTATAGGTAGATAGAATATTTTACTTAACGAAAACATTCCTTTATTTTTGAAAAGAAAGAAAACTGCATTCAAAGATTTTCGAAAATTCGCTTGCCACACTTGCCCGGGAATCGAACAGACTAAAATCTGTAAAAATTACAATCTGTACTTTTATTGCATCGATAGTTAGGGTCAATTATAAGGATGAAATCTCTCTAACAAACTTGATAAATCAAATGAGAGGAAAACCATGAATGTTGAAACAGTCAATGAATGACAGACAGAAAGATAGTAGACATACTTCTTTCAGTCCTGACCCCCTTAACACCCCCCTTATAACGCGACTAGACCTATCTCCCCTAAACTCTCCTCATTCTCTGAGACTTTGGCTTTATCTACTGTTGCCCACGACTTCGTTCGCGTGGACAACTTAACATCACAAATTATTATGTATTACTAAATCCTAAAAACAAATTTGCTGTTTGTGACTCACGTAAGCAAGTAGAATTTAACTGCTTTTTTTAAAAAATCTGGGACTTTGGAAGACCATTAAATACCGAATACTCCTTCGACTACTTGGTCTTCCCAAAGAAGACCACTTCACTTACATTCTTAATCACCTTCAGTTGGCAATTTGGATTCTCCAATCACACCCGATCCTCCGCCAACCCCATTAACCCGCTTCTAGCCACTCCAGAACTCCAGTATTGATTCCAGACCTCCAATTTTCGCTCCAGAACTCCAGTCTCTGCTACCGGAACTCCAGAGCCTCCACTCTAGAACTCGTCTGATGTACATATAAAGGGACATTCCGACATTGTTGAATTTAAAATCATCACCTTTAACTCCTACTTTTCCAATACCATTGATATTCCGGCAACGCGCAGATTGCTGATAAGCCTCCTTTGCCGATGTCAATCAGTAAGCATTGCTACCATAATTTTCTTACAAAAAGATCTCCAAATGAATTAAATATTATGTCGTTCAAACCCCCGCTGGGAGAAACATGTCGCGCGTGGCGTTATTCTAGAGTCGGTTTGCGATATCGAAAGTGTCGGCGAAACGTAAGACAAAACAGGTATTTAGTATTGAAAAGGGCACGTTTAGGCAAATAGACTTACGAATTAAATATACTAACCATTAGTTTTAAATACAGTTTTTCGTTCAGCAGAGCAGTGGCAGTGTGTTGCGTTTATAAAAAAACTCTGTGTATTACAAAGAGACTGTATGACCTGACTGACTGGCCGCTAAACTGGTTGGTGATGGTGATAGGGACGATAATGACACACGAGACTAGCGACTGAATATAGATAGACCAGACGAGAATAAAAACTACATATTCCAAGACAAGGTTTCGTACAGAGTGCTTATTTTATGCTCTCCACGGGTACACTACGGCGGCCCTGAGACTAATTCCTTCTGCTACTAAGAAAACATCATCATCATCAGGTTATTTTTGTCTCCACTACAGGAGCACAACCCTCTCTCATCTGCCGGAGACAGACGTAGGATTTTGCCTATACTCCCCGCACTGACCAGACGGGTTGGGGAGGCCTGATTGATGTTTTATAATGTATTCCCTTAGTCGCCTTGTACGACATCCACGGGAAGAGTTGGAGTGGTCCTATTCTACTCTACCGGAAACCACACGTCAAACAAAACATACATACATATATTCTAAAGACTACATTAAATCAAACATTCTAGAAGTGTTGATATTCTAGTGACCGGAAAATACCGTCGGAACTTCGATAAAATCAGAATAAGGCTAAATACTGGGTGGTCAGAAAGCTACATGACGCCTTTTTTTCTGGCGAATACCGGCGGCATTGCAAATGGTAACGCATGCGCAGACTAGATCACTGAGTGTAACTAAACGCTGTAACTACGAGTACATCTCCTGGACAAGATAGAGTGAAATGTGAGAAGTGATACGCGAGTTTTCCGTACGAGTGGAAACTTTCATCAGGAAAAAGAACTATACCGTGTAGTACCGATTCCCACCACAGTATTTGCTGGTGGTAAATGGGAAAAAAGTTACATTCGCCCCTCGTTTACCGCCAAACGGAAAAATATCCCATTCGCCCTATTAGTGGAGGAAGTGGCTCTGAATTCTTTCCATTTGCCTCCATCGATGTGAAATAAGTGTCATTATTTCTATATAATATTTTGCCGTGTGGTTTCCGATAGACCACTGCAACTCTTCCCGTGGAAGCCGTACAAGGCGACTAAAAGAATACATTATAAAACATCAATCAGGCCTCCCCAACCTGTCTGGCCAGCGCGGGGAGTGTAGGCTAAATCTTCCGTCTGTCTCCGGCAGATGAGAGAGGGTTGTGCTCCTGCAGTGGAGACAAAATAACCTGATGATGATGTGCAAATATGTAGAAAGGTGCACAATTGCTGTCTATTTGCATATTTTTGATCAAATCTATGAGTTTAGGGTTAAATCATACCAAAATATAAAAACGGAACCCTTACGGTGCGATTGCGTCCTCCCGTCTGTCACCGATGCTTACTTCAGCACCTACTAATGCTATCGACTTGAAAAGCTTGAAATTTTGCATAGTTTTATATAACGCTTACCCAACTATATTGCAAATAAAAAAATATGTTTACTTTCATTGCAAAAGAGGCCGAAATGGGGGTGGGGGGTGACTAACTAATGAATCGTTAGTTTTACATCATTATTTTTTTTTAAATACGATACGTACACAACTTTATTCTTTTTTCTGTTTTTGTTGTTAATTTTGGTACAATAAAGCCTTTACATACATACAACTAATACATATCGACGCGTGAAATATAATCTTTACTAAGCGACAATCATTGTCGCTTAGTAAAGATCGCCTTTCACGCGTCGACTTCATTGTCGCTTAGTAAAGATCACCTTTCACGCGTCGATATATGAACCAATATGTACAAAAGACAGCACGTATGCGAAGAATTCAGTGCTATATCCCCGTACGAATGGGAAACTTTGTTACCTATTTACCACCAGTGGTGGGAATCGGTACTACACAAACAAACCGCTCCCATTCCCTTAGTCGTTCAAAAACATGTCCTAATCCAAAACAAAGCAATATATACTAAGCGGTGCGTTATTACGACGCACCGGCAATCAGCGCAGACGCAGGCGGCGATGACGTCACGCGAATGATCCAGATATTAATCTTTATATGGACTAACGACGATTAACAACTCGATGGCGCTTTTCTGGTCTCCATATAGGATGATAATTGGTAGTGATGCTAATCCTATGTAAAGGGGCATAACAACAGCAAGTTCTTTAAATGCCTACTACCTGCATTTAAATGCGATGCATCTTATGATATTATAATCTAATTCACTTCTAAGTGGAAAACGATAACAAAGCAATTTGCGTTTCGGAAACAAAATATAACATATAAACATACATATGCATTCACTAGTCTAATCCCAAAATATACATATACACGATAGGGCCACGGGTAGCAAACACAAGTTTGTATTGATTATCCTTAGAGCAACTAATAGATTTAAAAATGATAACAGAGCGGAGAGTGTGCCCAGGAATTACACGATTTGATTCACCCATCCCCCTTCAGTCACCGGACTACCAGGCGTGGTGAGAGACTTCATCCCTATGTAGTAGACATACCACGCTCTCGCACAAAGCGTTTTGCTTCCTCTTTCGTACTGCAAACAGCTAAGGAATGGAACTCTCTGCCAGCTTGGGTATTTCCGGACAAGTACAATTTGGATTTTAAAGGAAGAGTGAATGGGCATCTTCTGGGTTAGCGCGCTCCACCTTAGGCCTCATCATCACTTACCATCAGGTGAGATTGAAGCGCAAACCCATCAACAATAAAAAACTTACCATGAAGAGTAAATTTAAATTACCTTACCAGGGTCGTGATAAAAATATTTTCATCATACCTGAAACAAAAAATAAATATTCAGTGAAGAATTTCGCCCGCTTTCATCACATTAATGGCTTATAATTTGGTACCGGATTGATGCTCGGAAAATTAACAAAGCGCTCGGAAGCAACGCTGTAAACCCACAATTTATGATTCTTGCACAAATATTTTTTTATGAAAAAGTTCAACAAAATCAGAATAAATTACATTCGCTTTAAAAAATAATATTTGTAATTAATTGCTAAAAAACATGAATAAATCTTTGTACACTGTTTAATTCCTATTTATTATTGTTGTTGTTGTTATTATTGGTACAATAAAGCGTTTACGTACATACATACATACATACATACATACATACACACATACATACATACATACATACATACATACATACATACATACATACATACATACATACATACATACATACATACATACATACATACATACATACATACATACATACATACAGACACAGTATTTGTTGATTGCAGTTAATTTTCGATGCCTATCTCTTAAAACTATTTGATAGCCCTGCCCAGTGTCTACTCTCGCATTATTATTAGGTTTTTTTATATAAAAAATCTTTAAAGACCTGAGTAGTAAATTTTCAATCAATCATATATTTATTTGCTATATTTATGCTATGTGCTAACTGTTAAAGTTCAATTGTTGTTGCCCCAGTATCATGGAATACAGTATCCTACTGTCCTGAAGCAGTAATAGAGACCATTTTTATTTGGCAAGAGAGAGTTGTTAGAGCTATCGAGTTATAGATCTATAATCTGCATAGAGTGTAATTAAGGGAAAAGTTAGAAATAAATAAACATATTAATAACTCAATTCATATTTGTTAAAATTTTGTGTGTGCGCCAAAATATATCTCGCCCTCTCTCTCTGATGCACAGTGGATGACAATGATAGTTACGATATAAGAAATAACAACCAATTAGTTTTACCACGATTAAGACTTAGTATGGTCAGTAAAGTAAGTAAGGTCGTACAAGGCGACAGAGGGAATACATTATAAAACATCAATCAGGCCTCCCTAACCCGTCTGGCCAGCGCGGGGAGTGTAAGCCAAATCATCCGTCTGTCTCCGGCAGATGAGAGAGGGTTGTGCTCCTGCAGTGGAGACACAAATAACCTGATGATGATGATGATGAAGAAGGTCAGTAAATCCTTCACGGGGCAGACTATATGCTTCTACAAAAAAGTATCTGAGGGAATTTCAAATATGACCGACAGAAATATGTTTATACAATATGTATTTTTAAACTTTATTAAAAGTATATTTCTTTATCAAATTTGGTACTAAACGCATTATACTTGTCCTTTCGGTTACTCTAAAGTTGACTGGAAGAGATCCCTAAGTGGAATAAGTCCGCCTTTGTACACAGTTTAATTCCTATTTTATTATTGTTGTTGTTGTTATTTTTGGTACAATAAAGCGTTTACATAAATTCATACATACAAAGTTTGTTGCGTCATTTTTTCTTGCACAGCGCTAACACCTAGGAAGCTGTGATCAATAAATACAATTTAAGTGTACGGGTATAAGTGTACAAAGTGTACTTATGTGCAATTAAAGATTTTGACATTGGATTTCATTTATATACATACTATAATCAGCCTTATTACGCCCGCTGCTGGATACAGGCCTCCCCAATAGAATATTACTTCTGGTAAGTTGTCCATTGGGGGATTTACCATAATCACCACGCTTGGCAGGCGGATTAGTGATCGCAGTAATGATCTTAACATACACACACAGGAGAACGCTGCTGCCCGTCCCTGGTGCAATCCTTTAGTCGCCTTGACGACACCCACGGGAAAGATAGGGGTGGCCCTATTCTAAGCCGGGAACCACACATACTAATCACATTTACTTAATTACTTAAATCAGGATTAAAAAACTTTCATTATAATATACCCGTTTTACGTTAGAGTTACAGCTTTTCTGTAGTCGGACGTCGATCAGGTGCCGGGATATGAAGTGGCCTGGCGATTTTTAATTTCGGCACACAATCAGTGTTAAAGTTAATTGATCGATAAATCAACACTCGCTGCGCACAGAGTAATTGGTTATTTAAATTCAACCAGCCTCAGGCACGCCGAATATTCCTTTACTTAAGATAGTGTTGGGATTCACTGTGGCATAGTATTGGTAGCCAGGTTAAGACTTATCAACCTCTTCGCTTTGAGGCACCTCCTGCATATAGTCGGCCCCGTAGCCTAGTCGGTAGTACACCTGCCAGCGAAGCTCGGAGTCGCGGGTTCGAATCCCGCCCAGGGCAAACATTCGTGTGATGAGCACTTGTGTTTGCCTTGTGACTGGATGTTATTTATACATTATATTATGTCTTAGGCCGTGTGGTTTCCGGTAGAGTAGAATAGGACCACTCCAACTCTTCCCGTGGATGTCGTACAAGGCGACTAAGGGAATACATTATACAACATCAATCAGGCCTCCCCAACCCGTCTGGCCAGCGCGGGGAGTGTAGGCCAAATCCTCCGTCTGTCTCAGATGAGAGAGGGTTGTGCTCCTGCAGTGGAGACAAAAATAACCTGATGATAATATTATGTCTTTATGTATGTACATCAGCTGTCTGATACCCATATTACAGGCTCTGCCTAGTTTGGGATCAGATGGCCGTGTGCGAAATGTCCCCATATATTTATATTTATTTATTTATTTATAAGATGGGACTGTCAGTGAGTCAGAGACTTTGAGACTCCCTAGCCTAGGCCTCAACAGAAGACCAGGGCAGCACCTCCCGGGTGCAGTACTTTGCTGAGTTTCTGTGAGAGCTGTGAGATATCTCACTTGCACAACATCGTCCACATCCTGATTTGAAGTTAGTTTAATAAATAATTTTATTGAATCTGATTAATATGCCGCTTGGTTCCCGGCTTAGAATAGGGCCACCCCTATCTTTCCCGTGGGTGTCGTCAAGGCGACTAAGGCGTTGCACCAGGGACGGTCAGCAGCGTTCTCCTGTGTGTGTATGTTAAGATCACTATTGCGATCACCAATCCGCCTGCCAAGCGTGGTGATTATGGCAAATCCCCCAATGGACAACTTACCAAAAGTGGTACTCTATTGGGGAGGCCTATGTGGACGTATTTAGGCTGATGATGATGATTAATATGTATAATAATGAATGTAATTTATAAGTAAGTAAATATTTATGTTTCTTTTTCTTCTTTCTTTTAATTGTAGAGCCTGTGGAGAGGACAGCGAGACGATGAATCACTTGCTGTAGGAATTCAATGCACTAGCTGCAAGTTGAGTGTCCTGGGCACAGCTTAGCCTACCTTATAATACCCCTATTATGGTGTACTCGGTGACCAGTCGACCAAATTACCCTAAATCAGAGGAATACAGGCTCCTACTCATAGGAACAAATTCAAACAGAGAGACTGACACAAAAATCCCATATAGGGTCGAGATTTCGCCGGGTACGCCTGGCAATGACAAGATATCATCATCATCATCACCACTCCACTGCAGTAGCACAACCCTCTGTCATCTGTCGGAGACAGACGGAGGATTTGGCCTACACTCCCTGCGCTGGCCAGACGGGTTGGGGAGGCCTGATTGATGTTTTATAATGTATTCCCTTAGTCGCCTTGTACGACATCCTCACTTCTGTTGGTTGGAGACACACGGTCTGGTTGAAGACGAAAGTGCTTATTAAATACGTAAAAGGCTCGTTTACAAATTTTACACCCAAATAAACTATAACCTAGGTACAATAACCATCGGTCCACATTTGTCAAGTATATAACAGGGTTGGCATGATTAAATCAAATGATTCTTTTCAATAAAAATCAATGAATTTTATGAACTTCAATTTCAAGAATTGTCTTTAATTTACGTCTTAGATGGGATTAAACTTAAAAATTAAGGGTCTTAGAATAAGTAAATCACAAGTACCTAACTCTCTAAATCTGCATCTGCTAAATCAATATTGTTATTATAATATTTAAACAAAAAAACTAATTTTCTAGCTTTTTCTGTTCTAAATCTATTCCGTAATTTAGTGTGAATAATGTCAAATGCAGAAAAAACTGATCCAAATTCAAATTCAAAATTCAAATATTCTTTATTGTGCACCAAAACATATACATTTTTAATAAAAACAAATCTTACATAGAAGGATGAATTTAGTGTACAACGGCGGCCTTATCGCTTTCAGCGATTTCTTACAGGCAACCTTTGGGTGGTGGCGAATTTTTTGAGGAGTGGAAATACTGGATGCAAATAGTATACAATTAATATAACATAAACTTGCATGAATACTTAAATAAATATATGCCTACATACCGATAACTAGTAATACGAAATACAAGTAATACCAAATAGTTTTTTTCTTTATTTAAAAAAACATAATTTACAATACAGTCCACATAAATGGATAGTTATCTCACTATAAGGTTAAAAAATCAAACAAATAATAAAATGAAAAAAAAATTGTGATTTAAAAAAATAATTCAAAATACATGATTTATTGGATTTTTGAAAAAAAAAAAATTCCAACCTTGGTATATAGTATTTTATTGTGTGCTAAATACCATGAAATTGATAGCACATTATATGAAAGCAAATTAACCAAAGTTAGATTATCTACACGGGTGTCCTGCGCTGTGTGGTCTGCTCTGCGCCCGCGCAGGCCCGCGCCCCGTGGCGACTCATTCATCCTCAGTCCCACTGTCAGTACTGTATCTATAGTTGCATTTTGTTGCTGAAGATATTTTGTACGTCCGTTTGTATAATTAATCAGATACATTTTTCCCTTACGGCTATGCTCAGGGTTTCTTTGAGGGATATAATTCATAATGAAGAGTTCCGAAGGTCGCCACATAGCTGAAAGGATAACGAGCTGAAGTGGCTGTGGGTAGGCTACTACTGTCGCAGAACCGACGGCCGTTAGGGTAGAGACGACGTCGCACGAGCTGAGGAACGTGTTCGGAAGAACAGAAGCAGGAGCAATGAAAAATCAATCCGACGGCTTGATTACATTATATAACATCAATCAGGCCTACCCAACCCGTCTGGCCAGCGTGGTGAGTGTAGGCCACATCCTCCGTCTGTCTCCGGCAGATGAGAGAGAGTTGTGCTCCTGCAGTGGAGACAAAAATAACCTGATGATGATGATGAATCCGACGGCTGGATCAGAGGGCGGAGGACCGGGTGTGGCGGTGTTCATTGCGAAAGGCCTAAGAGTGGTAAGCTGTGGAGTTCTAAGGGCTGATATGATAATGATGATGATTTTTCAGTTCTCCTGTTACTTGCTGTTTTTCTATGTAGAGGGAAAAAAGTGCATGACTGTCATGACAGTAGAGTGACAGCGTAAGAAGTAAAGATGCACAGAAACACACAATTTGTTCTTCAATAAAATATGTAGTTAGTCGTACAAGTATTTCACTAATATTATTGTATGTTTGTTTCTTCGTCATTTAACTCGGAAAGAAAAGCAATTTCCGCACTTAAAATCTTTAATAAAAACTTATACTATGCATTAGTACATACATACATAATGCTCACGCCTTGGTTCCAGAGGGGTAGGCAGATACAATGGATCGCCACTTTGCGCGATCCTGACACACCTCACTAGCCTCACTCACATTCATCAACCTTTTCATGCACCTCCTTTTATTCTTCTCAGTAAGAGCATTTTATAGATTTAGGCATAATGATATTGCCAAGCCTGCTAATACTGGATGATTACGAGAGGCTTGGTGACTGACACGCATACTCCACCCGGCACGCGAGCAGGCTTCGCCCCATCACCCACTTTTGGTAAAGTGTGCTAAGACGATACAAGTAATGGGGTCACATGGTATATTACAACTAGCTTCTCAATGAAGTCACCAGCTCTCTGAGCCTACCTACTTTCAAAAAGATCTCTATGTACTACTAGATGGAGCGTTCCAAACAATCGCTCTGTTCCACGCAAGTAGCCACAACTCTTTCACATTCACTTTGATACTTGTGACATTATTTAACTGTAGCGTCAATATTTAGTAATAATTAAATGTTCTGAGTAGTAACTGCACAAGTTTCAAAGTGAATGTGAAAGAGTTGTGGCTACTTGCGTGGAATAGAGCGATTGTTTGGTACGCTCCATCTGGTAGTACATAGAGATCGTTGGCGCCTAGCTTGTCAAGTAGTCATTTTATTACTATGAAGAGTTCTTCCAGAACTCATTGGCTTATTTATATTTTATTTAACCTTTTTATTTTTAATATATTCTTCTTTAATTTGTTTTAATGTGTAAAATTTGATTTGTAATGAAAATTATTAATAAAGACATCGCTATTATAAAAACTTTTATACTAGCTAGGCTTTTTTCCTCACAGCGCGTTAAACGACTTTCCCTTGAAAACCTACTATTTCCCGGGTGCAAAATATTTCCTATATCCATCTAGATCAAATCTACATTTCACGTAGTCTGGACAGAATTCACGTGAACCTAGCCGCGTGAAGAGCTAGCGGTGTCCAAAGTTCAACTCATAATGGACGTAGCACGTTTTGATCTAGTATCTAGACCGCGATGGACTTTTCTTGTTATAAAATATATACCACGGAAATATGTTTATATATAGCCTCATCCCACTGCTGGACAAAGGGCACAAAGCGAGACTATTTTAGATAGAGAACAGCTGAGTATGCTAGTTGGGTAGCGACCGCTTACCATCAGGCGTGCTTTCGTTTTCTTTGCCACTTCAGGCTGTATAAAACCGACAATTACTTGATGGTGAATGGCCACTGTGGTTCACCAATGCCGTGTGGTTCCCGGCTTCGAATAGGGCCACCCCAAATCTTCCCGTGGGTGTCGTCAAGGCGACTAGGGGATTTCACCAGGGATGGGCAGCAGCATTCTCCTGTGTATATTAAGATCATTGCTGCGATCATCAATCCGTCTGCCAGGCGTGGTGATTATGGTAAATCCTCCAATGGAAAGCCTTGTGCAAACAAGCAAAGCAAAGTGGCATTCTAATGGGGAGGCTTATGTTCAGCAGTGAACGTATATAGGCTAATGATGGATGGCCACTGTGTCGACCTGCTTTTACTTTATTCATCAATTAGGGCCTGCTATCTGTCGCGATCGCATTGCGTAAATTAGTCGGTTAATTGCAAGATTTCGATTCTTGCACCACTCGCTACCGTTTAATTGAACTCAAAATAATCGCACTTAATTACCCTTCGCGTTTTTTCGCCACAAATATTGTAAATCAGGAGAATGTGCGCGACTTTTAATCGTAAATTAGTGATTTTATTGGTTTTGAAATAAGTTTTAACTTTTTTTAAGTGCCGCTTATTTGTAAATTATTGTTGAAACAACATATTTAATTGTAAGTTTTTAACTCTGTCGTATTTCCCATATAAAAAAAAGGATTTCCAACAAACGACTTCGACTAGTGATATACAAATCATATATTTGGCTGTGTATACCGTTTTCCAAACTAAGTATTCATAATCTATTTATTTTCAGTGCAGTTTCATCTGAGCCCACTACGGAAGTTGGTTGGAATAATGATTATGTTAATGCTTTGACGGAGTCACATTTTCTACCTGACTTTGACTGGTTTCGAACAAGAAAATGACATTTCCCATTTCGTAGCAAGCGACGAAATATGATTACCAAATGGGACGAAAGGATATAAAACTCTGTCTTGTTTCCTTATATTTAATAGAAAGTACGTCCAACGTTAAATATACATTTATTTATTTCATATCATCATCATCAGGTTATTTTTTTTTGTCTCCACTGCAGGAGTACAACCATATGCCGGAGACAGACAGAGGATTTGGCCTACGCTCCCCGCGCTGGCCAGATGGGTTGGAGAGGCCTGTTTGATGTTTTATAATGTATTCCCTTAGTCGCCTTGTACGACATCCAAGGGAAGAGTTGGAGTGGTCCTATTCTACTCTACCGGAAACCACACGGCAAACTATATTCTAGTGCATATATATTAATGTTCAGTGCAATTTTACTGTACAGTAACTGTTATATAATTTGTGGTACAATGACAGATTAAATATGAATCAAAAGCCTACTATAAAGCCTCTGATGGCAAAGTTATTTCAGCCTTTCATTATAAGTTACATTATGTATGTACAATGGAGTGGACACCCCGGAACTGCATGCGCAGGGTGAGTCGCCCCGCCGCCAGGTAAACCGACGACTTAAGGAAGGTAGCCGAAAGCATCTGGATGCGGAGGGCGGAGGACTGGGTGTGGTGGCGTTCAAGCGGACTTCACGAGGCGCGGTTTCTTACTCCGTTACGTCTTGAGACTGCGTTACCTTTCAAGTAAAGTTTTTCGACATAGTAGGTATAATATATAACAGAGCAGAACTGAACAGAATAGAAGAATCTTTATTTGACACAAAAAAGCAATACCATAAGTATTACAGTATAAAAATGTTTAATTACGTGCAGTTTAGATCGCTGTGGTCATCTTCGGATCGCTGAGTTATAAGTGGGGGGCGGGTTTAAAGGGCTACGGGGCATGAGGTGTGGTGAGATAGGAGAGAACGTCAAATATACGTATCGAACAGCAATATTGGATAACTGTCACCTCCGACAGTTTTTAAACTCAATGTTTTTAAACTCAACTGTGCATCTCAGTACATCCCGCATTTAACAAGCAAACAAGTAGTTCTGTGATACCATAGACCTACTTGTTGTGGTACTCGTACTTCTCCCTTAAGACTGACGCGATCGGTCTTCACTTTCGCTGACTCCCGCCTCAGGCTTTCCAGATAGACGGAATATGACATGACTTGTTAAACAGCGAACTTTACTCTTTACTTCCAATTGAAATATTTTTCCACTCGTCGTGAGATTTACGGTTCTCTTGATCGGATAAAATGCCTCCAAGGAGCTTGTATTAAATAGTTTCCACAGTTGGCAACTTTGTCAATTTTCTCGACCTATTCTCGACTCCTAATAAAAGATTTTCGAATAACCTTAAAAAAAATTGTTCTCGATAGATTAGATTATCACTTGGAGCGTCGATCGACTTCACTAAAGTCCCACCTCCCTCTCGATCTCACTCCCACTCCCACTTCAAGTTCGACTCCAACTGTAATACAAACCAATCGCAATAAAAATTCTAAAAACAATTATTTTGACTTCTATTGGCCCTATAAAGACCCCTCATACACATTTTTCTACAATATCTCTCATGTACAGACATAGAATAGTTACAGTTTTATTATAGGTATATATAATGCATTTTATGTGATGAATTTCTAAAAGAGCACTATCTGTCTCACTCAGTATAATGTGATATGTATGTATTTATGCATGTTTCTTATATTTATTTTAACTATTTACTTTATATATATATGTAAAGTAGTTTAGGTATTTAGTTATTATGTAGTCTATTATGCACTTTTTTGCCACCCTTGATTTCAGTGCCTTGTCTCACACCCTGTAAGTTTGACTGGAAGAGATCTCTTTTAGAGATAAGCTCGCTTTGTACAGATTTATAACTACATTTAGTTTTAAAATTGTGCAATAAAGAATATATATAAAAGGCTTGGGGTTGGGGAGGGGGGAATATCAAGTATACTTATAATGGAATGGAATGGGGGTGATATGTCCGAAGTCTACACACTCTGTGGTGCCCGTAAATGTATTCAGTGGACCGGGCGCGATAATTGCGAGCCACCGGTCCACTCGCAATTCTCGTCCACTCGGTCAACTTTACATAATGGCCGTTCGCACACTAACACACACAAAATTCACAAAAATCCAAAAAAAGAGGGTGTGAAATAAAGATTTAATTTTCTTTAGTATACTTTACATAGGTGCTTCACCAAATCATAATATATGTGGGGGTAAATCTTACACCGCCATGTGATCCCCAATTAGGCAGAGCTTGTACTATGGGCATCGGACAGCTGATATACTCGTACATCATAGAAAAAATACGCACAGACACAAGGCAAGCAAGTGGCAGTGGGCTGGTCACATCTGTCGGAGAACCGATTACCGCTGGGGTAAACGAGTTCTCGAGTGAAGACCGCGACTGGGCAAGCATAGTGTGGGACGCCCCCTGGCTAGATGGAGCCACGATCTGCGTAAGGCGGCTGGCAGTAACTGGATGAGAAGAATCGACGATCGAGTTCAGTGGCGCATCTTGGGAGAGGCCTATGTCCAACAGTGGACTCTTTCGGGCTGATAATGATGACAAGGCAAACAACCCGTACAGACCAAAAATAATTATATTTACTTATTAAAGTCTTGAATAAAAGTGTCATTACAACATTTTCAGGTCTTTTTATTTGTGAAATAGGAAATATTTTTAATTTTATTATTATTGTAAAACAACTCTGATAATAATCCAGCCAGTCATATATCTAATACTGGCAACCCTACAGACTTTATTTACTTTATGAAATACTAGCTGTTGCCCGCGACTTCGTCCGCTTGGACAACTTAACATCACAAATTATTATGTATTTCCCGTAGGAATGGGATGTTTTTCCGGGACAAAAACTATCCTATGTTCTATTCCAGGACCTAACCTATATGTGTGCCAAGTTTCATCCCGATCCGTCTAGTGGTTGAAGCGTGATCGAGTAACAAACATCCAAACTTTCCCATTTATAATTTAGTGGGATTTCCTTACCACGAGACTTTATTGTTTTAATTTTAATAGTAATTATTATAAAGTATATTATCTAATTAAGAAAAAGAAATCATATTATTTGTGTTTTATTTTACTGGAAAGGGGCAGGCGGAAGAACATCCAAACATATAAATATCCAAACTTTCGCATTTATAATATTAGTACCAAGTAGGATTGAATACAAGTTCTAAGTTTTTAAGCTTATGAAAAACAAGAAAGATCGTATATTTAAAAAACTTTATGGTATTTTTAGTAACTGTCAGAAACGGCCAGTGTGAATAAAACAATCCACTCTGATATTGGCACTCCGGTATCGCCCATAAATAAAAGTTCACCTATCGACTGCTGAATGTACATTTTTAAATTGAATATTTACCCGCGCGTAATTCGCCCGTGTCACATGTCCACGGTGTCTGTGAATCGAATTTAATTTTCTCGTAATTTCGCGTTGGAATAAATTTACTTTTATTTTCAAAATGGCGGACGCGGCGACGCGTGGCGGGAACGGAACAGCGCTGCCAGTATGCGACAGGTTCATTTTGTGAGTTTACCTTTACAGTTATACAGAGATAAAAGTTTTTTTTGTTTTTATTTATTATCATGCATTAAAGTATTAACTATTTGCTGTTGTTAGCCTATGCCAAGGCAAAGGTATATAAGACCATAAAGCCTTAGTCTTAAGCTTAGTATTTGTTTACAGTTTCATTTAACATTCAATTTTAAAAAAAAATTGTAATGTACAGGTATTATGAAAACATAGATCTTTTTTTTCAATATTTAAATGCTTTTATAGAATATTGTTTATATCACATATGATTGACCGCTTCTTTTTTTTTATCTATTTTTTGTTGAGGTTTGTGACTCGCTAATGTCAATGCCAGCCTCGTAAGGAAACACTAATTTGCCATGTTATTCAGACCTCAGTCTGAGAGATAATGTAACGAACGTATATAATTGTTTTGCCTTGTCAGATAAGGGGCTGCTCAATATTATGTCAATATCACCATTGTGACCTACGTTATCCCCCAGAAAGTGCCTTCTGTAGGCTGCGGTATGTCCACACTCCAGTACTCTAGTACCGCTTCGTTGATCTGAAAACCAACACTATTTGCGTCTCGGTAACATATAAGTAAATGAAATAGTCACCAGCAGCGAAAACAGGTTTGTATTACCATGTAAACTTTGCGGTCCACTTAGGAACACCATCTATTATTTGTTTGGTTTTCGAGACGCAAATGAATTTGTTTTCGTATGACTATTGTTTTGAAATAAAATATGCATAATTTATAATATTTTTAAATAAATAAAACTTCTATTTTTAAACAACTTTTTCATAACCACTCAATAGAAATACACGATTACGATTATTAATAAACGAATAAATATAAACGTCAGAGAAAAGTTTATTTTTCTTTAATCCCCTTGCCAGATCCGAGCAGATAATTTGCTTACAATATAATCGGACAGCGATTGCTGGCGACTTCAAGGAAAGGGGGTAAAAAGGGACCCATAGGACAGGGCTATTATATTCAAATTCAACTTGGTAGAGGCAATTTATATGGAGTTTATTGACAAGACCATGAGCCGCCGCGCCGCCGCGCGAAATTCCTAAAGAAAATATCTCCGGGTTTCGGTTTGGGCCTTTAATTGAATGTTGGAGACAATATTGTTAAAGTTTCTGTATCTTTTCATTTATTTTAAAAAAGTTACTTAACCGTGAGGTTCCCGGCTTAGAATAGGGCCACCCCCAAACTTCCCGTGGGTGTCGTTAAGGCGACTAAGGGATTGCACCAGGGACGGGCAGTGAATAATAAAATTAATAAAAAAAAACTAAAATTCAGTTACTTTAAGGTTGACTCGAAGAGATCCATAAGTAGGATAAGTCTGCTTTTTATTCCCATTTGTTATTGCCGTGTGGTTCTTGACTTAGAATAGGGCCAGCTCCAATCTTCCCGTAGGTGTCGTCAAGGCGACTAAGGGATTGCACCAGGGTTGGGCAGCAGCGTTCTGCTTTATATATTAAAATCAGTACTGCGATTATCAATCTGCCTGCCAAGCTTGGTGATTATGGAAAATCCCCAAGTGGACAGCCAACCAAAAGTGTCAGTCTATTAGGGAGGCTTGTGTTCAGCAGTGGACGTTATTTGGGCTGATGCTGATGACCCTAACTTAAGTCACTTGTGTTTCGGAACTACGTAAGAATTACCAGCAATCATTAATTAACTATTTAGCGCGGAAAAAACACAAACTTTTTCGTCAATACTTTTCCATTGTTCTTTTTTGTTTCCAAAAGGCACGGGGCCCGCCAAAAGCTGGGTTTCGCAAACGTACGGAAGAAAGTGGACACAATGCGGGGTTTCACAAGACAGATTACAGAGAGCCGAATTAATAAGGAGACTTTTATACGATACCGTAACGATTCCTCTTAGTCGGGAGTTCGAGTCGTCGCCAGAGCGGTTATGTAACGTAATCTTTTTGGGCAAACAACGACTATCAACGCAATATAACATTGGTTTGGAACCATTTATATAACTTTTTTTAATATTTATTTATATTTTATTTATTTATTTTCTCCAAGCAATCTTTACAAAAGTATTAAAGGCTTAAATTAACTTAATTAGGCGTCAAATAGCAAAGAAGATTGTTGTGGAGACTGACGCTCGGACTTAGGGAAACCCTGTATTCCAGGACGCCAGGTCTCTTTTGATGACGATGAACAAAAATATCAGTATCGTAACATAAGGTATGTCATCTTGACACTGCGATATCATTGTTTCACTTTTACGAATATAAACGACTTTACCCGATAATACACGAATACTTGTAAATACTATTTTTTAATATATTATTCATTACAACAATAGTTGTGTAGAAATTAAATTAGGCATAAATTAGAATACAATAATAAATGTACATGTCAATTATATAAAAAAATATATTTATATATTATATTTCCACACATAAATACATTAATTTTACCTTATTTTCCTACGGGCTAGGAAGTCCTGGCAACAATTCGACCCTTTTGTGCCAAACTCCTGTCCACTAACGATGCCCCAAGCATATTTAATGGACTTCACATACGCCCTAGAATTGATTATTTGGCATATGCAGATTTCCTTAGGATGTTCTCCTTGCCGAAATGCTTGTGGTGCTATAAACCGTAATTAAGTTACGAAAAATTTATTAGCGCGAGCGGGGTTTGACTTCATGAATGTGAGGCGAGTGCACAACCAACTACCACACCTCTTTCATAGATTTAGAACCAGGTGCTATTTAACATCAACTAAAAATCGTGAAGTGTAAATGTCCTCAGATTCGTTCATGTCCCGATCGCGAGATAAGATCGTAATCTTTTCGGATATTGCTCGCCATAATCATATGCGGAGTTCTATTTTCTTTTTTTTTACAAAGGGCGTAGCAGAGGCGTGCCGGACAATGAGCCATGCTTTAAAAAATAATGCATTATTGTCGTTAGGGAAGGTAGATTAAGAATTTATATTCGGATTCGCAGAAATAATGAGACTTATTTATAAAAATTTATAAATAAGTCTCATTATTTCTATATAATATTTTGCCGTGTGGTTTCCGGTAGAGTAGAATACGACCACTCCAACTCTTCCCGTGGATGTCGTACAAGGCGACTAAGGGAATACATTATAAAGCATCAGTCAGGCCTCCCCAACCTGTCTGGCCAGCGCGGGGAGCGTAGGCCAAATCCTCCGTCTGTCTCCGGCAGATGAGAGAGGGTTGTGCTCCTGCAGTGGAGACAAAAATAACCTGATGATGATTTATAAAAACGCATTCATATGACCAGGTGGACCGACGACCTGAAGAAGGTGGCCGGAAGCGGCTGGATGCGGAGGACCGGGTGTGGTGGTGTTTATTGGGGAAGGCCTATGTCCAGCAGTGGACGTCTAAAGGGTGATATGATGATGATGATTCATAGTTTGGAAAACCTGTAATTAATTAAATGGAGATCCTGATACTATTTAAATATAGAAATAAAATCTGACAAATAAAACTGTAAACTTCGCGTGTCTGTAAACATTGAAAAAAATATCTAAATGGGGAATGAAGGATACGTAATACAACTCATTAAGATTATTTGTAAAATTCTGGTCTGTTTAATAATCTTTTATTTCATGCATGACTTTATAGTATTAAAATTAAATGTGATTTCTATATTTAAAGTAATTAACTATGTAAAACTAAAATTTGCACGCCATGGATGGCAGAACTCTTTTTACTATAAATTTTTACCATATTTTAGTAAATAAATATTTCATCCCCCAGTCAAACCGTCTAGACTCTAGACGGTTTTGGGAGACAATTTTTGTAAGAAAATATTTTATATATACGATTAATAAATTAAATTAATAATAATAAAAATAATTCATGATTAACATTAAGTAAATTTCATCTTTTTTTTTAAACTGTAGTGAAATGATATGATGTAGAATTATGAAAGAAAGAGTAAGATTCAGTGCCGTCCAAGTTATTATTTGCATTATTTGACAGATAATCGGGCTCCATCACGGGCCGGGAATCGAACCCGTGGAGCGGAGTTAGAACCGAGAATAATTTGGTTAGTGTCGAGGGTCACGGTGGTTTTTAGCGGATCGATAACGCGCGTGGTTGCCGTCGGCGGCGTAGTGTTGTCGATATTCTGATACTTTTATCGATAAAAATTTAAAAATACTAATCAAAGTTACATATGCGTCACTTTTCTTTGGTCTACAGCTATCTCGCAAAATAGGACTGGGTTCTTTGCTTTAATATACGATTAGGTGGCATATGTGAGGTACTACAGCGCATCAGGTATGTTTGCAGAAGCTCGCGTCGATGGTTTTCATGCCATCTTGAGAAAGAGAGCCGCCTCGATGCCCTCGATGCCGAGTCCGCGGGGGCATCAACAGCATCCTACGCATAGCGAGCCGAGTTGACTTCCCCATATTGTGACACTATATTCGATTATACATAAATAAATCATTATGTCGTAATTTTTTTATTTCTTTAGTTTTTTTTTTGCAATTTATAATTTTAATTTTAAATGGTGTGATATTTTAATGATTGTTAATTTTTACTATATTTTTAATGTAATTTTGAAATCAACAATCATAGTTTTATAAGACTATACTAACAAAAATATAGACAAATGTCTGTTTTTTATAAACGAATTTGAATATTTAGTTGGGTTTAGACAAAAAGGAAGCATTATAAGGAAAGGTTTTACTCCGGTTTTCTATCTGTCCCCCGGACAACTCGACAACTAGGAATATAATGAAGTTAAAATTTGCAACATTTATGTAAAATTGCATTGATGGAAAAAAATATATTTTCTGGGACATTAAAAGGTAACTGATGGAACTACCTATAGACGCGAATGTCTCATCCCTAGAGCAACTAGTGATGCGCGTAAATCGGTGCGCGTGCGCGCCGTGGGGCGACGCGCGCTCGTAATTCGCGCCGCCCCTCTTCACTGCGCCTCGGTATGAACTAGGGTGCCTATCGCATTTATGTACTCTTATACAGCTACGATCGTCATGCACAGCCTTTCAGGTACAGCCTTATGTCAGGCATAGGAACAAGTAAGTAAGCCTAGTGGTTTAAAGCCGTGGTAGCTTATTTGCTTGTGCACTCCCCTCACGTTCATAAGATCATCATCAGGTTATTTTTGTCTCCACTGCAGGAGCACAACCCTCTCTCATCTGCCGGTGACAGACGGAGGATTTGGCCTACACTCCCCGCGCTGGCCAGACGGGTTGGGGAGGCCTGATTGATGTTTTATAATGTGTTCCCTTAGTCGCCTTGTACGACATCCACGGGAAGAGTTGGAGTGGTCCTATTCTACTCTACCGGAAACCACACGGCAATAAGATCGTGGGTTCAAACCCCGCCCGTACCGCAGATCGGCATGCGCAGGGTGGCACGTCCCTCTGCCGTCAGATGAACCGACGACCTGAAGATGGTGGCCGGAAACTGATGAATGAGGAATGCCTATGTCCAGCAGTGGACGTCTAAGGGCTCTCTGAATTCATTCTGATAATTACGCAATATATTAATCAATGACCACAATCAAAACTTATACAAAATAAAATGATATTAAAACTAATTAAACTCAACTTAATGACAACTTAACTGACTATCGGCCGACACACGCCTCTCAATTGCCATTAGCCGCATTTCGTTGTACTAAATACTTTATTTTTCTTAATTAAAATCATTAATTGTAACTAAATTGAGCTTTTTGCCGCATTACGTTACGGCGATTGGTGTAAGTGATAAGACTTGGCGTGCCTACAAGACATGCCCTAGGATGTAATAAGCCAATGGTAAGACAACTCGACCACCTCGAACGACTTCTATACTATAGTACCTTTATTCAATAGTATAGAAGATCAATCAGCAACCAATATTCGATTATATATTAGCACTCAGCGAGCTACGTTCACTATGTTAATTTGAAAATACATTTTCAACGTTTATATATTTTAAGAAATTAATATGTTTTGTGTTTCATCAAGACGACTAAGGGATTGCACGAAGGACGAGCAGCCGTTTTCTCCCGTGTATATTAAGATAATTACTGCGATCACCAATCCGCCTGCCAAACGTGGTTGTTATGGCAAATCCCCCAGTGGACAGCCCGCCAAAATTGGCATTCTATTAGGAAAGTTTATGTTCAGCAGCGCTCACCAATCCGCCTTTCAGCGTGGTGATTAAGGCATACCCCCCACCCCCCCCCCCCATTGGCTAGCCCACCAAAAGTGGCATTCTATTGGGGAGGCTTGTGTTCAGCAATCAGAGCCGGAGTAACCATGTAGGGGCCCCTTGGCAATGCACGTGTCCCTTTATCGAGTTCTAACTTCCTGAAATATAGTTGCTCTACTACAATGCAATGCTCCGCACGCTCCGCACGCGTGGACTAATCACGTTCAATCCGACTACGACTCCCACCCCGAACCTTGCGTAAACGCCCACGCCCAGGCCCACGCCTATTCTCCTCTTTTCACTATAAGAAACATTTTCAAAAAAGACACGGGGCGCGGGGCCTCTTGCCGATGCGGGGCCCCTACACCTGCCTAATGGATAATCCGGCCCTATCAGCAATGGACGCATTTCGGCTGAATCTGCAGAAGTAACATAATATAGGAATCTTGACATATTAAAGTACTCCATTCGCTCATCTCTTGGCGATCAACTCCTACGCACAGTCGAGACACTTGTATAACCGATATTTATTTGCACTACTTTGCCGCCTTTACTCGATTAATTTTAACATTTAAACGAAAGGATTTTATTCACTTTCACTGTTAGTTAAATGAAAGCTGAACTAATTAACCGAATGTGACACTTTAATTTAATTCTCAGATATATTTTTTTAGTAAGTGTTTGTTACTAGAAAAATGATAAGTTAGCGCGTTGAAGTCTTTTGTATGGCAGTCATTGCGACTAACGGAAGTGTGCTTGAATGTTACCAAATAATTGTTACCAATGTTTTTTTTAAATATGGGGTAATTTCGAGCTCTTGGATCTCCGCTGGGGATCGATCTGGCTAAGATCTGATGCTCATTGTCCGGAGTACGAATGGAGGAGGTAGAGAGCGCTACAACAATACACTGAAATTTTAGGTGTTGATTTGCACAAGATCATGTTTCTTTTTTCTTAGAGATTAGACAATCCCAAATAACTATGTTAAAAATTTTAACATAGTTTTTAACCTTTTTCTTGCTATGTTGGTTTTTTCTTTGTGTGTGCCAATTATGGTAGTCAATAAATGTTTTTTCTTTCTTTCTTTCCTTTCTTTCAAATAGGATTTTCTCCTGTGTTATGGAATTAAACAAGGATAGGACAATTCACAAATTTAAAACCACCCAGACCGGGAACTACTTATACAAATAATTGTATAAAGTTGTCTGTCCTCTATGGCAATCGAACCCGCGACCTCTGGCTCTCGAGTGCAATGACCAAGCCACTAGGCCAATGAGGCGGTCAACCTGTTAACCGTGAACAGCCTTAACCCAAGATGTTGTACCCTTGAACTAACTCTTGTCCCCGTTCACTAACTTAATTTGTTAACTTGATCACGGATCATAAAAATGAATAGTTAACAAGACAAAAGGACACTTTCTTGACCTGCATTTTTTCCAGTATAAAAGCACGAGCTACGTGACAATGTAACCCGCGTACTACCATTTCCGGAGTTCTTCGACGGATCTCCTCATTGCGAATCACATCTTTCTAAGAAACTCCGATCATAGCCCTCTACAGGTCGCTGAGAGACTTTCCAATCAGGCCAACCACTGTGCAGCGGGGAAGCCCTATGCCCAGCAGTAGACGACGGTACAATAATTCACGTCACAATGCAATAACATACAAGAAAGCGAATATGGGTACAGTACACGTATCATTAATATTCAGCATGTGCGAGCAGATATTGCGAGCACCGAAAATGCCTTTGATATCTTTAAGGACAAGATTACCTAAAGGCTGATACAATAATTAATCATTATCAGCCTCAAAGAGCCAACTGCTGGACATAGGCCTCTCCCAAGTTTTTTTTTATTTTATTTTATTTAAAATACTCTTACAGCACCATAACAGTAAATCCAATTCGGCACTGCAAACCATACTATTTACCTTTCCAACTTAAGCACTCTAACATAATTTTATTCACCTCCTAGCCCCCATGGCTCGAAGTGCGGCTCCTGTGAATTCCGTCAGGGAACAGTTGAATATATCCAACCCCTCGCGAGACAGAGCATTCAGTTCTCTGAGCGCGGGCGTCACCGGTGCGCCACTGAACCCGATCCTTGATTCTTCTCATGCAGTCACTGCAAGCCGCCTTACGCAGATAGTCACTCCATCTAGCTAATTATTACCTACCTGTTACGCCATCAGTATCGATTAATTAATTACCGTATCTACATTCGATAATGAGAGTGAGAAGGAATACTTAATGCGTAAGAGACTGAAATAGAAGCGCGTGCCGCGCGCGTTCGAGAATGTACCACATTGCGTAGTGATATTTAGTATTCTCTGCCATAGATTTGTATGAAGTAAGAGAGTAATTTCTGCCAACAAACTGTATTATACAGTTTGGCGGAGTCATTGTATGTATATTTTTTAAGAGATGAATAAATGATTTTATTATTATTATTATTAATACTTCGGTGATATAATTCCGCGCACCTAGAAATTCCAGTGAATCCGCTAACTACATAATCGACCAGATTAGGCACTGAGGACAGCTTAACTTTAGGAAGCGAACGATTTGGAACTCTAAAAGCGAACTACGAACTTACAATGTTGACACTTCAATACGGTTCATTAGTACTTTTGATCATTACTACGTGTGTCAGTCAGTTTAGTGTGTAATTTAAATTTTATCTTTAGACACTTATCAATAAAAAATTCAGATTACTAAAATTCGACTTCGTCCGAACTAGAGTGATCCATGATATACACGGTGCTACTTTGCATTCTTGCCATATTTACAGAGCTAATAGTGGAGAACATTACTTATTATTTTAGATAAACTAGAGACTCCCATAAATAAATTACCCTAAGTTTTTAGTAAACTTTGTTTTGCAGTACAGATAGGAATAAACCAATTTTTTCTCGCACGGTCAACAGGCGCAATAGGAATAAACCATGTGGGCGTGGCCAGGCCTGGCGTGTAAATGAATTGATTTCAGATTTTCCTTCCTACTTTACGGGCTTAGGACCGACCACAATACCTAATTTAATATCATTACTTGTTCTCCATTTCTTTGCAAAGTAATAAATTAGGTATTTTTGGCGAACCTAGTTAAAAAGCTAAAATCATCTTCATCATCAGCCTAAATACGTCCACTGCTGGACATAGACATAGCCTCCCAAATAGAATACCACTTTTGGTAAGTTGTCCATTGGGGGATTTGCCATAATCACCACGCTTGGCAGGCGGATTGGTGATCGCAGTAATGATCTTACATACACACACAGGAGAACGCTACTGCCCGTCCCTGGTGCAATCCCTTAGTCGCCTTGACGACACCCACGGGAAAGATAGGGGTAAGCCGGGAACCACACGGCAAAAATCATCTTATTTACAATTTCCTACTTACAAAATTTACGTGCTGCGAAGCAAATGTTCAAAATGTCCTCCGTTCTCATGAAGGCACAGTCTAGCACGGCGAAGCGAATTTCGCTTTAGTTTTCGCAACACATAAACGTTTTGTTTTACTGTTTCGAACGCTGAAACAATCCTTTCGCGTAACACATTTACACTGTCTATCTCCTCTGAGTATACTAAGCATATACTAATACTCGAGAATTGACTCTTGCAATTCGACTGAGAGTCCTACGCTGCCTCGAGCTTGAGCGTGGATAGGGACGTCAAACTAGCGATAGTCTCTAAGTCTCTGCGTGGCAGCAAGCATCACCTGACGGGTCGGCCTCGGTCGGTTGGGAAACCTTTCCATAAACATTTCTACGGCTTGTCGCAAACTGTCACCACTTATTGCGTCCAAGCGCACCATTTCTACCAATTCAATATTTGAATACGCTTCAGTCATTTTTACAACAATATTATTGAGAATAATGACAGTTAGCAGTTGACAATCAAATAATATCAATAAATAAAGAGACAAGATTAGCATAAAGAGATCATCTATGTCATGTCGTGATCTTACGAATAAGTGATGTGCATGCATTACGATAATTAGTGGTGTGCTTAACAGATTGTCGATAAAATAAAATACTCAAAACAAAAACAAAGAAATGTAGGTCTTGATTTTTTAATTGATTTGTGTTCAGTATCAGTAATATAGTTACCTCTGTAAATATGGCAAGAATGCAAAGTAACATCCTGTATAGATGGGAGTTAAAATTGTTTATAAATGTGCTACGCGTTCAAGTTACGGTCTGGCGGTAGAACAGTACTTAACTACACAACCTAGCTTTCTCTGTTCGTCTTATCCTCTACACAAAGCTTGTCTGAAAGAAATCGCTCTCATCTATAAGACCGCCGTAAGACGTTCTAACGGGAACTACTTTATTATTCCATCTGTGTATATATTTTTAGTGCAATAATAAGTAATTGGAATTACACACCCAGTGAGAGCTATATCAAAATCTGACTAGGGATTCTCAAATTATAACTGGACAGACATACATTCATATCGATTATAAATAGACAGATAAAATAAGTAGTGCACAATGGAGTGCACAGCCTTAAGGCTCGCGCGGGATCAGAGCGGGTCGGCCCTTTGTACACGACAAAGCAGGCTCAAGTAAATACTGTATTAATTAATTGTACAGACAACATATTTTGTGTATATTAATACCTATCTGCGCCCGCGACTTCATACGCGCAGACCACTGTAATACGTGACTCCCCCACTTTCCTTTCTCTCTTTCTCCCCCAACTCCCTCTCCCTCCCGTCCACTCTTCTCCTTCCGTTTTCTGTATTCTCCCTTCATTCCCCTGAACCCCCTCCTAAAAAATAATAATAGGAAACAAAAATGTTTCAGTTTAAAAAAATTATATTCAAGCAATTAAATAGAGAAATATGGTCCTCGAAAAATAAATATCGAGGGACCTTAGAGAATAAGAGTTAAAAAAAACCTTCCTAAAGGATAGGGGATCCTTTGTCCTCCCCTTCTCCCCACACCTTCCCAGCCCAGAATTCGTTCAGCATTCGTGTGCACAAATAAATAAATAGACAAAAATAATATTAATTTGTTCTATAACTTATACTTTAACTCCGATATTTTATTTGCAAATATTATACTGCAATATATTTTAGCTTACATTTACATACGATTCCCACCCAAACCTATAAATCACATAAGAAGACTGAAACAGTAAATGTATTGATGTATTGTTTAATAATTCAAAGATTACTTATGACGGAAATTATGATGTACTTAATTTATTAATTGAAATTTGAATATGTAAAGGTTGTCTGGAAGAAATCGCTTTTAGCAATAAGACCACCTAGATGTACAGTAAATATGTAAGTTAGTTTATTATTGTATTATTTTTTATTTTTACGTACAATAAAGAGTAATTGAATTCAGTTGAATGTATTTACTATGGGACTTTGTACTTGAAACAAATGCCTTATTATTATTATTATTAAAACTGAATAAACCTGAAAGCTGAATAACCTGGCACAGCTTTCGTAATGGCTGCTACCACGTGAATCGGCGTACGGGTTGTTAAGATTGGAACGCAGTTTAGTTATCTATTGAATTGATTTAAAACGATAAAAGTCTAAGTTAGGCAACAAGTATACCTAACTGACATAACAGAACTAGACAGAAGCAAGATTGTTTCCGGAATCGTCCCACCCTGTGCGTGCTGATCTGCGGTCTCTACTCCAGTACTCGTCTGCCCCAACGCCTGTCAGTTCTGCGACAAATGTGGCCCGCCCACTGCCACTTCAGTTTTCTAATCCTATCGGCTATGTCGGTCACCTTCGTTCTTCGACGAATTTCTTCAATATGAACATATCCTTCAAAGAAATCCCGAGCATAGCTCGCTATTATGTAATATTTTCTTTCATCATCAGCTGAAATACGTCTACAGCTTAATTAAGCCTCCCCAATAGAATGCGACTTTTGGTGGGCTGTCCATTGGGGGATTGGCCATAATCACCACACTTGGCAGACGGATTGGTGATCGCAGTAGGATCTTAATATATATACAGTATATATTGCCCTGTGGTTTCCGGTAGAGTAGAATAGGACCACTTCAACTCTTCCCTTGGATGTCGTACAAGGCGACTAAGGAAATACATTATAAAACATCAATCAGGCCTCCCCAACCCGTGTGGCCAGAGCGGGGAGTGTAGGCCAAATCCTCCGTCTGTCTCCGGCAGATGAGAAAGGGTTGTGCTCCTGCAGTGGAGACAAAAATAACCTGATGATGATAATATATACAGGAAAACGCTACCCTCCCTGGTGCTTATTTTATTAACCGACTTCAAAAAAGGAGGAGGTTCTCAATTCGACAGTATGTTTTTTTTTTTTAAATATCAAAACCCGTTTAGTTGATAGAATTATGCTACTGCCCATCTCTAGATCTCAGTACTGTATTAGGCAAACCTGGGTAAAAGTATTGATATTTAATACCGCCGTTTCTGTCTGTACCCAGTACATTATCATTACACAGTAGGGCCATCGAGAGATAGCAAAAAGATCCGCCGAATAAAAAGGGATCATAACGAAGAGTCCCGGCACGACCGACCGACCGACCAACTGATTATTTTATTGTCTAACTTACGATTACTATTGTTAACTTGTTCTTGTTTTGTTGTTTATTAAACTACTAGCTGTGCCCGCGACTCCGCTCGCGTGGAATACAGAATCCGCTCTACTCCCACTCTCGCTTCCTATCCCACTACCACCTCACTTCCACTACCACTCAGACTCTCAGTCCTAATCCCCATCCCAAATCCACTCCCACTTTCGCTCCAACTGAAGTACAAACCAATCGCAATATGAATTGTATATTCTTTATGTATTCTTTATTGCCCAAATTTTAAAAGTAAATACAGTTACAAATTTTGTGTTTAAAAAGCGAGCTTATCTCTAAAAGAGATCTCTTCCAGCCAACCTTACAGGGTGTGAGACAAGGCACTAAGAACATAATAATTAAACTTCTTTGTTATATTGCATATAATGGCTTCTAGAAAAAAAAGACTTAATTAATATCTCAGGTTCTAACGTATCAAGATAAAACATGACCAGGTTTTAAGTTAGACCTCCACAAGACAACTGTAAAACTGCATCAAATATCATTCAGTAGTTTTTGCGTGATGAGGTAACAAAAATACATACAGACAGACAAAAAATCTAAAAACAATTATTTTGGCTTTTATTGGCCCTATACAGACCACTCATATACATTTTTCAAAAAATATCTCTAATGTACAGACATAGACCAGTTACAGTTTTATTATAGGAATATATATTCTTGTGGTTACAGTTTAATGGTTAAGATAGCTAGTGGTGTAGATCCACTAATTATTTTGTTTAAAGAATTACATATACAAATACTTCATATATCGTACTTGATTCGAGCGCCAGAGGTCGTGGATTCGATTCCATAACAAACAACTTTGAACATTTTGTAAAAGTTGTTCCCGGTCTGGATGTTATGTGTCCTATCCTTATTTACTTTCCATAGCACAGGAGAAAATCCTAGTATGGGATTAGATACGTTTATGTAGGTATGTATATGCAGTGTGGTTCCCGGCTTAGAATAAGGCCACGCCCAATATTCCCGTAGATGTCGTAGGCGACTAAGGGATTGCACCAGGGACGGGCAGTGTATATTAAGATCATTACTGCGTTCAAAATTCCACCTGCCAAGCGTGGTGATTATAGCCAATCCCTCAATAGACAGCCTACCAAAAGGGGCATTGGGTGTGCTTATATTCAGCAGCGGCTCTGCCATCGCTATGGGACACTCCAGAACTCGTATGCCGTCAGTTCAGCGACAGACGACCATATCAGATACAAACAGATAGATAGTCAAACTATTTATTGCACACAAATTAAGAATAACAATAAAAATAGGTACAGATTTTTGGAAGGTGTACAAAGGCTTAAAGCGATCTCTTCCAGGCAACCTTTCAGAAGGAAAATAATACATACAAATAACACAATCGACATTATTCACTGGCATTTAAGACCTTGCTGTCAACGAGCACAGAGTACAGAAGAAGCATAGAAGGAGCACAGAGCGTTGTTCAACACAGCAGCAGTAAACTTTATTGGCAATAAACGTAAAGATTTGACTCACCATTGCGGTAGTGCATCACAAAAAGTTGCACGCGCGGGAATGCGCGCTGCGCGAGCCTTTATCTGCTGGATCACGGCGATGTAAGAGGTTTGTGGATAAGAGGATGATGCATCTGGGAGACAGCCCTTGTGTTAAACAGATTTCTTAATTATGTGTTCTATTACACACACTAGCAAAAAAAAATACTAACCCCTGCGGAAAGCCTTGATTAAATTTATTACGTTTTCAGAATCACTCTATAGGTAACATCTTTTTGAATTCTTTCAAAATCACTAGCCAATGATGGTTTTATGAAGGTTTAGTGACTGTTTTTTTTTTCATTAAGGTGTAAAATTGGAAGCGTCTAAAAGCTATTTTATCATTTAACCTCCTTATATAGATACAAAAATTACACAGATATTTGTATTATTATTTTCGTAATTTGTGTAGGCATCTTTAAATCTACTTAAAATCTTTTATTTACCACAACAATATAGTATGCATACTTTAGTCTAAATTTTTTTAATATGTTTCTATTATCAATATTTGGTATTAAACGCATTATACTAGTCATTTCAGTCACTCTAAGATTGACTGGAAGAAGTCTCTAAATGGGATAAGTCCGGCTTTTGCACACAATTTTACACCTATTTGTTATAGTTGTTGGTAATTTCGTTACAATACTTTTATATACATATTCTTTACAGATATAACATTTTACATTAACAATGCTTGTGATGGTTTTTTTTATCTTGTTTGCCTTGACTATGAAGAAACTTGTACATCTGCTGCTCGCCTAATCTTTGCCAATACGTGCTAGTGTCATCTGTCCGCCTCTCGTCGAGTTTCTCACATTAAAGTGGACATTTGAAATTATTGGCGTTTGATTTTGCTAATTAAAACTTTTAGCGCTTCTGTGATAATGTTTCTTAGTAAATAGACTTACAGGATATTCCCACGGTGTCCGATGAAATTCTTATGTATGTACAAAATGACATCTGCTATTTATTGTTCAGCTGTTCGTTTAACGGTTTACGAAAATAACTTAGAAGTCCTACGTGGGTATTTTCATTCTCCCAGATCAGAACGTCTCTTAAGCAAAATGATAGAGAGGCAAGTCGTCAAAGTAACTAAATGCTAGTTTTGTAAAACGTCTAGGTAGCCAAATGAAGACTGATAACAAACGAAGCTTTATAACCTGCAATTAATCTCATTATATCTATTATTGTATTAATTTTATACTTCATGAAGCCTATCAACAAATCAATAAAAAAAATGCGTTTAAAATAATTATTTAGTTTTTTCTGTAATTTAAAAACAATTCCAGATTAAATTTTTTATTCAGTAGTAGATATTTTGGTGTAAAAATGAATTTAGTCGGCTATAAAAATATTTTATCTAGGTTAATCGTCGTTATTTCTAAAATACCACCTGTAGTAAAGATTTTAACATAATCTTTACGAAGAAAACAGCCTTATGAAATGGCTTTGTACAACGACCATACTAAATGCACGTAGGTTGATATTTACATCAACAACCTCCTAGCGCCTAAAATCGGCGATTACGAATTGACCCTTATAATAATCTCTAAGAGGATGTGTGCGAAGGTTCCGCGAAGTGTGGCGCCCCCCGGTCTGGGACATTACGGTGCCGGACATGGGCCACTGACATACCGGTCCGTGCCGGTAGCAGGGTGGCCCTGTTACGTGTCTGTTATAATGTTTACTGTACTAGGGAAAAGTGGAAACCGCGGAGTGAGACGCCCTGCCGCCAGATGGACCGACGACCTGAAGAAATTAGGCTACTATGGGCAAAACTCCCCCATGAACAGAAATAGTAAATCACGGGCCTCAGTTCCCGGCAGCCATATTATTCCTGGCTAGTAACGGTCTAGGTAACGGTAGGGCGGGGGGTGCTCTGGAGTGGAGACTGCGGATGGGTGCGCACAGGGTGGGTCGCCCCGCTGCCAGGAGGACCGACGACCTGAAGGTGGCCGAAAGCGGCTGGATGCAGAGGACCGGGTCTGTATCGTAATCCAGCGTAGATGTATCTGCTTCAATAGATAAAACTTCCAAAGCGGAAAGTCATTCTTGTACTCGTTTAATATTTTTCATGAGTTAAAGAACGCTGCGATGCATAAACCTTGAAGCCGCGAGGCTGTATAAGGTGGCCCACGTCGTCAAAGCCTTACGCCGCTTCTGCTCTCTCCGGATTCTCTTCAGTTATTAGACGCAAGTATAAATGAACATCATGTATTACCAGCGCTAATCAGTAGCGGCTTCTACTAGATAAAAACCTTAACGAAGCTAAGGGCGCGCGCACAGGATACGATCGCGCGTCGCTCCCACGCTGTCGCGCGCGACAAAAACCAGCCCTCATTAGAATGCGGCGCGCGACACGACGCGGTGCGCACACGCGGCCTCGTCGCATGGTGTGGACGGAGCTTTTTGACCGGCCGACTTCTGAAATTACCTTTAGTGAATTTACTGGGATGTGGGCAGGGATGGCCAAACCCTTAATTTAATATTAATATTTTAGTATATTGCCGTGTGGTCATCCGATATCCGTCCAGTGGTTGAAGCGTGATTGAGTAACAAACATCCAAATATCCAAACTTTCACTTATAATATTAGTAGGATAGGATTAGTAGGATGATAGCGTATTACTTCGGCGCATCGACCGAATAAATTAGATTAGATTTATTCATTTCACTTTTACATCTTAAAAATTCAATTTTACATGTCAGTCTAATATGGTAAAAGGGATCGTCGTAAAACAAAATAATGTACAAAATATAAATAACAATGTCAACAATTCAAATAATGTCACAGTATATAACATACTATCTATGTCATAATATAATATTAAAATAAAAATTTCAAAATGCACTTGGTATTAAATTATCACGAATTAAATTAAACGTCACCAATTTTTTAGAAAATTCATTAATGGAATAATATTAATTTTCCAACAAAAGGGTCTTCAGTCGTCGACTAAACGTTTCGTCATTGGTATACCAGAGATACATGTATATAACATAGATATAAGTATGTATAAAAAAAACAGCAAAAACAAACCTCGAATTACAAATACCTAGTAATAAAAATAATTTAGACCGCGCAGTCTCAGCTTTCTCGAGAGATCCAATATAAATTCTTTATTCATCATTTATCCTATCCTTTTATTTGCGCCGCGTGAAAACGCCGCGTTGCGGACAGTCAGCGTTTTTTCGCGTCGTCACATAACACGTGCCGGGCGGCGGCACCGACGCGCGGTTTTTGTCGGCTAATCAGTTTTGGAGACTTAGGGAGAGTACTCACTTGTGGCTAGAGTAAACGCGTGTAAAGGCATCTTAAATTGTAGAGTCAAATTCAAAAATAAGGGCGTTCCTATTTACATACTTAGCCAAATGCTAGTTATTTACAAGAAAATATCCTAAATATATAATTTATGTGATTTATTCTTCATTGTTGTTTCAGTTAACATTACTTCAAGGATTTTGGTATATTTTAACATTAAATAAAAAAATATATATTACATATACAATTATACATACATAGACCAATAACGTAACTGCAAGAAAATGTTACTTGAATATTGTACTCTGCAGTTATTTAAAAATAGTGCTCTTGCAATTAAAAATAAAGCACATTTTAATGCAAATATCTTCTATGGTATGTACATCATCGCATATCATATCATCAGTGCCATAATGACCACGCTTGCCACGCGGATCGGTGATCGCAGTAAGGAGAACCCTGCTTCCCGTCCCTGGTGCAACCCCTTAGTCGCCTTGACCACACCCACGGGAAGAACAGAGCCACCCTATTCTAAGCGGGAACCATACTGCTTTGTGATTTAGTGATTTTATGGACTAACGTCTGATTTAATAAATGATTTGATTTGGGATGTGCGACGTGTCAAATATTGAGGACTCTGCATACAAATTGCAGGAGGACTTTGTAGGAAAATTGAATCATCATCATCATCAGGTTATTTTAGTCCCCACTACAGGATCACAACCCTCTCTCATCTACCGGAGACAGACGGAGGACTTGGCCTACACTCCCCGCTCTGGCCAGACGGGTTGGGGAGGCCTGATTGTTGTTTTATAATGTATTTCCTTAGTCGCCTTGTACGACATCCAAGACGGAGGATTTGACCTACACTTCCCGCGCTGGCCAGACGAGTTGGGGTGGACGAGGAAAACAGAATAATACTTCTATTTACATACATACATACATAATGCTCACGCATTGGTCCCAGAGGGGTAGGCAGAGACGATGTATCGCCACTTTGCGCAACCTAATGTCACAAAGTGGCTTTCCTTCGCCTGCTTTTCGCCCCGTGATACCCCTTAACGTGATATGTTGCGAACAACATGGCCGCCTTGTTGAGGTACCACGGTTAGCTAGAAATTACTTCTATTTACATTTAAAAAGAATAGAGATATTTAATGACCTTTGGTCCACTTGGCCCCGCCACCAGGTGGACCGACGACCTAAAGAAGGTGGCCGGTAGCGGCTGGATGCGGAGGGCGGAGGATCGGGTGTGGTGGCATTCATTCGGGAAGGCCTATGTCCAGCAGTGGACTTCTAGGGGCTGGCATGATTGGTCTTACTTACCTTAGTACCTTTAGTATAAACCTTACCTTTAGTATAAACCCTCCTTTATCCCTAACAACCCATTGTACGCTATAATGGTGCAAAGGGGCCACTTGCGGAGTGTTTTTGGCTACATCTTTATCTGAATCAATAGGTCGTTTCGAGATCCAGTGCCCATCGCCTCAGGTGTGAAGATATTTTGGGAATTTTCCAATGGTCGAAGGTTTTCTGGATTATTTTTTGGAGTTCCTTAATGACGGCTATTTGAAGTATCGTTTAATTAATTGTTATTGGAGTCGGTTTTATAGTAATAATAATTAAAATAGATTTAATAAATGATGTCTATTCTCTCAAATAAAAACTCACTTATGAGTCTCACTCAAGTGACTTCAATCACTTCAAAACCTAATCCACTGGCGTTCTAGAAACATTCCAGAGCACTATCGAAGTGAAGTGAGTTCTTTGTTCACTCTGGAATGTTTACAGAATGCCAGTGGATTAGGTATCGAAGTGAGTGAAGTCACTTGAGTGAGACTCGCACGTGAGTTTGTATTTTAAAGAACAACACTACTACTAAATTTTAATATGCGGAACCCTGCAAGTAGCGTTTGCTTGCCCTTGTAAATCAGCGCATCCTTGTCATGTATGCACTTTCATGTTACGTCATAAACCAGCTTCCGTTTAAAGACCACCAACGTAATTTCTCTCTTACTCCATTCATCATATCGCAACAGGGATGTAGTCAGTTAAGAAATAGGGGCCTTAAGGGACTGATAACGATTTTATTGACCGCCTCGTTGACTTACTTAGGCGCTGGACTCAAGCGCCAGAGAACGTGGTTTCCCCTTACTCCACGTAGACAACTGGTTTCATAATGGGACATTTCTATTTCATACTGGAAATTTGGTATTTTGTGGTTGTAGTTTCACACTAGGGGCAAACTTTGTACAGGTTCGTCCTAGACTTGGTATTGTATTTGTAAATTGCCATAACCTTGTTTTATTTCCGCAATGCAAGAGTAAATCCGATTGTATAAAATATAAATATCTCCGACATTCACACCAATTATCCAGTCCCAAACTAGGCAGAGCCTGTGGTATGGTTACTAGATAACAGATAGACATACTTAAATAAATATATAAACATCCAATACTTGGGTACAGACATTCATATGCATCATACGAACATTTGCCCCTAACGGGATTCGAATCCGCAACCTCCGGCGTGACACATTGTTACTCTGTATATGTATGAATGTAAAATAAATACTGTATTTTTTACCATTGGAACATTTGGATCAAGGAACGCGTTCGGAAATTCATTCATCCTGCTTATGTATGAATGAGTTTTTCAACTTAATATACACATTTTATCTTTCATCTTGCTGTATGACGTGCATAATATATGAAACATATTTGACCTGTCGACTGAATAGGGGGCTGTTAAACACGGCTCTGACTTCGTCCCTGTGCAGTACTATAAAAGTAGACCCTTATCACAAAGCAGTAGTGTCTAAAATCGCTTAGCTTCTCTTATCATACTGAACAATAATGACAGGTCTTATCACAAAGGACAAGAGTTTAAATTCGTGCAACACGACTTTAAGTTTATCACAAGATTTCTACGCGTTTTGATGATGTGATAATGTTAAAATTGAAGTGCGTTTAATTCGCTAATTTTTGATAAATTAAAATCGTATTAACGTTGCCAAACAATATACGTTAATACGGTTTTACCTCCTCGTCGGCTCAGTAGCTTATGGGTTGGACTTCAGCACCAAATAATATTAATATATTATATATATATACGTCGACATAGCTCATAAAGTTAGTTTGTTGAAGTGGTGGGCTGGTCTAATCTGTCGGAGAACCGATAACCGTTGGAGTGAACGAGTTCTCGAGTGGAGACCGCGACTCGGCAAGCGTAGCGTGGGACCCTGGGTAGATGGAGCGACGTTCTGCGTAAGGCGGCTGGCAAGAGACTGGATGAGAAGAACCGAAGATCTGGTTCAGTGGCGCGCCTTGGGAGACATAGGTCCAGCAGAGGGCTCTTGCAGGCTGATGATGATGTTTATACATCTTAATTTATTTGCCGTGTGATTTCCGGTAGAGTAGAATAGGACCACTCCAACTCTTCCCGTGGATGTCGTACAAGGCGACTAAGGGAATACATTATAAAACATCAATCAGGCCTCCCCGTCTGGCCAGCGCGGGGAGTGTAGGCCAAATCCTCCGTCTGTCTCCGGCAGATGAGAGAGTGTTGTGCTCCTGCAGTGGAGACAAAAATAACCTGATGATGATACATACATCTTAAATCTGATGATGATATATATACGTTAACAACATAAGTGCTTATCTTTCTAACCTCTATAGCGTCAACTTTTCAGCGTACGCTCGGTAACTCGCTAGCGTAGGCGCAGCGGTAGCCCGGTAGTAAGTAGGTACTGCCAGTAATGCTCTATTTTGCGGTGAGGTCGCTTCTTTAGGTAGTAACATTTAGTATTCTCTGTCTAAGGGCTGATACGATGAAGATGAAATCATCATTCAAAATTAAATTTACTTAAAGTAGGCTTCCGGCAACCTTCTTTGCGGCTGTATGCAGAGGGCGGAGGACCGGGTGTGGTGGCGTTAATTGGGAAAGGCCTATGTCCAGCAGTGGACGTCTAAAGGCTGACATCAAAGCAGGCTACTCACGACACGACTATAAATCGCCAATGCGCATCGTTTATAATTATTATTCAAAATCCGCCGCGACGCTATTAAGGGCATATAAAACGGGCCGGTAATAGCGTGGAAATGGCACACAATACCACGGTGCAAGCGCACGCTATGAGTAAAACACCCAAGCCGTGCTGCACGGTACACAAATTTGCGATTCCTTCTTGTATGGAAGTATTTGTTATTTGAAGTTACAAACGTGACAATTTGAATTACAGGAACTGAGCATCCTATACTATCCTACTAATATTATAAAAGCGAAAGTTTGGATATTTGGATGTTTGTTACTCAATGACGCTTCAAGTACTGGATGGATCGTGATTAAACTTGGCACACATAAAGGTCCTAGAACAGGACATAACATAGTTTTTATTCTGAGAAACATCCCATTACTACGGGAAATACATATTAATTTGTGATTCGGCCAACAGCTAGTTATTTTAAGTGCTACTTAGACAAGTATACTTGTATAAACTTACACTTGTCTAACAATCTAGGATATTCTCCTGTGCAATGGAAGTTAAACAAGGAAATTAAAAGAATGTTTTGAGATATTTACAATGCACGTTTTTGATAATCGGCGACTAAACCACATCTGATTCAAAAGTATTAATATATACATAATCTCATCTAACCGCAGGACTACAACTTTAATACTGGCCACCAGATTAAGCTGCAGCCGCAAGGCAAAGGCGGGGCAAAGGTCATTAAAAATCAGACAGCCACAACTCTTGTACCGAGGCACACCTCTATGGGTCTGTACCGACTCTGTCGTAAATAGAGCAGTGTCACGCGCGCGTACATTGTACAAGCCACCCCGGGAGTCAAAACTAGCTGTTTGAAACTGTGCAATAACTAAACGCAGCCGCATCACACTAGAAATTAAACCTTAACTCCAAACTACAAAGTAGGAAATTGCGCTCGGGTGAATAAAGTTACAATGTTATGATTTGAGTTACAACTGATATGGGGTAAGACCGTAAGTTCAAGTTTGTAGTAGTGCAATTTAATGCTTAAATAAGTGACGTAGAATAGATTTTAGTGTGGAACTTGAGTGGTTAAGGCATCGTAATTATAATTTGCGTTATGTTTATGCAAAGCCCGCGGATAGGATGAGTCATTTCGCGTAAGAAATGGGATGCTTATGAAACCTATCTATTGTTTAAATATTAATGAGATTACCTTCGATGTATGTAACTATGTTTGTTATATATATATTTTTTATAAGATCTTTGCTGTTTGCGGAATGCTTTGTTTAGAATATCTTATTTCTTGCTGACAGAGAAATTCTTTTTGCATGTTTTATTACTGCCTACTTAGTAACTAGTCAGGTGTCCGTTTTTTCAGATACAGTCATTAGATGTATTGTTTATTCTAATGGTTGTCTAAGAGAAATCGCTCAAACGATAAGACCTTCTAAATTTTATATACAGCTTTGTTAGATGAATCTTATATTATCTTCTTAGGGGGCCAGGAAGACCTGGCGACACTTCGACCCTTCAGGATTTTTTATTCCAAACGGCTGAACACAAATGGTGCCCCGAGCCGATATTGTGGACTTCACATTCGCCTTATCGCATATGCAGGTTTCCTTACTATGTTTTTCTTCACCGAAAAGCCTGTGGTATTATTAATAAACCGTACTTAAGTTTCGAAAAACTCATTGGTACGGGCGGGGTTTGAACCCACGACCTCATGAACGTGAGGCGAGTGCACAACCAATCTGGCTACCACGGCTAATTTCGTTAGATGAAACTTTTGATAGTTTAGGAAAATGAAAAATACTGTGAACAAAATGGATGAACCGCGGATATCAAGGCGGGGTATGACAAATAAATAAATATTTCATACATATAGGGATGGATCTCTTCAACAGGAATTTAAAAACCTAAATAACACTGTTCTGAGATTATTAAGTATGGCGTGGTAATAGAAATTTAACATTGTGTCTTACTGGACTGGTAAAGATCGGCTTAGAGCGAAGCGATGGCAATACTCAATAAAAAAACAGGTGTTCCTCTATTGAACTGGCCCATCGATATACAATTCTATTACAAAACAGTTCACAAATATAACATCCAGACCGGAACCAACTTGCACAATTATAAAAAAGGTTACAGCATCCCTGGTGGGAATCAAACCCACGATATAAAGTTGTATCTTTATTGACCACAGAAGTAAACCCAAGACCCACATAGTTTCCTATCTGTCCATTATTCAGCTTTGACCCCAACTATGACCATTCGATAGGGTCACGTCGCGGGGCAGCGTACGATACAGTTACTGTACCAACCAGCTCAACTATAAACATCGTAAGTGCAGCCCTATGCGGAAAACTTCTAAAGTCAAGGATATACAAGCCATGTGTACGATGAAGAAAACTTTATACGAAACTATAATGGAAAAGCCGCCTTAACAGCTTAGGGCAGAGATGACTTTTGTTATAACTTAGGAGTGTTTTAGTTAGAAATTGTAGTAACAGAAATGGACAGGGAGGAAGTTAGGAGTTCGCGCTTTTATATAGTCTTAAATCTCTTCTGTTATATGAACATATTGAAATGTCAAAATAATTATCTAAGCTGCGTAATGGAATCTTTATTTATTTTAATACTTTATTGCACACAAATACAAGTCATACAACTCATTTAAACATAAGATGTACAAAGACGCACTTAATTCTTTCTTTAACTCCTTAACGAATCTTTTTCTCTCTGGCAAATTGAATCATCGCTTGATTTACTTTAATTGGAAAAAAAATCTGTTGGTTATTCTTTGTTTGTGAATCGATTTCACCAACTGCAAAAGGTTCTATGACAACAACAAAATACATTTTTTTTTACTATAGAAGCTTAAAATAATCCGAAATACATATTATTTCAGTTGGATGTATAATGTTTATTACAATAATGACCAAACGCTAGTAACAATACATGTTTCTAGAATTTACAGAAAAAAAAAAACATTTTTTTCGTTTCTTCTTAAGTCATAATTTGGTGAAGTTTAAATGACCTAGCTTGGTATGGCAGTGATGCGCCAAAATTCCTGGGGTGGGAGCCTGGTGACCTAATTTCACGGGCCCATCCTTTTTTTGGCACCAGTCTTTCACAAAAGATAAAATGTACACATTTATCTTTATGTTGAGATAATAAATAAATGTTGTATATTTGTATTATTGCACACTGAGTGGCATGTTACTATGTGTTAGATAGAAAAACATGTATGGAGTTAAGATAGCTGTTGTCCGGATAATTGTTGATATGAACAAGATCTTGTTCAAATATACAATTTTTTTTTAGTGCAGTACTACCGACGATATAAAAATCATATGGTTTAGAGAAATTCGTTAAGAAAAAGGGGGTTAGGTCTACATCCCCCCCTCTGAATACATCCCTGTAAGAGGATCTCCACAGGCGGCGTCGGGTCATATAGATAGTATCTGATGACCGAGTCTACCCGAGGCGTCATTTAATTGCGGTCCAGGGTTCGATTCCGCTGAATGGGTGGGCGGTCGGTGGCAGTCTTTATAAATTGTGCACTGGTAGCTAGGCTGGGTGGCGAATGGTCTCTGACCATATGGGATTGTGAAGTAGACCATAAAAAGAAATAGGAACCTTTATTCACGATATTTGCTCTAATTTGAGAACGCGTAGGTTTGAGAAGATGTAAGAGGGTACTAGAAAACCAAATGCCTATGCCAACTTCTCTTACATGCTGTGTACTTTATAAACTAACTAAAGAGGCTCTGAGAACTCACACTCACGCATACATACACATACCACCACACACCAACAGACGCATATACACAAAGAAAAGAGTCTAGCAGCACAACATCCTAGTGTGAGGTCTAGATATATGTTTGGTTTAAATTTTAAGATGTTATATTAATTGTTTATGTAGTTCTAAGAACTGCTATGGAAAATGAAGTAAAAATAATTAATTATTACGGGTAGCAGCGGTACAGTATCCAGGTTTAGTACAGTAATGACCAACGTTGCCCAGTGTGGCGGATATGGGCATTACTCTCGCACAACAGAAAGCCTATTACAACATGTTGAACGTTAGCGCGGAACTTTTGTTTAACAACGTTGCCTGTCTACGATGATCAGTCGTCGACAACATGTCGGTAGAGGAACTAGTGGTAATTTCACTACGGACATCACAGCGTCACGCCTCCATTCAACAGTGGCTGATGTTGATCATTATAGAAATTAGCTATTATGATAAAGAAGTTCTTCTTCCTGAAATATCCTTGCATAGGACTTTGCCAATGTCAAGTGTTCAGGACGAATACAAACATGGAGAGTACACTTTAACCGAGTAAAGCAGTGGGTTGTGCCACTAGAGCACCGAGGGTCTGTCGCTCAGATCAAAGGATATCACCATAACCCTGGATCTGCCCACGAGGATTCCCGTAGAGAAGCCCTACAACTGCAGAAGGACATTGCAAATGTACGATGTTATTTAAGTTATCGATAAATTACTTCTATTCACAAACACCTCCGTGGCGGAACGGGTAGCTCTCGGACTGCCACGCCGGAGGTTGCGGGTTCGAATCCTACTAGGGGCAAATATTCGTATGATGAATATGAATGTTTGTACCCAAGTCTTGGGTGTTTATATATTTATTTAAGTATGTGTATCCGTTATCTAGTAACCATACCACAGGCTCTGCCTAGTTTGGGACTGGATAATTTGTGTGAATGTCTGAGATATTTTTTTTTATTTATTAATTACAGAGTTCTATTTAGCCTCGTGTCCACTAGGCAACATTTGGCGTGCGACATATTGCACAACATGTTGCCCAACATGTTGAATGTTAGCGCGGAACTTTTGTTTAACAACGTTGTCTGTCTACGCATGATCAGTCGTCGACAACATCTCGCCAGAGGAATTAGTGTTGATTGCACTAAGGACATTGTTGCGCGTCAAGTCTCCAATTGACAACAATTGATGCTCTCTAAACAAACAACAAGCCGCTCGTCATGTTATATACTGATATAGATAGTATGTTACATACTATGAAATTATTTGAATTGTTGACATTGTAAGCCTATTATAAAATAAACGATTATTTGAATGACAAAGATGCCTGGTACTAATGTTAATTCAGCTTCGCAAAATCTTTATTAATTGTATGCAAACTTGATTTTTGAAAGATGTGTTGCGTGAAGTTTGTTGCGCCGTTTCTTCTTCACAGCGCTAACACCTAGGAAGCGGTAGTCGATAAAAAAATGACGTGTATAAATGTACCAAGTGTACTCATATGCAATAAATGATTTTGACTTTGACTATACATTATTTTATTTTATGACGATCCCTTTTACCATATTAGAATGACATGTGAAATTGAATTTTTAAGATGTAAAAGTGAAATAAATAAATCTAATCTAATCTAATCATGTTGTGCGCCAGCTGGCAATGCCGCGCGTTGTTTTGCAACGTTGCCGAACATGTTGAGCGTCACGTGTTGCGCGCCAATTGTTGCCTAGTGGATACGAGGCTTTACACGCTAAAACTGAATATACCGAAAAGTCAACCGAACAGTGCTTCCGTAATAGCAAAACCTTATTCCGTAATACCACGAGATGCTTCTCATAACTTCTGTATATCGTTTGCCGGAGTTTTGGCAAGCTTATAGCTAAGCCAGCGTTTTATTTGCAAAAAACTGTCATTTATATGCCCCCTAAGGATCTGTCAAATGGACATTTTCCTTGCAAATGTGACGTTACCATAAAATACGTCGCAAATAAACGACGGAAGATGTCAAATAAATTTCCGCTCAGCATTGGCTTAGCCGACTTTACGGTTGTTAATGTGTCAACATGTCGTTCGACGCAACTGCAAAAGGTCTGTATATATCGCACAGTTCACGACGGCACTCCGCACTCTGTGTCTCCCCACTCTGTGATGTCGCACCCCTGAATGGGGAGAGCGGCCGTATAGAGGACCAAGCACAGAATTACTTATTTGTATGGGGATCAAGCAGGGTGTCCGACAAAGAGCACCTGAGCAAGTACCGGGCACCTCCCCCGTGATTCGGCCTATATGACCTAGATGTCGAAAGGCCATGGGAGGTGGAGGGTCTGATCTGAGGCACTCCCCACTGCTATATTAAGATCATTACAGCGATCACCAATGTACCAGCCAAACGTGGTGATTATACCAAATCCCCAAAGGACAGCCCACAAAAATGGCATTCTTTTAGGAATGCTCATGTTCAGCAGTGGACATATTAAGGCCAATGATGAAGAGGTCAGAAACTAGACATTTTTATCAGTTAAATAATCATTTATTTTGTATAAAAAAATGGGTTTCTTTTATCTAATCTATAGGCAGTGTCGTTAGTCCATCTGACTTAGGCGTGACGTCACGGATTTTAGTGGACTTTACAATGATATATTTCGCTTGTAGGAATTATTTAAAACATATCCATATACACAGCCGTATGTAAGTCATGATGTCAGCCCTCAGACGTCCACTGCTGGACATAGACCTTCCCCAATGAACGTTACCATACCCGATCCTCCGCCCTCTACATCGAGACGCTTCTGGCGACCTTCTTCAGTCCTCTGTCGGCGGTGCTACCGTCCCACCCTGCGCGTGCAGATTCCCGGTCTCCACTCCAGAACTCGTCTGCCTCAACGGCCGTCAGTTCTACAATAGATATGCCCCGCCCACTGCCACTTCAGTGACTCATTCAAAAGCTGACCGATCCGTTTCTAAAGTAGAATTCCCTCGACAATGCAGCTCACAATGCATTGATAAGGGCACCCGTACACCTAACGACTGGGGAAAGCTGTGTATCGCGAGCATCGCTTATCGCGTCGTGTCGTGCGATCGTGCGATTGTCGCAGCAAAGACGCCGCCGGTTTGTTCTGAGCCGCTGTGCCCTGCAGTTGGCTTAATTTACTTTGATAACACGATTGGGATGCTTAGGGTTGCTACATAGGGTTTAGAATTATCCTGATACTTGCTGTGCCTTGCTGTGCTCGCGTGGACTACAGAGTCCGCTCCCGTTCCCACTCCCGCTCCCTATCCCACTCGGACTCTCAATCCCTATCCCGATCCCCCGATAGGCTTCTAGAAAAATCTAGATGAAACATGCACCAGATTTTAAGTTACACCTCCAGCAAGTTAACTGTGAAAACTGCATCAAATTTCATTCAATAGTTTTTGCGTGATGAGGTAACAAACATACATACATACATACATACAGACAGACAGAGTTTTTTTTTTAAAACAATTATTTTGGCTTCTGTTACACATTTTTCTACAATATCTCCCATGTACAAACACAGACCAGTTACAGTTTTATTATATGTAAAAGATTGATAACAACAGGGGCAAACTCCCCACACTCTATACAAGCGAACATATTTAATCACCCACTACCATTACACCTGTATTGACTGTTTATCTAACACACATTTACATTGAAGATATTTGCAAAAAAATTTGGGGTCTAATCCGGTAATAGAACATATTTCGCTCATTTTTGGAATTTTTTACTGTTAATTTGTGCACGTAAAAACTACTGAACCGATTGTTATTGAGCTTTCAGAAAGACACAGGGCTTTATTTGGAGTAACATTAAGTCATTATTTCATCGCAATCGGATTACTCAAAGACTTTGTAGTTTAAAAAAAAAACATTAAAAGAAATATTATTGCTCGGCGGGATTCAGATAGCGATGAGTTAGGACTACGATGGCAGTGGTAGTTGGAGTGTACGAAGGGGGAGGGGAGGTATTTCAGTAGCGGGAGCTCCGCTCGCGTGGACTATAGGACTATTCTCCATAGTTCTGTAGTCCACGCGGGCGGAGCTGCGGTCAAAGTCAAAGTCATTTATTGCATATGAGTACACTTGATACATTTATACACGTAATTTTTTTATCGACTAGCGGGCACAGCTAGTAAGAAATAAAAATTACTTCGCGTACTTTGTTACAAGCCTGGCCATTCGACCCGACGATGTGGGGTCACGGCCACTGGAACAGTCAGTTTTAATGTAGCCATCCCTAGAGACAGTGACGTACTTAGAAAAATAAGCCTTCAGGAAGAGGGGGCCTCTAGATATGTAGGTTCTTTGCTAACAATATCGTTATCACACGCTGGTGTCGTTTTCACATCGATTATTTAATCGCATATAGGCTGTTACTGTGGCTGCCAGGTGGACCGAGGGCGGAGGACCGGGTGTGGTGGCGTTCATTGGGGAAGGCTTATGTCCAGCAGTGGACGTCTAAAGGTTGACATGATGAGGCTGTTACTATTTAAAAAAACAGTGACAAAGGAATCCTTTTAAAAAATCCAAAAAGAGCAACTCTTTTAAAATAGCCATACACACACAGACAAATATCACTGCGGGAAGGCGGGAAGAGAGCCAAGGATGTCAAATATTCTTGAGAAAGTGATCTCTTTATTAGCTTTCTTTATTAGCTCCAGCTCAGCATGTGGCCCAATCACAATGACAAGAAGAAGACATTGCATGCTAAATCTGCTTAAAGAAAGTGGCTAATCCGGACTGCAGCCATGTCTCTTCAGCCCAGTCACAGCTGAATTAAGCATCACCGTTGAAGGTGTGTCGTGAAAAGAGCCGTGGATGTCAATTTATAGCATACCTACTTAGAAGAATATAAGTAGGTATGCTATATATTGACATCCACGTGTTCCACTGCGTTCTGGTCGCACATGATTATTAGAGGCGGTTCTTTTTAATAAATAATAATAAATATCTCAGACATTCACACCAATTATCCAGTCCCAAACTAGGCAGAGTCTGTGGTATGGTTACTAGATAACGGATACACATACTTAAATAAATATATAAACATCCAAGACTTGGGTACAAACATTCATATTCATCATACCAACATTTGCCCCTAGCGGGATTCGAACCCGCAACCTCCGGCATGATAGTCCGAGAGCTATACGTTCCGCCACGGAGGTCGTCAAAGGTTCCATCGACACGAGAAGAAAAATAATATATTAGGTACTAAGAAGGCTGAGCTATAAACGGGAGGGGCAAAAGTGGGCCTCCCTTCTGACTACAGCCCTGTTCGCGGCCCAGTCACAGCGCCAACAAGCGTCACTGCAGGAAGTGTGCCGGGAAGAGAGTCGCGGATGTCAAATATTTGTGTTGAGCGCGATGCCGACAGACGATACACCGAGTAACTTGAATGTACCTATTCTTGGTACGTCTTGAGGTACAATTGGATTAGAATAAGAGTTTGCCTTAAAATCCAACTTTAACGTTGACTTTACCTACTCGCTTGGATAAAGAAGCGTTAGTGGATTATAATAAACTAGCTGTTGCCTGCGACTTCGTCCGTGTGGACAACTTAACATCACAAACTATTATGTATTTCCCGTAGGAATGGGACGTTTTTTCAAGAGAAAAACTATCCTATCTCCTATTCCAGGACCTAACCTAGATGTGAAAAGGGAATAGCCATAAGTACAACTTGAAAACGCGAAAAGTTAGTGCCTGTCCCTCACTTCCTGGCGAAGTCGTCGTGGTTGATACGTACCATGGGCCCGTCCGTCTACAACCGGATACCCGAGGACATAACAGACGCACCTTCAACTCCCTCATTTAAACTGAGGCTGAAGAAGTGGCTCATCGAGCAAACTTTCTACAGCTTTGATGAATTCATTGAAAATTGTAAATGTAATTAGTAGTGTTTAATGTTTGTCATAATCATTTTATATAATATTTATTACTATGTTACGTTATAGATTTTACAATTTTATGACCTGTAATTGCCGATAACCAAAAATATATGTCTATGTCTATGTGTGCAAACTTACGAATTTATAATATTAGTAGGATAGCCCATACTCTCCGCGTCGTAGTCTGGTCTCAATCAACAGGAAGTATTACCGTGTACGAGAGGCAGTGCTTTATTTTTGGGGAGGTGAGTGTTGCTTCTTTGCGTAGTACAGACTTTTAGTTGTAGTTTAGTATGATTTCTGTTTGAATAGAATAGAATAGGTTATTTATTCATAGCTACGACACACACATACATGAGAAATAAACAGAACAGAAATTAATAAATTACAATTTAAAAATAATCAAGAAACCTATGTGTGGCAGCAATAAAATGGCGCTGACTCAGCATAATGCTGCAGCACGCTACGCGAACTCCAGCGCTGGTATTCTGTCAGCACCAGGTCAAGTGACTTCACAGATTTAGTTTTTAAATTGTGCTTAGAGGGCTGTCAATGTATTGGTGATCATAATAATATTAAATATATATAATTTATGTTTGTAAATTTGTAGAAATAATGTTGCACTCTATGTGTTTTATTGCAGCCAATAAAAGATTATTCTATTCTATTCTAGTAATATTAAGTACTTTAGTACTTATTCTCTGCTAGAAGTACACAAACAGATCATGATTCTTACACTTAAAGGGTCGCAAATGTGTATTTATTTAACGCCACGACGAATCGAGTTCGCGATACATAATTATTATGACAGCACAATGCTGCGCCGACATCTGTTTACATGCAGTAACTACCTCAGGAGACAAACTAAGAGATACCATCGTCAGATTATGAGGCATTGTATCGTATTAATTTTATTTATTGTCTGTCTGTTTGCTCGTTTTACCATTAATTTGTTAATACGAAGCTAAGAATAAATACACGTAGATAAAAGCGACCTACGCCGCAGAAACGTGGACCTGATCCACAAGTTTCAAGTCGCTCAGCGAGCTATGGAGATAGCCCTCTCCATAGCTCGCCCGAGGTTTCTTAGGACATTCGTAATGAGGAGATCCGACGCAAAACGAAGGTAACAAACATAGCCGAAAGGATTAGCAAGCTTAATTGGACGTGGGCGGGCCACGCCTGTCGCAGAACTGACGGCCAGGTCAGTTCTGAAGTAAAAACGACGGTACCAACGAACTGAAGAAGGCGGCCGGAAGCGGCTGTATGCGGTGGGCTGAGGACCTGGTGCTGGAGGCATCTAGCAGTGGACTTCTAAGACCTTACATGATGATGACTTCTATTGTACCCAGTGGATGACTAATAAGTATGTAAATTTGGGGGTAAATATGTCCTCTACACAAAGGTTGTCCTCACCCCCACTCCAACTGCTACTGCCACCGTAGTCATATTCTGAATTCCGCCGAGCATTACACTTCTTTAAGTGAGTTTTTGAAAACTGCATAACTTTTGATTGAGTAAGCCGGTTGCGATGAAAAAAAACTAAATGAAACTTCAAATTAAGCCCTATGTTTTTCTGATAATTCCATCAACATTGGTTCAGTAGTTTTACGTGCTGCGTGCACAAACAAACAGATAAACAGAGAAACTTATCATTCATCCCCCAAATATGTAATTTTTTTTGCAAATATTTTGAATGTAGGTACAGTCACGCCAAGTTTACATCTGTATTTAAATAAATAAATACTCGTATATGGGGACATTTCACACACGGCCACCTGATCCCAAACTAGGCAGAGCCTGTAATATGGGTATCAGACAGCTGATATACATACATAATATAATATAATATAATATAATATAATATAATATAATATAATATAATATAATATAATATAATATAATATAATATAATATAATATAATATAATATAATATAATATAATATAATATAATATAATATATAAATAACATCCAGTCACAAGGCAAACACAAGTGCTCATCACACGAATGTTTGCCCTGGGCGGGATTCGAACCCGCGACCCCGAGCTTGGCAGGCAGGTGTACTACCAACTGGGCTACGGCTATTTATTTGTATTGTTATTTCTATACAAAGTTAAACAGCCTACCACGTTGCCGAGACGAGGCATAATTTCACAAATTAAACAATAAGATTGCGGAGCAAATGCAAATCACGGAACAGGTTTTTTCATTGTTAAGATGAGTATGAAGTCGTTGTGCCTGAAATTGTTATAATTCCTTATTTGACACAAATTGTTCAAGAACGTGGCAGTATCCCTGGGTTATGCGTTTTAAATGTAAAAATAGAGAGTAAGTACATTACAGTGTCAATGGGCTTGATTCTGAAGGCACAATGTTAAAATTTGACAGCACTAAAACTGTTGCTATCCTTGTCACACAGTATTATGAAGATAAAGACGAAACCAAATTTTGCGCTGTCAAATTTTAAATGTGTGCCTTCAGAATCGGGCCCAATATTATGATTTACACATGTATTTACTATCGGTAACCAATATCATTAACTATTTAATTAAAATTAAAAACTGTATATTGTTTATAAAAACATAATTTCAGCTTTTCTTAGGTACAATGCAATGTCTGAGTGTATTTCCTCCTATAACTCGAGAATTGCTTATCAGACCCTAATGCTTCTTTTGTTCTTTCTTAGAAGTTTTCTCAATAAAAAAATAAATGGTAGTATATTTTAGAAGTACATAACTTCAATGGAGAGGGCTATGCTCGGGGTTTCTTTGAAAGATATGATTTGTAATGAGGAGATCCGACGAAGAACGAAACTCACCGACATAGCCGAAAGGATTAGTAAGCTGAAGTTGCAGTGGGCGGGCCACATATGCCGCAGAACCGACGGCCTTTAGGGCAGGTGAGTTCTGGAGTGGAGACCGCGGATCGGCACGCGCAGGGTGGGACGCCCCGCCGGCCGCCAGGTGGACCGACGACCTAAAGAAGGTGGCCGGTAGCGGCTGGATGCGGAGGGCGGAGGACCGGATGTGGTGGCTTTCGTTGGGGAAGGTTTATGTCCAGCAGTGGACTTCTAGGGCCTGACATGATGATGATGATGACATAACTTCAAATATTAATTAATTTACGATTTGTATTATAGATTTGTACTATCACGGTAGAAGCACGTTACCGGTATGAGACAAAATATGAATACGATATTTACACGGGGATATGTATCTTCACCTCAGCTTTAAGCCGGAGCGGCGCGTAGGTGGCGTGTAGGAGTGTCACCCGCAAAAAGGTCCAACTTTTAAATTACTGTTTTTGTTATAAATCAAATAGCTGCCTCTGACCTGCCCCGGTGCTCGCCGCTACCAAATTGCTTGTTTATTTAGAGATGAATCAGATTTTAACAGTTTTGAGTTGTTGTTGTTTCGATATTGGCACCGTTGACAGACTTCATTCCAAGCCATGGTCTGATTTATAAGAAACACGACAATTCAGTACATGTTATTGCAATAACAATTCAATATAAACGAACGATTTTTTGTACAAATATTACATACTAGCTATTGCCCGCGACTTCGTCCGCGTGGACTACTTAACATTATAATTATAATAAACCTTTATTACTGTTAAACCACAATTTGACATAAATACTAAGTATTACATTTTATTAATGACGATCGGCTTATCAAATAACAGCTTATCCTTCGACAAAGGCCTCCTCCAAAGACTTCCACCTATCTCTGTCTCTTGCAATTCTGATCCATTCTGGACCGGCAGTTCTTTTAAGGTCATCTTCCCAACGTTTTATTGGTCGACCTTTACTTCTTTTACCATCCCTGGGGTACCACTCTGATTTTATTCTACTCAATTTCTCATTTTTCTCTCCCAGCATACGTCCTACCCATTTCCATTTAAGTGTTTTGCATACTTTGTTCGCATCTTTAAATTTAGTAACCAGTGGTTCAAGCGTGATTGAATAACAAACGTCCAAACATTTAAATTTCCAAACTTTCGCATTTATAATATTAGTAGTCCCGAGCTTCCACCACTTAATTCATGACGATGTTTATAAGTTTTGTAACAAGTGTGACCATACGTAAAGTAGATAAGGGTCCGAGCATACGGGGACAATAAATAATATCACATTAGAGCCAGTATTAACCTGCCAGTGATGCGTGGGCGCCAGCCACTGCGTGGATACGGTTGTTACCGGACTTTTTTGTTCAGTTTTTTATTTGTCTAGGTTTTATCTTTAATCGAGAACAACTGTTATTAGTTTGTTTTAACATTTAATAGAAGATTTAAAAAAAAACATTATAAATGGTAATAAAAAAGATCACAAACTTTTTTTCTTACAGACCGCCATCTTAAATCTGGAGATGGCAGATGATGGTTATGTTTTATGATAATGATGGTGTCGATGATATATGGAATAACTACGACCAAAAACAGAACCCACTTACAAGCAGATTCGAATCTGCGCTTCGGCCATATCAAGCCTACGCTTACGTATCTATCATCATTATCATTTCAACACCTAGACGTCCACTGCTGGACATAGGCCTTCCCCAATGAACGCCACCACACCCGGTCCTCCGCAGTCGTCGGTCCACCTGGCGGCGGGGCGTCCATTCCAGAACTCGTCTGTCCCAACGGCCGTCGGTTCTGCAGCATACATGGCCCACCCACTGACACTTCAGCTTGGTAATCCTTTCGGTTATGTCGATGACTTTCGTTCTTCGTCGGATCTCCTCATTACGAATCATATTCTTCAAAGAAACCCCGAGCATAGCCATCACCACAGCTCGCTGACTTGAAACTTGTAGATCAGGCCCTAAAAATTATCATTTACATCCATATTCATCAAATGTGGGTAGACACAGTAGTCGGTGAACAAATAAAATCCAACCTATTAATTTCTCTCTCGATCCCGTATCTACTGTTGGTGTACAACATTGTTCAATCGGCCATTTAATTTCTGTACAATAAAATCATGTTATCCCACATTGCATTCTAACACAACCAACAAGTATCGTTTTATTATCATCAATCTGTGCCTTCAGCTTTATTTGTCAAATTCAATGAAAAGCATTGAAATTATTTTTTTTAATAATTTATTTTTCTCCTGAAAAATAGCATTTTCTTACTTAGATCCTTTTTCACTGTAGACATAGAATTATTTAACAAAATATATCAAGATTCCTGAAAATTAAATAATGAACACATATTTATCAAAATCGTTCACATGAAAGTGTTTAAAGAAACGACAAATAAGACACCAAATAAAAATTGTTTTTCGGGTGGGGTGGCGTTCGTTTGGGAAGGCCTATGTCCAGCAGTGGACTCTTTCGGGCTGATGATGAAGAGGGTACTAGATAAATAAATCATTCTTAGTCCAACCTGGGTTTAATTTATAACAGTAACTACACAGTGTAGTCCAACATTGTTCGGAACTAATCGGCAATAGCGAGTGTTCATCATTACTATATTTCATTCCAGATTAATAGTCCTATGAAAACAAACGCATTTGAGTCTCGAAAACAAAATACACAATAGATGGTGTTCCTAAGTGGACTGCAAAGTTTACATGGTAATACAAACCTGTTTTTGCTGCTGGTGACCCTTTCATGTATATGTTACCGAGACGTAAATAGCGTTGGTTTTCATAGGACTATGAATCTGGAATGAAATATATATGTGTGTTTGTCATGTCACGTCTCTTGTTTGATCCAAAGTGATAGATGAGAGATTTAACATTTAAAGGTGATGTTTCAAACTGTACGTGGAGGTAAGCAGCATTAATTAATAATGTTAATGTTACAGATGACATCGTAGATATCAGTTATATTTCAATTATAATAAGCCTGATTATTGACGACGACGAGATTATTATTGTATATCATCATCATCATCAGGTTATTTTTGTCTCCACTGCAGGAGCACAACCCTTTCTCGTCTGCCGGAGACAGACGGGGGATTTGGCCTACAGTCCCCGCGCTGGCCAGTCGGGTTGGGGAGGCCTGATTGATGTTTTATAATGATTCCCTTAGTCGCTTTGTACGACATCCACGGGAAGAGTTGGAGTGGTCCTGTTCTACTCTACCGGAAACCACACGGCAATTATTGTATATATTTATTTGAATATATATACATGTAAATATTGCAAAAACTTTACTCCTACTTTTATTGTACCGCTACGTTGGCTTAGTGGCTTGGTCATTGGACTCGAGCGCCAGAGGTCGTGGGTTCGAACCCACTGGGGACAGACAACTTTGCACAATTTGTACAAGCTGGTCCCGATCTGGATGTTATATTTGTAAATTGTCCAATCCTTGTTTAATTTCCATAGCACAGGAGAAAATCCTAGTTTGGGACTAAACAAGTGTATGAATATATGTAATATTTATTAATTTATTTAACTGCACAACATACCCGTTTCTATTTATCTTTTCCTCCACCCTAATTGACATTTTGTATACTATTTTTTATCATTTGTTGACGATCACATTAACTCTGACCAGTTACGTAAGTTAATTACAAATTAAAATTTGTAATGTGTAATAAAGAAATCTAATCTAATCTAAGGTTGTCCAGAGCTAGTACTCCCTTACCTTGCTCAATGCCCGATCGAGCATTCGTTTGCGAACATCGAGTAAAGTGAGGAAAACTAAAGGAAAATTGTACCTACAGTTATATCAAAACCATCTCAAACTATAATATCCCCACCGATTGGCTACTCCCCGTTGCTGTTAATTAGCATGGCAAACAATAACGTGTGGGCGTGGCATGGGAACTCGCCGGTAAGTATTTAACATTACACTTTCACGGCTCGAGTGATTTGGGACAAGTGAAGGGCGGCAAGCGGGATGTGACTGGTGAATACTGGCGAAGTAATTCAAAGATTATTTAAACAGATGGTAGATTGATCGGTCATTCATTCTTAGCTACTAATACACACACATTACAGAACAGGTTTACATACTACATTTTAGAAGTAATGAAGATATGTGTTGCAGCAATTAAATGACGCTGGTTCAGCATAATGCTGGAGCACGCTACGCGAACTACAGCGCTGACATTCTGCCAGGACCAAGTTAACAGTAAGCAATAGAAAAGGCAATCATATGTAAGATTTATTATCCATTCTAATGGACATCTGTTTTAAATTTATTATTTGTTCTCAAATCATTCGTGCACCCTGATAACTCTCTACTGATGATTCGAATTTTACACAAAGGTTGTAGCGATTTGCAAGAACGAGTGGTTGAAAATCGAAGCAATAGAGAAGGTTCAGATCATTTGCTATCGGAATGGTAAATATTTTACAACATGTGATGGAGAACGTAGCACATAATAAATTTATTTGATAAGAGATACATAGTCTTAACTCTTACACCAATACTAATAGTAGTTCTTGGTAAAGTATAATGTCCATATGTGTAATTTAAAAGGCGAATAATTTTTTTTCAGGTGGAGAACCTGAAAAAATTATTCGTCTTTTAAATTATAAGACTTCGAAGAATTATAATAATCATCTGTCAAGTATTACAAAGTCTTGACTCCTACCCTGGCAATGAAGTAATTATAACTGCATAACAAAACTGATCAGTCTATCAATTCAGCTGCTAAAATGTTTATCGCCGCCGACATAGCGCTGACCACCCGTTCAAACGCTCCGCTTTCACTCTCGCCTCCGCCGCCGCTTATGCCTTTCGCCTCCCCCGAGCAAGTTAAACGCTAATCGTCCGGCAAACCGAAGTAAGTGGCAAACGAGAAGTAATTGTTTTATGTACGCAAACACGACACAAAGGGCAATATTTGCGGCCCAAAATGATTGTTCTGACAATTAGCTGGTTAATTTTACACTTTTAAATTGTATTACGGGGTACCATTTTATTTTTGTGGGATGTTTGACCCTTAGACTTCCTTTCTGTTACCAAGAGTTTATTAACATTGTTTAGCAGCAGTGGGAAATTGATCTGGAATTTATAAAAAGTGGAGAACGAAGCTAGAGAAGAAGGGAAAATCAAATAGCATAAGGTACATTATGAAACAGTGATCCCCGGTGCAATCCCTTCTTGGACCTATTAACCTCTGGACGAGTAACATTACCATTCTCGCCTGTACCCCCTCTGTCACGAACCAAGAACTTTTGCCATGGCGATTATTTCTTTTTATCAGTCTGAAGCACTAGTGTCAGTCGGTCATTTTATCTATGTAATGCATAAAAAAATGTTTCATGGTGGTAGTTAGACAGTGACAAGGCTCTATGTCAAAGTAGTGCAACAATAGATCACCTAACAATAAAACGTCGTGTGTGCGAAATAATGAACAAGGCTATTACGATAGTGTGTATTAATTACGTAAAGTTAGCGTTGTGTGAAGTTCTTCCCCCCTCGGACATTCCATACTTCGACGAATTTGTGTCGTGTCCAGAGGTTAATAGGTCCAAGAATCCCTTAGTCGCCTTGACTAAATCCACCCGGCTATGCATGGACCACTTTTATATATTAGTTATGCCTGTGAAAAGTAACGACATGGCTGGCTCTCCAACGCAATGTTTGGTGTACCCTTGACCGGCGACCGGTGAATCAGCGCAGGCGCCGGCAAGGCGACTCCGACCGGCGCAAGGGCAAGATCCAACATCACAAAGAAAATGGCATCTGATGACTAATTTTCTATATTATTTTATTTATTCATTCTGAAACCTACAACAAGTTTACAATTATTTATAAAATAGTATGCCGCTTCGTTCATCAGATCGACAAACTAAGAGTTTGCCAGAGAGGTATAGAAAGAAGCTATGTTGGCTTAAAACTTAGAGACAGGGTAAGGAATACAACAATAAGACAGCAAACAAAAGCTAAAGATGTAATCAAGCAAACTCTAAGACTTAAGTGGAAATGGGCAGGTCATATACAGAGAACAACAGATGAGAGGTGGTCAAAACAAGTAACTAACTGGTATCCCATGGATAAAAAACGTAAACGATGGAGTTGAAGGCCATGTAAAAGATGGAGTGATGACATAGCAGGACTAGTAGGCAAAATATGGAGCAGAATGGCGAGAGATAGAAATAAATGGAATGAATTGGAGGAGGCTTTTACCGCACTAGGCGGTCCTTATGCAAATTAACTAATATTTAAGAAATTGATATATAATAATAATGAAATGTAATTTTTTTTATATTACGTAAGGAAATGAATAAAGCTATTTTATTTTATTTATTTTATTATGCCGCTTTGTAGGCACAGTGGCTTGGTCAATGGACTCGGGCGCCAGAGGTCGTGGGTTCCCACGGGAACATACAACTTTATACAAGTTGTACAAGTTGATCCCGATCTGGATGTTTATATTTATGAATTGTCTAATCCGTGTTTAATTTCCATAGCACAGGATAAAATCCTAGTTTGGGATTAGACAAGGGTATGTATGTATATATTTTGTAATATTTATTTATTTATTTATTTAAAGGGTCAGGAGACTTGGTTCTGGTAGTTGTCTGTCCGGTGCTATCCAGACGAGTCACGGGTATGCGGCCCCGGCTTCCCGAGTTATCGCTACTGCAATCCCAGTATCCTTCCGTAATAGCGGTATACCTACCTAACCTATACTGCGTACCCATACCCCTATTTCCAGTATCTCGCCCCGATTCCTGTCCTGTCCGCCAATCCAGGGTCAGCCGTGCCGACGGATGCGTGTCCAGAGGCTAGCCTGGTCTTAAGCGTGCCGACATCCCGGAGCTGGGCGAACTCCGGGCACTATTAGCCGTACTGACTCATGCGGGGCTCTGATGAGGTGGACAATTATTTCCCTAGATTACAGTAGTACCTCAACACGGAGGCGGCGATGTTGTTTGCAACACATCACGTCAAGGGGTATCACAGAGCGAAAAGCGGCCCAAGGATAGTAGCTTAGCGACATTGATTGCGCAAAGAGGCGATACATCGTCTCTGCCTACCCCTCTGGGACCAAGGCGTGAACATTATGTATGTATGTAATTATTTAAAACAAAAGAAAAAAAACTACATTAGCCAATGAGAGATTTCTAAGACATTTACGCTAAAAAAATAATAGTACTCGTAAGGGTAAATAAAGGATAAATAGGGTAGTAATAAATTTAAAAAAACTATGTCGCAATCAATTTATTAACACTATTTTTTTAATATTCCTTTATTTTTTTTTTAAATTTCAATAATTAATTCAAAGTAGGATACAAAGTAAGAGTTATGGAACATTGACTGTTGGTAGTCATGATTTGATTCCTTTCCTATGGTCACGACCACAAGTCCATAAATTAACTTGTCCTTAACACTCAGGTGACGCAAAACAAACGCACGCAGTCACTTGCGGACGTGACGCCCACGCACGAGACGCAGTTTCACTTCTATTACGCGAATTTTGTGTCACGTAATGTAACGTGGACTAACACAATACAAATAATGTCAAGTAAAGAAATAAACTGATAAATCTGTCTAGTAAGGGATCTCGCGAGGTGGCATTAACCAATTTTGTTGAAACTATGTACACACTTTGGTACATTGATTAATTTTGTGAATTATACTTTTAGCGGAATCGGGCAGGCCTTTAAAAATACTCCCCAGCCTCCAAAGACATTATGCAATCCATTTATTTTATAGTTAATTAATAATTATTGCTTATACATCGAGTTCTCGAGTGGAGACCGCGACTGGGCAAGCGTAGTGTGGACGCCCCCTGGCTAGATGGAGTGACGATCTGCGTAAGGCGGCTGGCAGAGACTGGATGAGAAGAACCGAGGAGGACAGAAGAAACGAATCAACAAGTTAGATGAACCTATTTCACATATCCTTACTGGTCTGTCCCTACTAGTAGGGAAGAACAGTAAATCTTACGATTTTATTGAAAGTCTATGATTTTTAATTGAAGGATTGTAACCACTGTTACGATCTTTCTAAGTACCGATTTTTTCGTCCCAGTCCCACTTTTTTAACTTAAGTCCCGGAAAAACAGATTTGGCAATGCTAGTGGTGGCCGTTAGTCATATTGGTCGTACACTAATTGTTTTCTATTCCGCCGTTCGATAAAAAGTGCATCCAGTGCAAATCCTGTAAGCCTTTAAACTATATTTAGAAGCGAATGAAATGAAGTTATAAGAATTTCCTAATCTAGTGCTAGACACAAGTAAAGTTCAAAGAACATAGGAAGTATGTTATTCAGATAATAAAAAAATTAAAAAAACATCTAGTATCTAACAAAGGAAACCTTGAAGGAATCAATGCAGATTACAAAGAGCAGAGGTGTCCAATCAACGGCCCGCTATTTTATTTTTCAATCCGGTAATTGTTGGCCTAAAGTAGGTGGCCGGAAGCGGCTGGATGCGGAGGGCGGAGGACCGGGTCTAGTGGCGTTCATTGGGGAAGGCATATGCAGTGGACGTATAAAGGCTGACATGATGATGATGATGAATTAATGGCGAGATTTTTAAGAAAGTCTATTCTTTTTTTTTATGAATTCAAGTGCCGATTCAACTAATTAAATACGAATATCATTTTAGAAGGGAATTCAGTTTAGATACTTAAGAAGTAAGTTGGCTTATTCTTTAGCATCTTACTGATAAAACCATACAAATTCTGAACAAGGGTTAATAGTTTAGTTCAAAATAATTACTAGACAAGAAAATATTTTACTTCTTTGTGTTTTATCATCAGCCTAAATACGTCCACTGCTGGACATAGGCCTTCCCTATAGAATACCACTTTTGGTTAGATGTCTATTGGGGGATTTGCCATAATCACCACGCGTGGCAGGCGGATTGGTGATCGCAGTAATGAATTTAACATACGCACACAGAAGAACGCTGCTGCCCGTCCCTGGTGCAATCCCTTAGTCGCCTTGACGACACCCACGGGAAAGACAGGGGTGGCCTAATTCTAAGCCGAGAACCCCACGGCAATCTTTGTGTTTAATGTCTGCATATATAAAGGTTGAAGTGAGCCGCCTTAATTGTAAATTTAGTTTCTGCAAATTGTAACAGTTTATTTTATTGTATAAAATACGTTATACTTTATTGTACACAAATACAAGTTACACAACTAATTTAAACCTATGAAGTATAAAGCCGCACTTAACTCTGTAAGAGTTTTCTTCCAGTAAACCTGGTGAAAGAGACAACACAAAGCAGATAGACAGACAGAAGCGTACATTAATTATAGTGAAAATAAATGGTGAGTGAAAAGGAAATACAGCAATAGAATAATTTAAACTTACTTAAAACTATCTATATAAATATGAAATAGAATAATTATATACTTTACTTAATTAAAGCTAATTACCGTATTTAAATGATCACTCAAGGTCAATTCAGATTTTATTGTAAACTAGCTGGTGCCCGCGACTTCGTCTGCGCACGATTAGTATTTCGAGTAACTTTTTTGTAGGACTGTTTAAGATAAACATTTCCATCATACATTACATATATGTAACTCTAGTGGTTTTCGCAGCGCACGCCAGAATAGCTCGCAGATGGTAGATTTTTTCCTACTTACTTGATATTTTGGACAATTCATACAATATCTTCATAAATCGTAGCGTATGTGTTATTCTGATGTATAAGCTATATTATTGTAAAGTTTCATTAAAATCCATTCAGTAGTTTTTACGTGAAAGAGTAACAAACATCCATCCATACTTACAAACTTTCGCATTTATAATATTAGTATGATGCGGGCCGTATAGTTTCACATCAAAATATTGTCGTTCACGGCTCGAAGTAAAACCACCCCTGACGCAGAGGCTGCCTATGTAACAACGCAGTAATACGATCCATCCATCTCTACTGGGAATCTGACTCACCCTGTATTTACAATCGTGTCACGTAGGGCGAGTGAGCTAGTAACGGCTCATGGGTTTGCTTGTATTATGAGCATTAAATTTTGAGACATGATAGGCCGTTGAATCGCGCAAAGTGGCGATACATCGCTTGTGCCTACCCCACATGAGCATTATAGTCCGTTGGCGTCTACTGTAGGATACCTAGGGTCAAGCGCCGATACACACTTGATCGATCGACGTTATCTACTTATTTAGGTAGTAATGAGTTAAAAACGATTGATGTAAATGTAAATAAATGTAAATGTGTCACACACGGCCACCTGATCCCAAACTAGGCAGAGCCTGTAATATGGGTAACAGACAGCTGATATACATACATAAATACAATATATAAATAACATCCAGTCACAAGGCAAACATAAGTGCTCAGCACACGAATGTTTGCCCTGGGCGGGGTTCGAACCTGCGACCCCGAGCTTCGCAGGCAGGTGTACTACCGACTAGGCTACGGGGCCGACCGTAAACAGATAGTGTTGTTCTTATGGCGATTATAAAATTGAAATTGGTCAAAATAAAGTCTTCGGTCCTAAGTCAGGGGGGGGGGGAGGGATTGCACCCCTTTCTCGCCTGCCCAGAGCACCATTTCAGCAGCACCTTCCCCGCCTCTTCATCCTGTTACCCTTAGATACAGCTGCCCAACTATCACTCTTGTGAAATATGCAGCCCTGAGCTCTAAAATAGGTCCATAGTAGATATATAGTGTTAGTAATCAAAAAACCCATATACCCCCATTATGGAACTATTACCAGTGTGCTAGTTGGGTGATTTTGAGTAAGATACTGATGCGTTCATTGAGTAAGGCCTATGTCCAGCAGTGGACATAGGCCTTCCCCAAAGGCTGACATGATGAGTAAGATTCAATAGAACCTTTCAAAGGCTTTTTCCTAAAAATATTGTATTTTTGTCAATTTGTTCTTCACGTGGTTTTCACTCGTCGGCGACTATAACAACCTACGCCTTCAGGCCCAAGCGTGATTTATGTAAATAAAATTAAGCCTCGGCTGTGGCCGAAAGGTACTCAGTTGCGTAAGGATGGCCACACGGAGCATCGCTGTAAATCTACAGACTTTCACTCGCTGACAGGCGGGTTTATTAAAGTTTGCGGCCACAGCATAAAAACTTCAGTAGGTCAGGTTTAAGGCCTGAGCAGACGAGAGACAATCCTCGGGTACTTTTTGTACTTCAAAATAGATCGCTTGCTCAACTGCTTCAAATAACGGACACGTGGGACTGAATGTACCGCGTATTTTGACTTGCTGTACCGCGTTGGTCCTCGGCCAACAAAAGTCACTCGTCTGTGCAAGCCTTTATGTTAACTTGTAAAACGAAACATCTCTGTCTGTCTTTTCGTTAGTTTTGACCGTGTCGATGGCTCAGTGGTATGGTCATGGGGCTCGAGCAGAGGTCATGGGGTTCGATTCCCAATGAGGACAGACACACAGATTTGTGCATTGTCTTATCCTTAATTTCCATATCACAAAAGAAATCCTAGTTTGGGATTAGACAAGTGTCTGTTTATGTATATATAAAATTTTTATATATGTATATATCCGATTTACGTATTTTTTAAACTTAATTCATAGATATGTTCTCTGGACAGGTTTCAAATTTAAAAAACGCATCATAAGCACATACGTCGGCTTCGGTACATATGTCGGCTCCGTAGCCTAGTCGGTAGTACACCTGCCTGCGAAGCTCGGGGTCGCGGGTTCGAATCCCACCCAGGGCAAACATTCGTGTGCTGAGCACTTGTGTTTGCCTTGTGACTGGATGTTATATATATATATTCTGTATGTATATCAGCTGTATGATACCCATATTGCAGGCTTTGCCTAGTTTGGGATCAGGTAGCCCTGTGTGAAATGTCCCCACACATTTACATTTATTTACATTTACAACAATCGTTTGTAACTCATTACTACCTAAATAAGTAGATAACATCGATCGATCAAGTGTGTATCGGCGCTTGGCCCTAGGTATCCTACAGTAGACGCCAACGGACTATAATGCTCATGTCCTAGTGCCAGAGGGGTAGGCACAAACGATGTATCGCCACTTTGCGCGATTCAACGGCCTATCATCATCATCAGGTTTATTTTTGTCTCCACCGCAGGAGCACTACCCTCTCTCAACTGCTCATCATCTTCATCATCATCTCTCATCTGGAAACAGGTTGCCGTGTGTAAAATGTCCCCACATATTTATTTATTATTATTATTATTATACACGCACAGATACAAACCCCTATATTTCAAGCATTTCAAAAGAAGATTAAGAAAACTTTTGGTATACTTAGTTTGACTTACTGTGGCATAAGTGAAACTGTTACCGAATTTCGGTAGAAACTCTGATTTTTCTCAGCTCTTTCGCGTGCGATCCGTATCGATAAGATTATAAATTTACAACTACGAAGGCACGTGCACTCTGACCGGCGCATGCGCCGCAATATATTATCGCAGTGGAGCTTAACTTGTCCTTAAATGTATAATAAACTTATTAAATAAATGGTCGAATTGGATAAATAAATTTAAATTTGATATGATCCGCAATCAGGTCACCCACGTAGCTGAAGGAATTATATCGACGAAAACAAGTATTATTTGCGTCTCAGAAACAAAATATACATGAAAGAGACACTATAGCACAACGATCTCTATGTACTTACTAGATGGAGCGAACCAAACAATCGCTATGTTCCACGCAACTGCGGCTCCGGGAGCCGTAACTAGTTCATATTCACTTTGACACTTGTGCAGTTACTACGCAGAACATTTAATTATGACTGAATATTGACATTATTAATAATATTATTGGTTCGACGTAAGGCGGCTGCCAATGACTGCTTAAAACTAGTATCTATACAAAAACACTAATTAATTAAGTTAGCTTATATTCCAGGGAACAGATTCACAGGAACGTACTAGACGCAAGGCGTTGCTTCGCGACCCCTTCCTTACATTGACACGCTGTCTGGTACATTCTAGAGACGCGCGCGGGCCGCGCTCCTATTCCGTACCTGGCATGTACGTGCATTCAGTATATTAAACTACCCAAATAAAATATCATCATCATCATCATCAGGTTATTTTTGTCTCCACTGCAGGAGCACAACCCTCTCTCACCTGCCGGAGACAGACGGAGGATTTGGCCTACACTCCCCGCGCTGGCCAGACGGGTTGGGGAGGCCTGATTGATGTTTTATAATGTATTCCCTTAGTCGCCTTGTACGACATCCACAGGGAGAGTTGGAGTGGTCCTATTCTACTCTACCGGAAACCACACGGCAAAAATAAAATATAAATATTAAATATTTTTCAGTAAATTTCGAATGAATTTTATATTATCTTAACCTATAAAATGTGTCAATGTGCAACAAGAAAAAATATAAAATGCAATGTCTATGGTTATCAAATTAACAGCTGGCAAGAACAATAAAAGTAACCATAAACCATTTAACAAAAACATGGTGGACAAAGTGTGAGTTTAATACAAATAATTTTCTGTATAAGTTATTTCTTAAACACCATTTAACCTACGACGACGTATAATGTATTGAATTATAGATACTGCCAATAAACAAGGCTTTACGCGCATGGTAATGGCCGTTGTAACAAGATACACCTGTTGTTCACATAAAAATGCTTTATCTTATTTACAAAAATGTATATTACTCATATCGACTCGGCACAGCTGAATACTAAATATTACTAGAAACGTAAACTAGAATAACAAAATGCATTATCGCTGCCGTGTGGTTTCCGGTAGAGTAGAATAGTACCACTCCAACTCTTCTCGTGGATGTCGTACAAGGCGACTAAGGGAATACATTATAAAACATCAATCAGGCCTCCCCAACCCGTCTGGCCAGCGCGGGGCGTGTAGGCCAAATCCTCCGTCTGTCTCCGGCTGATGAGAGAGGGTTGTGCTCCTGCAGTGGAGACAAAAATAACCCGATGATGATGATGATTATCGCTGGAGTACGCACTCAGCCCGCTGTCGGCCGGCGCAGAGAGATCGACGTTATAAGTCAAAAAGAGAAGCATATATGTGATTGACGTATACCTAACGTTGTCCCTTTCTCGATTGACTATGTTCGAGCGCTGGGTACAGTAGTATTTACGCACAAACGTGTACGAACAGGCTGGTGCGCCTATAGTACTAGTAGGTAATAAAACTGTTCTCGTGTGTGGAATGATTTGGGAAGGTCCGTTAAATCTTCTCGTCGCGCATACCACAGTGCCTGAAGACAAAAGTGTTCAAGCCAGTGCGTCCTACCCGTAATGACCTACGGCGATTTTTTTACCCCTTCCTCTTACTACTGACGCCTCAGTAGTTAATCAACGTTTTCTTAACAGTTAAGTTCTTATCATCAATAATCATATAAAAACTTACTATACATTTTTTTTATTATACAATATACTTTTTTTTTTAATATTATTAAGGAAAATTCAATTTGGTATGGCCTATGGTCTCTAATGCGTTAAAAAATCATAGATTTTTACAAAACCTTTACATCAAAGATACAAAAGTGAAGACAGTCTTTCAAAAAAAGTTCCACGCGAACGCTGCGGCTATTAGTGCAGATAACAATCTAAATGATAGCGTATGTATGTATGTATGTATGACGATATAAATGATCCATAATCGACATCAATAAATATGCATCAAACTATAAAGCAATCGTTACACGCATTTTAACGACAGCGAAAACTGCAAAGCCTCTTAACTGCGTCGTTAACCCACCGCGTACCACATTGTTCTGTTTCATGACAAATTGAAAAAATATAACGAATACTTTTAGGCATCCCTCCCACTGGAGCGACATACGGTATGAATGCGGCAAGTCTTCGTGCCGCGCAATATTTCCCATATATTCTAGTTAGACAGTAGCAAGGCCGTGATCATAAATAACTGTGATTGTTGTTAGATAGTCTTTCTGTATTTACCACAGACATACATATATATCTATTGTCAGACTAGAGTTTGTGTAGATAAATATACAGGTAATCAAATGACGCAGTAAAAGACCAACTTAAACATATTGAACAAAGCTGTCTGTCATAAAACAAACCCGCGACTCCTAGTTTGAGTGGAGCAAAATGTCTGAACCACTCAATTAAACCTGCCCATTCCTGCTTATGCTAGTTCATTGTAAGCCAGGATTAATATATATATATTTATCATATACAACACCCACCCTTATAACTCTTGGACGTTGACTTGGTATAAGTAATCCCAACCGACTATCCCACTAATATTATAAAAAATGCAAAAGTTTGGATGTTTGGGTATTTGGATGTTTGTTACTCAATCACGCTTTAACCACTAGACGGATCGGAATGAAACTTGGCACACATATAGGTTAGATCCTAGAATAGGACTTAGGATAGTATTTATCTGGAAAAACGTCTCATTCCTACATGAAATACCTAATAATTTGTGATGTTAAGTTGTCCACGCGGATGAAGTCGCAGGCAACAGCTAGTCCTCTTTATAAATATTGTTATCAATTTTTAACATATAAGTAGTTTATGAGGTGGATATTGACATAGGTTAATAGTAACTATTTAAAAAAATTCTTGCGATACACTCAAATAAAATGTTTGGGGGTCATCCTGCTGGCACGTTTTGCCGCGCCTCTCCACAGATCATTACGAGACAATCTTAACAGCGTCTCACATTATGTATTCGTAATCTTGTCAAAGAATGTCGTTTACATATTTTATTGAATATTCTGAATAGGAAATTGTATTTGATTTGCAGACAAAGGCGCAATTAGTCTTTTAATGGTCACTGTAAACTTAGAAGCTCACATTGAATTTCAATTTAAAAATCTTTCTTTTACACAAACGATTTAACTTTCTTGAACGCATCAGAACAAGTTTCCCGCGGTAACTTTTATTTTACCACGGTAGTTTCAAAAAGACTATGTTAGAACTACCTGCATCCAACATTCACCATAATATTATCCCTTAAACGTCCGCTGCTGGACACAGATCTTACCTAATTGCCACGATACTTTGTCCACCGCCCTCCGCATCCAACCGCTTCCGGTCATCTGCTTCAGGTCGTATCTAGATAGCTACGGTAACCAGGAATAGTAAGCTGCCGGGAACTGGGGTCCGTGGTTTTGCTGCTCATAAAGGAGTTTTGCTCACAATGGCCACACATCCAACACTCCATTCCATTTAAACTGATCAAAATTGTAACTGACTTTTGTCCTAATTTAGTAAAATGTATTCTGATTTTACTTCGAGCTGATATTCATCCCAGAGGTGTTGGTTACCGAATGATGTTCCTCCTTATTCCTTATCGTTACTGTTTATTCCTTATTATGTTACTTAACATAACAAAATATAAACTATCTAGGAGTTCCAACAATAAACACCAAAATCGGATTATTGGTTCTCGAGTTATAAGCACACTAACGGATAAACAGACAAAGAGACGTTGCGTTTATAATATAAGGCATATTTCAATTGAATTGATATTATTAAAGACTGAAAAACAGCGCGAGTGACAAACATTAATCAAATTATTGTATCCAATAAGGTCAAGACTACTTTAAATGCGCATCTAAATTTAATATACGAATTTCATTACCGCAATTAATGATCATTTTTAATCATTAGGTCCTTTAACGAAGCTTAATCACCAAAAGGCAAGTAAAAGCTACAGTTAACGCCCTTTTTGTTATTTTAAAAAAAGTTTTGTCAAAGACTCTCAACCGCAATGACCGCTTTTTGCGCCAACTCCGTCAAAGTTAATTTTATGGAGTTTAATTAAAAATGTATGAACAATTCATGAGGCTGCGGGGGTCCTTTCGTTAAAACTATGTACCCTTTAATTTATCGATCGCGCTGGTAATTTAAAGGTAGAAAAATTTCCAGGGGTCCAAACGCTAATTAGTTAGTTTTCATTAAATGATTTAAATTTCATTTCATTTTCGAGCAAGTAATTCTGGATCAACGGATGGACAACTGATCACAGTTTTTAGGTTATATAGATAACCTATATAGATAAGTATCTCTTAGGGACAGGATCCAAAATGAAGTGATCCGCCAGAGAGCTAAACCTCAAAGCGTTAGTACGTTGAAGTGGCAGTGGGCTTGTCACATCTGTCGGAGAACCGATTACCGCTGGGGCAAACGAGTTCTCGAGTGGAGACCACGACTGGGCAGACGTAGTGTGGGACGGGCGTCCTGGATACATGGAGCGATGATCTGCGTAAGGCGGCTGGCAGTGGCTGGATGAGAAGAGCCGAGGATCGGGTTCGATGGCGCACCTTGGGATAGGTCTGTGTCCAATTCAACAGTGGACTATTTCAGGCTGATGATGATGATGTTATAAGTATGTTACAGACTATACACAGATTTACAAGCTGTCAATGAAAATAAATATAAGGTATGAAATGTGCTCCGATTTTGCGGAGGTTGCGGGTTCGAATCCCGCTAGGGGCAAATGTTCGTATGATGAATATGAATGTTTGTACCCAAGTCTTGGATGTTTATATATTTATTTAAGTATATGTATCCGTTATCTAGTAACCATAGCACAGGCTCTGCCTAGTGTGGGACTGGATAATTGGTGTGAATGTCTGAGATATTTATTATTATTATTTCAAATATTTTTGAATCGCTAAGAGAGAGAGAGAGGAGAGAGAGACACAGATACCGAATGGTCAAAGTATTGCACTTTCCGCTACTATCATCATCAACCGAAATACGTCCACTGCTGAGCATAAGCCTCCCCAATATAATGCAACTATTGGTGAGCTGTCCATTGGGGGATTTGATATGATCACCACGCTTGGCAGGCGGATTCGCGGCTGCAGTAATGATCTTAATATACACAGGAGAACGCTGCTGCCTGTCCCTGGTGCAATCCCTTAGTCGCTTTGACGAAACCCACGAGAATATTAGCACGATACTAAGCCGGGAACCACAGGGGTCACTACTATAAAATACGATAATCCTTTGTAGATTTTAACTATATATATATTATACTAGCTGTTGCCCGCGACTTCGTCCGCGTGGACAACTTAACATTACACATTATTACGTATGACTAAATCCTTAAAGAAATGAAAATATTCATATACATAAAATTAGCCTGCCGAGGGCGGTTCCGCCCGTTGGACTACAGAATTAATGTTTTTTTTTTAATAAAGTTGACATTTACTTCATATTTACTTTTTATTTTGGACAATTCACACAACATCTTTATAAATTGTAGCCTATGTGTTATTCTGATGTATAAGCTATATTATTGTAAAGTTTCATTAAAATCCATTCAGTAGTTTTTACGTGAAAGAGTAACAAACATCCATCCATACTTACAAACTTTCGCGTTTATAATATTAGTAGGATGCGTCTTTGTGTGAGGTGTCTACAAGGTGTTAAATTCGAAAGAAACTTTGTAGATATACACTTTGACCTAAAAATTTAAACTGTGAAATAATGATCCGCTGATTTTAATGCAATTCGATGCGGCTCCAATTCTGTCAAGCGCGAATAGGTTGACAACCTTCGGTTCTGAACAAATAATATCGTTTTTGAATTATTTTTGTATTTTTAAGAGTAAGTGAGGATATATTCTGATGATTATAAAAAATCGATTTTAACTTTGAAAAATTATCGAATCATAATAACCACGAGAAAAAGAGTCTACAGAGTAAATTTTAGACACTACTTGAGTAATATTCTTGTGGAACGTTTTGAACTCAGTCTACGCATAAATAAAGTCAAAAAATTAAAAAAATCTTCACAGGTCACTTTGTATACTTAAATTCATCGGCTGCTCTTTCAGCGGAATTTCTACGAAAGAACGTTCCCTCTTGCATCACTGAATTTGAATTTAGGCACGTGAACCCACAGGATATTATAACGTCCTTTAAACAAATAAAAATAAAAACCACTGAAGACCTGTGGGGTATGTCTGTTAAAGTATGTAATTCCATCATTGATATTTTAGCACCATATCTTGCCTTCGCGTTTAATCTCTCTATAGATCATGGCACTTTTCCCGATCTAATGAAGCTAAGTAAAACTATATCATTGTACAAATCAGGAGACAAAAGAGATCCTGGCAACTTTAGACCCATTTCGATCTTACCGGTACTTAGCAAGGTTTTCGAAAAGGTCATGCTCAGTCAAATGCTTGTACATTTCAACTGTAACAAACTTCTACATGACCAACATTTTGGTTTCACTAAAGGCCGCTCGACGACGGACGCTGGTGCTGCTCTTCTGCAAAATATTTTTGATGCTTTTGAGCGGCACTACGATGCTATCGGGGTTTTTTGTGATTTATCTAAGGCGTTTGATTGCGTAGATCATAAAACGTTGCTCTTAAAATTAGAACATTACGGTATCAAAAATAAAAACCTTAGTTTATTGAACTCCTACCTAACAAACAGGATTCAAAAGGTTCAGATAAACGGTAAAAAGTCGCAGGGATCTCTTATTAAAATAGGAGTCCCACAGGGCTCAATATTAGGACCTTTCCTTTTTTTGGTTTATATAAACGATCTTCCGTACATAGTGCAGGCAGAATATGTCGAAGATTGTGTTGTTTGCAGATGATACTTCTCTGATTTTTGAAGTTAATAGACATGCCCAAAACTATGACGATGTGAACGACACCCTTCGGCAAGTTCATGAACTATATTAATATTGCTAACAACCTTGTTTTAAACTAAAAAAAAACTAAATGCATAAAATTCACACTTCCATGTGTTAAACCGTGTGATAATGACATAATATTAAATAACGAGAAGTTAGTATTTGTGGATAATACAGTTTTCTTGGGGCTAACCCTTGACAAGAATCTGCAATGGGGTCCACATATAGAATTGTTATCAGGTCGGCTAAGCTCCGCAGCATATGCCGTTAAAAAGATTAGAGAGTTGACAGATATAGCTACAGCAAGACTTGTATATTTTAGCTACTTTCACAGGCTTATGTCTTATGGCCTCTTGCTCTGGGGTCGTGCCGCTGATATCGATTCTATATTCATTTTACAAAAAAGAGTAATAAGATCTATTTATGGGCTTCGTAGTCGTGATTCTCTAAGAGAATTATTTAAGGAAATAAATATAATGACGGTGCCATGTCAATACATATTCGCTAACATTATGTTCGTTAGACAGAACCTTTCTTCACTCAGCTTAAATAATGAGAGGCATAATTTAAATCTTAGAAATAATAATAAAATTCAAATACATCATTCTAGATTGTCTAAGATCAATAATTCTTTTGTGGGGCTGTGCGTGCGTTACTACAATAAGGTTCCGAATGAAATTATTAACATGTCTGAACAAAATTCAAATCTTCTATAAAAGTTAATCTGTGTAAGAAAGCCTACTATAAGTTAGGTGACTACTTAAATGATAAAAGTCCATGGAGTGCTTGATGGCTCAGCATAGGTAGACTTAATGATTGTAATAAGATAAATCAAAGGTAGGGCCCTGTGCCGTTGGGTTTGTTGCCACTTCTTCCCCTCGGTTATACAGGTGGAAGTGGAGTAGTTTTAGGCAGAATTTGACGTCAAAAAGAGAATAATGTATTCCAATTTTGAAAATAAATATTTTGATTTTGATTTTGATATAAGCCAAATGATTTATTGTTCAATACGAATGGACGACAACAAAGATAAGTTCTAGAAAGTAAAATTACAAAGGTTGACTACCCCTAAATCGTTGATGTATGTGAAAAATCTGTTCTGTAATGACATTACAGACGTTCTGAGAAGTTCGCGGCTGCAATACGATACTAGGTACTACTAGCCAGGCGGCTCCTGGCCGGGTCGGACGGGTCTTCTTACCTCATCGTACTTTGAAACTAGCAAGACTAGTAAGAAGAAATCTGTACTACCTTTGAAAACGAAGGTTAAATAAGTTTAATTAAAATTTTATACATACATAAAGCTCGCGCATTGGTCCCAGAGGGGTAGGCAGAGACGATGCATCGCCACTTTGCGCGATCCTGACACACCTCACTAGCCTCACTCACATCCATCAACCTTTTCATGCACCTCCTTTTATTCTTCTCACTACGGACCCCAGCCTATTTGAGGACGTTACTAAATTTTATCGAAATCGATAAATATAGTAAAATTTTGACTCTTAAAGTTTTGCATTGTTTTCTTTAAAGAAATATACTCGTATATTCCATGATGAAAATTAAGGCTTAAAAAAAACGTCAGCGTCGTTACGATTCCCGGTTATTCGATGTCGTATTAAAGGCAATAAGACTAAATGAAAGGATGCAATCATTATGTCTGAAGTCGATTATGTAAACCATTCCAGATTTTATCTAGCGATTTTACAACAACATTATCGCGATAATCATCTACAATGCCACATACATAACAGTCTATCACACGATACAACAATTAAAGTTTTAATTACTCACCGATCGATAAAGTTGGGCAATTTAGATGTATGAAAGATTACGACCAATAAGATTAAGATATGCCTGATGTGATTTAGTCTTATTTGATGCGTAGTGAGAGTTATAGGAAGCTTTTTAAAATACTTTAAAATATAAGCTCAGTTTGCCTAGCAATTTTCCTTTCGTCCCATTTGGTAACTAGTACAAAATGGGAATTTAATTTCTATTCCGTAATCGGTTACGGAATGGGAATTGCGTCGTCCCATTTGTTAACAAAATTTCGCTACGAAATGGGAAATTATTTCGAAAACGCAAAAAATTTCAATTTCTATAACGATAAAATATATTCTTTAAATCGTGATTCTAGCGGCGACAGCATCGTCGCAGTGTAACCTGTGTCTCAATTTTCTACAGGTTACATTTTGGCCAGTGTGCCCAGGAATTGCACGATTTGATTCCCTCAACCCCTTCCGTCAGCGGACTACCAGGCGTGGTGAGGGATTTCATCCTTATGTAGTAGACTACCACGCTCTCGCACGAAGCGTTTTCTTCCTCTTTCATAATGCGAACTGCTAAGGAATGGAACTCCCTGCTAGCATCAGTGTAAGTTAAACTTTGATCTTTTTAAAGGAAGAGAGAATAGGCATTTTCTGGGTAAGCGCGTCTCACCTCAGGCCTCATCGCCACTTACCACCATATGAGAATGAGGGCAAGCGTAAACCCATCAGGAATAATAAAAAAAAGGAATTTAACAGTGCCAGTGACCGAGACCGGAAAATTCTGTAAAATAGAACAAAGTCTTGCACCGACTATGTCCGCGATAACCGGAGACGGCCGGGGCGCGCCGTGACGTCACTTCCCGGTCGGCGCGTGCGCCGCTCCACTAACATACTCGTCTGACTGATAAGCGATGAGCGGGCGAGGTTTGTCTCTCACAACGCAACTGGAAATACAGCGCCAAGACGATATTATCGCAACGCGAGACATAATTGATATATCAGACAACGTTTAGTAAGCTTTAAGGTGCATTCACAATCGCGGGCTGCCATATTTGAAGGTTCAGCATCCTAATAAGCTAATATGACAGCCCGCGAAGAAACCGAAAACGTGACTGTTGTTGCATTGTGTACTCAGCCTTAACTGTTATTATATGACCACGTTAAACTATAACTTCTAAAAAAGTTACAGTTTACACTTTATTTTCCTTTCGTAGTCTTTAACCGTCGTCGTATCATTAAAACACTTCGCTAGTATTTTTTAACTTGTACCATACAACAGTGCGAGGCCGCACCGCTTCCGCTGCAAAACCACCGTCTCTTCATCTCTCTAACACCCTAGCTCATTACATTAGAGGACATTTTTACTTAACAACAAACAGGAGTAGAGTTGCCGAGTATTTTTTACAATGGCGGCCCTTAACAGTTCAGATGGGTGCGAGAAAGGATGTCCGTGATCCGGTCGTGAGTTCGATCTAGATTCTACAGGAAAAGGCTGATACAGCCTTAGACTTTTTGTAGTATATACTAAATATTAATCTGAGCAATGTGGGTGCTGACGATGGGCCTGATCCGCATGTTTAGACTCGCTCAGCGAGTAACGGAGAGGGCTATGCTCGGATTTTTAAATACAAACACAAAAGTAAATTACAAATGTAACATAATGAGGGTCAATACGATATTATTGTGGTTATTACTATGGTGAAAGAACAAGGAAATATTTGGTACCCTAAATTGTAAATACTATCCCACTAGGCATCAGAAGCAATTAAATTAACAAGAACAAAAATCCTAATTAAATATAAGAAATATCTAGTAAATTCATGACGACCTCCGTGGCGGAACGGGTAGCTCTCGGACTGCCACGCCGGAGGTTGCGGGTTCGTATCCCGCTAGGGGCAAATGTTCATATGATGCATATGAATGTTTGTACCCAAGTCTTGGATGTTTATATATTTATTTAAGTATGTGTATCCGTTATCTAGTAACCATACCACAGGCTCTGCCTAGTTTAGGACTGGATAATTTGTATGAATGTCTGAGATATTTATTTATTAACGTACCCTCAATCTTTTTTTTATAATATCAAAATTAAAACTTTGTAATTTGCTTCGCTATTCACCATTGCGTAGTGATATTTAGTATTCTCTGCCATAGATGTGTGTAAAGTAAGAGAGCAATTTCTGCCAACAAACTGTATTATACAGTTTGGCGGAGTTATTGTATATATTTTGGAGAGATGAATAAATGATTTATTATTATTATTATTATTATTATACGAGGGCTTTTTAATATTTTTAATGAGTATCGTAATAGGTTGAGGTAAAGTATTGAGGGACCCGGCGGACATAGAGAAAAAGCTCTGTAAGGGTTATACTCCATAAAACTGTAAAGTTAATAATAGCCCCCTTTCGTAATATGAAAATAAAATATTTAAATTGGCCATTGGAGATTTATTAGTCCCGGTCTGGATGTTATATTTGTGAATTGTCCTATCCTTGTTTAATTCCCATAGAATAGGAGAAAATACTAGTTTGGTATCCATACATATATCTACAATATACTTGTATATATGTCATATTTAATTATTTATTTTTCAATTTGTGAGAAAGCAATTTTTCTACGATTTATCTAAACCAATTTTTTTTAGATTCGTAGTTGCGATGTAGGGACTGCCAAGTTCTTGTTGGACCTTTTGCTTACAAACATTAAAATTGTCGTAAATCGGAGCAAATATAATTATGAAATGTACAACTATTTACGTTGGAAACTATACTTTTTGAAAGTTGAAGTGAGAGGTGGTCGAGAATCGAGATGTTTAAAACTGGGACGTTACACATAAATTTTCTTCACAGCATATTTTTATACTTGTCTCAATATAAAAGTGATAAAAAAAAAATCACTATTTAAAAAAAACATTACAATATTTTGCCGTGTGTCTCCCGGCTTAGTGTAGAGCCACCCCTATCTATCCCGTGGGTGTCGTCAAGGCGACTAAGGGATTGCACCAGGGACGGGCAGCAGCGTTCTCCTGTGTGTGTATGTTATGATCATTACTGCGGCCTGCCAAGCGTGGTGATTATGGCAAATCCCCCAATGGACAGCTTACCAAAAATGATATTCTATTGGGGAGGCCTATGTCCAGAAGTGGACGTATTTAGGCTGATGATAAGGAATTATAGATAGAGGTCGTCTTAGGAGGACGTTCAAGGATCAAATTAGTAACGTCCTCAAAAAGGTTGGGGTCTGCATTTAAAAGAATAAAAAGAGGTGCATGAGTGTGAGTGAGGCTAGTGAGGTGTGTTAGGATCGCGCAAAGTGGCGATCCATCGTCTCTGCCTACCCATCTGGGACCAAGGCGTGAGCATTATGTAGGTATGTACGGTTGTAACGCTAGAATATTTACCCTATAGCGAATAACAACAAAAGGCTATACATTCAACTAGTTAGTGATTGATGATGATCATCAGGTTATTTTTGTCTCCACTGCAGGAGCACCACCCTCTCTCATCTGCCGGAGACAGACGGAGGATTTGGCCTACACTCCCCGCGCTGGCCAGACGGCTTGGGGAGGACTGATTGATGTTTTATAATGTATTCCCTTAGTCGCCTTGTACGACATCCACGGGATGAGTTAGAGTGGTCCTATTCTACTCTACCGGAAACCACACGGCATAAGTTAGTGATTGATGATCATAAACCAAGATCTGACCGTCGTATCTCATTTGGCATTCACAAACTTAAAACAACGAGTCCCCGGCAAGTCGGTAAACATGTTCATCCGTCTGTCCCAGACAACTTTTCTCCTCGACACAGACGGCCTGCATGAATTTTAATGTACTCCTGACAGTAAGGTGTGAACGGTGAGTGAAATAATGGGTACAGTAACCAAAGAAAGAGATTGAACACTTTGAGGCGTAAATTGTGCAGCTAACTTATGCGTTCTCAGCCTGAGAATGTTTACTTATTGAACCCATAATTCCACCTACCATACAAATCACACGCGCACGAAGTGAACAGAGGCAGCAATGTCGCACATGAAATCATAAATCGTCATAATTAAAAAAAAACATGTTAAGAGAAAACACGACTTATTACTATATGCATAAATCGTGTTTTCTCAAAACATGCTTTTTGAGTTATGACGGTTTATGATTTCGTGTGCGATGTAATGCGTACTCCCAGCCGTGCTTTTTTCGGGCCACGTATCACTGGCGAGGGAGACGAGCTGCTTCTCTAAGTACCTAGTAATAGTTTGAAGGATATGATTCGTAATGAAGAGATCCGACGAAGAACGAAGGTGATCGACATAACCGAACGGATTACCAAGCTGAAGTGGCAGTGGGCGGGCCACTGTCGCAGAACCGACGGCCGTTGGGGCAGACGAGTTCTGGAGTGGAGACCGCGGATAGGCACGCGCAGATGGATCGACAGGTGGTGGTCGTCTAAGGGCTGATACGATGATGATGATGATGAATAGTTAGTATTATTTGCCTATAGCACTTAGCAGAAAACGAAACTGCATAAAATGCATTCACTTAAGTCTAAACAATTAATAATCAACTCAAATCCCTGCATTAATTGAGATATAAATTATAATATTTTCACTAACAAAACCAATAAACTTCAAAACCGATGTGGCAGATAAACAAACCACCAAGCGAAAGAGACGTACATATCTAATCCCAACGCATTAGAGTGGGATAAATTAACTTCTGTTTATCTGTTTAAATCACTAAAGAATCGTTTGCAAACAAAACATTGCAACTACTTCATATGATACAATTGAATTTTAACTATAAACTGCAGGGCGTTAGAGTCAATATTCTGTATTTCAGTAGGTGTTAAGTGAAATCTAGCAGAGGCTAGGTAATAAATAGCGTTTGCGCGTATGAGTTGATTTAAGATATGGGTCCAGTGGCGCCACAAATGTAAGGCAGGGTGTGCACACATTATTGTTTGCATAAACTGTGATATCTGTCGTTTTGTCGATTCTTTACCAAGGACATAGCGAGGTACGAGCGCTGCCCCCCTCCCCCCTAGATGAGCGTTATTTCTAGTTATAAAGCTATTTCTAGTTATTATATATATTATATTTTAATTTTAGCACACTACTAAAAAACCACAAATCAATGTAGTCTAGGATTTTTCGCATCTGCCCCCCCCCCCATCTCGCTTCTCTAGAATCCTGGCTACGCCCTTGTTCTTTACGTTATAATGGGCTCGATTCTGAAGGCACAATGTTAAAATTTGACAGCACTAAAACTGTTGCTATCCTTGTCACACAGTATTATGAAGATAAAGACGAAACCAATTTTAGCGCGGTAAAATTTTAAATGTGTTTCTTCAGAATTGGGCCCAATATTTAAGTATTCTCTGCTAAAATCATGGTATAACTTATGACATTTCAAGATAGACTAAATGCTCAGGGAAATAGGAAGGCACTAAGCCCTGAAAACCTAATAGGCAGAATGCTACTGAACCCGGGGGGAACGGGACAAATGTGCAAGGATGCTTCACAAGATGCATGAGCAGAAGGGAGGAAGACGAAAGAAACAGGAGAGCGCAAAGCAAATGCCTGTAAGCAATTACCTTTCTGAAGTAATGTGAAAGCAGTGCCAGGAAAGTAGGAGAAGGGAGGAGGTTTTAGTCCGTAGGACACTGGGCAACATTCCTAGTGAAGTTGGGCATGCCACTTGGCTCGGGTCCTGAAATCTATGAGGATTTCCTCTTTCCTATCAAAAAAAATTAAGTCATAAATCATGACCATGATTCTAGCGGAGTATGCTAAATATTACCACGTAAAAAACAGTACTTACCTATACGCCAGTTTAACTAAGGCACGGCGCGTAGTATGAAAATGATAATAATGTTATGTTATTGTATAGTTTTAATAATAAATCCAGCAGCATTCCATACATTAATTGGATCAAATTATGCAGGCATGATCCAACCAACACTTAGACATTTTGAGACATCAAGTCATAAAGTCTAACCTGGTAATCTTCAATACTCATACTCATTTATTTCAACCTGATGGGACATTGAAATCTCTAGGCTAAGTCGACATTGTTTTGTTTATATTTCATTCCAGATTAATAGTCCTATGAAAACCAACGCTATTTACGTCTCGGTAACATATACATGAAAGGGTCACCAGCATCAAAAACAGGTTTGTATTACCATGTAAACTTTGCAGTCCACTTAGGAACACCATCTATTGTGTATTTTGTTTTCGAGACGCAAATGCGTTTGTTTTCATAGGACTATTAATCTGGAATGAAATATACATTTTGTTTCACATTTATTTTATGCTGGCGTTAACGCGACCATTAGGAATACATGGCTATGAGCGACCAGTGTCTACGCTATAAACATTAAGCTGCGGTAGATGCCAATATAATTTTATACTCAAGTATTGAGGAACATATTATAAAAAAAAAGTATAAAAGCAATCCTGGGAAGTTCCTGCTGTGTGCAAGATAACTTTTCGGGTTAAAATTAGAAGCTAGGTGTCCTGTTGGTTGATTTTTGCATAACTAGGTCCAATTATGACGCAAGCTGTAAACGAGAAACGCGCTGATGTGCGCCCCTCCTAACTGTTAAATCTCTATTTATGACTATAAACCCAGCGTCAATGAGATAATGGGCGAGATAAACGTTTGTCAGTCTGTCCGTGTCAGCCTACTACTGCACAATTATAGAGGTGTGGTAAAGCCCTTGCAGGATTGCGTAGATTTCAAGACGTCAAATGTAAATTTTGTACATTACATAAGTAAAGTGGAAGTAAAAACTTTTTTTTTTTGGACTTTGACGTAGATTGAGATATATAACAAAAACATTTAGGCATTTATTTATTTAAAAAAATTGTAAATCCATTGCGGTACAATCACTGGGCAAGCGTAGTGTGGGACGCCCCCTGGCTAGATGCAGCGACGATGTGCGTAAGGCGGCTGGCAGTAACTGGATGAGAAGAACCGAGGATCGGGTTCAGTGGCGCACCTTGGGAGAGGCCTATGTCCAGCAGTGGACTCTTTCGGGCTGATGATGATGATGATGATGAACCTTTGGGTGGTGGCGAATTTTTAATGAGTGGAAATACTGGATGGAATGAGTGTACTTCTAATACTATATGACGTAAACTATCAAGTGTTGAAGTAATTCCATTTGGCCCTCCCAACCTCGCGGTTATACGGGCCAATCCATTACAAGTATATTCGTCTTTTACATTTTTTGACGTTTCTCCCTCCTGGGGCGTGACGTCACACCACATTTACTTCGTCGTCATCGGGCAGCTCAATTAGTTTTCTCCGCATATGCCAGGCCCTCGCGAATTACTTATTAACAATCAAGAGAGGGTAGTTGGAGAAGAATACGCTATACGCACTGTGCAACGGCGACACCTCGCTCCCCCAGTCAGCTGGTGACCACGACCAGAGGAACATACTATTAATAACTTGTTACGAATAATGCGCTTTAAGGCCCTTAGAAAGGAAATGATTTATTGAGTAAATCTATTTTAATGGAGTGTCTGTGAATAGTTAGTTTTGAAGACAGTTTCGATAAGTACTTTTGGCGAACTTCCAATCAATATTCAAATAAAAAGTGCTGTAAGTATTCTGATTTCTTATATAATAAGCAATTCACAACCGATTTTGTGAAGAAATTATAATCATACGACGTCAAATCCATAACAGCTAAGCCTAGGTGGTTGCCTTCTTAATTTTATAAACCGGATTTTACAATATATCATCATCATCAGGTTATTTTTGTCTCCACTGCAGGAGCACAACCCTCTCTCATCTGCCGGAGATCGACGGAGGATTTGGCTTACACTCCCCGCGCTGGCCAGACGGGTTGGGGAGGCTTGACTGACGTTGTATAATGTATTCCCTTAGTCGCCTCGTATGACATCCACGGGAAGAGTTGGAGTGGTCCTATTCTACTCTACCGGAAGACACACGGCAATATACAAACAAATAAAGTTATAATCTTTAGAAGTTAAAATATCTGATTTGGGCGGTCTTATCGCTATAAGAGATTTCTTTCAGACAACCTTTAATGAGGCTTACGTCACGGGGACAGAAAAATAAATGCGATAGGTTATGTAAACTTTTAACTGGCCTTAAAACTTAATTGACGTTTTAGTATCATAACAAGATACGAATAGGTTAAGTATCATTTTCACAGACCCAACACTTAAACTACAAAACATGTTAACTATAAATCTCTTTTAAAACATAAATGCCGATCCAGTATTCGATCACAAATGCTTGGGATTTCCAAGAACTCAAAAGAAATCACGACTAACCGCTAACGCAATCAATCAATTCATTAAATCCATTTTGCACCAGATGTCATCAAACCGCCCACTCCTACGCATCCTCCTGCCAAAATCCACCACCGCCATCTTTAAAAACAAACCCTTTAAGAAAACTTACAAACCAGAGAAAACTTCAAACAGATATCTGCACTCGATTACAAGTTATCTCGATATTTAGCCACATATGACCACCGTATTTGGTATGTTGTTTTTACCATACATCTGTCCTGCTTTCTTGCATGCGTGGGTCGTATAGTCGTTTCTGTCTAGTGACGTCATGCAACGGTAGTCTATTCAAGTCGATACTCTAGCTTAGAGATCAGATAAGTTGTGTGTTTGTACAAATACATTACACATTAGCCACTGCGTCGATCTTTGTTGAACGATAAGAAAGATAGGTCAAGAATCAGTTGCACAAGTCAGTTCAACATATCAGTAATATTTATTTATTTTATATATTTATTTAATTTCACAACAATTAAATTATTATACACTAGCTGTGTCCAAGGCTCCGCATGCGTGGACTACAGAATTTGCTCCCGCTCCCACTACAACTCCATATGTAGTCCAAACTCCTGAATAGTACCGAACATTAAAATTATACTTGTTATAAACCTCGCCTACTAATATTTGAAAACTAAAAATGTCCATAACTTTTGATTGAGTTAGCCGATTCCGACGAAATAAAGACTAAATGTTAAGTTAAGCCCCATGTTTTTGTGATAAGTCCATCAAAATCCGTTCAGTAGTTTTTAAGTGATTCATGCATAAACTCACAAACAATCAGACAAAAATTTCAAAAATGATCGAAATGTGTTCTGTTGCTTATCCTTAGACACCCTAATTTTTTTTTGCAAATATCTTCAATGTACAGACACGCGATGTTTACGATTTTATTTATTAAATATGGAAATCTGTTGGGCTACTATTATGTAATCCTTTTTTTTATGTACTAAGTGTATCCTACTAATATTATAAATGCGAAAGTTTGGATATTTGGATGTTTGTTACTCAATCACAGCCCAACCACAGGACGGATCGGGATGAAACTTGGCACACATACAGTTTAGGTTCTGGAATAGGATATAGGATAGTTTCCATCTCGAAAAACATCTTATTCGTACGGGAAATTTTTAATAATTTGTAATGTTAAGTTGTCCGTGCGGACGAAGTCACGAGCAATAGCTAGGAGTATTTAGACATTTATTTAGACATTTATTTATTTATTTAAAATATTGAAACATTATTATTATTATTATTATTATTAGCCTCCTATAAATATTACAATTGAATTACAAATCATTTTCCTTAATCTAGTTATGACAAAATTTAGTAATATCCTTTTGACTATATAAAATACTATTAAACATTCAATTTCATTTAAATAATCAAAATATTAAAATAGTACATAGAATTAGGGTAAGTCATTCATTAAATTCGTCAAAATAGTCATACACTGTTTAAAAATAGATCAATAAGTCAAACAAAAAATATAACGCAATAATGTACATGTCAAGTTCCCGATATCAATTTAAAAAGTCAAAATATTAAGATATGTGCAAATAAATTCATTAGGTAAGTCAAAATAGTCATACACAGCTTAAAAATAAATCAAAACAAAAAATTAAAACAATTGTGTGCATGTCAAGATTTAGATATTAATATGTCACTAACCTAATTAAAATAAAACTTATTTCTTATTATCAGTCACTATCGCTATTAATTTTTCACTTTATAAATGTCTATCTATAGGTCATCCCATTGCTGGGCAAAGGCCTCCCCCTTCCTCTTCCAAATTGGTTTTTCCATGGCCACTCGTGTCCATAGCGCGCCAAGTCCATCGTACCGCTCGAGCTCGTCGCGCCAGCGCGCGCGCGGCCGCCCGCGGCGGCGCGGCACGTAGCGCGGGCACCACACCGTGCTCTCCTTCGTCCAGCGTCCGTCTTCCACTCTCATTAAATGTCCGGCCCATTTCCATTTCAGCCGCTTCGCATGCTGGACAGCATCAATGAGTTTGGTTCTGTCTCTAAGGCTTTTGTTTGAGATTCTTTCTATTTGCCTTAGCTTCATTATGCTTCTTTCGAGTTTCCGCTGTGTGGTCTTAATCCTTTTTGTTTCGGATTGTGTTAGCGCCCATGTTTGAGCACCGTATGTCAGTATAGGAAGCAAACATATATTAAAGACTCTGGATTTTAGTTTGATCGACACCTTGTTGTTTTTAAATATATGTTTCAGTTGCCAGTATCTTTTCCAGGTGTTTGAAATTCGTCTGTCTAGTTCTTCTGTTTGGGTATTTTCGAATGACAGTCTTTTGCCCAGGTATGTAAAGTCGTCAACAGTCTCGAGCGTCTCTCCATCCAGGCTTATATCCAGTGATTTGCCAGTATTTGACATAACTTTTGTTTTTTTCTTGTTTACATATAGTCCAACTTTATTACAACAACTGTTTAGTTCTTCTACCATTCCCTGTAGTTGACGTTCTGTTTTGCCAAATAGAGCTATGTCGTCAGCAAAACGGATGTTCGTCATGAATCGACCATTTATTTTAATAATGCCTTTCTCCTCCCAACTCAGTTGTCTGAACACAAATTCGAGCACGGAATTGAAAAATTTTGGAGACATACAATCGCCTTGCTTTACTCCTCTTCTGACATTGAATGTAGGCCCCAATTGATCTAACTTTACTCTTGCTGAACTGTTATCATAAATCCGTTTAATAATCTTTATGTATTTTTGCGGTACTCCATCTTCACACAGTGCTTGCCACAGGAAGCAATGTTCAATAGAATCGAAGGCTTTTAAATAGTCAATAAAGGCAATGAATACTGGTTGTTTGTATTCAGATACCTTCTCTATTAGCTGTTGCATTACATGTAGATGGTCGCATGTACTGTATCCTTTCCGGAATCCAGCTTGTTCTACTGGTTGCTGGGCATCAAGATTAGTTGATATTCTTGTCAGTAGTATTTTTGCAAAGACTTTGTACAGGTTACTGGTGAGAGTGATTGGTCTGTAGTTACTAATATCATAGATGTTTCCCTTTTTGAATAGTAGTATTATTGTGGAGGTCAGCCATTGTTCTGGGATTTGTTCTCTTTCCATTATATCGTTGAACATAGTTGTCAATAGTGGTATTAGGTGTTCTCTACCTATTTTCAGAAGCTCACTTTTGATTCCGTCTGGGCCACTTGCTTTGTCTTCTTTTAGGCTAACAATAGCTTTTTGGACCTCTCTTTCTAATATTTTTGGTACTTCATCTACATTATTTAGGTCAGGAATGTGATTATTGCTCTCCTCTTTGGGCAAGTTGCTGCTATATAGTTTATAAAAAAAGTTTGTCGCTTCTTCAACTATCTGTCCTCTTTCGTAAATCTGAGCTTGTTTATTTGCGTGATGTAGAGTTTGTAAATGGGGAATCCATTTTTTTCCAACATTTAAATATCTTTCCAGTTTTATCACTGATGTACTGGACTCTATGAATTGTGATATCGCGTTGTTTTCGTATTGTCTTTGGTCTTTTCGTATCATTCTTTTAGTAGTTTTATTTAGTTCAGTTAGCTGATTATTTTGTTCCTTCGTTCTGTTTACTATCTTGGCTAGATTACTTCTTTCTCTTATACTTTCCAATGTTTTGTCGCTGAGCTGGTCTTGTTTTGTGTACTTGTATGTAAGATATTTCTTTGCAGCTGTATGTATTTCTTCTGTCAATATATTGTACTTTGTTTGTATGCTGTTGGATTCCATAAGTTTCGCTTGAATTGTTGATAGTTCATGAATATAAAAATTGTTTTGGTGATTGTTTCTATACTCGAAATGTTTAATGGTCGATTGATTTATAACTTTTCTTTTTTTCTTTGTCTTTATATTCATCTTGCCCCTGACTATTCTGTGATCAGTGTAGAAGTGGAAATTGTTCAGTACATCAATATCGTGGAATATATTTACGTCGCTGGCGATTATGAAGTCTATTTCGGCTTTAGTGCAGGAGTCTGGAGACAGCCATGTCCATTTTCTGTTAACGCGTTTTTTAAAAAATGTGTTTAGGATTTTTAGATTCCTTTTTATACAAAATTCAATTAGGTTCTGTCCATTATTGTTGCGTGTATCGGTGGAATATGGTCCAATTGTGCTCTCTTCGCCGCGTCTTCTTTTTCCAATCCTGGCATTAAAGTCGCCGATAATTATAATATTTTTACTGAGACTCTCTACAGTTTCTTCTAGGCTTGTGTAAAATACTTCGACTTCCTCGTCTTTGGCCAGCTCAGTCGGAGCATACACTTGTATAATATCGATAGTTTCAGTTTTTGATAGTTTGAATGTGAGTACGGCTAATCGTTCTGAGACTCCTTTAAATTTAATTATGTTGTTTTTCCATTTCTTGTGTATGCAAAAGCCGACCCCATATAGCCCTTTTGTTTCTCCGAAGTAGTACAGTATGCAGTCTTCATATTCAGTAATATCTTCGCCTAGTCTCCGAACCTCCGATAATCCTAGTATGTCCCAGTTGATATTTCGAAGTGCTAGTTCCAGTTCTATGAATCTGTCATTATTTTGAAGTGATCTTGTATTTAGTGTTAATATATTTAAGTAGTCTATTCCACATAGTTTCCTGGCGTCTTTTTTAGTAGAGTTGGGGGGGTAGCAGTCAATAACTCCCACGGGGACTAGCCGGCTTGGGAGATGTTTTATCTTTCCTTTTCGAATAATGTTTATGTTGCTAGAAGGGGGAGTGGCTGATTCCTATAACTCTATAGTTTTTGTACTACCTTCCTCAGTAGGTGCATCTTTAGTAGGAGTATTCTTTTTGAAGATGGAAGCTATGTTCTTATTGTTGTTATCTATTTTGTTTTTCTTGTGAGTCTGAAAGTGTTGCTTTTCGAGGGTTTTCTCAGCTTCTAAAGGTGATGTTTCTCTCTCTTTCCGTTTATTTCCTGTTGCTTTGTTTACATTCTGTTTATCTGGTAATATAATTATTTTGTCGTATTTTATTATAGCTCGGTTTCCTTTCTCTTTTTCCAATTTCAAAGTCTCTTGTAGTGTCTTGCGAATTTCTAGTACTTTCGGCGGAAAGTCCTCCTTTATATACATAGTAGTGTCATTTAGCTTTGATTTATTCCTCATAATATTTATTTTAATGCCCAGGGTGGTCAACCCAAATTTGATTGGCCTAGGGTTATCATTTTTCTTGCCGAGTCTTTGTACATGTTCTAAATTATCGCTTGTACAGGATATTCCAATAATCTTGTTAATTATTGTGAGCAGTTGTTTCTCTAGCTCATGATATGACCTCTCTTTTTCCTCTACTCCGAATATAATCAAATTTCTCTTCCTCACTTCTCTTTCAATAGCATCTATCCTCCTCTCCTGTTCACCTTGGGTCTTCTTGATGTCTCAGTATGAACTGAGACAATTTTTGGTCGATAATATCAATTTTAGATGAAATCTTCGTATCTACATTCTGGAGTTGGTTACTCAGGCTTTCAAATTTGTCTAAAAGTATTTTAAGTTCGGCCATTATGTTACCTATTCGAAATCAGTACCAGGTTTATCTAATTTTCTTTTAATTTGGTTTTGTTGACATTTATTCAACACTAGATGGCGCTGTTACAACTGAAGCTGTGGCTGAAGTGGTCAAATAGATATGAGCACTTTTTTTTTAATAGACGCTACTCGTCGTCAGATGTCGCTGTTGTATCATCGATATTAAACGTATAAGTACTAATCTGTCGTACAATATTCTATTAAAAAGTTAATGTTTAATTTTACTTTCCTTGAGGTACAGCTGATCCTATAGCCACTTGTTCCTTCTTGATATTACAGCACTTAGTGTTTATTCAGACTTGGTGGTTTGAGTAGGGTAGTACACACACTTTATGTATTTACACTGAAATTTTCTCTACGTACACTTAATATTTTGCAGAGATAACATTTTCACTGGTGAATTATGTAGTGATAAGTACTTCGCAACACTTTCACTTATCGGCAGTTGGTTTTTACTGATGGAATTGATTTTATATATATCAGCTGGCCGTAACGTTGTTTACTTTAGGACGCCCCCTAGCGGTTATTGAAACATTACAGATTATTATTCCATTGCGTTACAATGATTTTTATGCTACAGACGAAACAGGCATTCCTCTCTAAGAATATAAGAAATAAGAAAAAGTATATAAGAAATGCTGTAGATTTCCCTAAATAAAACATCATCATCATCATCATCACGTCCCGATCTGCGGTGACTCCAATACTCGTCTGCCCCAACTCCCAGTGTCGCTGAATATGAATACCTGCCCCATAAAATAACATAAAACTTACTATGCCAAAACTGATAAATTGCGGGTAGCACCGCGGGGAAGCAGTTAGTATGCGATAATTAATTTGACTCAAGATGTTAATCTAACCCTTTAAATTCTGTTCTGACGCAAAAATCGTCACCCATCACTATTTTACATAAGTCATTAAATCAGGTGCATCACAGCCGCGAGTCGCGAGCTAAATTAGTGATGTGCGTTCGCGTGTCGTCGGTAGCCGATGTCGATAAGTTATATGGATATTTATCGACGTGACGCGACGACTTATTGCCGCCGATCGAGTGATAACGACCCAATTTGTTGGCGATGCGGTCGGTATCGATAACAGCTTTGGACGTTTTTTTTTGCTAAAATGTGTAATGAAACTGGGTTTAATAAATGTCGATGCGTTATTGAGTTTAGTCTTAATTATTCACAGCCAAAGGGCTTAGTGGTTTGTGTGTTTACTTTGAATGTTATAAGTCGAGTGTTCTATGTTCTAAGGCCTCAAACAATTGAGGAAAAATATTAATAATATATATATATATATATATAAGGATTGCCATAAATGCCATAAACTAAACTAATATACAAAATATAGATTACAATGTCAACAACAATAATAATTTAATAGTATATAAGACACTGTCTACGTCAGTATTAATATAAAAATAAATTTAAAAATACATTTGGTATTAAATGATCACAAAATTTAATTAAATATTATTATTATTATTCAATAGTTTATTGTACACACAAACATACAAAGAACAACATAAAGAAAAGAAAATTGTACATAAGGTTAAGCTTCTAAGCTAATGTTCTGACATTTAATTAAATTTTGGGCTCACCAATTTCATTGTTCGAGAATTCATTAATGGAATAATACTCATTTTCCAACAAAAGGTTTTACAGTCAATACTTAATATCAGTGTAATGTAAATAAGTTTTTTATTAGTAGTAAATAAAGGCTATTTTATATTAATGTTGTTACGACGTCATATAGCTACTATATCTGACGTTGTCTCTTTGTTACGACAAAATTCTTTTTCAAATTATTTATCTCGCATCTGAAGCATCCCATTTCGCGAAAGTAACACCACATTCCCATTCAGATATGGATCAAAACAAGATGGCTCCTCTTAGCGGCACAAAATTAAAAATTAAACAGGTATACAGGATGTGAGGAAATAGAAGTGTCCCGTAACGTTAAAATTGAGGTACTTAAGATTAATTTTCCGACTTTTTGACATTACAAAATGATCAGGCAACAAAGATCTATGGCTTTCTCTTTATTGATTGATGTAAGGTAAGCCCTTACTGGTATATAAACTACTAGCTATTGCCCACGACTTCGTCCGCATGGACAACTTAACATTACAAATTATTAAATATTTCCCGTAGGAATAAGAAGTTTTTTGGGATAAAAACTATCCTATATCCTATTCCAGGACCTAGCCTATATGTGTGCCAAGTTTTATCCCGATCCATCCAGCGGTTGAAGCGTGATTGAGTAACAAACATCCAACTATCCAAACTTTTGCATTTATAATATTAGTAGGAAGTAGTAGGATTAGTAGGATACTCCTACCTTTATTTAACTGCACAACCTACCTTTTTCTGCTATTCTTAGCCTCTACCGCAAGCATAGAATACTTAATAATACTACGTACCGCAAGGTTGTGTGGAAGAAATCGCTTTTAGCAACAAGACCGCCTAGATGTACATGTGTAAACTACTTTATTATTGTACCTTTGTTTTTATCGTGCAATGAAAAGTAATTGATTTGAATTGATACGAACTATATAAATAAAATAAAAAATTCTATATCTTGCTCAACGCCATTCTAGAAAATGGATGAATGAAAGATTTTTTCCGAAAAATAATCTATAATTATTAGTATGCAAACTAAGTTAGTATCAGGACTGTTTTTCTAACATCCTGTATGAACACGGAACAATTTACGTTATGAGACCAACAATCGCACATCTATAATGGCTTGCAAAGTTAAACATGTCGACAAATAAGTTATTTTAAACTTTATGTCGCAAACGTCAAGATTATATTGATAGCAGATACAGTCTGCTAAAGTTAAAATCTAGCAGAAATTGTGCTGGTTCCGTAGTCTTGAGTTTTGATAAAATATTAAAGTAAGTATAAATTACAGGCCCAGAAAATAAACAACCAACTATTAGGTACAAGAGATAATGAAAATAAACTATAGATTGAAAAAACCAAGCTTTATTGGTTTTAACCCCTTTTATAAATTATATTATAAATCATGATAAAAAAATAAATAACATCTGTTCCAATACAAATGAGAAATCACTTTTTTGGCTTACAGAAATCACATTTTATTTAAATATAATTATTAAACAAACAAAAAAAATAGAATAACATGATAAACGATTTTTCGTATCGAAAATAAATAATACATTATATTTTAAGAGAACGACAAAAATAACTTGGTAATACAACATTGTTTTTGTAGCTCATGTCCCTTTAATTAAATGAAAATTTTGTTTTCGAGACGCAAACAGCATTTGTTTTCGTCTCTTATTCCATTTGATTATATGGTAGTAATATATTAGCATTAGTTTGAACCATATCCACCGACCCGCATTGTCTAGTGTGATGGACTATGCTATATATGGCCCGTAAGCCGCCCTCTTGTACTTCTGACTCATAATTTATGAGAATAGACTCTGACGTAAAGGTTTTTTATTTGAATCCATACAAAAAGAAATATTTCAGTATAAAATGGAACCCTAAACTTTTGCAACATAATAATTTCAAAGATTATAACAATCTTTTTCTTATTTAGAACCCTCTTACGAAGACTTAGAGACCATCATAACAACGTGTTGTTTTTTTGTGTGTTTTTGGGTGTTAATTTCATACTACTACCACGCAGATTAATTATAAAGATCAGTGTCGACGGTCAACTGCAGTTTAACGGTTATGTTAACAGCTGAGTTAGGATAATATTTTATGAATATTAATAAGTTCTTGGAAAAAATAAGGATAGTAGGTCAGTGTGGTGAATAGGTAATCTGTACTTATATTTAAATAAATAATATGCGGTGCTGAGCGGTGATTAGGTATATATTTGAGCAATTTGAGATTGAAACGTCTCGTTCGGGAGATATTACAGCGACTGGTCGAGGCGTTACCTCACTCAGAGGCTCAGCCTTACCATATAGCAGGGTAATGCTGCCAGCCTTTTTGGCACGCTCCCAGCGATGGGGAGCCTAGGATTTTGTATGTATGTTTTTTTTTTATAATTCTTGTTTTAGAGAGTGTACACTTGTACTATTTTTTTTAAACAAGCACAATAAATACAAATCTTGCGCTATATCTCTAGCGGGATAGGCAGGTAGGTATAAATGAAGATTTATGGCAGATTCAGATTTTTTCTTTCAAAAGGTTCCAGTTTCAACCATATCATGCCATATTAAGAAACATATATTTACTGACCGCTTTCAATAAGTTATAAAAAACATCCCGAGTAAACGAAAGACGAAATGGGAATTCGACATTATAACACAACGTGGTGCAAAATGGAAAAATACTATCATGTTTCAAAAGGAACAGATCAGAGTGTGTACACCACATCTACATGATTTCTCCCTCTCAGGGCCCTCCTCGTGACCCCCGGGTGGTGTCAAAAGTGCAACTTTGCTGGTCGTATAGAAAAAAAAAATACAGTTATTGTTAATTTGAAAAAAATCTTGTTAACCGCGAACCGTCATTATAACTACATACGAGCGCACCAAAATCTTGTTCCCTTGAACTATCTTATCTTATCTTCTTAGGGGGCCAGGAAGACCTGGCGACACTTCGACCCTTCAGGATCTTTTGTGCCAAACCCCTGAACACCAACGGTGCCCCAAGCCGATTTGGTGGACTTCACATACGCCTCAGAATTTCTTCTTCGGCATATGCAGATTTCCTTACGACGTTTTCCTTCACCGAAAAGCCTGTGGTATTATAAATAAACCGTATCCCTTGAACTAACTCTTGTCCCCTGCCCTAACTCAACTTGTTAACTTGACCATGGTTTGGAATTAAATAATCAGAAAAATTTATAAATTACTTTAGGCGGCGATGCTGTTCGCAACACATCACGTCAAGGGGTATCACGGGGCGAAAAGCGGGCGAAGGAAAGTCACTTTGCGACATTAGGTTGCGCAAAGTGGCGATACATCGCCTCTACCTACCCCTCTGGGACCAAGGAGTGAGCATTATGTATATATGTACTTTACCTAACATACAACAAACATGACAAAATACTACTAGTTTACGGTTTTATTTTTCAGTGTATTATTGTCGTTTTGCAACTTATGGCTCTCTTACCTACGTCAATTGAGAAACCTTTGTAATTGAATTGTACATTGATAGACCATCCAGTTGATATGCCGTGTGGTTTCCGGTAGAGTAGAATAGGACCACTCTAACTCTTCCCATGGATGTCGTACAAGGTGACTAAGGGAATACATTATAAAACATCAATCAGGCCTCCCCAACCCGTCTGGCCAGCGCGGGGAGTGTAGGCCAAGTCCTCCGTCTGTCTCCGGCAGATGAGAGAGGGTTGTGCTCCTGCAGTGGAGACAAAAATAACCTGATGATGAACAGTACCTTGGCTTCTCCCACATCGGGGAAAGCGAAGGCACTGTACAAGATGGTTTTAGCTTCCATTAGACGTAGACAGCATGTTTTTGGGAGCCCTATGAGGGTGGCATTTTTCTTTAGTGGAAATAACCCTCTTTAAATTAATAAATGATTGAAAAAACTATCTTTAATTCAGAATCTAGGTACGGAGTCTGTCTCCGGCAGATGAGAGAGGGTTGTGCTCCTGCAGTGGAGACAAAAATAACCTGATGATGAGACCATCCAGTTATGTAAGATAATCGATTTAAATATAAAATTAAATAAATAAAAAGAAACAAAGTTAGTAGTTATCAACTCCATTGAATATTTAATTATTTTTTTGCACATTAAAATGGCACGCGACTAGAGTCCGATCAACAGGTGCCTGTTATTAATAGAATAATAAACTTTAATACATAACGTAGGTAATAAACAGACATACAAATGTGAAAATGTAATAACGTCTTATAGGTTACGGAATGGCGATGTTTATGGTCGTTTAGTTCCATTAATGACTACTTAATGGATTTTAGGGTGTAACAAGACGACTGTAGTGAAGCGAGCAAAGTCAAAGTCAAAATCATTTATTGCATATGAGTACACTTGGTACATTTATACACGTCATTTTTTTTTTATCGACTACCGCTTCCTAGGTGTTAGCGCTGTGAAGAAGAAACGGCGCAACAAACTTCACGCAACACATCTTTTAAAAATCAAGTTTGCATACAATTAATAAAGATTTTGCGAAGCTGGATTAACATTAGTACCAGGCATCTTTGTCATTCAAATAATCGTTTACTTTATAATAGGCTTTCTTACAAAGTTGTTTTTTAATGTGAATCTTCCGACTTCGCCCGCGTGGAGAACTTAACATCCTATGTCCAAAAGCAAAGCGAAGTGGGTATACGAGCATGTCGACGTACCGTACCGTATCCTACTAATATTATAAATGTGAAAGTTTGGATGTTTAGATGGTTTTTACTCAATCACGCTTCAACCACTGGACGGATCGGAATGAAACTTGGCACACGTTTAGGTTAAAAAGAAAGAAAATATATTTATTCAAATTCATTATTATTATTATAAATTAAATTACAACATATCTTTAAATTAAGGGGTGGACGATGCTGTGCAAGTGAGAGGTCCCCAACTCAGCGAAGTGCTGCACCCGGAAGGTGCAGCGCTGGTGGTCTGCTGGGGCCTGGGCTAGGGTGTCTCAGAGTGTTGTGTAGGTTAGGTCCTGGAATAGGACGTACGATAGATTTTATCCCGTAAAGACATCTCATTCCTACGGGAAATATATTTGTGATGTTACTTGTCCACGCGGACGAAGTCGCAGGCAACAGCTAGTGACTTATGAAAGTCAAAAATAAAAATAATATCATCACCATCATCATGTCAGCCCCTAGAAGTCCACTGCTGGACATAGGCCTTCCCCAGCCGCTACCGGCCACCTTCTTCAGATCGTGGGTCCACCTGCTGACGAGACATACATACTGATCAAAATATAGGTAAAAATGTCTACAAAAAATGTACTCCATTCTGTCTAACAGTTGCAACTGTACCGCATGCCACATACAAGAACACCTAATTAATATGTAGGCATTTACAGATGCGTTCGTTTGCAACAAACTAAAAGCTCATACAAAACGGACACGGTCACGCTCGCGGGTAATTATATGTTTACACACCGGACAGTCCAGGTGGACCTGGGGCTCACTGTACCGTTTCCATTATCTACTACGGCATACGGCAGAGGATTTCTGGAATTTTTTTCCAAAAATCCCCTTTGCATCGGCAGGGGATTTTTCGACAAAATGTCCGGGGATTATTGGAATAAGCCATCCATACTAGCCAGGGATAGGAATTAAGTAGAATTATTTTAATTTTATGCATTATATTTAACATATTCGGCGATGTTCGCAACTCATCACGTCATGGGGTATCACGGAGGGAAAAGCAGGCGAAGGAAAGTAGCTTTGCGACATTAGATCGCGCAAAGTGTGTATCGCCACTTAATTTCCAAAACTAAATTTCCAACTTGATGGCGCTTCTGTATATTTTATTCCAAATCAGTGGTCATATGAAAACAAACGCATTTGCGTCTTGAAAATAAAATAAATAATAGATGGTGTTCCTTAGCGGACTGCAAAGTTTACATGGTAATACAAACCTGTTTTTGCTGGTGGTGATCCTTTCATATACACGTTGCCGAGACGCAAATAGCGTTGCTTTTCGTATGACTATAGGTTTCGATTGAAATTTAGGTACTATATATTAATTATTTATATGTGGTGGTGGTACGACGTATCACGAAGTGGCCTAAATCTAATTTACAAAGGCGAGTGTATGTGGGCACAACAACAGCAAATGCTATGCGAAGATTAAGAAGAAATTACTGCGATCACCAATCCCCCAATGGTCAGCCCACCAAAAGTGGCATTTCATTGGGGTGGCTTATGTTGAACCGTGGACGTATTTCGGCTGATGACGTACCGTTTACGATAGCACGCCTAACCCTTGCTGAAAATCGCTAACATTTCATTGTATGCTTTGTATTTTTACTGTGTTAGTTCTAAAGTTACGCACTAATCATCTACATACTGACGTTTCGATTACCTGCCCGCGTCCCGCGCTCACCCCTAGAAAAAAGCAGCGGGACGTGCCATCGTGAACCGTCCGATCTATATATTCAATACAGAATGCAAACTGCAACAGGTCACTATGTGTATTTTGTTAATCTCTTTCGTTTGTTTCAGATCACTTCGCCTGGAATCATAATGTCTGCACAATACGCCCGTGAAATACTCCGAAGAAATGTTGCATCAGTATGCCTGACTGTGGGATGGAACTGCGTCCATTCCACTCCACTGGATATGCTGGTCCATATCCTGGAGAAGTACATAATGACACTTGGACTTCGAACTAACAGATACGCAGAACAGTTCAACAGGACTGAACCAAATATACAAGACCTGGGGTTAGTGTTTCATGACCTTCAAATTAAGCTGGTGGAGATAGCAGAGTACATCAGCTGCATACCATCTGAGCCATCCTCGATCGATGTTAGGTTTCCAAAGCCAGTGGAAACTAGCTTGAGTTTCCTGAAGGCTGGGAGCTACGAAGATGCGATAAGACCAATGCATATACAAAAGCACTTTCCTCCAATACCTGGAATAGAACAGGATACACCTTCTGGTGCAGTAACTGTCGAGATTCCTTCCATTGATTCAAAGTTAATGAAAGATATATTATTGGCTGGTGATTCAAATGACATATTCAAGAAACCTTACAATTATCATCAGAAATTAAAGAAAAGCGTAAGACTTCGAAGAAAATCCCGAATATTGGATACAGAAAACAAAGTTAGAGAGATTCGTAGCGTAATAATGACCACGGAAGGCTTTGTCATACCAGCTCGTGAAGGCAAGGAAGCTGTAAGGAATTTTATCACTAGTGTAAATCCTCTTAGAAACAATAAGTAATATAATAATGTAACTTTTAATACGCAGAATAAAAGTTTCAATATATATCTCCAATTAGACAAGGTTGTTGAATTTACATCTGTTCACGGCAATGGACAGACATAACTTTTCAAATCATCATCATCAGCCAAAATACGTCCACATGCTGGCCATAGGCCTCCCCAATAGAATACCACTTTTGGTTAGATATCCATTGGGGGATTTGCCACCGTAATGATCTTAATATACACAGGAGAACGCTGCTGCCCGTCCCTGGTGCAATCCCTTAGTCGCCTTGACGACACTCACGGGAAAGATAGGGGTGGCCCTATTCTAAGCCGGGAACCACACGGCAACATTTCAAATACAATTATTAAATTAGGACGAGATTTTAGATTGACCGCCTCGAAGGCCTAGTTTGGTATTTGGACTCGAGCGTAGGAGGTTCTGGGTTCGGTTCCCACTGGGAACAGACAACTTTGTACAATTTGTACAAGATGTTCCCAGTCTGGATGTTATATTTGTGAATTGTCCAATCCTTGTTTAATTGCCATAACACAAGAGAAAATCCTAAATTAACTGATTTTTTTGCCATTAATTTATTCTTAGTTTAAAAGTCAGAGTGATGATTATTACTTGTTGAAACTAATTTTAAATTATTTTAATTATTGTAATTTTGAAATGTATAATGTATGAGAAATAAATAAATTATTTATATAAAATAATATTTGGAATTAAACAAGTTCAGGGGGCCAATTCTGCTATTTTCAACATTTACGAGCATTAGTTTAAACAAAAGTTTCAGTTTTTAACAGACGCTATTTTGACAGCAATGCGTTTGTTTTTACCTCAGCCAACTGTCAAAATGTAGAAAAACGTTCGTTCCATCTACGTCTGACGTTTGTTTAAACGTTGTCTGCGGCTGAAACGCAGCTGAAGCACGAACGTTGTGCGCAGCGGAGTAAGAATAGCGTTAAAACTTGCGTTTCAGCTGCAGTTCTATAGCGTTTTGTGCGAAAATGCGTTAGTAGAATTGGCTAGAAAAACTGGTTGGCAACAGTCTGTTTTGAATATTTGACCTCACAGACGTAAAGCGAGCATACTTCTAGGCTAGGAATCCCGCGAGTCTGCATTGTACTTAGAAGTTAGTATTAATTTGGACTTATTAAATATAACGCTAACTTAAGAGCAATGCGAACGAACATCCCTTTTACCCTGGAGACTGTAACCTGCCTAAAGCCTGCGCACACGCATGGCGCGGTGTCAACGCTACAACAAATTGTGCGGACGCACGCTATTTGTTATTGATGGCGTAGGGTGACAATTATCTTGTTACACTCGGACATGTGCTGACAAACTCGAAAAGTGTTTAGTGAGTAAAACGTAGTAAACTTAGATATGTTACTTTTTTTATGTGGCTAATTATCCTAAATTCTTAGTGAAAAAGGGAAGATGTCTTCATCATCAAGCAAAATACGTCCACTGGTGAACATCCTCCCCAATAGAAAGCCACTTTTGCCGTGTGGTTCCCGGCTTAGAATTGGGCCACCCCCATTTTTTCCGTAGGTGTCGTCAAGGCGACTAAGAGATTGCACCAGGGACGGGCAGCAGCGTTCTCCTGTGTGTGTTGGTTAAGATCATTACTGCGATCATAAATCCGCCTCACTCTATATGTGAATATGGATTTGACGAAGGTACTCCAGACAAAATTTTCTTTAGACATAGACATAAACATAGACATACTATATTGATAACTTTCGTTACAGGTCAAATAATTTTTTTACACAAATTAAAGACAGGCAAATTAAACATCAATAACTAACATAAATAACTAATTAATAAAAATGTCAAATAAAATTAAATAAATCAAGTTAATGAGTTCTGAAAGTGTAATTGTAACATGTATCCTATTTCTTTATATGACGTGCTTCCTCACGAGATCTCTCGCCCCATTAACTTCCAAACTCTGCTTACTTACGTAGATACTCCCTTAATTAAATATTTATGTAAATATATTCAAATGTTTAATATTAAATTGTAAATTTTTGCTTTCCAACTCTTCCCGTGGATGTCGTACAAGGCGACTAAGGGAATACATTATAAAACATCAATCAAGGTTCTAAAAAATACCAAATTAAAGGTATCATCATCATCAGGTTATTTTTGTCTCCGCTGCAGGAGCACAACCCTCTCTCATCTGCCGGAGACAGACGGAGGATTTGGCCTACACTCCCCGCGCTGGCCAGACGGGTTGGGGAGGCCTGATTGATGTTTTATAATGTATTCCCTTAGTCGCCTTGTACGACATCCACGGGAAGAGTATACTTCATAATTTAATTTACTTGAACATGGGAATATCAGTTCCAGCGAAAAAACTTTAATATATGGATACACGGGACAGATGCTAGTTAAGAATAAATAACCACAATAATATAGTAACTTGTCGTAACTTAAACACACCTTTTGTTCGCTGACGTCTATGCACTAAATAACTTTAAACAAGTTGTAATGAAGTTTTCAGTGTCGAAGATTTAAAGGTACGTATACCCGACTGATTTGCCGTGTGGTTTCCGGTAGAGTAGAATAGGACCACTCCAACTCTTCCCGTGGATGTCGTACAAGGCGACTAAGGGAATACATTATAAAACATCAATCAGGCCTCCCCAACCCGTCTGGCCAGCGCGGGGAGTGTAGGCCAAATCCTCCGTCTGTTTCCAGCAGATGAGAGAGGGTTGTGCTCCTGCAGTGGAGACAAAAATAACCTGATGATGATGATACCCGACTGATTTTTATTTGCAAGGGTCGATCGCCTTGATGGCATTGTGGCTTGGTCTTTGGACTCGAGTGCCAGCGATCGTGGGTGCGATTCCCACTTGGGACAGACAACTTCGTACAATTTGGTCCTGAAGGGTATATTTGTGAATTGTCCAATCCTTGTTTAATCTCCATAGTACAGGAGAAAATCCTAGTTTCGTTAAGTTATACTAGGTATGTATGTATGTATGTATGTATGTATGTATGTATGTATGTATGTATGTATGTATGTATGTATGTATGTATGTATGTATGTATGTATGTATGTATGCATGCATGCATGCATGCATGCATGCATGTATGTATGTATGTATGTATTTATTTATTAACTATATTTGTGCAGTAAAGTTAACTGTATTGTAAATTTACCCCCATTTGAACATACTTGTAGTCGCTAGATATACAGTATGTTACTGGTACGTTACTGATACGACCGCCACGTTACGGTAAACCAAACAGTCGGGTATATCGTTTCCCAGTCATCGTGAGGCTCATCTTTAAAGGCGAGCGCTCGCCGTGACGCGCGTTGAGAGATTATCGCATTAGCGCAGGCGATGCGCAGGCGCAGATGAAGATCTCTGCGCCGCCGCCGCCGATAGATCGATTGTGGGAATATTTGCTGGCACTCGGGAAGCGCTGCTATCTTATAGATGGCCAATGGATCCTAAGGGACGGCAATTGTTTTCAGTTTATAGATTTATGAAGAATAGGTACTTCGCCCCGCAGCGTTGTTCATGCTAAGACGACTTTACCGTGGGAACCCAGCCTAGGCTGAGATATATTGCCAATATATGCCATTCATCATCAAACGAAATACGTCCACAGCTGAACATAAGCCTCCCCGATAAGCGTCAATACATATTCGCTAACATTATGTTCGTTAGACAGAACCTTTCTTTACTCAACTTAAATAATGAGAGGCATAATTTAAATCTTAGAAATAATAATAAAATTCAAATACATCATTCTAGATTGTCTAAGATCAATAATTCTTTTGTGGGGCTGTGCGTGCGTTACTACAATAAAGTTCCGAATGAAATTATTAACTTGTCTGAACAAAAATTTAAATCTTCTATAAAAGTTAATCTGTGCAAGAAAGCCTACTATAAGTTAGATGACTACTTAAATGATAAAAGTCCATGTAGTGCTTGATGGCTCAGCATAGGTAGACTTAATGATTGTAATGAATAAGATAAATCAAAGGTAGGGCCCTGTGCCGTTGGGTTTGTTGCCACTTCTACCCCTCGGTTATACAGGTGGAAGTGGAGTAGTTTAGGCAGAATTTGACGTCAAAAAGAGAATAATGTATTCCAATTTTCAAAATAAATATTTTGATTTTGATAGAATGTCACTTTTGGTGGGCAGTCCATTGGGGATTTGCCGTAGTCACCACGCTTAGCAGGCGGATCGGTGATCGCAGTAATGATCTTATACTATACACAGGGGAACGCTCGTCCCTGTGGAATCCCTTAGTCACCTAGACAATATTCGCGGGAAGATTACGGGTGGCTATACACGACACAGATAGGTTTAGGTTTAAAGAATCTTTATCTTCATTAAGACAATGTGACATGACAAAAAAATTTACGCACACAGGCAAATTAATTTCTATTTTATCATTCATCTAACGCATTTTTTGTTAGATAAAATTAAACTATTCTGAAGGCCCGATTCTGAAGGCACAAATTTAAAATTTGACAGCGTATAAATTGGTTTCGTCTTTATCTTCATAATACTGTGTGACAAGGATAGCAACAGTTTTAGTGCTGTCAAATTTTAACGTTGTGCCTTCAGAATCAAGTCCATAGTCTTACCAACAGTAAAGATTAAACAAGTGCATAAATATCTTGTGTGACATTTATCAAACCCACGATCTTTGGCGTTCGAAGCACACACCCAACCAACAAGACTATCCGTTGGAATATATCAAAAATGAATCTATCTCACTCTAACAAAAAGTTGGAGATTGCTTCTCTTTCATACACGTCGTTTATATTAACAGGCTCTTATTTCATATAGGCAGATGGAGCCTGAAGGTATACCCTATGTATGTGCTGCTTTAGCTTTTTTCCCGACTGTGTCCTACAATTGAGAGCACGCGCACACCTCTCCTATATTAAATATTCGATTAATAAAATCATATAAATTTAAATCGATAATAGAGTCGTTCATTAGTAACCCTAACCTCCAATACTATCAATAATGCTTAATCCATTACATAGTTATTCCCAATAACAAAACAACGCAAACATTCCTAATACCCCATTCACCTAGATTTCGCCACAAAGCCTGCACACCATTGCCATTCTAATCTGAAAATCGCAAACTGCTCAGAGGAGTGCGTTCAAAAACATTCATAAACAACATTAACATCGCAGTAAATTGTCGCGATGACGTAACTGCTGAGCTCCGCTATCCTTCCACAGGAGTGAGAGATGGAGAAATAAGGTTGGGGCCATAGAAACAGCGGGGCGGAACGTGTGAATTCAACAGACGAGCGATACGGTTAATTGTAATTTTAAATTGAAGGGTACCATTAAATATACTTTTTGGATTATGGATTTATTGTAAATCGTATCATAAGCATAACAAAAATAAGTTATAACTTCTAATTTAATACAAATTTCTTAATTTACTGGACTTCCGTCCAAAAGTGGACGTAATTATGAAGCTAGATTTATATAGAGTGACAGAAATATAGTGTTGCGATTTGACGCAGTCAGCAGAATTGTCGAATTTTATAAATGGTTACATATAAACATATGTTACCACTTGTCTAATGCAAAACTAAAATTTTCCTCCTAGACAAAAACAAGACTATACACAAATATGACATTCAGATCGTGGCCAACATCTACTAATTGTACAGTTATCTGTCTCAAGTGGGGATCAAGCCTAGGACCTTTTACGCTCGAGTCTAACGTCCGAGCCATTGAGGTCAATTGTATAAAATTCATAGCATACATCGCGACGATAAAGCGTACCTGATACAAGTTAATCACCGCAACGCGCCCGAAACGCTGCGCTGGAGTGTAAATACAGCGTCAAACTGAATTCACATAGCAACAAACACAACCACGTTTTTTAAATTCAAATTGTATTTATTGCGTAACATGGGTTTACATTAGTTTTGTTATATGGTAGTAGTGAAGCCGTACATGTTATACCATTTCTGTTCTACCATTTTTGTCGCTACAATCTCTCTCATTGGCGATCTCAGCTAATGCAGTACGCAAGCTACATACATTCTGAATTCAGCTTAAGGCTTTAAAACGCTAAGCCTATGACCACACCTGTATGTTTCGAAGCGGACCAAACGTCGCTACCGTGCGCTCCACATCGGCAATAACTTTCAATTATATCGGCATCAAACGCGGCGCGCGACGATTGTTTATCGCGCGGGAACGTAACGCGACCGCTCTGGAGTGACGAGCTTAGGAATCAGTGGCAAAACTAACAAGGAAAGGCCGATTTGATTTGTTTTAACATATGTTTCAGAACTTGTACAGGATTAAAAACAGTGCGTCCTACCCGTAATGACCTACGGCGCCGAAACGTGAACACTGGACAGCAGGACGATCCGAAAACTTAAAGTAGCTCATCGAGCTTGGACAGGATCAGAACTAAAGTATTAGATATAGTTTAAAAATTCATCATTCATTCATCATCAGGTTATTTTTGTCTCCACTGCAGGAGCACAACCCTCTGTCATCTGCTGGAGACAGACGGAGGATTTGGCCTACACTCCCCGCACTGGCCAGACGGGTTGGGGAGGCCTCACTGATGTTTTATAATGTATTCCTGAAAAACTGTTGGAATTTTGCATATTCAGGTTATTGTGACGTCAACAAATCAAGCAATTATGATTACTGATCATAAAAAGACATCCACAGGAAGACTGGGTATTATTTTGTTCCGAATAGTAGACGGAAATATAATGTTAATGACAGACATTCAAGCAGTATTGGTAGGAAAATTATTATTCGTAATGAGGAAATCCGACGAAGGACGAAGATCACATATATAGCCGAAACGATTAGCATGCTGAAACGGCAGTGTGCGGACTACATCTGTCGCAGAACCGACGGCAGTTGGGGCAGACGAGTTCTGGAGTGGAGACCGCGGATCGGCACGGCGCGTGGGACGCGTGGGACGACCTGAAGAAGGTTATCGATATGACGATGATGGCTGAAAAAACTATCACAGCCAGAAGCTGACACAATAGTATACAAGTTCTCGAAACGATCTAAGAGTCGCAGATTCGAATCTTGCTGGCGTATAGAATAGAATAGAATAGGTCATTTATTCATAGCTACGACACACATACATGAGAAATAAACAGAACAGAAATTAATAAATTACAATTTAAAAAATAATCAAGGTACCTATGTGTCGCAGCAATAAAATGGCGCTGACTCAGCATAATGCTGCAGCACGCTACGCGAACTCCAGCGCTGGTATGAATTTTTAACTTCATCAGCTTTAAAAATACTAAAGCAAAAGATAAAATCTAATTAAAAACTGAAGCTAAACACGAGGAGTAGTTAAATCCACTTAATGTACTAGTAATCCGCAGCTATTTGCGGCTATCTAGCGCCTGGGTAATTTTCGCCTCGTGAGTAAAATGTCTAATAATAGCTGTGATAATAATTAAATTGCCCACAGTTAGCCGCTTATAAATCATGTTGTAACCGAGTCAGTCTGAGACTCCCCTAGTTGAGTAAAGCACGTTGCATCAACTTAAAACTTAAGCGCGAACTTAAGTGGCTCCTTTAATATCAAAATTGTTAGTTGTAGTCAACGATCTCTATGTACTACTAGATGGAGCGTTCCAAACAATCGCTCTGTTCCACGTAAGGAGCCGCAACTCGTTCACATTCACAATGAAACTTGAACAGTTACTACGCAGAACATTTAATTATTACTAAATAATGACACTACGGTTAAATAGCGTCAATATTTAGTAAATAATTAGGTGTTCTGCATAGTAACTGCAAAAGGTTCAAAGTGAATATGAACGAGTTGCGGCTCCGTGCGTGGAACAGAGCGATTGTTTGGAACGCTCCATCTAGTAGTACATAGAGATCGTTGGTTGTAGTAAAGTTACCTATAAGAACTATACACATCTCAGACAAAGGAGTACAACCTTTGTCTTAGACAGACACTTTTCAGATCGTAAAAAACCTCTCTCGTCGCTAGTCAAATACAACATAACAACACTTTTTTTTTTACTTCAATCCGTACATAATATTAAAACGCGTATCTGTCTGTCTGTCTATCCGTTAGTGTGCTTATAACTCGAGAAAGGCTTAAACGATTTACGTGATTTGTTTGTTAGATTTTGACGACCTCCGTGGCGGAACGGGTAGCTCTCGGACTGCCACGCCGAAGGTTGCGGGTTCGAATCCCGCTAGGGGCAAGTGTTCGTACGATGAATATGAATGTTTGTACCCAAGTCTTGGATGTTTATATATTCATTTAAGTATGTCTATCCGTTATCTAGTAACCATACCACAGGCTCTGCCTAGTTTGGGACTGGATAAGTGGTGTGAATGTCTGACATATTAATTTATTTATTTATTTTAGTAAATATTTTGTTATAGAAGCGACATAACTCTGTAGTGCACGCGAGCGGAGCCGCGGGCACATCTAGTATATCACAGGATTTCAATTGAAGTAGGTAGGCGAGGTTATTCCAATATGATTTAAGTAAAAAAAAAAACGAAATATTTACCTTACTTGGTTGTAATTACATACAAAAAATGCAAACTGTATACATATTTTTAGAAAAAAATCACGAATCAGTATTTTCGCGCGGCGAGAAAAACGCTAATGTCTAACGCTTCTAGTGTATATTTATTCTTCTGTACCGTCAGGACCACCACATACCTTTTCTTCTTTGATGTTTGACGTTTCCAGCTCCTGTAGGTAGAAAGCAAAAATGCATGCGTAAAACAAAAGCATTAAAACTCAGTACAAGCTATTAATTTTTAGGGTTCCGTACCCAAAAGCCTTTTTGTTAAAGGCTGGTAGTGCCTGTCGCAGTTGTATAGTAGAGCATACATACTCGTATAACCAGTCAAAAATCAAAAAGCATTTACAATATGACAGCAAGACGTCGTTATCGCCGTGTTTTTAAAAAGTTTTTTTTTTCATAAAGACGTAAAAACCTACATCGTGACGCATGCCGTAAATGGTGGAATCCGGCAAGTTGACTAGCTATGACAAATCACGTGACAAAACGGTGAAATCTAACAGAATAGCGAATTCACCCAATCTCAGCAAGCAAAGTAAGGTTTTTATCGCTTACGTTTGTATTGTGAATACAGTTTTACAGAGACTTCTTCTGGCTATATGTGTCTCACTCATATACCCGCAACGAAGCTATCCAACCGACTTTTAAAAAAAGCAGCTCTGAATTACATGCAATTGTCATTAGACGCACCAATTAATTTTGTCATATTTGTATTTTGCTGATGGTACGGAACCCTCTTGGAAATAGTCCCTCTAGGAAACTTCAACGTTTTTATGCGATCCATCCAAAGTTAGAATTAGAATATTAGTTTAAAATTAAAGCAATACAGTTTCGTTAATTAAGGTATTAATCACATTTATTAAGGTTATAATTATTTATTAAAGTAATCCAAATAATAAACATTTCTAAAGAGTTAAGAGTTAGTTTCTGCTACAGAATACAAAGGCAGAGCTTTTAAAGATTTTCGGAAATTCAGAACCAATAAAAGTTTATTCCAAAGAATAGTAACATATTCTGAAATTCCAAATATCATTAGCAGATATATAGAATTCTTTTAGCACGTAAAATTTTTCATAGTAATTTGTATGTGTAGGTCGATAGTACACAAAAAAATTAGGCAATATTCACTCGGTTATATGAGGATATTACTAGACAATGCATTAGATGTAAACAATTTTTTTTACTGGAAAGTCCGTTTTAATACTTAAATGGACGAAATTAAAAAAAAAGGCGAAGAAGTAAGTTTGATAAAAATGCAAAGTTAGTCTTAAGAAAATCTCACATCTGTTAAAAGAAGTGTTAAACTCTAGTACACTTATTCGTCGGTGGAAAGGCAAAATTACTGAAGCGCCAAAATAGGATTATACCGAACAGAATTTAAAAAATTATATAAAAAAATCTTATATTTTCACGTTAACACCCGATTTTAATAAAATAACAATTTGCTTTAATCAAAATCGGCTGACAGTTAAAAACTAACTGTAATGTAAAGTCCCATTTAGTGCTTCAGCAATTTCGCCTTTTTGCGACGAACGGTCAACATAAAAATCACTATGAAAATTCTATTCGTGTAAAAAATCTTGATCATTAATTAGTTATTAATTTAAAGCTAAAGGAGCAGACTAGAACTACAGGGCAAAATCAAAACACACTGCTGAAACATTAAGTTTATTTTGTCACTGTCTTTGCTTGATGATCTGAAGACCTGGAAGTCGAAAGCATCTGGATTAGGAAGGGTGGCTAACGATGTCAATTCAATTACTGTTTACAGCATTTTTGGTATACTCCTGATGGGTTTACGCTTGACTTTACTTACCTGATGATAAACAAAACAAAAGTTGCAGACCTCACTTCTGCCAACAAAAAAATTTGACTTTTTACATCCTGGAATCTCGTAGATTTTTGAGAAAATATAAACGTTTGTACCCCGATTCCAGAGATAAATATCTAAATTCTAAATTTAACAAGAGACCCAGAAATAAAATGGATTTGCCAGCCTCTAATATGCAAATGGTTAGTTCTGGCCCTTACGCAATGTATATAAAAATTTATAACAGACTCCACACACATTTAAAGACGAAAATGAGAAAGTGTATTTAAAAAAAATTACGCAATACTTATTACAAAATTGATTTTACTCACTGCAAGAATTTTTCGAAGGGGAAAAAATTATAACTTGTAAACGTGACAGATAACAAGTATATATAATAAGTAACACGTGACATGACGTGACCCTTAACAAGACTGAACAAACAGACAACAATACTAAATAACAATAGAGATAAGTTTTTAATTGATAAATATTTTTGGCATTACATTTAATTTAATTAATAACCATGTAAAATTGTCATTGTAAATGTTTTTTTTTGTTTGTAATTAAGTATATTCTTTATTGCACAACTTAAAACTAAATACAGTAATAAATGGTGTGTACAAAGGTGAGCTTATCTCTAAAAGAGATCTCTTCCAGCCAACCCTACAGGGTGTGAGACAAGGCAGTAAGAGCGAGGGGGGCAAAATAAGTGCATAATAAACTACATAATAACTCCTATGTTTACAGTTTAATTTTATAAATATTATTACAAAAAAAACTATTGTAGTGCCCTTAGAGGGTTCATGTTAGCGCGTATGATTTATATGTAAGACCCTATTAACTACATGAAACAATAAATGATATGAATATGAATAAGTGACGATGAGGCCTAAGGTGGTATAATTAAAAATACACAGGTACAATAATAATAAAGGAGCTTACGTTTATAAAAAAAACAACATTATTAACTCCCAATTTCCAACCAGAGTGACCCCAATACCAAAAATAATTACATGCGAGAACTAGAATTACGAAAATTTATTAAAAAATTTATTTTTTAAAAATATACTTAATAAAATACTTGACTTATTGCTTACAACTCTGACAAAATTAGGGCAAATTCAATTATTAATGACTTACGAGTTCATGTAATAAAAAATACTTTTCATTATTGTTTACTGTTGAGCCGCAGTCGTAAAAACAACACGGAATGAAAAATGATTGTTTATAAATCATTCTTAATAATTACTGCACAATCGATTTGTAATGAAAATTAAGCAAACATCACTTAACTTATAAAGTGCGAAGTAGGTTTGTTAATTTATATATAACTTGAAAACTGCTGATTACATTTTTTTGCAGATGTGACCACCTTGTTGGCCTAGTGAGTTGGTCATTGGACTCGAGCGACGGAGGTCGTGGGTGCGATTCCTACTGGGCACAGACAACTTTGTACAAGTTGGTCCCGGTCTGGATGTTATATTTGTGAATTGTCAAATTCTTCTTTCATTCCCATAGCTCAGGAGGAAATCCTAATTTGGGATTAGGCAGACAAATGTATACGTATATATTTAATATTTATTTACTGATAAGATACATTTGGATCTTTTTAAAGGAAGAGTGAATAGGCATCTTCTGGGTAAGCGCGCTCCACCTTAGGCCTCATCGTCACTTACCATCAGGTGTGATTGAGGTCAAGCGTAAACCCATCAGGAATAAAAAAAACAGGAAAATTTAAATGCATGCAAAATAGGCAGTAATTTGTTTATGGATGCGTTAGATAAACATCCGCAGGTTTCTTATGCAAGTTGAATCGCGGGCAAAGTGAGTGAAGCATAAATATTCCAGCATAAAGGTACAGAGTTCGATTCGGTAATACCATTAATTTGATATAATGAGAATTATTGGTAATAAATATCGAACAACATGTTCAATAAAGCACGCAAGGTACATCACTATAAATATAATTAAGGTTTTCTTATTGAACAAAGTCACGAGGCCGACGAAATTTGAAGACATATGTATAGAAGGATTAAAAGATTTTAAAAAGGCTAATATTATTTTTAGAATTACATCCTATCCTATCCTAGTAGGAATCCTACTAATATTATAAATGCGAAAGTTTGTAAGTATGGATGGTTACTCTTTCACGCTTCAACCACTGAACGGATCGTGATGAAACTTGGTACACATATAGGTTAGGTCCTGGAATAGGACATAGGATAGTTTTTATCCCTAAAAAATTGCCTGTTCCTACGGGAAAACATAATAATTTGTGATTTTAAGTTGTCCTCGCGGACGAAGTCGCGGGCAACAGCTAGTATAACAATATTTGCTGTCCAACCTCTGACCCCAGACACAGAATAAGTAATAGTACAAGTAGGTACAAAAGGCACACTCCCTAAGAAAACTTATTTAATTTCCCATAAACGTACCTACAAAATTCAATGCAAGCCAAATTGAATTCTACGCGCATGGAAGAAAGTCAATGTTACGCTGAACCGCTAAATCACGAAACATTGAGTCGCAGGCGATTCACCTGGGTGCCCCGGCAATCGGGGCTGCACCGCGTAGGTATAAAAATACCTAAGTCGGAGTGAGACAGGCCTGACTCAGATTGAGATGAGATGTCATGGGTTCGATTCAGACCGAGTATATATTTGCCATGTGGTTCCCGGCTTAGAATAGGGCCACCCCTATCTGTCCCGTGAGTGTCGTCAAGGCGACTAAGTGATTGCACCAAGGACGGGCAGCAGCGTTCTCCTGTGCGTGTATGTTAAAATCATTACTGCGATCACCAATCCGCTTGCCAAGCGTGGTGATTATGGCAAATCCCCCAATGGACAACTTACCAAAAGTGGTATTCTATTGGGGAGGCCTATGTCCAGCAGTGGACGCATTTAGGCTGATGATGATGATATATTTTTAATGTTCTTGTCTAGTTCTCACAGTAAAAATTCGCCACGTTCACGTAACCTGCAGTCAACAGAAGGTGTTGAGGTGCAAAGCGGTCAGTCGCAGCGACCTACATATCGCGGTAATTGCGGGCCTTGGTCGGCGCAGGCGCAGGCGCCGGCATTACGGGCGAGTTTTAAACATCGCGCGGCCAGAGGTATCGTAATTAGACTATGTACTCCTAGATTAGCAATGGTTTTCTTTTATCTATTAGTGTTTAACGTTTAAGTAAATCATATATGGACTCATTTTCTTCTCCCACAGGCCACCATCTCTCTACAGTAGATGCAGTCTGAGTACTGCTGGACATAGGCCTCCCCAATAGAATACCACTTTTTTAGATGTCCATTGGGGGATTTACCATAATCACCACGCTTGGCAGGCGGATTGGTGATCGCAGTAATGATCTTAACATACACACACAGGAGAACGCTGCTGCCCGTCCCTGGTGCAATCCCTTTGTCGCCTTGACGACACCCAAAGGAGAAGATAGGGGTGGCCCTATTCTAAGCCGGGAACCACACAGGCGAAGTACTATTTGGTGAACTAAAAAGCGACTTAGTCTGCGTAAACATCTTATCATCACAAATTATTATGATTTCATTATAAAACCACCGTGGTACTTTAACATGGAGGCGGCGATGTTGTTCGCAACACATCACGTCAAGGGGTATCACGGAGCGAAAAGCGGGCGAAGGAAAGTCACTTTGCGACATTGAATTGATGGCGATACATCGCCTCTGCCTACCCCTCTGGGACCAAGGCTTGAGCATTATGTATGTATGTAAAAAGCGGGCTAAGTACTGTTTCGTAAACTGAAATTTGGATTAAGTACTGTATTGTAAATTGAAATTCGATCTAAGTACCGTTTGGTAAACTTTAACGTGGGCTTAGTCATGTTTGGTAAACTTTAACGTGGGCTAAGTAATATTTGGTAAACTTAAACGTGGACTTAGTAATATTTGGTAAACTTAAACGTGGGCTTAGTTATATTTGGTAAACTTAAACGTGGGCTAAGTAATATTTGGTAAACTTTAACGTGGGCTTAGTAATATTTGGTAAACTTTAACGTGGGCTTAGTAATATTTGGTAAACTTTAACGTGGGCTTAGTAATATTTGGTAAACTTAAAAGCGGACTAAGTACTGTTTGGTAAATTTTTTACTGTCTAATATAATAATTATCCGTACTGTTCAGAAAATTTCATTGCAGCACACAAGGGCATAAGTATCACATTCAAAAAGATCTTACAGATAAGTATCATTTTTGGCCGCTGCTTTAAAAACTATCAGATCGGCGAGACATTTTAAAGTCACCAAAGGACATTTAAATTTCATTGTCGAAAAACAATTTGATGACACTAGACTTAAGGCAAACATTGTGGTTGGCCTTACAAACGCATAATATCAAATAAAAGATGATACAAAATTATATTCGACCGGAATATTATGAGCTGTATGGAGTTTAGCTGATGCCTTCGTCTAGAAACTTCTCGTAGTTCATAAAAGTGAGTTGCATAGTGCTCATACTCATTTATTTCAACCTTTTGGGACATAGAGAACTCTAGGGCTCAGAACAGGAGAACTCTCAAATAAATATATGATTGATTGATTGATAGGCTAAGTCGACATTGTTTTGTTTACATTTTGTTTTATATTTATTTTACACATGGCGGCGTTGTGTCTTTTTGCAATACATGGCAAAGAGCGACCAGTGTCTACATTAGTAAAGTTAGTGCATATATCTGGAGTATATAACAAAATATAATCACAAATAGATCAATCCTGTAGCATGCATCAAAACAAAAATAATTAAAATTCAAGTTAATCAAATTATATTACCTACAATTTCTCTGGCATAATATTTTTCTACCCAAAGGTTGTCTGGAAGAAATCGCTTAAAGCGATAAGACCGCCTAAATTGTACTATTTGTAACTTCTATAACGTGTAACTGTATTTGTTTGTGCAATAAAGTGTATTGTTACAAAAACAGTTTGAAAATCAAACCCTGGATTGATTGATTGACAGCAAGCATAAACTTCGATCTTATGATGAGGTTTCCCGTAACTGAGGACTTATGGTGATATCCTTTGACCTGAGCGACTCTCCCTCGGTTCTCTAGTGGCACAACCCACAGCCTTACTCCATTAAAGCGTGGTTTCCACGTTTGTATTCGCCCTAAACACTTGACATTGGCAAAATTCTGATGAAGACCATAGAAAACTTATCCACTTTCCTCACAGTAGCTACAATCTTGGATTGTGTCGAAACCAGTCATACCAAGGTACAGTAGGGTACCAAGCTAAAGGACCGTCGCCGGACGAATGTGACACTTATTACAGTACTGCAACTGGAGGTTTCACTTTTTTATATTGAGATATATAAACTTGTCTATTTCCAAACTAGGATATACTCTGAGCGTTGGAAATCAGCAAGGCTAGCAATTCACAAACATAACAGACCGGGACCAACTTGTACAAAGTTATCTGTCCCTGGTGAAAATCGAACCTCGGGCGTTCGCTCAAAGCAAGACCAAGCCATTAGCTAAGTTCTTTTGCACATTATAAGACACGAGACAGTAGACAAGAAAATTTTCTATGAAATTCAATAGCTCTTTGACATCTTATATGCTAATGAAATATTTGTGAAGTATGAATTTTATTTACTATATTTTTTTTTTGTTATGTTAGTAGCTTAACTAAGTGTTTGTATATCCATTGATTGTAATGTTTTTGACAATGTACGATTAGTACCAATAAATAATATGAATATGCGCGTGTCTGATTCGACATAAGAAAAAAAAACTTTTAATATGTATGGTCTCATATAACAACCAATGCGACTGGATTTCTTATAAGACATTTCTCATAAGACACAAGAAAATTCTTATAATATGCAAAAGGCCTAAGGCTAACATTAGGAAATCTAAGAATTCCCTCCCTCCTTCGTCGTTCCCTCCTTCCTTACCGCACCTCATTCCACGAATGTCCCCCACTGTACCTCGGTAGTGGGGTCTTTGAATATTTGTCGCGTGTAGAATGAGAGTTAAGGCCACAGACATCGAATGATCAAGATGTAGGCTTATATTGCATGTTTTGACATAACTGGAGCAAAAATGTGATTAAGAACGAAAATTTACGACCTGAACACTAATGTTCTGTGTGGGTTGTGTGTGCGGTACTAAAGTTTTACACTTTTTTTACAATGACATAATAATATAATCTGTAATGTGATATTAGTCCATAAAAAGTCCAGTATACGTTGGGCAGTGTGCCGGGCCGGCGGCGTATATCGTCGCTGAAGTTTTAACACCACGTAAAAGTCAATATTGACAAAACAGGAGAACAAACAAATCTCTTAAACTCTGTCCATCATATTAAGATTCCCTCTGGTAGTTTGTTGTAGAAACGTATACATTGCCCCGTCATAGAATAATAGTAAAATTACAGAAGGCTATTATTACCTACAAAATTAAATGTAAGCTAAATTGAATACTATGCTCATAAAAAGAAAGTCAATATTACGCTGAATGGCTTAATCACGCATAATCGACAGTCATCTATTTCGGTTACCTACGCTTTCGGATTGTGGAGTGGCGCGGGACTTAAAGTTCGTCCGTTTACTCAAATGCGTCGCATCGCTCTCGCGACACATGACCGAATGGCCCCGAAATCGGGGCTGCGACGCGTAATTGTATTTTATACCTATAGTGCGGAACGAGATAGACCCGGCCCCGTGAACGATTTACTGACCTGGCTAAGTCTTAATCGTGGTAAAACACTACCTCTGTAGCCTTTAGCAATGAGAGATCGAAAACTCATACGACTCATAACCATAATACAACGATCCCCGAATTTCCCCTAAAACATGTTACTATGAGCATCCTACATGTGGGCAGTGTACGCGCACCGGCAAATCGTGCGCCTGCCTCGAATTATGTCAACCGAGAGCGCGTCATGCAGTAATCAACCAAGAACGGATATTAAGTTACTATTTTTTGAAGATCTGACCGTAGCATATGACCAACCAGACGGTTTCCCTACTGTTTTAGCTCTTTCTGTCAGCCAGCGGCTCCGCTCGTGTGAACTACAGAATTAAATAAAGTAGAAACTTATTAAGCGTTAATTCCCGTCTCCTTTGACTCTTCAATGTACAGACACGCGAAGGTTCTATCATCTATAGTTTCTGCAGCGCATGCGATGAAGGACATTTTATGGCAAATTTTTTAACTCCTTGGGTTACATTATTGAAGTTTTAGTAGGGATCCTTAATTTTTTATAGTAATAAATATAGCCTATGTTAATCAGGGATAATGTAGCATTCTAATAGCGAAAGAATTTTTGAATTCGGTCCAGTAGTTTTTGAGTTTATTCGTTACAAACATACTAATCTTTCCTCTTTATAATATTAGTGTCAACGATCTCTATGTACTACTAGATGGAGCGTTCCAAACAATCGCTCTGTTCCACTTAAGTAGCCACAACTCTTTCATATTCACTTTGAAACTTGTGCAGTTACTACTCAGAACATTTAATTATTTACTAAATATTGACATTATTTAACCGTAGCGTCAATATTTAGTAATAATTAAATGTTCTGCGTAGTAACTGCATAAGTTTCATTGTGAATGTGAAAGAGTTTTGGCTACTTGCGTGGAACAGAGCGATTGTTTGGAATGCTCCATCTAGTAGTACATAGAGATCGTTGATTAGTGTAGATATTTTTATAAAGCACACAATACACACACACTACCGACCTTCTCGACGGAGTGTACTTTCCATAACTGACCTGAAAAAACAATACATAAATTAGAAAGAAGAACAATAGGTATGTAAATAAAATAATACTTGGAATATAATAAACTTGTGACTGGTTTAAATAAGTTAAAAAATAAGCTTCCCCAATCTTCCCGTGGGTATCGTCAAGGCGACTAAGGGTTTTTTTTTTAATATCACAGACGTTCGCACCAATTATCCAGTCCCAAACTAGGCAGAGCCTGTGGTATGGTTACTAGATAACGGATAGACATACTTAAATAAATATATAAACATCCAAGACTTGGGTACAAACATTCATATTCATCATACGAACATTTGCCCCTAGCGGGATTCGAACCCGCAACCTCCGGCGTGGCAGTCCGAGAGCTACCCGTTCCGCCACGGAGGTCGTCAATTGCACCAGGGACGGGGGTAGCAGCGTTCCCTGTACATTAAGATCATGACTGCGATCACCAATCCGCCTGCCAGGCGTAGTGATTATGGCAAATCCCCTTAACACGTAACAGCTCAATAAAAGTGGCATTCTTTTGGGGAGGCTTATGTTCAGCAGTGGACGTATTTCGTCTGATGATGTGTCTGACAGCACAGCAGGTGCCCCACCAAATACCAACCTCGGGGGACTGAGTTAAAATACCGTCACAGGAATGTGACAGTTACATTCATGTATATACAGTCGATGTTTGTTTCGTATCATACTTGCGTCATTTTGGCAGAGCCACAGTCTCTGATTTGAAATCTGACTATGCAGAAAATTTGTCCTGAAAACTACAGCAGGGGTAGTGACGTAATTTTGGCAGAACTACCAATATACCCCTATAACTTTTAAACGGCTGAAGTACAAATTCTAATTTTCGAGTACAAATTAGTACATTTCCAGGACAAATTTTCTGCGTGGTCAGATTTCAAATCAGAGACTGTGGCTCAGCCAAAATGACGCAAGCAGGTATCTTTTAAGTATATTTATGCAATTCCTGAATACTTTAGTATAATTGTAAAAAGTGTATATTTATATAAAACTTTTACTAAACGCTTTATTAAAGCAGTCCTTTCAGTTACTCTAATGTTGATTGGAACAGATCCCTAAGTGGGATAAGTCCGCCTTTGTGCAAAATTTTTATTCCTATTTGTTATTATTCATTTTGGTACATTAAAGTGTTCACACACATGTAGCAGCACTACAATTGGAAGGTTGACATTAGGTATTCTGTTTCCCCTTTATATACTGTATCTACCTCATCCTATTCTCTACCACTGTACTATTGAAGGACTATTCAAACTAGCAATTATAACCATGCAAAGGGTCAAGTCAGACTGGTAACGATTAACAGCCTAGTGGTTGGTTTACATTTGGCTGTCTTTACATACGCCTTAGCCAGCTCGCAACAAGACTCACTATCATGATTTTTTCTTGTTATAATTTCGTTTAGTTTCAATTCATTAAACGTTTAATCAAACGACGAAATTGAAGTAAGAGGCAAGATTAATTTGAACTTACGTACACGCAATATTGAGAACAGCATTCAAGTAAATCTTGCAGCCAGTTTATACATTACCACGCATTAATATTTATATCTGCGTTTTTAAGGTTCAATTATATTGCCGCGGTATGCGACGCGGGAGCTCAGAGCCGCAAAAGAAAACAAACAGCATACTCGTAGGCACATAGCGAGGACTCTGTTTCTGGCAGGCAATGTTGTATGGATTTAACTAACTCTAGATTAAACCAAACCAAATACATTGTACGAGTACGTACGTTTACATTTGAGTTTTACACCTAATGATGACGTACTGCTGAAACCGGCCATGGTTCGAATAAATATATTTTGTATATTTAGTGTTCTCATATTCAGAATTAAGTAAAAGTTTATACAAGTCTATCATATACAAGGTATTCGTGTATTACTTGAAAATATTCTGTTTAAATGCATTGAAATAAAAACAAATATTTCACCTTTTAACATACACGATAATAATTCAGACCAGCATGATATCATGGTGAGTGAGTTGCGGCACTACAAAAAGGAGATAAGATTGAATACTGTCGAATAAACGGTACACTGCCGCTGCTGCCGCTACAGTCCCGCTGCCGCGCTGTTTACCACGTCAATTAAAGTAGAGCTTAACATGTTTGCCATTTATCGAATTTTTTTATTATTAAAAGGGCGTGGCTGAAAACTGTTTAGAACTGCGCGAGAGAACGACATGTGTTAACTGCACTTAAGCATCATTTGTGGGCAATTTAAATATATCTGCATAATGCCGAACGTCAGTATCGACTAAGCGAATATTTTGTTTAACTATATGCATCCGCACATCAACAGGTGCGTAGTACAAGATGGTTTAAAATGTCAGTGATATGCAACTGCAAGGACTTATCAGTACCCATGACACACTAGCTGATCCCCGTTGCTTTACATGCATGAGTTCGTAAAAATAAGCTAAGAGTGCTATTAGGGCAATCTGTAATCTGTGTTGTAGAGAATCATATATATTAGGTACTAGCTGTTGCCCGCAACTTCGTCCGCGTGGACAACTTAACATTACACATTCTTATGTATTACGTGTCACTAAATCCTAAAAGAAATCTATTAATCTGGTTATGCATTAAAAATATTAATATACATAAAAAAACCTACTATCCAATTGAGAACCTCCTTTTTTGAAGTCGGGTAAAAATTAGCGTTCCGGCGGCGGTTTCGCCCGTTGGCCCACAGTTTTTTAGGTTTCCGTAGCCAAATGGCAAAAAACGGAACCCTTATGGATTCGTCATGTCTGTCTGTCTGTCCGTCCGTATGTCACAGCCACTTTATTCCGAAACTATAAGAACTTACTATTGAAACTTGGTAAGTGGATGTATTCTGTGAACCGCATTAAGATTTTCACACAAAAATAGAAAGAAAAAAAACATTAAATTTTGGGGGTTCCCCATACTTAGAACTGAAACTCAAAATATTTTTTTTCATCAAACCCATACGTCTTCAAAAATGATATTGAGGTTTCTAATATAATTTTTTTCTTAACTGAATAGTTTGCGCGAGAGACACTTCCAAAGTGGTAAAATGTGTGCCCCCCCCCCCCCCTGTAAGAGAATGATAAAACTAAAAAAAATATATGATGTACATTGCCATGCAAACTTCCACCGAAAATTGGTTTAAAAGAGATCTAGTAAGTAGTTACAACGAACTGCAATAACTTTTATATTATGTTACTCGCTGCTACGGAACCCTTCATGGGCGAGTCCGACTCGCACTTCGTCGCTATTTTTTAAATAAAGTTGACATTTACATTTATCATGAATTAAAAGATTATCATATAATCAATGAATTTTTTTATATTTTAATATTGTGCAAATTAGGTGATATTTCCTTCCCCCCCCCCCTCCAATTTGTCCTTTCCATACCCTTTCTTTCTTTCCTTCTCCGTCCCCTTCCCACAACGTTGAAAACCCTTTCCCCCACCCCTTCCCTCTCCCTACTCCTACCTCTCCCCCTTCCCTTAACCCACCCCTTCCTACACCCTTTATTTACCACTGCCCCCTCATCTTTCCTCTCTTACCCTAATCCCTCTATGCTTTTCCATCCGACTTCCTTCCCCTCCTATTCCCTTCCTATGTTACATATCCAATTAACTGTACAACAAAATGTCTGTCAAACTGCTGGACATGCCTTCCCCAATGAATGCCACAACGCCCTACAGATCCAGCCGCTTCCGGCCACCATCTTCAGGTCGTCCATACACCTGGCGGCAGGGCGTCCCACCCTGCGCGTGGGACGTAGCGTCCCACTCTAGAACCCGTCTGCCCCAACGGCCGTTCGGTACTACGACAGATGTGACCTGCCATTTCAGCTTACTAATTCTTTCGGCTATGTCGGTCACCTTCGTTATTCATAGGATCACCTCATTACGAATCATATCCCTCATAGAGTCCCCGAGCATTGCCGTCTCTATAGCTCGCAGAGCCACTTGAATCTTGTGGATCAGGCCCACCATCAGTGTCCACGTCTCCGCGCTGTAATCATGACAGGCAGGACGCACTGATTAAAGATTTTTGTCTTTAAACATTGTGGAATAGGTGACGTAAAGACTTGACGCAGTTTTGCGAATACTGCCCACCCTAACTGGATTCTTCTGTCAGCTTTTGAAATTGATCCTACCCAACTATATTGTCTGTCCTAGGCAGACGTACTCCTGAACAGCTTCGATATTGACATTGTCGACGATCACCGGTCTAATACAGGGCCACTAATTATCGAATAGCGAACTTTTTGTATCGAGACTTGTGGAAATACCTGAAATACATCAGCTAAAATAAATCTATAAATGAGCTATAAAACATCTCTGTCACTTTTTGTCAAGTTCTTGCATCGACCAGTAATGTTGAACTACACTTTCATACAAATGATATGAAATGAGAGGTCAACTTGTATATCAGCATCCTGACATTTTATTGAGATATGACTTATACCAGTATGAGGCCCGAACTCAAAGCTATTAAACAGTGAAAACGCCGTCAAATTCTGTTCAGCAGTTTCCAAGATTAGCCCGTACATACATACATACATACAGACAGATAAGAATTTTTTTAATTATATTTTTGGACTCTACTGGTCTTCAGTAACGTCCGGGCAGTGAAATTTTTTTTTTAACTTCAATGTACAGATTCGCTTTTCTTTTGTTTTTTCTACTCTTTTATTATATGTATAGATTAGTGACGTAATGACCGCTTTTGGTAGGCATTTTATTTTATTTAATAGTTTAATATTTAATTATTTAACTTTTGTATTTTGTGTTTTATGGGTTTTTTATGCCTTTAATAAAAACATTATTATTATTAAGACAAAAGTTTAAACAAATAAACATATTAACTGTAGTCAGTCAATTCATTTCCGATATTTTGTATCTGCCGTGTAGTTCCCGGTTTAGAATAAGGCGACCCCCGTATTCCCTTGGATATCGGCTAGGGGCGGGCAGCAGCGTTCTCCTGTATATAGTAAGATTATTACTGCGATCACCAACCCGTCTGCCAAGCGTGGTGATTATGGCAAATCCCCCAATGGACAGCCCACCAAAAGTGACATTATATAGGGAGGTTTATGTTCAATAGTGAACGTATTTAGGCTGATGATGAAGAAATCTCAGTCCGGAGTAAAAGTAGGTTTCGCCTGAACACACTACAGATGAAGACAGGGCGAGACGAGACCTGGAGTAGAGGATCAGAGCTGATAAACGAGGTAGAGGCCGGTTGCATGGCATCAGGTGATAAAGAGGCAGACTACATGAGATACAAGAACTAGAAGAACTACATAGAAGACTAAAAAGGACAAACCGAGTACTTGATGATGATGAATCAAAACCTTGCTTTCAAATACTGTATTTTTTTATTGTTGATGGGTTTCCGCTTGACCTCAATCTCACCTGATGGTAAATGATGATGAGGCCTAAGGTGGAGCGCGCTTACCCAGAAGATGCCTATTCACCCTTCCTTTAAAAAGATCCAAATTGTACTTGTCCGGAAATACCCAAGCTGGCAGGGAGTTCCATTCCTTATAGTAGTTCGCATTATGAACGAGGAAGCAAACGCTTCGTGCGAGAGCGTGGTATGCCTACTACATAAGGATGAAGTCCCTCACCACGCCTGGTAGTCCGGTGATGGAAGGGGGATGGGGGAATCAAATCGTGTAATACCTGGGCACATTCTCCAAAATGTAACCTGTCGAAAATCGAAAGACACTGCGACGATGTTTAATTCTCTGTAACTTGTTGGTATACCAGAGCATCGTCACCATAGAGCCTGTATATGAAAAAAAAACATCTACGTAAGACCACTTCTTATATATATTATTTACATTAGTTACATAAAACCGCCCTCAAAGAGTATGATGGACGCATCTTGGACAAAGTCTGGTCACCTCCGAAAAGATATTGTACAATGCTTTTAAAAAACGATTCACACGTGTGTACCGTCAGAAAAATCATGACCTGTTTACCGTTTTGTCAAAATCTTCAACTAGATTTTTTAACCTACATATTTAATCTTCAAACTAAAACCTCTCAAAACTACGAAAATATTGAGTGCACTCCGCTACGCCAAAAATCACAGCTTGGTAAAAATACTGTATTTTGCCTCAAGATGGACAGAATGAAAGAAATGCCATGATCCCTGTCACAACGACGGGCCGGACATATACAGTTTAAAAGCAAACGTTGGGATGAGTTTAGGGACTCCATTTGATAGAAAATGGATAGCGAGAGTAATTTGCTATGAGAAGAGAACCTACTATAAGCTGTAAGCCACATTGGCCTAACTTTACAGGACAACATAAAACGTTACTAATTCACTTCCAGCTCGAACAAAAAGTTAATTTTCTGATCATTACTATTCTCTAAATATGTCTAATTATTGTGACAATAGTAAAAACCTGTTAATAGTAATAAAATTTGTTGTGTTTGTGCACTTTGGTGTAATAAACTCTGTTTTGCATTTTTGTGGGATTTGGAGGTGTTGCAAGTTAACCGTCGATATGTCTCATGTTCTTAGGCGACCAGGAAGACCTGGCGACACTTCGACCCTTCAGGATCCTTTGTGCTAAACACCTGTCCACTAACGGCGCCCCAAGCTGATTTGGTGAACTTTACATACGCCTTGGCATTTCTTCTTTGCAGGTTTCCTTACGATGTTTTCCTGCAACCTCGACCTCATGAGGCAAATGCACCAATTAGGCTTCAATAATTTAGCAGAGTAGGACTCCCACTACATCTCAATACGAAATATAAAATTAATATGATTTCGTAAAATTTCTGCTTATTCTGCATACCGTACGGCATCGTATGACAACATAGGGCACAAACGTCCAGTCCATTTATCATCATAAGAGCCGCCATACACCTCGCTGCATTGTAGGGCAGGCGACATTCGGCGACAATGGTGGCCTTAGTGCTGGATTTGTATATGTCCACCTAAATATCGTATTGTGTATTGTTGGACCCACGGACTGGGGAAGGCGATTTATCTATTCGGGGTACCTATATCTCGAGCGGAACTGGAGCATAGTTGAAAGAAAATAAAAAATTGAGCCAGGCCAAAAAAATGAGGTCGATTTATAATATCAATTTATTGCACACAGTTGCACAACAGACGAACTTAAATCCGAAGGTAATCTCTCCAGTCAACCTTCGGGTTATGCTGAGAGATTGTGGTACGTACGAGTAAGATATTGCAATTTGAGCGTCTGTCGTCTATGAAAATATAAGAATTCATAGACATATAAATACATACATTTTTTAGACAAAAAGACATATAGATAACGCCAGGCAACTATTATTACGTCAGAAAATCACGAAGAACCCAGAAAATGCTCGCGTACTTGATCTTTAAAAGTGATTCAGTTGTGTATTGGGATATTGCCTGCTTCTTTTTCATTCCACATACGAGTGTCATTAGCATAACAGGAAATGTGGTTCAGTGTTTAATTTGTTGCTTAATTTTTAGGTAATGTCCAAGAGCGTCATATAAAATAAAAATAAAAATGTGGGGACATTTCACACACCACCACCTGATTCCAAACTAGGCAGAGCCTGTAATATGGGTATCATACAGCTGATATACATACATAATGGGCTCGATTCTGAAGGCACAACGTTAAAATTTGACAGCACTAAAACTGTTGCTATCCTTGCCACACAATATTATGAAGAGAAAGACGAAACCAATTTTAGCGCTGTCAAATTTTAAATGTGTGCCTTCAGAATCGGGCCCAATATATATAAATAATATCCAGTCACAAGGCAAACAAGTGCTCATCACACGAATGTTTGTCCTGGGCGGGATTCGAACCCGCGACCCCGAGCTTCGCAGGCAGGTGTACTACCGACTAGGCTACGGGGCCGACCAATATAAGAGTAATGCACATTTGGAGGGCAAGAGTTCACGCATGCACATCTTCTCTCAAGTCCTAACTCGGAGTAACAAAATAAGCGATTACTTTCATGTGAGAAACCTTATATAACAAAAGTTCTGTAGAAACTACTCACTGATATTTAACTACGACTCGCTACGTACACTCCTAGAGTGAAATACAATGGTACAAAAGTACAACACGTGTAAAAGTTGTCTGTAACCACATACAACACACTACTGCATGTGAAACAAACAATGTGACATTTGTATTGTCACGAATGTATACAATACGTTCGTACATGATGTTATCTGAGCCAGCAATATATTAAGAAATGGTTCTAAAACTTTCGGAAGCTCTTGGTAAACTTGACCACTAAAATCACTACCCTGGAGCAAACAAGTTGGTAGAAGCAAACAAGTACTCAAAAATACTTCTTGGTCGATGGTACCCAGACCTGAGTAGAGACAGGGACAGATCACGTGACATATTCTGATGAACGTTTGGCAACTATCATAGTTCACACCAAACGCCCAACTAGCGCACTAGCGAAATAAGCAGCCTATTTAGTATTTACTCGTATAGCTTAATAGGTCCATCATCATATCAGCCCTTAGACGTCCACTAATGGACACAGGCCTTCCCCAATGAACGCCACCACACCTGATCCTCCGCCCTCCGCATCCAGCTGCTTCCGGCAATCTTCTTCAGGTCGTCGGTCTATCTGGTGGCGGGGCGTCCAGGTCCATAGTGAGGGTATATCGGTGTCAGGTGTACTAACACTGATATACCCCAAATATAGACCTATTTTACAGCTTATGGCTGCCTATTTCACCAGTGTGCTAGTTGGGCGTTTGTCGGAATGTCATGTGACCCTTTAGAAAGTACAAAATGCTTACGAAGTAGGCCTCCAGAAGATCCGATCTGGCTGGGTTTAAGGAATTGCTGTGTTAAGATCCTTTGTCGCAGAATCCCGTCTCTAGAGTTTACACTGGCTCTTATTTTATCCTTCACGGAAAGCTTGGAGAGTATGTCAATAATTCTTACTACATTATCAGCCTGGTTACGTTCACTGTCCGTAAATCTACTTAAAACCCCAAAAGGTTTCATGATCGAACGTACAGTAAATGCACTCCTGAAATTCCTGACTAGTTTCTTATTTATTAAATTTATTTTAAATGGAAAGACAGCTTATATCTGGTGCATCCATATCAGTAGTCGACTTGGTTATTTTCTTTTAATAAATTGTCTAGACTGTTTCTAAATATGTTTACTGATGGTAGATACGACAGATTCTGGCAAATTGTTCCATCTGAATACAACCCTGCTAAGTTTGGACACAACCTTCTTCCAAGACTTTACACGAGTAATCGGTATATCGGCCATAATTGCCAGGTCCCTAAATACAACCTTTCTCGCCACCTCTTCTTCCCTGAAACAATAACTTTTTATCGCCTGCACCACATTTGCATCCAAACATCGTCTTGTATTATTCTCACCTCGTATCTGAACATCTCCCACAGAATTCCTCGCGATTACATCGTTAAATTTTACTTTGACAATTTATGTGTATCACTTTCTCTCTCGTCTCGCTCGCACACGTTGCCTTTTGAAGGCAGAGACCGGGATGGATATAGTCAAAGTGGTGTGATACAACATAAAATTAAATTACTTCGGAAAATTAACAGTGGTTAAGTGTAAAGTAAACAGAGAGCAATAAGCGGTTACGATGCAGCGATTTTTGGACGTTCAATTTCGGACGAATGACAATTGGTGTACGTAAAAAACAGGATAGGTCGGTTGATCACATTATATCTTTTGTGCTACGGTTTATGGGACGAATGATCATTTAGTCGATAATTCCCTAGGCCCAACGATCTCTAAGTACTACTAGATGAAGCGTTCCAAACAACCGCTCTCTTCCACGCAAGTAGCCACAACTCTTTCACATTCACTTTGAAACTTGTGCAGTTACTACTCAGAACATTTAATTATTTACTAAATATTGACATTATTTACGTCAATATTTAGTAATAATTAAATGTTCTGCGTAGTAACTGCACAAATTTCATTGTGAATGTGAAAGAGTTTTGGCTACTTGCGTGGAACAGAGCGATTGGTGGAACGCTCCATCTAGTAGTACATAGAGATCGTTGCCTAGGCCAAATAAATTTTAAAAACCATTGTTAGATGTATCTTGATACAAGCTTGATACGAATTTTGTATATAGTGATTTTCATTATGAAGAAGTTTTGTTCGTCTGATTGTTAGTCGGTCTGAATAATAACCGTATAAGCCTCAATAGCTATAACTTTAGTATCCTCGTCGGTTATTCTCTTTACAACCACAATGAAAACGATTTTGCTTTTACAAAACCTGTCACAATTTTCAAAACGGTGTCCAAAATTAGCATCGAACCTGACTTGCTGTCTTTTCCAGATACTACTGATATATTTTTGATAGGAGAGAGTATCAAGAGGAAAGTTTTTAATTTGTCATCTCTATCTGCAGCAGCATCTTACACCATCCATCCTGTATCCGAGGCTGGGATAGCGATCGAAGACATTAAATGAGCATTTTAATCAATGCCTGATGGCAGATCTTCAGTTAATTACCGATTTCTGTCCCGAGATATCACTGAAAATTATTAAAGTTATCATTATTTTTAACGGTTCCACAAAAACGATCTTTTGTGTGGGTCGTTACTAAAAAGTTAAGGAATTTATTGAGATGAGATACTGTCGAAGGTAATAAACATTATGAACTCCGTATAGGTATGTGGTACGACGTTCCTTTAAGTATACTTGTTTTAATTAGTATTGCTACAAAGTCATTACTTCATGTAAAATTAACCAATTTTTTCTCGTTGTCATATCAACCCTTAAACGTACTGCTAGACATAGTCCTTCCCCAATGAACGCCACCACACTCGGTCCTTCGCCCTTTTCTCGTGATTCCTCAGTATTGAGGATTTTCCTAATTATATTCGTATTTCGTTCAAAAAATTTGCAAATATTTCTCACCAGGTAATGTGATGCATGATTTGACTCGTATACAAAATGTCATGCAACCATGAAATGTGAAAGAGGAATAAATAAACAAATTGTTACTCATCTATCGCTTCATAAAATCCATGAAGCGATTTACCCATTTGTATTTTTTCCCAAACTTGGTATTTCACATTCTTTAATTTTTCCTATTCACCTTTTTCCTCGATCTTTAGTTTTATTACAATCAAGTCGGTATTTATTGTTGTGACTTCGAAATCATCTGTGAATCTCGTCTACTTCTCGACGAGTCCTTTGCATCGAGTTCGTCCTTCTGGCTGATGCAGTGTCGTGTGCTTAGACAGTTCTATTTGCTTTGGCCACCTGGAGGCTTACTCCTTAAGATTTTCGGATAATATGCGTCGATCTAAAAGGTCATTTTACACTCTCTAACCGGTCTCTTATTATGATAAGCCTTTGGCCTCTAAATATTGTAGTTAGACGCATAATATTCTAAACGCTTACGGACTATAAGCTCCCCTTTTTTTTTTATCGCGAGGAAATGCCTATTGCATACCTATACGCCTCGGGGGGACGAGCGGGTTATGTCGGAATCGCACCGACTAAAACCACGCGGTGGCCGTCTCCGACGCACTGATAAAAGAGGCACGCCGGGATCAACACATATTGCATTCCAGTGTCCCTCCCCCCGCGCCCGCGCGGTGCATGCAGCAGCAGCGAGGCCAGGCCGCCCTCCCCGGGGACGTGTAGAATGGAATGGGTGCACAGAGCCCCCACTCCATGCACCCGCGTCCCCTGATTAGAAGCTCCCTGGTCCAAGCGTTACTCGAGTTCGCCCGATTAGTCTTTATCTTTTCCATTCACCAATTGCTTCTCTAATCTTAAGGAGAAAATTGTTAAGTGCATAAAGAAAAAAAATACAAAGAGAGTTTAACGCAATAAAATGACAGTGACAGGTCTTGAAAGAGGCGCTACTCGAGTGATACTCATCACGCCTCGCATGCCTCGCGAGAAGATAATTCGCGAACAATTTGCTTGCTTTATCAGTACGTAATTATCCGAAACGCGGTCCTTAATGAACGGTTGCAGCGTTACGCTGCGGTGTAAGTGGCGGTCGGTAAGCGAATTTAGTAAATAGAAAAGTAAGTGTATTGTGTATACGAAAATTCCGCTAATTAATGTTTTCCTGGAATATCTCGTAAAATATTTTTTTCCTGAAATTTCAATACTTTTCTCATACTGCTGGCAAATTTTACATGTATGTTCCAAATTTCATTCCAATAGATAGATAGTTAAGGTATGAAATATTTAATTCTTATAAATATACGATAAGTAGGTAAATATCTAGGAAATATTTATAACCTGCAAAGCAACTCTAACAGCTTCCACGTGTCTACAAATTCCCTTTTGACATTGGATTTCTGACATTAGCATTCTCTTCAGATTTCTCTTTGAGATCCTCTTCATAACTCACTGCCCCAACAGGCAGTCAGTTCTGCGACATATGTGGCCAGCCCATTGCCTCTACATCCTGCTAATCCTTCCGGTTATATCGGTGATCTTAGTTCTTCGTCGTATCTCCTCATTACGGATCATATCCTTCAAAGAAACCCCGATCATTACCTTACATTGCCCTCTCCATAGTACGCTGAACGACTTTAAACTTGTGGATCAGGCCCACCGTCAGTATTACGGACCCGATTAACACAAAAGCTAATCAATTAAGTGGATTCTTAAATAGGCTGTTTTGTTTGTTTTTATAAAGTCTTTATTAAACATATATTTAAATATAGTACATTGCATGACACAGTCAACAACACACAAAGCTGAAAAACTTAAATATTTCACCAGCAACACGCTATTTGGAAATTTATAACAATGTTATGGCATACAGAACAATGAAGTTGTACATAATAACTAACGGTGATACGTAATACAAATTATGTATTTGTTTATGTACTCCTTGGAGAGTTACATTTATGGCAAGTAAAATAGGCTTCTTAAATAGGCTATTGACCGCACTACTTCTCTATGTGTATAGCAAGATAGTCAGGTACAAGTAACAACGACAACAACGCTTGCAACATGCACCGTTTCCCCAAACTGCACTCCTGCGCATCTTCGTTCAAGAATAATGCGTACGCGCAGCCGCCATATAATTTACACGTGTGAGTTATGGCGACGACACGCACAGTGCCGAAAACACACCGAGGCGCGATAATTAGGCGCGAAATTTAATTCCATCGCAATGGAGGAATAGGGGAAAGTCTGTTGTGTAACTCGCGCATACTGGAACACCTTTTAAATTTAAGTGTTGAAACTCTCATGGATTAAATATAGAATGGACCACGAAAATCTTATAAATAATACAGCTTCAGTACTAAAATCAATATATTTAATTTAAGGAACAGTAAATATGAGGTCCTTTAACTTATACAGGGAAAGATTTAGGGTAGAAAGAAACCTAGCAGGATAATGATTGATATCCTGGACAAGACCTCAAAGTTGAAATTGCCCAACCATCGACAGGAGAATGACAGAAGAAGCCTTATGTTGATGATTCTATAACAAATATTATTGACTGTTTTATACGCCCATCTTTCCAATGCGAAACTAACACATGATCGTCAACGCTAACTCTGCAGAGTTTCGCCATAAGAACAAGAAGTAAATTTACCAAACTCACCACTAAATGAGAGACCAATTATCCAAATCACCCTCGCCTATTAATTTAATGCCTCTCCTCCGCGAAACTTCAGAACTTCACTGCGTACTTAATTGAACTAAGCGATGTTAGTTGCTTCGACGTTTGCTATTGAAACTTTGTCAAGTAAACTTATGATAATTACTGCAACTACTAATGATAAGACATTCTCTTTGAATAAATATATGGTTTTCTCCAGACTAATTTATTTCTTCAGTATAGCAGGGAGGCGTCCGCGCTCGGCCTAGCTGCTGATGAGCTAGTCTGCCCCAACGGCACTTAACTGCTAAATGGAAACTTCAGCTTACTGTCCTTCAAACTATGTATAGTAACTTCAGTTCTTTATCGGATTTCCTGATTACGAGTCAAACCCTAGTAAACATGGGTCTCTCCGACAGTGCAGGCGTAGTGTGGGAAGCTCCCTGGCTAGATGGAGCGACAATCTGCAAAGGCAGCTGGCAGTGACTGGATGAGACGAACCGAAGCCGATCTTCTGTGGCGTGTTTTGGGAGTGGCCTATGTTCGGCAGTGGACTCTTGCAGGTTAATGATGATGATTGGTCTCTCCACATAACTCTAAGCTAATTTTAACTTTATACAAATTATTCCTTCTGGTTCTTATCTGTCTTGTGAATTGTCCTGCTATATTGTCTAATTCCCGAAGTAAAAACCTGCACTTTACTACTACGGGGAATCCTAGTCCGGAGACCACATATTATATAAATGAAAAGTATTATATACCTCTCTAGAGGAACGCTATGTAGTCCAGAACCATGTTGTGGCGTTCCAACAAGCCTAGCACGCCTAACGCGCAGAAACCTTTGCCTAGAGCAATCCATCAATCACTGGAATTGCACGCCAGGGTTAAACCACTCCAAAGCACTAATAAAGGCTTACAATCGTAAGTCTGCTCAAGAAGCGCTAGCGCTTAGCAGGAACAACTTACGCATAGTAGTGAGAGCTCTCACAGGACATTGTGGCCTGAACAAACACATGTTCAACCTCAAGCTCCGAACCACAGGAGAGTGCAGGCTCTGTGAGGAAGCAGAGGAAACCCCCATGCACCTCCTGTGCGAGTGTGGACCACTGATGCGTAAAAGAAATACATACCTGGGTAACTACTTGCTTCACTCTGACGAAGTAAAACAACTCAGTGCTAAAAGCATTGTACAGTTTCTAACTGCTGCAAGGCTTAACACGGAACTATAGCATGGTGGCGATCACAATAGACCAGAAATGGTCGCAGTGATACAAGGACTGAGATCTTGAAATAACCCCAATTCGAATAATAAAATAATACCTCTCGTCAGTCAGTACACTGGTTTGTGTTACTTGTTAAGCACATGATGTTTTACATTACTAGTAATGTACTATGAAAAATAATTCCTGTTACAAAACCTGGTAATGAAGGCTACATGAATAATGATTCTTTAAAAAACCGTAGGTTGCAGTGGTTGAAGATAAATAAGATAGATAAGTCTTGAAATAAGTTGTTCAATACAACAGACTTAAAACTACTATAAGCTACTTACAATAAAGAAAAAAAAAACGTATAAAAGTCCGCCTCTTTTGTCCCAACACGCAGTACAAGCCCCCGACGCTATCACGAGTGATTGATTCAAGCGGGCCGCGACCTGCGCCCGCGCACTTTCCACCGGTTTTATTGTATTTTTATACGAGTGCCAATTCGACAGTGAAACTTTAGAGTCCCTTTATTGTACTGTATACTGTCTCTTGAAATCGACTGGTTACGAATATTCGAATGGCTATTTAGATTGTCTAAATCTTGATCATCGACTAAAAACATGACTTACATATATACATAATGTTCACGCCTCGGTCCCAGAGGGGTAAGCAGAAACGATATTACCACTTTGCGCAATCTAATGTCGCATAACATGACTTAATATTTGATTTCATATTTCTATAACATCTTTGCCTTTTATATAAACTTTATGCATTGTTTAAAAAAAAAAAACATTTATTTACTACCATAATTGGCACACACAAAGAAAAAACCAACAAAGCAAGAAAAAGGAAGAAAAGTTTATAAGAACTAGAGAAAACAATGAAATTTTTTTAACATAGTTAAAATAGTATGCGTGTGCCGTGGCAGTAAAAGGGCAAACGACTCTGCATATGGCTAGACCAAGTAAGGTGCTAGGCGCTGATTTTCAGTCGCATCCAGTGCAGACAAGTTTGTCTACAGTGCCAAACAAAGAAGTAATTGATATGTGTAATTGCAATACGTATGTACCAAAGTTTTTGCTGATTATTAATAACCAGAGTAGTGAACCATCTTCGTTAATAGTTTGTAACGTGGCGCCCCATACACTCGGCTATACGACAAACTGAAATGCTCCGGTCATCAAACTCTTCCCTAATATGCAACGTCATATCAGCCATACTTCCACTGCAGGAAACTGGCCACACCCGGTCCTCCGACTTCCGCATCTAACCGCTTTCGGCTACCTTCTTCAGCTAGTCGCTCCAAAGTCCAATATGCAACTTTAAATCCATATTTATGATTCCTTGCAGATGTTTTGACAATCGTTTCACTGCGACCCAGGTAATATATGAAACGGAACGACGAGATCAAACGAAGAATCAAGGTCATAAATATGGCCGTAAGAATTAGCAAGCGTGGCTATGGGCTTTCACAAAGATGAATAACAAAAAACAGTATAATTTGCACAAAACGTTTCATCAACTGTCACTTTTGGTCTCAAAAATGACACTTTTGGTGTGTTGTCCATTAGGGAGTTTGCCATAATCACCAAGCTTGGCAGGCGGATTGGTTATCGCAGTAATGATCTTAATATACACAGGAGAACGCTGCTGCCCGTCCCTGGTGCCGCAGTTTCGTGGAACAGAGCGGTTGTCTAGAACGCTCCATCTAGTAGTACATAGAGATCGTTGGCCGGCGTAGTGTAGGATAGATACCAGCCCTGGCAGATGGATCGACGACCTTAAGAAAGGATCCGACTGGACGGAAAAAGCAGAGAACTGTGTGTAGAAGTAACGTCGAATCACAAAATAAACGGCGCGCGACCGCCGCTTTACGTACTTTGTGGTCGAATCCTGCAATGGATAGGCTGATGATTGATTGAAAGTCGTAGACAGCCATTAGGATCCTTGGTAGGGCAGCAAATTTCCCATCTTCCAGTAAAACGGCTATAATAACTTAATAAGATGTCGATCTTCACGCCGCTTCGTGGGCGGGGTGACCAGGGGCTTTCGACACCGGTGATTTCACCGCGTCGCCGTAATCGATTGTAATTCTCGATGTCTCACTTTCGTGTCGATAGTCGATACTTCCACGTGATGGAGTTGGACGAGATGTTAGTGGAATAACTATAGCTGTAAAACGATTGTTAAAAGTATTGCCTTGAACTTCAACTTACTGATACCTGGTCACTTTTCATATGAATTCAATATTTTATGGTATAATACTTGTTTTTATCTTATTCTATTCTCGTTCTATTCCTATAGAATAGGAGAAATTGCTATTTTGGAATTAGACAATTGTAGTAGTAGTATATGTATATTTTATTTTTATTTATATTTCTTTAAAAAAGAACAGCTCTGCTTTAGCAAGTGTTTTTTAACTAATGCCCTAAATTATACATGTAATTATATTCCTTTGGTAATCCTATCCTTCTAATGTTATAAATGCGAAAGTTTGGATGTTTCGATGTTTGTTACCCAATCACGCTTCAACCACTGTACGGATCGTGATGAAACTTGGCACACATATAGGTTGTTAGGTCCTGGAATAGTACATAGGATAGTTTTTATCCCGAAAACTTTCCATTACTACGGGAAACATAATAATTTGTGATTTTAAGTTGTCCACGCGGACGAAGTCGCGTGCAACAGCTAGTTACTCGTACTTATGAATGTCAAAAATAAAAATGATATCATCATCATGTCAGCCCCTAGAAATCCACTGTTGGACATAGGCCTTCCCCAATGAACGCCACCACACCCGGTCCTCCGCCCTCCGTATCCAGCCGCTACCGGCCATATATATAATATTTGTCGAAAACGGCCAAATATCAGTTTTATACGACAGCATCAGTGGGTTTCAACAAATCGTCCCTATAATTTGTAACACTAATGTTTATCGTATACGATTAAAATGACTGTATAACTTTCTATGCAGATATAGACAATGGTGCCAAAATTAAACCTTTTTTGGTAATTACACTAAACGAGCTCAATTTAGTCCAAACTTAGCATCATCATCGGCAATTGGCAGGAGTGTAAAATATTTATTCAGTACAGTGTATTATACATAACTGGGTTGAAGGGTCTTAAAAGGCTGATAATAAAGATGCTTTATACTTCAATAACATTGGACCCTTTTATTGCAAAATTATTGTCAGCGTTATCGCTAAAGGTACTACGGTAATGAAGGACCTTAATGTGGAATAAACAGATAAAGATAACGATAATATTGAACATACACTCCTAAAGGGCAAGTTTTTTATAACCATGTAACTAAATAAAAATATGTGGAAACAGTCGAAGATACATCACGAAACCTAAAAAGCTTGTTAAAGTAAAAGACAAGCTACATAATGCCAAATATAGACAATAATACTATCCGATAATAATAGCAGTAAATGTTAATAAATTTCATTTGTCGACGATCAAGTTAAAACTAATTAAGTAGATACATTTAATCATACCAATAATTACTGACATAAAACTCCATACGAAAGCACAAGACAAATTACACAGAAGTAAAAAAGCAACTTAAATAGTTATATGAGAAATGTCTACAAAACTGTTAACGATCTTTACCAAATACATACTAATCATAATACTCTACGTAGACGCAAAAACCTTATTATTAATGTCAATATTAAGGCTATTTATTAAATACCAATAAAATTTTACTTGCAAAAAGAACTGTGGGCGAGAAGCGACATCGTAACTGAGACTCGTCGTAGGTTGCGCACACGCAATACTTTTAGCACCGGCGACTTAATTGCCTTTGAGAAGCTTAGGACTCACAATGTAGCACATTCGCATATCGTCGATGCGATTTCGTCGCAAATATTCGCAGATTCGGTCAATTACAGTACAAGTCTCTAAGAAAAAGCTTACCGCTTTAGCTTAGCTCAAATCAAAATTTGAGATGCTTTTTATCGCATAGCTAGGAAACTGCTTGGAGTGGTTTTACATTGTGAGCTGGTACAACAGCCCATGTTTTTTAAAAGGTACGACTGAACCCGCACATTCAGTAGCGCAACTGCGCGACCGAAGGATTTGTAGTCGCAAAAGCGCAGGCCCTTTTTTGTCACGATACTAAACGCAAGGTGCTGGTCCTTTAGTCGTACTTAGAAGCAACTAAGTCGCCGATGCTAAAGGCATTTAGTGTGCGCAGGGTCGCAATAAATAATTAAGTAATTAACAAACTAGAGGCATAAAATAAAGAACTGATTTCGGACGCCTCGGATGTGGGTAGCATGAATAATTTAAAATTGCCATTTTTTTTCCGTTGGCAGCCCACGGCCAGATTAGTCAGTATTTCGACATTTTCCGCCTACATGTGCGCGGTTATTAACATAAAATGCTACAATTCATTGTGCAATAAACGCGAAATGCGATTTTATCTAGCGACAAAATGGCGGCATTAAATTCAGCAGTGTTCGTTTTATACCCAAACAAATATATTGGTCGCGATTCGCGACATTGTTCAAATTGTTCCAAGTCAAAGAGACTTTTCAAGAGAATTCAAAATCGTAAGAATATTTTAAAGTGGGAACGTTTTTACATTGAGGATTTAGATAATTTAGTATCACGGGGCGAAGAGCGGGCGAAGGAAAGTCACTTTGCGACGTTTGTCAGTATCGCGGAAAGTGGCGATACATCGCCTCTGCCTACCTCTCTGGGACCAAGGCGTGAGCATTATGTATGTATGTATTGAGGATAATAAAAACCCAAATAACTTTTATTCTGAACATCATCTTCATCAGCCGAAATACGTCCACTGCTGAACATCAGACTCCCCAATAGAATGCCACTTTTGTCCATTGGGGGATTTGCCATAATCACCACGTTTGGCAGGCGGATTGGTGACTGCAGCAATGATCTTTAGATACACGGGAGAACGCTGGTGCCTGTACCCGGTGCAATTGCTATAAGGCCGCCGTTGTATACTAAATTCATCCTTCTATGTAATTTTTTTTAATAAAAATATATGTTTTGGTGCACAATAAAGAATAATTGATTTGAATTGAATTGCTTAGTCCCTACACTGATTGGAAAGACTGGGGATAGCCCTACTCTGAGCCGGAAACCACACAGCTTATTCTGATCAATTCTTACTTTTTTTCAGGAATTCACAAAAAAGTGGTTAACATTTCAACAATTGTAACAATTGAAATGGTCAAATATTTGGCAAATTTCTGCCAAAGTTGGCTTAACATTACTATCAAAGATATTTCTTTTCCAGTGTAAAACGAAGCCATACGAGTATATTAAAGTTACTACACCATTATGTACCTTTACGATACGCGTGTACAAAATACAACTTTATTGATATTTGTTTACAGGTAGTTTCATCGCAAATGGATCTGCCATCCTGCCGTTTTGGATAAGTTAATAAAATAAGCTAAATTCTTCACTTCACTTCACAGAATTGCCGATTGCTGTGGTTCCCGGCTTAGAATATGGCCACTCTCAATCTTCTTTTAGGTGTCGTCAAGGCGACTATGGGAATGCACCACCGACGGGCAGCAGCGTTCTTCTTACCGTGTCTCACAGTGTTCTTCTTCAACCGTGGTGATTATGGCAAATCCTCTAATGGACAACCCACGAAGAGTGGCATTCTATTGGGTAGGCTTATGTTCAGCATTTAACGTATTTCGGCTGATAATGATGTCACAGATTTGAGTGACAAACGAGCAGACAGCTCACTTGGAGCAATTCAATTGCTAGATTGCCTAACGACCCAGTCGGAATGCCTCGTATACTATTAGATACATCGTATACTATTGGACTCATATCCTATAGCCTACAACATAGACTATAATTCATTTCAAAACAACAGTCATACGAAAACCAACGCTATTTGCGTCTCGGTAACATGTACATATAAGGTTCACCAGCAGCAAAAACAGGTTTGTATTACCATGTAAACTTTGCGCTCCACTTCGGAACCCCATCTATTATTTATTTTGTTTTCGAGGCGCAAATGCGTTTATCATATGACTATTGATTTGGAATGAAATATACAATAATACGCCAGAGAACTGAAGTCCAAAAAGTTAGTACCATGCAGTGGCAGTAGGCTGGTCACATCTGCCTAAGAACCGATTACCGTTGGGGTAAACGAGTTCTCAAGTGGAAACCGCAACTAGGATAGCGTAGTGTGGGACACCCCTGGCTAGATGGAGCGACGATCTGCGTAAGGCGGCGGCAGTCACTGGATGAGAAGAACCGAGGATTGGGTTCAGTGGCGCCCCTTAGGAGTGTCCAGCAGTGGAATCTTAGAGTCTGATGATAGACTACATGCATTACTAGCGCCAGATATGGACAAGGTAATCTAAGTCCGTGAACAAGACCTCTGTCACTCAATCGAACTACTGCGATAAGTTCCTACACTTTCGCGCCGACCCGGCGTGGTTCTCGCCGCGCCCGTACGGAGTAATAAAATAACAACGCTAATTCGAGTGCCTTAGACACATTTTTGCGAGTTGCGCGGCACATCAGACGCCCGCCGTCCGCCGCCTGCACAACGCGCGGCGCTGTCTACGGAGTAATAACAACGCTAAGTCGAGGGACTTAAACATATTTTTGCGTGTATAGTCTCACAGTGGGAATTAAAAGGGTGGGTATTCTCGTTTTACTATAGGTTGTAGCTGTTACGTAGTAACTAGTGCTTTGATCGACAATTAAAGTAAAATATATTACACGCAGCATCGATAGAACAATCGTCGTATATTCAGAAATATTCACAAAATCAGAAGACAGAAGACGAATACAGAAGCTAGAGCAAACTTTCAAGGCATCGCTGCTATTATTTCATCTGATAAAAGAAAGATCATGAATATACAAGCATTACGCGGACAATGTCCAGTGCACACGGCAGATAATTCAGACGAGACAAAGCTACAGTAAACCGACAAAGCGGCATCGCAAATCTCATTTGCAGACAACAAACGGATGGCTATCTTTTAACAATGGTTGGTGCGCTCATAAACAGGGCCTAATTAGTAATATTCCAGCATTGTGCGGTTATCGGAGGGACAATAAGATGGTGGTATCTGGACCGATACGGCGGGAAAGGGCGACAATTATCAGACAACGACGCTCGAGTTAAGGTAGCTAGAAGCTTTGCAGCTATTCGATTGCTTGGTATTTCTAAGGTTTATCCATTCTAGACTATCCAATTTATGAGAATGCTTGTCACATGCCAAACTCACGTCACGTATGGTTAACTTTTTAACAACATTTAGTGCGCTCATAAGCAGGGTCTAATTTATTCATTTATTTTAAGAAAACTTATAGCTATTATAACTAAGTACATTACATATAAATTGAAAAAGAGCCAATTAAAAGTTTCCACTCCTAGAAATAAATTAAATAATAATTAACAGTCATGATAAACTAATAAAAAATAAAAAAAATGTGGGGACATTTCACACACGGCAACATAATCCCAAACTAGGAGAAGGCTGTAATATGGGTGTCAGACAGCTGATATACATACATAGATACATAATATAATATATAAATAACATCCAGTCACAAGGCAAACACAAGTGCTCATCACACGAATGTTTTGCCCTGGGCGGGATTCGAACCCGCGACCCCAAGCTTCGCAAGTAGGTGTACTACCGACTAGGCTACGGGGCCGACATGCCAGAACTAATGGTTTAAATATATTAAAATAACACATACATACACAATACAAGCAGTAAAACCTAACCGAAATCAACACTAATAAGGACAAATTGAATAAAAAGAAATACACAATATAAAAACAACTAAAGAATATTTCTTAATACTAGCTTCTACGAAAGAATTTAATTGACTTTGATTCAATCTAGGTAATCTAATTAATAATAAATAATAATCTAATTTGCCGTGTGGTTTCCGGTAGAGTAGAATAGGACCACTCCAACTCTTCCCTTGGATGTCGTACAAGTTGACTGAGGGAACACATTATAAAACATCATTCAGGCCTCCCCAACCCGTCTGGCCAGCGCGGGGAGTGTAGGCCAAATCCTCCGTCTGTCTCCGGCAGATGAGAGAGGGTTGTGCTCCTGCAGTGGAGACAAAAATAACCTGATGATGATGATGATGAATAATTGTAATTAGTAATATTCTAGCACTGTGCGGTTATCTGAGCCACAATAAGTATCTGGGCCGATACGCAGGAAAGGGCGACAATTATAAGCCAATGACGTTGGAGATGCAAGTTAAGGTAGTGGCTTTGTAACTGTTGTGAATTGTTCTTCAGCCGTTGCTTGGTTTTCTAATGTTTGTCTATTCTAGAATGCCCAATTTATGAGAATGCGTAACACACGTCACACTCGCGGCAGACCCTCAGCACCCCATACAAGCGAACAAATTTGATTACCTACTACTACTATAGACACACCAGCCTGTCCGTACATAAACATGCATGTAAAGGTGTGTGTGTAAATAATAGTAGGGCAGCAGCTGCACGAGCACAGTCGATCGAGAGAGAGACAACGTTATACGTCAATAATATAAGTGCTTCTCTTTCTAACTTACAGCGTTATCCCTCGTCGCCAGTCGATAGGGCGCTAACGTAGTAACTTTGTACCGGCGCGGCGCGGCGTAAACGTTTATTTACGTTTACGTTTTACGTATTCTGTTCCCCGACTTACTGATCTACCAACGTACAGCTTACACTGATGGATTTGGACTTCACATTTTTTGAATCCCCATTTGCGTTATTCTGTGTATATTAAGATAATTACTGTGATCACCAATCCGCCTGCCAAGCGTAGTGATGGCAAATCCCATAATGGACAGCCTACCTAAAGTGGCATTCTATTAGGAAGCTTATGTTCAGCAGCTGCGTTTTTCGGCTGATAAAAGACGTAAGCGATTGCTAAAAAAATGTTCTCTTTTGATCTATGTCTAGGGGCTTGAAATTCCAGGCGAGCAGCAACTAGTGCCAAAATATAAGACACCAAAATATCAAACCCCAATCACGAAATCAATTGATATAAAGACTACTTCACACGAGCATCATTGGATCTCGCCCCAGCGATGCGGCCGCAATTCCCCCATACACAGGCGAGATGCGATCGTGTCTAGAATACGTAACGGTCGGTAGTGCCCGTGTAGCTCCCGTTTATTGTTCCTGTCGGCGATGGAACGTAAATTCAATAAGTTGGACTCTCGGTCTATAGTACAGGGATGGTCAAAGTTCTCTCTCGAGGGCCGTAGTGGCTCATCCGCAATAATTAGGCCACTCGTTTCAAGCGCACTAAAAGCTTTTGTTACGGGAAATATTCACAAACTTAATAATATTATTATCATTTACTTATGTGTAAATTACCAATAAAGTTTGTGGATTCAAATAATATTACGTTTACATTCTTGAGTAATTTTGCTAAAATCCTCGAATACTTTTGGAAACGTTTTGTAACTGAGTTTTTAGCCTAAACTACTGTATATCCGCATCTTTGTCTTTGTATCGTTAATTATATTAAAAAGGTTTGACTCAACGATCACTCAATATAAAAACTTAATGTTCCTCTATTTTTTTAAGTACTTGCAATATAATACAACTTAATATCAATGATATTATATAAAATGTAGACAGTGCACGATCTCGTGTCAGTTTTGAATAACTCATTTACTTTTTCCCTCAGGAAGCAGTTAGGTATTCGCGATAAAAAGTATTCTACGTACTACTACTGCAGAATACAAACTGTCGCCGTACCAAGTTTCATCAAAATTTGCTCAGACGTCATGGCGTGATAGACCGCCAAACAAACATCCACACAGTATTAGTTTGATTTTAAAAGATGATTTCTGTAATTCTATTTTGATGTTACTGAAACACATGTCATGTAGTCATTGCAGTATCAAATAATGGACGACTTTTAAACTGTAACTTTTAAAATAGAGGTATTTCGTCTAGGTTTAATAATGCTTGTATGCGTAAGTGCCAAAATATTACAAAAGTGAAAGGTCTAAATTAAATTTGTTTTTATTTTAGGTAAAATTCGTATATAAAAATACAAAACAATCAAAATGTAAAAAAATACGATAAAATAAGACTATTTATTTGTAATATCATTACAGTGCCATTACAGGTAATTTGGCACTGTAAGCATTAACTATTAAACATTAAAATTTTATATCTAGGTAATTAGTTTTAATGCACAATATATATTTGTCACCTCCTAACACTTAACACTCTAAATGCGGCTCCTGTGAATTCCGTCAGAGAACAGTTGAATACGAGTATATCCAACCCCTCCCGAGACAGAGCATTCTCAGATCCCTGACTGCGCCCTGACTAAAAAACTTAAACTAAAATCGCAAGTCCCAGCGGGCTCTGAATTGAGAACCGCTGCCGCAGAAAGCTATGCGGTAAGCGCGAGTTTGTACTAAATTGGGCATTAAATCATAAGTTGATTTGTTAGTATTCTATTCGTGTGATGGGTGATTCGTTTCCCGTTTATCGACTTCAGTACGAGACATTCAATGACTGTTAGCAGTGTGTCGGCTTGGTACAAAGGCTGAGAATGGGGTGCTATGTTAGGTTATGTATGTACAATAAACTACCGCACCACGTGACTGAGCTCTCATTCCAGGATTTTAAGCGTAAACTTAAAGCTATCTTAGAAGCTAACACATTCTATAATATAAATGAATATATCAATGCGCCCAAAGAAATGTCCACTTCCATGACGATGTAACGACTGACAAGTATATTATAAGTATTGCAATTATTTACCGTTAATTTAAGTATTATTGTAAACTAGCTGTTGCTCGCGACTTCGTCTGCGTGGACAACTTAACATTATAAATTATTAAATATTTCCCGTATGAATAAGAAATTGTTTCTTGATAAAAACTATCCTATGTCATATTCCAGGACCTAACCTATATGTGTGCTAAGTTTTATCCCGATCCGTCCAGTGGTTGAAGCGTGATTGAGTAACAAACATTCAAACATCCAAACTTTCGCATTTATAATATTAGTAGGATTTGACTGGCTAAATGCAACGTACCCTGTTACATGACTAATAAAGATTTAGATTTCAAAGAATAAGGGGCCTGTTCTGTAAGCATTTCGAATAATATCCGTCAAATTACGAAGCCATTATGTTATCTAACGGGTCACTTGACAATTATGATAAGCGTGTTTGATTTTGGTGTATAATAAATGTTTTCAATTCAGACAACCGATACATAACACTACATGAGCGAGACACAACACTTATTGGGGTATTTTATATATGTATGTTTGTCTCCCTCTTTTACTCGTATGGGATCGGTCCTGCACGAAGGAGTCGGAAATCGGAGAGAACTATGGCCGGACGCCGCGGAAGTTCAGATTAACTATTTAATTGTAAATATGTGTTAAATGTGTAAATCGGTGCACCAGGACTTTGGAAACTAAGCAGGACGGGGTAAGCTTAGGATATTTATGTTTATTATTGTATATATCGGATTTACATAGTAGAACCAAGAGACGTCAAATGCACAAGGATTTTCGGATATTTTACCAGCGACCTAATTTCGGAATTAACGGCTGGATCGCTTCCGACGTCAGGGCTGGTGTCCAGACTGAGGAAGATTCAGCCGCGGGTGGGGTGCGGAAGACCTCACATTTTTGTTCACTTCGAGCCGGATCGGTTTTCTGTGTATTTTTCGTTTTCAAGGTTCTACTACAAACTACACTTTTTCGGTTTTGTTGTTGTAATTCTTTGTCGGTTTATAAGTATTTACGGCAACAAAGTACATTCTACAGGGTACACGGGTACATACTTCTCATTTATATTGATATGAACACATATTTGTTTCCCCCTATTCTATATAATTTGTAAAAACATTACAAGCATACATTTTCATACATTTGAAAAGCATCGGTTGATTTTCATTTGTTTTTATTTTTGCTTTGCACCTTGCGGATTCGGGTGACATTGTTATTTTATGTCAAATGGTTACCATAGTTACCAAATAGTTTCACAATCGACTGTTGGGATAGTGGCTGTTAATTTTACCACATATAACAAGGAGACTGATAGCTCAGCGGATACCAGTACGGTCTACCATTGAACACGGGTTCAATTCTAGGTCGGGTAAATTGACGACTTTTATTTCATAATTTTCAATTGTGGATTTCGTTATTCGGTTATGCTTTTGATAAACGGCGGAGGAGCTGTTTTCAAATAATTTGGTTTTTATTTTTAGTTTCTTATTTTGATTGAAATTAATTTTTTGTTATAATGGCTAAAGTAGCACAAGCCAAACGGTTGAACAAAGTCAAATATGATGTGGCTTTGCTCAATATAGATATGATTTACGATCTTTCCCAGACGGAGCTTGATTCAGAAACGGAAAAGAATGAGTTCAGGGTTCGGTATTCGGATTTGGAAACTAATTATCAGGATTTTATGTCAATGCATTTGGAAATGCAGTCCCAAACGGACGGGGACGACTCGGATTCGGATATGTATACGGAAAAATACAAAGAATATAATCGGAAATATTATGATATTAAACGGAAATATATGGAGAAGTTTCCAAGTTGTATCGGCCAGTCGTCTGACTACAATACTGCGGTTTCAGAGTCCAAAGCACGTAGGGTATTTTTGCCTAAGGTACAATTGCCAACATTCTCTGGTAAATTAGAGGACTATGGTTCTTTTATGGAATTATTCGAGTCTCTAGTAGGACAGGACACTTCACTGTCAAGTACAGAAAAACTGTACTATTTGGTGGGTTCATTTACTGGGGAACCCAAAACTTTAATTCAACATTTGTCAATTACGGGAGATAACTACTCAATAGCGCTTGATTTACTTAAAAGTCGGTACGGAAATAAAAGATTACTAGCGGACAGATTAATGCGGAATTTGCTGAATGTATCTCATGTCAGTAGAGGTTTAAATTCATTGAAATCTTTTTTGAATAACCTTTTGGAAAATACTAAGGCTTTGGAAAAGATGAAATTTCCAGTCGCGGAATGGTCTTATTTACTTTTTTATATTAATTTTCAAAAACTGGACAGCAGCTTGAAGAAGCAGTTCGAAGGGAAATTTGTGGAAGAAGAGTTTCCAACCTTCGCAAATTTGATAAAGTTTTTAGAAACCGAAGTACGGATATTGGAATCTAGTGCAGACACACAGAACTCGGGTAGGTCAAATAGTTCTCCTGGTATTAGGGCTCATGCCTCTTTTCAAAATAATAACTCTGTGCAGAACGGCTGTACATTATGTAAAAAGGGATTTCATCACCTCTCAAGGTGTGAGAAGTTTTTGAACATGAAACTTAAACCCAGGAAGGAGTATGTAACGGAGAATAGACTTTGTTTTCGGTGTTTATATAAGCACCATATTAATGAATGTCCATATTCCACGTGGTCTTGTTTAAGGTGCGGATCACCTAAACACCACCAATTAATTCACTTTGATTTACCGCAGCAGCGGGCGGTTTCTAATACCTCCAAGGGTAGTACAGCGGCAATGGTGGAACCGGTACCTGCCATGAAATTGGACAGTAGGGAAATTGTGCCTAGGGACACCAACTTCGGTAGGGTGAACTTACCTTCGGATAAGGTAATAACTCCTGTTGGCAACCCACATAGGGTACACGACCCTGTTATAGAAATTAATGGCGCGGCGTTGACATCTCATGCGGATCATGAGGTGCTTCCGCCTACTACTTATCAGCGGACGGTATTGCTCTCGACAGCTATGGTGCGTGTCATGGATAGATTCGGTAACTATCAGGACGTGCGCGCACTCTTAGACGGTGGTAGTCAGAGCACATTCATATCGGAATATTGCGCTAATCGATTAGGTCTAAAACGGTTTAGATCTAACGTGATGTCGGTGACTGGATTAAGCGGTATGCCAGTCTCGGGTTGCGGAGGTAGCGTCAATGTAAGTATTAGCCCTCGGTATGCGGATCAGCCGGTGCTAGTAACTACGGCCACGGTGTTAAACAAAATAACACACAACCTACCTAGTTTTAGTTTACCTGAAACTTTAACGGGCTACTATAGGGGTTTAGAGCTTGCGGATGAGCATTTTTACCTCAGTCGGGAGGTGGATATGCTGATCGGTGCGGATCTGATAGGAGAAATCATACTCGGCGGGAGTATTACGATAAATAAGGATTTACCTAAAGCGATGCTTACAGTTTTCGGTCACGTGCTCGTAGGTCCGGTTACCTACGCTGTTACGAATCCCATGGATAATAATGCTTATTTATCGCAAACTTTCTTTTCTAACATTATGACTGCTCAGTTGAAAGACCCTAAAATAGAAGTTTTCCAAGAAAATCATTCAGCGGACGATACGGATCAAGGTGAAACGGTTCCATTGGCTTCGAATCGGTTCCTAGTCATGGAAAAGCGGCCTGTTGCCATTGATATATTGCGGGAAAATTCATCAGTTCTATGCGGGAGTACTGAACTGGAGCACACGTCAATATGTGACGGAAAATTAGACGACTGTGCAACCGGTAATAGTTATTTGATTTCTCGTGACGGAATTTTTGAGAAAAACTTGGATAAAAACTTATCTGGTCTTCGGAAAACGGTAAGTCTGCCACATGTGGGTACTACGGAATCGGATCCCATGTTGTTGAATCGGTTCAACAAATTTGGAAGACGACAATCGGTAGTCACTTGTTGCTTGCGATTTATAAATAATGCTAGGAATCCTTCTTGGAAAGTTGTTGGTGTTCTGGAGGTATTAGAACTTAGAGCGGCTTCGGAACGACTTGTTAAGGTGGGTCAAGCAACCGAATTTGCTTTGGACATAGAGTGCTTGTATCGGAACAAGCAACACTCTTCGCGGTTACGGCGGCGGGGACTTAAATGGAGGTCACTCACGGATCCTCCTAAAGTTGGAGATCTCGTGTTTATTAAGGAGGAAAAAATCCCTCCATTTAAATGGAAAATGGGTCGGGTTTTAGAGTTGTTGCCTGAAAAAGATGGTATTATGTGTTTAATTAATTTGAAAACCTCTTCAGGCACTCTTTTGCGGCCGGTGGTTAAGATATGCAGGCTTCCACTGGACTAACTGTGAATCTATTTTTGTATTATGTTAATATTGGTTTTAATTTTCGGTTTTCATCGGGTTATTCGGAGTTTCGGTTTTGGTTGATAAAGGCTTTCGCCTTTCTCGGGCGGCGGTATGTTTGATTTTGGTGTATAATAAATGTTTTCAATTCAGACAACCGATACATAACACTACATGAGCGAGACACAACACTTATTGGGGTATTTTATATATGTATGTTTGTCTCCCTCTTTTACTCGTATGGGATCGGTCCTGCACGAAGGAGTCGGAAATCGGAGAGAACTATGGCCGGACGCCGCGGAAGTTCAGATTAACTATTTAATTGTAAATATGTGTTAAATGTGTAAATCGGTGCACCAGGACTTTGGAAACTAAGCAGGACGGGGTAAGCTTAGGATATTTATGTTTATTATTGTATATATCGGATTTACATAGTAGAACCAAGAGACGTCAAATGCACAAGGATTTTCGGATATTTTACCAGCGACCTAATTTCGGAATTAACGGCTGGATCGCTTCCGACGTCAGGGCTGGTGTCCAGACTGAGGAAGATTCAGCCGCGGGTGAGGTGCGGAAGACCTCACAAAGCGTATGGAGTCTATGATAATGAACATCAATCACATAATCAGATTTGCAATTATTATGGCGTATGCGGTACATTGCATAGGATTTTACTTTTTAAAATTAATAAAATCCATTAAAGTTATTAAAGTTTATTTAACGCAACTTTTCAAAACGCGCGCGTTTTTTACGTCGACGTAACTAGTTACAACCCGAGCGCGATGTTCTCGCCCTCGCTCGGATTCATTCAGTTCAGTTTATTCAGTTCAGTTTATTTTCCATAACAAATTGCATTGTGTCGGAATTAAATTAAATTATAGATAAAAAATAACAATGTCAAAATTATAAAGATTAAAATTGAATTAAAAACAATAAAAAAATTTAATTAAATTATCTGCCATTTACAAATTCATCAATAGAGTAATAGTTATTTTCCAACAAGAAGCGCTTAAAAGTTTTTTTAAAGATAAGTGGATTATCTATGATTTTAAATTGAGTGGGCAGGCAGTTATATAACCCAACTGCTTGATGTCGCACACTATGCTCAACAATTCTTAGTCTCGGTACGATTGTATATGGAATGTATTTTCTCCTTGTCATTTGGCATTCACCGCTCTGTGTTACAAAAATAACATACCAACGACCAAACCACTAAACTAACAAGACGGTCATACGGTCAACAATAAAGGGGACAACCAACTTCTAATAGCGCGAAGTTCAACTACTTTACAATTACTTACTCTTAATTCTTTAACAACTCTTTTACTAACTTTGCACCAGTTTCCCAAATCGACGAATGGTAGTAAAGTTCGCATGAATCCTGAGTTCTGCTGACTATTAAATATGTATGAACTTGTATAATACGGTCATCAGTTAAGGCTGACAGAGACGCGGGATTGAATCATAAGTAACGGGGAATGACGGAAGGTCATCATTTAGACAATGTACGATTATGTGCAGTGGGTAAAACGAGATAAGGGTTTTGGGGAATGAGGCGCAGTGAGGTGGGAGGGAACGTCACACGTACGACCTCCGTGGCGGAACGGGTAGATCTCGGACTGCCACGCCGGAGGTTGCGGGTTCGAATCCCGCTAGGGGCAAATGTTCGTATGATGAATATGAATGTTTGTACCCAAGTCTTGGATGTTTATATATTTATTTAAGTATGTGTATCCGTTATCTAGTAACCATAACACAGGCTCTGCCTAGTTTGGGACTGGATAATTGGTGTGAATGTCTGACATATTTATTTACGTATCGTGCAGGACTATTAGACAACTTTCACATTCCCTTGACGATCCTTTACCTCGACCCCCCGTTAACACTGGCTCATTTACCCTTCAAACAAAAATAGAAATAAACTAATTATTTATTACAATTTAAAACGTAATTCAACTGAAAAACACCTACATTGCAATAACATCAGTGTCACAAAGGACTGCATAATTGGTTTTAAAAATAAAAGCAATTTTACGGAATTTAAAAAGCGTTTACTGCGCATGCGCGAGCCGTGGGTACATCAAGTAGATAGAAGCCGGGCGCTGCGGCTTGCATAATATTCTCATTAGTTGCGGGTATGGTAACCGTGCTATTCGAGTTTTCCGGACAAGTAGGCCTTTTTTCTGTTCAAAATCTAGAACAGCACTGCAACGTGCGGCTTCGTCCGCTTGAAAATGTATTAAACATTGTAAATGTAACATAGTTTTAGATTTTCAAAGCACAAAAAACGGTGTCATAGGGGGAGGGCAAGAAGGTCCAAACGACACTTCTTCGTAAATTAATAAATTATATTTAACTAAATGGTGCCCGCGACTTCGTCTGCTCAAGATTAGTATTTCGAGTTGCTTATATTAATGTTCACTATTTTGGCTGTAATGGCTTACACATAAGCGGTTTTGGCAGCGCACGCCAGAATAGCTCGCAGATGGTAGATTTTTTCTTACTTACTTGATATTTTCGACAATTCATAGAATATCTTTATAAATTGTAGCATATGTGTTATTCTGATATATACTCGTAAGCTATATTATTGTAAAGTTTCATTAAAATCCATTCATTAATTTTTACGTGAAAGAGTAACAAACATCCATCCATACTTACAAACTTTCGCGTTTATAATATTAGTAGGATAAGTTACGCAGTAACAAAAACACACTTGTGAAACCCAAACTAATATTTATTTGTATTACTTAAAATGTATTAAAAGTCAGCAAAAATACGTGTCGTAGGCATTATGCATGCGTTCAGTCAATCAAAATATTTTTATAAGTTTTACTTAAATATCTCGGAAAATCAAATTTTACTAATATTCCCCACAATTTTCCTATAATTGCCGGGCAATTTTACATGTGTGTGTTCCAAGTTTTTGCGTAAGCGGTTCAGCAGTTCTCGATTTATCAGACATACAGACACACGGACAAAGATACCAAATCTATCTTTGTACTACGTAATTTTGACGCCAAGCAATGACATCTTCGAAAAGACAATCTGAAACATTCGGCGCAAGTTTTTTTATCCGAACTTTTCAGTGTCGACTTGGAAACACTAGTCGCAGATGACTAGCAAAGTTTACCGCAAACCAAGCAAGTCCAATATTAATTGAAATGCGAAAATATTACAACTGTGCAGAGGCAGAATGGTAAAAATAATCCATCATCAATGATTGATGGCTGATGAAGATGGTGATTCACTATCTATCGACGTCCACTGTTGGACCTTACCTAACGTCTTCGAGATGGACCGATCACCTCAGACAGGTAGTTGCAGAGAACAACGTAAACAAAAAACGGTATTCCGAAATGGACCGCAAAGTTTACATGGTAAAGTTTGTATCACCATATAAACTTTGCGGAAAACATGCATACGCCTATGAAGAAATTCTAAAGGCGTATGTGAAGGTCATCAAATCGGCTTGGGACAGGGATTCGGCACAAAAGATCCTGAAGGGTCGAAGTTTCGCCAGGTCTTACTAGCCCCCAAAGGAGAAGAACTTATGTTGTCGATGTATGACGCCATCCCTTTCGATCGGCTATGTTCGCATGCTCGCTGCTGACCGCCTTACAATAATCTACGCACACACACAATCGTGTAGGGACAGGCTGGTGCCATTGCAGTACTTGTGAGAATCTTAGGATGAAATGGGATAAATATCTGGAAGTCCTTTCGATAGATAGGTAAATAAATGCTAGTACACTTATCCTCAACCACAAGGCAGTTTAAACTTTTTGAGGATCGTGAGCGCATGGTCTTAGATTTTGGCGGAAGCGGAAGCAGCGAATGAATAAACGGAATGGAAGGGTAAGGAAGAATGAATCTTTTGCGTGAGTATTTTTTGATGTGTTTTACGGCTCTGGAAGCTTAGTTTGCGTATGTTATGTAGCGTCACTAGTTTATAGATATAGTAAACAGTTTGTATTGAGTTCCGGAGGTGTATTTAGACTCAATACAATCAGTGGACCAGTCTCGCATAAAAATATAAATTGTACAGAATATATTCAGCTTACTTTTTGTTATCTTGGTAATGGACAGAGAAATGTAAGAGACAGCCCATCAACGGCCGTATATCCATGTCACAGAAGGTAGCCAATAACGTTTAAAACTTTTTATTGTCCTCAACATGTCAAAATGTAACATTACAACTGAAATATGTTACATTACGGAAACATGAGAGGAAATATTTATTGGTTGTGATGATTTACTGCCGGTTTCAATGTCGGTATATCGTCTAGTAACGTAGGAGACAGTTACAAATGATTTTATTGCTTTTAGATTGAAGTTGAGTGCAGTATTGACTTGAGAAAAACTGTTTGAGCTTAAATCTTTGGAACAGTATAGTAACCAGCACTATATTTTATTCCAAATCTACTGTCATATCATAAACAAAAATTTCGAAAATAAAATAAATAATAGACGGTGTTCCAAAGTGGACCGTAAAGTTTTTAAGTTACAATACAAACTAAAATAAATTTACTAAATTAAATTTCTTTCTATAAGACGTAAATAGCGTTTGTTTTTGTTGGTCTATTGATCAGGAATGAAATATACGTACAGTATGACTACTCCCTGCTACATTATAAAACATCAATCAGGCCTCCCCAACCCGTCTGGCCAGCGCGGGGAGTGTAGGCCAAATCCTCCGTCTGTCTCCGGCAGATGAGAGAGGGTTGTGCTCCTGCAGTGGAGCCAAAAATAACCTGATGATGATGATGTTTCAAATTTAAAAGCTTTAGTGAGTTCTTGGTGCTTCCATCTCCCATTGTCTGATGCAAAAAAACTATTACATAGCTAAGGGATAGAAACCTGACAGCAGGCCTGCTAGCTAACCAGACAGCAATGGAATGATACCTCATGGTGAGGAGGATGAGATATTCCATCAGTTTAAGGATAGCAACGCATTTTATAGCCTATGAATTGTTGAATATAGCAATCCAAAGATTGCAGGTGTGGACAATAGTAGGCGCTTACTATGAGGCGAGATACACAACCTTGTTTTTACGAAGACACAAGACAAAAACGCAACGATGTCTCGCGGTCCCGTACGTCATCGATCACGCATCAACTGGCCCGATTATCGATAATTTCGATACCGTCTAAAAACTCGCCCGAATGCGTCCTGCACAGCCTTCGAGAATACTTCTATAATGAAGCTACAATTACCTACGGATTCCTTTGGACGTTACGCAATTGGGAGGCGAGTCCTGAAAAACCGTTACTATTTGTCCTCGATACGAGTCGAACGTAAAGTCAGTCCTTTCAAACATATGCGAATACTCGTTTGCCAGAAAATATGTTACAAACAGGTATTAAGTGTTTGTTAATAAATGCTTAAGAGAAATCCTTACAAAATTCTGGCCCAGGACTATTAAACCGCAGAATTGTAGAGAAGGACTGAACAAAATCACTCGAAACTTAAGTACCGATGAGAAAATTGTGATGGATGGGCCCCGCTTTGAGGCAACCATCCAACGAACATGGCCCTGGAGTGGAATCATAGCGGGAAACTCAAGATAAGTCATCCGAAACTACGTGGCATCGCTACATTGACCACGAAACACTGAATATCAGCTGGCAACAGATACACATACCAAGATGCCCAAGAGCAACCTGCATGGAAAGCCTTATTGAAATCCCTATGCCCCCTAGAGGGATAACAAGAAGAATTAGTATTTGACAGCATCGTTTGCCTTATTGTTAGAGTAATTGTCTCGATTGTCAGAGGTACAAGTTATCTCGACTAATCCCAGAATAAGATTCCTTCTACTATGGAATTTAGAATCAGACAAACACATCGTAATTTACAAAAATTACCCAGACCAGATCAACTTGGACACAAAGTTTCCTGGCATCATTCTGTCCACACATGAAGTCTAATAAATAGTAAGATCAGAAGTTACTTAGTTTGCCAGTATGTCTCTGTCAACTGTGATTCCATCAAGAAACTATAAAAGATAGACAAACTAATATTTTAAAAAGAACTTGAACTGCTTTGCGGCTTTGGTTCGATTGGTTTTTACCGTCTCTTTGCTCTCAAACTTTTTGCGTGAAAACGTCGTCGCAGCCATTGGTAAGGGATCACATTTATTGCATCGAGACGTTCGATTGTTTTATAAATAAAGCACCCGCAAAAAATACTATCGATCAATCGTGCGAAAGCCAAGCGATCGGACGAGATAACACTACGCCTAAAGGAATTCTGACTTTTCCTTCAAAGATTTAAGATATATTTCTCATTGTTGCATCACAAGTACCGCGGCGGAATAATTCTAGGCACGAAAGGGTAATCTGAGCTTTGCAGTCGACGAGTTACGAATGATTTTAGTCAGGATGGGAATAGCAGAACAGTCATATTCGTGCTTTCGTGGACGTGAAAGATTCCATACGTGAGCTGTCCAAACATTTTATACTTTCAAATCCGTGGTGCCTTATCTGCTGTGATGATCTGAAATCTGTTATCTTAGATCTCCTTGTGGGAGGTTCTCTTAGATCTTTATTATATGCGCCTTAAAATGCGCCGACGGCTGATGGTCCAGATATGACTGGAGATATTTTGATTTGATGTCAAATTATGCCATTGTTTTCTCGAATTTATTTCAAATTGTCAATGCTGTGACGTATTTATTGGCTGGTCTGGTGCTGATCTGTGATTTTGATATGATTATATTCAGTATTTGTGAAAGAAATAATGATAGTGAAGCACTCACTTAAATCATCGTAAAAAGCTACTGAAAACGGGTGTGAATTAACATTTCTTTGTCTTTTTGTATCAAAAAGCCACTACAGATACACCTTTATTATTAAACTGAAAATTTTAGTTAATTTAAATTAAAAAGTGGAAAATGATTATTAAAAATAGGTTACTACAAAAATTTTGTACATTTTTTAGACATAAAAATTTGTTCCTGTTACTTACCATTACGTTTGATATTATAATGAGTATTTTTTATTAGAATGAACGGAAAATGATTTTTAAAACAAATATTACGCAATTCCAATATCACATCATCACAACATAAGAAGTAAAGATTTTTTGTTGTCCCTAGACCATGGCTTGTCAAAACAACCAAATAAGGGATAACCCTATAATATGTTTGTGCAATAAACTACCACTCCACTGAGCTTCCATTCCTACAATACATTAATGCGACCAAAGAAATGTTCACTTCCATGACGATGTCTGACGACTGACAAGTAGATCATAAGTATTACAATTATTTACTGTTACTATTAAATTTTCATTATTTAACCCGTTGAAAAAATGTAAATGTGTTGCATATCAACAAAATATTTTTTTTGTGCGTGTGAGAAATGTAGTATAAAAATTCCTACAAATTAAAATGATTAGGAAATTTAAAAACGAATTAGATATTTTTTAATTCATTAAAACAGTTCAACGGCGACGTCTGTTACTAACCTTCCTCGTATATCCATAAATGGTCGACATAAAGAGAACAGATAATTAAGATTTATCGTAAATTAACAGGTATTAAAGCCTTTTCTAGACGAAATAAGACAAGTTAGCGAAATTGTTAGAACAACAATATTTGTCACTCAGCTTTTTGTCGCCCACTTCAAAGATTAGCACCATTGAAGTCGATTGGTGCAAGTCAAAACAAGAAGCGGGTGAAAAGCACAGAGCTCGGTAAAAAAATCACGTACTTGCTCAGTGTTAAAAAGTATAGGATTTAATTCCACTCCCGCCTAGTGTTTTACCTGGAATGTTTTATTTCCACTGGTAACTGATTTAAATAATAAGAAGTCAGTCTCGGTCTCGGTTTTATATTTGGGAGTATTACTTATCTAATTATTAGTATAAATTATGTAAAATGATATAAAAAAAATTGCAGCTAGTGTGAGAACTCGCGCCCAGAGGGTTTTGTACCCATTATAAACACCAACAGTTAGTAAGACATGGCCCAGTTTAAATTCAGATACAACCTTTTCCCCTAAGTACTTTTATATATACAACCCATTCTAGTCTTATGGTATAACTTCCTAATTCACTTTTTATCATTTATCTGTAACTCCCCCTGACGTGTCCCTCCTTGTCAGTGTTGACAGAATACTAGCGTAGTGTACCTATAGACATAATGTTTATTACAACGTTTTATATATTTTTTTTATTGCCTAGTGTATTAGGTAACTATAAGAAAAACTATAGTAACAAACATAACTTTTAATAACTTAACTAGAAACCTGCGTATAGATTAAGTCCATTCCACTTGTCACTTGTACCAACATAGATTATGCCGTCAATTAAGCCTTTCGCCTACGCCAAACTAGTGAATCGACGCCGCCGTATCGTTTTATCATATTTACTTATTGTGAACTTGTCTGGTTATGTCATACACATACCTACACACTAAACTAAGGTCATTTTTGTTCATACGAAAAATGCTTAGCATGGCGTTACTTATAATCGATTGTTAATCCCATCACTAGAGCAGTGTAGTCTAAAATGTTGTACTTTTTGGCGAGCTCTTGTTAGAGGAGATTTATCTCGTATTGAAAATTAGGTTAATTGTATTTTTTAAACCCGTGTGAAGTGATCCCACGTGTGCACCCGACTGTTAGTTCTAGTTTCGTAATGTTTTCTGCTTCATACAAGTATTTTTTATCTTCTTAAATAAAAATAAAAATAGCCTTCCTTCTGATTTCATTAGAGTAGTTCAATTTGTCATTATCATTAGTCTAATTATCATTATTTACGCATGTCATTATTTACATTATTTAATTTGTCTCCTCACTGCGTCGTTTTGTTTACTTCGTTTTCTTTTCAGCAGCTCTGTTACGAGCGTAACACGAAAAAAGTATTCTATTCTATAAAATTGATATTGTATGCTTTGATATCCTTCCTACTAATATGATAAATGCAAAAATTTGGATTATGGATGTTTGGATGTTTGTTACTCAATCACGCTTCAACCACTGGGCGGATCACGATGAAACTTGGCGCACATATAGGTTACGTCCTGGAATGGTACAAACAATAGTTTTTTTTCCCAAAAAAAACATTTTATTCCTATGGGAAATTTTTAATCATTTGTAATGTTAAGTTGTTTACGCGGATGAAGTCGCGGGAACAGCTAGTTGATAAATAAAACCACAATATACCTAAACTCTAAAAGCCATGAGTTCAAGTGCATACTTTTCAATTTAATACAGGCATTCATATTTGTGTTAAAGAATTTTGCTATGCAGAACATCATAGAGATGGGATTTAACAATAAAATTTCGCTCTTAGATATCGATAAATTTCATCGATAGTCGTATTGACATAGTCTAAAAAACTATTCAGTTTTCTAAATGCAACATGATATCTACACAATACAACACTTTATTGCACAAAGAAATACAGTTAAATTTTTAAAAGTAAAAAATAATAAGTACAATTTACGCGGGTCTTTTTCATGACAACCTTTTTGTAGAAAATATTATATGCCAGATAAAAAGGTAGGTTGTGCTGATTAGGAAATTTAAAGATAAATAGGTAAGTGAATATAACTATAATAAATAAAATCTAAAACTTGTGTTATTTTGTGTTTCATGAACTTGCAAAAAAAGTATATTAATAACATGAATATACTTTGGGTCTAGGAATAAATTTTCCTGAAATACTCACTTCCTGACCACAGAATCTTCGTTTTTTTTCTTTATCATAAATCTTCATAAGTGTCGGTCAATTACCTAGTTTTTTCCACAGAAAGCAAAACTTATCGTCAAAATAATGAAATCGCCATTCAGTGCAGCTTAAAAACGTGAGTATTTAAATCGATATAAAATGATCGATACAAGGGCCACCTCTACAGGGTCGAACTAGCGGCACCTGCCCACAGTCCCCTTTATCATAGGACGACAAGTTGATTGTGTTAGTTACAAGGTATATTACAAACAAGCAAAATGCCCGGTGATGGGACTACAGAGTAATTGTTTAACGTCCGCTGGACTGCAATTATTAACGATTGATTCATTTATAATGAAGAATAGGAAAGGGTATAATGAAATGGGTCTGGCCAGCGCGGGGAGTATAGGCCAAATCCTCCGTCTGTCTCCGGCAGATGAGAGAGGGTTGTGCTCCTGCAGTGGAGACAAAAATAACCTGATGATGATAATGGAATATCAGTGTCGTGTTCATAAAATAAAAGCTAAATTCCCTAATTCATCCGTGTTATCGGCTTTATTCCCGCATGAGGGTAGGTCTGCGCCCAAGAGTAGACGTTGACAGTCTGATTGTAGACTACGATTGATATGTCATTGACGTATATAACGTTGTCCCTCTCGCGATTGACTATGCTCGAGCGCTGGGTGGAACAGATCTACATCTTAAATTCGCTGCCAGAGAACATAACTTTTTTAAAGTTACGTCTTATAAAGCAAAATTGACAAAACAGAGTTTGTAGAATTTTAAAAACTATAATGTACTAGCTGTTGCCCGCGAACTCGTCCGCGAGGACAACTTAACATCACAAATTATTATGTATTTCCCGTAGGAATGAGATGTTTTTGCGGGATAAAAATTATCCTATGTCCTATTCCAGGACCTAACCTATATGTGTGCCAAGTTTCATCAAGATCTGTCCAGTGGTTGAAGCGTGATTGAGTAACAAACATCCAAATATAAATATATCCAGATATTCAAACATCCAAATTTTCGCATTTATAATATTAGTAGGATAGTTATTATTACTTTACTAGTATTGTTTAAATAATTTCTTTGATCTATTTATTAATTGATATTAAATACCTAATTATAATTCCTAATATTTGCTGCATCAGGTTGAGTACACTAGAACTAAACATATTAGTAACATCATCTGTAAAACATTGTACTTTTGACAAATAAATTTTTTATTTCATTTCAACACAATAATTTATGTGCACACACAAATGTGTACGAACAGGCTGGTGCTCCCGTAGTAGTAGTAGGCATTGAGTGCTGGGGTGTGGTATTGTTGTGTCGTGTAGTTTACTGACATTAATTAATCGGTACATCATAGACAACGATCGACTGATTAATAAAACCTCTATCACTCTCTATTTCCATCAAAATTACAAAAAAACATACAAACAAGCATTTCTCGTTTAAATATGGAGAAGGCTATATTTATAAAACATTTCACAGTGCATAATAATTACAGTTCGTATCACTTACATTTGACGGCTACTCATTTCTCGCCGAGAAACAGTGTTTCTCACAAAGGAAAGGTGTTCTTAACTTTACTGTACGTTCGCGTCGTATATTAAGAGAGGTATGTCAATCTTATCGACGATGGGTCGTGAATTAACGCCCGAAAATCATCTTCGAATAGGGCTGCCGCGGTAATGTCCCGCTTTTGTCGCAGGTTTTCGGATAATTTCGTTGTCCCGCTTACTTCATCAGATTATAGTGCGACTAACCGCGGGACGTGGATTGGCATATGTGCGCCCGACTTTGATTTTTAGTTTGTTTTGTTGTATCTGATGTTCTTTCTTTTCATATTGCTGATAGGCTCACGCTTAACCTCAATCTCACCTGACGGTAAGTGAAGATGAGGTCTAAGGTGGAGCGCGCTTAACAAGAAAATGCCTATTCACTCTTCCTTTAAAAAGATTCATGTTGTACTTGTCCGGAAATACTGAATGTATGTGTTTTAAAATGGCCAATACGTATGATTGAGTATTCTATTATTTTAAAGCTCATTAGTTAAATATGTTTCTATGACCACCTGAAGGCTAGACCAAACTGGCTTTTAATACAACTAGATTTACGGTTTCTGACGTATCCTCATAGCTCATGTCCATTTTCCCCTAAAATCACATATGTCAGTCATACATGAACACACATGTAGGCAGAATAACGAAACCCTCTCCTTCAGGAGCCTGCTTCCATCCTTAATGTCCCGTAACTTTATTGAATTCAATGACAACACAATGCTTCGTATTTGAGTTACCCAAATATTTAGCGTGATCGAGTGGCACGAAAATGTTGCGGGACATGTATTATCCGAGAACGGATGATGTCACAGTGAATATGAATAATTTTATCGACACCGTTCACATCCCTACGTAAACAAATTGTTTCGGTGGTGTTCCAAGTAGCGCGAAAATTGAGCGGGGAAGAGAGAGCTGACGTTATCGACGTTTAGGTGTTCCTGCATTTATACCGGCCGATGCACAATGTGTAATTATGTCAATAAATCTTCGACACACTCCTGCTGACCGGCAGACGTGGCTGCGTAAAGGTAGGTTTACATGGGACGTTTTAGTGACTTTCAATGTCTTTAGATAGACATTTTGTTTGACACTGAAAAAACCTGGAATCGTCATTCGCCAGATTAAGGTCGTTTGCGACCTACGATGGCGTCACTTGAAGGCGTCGGTCTTTTGGCAAAGGGACGAATATCCCACTGCATCAATCGGCAAATTCGCCCATTCTACCAAAGACCGAAGGACGAGTATACCATTTCTATATTTGACATATCGACGATATGTGGGAAAAAATATATTCATAAAGATTTTATCTGTAACTAGGAGATCCGATAAAGACTTATGAACTCACCGACATCGATGATTTTATAAATTAGACTAGTTCAATATGACCTCAATGTTACAAGGTGGAAAATGAAGATTGAATGCGCTTTTCCAAAAAGGTACTTATTCACTCTTACTTTAAGTTACATGTATCCGAATTCTATTCCTTAGATCGACCGATTCATCATCAGCCAAAATACGTTCACTGTTGAACGTAAGTCCCCAACAGAATGCCACTTTTGTTGGGCTGTCCATTGGGGAATTTGCCATAATTACCACGCTCTACAGGCGGATTGGTGATCGCAGTAATGATCTTTATATACACAGGAGAACGTTGCTGCCCGTGCGTAGTGCAATCCTTTAGTCACCTTGACGACACTCACGGGAAGATTGAGGGTGGCTCTATCCTTAACCGGGAACCATACGGCCGATTACATACGTATATACATAATGCTCACAACTCGGTCCCAGAGGAGTAGGCAGAGACGATGGATCTACACTTTGTGCGATCCTGAAACACCTCACTAGCCTCACTGACATGCACCAACCTTTTTATGCACCTCCTTTTATTAATCTCACTGCGGACCCTAGCAAAGGCTAGGGTGTACTCAAAAAGTTTGAGTACCTCACCAATTTGATGCTTGAACTTCCTCTTAGGACGGCCTCTAGCTGCATTCCATTCATCTATCTGCTTTAAATTGATCGATTAATCGTTAATAATTACGATCGATACATCTCTCGTATATAGGTAATTAACTAACCTACAGTATTTATAAACACGTGTCAATATAACGTAATTGGTTAAATTTTTACTTTTTCGAGGAAAAAGTTACAGCTTTTCACCCCACTGGTCAACACCAATAATATCCCATATTCATTGGCCCTCAAAAGTGTAATTTCTTGCCTTTCGGGCAATTAACAAACAAATTAATGGGACATCGCTGTTTCTTCTCTTGCTTTCCGCCGATTGCTAATGGACGATACCTTTGTACTTAATTATTCGCTTTTTAATGTAGCGTTTAATTGCCTATCGTATTTTGTTGCGGTTGGTGTTTAAAGGCCTCTACAAACCGACGACTTTTATATTCAATATTTTCCTTGAATTTTCTGTCATTTCTGCAAATGTGTAGATCCGACACAGAACTATATAATTTTAATTATAGAATAAAACCTAGCCCAAGGAATCAGTAAGAAATGGCAGTGAGACGGTCACATAGCGGAATTCGCGTAGCGTGCTGCAGCATTATGCTGAGTCAGCGCCATTTTGTTGCTGCGACACATAGGTACCTTGATTATTTTTAAATTGTAATTTATTAATTCTGTTTTGTTTATTTCTCATGTATGTGTGTGTCGCAGCATGAATAAATGACCTATTCTATTCTATTCACATCTGTCGATGTCGAAAAGCCTCTGAGAACACAGTTTTACAGTGATTTGGTTATTTTACTTCAGGTGGATGAGTAAAATGTGAACCGGGACAAAGCCATTATACATAGCAATGATACATACGAGTAGGTATTTCTTTGTGTAAACAAAGTGTACAATACGATACACTTTATTGTACAAATACAGTTGCAATTTTTAACAGTACGTCGCGACGTACACAAATACACAGTTTGTCAGTTAACTTCTTTGACATTTTCTTTAATATTTCGGACAATATTATTTTTTACTCAAATTTCGATAAATTTCTTGCCAGCGCCAAATATTTGACAAAAATGTTTCAAATTTCAGCTCATTCGATCCACTAGCTTTTTAGATATCCGGCGGAAAGCCAGACGAACAAGAAAAGTTTCGCTGTGAGGGTATCCGTTTTAACGGAACCCGAATAATAAATACAAGCAGATTTCTTATATAAATCTACAAGCCTTAAAAGCCGCAGATAACTTTTATTTCAACCGCTATCAGTTTCAGTTCAGTCGTAATTTTCGAAAGTTTCCGAACGAAAACCAATACCACATTAATTATACGGGTGGGATGTGCGTTTCAATTATATTGGAACATAATTGAAGGTCTCGAGGCACTAATTTAGCGGTAACTGTTGCAGATGTGTGGCATTTGTTTGAATTGTCTGCGAGGGGAACATGCTGTAAAGAAATGTCGTTTAAATGATCGGCGTCGATTGTGTAACGCTAAAGGGCACCACATCCTTTTCCTCGCCTCCCTCATACAGCAGCTACCAGTTCATTTCTGTGAGATTGGGAAAGAGCTTGTCCTACTTTCCTGTGTGCTATCCAGATCCGTGTACCTTTCCCCATCTTCCTGTGGATGTCTTAAGAGGCAGATAAATCTCAGCACCATCTATGCATATAGCCTCCACATCTTCCTTGAGGGACCTGGTCCAACAGAGGACTTCATTTCTTCTGCAGTCTGTGTTCTGAATGATTGTCCTATAGTAAACAAAACTTCGACAGATCTTAAAAAAGCTTCTTCCACCATGTGGACGCCGCCATGTGGACGCCGCTGCAGCGCATCTTTATTTCTCATAATGACCGCTCGGAATTCCTCGTGGCTTGTATAAAAATGCTCGATAACACAGGCTATGTCCCGCAGCAATTTGCATTAATATAACGTATGCGCGTTATCGCGTCGCGCGTGTGTGCGACGCTTAAAGGTATGTTCAAAAATAAAAACGGAAGACGGTTCTTCAAGAAAATATACATTTTGGGGATTGCGAAAAGTGGAACATAATAAGAATAGAATCATAAATGATCAAGCTACTGCCAGACAAGTTATAAATATATGTATATTTAAATCTATTACATTTCATTGTTTACGTTATATTGTTACTGTGTTAGTTCAATCGTTATGCACTTATTATCAATGTGTGCATATTTTGGTGAGTACAGTGGTGCAATCTTTTTACCCTTATAATTATTTGTGGCAGTTTTACTTTTAGGGAACTTATTTTGTTGATCGTTAAGGATGTTGTTAATGTCAATCAATTTTTCAGTTACATTGTTGATGCAAGTTTGTTGGCTGCATATAACTACATGACAATCATCTAATTTTTGCTGCATAATTGTGATTTTAGATTCGAAATTCGTTACAATATCCACCAACCTTTCGATGTTCGCATTTGAAGTCCCAGTTCTTGTTGAAGGGGCCATTTTTCTTCGCACTATTTATATTCACACAGATATTATGTTTTAATACACTATTTAATTGAATATAATTGAGAATTTAATACGTAAAATGTAATTAAAATAATATTAAATACGGGAGCACTTTAAATTTGGCAGTTTACGCTAGTGGCGCCATCAGACCTATAATATCAAATGCTTCATGCATTAAAATTTGCCGCGGCGTAAAATTTTTTTCTTACTTCATGATCAAATGTATCAATTTATTACACAAGTTTTCAAACCACTACGTGACAGAATCGGATATTGATACAGATTTAGTCTTTGCGCCACCGCTCTCATATTTATTTATTTACTAGCATATTGCGAAATTAAGCATTCTTCTGACCACAACAAATAATTATGGTAATCTTTCGCTAATAGCATTTGTCACGCCACATATATCTCTCAAAATCTACATAATGCGACAATCACTCAGTCACTCGATCACGTTCGCGTCCATGCCGTGTAATTTATCGAGCGTGACAGTGAGAAAAAACCACAGTCTCCTACTGTCTTGGAAATATAAACAGCGAGTTGATAACTATCTCATACCACAGTTAGTTAACTTTCTTAAAATAACCCACAAATATCATTTGCTAGACAAATTCTTTACCCATCCAGCGGCATACTGACACCTTTTCCAGCTCGTCGGAACTTGAGGCCATCGACGTCCAGGAGTTACAAATAGGCCTATGTCATCAACAGTCCATAAGTACCCCATTCCCTATGATTTCCCATAGAACAGGATAAAACTCTACTTTGGGATTAGACAAGCATACCTATGTATGTATGTAAGATGTTTAAGTTTCCAAAACAGCACAACCTACCTTTTTCTTTTTCATAATATTTTCTACCCGGGTTCTCTGGAAGAAATCGCTTAATGCGACATGACCGCCAGAATTGTAAATTTGTAAAAAAAAAACATTGTAACTGTATTTGGTTATACAATAAAGTGTATTATATTGTAATGAACATTATTTGTACATTACCATCATCATACCAGCCCTTAGACGTCCACTGCTGGACATAGGCCTACATTACCACTTTAGGACAAAGCTCTTTACAACTGCTTACAAACTGACATAGTTATAATTATTTATGTTGTTTGAAAACGCTTTCAATTTTATTATGTAGAAACTAATGGCTCCTTGGTACGTATTTCCAAAATAAGCTGACGTCAGTCGTGTGTAAAATAATATAAAACAAAATCTAATCAATTCACAATGTCGACTTAGCCTAGAGTTCCCAATGTGCCAAAACTTCGAAATAAACGAGAACAAGTATTAGACTTTAAATCTCAAAGAAAGAAAAAAGAATTTTTGAAATGATTTATGATGCTAATTTAAATAATAGAAACTTTCAAGACTCTTACTCATCAATAGAACCTCCCAGACTATGTCGTCGCTATGACATCATCTGAGGATAAGCATAACTCCAATAAGTCCAATATCCACATTGTAAGCAACATAGTTGTCCAAAACTGGAACTACGGAACTGGGCTAGGACTGCTTTACAAAATCGGCTGGGCGGCTTTCAAAGTCTTTATATAGTCGAACCCGTAGCCTAGACGATAGTACACCTGCCTGCGAAGCTCGGGGTCGCGGGTTCGAATCCAGCCCAGGGCAAACATTTGTGTGATGAGCCCTTGTGTTTGCCTTGTGACTGGATGTTATTTATATATTATATATTGTATTTATGTATGTATATCAGCTGTCTGATACCCACATTACAGGCTCTGCCAGTTTGGGATCAGATGGCCGTGTGTGAAATGTCCCCACATATTTATATTTTATATTTACAACCTAGCAGTTAGCACAGCTAGCTGGCAATCGGTTTGCAATTTTGATGCAGTTATGCCAACCGCAAGAAACTTGCATCCAAACTGCGATTTTGGCGCTGGCTTCCGTCTGTGTTCACCATGAACATAGGTTCAAGATGTTCACCCTTACCGCTCGGCCACGACTTTAGGCTTAGCGGGACGCGGCGCGGTGAGCGGCGCGGTTTCGGCAGGCGGAGGGTTGGCCGCTGATTGCGGCGCCTCGTGGCGTGCTGCTAACATTTTTGTACATTTGTTCTCGCCGCTCGCCGCCCCGCTCCTAGCTTCCGCTGGCAGCGGCAAGGTCGTGGCCGAGCGGTTACGGTATTCGATGTTTCACTTCGTATGTTTTTTTGTTTTATTAAATTGTTTTATTTCGCAGACAAAGTATTGTGTGCAACTTAAACATCATTAGCCATTACGAATGTCATTTGACATCAAAAAACATCATTACAAGGTCATACCATGAAGGAAAATAATTTTCACACCTCATAAGGGCGGCGGTGTCAACCGATTTTTTTTCCTTCATGATTAGTGTTAATCATGAAGGCAAAAACTTTTTATGAGGTGCGAAAATTGTTTTGCTGCATAGTATCAATAATAGACATTATGAGCATAGTAACCCTCATTACGTAATATTCTTTTCAGTTACTCTAAGATTGACTGGAAGGGGGATAAGTCTGCCTTTGTAAAACTTTATTTTTGTTGTTATTGTTAATTTAGGTACAATATAGCGTTTACATACATACGTAGGTATATACGTTACAATTGCACAAAAGACTATTAAAAAAACTTAAAAAGTGTTAATTTGAATCCTACCTTATATAGTTTTTGTGATTGAATTTGCACTGGCAGCAAAATATTCATCAAGACTATTGATTTCAAAGACCCGTCTCGTTTCGTCACTCAATCGATTTCCATACAAAACATTCACATACAAAACTCAATCATTAGTTGTATGACTGTTCAGAACTCAAGCTCAGGGACAAAGATTGACGCTCAAATAAAGTCTGCTAGATGAACTACTACGACACGGTTTCTCTATAAATCTGCTCCATTGAGCCGACCATCATCAGGCAAAATTACCAGACCATCCTACAAAGACCTTCCCACCCCCTAACAAACCTTACAAAGTTGCATAGAGAAAGGGAAAAGAGCATACAAATACAAAGTTCAAGTTAAATCCGTCGGAATAATATAGTAGGCTCACGTAGCAAAGATTATTCACGAAACGTCACAATATTTTAAACGAATACATTAAGGCTGACCCCACACTGATAATACTTGTGTCAAGTATAATGTATTATTTAATGAATGTGGTAAAAAGGTTGTGTTACTTTTAAATGTAATGAAAACGTAATTCAGAGAAACTTATGTGATGCCTTAAGTGTGTAAGCAGTTTCTCATCTCAGTTCACGGTTATTTCTCATGACTTAATTGGATTTGTTCTGGAGGTACAAGCTCAAACATGAACCAGAATCATTACTTTTTTTAATATAAATATTACATAATACGTCGCTGTTTAAGAAAAGTTGCTGAAACGCCAAGATCCTTCCTTACTACTTACTAGTCTTACTACCAGTAGTAACACGGGTATTTTTTTTGCCCGTGTTACCACTAACAGCTCTAGTAGTAACACGGGACAATTATTATTTCCCATATTACAACTTGCCATTATCTTTGTTTAGAATAGAATAGAATAGGTCATTTATTCATAGCTACGACACACACATACATGAGAAATAAACAAAACAGAATTAATAAATTACAATTTAAAAATAAACAAGGTACCTATGTGTCGCAGCAACAAAATGTCGCTGACTCAGCATAATGCTGCAGCACGCTACGCGAACTCCAGCGCTGGTATTCTGTCAGCACCAGGTCAAGTGACCTCACAGATTTAGTTTATAAATTGTGCTTAGAGGGCTGTCAATGTATTTTAAACTTCTTCCTTTTTCCATTTCCAATCATTGACATTTATGAGCATGACAGCAACGACCTGTGTCCCTACTTCGTACCGACCTCCTGATTGAAAACCAGAGTAACCTCCTTCGTGTATTTTCCACTACTTTGACATTGGCGGAATTATTGTGCATTATAAGCATAATAACAAAGGCCATAATTAAAAAAAAAAAAGTATTTCGTCTAATATACGTCGAAATAAAAAGCCATCTGTACCAACTGATCAATTGACTTATTTATAGAATTTTAAGGAAGACAATTAAAAACATATATTTTTACCTAAAATAAATTATTATTTCTTTGTTTCAACATCTGATTTATATAAAACAACAATTTGTTTTATCAAAATCGGATGTTTACATAAAAATATACTTATAATTTGCTTCAGGTAAAAATATATGTTTTAAATTCTCTGCCGTATAATTCTATCTTGGCGCTTTAGCAACTATTCTTAAACAGCGACGACATACACTTGTCTAATCCCAAACTAGGATTTCTCCTGTGCTATGGGAATTAAGCAAGGATTGGACAATAATTGGAAATATATCATCCAGGCCGGGACCAACTTGTACAAAGTTGTCTGTCCCCAGTGGGACTCAAACCCACCACTACTAGCGCTCGAGTCCTATGACCAAGACACCAGGCCGACGAGTCGGTCTATTCAAGTATTGTCCTGCATTTTTAACAGTACTGTTACGTGAGATAATTTCCGTCGAGTTGATGATTTTAATTAAGGGCTTGACTCGGGGCGGGCTTCTGGACTGAGGCTTCGGCCTTAAGCGGCTTTCAGCTTGTACTTTCATTTCTAAGTTATTTTTATCCTTTGATGTGTGTTATCTAATTAATATTAAGGACTGATTGTAAAATTGAGTAGTTGATAACAATTTCTGAGAAATATTTGAGCTATTCCTAGCGATCCTTAGTTATGATCAATGATCGGAATAGAAGCTATTTCGGAACAATGAACTCATTCAAAGTTTGTTGATTGTTTGTTGTTACTTGTCAAAAGTATATGTGACAAGCCTCCAGGCTCCCAGGATTTAAAATATTTACTTAACGCTTTGAACAAATTATGTATATTCAGTCATTAAATAGATAGAGCTATGTTTGATACAAAACGTTATTGGAAATATGGACGTGCCCCGTTGCGCTAATTCTTGGCTTTGCAAAATGGAGAAAATTTCTTTTAACTTTCACTTGCCAAAGTTATATCTAATTTTAAAATTATGCACTGTTTTTATTGTTTTGAGAGATTTAAATAAACTACATAGTTAAAATATAATAAATACAAAAATAACAGTTAGACTGAAATACATACATACATGAATCACAACCTAATTAATATTTTTTGCCGGGATAGGTTTTTAAAAAATGGCATGTCATAAACGGATTATGATATTCTTTGGTGTTAAGCAAAAATATTTATATATAAGTATTGTATTTATAATTTTATAGGGTTTCTCCAAATATTGCCTAAGTCACTGCTCTTGCTAATATTCGTTACAATCTGAATAAATTACTGTTATTTATTGGTAAGAAACTGAACCGAAAAGTAGTTATCGATATACATTTTTCGAACAGAAGTGTTACTACTTCCCTGAGAAACCGAGAAACTTTAAATTTGATTTTGAATTCAATTTTATCACAAACAATATTGAGATGTAATAAATAGGACCCTATATAATTTTAGAACCGTCTGTGCGCCTTCAGAAACTTACCTTATTCACCTAGAAATGACACAAAAAAAGATTACATTACTCAAAAAGTTTCCACTCTGTGAAATTGATATGCACTACTAATCTTAAACTGGAGTTAGAAAATGAATAATGGATCATCTCATAGAAATTGGAAGTGTAATTTTTGGTATTGATACCTGTAGGCGGCACACCTGAAAATGCACATCGAAAAACAACAAATGCAAATGTTAAAAATGTTAATTGTTAAAAAAAATATGCAAAACCTTACGTCTAACAAATAGAAAAAACATAACATACCTTTTCGAAGTCTTCTTGTTTCAAAAATTCACTTCACGCGAAACGATTGGCCAATTTTATTCTAAAGTTTAAATTTTTAAACGGTAACCGACGCCAAAAGAAAGCTGACCGTCTGTCCGTGCGTGTACCGAAACCCGTAGGTGGATCATTGAGCAATTATTGCATGTTTATGATTGTAATATTCGCGTCCGAACGGCGAAAGTAATTATGGGGACAGCGGCACAACTTTTGGCATCGACGTACTTTAAAAACTATCAACCGACCGTTTTAAAAAATCAACGATCGGCATTCAAAACTGCATTCGAAGCGGCTTTTTAAAACAGTCGTATGTTTTCATCGATAAAGCCAAACACTATCGGGCACACCCCTTTAAAACATCGGTATTAATATCGTAACGTAATTAAAAACGTCAAATTGGAAGTTTTACGATATTGTTGGTAATAAAATTAATAAAAAGAAATGGGAAGATGATCTTGCCGGTCCGTTTGGCGGTGGCCGGTGTTAAAGCGCTGCAGAATTCCATGGAATGCGAACACATGGCTTTAGGCCTTTAAGACATGTCTTGGGTTTCCATGGAATAGTGAGGCGCATTAACTGAGGCCTCGTGGCCACCGCCCCTAGTACATTTTACGACAGCGCCGCCTTAAATATGAAGTCTCAAAAGTTACTCGAAAATATTATGTGGAATTGGATTTTTGAACAAACCTCTTATAAAAATAACAAAAAAATTGCAACTTCATATTTATGCGAAGGACATCCAACAGCATCAATTTCCCAGAGTAAACCCGATAGTGGATGGAAAGGAAGGAAGAACTTAAATCTAACAATATAAAACTGAAGCAAATTTTTTAACATTTTATTTTTTTATAATTTTTTTAATGTCTCTCCCGATTTCATCTACGACATTGTACAAACACGTAATATAAATTATTCGAAACGATAAAATATTATTAAAAAATAGAGTAGATTAAATCTTTCAAAAAAATATTTAAATAGAAAAATCTTGTACAACATTGCATCTAGTATTAAAATTATTTTCGCTTATTTCATTATTTTATTGTACATATTTACAAAAAAATGTATTTTACACAGTAACAATGATCTAGCGTCTTTAGGTATTGTTTCTATCACATTGTCTAAAAAAGTCCTCTAGGTTTCCACTCAAAAAAGTCCTAAGGAAATTCCTAAAAAACTTATGTCGATTTACCAAAATGATTTTACTTCTATTATGACCAAAAATATTTACTTTTCATAAAGACCGTTTCACAACCAATTTTTTTTTTATTAATTGCACAACATTTTAGAAAAAAATATTGTCTTATACGTTGCAGAATAGTCATGCACTTGAGATTCTGTTTAGTACTATTTTAATTAAACATGTAAATTAACCTGCACACACACGAGCAATAATCATGTTTAAAAATACTATGAAAACTTTAATGAGTGCTATAAATTTCAATATAAAAATAAAGCTACTGTTACATGCAACTGCTCGCATGTGAATAGGGCTTAACATCGACAAGCTTTTAAACGAGAATTGAATTATTGCACGTCGCACATTTATCAGCGAACCATGAATAATCGCCTCAAAGCAATGAAAGCCCGTCGATAAACTTAATTTCGTATTTAAATATATGTTTTTGACTTTTATTTTTACTTTTTGACCATTCAGTTGAGCACAGTGGCTAATTTTGACATTAATGACACTTTTGAGCTGTTAATTCTGACAAATTCGGTCGAGTAAAATGCTTTTGAGAGCTTTCGTAACGATTAAATGACTTCATTTCTCGATAATTTCATCACAAAATTAACAGAATCACAGCGACTACAGGCTAACTCAAGTACAGTCAACAAATTTAATTTCTGGCCTATCCAAGTGTTTCGTCCCGTTTTCGCACGATATGAATTTATGCGCTGCATCATAAAAAATCGTCTTGTCTTTTTCTTCTTCTGAAAAGGAGAATGGTCAAAAGTGGGCCTAAGATGCGTCTTTATCATTCATGTACCAAAAATATTGGTCTGAATTATGAATCCCCTCCATTTTTTTTTAAAGCTAATGGAATAGGGAGTTTAAAAATAACATAAAATAAAAACATTGATTGATTTCCGCCAGCCGACCGGCATCTTTTCAACTAGAGTAGTGAAAGCAGAATTAAAATCAATATATATTTATAATCGATATTTGTCAACCATTGTTGATACTGCCTTTCAGTTACTGGCGCGATAATCCACTCATCACGTTTTTCATTTACTGACTGGAAACTCGGTATTTAAACTGATTTCAAGTAATACACACGTTCTTAAAAGATATTTATGAAAATATTGTTACGTAACAGAAATATCGATTATTCAATTCGTTAAATCGATTTAGTAGAACCTCACTATTGATTAGCACTATGGTTTCTTACTGTGACGTCATATCCCATATGGTGTCAACAGCTGTTTTGTCTCCTTTTGTTTACATTATGTATTTGGGTGAAAAAATCTATTTTAACGAGTCTAATGTAGTGTCGAACGCAATATACCGTCGCACCAAACTATGACATCAAGATTGGGAACGGTTAATCGTGGCCATATACCCACGGTGTTGTGAAAACTGTGCGCCAACGAAGATTTCATTCCAAGTAAGATTATTCAATTTTCCCACTATATAGTTTAACGATTTTCTTTTTACAATAATCCTTAGTATTTTGCCTGTATTTTGACGACAATTTGATCCAGACGCAAGGTTCAAAGTTTAAGGGCAAACTCCCATACAATTTTGTTCATTCTCCTTTACTATGTGACAGATTGTGTAATTTCTTAATTTTCTAGAATCTTAATATATTGCTTTTTGATACAATAACAAAAACAACACTTGTTGGTTGAGAATGCAATAGGGATTGCATGATTTTATGAGCCAGAAATTAAATTGACCGAGCGTACGCCAAAGCCTCTAACATCGATAATTCCCTCAAAAGTTTCTATTCCACTGAACTTAAAAATCTTTTTACGTCTTCTACTTTTGATGTGTTCGTTGAATTGTCAAATATATTTATGTATAAATCCGTAAAATAATACTGAATTTAACAGTCATTTCGAATTAAGTACATTCTTCATCTTCTCAATTTCTCACTGGTTTCTTAAGTTCTTAAGGCTCTATATAAGACACTGGTTCTCAAGTTCTTAAGGCATTATAAGACACTGGTTCACAAGTCTTTTCGTGAGTAGGTATCACTCAATCGCGTGTTAGGATACATCATTCGTTACTTAACACTTACTGTTTATTAATATATTATTATGTTTCCACGTCAAAATCACTGCCAATTTTACTAGTAATTTTACTATTATTCTACTATATTCACGTCTTTTACTAGTAATCTTGGATCATGAATCGACTGACACTTCATTAAGTAGCAATCTTATGGTTTTTGTATTGAATTCTACCAACAAATAGTTTCATAGCACCAATAGTAGTTTATAAAAGTCAAACTTAAATATTCATTTCAATAAAGCATCAGTCAATAATTACAGACATCAATCTTACAAACACACTTCATGCCTTAAAACTAATAAACTTAATACCAGTGATACACTACATCTCGTTATTCTTCATTAAAAGGCAGACACTGATGATTCAGAAACATTTTGAGCAAGTGTATCACCAGCTTAACGTTGGATGGATCACAATGTTAAAACGGACACTAAAGCGCAAACTGGGAATGTTACGTTACTTACAGGTATCAATATTGACATGACTTAGTCCAAAAAGGACGTGTCAAAATAGACTAACTACAGTACATAAATATATTAAGATTTAGCTGTAAAAATATACTTTTAGAATTATTATGTAGAGATCACCTACGAATCAACGTCACTGCAGCAGCACCAAATTTTATCACCAATCTAATTCCAAAGTAAAAGGGATTTAGGACAAATCATGGGAGAGGGATAACCTATAATCTAATCAAATCGTTCATATACAACCTGGTTGTACTTAAAATCTATACAGACGATGGCACTTTATTAATGGCCTGAGAATTATTTGAGTAAAATGCATTAGATAAAAAAAAACTTAAAGTTAAAATGTATAACTCGTATAAACAAAATTTACATATCGAACGTAATGTAGGTATTTCATTATGCTAAACCTAGCGTCTCGTTTGATTTGGTAAACCGAGTCACGTTCTGTCACACAATATTTGTTTATTTGTCTCTCTTCGCTACTAAGTTTCTATTTGATATCGAATATTTATGATCGTTTTATGATAGTGACTTTTCAAGTTGCATCTGTAGATTTACGAGGATTTGACTCAAGACAAGCATTTTCAAAGCATATAATATTAACGATTGTTACTGAAGGTTTCTTTTTAAGAAATCCAATGCATATAATAACAGATAACGGGACGCAATTCACTAATCAAGAAATAATTTTTACCCGCCAGGTCGATATGACAGGTTATTATTAATCTCGCACGAAGTCTAAAATCTGAAATAAGCGTGTATTTCGCGAAACACAAAGTACTACAATACCGTTATTACAACATACATGCATATCGTGTAACAACAGAAAAGAGAGGCGTACAAAATTAAGTCATAACTTAAGCGGGATGGCCATTTCGAAAGATTGAGCAACGCAAAGTGACCGCAAACGCGTTTTATCACACAAGCCACCTACGTGTTGATGTCATCTTTGCAACAACAGAACTATACCACAGAAAGCTTTTGGAAGAAAAAAAATACACTACACATACAAGCTGAATTGTAACTCAATGCAACTTCTCCATGGAGCATCAATGAAAGCACTTTTTGTAAATCAGAAAAACTTTCGGACTCCAAACTCGTTCCTGAGGTAGTCGAAATTACTTATACAAGTTTCAAAACTTTGTCAAGGGCTAAAGGTGAGTAAGGTGTTCGTAATGATAAGAACAGTCCGATGTTCCAAATAACGGGTTTGCCTTTAGATATGGTGCATACTGTACAACAGTCCGAAACAATTGCCGCGACAAGACCACCGGCTCGCGATTCTTTTCTTCAATTAAGTTAGGCGTAGGCGGCGCCCGCGCTGTCGTAGGCGGACGGAAGTGAGAGCGTCAGCTTGGAGACTTTGCTTCTTTGTCTAACGGCAATAAAAACGTGCTAGTGTGAGCGGAATGAACGACAAAATAATTCCGCAATGTCACAGATCACAGTTGATACAACGCTGCCAAGGCTTCTCAGTTTATGACCACTTTCGGTTCTGATTATGGCGCAATCAAAGATTGAAATTCTGTGGCGAGTTTACACTGCTCCAAACTACCTTTCATTGAAGAAAACCTGATCATTATTTTCGTATAAGATGACTATACTGTACTGCAGTAAGTATACTACGTTCGGATTTCGTTTAAAGAAATTCACAAATTGCAATGAATTGCATCGAAATTAATATGTTTAAAATGAATTGGTAAGTTACCAGTCAATAATTCAGAGCCCGTTGTAATATGTTAAGACGTTTGTTACTTAAGATTTGCATATAAATGTAAAACGTCCGTTTAAATTTGTCTGTTGTTTTTCGACAGTCGCCTTCACAATTCAAGAACGTCACAAATAAATTTATTGAGAAGCGCTGAATACCTAATAATTCTACAATAGAAAGTTACTATAAGATACATCGTTTACATAAGAATGAGAATATAGATTTTGTGATGAAAAGGAACTAAATATGCCTGTCGAATATAGAAATCGAAACAAAAGAAAGCAATATTGCGTGTTTATATAACAAAAACTTAGAAAGAGACTCGGAAGCTGGTGGTAACTAAGGACATACGGCATATATAAAACCATGCAATGACCAATAAAATCAAACATTACGGTGTTCCCATGGATATGAAAGACAAACATTGTTTATTGAACCGAAGGGGTCATCTTTTAACAGAGATAGACATCGGACGAGGTCAACAATCTACCACTTCTGCCTTACAAATCGAAGGATCTTCATTTGACAGAAGTGTGGAATATCTTTTATTTCAACGCATTGATCAACAAACTATATTTTTGTATTAAAGATAGATGAGACGGAGAAAATCAAAAGGTGTACAAGCTATAAAATAGTCTATTACTTTCGCCTTATTTGTGCGAAATATCCTCGAAAAGCTGCGAAACTAACAGGATTTTATAGTTTTATCTACGATACTGAAGCTGCACAATTATAAGAGTCAATATCACACGCGAAGGCGGAAAATATTGATTGATGACATGAGTGATTGTTTAATGGTGCACTCGCTAAAGAAATTGTCAACATTTAAGGCGTAAATCAAGTAGCAAACAGCCCACATCGCTATCTGCGTAAGCGTCGCAATCGGAACCCATTTTGTTGACAAACTAATGAGCTACTTTGACTTCGGTAACATTTATAGCAGGTAACTCGAATTCAACTCCATTTGAGGTACTCAGGAGACATAAAAGTGAAAGAGTCACCTCTGGGGTAAATTATTGCCTCTCACTCAGAGAGGATACGTATGGGCCTGAATGATGATTTAGGGGATCTGCAGGTCGCAATACTCTCGCCTCTTACACCAACTTATCCGAACCGTAATGTACAACTTTACGAGCCAATCGCCGGAACGGGGCACTCTGATCCGTCGAGCTATGGCAGGAATCCGCCAGCAAACTTCCTACCTCGTCCGTGTCCGTGCCATTGCCATGTTTATAGCCACGTCTCGCAATGAGTTTCAATTAAAAGCCAATACGTAATTAAGGGACCCATTGAACATCTGGCTCAGGAATTTCGATTAGGCACGTTTGAATGGGTAGAATTTTTGTCCTTGCAGATTTGAAAGAAATAACTAATGTGACAGTAGCATTAGTAACGACAATTATATTTAATTTTATTTATTTTATTTTATTTATTTTCACAAAATCCACAACACTTAGTATACAATATTATTCTAATTTATATTTCTTACTGCCAATAACGGATTTACAATATATTTATATTACAGTCTAGTGATTGTGTGTGTGCGTGTGTGTGTGTGTAATAAATGATCTAACCCTTAATTTATTTTGTTTCATAAGTCATAATATTTTTATTGAATTATTTGCCTGGATAATGTTATTCCTAGATTTCTTCATATATATATATATATATATATATATATATATAGCTATTGAGTGTAGTGAATTAACCACCAGCATGTTTCTAAACCTTTTGAACTGATATTTTGTTATTCTTTGTTACCTCTTCCGTTGTGAGGTGTCGAACACCTATTTTGTTTAATTCTCTCGCTGGTAGTGCCTGCATAGTGGACATATTTTTTTAAACATTATAAGACCTTTTTACTAGCCTCTTTCTCACATCACCTGTTCAGGTGACCGAGAAAATGTATCATTACGCTACGAATTTATAGATTCTCAACATGCCCCCAGCGGGTACGAGAGTTGCGTACATACAATATTTTCTGAATATATCTAGTTAAATGAACCGCGGGCCGCGCCGGTCATACATAAATCATGCGCAGGAGTGCGGCACACTTGCTTGTATTGTAGCAAGCGTTGCCAGATCAGCGCTTTAGTGCTTGATATTGAGATATTTTTGAGGCAAATTTGGACCTTTCACAGAAGATCATACCACGATAAACCATTAAGGGAAACAAAAAATAACTATCCCTCTTTCTTGAGCCGAAAGCAGCTTCAATTTCAATAGTGTCTAATTTGACCCTCGTAGCGCTTTAAAGCTGCAAAGACATGATACGGTAGCAAGAACATTAGACGATCAGCGCTCGAACACGAAGGACGCCGCCCACGCACCGCACAATGGGCCAATACGTCGATCGGGCGATTATATCACCGTGTATGTAGGTGGCCTTATAAGGTTAATTGTTGCAAACACGATAAATTAGCTGATATCACGTGACCGCGTCACGTCATTTGCGTCTGTGGGTAAAACACAGGTGAAAAGACCAATGTTCGATCCTGTGATGAGATTTAGAAAGCTTTAGAAGCTTTTATGTGTGAGAAGATTGTTGGAAAGCAGATACTGTCTGCCAAAATTATTACAAAAGTAGTTAAATAATTATGCACGAATATCACGATTAAAATAGTAATGGAATGTACCAATGGAATAAACAAAGGAATGGTCAACACTCATAATTTTAACATTTCATTGCAAACAAAAATTGGATACTTACTGAAAATGTAAGATTAATAATACTACCAAAAACAAAGAAGACAGGCTGCAAGAAATAAAAGAAAAAAAGATATACCTTACGTTCAGAAACTTCCAAAAATAGATATGGACTAATTTCCCACGTTCTTTGACATCCTTAAGTGTGGTCGAACTAATCCACAGCACGTCCAAAAGATTAGCATTTGAAAGCGTTTTGTTTGTGTTAAAGCTCGTCGAATATTGGTCAATAGAAAAACTGTGATGGATTAGTGTCGACAAAAGCTAAAGATTTGTTTTCAGAACTGAATAGCTTTGAGTTAGCGATGGACGCGTGTCGAATACATTATCAGATGGAGGCCTATGGATGGAAGTATTTCTACGCACCAACACACAAGTTAGACTGGGAAATAAAGTCCCACAGAACACAAGAGGCGACATATTCTAGCCAGCACCATACAAGTCTTGGATAGGTTTCCTGTACCTTTTCTAAATAAACAGTTAACTTTCCCTAGAAACTTATGAGGAAAGAAGGTTTATCTTTATCGTCGACCACATGGTCAACGCCGGTCTATAAACACCTACGTTTCCAGGGGAGCGGACCTGCAAAGCATTCTTGGCCTTTGAATACTCTTTTTACGCTCCTGGAGAACCTTATCACTAGCTAGTAGCACTATCTGTCAATAATTAGAAAAAATTATTTCATCATCAAGAAGTTCTTTTTAAATATTTCATTGCAATAAGATAAAATAACGAAAATTTATGTACTAAACATATTATATCCTTTACTAAATCATCGCTGATATTGCAACGAACACAAAACATCTCCTAGAAATATGAGACCAATTTCATACAATAAATCCTCGAATCCGAACAAATCCCATCCAAATAACGCAGCGCACCTTACACACAATCCCGTTCCCACGGAACTGTCACCGCGGGCGAAGGCGAAGACTACACACAGCCTATCGCCGCATCTACACCACTAGTGGACAATCGTCCTAACAAAGCCCCACCGACCAGGCTCGCCGACCAATCATTTCCCACGAGCTAACGGTTGCGAGCGGAACGCTAGTTTGAATTTATAGTCACGTTACTATCTCTCTGTGCGCTATACAATACTTCCCTTCCTCAAGAGCTTCAAGTAAATTACGAACATAACGAGAGATGTATGAGAAACAATGAGATGTAATGGTAAGTGATGCTGCCAAATATTAGAGATGGCAATACAAAAGGATGACCGATAATGCTTTCAATAATATAAGAAAACATTGTTTGCGTTGTTAACAATAAGTTTGAAAAAATTCACTGTCATGTTCGGGGTTAATGCAGAGTTATGTATGACCAGCCATTTTGAAGACGCAAAACGAACATTGACATTGATTTCATATTTAATTGAGGTAACAATTTTGTATATTATGCTTGATTTCGCATCACAGCGTACGTTGAAAATGTGAAAACATATTTCAACTTTACAGTTACATGAAATAAAATAACATTGGCCATCTTATATTATTTTATATTTCGAACAGCATTTGTGTTTGCGGCAGAATTAGGTAAGAGGTGGACTTTGCAATGGAGTCGTAACACCGAGGGATGTAGATAAGGTAAATAAGTTCAAATATAGCATGTGATACAGTGTAACACAATATCTAAAGCAGGTCGGTAGTCATGAGCGCTCGCAGTTTACGCTATTCTCGGCGCGCGCCTAATTTTAACCATGTGCGTCTCCCAGTCTAGTTTTAGGAAGTGGGCCGGCTTGGATTCGCCGAATCAATCGCACGAAGCGCTTATGAGCAATGAAGGCGGATTTTAAACGAAAATGGTGATAATATTAGAAAGAAACGAAGTATATTTGCTCCTTGAGATATAGTTTGACTTAGAATAGAAGTTAAATAAGAAATTATTAGTTCTAAATAAAGCTACAAGATAAGTAATACGTAAGATACGATAAGACTCGTAAGCTCATTATAAAAAAACTAATACAAACTGTTTATATTAGAAACATTACAGTCAAAACTATTAGCACAAAAAGAAGTAATAGAAAACAAACTGCTTCGACCAGGCACTCCTTTGTATATGTAGGCTTTAATTACAGACAAAACACTTAATTGGAATTACATTAGATTCAAGAGCACTGACGCAATCAGCTGTCAATCAATCTATCGCAGATGTTTGAGAATTGCGCAACTGGAAATATAATCGAGGGGCCAATTATCGAAATGACAACGACCATATCCAGTCGGACGGTACCGAGCAAATCTATAATGGATGAGCAGCGTCTGCGCACCGCGTCAGTCCAGCAAACGAGATCGGACCAGCGGACGCGCATACATAACTAAACAGGACAATCGCTGCTTATTCATTAATCTAATACAGTGGTCACCAACAACATCGTAATGTGTGCTGATAAAGTTTTAGTGTAACGCGAGGAAGCAGAAAAGTCGTAGCAATATATTAAAATGTTGATATGAGAAACATTCTTTCTTCAAATTTATGATTATTGATGCTGTCAAATACAGATATCGTTAAGGTTCGTTTATCGTAAAGAAATAAGACATAATTCTGCCGTGCAACCAACACATTGGTAAATTATTAGGTTATGATGCAATTACGTTTAACCGTAAAAAAGATTGGTAACCACTGCCCTAATGGAAAAGAAGCCATTGGGGAATCGGGCCGCGTCCCGATTGGAGCCACGAATAAATTTCAATTAGAGCAATCAGGGCGGCCGGTCGCGGAAGCTCCAGGGATAGCGCACCTTGCATACGAAGCGTCCACTCCTGCGCATACAAAGGAGCATCGCAAATCATTGCGATTGCGGTAAGTGAGATGTGAGCGGAATCGTGCGCTTTGATGCGAGCGGTAGATAATGATGTTGTTTCGGATTAGTTGACAGTCTTCTAGGATGTTTGAGACATGTAGATGTTTTTAAATATTGAGGACAGATGATAATTTTGTTTGGACAAGTAAAACTATGTAAATATAAAGTCAAAAAACTGACGGTAAAAAAGAGTGATATCTGAAGATAAGAAAGGAAACGAAATGTTAAGTTCCTAGAAAATAAAGATACCGTAAGCAAAACGTATTGTGAAAGTCATAATATAACCAATAATGACTATTAAATTTCCAAAACAAAGTAAGTACGAAAATATGCAGAGTTCTATAACTTTCAACCACTAGACGTACAGGAAGAGAGGTTCGGACATGTATAAAGAATGGATGGGATGTCAAATTGCGCTGCTCGACGCAGAATGAAGTACAATGTAAGCGCCGTAGCATAATTTCCATGGAAGATATGCGACGCCCGCCAAACCCCGGCACACGCCAATTTGTAAGCGACGACATAAACCGCCCATGTAACGAAGTCCCTAAACAACGAAATAAGCGAGCTGATCAGGAATCACGTCTCGCAAAATATCTCAGCACTGACGTCTCGACAACCCAAGAAGCTAACTCGGACTTTACATTCGCCGACGTAACGAGGGAAGCCGCCCATTGTATTTATGCCTTAAACACAATTTATTTATTCGGCGGACATACACAAAATCTTGTCCATAAATACATGTGAAAGCACATATCAAGTATCGGAATGCAAACTGGGCTCGTGTCTGAATTATGCAACAGAGCGGCGCGGGCACAAGCTGCCGTAATAGTGCACGGAGTGGACCAACGCCTAAAATACTGCGGACGGACCGCGGCCCGCTCGGCGCCTCTCGAAATAACACCAATGCCGAAATTTTTGTACTGACGGATGCAAAGCTTTCGCCACGCGACTAATGTATGTTCTGCTTCTAAATATGTATGACAAACAGTTGGAATTTTGCGATATTCCGCAACGCATTTATAGTTTTTTTTGCATGTTTTTCGGTTTCTTGCCCTTTGCATAAATTGTCATCAACGAATACATAGTTTAATGGCTAGAATTGTTACGCATTGTAAATAGTGTCCAAAAACTTTTTTTATTGGTGTTGTACTTTGAAATGTATTTAATTTACATCATAAATATTTGAGCTAAGATTGTGACTAACACGGTACAACTGTAGATTATTACCAAATGATGACAGCGCGAATCCAATTTATGATGGCCATTGCTTTTATGAAAATATTACCAAATTGAAGCGCCTCTCCTTCGGCTGGATCAGATGAATCTCTTCATTTGTCCAACCGAAGACATGGCAAAGGCGGTTTGCGAAAATTGCCCTTATAACGGATTAACGGTAGGTCCATCGATCTCTCGCACGGGTGGTCGTCGGTACGGTTAATTACAGGGAAGAACCCATCATTTAATGTGAATTTCGCAAACATTAAATAATTTACCAAAAAAATCGAACCGGCGGCGCGTTCACGCGTGGAATAATAAATTAATGATCACACCAGCCGTGACTCTACGCCGCGTTACAATAATTTGGTCACAACAGAGATAAAACCCGATGTTAATGATGAAACCAGTAATGCCCATACAATCAAAGAGGATTACAAAACAACAAACGAGACGAGAACTAGAACAATGGCTTTAGAAGAGCGTTCATTAAGGATTGATCTTAGAAGCGGCGAAGAAAGACGACAGAATAATCTTGTAATCCTTAAACCACACGCGGTGACGATTACAACGCACCTATTAGTCAAATTAGCTTTATTGTTAGTTCGTTGCATAAGACGGCCAATCGGCTTACAGGCGGACAATTATGTGAGCACATTACCAGGCACAATACGATGAGTCAACACAAATTGCGCCTCGAAACGTTTATCAAAACAATAGTATTGATAAGTTAATAAAGCGAGGTGCGAGACGGCTAACGAGCGATTACCGAGCGATGTCGAGAATAGACGCACGCGACCCATGCGAGCGGAATACGTTATGGATGCGCGTGAGTCACCCGCGCTATTGGAAAAGCCAGCCTAAGCTTCGTTGTCGACTAAAAAAGAGCAAGAATTTACGACTCGTGTTGACAACTTCTATAGTAGCAACGTTTCTTTTTTGAGACGCGAGATATTCCCTTGAGATCACGCGGACGTGATTGGAAATAGAACGAGGGAATTCGCGGCGGAATCCGACGAAGAAGTTGACTGAGAACTGAAAGCGAAATCTCAAGATATCTGCAACGTTACGAAACATGTTATGAAGGAGCGATTAGGGCTGGCCAGAGCGAGGGCACTGACCGACTGCCACATTTATACCTCTAATTCATACGCAAGAGCATCTGCATCCTACGAGGGCATGTTACGAATAGGCAACTCCGCTAATACAGTTTATATTCACGGAACAGACACGTCAAACAACGAGTATAGTAATACTCGTAACACGCCACGAATACGTAAATAATCATATTTATATGTTGGTGACTACAACGATGACATTTGAAACTGTAGTAAATAGTTAAAAAACTCAGCATTTTAAAATAATAATAATAAACAAGAGCAACGGTATTCAACACGCCAGAGTCACGAAATGAAGATGTTACGAATAGAACACAACACAGATAATAAACATCCAAGACCAAGCTGTCACGAGACGCAGTTATCTTTGGAAATCGTAATTACCACGTGAATATTTCAATCGGATCGACTTATCCACTGCGCGTGAACAATATCGATCGATATCGCAACGGACGCGTATTTCCGTACGTCAAACGCAAACGGGAACGACCCACCTGAAGACGTAAGATATTTATCGATGCGAATCGAAAGAATCGAAGTAATCGATTTCAAAATATCGAAGCTGACAAGCGATTTCGAGGTCGGGGGCGCAGTGGGCGCCGGATGGATACGAAATTAAAACGATATGCAAATGAGGAACGAGGATTAATCGTCGGTTGCAATCGATGCGACGGCAGCGAGAGCAAGCAGCTACTGTACAAATCGATGAATAAATAGTGTCCGATTAGCGGTGTAAGGTGTTCGTTAATGGATGAATCGAATTGAATCGCAGCTCTTCAATGAATCGAAGCGTCGAACACAACCGTATTTGGCTGTTGATCAGCTCATTTCATTAAGTTCGCGTGATGATACCGAGATAGTTAATAATTAATTTGATATTGTATTCGACCATTAAATTGAGTCGGTGCTCGCGTTCATTACTTGAGATGTGAAAGCTCCCGCGTTACACGGTTGGCTTTTCCAACTAGCGCATGATGGCGTCGCGTTTGACAGGGGAATTTATAATAATCACCGCGGGTACCTCCGAAAGTAATTTTCAATTAAGTTTCTCGGTAATCCGGCTCACAACGTCGAGAAGTTTTAGATCCCGAGGCGACGCGAGCCCTTGATAATTGAAAACTGTCTTTAGTTACTAATAACACCTGCCGAGTTTGATTTTTCTTCTTTACAATTTTTAACAAGACGCACAGCTCAGATAGCTTTTTGTTACAATCAAATGTCTCAATTCAAATTTTTCGATGTTAATAGGGCTATATACTGGACTTCCTGGCAATTTATAGGATAATGAAGACTATTAAATTTGTTTCGTATATCGGTTCTTTTTAGAAGAATGAAAGGCCGATTCATTCATCATAATGATACAACAGTGGAGCACACAGCCGCTCCCACTTCGGAAGCGTTACTCCAAAGTAAACCGGTTAGCAGCGTTAATTATAAACAGATTTTAAATCTGATTATTTTGCTACCGAACGCTCTATCGGTTTCGACATCGCATGCGCACAGATCATCAATTTCATTGATAGCTTTTTAGGTGGATGATTAATTAAAGCGCTGTGATTAAATTGATTTTAGATTATAATCGTTTGTTACAGGAAGGCGTTCTCGATACCTACTTTGTTAATCAATTATCATCTGCAGAGCCTTTATTTAAAAACAACCTCCTTCCGCATCAGCCTGTTTCATAGCTCAAGAATGACTTAAATGAAATTACACCTTTAAAATCATGTATGAATTTTTAACCATTTTCAGAAAATAAGAATATCATTAATATTTCCCGGGACAGAAGCGTGAAATTCCACGAGATAATAATTCATTTCGTACGTCCGCAGCGTATCGTATCTCACAAAATCTGAATGGACCTGTCAATTACGATTCGCAATCGGTTACGTGCAACACCACTTATCACTTACGAGTAACACGTCGTTAAATTTTAATATTACGCAAAAAATCTGCATGTTACTGTTAAAACGCATTTAAATCCTCAAAAATTTAGACGCAAATACTGCATGGAACTATTCCTCGTATATTTACAAAATACTATATTTATTAAAATATTTTAATTTCGATTTTATTACCTTAACTAATTTAAACCCTAAAGAACGTGACTATATCGATAATCCAGTCGAAATCTATGATAGCTCCCATAAGCTATCGATGACCAATTTAAAATCAAAAGTGATATTTATTCTAAGTGCCATCTGAACTACCGTTGAGGATGGTGGGACATGTGCGGATGAGAGAGATGTGCGTGGGAGTACGGTTGACCTAATGACCCTAGGGGAAGCGGAGAGGGGCAGGGGGGGTGCTGATGGTACTGCTGCAGCGGCGAGGGGGCTAACCCCGGATGGTGTTCAATAGGATACTGCGCTGAGCCTGCAAAGGCCAATTGCCTCACCTTCATATCCTCGTCTACCACGTTATACGTCAGCTCGGTTTCCTCGAAGCCGGTGGCTGCCATGCGCTGCTCGCTGGTCGTCGGAGGGTCAGGGGAGTTGAGGCAGGTCTGGATCAGTCGCTTGCCAGAGTCAGACGTGATCATAGGCTGGAGTTTCCGCGTCGCAAAGGTATACACGTGACCCGTTTCAGACGCTACTAGTAGCATCACTTGCGTACCCGTCAGGGTGGATAGTTCATAAGCCTGAAATAGAAAAATAATAGGTTAATAATGAATCAAACAAGAACGGAGATGAAAAGTGATTGTACTTTAAAACTAGCCCGCCTAGCCCAAAACTTGAGTAGGCATGCAATATTGACAAAAGTCTTGATAAATGGACAAACTGTTTAAAAAAGGGCAATTTATTTGCTACATTTTTCTGAACACGTACGAGCCGTAATTATTGGTAACAAAATTGTTTTAATTGCACAAATAAAAAACGTTGCATCATCTTCTGGAATCCAAATAATTCGAGGTCAGTGTCCTTTCGAAATGTATAAAGTCCTTAACCACATACGAGTGAAACAAGCAAACAGAGCTAAACTAGTTTAAATTTCGGCTTCGGAACTTTGAAGTCAAACTCTAGTACTGATTCTACCAAAATTTAAAGGCCCGCTGCTTTCGACGGTCTTCCCCGCGGGGTCTAACAAATCTTGCAGAGAGGGAGGGAAGGGAGCTATTTCAAAATTACGTCTCCCTTTGACCTTTCAACTCTCCCAGCCTCCCACGCTACTAATTCGTAAGCAAACCGTTTCGGGAGCAATATCACTCTCACGGCACTCTTTGTGTGTACAGGGGGAATTATCACGCCTACTGGCGCCACCTACACTCGACCAACTTCTGTTTGCCGACAACATGGTCCAATTTCCAATGAAATCGTTGTATATTTACAAACACAACTTTCAGTGGGGGAACCACTATCTACGACAAAACGTATTTTTTGTTTTAGCTTTCAGTACTTATCAAAAATGTTTCATTTTCCGCCGTTGTCTTTGTGTTTGTCATAAATTAACTCGGACAATTATTTGTCAAAACACTATTAACTTTATCACCGACGAAACTAACGCCAACATCTAAATAAATGTTATTCACTAGATCTTGTAAAGAATTTTTCTAAAGTTGACACGGATCATGGGACGTATTAGCTTTTACATCGTTTATTGAGTATGTGGTCGCAGCGTATTCGTCCACATCGATTTCTCGTTAGCCGCGGTCCAATGTGGACACTACTTTACGTTAACTACCAATAATTTAATGAATTGTTACATTATTGGACTTTTAAACCGTTAATGTACTTTTACAATTTATGTAAGTAATTTGGCTACTGTATTACGCAGTTAATGATTGCGTTATGGAAAGAGTTTATAAGTATACGCCTCGAATTTCTTTCCAGAGTAGTCTGCACTATTATATCGTCGGTTTGAAGGTAAAGTTCATTAAATGACATCAGAATGTTTCGGGTATAAAGGCTTAGTGAATTTTACTTTCGATACGAGAATAAGAAAAGATAAACCCTTAAAATGTCTTTCATTGACATAAGAATAGGTGACACTTTGTGAATAAAACTCTGAACATCATTAACATTAACTGTGTTATTGGACTGTTTTTTCGCAAGTGGGCGTCCGTAACTATGCTAAAGACGACTCGGCAATATGACACCTCGAAAAGGGAAAAATTTCACGACACGAGGCAGGCACGATTCAATTTACGTGTAGATTGGATTGGTATAGGTCACAAATAAAACACGAATCGGCAAAAGTTCGAGGATCGCACAGGTCACTGGGCTTTCAATCACACTGACACATGACTGAGGTGTTTGTCCAAACTTAAAAGAAATAAACGAAGATCACTGCGATAAAAAATACATACGATTATAATCCCTCAAGAGACTGAAGATATCATCAAGGTAGTATAGCTATAAGATACCTTCAGAAAATCTTGTAAAAACGTATTTTAATGGCTTTATCCTACTAATATTATAAACGCGAAAGTTTGTAAGTATGGATGTATGTTTGTTACTCTATCACGTAAAAAGTACTAAATGGATTTTAATGAAACTTTACAATAATATAGCTTATACATCAGAAGAACACATAGGCTACTATTTATAAAGATATTGTGTGAATTGTCCAAAATATCAAGTAAGTAAAAAAAAATCTACCATCTGCGAGCTATTCTGGCGTGCGCTGCCAAAACCGCTAGAGTTACACATCATACATTACAATATGTAATGTATGATGGAAATGTTTATCTTAAATAGTCCTACAAAAAGGTACTCGAAATACTAATCGTGCGCAGACGAAGTCGCGGGCACCAGCGAGTCAGATATGAAGATAAGTTCAAGGGATAAATAGAAAAGAGAATTAAGTAGAGCAATGGTTTAAAATACGTGCAGAAAGTGAAATTAGCTCTAGGTAAACCAAACGTATGATTTATGTATTGGAAGATTTTAGTAAGGCATTTGAAAACAGGATGGGTTTATTACTACACATTATCTTTTGCCCTATGGTGTTCGCTACGGTTAGCTGACTGTCCTACGGAAACTGAGTATTGTTCCAGGGTAAATGCAATCATTAGGAAACTAAAACAAATCACATTCCAACAGTATGAGTAAACGCTTATGTGTACTAAAATTAACAATCTTATAAATAAAATCGTAAACTTCGCGTGTCTGTACATTGAAGATATTTGCAAAAAAAAATTGGGGGGGTCTAAGGATAAGCAACAAAACACATTTCGATCATTTTTGAAATTTTTGTCTGTTTGTCTGTGAGTTTGTGCACGCATCACTTAAAAACGACTGATCGGACTTTGATGGACTTTTCACAGAAACATGGGGCTTAATTTGGTGTAACATATAGGCTTTATTTCATCGCAATCGGCTAACTCAATCAAAAGTTATAGACATTTTTAGTTTTCAAATACATTAGTAGGTAAGGTTAGTATGCAATATATTGCAAATAATAGTATTTCCGTACTATTCAGATTGCGATGAGTTTGGATTACATTTGGAGCTGCGGGTGGGAATTGGAGTGCGAGTGGGCGTGGGCTCGGGCGTGGGCGTGGGAAAAGGGGAGTGGGTGTGGAAGCGGAAGCGGAAGCGGGAGCGGGAACGGGAGCGGGAACGGGAGCGGGACCGGAGCAGGAGCGGAAGCGGGAGCGGAAGCTGAAGCGCGAGCGGGAGTGGCAATGGGAGCGATTCTGTAGTTCACGCGAGCCGGGGTAACCTGGACCTGGACCTGGAATGGACCTGGACCTGGGATAGGCAGCGGAAGTGGGAATTGGAGCGGATCCTGTAGTCCACGCGAGCGGAGCCGCGGGCACAGCTAGTTAGGAATAAAATTGTGTGCAAAGAGCTTAAGCAAACATAAATTGAGATTAAGCAGACTTGCAAACTTTGTTGATACTCGGAAGTGACAATAGTATAAAAGCATACTACCGTTTACTCAACTGCATTTAGCCAGATTATTACATTTAATACATTCTCTTTTGGTCAATACTTAAACGGAATACAGTCCATATTGGCATTTATTTCGACAGTTGAAACACTGTAGTCAAACTGTACTAACTCATTCGTGAAATGATTGATGATAAGACTGTAATTAACAACTCTACATTCAGTGACACTGACACCTTTAACCATCCGACTATTATCGCAAAACCATCCGTAAACAAATGAGCTTAAGATACACATTGGCAGCACATTCATTTTGCATCAGTGAGGAAAATTTCCAAAATTGACAATTACAAATGTACCTGTAATGAGGTTTGTTGTTAAAGATGATTAATTGAGCGAAATTTCACCCAACATACTCGAAATGTTGAAAAAAATTCTCTGCAGTTGTTAACATCACTCGATGCCTCATTAACAAATTGAAATGGGCGCCAAATATAGAAGTGATGGTTAACCCTTCTCGTTCACAGCTTTCTTTTAACCCCTTCCAAGAAAAGTCAAAGGTGTAAACGTTTAACTCATTTCATCACCTTAATGGGAATAATTTAATTATGATTTAAAACATCAGAGGAAAGCAGAGAATAAAACAATGCACATTCTTCGTCAATTAAAACAAAATTAAATTTTTGTGTACACAAAAAATTTGAATGTTCATTACAATTACACATTGTACATTGCATGTACAAAAAACTGACAGACCAATTTAATTTTGCTTTTAATCAAAGTAATTACAGAGTATACTGGTTTTCATCAACTGTAAATGTAACTTGGTGTTTTCCATGATATTAAACAATAATAATTGACTTAACAACGTGCATTATCCGCAGCGAGTTAAGTTACGAGTATAATTGCATATCTTTATTACTGTGTTAAAAGCCAATAAATACGACACTCGGCTCAGGAGCGAAGGGTACTCATATTTAAAACGCAGTAAAATTTAAAGACCGTGAAATGTTGATGCTACTGTTTATTTCTTTTGCTATAGACTATAAATTTTATTTTCAAAAAGTATATTTTACATGCGCTTTGAAGTTTCCGCAAATGTCTAGTTTATGTGCACTAAAAACACTTTTCTAGGACGGTCAAAATGACACAGTGGGTGAAAAAAGGGTGTCACCAATGATTAGATTATTATTACGTTACGTGTGCTTATACGCATAAAACGAGTGTAGAATAACATAAAACAGTTATGTTAGTTTGACCAAAAGAAATCTGCGAATCACTAGTAAACCTTAAAAAATTGGAAGTAAATCAGACTAAATCTTTTTTAATATATTTTTACAGACATTTAATATTAGACTTCCTATAATAAGTTCAAAGACTGATTACAGTTACCTATATACGAAATTACAGCGTCCAAGTTAGAACTTAAAACCAATAAAGTTAGAGATGATTAGCCGAAGCTAACAATTGGTTAACCTCCGATTGACTCCGCTATTGACCCAACAAATAGGGTTGCCACGGGGATATATTGTTAAGAGCACGGAAAGGCGGATACATTTACGATAAAAGAGTCAATCCCTCGAAGGAGAACTTAGATGCGAGACGCCGCGGCGGGTCAGTTCGATCGTTTCGCTTTAGAAAGAGCTCCGGAGAAAACTAAAACTTATCGGAACTTCCTGGTGTCCAGAATAAGAAGTGAACGCTTTAAGAGCTGCGAAAATTACTTACATTTTGATACAAACTTTACTTTGATCAACAAATCAACAGCAAATAAATCTTAAAGAAAAGTCTAGGATTTACAGTTTCTGTTTTAGACACAATTATACATTCCAGATTGATTGTTACAGAGAAATAACGATATACATAAATAGAAACAAAGGAAAACTACTTGACTACAAGTAGAGATAAAACACATATATATATATATAAATGAAAGCCAAAGAGGACTTGCTCCTAAAATTGGTGAGAGGAGATAATATTAGAATAGGGTCCTAAGCTAATATAATTTATCATATTAAGCATCCAATCTTACACAACTTAAAGATCTTGCGGGTTCCTAAACTGCTTAACTTAACTCACTTTGTCACCTCACGTTAATTATAACTATATTAACTTTCACTGTAATCCCTAAAAACTTACCGCCTATTAGAATTTAGAACACTTACGCAACATAATCCGTTAAGTGAAAAAAATAATTATATTTGTAGGTAAGATTGACGGATCCGGTATATTGTAACCGATGCCAAATGAAGTTGCGAAAAAACGCCGGATAACTGCTCCAGTTAAGTCTCAGGTGATTGTAAATCAGGTGCACCGAAATCCAAAAACTTGTTTGTTCTGTATTCTGTCTGACTCTAAAATTGCAATGCCATTTCAGCGATTCCTTGCATTTTGTTTTCTTTCTGACACTTTGTGAAATGAAATATTTTGTAGATACATGTGATGACGGACGCAATTAAACACTATTTTCTTTCGAACTGATCTCAAATTAGTCGCATATTTTTTTATAAAATAGAAATTTAAGGCTGTGGAACTAAGTAGTATTTTCATAGAATTAATAGCGAGTTTTTGCTGCAAACATTTCGCGGCACCGCATGCTAAAATAATCACTTACGACAATCCGGCGCATGTCAAAATTAATCATTATTATTATACGTTGTATAAGTGTGAAATCGTATTAACAAAACATAATCGCCACATTAAGATAAGTAGGTTTAATGGATGATTAAGAGTGTTAAAATAAATAAAGTTTTGAGAAACATCACTCAGCAATCACAAAAAGAAATTATAGTTTCAATAAAAGATTCAAAGACCAGATGCTTATAAGTACAGATCAGAAAGATGTTAATGAACACAAGCAATACGTATAGGATTACGATAATATGAGATATAAATACAAGATTGTACGAGTATAAAGGAACAGATGGTATAAATAACTATGATTTCTTCGATTACCAAAGAAAATTATTTAACCAGCCCACTTTTAGAGCTTTTAGTTGGCATAGAGATCATCATTCTAACAGAAAAAAAACTATCCGTAATTTCAAAAATTACCTTGAGCTAACTCACAATGTTGACCTCTCTATTAGCGTACTAGTATATATTAAGAATTATAATCCTAATCGACTCACATACAGAAACACCTCTGTTTATACCGTACACTAGATAATGACATTTAAAATGTCACTACAACTTAATACTAAAATGAAGACACTACAAAGTGTTGCTATTAAATAATCCGACTCAAATAATATCATTTACGGGTAATAAAAAGGTATTATCCTTTTAAATATTTTCTTTAATCGTTGCACTACATATAGCAAATTGGTCAATTATGTCGAGTTATTAAGTGAATTTACATTTGAAGGAATTTCAGAAAGTGTAGATAGGAATATAGTCATGTGTACAGACACTCTAGTAACAGCTAAGTCAAAGGCGGTAGATAGCCCTTTTTTAAAGTATATTTGTATACTATACTACATTTAAGTAATACAGAAGGTTGTAGATTATACATAATGTAAATTTAAAAAATTAAAAAAATCTATAAAATAATGAGGCAACGAAAAGAACGTAAAACGGAATTGAGTCACTTGATGACTCTCTTAATGTACATAAAACAAAAAGTTGTTCAAATAAAGAATATGGATTAACTTACAACTCTACTTGGCAGAAGTACCAGGGTTTTAACATAATCATGTACTCGTAGAATTTACATGAAGGATGAAGTCCAATTTATCAATATTCACAAGAGATTTGATAGTAGATTTTTTTTAATATTATCTACAAATTTGTGCTAGCCCTAGCAGAAGCCAGTCCTGGCACCAGTCCTCAAGCCTGGGCGATGAAAACGGCACTTTTTGCCGAGATCAGATACTGACTCGGATACAACGATAACTAATAGCTCTATAAACAAGATAATCGTCTAGTTAGCGCTGGGAAACATGCCCACAGAGGATCTAAGAAAACATTCAAAAAAAGGAAAAATATACACGTCTCATTTTTACTGTTCAAAAGATATTGTTTTCAAAAATGTACAATGAATATTCTTTAAAATACTTTATACTGTTTTGAGTAGATTTATGATTTTAGGTTACTGTGTATATCAAGCTATAAAATCGGAAAGAAAAAAAGATTAGTTTTATGCAAACACAGTTACAAATATTTGGAACAATTAATGGTTTCAATAATAAGAGGCGTTACATACAAATATCTATTTAATACTGTAAATCAGATTATTTTCAAGTTTTTAAAATCTACTGTTACTTAAACTAGAACAAAATTTGTCATAATAATTTGTATTTACCATTAGGTTCTGTGACAATAAACCATTATTCTATTCTATCAGACCTACTCGTAGTACACAAAAATATCTGCTATGATGCTTTGTATTTCTTAACTTCATGGCAAAGATGAGCTCGATATCGCGACAAGAATCGTTCGGTCCGAGCGACGGACCCCTGCGATAATCCGCTGATACGACTCTATAGAACTAGTGTCACGACACTGTTTAACAAAAGATACAGAAATAGCACCCAGCCGTGGGAAATAACGGGACGAAATCATCATAATAATCTTACAAGAGAAAAAAAAACCAAAGAGAAACTTTAAGACAGACGACTGACGATGAAAAACGTCAGTCAAGCCGTTCACACGTGAATAACCACTTATGAATCGCAAAAAATGCATTTGATCATCGTTGAACGTCGAAAAAAATGTCTCCGAAACGAAAAATCATCGTAAAAAAGAATCTTCAATGTACAAAATGAGTTACGTCGAGAGAGTACGCAACAAATTAATGGAAAACATTTGGGACACCGCATTACGCGATGCGACATTTCTGCGACAAGTGCGAGTTGCGACATCGACGTCGAAAAAACTGCTAATTGCGACTACAATGGAGTACAAAGCGACCGCTTTTCCCACGGAGCATCCAAGAGCGCATGCGTACCGATCATTTCGTGCGTGCTCCTCTTTTATTGCCAAAAATTAATGCCCAGTAAACAGTCCTTAATTACCGGCCGGTCTTGTTAAACTCCGTCTTGGACGGCCAATCGCCCGCTCGTCACACAGAAGATAACATTTCGCCGAAATAAAAACCAGAAAAGGCATAAAAATCGCAATAACCGAATAATAATATTACATGTACCAGTGGAGTATCTACCCCATGATTTTAATGTCGATTTTGGTGTACAATTTTCTTTTTACTGCATTTTAATTTATTGGCCAAAGCAGTTTTAACCAATCCGGTCTCAATAGCGGGCAAGTTTGTAGTAAAAATTGTAATTCCAAGCGTTAATAAATCGCCAAGTCACACACCCCTACCTATTTCCATTAAATATTAAAAGCAGATGCCACTAATGAAATGCAAACGATTATTAATGCTACACATGCTGATGACATAAAAATTTACTTGTATATCATAGGTAAGGTTTACGAGACACCTCCGAGAAGCCTTATGAACACATACGCCTCACACATTATCACGAGAACTTAATAAGATTATTTTAATAAAGGTATTATAAGAATTCATGTCATAAAATTTTAAGGGGCTGATTAAGAATTATGCCAATATAGTGAACTTTAAGAATACTTTAAGAAATGAACAACAAATACAAGATAATGATTAAACAATCTATTCTTACTTAAACTCTGGAATAGAAACAGAACAGACAATTCACAAACCTGCTAAAAATATATATAATATTCTATGCTGTGGGCAAAAAAATAATAAGTTCAAGTTGCAGCTGAAAAGTTTATGCAGTAGCCTCAAGGTTTAATAATTTAAAATTAGTTGTTATTGATCTTAGCTCAAAACACTTCCACAAATACACCCTTACGTCTTAGTCAAACAATATAACTACTAATACTTTTTGGATTAGACTTTTTATAATGTGCTACTTATTCGTCGTCTTCACTATTACTTTTGATGACTCATTATGCTCTGCCAAAGGCTGGTTGTGGTATGGTTGCGTTGAAGAATTGAGTATTGAGTACTGATATGATGATCGGACGTACAATGAAAGATTGAGATGATTTTGAAGCTACTCTTAACTTTGAAACTGACGGATATTAAATTTACATAAATGACAGGCATTAAAAATAGTAACAGAGAAGATATTTAATAAACAGAACGCGTAAGGAATTTCATCGGCTTTCTGGAACCCATGTCGGATCCACTTTCACTTCGCCTGAAGGTGTCAACCCATTACCGTATGGTGGCTAGACAGACGCAATTCCTATGGTAATTAGCTACAGGCCCAGCTGGATAGGACAGGTTGGCTTCAACTAGTGCACTGCAGGCATTAACGATTATAGCTACAGGAAAGTCAGGTTGGCTGGTGATGAGAAGTGAATTAAGGGATTTGATATTTGTGATGATAGAGTACAATTTGAAAGTTGTGGAATAGTGATGTTTACCGACTATTGGGTTTTAATTGGCGCTATAAATTACGTAATAAATATATTTATGTATGTAAATGCTTTTTTGTACTAACACTAACAACAATAAAAACTAGAAATAAAGTTGTGTACAAACAAAGGCGGATGTATTCCACTTCGGGTGTTAATGTGTTAACTTGTTAATAAATTATTAATTTTAATTTCTATTTGTAATTCAAGTCAAATTCAAAAAACCCTTGTAATATTTAAAATCCCTTAAAAGTTTAGTCATAACGCTTTATGTAAATCTTTTCTTTTTGCAAATTTTCTAATAAAACTAGACTCAATATACAAAATCAGTATACTTTTCAATTTCTCACGGAGCACGTGTGCAAAAAAACTTACGGTGCTATGCTACACGAGGGGCTGAGGAAACCCCAAAAACAGGTTATGAAAGGCCAGGTTGCCATATTTGAGACCAGCCCGCGACTGGATTAGTCGTAAAAGGTTTAAACGGGCCGAGCTTGCCTTTTGCTACCCAGCCACGTGGCTTTATTTGTTTGACCGTCTTAGCGTCATCGCACACCCTTTAAAAGGCAAGGATGCTATATTTTGTAAGGTCGTGGAGTTGATTCACCTTCTTAATATGGATTAAAGGAGATCTTGGCTTTAACGATTCTTGGTATCTTATTTTGGTTGTGTGGGTCAAAAATCGCATTCATGGTAACTGCTAAAGTTGTACTATCGTCTTTAGCGCCTACAAATTCTCCTTTTCTACAAATAGTTATTGTCACAGTACTTGGACTTTAGAGAATTATATTATTTATGCACATGATTATAAAACTAAGATGCCTTATTTGTTATCTTTGGTAGTGGAAAATCATTTAAGTTACCTTAACTATGTACATTAATATGACACGAAGCCTGGTCTCTGTTGATTCTCTAATCGTTCAATTTATTTGAAATTTGAATGATGCACAATACTGCACAATAATTATTTTCAACCTAGATTCTACAACCTACTAGTATTTATATATATTGTCAAGTATTTCTTATTAAGTAATGGTTGGTCTCAGTTTTCCAACGAACAGTTGCATTATTTTGTTAACATTGGATTGGCTCATTAAAATAAATCAACAGGTGCCACATAAAGCACGGTAGGGGGTGGCCGATTCCTCATCGCAGTTACACGTAAGCCTGTAAAATCGAAAAGTGAAAGCTGAACAAGTTGCATTATCTCTTACAACAAGTCGATCAGAAGTCTTAGTAACGTGACAAGTTTTAATAAGATTAAGACTCGAAAACAGGTAACTGACAAGTTCATTTGGTTCAGTGATAATGCGTCCGTGCGCCAAAAGCAAACTATTATTGTATAAAACTTGAATTTTGGTACCACAGGTACATTTGGTTGCAGGATTGCTAATGTGGTGACCGTTGAATAACCAACCTTATCAAAAATACAGAACCTCTATGTACTATTATTCAACTGCAATCTTGTGAACAGAATAAGATTTAAAAACGACAAATAAATAAAATTAATATTATTATTGTTGTTCGATATACCAATCGACAGAATTGTATGAGCTGTAGAAAGGAAAATCCCTCCTAGCGAAGATCTGTCGATCCTACAAACCAGGTAGAGAATTAAGGACTTACACTCAGAGTCATGGCTTATTGGATTTAGAAAAGGATATTGATAGTAGAAAGGTGAAACCGCTAAAGCGCCAGTTTGAAAACTTAACAGAAATAAAATTTAAAACTTATTTTTGTCCAAAAAAATATATATTTCATTTTGTATGAGGAGATAGGTGTCGATTTCGACCAAGCGACGTTTATAGAGTTCACCAAAAAAAAAACATCATCGATTTTATGACAAGTGCAAAAATATGCAAATATTAAAATAAGCACAATGTTTGTTTTGAGAGCTCATCAGATGCGCTCCAAAACTCGATTACAGAAGAAGTTAATACATTTTATTAAAAAAAAAACAAGTTGGTTAACCGGAATAGCGGTACCGTATGCAAATTGCAGGGATCATGTGTAGCCAAAACGGCCTACGGTTGTGGAGAATGTATTTTAAAAGCGACAATGGTGTTATAATCATCGTTTAGAAGTAAGAAGCATTGAGTACTAAGGATTGTGAGAGCGAGGAACTGGTGTAGTGGCGCTCTTTGCGGAAGACCAATAACGATGATGAATTACAAGTCTTTTAGTGCTTTTATATTTCGCAGAAGTAGATTTCCCACCGGAGCAAAACAACAGAATAAATATGTACATGATATTGTCCAAAAAATTATAACGTCTAATAAAAAAAGCTAATAAAACCAAAACAAAAATGCAGTCAATTATTTAATAAGACATAACCGATAATGAAGTATATCATGTTAATAACGAAGTGAATGTTGCCAGACTCGTTCATTAAGTAAAAATCTGTATTGCTGATATTGAAATTGTCATTCAACACATAATCAGAGATTGCACAGTGGCTGGCGACAAAGTGGTAGACATGGTTTTTAGCGCTTGGAGCGCTAGATTTAGATCTTAAATAACTGAAGATAAATGCAACGATATCATATTTCTTGAAATGTGTTCGGCCGTTTTGAGTTCCATGAATTATACGGAAAACTTGAAGCGTTTTATATCTTTTCAGAGATCAGTCAAAACGGATAACCTTGCATCGAAGCTAATTTGTCCGTATATTTGTCTAGAGGATAACTAGAAAACTATTGGACCAGTTAAGCTCATATTAGAAACATACATAAAGTATTTGGCCGTTGGTGCAGACGAGTTCTGCAGTGGAGACCGCGGATCGGCACGCGCAAAGTAGGACGCCACGCCGCCAGGTGGACCGATGACCTGAAGGAAACGGCTGGATGTGGAGGGCGGAGGACTGGGTGCGGTGGCGTTCGTTGGGAAAGCCATAGACATAGACATAAGTCCAACAGTGGGCGTCTAAGGGCTGATGCGATGATGATGATGAAGTATTGGCAACAATGAGAAGATTATCGAAATTCCAGGGAACAAATATTTTCCGAGTATTTTAGGAACCAAATTGACCCATTACCATGCTGCTTTTATTGATGAAACAAGCGAATAATTAGTTGTTAAAGAACATTTTTCTCTACCATCTCTAGTGTTATGATGGAGAATAATTGAAATTACGTGGCGCAGCTGCGCTTTACTTGCTTCGTGGTTTTGTATATAAGACACTCCTAGCAGGTTAGCGGCGACTAGGGCGATTAGTTTAAACGCCGCTCTAAACAATAATTACCGATTACTGGAACCGGTGCGTTAGACAGTAAAGTAGTAAACTAAATGGTCAGGAATAATCAATCATGATCACTTGTTAGAAAAGAGTAAAGAATAGTATAGATAGACAGATTAAAAAGGACGTAGCTCTAAAAGGAAATATCTACGAATGCATTAGAAATTACTTCAAGTTTTATTAATAGCTTAGTTGCATACAACTATAACACATATGCAACAAAATGTGCACAGAATATTCAACACCTTGTCAATAAAACTTGAATAAGACTTAATTGCGCGTTAATTCTTGTGGGGAAGCCTCAATCGGTGATCTTGAAGCGACAATAGATGCTATCAACAATACCTAAGCTAATGAACAATAGGCAACTGCCCTTGAATTAATAGACACGTATCTAGACACATATACACCTACCCAATAACTAGATGTTAACGAAATCAATGAACAAGTTAAAATAACAGTATAAAAGATGCATAAAGTCCCTTAAAACTATTAATAGAGAAACCTAAAGCATATTGTTGTTTTATGATGACAACAAAACATTCTTTCTTACACTCAACTGTTCTTGTTTGTACGTTGGCTTGATTTGATTATACACTCATAGTGTTAAAGAACCAAATGCAAATGTGGCTTAGCATGGATATCAATGGCGTCGATAATTATACGTTTATAGTCTCGTGTCCATTTCATTCATAAACAAGCGAGATTGCTTTATGAATGACCGTGTCGAGTCTTGCCCTTAATTTATATTGTCGCCTCGTCAGACTTCCAAGAGTTTCCTGCTCGCCTATTACCATTTATCGAATCTTGCCCATAGGCTATCATTTTGTAGGCGCTAACCTGACCTTGATTTATAGAGTTCATTCATAAAGCAACAATTTACATCTAATATCGACTGAAGTTTATAAATTGATACCATTCTCGCCTGGTCTTTAAACGCTAGAACGGAGTAATCCAAGATATGACTTTATCACATAAAATAATCGTTAATTCATTAGCGGTACACACGAAAAAAACAAACATAACTCATAGGCGCTTGGTTGGTTTAGTACGAATGTAAACTTGACCATCTGTTAATAATTCCCTTCTTAATGGCTTCTCATGGCTGAATAAAGTATTGCGCTAAATAAACAAGGCTTATCTGTGATCTCCACAATGCAACGAGTCCTGGGTACCAGGATAACAGCAGCCGACTGAAGCGCCGCCGGAGCTCGATAGCATCACGCCGATACGCATCAAGGAAGACCAGTTGTCAATACATTTCACCTGCGAGCCAACTTGATGGCCTGTCGAAGGCCAGAACGAGTTCCCATGAATTGTGTTGCGTGCGAGACATTTTTATACCTCTGTCCGACAACGTATACCAGTAGCTTACAAGTTAATATATTTGCGAGCCGAAGCATTGCATCGATCAGGGCATTCGAACAATCGACAGACTTTCTAATTCAACTATCCAATACGATTTAGATCACCGTAAAATCACCGTGTTAAATGCTAATTTCCGTCTCTCTATGCAAATTAAATGCAATGCCACTAAAGTGCATTAAGACCGGGCAAATATTCCGCTAAACTTATTTACGGGACAATTCAGACGTCGAATCCGAACACAGGTGGTCTCGATAAAAGGTTCGGTGGACGCCAAGCGCCTCAGAGAGGAGATGCCGCCGTCCCTAAAAGGATAATAATACGTCGTTCCGAAGTTCCTGGCCCGAGAATTCCGGGGACTCCGGGAGAAATGTAAATTGTCCCGGCACCTGACAAATAGCTTAATTAACGACTAACACGCGACACGAGTTATTGCGATTATCCGAATGCTTCTGCGACTATGCGTACCATTACGTGAATTTTGACATCTTAAGATTACAAATTTGCTCTATGGTAGAAAACTGTTTCATATCGAAAAAAAAATTGCCATTGTCGCCAATAACGTGATCTACGAAGTAGGAAATCTGGTTAATCAACATATTGTTCTTAACGTCGCTTTAGTATCAGCTCTCATTAGGTTTATATGCCCCATGTAATACCCTTAAGGTTTAAGTAGCAGAGGTTAAGGATCCGATTCAATTCCACCGAACGACAATTCAAGCAATAAATGCCTCCGAATACAATGAACAAAAGGAATTGAGAGAAACTTATTATAGCCCACATGCAGCAATTTAACGAAGGCATTAAATTTCAAGGTTGAAATGGGAGTTAGGTTAAGAGATTTAGTTTTTTCGCAATGTTATGTGTCAGTAGGTGTGACGTGGGCGCGAACGTGAGGGCCTGTTGCTTTGTGCGTGCCACCGCACGACCACTCGCGTGGGCGAACGGAGCAATACTGACACGGATCGGATGGGTGCGTTACGCATACGTTCAAAGCAACGCATCTAACGATTTGTCTATGGTGTTTTGACAGCCCATCAAAGTGTAAACTCCAAAAGTTTGAAGAAGTTTTCCAACACGATAAATTGTTTTTCAAAACTTTCGTCTGTCAAGTCTCACTATCGATCACGCAAGCAAAAACAGAATCGCATGGAATAATGTCCAAAATCGAAGTCGTTTCGAAAAATATCGAGGATTCCTTCGAAAACAACAATGGAGGCAAAAAATGTTTGTGATTGTTCAATTGCATGGTAACGAGGACAAAACTCGAGCTTTCCCACCGAAATCTGGTTGTTTGGTGAATTTTTTGTTAATTGATTGGAAAAAATGTCTCGCTGCGCTCTCGGATCGCAATCAAATAAAAACCTACTCGTTAATGTTTTATGTATGAAAGTCCCGAGGCCGATACATAATGGATGGGGCCCCGCTGCTGCTCGGTGCGTTCGGAAATTTTTGACAAACCGACACATATCTGTGATCTCTATGGTGTAGTTGCAGCTTTTGATTTTACGACCATTACTTGAATTATATATGGTCAACTAAAAATTAACTACACAAGCATTGAGTGATTTATATACTTACTGCTTGTTAACCACACACACAAAAAAAACATGTGTAACAAAAAAATATTATTTAAATATTTCTTAAATTGTATGTCATAGTCATTACATTTCAAGAAATTTCTATAGCTAGTTTTCCTATCCGTTTTGCGAATCCCTAAGAAAAGAGTAACCAATAAGTTCCGCGATCTAGGATACTTTTTATATAGGAACACTCGGTATAATTTAAATAAACCGAGACCAACGAGTTACAGTAAACAATTTTTAAGTAATTCTTAGCGAGATATTCATTTCAAATGACAGCTGTCAAAATTTGAAACAGCCATAACTTAAAAATAGTCTAGTTTCAGTAGTATTAGAGATATGTGTCTTTCCTGGATTGAAAGTTTTGGATCAGGTCTTCATTTCGGATCACAGCGGTACAAATTTAAAACAACCATACCTCGAAATCTACTCAGTATTTTTTCTCTCCGGTAGGTTTATTGTACACGCCTTTAAGAGTAAGGGTTCGATATGAAAATTACTAAAAATTAATTTATTGTATTCCGTGTGGTTCCCGGCTTAGAATAGGGCCACCCCTATCTTTCCCGTGGGTGTCGTCAAGGCGACTAAAGGATTGCACCAGGGACCGCCAGCAGCGTTCTTTTGTGTGTGTATGTTAAGATCATTACTGCGATCACCAATCCGCCTGCCAAGCGTGGTGATTATGGAAAATCCCCCAAGGGACATCTAACCAAAAGTGGTATTCTATTGGGGAGGCCTATGTCCAGCAGTAGACGTATTTAGGCTGATGATGATGAATTTATTGTATGGTCGTAGAAAAAGGGAAGGAGGGAGAGGGCAAGCGGTAACAAAGACGTTTCACCTTAAACACCTGCGGTAATACCGAATGAATACCCCCTTTTTTTAATAATAGAAGAGCTAAATAAGAATATATGACTTGCTTTACCAAGGTTAAGACTTAGTAAGGTCAGTAAATCGTTCACGGGGCAATGTATACGCTTCTACAACAAACTACCAGAGGAAATCTTAAATATGACGGACAGAAAGTTTAAGCTTCAAATTAAAAAACAACTTTGTAAGAAAGCCTATTATAAAATAAACGATTATTTGAATGACAAAGATGCCTGGTACTAATGTTGTTTCAGCTTCGCACATTCTTTATATAATTGTATGCAAACTTAATTTTCAAAGATGTGTTGCGTGAAATTTGTTACGCCGTTTCTTCTTCACAGCGCTAACACCTTTGGAACGGTAGTCGATTAAAAAAATTTACGTGTATAAATGTACCAAGTGTACTCATATACAATAAATGATTTTAACTTTGACACTTCGGTTACCGCCAAAAAATCACAATGATGAAATCGAAAAAGTTTAATGCTAGTCAATGAGCGATAAGGAATCTACTTTAAATTTGCGGTCGTATCCTATATACAAAGCCGTGGAATTAAATAAAAAAAACCCTTAAGAATTCTTGCGACCAATCTCACATTCGGGACTCGCACAAAGTTTTCTCGACCAATTATCTTCCAGAATTTAACACCCAGTGTCCACATATAACAAGGTGCTAATAGTCGGTGATTGCTAGTAAATAATCCCTAATTTATTGCTGGTCATAGTTAGACAGGACACCTGAAGGACTATTTCGGTCCAACCAGTTGCGCAGGCGCATCGTTAGCTCTGCGCAGGTGTGGCGGATGACTTGGGTATTAGTTACAATTTATTTTAACAGATGGCGTTTATTCCTTTCCATTTTGCTAGTAGTTTTTATTACACCTCATTCATTACCCGCTATAATGTGAGCTTATTTTTTGTTTTCTTCTTTTAAATAAAAGGCAAAGACTTTTACAGTTATTACAGGATGTGAAACTAAAAGCATTCACTCGATAACACTTGTCGTCGAGATTTCCCACACAAATTCTGTCTAACAAAATGGCAATCACTAAAAAAGATTTTAAAAGATAATAATAGGTACCTTCCTACTATCAACCTACAAGACCTGTTTATATTTCATTCACAATGTATCCTATTTGTTGATTCTAATAGTGTAATAATGATAATCTACAACAGGAAGCAATTAATGTTAAGTTCATAACATTACATGTAGAGTAAAGCATTTAAGATGAATTAAAAATACATCACCTTACATTTATATTAATATTATTAATAAAAAAAATAGACACGGTAATAAAACATGTTATAAATAATTAGGAAGCTTTGTAAGTGTCAAGGTTGGATAAAAAACAGTTTTTTTAAATATAAAACATGTTTTAAACAATTTAAACAGTTTTAAACAATAAAAAACATGTTTTAAATAATAAAAAACATGTTTAAAACATGATTTAAACACTTTGTTTAAAACATGCCAACCCTGGAAAGTGTTAAAAAAAATTACAAATAGTTTGGATAACCCCGCAATACAAAATAGTCTCTTGGAGTCCCAACTTTATATCGGCCGATAATTTAGTCAGGCTCTTAAACAGTATAAAGATGTATGCAAGTGCGCACACTATGACGATTTGTTGGCCCAGTGTGCGCACTAGCAGCTCAATCCGACTAAATTATCGGCCGATATAAAGTTTGCAGTCTGCGGGGACTCTAAAATTGTGAACATAACAAACATGAATAATAAAAAACCGTAACCATAACTACCTAATTCTAGGTTTAAGAGTTTTCAGAATCACGTTGCCTTATTAAGTTTATCATGATCCTTAGAACACAATAGACAGAAATAATGCTTCTAGAATAGAAAAAAACCAACCATTGTTTAAAAAGTATCCTTAATTCCAGTGAAATCGATGAGAAAAACAGAAAACCATTGTATGGCAAACGCATGTGACCAAAATATCCAGTACCACAGATTCGTGCGCATAACTTACGCATTCGGCACAGTTTTCTCGAAAACTCGTGTCGTAAACGGTACGGTCGTGATTCTCGAAAAGCCTTTGATATCAGCCGACTACTAACGAACTACAGATACACCGATTAGTCGGGTGTAGTCAGGACGTCAGACGGGCGGACGAACTGTCAATCTTGGAAACTAATCAGTATGTGGACGGAATGACAACTGTCTACTGTTAAGATTGCATTAGATTTAAAGATGTTTTGAATGTAACAAGAAAAATAACAACGATATCGAAAATGTAGATAACGTTGTTCCGATTTCGCTGTAACAAAGATACAGTATCTCTTTAGGTTACACTTTATTTTTGGGTAAAGGAATGAAAAGTACCTACATATAAATTATAAAACAAAGCCGTTTCCTTCACAATAAGGATAACAAAAGTTTAGTAAATAACAATTTCAATTTTCTACCATCCGAGTAGGCAAAAGTGGATAGACGGAAGAGCAGCGCCGCGCAATTTGCAAATCACACCCAAGTACTAGGAACACATGACAAGAAGGCGCTAGGTGTCGCTAGGAGGCGGGCCGGCGCGCCAGACATTCCCTTCCCTCAAGCGAACGCCGTCCAATCAAACCTGACCTCCCCTGCCCGGCGGTGCTTAGCAATCTCCAACGTAACAAGTGTTAATCAGTAGTCAGATAAGAGATCTACGTATAATGGAAGTGTATCGCTACCTCTTACAGTGTCGTGGGCTCCTGGTAGTTGAGTTTGATACGCGGCCGTTCTTGTGTCGCTGCGCGTGCCGCTGCCGATGATGTTTCCGCAGAGACATTATCGGGTGTTAAATAAAGTAAATAATTCTAGAATTGAATACCATTAAAAAAATGTTAGGTATTTCTCATCATTCATGTTAGTTATTTATCTAGTTGATAAATAATTAATAGATAAGTAATAACTAGTAATAATTTATGTATTAATTATTTTCACTATAATTATCTGTTCAATCGGAAAGTCGAAGCAAGCGCTATCTAACCTACCATTTTGTCAGGCTAACTAGTACCTCTTATCAACGCGAGATGTCCTGCAAAGCGACTCCTACATTTGGGCGAACTCTTCCTGCAATCTGAGTGCCTGGTGTTTCGGGTCCCATATTTGGCACTTTCGATTTTGTTCCGAGTACAGAGCGAGAAAAAAGTTAGTGCTGGCCAAGCGAATCGCTTCGTAAGCGCTATCTTTAATCGAGATAAATCGATTAGATTGAATCGTTTTTTACATATTGCTTGGTAATGTTACAATATTTTTCATTGTTATTGTATTAAGCTGAATTAACTATTTATTTATGAAATATTTTTTTCTTTGAAAGAGTTTTTTTTTTACAATTCAGTAACAATACTGATAATTAAATAGTTGTATAGTATAGTCCGCCTTTGTACACAGTTTAATTCCTATTTTATTATTGTTGTTGTTGTTATTATTTTTGGTACAATAAAGCGTTTACATACATACATAGTATTATTCAACTATTATCACAAAAACTGTTAACAATTTATTCGAAAGTGCCAACAGAGTTAATGAATGGATCAAGCGAGCGCATCTCTCGGCTGGATCTATCCCAGGCTGTTGGGAGAAGCCACCGAAATACAAAGTAGCGCCACACAGGTCGCGCCCGCTCGCATTAGCATTACAAAACTTCGGTGCCGTGAGATATGGGTCACAGATGCGCTCGCGCTGCCTCGTAATTAGCGTAGGCGCAATAAATAATTGTTTCATTTCGGAAGCCCGCACTCCTATCTTGGTATTTGCACATTTTAGAGCATTTTCAGATGAAATAGTACTTTTTCTAGGCACCAGAATAATCTCTTAAAGTAAAAAGTAAATAATTACTTCGTTTACTTAGGAATAAATAAGTATATCAATTTATTTTTAACGAATTTCGTAAAACTGCGTTAAAGAAAAATCTTAATAATGTTAGGGGATACTTAGGTGATTTTATGTTTAAAAATCAATCAATTATTGCATAATTAATCGAGACGAAAGCTAGTTACACATTATGGGTAATGGTTCATCATGGCAACCAAACAAATCCTAATAAAGAAGCCTCAATCCAATTGTGTCGAAATTGGGATCTTAAGAATTTAAATTCATTGTAACATAAATTGATTATTACCTTATTATTGTCCTAAAAATCTTGTAAAGTTACAAAACAGGCATGCCCTGTAAACATAACACCAACAAAACAATAGTTGCAAAATCTCGAGATCTTAACGCCGGGTCGTGTGGGAAAATAATCTCGAGAGCAATCTACATCCGAGCTAGGTCCTAATTAATTTAGTAATCGCTCGTGACGACTTATTCCGGCCCGCACCGAACCACGAACCTAACGAAATCACGACTCCGCTAGACAACGATAATCGTTATTTTAAATTTATTAAAATGTCCTCTTTAAGGACTGTATCGGTATGACTATATCGGACTGTATAATTTATTCTTGCATCGGTGGAAAGAGCCAGACAATGTGGGCTTGAGTATTATATTTTCTAAATAGGATTTATCTAGATAGATCGGCTTCTTTAACTCTTTCACCATAACTTGGAGCAAATGATTGAGTATTTGGATTTTGGTTATATATCTTCTTTCCTCATCCTTTCCTTATATTTTACAAACAAGGTATCTCTGTTTGCTGTGCGAGAATCTTTTTTGTGCATGGGTAAAACATCATTCACATGTATTACGGACTAACTTTTCTTTACTGAAAGCATACTTAAGTTTCCTGTGAGAAATTCATTAAGTGTTTAAAAAAATTCTTTTATCATCTTCATTATCATTATGTAGATGACGCACTGTTGGACAGAATCCGGATACTAAACAAAGCCGTGGAATATTGTGAGTTGAATAGTATTGTCATTAAACATTGATAATGCAAAAGCAAGCACATTTTATCAATATCAGGCTGACTTTCAATTTAAACACAAAAATATACATGTTATCACGTATGAAATCTTACACCCACCCACAACAATCCTCGCTCGATGCTACCAATGACATATCAAATAGTCCATTTAATTAATTTTGCCCAAATATAACCATTTTTAAGAATGATAAAACGCGATCTTGCGCTATTGACCATATATAGTCAATAACGCAAAATATGATAGCTAATCAATCACAAAACATGATAAGATATCATGAGAGAGGCAAAGGAGAATGACCAAAATTGTATGGGAGTTTGCCCTTGAACTTTTAACCTTGCGTCTGGATCAAATTGTCGTCACAATACAGGCAAAATACTCAGGATCATTATAAAAAGAAAATCGTTTAAATATTTAGTGGGAAAATTCAATAATCTTACTTGGAATAAAATCTTCGTTGGCGTGCAGTTTTCACAAAACCGTGGGTATATAGCCACGATTAACCGCTCCAGATATTGATGTCATAGTGTTGTTATTAGTCGACGACGGTATATTGCATTCGACACTACATTAAGCTCGTTAAAATAGATTTTGTCACCCAAATACACAATGTAAACAAACGGACCAAAACAAGTGTTGAAATCATATCGGATATGACGTCACAGTACGAAACCATAGTGCATATCAATAGTGAGGTTCAACTACATCGATTTAACAAATTGAATAATCGATATTTCGGTTACGTAACAATACTTTCATAAATATCTTTTAAGAACGTTCTACGTTTAAAGTGATACACACGTGTGTATCACTTTAAATCAGTACAAATAGTGTATTTCCAGTCAGTAAATGAAAAATATGATGGGTGTATTATTGCGCTAGTAACTGAAAGGTAGTATCAAATATTGTTGACAAATATCGATTATAACTATATATCGATTTTAATTCTGCTTTCACTACTCTAGTTGAAAAGATGCCGGTCGGCCGGCGGAAATCAATCAACGTTTATATTATATGTTATTTTTAAACTCCCTATTCCATTGACTTTAAAAAAAATTTGAAGGAATTCATAATTCAGACCAATATTTTTGGTACATGAATGGTTAAGACGCATCTTAGGCCCACTTTTGGTCATTCTCCTTTATGAAGCAAATACTTCCAAAACTAAACAACGATGCTTTGGGCGGCATGAGACTGCCATTTCGATTAACGAAAATACAGACAAAGACTGAACGAAGATAGACGTTGGTTAGAAAGTAGTGACTTTGGAACTGTGTATTTCGATTACACTATATATAATATTAATAAAATAAACATTGTTTTAGTTTCCGGAAAAGACAACACAAACAATTGTAAATTAAAAATTCCAAAAGAATTTTCAGAACTCAATTATAACAAAAACTTGCAATGCAAGTGATTCAGCTGAATAGATCAAACAAAAAATGCCATTCTTCCATAAATCAAAGAAATCTACAAGATTTTCTAGAACGTGCGAGCAAGAAATACTTCCTGCACAAGTCATCCACGTCCAAAGCAGACGTTCAGCTACTAGATCAAAGGGCCAACGATGTACAGCCAACAATTACACGACACAATACCGGTGCCGACAACAAATGCCGTCGTGTCGCACCGCCGCCGGCCCCCGGGGCGTCGCAATTAAAGTCCCGCTTGTGATCACTTGACCGGACTGATGAGTTGTCTCGAGGTTCGATTAATATGGCGATTGTTTTCAGGTACAGTTTCCTGTATTGAGAATTTAGAATCGAAAAAAGAAAGAGAACAACGAGAGGATCAAATACAAGCGCTGCGTGAGATAAGTTCTGCCAGGAATATGCGGAGACATTTGTGAATTAGGATCTTAAGTAGTTTAAAAAGCACTGTTATACCTCCTCCCGGATATGTAAGCCTACTGACTAAATAAATATAATTGTCTGATTAAGGATCTTGAGAGTTTCTATCAGCAGAATTAGCGCTGCATAATATAGGAATGAAAAAAGATGAAGATGACGTTACTAAGACGGCTGGCCCTCGCTGGATGCAAGTAGCCGAAGATAAAGACAATTGGAGTTCTTTGGAGGAGGCCTTCACCTGCGGAGGGGTTCTTGCAGACTAATACTACTAGATTAATAGTATTGTAAAATTGAAATTATGTTACGCAAGAAATAAAAGGCTTTTTATTTTATTTATTATTATTAATATAGGAATATGCTGAGTCTGTTGCCAATATTGCTAAATTTTCTGCACCAATTCCTTTTTGTTCGTTTTTGGCAATTATTTTTCTTTATCTTTCCTATTTCTTACAGTTCAGGAAAACTTACGATTAAAATAAATGACTTATCTTTCACGCTGGGGTTTCAAATTATATTGTATTTGGCTCAAGTGTCCTGTTTAATTTATCTCATCTTCTTTCAGAAATACCAGTATAAATGTACATTATTATAATAATTAAAACATAAGACTGAGTAAAACAAGACTGGCATCATAATGCAACCTTAATCGAATTTACGAAAAACCAACAAAGCTCGAGCTTAATTACGATTCTGGTGCATTGAAGGGAGAAAAAAAGGCAGCATCATCGCGCAAGCGCAGTATAACGAGGCCGGACGGATGCGCGGGCGCACGCCCGACTAACAAGTAACAACAGAGCACGCCGGCGACTTTGATACCCGCTGCGCGACAGGACCGCTTGCGTGCGCACTACGCGACCCACCTCTATGGTATAAGTTAAGCGATATTAGCATAGACAACCTCTTGGACGTAAGACTGGAATCTACGGGATCCGCATCTTGAATTTTAAAATAGTTGCCGACGATAATTTTTTAGGAAGATTATATGCGATTATCAGCATTTTAGCAACGTTACAAAATATTACATAATTTATAAGAAATCTTAAGAATTTTAACTAATTAGATTGGAAAGGAGGCACTGGTATTTTAAGGTAAAATAATATGAAATTCATAGTACAAAATGCCCGTCTTCACATTCCATAATTTCACTACAGACTACAATTTTAAATAACCATGATGAATGATCGAATGAAAGATTTTCTAGGTATTGTGATGGTAACAGCACAGTGCACAATGCATTTTCTCACTTTACTTACATTTACATTATTTCGTCCTCATTTATTGCACGTAATTTTATGGGTCGTGATTTATAGTCCGACGCTTATCGCTGCTAACTTGTGGGTTTTAATGGTGGATTTTGACGGACATCCCTACACGAAGCGCTTAGACATTGCTACAAGCACGGATTGACAATGTCTACCTGGTTAATGAAGCCACGGTTCGCTATTTTGCTTAGGAAAACCGTACTTTGATACGTTAGGCACATTTACAAGTCTCTTCCTTATTTTGTCCTATTTTATAGCTCCAACAACATTAATTAGAATCTTATACCTTTGTATAATAAATTCTAATTTACAATTATGAAGTTTGAAGATGTAGTCAGTCTTTTCGCTATAAGCTATTTTCTCCAGGAAAACGATGTTTAAATAAATTAATTATGTTGATGATGATCTTTGGTATCTGATAATTATGAATTATTAGTTTTAATTTTGAATTATTAATTAATTTTGTTGAGATTGGCAAAATGAATGAAAACATTTATTGTGGAATTCCTCCACGTTAGTTCAATAAGTACTAACTGTGACCTATCAACGTTATGAAATGTTTAAATTGATGATTCGAAGTATATGTCAAATGTATCTATGGAAAATAAAAAGAAATTTAGTCTCTGGTATCATTTATCTGGGATACCAGACAAAAGGCAACTTGATGGACAAGAGCCCCAGTATGGGCATCACAATCCAAAATTAAAATCCTTGTTTTAGTTTGAATTCCACTTTTATAGTATCTATTCACTACAACGCAACAAGGTTTCTAAGTTATAATCTAATAATGACGCAAAAAGCACAGGGGCTGTAACCCAAACCGATGTAAAAAATTTGTTATTGCAAATTCGGAATCAGAATGGAAATAGATTTTTTATTAGACCAAAAATTAATAATATGTATGGCATGAAAAATGTCAGATATATATTGCCTAAACTTGTAAATGGTCTGCCAAATGATATACAAAATAGTTATTTAACACAACATAAATACAAAAAACAGTTAAAAAAATATCTGTTGGCTAGCCAGAATAATGACTACATCTTATAAATCTGAAATGTACCTTAGATGTATGTAAATGCTATAATCTGTAAAAGTAGATAAGTTATTGTTGCGAACTCGTCTTCTACAGATAAACCTCATTTTTGGTTTAGTTAGAAGACTAGAAATTTAAAATTTATCTTATTGTTTTTCTTAATCAATAAAAAAAAAAAAAAACTTACGTCGAATGGTCTGGAGTCCCGTGTCTCTTAAAGACACAGGACCCAGACGATTCGACGTAGATTTGAATTCCGAATCCGAATTTACAATAGCAATAAAATTACATCTATTTTGGTTACAGCGTTTATAAGCATTTTATGCGTCAATTTGTATTTGTTTTTACTTTATATATATTTTATTAAGAGCACTGTCTCTCTCAGTATAATATAGTTTGTATTATGTTTAGTATAGTTATGTTATTGTTATTTATTATATTTATTTTATGAAAGATATTTTATTTGCCGTGTAGGATCCGGTAGAGTAGAATAGGACCACTCCAACTCTTCCCGTGGATGTCGTACAAGGCGACTAAGGGAATACAATATAAAACATCAATCAGGCCTCCCCAACCCGTCTGGCCAGCGCGGGGAGTGTAGGCCAAATCCTCCGTCTGTCTCCGGCAGATGAGAGAGGGTTGTGCTCCTGCAGTGGAGACAAAAATAACCTGATGATGATATTTATTTTACATTCAGTTACGTAATCTATTATGCACTTATTTTGTCAAGGGGTATCACGAAGCGAAAAGCGGGCGAAGGAAAGTCGCTTTGCAACATTGGATTGCGCAAAGTGGCGATACATCGTCTCTGCCTACCCCTCTGGGACTAAGGCGTAAACATTATGTATGTATGTATTTGCCTCCTCGCTCTTACTACCTTGTCTCATACCCTGTATGGTTGGCTGGTAAAGATTTTTAGAGACGCTCGCCTTTGTACCTACACAAAATGTCTTAATTGTATTTAGTCTTTAAAATTGCCAATAAAGAATTAAGACCGCATAGATGTACATGGGTAAGCTTATTATTATCAGTGTATTTTTATCGTGCAATAAAGACTGATTGAATATGCATATAATTTACAGACCAAAATAATTACTCAACATTTTAACTATCGTTAACATTGTTGTTTTAGTAAAAGGCGAGAACTTTAAGTATTACTTAATGCATGAAGGACGACTTGAATATAATTTAATTCGGTTTTTAAAATCTCAAAATGAGCGACTATAATTACCAAGCATTTAAAAAAAATTTAATCTGAGGCGAGTGTTACCATAAATTAATGTTAATTACACCTTAGATTTTAAGATCCAAAAGGTGAAATACCATGATTCAATTTTTTGCATTTTATATCGACCAGGTTTATTTAATTTTTTATTTATTTATTACCAAAAAATCATCGTCATTGTACCAACAAGCAACAAGATATTAATTATTAGCTTTAGTTAGACTAAAAGGTGTAGTTATTTATGCCGGTATTCATTACATACATGTAGTATATTTTATTGTTCGTTTTAAATACTAATTAATTTAATGTAACTATTTTTATGGTTGTTGCATACATGTATTAATCAGATCTTTACCTAGTATTATATAATATATCGCAATGTTGTTCGCCATACATTACATAAAGTGGCATCACGGGATGAAAAGCAGGCGAAAAATGTAGCTTTGCGACGTTTGTAAGGATCGCGCAAAGTGGAGATACCTACCCCCCCCGGGACCAAGGCGTGAGCATTATGTATGTACACATTTAATACGTAACTTAATAAAACTGATTTTAAACATATCCGGTAAGTTGCTTAAAATTCCTCTCATAGCATACCTAACTATTTTGGATGTCAAAAAATATAAAACTTAACAGTTTATCGCCCCACGGTTTTACCTGTAGTAATTCATATATACCTAGTTTCGGACAGAAACTTGTTCTTACATGGCAAAAGTAGTCTTTTGTTAAAATACTTGCATACAAACTCTCTTGCAGCATCCAGGCTTTCTACTTTTATTCAAATTAGCTATGATTCTGATATTATGCAATATTTTAAAGTCTCTAATGACCACAGAAATCATATCAAGATTTCTATCATTGACCGACTCATCCATCCGAGTTGGGGTACAGAACTAATGTAGTTAAATTAAATCGTCCTAAGTACCGACACACTGCTTTGAAAGATGAATTACCGACGTAGCACCACAGCACCCACTCAAGGTGGATCTTTTTGCCAACATTTGGTGCACATTTATGGACTAACGATATTATACCTACAACTAATGTCCTTAATTATGTTTTCACATGGGTCTAAATAATAATGTATTTATTGTTCAATTCCCACATAAATTTAAAAATATGTATATATATAGATATATCTATATCTAAGATAGGTAATAAAATAAAACAAGCGGATAAACCTAAGTTCATAAAACGCATATACGAGTAACTACCTATTTTACACAGACTACTAATTTACAATATCTATTGTTTGTTAGTATGTTCATTTAATTATTAACGAAATAGATTCAACAAAATCGGAATGATGTGATCGACTATTTGGACATCACTATTTCTCCAGAAAGATACAGGTGGCGCCATCTTTCGACGCGAAGAATTACTAAAAATGACGGATGTCATTAACATTTACGAAAATAAGACTACATTTTCCACTTTTTAAGCAAGGAAATGATCAAAACTGACCATGTAATAGACTTATGTGATTACTATTAAATGAACATTAGAAATTACTTTAGAAAAAACATCAAAATACTCACGAATATTAACTTTAAAACAGCTGACACCTGTCAAAACTTTCGTCACAAATGTCCACAAAAACTCGTAAAAATAATATAAAACACACTTTTTCTACTCCATATAACTAAAATTTATGTATAACATAAGAAAAAACATGCAGTTTGGAACGATTTAGGCAATATTCCACAGGTTTTCTTCGGTTAGCAAAACATAACCTACAATGTCAATAATATGACTTTATTTTTATGTTCTGGCTGAATTATTGTATTTATTGATGATGAAATACAATAAAACCTGCAAGCTCGACGTTCCAATTTGTCTTGTAGTTCAGATGATGATAATTTCAGTGTTTTGTGACTTATAATCATATTGCACTGTGAGGCATGTCTGAGTTGTATAATTAGCATTCTTTTATTTATAAATTTTATTTACTATTAAACTATAAAATTGCAGCAGTTATTTGCTTCCAATAAATTATAATTTGTTTAGTTTAGACATCATCTAAGTTTCTTGTTCAAATGCAAATATAACAATTTAATACTATAGCAATAAACTTCAGAAGTGGGAGATTATTTATATTGAATTTAATTTCTAATTGTGGTCTCAAACACTATTAGAATTATGTTTATTAATTATTCAACTGAACTAAGAGAGTTTATATTAATTATGTAAGGGTTTATGTTTTTATTTATTATTTATGTTTTACTTTTAAGTCCAGCGCACAACTTTAAATCACAATTTAATTTTATTTGGGAACTTATTTCTAGCCACCGAAAGCTTATCTTTTCACTGATTATGTGATCAGCTAGAGAGGATAGTATGCACTTTCACAGAAGCATGTATGTAAGCTGCCATCGCTCGAACAATCCATATGGAATATTGCCAAAAGCGGACTCCGGCACCCACCTTCTTCATTATCCCGGTCTTCCGCTTTGAGAATGTTGTGTACCGCCTCAGTTTATTGTCTATGTACTCCATCTTTATCTTTACACGCCCTTTGGTCTTCTTGCCGTTGGATGGTGGTGACTTCTTGGGCTGGAGGGATGCATAGCCATCATCTGCTATGTCTGGCATCGGACAGTGTTCCAAGCCGAGACTCTGAGAGGGGCGGTCGTCGTAGCACTGGTCGGATGGTCTTTTGACTCCTCTTGGGACGGGGCAGGGCTGCATGCCTGGCCGTAGGGCTCCGCCACCGAGCGAACTCGGAGGCCGGCCCCCGCCGTACATGTCGGGCACCTCGCCTAGCAGTCCCATGCCGTAGGGCGACCCGAAGCGGGGCTCGCGCGCTCCGCCGGGCGCGTCCATGATAACCTCGCAGTACGCCACAGTAGCCGGTGCGCGCACGCGCTTTTACACCTCACCGTTCGAACGACGAACGGAGACTGACCGAAACCGCGAAAGGACCGAGGGCGGGACTGACGACTCGGCCGCTCGGACCGCTACTGACTTCGCGCGGTTCCGTGCCGCGCGCCTCGACCTCTATCCGTCCCGCTCCAACGCCCGAACGTAGTGCGATTCTCATATGAGACGGGGAACCGAGCTCGGAAACGTAACCCGACACATTCGTAGGAAAAGCGAGTTGCACATGGAACCCGCGAACGTTTCAGTGCCCGAAATCTTGGTATGAAAATAGAGCTTTTATTTTGAGTTTATTTCGTAAATAGAAATAATAGAGTCGGAAGCGGAGCGCTCTCGCGCGCGGCGGCTGTGGGGGGGAGTGGGCCGGCCCGTGCCATATTTAGAGCGGACTCGTGCCAAATATGGCAATGGTCGGCCAAATGGGGGCCACTGAAATCCCTCCTACTTGCACCTGGCGATTTTCACGTCTAATAATTAAAAACTCTTGTCACGTTATTTATTGTACGGCCGGCACATGAGTGCGTTAAAATATTGCCTATCAGTCGACCTAACTCTCCATACTTAAGTACAAATAAGCTATTGGTACCTATTCACCAACCAGAACACCGTACCAAATGTATTTACTCGGTTTAAAACTAACAAAATAGTATTTTTCTAAAAGCTAGGTCAGAAAGTGTGGAGGTTTTGTTAAATAATAATAATATGTCAGACGTTCACACCAAATTATCCAGTCCCAAATTAGGCGGAGCCTGTGTTATGGTTACTAGATAACGGATAAACATACTTAAATAAATATATAAACATCCAAGACTTGGGTACTAACATTCATATTCATCATACGAACATTTACATTTTAATAAAACTAAATCGATTATACAAAAAAACTTTTGCACGACCTGGATTAAACCCGAGCTTTCCAGAACAGCACAGGAGGCAATGATCTTATCTAAAACAGTATGTACTCGTAGTTACCCAATTGACTAATTTCTGCTAATTTTATTATTGATGTTTGAAGGATTTTTTACCAACATCCATTGAAAAAGTATACTGAATTATTGTACTGAATTACAAGTATTGGATTATTTTTATTGCCGAGGGAAACAAGGGAAATACAATCTTGCATTCAAAATTCTAAATAGTTCAGTTAAAAATGCGCTTATCCACTTAGCATTCGTAAAGCCAAGTATTCAAACCGAACCTAAAGATGAGTAGGTACAATACCTACTAAGTTTTCAATGGAAGCAAGATACATTATGTAGGTACCTACATATACTTATATAATTTTTTTTAATAATGTTATGTATTTAGCAGTTTATCCGTCACGCCAAATTAAATGTCCGTCGACGATGTGGAATGTAGATAAAAGGTTTGCTAATTATTTTATTACAATTGAATACACAAAAACCGAAAAAAACTAATAATAAATATATGATAAGACATCTTTTTCTCCATAATCTGTCTCTGATCTACGTCAGAGAAAAAAACGTGGGGAACCAACAATCTGTAGGAAAAACCGAAAATCTTTCCTTCCTAAACGTCATACAAAGTCTACCAATTTGTGCTAGATATAGGACTTTATGTGGCTTGTTTAGGCCTTTGTTGTGAGAACAGTCCTGAGCCCAACAGTGGGACGTGTACAGGCGGTTAATTTACTTCTTTATTTGATACAAAATACAGTTTAAATATACTTAAAAACGATAAACAGGTGAACGCACTGTGACTAAGAACAATAAAATAACCTTAAAATGGAAAAACAACGCTGTACGGACGGCAGTGGGCGTCGCGGGCGGCAGCTAGTCGCGAAAACTTACAAATTTTAGCTAATAACCTCATAAAACTGGCATAAAAAGCAACTAATTTTATTTTCATTAGATAGCTATAATATTTATTACTATATACAGGTGTTAAAGTGGAAAAACACGAGGAAAAGAAGTTTCATATTAAATATGTCAAGTTTTAATACGCACGGAATTAAGTGGTGGATTATATCGACGAAAATAACCGTCATGGTGCATGGGTATGAGGACTATAATCGGGGTCCAAGTTAAAAGGTCTCTTCGGGGAATGAGATGCGGTGTGGTAGGAACGTCAAACCATAGAATACCTAAGGTCAAACTTCCAAATTGCAGTACTGCTACATGCTACTGTCACAATGCCCCACATGGATTTTAGCTGTACAAATAGGTCACTAACAACGATCTCTATGTACTACTAGATGGAGCGTTCCAAACAATCGCTCTGTTCCACGCAAGTAGCCACAACTCTTTCACATTCACATTGAAACTTATGCAGTTACTACGCAGAACATTTAATTATTATTAAATATTGACGCCACGGTTAAATAATGTCAATTGTGGCTACTTGCGTGGATCAGAGCGATTGTTTGGAACGCTCCATCTAGTAGTAAATAGAGATCGTTGGTCACTAACTAGGTTCTTCTTGTATGCAAACTTCATTTTTAAAAATGTGTTGCTGGAAACTTCCAGTCGCAACAAACTTGTTGCGACGTTTCTTCTTCACAGCAGCGCTAATAACACCTAGGAAGCGGTAGTCGGTAAAAAATGGCGTGTATAAATGTATCAGTGTACTCAAATGCAGTAAAGTATTTTGACTCATGCAAAATTATGGGCCGCGGCTATAGAAGCAACTCCTATTAAAGGTGGTGCAAGTTGCACCGTGCTACTCGTGTAACATCGGCCCGCGATAACATACACAGATTGTCTACATATTGCCTTATAATATGTGTGGTTTTCTTCACGATTTTCTTCCTTAGACGTTTGAGAACAGTATGTAGGTTTCGACGTTATATGCTGCTACTCGCTTTTGCGCCAACAGATTCCCTGAGCGTACGAGAAAATGTAAATAAGAAACCAAAACACTGACCGACCTTCAGCAATAATTTGAATACCAAATCGTTAACCTATATTAACATAGTCGTAAATAATAATAATAATAAATAATAATAAATATGTCAGACATTGACACCAATTATCCAGTCCCAAACTAGGCAGAGCCTGTGGTATGGTTACTAGATAACGGATATACATACTTAAATAAATATATAAACATCCAAGACTTTAGTACAAACATTCATATTCATCATACGAACATTTGCCCCTAGCGGGATTCGAACCCGCAACCTCCGGCGTGGCAGTCCGAGAGCTGCTTAATAGACAGAATGGACCAACGACCTGAAGAAGGTGGCCGAAAGCGGCTGGATGCGGATGGTGAAGGACCGGGTGTGGTGGCGTTCATTCGGAAAGGCCTATGTCTAGTAGTGGCGTCTAAAGACATAAGGGTGATGATATTTTTTTGATTACTGATGATGGTATGAGATTATAAAATTGTCCTTTGTTTTTTTTGTGTACCACTGCACCAGTCTCGTCTGAGCAGAGACGATCATTTGAAAGGCTACAGTAACGTAATTGTCGGAACAATTTTCCAAGCGCATGATATGGGCTGTAGGCAGTCACATTCCTTGCCAAACGTGGCACGCCAGGGATGGAGAGTTGACGCAATTCCATTCAATATGCCACTGTAGGGTAGGTATACGGACTATGAACATAGGACAACTTGTACCAAACTTACTGGCACAATTTTTGTAAGACCTATTTTGTTTCTAAAATGTTTGTAGGTAACTTCTGACCTTATGTCGAGCAATTTTAATGTGAGGGGGAGGAAGAGGAAGCGAGAAAGAAAGGATGAAGTAGAGAGAGAGAGGAAGGCAGCTGGGAAAGGAGGGAGTGGAGGGGACAGAGGATTATAGAAAAGTGGTAATTATTTCAGGTAAAACGTTAAAAAAATTATCAATAGAATATTGAATGCTTTACTCATGACAGAAAGATCTACTTAATACGGTATTTTTTTTTAAGTTTCAACAAGTACCTAATTTATACATCACTCTGACTTTTAAACTAAGTAGAAACTTGTGTCTTAAAAGTCAGTTAATCTGCGCGCTGTTATTTTACGCCAAATCCAATTACTTTGGTACTCTATCTCATCAGCGTGTTGACATCCACTGCTAGACATAGAATTAGATATTAAAACCCACGATCCCGATTTTCCGATCACACTCATGGTGACCATGTGTCAAGACAAAATAGGTGTTGAAGTCGTTGAACTGCTGTGTTTGATTCCACCTGTTATGGAGAGTGTTTTGTTTTATAATCACTGTCAAGTGCGTCATCGTTTCATCATCCATTATTACTAGGCTGTAAACCTTTTGTCTAGGTAGGTTTCCTGCGACGTCTACTGTATTGATTGATTGTTATTCTTTAAGAAAAATATTGTCTAAAATCAACATTTCAGATGAAAAACGTCCACTGATTATAGGGCTACAATACCTCGACTTCCTTCCTCTGCTCTTTGGTTTTTGCTCCATTCGTTGAAGTCACCGCTTTCCTTCCTTTACGCACTGTCTCCATCATTTAACCAGTCTGCTTCAGCCGCTGTGATCAGTTACGCGACAGATGATAAGTACCCGCTGTCAATTTAACCTTATTAATTGTTTTAGCTATATGGATTACTTAGTTATCGTCATCCAATCTCGAAAAGAGTAACTGTAAAGTTATCACGAGCAGAAATCTGCTGATAAAAGCAGAAGTTTTGCGTCTATTACAGCTTCAAACTTAAAAAATTCTGACTTTATTTAGCTTTGACGGCAAAATTTTAACACAAGCTATCTTTCTTTGCATAAATTGCCATCGTATTCCTTTACAATGAAAAGTCGCTGCAATAGTGGAATACAATCGGCAGAATGCCCTATCCTATCAGCATAACATACCGAGCATTGTGCGAATATCGTCATCTAGTAGCCAATTATTGAGGCACGCTCGAATACGGAATCGAAGACCTATGGAATCTGGCAACGCACTTTATGTCTCTATTCTTAAAAAGCCGGCGATTCTAATTAAAATTGTTTCAGCAGCGCGCGCCAAATAAATCGCGCTGGAAGCCTGGAACCCGGTGGCTTGTTTCGCTTTTCGCTTGTTTTGTTTTTCGCTTGCAACATATTTGTGCCTGACATTAACACCGAGGTGTTGGGGCTTACAATGCGTGCGCTGTCGGGGCCACAAAGGAGTAGTGTTGGGAGATTTGCGGGCAACACCGTTTAAATGTATCGACGTCGGTGCAACCGTGCAGGTGCGGAGTTAGGTTCAGATTTTAAAGAAGATTTAAGTCGCTTAACGCGCTACACAGAGGGCTATGCTCGGGGTTTGTTTGAAGGATATGTGTATATTTGTACTCCTTCCTTTACTTACCTGCACAACGTACCTTTTTATGTTATTCTTATCCTCTACGCAAAGGTTGTCTGGCTTTTAGCGATAAGACCGCCTAGATGTACATAATTATGTAAGTTACTTTATTATTGTATCTTTTTTATTTTTTTACGTGCAATAAAGAGTAATTGAATTGAATTGATATTTGCCGTGTGGTTTCCGGTAGAGTAGAATAGGACCACTCCAACTCTTCCCGTGGATGTCGAACAAGTCGACTGAGGGAATACATTATAAAACATGAATCAGACCTCCCCAACCCGTCTGACCAGCGCGGGGAGTGTCGGCCAAATCCTCCGTCTGTCTCTGGCAGGTGAGAGAGGGTTGTGCTCCTGCAGTGGAGACACAAATAACCTGATGATGAATTGATATGATCCTCAATATACAAAACAAAACTAAGTTAGCATAGCCGATAGCAATCCTGAGGTATAAGAGTCCTGATGGCGGCTGGCTGAGGATGGGGAAGGACCGGGTGTGCCTGTTTTAGAAAAGGCCTACGTTAGGCAGTGGACGATGATAGGCTGATAACGAAAATTTCACTACTTTAGAACAATAAGTACCTAGATACTAGATCGTTTGCTTTGTTACATGATTGTTTTTAAATATTCTCACGTAGGGCATTACCTTTATTGGGGTTACATATGAAATATATACCAGTACAAACATACAGTATATTAATTGAGGTTATAGGGTTAAATTAAATGAAGATGAGAGAGGAGTATTGCGTGCGTGGAGACTTGCAGTATTGCGGGTGGTCTAGGGTTCCAAACCTGTGGCGTACCAATTAATTTACGTAACTTAAGTATGGGTTGAAAGTGAAATCCAGCATGCATCAGACTGGAACGTAACGTGTGTTCCAATCCATATTACGTTTAAGTGATACGGCTCGAAGGACCATAATGTACGGTGTATCCTCATATGTTTGATGTTGATAGCCCGGGAAAGATGGTGTGAAGATAAATTGTTAGTTCTAAAATGGTATTTTCAGTATGACTAACAGTTTATCAGGATACTGATCTTATCCCAGAATCCTATCCTACTTCCTACTAATATTATAAATGTGTAAGTTTGGATATTTGGATGTTTGTTACTCAATCACACTACAACTACTGGACGGATCGTGATGAAACTTGGCACACATATAGGTTAGGTCCTGGAATAGGACATAGGATAGTTTTTATCCCGACGAAACATCCCATTCCTACGGGAAATACCTACATAATAATTTGTAATGATAAGTTGTCCACGCGTACGAAGTCGCGGGCAACAGCTAGTTAAATATATAAGTTGTAAGTTGCAATATGTAAGTTTATATATATTGTGTCACCTATTAACATGCCTACCTAGTTCATTGTGGGAATCTAGTAATACATAAACCAAAACTTTATTTAGTACATGACATTATATCAGTGCCGTGTGGTTTCCGGTAGAGTAGAACAGGACCACTCCAACTCTTCCCGTGGATGTCGTACAAAGCGACTAAGGGAAAACATTATAAAACATCAGTCAGGCCTCCCCAACCCGTCTGGTCAGCGCGGGGAGTGTAGGCCAAATCCTCCGTCTGTCTCCGGCAGATGAGAGAGGGTTGTGCTCCTGCAGTGGAGACAAAAAAGCCTGATGATGATGATTATATCAGTGTCCTATTAATAGGTACCTACTTACGTTTGGATGCCTAGTCGTTATATAAGAGGTATACTGATAAATTGCTTAGAATACCTCAAATTTTTCTCAGTGCACGCACGCGCACTGTACAGTGATTTCTGTACCCGTCTGGCCAGCGTACCGTTTGTGTACAAAGGGGGTCATGACCCCCCTGGATTTGAACCTGGCTACGCTAGTGCGGTCGTAAGTAAAGTTGCAGTCGATATATGGGACGGTGTGCGCTTTGTTTCTCGTTAGATCGCATCTTTTACTGTTAGCGTACTTATGCCTGTTTCGAGACAAAGTGTCTATCCGCACATTAATTGTTAGTGTTCTGACGATTATTAGCCGCTTTTATATATGTATATGTAGATATATAGTGACTTGGTCGTTGGACTCGAGCTCCTGAGGTCGTAGGTTCGATTCCCAGTATGAACTGACAATTTTGTAGGTATAAATAGCACTGTGCCGTGTGGTTTCCGGTAGAGTAGAATAGGACCACTCCAACTCTTCCCGTGGATGTCGTACAAGGCGACTAAGGGAATACATTATAAAACATCAATCAGGCCTCCCCAACCCGTCTGGCCAGCGCGGGGAGTGTAGGCCAAATTCTCCGTCTGTCTCCGGCAGATGAGAGAAGGTTGTGCTCCTGCAGTGGAGACGAAAATAACCTGATGATGATGAAATAGCACTGGAGAGAATCCTAGCTTAAGATTAGACAAGTGTATTAGTGCAACACCTTATTATCAAGCAATTTTTTTAATAATAAATATAACATTTGTCTAACCCCAAAGTAGGATTTTACCCAGTCCTACGGAAATAAAAATAAAAATAGAATAGTTCACAAACATAACATCCAGACCGGGGGCAACTTGTATAAAGTTTTTGGGAACTATGGAATTGGTAGGTTCAGCTCGTCGTTCCCTGACGAGCTGAGCAGCGTAATTTTGGAGTGAATAATAAACTGGTATTGGCAAAAGGAATATACTATTGGATATTGTAAGTAAATGCAAAATATATCTTGCTTGACAGAATCGAAATCTCTATCTGTCTCAAACAAAACACTCTCTCTTGTACTGTCTAAATTGGAAGAAATACTAAATGGCCAGCACTAAAGAGAGTACATATAGTTTACCCTAAAAGAGTATACAAGGCGAACTAATCGCCACAAGTGGTTTTTCCCCAGTGGAAATCGAAGCCATGATCTCTGACGCTCGAGTGCCATGACCAAGCCACTAGGCCAACGATTGCACCCATTGCCGCCCTCTGTATCCGCGCCTGGCAATAATTTTGATTTTAATGTATATTAAAATCACTGAATATAACTTTATATTTTGATTTATGTAAATAAATATGTTTATAGATCAGTACGTAACCAACAACCATATACATTTTCCCAATCAAATGAAATGGCATACGACAACACAGGCTATTTGCGTCTCAGAAAACAAACTAAACATGGGCACTAGCAGTAAAAACAAGTTTTTACTACCGCGGTAACTTTGCAGACCACAACGGAGATCTATAGTTTCTTTTGTTTCCGAGACGCAAATACGTTTGTTTTCTTGCGCCTTAACCCAACAGATGTTAGGTAGTTTTTAATGAGGCCTACAACAGTGCATTTATAAATAAATAACTATGCGAGTTATAAAATGCGGTCCGAATAAATACAAACCACGTGGAAAGGTATGTCCAAAACACGAATTCTTGCTCGCGCACTGCGTTCCAGTAGCCACTGCAACGGAATTTCGAGAATGCAAAAGAAAAAAAAAACAATTTAAAGTGGATTCGGATTTACTCTCGCAGCGTTGTGTATGGAATAATAGGTTTAAAGGGAGGTATTTAAAAGCACTTTAAAATTAATGAAAATAACAACAGACACCTCAAAAAAATATACAACTTGACAAAATTTAAAAACAAAAAATAATGCTCTCCACAACATGTTATGCTGAACGGCGAAATCATGCACACATTGAAAGTTGTACCTTGATACCTATGCTTTCCTAGTTACTTTGACGTAGTTATTTTGGTGATCTAATTTTTTTTTAATTCTTCGAATATTATTTTTTTATAAAAAGTTGTAACAATAATTTTCACATAAGTGCACCAAAAGAAAATTTATTAAAGTAAAAATATAAATTAAATTTTATAGAAAAAATATGGTTCAAAAACCGTAATTCCATTCATCATTCAAATTGTCCACTTTTGTATAGATATTTATAACTCACATCGTATTTGCTATACCTATACAAAATTAAAAGTGTATGTTATCTTTAGAGTCTATGTACCAACCGCTTTATCACGAATAAGTGATTGCATATTGGTGAAGACGCCCCATTTTTACACCACCTGAAAAACATGGTAGGGCCGCCATTTGCCACTGGCTCACTTTATTCTGTGTAAATTAATGATTATTTTAATATAGGTTACTTCATTATGAAAACTGAAAATATAGGTAATCAATAAAAAATAATCGTCCATATAATTTGTTTTAAACTTACATTATATTTAACTATATCGTGAACAAACTTCATCCACACTCTCTCATTTAGTTACCTACTGTAACAAACTTGGTAAATTACTAAATAGTAAACAGTCGTAACTCAGAATTTGCGGCAAGTTTACTGTTTGCATTGGACAATAAGAGCACGTGGCCGTAATAGCAACAGTCCAGAGAGGAAATAAGAAGCGCAGAGGCGCATACTTAAAAAGGGGGCGCAGAAATTACGTTACGACTGTCTAATGAGCAGAATTTTTAATCACCATTCTGATTTTTGTATAATCATGCGCAAAATTGAATGTACTGAGCAACCAAAGATTTCATAGTGATTGTTCTAGGTTTTAGTTACTGATATGTAACTGCGTGTCTGTGTCAATGTTCTTACCATTAGACAAAATTGTAATTAGAATGAGTTGCAAAGAGCATGCTATCGCGTCGCGCTATGCGTCGCCAACATATCCCCCAAGAAGTCGTGGGTTTGATTCCCACTGGGGACAGACAACTTTGTAAATTTTTTACAAGTTGGTCCCTGTCTAGATGACATATTTGTAAATGTCCAATTCTTGTTTAAAACCCATAGCACAGGAGAAAATCCTAGTTTGGGATTAGACATGTGTGTTTATGTATATGTGACTATTTATGGACCACTTAAGATCACAAATTATTATGTATTTCCCGTAGGAATGAGATGTTTTTTCGGGATAAAAACTATCTTAAGTCCTATTCCAGGACCTAAGTTATATTTGTGCCAAGTTTCATCCCGATCCGTCTAGTGGTTGAAGCGTGATTGAGTAACAAACATCCAAACTTTCGCATTTATAATATTAATGGTATACGTTCGCAAGTAGAGATTGTTGAGCGACTAACCACTTATCGTAATATAGTATTGTACAAATCGGGCAAAAAAAACGTATGTGGAGCCGATTTAAGTAGTACCATTATCTCATTCCATGAAGTCTACTTTTAAGGACACCTAGAGGCGCAAAAATTCACAGGGCGCATATGAATATCCAATTACGGCCCTGATGCCACCCACGCTACGCGGCGCAGCGTTACAAATGGTAGTCTAGTCGCTACGGGCAGCCTGTCCTATTGTTTACTAACAGATTAGAGATTACTATAAACGTTGACTGGTGAAACGGCTACGTCGGATAAGGAAGCAGGTTGATTTTAGGTAGATAGAAGAAAATGGATTAATTTCTTGACTTACTTTTACAAGTTTGTCAATGTTCCCGTGGTTATTCTGATTTTAGTGAGGTAAATACAAAGGTGACAGACAAGGTATTATCAAAATCGATTCAACGCTGTAATTGATATGGATCACATGTTAACATTGCCTAAATATTTTTGTTTGAATTAAAAAAAACTTAATAGTGCTACCTGATAATGTTAAATTTTTGGGAGGCTTCACTGCCGGGCGCCAACATTAAAAAAAATGTCATTGGGAACTGGCGGTAGGCATACTGTCAAAACGGAAACCCTTATAGCGAAACTTTTTTATGCCTCTGTAAAACTGCCCGGCTATGATGTAACTTTTAGAATAAATGCATACAATGGAATTGCCGTGTGGTTTCCGGTAGAGTAGAATAGGATCACTACAACTCTTCCCGTGGATGTCGTACAAGGCGACTGAGGGAATACATTATAAAACATCAATCAGGCCCCCCCAACCCGTCTGGCCCGCGCGGGGAGTGTAGGCCAAATCCTCCGTCTGTCTCCGGCAGATGAGAGAGGGTTGTGCCCCTGCAGTGGAGAAATAAATAACCTGATGATGATGATGATACAATGAAATGTAAGCGATTTAGAAGAGTGGGGCGTGCCGTTGTGAACTGTACAATACACAGGTAAACACATCATCATCAGTGAACACTTTTAAAAACAGAATAGACAAGTCCTTAAAAACCAGTGTTGGGTCATTCCTGGGAGAAGCGTTCTTCGCGACAAATTCGTGGCTTTTATTTTTTCTCATGACGTTATCCATAACGTATACGTGAGTGCCTTATCGATAGCGTGATTCGTTTTAAGCCTTCTTTTTATGTAATTTTAGTTTTCACCAGTAATGAGAAAAATGAAAGCCACAATTCTGACGCGAAGAACGCTTCTCCCAGGAATGACCCTGTTACAAGTAACAATTCAAAGACATACATCAGTTCAGAATATAAGCATACCAGCAATTTGTTGCTTGCCTTAATAGGCGAAATTCCCCATAATAACAATAATATTAATAATCTATTGGATAGTATGAAATAAAAAGGCAAAATTACAAATTGATATGTCTTCTTTTATTCACAGTATATAGTGTACTATTTACACGCTGCACAGTACACGAACTCAACAAATAATAATATTAAGTACATGCTTATATACTAGTGAAACATTCATAGCTACACAAAAATATGTAAAAATAATAATGATGTCAACAACACATAGCTATATGGTTAAAAACATATTTATGGTTAAACGGTAAAAAGAAAAAAAAATATTTAAGATGGCAACACTGAGCAAAATATAACATATCCCCATGGTATTTATCATCTTCATCATCAACATGTTGCTCAACGGCTTTCCCCAAAATAATGGAGGCTCTAATGCCCTAAATACAACACTCTGGGCAGACGGGATGTCGATCGCAAAATTCTGTATTCATAATACGTGCTAGCTACATCTGCATACTAGCAAGAAGTTGATTAAGATTCTCGGATAACTGGAAAACCAGTGCGAATCTTTGCAGAAAAATAAAAACCGGTATAATGGTTTTGTCCCATTATTACCATCCTAGATAAAGCATTTCCTTTCAGTACAGTCGATCAACAGAAAATGATATTTAACTACATTACTTTTCAAAAATCAATTTTCCACACAGAAAGCTGATTTTGCATATTTTCTAAGAGTCATCGTTGACCAAGCGGAGAGTAACGCGGCGGATTTTCGATGATAATTAATAATTATGTTTAAAACGGTTAAAATAAAGTTCAAAATTGCTTGTACGACTAAAATGTATCCAGCGGATAGCAGCGTAGGCTCGCACTCCCGCTTTTAAACTTTATTTAACACCATTAAAGACGATTATCAATTGTCTGAGTAAAATCCGCCACGCCAGCTTAGCCGCTAAAAGTCGTACAACAAAAACTATTCAGTATTCAATACTGGATGTCTGTTTATAGAATTAATAAGCATTTTCACAATTCATAATGGGGTTACAGTACAATCACATACAGAAAGTAAATGTGAGTTTAAAATATCACAGGTAATTATAACCTATTACGGTTTAAAGCAGAAGTGCGGCTATGACTAGGGTAGCAGAGGTCAAAAGGCAAGTTCGACGGATATTAGTAGAAATGCTTACGTGATAGGCCTCAGGACACAATGATGACGGTAAATATGACGGTATATATCGCTAGCTAGGTTCTTAATGACTTCTGCTTAAGTTTCGTGTTATATAAATAGCAACTAGAGTAACATAACTTCATGAAATTATCCTCCAAAATTGGCACCGACAAAGATATCCATACAAAATAAAAGTGGCGCCACAAAGATTTACCTTCATGGTCAGTCAAATAACCTAACCAATCGACACCTATTCAAAGAAAACTAAAAACCAGCTAATACCGTTCAGACTAACCTAAGCAATCGGCACCTAGTTAAAGAAGACTAAAAAAAGGGCTTACTCCGGTGCCAGACTAACTTAAGCAATCAGCACCTAGTTAAAGAAAGCTAAAAAACCGGCTAACTCTGGTGCCAGACTAACGTAATCAATCGACACTGAGTTAAAGAAGGTTAAAAGCCAGTTAACACCGGTTCTAACCGATTGGCACCTAGTTAAATAAGACTACAATTAGTTCTAGCCTACCCAGCAGGTGCCAAACTACCCAACCGGCATCCGGTTAAAAAAGGCTATACTTAGTTCAAGCCTAGCCACCTAACACCGGTGCCAGACTACCCTAACCAACCGACCCATTTCAATGGACTACTAGTTTTAGCCAAGATTAGACCTAGGTGTAGCTGCACTTTAGCTTCTAGCCGTAACCGGTGTATTTATATCAAACTGTACTACACCAATCATGTCTCTGGTTTAGCATAGATATATTCAAAACGTTAGTAAGTTACAAATCTATAAAGCTTATTGTTGTAGTTGAGTTAGTGACAATCGTTTACTCAGGTGGGTGTCTACGGCTGTCCATTGCGCAAAAGAATCACACTGAAGGTCTTCAATGTTACCAAACACAGAAAATTGTCTATGAACTTTTTATTGTGACTTCTTTGTCATGCTTAAAATTACTGTTACTGCTGTTACTGCTTAAAAACATACAAAAGATTCTAGAGAGCATAGTTTCTACATGTCATAGACAAAACCAAAGACTTATCAGCGTTGTACAATTACAAATGCATTTGCCTTGGAGCTGAAAACAAAGCTGTACTTTTTTTGGAAGTTTCTGGCCGGGAAATATATCTTTTGGCCATATTGTCTGTCGAGTTAATTATGTATATTTGTATGCAATTGTACCTTTAAGACGCTGAACATAAATACATTTATGTATAAAATAATAATCTTATTCAATTCATTCAAGTAGGTACTAGATATACACTTACGACAATTATTGCTTAAAAGCTAAACATTACATCCACTAAAGCGATATTAATTTAGCTGCTCTATATATTTTAATACATACACTCAACAGTCCTACAGGCTTTACATTAAATTAATTCTTAAAACATTGAAAAATAAATTAATCAAAATTGTAAAATAAAAACTATAAAAATACAACAAATGCTTATTTTATTGATCAATTGCTGTTGAGGTCATTACGAACCGAATATTGTAAAATAATATTTTATGTACTTATTATAAAAAGAAAACGGGAATTGCCATTTTAGAAAAAAATATTATAAAATGTATCTAGGAAAAAAAACTAGACAAATCCCCCGAATCGCTGGGATGCAGTTTAAATTTCGCTGTTTTTTTTTCAGAATTAACAGGTTAGACTGAATTATAGTCACTGGAATATAAATAACTAACTTGGCAATTCCCATTTACTATAACATAATTATGCTATTTTAAATGTATATTATTGTCATATAACATAAATATTTCATAATAAAACTGTACTCAAGAACCTGTAAGACCAGAAAATCTTGTTACATGTGTTTTGGAAATACATTTTGAATTAAAGAATTTTTAAAGACATTCCGTAAAATGTGTGGAATCTCATGCATTAGCTAGGCAAGCGTAAATTGACGCTTCAAGTTAGCAGATGGAGTTCTAACTTAAAACTCTTGGAGCATTGTCTTAGAGAATATTTTTATTTAACAGGCGTGAGCCAATGAAAACGTAGATTTTATTGTTTAATTGGAAATAACCGCTCTTCGCTGACCACATTTGGAATTGTCAACTAAGTAAATTTTTTTTCAAGTGTTTTGTTGAAAGTTTAGACAGCAATATTTTAAATATTAAATTTTTGCTATGCCCAGGCAACCTATTTTACATTGTCATGTAGGTGTAATCAAAGTAAATTTTTTTGGTATAAATTCCGTGTGACCAGATTTTTATTTTTTATGTGATAATAACCATTTGTTGTAGCTGCCAGGTGGACCGACGACCTAAAGAAGGTGGCCGGTAGCGGCTGGATGCGGAGGGCGGAGGACCGGGTGTGGTGGCGTTCATTGGGGAAAGCCTATGTCCAGCAGTGGACTTCTAGGGGCTGACATGATGAACCATTTGTTGCACTAGCACAAGCTAGCGACAATCTGGATTATTTATTTTTGAATATTTGATTTATAAGCAAGAGTACTTTTGTAAATGAACAGTACAAATAAATAAAATACAATAAAACACATGTAACTAGACTTCAGTCAGATATGCCGATGCATCCCTACACATTTCTACAAACATCCGTTCATCTAACACCTAGCAATATATCTATCTATACGTATATCCATAAACGATTTTTTTCTCAGTCTGTCGCTCTGATATACTTTGGTAACTCCTTTCGACATATTCTTACTACAAGTCCGTTCCAATCAAACATACCAAAAATTACAAAGTTTATTGCTTTGCGGAAACGCAATAAACAATAGACGATGTTCGTTAGCCAACTGAAAATTTGCTTCATTTTGCAGTTAAAACATATAAATAATTATTATTGGGTCCGATTCTGAAGTACAACACCTAAATTTGACAGTACTAAAGTTGTTGCTATCCTTGTCCATAGTATTGCAAAGACAAAGTTAAAACTAATTTTAGTGCTCTCCTTTAAATGTGTGCCTTTAGAATCTGGCATATTACTGTAGGAGGCTTAAAATTTATAAAATGTAGTTTTTCATAACCTAATCCCATTTTTTTAATATTTCCATACTAGGATTTTCGAGAAATCAGTGAACATCTTTTCAAATTCACCAAACCAGTAAAACTAATAATAATCAACATCATCTATTTTTCACGATGAAATGTTCGATTGGTGCGGGGTATATAATTCTCTTCGTAATAAATGCGTAAAACCATAAATACATCTTCGAGACTAGTCGATAGAGCTTTGGCTATGATTTATTCTAAAAAATATATCAACAAATAATTAAAAAAACACATTCTAATAAAAAATGACAAATTAAATATTATTAAAAAAACAGATTTTTCAAAAGATGTGTGTACTTTGAGTTACCTTAAAAATAAATTTAATTGTTTTCATAATTCGGAATTATAAAAAATAAAATAAAAAAAAACAATACCTACGTAAGGTATTTCAAAGTCGATTTGTATACCATACAAAAAGCTTGGTTTTATTTACAAAATGACGACCTAATATTTTTTTTGGATATGTCGTGCGCAAAAAAATATTTTTTGCGAAAATTATGACAACTATAGCTATTACAGTTGTATGTGAAAACACACCGATCCCTCTTTCTTTCTGACGTTTGAAAACGATTTTGGATTGGAAAGTAACCAACGATAATCGATATGATTTACAAAACGATTATCGTTTAAACCATAAAATGATACATGAAGGACACTTTTTTTTAATTCCTGATGCGTCTACGCTTGACCTCATCTCACCTGATAGTAAGTGACGATGAGGCCTAAGGTGGAGCGCGCCTAACCAGAAGATGCCTATTCACTCTTCCTTTAAAAGGATCCAAATTGTACTTGTCTGGAAATACCGAAGCTGGTAGGGAGTTCCATTCCTTAGCAGTTCGCATTATGAAAGAGGAAGCAAAACGCTTCGTGCGAGAGCGTGGTATGTCTACTACATAAGTATGAAATCCCTCCCTACGTCTGGTAGTCCACGCTGATTGGGTCATGAATGGAAACCTTTATCACTTTAATGATTTTCCGTCATTAATAACGATGCAAGTGACATACCGCCCTAAGATAATGCATTTAAAGTTTAAAATCAGCTTGGATTAACATTGTACCCATTGTACTTAAAATTAGCCGGTGCGTTTCCACTTCACACTGTTATAATCACTATATGTTAACTACATACCTATACATATATAGTGCATCCATATACGATAATATATAACATACAATATCTACAATATTTAATTTTAAAATTATTAGGAATAAACCTTTCCTTCTCACGAGCACCGATATGTCGAGATGGACTAATTTCACTATTCAACTATGTTTTTTTTACTAATTTCTTTAGAATATCATTTCATTACATTCCTAAGGACAGATGGCATCGTTTAACATTACAATAATTTTAATTTTACAACATAATTATGATTGTTAGTCTAAATGAGGACATGGATATACAGAAAATGAGACAAATGTATTTTTTCTTTAATAATGTATTACAACCAGGAATCGGAGTTAGGTAGAGTCAATTATGTACTTGCGAAGATATCTTTATGTTAATATGGATAGTCCGGGATTTTTCCCGATGGGGGGCTCTGATGAGGTGGACAAGTATTTCCCTAGCTAACCGTGGTACCATAACGTGTCTCAACACGGAGGCGGCGATGTTATTCGCTACACATCACGCTAAGTGGTATCACGGGGCGAGAAGCGGGCGAAGTAAAGTCGTTTTGCGACGTTGGATCGTGCAGTGACTATGAATCGTCTCTGCCTATCCCTCTGAGACCAGGTCGTGAGCATTATGTATGCATGTAGTAATATAAATATGGACATTCCACATCGCAAATTTAATAACGTATAACGTATCTTCCGCCTCCCGCTTACCAGTAAAATAAAATACAATTAATTTGACATTATATTTTCTTAATTGGATATTACAGACTTTTCAATTATTACTACTGAGAGTCCCGGAATTTTCATTTAAACAGTTAACAAAAACTCCTTAAAAAGAAATGTCCATATTAAACTTCAGCGTCATGTTTTCGTCGCAAGTACGTGATATGACACTACCTAATTCCGAACCCTGACTATAACATCCATACCAAACACAGGCAATATATTTTTTTTAAGAAAAGAGCAGAGAGCTTTGTCATAATCGTCTTTAAAAAGGTTAAATTAAAGTTCAAAATTGTATGTGGGGTAAAACGTATCCAACGGATAGCGGCGTACGCTCGCGCTCCCGATTTTGAACTTTATTCCACACATTTAAAAACTATTATTTGTTAGCATAAAATCCGCTGTTCCTTAGAATGTATAGGTAATTCTGAGTCCACATTTCGACAAACACCACAATTAAAAGCACATTACAGTAAGAATTGACATGAAAGCAATTAGGGCTATTACACTACACTTATTGTCTTAAATATATAAAATTATTTGCTACCTTCGTCGAGGGAATGGCAAGGTGGAAGTTCACTATTCGACCAAGACAATTAAACGAGGCTTTTTTATCAATACTTACGTCATATTTAGATGTATTTTTATTTATTTCCATAATACTTATCCAAATAACATATTAATTGAACAAGATATCGTCTGTAATATATAATGAAGATATTTCAACAAGACCAGCAATTATTTTTTTAAATATTTGTATAACTAAATGAGTTATTTATTAATACTCGTTTTTCGTTATTTTAAAGCATAGGATTATGATTTTACATACATACATTCATTTATTACTTCGTACTAACAGTTAATTTTGCCCATAACCAAGACGTATAAATAGAAAATACAACAATAAAAAGCAATTCCTTCAAAAAATAAAAAACAAAAAAACTATATAAAAAAATATGTTACATGTTTAACTTACACGTAAATGTGTCAACTCGTATATAAAGAAAAAAAACTCAAGGGCAAAAACTTCCCATGTATTATAAGATTTTTAAGACAGGAAAAAAACTTCATGAAATTACACTCGTATAGTATGAAGAAAAAAATGTCCCAATTCTAATGTGCTCCATCATGAGTATCCTGGGAACAGATTACCCTGAAACCAAGGACTACAGCCCCCCCTTAGCTGCGTAGTAATTTATATTTTAGTTTGTTTGTTTGTAATTAACTCCTATGTTTACAGCTTAATTTTATAAATATTATTACAAAAAAAAAACTATTGTAGTGCCCTTAGAGGGTTCATGTTAGCGCGTATGATTTATATGTAAGACCCTATTAACTACATGAAACAATAAATGATATGAATATGCAGCAGACTATGGCCGATGACACATCAGACCCCACAGGGTCGACGTGTCGCCGGATATACCTGGCCCCATAGAAATCCTATCAAGATAGAATGGTGAAGTACGCAAGATACGCGTGTCAAAACTATCAAACGCTTACTCAATTCGCGCCGAGACAAAGTCGGATAGAGAAAAATCGGCAAAAGTGCCATATTGTGCGATTTCTAACTGCATAACTGTATCGCCTCACTAGAAACGTGACCGCGAGGCATAAAGGCTGCGCGGGAGGGGAGACTGTGTCCTAAAATCGCGCGAGACTGAAGAAAACAAGTGACTATAACCGCTCTATCTTGATGGGATTTCTGTGCCTGGCCAATATTATATAATAAGATAATAGAAATCGAGATGAAAAATTCTTTGGGTTTCAAATTGCTGACGAACGTTTGACGAATCTAAAAGCCACGATAATTGTCTTGGCCAAATACTTTCACTACACAATAGTATAAATAAGGGTATATAGATATGTATATTTGAGGTTCAATAGATAGCGTGCCAAATTAACAAGTCAAGGACATGGTTCAAGCTCAGGCAATACTTTGTGACCGTTTGAATTCATTTCAAAACTTGATGATTTTTTTTATCATTTAAAAAAAACTGTACACAAACTCTTTGTTAAAACATGGTTATTAAAGTCGAGGTAATGTATATATTTTTAATGTCAACTCATCTTGTTAGAGTGTTAAAGAGCCGGCCAGAAAAAGACTTCAAAAATCTTGTAGCTCGAACATAATTTGCATAGGGATGGAACGTCGTAGTTTATCAACTTCTCAGACTATCGACATTATGTTGATAAATATACAGGCTTACTCTGCAAGTATTTCGTATAATTTCCGTCGACAGAAAATATTATTAGGTACTAACATGTCATGTGACGTATTTGGACAGCGTTTGGCGTCTAACTGTCGTAGACAGGTGCAAAACGCTTATCAGAATATGTCCAAATACCCGTTAGATAGCATAAAATGGATTTTTAGTTCTACCGATATTTGAAGAAATGCGTAAGTGCTCATTGTATTGTAGTGTTTGTTATCTTGGCTTACACAAATCATGTGACATAACAATTAATAATATTAGAATGATTTATTGAATACTATATTTTCATTAATAAATTCTCTATCGAAATCGAGTCGAGTCAAGTATTTGGTTTACGTGGTTATTATTTCTTTTAGTAGCAGACGGAATAAACACATGGAAATTTCTTAAATATTACAGAAGAATAAGAATTGAATAGTAGTTCAAAACGTCGATAGTCGGAGAAGTCGATAAACTATCATGTCACCTCCCTATGCAAATTTTGTTTGAGCTACGAGAATTTTGAGGTCTGAAAATGTGTTTCCAGAACTCGGAATAATTAATTTAACTAATTATCGAGACCTCGGACTTCTTGTCGTTAGAACAAAATAAAAAATATGTGTGTTATGAATTATTATGATTCATAGCACATACATTTTTAATTTATAATAATAATCTAGATTTATGTAATGGAATAAAATAATAAGATTATTCGCGATGTATATGAATTCAAACAATCCAGAGAGGAAGAAAATCTCAACCAATGTAAAGTTCAAGCTCGTTTAAAATTTAAACATTTAAAACAATAGAAATAAACAGTCCAATATGGACTTTAAAAATTGTAAAAACAATTTATGAAAGGCATTCTATAAGCTCACAACACAAATTAATATCTTAAACGTAAAGACAAGGAAGTGTTTAGTTTTTATTTTTAATAATAAAAACTGTTTTGATTAAACATTATTGACGCTGTCTCGTAGTCACAGACAAATGCCAACAAATGCATTAAAACGCTTTAAAAAATTCATGGCACGGAAAATAAGAAAGAATTATATTCATATACTTTTGTTCGTGACTGTGCCGGAAGTGACGAAATCAATAAAAAAACGTCTCCGGAAACAAATAGCAATGGCAGTTAATTCTACATACCCTGGTTTAGGGGACGCGATACCCAAAATTTTAATCTTACAGCCTTCTTTCAATGTTATTGTCCGTATCTCCTACATTCTTTTTTAATGCTAATTTTTGGGACCTATTATTACTCTATGCCTCTTTAATCTGATCTTGTTATCAATCAATCAATCAATCAGGTCTGTACAGCAGGGTGATTGATAAGTAGGCATCGGACGTTTTTCGACAATGTCAAAAAATGACAAACGAGCAAAGGAGTAGATTTATCTGTCTTTTTTTATTTCAATTCAATTCAATCAACTTTTATTGTAAGATAAAAAAAGGTTTAATCGGTCTTCTACCGGAAATTACTTTTATTTGTAGGTGAATTCTAATATTTTAATTCCACATAAAATGACAATCAATATTGACCCTTGATGACGATAACATCTTAAACTCATGTCAAAGTCACAGCATAGATTATTAGCAGTGATAATTATAATAATTATTTACTGTTTTTTATGTGGAAAAAAGATTGATTACATTGAAAATTCGACTCTAATGCTCCTTTGCTATTGTTGAATAACAGAAAAACGTCCGATGCCTATTGATAAGTTGCTGCAGTTAAGGCAGAATATGAAAAATGTCTCTATGGTCCGTTTTCTAACCGTCAGTAACGCATTTACTTACCCATTAACATAGCGCTAACTATATCAGGAATAGAATTGACTTCTCTGTAAAGCGGTTTTGTTTTGATTCCAAGTCATATAAATGTCATATATGACCCGTATTACCATATATTAGGGATATATACATAAGTAACACAAGACTTAGCTACTTTACACTACGGAGAATCTGATTAAAGCTCTGTATAAACCATTGATCATATTATGCCTCCATATACAGTTTGCCAAACATCAATAATGTTCCATACACACTGCATCGGCTGCATTGAACAGCAGTTTTTAAAGTCATTTAACCACTTTTAGCCAAATGATCTTTGGCCATAGCTATAATGATGTTTGACCACATATAGAAGTGTCATCTTACAAAGCACCCATCTCAGACACAGTAATTATTACGAGAATTGAAGAGTGTTTTACAAAAACAATACGCCAATTTCGAATTTCATATTTAATTGCTGTCTAGGATTTAAAAATCATGATTTTTACATAACAGTTATAATTGCATATTAATTGTTTACAATAATAAGTAAAAATATGTAGTGGACTTCAAGGGTTTTTTCTCTAATTGTTGTTTTTGTAAAACACCTTTCAATTGACTTCTTACCTGAGATGCATAAACCTAAAATGAGGAAATGTCGAAGGAAATTTGCAATTACATATAGCAACAGTGCAATTGGAAGTTCCATGTTTCCTCCTCCTCTAGACACCCCCCCAATATCGTTTCATGCTTCTCAGGTACAGCTGTAGCCGGGCTGCTTTGAACTCCACGGATTTTAAAGCCATATAGGCTTTTTTTAATGACTTTCTTAACCAATGATATTTGGCCACAGATATGTGCACTGTTACCTTACAAAGCACCTATTTCCGGGTATAGATGTGGTACACCAGAGTTGACTTCTTTATACTGCAGCGGGTCCGCTCTGAACTCAACGGGTTTGAGTGCCATGTGACCGTATATGGCCGTGAAGTGGTTGATGCAGGCTGACCTTTGGGACATGTGGCGAGCGTCGGCCGACAGCATTTCGGTGTTGGTGCATTCCGGGCATTTGAATTTCTTGCGCGGCGTCACCTGGAATACAGAATTTTTTATATCGTAGGTTTGAAAGAAAAATATGGCACAATCGTTAACGACAACTGGACCCTGTTATGCAAAAATGATCCAACCCACATCCCAAAAATAATATAGCAGACGGTAGAAACGTTCCAGGGTAGCTTTTATATATTTTTTAAATATATTCATTAATACTTGGGTACAGGTAACATTCTATTGAATACTAACAGGTTAGATTTTAACGCTTGATATCTCAAAAAGGACTAAACGTGGATTATTTCTGCATACCTGGGTCCAATTAGTCATAAACAATTTCACACACAGGGTGGGACGGTCGCATCGCCGGCAGGTGGAACGACGACCTGAAGAAGATGGCCGGTAGCGACTGGATGCGGAGGGCGGTGGCGTTCATTGGGGAAGGCCTATGTCCAACAGTGGACGCCTAAGGGTTGACATAATGACGTTTGTACCTACATGGTGGTATTACACACCCCATCACACATACACACACACAAACCCTGCATATACACATTCTCAAGCATGTTTTTTTTTTATTTTATTTGTACCTATTTGCTGTATTTATTTTATTGAGAGCGAGAGCCTGGTGATTTGTCATACAGGTGTCTACCTAGTACAGACACCAGTCTCTCGCAAAGGTATTTTTATTATTTTGTGGTTGCTCTTGTTTTTTTCTTTATCTGTAACCTTTGTGTAGAGAAAATAAACATATATATATATATATATATATATTTATTGTTATTGGTGACTCTTACAACAGGCTTCCTGATGACATCGACGAACTGTTACCAATATAGGCTTGTTGGCGACAAGTTACCTTTATGGGAGGTTTCCTGGTGATATTGGCGACGAGGAAGTTCATGGCGATGTCCTCGCAGTTGAAGTTGTCGTCCACCCACCGGCGGACGTCGGCCGGCATTTTGTACGTATAGTACCACGACCAGATCTTGTGGTGGAACGCCGCGCCAGTTAACACCTGTAATGTTTAGTTAGAGGATAGACTTGGGAATTCCGCCCTTATGATCTGTGAATAAATAAAGGATGTCCCAAAATTAACGCAAGATTTTAAATTTGTGCTGTAAATTGTTGGAAACTCAAAAAAAAAATTCACGAAGTTAAAACTCGCAGCTGTCAAATTGATTTTTTTTCAGGGTTGCCAACCATTAGCAGCCCAAATAGCGGCAAATTCAAATCTTGCGTTAAGTTTAGGGACACCCTTTAGAACTTCCAGCGGGTTTCATTTCCTATCGTCCAAGTTCCTGGCCTCCAAGTACGAGTGTTCTGTGACCAACATGACCTACATTCGACAGTGGACGTTGTCAAGTTGATAATACATACGTAATGCTAACGCCTTGGTCCCAGAGGGGTAGGCAAAGACGATGAATTGTTACTTTACGCGATCTTGACAGACCTCACTAGCCTCACTCACAGCTATCAACCTTTTCATACATCTCCTTTTATTCATCACCCAGCCTTTTTCAGAACGCCACCAATTTGATCCTTGAACGTCCTCATATAGAATTTTCTATCGCCTACTTATATTATCTTCTTAGTGGACCAGGAAGGCCTGTGGACACTCGACCCTTCTGAATCGTTAGAGCCGAACCCCTGTCCACCAACTGTGCCCAAGGCTATGGTGGACTCCACATACGCCTTAGACTTTCTTCTTTGGCATATGCAGATGACCTTACGATGTTTTCTTCCACCAAAAAGCCTGTGATATTATACATTTAATACATTTATTTACATTTATTTTTTTATCATTTATTATAAACCGTACTTTGGTACAGGCGGGGAATGAACCACGATCTCATGGACAGCCTATCTGCTTACTTACTAATAAATATGTCACTTGCATTCCAATTGTAAACAATTGACAGTGCCCTTATCGTCCCAGCGGCGCGGGCGCCGGCTCGTTGAACCAATCAAACGAAGGTCGACCATCTCCATGAAGTGGGTTAGCGCAGATTTGTGTACAAAGTCTATATTAGAATCCCGCTCAAATGATTCAGATGAGTAATTAATCACTTTATGAATCCGCCTTTGGTTTGCATAATAATTTATTTCGTCTTCACATAATAAAAGTCAATTATACCTACTGTTATTAGCTAGTTTCATTTATGTAGGCGCAAAATGGCGATACATCGTCTCTGCCACCCCTCTGGGACCAAGGCATGAGCATTATGTTCATGTCATTTCATTGATATACTTGCGAGGAAACACACAATCACTAGACTGTAAAATGTATATTGTAAATCCGTTATTGGCAGTAATAATAATAATAATAATAATAATAATAATAATAATAATTTATTTATTCAGATTACACATGATCCATTTTTATTAGTAACAATACTCTTAAGACCTAAGGGTTAGTAAAGACACAAAGAGAAAAAAATAAATAAATAAAAGAACACATAATCTACCGCAAGCGTGGCTCTGGCAGGGCGAGTTTGTTACCCAGTCCTACCAGAACCCGCCGACAGTGCTGCATGACAGGGCACTGAAAGTTTCCCGCTATAACGCCTAAAATGCCGTTGGATAGTAAGTAAGAACTATAAATTAGATTAAGAAGTGCCTTCGCTGCCGGCACCTAAATAACTTGCCACTGGGAACTGGCGGTAGGTGTACTGCCGGCAATTAAAACAAAACCAAGATCAAAAACAAGGCTGCCGGCCGGCGCCGGCTGCCAGATAAGCAACCGGCGATACACAGAGGAGATTACTGACAAACAAGTTACTGATGAACGCCAAATTATGTATTAACCAATTAGTGAAGTTCGGCATATTTTCGTCGCAAGTACTCTCACACAAATAGCACTACTTAATTCCGATCCCAGGTTATTATCTAATAAATAAAATCGTAAACATCGCGTGTCTGTACATTGAAGATATTAGCAAAAAAAAATTGGGGGTCTAAGGATAAGTAATAGAACACATTTCAATAATTTTTGTCTGTTTGTTTGTGCGCGCATCACTTAAAAACTACTGATCGGACTTTGATGGTCTTTTCACAGAAACACAGTGTTTAATTCGATGTAACATATAGGCTTTATTTCATTGCCATCGGTGCAGTCAATCAAAAGTTATGCGAATTTATAGTTTCCGAAAACTCGCATAAACTGCGAGGAGTGTAGGGTGTAAATGGTCGACTAAATTCGTGAGCGGTAGCGGGAGCGGGAATGGTACCAATGTAATGTATGAGAGTTTTTGAAAACTAAATTCTCATAACTTTTGATTGAGTGTGCGATTACGATGAATTTGTTGCATACGTATGTCGGGAAGGCTTTGTAGATGGAGAGAAAATCATTAATGTTGTACAAAATATATTATTTCTTTATCCCAGAACAAACCATTGCATGACAATACAAAATGACAGACAGCTGCCATAGCCGTAAGCTAATGTCACTCTAGAAAATAGGTCTCATATCGAACTCTAATCAGCCTAGTAATGTCATTGAATGTAACTGCAAAATAGTTCTCCACACGTATCAACAAAGTACAACTTCTGAAACATGTCCGTTCTTAATTTAATTATCTTACGTGAAAACCTGTTATTAGCTATACTAAATGTTATCATATCCCTATTGTAATACTGCAAATGTTTGTAAGCTGTTGGTTTTCCAAATAAAATAAAATAAAAGTAATGCTGGGCGGAACTTGGATTGTGATGGATTAGTCAGGAGGACTACATTTGGAGCGACGAGGGTAAGAGAGAAAGAGGTTTGTGGGGAGTATTAAGGGGAGTATTGAGGGGAGTGTTGAGGGGAGGGTTGAGGGGAGGGTTAGACGGAGGGTTGAGGGGAGGGTTGAGGCGAGGGTTGAGGGGAAGATTAAGGATAGGGTTAAGGATAGGGTGGAAGGGAGAGTTAAGGGAAGGCTTGAGAGCAGAGTTAAGGGGGGTGGATGCGGGAGTTGGAGCGGGACCTGGATGTGGAGCTAGACCTGGAGCTGGATCTGGACCTGGACCTGGAGTGAGCCTAGGTCCAGGTCCAGGTGCGAGTGCGAGAGTCTGAATGTGAGTTTGAGTTGAAGTGGAAGTGAAAAAATAAACGGGAGCGGAAGTGGGAACTAGAGCGGCTTCTGTAGTCCACGCGAGCGGAGCCGCGGGCACAGCTAGTTAGTAATAAATGTGCGTGGAATGCCACCATATGTATATATTTTTTCCATTGTTCAAAATTCTGTCTCGCTGCGACATGAGTCAACGAGATCTTTATCACGGGCGCTATGCAAATAATATTTTAGCGTGAATATTTGAACGACTTGGCCGGATCTTGATAAGATTAGGACGACTGATGTATGAAGTAAAGGAAACTTAATTTAGGTAACATACATTTTACCTAGATACCTAAATAGGTTCAAACTTTGATAGCCAAATTGTCTTCACCGCAGGTTAGCTGGAAGAAATGTCTTTATAAATACGCTCAACCTATTGTATAATACTCCTTTTCTTTGTATGTTTGTACAATACAGTAATCTAATAAATAAAATCGTAAACTTCGCGTGTCTGTACATTGAAGATATTTGCAAAAAAAAAAATGGGGGGGGTCTAATGATAAGCAACAGAACACATTTCGATCATTTTTGAAATTTTTGTCTGTTTGTCTGTTTATCTGTTTGTCTGTTTGTCTGTGAGTTTGTGCACGCATCACTTAAAAACTACTAATCGGGCTTTGATGGACTTTTCACAAAAACATGGGGATTAACTTAACTTAACATTTAGTCTTTATTTCATCGCAATCGGCTACCTCAATCAAAAGTTATAGACATTTTTAGTTTTCAAATACATTAGTTACGTAAGGTTAGTGTGCAATATATTGCAAATAATAGTATTTCCGTACAATTCAGATTGCGATGAGTTTGGATTACATTTGGAGCTGCGAGTGGGAATTGGAGTGGAAGTGGGCGTGGGCGTGGGCTCGGGCGTGGGCGTGGGAAAAAGGGAGTGGGTGTGGGAGCGGGAGCGAGAGCGGGAGCAGGACCGAAGCGGGAGCGGAAGCTGTAGCGGAAGCGGGAGCGGAAGCGGAAGCGGGAGCGGGAGTGGGAGCGATTCTGTAGTTCACGCGAGCGGAGGTCACCTGGACCTGGACCTGGACCTGGATGATACACTGCGAAGAATGTAGAGTGTAAATGTTCGACTGAATTTGTGAGCGGTAGCGGGGGCGGGTATGGTACCAGTGTAATTTGAGTGTTTGAAAATTCGTATAACTTTTGACTGAGTTACCCGATTACGATAAATTTGTGGTATAGGTATGCAACAAAGTAATGTTGGTCGGAATTTGGACTGCGATGGATTAGTTACGAGGACTACATTTGGAGAGACGAGGGAAAGAGGTTTGAGGGGAGAGTTGAGGGGAGAGCTGAGGGGAGGGTTGAGAGGAATGTAGAGGGGATGGTTGAGGGGAGGGTTGAGGGGAGGGTTGAGGGGAAAGTTGAGGATCTGGACCTGGGCCTAGGCCTGGTACTGGACCCGAAACTGGACCTGGGCCTGGAGACCTGGACCTGGAACAGGACATGGACTGGACCTGGACCTGGACCTGGACCTGGACCTGGACCTGGATTTAAAGTCTGAGTGGTAGTGGGATAGGGAGCGGAAGTGGGAATTGGAGCGGATCCTGTAGTACACGCAAGCGGAGCCGCGGGCACAGCTAGTAAATAAATAAAATGCCTCGGCTTAGAATAGGACCTCAGGATATAAGTCCACTGCTGAGCATAAGCCTCCCCATATAATGCCACTTTTGGTGGGCTGTCTATTGGGGGACTTGCCATAATAACTTTAAAAGGTCCTGGCAGAATATCAGCTGCGACACTATGCTGAGTCAGGGCCCTTTCTGCCTCCCCCATGGTGTCAGCCTTGTCGGGGCGGGGGAGCTCAGTAGCCCCGGGCAATCCAGCCCGTGGGTGAAGCTAATGACACCGAGGTGGGTCTCTCCAAGTCCCTTCGGGGAGGCGGAGAGACGCGTCCCTCCGCGTGTCCCTCTGATCAGCAGAGGGCACAGTGGATGGGGCAAGGACGGGCTCAGCGCGCACTTCTGTGCTTTTGAGGGAGGCTTGCCCGTTCGGTCGCGAGACTGGCGGGCAAGCCACCATTGAGGGAGGCGGGCCCGTCCAGTCGCGAGACTGCCGGGCAAGGCTTCGGCCACCGCCGGCGGACGGAGCGGCAGGAGGCGGGCGCAGTTCGTCCGCCTCCTGCCGTGGTATGGAGTCAGTGGGTTAGGGGCCCACATTGCACGGCTCCACACGGGTGGGCAGGAGAGGGACGTGAGCGTTTCGCGACCCTCCTCCTTTGGCGAGGGTGCACCGGCGTTTGTCGGTGCCGCCGAGGGGTACAGTGGATTGAATTCCTTGGGACCACACTGTACCCCTACCACGGCAGAGCGGGTGAAGCGTCGGAGTGTTTTTAGTGGGTATGCCCTCAATGAGGGAGGGAGAGTCCCACATACCCCCTGGTCTCCCTAACCGGGGGGATGAGTCACCACATTTTCACTCTGTCAAAAAAAAAAAGAACCCTTTCTGCAGCACTGCACAGCCTACACCGATAGCCACGTTTTTTAACGTCTACAATTTTAAAGTTTGTTTGTTGTACCTTTCTACCTGTGTTCCTACGTTTATCACGTATTTGTGTTGTGTTTAAGAATAAATGGATTATCTATCTATCGGAAGTTGCGGGTTCGAATCCCGCTAGGACAAATGTTCGTATGATATGAATGTTTGTACCCAAGTCTTGGATGTTTATATATTTATTTAAGTATGTGTATCCATTATCTAGTAACCATTAAACAGGCTCTGCCTAGTTTGGGACTGGATAATTGGTGTGAATGTCTGAGATATTTATTTATTATTTATTTACTATTAATCTTCACGCTTGGCAAGGGATCGGTGTTCGCAGTAATGATCTTAATATACACAGGTGAACGCTGCGTCCTGTCGCTGATGTAATCCCATAGTATCTATTAGTATCCCATAGTATCCCATTGTAGCTATTCTATGCCTAGAAAAGGTGTGCTGGAAGCTTGTTGCGATGTTTCTTTTTTTTTTTCAATGTTTTTACGTATATAGAATAATCCTTTATCTTAACAATCTCTGTTTCAAAATCTAGTTTTGCTGCCAACTAGTAATATGGCTACTCACCATCGAGATCTGGTTGGTCCACTCGCTGTGGTATCGCCAGGCGTCGGTCGCGTTGTCCCACACGTGGAGGCGGGACGGGAACCCCACTATCCGGTCGGGGAACTCTCGCCATACGTCGAACCTGCAAACCATACACAATGCATTAGTTAACAAGTGGACTGTGAAGTCAACGTGATAATCATCATATCAGTTCTTATAATCATCATATCTAGTAAACTCATTAACGTAACCTCAATCTTTTTGTGCTAATATCAAAATTAAAAACTTTGTAACTTTGCTATTCACCATTGCGTAGTGATATTTACTCGTAGTATTCTCTGCCATAGATGTGTATAAAGTAAGAGAGCTATTTCTGCCAACGAACTGTATTATACAGTTTGGCGGAGTTATTGTATGTATATTTTGTAAGAGATGAATAAATGATTTTATTATTATGTGGAAAACTAAGTTATTGTCTCGCCTGGCCAGCAAAATAAAAATGGCCAGACGGACTTCCTCCGGCTGAGGAATCCAAGCGGCCGGAGGTCAGGGCGATAGACCTCCACAGCTGGGCATGGGCTTTCCCCAATGAAAGCCACCATACTCGGTCCTTCGCCCTCCGCATCCAGCCGCTTCTAGCCACCTTCGTCAGGTCGTTGGTCCATGCAGTGGCGGGCGTCCTACCCTGCGCGGTTTCTCCACCCCAAACGTAGTAATGCAAACTTTTTACTGCTACTGTAGGGGTATACTACCCTTACATTTTGGTCTACCCTTACATGTATTTCTAAGACGCAAATAGCTTTGTTTTCGCTTGAGACTTCTATAGAAATGAAATATATTAAGGTAGCCGGTAGATTAGGCAAATTTATTTTATCTTAAAAACTCAGTTTTACATGTCATTATAATATGGTATCGTCATATAATAAACTAACATAAAAAATAAAAATAACAATGTCAACATTTAAAACGAGGTCACAGTATATAACGTACTATGTATGTCAGTATATTAACTAATAAATAAAATCGTAAACTTCGCGCGTCTGTACATTGAAGATATTTGCAAAAAAAATTGGGGGGTTTAAGGATAAGTAACAGAACACATTTTGATTATTTTTGGATTTTTTGTCTGTTTCTCTGTTTGTCTGTGAGTTTGTGCACGCATCACTTAAAAACTACTGAACGGATTTTGATGGATTTTTCACAGAAATATGGGGCTTAACTTAACATTTAGTCTTTATTTCATCGCAATCGGCTAACTCAATCAAAAGTTATAGCCATTTTTAGTTTTCAAATACATTAGTAGGTAAGGTTAGTATGCAATATATTGCACGTAATAGTATTTCCGTACTATTCAAATTGCGATGAGTTTGGATTACATTTTTAGTGGGCCTGGGAAAAGGGGAGTGAGTGTGGGAGGGGAGCGGGAGAGGTAGAGGGAGAGGGAGAGGGAGAGGGAGAGGGAGAGGGAGAGGGAGAGGGAGAGGGAGAGGGAGAGGGAGAGGGAGAGGGAGAGGGAGAGGGAGAGGGAGAGGGAGAGGGAGAGGGAGAGGGAGAGGGAGAGGGAGAGGGAGAGGGAGAGGGAGAGGGAGAGGGAGAGGGAGAGGGAGAGGGAGAGGGAGAGGGAGAGGGAGAGGGAGAGGGAGAGGGAGAGGGAGAGGGAGAGGGAGAGGGAGAGGGAGAGGGAGAGGGAGAGGGAGAGGGAGAGGGAGAGGGAGAGGGAGAGGGAGAGGGAGAGGGAGAGGGAGAGGGAGAGGGAGAGGGAGAGGGAGAGGGAGAGGGAGAGGGAGAGGGAGAGGGAGAGGGAGAGGGAGAGGGAGAGGGAGAGGGAGAGGGAGAGGGAGAGGGAGAGGGAGAGGGAGAGGGAGAGGGAGAGGGAGAGGGAGAGGGAGAGGGAGAGGGAGAGGGAGAGGGAGAGGGAGAGGGAGAGGGAGAGGGAGAGGGAGAGGGAGAGGGAGAGGGAGAGGGAGAGGGAGAGGGAGAGGGAGAGGGAGAGGGAGAGGGAGAGGGAGAGGGAGAGGGAGAGGGAGAGGGAGAGGGAGAGGGAGAGGGAGAGGGAGAGGGAGAGGGAGAGGGAGAGGGAGAGGGAGAGGGAGAGGGAGAGGGAGAGGGAGAGGGAGAGGGAGAGGGAGAGGGAGAGGGAGAGGGAGAGGGAGAGGGAGAGGGAGAGGGAGAGGGAGAGGGAGAGGGAGAGGGAGAGGGAGAGGGAGAGGGAGAGGGAGAGGGAGAGGGAGAGGGAGAGGGAGAGGGAGAGGGAGAGGGAGAGGGAGAGGGAGAGGGAGAGGGAGAGGGAGAGGGAGAGGGAGAGGGAGAGGGAGAGGGAGAGGGAGAGGGAGAGGGAGAGGGAGAGGGAGCGGGAGAGGGAGCGGGAGCGGGAGAGGGAGCGGGAGCGGGAATGGGAGCGGATTCTGTAGTTCACGCAAGCGGAGCCGCGGGCACCGCTAGTCGTTAATAAAATATATATTATTGTAATGTGTAATTTTTTTACAAGCGCAATAAAGAATATATAAAAAGAATATAAGTCTGTTATCTAAATCTGGTACGAGAATGTGGCACGCGCAGTTTGTATGCAACAGGTAATCTATTTGTTGTCAGTACAATAATTTGTGCACGTTCATGCTTCAACAGGTATTTTTGTTTATTAAAAGAAAGTGTTCAATATTAGATACAGTCACGCTATCAATAACTTAGCAGCGAAACTGCGTTCGAACGTCGCCCTCGAGTTTGCCTGGATGAGGACTCTAAAAGCAGTAAGGCCGCCAGCTATTTGATGGCAAAAGGTTTCGCAACAGGCGTATCCATTTTGACTGATCGAAGCAGTGCTAGGTTATTCCGCTTTTAGGTTTAATTCTATTTTAGTGATATTAGTGTGTAATAATCAATCTAATAAATAAAACAATAAACTTCGTATGTCTGTACATTGAAGATATTTGCAAAAAAATAAATTGGAGGGGTCTGAGGACCAGTAATAGAACACATTTCAATATTTTTTGAAATTTTTGTCTGTTTATCTGTTTGTTTGTGCACGCATCACTTAAAAACTTCTGAACTGATTTCGATGGACTTTTCAAAGAAACATAGTGCTTAATTCGGTGTAACATATAGGCTTTATTTCATTGCAATCGGTGCAGTCAATCAAAAGTTATGCTAATTTATAGTTTTCGAAAACTCGCATACAACAAAGAAGTGTAGGGTGTCAATGCTCGACTGAATTCGTGAGCGGTAGCGGGAGCGGGTATGGTACCAGTGTAATGTATGTGAGTTTTTGAAAACTATAAATTCGCATAACTTTTGATTGAGGAGCTGGACCTGGAGCGGGAGTGGAAGTGGAAGTGGGAATGGAGCGGAATCTGTAGTCCACGCCAGCGGAACCGCGGACACATCTAGTAAATAATAAAATAAAAAATAAATATCTCAGACATTCACACCAATTATCCAGTCCCAAACTAGGCAGAGTCTGTGATATGGTTATTAGATAACGGATACACATACTTAAATAAGTATATGTACATCCAAGACTTGGGTACAAACATTCATATTCATCATACGAACATTTGCCCCTAGCGGTATTCGAACCCGCAACCTCCGGCGTGGCAGTCCGAGAGCTACCCCGTTCCGCCACGGAGGTCATCAATAAGTCATTAATGTTTGTGAATAATTGTTGTGAATAGAACCAATTTATGGATAATTCAAACAACTTTGTGCAATTGCATTGTCCTTTAAACTTCTGCAGCTGTAAGGCTTCTCTACAGGAATCCACATTGGCAGATCAAAGGCTATGGTGATATCCTTTCATCTGAGCGACACTCCCTCGGTGCTCCAGTTGCACAACCCACAGCGTGCTCTTCTCCATGTTTGTATTAGTCGGACATGGGCCCTCCCCAATGAACGCCACCACACCCGGTCCTCCGCCCTCCGCATCCAGGCGCTTCCAGCCACATATACACTTGACATTGGCAAAATCCTAAGGCCATTTTAAGATGAAGAGGAAGACTCACCCAAACTCCAACTCATCGGGTGTAAGCATGACGATATCATCGTCTATGGTCAGCTGGCATTCAGTCTCTATCTCGTCGTAGGGGAAAAACCGATTGGACAGTTTGTTCTCCCTTGTTCGTATAACTTTTAGCGGCTTATTTATTACTGGCCAATCTGATGCTGAAAAGAGAAGAGTGAATTAATTTCGGTAGCTGGGAACAAGATATATCATCATCATCAGCCCGAAAGAGTCCACTGTTGGACATAGAACCCAAGGTGCGCCACTAAACCCGATCTTCGGTTCTTCTCATCCAGTCACAGCCAGTCGCCATACGCAGATCGTCGCTCCATCTAGCCAGGGGGCGTCCCACACTACGCTTGCCCAGTCGGGGTCTCCACTCGAGAACTCGTTTACCCCAGCGGTAATCGGTTCTCCGGCTAATGAGACCAGCCTGCCACTGCCACTTCAGCGTGCTAAATATAAATAATTAAATCTAATAAATAAAAACGTAAACTTCGCGTGTATGTACTATGAAAATATTTGCATAAAAAATGGCGGGTCTAAGGATAAGTAATAGACATTTTAGTGGGAGTGGGAGTAGGTGATTATTGGGCATTCTGGCTCACTTTCAAATGACGAAAACAGATTGGGCATTCTGGCTCACTTTTCACTCGCTTCACTCGTTCGCTCGCTGCGCTCGCACAGTGAGCCAGAAAGCCCAATCTGTTTTCGTCATTTGAAAGTGAGCTAGAATGCCCAATCGATTTTGATTGTTTGAAAGTGAGCTAGAATGCCCAATCGGTTTTCGCTGTTTGAAAGTGAGCCAGAATGCCCAATCGGTTTTAGACGTTTGAAAGTGAGCTAGAATGCCCAATCGGTTTTCGCTGTTTGAAAGTGAGCCAGAATGCCCAATCGGTTTCCGACGTTTGTTTGTATTAAAATAATCGCATGACTTAGAACATCTTGACAAAAGCGACTCACGTCCAATAACGATTGCAAACATCGTCGATTAAAACCTGTTGTATGTTTCGAACGGAACGCGTTTGAGTGCGCGTTGGGTTACGTACCGACGATTACCAAGCTATGTTCGCCGTCCGACGCGCGGTTGGAGTCGAGGCGCGAGTCGCCCCTGTGTAGCGCTCTGAACGCGATTATGTTTGTGTATGCGACGTATAACGACCTAATCGAAATTAGGTTATGTAATATAAAATTAATAAAATAATAAACTCACATGTACGAGAATCTATGTTGCGTGCACTTTGTTCTGATCACACTTTACTCACATTTATATATACATTACGAAATCTGATTTAAGGCTAACAGAGAGATATTTTAGGTTTTAACATTTTTAAGCTTCCAGCACCTAGAAACATTATTCCATCATGAGACAATTACTATTTGTAGGTACCATCCTGTCACCGCTTGTTCAAGGAATTGTTCAAGCCCGATTGGTCGTGCAGTTCGTTATAAAGAATTTCCTAAACTAACAGCACCAAGAACCTTATTCCTTCACAAGACAATTATAATCAATTATCTTGTCGCCGTTTGCTCAAGGAATTGTTCAAGCCCGATTGGTCGTACCGTTAGCAAGGACTTCCTAAAGTCACAGCACCAAGAACCTCATTCCTTCACAAGACAATACATACATTTAGCATCTGCTTAAGGAATTTGTTCCCAGCCCGTTTGGTCGTACCGTTAGCCCAAAGTTAAAGCCAAACCTTCACAACATCTCAAGTAATTATTTCTACCTTGAACCAGCTTTCTGTATCTGAGTTACACTTTCCATAAATAACACAACAATAAACGTGGCTCCTCACCGCGTTGCAATTTACAATAATAATTACAAAATAAAAGAGTCAATGCAAACATGCTACCAATTAATTAATAAAGGGTTCTGTATATCGAAATCATTTCTCAATGTCACATTACTCGAATGTTTTATGTATTTTTACTTAGTTAGGCCCTAGACTTGATGAGTATGGCGAAAAACACATATATGGTAAAATAATTGAGTTTTGCGGACTACAATACTTTGCGCTCTATAAGCTCTCTTCTATTCATCCTGGTTGATTACATTTAATATTTCAAGTTTATTAACTAACGCGCAGGTATATCTGCATTTTATCTCTATCACATACATGTACGTAACTCCGCAAATACAAAAGAACACAAAATTTATGTCTCCGTTCAAAAGTTCATTATAAATGAACTAACATTCTTACATTGATTCATAAATGTGAAACAAAACAATGTCGACTTAGCCTAGAGTTCTCAATGTCCCAAAAGGTTGAAATAAATCAGTATGAGTATTGAAGAATTGTATAAGGGTTTTACAAATTATGTAGCGATCCCTAATACTTACATATTACGTTACGAGCATTATGTTATGTTCTTGTGTTACTTGAGTACCGAGCGCGCACAGAGCGCTTATCAAAGCAAAAGAATGTCGACGTACAGTCAAAGAAAAAACAGGAGAATACGTAATGGTATTAGTTATAATATTTCAATAGCAGGTAGGCACTATAATTTAATCGATTTTGTTTAATTGACTTTTTAAAATAGTTTCGAAAACACCCAATTCGCTGATTTATGATTTCCGGTATCATCATGATGTTTTATGTTTTTTTATTAAAGTGTTTGTTATAATACATGGTCCTAATCGCGATTATTACTAAGTATGCAATATGTTAATAAATAACTTATTCATTACAATGATTCCCACGACTGTACTTGAAATGCTGAAACTTCATTTTACATTGCGCATGGTTACGACGTATTAGAGGTATGTACACATTGATTAAATTTAGTGTGACATTAAGTTCCAACAATTTAAATATTATATAATGTTATCTAATACTCCATTTTATATTTACAAAATTTCAGTAACGCGACCAATGATAGACGTACAAAGTTTATAATGTGCAATAATGATTGTACAGAGATCAATAGAATGGGTAAGTGCTAAAAACATAATGGATAAGCACCTATAAGAATAATTTAGGTGCTTAATTACCTATAACAGTCTGTTATCTTACGATAGAATTACATATTTATAAAATAGAATCATAATTCATAATAACTTTACAAAGTTAAAGAATCTAGTTAAACTAATTGTTGTGTACCTACTTTAAGTTGAGTACTCGCCCTAACATAGCCAAGTATTAAATGACGACCGTCACCTTTTGATATTGCCGCGAATCGTAGTTCACATACACCGCAATGTGTCACTTATTTACCTATGTTCCATACACAGTTTTATGCTGATCTGATTAAAATGTCAGGGGTATTAAACAATTCACAGAACTTTCATCAAAAATTAATCAATTAAACAAGCATAAACATCTATTACATGTGTGCAGTCACGTAAAAATGTTAGTACTTTTCCTAGTAGAAGTAGCATGTTCATGTACATAAATATGTAATAAAATTACTTGCAATGATACTCAGTCAATGTTGATTTTATTACAGAAGATGTATGTATGCATATTATTGGAAGCAGATACATTTTACGTTATTAAATGTATCAGATTTTATATCAAAAACGCACCACCTAATAAGCTTATTTTATTTCTTTACCCGAAGGTTTCTCGGAAGTGATCGCATTATAGCAATAATACCGCTTCCGTTTTACTTAGACACAAATAAATGTAATTTGGTTTCTTTACCTTCCTGTGCAATAATCACTATTGCATTTTAATTGTTTGTCCGAAGGTTTTTAGTCCCTGATAATTTTATTATCATTAAAGCGCTTTGAATATTGTTCAAATTTTTTATTGTCTTTTCTGATTCGGTACGTGGTTGTCGTTAGTTCGTTTCCGCGCATCGTCAGTGTCCAGTGCCCCCGCTACCCCTCCCCGCCGTCTTCAGTTCTACCAGCGTGCGCATCTTCGTGAAAACAATAATGTTCGTAAGTTTGGATTATTATTCATTTTTAAATAAATAAAGTTTTTCAACATTATATACCTATCTAGTCGCAAACTATCATTTCCCTGTACTAAACAAGAATTTCACAAATATTTTACTCATCAGTTAAGTTTTAATGATGTTTTATTCGAAATAACAGTAAGGGTTTATTTTATTTGCAGGTCTGAATCCGAGTATTACAGTAAGAGGAGCGTGGAAGAAGCCAGTAAAAGAAAATCGTGCGCGTTTGATTCGGATGACGACGGTGACGTAAGGTTAGTTGTAGTACTTACCAAATATTTTATTTTTTATTCAATCAGAGACGCTATATGTAACAAATAATGGAGTCGTCCACTTCGGTCTCGTACTTACAGTGATTGTATATTGAAATCATAATTATAAAACCTACCCTATTCATTCACTATAAAATAGTTAAGAACTTTATCCAAAATCACAGACACACGCGGAGAGAGACTTTGTTTTACGCTATTATTATTAGATTAACGTTGTATTATTATTATTATTTCAGGTCTGTGCCATCGACTGCCGCGCCCGCCAAGCCGAAGACTAAAAAGCTGAGAACGAAGCAGGTTCCATCGTCATCGGCTGTGAGCAAAAAAGGAAGCCGCGAGTGGTCCCTGCTGTCTGACGACAGTGAGGACGAAGAGGAAGCTCGGCGCGCGGCCTCCAAGCGGCCGCCGCTCACGTCTGCTCTGACGCGGCGCGTAGCCGACGGCGTGCTGCGTCGCACCGCCCTGCTGGCCGGCGACCAGTTCGTGGAGCTGAGAGTGTACGACACGCGAGACATCCTGCGCGTCGACCCGAAGGACAGGTGGGAAAAAGCTGCAATAACTCTTAAGTATCAAGTTGGTTCGGGAGCTGATGAGCTAATTTTTTTGAAGAAATTCATTAATGCGGCAAAAACTAGGTTCAAGGAAGACGGGCAGTTCTTTTCTAATAAGAAAAAATAATTTAATTTGTATATTTTTTATTAAAATAACTTTGTGGTTTTTATATTAAATATATTAAAAACTTTCAACTGCATACAATTTAATTAATTAACCTAGGTAGGTACTAATACAAACCAGAAATCGGTCACATATTTTATATTCTCTATTTCTTTTTAAATTTTCAATTACATAAACAAGTTAGGCCTTTTAGCCTCTAGACCATCGAAGTAAAGTGTTAAAATTAATGTTTTCATCCTAGAACAAAAATATCTCAACCATGGCAGGCAGAAACATTTTCTGTACTGTTTGTGATCTAACCATCAAAAGTAAAGCCTTTTCGGGTCACCTCCGAAGTCGTTTACATAAAGATAATAACTCGATCGAAATAAGTCCAAATGTTGAAAAACTTTGTTCAGCATTTAGAAACCGAATTGCTAGTTTTAGGGTACGGGAACGCGGACGGCAGTCGGGACCGAGACGTGGGGGTAGCGAGGGTAGTGAGGCGGACTGCGACAGCGATTGTGGGAGCGAGAGCGAGCGTTCGGCTGCCCCCGCGCCCGGCGAGTTCTTGAGGCGCGTGCGCCGCCCCGTGCGGCAGTTGATCGCTGCGAAGATAGCTCAGCACAATAATATAAAAGCAAACTTTGAACTTTTTGCAGAGTTCTCGCTGCCGAAAAATGATATGGTTGAAATTAAATCTTTCGCAACGGAAAATATTTGTATACATAAACATTATGAGTTTAATGATATGTTTGCGAAGGTCATTGAAATAATATCTAATAAAGTTGATGGATTTCAAGAGAGAGACAGTGGGTGGTCCTTTTTAAGGACTTTGTACCTGGAGGTAAATATTAACAAATATTCACCTCTACGAGCTTCTAGCTATATTGAGTTACCAAAATATTTAAAAATGAAGAAAGCATGCATTAACATAAAAAACAATGATAATTTTTGTTTTGTATGGTGTATAATGGCATCCCTATTCCCAGCTAAAACTAATGCGGACCGAATCAGCTCGTACCCAAACTTTGAAAAAGTACTAAATTTGAACAATATGTCGTTTCCAGTAAATTTTCAAGATATAAAAATATTTGAAAAGAATAATCGTAACATCAGCGTTAATATCTATGGTCTAAATAAAAGATTCAATATAATCGGACCATTATACAAAACTCAGATGCGGAAGAAACATCATGTCAATCTATTATTTTTGGAGAATGGCCCTCGCACACATTATTGCTTAATTAAAGACTTATCTCGATTGATAAGACCTCAATTAACGAAACATCATGGTAAAATATATTTTTGCGATGAATGTATGTTATTTTTCAACAGCGAAAACAAATTAGCCCATCACGTTTGCGGTGGTGTGGCTACTATTTTACCTGAGAAGGGTTCTTTCATACAATTTAGGAACTATGATAGGATGCAAGACATGCCTTTTGTTATTTACGCTGACTTCGAGTCTTTTCTAGAGACTTGTAAATCAGATCTTGAAACGAGTAGTTCAAGATTGACAAAAAGTTTACAAAGGCATGTGCCTGCCGCGTTTGGATATTATATTGTATGTTCGTATAATCCTTCGCTTAATAAGTTTGTGTGTTATCGTGGAAAAGATTGCGTTACAAAATTTCTTGAATATATTCAGAACGATGTCTCTAATATATTTAAAACACTTAACGATCCCGTTGCGATGAGTTTTACAGAAGAAGACTCAAAAAACTTTACAAATTCGCGAGATTGTTGCATTTGTTCAAAGTTATTGTTTGATGATAGAGTTAAAGACCACTGCCATCTCACCGGTAAATATCGCGGAGCTGCGCATTCTTACTGCAATATTCGGTTCAAATTACCGAAGTTTGTTCCGGTATTTTTTCATAATTTGTCAGGATACGACTCTCATTTATTCATATGTCAATTAGGAGAAATGCTAGGTCAGTTAAAAGTCATAGCTAAAACTAAAGAAAACTACATTTCGTTCACAAAATTTTTTCCAATCGGGAAGGATCAATACGCTGCCGTTCGCTTTGTGGACTCTTTCAAATTTCTTGGCACTAGTTTAGAAAAATTAGTAGAAAATCTGCATAAAGAAGATTTCATTCATTTATCGCGATTCTTCGTTAACCAACCCCATTTTGATTTATTAAGAAGAAAAGGTGTATATCCGTATGACTATATGAAGAACTGGGAGTCATATGACCAAGAGTGTTTACCGCAGCGAGAGGAGTTTTTTAATATTTTAACCAATCAATCAATTTCTGATACGGATTATGATCATGCACTTCAAATTTGGAGAGCATTTAATATAAAATCTTTAGGAGAGTACACAGACTTATATCTTAAATCTGACGTTATTTTGCTTGCAGATGTGTTCGAAAATTTTAGACGCACATGCAGAATTAATTATAAATTAGACCCTGCTTTCTACATAACTGCCCCAAGCTTAAGCTTTGACGCAATGTTACTTAAGACTAGAGTCCAGTTAGAACTTATCGACGATTTAGAAATTATTAGAATTATTCAAAACGGTATTCGCGGTGGGGTATGCTTGTGTTCTACTAGATACGCGGCATCAAATAATAAATATTCTCTTAACTACGATCCAAGTAAAACAGATAATTATTTAATCTATATGGACTGTAATAATCTATATGGTTACGCAATGTGTGCATATTTACCACACTCAGATTTTAAATTACTAAATAATGTAGAAAAAACCAGTCTTAATATATGTCAAATTGCAGATGACAGTGATTATGGTTATATCTTAGAAGTTGACCTTGAATACCCCGATGAACTCCATAACTTACATAATGATCTTCCATTTTGCCCACAAAAATATATACCTCCAGGTTCTAAAACACCGAAATTGGTTCCAAATTTATTCGATAAATATCACTACGTTATACATTACGTACATTTAAAAACATGTTTAAAACATGGACTTAAATTAAAAGCAATACATCGGGTTATACAATTCCGACAAAGTCCCTTTTTAAAACAGTATATAGATTTGAACACATCATTAAGGCAAAATGCAAAATCTACATTTGAGCAAGACTTTTTTAAGTTACTGAATAACAGCATATTTGGGAAAACGTTAGAGAATTCCGAAAATAGGTTGGATGTCAAATTAGTTAATCAATGGTGTGACGAAAGAAATAAGACCAAGAAATATTACACTGCTGACCAATTAATTGCGAAACCAAATTTTCATAGCTTAACTGTATTTACTGAAAACTTTGTGGCAGTTCAGATGAAACCAGAAAAGGTAATTCTAGATAAACCTATATACATAGGATTTACTGTATTAGAATTATCCAAGAGTCATATGTACAACTTTCATTATACGGTTATGAAACCTTTTTATGGTCCAAAAATCAAACTGTGCTACATGGATACTGACAGTTATTTGTATTCAATAGAAACAGAGAATTTTTATAAAGATTTAAAGAGAAATTTTATACAATATTTCGATACAAGTAACTATCCTGAAAATAACAAGTATAAAATAAAATGTATAAATAAGAAAATACCTGGTTTGTTCAAAGACGAATTAGGAGGTCAGCATATTTTGGAATTTGTAGGACTGCGTTCTAAACTATATTGCATAAAGACAGAACAGAGAGAAATTAAAAAAGCAAAGGGAGTTAAGAAGTACGTCGCAAATGACTTACATTTTAAAGATTATAATAAAGTGTTGAAGGAAAATGAAGTAATACGTAAAAAAAACGTTCTTTTCAAGTCCCTTAAGCATCAAGTTTTTACTCAAGAAATAAATAAAATCGCTCTGTCTTCTAATGATGATAAACGTAGAATATTAGAAGATAATATTACTACATACGCTTGGGGTCACTGTTCATTCTTTTAATTGGGTGCCTCAGAAACTGTTCACTTTTTCTGATTACTCTAGTAATGGCTGAAAGTTATCTATACAACGTTATAATTTCAAAACATACATATTTACATTCAAATGGTGTTAAGATAACCACCGGTTTATGGGCTTTAGACAATTTTGCACCACAAGTTCACATAGTTTGTGAAAATAGTGATATATTTTTTACATTAGAAGAATGGGGGCATATATATGAAGAATTTGAGTTATTTGGTAAATATGTGACCAACCATGACCGCTTTTATCAACTTTTTTTATACCAGCTAATGTTTTGTGATAAACGTTGTTCTATAAATATGTTGTACCTAGTGTGTGAAGCAATTAATATTTTTGCGCATTGTATACACGTAAGATTAAGAAATTTGACTAAAAACGATTATATTGAAGCTACAATGTTTGTTAGAAATATCGATAAAATTTTAAAAAATAGATTTCTTTCATCACTAGATGATATCTTATTAGTTTTAAACTGTAACAAATGTGTTAATTCTATAATTGAACAAGAAATATCTGTTCTGGGTTGCGATTATTTCATAAGATACTTATATAAATAGGAGTATAACCTGTATTATATTAGGTTAACCAAAATGTATGAGTTACCTACTTTTTTTAAATAAATTGTATTAATTATAATTTTTGTTGTTGTTATTATTTTAAATTGCATCTTCATTGTTTATATCTTAATTATGTTTCCCTTGTTTTGAGATACCGAGATAGATACAATTACGCACTTATAGGTAGATACATTTTATTTCGGCTTCTTTCAGAGGAAGCGTTACCTACATAATTTACCTATATATTACATACAATTAATATTGTTATTTATGTAGCTGAGACTGCTGATTCAGTACATTATTTTTCAAGTTTGATCATGTCTGTTGTCTTTAGCTTTGCGCCTGCGGTGTAACTCGAGCCGCGTCGCGCACACGATGTTTTTCATACAAGACTCAACTAGAAATATTGACTATAACCATCATTCGCTACCAGTCCTTCGTCGCGTCTTCTCAATTCTCTTGCTTTTAATTAATCAATTCAAGTATCCTATTTCATATCATAATGTTACGAAATCAGCAGCTACAAAACGCTAAAACCAGTTACATCGCGGTACATGACAGAGGAATACCGAAATATGTAGTTAAAATTGAAGTGTATAGTGCAGATGAAACTGAAACTGAAATCGTTATGAGGTCACAAGCCAGAACGCAATATGTGGTATATGAAGAAGGTGATAGCGTCCTATATAAAATAAGACGAATTCTGTACCAGATAAGCGCGCAACTTGGAGAACGAGCCGAAAAGTGCAAGGTACTTATTTTTTTTGTTATTTAATAGTGTTGGTTATGGATTGATTCTATACGGTTATGGTTCTAAACTAATTTTATTCTTATTAACTTTCAGAATCCATAATGTGGAACACAATTACGAATACGACTGCTGTCAGAAGTCAAGGCTACCTAACTACCTATTTTATGTTTAAGATTGTATAGCTTAAGATTAGATATTTGAATAAAAATAACACCTACTTTGTAATCTATTTACATGTAATAATTTACTTGCTTGTTTCAATTATTTAATAAATTACTTGTTTGTACCACGTTATACTGTAAATAAATAATTAGGGGCTGAATTCTACATCTTAGACTTACTTTGACATAATAAAGAGCGTCATATCTGTCTATTTTAGATAGGTTATTAATCCTTATATCTATTTGTCAATATTTTCTTTGTATAAAATACAATGCTTAATTAAAATGGTGTCTACATAGTTTTTTTGTCGATAATTAAATAAAAGAGAAGTTATTATTATTATTTTATTTACATGTATCCAAAACACAATACAAAGCTGGCAATATACTATGAAACAATAATAATTGATAAATAATTGATCTTAGCGATTAATTAAATTAAGTACCTATATTATTTTCATAACACCACTTTTTTATGGTAATTGCGTTTTTTAATGCGCAATATTTTTTATGAGATAAACAGTTATAAGTATTATTTATACAAAATGTGTTATATAAAATTACGAAACTGGGACAACCTTTTACGCCAACATCAATAACATTACAGTCACTACATAATTCTCTCATCCATTTTACTTTTTCCTGACCCTTTACGATTATGATCTTATTTTTTAACAATGGTAAAATAATAGATCTTTTAAATTCGCGATAGTCAATAAAGCCTTCTCTCCAAAGTATACCCCTGTTTCTTTCTAGCCACACGACCTGTTTTTTCTCCTCTGTTGTTAAATACGAAAAAGCGTAAGGAGGTTTGACTAAAAAGGTCTGAGAATATTCTTTTGTCACCAGGGCTAGTTCTTTAATAATAAACACATTATTGTAATCTTTGAAACCTTGTATATCCACGAATATGAAATTGTTACTCATGATATTTTCTTTACTGTACTAGTCAATGGTTTATATTCAACAATGGACTCATTAATAATTAGACAGAAAGCGGTGGTGTTGTTCGGAATGTCTGAAACACACTCAATTTCCACTTTAACATCTATGGGTCCCCCAGGTTTAACGCTATCTACTTGTCGACTACAATCAATTAGCCACAATGGCGCTTTATTTTTAAAATTTTCAAAGTTTAATAAAGGGTCTGGTCGACGTCCGTAATACGACTGCTGAAATTTTGCGTGATGTTCGTATAATAAAGAGTAATTGTTGTTGGCAAAATCAACGTTTAGGTTTTCATACGGGAAGTAAGTTGAATTCAGAAACACTTTAACGTTACGTAAATGACAGTGGTCAAATTGAGACATATCTTTAGTTACTTGATTCTTACGATCAGTTTGTAAACCCAATATTACATATCGTGGTTTTTCCAACTGAGAAGACGTTTTAATTGACCAAGTATGCTTAGACGTCTGAGGAAGTAAAGGATACTCATATAGATCCCAGTTTCTAAACATTATAGTCAATGAACGATCTTTTTCTAAATGACGAAGTAGATTAATTCTTTCACGATCAGAAACTTTCACTTGGGGTACCCGCCAAACCAACTTAGAAATTTCAACATCATGAACATATTCATTCTCGCCTAATTTTATACAATTCAAATTAGAGTTGTTACGCAATAAAATAAGCTCATGTTTACAATTCATTATTATTTTATTAAAGTCTTCTGCAAACCCCAGAACTTTATTAAGAGGTATAGATACTGAGAAATTACCTCCGTGGTTTGTAGTACCATCAAGGTTCCAACCCCAACATTCTGAAATTTTCGATTCTGCCGCACCCATCGATAACAAACCTTTCATAGTTGTAGTAATACCAACATTTTTAATTTTATCTATTTCTATACCATTAAGTTCATAACGTATGTCTTGAAATAGAAACAATATTGGATTATTTGTGAAGTGAATTTGGTTAACTTTTGTTTTTGATTGTCGGTTGTAAACTTGCACATTTCCTTCTATGTAAATGGTACTGGCCGATGGCAATACGTACAAATCCTGTTGATTTATAGGTATTCGTATCTCATCATTATTTTTAAAACTGTTTACGTATGGTTTGTATGAATAGTACTCATAACTTTCAATTGAATTGTCATAAACTGGACCATCTGTTATATTTAGGATACTCATTTTAGCCCTATGAGTTTAAGGAAGTCCTTATTTTCTTTAGTTAACTTCTTTTTTGAATATGGTTTTTTTCTAAATTGTTTTGAAGGTGCTATTGCTTTAGGAGTACAATTCACACTGCTGCTTTTTACTACAGATGCAGAGTATTTATTATTAAAGTCAATCATTTTCTTCTTAAATGTAAATATAACTGAATTTCCTCGTTCCTTAAGTTAACTAAATTACCATTTACGTCTAATATTTTAATATTAATAGAACTTATGCTACTCTGGTTTACTGGAAAATAAATTATGTTTTTAGGTACTTCTATAATTCTATAACCAGGTGGAACATTAGGCGCGAATTCATGAATAATATGACTAGGTTTTCCGTTTACAAAAGATCCGCTAATGATGTCACATTCAACCCGGAGAACGGTTGTCGACAGAATGTTGACGGGAAAGAGAGATTCGTGTAATATATTCGCGGGAAGGGTTTCTGGTCCAAAACCTAATAATTGTCCTACGGAATCTTCTTTTTGAAAATGTATGACTTTCGAACAAAAGATAGTAGTTTTCAAAGTATTGTTATTACACCTTAATTCAAATGAACCATCCTTGATATTATCTTTTAAATAGTCTCTAATATCCTGAAGTTCGTAGGAGCCCTCTGGTATTTCTATCACCTCATTGTCACCATAGTATAGTTTATTATTTCTATCATCTACATTCGGTATAGAATTAAATGTAGAAAAATACAAAAGACCACATTCATAATCATTATCTAATTGTAAATTTGGCGAATAGTTTGTTGCTAAACTCGCCTTAGTATCCGATATAGACAGCGTGAAAGTCATTTTGGTAATGACAATAAGTACAAGAGATAAGTTCTTTTAAATGTTTATCCAAAAGTTTTTCAAATATTTTATACATAAATGTCCACAATTAACAGAATTAAAACTTTGATATATATTGTAATTGTAGTAAATATCATATTTATCCAAGTATCCGATTAACTCTAATGGCGGCTTTAAATCTCCAAAACTGTCAAAATACTCACAATAATTATTTAGTTTTACATAGGCTACCCAATGAGTACCTTCGTTTTTAGAGCTGTCTAAATTAATAACACCACATTCAATACGTTTAGGTTTTTTTGGTAACTGATTTCTCATATAAACACCTCTAAAATATGGAATACCATGTGCATGTTCTATAATATCCAAATTAGTAAGCGCGCGTCTAGGTAGCCTTTTCTTTAGTTTTTTGCCGATCGTAAAAATAAACCATTGCCTTTTTTATACGGTTTGATGTACAAACCTTTACCCAAAGCAATGGATTCCATTACTTTGTTATGGCGTTCAGATTCTTGTAAATTTTTCTGTGCTGATTTATAATCATTTACTGTCTTCGCGATACCTGCTGCTCCTCCAGCTAATGTGCCCAAAGCTGACAACCCCGCAAATATAGGAATTAGAGGCAAAATTCCTCCTGTTTTAGGAATTGGTATGACGCGCGGTAATCGAAATCCATTATTTTTAGAGAATAGCTTCTTTGCAGCCAGATAGGCAAATTTAATTGCAGACTTATTATTTTTTGGTTTGTATTTTTTCAACTGACTATATATTTTAGAGACAACCTTTTTGAAGCCTTTGATACCTGCACCTGCTTTTAGTTTTGTTTTCATTACTTTACTTACTATCCAGGAAGATAATTTTTCACCTCTTCCTGCATCTTTTGACCTAAGTCTTCGATTTGCCATGTTCAATAGTTCTAAATCTGCTTTATGGCGATCTTCTAAATTAGTATAGTTGGAATATGCTATATCGTGTTGCATACAAGCGTTATCTAATTTATTAATTCCTCTATCGTTCCGTGATAATCTTTCTCGTAGTCGTGTACCGGGACCGCAGTAATTATACCCTGGTAAATGTAACTCAAAAGGTAAATTGTTTATTACACTATTAATAAGTCCTCCTCCATGCATTACAGGTATACTAATAAAAATATAATACGTATCAACTAATTATATAGATTTATACGATGGATGTTTTGTTAATCCAACTATTTTCACTTTCATTAAGGCCCAACCATTTTACAAATAGCTTGTTACCTTTCTTTTTTAAAACTTTCTCAACTAAGTAAATATCAGGGTATTTTGTTTTTTGAAGTTCCTGTTCGTAAAAAGTACCTAAAATGATCTGTTTTCGTTGATCAACAATCTCATAAGTCGGTGGATTAGTCGAATTTACTTTTGACACGATAAATATTTCTGTTGACCAATTAGGGGTATATCCTTTTTGAAAAGTTCCTTTGTATTTGCTAATTCGCACATAATCTCCAACTTTGAATTTATTCCTTTTTACTGTAATATATTTTCTTGATTCCTTTATATTATTTAATATTAAAGATTCATTGTATTGATTCACGTCTTTTGGTTTATGTTTAGTAATTCGATGTACACAATTATTGTAAGAGTCAAGTATGTTACTCAACTGTTTACCAATCCATTTATAATTGCCAATGAAACTAAAATATTTATATAACTTGTTTTTCAAAGTTCTAATCAACCTTTCAACAATTGAAGCCTTTTTAGTGGAATATGTTGAATAATGGTTTATTTTGTATAACATCGTTAAGTTTCGAAAATCCTCATTATAAAATTCTTTACCTAAATCGGTTTGTAAATTTAATGGAATACGCCCATTCTTTTCAAGTACTTTTTTGAACGTGTTTGTTATTTCAGATTTAGTTTTCGTTTTAACAGGCAGTGCCCAAGCAAATTTTGAAAAGCAATCGATTATGACTAAGATGTACTTATAACCATTGTTGTCTTTTCCATAATTCTGCATATCAATTAAATCAGCTTGCCATAAATCATCGATACCTTTTAATACTACAGGACGTCTGTTAAAATTTTTTCGTGCTGCTTTGTGAATTTCGTCTACTACTTGTTGCTTACTCATTTTTGGTGACTTTTAATTTGCTGTTGGCAATGGCTTGATCTACTTCTCCTTTCATATAAAATTTTACTCTCATGAGATTAATTATATCCGTTTTTATTTTATGTAGTTCGTCTAATACATCATGTTTTGTGTAATAGTCATTCAGCAAATTATCGACATACTGCTTATTTACAGCATCATCGGAGGCTGATGGAGCCTTAACTCCTTTTAACCTTACTAAATGTAAATCAAATTCTCCGTTTTCTGACTTTAAGAGCTTGTGTGAATCCAATGATTCCGGTAAACGCAAACGTTTATGAACGTGGTGACCAAATTTATCTATATTCATTTCCTAGCGACTATCTCAACCAGCGGATAAATAAAGACTGTGAAAAACTTTCTAAATATCAACATATATTTAATTAATGATATCACTTTCCCGCAACTCTTCGATAATAGATAGTATTTCATTGTCTAATCCTGTGTTTCCAGCATCTCGCGAAGCTATTAATAGTTTCAATCGATTAACTAATTCATTAGGATCATCCCAGTAAACATAATCTACATTTTGATTCAGCTTTTTTGTGAGTGGCAAACCAGATCCATGAGATATGCTTTCAGTGCTCACACAGTTTTTGGCCAACTTCATAAATAGAGGTCTAATTATTTGTGTATATTTTCGACCTTTATTACTTTTTATAGGCTTCATGGGATTATACTCACGGCGATGAGCATTTGTAGTCAATAATATAGTCTTATAATTTTGTTTATCATCTTCAGTTATTAATTCTAATTGCGGTGTTTTCTTAAACAATAATTCCATTAGCCCTGGAGTTTTTGCGAAAGTCTTACAACCAATAGAAATATTATGTTCAGTAACAAAAACACGTAACGTTCCCATCATGAGTTTTTCTCTCTCGTTTCTGACCCCAAAAGGAATGTTTTCTGAAGACATTCTTATGGGAGTAGTGTTGTCAGTCGATTTGAATGATAGACCGCTAGTATCAGGTTCCATATCACTATTGTCTTCATCTTTATCAGGTTCCAAATAGACGTAGTCGCTTTTTTCTTCATCTTCGTCATTAAAATAAACCTCGGATTTACGATTTTTCATAAAAACTGTATTGTTGAAGTCTTTACTGGATTGGTCGCTTTCGACATCATCACTAACATCGTAACTAGCCCGATGTTCCTTGCGTTTACTAAGAGGAGTGTAGCTGAGTCTTTGTTTCTTTATTTTTCTATGTGGTATTTCCATTTTTGTGTTTATAATTTGTTTCAGTGGCTCTGTTAATGGTTTAAAAACCGATTCCATTGCGAATTCGTTATTACTTTTAATGTCTCGCATCATCTTTAGTTTTCTTTTAACTGATTCAGCTGATTTTATTACTTGTTTTTTCAATGCTTGTTCATTATCCATGTTTATACCTTACCAGGCGAAGCCTTAAGTTGTAATGATGGTATAATAATAAATATAGTATTTTTAAATCATCAATGCAATTCTACAAATGTGTCAAATTTCATCCTGTAACATCCTTTACTCTTTTCACAGTCTTTGTTTATAACTAAGTAGCTATAGGGTACACTCCAAATCTTGGCACACATTTCTCGAAACGCTAACCAATTCATGTCTGTATTAACATGCTCTTCATAAACATGTCTCAAGTTCATATCGTCTTGTTTAAAAAGAATAATGAGATTAGCATTGTCCCGTATCAACTGCTTCGGGATTTTGCTATAGGTCTGGTTTAAGTAAAAACAATCTATATTCTTGTGTCTACCCATTGCAAAGTAATCTCTTATATGATTTTGGTTTTCACAAGCTACATCATCAAATATAATAATCGAATTAGAAGTTGCCTCATGAGGACTCAAAACCTCATCATTACCATGAAATTTTGTAAAAGTTACCTCTGGCACCTTTCTAAAAACTTTTTCTAAAAATACGTACTTAGGTTGAAAAAGTGTTTTAGAGTAAAGGTATACATTTCTATAATGTAGTCCATCTTTATGTAATAGTAGACCAATAATTAAATTCGTTTTACCGCAGTTGGAAGGTCCAGATATAATACAACGAATAGTATTCGGTAAAAGTTTGCCGTGACGTGAAATCTCTTTTGAATAACCCAAACAAATTTTTTCTAGTTGCAATGAATGCGGTTGTTTTACAAATTTCATTTTGTAATTAATAATAATTCAATGTTTGACATGCATGAGCCAAGGATCCCTGCAGAATGTAGACATATTTATTACATTAAGAGTTTTATACGTATCACGCTTAACCTTTTTCGTACAAAACGCTCGACGTCACCCGTTAGTCCGTTAAGCGGAGCGTATGATTCCAATCGCAATCGACGTCTTGCGATAATTTGATCTTGCGTTCTAATACAACCAACCGTCGAATGATTGGGAATTCCGGCACGCACGAAACAACGAAAACCGATTGAGCATTCTAGCTCACTTTCAAACGTCTAAAACCGATTGGGCATTCTGGCTCACTTTCAAACAGCGAAAACCGATTGGGCATTCTAGCTCACTTTCAAACAACCAAAATCGATTGGGCATTCTAGCTCACTTTAAACAGCGAAAACCGATTGGGCATTCTAGCTCACTGTGCGAGCGCAGCGAGCGAACGAGTGGAGCGAGTGAAAGTGAGCCAGAATGCCCAATAATCACCTACTAGTGGGAGCAGAAGTGGGAAGGGGATTCTGTAGTCCACGCGAGCGTAGCCGCGGACACAGCTAGTTAGATAAATATTTGTATTTCGCTCATTTTATTCAGAGGTGGGCCAGATCTACAAGATTAAAGGCGCTCAGCGTGCTATGAAGAGGGCAATGCTCAGGCTTACTTATAAGTCTAGTATCCAAAATGAGGAGATCCGACGGTTAATGACCTAAGTTTACCGACATTGCTAAAAGGATAGCAGTCTGTCGCAGAAATGACGACCGGGCAGTCGAGTTCTGGAGTGGAGAGCGCGGACTGACAACCTAAAGTTGGCCGAAAGTGACTGGATGCGGAGGACGAAGGACATATGTACATTTATACACGTATTTTTTTATCTACTACCGCTTCCTAGGTTAGGTTAGCGCTATGTGAGGAATAAACAGCGCACCAAATTTCCATCAGCACATCTATTAAAATCAAATTAGGACATAATATTAAAAAGATTGTGCCAAGCTGAAGCAACATTACCAACATCTGGGAACAATCCATACTTACAAGGTGGCGGCGCCTTCCTCTGGTTGTTCCATACGACGAGTATTTTTGCAAGACTGGGCGTTCGCACCAGCTTCTTGACCAGCGCGAACAGGCTGTCGACGCGGTCGTACGTTAGTATGACAGCGGTGAAGCCCGGCGACTTGGACGCAGTCACCGGCAGGAACAACGGATTCACTGGCCCGTACTGCAGACAATAGACAAACTGTTATTGGTAATTTATTTTAGAAATGCATTTAGCAGTTATTTTTCAAAAATGGACTTAAAATAAGGCTGACAAAATTTAATCTTGAGTGGCATCTTATAATTGTGATTCATCAATCGAAGTTGGTTTAAAAGGAAACATTGCACCTAAAAAATCGACATCGAAACCACTTCCCAGTTTATTTTGAAATTAACACTCATTAAATTCCGATTCTGGGTATGCAACTCTGTCAGATCTACTTATAGGCCTTCCCTATAAAGTAATGAATCCCAAAGGGAACTAGAGATTGTTTAAATTGCAAAATTATGAGTACATGTATGTATGTAAACGCTTTATTGTACCAAAATAACAACAACAACAATAATAAAATAGGAATTAAACTGTGTACAAGACTTATCCCACTTAGGGATACATCTATGCCTATAGATAAAATTAAAACATAATCCTGTATAATTCATCAGGCAAACAGTGTTGTTATAGCTTGCAGCCTGGTCACAGATGGCTGCAGTAATGCAGATGCTACATCCATTTGTTTTGTTTTGAAACATGTGACATTAATCAAGTGATGGAATGGTTACGCTTCAATTACATTATCTAGTATGTGTGGTTTTTTCTCAAGAGCATAAAAGCAATGTATTATAATATTATGAATAATGTATAATAGCTTTGCAGGCCCAGACAGATTAAAGAATGATGTGTATAAATGTACCACACTACTACAATTTTAATATCAATATGTGAACTTTGACAACAATAAGTTATCAATTTTTATGTAATATTAAATAATGTATCATTAAAACTATCCATATTTATAGTCCTAACATAAACATTCAACGGTGCTCTCAGCATGATAAATAAAAAAAGCATTTATTCTGACCATTGTTTAAATGAAATAATTGTTTATGATGCTGGTATTAGCATACTGTGTAGATGGCCAGGTTGTCCTTGGACATATATACCTCCTCCAGTTTGCATGATAGTGTTAGTCAAAGATTGTCTTATGTTTAATGTTATATTTATTTTTGACTAATAAATAATTTTGAAAAACCAGCAGTATAGATAGGGTGTCATGTGACATGTCCCAGAATTTCATATGGTTAAAAGTCCAGTGTGGTGTGGATTTTTTCTAAATTCATTTCATTACAAGAAGGTAGTGGCTAAAGTGAACTTGGCAAAAAATCTATTAACGATAATGTTGATAAAATTAATTTCTGCTGATCCTTAGGAAACAAACTATTTAAAGATAAACTTACCAAATGTTCAGGCATATTCCAGTCATCATACATTCTAGCTGCTAACGGGAACACTTTCTCATTGATTATCTCTAATGTTGTCAATGTAATCTTCTCTATGCTGCTGAAATACCTCTCGTACACCCATCTCAGCTGCCAGTACAACTCTGCGCGTCGCTCCTTACTGACCGAATGAACTATTTTAACTAAATTCCTTATATTATCTTCAGGTACAAACAAAGCAATTCTCTGCCAGTCTACATGGGAATTAAAAGGCATTACTATGTTATCAGCTATCACTACAGGGATACACTGAGATGCCATTATGTCCATGAGAACAGCCTGCATCAATCTCTTACTACGTACAACTAGACAAAACATTCCATCTTTCAATATATCAGGATAATTGAATACTCGTCCAGTGGTATATTCACATCGTTTTAAATGATGTATTCTACCAGCTTCAGTCTTACATTGATCTAATAGTAGCAAATCATTCGATGATGATGCTATATTTTGTAATTCGGCTAAATAATCATGTGGGATGTTCAGTTGTGTAGATATTATTAGATAATTTTTTTGTTCTGGTTGCGAACTGTCTATTCTCTCTGCAACTGGACTATGGACTGGTATGGATATGTCAAAACCATATCTAAATGACCATGTATCGAAGCCTGCTCCTGCTATAATGGCTTTTCCTGTATTGAGGTCAATAACTGGGTTAAAATTTGGTGATGAACCAGGCAGCATGTTGAATATGAGATGGTTCTCTCCATCATTCCAGCTGTTAGGAAAAATATGTAAAAAAAATTATTAAATTTTTAAAGGCAGACAAGCTAATTAAAAGCAAAACTTACAATGCAATTGCAAATATAATTCTGATATAAGACTGTAAACAATTTATTGAGGGGATGAATGATGTGGAGAAGGGGTATTATATAGGGGAGGTGTAAGGGGAAAGGGAGGAATTAGGAAAATTTGTCAAATTTGAAAACTCCAGACCCCCTTTAGTACACCCTAAAAGCAATATTTTATCTTAAATACTCACTGTTCAATTGACTGCAACACTTGTGATACATGTTTACTTGAGAAACTTTGTTGGTTCAGCGTGTCTATGCTGGGCACCCACAAACACGCCTCCTCGGCGTCTTCAGTATAATATTTACTATTTCTTATTGTATCTAAAATTATATAAAACTCCCTAGACATACGCGATATAGGACTCCCGTTCTCAGTTCGATAATCCTTTACCGGGTGTACGTATATCGTTAACTTATCGTGACCACCTTTCCCGCATCTGTATACGTTGAAGCAGTCCCAGTATGTACAGTTTTTTAAGCGGCTTACAGATAGAGGCCCTTCGCTTTTCACTTCAAACACTTTAGCTGTAAAAGGATCTAAATTCACAGGTTCGTGGAAATCTGTCCGCGGGGCTGGAGCAGCAGTAGAGTAATAATAGTTGAACACCACAGTTAATACTAAAGAAATCACAATAAACACTAGCAGGCCAACAAAAAACCTATGAAACAAAATCTTTCTATATGACGAATACTTCGAATGTTTGCTCGTTTTTAAAAGCGGCTCCCCGGCCATTTGTGATTTTGACGATCAAATTAGTGTTGTTATTTTATATATGGCACCCATTATTAGGTAAAATCAATTATTTCTCATTCAAAATTCATGAATCAGAAAAATATTTCACTGTGGATTGGATTTTGTGAACTGTCGCAATCCTGGGGCGGGGGGCGAGGAGCTGGGGGCGGGGCGAGCGCGGTACCTCGATTTAATAGAGGTGGGCTATAGGTAGATATCCTAGTACTTCATACTTGTTACATTGTAGAAAATGCAGATATTTGATGTACTATAACGTAGTGGTTATATCCACTTTGTGATATACCTACAGATGAGTAGTCGTTGCTCTTTAGTAGTACACGGTGAACCACTGAGATAGGTGCATACAAGAGATGTAAAGTCCACCTATCTGCAAAAACATGTAAATATTTTTAATCGACGTTATAAATTAGTTAGCCTACAGAAGGCACTTTCTGGGGAAAACGTAGGCCACAATGGCGATATTAACATAATATTGAGCAGCCCCTTATCTGATAAAACAATTATATAGGTTCGTTACGTTATCTCTCAGACTGAGGTCTGAATAACTTGACAAAATAGTGTTTCCTTACGAGGCTGGCATTGACTTTAGCGAGTCACAAGCCTCAACAAAAAATAGTAAAAAATTTTTTTGTTATAAATTATTTAATCGACGTGTTCATGTCATGTTTTCATCATCATCATATCAGCCCTGCGAAATCCACAGCTGGACATAGGCTTTCACTATTAAACGTCACCACACCCGGTCCACCATCTCCGAATCCTGCTGCTTCAGGCCGCTTTCCTCAGGGCGTCGGTGCATCTGGTAGCGTGGCACCTTGCGCGTGAGCCTATCCACAGTTTCCACTCCAGAACCCGTATTCCTCAGTGTCAATGTGGCCCGCCCACTACCACTTCAGCTTGCTAATCCTTTGTACTTCAAATATATCTATAGGTTTAGATAATACTACTTTTGAACTCCATTTCACTCCCTTAGGGCATAGTTTTCTGAAACTGTAAAACCCATGTGGATGAATTTTTATAAAGTTCAGTTAATAGGAACATTTAATAGTTTAACTTCATACAAACTTTGAACTCTTATTTTACCCCTTAGGGGTTGAATTTTGAAATACCGTTCGATAGTACATAACTAAGATAAATGAAAAACCTATGCGATAAATTTCAAGTTACTAGAGAAATCGGTTTTAAGACTACTACTTTTGAACTCCATGTCATCTGTTAGGGGATGATTTTTCAAAAATTGAAAAACACGTGTTGAATCATTAAGTTTTTAGAGTACTCTTACAAAGGATAAATTGATAGGAACATCTAATAGTTTTTTTCCATACAAAATTTGAACCCCTATTTTAGCACATAAGGGGTTGAATTTTGTAAAACCCTGCATTAGTGCGTACATAAGAGACATGATGGACCTTTGTGCCAAATTTCAAGTTTGTAGAGCAATAGGTTTGGAGACTACTACTACCGAATTCCATTTCACCCCCTTAGGTTTTTCAAAAATATAGAACCCGTATTCAGTCATTAAGGTTTTAGAGTATTCACACAAAGTTACAAATTGATAGGAACATCTAATAGACGTTCTCCATACAAACTTTAAACCCCCATTTGATCCTCCTAGGGGATGAATTTTGAAAAACCGTTCCTTAGTGCTTGCCTATGCTATATAATATGGAACCTTTGTGCAAAATTTCAAGCCTCTAGACTTAGCGGTTTAGGCTGCACGTTGATATGTCAGTCAGTCAGTCAGTTTCTTCTTTTATAGATATAGATTATCCCCAATAGATATAGATTTCCATAGCTGTTTGACAGTTGCGGGATTTTATTTCATTCGGTGAAATTAGTAAAATTAATTCAGATCTCGCTAGAATTACCTGTTACTTACTATTGTAACGTTATTTAGTATGTCATATGAGTATTTTCTATTAAAAAATATATTGATGATCTCTCCTCTATTTCAATTTGATTTCTTGTTTTCAGAAAAGCAAAGGAATGACGATCATACAGTCTAATCTGATTTTGGTTAAAAAGACAGTTTTCATTTCCTTTGACTACTTGAACAAATAATAATGAAGAGCGCAAAGACGAAGAGAAGAGCCAAAACGGACCATCCGTTGACACCATGACCCAGACAGAGAGTACCTACCTACTAAATGTATTCGACTCAGGACATGGGTATCTCACTTGCGCAATCCAATGTCGCAAAGCGACTTGCCTTCGCCCACTTTAAGCTCCATAATACCCCTTGACATAATGTGTTGCGAACAACGTCGCCGCCTCCGTGTTGAGGATCTTGAACCATCCATATAAGTTTGGTCTCTATATGGTTCCCTACATAAATTTAGGAATTTACTAAGTCTAGAGTGGCTATCAGAGGGCTATCATGTCGTTGTTTTGAAGCAGTTACTTTGTTGGTTGACAGCTCGCGGTTTATTTTAGTGGTCTGTGGCGCCATCATATTTTTCGTTCTGAATTTTGCGTTCAGAACCTTAGGTAACAGAACGGATTCTTTAGATTGATGTATAAATAAATTTTTCACTTATATAAGGATTATTATGTATTTTACATGTAAATAAAATGTATTCATAATCAAATATTATAAACGAACATATCTTTAAACGAAGAAATCTTTATTATTTTCCACTCAAATTATTAATCAGAGTGGTAATAAACTTTATGTTTTGAACGCAATGGTGACGACTTGAACTTTCTTGTTTTTCTGTCAGTTTTGTGTTGTGCGTAGTTGAGGTTGAGTTTCTGATGGCTTGATTAATTTTATTATTATTTTATTTTCCAATTCCGATTACATATTTCGGTTCGAGCTTGACCAGAGATGGCTTTGCTACCTCCAGATCCAGTTTACACGATTAGAAACGTCGATAATGTGCCGGTATACTCGTTGGCATTTAGCTTTTTACCGGGCGGACTGGAAAGGTTGCTAGCCGGCTCAAAAAACGGCTATGTTTATGCATACAACCTTCAGGTGAGCTCGAATATTTTAAGGATTTGATTCCCACACATTTCATGCATGGAACAGCGTGTAAATCTTATACCGTGACATTTAATGTAGCTGCTGCGTAGTGTGCGTTTCTTTGTTTACTACCCCCATTGTATGACCTAAAAATTATAGACGGCTTTGGTTCGCTTGTGTACACCGAACAATGAGGTCGTTATTGTTTCAAGTGTATATTCGATTAAATACAATGTATTTAATAAACAGTCCAATTTTTTCAACTATGCAATACCAACACACCAAAGTACCTACCTAAGTTATCTTTCTGTAAAGACCTATGGTTTAATATTCTTTTTGTTTTCAGACAAATCGTGTGCAGCAAAAGATTCAAGTCGGTCAAGCTCCCATTCTTCACCTCATCCACACCAGCAACCACCTCATAACTCAAGAAAAGGGTGGGAGGTATAAGATCTTCATCCTATCCAACAGTGGATACCAAGAGGATGCTGTCATCGACACGGATTACCCTGGATTTTGTCGATTTGAAGCCAACACAAAACTCGAAACACTCTACGTACCTGACCGAGAGTCCAAAATATACATCTTTAATTTTTCTGGTGAAAAACAAGGATGTTTGGAGCCTGAAGAAACACCAAAACTCGGCGATCCCATGTGCATGAAATACATAGAATTTTCATGTGACCGACCTTGCCTTCTGGTCGGCTATGAAGCAGGGTGGCTCCTACTTTGGGATCTCAATACTAGTCAATGCATCAGTAAACTGGAAACAAAAGAATGTCCGATGTCAGTTGACTTCCACCGCGAACAAGGCAGGGGCATGATCGGGAATGCTTCTAATGTGATACAGATATTTAGCATAGGGAGAAAAGACTTAAGCTTGGCCCATAAACTGGATGTGGATATAAAAAATCCAGGGATAAATAAAGTACAAACACGCTTGGATGGAAAAGTATTTGCGTCGGGTGGTTGGGATGGCCATATTAGAATATTTTCATGGTATTCTTTGAGACCGCTAGCTGTGCTTACTGAACATAAGCAGGCTGTGCATGATGTCATTTACTCCACAGAGAAAGTCTCTATGTGGAAAGCCCATATCATGGCAGCTGGAGGCCTAGACGGTGCCATCACACTCTGGGATTTGTACAACAACAAAGACAAGTAACCAATGCATTTCAGTTTGAATAACTAGAGTCTAGAATAGTCTTACTCAGACAAATTTAAAATCAGACAAAGTATTACAATTCTTAAGTATTTGTTATGAATTCATGCCAGAATTGCCTTTACTGAAACTATGTATTGGATTAGAAATGTAATCATCCAAATATGCTTTAATTAATTTGAGAATGTTATAATGTTTTATTAGAATGCGAATAATTGTTAAATTCAATTGGATCTCAACAAATGTACAAACGGCGGTTAGAGGCGTGCTACAACCATAATAGAGGCCAAGCTGTTAGAGTGTAAGATAACAAGTTGTTAAATAGCAATGAATATTTTCCATAAATGATTTTTAGCGATGTTTTTGAAAGTCGAGACATTAAAATCTATCAAATTTTTATACTACGTTTTATTTTTGTCCAAATGTTGCCTGAGTCATATCTTGACAGTACTTATGTAAATAATTACACAACTGTATAATTTGTTGAAACATTTTTACTCGCCTATGCAAATACTCTTCAAATCTATATATAAAGACAGCAAGGCTGTATTGTCTGCTCTACTCGCTTGGACAACAATCGTTTTTTTTAATAAGCTGTAAATTACTTAGTGGGAATCTCCTTCCGCCCTAACCCGTTCCATCCACTCCCAATTTAAAAAAACTTGTTTATACGATTACCATGAAATTTAATGTCTCTCATGACAAAAATTTCAATTTCAATGGTCTAATGTATTCTGTTGTACCCTCAAAAACGTACTTTGCAAATATTTGTAGTGTACAGATGCGCTAAGTTAACATTTTTAAATTACTTATCAATGCAATTCCACTAATATTGTAAATGCGAAAGTTGGGATGTTTGTTACTCATCCACGCTACAACCACTGGACGGATCGGGATGAAACTTGGCACCCATACAGGTTTGGTCCAGGAATAGGACATAGGATAGTTTTTATCCCGAAAAACATCTTATTCTTTTGGGAAATACATAATAATTTGTGATGTTAAGTTGCAACAGCTAGGTTATTATAACTAGAAATCGTTGATCGATCAAGTGAGTACTAGCACGGAATACTCGATATTACTACGTAAAGAAGCGACGCTCACCTCCGCCCGGCAGTTTAACGTCGCCCGCAAAATAGAGCACGGGTGGCAGTACCGCGCCGTTCTATATAAGAGAATACAAAGTTTTAAAATAAAAATTCGGAAATTCCAATTTATCTCCTATTTTTTTACGAGTACTAAATATAAATACTGTGTCTCACAGAAAAATATCACGCAATGACTTAACGATTACAATATCGCTAAAAACTGGAGGAATCGTTTGATTTTACAAAAGCCTTCCCAGGGCATCAGTTTACCGCAAGTACAACGATTTCGGGAGCCTATATTTAGTAAATAATTAAATGTTCTGCGTAGTAACTGCACAAATGTCAAAGTGAATGTGTACGAGTTGCGGCTCCCGGAGTCGCAGTTGCGTGAACAGCGATTGTTTGGAACGCTCCATCTAGTAAGTACATAGAGAACGTAGGCCTACCCCACCTAAGACCCAGAAACAGGCTCGTGTGGAATGGTGCCGTGATATGATAGGTAAATTTCAAGCAGACTCGACTCGGTGCAGTTAAAGGCTAACACGCACTGCGATTTCATTCTCCGAGATTTTTCCGCAGAATTCTGTGACATATGGAAGTTGTATGAAGCTGCACGCACTGAGGAAAAATGCCGCAACCAAACCTGTGTTTTGCTGCCATCGAAATAGATCATCGAAGTAGTATATAGAGATCGTTTTTTACTGCACACTTCACCGCGCCGCGGATTCGGAAAAAAATCCGCGCGGAAATATCGGGCCAATAAAATCGCAGTGCGTGCTCGCTCCAAGACTTCGTTACCGGTATGAACCTTAGATCTACCAGTATGATCCAGAAGGCTGTTTTAAAATGAACCAACGCCTACCAAAGTGAAGCGTAGGAAATATTTTGATCGCAGGTTTTTTCGCTTTCATAATTAGCCGAAATACGTCCACTGCTGAACTTGAAGAATTTCCAATAGAACGCCACTTTTGGTGGGCTGTCCATTGAGTTATTTGCCATAGTCACCACGTATGGCAGGCGGACTGGTGATGATAATGGTCTTAATATACACAGAACGCTGCTAGCCGTCCTTAGTGCAATCCCTTAGTCGTCTTGACGACACCAATGGGAAGATTGGGGGCGCCCCATTCCAAGCCGGAAACCACATGACTTTTTCGCTTTGACGGGGTATTTATCTATGTACAGTGAATGTTTTGCGTTCACCGTGTCCCTTTACGAAATCAAAGAAACATTAATTCAAGTTACCAAATACTTGCCAGAAGTTTTTACTGCTGCGCTGTGGGTAACAAGCCACCGGACACTGGCCTCCGCGGGCTCCGCCACACGGCGCTCCAGAGGGATTTTCTCGGCTTTACACCGCACCTGTCAAACTTATACGAGTAGGTCCCTTGGCACCGTGCGCCTTTATTCTATTCCCCAAAATAAATATAAAGGAACAGTTTAGAACAGAATATAGTACTGGAACTGTATTGGAACGTGTCTGATGTGGACTGGAATAATTATTACCAAAAATGGTTGAGACGCAAAATTTTGTTACTATAGTGCACCACGTATAAATAATTCAATAGATGGGCTTGCTTGTACTTTATAAAAAGACAAATATAATACATAGATGATTTCATCATCAGGTTATTTTTGTCTCCACTGCAGGAGCACAACCCTCTCTCATCTGCCGGAGACAGACGGAGGATTTGGCCTACACTCCTCGCGCTGGTCAGACGGGTTGGGGAGGCCTGATTGATGTTTTATAATGTATTCCCTTAGTCGCCTTGTACGACATCCACGGGAAGAGTTGGAGTGGTCCTATTCTACTCTACCGGAAACCACATAGATGACTTGCTTGTAAAGTACAAGCAATAAAATAAAAAGAAACCCATTTACCTACACCCCTTCGGCCGTATACGAAACCCGTGCTATACGTAACCAGCTACGTGTGAAGAATTAGTTTTTTTGCTACGAAATTAACAGCTCAAAAAAAATCAACAATACAAACACCAGTTAACAGATTTTGATGGAATTTTCGCTGTTGCATACCTAGGCAAGGCAAGTTAAAATAAGTGAAAAATTAAACCAAAAGAAAAGTGTCAACTTTTAATTTCACATTGAAATTGATTAAGTCACTATGTAGTATCACATTTACATTTTATAGTGCCTGCTAATATTTCTTAACTAATTAATTACAAGATTCAATCGATCTTACATCTAAGACTAGCAATTCAAAAGAATATCAACTCAGTTCGGATTATCATGCATTTGTGATATGTATTTATGAAGAAATATATTAGTTTGAGATTATAATGCTTTGCTACTGAAAGATTATACTTCAACGATTTTTCTTGTTTTGGGAATGAGCGGTTCGTCGTCTGTGGTGACTTCTACCAGTCTCCGTCGTTTCCTTAAAGGTCTGGTGGATTCTGAGGGCTCTCGGGGTTTGGTGACAATTTTCGCCATTTTGTTTCCTACCCTCGTTATTTTAAACTTAGGTAGGGTCTGTTCTGGGTTTCCAGTTTCACCTAATTCACTGTCAGGCCTGTCATCATCCAAACGCTCATTTACCTCTCTATTTGGTTCAGAAAATGTATTTGACTCTTCAGTCACATCGTTTACTTGGCTATTGGCTTTAGCTTCTCCTTTGTTCTTATCACTGTTCATGGTGAAGTCCAAAGGTCCTTCATCGTCGACTTTTACTTCAGTTTTCACTTTAGTTAGACGATGTGCTTGAATGAATGATGAAATTGGTATGGGAATGGGTATTGGAAGAGGTATCGGTAGAATCACTGGATAGGGAACTAATATTGTCACAGGTGGGGCTTGGCCCATAGAATGGGGAAGGGTGAAAGGTGGGGGCAATCTAGGGCGGTCTTGGTGAAAGGGTATCCCAGGTCGAGGCATGAAATTAAACCTATGCGGAAACATGTTGGGGTGTCTTATTTCGTGACCGTTCTCCATGAAACCTGGAGGCGGCATGCCGAAGATTGGATTAGGAAACGGTGGGGGTGGTAAAGGATGAGGATTGCCGGAGTTTGGAGGAGAATGTATCGCATTAGTTCCGACAGTCGACGCCGGCGAAGACCCGTCTAACGAAGGACTACACATCCGAAGATCCTGAGCTTTCGGCGTGGAACTGTGTCTCACAGTCTGCGACGTTACTGTCGCCGAGCATTTGGATGTCCTGCGTTTCCGCAAACTCATTTTGTTATTCCTTAAATCTTTCTTAGCTTCAGGAGACTTCTGCATAGGTTTTTCATCTCCTTTCGGCTTCATTAACTTCGCAGTAGGAGCTATAGTTATTAGCGGCAGAGGAGATTTCCTGTTTTGGGTCTTTGGCGTTTCTTGCTGATCAGTTTTTGGTATCTCAGGGTTGGGAGATGCTGATTTCTCGGAGTTTGGTGAGACTGAGCGGCTTTTGCAGTTCCTGAGCCATAGTTCTGGGGTAATGAGGTTGGTTGACGACGGGGCGCTGACCAGGTGGGGGTTGAGATCGAGGTGCGCCTGCGTCTCCCGGCAGAATATGTGCATCTTGTACTGGTTAAGGCATTTGTCAGAGCAGAATTGCAGCTGAGTGGCGCCGTCCTGCAATGGGAATTAAAGAAATTATTTAATGGCTAATATTTGTTGGCTGGTGTATGTTTTTCCAAAGGTACGGGTTTAACAGACGGTACAGAGTAGTTAAATCGATAAAAATTAGAGGAACCTAAATGGGAGTGAGTAAACGAGACTGACCCAATTTCCTGTTCAACGATAGTATTACGGCGGGCTACGGTCCGGGTTCCGTTCCGTGCGGGAAAACCATTGCTACTTAAAATCGGCACTGCGTGTACACTTTGCAAGCAAATACAGACGAGGTTTTGGCGATCGAGATCGAGCAAAGAAAATCGTTCCTATACAACTGTATTGTCTGTTTTGGGTAGACGTACTTACTCCTGAACAACTTAAAATACAAACTTACATTCGGATTATAATATTAAGCTGTTCTTTTGCCCGTCAGTTATAAGATATACATATCTAGTCTTGAGTGGGGTTGTGTGTGTGTGTGTATAAATCAACGATCTCTATGTAATACTAGATGGAGCCGTTCCAAACAATCGCTCTGTTCCAAGCAAGTAGCCACAAGTCTTTCACATTCACACTGAAACTTGTGCAGTTACTACGCAGAACATTTAATTATTACTAAATATTGACGCTACGGTTAAATAATGTCAATATTGAGTAAATAATTAAATGTTTTGTGTAGTAACTGCACAAGTTTCATTGTGAATGTGAAAGAGTTGTGGTTACTTGCGTGGAACAGAGCGATTGTTTGGAACGCTCCATCTAGTAGTACATAGAGATCGTTGGTATAAATCATATTATTAGCTTACCTGGAAGTCGACGTACGCGACAGTGTGCCGGACATGGCGGCACCAGTCGCAAGTCTTGGCTCGCTTGAAGTTTGCGCGCCGCGACTGACTGAAGCACAGCTCAGAGCAGAACGTGGAGCCGGCGTGCTGGATCGCGCCGCCCTCTCGAGTGCGCTTGTTGCACCATGAGCATTCGTCTGGAAATTGATAAGCAGCATGTCAGTTTGAGCATACAACGTGACAAAAAATCGTCCGAGACTATGAGGGATGCGGACATAAAAGCGAAGACGCGCTGGATGCTGAAATACCATTAAAAAATCCCACTAATATTATAAATGCGAAAGTTTGGATGTTTGTTACTCAATCACGCTTCAACCACTCGACGGATCGGGATGAAATTTGGCACACATTATAGGATATGTCCTGGAATAAGACAGAATAACTTTTATCCCGAAAAACCATCTCATTTCTACGGGAAACCGAATGAATGTCATTTCTGAGGTTTTTAGGGACGTTGATTACGAAAATGATGTCTATTTTGAAATTCTAGGTGTAAATATCGAAACCTACGACGAAGTCGCGGGCAAAGCTAGTATATTATATATTTTTATTTGTAAGTGTACTACAGATTCGACAAGAATTTTTTTTTAATGAAGTAATAACTGCCAAGCTTATAAGAACATACATGTCTGGTCAAATTTTGCTGCCCTTAGAAAAGTGCCCACTCTTTGCACTCCCCACGCTATGCCACAACCTATCTTTGTTTAACTCCCATAGTATAGGAGAAATTGATAGTTTGGGATTAGACAGACTGTATCGTTTTTCAGGCTTTGCAGTGGTATGACAAAAAAAGTTAACTTTGTAACCAAAAACGAATCAAAAGATGTCGCTGATTGGTTATCTAAATGGTGTTATATTGAAATTTACTAATTAGTCGTATGGCTGTACGAATATACCTATAATGTTGGTCATATAGCCGTTTTTTGATAGATTGGTTAGATCTTTTTCTCAAAATAATAAGTAGTACATAACCAAATAACTTTATTATAAGTATTTACTCCTTCACTACAATACGCTAATTATGGAGTATTTAAATAAAGTTATTTGGTTACCTATTATTTATTAATGTTGTAGTTATTACATGCCAGTATCACGCAAATAGGTCTGAATGAAAATACGATGTCAAAACTTCATCTCCAATTAATTTGCGAATGATATTCGATGGGAAAAATATATCGGATCGGTGGGTAACTGAACACTGTGTACTCATTACCGTTCCGCAGGATACAGACTGCAATGATAGCTCGTTATATGGACCTTATTAATTCAGTTCAGTAAAATATCGCGGGAACTAACGATCGAAGATCGAATTCGTCGAGTTATTTGAGACTTCAGCCAGTAGTTATTATTTTAATTTCTATTGCTTTCTTTTTACTTTTTATAGCTACATATAAGTATTTGTTTGTAGAAACAAACAAATGGACTTGTATGTTTTCTCTGCAACAAATTGATTTTATTTTATTTATTTATAGGATCGCTTTAGTAGATTTACTAGACTTAAGTAGATGTGAACTTGTATATCGCCGAGACGCTACCGCCTACTAGACCGAAAAAAGTACGTAAGACTACCTTGTAATACTTACGTAACTTGTTTATTTTATTTTAAATGGAATGGCAGCTTATAGGTTCATATCAGTAGTCGACTTGGCCTTTGTCTAGTCTGTTCTTAAACATGTTTATCGATATGACAAATACAACAGATTTTCGCATATTGTTTCATCTGGGATACAAACCTGTTTGCTTAAAAACTACGTACCTACGTAACTGCTGGTTTTAAAAGTATGCATTTTGTAAATCAACAAGACTTGTTTCCAGGGCCGTAAAAGTCATTATGAAAAAATATTACCCTACTTCTCTTAGATTAGTAGTTAATAATCTAAGCTACTTCTCTTCTCAGTTCTTTAGGCTAAAAGTTATAAAAAAAATTTTTTACAAAAGAATCCTCACAATTAATTTAATGTGTATTAAAAAATACCTCTCTACAAATATTATTATAAAAAAAACATACTATCGAATTGAGAACCTCCTTTTTTGAAATCTGTTTAAAACTATAGTTTCTTTAGTTCGAGAAATTAGATAAATATATTGAAATGACATGCGCATTACCTAGTACGTTTGAAGTTACAAGCTGTGTAAGCTATTTTAATACATTTATTGTAAATTGTAATCCAGTACATACAACACATTTATTACTTCAAACCAGATATTAATAAATGGAAATACCGAGAAAATAGCTGTATTCACAAGAAATTAGATCGATATCAATCGACACCCCGCGTCGTCGCGGCCAATAATTGCCGCGCTTTTTACGATTTCGTTCAAAAAGCGCGGGGGGGCGCGTTCGGAAACATTTCAGAGAACTACAGCTGCGATAGAGGAGGGTGAGCTTTCTCAGAATTCCAATATGAATTGATTGATTGGAATTAAACCAAATAATGATTTTTTACCGCTTCATGGCCTAGTAGTTCGGGGGTTTGCCACGAATGCCAGAGGTTATGGCTTCGATAGTTATTATTAAGCAACTTTGCATAATTCATGCAAGTACCTATAAGTATAATATATATATATATAAAGGTAAATTTTAGTAAATGTTTTAGTATATTTTTTTTAAAAGAAATGAGTGTTGAAACAAACGCGGACTGCCTACATGCAGTTGTAGCCTAGTTGATAAACCATTTGCCTCGCCTTAACGACGTTGAACTTTCAAATCCGGGCCAGTACTTACCAAGTAGATAGTTAGAAACAACTTCGATAGGGAAGTTGACAGATGAATCCGTTTGGGCCATAAAGATGCAGTTGCATCAAGTCCCCACATCGCCTATTGTTATATAAGCATAAGCTTAAAGTCACTCAGCGAGCTATGGAGACGGCTATCTGGATTTCTTTGAAGGATATGATCCACAATGAGAAGATCCGACGAAGAACTATGGTCATCAAGCTGAAGTGGAAGTAACAGACGCAGAGATCTGGAGTGGAGACCGCGGACTGATACACGCAGTGCGAAGAAGATGGCCGAAAGCGGATGCTAATGGAGGACGGGGTACCAGGGCCTATGCCCTGCAGTGGACGTCGAAAGGACCATTAATCCTGCACGAAGGAAGGCCTACGTCCATCAAAGAGAAGATGCTGCTCTACGTTCATAGCTATAGACACTAGCTCTGCAGTTCATTGTCGAGTATTAAATTCCAGTTAGACATAGCCGAAAGGATTAGCAAGCTGAAGTGGCAGTTGACGGGCCACATGTCGCAGAACCGACGGCCGTTGGGACAGAGGAGTTCTGAAGTGGAGACGGCGGGTGGGACTACCCCGCCGCCAGATGGGCCGACGACCTGAAGAAGGTGGCCGGAAGCGGCTGGATGCGGAGGGGGGAAGACCGGGTATGGTGGCGTTCATTGGGGAAGGCCTATGTCCAGCAGTGGACGTCTAAAGGCTGATATGAAGTTCCAGTTACCTACCTTTGATTTTCTGCTCAGCGCTCTGCTCAGGGCTGGAGGCGTCCCGAGCGCGGGAGGCCGCCCACCGCCTGAGCTCCAGCCGCTCGTAGCCGTACCAGCCGAGCAACTCGTTCATTGCTGTCTCCGCGAATTCCTGTAATAATAACAAGAAATCAGAAAAGTGTCGTTATATATGTGGATAACAATCAAGTAGGTTGTGATTTTAATTCTGTATATAAAATAGAGTGTAAAGATTCTTTATTGTAGAAATCTCGCCCTAATACGTTGTAAGTGTTGAATAAAATAAAAAAAATGAAAAATTAGAAATATAATTATATTTCCATTCCTACTTACGATAAATTGACAGAAATTGGTGAAAATGTATGTTACTATATGTGTAACTATTGGTACTAATCAAAATCACGATAAGTAATTCAATTTTAGATAAATTATTTTTTTTCGTATTTTAAGAACCGGATATGACGACTCTTTGGCATTTAAAATAAAGTACGAATCGTATCAAAGCCGGAGTTGAACTCTAGCGCTAAGAATGTTAAGAACTATCGATTACTTACATAAAAACTAAATGCAACAAAAATGGGGTTCTGGACACTGTGCGTTTTGACAGATCCTTTATAAAAAAGGGCGGGCCTATGTTGTCAAGTCAATGTCAATGAGACTTCACAATAATATTTTACCCTCAGACTAAAAACTAAATAATCTAAGATTTTACCTAAGTTGGATTCGTGCCAACCTTTATTCTATCCATGTATGACCATTACTGTCACAAACTCGGACTATATATTTTAAACCACCACACAACTGTACAAAGCCAAAGCTGGTCGAGCTTAGGAGTAAGTTTCCAACTAGTACACTTTCGAAATAAGCAAATAATTAGGTCCATAGTGGGTTATATAGTGCACTCACACCGATATACGCCACTATGGACCTACTTGTGACTAGCTGTGCTCGCGGCTCCACTCCCGTGGACTACAGAATCCGCTCCCCTTCCCACTTCCCCTCCCTTTCCCGCGCCCACTCCCACGCCCACTGAAAGACATTTTATGGCTAATTTTTTTACACCTTGGGTTACATTATTGAAGTTTTAGTAGGAGTCTTTAATTTTTTATAGTAATAACTATAGCATTAGTTCCTCAGGGATAATGTAATTAATTAATTCATTTATTGCCATAAATTACATGTAGGTGTAGATGTTATTAAAATATACAATATTTGGTAATTGATCAGTGCAATTTTACCCACAGGGGTGTAGCAATTAAAATAGTAACATACAACATGCAACACAAAGATACAACACAAATACATAACATTTAAATAAAGTCAAATCAGAATTTCAATAATTAATTTCAAAATATTTCTAATATGTCATGGTTCTGGTTCTTATACTAATTTACACCCTTTATATTAATTATCATTGCAAGAATTCGTTTACGCTGTATGGACATTTTTTAGTCAGGTATATTTTTAATTGTTTTAAAAATTTAATGTAGCATTCTAATGGTGAAAGAATTTTTGAAATCGGTCCATTAGTTTTTGAGTTTATTCGTTACAAATATACAAGTCTTTCCTCTTTATAATATTAGTGCATACACGGTGCCAGTTGGGATGTGTGGGAAAGGTCACGATCGGAATCGACTACCGCGATAAAACACAGAGTTCTTACGTTTCATGTTTATATTTTTTGTGCTACCAGAGCAAAAATACGCATTTTTTTTTATTAATAAGCATCTTAAAATAAAACAAGATTTATATAAAATAAATGGAGCCACGAATGACCTCCTTACTGGCGACTTTTACTGCCAACGATCGCAGTAATAAATTCGTAAGAATATAAACCGTAGCGATTTAACAACGCGACTTAAATACGTAATTCAAGAGATATCTGTGCCACTAAAAAAAGAAATAAAAATTATTACACCGTAGTGTTGTTACACCCACTGTCTCCCGCTATCATTTGTTTGGATTACAACGGCTAATGATGTCGTAAAAATATCAAAAGATGACCTCATATTTTTACCATTTTCATTCATCATCATGGATTAATATTAATTGTAAATGGTGAGCTTGTTAAAAGTAATTCTTGTTTTTATTACTATGTTATTAGGTTTTTTTGGTTAAATCAGTACTAAAATTAGTACGAATATTTCTAAAATGACAAATTGTTACGTGATATGTACATTTTATCAATTCCAATTAAAATATGTATCTAACAATGAACAATTTAAAACGATCCATTTTCGTATAAAGCTTTGTTTGTGGTTTGTCGAAAATTATGGCCTTCAAATGAATTTCTGTAAATTATAAAAAGAAGACTGTGGAATCAGAGACTAAAAAATAAATAGCGACATAGCCTACGTGGATTAACTCCTATTCACCTACTGCGATTACTACCTGCACAGAATACTACCATGTGTTTTTGGTAACAATTGGCAACCGGTTAATACGGTGCCCAACCGGTTTACTACAATTCTAAGAAAATCGTTACAGTTTGTTCACTATTTGAAGATACTATAGGTAATTTTCATGGAATTCTAGTAAACCGGTTTGGCATCTTTTTTGTCAATTTGCCAAATGTTACCAAAAACACTTAGCAGCCTTCTTAGTGCGGAATAGTGATTATGTCATAAACTTCCAATTGTTTTAGGAGAGGTTTTCGCAGAGGACTTACATAGTCTGTTGATGGTTAATATTTTTTCGCAGAGGAATTACATACTATGTTGATGTTTAATATTTTATGTGTATAATCCACACAGAAAATATGGTCTTTGAATTTTAATCCTTTACAAATATAAACCCCGTCACAGGATCACCTTTAGTCTTAAAGAAAGACACCTTCATTATTATACAGTAACCGTATCTCTTTGTCATGCGAGTGTCTACAGAACCTGTAAAATTAATTAATAGAGATTCAGCGACAACCCTGGCAGGTAATATTTCAGGGGCAAGATGACCAGCCGCGATAATTGGACTCGGGTTATTGAAAGCCCTGGGTGTAGGAAGCTGTTATAGAAACTTATTACAATCTGGAATATTGTAGGTAAGTAAGACTGGTAGTAACACGGGTAACGAAGGAAAAAAACAATCCGAATCCGAACAATGTACTCGGATTGACAATTTTTTTGACGACCTCCGTGGCGGAACGGGTAGCTCTCGGACTGCCACGCCATAGGTTGCGGGTTCGAACCCGCTAGGGGCAAATGTTCGTATGATGAATATGAATGTTTGTACCCAAGTCTTGGATGTTTATATATTTATTTAAGTATGTCTATCCGTTATCTAGTAACCATACCACAGGCTCTGCCTAGTCTGGGACTGGATAATTGGTGTGAATGTCTGAGATATTTATATTTATTTATTTATATTTATAATCGTTTACCCCGAGACGTGAAAATACAGCTTTCACCAGCGTATTTAAAAATAATTTACGAAAAAATTGATTATTTCTAAGGCCTTCAATTGACGAGTTCTTGAATGATATCACTGCACATCGTTTTTGTGTACAAAAATTTACGACATTATTGATTGTCTGTTTATAACCTATGTGACATTAATCGATGAAATTTTTGACTTGTAATTATCTAATAAATAAAAACGTAAACTTCGCGATTCTGTACAATGAAGATATTTGCAAAAAAAAAATGTGGTGTCATGTGGTGGATGTGAGAAACAGAACACATTTTGATCATTTTTGGAATTTTGTCTGTTTATCTGTTTCACTTAACCGCATCACTTAAAAACTACTGAACCGATTTCGATGGACTTTTCACAGAAACATAGTGCTTAATTCGGTGTAACATATTGGTTTTATTTCATTGCAATCGGTGCAGTCAATCTGAAGTTATGCGAAGTGTGAAATTCAAGATACATGTGCCCATCTTAAAAGTTATTTGAGGACGAGATCAATGGAAGCTAAATAAGCAAACACACAGTTTGTTATATCTTACTTGCAATTATTAATAGACAACGAGAGTGCACTACAGGCGAAGCGACTGGCTGTAAACCCAAGTCTCAATTTACATTCAGTGTTGCCTGCAGCATGCTGAAAATAATACCTAGTGCTGAAACAGTACAGATCAGATACCCGGACTAGTATACCGACATGTAATAAGGCTCTGTAATTAATCGGAAAATCAGTATCTTAGTTTACGTATGAACACACTGATGATTAGTGTGCAACGAACATTTTTAAATCATTAGAGCAAGTGTGATTTTGGAAGACAGCAAAAACGGGTTAGGTTAGGCAGGCTTTATAAAATCAAAGCTATTTTTATCTCCGCTAATAATATTAGATTATAAAATTCACAGGTACCGTTAACTCCCAATATATATAAATTTTTTTTTACTGAAATGTATTTTATAACTAACTGTAATTTTTATATATGTGTGTTATCTGGGTTTAGAGGACCTTTTTATGTGTTTGTGTCGTCCCCTTGCAAGTTTGTGGTGTCTTATCTGTTTCAGCACTCAACTGAACCTCGACCAGGCTACCATACCGTACAAACTTTAAGGCACGTGTCTTCTCTAACCGTGACATTGGCAGAATCATCGTCAACACGATGGAGCCATAATCTTAAATTGGAATTGGAATGTGATTCTTAAACTTTGTCGGCTGGTAGATTGTTTTAGAACCGTACATATGTCCCTGAACCATTTACTGACCTTACTAAGACATATTGTGGTATGTATAATATGGTATGTATGTATTTATGTAAGTATGTTTATTATAGTTATTATTATTTATTATACATATATATATATATATATAGTTCAGGTATTTAGTTATTATGTAGTCTATTATGCACTTATATGTTCACCTTTGTACACACCATTTTTATAACTGTATTTAGTTTTAAGATGTGCAATGAAGAATATATTATAATTATATAAAGGCTTTCGGTATCCCATGATGAACAATTTAAGTTGCTTACAACTTTTGGAAAGCCAATAAAAATAAAAGATCACTAAAAATTACATATTTTGGTAGAGAATTACTGTATTTGCAAAGAGAAACTTTGTCGGGTTTTGTAACGTGAACCCTCGAAGCACATTATTTACCACCAAACATTTCGTAATGTGCAAAATGCATTCGATGTTGAGTATGTATGCCCTGAATATCCTGTATCCTTGTCTGGAATTAATTTTGGAGCCCAAAATAATAATACAATATTTGATCAAATAATGAACCACTGCAGAATTACTAATGTACCTACAAAGTACCAAGTAATTTTTAAGTAATCTGTGGTTATTATAACATTCTGAGTACTTAATACAGAAAACCGAAAGTAATAATTGCGATTATTTAAATGATGGTTTTTTTTATAAATACCGAATACGTTGGCAGAGATAACGATCACCACTCCTTTTTCCCTAGCTTCGATTTTAGCGATGTATAATCATAATGACGATGCCTGAAAGCAGCGTTTCGCTGAGGCATCGACCAATTCATCTGACTATGTACTACTTACAAATACTTAATTGTTGAACTGAATGATGTCGTTGAATAAATTCTCTTTTATTTATTTATTTTTTATAATACCAATTTCCAACACGAAGATTTTTTGTACGTAGTACTGGTGTCCTGGTACAAAAAATCTAAAGTTCTAGGTAATATCATCAAAATTAATGTTTCTGTAATGTTTTATTTACTTATTTGTATATAGTTTTAAAGCAAATCCATGGGCACAAACTCACGGGTCTCTATCAACGAGTTTTCTGGACTAGTTTCAGCCCCAGACCGAATTTGAACCTTATAAAATTGCCTTTTCAACTAGGCATCCACGCACGCCGCATTGCCGTGTGGTTTCCGGTAGAGTAGAATAGGACCACTCCAACTCTTCCCGTGGGTGTCGTACAAGGCGACTGATGGAATATATTATAAAACATCAATCAGGCCTCCCCAACCCGTCTGGCCAGCGCGGGGAGTGTAGGCCAAATCCTCCGTCGGTCTTCGGCAGATGAGAGAGGGTTGTGCTCCTGCAGTGGAGACAAAAATAACCTGATGATGATCCACGCACGACTAACATGTAAGGGGCGGTGTGAAGAGGTAAATTTTTACTTGTACGAGGTGCTAGAAACAGTTTTGCCAACTCTTAAGTTTTGTTTAGGTACTGTTTTACCGACTCTATCCTGTCAATATTACAGAAATGACACCTAATTTTAAACTTTGTTATCAAACAGTTAAACATAATTTTGCAATCTGTTTTGTGAAGGGATGAATTTGAAAACTGAAGAACTTTCATTTCGCCATCAGAGAATACTAAACGTTACTACGTAAAGAAGCGACACCTCCCCACCTCCCTCCCCGCCAGTTTAACGTCGCCCGAAAAATAGAGCACGACATCGCCCGGTCCGCCGGCACAAAGTTACTACGCCAACGCGCTATCCACAAACGCTGAGAAGCACTTATGTTGTTGACGAATAACGTTATCCCTCTATTAATCGACTATGTTCGCGCGCCGGGTGCAGCAGCCCTACAATAATTTACGCACACATGCACCTGTACAGTAGTAGGTGATTAAATCTTATATGGAGTATCGGGGATGTGCGGCCACTGTACATGGACTTTAGTATATGAATGCAGTATTGATTCCATATGTAAACGTAACAAAGTAGCATTTCGAACCTCCACCACGGCACCGTCCATATTTGTTTCCGCGTGCGTACATTAGCGAGCGATCGTTTTACGCGGCATTAGGTAAATTATAAGCTCCACTAGTCGTGACACCCGATATGTTTGCTGTTGGTGCCGTCTCGACTTCGCCCCGTGTATAGTGTATACGATCCAGTAGGTCAACGCCTGGGAGTTTTCGAAGAAAAAAATAATGATATAGTCGTGTGGTTCCTGGCTTAGAGTAAAGCCCCCAAACTTGTGTCGGATGTCGTCAAGGCGACTAAGGGATTGCATCAGGTTTGTTTTTGTCTCCACTGCAGGAGCAAAACCCTCTCTCACCTGCCGGAGACAGATGGAGGATTTCGCCTACACTCCCCGCGCTGGCCAGACGGGTTGGGGAGGCCTGATTGATGTTTTATAATGTATTCCCTTAGTCGCCTTGTACGACATCCTCAGGAAGAGTTGGAGTGGTCCTATTCTACTCTACCGGAAACCACACGGCAAAGATTTATTTATAGTTTGGTAATCTCGTAGTGCATTACAGTAGGTATTTTAAGTTTCGTTTTTAAATCTTACAAAATATATGCTGTGAGGTGCTACTGGTTATGTCTACACTGTGGTCTCGTCTCGACTTCGCCCTAATGAATGACGTGTATGATCCTCTAGGATCTCTATGACGCCTGTGACGTAATAGTTTTGCGTGGGTGATGAGTTCTTTTGGTCCGCAGGTCACTGGGTCAAATGGTTGAAGGTAGTTCCAATTTCGATACCAAAATGTATAAATGTATTAATAATTTTTAAACCAGCACTTACTGAGTAGTCAAATTGGCCGGATGAATAACGCTTTCCCGCCATTATATAACTTAGACCGCACAACCTCATTTATCAAAGTATCTGTCAACTTATAATATGTGCATTTCTATTCTATAATAATTAAATATTTTTACTGTCACATATTTGGACTATACTCCTTTCCACCACAACACACATATTCCCGCAATCAATCCACAACCAAAGTACAATTCATATTGCGATTGGTTTGTACTTACTGTTGGAGCGGGAGGGGGATCGGGATCGGAAACGGGAACGTGATCTGGATCGGAATTGAGACTGAGAGTCTGAGTGGGAGTGGGATAGGGAGCGAGAGTAGGAACGGGAGTGGAGCCGCGGTCACAGCTAGTTTGTAATATAAACACATTATCTTTGCCGCATACCTATTTCGCTAGTGGGTAATATTCGAGTGTTTCAACCGCCGTCATTATCCTCCCCTTCAAAAGTAGAAGAGAGGTCCAGGTCATCGTTTTTATTATAAGTTTCAGTACATACAGTTTTCAGATTCAGTTTTCATAATTGAGTTTTGTGCATAATTAGTGCAGTGTAGTAATTAAATATATTCTTTTTCATCAACTTTTGGTGGTGAGGATAATGTCGGCGGTTGAAACTCTCGTATATTCATCCGCGTGCTGGTCGGGTCTTTCTCTTTGCCAACTACAAATACTGATCAACATCACGTTTATGCTGAGTAGCGAAAGGAAAGGGCCAAGTCTAACAGTGGAGGGTGAAATGAGAATGTGACAAGAAACTTCAACGCGAAGTCAGTAAACGAAAATGTAACCTAAGTATCCTTTGTAAATAATTCCAAAAGCGACGTCATATAGTCTCGATAGAACGGTAGGTAACTCTAACCGTGCTGTGTCGACAGTATCGCGATATCCAATATAACATAAATGCTTTTAATGGCGGCGGTAGCGGGGAAGGTAAATTTAGGAGCGTACGGAACCCGACACCGAGCGAAGCGTCCTACGCACGCCAGGTACAGTAGGCATGAGAAGTGCTTCGTCACAGGTGTCATACAGTCCAAACAGTTGAATGTGAAAACAAAGCTCTCGGGGTTTAGTTTAGAAATAAAACTGGCGTGTCCCAATAAATCTTTAAATGCAAATCGTCGTTAATTACCAACAAGAACGAACATAGATTACGTATATTTTTTGACAGCTGTCAGACATCACTCGGCGAAGCATTATACGCAAAAAATTTTTTTAAATCATTTATTAATTTAAAGAGGGCCTATTTCCACTAAAGGAAAATGCCACCCTCATAGGGCTCACAGAATTTCCTTAATTTCTACGTTTAATCGAAGCCAATACCATCTTGTAAAGTGCCTTCGCTCTCCCCGATGTGGGAGAAGCCAAGACACTGTTATACTCCATGTCCATACTCCGGCCAGTCATCGTCACAAAAATGTTGCCTCTCTGCCTCGTTGCGGACACACTCCATCAACACATGGTATACGTCTTCAACTCTATCGCATTCAGTGCAGTTTGGAGATATATTTTTCTTCATTAAATAACCAAAACTGTTTAATGGAATGTGTCCAGAACGAAGCCTATTAATATAATTTTGCCATTTGCCAACAAATGCAAGCACTGGCTGCATTGTATCGAGACATCATCACAGTTTTTTGACTAATCATCAAGCATCCATGTTGCTGGAAGCTTATTGCGCCCTTCACAGTGCTAACAAATAGGAAGACATTCGAGATTCGAGAGAATAAAAAAATGACGTAAATATATCTAAATAAATAAATGTATCTAGTCTACTCATGTGCAATAAAGGTTATTGACGTTGACTTGGATCATTGCAGATTAGAAAACTAGTTACTAATAGATCTATAAGTAACTTGTTTTTACTAGCTAGTTTATCATTACAATAAATGCATACTTTTCGAATATCCGAGGAATAGTAATTCATGTTTGTTATTAAAAAACTATTCTTTAGTGTTTTTTCTCCACTCTGTCCACTAAAATACATTGAAAAAAATACTTGACGGATTTTTATATCAACTATAATTTTATTACACGATTTGAAAGTATTTTTGTCCTACCACTTTTCATGCCGACCGTTCGGTGGACTAGGAAAACCTTTGCGGTGGGAATTTCATGTTAAACTTGTCTCATGTCTCAGACATGATGTCTGCTTTGAGATTGGAGCTGGTACAGAGGATACTTCAGGTTATAAAACCAGCCTTCAACATCCACTGCTAGACATAGACCTTTCCGTATTCGGGAATAAAGTCCACAGTGACTAGCTTGCCTCATGTTGGGCAGATGTGTTGGCCATCATACTAGGTCCTTGTACTGGTGGCGCTCAAGGTGGCGCTGTTATTCCTCATCGGTATGTGTAGGTGATGTTGGCGTTTGGATCCTCTTGTATACTACATTCCTACCCTCACAGGCCTGAAATCTAATAAAATAGTTAAATTACTTATGAATGTAGCCTTTAGCCCAGCTTTTCTTATTTTTCAGGTGGAAGAGGAATATAAGGGCCTGGTTTGACGCATCATCATCGGGGCGATGTGACGACCTCTGCTCCCCCTATGCACCTGTATTTACTTACAGTGGAGGACCGAGTTAAATAGCTCCGGGAAATGAGGTGAGGCAGGAAAGTTGAGGTGGCAGTGGGCTGGTCACATCTGCTGGAGAATCGATGACCGTTGGGGTAAACGAATTCTCGAGTGGAGACCGCGACTGTGCAAGCGTAGTGTGGGATGCCCCCTGGCTTGATAGAGGCGTCTGGCAGTGTCTGGCGCCTTGGGAGAGGCCGTGTAAAGGCCTGTGATGATGATGATGATTGCATAGATGACAGTCACAGTCCGCCGACGGTTCTCCAACTCGACCCCCACTGTACGTACCTACTTATGCGCGAGAGTAGGGTGATTAATGTTTCAAACTTATGTGCTTACTGCTTATTTCTAACAAAATAATGATCACACGCTAGACAGCGTGTGTAGTGTTTCCAGGAGCCTGCAACACAATCACGTTGTAACCGGATCGGCTCAGCTCTAGTGTTGCGAAATAGCGAACCGCACCACACCACTAGGGTTGCGTGCGGGAATTAATGAATGACGCTGCTGTACAGGATGTATTTTAACAGATCAGCTGCGCAAATGACAAAAAGAACTAAGTGTTTATGATATAAAAAAAGCTTGTGTAAAAATTCCTGGAATAGGACATAGGATAGTTTTTATCCAGAAGAAACATCTCATTCCTACGGGAAATACATAATAATTTGTGATGTTAAGTTGTCCACGCGGACGAAAAAACCGTGGAATGAAATGGGTGATATGATAACTGGAGTGAACCCACCCGTGGATTTTAACCCGGCTGGTTACCAATCTCTCACTCGGGTTAGAACTCTCGCTCGACCTCACGTACGTGTAGCTACGGCTGCTATGACTTATGGTACCTAACGGCAGCTCAAAATAAAACACCATAAGCGTAGCGGAGAACAAAACCGAAGCGCGGCGTAGTGTTTCGTCTCCGATATCCGTCAATCGGTTATGTTTCGCTTGTTTCTCATTATAACTTCTGGTGCGAAACAAAGAGGGGCTCGGGTTGCGTGCATTACTCTAGCAGCGGGGGGCGGAGTTAGGGATTTCGATCAGGGGCCCTGCTGGATATGTTCCTAGAATTCCTATTCGTTCCTGCCAAAATAATTACTATTTCTTGGAAATTTCAATATGTCTAGGTACTTTCAACAAATTCTCCTTCGATTATGATATGATAACCTACTACAATATCAAGCTTTAAATTATCTGTTTTGGTGACGAATATTCACCTTTAATCATAACCTAGTGTGGTGATTAAATTATAAAGAGTCATCATTTAGTTAGAAAAATAGTTTGGCAATGATTCAAAAGCTTCCTTCTTAGAAGCAATAGTAGTTGACTCTCAAAGTTAATCTTTCGTTAAGTGTCTTTCGAGTTTCAGTGGGGGTGTCGGGTCTAGACCCCACGACGCCATGGCTACGTCCCTGCACGCTGGCAACCGGAGATCCCAGAGAGTAGCGCTGCTGTTTTGGTCATGCGAGAGCCGCACTTTCGACAGCCTCGTTTAGCTAGGCAGGGGGGGTTAAGAGTTAAAACGCTCCTTTGTAAACTAAAGCCTTAGTGAGTGAGTTTAGAATGTTGAACTGCTTAACTTCAATCTTGCTGGTTAGATACTTTTTGTAGTAATGGTATGAAAAAGTATGGAAAAATTTATTTGACGGAAATAAATATAAACTAGGTATTCCCTTTTCTAATTATGAGAAGGTCGGGGAGGGAAGGTGGGGGAAGGATGGGCCAAATGGAAGGAGGTGGGTGAGAAAGGGATAAAGGTATTCACTTACACATCTGCTGTTTTAGCTCTGACCTGTACTATTTTTAATTGTCTTTGTTTTTTTTCCAATTTTGTATTGAGCATGTCAAAAAAAATTACATAATACATAATGCTCACGCCATGGCTTCAGAGGAGGCAGAGACGATGGATCCTGACACACCTCATTAATCTCACTCACATTCATCAACCCTTTCATGCACCTCCTTTTATTCTTCTCACTGCGGATCCCAGCCTTTTTGAGGACGTTACTAATTTGAGCCTTGTACGTCCTCCTATTAGCTACGTAAAAGAAATTAGAATACTTATAATAAGAAACGGCATGATACGTATTTCAGTTGGTCTGTCACAGGCACAGCTAGCATTATAATAATATGGCTACAATCGCTGTCTAGTCAACGTACATATGCCATTCGATTTTAAAATGTAGATCCATAGTAAATAGGTCGTCAAAATCAATCATTTCTTAAATTCCCACGTGGTCACTGTTCAAGGGCGAATGGTTCTGGCCCCTCGGCTCGTGAACTTGCCGGTATCGGATGCTGCGCCTGCGCTGCGCCGCTAAAAATACTACCGTGCCAACTGAAACAGGGGATTGTGTTACAGTGACCAATAGTTATTTTCTCTGACGCGACTTAGCCATTATGCTATGGGGCAAATGTAACTACAGAGTTTTTTTTACTCTTTTATTCTTAAAAAGTTTTGGTAATTATTAATGACCATGTTACCCTTATCTTTACAGATCTTCGATCAAACTCTTGCCACAAATACTTTAGGTAAACTTTATATAGCATCTTGGAGGATGCTATCCCAGCTCTCACGTTACTAACGCAACATGTATTTTGACACATTTGAGTTCGCCGTAAACCTGCCTTTCCAGGCTTATAGGTACATAGCTCCAAACAGACAGACAACCCAAAAGAACCCTTATTTTTTTTATAACAGTACTCGGTATTAATTAAATGAACTCTGCTGCTAATTAAAAAATCGATCTTGGACCTAATAGGCGACTTTCTCGACATTTCGTTACCAGCCTAGCGGTTACTGCCTAGCGGCGACACACATGAAGAGTCAGAGCCTTCCACTAGCACGACACACGGCTCCAGGCTGCTCTCTCGCGGGCTCCCAATAGACGTGTAAACAGTAGAAGTCCTACTGTCTCGTTGGGTGCCCGCGAAGCGGTATGTTTTATCTAGGAAATTTATGTTTGTTGCCCGCGACTTCGTCCGCGTGTACAACTTAACATCACAAACTATTATGTATTTCCCGTTGGAATGTTATTTGGGATAAAAACTATCCTATGTCCTATTCTAGGACCTAACCTATATGTGTGCCAAGTTTCATCCCGATCCGTCCAGTGGTTGAAGCGTGATTGAGTAACAAACATCCAAACTTTCGCATTTATAATATTAGTAGCATGCGGTTTGTTTGTGAATTTGTGATATGTCAGTGAATAAATGTCGATCTATCTATCTAGTCAGTGTTGGAATACAGCAAAAATGAATCTATCTCACTTTAACCAATAGTTTAAGAGTACTTTCTTTCATACATGATGTTTATATTAACAGCCTCTTGTTTCATACAAGTGAGGTGAGGCCTGAAAGGCATTCTATTCCCTTAGCGTTTCCTGTCTCGATTACGACTTGTAGTAGAGAGCACACACCTCTCCTATTAAATCAGTATATAATTAAATCTTCCATTTAAATCGCTTTAAAACAGTCTTTTATTAGTTACTCTAATCTAATAGTTCGAAGTTACAGACGTGAAAAAATTGCGTATCTAATAAATAAAAACGTAAAGTTCGCGTGTCTGTACATAGAAAATATTTGCAAAAAATTATATTTGGGGGTCTAAGAATATTTTTTAAAAAGTACAGAACCGAATGCCGTGTGGTTTCCGGTAGAGTAGAATAGGACCACTCCAATTCTTCCCATGGATGTCGTACAAGGCGACTAAGGGAATACATTATAAAACATCAATCAGGCCTCCCCAACCCGTCTGGCCAGCGCGGGGAGTGTAGGCCAAATCCTCCGTCTGTCTCCGGCAGATGAGAGAGGGTTGTGCTCCTGCAGTGAAGACAAAAATAACCTGATGATGATGACAGAACCGATTCTAATTGAGTATTTAGCAATATAGGGCTTAATTTGCGAGTAACATTTAGTCTGTATTTTATCTCAATCGGCTCACTCAATCAAAAGTTATTCGAATATCTCATACTAAATCTCACAATACAAAAAACCGGAGTAAGCCTCCGCCACGAACTGGCTTTCTGTGTGTTTCGGGCATAAGGCTGTATTCCACGCGAGCGAAGCCGCGGGCACAGCTAGTTCTATATTAAAATAATACAAATCAATACTGCTAATCCACGCTAAATGAATGATTTTGTAATTAAGCAATTTTAAGTGCATATTGCATATAAATCTGATTTTAGTCATCGGTCCATCAAAGCGGTCGCGTTACAATGCAAATGAGCGTGTTGTGTGCTCTGCGTGCTCCACGGCGACCAATATTGCTTGACAAACAACAAAATTCGTTTGCGAGCCCGGTGATACCCGTGCGAATAATTTCTAAAGCAGACTATAATTGAGACCGGTATATTTGATTACATTTTTTGTGTAATCAAATTAAAAATGTTTTTATTTATTAAGGGTCAAGTCGTCGAAATACCTAGTAGTTATTGCATGTATATAATGTGTTACCTATGCCTCATACCATAGTTTTATATTTTAAGAGACAAAGTTGTCAATCTGTTTTCTCTCTCTTCTTGTCTGCTCTTCCGATGTGTCGTATCGAGTGTTTTTCTATCTTAATTAATCTATATAATTGTAATTTGAATTTGGTGTCTTTGATCTGATAATAAAAGAATAACTATATTCGCTTACTCACGAAGTTTAATTTGTGAATTATCTACGTCAATCTGCAGACACGCCTTACCACTTTGCTAAGAGTAGTTAGGTAGGTACATCTTCATGACAGCCCTGGTGGCCCAATGACTTGGTTATAGGACTAGAGTGTCAGAGGTCGTGGGTTACATTCTAACTGGGGACAGACAAATTTGTACAAGTTGGTCCCAGTCTGGATGTTATTTTTGTGATTTGTGACACAAACTTCACCTCATTAATAGGTCAGATTCCAAGACATAGACATGCTTTATAGATAACTTCCGTTACAGGTCAAATAAAAAATTTACACAAGTTAAATAAAATCAAATTATAGACAGGCAAATTAAATTAAACATCAATAACTAACATAAATATAAAAATTACCTGTACCTCATACCACATAGCAAAATAAGTTTTCGCACCTCATAAGTCACCTTAAAGATTCTACCTACATGACTGATACGAATTGGTTATTACATTAGAGAACATACGGTCATCTGTTATCTAATTTAATAACCTTGGTGTTAAACTTTGGGGTGACTTATATGAAGTGCGTAAAATTATTTTGCTTCGTGGTATGACCTATAGTTTAGGACTAGACAAGTCCATCTTTATGTTTATGTAATATTTATTGTTGATCTTTTTAAAATTTGTTATTAAAAAGTCAAGACATCGACACACACTGTATTTACACGCTGCATATTTCATTCGGCAAAGGATTTTAAACAAACATTCTTGACATAAAAAAAATACTTAAAAGCAACTGGGTGTCTGATTACGAGATAGATATTTGAACGATGCGACGGTGTCGGGTGACGAGTTGGCGGCACAGATCGTATTACAGAATGACAACATGGGCCGCGGGCGCAAGGACGAGTCAAGCAAGTCAAACCAGAAAAGTACGGGTCATACCTGATACTAATAACTATTAAAATTTCTACCCTCAGGGTGAACACAGACGGACTGCATTTAAACGGCCAGTCAGCTGCAAAATGGCAGCTTCTATGCAGTTTACTTGCGGTTGGCATGACTGCATCAAAACTGTAAACCGACTGCCAGCAGCTAGCTGCACGGTTGTAAAGCAGTCCTAATTCAGTTGAAGCAACTGCAATATAGTTCTGTTGCAGTTAGCTGGCACTTGCCAGCCAGTGTGCAGTCGTTAGAACTACGCGCGGACTGCCAGCGGATTGCGGCAGTCAGGCGTCAGCAAATTATTAAAAAAATCTAAACTTTCATGCTTCGAATTCCACTTTACCCATGAAAAAAAAATATTTAAAAATTATTTTCCATTTATTTGCACCTTGGGTACTTATGTAAAGTATAGTCGAAGGAAAAATACTCTCCAAGCTAGTGTTGTATTGAGTGAATGTTTTGATAACTGAAAGTGAACTATGAATATAAAACAAATCTGATATTTATAAATATTTTTCTAAATTTGGATTAAAAATAACAGGAACAGTTTTTAATTGAAGTTTTTTTTTATATTTCATGGGATTTTCCTGAAATAAATATTATTATTATAATATAATAATAATAATAAAAAGCGACCGCTTGTAAAATATTTCTCCGTACCTACTCATTGGCACCTTATCAGTATCAATAAATAATAATATGTTAGGCTGAAAAACCTCTTTGAAATGAAATGCATAGACCATTGCTGCTAATAACTCTATATAAATAACCAAATTTGTCTTTAACTACTCGTCAACGAAATTTTCGAAATGCTTATAAGAGTAATTAGATCTCAACCTACGCCGACAGCCTTGTTTTCAGTTGATATTTTTATTACAATATTATATCATATTATATTAAAAAAGTTTTAAATATTTCTAGGCACATTTTATATTTTCTATTTTTACCATGAGTATACTATGAAAAGGAAACGAAGTGTCACCAGCCGATTATTCCTAAACTAATAAAGATATTCGAAAAATTTAAACTGACGTACTAGGTGGCCTGATACTATAATTGATGTAACTAAAAATAAAATAAAAACTCATAAAAAGTAACAAAACATATTTTTTTCCTTACGAAGGGTAATTTTTAACGCCAATCGAAACCCCTATGTATCATCTACACAAAAGTGTTTGTACTTTAATGTCGAAATTCTAGTAGTTATCGAAATAGTACAAAAATAACGACGCAATAGTTTCGCATTATTCCAACTAGTTTTTATAAGACGAGCTGGTTGGTTTTTTAAATCAATTTATCGTACAGGCATGTTATTTTTAATTCAATTTGGTTTTTTAAATATTTTGTTTTAATTTAAAAACTAGTTGTGTATCGAAATCACGAAACCTCGACGTCTATATTATTTTACTAATTTAAGTAATCAATCAGTTTATGGGCGGTACTTATGCGTAATTTAATTATTAAATGCTAATAATAATTAGTTTTTTTTTTACTTTTCCAAACAGTTGACTATTACAAAAGTGTTTGATTATTTAATACAACATCTGTTCCTTATGTCAAAACCAATACGTGTGTAATAATAATAAAAATAAATTGCTACAAAAAGCGTATATGTAACAAAACGATGAAGTAATTACTAATTCGTTTAATAATTATTACCGAATAAGAGCCTAGAGATTCCACTAAAATCTTACTGTGAGCGACACATGATACCTATCCCACATTTTTCGTAAATTTAATTAAAATATTTTTAATTACACACAATTTGAGAGCGTGCCGAACGTCGGAGGTTTCGATAGCGCGTTTTAATTATCGTAAGTCGCGATACCGGAGCTGGTATCGTCGTCGTTAATTTCAGTGTAAACCGAGCCTCGGTGTTGCCGCAGCCTCAGCTTTCATGCAAAAACAATTCATTTTCTACTGTTAATTACACATCGTGTAACCAGAACCTCCGGCTTGACATGAGCCTGGGATACCTGGGTAACCGTGGATTTTGAAGATACAATCTTGAAGCGTTAATATACGATATTCATATTGTTCTCTAGAAGAAATATTGTAAGTACTTTGTTTTCGTTCACGAGGCAATGTATGTACGCTTGACAACAAACCACCGGAGGAAATCTTAAATATTAAGAATCACATTAAAAGCAGCTTTATAAGGAAGCCTATTATAAAATATACGATTGTTTGAATGACAAAGATGCCTAGATGTTGCTTCAGTTTCGCACAATCTTTTTAATATTGTATACAAATTTGGCTGTCTGTGTTGGTTGAAAGTTGGTCCATCTGTGTGACAGTAACATGTGCTTATTATGGTAGTCAAACGAGTAAATTACAAATGCACATACCTAGGTATAAGTTGAATGTAGATATTTTGATAAACAATGTTGCGAGATAAGTGGTGGCGGGAGAGCGCTTTTCGGTCGACTAGTTTGAAGTTTCAGTAAATATTGCCTGAGATTTACTTGTAAATAATATGGTGCTGGGAGAGCGTTTATCGATCGGCCAGTTTCAACATTATATGCTTATATGGTGGCGGGAGAGCGCTTTTCGGCCGGCTAGTTTGAAGTTTGAGTAAATATTGTCTGAGATTTACTCGTAAGTGATATATCTTGGTGGGAGAGCATTTCTCGATCGGCCAGTTTCAACAGGATATACATATGGTGGCGGGAGAGCGCTTTTCGGCCGGCTAGCTTGAAAATTAAGTCATCTGATCTCACTCATCCAAAAAAATCGCTTCACTTTGACCTCACAAAACCCGCTTACTTATTTTATAACAGAACCTGGTAATGTAGTTATGCAAACAAATTACGGGGCGTAAACTTACAGAGTAACGGCATAAACAAATGGTTAAATAATATACGATACTCGTACCTAAAGCGTGAGAAATCCGCTTCTATGTGCAGTAATAAAAAAGTAAGAAAACATTTGGGATATAGTGTGAAATATAGCGGGGTGTTAAAACGAGTTAGTGTATTACTGGTGATTTTACTTGTTCGTCAATTTCGCTAATTTGTCACTTTCCTTAATCGTCACTTTTGCAGACTTTAAAATTAACAATGACTATTTTAAACAATTGTATAAGAAACATCCTTTGCCAAAAATAACTGTATAAGGTTCCTATTCCCAAAGATTGCATCTCTAAACTTGAGTTTTAGCTCTATCCAGCGTCATGTCATGTACAATAATAACTTCCTGTGCTTCCAAATACTTAGTGCAAGTATCAATAAACTACAAGCAAAGATATCATCACTACTTTAATAACAGTAGTTGAAAAGTGTAAAAAACAGGGTTCCAGTCGCACCGTCCATGACAGGCGCCCTGCGGAACCCTACAGCTCGGTTGTTAAACATGATCCCCGTATAATTAATGCTCGTCTCAACTGAACCGGCCCTGGCGTCATTTGACTCCATTTTGCGTCAGCCCTGCCCGTCAGGCTGACGTTAATTTTCGTGTAACTCGAACCGTCTGGCGGTACTACTCCTACCAGTTTTATGTATGGATCTCTATGATGTGATGTATTATGAAAATGATTCTGTATAAAAGGAGTCTTGATAATGCTTCTTATGGGAATTTGTTAGCATTTCTCAAACAATTTATTAGAATTTGATACTCTTAATTAAATCATTACTCGTTGCTGAAACGAGAGAAGGCCGCAAGTGGAAAGATGTAGTCAATTTTGAGATAGAAAAAATGAGTTAAATTGGTTCTGAAGTTCTATGATTAATGAACTCTGACGCTTCAATTGGTAAAGATACTGTATGGTAGTTTTAAAACAAACAAAACATCTAACAAGCGCCTTGGGTCGCCTCCTGGCTAGATGGAGCGACGATCTGCGTAAGGTGGCTGACAGTGACTTGGATGAGAAGAAACGAGGATCGGATTCAGTGGCGCACTTTGTGAGAGGCCCATGTCTAGCAATGGATTCTTTCAGACTAATGATGATAATGAAGTCTGGTACCCATGCAACTTTTTCAAAATTCCATATTTACTCTTTGCCACTTTCTCTTGTATCAGGGCAGTATTCTGGACATAGGTAGCCCTTCTCCATGTCCCGGTTTATCCAACCATAAACAATGTACAACGATGTATTGACTCTGGGTCTATCTCACCGCCTCCAGTCTAGCAATGTGTCCTGCCGATCAAGCCCATAATTTTGTCTACTTTGCTCTGGTAACAAGCATATTATGAACCAATGTATGAGGTTGTGTCAAACAATAGACAAACTATTACGCATCATGATGATAATAAGTATTTTGAAGTGGACCGCCTTATTAGCCTAGTGGTTACACCAAGTGCCTCTAAGACGGTCAGGGGGCTGACATGTAGTGTTGCCATCTCTAAAATCTGCCAACCTGTAAAAGAAGCATGAAAACCCCGGATTTTGTAGCTTACAACCCGGAATTTTTTTTCAAAGTTACTCAGTAAAATAAAAAAATAGTTTTAATGGACGACGACGTCGCGCGCTTCCATATTTACATAACACAAATTTGTACCTTAATAATGGAAAACTAGTGATGAATATGCTATAGGTGAAAAACATGACGCGTCGCGTCGGTTCGACTCTGCGCCAGTGTGAGTTGAGCCTAAACCAGTGTTCTGTGATCAAAACCCATGCGCAGCAGCATAACATATCCACTGCTGGACACAATAGGCATTCCAGTACATATGCCAGTGCCATTGAAGTACTTACAATGATCATTTTTAGTGAAACTTTAAAACTCTGACTACAAATGAAACCCCGCCCGGACGCTCCCCGGACGCACGGTAAACTAAAATAAATCCGGGGAAACCCGGACGGATGGCGACCCTACTGACATGTGACACATTTTGAAAAGCGTTTGGCGTATAACTACAACTGACAGACGCTAAACGCTTATCAGAGCAGGTATGTCCCATTACCCGTTAAAAAGTACCAAATGTTAAAAAAAAAATTCGATGGATAATATTCGAAATGCTTAGGAGTAAGCCCTCATGCCCTCATGCCAGTTTATGGTCTATTGTTTTTAGTTTCCTTAATATATTTATTTTCTCATAATTTTACATCTATCTGCGTACCAAATTCCAGCTCAAGCGCAGTAGTTTTCCAGTTAGCCGGCAGACAGACTAACAATAAAGCTTCGTTATGTCGGTATCCGTCGGAACCCCTAATAATCACGTGCAAGATCCGTGTTCTAAATATAATATGTGTTCACCGCGAAAGTGTAAAACGTAAAGACCCACATAATTTCAAAACGTTACCAGTTTGTAAAGAAAGATTGTGACCGAGTCGAGTTGTATGTAACCCAAGAATACAGTAAGCTGACACTAGACTAAAAGCGACCGGTCCAAAATGTACATCGCTCCACTGTGTCGGGTTACATGTACGTATGTTAGTAAAAGGGTATTGATTGATCGGTGAGATATAATAATTTTAAAACGTGTTTCCTTTTCAGTTGGTTAGCATTTGATTTATATAGGAATTACACAAAGAGACAGTAACACGGAGAAAAACCTATGACAGGCATAAGGCATTCCGCGAATTAGTCCTTTTGTACACTAGGCAATTAGCGAATTAGTCCTTTCTAGACTCGGTAGTCATTTTGCGAATTAGATATTTGTCGACGTCGACTAAGCCTTTGAAACTTTTTTTGTTTAAGTCGTGATGAATGAAATCTAACCATTTAAAAAAAATTGCTACTTTGTAATACCTATCACATTTCTATGCTTACAAAACGGTTATAGTTAATTCCGAAATTGATAATTACTACTTAAGTACTATACTTAAATAACAAAAAAATACAAATCTTGTAAAACTTTTTTTTATTTTACAAGTATTGTACTAATGTTCATCACAAGAGTTTTATAAAAGTCGGTATCATCATCATCATCGGCCTAAATACGTCCACTGCTGGACATAGCCCTCCCCAACAGAATACCACTTTTGGTAAGTTGTCCATTGGGGGATTGCCGATTTGCCAAAGTGGGTATGAATACCTATAATAATTTCACTACAAAACTTATACCGCAATAATTGTTGTTTCTATACGAGTATAACCTGAATTAATTACATGTTTATGGATAATAGTCATTGTTTTTGATTCCCGTAAAGCACTAAAAATTTAACTGTACTTACTAATTTAATTACAGCGACCATTTTAAGTGTTATGTTAAGCTAGCAAGTATAAGCAAGTATTTTATACTACTATATTATAGTATAGCTGTGCCCGCGGCTCCGCTAATGTGAACTACAGAATCCGCTCCAGTTCCTGTTCCCGCTCCCACTCCCAGCTCCAAATGTAGTCCAAACTCATCGCAATCTGAATAGTACGGAAACACTATTTTTGCAATATTTTGCATACTACCTTACCTACAACGTGTAAGCCTGGTAATCCAGCGAGGTAATAGCGCCAGCGTCCTAGGGACTATGCCTCACCACGAGGGGTTGGACGGCGTACACCTGTTGTAAATAATTGATTTTCTTATAATTACTGTATTTTTAACTGAATATTCCTTACCTACTAATGTATTTGAAAACTAAAAATTTCCTAAAATTTTTGATAGAGTTAACCGATTGCGATGAAATAAAGACTAAATGTTAAGTGAAGTTAAGCCCCATGTTTCTGTGAAAAGTCCATCAAAATCCGTTCAGTAGTTTTTAAGTGATGCGTGTGCACTCACAGACAAACAGACAAAAATTCCAAAAATGATCGAAATGTGTTCTATTACTTATCCTTAGACCCCCCAATTTTTTTTTTTGCAAATATCTTCAATACACAGACACGCGAAGTTTACGATTTTATTTATTAGATTATATTACACGTTAGATGACGAGTACTCGACTTCCATGAATCCCTACAGGCGAGCGGCCAGTCTTACTTACACTAAGTATTATTTATTTATGAAATTCAGACTCCTATAAGTAGTTATATCTCCTGTATTATATTTCTATTCTCAGTTACCTTCAGCAGAAATCGGAATCTGAATTCCGAACTAGATTTATCGGAGCAGATTTTGTAACTTCAGATCTCAGCATTTCATCGCTACCACCGCGCGATAAGAGTCGGCTAGGGTGACCAGTAAGTGGGCGTGGTGGTGGACGCTGGACACTCAATACGCTCACGCACACGCCTCCCGTGATGGCGAGGTAGTGTTTATTCACCCCCTCGGCCAAAGATAAGTTGACAACGCAGACGTGTCAAGACAAACGATTCAGAAAAACTTAGCTACTAAAAAAATTAACTATCATGTCAAACAGTAATACAGACATGTCAGACACCATTGGATTTTTTTTTCTAGTAAGAACTAAGATTTCATACAATGGATAAATTAACAGTAATATTATGTTCTAATGGACGTGTCTGAATTTGTTAGTAAAATGTGCAACATCTTTAGCCTTAAAATAAAATAACCATTCCTTTTTATATTTTATTATTATTTAATATATTGCACCAGACAAGAAGGAATATTGCGAATTGTAAGTATAATGTCAAATTATTGTAACACAGGTAGTAGATAGATATCTCTTACGTAATAATTATCTTAAAAATAACTACAAATCTGTGAGTTTGCTCGAGGCAACCTTCTGTACATACAACCATTGATTTTAGTTTTATTTATTTTTACTTTTTGCATTTAAATTATATTTTGTTTTGTTGTTTAGTCGACTATCGTAGACAAGGCCGCGCGACGAAAATTTCACTGAAAATGTAATATATTAAAAATCAAGATTCAAGGCAAATTTAAAGGTCGAAGTCTTAATTAGACTTTATCACTATAAGGCTGATGTATATTTGAATCTGAGCCTGTAACTATAAGAATCCTATATGCTTTATAGTATTGTGTAGAATTTGGTGGTATCAAGAACTAGTCGCTCTTTGCCATGTATTTCCAAAATACGCTTTAATCTCTTTTTTTTATATCACAACATAATGTCGACTTAGCCTAAAGATCACAATGTCCCAAAAAATTCCAATGGCTCAGAAAGCAAATCAAACAACTGCCCTGTATTTTCTTTCTCTACTCTTTGCCTCAAAGATGTACAATGCAGAGGCATCGCATCGCCGGTGTCAGTTACAGCCGGGTATCGCATGTCGCAGCCATCACACCCGTGTTAACTTTCCATGTTTGTCCATGTTACTTTATATTGTTGTAATTATTACAATTTATCTCCCTTTGGTGTTATGGTAGGCGTTACTTGTGTTGTGAGTAAACGGGAAATAATTTATCATCATTTCATTTCTTTCTCGAGTGGGGAGTAATGTTTAACTTGGTTACTTATCAAATCAGATGACAGTAGAGTTACCACACTGATTGATCAATACATGTTATTTGCTAATGTTGACATTATATTGTGTTTAACTGATCTTAACTGTTGTCATTGCAAATATTCTCACATATTTTGACATTTCATGATACAGTAGTGCCATCTACTGAAGTAGGTATTTAGAACTATTTCTTTCTTTCCAAACAGGTACTTGAAAATCGATTATTATTATACACAAGCAAACCTTACTCAATAGAAATAAAGTCCAATCGAAATTAGTCTGGGCCGTTAATATCAGGCATGTAGTTGACAAACTAAAGGGTAGAGTTAGAGCTGCAGTAACCGATAAACTATTGTCTAATTAATGAACATTTGCAACGGATGGGTTCGCCGTCACTGATTTATATGCAATCACATCCAAGTAAGTAATTAACTGTGACCGAACTCTTACAACGTAGTGCAGACTGTCTAGTTTGTCTGTGAGTGAAGAGATATGATTGTGCAACAATGTATTCCAACATGCGAAGAATTATAATAAATATATATGCAATGTACTTGTCTAATCCTAAATTAAGATTTTCTCCTGTACTACGCGAATTAAACAAGGATATGATAATTCACAAATACAACATCCAGACAGGAACTAATTTACATTTACAAAGTTGTCTGTCCCTAGTAGGAATCGAACCCAGCGAACTAGAGCGCAAGAGGTCGCAGGTCTAATGACCATGCCAGTATACCAACAAAGGCGGTCAGGCGGATAAGGCGGATTGAAGAGGAACTGATTTAACTACCTATATGGTAGTTAAATCAGTAATAACATTTCAGAAACTGCATGAACATACTGGCTTAACGTTATACATTTTGTCTTCTAATACTGAAAGCAAGATGTCGTAATCAACGATTTATACTATACTATATACATATTATGGGCGCGATACCATTCGACAAAACAGTAGATTCCGCTGAACCGCAAGGGGATTTAATTCATCATCATAATCAGGTCATATTAATACACTATACTGCTCGATGTAGTGCTCTCCCAAGGAGCGGCACTGAACCTGATCTTCGGATCTGCAGTAACTGGAAGGTGCTTACGCAGACCATGGTTCTACTACGTTTGCCTCATCGAAACGTAAACTAAAGGACACAGACGATGACGGTTGCAGCTAGTTCATTCATAATCATAAATTAAATTCACTCAATGGGCTACAGAGAGAGTTAATATGCTCGGAGTTTCTCTGAAAGAGAGGATCCGAAGCAAGATGATTTTCTAGAGAAACAAATTTATTTACTATTTCATAAAATAGCAAGTTAAAGTAATTTTAGTTATTAGTATAAGTACAGAGAAAAATAGTAAGGAAGAGAAATAAAAGGATACTTTAATACAGGTGATTCAAAAGCAAAACTTTTCACGGGGTGCTGCTATTCAGAAGCAGAACGATGATGGTGGTAAACTAAGCCAAATGGCTCCACAACACCCAAACTTTCATATTTGTTTTATTCATTAGATGCCATAAAACAAATTCAAAGCGACCTTTTCCTTGACCGATACAGCCTGACCTCCGAACCAAATACTTCTTCAAGAGAACAAATCCCAACATACATCTGTCACATAAATAAAAACAGTGCACCAACGTGGACAAAGTCCAAAAAATAGCCAACCGTGACATTGTAATATCACACTTATTTATAAAGCAGAAGATCCAAGTGACACGCAGTAACTTTGTATGACAGCGCCGCGACCTTGGCCCAATAATCTGCGCACACGCATTCGTTGCAAGTGCAATGTTTGTGATGTGCAGTTTCGTAAGCGATTTGCGGAAAAGTTTCTAGGGCGTTAATGTTGCAATTCTTTTGTTGAGATACCATTTCACATTTGGTTGAACGAGGTCACCGAAATATAACTCAATTAGCTCATCTTATTTATGCCCAAGATTGGTATAATTTCCCGCGGGAATGAAGTATTATTTCAAAATTAAAAATAACATTTCCTAAAGGTCTATCTATTTACAACAAATTAGAATTTTAACAACAAAAAACAACGCTAAATCAGATATTTTTCGTTTTTGAAATCACCTGTGGAGCTAACTTATGTGGAGGTGCCATATGTAACCTCTTTATTATTTTAGTAACTTTTATGTTACGTAACATAAACTCCGCTCGTTAAAACTATTATATAATAATAACGTATCTTTCAGAACACCGTTCAGAAATAAACAAGTAGGTAGGTATATTTAATGTAGGGTAGGAAAATTTGCTGAAGAGCAATATGTATCGGAAAATCTTCTTATTGTCACTAAGTCTTGTGTCACTAAAATGCTAAGTAGCGTATTTCCCGATGCATTGCTGGCAAGTTTTATTTAGTCAAATAGGTAGCTATTCCATCAATTTTCCCGACTCGCATCAGTTATGATGACATGACATGGCACAAACGATTGGCTTGCGTTGTTACAAACAAATTGATCAGTGCATTCTGCTGTTAGCAATTTGCATTTAGAACGAAAACATGATATTATTTCGTGGACGGTAAATATTTGAGTTATGTATGACTTACATGGTGCATTTTAGTTTTAAACGCATTTGGAAAAGTAATATGAGTCAGCATGCAACTACCACACCGACATTAACTCTGCACATTATTCGTTTTGCTTTAAAGTAAATGTAAAGACATTCTCCTACGACATAAGGTTCCACAGAAGCGTCAAAGAAAATCGGTCAGGACTTGCAACGCAGCTCCCTTGGCATTAAAATATTTATATGTAACGATGGGCGTTGACCACCTGCAATACTCGTAGATTGACCGTTTGCCATTGCCACTTAGCTTAGTAATAAAAATAAAACTGGAATTACCATTACATAACAAAGACTCAAACTAGATCTTCAGGTAACTTCAAAGTAATCGAATTAATTGTAGGTATTAGGGAAGAGATAAAAAAATACCAAAAGAGTTGACAGTTTGGGACTTTTTTCATTTGGTACCTACTACAGAAAATGGTATGATATACTAAAGCAGGTAATTAAGTAGGTATATATGTAAGTAAAAATAATATAGGTACCTGGAGTGTTAATCACCTTGTAAATTATAAGGGCTACGTTGATTCATATTTACAAGTGGTACATTTCGCTATTTATGGCAGGTAATAACGGGTTGAAAGCTCCAAGCTATCAGATCGTTGCAATTATTTATAGATGTTGGAAATATTAACTTAGTAGGTACGAGTACCACTGTTTTACTACGAATATTGTCTTATTGTTCCACAAAATTAATTGGCTTTAAATTTGTGATAGTTTTTATTTTCGTGCCAAAAGAAATGCGATACGAAACTACGCATCATGTGACATTTGAAAATTCTACGCACTTTGAATCAGTGCGCTATTTTGAATCAGTGAATCTGCGAAAATAAAATACATTAAACATCTAACTATTTGGGACGTAGACTCGCGATATTATAAATTAAATCGTCCGACCTCAAACTCCCGCAAACAAATCGTCGCGTGTGTCCCGTGATGTCATCAATGCGTGGACATCACCGATGGGGTTATTGACACGTCAAACTATTTCCGTGGCGCCAAAATAAAAGCGCGAGAAACAGCAGCGGGGGCGACACGGCGGCCATAGACGATCCAACAAAATTACGTTACATTTCTCATTACAACACAATGTATTACACAGAAAAGCGATAATCAGATGAAAACAATAAATTGAAGCGTCGGCTTGTGGCCTGGGACGGTCTCGAGTTACGTTTTGAGCAAAGGAACATCTAAAATTACCCTCACGCACACACGTAAGCACGCCTCTCGTCCGCATGAACTCACACAGCCGCGCCGCCTATATCTATTATCAAAACATCCACCGACTCCGGTTACAGCGAGCCGAACGCGCTTCGGATATCGCGTTACACACTTTAATGGCTGGAAAAGGCCTCGAAAACGTGATATTACACGGGTTTTATTGTGTATCGCAAAATGTAATTAATATTGTAACCGTAAACCGAATAATTTATTCGGCGTAACCCTGCGACTCAAGTCTTTGTAGAGGTCCCCTCGCAAATCGACGGGCATAATATCGAATTTAAAAATACGACTCCGCATCTCCTGTTACGAGACGAGATGAAACAGGCTGGCTGCCAATAAGACGAAACCGTAACACGATGATGGTTTTCAAATGGAAATTCATGTCACTGTAAAAAAAAATTAAAAATCAAATCTTACCTTGATTTCTTCTTCATTTTCCTTTTTCACTTGTGCCTTGGGTGGTGAAGATGGATTTGTGGGGGTTTTGCTACTCATTATTATAACTACAGTCCACTAAATTCACAAAAGGTACACATACATATGTTCGGAGAGTTTTCAAAAGTTTTTATTGTTACAGCGTAAGTTTGACGTTTGCGTAAACATAGCTTACGCGCGCGGGTGATTTTGACAAACACGTGCGTATCGCGCGGCGTTTGCAGCGCGACTGCGTCCGCCCTTTGATTGGTCGAGGTGTGCAGTGAGTATTCATGGAAAGAAAAGCTTTTTTTCCCGCGCTAGTATTTGGGCGGAGTTAACATTTGCGGTAGGCACTTTGCATTCACCAAAATATCAATAAAAATAATTGAAAAACAAAAACTATCACAAATTAAACTAAAACTGGATAGGTATCCAATAATTATTATTATGCTGACCGAGACGTTGCCTTTCCCGTGGGAACCCAGTATTTTACCAAGGAACAAATAGGTACACTATATCAGATAAATAACAGTGTCAGAATTTAAAATCGATTCTGTAGTTATATAATAGAAATCTCACAAATTTAAGCTCATTGATAAGTCGGATTGCAATTATATATTTATTGGAATTAAGTTACAAACGGGCCAGCCAGCCCACTACAATTAATTACTAGGGACTATTCCACAAGATATAATCACAATAAATTAAATAGTTATATGTAAAAATAAAATCTTCAATTAATAATTAAACAAATCAATTGAATTGATTAAGGGTCTTAAATTTATTATCAAATTAAAAACTAGTTGCCAAGAAAAATGCGATACCAGTACGCATCCAGTACATTTTTATCATATACTAGCTGTGCCCGCAACTCCGCTCGCGTGGACTACAGAATCCGCTCCCGTTCCTACTCTCGCTGCCTCCCCACTTCCACTCAGACTCCCAACCCCAGCCCCAGCCCCAGCCTAGATTTTTACTATTTTAAATATGAAAAAGAAAAACTGCCAGTACGATAAATTGTTTTAAAAAAAAGCGACCAAGTGCGAGTCGGACTCGCCCATGAAGGGTTCCGTAGCAGCAAGTAACATAATATAAAAGTTATAGTAGTTCGTTGTAACTTTCGATCGATGTTTTAATAATAGTATTGTGGTTTACGATTTATGACGTATTAAAAAAAACTACTTACTAGACCTCGTTCAAACCAATTTTAAGTGGAAGTTTGCATGGCAATGTACATCATATATTTTTTTTAGTTTTATCATTCTCTTATTTTAGAAGTTACAGGGGGGGGGGGGGACACATTTTACAACTTTGGAAGTGTCTCTCGCGCATTTCAGTTTAGAAAAAAATTATATTAGAAACCTTAATATCATTTTTGAAGACCTATCCATAGACACCACACACGTATGGGTTTGATGAAAAAAAAAATTTGAGTTTCATTTCTAAGTATGGGGAACCCCCAAAAATTTTTTTTTTTCTATTTGTTGTATGAAAATCTTAATGCGGTTCACAGAATACATCTACTTACCAAGTTTCAACAGTATAGTTCTTATAGTTTCGGAATAAAGTGGCTGTGACATACGGACGGACGGACGGACGGACGGACGGACGGACGGACGGACGGACGGACGGACGGACGGACGGACGGACGGACGGACGGACGGACGGACGGACGGACGGACGGACGGACGGACGGACGGACGGACGGACGGACGGACGGACGGACGGACCGACGGACGGACGGACGGACGGACGGACGGACAGACGGACAGACGGACAGACGGACAGACGGACAGACGGACAGACGGACAGACGGACAGACGGACAGACGGACAGACGGACAGACGGACAGACGGACAGACGGACAGACGGACAGACGGACAGACGGACAGACGGACAGACGGACAGACGGACAGACGGACAGACGGACAGACGGACAGACGGACAGACGGACAGACGGACAGACGGACAGACGGACAGACGGACAGACGGACAGACGGACAGACGGACAGACGGACAGACGGACAGACGGACAGACGGACAGACGGACAGACGGACAGACGGACAGACGGACAGACGGACAGACGGACAGACGGACAGACGGACAGACGGACAGACGGACAGACGGACAGACGGACAGACGGACAGACGGACAGACGGACAGACGGACAGACGGACAGACGGACAGACGGACAGACGGACAGACGGACAGACGGACAGACGGACAGACGGACAGACGGACAGACGGACAGACGGACAGACGGACAGACGGACAGACGGACAGACGGACAGACGGACAGACGGACAGACGGACAGACGGACAGACGGACAGACGGACAGACGGACAGACGGACAGACGGACAGACGGACAGACGGACAGACGGACAGACGGACAGACGGACAGACGGACAGACGGACAGACGGACAGACGGACAGACGGACAGACGGACAGACGGACAGACGGACAGACGGACAGACGGACAGACGGACAGACGGACAGACGGACAGACGGACAGACGGACAGACGGACAGACGGACAGACGGACAGACGGACAGACGGACAGACGGACAGACGGACAGACGGACAGACGGACAGACGGACAGACGGACAGACGGACAGACGGACAGACGGACAGACGGACAGACGGACAGACGGACAGACGGACAGACGGACAGACGGACAGACGGACAGACGGACAGACGGACAGACGGACAGACGGACAGACGGACAGACGGACAGACGGACAGACGGACAGACGGACAGACGGACAGACGGACAGACGGACAGACGGACAGACGGACAGACGGACAGACGGACAGACGGACAGACGGACAGACGGACAGACGGACAGACGGACAGACGGACAGACGGACAGACGGACAGACGGACAGACGGACAGACGGACAGACGGACAGACGGACAGACGGACAGACGGACAGACGGACAGACGGACAGACGGACAGACGGACAGACGGACAGACGGACAGACGGACAGACGGACAGACGGACAGACGGACAGACGGACAGACGGACAGACGGACAGACGGACAGACGGACAGACGGACAGACGGACAGACGGACAGACGGACAGACGGACAGACGGACAGACGGACAGACGGACAGACGGACAGACGGACAGACGGACAGACGGACAGACGGACAGACGGACAGACGGACAGACGGACAGACGGACAGACGGACAGACGGACAGACGGACAGACGGACAGACGGACAGACGGACAGACGGACAGACGGACAGACGGACAGACGGACAGACGGACAGACGGACAGACGGACAGACGGACAGACGGACAGACGGACAGACGGACAGACGGACAGACGGACAGACGGACAGACGGACAGACGGACAGACGGACAGACGGACAGACGGACAGACGGACAGACGGACAGACGGACAGACGGACAGACGGACAGACGGACAGACGGACAGACGGACAGACGGACAGACGGACAGACGGACAGACGGACAGACGGACAGACGGACAGACGGACAGACGGACAGACGGACAGACGGACAGACGGACAGACGGACAGACGGACAGACGGACAGACGGACAGACGGACAGACGGACAGACGGACAGACGGACAGACGGACAGACGGACAGACGGACAGACGGACAGACGGACAGACGGACAGACGGACAGACGGACAGACGGACAGACGGACAGACGGACAGACGGACAGACGGACAGACGGACAGACGGACAGACGGACAGACGGACAGACGGACAGACGGACAGACGGACAGACGGACAGACGGACAGACGGACAGACGGACAGACGGACAGACGGACAGACGGACAGACGGACAGACGGACAGACGGACAGACGGACAGACGGACAGACGGACAGACGGACAGACGGACAGACGGACAGACGGACAGACGGACAGACGGACAGACGGACAGACGGACAGACGGACAGACGGACAGACGGACAGACGGACAGACGGACAGACGGACAGACGGACAGACGGACAGACGGACAGACGGACAGACGGACAGACGGACAGACGGACAGACGGACAGACGGACAGACGGACAGACGGACAGACGGACAGACGGACAGACGGACAGACGGACAGACGGACAGACGGACAGACGGACAGACGGACAGACGGACAGACGGACAGACGGACAGACGGACAGACGGACAGACGGACAGACGGACAGACGGACAGACGGACAGACGGACAGACGGACAGACGGACAGACGGACAGACGGACAGACGGACAGACGGACAGACGGACAGACGGACAGACGGACAGACGGACAGACGGACAGACGGACAGACGGACAGACGGACAGACGGACAGACGGACAGACGGACAGACGGACAGACGGACAGACGGACAGACGGACAGACGGACAGACGGACAGACGGACAGACGGACAGACGGACAGACGGACAGACGGACAGACGGACAGACGGACAGACGGACAGACGGACAGACGGACAGACGGACAGACGGACAGACGGACAGACGGACAGACGGACAGACGGACAGACGGACAGACGGACAGACGGACAGACGGACAGACGGACAGACGGACAGACGGACAGACGGACAGACGGACAGACGGACAGACGGACAGACGGACAGACGGACAGACGGACAGACGGACAGACGGACAGACGGACAGACGGACAGACGGACAGACGGACAGACGGACAGACGGACAGACGGACAGACGGACAGACGGACAGACGGACAGACGGACAGACGGACAGACGGACAGACGGACAGACGGACAGACGGACAGACGGACAGACGGACAGACGGACAGACGGACAGACGGACAGACGGACAGACGGACAGACGGACAGACGGACAGACGGACAGACGGACAGACGGACAGACGGACAGACGGACAGACGGACAGACGGACAGACGGACAGACGGACAGACGGACAGACGGACAGACGGACAGACGGACAGACGGACAGACGGACAGACGGACAGACGGACAGACGGACAGACGGACAGACGGACAGACGGACAGACGGACAGACGGACAGACGGACAGACGGACAGACGGACAGACGGACAGACGGACAGACGGACAGACGGACAGACGGACAGACGGACAGACGGACAGACGGACAGACGGACAGACGGACAGACGGACAGACGGACAGACGGACAGACGGACAGACGGACAGACGGACAGACGGACAGACGGACAGACGGACAGACGGACAGACGGACAGACGGACAGACGGACAGACGGACAGACGGACAGACGGACAGACGGACAGACGGACAGACGGACAGACGGACAGACGGACAGACGGACAGACGGACAGACGGACAGACGGACAGACGGACAGACGGACAGACGGACAGACGGACAGACGGACAGACGGACAGACGGACAGACGGACAGACGGACAGACGGACAGACGGACAGACGGACAGACGGACAGACGGACAGACGGACAGACGGACAGACGGACAGACGGACAGACGGACAGACGGACAGACGGACAGACGGACAGACGGACAGACGGACAGACGGACAGACGGACAGACGGACAGACGGACAGACGGACAGACGGACAGACGGACAGACGGACAGACGGACAGACGGACAGACGGACAGACGGACAGACGGACAGACGGACAGACGGACAGACGGACAGACGGACAGACGGACAGACGGACAGACGGACAGACGGACAGACGGACAGACGGACAGACGGACAGACGGACAGACGGACAGACGGACAGACGGACAGACGGACAGACGGACAGACGGACAGACGGACAGACGGACAGACGGACAGACGGACAGACGGACAGACGGACAGACGGACAGACGGACAGACGGACAGACGGACAGACGGACAGACGGACAGACGGACAGACGGACAGACGGACAGACGGACAGACGGACAGACGGACAGACGGACAGACGGACAGACGGACAGACGGACAGACGGACAGACGGACAGACGGACAGACGGACAGACGGACAGACGGACAGACGGACAGACGGACAGACGGACAGACGGACAGACGGACAGACGGACAGACGGACAGACGGACAGACGGACAGACGGACAGACGGACAGACGGACAGACGGACAGACGGACAGACGGACAGACGGACAGACGGACAGACGGACAGACGGACAGACGGACAGACGGACAGACGGACAGACGGACAGACGGACAGACGGACAGACGGACAGACGGACAGACGGACAGACGGACAGACGGACAGACGGACAGACGGACAGACGGACAGACGGACAGACGGACAGACGGACAGACGGACAGACGGACAGACGGACAGACGGACAGACGGACAGACGGACAGACGGACAGACGGACAGACGGACAGACGGACAGACGGACAGACGGACAGACGGACAGACGGACAGACGGACAGACGGACAGACGGACAGACGGACAGACGGACAGACGGACAGACGGACAGACGGACAGACGGACAGACGGACAGACGGACAGACGGACAGACGGACAGACGGACAGACGGACAGACGGACAGACGGACAGACGGACAGACGGACAGACGGACAGACGGACAGACGGACAGACGGACAGACGGACAGACGGACAGACGGACAGACGGACAGACGGACAGACGGACAGACGGACAGACGGACAGACGGACAGACGGACAGACGGACAGACGGACAGACGGACAGACGGACAGACGGACAGACGGACAGACGGACAGACGGACAGACGGACAGACGGACAGACGGACAGACGGACAGACGGACAGACGGACAGACGGACAGACGGACAGACGGACAGACGGACAGACGGACAGACGGACAGACGGACAGACGGACAGACGGACAGACGGACAGACGGACAGACGGACAGACGGACAGACGGACAGACGGACAGACGGACAGACGGACAGACGGACAGACGGACAGACGGACAGACGGACAGACGGACAGACGGACAGACGGACAGACGGACAGACGGACAGACGGACAGACGGACAGACGGACAGACGGACAGACGGACAGACGGACAGACGGACAGACGGACAGACGGACAGACGGACAGACGGACAGACGGACAGACGGACAGACGGACAGACGGACAGACGGACAGACGGACAGACGGACAGACGGACAGACGGACAGACGGACAGACGGACAGACGGACAGACGGACAGACGGACAGACGGACAGACGGACAGACGGACAGACGGACAGACGGACAGACGGACAGACGGACAGACGGACAGACGGACAGACGGACAGACGGACAGACGGACAGACGGACAGACGGACAGACGGACAGACGGACAGACGGACAGACGGACAGACGGACAGACGGACAGACGGACAGACGGACAGACGGACAGACGGACAGACGGACAGACGGACAGACGGACAGACGGACAGACGGACAGACAGACAGACAGACAGACAGACAGACAGACAGACAGACAGACAGACAGACAGACAGACAGACAGACAGACAGACAGACAGACAGACAGACAGACAGACAGACAGACAGACAGACAGACAGACAGACAGACAGACAGACAGACAGACAGACAGACAGACAGACAGACAGACAGACAGACAGACAGACAGACAGACAGACAGACAGACAGACAGACAGACAGACAGACAGACAGACAGACAGACAGACAGACAGACAGACAGACAGACAGACAGACAGACAGACAGACAGACAGACAGACAGACAGACAGACAGACAGACAGACAGACAGACAGACAGACAGACAGACAGACAGACAGACAGACAGACAGACAGACAGACAGACAGACAGACAGACAGACAGACAGACAGACAGACAGACAGACAGACAGACAGACAGACAGACAGACAGACAGACAGACAGACAGACAGACAGACAGACAGACAGACAGACAGACAGACAGACAGACAGACAGACAGACAGACAGACAGACAGACAGACAGACAGACAGACAGACAGACAGACAGACAGACAGACAGACAGACAGACAGACAGACAGACAGACAGACAGACAGACAGACAGACAGACAGACAGACAGACAGACAGACAGACAGACAGACAGACAGACAGACAGACAGACAGACAGACAGACAGACAGACAGACAGACAGACAGACAGACAGACAGACAGACAGACAGACAGACAGACAGACAGACAGACAGACAGACAGACAGACAGACAGACAGACAGACAGACAGACAGACAGACAGACAGACAGACAGACAGACAGACAGACAGACAGACAGACAGACAGACAGACAGACAGACAGACAGACAGACAGACAGACAGACAGACAGACAGACAGACAGACAGACAGACAGACAGACAGACAGACAGACAGACAGACAGACAGACAGACAGACAGACAGACAGACAGACAGACAGACAGACAGACAGACAGACAGACAGACAGACAGACAGACAGACAGACAGACAGACAGACAGACAGACAGACAGACAGACAGACAGACAGACAGACAGACAGACAGACAGACAGACAGACAGACAGACAGACAGACAGACAGACAGACAGACAGACAGACAGACAGACAGACAGACAGACAGACAGACAGACAGACAGACAGACAGACAGACAGACAGACAGACAGACAGACAGACAGACAGACAGACAGACAGACAGACAGACAGACAGACAGACAGACAGACAGACAGACAGACAGACAGACAGACAGACAGACAGACAGACAGACAGACAGACAGACAGACAGACAGACAGACAGACAGACAGACAGACAGACAGACAGACAGACAGACAGACAGACAGACAGACAGACAGACAGACAGACAGACAGACAGACAGACAGACAGACAGACAGACAGACAGACAGACAGACAGACAGACAGACAGACAGACAGACAGACAGACAGACAGACAGACAGACAGACAGACAGACAGACAGACAGACAGACAGACAGACAGACAGACAGACAGACAGACAGACAGACAGACAGACAGACAGACAGACAGACAGACAGACAGACAGACAGACAGACAGACAGACAGACAGACAGACAGACAGACAGACAGACAGACAGACAGACAGACAGACAGACAGACAGACAGACAGACAGACAGACAGACAGACAGACAGACAGACAGACAGACAGACAGACAGACAGACAGACAGACAGACAGACAGACAGACAGACAGACAGACAGACAGACAGACAGACAGACAGACAGACAGACAGACAGACAGACAGACAGACAGACAGACAGACAGACAGACAGACAGACAGACAGACAGACAGACAGACAGACAGACAGACAGACAGACAGACAGACAGACAGACAGACAGACAGACAGACAGACAGACAGACAGACAGACAGACAGACAGACAGACAGACAGACAGACAGACAGACAGACAGACAGACAGACAGACAGACAGACAGACAGACAGACAGACAGACAGACAGACAGACAGACAGACAGACAGACAGACAGACAGACAGACAGACAGACAGACAGACAGACAGACAGACAGACAGACAGACAGACAGACAGACAGACAGACAGACAGACAGACAGACAGACAGACAGACAGACAGACAGACAGACAGACAGACAGACAGACAGACAGACAGACAGACAGACAGACAGACAGACAGACAGACAGACAGACAGACAGACAGACAGACAGACAGACAGACAGACAGACAGACAGACAGACAGACAGACAGACAGACAGACAGACAGACAGACAGACAGACAGACAGACAGACAGACAGACAGACAGACAGACAGACAGACAGACAGACAGACAGACAGACAGACAGACAGACAGACAGACAGACAGACAGACAGACAGACAGACAGACAGACAGACAGACAGACAGACAGACAGACAGACAGACAGACAGACAGACAGACAGACAGACAGACAGACAGACAGACAGACAGACAGACAGACAGACAGACAGACAGACAGACAGACAGACAGACAGACAGACAGACAGACAGACAGACAGACAGACAGACAGACAGACAGACAGACAGACAGACAGACAGACAGACAGACAGACAGACAGACAGACAGACAGACAGACAGACAGACAGACAGACAGACAGACAGACAGACAGACAGACAGACAGACAGACAGACAGACAGACAGACAGACAGACAGACAGACAGACAGACAGACAGACAGACAGACAGACAGACAGACAGACAGACAGACAGACAGACAGACAGACAGACAGACAGACAGACAGACAGACAGACAGACAGACAGACAGACAGACAGACAGACAGACAGACAGACAGACAGACAGACAGACAGACAGACAGACAGACAGACAGACAGACAGACAGACAGACAGACAGACAGACAGACAGACAGACAGACAGACAGACAGACAGACAGACAGACAGACAGACAGACAGACAGACAGACAGACAGACAGACAGACAGACAGACAGACAGACAGACAGACAGACAGACAGACAGACAGACAGACAGACAGACAGACAGACAGACAGACAGACAGACAGACAGACAGACAGACAGACAGACAGACAGACAGACAGACAGACAGACAGACAGACAGACAGACAGACAGACAGACAGACAGACAGACAGACAGACAGACAGACAGACAGACAGACAGACAGACAGACAGACAGACAGACAGACAGACAGACAGACAGACAGACAGACAGACAGACAGACAGACAGACAGACAGACAGACAGACAGACAGACAGACAGACAGACAGACAGACAGACAGACAGACAGACAGACAGACAGACAGACAGACAGACAGACAGACAGACAGACAGACAGACAGACAGACAGACAGACAGACAGACAGACAGACAGACAGACAGACAGACAGACAGACAGACAGACAGACAGACAGACAGACAGACAGACAGACAGACAGACAGACAGACAGACAGACAGACAGACAGACAGACAGACAGACAGACAGACAGACAGACAGACAGACAGACAGACAGACAGACAGACAGACAGACAGACAGACAGACAGACAGACAGACAGACAGACAGACAGACAGACAGACAGACAGACAGACAGACAGACAGACAGACAGACAGACAGACAGACAGACAGACAGACAGACAGACAGACAGACAGACAGACAGACAGACAGACAGACAGACAGACAGACAGACAGACAGACAGACAGACAGACAGACAGACAGACAGACAGACAGACAGACAGACAGACAGACAGACAGACAGACAGACAGACAGACAGACAGACAGACAGACAGACAGACAGACAGACAGACAGACAGACAGACAGACAGACAGACAGACAGACAGACAGACAGACAGACAGACAGACAGACAGACAGACAGACAGACAGACAGACAGACAGACAGACAGACAGACAGACAGACAGACAGACAGACAGACAGACAGACAGACAGACAGACAGACAGACAGACAGACAGACAGACAGACAGACAGACAGACAGACAGACAGACAGACAGACAGACAGACAGACAGACAGACAGACAGACAGACAGACAGACAGACAGACAGACAGACAGACAGACAGACAGACAGACAGACAGACAGACAGACAGACAGACAGACAGACAGACAGACAGACAGACAGACAGACAGACAGACAGACAGACAGACAGACAGACAGACAGACAGACAGACAGACAGACAGACAGACAGACAGACAGACAGACAGACAGACAGACAGACAGACAGACAGACAGACAGACAGACAGACAGACAGACAGACAGACAGACAGACAGACAGACAGACAGACAGACAGACAGACAGACAGACAGACAGACAGACAGACAGACAGACAGACAGACAGACAGACAGACAGACAGACAGACAGACAGACAGACAGACAGACAGACAGACAGACAGACAGACAGACAGACAGACAGACAGACAGACAGACAGACAGACAGACAGACAGACAGACAGACAGACAGACAGACAGACAGACAGACAGACAGACAGACAGACAGACAGACAGACAGACAGACAGACAGACAGACAGACAGACAGACAGACAGACAGACAGACAGACAGACAGACAGACAGACAGACAGACAGACAGACAGACAGACAGACAGACAGACAGACAGACAGACAGACAGACAGACAGACAGACAGACAGACAGACAGACAGACAGACAGACAGACAGACAGACAGACAGACAGACAGACAGACAGACAGACAGACAGACAGACAGACAGACAGACAGACAGACAGACAGACAGACAGACAGACAGACAGACAGACAGACAGACAGACAGACAGACAGACAGACAGACAGACAGACAGACAGACAGACAGACAGACAGACAGACAGACAGACAGACAGACAGACAGACAGACAGACAGACAGACAGACAGACAGACAGACAGACAGACAGACAGACAGACAGACAGACAGACAGACAGACAGACAGACAGACAGACAGACAGACAGACAGACAGACAGACAGACAGACAGACAGACAGACAGACAGACAGACAGACAGACAGACAGACAGACAGACAGACAGACAGACAGACAGACAGACAGACAGACAGACAGACAGACAGACAGACAGACAGACAGACAGACAGACAGACAGACAGACAGACAGACAGACAGACAGACAGACAGACAGACAGACAGACAGACAGACAGACAGACAGACAGACAGACAGACAGACAGACAGACAGACAGACAGACAGACAGACAGACAGACAGACAGACAGACAGACAGACAGACAGACAGACAGACAGACAGACAGACAGACAGACAGACAGACAGACAGACAGACAGACAGACAGACAGACAGACAGACAGACAGACAGACAGACAGACAGACAGACAGACAGACAGACAGACAGACAGACAGACAGACAGACAGACAGACAGACAGACAGACAGACAGACAGACAGACAGACAGACAGACAGACAGACAGACAGACAGACAGACAGACAGACAGACAGACAGACAGACAGACAGACAGACAGACAGACAGACAGACAGACAGACAGACAGACAGACAGACAGACAGACAGACAGACAGACAGACAGACAGACAGACAGACAGACAGACAGACAGACAGACAGACAGACAGACAGACAGACAGACAGACAGACAGACAGACAGACAGACAGACAGACAGACAGACAGACAGACAGACAGACAGACAGACAGACAGACAGACAGACAGACAGACAGACAGACAGACAGACAGACAGACAGACAGACAGACAGACAGACAGACAGACAGACAGACAGACAGACAGACAGACAGACAGACAGACAGACAGACAGACAGACAGACAGACAGACAGACAGACAGACAGACAGACAGACAGACAGACAGACAGACAGACAGACAGACAGACAGACAGACAGACAGACAGACAGACAGACAGACAGACAGACAGACAGACAGACAGACAGACAGACAGACAGACAGACAGACAGACAGACAGACAGACAGACAGACAGACAGACAGACAGACAGACAGACAGACAGACAGACAGACAGACAGACAGACAGACAGACAGACAGACAGACAGACAGACAGACAGACAGACAGACAGACAGACAGACAGACAGACAGACAGACAGACAGACAGACAGACAGACAGACAGACAGACAGACAGACAGACAGACAGACAGACAGACAGACAGACAGACAGACAGACAGACAGACAGACAGACAGACAGACAGACAGACAGACAGACAGACAGACAGACAGACAGACAGACAGACAGACAGACAGACAGACAGACAGACAGACAGACAGACAGACAGACAGACAGACAGACAGACAGACAGACAGACAGACAGACAGACAGACAGACAGACAGACAGACAGACAGACAGACAGACAGACAGACAGACAGACAGACAGACAGACAGACAGACAGACAGACAGACAGACAGACAGACAGACAGACAGACAGACAGACAGACAGACAGACAGACAGACAGACAGACAGACAGACAGACAGACAGACAGACAGACAGACAGACAGACAGACAGACAGACAGACAGACAGACAGACAGACAGACAGACAGACAGACAGACAGACAGACAGACAGACAGACAGACAGACAGACAGACAGACAGACAGACAGACAGACAGACAGACAGACAGACAGACAGACAGACAGACAGACAGACAGACAGACAGACAGACAGACAGACAGACAGACAGACAGACAGACAGACAGACAGACAGACAGACAGACAGACAGACAGACAGACAGACAGACAGACAGACAGACAGACAGACAGACAGACAGACAGACAGACAGACAGACAGACAGACAGACAGACAGACAGACAGACAGACAGACAGACAGACAGACAGACAGACAGACAGACAGACAGACAGACAGACAGACAGACAGACAGACAGACAGACAGACAGACAGACAGACAGACAGACAGACAGACAGACAGACAGACAGACAGACAGACAGACAGACAGACAGACAGACAGACAGACAGACAGACAGACAGACAGACAGACAGACAGACAGACAGACAGACAGACAGACAGACAGACAGACAGACAGACAGACAGACAGACAGACAGACAGACAGACAGACAGACAGACAGACAGACAGACAGACAGACAGACAGACAGACAGACAGACAGACAGACAGACAGACAGACAGACAGACAGACAGACAGACAGACAGACAGACAGACAGACAGACAGACAGACAGACAGACAGACAGACAGACAGACAGACAGACAGACAGACAGACAGACAGACAGACAGACAGACAGACAGACAGACAGACAGACAGACAGACAGACAGACAGACAGACAGACAGACAGACAGACAGACAGACAGACAGACAGACAGACAGACAGACAGACAGACAGACAGACAGACAGACAGACAGACAGACAGACAGACAGACAGACAGACAGACAGACAGACAGACAGACAGACAGACAGACAGACAGACAGACAGACAGACAGACAGACAGACAGACAGACAGACAGACAGACAGACAGACAGACAGACAGACAGACAGACAGACAGACAGACAGACAGACAGACAGACAGACAGACAGACAGACAGACAGACAGACAGACAGACAGACAGACAGACAGACAGACAGACAGACAGACAGACAGACAGACAGACAGACAGACAGACAGACAGACAGACAGACAGACAGACAGACAGACAGACAGACAGACAGACAGACAGACAGACAGACAGACAGACAGACAGACAGACAGACAGACAGACAGACAGACAGACAGACAGACAGACAGACAGACAGACAGACAGACAGACAGACAGACAGACAGACAGACAGACAGACAGACAGACAGACAGACAGACAGACAGACAGACAGACAGACAGACAGACAGACAGACAGACAGACAGACAGACAGACAGACAGACAGACAGACAGACAGACAGACAGACAGACAGACAGACAGACAGACAGACAGACAGACAGACAGACAGACAGACAGACAGACAGACAGACAGACAGACAGACAGACAGACAGACAGACAGACAGACAGACAGACAGACAGACAGACAGACAGACAGACAGACAGACAGACAGACAGACAGACAGACAGACAGACAGACAGACAGACAGACAGACAGACAGACAGACAGACAGACAGACAGACAGACAGACAGACAGACAGACAGACAGACAGACAGACAGACAGACAGACAGACAGACAGACAGACAGACAGACAGACAGACAGACAGACAGACAGACAGACAGACAGACAGACAGACAGACAGACAGACAGACAGACAGACAGACAGACAGACAGACAGACAGACAGACAGACAGACAGACAGACAGACAGACAGACAGACAGACAGACAGACAGACAGACAGACAGACAGACAGACAGACAGACAGACAGACAGACAGACAGACAGACAGACAGACAGACAGACAGACAGACAGACAGACAGACAGACAGACAGACAGACAGACAGACAGACAGACAGACAGACAGACAGACAGACAGACAGACAGACAGACAGACAGACAGACAGACAGACAGACAGACAGACAGACAGACAGACAGACAGACAGACAGACAGACAGACAGACAGACAGACAGACAGACAGACAGACAGACAGACAGACAGACAGACAGACAGACAGACAGACAGACAGACAGACAGACAGACAGACAGACAGACAGACAGACAGACAGACAGACAGACAGACAGACAGACAGACAGACAGACAGACAGACAGACAGACAGACAGACAGACAGACAGACAGACAGACAGACAGACAGACAGACAGACAGACAGACAGACAGACAGACAGACAGACAGACAGACAGACAGACAGACAGACAGACAGACAGACAGACAGACAGACAGACAGACAGACAGACAGACAGACAGACAGACAGACAGACAGACAGACAGACAGACAGACAGACAGACAGACAGACAGACAGACAGACAGACAGACAGACAGACAGACAGACAGACAGACAGACAGACAGACAGACAGACAGACAGACAGACAGACAGACAGACAGACAGACAGACAGACAGACAGACAGACAGACAGACAGACAGACAGACAGACAGACAGACAGACAGACAGACAGACAGACAGACAGACAGACAGACAGACAGACAGACAGACAGACAGACAGACAGACAGACAGACAGACAGACAGACAGACAGACAGACAGACAGACAGACAGACAGACAGACAGACAGACAGACAGACAGACAGACAGACAGACAGACAGACAGACAGACAGACAGACAGACAGACAGACAGACAGACAGACAGACAGACAGACAGACAGACAGACAGACAGACAGACAGACAGACAGACAGACAGACAGACAGACAGACAGACAGACAGACAGACAGACAGACAGACAGACAGACAGACAGACAGACAGACAGACAGACAGACAGACAGACAGACAGACAGACAGACAGACAGACAGACAGACAGACAGACAGACAGACAGACAGACAGACAGACAGACAGACAGACAGACAGACAGACAGACAGACAGACAGACAGACAGACAGACAGACAGACAGACAGACAGACAGACAGACAGACAGACAGACAGACAGACAGACAGACAGACAGACAGACAGACAGACAGACAGACAGACAGACAGACAGACAGACAGACAGACAGACAGACAGACAGACAGACAGACAGACAGACAGACAGACAGACAGACAGACAGACAGACAGACAGACAGACAGACAGACAGACAGACAGACAGACAGACAGACAGACAGACAGACAGACAGACAGACAGACAGACAGACAGACAGACAGACAGACAGACAGACAGACAGACAGACAGACAGACAGACAGACAGACAGACAGACAGACAGACAGACAGACAGACAGACAGACAGACAGACAGACAGACAGACAGACAGACAGACAGACAGACAGACAGACAGACAGACAGACAGACAGACAGACAGACAGACAGACAGACAGACAGACAGACAGACAGACAGACAGACAGACAGACAGACAGACAGACAGACAGACAGACAGACAGACAGACAGACAGACAGACAGACAGACAGACAGACAGACAGACAGACAGACAGACAGACAGACAGACAGACAGACAGACAGACAGACAGACAGACAGACAGACAGACAGACAGACAGACAGACAGACAGACAGACAGACAGACAGACAGACAGACAGACAGACAGACAGACAGACAGACAGACAGACAGACAGACAGACAGACAGACAGACAGACAGACAGACAGACAGACAGACAGACAGACAGACAGACAGACAGACAGACAGACAGACAGACAGACAGACAGACAGACAGACAGACAGACAGACAGACAGACAGACAGACAGACAGACAGACAGACAGACAGACAGACAGACAGACAGACAGACAGACAGACAGACAGACAGACAGACAGACAGACAGACAGACAGACAGACAGACAGACAGACAGACAGACAGACAGACAGACAGACAGACAGACAGACAGACAGACAGACAGACAGACAGACAGACAGACAGACAGACAGACAGACAGACAGACAGACAGACAGACAGACAGACAGACAGACAGACAGACAGACAGACAGACAGACAGACAGACAGACAGACAGACAGACAGACAGACAGACAGACAGACAGACAGACAGACAGACAGACAGACAGACAGACAGACAGACAGACAGACAGACAGACAGACAGACAGACAGACAGACAGACAGACAGACAGACAGACAGACAGACAGACAGACAGACAGACAGACAGACAGACAGACAGACAGACAGACAGACAGACAGACAGACAGACAGACAGACAGACAGACAGACAGACAGACAGACAGACAGACAGACAGACAGACAGACAGACAGACAGACAGACAGACAGACAGACAGACAGACAGACAGACAGACAGACAGACAGACAGACAGACAGACAGACAGACAGACAGACAGACAGACAGACAGACAGACAGACAGACAGACAGACAGACAGACAGACAGACAGACAGACAGACAGACAGACAGACAGACAGACAGACAGACAGACAGACAGACAGACAGACAGACAGACAGACAGACAGACAGACAGACAGACAGACAGACAGACAGACAGACAGACAGACAGACAGACAGACAGACAGACAGACAGACAGACAGACAGACAGACAGACAGACAGACAGACAGACAGACAGACAGACAGACAGACAGACAGACAGACAGACAGACAGACAGACAGACAGACAGACAGACAGACAGACAGACAGACAGACAGACAGACAGACAGACAGACAGACAGACAGACAGACAGACAGACAGACAGACAGACAGACAGACAGACAGACAGACAGACAGACAGACAGACAGACAGACAGACAGACAGACAGACAGACAGACAGACAGACAGACAGACAGACAGACAGACAGACAGACAGACAGACAGACAGACAGACAGACAGACAGACAGACAGACAGACAGACAGACAGACAGACAGACAGACAGACAGACAGACAGACAGACAGACAGACAGACAGACAGACAGACAGACAGACAGACAGACAGACAGACAGACAGACAGACAGACAGACAGACAGACAGACAGACAGACAGACAGACAGACAGACAGACAGACAGACAGACAGACAGACAGACAGACAGACAGACAGACAGACAGACAGACAGACAGACAGACAGACAGACAGACAGACAGACAGACAGACAGACAGACAGACAGACAGACAGACAGACAGACAGACAGACAGACAGACAGACAGACAGACAGACAGACAGACAGACAGACAGACAGACAGACAGACAGACAGACAGACAGACAGACAGACAGACAGACAGACAGACAGACAGACAGACAGACAGACAGACAGACAGACAGACAGACAGACAGACAGACAGACAGACAGACAGACAGACAGACAGACAGACAGACAGACAGACAGACAGACAGACAGACAGACAGACAGACAGACAGACAGACAGACAGACAGACAGACAGACAGACAGACAGACAGACAGACAGACAGACAGACAGACAGACAGACAGACAGACAGACAGACAGACAGACAGACAGACAGACAGACAGACAGACAGACAGACAGACAGACAGACAGACAGACAGACAGACAGACAGACAGACAGACAGACAGACAGACAGACAGACAGACAGACAGACAGACAGACAGACAGACAGACAGACAGACAGACAGACAGACAGACAGACAGACAGACAGACAGACAGACAGACAGACAGACAGACAGACAGACAGACAGACAGACAGACAGACAGACAGACAGACAGACAGACAGACAGACAGACAGACAGACAGACAGACAGACAGACAGACAGACAGACAGACAGACAGACAGACAGACAGACAGACAGACAGACAGACAGACAGACAGACAGACAGACAGACAGACAGACAGACAGACAGACAGACAGACAGACAGACAGACAGACAGACAGACAGACAGACAGACAGACAGACAGACAGACAGACAGACAGACAGACAGACAGACAGACAGACAGACAGACAGACAGACAGACAGACAGACAGACAGACAGACAGACAGACAGACAGACAGACAGACAGACAGACAGACAGACAGACAGACAGACAGACAGACAGACAGACAGACAGACAGACAGACAGACAGACAGACAGACAGACAGACAGACAGACAGACAGACAGACAGACAGACAGACAGACAGACAGACAGACAGACAGACAGACAGACAGACAGACAGACAGACAGACAGACAGACAGACAGACAGACAGACAGACAGACAGACAGACAGACAGACAGACAGACAGACAGACAGACAGACAGACAGACAGACAGACAGACAGACAGACAGACAGACAGACAGACAGACAGACAGACAGACAGACAGACAGACAGACAGACAGACAGACAGACAGACAGACAGACAGACAGACAGACAGACAGACAGACAGACAGACAGACAGACAGACAGACAGACAGACAGACAGACAGACAGACAGACAGACAGACAGACAGACAGACAGACAGACAGACAGACAGACAGACAGACAGACAGACAGACAGACAGACAGACAGACAGACAGACAGACAGACAGACAGACAGACAGACAGACAGACAGACAGACAGACAGACAGACAGACAGACAGACAGACAGACAGACAGACAGACAGACAGACAGACAGACAGACAGACAGACAGACAGACAGACAGACAGACAGACAGACAGACAGACAGACAGACAGACAGACAGACAGACAGACAGACAGACAGACAGACAGACAGACAGACAGACAGACAGACAGACAGACAGACAGACAGACAGACAGACAGACAGACAGACAGACAGACAGACAGACAGACAGACAGACAGACAGACAGACAGACAGACAGACAGACAGACAGACAGACAGACAGACAGACAGACAGACAGACAGACAGACAGACAGACAGACAGACAGACAGACAGACAGACAGACAGACAGACAGAGAGACAATTTATTGTTTACTAGCTGACCCGTGCCCACTTCCTTGGGCGGTAAATATTCTTCTCGCGTATTTGATATTTTACATTATCTCTTAAACTATGCAACCAATAAACATACTGTAAAAAACGAGGGAAAAAGACTATGGGAATCTATATATATACATATAATAAAAGAGTAGAAAAAACAAAAGAAAAGCGAATCTGTACATTGAAGTTAAAAAAAAATATTTCACTGCCCGGACGTTACTGAAGACCAGTAGAGTCCAAAAATATAATTAAAAAATTTCTTATCTGTCTGTATGTATGTATGTATGTACGGGCTAATCTTGGAAACTGCTGAACAGAATTTGACAGCGTTTTCACTGTTTAATAGCTTTGAGTTCGGGCCTCATACTGGTATAAGTCATCTTATAAATAAAATCGTAAACTTCGCGTGTCTGTACATTGAAGATATTTGCAAAAAAAAAATTGGGGGGTCTAGGGATAAGCAACAGAACACATTTCGATCATTTTTGAAATTTTTGTCTGTTTGTCTGTTTATCTGTTTGTCTGTTTGTCTGTGAGTTTGTGCACGCATCACTTAAAAACTACTGAACGGATTTTGATGGACCTTTCACAAAAACATGGGGCTTAACTTAACTTAACATTTAGTCTTTATTTTATCGCAATCGGCTGTCTCAATCAAAAGTTATAGACATTTTTAGTTTTCAAATACATTAGTAGGTAAGGTTATTATGCAATATATTGCATATAGTAGTATTTCCGTACTATTCAGATTGCGATGAGTTTGGATTACATTTGGAGCTGCGAGAAGGAATTGGAGTGGGAGTGGGCGTAGGCGTGGACGTGGGCTTGGGCGTGGGCGGGTGGGATTGGAAGCGGATGCGGTAGCGGAAGCGGAAGAGGAGCGGGAGCGGGAGCGGAACCGGAGCTGGACCGGAGCGAGAGCGGGAGCGGGTATGGTACCAGTGTAATTTGAGTGTTTGAAAATTCGCATAACTTTGACTGAGTTACCCGATTACAATGAATTTGTGGTATAGGTATAATATAGCTGAGGGGAGGGTTGAGAGGAGGGTTGAGGGGAGTGTTGAGGGAAGGGTTGAGAGGAGTGTTGAGAGGAGTGTTGAGAGGAGGGTTGAGGGGAGGGTTGAGTGGAGAGTTGAGAATCCGGATCTGGACCTGGAACTGGAACTAGGCCTAGGCCTAGGCCTAGGCCTAGGCCAAGGCCTAGGCCTAGGCCAAGGCCTGGGCCTGGGCCTGGGCCTGGGCCTGGGCCTGAACCTGGACCTGGACCTGGACCTGGACCTGGACCTGGACCTGGACCTGGACCTGGACCTGGACCTGGACCTGGACCTGGACCTGGACCTGGACCTGGACCTGGACCTGGACGTGGACCTGGACCTGGACCTGGACCTGGACCGCGATTTGGACCTGGATTTGAAGTCTGAGTGGAAGTGGGATAGGGAGCGGAAGTAGGTGATTATTGGGCATTCTGGCTCACTTTCAATCAACCAAAATCGATTGGGCATTCTAGCTCACTTTCAAATGACGAAAACAGATTGGGCATTCTGGCTCACTTTTCACTCGCTTCACTCGTTCGCTCGCTGCGCTCGCACAGTGAGCCAGAAAGCCCAATCTGTTTTCGTCATTTGAAAGTGAGCTAGAATGCCCAATCGATTTTGATTGTTTGAAAGTGAGCTAGAATGCCCAATCGGTTTTCGCTGTTTGAAAGTGAGCCAGAATGCCCAATCGGTTTTAGACGTTTGAAAGTGAGCTAGAATGCCCAATCGGTTTTCGCTGTTTGAAAGTGAGCCAGAATGCCCAATCGGTTTCCGACGTTTGTTTGTATTAAAATAATCGCATGACTTAGAACATCTTGACAAAAGCGACTCACGTCCAATAACGATTGCAAACATCGTCGATTAAAACCTGTTGTATGTTTCGAACGGAACGCGTTTGAGTGCGCGTTGGGTTACGTACCGACGATTACCAAGCTATGTTCGCCGTCCGACGCGCGGTTGGAGTCGAGGCGCGAGTCGCCCCTGTGTAGCGCTCTGAACGCGATTATGTTTGTGTATGCGACGTATAACGAGCTAATCGAAATTAGGTTATGTAATATAAAATTAATAAAATAATAAACTCACATGTACGAGAATCTATGTTGCGTGCACTTTGTTCTGATCACACTTTACTCACATTTATATATACATTACGAAATCTGATTTAAGGCTAACAGAGAGATATTTTAGGTTTTAACATTTTTAAGCTTCCAGCACCTAGAAACATTATTCCATCATGAGACAATTACTATTTGTAGGTACCATCCTGTCACCGCTTGTTCAAGGAATTGTTCAAGCCCGATTGGTCGTGCAGTTCGTTATAAAGAATTTCCTAAACTAACAGCACCAAGAACCTTATTCCTTCACAAGACAATTATAATCAATTATCTTGTCGCCGTTTGCTCAAGGAATTGTTCAAGCCCGATTGGTCGTACCGTTAGCAAGGACTTCCTAAAGTCACAGCACCAAGAACCTCATTCCTTCACAAGACAATACATACATTTAACTATCTCATTAGCATCTGCTTAAGGAATTTGTTCCCAGCCCGTTTGGTCGTACCGTTAGCCCAAAGTTAAAGCCAAACATCTCAAGTAATTATTTTTACCTTGAACCAGCTTTCTGTATCTGAGTTACAATTTCCATAAATAACACAACAATAAACGTGGCTCCTCACCGCGTTGCAATTTACAATAATAATTACAAAATAAAAGAGTCAATGCAAACATGCTACCAATTAATTAATAAAGGGTTCTGTATATCGAAATCATTTCTCAATGTCACATTACTCGAATGTTTTATGTATTTTTACTTAGTTAGGCCCTAGACTTGATGAGTATGGCGAAAAACACATATATGGTAAAATAATTGAGTTTTGCGGACTACAATACTTTGCGCTCTATAAGCTCTCTTCTATTCATCCTGGTTGATTACATTTAATATTTCAAGTTTATTAACTAACGCGCAGGTATATCTGCATTTTATCTCTATCACATACATGTACGTAACTCCGCAAATACCAAAGAACACAAAATTTATGTCTCCGTTCAAAAGTTCATTATAAATGAACTAACATTCTTACATTGATTCATAAATGTGAAACAAAACAATGTCGACTTAGCCTAGAGTTCTCAATGTCCCAAAAGGTTGAAATAAATCAGTATGAGTATTGAAGAATTGTATAAGGGTTTTACAAATTATGTAGCGATCCCTAATACTTACATATTACGTTACGAGCATTATGTTATGTTCTTGTGTTACTTGAGTACCGAGCGCGCACAGAGCGCTTATCAAAGCAAAAGAATGTCGACGTACAGTCAAAGAAAAAACAGGAGAATACGTAATGGTATTAGTTATAATATTTCAATAGCAGGTAGGCACTATAATTTAATCGATTTTGTTTAATTGACTTTTTAAAATAGTTTCGAAAACACCCAATTCGCTGATTTATGATTTCCGGTATCATCATGATGTTTTATGTTTTTTTATTAAAGTGTTTGTTATAATACATGGTCCTAATCGCGATTATTACTAAGTATGCAATATGTTAATAAATAACTTATTCATTACAATGATTCCCACGACTGTACTTGAAATGCTGAAACTTCATTTTACATTGCGCATGGTTACGACGTATTAGAGGTATGTACACATTGATTAAATTTAGTGTGACATTAAGTTCCAACAATTTAAATATTATATAATGTTATCTAATACTCCATTTTATATTTACAAAATTTCAGTAACGCGACCAATGATAGACGTACAAAGTTTATAATGTGCAATAATGATTGTACAGAGATCAATAGAATGGGTAAGTGCTAAAAACATAATGGATAAGCACCTATAAGAATAATTTAGGTGCTTAATTACCTATAACAGTCTGTTATCTTACGATAGAATTACATATTTATAAAATAGAATCATAATTCATAATAACTTTACAAAGTTAAAGAATCTAGTTAAACTAATTGTTGTGTACCTACTTTAAGTTGAGTACTCGCCCTAACATAGCCAAGTATTAAATGACGACCGTCACCTTTTGATATTGCCGCGAATCGTAGTTCACATACACCGCAATGTGTCACTTATTTACCTATGTTCCATACACAGTTTTATGCTGATCTGATTAAAATGTCAGGGGTATTAAACAATTCACAGAACTTTCATCAAAAATTAATCAATTAAACAAGCATAAACATTTATTACATGTGTGCAGTCACGTAAAAATGTTAGTACTTTTCCTAGTAGAAGTAGCATGTTCATGTACATAAATATGTAATAAAATTACTTGCAATGATACTCAGTCAATGTTGATTTTATTACAGAAGATGTATGTATGCATATTATTGGAAGCAGATACATTTTACGTTATTAAATGTATCAGATTTTATATCAAAAACGCACCACCTAATAAGCTTATTTTATTTCTTTACCCGAAGGTTTCTCGGAAGTGATCGCATTATAGCAATAATACCGCTTCCGTTTTACTTAGACACAAATAAATGTAATTTGGTTTCTTTACCTTCCTGTGCAATAATCACTATTGCATTTTAATTGTTTGTCCGAAGGTTTTTAGTCCCTGATAATTTTATTATCATTAAAGCGCTTTGAATATTGTTCAAATTTTTTATTGTCTTTTCTGATTCGGTACGTGGTTGTCGTTAGTTCGTTTCCGCGCATCGTCAGTGTCCAGTGCCCCCGCTACCCCTCCCCGCCGTCTTCAGTTCTACCAGCGTGCGCATCTTCGTGAAAACAATAATGTTCGTAAGTTTGGATTATTATTCATTTTTAAATAAATAAAGTTTTTCAACATTATATACCTATCTAGTCGCAAACTATCATTTCCCTGTACTAAACAAGAATTTCACAAATATTTTACTCATCAGTTAAGTTTTAATGATGTTTTATTCGAAATAACAGTAAGGGTTTATTTTATTTGCAGGTCTGAATCCGAGTATTACAGTAAGAGGAGCGTGGAAGAAGCCAGTAAAAGAAAATCGTGCGCGTTTGATTCGGATGACGACGGTGACGTAAGGTTAGTTGTAGTACTTACCAAATATTTTATTTTTTATTCAATCAGAGACGCTATATGTAACAAATAATGGAGTCGTCCACTTCGGTCTCGTACTTACAGTGATTGTATATTGAAATCATAATTATAAAACCTACCCTATTCATTCACTATAAAATAGTTAAGAACTTTATCCAAAATCACAGACACACGCGGAGAGAGACTTTGTTTTACGCTATTATTATTAGATTAACGTTGTATTATTATTATTATTTCAGGTCTGTGCCATCGACTGCCGCGCCCGCCAAGCCGAAGACTAAAAAGCTGAGAACGAAGCAGGTTCCATCGTCATCGGCTGTGAGCAAAAAAGGAAGCCGCGAGTGGTCCCTGCTGTCTGACGACAGTGAGGACGAAGAGGAAGCTCGGCGCGCGGCCTCCAAGCGGCCGCCGCTCACGTCTGCTCTGACGCGGCGCGTAGCCGACGGCGTGCTGCGTCGCACCGCCCTGCTGGCCGGCGACCAGTTCGTGGAGCTGAGAGTGTACGACACGCGAGACATCCTGCGCGTCGACCCGAAGGACAGGTGGGAAAAAGCTGCAATAACTCTTAAGTATCAAGTTGGTTCGGGAGCTGATGAGCTAATTTTTTTGAAGAAATTCATTAATGCGGCAAAAACTAGGTTCAAGGAAGACGGGCAGTTCTTTTCTAATAAGAAAAAATAATTTAATTTGTATATTTTTTATTAAAATAACTTTGTGGTTTTTATATTAAATATATTAAAAACTTTCAACTGCATACAAGTTAATTAATTAACCTAGGTAGGTACTAATACAAACCAGAAATCGGTCACATATTTTATATTCTCTATTTCTTTTTAAATTTTCAATTACATAAACAAGTTAGGCCTTTTAGCCTCTAGACCATCGAAGTAAAGTGTTAAAATTAATGTTTTCATCCTAGAACAAAAATATCTCAACCATGGCAGGCAGAAACATTTTCTGTACTGTTTGTGATCTAACCATCAAAAGTAAAGCCTTTTCGGGTCACCTCCGAAGTCGTTTACATAAAGATAATAACTCGATCGAAATAAGTCCAAATGTTGAAAAACTTTGTTCAGCATTTAGAAACCGAATTGCTAGTTTTAGGGTACGGGAACGCGGACGGCAGTCGGGGCCGAGACGTGGGGGTAGCGAGGGTAGTGAGGCGGACTGCGACAGCGATTGTGGGAGCGAGAGCGAGCGTTCGGCTGCCCCCGCGCCCGGCGAGTTCTTGAGGCGCGTGCGCCGCCCCGTGCGGCAGTTGATCGCTGCGAAGATAGCTCAGCACAATAATATAAAAGCAAACTTTGAACTTTTTGCAGAGTTCTCGCTGCCGAAAAATGATATGGTTGAAATTAAATCTTTCGCAACGGAAAATATTTGTATACATAAACATTATGAGTTTAATGATATGTTTGCGAAGGTCATTGAAATAATATCTAATAAAGTTGATGGATTTCAAGAGAGAGACAGTGGGTGGTCCTTTTTAAGGACTTTGTACCTGGAGGTAAATATTAACAAATATTCACCTCTACGAGCTTCTAGCTATATTGAGTTACCAAAATATTTAAAAATGAAGAAAGCATGCATTAACATAAAAAACAATGATAATTTTTGTTTTGTATGGTGTATAATGGCATCCCTATTCCCAGCTAAAACTAATGCGGACCGAATCAGCTCGTACCCAAACTTTGAAAAAGTACTAAATTTGAACAATATGTCGTTTCCAGTAAATTTTCAAGATATAAAAATATTTGAAAAGAATAATCGTAACATCAGCGTTAATATCTATGGTCTAAATAAAAGATTCAATATAATCGGACCATTATACAAAACTCAGATGCGGAAGAAACATCATGTCAATCTATTATTTTTGGAGAATGGCCCTCGCACACATTATTGCTTAATTAAAGACTTATCTCGATTGATAAGACCTCAATTAACGAAACATCATGGTAAAATATATTTTTGCGATGAATGTATGTTATTTTTCAACAGCGAAAACAAATTAGCCCATCACGTTTGCGGTGGTGTGGCTACTATTTTACCTGAGAAGGGTTCTTTCATACAATTTAGGAACTATGATAGGATGCAAGACATGCCTTTTGTTATTTACGCTGACTTCGAGTCTTTTCTAGAGACTTGTAAATCAGATCTTGAAACGAGTAGTTCAAGATTGACAAAAAGTTTACAAAGGCATGTGCCTGCCGCGTTTGGATATTATATTGTATGTTCGTATAATCCTTCGCTTAATAAGTTTGTGTGTTATCGTGGAAAAGATTGCGTTACAAAATTTCTTGAATATATTCAGAACGATGTCTCTAATATATTTAAAACACTTAACGATCCCGTTGCGATGAGTTTTACAGAAGAAGACTCAAAAAACTTTACAAATTCGCGAGATTGTTGCATTTGTTCAAAGTTATTGTTTGATGATAGAGTTAAAGACCACTGCCATCTCACCGGTAAATATCGCGGAGCTGCGCATTCTTACTGCAATATTCGGTTCAAATTACCGAAGTTTGTTCCGGTATTTTTTCATAATTTGTCAGGATACGACTCTCATTTATTCATATGTCAATTAGGAGAAATGCTAGGTCAGTTAAAAGTCATAGCTAAAACTAAAGAAAACTACATTTCGTTCACAAAATTTTTTCCAATCGGGAAGGATCAATACGCTGCCGTTCGCTTTGTGGACTCTTTCAAATTTCTTGGCACTAGTTTAGAAAAATTAGTAGAAAATCTGCATAAAGAAGATTTCATTCATTTATCGCGATTCTTCGTTAACCAACCCCATTTTGATTTATTAAGAAGAAAAGGTGTATATCCGTATGACTATATGAAGAACTGGGAGTCATATGACCAAGAGTGTTTACCGCAGCGAGAGGAGTTTTTTAATATTTTAACCAATCAATCAATTTCTGATACGGATTATGATCATGCACTTCAAATTTGGAGAGCATTTAATATAAAATCTTTAGGAGAGTACACAGACTTATATCTTAAATCTGACGTTATTTTGCTTGCAGATGTGTTCGAAAATTTTAGACGCACATGCAGAATTAATTATAAATTAGACCCTGCTTTCTACATAACTGCCCCAAGCTTAAGCTTTGACGCAATGTTACTTAAGACTAGAGTCCAGTTAGAACTTATCGACGATTTAGAAATTATTAGAATTATTCAAAACGGTATTCGCGGTGGGGTATGCTTGTGTTCTACTAGATACGCGGCATCAAATAATAAATATTCTCTTAACTACGATCCAAGTAAAACAGATAATTATTTAATCTATATGGACTGTAATAATCTATATGGTTACGCAATGTGTGCATATTTGCCACACTCAGATTTTAAATTACTAAATAATGTAGAAAAAACCAGTCTTAATATATGTCAAATTGCAGATGACAGTGATTATGGTTATATCTTAGAAGTTGACCTTGAATACCCCGATGAACTCCATAACTTACATAATGATCTTCCATTTTGCCCACAAAAATATATACCTCCAGGTTCTAAAACACCGAAATTGGTTCCAAATTTATTCGATAAATATCACTACGTTATACATTACGTACATTTAAAAACATGTTTAAAACATGGACTTAAATTAAAAGCAATACATCGGGTTATACAATTCCGACAAAGTCCCTTTTTAAAACAGTATATAGATTTGAACACATCATTAAGGCAAAATGCAAAATCTACATTTGAGCAAGACTTTTTTAAGTTACTGAATAACAGCATATTTGGGAAAACGTTAGAGAATTCCGAAAATAGGTTGGATGTCAAATTAGTTAATCAATGGTGTGACGAAAGAAATAAGACCAAGAAATATTACACTGCTGACCAATTAATTGCGAAACCAAATTTTCATAGCTTAACTGTATTTACTGAAAACTTTGTGGCAGTTCAGATGAAACCAGAAAAGGTAATTCTAGATAAACCTATATACATAGGATTTACTGTATTAGAATTATCCAAGAGTCATATGTACAACTTTCATTATACGGTTATGAAACCTTTTTATGGTCCAAAAATCAAACTGTGCTACATGGATACTGACAGTTATTTGTATTCAATAGAAACAGAGAATTTTTATAAAGATTTAAAGAGAAATTTTATACAATATTTCGATACAAGTAACTATCCTGAAAATAACAAGTATAAAATAAAATGTATAAATAAGAAAATACCTGGTTTGTTCAAAGACGAATTAGGAGGGCAGCATATTTTGGAATTTGTAGGACTGCGTTCTAAACTATATTGCATAAAGACAGAACAGAGAGAAATTAAAAAAGCAAAGGGAGTTAAGAAGTACGTCGCAAATGACTTACATTTTAAAGATTATAATAAAGTGTTGAAGGAAAATGAAGTAATACGTAAAAAAAACGTTCTTTTCAAGTCCCTTAAGCATCAAGTTTTTACTCAAGAAATAAATAAAATCGCTCTGTCTTCTAATGATGATAAACGTAGAATATTAGAAGATAATATTACTACATACGCTTGGGGTCACTGTTCATTCTTTTAATTGGGTGCCTCAGAAACTGTTCACTTTTTCTGATTACTCTAGTAATGGCTGAAAGTTATCTATACAACGTTATAATTTCAAAACATACATATTTACATTCAAATGGTGTTAAGATAACCACCGGTTTATGGGCTTTAGACAATTTTGCACCACAAGTTCACATAGTTTGTGAAAATAGTGATATATTTTTTACATTAGAAGAATGGGGGCATATATATGAAGAATTTGAGTTATTTGGTAAATATGTGACCAACCATGACCGCTTTTATCAACTTTTTTTATACCAGCTAATGTTTTGTGATAAACGTTGTTCTATAAATATGTTGTACCTAGTGTGTGAAGCAATTAATATTTTTGCGCATTGTATACACGTAAGATTAAGAAATTTGACTGAAAACGATTATATTGAAGCTACAATGTTTGTTAGAAATATCGATAAAATTTTAAAAAATAGATTTCTTTCATCACTAGATGATATCTTATTAGTTTTAAACTGTAACAAATGTGTTAATTCTATAATTGAACAAGAAATATCTGTTCTGGGTTGCGATTATTTCATAAGATACTTATATAAATAGGAGTATAACCTGTATTATATTAGGTTAACCAAAATGTATGAGTTACCTACTTTTTTTAAATAAATTGTATTAATTATAATTTTTGTTGTTGTTATTATTTTAAATTGCATCTTCATTGTTTATATCTTAATTATGTTTCCCTTGTTTTGAGATACCGAGATAGATACAATTACGCACTTATAGGTAGATACATTTTATTTCGGCTTCTTTCAGAGGAAGCGTTACCTACATAATTTACCTATATATTACATACAATTAATATTGTTATTTATGTAGCTGAGACTGCTGATTCAGTACATTATTTTTCAAGTTTGATCATGTCTGTTGTCTTTAGCTTTGCGCCTGCGGTGTAACTCGAGCCGCGTCGCGCACACGATGTTTTTCATACAAGACTCAACTAGAAATATTGACTATAACCATCATTCGCTACCAGTCCTTCGTCGCGTCTTCTCAATTCTCTTGCTTTTAATTAATCAATTCAAGTATCCTATTTCATATCATAATGTTACGAAATCAGCAGCTACAAAACGCTAAAACCAGTTACATCGCGGTACATGACAGAGGAATACCGAAATATGTAGTTAAAATTGAAGTGTATAGTGCAGATGAAACTGAAACTGAAATCGTTATGAGGTCACAAGCCAGGACGCAATATGTGGTATATGAAGAAGGTGATAGCGTCCTATATAAAATAAGACGAATTCTGTACCAGATAAGCGCGCAACTTGGAGAACGAGCCGAAAAGTGCAAGGTACTTATTTTTTTTGTTATTTAATAGTGTTGGTTATGGATTGATTCTATACGGTTATGGTTCTAAACTAATTTTATTCTTATTAACTTTCAGAATCCATAATGTGGAACACAATTACGAATACGACTGCTGTCAGAAGTCAAGGCTACCTAACTACCTATTTTATGTTTAAGATTGTATAGCTTAAGATTAGATATTTGAATAAAAATAACACCTACTTTGTAATCTATTTACATGTAATAATTTACTTGCTTGTTTCAATTATTTAATAAATTACTTGTTTGTACCACGTTATACTGTAAATAAATAATTAAGGGCTGAATTCTACATCTTAGACTTACTTTGACATAATAAAGAGCGTCATATCTGTCTATTTTAGATAGGTTATTAATCCTTATATCTATTTGTCAATATTTTCTTTGTATAAAATACAATGCTTAATTAAAATGGTGTCTACATAGTTTTTTTGTCGATAATAAAATAAAAGAGAAGTTATTATTATTATTTTATTTACATGTATCCAAAACACAATACAAAGCTGGCAATATACTATGAAACAATAATAATTGATAAATAATTGATCTTAGCGATTAATTAAATTAAGTACCTATATTATTTTCATAACACCACTTTTTTATGGTAATTGCGTTTTTTAATGCGCAATATTTTTTATGAGATAAACAGTTATAAGTATTATTTATACAAAATGTGTTATATAAAATTACGAAACTGGGACAACCTTTTACGCCAACATCAATAACATTACAGTCACTACATAATTCTCTCATCCATTTTACTTTTTCCTGACCCTTTACGATTATGATCTTATTTTTTAACAATGGTAAAATAATAGATCTTTTAAATTCGCGATAGTCAATAAAGCCTTCTCTCCAAAGTATACCCCTGTTTCTTTCTAGCCACACGACCTGTTTTTTCTCCTCTGTTGTTAAATACGAAAAAGCGTAAGGAGGTTTGACTAAAAAGGTCTGAGAATATTCTTTTGTCACCAGGGCTAGTTCTTTAATAATAAACACATTATTGTAATCTTTGAAACCTTGTATATCCACGAATATGAAATTGTTACTCATGATATTTTCTTTACTGTACTAGTCAATGGTTTATATTCAACAATGGACTCATTAATAATTAGACAGAAAGCGGTGGTGTTGTTCGGAATGTCTGAAACACACTCAATTTCCACTTTAACATCTATGGGTCCCCCAGGTTTAACGCTATCTACTTGTCGACTACAATCAATTAGCCACAATGGCGCTTTATTTTTAAAATTTTCAAAGTTTAATAAAGGGTCTGGTCGACGTCCGTAATACGACTGCTGAAATTTTGCGTGATGTTCGTATAATAAAGAGTAATTGTTGTTGGCAAAATCAACGTTTAGGTTTTCATACGGGAAGTAAGTTGAATTCAGAAACACTTTAACGTTACGTAAATGACAGTGGTCAAATTGAGACATATCTTTAGTTACTTGATTCTTACGATCAGTTTGTAAACCCAATATTACATATCGTGGTTTTTCCAACTGAGAAGACGTTTTAATTGACCAAGTATGCTTAGACGTCTGAGGAAGTAAAGGATACTCATATAGATCCCAGTTTCTAAACATTATAGTCAATGAACGATCTTTTTCTAAATGACGAAGTAGATTAATTCTTTCACGATCAGAAACTTTCACTTGGGGTACCCGCCAAACCAACTTAGAAATTTCAACATCATGAACATATTCATTCTCGCCTAATTTTATACAATTCAAATTAGAGTTGTTACGCAATAAAATAAGCTCATGTTTACAATTCATTATTATTTTATTAAAGTCTTCTGCAAACCCCAGAACTTTATTAAGAGGTATAGATACTGAGAAATTACCTCCGTGGTTTGTAGTACCATCAAGGTTCCAACCCCAACATTCTGAAATTTTCGATTCTGCCGCACCCATCGATAACAAACCTTTCATAGTTGTAGTAATACCAACATTTTTAATTTTATCTATTTCTATACCATTAAGTTCATAACGTATGTCTTGAAATAGAAACAATATTGGATTATTTGTGAAGTGAATTTGGTTAACTTTTGTTTTTGATTGTCGGTTGTAAACTTGCACATTTCCTTCTATGTAAATGGTACTGGCCGATGGCAATACGTACAAATCCTGTTGATTTATAGGTATTCGTATCTCATCATTATTTTTAAAACTGTTTACGTATGGTTTGTATGAATAGTACTCATAACTTTCAATTGAATTGTCATAAACTGGACCATCTGTTATATTTAGGATACTCATTTTAGCCCTATGAGTTTAAGGAAGTCCTTATTTTCTTTAGTTAACTTCTTTTTTGAATATGGTTTTTTTCTAAATTGTTTTGAAGGTGCTATTGCTTTAGGAGTACAATTCACACTGCTGCTTTTTACTACAGATGCAGAGTATTTATTATTAAAGTCAATCATTTTCTTCTTAAATGTAAATATAACTGAATTTCCTCGTTCCTTAAGTTAACTAAATTACCATTTACGTCTAATATTTTAATATTAATAGAACTTATGCTACTCTGGTTTACTGGAAAATAAATTATGTTTTTAGGTACTTCTATAATTCTATAACCAGGTGGAACATTAGGCGCGAATTCATGAATAATATGACTAGGTTTTCCGTTTACAAAAGATCCGCTAATGATGTCACATTCAACCCGGAGAACGGTTGTCGACAGAATGTTGACGGGAAAGCGAGATTCGTGTAATATATTCGCGGGAAGGGTTTCTGGTCCAAAACCTAATAATTGTCCTACGGAATCTTCTTTTTGAAAATGTATGACTTTCGAACAAAAGATAGTAGTTTTCAAAGTATTGTTATTACACCTTAATTCAAATGAACCATCCTTGATATTATCTTTTAAATAGTCTCTAATATCCTGAAGTTCGTAGGAGCCCTCTGGTATTTCTATCACCTCATTGTCACCATAGTATAGTTTATTATTTCTATCATCTACATTCGGTATAGAATTAAATGTAGAAAAATACAAAAGACCACATTCATAATCATTATCTAATTGTAAATTTGGCGAATAGTTTGTTGCTAAACTCGCCTTAGTATCCGATATAGACAGCGTGAAAGTCATTTTGGTAATGACAATAAGTACAAGAGATAAGTTCTTTTAAATGTTTATCCAAAAGTTTTTCAAATATTTTATACATAAATGTCCACAATTAACAGAATTAAAACTTTGATATATATTGTAATTGTAGTAAATATCATATTTATCCAAGTATCCGATTAACTCTAATGGCGGCTTTAAATCTCCAAAACTGTCAAAATACTCACAATAATTATTTAGTTTTACATAGGCTACCCAATGAGTACCTTCGTTTTTAGAGCTGTCTAAATTAATAACACCACATTCAATACGTTTAGGTTTTTTTGGTAACTGATTTCTCATATAAACACCTCTAAAATATGGAATACCATGTGCATGTTCTATAATATCCAAATTAGTAAGCGCGCGTCTAGGTAGCCTTTTCTTTAGTTTTTTGCCGATCGTAAAAATAAACCATTGCCTTTTTTATACGGTTTGATGTACAAACCTTTACCCAAAGCAATGGATTCCATTACTTTGTTATGGCGTTCAGATTCTTGTAAATTTTTCTGTGCTGATTTATAATCATTTACTGTCTTCGCGATACCTGCTGCTCCTCCAGCTAATGTGCCCAAAGCTGACAACCCCGCAAATATAGGAATTAGAGGCAAAATTCCTCCTGTTTTAGGAATTGGTATGACGCGCGGTAATCGAAATCCATTATTTTTAGAGAATAGCTTCTTTGCAGCCAGATAGGCAAATTTAATTGCAGACTTATTATTTTTTGGTTTGTATTTTTTCAACTGACTATATATTTTAGAGACAACCTTTTTGAAGCCTTTGATACCTGCACCTGCTTTTAGTTTTGTTTTCATTACTTTACTTACTATCCAGGAAGATAATTTTTCACCTCTTCCTGCATCTTTTGACCTAAGTCTTCGATTTGCCATGTTCAATAGTTCTAAATCTGCTTTATGGCGATCTTCTAAATTAGTATAGTTGGAATATGCTATATCGTGTTGCATACAAGCGTTATCTAATTTATTAATTCCTCTATCGTTCCGTGATAATCTTTCTCGTAGTCGTGTACCGGGACCGCAGTAATTATACCCTGGTAAATGTAACTCAAAAGGTAAATTGTTTATTACACTATTAATAAGTCCTCCTCCATGCATTACAGGTATACTAATAAAAATATAATACGTATCAACTAATTATATAGATTTATACGATGGATGTTTTGTTAATCCAACTATTTTCACTTTCATTAAGGCCCAACCATTTTACAAATAGCTTATTACCTTTCTTTTTTAAAACTTTCTCAACTAAGTAAATATCAGGGTATTTTGTTTTTTGAAGTTCCTGTTCGTAAAAAGTACCTAAAATGATCTGTTTTCGTTGATCAACAATCTCATAAGTCGGTGGATTAGTCGAATTTACTTTTGACACGATAAATATTTCTGTTGACCAATTAGGGGTATATCCTTTTTGAAAAGTTCCTTTGTATTTGCTAATTCGCACATAATCTCCAACTTTGAATTTATTCCTTTTTACTGTAATATATTTTCTTGATTCCTTTATATTATTTAATATTAAAGATTCATTGTATTGATTCACGTCTTTTGGTTTATGTTTAGTAATTCGATGTACACAATTATTGTAAGAGTCAAGTATGTTACTCAACTGTTTACCAATCCATTTATAATTGCCAATGAAACTAAAATATTTATATAACTTGTTTTTCAAAGTTCTAATCAACCTTTCAACAATTGAAGCCTTTTTAGTGGAATATGTTGAATAATGGTTTATTTTGTATAACATCGTTAAGTTTCGAAAATCCTCATTATAAAATTCTTTACCTAAATCGGTTTGTAAATTTAATGGAATACGCCCATTCTTTTCAAGTACTTTTTTAAACGTGTTTGTTATTTCAGATTTAGTTTTCGTTTTAACAGGCAGTGCCCAAGCAAATTTTGAAAAGCAATCGATTATGACTAAGATGTACTTATAACCATTGTTGTCTTTTCCATAATTCTGCATATCAATTAAATCAGCTTGCCATAAATCATCGATACCTTTTAATACTACAGGACGTCTGTTAAAATTTTTTCGTGCTGCTTTGTGAATTTCGTCTACTACTTGTTGCTTACTCATTTTTGGTGACTTTTAATTTGCTGTTGGCAATGGCTTGATCTACTTCTCCTTTCATATAAAATTTTACTCTCATGAGATTAATTATATCCGTTTTTATTTTATGTAGTTCGTCTAATACATCATGTTTTGTGTAATAGTCATTCAGCAAATTATCGACATACTGCTTATTTACAGCATCATCGGAGGCTGATGGAGCCTTAACTCCTTTTAACCTTACTAAATGTAAATCAAATTCTCCGTTTTCTGACTTTAAGAGCTTGTGTGAATCCAATGATTCCGGTAAACGCAAACGTTTATGAACGTGGTGACCAAATTTATCTATATTCATTTCCTAGCGACTATCTCAACCAGCGGATAAATAAAGACTGTGAAAAACTTTCTAAATATCAGCATATATTTAATTAATGATATCACTTTCCCGCAACTCTTCGATAATAGATAGTATTTCATTGTCTAATCCTGTGTTTCCAGCATCTCGCGAAGCTATTAATAGTTTCAATCGATTAACTAATTCATTAGGATCATCCCAGTAAACATAATCTACATTCTGATTCAGCTTTTTTGTGAGTGGCAAACCAGATCCATGAGATATGCTTTCAGTGCTCACACAGTTTTTGGCCAACTTCATAAATAGAGGTCTAATTATTTGTGTATATTTTCGACCTTTATTACTTTTTATAGGCTTCATGGGATTATACTCACGGCGATGAGCATTTGTAGTCAATAATATAGTCTTATAATTTTGTTTATCATCTTCAGTTATTAATTCTAATTGCGGTGTTTTCTTAAACAATAATTCCATTAGCCCTGGAGTTTTTGCGAAAGTCTTACAACCAATAGAAATATTATGTTCAGTAACAAAAACACGTAACGTTCCCATCATGAGTTTTTCTCTCTCGTTTCTGACCCCAAAAGGAATGTTTTCTGAAGACATTCTTATGGGAGTAGTGTTGTCAGTCGATTTGAATGATAGACCGCTAGTATCAGGTTCCATATCACTATTGTCTTCATCTTTATCAGGTTCCAAATAGACGTAGTCGCTTTTTTCTTCATCTTCGTCATTAAAATAAACCTCGGATTTACGATTTTTCATAAAAACTGTATTGTTGAAGTCTTTACTGGATTGGTCGCTTTCGACATCATCACTAACATCGTAACTAGCCCGATGTTCCTTGCGTTTACTAAGAGGAGTGTAGCTGAGTCTTTGTTTCTTTATTTTTCTATGTGGTATTTCCATTTTTGTGTTTATAATTTGTTTCAGTGGCTCTGTTAATGGTTTAAAAACCGATTCCATTGCGAATTCGTTATTACTTTTAATGTCTCGCATCATCTTTAGTTTTCTTTTAACTGATTCAGCTGATTTTATTACTTGTTTTTTCAATGCTTGTTCATTATCCATGTTTATACCTTACCAGGCGAAGCCTTAAGTTGTAATGATGGTATAATAATAAATATAGTATTTTTAAATCATCAATGCAATTCTACAAATGTGTCAAATTTCATCCTGTAACATCCTTTACTCTTTTCACAGTCTTTGTTTATAACTAAGTAGCTATAGGGTACACTCCAAATCTTGGCACACATTTCTCGAAACGCTAACCAATTCATGTCTGTATTAACATGCTCTTCATAAACATGTCTCAAGTTCATATCGTCTTGTTTAAAAAGAATAATGAGATTAGCATTGTCCCGTATCAACTGCTTCGGGATTTTGCTATAGGTCTGGTTTAAGTAAAAACAATCTATATTCTTGTGTCTACCCATTGCAAAGTAATCTCTTATATGATTTTGGTTTTCACAAGCTACATCATCAAATATAATAATCGAATTAGAAGTTGCCTCATGAGGACTCAAAACCTCATCATTACCATGAAATTTTGTAAAAGTTACCTCTGGCACCTTTCTAAAAACTTTTTCTAAAAATACGTACTTAGGTTGAAAAAGTGTTTTAGAGTAAAGGTATACATTTCTATAATGTAGTCCATCTTTATGTAATAGTAGACCAATAATTAAATTCGTTTTACCGCAGTTGGAAGGTCCAGATATAATACAACGAATAGTATTCGGTAAAAGTTTGCCGTGACGTGAAATCTCTTTTGAATAACCCAAACAAATTTTTTCTAGTTGCAATGAATGCGGTTGTTTTACAAATTTCATTTTGTAATTAATAATAATTCAATGTTTGACATGCATGAGCCAAGGATCCCTGCAGAATGTAGACATATTTATTACATTAAGAGTTTTATACGTATCACGCTTAACCTTTTTCGTACAAAACGCTCGACGTCACCCGTTAGTCCGTTAAGCGGAGCGTATGATTCCAATCGCAATCGACGTCTTGCGATAATTTGATCTTGCGTTCTAATACAACCAACCGTCGAATGATTGGGAATTCCGGCACGCACGAAACAACGAAAACCGATTGAGCATTCTAGCTCACTTTCAAACGTCTAAAACCGATTGGGCATTCTGGCTCACTTTCAAACAGCGAAAACCGATTGGGCATTCTAGCTCACTTTCAAACAACCAAAATCGATTGGGCATTCTAGCTCACTTTAAACAGCGAAAACCGATTGGGCATTCTAGCTCACTGTGCGAGCGCAGCGAGCGAACGAGTGGAGCGAGTGAAAGTGAGCCAGAATGCCCAATAATCACCTACTAGCGGAAGTGGGAATGGGAGCGGATCCTGTAGTCCACGCGAGCGGAGCCGCGGGCACAGCTAGTTGGGAATAAGGTTATTGAGGGAACCGCAGGTCTGAGTCGCGCAGGTTGTCCGCCATCCATCGCTCCGCCTGCGTCGTCATCTCCGCGTCGAAGTGGTCGCGCCATCCGCCAGACTTTCCTAGTAATCATAAACATATTCGTTCATGCTGCGAATTAAATAATGAGTACCGACGGTTAACCTGAAGTATCCCACAAACTACAAAAATGCAAAATTGAGTTTATTATACACCAAAATGGACAAAAACTACCTACCAATTTCATTACTATCGTTTACCAGCTAGGTCCCAATAATTTGATAAATTTAGATAATAGTAATGAATGATGAATGATCATACAATTATTCAATCAAAACCAAAAAAACAGACATTATAATTCCCAACTAAATCTCTTTGCTGGAGCTGCAATTTGATTGAAAATTCGACCTTACTGCAAATGATTGTTCTAAGAACTTTTCTAGGAAATGGGTCTGATACAGAAAGAAAAGAGACTTATGGCCACACAACGAGCTACTTATACGTGGAAAAACTGTTTATAACCTTTTCTAATGAAAGGCTCTTCTCCAGACTTGAATATCCCGAGTGATATTCTGGAGTCCAAATTGACAGATTTGTTTTTCTTGAAGTTGTCGATGTTGAGATGGTCGCAGAGTAGCGCCACCTGATGCTCCGTCAGCTGCTTGCCCAAGAACTTGGCCACGCGCCGCACTTCGCTTGCCAGGTCCTGAGGTTCAATCGTCATCATTCATCACCATTAGCTTTTTAAGTATGTTCCTTCGTAATGCACCACTCACGTTTGAAAGTTACAAGCAAACAGACAGACAGAAATTATTCTTTTAAAAACTTTTATTTTGTAACTATTTATTTAAGGAAGTACATATAAGTAGGTGATTATTGGGCATTCTGGCTCACTTTCACTCGCTCCACTCGTTCGCTCGCTGCGCTCGCACAGTGAGCTAGAATGCCCAATCGGTTTTCGCTGTTTAAAGTGAGCTAGAATGCCCAATCGATTTTGGTTGTTTGAAAGTGAGCTAGAATGCCCAATCGGTTTTCGCTGTTTGAAAGTGAGCCAGAATGCCCAATCGGTTTTAGACGTTTGAAAGTGAGCTAGAATGCTCAATCGGTTTTCGTTGTTTCGTGCGTGCCGGAATTCCCAATCATTCGACGGTTGGTTGTATTAGAACGCAAGATCAAATTATCGCAAGACGTCGATTGCGATTGGAATCATACGCTCCGCTTAACGGACTAACGGGTGACGTCGAGCGTTTTGTACGAAAAAGGTTAAGCGTGATACGTATAAAACTCTTAATGTAATAAATATGTCTACATTCTGCAGGGATCCTTGGCTCATGCATGTCAAACATTGAATTATTATTAATTACAAAATGAAATTTGTAAAACAACCGCATTCATTGCAACTAGAAAAAATTTGTTTGGGTTATTCAAAAGAGATTTCACGTCACGGCAAACTTTTACCGAATACTATTCGTTGTATTATATCTGGACCTTCCAACTGCGGTAAAACGAATTTAATTATTGGTCTACTATTACATAAAGATGGACTACATTATAGAAATGTATACCTTTACTCTAAAACACTTTTTCAACCTAAGTACGTATTTTTAGAAAAAGTTTTTAGAAAGGTGCCAGAGGTAACTTTTACAAAATTTCATGGTAATGATGAGGTTTTGAGTCCTCATGAGGCAACTTCTAATTCGATTATTATATTTGATGATGTAGCTTGTGAAAACCAAAATCATATAAGAGATTACTTTGCAATGGGTAGACACAAGAATATAGATTGTTTTTACTTAAACCAGACCTTTAGCAAAATCCCGAAGCAGTTGATACGGGACAATGCTAATCTCATTATTCTTTTTAAACAAGACGATATGAACTTGAGACATGTTTATGAAGAGCATGTTAATACAGACATGAATTGGTTAGCGTTTCGAGAAATGTGTGCCAAGATTTGGAGTGTACCCTATAGCTACTTAGTTATAAACAAAGACTGTGAAAAGAGTAAAGGATGTTACAGGATGAAATTTGACACATTTGTAGAATTGCATTGATGATTTAAAAATACTATATTTATTATTATACCATCATTACAACTTAAGGCTTCGCCTGGTAAGGTATAAACATGGATAATGAACAAGCATTGAAAAAACAAGTAATAAAATCAGCTGAATCAGTTAAAAGAAAACTAAAGATGATGCGAGACATTAAAAGTAATAACGAATTCGCAATGGAATCGGTTTTTAAACCATTAACAGAGCCACTGAAACAAATTATAAACACAAAAATGGAAATACCACATAGAAAAATAAAGAAACAAAGACTCAGCTACACTCCTCTTAGTAAACGCAAGGAACATCGGGCTAGTTACGATGTTAGTGATGATGTCGAAAGCGACCAATCCAGTAAAGACTTCAACAATACAGTTTTTATGAAAAATCGTAAATCCGAGGTTTATTTTAATGACGAAGATGAAGAAAAAAGCGACTACGTCTATTTGGAACCTGATAAAGATGAAGACAATAGTGATATGGAACCTGATACTAGCGGTCTATCATTCAAATCGACTGACAACACTACTCCCATAAGAATGTCTTCAGAAAACATTCCTTTTGGGGTCAGAAACGAGAGAGAAAAACTCATGATGGGAACGTTACGTGTTTTTGTTACTGAACATAATATTTCTATTGGTTGTAAGACTTTCGCAAAAACTCCAGGGCTAATGGAATTATTGTTTAAGAAAACACCGCAATTAGAATTAATAACTGAAGATGATAAACAAAATTATAAGACTATATTATTGACTACAAATGCTCATCGCCGTGAGTATAATCCCATGAAGCCTATAAAAAGTAATAAAGGTCGAAAATATACACAAATAATTAGACCTCTATTTATGAAGTTGGCCAAAAACTGTGTGAGCACTGAAAGCATATCTCATGGATCTGGTTTGCCACTCACAAAAAAGCTGAATCAGAATGTAGATTATGTTTACTGGGATGATCCTAATGAATTAGTTAATCGATTGAAACTATTAATAGCTTCGCGAGATGCTGGAAACACAGGATTAGACAATGAAATACTATCTATTATCGAAGAGTTGCGGGAAAGTGATATCATTAATTAAATATATGCTGATATTTAGAAAGTTTTTCACAGTCTTTATTTATCCGCTGGTTGAGATAGTCGCTAGGAAATGAATATAGATAAATTTGGTCACCACGTTCATAAACGTTTGCGTTTACCGGAATCATTGGATTCACACAAGCTCTTAAAGTCAGAAAACGGAGAATTTGATTTACATTTAGTAAGGTTAAAAGGAGTTAAGGCTCCATCAGCCTCCGATGATGCTGTAAATAAGCAGTATGTCGATAATTTGCTGAATGACTATTACACAAAACATGATGTATTAGACGAACTACATAAAATAAAAACGGATATAATTAATCTCATGAGAGTAAAATTTTATATGAAAGGAGAAGTAGATCAAGCCATTGCCAACAGCAAATTAAAAGTCACCAAAAATGAGTAAGCAACAAGTAGTAGACGAAATTCACAAAGCAGCACGAAAAAATTTTAACAGACGTCCTGTAGTATTAAAAGGTATCGATGATTTATGGCAAGCTGATTTAATTGATATGCAGAATTATGGAAAAGACAACAATGGTTATAAGTACATCTTAGTCATAATCGATTGCTTTTCAAAATTTGCTTGGGCACTGCCTGTTAAAACGAAAACTAAATCTGAAATAACAAACACGTTTAAAAAAGTACTTGAAAAGAATGGGCGTATTCCATTAAATTTACAAACCGATTTAGGTAAAGAATTTTATAATGAGGATTTTCGAAACTTAACGATGTTATACAAAATAAACCATTATTCAACATATTCCACTAAAAAGGCTTCAATTGTTGAAAGGTTGATTAGAACTTTGAAAAACAAGTTATATAAATATTTTAGTTTCATTGGCAATTATAAATGGATTGGTAAACAGTTGAGTAACATACTTGACTCTTACAATAATTGTGTACATCGAATTACTAAACATAAACCAAAAGACGTGAATCAATACAATGAATCTTTAATATTAAATAATATAAAGGAATCAAGAAAATATATTACAGTAAAAAGGAATAAATTCAAAGTTGGAGATTATGTGCGAATTAGCAAATACAAAGGAACTTTTCAAAAAGGATATACCCCTAATTGGTCAACAGAAATATTTATCGTGTCAAAAGTAAATTCGACTAATCCACTGACTTATGAGATTGTTGATCAACGAAAACAGATCATTTTAGGTACTTTTTACGAACAGGAACTTCAAAAAACAAAATACCCTGATATTTACTTAGTTGAGAAAGTTTTAAAAAAGAAAGGTAATAAGCTATTTGTAAAATGGTTGGGCCTTAATGAAAGTGAAAATAGTTGGATTAACAAAACATCCATCGTATAAATCTATATAATTAGTTGATACGTATTATATTTTTATTAGTATACCTGTAATGCATGGAGGAGGACTTATTAATAGTGTAATAAACAATTTACCTTTTGAGTTACATTTACCAGGGTATAATTACTGCGGTCCCGGTACACGACTACGAGAAAGATTATCACGGAACGATAGAGGAATTAATAAATTAGATAACGCTTGTATGCAACACGATATAGCATATTCCAACTATACTAATTTAGAAGATCGCCATAAAGCAGATTTAGAACTATTGAACATGGCAAATCGAAGACTTAGGTCAAAAGATGCAGGAAGAGGTGAAAAATTATCTTCCTGGATAGTAAGTAAAGTAATGAAAGCAAAACTAAAAGCAGGTGCAGGTATCAAAGGCTTCAAAAAGGTTGTCTCTAAAATATATAGTCAGTTGAAAAAATACAAACCAAAAAATAATAAGTCTGCAATTAAATTTGCCTATCTGGCTGCAAAGAAGCTATTCTCTAAAAATAATGGATTTCGATTACCGCGCGTCATACCAATTCCTAAAACAGGAGGAATTTTGCCTCTAATTCCTATATTTGCGGGGTTGTCAGCTTTGGGCACATTAGCTGGAGGAGCAGCAGGTATCGCGAAGACAGTAAATGATTATAAATCAGCACAGAAAAATTTACAAGAATCTGAACGCCATAACAAAGTAATGGAATCCATTGCTTTGGGTAAAGGTTTGTACATCAAACCGTATAAAAAAGGCAATGGTTTATTTTTACGATCGGCAAAAAACTAAAGAAAAGGCTACCTAGACGCGCGCTTACTAATTTGGATATTATAGAACATGCACATGGTATTCCATATTTTAGAGGTGTTTATATGAGAAATCAGTTACCAAAAAAACCTAAACGTATTGAATGTGGTGTTATTAATTTAGACAGCTCTAAAAACGAAGGTACTCATTGGGTAGCCTATGTAAAACTAAATAATTATTGTGAGTATTTTGACAGTTTTGGAGATTTAAAGCCGCCATTAGAGTTAATCGGATACTTGGATAAATATGATATTTACTACAATTACAATATATATCAAAGTTTTAATTCTGTTAATTGTGGACATTTATGTATAAAATATTTGAAAAACTTTTGGATAAACATTTAAAAGAACTTATCTCTTGTACTTATTGTCATTACCAAAATGACTTTCACGCTGTCTATATCGGATACTAAGGCGAGTTTAGCAACAAACTATTCGCCAAATTTACAATTAGATAATGATTATGAATGTGGTCTTTTGTATTTTTCTACATTTAATTCTATACCGAATGTAGATGATAGAAATAATAAACTATACTATGGTGACAATGAGGTGATAGAAATACCAGAGGGCTCCTACGAACTTCAGGATATTAGAGACTATTTAAAAGATAATATCAAGGATGGTTCATTTGAATTAAGGTGTAATAACAATACTTTGAAAACTACTATCTTTTGTTCGAAAGTCATACATTTTCAAAAAGAAGATTCCGTAGGACAATTATTAGGTTTTGGACCAGAAACCCTTCCCGCGAATATATTACACGAATCTCGCTTTCCCGTCAACATTCTGTCGACAACCGTTCTCCGGGTTGAATGTGACATCATTAGCGGATCTTTTGTAAACGGAAAACCTAGTCATATTATTCATGAATTCGCGCCTAATGTTCCACCTGGTTATAGAATTATAGAAGTACCTAAAAACATAATTTATTTTCCAGTAAACCAGAGTAGCATAAGTTCTATTAATATTAAAATATTAGACGTAAATGGTAATTTAGTTAACTTAAGGAACGAGGAAATTCAGTTATATTTACATTTAAGAAGAAAATGATTGACTTTAATAATAAATACTCTGCATCTGTAGTAAAAAGCAGCAGTGTGAATTGTACTCCTAAAGCAATAGCACCTTCAAAACAATTTAGAAAAAAACCATATTCAAAAAAGAAGTTAACTAAAGAAAATAAGGACTTCCTTAAACTCATAGGGCTAAAATGAGTATCCTAAATATAACAGATGGTCCAGTTTATGACAATTCAATTGAAAGTTATGAGTACTATTCATACAAACCATACGTAAACAGTTTTAAAAATAATGATGAGATACGAATACCTATAAATCAACAGGATTTGTACGTATTGCCATCGGCCAGTACCATTTACATAGAAGGAAATGTGCAAGTTTACAACCGACAATCAAAAACAAAAGTTAACCAAATTCACTTCACAAATAATCCAATATTGTTTCTATTTCAAGACATACGTTATGAACTTAATGGTATAGAAATAGATAAAATTAAAAATGTTGGTATTACTACAACTATGAAAGGTTTGTTATCGATGGGTGCGGCAGAATCGAAAATTTCAGAATGTTGGGGTTGGAACCTTGATGGTACTACAAACCACGGAGGTAATTTCTCAGTATCTATACCTCTTAATAAAGTTCTGGGGTTTGCAGAAGACTTTAATAAAATAATAATGAATTGTAAACATGAGCTTATTTTATTGCGTAACAACTCTAATTTGAATTGTATAAAATTAGGCGAGAATGAATATGTTCATGATGTTGAAATTTCTAAGTTGGTTTGGCGGGTACCCCAAGTGAAAGTTTCTGATCGTGAAAGAATTAATCTACTTCGTCATTTAGAAAAAGATCGTTCATTGACTATAATGTTTAGAAACTGGGATCTATATGAGTATCCTTTACTTCCTCAGACGTCTAAGCATACTTGGTCAATTAAAACGTCTTCTCAGTTGGAAAAACCACGATATGTAATATTGGGTTTACAAACTGATCGTAAGAATCAAGTAACTAAAGATATGTCTCAATTTGACCACTGTCATTTACGTAACGTTAAAGTGTTTCTGAATTCAACTTACTTCCCGTATGAAAACCTAAACGTTGATTTTGCCAACAACAATTACTCTTTATTATACGAACATCACGCAAAATTTCAGCAGTCGTATTACGGACGTCGACCAGACCCTTTATTAAACTTTGAAAATTTTAAAAATAAAGCGCCATTGTGGCTAATTGATTGTAGTCGACAAGTAGATAGCGTTAAACCTGGGGGACCCATAGATGTTAAAGTGGAAATTGAGTGTGTTTCAGACATTCCGAACAACACCACCGCTTTCTGTCTAATTATTAATGAGTCCATTGTTGAATATAAACCATTGACTAGTACAGTAAAGAAAATATCATGAGTAACAATTTCATATTCGTGGATATACAAGGTTTCAAAGATTACAATAATGTGTTTATTATTAAAGAACTAGCCCTGGTGACAAAAGAATATTCTCAGACCTTTTTAGTCAAACCTCCTTACGCTTTTTCGTATTTAACAACAGAGGAGAAAAAACAGGTCGTGTGGCTAGAAAGAAACAGGGGTATACTTTGGAGAGAAGGCTTTATTGACTATCGCGAATTTAAAAGATCTATTATTTTACCATTGTTAAAAAATAAGATCATAATCGTAAAGGGTCAGGAAAAAGTAAAATGGATGAGAGAATTATGTAGTGACTGTAATGTTATTGATGTTGGCGTAAAAGGTTGTCCCAGTTTCGTAATTTTATATAACACATTTTGTATAAATAATACTTATAACTGTTTATCTCATAAAAAATATTGCGCATTAAAAAACGCAATTACCATAAAAAAGTGGTGTTATGAAAATAATATAGGTACTTTATTTAATTAATCGCTAAGATCAATTATTTATCAATTATTATTGTTTCATAGTATATTGCCAGCTTTGTATTGTGTTTTGGATACATGTAAATAAAATAATAATAATAACTTCTCTTTTATTTTATTATCGACAAAAAAACTATGTAGACACCATTTTAATTAAGCATTGTATTTTATACAAAGAAAATATTGACAAATAGATATAAGGATTAATAACCTATCTAAAATAGACAGATATGACGCTCTTTATTATGTCAAAGTAAGTCTAAGATGTAGAATTCAGCCCTTAATTATTTATTTACAGTATAACGTGGTACAAACAAGTAATTTATTAAATAATTGAAACAAGCAAGTAAATTATTACATGTAAATAGATTACAAAGTAGGTGTTATTTTTATTCAAATATCTAATCTTAAGCTATACAATCTTAAACATAAAATAGGTAGTTAGGTAGCCTTGACTTCTGACAGCAGTCGTATTCGTAATTGTGTTCCACATTATGGATTCTGAAAGTTAATAAGAATAAAATTAGTTTAGAACCATAACCGTATAGAATCAATCCATAACCAACACTATTAAATAACAAAAAAAATAAGTACCTTGCACTTTTCGGCTCGTTCTCCAAGTTGCGCGCTTATCTGGTACAGAATTCGTCTTATTTTATATAGGACGCTATCACCTTCTTCATATACCACATATTGCGTCCTGGCTTGTGACCTCATAACGATTTCAGTTTCAGTTTCATCTGCACTATACACTTCAATTTTAACTACATATTTCGGTATTCCTCTGTCATGTACCGCGATGTAACTGGTTTTAGCGTTTTGTAGCTGCTGATTTCGTAACATTATGATATGAAATAGGATACTTGAATTGATTAATTAAAAGCAAGAGAATTGAGAAGACGCGACGAAGGACTGGTAGCGAATGATGGTTATAGTCAATATTTCTAGTTGAGTCTTGTATGAAAAACATCGTGTGCGCGACGCGGCTCGAGTTACACCGCAGGCGCAAAGCTAAAGACAACAGACATGATCAAACTTGAAAAATAATGTACTGAATCAGCAGTCTCAGCTACATAAATAACAATATTAATTGTATGTAATATATAGGTAAATTATGTAGGTAACGCTTCCTCTGAAAGAAGCCGAAATAAAATGTATCTACCTATAAGTGCGTAATTGTATCTATCTCGGTATCTCAAAACAAGGGAAACATAATTAAGATATAAACAATGAAGATGCAATTTAAAATAATAACAACAACAAAAATTATAATTAATACAATTTATTTAAAAAAAGTAGGTAACTCATACATTTTGGTTAACCTAATATAATACAGGTTATACTCCTATTTATATAAGTATCTTATGAAATAATCGCAACCCAGAACAGATATTTCTTGTTCAATTATAGAATTAACACATTTGTTACAGTTTAAAACTAATAAGATATCATCTAGTGATGAAAGAAATCTATTTTTTAAAATTTTATCGATATTTCTAACAAACATTGTAGCTTCAATATAATCGTTTTCAGTCAAATTTCTTAATCTTACGTGTATACAATGCGCAAAAATATTAATTGCTTCACACACTAGGTACAACATATTTATAGAACAACGTTTATCACAAAACATTAGCTGGTATAAAAAAAGTTGATAAAAGCGGTCATGGTTGGTCACATATTTACCAAATAACTCAAATTCTTCATATATATGCCCCCATTCTTCTAATGTAAAAAATATATCACTATTTTCACAAACTATGTGAACTTGTGGTGCAAAATTGTCTAAAGCCCATAAACCGGTGGTTATCTTAACACCATTTGAATGTAAATATGTATGTTTTGAAATTATAACGTTGTATAGATAACTTTCAGCCATTACTAGAGGTTTTTTATGTTAATGCATGCTTTCTTCATTTTTAAATATTTTGGTAACTCAATATAGCTAGAAGCTCGTAGAGGTGAATATTTGTTAATATTTACCTCCAGGTACAAAGTCCTTAAAAAGGACCACCCACTGTCTCTCTCTTGAAATCCATCAACTTTATTAGATATTATTTCAATGATCTTCGCAAACATATCATTAAACTCATAATGTTTATGTATACAAATATTTTCCGTTGCGAAAGATTTAATTTCAACCATATCATTTTTCGGCAGCGAGAACTCTGCAAAAAGTTCAAAGTTTGCTTTTATATTATTGTGCTGAGCTATCTTCGCAGCGATCAACTGCCGCACGGGGCGGCGCACGCGCCTCAAGAACTCGCCGGGCGCGGGGGCAGCCGAACGCTCGCTCTCGCTCCCACAATCGCTGTCGCAGTCCGCCTCACTACCCCCACGTCTCGGCCCCGACTGCCGTCCGCGTTCCCGTACCCTAAAACTAGCAATTCGGTTTCTAAATGCTGAACAAAGTTTTTCAACATTTGGACTTATTTCGATCGAGTTATTATCTTTATGTAAACGACTTCGGAGGTGACCCGAAAAGGCTTTACTTTTGATGGTTAGATCACAAACAGTACAGAAAATGTTTCTGCCTGCCATGGTTGAGATATTTTTGTTCTAGGATGAAAACATTAATTTTAACACTTTACTTCGATGGTCTAGAGGCTAAAAGGCCTAACTTGTTTATGTAATTGAAAATTTAAAAAGAAATAGAGAATATAAAATATGTGACCGATTTCTGGTTTGTATTAGTACCTACCTAGGTTAATTAATTAAATTGTATGCAGTTGAAAGTTTTTAATATATTTAATATAAAAACCACAAAGTTATTTTAATAAAAAATATACAAATTAAATTATTTTTTCTTATTAGAAAAGAACTGCCCGTCTTCCTTGAACCTAGTTTTTGCCGCATTAATGAATTTCTTCAAAAAAATTAGCTCATCAGCTCCCGAACCAACTTGATACTTAAGAGTTATTGCAGCTTTTTCCCACCTGTCCTTCGGGTCGACGCGCAGGATGTCTCGCGTGTCGTACACTCTCAGCTCCACGAACTGGTCGCCGGCCAGCAGGGCGGTGCGACGCAGCACGCCGTCGGCTACGCGCCGCGTCAGAGCAGACGTGAGCGGCGGCCGCTTGGAGGCCGCGCGCCGAGCTTCCTCTTCGTCCTCACTGTCGTCAGACAGCAGGGACCACTCGCGGCTTCCTTTTTTGCTCACAGCCGATGACGATGGAACCTGCTTCGTTCTCAGCTTTTTAGTCTTCGGCTTGGCGGGCGCGGCAGTCGATGGCACAGACCTGAAATAATAATAATAATACAACGTTAATCTAATAATAATAGCGTAAAACAAAGTCTCTCTCCGCGTGTGTCTGTGATTTTGGATAAAGTTCTTAACTATTTTATAGTGAATGAATAGGGTAGGTTTTATAATTATGATTTCAATATACAATCACTGTAAGTACGAGACCGAAGTGGACGACTCCATTATTTGTTACATATAGCGTCTCTGATTGAATAAAAAATAAAATATTTGGTAAGTACTACAACTAACCTTACGTCACCGTCGTCATCCGAATCAAACGCGCACGATTTTCTTTTACTGGCTTCTTCCACGCTCCTCTTACTGTAATACTCGGATTCAGACCTGCAAATAAAATAAACCCTTACTGTTATTTCGAATAAAACATCATTAAAACTTAACTGATGAGTAAAATATTTGTGAAATTCTTGTTTAGTACAGGGAAATGATAGTTTGCGACTAGATAGGTATATAATGTTGAAAAACTTTATTTATTTAAAAATGAATAATAATCCAAACTTACGAACATTATTGTTTTCGCGAAGATGCGCACGCTGGTAGAACTGAAGACGGCGGGGAGGGGTAGCGGGGGCACTGGACACTGACGATGCGCGGAAACGAACTAACGACAACCACGTACCGAATCAGAAAAGACAATAAAAAATTTGAACAATATTCAAAGCGCTTTAATGATAATAAAATTATCAGGGACTAAAAACCTTCGGACAAACAATTAAAATGCAATAGTGATTATTGCACAGGAAGGTAAAGAAACCAAATTACATTTATTTGTGTCTAAGTAAAACGGAAGCGGTATTATTGCTATAATGCGATCACTTCCGAGAAACCTTCGGGTAAAGAAATAAAATAAGCTTATTAGGTGGTGCGTTTTTGATATAAAATCTGATACATTTAATAACGTAAAATGTATCTGCTTCCAATAATATGCATACATACATCTTCTGTAATAAAATCAACATTGACTGAGTATCATTGCAAGTAATTTTATTACATATTTATGTACATGAACATGCTACTTCTACTAGGAAAAGTACTAACATTTTTACGTGACTGCACACATGTAATAAATGTTTATGCTTGTTTAATTGATTAATTTTTGATGAAAGTTCTGTGAATTGTTTAATACCCCTGACATTTTAATCAGATCAGCATAAAACTGTGTATGGAACATAGGTAAATAAGTGACACATTGCGGTGTATGTGAACTACGATTCGCGGCAATATCAAAAGGTGACGGTCGTCATTTAATACTTGGCTATGTTAGGGCGAGTACTCAACTTAAAGTAGGTACACAACAATTAGTTTAACTAGATTCTTTAACTTTGTAAAGTTATTATGAATTATGATTCTATTTTATAAATATGTAATTCTATCGTAAGATAACAGACTGTTATAGGTAATTAAGCACCTAAATTATTCTTATAGGTGCTTATCCATTATGTTTTTAGCACTTACCCATTCTATTGATCTCTGTACAATCATTATTGCACATTATAAACTTTGTACGTCTATCATTGGTCGCGTTACTGAAATTTTGTAAATATAAAATGGAGTATTAGATAACATTATATAATATTTAAATTGTTGGAACTTAATGTCACACTAAATTTAATCAATATGTACATACCTCTAATACGTCGTAACCATGCGCAATGTAAAATGAAGTTTCAGCATTTCAAGTACAGTCGTGGGAATCATTGTAATGAATAAGTTATTTATTAACATATTGCATACTTAGTAATAATCGCGATTAGGACCATGTATTATAACAAACACTTTAATAAAAAAACATAAAACATCATGATGATACCGGAAATCATAAATCAGCGAATTGGGTGTTTTCGAAACTATTTTAAAAAGTCAATTAAACAAAATCGATTAAATTATAGTGCCTACCTGCTATTGAAATATTATAACTAATACCATTACGTATTCTCCTGTTTTTTCTTTGACTGTACGTCGACATTCTTTTGCTTTGATAAGCGCTCTGTGCGCGCTCGGTACTCAAGTAACACAAGAACATAACATAATGCTCGTAACGTAATATGTAAGTATTAGGGATCGCTACATAATTTGTAAAACCCTTATACAATTCTTCAATACTCATACTGATTTATTTCAACCTTTTGGGACATTGAGAACTCTAGGCTAAGTCGACATTGTTTTGTTTCACATTTATGAATCAATGTAAGAATGTTAGTTCATTTATAATGAACTTTTGAACGGAGACATAAATTTTGTGTTCTTTGGTATTTGCGGAGTTACGTACATGTATGTGATAGAGATAAAATGCAGATATACCTGCGCGTTAGTTAATAAACTTGAAATATTAAATGTAATCAACCAGGATGAATAGAAGAGAGCTTATAGAGCGCAAAGTATTGTAGTCCGCAAAACTCAATTATTTTACCATATATGTGTTTTTCGCCATACTCATCAAGTCTAGGGCCTAACTAAGTAAAAATACATAAAACATTCGAGTAATGTGACATTGAGAAATGATTTCGATATACAGAACCCTTTATTAATTAATTGGTAGCATGTTTGCATTGACTCTTTTATTTTGTAATTATTATTGTAAATTGCAACGCGGTGAGGAGCCACGTTTATTGTTGTGTTATTTATGGAAATTGTAACTCAGATACAGAAAGCTGGTTCAAGGTAAAAATAATTACTTGAGATGTTTGGTTTTAACTTTGGGCTAACGGTACGACCAAACGGGCTGGGAACAAATTCCTTAAGCAGATGCTAATGAGATAGTTAAATGTATGTATTGTCTTGTGAAGGAATGAGGTTCTTGGTGCTGTGACTTTAGGAAGTCCTTGCTAACGGTACGACCAATCGGGCTTGAACAATTCCTTGAGCAAACGGCGACAAGATAATTGATTATAATTGTCTTGTGAAGGAATAAGGTTCTTGGTGCTGTTAGTTTAGGAAATTCTTTATAACGAACTGCACGACCAATCGGGCTTGAACAATTCCTTGAACAAGCGGTGACAGGATGGTACCTACAAATAGTAATTGTCTCATGATGGAATAATGTTTCTAGGTGCTGGAAGCTTAAAAATGTTAAAACCTAAAATATCTCTCTGTTAGCCTTAAATCAGATTTCGTAATGTATATATAAATGTGAGTAAAGTGTGATCAGAACAAAGTGCACGCAACATAGATTCTCGTACATGTGAGTTTATTATTTTATTAATTTTATATTACATAACCTAATTTCGATTAGCTCGTTATACGTCGCATACACAAACATAATCGCGTTCAGAGCGCTACACAGGGGCGACTCGCGCCTCGACTCCAACCGCGCGTCGGACGGCGAACATAGCTTGGTAATCGTCGGTACGTAACCCAACGCGCACTCAAACGCGTTCCGTTCGAAACATACAACAGGTTTTAATCGACGATGTTTGCAATCGTTATTGGACGTGAGTCGCTTTTGTCAAGATGTTCTAAGTCATGCGATTATTTTAATACAAACAAACGTCGGAAACCGATTGGGCATTCTGGCTCACTTTCAAACAGCGAAAACCGATTGGGCATTCTAGCTCACTTTCAAACGTCTAAAACCGATTGGGCATTCTGGCTCACTTTCAAACAGCGAAAACCGATTGGGCATTCTAGCTCACTTTCAAACAATCAAAATCGATTGGGCATTCTAGCTCACTTTCAAATGACGAAAACAGATTGGGCTTTCTGGCTCACTGTGCGAGCGCAGCGAGCGAACGAGTGAAGCGAGTGAAAAGTGAGCCAGAATGCCCAATCTGTTTTCGTCATTTGAAAGTGAGCTAGAATGCCCAATCGATTTTGGTTGATTGAAAGTGAGCCAGAATGCCCAATAATCACCTACTCATATATATACATACAGTTCTGCAAGCTGTAATTTGGAACAATACCTTTCTCCAGGGAGAGGCGGTACAGGCGTGTTAATACAGGAGACAACTCAGGTGCGCAAGTTTTCAGTACTATTGCTGATATGCCGTCAGGGCCGCTAGTCTAGATTGCGTAGCGCCTTTCGAACCTCTTTTAAGTGAATTGCGAACTCTGGCATTGCAGAGTCGCATCGAGCAATAGACGGTGGTGTGTTGGTGCCGGCATCTAGACGAGAATTACTCGCGAACATATTAGTAAATAGATTTGCTTTGTCTTCAGCGGTGTGAGCTAGCGACCCATCAGGTTTCAGCAGTGGGGCAGTGAAGGACGACAGAAGTTAGCTTCGACCGATTTGGCTAGGGACCAGAACGCTATACTACCAGAAGGGTAAGAAGCAAGTTTCGTCCCTATTCGACCAATGTGGTCAAAGCGAGCCTTGCTCATAGCTTTCTTACAGGACTTGGCGCCTCTGTTAAATGCTTTTCACACGTATCCGGAGCATTACGAGTACGAGCGTCAGCCCAGGTTTTGTATGCTGATTGTTTGCGGTCCTCAGCGAGGGCGCATACCTCGCTACAAACGAAAGGTATGCATTTTATCACATCCTTCATCCCTCAATGTTCTTTTACAAATATAGTCAAGCGTCGATTTACCTGAACGAGGGTAGGTGGCAACGTAAATATCAGTCGGGCGGATCTCCGTATTGTAGATCTCTTCAGCGTCATCCTTATATTTTCGTGGTAACAAATAACCTTTTGGCCCTACACGGATGAAACCGCTGTCCTGGCCTAGATAGAAAACATAGATGTAGTACATGTGCTAAAAGAATATTAAAATGTATACTTCAGTTCTGAGCCTTATTTAATTAAATATTTAATCATGCTTCCATTTACTGCCTTATAGGTAGGTAGCTTTGCTAAGTAGGTTTTTAGTAAAGTAGGTTTTTATTTATACATCTATTTATATTATATTGTGTAGTCGTACTCAATGCGTGTTCCGATAAAAAAAATTGTTTCCTAGTATACCTCTATCTCTACCCAAACTAACGCTTTTAGCGATACGATCGCCTAGAGTAGGTACATGTGTAAGCTACTTTATTATTGTATCTTTGTATCTACATCGTGCAATAAAGAGTTTGAATTGAATCTCGGAAAATGATCAATTTTTCTGGAATTTCCATATTTTTCCCATCATTGCCAGCCAATATGACATTACGTTTCGATCCAGTAGTACGCGCAACTCTTTTCAATTTATTCGCCGGAGAGACAGACGGACAAAAAACTTCGCTGTCCTTATATTGTATCAGTTTTGATGGATTCCTAATAAAATAACAGTATTAGCGGTTTACGATGTACTTACGTATAAGCGTGAAGTCTACGTTTACGCTCACCTGTGAAATAATTAACCAATTTTGCATTGAGATCTAGTTCAAGGTCCTTAAACTCATAAGGGAAACTATTCTTGTTCTTTACTTCCATATTAATCAGTTGATCGCGATTTAATTTTTATTTATTTATTGAGGTAGTTTGCCTGAGACTCTATATAAATACAGACTACCACCTTCAAACTTCAAATATTCAACAATAATTACCTAGTGTTATTGCAACGTTGTCACGTCGTTCAGTAATTATCATAAAGATTATTTTACTATCAATTTTGGGATTGTTATGTGTTTACATATATAATGTGTATCGTAGAGTTGTATATCGTACGTCTATACGTTTGGTTTTACCACGTAAAATAGTTGGGTATTAATAAGCTCTTGGACATTTTTCTTTTTTGTCATTAGTCGTGCAAATCGTAAAAAATAGTGTTAATTACCACTCGAAACTCAGATTTCTCCATTTTCAAAAAATATTTAGAAGTCACCTATCTTTTTTGTGTCTAAAAAGATTATTTTCGCTCCAAATTAGAAAAAAGAACGACATTAGCTTTCTAAGGAGTTTCTTACTATGAAACAAAAATAAATTATGAAAAAAGTTTTTATTCAACTTATCAAATCGCCCTCGTACGCATTATGACAAAAGTGGTTTTCTCTAAAAAGAAAGGCACTCACTCTAATTATTCCACAAAAGATGCACAATTAATACTCCATAACATTAAAATCTCCACAGTTCAACTACACCTACAATAATATTTTTTTAATAGACAAAAGATTATTTACAAACTAGCTGTACCCGCGACTTCGCTCGCGTGGACTACAGGATCCGCTCCCTTTCCCACTCCCGCTCCATATCCCACTTTCACTAAGACTTCCAACCCCAACCCCAACCCCAAACCAACCCAACCCCAACTCCAATCCCAACCCCAACCCCAACCCAACCACAATCCCAATCAAAATCCCAATCCCACTCCCAGTTAAATTAATTATAATTTTAACTTTATCATATTGGATAGGCAAGGTGATAATACACCAGTCTTACTTAATTCGGAATGTGACTGCACAAACAATATATCGTTATGTAAGTAGGATATTTAGAGACCCAGAAATCACTAGCATCTTCCAGAAGAAGACTATTCCTGAATGGTGTACCCGCCTTCACAAGGTTCACCGCATTTCTCAACCAACCACTTCCCCCAATTTTTTAGGTCCTTGTAAGGGGAATATTTAATGTTACCCTCGCGAAGATTCTACTTCAGTACTCTTTATAAAAATAGGCATCAGAACACCACAGTCACTAATCCTGCAGTTAAAAGACTCCATAAAGGAAGAAGGTAGATAAAATTATGTATATTTTATTATCACACAGAATTGCACTCTAATAAAATGTATGAAGACATTAATAAAATTAAGCTGAGGCACATAATTACTATGGATATAAGATAATGAGCACCTGTAAAAAAAATGAAGAGTCTGGAAAACACATTGCATTGATACAAATATACTTCTTGTAAATATTTTGTTAATATCATAAAATAAACCTGAGTAATATAACTGAACATTGAGTGTCTGTATATTAAAAATATTTAAAAGGGAGAAGGGTAGTAGGGGTAGTGGGCAGAGAGGGAAGGGAGGAAGACAGGGAAGGAGGAAGGAAGGGATAGAGGTAATCACTTGTTCATTTGCGGTTATAGCTCTAAGTACTATCTCAATTTTATATGGTGTATACTTATTCGCTTGGTTTTGATTATGTCAAATGTAGGAGTATATTTATAAAAAAAAAACTACACCAGTACATATTTTAGTAGCCTGCGCGTACGAAGTCGCGGGCACAGCTAGTATCTCAATAAAATGTCAGGATGCTGATATACAAGTTGACCTCTCATTTCATATCATTTGTATGAAAGTGTAGTTCAACATTACTGGTCGTTGCAAGAACTTGACAGAAAGTGACAGAGATGTTTTAAAGCTCATTTATAGATTTATTTTAGCTGATGTATTTCAGGTATTTCCACAAGTCTCGATACAAAAAGTTCGCTATTCGATAATTAGTGGCCCTGTATTAGACCGGTGATCGTCGACAATGTCAATATCGAAGCTGTTCAGGAGTACGTCTGCCTAGGACAGACAATATAGTTGGGTAGGATCAATTTCAAAAGCTGACAGAAGAATCCAGTTAGGGTGGGCAGTATTCGGAAAACTGCGTCAAGTCTTTACGTCACCTATTCCACAATGTTTAAAGACAAAAATCTTTAATCAGTGCGTCCTGCCTGTCATGATTACAGCGCGGAGACGTGACTCTTGGTGGGCCTGATCCACAAGATTCAAGTGGCTCTGCGAGCTATAGAGAGGGCAATGCTCGGGGTCTCTATGAGGGATATGATTCGTAATGAGGAGATCTGATGAATAACGAAGGTGACCGACATAGCCGAAAGAATTACTCGTAGTAAGCTGAAATGGCAGGTCACATCTGTCGTAGTACCGAACGGCCGTTGGGGCAGACGGGTTCTAGAGTGGGACGCGACGTCCCACGCGCAGGGTGGGACGCCCTGCCGCCAGGTGTATGGACGACCTGAAGATGGTGGCCGGAAGCGGCTGGATCGGTAGGGCGTTGTGGCATTCATTGGGGAAGGCATGTCCAGCAGTTTGACAGACATTTTGTTGTACAGTTAATTGGATATGCAACATAGGAAGGGAATAGGAGGGGAAGGAAGTCGGATGGAAAAGAATAGAGGGATTAGGGTAAGAGAGGAAAAATGGGGAGGCAGTGGTAAATAAAGGGTGTAGGAAGGGGTGGGTTAAGGGAAGGGGGAGAGGTAGGAGTAGGGAGTGGGGGAAAGGGTTTTCAACATAATATAAGAGTTATTGTAGTTCGTTGTAACTTTGATCGATGTTTTAATAATAGTATTGTGGTTTACGATTTATGACATATTAAAAAAACTACTTACTAGATCTCTTTCAAACCAATTTTCGGTGGAAGTTTGCATGGCAATGTACATCATATATTTTTTTTAGTTTTATCATTCTCTTACAGGGGGGGGACACATTTTACCACTTTGGAAGTGTCTCTCGCGCAAACTATTCAGTTTAGAAAAAATGATATTAGAAACCTCAATATCATTATTGAAGACCTATCCACACGTATGGGTTTGATGAAAAAAAAAAAATTAGTTTCAGTTCTAAGTATGGGGAACCCCCAAAATTTAATGTTTTTTTTTTCTATTTTTGTGTGAAAATCTTAATGCGGTTCACAGAATACATCCACTTACCAAGTTTCAATAGTAAGTTCTTATAGTTTCGGAATAAAGTGGCTGTGACATACGGACGGACAGACAGACAGACATGACGAATCCATAAGGGTTCCGTTTTTTGTCATTTGGCTACGGAAACCTAAAAAACTGTGGTCCAACGGGCGAAACCGCCGCCGGAACGCTAATTTTTACCCGACTTCAAAATAGGAGGTTCTCAATTGGATAGTATGTTTTTTTATGTATATTAATATTTTTAATGCATAACCAGATTAATAGATTTCTTTTAGGATTTAGTAACACGTAATACATAAGAATGTGTAATGTTAAGTTATCCACGCGGACGAAGTCGCGGGCAACAGCTAGTACATTATAAAACATCAATCAGGCCTCCCCAACCCGTCTGGCCAGCGCGGGGAGTGTAGGCCAAATCCTCCGTCTGTCTCCGGCAGATGAGAGAGGGTTGTGCTCCTGCAGTGGAGACAAAAATAACCTGATGATGATGAGTATCTATATCAAAGCACGAAGACCTGTCGAGTCGACACCAAGTAAGTAAAGCCCTATATCAAATCAGTGGGTTAGGTTAACTTAGACTTTTATAACTGGAAAACAAACAAAACTAAGTAAGACGTGTTAGGATCGCGCAAGGTGGCGATATATCATCTCTACCCCTCTGGGACCAGGGCCAGGGCCGGATTATCCATTAGGCAGTGTAGGCAAGGGCCCCGCATCTGCAAGGGCCCCTGCGCCTCGGGTCTATTTCGAAAATGATTCTTAGAGTGGAAAGGGAAGTAGGCGTGGGCCTGCGCGTGGGCGTTGACGTGGGCTTTGGGGTCGGAGTCGTAGTCGCATTGAAAGTGAGCAGTCCACGCGTGCGGAGCATTGCATTGTGGTAGAAAAACTATATTTCATGAAGTTAGAACACCAGGGCGTCAGCATTTCTCATCGGCAAGGTTTTAAAACAGTCGGATCTGTGGGCTGGGGCGAGGAATACAGCCACGGCATCCTCTGGCTGTCGTATAAAACGACTGAAAGGGGTCTACTGGGACAGCGGAGGTTGGCTGAAAGAGATCTCTCATAGAGATAAGTCCACCTTTGTACACTTTTATGTTATGCCTTTTTTTGTATTCATGTGCATTCCTACTCCTACTAATATTATAAATGCGAAACTTTGCATACTTGGATGTTTGTTACTCAATCACGCTTCAACCACTGGACGGATCGTGATGAAACTTGGCACACATATAGGTTAGGTTCTGGAATAGGACATAGGATAGTTTTTATCCCGAAAAAACATCCCATTCCTACGGGAAATACATAATAATTTGTGATGTTAAGTTGTTCACGCGGACGAAGTCGCGGGCAACAGCTAGTAAAGAATATATATAATCTACTCGCCCCTGAATAGCATTTCTCCTGGTAAAAAAAAGGTTTAAAATAGTAAGTGTTAATTGTTTTCTGTTTTGGGTTTTAAACGTGTAAATCCTACCTACTTAGTTTTGACACAAAATATGTACTAAATTGTGTGATTTCCGGCTTGGGATAGGGCCATCTCACTCCTAATCTTCCCGTGGGTATTGTCAAGGTGACTATGGGATTATACCAGGAACGGGTAGTAGCGTTACGAGACGAAGACGAAACGATACGAGATGTAGATGAGATTAATTTATTAAAAAAAAAACCACGATCTGTTGATAGAAAAATGTTATTATAGTTTGGAAGAATTTCTTGGTGACGGTTCAATTTAAGGTTTCTATTTGTATCTAATTAACTCTTAATTTTTTTTTGTAACTTTGTTTTTAAATGCATGCTTTACTGCGACACAACGTTGTATGCCGATGTGGCGGGACGTAGCTGAGCTCTAACTATGACATTTAATCCTTTATATACCTACTAGCTGTTGCCCGCGACTTCGTCCGCGTGGATAAATTAACATCACACATTATTATGATATGCAAAAACTTAGCACTTTGAGGGAAGGAAGGGAATAGGGAATGGGGAAAGAACGGGTAGCGGGAAATGGGGGGAAGGGAAAGAGAAGGGGAAGGGGAGGGGGTAGGAATGTGGAAGGTAAAGGGGAGATAGGGTGGGAGTGGGAGGGCTAGGAAGAGTTTTTCCCGTTTCCTGCTACCCGTTCCTTTCCCCATTCCGTTTTCCTATCCTTCCCTCAAAGTGCTAAGTTTTTGCATATCCAAATAACTGGATGGGTCCGGTTAATTTGCAGCCTGATAATGTACAGCCCGATCATTCATGTACAGGAATGTACAGGCAATAATTCATGTACATGGCATCAAAATATCGGGTTGTACAATACGGGTTGAGCATTATTGGCTGTAAAATATCAGCTCGTGTCAACATTGTACGGCCTGGAAAACACAGCCAATAATGCTCAACCAATAATCCATGTACATGTACATGAATTATTGGCCGTACTATTTTGGCTGTGAAATTTTGGCTGGATTTTATCGGCACGGTCGTGGATTGCACAGCCAGAAATGCTCGACCCGATCATTCATGTACACTTTGCTCCTATTGGTCGAAGAGTTTCTGACAGCTTCATGCTCTGTTTACACAAATAATTGTTCTGGTTGGGAGAGTTACCATAGAGTTACGGACAGTTACCATCGAAGTTCATACTTATCATGTTTAAATGCTCAATTCAGTGGTTATAATTTGGATATAATTATAAAAGTAGAGAGGCCTAAAATAGGTACTTGTTTTTTTGGATTAAATAAAGTACACCTTGACCACTATTTACCAAATTACTTTGTAATAAATTCAACTTAAAAATGTCCTCGCAAAGTATTGGAAAAAAATAATTAAAACTTGTGCACTAATCAAATATAAAGGTACATGAGCTCAATATTGACTCAATAAAATATTAACTCTTTTTATGTGATGTTAATGAAATAATAATGCTTGTTTTACTTTAATTTTCAGTTTTGAGAAGATTTAATTAAACGGTTGAACTGAGCACAGTAAAAGTGACGATGTCATCAGTGCAGTGTGTACGTGCCTCCCGCTATTGTTAGAAGAAAGACAGCACTACAGCAGATACAGCTACCTACTACAACACCATCATGTCAACTTCAAATTCTTTTGGAGACATTGTCCTGTACTATATAATTTACAATTAATTGTATTGGAGACTGTGAGATAGAGTATTTTGGAGACATTGTCCTGTACAACTGTATTAGATTGTGTGCGAGAAATTATAATGTAAGTAACATAGACACTATTTACCATCAACCATGCCATTGTGCACTTCCAGGGGCAAATATGCCTTTTTAGTGAAAAAACAACACTTATGTATTATGCATGTCATATATAGGAGTAGGGTTCCATAGTTTGTATGTACAGTTATCACTAATGGAAAGGCCATTTTACATGTGTGAAGAGAAGCTGTGAATGGTCGGAATATAATAATGAGGAAAAATACAGAATCCACATAGGAGAAAAAGACAAATTGACCATTCCTTAAACGGAACATTACATGGTGTGCTATGTCCTTCTTTTACATGGGTGTTCTGATTTGGATGTTCTCATTCTTTCTCATTAGACTCAGATGACGGACCATAAAATTCCGTGTAATGCAGAAGCACCCTAAAAGCACTTCTCACAGCGCCCGTTTGTGTAATGTCATGTCGTACACAGTGCAACGCGGCTATTGTCTGTTTGTCATCGCGGCGGGCCGTTTAGTGCATTCATTTTACTTCAAATTTTGATTGTAAATCATAATGCAAGTTCTTGGTATGTTTCGACAAGTTAAAAACACTGGCAGTGTAACCTGCTTACTCATAAACATAAATAAATTTGAGTGGAATAGTCTATTGTAAAAGTTTTGTTAATTTTAATTCATTTTGTTAATGTAGGTAATTTATTATCAGTACAGAGCATAGTTCAGAACCCTCCAAGCGCAAGTCCAACTCTAAGTTGGCTACCTTTTATTTTGCAGTTTCAGAGTTGGTCCCATAATAAAAGTGGTTATGAATGATTGGTGGTCTAATAGTTTTCGGTTTGGGAACCACTAAAAAGTCAGCCTAAATAGATAACTTATTGTTTGATTTGAAAAAAAAAAGATACATTATTTTCAATTCACAGATTTTAAACCAGTGCAGTCATTGAATGCAGTGCTGCAATATCTTCTCTGGCTTTCGGTGAAAAAAAGTCATGATGAAGTAAAAAACAAGGGCAAAGGTTATTGACTCTACTCTACTGATCTTAGGATCAAGGATCATACACATTATACATTTATAACATTATATGTATGTATAACAAATTATAAATAAAAATAATTAACCATGCATTATGTTGTCTGATTCCTTAATTTTATATAGATTTTTGATGACAGAGGGAGTTGAATAATATCTAAGTACCAACGATCTCTATGTACTACTAGATGGAGCATTCCAAACAATCGCTCTGTTCCACGCAAGTAGCCACAACTCTTTCATATTCACAATGAAACTTGTGCAGTTACTATGCAGAACATTTAATTATTACTAAATATTAACGCTACGGTTAAATAATGTCATATAGTTCAGGCATTTAGTTATTATGCAGTCTATTATGCACTTATTTTGCCCCCCTCGCTCTTACTGCCTTGTCTCACACCCTGTAGGGTTGGCTGGAAGAGATCTCTTTTAGAGATAAGCTCACCTTTTTACTGTATTTAATTTTAAGATGTGCAATAAAGAATATATATAATATATATTCTTATATAAGTACCATATGTACTCATCCTTCAGGTTAAGTCTACCTTACCTTAGTTACTTTAAATAATGACTTAATCAAATTAAAACTTTAGTCCCCTATTTCACCTATTGACCTGGTCAACATCAGAGCCACAGGATAGCGCGTGTGTGAACCGCACCAGAAAAACAAACATTTGATACAAACTTGAAGTTTTTATCTCAAATAGTGACTGAGATCTAGGTGCTGTTGATCTGGTCATCCTCAGACTCTCAAGATTACGCTGGTGTAAACTACACCATGAATCCAAACAATTGAGTTCAAACTAAACTATCTTTCTACCTGAAACAGTTAATGAGATCCAGGTTCTATTGTTCATCATCATTCATCATACACTTGAAATTGTCAGAGTGTGAAGTATATGCTTATATATCTATGTACCAATATATTCGTCCCTATTTCACCCCCTAAAGACTAAATACCAATTTTCTTGGATAAATAACTTCACAACTTTCGAAAATCGGCCTTACCCTCGAGATTCGTACGGTAACTGGTGTTCGAATCGGTATGATTGGTAAGTATTTGTTGTGCCACAAGCTAGCTGTGAAAGTTTCAGCTGTGGAAGTGGAAGTTGTCATCCTACCAGAATTTCAACTTTTTGAGCACATCAGATCTCAGCCTCTAAAGTGTTTTAGGGACCCATTTCTTAACAAAGTTTAGTAATGCCAAAGATAATATATCTACTTAACTTTTAAATGTATTTTGTAGCTTTGTTTTAAATGCATGCTTCACTGCGACACAATGTTGTATGCCCACGTGGCGGGACATAGCTGAGCTCTAACTATGACATGTAATACCTATACCTATGATCCACAATAGAGATATATTTCATTTCACACACAGCCATCTAATCCCAAACTAGGCAGAGCCTGTACTATATGGATATCAGACAAATGCATACTTATGTAGATAAATAACATCCAGACACAAGGCACTATCGCTCATCACTCAAAACATGTTTACCTGAGCGGGATTCAAACACATGATCCCATGCCTCGCAGACAGGCGTAGATATTGCGGAGCATATTAGGTATTATGTTATAGTTATGTACCTACAACTTTTGACGTTTTTTTGTTACAGTACCTACAATGTATGTTTGTGGAAATAAAAAATGTAATTTTTTTATTTTATTTATTCTGCATTAAAAATGCTTTCATCTAAATATTCCACACCAGAAAAATCTTCGTCTATGGCTCGAGCCTTCTCCAATAGTCTGGCTGTCTTCAGATGTGTCACTACTGCTGCTGTCATTTTGAGGGTTTATGACTATTCTGACGATGTCGCCAAAGATTTATCTTGTTACGTAATATTCCATTACTATTTTCATTACATGTTGGCATGATTTTCTCCCAATCATCAACTGAAACCTTCCGAAACGCTTGTTCAGCTGCTGCCTAGAAAATAAAACAATATAAATATTTGCAAGAACTTAAATTATGATTTTAAAATTAATTTAAGTCCAGTGCCCTAACATGTAGCACTGTCGGCGGGATCTGGTAGGACTGATATTATGTACGGCTAACACAAGGCAAACACAAGGGCTCATCACACAAATGTCAGCCCTGGGCGGGTTCGAACCCGCGACCCCGAACTTCGCAGGCAGATGTTCTACCGACTACGCTAAGGAGCATAATATTAATAACTTTCATCTTTATAAATTGATAAAAATAGTATGGTTTCGAGTTCTGTCAAACATCGTGTGTACACCAAAGAGAATATAAAAGGTGTAATTAGAGGTTTGTTCATTTTGAACACAATCACCACGACCACAAATAACAAATACAACAGAAATTAGGTACACGCCAACGATAATTGTTTACAAGAATTGACACTACACGTACCGACTTGACGTGTTTGACATGTTTTTTTATTAAAGATTTTACGGCTTTGGGAACGAGCCATTTGTAGCCTGTCTGTAACTTCCACTATTCTACACCAGGATTGTTGCCAGTGATTAATTTTGTTAGTTCCACGTGTACGAGTACCTAATTGTCAAAAAAACTTGATGGTTCAGCTGGAAGACTTCTGGCTGGCTGAACCATCATTTCTATCACTTCAAGGTGTTTAGCACTGTTGGAAACTAGTCAAATCGTTTTTGACAGCTGTAAATGCTGTCAAACAAAATGGGTATATATAAGCATTTTTCCAAACATTGGTGAAAAAACGGTCGAGCGAATGCGTTTATTACGAATGCTGGTACGAGATATTTTATTTCATTGTTTATGGGTTTGCGCTTGACCTCAATCGAATGCTGCATGAATGAAAAAAATTGTAGAGCTTATAAAGATCTGCAAAAAACTCCGCGATCGCAATATTAAGGTTAATTTACAAATGAATGTCGATGTATTCAAAATATCATATCATAAATAACTTAGAAATAAAAGTACAAGCTGAAAGCCGCTTAAGGCTGAAGCCTCAGTCCAGAAGCCCGCCCCGAGTCAAGCCCTGTGCAAACGTACCCATTACACTGGCCGCATTTCCGCGCTGAATGGCCAGTGCAATGCGCTGCACCAGGTGTGATTCGGCGCGGGCTTCTGCACCATTATTTCTCAAGCGCCGCCCCAGCGCTCTTACAAAGCCCTTTGCTTCCTGGGACCACACTCCGCTCACCTCCACCGCGAAAGGGACAAATAGGTAACTAGCCTTAAGGTATTGTAAGGTGTGTATTTGTAGTGCTTTTGAGCAGCAGCCCATTCCGCGGCCGCCCGCCCCCCGGACAGTGCGCGTCAGGTGAGAAGCCGCGAAGGTACTGACACACGTCGCGTCCCACACCAAACATCGGCCTCTCTCCCAGGGGATCAATGTAAGCCCATCTGGTCGCTTGCCGTCCGTACGGCTCAACCCGGGAGGCTCTAAGGTGCACGGTACGCCAGCAGACACCAGGGCACGACGGATGACTTCGTTGAGCATGTGGTGTCGCGGGAAACGCCCTGCTGACATCCTACAGCTCAAGCCGTGATAACCCTTGGCATCTGCTTGCGCGCTGCATCTGCAACCGTGTGGCTCGCAGACGCTGCACCCTAATCGAAGAGCCACAGCCACCCTCAACGACCCGTCTTCAAGAGCTGTGCCCAGGTGGGACGAAGGGAGGGCATGAAGCCAGGCCCCGGACTCCGGACAGGACGCCGCCCTGAGGCGAGCGATGTCAACACCTACTGCCGACTCCAGCAGTTCCATGGCAACAGCCCTGCAATGTTGCTCGTCCCACTGGTGCTGCGAGCATGGATATCCGGCCGATTGGCGGTGGGGCACACCAAGGACCAAGCCGTCAGTGCCTCCGCCACATAAGGAATAGCAAGACTGTCACCTTGTACATTGAGTATAATATATTAGCAGCGTGGGAATTTACAAATTGACTAAATCACAGATATATTTAATAGTTCAAATTCAAATTCAAATCATTTAATCGTAAACACAGGAAGTTTTAAGCTGGTCGAATACATTTAGGTACTCTATGTTTTGCTCACAGGCGTATGACATTTAGTGTTTAACGTTTCACAAATTAAACATTTTTTTCATTACATATTAAAATTAAAGCAAATAATTAAGTACAATACACAGATGTCAATAACGGAATATATACATGTCAAAAGCGATTTATTAAAATAATATAGAAATGTCAATTTAAATTTGCATCATTTAAAAAGTTTGTTATGGTATAATAGCACTTGTCCACGAGAATGTCAAATAATTTTTGCTTAAAGCTAGGTAGTTGTAATGATTGTATGTATTTGGGCAATTTATTAAATATTTTAGGTGCTAGGCACACTATACTGCCATGTAGCATGGCAGTTTTAAATGGCACAATGCAAAGCCTCTGTCTGTTTCTTTCTTATTAGTAGATTAGATTAGATTAGATTTATTTATTTCACTTTTACATCTTAAAAATTCAATTTTACATGTCATTCTAGTATGGTAAAAGGGATCGTCATAAAATAAAATAATGTATAAATTACAATGTCAACAATTCAAATAATGTCATAGTATATAACATACTATCTATGTCAGTATATAATATCAAAAAATACACTTTGTATTAAATTATCACAAAGTAAATTAAATTAAACGTCAGAGGGCCCACCAATTTCATTTTTTAGAAAATTCATTTATGGAATAATATTCATTTTCCAACAAAAGGTTTTTCAGTCGTCGACTAAACGTTTCGTCATTGGTCTCGTTACGTAGATCTGCGGGCAGGTGTTCGTAGTACGTGGGGCCGATGACGCGGGGGTTTTTGGTGGCAAGTGCAGTGCGCCGCGTTACTGTCTTTAATCGACCTTCGTTACGAAGTTCGTGCCCTCCGCCTATACGTCGACCGAAACTGGTCATATTTCGCCTAACATACATTATAACTTCGAATAAATATAACGAGTACATAGACATTATGTGTTGATTTTTGAAAAGTCCCCTGCACGTTTGTTTTGGCTTTACTCCACACATTATACGTAGTGCTCTTTTTTGAAGAATAAAAACTCGGTTCGACTCTGTAGAGTTTCCCCAAAGAATAATGCCGTACGACATAAGTGAATGAAAATGTGCAAAGTATGTCTGTCTTAGTACACTGTAAGAAACTAGTGGACGAATCTTTCTTAGCGCATAGGCTGCACTACTCAATTTATCACACAAAGATTCTAGATGTAGTTTCCAATGCAAGTTGGGGTCTATCACGAATCCTAGAAATTCATTACATTACAACCACAGTCTGACTCGCCCTCGACCTTCGGTCTCGGCCTTTAGTCTAGCTCGTCCATCAGCAATGTTGACTGCGCTATGATGGTCTGGAAAAGCCATCAACGCGGTCAGCAGTGCAGTCATTGCGAACCAAGGCTTTATAGAGCTTTACTCAACAATGCGAGTAATTTTTGTAAATTTTTTGTACCTTTTTTTAATTATCGTAAACAATCTAATTCTGAATAAAATCTCTTTGCACAATTTCTTTCCACCGGACTATTTTTGAAACAAAACTTGGCAATAATGGATTTTCAAAGGAAATTTCTGGTGGCAGCTCGACTTTGCTCAAAGAGGGTGGTCAAAATAATGACCAAATTACAAGTATTATTGAGTAAAATTAATTTCAATCGGTCAGGGGTAATTTAAGTAGGAAATGTTAAATTAGTGCACAAACATACCGTAAGAAAAAGGTCACATTAACATTTCAAAAAATTTAATTTGTTGCGCTTTGACATAAGGGTCAACTTTGTCTCATTTTATTGATATTTGTGGAAGTTGTGAGCTTTTAGTTTTTCAGATTGAATTTGAAAATATGCCTCCCTAATGAAGGAAGGTGGCTAAACGTATATCCATCGCAGAGCATATTTTTATATGTTCCCAGCCTGCTATCAGTTTCATTTTAACTCAAAAAACAATAAATGGCTCATTTTTGTATATTGCTCATAATTATCTACGAACAAATCTGTATATATTTTTTTTATTATTATTAATGGGTTTGCGCTTGACCTCAAACTCACCTGATGGTAAGTGATGATGAGGCCTAAGGTGGAACGCGCTTACCCAAAAGATGCCTATTCACTCTTTCTTTAAAAAGATCCACATTGTACTTATCCGGAAATACCCAAGCTGGTAGGGAGTTCCATTCTTTAGCAGTTCGCATCATGAAAGAGGAAGAAAAACGCTTCGTGCGAGAGCGTGGTATGTCAACTACATAAGGATGAAGGCCCTCACCACGTCTGGTAGTCCGTTGATGGAAGGGGGATGGGGGAATCAAATCGTGTAATTACTGGGCACACTCTCCAAAATGTAAAATGTAGAATACCGAAAGACAGGCCACACTGCGACGATGTTTAAGGCTCTGTAACTTGGTATTTACCAGAGCGTCGTCACGTATGACCTATGTCGCAACACTACGGCGAGAAGGGCTCGTTCCCAAGGCCGTAAAACTTATTAAAAAAAAGTTCCTTCACAAAACACCCCGCGACTTAGATTATTAACCTAAGCCCCGCGACAAATCCCCGTTTTTCTTAAGCCAGAGAGCGCGTTCCGTTTCATGCAAAATTCAATTAAGCTAATAAGTTTATAAAAAAATCGAAAAAAAAATCATGATTTTTTTAGGATTTATCTGATTTAGGATTTATACATGAATTTTTGGATATATTAAAAAATCGTGATTTTTTTTCCAACCCTGGTACATGCAATCGGTTTTTAGGGTTCCATAACTCAAAAGAAAAAAAAAGAATCCTTATACAGGATCACTTTGTTGTTTGTCTGTCTGTCAAGATGTTTTTCTCAGGTAAGCGTGGAGGTTTCAAGTTGAAATTAATATCAAATACTCAGGTTTGCAATCCCTTGGAGCTGTGACAAAATCAAACTTCAAAGTCAACGTAATTAAAAGATACGACCGTATATGCCGCATAATCTGACACTCTCAAGGGAATCAAAACCTTTAGGGTACTTCCCGTTGACCTAGACTAGAATCATGAAATTTGGCAAGAAACAAGGTCTCACAGACTCACAGCACAAGTAAAGGCAAAAGTCCGTATATCATTAATTTCTAACTTTATATGTGGAATTTTTACTTGACAAACTTATCAGTATGAAAAAAACCTCAAAACTAAGTTTGTCACGTAATAATTCCACTTTACGCTTACATCTTGGTACGGAAGCCGCAGGGCACGAGTACTACTCGTGCTTGGCTGTATTTTTAAGGTTTCGTAGTAAACCTCTAGAGTTTCGCCATGTCCGTCTGTTTGTCTGTCCGCGGCTTAGCTCAAAGACTATTTAGTAAGTATACATATTAATCACGCCGACAAAAAGGGTAAAATAAAATGAGAAAAACAAAATTTTAGGGTACCTCCCCTACACGTAATGTGGGGATGATATTTTTGTTCCTTGTCCTATCCTATGGTATGGAGTATCGTTGGATAGGTCTTTCAAAAATATTTCGAGTGTGTAAAGACCGTTTTTCAATTCAAGGCTCCGTTTTGTGAAATATTGAGCTTTAAAGATCTAATGCTGCCAGCTAAACGATTGTTTATGGATATGTGAAAAAATTCACGGCAGTAGTATATATAATGAATTTAAAAGGAAAACTATCACAGTTAAGTAGGCTTTACAAGTTAACGAGTAATAGTCGAGCAACTTATAAAATGTACTTGGTTACGTAAATATTTCATAGAAACTCCATACAAAATAACTTATATCAACTGCAAATATAAGTTTGTATTTTAAACCTGAATAGTACTGACTACGGAACCCTACATTGCGCGTGAACTGACACGCACTTGTTTTTTTATTTTAACTTCACTGTTAAACCGATAAATAACGACAAGAATGCTTTCTTTCCATTTCCGAGGGAATGCATAGCCCTGAACATTTCGTTCCTTTTCGGTATCGGCGCATTCTTACCGGTACCTATCTACCTACTGACTATTATAAAAATGTAAAAAAGCCGTGTCTGTCCATTGAGTATATTCCAGAAAAAACAGTCGAGATACTGGGTACTGGGACGTAACCATGACCAAAACAATATTTTTTAGAATTTTTATCTGTTTGTTTGTGTTCGTTAACACGCTAAAAGTAGTGAACGGATTTTGATGTGATTTTCACAGTTTTGTATCTTGGGTCGAACTTAAAATCTAAGTCACATTTTATCTGATTACGGTGCAGGCCCGAAATGGGTCCTCAAACCGGCCCTGGCATTTTAGAGACGGTAAGCCCTAGGGCCTCGCAAGAGAGAAGAGCTAAGGTCACAGAGCGTTCACTCACGCGAAGCCCTCGCGAGCACAGACCCATACAAAACACCTGCCTTGGGAGAGTGAAGAGGGCCCGTCTCCCCTCGAGTCACCTCGCGTGAGGTCGCCTCTTGAGACCCTCGTGAGAGTGAGGCGGTAGTATAAAAATTGTCACAAAGCGTTCACTATCTCGAAGTCCTCGCGAGGCGAAAGTGTGATACGTTACTCCGCCTCCTCTCGCGCGCATTGTTCAATACAAAATACCATCCTCGCGAGAGTGAAGAGACCCCGTCTCGCCTCGTGTCACCTCACCATAGCTCTTGACTCTCGTGAGGCGAGAGTGGTCGGTTGCCTTGCCTCGCGTCGCGAGGCCCTCGCAAGCACTGCCTTGCGAGAGTGAAGACGGCCGGCCTCCCCTCGTATCACTTAACGCGAGGCCACTTCGCGATGCCCTCGTGAGAGTGAGGAGGTAGCATCACACGAGGCCGCCTCGCGAGGCCCTCGTGAGAGTCAGGATATAGCATTAGATATTTTTCATTAGTCGACGCCGAGATTTGCTTTCAACTAAAAATATGTATGGCCGATGAACATTGTTCTTTCCCACCATGGCCCACTAAGTGTTTCGCTTTTTCGTTTCTGCTGCCAACCTCCAAGGAGTGGAATTCTCTGCCGGCTTCTGAATTTCCCGATCAATACAATCTGGGCCTCTCGGCAAGAGTGAATAGTGTTGTGATAGATTTGAGATTTTAAGTAAAATTGAAGTAAGTAATATGAAAAGTAAGGTAATAAATTATATTGGATAGTTATCAGCCGGTCCAGCATCAGGCTTCTGGTTCAAGGACCGTTCGTTAACATAACACGTGGTGTCCAGTCGGATCCTATGAAGGGATGAATGAAACAAATATTGTTGTGGGGTTTTAACTGCCTCGAGAGGCTATAATTAAGAAATATAAGAAAACATCTATTAATCTAAATTTACAATGAAGAGTGCACTTTATGATTATGGCCAGAGAATAAGTTAATTATAAATAAGAAAACTCACCGGTACCGGATTTCATGATGATTCTACCTAACGTAAAATTAACATCGTCCATACACAAATACCGTGATTAAATTTAGCGCGGGGGTAGTTATTAATCGCACTGTAAAGTTCGCTGTTTTGATATTCGTTGATTTTTATCACACGCTCGATGATACGATTCCGCTATGGAACCTGTTGGTTCACAACCGCAGAATGATCGACGTCCTCAGCATCTCGTGGAGACAAAAGAAAACGTGACGGAGATCACCGCCTGGCGATCGGGTACACAATCTGTGCCGGGAACCTTTCGTCTGCTGTCCGAACGCGCTGTTGATGGCAGACCTCTCTTTTGGAACTTCAAACGTCTCTCGTCGGGAACATGTGGTCGGACATCTTCTTCCTTCACGTGGTTGCGATTCAAGATGGACGCTCCATTAAAAATAAACTACTTATACTTTAAGTTATGAAATTACATGGCAAATGTATAGATCGTCAGACGCCTGAAGGGCATCGTTCTGACGGAATGAGTCGGTGGAGTTTGCTAGCCGAAATACTCAAGCCATGTCCCGAAAGTAAGCCGGGAACTAAAATGATACGGGCGTATCGCGCGAAACTCCAATCCAGACTGTCGCGCTGTCGTTTTCATCGTAAAAAGATTTATTCCCTAGGTCGATGTCGACTGCCGACCTCCTTGTCTGATGGGAGTAAAAGACAGAGACAGCGAATGCCGATCTTTATCGATTGGCTTCGTGACGTCTCTCAGCTGTCATATGAAAATAGGAATTTACTCGCTTTTATAATTGAAAATAATGAAACTACAAAATGTTTCCAAAATCAAAATATATGTTTATCAGGTGAAAGGTAGCTATATGAAAAGCATGCCTACCAAATTTCGTTCCAAACGGAACGGTAGTTTAGGAGATACGAGCGAGAATAGTTTAATGCTATAATTTGCTCAATTCTACTATTAAATGATTTCATTGAAATCTAATAATGCGAGGTAAGCTGTAGGTAAGCATTACCGACAATGTTGGATGGTAATATCATGAGTTGTTGAACTGAAATGCCACAAATTACGATCTTGTAGTTTTTTGTATGTGATTTATTTATTCACATACCTTCAATTTATATTTTAATTTACTGAACTTATTTGTTAATTAAATAGTGTTTTGATGATATTATGTTTTATTTATCAAGTTTAGTAGCGCTTCGCTACAATACCCCCTTTGTCAGAGGAAAACGCGTGACGCAGTCAGCGTTTAGCAGCCCCTCCAATCAAGTGTAAAAAATTTATTCAAACAAAAAAAATTATAATTGGTCAATGAATGTTTTTATATATATATATAATATAAATAATTATTAATAATAAAAATAACTGACAAAGCTTGTTATGATATCTTTTGTACTGCATGGATCCAACATAAAAATACAGCATAAGCCTCAAAAAATAAACCTGCTTCTATATAATCATGAACATACCCTTCACTGAAATCGGTAGATAGCCTGACAGACATACATACATCTATCATGCTTTCCTTAGTTCATACTTCTCACATACATCCTTCTCTTTCATTTCCTCTCATTCTTCTCTTTCATCTGTCTGTTATATCCGTTCAATGGAGTTGGTAATGTCATGCTTACCTTTCCTGAATTATTATTATTAGCCACAATATGGGTCTAATAATTTTTATCTTAAGCCTTTATATATCCATATAAATCGTACTTAATATTCGCCATTATCAGGCTATGCCTTGAACTAACATGAGCACAGCAATTCAGTATAAGAAAAGAAGAAAGAAAAAAAAACAGTGTATCTAAATAGAATACACCTACCGCACTACTATCCGTCGACCTATTTATGTCTGACATCTGTAGGCTAAAATGTGGTCTAAATAAAACCAATTAAAAAAATCCATTTAAATACTCATTGAGACCTACGGTGACAGTGCAGATGTTAGAGTGTCCTACATTAATATTAGAAGACTCGTTATCATATTACTGTCTCACTTGCTACTGGAGTTTGGATAAAAAATATATAAAAAAAATGCATATACATATAATATATAACATTCAAAACCGACTTCACTACTATAAATTGAATATTTCAAAATAGTATTGTAGTTCTGATACAATGTTAAAAAATTTGTATGCCGCTCCGGCTATACTAAAAATATTCAGTTTTTATTTTAATGAAAAAAGTATGTGGGTTAGAAACTTCCCAATTTGTGTTCAAAGTTTACTAGGTTGTCTAGTTACTAGAACTGTTAATAGAACTTAAAAAATGATGTTTTTTTTTAAAAATTATAACTTGAAATAAAACTATCAAAATTTGAATTTCCATCAAATTTGATGTTTAATCGATCGTCATTTGTTCCAACTCATAATATTGATAATATTTTCAATGTCCTGACCTAACAGGTATTAATGAAGAAATGAAATGCAACCGTGCGAAATGCAATCGGTATGCAATGGTCATATTGACCGAATAATGTTTTTATGCCATGGGAAAATTTGGAAAATTTTGGAGCTGTGGACTCTCAACGAAAACAATAATAACAATAACAGCATAACCCCTTACAAATAAATTTCAGTTGCACATAATAGTTTACATTCAATAGAAAAGCATATTTAACATGGATAATATAAGTATATTTTTATAAGTTTCATTCTCCTCCTCAGAGATTCCGTGGAATAAAAATTATTGATTTTAAATAAGTTTAAATTGTAAAATATTAATTAGTATGATGACACACGTGTTATATTATATGTTCGGGCGCCATTGTTGTGATAGATTTGAGATTTTAAGTAAAATTGAAGTAAGTAATATGAAAAGTAAGGTAATAAATTATATTGGATTGTTATCAGCCGGTCCAGCATCAGGCTTCTGGTTCAAGGACCGTTCGTTAACATAACACGTGGTGTCCAGTCGGATCCTATGAAGGGATGAATGAAACAAATATTGTTGTGGGGTTTTAACTGCCTCGAGAGGCTATAATTAAATAATAATATAAAACATCTGTAAATCTAATTTTACAATGAAGAGTTCACTTTATGATTATGGCCAGAGAATAAGTTAATTATAAATAAGAAAACTCACCGGTACCGGATTTCATGATGATTCTACCTAACGTAAAATTAACATCGTCCATACACAAATACCGTGATTAAATTTAGCGCGGGGGTAGTTATTAATCGCACTGTAAAGTTCGCTGTTTTGATATTCGTTGATTTTTATCACACGCTCGATGATACGATTCCGCTATGGAACCTGTTGGTTCACAACCGCAGAATGATCGACGTCCTCAGCATCTCGTGGAGACAAAAGAAAACGTGACGGAGATCACCGCCTGGCGATCGGGTACACAATCTGTGCCGGGAACCTTTCGTCTGCTGTCCGAACGCGCTGTTGATGGCAGACCTCTCTTTTGGAACTTCAAACGTCTCTCGTCGGGAACATGTGGTCGGACATCTTCTTCCTTCACGTGGTTGCGATTCAAGATGGACGCTCCATTAAAAATAAACTACTTATACTTTAAGTTATGAAATTACATGGCAAATGTATAGATCGTCAGACGCCTGAAGGGCATCGTTCTGACGGAATGAGTCGGTGGAGTTTGCTAGCCGAAATACTCAAGCCATGTCCCGAAAGTAAGCCGGGAACTAAAATGATACGGGCGTATCGCGCGAAACTCCAATCCAGACTGTCGCGCTGTCGTTTTCATCGTAAAAAGATTTATTCCCTAGGTCGATGTCGACTGCCGACCTCCTTGTCTGATGGGAGTAAAAGACAGAGACAGCGAATGCCGATCTTTATCGATTGGCTTCGTGACGTCTCTCAGCTGTCATATGAAAATAGGAATTTACTCGCTTTTATAATTGAAAATAATGAAACTACAAAATGTTTCCAAAATCAAAATATATGTTTATCAGGTGAAAGGTAGCTATATGAAAAGCATGCCTACCAAATTTCGTTCCAAACGGAACGGTAGTTTAGGAGATACGAGCGAGAATAGTTTAATGCTATAATTTGCTCAATTCTACTATTAAATGATTTCATTGAAATCTAATAATGCGAGGTAAGCTGTAGGTAAGCATTACCGACAATGTTGGATGGTAATATCATGAGTTGTTGAACTGAAATGCCACAAATTACGATCTTGTAGTTTTTTGTATGTGATTTATTTATTCACATACCTTCAATTTATATTTTAATTTACTGAACTTATTTGTTAATTAAATAGTGTTTTGATGATATTATGTTTTATTTATCAAGTTTAGTAGCGCTTCGCTACAATAGGTATCTTTATTTAAGTCCAAACCATAGACATATCGCTAGAATGCCATACTGGCATGCTAGTTGCATGTAAACAAAGCATAAGTTTGACGTTGACATTGGCATCCAAATATCAGGCTGTACATTAACAGTCTGTACAATTACGGTCCGTGCCGATAAAACACGGCCAATAAAGCGCAGACAGTATTTTCCAACCTGATAATTGGAATCCAAGTTTGTCTTCTGATTATTGGCAGTGTTTTATCACCCCGGACCGATTTTGTACAGGCAATAATTCACAGCCAGGAATGTACGGCCTGATAATTCATGTACAATGTACATGAATTATCAGGCCGTACAAAATTGGGCTGTACAATATCAGGCTGTGAAATATCGGGTCGGAAATTATTGTCTCCCAACTGGATAACAAAATGCCGGATAAGTTAGTGATCGGTTACAGAGCCATTATTGTATAAAGATTTTTTTATCGCGATGTGTGGTAATACCCAAAAATAAACTATGCAATAGCTAAAATATAAATAAAGTATAAATAAGCTATAAAATATTTAAAGATCTGTCACATTCCGCAAAGTTTTTTTTCCATGAACAGTAACGTGTAACTGCACTTTCATACTTACAAATGAGAAGAAATGAGAGTTCATCTTCTGAATCAGTCTCTTGATATTTTATTAAGATACAAATATACCAGATTGTGTCCTGAACCCTAAACTATTAAACAGTGAAAACCCCGGCAAACACTGTTCCGTAGTTTCCAAGATTACAAACAACATACATCCTACAAAAAAATATGCAGACAAACACGAAATTTTTAAATTATATTTTTGGATTCCACTCTAAAGTAATGTCTGGGGACTGCTTTTTTTACTTAAAACAACGAAACGCCGTTTTACTGTTATATTATATAAATAGATTATTTACGAATTACTACATTATTAGGCCTATTTCAGGCTAATGATGATAATAACACAGTTAAGACTATCTAATAAATAAAATCGTAAACAACGCGTGTCTGTACATTAAAGGCATTTGAAAAAAAAATTGGAGGTCTAAGGATAAGTAATAGAACACATTTCAACCATTTTTGGAATTTTTGTCTGTTTATCTGTTTGTTTGTCTGTGAGTTTGTGCACGCATCTGAGTTGAGGAGCACGTCTGAAAACACTTGAGCGTGAGATTGCTCCCAAGTTGGAGCCGCATATAGGTACTTATTGCGTGAGTCTCAATTTCAGTACTCCCGACCATAAGTAGTACAGAGTCCTTGAGGCCGGCCTTCACCTCATCGGCAGTGGTGCCCCGCGTCACCACCGGCAACGACTGGCGAAATTCACCGCAAAAGTAAACCGTGATAGCACCCGTCCCACGATTCCCCCTCCTATTTACGCTTGCTACAGCTTTTTTGTGCGCCATAGTGCACTCATCCCAAACGATTATACAGAAGTCATGGATCACCCCGGTTTTGTCGCTGTTACTTGACGTGACACACTGGAGTTTCTTTGCTGTGTAAATATGTGATGGGAAATAAGGCGGTATTAAGCTGTTTTACCGCCAGGAAGCAGTGTGGCCGCGATCCCTGAGGACGCTACAGCGCGGGCGATTTTCCCTTGTCGTCTGATTTTTACCAGAATTTTGCCAGTGAGCATTCCGGTGCCTCACGGTGCATCAAGGGAAAACGTTCTATTTGCCCACCTGTGATTTTTGGAAAGATTACCAACTTATCACTTACCATCGCTGATATTTCAGCTGTACTGTAATCGGTTTCCGAAGCGTACACGCCGTTTATACCCGGTACAAATAATCCGCACGCAACGGTCCATGTAGCGTATCGCCGCCGAACCATCTTCGACCATACATAGTAAGGCAGCGGTTTAGTACCCTCTCATCAGATATGTCCATGTCCACTGGGTTCGAGAGCCCACAGAACATAGCGACAAATGGCGCAGACGTCACTTACGAATGCATCACCGAGAGTTTCGTCCCAATTTCGGTCGTCATCCAGAAGGTGCCTTGCGCTGCGGGTCGCGTGGGACGTAGAGTGTTCAACACTATCCACCGTTTGAGCAACGTAAATGAGGAAGCGCCGTGGACAGTGTGCAGTAGCATAATTAATAGAATTCACTGTTACTGGGATGAACAGTGTACACGCAGGCTAAAGTGTGCTCTGTGTGACACCCGTGCCCCATCCTCCAATTGCCCCGTCGACGTCGATTAAATAAACCTCTATGTTTGTTTGTTAAATGTGTAGTACGACGGCACCTGGTTATATATAATATACTTTTGGCAAAATCATCTTCTTGACACAGTCTGAATAACGCTAGAAGTGTGTTTTGCCGAGGGTTTTCAAGACGTTCCCTGAATAAATACTTTTCCCCAATAGTCTCTTTTCAGTTTTCTCAATTATAATTTCCTTTTTACCTCAGTTTTGAAAAATGTATTGCAACAAAGATCAAAACCTGCTTTAGTAGACCTCTGAAATAGACCATATTTGTACAGTACTAAAGTTTTTGGTAGCTGGTTTACTATTTCTTAGACATATTTTTAGTTTTTTTTATATATTATGTTATTCCGGGATATACATTGTCACGGTACAAAGTTTCGTCAAAATCCGTTCAGTAGTTTTTGCGTGATGCCCTAACAAACAAACAAACAAATAAACAAACAAACAAACAAAAATTTTAAAAACTGTTCTATCATGTTTAGTTACTTATTTTAAGTCGCCCTGGTTGGTTTTTTTCCGAATATATTCAATGTACAGACTTTTTTGCATTTACGATTTTATTATATGTATAGATGTCGTATAATTTCACCTGTGATATACTGTTGTACTGTGTATAGTGTATGTGCCCCTTTTGTATGTTTTCCTCTTCTGCGTATAAACTGTGGTTGTGTAGATTTACAATAAAACTGTGAGTAGATCATCAAGAATTATTTTCCTACCCTACGCAACCAATACATCCTTGGAGTCTACATCAAGTCCATATTGATGACCCCGGCTGGGCATAATATATTGGAAAATGACTGACAAAGAGACAAAACGTGGCACAGGATCACAGAGCGACAACGAACATGGGGAATTTAAAGATGCAGACGAAGGAAACGCATCAAGGCACGTTTCCATAACCCAACCGTCATCCGACATTTTTAAAGTTGGTATACGTGTTCCACCATTTTGGGCAGACGAACCTGAAATCTGGTTTGCACAAGTGGAAGGTCAGTTCATGAATTCTGGGATCACTGCAGACGTGACCAAATTGAATTACGTGATTGGTCAACTTGACGTCCAACATTCGAAAGAGGTTAAGGACATCATTATTAACCCACCAGTTCAAAATAAGTACGAGAAGCTGAAATCAGAATTGATCAAGCGCCTGAGTGCATCCCACGAGAAAAAGGTAAAGCAACTTCTAATGCATGAAGAGCTCGGAGATCGGAAGCCTACACAATTCCTGAGGCATCTGCAAAGCCTAGCTGGACCACAAGTACCAGACGAATTCTTGCAGACCATCTGGACCAGTCGCTTGCCAAGGAACATCCAAACGGTACTAGCAGCACAACCACATGCTTCACTGGAGGTTCTGTCAGATCTAGCAGACAGAATCCAGGATATCGCGCCTTCAACACCACAGGTGGCATCTACGAGCCAGTATATGCCAGGATCAAGTGTAGACGCCTTAGCAAGAGAAGTAGCTGAGCTGAGGAAGCAGCTGCAGTCACTTACTACACAGAGGAATGGAAGACCTCGTTCCCGCACCAGGCAAACTAACCGTGGCCGTTCACCATCAACAAGGTCACAATCCAGTTACCGCAAGTTCCCGCAGTGCTGGTATCACTCAAAATTCGGAAGCAAGGCGAACAAATGCATCCGTCCATGCGACTACAAGGCGGAAAACTCCCAGGGCGGTCGGTAATGGCGGCTGACGATTGCCCAAACTCCACTGGTCGCCTCTTCATCACGGACCGGAGATCGAAGACCCAGTTCCTGGTCGATACTGGAAGCGACCTCTGCGTTTTCCCTCGGTCCTTGATTAAAGAACGTCGTGCCAAAACGAACTACAAACTCAGTGCAGCCAATGGGACTACTATTGACACTTACGGCTATGCTCATTTTAAGCTAAATCTAGGCCTTCGTAGAGATTATTCGTGGCGTTTTGTTGTCGCGGATGTTACTAAAGCTATTATCGGTGTTGATTTTCTTTCTTTTTATAATTTAATTGTAGATTGTCGTAACCAACGCTTGATAGACAATGTAACTACGCTATCAGCTGTTGCATCGCCAGCTCGTTTATCAGATACCATTTCATCAGTAAAGGTCATGACTTGCGACACAAGGTATCACAATATTTTAAATAAGTTTCCAGAAATACCACGTCCAGCTGGTACACTAAACACCACACTTCACAACACACTGCATTATATTCGCACGACACCAGGCCCACCAGTTTCTTGTAACCCTCGACGTCTAGCTCCAGACAAACTAAAGATTGCGAAGCAAGAGTTCGAGTCAATGCTTGCTGCTGGAACTGCTAGACCCTCGAAAAGTCCGTGGTCTTCGCCGCTGCATTTAGCGCCCACGGTTGGCGCCCCTGCGGTGACTACAGATTGCTAAACGCCCGGACTATACCCGACAGGTACCCGATCAGGCACATTCATGACTTTGCCCACAGCATTACTGGATGTAAGGTCTTCTCTAAAATTGATTTAGTGAAGGCGTATAATCAAATACCTGTCAATCCGGAGGATATTCCAAAGACGGCGATCACTACACCATTTGGTATGTATGAGTTCCCATTTATGACTTTTGGACTCCGAAATGCAGGCCAAACATTTCAAAGATTTGTCGACGAGATGACCCGAGGGCTGGACTTTTGTTATTGTTATTTAGATGACTATTTGATATTCTCAGAAGACGAGGCTCTCCACGAACAACACCTACGCCAAGTGTTCTCCAGAATGAAGGACTATGGCATATTGGTAAATACGTCCAAATGTGTATTTGGAGTGCCAGAAGTAACCTTTCTAGGCTATCGAATTTCTGAGACCGGTACTAAGCCACTGGATGAGAAGGTAAGAGTCATTAAAGACTTTCCCTTACCCCAGAACGTAAGAGAGTTAAGGAGATTCTTAGGCATGATAAATTTTTACGGGCGATTTATGCCCCATGCTGCTGAAATACAAGCTCCACTGAATGCTCTCATGACCGGCAATGTCAAAGGTTCCCATCCAATTATTTTGACTGGTGACTCTCTGAAGTCCTTCAATGATTGCAAGGAAAGTCTTTCTAATGCGGCATTGTTAGCTCACCCAGATTGCCAAGCCAAACTTGCATTGGTTACAGATGCGTCTGACTCGGCAATAGGTGCAGTCTTGCAGCAATACAAGGACGACGCCTGGCAACCATTATCATTTTTCTCCAGAAAATTAAGCCCATCGCAACAAAAGTACTCTCCCTATGATCGCGAACTTCTTGCCATATATGAGGCAATTAAATATTTCCGATATATGCTGGAAGCGAGACACTTTATCGTCTATACTGACCACAAGCCGATCAGCTTCGCATTCCATGAAAGGAAGAAAAACTGTTCACCTAGGCAGTATAAACACTTAGATTATATCTCGCAGTTTACAACCGACATCAGACATATATCTGGAAAAGATAATGTCGTGGCTGATACGCTATCACGAATTGAGGAAGTCGAGACACCTATTAATCTTGAAACTCTAGCTGCATCGCAGGCCATTGACTCGGAGCTGTCAAAACTTATTAACGAAGCATCTGCACTTCGTCTCGAGAAACACAAAGTACCAGGAAGTACTGCATACTTGTACTGCGACGTCAGTACGCAGGCTACCAGACCTTTTGTGACGAAGCCCTTTCGTAGGCAAATTTTTGACAGCCTCCACTCATTAAGCCACCCTGGCGCGAACGCGACCGCTAAATTAGTAGCAGAACGCTTCGTATGGCCAGGGATAAGAAAAGATTGCAGAGAGTGGGCAAAGGCATATTTGCATTGCCAGCGCGTCAAAGTGAGTCGCCATGTGTCTGCTCCTTTGGGCACGTACGACTTACCTCGCCCTCGTTTTAAACAGATCCATATAGATCTTGTTGGACCATTGCCACTGTCGCAAGGCTACAGATACTGCCTAACAGCTGTAGATCGCTTCACCCAATGGCCAGAAGTCATGCCGATTGCTGACATAACAGCAGAAATTGTCGCGAAAGCCTTACTATCAGGCTGGATAGCTAGGTTTGGCTGTCCCACAGATATTATTACAGATCGAGGCCGCCAATTTGAATCGGCCCTATTCCAATATCTGTCTAAAATAATAGGCTTTCAACATCGTAGGACTACTGCTTACCATCCAGCATGCAATGGCTTAGTGGAACGCTTCCACAGACAGCTTAAAGCGTCTATAATGTGTCATGCGAAAGACAGTTGGACAGAGTCCTTACCATATGTCCTACTAGGCGTACGGAGCGCTTTCAAGGAAGACTTACAAGCATCCTCTGCCGAATTAGAATACGGCGAGGCACTAAGACTTCCTGGCGAATTTTTTGACAAAAGTGTAGACGGTACTACTGACGTCACCGATTTTACAACTTCACGCCACAGCAAAGACAAAATTTTCATATTTAAAGATTTATCTACCACTGATCACGTATTCCTGCGAGAAGACGCATCACGTGGTTCTTTACAACCCGCTTATACTGGTCCGTATAAAGTTTTGTCAAGAGGAGACAAAGTGTTTAAAATCCTATTTAAAGGAAAAGATGTCACAGTTTCTATAGACAGAGTAAAACCTGCCTATATACTAACCGACACCAACATACAAAGTGAGAAACCGTCACCGGAAATTCCGAAGAAAACGGTTGACAAACCAGAAATTAGAATAACACGATCTGGACGACGTGTTCACTTTCCAGACTTTTATCGCCCTTGACGGTCTCTGGAGGGGAGTGATGTGGGACACTTACATAATATTTACACATAAATACACTTACATCCACAAGCATATTCACACAGACATACTTACATACATACAGTCATACATTCACACAGACATACATTCATAACATTCTTACAGTAATACACTTACCATGACGGACGATACCCGTTACGTACCAACTCGACGTGCTGTGGAAACGCGCATTGCGCGTTGCGCACGATGTTCAGTGCAGATACATAGTGACGAGTTGTGATGCGCTGCTTTGTTTACCATCAAGTAATTTATTGTTTATGTCGTATAATTTCACCTGTGATCTGTTGTACTGTGTATAGTGTATGTGCCCCTTTTGTATGTTTTCCTCTTCTGTGTATAAACTGTGGTTGTGTAGATTTACAATAAAACTGTGAGTAGATCATCAAGAATTATTTTCCTACCCTACAACCAATACATCCTTGGAGTCTACATCAAGTCCATAAATTTCGTAGCAAGATGCCTTCTTGTCAATTTAATATGTATTTAAATTACTCACGACAAAAACATACATGAGGGAATGGTTCGGGCCACTTAAAATAAGGCTCTATAATCTCAGATACCTTTGCCTTTTATATGACGTAGGTAAATAAGAAGTAAATATTTACATAACCAAAAATCAAATATACTTTTTACTTTCGCTGTATTGCTGGAGGATAAAGGTTCTGCTGTGGTAGCTCTCATTTCTTCATATTATATTTTAAAATAGTCAAATGAGACTAATATTTTCATGACAGAGATGCGGCGTTTATATAAAGTAGTTTAATGTATGATTAAAATGTCAAAATTACCGAAAGTTACATTGAGTTTGAAGCAGGTAAGAAAATAGTAAATTGTATGCATCAAATGTACAAAATCAAGTTGTTTATTTTTCTCAGTTCTCGGTGGTTCCTATCCTCTCCACAGTTATAAAAATAACCTCATTTTTTAATCAATTCCAGTTTATCCTGCGCCAAGAAGTGCTAAAACTTTATAGAGAGATATTCCGCACTCTAAAACGGGTGCCTGACGAGAGAACACGTTTGGAACTTAAAGACTGGGCTCGGGATGGTTTCAGAAGCAACAAGCACATAACTGATGAAATCACTATAAAGTCTATGATACTTAGTGGCAGGAAATCATTGAATGATTTGAAGCGCTCACTATCTTTAAGTAGTTAAATTTTCATATTAAACTTATTAAAGCAAATATATCAGCCAACTTTGGGAAGTTTGTTTTAATTTTTGCATCTGTAGGATTCTGAGTCAACGGTAAAATTGAGGTAAGTAGGCAGCATGTGAGCATTGATTGGCTCCTATACAAATCAGTCTCCAGTTATGTTCCACCAACTAAACTTATTACATTCTGTTATTTTTAAAATAATAGATTCAATAGAATAATTGGAAAAAAATGGAAAAATTTAGTTGCCTTTGCCTTTCTCATAATTTCTTAGAAAATTCTTTCTTGGTGCAGCCAAGTGCAGCTAAGAAACAATATCTCACTTTTACTACTGAAGAAAAAATATCCATTCTCAATGTTTTTTGCTCTAACTATTTCCACATTCTATCTGTGTGTATTCCAGATGAGTTTATTTAAAAATTGGAATAGGTAGAAATTTTTATTTTATTTAATAATATTCTATCTACATCAAATAATGAATTGTATATATACAAAAGTTATAATTTCTAATCTTACCAAATAATATGTATAGGTATATTTAATTAAATCTAAGATAAAACAAGATGCTGTTAATTTTGAACTACCAGCTGAATAAATAAAATGGCTACAAACAATTTACAGGATATTTCCTTTTGTTAGTTTGTGATTGATTATGTAGTAGTGTTAAGTTAGACTACGATCAAATATAATTATCTTATCAATATCTCTTTGCAGCCTTTTTTAAGTATCTATATACACTGCTTTATAAAACAAGTACACTAACATAGGCCCTGTAATACCTGTTCCTATAACCACAATGAAAATTGTGAAAAATGTTACAAATTCACCATTTTTATTTAAGTATTTTGCTAAAATTTGCACCAAATTCCTTGCTATATGATGACCGTCAGTGCCATAGCAAGGAATCACATTTAAAAACCCTATGCCCATTGAAAAAATGAACAAATATCTAAGAAATTTCTCAAACTGAGAGGGAGAAAAAAATGAAAAAATACTTATTCGTGGAAAATATTGGTCTACAAACACAGTTTTGTGCAAATCATATGGCAACCCCAAATATATTACAGCATTGTTGTTCTTTCTTTCAACTATAATTAAATAAGTGTGATTATTCATTGACGGTTTTAGGCAGTGCTTGTTTCTTGGACAAGCGAAGCCCCCTCCTTCTGTGCATTTTTCAAATGTATGTTTTATCATATCTCTAGGCTGTAGACAAGAAAACTGCCCAGGCAACACTGAATCTCCAGCAAAAGCTTTGGGCTCAATGTATTCAAAACAGAAGCTGTAGCTTTCACCTTTTCTGCAGCATTCAACCACATCATGCTCTTTTATATTCTCCATTGCGATTTCATCATTTTCAGCAACATATTCGGCACTAATGCACATCCCAAATCGTTCATGTGCCATATGCAGACAGTGAGTCCAATCATATGCATTCTTTACCTCACATTTATTTATAGACAATAATATGTCACCTTTTTCTAAGCCCCTGCTGTCTGCCAGTGGTGAGTCATCAGTGAGATCCATTACTCTAACACCTAAATCACTTTCATAAGCTAGGCTAAATAAAATAGGAGCTGAGAAAAATAACAGCACTGCTATGAGCGAAATGACAATATTATGCCATACTCCAGCACAGTAGATCCTCAGCCTTTTGCCAACGGCCAGGCTGTTCAAATGTTCTGTGTTCAACTGCACAAATGCTACTGGTATGATGGTAAAAACATACACTCCTACAGCAAGTAGTTGGACGTCTTCCTGGGCTGCTGCCATAGCATGACCCAATTCGTGAAGTATGCTACTGAGTCCTATAGCTAGAAAGTATACCCAGAAATCTGACACGGGAATGTTGACTCCAGGTAACATTGCTTTGACTTGGGGTACATTGTCCAATTGGATTGTCGCATAAAAACGTTCAATGACAAATGACAGCAGAGTCCATAGTGCAAAAGGGAGGAAAATCCAAATAGTGAGCACATAACCACAAGTGAACCATTTCCGAAGGAACCGGTTCAAGTTCTTACTCCAACGGTAGATGCATCGGTTAAATGCTGTGGTTGTCCAAGAGAAATTGAAAATTCCAACTTTGAGTCCAGTGCCTTCCAAGAAAGCGTAGTACGGGTAGTGCATGCAACTCTGAAAAGTAAGGCAATAGTTATGAAATTCCTATCATTCAAATTTTTTTGTAAACAAAGTCAAACTGTTCACAAACCTTGAAAAATGAATCAAAGAACCAAATTACACAATAGAATGCTACGACAATAGTACAAAGTACAGCAAAAGACATGTTTTATAGTAATGTTACTAATACATTTTCAAGAATCACGTAAACCGGCAAAATGGCTCAATCCAACTCCGGAACGTTGTAGTAAGTATTGAAAAACAAACAAGGACAGGACAGGACCGTCACTTTTGACTTTGACGTTATAGATTTCAATGTTCATTACAAAAACGTATCCGAACAAAATCTAATCGTAGCTATATGAGTATTACTACTTTTGCCATTTTTTAAAACATAACGCTGGATAGTGTTGTACGCACGGATTTGTACTACTTATTAAGTCTGGTTGTACGTCGCGGTAGCGTATTTTTCGATTGTATCGTTTACATTATATCATTAGATGCAGCCTTAAGTTTGTACTATATATCATTGATTGCAGAATTAATAAATAATCATAATAACAGTAATAACACATTGTACGGCTCATATAAACTCGAGATTGTGCTGAATGGCGTTAAGTGCGTTTGTGTTAATATTGCGATTTTTTCTCGAATTTTATAGTTTTTCCATGTTCTAGAATATTAAAGCGCGTCGGAATTCAGATTGTGATGAGTTCGGACTGCAGTGGTGGTGGCAGTGGCAGTTGGAGTGGGGGTGGGTTATGGAGGGAGGAGGGTGCGGGAGCGGGAGGAAAGGGGGAAGGGAATTAATACTAAGTAAATTTCAACTTTTTGAAAAAGAAACCACAACTCTTTCGTACACGCGAGCGGAGCACAGCTAATAGTATATTATTATCAGTATCATGAGCAGAAATCTATCGATAGTTTAAACTTTGTTACTTGTTTTACGGTATTAGTAAGAAACAAATCAGATTTTGAAATGTGATAGATAATATTGTTAATAACTTTTGAATGATATTCTTGTTATGGCTCACCTGTTGGTAGACTAATGAAAATTTATCGATAGTCAATTTCGATTGGCAAGTGTCAACAACACTAATGTTGACGGTCGATCGACGAACAGGACGTGTCGACGAGTCTGTGTTTGTGAATCGAAATAAAATTGAGACTATCTACAAAATATTTAACATGTAAGTGATGAGTTGTACCGAAAATGATAGTGGCCCTTTTGTCGTGTTCTTCTTACCAGCGGTCGTTGGCTGCTTGACCATACTTTTGGCTAGACGTTGGGCCAATTCACAGGTGACCAACACTGCATCCACTGCCATCTCAAGGCGGCGAAAAATCATCAAAGATCCTCTGAAGCGACCGCTTCCGCCAATCGCGTGCAAAATGGTACCTCCTGGCTCTAAAAAATCTGCTGGTTTCGCTAAAAAGGTAGGCACGCATATATACATTTTAACATACTTTATATTTACGGCAATTTCTCTTTCAGGGTTTATAATAGTTGGCGGCAAGTTACATGTACTATGTTTGTAGGAGCGCCGGTATTATTTATTTATTTATTTGTCTTCCGCCTGCCAGGTGTGGTGATTATAGCAAATACCCCAATAGACAGCCCACCGATAATGGCATTGTATTGGGGAGGATTATGTTCAACTGTGGATCTATTTCGGCTGATGATGATTACATACATTTGAATTCTTCAAGTACCTATTTCGTAATGCCTCTTTTCTACACTCATGCACTGTATTTTGTGATGTTTCTCTTATATTTCAATTATTGCCCTTCAGGGATCGTTCCCAGTTGCAGAGGATGACATAAATGGTAATGGCAAACGTGTTGGACGTCCTAACCGCTCATCGTCTATGTCCGGTGCTTCCTTAGCAGATGGGAAACTGATTGAAGGCCCATTGGCTCCCAAACATATCCCATTCCCATACATACCACATGATGGGGAACTACTGTTTGAAATGATGACTGTTGTATTCACATTGGTAGCAACTGGGCTACAGTTCTTGAATTTGTACAGGACTGCATGGTGGTTGCCACATTCATATACTAACCAGGCAATGGTAAGTACAGTACCTACACATATTGATTGCAAGGTCTACAGTAAAGAGTAAAATATCATCACAGTTAAAGTTATTTGCTATGAGATTAAAAATTAGGGTGAAGTCATTTGATTCCCGATTATTTGTGACTTATAATAATGTACTTGCAACTTGTTTTTATAACTAAACTAATTTCAATTACAGATCATTAATTTTGAAAACACTGAAAAAATACAAATCTGTAATTGTATCCAAAATTTGAGGGGACATTGATAACATCCTGCAGTAACTTGTTCCATGTGGTCATGACTAGGGTTGTTGCGAATATCAATATCAGCATCAGCATCCGCAGATTATCAGCATTGTTTTTAATATCAGCGTCAGCATCAGCAACAATCGATACTGATTTTTAATGCTGACATTCAAGTCCTAACTTTTTCAATGAAGACGGGACCTAGCGCAAGTCATGAGGCGTTTTAACCAATTACAGTTACACAAAAAAGCTGTCATTCGATTGTTTTGTTAACATAAATTGGTTGGACATTAGTGATTTATGTGCGACATGTGTGCCTAGTGTAATAATAAGAAATAAAATAAGTAATCCACAAACCATATTCAAATTCAAAATGCCTCCTCCAAAATAATAAATGAAAATAATTTTATTTATGTGAATTATTAATATAATTGATCTAAAAAAATCATCATCAGCATCTGCTGATATAGTATTTGTATTTTGTATTTATTTATTTAATCTTTAGGTACATAAAGTACACTTGTCATCACAAAAATTGATTACAGTTATATTATAAAATTAATCAATAAAATCATGTCAATACAATGTCAAAATGAGTAAAATTAATAACAAAAAAATGTCATAACTACAAATAATAAATCAAGTACAGATAATATAACAATTGGTACAAATATTAGAATGTCAATATAATACAGTCATACATAAAATACTTATAAAACTAAATGTCATGCATGTTAAAGGTTTAGTAAAGTCATTTAAAGAATACAATTCGGTTTTATTTAATAACATTTTACATTTCAGTTTGAATGTTTAGCCGTTGCATTCTCCTATGACACCTGATAACAAATTATAACACTGAACACTGTTATGAATATAGCTTTTAGAATTTTTAGTCAATCTGCATTGTATCTGTGCAAGTTTGTCTATTCCTGGTGTAATTCCTACAGTAACAACCTGAATCAGTAACAACCTTGTTGTTGAGCATGTTATGGCCGACGAGGGTGTTAGATTGAGTTGTCAACAACTTTATGTCAATTTTGTGCCTCGCTCTGGATGGAACGGAGTTTGAAGATGGATTGATATTATTCACTATTTAAAAAAAAAATTACTATGTAATTACATTCTAATATTATTTTTCAGCATTTCCACCTAATCGACCCGCACCTAGTAGCGTTTATAGTTGCAATCATATGCAGGAGGTTACTGCTCAGTCTTACGTTACTTCTACTCAAAGCAGTGTTGGCTCCAAAGCTTATGCCACATGCGACTATAGCTGCCAGGTTTGATATTATTTGCTTATAGTAAAAAAACTTACTTTATTAGTGAAGCAAAGGTCCAGCTCCCTCGCGAGTGATAAGCAATTTCAGTACTGTTCGTAAGCAAAGAATCAAAAGTGAAGTTACCACAAAAATTCTCAAGCATCGCCTTTAAGCAGCTTCTAAAATTTGCCGCTAGAGGCGCGCGTGTAATTTTTGTATCGCCAATAGTTGTATACATAGTACATATTATTTGTGTAATAGAAGCTATAAATTTCCCTAATAGTAAATAAATATAGTTACTGTACTACATATTATTTGCTTGGAAATAACTCTTGACTATTAAATAAAAGCTATTTAATTTTTCATAAACTTACAATACATAAGTTACTAGCTGTTGCTGACGATTTTGCTAGCATAGAGCTCCAATCCTTTGAATTTCAAAATCCCTTCTTAGGGGTTGTTGCATTCTAAAGCAGTTGGAGCTGTGTGTTGATTGATCAGTCAAGCTGATAAAGAGTGATCGCGCTTGCTTGCCGTTTTGAGCTGTGGATGGTGCGCTGCGGCAAACTATATAAGCTTTCGTTTTGAGAGAACTGATGCGCTCTTGTGAGTTTTAACCACTGTTTATGTAAAATGTTTAGCGGCGTACCCGCTGCTGCTTTGAATAGAGCGGATTTCGCCGCGTAACGTCCGCTGGATGTGGCATGTGGACAGATCCTCAGGGTATATACCCTCAGGACCCTCTGGTACAGATATTTTTATGTCTAAAAGAGGGCCCCAAGTATCCGTTGTAATCCCCAAAAAAAATTTTTTTTCGTAAAATAAAAAAATTACTTTAATATTGCGGTAACTTAGATATTGCTTTAAAAATTTATTTTATTCATAAATAAATTAAAATCTTTTTATTTCAGAATGTTCATTCTAGGCGTAGTGTTGGGAGCAATGGCTTGGTGTGTGTACTTCATAGTGCTAAAAAAATATCCTTCTGTTAAGATATTTTTCTTATGCTATCCGTAAGTTATTCTACAAATTCTTTAGTTATCTAGATTATATTGACAATCATATGATACTTACTACTTATACACATCCCCCCAATCGCCCTCATCATCATCGTCAGGTTATTTTTGTCTCCACTGCAGGAGCACAACCCTCTCATGTGCTGGAGACAGACGGAGGATTTGGCCTACACTCCCCGCCTTGGGGAGGCCTGATTGACGTTTTATAATGTATTCCCTTAGTCGCCTTGTACGACATCCACGGGAAGAGTTGGAGTGGTCCTATTCTACTCTACCGGAAACCACACAGCCGTCAATCCCCCCTCACACACACATATATCTACACGTTAATGTTTTCAGCTATTCAATAGCTCTGTAAAAATGGCTTCCCTTATAGTGAAGCTGTGTACCAGTATGTCCGCCGGATAACTCAAAAACTACTAGACTGATTGAGTTGAAATTTGGAACTAATATGAAAAATTGTCTTGGAATGATGGGAAAATGCAATTAAATAAACAGGATTTCAAAAATAATGTAATTGGCGCACATTGTGACGACCCACGTACACTTTGCTGACTTTCCTTAGTACACAAATAAATAAGGATTTATTCAATTGAGTAAAAATATTTTCTTGAAATATTTCAGAGAATTTAATTTTGTTCAAGCAGTATTTATTTATTCCAAGAGTATATTACATGAGCACATCTGTTGTCTGTTTTTATTGTCTAATGATTTGATTAATTTGCCTTTCAGCGCAGTAATCTACCTCATCTACTTCGGGTTCCAAGTGAGTCCGTTCCTCGAGCTCGGCAACTCCACGCCCGTGCACAGCTGTTCGCTGGACCCGCAATTCATCAGGGCAGAAGTGGAGGTGCTAAGACAGGAGTACAACTTGAGGATCAAAAAAATACTCTTCAACTCTATGATGGGAGCTTACTATTCTAGTTTTATACCTTGTTGTTTCGCGCAAGTGAGTTAGCTGACTTCTTATTAACATGCTTCTAAGATAGATAAAGATATTATTTGGTTTAGGGTACAACGCATCAGATGGTCCTTATGAGGCTAATAATTCCCAATCAGCTATTAATAACGGTAGTCTATTTATTAGCTCGACTTGTAACTAGAGTTCGAAATTGTTAAGTTTTTTTTAATGATAATTATCATGCCATCCATGTATTCCTGCATTGTTCCAGACCTACCTGCACTACGAAGTGTACGGTGTATTGCAGCAGGTGTTCTTCGTGTGGGGCGGGCTGGCGGCGCGCTACGCGAGCCAGCTGCTGAGCGCCGCGTACTGCGACGTGCCGCACCGCGCCGCGCGACACCTGGGCCGGTGGCTCGTCGACCACGTGGGTGCGTAGAGCGTAGCGCCTAGCGCGTAGCGCGCACGAGTACACTACAACATACATACATACATACATACATACATACATACATACATACATACATACATACATACATAATGCTCACGCCTTGGTCCCAGAGGGGTAGGCAGAGACGATGGATCGCCATTTTGCGCGATCCTGACGCACCTCACTAGCCTCACTCACATTCATCAACCTTTTCATGCACCTCCTTTTATTCTTCTCACTGCGGACCCCAGCCTTTTTGAGGACGTTACTAATTTGATAATTGAACGTCCTCCTGGGACGACTCTAGCTGTAGATCCTTCCACATTCGCACTGTAAATTTCTTTTGTCAATCTTCTTTTACTCATACGCTCTAAATGTCGAGCGTATGAGTAATAAGAGCGCTGGTGCGCCTGTAGTTGTAGTAGGTAATTAAATATCTTCATTTGCATAGTGCCAGTGGTGTGACACTACAGTGCCCTCAGAGTCTCCGCGTGTACTTATAATAATGAATGTTGGTTGTAGCAGACACTGGCGGGGAGGTGCGCGCGTGGTGCGGGGCGCGGGTGTGGGGGCGCGGGGCGCGCGTGTGGGCGGGGGCGGGGGCGGGGGGCGCGGTGCTGGCCGCCGCCGGGCCGTGCGTCGCCGCGGAGCCGCTCCACGGGCGACACCTGCGCTTCTACGTGAGTACCCGCTTCTCTGAACTAATTTGTAATCATATTTATCAGTGAAAACATTGAAATTATACATGTCATACTTATACTACCGTCATTTTATAATAATAATGTCAAATCAAACCAAATATGTCTATTGCGCACCAAGACATATAAAAATTCGCGCGCGATTTCTAACTGCATTACTGTATCTTCTCACTAGAAACGTGACCACGAGACATAAACGGTGCGAGGAAGACGTGGGCACTATGTCCGAAAATCAGCACGCGAGTAACTGAAGTAAACAAATGTCTATAACGGTTATATCTTGATAGGATTTTTGTGTGAGGACGTACCCCTATAATATATACTTGTATTAGATCATTATGCTTATAACCTGTGTGGTTGACGTTATCCTACTAATGTTATAAATGCGAAAGTTTGGATATTTGGATGTTTGTTACTCAATCACGCTTCAACCACTGGACGGATCGGGATGAAACTTGGCACACATCTAAGTTAGGTCCTGGAATAGGACATAGGATAGTTTTTATCTCATTCTTATAAAACATCTCATTCTTACAGGAAATACGTAGTTTGTGATTTAAGTTGTTCACGCGGACGAAGTCGTGGGCATCAGCTAGTAATAAATAAAGTAGACTGTTTTTACCGTAGGAAAGTCTTTGCCGCTAATTAAAATAAATCCTTTTTGTTCGCAGGTGATGTTCATAAATCCATCAAAGTATTTATGTTTATCCCTCTGCCTCCAACTATCCCTGATAGTGCTGCAGCTGTGCCTCTTGTTCAGCTCAGCGCCTTGGCACCATTTCTTATCGACATTAACACTACTCTTCATAAACTACTACACACTGTTCAAAATGGTCAGAGACTATTTGGTGACGTCAAAGGTGTATAAGGCAGAGAATATGATACAGGACAAAAATGGTACAGTACCTGTAAGCAACTGAGTTACGCGTAGATTTCTATTTCTATGTGTTAAGGTCCATATTAGGACGGGCCGTGCATAGGTGGGCGCAAAAACTTCATCAGGCGAAATTCGTCCACTGCTGAACGTAAGCCTCACCTATAGAATGCCTCTTATATTGATCTTTTTGCGCCCGCCCATGCATGGCCCGTACTAATGTGGATAAAACTTCAGTCCCCTATGCACAAAGCCATGTCTCCAAAAATTGTTTCAATGCGATGCGTTGCGAAGTTGAAAGAAAATACAGGGTGAAAATATCGAACGCCACTTGGTGGGGAGTACCATAAATATGAAAGGTAGCAAATGTTATTGACAGTTACGTAGTAATATTTAGTATTATTATCTACCTCTACACTTGCCTTTTTAGATTTTCAAATCAAATTTCGATTTGATTATACTCATTTACCTACCAGAAGGGGGCGGAGGGGGGGGGGGGGGGGGGGGTGTAGCTTTTAGGGGTTGGTGGAAACGCCGTAATTTCTACCCCATTACCTAGTTAGTTTTCATGTTCTTCCTTAAATTTAAGATGCTATGTTTATTAGATAGATTTGATCCCCATGATTGACTCCATCGGTTGTTATTTCGTGTATATTCGATTTCCGGCTGAGGCAAATAATTATTAATGCAGTTATACTTAAATAAAAGAATGTTCGCTACCTTCAATATTTAGGGTACATTCCATATTTTCATCCTGTTTATTTATGCCCTTGCGCAGTAAGGTTTCTGCTGAATTTAATAATAGCAATAATTCGAACAAGGGAGCACAACCGCTATTTTTCGGTTTGTCTGAACCGAAATGGGTGTTTTTAACTAATTTATAAAGGCATATCTCAGGTTGAAATTATATTTTTGATAAACCGATAAATAGGGGTTTCGGTTCCAGAAAATTAGATAAAATGTATCGACGCAAAAAAGCATTAACGCTGTAACCCACATCGGTTTAAATTTTTTTTTATTGCAAATAGGAATCAGAAAACAAATCTATGTCGAATGTCTGGTACCCGTGTATCTTAGAGACTGTTCGAAATTATCAAGATAATTATTTTCTTTGATAATTATCATGATATATAATAGCTTGATCTCTTTGATTTTTTATTTTCGTATTCAATCATTCTTTGGTCTGAAACTAGGTGAGGTCTAGTGATGAAACTAATCTCAAATACAAATTATACTAAGTAGTCAATTCAATTATTTTCCCTAATAGTGGCTCTTCTTTTAAGATATTAACTATGTAGTCTGTTTACAGTAAACACTTTTTTTTAAGTTGATACTTAACACATAAAAAGTTGACACTTAACATGTAAAGTGACATTGATAAAGTTAGCGTTAATTATTGTTTTACGATTTTTATTATTATCAAGATAATTATGAAGGTATTATCAAGATCATTATCAAATTATCCAGGTATTATCAAATAATTCTCAGTGATAGTTATCACTTCGAACACTGCTTAGGGACACTGGACCCAGACCATTCCACGTTGATTTATTTTCGATATCGATTTGGGTGGATTTGTCGAATTATTTTCACCCCGTAAAATACATTCCATGTAAAAGTAACTTCGCATTGCATCGCTTGCTGAGACTAAAATTGATCTGTTGTTAATTTGTAGTTGTGTGTGTACTTAAATGTTTTATAAACCGCTCATCTTACGTTAAGGCTTCGATCAAAGTGTATGTAGCATTGAATGTTAAAAAGACTGACGTTGACTATTTTCACTTTACCGTTTCGTTGGAAGGTGCGGATTCAGATAAAGCAGATGTGCCATTCCAAATTGTATTGGCTTACGAAAACAAAAGTAACAGATATTACTTTATTCCTGATGTGTTTACGCTTGACCTCAATCTCACCTAATTTTAAGTGATGAGGCCTAAGGTCAAGCGCGCTAAATGATAAAAGTTGTACTTGTCCAGAAGTACCGAAGCTGGCAGGGAGTTCCATTCCTTAGCAGTTGGCATTATGAAAGAGGAAGCAAAACGCTTCGTGCGTGAGCGTGGTATGTCTACTACAAAAGGATCAAGTCCCTCCCCAGTAGTCCGGTGATGGGGTGAAGAATGAAGTCGGGCAATGCAATTCCTGGGCAAACTCCCCAAGTAGTAATCTGTAGAAAACCTAAAGAAAGGAGGCCGCACTGATGAGATGGTGTTCCGAAGTGGAATGCAAAGTTTACTTGGTAATCCACACCTGTTTTTGCTGCTACTGTCGCTTTGGAAGACGGAATAGAGTTTATTTTCGTATGTCAAATTGATTTGGAATGGAATATACTTAATTTGCCCTTTGATACACTAGGCTAAAAAATATATATGTTGGCCGCCTATTTGAGTTGTAATTCGTTTCCCACTGAATAAACAACTTTGTACAGTATGTATAGTTGGTTATTCGTTAGGGATGTATATTCTTGTATGATTTAGTCTAGTATATCTTTAGACCTCAGAACAATAATGCTTTTGTTATTGTTCTGAGCTTCAGGCGTTTGAAAAGAAAAAAAGAATTAAACTGCAATATTCTAATTCGCACCTATTTGTAACTACTCTCCTTCCTTCTATGTAATTTAACGAATGACATAATAATAAAAAAAAATAGTATAGTACTATTAAAGACACGTACCTTGAGCTATGACCTTGCGCATATTGTTAGGTATGTTTGGTATTGAAGTTTAGGTCCGTCAGTCTGACCTCGTCACCCGCGCCAGAAGAGCCTAATAGACATGCAAAAGATTATAGAAGTTGGGTCAATTGGGACGGATCCATAGGAGTAAAAGGGATAGTGGTTCTCTTTTTCTTTTACACACAAATCCGTCCCTCTCAGTTGAACAACCAAATTGGTACGTGCGTTAGGGGCTTTACTAACTAGAAAATGATATTTCCGTAAAATTTTGAGACAGAAGTGTAGAGGTCCAGCTCATTATCTCAGAGCTCAAGTTACGTGTCGCGTATTGTACGACTCGTTTTCAATGTAATGTCGATCGTTGTTCATTTGACTTCAGTTGCACTGAAAACGGGCTTATTGGATCTGGTCAAGATTTATGTATGGTTTACTTACAAGTCAGCTGTGGAATAAAATGTGAACAATATACTTGCCATAATGAATTGTTTTATTTGACTGCCTTGTTGGCTTAGTGGTTTGGGCGTCCACCTCATATGTAGAGGTTATGGGTGGTTTAGGTTCATACTGTGTATAGACACAAGAGTAAAATTAATACCTCCATCGAAACCAGTTATTAAATTCTGTTATGTAGACTACTGAAGGGACTATATCTGGGTGTTGTATTTGTGAGTAGTCAAGTTTCCAAGTTAAAAATAAGAAAAATCAACAGGAATAGATTTATTTATAACTTGATTTTTTGGTACAAATAATATAATTATTTCTTAGCTTAAATTTGTTTATATATTTTACAAAATGATAGACAGTTGCAGTCTAACTTATTGCAGTCTAACTTATTATTATTGACATTAATCTCGGTCTAAAAGCAAGGCATGACAATTCCATCAGATAGGCTTGATTGATGCTTTGTGTCAATCTATTTCGTTACTATCCAAGATGCTACCTTTTGGCTATCATTGATTTGAACTTTCATTGACTTCATTTTGTCTCTAACTATGTCACAGGCACTCAACAACTCTTGATCTTTCCGTGTTAATGCATTCAGTCTTACAGTATGTCTGAATTCCACTAATGTATCTATCAAAGAGTTGGAAACATTCTCTTGGGAAGATTCTTGTAGTTTCAAGCCGAATCTTATTAGTAAATCAGTTATATACTCGGCTATTAAAATAATAGGTACAGGATAGTATTCACTAGTGTCTGCCTTTATTATTTTATTTGTACTACTGATTAAAGTCAGTAATGTATTAATGCAGGTAGCAGTGTCAAAGTCAGATTTTAAAGCTTCCAGATTAGATTCCTCTATTTTCTGTAAATTGTTTAATATTTTGTCTTTATAATCACCATTCTGTGTGGCATTATTGTTGACGTAGATGAAGGCATCTTTGAGAAAGAACTTGAATTTGTTCAATACTTCCTCAGCAGTCTTCATTACTTGATCATTAAATTCGATAGGGTATCTATAATTCGACATTAGACAGGCCATTCTAAAAGTGTCCGAACTATATTTTTCTAGTAATGTGGGAATGGATATTGTGTTCTTTAATGATTTTGACATTTTAACATCACCTTTGACATGTAAATGACCAACATGGATCCAGTAATTGGCCCATTGTCTTGTGTTATGAAAAGCACAAGATTGGGCTTCTTCATTCTCGTGATGAGGGAATCTGAGGTCTATCCCACCAGCATGGAAATCTATTTGCGACCCAAAGACCTTACTGACCATGGCTGAACATTCTATATGCCATCCTGGTCTTCCTTTACCACAAGACAGGTCCCAAAAAGGCTCTCCAGGTTTAAATCCCTTCCAGAGAGCAAAGTCCATTTTATTCCTTTTGTCTTTACTTGATGGTTCTCCTGACTCCTGCATGTTTTGTAGTTTACCATAGGCAGGAAATTTGCTAGTGTCAAAATATACAGAGCCATTAGCAACAGAGTATGCCATGCCAGAATCAATTAGAGTTTTCACGAAGCTATCAATAGAATTAATATGTTCAGATACTCTGGTGATTATTAATGGTTTTTCTACATTTAGACTAGACATGTCGAGCCAAAATTCGTGCTCGTACTGTTTAGCTAAAGTGCTGTAGTCTGTTTTAGTGTCATTGGCCTTCCTGATGATCTTATCATCGATATCTGTTATGCCCATGGCCGTGACTAGTTTGATGTTGAAGAATGACTTTAGGATTCGTTGTATGATGTCCAGTTTCACGTAGCAGCTGGCATGACCGATGTGAGCCGCATCGTAGACTGTAGGGCCACAGGAATACCAAGTAGCAATGTGTGGGTCATTCAGAATTACAGGAACCTTTTCTTCGGCGACACAGTTGTAAATATACATACCGGTCGGATTCCCATTCGGCATCAGCCATTTGGTTTCCTTGTATGGCTTCAAACTGCACACGTGTGATAGTTTTCTTGAGATAACCGGAAAAAGGTTTCGCATTTTTAAAATATTCAAATAATAATCAAAATATCCATCCACACAGCTGATTGCGAGCTAATGTCAAAATAAACTCGTTTCATTAGCCACTAAACAATGTTAAACAAGAATAGACTGATGTTTCCATAAGAAAGAAAAGGAAAGCAAATGTAACAACTTTGGGATCCACTGGAACATGCGCTGGGCGCTGGATAGACTGGTAACGAAGGATAGTTACGATTCTTGAATCTTGTACATAAAGATAGCATCAAGATTAAGTTCCTTTTCTTAGAGATAGTTATTATTGCACAAACAATATAATTTGCTCGGAACAAGTACTCCATGTCTTTTTTGTAACTTTCGATGAGACGGATGGCCTTGTTGCCAAAGCTTTAATAATAATTAAAAAAAGAACAAACGTCAACAAGCTTTTAATTTAGAAGTTAGAAACATTATTAGATAGTTTTTCTGATAAAGATGGTTACTTTTGCACCGGACGAAGTTGGTTTACAAGACAAGTCACCATGCGCCAGCATCAGAGCCGATCTTAAGATGTGTTTGCTAGAAAGTGATTGCTGCAGAAAGGTTAGAATTAACTTGTTTTTTTTTGTATTTTTGCTGATAAAATTCATTCATATTTTTGTAGGTTAGCAGTATAGGTATTATTTTTAATTTATTTTTTTAAGGACAAAAAGACCCCCCGTGAATGTTTGAAAGACAAACTGGTCTCAGATGAGTGCCTCCAGCTGCATCAAAGTTTCTTTGAATGTAAAAGGTCTTTGGTAAGTGTATTATTTATTATTATTCAGTCCTTCAAAAAAGAGCCGTGGTAGCCTAGTTGGTTGTGCACTCGCCTCACATGCATAGAGGTCAAATCAAACCCAACAATGATCTCTATGTACTACTAGATGGAGCGTTCCAAACAATCGCTCTGTTCCACGCAAGTAGCCACAACTCTTTCACATTCACTTTGAAACTCGTGCAGTTACTACACAGAACATTTAATTATTACTAAATATTGACCCAACAGTTAAATAATGTCATGAGATGCCTGTATAATGCTGCCACAATGATTGTTCAACTCCAGTATCAGTAGACAAAGGCAATCCAGTTGAAGAGGGGGTTAGACAGGGGGATGTTATATCTCCGAAATATTTACCAGTGCACTGGAGAATGTCTTTAAAACACTGAACTGGAGGGGACAGGGCATAAGTATAAACGGCGAGCACATCTCACACCTTTGATTTGCAGACGACATAGTTGTGATGGCAGAGTCGCTGCAGGATCTTGAGGAAATGCTGACCAGCCTCAACTGCTCTTCCAGACGAGTAGAGTAGGTCATAGGATGAACATAGACAAGACGAAAGTCATGTGAAACTCACACATCGACCTAAGCCCGGTTATCGTTGATAATGTCAATATCGAAGTTGTTCAGGAGTACGTCTACCTAGGACAGACAATAAAGTTGGGTAGAAACAATTTTGATAGGGAAGCTGATAGAAGAATCCAGTTGGGCTACCCACAGCATTTGGAAAATTGCGTCAAGTCTTCACTTCGCCGTCAAAGTCTTTAATCAGTGCGTCCTGCCTGCCCTACAGTGCAGAAATGTGGACACTGACAGTGGGTCTGATCCACAAGTTTAAGTCGCTCAGCGAGCTATGGAGAGGGCTATGCTCGGGGTTTCTTTGAAGGATATGATTCGTAATGAAGAGATCCGACGAAAAACGAAGGTGACAGACATAGCCCAAAGGATTAGCAAGCATAAGTGGCGGTGGGCGGGCCACATCTGTCGCAGAACCGACGGCCTATGGGGCAGAGTGGAGTTCTGGAGTGGAGACCACGGATTGGAGGGTGGGACGCCCCGCCGTCATGTTGTTTATACCACAAGGACCTTTTACTTGATTGTCCTTCTGATACGGACCGGAACCGACGACCTAAAGAGGGTGGCCGGAAGCAGCTGGAAGAGGAGGACCGGGTGTGGTGGCGTTCATTGGGGAAGGCCTATGTCCAGCAGTGGGCGTCTAAAGGCTGACATGATGATGATGACGTCAATCTATTTATTTAGAAATAAATTCCTATATCACCAAGGACATTTTATTTAGATGAAATTCGTTACTTACAGTTTGGTTGCATAGTTTAAGAGATAATGTAAAATATCAAATACGCGAGAAAAATGTTTACCGCCCGACGAAGTGGGCACAGGTCAACTAGTTATTAAATAAATCTCTAACCAAGTCTTAACTACTTACTCAAGCTTGATGGGATGTCTGTTTGTTATTGTTAAGTCTCATCCTATATTTTGGACACCTTATCAACTTCAGGTTATTTATTTGCAGCTCGACAACAGAAGAAGATTCCGGGGTCACAAAGGGTACTAATTTTTAAATGGCCAGTTGAATAGTTATGTTTTAGTTATTTATTGTGATATAAAGTATTGACATATTGTTGTAATTAAAGGGAGTTGTTAATTTTTCCTAATTTTTCCTTGATTTATTAAAATTTTCACACCTGTGTAGTTTTAGAAGAATCCTCGCTATTGGACTTTTACATTCCTTGGGACTCTGCCATGTGTCCATCATTATCAATTCATGCCACCTCCTGCGTAATGGGACTGTTAGAGGCTGTCAATTATAGAGCCTGTAGAGAGGGTTAGCAAGATGATGAAGCACTTGCTGTGTGTTTCTGTGAAAAATTTGAATGCAATAGCTGCATCACAAATGAGTGTCCTGGGTGTGGCTTACTCTGAACCCAAAGATAAGTCCTTGCAAATATAATAATTAAGAAATATTACTGTATAAAGCTATGTTTAATGTTTAGGTAAAATTAAAACACACAAATTATTTTACAAAAATAATTGAAATTTATTTGAATTGTCTACATTTGCAGCTTTTCAAGCTAAATAATACATTATTATAATATACATACTTTTTATTAACGCTCTTAGCTACCTAAAGTACAGTCAGCTGTATAGATTGCAACTACAATAAATTAGTTTTGTAACTATATTTATATGATTTTATATAAATAAGGGATTCTACTAATAAATATTCACACTACTGGTCATGGAAGCAAATCTTAGATCTTAATTTTAATTATTTATTATGACATTTTAAAGCTTGGCCATTAATTTAAGGTATAACTAAAATTACATTGTATATCCATCCCTCTTCTATCATCGCACTATCAGGCGTGGTGAGGGACTTCATCCTTTTGTAGTAGACATACCACGCTCTCGCACGAAGCGTTTTGCTTCCTCTTTCATAATGCGAACTGCTAAGGAATGGAACATCCTTCCAGCTTCGGTATTTCCAGACAAGTACAATTTGGATCTTTTTAAAGGAAGAGTAAATAGGCATCTTCTGAGTAAGCGCTCTCCACCTTAGGCCTCATTGTCACTTACCATCAGGTGAGACTGAGGTCAAGCGCAAACCCATCAGCAATAAAAAAAACTTTATGACATTTAATAATTCAATTCGTAGACGTTTGATTACACATTTTCTTAAATTATCTACGCAGTTGACTGTACCAACTTAAACCAAAGTAACAATTTATTACAAGCATTATTGAATATAGCTTAGAAATTTAAAAAGGATTGCTTAGGTTTACTCCTACTTATAGCTAATCTAAAATGGATTAAATTAGAAATGCCTACATGTTATTATTTCCACCTCAACTGCTTCGAATGCTACGACGTAGAACTCGTAGCAATGCGTAACCACTGTATGAAACGCTTGCAATCAAGCACGGTTCCAATGTTACCGCTCGGCCACGACTTTTGGCTTAGCGGGACGCGGCACGGTGAGCGGCGCGGTTTCGGCAGGCGGAGGGTTGGCCGCTGATTGCGGCGCCTCGTGGCGTGCTGCTAACATTTTTGTACATTTGTTCTCGCCGCTCGCCACCCCGCTCCTAGCTGCCGCTGGCAGCGGCAAGGTCGTGGCCGAGCGGTTATGCCGATTACTGAGGTCGATAGGCTGATGTTATATCCAATGCCTTAATAACATTAAAAACTGTACAAGCTCTTGTCCGCGGCGTCAAACGTTTTGTAAACGTCTCCTTTGTAGGAATGCAATACATCGATCGTTAGCGAGTCCGTAGTCCGACTCGCTGTTGGCCGATTTTCCGGTGGCCGTGACCACAACCTATTTTGAGGGCTAGGTCCGCGCCTGCAATTGCAACTCAAGTTTTATCGTGACTACGTCGTCGTGTGATAGAACAAGATTTATGAGAACAGACGATCTCGTTTGTCATTGCCTCATGCTTGGGAGCCTACTCAGTAAGCATCTAACGGGTCTTGACATGTGCCATAAGCGTTTGCAGTCTAACTGTCGTAGTTAAAACCCCAAATGATTATCAGAAAAAAAGTAACCCACTTTTTTACTCTCTGATGGGTTATCATTATAGACATAAGCGTTTAGTCTTGATTTAGATATCTGAGGTCTTTAATGATCGTAGTTTGACGCCAAACGCTTATAATATGAGCATAAATCTCCTACAACAATCCTAAAGCAGTTTATACAATTTCAGTATACTTCTCTAATATTTTTATCTATACCAAACTACATTTTAAGTATTATTTTTATCTGCAAGCCTTTATTTTTAATAACTACCTACAAATTGACCTAAACTTAGCACCATGACGACAAACAACATAATTTTTTTTTTTGGGCCCGTTTTTTTATTACTTTTGTGTATGCTTTTTTATATGGCCTTTGACTTATTAAATTGAGTAAACTTATAGAATACAAAGTGGGACAAAATATCCATATGGAAATTTCTGCTGTCGCACCTCTAAGTTTTAATTTCCATTTGATGTTAAAGAGAATTCTCGGGGCGTTCTCGTTGGTCTAGTGGCTTGGTCATTTGACATTGGGCGCCAGAGGTCGTGGGTTCGATTCCCACCGGGGACAGACAAATTTGTACAAGTTTGTCCCGGTCTGGATGTTATATTTGTGAATTATCCTATCCTTGTTTAATTCTCATAGCACAGGCGAAAATCTTAAATTGGGATTAGACAAGACAAGTGTGTATTTGTATATAATATTTATATTTTATTTATTTCTCGTGCAATTTATGCTCAGCAGATTATTTTGTCACACCTTGAATTAGACTTTCATGGCACCAATGTTCTTAAAGATTAGATTTTCGACAAATATTTTGTGCTTGCTTGAAGCCAATAATGTGCGTAATATATTATTTATTATTAATAATTTTATTGTATCACAATGTTAGGTATGATGTTGGTCTTCTATAAATAACAGTGCATTAATTTATTTAATTAATTTCAAGTTTCAATTACCACTTAATCTAAATAGATTTTTTTAAATGCTCCAGTCTACTATACCTATATAATTTTTACGTTGTTACTTTGCATGAGAATGTTTTATTAAATAAGTCTAAATATCTAAGTAATTAACAAATTATTGTCTCATGCAGATTTTCTGAGATTTGAACGTATAAGCGATATTTATTGAAAAAATCAGCATAGGTTCACCTACTTTCGTACTAATTAATCTTTTATTTATCTTAGTATGACTTAAGGCCGATTTAGTCTATTACTGATAGATAAACGCGTTTTATAAAATGTTTATACTTGAATGTAATAAAGTGTACGCGCGGCCTATTGGCAATATACTAAGATGAGCCTGACCATTAGTGCTATTCTCTAAAATACAAACTCATGTGCGAGTCTCACTCAAGTAGGGTTGCCAGATGATAATTTGATAAAGGAGGTATAAAAAGGTGGATTTTCTGTAAAAAAGGAGGACATTCACAATTAAACGAATTATTTATATTGTTTTAATCATATTTAGCTGAGCTGCCAATTTTTGCAAGAAGTTCTTGGTTTTTCAATAAATAATTATGAAAATCTTCACATGTCATGTTTTTGAAGTTGTATTGAGTAAGAATTAAAGATTTAACTAACTGCACACTTAGTCTTACTCTTAGTAGGCGCACGACACGAAAATTTCAATGACGTTTAGCAAAAAGGAGGACGTACAGTAGGTAAGGGAGGACAAAACATGGAAAAGAATGACAAGTTCTCCTTTTGGATACCACCTGGCAACCCTACACTCAAATTACTTCACTCACTTAGAAACCTAAGCCTCTTGACCTTGGTTTGGCATTCTGTAAACATTCCAGAGCACTATCGAAGTGAACTGAGTTCTTAGTTCACCTCCTCACTTAGTACTCTGGAATATTTAAATGGTTTCGAAGTGAGTGAAGTCACTTGAGTGAGACTCGCACATGAGTTTGTATTTTAGAGAATAGCACTTCTGGCCAAGGTCACGCAATACGCTTTCGGGCCGCCCCGGCGTAGATGTCGCCCCGCCCGTACGGAGTAATAACGCTAAGTCGAGCGCCTAAGCCACATTTTTACGTGTATTGTCTGACAATAGGTTATCAAAAACGTAGGTATTTCCGTTTTACTTGAGAGTGAGGTGTCTGTTACGTAGTAAACTTTTAAGTAATCCGTGGCCTAAGTATTTTTTAGGTGCGTTCAAGTGTAGAAATTAGAAACCACTTGAATTCAAGCTTAGAATCTTGATTGCCGCGTTGAATGTGTCATTTCGGGTAACCGCAATGTGTCAATACACATGTAACCCGTTTCAATAAAGTTAAGACAATGAACGCGCTCCGTATTATATCAGAAATTATAACATTAAAAAGTCTAAGAAGAAGTATTAATCATATAAGATATGTATCACAAGATATGCAAGAAACTATGGACCTAGTGAACAAAAACAAATATACGGTAACCTTTAGGACATATAGCTTTCTCGTATTTTTCTACTTTGTTTGCCTCTTGGAAGACATTACCAAGTAAAATAATTTATAACAAATTATTTGTAAACATAAAGTATTAATTCTGAAAGTACCTGTTCCGATTGTTTTAGGTAAATTAGATGTGTAAGTTAATCTTTGATAGCCGCTTTTTATTATTTGATAGATTTACATGAACTTGACAACTTTAATATAATGATAAATTTTACTTAAATTGTGTCAGATTTGACATCTGTAAATAAAATGGACAAATTTTAAATTAGCCTATTACTTTTTTACTGGATTTCACTTTAGCATACTAGGAATAGAGAATTAGCTAATTTTGGAAACGTTGTTGCCCTCAGAATTAAGCCTTTTTTCCATCAGTCTAATTCTAACATATACGTTAGGAAAGTTAATATTTTTTTTACAGGAAGTGCACGAATAGTAGAAAAATATTGTAGGAGAATAAAATAGATAATTTGTTCTTAGTAATATCTTTTTCAATTATTTTGTGAATATTTATAATTAATGCGGATTTAAAAGCGTTTTCTATTGATCACAAAATTACTAGTATAATTGAACTCTTAAGTCAGATTTTAGTCTAGTACCAACAACCGCATAAAAAGCGTTTGCGACCATAAACTCGCGATTTCAGTACTAGACTAAACTAGACTTAACTTAATTCTAATATTAGCAGTAATAGAACACGTTTCGTCCAATCTAACGTCTTTCTTAAGGGGGTACGTCACGGTGCAAGTTTAATATAAAAGAGGTATGTTATTGGGCCCGATTCTGAAGGCACACATTTAAAATTTGACAGCGCTAAATTGGTTTCGCCTTTATCTTCATAATACTGTGTGACAAGGATAGCAACAGTTTTAGTGCTGTCAAATTTTTACGTTGTGCCTTCAGAATCGAGCCCATTGTTTATCTATGTAGTGAACGACACCAGGAATTACCTTTTTGTGTGAATATAATATAATAATCAATCATATATTAATATTGGGCTCGATTCTGAAGGCACAATGTTAAAATTTGACAGCACTAAAACTGTTGCTATCCTTGTCACACAGTATTATGAAGAAGACGAAACAAATTTTAGCGCTGTCAGATTTTAAATGTGTGCCTTCAGAATCGGGCCCATTATTATATTAAAATGCTATCGATGATCACTTACTTGAATAAAATTTGCACAGTGGTACCCTCTTAAACGTTTAAATTGTAATACTTGGTCCAGTTAAGTCACCACTTGTGCTTTCGTTGACCTATTTCCAGCCGCAATATAATTATTATTCATATCATATCTAGACCAAAATACCCATATTGAAGAGATGATTAAATAATTTAATTGTTATTACGAAGAGAAGATAATCCATAATTTTTTAAAAGTTGCTCCAATGATTTGCACCATTAATTAAATAGTTATTTTTTCAAACTGTTGTTCTTACTAAAATAAACTCAATTCGATGGTTTATGATATACGGAAATATAAAAATTTGCTTGTTAAAATATCGATTCTGCAGAAGAACAATTTGGGTATTTGGTTATACTTTTTAATTGTATTGCGCACCGTTTGCTTAAAAAAATGGCTGTCGATTGTCGAAGAAATGATGCTAGCTTTTTCCACATAGCCGATTCAATAGTGTTTTTCTAGAAGTGAAAATGACTTTGGTTGAATAGCTTTATTTATGTTAAAAGATCTTTAAAATGACATTTATATAATTGTTAATATACGACGTGCAATCAATATCCTTTCATACTTTTCTTTCTTAGTATGGAAGGTGTGCAATAGAATAAGACAGATAACTTCTAAATGAACTTGCTTATCTATTTCGTTTCTTCGCCAATTTATTGAAAGAATGTAATTATTTTTTGAACCACTAGAGAAATGACAATAATGGTAATAATGATATTTGACGTAACAGAGTTTTACGCAAATTACGCAGAATGCCACATTTATTATCTTTGGCATTTTGCTGTGGTTTCTGCTGTTACCCATTCGAAGGCCATCAATTCTACGACAATCCACTCCCCATATCACTAACTTAACCAACCTCCTAGTTTCAAAAGTCTACAAAACCACACAGTCCAGGCCACCAAGGCCCTCCTCCCTCTACTAGAAAGCCTGTATGGGCCTATAAAGCCCAGTGTAACCGCACAACCTGGCCCTTAACGCTGTAACAATCATCGCTGCACCCGACAAATCGTCCATCAAGTTGGCACATTCGCAGACGAGTAAGTACATCTTGTCTCCGTGGGTGGCCACGGATTTGTGAAGGGCGATCTTCCTCATGCCCACGGAGTGGGGAAGGTTGCGATAGATCATTCGAGCTCCCGTCCAATAGAGCCAGTTGCGCTCGAAGCGTTCACCGTCATCGCCTTCAAAGACCTGGAAGAAGAGATTTGAGGTCAATTAAGTTTTTTTGATTTTGTACTTTCAGCATATATGCGCAATGCTAGCGATAATAAGATAGAAATTTACACGCTAGCAGGACTTGAACCTGCGACGGATCTATTAAACGCTCAACTGTTTTTGCTAGGTTTCAGCATATTCGCCGCGAAGAGATTGATCATAGGTCACTTCAAGTCCTTGGCTTGCGTGTAAATGTTCTATATTTCTTTAAGAATTACAAATAAATTTATTCTTTCTTATATCCTCATCACTTTAACTGCGGGCGGTCAGGCAACATATGTGGCCTGCTCACTGGCGGATCAGCTAACTAATCCTTTCGGTTTCATTTACGCCTTAAAATTCCTTTTCTAGCGTAAGCAGCTTTCCTCGCGATGGTAGCCTTACTTCACTAAAAGCTTGTGTTATGATTATAATCCGTACTTATGTTCTGCTAAACTCTCCACTTTGAACCCTTGACTTACGAACGAACAACGCTCTGCTAACTATAGCGTGGAACCGAGTTAAACAACCGTCGGAGTAATATGACAGTTATCTAACAGTGCTGTGGGATATGTACGTTAGACGGTCCCTCCAACTCACCGCACCTCATTCCCCAAAGCCACTGTAGGCTCAATCGACTGGTTTACATTTGAATGAATACACACCTTATAAACACTAATAATAAATCCAGTAGACGGCGTATGAGATTTCTTCGGTCCGCCCGCTAAGTCACTAAAAGGTGGTCTGCATATCATCGCCACTTCACTGTACAAGTCCAGCGTGTGCGCAGCTGTGTACCTTATCGTCTTAGGATCGAACTTGGCCAAGGAAGCACACCGCATATTGTTGTAGAACAGCAACGGATCAGTTTGCGTTGTATTTATCACATAATACGATATGAATGGAAATTCTGCATTTCTCTCCATGTTCGCCAGTAACATGCCTCCAACAGCCGTGTTCGCTTGAGCTACTTCTGTAAGCAATTCCCCTGCAGCAGATTTCTGTTTGAAAAGAGGTTTTGTAAGCGGAGATTCAAGGATTGGTTCTATAGGTTCTAAGGGGCTCATTAGGTGAGCCAGAATGCAGAGTTTTGGATCGGCGATTTCGAGTATGCTGAGGGAGTTTTGCGTCTTTGTTGTGATTCCTTTTTCTGGTGTCGGAGGTGGTACTGGTCTCTGGAAATGAAATAATTCTTCAATTAGTATTAACAGTTTATATCATTTAGTAGCTATAATATCAACGTTCGTAAGTTTTGTTGTCACTACCATCATGTTGGACATTGGTCGGTCCTTCTCCCGCCTGCAAAAGATTAGCAAGTCAACTTTAATTTCACTCATGTTCAATATCACTCTTTCTTTATCCTAGCTATTTCCAGGATATGCGAGATAATTTTGAGGCGCCATTCCTTTCGGTTGTATGCATAATTCTATCTCAATCTAGGTTAATGAGTTTTACTCGTCCGAAATATAGATTAATGTTAGTCACCATGTTATCAGTTAAAACAGCTGCTGCTTTTACTTATACAACGATATCCTTGTTAAAAATAATATCATCAGTAAGACCGAAGAACAAAAAAAGGCGGCCGCGAATCGGAAGGCATATGTCCAGCTACAGACGTTAGCAGACTGATGATAATGATGTTAGCCAGGAAGGATTCAGTGACAAATTTAAACATACCGGAACACCATCAGGCAGAAACCTCTCCAAGGCATGCGCGGGAATCACAAAGCAGTCTTTCTCGAGCGTCGCCAGAGACACCGGCTCGGTGGTACGGCGGCGGTCTGACCCGGGCGCAGCGGTCGGCCGGTGGTCCCAGCGCAGTAGCGACACCGACGGGTCCCGGGTGACCAGCGGCTGCGGGGGCTCTGAATCCGGGCCAGCGCCCACGCCGAGGACTGGACCGCATCGCTCTGGAACCACAAGTGAGGATGGTTGAAATGCGAAGGTAACTACGTGATAAAACCAACGACCCTAAAGCATACCCGTTTTAGCTTCAAACCATTAAAAGAATGTACATTAAAAGTCACTTCTTTCTGTTGTCTAAAATAATAACTGCTACGAATTATGGCGCATAACAGCGCTTGCAGTACATAAAGCCTACTTCTGCGATCAATATTCCTTTACAATTGTCGTTAGAAAACATGTCCCTAATACGTAAGAAAGCTCGCTTAAACTTTCACTAATTGGCAGACAGAATATTACATGCAATAAAATTAAGAGTACCTGTAAATAATTCGTGTACACGTTTACTGTTGACTTTTACAATCACTTTAGAGGAATTTCTGAGTGTCTCATTAAAATGGATCTAGGTATGTTTTGAAACCTCGTCGACTGGTTCCGTGGTCCGATAACATTTGAATAACAAAGGTATGCATGCACACAAATCACAATGGTTGTGATACAATCGCTACAGAACTATTCAGAGCGAAATGCTAAGATAAATTTATATAGATGACATTATTATGATGGATTCATTATTGATGTGATCACATGTTCGGATGGGTTATTTCAAATGTTCGTCGCCCCCGTCCCCCTAGTTGCATAAATATTTTTAAAACACGCTGTAACATCATGTGCAGTTGCTCGCAAGTAAATTAACGTCGCTGAAATAGAATGTTTAGACTTTACAGCCAAAACTCTCGGCCGATTTCAGCCGCTCTGAACTGGCTCAAGCTGGTAAATGACGCGATAGTTTAGTACTTTAGAACTAAGTCCCGCTTCGCTATTTAAACTGTTCTCTGACTTTTTACTAAACAGAAGTTGGATAATGCAATGTGGTTGTAATTCGTGGAGCAACATTTTAAAGCACTGACTTACATTTTTAGCAAACTTAAATCAAAGAGTGGGTTTCACATTGTTTTTTAACGTATTCCGAATTTAAGTTCCTGGACCAGAATTCGGTATTCATTCATGCATATATACAACTGTCAGATTATTCCAGTGGCTGCTCTGCTCATGAATATGCTGAGTCCAGTAGCGCAAGCGCACAAACATGAGATGTCCGTCTGTCTGTCAAAGTATTTATAGCGCTTGTGACGGCCCGCATGCTTGCGCCATGTGTTATTAATGAACAAACTAATGAGCACGATGTAGATTCTTGGTGAGGTAATAAAAATATTTGGACTTGGCTTGGGTAAAAACTTGCTAAAATCTTCTAGAGCAAATCAGCATTCCAACATTAAAGGAATGATTGAATACGGTTTAAGTTTTGAGGATTCGATCAAAATCACTTGGCTGTCGTTTAACCTAGATTTTCAAACTTTTTATTAGGGACAATTATTGTAAAAAGGGAAAACAAACCTTAACTAGCTTTGTTTAAAGTTTTCTAGTTTAATTGAACACTCAAAACTTACTTGATCGTTAAACCGTAACTTAACAACATCAACAAACAAAACATCAATGACCTTTCTTTTCGCACTTTTCACAATCACTGGTGTATTTATATTACCTCCGCCATCGTTGTATTGAGCGCTGGCCCGAGGCGCCGTGAAGAACAGGTGGGTTCTGTAATGATGCTCCTCCATGCAGGAGTATCCTCGCTCGCGGTCGCGCCGCTTCGCGTTCCGCCCCGCACCCAGCGCCCCTTTCGCCTTTCCCCCTCCCCCTCCACCCCCACCCATTGTCTTCTCCGTGCTGAAGTTCTTCCGAAACATCAAATTCATCTTGGACGATTGCCACTGGCTCCTTCTCACTCACACCAAGAGAACACCCAATAACACCACTCTCGTCTAATGTTTAGAATAACGGAGTAATTAGTACACTCCCGCCAAGAAATTAAGCTGGACTATATTCAGCTGTCTGGCGTCCCGTTCTGGCACGCGAGTGGTGTGTTGTTTTGTTTTATTGCCGTTTCATTCTGCTCAGGGTCGGGTCTGATGTAGCTACGTAGGGATTTTGGTAAGATTGTTTACAGATGCAAGATGTCAGACGCTTAATTTAGATTCTTTGTATATTTTAGTATTTAGGGATTTCTTAAAAGGAAAACCTACAGCGAAATTTTTTGTCCGTATATCTGTCTGTTCGGGGGATAACTCGAATACTACTGGACGGATTGAGCTGAAATTTGGAACATGTAAAATAGGCCGGCAATGATAGGGTAATCAATTGAAGGGGGATACTTCAATTAAATGACCTGCTGCCTTTTAAAATAAGTTCTCTGATCTGCTATGGACAATTTATGCGTTTGTCTTGGGCTCTTGAAAATATTGTTTTCGTGGTTATGAAGCTATACATTTTGGAACAATATTTCCATTCCATTCATCACAGAGATAAATCAACTAATAAGAAGAATGCAGTATGTAGCAGTATTTTGTAAAATTACTTCATAAATAATGCCCTCAAAAGAAAGTTTTTCATTTGTCTTCAAACAAATTACAAATTTGTTAACATGGTTAGGTAGAGTTCTAAGAAATAATTGAATGCTTAAATTATTTCCTTACTAGCATATATGGGTCAATCTCACTTGTTGATTCGATTCTTGACATGAAATATTCAAGATGGATCATTGATTTTGCTGGTGACATTGGTATACTTAGTTCCTATATTGCGCAGTGATGAAATACTTTCAAATGTCTTTATCGTTATTTATATAATGGCAGATGTTTCATTAACGTTGTTAGATAATATAGATGGAGAGTTTAGTCACAGTTTAGTAATTTACAATGGTTAATTAGTATCTTTGCCGTGTGGTTTCCGGTAGAGTAGAATAGGACCACTCCAACTCTTCCCGTGGATGTCGTACAAGGCGACTAAGGGAATACATTATAAAACATCAATCAGACCTCCCCAACCCGTCTGGCCAGCGCGGGGAGTGTAGGCGAAATACTCCATCTGTCTCCGGCAGGTGAGAGAGGGTTTTGCTCCTGCAGTGGAGACAAAAATAACCTGATTATGATACTATGCTAAGTTTTTTTATTGCTGATGGGTTTGCGCTTGACCTCAATCTCACCTGATGATAAGTGATGATGAGGCCTAAAGTGGAGCGCGCTTACCCAGAAGATGCCTATTCACTATGTATTACGCAGTGGATTTTGTAATAGGCAAATTACAGTACGGAAGTAGAAAAATATTATTTAACAAGCTCATTACAAATTAAAACCGTAGCTATTCTTAGCAAAGTCTGTAATCGGGTTAAATTCTAAAAGCGACTCAAGATTAAATTATGCAAACTGACCCAAATAGAGTTTTTGAGCTAGTAAAGCTTTTACAATCTACTTGTACTTGTAATAACATCACAATTGGGACCAACTTGTACAAATGGTTAAAAGTTGAGTGTCCCCAGTAGGAATATGACCTCTGGTGTTTGATTCCAATGCCCAAGCCACCAAGCTTTTGATACGGTCGTCATAAGTTATGACTCATAACAATTGTCTAAGAGACCCTTTAGCGAAGACAACAAATGTGTGAAATGGTTTCAGTCTAGTCAACAAATGAGGTTTTCTCGTCAATCCAGACAATTTCATCTATGCCAGCAGAAGCAAAACAGTTTTGTCGCCGACGTAAGATGTAATGTATACTTTTGGCTGAAGGCCACATTGTCTCATCTGTGTAGACTAGGTAGTGCTTCCTGACGTGAAATTGCTTATCAGCCAAAAATAGCAGGGAAAATCAAAACGATTATCATTTATGATTGCTTGGGTTTACTTAATAAACAGTTTTTAGTTCATGTAAATTAACAAGGGCGGAAGACCGGGTGTGGTGGCGTTCGTTGGAAGGCCTGTGTCCAATAGTGGACGTCTAAGAGCTGAATTATAAAGACGATGAAAGGAACAAGAGGGCATTTATAATTACATTAATAAATTGACATCGTAATACCTTTCATGTTATAAAAACGGAATAAGAATATCTGGGGGTCTACTACGTAAGCATTTTGGATAGTATATAGTGTCCTCACTGTACGCCTACGCCTTACTGCGATAAATAGTCTCCCAACGCATATCCGAATATGACTAAAGTTGCCATACCAAAATTGAATTGAAGACAAGAACCTAAAAACCCCGGACATTTGTGTGAAATCGAGTTTTTTACCCCGACACCCCAAAAAGTTGAACCCACGGCACCCCACGGCCTCGGGCGTTCCAGTCCAGTGACGAAGCCAGAAGTACAACTTTTGAACGCAGTGCTACTTTCCTTTAAAAATATATGAATGTTTGCTTTAGGGTTAAAATCTGCCAACCGGGACAAAAAGCATGAAAACTCACAACCCGGACATGAAATTTTTTTTTCAAGTTACTCAGTAAAATAAAATAGAATTTTTATAAATCAACTTTTTATTGTAAACTTTAAAACCCAGACTATAAACCCGGACGCTCTTCGGACGCCCTGTAAACTAGGACAAATCCGGGGAAAACTGGACGGATGGCAACCTTACATATGACCCGATAAAGAGTACAAAATGACTTCGTAGTTCGACGGATAATACGTAGTAGTGGAGCCCTGGTCATCGACAAAGCCCAAAAAATGAGTTAGCTGAAGTGGCACTGGGCAGACCATATCTGTTGCCATCGACTAATATACCCAAAAAAAAATTCAAGACGCCACGCACCCTCAGAAAAACGAATGGATATATCCAATATTCTTCTGAGCACGCACCAATCGACCTGGACCGGGCCAATCAGCGTGCAGTTCCCTCAGTTCGCAAATAGCACTTTGTCAGAATTGTTTGTTTGTAGAATTAGGAGTCTAATAAGCTTATTAGTCGTCGTCTGTAGCAGAACCGATGTTTCTGGGAGTTTTACCATCTCAGATGTGATTGATGCTGAGCGTCGAGAATAACAATCGCAACTCTAAATTACATTCTACGATGACTGAGACAGTCTAAGTATCTTAAGAGCGCTTTAAAAACATTCTTGATGTTTTAAACTCAATCAATCAATCAAGTCAATAAACTCTATTTTTATGTCAAACCTGTCTGCTCAATATGACACTTGTGTCCTATGTTTTACGATATAGTCACCGAACCAAGTCACCTGTCAGCAATCTTGTGGAAAAGTTTGACCAACTTAATCATGCAGTTGGTGAAATAGTAGAACTACGTGTGAACGGTACCAAACTTATGGATTTTGGCTACGTGCAGCGCCATCACAAACGGTAAAAAAATTGTCTCATTTCATTTGCAGCATTTATGGACCGTTTTGTGACCAGATTAACCTTATGAGCGTCTTATTTCTGTGTTGTCTCGTCATGCTCGTAAAATCCAACCACCTTTGTGTTTTTCTTTTATTAGTTGATTCAATTATGCTTTCCAGTTCCTTTGATGATGTATCTGTTTGATCTAAGGTTTAGATTATCAACTATAAATAGCTGTAGCTCACGACTGCGCTGATTTTTAGTTCATCATCGGCCACTGAAACAGCAATATGGATATGGAATATCTTCGAAAATAATAGGTTTAATTCAGCGCGTTGAGCAAATGGTTTGGGGACAACAGCATAATATTCTTTATTATGAAGTCAATGCTGCAGCCCATGATCTGGATTTATCTTTTAGTCTCCTTATAAGTCATCTACAGAAAGACTACGAGCGGTACTATTGTGTTTCCGATATGACATGTACAGTATTTATACACAACCAAATTGTGAGTCATACGCGTAATGACATCTGTTTGAACAGTCATTTGTTTTCAGTTCTTAAATGTAATCTAGCTTAATCTAATTCGAATTCGGCCTTTGACGGGCCCTCTGAGATTTGTCTAGACTTCATGCTTTGACTACAACATGTCTATTGTTTGATCTTTATTATCAGCTGTTGCCCATGAAGACGTCATTATATTGTAGTTTGGCGCCGCGATTTAGGCTTTGAGAACATAATGCAATAGGTTTAAATTATGTATGTATGGAAGCTTTAATTAATTATTACGTTAGTATTTTATAAATACTCGTAAACACGTTAATATGATAGCAATGTGTACCATCTAAAAATACACTGTACTTCAGTCTCGTTGCAGGATTAAAGTGAATATATAAGTGCATAAAAATCTAACATGTATCTTTTCAAGCTTTTTTTCAAGAGGGATTTTTTTGACGCCCCGAAGTATATCTGGGTCATTCCTGGGAGAAGCGTTCTTCGCGTTAGATTCGTGGCTTTTATTTTTTTTCACGACTGGTGAATACTAAAACTCCATGGGAAAAGAAGGCTTAAAAAAACGAGTCAAGCTATCGATAAGGCACTCACGTAGACATTATAGGTTCATGAAAAAAAATATTCTTTTTTATCTTACCACGGACCTCACTAAATGGGCCACGGACCTGACTTAGTGTTTGAAAAAAAATGTGAATTTAGAATTTATCATCATCAGGTTATTTTTGTCTCCACTGCAGGAGCACAACCCTTTCTCATCTGCCGGAGACAGACGGAGAATTTGGCCTACACTCCCCGCGCTGGCCAGACGGGTTGGCCTGATTGATGTTTTATAATGTATTCCCTTAGCTGCCTTGTACGACATCCACGGGAAGAGTTGGAGTGGTCCCATTATACTCCGCCGGATCCCACACGGCAAAGAATTTAGAATTTATAATGATTATTAAACGCTATTATAAACTCCACTTTTCCCATGAATTGTCATCTTCGTCCGCCCTTTGCTTTATCCCATAGATGCATTATGCCCATTTCCCTTGAGGGGAAGGCATAGTAAATAAATAGGAAGTTATTCATTTTTTTGTTGTTGATGGGTTTGCGCTTGACCTCAGTCTCACCTGATGATAACTGATGATAAGACCTAAAGTGGAGCGCGCTTACCCAGAATCTTTTGGGTAAGCGCGCTTACTTCCTTTAAAAAGATCCAAATTGTACTTGTCCGGAAATATCCAAGCTGGTAGGGAGTTTCATTCCTTAGCAGTTCGCATCATGAAAGAGTAAGCAAAACGCTTCGTGCGAGAGCGTGGTGTGTCTACTACATAAGGATGAAGTCCCTCACCACGCCTGGTAGTCCGTTGATGGGGGAATCAAATCGTGTAATTACTGGGCACACTCTTCAAAATGTAACCTGTAGAATACCGAAAGACAGGCCACACTGCGTGGATATTTGAGGCTCTGTAACTTGGTATTTACCAGAGCGTCGTCACCTATATGAGCCTTCGGATACGACGCTCAACTGCGTCCAGAGCAGCCAGCTGATACTTGGCAGAGCCGTCCCAAGTACTGCAGTACTCCATACACGACCTCACTTGTGCTTGGTAGAGGTTGAGAAGGTTTGCTGCTAACACCCACGGGAAGATTTGGGGTGGCCCTATTCTAAGCCGGGAACCACATGGCATTATTAGATTAACGGTTATTTTTGAAAAATAAATATATATGTCGGCGAAATGATAAAAGAGGAGCTGATGGAGGCACAGTGCGTGTTCGTCGCGCCGTTCAGGTTGGTTCGGCTGTCATCGGGAACACGCGCTGACGGAACGTCGGGTATAACAGGTGCAGGCGCATAACCGAGACAGTCTCCGATGGAAAGGCGTGCTGTGCGCGGGCGTTACGCTGACGGATTGTCTGCCTTTTAAAATCGTTCTTGATGATGTAGTGTAATTTCATGTGGTGTCATTGAAGCCAGTAAACGTGTTAACTTTGAAACGGTGTTAAACTGAATTTGGGAGCAAACATTTTCGACGGAACCAGGAACATACGACTTATATATTCATTCTGTATGAGGAGTATTTTCTTGGTATTCGTCGTCTATTAAAACGAAGTGTTTTTCTACCTTTCAACTATCCTATAAAGGACTATATTCATACTATCATCTTCCTAGTGACATACATCTTTACGCTAGTCCAGTCTTTCATTCCTTACACCAATGTCGCTTGATACTAATATACAGTACCTAAGTACTGTTGGTGCTTGGGCTCGTAAAGTACTTGATTTACACCCGCAACACCCATCGAACGTACGTATCTCGCTTGCGGAGTTGCCCATATCATCGTTCGGGAGTATTGAAACGTGCAATAACCGTTCAACTGCCATTTAGATTCAGACATGTTGGGGAGTTTGTGAAAAAAGCATTTTCAGTCGTGAATTATCAAGTGCTTATTAACTTTCATACTAGTATCGACATACACTGTTTGACATAAACCTTCTCTAATGCCTTTCACTATACCTAGTCTTCCGCCTTCTCCAACAAGATGGAAGCTGTCGCCTGTGCATCTGGTAGAAAAACCCACGCTGCGCCCACTGGTACGTGATTCTCACTCCGAACCTCGTCTGCCCCAAGGGTCATCAGCTTTTGCAATAGAGTGGCATGTCCACTGCCACTTCGGTTGACTGATCATTTAAGTTACCCCGCTACCTCTATATCAGATAGCTAGTAGTAACCCTGCGTGCGATACACTCATTAGAGGCATAATCCGTTGCGTGCACCAGCGAGATAACTGATAACATATGCGTTACTGGACTTAGATCATTAACTAGACTTAGGTCAATAAATACTGTGTTGGGGCGAAACTTAACATATTAGTGAATCTTATTGGCATATTACTGCGTAGTCAAATAAGTTACTTACGACATCACGATAATACTTACATTTTATCTAATGCCAACATAGAATATTACAATATGTAATTCATAACTAATGTAATTCATTATAAAAGTTCAGGGCATTGAAAGTTCCCATACAAAACCAAACCTTATTTATGCCATTATAAGGTTTGGTTTTGTATGGGAACTTTCAATGCCCTGAACTTTTAAACGGAGCACCGACCGAATCTGATTTTTTGCGACTAGGTTCGACTAATTCACCTAAGCAATCGACTAAATCAGTAGCTCGCTATGTACTGTCGTTCTGGTGGTATTGGTGGCCTTGCCGTAATAAGCCTTAGTCTACCACCAACAAACCCCTATAACTTTCAAACAGCGGACCCACAAAATCTAGTTTTTGCGACTAAATTCGACTAATTATCGCCATTTGTTCTACTATTCAGAATTGCAATCCGCGTTGGTGGCATTCCAGAATAAGCCCTACATGCGATTCTTAAACTTTCTGTGTCATATTTAAGATTTCCTCTGGTACTTTGTTGTAGAAGCGTGTACATTACCCCGTGAACGATTTACTGACCTTACTGAATCCAAAAAAATAAGTCTAATCCGAACGAAAGATCTAGGACTTAGTAACTACTGTGATCTAGACAGTAGGCAGATCCCGGCGTGATCATAATGAGCGTAACTTCCGCATGAGAGAAGACACGATCTCCACTTACGCGATGTTGATGATATAATTGTAAAGATAGCTGAAGACATAAAACTATTTCGGTGCAAAGAACTCTTTAAGAGATGCTATAAATTGACAAGACATTACTGACGGCCAAGGTGAAGGCGCGGCCGGCTGCTCTACAATATTGTTATATATAATTATATTGTCGTAGTTAAAATTAAACCCTCAAATTTTCACTGTCATGATCTAATTATAAATTGAGGTAAGGATGCCCCACAGTTCTTTAGTTTTACTGATGAAAGATCTTATTCAGCGCAAAAGAGTTGATGTTTCTATACTTTCATAGCCTATACTTAACTTTTTTTTTATTTTGTAATTAATTTTACTCATTTTGACATTGTATTGACATGATTATATTGATTAATATTATAATATAACTAATAAATTTTTGTGACGACATGTCTAAGTGTACTTTATGTACTTAAGGATTAAATAATACAAATACAAAACACAAATATAATCTTGGATTAAAAATGGGAATCTAAATTTTACCATGGGCAAAAAATAAAATGCAGATACCGCCGCGGTGTAAAAAATAAAGGAATGATCCGTCAACGCACAGCACAAATGCCTCAAAACATAAAATTGTTCAAAGAAATCTCTTAAAGAGATAAGCATTACCATTTGTTCATGTTATATTTTTTCCTTTACTTTTATTGTTTTCTATTGTTATTTTTCTTTTGTGTGTGCAAATTGTTAAATAAATAATTTTTTCAAAGGACGTAGGTAAGCAATCAGTAATGATTCTTGAAATATAAATACATATTTTATATATACATACACATTTGTCTGTCTTGTCTTGCCAAACTAGGATCTTCTCCTGTATGATGGAATTTAGACAAGAACAAATTCACAAATATAACGTCCAGACTGGGACCAACTGTCTGTCCCTGGTGGGAATCGAACCCGCGCCCTCTGGCGCTCGAGTCTTACGACTAAGCCACGAGGCGAAATTTACGTGAGCCACAGTAGTGTTAAATAAATTTATTTACTGTGGTATCGACGTCGTTAGATCTAGCCGCAACTTCCGAGATAAAGACAATTATTAACTACTTACACAAGAGTATTTATTATCTGTATCTTGCTCCAGCTCAATGCCAGCATGAGTTATGTCTGATGAACGTAGCCGAACGATGCCGGAACAATAGTACGACAGCGTAACCGGTCGTGTAGGGTTGGCACTCGTCCAGACGAGACTAATACGCTAATATAGTGGCCACGTTGGTTGCCAGTCGCTTACATGCTGTAAGCGGGAACTAACGAATAAGATGTTAGACTGACTATGTTAATTTGGTTTCATATGTTATGTGCGGTAAAAAATCATAAACTTATATCGAAAATGTAAAAATTCGTTTACGAGATTTGAACCTGCGTTCGGACCTGGCATTTTAGGAAATACATATAGGTCGACCGAAAAAGCCATTTTGTACTTTCTAACGGGCCGTTTAACGTATTTGGATGAGTGTTTGCTGTCTAACTATCGTAGTTATGATGCTTACGAAGTAGGTCCCCTGGTCATTCCGGGGCCCGATCGTACCAATTTTGCGATTTGCCCTGAGCGTACAACATGTGGTTTCCGGTAGAGGGTGCCGTGTGGTTTCCGGTAGAGAGTGCCGTGTGGTTTCCGGTAGAGTAGAATAGGACCACTCCAACTCTTCCCGTGGATGTCGTACAAGGCGACTAAGGGAATACATTATAAAACATCAACCAGGCCTCCCCAACCCGTCTGGCCAGCGCGGGGAGTGTAGGCCAAATCCTCCGTCTGTCTTCGGCAGATAAGATAGGGTTGTGCTCCTGTAGTGGAGACAAAAATAACCTGATGATGATACAACATGCAAAAGAAATCCACGTACTTACATGTTGCTGTAAACTTTCATTATTCAGTAAATTAAAAGATAATAATCGATTGTGGACGTGTGTGCAGTGTACACTTTTTACCCCTTGCTCCTCGTACATATTTAGTTACATTAGCGATTTCCGGTCAGTGGCTTCATATGTACTTATTGTACAGATCTCTGGTATCCCGTGTTTAATGCGATGTCATGTTAACACCTTACTTTTTACCGCTCGGCCACGACTTTTGGCTCAGCGGGACGCGGCGCGGTGAGTGGCGCGGTTTCGGCAGGCGGAGGGTTGGCCGCTGATTGCGGCGCCTCGTGGCGTGCTGCTAACATTTTTGTACATTTGTTCAGGCCGCTCGCCGCCCCGCTCCTAGCTGCCGCTGGCAGCGGCAAGGTTGTAGCCGAGAGGTTAGATCGCTTTGGACACAGGGCCTACTTTGGAGTCTTGTTCAACAACTTTTGTCTGTCCCAGCAAAAATTGCTTATCCATATTATAATAAATATTACTTAATATACATATACATACACTTGTCTGATTCCAAAATAGTATTTTCTCCTGTGCTATGGGAATTAAACAAAGATAGGTCAATTCACAAATAACAACCAGACCGGGACCAACTTGTACGAAGGTTATCAGTCCCCAGTGGGAATCGAGTGAGGACCTCTAGCGCTGGAGTCCAATGATCAAGTCACAGGCCAACGAAGCGGTCAATTGAGGAGGAACTGTCTCCTAAGACACAGGTTTATACCTAGTTTAGGAAGCAGGGATCCCTATCGCATGCCATATATACATAGTTCTACATAAGTACCCACTGTAATCTGAAGTTATTTGAAATAAATTATTATTATTAATTATGACAGCATGGTGCAAGTGAAAGTACCAAACATCGGTGTACCTCTCCGTACACCGCTCACGGCTAATGAACACACTAAATAAAAATATTCTAGAAACCTCTACCGTTCTAATCTCCGTGTAACTTTTCATTAAAATATTACTTACAACAACAGCCGTAAACTATTTTTGGGTCCATAAAATAAAGGTCAGCACAGGTTGAACTTAAATCTTAATGGGTAACAGGGTTGTCCTATAACAAGCGTCAGGTACTATATACTGCATCAGCTTTTAAATCATTTTAGTTACATTAACTTGATATTATCTAAAGCTATTTAATTTAGCTTTCATAAAATATGGTTTTCCCTTTAATGTTTATGAGTGTAAATAATATCTACTCACTTTACAAATGACCAGAAAAACAAAGAACAGGAAGGAGTGGGAGAAACTGGGGGAGGATGTTATAGATACTATCAAATAATAAATACTATTTTTATTTTATTTATTACATAAAATTGCAAATAAATAGATAAAACTCCAAATTTAAAACATACTTTTAAACTGAAAATATAATGAAGTGCATTATATTTTATTCGACATGATAAAAAACGAACATGTCCATGACTCAGTGATGCCTCTAAGCAGAAAAATCGTAAACAATATAACCGTAGATATACAGGCTGCCCTGAAAACTACATAATGCAGCAACCATACTAGGATAGGTCCCCAGGGCAGAGCCAGCCAGTCTGGCTAGCTAAGTAGTAGACACTGTCCTTTTTACAACGAAACCAAGTTCGTTTCCATGTATTCACGATGCACATCACGATTCAAGTATAGGTATGGTAAGACAGGCCACACTGCGACGATGTTTGAGGCTCTGAGCGTCGTCACCAGTTAGCCTTCAGACACGACGCTCAACCGCGTCCAGAGCAACCAGCTGATACTTGGCAGCATCGTCCCAAAGGTGACTGCAATACTCTATACACGACCGAGCTATGTTCAGAGTGTCTCTAAGAGACAGGATCCGAAATGAGGTTATCCGTCAGAGAACTAAAGTCTTCGACATAGCTCAAAAAGTTAGTACGCTGAAGTGGCAGTGGGCTGGTCACATCTGTCAGAGAACCGATTACCGCTGGGGTAAACGAGTTCTCGAGTGGAGATCGCGACTGGGCAAGCGTAGTGTGGGACGCCCCCTTGCTAGATGGAGCGACGATCTGCGTAAGGCGGCAGGCAGTGACTGGATGAGAAGAACCGAAGATCGAGTTCAGTGGCGCACCTTGGGAGAGGCCTATGTCCAACAGTGGACTCTTTCGGGCTGATGATGATGATGATGATACACGACCGCACTTGTGCTTGGTAAAGGCTGAGAAGCTGTGCCGGTGAGAAGTACCGCTTAACCTTGAAGAGGATGCCAAGTGACTACGTAAGTGCTACAGAACGGCTACGTAGGTACTACGTAAGTACTACATAAGTACTGGGTAAATATACTAAGCTATGGTTCAACTAATCACTTCATGATTAACATAACCTCGATGACACATACAAACTTTGTATAACTATACAGTTCGAAAAAGCTAACGTCCAAAAATACCTTAAATAATGAAGATTGTTAAACGAAGAAGACAAATTATTTAAAAAAATAAAAAACTACTTTCATATATTTTATTTTCTTTCCTACTTAATTTTACAACAATACTAAAATTGGCTGTAAAGCATTTTAAAAAATTATAATATTGTTTATAAGCATCTGTTATTTCATCCCAGTAATATTATAAAAGAAATTTTTTTAATATTTAGATATTTAGATGTTTGTTACTCAATCACGCTTCAACCACTGTGCGGATCGGGATAAAACTTGGCACACATATAGTTTAGGTCCTGGAATAGGACATAGGATAGTTTTTATCCCGAAAAAACATCTCATTTCTACGGGAAATACGTTATAATTTGTGATTTTAAGTTGTTCACGGGGACGAAGTCGCGGGCAACAGCTAGTTATACAAAGTTTGTAGGTGAGATTGCGGTTATGTTAATGATTAGTTGAACAATAGCTTAGTATAGTCACGTGAAAAATACTGGTCATGGATTCAAATTGTACCAAACCCCCACTTCACTTTCATTCATTTGCATATTTGTGTAGGGTTAAGTATAGATAGTATAAAATAAACGTAGCCTAAGTTACTCCTTATTACATCAGCTACCTGCCAATAAAAGTCCCGTCAAAATCGGTCTAGCCATTTCAGAGATTAGCCGGAAGAAACAGACAGACAGACAGACAAAAATTGTAAAAAACTGTACCAAACCCCCACTTTACTTTCATTCATATGCATATTTGTGTAGGGTTAAGTATAGATATAGTCACGGATTAGGTAATAATTGCTACGTCTATAGTTAATTAGAGATATACATTTTGACAGGAAGGTTCAGTATATTATTGCTCATGTCTTCCTCTAAGCCAATACATATTATTGCTGTGTTGTGTTCCATTTTCTTTGATCTAAAGCCAGTGTAATTTAAGATGGCACAATTTTATCAGTTCTCTGGCCAGAGCTTACCATTAGGTATAACTGTCTGTTAGCTTTGTTCGGTGGTTTTAACCACATTATCACCTTTCGATTAATAATTCCATAGACGCCTCTGCCAACGCATTAGATATATATGTCTTATATAAAACCGCGTAAAACTTCATCTTGTCAATCATAACATGGCGCCAATGGTGCGGCCTATCCGCATGCAGTCACTTCCGCCCGCACACCTCAGCACTTTGTCAGAGTTTGTTATTTGTAGAATTAGAGCATTAGGCTATTGGGATCATCAGTTGATGATCTCAGCCGATGATAAATGACGATAAGGACGAAAATGAATCACGCCTACCCAGAATTTCTTTTTTAACTCATATTCTTTTAATTAATTTAAAAATAAAAAAAATAAAAATCCCAGACATTCACACCAATTATCCAGTACCAAACTAGTCAGAACCTGTGTTATGGTTACCAGATAACGGATAGACATACTTAAATAAATATATAAACATCCAAGACTTGGGTACAAACATTCATATTCATCATACGAACATTTGCCCCTGGCGGGATTCGACCCCCAAAACCTCCGGCATGGCAGTCCGAGAGCTACCCGTTCCGCCACGGAAGTCGTCATTTAAACATAACAAAGTTGTATAGTTCAGAAACAAATATCTAAGCATGTAGGCGTTACAGCTGATATAATGATTTTACTGCCCTAACAATTAACTTGGCCAGAGTTTGGGAGGGGCCGCATTTTTACCCCGATATGTTAATACTTGGCTCGCATGCGTGCCGCCCATTAGTTTGTAAGCCCTGGTCGGAGTCAGAACTGGCGTCGGTAGTTAAATTCTTTTACAATTACAACTATAAATTTAGCGAGTTTACGATTTGGGTCATAAAAAGATAATGTAACTACAAATTAAAAAAAAACGCAAAGAGTACGTTTGTCAAAGTCAAAGCCCCGGTCCCGGTCTTTTCGATGTGTGATATATATACCACTAGCTTTTGCCCACGACTTCGGCCGCGTAGGTTTCGATATTTACACATATTCATTGCTTTTAACTATTAAGTTGGTTTCCCGTAGGAATGAAAAGTTTTTTCGGGATAAAAACTATCCATGTCCTATTCCAGGACTTAACCTATATGTGTGCCAAGTTTCATCCCGATCCGTCCCGTGGTTGAAGTGTGATTGAGTAACAAACATCCAAATATTCAAACATCCAAATATCCAAACTTTCGCATTTATAATATTAGTAGGATAGGATGACGCAGACATATGTCCTGCGTCTATAGATAAAGAGTTCTTACAAGCAACGGTGGATTTTAAAAGGAGCCCGCATGTCGTAATAAAATGATAAACGGTACGCTACACCGCACCAACTATCACTAATCACTAATCGACCTCACAATTTTTTTACAGCGAAAAATTACTTTTATAATAAAATATACAAAGATTATATTTTCAAACCGACGGCTGTTGGGGCAGACGTGTGCCGGAGTGGAGACCGCGGATCGGCACGCGCAGGGGGGGACGCCAGGTGGACCGACGACCTGACCGGAAGTGGCTGGATGCGGAGGGTGGAGGACCCGGTGTGGTGGCGTTCATTGGAGAAGGCCTAAGGGCATCAGCAGCATGTCCAAGGGCTGACATGATGATGATGATGATATTTTCAAAATATTAGATTATGGAAAATTTATAATAAAATATATATTACATATATATACATACACCTGTCTTATCCCTATGTTCTCATGTGCTATGTAAATTAAACAAGGTAGGACATATCAGAAATATAACATCCAGACCAGGACCAACTTGTACATAGTTGGCGGACCCTAGTGGGAATCGAAACCACGACCTATTTTGCTCGAGTCCAATGAGCAAGCCACTCCGTAACCGGAAGGGATTGGATTTTAACTGCAAGTAAAAGTAAGGGCTCATAAATATATGACTAGCTACCACATACGGCGTCACAGCTCTGTCCTAGGTTCGAGATCGATTTAATCATTTGTGAGGAAATGTTTACTAAAACTAAGTTATTTACTGTAGCTGTCGAAACTTTATACATGTACTGTTTTATAGGCATAGGATATGTAGAACCTCAAATTTAACTGTGTGTGTCACTCCAGCTCGGACGAAGTCGAATTTCAGTTATCTGACCTGGCAGTACAATTTTGTAAAAATCATGTATATCTTTTAAAGTATATAAGTACAAAATGTGGAATTTGAATACAAATCAGTACAAAATCCAAGGTGAAGCGTGATGTGATTAGAATTTAAATACGTACCTTAGATCAAAATGTCCGAGCTGGAATGACGTCATACACCCTTGTAACTCGCGATCTGTACAAAATCTGATTTTTGGGTACTAAGTAGTACACATTCCAAGGTCAAGTCTGGTCTGATCAGAATTTAAGTACATGCCTTAGTTCAAAATGTCCGAGCTGGAGTGACGTCATTCCAGCTCGGAATACAATACACCCTTGTATCTTTTGATCTGTTTAAGTACAACATCTGAAAATCGAGTACAAAATAGTACGCTATGAGTACTAAATCCTGCCAGGGACAAATTACTGAAATTCGACTTCGCGAGCTGGAGTGACGCACACAATTTAACTTAGTATTTTTAAACTAAATTTCATGCCACATAATGAGATTCCATGTCTATATCATTGACCTACACTAGTATTCTAATTTCTTAGGTCACTTGGAATACTTTGGCATTATGAAGGCGTCGCACGCCCGGCAGCGGTCTCCCGACTAATCGCAAATGAGCTCACCTCTAGTAGGTACTGCGAGCTCAATTGCGTTGCCGTTTTTTCACTGTAGTCTAGTTATATACTTATTCATTGCGTTTACGAATAAAAACTTATGCAAAAAATTATTTTTATAATTATTATGCAAAACACTGAAACTAATATTTTGCGCTCATTTTAGTTGCCGTTTTTTCACTGCAGATTACAAATAGAGTTACTTATAGAACATCATTGATATTAAAACCATGAAAAAAATTATACTACGATACTGAAAATCGAGTGGAGTGGAGACCACGGATTGGCACGCGAAGGGTGGGACGCCCCGCCGCCAGATGGACCGACGACCTGAAGAAGGTGACCGGAAGCGGCTCGATCGGCGGAGGACAGGGTGTATTGGCGTTCATTGGGGAAGGCTTATGTCCAGCAGTGGATGGCTAAGGGCTGACATGATGATGATGATGATGATGTAAATCACTTCAACAATTTCTGAGTAAATCATATCTAAATGTTGAATTTTTATTGGTTGAATTGTTTACCATTTTTCCGTACTAATGGTAAATACCAATCAGAAGTATTTAAAATGTATTAAGTTGATGATCAAACGGAAGAGTTTAGCCGTAGCAAGCGAGAGACTATGAAAGTGCTACGGCGTAGCTAAATACTACGAATTGTCTAAAAGTCTGACTCCCGTCATTTAGAACTGACATGACTAGTAGATTTTTGCCACAACTAACGACTTCATTTACATTTAAATAAAAAAGACCAAGTCATAATAAAGTTTATATACTCCTTCACTACAACAAGCTGGAGGCAGAACTAGATTTACTTAAACTAGATTTTTCCCCTGAACACAGTTCAAAAATCAAATATCAGTCTGTTTGTCAAAGTTCAAATGGTATATTAAGGCATTAGTGTATGTCAAATTTGTCGGCCCCGTATCCTAGTCGGTAGTACACCTGCCTACGAAGCTCGGGGTCGCGGGTTCGAATCCCGCCCAGGGCAAACATTCGTGTGATGAACACTTGTGTTTGCCTTGTGACTGGATGTTATTTATATATTATATTATGTATTTATGTACTCGTATGTATATCACCTGTCTGATACCCATATTACAGGCTCTGCCTAGTTTAGGATCAGATGACCGTGTGTGAAATGTCCCCACATATTTATATATTTTATTTATCAAACTAGCTGTGCCCGCGGCTCCGCTCGCGTGGACTACAGGATCCGCTTCCATTCCCACTTCCGCTCCCTATCCCACTTCCACTCAGACTTTAAATCCAGGTCCAAGTCCAGGTCCAGGTCCACTTCCAGGTCCAGGTCCAGGTCCAGGTCCAGGTCCAGGTCCAGGTCCAGGTCCAGGTCCAGGTCCAGGTCCAGGTCCAGGTCCAGGTCCAGGTCCAGGTCCAGGTCCAGGTCCAGGTCCAGGTCCAGGTCCAGGTCCAGGTCCAGGTCCAGGTCCAGGTCCAGGTCCAGGTCCAGGTCCAGGTCCAGGTCCAGGTCCAGGTCCAGGTCCAGGTCCAGGTCCAGGTCCAGGTCCAGGTCCAGGTCCAGGTCCAGGTCCAGGTCCAGGTCCAGGTCCAGGTCCAGGTCCAGGTCCAGGTCCAGGTCCAGGTCCAGGTCCAGGTCCAGTCCAGGTCCAGGTCCAGGTCCAGGTCCAGGTCCAGGTCCAGGTCCAGGTCCAGGTCCAGGTCCAGGTCCAGGTCCAGGTCCAGGCCAGGTCCAGGTCCAGGTCCAGGTCCAGGTCCAGGTTTAGGTCCAGGTCCAGGTCCAGGTCCAGGTCCAGGTCCAGGTCCAGGTCCAGGTCCAGGTCCAGGTTCAGGTCGAGGTCGAGGTCGAGGTCGAGGTCCAGGTCCAGTTCCAGACCTAGGCCAGGTCCAGATCCTCAACCCTCCCCTCAACACTCCTCTCAACCCTTCCCTCAACCCTCCCCTCAACACTCCTCTCAACCCTTCCCTCAACCCTCCCCTCAAAACCTCTTTCCCTCGTCTCTCCAAATGTAGTCCTCGTAACTAATCCATCGCAATCCAAATTCCGATCAACATTACTTTGTTGCATACGTATACCACAAATTCATCGTCATCTAGTAACTCAAACAAAAGTTATGCGAATTTTCAAACACTCGCATTACATTGGTACCATACCCGCTCCCGCTACCGCTCACGAATTCAATCGAGCATTTACACCCTACACTCCTCGCAGCGTATGCGAGTCTTCGGAAACTATAAATTCGCATAACTTTTGATTGACTGCACCGATTTCAATGAAATAAAGCCTATATGTTACACCAAATTAAGCCCCATGTTTCTGTGAAAAGTCCATCAAAGTCCGATCAGTAGTTTTTAAGTGATGCGTGCACAAACTCACAGACAAACAGACAAACAGACAAACAGACAGACAGACAAAAATTCCAAAAATGATTGAAATGTGTTCTATTACTTATCCTTAGACCCCTCAATTTTTCTTTTGCAAATATCTTCAATGTACAGACACGCGATGTTTACGATTTTATTTATAAGATTGTATATTTTTTCTATTACTTCAAAATCACAACAACAAAAAATATTAAAGCATATTTTGCTCCTAAATTAAATATGTTTTACTTAAAGTTTCTTCTTGGAACTTTACTTAGTTTGGTCTGCCGAAGACAGGATTCCTAATAGATGATGTAACAAATTACAAGACTTTCCTTTCACTCGTAAGTTTGACAAGCACAACGTGACAAGTAAACGATACGCAGAGCACCCTTGTAGGGCGGTGCTAGGGTTAGGTTGTAAGGTGTTTTTTTTTCGGCTTTTAGCATTTTTCGACCCAAAGTCGGGATTTTCACATTTAATACATAATCCTCTGGATCCTGAAGATGATAGACGAGAGGATTGATGGCCCAACGTCAGACACTGGGTGGGGCTGTTGAAATCTATTTCTAGGTATCTAAGAAGCTTATTATAACAATATGGATATATTTTTAAATCTGATTTATATAAATAATAATAATATTTTCCAATCTTTTTTACGTTTTGCCAATCTACTGTGGTAGCGTTAGCATACCAGAATAATTAAATATCAATTAATACCCGGACCAGAATAATTTCGCTTACATCCCACTATCCGACTAATATTATAAATGCGAAAGTGTGATGTTTGTTACTCAATCACGCTTCAACCACTGGACGGATCGTAATGCAACTTGGCACAGGACATAGGATTCTGGAATAGGACATACTTGTAGGATAGTGTTTGTCCCGAAAAACATCTGATTCCTACGGGCATCCAAATCAATCGTTAAAAGCAGTGTGTAAATATCGAAACCTACGCGGATAAAATCGCGGGCTAAAGCTAGTCATCAGTAATCCAACTTATGTCTGGAAGACCTGGTGATACTTCGTCCCTTCAGGATCTTTTGAGCCAAACCTCTGTTCACCAAGGGTACATCAAAGTCCCAAGCCATTTGGTTGACTTCACATACTCCTTAGAGTTTCTTCTTTGGCATTTATGCAGGTTTCTTTACGATGTTTTTCTTCACCAAAAAGCCTGTGGTATTATGTACTTAAGTTTCGAAAAACTCATTGGTGAGGTTTGAACCCGAACGACCTCATGAACGTGAGGCGAGTGCACAACCATCTAGGCTACTATGTCTATAAATTCGGTAAGACGAAATATTATAAATTTCGGTGAAAATAAAAAAAAATGCCGAAACCGATTTTTTTATGTTTTGCTGACACTAGCGGCACTCAAACCCTGAGGGCGGGGTGGCCTTGGGGGCCCTACTGACCTTAACACTTCCCGTGGCCGTGGTGGCCCCGGCTAAAGAAAATATGTCAGATATGCCCTTAATCATATAGGGCAGTCGTTTATTGATACTTAAAAAATTCAATGTCCTGTTTCTTGTTTGTGACTTCGCTCGTTCGAGAATCTAATAAATATAAACGTAAGCTTCGCGTGTCTGTACATTGAAGATACTTGCAAAAAAAATGGTGGGGTCTAAGGATATATAATAGAAAATATTTTTATCAGTTTTGGAATTTTTGTCTGTTAGTGCACGCATCACTTAAAAACTACTGAACCGATTTTGATGGAATTTTCACAGGGTATCGGGGGTCAGGGTCAGAGTCGGGGTCGGGGTTATAATTGGAATTGGGAGATTGATAGTCTGAGTGGAAGTGGGGAAGGGAGCGAGATTGGTAACGGGAGCGGATTCTGTAGACCACGCGAGCAGAGCTGTTGATAGATAAATAAAATAAGTTGATAGATGTTGCACTTTAATTTAGATATAGATATTATTAGTTTTCGAGTACAAAGTATCAATGTATTGGAAAAGGAAGCCTACTCAGTAAGCATTTCGTATAATATCCGTCGAACTACAAAGCCATTTTGTACTTCCTAACGAGTCATGTGACATCTACATTCTATATTATACGAAAGGTTACGGAGTAGGCCACCAGAGTAATAAATCTAGTTATAATCAAGACGATATACATCATCATCATATCAGCCCTTAGACGTCCACTGTTGGACATAGGGCTTCCCCAATGAACGCTAACACACCCGGTGCTCCGCCCTCCTCGGCCCACCTGGCGGCGGGGCGTTCCACCCTGCGCGTGCCGATCCGCGGTCTCCACTCCATAACTCGTCTATACAAACGGCCGTCGGTTCTGCGACAGATGTGGCCCGCAATGTCTTCATTCGAGCGGCAATGAAGAAGAATGCAAAAGTCCTATATTTTTTCATAAATTGATTGTATTATTTGACCCTCTGATTCAGTAAAATTATAGTTCCAGTGAAATAAAATACGCGTAACTTAATAGGTAACGATATGCCGACACTTTCACCTAAATCGCCTTAGTCGGCGCTCCGCCCGCCCCTCGCCCCCGGCGTCGCTCCGTCCGCGGCAAATCTACCGGAAACTGATAACGGCGATAAAAAGACCTTTTTTTTTCAAGAAACTTTGATAATTTGAAAAAAGTTGACAAATATGCCGCTTGTGAAAGTGTGAAATGAGTTTGTGAGAATAATTTTCTTCTGTGTTTTATTGCTTCTTGTTACTTATGCTCTCCAATGAGGGAAGGTTGAAACAAACCTATTCTTTATTTGTTTGTTTTTTTATTCTTGATGGGTTTGCGCTTGACCTAAATTTCACCTGATGGTAAGTGATAACGAGGCCTAAGGTGGCTTACCCAGAAGATGCATCATCATCATCAGGTTATTTTTGTCTCCACTGCAGGAGCACAACCCTCTCTCATCTGCCGGAGATAGATGGAGGATTTGGCCTACACTCCCCACGCTGGCCAGACGGGTTGGGCAGGCCTGATTGATGTTTTATAATGTATTCCCTTAGTCGCCTTGTACGACATCCACGGGAAGAGTTAGAGTAGTCCTTTTCTACTCTACCGGAAACCACACGGCTGCTGTGGATAGCAAGATGCATATTCCTTTAAAAATATCCATAATGTACTTGTCCGGAAATACCCAAGCTGGAAGGGAGTTCCATTCCTTAGCAGTTCCCGGTTTAGAATATGGATAGAGAGACGAGCAGAGACGAGCCACTTTGCGCGATCCTGACACACCTCACTATAGCATCATTCACGTTCATCAACCTTTTCATGCACCTTATTTTATTCTTCTCACTGCGGACCCCAGCCTTTTTCTGCACGTCAACTTGATCATTGAACGTCCATCTAGGACGACCTCTAGCTGTAGTTCCTTTGACATTCGCGCTGTAAATTTTATTTTGTCACTCTTCTTTCACTCATACGCTCTAAATGTGCAAACCAACGCAACATACCCTTCTCTACCTTCGTTACTACATCTTCTTTTAAACCACACTTCTCGCGTATCGCTGTATTCCTCACTCTGTCACATAACTTCAGTTCTCATGTCAATCAAATGGAATACGGAAATAACTTGATATCAATTTCAAGTTATTGTATTGACAACCACGACACTATGAGACACCGTCATCGGTCACGACTCCACGAGAGCATTAAAAAACGTATTTACTAAAATGCACCAACCCAGATATCAACAATTTTCTGCTTGCCTATTCTATAATAAGTCATCATCATTATATCAGTCCTTAGACGTCAATCGTTGCACAAAGGCTTTCCCCAATGAACGCTACCACACCCGTTCCTTCGCCCTCCGTTTCCGGCCACCTTCTTCAAGTCGTCGGGCCATCTGGCGGCGGGGCGTTTCTGCGCGTGCTGATCCGCTGTCTCTCTCTCTCTCCACTCCAGAACTCGTCTGCTTCAACAACAGTCGGTTCTGCGATAGTTGTGGCCCGCCCACAGCCACTTCATCTTGCTAATCCTTTCGGCTATGTCGGTCACCTTCGTTCTTCGTCGGATCTCTCAATTACGAATCATATCCTTTAAAGAATCATATCCTTCAAAGAATGTCTAATATACGCCATATAAAAAAAAATTAAACGAAGCTGTGGACAACTTAATACAATTTTGCTCAGACAGATCTTCAAATATTCCCAGAAGGAATGCAACGAATGAAACTGTTATCAGATCATAAGTAAATAAAAGCGACGTCATCTCGCAAACTGGAACGAATCCAAGCGAAACTCATAAAGAAACGAAAATAAAGCGATCCAAATGGAAATATTTGCCAGGTAGGAGATTTGAAGCGACTGTCGCGATCGGGGATCAAACGACAGATCAAGGAATGCGAATTGAAGGCAATTTAGTGACGAGCAAATAGAACGACAGGAGGTTCTAGTAATAAAACTGAGGATGTGCTTATGTCGAACCAGCTTTTGCCCGCGTAACTGGATATAACTTTGTAAAATAACGGGTTTTTAAGAATACATATTATAGCTTCCATAATCCATGTGACACGATAAGAGGGGGTAGTCGTTCGATACTTTTGGTAGGTATGTAAATAATAATTAATCCAGAAGGCTCCAGGCGAAAATTGTAATCGGGAAAAATCTATATTATACAGCGAGACTATTTTTATTAGCTTTGTTATACATTTTGGAGGGAACATCGACATCTTGTTTGTAATTCGATGGGAGGGAATGTTCGTGCGAGAAGTATTTTCTACGGCGTATAAACAAAGTTATTCAGCCTACACCTCATACCATGAAGCAAAATAACTTTTCGCACCTCATAAGTCACCTCAAAATGTCACCTCAATGTGTTTTCCTTCATGATTGAAACTAATTGATTATTAAATTAAATAACAGATGATTTTAAAATGTGCACCTGTTATCTAATTTAATAACCTAAAATAAATTTTGAGGTGACTTATGAGATGCGAAAAATTATTTTGCTCCGTGGTATGAAGTGTAATTGTCGGTAACTTGCAGACTAACTCATAGTGAAGATGTTCAGCAACAGCGTTCGAAGCTGTATGGCAAAATTCTTTGCTTAGCCCGAATCAAAAGAAGATATATTAGTCGCTGATTGGTTATCTAAACGTTATAATGTTATTGACCAATCATAGCGGCGAAAAACGATTTAACAATGAATCATCATATCATAGTTTAGCGGTGCTGACCGTAGACAGAGAAACCTGTCTTTCTACGGTGCTGACATACATTCCCGTTTTTTTATATTGTCATTAGCGTATTGTTGTAGCGAAGGAGTATATGTATAGTATATCTATATTTAAATGTAGATCATGACTAGAATAGAATTGTATGTACCTATATGAAATCATCATCATCAGGTTATTTTGGTCTCCACTGCAGGAGCACAACCCTCTCTCATCTGCCGGAGACAGACGGTGCATTTGACCTACACTCGCCGCGCTGGAAAGACGGGTTGGGGAAGCCTGATTGATGTTTTATAATGTATTCCCTTAGTCGCCCTTTACGACATCCACGGGAAGAGTTGGAGTGGTCCTATTCTACTCTACCGGAAACCACACGGCAAAACAAATAAAAGTATATTTTGTTCTAATTTAGCCATTCTACTGAAACCACTCGGTTTATTTGTAGGATGGTTAAGTTTTTCTGTATCCACACTAACTTTCAAATAAATCATGAAAGATCTTTATCAGCTCTTGTAATTATGATTAGGTACTGTAGCGAAGCGCTACTAAACTTGATAAATAAAACATAATATCATCAAAACACTATTTAATTAACAAATAAGTTCAGTAAATTAAAATATAAATTGAAGGTATGTGAATAAATAAATCACATAAAAAAAACTACAAGATCGTAATTTGTGGCATTTCAGTTCAACAACTCATGATATTACCATCCAACATTGTCGGTAATGCTTACCTACAGCTTACCTCGCATTATTAGATTTCAATGAAATCATTTAATAGTAGAATTGAGCAAATTATAGCATTAAACTATTCTCGCTCGTATCTCCTAAACTACCGTTCCGTTTGGAACGAAATTTGGTAGACATGCTTTTCATATAGCTACCTTTCACCTGATAAACATATATTTTGATTTTGGAAACATTTTGTAGTTTCATTATTTTTAATTATAAAAGCGAGTACATTCCTATTTTCTTATGACAGCTGAGAGACGTCACGAAGCCAATCGATAAAGATCGGCATTCGCTGTCTCTGTCTTTTACTCCCATCAGACAAGGAGGTCGGCAGTCGACATCGACCTAGGGAATAAATCTTTTTACGATGAAAACGACAGCGCGACAGTCTGGATTGGAGTTTCGCGCGATACGCCCGTATCATTTTAGTTCCCGGTTTACTTTCGGGACATGGCTTGAGTATTTCGGCTAGCAAACTCCACCGACTCATTCCGTCAGAACGATGCCCTTCAGGCGTCTGACGATCTATACATTTGCCATGTAATTTCATAACTTAAAGTAAAAGAAGCTTATTTTTAATGGAGCGTCCATCTTGAATCGCAACCACGTGAAGGAAGAAGATGTCCGACCACATGTTCCCGATGAGAGACGTTTGAAGACCCGCGAGGGAGGTCTGCCATCAACAGCGCGTTCGGACAGCAGACGAAAGGTTCCCGGCACAGATTGTGTACCCGATCGCCAGGCGGTGATCTCCGTCGCGTTTTCTTTTGTCTCCACGAGATGCTGAGGACGTCCATCATTCTGCGGTTGTGAACCAACAGGTTCCATGGCGGAATCGTATCATCGAGCGTGTGATTAAAATCAACGAATATCAAAACGGCGAACTTTATTGTGTGACTAATAACTACCCCCGCGCTAAATTTAATCACGGTATTTGTGTATGGACGATGTTAATTTTACGTTAGGTAGAATCATCATGAAATCCGGTACCGGTGAGTTTTCTTATTTATAATTAACTTATTCTCTGGCCATAATCATAAAGTGCACTCTTCATTGTAAAATTAGATTTACAGATGTTTTATATTATTTTTTAATTATAGCCTCTCGAGGCAGTTAAAACCCCACAACAATATTTGTTTCATTCATCCCTTCATAGGATCCGACTGGACACCACGTGTTATGTTAACGAACGGTCCTTGAACCAGAAGCCTGATGCTGGACCGGCTGATAACTATCCAATATAATTATTACATTACTTTTCATCATATTCCCTTCGAATTAACTTAAAATCTCAAATCTATCACAACAATGGCGCCCGAACATATAATATAACACGTGTGTCATCATACTTTTATTAATATTTCACAATTTAAACTTATTTAAAATCAGTAATTTTTATTCCACGGAATCTCTGAGGAGGAGAATGAAACTTATATAAAACCATGTTAAGTATGCTTTTCTATTGAATGTAAACTATTATGTGCAACTGAAATTTATTTGTAAGGGGTTATGCTGTTATTGTTATTATTGTTTTCGTTGAGAGTCCACAGCTCCAAAATTTTCCAAATTTTCCCATGGCATAAAAACATTATTCGGTCAATATGACCATTGCATACCGATTGCATTTCGCACGGTTGCAGTTCATTTCTTCATTAATACCTGTTAGGTCAGGACAATGAAAACATTCATAATATTATGAATTTAAACATGCAATTGCATTTAGTACAACTGCATTCATTCTTCATTAATACCTGTTAGGTCAGGATATAAGGATATTATGAGTTGAAACAAATGACAATCATTTAATTTCATATTTGATGGAGAATCAAATATTGGAAATTTTACTTCAAATTAAAAATAAAGTATATTTTTTTTTGAAATTTTTTTATACCAAAGTTTTAAATTACTTTATGGTTCTAGTAACTAGACAACCTAGTGAATTATGAACACCAATTGGGAAGTTTCTAACCCACATACTTTTTTCATTAAAATAAAAACTGAATATTTTTAGTATAGCCGGAGCGGCATACAAATTTTTTAACATTGTATCAGAACTACAATACTACTTTGAAATAGACCAGATATGGTAGTGAAGTCTGATTTAAATGTTATATAGGTATTATATTATATACAAATATGTGTATAATATATATTTAGTAAATATTTTTAAATATTTTTTACATTTTAAATCCAAACTCCAGTAGCAAGTGGGACAGTAAAATGATAACGAGTCTCCTAATATTAAGGTAGGACACTCTAACATCTGCACTGTCACCGTAGGTCTCAATGAGTATTCAAATGGATAAATTTTTTGGTTCTATTTAGACCAATTTTAGCCTACAGATGTCAGACTATTCTAATAGATAGACTAGTAGTGCGGTATGTGTATTCTTCTTAGATACATTTTCTTTTTATATTTTTTCTTAATTGCTGTGCTTATAAACACATGCAAATTAGGTTACATTAAGGCATGTCATTTGTTAATATTTTTCTTAAAACTCAATATAAGAGTTATTTCTAGTTGATAAGAGGATTCTAGTAAGTTAGTATAACCATAGGTTAGTAAGTTTCATAGTTAGTATGACCTACTAGAGGTTCACTTGTTTTTTCATTTTGCATAATTAAATAGTAAGAATGATAGGATAAGTATAGGTTATAAAAATGTTATTAGACAACATTTTAAAACTAATAACAATATTTTTAAATTTATAAACATGAACTTATTCAACATCATTGAAAGGATAGTACGGATAGCTAGCAAAACAGTTGGATTTATTAGATGAGAGATAATGAAGGTGATTGAATAAATGAGAAGTATGTAACATATCTATAAGTATATGTATATATATATATAATGATGAATGAATACGAGTAAATTAGAAAGATGTATGTATGAATATGGCGTGTATGTGTGTTTGAGTAAAGAAAGATTTCAAGGAAAGAAAAAGTCGTGATTATATTTTAGGCAAGTTAATTTTTTTATTTTTTAGTTAGGTTTATTTTTTATTTAAGGCATAAGCAAGAGCTTTGTCAGTTGCTGTTGATAGAATGTATAAAGTAGATTTTACCTCAATTTTTTTTTGATTTGCAATTTTTATATTGATTGGAGGGGCTGCTAAACGCTGACTGTGTCACGCGTTTTCCTCTGACAAAGGGGGTATTGTAGCGAAGCGCTACTAAACTTGATAAATAAAACATAATATCATCAAAACACTATTTAATTAACAAATAAGTTCAGTAAATTAAAATATAAATTGAAGGTATGTGAATAAATAAATCACATAAAAAAAACTACAAGATCGTAATTTGTGGCATTTCAGTTCAACAACTCATGATATTACCATCCAACATTGTCGGTAATGCTTACCTACAGCTTACCTCGCATTATTAGATTTCAATGAAATCATTTAATAGTAGAATTGAGCAAATTATAGCATTAAACTATTCTCGCTCGTATCTCCTAAACTACCGTTCCGTTTGGAACGAAATTTGGTAGACATGCTTTTCATATAGCTACCTTTCACCTGATAAACATATATTTTGATTTTGGAAACATTTTGTAGTTTCATTATTTTTAATTATAAAAGCGAGTACATTCCTATTTTCTTATGACAGCTGAGAGACGTCACGAAGCCAATCGATAAAGATCGGCATTCGCTGTCTCTGTCTTTTACTCCCATCAGACAAGGAGGTCGGCAGTCGACATCGACCTAGGGAATAAATCTTTTTACGATGAAAACGACAGCGCGACAGTCTGGATTGGAGTTTCGCGCGATACGCCCGTATCATTTTAGTTCCCGGTTTACTTTCGGGACATGGCTTGAGTATTTCGGCTAGCAAACTCCACCGACTCATTCCGTCAGAACGATGCCCTTCAGGCGTCTGACGATCTATACATTTGCCATGTAATTTCATAACTTAAAGTAAAAGAAGCTTATTTTTAATGGAGCGTCCATCTTGAATCGCAACCACGTGAAGGAAGAAGATGTCCGACCACATGTTCCCGATGAGAGACGTTTGAAGACCCGCGAGGGAGGTCTGCCATCAACAGCGCGTTCGGACAGCAGACGAAAGGTTCCCGGCACAGATTGTGTACCCGATCGCCAGGCGGTGATCTCCGTCGCGTTTTCTTTTGTCTCCACGAGATGCTGAGGACGTCCATCATTCTGCGGTTGTGAACCAACAGGTTCCATGGCGGAATCGTATCATCGAGCGTGTGATTAAAATCAACGAATATCAAAACGGCGAACTTTATTGTGTGACTAATAACTACCCCCGCGCTAAATTTAATCACGGTATTTGTGTATGGACGATGTTAATTTTACGTTAGGTAGAATCATCATGAAATCCGGTACCGGTGAGTTTTCTTATTTATAATTAACTTATTCTCTGGCCATAATCATAAAGTGCACTCTTCATTGTAAAATTAGATTTACAGATGTTTTATATTATTTTTTAATTATAGCCTCTCGAGGCAGTTAAAACCCCACAACAATATTTGTTTCATTCATCCCTTCATAGGATCCGACTGGACACCACGTGTTATGTTAACGAACGGTCCTTGAACCAGAAGCCTGATGCTGGACCGGCTGATAACTATCCAATATAATTATTACATTACTTTTCATCATATTCCCTTCGAATTAACTTAAAATCTCAAATCTATCACAACAGTACCTTTTGAGACTGAGTAAGTGATGAAGTCATCATGACGTAAGGTTATCCAAATGTCACACAGAAAATGGCAAAATTCCGATTGAAAAAGCGAACGTGATATGAAAAAGGAAGGGTTCCATTTCTGAGAGGAACACTTCAAGTTGACTCGAAAGTCTTTCTATTTCCCATATATTAAGATTTCGTTTGGTGTGAAATGTGAATGAAGGAAATAAACTTGTCTAAAGTCTATGATAATAGCTTACATCTTTTCTTTAATTCACTATTTTGTATGTAGGCTTAGTTAGCTATTTCCTTAGAAAAAACTGGCGATTTCAGCCTTCAACCATCGAAGGATTCATAATCTGACAGTGACAAATTACAAACCGCTTAGTTGCTCAGTGGCTTGGTTGTTGGACGAGGGCTAGAGGTAGGGTTCGATTCTCACTGGCTACAGATAACTTTGTACTAGTTGGTCCCAGTCTGGATCTTATATTTGTGAATTGACGTATCTTTTTTAATTCCCAAAGCACAGGAAAATAATCCTAGTTTGGGATTAGATAAGGGTATATATGTAATATTTATACAGTCTTTTTACTGATACAGTCACATAATGTTACAATCACATAATGTTACAATCACATAATGTTACAATCACATAATGTTACAATAACACACATGTATTTCGAACCATAAATATGTAAATTTGTGTACGTATTTGTACAAGTCCCGTGTTGGGCGCCATCGAATGTTAATCAGTAACTTCAAGTCTTTTTCCAGCTGATCATCTGTGAAATCTAATGGAATGGAAACTTTGCAACAATCATCATTTAATATTAAATACAGGTTGAATCACATCACGAATACAGTCTCATGTTGGGCGCCACTCAAACTTTTGATGAAACGTGTGATATCCGATACAAAGCTCGCGCGCAATTATAGTATTCAGATAATTAAAATAATTAGGTTGTATGTGTTGTCCACTACGGTAATCCGTAGTACCTACGTTGACGATAGAGGGCAGAAATATCAGGAACTTCCAATGGCCTAATACTGTAGTAAACCCTCATATATGTAACTTGCAAGTATTGGAAATTGTGTATATTGGAATAGTCGCTAAGTCGCCTATACTTATAAAAATGTATATGTTTTGGTGCACAATAAAGAATATTTGAATTGAATTTAATTGAAGATTGGTCCGAGTATGCTACCCTGAGGAATACCTAGTTAACTTCAACATGATCTTGTTTTAATCATGATAATGATTAATTTAGCTACCATACCGCAAGAATTCCTCTTAGTTGACCAATATTTTTTCATCCTTCTAGACTAAACTTGGTAATTACCTCACCCTTATTCGTCTCATCACGTGACAATTATGTTGGTCTGTCGTGTCACTCATTTATATGAATTTTGCCCTATCGAGCACTTAAATCACGCGACGTGTATTGTGCTGTAAAAATCTATTTACTCAGCACTTAAATGGGTTGATAATAGTATGGCAAAGATTTTATCTACATCACGAACCTAGATTCTAGCTAGCAACGTCGACAGGCATTCGCCACTTCATGTAGATAATATTCATTTTGTTCCAGTGCTAATTAGCATGATTTAGTATGTGTTGCCAAGTTATAAATGCATATGTATTATGTCACCTATTAATTAAGACAGAGAGTCGTCAAGTGTCAGTCTGTCGGTTCCGGTTACGGCTTAGTTCAAGGCATATTTCGGTCAAACCAAAAGATTTTTTTACTTAGTGCTTTTTATACACAAACTACAGTTTCTTTACAAATGAGGCACGATCCACGACATGATTGCGATTAGTGTGTTCTTTCCTTATTTAACTAATATGCATTTATAAACATAAAATAACTTAATTACTACTAATATTAAAAATGAAGATGTTTTTAGGTTCAGCTTTAAAAAAAAAAAGCTTTGAAAAAAAGAGTTAAATGCCGCTGGTTTGGTTTTGGGCGAACACATATTGGAGAATTTTCTCTGGTACACTATGAAATTACAATATACATATAATTTATTTAGTACAAATAGATATAGATACGTTAATTATATATGAACGTATATAGATACGTTCTACTTTTTCTATTTATTAATGTGTTAATGACAGAGATGGCCAGAGAATTCTCATTTGAAAAGTTTTAGTCGTACGCTAATGTGGTATCATGGCGTTTTGGACGAGCGCCAGAGGGATTGGGAGACAGTGTTGAAAATCATACTGGCTAATATATCATTCCTACATTTATGTAGATGGCTTTCTGCAAATGTTATGATTGCCAAGGACCAGAAATATAGCTTCATTTTGAATATTGACGATTCAAAATAGAGATTTTTCATACATTGTAGAAAAAATTTATAACGTACAAGATATCAAAATAAAAAACTTCTTAAAATTAATTCTGCTTTTATATACATTGTGTTTAATAAAGAGTTATCGCTCTAGCATTACAATGGTTTTGTATTTTTAATAATTTATGAAGATTAATATAAACCTTGAAAATAAATACTGAGATATATTTAGAACTTATCTAATAAGAAGAAAATAACTACTTATAACAGTTTAATACCTACATCAGTCGGCGGAAACATCCGGCAAGAGTGACATAAGTTTTATAGCAAGTATTAATAATTGACATAGTTGGCAAGTTTGTTAAAAGTTTTTCGAGTGAACAAGGGACGAGAAAAGATATATTTTGATATTTGGTCGGTAAAAGTAAATCCTATCCTACTAATATTATAAATGCGAATGTTTGAATGTTTGTTACTCAATCAAGCTTCAACCACTGGATGGATCGAGATGAAACTTGGCACACATATAGGTTAGGTCCTGGAATAGGACATAGGATAGTTTTTATCCCGAAAAACAGCCCATTCCTACGGGAAATACATAACAATTTGTGATGTTAAGTTGTGCACGCGGAGGAAGTCGCGGGCAACAGCTAGAATGATAATAAATAGAGTAATTATTTTGAAGGGTGTAAATATTTTTTGTGTTATCTCAGTGTGGTGGCCATTATTTTGCGAGAGGTCTGGGTCTAACAGTGGACTATTTAAATATAATTTGTTTTGATGAATTTGATTTTTTTATCCAACCGGATGCTTGTTAGAAAACTTGTGTGTCACGAAAATATTCTCATGAATAGTCTCAATATGTTGCGATAAAAATTCCAATGACGTCCTTTGGCAAGAATCAAAGCAACGATATCAACATCAAAAAGAAACCATTCCCCAATCCATCAGGTGTCTATACAGTCTATTTGTTTATTTCCCAGGCTTATCACATTTGAAACGTTTTGTAATTATTAGCCATAAATCACAGACACGGCTAACTTACACATTAAAATTTAATAAAATCTTTGACCGGTTTACTATCATTACCTCATAAAATTGGTAATAGTCTCATTAATAGCTTGCACTTCGCGATATGGCCATTAAAACTTGCATGAATGGCCATTAATACTCGCTAAGGCGGGCCGGACTTCCGCCCTACTCATTAATTTCGCGCCGTTTTGGGCGCCATTTTGTTACGCTATTTTATTTATAAAAAAAGCACTGATTATTCAGTATGCTTTTACCCTACTTCTATTTTTTTAAGAAGTCAACTGGTCTCCTTGCTGCATAAGAACATATAGATATTTTAGCGCTATGGGCCCATAACCCCACTTACGTTACAATGTATCGTAGTGCAAACATTATTAGTCCCAAGGCTGTCCATTACCGTCCGCGGGTCACGGTCACTTTCACTGAAATGCCCCAAAAAGACACGCATAGTAGCGTTATGGTGATTAAAATAAAAACTGTATTTTGGAACATCGTATAACCGATTATGTACATTTTAAAAGCTTTTAAATGTATTATCAAGTCTTACATTAAAGTTTCACCTTATTTTTACATATCAGTTAAATTTTAAATTTAGCACACATCTTGTAAAACGCATGTATTATGTTGTTGGTGGGATTCGAACTCACACCTCTGGCGCTTTCAGCAAACCCTAAACTAGGTCATTAAGGTTGTGAAATTGATTGACGAGTTTTATTACCAAGTATTTTCTTCGGAAGAAAAATATCTTCTATAATATTATATATCATAACTAATAAGGCATAAAATCTAAGTGTACAGTAGTAAATGTATTAAGAAAGCAGGGCTGGATCTAGGTTGTACTTATTTAAACAACTAGATGATGTCGGTTTCGTCCGGACGGAATATATATATAAGTACATAATATATAATACTTACTGCATGTTTTACCTAGTTTATTCGTTTTCCTCTCTTTTATTTTTTCTATATTGTGGTCTGTTTTACTTTGTTATTGGCCTTATATTGTAATGTTTGTTTTCTATCTGTTTTGTGCTGGTTAGTTAAATGGTAAATTAATATTATATAAAAAAGTGTGTACGTAATAGGCACAACCTGTGTATCAAATAAAAATAAAAAATAATGTAGTGTTAAAGCTTTTGTGTAGTTAATTTTGAATGGCCTTAATATACGATTATAGCAGTCAATCACCGATACCTTGTTGCCTCTGCAGAAAATAAAAAGTAAGTGCCTTGTAACCTGTAACACTGTAACCCTATCTACGTCGTCGTCAGAGGCGCTATTTCCGCACCATCCGTCCCTGAACGTGTTTTTGTACAAAAACAGTCTTCCCTTTGTAGTTACGTGTACTCGTCTTTGATCTCCGGCCAAAATACCGACCCCAAGCCGAGTAATCAGGCTGAGAGTGTAATAACTCCGACTTGCTACACTCCCCATAAATATGAGAAGTTATGACGTTTATATGTAAATTGTTGACCGATTTATTGATTCATCAGTATCACAGATGAATCGTCATTCATTACCAAAGTCCGGAATTTTCATAGCGAAAAGTAAAATGCTTAGAGATTGAAGGTTGTAGTCTATCGATTTACGGAGGTATCGTTATTATTGATTAGGTACTTACTTGTTAAAAAACATAATTAACTGGTAGTTTAGTTATTAAATAGTTCAATCGATTTCTAATCATCATCAGGTTATTTTTGTCTCCACTGCAGGAGCACAACCCTCTCTCATCTGCCGGAGACAGACGGAGGAGTTGGCCTACCCTCCCCGCGCTGGCCAGACGGGTTGGGGAGGCCTGATTGATGTTTTATAATGTATTCCCTTAGTCGCCTTGTACGACATCCACGGGAAGAGTTGGAGTGCTCCTATTCTACTCTACCGGAAACCACACGGCATGCATTTCTAATCAAAGCTGTTGATTGGTATCTATCATGCATATTAGTATAGTACAAGTAATTTTTCTGTTTAATCTGTTAACCTTTAATAAAGAGTTTTATTAACATTCACGTCACACTGTAGTCATTGCAAATTAATTTATATTAATATGTAATTTTATTACCGTTTTGTATTACTATCTCAGTAGTGGAACAATTTCGCGAAAGTAGGTAGACTACAAGGTGTGGTTTAGTCGCCCCTTTATTGCTTGCACACAAATCAGAGGAAATTATTTTCTAAAGTAAGGAATCCACAAAACCTACAGCTAGTTTACAATTATTTATAACACAATATAAAAATGAACATTAAGAGAAAAAATTACATGAAATTAAACCTACATTATATTAAATTAAATTAGGTGTGGTTTAAACTATTAGGTTTATTGTATTCAAATAAAATGTAAATGATCTTAGATGATTAATGATGAGAACAACTTTAAAAAAAAGCTAAACAAAAGTGTCAATTAGTTGAAAAAACTATTTATTCAAAAATACTGGATTAATACTGGCATTTTAAAATTAACGTTAATTTTTTTACAATCAAAGCATATTCACCCCTGTTTTGTATTTATTTACCCAGGATGACCAGGGAATCATAGTACAGATGGGGTGTGGTCGGAGGTTTCTAATTTTACACCTGTCTTCTATAAATTTTATTACGTTACTAACTATAAAATAATAGGAAAAAATGTTTTTACAATTATAAACATGAAGAAACCGACACCACTAATGAAAAGTCCATTTATCAACGTTCTTCTACCAAACATTGTCAAAACTTTTATTGAGTTGATCCTTAAGCATTTAAAACTTTGAATTTATACAGAGGTTTCATCAAATTGTTATACTTAGCACAACACTTGATGAAATGAAGACATTGTGACGACTTTGAAGTTTGTAAAGACGTTTCAAGTATTTGTAATGCTATTATTGTAATGAGGAAAGTTCGGAAAAAATACTTCTAGACTGGACAAAATACGTATTCAAAAATGATATTCAGTGACAAATTGCTGTTGGAGGGCATGGACAGAAATTAAGCGTTACCAAAAAGTTGTGATCATATTTCGTGAAGAAGGCTGTGTGAAGGCAACCCAACAATGGAAGGGCATGTCTGCCACGTCACTGTCGGCACTCAATAAAACTGCTTAGGGAACGTACCCAAACTACGTAACCCATTAAAAAAAACTTCCCCCCTCGGTGACCACCCTAGTATATACGCCAAGACCCCCTCTCCCTCTAGTTTTCACATAGTAATTCATAAATATGGTTGTAAACCATTTTTTATGTGCGTCAGTGTTGCCATTTGTGAGTTTAAAAAGCGCTAAATATAGCTCGAAATAGCGCGAGATTTTCCTAGAGGTTATTGAATACGTGACGAAAACCTAAGCCCCTCCCTCCCGCCCCTGTGACCAAGCGTGGTATTTTGAAAACCTCCTCCCCCCTGAACGGATTACGTAGTATGGGTACGTTCCCTTATGGTCTGAAGACCGATTGCATGTTCGCAAAGTATCACAGGAAACAAATTGCAGTAATACGACTAGGTACAAGCGTTTTGACATCCTGTGTACCTACTAATATGAAATGTTTTGCCTGCCCTGGCTTGTTGCAGGAAGTCACTCGTTAAAAGTTAAACGTCAATAATCAAGTTGTTATTGGAAGAAAATTTGGCTTTACCAAAAGGGGTGATCATGTTTCGTGCAGCGATACAACGAATACAAGTGCTTAGCTACCTACCTACTCAAATAAAATCCCTCGTTTGCCTTAGCTTGTTTTTAGAAGTCAAAGGTCAACCGCCGCGGTTTGTGATTATTGCTGTCTCGAATTGGTGCTTTAAAAAAATTTGTTTAGGATCAAAATAGCATGCATTGCTGTTTATTGGTGAATAAAATGTTAAATAACTTCCTTGTATTTAACCCGACTTGGGCTAGGCTCAAAGAAAGGACAACGTTATAATAGAGGGTCATGTCAGGGTTCCGTCAAAACGGATACGCTAATAACGAGTTTTTTTACCGTCTGTCTGTCCGTGTAATGACTGAAATCCTACTTTTTTTTTGTAATAACAATACAATATATTTTATTACACATTTTTTTTAAATTACAACTACTATGGCGATTGATCTGAAAGGAACATAATATTATGTTATTTTGCCCGGCTGACAGAGGGGCTAAGTGTTCGATAGGAATACCTACTTAACGAGGATAAATTTTTTAAAATACGTATTTTAGTCAACGAAGAAAATTGTATTTTAGCCAGCTTTAACCTTTTTTATCTTACTGATTATAAGTCCTGTTTTCAGACAGGAAATAAACATGAAAATCGTTAGTATTCCTTTCGAAAATACTGAAAACATCGCTTTTCTGAGTATGCGAAAAATATGGGAGCCACTTTGTCTCTATTCTGACTTCCTTCCGGACGTACTGGTGAATCATTGCATTGTTTGTACGCACTATGTAATGTATACTCATACCTTGCGTGTTCCAAATAGGGCTGTAAAGGAGCGCTACACTAAATGATCAATGTTGGCAATTGAGGTACTACCGCCGATTAAGTTTTTCTTCGTACTTTGTAACAGACATTATTTTTGTCAGTTTTGCAAAAGGGCGTATTATAAAAAAGTCGTAGCTCTGAAATAGTTAACTAAATCTAACTGTATGACAAAATTGCCACAAACACACAGTATTTTTTTCTATAAACAGTCTTCGTCATTTGCAGTCAACGTCAGAGCCGCTGAATTAAAAGTTAAAAAAAATAGCAATACGGTGTTTAGTGCGGTAAACTTGTGCCGTTTTTGTAACTTTTTTTTATAACAAATATAAAAAAATCCGCAAGAAGAAAAAGGGTCTCCGCATGAGATATATTTCTTCAGGTAAGTGATAAAAACCATTCATTCATTCATTCATTCATCATCATCAGGTTATTTTTGTCTCCACTGCAGGAGCACAACCCTCTCTCATCTGCCGGAGACAGACATAGGATTTGTTCTACACTCTCTGCGCTGGCCAGATAAAAACCATATTATATTGTTATTTAATATGGTTACCCACCAAAAAGTTTTTATCTTCATGCTTAAAAACATCATCGACAAGCACGTGCTCATCTAGCCAATAAAGATGAACTCTTAAAATTTCAAAAGAATGTTGTGACATCACCCTTATCTAAGAAGGTATATACGACAGTGGTAGAAAATTAAGACGCTGCCGGTTTTTCAACAGTAATATAAAGTAAGCTAGAGCCGACAAAAATAACTGCCAAAGATACTTAAGCTCCAATTAGCTTAGAAAACTAAGCTAAGCTTAGAAATTAGTAGCTATTTAAAAAAATCCAATGCTTATACGACTTATCGGATTGTTATATTAATTTTATTTCTCCTTGGCCTACTCTAAAAGACACAGATAGAAAATTAATTCATACCGCTCTCCTTAAGTAAATCCCATTGTCTCCCACAGCCGTAGTAGTCAGGAAGACGCGACCTTCGTTCGGTTTGTTTACCAGAAACAATCTCATTACCATTCCTAACCGTTTACCGAAAAGATAAATGAATAATAATGTTTATGAATATTTTATTATTTACTTAATGGGTTGCTTTTTGCCGGTGGTACTGTTATTATCATTACCAATACACTTAATAGGTTCGCAGTCCAATGAGACACGACTGCCTCACACACTCCCCCGACACTCCATACACATACGTACTTAGGTAAAAAATATATTTATAAAAGCTTTTACTCATTTTTGTCTAAATTGTTGAAGTAAAAGATATTCAGTGGGCTCGATTCTGAAGGCACAATGTTAAAATTTGACAGCACTAAAACTGTTGCTATCCTTGTCACACAATATTATGAAGATAAAGACGAAACCAATTTTAGCGCTGTCAAATTTTAAATGTGTGCCTTCAGAATCGGGCCCAGTATCCATAATTTCTCCTAAAATAGAGTTAATCACATTATTTGCAAAGTTAAACAGGGTGTAAGAAGAATATCCTTCTAATGAGATATTGTATTACGATATTATGTAAATTGAATGTCTGAATTACGGGAATTCTCTGAAGCGAACCAATCTCTTAAGGTATTAATTTTGAGATGTTTTTTTGCACTGTGATGAATGGAATTCGTTGTTTAAGACAGTGTTTTATTTGATAGAACAAATAATGTTTATCAACACAAGTTATGTTTTCTGTCAATAGCGTTGCGTGGGCAAACTAGATCACTTTAGTTTGGAGTATAGACCAATTGGTTTTCTTAGGACCAATCTGAAACTAATCTTTTATGAAACTACCGCGCTTTGGCGCTTGTTATGGTAAAAGTATTCTTACATCTTGAACTGTCTCCTATTCCAAACTACTTAAAGTCTATAATATTTAATCAGTGTGTCCTGTCTGTCATGTATCAGGTTGTGCCAAAGATTTCTTTGATCAATTTGATTTATATAACGCATTTTTCTGTTTTTTTTTTATTTATTTAAGTTATTTACTTTAGGTACACCAACTTAGCTTCCAGAGGAGGACCTTGATACTTTCATCACAGGTTCGACCTAGCATCGGTACTAACGAACTTTCTTCAAATAAAATCGTTTATCGCCATAACAACAACAAATAAAGTGTAAGAAGAAAAAGAGTTTTTATGATATAGTTATTAGCAGCAGTTTCGTGTGAATTATGTGCTCAGTGACAAGAAGAATAAGATACATAATAGAATACCTACTCGATTATCAAATTAAGGAGAAATTGAAGAAGTGCTTTATTAAAATTTTGTAACTGGAAAAAAAAAATGGTCTATTCATAAGTTCGTCTGGAAGAAAGAGTGTCCAGATGTACTAACGTAAGCTAAACACCGTACTATTGTATCCCTGTATTTTATTGTGCAATAAAGTGTATTTAATTGAATTGACATGTCATGACTGTATTGTCAGATATAGGGCGCCAGAATCCGGCGCTGCCTGTCGACACTTGTGGGCTGAAGGACAATTAATTAGTGAGGGACCAACCGCAGAGTTCTGGGACCAATTATGATGAGTTACTCATTCAATTAAGTTACCTTTTTATCAATTTAGGCTAGGTAAAGAAGTTTTCAGTTGAAAAGTATTTTTATAAATATAATCCTTTGGTTTAAGTATAAAATAAATACATTATTAAATTGTAACTTTTTATAATTTGTATTTGTTTGTGAAATAAAGTGTATTGTATTGTATTGTATTGTATTGTATTATAAATGTAATTGTAAGGTTAATTGAAGTTGATTATATTTTTTGTGGAAACTAGATATTTTGGCAGTCGCCGGTTTTGGGAATTCTGTTTTGCATAAAATGATGTATATTGTAGTTGAATAAATTGAACTGAACTTGAAGGCGTACTAAGGAAATGATAAAATCGAAAACGTGTTTGCATGCTATATATTTAATATATATTATTATTGGTTTAAAACAGAACGAGGTGACACTATTATTTCTTCTAGTATGAAGCACCCAAAGCAAATGTAAATAAACGGTATTTGAAATAGTTCAAATGCATAATGCAAACTCTTAAAATGTATCAAGCAGGAATAAGGTCCTGTTCCAAGGTACATTTTTGAAACTTCAGTAGAAAATATGTAAGTAATAAAATAGCACTTCTAAAGAAGTTATTTTTAAGATTGCTGCAAATAAACCTACAATATTTTTGTATAAATTGAATATAGTGCGTCGGCGGGCGCAGCGGGCGTTTGTCAGAGAGCGCGAGCGTTTGTTTCCGAATGTATTCGCAGTCATGTTGTCCAGGAATAACCGGTGTCTTGGCGGGATTTGTTGCAAAATAAATCAGCTGGCCCAGAATACCCCGCGAGCAGACAGGTGGAAAAAATATTGGACAGTTTTCGCACGTCGCTAGCTCGCTGTTTTTTTTTACGAACTGCATTTGGGAGGAATGAAGTGCGGTGAGGTGGGAGGAAAACGTCAAACCATAGGATACCTAAAGTCGCACTCTGAATGGCAGTGCTATATATGGAACTGTCATCTTCATCATTTCGTATAATTTTCTTTTACCTGCAATACTTTTTTTTGACGTTATGCTTTTATTATGTTACTTGGGAAAGGTTGCCTGGAAGATGCGCTTTAAGCGATAAGGCTGCCTTTGTACACTTTCCACAAAACTGTACCTAACTTGTTTTCTTAATCTATGTTTTTATCTATATACCTATGTATCTGAACCCGATCCTCGGCTCTTCTCATCTAGTCACTAAGTACCAGCCGTGGACTCTTTCAGGCTATGATATGTATCTATTCTCCGACGGTCCTTTAATCCCCCCCCCCCCCCCACCCCTCCCCCCTGGACTATATAGATCAATTTCACTATAATTGTTTCGCCTAATAGTTTCTTTTACATTCGTGTTTTTACTTGATTTATTTTTTAACAGAGAAAATTTCCCAGGCAGGAACTCCTAATCGCATTGTTCCCAAAACTGTATTTTCACCAATTAATGGTTTTCTTTCTGCCTTTAACATAACGAACTCCTTGCACGAAGCATTTAGGTTAAGTGTTTTTATCCACTAAGAATTTTTTTTATAAGATATTCCATATATACCCCCATTGTACGTCATTTTTGTTTACTTGCAAACACCTTACCTCTACCTTACATCTACTCGTAATTTGGTATACGTATAACTATCGTGTGGTTTCCGGTAGAGTAGAATAGGACCACTCCAACTCTTCCCGTGGATGTCGTGCAAGGCGACTAAGGGAATACACTACAAAACATCAATCAGGCCTCCCCATCCCGTCTGGCCAGCATGGGGAGTGTAGGCCAAATCCTCCGTCTGTCTCCGGCAGATCAGAGAGGTTTGTGCTCCTGCAGTGGAGACAAAAATAACCTGATGATGATAACTGCATAGGAAAATTTTAACAGTTCTCGGACATGGTACGTAGTGGTATCTGCAACAGAATTTGTATTTATTTAGTGATACATTATTTGATTACAATATAATCTACCAGCAAAATCAAAGCAGTTATCGAGGTAAGCGCCGAGGCCTGTGCCAGGGTTGTCTACTTGATTCTACAATGAGAGAGCGACCGATAACCGGCAGTAACAATGTATATATTACTATTGTATAATATTGTTGTATTTCGAACTTATATTAGACTGTGTCCAGAACCCTAAGCTATAAAAGACTGATATATTTTGTCCAGTAGTTTTCAAGTTTATCCTGGTCATACATACATATGGTATTTAGCAGGAAAAAAATTAATTTATTTTTGAACTCTACTGATAATAAATTCAGGAATTTATGTTTTAAAACAATGTAAATACAAAAATGTTTACCGCTTTATTATAATAAGCTCATTCAAAGTTTACCATACACATTTCAAGGAATTCATAAACAGTTTGTAGCTATTACGTTGAACAAAAAAAAACTGTTATAACGTTTCTTTAATATTTTTTGTTTCTTTACTAACATTGAAAAACAATTTCCACTGTGTCATATTATCCTCATTTAGTTAATGTTTAATTACGATTGCCATAAATAATGCTAACTATTATTTTTCGAAAACCAGCTAATTAAACGTTTTTTTTATAAGAACTGTTACAGCGTGTAGATTTCAGTTGTATTTTAGATTCTAAGTCTTAATTTAATTTGATTGTATTTTTATTTTCTGATTAATGTTACTGGTTTTATTTATTGTATTATTTTAATCAGTTTCATTTGATTTGTTTATTTTTTAATTAATGCATGAATTACACCGACTTATAACAGAAGTTATCAATAAATCTATAGCTATGTCTGTCATATTTGTGTAATTTAATTTTGAATAATCTTATTGGATCATCATCAGAAACCCACGTGCCCAGCATATAATTATACCTTCCAAGATCCTTCGGCTAGATTCCATTATAATCTATTGATAAGAAAAGCCTGGGTGACGTAAAAAGATACATAATTGTTTTCAATTGTTTAGGGTTCCGGTTACTTTCATAGCGAAGCTGTTTTGTCCGTTTGTCTGTCAGCCGGATAACTCGAAATCTGTTGGCCTCTACTAGTTTCCGTATTACATTGTTTATGTGGTTGTTTATTATTTGTCGTGACGTTTTAACTTCTTATAATAACAATGTTAGCAGAATTATTTATTGCTGTAGACCATCTTGCTCTGTTAAAAATCTTACCATAACCATATTTTATTTGAGCACTATTTACACATACATACGCACTATAAAACACTTAGCACTAAACGTAACTAGAACTAAACTAATATCACTACACAACACTAATTATTCTTTATTGTCAAGTCATTTTAATCGTAGTCAAAGTTTCAGAGCGCGCGCGCGGTGATGCGTTTCGCGCGTTATTTAAAATAAAAAAAATTCTAAACGCGTCAGGGGCGTTTAAATTTTTTATTTTAAATACATTTTTATTTTGTGAATTTTTGATGAGTGAGATCCGTGTAGTTTTGTGGAGACACGCGTTTACGCTGCGCGTCCGTTTTGCCGACTGAGCGGTTGGTCGCGGCGTCGTGGGCTTTCCCTTGCAGCTTAGTAGTTGGTGGTCAGTATGTTATCGATGATTTTAATCTTGATTATAGCGGTAACAGTGAAGTCAGGGCTCCACTTGATTCACTTGTGGAAATGTAAAAAATTCACGCGAATTTCTGAGAAATGCTGAAGTGTCAACAATGGTTGTTTTTTAGTTTTAGATTTATAGTGACATTTATCAAAAAATAAATGTAATGCAATTTATAAACAAGGGTTCGCTGATAAGTATCAACGGATATATATCATGATATATATCGATTGATATATATGTTGATATATATCAGTTGATAGTGGAGTAGTTTTAGGCAGAATTTGACGTCAAAAAGAGAATAATGTATTCCAATTTTGAAAAAATAAATATTTTGATTTTGATTTTTTTATTTTGATTTTTATTGTCTCAGTAGCATCCACGGCGGGTTTGAAAGATTTTTTTCTGCCTTCGGCGGGTGCAATAGAAAATTCGTAATTGTTTAGGAACCGAGAAAGCTCATAAGTTGGTTTATATGTTCAACAATTTGTACCAGTCCAAAATAACTCCAACAGTATGGACTGGGTTGGTGATCCCAATGCCGAAGAATTATTTAATGTGAAAGTCAACTAGACTGGGAGCCAGAAGATGGTGTCTCGCTTATAGACTTATGCCTGAGACCTGACCCTCAAGTGGACTAAATAATATTACAATTTTAAACTGACGTTTTTAAATAAGAATTTAAACATTATAAATTTTAATTTGGTTAACTGTTAATTAAATAAGACTGATTATTATTATTAAACTCGAAGACTGTTTTTTTGTTAATTTTATAATAAATAAATATATATTAAATAAATCAATCTCAATCTTTATTTTACACTATTGATTTAAAAGATCAAATATTAAATAAAGCCACTTGCGGCCTAAAAATCGCATCTTTTCATATGCATGATATATATCCGATATATATCGGAATACGGAAATATCGGATTTTTGCGAACCCTGTTATAAACTATATATGTACCACTTATTATTTTAAAAAAAATAATTGTGTGTCTAAATATATACCGTCTCGTTGGCCTAGTGGTTTGGTCATTGGAATCGATCCCCAGAGGTTGTGGGTTCGATTCCCACTGGGAACAGACAACTTTGTACAATTTGTACAAGTTGGTTCTGGTTTGGATGTTTTATTTGTGAATTGTCCTATTCTTGTTCAATTTCCATAGCACAGTACAAAATTCTAGTATTGATTAGACAAGTGAATGCAGTATACATATATATTTAATGTTTCATACTTATATTTAACTAGCTGTTGCCCGCGACTTCGTCCGCGTCGACAACTTAACATCACAAATTATTATGTATTTCCTGTAGGAATGAGATGATTTTCGGGATAAAAACTATCCTATGTCCTATTCCAGGACCTAACCTATATGTGTACCAAGTTTCATCCCGATCCGTCTAGTGGTGGAAGCGTGATTGAGTAACAAACATCCAAATATCCAAACTTTCACATTTATAATATTAGTAGGATATCTTCGTTGTCTAGAAATGTGTTTTTCATTGTTTTTATTTTTAAATTTTGATGTGTTATGTAAATATTCTTTCATCATTTGGCAAATAACACACGGTGACATTTTGAAACAATAAACATATTATAGCTGATTTGAAGGAGCTCCGGTGCACATTAGGGTCAAATTATGTGCCCCGAACTATACCATAAATATATTATTTTATAAGATTGTTATTTCCCCCTTTTTCTTTAGTAGATATATATTTAGGAGGTTTTAATTAGAGTGTATACCTACCTGACGTCATGACTGATATTATATTTTTTTTAATTGTCGTTTTTTCCATGACAAAATTATACAATAATCTAATAAATAAAATCGTTAACTTTGCGTGTCTGTACATTGATGATATTTGCAAAAAAAAATGGGTGGTCCAAGGATAAGCAACAGAACACATTTCGATCACTTTTGAAATTGTTGTCTGTTTGTCTGTGAGTTTGTGCACGCATCTGTCTGTTTGTTTTCTTTTTCCTAAACTCAAATTACCACTTCGTGGTAAAGGACATAAAGGAGAATTCGCGGCGAGTACTGTACTCAATTCCGGAAAAAGCGTTTCAAAAATGTTTTGATGATTGGATTATTCGTTGGCGTAAGTGTGTCGCTTCTGAAGGAGCATACTTTGAAGGTGATGAAATAAAGTTGGATCAATAATTAACATTTTGTGTATTATTGATCTTTTCCCGGTACTTTCTTGACAGAGTAGTACATCGAAACAACCTTAAACTATTCATTATATTAACGAGTAAGAAAAAGTATCTACGTTGTTCTAAATTAAGTGCGTAATTTATTACGTACATAGCGCACATCGTTCATGCACACAAATTAGTAGATTAATCCTTTTAATCGTGTACACGAATTAGTAGATTAAAGTCTTTTCAAACAGAATTAAAAACGCATTTTCGTAAAGAGCTGTCTTATCAATTAGAATACAATGTGAACCCAAAGCCTCGTAAACATTTTCTTTCACTAGTGTCGCTAAGAGATACGTAGCGCTTGCACAAATCCGCAGTAGACATTTTAAATGGCGATGCAATTTTGAAACTCAGCAATCATACTACTTAGTATTCTGTAATTAACCTTAGTAATACAATACTAATTAATTCATTCTCAACACAACAATAACACGGATCAAAAATAAAAGTTAAACTGTGAAAAAGGTACTAACTAAAGTGAAAAAGGTACTAACTAAGAAAATTCTACTTTTCAGGATACATAAATTATTATTGTTGTTCATAAGCAGGCAGTTGTGCAACTGATTTTGCTTATAGACATAGGCATATCCAGTTATTGTTCACTCATCATTATTTCTATTTCTTGTTGTCACATATGAATTTATGCAGTCTATTTTTAAATTGGTTTACATCTCTTATGTGACTTATTTGGGTAATTTCTTCAGTATTTACATACTTACACAAACGTTTATAAATATAGTCCTCGACCAGGCCAGTAAGCCTACTCCGTGAGCATTTCGAAAAATATCCATATCCGGGAAAGGCCATTTCGTACTTTCTAACGAGTCACGTGACATATTTGGATAACTACGGTAGACGCCAAACGTTTATTCAAATAACGCATGACTGTGTTACATGATCCGTAGAAATGTACAAATCCGCTTTTTAGTTCCTCGGATACCTCGGTATTCAAAATGCTTACGGATTAGGTAGGCTGGCATTTTATCTAACGAGGCTTTTAAATTCTAGAACGTTGGTTAAGTCCGCCAATTCGCACTGGATCTACCACTGTATTAGGTCTCTTGCAACAGAAGTAGACGAGTAGATCAGGCGAACACCGGGCACTATAAGCCTTACCGAATCATGCGGGGCTCTGACGAAGTCCCTCAGGGGCGATCGGTCTACTTTCCCCATCGGTCTACTTGTCCCTAGCTAATCGTGGTACCTCAACAGGGCAGCGATGTTGTTCGCAACACATCACGTCAAGGGGTATCACAGGGCGAAAAGCGGAAAGAAAGCCGCTTTGCGATATTAGATTGCGCAAAGTGGCGATACATAGTCTCTACCTGCCCCTCCGGGACCAGGGCGTGAGCATTATGAATGAATGATCATTCAGTAATTCAGGGTAATGAAGTACTTGTATTTTCTTGATCGCCTAGGTAGCTTTGTGGCTCGGGAATGCCAGAGGTCGTGAGTTTCAATTATCGTTTCTTATTTAATAGTTCGCCAAGTGTATGGAACTTTTTTTTGGATTGATTGATCGACAGGTTGTCTGGAAGAAATCGCTTAAAGCGATAAGACCGCCTAAATTGTACTATTTGTAACTTTTATAACTTGTAACTGTATTTGTTTGTGCAATAAAGTGTACTGTATTGTATTGTATTTATTTTTAATTTTTATAAAATTCTATATGTATTGGTGCACAATAAAGAATATTTCAATTTGAATTGAATCATAATAAAATGCTCACGCCTTGGTCTTCGCTCACGCTCACCCTTTGCGCGATCCTGACACGCCTCACTAGCCTCACTCACATTCATCAACCTTTTCATGCACCTCCTTTTGTTCTTCTCACTGCGGACCCCAGGCTTTTTGAATCTATTGATTGACTGTTCATTAGGGCTCACCATAAGATTGCATGTGGTGACAAACAGGTTCTTATGCATACACAACATAATAATCTGACAATGTTACGAACATAATTCATTGAAACAAAACTGCGATGAAATCTGCAAATATAGGTGCTTCAGATCTTTATGAGGCTGGTTTATGGGTTGGCAAATAAAATACAATGTTGCTGGAAGTATAGTGGACGACGCCGGCTGTGTATTAGAGGTAAGTTCTGAGAAAGCATTTATCTACTTATAAGATTTAAAGTTTATAGACAAAACCATTTTTAAAGCGCATTACTCACGGACATAAGCCGACTAAACATTTAACGTGAGTACACTGAGAAAAAAATAAGTAGCCCTCCTACTTACATAAGGATGGCGGCGGGGGGGAGGGGGCGGCTACTTATGTAATAGTGGTATATTTTTATCCTTATGTAAGTAGGAGGGCTACTTATTTTTTTCTCAGTGTAGTCTTTCTCCATTAATTATCTAAAATGTTACAATCACATCATATTCAGTGTTATTATCATTCCTACTAATATTATAAATGTGAAAGTTTGGATATTTGGATGTTTGTTACTCAATCACGCTTCAACCGCTGGACGGATCGGGGTGAAACTTGGCACACATGTAGGTTAGGTCCTGGAATATATATAGGACATAGGATAGTTTTTATTTCAAAAAACATCCCATTCCTACGGGAAGTGCATAATAATTTGTGATGTTAAGTTGTCCACACGGACGAAGTCGCGGGCAACAGTTTTTTAATAATTTATTTATAAAATAATAATTATTTATGTCAACGGTTTATTGTAAGAAAATTAATAGTTCGCCTTTTGTAATAATATTTTTAATTAAAGGCAGATCCCACTCCATAAACATATCATCATCATCGGGTTATTTTTGTCTCCACTGCAGGAGCACAACCCTCTCTCATCTGCCGGAGACAGACGGAGGATTTGGCCTACACTCCCCACGCTGGCCAGACGGGTTGGGGAGGCCTGACTGATGTTTTATAATGTACATAACCATATGGAAGTAATTAAACTGTGCACGACCCCAAACGTGGACCAGTTGAGTTTTACTTCTGCCACATACCTTTCCCCACCATACACACCATTATTTCCGGCTTTGCCATGTTGTTTTCAGGCATGAGTATAGACGCATATTAGCATTACATGAAAACTCACTTTTTAAAACCTTTGATCGAGGGACGGATGAGTACCATGTCATCAGTATAGCTTAAACTGTTTACGCATACGTCACCAATGTGAATCAGTATGAGTATCGAACTTATGTAAGTAGGTATGTCTTTCTGTATTAGTTTCCTCATGTTAGATTTCTTAAATATTTACGTAAGTATACGGACTTCTGACATTATGTGCCCGTACTGGCAAATCTTAGAATTTATTTTTTTGGTATTTTACTCTAACATATATTCGCTTTTAGGGCAGCCACATAGCAAATCCTTCCATTACTAAATCCTCCCAATATCCTCAATATTATATGTAAGATACCACCTACGTGAAATATAGGTTTACAAGGATTTGTTTATACTGGAAGGATATGGCAACATAAACCTTGCATCAAAACATGGTAGATGATTGTCAAGCATAGGTAATCATCTTCCTCATTTCAAACCCAGGCGTTACGTTTGTCTCATTTCCGCCGATGAAGCAGGTGTCAGTGCCTTCCTGTCAATGGACCTAAATGCCGCTTAAGAGTGCTGCTACGGGCTGCAGTTTAGCTTCTGATGAGTGCTACGGTGAGCTTACTGTAAATTATATGCAGGTATAGCTAAATCGCTTCGGCCTTGCGTCTGCATACCTGTGTGTGAAGCAAAGCATGTAAAAATAGAATGACGACTGACATATAACCTCAACTATGATCTGCATAATATAATAATTTGTTGGTTTATACCACTACCCAAATACCGCATCGCTCAAGTGCCTATATTGGTATTGGGAATTTTTCTACCAACAACTTGAACTCGAATAACAGCTGGTAGCACGGTGCAGAGGTGGTATGCAAAATTTAGGGACATTACACGTTTAGACGTAGGTATAAACGTAGGTATATATAGGTAGGTACATCCTTTAAAACTAAACTAAAAGAGCACTATCTGTCTCACTCAGTATAATATGGTATGTATGATTTACTCGTATGTATGTATATAGTTCAGGTATTTAGTTATTATGTATATTTCATTCCAGATTAATAGTCCTATGAAAACAAACGCATTTGCGTCTCGAAAACAAAATACACAATAGATGGTGTTCCTAAGTGGACTGCAAAGTTTACATGGTAATACAAACCTGTTTTTGCTGCTGGTGACCCTTTCATGTATATGTTACCGAGACGTAAATAGCGTTGGTTTTCATAGGACTATGAATCTGGAATGAAATATAGTCTATTATGCACTTATTTTGCCCCCCCTCGCTCTTACTGCCTTGTCTCACACCCAGTAAGGTTGGCTGGAAGATATCTCTTTTAGAGATATGGTCACCTTGGTACACACCATTTATTACTGTATTTAGTTATAAGATATGCAATAAAGAATATATATAAGGTCCTGTTCGGTAAATGTCATGTCGGAGAAAAATTACCCTTCTGCAAAGGGTACCATTCGCTAAATTCCCTTGCTACAAAATATCCCATATGCTAAGATTGGTCAGTTTTGCTATAAAGAAACAAGTTATTAGTTAATAGCACCCATGAAAGTTTGTGGAGGACGTTAGAAAATTTCCCAACGGGGTCATAGTCTACAGTGGGGGACCGAGTTAAAGGGCTTCGGAGAATGAGGTATGGTGAGGTGGGAGGGGGCGTCAAACGTACGTATCGGACAGCACTATGAGATAAGGGTACATGCTCATTAGTCGGACGAGAGCATTCTGATTTCGACCAAGTGCTACCTACTAGCAAGTGTATACATGCTATGTATGCATACATGCTAGTTTTGGTCCTAAATCGCAAGCCGGTTGATTTTTGAACATGCTAGCTGAGGTGCAGGTGGAGGGGTTGAGATGGGTTCGATAGTGCCACGTGAGAACGTGTTTGCTTATTAGCATGCTACTTCTGAACAGATTTATTGATTTCATTTTGCAAGGAACTGCAATAGTAAAACGTTATTGACTTGGTTCACTTATAGGAGTATAATTTTCAACTTCGTACAGCGTGTACTCATCCATTTCACAGAAAAACCTGATTGCCTGAATATGTGGATTTGGTAAAATGCTTTTTCAGGTAGCATGCTTATAAATAGCATGCTATATCAAAGCAAATGTGAACTCGCCATGAGCATGTATATCTGTACCCTGTCTTCCGACGATCCTTTAAAACCCCCCCCCCCCCCCCCCCCCACTAGGCCCTGCTTTCTTACACTTTTGTGAGAAATAAATATTAACTTATTTGGCGTAGATGCTCGAACTGACGTATCCAGTGAGCGGTAGAGCTGCTACGCTGTATGGGACGCGAAATCCGGATTAGCAACGATGTGTATATGGAGCGGCCGAGGCAAGTTTGGCTTCTTTATAGAGGTTACTGTGTATCAAGATCTATTTGAGGACAGCAGGTATTCTACGAGTTATAGTACAGTCTGCCTAAATCGCCATTTTGGAAATTTATTAGAAACTCTATTAAGAAATTTTATTTTAAACATCTTTTACAACTAAACTATAAGAGCACTGTCTGTCTCGGTCAGTATATTATGGTATTTTTGTATGTTTATCATTTATGTTAATATTATGTTTCTAGTCGGTAATAAATAAGTAGTTAGGTATCTATTATTATGCGCTAATTTTGATATATATATGTGTGTACATCTGCAAAGGTAGGGTTTAGTGAGACTTAAGATATGCAAATGGAACTGTTTTACTACCTAACCTAAATCTACATACAATAAACATTTCATTTCATTTCATACAAATATACCATCGAATCGCCTATTAAAATAAAGAATCACAAAGTTCTTCTATCTTGAGAGATCCGAGTCGATTTTCGACCAAGTGGCGCTGTAGCGGTTTTACCTTTCAACAGAAGAATTAAATATATATCTGTGTGACCCGGTATATATTATCACAGATAATTAATGTATTATTATACTTATTTACAAAGGCTTTCCGTATGCAATAATGCCTCTACAACAACTTTTTGTAAGGCGCCTTTTGGAACTTTAAGAAATCGCTGAAAGCGATAAGGCCGCCGTCGTACACGAAATTCATCCTATGTAAGTTTTGTTTTTATTTAAAAATGTATATGTTTTGGTGTACAATAACGAATATTTGAATTGAATTGAACTTTCAAAAATATAATTACAACTTACTATTTTTTAAAGGTTTTACGGCCTTGGGAACGAGCCCTTTGTAGCTTGTCTATAACTTCCACTATTCACTATACTGTCAAATAAAACTTGCCAGCAGGAAAAACCACAATAATACCGCCATCTACATTCTTTTTCTGAATGTTCAAACAACATTTTCAAAGTTACGAGTAAATAGCGCCACCTACAGTAAACGTGGCATACCAACCTGAAAGCTTTCAGCAAACCAAGGTTATAGATGGACTCTACCGTTATGTAGAAATACTGTTCTAATCACCACAGATGGCGTCTTGGCGCTGTAGTACAGCGATACAGGATACCATCAAAGTCAACTAAAAATCCTTTATTGTACACTAGCTGTGCCCGCGGTTTCGCTCGCGTGGACTACAGGATCCGCTCCCGTTCCCACTTCCGCTCCCTATCCCACTTCCATTCCCATTCAGACTTCCAATCCCAATATAGCCTATGTTACTCAGTGATAATGTATCATTTTAATGGTGAAATAATATTTTGAAATCGGTCCGGTAGTTTTGAGTTTATTCGTTACAAACATATAAATCTAATCCTCTTTATAATATAAGTGTAGATGAGTAACCACGGTACATTTATCATCATCATATCAGCCTTTAGACGTCCACTGCTGGACATAGGCCTTCCCCAATCAATAATTCATATCCGGTCGTCCGCACTCCGCATCCAGCCGCTTCAAGTCGTCGGTCCACCTGGCGGCGGGGCGTCCCACCCTGCGCGTGCCGACCCGCGGTCTCCACTCCTGAACCCGTCTGCCCCAACGGCCGTCGGTTCTACGACAGATGTGGCAAGCCCACTGCCACTTTAGCTTGCTAATCCTTACATCGGTACATTTATACACGTCGTTTTTTACACAAGTAGCAGTCTACGCAGTTTTACCTACTTGTATAACCTAAAGCTTTGCCAAAGCTTATGTTGTTAAAAATCCGTCTTCTGTTCTGATTTTTAAACAGGGCAGCCAAAGTCAAAGTCAAAATCTTTTGTTACACACGAGTACACTGGGTATCTTTATACACGTCATTTTTACACCGCTTCCCAGGTGATAGCGCTGTGAAGAAGAAACAGTGACAACAAACAACAACACAAAACAACAAACGTTCAGCAACACATCGTACAATTATATAAAGACTAACTGTTGCCCGCGACGTCATCCGCGTCGACAACTTAACATCACAAATTATTATGTCTTTACCGTAGGAATGGGATGTTTTTTCGGGATAAAAACTATCCTTTTGTCCTATTTTAGGACCTAACCTATATGTGTGCCAAGTTTCATCCCGATCCGTCCAGTGGTTGAAGCTTGTCTAAATAACAAACATCCAAATATCCAAACTTTCGCATTTATAATATTAGTAAGATTGTGCGAGCAGCTAAGTAAACCAAACCTGAGAATTGAAACAAGAATAAGTCCATTATTTTTGTTACTAAGGAGGTATTACCAATGATTTCTCTCGGGATTCAAGCTTAGATGAGCTTAGGCAGGTGGAACCTATATCTATTTACAGTATAATAAGTTTTAAAAACGTTCTGAGCTCAAATCCTTTGGGAAATTACTTGATAAATAGTTTAGAAATAGTCGGGGTCAGTCTGAAGGGTCGTTGAGTACATACGACTTAGTTTTGTTAACACGAGGCGCGGTCAATAATTTGTTAGATTTAATAGAAATAAGTTTCAGCTTAACTTTGAATTGAATTAAACTGCCGAGCCGGACCGAGTTAAATAATAAATATAATAAATAAATATCTCAGACATTCACACCACTTATCCTTAATTACAAACATTCATCATATCAAATCCCCCAATGGACAGCTCACCAATAGTTGCATTATATTGGGGAGGCTTATGCTCAGCAGTGGACGTATTTCGGTTGATGATGATAGTAGCGGAAAGTGCAATGCTTTGACCATTCGGTATCTGTGTCTCTCTCTCCTCTCTCTTAGCGATTCAAAAATATTTGAAATAATAATACATAATAATAATAAATATCTCAGACATTCACACCAATTATCCAGTCCCAAACTAGGCAGAGCCTGTGCTATGGTTACTAGATAACGGATACATATACTTAAATAAATATATAAACATCCAAGACATGGGTACAAACATTCATATTCATCATACGAACATTTGCCCCTAGCGGGATTCGAACCCGCAACCTCCGGCGTGGCTGACCGAGAGCTACCCCGTGCCGCCACGGAGGTCGTCAAACTTTACTTAAATAATTATTATATGGAGTTTCATTTCATCATCATTACCTGAAATACGTCACTGCTGAACAAGAAGCCTCCCCAGTGGAATGCCACTTATGGTTGGCTGTTCATTAGGGGGCTTGGCAGGCGGATTGGTGATCGCAGTAATGATTTTAGTATACACAGGAGAACGCTGCTGCACATCTCTGGTGCAATCCCTTAGTCGCCTTGACGACACCCACGCGATTATTGGGGATGGCCCTAATCTTAGCCGGGAACCAACTTTTAATTGAGATGAGATACATCTCAAATCAAAAGTTTTTAAAATAAATCTTATACGAGTAAGTATGTAAAAGTCAGTAGAACATGACATAACTACGTAATTAGAGGTTTGCATAAATAAGTGAATATTAAATGACGCTCACAGTAGGTTTTCGTTTACTCTTGAAAACGGTTCCAACGGTTTTCATGGAATCTGACATGAATATGAAGAGGCATTGAACCGTTTTCAAGAAAAAAAAACAGAACATTGTTAAAAATCATTTTTTTTCTTTCCTGAAAAGTAGCATCTTGTAAGTTAGATCCTTTTTCACTTGAGGCACAGAGTTGTGTAGTAATTTTGCGTCAGTTACGAAATGGACAACCCTAGCGTATTTTGACTCGACACACGCCTTCATCAATTTGTGTACAACAAAAAGATGTATCAGGGGTGTGGTGTCACGCGTTAGTAAAACCCTAAGTCCAACGGTGCACGTCGAAAGGTATATTATGCTTCATGTCCGAATATAACAATTTGACGACCTCCGTGGCGGATCGGGGTAGCTCTCGGACTGCCACGCCGGAGGTTGCGGGTTCGAATTCCGCTAGGGGCAAATGTTCGTATGATGTGTATGTTCGTTGGATGTTTATATATTTATTTAAGTATGTGTATCCGTTATCTAGTAACCATAGCACAGACTCTGCCTAGTTTGGGAATAGATAATTGGTGTGAATGTCTGACATATATATTATTAACAAAGAGTAGCTATGGTCTTGGAAAAGTTTGTACGCTGACCTACAACGGGTGCCTTATCATTGTTTTTGGTGGTTTATTTGTTATCAGTAATTTTGTAATGCAAATGTCGAAGCTTCCAGATAACATTGTGCAATGTAGTGTGTGTGACTGAACTGGAAATTATTTTTAGTAATTACTAAAACAAATTAACAATGTACAATTGTTACAATAAGGAACTATTTATTCCTTAGGTGTAAATAAAGAGTAAATTATAAGTAAAAATTCTATTAAAAATATATTGTAAAAAATATTGAATTCTTTGAATATATTTTTACCAACACATAAAATTTTTTGATCATTTTCTAAATATCAGAAAAAAAATTAAAAGTTTATAATGTTTATTTTTCAAAAGAAACGATAGTCTTATGCTCAACTCAGAGGTTGTCTGGAATAAAATGGGTTGCCTGTATTTTAGCGATAAGACCGCCTAGATGTACTAATATAAACTAGTTTATTTATTAGCTGTATATGTTTTTATCCTGCAATAAAGAGTACTTAAATTGTTCGGAAATTTTTATACAACCTATTACACGAGTCTCCTATTATTTCAAAATATCACACAGCTCCATATTGCCCTACCTCCTCTTTCACACAAACCTTAATTGCGGTTACCGTTACCAAATATAAATAACGTTACGTAAAAACGGAGTCCACATTCAATTTTACCGCCATTCCTTTTGTTAAAACTGTTACATATTTTCGTTCGCTGAAATGTCGAACGATTTCGCTAACGACCCCGCCGTGACTAATCTTAGGAATTACCTACGTATCCGCAGCGTCCATCCCAACATTAATTATGGTACGTAAAGTAAATTTTATCGCTTAATTAGGGCTACTAAGTTCTTTGGCAGAAGTGGAACTAAATCTAGGTATTAAGAAGGCACCTATACATATAATAAAAGAGTAGAAAAAACAAAAGAAAAGCGAATCTGTACATTAAAGTTAAAAAAAAAATTTCACTGCCCGGACGTTACTGAAGACCAGTAGAGTCCAAAAATATAATTAAAAAATTTCTTATCTGTCTGTATGTATGTATGTATGTACGGGCTAATCTTGGAAACTGCTGAACAGAATTTGACGACGTTTTCACTGTTTAATAGCTTTGAGTTCGGGCCTCATACTGGTATAAGTCATATCTCAATAAAATATCAGGATGCTGATATACAAGTTTACCTCTCATTTCATATCATTTGTATGAAAGTGTAGTTCAACATTACTGGTCAATGCAAGAACTTGACAAAAAGTGACAGAGATGTTTTAAAGCTCATTTGTAGATTTATTTTAGCTGATGTATTTTAGGTATTTTCACAAGTCTCGATACAAAAAGTTCGCTATTAGATAATTAGTGGCCCTGTATTAGACCGGTGATCGCCGACAATGTCAATATCGAAGCTGTTCAGGAGTACGTCTGCCTAGGACAGACAATATAGTTGGGTAGGATGAATTTCAAAAGCTGACAGAAGAATCCAGTTAGGGTGGGCAGTATTCGGAAAACTGCGTCAAGTCTTTACGTCACCTATTCCACAATGTTTAAAGACAAAAATCTTTAATCAGTGCGTCCTGCCTGTCATGATTACAGCGCGGAGACGTGGACACTGATGGTGGGCCTGATCCACAAGATTCAAGTGGCTCTGCGAGCTATAGAGAGGGCAATGCTCGGGGTCTCTATGAGGGATATGATTCGTAATGAGGAGATCCTATGAATAACGAAGGTGACCGACATAGCCGAAAGAATTAGTAAGCTGAAATGGCAGGTCACATCTGTCGTAGTACCGAACGGCCGTTGGGGCAGACGGGTTCTAGAGTGGGACGCGACGTCCCACGCGCAGGGTGGGACGCCCTGCCGCCAGATGTATGGACGACCTGAAGATGGTAGCCGGAAGCGGCTGGATATGTAGGGCGTTGTGGCATTCTTGGAGAAGGCATGTTGAAGGCCAGCAGTTTGACAGACATTTTGTTGTACAGTTAATTGGATATGCAACATAGGAAGGGAATAGGAGGGGAGGGAAGTCGGATGGGAAAGAAGAGAGGGATTAGGGTAAGAGAGGAAAGATGAGGGGGCAGTGATAAATAAAGGGTGTAGGAAGGGTTGGGTTAAAGGAAGGGGGAGAGGTAGGAGTAGGGAGAGGGAAGGGGTGGGGGAAAGGGTTTTCAACGTTGTGGGAAGGGGATGGAGAAGGAAAGAAAGAAAGGGTATGGAAAGGACAAATTGGAGGGGGGGGGAAGGTAATATAACCTACTTTGCACAATATTAAAATATAATTTTTTTATTGATTATTATGGAGTTAAGAACTATCGAACTCTAGCGCTAAGAATGTTAAGAACTATGGATTACTTACATAAAAACTGAATGCAACAAAAATGGGGTTCTTAACACACTGTGCGTTTTGACAGATCCTTTATAAAAAAAGCGGCCAAGTGCGAGTCGGACTCGCCCATGAAGGGTTCCGTAGCAGCAAGTAACATAATATAAAAGTTATTGTAGTTCGTTGTAACTTTGATCGATGTTTTAATAATAGTATTGTGGTTTACGATTTATGACGTATTAAAAAAACTACTTACTAGATCTCTTTCAAACCAATTTTCAAAGGGGGGGGACACATTTTACCACTTTGGAAGTGTCTCTCGCGCAAACTATTCAGTTTAGAAAAAAATGATATTAGAAACCTCAATATCATTTTTGAAGACCTATCCACACGTATGGGTTTGATGAAAAAAAAATTTGAGTTTCAGTTCTAAGTATGGGGAACCCCCAAAATTTAATGTTTTTTTTTCTATTTTTGTGTGAAAATCTTAATGCGGTTCACAGAATACATCCACTTACCAAGTTTCAATAGTAAGTTCTTATAGTTTCGGAATAAAGTGGCTGTGACGTACGGACGGACAGACAGACAGACAGACATGACGAATCCATAAGGGTTCCGTTTTTTGCCATTTGGCTACGGAAACCTAAAAAACTGTGGTCCAACGGGCGAAACCGCCGCCGGAACGCAAATTTTTACCCGACTTCAAAAAAGGAGGTTCTCAATTGGATAGTATGTTTTTTTATGTATATTAATATTTTTAATGCATAACCAGATTAATAGATTTCTTTTAGGATTTAGTAACACGTAATACATAAGAATGTGTAATGTTGAGTTGTCCACGCGGACGAAGTCGCGGGCAACAGCTAGTAATAAATAAAGTAGTGTCCGACCGAAGGTACGGAAGAAACAGTACGGAAAAAATCTAGTTTCGGTTTCGGCCAAAAAACAGCCGAAACTTCGGCCGCGCCGAAACTCTATGTTCGTGAATTTTTGCGTTTCGTTCGGGTAAGTTTGTGTAGAGTACTTACAAGAATAACATATTGTTTATTATGTTTGTTCATATTATAGTAAATATTACATCAATGACCTTAATTATCGCCGTGTGGTTTCCGGTAGAGTAGAATAGGACCACTCCAACTCTTCCCGTGAATGTCGTACAAGGCAGCTAAGGGAATACATTATAAAACATCAATCAGGCCAACCCGTCTGGCCAGCGCAGGGAGTGTAGGCCAAATCCTCCGTCTGTCTCCGGCAGATGAGAGAGGGTTGTGCTCCTGCAGTGGAGACAAAAATAACCTGATGATGACCTTAACTAACTTTATTATTGTTATTTCACACGAATTAACTACATAACATGTAAAATATACACTAGATTTTAACATACAATAGACATTTTAACATGTCTAAATAAGTTTCGTTTTCGGTTACGCTTTCGGACGAAACTGAGACCGAGGTTTCGGCTGCAAATTCGATTACGGTCGGACACTAAAATAAAGCCAACCTCTTGCAAATAGCATGTAAAAAAGTACTTAATTGTTACTTGTTTTGTAATGAGTTTTCTGGAACAAAGAATACTAAATATTACCAAAGATAATATATAAGAGTAAGATAGGCAATCCCCGAACAAGGAGCGTAAATATAAAATTGGTAGCATAAACTTAGGTGGTGCCACCGCTCTCCTAGTATAGAGGTTGCGAGCTAAAGTCCCCACGTCGCTAGTGTTTCTAGTGCACTGTTTCTAGTTGTGTCGAAGGTAGATATTGGTAACACTACCCGTCACTAGATGTCACTATATGTAATCAATATTACTACGTAAACCACACTCATCTTCCCAAATAGTTCGACTCGCGCCGCATCGCCGGCATAAACTGACTATACCAGCGCGCTATCGTCCGGCTCCGTGAGATCGACGCTATGACTTATCTTAACAAAGACAAGGACTTATCTTGTTGACGTATAACGTTGTCCTATTCTCGATTTTCGCTGGGTGCCGGCAGCAGTTTTTTTGCAGCTAATTTATTGATCCGATTTGAAGCTCCACCCACGTGTATTCCGGCATATAACATGTAACCAGCGTGTATATGTAGCGTGCAACCAGTGTCAAAATGTTTAGTTCCATGGACGCACGTTACTAGTCGCCAAAGCCTGCAGCGCCAAAATGGCTGAAATCAAGTAGATATCAAAATTTACAGCAGCCAGAACAGAGTAATATGAAACCTACAGATCAGTGGTATTGCTGCTTAATAGGTATATCAGTTCGAGTATCAATATCTACGAGTATATCGCTCCAGCTCCATAAAAAAATTATGTGATATTATTTTACAGATGAGTGCCTCACCTATCTCAGAGGTCAGGCAGGAGAGCTCGGTCTGCCAGTTAAGGTGTTCGAGGTTGTCCCCAAGAAACCAATCCTGGTCATGACCTGGGAAGGTCTGGAGCCGAACCTCCCCAGCATACTCCTCAATTCTCATATGGATGTGGTACCGGTATTTGAGGTGAGGATGCGATTTGCTATCTGATTAGGATAGGACAAGGGTATCTGATTCTTCCATAACGACGCGTTCTTTAACTAGCCTTTTATGCGCCCGGTGCGATATTCTATAACTGCGCCCTTGGAAAATCCCCATTAAATCATTTTTGCGCCCCTCCAAGGTCTGCGCCCTGTGCATGAGTTCTTGCTCGACTATTTGTGAACTATTAGTATACATTGTGCTAAATGGCTGACAGTGACAAGTTCTCCACACCTTGAATATATTTATTGCAAAACATAATACAAAATCGGAGATAAGCTCAGGCAACTTATTACAATTCCATAGATATAATCAACAGCCTAACTCCGTCCATTGCCCTACGGCCCACGGACCTACGTCCCCAATGCTCGTCACCACACCTGGGTCTCCGCCCTTCCTATTCCATTTGGCATGGGGAGTCTAACGCCGCATATAGCGGTCACTGCTCCATAACTCGTCTGCTCAATTGGCTATCGGGTCTGCAACAAATGTGGCCTGCGCGCTGCTCCTGCTTTAGCTTGCTAATTCGTTCGGATATGTTGGTGACATCAGTTCTTCGTCAGATCTCTTCGCTATGATTTATATCCTTTAAGGAATAGCCGTATCCATACCTCGCTGAGCGCCTTTAAACTTGCGGATCAGGGCCACTGTTAATGTCCAAGTTTCTGCACCGTAGTTCATGACAAGCACACCTTGGTGAATAAGTAATGCAGTATAAGCGACGTGTAGACTTGAAACAGTTTTCTAAATGCTGCCCAGCCCAAATGAATTATTCGCAGTATCTAAATTTGTTCTAAAACCCACCAGAAAAGCTGGAAGTACCCTCCGTTCGAGGCTCATTTGGAGGATGGTGTGATCTACGCCCGCGGAGTCCAGGACATGAAGTCAGTCGCTGTTCAGTACATCGAGGCCGTGAGGAGACTGAAGAGCAACGGCATCAGGTTGAAGAGGACTGTGCATCTGTCTTTTGTGCCTGGTTAGTTCCCTACTTAAAATCTAAATTGTTCATTGCATATTGGAGTTCACTTGGTGATAACAAATAGGAACAAAATAGTGTGCAAAGGCGGACTTATCCTACATAGTGGTCTCTTTCAGTCAAACTGATATAATTTAGTACCAGGTTATGATAAAAGAAACGTACACACATTTATCCATATATTTTTTTGGTCTACCACATCGAAATATTACATGGCTAAATAAGATGAATGAATGACAGAAGGAACGAACGGATGAATGAATGAATGAATATACTTTATTGCACAGAAATCCCAGAAAGTACATAGTATATAAGTATACAGTAAATGTACAACAAGGGCGGATTGGAAGTAAATAATACGAATTTCTAACATTGGTCCTGAAAGGCAAGATTTCAGGAAAGGGCCTTTGGACATCAGAGTTTACATACGTCATTTCGAAATACGTTATCGAATATCAATTCATTGATTACATTTCGTCGACTGTAAAAGAATTCTAACGTGTAACTCATCGATTGCTCAACATTTCGAAACGATAATCGATTTTACATTTCATCGAAACATGTATCGTTTTCAGAGACGAATGTGGTTTGATGACACCAAATAATGTAGCGGACTAGGCTGGTATGGGATCACAGACAGTCGCGCCTACCGACAGTCAAGCTTCAGTTTGAAGATGGCATCTGAATAATATTGTCGATACGTTAGTGTTTCTTCGTATGGCTTTGAACTAACACCGTTTTACCTACTTTCATGTAAACTAATGCGTTTATTATAGTTTTTTAAAAGAAAACTACTCTGAGAAAAAAATAAGTAGCCCTCCTACTTACGTAAGGATAAAAATATACCACTATTACATAAGTAGCCGCCCCCATTATAAATGGTGTGCCGGCCACATTATTAAGTAGTTTGGTTACTTAGTAATGTGGCTGGCTACTGAATCAGTTGTAGGTGACACCATTTATAATGGGGGCGGCTACTTATGTAATAGTGGTATATTTTTATCCTTACGTAAGTAGGAGGGCTACTTATTTTTTTCTCAGTGTAGTCATGAAATATGTTTTTCTTAATCAGATGAAGAGATAGGCGGTGCCCAGGGGATGGGTGAGTTCGTCAAGACGGACCACTTCAAGGACTTGAACGTGGGGTTCGCTATGGACGAGGGCCTCGCCAGCGCCACTGACGACTACGAAGTTTACAATGCTGAGAGAGCCATCTGGCGTGAGTATTATATCAGTTAACAACATGACTTTTCTACTGAAATTATTGTTGACACTATTGAAATTATAATATAATAAGTAATATGTATAGTTGTAATTATAATATTTAATGTTATATATATTATTATGTATGTATTTTACTTAGTAACTTATATTAGTATATATCAATAGCTATACCTACTCATTTATTCTATGTATAGTACAATATTTTATTATAAAATTTCAATATCCATGCACATTTTATTTTTATTCTTTTTGACCTACCGCTTGTTTTAGCTTTTCCCACAGTGAAGGTTGGCTGGAAGAGATCTCTTATAGAGATAAGTCCACCTTTGTACACTTTTATGTTATGCTCTTTTTTTTGTAAAATTTATGTGCAATAAAGAATATAATTGAAATTACGTACTAAATGTATGTAATGTCTTATCTTGTAAAACCTTTTGACTTGTAATTGTTTTTATCAATAAATAAGTATGTATGATTGTCACCACATTTCTGTGGTTTTCATTTCTCACTCGTTTCGCGCCGAGACAAGGTCGGGTAAATTTCGACAAAAAATCAGAAAATGTGCATAACTGTATCTCCTCACTAGAAGCGTGTCTTATAGACCCGCGCTTTATATGGTGCGCGGGTAGGGTTGCCAGACGTCCGGATAAAGCCGGACAGGGTCAGGCTTTTTGCATGTTTGTCCGGCCAAATTCGCCAGTGTCCGGTCCGTCCGGTTTTTGTTAGGTTTTTACATTTAGGGCCATCTCGCGGCTCGTGCACGAGCACGAGTTAATCGAGTCGCCATCTCACGGCTCATGCACGAGTCAATCGAGTCGGATGGAGTTCTAAAATCGTTGGCTTTTAGAGTGTCCGGCCTTGATATCGAAAAGTCCGGGTAAACTGCCTGCCCAGTCCGGCTTCGCCGTATTAAGACCTGGCAACCCTATGCGCGGGAGGGGCGCGCTGTGTCCGAAAATCAGCACGCGCGAGACTGAAGTAAACAAATGCCTCCAGGCATCGCGCAATATGGCACATTTGCTGATTTTTTGTCGATGTTTACCCGACCTTGTCTCGGCGCGAAACGAGTAAGCGTTTGATAGTTTATGCAATATATCGAAAGCCTTTGCTGCATTTGAAATATGACACATTACTCCTTAACCTAACTAAAAAAGATTGTCTCAGGACTGAGGCGGCGTCGGTATTGATATGTCCGAATGAACCTTTATACGAGCAACAGAAAAACGCGTTTTGAATTCACAATAGTCAAGTTTAACTTACACCGGCCTATAACCAAAGTTCCAATGAATAAATATACGTACATATATATGTCCATTTGTGAAGTTAGAGGTCAAACCCGGGCCGCACTAATTACTTTACTCGATGCCTGAAGTTTTAAAATAGAAAATGATGTTTGTTTTATCTTTCAGACGTGAAAGTCATTTGTCCCGGAACGTCCGGGCACGGCTCGTTGCTACTGCCGGACAACTGCGGAGAGAAGGTCAGTTTAAAGCCCCGTCTACACTAAGACACTGGCCGACATCTTTGAAGCCAGTCGTAATTAAAATACTAAATATTGCTTAATCATAATAATACTAATCATTATGATTTCATTACAAAACCACCGTGGTACCTTAACATGGAGGCGGCGATGTTGTTCGCAACACATCACGTCAAGGGGTATCACGGAGCGAAAAGCGGGCGAGGGAAAAGTCGCTTTGCGACATTGAATAGCGCAAAGTGGTGTAACATCGCCTCTGCCTACCCCTCTGGGTTGCACAAATTGGCGATACATCGCCTGTGCCTTCCCCTCTGGGACCAAAGCGTGAGCATTATGTATGTATGTAAATATTGCTACGTGTCGTACAAGATGGATTACGTGAAGGGTTCATTTTGCTTCACGTAACAGACTAGCTTGCTTTGAAAATCATTAAAAAAGATTTTGACCGCTTTTTATAGCAAATTGATTTGTTTTGCGAAAAAGTGGAAGTGGGACCTCTTTTCCTACTTCGACTCTTTACTTCTTTAATTTAATTTGTCTGGGACCCAAGGTAGCGTAGATTTATTCCTTGGGACTCGCCCTACCTTCACTGGTAGGTGTTATGTGTTGTGTACCTCCGTTGATCCTCGCTCAGAGGAGTTGCGGGGGGAGAATGGCGAGGAGGTGGGAATGTTTTGCGAAAAACTGAAAAATAATTCAACCGTTGGCTATCATGTAGTTTTCAATTCCCTTTTTAATTTAATATTCTTTACTAGCAATCGCCAGCGGCTTCGCCCGTGTGGAGCAAGTTTTTATTTCTCGAAGGAATCATTTTTCCAAAGATAAACATGAACCTATATTCATGACTAGCTGTGCCCGCGGCTCCGCTCGCGTGGACTACACGATCCGCTCCCATTCCCACTTCCGCTCCCTATCCCACTTCCAATCAGACTTCAAATCCAGGTCCAGGTTCAGGTCCAGGTCCAGGTTAAGGTCCATATCCAGGTCCAGGTCCAGGTCAAGGTCAAGGTCCAGGTCCAGGTCCAGGTCCAGGTCCAGGTCCAGGTCCAGGTCCAGGTCCAGTTCCAGTTCCTCAACTCTCCCCTCAACCCTCCCCTCAACCCTCCCCTCAACCCTCCCCCCCTCAACCCTCCCCTCAACCCTCCCCTCAACACTCCCCTCAACCCTCCCCTCAACCCTCCCCTCTACACTCCTCTCAACCCTCCCCTCAGCTCTCCCCTCAACCCTCCCCTCAAACCTCTTTCCCTCGTCTCTCCAAATGTAGTCCTCGTAACAAATCTAAAAAATTCCGACCAACATTACTTTGTTGCATACGTATACCACAAATTCATCGTAATCGGGTAACTCAGTCAAAAGTTATGCGAATTCAAACACTCAAATTACACTGGTACGGGCTCCCGCTCCCGCTCCAGTCCATCTCCGGTTATGCTCCCGCTACCGCTACCGCTTCCGCTTCCGCTCTCAATCCCACCCCCCACGCCCACGCCCACTCTCACTCCCACTCCCACTCCCACTCCCACTCCAACTCCAATTCCTACTCGCAGCTCCAAATGTAATCCAAACTCATCGCAATCTGAATAGTAGGTACGGAAATACTACTTTAAGCAATATATTGCATAATAACCTTACCTAACTAATGTATTTGAAAACTAAAAATGTCTATAACTTTTGATTGAGTTAGCCGATTGCGATGAAATAAAGACTAAATGTTAAGTTAAGTTAAGCACCATGTTTTTGTGAAAAGTCCATCAAAATCCGTTCAGTAGTTTTTAAGTGATGCGTGCACAAACTCACAGACAAACAGACAAACAGACAAACAGACAAACAGACAAAAATTTCAAAAATGATCGAAATGTGTTCTGTTGCTTAACCTTAGACCCCCCAATTCTTTTTTTTATAAATATCTTCAATGTACAGACACGCGAAGTTTACGATTTTATTTATAAGAAGATGATATTATTGAATGATGTTATATGTACTAAAATAATGTAAGCCAAGCCGTGAAAGCAAAAGAAATAGACAAACACTCTTTCGACTTAATTATATTAAATCTGTTGCCCGCGGCGTTTCCTGTTTAATTGGTTTCTAGTCTGAAAAAAGGTAAGAAAAGAAAAGAAATATTTCGGTAAACTTAAATAAAATTAGTCTAGATTCAGTTTTTAGGAAAAATCGTATACTTAAAAAAGTCTTGTCAGACAAAAATAACTAAGTAGATGCCTCTATCAAGCCACTCCACCATCTTCTATACTGTCATTGTGTGAACTAGGCTATATTCCAACTCGTTATGAAAACTACTGACACAGATTTTTGCAGCTTGTATTAAAACAAAAGGGCCTCATAGTGGGTATAAAGTCTCTCAGGAGGTGACTAATCTAGGTGAGGCAGTATGCGATCACCAACCCGCCTGCCCAACGTGATGATTGGGGAATAACCTTCCTTATTGTGATAGAAGCTTAGACCACAAGTGGACTGGGCTTATTTTATGACTAGCTGTGCCCGCGGCTCCGCTCGCGTGGACTACACAATCCGCTCCAGTTCCCACTCCCGCTCCCGTTCATTTTTCCACTCTAACTCATCTCTACTCTGAACCCTTCCTTCAACCCCCCCCCCCCCCCCCCCTCTCAACCCTCCCCTCAACACTCCTCTCAACCCTCCCCTTAACCCTCTATACCTACATACCATTAAATTACATAACTTTATGTAGTCCTCCTAACTAATCCATCGCAATCCAAGTTACGTCCAGCATTACTTTGTTGCATACGTATGCAACAAATTCATCGTAATCGGCTAACTCAATCAAAAGTTATGCGAATTTATAGTTTTCAAAAATTCATATTACATTGGTTACGCGCTCCAGCTGCCGCTCAGGAATTCAGTCGAGCATTTACACCCTATTACACCTACTCACGCAAACCAGATTATTATATTACTTGTGTTTTTTTATCGTACAATCGATATCTATAAAAGAAGAAACTGACTGACTGACTGACTGACATATCAACGCACAGCCCAAACCGCTGAGTCTAGAGCCACTAATTGGTTATTAAATTAGATAACAGATAATTTTATTAGTGTATTGATCATTTAAAAAAATCATCTGTTATCTAATTTAATAACCAATTAGTGTCAATCATGAAGGAAACACTTTGAGGTGAAACTATGAGCTACGAAAAATTATTTTGCTTCATGGTATGAGGTGTAGTGGTAGGTATTCTATGGTTTGACGTTCCCGCACTTCCCCCTCTGTGCATATCTCTGTCGGATTTCGGATGCGCTTAACGGATATTCGGATAATGAAGTTACGGATGTTGCACATGACACAACGGCACATAATTAAGACACGTTCTGGCGGCTTGCCAACGCTGCATTATTAACGAATATGAAAGCCCTTGCCATTTATTACAGTATCTTAATTACCTCATTAATACTACTTTACATCTCTCATATTCGGTAAGTAGGTCCTTATTAATGGGGCTTGTAGGTGACCAATTAGCGCTCTAGGGTAATAATGTAGCTAGAAAAGCCCTAGGGCGGTAAGTAATTAAAAAAAAACTCTTCACTCTTTCAAAAAGTTCGCGTACATCTAACCATCATACTGGCAATAGACATCATGCATTCAGCCCAATGACAAAAGAGGTCGCTTCGCTATTCAGCGTTGTCTTCGTATGAGTATAATAGTCATCAATTTTAAATATCGATCGGCGAAGCTCAATTTCGTTCTTGAAAAAAAGAATTTAAAAAAAGATGAAAAAAGGCGGGAATAGAAATCTTTTACTTTAAATAACTAATAAAATGTTTTATTCTTGTAATGCCGGTTTTTTTTCTACTTACCTCACAATCGAGATGTAAAGCAGAGTAGTTAGCTCGGGTGTAAGCATCAATTGCACCCTCGAACTATAGGCGCCCTCGCTGCGCTCGTGCGCCTAAATATCTCGGGCTGCAATTGATGCCTTACAGCCCTTGGCTACTAATCTACTATTAACAATATTATGATTTTAATTTGTTTCAACATTCAACAGTATTGTATACATGTTACTCGTATATACTCGTATATTTCATTCCAGATTAATAGTCCTATGAAAACAAACGCATTTGCGTCTCGATAACAAAATACACAATAGATGGTGTTCCTAAGTGGACCGCAAAGTTTACTTGGTAATACAAACCTATTTTTGCTGCTGGTGACCCTTTCATGTATATGTTACCGAGACGTAAATAGCGTTGGTTTTCATAGGACTATTAATCTGGAATGAAATATAGATAAGTAAATAAATATTACATACAGACGTACATATACACACACTTGTCTGATCCCAAACTAGGATTATCTTCTGTGCTATGGGAATTGAACAAGGATAGGGCAATTCATAAATATAAAATCCAGCCCGGAACCAGCTTGTACAAATTGTACAAAGTTGTCTGTCCCCAGTGGGCATCGAACCCTCTGGCGCCCGAGTCCAATGACCAAGCACCTAGGCGGTCGTTACAAAAACTTTAGAGTGACAAATGTGTGTAGTGGTAATTTGTTGGTATATTTCATTCCTCATACGAAAACCAACGCTATTTGCGTCTCGGTAACGTGTACATGAAAGGGTCACCAGCAGCAAAAACAGGTTTGTATTACCATGTAAACTTTGCGGTTCACTTAGGAACACCATCTATTATTTATTTTGTTTTCGAGACGCAAGTGCGTTGGTTTTCATGACTATTGATTTGGAATGAAATATATATACTTACATACATTGTTTATTTAAAAATCATGTTCCGTACGGCTCACAAACTAATTAATTATCCCGACCAATTAAATATAAATATGTCAGACATTCACACCAATTATAGGCAGAGCCTATGCTATGGTTACTAGATAACGGATACACATACTTAAATAAATATATAAACATCCAAGACTTGGGTACAAACATTCATATTCATCATACGAAAATTTCCCCCTAGCGGGATTCGAACCCGCAACCTCAGGCGTGGCAGTCCGAGAGCTACCCCGTTCCGCCACGGAGGTCGTCAAATTCGTACATATTGACGCGACGCAAATTAGCGGAAACGCTGTAACTTGCTAATTCAGAATCAGACAAAACTAATGTAGAGATACAGGACCAGACCATTCGACGTCGATTTGTTTCTTATCCGCATTTGCAATAACAAACATTTGATGCCTGCCTACCCCGTGAGGAATATAGCTTTATGATTCAGATTAAGTGATTTTATTTTTGGGTTTCATTGATAATGACAGCCTTAAAGCTATGCTGTTCTATCGTTCTGTCCTCCGCATAATCCGAAAACTACTGGACATATTTATTTAGAGCTTATATGTGAAATTGCCCGGCAACGAATGGATAATTATGGAAAACTAAAAATAAATTTACGGAAATCGTGTGTATACTTTTCTATCTTTTTTTGCAACTTTTGAAATGAACTAAAAAAATGAAATGAACTAAAAAAATATATCTTTTCAGTTTGATACATGGAATTTCTCCTAATCGTGTAAATTTTAAAAAAAAAGCCCCATACTAAATCTAAAAGAATGTTTTGTCAGAAGTGGGATTCGAACCCACGCCCACAGAAGTGGACTGCGACCTGAACGCAGCGCCTTAGACCGCTCGGCCATCCTGACATGGTTAATAGCGGCGAAACAGCGCTTGCCTATCGAAACATATTTATAAATAGGTATTGTCGGTATTTATATAAAATTTTATCTGACTCCTAATGTATTACTGACTATTTCTTACAAGGTTAAGTTAAATTAAATTTTTTATAGAAGTACAGTCGGTGCGAGAAAGCATTAGTCACCTTAAGAACCACATTCTGTAAGTCAGTGTCAAGTATTGCCAACATCATCATCAGCCGAAATACTGCTGAACTCCACTCCTGAACCCATTGCTGAACATAGGCCTCCCCAATAGAATGCCACGTTTGGTGGCTATGTTAGCGCACTGGCCATAAGCCATAAGCTGTGAAATTGGTCCATAGTAGGGTATATCGGTGTTCATGCACCTGACACCGATATATCTCCGCTATGGAGCTATTAAGCTGTAAAAAGGCTGTATATTTCACCAGTGTGCTATTTAGTGGGCTGTCCATTGGAGGATTTGCCATAATCACCACGCTTGGTAGGGGAATTGGTGATCGCAGTAATGATCTTAATATACACAGATGCTTGCTGCCCGTCCCTGGTGTAATGGGAAGATTAGGAGGGGCCCTATGCTAAGCCGGGAACCACACGGCCTATGGTTACCAACGCCTTGTCAAGGGTTAACAATTTCCAATCTTTTTTAAATTAAACATGAAAATATACTCTAAGCCATGCTTTTCGTCGATTTCCCAAATATTTGTAATTACTGACCGCCTTGTTGGCCTAGTGGTTTAGTCATTGGACACGATCGCCAGAGGTCGTGGGTTGGATTCCCACTGGGGACAGACAACATTGTACAATTTGTACTAGACGGTTCCTGTCTGCATGCCATATTTGTGAATTGTTCTATCCTTGTTTAATTCCCATAGCACTGGAGAACATCCTAATTTGGGATTAGATAGTGTAATATTTATTTATTATTTCGTTACCCTACGCAGGTGAGGTACATCATCGACAAATTCATGGACCTTCGAAAGGAGTCTAAGCAGCAATTAGCCGACAACCCTGAACTGACCATCGGCGACGTCACCACTGTGAACCTCACCATACTGCAGGTCAGTTTATGCATCGACCGATTATAATATGCAAAATACCTTTATAGTGAAGCTTCTGTTTTATCTGTCTGTCTGCCGGATAACCGGACCTATTGAACTGAAATGTACATAATGTAAAATTGTGGAAAATTCATGGTCAACAAAAAAAGTTATTTTCCTAGATTTTTCAAGAAATCTTCATAAATTTCTGTATTCTTAGTATAAGTATATATACTGTCAAGTGTATATATTGTGCTGTGTTTGTAAACGATTACTTAGAGCCGTGGTAGCCGGTTGGTTGTGCACTGGCCTCACGTTTATGAGGTCGTGATTTCAAACCCCGCCCGTACCAATTAGTTTTACGAAACTTAAGCACGGTTTATTTATAATACCACAGGCTTTTCGGTGAAGGAAATATCGTAAGGAAACCTGCATATGCCGAAGAAGAAATTCTGAGGCGTATGTGAAGTCCTCCACCAAATCGGCTTGGGGCACCGTTGGTGGTCAGGGGTTTGGCACAAAAGATCCTGAAGGGTCGAAGTGTCGCCAGGTCTTCCTGGCCCCTAAGAAGATAAGATATAAGATAAACGATTACTTATTTACTTACTCTATTAATATATATCAAGTGAATATTATAAGTTATTTAAGTTATTATAAACTTGAACAGGGAGGCATTCAGAACAACGTGGTCCCAGAGAAGTTTGTCGCGAATTTCGACGTGCGCCTCGCGCTGTTTGTCGACCACAAGGAGTTCGAAGACATGGTAACTAGCTATGTAATTAGCATCAGCAGTCCCTTTATGTCCAACTCTGGACATCAACTAGCAGCTATGTTCTTTAGGGCTCCACCGCTACCAAGCTATTTTATACTCTCTACAACGGGTCATGCGGCTTATTCGATACTCGTTTAGCGTCTAATTATCGCAAGACTTTATTATAATAAGACCAGTTAGTGACTGCAAAATGGGTTTGAGTTCGATGGATATGATCCGAAATGCTTATGGAGTATAGGCAGTCGTGGTCACGAGGGATCCGGTGAGTATGTATAGTGCTCACCAGAGGGTAGGCAGAGACGACGTATCGCTACTTTGCGCAATCCTATGTCGCAAAGCGACTTTCCTTCGCCCGCTTTTCGCTCCGTGATACCCCTTGACGTGAAGTGTTGCGAACAACATCGCCGCCTCCGTGTTGAGGTACCACGATTAGCTAGGGAAATAATTGCCCACCTCGTCAGAGCCCCGCATGACTCGGTAAGGCTAATCTGCCGTCCTTAGCATAACCAACGTAATCGACATTTTTGTGAAAATTGAGTTAATAGCATACTCGGAATCAGCGCAACGAGATTTCTAAGAATCAGTGGTCCAATTTCTGAGATATTGTTTACTTTCCCGGTATTTAATAAGCATAACCATCATAAGTGCAAAATGTCCAACCTCTTTACTAATCATATCCATCAAATAATAATTAAATGTACAAAAACGATAATTCATTCAAAAAACCATGGTTGTACCTATTGTACAATAATATTAAAATAATTAAAATATCTCTGTTAGTTTCGTGGACTCGTGTGCAGAGGTAGTGGGTTCGATTCCCACTGGGGGCATAGGTACAACTTTGTACTTGTTGGTTGCGGTCTGGATTTGTAAATTGTCCTATCCTTGTTCTCATAGTTTCCATAGTACAGAAGAAAATACTAGTTTGGGATTAGACAGGTATATATATATAAATATTTATTTAATTATTTATATGGTGATATATTTTTTGCAACATTCTTGCTATTCCCACTGGTAGGAAACTATAAATTTATTTTTTTATAATTAATTTAAATTAAATTTGTAGCTATTTTAAATAAACATTTTACTTATTGATACGTAGATCCTGTATTCAATTTCGAAATGGAATGAAATATACGTAGACCATGTTTTATGGGCCCATTCAGTCTATGTGAAGCGAACCTTGTTAAAAGTAAAGGCGTTCAAGTAGTGTTTTCTTAGAACACCAGCTTCTAATACATCGATGCATTTACGATGCAGGAAATGTTACTAAAGTTGACAAAAACATCTCGTATATGTCCTGATGTAATCGAAACCCATTTAAAATTGCCGCAACCAACCCAGTTTGTTACTAAATGTATAAATGACTTTTCAGATTAAACGGTGGTGCACCGAGGCAGGGGATGGCGTAAGTTACGAGTTTGACCAGAAAGACGCGTATGTGCCGCCCACCAAGTTGGACGAAACTAACCCTTACTGGCTCGCATTTAAGGCCGCTGTCGATGACATGTATGTTAGCCTTTTCCTATTAAATAACGGTAGTTTACGGGCAAAGCAATACTTTGTGTTGGTCATTGTGGGTTTTATGATTGTAGCTGCAGAGATATTGCAAACTTCTTTTGATAATTATGTACAATGATAACATTTTGCCGTGTGGTTTCCGGTAGAGTAGAATACGACCACTCCAACTCTTCCCGTGGATATCGTACAAGGCGACTGAGGGAATACATTATAAAACATCAATCAGGCCTCCCCAACCCGTCTGGCCAGCGCGGGGAGTGTAGGCCAAATCCTCAGTCTGTCTCCGGCAGATGAGAGAGGGTTGAGCTCCTGCAGTGGAGACAAAAATAACCTGATGGTGTACAATGATAAAATGAAAAGGTTCTTCAGTTGTTTCGAGCACATATTACCTTTTTAAACTGAGTATGCCACAAAAGAGACTGTTGCATTGGAAATAATGTTTAACTGTTTGATAATAGAGTTGAAACTTGCTGTACCATTGACAGCATGGAGTCGGTAAGCAGTAAGCAAAACGTAAGGTTTATTCAAATGTTAGCAATATTGTTTCTAGCACTGCTACAATCAAAAATAGATTTGAAGATGACGAACCTTGTCGTACCACCACTATCATCATCATTATATCAGCCTTTACACGTCCAGTGTTGGACATATGTCTTACCCAATGAACGCCACCACGCCCTGTCTTCCGCCTCCTCATCCAGCCGCTTCCGGCCAGCTTCTTCGGGTCGTCCCACCATGCGCATCCGATCGGCGGTCTCCACTCCAGAACTCGTCTGCCCCAACGACCGTCAGTTCTGATACAGATGTTACAGTCATCATCAGGTTATTTTTGTCTCCACTGCAGGAGCACGACCCTCTCTCATCTGCCGGAGACAGACGGAGGATTTGGCCTACACTCCCCGCGCTGGCCAGACGGGTTGGGGAGGCCTGATTGATGTTTTATAATGTATTCCCTTAGTCGCCTTCTACGACATCCACGGGATGAGTTGGAGTGGTCCTATTCTACTCTACCGGAAACCACACGGCAGCGCAGATGTTACAGTCACAGCTTGCTAATCCTTTCGGCGATGTCGGTGATCTTCGTTCTTCGTCGGATCCCCTCATTACGAATCATATCCCTTAAAGAAACCCCGAGCAACTGTACTTCCTTGAATTGTTGCAGTCGTCATGTTTCGACTCTGTCTTTTGCAAGCTGAACCAAATGTCTAGTCACGCTGGTATTTTGCCTAGAACTACTATATTGTAGTATTGTTATCCTCGAGGAAGACGTCAACCATAAAATTTACCACATAGGAGGTATGGACCATACAGGTAGGAACAAAGTGTATCTAGAACTTTATTATTGTCACACATTCCAGGAAACTGCCCATCAAAGTGCGCACGTTCCCAGGCGGCACTGACAGTAGGTACGTGCGGGCAGTCGGGGTCCCAGCGCTGGGATTCTCGCCCATGGCCCGCACCGTGCCTGGTCTTCACCAGCACAACGAGAGCCTACGCGCTGACACCTTCCTTAACGGGATCCAAGCCTACGCGAACATTATACCTAAGATTGCTAATGTTTAGCATTTTAAAACGCAATCTGATACATAAATAAAGATTTACTAGAAGGACCTTGTATGTTTTAATGTGAAAACCTTGTAGGTCTATACAAGATGTCCAAATAGATATACCAGCTGGGTTAATGGATATTGTATATTCAAATTCAAACAGTTTATTATTATAAATTACTAGCTGTTGCCAGCGACTTCGTCCGCGTGGACAACTTAACATCACAAGTTATTATGTATTTCCCGTAGGAATGAGATGTTTTTCGGGATAAAATCTATCCTGTGTCCTATTCCAAGACCTGACCTATATGTGTGCCAAGTTTCATCCCGAACCAGGGGTTCGATACTGGCGCCCGACAAAAGACGAAAGTTATTATATCTTGTTTGAAATACTCTTTAGAAAGGTATCTTAAAAACTTCCAAAGTAAATCTACATTTACTATCTTATTTAACATAAATTGTTGCGTGTCAGGCAATAAAGTCGGTATTTTAATACCAAACTGATTTTGGCGCCCAACATGGGACACAAATTCAATTCTACTTTTAATTGAAATACACTTCAGACATTTATCACGAAAATCCTTCGAAAAGTGTCTATATCTTTCAATCTAATGGAGCTGTTAAATTGCTACGTGTTAGTCAATATACCGCGATCGTAACCGTGCCAGCTTGGCTGCGGAACCCATTAGCGTAAAGGTGCAATAAAGACTGCTCGTATAACTCAGACCTGTTGCTTGGACTCAATTACCTCGGCGATTTGCTTCAACCATAAGATATAAATGCTGTTTCTCCTTTAATGTGAAGTCATCTAATAAATAAAAGTTAGCGGGTATTTAATTATAATGGCAAAAAAAAATGTGGGATGAAGAATAAATAATAGTTTATCTGTTTGTTTCTGCACGCTTAACGTAAAAATTACTGAACCGATTTTGATGAACTTTTCACAGAAACATAGTGCTTAAATCGGATTAACATTTAGTCTTTATTTCATCGCAATCGGCTAACTCAATCAAAAGTCATGGGAATTTTTAGATTTTCAAATACATGAAGTAGGAATGCAATATAACAAAGACGTATAATATTCGGTGCAATTCAGATTGCGATGAGTTAGGACTACATTTGGAGCTGTAGTGGGAGTGGGATTGAGAGTAGGCGTGGGCCTGGATGTCGTGAGTTTAAGTTTGTGAATGTGCTGAAAGTGTTCCGAACTCGCATTGCCATCAAATTATATCTACCTATCTCTTTCTTTCTAGTATCTATTAAAAGACAGAAACCCTCAATCGTGTCCAAATAGATCATGTCAACTCGTCAGAAATATAGTATAGTCTATATATACATTTTCAGAAATGGTGTGGCGAAACTAAAATAATTATGTTTGTGGTAGTGCTAGAAATACTACAAGCTCGCATGCATAGCAAATTGCATTCAAATTAACTCTTTCTTCCTATTATCTATTAAAATACAAAGGCCATCGATCGTATTCAAATAGACTGTAAACCCATTTTAACATTTCTTTAGCAAAAATTGTTTTTTACAATTTCTGTCGCTGTTCACCAAATCACTGACGCAGCTCAGAAAGCAATCTCGCTACAGTAGCATCGGGATGGCCATGTGGGCCGTATGCCTAACGAACTGTGAACTAAAATGACCACAGAATGTGTTCCAATTACTAAAAAAAAGGTTACGTTTAGCTGAAAGCCTAAGTATGAATCTTAGAATAACACTATGTCGGTAGCAATACAGTTAGTGGCGGGGAGAGGTATTTTCTCAGCAGGGGCACATAAGGGGCTCTTAATAATGAACAATTTCGTCTGTCAAGGCTTGCAGTCATGAAGCCAAGTCAATTAAGAATACAGGAACGTATCCTTGTTAGAGTTAATACGCTACGTAAGAAAGACATCACCTTAAACAGGCTAGTAGGGTGACATTTGGTGCACGATGTTATTGTACCCCCTTTACATACCTAGTATCATATTACCCCTTAATTAGTATGTTATTAAAGTTCAAATATTAACTTACTAAGCTCGACTATATAAGTTCGGTAGTAACAAAACTTTTGCGTTAACGAGTTTGTATATTTAATGAAATGGCATTCTTACAGGGCTTTAGCAGACAAGGCAACTTGCCTTTTCTGCTAAAGCTCTTTTACATCTACTGGTTACCAATTAGTTTAATTTTGATTACGTGGCTTCTAGTCATACTTTGCAACCAGTGTCACCCTGCGGTAGAATGTAGGATGGAGTCTATGGGTATAGACTCCATCCTACATTGTACCGCAGCAGGCCGCGACTTGCTCGCGTCTTCCATACAGCCCATACAAGTTAACTGGCCGATACCGCCTCAGTACGGCTTTAGTCTATTTAATCATCGACATTTGTTCTATCTATTCAGAATTGCGATCCGCGTTGGTGCCCATGCCAGAATAAGCCCTACTTTCATTACTCATTGCGTTTCTTTTATATTTAGACGACTGTCTCTCTAACATATTGACAGTTATTTGCATTTTGTAATAAAAATTGCATGGATTCCCGTGGTGGCAGTCATTACGGAAACAGTGGGCCCGATTCTGAAGGCACAACGTTCAAATTTGACAGCGCTAAAATTGGTTTCGTCTTTATCTTCATAATACTGTGTGACAAGGATAGCAACAGTTTTAGTGCTGTCAAATTTTAACGTTGTGCCTTCAGTTATGGTCACCACAGTACTCATTAATAATTGAGAATATAAATAATTTATCGATAACTAGCTGTTGCCCGCGACTTCGTATGCGTGGAAAACTTAACATCACAAACTATTATGTATTTCCCGTAGGAATGGGATGTTTTTTCGGGATAAAAACTATCCTATGTCATATTCCAGGACCTAAGCTATATGTGTGCCAAGTTTCATCCCGATCCGTCCAGTGGTTGTAGCGTGATTGAGTAACAAACATCCATCCATACTTACAAACTTTCGTGTTTATATTAGTAGGATTCATAGGAGCAATAACTTGGTGGAATTGCAATGTCCTTTGCACTTCTGTAGCTGTGGGGCTTCCCTACGGGAATCCACGTGGGAAGGTCAATGTTTACTGTGATATGATTTCCTTTGGTTCTGAGCGAGAATCCCTCGGTGCTGTAGTGGCACAACCCACAGCGTGGTCTCCATGTTTATATTCACCTATACACTTGACATAGCAAAATCCTAGGGTATTTTAGGAACAAGATGATTCTGCATAGTCTGCTACATCCCCATATTCTTGTCTCTCTTGAAACTGAAACTTGCATTACAATACATGATCAATGTATGTAGATATATAGGTCACATTACTAATTGATTGCCTGTAATTAGCCAGCTAGCTACCGAGCAGTCGGTAATTGGAATCGGTTGTACAGGTTGGCTCGTTGAGTTAATTAGGTGCCAATCGCCGGCTGCCGGGTCACAGGCCTTGTAAAATAGCTTTTATCCTGTACCTGGTACATAAGTTCCGGGCTGACAGTTCCACTGGGTGACTAGGTTGCTACAAAGAATTGAATAACGGCTAAAATTAAAAAGGCTGTTCTATACTACTATTATAAAAAGGTAAAGTTTGTGAGGTTGTAGGTAGTGAGAAGTCTCTGGATCTATTAAACCGATTTTGAAAATTATTTTACCAATAGAAAGCCACGTTACTTGTGAGTGTTATTTTACTATAATAATATAATATTATAATAATATTACATAATTGCCGTGTGGTTTCCGGTAGAGTAGAATAGGACAACTCCAACTCTTCGTGGATGTCGTACAAGGCGACTAAGGGAATACACATTATAAAACATCAATCAGGCCTCCCCAACCCGTCTGGCCAGCGCGGGGAGTGTAGGCCAAATCCTCCGTCTGTCTCCGGCAGATGAGACATGGTTGTGCTCCTGCAGTGGAGACAAAAATAACCTGATGATAATAATAAAATTATAATATAATATTATAAATGCGAAAGTTTGGATATTTGGATGTTTGTTACTCAATCACGTTTCAATTACTGTATGTAAATGTATGTATGCATGTATGTATGTATGTATGTATGTATGTATGTATGTATGTATGTATGTATGTATGTATGTATGTATGTATGTATGTATGTATGTATGTATGTATGTATGTATGTATGTATGTATGTATGTATGTATGTATGTATGTATGTATGTATGTATGTATGTATGTATGTATGTATGTATGTATGTATGTATGTATGTATGTATGTATGTATGTATGTATGTATGTATGTATGTATGTATGTATGTATGTATGTATGTATGTATGTATGTATGTATGTATGTATGTATGTATGTATGTATGTATGTATGTATGTATGTATGTATGTATGTATGTATGTATGTATGTATGTATGTATGTATGTATGTATGTATGTATGTATGTATGTATGTATGTATGTATGTATGTATGTATGTATGTATGTATGTATGTATGTATGTATGTATGTATGTATGTATGTATGTATGTATGTATGTATGTATGTATGTATGTATGTATGTATGTATGTATGTATGTATGTATGTATGTATGTATGTATGTATGTATGTATGTATGTATGTATGTATGTATGTATGTATGTATGTATGTATGTATGTATGTATGTATGTATGTATGTATGTATGTATGTATGTATGTATGTATGTATGTATGTATGTATGTATGTATGTATGTATGTATGTATGTATGTATGTATGTATGTATGTATGTATGTATGTATGTATGTATGTATGTATGTATGTATGTATGTATGTACGTATGTATGTATGTATGTAAGATGCTTTATTGTAACAAAATTAACAAAAACAAATAGGAATAAAATTATATATTACAGTCAACCTTAGATGGAATTTGTCTAAGGCATGGCTTATATCGATAATGGGAATGTACAGATACAGCGTTATTTTAGGAACTTTACAGTTTAAAATTATTTTTGACTAAAAATAATGTTATGTAGGTATGTGTAGTATTTTAATGAAACGAAAAAAAAACCCGTTAAAACATGCCATTTAATCGTCTATTAAAAGAAAGAATCGCCCAATCCGTCTGTTTTGCGAGACAGATGTCGATTCTCGCTCGAGTGTCACTGCAGCAGTATTAACATAACATATTAATATTTCAACAGCGATCCGCCCATCAAGAAAGTAAATATTGTGGTACCATGCGTGAAAATAGACAACAAATCTCTAAATTTTCCTGTCCCGCCCCATCATGCAGTAAACCATTACTCATCTATACGACGTTCCTGTAAACGTCACATTCTTTCTACTGAATAGTTTTAACGTGCGGATTTAAACATATAAATACAATTAAATCAATTTTGTTCAGAAAATGTGATACTACTAGACAGGTAAAAGTACCACTGGTAAGGGAACGTACCCAAACTACGTGACCCTTAAGGGGAGAGGGTCTTCAAAATACCACGCTTGGGAGAGGGGGGGTTTAGGTTTCGTCACGTAGTCAATATCCTCTAGAGAAATCTCACGCTTTTTCGAGCTACATTCAAATATGGCGCGCAGTTTTTAGCGCTTTTTAAACTCACACAGGTGGCAACACGGACATCAGCTGATTGAAAACTGACTGTTTTTTCTTGTTGACGATATTTTTTTTTTACTTGTAGTTATAGGAATGTACGCACTCTTGACGTCACGCGGCAAGCGCCGTATTAATAAAGACAAATATGAGCATTTTTTTTCCTTTAACTTTCAGCATTATTAAACTAGAGGGGGAGAGGTCTTGGCATATACTACGGGTAGTCACCGAGAGGGGGGACCGATTTAAACTTGAGAATGGCACAATGGAGCAAACGAACTGTTAAGGGTAATTAAATATCGATTAGTTAGTTCAAAGATCTTTAAGTCAATCGGGCTTAAAACTTTAGTAGGAAGACCAAGTATTCTATTCTAGTAAGGAACACTAGGATTTTTCATAGATGTTTGCACGATTTTCCAAGAACTTTCAATCCTCCTTACATCTTGAATTCTTTTTAAATTTAGTTCTTGATTTTTTTTACTTTTCTAGGTTACGAAGTTATCGAACTATTTAACACTTATCAATTCCTGTATGTATTTTGTTATCTAAAAATTAAAACAAGTGTTATTTCAAAGTAAGAACTCGTCTGCCCCAACGGCCGTCGGTTCTGCAACAGATCTGGCCCACCCACTGCCACTTCAGCTTGCTAATCCTTTCGGCTATATCGGTGACCTTCTTCCTTTGTCGGATCTCCTTATTACGAATCATATCACTCAAAGAAACCCATGTCTTTAGACACAAGAACCCATCTCGACTGCAAACTGAATAAGTAGGTAGGTAGGTAGTTGTCTAAAAATCAAACACCCGGTAAGTGCGGGTTGAATAAAATATCCAACGGTTGCAATCGATTCCTTTAGCCTTCACGCTTCTATTGTCACGGATTTCCTGAACACTCTAGGAGTTAGAAGAAGTAGTATAGGTACAAAAATCTTACATACTTATTCTACGATGCACTGTTCTCTAAGAAGACCAAAAAGTGTTTAGGCAACAATTTGCAATTGTCAAAAAGGGGTCAAGCTGGTTATATATCATTGATGAATTCTAATTCCTCAATTGACGAAGAAGCTCTAGTAATTTTCATATAATTATAGCAAACCAGTTTGACTCCTTTTTTTGAAAATTCAAAAAGATTGCTAAAACCAACTATCTCTATGTACTACTAGATGGAGCGTTCCAAACAATCGCTCTGTTCCACGCAAGTAGCCACAATTCTTTCACATTCACAATAAAACTTGTGCAGTTACTACGCAGTACATTTAATTATTACTAAATATTGACGCTACGGTTAAATAATGTCAATATTGAGTAAATAATTAAATGTTCTGAGTAGTAACTGCACAAGTTTCATTGTGAATGTGAAAGAGTTGTGGCTACTTGCGTGGAACAGAGCGATTGTTTGGAACGCTCCATCTAGTAGTACATAGAGATCGTTGGCCAAAACACTTTAAGGTCTTGTATACAGCAGGGCAGTGTTGTTATCGGTCACTGAAAATACATGTTGAGAAATTGACTTTGTGGGAATTAGATATTAAATTGCAGACCACCTCGTTGGCCTAATAGCTTGGTCAATGGACTCGAGCGCCAGAGGTCGTAGGTTCGATTCCCACTGGGGACTGACAACTTTGTACAATTTGTACAAGTTAGTCCCGGTCTGGATGTTATAATTGTGAATTGTTCAACCCTTGTTTAGTTCCCATCTTCTTCTTCTCTGTCGTTCCCTCACTGCTGAGGATCTCGACCGTACAAAATGCGCCTCCACGCATAGCGGTCATTGGCCAGCCGCACTGCTTCATATAAGAATCCGCCAGCCACCCTCCTCACCGGGTCTGACCACCTCGTCGGAGCTCGCCCTCTGGCACGCCTGCCCTCCACTTGTAGAATAGAATAGGTCACTTATTCATAGCTACGACACACACATACATGAGAAATAAACATAATAAATAAATTGTCCCAGAATGATGAGTTTCTCCAGGTCGTGCTTGGGAGATAGCTTAGTTCCCATAGCACAGGAGAAAATCCTAGTTTGGGATTAGAGAATGTATGTTGGTATATACGAGTATGTAATATATATATTTTAATACCATTTTTGGTAAGTACCTAGTAATTTAATTACAGGCACACGTATATTTTGACGACCTCCGTGGCGGAACGGGTAGCTCTCGGACTGCCACGCCGGAGGTTGCGGGTTCGAATCCCGCTAGGGGCAAATGTTCGTATGATGAATATGAATGTTTGTACCCAAGTCTTGGATTTTTATATATTTATTTAAGTATCTAGTAATCCGTTATCTAGTAACCATACCACAGGCTCTGCCTAGTTTGGGATTAGATAATTGGTGTGAATGTCTGAGATATTTATTATTATTATTATTCCACCAGAGTACTTAGGGTGGCAGCGTGCGAGCCGTGGTAGCCTAGTCGGTAGTGCACTCGCCTCCGCAGTCCATGAGGTCGCGGTTGCAATGAGTTTTTCAAAATTGAAGTACGTTTTATTTATAACTAGCTGTTGCCCGCGACTTCGTCCGCGTGGACAACTTAACATTACACATTCTTATGTATTACGTGTTACTAAGTCCTAAAAGAAATCTATTAATCTGGTTATGCATTAAACATATTAATATACATAAAAAAACATACTATACAATTGAGAACCTCCTTTTTTGAAGTCGGGTAAAAATTAGCGTTCCGGCGGCGGTTTCGCCCGTTGGACCACAGTTTTTTAGGTTTCCGTAGCCAAATGGCAAAAAACGGAACCCCTATGGATTCGTCATGTCTGTCTGTCTGTCTGTCTGTCCGTCCGTATGTCACAGCCACTTTATACCGAAACTATAAGAACTTACTATTGAAACTTTGTAAGTGGATGTATTCTGTGAACCGCATTAAGATTTTCACACAAAAATAGAAAAAATAAACATTAAATTTTGGGGGTTCCCCATACTTAGAACTGAAACTCAATTTTTTTTTATCAAACCCATACGTACGTTCAAAAATGATGTTGAGGTTTCTAATATAATTTTTTTCTAAACTGAATAGTTTGCACGAGAGACACTTCCAAAGTGGTAAAATGTGCCCCCCCCCCCCTGTAAGAATGATAAAACAAAAAAAATATATGATGTACATTGCCATAGTAGTTTTTTTTAATACGTCATAAATCGTAAACCACAATACTATTATTAAAACATCGATCAAAGTTACAACGAACTACAATAACTTTTATATTATGTTACTTGCGTCTACGGAACCCTTCATGATCGAGTCCGACTCACACTTGGCCGCTTTTTTAAAAATAAAGTTGACATTTACATTTATCATGAATTATCATATAATCAATAAAAAAATTTAATATTGTGCAAATTAGGTGATATTTCCTTCCCCCCCCCCCCCTTCCAATTTGTCCTTTCCATACCCTTTCTTTCTTTCCTTCTCCATCCCCTTCCCACAACGTTGAAAACCCTTTCCCCCACCCATTCCCTCTCCCTACTCCTACCTCTCCCCTTTCCCTTAACCCACCCCTTCCTACACCCTTTATTTACCACTGCCCCCTCATCTTTCCTCTCTAACCCTAATCCCTCTATTCTTTTCCATCCGACTTCCTTCCCCTCCTATTCCCTTCCTATGTTGCATATCCAATTAACTGTACAACAAAATGTCTGTCAAACTGCTGGACATGCCTTCCCCAATGAATGCCACAACGCCCTACAGATCCAGCCGCTTCCGGTCACCATCTTCAGGTCGTCCATACACCTGGCGGCAGGGCGTCCCACCCTGCGCGTGGGACGTCGCGTCCCACTCTAGAACCCTTCTGCCCCAACGGCAGTTCGGTACTACGACAGATGTGACCTGCCATTTCAGCTTACTAATTCTTTCGGCTATGTCGGTCACCTTCGTTATTCATAGGATCTCCTCATTACGAATCATATCCCTCATAGAGACCCCGAGCATTGCCCTCTCTATAGCTAGCAGAGCCACTTGAATCTTGTGGATCAGGCCCACCATCAGTGTCCACGTCTCCGCGCTGTAATCACGCAGGACGCACTGATTAAAGATTTTTGTCTTTAAACATTGTGGAATAGATGACGTAAAGACTTGACGCAGTTTTCCGAATACTGCCCACCCTAACTGGATTCTTCTGTCAGCTTTTGAAATTGATCCTACCCAACTATATTGTCTGTCCTAGGCAGACGTACTCCTGAACAGCTTCGATATTGACATTGTCGACGATCACCGGTCTAATACAGGGCCACTAATTATCGAATAGCGAACTTTTTGTATCGAGACTTGTGGAAATACCTGAAATACATCAGCTAAAATAAGTCTATAAATGAGCTTTAAAACATCTCTGTCACTTTCTGTCAAGTTCTTGCATCGACCAGTAATGTTGAACTACACTTTCATACAAATGATATGAAATGAGAGGTCAACTTGTATATCAGCATCCTGACATTTTATTGAGATATGACTTATACCAGTATGAGGCCCGAACTCAAAGCTATTAAACAGTGACAACGCCGTCAAATTCTGTTCAGCAGTTTCCAAGATTAGCCCGTACATACATACATACATACAGACAGATAAGAAATTTTTTAATTATATTTTTGGATTCTACTGGTCTTCAGTAACGTCCGGGCAGTGAAAATTTTTTTTTAACTTCAATGTACAGATTCGCTTTTCTTTTGTTTTTTCTACTCTTTTATTGGGCCCAATTCTGAAGACACATTTTTAAAATTTGACAGCGCTAAAATTGGTTTCGTCTTTATCTTCATAATACTGTGTGACAAGGATAGCAACAGTTTTAGTGCTGTCAAATTTTAACGTTGTGCCTTCAGAATCGAGCCCATTATATGTATAGATACCACAGACTAAAGCGCCAGTTTGACAAATTTACAGGAGAGAGGTTTAAAGTTTTTTGTTTTTTTTTTCGGAATAAAATTAATATCTCGTCTTCTACGAGGAGTATTTTTATGTAACTTGAAAAAAATTCGATTGTACAATAACTGCTTAATTATGTAAAACAAGAATCATTATAGGTCTTTCATAGGAAAATCACCTGAACAACAAATTTAGTTAAAAAACGGTAAACATTCACATACATAGACAGATCGACGCAGAAAAAAAATACAGTCGAATGGGATATATAACTCATTTTCGACCAATGTGTCGCTTTAGCGTTTTTACCTTTCCACTGACGATATGAAGTCCACCAAATCGGCTTGGGGCACCGTTGGTGGACAGGGGTTTTGCACAAAAGATACTGATGGGTCAAGGTCAAAGCGTCGCCAGGTCTTCTTAACCCCTTAAGAAGATAAAATAATGAAGGATGGCAACGTACTTGTTTTCTAGTACGCAACAATCTTTATTACCGGTTCTGACCCGATCAGACCTGCGTAAGGCGGCTGGCAGTGACTGGATGAGAAGAACCGAAAATCGGGTTCAGTGGCGCACCTTGAGAGAGGCCTATGTTCAAAAGTGGACTCTTTCGGGCTGATGATGATGATGACCCGATCAGGCGCTGGAGTTTGTATGAGTAGGTAAGACAGAGAAAAAAGTATATTCCTCTCGTATTAACTCATGCAAACTGGACGACCTGGCTGGGTTAGAAACTGACAATATAAGCCCGGCCTTAAGGTTGTTGGTATATATGGATGACAGTAGCTGCTACTTGTCACCACAACAGTATCGTGAGTCTGTTTGCATATAGGTAGGTACTGCTGAACCACATTGTGAATAAAGTGTAAGTCCACTTTTAGGGGAAGCCAATATGAAGAAGCCTTTGGAAGAAAATGCCAAATTGCCCACCGACAATGATCACGTTTTATTGATCACACTATATACATACTTATATATGCTTACTTTAAAAAAATACAAATGAAGAGTGAAGGTTTTTGGAAAATAAATAATTAAAAGTGAAGTTTGTAATGGCAGGAAGTTTTGTTTCGGGGTAAAGTCTTGTAGCAATCAACATATACATTGCAGAACTAACCAATTACCTAATGCCTCTGAATTATTCAATGGTTCTCGGACATACGAAACAGCGGGTGTAAATTATCTCTAAGAACGCAGGTGGTAAACGGGTTAGCAGAGTTCTAATCGAGCTAATTTTGCAAATTAAGTACGTACCTAAGCCTAAACCACCTGTGAATTTGGCAGAGTGGAGAGCACTTCGGGAACCGAAACGCTAATTCAGCAGTTTATTGGCAACACAGACATTTGCAGGCTTAACAAGCAAAATTCTAAAGTACGGAAAAAGAGCAGTCCGTGGTATCATAGGAGTTTTACCGGTTATTCAGTGTAAGGTAATTGATTATCTATGACAGTTCCATCTTATGTAATCAATTGGAGATAATCAATTGTAGATAATCAATTGGAGAGCCTGAGGAGAGGACTACGAGTTACTTCTAGTGTACTCAACCTGATGCAGGTGTGCAAATATTAGTATTAGGAATTATAATTAGATAGGGCTCGATTCTGAAGGCACAATGTTAAAATTTGACAGCACTAAAATTGTTGCTATCCTTGTCACACAGTATTACGAACATAAAGACGAAACCAATTATAGCGCTGTCAAATTTTAAATGTGTGCCTTCAGAATCGGGCCCAATAAACTTAACATTACAAACAAACATAAAAATATAAAACAAAACCTAACTATTATACACTACAAATAATTATAGTTTTTTAAATTCTACAAACTCTTTGACACTATAAAAGCAATTTTCTAGAATGCATTTTGTCAACTTTGATTTAAAAGACGCATCCTTTAAAAATTTTATGTTCTCTGGCAGTGAATTTAATAATGAAATGGACGTATTAAATAAATTTTTCTTATAAATATCTTTGTGGGAGCGGGGTTGACACAACACATTCATGATTTTAGCCATCGTCTGTCGCTGAATAACTTCCTTTCGCGTCTTATAATATTGAGGGTGATAGCTAACAAATACGCAAACATCCCCGATGTTCATGCACGGTAACGATATATTAAGCTTTTTAAATAATGGTTTGCAGCTGTCATCAGTGTTTGCAACTGCCTTCTGGGGACTTACAACTTTGTACCTACAAGTTGGAGAGGTTGGTACCGGGTCCATATTATATTTAATAACTCCCCTGTCCTTGTCTCCTTCTCATAAATTATATGCAAGTGGGACTTCAAACCCAGGCTAGCCAAGTGGTATAAAAATACCGGGGTAACGTAAATTCTAGCTAAATTTGACTGTGCCTGTTAGTCTCTAACAATTACGTAAACTGGACAGTTTATAGTCTGCCTTAACAAGATGAAAGCAACAAAAAGTTCTACGAAGCTTCGCTTAGGTCAATTAATTTTAAATTTTAATGTTTTGTTTAGTGTAGTTAGTGAGAGGGTTGAAGAAATAGCAGACAGGTAGTTAAATACTAAGATATCTAGGATCGCAGTAGGAGTTATTTCTGCTAATATCGTTGCTGCGAAGTCTCTTTTATAGCCTGCCCTGGCAGTCTGGATTAACTTTGTCCAATCTATAGATAGCAATTTGTCACTTCAGATTTGCTCTTCGATTCACTAATGTAACTAGAGATTGCCATTTCAAATTACGTGGATGTAGAAGAATTTAGCTTGGGAGGGGGTAAAAAAAAGCACTAATCACATCTTGGGATTAAATATCGATCCTGTCGTAGTACGAGACAATTTATCTGATAAGGGGCTAGGTATTATTACATCCGTCTGACGATGGCCTGACAGGCCTGATCCATAAGTTTCAAGTCGCTCAGCGAGCTATGGAGAGGACTATGCTCGGGGTTTCTTTGAAGGATACGATTCTTAATGAGGAGATCCGACGAAGAACGAAGGTCACCGACATTGCCGAAAGGATTTGGAAGCTGAAGAGGCAGTGGGCGGACTCCTCGACGGCCGTTGGGGCAGACGAGTTCTGGAGTGGAGATCGCGGATCGGCACATGCAGGATGGGACGCCCCGCCGCCAGATGGACCGACGAACTGAGGAAGGTGACCGGAAGCGGCTGGATGCAGTGAGCGGAGGACTAGTAGTTCATTAGGGAAGGCCTAAGTCCAGCAGTGGACGTCCAAGGGCTGATATCATGATTACATCTGTCGTTCAACAAATTGACCGAAAATGCGATATCATTGCAACAATAATACCCATTTCCCGAACGATTCATTGACTTATAACTGGGAACTGGCAATAAATGTTATTTGACTTAGATTACTAGCGACAGCTCCTTGATATATTGTTTGGAATCGACACACTCTGTCAAGGGAATATAAGACGATAGAATGAAAAAGATTCTTATTAACATTGGAGGGTCGGTAGTTGAAGATTAGCACAAAAACCATAGGTTATGAGTAAGATTGCTGTTATGAGAACAACTTTGCGTAATTAGTACAAGTTAGTACTAATCTGGTCTAGGTTTACGACTTTCAAAGGTTGCCAAATAAATTGACAAAAGTCAACGATCTCTATGTACCACTAGATGGAGCGTTCCAAACAATCGCTCTGTTCCACGCAAGTAGCCACAACTCTTTCACATTCACAATGAAACTTGTGCAGTTACTACGCAGAACATTTAATTATTACTAAATATTGACGCTACGGTTAAATAATGTCAATATTTAGTACATAGAGACAATACATAGAGATCGTTGACAAAAGTTTATTTAATGGATTGTTCATCATCATCATCCTAGCTACGTCCACTGCTGAACATAGGCCTCCCCAATAGAATGCAACTTTTAATGGGCTTTCCATTCAGGGATTTGCTTAAAGGATATGTTATAATCACCACGCTTGGCAGACGGATTGTATGGTTACTTAAAGGAATTATTCTTACCAACTGTATTTTGCACATGGCATTTGTATAATATTAACACGCACAGACAAGACTTCAAAAACATGATAAAACTTCCTAGATCCAATATAATAATTAGACTCCTAGGGAGGAGCCCTGTCGCTGAAAAATAGGCTTACGTCTAGCTCAGCAACAGAAAAACGAAGAAATATTATACATAGCCTAAAATAAGAGACTTCTGTAAAATATTGTAAAAGTTTTGATAATAAATTTAATTAAATTTTAATTCAAAGCAAATGCTATCTCTAATGCGTATGTCAACAGCGCCTTAGAATATGGGAGCAGCAATTACGGTCTCCACATTATTATATGTTAAACAAAAACGCTATAGAAAATGTACAATAGAAAGTTGTACATTTTCTACAAACTGGACGACCTGGCTGGGTTAGAAACTGACAATATAAGCCCGGCCTTAAGGTTGTTGGTATATATGGATGACAGTAGCTGCTACTTGTCACCACAACAGTATCGTGAGTCTGTTTGCATATAGGTAGGTACTGCTGAACCACATTGTGAATAAAGTGTAAGTCCACTTTTAGGGGAAGCCAATATGAAGAAGCCTTTGGAAGAAAATGCCAAATTGCCCACCGACAATGATCACGTTTTATTGATCACACTATATACATACTTATATATGCTTACTTTAAAAAAATACAAATGAAGAGTGAAGGTTTTTGGAAAATAAATAATTAAAAGTGAAGTTTGTAATGGCAGGAAGTTTTGTTTCGGGGTAAAGTCTTGTAGCAATCAACATATACATTGCAGAACTAACCAATTACCTAATGCCTCTGAATTATTCAATGGTTCTCGGACATACGAAACAGCGGGTGTAAATTATCTCTAAGAACGCAGGTGGTAAACGGGTTAGCAGAGTTCTAATCGAGCTAATTTTGCAAATTAAGTACGTACCTAAGCCTAAACCACCTGTGAATTTGGCAGAGTGGAGAGCACTTCGGGAACCGAAACGCTAATTCAGCAGTTTATTGGCAACACAGACATTTGCAGGCTTAACAAGCAAAATTCTAAAGTACGGAAAAAGAGCAGTCCGTGGTATCATAGGAGTTTTACCGGTTATTCAGTGTAAGGTAATTGATTATCTATGACAGTTCCATCTTATGTAATCAATTGGAGATAATCAATTGTAGATAATCAATTGGAGAGCCTGAGGAGAGGACTACGAGTTACTTCTAGTGTACTCAACCTGATGCAGGTGTGCAAATATTAGTATTAGGAATTATAATTAGATAGGGCTCGATTCTGAAGGCACAATGTTAAAATTTGACAGCACTAAAATTGTTGCTATCCTTGTCACACAGTATTACGAACATAAAGACGAAACCAATTATAGCGCTGTCAAATTTTAAATGTGTGCCTTCAGAATCGGGCCCAATAAACTTAACATTACAAACAAACATAAAAATATAAAACAAAACCTAACTATTATACACTACAAATAATTATAGTTTTTTAAATTCTACAAACTCTTTGACACTATAAAAGCAATTTTCTAGAATGCATTTTGTCAACTTTGATTTAAAAGACGCATCCTTTAAAAATTTTATGTTCTCTGGCAGTGAATTTAATAATGAAATGGACGTATTAAATAAATTTTTCTTATAAATATCTTTGTGGGAGCGGGGTTGACACAACACATTCATGATTTTAGCCATCGTCTGTCGCTGAATAACTTCCTTTCGCGTCTTATAATATTGAGGGTGATAGCTAACAAATACGCAAACATCCCCGATGTTCATGCACGGTAACGATATATTAAGCTTTTTAAATAATGGTTTGCAGCTGTCATCAGTGTTTGCAACTGCCTTCTGGGGACTTACAACTTTGTACCTACAAGTTGGAGAGGTTGGTACCGGGTCCATATTATATTTAATAACTCCCCTGTCCTTGTCTCCTTCTCATAAATTATATGCAAGTGGGACTTCAAACCCAGGCTAGCCAAGTGGTATAAAAATACCGGGGTAACGTAAATTCTAGCTAAATTTGACTGTGCCTGTTAGTCTCTAACAATTACGTAAACTGGACAGTTTATAGTCTGCCTTAACAAGATGAAAGCAACAAAAAGTTCTACGAAGCTTCGCTTAGGTCAATTAATTTTAAATTTTAATGTTTTGTTTAGTGTAGTTAGTGAGAGGGTTGAAGAAATAGCAGACAGGTAGTTAAATACTAAGATATCTAGGATCGCAGTAGGAGTTATTTCTGCTAATATCGTTGCTGCGAAGTCTCTTTTATAGCCTGCCCTGGCAGTCTGGATTAACTTTGTCCAATCTATAGATAGCAATTTGTCACTTCAGATTTGCTCTTCGATTCACTAATGTAACTAGAGATTGCCATTTCAAATTACGTGGATGTAGAAGAATTTAGCTTGGGAGGGGGTAAAAAAAAGCACTAATCACATCTTGGGATTAAATATCGATCCTGTCGTAGTACGAGACAATTTATCTGATAAGGGGCTAGGTATTATTACATCCGTCTGACGATGGCCTGACAGGCCTGATCCATAAGTTTCAAGTCGCTCAGCGAGCTATGGAGAGGACTATGCTCGGGGTTTCTTTGAAGGATACGATTCTTAATGAGGAGATCCGACGAAGAACGAAGGTCACCGACATTGCCGAAAGGATTTGGAAGCTGAAGAGGCAGTGGGCGGACTCCTCGACGGCCGTTGGGGCAGACGAGTTCTGGAGTGGAGATCGCGGATCGGCACATGCAGGATGGGACGCCCCGCCGCCAGATGGACCGACGAACTGAGGAAGGTGACCGGAAGCGGCTGGATGCAGTGAGCGGAGGACTAGTAGTTCATTAGGGAAGGCCTAAGTCCAGCAGTGGACGTCCAAGGGCTGATATCATGATTACATCTGTCGTTCAACAAATTGACCGAAAATGCGATATCATTGCAACAATAATACCCATTTCCCGAACGATTCATTGACTTATAACTGGGAACTGGCAATAAATGTTATTTGACTTAGATTACTAGCGACAGCTCCTTGATATATTGTTTGGAATCGACACACTCTGTCAAGGGAATATAAGACGATAGAATGAAAAAGATTCTTATTAACATTGGAGGGTCGGTAGTTGAAGATTAGCACAAAAACCATAGGTTATGAGTAAGATTGCTGTTATGAGAACAACTTTGCGTAATTAGTACAAGTTAGTACTAATCTGGTCTAGGTTTACGACTTTCAAAGGTTGCCAAATAAATTGACAAAAGTCAACGATCTCTATGTACCACTAGATGGAGCGTTCCAAACAATCGCTCTGTTCCACGCAAGTAGCCACAACTCTTTCACATTCACAATGAAACTTGTGCAGTTACTACGCAGAACATTTAATTATTACTAAATATTGACGCTACGGTTAAATAATGTCAATATTTAGTACATAGAGACAATACATAGAGATCGTTGACAAAAGTTTATTTAATGGATTGTTCATCATCATCATCCTAGCTACGTCCACTGCTGAACATAGGCCTCCCCAATAGAATGCAACTTTTAATGGGCTTTCCATTCAGGGATTTGCTTAAAGGATATGTTATAATCACCACGCTTGGCAGACGGATTGTATGGTTACTTAAAGGAATTATTCTTACCAACTGTATTTTGCACATGGCATTTGTATAATATTAACACGCACAGACAAGACTTCAAAAACATGATAAAACTTCCTAGATCCAATATAATAATTAGACTCCTAGGGAGGAGCCCTGTCGCTGAAAAATAGGCTTACGTCTAGCTCAGCAACAGAAAAACGAAGAAATATTATACATAGCCTAAAATAAGAGACTTCTGTAAAATATTGTAAAAGTTTTGATAATAAATTTAATTAAATTTTAATTCAAAGCAAATGCTATCTCTAATGCGTATGTCAACAGCGCCTTAGAATATGGGAGCAGCAATTACGGTCTCCACATTATTATATGTTAAACAAAAACGCTATAGAAAATGTACAATAGAAAGTTAGGTCCGGAGACTTTACATTTAAAAAGCTTTTTTTAAACCTTACAAAGATAGATGTGCAACCTTGGATAGCTATACTAAATTATTTGAACGACCCTCAGTCGATTTAAATTAAATATATTCGTACTCTCCAATTAATCTCATATGTTCTGCCTATAACATACTATGACCAAAGTTTCTCAGATTTAGATATATTTACAAACAAGAAACATACCTACCTTCTAGAAGTCGGTCATTGATAAAGCTAAAGTCGTCACAAATCATTCTAACCTTAATAAATAACACACAGACGCAGTAAATAAGTTGTTGGTAAATAGCAAAAGGGAACACCTTTTATAATACCTACATTCCACATAATGCTTTTAGAAAAAAAAAAACATTAAAAAGGAGGCATTTTTAAAATGAAATCTCTTTTCCTTTAGGGAAAACTTATCACTTTATCATTTATGATAGGTTTGTTTTAAAACCTCAGACCAATATAATCTAAGTTTAAAACTATGTATGGTTCCATTTCATGTGTTGTTTTCACTGAAAACAAAAAAATAACGTTTATTCTTATATTTTTGTCTGTGTGACTATGCCTGTACCTTTGCCTTTCATAAAAAAAATAGTACTATTGAATGGTTAATTTTGTTATAATTTTCGACTCCTGTTTTAATTATTTGTTATCTAAATAATAGCCATAGGCCACGCGGTCCGATCAACAAAAGTTGCGTGGTCGGATTAAGAGGATTTTTAAAGGCCTTGTGGTTCGACCGGTCGGACAAGATGAACTTTTAAAATCCCGTTAGTCCGATAGTAGGACTACAAGACTTTGAAAAGTCCTTATTATCCGATCAATCGAACCAACAGGAAAAAAATTCGTGGCCCGATCGATCGGACAAGCCGATAGGACCACGTGGCCTAAGGCAAATAATACATAGGTTCTGAGCCTCACTTAACTGACGTTTTAATTTAAACAAGTGTAATGATATTCAAATTTAAACGGAATTAAACATTTGGTATTCAAGTTGCGAGCATTTCTCAAGATAGCTTGTGCAGAACTGTAATATATCTGTCAGGGTTCCGTATAAATCAACAGTGGACCTACGTAACACCACTACTTGAGCACTAGGTGAATGGCGACACAAGTTATTCCAGCACCTGAGGCCTGATGTAAAGGGTCATCTTTACATTACGTAATAGGAATATTTTTTAAAAAAATTGTATTCTTTTTCATGCTAAATTTCAATTGATTACAATAAAACCACAGAATACCTATACTTAGTTCCATGAAAAAAAGTTAGCACAAATAAGTTGCGAAGAATAATGCGAAACCATTAGGGGAGGTCAGCTCAAAGCGGTTACCTTAACTTTAACAATAAATCAACCTATGAAGGGAACAGATATTTGATGAGAACTTGATACTGACTGAAACAGAATTTAATGTAGTTTCATAATCTGTAATCTAATTCCACAATAATTTGTAAACTAACGCGACATTAAGTAAATTTCAAAACCCTATCTCGAAACCGCTTTGCCCGAGAGGCTGCCTAAAGCGGTTATCGGTATTGGGCAAAGTGGTTACTAATGGTTTGTAAAGGAAATAACAATAAACAAGGCTATTTAATAACGGGTTATGGACTGAAATGCCAAAATATAATAAAAGAATCTAATTTATTACAAAATCAACTAAACAAAAAATAATAACAATTATAGGTCAACAATCACAGAATTATTGTTGCTTTGGTTTTCCTAATACTAATAGGAAACATACACATAATCAATAATCAACAATAATCAACATAATCAACATCTATACTTTTATTATGGGGATATGTGAAGCAAGACAGTCTTGTATTTATTCAAAATTATAAGTCTCGTAATACCTTAATTAATGTATAATTATTACATAGTAGATTTTTGTGATGCACAATTTTTTTTCACTTCCTGAATCGCTCTTGCCATTGCCTCTTCAGACCATGACGCATGCGTAGTTTTTCTTCTATAGTTATTCACCATCTGCAAAAAAACTTACTGTCCCTTCAATTTTATTTTCTTCATTTTGCTATCGAGGGCAAAGCGGCGAGGTACCACTTTGCCCGAGCCGCTTTGCCTTTTGCGACCATTTTGTTTACAATCAAAATCTTTACTGTAAACTTTCAGCATATACTTGCATAAATACAAAATAAATACTACAATATAGACACAAAATAAGGTAACAACAGTCATAGGACCCAAATATAATAAGTTTTGAGTAAAACAGGATGAACGTACCTTGCATTATTTTAACAAACTCGTTGAAAATCGTAATTTTGGCACTGCACACGTGGGGACGACACTACTACTGCCGGGCGAGTTCGTGGACAGGGGCGCGGGGTAGGCTATGGCTCCAACTCAGCAAGGTGGCGCTACTATTTAAAATGGTCGTGTAATCTACCCTAACCGCTTTGCCTCCTATAGCCGCTTTGAGCTGACCTCCCCTACGTCTTTATTATTTTACTATTTCGAACTATAATACTAGAATTTTGACATTGAAGTAGGTACATAATATTTTATATAAGATAAATAGGGCTTTCGATTAGCTTTAAAAAAATTACACCGTATGGGGGAAAAGAATCTTTGTGCAGGTCATATGTTTTTTTAGTTACATCCTTTTTAGCATAAGGCCATCTAGTAGCTATGGCATTTTGATTTTGTTCGTATAGTTAATGAATGAAATAGCTATATAAAAAACGGTGCGCAAAGAAATTTCCTATTGTTTTTTAATTTAATAATCCTACTTAATATTGTAAACGCGAAAGTTTGTAAGTATGGATGGATGTTTGTTACTCTTTCACGTAAAAACTACTAAATGGATTTTAATGAAACTTCACAATAATATAGCTTACACATCAGAATAACACATAGGCTACAATTTATAGAGATATTGTGTGAATTGTCCAAAATATCAAGAAAGTAGGAAAAAATCTACCTTCTGCGAGCTATTCTGGCGTGCGCTGCCAAAACCGCTAGAGTTACACATATGTAATGTATGATGATATGTTTATCTTAAATAGTCCTACACAAAAAAGTTACTCGAAATACTAATCGTGCGCAGACGAAGTCGCAGACACCAGCTAGTAATAAATAAAATTAACCTTCAAGTACGTATTCTATTTTCATAATGGCATTGCTACACCCTAGAGAGCAATCGCTTTACTTCGAAACCGTTTGGGCGAGACCAGTCCCATAACGGCCTCTCACTGTTCTCCAAAGACTTCCCAGGCATTATGTGGCATTAGAACTGTCTCACACACATCTACCTAAAGTATTACGTAGCTTATGGAAGAACCCTGATCTACATAAAACATGAGTTCAGCGTTGTCTTGAAGCCTGCTTGAAATGTAATGCCTGAAACACTCTTTCCTTTCTTACGTAAATAATTTCAAACAAATATATACGGAGGTACCTAGGCCTTGTTTTTTACAATATTACCTACTATAGGTACCCTTTGTTTTCCCGAGGTAAAAGTAATCTATGTCTTCGTTCTGAAGCCTGGAGCAATTGGTAAGCTTACTGAAAGTCTATTCAATCTCTATTTTCGATTTTCCAACTAGCGGTTCAACTGGACTCTAGGTTTCTATGGGAAAACAAATGCTTACAAAATTTCAAATATTATAGAACTAGATGTGCCCGCGGCTCCGCTCGCGTGGACTACAGTTTCCGCTCCCGCTCCCTTTCCCACTTCCACATACACTTTCAGAGTGGGAACTCAGAGTCTCAATCTTCCAAAGCCCTAGAAAGCCTATTATAAAGTAAACGATTATTTGAATGACAAAGATGCCTGGTACTAATGTTAATCCAGCTTCGCAAAATCTTTATTAATTGTATGAAAACTTGATTTTTAAAAGATGTGTTGCGTGAAGTTTGTTGCGCCGTTTCTTCTTCACAGCGCTAACACCTAGGAAGCAGTAGTCGATAAAAAAATTACGTGTATAAATGTACCAAGTGTACTCATATGCAATAAATGATTTTGACTTTTGACTTTTTGACTCCAATCGTAATCCTAATCCCAAAACAGACAGACAAAAATGTCTAAGGTGACCGAAATCTGTTCTATGACTTTTCCTTAAACCCCCCAAATATTTTGAAAAAATTCCAGTTCCAGGTCCAGGTCCAGATCCCGCTCCCGCTCTCACTCCTGCATCTACACCTCTTAACCCTGCTATCAACCCTCCCCTCAACCCTCCCATCAACCCTCCCCTCAACCCTCCCCTCAACCCTTAATATATGTGTATGTAAGTTTTTGAAAACTATAAATTCGCATAACTTTCGACTGAGTTAGCCAATTACGAATTAAATAGACAAACAAAAATTTCAAAAATGATTGAAACGTGTTCTATTACTTATCCTTAGACCCCCCAATTGATTTTTTTGCAAATATCTTCAATGTACAGACGCGCGAAGTTTACGATTTTATTTATTAGATGTAATGCTTATGTATTCCGTTGGCATACTGATATTTTTTCATAAATAAATATATCCATAGATCCACCTCTGGCCTAGTGCCGGTTGGTGGACTTCACATGCACATTGGAATTCAAACTTTGGCGTTTGTTTTTATAATTTACAAGAATTGTTTGACTGTTAAAATAGTAAATAGGAAAATAAGTTAAAACTAAAAACTAAATACTTTTTAATATAATAAAATGTGATATAATATAGAATGAAACGACGCAATAGGTAGGTATGTAAGATAAATTTGGTAGAATATAACAATAGTATTAAGTTAGATATAAGGTATTGCAGCAGCTTCTCAGGGTCATGTCCAGGACAAACCAAATGCAACACCTGTAATAACCACACAGGATGCAATAGATGATTATGATTATGGTCACTTCCCCCGATGGTCCTTTAATTCGGCCCCCCACCCGGCATTCCCTTGAGATATCGTTACCGCTACGAGAGAATACTAAATTGCCGCAACTTCGCCCGCTTGAAATTCAACCCCTTAGCGAATTCCAAGTAAATCCTACTCGTGATTGCTCACACGAACTTGATATCTTTAGCTGATAGTTGACACAATTTGGGGAACTTACGAGTATATGCAAAATTTAAATGTAAACTTTAACTCTCTTAACGGCTCTTTAACTGGTCACGCGTCATACTGGGATGAGTGTTTGGTTTGGCGTCTAATTGTCATAGTTAGACGCCAGACCTGGCAACACTTCGACTCCTTAGGATCTGTCCACCAACGGTGCCCCAATCCGATTTGGTGAACATCACATACGCCTTAGAATTTCTTCTTTGGCATATGCAGGTTTCCTCATGAAGTTTTCATTCACCGAAAAGCCTGTGTGTTATAAATAAACCGTACTTTAGTTTCAAAAAACTCATTAGTACGGGCGGAGTTTGAACCCAATACCTCATGAACGTGAGGCGAGTGCACAACCGACTAGGCTACCATCGCTTTATAACTAAGTAGATTAATCGATAGATCAAGTGTGTTTCACTAATAACTACTAACTTTACAAAAAAAATATGTATAGGACAACGATCTCTACGTACTACTAGATGGAGCGTTCCAAACAATCGCTCTGTTCCACGCAAGGAGCCGCAACTCGTTCACATTCACTTTGACACTTGTGCAGTTACTACGCAGAACATTTAAATATTTACTAAATACTGACGCCATTTACCCGTAGCATCAATATTTAGTAATAATTTAATGTTCTGCGTAGTAACTGCACAAGTTTCATTGTGAATATAATCGAGTTGCGGCTCCTTGCGTGGAACAGAGCGAGGGTTTGGAACTCTCCATCTAGTAGTACGTAGAGATCGTTGGTATAGGACGCATTTTCTAGAAGAAAATTCCACAAAAAATGAATCTATCTAAAAAAAAATTAAGTAGCAACATACTTGACTTCATTGTTCTATATACTGTAGGTACTATTAATTATTTCTTGCTCAGGATTCCTTTAATATCGAATGGTTTGGGTAAATATTATATTTTCATCTCTCGCTTGGGAGAGAGGCCCGTGGCTCGGCGGTGAGTTTTCATTAGTGGTGCTTGTTTTCGTGACGTATGAATCGGTAGAGGCAAACAGCACACACAGCGAGGCGAATTGAGGGCAATATAATATCCCAGTCTGGGATGGCCAGGTATTCATCTCTTGAGTATATTATGAACGTACTCGTTTGTCGGAGTAAGTATATCAAAATATCTCGGTAAAGAAAATACGTCCATACTATAAATGAAGTCTGTCTGTATACCTTTTTTTTTAAATTATTTCCAGCAGAAATATTTTGATATTTTATTTAAACGCATTCGGTATAGCCTCGCTGACTTAGTGGCTAGACTCGAGCGTCAGTGGTCGCGAGTTCTCTTCTCAATACCTACAGGTCATACCTCAAAATGTTTACCTCCATGATTGAAACTTATTGGTTATTAAATAAGATAAGAGACGAGTCATCTTTTATATTAGTCAAAATCATTTATTGGATATGAGTACACTTGGTACATTTATACAAGTCATTCTTTTAATGACTACCCCTTCCTAGGTGTTAGCGCTGTGAAGAAGAAACGGCGCAACAAACTTCACGCAACACATCTTTTAAAAATCAAGTTTGCACACAATTAATAAAGATTTTGCGAAGCTGAATTAACATTAGTACCAGGCATCTTTGTCATTCAAATAATCGTTTATTTTATAATAGGCTTTCTTAAAAAGATGTTTTTTAATGTGAATCTTAAACTTTCTGTCCGTCATATTTAAGATTCACTCTGGTAGTTTGTTGTAGAAGCGTATACATTGCCCCGTGAACGATTTACTGACCTTACTTAGTCTTAACCCTGGTAAAACAAGTTTATTTTTATTTCTTGTATTATAACTATTATTGTCACAGTGCCTCAAAAAGAGAGATACATTTTTTCTGACATATAATAATTGGTTATTAACCAATTACTGTCAATCGTGAAGGTAAAAACTTTGAGTTGATTATGAGGTGGGTCTAGGTCATATGCTTTTTAATTTTCATTAAAACAGTTAATTAAAAAACCCGTGAAAAGGAACGTGCGATATTTTCGCCTCAAGTACATACACGACACTACCTACTTCCGATCCCTGGTGATAACAATGGATGTCGCGCGTGTGTTGGCGAGTCGTTGCCGCCTGAAGCGATTCAGGCGCATTGCGGAACGCCTACCGCACGGGGCATAATGACGGTTAGGCTCGGACTACATGCATTCGAAATATCAAGGACCCCGGTTCAAAACGGCCCCGGATAAGACCGGATTCGATCCGTCGCTCAAGCAATTTGAGTTTTTCCTGTTTCATTTATTTTATTAATACGTTATTGTACACATAAACATACAAAGAACAACACTAATAAAAGAAAATTATACAAAAGGTTGAGCTTATTTCTCAAGAAATTTCTTCCAGATTACCTGCGGTGAAGACAGAGGATTATAGCGAGGCAGTGGTCGCGTATGCCTACTATATATTAAATAATAATGCAACATATTATACAATATACATAAATCGATATGCATGTATAATAGAATATATTATATAATATGATGTATATAATAAAACATATACGATATATTATTGACAGAGAGTGAGGTAGTGCTCTTTTATCATGCAATGACGAGTAATTGAATTAAATTAAGTAAATTACTCCCCGGATTCAAACAGACCACGTGTAGTCGATTACATGCCGGATTCAGGGCCCGGAGTAGATTCCGGGTGCATGTAGTCCGAGCTTTAGACTTACTCTTAAATATAAACTATATACTACATATATTCCTACTATTTATTTAACTTCACAACCTGCCTTTCTCTGCTATTCTTATCATCTACCCAAAGGTTGTCTGGAAGAAATCGCTTTTAGAGTTAAGACCGCCTAAATGCACTAATGTAAGCTACTTTATTATTGTGTCTGTGTATCTTTTATTGTGCAATAAATAGTGAATTGAATTGAAATGACGGTTAGGTACATGTCCCCACGACTTTAATAATGATAATATTAATAATTTATTAAATCAATTTTAAAGTACATGCTTACTTGAAAAAATAATTAAGCGAAGCGTTTTGCTTCCTTATTTATAATGCGAACTGCTAATTAGTGGAACTCACTGCCAGTTTTGGTATTTCCGGACAAGTATAACTTGGATCTTTTTAAAGGAAAAGTGAACAGGCATCTTCTGGGTAAGCGCACTCCACATTAGGCCTCATCGTCACTTACCATCAGGTGAGAGTAAGGTCGACCGCAAACCCATCAGGAATAAAAAACAATATTAATAAATATTTCATGTACGAGTATATACGATTACTGCCTTCAGTGTATATGTGTGAGATATATTTATAGCCCAGACTGTTTATTTAAGTTTGGTCTAGTCATCACAAAAAAGGGACAGACATAAGTAAATACTAAATATATTAAACAGATGATAAACATACCTTTCAGGCGACAAACCAACAGTAAGTCTGCACGAAGGTTTTTGTCCCCAGTGGGGATCGTACACGAACTAAAGCAAACGACTGAGGCTAACGACGCTTCAGTATTGATCGATCAGCACTTAGACGTCCACTGCTGGACATAGGCCTTCCACAATGAACGCCACCACACCCGGCCCTCCGCCCTATAACCTAGCCGCTTCCGGCCACCGGATATCTTCATTATGAATCATATCCTTCAAAGAAACCCCGAGCAATTGCCCTCTCCATAATCGATCGATCACGATAAATAAATTTAATAAAACATCTTTTTGTGGACCATTTATCAATTACATAGTAGGTATAACTCATTCACACATGTCTGAATGTAAGATAAATGGAGAGTGCATGGAACTAATTATAAATCGGAGCTTGTTGCGTACGCGCCGAGGGTACCGGGGAGTAAAGACGGGTTTGAACAGCGTTCCTCACGAACGAAAGGGTTCCCCTATTCGGCTACCCGACTTCGGTTTTTGTTGGTACCTGACTAACAATCATGCTAACAACCCGCAGGCTAATGGATCAAATACAGTTTAATTAGACAGTTACGGGCTCGATTCTGAAGGCACACATTTAAAATTTGACAGCGCTAAAATTGGTTTCGTCTCTATCTTCATAAGTTCTTCATAAGGTCTATTTATTAAATTTATAAGTGGGGACTTGTAATCAGCATTTTTTTATATTTGCATTGTTATTGTAATTTGTCTGTAAGTCTTCCTCAAAGTAAATAAATAAATAAAATAAATAAATAAATAATACTGTGTGACAAGGATAGCAACAGTTTAAGTGCTGTCAAATTTTAACATTGTGCCTTCAGAATTGAGCCCACTGTAACTAGCTAAAATAGTCATTTACCAACTAACTTAGTAGGACTAACTAACGAAACCTTGAAAAATCTAACAAACAGTGACGTAATTAAAGACAAATGCTTCTGCGCCAAATCTTAGATAATTTGACAGCTTTTCATAACAATTTTCTCGCTTTGCCAGCTGTTTTAATATGTTTCGCAAGTTTGTAAATGTCAACATTGTTGACGGTTTTAAAAATAAGAGTGAAACGGATTTCAGATAACGAAGGAGGCCTGAAAATTATGAGTCTATCGAAAACTTCAAAATGCGGTAAATGTTACTGTCATAAATAATGTCTCTGATTTTATAAACATGCTAGAGTGCACTTAACCCTTCAACTGCATATTGTGGGATTATTGCAATATACAAGCTCAGTAATTTAATTAGTGACTAAAATTATTGCAAGAAATCACTAACTAATAGTTAGAAGCTAACGATTTTTTATTAAAATTTTAAACTGACTTGTAATATCACCGCCAAACTTTTCCCGCCAGAAAAACTTTTAATAAAAACTCAACTGCAAGACTCACCGGGCGGCGATTTCTGCGGTGTCTCCGGCGACTTCTGGTCTTGCTGTTGATGGCTCTTGAACAGGTGTAGCGCGAACTCCGTCCCGACCTCCTCGGAGCGCGGGCACGGGACATACGCGTATTTGTTTTTCGTGTGCGCCGGCACGGGCGCGACGCGGTGCTTGCCGCGCTCGGCCATGCGGCGTCTGGCGGCGCCCGGAGCCGCCGAGCCGAGTGCCGCGGCCGCTCGCCGCCCGGCTTATCGATAAAGCTGTTGCGTTGATAGTGTTTGCGTAGGACAACGAGGAACTCGTTAGTCAATAATCAGGTGTTTTGTTAGAAATTCCGTGACGGAGTCGTATTTTATGCCTGAAGATTCTTTTGGCCCTACTGAAGCCCATAGGGCAAGCACGTAAAGCTAACCATTGATACAAACGAGGACTGCATTGCATAATTTACAGTTTGGTGCATAGGTGCTTTGGTTTTTACAGATATTTTTTTTGTAGTTGATGTATAGAATTGGCACTGCTCTGTGTGCGTTGTAAGATTATAATTTCATCATAGAATTGAGTAAGTAAAATAAATAGTAAGTAAGTAAATACTGAACTACACAAAAATATAATATGAACCCATAACTGGATATTATCAAAGCGATACAGTCCAAATGACAAAACCAATTCCATCGATCGAAATCTATTATTACCGTATGACAATTCAAGCATCAAGGGCAAGGTCAGCACTATTTTTTTAATAATTACATTGTGATTTGTGAAGTCGCATCCCTACCGGTGTCGGTGCGCGCGCAGGGCTCGCGTGCCGGCCGCGGGTGTCCCGCAGTCCCGCACTACGGGCGGCGCGCGGTCGATAGCACGTGTCCGGCTGCGGGACCGCGGGAGCGGGACACCTCGCTGCAGCATGCGGACCCGCGAATGCAGCGCCGCGCACCGCGCCGCCGGCAGGGTTCACCCTTTGTTTGGGTATACAAAAACTTTTCTTGTATTAAAATTTCAGAAATTCTTTGCAAATATTTAGGGGCTACTTTTCTTTGTTTGTTATTTATTTTAATTTTTCTTGTGGTGCCTCTTCACTACTGGGGCTTGGTCGTCAACTCCGCATACGAATTGTTGATAATTAATTTATTGCAATAGATCACATGTACTTAGACAGTTTATATTCAAATAAACAATATTTGGTAATCGATCAGTATTAACTATTAGGATTATAATCTGTTTTGTATAGGTACCTAATAAATAAAATAAAACTGCCCGGGACCAATAAACTTACCAGGCTACCATTTACCCTTACGATTCCTTCCACCAGATTTTTACATCTAGAATACTAAAAGTATACATAAATACATAATGCGCTCCCTGGTCCCAGAGGGGTAGCAGATACGAGGCATCACCACTTATAGTACTCAATCTTATAAGCGACTTTCCTTCGTCCACTTTTCGCCCCGTACCTATTATCACTTGGCTTACTGTGTGGTAAACAACATCGCCGCCTCCGTGTTGAGACACGTTGTGGTATCATATAATATGTGGTATGTGGCGTTGCCCGCGACTTCGTTTGTGTGAATAAGTTACGTACGGTGCGAATTTTAATGACCCGCAGATAGCCGACATGACAATAGAACATTCTGGAAAAATCTGGGATATTCTAGAAAAATTCCCAATATTGTCACTTTCAAACGCACTCAACGCCATTCAGCACAATGTCGAGTTTATATGAGCCGTACAATGTGTTAGAAAAGGATAGAAGTATTCCATCTCACATTTTTACCACCCAAACTCCCTTACTTGCAAGTGCAGACCTAGGGCTATTACCACTGCAACCATGAGCGGGTGGCAGTGAGTTTGCTTTTATATATATATATATACGAGGGGCGTTGAAAATATTCTCGGTATTCGAATGAAGACAAACAAGTACGAAAAGTTTGATATTTTTATTTTTCAATATACTCCCCCCCTATGTTAATACACTTAAAAGATCGATCAATTATTTTTTTTAATCCCTCATAATAATATTTTTTATCCTTGGTGTAAAAATGCTCGTCCACTGCCGCCTTCAACGCTTCATCGTCAGAAAATCGATTTCCACGCAGATCCTTTTTGAGATTGGGGAACAAAAAGAAGTCGCTGGGGGCTAAGTCCGGACTATACGGTGGATGAGTTATAGTTCCAAACCCATATTCAGCAATAGCTGCCTTGGCAATATGAGCAGTATCGACAGGGGCGTTGTCATGCAGAAGCAGAACACCTTTGGTTAACTTTCCTCGCCTCTTTTCTTTGATTGCATCCCTTAATTGACGTAGAATGTTTGCGTAGTACTGTCCTGTGATATTTACACCTTTTTCTTTATAATCGATTAACAATACTCCTTCACAATCCCAAAATATTGTTGCCATAACCTTGCCAGCGGAAGGGACGACCTTGAACTTCTTGGGATGAGCTGAACCCTTAATGTGCCACTGCATGGACTCCTGTTTACTCTCTGGGTCATAATGATGAACCCAGGTTTCATCTCCAGTAACTATCTTTTGCAGCACCTCATCAGGATTTTCGCCACACAGGTCAATAAAATCGGAACAACAAGCTGCACGCATATCTTTTTGAAGCCGAGTCAGCATTCGCGGAACCCATCTTGCACTCACTTTTGACATATTAAGATGGTCATGGATAATATCATGTACGGTACCAATAGAAAGATTGGTTACTTGAGCTATTGATTTTATCTTCACTCGACCATCTTCTAATATAAGGTTTTCCACCTGATCAATATTTTCTTGTGAAGTAGCTACTACAGGCCGGCCAGGTCTAGGGTCATCTTTAATACTCTCCCTGCCACGTTTGAATTAGCTTGACCACTTTTGAATGGTAGATAAAGAAGGAGCAGACTCACGGTAAACACAATCCATTTCCTCTTTTATGGTTTTTTGATTTTTACCCTGTTTTGTCAAGAATTTTATGACGGAACGATGTTCTAATTTCGTTAACATTGTTAATTCACTCATAGTGTTCATGTTTGTTCAGAAATTGCAGAAAAACAAAAGAACATCTCGGTTTGAATTATACTTTTTTTTTTAGTCAACGAATGAACAATGCAGCCAGTAACAAAACAAATTCAAAAAGAGGTTGTAAGATATCAATACCGAGAATATTTTGAACGCCCCTCGTATATATACTAGATTATATAATACTAAAGGCATCTTCCAAAATAATCAATATAATGAATATTAATTGAACAAAACAAGAATCGCAAAAGCGCGCAAACAAAGGCGCTCTGAATTATTCATATTCCCGCAACACCGGGGCCCGCCGCTGTCCGCAGCGGGTTTACCGTGTTCAATTCACTGGCAGGCGATCCGAGCAGACTGTTTGCGGTTTTGTTCAACAGCTACAGCCTACTAGTCCATTGCTAGATTAGGTCTCTACTAAGTTAATTCCTTCTCGTAACCACACTGCTCGACGATTTGTTTCTTTTTTTGAAATCGTATTTCCTTGTATTTTATTTTCCATTCGCATTATTTCCTTCCTTTTTTATAATCAACAAGGTTGGTGATCGCATTATACAGGGTGTACAATAAAATAAACTAGCCGCTTAAATTACAGAATTAACGGAGTATTAGTATGTTTTAAAAGATAGGTTTGTGTAAAAAATCCTATCAGTTTTGTAATAATGACTAAAAAGGTTTTAAATGTGCCAAAACTTTTTTGTTAATTTTTTTTTTATTTTGTTGTGATTCTGCGCCATAGCCAATGATATTTTATAACTAACTAGCTGTGCCCGCGGCTTCGCTCGCGTGAACTACAGAATCGCTCCCATTCCCGCTTCCGCTTCCACTTCCGCTTCCGCTCCCGTCCCGCTCCCACTATCGCTCCCGCTCCCGCTCTCACTCCCGCTCTCACTCCCGCTCCCCTCCTGCTCCCGCTTCCGATTTTTGTTTGACTGATGTAATGACGTGGAAACTGATGCATTTTATCTCGCGTGCCGAAACTAATACGAAAGAAACGCGAGTTTCGGAACGCGACATTAAACTCCTCCAACTATGTATTCTGTGCTCCAACGCACACACGCACATTGTTTTGATAGATATGATCTTTGACGTTAGGAACACACCTACATTGCTTAGACAACAGTGAGTGCTTGTGAGTGCTTTATACCATAGCAATAAAGCTCAAATTGACTACGTTTTAGTTAGAAATCATTTGTATGGGAAAAAGAAAAGGGCTATTTTTAGGGTTTTTCCAGCAATAATTCTAATTTTTCTCGCCGTAAAAACCATCCTTGAACTTCAACGAACATTTTAAAAAAAGATTTGGCCAAATTGGTCCAGGCGTTGTTGAGTTATGCGCTTACCAACACATTTTGCGATTCATTTTTATATTATAGAAGATTAGATTTATAATCTGCATTAAAAAACTCTTGCGTCATTTTGGCAGAGCCACAGCCTCTGATTTCAAATCTGACCATGCAGAAAATTTGTAGGCTGTAGTAACGTCATTTTGACAGAGCCACCAATATACCCCTATAACTTTTAAACGGCTGAAGTACAAATTCTAATTTTCGAGTACAAAATAGTACATTTCCAGGACAAATTTTCTGCAGGGTCAGATTTCAAATCAGAGACTGTGGCTCTGCCAAAATGACGCAAGCTTAAATCTGCATTAAAAAACGGCAACGCAAATTAGCTCGCAATACATGAGCGCATTTGGACAAATAAACTATATCCTAGAATAAAATAGACTTATACTACCTACAAATATACTTGTTATAAATTATATTAAGCCTTTCACCTTATTCATTTATGATACAGTCAAAATTAGCATGAACTTAGTCATATAACACAGCACACTGACTGTACTACAAAAACATCTAGTCAAAGTCTTTGGGCATTGTTTTTCACGCAGCAAAACAAATATATTAAACTTTCTCCTTACTGAATTTTGACACTTTGTGACGCAGAGATAAGGCTATAAGTCCCTTGAAAATTACGATAAAGATTTCTTATGTTTTTCTGAAGTCTTGATTAAATTTGCTTAGGTTTTCCAGTTGAAAGATAGGTAGACTACAAAAAATTAAACATAATTTAGGTTCTTTATGATGAAAAGTTTATTGAACCACTGAGGTTTTCCGCTCTTAAAAAATTAAGTAGGTATCTTTTCATAATACCTACTCAACTAGCTACCTACTAATTTCAAGCTAGTTGGCCAAAAAATCAACCATCATAGATGCAATCGGTGGGTATTGGGTTCTTGATTGGGAATGAATTCTGTTTTTATTTTTTGTCGGATTTACGTACGTAAATTCGTTCCAGTCGGATATCGGGCATGATTTTTCTGATCTGATATAACAATACAGGGTGAAACCAATATATCTGTAGTAACCGGTTACAATGAACTCGGTATCAGATAACATGAATAATTCGTAATGGAAACATTTGGAAATTCGAAAAGGTCTAGACTCAACGGCTTGAGGTGCGCAAAGATCAGTTTGTTAGGCATTAGGATATCCTCTAAAACCCATATAATAATTTTTTTTTTATTTCCTAGGAGTTCAGGACTTGCTATAACAAAAAATCGTATGCTGATGGTGATGATTTAATTTGTTAACACGAAATACATGACATTGTTGTTAGTACGCGAAGAAAGATACCCTACCCCATTGAAAATAAAGCGAATTATAAAAGCTATCCGTCACAAACAAGTGTTTTTAATTTGTCGACATATTTATTTGGTATTATTGTACAAGGTTTTTGGTGACAGTCTGTAAAGTAATGTAAGGACATCGTTAATAAACCATGTAACGTTTAGTTAAGAAATGTAAATCATAATAACAAAACTGATGAGAATATTAAAGAAATCGCTGAGAAAATCGTTGATGATCTGGAAGAATTAAGTCTGAATGCAAAAAGAAGTAACTGAATTATAACCCATGACAGAACATTTAATTTTTTAAAACAGTTTGAAGTTGTATTTTTATCTACAAGCACATCTCGAAAACTAACTTTATTGAAACTATTTAAATAAAAGATTAATGTCAAACAAAAGCTATTTTGAAAATAGAATATAATTTATTAAATAAAAAGATGAAAAGAGTGTCACAAAAGTTTATAAACGATTCCATGATGCTGACGACTTTAAAGGTGACATGAACTATGTTGTAGATAACTTTGATGTTTGCGACGGATATGATGATGATCGATGCGATGATCCGGCAGGCTGGTGGGTCTGCTCAGCAGAGGTGCATGTCGGTGAAAGTCTTCTTGTCCTTAAACACGGGCCCCCAGACGCCGTAGTTCTTCTCCTGCTTCTTCGGGGGCTGGTACGAAGAGACCTGGGAGGCTGCAGGCTTTCTGCAATCAGAAATTGACTATTAAAGTATGATATTGAAAGAAAAGCAGATACGAGAAGATTTGCAAGTTGATCATGTTGTTAACCGATATACATATGTACGAGGTATACCTACAAGTGGCCTTAAAAGATCGCCAATCTTTAGCAGAAGATGAAATATTGTCCCTAGAACAAGATTAATGTATGTCCCTATCTACCAAATGTACTAGCTATATATTATCTACGTTCAATGTATTGTCACACTGTACGTTGGAATGGAATGTCTCGTATGCCTGTAGCTATCTACATACATTGACACCTGAACCGGAACAACAAGTTGAGTGGGGACGTATTTATTCGGCCGAATCTGCAGTAGAATAGTAGTTCAATGTACCCAGTGAAACTATTTAGGGGTATTCCGGGGGAATTCCCTAAATAGAGATAAAAGAAACTTACTTGAAGGGAGCAGCTACATCAAAATTCTTGCACGCGTAGTTAGCCTTGGAGGCGGTCTTGACTTCGTCGCCGCGGGCCATTGTTGGCATCAACGGGTATCTCTTTCACTTGACTTGCTTCTGCCGCCGGTGGGAAGGAGATGGGTGATGTGGGGGAGGGCAGGGGCAGAGGATCTACGGTACGTGCTGCAAATGGGTGAGGACTGCGTGTTCCAGACGGTTACCGGTGTTCGCCCGACGACTGCCTTTTCTTGTACACAAGTTTTTAGCGAGCCTGGAATTTGAGATATTACCGTTATTAATAATGCTTATCTGCTTATATCCTTTTACGCATAACGTTTTCTTATAATCAGTCACCCTTAGTCATCCGATTCAGCAAATCCCCTTCTACAACTCATTCCCTTATGTTATAGACCCCTGGATAGCACAGAAGCTTTCAATTCTTAAAGATTTACAGGGCTCTAAATTGTCACAGCTTTATTGAATAGTCTCTTGTGAAGACTCCTTTATTTATTAAGAGTATTCGAGGCGCCAGCTGACTCGCTGAGTATATTGGAAGGACAAGTTAAATGCTGAAGAGGATAATGATACTTAGTAATTAATTCACGTAGGTATCAAAGATGCTACTGCATTTTGCACGTACCATTTACACAAATGCATAAATCAGGTAACAAAGTTGGTAATAATGCATAAATTATCATACAAACGACAAATTCTACAAAGCAACAAAGGTTTGAAACCGGAAAAACGGGGTGATGCAACAACTGGAATCCATTGGATCATTCCCATTAAAGTAAACCTTAGATGACATTCTGCCATAAAAATATAATCTAAGTTTATTGAACCCAAATGAAGTCTCAGACGATGACTAAAATCAGCTGCAGCATATTCAAATTTTACATATTCAAAACCTGCTCAGGTTTTTTTATCAGTGCATTTTGTCATAAATAATTGTGAACGACATTGCAAAATTTTAGAACATTGATGGAAAGTAAAATTTGAATTACGAGTAAGCTTCATTCGTTTGCTTTCATATTTAATTATTTAAACTTTTAAGCTAACCGTTGGCAACTTTTTGTATAAGATATGACGAAGAAGCACCGACTAAAATTTTTGTACGAGTTTTATACGAGTGTTAATAGTGTGTGGTATAACCATGATATAACCATTGATTGACCAAAAATATTAGTTCTCTTCTTACGCGTATTCTCAATATCTTCCTAATGTTATCTTACGATGTAGTAAACTATATGAGAAAACCAACAGCATATTTCTTGCGACTAAATTGAAAGAAAGAAGAAAGAAAGAAAAACATTTATTTACTACCATAATTGGCATACACAAAGAAAAAACCAACAAAGCAAGAAAAAGGAAAAAAAATTAAATAAAAATTATAAGAACTAGAGAAAACAATTTAAATTTTTTAACATAGTTAAAATAGTATGCGTGTGCCGTGGCAGCAAAAGGGCAAACGACTCAGCATATGCCTAGACCAAGTAAGGTGCTAGGCGTTGATTTTCAGTCGCACCCGGCTGAATTCGACTCTAATTAGCGACATTTGTTGTATCTAGTCTGAATCGCAAGCCGCGATGGTGCATGCCAGAATAAGGTATACTATCTAACATACTCGTACATATTCGTAACATCAAATGATTATAGAATATTTTCTTTTTTTGTCAAAATATGTTTTTCAACATTATCTTTTATTTGCATATAAAATTTTCCAATTTATATCCAAATCGAGGTAAACAAGGTCGTTGACTGTTAAACTGTTGAGAGCTTGAGAGGAAACACGTAATCCGATCACTCGCCGGTCGCATGCACGTTCCACTTCCAACTTCGTTCAACTTCGGCCAACATTGCCCAACCTCGTCATACATCGAACGTGCTGTTCAAAATGCTCTCCGCCGTGTTCTTGCAAACGCTTCAATGCAAGTCGAAGTTGGGCGAGATCCACTGTTAGTAGTTCCAGTTGAGACTGTAACTGCTTTACATACGATCTTGTAGTAAACACACAACCGGTTTTAGTACTATACCTATATAGTCCCGCTACTGAAGAGGGATTTTCTACCTTAAAACACTTTTGGATGATAATCTAAATGTGTTATCCAATGCCAGTTTCGGTCTATACAAAATATGAACATTGTCGAGAGCAAGAAAACTGAATTGTTTTATACTTATAAATGTAACGGAAATCTGTGTTTTAAAAATTTTCGTCTATAGATATTTGGTGTAAAATGAAAAAGTGGCATCTATATGAAACAGCTTAATAAAGTTATATCTTCTTGTATTCTATTCTAAAACCTGTCAAGAGCTCATTTAAATTTCACTCTATAACATGTTGCAGTAAAATCATGTTGATGAATAGAAACTGCTTTTAACGGCTTTTGACAAGAAAGGAGATTTGGAAACGTGTTCAACTACACGACTTAAATTTTACCCTGTATATTACATGCAAAGAGCACCAATTCATGCCTCATTCATGATCATACATCATCTAAAAAGGAATATTAAGGGCTTAATCTGACCTTGGTAGAAATTTGTCGGTGATCGCGAACTTTCTCTTCGATTTTGTCATTGACACACAAGAGTTTTTGTAGAAATTTTAAGAAATCACTCTCCGAAAAACAAAATTTTGCGGCCGATTGGTGTGGGAACGAAGTCCGACTGGTAGAGGGAAACCGACTCTACTCCTATTTATGTGTGAAGTGTGCAGACCGGTTCTTTGGAACCGAGCATTTGCATCTATTATAACTTCAACTTGTTATTTATAAAACAATATTTGAAACTAACATTCAATTATCTATTCCAGAATGGATTTTTCCAAAGCATTTTTAGGTCGTTGAGGATAATCTTTAATTTTGTTGAGAAAGATTTTTCAGTCTTTTTTTTAAATACGTCGTGCATCTTAGTTCCGAATTACGACAGGTTATGAAATAACATGTCGCAGAGATTTATTTAATTAACACAGGATGTAGGTAAACCATGCTTTATTTTAAATAAGTACATAGATGAGTTCTGGAGTGGAGACCGAGGATCTGCACGCGCAGGGTGGGACGCCCCTTCGCCGCCAGGTGCAGTAACGACCTGAAAAAGGTGTCCCTAAGTAGCTGGATGCGCAGGGCGGAGGACCGGGAGTGGTGGCGTCCATTGGGGAAGGCCTATGTCCAACAGTGGACGTCTAAGGGCTAGACAAATAAACAGAGTAACAGCAGTTATTGTAATCAGAAGCACAACAATTTCAGGAGATAATTTGGATATCATCATCATCATGTCAGCTCTTAGACGTCCACTGCTGGACATAGGCCTTCCCCAATGAACGCCACCACACCCGGTCCTCCGCCCTCCGCATCCAGCCGCAGCCGTCCGCCTTCTTTAGGTCGTCGGCCTCAAACGTGGCCAGCCCACTGCCACTTCAGCTTGCTAATCCTTACGGCTATGTAGGCTATGTATATAGAGGCCACCTTCGTTCTTCCTCGGATCTCTGCATTACGAATCATATCAGCCTTTTTGAGGACGTCACTAATTTGATCCTTGATCGTCCTTCTAGGACGACCTTTACCTATAGTTCCTTCCACATTCGCGCCAGGGTGGAACTGAACCTTAATACGCCACGGCCCCTCAGTGACTGGATGTGGCCGTGAATCATCAGCCACGCCATCTAACCGGAGGCGTCCCTCATTAGCATTGCCCAATCGTAGTCTCCCCTCTAGTCAGTAATACCTCCATGGTTATTATAATTAAAGCTTGTAAACGTGTAGTTGGTCACGTTTGCCAACCGTATCCCCGAAAAGGAAGCTTTGCGGTAAACAAACTACTTATAAGATATTAATACTAAAAACAACTTGTGTATTATATTTTGTGTCAATATTGTTTGCCTTTCTGGACCAAGTTATTATGTTATGTATATAGATATTATATATTTAATGTTTGATATACCATAGGTGGGTAGTTAATTAGGTAAATGGTCATAATCTTACATAATAATCTAATAAATAAAATCGTAAACATCGCGTGTCTGTACATTGAATTGTCTGTAAATTGAGGGGCCTAAGGATAAGTAACAGAACATATTTCAATCATTTTTGGAATTTTTGTCTGTTTGTCTGTGAGTTTGTGCACGCATCACTTAAAAACTACTGAACCGATTTTGATGTACTTTTCACAAAAACATGGGGCTTAACTTAACTTAAATTTAGTCTTTATTTCATCGCAATCGGTTTACTCAATCAAAAGTTAAGGACATTTTTAGTTTTCAAATACGTTAGTAGGTAAGGTTAGTATGCAATATATTGCAAATATAATAGTATTTCAGTACTATTCAGATTGCGATGTCAGTTTGGACTACATTTGGAGCTGAGAGTAGGAATGGGAATGGGAGCGGAAGCGGAGGAGGAAGCGAAGCGGGAGCGGAAGCGGGAGTGGGAATGGGAGCGGATTCTGTAGTTCACGCGAGCGGAGCCGCGGGCACAGCTAGTAAGTCTATCAAGGTACCAGATATAGCTTGGATGGAGTAAAGTGAACAACATAAAAGTTAGGTAGTCACAATCCTGGGCCCTGTGTGCTGGGGCGACGAATGCAGCCACGGTGTCCCCTGCCTGTCGTAAAAGACGACTAAGAGGGGTCATCGGGGGCGCGAGTGCATGGAGCGGGGGCTCTGTGTACCCATCCATGCGTCCCCGGGGAGGGCAGCAGCAAGGGGGTGGCCTCGTTGCTGCTGCATGCACCAAGCGGTGTTAAGGGGGAGCCTCGTCTCCCCCGAGATGGGCCGCCGAGAGAGCGTGCGGCGATGCTGGTGAGTGGGGCACCGGGAGCGTGTGCCTTTTGGTGGTCCCGGAATCCCTCGAGCTGTACCGGAGATGACCACCGCGATGTTTTAGTCGGTTAGAGTCCGACACAATTCACTCGTCCCCCCGGGCGAGTGGGTATGCGATGCATTTCCCCACGTCAAAAAAAGGTAGTTACAATCCTAGTAATATATTATCTTTGTGTTTTGGGGGCGGGACATGCTGGTATGTTTTTAAATTATATGTTTAGGGTATGTGTGTATCAAACATATATTTATATTCAAATCACTACCTACATTTACAAATAGCCAGACAACATTGGTATCGAATTATTTGATTGTTCTACTGAGTACTAGCTGTGCCCGCGGCTCCGCTCGTGTGGACTACAGTATTAATAAACCCCGCTCCCGCTCCACTCACACACTTTTTCACTTTTCCTCTCATCCTCGCTTCAAACGTAGTCCTAACTCATCGCAATCTGAATTGTGCCGAGCATTATTATACTTCTTTGCTGTATTGTATACTTACTAGTGATATTTTTGAAAACTATAAATTAGCATAACTTTTGATTCAGTAAGCCGATTGCGACGAAATAAAGACTAAATGTTTCTGCAGAGTAAGCCCTATAGATTTCTAAAAATTTACTCAGATTTGGTTCAGTAGATTTTTATGTGATGAGAGCACAAACTAACTGATAAACAGACCAAAATTCCAAAAATGATCTTAATAATTGTCGTCTATTACTTAACATTACATCCGCCATTTTTTGCAAACAATTTCTATGTACAGACACGTGACTTCACATTTTTATTTATTAGAATAATTATGGTACCTTTATTGAGTAGGGAAGGTTTAAAACTGTACCTAAAAAACGAGTTGGCAACAGAAACCCGTCGCTCAAGTTTTCATGACTACTAAATTAAGGTGAGTTAGTCATCTCAATGTCGTCATGGACGTAGTGTTTAAATTAATTCCTGTTTTAGCATATCTGCAGTCTTAAATTAAATCTAGCCATAACCACGTGGTGCATGCATGACTGTGTTCTGATTGACCTAGAAATTGTTAGCATCTTTTATGTTTCAATGTGAAAATAAGTAGGTATGCAAAGAGATTCTATTACAAATAAAATTAAAAAATTTAATTGATCAGTGACTGTTACTGGCTATATTTTCTTGAGAAAATTATTATTATCGCCATTAAAAAAAATTATGAATAAAGAAATTTCTTTTAAATTTACTCAAGCTTTTAACAATATATTTTTTATGGTAAACAGCCAATACGTTATAAATTACGAACACACTGCCAAAAATTAAATAAAAAAAAACTGCACGAACTTATTATTGCAAGAATATTATTCCACATAAGGTTTTATTACAATATTATCACTTCGCCTCTTTCTTCGGTGATACAGCCATTCAATCAGCAACACAGAGAAAGCTGAGAAGAATCCTGAAATAGAAAAAGAACTATTAGATAAAATACAAGATCTATCTTTAAGACTGAATTGAGTAAAATTAGAACCACAAAAGGCTTAAAGGCAAAGTAAGCAATAGGTATAAATATAAATAGATGTAGGTTAGAACGAGGCGCTTGCAAATGAATGTAACCTAACCTAAGTTCAGTGTTGCCAGTTAAATTCTAATACATAATCGTCTAAAGAAGCTGTTGATGTCTGGGAAATAAAATATAAGGGAATTATCCTGATCTATCATCATTCATTATTATTAATTGGAACTGTGTTTGTTTATGCAATAAAGTAAGTGTATTGTATTGTTATTTGCGTTGTAATGTATAGTAAGTAACGTATTTTGTTACAGAGACGCAAACAGCTTTGTTTTCATTTGACACTAATAAATTCGGATGAAACTCAGGCAATCTCTACGCTTTTATTATCTTCTAATTTATTTCTAAGTTGTAAAGTAGGTAGTTAAGTAAAAGGTATTGCAATATTTTTTATTTCCGGAAGATCTATCAAAACAAGGAATAGTTATGAAATCCAATAAATAAAATTAATTATTAATAAAAAAACAAAAATCTCATGATACATAATTGTCATCAGCCTGAGTCCACTGCTGGACATAGGCCTCTCTCAAGGCGCGCCACTGAACCTGATCTTCGGTTCTACTTATCCAGTCTCTGCCAGCCGCCCTACGCAGATCGTCGCTCCATCTAGCTAGGATGCCCGCCCAATCGCAGTCTCCACTCGTGAACATGTTTACCCTAACAGTAATCGATTCTCCGACAGATGTGACTAGCCCACTTTTATATCAACGCACCAACTTTATGAGCTATGTCGCAGACTTTAGTTCTCTGGCGGATCACTTCATTTCGGATCCTGTCCCTTAGAAAAACTCCGAGCATAGCTCTTTCCATAGCCCGCTGAGCGACCTTCAGTTTTATGACTAGACCCACTATCAGTGTCCAGTGCCGTAGGTCATTACGGGTAGACGCACTGGACGCACTTTTGTCTTCAGGCACTGTGTTAAACGCGACGAAAATATATGGCGTAATTTCCCAAACGCTGCCCAGCCTAATGTATGATTAATTCTAAATGAATGACTTACCAAGAAACAGAACGAAAAAGGATCCCTGCATGTCGCTCAGGTTGACCGTATGGTTGTTGACCTCCTGCGCGATCGAGGAGGTCTTCCAGCACCGGTCCTTCTTCGGCAGGTAAGCGGACAACCACTTTGTAATGAGCCCCGCCTTCTGCATTCGATTTATTCTGAATTTTCACAATATTGTTACTGCTTTTCCAGAACTCAGTGAGGTTTTGTGCCTTAGAATATTGTTGTTTAGGAAAAGACATTGGGGAGGTATATATCGTACAGTTCACGACGGCGCCCGTCCCACTCTTTTTCTAAATCGCTTACATTTCATTGAAATGAAATGAAAATTATTTATTTCAGAAAGATATACAATCCATATATAATTAGTAGGTCTTAAACTAGGTTAGTAGGGAGTCATATTTTTTTTTCGTAAATTGTACAATAGAAAATCAGTGAATTATAAATGTCAGTAAAAAATACAGAATTAATTAAAAATTGCAAAAATAAATTCAATTTAAAATGTTAACATTAAATACCTAAAATAGAATACAAATGTAAAAAGTAAAAAAAATAATTGAATACGTTATATTATTACTGTGTTAATTCTATCGTTACGCACTTATCATCAATGTATGCATACGCACACTAAAATACTGACGTTCGGATTGGTTCGGATTACATTTTAGGGAGTGTGCCCAGGAATTGCACGATTTGACTCCCCCATATACGTTTCGTCACCGGACTACCAGGCGTGGGGAGGGACTTCATCCTTATCTAGTAGACATACCATTTTGCTTCCTCTTTCATAATGCGAACTGCTAAGGAATGTAACTCCTTGCGAACTTCGGTATTTCCGGACAAGTTCAACTTGGATCTTTTTAGAGGAAGAGTAGACATATTTTGGGTAAGCGCGCTCCACCTTAGACCTCAACGTCACTATCAAGTGAGATTGAGGTCCACCGTAAATCCATCAGTGATAAAAAACGGCATTTCTATATTATCAGACCGTATGGCACGTAATATTCATATTACTTACTCCTTATTGATGACAGGAAGGTATGGGCTGCCAGCGGGCACTATCATCGACACTTGCTCGTCTAAAAATTCCTCAGCACCTAGAAAAATTACATCCGCTACTCTATATTTTCCTTGATAGTTTAGTATGGAGATCCAATTCAATATGCCATACCTAATTTACAAAAGGCCGTGTAGTGCCCGACTTAGAACAGGGCCGCCCCCTAGAAGATTCCCGTGTGGGTATCGTCAAGGCGACTAAGCTTATTATGAACATTACTGCGATCACCAATCCGCCTGCCAAGCGTGGTGATTATGGCAAATCCCCCAATGGACATCCCACCAAAGTGGCATTCTATTGGGGAGGCTTATGTCCAGTAGTGGACCTATTTTGGCTGGAAGTGATGATGCTTGATAAAAACAAGGCAGATCGATCAATGTTAAGTGAGTTTTCGACAAATATCTCAGAAAATAATGATGTTCTCAAAAATTCATTAATATTATCATTATCACAGAGTAATTTTACATATTTGATCCACCTTTTAGCTCAGTTAACAGCGCAAAGATGACGCGCGCGCCCTAAGCGGCAAAATTTGGAACTATGCAGAGGTGACGATTCGGTGTTATTAGATATTCTATGGTTTCGGTTCGAAGTCAAGTTTTTTTTTGGAGCGCTCTGTGATGAGAATCTTCGTTTGTTGCCCGTGGTACTACCAGTATTACTACCAGTAGTACCACGGGTAAAAAAACAACCCGTAGTACTACCAAGCGATCCAGTAGTACCACGGGAAGTTTTTTTTTACCGGTGGTACACTAACATTCTTTAGGTTTTTAAGTACATGTTGTACCTTCCTGCCTTTTTTTAAACATCGAAAAACAAATGAATGCCGCTAAAACGAATTAGCGAAAAAACAAATATTAATTTCTTCTTTTTTACACAAAAAATATTAACTAAGTCCTAGGAACGAGAGATGAAAGTACACGTTAATGTACGTGTGTACTTTAACGCAATTTTTCAAGTGCATATCCGACTGTTATTTTTCCCGATATAAGTTCCAATAAAATGTGCCTTATATTGTCGTCATTTATGATATCGATTTTTCGTCTTTTGTTGTTTTTGCTCGAATTATAAATCAAGCTTCTGTGGGATACGTTTTTCAACACATTTAGCAGGCGCATCAACGTAACGTTGTTTTTATTTATGTGCTTATTTAACTTTGAGTGATAGCCTTCTAACACATTGTTAGTGCGATGCCTCATACCATAAACACTCAACAGGCTTAAATATTTGTCTCTAATCCACGTACGCTTGATGTAATTTTGAAATTTTTCAAAGTTGAGGTGTTCACTCTCTTCTTTAATGTAAGACCAACCATCTAAAATCATGTCTTTCGGTAGAAGCGGTAAAACGGCACAAAGCGCAACTATACGTCTCTCTGCTTTGGACTTAACATATCCAAATTCTTTGGCTTTCTTCCATAAACACCGATGCCAATGATAATAGCACCCTATTATATGAATCTCAGGGAACGCCTCTGATACGGCGTTGATTGCCGCTATTTCAAAATCACAATGTATTATTTTTGGTTTAAACTCAGGAAGTTGGGATTTTATTAGATCAAACATAAGTAAATATGTCGACTGTTTTTTATCACTCAAAAGTGCAAATATTAAAGGCACTACTTTTGTGCTGGCTGCGGAGCTACCGACGTCACCAATTATAGTATACAATTCCACAAAGGGTTTTGGACATGCTTTAAAAGTAGCGTCTTTAAAACATTCCGATATTCCAGATATTTGTTAGTTAGCATCCGGGGAACAAAATAGCATGATTCTAACTCCTTCGCTATAATAATCCGCCAGGACAAAATCATAATACATTTCAGGCACCTGTACCTCATCAATATTAACAAATACCGTTTTGTTCACTTTTGCCGACTTGTTTCGCATATCGTATAAAGAATGCTGAACGCTGGACAGTGGCGGCATAGCTATGGCCACGTTTTTACCGTGCTCTTTCTCCATTTGTTTGTAATAGCTTTGTCATACAGTCGTGGAATAGGTTTTTCACATTTTGTGACCTTCGTTTGTAAATCCGATAAACAAATCGCAATTTTATTTTTCGAAAAGTCTGGTTTGCATACGTGTGGTCGTTTTTTCAGTACTACTCCCTCCTATAAGAAAAAAGTAGTAAAAAATATTTAATGCACACATTATTTATTAAAAAAAAATTGAAAAAAAATGAGGACTACCGTTTAAGTAAAATCAAACTGATGGACTAAATGATAAACTTATTATGTTACACCAAAGATAATATATACTAGAGGTTACACGTACTTTCATTGTCATACTGCCCGAGCATTTTGATGTGGTAAACAATCTGCACCTCCATATTTCACTACCATTTTTGTAATATTTTAGCTTATAATATTGGTGTCCGTCATTGCCAATAAGAATAGTGCCACCTTTTCTTTGGATAAATACGAGTTCGGGGTCGTTTACTTCACTCATAGTAGTGTGGTAAATTCCAAACAGGTACGTAAACAGGAAAATAGAGTTTGCTGGACCACTATTTATGTAATAAAATGAAATATCTCAAAATTACCTACTCAAACCTTTTCAAAAATATTTAACATAAATGTCAACAAAAAAAAACATTTGTTTCGTTTGAAAAATTTAACAGAAAAGATTTTAATCTTTATTCATTGTAAGTGCTAAGTAAAAAGGAGATTATATACGGAATTTGGATATGTTAAGTCCAAAGCAGAGAGACGTATAGTTGCGCTTTGTGCCGTTTTACCGCTTCTACCGAAAGACATGATTTTAGATGGTTGGTCTTACATTAAAGAAGAGAGTGAACACCTCAACTTTGAAAAATTTCAAAATTACATCAAGCGTACGTGGATTAGAGACAAATATTTAAGCCTGTTGAGTGTTTATGGTATGAGGCATCGCACTAACAATGTGTTAGAAGGCTATCACTCAAAGTTAAATAAGCACATAAATAAAAACAACGTTACGTTGATGCGCCTGCTAAATGTGTTGAAAAACGTATCCCACAGAAGCTTGATTTATAATTCGAGCAAAAACAACAAAAGACGAAAAATCGATATCATAAATGACGACAATATAAGGCACATTTTATTGGAACTTATATCGGGAAAAATAACAGTCGGATATGCACTTGAAAAATTGCGTTAAAGTACACACGTACATTAACGTGTACTTTCATCTCTCGTTCCTAGGACTTAGTTAATATTTTTTGTGTAAAAAAGAAGAAATTAATATTTGTTTTTTCGCTAATTCGTTTTAGCGGCATTCATTTGTTTTTCGATGTTTAAAAAAAGGCAGGAAGGTACAACATGTACTTAAAAACCTAAAGAATGTTAGTGTACCACCGGTAAAAAAAAACTTCCCGTGGTACTACTGGATCGCTTGGTAGTACTACGGGTTGTTTTTTTACCCGTGGTACTACTGGTAGTAATACTGGTAGTACCACGGGCAACAAACGAGAATCTTTACCACGCCAATCAATATACCTAGCTGTTTTTTTAGTTCACTTGCCTTAGGCAGAAAGACAGACTCCCGTACATAAAATAAGATTTAAAAATTAACAAAACTAAATATTATGAAATTTAGAACCATTATTTTAGGAGCGAATCATTCTATAGTAAAGAATAAAAGCAATATTTACTGAGAGCAAAGTCGCAAGTGTCAGTGGCCAGATGGTCTGCTCTCATCAGGTAGCTGAGTCGAAGCTTCCAATCGATGAGGACGTGGCGTTGATTGCGCACGCGCTCCATACTTGACCCTGGAAGTTGTAAGAAAGAAAATAGTCTTCGGAACAGAAGATAATAGAAGATATTACTGGGGATGTATATGATCATGTAAAAATCAAAGTAGGCTGCTTAAAGCTCTTCTGATAGTTTTGGATGGTTTTTAGCTCTGCCAGCCTCGGTATTTCCGGACAAGTACAACTTGGATCTTTTTAAATGAAGAGTGAATAGGCATCTTTTGGGTAACCGCGCTCCACCTTAGGCCTCATCGTCACTTAGGTAGCATCAGGTGAAATTGAGGTCAAGCATAAACCCAGGAATTAAAAAAAGTATGTCAGTCTATCCTTCATTTGTTTTCGCCATATCGATTTCTATATTACATCTTCTTCTCTTACTGTGTGATCAGAAACTTGTTCTTTTGTTGATCTTTTCATATTTTATTCTATTCTAATATTAGAGGTGATTCTTCATACAGTCCTTTAATGTATATATTCTAATGGTTATATTCACCTGATGCCAAATACCCATCGATGCTTCCACCACTCGCCACAGTCATCTGTGCACCTTTGAGTAAGGAAATATACTTTGGCTCGTCGGAGTTCTGGAAAAACAGTCAACTATCATTGAAAAGCAGACGAGTCGGTCAGTGTCAAAGTGTACATTACCTGATTCAGATGTTGCGTCTATAAATCCTCGAGTTAGGTACTGACGCGTTCGCACTGGAAAACACAGCGCTGATTTTTCGAACAGGCAAAATCTAAGGCTCATCATCATCAGTCTGTACCAGTTGACTAGTGAACATAGGCATCTCTGTTCTCCTCATCCATCACTACCAGCCGCCTAACACAGATCCTTGCTCCATTTAGCAGCGAATCTGTCTTTACAATTTGATATCTTTTCTACGTGATATAGTTTAACATATTCTATGTTCACACCTCACATCTAGACAGTTAGTACTCGTATATCCTCTGGACATGTAGTAAGAAGAAAAATACATAATCTCAGCAATTTTGATTAGCTCTCTCCCTCATTTCCTTACCTTTAACTGCAGCTCTAAATACGACCCCTTGTTTATGGACCACGTGTAAGTGGCTCTATTTTCTAGTAACTCCCCGACCGTGGTCACAGGGATCTCCTGCTTAGGGAAGGTAAGGAACGCGACCAGGTTCCCGGAGTATGTGGTCACCACGACTAGTACCACCAACCACCACGTTCCGACCACCAGCCGGCCGCTGTCCGCTCGAGGGAGGTACATACCACCTAGAACAATATACAGTCAGAATCTGGTCTTGTTTAGCATGCAGAAATAAGCTGACTGGGATCGAAAAAATATGTCAAGATCGAGAAAAAAAAATCTTCTAGTTGTTCAAAAAAGATTTTTTGGTAAAGTCTGTAAGCTTATAGGTATGAGAGACTGGACAGAAGAGAAGCAAGTTTCTCCAGATTGTGGTCTTCGTACGCTCTACTTTGGAGCATTGACTATTAATACTTTATATATGCAGAACCTAGTAGAAAAATGACGTATGTCTGCTATACGAGAAGAGCCGGAATTACCAATTAGACAACAAATTCGTACCTTGCTGCAACAGAGCTCCATAAATATACCACAGGCAGTTGTGAATGGTGGCGAGACCGCCCTGCCGTGTAATTTCCATGGCCTCATAATATGGGCTCAGGCGATGGATAACAAACAGTGTGGGGCCCATAAGGATTACTGCTAAACCAAGACAGAGCCAAGTCTGTAAGTATAATTATAAAATGTTTAGAATAAAAGGTATTGTTTCATGAGTAGACGACACAGGTGCAAGAATGGTGAAAGAAAAGATATCATTTTCAAAAAATATTCGTTTCATATGAAAGACTTAACAAGAATTTGCCTTGATGTTCTTAAGGACTCGCTAGGCATAGCTATGAATCACCTTTAGCTAACAGTGTCTAATACCTACCTAACTCTATTTAATTTTAAGTTTTATATATAAGTAACAGTAATAAATACTGTCTTGTTTCGTAAATATAGTTACTGTCTCAATCTTCACGATGTATTGGTAGGCTGTGTCAATAGGCAAAGCGAAATAATTCGCTCAGTTCGTTTGTTTTTTTTTTCTTTTTATAAAATAAATTGTCTCTCTATGTTATATGTATGTGGTATATTAATTTATTACAGCATCTAACTGACTAGATATTTTTGTGCCAAAACGGACTTACGTCAGTAGTGAATGGAAGAAGAAAAAGTAAGGCTCTGCTGAGAGCCCTCGGACGAGCTATCATGAACGAATAGGGCTGCGTGCTCACAGGTGTTGTGTAGTTAATACCTAGAAGGAAAAAGTTTATTGCTAAACAAAGTGCTAACTTCCCGTAGCATAAAGTTCCTATGAGATGCAAAATCACCAAGTAAGAAATCGTTGAGCACTGCTTATATTGGGTTCCCTATACTACAAAGTTACAGTACATTATATATTCAGATAGACGTTCAATCGATCGAAAAGTTTCTAGTATAATTTGGCCTAAATACTGTTCACTACCTGTCAACGAGTAAAAATAAGCTCTAGTCTCTCAAAATTCAAGTTTTCTTTCAGTGTTTTAAGTTTACCTGCAATTTGGTCAGACAAAACAGTGAATGGTGCAGCAGCCAACGCTGCCTGGCCTTTAACAACTGCTTGCATCGTCAGCATTGCACTTTGGCTGTGCATCATCTGAAATTAAGATTGTTCAAAATTTCTTCTTCTTAAGAACTTCTTTAGAGCTTAGGAGTTCTAAGTTACTTTAGATGTGAAATAGTGGGCCCGATTCTGAAGCACACATTTAAAATTTGACAGCGCTAAAATTGGTTTCGTCTTTATCCTCATAATACTGTGTGACAAGGATAGCAACAGTTTTAGTGCTGTCAAATTTTAACATTGTGCCTTCAGAATCGAGCCCAGTATATGCTTATAGTTTAAATTTACCGTGCAGTGCATTATTCAAATCTTTTCTAGATTTTAATAATTTATTCGATAATTTAGAAGCGAAGGTAGATATTTATTATTCGCAATAGTTTACCTCTATTTTTTTATGATACTCACATCAGTACTTGTATTGTTAGAATAATTCTGTTTCACATTACTTGGAAGTAGGATTTTGATCCTGAAAAAATATGATCATACATTACTTTACTTGTAATGAACATTTCATTAACCCCCTCAATCGGAACTAGTAAGAAGAAATTTTAATAAACTTTTAGGACAGGTTTGATTGTGAGACAAGCACTTCAATCAGTCTAATACACTTTTGTTTCTCGTAATTACCAATCACAGGTTAAACACTTAATGCAGCAAAAACAGAATAAATTAAAACGAACAACAACTTCACTGTTAAAGACTTACGTAAAATTCTTATTCTTAGCAAGTTGGTTTACGATATCAAATATCAAACCACTGTAGTTCATAATAATTCCAGATTCGTTTACTTGGAGTATTGTCCATGGAGGATTCTGAAAGGATTTACAACTAATTACCAACAATGTACAAGGTAGAAGGGATCTTCTAAAGTTTATCTGCTACATAATGGTGTTACAATCTTACATGGTAAGTTATAATAGGCAATTCCTTTCCTCGAAAACCGTACTCAACGTGAGGGAATAATGCATCGGTGAATCTTATTCCATCTATTGGTCGCCAGTATCCCACCTGTACCAGATAATGTTAGTCGGTTTAGTTGTTCGTTAATCTTGTTGTTGTTATTCACACTAAGTATATTTAATTTCCCTGTGTAGGAATCTAAACCCACAGAATCGGCACCATCAGTTGACTAAACTTTTAATTGCTGTAACGTATCCTAAAGCTTACACAATTATAAAAAGCCCAGTGGACCAACTATCCTCATGATTATAATGTGCTTGTAAGTAGTATCGCAGAATTAAGTAGGTAGGTACTGTAGAAGGGTAGTGGGTCCACTGGTAATTTAGATATCATCATCATCATCAGGTTATTTTTGTCTCCACTGCAGGAACACAACCCTCTCTCATCTGACGGAGACAGTCGGCGGATTTGGCCTACACTCCCCACGCTGGCCAGACGGGTTGGGGAGGCCTGATTGATGTTTATGTTTTTGATAGTTGATTGATTTAGATATAGTTAATCATAACTAGTTATAAAGCATTATATCTAAGTCCTCATAATGATAATTGTAAGTAATATCGCAGAGTTAATTAAATACTGTATAAGGGTAGGTAGTCCACTGACTTTTTATAACTTTATAAGCTTTAGGATACGTTCCAGCAATTAAAAGTTTAGTTTAGTCTAGTCAACTGATGGTGCCGATTCTTTTCATATGTCTGTAATTGCACTAGTTCTTTTACCATTTAAATCGCATCTTTTATTCTAGGGTGGCAGTAGGACCACTTTCCCAAAATGAGTGAATGAAACTTCGAGTCATCATCATCATCATCAGGTTATTTTTGTCTCCACTGCAGGAGCACAACCCTCTCATCTGCCGGAGTCAGACGGAGGATTTGGCCTACACTCCCCGCGCTGGACAGACGGGTTGGGGAGGCCTGATTGATGTTTTATAATGTATTCCCTTAGTCGCCTTGTACGACATCCACGGGAAGAGTTGGAGTGGTCCTATTCTACTCTACCGGAAACCACACGCAAACTTCGAGTAGTCTTTATTAATTTGATTACTTAGATTTATTAGATACGCATTACCTGGATTGTTCATAGACATTCGAATACTTACATTTAGCAACTCAATGTGTTCTATTGCGCCCGTAGTTGCATTAGAGCTAGTTGTATTAATTTTTTCTTTCTCTGTGACTTGATTATTGGCGGTGTCAGTGTATTCTCTGTACGTTGCGCCCCACGTGTCTGCTGCTAAGGCTCTCCAAGTAGTGCAATTACCGCATCGACCTTTCGTTGCTATGTGTTGCTTCCAAAAGAAAACAATAGGCAAGTCAACTTTTTATTGCTTTATTTATCAATAACTGCATATCCTTTAGCTAATGTGGGTGTTACTTACTCACCAGGAAAGTTGTGTTCGCCCTTTAGTTGTTCAACAATTGTCATCGACTAGTCTACCAAGATGATCGTTATAGAACGGGGCATATACGAGTACATTTCTACATACAACATCCTAGATTCCTTTAAATTTCTCTTGGAAAAGAAGCTTACCTGCATATGCTTCAACAGCATATCTCTCCTCTGTGTCTTCGACGGTCGAATGGCCTCCCACTCCTCATCTGACACTTGGGCTGCAACATCAAACTCATCTTGGACTGCTGCGTCTAATGCCGATATGAAAGCATTCATCATTTCTTGACAGTAACACATTATTCCATTCTAAAAATGAAATTAAAAATTAAGAAGAATATTCAGATATAGATATAGGAATATTCATGATGAAATATCATAATCTTTAAAAATGTATCTATCTTTAGTCATCGATTACTTGAAACTAAGAGTCCCGTAGCTTAAAAACGTCCCTTTCTTCCTAATTCAATCATTCAACACAGAACTTAAAGAAATGTACATAGTTATTCTAGCCAATCTTATGTAACAGAATCTATCTTTCATCATCATCAGCCTAAATACGTCAACTTCTGAACATAGGCCTCCCCAATAGAATGCCACTTTTGGTGGGCTGTCCATTGGGGGATTTGCCATAATCACCACGCTTTGCAGGCGGATTGGTGATCGCAATAATTATATCAATTAATTAATTGTGAGATTGGGGTCAAGCGCAAACCCATCAATAATAAAAAAAAAACTATATACCCATGAGAACGCTACTGGTATAGCCCTTAGTCGCCTTGACGACACCCACGGGAAGATTGGGGTTGGCGCATTCTATGCGTGGAAACCCAAGGCAACCGGAAACCCCACGGCAAAGCCGGTAACCACACGGCAAATCTATCTATAACTTTTATTGTTTGCTATCTTTTGCCAACTATATCCTGAGTTTCCTTTACCTTGCAATCAGGGTCATTATCTGTAATATTGTAAATGTAGGCAACATTCTCCCCCTCGTACATAGCGTTGATCATGCTAGAGAGATTCCCGTTCTGCATATTGGTGTCCGATATGACGTACAACCACTGCGCTTGCGGCGTCGACATGAAAAGATCTCGGGCGGTCTCTGCCATGGTCGCCATCACGTCTGATGTCACTATTGCTACGAAATTCTCGCCTGGAAGATCATTTGTAAACATCAATGGATCGATGGGGTGTGGTGACGTTCATTGGGGATGCCTAAATATAGCACGTTTCGTGTCTAACTGCCTGATAAAGGCTCTACAGCTCTACATCAAGCAATTCAAATAACATTTAATAACATTATGCCTGCAGTCCGTCTCAACTTGATAGCGAAAGGAGGTTCTGACGATCAATAAAAGATAGTTTAATTCAAGATAAATGAGAAATCCTCACCCTATAATGCATCCCACTTTTGGGGCATAGACCTATCCCCATGACGAGGGACTGCAGGTTAATATAGATCTTCGGCATAGCAAATTTTCTTTCCTTCACCGAAAAGCCGGTTCTGAAAACAAATACTAATCGGGTTTAAAAAATTGGACCTCAAAACCGAGTCACTTACCTATATATTTTACAGGCAGTTTAGACAAAACTCTATGCATCTCCTTCCTCCTCAGGTATTCATTGGTCTCATGTTTCATTTTGAAGACTGTGACGGAAACAGATGGGGCACTGTCGTCGTTTATTTGTGATGTCAGCGATTGCACCACACGGGATACCATGTCGCGATCTGGTGGGAGCATATTACTGTTCTTCGCAATGTGGAACCAAATAGCCTGAATTGGTATAGATACTGTACACACGTCTTAAACAAATTCATAGAGCCTTATATAGTCAACTGATAGTGGACATCTACTGTAGGCCTGAGCTATGGAGAGGGCCATGCTTGGAGTTTCTTTAAAGAATAAGATGCTCAATTAGGAGATCCAACAAAGTAATAAGGTCAACTTCATGGCCGAAATGATTAGCAACCTGAATTGGCAATCTTCTTCTTCTTCTCGTGTCGAATGGTTCCATTAGATCATGCGCGACCAGAACGCAGCTGTACCGACTGCCTGATCCGTTGCATCGCAGGAGTGCGGGCACGCCGGGCACGCCAGGAGGTGCGCCATGGTTTGCGTGGGTGGGCCACATCTGTCGCAGAACTGACGGCCGTGAGGCAGACGAGTTCTGTAGTGAACTGATACGCGTAGCTTAGAGTGTCCCCTCGCGCCTCCAGATAGACCGACGACATAAAGAAGGTAGCCGAAAGCGGCTAGATGCGGAGGGCGGATGGTGAGCGTTTTTGGGTGAATGCCTATCACAAGGAGCGTTTCAATCTTCAACTTACTCAAAGTGTCATCATGCAATATCACAGCCGACTTCCATTTGAACGCGTTCATAGTTCTCAAGTCTAAAAGCATCTGCGGTAGCTCCTGTCCAGGGTCCGTGTAGGTGACTGTGATGGCAGAGCGAGATGGTAGTCGAGGACAGTCCACCTCCGTCAGTGCGAAGAGTAGGAGTTCCTCCTCCTCCGTGCGAGAAAATAGAGACCAAGTGTCTTCGCATGAGGCGATGCTGAAGACTGCTAGGAAGCCTGGATGTAGGATGATATAAAAATTGATTTTTGAGGATCTATCAAAACGGATAGTCTTATAGTGAAGTTTTTCTAGTCTGTCATCCTGGTAACATCAAACTCCTGGACCGATTAAGAAAAATTATACCAGAGAGGAAAAAATATAAATCAGATATTAGTGAAAAAGCAAAATCAAAAGTTTTTGCAAACTTTTTATTTTACGCAATGAAGTTGCAACTAGGTACACGATCCACGTCGTGATGCTAATGTTGAACCCAGTAAGATGGCTGTGTGAAACGGTCCCAGATAAAACCAGCACTACCAGATCCAAACAAGATCTACTCATCACCTTTCTTGAGACTGATGGCAGTCCAGGAGTAGTAGTGGAGTACGACGCCGCCGTGCTTCAGCTCAACCCTCGTCAGCTCTTTGATGTAGTCCTTGATCTCGTCCAGGACTGTCTGGTACTGCTCGCCGAGGAATTGCCGGTCCAGCACCACGGCTGAATATTAATTTAATATTAATAAATTTACTCATAAATACAAAAAAAACGTAGGTAACCGACATAGCTGAAAGGATTAGGTTAGATTTCAATATTTGGCAGTGGGTGGGCCACATCTGTCGCAGAACTGACGGGTGTTGGGGCAACGAGTTCTGGAGTGGAGACCGCTGATCGGCAAGCGCAGGGTGGGACGCCCCGCCGCCAGATGGACCGACGACCTGAAGAAGGTGGCCGGAAGCGGTTGGATGCGTAGGGCGGAGGAACGGGTGTGGTGGCGTTCATTGGGGAAGGCATGTCCAACAGTGGACGTCTAATGGCTGATATGATGAACTCATACATACATGCATACACCTAATTGTCTAATCCCAAACTAGGTTTTCTCCTGTACTATGGGAATTAAACAAGCCAGACAGAACAATTCACAAATATAACATCAAGAGGACCAAGTTGACATAATTGACTCTCCCAGTGGGAATTGATCCAACGGCCTCTGACGCTCAAGTCCAGTGACCAAGCCAGTAAACCAACGAGGCGGTCAACAAATGGAAACCAGTTTGAAAATAGAGCTTATTTTATTTTGAATAGAATAAAGATTAGTATATAATACGGACCAGCTATATCTGTAATATTATATATTAACCCTGTCTGTATCAAGTAGTCGAAAAACTACGAACATTTATATTAATATTAAATATTAATATTAAATATTATATTAAATATTAATATTAATATTATATTAAATATTAATATTAAATATTATTATTAAATTATTAATTAAATTAAATATATAATAAAAGAGTAGAAAAAACAAAAGAAAAGCGAATCTGTACATTGAAGTTAAAAAAAAAATTTCACTGCCCGGACGTTACTGAAGACCAGTAGAGTCCAAAAATATAATTAAAAAATTTCTTATCTGTATGTATGTATGTATGTACGGGCTAATCTTGGAAACTGCTGAACAGAATTTGACGGCGTTTTCACTGTTTAATAGCTTTGACTTCGGGCCTAATACTGGTATAAGTCATATCTCAATAAAATGTCACGATGCTGATATACAAGTTGACCTCTCATTTCATATCATTTGTATGAAAGTGTAGTTCAACATTACTGGTCGTTGCAAGAACTTGACAGAAAGTGACAGAGATGTTTTAAAGCTCATTTATAGATTTATTTTAGCTGATGTATTTCAGGTATTTCCACAAGTTTCGATACAAAAAGTTCGCTATTCGATAATTAGTGGCCCTGTATTAGACCGGTGATCGTCGACAATGTCAATATCGAAGCTGTTCAGGAGTACGTCTGCCTAGGACAGACAATATAGTTGGGTAGGATCAATTTCAAAAGCTGACAGAAGAATCCAGTTAGGGTGGGCAGTATTCGGAAAACTGCGTCAAGTCTTTACGTTACCTATTCCACAATGTTTAAAGACAAAAATCTTTAATCAGTGCGTCCTGCCTGTCATGATTACAGCGCGGAGACGTGGACACTGATGGTGGGCCTGATCCACAAGATTCAAGTGGCTCTGCGAGCTATAGAGAGGGCAATGCTCGGGGTCTCTATGAGGGATATGATTCGTAATGAGGAGATCCTATGAATAACGAAGGTGACCGACATAGCCGAAAGAATTAGTAAGCTGAAATGGCAGGTCACATCTGTCGTAGTACCGAATGGCCGTTGGGGCAGACGGGTTCTAGAGTGGGACGCGACGTCCCACGCGCAGGGTGGGACGCCCTGCCGCCAGGTGGATGGACGACCTGAAGATGGTGGCCGGAAGCGGCTGGATCTGTAGGGCGTTGTGGCATTCATTGGGGAAGGCATGTCCAGCAGTTTGACAGACATTTTGTTGTACAGTTAATTGGATATAGGAAGGGAATAGGAGGGGAAGGAAGTCGTATGGAAAAGAATAGAGGGATTAGGGTAAGAGAGGAAAGATGAGGGGGCAGTGGTAAATAAAGGGTGTAGGAAGGGGTGGGTTAAGGGAAGGGGGAGAGGTAGGAGTAGGGAGAGGGAAGGGGTGGGGGAAAGGGTTTTCATCGTTGTGGGAAGGGGATGAAGAAGGAAAGAAAGAAAGGGTATGGAAAGGACAAATTGGAGGGGGGGGGGGGGGAGGAAATATCACCTAATTTGCACAATATTAAAATATAAAAAAAATATTGATTATATGATAATCTTTTAATTCATGATAAATGTAAATGTCAACTTTATTTAAAAAAACGCGGCCAAGTGCGAGTCGGACTCGCCCATGAAGGGTTCCGTAGCAGCAAGTAACATAATATAAAAGTTATTGTAGTTCGTTGTAACTTTGATCGATGTTTTAATAATAGTATTGTGGTTTACGATTTATGACGTATTAAAAAAAACTACTTACTAGATCTCTTTCAAACCAATTTTCGGTGGAGGTTTGCATGGCAATGTACATGGCTATTTTTTTTAGTTTTATCATTCTCTTATTTTAGAAGTAAAAGGGGGGACGGGCACATTTTACCACTTTGGAAGTGTCTCTCGCGCAAACTATTCAGTTTAGAAAAAAATGATATTAGAAACCTCAATATCATTTTTGAAGACCTATCCACACGTATGGGGTTGATGAAAAAAAAATTTTTGAGTTTCAGTTCTAAGCATGGGGAACCCCCAAAATTTAATGTTTTTTTTCTATTTTTGTGTGAAAATCTTAATGCGGTTCACAGAATACATCCAGTTACCAAGTTTCAATAGTAAGTTCTTATAGTTTCGGAATAAAGTGGCTGTGACATACGGACGGACAGACAGACAGACAGACAGACAGACAGACAGACATGACGAATCCATTAGGGTTCCGTTTTTTGCCATTTGGCTACGGAAACCTAAAAAACTGTGGTCCAACGGGCGAAACCGCCGCCGGAACGCTAATTTTTACCCGACTTCAAAAAAGGAGGTTCTCAATTGGATAGTATGTTTTTTTATGTATATTAATATTTTTAATGCATAACCAGATTAATAGATTTCTTTTAGGATTTAGTAACACGTAATACATAAGAATGTGTAATGTTAAGTTGTCCACGCGGACGAAGTCGCGGGCAACAGCTAGTATTAAATACAATAAGTGAAACACGATGCGTAACTATTTCAACGACACTTTTGTAAAAGAAAGAAAGAATGAAAAAAAAATTTCACTACCACAACACAAAGAAAAAACCAACAAAGCAAGAAAAAGGAAAAAAATAAAATTAAAATTATAAGAACTAGAGAAAATAATTTAAAAATTTGAACATAGTTAAAATAGTATGCGTGTGCCGTGGCAGCAAAAGGGCAAACGACTCAGCAATGCCTAGACCAAGTAAGGTGCTAGGCGCTGATTTTCAGTCGCACCCAGTCTTTTGTATGATGATTGATGATATTTATGTATCGCAAATTCGACTTCTTGCTATATTATGGGGTCAGTGTATCCTAATGGAGATATAGCTGGCACGTAGTGTGTTTATTGTTACATGTTTCATGTGTAATATGTGTCAGTGAGGTCGCATTAAATTCATAGAAAATCAAACCAGTTTATTGTTATTGTTCGACACAGAAAAACATTTTGAGGACACATTCATTATATGAGGTAATATATTATATAACATTGATTTAAGTAATTCGTTTTAGCTACCTAATAATGAACGATACTTTTCAGTATGTACTCAATTTTAGGTTCTAATATTCGCGTTAGTATGGCATTGCATTGATCTTAACTAGATTCGAAACTCCAGGAACAATTTCATTTCAAAAGTTTATTTTATTAAACAATTTTATGGCCTTGTTTCAAATATTTTTGTATTATTGCTTTGATATTAGATAGTACAGTCGGTGTCCTCTATCGAGCTATTTAGATAATTTTTAATTAGGTACTATTATTTGTACTTACCAATTGAAGCATTCGCAGTGATTAGCGACGGAAAATCTTCCCCAGACACACCGACAAACAGACAGACGAAACTGAATGTCCATGGGTGCATTTTGCAGTAACACGAACACTCTGCTACCAAATGTCCTCAGCAATGGACTTCCAATCATAATTCGTTTATAAAAAATTACTAGTTTCAATCAAAACTGTATGAATTTCTAAGGAGTTAATTAACATTAGCCAGTTGTGAACACAGGTGTGGCATAGTTAAGGTTTGATGTGGTTACTGTAGAAATGGAGGGTGGAGAGGCAGCGAAGTTTCGTAGAAATAACTACTGCGAAGGAAAAATACAGGGTGGTAATTCAAATCAACAGCCTACATCCCACTGTTCTCATTGTGGGCGTACGGGCTATCATAGTCCGCCACTGTGACCCAGCACTTTACTTACGCCTTAGAATTTCTTCTTTGGACGTTTCCTTGCGATGCGAAATGCCTGTGTTGTGTATAATAAATCGTACCTACTTAAGTACAACAAGCTCGTTGATTTGGGATTTCCGGGTGGCGATTAAATGATTTAGAAATATCAGCTTTCTTGTCTGTAGAAGCAAAGGTAGAAGAAAGGAAGGTATCGAGTGTGGTGAAAGCCTAGTCGACGTCAATTGGCTGTTATTATGTAGACAATATTGTTGAACCGCGTTTTTTTAATGTTCAGTCTATTGTATCGCCTCGTTGACCTAATGGCTTGGTCAATGGACTCGAGCCCCAGAGGTCGTGGGTTCGATTCCCACTTGGGACAGACAACTTTGTACAATTTGTACAAGTTTATTCCGGTCTGAATTGTCCTATCCTTGTTTAATTCCCATATCACAGGAGACAATCCTATAGTTTGGGGTTAAACAAGTGTATAGATGTCATATAAATATATATTTATTATTCATGAATTCATGTTAGGTTTTTTTTCTTCTGTACGGCAAACAAATCGCTGAAAACATAATTTCTTTGCCTAAGCAAATCTTGAGTCTAAACTCAAGGATTTCAGAATTCTGGCTCCATGTTTATATTGCATTTCTATCGAGGCGACATTTTGGTAACCAAAGTAGATCTTACTTTTGTCATATAACTAAGAACAGGGAATATATGTAGTGTTTATTACAAGAACATCCTTTATTCAAGTAAATCATCGAAAAGGTCAGGAGAAGTCGGGTGCTGTTTAAAAATGCATGGTAATTACTAGTACGTATAAGGATTTGTAATACATGATACCTTTACTTGCGTGTACTGATTAACGGAGGCGGGGGGGAGCAAATTGATGTGCACAAACCAGACATCAGACCTTGTGGGGCGCAAATTACCTTAGGACTATTGTACGAATTAAAATAAGCACTGGTATCAGGATGAATAAGCAGCGACCTTTGCGAGATATACTATAGATCAGGGGTCGGCAACCTTTTGCTATAGCAGGGCCACAAATGTTGCCAGAGTATTAGTGCGGGCCGCACGTATTTTTATACATCTGTACGGACATGTATTTTCAATATTTGCCGCCTATTGTCTCAAAGGAGCCGCCGCCGATGGCCACGTGCGGCGGATAAGCGCAAATGAATTTGCCATTTGGACTTGAATAGATAGAGCAAATCTTTAATTTCGGTAGAAACAATACATAACATCACAGTCTTGATAAACAGTGCTTAAGAAATGAAATAGGTACATTTTTTATTATCCCGCGTGGGAGAGCTTCCAGGAATACTCTTACGGCCCAGCAGCATGCTTCTTCGGCCGCGGGTTGCCGACCCCTGCTATAGATACTGCAGTAGTCAACCTTTTTGCCCAGCGAGCGTGGCATAACGTCCGAATGAGAGACGCTCTTATATCCATCAGTGGAAATATAATGATACTGTAGGCTGAGTTATATGGATGACAGTAACTTGCTGTACAGGGGCGGCCTTAGCCATTGTGAGGCTCCGGGCGGTCAGATCTGCGAGGCCCTTGTCTTTGTGGAATTAGTTTTAATGATGATACTTGACGAGAATTGCTAAGTTATCTTATAAATAAAATCGTAAACTTCGCGTGTCTGTACATTGAAGATATTTGCAAAAAAAAAATTGGGGGGTCTAAGGATAAGTAACAAAACACATTTCGATCATTTTTGAAATTTTTGTCTGTTTGTCTGTTTGTCTGTTTATCTGTTTGTCTGTGAGTTTGTGCACGCATCACTTAAAAACTACTGATCGGACTTTGATGGACTTTTCACAGAAACATGGGGCTTAGTTTGGTGTAACATATAGGCTTTATTTCATTGCAATCGGTGCAGTCAATCAAAAGTTATGCGAATTTATAGTTTCCGAAAACTCGCAAACACTGCGAAGAATGTAGGGTGTAAGTGTTCGACTGAATTCGTGAGCGGTAGCGGGAGCGGGTATGGTACCAGTACCTGGACCTGGACCTGGACCTGACCCTGGACCTGACCCTGAACCTGGACCTGGACTTAAAGTCTGAGTGGAAGTGGGATAGGGAGCGGAAGTGGGATAGGGAGCGGAAGTGGGATAGGGAGCGGAAGTGGGATAGGGAGCGGAAGTGGGAATGGGAGCGGATCCTGTAGTCCACGCGAGCGGAGCCGCGGGCACAGCTAGTTAATACATAAATTTAGAGATTTTAAGTTGTTTATTGGAAATTAACAAAAATTAATAAACAAAAAAAAAGCTGTGTGGTTCCCGGCTTAGAATAGGGCCACCCCAAATCTTCCCGTGGGTGTCGTCAAGGCGACTAAGGGATTGCACCAGGGATGGGCAGCAGCATTTTTCTGTGTATATTAAGATCATGACTGCGATCACCAATCCGTCTGCCAAGCGTGATGATTATGGCAAATGGAAAGCCCACCAAAAGAGGCGATAGAATTGGGGAGGCTTATGTTCAGCAGTGGACGTTGTATAGGCTGATGATGAATAAACAAAAAGATAACAAATTATGAATCATGATAATGACATGATCATGAAGCTGACAGAATCCAGTTGGGCTTGGCAGCATTTGGAAAACTGCGTCAAGTCTTCACGTCGTCTATTCCACAATGTTTAAAGACAAAAGTCGCTCAGCGAGCTATGGAGAGGTCTATGCTCGGGGTTTCTTTGAAGGCTATGGATTCGTAGAGAGGAGATTTGCGGCTGTTACGTCATTTTCAGTTGAAATAATAGCAACAGCTGAAAACCGTGTCATACTCGTAGTATATTCGCAGATATCTTTTAATTGTTTTTAATTTCGAAAAACTTCCTTCTGCAGGCACAACTGTTACAAGTTCGTGACTATAATTCTCAGGACCACTTCGATAGGTAGTAAGTAATTTTTCTACTTGGGTTGTTGCGCGAGTGCGCGAGGCCCCTGCAAGAACGAGGCCCCGGGCGGTTGCCCTGCTCGCCACCCCCTAAAGCCTAGCCTGTTTATCCTACAATATGAAATTAATGCAGTCCTCGAGTGCCCGCTGCCGACATGCGAAAAATGGCTACCTATCAAGCACCCCTGACTTTTAGTATTAGGGAGTGGACGGAACTTCGACTTCTATACACCTTTGCAGTTAGTATAGAAAACGTTCCCGTAGACTCCGCATGACGTAGGTGATAATTTGTTACAAATGTGTTAGGAATAGCGTAACTTCTGAATAATAAATGAACTTATGTCATCGTGAAATTGGAAATGACTCATTTGTAACCAGTTGTAGGTTTAACAGGCGTAGGTATTCTACAATAGGTCCTACCTAAGTGATAAACAGAGAGACCACTAAAGACCCATTGACTTTGAAGATTACAGCAGACCAACAAAATTATAAGCTTCTGCGTTGAAATTTTTTTATCGCATGTACATTTTATTTAGTAGCCACATTTTTCCTTAGTGACTGCACTTGACAGAATATAGGTATCATAATCAGCCTGAAAGAGTCCACTGTTGGACATAGGCCTTTCCCAAGGTGCGCTATTGAACCCGATCCTCGGTTCTTCTCATCCAGTTACTGCCAGCCGCCTTACGCAGATCATCGCTCAATATAGCCAGGGGGCATCACAGACTACGTTTGTCCAGTCGCGGTCTCCACTCGAGAACCCGTTTACCCCCAGCGGTAATCGGTTCTCCGTCACATGTGACCAGCCCACTGCCACTTCAACGTGCTAACTTTTTGAGCTATGCCGAAAACTTTTGTTCTCTGGCGGATCACCTGTCCCTTAGAGAAACTCAGAACATAGCTTTTTTCACGTTTCGGCGCCATAGGTTATTACGAATAGGCCGCACTGGCTGAAGACTTTTGTCTTCAAGCACTGTCGATGAGAAGATATGACATAACTTCCCAAATGCTGCCCAGACATATAAGTAACTATATTTTTGAAACACAACATTCGAAAGTCAAATATTGGCTTGCCAGGAGTGCAACACTTTCAATGTGGTCTATGTATTAGAGCTTGGGTACGACGCTAATTGACTGTTGAATCTTTAATTGAATGTACGATAATGCAGCAGGTTGTAAGACAATGAATTAGCACAAGGACGGGTCAGTTAAGTAGGTAACTGACAATAAATACGAACGAAATGCCAAGGATCGTCGTATCGTGTTCGAGTTGGTTCACAAAAATAAAGAATACAAGCATATGTTAGGTACTCGTAAGTGTCGGTATGTAAAAAGGAACTTTTCTTAAAACCTTGGAATTTCGAAAAATTCTCTAAGGATAATGAAGCTAAAATTATGGTTTCTTTAGAGGTAACAAAAGTTGTGGTGTTTTTTTTTTCACCGCCTCGTTGGCTTAGTGGCTTGGTCGTAAGATTCGAGTTCCTGATGTCGTGGATTCGATTCCTATTAGGGACAGACAACTTTGGTTTGCATGTTATGTTTATTTATTAACATCACAAAACAATATCGCTACGACGATTCCGACTTCTGACTATTCTAAATGAGATTTAATGGGACAAACATTCATTTTTATTGATTTCAAACCCATGAACCAATTCGACCAGAAGATAGAGGCGGTAGTGTCATGGGAGATTTTCTTCTGATGCGAAATATAATGTCGTTTTATGAGAGGGGGAGCCAAGCATACACTTGGATACTTGTTGGCTGTTGCTACGAAAAGACAATGTCATACATTAAAACATTCATAGCCTCTCGTACACATTTTTATATTTCGATACCGCATATGACCTGTAGTCTTCTCCCTTAGGCAGAGGGGAATGCCTGAATATAACAATTCCCTCATGCATTACTTTATGACTTCGACCTACAGAACACTTAGCTGTATGGTCTTCGTTACCTATGCCTGTTGCTCTGATTAATCTGACGTTTAATTAAAAGTTTAAAACGTCACAACAAAAGTCGGTCTATCGTTTGTTAAATTGAAACATACTGAACGAGAAAAGAGTAGAAGAATAAACCCGGACTTATACTACCCTGGATAAGACAAACAAAATGAATGAAAAAAGAGAAGAAAGAATTATACATGTATGAAGGAAAAATAAGAATTGGCTTCGGCCTTATAACTGCAAAAAACTAAGAAATCGTATTAAAAATGACCTGGCTGTATAGTCTAGCGACTTTTGCCTGTCCGAAGGACAAATCAACCAAAAAAAATGGTTAAATAAATTGACCCCAGGCGCTGGAATCTACCAACGAAACGCGCCTTCATTACTAACTAGCGTGAAGTATCGTTGGTCCCCCGCCTGGCATTGGTTGAACATTTTCGGAAATAACAATTAACTTCGGATCAAAAACTGACAGTGACATTCGTTGACATTGACAATTGACATCAATGTGCTCTTTTTGAAACGGCGGTTTAACCGAAACCTATACCTATTCGTAATTTGTGATTTTATCTTTATTTAATATAATTTGTGATATTATAGTTTTAGTAAAACAAATTAATACAGATTTCTAAACTTATACTAAATAAACTAAAATTAATTTGTGATTGTGTCTAATTTGTAACCGAACTATTTTTTATTTTAGTTTTTGTCAGTGAAAAATTTACTTCTAAATATCATGGTTTGTACTTAAACACATGCTTCAGAAATTCTTGATAATCTGTTTGTATTTGATTAGTCTTGACTTTCTCAACCAAATAACTTTATCATAGCAAAAATTTGAAGGTTAATGTTTCGCGTACGTACTTTACAGGCTATGCCCAAAATATTGAAATGCTGCATCCCAGGATGCCCATCGACATCTATTTCTACAAAGATGTTTGTTACGCCAAGGGATAAATCCCATCTACAATTATGGAATGACGCCATTAGTGAGAAAACTTGCTATCGTCTAAAGTGTAACGAAGACCGCGAGAGATACTCCAAGCAAAGAGTCTGCAGCCTTCACTTTGAGGCTAAATATTTAAAGTTTGATGGCGGTAAGGAGTACAACTCCATCCCAACACTTTTTTCTGAAATGGAGATTCAATCCAGAACCCCTGCACAACCTATTTCAATTGGTAAGTTCTTATGATTAAAATAACTTTAATTAATAGACTACAGCGTAATATTATACTGACTGATAATTTTCATTTTAACTTTCAGACTGGGAAACTGGATCTCCCAAATTATCATATCAAATGGTCACTACTAGCACACTGAAGCGAGCTTTGTTTTCAGGTAAATTATCTATATCCAAGTATTTTATAAGTAGAACTTAAGAGTCCTCTTACCATTACCAGTATAGGAGTTTTCCTGACAGACCTCTAATTGGCACCAAGAATTCTCCTACTCTTTCACTTGTCTATCATCATCACAGCCTATATACGTCCCCACTGCAGGGGCACAGGCCTACCTTCTCAACGACGGCTATAGTCCACCACTCTGGCCCAGTGCGCATTGGTGAACTTCACACATTCGCCTTAGAATTCCTTCTTTGGCATATATGCTGGTTTCCTCACGATGTTTTCCTTCACCGTTTGAGAGCAGTTAGATCAATCATCTTTAAATACCTATGTAGAATTTCTTTCTACCTAAAGTTACTACAACTACAAAATCAATTACTTTATTTCATCTTTTTTTATTCATTCACAAGGAAAACTACTACACGAAAATAACTGTTATTTATTTATACTCCGCAGGTGGTAGCGGTAGGTAGCAGATCCCGGGCCCTGTAGGCTGGGGCGACGAATACAGCTACGGTAACCCCTGCCTGTCGTACGAGCCGACTACAAGGAGCACCGGGGCCGCGGGCGGCTGAGGCGGGGGCCTCAGTCGTCCTTCCATCCATTTTGACGTTTTGGCGACCCCGGGAGGGCGTCAGCACTGGGTGGCCTGTGCTGCCGCACGCACGGCAAGTGGGGGATGGAGCCCGTCTCCCCCTTAGGCGGGCCGCATAATGCGGCGGGGCGCCGACGACGGGGGATACCGGACGTGTGAAGCCTAGAGCCTCCTCGGAGTCCCCCAGACAGCGCCGAAGATGGCCACCGCTGGGTTTTAGTCGGTGAGAGTCCGACATAACCCACTCGTCCCCCCGGGCGGGTGGGTATCCATAATGGATTTCCCCGCGTGAAAAAAAAAAAAAGCAGATCCCGCATCGGTCGCACGTAGCACAAACTCTGACACCCCTCCCTAGGAAAAATAAAATAAAAATACGATAATAACTGCAGACTGTTCCGTATTGTGATAAGAGCGATAAATAATTCCATTAGATATTTTCTTGAATCCCACAGTTCATTTCATTCTAGTATGTAATCTGTTTCAATATGAGTATTAGTATGTTATAAATCATACACTAATATGTCTTATAAATGTACCTGCAGTACAAGAATGCGATAAATATTATTATGATTATAACTTGCAATAATATTAGGTATATGTAGGTACTATGTACATTTATAATGGACTTAAGTAAATTCTCTATGTATGTAATTTGTCCAAATTATCTAGATAACGGTTTGTTCCAGAATCTGCCGTCGCACGCAAGCACCTCGCCACCCGCATCGGCCAAGACGAACAATTATTATTAATTAGTTTTATGTATAATTTATCTTTTGCTTTGTATAAATTAGTGATTTTTTTTTGTTATGATAATTGTATTACATATTGTATTGACATTTTAAAAGAAAATACCTGTGGGTTTTCTTGCCGTTTCTTTTTCCCGCAGATGATGACTTTGACGAAACGGCAACACCGACAGACTGACTAATCGACTAATAAAAAGGTCTCAATAAATAAATAAAGTATACTTTGGACTTGACTTTTTAATTAACCTTGTAAAATAATTAAAATATAAAATAATATAAAACTATTAAGAACTTCCCTATGTCGATATTTCAATGCCTAGTATCGATATCGACGGTCTAGTGTCGATAACTGAGGTACATGACTATCGTTGGTCCTCTTACTGTCACTGTCAAATTCACTAACTAGAGTGACGCTATTGGTCTGTTACGCATCTGTCCTTGGACATACTCTATCTAATTTGTGATTGACCCTCGAAAACACTAAAAAATGTCTCAAGAATTCAAGAAAATTTTTATCACAGTAGGAACGACACGTTTCGATCTACTCTGCGACAGCATTATGACTGCACCAATAGTGACCGCTTTGAAGAAAATCGGCTGCAGAGAGATCACTTTTCAAATTGGTAACAGTGACTTAGAACCGGGAGAATATGAGAAAGAAGATGTGAAGATACATGCGTACAGGTTTAAAGATTCTATACAAGAGGACATGAGGAACTGCGACCTGGTTATAAGCCATGCGGGGGCTGGAAGCTGCCTGGAAGCTTTGGAGGCCAACAAACCTCTTCTGGTGGTCGTAAACGAAGATTTAATGGATAACCATCAGCTTGAGCTAGCTGAGCAGCTGCACGTTAATGGGCACCTGTACTACTGCACCTGTGATACTTTAGAAAGTACTTTGGATATTGTCGACTTCAGTATATTGACACCGTTTCCAAAACCTGATGCATCTTTGTTTATAAAGTATTTAGATGATGTACTTAGGGTAAAGCAGAGAATAGATTAGAATAAGACAGATTATAACTAATGTTGTGCTTTTTCTATCATCTGAAACAGAATGGCAGCTAATATCTGATGATTCCATATCAGCAGTTGACTTAGTCTTGGTCTAGTCTCTTCTTAATCATGTTTATTGATGTTGCAGATGCATGAGATTGTTCTTTCTGTAAATAATCCTGTTGTGAGCATCATCAGCTGAAATACCTCCACTGCTAAAAATAAGCCTCTCCAATAGAATGCCACTTGTGGTGGGCTTTCACGTTTGGGGATCTGCCATAATCACCACCCTTGGCAAGCGGATTGGTGATCACAGTAGTGATTAATTTCGCTTTACATCTTAAACATTCAATTTTACAAGTCATTCTAATATTGTAAAAAGGATCGTCAATGAATATACTTGTCTTAATGAACACAGGAGAAGAACTCTGCTGCCGATCCCTGGTGCAATCCCTTAGTCACTTTGGTGACGAGCTTAGGAAGGTATCTAAGGGCAGGAACCATGTCTTCAACATCATGTTCATTAAATATATAATTTTTAATTTTTTCTTTGTTCCCTTTCTTTGGTGTCTGTTGTTGTTGTGTAAAATTCCCATATATTTTTTTATATATTATAAATGAAATCAACAAATAAGTATTTTTATAGCCACCAGACTTTTATTGGAAAAATACAGATCATTTACAAAACATGCACAACAAAAAGCCCATTTTGAATTACAAATAAATTTATTACAATTATTATAATTTTGATGATAAACTGAAAATATTTAATAGCTCAACATAAATCTTATATTGATATTGAATAACTTAATTATTTAGACTAATTTCTTGGCTTCGAAAAAGCTCTTGAGGTGTTTCATTTGCCAATAGCCGATGCCGATAAGCACAGCCGTCTGGAGCAAACTCCACCATAGCACACGCTGGTTTGTACTCTCTGATGTCTGCCTGAAGCGTTCCTCACGGTGCTAAAAATGTTATGTTAATTATATGTTACAAATTAGTTATGGATGTATATAGTCACTAGAAACTACTTAACTGTGTCATTGGACTCAAGCTCCAGACGTTGTGGGTTAGATTTCCACTGGAGACAGACAAGTTAGTCCTGGTCTGGATGTTGTATTTGCGAATTGTCCTATCCTTGATTAATTCCCATAGCCCAGGAGAAAATCCTAGTTTCGGCTTAGACAAGTGTATTTATAATATGTATAGTAATATTTATTTCAACATGTAGCATTTGGGTTGCTACATACAGCAACGTTGCACCAATTTTTGAGTGAGATCTGCCAACTTTCTAACAGGTAGCCATTGTGGCCTAAGACTATGACATCTTCAGATTTCAGTTTTGAATTTCTAATCCAACCATTCATACCACTTTGAATACATGTACTTCATACAGCATATGTAGTTAAGGTCTTAAATACCATTCATTTCCTAGGAACAACATTGAAACTATATTCAGGATGAACTTGGCTTACATCAAGCAGTGGATATAGACTGATAATGGAAGAGATGGTCAAGTGCGAGTAGGGCTAGCACCTTGAGGGTATGTTATGTAGAGATCTGTACTGTTATGTAGGGTTTACAATTTTTGATAGCTTTATTTTTGTATGAAAACAAGAGAATTAAACCAATCCTGAAACTAGGATGCGAACTAGCACTGTGAAGCTGTGTATCTTTTATGTTTAAGGTTTCTTTTAAAATAGTGTTTAATTTATACTACTCAAGCTTAAATTTGCCATACCATTATCTTATAAAAAATTCTCTAAATAATAAAAAGTCTTATAATCTGCTTACTCTTTGATAACTCTGCTCCTTGGTGATTTGATGGACCTGGTCCAACAACTGTCGGATCCTCAGCTGCAGCTCCGTCAGTTTGTCCTTTTGTGCGACATTGGCATAATCCACCGCATGCTCGCCCACTTGGATGTCAAGGTGCACCTGAAAGGCATTGTTATGAAAAACGAAATAAATTATTATTATTATTAAATAAATTATTAAATTATTAATCATAATATTTGCAATAGGGTATTTAACCTAGTCATTAAATTCCGAAACATGAAAGCAAAATACATTATGATAAAGAAAAACAAAATCTGACCATTTTCGCGACATTTTGCGCTTTTTTACATTATTTATTTATTTTTATTTATTAGCCTAATTAGCTGACATACAGAGATTTAAAACTTATTTAGACATTTTTAAAAATTAAATTATTTTTGCACATCAGTCTCCGTGTTCAGCATGTCTTGTAGATATCTACAAGACGTGGTGAACACGGAGACTGATGTGCAAAAATAATTTAATTTTTAAAAATGTCTAAATATGTAGGCCTCCTTCAGTTTCTTCCAGTTGTGTTTCTCGCGAGTCAACCTCATCCACAGTGGGCCGGCTACTCCTCTCAGATCGTCCGACCATCTCTTCCGTGGTCTACCTCTTATTCTTTTTGCATTGTATCGAGGAGTCCACTCAGATATTTTTTTTGTTCCATTGCTTTTTTACATATGTCACATATGTGGAGCAAATGATTCTAAACACTAATTCAGAGTTGACTTAAAACAGTAATTAAAAGTTATTCAAATACCCAAATTTTTGTCCGAATACCAACTAAAGTTGTGAAACATCCTAGCAGCAAAATAGAATTTTACAGTTGAGAATTTAAAATAAAACATGTTTTTATCTAAACATCCGATTTTGAAACCAAATAATTTGTAATTTTCTTTACAATAAAATTTTATGTTAATCATTTGTTTTATTTTAGATTAATCATTTTATTTAAATCCTATTTTGGTGCTTCAATTTTGAATTTTTTGTATTTCCAGGAAGAATAGCCAAGACTAAGACACACTTTGTTAGAATGACTTAATACTATATTAATAAACTGACATAGTTATAATTATTTTATTTAGCATTCTAATTATAAGTTGACAATGCCACTTTACAGCAGCTAATAATGCATATCTATTGATATTTATAATTATTTTATCTTGTATATTTGACAATGCCATCTACCGCAGCTTAAGGTTTATAATGTAGAAACTGGTCGCTCATTGCCATGTATTCATAATGGTCGCGTTAACGTCAGCCATGCATTAATGTGAAACAAAATGTAAAATTGTAAACAAAACAATGTCGACTTAGCCTAGAGTTCTCAATGTCCCAAAAGGTTGAAATAAATGAGTATGAGTATAATAAATAATAATAATTACATTTGAAATACATTAATTTTTATTCGGAATGTGGATCACTTAATTAATCCATATGATATGGTGCAGCAGCGATAAAGTATGAGCAGTCGAGCCTGTGGGATCATGTTCAGAGTGCACACTCAGCGTACGGTGCTGACAAATATGCATTCAGCTTATGAATACTGAATTGGGTGAACTAAAAGAACAGAATTTGGCAATTCTACCATTTTGGTATTATTTATTGTTAAGCAAGCAGTCTAAAACAATGTTTGCACAAGTGTTTACAAACAATACAATATACTCACTCTCAGTTGTGAGCCGCTGAACCATGATGTGCTATTTGAGTACATGCAAATGGTATGCTCCCCGGGGGTGGTAGACGTGAAGGAGATCATGCCCTCGGACGAGTATACGCGGGAGAGAACCACCCGGTCGTTAGGGTCGCGCACTTCCACATGCATCCCAATGCCAGGAGACGACGGCATGAAACCACCAGATCTTGGGTCATAGAGCTCCACTTTATAATTAACTGAAAAAAGATTCCTCTTTAAGGATCATTTTGAAAAACACGAATGGCTCGTCGAAAAGATGTAAGCGAAATTTGAGAGAATGTGTTACCAATAACAGTAGTGTCGTCCGGTATTTCTTCTATGAAACATTTTCTCTCGCCTTCTGCTATGTGAAAATATAAAGCCGATGTTAGGTCTAGGACGAAAAAGAATGCTAAAATAGTGGAAAACTTTAATAATTCCATGTTTTTGTGATTAGAAAAATCGCCGAATATCGAACAGTAGTAATGACATGACACACGTCACCGCATGGATTGTCAAACCTGAAAAATTATTATCTTTGCCCTTTTTGACAATTTCAAGACTACATGATTATTATAAAAAGAAATAACGCTATACAATATATGTCCTTTCTCTTTCTCTCGTTTCACAAGAACTATATGCGTGTTCGAATAGCCCGAAACCAATGTGTAACGAGATTAGTCTGAAAAAATAATGACAGTTTTGATGACGTTACACTTTGACTTGTCTATGGAATTACAAATAATAAAACTAATGTTCCACGAGCCTACGTTCTTCCTGAGCTAGAAAAAGATAGCAGAATATCTTTTTTGTTTTGCGTAAGAGAGACGATATTAAGTTTATTTATTTTTTTACCTCGGCTCGCTACTGAAAATCGATCTTGACAAACGGGAATGTATTGATTGATTGCGTGTTTGATTTATAGCGTTTTTTTTTCGTAAATCTTCCTGAAGTACCTATATATAAAACAACTAAAACACTTGTAGGAACTTATCCCAATAATGTAAATTATGGTTTTTAATTTAGAATATTTATAAGCTTAGGAATGGATCCTTACCTTATTGCAGCAGTTTGTAGCGCTATTGTGCTTATTATTTTATGCATTGCATTCGTCCGTATATTCCAAGTAAACCCTCAACGTGAGTACCACATAACAGATACTACCTAATTAGTCTATCCTGGACACTGTCATCAGTAACACTGAGAAACAACCTAACCTACATATTTTTCACAGCTGGTGCAATACCCAGGCCTGTAGCGCAAAGAGATGGAGCCCCAGGCAGAGTACAAGCAGTTAGGAACCAGAGGGCTCGGATGAGAGCTAATGGTAAGCTCATAATAATCAACTAAATCTTTGGCGTGATGGTTGGACTCTAGCGCAAGAAGGTATGGTTTTAGTTCCCATTGGAAACAGGCAACTTTGTACAATTAAACCCTGGTCTGGATGTTATATTTGTAAGTTGTCCTATAAGTACCTAACTTGCCAATAGACAAGTGTATGTATATGTGGAATACTTATTTATTTTAACAACTGTTAAATCATGTCTTGTTCTACATATCTGCTAGTATTAAGGTGTTGATGTAAAGTTGAAAAATAAGGAGGTCATCCAATTTTTAACATATACTTTTACAAATATGTTATTTCCAGCTGCTAGGCACCAAGGAGCTCTCTTAGAGGAGGAGCCAGGTGTTGCTGATGAAGCTGACGAAGAAGCTGCTCCTGAAGCAGCCCACAAAATAGATTTTGAGGACAAAATGGGTGCCAAGGTGAATAGTTTTCAGATGTATATTGACAATTACGATAATCATATTGAAGTTGGAAACTATCAGCATATTTATTATCATTATTAGGGTTGTGTGGTTCTACAATCCATCATAATATTATTTATGATTATGCAAAATGTAGCATCGCTTAGCTGCTTCCATCTCCCCATTGCGCTTACATTAAATGAAAATAGCATTTATTTGCTGACTATTCCTTAAATTAACTAAATATATTAAATGATGCTGGCATCAAAATCAAATCAAAATCAAAATATTTATTTTCAAAATTGGAATACATTATTCTCTTTTTGACGTCAAATTCTGCCTAAAACTACTCCACTTCCACCTGTATAACCGAGGGGAAGAAGTGGCAACAAACCCAACTGCACAGGGCCCTACCTTTGATTTATCTTATTCATTACAATCATTAAGTCTACCTATGCTGAGCCATCAAGCACTCCATGGATTTTTATCATTTAAGTAGTCATCTAACTTATAGTAGGCTTTCTTGCACAGATTAACTTTTATAGAAGATTTAAATTTTTGTTCAGACAAGTTAATAATTTCATTCGGAGCCTTATTGTAGTAACGCACGCACAGCCCCACAAAAGAATTATTGATCTTAGACAATCTAGAATTATGTATTTGAATTTTATTATTATTTCTAAGATTTAAATTATGCCTCTCATTATTTAAGTTGAGTAAAGAAAGGTTCTGTCTAAAAAATCAGCATCCATTTATAGACGGCCAGGTTGTTCTTGGACATATGCCTCCAGTTTGTGCCAATTTACTCTGTCCCTATAGGATCTATGCCAGCCTTAGGGTAAGTCGTCCTCCCACCTTTTTACCTGTCTTCCTCTTTTCCGTTGCCCATCTCGAGGGTACCAATGTGTAATCTCGTCTGTCCATTTGCCTTTTGCTGATCACATCATATGTCCTGTCTAACACTATTTTAGTTTACTAACAGTTTTGGTTATGTCTCTTACTTTGGTTATTTTTCTGATTTTACTTTTAATTTTATGTGCTTCTTTCCATGGTGTGCTGGCATACTTTGAGCTTTTGGTTATTTGCTTTGGTAAGAGACCATGTTGGACAGCCATATATTAGTCCTGGGAGGATGCATGTGTTATACACTTTGCTTTTCTGCTATGGAAATTGAAATGTTCTTCATCACTTCTTTTAGTGCCCAATATTTTGACCAGCTGTTTGCTACTTGTCTCTGTATTTCCTTCAACATTTGTTCCGTCGGTGATGTTAGTTGTCCGAGGTATATGTATTCCTCTACATACTCTATTTCCTGGTCTCTCACAATTAGTGTTTCTTTTGTCCCATTTTTCATTGCTTTCGTTTTTGTACTATTCAATGTGAGGCCAGCGTTTTTACTTTCATCAGTCAATTCATTTAGCATAATTTGAGGGTTTTTGGGTCTTCTGAGAATAGCACCAGGTCATCGGCAAATCTTAGGTGACTTAATTTGCGCCCATTTATATTAAGTCCATACATATTCCATTCCAGTTTTTTAAAAATGTACTCCAGAACAGAGGAGAAGAGTTACATTAAGTTACAATAAAAAAGTCTAACAAAATGTAAGTCAAACCAAAGATAATATATTACTGTCGTAAAAAACATGGGCGTTTGCTATAATAATGTTCACGCCCTGATCCCAGATGCATCACCACTTTGCGGGTTTCAACGTCGCATAGCGGCCGTCCAATTTTCGCACCGTGGTACCACTTGGCGTGATGTATAGCGAACAACATCGCCGCCTCCATGTTGAGACACATTGTGGTACCATAGTTATCTACTGAAATACTTGTCCACCTCGTCAGAGCCCCGCATGACTTGGTAAGGCTAATAGTGCCCGGAGTTCGCCCAACTCCGAAATGTTGGCACGCTTACAAGCAGACTAGCCCCTGGACACGCAATACCTCAATCAGTGGATAAAACAAACTCTAACAAACAAACAAATATATTTTTACTTAATTCACCCCTTGCTTTGTTTACAGAAACGTGCTAAGTTGGAAGCTAAAATGGAAAAGAAGAAAGCTAGAGAAGCAGAAGAGCAGTTTCGAGAAATAAGGAAGAAGAAAGATGAAGAGCTAGAGGCAGAGAGAAGGAAGATAGAGGAAAAAGAAGAGGTTAGTATTTATGATATTAACAAACATATTTATTTGCATATTGCATTTATGCATGTATTATTGCCGTGTGGTTTCCGGTAGAGTAGAATAGGACCACTCCAACTCTTCCCGTGGATGTCGTACAAGGCGACTTAGGGAATACATTATAATACATCAATCAGGCCTCCCCAACCCATCTGGCCAGCGCGGGGAGTGTAGGCCAAATCCTTCGTCTGTCTCCGGCAGATGAGAGAGGGTTGTGCTCCTGCAGTGGAGACAAAAATAACCTGATGATGATGATTTATGTTTACTTGTGGATCTCAATTAATGCCATTCAGTTCTGGTGGTGACCAGCTTTTCCCAAAGACTTGGACACAAATAAATTAGAGATATTTTACCACTTTTTAAACAGGAGGAAACAAAGCTGATTTTAAACAATCCTTAACAGTTTTGTTTTATATAATACTGGGGCTACAGGGTCAACAGCAGGTCTTAAAATATTGGTGACAAACTGGTTTAAAATCTCTGTTGTTCAAGTATTTCATGTAATTGAACTAATGGAACAGGAAAGTGTTCAATCAATTGAAATGTTAAACTACTCTAGTACTTTGTATTACGTACGTGTTATTTATAGGAGCAAGAGCGTGTTCGTGAGGAAGCAGAGCGCAAAATAGAGGAGGAACGCAAGAAACGTGAACAACAGGAGTATGAGGCACTCAAAGCAGCTTTCACAGTGGAGGGCGAAGGGTTCGAGGAGGGCGAGGACGAAGACAAGGAAAACTTGCTTAAAAGCTTTATTGACTATATCAAGGTGAGATGCAATATTACATTTGTCTTCATATCGCAGTTTGGGAAAGCTTAGTTGTCAAAAATAAGTAATAAAACGTGCAGAACCCTTTTAAATAATATTTCTTTGTAGTTTCTAATTATAATATATTCAATACATTAGCTTCAATTATTAAAAAAAATTAAAAAGACCTTTTAGATTATAATGTATTACTTATGTATGATCTTAGTGTGATCTCTCCACATTATGCAGCCACCGCCTTCATACAACTGGTCATACAGTTAGGGCAACTGGTGACGATACAGTTAGAGCAGATTGTAAGTTAGTACATCATAGTTTAATGATTCCTACTTTGTTTATCTGCATCAAGAGAATGAGTACTATTGACTTGACTAAGACAAAGTTTCCATGCTCAGAGTTATAAGGTGGCATTTTAACTTGGAACTAAAGATAATATATAAACTCCAATAGTTGATAGGTACATATTTAATTTCAGGCACAAAAAGTAGTATTACTTGAAGATTTAGCAGCTCATTTCAAGTTGAAGACCCAGGCTGCAATTGACAGGATAACAGACTTGCAAGCTTCTGGTGAACTCACAGGTGTTATTGACGACAGGGGGAAATTCATTTACATATCCCAGAAAGAGCTGGAAGATGTGGCTAAGTTTATAAAGCAGAGGGGTAGAGTTTCTATCACCGAGTTGGCAGAAAGCAGCAATGATTTGATCAACATAAACCCTGTTCCTGTGTCATAGATATAGAAACAGCTCTCTAATATTTAAGTACAGATTTAAAGTTTAAACGATGTTTTTGTTAATATTCATTGTTTCAATTTTTACTATTTTTCGTAACATGTAAACAGAACCACATTGTTGATACAAATATTTATTAAAAGAAATGCAACATTTTGAAGAAAATTATTCACTTATTTCATATCCAAACATATCCCTCCCTTTCTCCAACATAAGCAATGAAGATTCTTTGATTCTATCCAACACTTCCATGAGTTTGTTCTTTGTAAACACTTTGTACAAGCATCTATTTTCCCCTGCAATCAGATCACTTAGTTTCAATGCTTCTTTGTGATTCTCAACATTGTCATTGCTCTGCAGTATCTTCAGTATGAGAATCACAACTTCTGGAATACAAAGGCGTCTCAAAGTTTCCAACTGCTTGGCTCTCTCCTGCTTTTCATCTTCACTGAAATTTGGCGATGATGTGCTGTCATTCTCGTCTTGGAGCCATCCTCCAGGGAACAACAGGACATTATATAGCAAACTCTTTGTGTGTTTCGATTGATGCAGAACAGCATTAGACCAACGCACCTTCTGTTGCTCTACTTGCGCACACCTTTGCTCATGCAGTACTTTATCAGAAAATGTTGCATCTGGAGGCAATGGTTCTACGTCTTTAGGCTGGCCACTTATAAAATGTCTGTACCAAGTAGCAAAGCCTTCAAGAGCTTCCAGATATGCTTTTAAACACAAATGTTCTCGCAATCCTGATGAGTTCCTTGAAACCTTACTCATAAAGACTGGGAACATTTGGTGGAAACTGGCAACACAGGATAGTGCAGCATCTGTGTTGCTAATGAAAATGAATGTACGTATCATTGCATTACTCAACCACAATGCCTCCTCAAATTGGTTGGATATGAGGGATAGCCATTCAAGAGATGATATAACTTTACTGATTAAGGTTTTGTCCTTTTCAACTGCAGTGGTTTGAGTAAATGTCAGGTCTATGTTCCCGTAGCCTTGCTGGATATCTGTAATGGCTTTTTTTATTGCAACTCGTGCTGAGGCTGCCACATCAACTCCTGCACTGATTCCAGCTTTTACTACACCTTGTCTGCACTCACTCTTGTGGATACGGTTCATAAATTCAGCAAACAAAAGTATTTGCCTTGCAGTTGGCACGGTAGAGATATAGTAAGCTACAAGCTCAGGACATTCCACAGACCCATCAAGTTTATCAATGAGCTGAGTGATGTATTTTTCTAGTACTACATCACCAATGTCATGCTGGGGATCTTTACCCATTTGCCTGAGAACTAGAATCAGGTGAGCCAGGAATCTTATAAATCTTTCTTCAGAATCTTCAAGCCATTTTAATGAATCCTGCATTATGGCTCTTATGTGGCCTAGCATGAGATGTCGCTGACAGGTTTGGTAGTTAGACTCCCTTTTACCATCCATCAATGATTTCACAGCACTGAAGATCTGTTGCAGGGATATCTCTTCCACTTTAAGTTCAGACTGCAGCAGCTCTAACACATCAGGTGTAGTTGTATTGGCATCGGCAGTGGCATGGTGTTCATGTAAAAATTTGTCTACTCTAGATTCAATCTGGATTCTCAGGTGCGCCCAAAGCAAATCTTCCCAGTTACCCTGACAAGCTGGGATTGTGCTTGATAAATGGCCACTTAGAATCCCAACTGCAGCTCTGTAGTGAATATTTTCTGCAACATTATCCGCGATACCTAAAGCACACCATTTCCAAAGGTTTCTCGAAGGATTTCCTGATATCTCTAATGGGGAATTAGGATCATCCCTGGGAAGATAGTGGAGTAGTATCCATCCCTGCAATACAGCACCTCTCCAAGCCTGACCTGCATTGATACAGAGGGAGACGGCTTCTTTAAATTTGCCACATCGCACTTCCGTAAAGATTCTTTTACACAAATCATTGTCATCCTTTTGGTCATCTGAATGGACAGTTTTTTTCTGGCGATTGATTGCATCAGGATCCATACATGTTACCATAGCCTTATTCCTGTCCTTATTGAACAAACTGGATCCAATCAACAACTGGTGAAGAGTATTACTCCAATGAATGTTGTTGGCGATTACTGGGGCTGAAGTGTTTGTAGCTTCCTCTTGATAAGCAGCTGTTGTTTCCAGCCAGTCTACTAGTAACTGCATGAGCCTTAGTTCAGAATCACTTTGGAATAAAGCCCCAACCAAAGTTCGTTGAGACAACGTTGGCTCAGTTAGTAAGGTATCTAAAGACTCAGGATGCTCGGTGATGGAGTCGGCATAAAGGCAATAGAGTAATTTCCACGTATTCGCCTCCTCAGCCAGCCAGTAGTTGTGGACGTTGTATCTGTTCCATGGCTCTACGAGTTCTAGAGAATCGCAACACACCTGAGCTAACCTCGCTAATGTATCCAATACGTCGCTCGCTCGACTCGTCTGTATTATCTCAAAAAACGCTTCGCTCAAACCATCGCCGGCAGTTCCCGCGTTTACTAATATCGAAGATTCGTCCAACACTTGCCTCAAACTGGTGTCATTGAGAGTTTTTAAAATACTTGTGTCGTTAAAGATCGGCGATAGATTTAGCGTGTCTTCTCTTTGTAACAGGTGTCTGGAGCGTTTATTTCTCAATGGCGTAAGCTGCGTCGAGTGCAGTTTAAGAGATCTATCGAAGCTCATTGTATTTCCTGTTGTATTGCCCGATTTTACAAGAGTTTACAATCACACCATCGCGCGCCGCTAGTAAATTTTACACAGATAATAAAAGTGCGTTATGAAACCGGATTGATATTCTACTATCAATCGAGCAAAAGAACTATAAACTACCCCACATTGCTCAAAATATGTAGCTAGCTACACTAATATAATAAATGATCAATCTTAAACTACATGTTATTCGTGTTTTCACTCAGCATTACAATATGAAAATAATTTTGATTGACACATAGACATCCCATAACGACAACGAAAGATGATATTTGAACGTATCTTCTTCAGGACAGTGGGGGATTTTGAAACTGATGTTGTTTCTTTGGATTTATTCCCTAGTTCAGAAGCAGGTAAGTAATTATGGTCCATTTACTTTATTACACGACTCCACTTTAATTAATAAGGATTTATGCATAAAAAATGTTATTAGAAACTTTTGTATGGACATGCCAATTTACCACTTGTGTGGCCACATCCTTATTTTTATTATCCATTGGTCAAGCTCGGCAGACCGGTCGTCTTTGATCAGCAGGTGAGAAAATAATGTAAATATTCACTTAATTATGAATTGTATACAATTATTTATACATATCTTGAAAGGATAGCCATATTTTCCTACATAGGTCTACTCAGATTGTATTCTCTTTGGGCCAACTAACAAATAGATGTAACAACTTGTGGACGAGTTCACTTTTTACATTTTCTGCTATAATTATGATAAAATTTCATTTCTTATTTATTTATGCACATTTAGAACCAAGTATTCTATAGACGAATGTACCTACTTAATGATTACTAAATTGTCTATTTTCCCAGGTTCTTGCTGAAACATCTAAAATTTATACCGTTTATTCCTAATTATATATGAGTATCTATATTGGCCAACACTTATTTACGTAGACTCTAAAACGTAAGTCAAGACAAAACATCTCATCACTGGGACTTCATTTATTTTAAAATTTATCTTTACAAGTTTTTACACCAACTACTTATTATGGAATATTGTTACAGTTATCTTTCGCAGTAAATTTAATGAAATTGTTTTTTTGTTTGTTCATTAGGATTTTAATAACAGGATTTCAGGATTACTATGTTAAGCTAAATGAAAGTTAGGAATGGAAAAATAAATTGTGTATTTTAATCAAATGCCTAAACTTAATCAGATATACTAGGTAGTAAATAGAGGTAGGTATTCACTTGTACTTGATGTTTGATATGAGAATAAACAAACCTATAGTTATTGTAAAATTAATTGCATATTAGTAATTAATGCATAAAAATGATTGTAAAAAAGAAAGGGATAATTGATTTAAATTGTAGTAACTTTTTGGAGTTTATTTTTCAGTACTAGGTACCTACCTAGGTTAATAGATAGATTCTATAGGTTGGTATGTTATCTATTGTTGTTTGGGCTCAGTTGTGTTTGAGAGCTAAGTAGTAGCTACCTAACCACATAGTTATTATTACATTACAAACACTTTGCTGTCAGTTTGCTGGCGAGTTCCAATCTAAAGGGTAAAAAACTGTGACCTACAACTATTAGTTAGGTACTTTAGTTAATATTATTACCACCATAGGTATGAAAGGGATTAATGTCTTATTTTGTAACAATTTTGTTAATGTGCAATTTACAAAAATTAAAAACAGTTTTTTCCCAATTTGTTGACATTGGGTAGGTACTGTACTGACATTATTTTTGTAACTTCATGTCAACTGTCATCTGTCTATAGGAGAGATGCAATTCTGAATTTATTGTAATTTTTAACAGGAAGCCATAGTTTGCTTATATTTTTGTCAATTATAGGTTTACAAGGCTGTGTGCAGATGGGTGTTATTGCAGTATGCAGTCAGTGGTAAACTTCTTGCAAAATTACCAGTCCTGTACAATGAATTCTCTAAAAGGTAAGATTATACTTATTTTTTGTTTTAATAAATGTAACTTGTGTACCTATTTATATACTATTATCTTATATACGCTCCAATGTATATGGTTATATGGTATACATATGAACATCAATTTTTACTTTACTGTTTCTATGCCGACTCAATCATTGAATTTTCACTGATATACTATTTAGTTCTTGTTTTAATTATTAGGTAGTCCCCTGTAAATAACCTTAATAATAAACTTTTGGTACATCTATATTTTGTGTACTGATAAATAAAATTTGTTTCAAGTTTAGAAGATATTTGGATGAGTTTGGATTTTCATTCGGGATCAGGACAGAATGAATATGAATTTTATAGGAATGAATATGAAGAAATATATATGATGCTAAAATTATAGATAGGTATCTAGTTTTCTGTATTAAAATGAACAGAAAATTGCCTAAATATCATTATAAACTGTAATATTAGAATATTACTTGTTTGGACTGCGTTAACAGATTTTTCTGCAAATGTATCCCGCTGGTTACTTATGAAATTAATTTCCTATCATATTTACTCAACAGGTACCTACTTTAAATTTTTAGTCTTACAGTTATCATAATCTATCCTTCTTTCTATTATAAATATAATCATATGTATAGTAGGCACGACGAATTTTTGGGCATCAATAAAATAATGAGGAATGTAAGGAAAAAAATACAAGATTAGACAAGATAAATTGGTAGATAGCATTGTCTGAGCTTATGTTGTAGTTAGGTAGTATTATTTGTAATAGGCAGGCTTGAACTATGATATAGCTCCTCCATCATTGTTTTAGGCAAATTATGCTTAAAATAAATATTTTAATCCTACTTCCTACTAATATTATAAATGTGAAAGTAAGTTTGGATATTTGGATGTTTGTAACTCAATCACGCTTCAACCACTGGACGGATCGTGATGAAACTTGGCACACATATAGGTTAGGTCCTGGAATAGGACATAGGATAGTTTTTATCCCGGAAAAACATCCCATTCCTACGGGAAATAAATGATAAATAGTGATGTTAAGTTGTCCACGCGGACGAAGTCACGGGCAACAGCTAGTATTAAATAAAACAAAATATTTCTTAAAATTGGCTGAATGCCAAGCACTCTGGCCTATAAATCTAAAATACCTATTTTTAGATAAATAGAATATTACGTAAAAATAATATAATAAATAGAGAATAAAAATTGCATGAAATGGAACGTCTCTTGCTTTATTGTGCGTTTACGAAGATTGATATAAACTTAGGCTATAACTGTCTTTGAAAAGCCAAGTTTATATTTGTGGTTTTGATTTGGCAAGATATTTTGCCCACCCACCCCCCCTTTTGGGCCTGTCGCTCCGATTTACCATTTAATTTTATTTAAACTGATACATTAAGAGCAGAAGTGATATATACAGCCAACTTATTATTTTATTCAATGTTGCTTTACAATTTTATTACAAATCATTCCATATTATGTTTTATTTTATAATTAATTTAAAGTGTTCCAAGCAGTGTTTTTTTGCTGTCATAATTCCTCTCAAAAAATATGTAAAATTGGTAAATGTAAGAGGTTTTAGTTGTTCATTTTAACTTTGGTTATAATTACTTCTTGTTTTGTCACTAAATACATTTTTTTATCTCTTTTTATTATTAAAAAGTAAATAAAAATGCATTGCTCAAATTTTGGTCACAACCTGAGCGCTAAACATTGTGATCGCCTTTTTAAATTTATAAACTATTTTGTTTTTGACGGTTATAATGGCACCACTTGGCAACCTAAATTTTATAAATAAAGCAGGATTTCGTGAGGCAGTATCAAAATATCACGAACGACAGACGTTTGCGTGTGCTAACCAAGTTACTCCTTTTTGCACTCAGGTAAGGTGATTAATTCTTGCTTATTTTCCGAGCTTTCCTTGTCTCTAATTAGCTAAACTTAAGATATATCGTTCGAACTTGCCACTCTTTTAATATTTGGCACAGCTAAAGAGAATTAATTACAAAATTTATCTAAAATCCTGTCACTGACATGTGACCTCAGTGTGTGACCATTCGGATGGTCACGTACACCCTGAGTTGCAAGTCACAGCAAGTCTGAGCTATAAAAATTAGTTCACATTGTCGATATTCAACCTTATGATTTCTTTATATTATTGTACAACAACGTGTTACTCCAAGTACGGGAAAACCTCTCAGGTGGTGGTTCAGACCAGGCCCCCATTACTGATACGTCCCTATCGCGATAAATACCTACTCTTTCACGCCCGGTACGACGGTATACTTGCTCCGCCCATCAGTAGGGTTGTCACTTGCGTAAAAAACTACTCATAGTAAACTAGTCATGGATGGTGATGGGAGGTTCTAGAACAACACCTAGATCCTTCCATCGCCTTCCATGATTTCCCAGAACATTCTAGACCCTTCAAACACTTCCAAAAAAATTTCAAACTTTCCATACTTGTCAATAGCACACATTGTTGTGATCATGTGAATATAAACCGTTACTAATATTTCAACATTATAGAATGCTCTAAAAATATAATTTAGGTGTGCTATGGACAAGTATGGAAAGTTCAAATGTTCTAGAACTTTTTATGTACAAGTGTTCTATCATATTGAAGGATCTAGAATGTTCTGTAAAGTCATGGACGGTGATTGAAGGATCTAGAAGGTGTTCTAAAAAAATATATATTTAAAAGCAATAGTGGGCCCGATTCTGAAGGCACACATTTAAAATTTGACAGCGCTAAAATTGGTTTCGTCTTTATCTTCATAATACTGAGTGACAAGGATAGCAACAGTTTTAGTCCTGTCAAATTTTAACATGCACAATGTCAGAATCGAGTTCAGTATGTGATTAAAAATTTCATTAAATTTATAAAAAGAATTAGTTGGCATTTATTTTGAAGATTCCATGTTATATGTACTATCTTGCTACTATGTGTAGACGCAGCTTTACTTTTGACGAGCGCTCAGTGTGTCCTTTTAAAAGGTCCGGTTGTGTGTCCATTTATTGGTAATATTTATTTGAAGCATATATAAAATATTATGCCAAATTATAAGTTTCTGTTTAATGAATAAACGCTATAATTTTTAAAGTCGTAATGTTAGGTTAATTCGTTTTTATTGAAAAAAAGTCCAAAAAAAACTCCACGAGGACCTACCTATTTAGTTTCTTCCGTTCTTTCTATTTAAGTTTTACGCAATCTAAATTAATATATAAGCAACAGTGATTAATTTTAATTTTACGACTGATTAAGAAACAGTTATTAAAATACCTTACAGGAAAACCGTTGTTTTAGTAAAAATAACTGCTTTCTGGCACAAGGGCATAGTCACACTCTTGAGTTCTGAAATTCTAAGAAGTCCATTTTATCACCGGATTTATCTTAATAAAATGAAAATTGGACAATAATTTTAGTTTTTCATAAATCATAAACTATATACTTACTATATAAATCCAACAAAATAATACTTAAATAATAATATTTAAAAATAAAAATGTATTTCGCGGGGTGTGCTTTTTTAATGAAAATGCTCATTAACATAATTTATGTTTATTTTAAAAGATCATGTGGCTATCGAGATATACGAATATACCTTTTAGTTTTAGTGTGAAACTGTATTCGTAAACGCACCGGAAGTATTGCTATAAATTTATGAATTTATACGTAGGTATATTATTTAATATTGTTTAAAAATATAAACTATATACTACATTAATTTAATTTATATATCTATTGCACTTCATTTCACTGCTTTGTACAATATTTCGTCATAATTTCCAATGTCTAATTCGATTTCCTAATGTATGTCGTGGCGGTAAAGTTTGAAGATCGTTTGGATGCTTTTAATTGTTTTCTTTAAATCTTTTATGTATAAATGCGATCAATTAAACAGCATATTTAAATATATATATTTTAAACTTTAATCAATTTAATTGTAACTATAGGATTTCAAGTAAGTTATATTTGATTCTAATTTGACTTTACCGCGCATCTACTATTTCAAGGACGTTCTAGCCATCTCTTTTTCTCGCACAAGTCATTCGACGCGAGTTGTGGCGTGCGGTTCGTTTCGTCACTGGGCTTGAATTGAATAGTGTTTTTTGGCCCCTGGTTCCGCCATTATTACTAAAAAATTCATCATTGTCATTATTTTGGTGCATTCTGCATAACCAATCGTTTCTTCGGCGTAAAATAACTTGTATACTGCGATATTAGTGTTTCCGAGAAGTGTGTGCAAAGTGTAACATTTCCTGTTTCATATCGTACAGAAACAATCAACTGCTACCGCTAGCGTACTCTTTTCGTTATCACGTGGGTCAAATTTCGAATTATGTGGCTATGTGCGATGGATTCTGTGTGTTTATAATTCGTGATCAATCGTCAAGGATAATGTACCTTTTAAAGACACAAAGACCGGCTCGTAATCCGTCATAAACCTTGTGTTTTTCAGAAGCGCGCATAGCTGCATTCGTTGTGTTCGTTCCGAAGCGCCATGGAACCGGCGGGGGACTGATACCACGGATAATGAATGCGGCGAATAGTGTTGTAGTGCAGTGCTGTGTCGTGCCAGTGACTTGTGAACGTAAAGTTTCGCGGGGGTGTTATATAAGGGTGGGAATGGTGAAAAGTCCGCCCTGACGCGCCGGGCGCCGGCGTCCGCGGCGGGTGACGCGCGTGTCATGGCCCCGGCGCTCTCTTTACCGCCCCGAGAGCCCTACGACAACGACGCGGCCCTAGACACCGACCAGCAGCTATCCCACCGGAGACGGGCGCTCGCGTCCGTCGATAACCTCTCGACACACATGGAGGAGGATGACATGGGTCTCCAAAACCAGCCCAGTCTCGCGAAAGACTCGCAGGAAATGGAACAGATCCTAGTCGACCTGGGCAGTAGTGATTTAGCTCAGGCAGATTTGCTTCAGGCCATCAAAACCCTAGAAAGCAGTGGTGACGCCCTATCGACAGGTGATCCTGATGCAATTTTTCCACTGTCTGGCTTTGATTTGCCTGAAACAGTAGATTCTGAGGGTGACTCTGCAGAGGATAAAATCAGATTATTACAGACTCGTCTTGAACGTAGATGTGCATTCTTACAAAGACGGTTAAGGATATTGCAGGCTAGAACAATTGGAAAAAGAATATCAGAAGAGGTTGCTCAGACATTTGAAAAATCTACCCGGGGTGCTCGGAAAGATGGGGGTGGGAGACCTATGGGTCTAAAAGCCTTGCTAAAACGAATCGAGACCACCTCAGCTTTACAAGCAAGTGCTGCGTCCCGGACTGTGGTTGGACCGAAGTACTTTCATGCAGGAACGTCAAAAGGAGATGCATCACGCTCTGCATCTATTGGTATACCTTCGGGAACGCTCACAGGGCTCCAGGACACGGCAGGTGCATTGAGATCACACCTATCGGTGATAAAACATGAGCTGGACTCTGATGCAACAGCCTCCTCATCCGGGGCAGAGAGCAACGATGAAGCTGTTGTGTACAACAATCCACATCAGCAACCGATGCCACTGTAAGTATTTAAAAGATTCTGTTATTGCCTTTTCTATTTCAATGTGTGGGTTGTAATGGCAATATTGATGAATTAAGTGTATATCTGTTACACATAAAAATGACTAACTACTTAATAGTCTGCCTCTATCAACTATACAACTATTGTTCATGCACATTGAATAAAAAATTAAATGATCAATCATATAATATGTAAAACCTTGTAATATGTAAAATACATAATTGTGTGAAAGATTTGGTATACATTTATAAATTTTTATGGAAAAACTTAAAGCTTATTGTAAGTTGGAAACAATGTGAATCATCATGTAAACATTGTTATCTAGATTACAAAAAATTACGTCATGACTACATAATTTGTAGGAAAAGAAATGGCTATAGTTAGGTATAAATAGGACAGGATTTTAAACTTTGGTTACTGACTATTGCATCATATGACGTCATTAAGATAAAATGAACTTTAAGATCCTACAGACAAAAATCATTATTTCTGAATAGTAATGACTTTGTTTTATTTATATGAATATTTAATATTATTGTAAAGAATTTAATCCTCAGTAATAAAAAGAAAACATATTGTTTATAATTTTCTTACCTAAATTAATTTAGAATCATTTTCTAATACTGAATTATTTGATCCTATATATGTTTATAATACAAAATGTGGATTAAATACCTCGGCTTGTTCACAGCTGCAATCAGGTCATTCTAGTAGATAAGCCTTACTATCAGTTGAAAGTAGAACATGGTTTTAAATTAAATAGCGAATTAGTGTTCTATTATTCATGTTGCTTTCATGTAATGTGATTATTTTAGGTGACCAGATGGAATTCTGGAGTGATTTTTGCAAGACCTGTTAAGTGCGAAATAGATTTTACAGGAATTGCAATTTTAATTTCATGTCTATATCAAATGTGATAATAAAAACTAGAATATATTTTTGGCAACTTTTTTTACTTTGTATTAAGAGTTAATGTCATGACTCACATGTGATACAAGATATGTATTTAAATGTAAATAGATAAAAATTTAGTTACTGGATTCGCCCAAACGCCACAGAAAAAGTTGTTACTACTGTTGTTACTCTCAAACCATTTAACAGATCTCTGTGAGGGAGGTAGTCAATGACTGGCAGTAACATATGCTACTTTTTACCACAGCAAAATGACATTGCGTGTTGCATTTTCATAATCCTTTAAGAGCATGATCATTTAGAATAATCACATTAGTTATTGCTTCATTTTATATATAACAGCTGACTGGAGGTTGGCATTGTGATGAAAATGAGTAAGTAGTATGACACATATGAATCGTAATTGGTGCACAGGAACTTGTAAGAACTCTGTCAAAAGCCTGTTGATTAGGTGAATACAATATTTATTCTGTAAAGAGGGATTTTAAATATTTTAATATAATAATAATATAATATAATAATAATATAAAGAACATCAAATAAAGATACTGTAATAATCAACCAACCCTCCTGAAGGAAAATAGAAGATGCAAGAGACAATGGGATTTTGTAAAGAAAGTTTCGTAATTTGCTTATTCAGTAGCCAAAATAAGTGAAAATGTCTAGAAGAAAGGAAAGAAAATTGTAAAAATATTTGGTATAAAAAGTAAAATGCACAGTAGAATAGAAAGAAACATGAAATCAAAAAGATTTTATGAGCTGCATTAGCTTCTTACAAGTGTATATATATCAACAGAAAAGAAATCTTGAAACCCTGGAAAACCTTTTTATTATGGCAACCACCACCTGTCTCTGGAAGCTGCTCATACTGCTTGATCTTGAATTTGCTTAAATACTACCCCTCTCACTCTCACATTTGTATACTTTATCTACACCCATTTCGCGGCGTCCTGCGTGCGTCCAACCGCCTAGACGCACTTGCCAGTCTGTCATAACAACTGACCGTCCCCATGCCATTGCGAGGATATCTGATCTTCTTAGGGGGCCAGGAAGATTTGGCGAGACTTCAACCCTTCTGAATCTGTTATGCCAAACCCCTGTCCACTAATGGTGCCCCAAGCTGATATGATGGTTTTCACATATGCCTTAGAATTTCCTCTTTGGCATATGCAGGTTTTCTTACGATGTTTACCGAAAAGCCTAGAGTATTATAAATAAACCATGCTTATGTTTGGAAAACTCATTGGTACTTGCGGGGTAACCCACGACCTCATGAACGTGAGGCGAGAGCATAACCTGGCTACCACGGCTCTTGTGGGGCTAACTTACATCACACTGCAGTCTAACGTCTGTTTCTTTAAATTCCAGCGAGAAACGCGCTCTGTGGACTTGGCAGCGGGCGCGCGCGTCAATAGCGTCGCGCTGGAGCTGGCTGCAGGCGCAGGTGCAGGAGTTGGACTACAAGATACGACAGCACAACGATCTGCATAGACAGGTCGGTTGAACACAGCCTTTGTTCTCACTGATGATCAGTCCTACCTTTGCAACAGTCTCAGCTGCTGTACATGTTTTGTTCTGCGAGGATTGCAAAAAAGTTTGAACTCAAAAAATATCCTTTTTAGCGTTCCATACTACAATGGTAAAAACGGACCCTGGTGGTGTTATGTTCGTCCGTCCTGCTACCCACTTAAAATTTGAAATAGTTTTAATTAATGCCTGTCCAACTTTATTGCAAATGAAAGAATTAAATTCTACTACCATACCTACCTACATAGTTCAAAACAAACATCTTAGGCTTTATCCATCTTGAATCAGTTACTAGTGTTGTTAAAAGGGTACGTATATTACATTAGATCTCGTCAGAATCCCCAAACCACAGATTATATTAGATCAAAGTCTCGTGGATTTGTAGACGTATCGTACGTACGAAATATACACGTTTAGACATGTTTTACGCACGCACGAGGCAACGGGCAGTTCAAGGTCGCGTCTCGTCAATGAATAAGGCGGTGGGTTTTGTTCAGTTTCGTTTCAGCATTGAATTACAAGATCAAATACTAAAGTCTTATGTACTGTAACATTATCATATTGCTTTACCAAGCATATTAAAGACACAAAGTATTTAAATAAGCTTTTTCTAGAGGCTTTCATGAGGCATGCAATTTTGAATATCTGTAAAAATATCCTTCAAAACAATGCCCCCCTGTGTAGCACTGACACAAATGTAAAATGCCTCAAAAACACAACCTCTTGAATAAAATAAAAAATATATTTATTTATTCACTTGCAGGGTTCGCAAAAATCCGATATTTATAATAAATATCAAAATATCGGATATATATCATGCATATGAAAAGATGCAATTTTCGGCTGCAAGTGGCTTTATTTAATATTTCATCTTTTAAATCAAAAGTGTAAAATAAAGATTTAGTTTGATTTATTTATTTATTATAAAATTAACAAAAAAACAGTCTTTGAGTTTAATAATAATTTATAATCGGTCTTATTTAATCAGTTAACGGAATTAAAATTTATGTTTAAATTTTTATTTAAAAATGTCAGTTTAAAATTGTAATATTACATAGTCCACTTGAGGGTCAGGTCTCAGGTATAAGTCTATAAGCGGGACATCATCTTCTGGCTCCTAGTCTAGTTGACTTTCAGATTATATCTCAATGTTAAATAATTCTTCGGCATTGGGATTACAAACCCAGTCTATATTGTATGTTGGATTTTTTTTTGGGACTGGTTCAAATTCTTCAACATATAAACCAATTTATGAGCTTTCTCGGTTCCTAAATGATTATGAAATTTTTATTGCACCAGGCCAAAATGCTACTGACACAATAAATATCAATTGATATATATCATGATATATATTCGTTGATACTTATCAGCGAACCCTGTTCACTAGCACATCTCTTCCTTCACATCTCTCAAAAAGGCATGTCACGGGACATTTGTGGGCTGTTTCAATTTAGCCCTATTTGTATGGCTTCTTTGAGGGCACATTATTGGGTGGGATTGATTAACTCTGGTTCCTGAGTTTTTTTTATAAAATGAAACATCTGTGAGCAATGTTTGCTAAATAATTTTGGAATAAAAATTATTTTTAATAATACTATATTATGGGTTCTATTATACTTAACCGACGGTATATGGGGCAGACTAGTTCTGGAGTGGAGACCACATACCGTGGGACGCCCCGCCAGATGGACCGACGACAGAGGGCGGAGGGTCGGGTGTGGTGGGACGCCTTAGAAGAGACCTACAGCGCCAGCTATTGACCATTTTATAATAATAATAAATATTACATACATACACTTAAATTTTGAATAACTCATTACCCATTCCATCAGGAGCCATCCAGTTTTCGTAATAAAAAGTAGCATATATTTTATTAGTCAAGGGTTTAAGCTGTCATTGTACCAAGTGTCATCAAAAGCCGTTATGTAGGACGTAACTGAACAACAAACAAAAAACCACACTTTCGACTTCACGTTAGTGTGAAGTGTGATTAATTGATTATCCTTTGCTTGTTAAAAATAGCCCTATTACCCGATAATTTGTTTTTCACTCTTGTTTATGTTTATTGTTGTACTTAGTCCTTGTCTAGCTACATCAACCTACAACCCACGCGCGAGGGTGGGATCTGACTCCCCTTTGCGTGGGCTGACCTATTTCCTTATTTACGAATTCTTGTTAAAGGTATTTTCGTTACCAACTGAGATGATTACATTCAAATGACTGGGATTGCCGTATTGTTCGTGATTTGAAGTTTAGACTCGTAGGAGTATTATTTTGAGATGCCATTCATACAACATAAAAGTGCTTCAGATACGGCCGGGTCGATGGGTAGTAGCGCCCCCGTGTCTGTCTATAAATGACATTAAGCTACCCCCACACTGCGGCGCCCTGCGTTCTAGGAGGGTACCACACATAAGCTGTGAAGGTTTTACACGCACCGCAATTTTACGCGCAATGCAATGAAAAAACTTACCTGAAGGATTAAACCTCTGTGGTTAGTCCAATCTGCGAGAATGACAGCCCGCGGTAAAACGTCGCAACTGACAACGTGTTGCGTTGTGAATCTAGATTTACGGGCTGTGACAATCCCTTTTCGTTTTATAATCTTTACTACAAAGCTCACAGGTTACGTTCAGATCATAGCTGTATTCCTAATTAATCCGAACTCTGTTGTATTCCACCAGGTCCGCGAAGCGAAAGGCCCTGTGGAGTTCGAAGGGGAGCCGGTGGGCTACGAGGGCTCGCTGCCCGGCGCGGGCGAGGGCGACGACCCCGCCGCGGAGACGTGCGCGCGGCACCGGCCGCTGCGGCGCGAGACCTTCAAGAAACGCAAACTGCTGCAGATGCACAACCTGCATATAGCCACCAATAAGGCTGCTAAACCTTCGGATATCAGGTGAGACTTCATCAGTTTGTTGGCTTCCTTTCTTGGATGTCAGCCATCCCGAATATGCGCCACCACTCCAGTCTTTCGCTTTCATCATCCAACTGCCTGTTGACAAAATTTGCAGGCCGTCAATCCATCAATCGTCAATCAATATTCAGAACTCGACAGCCATATCTGTGGAATGTACTGCTGTTCGATATTCTATGGATCATTCTGATCATGTGTTTTTGCCATCCTGTTATTGGCTCTATTTCATTTTATTTATTCATTAACTTAATTGATTGTACGCGAATGTTACAATTTGTAACAGGTGTAATGACTTCCAGCCTTAGCTACTCTGACCCAACTGGTTGCTCAATTCATTTTGGCGCTATATGCCCTTGCTACCCTTATCCAGGTCAAAACATTCCCCTCATTTGTCCTGACTGCTTTGGTCTTTTACATTTCTCTTATGCACCCTCATTTGCTAGACGGCAAATGGAACATTCTTTTTCTACTTCTCTTTTCTATAATTAATTTTGGGCTCAAGGTAGCGTAGATAAGTCCCTGGGACTCGCCTACCTTCACTGGTATTAACTATCTACTAGTGTACCCTGAGAAATGGCGGAGGGAGATCGGCGAGGAGGCGGGAATGTCCTGCGGCTATCAATCTGCGACAAATGGGTTTTTGCAAATCATATTCACCCAAAAAGTAAAAACATGTTATTCTGTGTGCAGGTGTAGATGCCGGTACCCGGTCGAGAGCTGCGCCGTGTGCACGGGCCGCGCGGAGCCCTGCGAGCCGGCGCCGCCGCCCTCCGCGCTCGCGCCCGCGCAGCGCCTCGCGCTCCGCGACCCGGGCTTCCACCCCGTGCTCAGCACCGCCAGAGGTGACCCACCCACCCCTCTTTCACCGCATTGTTTTGAGAAATTAATACCCACCCCGCACGCATTATCAGTTTTGAAAAATTACCTTTTTGTCTATATTCTTTTTAACGCAAGTCCTCCTGGATTGGCCTATCAGAAAGATCAGCTAATCTGCTTCACGAGTCCTGCTAGCTCACACTATAAACCTTCAGACGACGGCCGCCGGTTCGATCTGGAGGAAAGACGCAGCTCCGGGCCTGACATCACGAATCGACAATGACGAACCGTGCTCGTTATTTTTCAGACATATCGCCATCTATCCACGTGGCGGCGCTGACGTCGCGCGCGTGGTTTCTGTCCCGGTGCGCTAAGTCGTGGCGCGGCGCCGCCCACGCGCACTCCGCGCCCGCGCGCGCCGCCCACGCGCACGCGCACGCGCACTCGGCGCGCGCCGCGCACGGCGCGCACGGCTCGCACCACGTCGAGCGCAAGCCGCCGCGACGACATCCTACAAGTGAGTTACGGAGCTTTGTTGCACCGTTTATAGCGCTAACACCTAGGAAACGGTAGTCGCAGACGTGTATAAGTGTACTCGTACGGCTGCGGCCGGAGCAGCCCGGACGCATGCACTTCCACTCAGCTCATTCAAACGGCAGTTTGAATCACGTGCGCGTTCCGGTTCAGTTTGTAAAGTATGAATCTGTGTGGAAGTCTGAACGTCAGAGCAGTGACGGTGTGACATATTCCATACAGTTTGACGCGGACGCATCCGGTTACCTTTTGTATCTTTACAGGAGCGTGATTGCATCGTCACAGGGCGTGCAGCGATGTCGCTTGTCTGTACCGAATGCAGTCGCTTTTTAATTCACATCATCGTGCAGTGTTATCGCCTTTTTGGTGTTTTTATTTTCTGGGTGCAGTAAACGCTTTTCGATACAAGCTTATCGTTAAACATCCCCTTGGGAGAATGATTCGTTATGAATCTGGTAATGTTTGCGAAAATGTCTAAAAAAATTTGAATAAATCCTGTTAACTGCATATGTCACTCAATTTTGTTCCGGTATTTATTTAAATGAAGGATGATTTTCAAATGATCATTTATTCACAAAATCTACTAGAATTATAAAGTTATTATCGTATCATACCTGTTGTCGAACACAGTGAGTAAATAGACAGTTATATTTATATTTATTTATTTCTAACAGCTTCTAAACTTTCATCATTTACAGGATTGAAAAGAGGACGACCTCCCTTATCAAGGAAGGTACGTGAGCGTGAGCGAGAAAGAGACGAGGATACATCCACATCCAGTCACGACAGGTAATTTTTTTAGTTAATGTTGCTACCGTACCCATCACAATGGCTTGCTTCACTTTGAGAGCTGGCTCATGCCCATCTGGAAAAAAATACTTTAACTACTCAAATAAAAATGCTTTATTTAGGGATAACCGTGACCTACAATAGTGTTAGTAGAAACTTATGCAACCCATTCAATTTAAAATCATTAAAATCCACTTATCATTTAAAGTGCTTTTTGTTAGAAAATAACTAGAGTAATTTTTGAAAACTAATTGTATGTATTTGTTTATTGTCTTCGATTTAAATTGAATGTTATATGATTTTGACATTGTTATTATTTATCTTTAATTTTATGTAATTCCGACACAATGCAATTTGTTACGGAAATAAACTAAAACGGAATGAACTGAATGAATTATTATACCAATGTATAAAATAGTAAAATTAGATTTAATAGTATTAATTAGATTATTATGTAATATTAGATTTAATAATTAATGACCGTCAGGTGAGATTGAGGTCAAGCGCAAACCCATTAATAATAAAAATAAAGGTGCCACATATGCAGTCGTACCTATCTGCGATTACTTTCAGGATGCTCTTCTGCCCTGAACTCTCTGTAGAGTAAAGACGCGTTTTTTCGCAAGGAGGCTAATGAAATAAAAATATAGAAATGTACAAATTCAATCCAAATTCAAGGTCCAAATTGCAGGTTTCCTCAAGATATTTTCCTTCTCCGTACGTCCTGTAGTATGCTAATAAACCATATTTAAGTTCCGAATTTGAACCCTCCGTCTCATGAACATAATAAGCCGTAATACGACTGCTGAACATAAGCATCCCCAATAGAATAAAATTTTTGGCGGGCTGTCCATTGGGGGATTTGCCATAGTAGCCACGCTTGGCAGGCGGATTGGTGATCGCAGTAGTGATCTTAATATACACAGGAGGAATCCCCGAGTCGAATTGACACCCACGGGGTTTGGGATGACCGTTTTCAAAGATTGGTAATCATTTATTAAGTCTCAATTGGTAATAAGTTATTTCGCTCGTGTCCAGGCGCGGTCGTGCGAGCACGGAGTCGCGCGCGTACCGGCGGCAGTCGTACGACATCGACAACATCGTCATACCGCAGAGCGTCGCCGCCAACACGCGCCCGCAGATACTCACGTATAAGGAGATCATCACGCCCAAGTAAGTGCCACACTATTAAAAGCGAACATAAACATACATACATAATGCTTACGCCTAGTGTTTGTAAATTCCCGAAAACATACTCCTGGCCGAGAATTAACCATATTTTATTCATCAAATATGTCTCGTACCGCACTAGACATATCTCGTTGGACCAGCCTTTATTTTTTCAAAGCTTAGAATCCCGACGTGAGTCTAGAGACATTGTATTCCTTTATAAAATATTAAACGGTCAAACTAATTCGCCCAACATTCTGTCGAAAATATTATTTCGTTGTAATACTCGATTTACTCGTTGTAACGATTTATTCTCCGTGCCCTTTTCACGTACAAATTATGCCAAAAACTCATTTCTTAGACGTACCTGCGACTCTTACAACAAAACACACTCCGCCATCGATATCTTTAATATCAGTTTGCCCCAGCTCAAGCGCTTGCTTTATATATACAAATAACCTATACACATATATAAATAACTATACACTATATATGTTCAAGCTCACCTGCTCATCATTTTTAGTATATTGTATTATCATCATACATATTACCATCATATTGACATTTCTAAACTCATCCCTAGTATTAATTTTAATTATTTTTTGCCCTCTCTCAATCTGAATCTAAACCTTTTTTTAACTTTGTTCTGCTCATTCTTGCTGTGTGTCTTATATTATAAGTGTTCTAAAAATCTGTGGAAACTGTTTCTGTCAATGTTTTGTTATTTGTCAATTACTATATAGACTTTGTATAGACTGTAAGTTTCCTGAAAATAAATAAATTAAATTAAATAAATTAAATTAAATTACGATTATATGCATAAACACCTATTCAGTTGCATTGGTAATTGTAGGGAAAAGGGGCTTCACTTTTTAAATTCTCATAAATTATCGGCCAGGAGAATGTTCTTGGAAATTTACCAACACTACTCACGCCTTGGCTCCATAGGGGTGGGCAGAGACGATGGATCACCACTTTAATCCTGACACACCTCTCATAAACATAACTTTAATCAGTTTAAAATGATACATTATTTATGAAGCTGTGACTCCCAAACTAGGTAAACTATATTTCAGGAGTCAGTGTCTTCCCTATTACGACTAGTTGAAATAATAAGGACATAAAGTAGAACACAACTTCACAACAACTGTAAATATATAATGAATATTACCATCGCTTTCTTGTACAACACAGGCCACCTTAAAGTTTATATCTTAAGGCTTAATGTTCTAGCTCTTTTGAGCTGTTACTGAAACACCATGTTTCATTTCTACACGCTTGCCCATTAAGAGTATGTATCAGTATGCTTGTTGTTTAAATAAATAAATATGGTGTATAAAACTAGCTGCTGCCCGCGGCATCGTTTGCGTTACTGATGGAATTCTAAAAAGTGCTTACCTCTGTGCATAAATGCAAGTTTCTGTACCAAGCAGTTTGAGCGGTGCATTGATAGTCATTCAGCATGTCTTGCTTTCTGCCTACTTCAACAAGGTACCGGCTTGTTATTTGGTTCAGACATACATAGACTAGGATAGTTAGACGTCAAACGCTTATCAGAAGATGTCACGTGACCCGTTTGAGAGTACAACATAGCTTTGTAGTTCGACGGATATTATCCGAAATGCTCACGTGGGGCAGAAAAGTTGTAGGCTTGTTGTTATTAAAATGCAACAATACCTAACATATTTCAATGCAATGCGTGTATGCAACCATTACACACACATACACAAACCGTGCACATACACATTCGCAAACATGTTTTTTATTTGTATTTCTTGTTTTTATTTTACTAATAAAAAAAAATTACGTTATGCTAAAGTTTCCTTTGTTGAGAGTGAGAGCCTGGTGATTTGTCATACAGGTTTCTACCTAGTACAGACACCAGTCTCGCAAAGGTTTTTTATAATATTACGACTTTATTTAGCCCTTGTTTTTCTTTATCTGTAACCTTTGTGTAGAGAAAATAAAGATATATTTTATTATTATTTGATCCATTTCAAATTGCAGATGGCGAGTGTTAGATCTACCTGACACGCCCCTCAACAACGGCGTCGTGAAATCTACGCGCCGAATGTCTGTTGATAGCGAGGTATGTCAATCAGCTGCGACCTCAACGGTCAAATATCTCACACTTGTTGTGACAGGCCTTTTAAGGTCTTCGGTTTTAAGGCACCTTTTCCTGGCTCCTAATTTTATACAAAAAATATTTATTTTCACAAAATCCACAGCACTTAGTATACAGTATTATTCTAATTTATAGTTCTTACTGCCAATAACGGATTTACAATAATATATTTATATTACAGTCTAATGAAATATGTTTTTATTATGCCGATAACTTCTGCAATTCAACAAACCACTTTTGCCCTGGTACTTTTTATGAATTTTGCTTTCTTATGTAACCTACTGCTTTAAGTCATACAGTGGCAATTGCAGTTTAAATATTTCTGATATCTTCTTTTATTTCAGAATAAACTGCTTGCCATTTTTCTGCTCCATCCGCACGTTTAGCCCAAAAACTGCCGTTGCATTCACTATTACACATATTGAACTGTGATTTATGTTACAATAGCCACCCGATGATTGCCAGGAGGAGGACATATCCGAGGCAGCCGTCTCGGCGCGGCACACGCGCGCCGAGACGCGCGAGCGCACGCGCTACCTGCGCGCGCCGCGCCGCCGCCGCTCGCACCACGACGCGCCCCCCGCCCCCGCCCCCGCGGCAGACTGCCACCCCCCGCGGGACGAGCCTCCGCCCCCTCCAGCGCCCGCGCAGCCGCCCCCGCAGCCGCCGATACAACATGAGGCTAGTTCATACTTTGACTTATATAAAATAGTAATTAAAAATAAAATAAAAAGTATCAGAATCGGTCGCACCTGCCACATCAATAAACATGTTAAGAACAGACTGGACAATTTCTTAAAAGACAATAACCAAGTCGACTAATGATATGGAAGCACCAGCTATAAGCTGCCTTTCCATTTAAAACAAATGAAGTTTTTCATTTACAAACCGTCTACTCTATAATTAGCATATCGTCATTAATTATTCTATATTTTTTATGTAAACTTAACTGCCACATATTTATCTAATATAGCATATATCTAACGCAAATGTTCTTGAACCAATAGTTATTTGTATTTATTATTTTTCTGATTTATATTAGGCATTGTAGTAGAAAAAAAGAGTATCTAAAATCTAAAAATTAATTGCATGTGTATTTTTACGATTCTATACTTTTGTAAACGTCAATTTAAAACTTACATAATGTTCCCAAATAAATTATTTGAAATTTTAACCATCACCTAATTCATCAACAACATTCTATAATATGTCTATTATTGTTAATTCTTATTATTGTTGTAGATTGCCATCACTTCACTCTCACCAATCATCATCATCATCATCACCACTAACCACCATCTCATCTAACTAACAAACAAAAAATAACGTTAACACGTCTCATTATTTCAGACAGTGAGACCATATACACCCAGGCAGTTCCCTCTGAGAGACGACACCTACGTCACCATGCTGTCCGCCATGCCCGACGGGTACCGCCACAGCAGCCCCGAGCCCACGCCGCCCCGGGCCGACGAGGAGGACTACAGGGACGATAACTCGAGCACCCTGTCTCCTTTGTCCCCAACACCGTTTGACGGGGACGATCCTGATGACGTGGAATGGGACCCGAGCGCAGAGAAGACAGAGAAACGGAAAAATTCATTAAGGTGAATCTTTTAAAACTACACAGTAATTCTTACCAATTATTTGAGGTATTGTATATTTGTAATATGGTAACTATGAAAGCGCGGGCGGGAAGATAAGAAGCTTCTTCTGACAGTCCAACCCAACTAGCACACTGGCGAAATATTTTATGTAACTCCATTATGGACCCATTTTATAGCTTATAGATGCATATCACGCCAGTGTGCTAGTTGGGAAGAGTAGTTTTGATTTGCATTTGCCACTTAAATAAAAATTGTTCAAAGCTATGTAATTATAAATTTAAAGGTAAATATTCGAAGCTTTTCAAACGACGTCACTACCGTTACTTTCAAACATTGAAGAGACAATACCCGGGGGCCTGCGTAAGCATAACTAAACGGCCAATTTGTACTCTAACGGATTATGTGCCATATTCGAATAATCGTTTGTCTGTCGTAGTTAAACGCTAAACGCTTATCAGAATAAATAAGATGACCCATCAGAGCGTACAAAATGACTATAGTTCGACGGATATTATCTGAAATGTTTAAGGAGCAGGCCCCCAGTTCATCGTTTTTGTTGTTGGTGAAATATTTAATTAAATCTTTAGGGAGTTATGGTAATGACGGCCATTGAAACGGTCAAATATTCACCCTTTAGCAATCTAACGGATTTTGACAAAGATTCTAGTTATTAAAATATGTAGAGGTATCGTCCGCGTGTTCACTGTCAATATATTAAATTCCCTCGCTAACGCCTGCGCTTTGTATTGTGTTTTGGGCCTTAGGACTGCTAAAGACGCCAAAGAAACTCATCAATAGCCTAGATTATAAGTCCTGAGAGACCAGTTCCATTATGTCCGCTCATGCGATACACAGCTAATCTGGGAGTGATATTCTACTCTGGATTCCATACGGGATTTTCCAGTTCGTGGCTTGCGCTTGTGAGATTTCGCTTCACGGATTATTCTATGCTATTTCAAATAAGCTTTATGAAACATGAGATGTAAAATTTAAATGAACATCTAACGTAACCTAATTCACATCAAATAATGTGATTTGCACTCCAAATACGCACTTTGATGTGCCATCAGTATATTTGGTGTAAATTCAGCATTTATTTGATACGAGTTTAAATATTTCTGGTATACGGTAAAATAGCAAGTTTCTCTTATAATGTTCAAGATATTACTAGATGATTGGAATAAAAAAAATCAAAATGACATTGAACGTTCGACTATTTGTTGACCATTGTGGCTTGTACCATCTATTTTTAATGACAATAATTACACATAGCTCTTCAGTATAGGTTAGTATCAGATATTTATGAGCGGCTAAGGTGTGAAAGTCATCAATAATATCTACAGTCAAACAGATAATATACTGTAATATTTTAAAGGGGTAAAGTTTGTGAGTTTGTAGCGGGTAATCTCTGGATCTACTAAATCGATTTTGAAAAGTCTTTTACCAATAGAAAGCCACATTATTTGTGTGGCTATATATTAAACAGAAAAATAAAATAAAAAGTTACCGCCCAAAGGAGAATGCCCAAAATTGTATGGGAGTTTGCCTTTGAACTTAAATCTTGCGTCTGGATCAAATTGTCATCAAAATATAGGCAAAATACTAAGGATTATTTTAAAAAGAAAATCGTTATGGCGGTCGGCCGGCGGAAATCAATCAACGTTTTTATTATATGTTATTTTTAAACTCCCTATTCCATCAGCTTTAAAAAAAATTGAGGGGATTCATAATTCAGACCAGTGTTTTTGGTACATGAATGGTAAAGACGCATCTTAGGCCCACTTTTGGGCATTCTCCTTTACTTGCGGGTCAGCTAGTATATTATATACTAGCTTTTGTCCGTGTAGGTTTGATATTGATATTTTGGGATAAAAACTATCCCATGTCCTATTCCAGGACCTAACCTATATGTATGCCAAGTTTCATCTCAATCCCTCCAGTGGTTGAAGCGTGATTGAGTAAAATACATCCAAACTTTCGCGTTTATAATATTAGGGGGTAATAGACATCGAAAATATTTGCACATCTTAGCCGATAATAAATACCTATGTAATGCTGATTTGTATCTATCGAGTCAACCATGCCAAGTATTTGGCAAATATTTGTACTACTGAAGTTTGCAAAAGACACAGAGAAGAGACACAATGCTCTATATTGCTGTAAAAAATTAGGTTACCTTTTAAATTATATTGTTTTAAACGCTTCTATTACACAATAATAAAATACCCGATGATAATACATGATTTAGTATCGAATATAAGTTCAACTTTATTTGACACATTTTCAACTAATCCACTAATTATTTTCCAATTCCCAAAGTAGTAGAACAAAAAGTACAGACGTATTGCCCGCAAAACACATCGCCATCCATCCATCGACTCACACATCGGTCGGTTCAGTAGTGAAACAACTAAAAAAAGTGATGTTTTGAGTAAGTAATATGGCATTACTTACTCAAAACATCACTGTTATTAGTTATTCCACTAATGAACTGATCTATGCTGACCCTGCTTCGCCTTATCCGGCATTTACCAGTTCAATAAGACATAATCTTAAATATCTAATACCATACATACATACTTATACCATAAGAAAACTAGACTAATTTTTATAAGAGTCGAGAACTTAAAAGTTCATCTCAGAACAGTGTTTTTAGAGTTGTTCCCCAGTTGCACTGACCTATCGATATGTTTGCCGGAGATCGCGAAACCGACCGATGTGTAATGGTTAAGATAATATATTAATGGTCATACTGTTTTATTCTTTTATTTTTAATTATAAACACCCAGCATAGTGACTTTCGCGAATTAATTAAGCGATGTGTATTGCGGGCTTAACTTATATATTTCATTTGCTTCGGAGAATGTAGAAACTAATAAGTTTTTTAATCAGTTATTCAAATTTCCAAAAGTCACTTCATAGCAGATGTTTTTCGATACCAAATGCCTCTGTAAGGACTTGTTACTAACAACAGATGTTCAGTAACATATAATTTTAAATAGTTATTGTGAGTTCTAATACGACAATGATTAAATATAATGAAATATTGAATTGTTTGCCTGGGTTCGAGTATGAAGGACTTTTGTGTAAAGATTGTTCGATTTAATCTTAAATTACTCAGTAGCGGCTATCAGTTCCCATCTAATTATTAACTTAAAATTCTCATTCGAAATGCTTAAAACATAATTTGCGCGTTATGTAATTTTTTAATATCATTCATATCCATTTAGTTTTTATGCCAAATCGCGGAAAATAAATAATATTATGGTATTTCCATAATTTTCTCATTGGTTCTGGATAATTTATTTATATTAAATTTTAGCTCAACAGGTCCAGTAACATTAGAGTTATCCGCCAGACAGGCCGACGGACAAAAAAGCTTCTCCATTCGTTTTGACGAGTGCCTAAATAGCCTAATTTAAAAAATTTAGCCCTTTCTGAGCCGCTCCTGAGCTCCCGAAGCTTTATTGTTTGTAAGATGCGAACGAATGTGATAAGGTCAAACCAAACTAAAGCGTCCTGCTTTCCTCCGCCGCTTGCAAGTCCGCGGTGGCGATCAGTAACTTCCAGTGCTTGTATGGGAGCGCTAGGCGCAGCGATAACGTATCAATACTCGAGACTCGTGTAGATAGCAAGGATAAAAATAATTTAAAAAAAAAACATTTTTTTCTGTAAACGAAAGTGACATAATAAAATGTAGGGGCTGATGTCTCCTTTTATACTCTGAGAGCCTGAGTTAGGAGGCACCGCTCTTTACAAATATTGTACTCGTATCCGTGTCATTTCTAAATATTGTTCGTTATTTCTTATTTTACTAGGTACTTATTACTACTTATTTGATATGGAGTGAAAATTAATTAAAAAGGATAACATATTTAACAATCTCTTTGATGAAATTGACACTTCAGAAATTTTATGGTGATGACAGGACGCAGAGTTGAATGCAAATTGAACGCAAACTGATCGCCACCGCGGACGTGCACGCGGTCGCGGGCGGAACGCGTTGGTTTGGTCTGACCTTTAGTTTGTATAAGTTATGCATATTAGTGCATTTAAGTATTTGTACAAATTTGTATAGGATAAACAAGCACCCACTGTTGTACTATATAATTATAAAACAATCTTTATGGCTATTAATTGATGTATACTGATATTTCCTTAAGCTGTTTAAAAATCAATTTCTATTAACTTAAAATTAGTTGCTCAGACCTGGCCTTTACTGCGCATTTTCCAGATTAAGATAATCATTGTTTCTTGATGTTTGGTAACAATTTTAGCTTCTCATTGCTCACAATGAACGAATGAGAATCGATAATGGCTTTCAATAGTTAAAAATCATTTCGCTGGTTGTAGAATTTTTATTTCTTTAACAAAACAAATTGAATAAGTTAATCTTATGCTGTACTCGTATATGAAATCATTGCGTTTATGCTAAGTGGAAAGCCAAATTCTATTTATCTTTAATAACATTCCTGATATAGGTATCTTAATATAAAAAAAGAACTCATGTGTTAATTTAAGTATGCATAAATTATATTAACACTGTCAATATGACACATTGGAGGGAGTTTTTTTATTTATTTTGGGTGCCCAGAATATGTGCTAAGCCATATTTTGGGTGCCCAGAATATGTGCTTAGCCATATTTTAGGGTGTGTTCAGATGGCAATATTGCAGTCATTAAGTCCTATTTTTTCCTATGCATGTCCTATGCATTCAAACCATTTAAGTCTTATTTTTCTTTCTGTATAGATCGTTCAGTTCACGACGGTATTCGCCCCGCTCTAAATCGCTTGCTATTCATTGTATGCGTTATATTGTTCGTCATTAATGTCCGCATACGTACATACATACATAATGCTCCTGAGGGGTAGGCAGAGACGTTGTATCGCCACTGCGCGATCTTCATAAACGTCGCAAAGCGACTTTGCTTCGTCCGCTTTTCGCCCCGTGATACCACGTATACATGTGCATACCTACACTAAGATAATCACGTCTCGATTAGCGGCCCGCGTCCCTCGATCACCTTTCGCGACACAATAGCGGGACGTGCCATGGTGAATTGAACGATTTATATAAAATGATTTCTGTCTACTCCGCAAGGCATTGGGTGAGTGGGTTACACTATTTTATTGACAATATTCTTCTCCCAACTACTACAAGGTGGTATGTTAAAGAGGAATGGCAATATAATGAGACATAAATACATAATGCTCACGGCTTGGTCCCTGAGGGGTAGGCAGAGACGATGTATCGCCAGTTTGCGCAATATAATGACAGTAGCATTAAAAATAATTATTACTGACACAATTACCTGATTTTATTTTGGATGGATAACAACTTCCACATTCGCTTTACAACCACATCCGTCAGGTCTGGTGGAAAAAATTAACATTTTATGCCATTTTTCGCTGATATGGAAGTTTTTTCATTTCTATTCAAAATAGAATCTTGTTAAAATGGAATAATTTATATTAAAGGTGTAAACCCCACCCATAGGGTAAAGATATGTAATTCCTTATCTTTTTAACCCACTGTGTCGACATGGTAAATGTAATGAAACTTAAGAATTAAAAAGTTCATTCTGTATGATAGATAATTGATCAAACTACATTAAAATTAGAGGGTGCATTTATTTATTAGATAGCATGTTAACTATTTTTGTTATTATTGGTATAATAATACTAGTTTTCCTGGAATATGTGTAAAAAAAATCGGCTACAACTCAATCTGATCTGTATAACATTTTGTGTGCGGTATGCTTAGAGAGAGTGACAGACCTTTCACCAAGGTAAACCTACAGAGCTAGTAAATTCCAATTTGTGTTTCCATCAGGCTCCATTGTGTTGACAATTATTCTGCTAATTTGACGGTTCTAACATTCCCATTAGCAGAGTCATCGTCAATCGCCTGCAAGTTTGTATTTTGTTTCCGTACTCAAGTGAACCTCGACCTGTCTTCTCTAGATGCCTACTGTAAGCATGTCGGCTAATATCCATCAAACTACATTTTGTACTCTGTAATGGGTCTTTTGACGTATACAGATAACGATTGCCGTGTAACTACGATAGTTAGACGCCAATCGCTTATCAGAATATGTCACGTGACCCGTTAGTTAGAGAGTACAAAATAGTTTTGTAGTTCGATGAATGTATGCGAAAATGCTTACGAAGTTAGCGCACTGGCCTAGATTCGATTAAGTACTGAATCAGAAGCCAAAATTAACCTGCATGAGACAGCACAAAAAACTCGGATAACAATTTAAATACATTTATACAGCAACAGAAAAGAATATTGGAAGGGAGTTTTACAGTGGGGGACCGAGTTTTAAGTCCTTTAGGGCTTCGGGGAGTGAGGTGGAGTGAGGTAGGAGGGAACGTCAAACGTACGTATCGCACACCACTATCAGATAACTCGTAATAAAAATCTTTTATACAAAATATTAATACAGATGACGGTAAAACCCCACAAAACTGGTTTCTCAGTTTGACTGAGGGGAGCAATCTCACACAACCATATGTAATATTATCAAAGCTAGTGTTCTATACGTATCTATGTGGCTTACACACTCAACTGTCACAGTCCCCCAACGGTCTTTTAACTCGGTCCCTCACTGTAGGTAACATGTATATAATGTAATGAATGTTTCATATTAAACTCGTTAATTATAGAATATTTTGAATTTTCAGCTAACTCTATTTTTCCATCAGAACTATGTATTAAGTCACCCCCACACTGGTGCAGTGGCGGCCAGTTGTGATATATGGGATTGTATGGAGAACCCCACACTGACGCAGTACAATGTGTGGAGATTATGCCGCGCCATTTTGGGGGTGTCTTTAAGAAAGTCAATAAACTGTGTATAATTTAAGTGGGTGTGTATTAATTGTTGGCTATAATGTAACACTAGAATGTCTAGCTGTAAGTCAGCCCTCGGCCGCTAAGCGGCTTTGTAAATATAGCAATAATTGGGCACCGAATAGTAACTAATAGACTGGCTACAAGTTAATGCATAGAATCTCTTTAAGAGTTGACGTTCTGCGTTCCGTATGCATGACACAAAATAAATTTAATATCAGAGTATAGTAAACAAAACTCTTGATATTTGCACGAACCCTAGCAAATACGATCTACAGTGTGTCTAAGCAAAATTGTATATTTCATATGGGCTGGTGAGCGTCTAATTGAGACATACATATAAAATAATGCCAAATATTTATCTAACACTCCCTGAGTTCTGATTCAGAGATAGTTTCGTTTAGCACATGTGAAAGGTATTAAGCCAACATACTATTTAAAGTCGGTGGTAAGTATGGCACTTCGGCAATATTCGTTTGTATACAAATCTATTGCGAATTTCTTACTGAATTAAAACCGTATAGCTTGCGACATAGCGTTCTTTCTGCCGTAAATGACCGAAGATTGCCGACGTGCCTTACATGTTGCCTTGAACTGGCACCATCCTTTTTGAAAAAGACAATTATTGCTGCGATGCTTCAAAAATATTTCTCCCAAAAACGTGACATCACAAATGTCGCTTTTATTAAATATAAATAACACAAGTATAATACAAAAAATTAATAAGTACGGAACCAACATCAAATGAACAATGTTCATTCAAGACCAGTGTTTCCTTGTCATTGTATATAATTCCCAATATATGTGATACATGAAATTGCGTGTGTGTGTGAACGATTATTTGTGTGCATGGCTTTTTGACTACTCAATAAATAGTTTTATTTAACGAAATAAAGTTCGTTTCAGAAGTGTTCAGTATTCAATACTAAAATTTCCTTGGCGAAATACACTTCGACATAGTAGTGCGAATTCGACCATATCTCGATGGTCATACGTTCTAAGGTTAAAATTACCCAGCCAATCGTATTTCGTGCAGTTCACGACGGCACGACCCACTCCTCTATTTCGCTTACGTTTAATTGTATGCCTTATATACTGTGTTAGTTCTATCGTTATGTACTAATCATCAGTATTAGATACGTATACTAAGATCCTGACGTCCCGCGCCCCGTGCTTACCCCTCGAAATAGCGGGACGAGCCATCGTGAATTGTACGATTTATCAGTCACCAAAGCATTTGATAAAAAGTATAATAGACAAAATATTGATCACACTATTAAATATTGCATTTAAAATATGATGGCATCGGTTTTCAATTTGAAATCTTAACAATGTCTCATTATCTTGTATTTATTTGTAAAGGGCGACGCCTGTGTAAAGTGGTGTTAAAAACTAGCTTTCGCCTAAGATAATAATTGTTTATCATTATCGATTCAAATTTTATCAAACAAATTCAAGATTTCGTTTGTTTGGAATGGCTCTGCAGGTATTAACCATTCCTAAGAAACGAAAATCTTGAATTTATTTGATAAAATTTGAATCGATAATTGATACACCATTATCTTAGGCCAGTATGAAATATAGAAAAAAAACGTGTGAAAGGGGTCCGAACAAAACACCTAATTGTTTAATAAGTTTCTAAGTTATAAAGTTTTTCTGTGTTACTGCTTTCCTTGTGTCATACAATGTAAATTTTATAATCGAGGGTGTAATCAAATGAAGTTCTATTTCAGTTGTCTGAGAAGCCAAAGTCTTCTTGTTGTTTGTAATAAATAAGTGTAGTTTAGGTTTTTTAAGTGACGATATGTGTCAGTTAAGTGCTTGAGAAATACAAATGTATGTATAGTATAAAGAATAAACGTTAAAATTGATGAGTTATCTATTGTTTTATTGTATTACTAGCTGTTGCCTGCGACTTCGTCCGCGTGGACAAATTATTATGTATTTCCCGTAGGAATGAGATGTATTTTCGATATAAAAACTATCCTATGTCCTATTCCTATATGTGTGCCAAGTTTCATTCTGATCCGTCGACTGGTTGAAGCGTGATTGAAGTAACAATCATTTAAATATCCAAACTTTGACATTTATAATATTAGTGGGGTGAAACTTCGCACCAGTTGGTCGCCACAGGCACACCCCCGACACTCCATACAAGCGGACTGATTTAATTATTACCTAGTACTACTACAGGAATACCAGTCTGTCCGTGTATTTGTGTGAGCGCGAAAATAATAGGGCAGGCTGCTGCACCCAGCGCGATCGAGAGAGGGACAACGTACGTCAACAACATAAATGCTTCTCTTTATAAGCGTCGATCGCGCCAGCCCAGTAGTGCGTACTGCCAGCCGTGCTGTTTTGCGGGCGCGGGGGGAGGTGTGTATTACCAAAGGTAATATATACTAGTGTATTACACAACGCTTCGAGCTATAAGCTAGTGTGATCGGAAATATTATGTGCCTTTAGTTCGTAATGTCCGAGATGGGTGTGATGTAACTGCAGCTCGACGTCATCCAGGGTCAGATTACTGAAATTAGACTTAACGAGCTGGAAACAATGGTACCTACTACTGACATAAGGAGGATTGACGCACCCTAAAATAGGTATTCACCTTCTAAGGCTTAACAACTTTTGGGTCTTCATAATAAAGAAAAATAAGTAACCTGAGTGATACATTACACAATTTATTCAGAAATATAACATACATAAGTAGGTAAAATTACAAATACTATAGGCCATACGACTGCTTGACTAGTTTATCTACCAAATCTAAATTACTCACTGAAAGAATCTGCTTTGATTACAATTTCGTTGGCAAAACTGGATAAGTACAGGTTAAAAATAAGCGAAACCGTATAAAAATATTCGCATAAAGTTAGGCCCAAGTTTAACATTCCAAGTCTTGTTTATAATTAAACATTTACAACCATAGCTCAGTTGGGTTACACTGTTACGTAGGCCATACAGTAATAAATGTGCAGAAAACTATTCAAACGTGACAACACATGGTATTCTTCGATATCGACAGAAAAATTAAAATTGCGTCAAGAACTATGAACATCATATTTTTCTTACGAAAAGTCCGACTTATGGTTATAATCTCAAAACGTCTCAAGAGTTTTCTGCATATTTATTTATTGCGAGGACACATGCATACCACCTCGTTCGTGGTCGCAGTGCTAGAGGTTGTGGGTTCGATTCCCACTTCAGTCAAATAACTGTTCATAGAAGATAATACTGGTCTGGGTGTTTAATTTTTGTATTATCACTATCTTATATATTTTTTAAATTCATGCAGGCCAAGTCACGATCAACAGCTAGTGGTGTATAAGCTTTAATATATCGCACCTACAATCAAATAGAGTTACAACTCGAAAGTGGGTCAGGGTGTACCAAAGGAGGCGCTGAGGAATTAAAAAATAATAATATCAAAAATTGTTTGTACGTTCATACTGGTCAAGTAGAAGAAAAGGAGGCAGGGCACTGAGAAAAAAAATCCTTTGAAAACAGCCTGGACAAAAATGCCCATAACACACCAAAATGAGGTTTTCTCCATAGTGCCCCCTTTTATACACTACAATTGATCTATCTGCTAAAAATGGGATGTTTTGCATTGGATGAAAACGCTATATGGCATCTCCCCTCTGGGTCGGCCTTGATTCTAAGCACCAGTAACATATTCTAACATCAACTACTTGAAGTACGTAACGATACATCCAAAGTTCTTAAGAATACATATTAAGTACATAACATTATATAATTATATCATGTATAACTTACATACTACCATTGTATAAACTGTACAACAACTTAATCAGTATAATATGACACAACCTACATTACAAAAAAATCAATATATCCTAATGATAAACATGGCACTATTAATATTTAAACAACTTAAAAAATTTCAGTTATTTCATTTATACAAAACTTATAATACAATCACGTAATTAGACGATTAATTAATACTGCAAAAAATCGCTAAACAAGAATGGTGAGAGCTACACAGCCTTTTAATAAACTTAATAAATGCATTAGGAATGTAATTAGTTTGTTAATATCATGCACTTACATGTACAACTTATGTAACTAGATAAAAACAGTACCTTTTGAGTATTCATCGGTAGTGAACTTTTGATGACCACTGGTCTAACATGCGTTTGATCTATTGTTGCAAATAAATATATATACTATTAGGGAGGACCACGTGTGGTGGTGCTCATTTGGGAAGGTCTATGTCCAGCCGTGGACGTCCTGATATGATGATGATGATATTAGGCATGACCTGCAAACGTAATGTATATTGCATTCCTTGCGTCTCGAAAACAAAATAAATAACAGATGGGTCTTAAGTAGATAGCTGTTTACATGGTAATAAAAACCTGTTTTGACTGCTGGTGACCCTTTCATGTACATGTTTGTGTACGTGCCGAAACGTGGACACAGACAGTGGGACTAGTCCGAAAACTCAAAGTCGCTCAGCGAGCTATGGAAAGAGCTATACTCGGAGTTTTTTCTAAGGGACAGGGTCCGGAACGAGGTAATCCGCCAGAGAACTAAAGTTTTCGACATAGCTCAAAAAGTTAGTATGTTGAAGTGGCAGTGGGCTGGTCACATCTGTCGGAGAACCGATAACCGTTGGGGTAAACGAGTTCTCGAGTGGAGACCGCGACTCGGAAAGCGTAGTGTGGGACGCCCCCTGGCTAGATGGAGTGACGATCTGCGTAGGGCGGCTGGCAGACTGGATGAGAAGAACCGAGGATCGGGTTCATTGGCGCGCCTTGGGAGAGGCCTATGTCCAGCAGTGGGCTCTTACAGGCTGATGATGATGAAATAGCGTTGGTTTTCGTATGACTATTGGTTTGGAATGAAATACAGAAACGACGCGACAGAAGTCGCGGGCATAGGTAGTATTTGAGGACATTAGCCATTTGATCTAGTACAGTCTGGAATCATTCATTCTATAAGACTACATACTCTTTGTGATAATTCAGGGGGTAGCATCTGCGACGCGGCGGGTAGACAGCGGCAGACAGTCTAGTTGATGTTCCGACAGAGGTCCTGTATACGGCGCGCGTTACACTCGCGGCAGTAGAGGTGGCCATCCAGGGGATAACACCCGCGGCCCTCCTGGCGGGAGGACAGCGAGGCGCCGCAATCCTCGCACGCGTAGCACGCGTAGTGGAAGCTCCGGTCCAGTGCTACGATGCGCACCGTCTCCTCTGCACCGCCTTCTGGTACGATCGGCTCGCGGCACTGCGCACAGCGCGGCGCGTACCTAAGAAAAAGAATATATAAGCTTTTGGAAAGATTTCCAACAAAGACTTTGAGTCATCTTATTTTGCTGACTGCATCAAACGTTTCCATGTGGCACAGAAAAAATAATCTACTTTCACGTCCATTAATCATGTAATTATTATTGTAAAAGGGATTGTAATAAGTTATGATGATGATGAGTCATAATCATAATTTATGACTTATATCATTAAAATTCAGTTACATAATGTTAACAATAATATGAAAACAAAAAAAATTAACTTCATGGCAAAATAAACTTGCAGTTCAGCAGGACCAACCAGCAATGAAATCATTCTTCCACCACACAAATAAATTAACCCTCTTACCTTTTATGAAAATCTTCAATACAATGAATACGGTTCACAGCATCCACAGTAAATGGGATCCCATCCAGGCTTTTTTGGCAGACGACACATGTGAAGCAGCGAGGATGGTACGGCTTTCCTGTTGCCCTCAAGATACGGTCCAAGATCGGGTCTCCACATACACAGCATTTTTCCAGGGTGTCAAGGTAGTCACGCTCGCAAAGTGCGCGGCCTTGGACTGCATAGAATGGCCGACCCTGGAAATTGTAGTCAGGCTTTAATAACAGAGTCATGGAACTTCAGTTTTATGCATCGTCAACTATAGTAATTACTTATACCATTTTAATTACATTAGTCATCCCAAAAGGCCTATGGATGTCAATAGGCTGATGAAGTGATGATGATGATTAGAAAAAAAACAGAAAATAATCAGCTAACGCATACGCATACCTGCAGATTGATTCCGCACTGTTGACAACAGAAGCATTTGATGTGATAAATCCTCTCCATAGCGGAGCATCCATTAGTCTCCCCCATAATTTTCTCTCCGCAACAGTAGCAGTTCCCACAATACAGCTCATCCTCGGGCTCCGGAGTGGGCTCCGTTGTCGTACCAACGTAACCACCATACAGCGACGCACCAGACAATTGGCTGCAAGGTCTAGGGTTGATAGGTTCGTAAAGTGACTCGTAAGTAGACGAGGTTTGAGAGCCGCCGTAAGTGGAGAAGTCCTGAGCGTTGACAGAGGCTGATGAAGGTGGATACGCAGACCCTGGCCGCCGGAGTTCGGAGTAATTCGACTGCGCGCCCATATCACTTATCCTAGACACTTCAGACCTTGTATCTCTGTCGTAAATCCCATCAACGTTACGCTGCAACGGAATGTTGGAATATACGTGATTTGTACCTCCCGGGGGTAGCAAGTTACTGTACAGCAGTACATCGCCGCTTCGCGCTCGGGATGTATTCCTTACAATACAACTTTTCACTGGCACCAAATTAGAGTATGTGGAACTCGTCCGGCTGCCGCATTCAAGTCTTGAGGAGTAGGACGGTTCGCAGGCAGACTTGACCATGTAGCTTTGAGGAATCTGTGGTAATGGAGCTTTATTCTTTTTGGGTGGAATCGAGGGTTTCGTCTTCGCCGCGTTTATGTCATCTTGTAATTTAGCGTCCAATTCGTTTGCGTAGATCCTTAGTTCAGCTAACTGCTTGTCGAGAGTATTCATTTTTGTACGTTTCTGGCCACTTAAACAAAAAATTGTTGCTAATTAAATTCATAGAATAAAAATAAAGAAAATCGTTAAATCCACCTTGACCACAGAACAACAATACCAACCTTGACGCAAAGGAAAATGACATTTAGCTGAATGCTTTTTTTTGAGTTCGGGTATCGAGTATCTCACTCTATACAGCCTAGTCTCAAAATACAAATCTAAAAGTAAACAATGAAACCAGGCACACTGTGCGCTTATTTTCTCATCAAGGATAAAGGAGGATTTCATGATCAATAAAAAATTAGGTTTCAGGCATGATACAAATAGTATTTTGAGAAATTTAACGAGGCAGGATTAAGAGTTCGTTAATAATCGTAACGTTTCCAATTAAAATTTTATTACTATGTTTGTTAACTTTTACGCTAATAAAACATTAAGGCGCTGAAATAATCACTACCGTTTTCAAGACACGAAGTTTGTTTTTCTTTGCGTCCAGCATGGAATATAGTTTAAAACAATTTTTATTAAGTTCTACTGTATTTTTTCTTCAGGTATCCGTAACTTATTTTAGTTCTTATTTAAATGTACTAATCCAATGACAATGGAAGGTCATTGTACGAATCACATTTTATTATATTTGATGTGTAAATTCTAGCTGAAGCTTGTCTACTGTTTCAATCACGATCTACTGCTTAATGAAGATGAAGGTAATTTAAAATAAAAACTAATTAAATATGTATGTACCTATTTATTTAAGTATATCATGCAAGTTTATGTCATATAAATATTACATGTACACTGTTTGCACCCAGTACTCCCATACCTCGAAAAATTCGCGATCACCCAAAGGTTGCCTAGAAGAAATCGTTGAAAGCGATAAGGCCGACATTGTGCAATAGATTCATCCTTCTATGTTTTTTATTTATATATAAAATTTTATATATATAGGTATGCAATAAAGAATTTTTGAATTTGAATTAAATAGGTAAACAACAATACCCAGTTAAGCGGCTGGATCGGAAGGGCCGAGCACTGTTTAGTCCAAGAAGCTTATATAAGCTTTGAATATAAATAAGCTACTTGGTTTAGTCCAACTTTAAAGTTATTTTATTAGTAACGCTCAGGTATACCTTCCTTAGAGCTACACGGCAGCGTCGACCGTTGTTCCTATGTCAAATAAAGGTTAGTCAATGATAAAGCTGTGCCTTGTCTACTCACTAAACCTTATGAAACAAATATTTATCTAATACCGGACATTGGCTGGATTGAAAATCAGCAAAAGCCATTATATAAAAAAAAACTACTTTGTTTTAGATTTCACTACAGAGCAGTCTGAAGAGGAGGTAATATTGAACATAATTTTATTTTACTACGAGTATTTATTAAAGAATACCCGCGAGCCATGCAGAGATGATGACATGTGTGACGTTCTTGTGCTAACTTAACTTTTATATTTTTTGGCGACAAACTGTCAAATTAATACTGAAAATGTTTTTACAGCCGCCTTCTCTCGTATTCATTTCCAAGAGAAGGCCGCTAAATTCTAAAATAAAAAAAGGGTGCTGGTTTTCTACAGTCCTATGATTTATGAATTCTAATCATGCAATTTTTGAAAAAACTGTAATAGGTAATTTTCATAGAATTCTAGGAAACTAGTGAGGCACCATTTCTGTGTCACTTTCTCAAAATTCCTTTTTTAAATATAGTGGCCTTCTTTCCTAGGGCAGAAAACTACTTTCATCAATATAGCAATACCGACTTAACTTTAATTTCTTTTTATTTCAGTGGCACATGGACTTTATGCCGGTAAGATTGGAATTTTTCCTGACCTAGTCTTAGCCTAGTGCATTGGCACAGGGATGAAAATGTCACTGTATTTCTATTTATTCTTCAAATTAGAATCATTTAATAAAATTAAATACATTGTTTTATATTCAAAATATCCGAAATAACAAGACTAAAAATAGTGTAATAAAATCAAATTAAAAATTATAAACTACATTTCGTCGGCTCTTCGCAAGAAGTCACTACTGCATAGGAATAACTGTAGCCGTTATTAGTTTTTGCAATAAGTCCTAACAATAAGTCAGTGATTTGCATTGTACTCCACAGACGGGATACCTACCGGACAGCGTTTATAGAGAGTTAGCGTGGTACGGCATACTTCAGATCCAGCCACTTCACCACAGCTCGAAGCATAAAGTTGCAGCTCAGTTGATTTGGGAGCACACGCTCGGGCGTCCCCACGTCATTATGGAAAACCCGCCACAAGTATGATTTTTTTATTACAGTAACACGTTCGTTGACAGTATCATTGTATAATATTAATCTATGGACAGTATGTTGGTAGACGTCATACCGGTGGCTCATAACGCCATTGTACGTCTATGGACGATGTATTTCGTATTGTTTCGTCGTCTAGTGCATGACAAACTTACGTCAGCCTTCGACGAAGTCTTCGTCAAACTTCAAGGCCAACATCAAATTCCGTCGACAATTTTTTTTAATTATCTACCTAGGCCCATGGGATTTTGGCATTCTCGGCACTTTAACATTTATTTGATTATAGTGAGTGAGATTAGACACTAGGTGAGAATCTTTGAATGAGTAAAAATAAATATTTGCAGGTCCATAGAACATATTTATTTATCTTAACACCCCCAGCCATAAATTTATGATCCCTCAATTAGAAATAAGTTATATTTCTCGGTCGTCGTCAGTTCTATTTTCCTATTAGCCAAGGTAATTAGCGTAACTACTTCAGCAGTGTAAGGTGTTTGTATCAATTTGAAAACCCCATTATGACTAATTGGAAATACCTCTAGCTGATATGTTCTTTTTTGTAGTCAACTCAATCGCCAGGGAGAGTAAGCAGGCAGATCTTGGCTGAAGAAGCTGCAAAATGGTCCCGAGAGCAGCGTGCAGCCCAAGAGGTTCTCATGGAAAGCATTAAAAGCGGCGGCAACGGCCTCACTGTCAGAACTGTAGTCAGCGCTCATAATAAAACCATCTATATTATACAAAATGGTAATGTCTAAAAACATTTTGTCATATTTTAGCAATTTAAATACGATAACAAAGCATTTGTAATCTAGACAAAAATAAATGAAACCGAGTTCGTTAAAATCAGAACCAAGTTAGTTTGAAGCAATGAAAAGGAAAAAGGTATGTATTCCCAAACTAGGATTTTCTCTTTCTTTTTTTCATCGCAATCGGCTAACTCCATCAAAAATTAAAAAATAAAATCATTATGTTCGGTATAATTCAGATTGCCATTTTTTTGGACTACATTTGGAGCTGGAGTGGGAATGGGCGTGGGAGTTGGCGTTGGCGTGGGCGTGGGCGTGGGAGTAGGGTCGGGGTTTGTGTCGTAGTGGAAGTCGAAGTCGGACCGAGAATGAGTAGTCCACGCGAGCGGACATATATTAGTTGTATGCAATATAACAAAGAAGTATAATAATGTTCGGTGCAATTCAGATTGGAATGAGTTAGGACTACATTTGGAGCTGGAGTAATCGTGGGCGTGGGATTGGGATTGGGATTTGTATTGGGAGTGGGCCTACGAAGCCTATATAGTGGACAATTGTTACTTATATAAGAAATTCATCCATCCCAAGGTATTTAATTTCGGGGTTGGTGTAAGTCAAATGTTGACGTATAAGTGACTGCGGGATCCCGACAAATCGAATTCTAAGCTGTTTGTTTCTTGCCACAACACAAAGACTTTTTGTTGTCTTTTCTTTTGAATGAAGTGACCAACTCACTCGTTTTCAGGCAACTACTATCATTGTCCGCCGGGTACTGAGCCAGATCTGGACTCGTATAGAGTCCAAGCGAATATGCATGAGCGCAAATGCACCTTTGGTAAACAATCTCAGCTAATAGCCATTGATCCATGTATTGAAGCGGAAATGGCACCAATTGAGTATTCTTTTCATGAAGGCTGGATGTTTTGTCTCGGAAACGGTGATAGAGAGAACAATTATTTTCAAAACGGTACTTTGGACTGTGGTAACAAAACCAAGGTAAGTTGTTTGTCAGTAGCAGTGTGTTTTTGAGACCTAGGTTGGAACGCAGAAGGGCAGACAGAGGTATTACAATGGATTTTCAACAACACGAATTATTGTAAAATCACTATTAAATTAAATTAAATAAAACTTTATTTCAGACAGTAATTAGTCCATAATTTTAATACATTTTTTTGTTGTTCAAACCAAACCACCCAAGAATTTATTTATTTACATGTCATGATCATAAAAATTTTACACAAATTAAATAAGATCAAATTAAATAAAATAAAATCAAAGGAAGAACTAATTAATGTGTGGTAGTGCTGCTCCATCATCGAAACCGACGCAATTGCAATACATACTTTATAACACTTTAATTTTAGGTGTCAGTCGACGAGTTCTTGGATATGTGTGCGATTGACAACAACGTCGTGATAACCTTTGATTATTTTGGCGACGAACCTCGAAAAGACATGTTGCATAATGCAACCCTTTGTGTCACATGGGATCCGTGCCGTTTGTCTTACTTGTACCGCCTTGAGGTATTCTGTTATTTATTACCTAATTAACGTACTGTATAGATTTTTTTTGCCAGCCAATTATCACACGCAATGTCCTCACATGCAAGTCCTATTTAAAAATAACAGCCAGCTAGATCGGCACGCGAAGGGTGGGACGATTCGCCGCCAGATAGACCTACGAACTGATGCAGGCCCTCATTTAGGAACGTTTGTGTCCAGCAGAAGACATCGTTTTGCATAATTACGCTTCTCTACATAAGCCACTTTTTAAGCCTGTATTCTTACCACAATTAATTTGGTAGATCGACACTGGTGTTACTTTTTCAACCGACTTCAAAAAAGGAGGAGGTTCTCAATTCGACGGTATTTTTTTTTTTTTGTTTGAACTTTTAGCCACCGCCAGTAGAAATGACCCCTGCGTTCCCGACTTCAACTGAAAATCCGTGCGAAACAACAGCTTGTCCTGAGTGTCTGGAGGGCGCTACTGAAGAACAAGGAGTACCTATTGAAGGTGAGATATTTTTGGAGAAAATATTCTTTATTGTTGGGTATATTTAGGACCAAACTCAATTTTTTTCTCTAACTAAACCGGAAGAGAAAACGAACGTGACCTGCGAGACGTATTTAATTCCAACTTGATGATTAGGTATTTATTTTTTGATGGAGTACTAAAATTATTTACTAGTAATAAGTAATAAAAAAAACGGAAAGGTTGTATCAGGGATATGACATACGAAAAAGTAGAGTACCTACCTACCTATTCTATGGAAATATGTTATTTACTGTGTCAATTTTTTTACAGTATTCTCAGATGACGACGAAGTCAATAATGAAGGTGAAGGATATCCCCGATAAAAAAAATACTGCTTTTATGGGATTTGTGAAATACTTAATAATAAAATGTACTATATAATTATAAAACTGTGACCTACTCTCATTATTTATTTTATTATTATTATAAAACGACGATGGAAAGATTATTATCTACACTTGGGTAATCAATCTTAAATAAAAAGTATTAAATATCCTCATCCTTTCATTTTGTGGCCGATAAAAAAAATAGTGTGGCATCAAGCCATAGAATACTTAATAATACAGCACTGTTTATGAGTTATAACCACAGCTTTCTGTTCTAAAGTCGGCCACGTAGTCAAACATGGAACAAGGGATGTTTTTTGTCCACCGCGAAAATTATGTTGTCGTGTTTGCAAATACGTTATATAGGTACGTACTACATTCAATCGTTTAATATGCCTTATAAGAAAGGAGACCCCAAAAATATTGCAAATTATAGACCAATAAGTCTTATGGCCAACAAATACAACATATTTTCAAGAACACTGTTAATACGTATAACACCTGATATAGACAAAAACCAACCAGTAGAACAGGCTGGGTTCATGAAGGAATTCTCGACAATGGACCATATGCATACCCTGAATATAATAATTAAAAAGTTTAATGAATACAAAGTACCACTGTATATAGGATTCGTAGACTACAAGAAAGCGTTTGATTAATTTCACACCAATATGCTCTAATAAAACAAGGTATCGAACTACATTGACCCAGACGTATCTATAAAAATGGCACAGCGCGAGTAAAGATAGAAAAAAGGACCAAGCTTCAAACTATATAGAGGAGTAAGACGGAGACCCAATGTCGCCTAAGTTATTCCTTGCAGTGCTAGAGTCAGTTTTCCGAAAACTTGATTGGACTAAAAAAAGAAGGAATCTCCATAGACGGAATGTACCTTTCACACTTGAGGTTTGCCGATGACCTAGTCATTTTCGCTTCTGGTGCCTCTGTTTTATCGCGACTACTAGGTAAACTGAACAACAACAGCAGAGCTGTGGGACTCGAAGTGAGCGACACAAAAACGAAGGTAATGACCAACTCAAAAGAAATCCCTGTTGGCACTGCTCTCGAATATGTTAAGGAATATATTTATCTTGGAAAACTAATCGCATTCACAGACTGCACCAACAAAGAGGTCGAGAGAAAGATTGACATCACATGGAAGAAATTCTGGTCTATGAAAACCATCCTCAAAGGTCGCCTTCCATTAATTCTGAAAAAGAAAGTCATAGATAGCTGCTTACTGGGCCCGATTCTCAAGGCACAACATTAAAATTTGACAGCACTAAAACTGTTGCTATCATTGTCACACAGTATTATGAAGATAAACACGAAACCAATTTTAGCACTGTCAAATTTTAAATGGGTGTCTTCAGAATCGGGCCCATTACCATGTTTAACATATGGAAGCCAGATATGGACAAAAGAAATCTTAAACAAAATTAAGGTATGCCAGCAGAGAAATCGAGAGAAGCATTCTGGGAATAAGATTAAAAGACAAAGTAAGAGCAAGAACCATTAGACAAAGAACTGAAATAATAGATGCAGTGAAACACATATTAAAGATGAAATGGCTTTGGGCTGGTCATGTAGCCAGGATGCATACAAAGAGATGGTCTTACAGGTTAATTGCATGGCACCCAAAACTTGGAAAAAGAAATATAGGAAGACCAAAGACTAGATGGGAAGATGACAAAGTCGGCCACGCAGTCAAAGATGTCACAAGGGATGTTTTCGTATAAATATAAATAAACGTGACTAAGCTGATCTTCTTAAAACAGTAAACATCCTAACTTCAAACCTTACTAAAGCTCATTATCAACGTTAGAAAGGGAAGTCTGTGACTATATCAGAACCAGCGTTGGTCCGAAGCACTCTGATTCTGATAGATATCGTGATTAGACTGATGGCATTATTGTCAACGTCTTAAAGCAAACAAAAAAAAAACATTTGTCAAACGTCAAACGGTTTGCAATGTCAATTATGTCAAGGCGGTGTGTGTGGCTGGGTTGAAATGCATGTAATTTACACAGATCGTGTTAGTTTTTGAACTTTTTAACAACAAAATTTAACAATGGTTGTTGCTCACAATTTTCAAGACATATTTGATGCGTCGACAAAGGCTTCAAGTTTAAATTTGCCTCTGTATAAAGACAACCCTTTGGAAATTAAGTTCGAAAAGTCTAATGTAAGTATGGACTTATTATAAGTCAGGAACGAATGACTCATTGATGGATATTCATACTTTTAGTTTAATTAATTTTACAGGATTATACAGAGCTTTACAGTGGGCAGTCGCCATCTATGCCGTTTGCACAGAGCGAGGTGTTTCATGCGAGGATTGCGGACTGGAGACGACTTACAGCTGTAAGCGACAGTTGCAAGGCTGTTTATGAAGTCACATTAGATATTAAGGTACGTGATAATCACATTTTATCTTCGCATTAAGCATTGCACCCGAGTCCACAGGGTGGCACGCCGCAATCCAGAGGCAGCTAGTGAATGGGTAACAACAGGGCCGGGCCCTACAGTAGGATGAACGGAGCGACCGCTCCAGGCGCCAAGTCCCAGGGTCCAAGTCTCAGTGGTAAAGAAAAGCAAAGGAAAATATATTTCCTATACACATCTAATGTAAATTTTTATTGAAAATATTTGCAAAAATAATTATTTGGTGGATGAAGGATAAGTAATTAAGATATTTTTGACAGGTTGAAATAAAGATAATTATTGTCTGTTTATTTGCGCACACATCATGTGAAAACTACTGAACCAATTCTCATGGAGTCCTCAGAAAAACATAGGGCTTAATTTGAAATAACATTTAGTGTTTATTTCATCACAATCAGCTTTTTCAATTTAAAGTTTTAAAATGTGAATTTATAGTTTTCATAAACTTACTCAAAGAAGTATAAATGCTTGGCTAAAGCTAAAAGACTAGATAATTTCTTAAATGAAAATAATCAAGTAGACTACCTACTGATATGGAAGCACCATATAAGCTGCATTTCCATTTAAAATAGTATAGTTTTAATTAACAAGAGTTTCTCCATTTTCAGAGCAGTAACTTCCAATTCAAAGCTGGTGACACTATAGGCCTTATCCCACACAACAGAGTCACTGAAGTAGACTTCATCATCAGTCATCTAGATTTATCTGAGCAGGCTGATCTGCGTTACAGTCTAACTGTAGACAGGAGTCAGAAGGGAGCCAAATTACCTGCCCATGTGCCATTGAAATCAACTCTAAGACATGTTCTAACACATTGTCTTGATATAAGAAGTGTTGTTAAAAAGGTATTTAAAAAAAAATGTTTTTAAATGTTCACCTGATGAGAGCTAGTTTTTGCCATCCTTTTTCATAACTGGTTACGAACAATAGTTATGAAAATGGAACAAATGAAATAATTTAGATTCCAGTATTTCATTAAAAAAAATTAGTTCTGAATCTTGATACATGACAATGACTATCATATTTGATGATCAAAGTAAGCGACAATACTTGCAAATGCCCATATAGCAAGCAAGGTTATGTATGACTTGTTAGAAAAAAATATCAGATGTTTTCCATAGTTTTCCTGAGCCAATAATGAAAGTTCTTTGGTTAAAAATAACTGCCGACCGATTCAAGCCGTGATTGACAATGACAGTTGAGATCAATGCAACGCCATCTGTTGCCCACTTCAGTAACTAAAACTTGTACCTACTGGAAAAGAGCTCATTAAGTACATTCGGTACATTTATCATTTTATATCTACCACCACATGGAAAGATATGCTGTGAAGAGGAAACTTCTAGTAATACAATATCTCTTAATTAAGCAAAATACAGCAGAATTAAAATAAAACAGCTGTTTATTTTCTTCTGCCTACCCCTCTGGTACCAGGATGTGAGCATTATGTATGTATGTATGTATGTTATTTTCTTCTGTGATTATGTTATTACTATGTTTTGAAATTTCAGGTATTCATCTTAGCGCTATCAAGGCACACGAAAAACGAAGATGAGAGAAGAGTATTAGAATATTTATGCAGCAAAGAAGGCTCCACTACTTACACAACACTCATTTTAAATCAAAATCTTAGTTTACTTGACTTGTTCTCATTATTCAAGACTTGCAAGCCACCTATAGAAGTGATACTGTCAAATCTCCCAAGATTACTGCCCAGACCTTATTCTATTGCCAACAGTGGACTAAAAGACCCTAATGTAATTAAGATCTGCTTTTCTGTAATGGATATAGGCAACAACAGAAAAGGTCTTGCAACTGGCTGGCTAGAGGAAGTAATTTTAAATGAAAGATGGACTTTAGAAAATGGATTAAAAAATTTGAGTATCACTGAAGCAAATATCAGTAGTTGTGACTATAAAGTACCTATTTATATAAGAAAGAATATGTCTGGGTTTTCTAAGCCAGAGGATTTAGGAACGCCTTTAATTCTTTTTGGCCCTGGTACTGCAGTAGCTCCGTTTCTTGGTTTCCTTGAAGAAAAAGAAGTACTTAAGAAGATGGGTTCCAAAATCAGCTGCGGAATGATTTGGATGTTCTTTGGATGCAGAGATCCTGAATTAGATTTCATTTACAAGCGAGAGTTGAATGATTTTGTACTGAATGGTACTTTGAATAAGCTCAGCACAGCGTTTTCGAGAGTGGAAAATAATGGAATTAAGTATATTCAGGTTGGTTGCAATGAAATCAATTTTTTATCAAAGGTTTTTTTATGGAACAACCATTCGTGAAAATGCAATTGAACTGTTTATTAGGTTAAGTTTCATACATAAATCCTTAAGACTTGTATCAGTCTTATACGCGCCATACTCATACTTATCATTGTTTAATTGCTTTTTCATGAGTAATTCTTCCATAAAAAATACTGTGTAAGGACCCACGCGTCTTGCTCGAGTCCGCGGTGGCGATCAGTTACTTCCTATGTGCTTGTATGCGGGTGTTCACTTCGAATGCTGCGTTCAGCGTCCTGTGCTGCGTTCAGATGCAGCGATAACGTATCAAAGAAATTCGTATAGATATCAAGGTAAAATACTTGACAATCTCTTTATTGAAATGACCCCTTAATTGTTTTATTTTAATATTTTCATTTTCTACATCCATAATCGCTGCTAATAATAAAATCTTCATAGATTTTATCTATTTTGGTATCACAGAAGACTCCTCTTTTGCAAAGCAACGAAATGACAACATCAGTGATGATAGGACTCAGGGTTGCACGCGGACGTGAACGTGAGTTCGGTGTGAATGCAAATTGAACACAGACTGATCGCCACTACGGACGTGCACGCGGATTCAGGACGCAAGACGCGTTGGTTTTGCCGGTTTTTTATGGGCATGGGACAATAATACAACATCCAGACGAGGATAAAGCTGTCTGTTCCTCAGTCAGGCCTCCGTCACTCCATCGAACCTACCGCGATAAGTACCTACAATTTCGGACCACCCCGGTGTGGACGGAGTAATAACAAAGCTAAGTCGAGCGCCTTAGGCATATTTTTGCGTGTATTATCTGACAGTAGGTCAGTAGGTAAATAAATAAATATCACAGACATTCACACCAATTATCTAGTCCCAAACTAGGCAGAGCCTGTGGTATGGTTACTAGATAACGGATAGACATACTTAAATAAATATATAAACATCCAAGACTTGGGTTCAAACATTCATATTCATCATACGAACATTTGCCCCTAGCGGGATTCGAACCCGCAACCTCCGGCGTGGCAGGCCGAGAGCTACCCGTTCCGCCACGGAGGTCGTCAAAAAGGTACTACGCTTTTACATAGGTATTTTCGTTTGACTAAGGAGGTTGTAACTAATTATTAAGTAAAACACTCGCGAGTCCAACGACCAAGCCTCTGAGCCAACAAGGCAGATTAATTAATTAAGTGTTAATTTTTCAGGATGCTTTAATACAGGATGGAGCTGAGGTAATAAAATTAATAAAAGGTGGAGCTTCAATATATGTGTGTGGAAATCACAAAACGATGGCATTGCAAGTGAAAACAGCTCTAGAGAAATGTCTCATAAAGTACGAGGACATGTCCCAGGAGGAAGCCGATGTCTTCCTATGTGATATGCAGAAAAGAAAAAGATATTTGATTGATATATGGAGTTGATTATGAAAATAAATCTTTAGTGAAATTATTTATAAAAATTATAAATTATTTATTTTAGTAAGTAAGGTCCTAAACACCGAACGCGGTTTATTACAGGCGACTGAATGAACTAAACCTGAACTCTCAATGATCAAGTGGCTTCGGCGTCTTGACTATCGTAGACGCTAAACTCATCAGAATATGTCACATGACTAATGAAATACTACAGAATGGCTTTTTAGTTCGATGGATATTATGCGAAATGGTTACAGAGAATTATCTGTTCAATCGCTTGTTTTATCGGATATCGCTAGGCACTAATGTTTTTAAGTAACTAGATATATAATCTTCAGTGAAAAAAACAGCAACAAAGAGCTCGCAATACTATAGGCGAGCTCTTTTGCGATTAGTCGGGAGACCACTTCCGGGCGAGCGACGCCTTCAAGTATTTTCCACATGATCAAAACATATATACAACTAGACAAAAAATATTGTAATAATTCATATTCACTGTTAAAGATTATCTCAATGGCGCCAGGCCAGCATCAGGTGTGCTATTCTCTAAAATACAAACTCACGTGCGAGTCTCACTCGTGACTACTCACTTTGAAACCTAATCCACTGGCATTCTGTAAACAATCTAGAGAAGATCCGACGTGAAGTGAGTTCTTTGTTCACTTCACTTCGATAGTGCTCTGGAATGTTTACAGAATTACCAATGGATTAGGTTTCAAAGTGAGTAAAGTCACTTGAGTGAGAATCGCACGTGAGTTTGTATTTTAGAGAATAGCACTACAGGCGTGGTTTTCGAATAGGTCTGTTTGTCGTGCTGCGACTGACAACCTCCATAAAGCGCAGGTCACACCGGGAACGAAGCGAAGTTCGTGTAGCTTCGCTCATGTAGCTGCTGCGTCTACATTAGCCAAGCCAAGCGAAGCTAAGCAAGCTTCGCTTCGTGCCCGGTGTGGCCTGTTAATGCGACCTTTAGGATGAAAACAAAAACAAAATATAAATTTTACAAAAATAATTTAATAGGCAAAACTATTAATAAAATGTTCCAAAAGTGTCATTGGTGTATATAACCTTATCGACTACAGCGCTCTGGCTCAATTACATTAGTACACAATTCGTTGTGCAATTTGAAGTATGCTTAAAGCTAATTGTAATACATCTACTAAACTAACTTAGCACTTTAGTCAAGCAGGCACTCGTGGTCGTGAATATATGCCCGTTTAGGCCTCAATAAATTTAGCGGCGCGGCGGCGGGATGGTGTTAATTTATAGAGCAGTCAAAGGACGGTCGGTGCGTTTCAGATATCGCTGATAAAACGCAAAAAGTACTGTATACGAGATACAAACCGCCAACAGGCAGAATATCTCACAGAATAAGGAAGATAGCAAACGAAACGAAGACTAACAGTGCGGTCGCTTTTATTACACGGGCGTTTACGATTAGCGGCCAACACGGAAACGGTTGCACCGCTGAATATGAATCAAGCCTTAAGTCTGATAGATAATACAGGAAATTAAAATATAACACTTTTTTTAAATATGAAAATGCAAAATAATACATCAAACCGATACTGATAACAAAATACTAAACCAATGTTAGATATCGTTCAATTCACGATGGCACTCGCCGGTACTTTTCGCGAGTGGTGAGCGCGGGACGCAGACATTGATGATTAATGCGTTATGATAGAAAACAGTATAACGCATACAATGAGATGTAAGCGATTTGAGAGGAGCGGGGCGTGCCGTCGTGAACTGTACGATCTATAAAAGTACAATTGTAATTTTGGATAAAAACTAAAAGTAAAAATAAAATAATCGTGGGCAGGATTTAACCTGCGACCCGGTCATTCCAGGACTCGCTCTTAACAACTGAGCTATCGCATCAACTAATAAAAAGAAAATAAACTTGTTCGAAAACTTTGCGATTTTTTAAATCTCAATATTGTATTGCACTTGGAAATGGTCGAAAAGTGGGAAATAATGCATTATTTAAAAATACTTAAAATACAATAAACCTGAATCGATCTATTTTTGAACACCATGATGTGCAAGCAACATTACAGACACCAATAATATTATATAATCAATAATCATTTCTTGTACAATTAAAGTAGGCCTTTGAACCTTAAATAAATTATATATTAAACATTACTACTTATATAAAGTGTAACAAAAACTTGTAGTGACGCTCTACACAGTCATTCTGGATGTAAATACTTCTCAAACTTAGAAAAAGTTTTTAACTTCCTATTTAAATGTAATGTATGTATAATGTAAGTATATGTAAACGCTTTATTGTACCCAAATTAACACAATGATGATTCTGTTGATTGATTCCTATAGATATAGCTACTTTATCCCGACTTATTTGTAAGCTGTTGTTAATATAAATTAAACTCTGTGACTTGTTGACTTTGAACAAAACTAGGTTGTGTTTGACGGTTTTTTTTTTGGTGGTCTAGCCATTAGGGCAAACGAGGCGGTCAAACATCTCCATCAAGGGTGTCTAAACATTTTTTGTTACACTCTATACGAGCATATTTATAGGGTCAATTCAGTAGGGGAACTCAATGTATTTTGTTTCGAGTAAGTAATGCTATCGCTTCGCTTTAGCCGGCCTTTACCAGTTCAATTAAAGCAAGAACTGCACAAGCATTTCTTGTCGATGGGTGTAGACTAATGTGCTGATCACGTGAGCGCTCTGTTCACATACAAATGGGCTTCCATTTCTGTGGACATTACTGTAATTTATATATTGAATTTTTTTTTTAATAATAGTCATAAAAAATAAAAAACAATTAGATAAAACTCAATGTTAAATATATATTGAGTCCGAAGGCACAAGTTAAAATACGATAGCACTAAAATTGTTGCTATCACTGTCACACAGTATTCAGAAGATAAAGACGAGTCTAATTTTAGTGCTGTCTTATTTTATATGTGTCTCTTCAGAATCCGGCCTATTACCATAAATAAAACCATAAAACTACATTCATTTTACTGAGAGTCAAAACCTTAAAAGTTAATTATCTCAGAACAGTATTTTTAGAGTTCTCCTATTGAACTGACCCAAATAATTACATAATATATAAAACACAACTAATTTAATTATACATACAAATAATTCAATATATGTATTTGAATTGGCCACATATTTATTGTTTTCATTTAGCTATATTTAGACGCACGCAGTCTTATATTTCTATTGCATTAAATATATTTTATTCTAATAGAAAAGCGTAGTATCAAAAAGGGTTTAGTCACGAAAGGAATGTGCAATGGAAAATTTTAACCTGAAAATGTAGCAGTCAAAGTGGAAATATAAGGACTAGCTAAAATAATGTTTTTATGTACACATTTTTGGTAAATAAATCAGTGCGCCGATTTTGAATGGATCAACACTGACTTGTCGCTAATCTCTCTGGACTCGGTAACTTGAAGTTTTATTATTATACAGTCAAACCCTAATATAATAAAGTACAAGGTAAGGTTTTCAAGCCTTCATAACTCAATAGACATGAAGTGAAAGCTAGGGAAAACACGCCTTTATTTACCAAAGCAAAAAAAGTTACGACGTGAAACTAAGTGGTAATAAACATTTTTATCTTTTTAAGTGTACATAATAATGTAAATTTTGTTTTAATTTTGTTTATTTTGTACCTTAAGACAAAAAATGTACCTTTTCAAAGGATGACAGGCGTTTTGGGTCCAACCACCATTGACAGTAAGTGAGACGTGAATTGAAAGCTCTTTTTACTAGAACATTATACTATGGCGGCAAATCTCAGCTGTATTTTCGGAGTAATGGACCTTAGTACAGCTGAGATTAGCCGCCATAATAACTATTATTCAACTTACTAATACTTTTTCATTGGCTTATCACCTACTGTTATTGGTTGCTATTAATGGGTGTGTACCAGGTTCCATACAAAAACTACCACCATCCTTTATTATTAAAAAAAGGGTAACTTTAGAACACCAAGCAATCAGAAGTATTAGAAAAGGAAATTAGATAAGAATGAATTAACATGATTGAAAAGACAAACAAAAGTCAAGACCTTATGTCCTTAGAGAGAGAGAGCTGATTAGCCTTTAACGAATACGTTATCGTAACTTTCAAAATATAAAATTTGTAAATAAATCAATTTTGGACAGATAACATTTTAAGTAACAAAACTAAGAATTACTTTCCAATTAACTAATTTCAATATTCCCAATTAAAACAATATAATATAATCATAAATAAATATGGCATTTTTATTGTACATTATGATAAATTGTTCAGTTACTCCTCTATTACTTACATCAATTCGGGAATAGTATCACGCGTGATGTATTTAAAAATACCCATATCAGTAACAGATAGCATATTATCTTTACTAGCATAGTTGATAATGATAAACTGATACATTTCAAAATATGTGTGTGTGCTATCAAAATATCTTGCATTTAAATCCAATCCATTGTCAAGCATTTATTTTCGAGTTACTAAATTAATGCATACTACTCGTGTTTGGATACTGTGATCCAATTTCTTTGATTGTAGTTTCATGACATGACACTAAAGTTTCATAATATGCCCTGTAGTTTTGCAATTATGGCATAAAACTCTTACTAGATGATCAATCATACTTGACAATCCAGAGCAGACTCGAAAGCAGGCAGTGAAAACATACATTACAAATTGAACTATATCTTACTACGTAATGTAATTTTTTTTATGAGAGCATTCGCGCGGACTCTTCGTCGCCACAAATAGAGGAAGAAATCACCGCGCGAAGCCGTGTACGCTACATAGTAGAGATAAAGTTCAATATACAATGTAAAAATTTGCAAAACTGAAATTGCACTTCGCGTCGACTCGACTCTTCCGCCAACGTGAATTGACCCGATGATTGACAATCTTGACTATCGAAATATTTGCTTGAGGGAGTTAAAGATTATACTTTTGTATCAAGCCGACAATGGTTGATAATAGCGATCGATTGTTAAGGAATTTAATTATCATGCAGCTTGTTTCAAGTTTGGCTTGCGTGCCAATATCTTATGATTCTCTCATTAGAACATGTTATACCGATAAGACGTTCTCTTCTTTATTTTCATAAAAATGACAATCATGCACCAATCTTATAAAATACTAACTGTATAACTTGGCACCTTTGCATTCCTACACACAAAATTGTACATACAAATTGTAAAAGGTTACGAAATTGAAATATTGATAAAAAAATATATAGGGAATGGAAGTATTACCAGTCTACTCGTAGCTTTTGTGGAGGATTTTCTGAGCAGCCTTGATAAGCGGAGTCAGGGTCCTCAATTCCATTGCGCACTCGAGGAATGGATGTGCCAGCAGCTCGTCCGCAGTCGCCCTCATATCCACATCCACTTGCAGACACTTGTCCAAGAAGTCCTGGAATTGCGGGGACAGGTTCTCCCACCTAGGTATCTTTGGACGACCAACTGCTGCTATGAGATACAACGCTCTCAACGGGGTCTCCTTCATATACGGAGGTTCGCCCTCAATCATTTCAATGGCCATTATCCCGAGAGACCAAACGTCAACTTTCTTCCCGTACTGCTTCCTCGTGACCACTTCTGGTGCCATCCAATATGGAGTGCCGACCATGGTCTGCCGTTTCTCATCACCGACGATGTTGGCGCAGAAGCCGAAGTCTGTTACTTTTACAGTTCCATCCATGCCGAGTAGAACGTTGTCAGACTTAATGTCTCTGTGTATAGTGCCTTTAGAATGCAGGAACGCTACAGCTAGGAGCGTCTCCCGACAGACGGCAGCGATCTGACCTTCCTTCATCACGACTTCTGTCACCACATCCGTCAAAGAGCCTCCATCCAGCAGCTCCATAGCGACCCACAAGTGATCGAAGCTGAGGAAGGCATCTAGGAAGTTGACCAGGTTCTTGTGGTTGAAGCCCTTCAGGACGTTGATTTCGTTGAGTATGAGATCCTTTCTGGACTGTTTGGTTAAATCTATGTCCTTGATTGCGACTCTTGAGTTGTCCTTACTGTCTATGGCGATGAATACTACTCCTGGAACAAAGAAATGAGTTATGTTAGAATTGTTTTATCTTATAAAAATATTCCCTTTAGGCGTAGAATAAATATCTCAATACTTTTGGGCTGGAAGTCAGTAACACTATAAAAATTATAGACTTAGAGATAGCGCAACTCTGAGTGTACGATTTATACAAGCATGAGAATTTGAATTATTTTAGACCACAAAAAGGTAGAGACGATATTCCATCCCTCTCACTGGCAAATGAATCAGACAAGACTACGAGTGAACAGATTTAATTACCTACTACTACTACTGGCGCACCAGCCTGTCCGTACACGTTTGTGTGTGTGCGTAAATTATTGTAGGGCTACTATACCCAGCGCGCGAACATAGTCGCTCGATAGGGACGTTATACGTCAAAACCATAAGTGCTTCTCTTTCTAACTTATATCGTCGATTTCTCGGCGCCGGTCGATAGCGCGCTGGCGTAGTAACTTTGTACCGGCGGCGGCAGCCCAGTATTAGTACTTTTGGCGCGCGGAGTGAGGTGAGTGTCGCTCTTTACGTGGTAATTTTTAGTATTCTCTGCCGGTACACAGAAATGCATGTATTGTTGTCGGTGGCAGAAAGATAAGAGGGTGGTATTCACCCAAGCAGCGGTCGCAGCGCTGGAGTCATATCAACAGAGTGGAGGTCATGTTATCGCCTCGGTCATTTTCATACTGCAGCGTTTAGCTTAATTTTAGGTCGTGAGAATGTAGCAGCTATTGTTCAATTGCTGGCCAAGGTTGTGAAGCGTTGTCAAGCTATGTTAAATAGATACATTTTTTTATTAAACACTTCACTATTGTAAACAAAGAGAACGAATAGAACATATAAAAAGTAGAAAGTAAACGAAAAGACGGTTTAGAATAGGGCCATCTCCAATCTTCCCGTGGGTATCTCAAGGAGACTAAGGGATTGCACCAGGAAGGGGCTGCTTGCTTGGTGCGATCTCCTGTACTAAGATCATTACTGCGATCACCAATCCGCCTGCCAAGTGTGGCGATTACGGCAAATCTCCCAATGGACAGCCCACCAAAAGTGGCATTCAATTGGACTCATGTTCAGCAGTGGACGTATTTCGGCTGATGATGAAGTAAAAATAGGCGTACCGCAAGGTTATGAATCCTACTAATATTATAAACGCGAAAGTTTGTAAGTTGCTCTTTCACGTAAAAACTACTGAATGGATTTTGATGAAACTTTACAATAATATAGCTTATACATCAGAATAACAGATAGGCTACAATTTATAAAGATATTGTGTGAATTGTCCAAAATATCAAGTAAGTAGGAAAAATCTGCGAGCTATTCTGGCGTGCGCTGCCAAAACCGCTAGAATTACACATATGTAATGTATGATGGAAATGTTTATCTTAAATAGTCCTACAAAAAAGTTACTCGAAATACTAATCGTGCGCAAACGAAGTCGCAGGCACCAGATAGTTACATATAATTATGTTAGAATGGAGAGTATCGACTATCGAACAGTGAAACTATTTTTAAAGTTTTGGTAGTTACTGAGATTATGCACACATCAATTCAAGGAGAAAATCAAAACTAGGGTGATGAGTTGATGACAGATGATTGGTTTATATCTAAAATAGGGATCAGCAGTTTGCGAGTGAATATCGCTGAAATATATGCAATGTGGCTACTAACATCGCTTTCAGTAAATGCACTGAACGAGAAGTTCAAGCTGCGGCTACGGTAGCGTTTTAGAGTCAGCGCAGACCTGGCAGAAAGCAACGATTTTTCGCTGAAAATTGAATAATCGTCTTTACAAAAGAAAAAAATGATCCAGCGGATAGCGCGCTTTGAATAGGGCTTTTGAATTTTATTCTAACACATTAAAGTCGCTGTCCCTCAAGGAATCACAAGGTACTTTTAACTTCGCTGAAGTAACGAAATTGGTACAGAGACAGACATAGGTAAAACTATGATTCAACGAGTCGATATCGATATTAGAAGGGCGTTGTTTGGCTTCACTAATTCCGACCGACCTGGAATTTCCACACCCTAGTCCGTAAAATTTTCACCTCAAGCATACGAGTATGTTTTCGCTGTGCATATCTGCAGTCCACAGTGCATCGATTTATTGCGCATCCAAAGGTTAGCTAGCGTCAGTCAAATAAATTTTCGCAGTGTCCGTTTTAACATTAGTTCTCGGACTTCAGAAATAAGCCAAAGGGCTGGAAGATACATACAAGAATTGTACTTAAGGCACAAAATTGTAATATTAAGTGTAGATTATTCATGTTAAATAATTTTAGTCGTTATTTTAAGTTTGGTATTATTTTTATCACACAGAGGTAAAATGCAATACAATATGTTTCATGAAATAAGAAAAAACTTTATCGTAGAATTATTCTTTTCAAATGAAGAGTAAATATGTCTTTGCATGCTACATCTGTGATCATTACTACAATTACACAAAAAGAACCCTATTTAACGATTTAATTCAATTGGTTATTGTCTGAGGAACATTGTTGCAAGCAGCCTAGCTGGCACTTAGCATGTATTGTATAGAAATTAATGCCTACTGGCAGGCAGCGGCGCGTTCTCGTCCGTTTGAGGTCAGTAGTGTGCAGAATTTATCAGCATTGATTTTAGGTAATTTTTACAGTTTTATGAAAATCTGATATCCACCGGATATTGGACTACTATCTGGTATCCGGCCAGATAGTCACCAGATATCCATTTCATATCTAATTGAAATTGATTGTAAGCTGGATTCTAAGCAGTTTTATCTAAATTCAATTTAAATTATCAAAGTCAGTTTTTTTTCTTTATTTAACAAAAATTACAATATATAAATTACAGTAATGTCCACAGAAATGGAAGCCCACTTGTATGTGGACAGAGCGCTCACGTGATCAGTACATTAGTCTACACACATCGACAAGAAATGCTTGTGCAGTTCTTGTTTTAGTAATCCACCTGATGCAATGTCTTTTAAATCGGATGGCAAAGAATTCCAAATTTTAGCCATAACATAACCGCTGGTACGCTCACCGTAGTAGTTGACACATCTTGGAATATTTATTTTCTTTATTTGCCTTAGAATATTGTCTTTTAGTTACCTTAATATTATTTCTGATATAGTCTTTTTCATAGTTTTCTAAAAGTAGCAAGTATTTAGTTTTGTGCTGGATCGGGAGACCCTTGCAAAACTTAAAGACTTCTTCCTCATTGAGTTTAAATTTTTCTTGTATTTTTTGTAATTTTTTTTTAGTTTTGACAGGCATTATTGTTTTTAATATTTTTACCTAAAGTAGGTATAAGTCATCAAAGTAAGTTTTAAACATTCTTATCAAACTAAGTTTTTTGTATTCTATCTCATATTACCAAATGACAACTTTTACTAGAAGTCTTTAGTGCATGGAAAATGTAACAACAATGTCTACTTCAACACCAAAACAAGAATATTGACAAGTCATGACTTAACAAATATTTTCCTTTAGCTAATACCAAGAACACCCACATTTATTATCAGGAGATAAGATTATGGTAATAATGAACTAAATTTCCATATTTGAACTAAAAACAGTGGCTGGATGCGGAGGGCGGAGGACCAAGTATAGTCGCGTTCATTGGGAAATTGCCTGTGTCCAGCATTGAACGTCTAAGGGCTGATATGATGATGGTGACTGGTTTTTCACTTTTTTAGTGTAATACTGGTTTAGTCACTTTCTACTTATGATTTCTCTAACTAGAACTGGATCATTGTGTAATTATTTCAATGATGATTATTTAAAATAAAAATTTGACACAAACAATCGAGAGAGAAGTAGCAAATATATATGTACATATATATATATATATATATATATATTTACACATATATTTGCATTTGCTCTTCATTCAAGTTTATATAACTCAGCAGATCCAGATCTATATAAATGCAGTTCAATTCAGGCTACCACATTATAAAGTTTAATACAACAAAATTCAATAAAATTAATTTATCAATGGAATTTTTTTGAATTTGATTTTTATCTTTCATTCTAAGCTACATATTTGTAGAAAAGAGATAAAATGAGTATGCACTGTTAATGATAGCATATCAAGCTTACATTTTTACTTCTGTTTCTCATTTAACTACTTATTGTAGTTTAACAGTGGTTATAAATAATTTAACATTTACCTTGCTTGCTAAGTTTACCAACATGGCTGAAAGAATTAATAAGATGAAGTGGCAGAGGGCCTGCTACATCTGTCACAGAACTCAAGGACTTTGAGGAGGCAGTTTTAGAGTGGAGACTAAGGCACATTAGTGCCGTCTGGACTGTACCAGATGTCGAAAGGCTGAAGATGATGGATAGCTCTTTAGCTGGAGATAGCAGGATATGAATGAGACTACATTAAGAAAGCCCAATTATGCTTAATTGAATGTAGTATAAAAATTGTTTTGCCTGTGTGTGGTGCGAACAAAACTTTTTTTTACATGTATATTGTTTCTTATGTAAGTCACATTGTCTTAATGAGAATGAAGAATCTTTAAACTTAGTACCAATGTCCATTGTATTAGAATCATCTGGAGAATATAAATTAAGTAACCAATCAATCTTTTGACATGGAACATCATTACTTTTTTTGCTCTCGAGGTAATCACTAATAACACTCAATTGATGTTGTTTTTATGAAGTACATAGTAACAGCTATTCATTATGTATGAAATACATCATAATATGAAACATAAAATTTGTATGTTGTACTACAATGTCATAAGACAGGGTCACAATGCAAGCCCATCTATACACTGTCTATTCAGTGTCCACAAACATGTTAAAGAGCTAAGATGAAAGTTTACTACCTACTACAATCTAACAAGAAACTAAACAGTCAAGCAATGATTTTTCAGATTATGTGGTTTCTAGTTGAAGTTAAGACTGGCAAGTAAACTGTGTTGTAATTCATTGTAATTAAATTCTGTCAATACTATAACTAACACTGAATTAACAATATATATTCTAATAAGAGAGATGAACAGAACCCATAAAATACAAGTTGGCACCCTCCAGATGGACAACAGAAAAGAGGAAGGCAAGTAAAGAAATGGGGGATGAATTACCTCAGAACTGGCACAAATTGGAGGAGGCATATGCCTCCTTTATAGCATGGCATGGCAACCTGACCTTTTAAATGCAGATGTTAATGATAGCATCAAATAATAATTCGATTACCTTAGTAATTTAAGTAGCTTTGGTCAGTAAATAAATGCTATTTTATTTATTGTAATAAGAGAGGGCAATAAATATTCAAGGAGCTTTCTTTTAACACAAACTTGTTTGTATTAACACCTGAACCTTCAAAGAATTTCTTAAGCAGAAGAGTTGTATCCAGATGAAACAATTTGACAGAATCTGTTGTATCTGCCACATCAATTAACAAGTTTAAGAACATACTAGACCATTTCTTAAAAGAAAATAACCAAGTCGACTACTGATATGGAACCACTAGCTATAGTCTGCATTTCCATTTAAAATAAATAAATGTTAAACATAGGTGGTATATAGAGTGCCAGCTCTGTAGCTCCAGCTCTCCTTCCGGGAAATTGAGATGGTGGAGCTAGTGTTTAAAGTAATTGAGGAGGCTAACATGATGGCAAAAACACTTTCAAGGAGCAGGTGGAGGGATTGCCACTTTTACTCCAAACATTTTAAAAAGTTTTTCCACGATTTCCAGGGAGCGGGTACCTGGAACAGAAACCCTAATGGTTACATACCTGAAGCTCCTGCACCGAGTTGCTTGATTCTTTCAAATCTAACATATGGGTCATCTTTATTACAATTCCTTCGCAGCTCCTCATAAATCTCCTCATCAGTCATCATAGAGTTCATCATCTCCTTCTTTCTTAGTATCGGGCTCTCCTCCTCTTCTTGACCGATCATAGAGAGGTCCTCAACTACTGCTGTAAGATCACTCATGGCATCTTTTTTCTTAATACTATTTTTCATCGGTCCAGCTGGCATCGTCTGCCTCTGTGAATATGTGCCATTCGGAGCAACATCTTCCTCGCTACTCTGCCCTAGCGACAGGTCAGAGTCCTGGCTCTGGTGGTTTTTCTTATCTAGCAACTTTTCTATTTCTAAATCTTCCTCGGTGATAGCTTCGGCGGTCACGAAGGGTTTGAACGGCTCATCTTGTGCTTTTTCCTTTTTAATCGTGTACATGTGGAACTTGACGGCCTGGATGGCCGCGTCTGGGTTCTCATTTTGCTCGGCGGGCGTGATTTGCGTGTTTATAAGTCTTAGCCACGACGAAGGCAGACCTTCTAGTTGTCCGGTTTCTGAGTTTTTACTCACGTGTATGTGCTGCTTAACGTTGGTAGGCATCCCAATCTCGGTCGCCCGCTCGTCCGCGTTCCGTTGCTTCTTAGAGAATAACTTCCCGAACACTCCACGACTTGATCTTCCCGTCATTTTTAACTCACTTATATTCACCGCTGAGGAAAGATTAGGCCATCTCCTTAAACACTTTTGGGTAACACCAAACTACATTTCTCGCACGAGATTGTTTTCGAAGAATCGAAATAGATTTTCACCAATCTAGGAGTGGCAGACGAAAATCACAGATGGATAAAAAAATCAAGGAACTCGAGCGAGCAACTTATCATCTGTCAAATGAGTGGTCATTACCGTTTCATTATACGCATTAAAATATTTGAAGTAAACATGATTACAGAACGAATGTTTTTTTTTTATAAAAATAAAGTTACTAACAATAATATATACTTCTGAAAATATTGGTTTAATCTGCTTGTAAATCAACAAACTACAATCTTTAATAATAATACTTTACAAGGAACAGCCAGACCATGAAAGGAACGTTGACGTGAGTCACGTTCATGTTGGCAGCACTGTCTTCGCTGATAATGATAAATAGGGATTTCAAAGATGATTCATTGTCCGCGAAGAAAAGAATTTCAAATATTTCTAAATGTTATGATTATGTATGACTTATGATAAGCGAGTATAGAAATGACTTCAAATTTATTATACCTATTAACTTAAGTAGTTTTTGCGACTTAAGTTTTAGAAAAAATATTATTCACACTGGCGGATAGAAATGAATTATATTTTGTAATTAAGAAACAAACAAATTTTTTTCATTTAAATTTTTATGGCATTGCATATGAATTTTTTGAACTTTTTCAGTCAGTTTCAACAGAAGAGTTCATAAAATAGTCAAAAAAAAATTTACTTCATTACCGAAATTACTGGGTACCTACATACCGAAACATTGGCAGTCTTACATTTTACGAACCGCGCCAAAAGGTTATTTTAATAACGTGTCTCCTTCGCAAGGGTCAATGGCCAGCGATAAGCTCAATTTAGCTCGTTTAAATAACATCTGTACCTACCTACGTACGTAACGTACTACCACTCACATCCACTCTCTAAAAATAGTTGACTATAAAATATCCACTATCACTGCAAGACCCACATGAAACTGAAACGTTCGTGAAAATACGAGTATTACGATTTAGGTAATACCTGCACTTTAGTTTAAGAAATTAATTTCGTAATCGCAGTCTGAAAGTTGTGCACATAATTACATCATCATCATCAGGTTGTTTTGGTATCCACTGCAGGAGCACAACCCTCTCTCATCTGCCGGAGAAAGACGAAGGATTTTACGAGATTACATATAAACGCTTAAATCGGGTTACAAATGATTTAATATTTTGATTGGTAATCTATAGGACATTTTTTATTTTTATATAAAAAATTCCGGTCTGATAAATTCAGGAAAATAAAAAAACTGTTCCGACTACTGGCGCCATCTAGTGTTATTGGTGCAGACGGGCATAAATTGGCCAATATAATAAATAATAACCATAAACAAATAATTTATGGCAATACACGTAACCAGATTGCACCAGGGACGGGCAGCAGCTTTCTCCTGTGTATAGATGATTACTGTGGTCACCAATCCGCCTGCCAAGCATGGTGATTATGGCAAATCTCCCAAAGGACAGCTCATAAAAGTGGAATTCTATTGGGGAGGCTTGTGTTCAGCAGTGGATATATTTCGGCTGATGATGATAATGATACACGTAACCCGAAGCTCGTAGAAATTACCATAGGTACAGTTATTTTCAAGGACTTATTATTTCCTGTTATTGCATAATTAAGCCGATTCTTTTGAATTTTTAAGTTCGATTTGACACATTTCAACATTTCAATCTCTTTGGTAAAATTACTGTGACATTACTAAAGCGACAATCTGCTAAAATGACGTCGCATTTGAATCGTTGTTTTACATGCCTTGTGACGTAGTATTATGCAAGTATTATGCCTTGGGCACTTGGGGCGTAAAGGAGCTCAACAACATCAAGGCCAGCCTTACCAACTTGAGGTAACTGAAGATCTGATTTGTATGATGCCGTCATACGTTACCAACCTAATTTACCTATGCCCTATCGAAAGCTAGGCAGACCTTATTTATTGGAACTGAACGGTAAAGGATAGCAGAGCGTCCTACCCGTGAAGCTGCAAGTACAATAGTCCTATAGAACTATTTTTGTCCAGCAGTGGACTATCACAGTGTGACTAGTGTCCAGGGGCTAGCCTGGTCGTAAGCGTGCCGACATCCCAGAGAAGGGCGAACTCCGGGCACTGTTAGCCTCACCGAATCATGCAGGGCTCTGATGAGGTGGACAATTATTTCCCTAGCTAATCGTGGTACCTCATCAAGGCGGCGATGTTGTTCGCAACACATCACGTCAAGGGGTATCACGGGGCGAAAAGCGGACGAGGGAAAGCCACTTTGCAATATTACATTGCGCAAAGTGTCTACATCGTCTCTGCCTACCCCTCTGGGACCAAGGTGAGCATTATGTATGTATTGACTAACACATATTGGAGATTCCCCTGGTGGCAGCTATTCGATGCTAGGTTATTTAGCTTTTGAGCTTATGTATAGGTACTTTTAGTGATTGAACGGTCGGCTCAAAGGACCACTATGAACGGTCTCGGTTTATAGAAACTGGTATTTGGTTAAAAAATGTCTGTATTTGTAAAAAAACACCGTCGTCTCTTTCTGTCTGTCCTTTTGTCTCTGTCCCAATTTTCTCTCTGTCAGTCAGCCCGTCTTCCAAATTTAAACACGTCTTCGTCAGCCAGTCATGTCTTTAGCAAGGAGGCTTGACGCCACGACAGTGATATTTATAATCTGTACTCAAATAACTATTTCATCGATAATTCCAATAACTTCGTGTAATTGCAAAGTCCTTTGCACTTCTGCAGCTGGCGTCTCTACGGGAATCGACGTGGGCATATTTGGTGATATCCTTTAATCTGAGCGACACTCCCTGCCACTATCCACAGCTAGCGTGGTCTCCATGCTTGTATTCGTCCTATACACTTCATCATCATCATCAGCCTGAAAGAGTCCACTGCTGGACATTGGCCTCTCCCAAGGCGAGCCACTGATTCTTCGGTTCTCATCCAGTCACTGCCAGCCGCTTTACGCAGATCGTCTGTCCATCGATCTAGCCAGGGGGCGCACTTCCGCTCCCTATCCCACTTCCACTCAGACTTTAAATCCAGGTCCAGGTCCAGGTCCAGGTCCAGGTCCAGGTCCAGGTCCAGGTCCAGGTCCAGGTCCAGGTCCAGGTCCAGGTCCAGGTCCGGGTCCGGGTCCGGGTCCGGGTCCGGGTCCGGGTCCGGGTCCGGGTCCGGGTCCGGGTCCGGGTCCGGGTCCGGGTCCGGGTCCGGGTCCGGGTCCGGGTCCGGGTCCGGGTCCGGGTCCGGGTCCGGGTCCGGGTCCGGGTCCGGGTCCGGGTCCGGGTCCGGGTCCGGGTCCGGGTCCGGGTCCGGGTCCGGGTCCGGGTCCGGGTCCGGGTCCGGGTCCGGGTCCGGGTACGGGTCCGGGTCCGGGTCCGGGTCCGGGTCCGGGTCCGGGTCCGGGTCCGGGTCCGGGTCCAGGTCCAGGTCCAGGTCCAGGTCCAGGTCCAGGTCCAGGTCCAGGTCCAGGTCCAGGTCCAGGTCCAGGCCCAGGCCCAGGTCCAGGTCCAGGTCCAGGTCCAGGTCCAGGTACAGATCTTCAATCTCCCCTCAACTCCTCTCAACCCTTCCCTCAACCCTCCCTTCAACCCTCCTCTCAACTCTCCCCTCAGCACTCCCCTCAACCCTCCCCTCAAACCTCGTTCCCTCGTCTCTCCAAATGTAGTCCTCGTAACTAATCCATCGCAATCCAAATTCCGACCAACATTACTTTGTTGTATACCACAAATTCATCGTAATCGGGTCAAAAGTCAGTCAAAAGTTATGCAAATTTTCAAACACTCAAATTACACTGGTACCATACCCGCTCCCGCTACCGCTCACGAATTCAGTCGAACATTTACACCCTACATTCTTCGCAGTGTCGCATAAAGTTTTGTCGTTTTCGGAAACTATAAATTCGCATAACTTTTGATTGACTGCACCGATTGCAATGAAATAAAGCCTATATGTTACACCAAATTAAGCCCCATGTTTCTGTGAAAAGTTTATCAAAGTCCGATCAGTAGTTCTTAAGTGATGCGTGCACAAACTCACAGACAAACAGATAAACAGACAAAAATTTCAAAAATGATCGAAATGTGTTCTGTTGCTTATCCTTAGACCCCCCAATTTTTTTTTGGCAAATATCTTCAATGTACTGACACGCGAAGTTTACGATTTTATTTATTAGATTGATTATAAGGATTAGTCTACGCCCAAAACACAAACGAAACCTCGTTTGTAAATCACCTGCTTAACTATTTCCCTGTGGATGCACCTGCTAAGTTTCACATCTACCATTGCACAAGTTAGCTTGAAAAAGTCAGCAAAGTGTACGTCGAACACAATTTGTGTGGGTTCTGTTATGTGACATTACTTTTCAGTATCTCGGAAAACGTTTTTTCCTGTAAGTTTCATATTTTTATATTTATAAACGCTTTATTATTGTACGAAAATGAGCCACAATAACAAATATAAATGAAATTATGCACAAAGGCGGGCTTATCCCACTTATAAATCTCTTCCAGTTATCCTTAGAGTATTTGAAAGAGTGGTATATAACGTAGGTACTAAATGTAAAATGCCTGGCAATTTTACATATCGCACGCTTAATAATAAAGTGAATTATCTCAAAAACAGAAACTTTTGGGTATTCGCTGTTAAAGTTTTGACTCGTTGCCGCGTGGCCAATATTTAAACTTTCGCGTGAGATTGGAGCCTATTTATTGGTTTGGTTAGTCTTATATTATAGTCAAATGAGCAATGAATAATGTCATGTATAAGGATTGCAAAAAAAGTAACAATATATTAAAAAAATTAACGTTTTAAAAAAAACCTCTTAACTTATTTCATTTTATGATGAAAATCAATATTGATTTGAAAAAAATTCTGCGAATTAAAACCTATTAATTCAGTTATTATTAAAATAAAATAGTACCCCACTACATATTTTAGGATTTATTTCACTTTATTTTTAAAATGTATTTTATAAACCAGTTAAAGTTTTCTTAAAAACTGCTTTTTGTCATAAAAACTACAAATAATTATAAAACAAGAACTCCAAAATATTGAACTGCAGCTTAAATCTGCAATCAGTCTCAAAATTATAAATAAACAGCCATCAGAAGTGGTTTTGTAGAACCAAATTTAAATTGTAAGTTTAAAACTTTTTTTAAACTTATTGTATGCGCGTCTTGTAGTAAATTTGAATGAGTCGCCCTTTGTATCCTTCAACACTTTTATGTCATTCCAGTTAAATTTTTAATCAACTTCGTTTGTACCAAAATTAACTTTTGTGTTCCATTCTTCCTGCAATCGTTTCAAAAAAATAAAACTATCGAATAAAAATAAAATAAAAATAAATATTTCAGACATTCACACCAATTATCCAGTCCCAAACTAGGCAGAGCCTGTGGTATGGTTACTAGATAACGGATATACATACTTAAATAATATATAATCATCCAAGACTTGGGTACAAACATTCATATTCATCATACGAACATTTGCCCCTTGCGGGATTCGAACCCGCAACCTCCTCAACAACCTCGAATATTAGCTTATGTAGGTAAATTGACGGGAGGCTTACATTTCTTAGAGTTTTTAACAGGTTAAATTTTTCATCAGGGCTATTACATGCGTCCAGACTTTTTTTAAACTTTTCAATTTAACTGTGAACACTGTCTGCTTAAGTCTCCTCTAACTTTCGGAATAGAAAATTATGATCAATTGGTCCTCCGTGTTCTCACAAATTCTTTATAATTTCAACACACACCCTATTTCAATTGTTCTCGATGTTTAGCATCAGCCTTAGTCCAAAATAGCAACGTGTTGATAAGCTGCGCCATTTTTTGTATTAATCTTTATTAGTTCGGTAAAAGTCATATTGTAGCTATTGAGTTTTAATGTATAGTTAAATGCTGAAGAATTCCTCGCTCGTCGACACTGCAATACAGAATATTATAATACGTATAACAGCTATATTTTTTCTTTGTTACCATTTTTACCGTATATTTCTATCGTTTCTTTGGATTAAATTTTTGAAATAGAGTTAATAGGTATACTTTTAATGTATTGAATTAGGCTCTGGTCTGTTCTTTTTGGTTGTTGTGTTTTAGACATCCACTGCTTAGGCCTGCCTTTATAAATTCTCTTTGCACAAATCCCCTAAACGCTAAAACTGTTTAAAATATTCATCTACCATGAGTGATAATTTTTTCAGTGCATTTTTTTCTATACAGGCTTAACTCAGCGATATTACATGCTTTTTATATATACGACTGACATCGATTACGCAAACGTTTAGCTTTATTCTGTTTCCAGTTTGCAGTATTACGTGTGCGTTTGCGGCTTCTTTATTGAGTAGTACTTTGCTTGAATCGTCATAGACAGGTAAACGATCATTGGGTGCAGAACTTGACAATAAGGATTCGGACGATGATGGTATTATATAGGGTTCGCTTTTTTATTGTTGTCTTTGTGTATAATGTAGGATCATTAACGCTTAAATCTAAATCACTTTAATTGTTATAAGATGAAGGATTGGGTCAAATCGTCCCGCGTTTCATGATGCATGTAGACGGATTAGAAGTTTTGTAAAATGTGTTTAGTAAGTATGCAGGTAAGTATAATAAATGATAATAGTAAAAAGTAGTAGCGGTGCGCCAGTGTGTATATCTCTGGGTGTATTTGTTTATGTGCATGTTATGTGTTTTGCGGTTGAGTGTGTAATGGTGACTGGTGCGCGTGTGTATTTAAAAATAACTAAATATTATGTAGCATTATTTTTATTGTAGGTATATATTCACCTTATTTAATTGACGAATATGTATTGGAAGGAAATTCTTAATAAAGCATTAGTCTCGTCTTTATGTATGTCTGTTGGATTTGTTGTAATCTATTTGGTTTCCGAACAGAATTGTGAATACAATCCAAACTCGTCATCACTAGGAGGATTTTTATTAGTTGGATTTGCAATCTTATTGGAGTCAGAGTCTGACTCTGAGGTTGTGAGTCACTCGACCATTAATCAATCAAAATAAGGCTGCGAAAGTATTTTTCATAGTAAAACGAAATAACTCTAATCTTAATTTTGTATTATCATGACATAATAACTATAAATAGAAATAATTTCAAATGTTTTTTTTCAATTTCATGCCCCTCTTAAAACTAAATTGAATTAAGTTTTATTTTTTCCATGAATTCGGACAAAAATTAAAACTAAACTGAAATATATCGGATTAGTTCGCTTTTTGGATTAAATTAATTTCTAAAAAGGTGAAATAATTCGAGATAACTCACTTTATGACTAAACAGAAATATAAATTCCGTACATGACATTGATAATAAACTGGTTTTTTAAGAGTTACTCCGCCGCCGGTCTAACGAAACCGTGTCCTGTTCACATCGAAGTCGGCTCATCTCTGACAGACGTCACTTTAGCATGAAACGCATGTGCGCCCGCGTTAATAATAAAGAGACGGGTGATGCGTTTACTCTGTCATTTTGCTCCGATCTGCGCGCCGATTGAACTGTATCGATTCTTGACGCTTAAATAATTAGTTTTATGATGAAAAGTCAAAATCTCAGATTTTTGAGTTATTCCAGTTTATTATTAAGCGTGCGATATAGTTTGGCTCAATCGATATAGTAGTTTTTGTGTTATCAGGCGAGCAGACTAATAGACAGACAGACAGGCGGATAAAAAAAAGCTTCACTTTAAGGGTATCTGTTCAGTCCGGAATTACTCTCCGTGCGAAGTGGACGTGCATTGTGTAATATAAAGTGCGCATCGCAGAGACAAGTACCTATTTAGAACTGGTTACGAGCCGAGCGAGTGGACACCTGGCGACGGGTCGCCCGACCGGGTGGCCTTATGTTATTAGCGTTGTAGATATACCAATATGAGCACTAACGGAGAGGACATAAGCGACATTAGTTTTAATGAAGAATTAGAAGATCAAACACAATCATTTAATAAGGAGATGGAGCTGGAAAATCTGCAAGATAATACAAATAAACGAGGAAGGGAGTCAGATAACGAGGAAACATGGCAAGAAGTAAGAAGAAATGCGAAAAAGAAGTCCAAAGAACACATACAAGTTAGTGTATCCTGCAAGGACAAATTTCCTAAGCAATTTGCACTCGCAAAATTTTTTAAAGACTGGGCCATCGTAGATATCATAAGGATCAAATACGTGAATCCATTTAAATTGCTAATTACATTCGAGAACGAGTCGAGCGCCGAAAAAATAATTTTATGCCCCCAGGCCTCCACATTGGGATGGAAAATCCAAAAAACCTGGGAAGTAGGTATCTCATATGGAATTATTAAAGATATTGAAGTAGATTTATCAGATACTGAATTACTGAAACATATTACAAGTGAAACCGACATAATTAGTGCTAAAAGGCTCGACCGCAGAAATCAAGATGGGTGGACTCCAAGCGAGACAGTAAGACTGGGATTTAATGGATCTAAATTACCAACGTATGTGTATATGCTTGGGATGAGGGTTAGAGTAGAACCATACGTATTCCCAGTGACCCAATGTTCACGATGCTGGAGATATGGCCATTCGACGAAGCTGTGCCCTTCAAACAAGATAATCTGCCCCAAATGTGGTAGCAACCATGCCAATTGTGAGTCTACCATGTACAAATGTGTCAATTGTGGAGGAAGTCACATGGCGCTATCAAAAGCTTGTCCAATCTACGGCAAAGAGAAAAGAATTCGAGAACTAATGTCTCAATTTAATGTGACATACCGAAAAGCTCTGACTGTATATGTTCCCCCCTCCCCGATCACGCACTCTATGGGAGTAAATGAAATTGGAGTAAGAGCATTAGATGACAGCTACACAGACAATTTGCCATCTCGAATATCAGACGCTAGGCCGACTAAGTCATATTCGTATGCAGGAGCTGTCACTAAACCTGTATTTCATCAATCAAAGGAAACAGGGAAAAAACGCAAGTCACATAAAAGTAAGTCACTATATAATGCGGACAAGGATGTAGTAGAGGCAGAAGTACAAATGTCATCGGACTCGGAGGCAGCGGCGAGCGATTCTGGTGATCGAGAAGGAATAGATAGAGAAGAGGAACAACCTTCGGAGCTAAGGAAGGGACTGTTAAATAGGTTAAAAGGCATTTTTTTTCGAAAGAACATGGATATTGTGAAGAAAATTAAGAGTGCGGTAAAAATAGTTGTAGATTGGTGCTTAAAAATGATGATCGATTTAGTCTCGGACATATCTATAGTTAAAAAAATGTTTGTTTTGTTGTCTCAAAATGAATAACAGACCAAAAAAATTTATTAATTTAAATATTTTTCAATGGAATGCGAGAAGTATTAGGCCAAAATTACAAGGTTTTGAGCAGTTGTTAATCCAGGAAAAAATTCACATTGCGACCGTTAGTGAGACCTGGCTAGAACCGGAGAGCAGATTAAAAGTAAGTGACTACAATATCTTTAGACAGGATAGGGATGTTGCTTACGGAGGTGTAGCCATTTTAACACATAAGTCTATTCAAGCTCAAATAGGGCGCATAAGAGTCTGTAATCCAGGTATCGAAATACTACTTGTGAAAGTGTTTAACTGTGACCAGGTTAGAAACGTGATTTCTTTATATTGTCCTTCTGAAATCAGCACGTCGCAGAGAGACTGGGATCAACTATTTTCAATTGCTGATAGTAAAACAATTCTGTTAGGAGACTTTAATGCTCACCATACGAGCTGGTCCTACAAAACTAATACCAGGGGGTCTCAAATATTTGATGCACTTCTTGAGAGCAATTTGGTCCTTTTGAACGACGGAAGCCATACGAGATTTCAAATGGTTAATGATGTACTCCGACAGTCTTCGCCAGATCTGTCCATGGTATCGTCTGATATATCGCTTTGTTTTAACTGGTCAGTTACAAACGAGTTTCTGGAGAGCGATCATCTGATAATAAAACTATCTACCAGTTTCGAGTCAAATGTAAACACATTGAATAGGTACAATTTTAAACTGGCAGACTGGACGGGCTACACCAGTTATTTGGAAAATGCTTTCCAAGATTATATTTTACCAGACGACCCGCAAGTTGCTTATGATGTTTTCATACAAAATATAAATCAAGCGGCTAACATGTTTATTCCCATTATTAAAATCTGTGTTAATCCGGAGTCCAAATTTAAGCCAAAACCCTATTGGAACGCTGAGCTATCAAAATCTGTGGCAGTGCGTCGTCTGGCGTTGGCTAGGTTTAGACGTAATCCGACTCCCCAAAATGCAGCTATTCTTAAAGAAAAAGTTAGGGAAACTCAATGTTTGTTAAGAAAAACTCGTAATGAAGCTTGGAATAGCTTTTGCAGCTCTATTGATAACGTCACGTCTTCGAGTGATATGTGGCGAAAAATGAGGTGGTTGAAGGGTTACAGATCTCCTAGACTGGGCGTTGACGAATCAAGTGCTAGTTTACTTTTACACAGCCTTACGCCTGATTATGTAATACCCCAAGATCCGTTGTTCACATCTGAGAACATAGAGCTCGAAAAAACGTTCTCAATCCAAGAGATGGAAAAATGTATTAAATTGAAAGACACTGCACCGGGCCACGATAGCGTATCGTTCTCTATGGTTAGGAAACTACCCCTAATAGCTAAACAAGTATTGTTGTGTATATTTAATAAATTCCTAGATCTTGGTTTTGTCCCGAAACAGTGGCGGGAAATTAGTGTTGTGCCCATTCCTAAACCAGGTCGAGACTCTACCTCTGTATCTTCACTCCGACCAATTTCTCTAATGTCGTGCTGTTGTAAAATATTTCACTCCATGATTAGCAAGAGAATTGAGTGGTTTTTAGAAAGGAATAACTCTCTCTCTGAAGATACGGTTGGTTTTAGAAGATGTCGTTCTTGCTTGGACAGTTTAAGTAGCTTGGTCACGAGGATTCAGATAGGTTTTACTAAACAGCAATTGACTCTAGGGTGTTTTCTGGACATAGACAATGCATATAATAATGTAGAAGTGCCTGTATTAATGTCTATACTGGAACGTCTCGGTGTCGGTGCAAGAATTTGCAAATATATTTGGAATTTTTTGAAAAACAGGTGGCTTAAATTGAAATGTGATGGTTTAGATTTGACTCGCAGCGCTGGTAGGGGTTTAGCACAGGGTGATCCTTTATCTCCCCTATTATTTAATATTGCTACCATAGATGTATGTAAAAAAATATCAGATGTATACATTTCGCAATATGCCGATGATCTTGTGTTATACAGCACGGATAGAAATGTTAGCGCTGCTAGTAATAAACTACAAACTTCATTAGACGTATTACACGCCCTTTTAAGCGATATAGGTTTACAAATATCTGCCACGAAAAGTAAAGTTTGCGTCTTTAAGAAGGGTCCTCATAGGCATACAATAAATCTTAAAATGAATGGTGCGTCTTTACAAGTAGTGGAAACTGTTAAATATTTGGGTTTATGGCTGGACCGCTCTCTTCGTTGGAATAAACACATTAATGAGACTAAAGAAAAAACACTACTTTTTCTTAACATTTTTAAAGTTTTGGCTGGACCTGGCTGGGGACTCCACCCAAAACACTTACGCCGACTATACCTCACGATTATACGAAGTCGAATGGATTATGCTAGCTTTATATATGATGACAGCTGTAAATCACACACATATAAATTAGATAAAGTGCAAAATCAAGCGATGAGAATCATTGGCGGCTTCATAAAAAGTACTCCGATCCACGTTATGGAGAGCGAGTTAAGTTTGGCTCCTCTACATATACGAAGGACATTTTTAGCGGGAAAGTTTTGGCTAAAGTGTAAATCCTACCAAACTAATATTAACTCTATGTTGTTGGAAAACCTTTTCGATGTCTCGCATCTGTGGCGGAGGAAAAAGAAACCGTTACTGTTGCTGACACATGAAGCTCTAAGGGAAAAACAGATATACGTTAGCCCTAAATTAGAAATGTTTACCATGAGTACATGGGTTAGCAATATTAACATTTCAGATGTAATTAATGATAATATAGACGGAATAAATGAAGGAAAACGAACATATAACACCCAGTATTTGAAAAGAGTTTCCAATCAATTTCTGGAAAGTCAATATTTGGGTTTTTATAGAGTATACACGGACGGTTCCAGGGACAGAGACGGTACAGGGGCAGCCTTTTATGACCCTCAGTCAGATACACACTTGAAATTTAAAATCGAGGCTAAGGTATCTATAATGTATGCCGAAATGTTGGCTATTTCTGAAGCTTTATCGTACTTGGATTCTGTTGATTTTGATAAGTTTGTCATAATAACAGATTCGAAGAGCTCACTTCAACACCTGGCTCGGTCAACCTCGACCGTTCGAGGAACACCCGTAGCCTATTCCATTTTGGATAGTATTTTTCGATTAAAATCTAAATTAAAAACTATAAAGCTTCAATGGGCCCCTTCTCATGTAGGTATAGCAGGCAATGATAGAGCTGATGAATTGGCCAGGGAAGCGTGTTGTGATGGAGTCCCACTAGTCGTTCTACCGTTTTTTACTGACTGCATATACTATGTAAAAAATATGTGTTTCAAGGCATGGAAGGAATACTTTGATGAAAGGTCTAAAGTTAAGGGTATATGGTACAAGACCATCCAAACGGAACCTATGAATTGTCCCTGGATTGACAACTGCTCACTGAGTCGCCAGGACATCGTTACAGCATTAAGACTTCGCTCCGGACACGTTCCATTGAATAAGTTTGCACATTTGATGGGAAAGGTCCCATCACCACATTGCACAGAATGTGGCGTGGTGGAGGACGCCTTCCACGTGTTGGTGGAGTGCGTCCGGAACGAGTCGTACAGGAGGCAAATTTTTGAGAATGAGATGTTTTGGCAAGTAGGTGGCTGTAACAGTGTCTTGGCCTTTCCTCTGTCAGTTTTGGCTGTAAAATTGTATAAATTATATAAAATAGCTATAAGGAATAGATAGTTATAAAATAGAAAACTTATAGAGCGACATAGTCATGTTTATGACAAAGCTCTTTAAATAAAGATTAAAAAAAAAAAAAAAAAGGGTATCTGTTTTGACGGAACCCTATAAACACAGCAATCAAATTAAACTGTTCACCTTTCACGGAAGCGACTTCAAAATACAATGAAATGGCTTACTTTTGCCGTCTATTCAGAATGTATTGACTCTATTAATATACAAATAAAGGTGATAATGTTATGGCAGGATGGTAAAATCTTCGATAATAGATACGGTAATCCGGGTACTGTTTGTTTTCCTTTTCTTACTGAATCGGGATAAAGCCGAGTTTGGTTAGTAATGGGAACATGTGTTATCGATACTAATATCTTGCTGGATTGCTTCGCATTCGCAACACTGTGATACAAGAACTCGATACTTTTAGCCAGTGCTGGCTTAGCCAATGACACTGACGTTTGTCATCACATCATTTGAATTGGTCCACTACTGGACAAATAAAGTACCTACATCACAATTTAAAAGTTTGCACCACAGAGTACACCTAAGTCAAAAATATGACGAATTTTACAGGAGAAGAGAAAAACCTCTTTTTTTATATATTTTACAACCATATTGAATTTCAATAGCCGTGTGGCTCCCTGCTTAGAATAGGGCCACCCGCAATCCTTCCGTGAGTGTCGTCAAGGCGACTAAGTGATTGTACCAGGACGTCCAGGACGAACAGCAGCGTTCTCCTGTATATATATTTAAGATAATTACTGCGAACACCAATCCGCGTGGCAAGCGTGGTGTTTATGGCAAATCCCCCAATAGACAGCCCACCAAAAGAGGCATTGGGGAGGCTTATGTTCAGCAGTGGACGTATTTAGGCTGATAATGTTGGATTTCTAATTTAAAAAGTATAGCAGCTGCGACTTAACACATTTCACCGCTGAATTTAGCTTATCGAGTAAGTACGAATTACACAAAAAAAGTCAAATTCGCAAATAATTGACACAGTCTATCAATGTGGTAGAGACAATATACAGGACCCAATGCATGTTATGTTAAACCAACAACCTCCTGGTAGCGCGGCAAACACCCGAACTATTTAGTTACACGTATGTATAGATGGCAGCACGTTTCAAATCAAATCAATCTACTTTGTCACTCACTATATTGACCTGGAGACAAATCTGCCGGATGACTCATCTACTCGGAACAAATGTATTTTTGTTTTGTATGCAAATATTTGCAATACACTTGAACTGAACCCGGAACACGCGCGTAGATAGAAGATAAAAAATTCTACGTTTTTGGTTGACCTTATCTTATCTTCTTAGGAGGGGGGCCAGGAAGACCCGGCGACACTTCGACCCTTCAGGAACTTTTGTGCCAAACCCCTGACCACCAACGGTGCCCCAAGCCGATTTGGTGGACTTCACATATGCCTTAGAATTTCTTCTTCGGCATATGCAGATTTCCTTACGATGTTTTCCTTCATCGAAAAGCCTGTGGTATTATAAATAAATCGTACTTAAGTTTCGTAAAACTCATTGGCACGGGCGGGGTTTGAACCCACGACCTCATGAACGTGAGGCGAGTGCACTTTGGTTGAACTTAATAATCAAACTGAATAGAGGAAAATATGAAATAATGAATTTCTGATAATAATTTTAACATCCTATTCATTTTGAGTACCAAATATTGATAATACAGGATGTAATATGTAGGGAATCGGCATGGAGATATTCATTAATGAATACGACTTGTTCTATGATTATAAATTGTTTTTACACAATTATTGTAGGTTTAGTAATAGACTCTAGTATATATTATCTTTGGTGATAGTCAATTCGTTCATGCTCTAAATACACAAGCATTATCTTTGTGTTGTTCCCGTGATTATAGAAAATCCCACAAAGGACAGCCCACCAAAAGTGTCATTCTATTGGGGAGGCTTATGTTCAGCAGTGGACGTATATTTCGACTGATAATGATGATCTTTGTAGTTTTACATCTTTGTAGTCGATCTACAATCTGTATTTGACAATCTTTTCTATTATTTTATTTTTCACGACACTTTTCGAAAATGCTGCCATTTTATTCCCATACCTTTTGATTGAGATGAAATAAAGACTAAATGTTACTTTGAGTTGAGCCCTATGTTTATGTGAAATCGGTTCGGTAGTTTTTACGTTATGTGTGCACAAACTAATAGATACACAGAAAAAATAATCAAAAATAACCGAAATATCCTTAGACCCCCCATTTTTTGTTGTTGTTGCAAATATCCTCAATGTACAGACACGCGAATGTTTCTTTTTAGGGTTCCGTAGCCAAATGGCAAAAACGGAACCCTTATGGATTCGTCATGTCTGTCTGTCTGTCTGTCTGTCTGTCCGTCCGTATGTCACAGCCACTTTATTCCGAAACTATAAGAACTATACTGTTGAAATTTGGTAAGTAGATGTATTCTGTGAACCGCATTAAGATTTTCATACAAAAATAGAAAAAAAAAAAATTTTTGGGGTTCCCCATTCTTAGAACTGAAACTCAAAATTTTTTTTTTCATCAAACCCATACGTGTGTATCTATGGATAGGTTTGCGCGAGAGACTCTTCCAAAGTTGTAAAATGTGTGTCCCCCCCCCCCTGTAACTTCTAAAATAAGAGAATGATAAAACTAAAAAATATATATGATGTACATTGCCATGCAAACTTCCACTTAAAATTGGTTTGAACGAGATCTAGTAAGTAGTATTTCTTTAATACGTCATAAATCGTAAACCACAATACTATTATTAAAACAACGATCAAAGTTACAACGAACTACTATAACTTTTATATTATGTTACTTGCTGCTACGGAACCCTTCATGGGCGAGTCCGACTCGCACTTGGCTGCTTTTTTTTATTAGATTAATCACTATTGTTTCTGATATTGCAACTCACAAGTAATTGATATGCTGTGGCAATGCGATACAATATGGCATATGGCTTATTATTTTATATACTACTAAATATTAACTGTCGTTTTATTATCATCCAATAGGCTTCTAGAAAAATTTACTCTATTAATATCTCAGGTTCTAAGTGGCGTATCAAGATGAAACATGCACCAGATTTTAAGTTAGACCACCAGCAAGACAACTGTGAAAACTGCATCAAATTTGATTCAGTAGTTTTTGTGTAATGCGGTAACAAACATATATACAGACAGATAGACAGACAGACAAATTATCTAAAAAAATATGTTTTAGCTTCTATTGGCCCTATAAAGACACCTCATACATTTTTTTTTAAATATCTCTCATGTACAGACATAGACCAGCTACAGTTTTATTATAAGTACTAGCTGTACCCGCGGCTCCGCTCGCGTCGACTACAGGATCCGCTCCCATTCCCACTTCCGCTCCCTAACCCACTTCCACTCAGACTTTATCCAGAGGCCTGGATCCATAGGTCCAGATTCAGGTCCAGGTCCAGGTCCAGATCCAGGTCCAGGTCCAGGTCCAGGTCCAGGTCCACCAAAGCCCGAAGAGACATTATTTTGGAAAAACAAATTGTTTTCCAAAAAACGCGGGAATACCACCTCCCAAATAATTTTATACCCTTGCTTCAAAGGCTTACAAACAAGCCATTTGACATTAGATGATAGAGTCAAAGAGTTACTGCCATGATAGATAGGGTTGCCATCTCTTAAACCTGCCAACCAGGACAAGAATCATGAAAACCTCGGATTTTGGAGCTGACATGTCAACAGAGATTTTTTTAACTTAGTAAAACAAAAACAAAAAGTTTTAATTGTTATAAATCTACTTTTTATCTAGTTTCATTCAATGTTAGACTAATATGTATTGTAAAGAAACAAAACAGAATCTTCGACCCGGCGTTGCTTCGGCGGCGAGCGGTGACATAAAAACTTTATAACCCGAATTACAAATGAAACCTCGCCCGGACGCTCCCCGGACGCCCCGTTAACTAGGACAATCCGGTTAAACCCGGACGGATGGCAACACTATGTATAGAGGTATTTGGAACTATTTCATTTTTCTACTTCAAAATCGCCAATTGGGTTCTTTTTCGTCGCCAAATGTAAAAGTCATTACCCTGTTTATCGATAACCGACGCCCACACCACTATTACGGACTCTTTAAAAAGAAACACTGTTTGTATTTAAATCCCTAGCCGAAAGCTTCAGGCGCGACTCGCGAGCAGTTCGTATAGTAAACAATTCTTTCCTCGGCGGACGCAGTGCGTTATTTTTAGGTCAATAGCTTTTGAATTCGCTCATCGGCTAGTTGTACCAATGAACATAACATAATATCACGTTATGTGTGATGCAGAACTACGCCAAGAATAGATGACATAAAATTTTGCGCTTTGTAACACCGGTATCCAGCAATACTCTGTCGCTATGTTTTTCTTATTTTCCTTAAGAAAGGTTGCCTTTAATAGATCGCTTTAACTGAAAACGCCGTCTTTTTAAGTAACTACCTAACTTTTTATACTTAAGTATGTGATGGCAATAGTTTATATCAACGATCACATAGAGATCGTTGGTTTGTATCTATTTATTTACCCGAGGTTCTCACCCTTAGAGCGGCCGCCTGGCCAATCTGGTGGGGAAAAGCTATAGTGGTTTCCCCCGAGGTCAAACCTGTCTACGTTATCTGTCAACGCGAGGGGGGGGGGGGGGGGGGGTCGATGCGCACATGCCCACTTACGCTGTTGCTTCGAAACACACACGTAAACATTCAAACAACACATTCATGAAACCTCACATAAATCAATGCCGCGCATGACCAGGTGATCTTGTACCTTCAGCTGAGGGGAACGCAGAATGGCGATTCCATTCCTTATATTTCGACTAGAACGTAATGTTCCACATATTTCTGCACTAACTAAAGTTTGTGAATTTTCTAGAGGTACTCATAATAATCATTCTTAAAACGGCAAATATATGAGCTTGCTATGCCATAGTGGAAATCATAAGGTACTTAAAATACAGGGGTTTTAAAACCATTGTATAGTACGTCAATACACGTAATACCGGTGGCTCCTATCGCGACGCCTAATGCCAGATCAACGAACTGAGGTATTTCCATGAAGTGACATTTTTACTACTTTTAGGAACACCTACTTACCCACTGGCAGAAATAAATAAAACACGCATAAAATGAATAAAACCTTTCTCTTTTGTTAATCCTCCTTTCATTCTTTCTTGCAACGTCATGCAAATTGCTCTAGAAATACCTTGTTCTCTAGTTTAAACGTCACTACAATTAGCAAAGACGTCAAATTAGCATAAACTATAAAATGTACCTATGACCAATAAAATACGAGTTACCTACATCAATGATTTAACTTTTATTTCTTAATTAGAACATTCTTTTTAAAATATTTTTTCAGATTGAAGTTCGCAATATAAATGTGGGATCTATCCTGCTTCTATTTGTCGTTGGTCCTCTGTATCTAGGGAGACAGATTCTGAACTAGGTTTTTTAAATTGTAGTTACAGAGAATGATAATAATGGGGTGGGATAAATACATCGCGGTGGGGTGCGGCCCTGAACAGCAAGTTTTTTAAGCCCGTCTTCATGAGAATGTCCAAAATTGTATGGAAGTTGGGCCTTGAACTTTGCGTCCTGATCAAATTGTCGTCAAAATATAGGCCAAATACTAAGGATTATTATAAAAAGAAAATCGTTTAACTATTTGATGGGGAAATTGAATAATCTTTCTTGGAATAAAATCTTTTTTCACAGTTTTCACAACACCGTGGGTATATGGCCACGATTAACCGCTACAGATCTTGATGTCATAGTGAGGTTATTAGTCGACGACGGTATATTGTATATTGACGGTATATAAACTAGATTTTTTCACCCAAATACACAATGTAAACAAACCGAGACAAAACAGGTGTATACATAACATCTGATATGACAGTACGAAACCATAGTGCATATCAATAGTGAGGCCGATTTAACAAATTGCATAATCGATATTTCGGTTACGTAACAAGATTTTCATAAATATCTTTTAAGAACGTGTGTATCACTTTAAATCAGTATAAATAGAATATTTCCAGTCAGTAAACAAAAAATATGATATGTTATTTTTAAACTCCCTATTCCATTGGCTTAATAAAAATTGAAGGGATTCATAATTCAGATCAATATTTTTGGTACCATCTTAGGCCCACTTTTGGGCATTCTCCTTTTACAGTTTATTCTATAGTTCACGTCTTCATTAAAGTGACAGTAGCTTTAATTTAACACACTTTTAAGTTCCCACTTAGAGCAAACGGACGGGAGACTCTATAGCTTTTTTTCAACGCTAGTAGTAGTTCCATCCAATGCTAGCTCAGTATATACTAAGCGGTGACCCCGCGACACCTTATTTTCAGTGCTCGCTCGCGCGGCCTATGATGTCATCGGGGAGGTGCTGCAGCGGCATCAAGCATTTTTTTTGTAGTCGCCGAATCGATCTTCATGATGGTATAACTATTACATTTCTAACTTTTAAACTTTAGTTACACGCGAAGTTCTCGAAAGTGCTCACTTTTCTAACGCAACTTTTTTTGGATGACCCGCCCTTATTCACGTCAAAAAAATAACGCTCGCTTCAGTATTGCATGACGCGTGCGCTAGCGTCACCGAGCGTCGCTGGGCGGCTCACCGCGCGCCGCCCTCTGAAACTCAGTCTCGGCGTTCACTCCGCGCGGTCCGCCTGTCGTTGCCCATTTATACTAACCATTTTCCACTAACCAAAATTCACATGTGACTTATTCGCGACATTTGTGTTTTATTTATTTTAATTGTTTACTTTTCGCGGGGCAACGACGCACGCGATTCGGTTTGTCGATTTGAAGTGTGTTTCGGTTGAACTGAGTGATTTTTTTTACTGTGGTGATTTTCTCTAAAAACATAAACAAGGATTCTTTTTTTTGGAAGGTAAGTTTTTAAATTGAATATTAATTTAAGTAGTTTTGTAGAAATAATCTGTTTTGAAATTTCTTTAATCTATGGGTAAATAAAACAAGTTGAAAGTCACTTGCAAACTCTGTCTACTCTTATCAGTTAACTAATTATTGATTTAACCTTTGTTTACTTAGGCTTTTGGTGTTTGCTAAATTTAGCGGTAACAAAATACCTGATTTGATTAAGTACTTACCTACTGCTTATTAAGTTTGGCATGTTTTTTTTTTTAAATTGCGTAAATAGAGTGAATCTTATAAATAAAATCGTAAACTTCGCGTGTCTGTACATTGAAGATATTTGCAAAAAAAAAATTGGGGGGTCTAAGAATAAGCAACAGAACACATTTCGATCATTTTTGAAATTTTTGTCTGTTTGTCTGTTTGTCTGTTTATCTGTTTATCTGTTTGTCTGTTTGTCTGTGAGTTTGTGCACGCATCACTTAAAAACTACTGATCGGATTTTGATGGACTTTTCACAGAAACATGGGGCTTAATCTGGTGTAACATATAGGCTTTATTTCATTGCAATCGGTGCAGTCAATCAAAAGTTATGAGAATTTATAGTTTCCGAAAACTCGCATACACTGCGAAGTTTGTATGGTGTAAATGTTCGACTGAATTCGTGAGCGGTAGCGGGAGCGGGTATGGTACCAATGTAATGTGAGTGTTTGAAAATTCGCATAACTTTTATTTGAGTTACTAGATGATGATGAATTTGTGGTATACGTATGCAACAAAGTAATGTTGATCGGAATTTGGATTGCGATGGATTAGTTACGAGGACTACATTTGGAGAGACGAGGGAAAGAGGTTTTGAGGGGAGGGTTGAGGGAAGGGTTGAGAGGAGTGTTGAGGGGAGGGTTGAGGATATGGACCTGGTCTAGGTCTGGAACTGGAACTGGAACTGGAACTGGACCTGGACCTCGACCTCGACCTCGACCTCGACCTGGACCTGGACCTGGACCTGGACCTGGACCTGGACCTGGACCTGGACCTGGACCTGGACCTGGACCTGGACCTGGACCTGGACCTGGACCTGGACCTGGACCTGGACCTGGACCTGGACCTGGACCTGGACCTGGACCTGGACCTGGACCTGGACCTGGACCTGGACCTGGACCTGGACCTGGACCTGGACCTGGACCTGGACCTGGACCTGGACCTGGACCTGGACCTGGACCTGGACCTGGACCTGGACCTGGACCTGGACCTGGACCTGGACCTGGACCTGGACCTGGACCTGGACCTGGACCTGGACCTGGACCTGGACCTGGACCTGGACCTGGACCTGGACCTGGACCTGGACCTGGACCTGGACCTGGACCTGGACCTGGACCTGGACCTGGACCTGGACCTGGACCTGGACCTGGACCTGGACCTGGACCTGGACCTGGACCTGGACCTGGACCTGGACCTGGACCTGGACCTGGACCTGGACCTGGACCTGCACTGGTCCTGGACTTGGACCTGGATTTAAAGTCTGAGTGGAAGTGGGATAGGGAGCGGAATTGGGAATGGGAGCGGAAGTGGGAATGGGAGCGGATCCTGTAGTCCACGCGAGCGGAGCCGCGGGCACAGCTAGTAAAGAATAAATGAAGTAAATAGAGTGTAAATATATTTTGCTGTACAAATTATTATTTGATATTTTGTGACAGTCTGAAAAAAACAATCTATTCCTAAATGGCAAGGGTTTCAAGACCCTTCAGTCTAGTTTATTAATTTGCAAGATTCCATATTGTTGTATGCTTCCTGCGTGCTTCTCGTCCTTGTGTTCAATCTACTTCACAGCTGATCATTTCCCATTTCGTTTGAGAGCAACGAGCCACGAACGTGTCCACGTTGAGCCGGGCAGATTGTCAGCCACTGTCGTGTTGACCACGTCATTTCCGAATGTTCACTTTTGAAAGCTCGCTACGAAAAATTATTTTGCTTCATGGTATGAGGTATAAGTAGCCATCTTAATTTTAATAAAATAATGTTAGTTTATTGGACACTTAGCAATGACTTCACAACTGATTAGTTCCATGATTTGTCTCTGCTCCGCAGTAAATAAACTTTCTACAACTTAATACCAAAGACCATATCTAAAAAAAAAACTAAAAGAAACCGTTAATCCTGTAATTCTCGACGAACTAAAAACTAAAAGAAATAACAATGATTGCGTGACTGTTTTAATCTGTCAATTACCTAAGCAGAGGGTAAAGACCCTTCTATGTTCCCATTCAATAAATAATACTATACGACCTACTAGTTACGTCTACTTTCAGTGCCGGATTGAGACGTTACATATCCCTGCAAAAGTATAAATTATATTGTACTAGCTTTTGCCCGCGATTTCGTCCGCGTGGAAAACAATTATTATATATTTCCGTAGTCAGTTAGTTTTGTAGGAATGGGATGTTTTTTCAGGATAAGTTTTGGCAGCGCACGCCAGAATAGCTCGCAGATGGTAGATTTTTTCCTACTTACTTGATATTTTGGACAATTCACACAATATCTTTATAAATTTTAGCCTATGTGTTATTCTGATGTATAAGCTATATTATTGTAAAGTTTCATTAAAATCCATTCAGTAGTTTTTACGTGAAAGAGTAACAAACATCCATCCATACTTACAAACTTTCGCGTTTATAATATTAGTAGGATATGCCATTTTCAACTGTCATCATATCAGTCTTTTGACGTCCACTGCTGGACATAGGCGTACCGGTCCGAGGTCTTTACTCCAGAACTACTAACTATCGTGAACTATCATCAGCATCAGCCGAAATACGTCCACTGCTCAGCCTAAACCTCCCCAATAGAATGCCACTTATGGTGTGCTGTCCATTGCGGGATTTTCCATAATCATCACGCTTGGCAGGCGTATGATCGCAGTAATGATACAATACAATACAATACACTTTATTGCACAAACATAAACATAAACTTAATATACACAGGAGAACGCTGCTGCTCGCCTCTGGTGTATCATCATCATTCATCAGCTATCATCATCTGTCATCATAGGTACCTATTCACACCTATATCAGAAACTATTATCAACTATCGTAAGGTCCTTATTTGATTGCTAATAAAACTAGCATATTAATCGACTTCTGGAATAAGCATATACTAAAATTATGGGAAAGTTTATTCCCCATCATTTTAGTAGACGCATAGTTTTATTTATACTCACAAATAACGCTGGGCATGTAGTTTTAGACATTTTGCGGTACTGTCCTCGAAATCTGCCGCTCTAGTCCCGGCCTAATGCTAATGACAGATCCGGCACTGTGTATATACTTGCTTATTTAAAGCCATTTTATACCTAGTTACGACGGTGTAACCTCCCTTTTACCTTAGAGTAGGTAACACGTTACGGCCGCCGTGGTTCGAACCGGAGGGCAGACCCCCGCCGCCGTAGTGTTTTCTTCTGATTTGAAATATTCTGGCATTTTCCGAGGGGGGATTCATTAAAACACACACCCTATCGTATACATCGATCCCGCGTATAGCATAGTGGTCTAGTACCGATACATAAATATGTCATATACGAGTACATTCAGTGCGCTATGATAAATGACCATGTTCATTCAAATTTTAACTTTATCGTCATTGGATAAGGTACTAGGGCTGATCACGTAATTCGGAACGGGACTATACTTTATGTTTGATTACTATGATCTTTCTTGTCTATTACTGATTTCTTCCTGGAATTAAACAAGGATAGGACAATTAATAAATATAACACCCAGACCTGAACCAAAGTTTTCTGACACCAGTGTGCAGGGTTGGCATGATTTAAACAAAACACGTGCTTTAAACAGTTAATAATGTTTTAAACGTTTAAAACCACTAATCAGCACTGCCAGTGGAATCGAACCATCGACCTCTGGTGCCCGAGTCAACAAGGCGGTTTAGAGGTCGAGTTAATCCTAAGTTACGAATCAGTTAATCTAATACACTTGCCAGTGGCCTTGTGTTAGTGTCACCGTCATTTCGTAATAAATAAATACACACTTCATTTACGACAGTGTGGTGCGTTTTACGATACATTCACTGCACTAGTTCGAAAGTTGTATTGGAACAGACAGTTTACAATCACAACGTACTTACAGAAAGTTAATTAATTGTAACTCTACACTGACTACTGATTTGAAATTAATTCCATTTATCGACTTTTTTTGTTCGTTTATTTGGCTTTATCTGAAGCTGGAGGCTGAACTTAAAGAATGTAAAAAATAGAGCAGCTGAATTAATTGGTTATTGTTATATGTATAGGGTTGCCATCCGTCCGGATTTCCTCGGATTTGTCCAGTCCGGGAAGCGTCCGGAGGTTTCATTTGTAGTCCGGGTTATAAAGTTTTCAATAAAAAGTTGATTTATAACAATTAAAACTATTTTTTATTTTATTGAGTATTTAAAAATAAAATTCTGTTGACATGTCCAGGTTGTAAGCTCTAAAATCCGCGGTTTTCATGCTTCTTGTCCTGGTTGGCAAGTTTTAGAGATGGCAACCCTATTTTGTATGTATACATATAAATATCATTCTAATAAATTCATGATACAATTTAAAAAGAAATCATTATTTTACTATACTTCTTGCTGAATTAATTCAATATTTAACATAGGAATAAAAACAATGAAAATTAGGCTACATTTAACACCTTTGACACAACATACATTTTAGGTGATTTTATTTAAAAATAGTGTTCTAGACTAGAATCTTTCATCATCATCAGCCTAAATACGTCCACAGCTGGACATAGTACTCCCCAATAGAATACCACTTTTGGTTATATGTCCATTGGGGGATTTGCCATAATCACCAAGCTTGGCAGGTGGATTGGTGATCGCAGTAATGATCTTAACATATACACACAGGAGAACGCTACTGCCCGTCCCTGGTGCAATCCCTTAGTCGCCTTGACGACACCCACGGGAAAGATAGGGGTGGTCCTATTCTAAGCCGGGAACCATACGGCAAAGAATCTTTAGACAAGTAATTTAAAAACGGATAGGAATATTTACACAAACCGTCTTCTTTATAACATACTTTATGTTATTTACGAAAATCTTATGCACGGAGGCGCCACCAAAAAGTTTTTACCATCATCATAATTCCCGGTATTTTTGTTACAAACTAAAACAATTACCAATTTAATTTACCTACCAGCAAAATTTAAGTTCTAAAATATCTATTCACAGTTGGCATCTGTTCACGTTCAAACTTGTGACCTTGTAGACCTCGAGGATCTGACATACTTGACACTGAAAGCTTCAGATAACTGGGCAGTGCCCGTGTCTCCATTGATGTGGAACAGAATGGCTTCCAGTCAGGACTGTCTGGCACACGGCCATGAAATAATTTACCGATGCCTGCAAAAGAGTCTTAAACAGTATTCGCTGATTCAAGGTCAAAAGCGAACAGACTGAATTTGTCATACATATTTAATTACGTGTCCGATTATGATCGAATTTTGAAAACATACGTTCAGTTATAATCAATAATTATTAATATATATTCTTTATTGCACAAATTTTAAAAGTAAATACAGTTACAAATTTTGTGTACAAAGGCGAGCTTATCTCTAAAAGAGATCTCTTCCAGCCAACCTTACAGGGTGTGAGACAAGGCACTAAGAGCGAGGGGGCAAAAAGTGCATAATATACTTACTACATAATAACTAAATACCTGAACTATTTTACACATTTATATATTATACATATAGTAAATATTTATAATAATAAACATACATAAATACATACATATCATATTATACTGAGTGAGACAGATAGTGCTCTTTTAGTTTTAAAGGATGTCACCGACGACGTACTATCTCGAATGACCGTCGGCAGTTTATTCCACATCTGCGCCGCTCGTGCAGTAAAGGAATTGAAAAAGAATTTGGTGTTGGATTTGGGATAGGTGAGGGTCTTGGTGACGCAGTCACGGCTGGGTCGATAGCTCATCAGATCTTGATTGCTGAACATAAACCTTTCTCAATAAGCGCCACCCTCCCAGTTCATGCAACATGGTTCCTTTCGTTTCTGAGTATCCTTATAAGAATATCTGAGCAAAGCCCTCTCCATAGCTCGCTGAGCGACTTTAAACTTGAGGAACAGGTCTACAGTCAGTCCACGTGGCTGCGTTGTAGGTCATGACAAGCAGGTCGCTCTGATGAAAGACTTTTATCTTTAAACACTGCGGTATCGACGTCATGAATACTTGACGCAGTTTCCCAAATGATGCCCAACCTAACTGAACGGATATATGTTGTTTTTACCTAGTTACATATCCTGGATAGACAACTCAAGCAATTTCGACATATGTGAATTGGACACGCCTTTCGTCTTCATTCACGTCCTCGCCGGGAGCATTCGTTAGCGAGCATTGAGCATTCGGGCGGGGTGTGCACGTTGTTTTCAGCGGATTGTCACTGTCTTATTGGCAAACGTGAGGATTCTTAAGAAGAATTAAGTATCTTAACCTGAGTAAAAACATGTTGGTTTAGTTGTACTATTTAGATTTGTTAATGGCTTTTAAGAATAGACAGTCAGTCTGTGCCATCGTATAAAGTCCGTTTTGAAATGATCTAGCCATCTGAATAACTTTCAGTGTGTTGAGACTGGCGGGAATAAATCATCTTGGCTTCGTGCCATAAAATAATGTAGGTATTAACTGAACTATGAATAAAATATGAATGCAAGCTTTGAAGGCCAGCTTGTAGTATTTCAGAATTGACGCTCTTGAGTTAAGTGTCTTTGGCAAAAATAGGTAAACAATTTCAAAGAACTAATCAGCTTATCGTGGAATAGATTTCTTTTTAAGATTTGACTGTATTCAGAGAAATAAATGAAATCTAAGGCAACTGAAATATTATTCTAGTATTATAGAAATCATTTATTTGACTAACACGAGACAACTCAAATGGAGCAGATAAATAGAGAGACTGTATTTATTTCTTAAGTCGAAGTTAAATTTATTACCTACGAATGTTGTTAACTACTCGTATATAAGCAAGATTAGAATCTGTGACGGGCGGTTCCTGATCCCAGCTTGATATATTGTACTGAGATATTCACTCTATTTGGAGGGTGTTTTACAAAAACAACAGTTAGGAAATCCCATGAATTTCATGTTTGAATGCTGCCTAGTGGGTTTAATAATTATTTACAATACCTAGCATGGTTTCTATTAAATTATAATAATTACACATTAAAATAATATAAGTATTGAACTATAAATATAATATTGTGATAACGCAGGTTTTTCTTTCTCTTAATAAATATTATTTACAAGTGTTGTTTTTGTGAAACTCCCTTCGTCTAGCCGTATTAAATACTTCGTCCAAATCTCACCGCTTTAGACTTTTGTTTTAGCGGATTTTTGATTTTAGGGAAAACCTCACATTATCGTGGTTAAAGAGTACCTAATGCCGGATGAATTTTATATTTACTTGGGTATATTTTTGCCCATGCATTTCATTGTTTATCTTTCCTAGTCAAGTTATTGATTGATTTTATTAAAGTTCAGCGAACCTTTCCCCATTTTCATTACGAAAAACTTAAATATTTATGTTTGTACTAATCAGTTGCTAAGCAACGTATACACGAGGGTCGACGTACTGAGCTTTTAATAGAGTTTGCCAAGTATTTTAGTAACTATGTGTTATGCTATTTCTTAGTTTACATTAAGTTTAGCATATTTTGATAAGTAAAGGCTAATGGATTCACTTATTTGTGACTGATAATAAACAGTGTAGGATGTAGGTATTTGAATCTGTACTAATCTGATAAAGAGCTACTTACCTAAAGTTTTAGAGTAACTAAGTATATGAGTTACTCCATCTCCAGGACCACGTTTTAAACAACGATCTCTATGTACTACCAGATGGAGCGTTCCAAACAATCGCTCTGTTCCACGCAAGTAGCCACAACTCTTTCATATTAACTTTGAAACTTGTGCAGTTACTACGCAGAGCATTTAATTATGTGTCAATGTCAATATTTAGTAATAATTAAATGTTCTGCGTTCCATCTGGTAGGTAGTAGTTTTAAATAATTCTTTTACTCTTGGAATGCTGGTTTGTTATTGGTGGGTTTGGACTATTTATACTCTGAAAATATTAGATTCCCATGGTAAAGTCATGACGAGATTGTAATATTGGCTGGAAAACATTGTATAAATTGTATTGTTATAGCATTTTATTGTTTTTGTTTTCTTTGTAAATAGTGTGATCGGCGAGCACCACAACAAACAGTTGTTTAGTGGTACTTAAGATAATGTAATATTATTTGTAATGAATAAATAATATAATAATAGTAATAGTTGACAAATCTGAATGGGCAAAACTATTTTTTAAAAAAAATTTTAAATGGAAAGGCAGATTGTAGCTGGTGCTTCCATATCAGTGTCGATTTGCTTATTTTCTTTAAAAAAATGGTCTAGTCTGTTAATAAATAAATAAATATAAATATGTGGGGACATTTCACACACGGCCACCTGATCCCAATTTAGGCAGAGCCTGTAATTTATGGGTATTTAGACAGCTGATATACATGCATAAATACATAATATAATATATAAATAACATCCAGTCGCAAGGCAAACACAAGTGCTCATCACACGAATGTTTGCCCTGGGCGGGATTCGAACCCGCGACCCCGAGCTTCGCAGGCAGGTCTACTACAGACTAGGCTATGGAGCCGACCTCAGAAGAACGAATACATCTTCTGAGGAGCCGACACTAGGCTACGGGGCCGACATAAACATGTTTAGTGATGTGACATCAATCGACTATGTTCGGGTAGCGGACCTGGCCCTATAAAGTTTACGTACATAAACGTGTAGGGACAGGCTGGTGTTCCTGTGGTATATGTAATTTGTTCGCTGGTATGGAGAGTGCCGGGGGTGTGGTATTAGTAAGTGCTAGTCGCTGATGTCTGTATACACACTGATCTGCCATCATCGTCATCAATATTTCGGTATACAGAAACTGGATTATTCAGAGCTGAAAATAGGCACTTCTAGAGTCTGAATCATGTTCTAGTTTTGTTAAATGACATGCAGAAAATGCACGCTTCACGGTCAAACCAACAAAAATGTCGGCCAAGTCGTGTGAGACACCACAGCATGAAGGTGAAAATTAGTTCGTGGCGCTCTCATGGAGAAAGCATGAATACGGTTTCTTGGCGCCGACCTGTTGGGAAAACTCCTCTATGAAATAACTTAAGTTTTGTTTCCATAGCAACGAGAATCCTACTTCCTACTATTATAATATTATAAATGCGAAAGTTTGGATATTTGGATGTTTGTTACTCAATCACGCTTCAATCACTGGACCGATCGTGATGAAACTTGGCACACATATAGGTTAGGTCCTAAAATAGGACATAGGATAGTTTTTATCCCGAAAAACGTCCCATTCTTACGGGAAACACATAATAATTTGTGATGTTAAGTTGTCCACGCGGACGAAGTCGCGGGCAACAGCTAGTATGTAATATATTAAAGTTCTGTTTGCCGACTCTATATCCTCTGGTCCTGGATACACAAGCAGTGGCCAGGTAGCAGAATCCTACTTGTCTGCTATTATGTTCAGGATGCTGCTAGAAGAAAATTCTTTAGAAATAGGCTCAACCTTTTGTATAATTTTCTTTCTGTTGTTTCTTTGTATGTGTGTGTGTACAATAAAGTATTAAATAAAATAAAAAACGAACTATCAAAATCCATACAAAAAAAAGCGGCCAAGTGCGAGTCGGACTCGCCCATGAAGGGTTCCGTAGCAGCAAGTAACATAATATCAAAGTTATAGTAGTTCGTTGTAACTTTGATCGATGTTTTAATAATAGTATTGTGGTTTACGATTTATGACGTATTAAAAAAACTACTTACTAGATCTCGTTCAAACCAATTTTAAGTGGAAGTTTGCATGGCAATGTACATCATATATTTTTTTTAGTTTTATCATTCTCTTATTTTAGAAGTTACTGGGGGGGGGGGGGGGACACACATTTTACAACTTTGGAAGTGTCTCTCGCGCAAACTATTCAGTTTAGAAAAATATGATATTAGAAACCTTAATATCATTTTTGAAGACCTATCCATAGATAACACGTATGGGTTTGATGAAAAAATTTTTTTTGAGTTTCAGTTCTAAGTATGGGGAACCCCCAAAATTTTTGTTTTTTTTTCTATTTTTGTATGAAAATCTTAATGCGGTTCACAGAATACATCTACTTACCAAGTTTCAATAGTATTGTTCTTATAGTTTCGGAATAAAGTGGCTGTGACATACGGACGGACAGACAGACATGACGAATCCATAAGGGTTCCGTTTTTGCCATTTGACTACGGAACCCTAAAAAGAACATACCGTCGAATTGAGAACCTCCTCCTATTTTGAAGTCGGTTGAAAATAAAAAAGCGTTTGCTATGTGAATGCAATGCTTTTCCTGCCAGCTCTGGCTCATTCGGAGTGTGCTGGGTTCAGCTTACCTTAAACAAGGACTATTAGACTTCTTACCCCAGCTGCTTAAATACTTTAATGCAGTGAAAATTCGGGGAGATGGGAATGGGAGCAGTATGTAACACAAATGATGCAAAAAATCCCTATAGACTAAAGGTTTGACTGTCTACCTGGCTCAAGATGCTATGTAGATATGCAGTACAATAATGTGTACGGAAGCCGAACAAATGAATGCATCTTGCCGCAAATTCTAAACGAATTACCAGAGAGTTTGGTGGACGACATGCTGGGGGGCAATGCGCGAAAAGTAAAAGTTGCTATGAAGGGGTACTATCTGGCGAGCAGCAATGCGACCTAGATAGTCTCCATTCATGTTATCAATAGAATAAGATTGTACAAGTAGCGAATAGAATAAGATTGTACATAAGCGACCACCATTCTACAAATAAACCCAGTGGTTTCAGTAGGATGGCCTAAGGAAAAACATATGAAAAAAAAAAAACAAACGAACTGGGCGAATTATTTCGCTTTGCCTATTGACACAGCCTACCAATACATCGTGAAGATTGAGACAGTAACTATATTTACGAAACAAGACAGTATTAATTACTGTTACTTATATATAAAACTTAAAATTAAATAGAGTTAGGTAGGTATTAGACACTGTTAGCTAAAGGTGAATAAAGATGATTCATAGCTATGCCTAGCGAGTACTTAAGAACATCAAGGCAAATTCTTGTTAAGTCTATCATATGAAACGAATATTTTTTGAAAAAATTCACTAAGAAATGGCTGGAAGTACCACGGGCGCCGAACAGTAGTCCGATAACACACCAATTGAGTATTTTGTAGTGCTCTTTTAAGTATGGTATGCACGGTTCGTAGCGGCTACGTTTTAGCTCATCAACTTGTTCTGCCTGCTATAATATATTTTAAATAATAAAAAAAAAACTTCGTAATAAACCCTGCAACTTCTTGAGCAACAAATCAACAACAAATATTCTTTGTTGTGCACCAAAACATATACATTTTTTAATAAAAACAAATCTTAATAGAACGATGAATTTAGTGTACAACGGCGACCTTATCGCTTTCAGCGATTTCTTACAGTCAACCTTTTTTGAGGAGTGGAAATACTGGATGCAAAGAGTATACAATTTATATAACATAAACTTGCATGAATATCTATGGTTGTATGAATAAATATCGCTTCAACCGGAAAACAAACACCGAATCGGGGCTATGTCTGGATTATCTCTTAAGTCCATAACTAACTTCGGATTAATAAGATTTGCTTACATTACGCCATCATCGGATTAGCTTAGTTCACGAGTTTTACAAGTTGTTACACAACCGTAAACATTTTAGTGGGTATACAAATGTACGCACCGGGGGCTACTTCCTAAGCATTTCCGCTAAGTTCCGTCGAACTACAAGCTTGCGTCATTTTGGCAGAGCCACCGCCTCTGATTTTAAATCTGACCATGCAGAAAATTTGTCCTGGAAATATACTATTTTGTACTCGAAAATTAGAATTTGTACTTCAGCCGTTTAAAAGTTATAGGGGTATATTGGTGGCTCTACCAAAATATATACTTGTGTGGCGATCCATCGTCTCTGCCTACCCCCTGGGACCAAGGCATGAGCATTATGTATGTATGTATATACTTACTTATTCACTACTAACTGTTGCCCGCGACTTCGTCCGCGTCGACAGCTTAACATTGTGATATTTATAATTGAATTATTATATATTTCCCGTAGGAATGAGATGTTTTTTTGGAATAAAAACTATCCTATGTCCTGTTTTAGGACCTAACCTATATGTGTGCCAAGTTTCATCACGATCCGTCCAGTGGTTGAAGCGTGATTCAGTAACAAACATCCAAATATCCAAACTCTCGCATTTATAATATTATAGTAGAAAGGATTACATATCATAAATGGACGACGATTTGGAGTCCATCAGATTATCATATGATTATCCATCTCATAACCATAGTCTACATTGTTCCAATCAAGCTAGAACGAGGCGAAGGATTATGCATCTACCGTACTTATCCCATATTAAAATGAACATAAACCTACAAATTTATCTTTGCGGATGGTAAACGCGCCACTATCTGTATAAATGTGTCAAAATATAGGCGCAGAATTTAGTTCCGCTCTTCGTCACGTGTAGAGTTAAATTTGTCGGACTGCACGTCCAATTTAATAAGGAAATGCCCGTAGCAAAGACCGTACAATTGCTACAATTGCCGAGTGAACTGTATGACCCACTGTACATATTATGTTCTGGCGTGTGTCAGCTGGTAGACTATTTTTATAGTAGTTAATTTCATATTTTATTATACAATATTTGTTTTATTATCATTTAGTCTTTAATCAGTTCGTCCTGTCTGTTACTCATGAATAACCTACGGCTCAGAAACATGGACATCAGCGAGCTAAGGCGAAAATAGTGCCATCAGCCGTCCGTCCACTGCTGGACATGCCTTCCCAATAGAATGACACTTTTAGTGGACTGTCCATTGGCGGATTTGCCATAATCACCACGCCTGGCAGGTGGATTGGTGATCGCAATGAGAACGCTGCTGCCCGTTCCTGGTGCAATGCACTAGTCGCCTTGACGACATCCTCGGGCCCTATCCTAAGCTGGGCAAATAGTGTATTGACCAATAAATTAAGCAGGGGTCTGTTCCAAGATGCCACTCTGTACTTTTCACTCTGTACCTTCCTAAATATGCGAATGTGGAAGGATATTATTCCCACAGGGGTTGGCAGAGACGATGTATCGCCACTTTGCGCAATCTACTGTCGCAAAGCGGCTTTGCTTCGCCCGCTTTTCGCCCCGTGATGTGTTGCGAACAACATCGCCGCCTTGTTGAGGTACCACGATTAGCTAGGGAAATAATTGTCTGCCTCATCAGAGCCCCGCATGATTCAGTAAGGCTAATAGTGCCCGAAGTTCACCCAGCTCCAGGATGTCGGCACGCTTACGACCAAACTAGCCTCTGGACATGCATCCATCGGCACTGCAGACCTTGGATTGGCGGATGGGACAGGGATCGGGGGAGAGAGACAGGAGATGGAGGTATGGGTAAGGAGTATAGGGTATGGAATACCGCTATTACGGAAGGATAGTGGAATTATAGTAGCGATAACTCGGGAAGCCGGGACCGCATACCCGTGACTTGTCTGGGTAGCACCGGACAGGTAACTACCCCAACCAAGTCCCTTGACTGATATTGATGGAACAAAAACGCGATTAAAGGTTTGGGATGGGATTTGATGCGTAGAGAGTTTTAGAGGAATAATGCCCTGATTCGAGAATACAACTGACTTTAACGTTCGAACGCAAAGCAAGCTCATACTGATATTTCACGACTTGTTCTATGGCCATATACATTTGTGTCACTTTTCATTTGTTGTCAAAATATATTTCAGTTAAACAGCGAGCTCACTCTATTTGTTTGCTCCAAATATGACAAGTGTAGGTGATAGATATAAGCTAATATAAAAATAGTTGGCTTATTTAAAGTGGGACGCGACGCCACCTGACACCGTAGTAAAAGTGGGTGTAGTCATTAGCTAATGGCCTAACTGCACGGATATTGGAGCGGGTCGCTAAAATATTGGAATTTATTAACATACATCTCTAGAGGATTGATGGTTTGACACTCAAACCGATCTGAGCTATAGAAAATTGGTAAAAAATTGGAAACGTTTGTAAATCCACAAAAAATATTTAAACTTTCCTCAGAGCCAATCGACTAATCATTTTACATAGGTGGAGAGTATGGCTAGTAATTTTTATTCTTTCTGAAGTTGTAGTACTTCTATATTACAAAGAAAATATATGGTCCGATTCGGCACAAAGATAAACTTATTTTTTAAGGCATTGCTTTAGATGTTAGGTACTAGCTGTTGCCCGCGACATCGTCCGCGTAAACAACTTAACATCACAAATTATTTTCCGTAGGAATGAGATGTTTTTCGGGATAAAAACTATCCTATGTCCTATTCCAGGACCTAACCTATATGTGTGCCAAGATTCATCCCGATCCGTCACTGGACGGAAAATGCGAAAGTTTGGATATTTGACAAACATCCAAATATCCAAACTTTCGAATTTATAATATTAGTAGGATATGTTGGGTGCTCTGTGCTATCAGTTAGAAAAGTGAAGAGTAGCTAGACGCAGTCCCATAGCGGCGTTACAGTATGATAAATAACTCTACGCGACGCATGGTTTGTCGGTCTGACCGCCAGAATTAAACTAAGCGACATACAATTAACCCAATCCGCCAAGATGGCTGCCCGCGATAAAATCGCCGCGACAATTGTTATTGCATTGTAAATCCAACTTGAATGTCTAATGTTTGTTCATCAAAAACTATGCATTTAATGTAAGATTTAATGTGGGATGCATGGATTACTAATTCTATTTACTTATATTTGTTATCGCCATTGAATGCCATTCACTGATCACCCACCATCTTCCTACAGCTCAAGATAGATCGACGATCCATGACCCACATACCTACCATATCTATAATAGATTGTAAACAGTCCTAGTCTCCTAAATCATAGCTTACGTTTCCCCAGCTTTCATTTTAAACATTAAATTCTGTATTATGTAACGTATATTTTTACTCGTCATGTTGAAACTGCGCTTCGCAATGTTGCTTTTTCAGTTTCATGAGTAAACAAATTGAAATAAGAATCTCACTTTGACGTTTTATAGCTTTATGTTGATTGAGAATGTAAGCATAACAAGTAACTGGAAATACTCACTCATTTTTGATCTCAGTGTGGAAACGTCCTGCTTGTCTTTAGACTGTTCACGCATCAGTCTAGAAGCTTGTATCGAAATGGGCTTCATTGACGGCTTACAGTCAGTCTGCCTGTTTGCCACATTAATGGAGTTTTTTTATTTGCCAATAAATGCGTTTACATTTTGGATTTCAGAATTGGCAACGCATCACAATCCGAAACTACAGAAATCGACACCAAAACGAAACCAAAGCGAACCGTACACACTGTACGAGGCGAAAGACCGCGGACGTTCGGGACACCCCCGAACTGAGAAACGAAGCCGGTGACGCCATAATCAAAAATGGCGTCTACCGACACATCGACCACCAGCAGTCAGATATCCGCCGTAGCGTCTGAAGACCACAAGCGTACCGTCGACGAAGCATTTCTGAACAAATTGAAAGTCCTCGTCGAGAGGTTAAGGCTTGATAACGCGACCTTGAAGAAGTCGCTCGATGTCGAGCGGAGCGAGGTTCGAGCCCTGAAGGCCCACCACGAAGGCACATTGAGAAACCTAAAGACTGAACACAAGAAACGTGAAGAGGTTCTAGAGAAACAGCTTAGAACAAATGTTAAACCTGACAAAGAAGAACAGCCAGGTACAAATAGACTTGTGGAACTAAAAAAATTAACGGTAGAAATTCAGTCTTTGAAATCAGCAAACAGGGGTCTTCAAGAAAAACTCAAGGTAAGCATTAATTATTTATTTTCAAACTTCTAACTTTTCATCAATGGGTTAAGCGATACAACACTATTTCTAAAAAGAAGACAATTAAACAAATAACAAGGATAATAAACCACACAAAGAATACTTCTTGAAGGTTGTCTATAGCCAAAGGTTTTCTCTCTTTAACTAAGAGTAATTTGTCTAGATTTTTGTAGACAGAATATTCTTCTGACTCACTCCAGTAGTGTAGAATTCCTGCTTGATTTAGGTGATGAAGTATGTAGTTTATTTTAGTCAAGTATGGACTTCCGTACTGCAAACCATAGACTATGAAACATGGCAGTGGACAATCTTTTACTATATGATACAATTGTCTTCCATCCTTCATATTTGCTAGTTTCCTGCTTATATATAAAGCATCAGTTTTCCTCAATAACACAGCATACTGATACTTCCTTTCCTCAATTATATCTTTAATTTTCTTATCATTCAATATCTCTATTCGATTTTTCATTCGTTCATAAAACTCATCAGATAAACTACTGTTAAATATTTTCAAGTGTCTAGCGTGTACCCCAAATGTCACGTTGGTGTGTTCAACCAAATCAGCTGAAGTATCAATATCTGGCTTGAATCTTGGATATGTTATAGCTGAAGTAATTATACCCTAGAATAAGTAATAGAAAACAAAATTAGGTGACATAAAAAAACATTTAAGATTCTATGAGATATAAGAGTTACTTATATACTTACATCAATAGCGCAGTCGATTATCAATGAATAAATTATAATTAATAGTACTACGCATCTGAATACAGGTCCCAAGAATTTAATATCAACTGTTTGTCTTAGAAAGCATTTCACCAAATCCATCACAGTTGACGAGGTTGTCTGATTGCTGTCGAGGTTTAATATATTTATTTCCGCTTTTCGAGACAACACTGCCACAGTTGTTAAAAAAATTACAGTGAATATAAATAGTAGTAGAATATTCGTAGATATCAGTTTTATAGTCGTCGTAAATGCCGACTGTCTGCCTGATTTCTTAATTAAGAAACATAACTCGTCTTGAATAAGAGGATAAGTTGTGTCTATGTATCCGTAGTAAGTAGTTTTGAGGATTCGAGAACTCAACTCTAAATCAGTGTAACCATCTATTAGATCTCCCGTTACTCCCGTTGCTGTTCCATTGTCAAGTAAATCCCCAACTGTACTTCCATCTCTTGGAGTCAGTGGTAAGCAGGTAGCATTTAGTTCTTTCATGACAGTTGTGGCTAACCTTGACTCACATTTCACCGGTCCTTTTTCATCAGACAGAAATACTTTTCTGAAAACACTCAAGCGCAGCTCATGACCGTACAGATTCTTGTACTGCTGAGCTAGTAAACGACCAACTTTTTTCTCTTCTGTGATTTCTTTAACCTCAGCAAAGAAAGCATTATAAGTGTACATTCTTAATTGATCGGACCAGACGATTAAAACAGAATTCGTGATTCTTCTACTGCACAGCAGTCTAAAGTGATTCTCCATAGCATAGTAGAAATAACTATCTACTTGCACTGGTACATTAATTACGAAAATAACAGTACTTCTTGGTTGGAACACACCAGTTCTAGTGACAGCTTCCAGAACAAATTCGTTGACTTCAAGAGACAGTTGGTCTGAACTGACGACGTAGGCTGTTTGACCATGCTTATTGATTCTTGGCTTCACTCTGCTTCTGTTAGAAGCTGGACAGCTGTTTAGTAATAGTACTGGATATCCGTAATCCTTTGTCTCCGTGTACTTGAGGATTCTGTTTTCGAAGTAAGTGAACTCACAGAAGATGATAGTAAAGAACCACTGGCGGAAAGTGCCGTAGATTTTATCGACGACTTGGTACGCGAACTCTGCTTTAAATTTCGTATTGTTATGATAAGTAAATATCTCTTGATAGAGAACTGTAGATGGACTCAAACCTACCACATTGTGGATTAACAATGCTATTCCGAGTAGTTTTAACATTTTCGACTTGAGATTCGTTCGGGTGTAGTGAAACTGAGGACGTTCCAAGGCATACTGAGTTTATGGTCGTTTTGGTGTTAAATGCGGGCGTTTGGAACCATTAGGCAGAATGTCATCAGGTGCATTATGTGTTCAATAAAGTCATGTCAATTATCGGGGCAAGGAAAATATTGGTCGTGTAGCGTAATTGTGTCGCTGTCGTATAATTTTATAAGTGTTGACTGAAGTTTGTTGCGACAAATTTAGTACTTCATTAAAATGTGACGGGAAATTTTGTTCAATAGAGCATAAAATAATGTAGGTAAATAAATAATAATAAAATTAATATTAATTTTTTTTATTTAACAAAATTTTACAATATATAAATTACAGTAATGTCCACAGAAATGGAAGCCCATTTGTATGTGGACAGAGCCGCTCACGTGATCAGTACATTAGCCTACACCCATCGACAAGAAGTGCTTGTGCAGTTCTTGCATTAGTAATCCACCTGATACAATGTATTTTAAATCGGATGGCAGAGAATTCCAATTTTTAGCCATAACATAACCGCTGGTACGCTCACCGTAATAGTTGACATATCTTGGAACATTTATTCTCTTGTTTGCCTTAGAATATTGTCTTTTAGTTACATTAATATTATTTCTGATATAGTCTTTATGATAATTTTCTAAAAGTAGTAAGCATTTAGTTTTGTGTTATACTCGTATATACAGTCTGATCCCAAACTAGGATTATCTGCTGTGCTATGGGAATTAAACATGGATTGAACAATTCACAAATATAACATCCAGACCAGCATGTACAAATAGTATAAAATTGTCTATCTCCAGTGGGATTGAACCTACGACCTAAGTCAGGTAGTCAACTTGTAAATTTCAGTTGATAATTTTAAAAAATTACAGAGTAATTACCAAATAATCCAAATTAAATCGCTGTTAATTTAGATTATTTCGTTATAAAATAACTTAGTAAGTATAACAAATTATCAATTCATCATCATCATCATCAGGTTATTTTTGTCTCCACTGCAGGAGCACAACTCTCTGTCATCTGCCGGAGACACGGAGGATTTGGACTACACTCCCCGCGCTGGCCAGACGGGTTGGGGAGGCCTGATTGGTCTTTTATAATGTATTCCCTCAGTCGCCTTGTACGACATCCACGGGAAGAATTGGAGTGGTCCTATTCTACTCTACCGGAAACCACACGGTACAATTTTCAATTGATGTTCTTGAATTCACTAGATTATTTTATGCTCTGTTGTTTAATAATGGGTAATTGAAATCCATTTAGTTTCGTGGCAAATCGAATTTTTATTGCATTTATTGTATTATGATAACATAGGTAGGTACCCCAGGAGATGCCTTACATTACGACCCCTGTTTGACTGTTGTCAGGTTGCGCAAGCGGCGGAGTGCGCACGCGCGGCGGAGCTGCGTGCGCAGGCGGCCAAGCACGCCGCGCTGGAGCTCGCCGCGCACCGAGACGCGCGCGCACAGTGCCATAAACTGGTGAGATGCGTTACACTGAACCAAAGATGAAGCATTAAAACTATCATCTTTGCACTGAACATTACTACATCGACGCAAAAAAAGAGTACACCGATTTAAAAAAACAAAATCCACGTTGAATGGTATTTTCTATTCTGCTTTGCAGGCTAAGAACATCGTGAAGTGTTTAGGCAGACTTTTGGAAATTTTCAAAAAACCGGTTTGCTATATTTCTATGAAAACTGTTAGAGTTCCTTCGCCAATCATATAGTTGTAGAAAACCAGTTGGACCCCTTTTTTGTCAATTTCTAAAAGGTTGCCTAAACATCTTACGGTCTTCTTCTGACTCCGAAATTGTAATAACGAAAAACATCAGTGTGGGTTCCAGCGTTTACGCTTTTTGCGTCTATATGTCATACGTCCGTGAAATCGGGTGTGGTGGCGTTCATTGGGGAAGGCCATGTCCAGCAGTGGACTTCTAGAGGCTGGCATGGAGTTGATAAATTAATTTGTATAATTTTACATCAATGGTTTATTCAAAAGAAATAATATGGCTCGTGGCGATCCATCGTCTCTGCCTACCCCTCTGGGACCCAGGCATGAGCATTGTATGTATGTATAATATGGCTCGATGATTAAAACCACGATGGCAACAGTCTCATTATAAATAACTAAATATAGACGGGCGTCAGGTAATTCAGAGCTAATTTGTGGCTTGATGTCATCGAGAATATTTGGGTATAGTTGGCAGCAAGTAACTTGAGCTCTGATTCCGCTATAAAGACGCGAGGATGAGGATTATAGTGAGGATTTCCTAATCTCTAATCGAACTCACATTCCTTAACAATTATATGAAAAATTCTAGAGTCATCTCACTATCTCCGTCTTTAACTTCAAAACAGTATGATTCAAAATTTATTATTTACTGCCTATTTCGTTTTGTAGGCGTATTATATAGCGGTTCTCGATCATTATTACTCTATTTGGTAACTGAATTTTACTTAAATTTTGCTCAAACTACCTCCAATTATAGTCTAGAAAAGTACCGTTTGAAAACTCCTTTTATACCTTGTATGATAAACGTAAACTTTTAAAGCGCCTGATAAAATATATATTGCAATTTCACAGTACTGCAAAGTTTTTCATTTTATCTTAGGCACTATGGATTCAAATTCAGATTTGATATTATTATGTATTTTTTATTCACAGCTGGAGGAAATAAAGTCGAAGGAGCGAGTGATAATACAGCTGAAGCGAGAAGTATCTCGGGCGGCGGCGACACCACAGAATGATCAGGTCAGTAATATTCATAAGTTGACGTAAAACCTACCTTGCTCCTCGTATATAACCAAGTTTTTTTTTATTTCTGATGGGTTTACGCTTTACTTCAATCTTACTTGATGATAAGTGACGATGGGGCATAAGGTTGTGATGTATGCAAATATACCTAATATGAGGGTGGATGAGGGTGAATTTTCCCTCTCACAGTTTAGACATTGAAGCGTATGGATGTATTTTACTTGTGCTCCTCGAACCTGCCCTTCAACCAAACATCCTTTAGAGTGACAACTTGATTCTAGGGATCTAAGCACCCACCACGAGAATCATGTGGAATATCCTCCTTTACAAGGTCAATTTTTTGGGCAAAAGCTTTGCTGAATCTGTACCGTTTTCTGAAATTATATTAATTTTTCGATCCGCATACTTGACCAAGTTTACATCACACACACACACACATAAAATTCCGGTGTACATATTTAAAAAAAACCTGTTACATAACCAAAGAGATTTCCTAGTTAGCAAACCTACCATTGCCTAGTTATGTTAAAGCATCTTCATGAATCATAGGCGATTCAAAACAGATTTACAGTGTGACCAATACAAAACTAAGACGTGAGTAAATATAACTATATTTACATGACCAATTCTGTGTCATGTCAGGTGTTAACTGGCACACTAGCTCTCCCTAACGCCATAGAATACTTAATAATACCCGCGTGATCTGATAATAAGTCAACTAATATCGGGACTGTATGTGCATGAATTGCTTTCGAGTGAGTTTTACTTAGAGCTTGAACATGCAGAAATTTTGCTATTTATGGCAGTACTAACATCGTGACGTAACGCAAACCTTGACCCCACCTCCCCACGTACATGGAATGAGACACCTGGCTCGATCCATAATTGCGTGGTATGGGACGTTCTGAGAAGCTCATTGGTACTGCCCAAATAGCATACTGGCGAAATTTACAGCCATAAGCCCGATCACTAAGGTATAAAAGATATATATCGGTATATCAGACACCGATATATCCCCGCTATGGAGCTATTATGCTGTAAAAAGGCTGTATATTTACCGGTGTCCTAGTTGGGTGGGGGCATACCCCGTAAGCATTTTTGCTAAGGTCCGTCGAACTATTAAGCCTTTTGTACTCTCTACCTGGGCATGTGACATACTCTAGTAAGTCTGACTATCGTAGTTACACGCCAATCTCTTATCCGTATATGTCAAACTTACTTATAACTTTTAGAACTTCTTCGCAACGTTACGTGTAATATTTGGTATTCTATTGTTACGTATAGCTCTATTTGAGTCCATTGTTATTCATGTCTCGAAAACACGTTGCAGAAGTAGTTATGTTCCATTTCTGTAGTTTAACGATTTCTTCAAACCAACAAAGGGCTCGACATGGATTCTCGGAAATTTGGGACGTAAAGCGCAGCTTGAAATCTAACACGAGCATGCTATGGCTTCACAAGGAATATTTTTGAACGAAAGACCGAGTTAATACGTACTTGTATTCGCGTGGTGGCAGCCATTACGGAAGCAGTGGCAGGTTATTTGGTTTTTGGGTTTATTCAAGCTATATTTAGTGTGTAATTATCACCACAGTACTCATTAGTATTAGGGAATAGAACTAATTTATCGATAATTCAAATAAGTTCGTGCAACTGCAATGTCCTATGCTTTTCTGTAGCTGTAGCTATAACTTCATGGGAATCCAAGCGGGCAAATCAAAGGTTATGGTGATCCTTTGATCTGAGCGACACACCCTCAGTGCTCTAGTGGCACAACCCACTGCTTTACTTCTCCATGTTTGTATGCACTTGATATAAGCAAAAAAAAAACTAGTAGTGAGCTCATCTCTGAGTGTTCACAACCTAATTTTATTCTTAACACGATTTACTTCATCCTTCCAAAAAAGGTATATACCTAAGTTAAAACTCGGAAATGTTCAATAAAATCCTCATTCATAAATATGTCGTTGTACACCCCATAAGTACACCACTAACGTGTTTTTAGAAATCTTAAAAGATTTTTAACTCAGAGGAAAAATAACCAATAAACAATCCCTAAGTGCAGTCATCGAAAAGCCGAAGCGTGTGAAACCGCCTAAGGGCACTGGATCAAGGGACTTCTTAAGGCGCTGTTTGAAACATTTTAATTCCTTGAGGCCCCAAAGAATGCATGAAGTTTCCGAAAGTAATTTACCTTAATTCAATAAGTATGGTGTTTGGACACAGGTGGGGTTCGTTTCAAAATTAGGGTCACGCAATGCAGTTACGGAATTTTTGACAAATTATTCAAACGGTCAGTTACTTCATTATTTCAATCTCTTTTCTGATTGCTAAGGTTTTGAAGGCGTGAGAGTTTTTGCATACTAAAATCGTTGGTAAATACCAAAAGGGCGCATCTTGTAAAATATATTCCAGGTATATAATTAATTTTTAAAGGCGGTAATTTCCACATGAAATCTAGTTTGCTATAATAGTATCGGTTACTTGACCGTTTTCAGGTGATTTTCCGTAGGATCAAATAATTACTTGATCCTAGATTTTTCCCACCTAGACACTGGCAGAAACACAGTGTGGAAAGAAAAAGATTTTCTTTGAGTATTGTATTTTCTTTAATTTAAGACTTAGCTGTATGGCTTTGAATCTTTCATCATCATCAGGTTGTGTTTGTCTCCACTGCAGGAGCACAACCCTCTCTCATCTGTCGGAAACAGACGGAGGATTTGGCGTACACGCCCCGCGCTGTCCAGACGGGTTGGGGAGGCCTGATTGATGTTTTATAATGTATTCCCTTAGTCGCCTTGTACGACATTCACGGGAAGAGTTGGAGTGGTCCTATTCTACTCTACCGGAAACCACACGGCATTTGAATCTTTGCCTGTAATATAAAATATTACTACCGAACAGCGGCCATTGATTGATTGATTATTTTTGTTATTGTGTTCGTATGTATGACGTTGACAGTTTGATTATGGCTATTATAATAAGCCTTGTAGTTCTTATACCTATTACGTTATAAATAATATGCGAATATAATCTTACTACATTAAACCAAAAGGAGAAAGATATTGTGACTAGTTACTGCGCATAGTCTTACAAAAGCAAGTCCGATGGGCTTAGTTTGCTCACTTCAGCACGGAACGATAACCCCGCTAAAAGCAATACCGCTACTTGTATATTTCTCCGATGTATTAAATTATTATGTTACCTACTAGTGTGCAATAAAGTATATTTAATTATGACATGTCATTTACATTCGCTCATTATTACTGCTCTTAGTGGAAAATACTTATTAAAATGCATTCTTGTGTTTCAATTGACGACCTCCGTGGCGGAGCGGGTAGCGCTCAGACTGCCACACCGGAGGTTGCGGGTTCGAATCCCGCTAGGGGGAAATGTTCGTATGATCAATATGAATGTTTGTACCCAAGTCTTGGATGTTTATATATTTATTTAAGTATGTCTATCCGTTATCTAGTAACCATACCACAGGCTCTGCCTAGTTTGGGACTGGATTTGTGTGAATGTCTGAGATATTTATTTATTATTATTATTAATCTAAGTTTTAATCTCAAAAATAAAGACATGCTTACTTTTCACTCATGCTCGTATGTTCGTGTGAGCGAAAAAAACGGTCGCGCTGCGGCTGTCTCACTCGCACCACTGTTCCAGCTCCTACTACTCTATCTCTGTCTCTGTCTGCCAATGTCGGTGACTATGAAACAAAACAACGTTGTCTTCAGCTGTGTGCGTGTAGCCCTGCACCCGTGCCTAGTAAGAGTCACACATGTTCGTTGTGGTCACAACTTTAACTCTTAGTCACCAGCACAAAAAATGCTCAAAATCATTAGCATACCTAACGTGACCATTTATTTATTTGGTCAGACCCGGACACATCTGCGGAAATATGTAATAAAAAAAAGTTTTTAGTGTTTTACAAGTATATTATTACAGAAGATAGAATAACACAAAATAATTAAAGCTCTAAACACAAAATAGTTACGAGTAAGTTGCCATGACTTACTAAGCCCCCAGTAGTGGCGTGACTTCTAAGTCGTATTTTTGTATTTGTCGGCTGAAAAATTTAATTTTTAATATTGGGTCGGGCCACGCATTTCGAGCGGAAAAAATTAAATTTAAACTATCGTTGGGTCTGCTTGCAAAACCGGGACTATGTTTCCTTCGCTGGGGACACAGGGACAGACTGCCTGAAACCGGGACTGTCCCGCCCAAAACGGGACGTATGGTCACGTTAAGCATACCATACATATTCAATGCAGATATCTCACGGTGCGCATATTTTGCAAATTTCAACATTAATCGTCTTGACCATTCATGACCGAATGCTCAAATAATGCAGTGTGTTTGTTACAAAGATTCAACTTTAGATAGCCTTTTGTGGAGCTAAAATTGTTACTGCAAATACAACAATGGTTATTGCATGGTTATCTCTAGAAATACTACTTAAATGCACGATGATTCATTTCGTTAACGAATATCTAGACTGTAGTAATTCACTGTCCTATTTATTCCTATTGTTAAAGATCGCGAAGTAAGAAGTTTACAAATTGTATGTTTCCCGTGCGATTCCCGGCTTAAAATATAGCCACCCCCAATCTTTCCGTGAATGTCGTCAAGGCGACTAAGGTTTCGCACAAGGGACGGGCAGCAGCGTTCTCCTGTGTATATTAAGATCAGTATGCGATGCGATTGCCTGCCAAGCGTGGTGATGTGTCATTCTATTGGGGAGGCTATGTTCAGCAGTGGACGTATTTCGAATGTAAACTAACTTTTTAACAGGACAGGGTTTTCGGGGAATAAGGTGCGGTGAGGTAGGAGGGAACGTTAAACGTATCTATCCAACCACGATATTAGGTAACTCTCATACGATTCCCCACTTTTCATATAGATTTGCCCACATTATATTTGACAAAGTACAATTATTTGTTGCAAAAAACTCATTGAAACCACGGGCGCCCATAAGGCTGGCTCATTCCTCAATCAGCGTATAGGCATTGTAATACAGCGAGGAAACGTAGCCAGCATTATCGGTACCCTACCGCGTGGTGGCAGCGATCTAGGGGACATTTTCCATTAGGTTTCCTAACTTTTATACCTATATTCTTTTGCTTCGTTGATGTTCATTTTATTGTAATAAAAGGATATCATTCATAAAAAAAAATTTGTTCGTCTGCATATCCACCGGATAACTCTAAAACTACTGGACCGATTGAGCTGAAACTTGTTTTCCGAGAAAATTAAAAAAAAACCTACAAACCCGTACTTAGTGTACGAAGTACACTTTGCTGACTTTTATTGTGGTAGGTACCGAATAATCTGGCCAATTGGGTTGGTTGAGAGCAGGGTTGGCATGTTTTAATCGAAGTGTTTAAAAAATCTGTTTTAAACATGTTTTTTATTATTTAAAACATGGTTTTTATTGTGTTAAACTGTTTAAATTGTTTAAAACATGATTTAGAACATGTAACCTCGTTGGTTGTTCACTCGTCTTACGAGGTCGTGGGTTCCCAGTCCGTACCTATGAGTTTTTCGAAATTTAAGTATGGTCTAGGTATTTATATACCACAGGCTTTTCTGTGAAGGAAAACATCGTGAGGAAACCTGTACGTACGCCAAAGAAATTCTAAAGCGTAATGTGAAGTCCACCCAATCGGCACGAAAGATTCTGAAGGGTCGAAGTGTCTTGGCCCCCTGAGAAGATACAATAGACTGTTGATATTAGCCGCCTGCCGTAGGTTAATCTTAGTTTTCCCGGCAAATCTTAGAATTTAATGTTTTATGAACTTTTAGAGTACCCACACACAACTACACGTGTATATTTGAGACGCTAATAAACTTTAATATCTCGATTCACAATTTAGATACGCGTTTTCGGAAACGCAGCGCTTTTCGCGTGATCGCGCGTGTAATAGGCGAAAAGTTTAACCGTTAAAACGTACAGAGTACGTTACACGCGTAACACTATGGCGTATAATTGTAATAACGTAACGTGATATGGACTGTTACATTTATCATTCTTCTCTAGTTTCATAAATACATTATGTTACTAGCTGTGCCCGCGGCTCCGCTCGCTTGGACTACATATTATTCTCCGCTCCCACACTTATCGCAAAACTACTAAACCAATTTTGAAAGCTTCATGATTTAGTAGTTTTTAGGTGATGCCTAAACTAACAGACAGACAAACATTTCAGAAATGATCTTAATTTGTTCTCTTGCTTATCCTTAGACTTTTTTAAAATATATCCAAAGTTTACTTATTTATTTATAAGATATTATTACCCAAGAAATTCATTTCTTAGCCCGTGTCTGTGTTTGCAAAACAGAAACGGGCCATAACAACAATATTGTATTAAGTCCATTACTGGGCCAGACCACTCGCAAAGTAATAAGTAATAGGACATTTATTTACCCACAGGAAGACTGAGAGAAAAAAACAAAGGCATCTTGATAGTTTTTTTTAAAATTTAATGAAATGAAGTGCCTAATGTCCGATTTGCATACAAGAATTTGGTTGCATCTATTGAGTAACATGTCTATTGTTACTTTATCCGTAATCGACCAGTGTAAGTTTGGAATTACCTACTCCCCTATAGGGCCGTCGGGGCAGACGAGTTTTGGAGTGGAGCGGATCGGCACTCGCAGGGTGGGACGCCCCGCCGCCAGGTGGACCGACGATCTGAAGAAGGTGGCCGGTAGCGGCTGGATGCGGAGGGTGGAGGACCGGGTGTGGTGGCGTTCATTGAGGAAGGCCTATGTCCAGCAGTGGACTTCTAGCGGCTGACATGATATAGGTTCTGCCCTGCTAGCTATGAAGACCGTAGAGTGTTTTGGGTACCTTTTGCATATTGTCAAAAAAGAGGACAAACTTTCTAGAATTCTACGACTGATGAATTCCGATTCTTCAATTGGATAAGAAACTCTAGTAAAACTTTACGGTTTTCTACCTAGCTAGGTAATAATAGCGTAGTGATAATTTAGTATTCTCTTTCATAGGTATGTATAAAGTATGAGAGCAATTTTTGCCAACAAACAATAGCATGTATTTTTTTTTTTAATATTAGGTGTTGCATGCGATTGAACTAAATTGATGAATTAAAAGAAACAGGAAGGTATGGGAGACCTGGCAAGCCTTGAGTGGGCCACACACGACACGCTCAACAACACTCTGCTTTACAGGCTTTATCGTTAACTACAATATTTAAACGATGCGATGCGGGATCGAGATAAAAAATACCCTAAAAAGCTAAGATGTCGTCGTGTTGGTACAAAGTGCGGGTTCCGTCCATGATAGAATCATAACTTACCAGAGAGGATTTTCTGCTAACAAACTGTTACACATTTTGGGGGATTTCAGGTGAAATTGAGGTCAAGCGTAATCCTAACAGGAATAAAGAAATATGTTGGAAGAAATAAATGTTTTTTTTAACTATTTCAATTATATTTCATTCCAAATGAAAGAGCACACAAAAACTAACTACCACTAACTACTAATCTTTTTCCCACTATATTAGTTTTCCAATTACATTTTCGCTAGAACCGACGACGACGCGACGTTCTGAATCGAATACTGTTGTTGTTATGAACCTCCAGTGTTGCCATATTTCGGATAGGAATTGTTTTATGACCAAGTACCGAGTTGCCATGATTACCGGTGAAGATACTTGTGCTAGATTTAAGTCACAGAAGTAGATAATAATGACCGTTATACTTGTAGGCGCTCATATAAAACAGGGGACAAATTACGTGCCGCCGACTATACCTTTCTTAAATAATACAGATCAAACTACTTCGCTAAAAGGGTTGCGTCGTGAAGGGACCCCAAAAAACTGGGAATTTATGGATCGGTGTGGTCGTGGACCTTATGTCTCAAGTCTCGAGTCAACCAAGAATCGGTCACAGGCTCGGTTGAAACGAGCGCATGTGTGTGTAGAGTAGAGACGGGCGCGTGCGCAGACCGAGGCAGGTTGTCGCGGAGAGCGCACGCGCGGAATCCATCTTGGATCCAACTGTCATTAACCACGCGCTCAGTTTGAAAACTAACGTCTAAATTCGAATGTGTGTACTTGACTTTAATTCCTACGAGTTAAAAAGTAAAATTGTGAACTGTGACGTTTGTGTTTGTTTTTAATTTTTAATATTTAGTTATATCTGTGACTGTGAGTTGTATATAGAGTCTAGAGCTGTCTTGCTGTTCATCGTATTTCGGATTTACTTTCTACTGCTGTAAGTAAATCTTTTATTGTTCCTATTTACTAATTACGTGTTGAATTAGAGAAAGTTAATTCGTTTTTTATTTTTATTTGATATGGAATTTGTATTTTGAGACGACACTTCACAGTTTAAATTAGAATAGAAATCAGTTGGATATTTAAAATATGTACATATTTATATCGCATCAGTACAATTAAATTTGATATTTATACGCTATTCAGAAATGTAATCATGTGTCGTAAAAACATGTTTAAATTTGACCGAAATATTCGCCAATGCTGAACGTTTGAAAATTCAAGTCATACCTATTAATTGAGTATAAAATTAATAACCGTAATTATTTTAGCGGTGGCTCATTAACTGTTATTGAAAATATGCAAAGGAACTGCTATTATCGGTGACCGGTATTTTGACAGGAAGCGCTGGTGATAGCGCCTTTTGGTAACGGTTTTAATGTGTCTTTCTGAACAGCGATTAGTGATAGTTCTCATGCCTCTGCTGAACATAATAGTTCTCATGCCTTTGTATTACTGCTGAACATAAGCCTCCCCAATAGAATGCCACGTCCAGTGGGCTGTCCATTGGGGGTTCGAAAATCACCACGCTTGGCAGGCGGAGTGGTTATCGCAGTAATGATTTTAACATACACACACAGGAGAACGCTGCTGCCCGTCTCCGGTGCAATCCCTTAGTCCCCTTGTCCCCACGGGAAGACTGGGGGTGGCCTTGGAACCACACGGGTAACCCTAACAAGTCCTTTGTATAATCTGATGCTCTCAATATCATCTGAATCGGCAACCAGACAATGATCTGACTAGATAAAGAACTGGCTGCGGGCAGCAATGCAACATTTGCTATGAATATAATCGGGTGTTTTCCAAAAACAATACTTGTCAGTTCCGACGAATTGCATGTTTTTATTTATTCCTGGGTTTACGTTTGATCTCATTCTCACCTGATGGTAAGTGACGATAACACCTAAGGTGGAGCGCGCTTACCGAGAAGATGCCTAATCACTCTTCACCATGTCAGGTATTGTAGATGATTGGGATTTAAAAATCATCTACAATATCTGACTTACTTTCTATTTACTTATAATAAATACAGGCTAGTTGTGTACAGTAATAATAAGTATAATAGGTATTGAATTGTGATGAATACGACAACACAGGTTTTTCTTTCTCCTACAAAAATAAATACTTTGAGAAGTAATGTCTTGCGATGTGACAAATACGTCTGACGCCTATATTTATTATCCAACTGTGGATACCTATTGACAGGCTAAAAATTGTCTTATATAGTTCTTATTGTGGTTTTCTTAAATATTGTAATATACCCCCCCCTCCCCCCCCCCCCCCCCCCCTCTTCCCGCCCTCTACGCACCAGGGACGCGCATCTCTCGCCCATTGTTGTGTAGAAACAGTGTACCCGCGCCACAGCGAACATAGCGAACATCCCTGATGCGCTGCAGAAGTGAGGCAACCCTGAGTGAAGTAAATTACAATGTGATGAAAAAACCATACAAATACAATATACATTGCTGATTATCAGTTTCATATGTAAGCAAACTTAGGGCTTGGCTTCATACAACCACAGACTACGCTATACGATTGCCCCACGTCACGAAATGTTTACGATCGACGTAATAAAAATGCTTTAGGTAGGTATAGTTCTATAAACTTATGGAATACTAGCCGTGCTCGAGAGTTCATACACGCAAACCACTAAAGACTTTAATGCATTTTTTATAAATACTCCTAGTCTCCAAAGTATTAAAATCATAAAAGTTTGGTCGTTAATGGTCAGAGCTATGTATAACCTCTGTGTAAAAGAATACCGATACCTTGACTACCCGTGATTTGAAGGCGTTGGATAGAGGGCATTATGGCCACAATTTATATCTAAATAATTTTTTTTCTTCTTGACTATCCAAAGTTACACAGAAGTCCTGCCCGATACCTATAGCAAGTGGGGCGTCATTCATGGAGCGACTCCTTTACGTAGTAATAATATATTACATACTAGCTGTTGACCGCGACTTCGTTCGGGTGGACAACAACTTTACATTACAGAATATTAGGTATGTATTTCCCGTAGGTATGGGATTTTATTCGGGATAAAAACTGTCATATTTCCTTTCCAGGATCTAACCTATGTGTGCCAAGTTTGATCACGATCTGTCCAGTGGTTCAAGCGTGATTGAGTAACAAACATCCAAATATCCAAACATCGAAACTTCCGCATTTATAATATTAGTAGTATTTTCTGCTTTCGACTTGCACTTCTGGAAATAAGCCTTCCTCAACGGTGAGCTCCTCAAAGGTATACTACGTTCATAACTGTGTTCATGAACGTAGAATGAATTTCAGCTAGTAATAACATAAATAAACAAGATCACTCATGCATAGCAAGCATCCAATGCAATATATTACTGTCGCAGTTCGTCCGTCTCTCGGTCCGCCATAAAGAACTTTCTACTTCATTCTGCCTGGATGCAGCCACTTGCCTTTTGATAATTGTGCTTTCATAATTTATCAATCAGCTTTTACTTTATGGACCAACTCCTTCAGTTTCCTGCGGTAAATTGTAAAATCACCCTAAGTTACTCTCCAGTTCATGGACTACTTGAATATAAAATTTGAAACAGTGAGTGGTAGAGGCACATTCGGCGTAAAAAAGGAATATGGAAACGGTTATTTCAAATATTTTCTTATTTATTTGGTTTTTTTATTTTTTTGGTATTTATTTGTTTTAGTTTAATATTATTTTGGTTATTTTGTTTCCTTGGTTATGTATATACGCTTCTATTATTTATTACTTACATAATGAATGACATAAAACGTTGTGTACTTTGACATAATTACTAACACAGATAATGTCCTGCAGGTAGGTAAGGTCTTTTCTTTCCAAACAAGTAGTACTTCTGAATACTAGGTTCTTCTGGAATTTCAGTACCCCAAGATTCAAATGCTTTAATTAGGATGTTTCAGTTCAACGATGGCGAAGGACCGGGTGTAGGGGAAGGCCTATGTCCAGCAGTGGACGTCTAAGGGCTGAGATGATGATGTATACATGCACCAAGTATATACATAAAAAATATGAGTTACAGTTTTCCACTATCTGGTTCTTTACTGCCCTTGCATCGCTAGCTTTAAATATATATTTTTGATAACACCTGCACGCGGTTTGCTTGTTAAAAGTGATCAGCTACTTTCTTAAGCTAGTGTAAGTAGTTAGATACCTTCCTTATTCATTTAGTACATCTTAAAAGCTTAAGTGCTCTCACTAATGTATATTGTTACACACATCATGTTTATTACACTGTTAAAGCATTTAAGTTAGGGAAAGTGAAGTGTGTATGGTCATGGTCGCATTTTTATCTCTTTTGAATGGAAATGCGTAGAAAATAGTGACATAAATAAGAAGTTTTGGAAACTTTTTGTACATTGTCAAAATCTTGTCAATGTCAAGGGGTTAAACTGGTTTCCAAAAACTCTATGAAAATTAATAGAGTTTCTTTATCAGTTAAAGAATCAGAATTCATCAAGGATTGAATTCTAGAAATCAGTTAGGCCCCTTTTTGACAGTTTCCAAAAGATTGCCCTGACGCTTAGCGGCCATCTTAGCTAGCAGCTATGTAATCTTACGGTACGATGTTATTTTGTTTTCTTAGTTCAATTCTTCCCATTGTATTGGTAAATAATGCAAAGGTAACTAAGATTGTAGAGTCGTGTCTTCAGTAAGCCAAACCTAAGACATTGTCTGCTTAGTTATCGTCGTCGTCGTCAGTCTTACTGGTAATCGTCAGTGTCATCGTCACAGTCAGTATATTTTCACTAAATGATAGTAGTTTAGCGAAGACATTTATGGGTCTTGGAGAAAACTCGAAGGGATCAGCCACACAGCGCTTAACGCGGTTATTTATGTTTTCCGCACAATGTACAATGCACAGGAACTTTGCCTCAAAACATACTATCACTATTAAACATTAAAACCCAAAGTACCCATTGTTTAGGAAAAATAAACGTAAAACGAAACGTAACGAAACCGTTAACCGACTAAAACACCCCATCAGCTAACCATTCAATATTTCATTTATAGTTAAGATTTACCCTATATTACTGTATGATCTTTAGAATATTAGAAGCAAGGAGAGGTTATTTGAAGCGATATGTTCACCTATTGTAGATTCAGATGATTGCAAAATAGAAAGTCATACAAGACAATTTGTCAATGGAAAGAAAAAGTTTACAAACACTTATCAATCAGACATCAACAAATCATTGTTGTAAAAGGAATTTGACTTGTACCGATATTTAATCCAACCTGTACTTCTATCTTTCGAGCTCGATCAATCATAATTCATAACCAAAGATTGCAAATTATAAAAATGATCTTAATATGATTAGAACAGCAAAGATTCTTAGAGTGAAAGTATGAAGATATAGTCGGAGCATTTCTTTTTATTAGAAAACTAAAATTACAAAGATGTTAATAAGAACTATCTGTGATAAGAACTATGCGGTTTAGATAGTGCAGATAACAGACACACATCGGGGGCTAGATAAAAATGCAGATGTATTAATAAAAAAAAGTGACGTGTCAAAAATTTTAAATCACATAATTAATGTGAAACTAAGCACACATCATAAGTAGGTTAAGTAGACGGGAGATGTTATCATGAAGCTAAAATACATTAAACATTATGTAGATAAGTTTCATTTTAATATTAAACTTAAAAAGAGATAACGTGATAACGATTCAAAGGGTTAAAGTAACATCATGGCGTTAACGTTTCGCCATACAACGACAATACTTGTGTAATTCTAAACTAGGATTCGCTGTACTATACAGGAATCAGGAAAGCAAAATTTTTTAGACCAGCTATGCATTTGTGAGCCATTTGATAACTATCTAATGACAAATTTTGCACTGAAAATTCACTGTAATATAGAACTGAGAACTAAATTAATTAAGAAAAAATGCAGGACGAGTGAAGAGTTGTTTAGTGAAGTATCAGAAATAGATGTTAAAAGTATTTTTTTCAATTGTCTACCCATAAAATTATTAATTGCATATAGCAATTAGAAAGTTTATGAGTTTGCGAATGGATTTACGTGGCCATTTTAAGAATTATTACTTAGGTGTGGCTCAGTGTCTGGGCAATGTGGACGACTTGAGATAGAAAAATGTTGAGAAAGCGGTTTTGAATCTAGACATTTATAGTTTTGGATACAGCGCAATGCAGATCATGTACCGACTAACTTAAAAAATTGTCTGAAGTAATTGGGAAGGTCGGAGCACTGCATGTGGTGGAGCGCATTTGGGAAGTAACAGTGAATCTGTTAACAAACCGATTGATAGAGATGATAGAACCGAACCAGATTGGACACAACACGACATACACATACTGTGATACGTAAAAACATTGAGGTCGACCGACTCGGCTCACCGCTCGCTTCTCAGTCTCGTCATATGACCTCCGATACCACAATTGTTCCCAACGGAAATAAAGAACCCAATGTAATGAAAACACGCCTTTGTTGTTCTTTTTCTATCTCTTGGCTGCATTTATTGTTTATAATTTGCATTCAATACTCTATATGTGATGTGAATGATATTGTTAATGGTTTATGGAATGTTAACTTTTTTCACTCGTTTATCTATATAGCATCAAATTCCATCAAAGTCAAAGTCAAAATCATTTATTGCATATGAGTACACTTGGTACATTTATACACGTCATTTTTTTTATCGACTACCGCTTCCTAGGTGTTAGCGCTGTGAAGAAGAAACGGCGCAACAAACTTCACGCAACACATCTTTTAAAAATCAAGTTTGCATACAATTAATAAAGATTTTGCGAAGCTGGTTAACATTAGTACCAGGCATCTTTGTCATTCAAATAATCGTTTACTTTATAATAGGCTTTCTTACAAAGTTGTTTTTTAATGTGAATCTTAAACTTTCTGTCCGTCATATTTAAGATTTCCTCTGGTAGTTTGTTGTAGAAGCGTATACATTGCCCCATGACAGTGCAATTCTATATTAACAGCACCAAGACTGTTTATTTTCTGGTCGACTGTTGTTCTTTATATTGATTAATTTTATGGAAATAGCTAAGTAATAAGACTAGAAAAAAGTTTTTTTTTGATCCTAATATTTCGGTATTAAATCCGTAACTCAAGTCTAAGGTCTAAAATCTCAACTTTATTTTTGTACTGTGTTCCACCAGTTTCGCAATTTGCGTTATATTATACGTGTATTAATTCTTATTACATCACTGATAACGGTTTTCAGTGACCTTCAGTTAAGATATGAGAATTATATTATAATGTAAAGCTGAGTACATTTACCCACGTAATATGCTCTTAACAGTTACGTGCTTCTACAAATTGTTACTCATGTTATAATTATGAATAGCAAATACAATTTCTGTAACTGCCTTTCCCCTTTTTGCTAGTATATTAATCTCATAAACTATTTGCTCTGCGTAATGCTGGCATTAGCAAGTCATTGAGTGGGTGTACTGTTAAGAATGACTTCAGCCTTTCTTAGTTCAGTTAAGTAAATAAATGTATAAGTAATTATTTTTTTATTAGTTTTCATTGCTGTTATTTGGTTTTCCTGTATCGATTTCAGTTAGTCTGTTTTGGCATTAATAGTATAATCGTTTGTATATATGGCGTGGATATAAGACATTTTCGTCACACGATTGTTTTGTTTGAGATATTTTGAAAATCGTTTAATACAAAATACTCCTAAATCCAACATCGATACCGTTCCTTCTTCACAAGTGACTTTAAAACTACAATCAAACATCTCTTGTGAAAACAACAGTAGTGATCAATTAATCATTTATGTTATTAATGTTTAAAACTTCATTTATTTTTTCAGATGTAGAACGTATTTGTTTGCATTGTAGATCAATAACATACTGAATGCATTATTTAATTTCCGCTTAACCTTGTTCCTCATATCAACCGATTCTATTGGAAGGATGTTAATATGATCATGAGATTTACCTTCTCTTCGTGTATCTGTTAATTTAGATATACTTACTTTGAGTTGGGCTCTAATAAAAAAGGCTAATAATAATGATTTACTGTGATCTTTACCTACATATAAATAATAGCCATTTTAAAATTCTTATTTAAGTTGACATTTTACTTTTTGTGGTAATCAAAAACCAAAGATCACATCTCAACTAGTCAGACCGTACGACCTATTTCGATTTAGGGACTAAATGTTTTTAAATTTATGATTCCTATTTCTTTGTATTTTATGTCATTGAAATATTACAAATGTGAGATTTATACATATATTTTTGAAATTTGTATTACCTGAAACGAAACATTTATTTTTCAAACATATTTTAAAATTATATTGAAACCTGCTTAAAGTATTTCATCATGACCTCATAACACCATTTTGTTTTATCCCCATCACTTTAGATTTACGATCTTATTCCAAACTGTCTTCTATAGATTCCTTTTTAGGAGATCTGTTCTATCTTGTTGTAAGCAATATCGGGATTCAATGGCAATTCTAATATCCACCAGCTATTGAAATCAATGAGGCCCATCTCTATATCTACCGTTATCTTATAAGATTTGACATCGAAGATGCAGTGTTCGCTTTGAAATTTCTTCGCTGTATCTATTAAATGCAACTTTATTTTTATAGACTTTAGTTATATATAGTATATTATGTACTATCAACTAATTTAAAATAATAAATTTTACCCTTAATTGAAGTCAGGTATGACAGGATTCATATCATGCCCGACTTCAGTTGAAGGGTAAAATATTGTAAGATCTATTATAATCGACCAGCGAGAACACAATTAAATAAAAGCATTAGAATGCAATTTTTTTTGGCTATTACATTAATTATATAGTGTACAATAGCGATAAGGCCTTTGTACACTTTCCAAAAATCTGTACCTATTTTTATTGTTATTCTTAATGTGTGCAATCTGTCTAATTCCAAATCGACTTTCAATTAAATTAATTACTAAAATAACGATTGAAAATCATATACCAATGATGGCATTTGGTATGTATGTGCGTATATACGGAAACACGATGCAGGTCGTCATTATTAATTTATTAAATTATTTTTTGTTTCAATCTCTTCGTAGATTATCACAATAGATCGCTACTGAAGTCCAGAGTGATAAATGCAAAAAATAAATAGTTTTAAGTTATTATAATGTAAGCAATGGTGACTCAGGAAATAATAACATTTTCATAGAAAATACTGCAGACATACAGAAAAGAGATTTGATGTGGAAATTACTTTTTTTTAATGTAGTTTTTACTGAAATATTGTTTAAAAGATGCACCCTTTTAGTATTTACCAACGATTTATAATACAATTGTTAATTTAAAAAAAATGGAATGGTTTTGTCACTGATTTCTTTACCTGTATCTTGTCATATCTTGTTGAATTAGTTAAAAGTGTGTAACTAATTCAACAAGATATGACAAGATACAGGTAAAGAAATCAGTGACAAAACCATTCCTCTGACTGACCATAACGAGAAACTCATTCTAGACTGGTATATACACTAATAAACCCTTGCAGTAATTACACGTTACCTTAAAACCAGTACTTACCAGATAAATTTTATCAGACTACTGGTTAAGTTAATTTTATTATATCACTTTCTGACCATCGGATTTGTGATCAAAGACCGATGAAATCTACGATTCGTCATAGACCATCAGTAATTCGACCAGCATGTTTCCACATCGTGATCTCAATATTGAGAATTACGTCTGGATTATTATTAGTATGTTCGTGATACACGAAACCTGGTGTTACATCTCCAATACGTCATTTATAGTTATAGTTATCGTAACACAAAGCAGCTCTGTGTTTACAAATTTTCGTGTTAGAATATTCAAACTTTATATTTCTTTGGATTGTTACCGTTATATTTTTTAGTCCAGCAGTTGACGTCTCAGAGTTGACCGATGGTGATAAAAGTAGAGGAAACAAAGAAAATTGTTTGCTTTTAGGTGCTGTCGCTCTAACAATTGCATTTCGGTGGTAAATACTTGAAAAAAAAATTCCATTATTGAAAATTCATCATACCTGTGTGATATCCATTTCCGGTGAACATATTATTATATTTCATAACTAGCTGTGCCCGCAGCTCCGCTCGCGTGGACTACAGGATCCGCTCCCATTCCCACTTTCGTTCCCTATCCCACTCCAGGTCCAGGTCCAGGTCCAGGTCCAGGTCCAGGTCCAGGTCCAGGTCCAGGTCCAGGTCCAGGTCCAGGTCCAGGTCCAGGTCCAGGTCCAGGTCCAGGTCCAGGTCCAGGTCCAGGTCCAGGTCCAGGTCCAGGTCCAGGTCCAGGTCCAGGTCCAGGTCCAGGTCCAGGTCCAGGTCCAGGTCCAGGTCCAGGTCCAGGTCCAGGTCCAGGTCCAGGTCCAGGTCCAGGTCCAGGTCCAGGTCCAGGTCCAGGTCCAGGTCCAGGTCCTGGTCCAGGTCCAGGTCCAGGTCCAGGTCCAGGTCCAGGTCCAGGTCCAGGTCCAGGTCCAGGGCCAGGGCCAGGTCCAGGTCCAGGTCCAGGTCCAGGTCGAGGTCCAGGCCCAGGCCCAGGCCCAGGCCCAGGTCCAGGTCCAGGTCCAGGTCCAGGTCCAGCTCCAAATGTAGTCCTCGTAACTAATCCATCGCAATCCAAATTCCGACCAACATTACTTTGTTGCATACGTATAGGTACCACAAATTCATCGTAATCGGGTAACTCAGTCAAAAGTTCAAACACTCAAATTACACTGGTACCATACCCGCTCCCGCTCACGAATTCAGTCGAACATTTACACCCTACTACATTCGTCGCAGTGAATGCGAGTTTTCGGAAACTATAAATTCGCATAACTTTTGATTGACTGCACCGATTGCAATGAAATAAAGCCTATATGTTACACCAAATTAAGCCCCATGTTTCTGTGAAAAGTCCATCAAAGTCCGTTCAGTCGTTTTTAAGTGATGCGTGCACAAACTCACAGACAAACAGACAAACAGACAAACAGACAAACAGACAAAAATTTCAAAAATGATCGAAATGTGTTCTGTTGCTTATCCTTAGACCCCCCAATTTTTTTTTTTGCAAATATCTTCAATGTACAGACACGCGATGTTTACGATTTTATTTATAAGATACATAAATAAGGTTACCACGTCTATCAGTTTGCATTTGTAGTTTTGCTTGCATATTGTATGCAGTGATTGGATTCTCGTGGCGTGCCAATACATAGCTGGTACTGTCTCGCCTTGGTTTGGTTTAGAAATCGTCTGTTACCAGCGCAATTATATTTCGATTAGTTCTCTATTCATTGTCGAGATCATTTCGTAGATTTCTTACTCACTAGTGACGCTTGGGTGAATAGAAACTTTACGCTACAATTGTCACCTTTGTGCAACCATAGAAACAGAAATTATCTCAACAAATATTTTGGAGTTTTTCGTCATTTTGTTAGAGTTTTATCTTATTTCGCTTATAGTAATTTTGCAGATATCTTAGGGTTTGCGAGATTTAGTCGTAACTGTGAATTTTGAACTCTATTTTATTTTTGTGTATTTTATGTTCGTCAATAGTATAAAGAGACGTATTGTACTCTCCTTGGAGTTTGTATCAAGTCATCTATTTGGTTTTATAATGTTATGGCTGCCTATAATAAGTTCCAATCCAAAGATGAAGCCAATGCTTCATCTTTGTTCCAATGTTGTTCACATTCAATATTAAAAAATCACCACTATTATTATTCTTATTTAAATACTAACTAAATGTTTTAGTCACTTAAATGTTATTAAAGTAAACTAACTATAAAACTTAGAATGTCCTAAAATGGTCTTTCAGCACGACCTTTTTAACTAGGTAATTTGAAAACATGGTTTCTAACAAGCTTGAGCAGATTTGTGTTAAAACCTACTCTGCAGTGCAAAGGTGCAAATTGTCCACTCACGACTTTACTTTTACAAGTTCGATTTCGATATGAAAATTAGATATCTTCTTTACATATTAGTTGAAGTTACTTAATTTCTCGTGTAGTTTCCATAGCTCATTCCATGAGTACACTTACGAGCAGGTACTCTACACAAGCTCATATTAAAGAAAAACTCTGCTGGTTTATTGTAGTCTACTCTTACACTTACATTATAATCTATTCTTTATTATCTGTCGGATAATCGGGTCTTTATCATTAGCCGATTTTTTCGTATAGCCAGAATCTCTTCTATGAATGTTTTAGAATGCAGGTAGTATGTGTTCTTCTCTAGTGTAGTTTAGATATAGATTTAACCCTTTTGGTTCTACATATAAAATTTAGTAATATAGCACTGTCAGTTATATTCGCTTAACATACTGGTTTCTTCTTGACTACCAGATAAGACTTTCAATTCATCATGTCCAGAGGTGTGTTTCTATTAATGAACTATTCAATTCGAGGTTGGTAAACAGTAATCATTGTAATGGAAATTTCTCCTATGTCATATTACAACATCACCATCATGACTTGCATTCACCGACCACCGAACCAGAATATACAAATGAATGACATTTTAATGTTCTCTAGCTTTCTTAATGGAGTAGTATAGTTATTAGAGAATGAAAAACTATTATGCCAAAAAAAGTTCTAATACTTCTCTTATAGTTCTATTATTGGTCACTTCTTTGTAATACGTTAGGTATTTGAGTGTGTTATAAGTTGTTTTATTTCTAGTGGTAAGTTTAATGGCTAAACTGATTTTATTATTTAAAAATAAAAATCAGTTATTAATATTTTCTGATATAGGTTAGATTTATGTTATTCCTATTACAAAATAGTTTAAAACCTATGTGTTTCGAAATTTAACTCGATCTAACTGATCTACTAGTGTTAACTCTTCCTGATTATCATTTTCATATTACGACCCATCAATTTGTTTAAAGAAAATCACTTCTAACCGTATATTTACTACTACAGTGCCTCGTTCCTAGTACGAGTGTGTTAAGGAAAATGCAAATCGACAGAAAGCTGTTTAACACGACCCATAGAGTGGAAAATTAAAGGGTTAAGACACAACTTTCCACTTAGCAACTCTACGAGCACTAGCTGTGACCTACGCGTGTTTGTACATACTTTAAGTACTACACTTAACGTGGTGTTGATATAATTATTACTGTTGCTGATATTCCTGTGTTTCTAGTGTCAGTTATCGCACCACCAGCGTAGTATTAAATTACACTATTAACAAGAACTAATAGCGTGTCTTTTGTCATTATATTATTATTATTTTCAGAAGTTCCAGAAAAAACAAAGCTTTTAAGAAAGGCAGTGATAGATAGATCGGAATAGGCGGGAATTCTATAACTTAATATGATAATAATTTATTTTTAAAATATTTTTGTTACCTTCTTATCACTCAGAGCTTGATATATTCTACTACCGAGCTACTTAGCATATGGTTACCAGGAAAATATGACTTCACACTTATAAGTCGAAGTCCTAATCCTTTATTTATTGCATAGTATTATTATCATGTCGTTTATCACATTTGATGTTTTCGTGATCGTTTGGCTATTAGATTAGTCGTCCTCTGTCATTAAATGGCTCATTCTTTGTATCTTTAGTCTATGCCATGCCATTTACCTGGTGAAAAGCTTCATAACCTGATCATGTCTTTAATAAAATCTTTAATGTATCAAAAATGAATGGTTTCGCTAATTACGTGATTAATGTTGCTTTGAATTTAATGATAGGCAATCGGATTGGACTTAAATTGGTCTATAATCGGAAATTGTGGCCGGTGAACGTTTATGGTCACTTTCTCACTTGATGTTGGGTAGATTAAATAGTATTCACACGCTCTCTCACACACAGAACTAAATTCTAGAACATGTCTTTTAAGTGTTAACTTACAAAGTAAACAAAGTAATCATTGCAGAAGATACATACAGTTGACATTTTTTAAAGAAATATGTTCCGACTAAAAATTTATGTTCTCCCTTAGATATTGTTGACTTAGATGTTCGAATGATTATGTATGGAAAATTCGTATGAATCCACGATGATACCGAAATCGTGGTATGATGACAAATGGTATTCTGTCAAATATATTTCAAACCAGTTGTAAAAAGTATCGTTACTCTGCTTAGTGCTGCATAAATTGTGATGTAAGTTAGGCACAAGTATTTCTTATTGTATTGTGCACTGATAGCTTCCGATAGAGGTGATTGGTTTTGATTATGGTAATAATTATGTATTGCATAACCGATATTGTTTCCAATACTTCACTGTTTATAAACTGGGTTTCATTATCCGAGAATTCAACGTCTATGAGTCATTACGGCAAAGAGCCTCTACTTCTATTATTATGAGCCGATTCTTATCAACTCTGGGTAATGGCTTTTAAGGTTCAACGAACTGGTTCGAAGGCGATTTATAGATTCATTCCAGTTCTAATATGTGAATTGCATGGATATTAAATCTAGTTTTAATTTCAATATTATGTTTATAGAAATATACTGAAAAATAAATAATTTGTTACAATTTTGGAAATTTTAAAGCACAATGTAGACGATCTATTTTGCCATGATTCTGGTTTTTGCTTTATCCCCATTTATTTATTTTTATACTATGTGTTTAATGCTACCTTTTGCCTATAAATCGTTCTGTTAAGTTGATATTTGATAAATTGAGTAAGTTTTAATTGTTCTTGAGCTATAAGGTTATTAAACTATTATAGGCTTTGTATTAAGTTCTGTCATTAAACTCTTTACTTCGTTACATTTTATCACATGAAGTATTTCTAGTGTAACTTAATACCTACACAGTAAAGGCACACTTTTTGCCTTCTGCAATATCAGCAACTGTAGAGAGTCGATTCGTTTTCCTTTTGTCGGCTAAGCGTAAACAATATTTTTTTAGTGCAAATGAATTTATTAAATTCAATTAGGTTTGGTTCTGGACTATATTGCATTATAGTAATCAACAATCATATTGAACCAAGGTATGTACATACATTACCTTGTTTCTATTACATAACATAAACAAAAGACAACCGAAGAATGTCACCTTGATCAATAGCCCTGATCCGATATCTCATTATCTCCCTGAGCCGTATGGAACGCGGCTCAGGGAGTCCACTTCAATCCACAAATATATCCAAACTATCTGTTTAAACTGTTTGCGTCACACAATCCTGTAATAAATAACAAAAACGTTTTCAATTCCAAATGACTTTCCGTAGCGTCCTCCGGAGCGCATAGAACAATGACTGGTCGAATGTAAACGTTTTACGAAAATAAACAAACCGCAAATAACATCCCCGAAAAAGAAAACAATTGAGTGTATAAAAGAAATGTTTTTATTATGATGTTGATGAGTGTCAGGTCGCACATTATTGGCATATATTGAATAATTGGTCAATTTGCATCAGTGACGACTGATGATATGATGATTCACGAAGGGATGTAAACATCTAAAAAACAATGAACGATACTAACATTACAGGTAAAAGATTTAGGAATACTCGTAGTTCTAATTTTTTCGATCGCATAAGCGTTTAAAACAACTCGGTAAAATAAAATAAACCAGTTTTATAATTATGAATTAGTATGGCAAAATAAATCAATTTATCCTTATCGAGTTTCAGCAAATTCGGTGACGGAAACTATACTATACTACTCGTATAAACTTTAAAGGTGGTCCCAATTGATTTGAGGTTATCCGCCAAAAGTATGAATGCCTAACATTTTATAAAGTTCCAATTGATGTCAGTAAAATAAACCGCATGTTCTTGCAAAAAGAGTTTTGAAGAAATTTGTCAAAAACTAGCTGGCATTACTAAATTGTACTATTTGTAACTTATAACTGTATTTGTTTGTGCAATAAGTGTATTGTATTGTACTAGTATATTTTATTTGTTTCAAGGATACAGACTAAGAATAACAGTGCCAATTGTAATGTTATACCGGTCAACTTCAATGATAAAATTGAATAGAAATTTGTAAATGAAGAAAGAAGCATGGTTTGAAAATATGGTGGTGCCTTTAAAGACATGCCTAAACAATTAGATGTCTTGATTACGAATGGTGTCGACATCGTATGTTAATAATATAAAAGATCATGTATTAATTTGGCAACACCTATTAATAAGCACCTTGCAAAATTAATCGATGCGTTCACAGGTTCCATATTAGGAGACCTTCAATTCGATTATATTAAGTTATGAAATATTAAGCCTCTATTATACTTGTGTGATAATGTGGTACACCACGTACTCGTACTCGTTTATGAGACTAGAAATAAAGCATAATGGGACGAAGATACTGCAACAGCATGGTTCTTAGATTCATTTGAGTTGCTCGTAGCGGAGGCAATATAGTTCGTGCTGCTACGGTTCAGTTTCTAGATATTTATTTTTCACTATCTGCTAACCGCGACTTCTCTCGTTTGGTATTTTCAAAAAGTTCATATTTTAAGTTTTAGATCTAACAGTTAAAGTTTTGCGTTGATAGATTATTTGATCAGGTTATCTTTATTTGAATGTTTTGCGCCGCTTTTCGACTCAGTGTGATGTATGCTTAAGAGTCATGCTGCGCTCTAAATCATCTAATTTGAATACAATGCGTGTAGCTCGGACTTGTAGTCTTATGTCGCAGATTTCGTAAAGTCGCCCCCGATGAAGTAATCTGCGGTAAGCGTTGTTCGTGCCAGGGAGCAGGTTTCGGTATACCTTTGTCATTACTCATTACGGATCTTGTCTTATCTTGATCGAGAATAATAACTGTTTATGGCTTTTATTCGATAGTTACTTCTCACGTTCCGTATTATCAGATCTAGAAGTTTGGAAGTGACATTTCATTACCATTGTTTGAATCACTATTACGAATTATGAATAGACGATGACGTGATTTTGGTTTAGTGATTTCGGTGACAATATGATTGAGGTCAGTGGTAAGGCTTGGATGCGGCTTTAGTCTACCTAGCAGGACTATGCTGATGATGATGATGGATGATGCAATTTTTGGCAAGTCGAACTTTCCGAAAATTGTGTTCTTCTCTAAACTGATGGAATAACCAATTGACACTTACATGACAAGTCAAAAGAGGATAGAGAATAATCCATAAACATTATTATTATAGACCCAGGAAACATCGTAGACTCAGACGAAGCGTGAATGCAACAATAAAACGGATGCGAGCGTATCCTGCACTACGGTGGGTTTACGTTCCTAGAACAACAATGATTGTAGTATGATCAGTCCAATGAGACAGCACAATGTAAGTTAGTGCCTCTTCATCTTATTTTTTAAATTGCAATAAGAACACAAATTGATTAACATTTTCAGAAGGTTAATTATGAAAAACATAATAAAATGAAATAAATCGCACACCCTGCATGATTTAGAATTAAATAAATATACTATCACCAAAGAACCATAGTTTTAAAGTAATATTTTAGTATTTTATTTATTCATGGTGGATCCTGCAGTTAGTTTACAATGATTTTAATACAATATAATATAAATTTAACATTAACCAGTTATAGATTTCCAATATTTAAGCAGAAAAATTATAGTGAAGGGTAAAAAGATAAAAGTAGTTAGGTACAGAAAAAATAAAAATAAAAATTTAAGCTTCTGCTTAAATATTTAAGCAGAATGAATGCATACCATGTTATTCTTAACATGGTATGCATTACCATAGTATTCTCTGATTTTACTCTCCAGTCTCCACAGTTATCTAGTTTACTTGTTTTTATTTGTACAAGATCATTGATTGATTTTTTGTTTATACCAGGTCTTCCGTTATCGCTGCTATTGTTTTTTGTTTTATTATTTTGTCCTATTACCAATATTCAGTATACTATTACGTAGTATTATTAAGTATTCTATGATACTATCCAGCAAAATATTTCGACATTGAAAATGTTTATTACTGTTTTCGTCTGAGGAGCTGACTCAGTGCAAAATGAATCATTCATTTTTTATTTAGTCGTTTATTCAAATATTTACTAGGCGACTATTTACACTCAGTAGTGGTGAAAGTAAGTGGGTCATACGGTGTCATTGAATAATTAGAATGTTGTATTGATTTTTATGTTGACAATGTTGACTATTTGCACTTAGCAGGCACACAAAGTGTAATAAATGTTCAGTTAGAATTGAGTACATTCAACTGTAGAAACGATAACTTACTCTTTACTTGTATCTATACATATAATAAAAGAGTAGAAAAAACAAAAGAAAAGCGAACCTGTACTTTAAAGTAAAAAAAAAAATCACTGCCCGGACATTACATAAGACCAGTAGAGTCCAAAAATATAATAAAAAAAATTGTGTCTGTCTGTATGTATGTACGGGCTAATCTTGGAAACTACTGAACAGAATTTGACGGCGTTTTCACTGTTTAATAGCTTTGCGTTTGGGCCACAATCTGGTATAATTTATATCTCAATAAAATGTCAGGAGGTGTTCTACAAGATGACCTCTCATTTCATATCATTTGTATGACAGTGTAGTTCAATATTACTGGTCGTTATTTTAGATGTTTTATTTCAGGGTATTTCCATAAGCTCGATGCAAAAAGTTCGTTATTCGATAATAAGTGGCCCTATATTAGACCGGTCATCGTCGACAATGTCAATATCGAAGTTGTTCAGGCCTACGTCTACCTATTTAGGACAGACAATACAGTTGGGTAGGATTATTTTCGATAGGGAAGCTGACAGAAGAATCCAGTTAGGCTGGGTAGTATTCGGAAAACTGCGTCAAGTCTTCACGTCGCCCATTCCATAATGTTTAAAGACAAAAGTCTTTATTCAGTGCGTCCTTTCTGTCATGATCACGACGCGGAGACGTTGACATAGACGGTGGGCCTGATCCAGAAGTTTCCAGTCCCTCAGCGTGCTATAGGGCTATGCTCGGGATCTCTATGAGAGATATGATTCGAATGAGGAGATCCAACGAATAAAGAAGGTGACCGACATAGCCAAAAGAATTAGTAAGATGAAGTGGACTGCCACTTCAGCTTACTAATTCGCCGACTGGGACGGGTCACATCTGTCGCAGTACCGACGGCCGTTGGGGAGAATGAGTTGTAGAGTGGAGACCGTCGATCTCCACGACGCCCCACCGCCAGATGGATCGACGACTTGAAGAAGGTGGCCGGAAGCGTCTGGATCCGTAGAGCAGAGGGCCGGGTGTGGTGGTGTTCATTGGGGAAGGCCTATATCCAGCAGTTTGACAGACCTTTTGTTGTAAAGTTAATTGGATATGCAAAACAGGTGTCAATAAGGGAGGGGTATAGGAGGGGAAGGAAGTCTGATAGGAAAGAAGAGAGGGAAGGGGAAGGGCAAGTTGGGAGGAGGAGGGATAGTAGGAAGGGGTTAGGGGAGAAGAGAAGGAGAGGAAAGATGAGGCTAGCGGAAATGGGAGGTGGTAGGACAGAGGGAAGGGGGCAGTGGAAAATAAAGGGCGGAGTAAGGGGCGGGTTTGGGTAGGGGAGGGGTAAGGGGAAGAGGGAGGGGGAGGAAGAAGGAGGGGGAGGCTGGAGGGGGGGGGAATTGGGAAGGGGAAGGAAATTGGCGGAGGAAGGGTAGCGGTATTTTGTTTTTTCCTACTGACCTAGATTAAGCCTACCTACTAATCATATGATGTATATACTCGTAGAATGTATGTTTCCGAAATATAGTGAATGACTAACGAATAAATCTGCGTCGTTACTTACCTCAGCAGTTTGGTCCAGTCTGGTTCGGAGGGGGTTTTACTGCATCTAATTCTTAATCAGTCTTAATTTATCAGAAATAGTGAAATTAAATGAATACATTACTCTTCCTTTTCTACTTATTATGTTTTGTTTTATATTTACCATCAAAAACAGTGTTTGTTATGATCAGAATACTTTGTGTTACTTCCTTAGTTTCCTTTCCCTATATGTCAGCCACTGTCCCAAAAACACTTGCAGCTATATAAGGTTGTCTATTATTATAATAGTGTCGGTCGTGACTGGCTATCGGCTATCGACACACAAATTGTTCTCTTCGGAAGAGAAAGTCACAGGTGTGGGTGAGAACGATCGGAAACGGTAACGCGTTATCGGTTCGTGTAACGTTAATAGATGGAAAATAGCTATTGTCGGTGTCGTGTTACTTTTGTTACAACTCTATTGCGTTAAGAGGTGGTAGTTAAAGGGAATATTGTTCTATTGCGGTTGGAATGTTTTGTAAGACAGAACTAGAGTTAATAAACTGAGTTGCCTTTGGTTTGTTCGTGGTCATAAACTTTCTAAAATAATACAATCAGGATGTTACGTATTTCGATGCGTATAAAATATAATCAAGAAACTACACTCAACTAAACACAAAACTATATAATCTTTAAATGTTTTGAGTGAAGATTATAGAACCAAAAAAGTCATATATGTTAAAAAAAATTAAAAAGGTGTACAAAAAAAGGCGAGCTGCAACTCTATAAAATGATACCAGTTGACAAAAGTTAATACATTAGTATATCAAAGCTTAAGATGAAGAAAAAGAAGTAGGAACGAAATAACGAGATTGAAATCCAAATTACTCACTACGAAAGCAGCGGTTTCGTAAATTACGATTCCAATGTCACTTTGAGGTTAATGACACAAAAATCATTGCCATCTGTGTTCCGCATGCTTCCGCTGCCACTACTGTGTGTTTACGTTTGCGATTTGCGCATTCGAGTTACTTGAAGCTGGCGCAAGACTCTCGTGTGAGGTGCTCGGGCGAGTACTGCCGAGGCGAGTGCCAACGAGTGCAACCCATCCACACTTTCGGTGTACTCAGTTGGTGCAGAGATATCGAAGATATAGGTTGCCGAAATTGCTACTGTATTTTGGGTAAAGATCAAAGCAAACGCGAGTGCATGAACCCTAAAACTAACTCATCCACACCAAGAGTGTGAATGATTTGCTCTCGTGGGCAATCGCCTCGGCAGAACTCGTCCGAGCGCGAGCACGAGGTTGTGTAGGCACCATCACAGTTATGCTAATAGCAGACATCGTTTAGGATTTATGTGTTAAGTGTCGTTGTACTTAGACGCTTAACCACACAATTAATGCATGTGTTTGTAACAGAACTGACATTGCAAATGACAGAGACTATCAATCAAATATTAATTTAAAAGAAAATATTATTTAATAAACAATGTTCATTAATGTTAGAACCACCATAGAACTGAACAAAATGAGCTGAGTTCTCTTCAAGAAAGTTTTATTCAAAAATTCCTTGACTTGGACCGGAAGTCGCAGTAGTTATAACAGAAAATAATATACAAAATTTTCCATGAGTGGCTGGCGGGAGCTTGGAATCAAAAGCATCTACATACTTGCCGCCTTCCTTTCGTATGTTTTCATAAATAAGTAAATGTTCTATTAATAAGGAAGGCGTAACGAAAGAATGACAACCAATATTGAATAATGGAATACAATATAACAAAGACAGAATTGTAGACAGAGAAAATTGTTTTCATTTTCTCCAAATGACACAATCTTCAATGGCACTTTCTAAAGAATCCAGCGGAACCAAAGAGATAGATTCAGCAGATGCGAAGTATGACCATGGACAAGTGTGTGACTAACGCTAATAAGAGATTCCGTTACGTGGCGCGTGCGCATGGGCCCTTACCACAAGTTGTGGACGCGTTTAGAAGATGAAATAATCTTAAATGTATATTAGTATCAATTACCGGTTTCTGCCTATAAACAGCAATACTAGCGTTGTTGTGTTCCGGTTTGAAGGGTAGGAGAGCCAATATTATTATAGGCACTCCACAGATTGCTTATGCAACTCTACATTTACAAGAGCATTGCGACCATTGCATTGCGAGCATTGGACTCAAATAAAATACCTCATCAGCAGTGTAGGCGCAAACCCAATTTGCGCAAACCGTCTTTTCTCGCTAGGATCAAGCATTAGGTTTCTCGTGTATCTCAAAGGTCATCGTTCTCTTGACAGATGTGTTCACTTCTACATGTTTTTGAGCTATGTCGATAACTTTGAATATCTGGTTTGCCTGTAATTAATTATGGCCTGATTTTGTTACATTACGCACTGTTGTTCTGATAACTCTTGCAAAAGCATCATAACACAACATAACATTCGTAACTTAACAAATAATTAGCACATCTATAAATTGTTGCAACAATTTTGTATCGAGTACGTAAAGCCAACTTTATCAGTATCACGGTTAGTGCCACTTGATGATATATGGTTTCATAAATAGTCTTGTAAAGTGAATAAGAATATTACTTATTTTTTACTGTGGCAAGGTGGTTGGAACTCAGCGCAACTTACACGTAGAAATTTTTGTCGTTAGCATTACTTATTCTCATTATTATTGACTTCACAATTATCAAGACGGTTTAGATATGTTTAAACATAATATACGAGTAGGTTAAAAAGTAATAAAAAATAATATAAGTAGTAACTTGTCCCTAAACGTTGATCTTCTTTGGAGTCTTGTCAGTTGATGTATACCATAAATTTAGGATTGTATTTCATTTGTCTGAATACAGATGTATACAGTTTGTTTGTGACAAAGAAAATGAAACCTGCGCGGAAATAAACTTTCGATATATAGACATATATAGATAACAAGGTTCCGTCTAGTATGGTCAAGGTTTTCATAATCTGACCTACTCACGGTCTAAGCTAACTTGGTCAGGCTTCTCACGGACCATTAGCAAAATGGGATATATTTGAGAAAAAGGGGAGACCATGATAAATATGATAATAATTAATTTTTGGTTCCCATTTTTATGATTGTTTTTGCTTAACTTTTTTTTCAGAAAGCGAGCACTATAACATTACAATTAAATTTTGCGTTTAATAGTCTGCGTTTGCGTCTGAAATGATGTCTGAAATAAAATTTATTCTATTCTATTCTAATAGTCATTAATCATAATGTATTAATCACCAAACTGTAGTATACATTATTTTCGAATAAAACGCCTATATCGTTACCTAAAAAGCTCGGGAAGTATTCATGGTATTTCTAAATACCTTTGCTAATTTCGACGATTAAAGCAGTTTTCCCACCCAATGTTGCCATTATAACAGTAAAAATGTAAAAAACCATGCTGTAGCCGCATGATTGTTCTCTTTGCTCCATTTACCCAATGAGACAACTACATACCGCTATGTAGAGAGCAGTCTTTTTGCTGGTCTGAGATTTATAATGTAATAAGGTGGTTCTTTGATTATAATGATAGGTATAATGATTTAGAGTAGCATCGCCTTGTTAATTTTTTATACACAGTATTATATAGAATTAGCAGAGCATACTAAATGACCAGCACCAGTGATGGGTAGCAGCGTTCTCCTGAGTATATTAAGATCATTACTGCGATCACCAATCCGTCTGTCAATCGTGGTGATTATGGCAAGCCCTCCCATTCTATTGGGGAGGCTAATGTTCAGCAGTGGACGTACTCGTATATAGGCTGAGTACATAGGCTGATGATGATGGTACTAAGCGACTCTCACCTCCCCCCGGCAGTTTATCGCCCCCCCGAAAAATAAAGCAGGGAGCGTAGTCACGTAAGAGAAGTACTTTTTTTTTATTATCAACAAAATTTTACAATATATAAGTTACAGTAATGTCCACAGAAATGGAAGCCCATTTGTATGTGGACAGAGCGCTCACGTGATCAGTACGTTAGTCTACACCCATCGACAAGAAGTGCTTGTGCAGTTCTTGCTTTAGTAATCCACCTGATACAATGTATTTTAAATCGGATGGCAGAGAATTCCTAATTTTTGCCATAACATAACCGCTTATACGCTCACCGTAATAGTTGACACACCTTGGAACATTTGTATGTGTTGACGTATAACGTTGTCGATAGTTTATACACACAATTCCAAAACTACAAGATTATTCCTACTGCCGTTTCGAATTGTTAGCCTTAGCACAATATTTAGAGACTCCAAAGCTAGCTAAGAAGACCGTAAAGTGTTTTGGCAACCATTTGGAAGTTGACAATAAGGGGTCAAACTCGTTTGTATAATTCTATGAGAATTACTAGAATTTTTACCCCAATCGAAGAATTGGAATTTATCATCAATCATATAATGCTTTAAAACCAATTTGACCGCTTTATGACAATTTACAAAAGGGCGCCGAAACACTTTACGGTCCTCTTAGCTAGCAGGGCTGAATCGTAAAACTAACAAGACATTGTCTCCACGTGGTATTGTTTACATTTAAGTTATTTATTAACCTAAATACAGATTAATAATTCAAATTATTCAATGACTATTAAATTTCTTTAGAAATAAGCTTATCCTTTTGTATAATTTTCTTTTCTTTGTGTTGGTCTTTGTTTATTTGTGTGTACAATAAACTATTTTTTGTTTGTTTCAGGTAAGTCATGTCATAAGCTATAAGACAGAGTCCATTTTGGAGGTAAAATTATCGAACCTAACAAGCTTTTAATCTAAAACTATTTTTATAATAAAAAAAATTATGTAGCACATTATTCATTCATAACATCAGGTATGATCCATCATCTTTATATTGTTTTTAAACATGCAACAATTGATATATTATGCATACAGTAGTTAGTAGGTGCATTACTAAATTTTAACAAAATGGTGTAATTTAATAGTCCAGTAAATATTTACGTATTGAAATTACTAGAGATCGGAATTAGTTCGTGTAATTTATGTATTTCCGACTTTGCGATGAACATATAGCACAGATGATTAATCCTATCCTACTAATATTATAAATGCGAAAGTGGATATTTGCATGTTTGGATATTTAGATGTTTGGATGTTTTTTACTCAATCACGCTTCAACCACTGCACGGATCGGAATGAAATTTGGCATACATATAGGTTAGGTCCTGGAATAGAACATAGGATAGTTTTTATCCCGAAAAACATCTCCTTCCTGTGGGAAATACATAATAATTTGTGATGATAAGTTGTCCACGTGGACGAAGTCGCGGGCAACAGCTAGTATTAAATAATTCTCGGAAGAAAGTCCCGTAATATCCATAGGTATCTATGAACATTGATATCATTATTGTATTTTATTATTGTTTTTACACTTTTAGTCAAAACAAAAAAAGTGTTTGTTTTGTATTGTATTTTTATATGGGCTTTTTACCTTAAATAAAACAAATTATTATTATTAATTAACATAAACATTTCGTCGCAACTATATAAATGAAACTACCTAATTCCGATCTCTGATCATTAATTCATACAGAAGCTAGCATGACATCCACTTAGAAGGTCCACTGGCGTGTGAGGATAATGCTTCTTAAAACAAATATTTTAAAACAAGTTTAACTAGATTTACGCTAACGTTCCGTCGTAATAATGAGACTGCTTTTTACAGCTATTTACTTAGATAATGATACGTTACTTGAAATGTTAATGATTGTTACATCAATTCTAATAAATAAACGCACGGCAAGTTTGCCTGGATTGAATTATGCCAACTTTCTGATGAAAATTCAGACCGCAAATACAAATAATAGTACGCAGAGATATTCACAATTAAGTACTTTCAAACCAACCTACAATGTGTCATTGCTAAAGAAAGCAAGCAGCTCATTTATAACATGCTAGATCTACGCAAAAATGAACAGCTGTTTACTTAGACAAACTAAAATATACAAATTAAAATATACCTTACTTGGTCTAGGCATATGCTGAGTTGTTTGCCCTTTTGCTGCCACGGCACACGCATACTATTTTAACTATGTTAAAAATTATAAATTGTTTTATCTAGTTCTTATAATTATTTTTTTCCTTTTTATTGCTTTGTTGGTTTTTTCTTTGTGTGTGCCAATTGTGGTAGTGAATAAATGTTTTTCTTTTTCTTTTTTTTTAAATTGTTCAAACTTTAAAACATATTATTCTTGGAAAAAATACAAGTAAACCCTCTGTTAAATACCTCAAAAACGCAATGTTGCATACCGCACATTTGGTAGAAGACATAAATATTGTATGGAACGCAATTCTTTTATCGTATGACCGTATACAGCATTGCAATAATAGACAGCGCACTGTTCTCGTATACTGTTTTTCAGTGAATAAAACTGTTTCATCTCACAAATGCATATTCAGTTTCACAACCATCATGACATCACCTTATTGTTCGTCAAAAACAATTGCTAATTATATGAACATTAGTAAACAGTATTCATGGATGGGTTACTATGACGGGATACACACCCTGCTACAAGCGGATGCTGCGCCCTACGCGCCATTGTTCCGCCTACCGAGGTAAACGATATAATCGCTGCTAGTTGGTAATAATGGGCTGTATACAATACACTTTATTGCACAAACACAGTTACCAGTTTCAAAAGTTAAAAAAATAGTACAATTACGGCGGTCTTATCGCTTTAAGCGATTTCTTACAGACAACTTTTGGGTTGAAAATATATATATATATATATATATTCTTTATTGCACAACTTAAAACTAAATACAGTAATAAATGGTGTGTACAAAGGTGAGCTTATCTCTAAAAGAGATCTCTTCCAGACAACCCTACAGGGTGTGAGACAAGGCAGTAAGAGCGAGGGGGGCAAAATAAGACTACATAATAACTAAATACCTGAACTATATATAAAATAAATAATAATAACTATAATAAACATACATACATACCATATTATACAGAGTGAGACAGATAGTGCTCTTTTAGTATAGTTTTAAAGGATGTCACCGACGTACTATCTCGAATGACCGTCGGCAGTTTATTCCACTTTTATTATTATATTGTTTATATTAAGTCAGAGAAAAAAGTTTGTTGCGTTGGTTTGGACATTTAGAGCGTATGAGTGAAAGAAGAGTGACAAAAGTAATACACAGTGCGAATGTGGAAGGAACTACAGCTAGAGGTCGTCATAGGAGGACATTCAAGGATCAAATTAGTAACGTTCTGAAAAAAGCTGAGGTCCGCAGTGAGAAGAATAAAAGGAGGTGCATGAAAAGGTTGATGAATGTGAGTGAGGCTAGTGAGGTGTGTCAGAATCGCGCAAAGTGCGATCCATCGTCTCTGCCTACCCCTCTGGGACCAAGGCGTGAACATTATGTATGTATGTAGAAAAAGGTAGTTTGCGCTAATGATGGTGTTCTATAAGTAACTAGATTTCAGTGTTAAGTAAAAAACGGCGACTCAAATGGGCTCCCAATACTAGAGGTGAGCTCACAGACTGCGACTCCTTAGAGTCCCATTCCGTAACTGGCTTCGAACTGGGAAATTACATTTCCCATTTCGTAGCCAGTTACGAAATCTGGTTACGAAATGGGCCGAAAGGCTTCAAAACGCCCCACGATTTGGAGTTCACCTGTATGTGGTGTTTGTTTTTGTGTGTATGTGGGTCATCAAGACCCCCGGAGGCTTATTGGCGCATAAAAACGTGGTTTTTATATTTCTTTTTAATGTACCTACATTAAATTTTGCCTGTATTTGGAATTGCTTGTAATGCTACGGACCTGTCGCGGACAGCAGCACCATCGAAGACGAATCCTTTGGTACAAGGTACATCAAACACGGCAGTAACTACTGAAACTACATACTCTCGAAGTATTTAGAAATCTTAGATAGACACCTACTTATTAGATGGAGTTTAATGCAAAAAGAAAGCTGCATACAATCATACAATCGCATCACAAGTAAGGGGGGGGGGGGGGGGGTAGAATCGGACGCATAAGTATCGAATGTGGGCTAGATGCTACGATAAGCATCACTGGTGCTGTAAGGCCTGGTACACAATGATAATAGTTTCGTTACACCATTGTTAACGGTAACAATTTTTTCATTCATTCATTCATGTCAGCCTTTAGACGTCCACTGCTGGACATAGGCCTTCCCCAATGAACGCCACCACACCCGGTCCTCCGCCCTCCGCATCCAGCCGAACAATTTTAATTTTATTTAATTTTTATGTATAAAAATCTCATAATACATCGACCGCCTCGTTGGCCTAGTGGCTTGGTCATTGGACTCGAACGCCGGAGGTCGTGAGTTCGATTCTCACTGGGAACAGACAACATAGTTGGTCCAAGTGTTATATTGTGATACTTGTTTAATTCGCATAGCACAGGAGAAAATCCTAGTTTGGGATTATACAAGTGTATGTATATGTAATATTTATTTATTACTGTGAGTAAGTGTGTAAGAAGATGAGGGGGACAAGTTAGACGCCGTAAGTTTCTTCCGATGAGAAACATCCTGTCATTTTTCGCGGGGGATCCACGCACACATGTACATTTGTATGCTATCGCTACGGAACACATACGCAAGAAATCAAACAACACATTCATAACCTCTCGTACATATCGTAACATGTGGATGTCGATACCGCAATAGAATCGTGTGCGAGGATGAAGATAGGAATGCTATGCAGGAATTTCAACATGCAATAAGCTGAATAAACTATGATTTCAGTAACCCTCGATTTGTAGTTTAAAAAAAACAGAAAGAAAGCTAGAACTGGTAGGTGGTTTGGTTTTTTCAATGGCTCTGTGAAAACTAAGGATTATTAGGTATTGAACCCATTGTGTATTGCCGGTTTCCGGTAGAGTAGAATAGGACCACTCCAATTCTGCCCGTGGATGTCGTACAAGGCGACTGAGGGAATACATTATAAAACACCAATCAGGCCTCCCCAACCCGTCTGGCCAGCGCGGGGAGTGTAGGCCAAATCCTCCGTCTGTCTCCGGCAGATGAGAGAGGGTTGTGCTCCTGCAGTGAAGACAAAAATAACCTGATGATAAACCCATTGTACTGAAACTTGGCAGTCATTACAGAGTGATTGTGCAACGAATGTCCACAACGTCTCATTTGATGTTATTTTGCTTATAAATAGTTATAGGTACTATATTAGACCAGACAGAATGCAGCTACATTAAACTCGCAAAATTTACGACAGACATTCTAACAGGTTTTTCTGTCAACAATCATCACCAGACTAGAGATAACGTAGAAATGATAAAAAAGAAATGTTCTTTAAAATCGCTTCCGCTTCCGGTTTAAAAATCTAATTTGCAAGTCAAATGACAATATTAACAAGAAATCGCCGAGTCCTGACATGACCACTAATCACGTACATAACCTGTTACACTATGGCTATAAAAAACCTTTCGTTTAACGAGATAAAGCCTTAAACTGCAGGTGGTTCAGGGTGTGAGATAATCAGGAGCAGGATATTATGTTGGCGTTTAAACCTGTATAGTATTTATTGCAATTTATAGTGTGCTAACTAACACAATGTAGTAAGTACTATTTTATGTATCATATTAATTTATCGTTAAAGCAGACACTAACCTAATTGTTAGCATTAGGGTTTCCGATCTCGATCTTATCGAAAATCGATTTTGTGCAGTCCGATCTTAGATTTTTGAATCGATCTTTTGGAACGCTAGATCTATCCAAGATCGCCACAAAATGGAGAAATTGAAGATCGATTTTTCTCTTAATGTTGCACCGTCCAGCGTCCAGGAACGCGTGATGACAGTGGGCTGTATCCAATGTAATTACTTAATTCCTTTAATTTCTGTGATTGGTTAAACGATTATGATGTCCGATTCATTCAGTGAGTTGGTGGATTGAGTGAGTGATTAGTGTATTTTTTTCTTTTTCGGAAAAACATAATAGAAGTGTTCTTGCAGCAAGTGTTTTTTAATCCTATATGAAAATCAAATCGATTTTCGTCAGATCGATCTTTTGTCCCCCGAACGATTCGAATCGTGAGAGTTGAGATTGATCCAGGAAAATCGTCAAATCTAAAAACAAGGACATTGTGTAGGTACAATGTACACGTTGCTGACTTTTTCAATTTCATCTCGTGTCATTTTCAGCTATAAATATAACAAAAAAGTTACAGTGTTGAAGTATGTTGGAATACACAAGGATTTCTTATAGATAATCTTCAATTGTTGTTTCAATAGACTTTTTATACTTATTTCATTATTCCCGAGCCTGTCGTTCACTAAACAGATAAAATATAAATAGATATGAAGTACTAGCCTCCCAAATAAGGCTATATTCACCCTTTCACCCGCCATAAAGGCCCTATTCAAGCACCAACCGTAAGGTAAGTAACAGGCACTATCGCCTTATCAACACTCTAGTACTGGTATAGTTGATATGATAGCCATCGCGGCAACTTTCGCTGATTGCGAGCTTTGTGAACGACTTTCCAGTTTTCTGGTTATCGAAGAGTTTGATGAACTCTTTATTAGTGGCAAGTATTGGTATCTAATGATTCTTTTACCATTATGAAATCGAACTCGAAATCATAATTGTTACTCTTATTATCATCATCATCAGCCTGTAAGAGACCACTGCTGGACATAGGCCTCTCCCAAGGCGCGCCACTGAACCCGATCCTCGGTTCTTCTTCTTCTCGCTTCTTCATCCAGTCTCTGCCAGCCGCCCTACGCAGATCGTCACTCCATCTAGCCAGGGGGCGTCCCACACTACGCTTGCCCAGTCGCGGTCTCCACTCAAGAACTCGTTTACCCCAAATCGGTTATCGGTTCTCCGACAGATGTGACCAGCCCACTGCCACTTCAACGTACTAACTTTTTGAGCTATATCGAAAACTTTAGTTCTCTGGCGGATTACCTCGTTTCGGATCCTGTCCCTTAGAGAAACTCCGAGCATAGCTCTTTCCATAGCTCGCTGAGCGATTTTAAGTTTTCGGACTAGTCCCACTGTCAGTGTCCACGTTTATACAATGTACTCTTATTATACAATGCTAGTATTCAACATACATACATACATGCATAATGCTCACGCCATAGTCCCAGACGTGTAGGCAGAGACGATGTATCGCTACTTTGCGTGAACTGACAATCGTCGCAAAGCGACTTTCCTTCGTACTCTTCACCCCGTGATACCACTTGGCGTGATCTGTTGCGAACAACATCGCCGCCTCCGTGTTGAGACACGTTGTGGTACCACGGTAGTATTCAACCTCAACCGAAAACATACCCCAGTCATTGTACAGATGGCAGAATGAAAAGATTCTTCAGCTTCAAATTGATTCCTTCAATATGTCACGAGTTGTTAGATTTTCAAACTATTTATGTCACAAAACAGACATGGAAAATTGCCTGATTAATACCTCATGTTTGCCTACTTCAACCATACTCCGGACATCCAGCTTCAGATGTCACCCAAGTCGATCCTCAGCGGAGATCCAAGGGTATGAAAAAGGCTTAGATTCACACTTTTGTCATATCTATACTTTTTGCTGGGAGTGTATCTTGGGCTTTGTTTGCTTGGTTTTTTTATTGAAGCCACTTAACTGATGGTATATTCAAATGCTCCAAATATACTATTGTTCCACTACTGGTGCTCACCATCTGGTGTTACTCATCATCATTGGCCTGCAAGAGTCTACTGATGGACCCGATCTTCGGTTCTTCTCATCCAGTCACTGAAAGCCGCCTTCGCAGATTGTCGCTCCATCTAGCCATGGGTCGTCCCACACTACGCTTGCCCAGTCGCGGTCTCCATTCAAGAACTCGTTTACCCTATCACCGATTATATAGTAGTGCTTACACGTTGGCAGAGATAACGATCACCACTCCTTTTTCCCTAGCTTCGATTTTAGCGATGTATAATCATTATGGCGATGCCTGAAAAGCAGCGTTTCGCTGAGGCATCGACCAATTCATCTGACTATGTACTACTTACAAATACTTAATTGTTGAACAGAATGATGTCGTTGAATAAATTCTCTTTTATTTATTTATTATATCTCATTGCCACTTCAACGCACTAACTTTTTGAGCTATGTCGAAGACTTTAGTCCTCTGGCGGATCACCTCATTTCGGATCATGTCCTTTAGATAATCTCCGAGCATAGTTCCGCCAAAAAGTTTGCCGAGACTGTAAATGCATCTCCACTTTCACAATATTTTTGTAGGCTTATTTTTGCATCATTTTGACCTATAAAATCAATAATATTGGATTGGACGTCGATGCCTTATAATCTATAAGAAATAAAATGCAGTCAATGTCTCTTACTGTCACTCACCAGCATCAAAACATACCTCATTATTTGAATTGTTTACATTGTAATTTATATTTTGTACATTATTTTATTTTATGACGATCCCTTTTACCATATTAGAATGACATGTTAAATAGAATTTTTAAGATGTAAAAGTGAAATAAATAAATCTAATCTAATCTACCTTACCATTGAAAACATATGGTTTTATATATATACAGTTATACAATATACCACACATTATCAGTCACTTTTATCTAGTCGCAATAATGACTACTGCGTAAGAAATCAGTTGGCATGGGTAAACATTGTGGTTGTCTGTACAATACGTCGTGGTTATCGAGAAAGTTGGTGATGTGATTGATTATTTATTGCACAAAATTGCAATGTCACTGCATTATGAAATTATATTGGTTAAGAGTAGTTAGTTATGAAAGCAGGATAAATGCGGTTGAGATGCGCTCTCTAAGAAAAATATGTGGAGTGAAGTTATGTGTCAGAGTGAAGAATTCAGTGATACGTGAGAAGTGTGGTTTAAAAGCAGATGTAGTAACGAAGGTAGATAAGGGTATGTTGCGTTGGTTTGGACATTTAGAGCGTATGAGTGTAAGAAGAGTGACAAAAGTAATATACAGTGCGAATGTGTAAGGAACTACAGCTAGAGGTCGTCCTAGGAGGACATTCAAGGATCAAATTAGTAACGTCCTCAAAAAGGCTGGGGTCCGCAGTGAGAAGAATAAAAGGAGGTACATGAAAAGGTTATTGAATGTGAGTGAGGCTAGTGAGGTGTGTCAGGATTGCGCAAAGTGGCGATCCATCGTCTCTGCCCACCCCTCTGGGACCAAGGCGTGAGCATTATGTATGTATGTATGTATGTAGTTAGTTATGACTTTGACTTTGGTGTAATCAAAGTTTAGTTAGGGGACTTTGATCATTGAATATGATGATAGTAATTTACTGTATGATCATTCACACTCCCGACTAAAGACTGCAATCCCGCACCCAAATGCCAGTCCCGTAATCCCCGCAGTCCCGCAATCCCGCGATCCCGCAATCCCGCGGGATTGCGGGATCGGTCGAAAAAGTAGAGAATAAATAAAACCATCAGTTAATATACTGACAAATACGTGGTGTATTAGGAACTTTTAAACAAAAAATTAACAACTAAAATCAAAGCCATTCTATGTCATACATTTATGTTTGGGTCTGTTTCTGAAAGTATTTTCTTAAAAAACACAATGTGTTGATAGATTGGGCATTAAGATTACTTCTTACTTTAGTGCATATGTAACCGGCGGCAGAGAATGCACGCTCACATTCTACGCTTGTACGAGTAGGTGGGATGGATCTCACATATTTGTGCACTAAATCGAGGTACTTTCCTCTGTTCCCTCCGCATTCGAAGAGCGTCATTTCTCTCTTTAAAATAATGTCGAATGTGTCGAAATTTGGACACCAGCTGGACGAGCAGTCCACTGTGATTGCAAGGTGCGCTCCAGTTCTTCTTCTAACGAAGTGGCCTGTATTGGAATTCCGGTTGGGTAGTTTCCCGGAAGTGAGAAAGGGCTAGGTTATCATCATCATCACTGCTGCCATCGATAGCTACTGAAGGGCTATGCAGTCTCTCAATCAAGCACTTCGTTTCTTTTCTTAAAGTAGTAGTTTACGTAAATTTATTTTTTTCAATCCCGCAAATCCCGCGGATCCCGCACGCCTAGTCCCGCAAAAGCAATCCCGCAAAATATGCGCGGGATCCCGCATTTTGCGGGATGCGGGACTGCGGGATTGCAGTCCCTACTCCCGACACTACATACAAGCGAACATACTTAGTCACCTACTACTACTACAGGCGCACCAGCCTGTCCGTACACGTGCGTGTGTGTGCGTAAATAATAGTAGGGCTGGTTGCTGCACCTAGCGCAATCTAGAGAGGGACAACGTTGTATGTCAACAACATAAGTGCGTCTCTTTCAAACTGAAAGCGTCGATCGCTCGACCGGTGGAAGGCGCCAGCCCAGTAGTGTGTACTGCCAGCCGTGCTCTATTTTGCGGGCGACGATAAACTGGCGGGGGGAGGGAGGGGAGAGGTGAGTGTCTCTTCTTTGTGTAGTAATATTTAGTATATTCAAAAGGTGAACGACGTTACAAAGGAGTGACCTTTGGCGATTTGTCCATGACTTCCATATCTGACATTTTTAGAAAATGGAAAGACGTTCGGTAGAAATTATTCGAAAATACTTTTAAACATTGGATTTACATTCTTGTCAGTTATTGTCGGTAAATAAAAAGTATTTTATAAACAAAATAGAGTTTCCGACTCTACCCACTACATTAACAATTAAATACCTAGGTATTTCATAAGGAATTCGTAACAATTTGTCTGGTTTCCGTCTAATTATTTATTTTTACTATTTCTTTTTGCAATACACGCGCAAATTGCATTGCAACAATGCAAAGGAACTGCCGAAAAAGTAAAATATTGGTAAAGTGTGAGTTATAACTCAGAATCATGTGTTCCGTATGATTAATTTTTATGAATTATTTACTGATTGTGCGCCTGTTCATTAGAAAAGGCTGAGATCAACCAGTGGAAGTAGAAGTGACTGATAAGGGCTGGGCCTGGTCCACACAAGTTTATTGGCGCTCAGCGAAGCAGGTCTATGGTCGTTTAATAATCCGAAACCATAGTAGATCTGTCGTAGAACTACAGACAGTAGAAATAATAAATAAGTTGAAGTAGCATCCGTGTGATGGTTTCAGCTGTCGCAAAACTTAATTCCGGTATAAAGTGGAGTCACAGCTTGTGATATTCCTACAAAAATACATCATCATCATGTTATTTCTGTCTCCACTGCAGGAGCGCAACCCTCTCTCATCTGCCGGAGACCGACAAGGATTTGGCCTACACTCCCCGCGCTGGCCAGACGGGTTGGGGAGGCCTGACTGATGTTTTATAATGTGTTCCCTTAGTCGCCTTGTACGATATCCACGGGAAGAGTTGGAGTGGTCCTATTCTACTCTACCGGAAACCACACAGCACAATTATCAATTGATATTCTTAAATTCACTAGATTATTTTAAATAACTTTATTGGTTCTAGACCATTTGCGTCCTTATACATAGTAGGCAACCTACCACATATCTATATACAGCGATGTAGTAGTACCATAGTTGGGGTTACATGGAAACTTATTTTACGAGCTGACTGTCACGCAAATTCGACACGCGATATCCACCAGAGGCTTGTCCATAGTCCAAGGTAAGCCTTTTTCTGCCTGAAGTAAACGAATAGTCATTGTACTTGAGGGTAAGCGAGTATTGTCGCCTATTAAACCTGCAATATTTGAGTTGCTGCGCGCTACAAGAGCCTTTCCACTCTAAGAAGTGCTACACAGGTCAGTATATATTGTTTATTGCACAAAATTTAAAACTAAATACAATATATATACAGGGTTACAGGAAAAGTCGTGCTAGATCCCTTAAGGGTGTGGAGCACCCATCATTTCTGACTTATTTCACTATGAAACACCCTACCCTAAACTTAACCCTTTTCGAGATATTCGACTTTTAATTTTTTTATTGAAAATTGCTGATTTTTAGGCTACTACATTTATTTTTGTTTATTTTGTGTATCTTATTATTATTATTATTGCATTTTTACATGTGTAGTAAGATGCTTTAGGACGTCAATCATTAAAATAGTGCACAAGTTATTTGAATAGACCGTAGTAGACAAGTGAAAGAAAAGAAATAAAAAACATATTAGAAAGTTTATTTTTCTCTAAGGGATAAAAAATATTATGGTAATTGTTCGGCAGATGTTTTTTAAAATATCTACGGTTCATCAGCTATCTAACGAGGTATAATAATGTAGGGTTTTATTCAAATGCATTCAAAAAAATTTAGTTTCATAGGCGACAGTGGAGAAGAAAATGTATACTTAGCCCTAAAAAGTAAAATAAAACAATAGGTAAGCATGAAATGCCATTTATTAAAGGTTTTCTCACAACTTTTTCTTTTTCTACAGTTCATGTTCAACATGGCCGCCTCTATTTCTAATACATTGTCGCATCCTTCTACGGAGACCGGTCTTCACTACGCCAGTGGTCAATGTGGTCCTCATTTTATTTGCTGCATCCACAATCCTTTCTCTTCAGTCCTCCACAGACGAAACTGGATTCGGCTCGCTGTACACGAGACTTTTCATGCAGCCCTACACATGAAAATCCATGGGGGTTAGGTCCGGACTTCTTGCTGGCCATGGCAATGGCCCACCTCGTCCAATCCATTTGTTTGGATAATTTGTGTCCAGAAAGTCTCTGACACTTCTCCTGAAATGGGCAGGGCAGCCATCGTGTTGGAACCACATGTCCCTGATCAGGTTGAGTGGCAGATCATCCAGCAAATTACTCAAGTCTGCTCTCAGGAAATTTTCGTAGCTTTCCCCGTTTAGATTATCCGGGAGAAAGTAAGGTCCAATCAAATGATTGGAGATAATGCCCATCCACACATTCACGCTGAATCTTCGTTGGGACCCCTTCACTCTTTTCTTATTGGGATTCCTTAGTTCTTTTAGGGCCCAGTAATGGGCGTTGTGATAGTTAGTTATGCCATCTTTATCAAATTTGGACTCATCCGTCCACAAGATATTTCTTAAAAAATCTGGGTCTTCTACATCAGCATTTAGCATAAATCTGCAAAAGTCCAATCTTCTCGCGGGGTCCCCTTCTTCAATAACGTGTACTGGCGTGTAATGGTACGGGTATAGGCCAGCAGTATGCACTGTAAACCACACTCTCCATTGCGAAAGCCCCAGATCACGGGCAACAATATTAGTGGAAGTAGTCGGATCCGCTCGAAAGCGTTGCACTATCTCATTGTCCTGTTCTTCGTCGTCAATTCGTGGTCTTCCCATGTCTATACTTCGTCTCAAAACAGAGCCAGTTTCTCGAAGTCTTCGATAAACTCTGTCAAAAACGGCCACATCCGGCACTCGACGACCGGGGTAGCGAGTTATGTATTACTTTTTTTCCACGAAATGTAATACAAACCCTAGATTGTTACACCTCGTTAGATAGCTGATGAAACGTAAATATTTTAAAAAACATCTGCCGAACAATTACCATAACATTTTTTTTAGATATCCCTTAGAGAAAAATAAACTTTCTAATATGTTTTTTATTTCTTTTCTTTCACTTGTCTACTACAGTCTATTCAATTAACTTGTGCACTATTTTAATGATTGACGTCCTAAAGCATCTTACTATACATGTAAAAATGCAATAATAATAATAATAAGATACACAAAATAAACAAAAATAAATGTAGTAGCCTAAAAATCAGCAATTTTCAATAAAAAAATTAAAAGTCGAATATCTCGAAAAGGGTTAAGTTTAGGGTAGGGTGTTTCATAGTGAAATAAGTCAGAAATGATGGGTGCTCCACACCCTTAAGGGATCTAGCACGACTTTTCCTGTAACCCTGTATATATATCTTTATTTTCTTTACACAAAGGTTACAGAAAAAGAGCTACAAATACAAATACATAAATAAATAAAATACAGTTACAAATTTTGTGTACAAAGGCGAGCTTATCTCTAAAAGAGATCTCTTCTAGCCAACCTTACAGTCAGTCTTAGCCTATGAGATCCAGCAATGCATTTATTGCGGTTGTAGGTACGATGTTAGAAGACAGATCATATACACTAGTCCTACCTTACCACCGGTGATGCGTTATGTGAACCATTCGTTACGGAACCCTAAAACCTGGTAATTAAACTGCCGCATTGCGAAAGTCGCACGTGGGTATGTGGCACAATTAGACGGACGGACAAACGGACCGAAACTTCATTATAGCGATTATAGTTAATTACTGTCTGCACTGTCAACTTGTTTCAGGCAAGATTTCGTTTTCGAGCACAGAAATGCTGGAAAACCAAAATTAAATAATTTAAAGATTATGCAGAGTTAAAGTAAACAACGCATCTTTATTGAGAATTTAAGACTAAAACGGGCAGTATTTAAGATCATTACTGCGATCACCAATCCACCTGCCAAGCGTGATGATTATGGCAAATCCACTAACGGTCAGCCCAGCAAAAGTGGCATTCTATTGGAGAAGCTAATTTTCAGCAGTGAACGTATTGAGGCATGTTGAATACTATACGATATCCACTCGCATTATACGATACTAGCTGTGCCCGCGGCTCCGCTCGCGTGAACTACAGAATCCGCCCCCGTTCCCACTTCCGCTCCCGTTCTCTTCTCACTTCTACTTCCACTCCCACTCAGACTCGAGACTCAATATCCCAATCCCAACCCCAACCTCAACCCCATCCCCAAAAACTAAATTTTCACTCAATCCCATACGCGCCGCGCCGTTTTCCGCGCCGCGCCGGGGCCGTTGACCTCGCCCATATGATGAACATACTCGTACGTTCGAGAAATATTGCATTTTTTTTTATCAAACAGACAGACAAAAATTCTAATAAAATTGTTTTAGCTTCTATTGGCCCAATAAAGACCCCTCATACATTTTTTAAAATATCTCTCATGTACAGACAGACCAGTTACAGTTTTATTATAAGTATAGATTTACAGAAAGACTGGAAATGGTACATATATTGACTCAGTTGGATAGCTCATTAATTGCCGGCATGCAGTTGAATGTCTAGGTAATGTATCTCAACGTTCAAATACACTATTCTCTATCTGCGACATATTATGAAAAATAGAGGAAGAGAGCGACTTATTTACAGACGGAGATATGCCTTAATAACCAGGCGCCCGCCCCGGCCTCTTAAACCGATCAGACTTAGCGAGTTTTACTATTATGAAATAAATGCAACGAATAGCAAGAAAATCAATTATTCTGTAAAAATATTAGGTAATCCAGATAACAAACTTGATGTATTGCATTTTGGGCCAATTAACGTATCTAATTGTTCTTACATAATTTCTTTTAATGTTCAAAGTTGTTATGAACGCAGACGTACAAGCAATAACAGATAATGTTGTTTCTATCACGCAATGAAAATGGTTATATTTTTATGATGTTTCCAACAATCAGTCGTTCCTCAGATTATGTACTTTGAGTGAATTTTCTTTATTAAATGCTAATCTATTACAACACTAGCTCTTAGGATTATGTATTGTTATTTGGACAAAATTATTCGTACATACATACATATATAATGCTCACGCCGTGGTCCCAGAGGGATAGGCAGAGACGATTTATCGCCGCTTTGCGTAATCTAATGTCGCAAAGTGGCTTGATGTGTTGCGAACAGCATCGCCGCCTTGTTGAGAATTTTTCGTATGAAAAAAGAAGATTATTTTATTTAATAAACTTTACTAAAATAAGTATTAAGGTAGATTTTTTGGAGATTAGCAACAATTTATATATAAGTAACAGTAATTAATACTGTCTTGTTTCGTAAACATAGTTACTGTTTCAATCTTCACGATGTATTGGTAGGCTGTGTCAATAGGCAAAGCGAAATAATTCGCTCAGTTCGTCTGTTTTTTTTCTTTTTAAAAAATAAATTGTCTCTCTCTCTAAGACTTTCAATGTTGATTATGAAGGGAAAAATACGATAATTTTTTATACCTCTATGGCCGGGTTTCCAACTATCCCTTCCAGCTATCCCCCCTAGGATAACTTATCCTGACTTTCACGTATGTCTAAAAAGCTATTGTATCTATCCAATACATCTATTTGGCGCCCAAGCAACCTTTACAGGTACTTGGTACTACAACCCAACAAAAGTTTAAATTTGATGTGTATAAACGTACCGAGTGATTTTTACTTTGACTTCGCGTGCCACCGTGAAGAACTCAGATGGAATACTTTGTGTGTCTAATAACACTTTTAGGTTTTACAGCCTAAAAGTGTAAAACTGGGAACAATATTAAAAAAACGGTGTCAGTTCTCTCTAATAATTCCTATAATCCCTACCGCATTAACAAAGGATGAAATTCTCATGTGCGATCGAGAAACGCCGACGTGTTTTTTCATTTCACGTTAATTTTTTTTATTAAAAAAAAACGTTCTCCATAACTTTACGATTATGTTGTCTATTTCCTAGTTTTTATCAATAGAAAAATTATGGGCTTGCGTGAAAATTTATATTTAAGACTAATGGATTTTCTTTAATAAACCTTGTTTTTTATTTAAATTATTCTTTTATGCACTTGTATACAATTCAGCAGAAAAAAAGTGTCCTTATTCTATCACTTATTTTAGATTATTTAAAGAGAAAAGCAGACTTTAGTAAAGTGTTTCCAGCGGTGACAGCCCCTTACTAAATAATACAAGGTAAATGACATTTCAAGGAATGTATAACTGTAACACAACAAAGAATGCTGTTACGCAACACAATAAGTGTCATAATTCTACAGAACCCCAGGTGGTTGTCTCGTAAATGATATAATTTCCTTTAATAGCCGCCAAATTACTTTTTTATAGTCCAAAAATCTTCGAAGCGTGAACCGACTATTAAAATTGTTTTTTTTTTGTTCCAGGTGAGGGTACATTTCGTTACAATGTGTTGTGATCTCGTCGAGCAAATAACCTAAGGTATGTACTGATACAGTGTAGTAAAAGACCTTAAGTACCGCAGATCGGCACTCGCAAGGCCCCGCCTCCAGGTGGACCGACGACCTGCAGAAGGTGGCAGGTAGCGGCTGGATGGGAGGAGGACCAGGTGTGGTGGCGTTCATTGGGGAAGACCTATGTCCAACAGTGGACGTTTAGGGCTTGATGTGATGAACCGGATGCGGTTCTGTGGCGGTCCAGTATTACTTGTAAGGGTTTGTATGAAACACGTATACAGAGTAAGATTTTATAGGAAGTGTACGCTAATGCCTAAGAAATAGGTGAAATTGCTAATAAAAAAATTCACACGAAAATTCTCCCATTTACAGACAATGCTAATATTTAAAAATTAAAGCAATCATTTAAGAGTGATCTGTTAGATTAGTCTTTCTGTTTATTACTGTCACTCTATATTACTTTGGACGTAATCATTGCAAAGTGGCTGCGGTTAAGGCAACAAAAACATCTCCAATGAAAGTAAGAGTTTCTCGCGTCGACAGAAACCTATACTTTGCTGTCAGAACATTGTGAACTTCCCTTTTAACTCTTCTAAGTATAGGGCCTGACATTTATCGAGAGATACCAAATAGAGCCGTGTTGCGTGCTCATCTAAAATAACGTTACCGAGTGATGTCTAAATAAGGTCCACTGACATTTCTGTTTCGTGAGAAGGGAAGGGAAGACAGGTTAATTAAATAATTACAACTTAAAGCTTCTTTTCGGGTTCTGTTTTAAACTGTTTGGATCTATATGATTGATTGAGTTAAGTTAGAAAGTTTGTTTACATAACATAATATCTTCACGCTATATCCCTTTCAGTGGAAGCAATAGTAAGCAAGCATTAAAACAGCTGTGTACACCTAAATAACTATATGAAGTTCCGTCCTAACTTTTTTTTAATACTCAAACTAAACTTATGTAGTGGAGATAGTTTATATGAGCTTTTGAAACTCATTTTTATTTTTCTGAACGGTATGAACTCAACTAGCACACTGCAGTGCAGCTTAATAGCCTCATAGTGGGGGTATATAGGTGTTAGGTACACTAACACCGATATACCGCCACTATGGACCTATTTTGTAGCTTATAGCTGCAAATTACGTCAGTGTGCTGCATATTGTGTGAATCACCGAATTGATTAAACGATTACAAACACTTTATTTCTTATTGCCTAACAATAAAACTGTCTATAATGTTGTTTACTTGTCAAAACTACTCTATATCTACGTAAACTTTTTAATTATTTTAAGCTGGTAATTAAATTTCTATTTATTACGTTACGTGTGTCAAGGGCATACAGTTAATTCGCTTCACGCATGTTCACATAGTAGACTATACTTAAATTTTTGTTAGTCGAGGGCGCGCCATTATGAATTTATAATGGCAACTTTGACATAGCCTTGTAGTTTGTATTAAATGTAAGGAGGACGGACCACGTAAGTTGTATGACCCAGTGAGATGGAAAACGATACAGATAGCTAAGCAGTGGGTGCCACAAGATGGTTGTCGTAGGCGCGGAAGAATTCGATGGCGAAGGTAGAACGCAAGAAAGGTAGGATGAAAGTGGAACTAGGTGGCTTCTTGTAACAAAGGCCACATGAGTTTCTCAAACAGAATGAATGCACAAAGCAAGGGAAGTCTTAGCCCAGCAGTAGGAGAGTATAATGATTTAAGTTTAAAGATAAAAGTATTTAATCAGTGCGTCTTGTCTGTCATGCATGACTTACGTCGCAGAAATTTTAATACTGACGGTGGGCCTGATCTACAACTTCAAGTCGGTCAGCGAGCTATGGAGAGGGCTATGCTCGGGATTTCAATGAAGGATATGGATTCGTAATGAGGGAATGAGGAGCGTCGAAGAACGAAGGTAACCGACATATCCGAAAGCATTAGCAAGCTAAAGTAGCTGTGGACGGGCTACATCTGTCGCTGAACCGAACGGCCGTTGGGGCAGACGAATTCCGGAGTGGACAACCGCGAATCTGCACGCATAGGGTGGGGTCGTGCAGATTCGCGGTTGTCCACTCCGGAATTCGACTACCGCAGATTGAGCCACAACCTGAAGGTGGCTGACCTATGTCCAGCATTGGACGTCTAAGGGCTGATGTGAAGATAATGACGAAAAACATTATATGCCCACCAGGACTAAATCCTTTATTTGCAATTTTTCTGCAATTATTTCGCTTAAAAACTGCGACCAGTTTTGTTAGTATATCCATATATGTTTTTATCGTTTTAGAATGCCAGACTTCCAAGTTCAAGTGACTAATAAAATGTCTTTGGATCGTACCGAGTTTGGATCAGACGGTGTCCTTGATACATCGACAGCCAAAAAAAGAAGATTTATTATTAACTCCCAACAATAAAGGTGTACAAATGCCATTCACCTAACCAGGATGAGGCTAGTCTATAATTTAATCATCTTCTTAAGGTGGTATCCTAATATGGAAAGTTAGTTTACTTTAATATCCATTGTAACATTCATGTGTTGTTCTGCATCGTTACTTATTTTCCCTTGATGAAGATTATTGACCCTTTGTTGTTCTCCGGCTAATAAACAGTAAGCTTGTAAGCAGGTATTCATCTGTGAAGACATGAAATTGCGTGACAACTTTCTAAAGTTTCCATATTCCAGTTGAGATATTAATCTTAATAATAATTCCTCATAATTTTCTATCGTATTTATTTTGTGTTATCACGTCTTACATGATATCTGTCGTTAATTTAAAATAATACCCTATCTATATCTTTGAGAAAGTTGCATTCTCTTTCGCATTCTTTAGCTAGTGATACAAGGAATGGTACAGAAGAGGACCCGTTAGAAGAAAAATATCCTGGCTAAATTTTGCGAGAACGTTTGCTAGAAAAATCTCTCTTACGTGTATCGAGTACATTTACCAATCGGAAATGTCTTATTCGGAAGAAGAAGTGTTATTAATATCAATAACTACTCGTGCCGAAGTTTTTGTTATTCTTGAACCGTCAATCATATGCAAGTTACAGCATAGTTATTTCCTACTTGGTATTATATTTACTGCAGCCGTAGGCAAATAAAGGTTTCAGCATTCAATATTTTCATCTATATATTACATTACATACGAGTATTGTTTTTTCTTATAGTCACCGTCTACTTGACTGGAGTATGCCAACTTTTATGTCACATCGATAATTTATTAGTTAATATACTTTTCAGTTCTTTTGTCGATTTCTCATTCATTTATTGGTGTCTCATGGATAGTTTTGTCGGGTCTATTTTTCATCTCTATGCTAATCAGTTGAAGCAGAACAGTAACCAAATCCCTCTGCGGGAGGTTTTAGTATGTCGCAATATATGTAATATAGAAACCTCGGACAGAACCGCAGGAGGTCGCTTGCTCGCAAACCCATTGGTATCATCTTCTTTTATACAATTATATATTATGATGATCAGTTATTATCAGTGCTCATGCTGGGTGCAAATAACTGTTTTATTTTCATTTGATTTAATTTACTTATTAATGTGACTCGTATTCCACAATCAGCATTTTACCTGTAAGGCGACGTGTAGTATTTTGTTGATATTACATGCCTTTTTGTTTTCAAATGCCAATCGTGCGCATCCCATTATGTGGTTAACCTTTGCCTTAATTGGATTTCGTTATGCATTAAAGCTACTGACGCTTCAAAGTGTGCTAAACTGTCAATTCCAATTCACATAGCTGAGATCTTCATAATAACACACAATTGCAATTATGGTTAATGGCTACATATAAAGACGAGATTTCTTTGATTATGCAGTGCGAGATAACATCTGAGACATCTGGCATAACCTTTCTCTTTCACGCATATTATTTTGAATAATGTGTCTTTTATTTGAACAGGTAATGACTGCAGAATTGTGTAGTAGGCATTTATTTCTAGTAAAAAGGTTAACTTAACAATAAGGATCTAAGTCACGCTAAAGATAACTCCAAACATAGAAGCGAATGGTTACAAACATTAAGATCTACGTTAAGCCAAATTAGCAATCTAAAGTAACCGACGACGTTGTCAGATAGAATCAATTCTAGGCGCCGTGGGTGTGCTAACTGATGCCGTTGGGTGATAAACTTGAGGTTCCTAGCAAGGGGCGGTTTGAGACCTATTTTAAATAATTGTTACTAACTAAAAAAATACAATCAGGAAACGACTGATCAATGTTGACAGTAAAAATATGAAGACAAATATTTGAAATAAAGTAACTTCATATTTAGTAAGTTAATATTTCATATTGTAATCAATGATGCATGCAGAATATTGAAAAAGAAAGATATAAAACATAATGCTTATTCCATTTTTTTTTAATTTTCTTAATGTATGGACTTAGATTAGAAATTCAAAAAGAATGAAAGGAAAAAAATCTTACCGAATTTGAAAATACATTAAAAGTGTTGAAAATTTTAATTATGTTTCAAATATTGAGGAAGTAAATTAGGTTAATAAGATTTCTAACGTGCGAGAACATTATTGCTTAATTTTTTGCTGCTCAAACGTAATACCAACGTAATATCTTTCGCAAAGCGTTCCTTTAACCTCAGATATATGTAATTGATGCAACATTTACATAAAATCGTGTTAGAAAGATAAAGTCAACGTCTTTATTTATTGAAATCATATGCAAGGTATTTTGTTTATTTACAATGACTGAGAACATCGACTTCAAAGGCGGCGCTTCTCATACCCATAGAAAGACGAAGAAGGCAATGTCTCCCATCATTCACGCAGCCTCATTTCTCATGCCTCAGTTGTTCAATGCTAAACAACGCTACTAATTCAAAGAGATCCCTTCCCCCCGTTGCTCAATAGTTTAATGGAACCCAGCGGGGAGGACATTTCAATGGGACAGCTCATCGTATTCTGGTGGTATATAGCCCTGTTCAGATTCCTCTCCATGCTCCGTTGATCACGACCGCTAACAATGGTGGATGCGATCCGACCTCGGCGTCAAACCTTGACCGACTCTAATGCTGCCGAGATAAAAAGCCTTTACACTCCACCGACGTTAATGCGCTTCTGCATCTTGCTACTTGTCAGTGTTGCTGCAGGAAAAGTGAAGAGACTAACTTTTTGCCTGTTTTAATTAAAAAGGTTTTTTGATTCCCACGCCACGCGTCGTGATTTGGCAGATATTGTACTTGCTTGCTTATTTATTTAATCAGCATTAATTTGCTTTTTAGCTTTAAATTCTTTTATTGTTAGATCGTCTCAATTATCTTTTTCACACCCGCTTACTGTCTAATTAGATACCATAGCACCTGTCAAGACTTTATTATTATCTGCAAGCGTTTTAGCGATAATTCAGTTGGAAAGTAAATCAACGTACCCTGTAAATACGTCAATAAACTGACAGTCATTACATTATCAAAGTTTTCTATTTCTATTGTATCTCCTGTCACTTTTACGTAACACAGGTTTCTATCTATATCATTATTATATCTAAGCTACAGGTATGGTTTCTAATCGATGCTTAACATTCAGTTGTCGGGTACGACCAAATGGTCAGTTAATAACACAAGTTGACCATACACAACATTAATGTCATCCATTGCTGCGGTAACAATGCATGTGGGACAGGTCGCTTTCATAGCCTGCAGCGCTTGCGCACGACTTAACCGCACCTTGTATGGTACGTACAGCACGTGTTGTGCAGATAGCTGATTAATAAAACAAACGATTTGTTCGCCATTATCATTAATCATTATTATTTCATTTGGTTTGCTATTTTTCTCCGCTATATTCATTGCGTTGTGAGTTATTTATTTATCATTCATTATGTAATTATTTACCATTATCTATACTTACTGCAATATTGATTTATTGTTTTCAGTATGCATATGAAACTTAATAGGTTTTAATTGACAAGCGAATGACCTATTTACTGTTTTCTGAGATGGAGTCTGTCAGATTTTAAGGTTATGCAGCGTTTTGAATTATTAACTTTAAATACTTAGTATAGCATGTTAGCAATTATAATGTTTCCAACAGATATAGATCTATCTTGCTGTAATAGCAAATACATTTTACATACTTGTCCTCAAGCGTTATCGAAATACTAATATGCATAAATTTGCATGTATTACTCTGAAATTAGGAGCATAGGTCTTGTATTTGTTTGCATAGGTTGTTGAGTAACTCGATCACCTATGTATCTAGGTTGTTCCAGTTAGGTGTGGGCTTTATCTCTTGCAAAATAACATGCGTATGTTATGTTTAATTTTTTATTTTACCACTTTTTCATTAGCCTCCTACACGCACTAGTTTTTTGTTATATCTTTGACAGTCAAATATTATTTCAAGTCCGTATTCTACCATACATTCAACTTTTCGATTCATTCAGATTCTTAGTTAGTATTATATTTAGTGCAAGTATTTGCTTAAATCCACATTTATAACATTTTCGTTTATATTTCATTGGAATTCAGCATCTTTTAAATTTCTGTAACACAATTAGCCTATGTTACTCCCCGGCACATGCACTACTTACCTTTTTTTTAGATCCGTTGAGTTTTAGAGACCTCAGGACAAAAACATTTTTAACATAACATCAGTTAGAAATTTATAATTCACAAAATTGTTCTTTTAAATATCTTGTATTGCATGTTCATTTTAGTTTTCATTGTAATAGCTTAGAAAAAGTTATTTATAAAGATCCTTTTGACTTTCTTACTCTACCTAAAGATTGTCTGTCTGTGTAATAGAAAATACATGAATTGAATACGTGTTGTTATGCTACAGGTATTATATCGCAAGCTATTATCTTAGTCAGCTGTGTGTCATCGATGTCATCATATAAGTACAGGTTCAATTCCAGTTACGTTTACGACAATATTGCTTACTTGAACGATAAGTTTAGTTTACTATTAACGCACGTTTTCTTTTCTTTCACAGTTTTGTAATGTTATAATGTTGTTTCAGGTAACGATATTCCATCGTATGTCGATGGTTTCAGGCAAATATACTAACACTTTTTACAAGAAAGTTCTGAATGTTACGTAAAGTGGTAATGATTAGGAAGCGTTTTTTTTATTGTTTATGTATTTGCTCCATCTCACCTACGATGATGAGGCCTAAGGTGGAGCGCACTTAACCAGAAAATGCCTGTTCACTCTTCCTTTAAAACTATCCAAATTGTACTTATCCGGAAATACCGAAGCTGGCAGGGAGTTTTTAGTTTCTAGAGCCTAGTAAACTTCTGTTTTCTGTCCTTCTCTCTTAAAATTCTTATTAAAGTATCTTTTTTACCTTCTTTTTACTCTTTTTGGGTCTGTGGATATCTTACTTATGTCATTTTTCACGTGTATTAAATAACGCAAATGACTTAAAATTTATCAAACTTCGTTCCAATTTAAACTGTTGCAAAAACACTTGACATTTAGAGTTTTCGATTCCGGTCGTTAAAAGACCACAAGACGCGAGCTTGAGTTTGTGAGAACTGGACGTCGTTTAATTTAATGGCATAACCGTTGACGGGTGTAATTTTGTCATTAGTTCATCACCTTAACGTGGACAATTTGATATTTGAGTTGCATGCGCAGCGCTCAATAACTGTGTGACTTTAAATTGTTTTAATTCACTATACGTGTTCATAAAATACACGACACGACATGGACGTCTACATATATCTGATCGTTTGTAATTATAGCATAAGAATGAGAACCATTAAGCCTTTTTTCACTTTTATTAGAGAATCTCTCGCACATAATTAGAGTATATAATATCACACTTTCAAATAATTGCGAGTGGGCTTCGAAGTCTTTAGTGGATCCCATTCAAGTGATATCCTGCCTATACTATTTACCGGCTGTCTCAACTCCATTTTCCCTAAAAAAAAACCTTCCTTATTGGTTTTTGCCTTGAAATCTTCCAAAGATCTTCATGGGTTATCGTCTTTGGACAGAAACTCCGCAAGATTGGCCTCAGGAATTTATGGAAATGCTTTTTCAGAGTAAAGTTGCCACTTTCGTGATTTGTAGTCATAAAGGCAGTTTGAGCTGACCTGAGAGGATGTTGGATTTCCAGATGTACAGGTGTGCGAACCCTATAGCCTTCTCAATTCTTTTGTATCTGGATCTCATCAATCACAACTAATACAGAGACCTCTGCTGCTTACTTCAAGTTGTTGCACAAACCCGTCCCTTAAAATTATATTATACTAGCTGTTGCCCGCGACTTCGTCCGCGTGTACAACTTAACATCGCAAATTATTATGTATTTCCCGTAGGAATGAGATGTTTATCGGGATAAAAACTATTCAAATTCCAATATTCTTTATTGTGCACCACAACATATACATTTTTTAATAAAAACAAAACTTACATAGAAGGATGAATTTAGTGTACAACGGCGGCCTTATCGCTTTTAGCGATTTCTTACAGGCAACCTTTGGGTGGTGGCGAATTTTTTGAGGAGTGGAAATACTGGATGCAGAGAGTATACAATTTATACTATCCTATGTCATATTCCAGGACCTAACCTACATGTGTGCCAAGTTTCATCCCGATCCGTCCAGTGGTTGAAGCGTGATTGAGTACCAAACATCCAATTATCCAATTATCCAAATATCCAAACATCCAAATATCCAAATATCCAAACTTTCGCATTTATAACATTAGTAGGATAGGATTAACAAAAAATATTCAAAGTTCAATCAACTTACCTTACCCACTAGACCTACTTAGTATAGTAGATACTGGTCTAGATTAGTGAGAAGATAATATAGGAGTTACACATGTGATCATGATTAGGCAAACGTTGGCGCCGGACCTTGTCAACATGCTGAGATCCAAATCAAAGGTTCTTAAACTCTAATGCATGCATCATGCGTACGTACATATATACGTAGAGTTTGTAGTGCACATCACACAACTAACCTTTGTTCGAGCTAGAAGTTAATTAGGACCATTTTTTTGCTGTAAAGTTAGGCCAATGTGGCATTTGTAATAAGCTATTGCAGGTTTAACATAACACGTATCGGTTAAACATCATTAACCGTTGAAATGTTGCACCGATAAAGATATCATCATCAGGTTATTTTTGTCTCCACTGCAGGAGCACAACCCTCTCTCGTCTGCCGGAGACAGACGGAGGATTTGGCCTACACTCCCCACGCTGGCCAGACGGGTTGGGGAGGCCTGATTGATGTTTTATAATGTATTCCCTCAGTCGCCTTTTACGACATCCACGGGAAGAGTTGGAGTGGTCCTATTCTACTCTACCGGAAACCACACGGCAAGATAAAGATATATCCGAAGAATAAAAGTACATACTGCAAACATACAACAATGCATAATGAATCTAACAGACTCACTAACAAGGTTATAACGAATCATTAATGAGTTAATAACTGTTATTCGCCTGTTTCAATCACGAATGCGAAACATTTTAATGAAATTTACATGAGGCGATCACGAATTGTGTGAATTAAAATCAATTACAATACAATTAAAGCTGTAATTGCTGTAGCTTTTGTAAATAAATACAGGAATGCCCATTGTGATTTAAATTGAGACATTCGCATTCCGAACATGTTGAGGGGGTGCGTCACGGTAGTCCGAGATTCATATATTAAAAGTTTACGTACAGTGGCAGATTAAAACAAAAAAAGACTACTATAGATGACTATAGCCCTACCTCGCAAAAAGGGTAGTCCTGCGTGTCATGAGCCAGAAAAGGTTTCAGTTTTAAAATTCATTGCGATGTCGCTAACTGCCAACATTTGAAATTGTACCCCAAAACACACTGTTGTAGAGAAATATAATATGTTTAAATTGTTTGATAATAAAGTTTAAATTTAGGTGTCATTTCTCTAATACTGACATGATGGAGTGGGTGAAACAGTTAACAAAAAAGATGTATTCAAAATGTTGGTAGTTCTTGCACTTGTTAAAGCAAAAATATCTTTTCATCTACGAATCTTTTCATACCGCCACTGTTCCTACAATACGGATATAAGCTGCCTTTCACCTTAAAATTAAATAACATAAATAAAAAATGTAAAAAAAACTATTTAATCAAACAAATTTACTAAAATGCTATATTAAACACGAGAATTCACCTCTGACTACACGTTTAATTATTTTATAAGGCAAATACTTGAGAAAATGCTAAAATTGTATGACTACTGTCCTACATTCCAATGGCCCTAAGATATGCTGAATTGCTGATGCTTAATATATTTAGCATATTTTATCGTAATCGTGAGATCCTGGAATGTCCCAGATCTCAGAACAAAGGCGGTTACGATGCAAATATAAACATTTCTCTCCAGTTAATGGACTCTCTACAATTCACAGAAAGGCATAGCTAAACTTTGCTAAACATTGTTAAAACTTTTCTTCAGATACATATACTTTATTCCACAAAATAGAAGAAATACACAGTTAAAAGTTTGAAGTTTTCACGGTTTATTTTCTTGTAGAATTTTTTATAGATATACCTATAACCAAATATCTGTTACAAGCTCATGGAGTATCGCATACAACTTAACATCCTTTGTTATAGACTCCTTGAAATTGTTGACCTCTTATACAAATCCTTAACTCCTTTTTAAATGAAGAAGTAATGTACATACATTCGGTCCAAAACCTTGACCATATTAGAAAATTGTAATATTATATTTCTGTATACTTATAATTGATTAGTAACAAGATTAATTAATATGACAAAGATCAAAAGTGATCAACATTTTCGTAAGTCGACCGTACCGTACTCGTAATATAACTTAACCAAAGTTGACCTAAAATTGTCTGGTTCCTATTCAGAGATTGTTAAGGTCAAACAGCAGTAGCATGAAACCAGTACCTGTTATATAACGGGCACTGACTCGTCCAGGAAAATGCCACTACGAAACTTACACCTCAGGGCTTCTATCTCACATGTCTCGTATTAACTTCGCCATGGCATGGTGTAGCAAAGATTAATGTAGCCGTTTACTACTTTGCACTTACCTACATATCTTAACGATATATCTCTTGTAGTTTAGACAGGAGGAACATAGCCCGTGGTATCGCGATTCTGAGGCTGACATACGTGTATTTATTGCAGGCGCAGATTCAGAATTTCGTTTAGAGGGGGACAATTTTGTATACCTATCTTCCAGAAACAATGAATGGATCGGTGTTATCTACTTATTTAGGTAGTCATGTGGTAATAACGATACTTGTAAATAGGTAGTAATGTCCTTATGACGATTTAAAACAATTGAGATTCGTCAAAGTAAACCTATTATAATAGTTTTCTTCTATGTCTAAGAGAAGACACGGGATATATTTATCTATACATTGCAGTATAATTCTTATCTTTGTAAATACGTGCAACACAAATATAGAAATGCTGCTACAATAATCAACTTCTTCCATTTTTGCAAGTACACTGTAATTAGCGGAACTAATGGGGTATGCTGGAGGCATGTCCATATCATCATATCAGCCCCCAGCTGCTGGATATAGGACTTCCCAAATAAACACCACCACACGGGGTCCTCCGCCCTCCGCATTCCTGCCCCAACGGCCGTTGGATGTGAGACATATGTAGCCCGCTCACTGCCACTGCAGCTCGCTAATCCTTTCGGCTATACCAGTCACCCTCGTTCTTCGTCGGATCTCTTCATTACAAATCATATCCTTCAAAGAAACCCCGAGCATAGCCCTCTTTGTATGTCATATGGCATGTTCATATCCACACAGGAAAGTTTTTTTTATTATTTTCATCTAAATAACATTTTCTTGTAATTCACTTATACATAAATACCTATTATGTACCATTTCAAGGAAGAGAGAACGGCGCGGCGCAATCAATAAAATGTTGATGAGTAATAAAGTTATTTATTGTTATGACTGTCACATAACAAATCAACAATTCATGATTAGAATGCTTGTATAGTATATTATGTATGTACAATACGTGTTGAAACCTCAGTCGCCGGCCATATAAGGTTCTAAGAAAGTCAAAGATGTCAAGTATAATTACGTTGAATAATAACAGACGATAGTACCGGAAATGCAAAGTGAAAATGACAAACATACAGACAACCAAACACATTTTATTGTTAGTTGTTTTAGGACTGAGGTAAAATACATAACTCTGGGACCTGGGTGTGGTACCTATTTATTTAAGAGTGAATATTCAGTTAGATAATCTTCTTCTTGTACAACAAGGCAGTCGTGGTAGCTCAGTTGGCAATCAACGATCTCTATGTACTACTACATGCAGCGTTCCAAACAATCGCTCTGTTCCACGCAAGTAGCCACAACTCTTTCAAATTCACAATGAAACTTGTGGCTACTTGCGTGGAACAGAGCGATTGTTTGGAACGCTCCATCTAGTAGTACATAGAGATCGTTGTTGGCAATGTAATATGTAATAAAAATTGTCGGCCCCGTAGCCTAGTCGGTAGTACACCTGCCTGCGAAACTCGGGGTCGCGGGTTCGAATCCCGCCCAGGGCAATCATTCGTGTGATGAGCACTTGTCTTTTGACTGGATGTTATTTATATATTGTATTATGTATTTACGTATGTATATCAGCTGTCTGATACCCATATTACAGGCTCTACCTAGTTTGGGATCAGGTGGCCGTGTGTGAAGTGTCCCCATATATTTAATTATTTATTTAATCCTCGAGGGTTCAATCCTCGATATATTTCAATTCGTTTTTTTGAACTTAAGTATCCACCTATAGATTATTTCATCCCTAAAGGCTTATTGGGGCCGTGTGCTGCCCGGCTTAGAATAGGGCCACCATCGTGGGTGTTATCAAGGCGACTAAGAGATTGCACCAGGGACGGGTAGCAGCGTTCTCCTGTGTATATTAACATCTTTACTGCGATCACCAATCCGCCTGCCAGGCGTGGTGATAATAGCAAATCCCCCAATGGACAGCCCACCAAAAGTAACATTCTATTGAGGAGGCTTATGTGCAGCAGTGGACGTATTCTGGCCGAAAGACTTATCGTTAAAGTTTTGAAAACCTGAAATGTTATATCTCTGCATGTGTCTGTGGTCCTAGTCCATCAGTTTAAAGTCGCTATGCTCGGACTATCATTCAGAGACATAATCCGCAGCGAGGAAATCCGACGAGAAACTTAGATCACTGACATAGCTGAAAGAATTAGCTGAAGTTGCAATGAATAGACCACACCCGTCGTAGTACTGATAGCCACTTTGGCTGACGATTTCATTAGTAGATACCAAGTTATTATAGATAGAGACCAGTAGACCATCCTATAGATAGGGGATTATCATAGTTAGATGCGAAACCAGGCCTCCGTCATCGATCGAACCTACCGCGGTAAGTACCTACATTTTCAGGCCGCCCCTGAGTATGTAATAACACCCAGGAGTAATAACAACGCTAAGTCCAGCAGCTTAGATCATTTTTTGCGTGTATTGTCTGACAGTGGGAAAGAGTGGGTGATTAAATGCGTAGGTATTTTCGTTTGAATAGGGACTGATGTACTGATGGACTGATATGTAGGTTCGAATCCCGCTAGGGGCAAATGTTCGTATGATGAATATGAATGTTTGTACCCAAGTCTTGGATGTTTATATATTTATTTTAGTATGTCTATCCGTTATCTAGTAACCATATAACAGGCTCTGCCTGGTTCGGAACTAGATAGTTGGTGTGAATGTCTGAGATATTTATTATTATTATCTGTTATTATTATTACGCTTATCAGAGTATGTCACGTGACCCGTTAGAGGGTACAAAGTAGCTTTTTAGTTAAAAGGAATTCTCTCTGTATTCGATTGCCAGTATCTGCTGGATGAGAATTGCGGAGAGCCGGTCGTAATGGCGGATGAAGAGCATATTAAGTATTCACATTATGTAGAGAATGCACGCTTTAAAACGATCCTAAGATAGTTCACACAATTCTCTTGGCCACTGACAAACAGCAATTAAGACTCCTAATCGTCATCAAGCATGCAGCAAGCAACAACATATGAGAAAACTGAGTAGGTAGGCCATTTACGCAGTCTCTGTGAGAACTACGGAACCTTGTTAAGGTTCAATTGTGATGCTAAACGACGTTTAACATAGTAGTATATGTATAATTGTTACCTTCAATCAAGAAAAAGTCGTGGAATTTTATGTTTCCGCGTGTATTCTTCATTCTGATAGCGTGCGTTTTTATGGCCAGGAGCTGCTGAATGGGGAGGGCGGAGGACTAAGTGTGATAGAATTCATTGAGGAAGGTATTTGTCTAGCAATGGACGGCATCAGGCTGATGAAGATGATGATGGTGATGACCCAGACCGGCCCCAAGAGGCGGGAATGTCTCCGGCAGATGAGAGAGGGTTGTGCTCCTGCAGTGGAGACAAAAGTAACCTGATGATGATGATGATTTTCTTGATAGTTGTCTATAACCTACCTCAAAAATAAACTACCCTGTCAAAGTAAGAACTTTTCGATCACAAAATTCCATTTAATTGTACGAGTTGGTTGCAGCTGCAATAGCGGTAGGTAATACGGTTTTCTAAAACCATTTGAATGTTTATCACACTGTGAGTCTTAATTGGCATCATGCTGTGTATATTCACACTATTCACGTAAGACGACTGTTAGCTTTTAAAAACAGTCTAAATATTCCCAAAAATATACGCTTTCACTCTATCATTATATCAACTTGGAAATTAATTAAAAAAATTGCTAAACATCATAGTAATTTGAATGTAGATGAAGTAAAACTGCTATAAATAAGCAAACAAGAATATCTAATAATAAGTATCGCCAAGCTCATAAACCACAGCTAGCTAAAGTTCCTAAAGGGGTAAAGTAACAACACTTTGCTTTTAACTGAGAGAGATAATTTAGGAAAAATCATATTTAGCTTTCAAATGGTACTAGAGTTTACATGAAAATTTAGGATATATGGAACTTATATTCAGAAGCTCAACAAAGCAAATTAGAATACAGTTTTTTTACGGTGGCTGGATTTCTTGTTCCCAAACTTTTCTCTCGTCTTCTCTTTTATCGTCGGGAATGTAACCATTTACGGATAATGTTATTTGAATATTTAAACGCAATGCGACATACGGTTACATCAAATTATTAGTATAAATTCGATAAAAAAATTACCCTTTTGCGGCATTCAATTGTGGAAGCCTGTTTATTGCATAAGTATCAACAAGTGTATTGCTTTATACACAAAATAATCGTCTTCTAATTTCATAACAGAACATCAATATAGTGATAACAATCTCACTGTGGTATTGTGTCGTGTAGGAAATGCAAATCAGGTTGTATTGTGTGATGTGATGAAACACCTAACACCTTTTATGCTTCGTAATTATCACCTGGAGTCTGTCCTCGATTTTTGATACTTGCATCGTAATAGAGGGTTATATTCATTTGATGTCTTTTCGTATTTGAATGTCTACTAACATAAATGCTTCTGAGTTCTTATGATTTCGATAGTGTGATGTTAGTGTTTAAATCTTGCATTTGCAAAAGGTGAACACCTTTAGTTTTAAGAAAATTACATGTTTCTTGTACTGCTGGTTTTTAACAGTTATTGTCAGCTAATTTAAATCATCATCATCATCAGTCTGAAAGAGTCCACCTGTTGGACGTAGGCCTCTCCCAAGTGCGCTACTGAACCTGATGAAGAAGCTAATTTAAATAATGGTTCGATAACTTGCTGTCACACGATCGGATTAATAAACCGAACTTTATTATTTGTATCATTATCTCATAGTACTGTGACCTAATCTTGTACTGTGATCAGATCACTGTCATTCACCTCGAGACTCGAGACATCCGACACTGGCCGGCCACTCACCTGGGTTACAGCTCTTGCGTAACGATACGACCACAGACGTTGATCTATCGATTACTAGCAATATTTGCTTACTTTATTATCAAGTTCCGTTAAATTCACTTCTAAGAAGCTTTACGATTTTGCCCAGTCATTATAGTGGCTTTGAAGCTTGCCTTTGCTAATTGGTACTTTGGGATTACTCTTCCGGATTATTTTAATACTAATTTTATCAATAAATTATCATGGATTCATAATTTCACTCTTATTTTGAAGACTACGATTATAAGAAAACGCGACACCAGCATATGCTCTGAGTAACTTTACCTCCATTGCACTTGACGAGCTAACAGATGAAAATTTTCAAAATGTAAATGCAGTGTTCTCTTCTCCTGATGCAGCAATTGTAGTCATCAATGAAACACTTGTACCTGTTTCTACAGGAACTTGTTAAAACGTCGACACGTGTTTTAATAAGTAGTTAGGAAGTTAATATTTGTTCAGTGCCGATGGAGTTTATTTACATTTCCCACGTTTGTATGGACCCTTTCTTATTGTGTACTTTACATATGAGCCTCCCGTCATCTATTGGATACAGCTGAGCTAGAATTTTTCCACTTTTACTTGGTCTAAGTCACCGAAATTTAGCGATTTGGCAACTTCTAATATCGTAGCAATAATACTTTTTGAAGTGTTCAATTATTTTAGTATCTTTGATTTACCAGTAGATCTGTTTAGGCTATGATCTTTTGTTTCCGTATATAATTATTTATATGGGGATTCATAAAGCTAACCAATTACTACTTAATTTTTTGCTACTAATAACTATTCAATTTCTATCATGACTTCTACTACCAGGATTATTACACTTTACTAGCAGCACTATCTGTCTGTAACCTGTCCACAGCTTTCAGTCACAAAGCGGTCGTGTTCAACATAAATCAATGCTTTTCTTTGATGGTTCAGTGAATTAAAAAAACCTGTATTTTTTGTGTCAAGTCTATGCCGGTTGCGGTTCACGGTTCACACCTCTAACAAGCTTTTGAGCCGTAAATCATTTTTTCTCACCATTTCCGCTTCAAGGTGCGACTTTTAGGGTTTTGAATGAATTCTTAGATTGTTTGGTCAACCTCTGTGATAGATATGAAACCCTTTTGAAGTAGGGTTGCTTGAAATTTTTGATTCTTGAAACAAAAGTTGTGGGTCAAAAACGTATGCGTAAACGTATACAGTTTAGAAACCTTATCAATATTTAACTATTAAGGTAGATATGGTCATTGAACCTTATAATTGAATCAGTAAAGGGCAAAGAGAAATGTAAAGCTGCTATAGGAGAAGTAAAAGTCTTTAACAGGTTTATAAGGTCAGATTAGATTATCACTGCTGTGCTGACTTGCTTATACCTTTAAAGGATCTCGAATGGGATATTTTCTAATGCTTGTTTGACTTGGTAACGTCTGTACATCGAACCTTAAACGTTTTTCTAAAGCTTGATTCTAAGACGTTTTTTTAAACTTGGAGGGCAAGGGCAGACAGTACACAAGATGATAAGTGATGATAACCGCCGCTCATAGGCACCTGCAACAATAGAGGAGCTGCTAGTACGTTGCTGCCCTTGTACTGACTGACTCTCTTTATGCTTCTCTTAAAGGACCCTATATCGTAGCGCTGTATGGAAGCCTCTGGGGAATGTCATTCTACATTTTGCATGTAAGCAGCAAAAAAGATGGCGATAAGCGCATAGTGGTAAGGACTGCATTTCAGTTAAACTCTTGACCTTTCACCTAGTAACAGAAGTGATTACAAGTACAATTGTAACTATTTCTCATAATAGTTATATTATTTCGTTGTCGGTTCGCAATATCTAAACGCGACCTAGAAAGTAAGTGACCGTATTCAAAAGTCTGTTTTCACACAATTATTTGCGAGTAAGTTTAGTCTTTTTAGCCACGATTACTATCGTGTTTAGGTAGTTATAACTAGCGCGCATGCAATGGACCAATTGAGGACACTGTTTTTTGACAAAGAAAAAATTCATTAGTGCTACCTCAATTCGAGACTGGTTGTTACAACCATCATATCCAAGAATAATTTATCATCTTTGTCCGCAATTTATCAATAGTTAAGCAAAAGGTTCATGATCAACATTGTAAGTAATTCATAATATCTTAAGATTTGCGTCCTGATAAATGAATATTTTTTTATTTGCATGGTTCTGTATTTATCGACAAAAATTATTAATAACTTTCAATAAAAAAAAACGTGCAAGTCGTCTGTCTTATATTTTCATCTAGCTATAAGATAGCCTTAAAAATTATTGCACTATAAATCTCTTATGAAGTTGTAATACATACGAAGACTACTATTTTCTTCCCTATTTCCAAACCTTTTATTAGCAGTACTGTAGGAATATAAACTTTTTTATCTATTTGTATTAAGCGATTATTGTTTTTTGCAAAGTGAAATAATAGACCTTTCACAAGAATTTCGTTAATCAATGTCTTAGATTTTTTGTGCCTATAGTTTTTGTCATGGTCATTAAGTTTCGCTTTCTTTCCTGCTTAACACCTACTATTTCTATTATGACTCCCAAAATTAGTTCCTGATAAAATCTTAATATCAATACAGCCTCGTTGAGAGTGTTTGTACATAATCGCGGTCGTGCGACCGACTGGCAGGTCGCACGGTCACAGTTTCTTAATTGTTCTCATTGTTAGAGTATGTCCCGTTGGTCGTATTATAGGGTTCACGTGAAAGATGTATTTTAGCGAACTTATTACAACTGTATATTTAGCAACAGCAATAACTGGGACAATTAACACTTACAACAGAGAGGTAATAATGACACTGAACTTTACTTGACGTCAATCCAAAACTGTACATATCAAACAATATTATATGTTAACCTACGAGTACGTGCGTTGAATTATCTTAATTTACTTGTGGTAGTTCACTGTAGCGTATTGCAAACGATGCATTGCATCGTGTTACATTTATATTTGATTAAATTAATGTGATATTTTAAAATCCTTTGTGTAGATTTTGTCGCAGAAACTAAGAAACATTTGTTACACGGGATACACATGGAATCAAAAGCATTATAGTGTCAAAAGCCTCACAGAATTCAATTTCATTCTTTATAATCTACCTCACGTATGTTAACTATACTTTTTTCTACGAATGTAACATAAGATATTCAAAAATCGTATTCTAACTGTCAGATTCTTATGGCAGTCACAACGAAGTCGATTGATATGCTCAACATAAACTCAATAGAGGCTCAAAATAGTCATATCATACGTCGCCGAAGCCTGTCGTTGCTACAAGATATTTTTTTTTATTATTTTCTTTGTTTAGTTAGAGATGGTTTATAGAGGAAATGTATTGTTTATTATATGCGTTTTTATTGCCTTAGAAATCTGTCTTATTTTCCACGTTTATTGACTCATCACTTGTTGTTTTTTTTATTTACATTTTTATTGGCATACAGTTTCATTATGTGTAATTTATATGCTAAGCCTGTAAACACATAAAGTGTTGCTGATTTATTCCAGCTACACTGTTCTTTGCAAACTGTCCTGACAGGGTACATTCTTTAAATTACTATTAGCGCTATAAAGATCGTTCACCTTATAATGATGTATTCGTTGGTAAACACCAATTTGGAATCATTACAGGGATAAGATAAACATAAGTCTTAAAAACCTAAACCCTTAGCTAATTTTCGAGAATTAGATAAGGGCATATAATTTACTGATATACCACCTACAGAAAGCTTAACTTTCACAAATGAAAAACTAACCACTAAACCAGCAAGGAGACCAAAATATACAGAATCATACAAAATGAAGTAATAACATGACAACTGACTTCGTACGATTCATCTATACATATAATAAAAGAGTAGAAAAAACAAAAGAAAAGCGAATCTGTACATTGAAGTTAAAAAAAAAATTTCACTGCCCGGACGTTACTGTAGACCAGTAGAGTCCAAAAATATAATTAAAAAATTTATTATCTGTCTGTATGTATGTATGTATGTATGTATGTACGGGCTAATCTTGGAAACTGCTGAACAGAATTTGACAGCGTTTTCACTGTTTAATAGCTTTGAGTTCGGGCCTCATACTGGTATAAGTCATATCTCAATAAATTGTCAGGATGCTGATATACAAGTTGACCTCTCATTTCATATCATTTGTATGAAAGTATAGTTCAACATTACTGGTCGTTGCAAGAACTTGACAGAAAGTGACAGAGATGTTTTAAAGCTCATTTATAGATTTATTTTAGCTGATGTATTTCCACAAGTCTCGATACAAAAAGTTCGCTATTCGATAATTAGTGGCCCTGTATTAGACCGGTGATCGTCGACAATGTCAATATCGAAGCTGTTCAGGAGTACGTCTGCCTAGGACAGACAATATAGTTGGGTAGGATCAATTTCAAAAGCTGACAGAAGAATACAGTTAGGGTGGGCAGTATTCGGAAAACTGCGTCAGTCTTTACGTCACCTATTCCACAATGTATAAAGACAAAAATCTTTAATCAGCGCGTCCTGCCTGTCATCATTACAGCGCGGAGACGTGGACACTGATGGTGGGCCTGATCCACAAGATTCAAGTGGTTCTGCGTGCTATAGAGAGGGCAATGCTCGGGGTCTCTATGAGGGATATGATTCGTAATGAGGATATCCGATGAATAACGAAGGTGACCGATATAGCCGAAAGAATTAGTAAGCTGAAATGGCAGGTCACATCTGTCGTAGTACCGAACGGCCGTTGGGGCAGATGGGTTCTAGAGTGGGACGCGACGTCCCACGCGCAGGGTGGGACGCCCTGCCGCCAGGTGTATGGACGACCTGAAGATGGTGGCCGGAAGCGGCTGGATCTGTAGGGCGTTGTGGCATTCATTGGGGAAGGCATGTCCAGCAGTTTGACAGACATTTTGTTGTACAGTTAATTGGATATGCAACATAGGAAGGGAATAGGAAGGGAATAGGAAGGGAAGGAAGTCGGATGGAAAAGAATAGAGGGATTAGGGTAAGAGAGGAAAGATGAGGGGGCAGTAGTAAATAAAGGGTGTAGGAAGGGGTGGGTTAAGGGAAGGGGGAGAGGAAGGAGTAGGGAGAGGGAAGGGGTGGGGGAAAGGGTTTTCAACGTTGTGGGAAGGGGATGGAGAAGGAAAGAAAGAAAGGGTATGGAAAGGACAAATTGGAGGACAAAGGGGGGGAAGGAAATATCAACTAATTTGCACAATATTAAAATATAAAAAAAAATATTGATTATATGATAATCTTTTAATTCATGATAAATGTAAATGTCAACTTTATTTTAAAAAAAGCGGCCAAGTGCGAGTCGGACCCGCCCATGAAGTGTTCCGTAGCAGCAAGTAACATAATATAAAAGTTATTGTTGTTCGTTGTAACTTTGATCGATGTTTTAATAATAGTATTGTGGTTTACGATTTATGACGTATTAAAAAAAACTTCTTACTAGATCTCTTTCAAACCAATTTTCGGTGGAAGTTTGCATGGCAATGTAATCATATATTTTTTTTAGTTTTATCATTCTCTTACAGGGGGGGGGGGGGGGGGACACATTTTACCACTTTGGAAGTGTCTCTCGCGCAAACTATTCAGTTTAGAAAAAAATGATATTAGAAACCTGAATATCATTTTTGAAGACCTATCCACACGTATGGGTTTGATGAAAAAAAAAATTTGAGTTTCAGTTCTAAGTATGGGGAACCCCCAAAATTTAATTTTTTTTTTTCCTTTTTTAGTGTGAAAATCTTAATGCGGTCCACAGAATACATCCACTTACCAAGTTTCAATAGTAAGTTCTTATAGTTTCGTAATAAAGTGGCTGTGACCTACGGACGGACAGACAGACAGACATGACGAATCCATAAGGGTTCCGTTTTTTGCCATTATATTTGTGAAATACGGAAACCTAAAAAACTGTGGTCCAACGGGCGAAACCGCCGCCGGAACGCTAATTTATACCCGACTTCAAAAAAGGAGGTTCTCAATTGGATAGTATGTTTTTTTATGTATATTAATATTTTTAATGCATAACCAGATTAATAGATTTCTTTTAGGATTTAGTAACACGTAATACATAAGAATGTGTAATGTTAAGTTGTCCACGCGGACGAAGTCGCGGGCAACAGCTAGTCATAACAATAAAGTTGAAATCGAAATCTGAATGTCAGCACGTAGAAACGTTCTCAAGATGCAGCTGGAATAATTAATTTTGCAGAAGGCTTCGCAACCCTGGGCTTCTTAGTAGCCAAGATCAATGATGGCCGATCATTTGAATTAAATAAATAAATAACTATATTAAAATAAAATAAGTTGGTAGCGATCATGGAAAGAAGACTTTAGTGTAGCGTTTGTAACCGGACTATAAATGTGTAGCATGCTTACCAACTAGTAAGTAAGATACTGTAAATATTTACATTGAAGAAAATTTGGGACCCTCTTACGTTTTGTATTTGTTTGTGCAATAAAGTTTATTGTATTGTATTGTACGTTTTACGTAAAGAATAATATTGCAATTGAGTAGAGTGTTTTTATATCGTTTTTTATGTTTATATATTTATTTAAGTATGTATATCCGTTATCTAGTAACCATCTGCCAGTTTGGCAGATGATCAGGCTCTGCCTAGTTTGGGACTGTATAATTGGTGTGAATGTCTGAGATATTTATTATTATTATTATATCTGAACTGGAGTAGTAGAGGCACGCTCATGTATTGATTGACCTCCGGACAGTGAGGAGCGCCAGCGCAGCTCAGGTTTATAGATTCTTATGCACCCTTTTAATGCTTGTTCTTCTTTATTTCATCCTTATGCTATCGAATATACTGCTGTAAATTTCTCGCTGCGTAATGGCTCGGTTGAGCTGCAAGGTCCCGCCGTGCTAATACGTGGGCTCACTAAAAATTTCAATCGTCAACTAAAATTTTCTCTAACTAGTTTGTTGCGCATCTTCTAGTCGGGGCTAATGGGTAGCCCCGTATTCCCTCATGTAGAAATGTAACACGGTAACATTAACAAATTTACTTAACCTTACGATTTTTCATTGTGATATACAGATATTTTAACGTCAAAATTTGTGCGTCAGTAAAATGCCAAAAATAAAGTAAAACAGAATTAAAAAACACTTTCTTAAAATTTCTAATGTGCTTAGCAGGGCATTAAACGCATTCGAAAATTCAAACGAGCTGCAACGAACAATATCATTTAACATATGTACAGTGCCCACCGAGCAGTTATTTAGGCAATTAAGGAAACGACAGATGATACGCACCTGACAATCTGAGAAAAGTGACCGGACGCCATTTCACTTTTCCGGTAACATAAGATCGGGTAACAACGGCAACTTCGATGGGAAATGATCTTTTATTTCCTGCAAATAACAAAATCTATATCAACATTTTATAAATAATGAAGGTTTGAAATTTCCTCTTATTAACAGTTATGAACAGGAAAGACGTGAAATAAAAACAAAAACAGAAAACTAATTGTGGAATTATAATTTCGACTGTTGACTTACCACGTAATTCTGAAGATATTGATAGAATGACTATAATGCCGTGACGTGCCGTGCCGTGTGGTTTCGGGTAGGTAGAATAGGACCACTCCAACTCTTCTCGTGGATGTCGTACAAGGCGACTAAGGGAATACATTACAAAACATCAATCAGGCCTCCCCAACCCGTCTGGCCAGCGCGGGGAGTGTAGGCCAAATCCTCCGTCTGTCTCCGGCAGATGAGAGAGGGTTGTGCTCCTGCAGTGGAGACAAAAATAACCTGATGATGATAGTGGCTATATAGTTTACTCAAGAATAGAGAGAATAATTAAGATATTTTTACTTGTTTCTATTGTCGAACAAAACTAAATGTACATATATTACATTTAAAGTACTTTTAAAGCTTTGGTTCTTCACCAGATCTCAGCTCAAATCTTTTGGTAGAGAACTAAAGGGTTCAAAGTGATCTCTAACGTATGAAAAAGGTTTTTCTTAGTTTACTTTGTATGCCAGAGATGTTGGTATATCATTCGGACTACCTTTATGTATTGTACTATCCATTTATGTGCTAGTTGCTAGTTGTAGCTGTAACGCATTACCAATGACAGTTGTAGCCTCTTACCTTATAATTACAGCTACTTAACTGTCAACAAGTTCATAACAGTTTGAAGGTTCGTTGGTGCTTAGAAAGTGTTTCGGCGCGCCGTGCTCTATGCTCTCTAACTATGCTTTAATGTCAATACACGGGAAATGTCCTTGTTATACACGCTTGGCATATCAAGTACCGTTCGTGTAATGTTGCATCACTAAAATACGTTTTCATACATAATAGTTGTTATCCGTGGCTTTGTTCGAATGGAAATGTGAAGCACTAATCAGGATTCGCCAATAAGACTAAACTGTGTCAGTGTTGCAGGTGGGTCAAGGGAAGCTTCATCTTAAAAGGTATATTAGGGATTTAATTACTTGAAAACATAAAACTAAGTCGTGTTTTACAAAATCCAAGAGAAGAACTGCCAATATGATATACGTCAATTTTGAATTTAGTAACTATTTTAAAACCTATAGCTTACTCGACATCGCTTTGGTAAAATAGTGTTCGTCTGACGAATAGATGCTTATTAGTCCTGTAGTTTCCCAGCTTTAGTATACTGACATATCTAGTTTAGTAAAGTCATGTTATGTGTGAGGAAGGTGGCCGGAAGCGGCTGGATACGGAGGGCGGAGGACCGGGTGTGGTTGTAGGAAGGCCTATGTCCAGCAGTGGACGTCTCAGGGCTGATATGATATTATGTCACCTGTTACGGGTTTCATTTGTCTTTAGCTTTGCTGCTTTTAGTGCACGTAACTTTACTTCTAAATTAAACTGGTTAACTAAATTTTTTACTAAATATTATTAGTACTGTTATATCTTTCCTTATGTCTGTAGCACATTAATAAAATTAATGTTATGTGTTTTCAATGTAATTTTTTCATATGCTTTATTTCCCATTTAACACTTAAATTAAACTTGACAAACATTACTTTAAACTAAATTAATAAGACATTTAACATCTTTTCAAATTGATCAGATTATATTTCAGCTATTGCGTTCTTTAACCTGACCTACTTTTTAATTGACTTCGTTGTATACAATTCATAATTTAAACTGCTATAAAAATATTTCTGCAAGTTACAAGCGTTAATATCGTCACGATCATATGAATATTTCTCATATGAAATCTCATTTATCAGGTTAGCATTACACGAATCGTGGGTCGCATGACCATTAATTTGATTTTTATTTCGCACTTGGCCTTTACACATCTGCAATATCTGTACAGTAAATGTGTGAACATTCCAAATATACCTAACGTTATATCGTAACACGATTTTTGTCATTGCTGAAACTTTTCCTGCAGCAGTTTCTTTTATTCCACAAGGATCGGTACTGGGGCCAACCTTGTACTTAATATATACTGCAGATGTGCCTAAATCAGAAAGTGTAATGACTGCTACATTTGCAGATGACACTGCGGCCTTAGCATCTAGCACAAGTCCCGGAAAAGCATCAAATCTATTACAGAAACATCTAAACCAAATACATACCTGGATGGAAAACTGGCGAATCAAAGCCAGTGCAGCCAAGTCTAGTCATATAACGTTTACACTGAGAAAAGAAGACTGCCCCGCGGTGAAACTTGGAGATGACCCACTACCACACAATACAGTAGTAAAATACCTTGGATTCCACCTAGATCGTAAACAGACATGGAAGACCCATATACAGAAAAAGCGCGATGAGTTGAACTACAAACTGATATCCTTAAATTGGCTACTTGGAAGGCAATCCAAACTCTCTGTAAACAATAAAGTACTAATTTACAAAGCAGTGCTGAAACCTGTCTGGACTTACGGCATACAACTGTGGGGATCAGCCAAGAACTCTAACATAGAAATTCTGCAAATATATCAAAATAGTGTTTTGAAATCAATCATAAATGCGCCATGGTTCACTAGAACAGACGAAGTCCATGAATATCTAAAAATTCCCACTGTCAAAGAGGAAATAAGCAACACGATCAGAGCCTACAAAGATAGGATCACTAATCACCAAAATAGATTGGCACTATCTCTCAATGAACCTTTACAAACAAGGCGTCTGAAAAGATCCCTTCAAAGTCAAAGTCAAAGTCAAAATCATTTATTGCATATGAGTACACTTGGTACATTTATACACGTCATTTTTTTATCGACTACCGCTTCCTAGGTGTTAGCGCTGTGAAGAAGAAACGGCGCAACAAACTTCACGCAACACATCTTTTAAAAATCAAGTTTGCATACAATTAATAAAGATTTTGCGAAGCTGGTTAACATTAGTACCAGGCATCTTTATCATTCAAATAATCGTTTACTTTATAATAGGCTTTCTTACAAAGTTGTTTTTTAATGTAAATCTTAAACTTTCTGTCCGTCATATTTAAGATTTCCTCTGGTAGTTTGTTGTAGAAGCGTATACATTGCCCCGTGAACGATTTGCTGACCTTACTTAGTCTTAACCCTGGTAAAACAAGTTTATTTTTATTTCTTGTATTATAACTATTATTGTCACAGTGCCTCAAAAAGAGAGATACATTTTTTCTGACATATAAAATATTATCTAAAATGAATTGACCAGCTACTGTTAATATGCTTATTTCTTTAAACTTTTCTCTTAATGAGTCTCTACAACGCAGATTATAGATTGCCCTAACTGCTCTTTTTTGCAAGATAAAAATGGTCTCTATATCTGCTGCTTGACCCCACAGTAGGATACCGTATGCCATGATACTGTGGAAGTAGCTAAAGTACACTAACCTTATATGGGATAATCTGTAGTCACACATGAAGGCAACCCAACAATGGGAGGGCATGTCTACCACGTCACTATCGAGCACTCAATAAAACTGCTTATGGTCTGGAGACCGATTGCATGTTAGCAAAATATCACAGAAAAAAAAAGTTTCTTTTATTAGTAAAAGTTTTTCTTTACTGTGTTGGAAATTAATATAATAGTTTAAACTTAATTTCGTTATTATATTAATTTACAACACAGTAAAGGGAACGAGATTAACATTAGAAATAAGCTAATTACGTTTTGCCTTTATCGGATATATTAATACCCTCATCATATTGGTATTTAAAGTACCTTGTGCCATCCGTTACGTAACCTTTCGCAACCAATTATATAGACCCGACTCTTTGGCAAAAAAAAGCGGAAAAAATGGCAAAGAAAACAAAAGGCTCATCGTGTTCAACCGGTTGGTTATCCGTCGGTTAAGCATCTCCAGGTGGCAGGATACTTTCACCTGCCTCCAATTATAGGTATACGGGTGTCTGACCACCTCACAACATGCAATTAGCAATCAGTTTCATCGTGACCATAAAACAACTACTTTTAAAGTTGAACAACTCATCAGCTGAAGTTAGCTATTCGTTTCTGAAAACGGTCAAAGGTATCTAATTAAATTACAAAGAATATAAAAGTTACAAGAACTAATACAATTTATTCAAAAGAAAAAAATTGTAACAGTGGATGAAATGAAATAAAACAAAATCATGTTCAAAAGAGTGGTATTGATGTTCTGTATTAAGTTAATAAAATCAAACTAAAAGTACAAAAGTATATTCACGCGTATAAAACAGCATACAAGGATGTTTCCATTATCACTGCTGATTATGACAATGATGTCACCAACAAATAAATCAATTATTGTGAGAAATCACGCTCGAATTTGCCGTGTGGTTCCCGGCTTAGAATAGGGTCGCCCCAAATCTTCCCGCGGTTGTGGTCAAGGCGACTAAGGGATTGCACCAGGGACGGGCAGCACCGTTCCCCTGTGTGTGTATGTTAAGATCATTACTGCGAGCACCAATCGGCCTGCCAATCGTGGTGATTATGGCAAATCGCCCAATGGACAACTTACTAAAGTGGTATTCTATTGGGGAGGCCTATATCCAGGAGTGGACATATTTAGGCTGATGATGATGAAACTCGAATTAGTCGAGAAAACTCTTCCACATAACACTACTAAATATGGATAAAGTTATTTTTGAAGTAGACAAATTGATTAATTTATCTGTTCGAAGAACCTCATTTATGTCTGAACTTATGTAACAGCCGAATCGCATCATCAATACCAATTTAAATTAAAGCACCTGTTTCAATCACCGTTACGAATGGGTGCTCGTGATTGGAATTATTCAAATTCGATGATATTGCGTACACGAATGGGTTCCAATGAGGAAACTAGCTCATCGAGAAGTCTGCAATTGTGAAGGTAAATTTTTAATGCCAGATCAACTACATAAATAGCTACTTGCTCAATAACTAAAGTATCGGCTTAAAAACTACAATGGCTCTTGCACGAAATGAATACGAAGAAACCACATCTCCAGACCTCAATTATTGAATACGGTGGTAATTTTCCATTTAGCTGTATGTATGTTCGTCTAAGTTTGCAATTTGTAAAAATTTTAACCATCTACATTGACAAAACCTTAGGTATTGATTTAATTCGTTAACAAGCGGGTCTAGAGGTATTGATTTAATTCGTTAACAAGCAGGTCTAGCCAAATAGATATATTCTAATACTAGTTTTCAATTGAGGGACTGTAATTAGTTATAAACAATTTTAACGATAAAAAAACACGAAAAAATCATCACAGTAATCTTATATTAAACCATCGAATATTATCTAAATCAACTTCTATTTACTTATTCGTATGCGACGTTTAATACTATGAGGGCAGTTTCTCCTCCATAACTTTTCCATCATTAGCATACCATATTGTATTAAATTTTATGAGCAATCCATTAGAAGGCGATAAGCAGGTAATTTCCTGCAAACTCTTTTCATTTGGAAGGTCCGGTTATTTAGGCCAGGCCGTAATTTAAGAAAGTGTACTTGGATCGAACTAGATTATGACTACGTCTAAAATGGCACAGCTCATTAGAAAATCTTTTCCGATGCGCGTTTTATTTTGTTTAATGCTAGTTCTGTTGCAATTATTATTGACATCACTTTATTATTCTCTTTGTGATTTAGAGTGGCAATGCTAATGACGATAATCCAAGGGCTATATAACGTGTTCCCGTCATGCGGAATCAGATAAAACCTCTCGTATTGCCTGTGATTAAACTACTCTGGCTATCTATCCTTCCTCCTCAAATAAGAACACATCAATGCATGCTTTGCTACTTAGAGGCAGAAGTAGGTAAGACAACAACACAGTCCTGTTTAACAACTATAGCTGTGGCGGTGGCCATCCATCCATGGGTGTAACAGCTTTCTTCCTTACGCAAGGCACTTATGTAACAGCCGGATTTAACAATGGTATGCTAATTTGTTTTATGACAACTTTTAGGGCAAAAGGGCGTTTTGTATCCAAATGGTTTAATTCAACAAATTCCGTAGGACGTCAGAGAGAGCGTATCTTAATGAAGGGAAAGTTTTTAACTATTGAATAAAATAAAATGATCTGCTGTTTTTAAATGAAGATACGATTACTAATAATCTAATTTTAATTTAGTCGAGAATGAAATTGATGAAGTTGTATTTCTGAATAAATAATGTTGATTTAGTTGAAGATGAGTAAGCTAAAACTAAATCTTACAATGACAATAAAGAGAAATACAACAATGAGGCACAAGAACATGGCCCGTGTGTACGAGTGTGAAAGAGTGCACTGTGTGTGGTTACGTCACTAATGATCATCAGTCACTGTATCTGATTATGATAATGACGTCAGCAAGAAACAAATCATTCATTCCGAGTTATGACAACTCATAATCGACTTTTTGTCTATTGTGTAACTCAGAATAATGGGCGGAAATGGAAAAGTGCCTTTTAAATTAATGCATAATAATTTTAAAGTTGTACATAACGGAAAATTATTGTATACTCAAGTGTTGCGGTAGGTCGAGGTCAGATTAGCGGAAGTGGTTTTGTAGAAACAGAGCAGTTTTTCAAAGTCTAAAACTGAATAACTCATCTTTTTTTGAAATATTTTTTTCTTATTGTTACTATGGATACATACAGAATATAAACGTAGATAAAGACTTATCTTAAGAAAACCACCCACATAATGTTCTAAGATAAGAAAATAAAGTTTCTGGAATCTTCAAAATAATATAACAGCTGCCCTTGGTAACAAAAGTTTCAAAATGTTGCGCCGATCGATTGCGTGCATAACGTCCGTTACAATCTAATTGTGTGTGACTTTCCAATTGGAGTTCGCATTTCAAACTTAATAGTTTTCATGTTCACGCTTGAAACTTATCCAATTCGATATAATGCTCCGATAGGCCTCGAAATTAATTGTCTTCTTGCTAAACGTAAGTAGGAAACACTTCCTTCGGTGTTGCGAACTTTGATTTGTTCAATAATTTTTAGCAATAAAATTAGTAAGAAAGTAGATTTATTTTCTGTGACCAAATCAAATCTATGGTTATTTTGTTACTTTATCAGATTTTACATATGTCTATAATTTACTTTTTGTCACCTGTATATTATATCTATTTCTGGATTAGTTTGGTTACTGAAAATTTTAGTTTCTCTGTGATGGTATTTGAAACTTTTTGTAACAGTAACAGGTTTATATATGGTTTCCTCTTTATCGTTACATTTTAATCCATTGTATGTACTATTAAATATTTTATGGTTAACTAGTACCTACCTATTGAACCGAGATAACCTTACAGGTTGTTAGTTTAAGCTCTCAAATACAAAAGCTAAAATTGAAACATATCACCAGATTTTTACTTTATACAAACTCATCATAGACACAGAAACCTATTCGTTTATAACAATAAAGCAAATATTTCTTTATGAGTTCCGCACCAATTGTCATTTCGGCTGATAAACAAATGTTATTGTATAATTCAATTTACAAGTGAAAATGATACAGTTAATGTTGAAACACTTGCGTCTGCTTAAAGTGACGATCTGCGTAAGGCATCTGGCAGTCACTGGTTGCGGGGAACCGAAGATCAGGTTGAGTGGCGCACCTTGGAAGTGTCCTACCTATATCCAGTAGTGGACTCGTACAGGCTGGTGATGATGATAAACCACTGGTCAATACCAAACCGAATGGAAAACCCTATATAAGATTAGGATCTCTGCTGATAGGTAACAGGAAACAAGAAGAAGAATATTATTAGTTCTGGGTTGTACCATGAAATTCATGAGCTGGTTGTTTATGTACGACTACAATATGCGCATATTTAGCTTAAAGCGATGTGACCCTTTTCTATCTTTTCCCCCTTATATCGTGTGATAAAAATAGCCATGGTTTTTAATATTTTGCAGTAGTTCTCTTTGTATTTTGTAATAAAGAACAAGGAGAACTATCCTTGGTAAGATTTTTCGTTTCTGATATCATTTGACCTTATAAGTCCTAAGAAATCAACGCTAAAAATACAACTGTGTTGTCATATTATAACCCTCATAAAACACTGACACATTGAAAAGAAACAGACTAATTGTAATGCATGGTATACCTTAATGCTTCCATTATGTCTCGACAAAGATGTCTAGCGGATTTGGGCAGAAGGTCGATAGCTTGTGAAAATCCACTACACGTTTTACAGTGGTGGTCTGTGACACGCTTAGTCATCGTACCAGGTATATGACCTTTTCATCATTGTGTTTTTGTGGACTGTCATTTGTGTTTGAAATGGCTTATTTTACGACAACTGTAACATATTCCTTGGAAGCTGTTAGATGATTCAAGTTGTTTATGTTAGTATGTCATTCACATTGACAGTTAAGACTGCCAATAATAGCGCATTCATAAAGCTAGCCTTGTACTGTACTGAATATACACTGACGCGTGTGTGAGTTGTATACTAATAAAAACGTATTTATTATACTTATTCCAAAGTCTACAAAATAAAAACCAAATTGAAAATGACTTGAGGGCTAAGGCAAACTTATTTTACTTAGGAATCTCTCTCTCTCTCTTTCTGTAGAATGTGTGGGTTTTAGCAACAAATCATACAAGTAAACTGATTCACATAACAAAATCACTAATGTAGATGGTAACAAATGTTTCACAGTCTTGTCTTAAATCAAATTATATGTTATAGACATTAAACCAATAAGAAACTATCTTGTCCATGTGCATTTGTATGTAGTTGTGAAACATTACAAATCTACTGTTATGGTGATAAAATCTTCTTAAACAGATCTTTGACCATCATTAGTTACATCCTGACAATACCAAGTCAGTATTCATTTGTTAAGCTTTCTATCCTTACCCTTCCACTCTGCTGTTTCATCTTTAACTCTTGTATCCCAAGGTTTAAAATCCATTATTTTGACATAGAAGTGCAATGTTTACAATGCTACAAGCACAGATCTCTTACTACTTTAGGTTCATAAAGTTAAGGTTCAATGTCCTGTGGTTTGTCTAACAGGATGCAAGCACTCATAATGTTGCAAATGTAGCGGATGCTGTGTACACTCGAAAGCAATTGCTTTCCTGTATTTGATACGGCTTGCTTTTATTTTTTGCATTAACTGTGCTTGATGCGAGTACGTTCTGATACATTTCCGAGTAGCCAATTAGAGGATCATTGTAAATCAATTCTTTTTTTAGTGATTTAGTGTGCATATTACAGAGCAACCTTGTTTTGGGTGTGTAATATAGTGTAAATATGTCGTTGATAATTAATTTAAAAGTATAAATCTATGTCCTAAAAAATAACTATGTAGACTTACATAAATTTCTATTTGTTTCAGACGCAAAGAATGGAGTGTGGAGCTGCAGAGCTCAGCAGGAAACTGCGAATTGATCAGGTAATTCACTTTAACCTTTTCGTAACTTTACTTAAGTCACAGGATGAAGTGTCACTAAAAATGATTGAAGTTTTTGTTCTTGTCTTTTTATTTACACTTGCTTATTTATTTTACTTTATATTATTTCTTTTTGGAACTCTATAGTACGTAGTCATTTAAATTTGTTTACTCATTGAAATTTATTCCTCTTACACCTAATTCACTAATCATACTATCTTAGCAGTCTTATTGTTCTAACACATGTGCAAATTATGTACAGTTTGAACACAATCTGCTGATAACTAGGTCAACACATTTACAAACACCTGGCATATTTTATCGAACAATAGACGAGGGTTTCTTTATTCTGTTAGCGTTCCTATTTTCAAGGACCTGTCAATTAGGCAAATGTCTATTGTTTCAATAGCTGATCTTTACCATAATAATACCCCCACGGAACTGAACTGAACTGAACTTTTAATTGAAGGAGAAATAAGTTGATTTGCTTTTCAATTAAAAGTTCAGTTTTGCTTTTGCAATCGTTTAATTTATCTGAGATAACATCAGTTTATCTCAGATAAGGTCTAGGATCATTTTTTTTGCAGCCAACGTCATCGATTCCAAGGCCAATGATCTTGTTCTGACTCTATGATTAATCGATGCACGTGAGCGAGACAATCGAATGCATGTTAACTTTCCCGTTGACATATCGCCTATGCTCTGACAGCTGTCAAAACGTTGAGGCTAGTTGTCGTAATTACGCAACCAGTCCAGCACACCTGCCCGTGGATATACGCGATCAGCTGTTAGTAGGTTAGTTTTTATTGCAGCCTGCAATTGGCTCCCACTTAATACGGGTCAATTACTTATTGGTATTTTTAACGATTCCGTTAATTATACAGTTGATTTTTATTTATATTGCATTAATGTATTTAATTATGCGAATGATTGGCGTATAAGCTACACAAAGTACTCTTCAATAGTATTTAATTAACTTTAAAAGTTTTAAGTCGAAATTAACTTAAAAGATAAGAAATGTATTTTAATGGTGCTTTAATGCGTTATTCCTTGAAATTGCTTTATTGCTTATTTTTCTTATTACAAGCTTTAAGTAAGATCATTGCTCGTTATTTTAGTGACCTTGCTCGTTAATTATTTCTTTTAGGTCAAATCTTCTAATTCAGGTAAGACATACTTCTACAGAACCCATTGCAATTACATATATGTGATATGTGTTAATTTGATTTAAATTTCATCCATATCACTATCACTTTCCAAACCTTCAGAGATTAACTTACGCTCACCAATGAATCATCACATAACACAACACTTTTTCTTCTATCTACCACCGCCTGCGCACATTAGTAGCACAGATTTGAGTTCAGATCGATTCCATTCAATAAATCGATGGCTCGAAGCGGTTTTATGTAACGGTTCCGCCGCGCGTGAGACTTGTATATATCGAACACCAAGTGACTGTTAGGAAGCTATTATCAAACAGTTTGGTGGAACGAAGTATTTGGACTTTGATTTTTATCATGCGATTGGCTGTAGAGAAGTTGTATAACAAAAAGTCTTCAAGCAAGATATCCCTTAGCCGAATGTTATACATTTAAATGTGTCAATACTACTGGATCTTTAGTTACATCTTCAATTCAAGACATAAAATATGTAGGTAATCTTAATTATTATGAACCTAGAAAGTTATTCTGTATTACTGCAATCTCAGAATGTAATGTAACATAATAAAAACAAATCCTCATTACCTACCTTAATATTTCATGCTGTAATGTGGACCATATTTTCTTAGTATTCCTGTAAATATTGCAGTTTTACAGAATCGCAGAAGTTGACAGACAGCTCGGATTATTCTATCACCCCGGATATTTAAAAGCCACGATTTCTTGTGTCTCTCAAGTTTTCCTTTTTTCTGTGGTTTTTCTCATCATAAGTAACGTTATCGAATGATTTATAACAATTTTAGTTTTATTTTACTTCATTTCAGGTGAACCATTCTAGTGGTTCACCTGAAACAACATTTTGGCAACCAACCATATCTCACCAACAAGCAAGACTCAGCGTTAAATAAGTTTCTATTCAATTTCACTACGTGAGTAGATTAACCTAATGGAGCCCAAGATTACAAGACTCAAGCAGTTTCTCTATTAGCATCCCAAATAAATCTAGTGATGGTGACCTCCTTTCTTTCATAGATCTAAACGATGCAGTGGCGATGGTTCGATTGTTACCTTAATAAGTGTTACCTGCCTTTCGTTCTTATATAACCATATTAAGGATGTTTATTTTTCTTACGTGTGCGTGAGTGTCGATTGCAGTGCCATGATTTCTAAGTGTCTCTTAATCTGCCATTAGTTATTTCGTATGTACGATTTAATTGGTTTATTTTCCTAGTTTTATTATTCTACTTCTGGTACAGAAGCTGCAGTTTGGGATTGGTGATGTCCTTAACTAATTGTCATAGTACAGACTGAGTTAGTACTTCATGTATTATCACGGAGTCGTCAAGTTTATTGTTAAAATAGTTTTGAAAACTCAGTTTTCATCTTCTATGTACTCCCTTGCTTGACTGGTTGGTAGGTTAGTAGTAGGAACTTTGAAGTCGACGCCTTCCAACGTATAAAGCCTCACGGAGGCTTTACAGCCCGACAGCTTTATTTATTGCTGTATTGAAGAAGTAAGGTCTCAGTCATAATAGCGCAGCTAAGCTTTAAACGTGAGCGGTCTTTTAACTTTTGATAATAGTATTTATCGTTCAGCGTAAAGTTAAAAGATATGATTGTTACTTTTTTTAACAAAGATAAAAAATTGGAAAACCCAAGAAGGATATACTTAGTAGAAGAAACTTTTATAACTTGGAAATGGAAAGCGACTTCAAAGGAGAGAGGCCTGGGTCTGAGACAACTCAACAAAGATCTAGAAATCCAATACTTAGGATTGTATATACAAGAAAGTAATTATATTAGTACTGTATAAAGGATATCTAACCTTAACTAAAATTTTAAAGCAATCGGCTATTTAAAATCTGCTCTAAACAGAATGTGAAACATAATAATCATTAATTACAAGAGCTTTTATTTATTTTCTATTTGCTTCTCGTTTCTTTATGTTTCATAGCTACTAGTGTATAACCAGCATAAACTTAACCGGTAAGTTTCGAGATGGGTCACTCGCGAGAATACGATTAGCTGAGTCACCGTGTCACTGTGACTCTGTAGAGATTTCTCTCACACTTCAACTTTACTTTTTGGACCCCGAGAATGGGCTTTACGACTGATTGAAATGGTTTTGTGATGGATGTCTTATTGTGTTACTTGGAAGTTTGTTATGTTACTGTTGTATTCATAAATGAGGTCCTGTTTTTGTCAATCAAGTAATGTTCGTGTACTAAACGCATTTTCAGTGTTGCTTTTAAGACCTGTATTAATTGTATCAAAATCATCATTTGGAAAATGATTTGTAAACTCCCACTTAGTGATAGCAGCATTTAGGTCCGAGGCCACTGCTCATTGATATTTGAATGCCCCGACTTACTTTCCAACTTAATCGGCGTACAAACGAGACAAAAAATGATAAAAGCATAATGAAAGAGAAATTCCACGAGTAATTTCACACAGCTCCAAATTGACCGTATGACATTTTGCTGAACACTAATTTCGCCGTCAGCATCTGGTGATCATCCATCAAGTGCGGAACCGGCCCGGGCCCGTACCGTCACGGGACCGGTAACCGGTCGAAACGGTACTTGGTACGAAGTACCGATTAAGGGGAAGCTCTCAATGACAATTTCAACTATACCGCTAATGGTAGAATTGATAATCTGATTTTGTATAGCAACTACTTAGATTGCTCTGTGTAACCTTACTACTACTACTTTCCTATACAGATTCTTTCCTATACAGATTATTTGTGAGTACAAACGTTTTTTCATCTATTTCAATTCAAAATTGTCTAAAGTCCAAGAAAAAAATACTTCATATTATTAAACTCTATAGGTAAGTATTGTATGTCCATTTCATTAACCAAATTTATCTAACAAATTAAAAAAAGGGTTTTTACTTTGTATGTCGTTATTTTATATATAGTATTAGTCCGAGGCATCAAAACAGTCAAAATATTGATAATTTAAGAAATGTGCTTGCTTGTAAACCTAACAACTACATATTCTTTTAGCATATATAAACATTTACAATTTCAAGTTTAGTTAGCCGCAGATATTAGGTTATTAAATTTGATTCCGAGGTACTTACAAAAGATGAAGACATATTTGGAAACGAATCTCATTGTTTTTTTAGAAAGCTTATGAAGATTTTGTTTTATCTATTAATGGTGCTAAGGATGGAATAAAAAAAATTATGGTAAAATTAAGGTTCGTAAACCAAAAGCATTTGTTCTACTTATTGTCCTTAGCCTAAAATCACGGATGCCTGGTTTTTAGTACATATATCGTATCAGATTTGCTTTTTATGACCATCTATCTTATCTTGCACCTTTACCTTGGTAAAAACGAAAGCCTACCACTCCCACTACGGACATTGCATCCGTCTACACGTGTCAGTTAAACGTCGGATATCGACCACTTTTTTGTTAGAATCGCCAATGCGTCCATATCCGCTGCACAGCACTTACCCTTAATAGCAAGTACCTGTCCATATGTGATCAGGTTTAACTTGTAATGTGGAGCATTGGGTTAAATATTACCACCTTTGTGTCCTATAAATTTTATCATTATGACTCAGGGGAAACTTAAAAAATCTCTGAGTATAAGTTTGTTATTGTCTTCATAGAAAATTCAGCGTTCAGGGCCAGAATAATTAGCGGATACAATATGTAGACTGCAATGATTGAATCTGTTATTGGTACCTAGGTTTTAATGTCTTTCTGAAGGTGCTAGAAATTCTATCTTTATTAAGTAAGGTTTTTGTTTTTAGCCAATCTCGTGACTATATATAACTTACGATTCATTGATATCATTTTCTCTCTATGGTTGCGTATGCTCGGGTCTTGTCGCGATATGACCCTTTTTGGTAGGTATATATTTTTGCATTATCCACGCATTGCGTATACTGGACCCTCTGCTTGTTAACCTTAACTAATATTATAATTCTGAAAGTGAGTTTGTTACGCTTTCACGGATCCACTTTTCAACCGATGTTCATGAAATTTTGCATGCATATAGCCTGTGTCATGGACTTGGCATAGGCCTACTTTTACCGTGGGAGAATCTTTTAATGCGAGAAAATTGTTTGTTAAGCTTGTATTACTCTTATAGGCTGAGCAGATGCTACGTACAAATTAGGTATTTGGATTTTTTGACAGGGCGAAAATAATCTTCATGAATTCTGACATAGGTACACATATACATAGATAGCTTGGGTCATGAAGATAATACAAATAATAGTTTAATTGTATGCAAGCGAAGCCACAGGAAGCAGCTATAAATAAGACTAACCAAAGTTTACATTGATTCTCTATCTGTCATTTAAAATTACAGATAAAAATTTAAAAATGCCATAACTAAATGTACTGAATTCTTCACTTATTGTATTGTAGTTTCGGTTTCGTAATTAAAGTTTAAATTACAAACGTAAATTAAATTTTTTACAAATATTTCTAATAAACAATTTGTAATTATCTTAAATCGATGTTAATTCTATTCCTCCACAATATAATCATTCTAATAAGAAATAACAATTTGTCTTCATTTTAAATTCCATTTCGTAAAAAAACCTAACCTAACATTAAGTTCATTCATGAGATGCCAGAAAACGATTCATCTTTGTTATTCATAGTTTCAACTTTACTAGTAATATCGAAATAATTGATTTTGGTTCTTATAGACGGTACGATACGGTATAAAGAGACTTTTTACGGTCTGGTGGTTTTAGAAAAGGGACGTCTCAAAAGTCGTGATCCCAGGACAGGGATACTGTACTGCACAGAAACCGGTTTCGTCTGGTTGAAACTTGTTTCTTGTCTCATGGCATGTTTAAATGGTTTATGGCTTTCGGCGTACAAACGAAATTGTACTGACTACTTATAAAAATGATATAGCCTTTAATAAATCCAAAATATCATTGTATTCCACCCATGGTTAAACAGTTTTAATTTTTTAGACAATTTACCAAGAGTATTATCATTTTGTTGTCTTGTTTTCATGTCTTCCAAATACTTCATATGGCTTACAAATTACGTCTTACGATTTAAATGAATTTAGAGGTAAATTATCTTCATCTTAAAATTATTAACATAGCATTGGCCATTACCAATGCAGCATTTGCAGCAACGACAGCTGCCATTTCAAGTGTATAATTTGATTTAGTGTCATTTAAAACACTTAGATGATGCGACTTTTTATTACATTCTTGGTCTTGTCATGATTCACTGAGCATCACAAGAAGCCACATTTATTACCAACTACGGAAGGTGCTGCATTCTCACATGTGGATATGGGTTTTCCACAATTTCATTTTTACCCTATAAAGTTTCTCAACAGTGATTTGGTGAAAAAAGTTACATAACGCTTGGTAAACTTTTAAGCTTTCCACTTGATATGGTTCGTTTTTATTTCGTTTCTGTGCAATTATTTCATGATTATTTCTTTAACACATAAGACTCATTTTTTTCAAACTTAAACTGATGTCTTTATTCATAATTTTTTTTGTAAGTATATCTTTTATTGAACTGTTACAATATATTTTTTTTAATTCTTAAAATGATTTTGATTTATCCTGATGGATTTACGCTTGACCGTCCTTCTCACATGATGGTAAGTGACGCTGAGACCTAAGGTGGAGCACGTACTCTGAAGATGCATATTCACACTTCCTTTTAAGATATCCAAATTGTACATGTTCAGAAATACCGAAGCTGACAGGGAGTTCCATTCATTAGAAGTTAATCAAAACGCTTCGTGCGAGAGTGTGGTATGTCTACAACATAATAATAAATAATAATGATACCATTTATTATCAATCAAATTGGCCTATATCTACCTTAACCTAGAAAAACATCATTAATAATATAATAATCTTAACTGAAAAGTTCATCACACTAATTTTAGGGATTTTAACGTCTGTCGAAACACTACTCCCTCAGGCCAGAAGTCGGGACAGAGGAATACACCCTTGCACTTGTTCCCACAAGGAGTCTACAGGGCCTAAAGTTATTAGAGCTACGAGTACGAGACTCCAGGAACGTACCTACATTCGAACGTTATTCTTTACCCAATCCGACCCTTAATCGCCTGGATGAGCTGCTAATAAAATGATGTCATATTATTTCCTTAGTAAAACATCTATTTGTCTAGTGTGTGTTGTTGTTTTTATCTACGCGTTCCTAATTGATTTAAGGTGTATTTTCAAACATATCCGCAAATAACACCAATGTTATCTATTTATTAATGTTATATATTTATTTAAGTATGTGTATCCGTTATCTAGTCACCATACCACAGGCTCTGCCTAGTTTGGGACTGGATAATTGTTGTGAATGTCTGAGATATTTGTTTATTTAATATTCTTTGTAGCATGTTTTTTAAATAATAACTTTATTGAATACAATTGTACAAAAGGCGAATGTAATTGCGATATGGCATTCTCTACCGGTTGACCTCTGGGTCATGCAGATAATTAGAGGTAAAGAATTAGGATTATTAAGAATTAGGCGCAAAATACATTTAATAAAATGCATTACATATTTAAACATACTACCTATACTAAGTAACTACCAGCTAAAACATACACTACTTACATATTAATAATAATCCACATACTTACACTACATATTACATGATAGTATAAGATAAACATATAATATAGATAAATATTTCATTTTCCACAAACGCGCCGCGTGTACTGTGGATAAGCAAGAAAAGAAATCGATGTGCCTAGAAAACTTGTTAGATATGGGAGGAATAGAACCTTTCGTACCAAGTCATTGGGGAGGAACGAAAGACTGTCGCTAGGGGCCGAACATAAATAATGGAATTATTATAGGGATTTGGAGTGATTGGATGTAGAGAGAGTTATCGAGAATCGAATGCTAGAAGCACATAATACGACAGATCTTTCACTGTCGGATAGTAAGTCATTTAAGATGCGAACGGCATACGAAGACATGGTCATACTAACGCAGACCGAAGATGAAACGTATCCGATAGATGAGAAGGCGTTAAAGTTTATAGAGTAAAACTTTAGTGAGGTTTAAGTAACATGCATCAGCATAGTCAATATCTGGTAAACCAAGTGCTTGTATCAATATTATCTTATTCTTGAGCGGGAGATAGAATTTTTCTCAATAAAACGTAAGGACTCTACGACTGACTTCTCCTATCTAAACGCTCCAGTTCAAGGTTTGATCGATATGCAGTTTACAGAGTTGTTAATGGATTATGGGTTATTACCGAAACAAGTTGCGTTTTTAATAAATGCATTGGGAACTAGTACAAGCGATAATAATAATTTAATAATAATTTATTTCGTTTTTCATAACAACACTGTATAATGGAGTTTTACCTAGCATCATCCACCCAGTCTATCATAATCTCTACTGCATTCAGTATTGCTCACATAAAACCACAAAAGTAGGCTTGCCATGAGCGGGCGTACTCTTTTGACCCTGCCTACTTCGCCGATCGGCGGGCTTTGGGAAAGTCGAGCCATATGTGGCACACGGGCCACTTGTTCCCCACTTGTGGGTGTGGGCGTGGGACACCTGTGTGTGAATACTATTTACTCGATTGCTCACGCTAAGGAGAGTAATGTTTATTCACATTTATTGTGTTTGTGACCTTTATACTCTCACTTGTTTGACCGTGCAATCTTTGTTAAGAGGCAAATGCTTGTATTTGTATGACAAAATGTAGTATTTGTTTATTTGGTTGGGTTTCCGGCCTGATGCATTTTACTAGAGTTAAGAGTTTAACATACCTACTTTATTAAAGAGTTGACACATTTTAATATTAATTTGTTCATTCTTTATGATTCGTCTCATTATTGTAATGGTCGATTTCGCTGTCTCTAGTCTCGTTCGTTGTTCTTTCAGCAGGTTAAGATGACTGTATTAAACTTGTTTCTAATACAATTTCAATTCAAATATCTTTATAATGGAAAGGACACTTCTAATGAAACTTTATACACCTAAGCTGGACATGAAATTGTTGAATAAGTACAGATTACTTTACTCAAAAATAGTGTTGTTACTAAATTATAGTACTTCAAGATTTCCATCTTTTTTTAAATAAAGTATGTCGCTAAAGAAATCTGTACCAATTCAACAATTTCGTGTCTTGCTCTCTATGCCGAATAGGCATTTCCTTTTTAAAGATATTTAAATTGGAAATTTGTATTGGAGACAAGTTTGAAACAGTTCTCTTAACGCTTTCGTTAGACTTCCTCTGTCTCTCTCTCTCTCGTCGTTTAGTTTACCTGCATGGAGGAAAATAATGAAAACTGCATTCTCACTCAGCACTAGAAAATTTAATTACCTGCATTAATTTGGTTCCATTACTAAGTCATTTAATGTTTCTGATCGATTTAGTAGCAGTTAATCGACAGACTTTATAAAAATGATCAATTTATGGTATGCAGTTGATTCATCCGTAGTGGGTGTTTAAAGTCTGACAACCTGCTGTGTGATTGATTACGATTATGTTGATTTCCTTTTTGCTCTCATTTCTTTGCGATAAGATTTCGGAAATAATGAATTTTAAATTATCACTACCAATCAATGGATTTTAATAATTGAGTGGATTGTGGGAGTATCGTGAATCATAACGAGGGCGTGCAAATAGTTATTTCCTCCATAGTCCTAGTACGTTGGGTAGACTATACAGAAGCTTTCGAATTTCTTTTTCAGAATATGTTTTTGCGGGTTTTCTCACAATGTTTTCCATTGCCGAAAAGCCACACCCTCGACACTCTATACAAGCGAACAATTTTAATTACCTACTACTGCTATAGGCGCACCAGCCTATCAGTCTGCGTTTGCGCGTAAATAATAGTAGGACTAGCTGGGGATCGTAATCGAGAGAGGGACGACATTATACGTCAACAACGTACTGTTTCTCTTTCTAACTGAAATCGTCGATTGCTCCGCGGTGCCAAAGAAATGAAATGTAATATCTATAAAGAGTGTCGCTTCTTTACGTTGTAATATTTAGTACTTTCTGCCTAAGTTAACCCGTAAGACTTGAAAACTAAAGTTTGGCACAACATAAAAATCCAACATGGTCCATTGTTTGTATTGTAAAAACGATCACAAAATGTAATATGATATCGTGCAATAAAGTCATTGCAGCATATAATCGACAATTGACAATCGTTACATAATCGATCGTACACAATCGATTCGGAACATCGATGCATTGTATGGTGCTGCATCCGGTGAAAGTTGGTCAGTCGGTGCATCTGAACTCTACCACTTCGGAGATGTGACCTATCCGTTATAAGGTCATACTGGATGTAATACCGTAATTATAAACTTAAACCCGAAGTTGGCCCTAGATTTTATATATATATTTTTACATGAATCATGTAAAAATAAATTTCTAAACTAACTACACAAACTTTGAAAATTACCTACGTATACAGGTTTTTGTCGTGTGGTTTCCGGTAGAGTAGAATAGGACCACTCCAACTCTTCCCGTGGATGTCGTACAAGGCGACTAAGGGAATACATTATAAAACATCAATCAGGCCTCCCCAACCCGGTGGATGTCGTACAAGGCGACTGAGGGAATAATACATTATAAAATATCAATCAGGCCTCCCGGGTGACGGACGGGTGTCTGACCAGCGCGGGGAGTGAAGGCCAAATCCTCCGTCTATCTCCGGCAGATGAGAGAGGGTTATGCTCCTGCAGTGGAGACAAAAATAACCTGATGATGATACAGGTTTTGACCTGACTTCATTAAAATAAATTTTCATTAACTGGTTTTCGAGAAAATCTATAAAATAGGACTAAATTACATTAGCCTAGTTGTTACCATGGCCGTCCTCCGGACAGAAGACGTTGCCCGCGCGATCTGATCCGCAACAAAGATCAAGACCGAGCAAGCCACCCACAACTAACTTCAGGCTGACACCTAAGGCGGATCGCACTATACAAGAACCACATAGGTAGGCTCCCAACGGGGTTCGTTCGGGGTTCAAATGGCACCAAATGACCTGCAAGTTGTAACGTGCTATGGCAATACCACTGCAGGCGTCAACAGCTGCTTATCATCATCACCCTAGTTGTTTTAAATTCAAAATGTTAAAACTGTAAAAATGTAAAAAATAAGTTAAATTCAACGTAAACGCAAAGAATGAAAGGGAGAACGTAGGTACTTAAATTATTGTGAGTATTAAGTGACAATAATGTACATAGTGGAAAATGTTTTGCTATGTTGGTATTTCAAAAAAAAATTTATAAATGTTAATTTTTCTCGTTTAACGTACGTAAATGTATTAAATATTTTAATTTGTAGTTTGAAATGCAAAAAATTCAATATCACTATTAGAAGTTCGGACTTAACTTCCGCATGATTTAAGTACGGCAAAAAAAAGGCTGTTGGAGACAGCTGGTGATCTTCGGCGCGGAATGTAATCTGTGAGTTTTCTCGTGTTATTTTTTAAATTAGAATTAACACGTTTCTATTAGCTTGACCTACGTTGTAAGCGAAACTTACAACTCACTTTTCACACACTTCTAATAGTCGTAACGATTTGAAACTTCGCACACTTATGCAATCCTGGTGACAATACCAGAGAATGCTATTACTACGTAAATATACGACTCACCTCCCCCCACCAGTTTAACGTTTATTTTTTATTATTATTGATGGGTTTGCGCTTGACCCCAATCTCACCTGATGGTAAGTGATGATGAGGCCTAAGGTGGAGCGCGCCCACCCAGAAGATGCCTATTCACTCTTCCTTTGTTTTCCGCAAAATCGAGCTCGGCTAGCAGTATGCACTACTTGCTGCCGCCATCACGCACACACACAAACGTGTACGCACAGGCTGGTGCGCCTATAGTAGTAGTAGGTAATTAAATGTGTTCGCTTGTATGGAGTGCCGGGGGGGTGTTACATGAGTGTGATTTTTTAAACCTATATGTGTTATTATTTGATACTATATCTCTAATTTTTTCTTCGTCACATCTGTCAAGCTACTCTATAACCTACTTATAATCCTGTCTAAATTAAGTATAGAAACAATAGTTGTGCACTGCTCACCTTGGACCACAGTATTCTATTACCTGCTAGGGCTAGAACGTAATCGTAACACAAACTGGTTCCTTTGTGAATGAAGCCGCCCGGCGGCGAGCGCTGCTGACGTTTTATTTTTATTTTCCAAACAGAATGCCTTCGGCGTAGCTCCGTTTGTAGCATCTGAATCGTAAAGGAGGGTCCCAATTTTTTATTAGTAAAAATTATAGTCCTAAGCTCAGATGGATTTTTTTTATTATTTTTTATTACTAAAAAGTGTTTACATAATTTTACAACCAAATTTTAGGCTATGTAGGTATGACAGTGTTTAGCTTGACTATTGCCGAACTAGGCGTAAGCCTGTTCTTCAGCTTCGGGGCTTCTCCCCTAGAAGCTTGATATTATTCATAACAAAAAAGTTAAAAAAAAAGACATAAGTAAGATCATTTCTAAACTAAACGTCTTAGAAGCGAGTGGTGTAAGAAGATGGATATAAATATCCAAAAAATTCGCTGCCTGGAGAGAAATAATTGCCGAAACTGAGAGACACATGCGACTGTAAGCATTAGATAATGATGATATTGATGCGGTAGATCGAGGAGAATATTTATTGGAAATTAAGGTCACTCATAAAATAAACGGAGTCTGTGGGAAAGTTGAAGTCACACTTGACCCTTTCATTGAAATACTTACAGAGGTCATTGTCATAAAACTCCAAAAAAAGAGTATTGATTTTTGTTATTTTAATAGAGTTTCATTTTAAGTAAAAGCTAACGCCACTCTATCAACAAATACATTTTATACTCGAATAAGTGCACAGTCAATTCAAAGTAGTACCTATATCAGATTACAATTTTAACGGAAACTACGTAGGTACTACTGAACTAGTGGTATGAACAGTGAGTCAGTGAGTTTGCGAAACTGCATCTCGTATAGGCGTACTCTAGTTAGTGACACCCGTGACCTGTAACTGTACATTCACATTCCAAATTCTGCGGGAAACTGATACCGAAATACGGAAAAAAACTAATCGAATATACCTACAGTCAGTTATCTATACGTATAGCAATATCCTATTAATCCACAGAGTTTAATTTGGTATCTTTTATTTCGCTGACCCTTATAAACTATTTACAATCCAGTCACATCATCCATATGTGTCTTGTATCATCATCATCAGGTTATTTTTGTCTCCACTGCAGGAGCACAACCCTCTCTCATCTGCCGGAGACAGACCGAGGATTTGGCCTACACTCCCCGCGTTGGCCAGACGGGTTGGCCTGATTGATGTTTTATAATGTATTCCCTCAGTCGCCTTGTACGACATCCACGGGAAGAGTTGGAATGGTCCTATTCTACTCTACCGGAAACCACCCAGCAACGGTGTCTTGTATAAGACTGGCGTAGAGTGGGACGCCCTCTGGCTAGATATAGCGTCGATTTGCGTATGGCGGCTGGCAGTGACTGGATGAGAAGAACCGATGATAGGGTTCAGTGGCGCACCTTGGGATAAGCCATGCCCAGCAGTGGACTCTTGCAGGTTGATGATAATGATGTATCTTGTATAAGATATTACCAGTAGAAGTACTGAGGACTAACTTTATCATAACTGTGGCTACTGGCTAAGGCCAGTTCTATGAAATCCAAATTCTGCTTCAGACTTAGTTATTTCGAAGACGATACACAGCATTCGCATACACTTACACTAATCGCAATTAATTTTCTTCTCTGATTACACTCATTTGTCATACCTACATAACCCCGCAATCAGCGATGGGGGTCAGCTCCTATACTGGAGGTCAACAGCATGGGTGCTGGGGGTCATACTTTCCCATGACTTATTGTTTTAGCACAATCTCGAACAATCATTGTTAACTGTTGAACTTGAGAAATGTCACGAATCGAAAGTGTTTTGTGTGTTTCAGTGAAAGGGTCAAATGTGAGTTGATCTTTCTCACAGATGACTTTTTAAAGTCTTTATACAATCCCACTGCTGGGCAAAGACCTACACTAGCTTTTTACATACATCCAGGTTAAGAGCCTAGATGACATTTTTAAAGTCTTTATACAATCCTTCTGCTGGGCAAAGACCTACACTAGCTTTTTTCATACATCCAGGTTAAGAGCCTACTGTGGCCAAGCCACGAATGACTATAACCCATTTATTTTGTGAATGACCTTAATTTCCAATTCGGGGTTTTACCATCTACTGCATCATCCCTATATAGGCGATGTGTACGGAGGTTGTGTGTAGCGAGTCCTAAGTATGCATGTGTGCGTGGATCCCTCTGCGAAAAATTACAGGATGTTTCGCATTGGAAGAAATTGGCGCCTCATCTCCCCTCCTTGGTAGACAGTTACGAAGTTGTACTAAAGGGGGTCGAGGGGTCGGCCCAATGTTATTCTAATATTCGTACTAACGAATTCTAGGTTAATTCAATCGATACAGCTCTACTACTGAATTTGTGTCGAGTTACTATTACGATATCTTGTGAATTATGTATAGAAGTAACATTCTCATATATTTATGAGTTATTTGTAATACCTCGGAACAGTGATTAATTATAAGTTATAATAACCTATTAAAAGATTGCAAGATTATTTGTGATATAATGTTGTATATTAATTTTATTTTGTCATGTTACGGTAATAAAAAATGAATAGAATAAATTAAATGAGAAATCATAAATAAAACGTCGAATCTGGTAAATATTAAAGGAATTATAATGATGGTACCTATTTATTGGAGACAGTTAAAACGATGTTAACCTAAATACATCGTAAGTGCAATACAATGGTGGTTAAGAATGTAAATTATAAGAAATTAGTTTGAATTGAAATAAAATTAATTGGATTTATTATTAGTTAAATTTATTTTTTTGCATTACCGGAACAATTGCAACTGGAAAGAATCATTTGTCTTAAACACGGTAGAGCAGAGTAAAAGAAGATCATTATTCAAATTGACTTGACATTTATCTACCCCTACATAAAAACCAGGAATTTTTCATTAGTTTAGAAAGCTCCTAAAAAAGCAATAACTTATAACACAATAGTTTAGTAAAATTATTACAACGTTTACTTACAAGAAACACTATGATACAAGTTGCAACTACCTTATAATGCCGACAATGTTCAATGAATCAAATTATACGATCCAATCTGATTTAAACTAAATTACAAGCATAAATTTAGTACTAAACAACATTGCGATCAAACTATGGGAACCGGGCCAACTAACAATATAGCCTATAGCCACAAGGGCACGTGACAAAATAGGCTATTACACAGACAATTACTGTAGCGACATAGGTAATGATTTACTGCCTGACACAATAATATATCTGAATAGAATATATCGTCTAAATGACAAAAACTAAGTTTCTACTTTGAGAGTACGCACAGGATGACGTTGTGTTGGAAGACCACCGTCCGGTGATCTAATAACACGCCTGACCTCTATCAGAATATCCTTCGATGAGACAAGATAGGCAATATGTATGTAGAAAGCTACAAATAAATGACAAAGGCAGGAAGGAATCACATATCATTTATAGTGACAATAATAGTCATGAATGCAGTATGAATGTCAAAGCTTTGTGTTCCCGGAAAAACAATCATCATCAGCCTAAATACGTCCACTGCTGAACATCATCATCATCAGGTTATTTTTGTCTCCACTGCAGGAGCACAACCCTCTCTCATCTGCCGGAGACGGACGGAGGATTTGGCCTACACTCCCCGCGTTGGCCGGACGGGTTGGGGACGCCTCATTGATGTTTTATAATGTACTGCTGAACATAAGCCTCCCCAATAGAACACTACTTTTAGTATACACATTAGCCTCACAGATTTTCAAAGCCTGAAAAATTACAATGAAGAAAACTATGTCTATAATCATATTGAAAACAGCTCTACTACTAAGACAATCGTGTATTTAGTGCTTACTAATAAGAATGTGACACGACTGCAAAACACCTGTCTTTCTAAACTAACATGTCAAGAAAGTTCACATCAACTCGCTGAGAATCTAAACATTACCCCGAAACGTGAGGAGATCACACTGGAATCCGTCCAAAAACTTTCACTGGGGCATTGTTACATTAATTAGCATTCGGATAACGAAAGCTGCAAAACGCAAGTATTGCACAATGAAAACAAGATCTCTGGGTGTGAAATTGAGGAATAATTCACATTACTTTCGTTTGTAACCCTTAATAAAGTTAAGACATGATAAGTGCCCGACCTATAGTGGTTCATTAGTAGGAACGATTGTGGTAGGTACGAGTAGCTCAATTGAGTTCAAACGTGAGTCGATATCAAAAAAGAGTGTTTTAGAACATGAATATCTACAGATAAAACATACCAAAGGAAACTCAGTGAAAGATATCATTAGGTATAGAACATTTGTAAATCTGCGGTAAACGGATATGTGTTACATAAAATACGCAATGAAAACCCACCCAAGCAATCTGCTTGGTATACTTATGGATAGAATTTGATAGAATGAACATATGATCCACAGTTATAATAGTTGTTGTGAAAACATAATAAGAGAAACAAAAGTTACCCCTCCAGTGTAGCTATTCTCAAGCAATTCCTTCCGCCAAATTATAAGACCACCAGACTCGAAAAGTGTCTGTGTAAGGTCATGAATGTGTTGCTTGATTCATTATGTGTCTTTCGTAGTGAGAGCGTCTTAGTGTGTATGTGTGCGTGGATCCCCCGCGAAAACTGACAGGAAATTTTACATTGGAAGAAAACTTTATGGTTGAGCCGGCAGTGGCCCTGTGTAGCTCTAAGAAGAGACAGCGTAGATAACCACTTATTTTAAAGCTAGGTTAAAAATGTAGCGATTTCTTAAATAGAAGTGTACACATCCTTTGGAGCCTTAATAATGGTCCAAATATTAAGTGTAACTAGTCAACAAAGCAAAAAAACGGAACTGAACTGTTGGTAGGATTAAAGTCGTGTAGAACTTTAAAGTTCACAACTTCACGCAGTGTATGGATAGCCACGACATGGCCACGACCGCTTGGAGTTCAAGCTAAGACAACCCGATAAGAATCATCATCTATCTAATGAGACAAACTATCTTTATCGTTTAGAAGGTTAGCAACATCTCTATAATCAACATCATTAATCAAGATAACCAATCTTCATTCATCAAATTGAATCTTAAATCCATCTGATCAGCCGCTTCCCATGGCCTCAATGTGGGGCAGATAGATACCGTCTTGTCTTGTCGATAGCTGATGGCTCTCAATAGCTTTCTATCGGCTTTCGCTAATCAAATAGTAACTACCTTGAGTTACTCCATATTTATTCAGTTCACAATACAATAAACTATAGCACCATCGCTTTTCTCATACTGATTGTTGGTATACCTTACCATTAGTAATATGTACAAGATGTCTATTATTTCTAATCTTTGTACAGAAAACAATACTTGATTTTTTATTTTTGTCAATCCAAAGTCATTTATTATCTACTAAACAATAGAATATGATGCCATTTTTCTATCTAGGAAATGTATTATCGTCATTTGCCTTACCTATTATGCTGAGAATTCTTCTTTTCTTCATTTTGTCTCTCAACAAGAACAAAGGGTTCTCACAAAGATCCTCCATTTAACTGCTCTTGAGCAGCAATGTCTTTATTTATTGCTAATTCTTTATTGAAGGTGACAGCCTTCTGCTGCTCGATCATGCGAAGCCATGTTCATTTTTAACTTCCTATCTCGCTCTTCCCGCATTTCAGTTTAGTGGAGTTGTATCCTTGTAAACTCTTTTTCCAACTTCTGAGGAGTTGTTTCTCTAGTAAATAATATAACTTGCATAAAGCAGCATAATAATAATTAACATACTGTTACATAACAATACAATTAATTAGAATACAAATTAGTTGGCGAATATCAAACTGTCAGAAATAAACATGTTAAATAGTTTCGTAGACAAGCAAATGATAGATGAAGTCTAACGCGAATTTTCTTTAATACCGCCTGATAATTTTAAAAGAGCGATTAAGTGAAACAAAGTTTTAGCTAACATAAATATGTTAGGCACGGTTGAGTTTGTACGACATGCAAGTGTGAATAACCGCGATTTAAATGAACTATGTACCTATTAAAAAGGACTCAAGTTACATGTGGTCCTGAATACTATTCATTTGCCTCTCAGGGGATGCAAATAGGCTGGTATGATGATGATGATGGCACTACCTACTGGGCGCTAATTCCAACCCCTTATGAATCGAATTTCAAACATCCGTTCCTTTTGTATTTGCCTACGTAGTTATTGACGTAGAATCCCATTCAATAAAAGAATTTACAAAGTGGATGATACATATCTAATCAATTAATCATACCTAAAACTTTTATTTTCATAAATCGAGTCTGTCTCGAGTTGTCATTGACATTAGAGGCAGATGTGGGCCCTCGTTACCGTCCGTTTGTTGGGAGCCCGAGACCTTCTGGCGTCGAGAGCTGGTCTCGATTTGGGGTCATTATGAGTCATTACCATGTGCCTATGCGAATGTAGTGATCAACGGAGTATACTTAGTTCGAGTAAATTTATGTGTAAACTAAATGTAAAATTGTGATTGTGTAAAATGTCTGTTAACTCAATTTGGAAGAATGTAATGGAAGGATATGTCAATTTTAAAACATTTTGCACATTCTTATATCATCCTTCTCTTTGTTGCAGGGCAAAGAAAAAAGCAATCGTGAATATCTGAAAACGGATATACAACACAGAAAGGAGACTTATTACAGGGTCCGTATTTTTATTTATTTCTTACGTACAAACTACAGTAGACATTTCGTTACCAGTTACGAAATTTGGTTACCAAGGTACAATAGGCTTTCCGCAGGGTTTCTGGCCTGCAGAAAGTACTATAGCTGTACTTGGTACTAGGCCTATCTTTCCATCGCGATGGTTGATGATGTCTTCAGATCTGGTGAAACGAATATTAGTCTTCGCACTCTTGTCCAGGACACCACGATTCTCATTTTCAGTTCACATTATTCACAGGCTTGTCGGGGTATATGCTATACTAGCTGTTGCCCGCGACTTCGTCCGCGTGGACAACTTAAAATCACAAATTATTATTTTCCCGTAGGAACGGGCTATTTTTTCGGGATAAAAACTATCCTATGTCCTATTCCAGGACCTAACCTATATGTGTACCAAGTTTCATCACGATCCGTCCAGTGGTTGAAGCGTGAAAGAGTAACAAACATCCACCATACTTACAAACTTTCGCATTTATAATATTAGTAGGATTTTAAGGGGTATACTTTGGAGTCCAGGATCGAAGCGTATGGATTCAAAGTGCTCTATAGCAAGTGTAAATACGTGGGCACTGACGATGGGCCTGATCCACAAATTTTAAAGTTGCTCAGCGAACTATGGAGAGCGCCATGCCACATAATACTAATAGTGTACAGCAGCTGACAAACTGACGTAGTTATAATTATTTTATTTAGCATTCTAATTATAAGTTGACAGCCACTTTACAGCAGCTAATAATGCATATCTATTGATATTTATAATTATTTTATCTTGTATGTTTGACAATGCCATCTACCGCAGCTTAATGTTTATAACGTACTGGTCGCTCATTGCCATGTATTCCTAATGGTCGCATAAAATAAATGTGAAACAAAATGTAAACAAAACATTGTCGACTTAGCCTAGAGTTTTCAATGTCCCAAAAGGTTGAAATAAATGAGTATGAGTATGAGTGGCTATGCTCGGGGTTTCTTTGAAAGATATGGTCCGGAATGAGGAAATCCGACGAAGAACTAAGGTCACTGATTAGCGGAAGAATATGTAAGTGGCAGTGGACTGGCGACATCTGTCGCAGAACCGTTGGCCGTTGGTGCAGACGAGTTTTGGAGTAGAGTCAGCGTGCGACGCGTCCCTAGCAGATGGACCCACGACTTAAAAGTGTGGTCCAAAATGGCGTAGAGAACTGATGTGGTGGCGCGCATTTGGGAAAGCTAATGCCCAGCAGTGGGCATCAACAGTTGCCCTTGATGTCTGATATCCTAAGCCTTTTAATCTACAGCTACACCCGGCTCTATATACAGTATGTTTGCAGGAAGTGCCTTCGGACGAGGACTCGGCGATGTCGTCCGGGCCCGCCTCCCTCTCGCCGCAACCCCTCAACGATATGTTGGTCAGTATCATTATCACGCCACATGCATTCTACGACATTGTGGTGACATTGATAAGTTGTGATCTGCTGACAATTCATTCACATTTCATCTACAGTTTACACTACATACCGTCTCACATTTCATCACAATCATTTCTCATTGAAATTCAGTTCTCAGTCGTGTTAAGGTGCCTACGGGTTCCTATAGAGTTCCGTATGTGTTTGTTCGATCTCAGTAACTACAAATCAGAGGCGTTAATCTATAATCTAACAAAACTGCCCTGATAGCAAAGAAGACCTTAATTAAAGTGTTTCGGCAACCTTTTAAAAATTGTAACAAAGGGATCGAACTGGTTTTCTAGAATTCATATTAAAATCAATCTAATAATACTTACATATATTAAGTATTTATGCCAGGGTTGGATAAAAAACAGATTTTTTAATATATAAAACATGTTTTAAACTATTTAAACAGTTTTAAACAATAAAAAACATAAATAAATAAATATGTGGGGACATTTTTTTTACACACGGCCATCTGATCCCAAACTAGGCAAAGCCTGTTTATATTTTAAGGGTATCAGACAGCTGATATACATACATAATATAATATATAAATAACATCCAAGTCACAAGGCAAACACAAGTGCTCATAACACGAATGTTTGCCCTGGGCGGCATTCGAACCCGCGACCCCGAGCTTCGCAGGCAGGTGTACTACCGACTAGGCTACGGAGCCGACGAACATTTAAAACATCTGTTTTAAATACTTTGTTTAAAAAATGCCAACCCTGATTTATACCTAAACTAAATACCATAATTACAATGAAATCCGCATTAACCTCACACATAAATAGTACATATTTACACTTTACGTTGGTTATCAACCTGTCGCGGAAACTACTCGAAGAAAATACGTAATTACTTCACGTTTGTAGGAAAATGTATTTTGTAGCGTGACGCGTCGTTCAGTAGCGTATTCAGAACATAACTTTTACTGTAGGTCCTTTACATTATAGCAAAGATAATGATTATAGCACAGAATAGTAAATACTTTGAGCCGTGGTAGCCCGTTGGCTGTGCACTCGCCTCACGTTCATGAGGTCGTGGGTTCAAAGCCCGCCCGTACCAATGAGTTTTACGAAACTTAAATACGGTTTATTTATAATACCACAGGCTTTCAGTGAAGGAAAACATCGTAAGAAAACCTGCATATACCAAAGAAGAAATTCTGAGGCGTATGTGAAGTCCACCAAATCGGCTTGGGGCACCGTTGGTGGTCAGGGGTTTGGCACAATAGATCCTGAAGGGTCGAAGTGTCGCCAGGTCTTCCTGGCCCCCTAAGAAGATAAGATAAGATAGTTAATACTTATATTATAATATTTATAACCATATTTTTACCAAATTATATTAAAAACAACCAAATCTGTGGACTTTCAAAAATGGCTCAAAGAATTTGTCATAAAAAATAGTTACTACAAAACAGACGAATTTTTCGCAGAAAAATTTGAGTAGGAAACAAAATATGTATAGATTAGTTAGATAATAATAAATGTAAATTAATTTTATATGTATTTTTAAATGCTATATTGTAGTGCCCTTGCAGGGCTCATATCAGTACCTATGTATTATTGTAACACCGTATTAACTATATGAAGCAATAATAATAATAATACCTATCGAAGTACAACCGGGAACAATATTTCATTCTAGTAATATAGAAACTTATTTCCACTCAGGACGCTAGATGTCACTGCTAAGTCTTTAAACATTGGCCCCACATTATTACAGCCACAGAAATCATATCAAGATAGAGTAGACGCAACACGCGTGCCAACAATTTGCAATATATTGCATAAACTACAAATGTTTACTCGTTTCACGCCGAGTCATAGTCGAGTAAACATCGGGATTTCTGTGATTACAGCAAACATTTCGAAATGTCACACAATTTATTTTAGACAGAGTTGCAATACTCAGTTTAAATGTATATGTAAAGGCACAGTCTAGAAATGAAATGTGTGCTAAGTACAGTATGACCACTCCCTGCCACCCGCCGATTCGCCATCCCCCGCATATCAGTTACCGAATGGTTACTGAAGGTAGGGGGCGTGCCTGACGAGTTAAAAAATATTTAGTGAGTTAAATTAGTGTTTGTTACGTTTCCCTCAATGACCTACTATTTAAAACTGACAATGATTTTCACCAAAATCCTTCTTAGGATATATGCAAGGTTCTGCATGTGTAAATATAAAAGTAATCATATTCACGCACATCAATAATGTATTCTAATTTCTTAGGTCATTTGGAATACTCTACATTTTGAAAGCGTCGCACGCCCGGCAGTGGTCTCCCGACTGATCGCAAATTAGCTCACCTCTAGTATTGAGAGCTCATTTGCGTTGCCGTTCTTTTACTGCATATTACAAATCTAGTTATTATAGAACATCTTTGGTTTCGCTACGAAAGAGGACAGCAGTTTTGGTTACAATGTTTATAAGAAAATTATTTGTTTTGCAGAATATCTGTCACTGTTCTGACTACATTGCTGTTAGGCCTATGTCCAACAGTGGAAGTCGACAGGTTAATGATAGTGATGTTACTTACGTAACCTTAACTATGGCATAACTAGCTGTTGCCCGCGACTGCGTCCGCGTGGACAACATAACATCACAAATTATAATGTATTTCCCGTAGGAATGCGATGTTTTTTCGGGATAAAAACTATTCTATGTCCTGTTCCAGGACCTAACCTATATGCGTGCTAACTGCCAAGTTTCATCACGATGGTTCACTATTTTGGCTATAATGGCTTACACATAAGATATAGATATATATTGTGGCGGACTTTTTTGTAGGACTATTTAAGATAAAGATTTCCATCATACATTACATATGTGTAACTCTAGCGGTTTTGGCAGCGCACGCCAGAATAGCTCGCAGATGGTAGATTTTTTCCTACTTACTTGATATTTTGGACAATTCACACAATATCTTTATAAATTGTAGCCTATGTGTTATTCTGATGTATAAGCTATATTTTTGTAAAGTTTCATTAAAATACATTCAGTAGTTTTTACGTGAAAGAGTAACAAACATCCATCCATACTTACAAACTTTCGCGTTTATAATATTGGTAGTATAGTAGGATGTGACAACATTCGTAGGCTCTCCTTATTAACGGCTTAAATGCTGAATTAACTAGGTACAGTAAAACCTGCATATGATTAGGTATCTAGAGTACCTATACGCTCTATTACGTACCAACCGACTTAAGTGCTTTGGTTTCGATTCCTTTTAACTAGCTGTTGCCCCCGGCGTCGCTTGCGTCGTTTTGACGATTTAGCATATTTGTGTCTAAAACCCTTTATTGCACATGAGTACCTTCTTGGTACATTTATACACGTTATCTTATATACTTTGTTATCGACTATCGCTTCCTTAAACTTCCAGAAACACATCTTTTAAATTCAAGTCTGTATACAATATTAAAAAGATTGTGCTAAGCTGAAGCAACATTAATCCTAGCCTACTAATATTATAAATGTGAAAGTTTGGATATTTGGATGTTTGATACTCAATCACGCTTCAACCACTGGATGGATCGGGATGAAACTCGGCACACATATAGGTAAGGTCCTGGAATAGGACATAGGATAGTTTTTATCCCGAAAAACATCACATTTTTACGAGAAATACAAATAATTTGTGATGTTAAGTTGTCCACGCGGACGAAGTCGCGGGCGACAGCTAGTATCATATAAATAGTACACGCGACTACTGTCTATCTATAATTATGTCTTCACCGCAGGTTAGCTGGAAGGAATTTCTTTAGAAATAATCTCAACCTTTTGTAGTATAATTTTCTTTTCCTTTATGTTGTTTCTTTGTATTTACAATGAAGTATTAAATAAAAATAAACATTAATACCAGGCAACCTTGTCATTCAAACAATCTTATGTTGTAGAAGCGTATACGTTGCTCCGTGAACGATTTACTGATAAATATTAGTTAACTTAGTCTTATTCGTGGTAAAACAAGTTTATTTTTTTTTACTTGTATCATCAATCATCATACACATAACTGTTATTGTCACAGTGCATCAAAAAGAGAGATAGGACCTAATTATATTTTTGGGGATATACAAAACATTATCAGAAAAGAATTGTCTAGCTAATTAATATGTTTATTTCTTAAACTGACAACGTGTGATACCTATACAAACAAACCGACAGATAAAAATGAAGTATACAGGTACAATTTGACAATATTTGGTTATACTAAAGTTTTCATTGATTCCATTTAATACTTGGTACTAGATTTCAACATATAAAACCAAAACAATTTCTATTGCCAAGGGGTTGATTTTAGTAATTCATATTCAGTCAGGACTATGTCCATATTGTTGGTTAGTAGAATCTTATAAACTACGATATAGATATTTTTTTACCATATATATATATATATTTTGGTGTAACCGAATAGAGTGTCTACCACAATATGGGTTAAATCGTTGTTTTATAAATACTGAAATACTTCCATTTTACCCAAAACATCGTCAAAAAGCAGATATTTACAACTTCAATTTGAGTTTCACATAGAAATTACTAACCCGTGTATTGCACATATAGTCGTGTTTAGAAATGATTTACGAGGAGGCGTCTCGACCTTGATTCGAGAGGCTTTCGAGGAGGATCGTTACCGGCAAAATGTCAGATAGCATTGCAATATAAACATTCTGTCACCTAGTAAACTATTGGTGCTTGCCTCTTGCGTCATTGGCATTGTGTTTCGATATTTGTAGAGTGACCAGGTTTTCTCTAGGATAAAGGAATTGTACCAGTCTGACTCGATAATAGTTTAAAGATTTTTCACGTTTTATACAACGTATAGTTAGTTACTATTAGAAAGTGAATATAGAAATCCTCTCACGACAATTGACTATTTTCACTACATAGGTACCTACATATAATTACTAACCTTGTCTAATCCCAAATAAGGATTTTTTTGTCCAGAACGGGTTATTAGACAAATTCTAATACAGTTTGCATCTAATTATCGTAGTTCGACGCCAAACGCTTATCGGAATATGTCACATGATCTTTTAAAGAGTACTGTAAGGCTTTTGAGTTCGACGGATATTATCCGAAATGCTTACGCAGTAGGCCTGCTCTATTAAGGAAATAACAAGGGCAAATGAACGCACCCATTAGGACCAACTTGCATCTAGATGGCTGTTCTCAGTGGGAATCGAATAAATTAAAGAGGCGGTAATGTTAACATTATTTATTATCCAATATCCGCATTCCACATGTCCTGACACTTGGAAGTTTGCACATGAAAATAGAGCATAGACTACCAATTGGCAGACCGTCTGCCCCGAAGGACTAACTAGTCACGATAGTAACATGTTCGATTACCACATAGGAGCAGTCTCATTCCTTTCATTTCCACACCTCATGGCCACTTCACCCGGCAGGCGTGCGGGCAGTGCCGCGCGGCAGCGGAGCGCGCGGGCGCGGCGGCGCGCGAGTGCACGCGACTCGCGGACGCGCTGCGCGACGCGCGCGACCAGCTCGAGCTCATGGAGTTCCGCCTTCTCGAGCTTGAGGACGCAAATCCCGATAAGGTGAGAATTAATTAAATGTGTTTAATTTTTGTGTTCCCAAAATATGGAAGTGTAACGGAGTGTTGATAATATTATTTTGGTAAATTATTTTGAATAGTAATGTATATGGTTTCAAAGAAAAGATTATTAAATACGAAATAATGGAACCTAAAAGTGAGCAAATTAGATTATGTGTTACTACTTAGTGAGTTAAGAAGTGAATAATTATTGTGTTAATTTACTCTAGTGCAAAGATTACTATCTCGGAGCGATGTTAGATAAATTATAGTGAAGTTAAGAAATATTGTTAGCCTTGCGGTATGTATACACGATACGTAATTCTAAATTAATTTATAGATAACTATTCGAATCATTGACTAGTTTCCTAAATTACTTTTAATTTAATAAGTAAAGAAGACATAAAATAGGTAGTTTTGTCGCGCTATAACCTTCTACATGATATAATAGGCTGTGAGCGAAACAGTGTAAGTATTAGTCATCGATTTATTAGTTATTATGTACGTATGAGTAAACAAGTTTTTGTTCAGATGTTTTTCATTTTTCATTTAATTTAAAATAATGTACTTACTACTGTTCTGTGTTGTGTGTGTCTTCTTTAAATTTAATTGCAAATTAATCGTTGCTGCTTTATGTGTTTCAAACCGGAAACGTCTTTGTTTGGATCATCCTTTCGGAATACGCTCTGATTGTTTTAATTCTGTTTTAATGTAAGTCAAGAAAATGTCTGTAAAGTATTGTCTAGTGTGTACTTCTGGTGTTTTGTTTGAACGCCAGAGGTGGTGGGTTTGACTACGTTCAACGTTCAAATTAATTTATTCAATATAGGATACATGTATCACTTATTAAACATATTATGTAGGGAGTACACATTGTATACATCCAGTTGTATACAACTCTGGATGTATTATAAGTATTTGTGAAATATTCTATCGTACATGAGAAAATCCTAATATACATAATAATCACGCCCTGATACCAGAGGGGTAGGCAGAGACGATGTATCGCCTCTTTGCGCGTTCCAACGTCGCAAAACGACTTTCCTTCGTCCGCTTATCGCTACGTGATACCACTTGGCGTGATGTGTGGCGAACATCGTAGCCTCCGTGTTATGTATAAACAAGTTAATTAATACTGGTCCTATATGTAACTCCCATAGTACAGAGAATTCTAGTTTTGGGTTACATAAATTGTGGCATTATCGGATTTCTATTCATTTTGTACATATTATTCCTATGGGTTCAGTAGGAATTTCAGTGACATTCAAATTCTGTGATTTTACCGAGCGGAATTACAGATCTAGGTCTAGACTTCCAAAGTCTCTTCATGGGGTGAAATAGTGTTTTCATTCATGTTCCAAATTAATCAGGTATCATTAAAAATCTGTGGGTTTCTTGTAGCTCTTTTTCCAAACCGATCCTAGTTTAGCGACTACAAACTGACACCATCAATGACTGTCAAATAGATGATTATTGAAATGAAACGTCTGTAACTTCTAAAGAGATAGGTAGCATGCGAAAAAGTTGAGCGAGACCACATCCGAGCCGTGGAGACGTGCGACTACAGAGATCGAATGTGAAAATAGTGGGTAGAGGCCACACCACCACCACTATGGGTAGACGAGAACTTTTTATATGAAAAGCACTCTGTATTATTCATAAAATGAATGAAATTGGCGGGGGGAAGTAAAGGATCGCCGTGTGGTTTCCGGTAGAATAGAATAGGACCACTGCAACTCTTCCCGTGGATGTCGTACAAGGCGACTAAGGGAATACATTATAAAACATCAATCAGACCTCCCCAACCCGTCTGGCCAGCGCGGGGAGTGTAGGCCAAATCCTCCGTCTGTCTCCGGCAGATGAGAGAGGGTTGTGCTCCTGCAGTGGAGACAAAAATAACCTGATGATCAAGTAAAGGATGGAGGGGAAGGGAAATACTGAGGGAAAGACGGAGGCATGGAGGGCGGGAGTGCGAAGACGGAAACAGCAACAAACACGTTTCACGTGCAACTCTGCGGATGGACCGAATACAACTATATTTTATTTTTATTATCTGCACAGTACTTCTTGATACTAAAAGGTTCCTGGACAGTGGAATCCTAGAAAATTCTTTACAATTAGCATTAGTTCCGCAAATTGTAGTGTAGGAAACAGTTGTAGGTGTGCTTAGTTGATGTGACCTTAACGGATATAGTCGTGAACCTTGGCAAATCAACGTACTTGTGTAAACAATGTAACTTAGTTACAGTGTACTGTGTTAGTATAAATGGTATATTAATGCTACCACACCTCCTTAAACATTACCGTTACTTAAAATTTAAAAGTCTTTTAAGTAATTGCGTTTCGGACGGGCGTTAGCTGTGACCATAGAAAGACAAGCATGTATGTATGTATGTATGTATGTATGTATGTATGTATGTATGTATGTATGTATGTATGTATGTAAACGCTTTATTGTACCAAAAATAACAACAACAATAATAAAATAGGAATTAAACTGTGTACAAAGGCGGACTTATCCCACGAACGTTAACTTACTGAACTAATTAACGTACTTAGGTAAACGAGGTAGGTTTGTAGAATGACATTGTTTGCAACTTTTTTGGAATAATGACAATGAGGTCCAGAACTTGTATGTATAAGTTAGGTGTTTGTGTCATGAACAGTGTCTTTGGTTCGGTTCCTGTTACTTTATACAGTTCTAGATTTAATATTCTGTATTGTTTTCCACCATTCGTAGATAGGTTTCCACACCCATTTGACTGTAAAGGTGCGGAAACGGATAAAGAAAATGAGAAAATGTATTTAAGAAATTATTCTTTCTTTGACAGGGTGCTAGGGACAACCTAACAGACTCGGACTCGGGCTGCGTGTCTCCAGGCTCCCGCATTAAGGACTCCGCATCCCCCGAACTCAAACGAATGGATTCGGGATACAAATCCCCCCTCGCCCCGAGCAGCCCTTGCAACCCCCGTAGGACCCTGGGCACCCCACATGACGACTTTAAAGAAGACTTCGCCAAAGCCCAGGTCCTGGCTGACATTCTGGACAGAAATTCCGAAACCAGTGACTCGTTGAGGAGTAACCCAGTGAAGGAGCATTTGGAGCAGATGATCTTGAATGCTGCATCCGCGGAAGACAGGAGTTGCTTGGAGCAGGTTCTGATGTTGTTGTACAACTATCAAGCGTTGAGCAGTTCCGTCAGTGAAGATGAATGTTATCAGGTACAATTTGATCTTGAATTATCTTTTTCAATACTGAACTTAATACATAAAATCTATTTTTAGTTGGAAACTAAGTATCGAATGTCATTATTTGTTAATGTCATTCGTTAAAATGGAGTAACCGGAACTAAATTTTTCGTTTTTGCAGGCAAAACCGAAAAGACTATGTGACCTGAAACTTAAACCTGAAACTGACATTCCATCGCACAAAACTCAGAAGGCAATCGCAACAGTCACACCGTATTCCCAAAAAGGATATAAGTGCGATTCACTTGAGAGTCTTTGTAGCGACGAGAGGAAACCAAACAGCGTACTTCAAGAGAGCGGAATATTCGAAGGTGTCGAAACAGAGTCGAAAAGTACTCAGACAGACGTCAACGAAAGTTTCGAATGCAGCGGTGAACTGAACACCGAAATACAACGACTGAATAGTATTAGAGAGAAACTTGAGAGGCAAGGTGTTAGGAATAGGACGTTAAATAGTAAGGAAGATGGAGATGGCCTGGAGTGCAGGTGCGTGAAGTTGGGAAAGAGACACAAGCAGTATTACGAGAGGAGGCTAAAGTTCTTGGAGGGAAAAATCTCTATTTACGAGGCTGCGCAAGACGTGAAAGAGGCTAAACTTTCGCAGAGGTTACAGAAGGAATTTGAGTTGGAAAATAGAATACAGGTACGTGCCACTTTTATAATTTTTGTTGCATATTAATATTATCAAATCCGTGGTGAATAAAACAATAATACAATTATTTGATACGACTGTTTACAATAGAAACCACTTTGCTTACTTTTACCACACACATTGTCATTAGGTGTATACTAATAAAAACCAGATACTAATAGAATAATTAATTATTGGGACATGATATTATTCTGATATGAAATGTAATTTTGCAGGAGCTCGAATCACAACTAACAGATCTACAGGACAAATACGAGAGGCTAGAAGAGGACTGTTGTGAATTAGAGGAGATTGAAAACGATACTCGATTGCATTGGCAGCAGTAAGTGTTAGCTTAATACTCTAAATAGGTGAACAATAATGAAGGTAAGTATGCTGTCAAGTAAAAAGACGTAAAGGCAAGCCGTTTAAAAACGTAACTTGGCCTTGCCTTCGCTATCCAGATATACTTTTTAAGAGATAGTAAGTATTGATAAATAGGATCGAGAAGTGCAGGTGTGAAATGTAGGTGCGGAAAGTTAACTAGGGCGGATAATTTTACTTTGCAAAAGTTAATATAGGTACGTTCTTGTGGCACGGATTGTATAGATTATCTTTTATAGTACTAAAAACTACAACTAAGGTGAGAGATAAGAAATATTTTAGTATAAATAAAGCTGCTAACGAGTTAAAGCACCTAACGTTCATAAAGATAATTTGTATTTAATTAATTTACATAATTAAATCAATCGACTTGATCGGATCTTTAGACGTCTACCCACGTCACATTATAAAAGGAAAGGATGAGCCATGATTACAGTATTTGACATTTATCATCTAATTATTGATCAAATAACCGAACACCGTGTTGGTGTCTATAAATTTTAAAGTAATGTTGGCCTTAGGTTTGCGTTAACTTGATTCTATTTGCCTATTACGGTTGGTCATTGTTAGCTTTAGTATGTTGCGTGGGTTCAACAAGCTCATTTTATTTAAACCACTAAATAAAGGACTAGGTTTATGATACCTAGGATTTGATACCTATTATGATGATGAAGTCATAGTGGTGTCATATTTATTTAGTTCCGTTTGACCACCTTTTACTGACGGATATCTTTAGGTCTGCTGATATCAAGATGACGAAGGCGTCAAAAGGGGACCGAGTGCAAAGGCATGCATTAGAGCAGCTTATGACCAGAAGAATGACGCAAGAAATTTGTTATTGGTCTGTCATACAAAGTATAGACTTGAAAGGCAGGGTCTTTATTTAAGAGTAGTTCAGATTCTCTATATTATTACAAGTATGTACTTGAATTTAAGTCGTTAGCTATGTCGCGATATAATTAACTAGCTTTTGCCCGTGACTTCGTCCGCGTGGGTTTCGATATTTACATATTTTGAATTTCAAAATAGATATCATTTTCGTAATCAACGTCCCTAAAACCCTCAAAAATGACATTCGTATCGATTAATTTGGTTTCCCGTAGGAATGAGATGTTTTTTCGGAATAAAAACTATCCTATGTCCTATTCTAGGACCTAACCTATATGTGTACCAAGTTTCATTCCGATTCGTGGTTGAAGCGTGATTGAGTTATAAATCCAAACTTTCGAATTTATAATATTAGTGGGATTAGTGGGATGGGATTTGTCACAGCACATTAGGAAATGTCGCTGCAGCATTAACGTGTTTGTCTGGTCTCCAGGCTTGAAATGGACTATGAGCTTTGTGCAGCTCAACTAAGAGACATGACTGAGCAGAGAGAGTGTTCGCGGGCCCAGGCCGAGAGAATGGTGGCCGAGTTGTCCAAGAGGGAGTGTGAACTGAAGAACAGAGAGGTGAGTCTGTTATGGTTTCAAATGGTCTTTTCTGTAACTAAAAATCATTAGAGATCTTATGTTAAAATGCATTAGTAACAAAATGTTCACCTGTAACTTTTTAACTGTTTTCCTTTTTGACATATTCTGTTTTGGCATTAATTGTGATCACTTTTGCTGCTCAGCAATATACTCTATATTGTTGAAATAGTCGTTTGAAATAAACAAAACTTAAATAGATTAGATTAGATTTATTTATTTCACTTTTACATCTTAAAAAATCAATTTTACATGTCATTCTAATACGGTAAAAGGGATCGTCATAAAATAAAATAATGTATAAATTACAATGTCAACAATTTAAATAATGTCATAGTATATAACATACTGTCTATGTCAGTATATAATATTAAAATAAAAAAATTTAAAATACACTTGGTATTAAATTATCACAAATTAAATTAATAGGAGTAGGCCTTCTTTCGTTGACTTAGTGTCAACTAGGCTAGAGTAGCCCACTGTTTCCATTTCCTTCGGAACTCTCTACTTTGTACTTATGCTAAAAACTTATATTTCAGTCTGAGCTGCTCACGCGGCTCACAAAGTTAGAGAAGGCGGTGCCTGCGCTGATCGCGTGGAACGTGTTCAAAGCCCTCGGCGTCGCCATGACGCCTGGGAACCGGGTAATTTTGTGCATTTATAGTATTTACTAGCTGTTGCCCGCGACTTCGTTCATTTTATCCTTATATCATGAAATCCTTGTGCGTTTGATATGTCTAATGTTCTCTGGAAAACTGAATCACTGAAGAGCTTTTTTGTAAACAAATCAATGAAAATTATATTTAAAAAAGTTAACCAAATCAATGTCTACTGTCTATTAATAGGCATTTCACGATTTTTTTAGCTATCTGTCAAACTATCTAACTTGTTTATGCATTTTACCATGTTCTAGCTAACCCTGATGAACCGAATGGGACCGCTAAGCCTGGACACGAAGGCGGCCATAGCATCCATGAAACATGAAAGGACTTACATGAAGGTCTCCGGCCCTGGTGCTGACCAGCATGCTCTTTGCTCACCGCCCAATATCAGAGAGCTGGAGAAACAGATCACTGAGTAAGTGGTACTTAAATGAACGAAGCGCTTTGTGACGTGAGCTCAGGTGTTAGTAACAGGGTTTTACAAAAACTATCGTAATAATTCACAGTGGTAAAAAGGAAGACTAGACTACTATTACTGCATACTTCAGTAAAATTAAATAAATAAGAACGTCTCTACAAAAGCAAAGAAAAAAAGAGAATTTGTCCTACTGGTACGATAAACGATTACTAGACAACATCATAAAAAATATTATAATTTGTTTTCTTTAGAATAACGTAATTTATAAATATAAAATTATCAATGATGATGTTAAAATTGTCATAGCATTTACGTCAGTTTCCGTTAGAATTGCGGCAAATCTCATTTTAGTCATTACCTACGTCACTTGCGAAATAAAGATTTCGTTTGCAACACAGCTAAATTTCAAGTTCTATGACCCAGCTGTTAAAGCTGTGCGCTGATATTAGTCTGTCAAGATATTCAATTAAATATTATGTAGATATGGAAATAGGTGAAGATATAAATGTTATTAACAATTGTTTTTTAAACTGACAGTCTAATAGCTGAGAAGAGGAAAGTACAAGACCAGACCTATCAATTGACGAAGACCTTGGAGGCCAAAGTGAAGCAACTGGAAGATGAATTAGAAACGGCCAGGAGGCAGGTGGAAGCTGCCATATGCGGTGCAGAAGTGAAGAAGGACAGGATTGAAGATAGGATTGCTACTCTTGAGAAGAAGATTAAAGATGAGCAGGAAAGTACAGAAGTAAGTTATTTTTTTCTATCGCGTTATTCTATGAGTTTACGCTTGACCATATGAAGATTAATCTAGGTTTATTGCTTATTATGAACAAAATAGCATTGTGAATAATTTAAAAAAAGCAGTGTTATAAAATAAAACATCGATTCAACACAATGGAAGGTCATTGATCCAACATCTCAATTTGACAACATATTTCCTAATTTTTTTGTACATTTACTCCTGTTACTCTGTTATGATTGTTTGCTGTACTTCTGTATCATTAAGTGACCTATCTGTAACATTGTATTTGTGCTGTGTCTAAGAATAAATGAATTATCTATCTATCTATCTATCTATCTATCTATCTATCTATCTATCTATCTATCTATCTAAAAACTATAATTATTTTTCAAATTACTATAAAAATAGTTGCATAGTGTTTCTACATTTATGTTTTTACGTAAAATGATGATTTAGTACTTTAACAGTTTATAACAAAAGTCCTATAAATCGAGATCTGAAAATATTATGAAGAAATCTCACTCTTCATATTGATCAAAATAAAACAAAATCTATAAGTAAACACTTCGTCTATAGTGTAGAAAGCGCCCTAGCCATCATTGTTGGCATAATCCAAGGAATCAGACCGTAGTAAAAATGCAATGTGAGTAATAAGTTAATAACACTAAAAGTCTTTAACCATGACCATTCCTCTGATGAAATCTTGATCGGAACGTACAAACGTTAGTGTGAAAAGCGATATATTACTGTGTTACTGGTTTTTGCTATGGTGTATTACATCATAGGTGGAATTTAGATCACTATCGGATAGCAGAGCGATGTTTAGAAGTTCATGGCCATGATTTTGATAGTGAAAGTTACGTTTTGCATTATTATCATAGATCTTTTTTGTAAGCTTTTTAAATTGTTGCATCTGTTGTAATCTCGATTGGAATTATTTCCGTTTCTAATTCTAAGTGTACAAAGAGTTCTATGGGGTTTCATAGATTAACAGGTGTCGTAAGAATTACTTTAAAACAAATCATATCCGCAGATGCCAGCAGACTCACTCTTGGGCAGTAAGCTGCGTACACTCATCGACAACGAGAAGGAGCTGCGGAGCCGGGTAGCGGAGCTAGAGAGACGGGAGACAGCGTATTTGGAGATGCTGACCCAAGCGGATGACATGTGGGCAGAGATGGAAGGCGGGTACAAGAAAAAGATACATGAGTCACAGACTACTGAGACCATGTTGGTGGGAAAGGTGAGCATAATTTAATACCCATTAATGGTTTGTATTTAATTGAAAAGGTCAGGCGTCAGCTACAAAGGTAGAAAGACTAAAAATGTATGGAGAGGTGGCGTCTTCTTATGATGGTTCGGTCGTTTAGTAAAGAAGTAAGCAGGGCAAATAGCGGTTTGAGATACTTTTTTGGAGATAAATATAAAACTTTATTGCTAGTAATGAAATCGTACATGGAAAAGGTGGCGTTTCTAAGTTTTAAAAGTAATAATAGATTTAAGTAACCTGCTATATAAATAATGTACGTTAAATTATTGTTATTTGATTAGTTATGTGAAAATTAATTAATGTAATTTTATTATTTTCAGATAAAGAAACTAGAATGCGAAAGAGACAAATTTAAAGAAATGTTGGATCCGATTAAGAAAAAACTGCAAGAAGTGGAAGAATCTGACTCGGCGACGCGTATAGCTCTAGAAAAATCTCTTAGAGACACTCAGCACTTCAAATCGCAGAACACTACATTATCATCAATGTTTCAAAGGGCTGAAGCAGAATCTAGAAGAGTTGAGGCGGCCTTGCAAAGCAGTAGCGTTAAGTTTAAAGTAAGCCAATTGTCATTTTAGCTTTGTTAAAATCGAATAGACAGATTTTTATTTGGAATACAGAAAATAACAGCATAATTATTATAAACCAAATTAATTGTAAATTAACTGTGTAACCATCCGCAACAAACGTCAGTATTGCGAAAAGTCGAGGATCGGGTGTAGCTGCCCAAAAATCAATTGTCAGCCTCCTGTTGGACAGTGCCTTTTATAATGATAGAAGGCACTGTCCAACAGGACGCTGACAATTGATTTTTGACCAATCTTCAGAATTTCAAAAGTCAATGATTTATACGAAACTACCGCATACTAGTACCATTTTTCAAAAAATAGAGTCATGTTACTTTATAGGATCTGTAATACACCAACATGGTAAACAGATCACGTGGCCAAAATTTGAATTAAATTTAAATAATAAATAACACTAAGTGATTAATGCAGACAACTGTATTTAGCTAATATTTCAGTAATCGTATGTCACTGAAACTCGACCATTATTTTTCATTTACAGAAAGAAGTAGAGCATTTGCGTAGATTGAACAAGAATCTTGAGCAGGACATGTGTTTCCAAAAGGAACTAAAGTGCAAGACCGAAACGGGATTAATGGAAGAGATGGAGTGTGTTAAGAAAGAACTAGCTAGGTCTGGCAAGGTTAATCGCGATTTGGAAGTAACTAACAGCGAACTGAAGGAAGAGGTAAGTCAGACACACGTAATGTAATAAGATTTCGTTTTATTGTTTATTTAATGTTTTACTCAGAGACATTTTGCTAGCACTGGACTAGTTTTACACGATTCCTACTTATCCATTATGAGAGAGTAAACAAGTCTGTTCTAACGAAATGGGTGTGTTAATGGTGATAAAAGAGGATATAATAATCTAATTAGTAGTTGTTAGTAGCTTAATTGGTTTTAGTAGCTTTGATATAGCATTGTACTTAACGCTTTCATTGTGTAGTGCTTTATTATCTATTGAACTAACACTGCATGTTTGCTTAAATATGTTTCGTGATCATCGGTTTCGCTCGGTTCACAAAAATGGCGCATGTTCAGCACTTCGCGTGGTTTGTGCAGTGTAAATATGCATGGAGTGATTCGGAAGTGGTTCTAAGAAGACGTGTGTTCTCAGGTTGAATCCCTCGAGAAGCAGCTAGCATTGACACAGAAAGCTTTGAGCCAATGCAAGAGGAAATGCGACGAGAAAGTGAAAACTCTAAGCCACGAGTTGTCTATAAAGACAGAAGAGTTGGAAGAGTTGAGGAGTGAGACGATGAGGCAGACGTATCATGCGTCTAGAGTAGATTTAAAACCAGATAGAACTGAATATGTAGATGAAGGCTATTCGATTTACCCAACAGTTCCAACGAAAGGGGACTACGGGAGAATGCATCACAGCATGAGCTACATAACATCAGATTCCCGGTGTTCCTGTCCTTCGATGAGGAGTCAACTTGTGAGTCAGTTGATAGAAGATTTGTTTGATAGAATCCACAATACGGTAGATGATGATTTGACGAGATTGTGCAGAGAAATCACACCGGTTAACGGTAGAGAAGTGAGTGCTGAAACCAAAGCGAAAATCTCGAATTACCTCCTAATGGCGATTTCGAAGGAGCTCGTTCGGTCCATTGGAGACGCTGATGCTAAGACTGATACAGAGGTATTTACACTATTATTATTTAACAATGTAACCTGTAACTAAATGTATGATAACCGCATTAGATTCCAATGTTTCTAATTTGACTAATGATTGTGAAGTCAATCTAAAAACGGTTGTGGCAGATCTCCTAACTCTCAATTTCTTCGTCAACTGTTAAAACGTTCTATTGTCGTACAGTCTATAAAGATAGTCATGGAAATCGTTGCCTAATTAAAGAACAAGCTACATGGAAAAAATAATTACTGCTAGGCTTTAGGCTTGATTTTGAGACATTGGATAATTTATAGTTATAGGAAAACTAAGTAAGTACCTACGATGTCGGTCGATGTTAAGTCAGCGAGTACTCGAGTGGAGACCAAAACTAAGTTAACGTGTGGGCGTTTCGGTTAATGGAGCGGTAAGGTGACTGGATCCGAAGATTAGGTTAGGTCAGGGCACCTATTCCATTTCGGATAATATGCGTCGGAACTAAAAGTTATTTCGTATTATCTATCAAACAGATCATGTGACATATCACGGTCAGTTCAGTGGCGTGCCTTGGGAGAGGCCAGCAGTACACTGATATAAGCAGTTGTTAAGATTCGATTGCTGTTAACTCTTTATAGGACTGGCAGCGCGCAGTCTCTTCCATGACATACTCGGTGCCGAGTTACGCGAACGACGTTCGCAGCGAATTCGCGTCGCTCCGATTGTCCGGCAACGCGGGAGTGCTGCACGGCGCCGCGCGATTGGCCAGCGTGAGCTGCGCCTGCGCCGCCGCGCGCCTGTGCGCCGCGGTCCCCGAGCTATCCGACAATGTCAAGACCTGTCAGGAGGTTGGTTGAATTACTTTAATTTTTACTAATTAACTCCTTGTCTAGATGAAATAGCCTATGTTAATTGATACAGGCATGTGTATGCAAATTTCATACATATCTATAGAATAGTTGAGCCGTGGATTACGCAACTCATCTTAGGTTTTGTTTTTACTAAATTACTACCACGTGGTGCTCCCGCGATCATAAATTGTCACGCGTATTATTAATACAGAATTTAAATCTGTTACGGTACCTTTGTTGCATTCGGCAGAGCGTCCTAAAATATGCAATCTCGATTCTCGTGGTAAAAAGCAGTAGTATTCACCTATTCGTTTAAATTAAAAATTATTAAAAACTTTGAAAGAAATACAATGCGGATGGCGAGAATCCCGCCTCCTAATCTTCATTATCATTAACCATATTCGTTGTTATAATGATGTTATGATCCTTCGAGCCGGATAATAAATGAAAAGCTTTCTTTTGCAGGAAGTGTTGGATCATGGCGATGTAAAAATCATGGAAGAGCAATTAGCTAACGCCATTGAAAGTATTGTTGTAAGTATTCATGACATAAAATACAGAATAAACGCATTAAAAACAGTTTAATTAAATATCATTTTTCTCTTTACAGAATTGTCCATCTTGTGCGTTGGGTACAAATGCGATAGTTTGGAGCACGGATGTCTAATGCTGCCAATATCGTGCGATTTTGTGTAAGTATTTAATTATTATATTATGTTGAATATACGAGAGAGTGTACTATTCCGAAAACTGAATTCTTTCAGTACTAATTTGACAATTCGTAGGACTGAGAGATACTTGTTAATTCTCTCTATTTTCGTGTTGCCGCTTGGGGCGTACGCGTGTTTTTTAAATTCATCATCATCATATCAGCCCTTCGTCTACTACTGGACATAGGCCTTCTCCAACAAACACCACCACGTCCGCCTCCCTCCGGCATCAGCCGCTTCTGCCCATCGTCTTTAGGTCTTCTGGTTTTTTACAGATTAGAGCGACACGGCCATCGGATTGACCCGGAGGGCTTTTTTCGTGCGGGAATTCGCGCACACTGCTGTTTATGCTGTTCCTACAATACATTCATAATCTATGGTACATAAGCGCGTACCTTTGGCAGAAGAGAAGGCCTGAATCTGGCGACTTCCTTCCATTTTGTTTTAGGAGTCCAAAATTCCTTGCCTGTTGTATCAGTTCCTCGGAAAAATAGTAACATGATTTTATTTGTTTATTTTCAGGTGTTTTACCTCCACCGACCTCACTCTGGTGCCTTCATAAGTTTAGCGAGTAACATGAACAACCTGTACATATAACGTTGTATCATAAGATATTACTCTATAATAAATTAAATATTGTAAGCGAAACAATATCGATCAATACGCTACGTACCTTCATTCGATTTTAAGTGAACGCATGTTTTTTCGACGTGTTTTTTTATCGTTTCCGTGCCAACCGTGTTTTTTTTTAGTTTTTGTGTAAATAGTCTTTTATTCTCACTAATAACGAATCAATGTTATTTGTACCTAACAAATATTATCTCACAAATTAGCGATTTTATCATTGTCTACTTTAAAATTATTAAAAAATTGTTTTTAATTACGAAAAAATGAATTACATTGATGAATTAAACTTATTATTTAAACGTAAAATTGTGTTTTTTTATAAACCGTGGTTGCTACTTTTTAATTTAGTGGCAAGCCTGCATGCAGACTACCTAGTGGCAAGTTACCACTGTGGCGAACATCGCTCTATTAATAATGGCATTATTGCGTGAACCCATTTAAAGGCTTCAATTATTGTTAGCATTTGGACACCCTTATCGACTATTGATTGATTAATAGTATTCGAATTTATATGGTTTTTATTTAATACGCTTCAACGGTCGTTAAAGTAAGGGAGACAAATACGGCCCGGTCCCTAATAAGGCCCACTTTTGAAAAAACCCAACATCGCAAAATTTAGTAAGAGATATGCCTCGCAGGCATAGTCAGCTTGTCAATGATTCTATTGGACTCTACAGTCCATAAACGTCCATAAGGCAATTGTGTGTTTTATTGAATTAATGCAGCGTAAATCGTAGGTAATTAATTTTGTTGATTTAAAATATTAGTTTTATTTGTAGGCATTGCTGTAGATTGTATATTTTGTAACTACAGATATGTATGTCGGTGAAACCATAAAAGAGGAGCTGATTTGATACTTGGGAGGCCCAGTATCAAATCAGCTCGCCGTTCGCTGGCGTTGACAGAACGTCGCGCAGGGCCGGCCCAGGCGCACGGTCGAGGCAGTCTTCGTTCGATACGCGTGCGGTGCGCACTGCGCAGGCATTACTCCTACGGATCGTCTGCCTTTTAAAATTGTTACTTGATGATGTAGTGTAATTTCCTGTAGTGTCATTTAAGCCAGGAAACGTGTTAACTTTGAAACGGTGTTAAACTCAATTAGCTAGGATAGGTACTAGGTTCTCGTACACCGATTACTCTGAGTTGCAAGAGTAAGCTAGTGCTGTATTTACCCTTGGCAACTACAAGATTGTGTTAGGATTACAATGAGTTACGTCTTATTTTAATAACGTCTGGGCTTTATTAAGAGACAGGATTTCCAATAGGGCCTGAAAGACTAGTTTCAGTTTTAGATTTTTAAGAAAAAACCTTAATAACCTATGTCTGGCCAGCGCGGGGAGTGTAGGCCAAATCCTCCGTCTGTCTCCGGCAGAAGAGAGAGGGTTGTGCTCCTGCAGTGGAGACAAAAATAACCTGATGATGATGAACCTATTTCGATTTTGTGAAAGTTTTTTTTAAAAAGACAAATAGTTAATCACATAAATGCTAATCTTTTTCTTGAAAGTCAGTAACTAGAAACCAAACAAATAAGGTGAGCCGTATTTGGAGGGTATAAGAGCTTGTAGTTATCTTATTTAAATTTCAGGTTACTTCACTGTAGGTTGTTGGTAGATACGCATAGAGCACTACATACATTACATATAGTACATATATACAGTATTTTGTAGAATAGAATTGTGTATATACTAGATATGCATTTTACGCTTGTGTGTGTGAGGAAACGATGATTGATGACCGCTCGTTTCAATCATCAATCATCAACCTATATACGTCCACTGCTGAACATAAGCCTCCCCAGTAGAATGCCACTTTTTGTGGGCTTGGGGGATTTGCCATAATCACCACGCTTGGCAGGCGGATTGGTGATCGCAGTAATGATCTTAATATACACGGGAGAACGCTGCTGCAGTCCCTTGTGCAATCCCTTGACGACACCCACGGGGCGAAGATTTGGGGTGTCCCTATTCTAAGCCGGGAACCACACGGCCGCTCGTTTGTTCACTAGCAATAGATATGTTAGGAAGTAAGTACCACAACTTCACAAGACGATCACAGAAAAGTCACTCCCGTTTCGAACCGTTTGTACCTCCAGAAATCTAACCCAACTAGACACTTAAACTTAGGGGACAGTCACTGCTGGAACCATTGTCCGGATCCATGATGGATACTTATTTTCATTAGATCGAGCAGAACGATGTTTTTTCTTTAAACCAACCACAGTACCTACCGCATCAACAAAACATGCACCCCTCGTGTCCGAACGAGACAACTATGTACTGTGACAACCTCAGTTAAATAACTACCATTAGATGGAGCGTTCCAAATAATCGCTCTGTTCCACGCAAGTAGCCACAAACAACTCTTTCACATTCACAATGAAAGGAGAATGACCAAAATTGTATGGAAGTTTGCCCTTAAACTTTGAACCTTGCGTCTGGATCAAATTGTCGTCAAAATACAGGCAAAATACTAAGGATTATTGTAAAAAGAAAATCGTTAAACTATATAGTGGGAAAATTGAATAATCTTACTTGGAATGAAATCTTCGTTGGCGCACAGTTTTCACAACACCGGTATATGGCCACGATTAACCGTTCCCAATCTTGATGTCATAGTTTGGTGCGACGGTATATTGCGTTCGACACTACATTAGACTCGTTAAAATAGATTTTTTCACCCAAATACATAATGTAAACAAAAGGAGACAAAACAGCTGTTGACACCATATGGGATATGACGTCACAGTAAGAAACCATAGTGCTAATCAATAGTGAGGTTCTACTAAATCGATTTAACCAATTGAATAATCGATATTTCTGTTACGTAACAATATTTTCATAAATATCTTTTAAGAACGTGTGTATTACTTGAAATCAGTTTAAATACCGAGTTTCCAGTCAGTAAATGAAAAACATAATGGATATATTGTGTGAACCAATTAACCACTAGACCTGGATATGTTACCTATATCCCCTTTGCTACGAACCAGTATATTAGTAAATACGCAGTAAAGTGGTGAAAATCTTATGATGGCAAAACGTGCAATGTTTCTTTTCACTTGTAAGCATAATTTCAATACATTTACATAGCTACTTTTAACAATAGTCAAATTATTGAAAAATATAAACAATGTAATCCGTCTATGTTGATTACCTTGATTATCTATACACAGTGTAACCAAAAAGTTACCTACCTTATTCAGCAGGATTATCGATCATTCATTCATTCGCGACTGTTGACAGATCTGAATATGAATATAGAAGGCGGTGCCGCGTAACCACAGAGTACCATACAGAGTCCAAGCGTTCAAAATTAATACCTATTTTGGTAGGGTTGTCACATGAAGATAAAATAAGTACTTGTTTATCTGTTTTTTTTTAAATGTAAGATAAATTACGTTTGTTTTTAATCTAACACTTATTACGACTTTTTCCGGTTTGGAACTCCCGTAATTGGGTTCAAATCCAAAGTGGCATCACACCAATAGACTATTTATGGGATTTCGGTGAAGCAGCTGGGAATCGAGTGCCAGAAAGTCTAATGTATATCCAGAAAGTGCTAGAAGATTCCAAAATGTTCCATCATATCAGCGAATCATCATCATCATATCAACCCTTAGACGTCCACTGCTGGATATAGGCCAATGAACGACACCACAGCCGGTGCTCTGCCTTCTGCAAATGAAAAACGTGATGAGTGGATTATCGCGCAACTATGGTTGACAAATATCGATTATAAATATATATCGATTTTAATTCTGCTTTCACTACTCTAGTTGAAAAGATGCCGGTCGGCTGGCGGAAATCAATCAATATTTTTATTTTATGTTATTTTTAAACTCCCTATTCCATTAGCTTTAAAAAAAATGGAGGGGATTCATAATTCAGACCAATATTTATGGTACATGAATGATAAAGACGCATCTTAGGCCCACTTTTGGTCATTCTCCTTTGGCAGTTACTACGCAGAACATTTAATTATTACTAAATATTGATGCTACGGTTAAATAATGTCAATATTTAGTAAATAATTAAATGTTCTGAGTAGTAACTGCACAAGTTTCAAAGTGAATGTGAAAGAGTTGTGGCTACTTGCGTGGAACAGAGCGATTGTTTGGAACGCTCCATCTAGTAGTACATAGAGATCGTTGACTAAATGCATTATTGTTCTGTGGTGACAACAGCAACGTATCTTCTCATAAAACAAGTTTTTGTGGAATGAGGTCCAGAAACAAAAATATGGCGCCCTTAAATAAAACACAAACGCCCTGGAAAAATTATCACACCTTTGACCCCCAATTCTGATAACCGATCTTTCTAAATACAATTCGCACTTCTATATCTACTTCTTACAATAAGAAGAATATCAACACTGTCAAGCCATAGGTCAAGCCATAGAATACCTAATAATACTGGTCAAGCTAAGTGATGTGTTGACAAACATCTTTTGACATTGACAAGAAACATCATCCGAAAATTTAACTTCTAAAATTAAGCCGTAAAAACATAACACCAAATAAAACACAAATATGGTGTAAAATGCTGTTACACATTTAGATGCTGCAAAAGTAAATTAATCCTAACTTCTACTTACGATCAAATCACAGACTCATGACTTTCATGAAAGTCAGCAGCTTCACTGATATCTGTACAATAATTTCCTGAACTGGCTAGTGCTTCCGGTGCGAGTCCGAGGTATGGCTAATGTCTGCATATAGCTAGTCCATTATTACTCGTCGCCACTTTAGCAGCGGTTCGGTGCGTAAACGGCCAACACCACAAACCATGAGTTCGATTCCCTCTGGGTAATGGCAACTTTGCATAAACTTGTACAAGTTGCATTAGGTGATATATTTTGATATCCTGCTTATATTGTAAAAAAACTAGTGTTTTATAAATGTTTGCACTTACAATGTTTAAAATATCGCAAATACGAGTCGCGTTTTCGCGAGTTTCTAATAAGAAATATCTATAGTCTATCTACAGACCGAGTTAAAGGGTTTCGGGGAATGAGGTTGAGGATGAAGCGTAAAACTTTCAATTGCAGTGTCGTGCAACAGGATTTTGACAACAGTCATTCCTCCGAACGGTCCTTGAACTTGGTCCCTTACTGTAAAAGCAAACGCACCGTCCTGTATTGAAAATATAATTATCATCAGCCTGCTGTTCACGCACGTCCGGCCTCCTCCGCTCCTCGCATCCAGCCATATACGACTTTACAGATGGTCAATCAGTTCGTCTGGCAATATGTTCTACGCTGCGTCTATGTACCGGCATGTGGTCTACGATCTAGAACTCGTCTGTTCCACGACTATCTGCTCTACCACAGTTGTGGCTTGCCCAACTGCCACTTTTTGGGTGTGTCGGTCGGTTATCTAATAACAGTTTACAAATATCTATTCTGTTACAGGTTATAGAAGCTGCAGATTTATGCTGCCACGCCCCCTCCTATGCTTACCTGAAGCCCCCACCTTTGCCGCCCGGCTACAAGACTTACACGTTTAAAAGACACACCTGTGGTGCTCACCCCTAGCATAAACATGTCAGAAAAAACCGACTCGCAACGAAGAGTTCTAAACGCCTCACAATGCTCATGCAAAGAATGTGATTCAGTAGTCTGTTTTACAAAAAGACGACAATCAACTGAATTTTGTACATGCAAGAAATGCGAATCAGTAGTTTGCTTTAAAGCGAGACCCCTGACTACAGTACACTGTTCGTGCGAGAAGTGCGTTGACTCCAAAACATGTTTATTCTATACAAACAAAATGGTAGATTTGGAAGAAAGTAAATCTGATATGTTGAAACTCCAATCGAACGACATTGTTGAAAACTTAGATAAAAATAAATTAAATGTTATAGCTAAAAAGATACAGTATGAGAAAGATAGTATTTACAATAATAATACAAACACAAAACCCATGGCGAAGAAACACTCAAAATATTCTCACACGGATTTACAAGTATCAAATGCAAACAAAGTTGGAGATTCTACTCAATCGGGCAATAATGCCGAAAGACCGTATTCAAAAGTTCGTGTTAATAAAACTGTCAGTTTGAATGATAAAGAAATGCCCTCCTCCACAGTTTCTAAAAGTAAATCTAACAATTTGAGAGAATCAGAAGTAACGAAAATAGTATCCACAGGTCCTGTAAATGAAACCGATGTTAATTCTAGAAAAACAGAAATACCTACTTCTACAGTTTCTGTAAGAGAATCTGACCCTGCTAGTGAGTTACAAAAGCCTCCAATAGATCCTAATAAAAAAACAGACAATCTAAATAAATTTGTAATGTATGCTGACAGACAGTGTACCTTATGTAATAATGTTGCTTCAAATTACTCTCAAACATATCTTGACTCATTTGCAGCAAAACTAAGTGCACAAGTAATGGACGTATCTTATAATAACTTTGTAAAAACTGTACTTTCCCATAAGTCTGACAATTCTATAAAAGTTACTAAACTGACAAAATTGGACGTTATAAGTAGAATTAAAGAAGCATACAAAGCCTGTAGTTGCAAAGTTTGTGAATGTATTGCTAGTATATCTTGCCCAGGGATAGTAGCACGAAATGACGTATGCAGATGTAAACCTTGTGGCTGTGATGATTGTCGTCAAGTATATGAAGATCTAAGAAAGAAAGATCTATCAATAAAGTATATGGACAGCGCCAACATAGCGTCAAATTTATGCTGCTGTGAGCCATGTAAATGTATCGACTGCAAAATGATGGCCATTCATCACAAAAGGACTATTGTAGTAGCGCCTGTGGGCGAGGTAACCCAACGTTCAGTTTGTCAGTGCTCTCCTTGCGGTTGCTTAGAATGTGGAAATGTTTACGGCACCATAGCCACTAGTCTAACGCATGAAATATCGACAGGTGTGAGCAGACATAGGAACTGCCGCTGCGAAGCTTGTCTTAACGAAGCCTGTGATCACGACATCACTGATTCTTGCAGGTGTGAGCAACGGGATAGAGTGATGCGGAAACCTGTGCAGAGAGACATATATGATTATGACATCCGCAGAGCTATCGTTTCTAATACAAATCCGTCGACTCAAGGAGAGTGTTGTAAATCTATGAAACACAACACAATAGCAATGTTCGCAGCGCTAACAAATAATTACCCAAGACATGGACTAGCTAAAGATAACTATGATACTTGCAATTGTAATGACTGCGAGTGTTTAGTGTGTAAAAATGAGCCTTCTTTAACAAAATCACAAAATTGCTGTGCACTAAAAGAAGTTGACAAATTATCCAATTTTACAAATGCTTGCAAATGTATACCATGCGAATGTCAGATATGTAAAGCGAATAAAAAATATTTTGCGGACCTAAATGAATGTGGAAGCAATTGTAAGTGTGAAGTATGCGACTGTCTCGATTGTGCAAGTACGAAACCTTCATATAGTGAGGCTCATGTTATTAATCGATCCATAAATAAATGTGATCCTCAAGGTATTTGTGATTGTGTGCCTTGCGAATGTCTGGACTGCCAAAAAGTAAGCCATAAATATACTGGAGACCAGACAGCGTATTCCACTAAAAAAGACAAACTTAAAGTTTGTATGTCTAATGCATTAGAATCAGAACGACATCTTAATCATATATTACACACCGATTGTGATAGATCAAAAAGTTGTTCAGGTAAAAAGCTAAATCATTCTTATATTTCAAAGGGTTCCAAGTCCGATATATTTATATATCACACATATCCGAGTTATATAAACAATTCAATTAGAAATTCAGGAATAAGAGAATCTCCAGATCAAATTCATGATGACGCCCAATGTCGACGCATCATCAGCAATACAAAAAGCAAAGATTACAAATGCAATAAACAGTCGAAGAATAAAGACGATAGGAAAGCAAGACATTTGAAAAAAGACACTGGAAATATAAGATTTCAAGTATCAGAAACTACTATTTCAGCAGTATCGTCGTATCCAACAATATCATACACTGTCAATGAAAGTGGAAGTATAATGCCAATTTCCAAAAAACAAACTACTAGATCTTCGCAGCAAAGTTCTTGCAATAGTTCAGGACATGATCATTCTGATTATTTGATTAGATTTCCAAGAACACCAGCTGAGACTTGTATAAATGAAGTCATGAAATTCAGCTTAGATAGGAAACTTAATTTCAACCGTTTAAATGTTTCGTCAAAAGCAAATAATGAAAGCGATTGCATGAAATCACCAAAGACTTTTATGAGTATTCAAAATGAATCATGTTATCCAAAACATTTTAGTGAAGAACCTTGTGATCAGTTCAATGCAATTGATTACAGAACATGTAAAAATTTGGATTTAAAAAAGTCATGTGACTGCGTTTCTTGTGACTGTGATAGGTGTTCGTTTACCAAACAAAGATTTAAGAAATGTAAATGTGACTGCATAGCTTGCAATTGCAGTGGAGCTTGCCTTAGTGAAGACCAGTCTATATATAAACAAAAGAACAAGGGCACACAGACACGGCTAAAAAAATTCCAAGATCATGGGCAAGACAGTTTAGAGAGTGAGCAATTTTTCAAGTGTAACCCATGTCGTTATTCGACATTATCGCATTTCAAAGATGATGAAATATCTAGGAATGAAGATATTGTATATTCAGACAAACATATTAATATAACTAACAGATACTGTCCTTACGATTACATTTGCCACTCACAAGACTCGTATTCCAAATATAATGTAGATTTCTTGAACATACCTATACATATAAATTACGAGAGTGTACAGAACACTTTACGCGAAGCGAGAGCGTTTTCTATAGAGTTATTGCAAATATTAGAGAAATGTGAAAAAGTGAACAGAGAATTTGAAAGTGTATCTCAAAAGATAAAATATTCACAGGAATCACTTTTGCAAAGTAATATTTTTCCTATGCAAAACAAAAATGATAATATTGAAATGTCAAATACAGAAAAAGAAAGTAAAATTAGAAATGAGGAACAGTCCAATATATACGATAATGAAGAAAGAAACCAATGTATATATCAAAATGATGAATCAGAGAAGAACCAACAGGAAAATTCGCTTATAGGGAATGAAGAGATAGTAAATGAAAATAATTTGAGTAACAACCATGATATTAATGTTTTTGCACCAGAGTTACCCTTAGTGACTAACACCGATAGTCAAAAAGGTCTGTTGATATGTCTGTCACCAAAACCAAGTATGAAAACACAATACATCCATACCCTTTCGTCGTATATATTTGACGAAGTGTGTAAACAATTATTCAATGAACGACAAAAACGAAAATTGAGAAATAGATATACTAGGAAGTACCGAATACTAATAAAGCGAGCTATAACTACAGCCAGACCATTTAACTCAAACAATACTGCTAATGGTTCGGGCACAATCACGTCAGAGAATGAATCAACTCAGGTGGTAGTGGATGAACAAAAAATTGCTATTCAAACGAAATATGTCGAAGATCCGATAAATCTTAAAGTAGAATATAATACGATAGACAATTTATTAATTGAAGATATAAAAAAGTTGAGTGCAGTGTTTAATAACACTAAAAAATCAAATCAAGTTCAGGTAAGATAAAATACCAATTGTATTTTGCTTGTATTATTTTCGAGTAATATTGCTACAAACCCACTTAAAATGTTCAGGAACAAAAACAAATACAAGATAAGGGAAACTTTGGTTTACTCAAAGATGTCTGTTTGGATAACAAAACAACCAGTGAGGCTATAAGTGTTACTACCAAACTGCCCGTTCTGGAAAAAAACGTAGAAGAAGTTGTGAAAACAATGTGTACAAAGGCAAAAGCGGTAGAAAATATTCAGGTTCCTAAGATTTGTTACGGAAACAATGATTTGGTAAGGTGGAAATATCCGTTATTGTTAGTGACATATTTACTAATCGAATATATGAGTACAGATTTTGATGTGAAGTTATAGATCAAAAGAAGACCCAACAAATTAGCCAGTCAACCAAACGTATATATATATTCATCAATCTTGATTTTAACAAGAATACATTTTAGTTTAACTCTCCGACACATCTTATGTTGCTTCAAATCATATAATTAAATCATATTTTGCCTCTGATTAGCTGTGACGTTTGTTGATATAGTGACAATCCTAAACAATGGCTGTTTGACAACCTTTTTCAGACAGACATGAGAGTACGAGTACAAAACCAAATACCGAAAGTTAATGATCTTGTTGGAGTCGAAAATAAGCTTCGTATTGAGGAAAATGCTGCGGTGACTATTAAAAAGATAATCCATTTCCTAAAACAGCAAACAACATAGTACCTACTCTACTGTTTTATAGAAAACAAATTTTGGGATTGAAAGACACATCGGATCCTTTGCAAATGAAATCCAAAATAAAATACTTAGGTGTTATGAAGGCTTCTTGCTTACAAGAAGCGCATTTTACAAACTTTATTCCTAATAGATTTTTTTAACCTAAACCCATTTCTCTTTATTGTTATGTTTAACTCTTAGTCTGTGAAATACTGATTTCCGATCATTTTCTTGTTCCCTTATTAATTTGACATATGATTTCATTATTATAATCATCACAGATTTCAATATTACCAAAATATTATTGTAGGCAAAACAGCATCGAAAATCCACAGATTTGATGAATTTCCCTTCTTTGACTATACCTGTTAAAAATATTCTTTCGAAATCGAGTGACATTGTGAATGCTGAGGAAAACAAAGTACATGCTATTGCCGTAAGTTTTTTTAAACTATAAAGATAAAAGAAACGAAAGAGGTGGGTCAAGCAACTTTGTTGTCTGTCACTGCCTAAGGAAGAACCGACCTCCAATCAAACATAATGACGAGGTTCTCATATAACGCGTAGCGGGTATACAAATAAATCCTTCGCCGCGCTTTGGTACCTTTGTATGTTTTTAAATGTTTGTACATACTACGAGTAGGTACATGAGTAAATTATATCTACATTCCGCAATGAATTTTCCTGGCTTTTGTTTTAGTTCAAAGAACAATGGTCCAATTATTCCATCTATATTGGTAACTTGGTAATTTGGCATTTTATAAATCGATTAATTATTTTTATTTGCTTGATTGGCAACTATTTAATTATACCTACCTGCGTTTGCATCTTACAGTCCGCAAAGAACAGCTGTGACGCAATGAAAGTAAGTTTCACAGGCGTAAGGAGAGTTTCAGATCACACTATTCTGGTCAAGTGGAACCCACCACGAAGCACGAAGGACATTCAGGGTTACGAGGTTCGTTATATCAATTGGTATTACCTGTTCCATCCCTCTGTTCCATTCCTCTAGCGGCACGCAGCCAACACAGCGTTTGAGAGGGAGCGGGTTATGAATCTGCAGCATGATGAATATGACTACCTAGGCAGAGAATCTTCTAATAAATAAAATCGTAAACATCGCGTGTCTGTACATTGAAGATATTTGCAAAAAAAAATCGAGGGGTCTAAGGATAAGTAATAGAACACATTTCAATCATTTTTGGAATTTTTGTCTGTTTGTCTGTTTGTCTGTGAATTTGTGCACGCATCACTTAAAAACTACTGAACGGATTTTGATGGACTTTTCACAAAAACATAAAGCTTAACTTAACTTAACATTTAGTCTTTATTTCATCGCAATCGGCTGAATCAATCAAAAGTTATTAGGGGTTAGTATGCAATATATTGCACGTAATAGTATTTCCGTACTATTCAGATTGCGATGCGGGAAATGGAGTGGTAGTGGGAGTGGGAGTTAGCGTGGGCGTGGGAAAAGGGGAGTGGGTGTGGGAGCGTGTGCGGAAGCGGAAGCTGAACCTGAAGCGGGAGCGGGAGAGGGAGAGGGAGAGGGAGCGGGAGCGGAAGCGGGAGCGGGAGCGGGAGCGGGAGCGGGAGCGGGAGCGGGAGCGGGAGCGGGAGCGGGAGCGGGAGCGGGAGCGGAAGCGGGAGCGGGAGCGGGAGCGGGAGCGGGAGCGGGAGCGGGAGCGGGAGCGGGAGCGGAAGCGGAAGTGGAAGCGGAAGCGGAAGTGGAATGGGAGCGGATTCTGCAGTTCACGCGAGCAGAGCCGCGGGTACAGCTAGTACTAAACTAAACTATTACTACACAAAGAAGCGACATTCGCCTCCCTCCGCCAGTTTGCACTATTGGGCTGCCAGGCTACCGGCGCTGAGTGATCGACGCTTTAGTTAGAAAGATAAGCTTCTATGTTGTTGACGTATAACGTTGTCCCTCTCTCGATATCGCTCGGTGCAGCAGCTAGTCCTACAAATATTTACGCTCACACATGCACGTATACGAACAGGCTGGTGCATCTGTACAGTAGTAGTAAATCTGTTCGCTTGTATGGGGTGGTATGTCTGGTGCAAATAAATTCAGCGAATGGCACTGCCCGATTTTTTTTCATTTATTCGTTGACAACTTTGCGTAAAGACCTCTTCCTACCTCTGAATAAAGAAACCGTTCTACATATGTTGCGAGAATGTTGCAAAAGTCCGTGAAGTAGGGCCACAAAGTTGTGAAAAGAAATGACCTATACCTCATACCTCTAATCTAAGCCTAATACCATGAAGCAAAATAATTTTTCGCACCTCATAAGTCACCTCAAAGTTTTTTCCTTCATGATTGACACTAACTGGTTATCAAATTAGATAACAGATGCACATTTTAAAATCATCTGTCATCTAATTTATTAACCAATTAGTGTCAATCATGAAGGAAAAAACTTTAAGGTAACTTATGAGGTGGGAAAAGTTATTATGCTTCATGATATGAGGTGTAATTGACGTTGTTCTTGTGCAATGAAACGCCATCTATTGCTAAGACTAGCAACTAAAACTGAAGTACCTACTAAAAATCACTGTTTCTTTATCGAAATCATTTTAATTATAGATATTTAGTCGTAACTTCTAGAAATCATTTAACAATTGGTTTTATGCAGTTAATGGTGGACGGTCGAGCTGTGCAGAAGATTCTCAGCCCGACTCGGTGCATGGCAGTGGTGACCTGCTTGCCTCAAACCGACAAGGTCTTGCTGACCATCCGAATACTCACCACCAACTCTGGCCATAGCGACCATTATCTATCTACCACCATTGTCTACCGTCCTCATTAATAAGTGTGTTAGGTGCTAATGTATACTAAATACATAGTTTTTAAGTAAAATGAAACAAACCGTTAAATATTTACAATAAAATGAAAATCGAAATATGTGGTAAAGTAACTACTTAACAACAACAACAATGTTTTATTTTATTAAGTATTGTACCACAGAAATCCTATCAAAATAGAGCGGTTATAGCAACTTGTTTACTTCAGTCTCGCGCGTACCGATTTTCGAACACAGCACGCTGCGCGCATCATTTATGCCTCATGGTCACGTGTCTAGTGAGCAGATACAGTTACGCAGTTAGAAATCGCGCAAAGGCACTATTGCAGATTTTTTTTTTCGATGTTTACCTGACCTTGACTCGGCGCGAAACGAGTATAAACGTTTGATAAGTTTAGATATTGCACATCTTTGGCACGCGTGTCGCGTCTACTTCACCATTCTAACTTGATAGGATTTCTATGTATTGTACAGTCATTGTATTGCCTTTTGCCTCCTCGGCTGCTTGTTTGATGCTGACTGTACCAAGGTTTTGTTTGAATATATTTTGACTAGTTCATCATCAGCCGATCGAACTACGTCCACTAGTTGACAATAGAATGCCACTTTGATTAGGATGTCTATAAGGGGATTTTCCATAATCACCACGCTTGGCAGGCGGATTGGTGATCGCAATAATGATCTTTATATACACAGGAGAACTTGATGTCCGTACCTGATTCAATCCCTTAGTCGCCTTGACGACACCCACGGCAAGATTGCGGGTGGCTCTATTCAAAGCCGGAAACCACTTGTCGCCCCTTGTTTGACTATTTAGTAGATACCTGCATATGAACAAAGTGTTGTACAAATTGCACTAACATTGTTAAACAACTTGGGACAGCGTGTTTAGTAACTTTTATAGTGTCTTGTCTATGAACACAATGTTTTAATTACTACAGTTTGACAAATCAATTTCCTTCCATGGACCAGTATCCAGTGGACCGATTACAAATATGAAGTCGTGCCAGGGCCCGAGATACTAGAATCTGGGGTCCTTCAGAGGCATTCCGTGTCACCGAATAATTTCTGACAAAATAATTAACCTTTCCTCACGAAAATATTTCACTCGTAACATAAATACTAAAAATGCATTATATTTGATTTTAAAACGAAATAAGATGATTACCTTTATCGTTTTATGTGCTGTATAGTTTAGAACCGTCGCCTCCCGGTAAAAAAGTAAAGTGTCAATGTTGAATGAGAGCTGTTCATAAATTCACACTCTGTCTTATATATTTCAAAATCAAGTAAAATCAATTGGCGCTACAAATTAGATACGTCGTTTCTAGACCAATTTTTTATTTTATTACTTTTGACCCTATGGCACCTTTTCTGTGAGCCCCTATACAGCTACCCGAGGTAAATCCTATAGACGTTGTGTAACCCAGCAAGTACAAACAATGATTATTTCTAATTTATGGCTTTTGTCGTAATATTGTCTTTCACCGAACTATTTACTTCTTTCTATTTACTTAAATCTAATAAAAATACTATTGGTACAAACACTATTTACATAGCTTCACCGGGAATCTAACTCGGGCCTATTGATTTGAAAGAAAATGTATTTCAATAAGTTCGTACGACTGGATTCGAAACTCAAGCACAATTATATTTTATTCATTCATTCATTCATCATCCATCAGGTTATTCCTGTCTCCACTGCAGGAGCGCAACCCTCTCTCATCTGCCGGAGACAGACGGAGGTTTTATTCGCAAATGTTTTATATTGCAATTGCCTACTCAGAACTCAAATTTTACCACTGCGCCGGCCCATAAACAGACTTGAATGAAGAATATATTTGATGTCACTGACTGACAGACGTCAGTATACGGCCGCCAGGACCCGGCGTATATTTATGAATACTCCCAAACATATGGACAACTTTTGGCGAGTTCGACTGGAATTATATTTAATTTATTTCGTTTACGTTTAATATATATAATGGATACTATAAAATATTGCAAACTGTGCCTAGTGACAGATGTTAAGATGTACAGCATGAATACATCGGTTATCGAAGTGTATTCGAAACTTCTTCATCTGCCTGTGAGTGTTTTTTTTTATTTGATTTCTCACTCATCAAGCGAGAACTGTGTTTTGTATTTCTTGAATACTACTTTAGAGTACGAGCTTCAATGGAAACATTTCAGTTGAAGTGTGGGTCAGAATGTACGAAAGGGCCCTATGGATTAAAAAAAACTGGCATGTTTTGTGAAAAACGACAAATTACACCAATAAGCTACATATACACCGCCTTTGTACACTTTCCAAAAATCTGTAACTATTTTTATTGTTATTCTTAATTTGTGTGGTGCAATAAAGAGTTTATCTATCTATCTGTGTAGCTGGGGGTGCGGCCGCCGAGTGCCGGACTCAAATTGTACCAAAGTCTTTTAATAATAGGACTTAAGATAATGATCATTGATCACTTCAAACCCAACTTGGCTCAGATTTAGATTTGCAACCCATGATTTGCGGTTTCCGATGTTTACTATTTGAAAGATTATATTATTTTACACGTGATTACAGAATTTTAGACTTCAGAAACTTGTAGTTTTTGAGATGTAAGCTTTTAAAAATATTTAATTTATCATTATTTTTGACGTTTGCTTGGTTTAGTGGTTGACATTTGGTCACTGACGTGTAGTAGCATTTTGTTATGACTGATTGTGATGTGAAATATTAATAAAAAAATATTATATACAATATTTTACAGTCTTTTAAAATACTATGTAACACATACACAAAATAAATAAAAATAAAAAGTGATTGATTATAATTTAAAGACATATGAATTAAAAAACGAACGCTGTTTGAAACAAAACGCAATTCAGTTATGGCGGCCATTTCAAAACATCTGATATTTAAAAATAGGTAAATTATGTACATACATCAAAAAAAAAAAAATAGGTGCGAGGAGCGACCAAAGGGAGCGACGAGTGGCTAGGTTCCTGGTGACCATGGAGCGAGTGGAGCGAGCGACAGGATCTAGGCAACTGTTACCCAAAAATGGAGTCAGAACCCTCCCCCCCACCCCGGCAGCCAAAAACCTCTCCCTGTAAATCATGGGTTGTTAAACGTTAAGAGCACCCCTTCTATGGCCAACCCCAAAAATAGGTGCTAGTAGCGATCGAAGGGAGTGACGAGCGGTTAGGTTACTGGTGACCATGGAGCGATGGGAGCGAGCCACAGCACCCAGGTAACTAATTGTTACACAAAAAGGGAGTCATAGGTAAAAACTTCTACTATGAAGCAATAAACGTGACATAACCTCATAATTAAAAAAATATATGTCTCGAAAACTTCGCATTTCCGAGAGAGGGGGTGGTACCAGAGGGTGACCCTCCTCCCCCCTGCCCCCCTCCCCGCCCAAAATCGTGGGTTGTTAGACTAAATTTTTTCCCTAGCTTTACACAGATCATAATTTTAATTTCGTTATCTCTTACAGGTATTTGAAAACCAGCATCATATTTGTTACGAATGTGTGGCCTTATTAACAAAGTATCAAGAATTTTACGCTAAATGCAATCGAGCCCACAGTTTACTCACTGCTGTTCAGTCTGATAACATGCAGGTGTGTAATTATTAATAATTTTAATAAGTAGCATACCTACACATAAAAATTAAAACCTTGTAAAGTATGCCTGGAAAGGCAGGTTTACGGTGAAACTAATGTATATACCAAATTAAGCTGCAGAATGTACCTGTTTTCCATGCAAGATATTCTTATTAATGTTTCATGACAACCACACAAGACATAAGAGAAATTTAAGGTTTGGACCAGATGTTGGCATTAGGCTATTAAAATGCTTTACCAATAAACAATTGATTGGTTGATATAGCTAACCAACGAAATAAATTAATTTATGATATTACCAGGTCACTTATTTGGCGTATTTGTATTGTAGATTCATAATGTGTTCTCATTTATTACAATGAAAACATGTTAGATTTAAGCTTGCATAAAATTAATTAAAGACAATAATAATAAAATAGAAATTGCCCATAGGTTCTTGCATGCAGCAATAATAATAGCAGGTGTAATGAACAGATGTAAATAATTTTGTGTCAATTTACAGACAACTACTCAAACAGTCAAAGAAATAAACAGAAAACAATACAGTCTGGAATCAAAATTAACAAAGACACCTGTAAAGACTTACAATGTTGAATTTCAACAAATTAAGGACTGCCCTGATATTGAAGTGAGATTTATTGTAGATGAAATAAAATCTGAGGTGGATAGACTTGACAATCAAGGAAATGTTGATAGCAAAGTACAAATAAATAATCATTTACCCAATGACAATATAACAAATGAAATCGATGAATCTGAACAAAACCTAGATAATTTTCCATGTGATATTTCTGATTCTGATGTATGCTTCACTCAGAAAAAGAAGAAGAAACGCAAAATAAAAGTTAACAACAGATCTAAAACTAGGAAAAAGAAAGATAAAACTACAGACATTCCTGCTGTTAAAAATGAACTTATAGGTGAATCTTTTAGTGATTTAGATGATGAACCTTTAACAAAAAGATTATTAAAAACTACTGTGGATACTGAAAACATTGAAACTCTAGAAAATGCACAGAAAACTACAAATGTAGATAAAAAATCAAAAGAAACAGGAAGAAGAAAAAGCGGTCCAAAATTCGATGCTAGTTACTTTGAAGACTATGCAACAGTAGTGACGCTGACTCCGGAAGATGCAAGAAAGGAGATTCAACTCAGAAAAGAGTCTAGCAATTACATTAATTGCCCATACAAGTGTGCTTTGTGTTTTAGAGGTTATGAAGCTAAAAGCACATTTGAAAACCACATGAAGAGACATAGTGTGGTAAGATATTATTTTTCATTTGTAGTGTGTCTGTTTTTTTCTGAAGCCTCCAATATTCGAATGTAGCCATTCATATCTGTGCACAAACCAGTACCATTGAGTACTATTAATACTACTAATAATATTGCACACCAGCAGAGGTTTAAGGATTGACAAAAGTATACTTTTATATCAGACTTAGACTTAAAGCACATTAAAAGATACCACAAAAAAATTATCAATCAACCAGACACAATCGACTTTTTATTGTTGTATGAAACTTGTATGATTTTGTATAAATAAATTATAATGATAGATAGATAGACATTTATTCACTGACACAACACAAGTTCACAAACAAGTAGAAAACATAAATTGCGTGGACAAAACATAACATATCGCTTCGCGGGCACCCAACGAGACACAATAGAACTTCTACTGTTTGGCATAATAATAGTTTGTATACTATGAGTACTATGATATAGTAGGTAGTTATAGTTCGGGCATTCAGCAATCACTACTCACGAGTTTTGTCACATCTCTGGCACACTCTCTGTTAATTTGTCAAGTCTTTTTATAAAAGAATTGGTTTTAATGTTTTATTTTCTTTCAGGAATATGGTAAATGGGAATGTCAGTTTTGTCACTTAAGGTTTCCTGAACAGAAGGCACTCTACAAACACCAGTTCACGTGCCACAAACGAAAGTTCTACTGCAAGATCTGTCCATACACTTGTTTTTGCACGTAAGTATCTTCAATAGAATATACTTAATTCTACAAACAGTAACTATTTTTAGAAGGTAAAATATTACAATTTAGGCTGCCTTATCGCTTATGCGATTTCTTGAAGACAATCTTTACATAGAAGATATTAGATAGGTAGATAATCCATTTATTCTTAAATACAACACAAATACAATGTTACATACTGGAGTTGTTCTCCTATTGAACTGATATCAATGAGTATTATAAAGCATTTATTATCTTTATTATAGATGAGCAGCAAATATGCTAATCTATTTCACAGTGTTGTATTTTAACTTCTAAACTGTACTAGCTTTAAGGCAGTTTTCAAGCCGATTCTTAAAAGAGTTTATCGATGTGGTGGAAACCACATCGTCTGCGAGCGTGTTCCACGATTAAGCAACTCTATTATTTTGAAAGTTAAATGCGCCAAGGCGGCGATGCTGTTCGCAACACACGACGTCAAGGGGTATCATGGGGCGAAGAGCGGGCGAAGGAAAGCCACTTTGCGACATTAGATTGCGCAAAGTGGTGATACAACGTCTCTGCCTAACAACGTCTCTGCCTACCCCTCTGGGACCAAGGCGTGGGCATTATGTCATGTCATGAAATGCGACATTTGAATTTGAGTTAGTGCGGCTTTTTTCTATGGTGTCTTCGCAATGTATATGCCATATGTCGTTCATTGTGAACATTTTGTGCAGATCTGGCAGGTTATATTTGTGTGCATATGTCATGCAATAATTTCTATAATGTTTTCATTCCAGACATCAAGCAAGAACGCACATGAGTTTACATAAGGGCAAGAAGTACCCATGCAAAGAATGTGGTGAAATTTTCAGGTACATTTTATAGTTTAAAGTCCACACCTACTACAAAACATTCGGTCTAAGTAGTGAAGTGTGCGGGCGGAGGTAACTGCTCGCTGATTGGCTCGGTCAAGGTCGCGCCATGTCTTGATTGGTCGGAGCTAAGATGACGTTGCGCGCGGTTGGTGCGTGGCATCTTGTTAAAGAACAAAACCTTGCAGAAGCCTTATTCGATTTGTGCTACTTTTCGTTTTAACCCTGAAGACCAAGTGCATGTAATGGCTTCCAAGTATGTAATAGTGTCTTTTGGACTGCAAATTAGCTGCAAAATTGCATTTTGGATGCTTTATCAACACCAAAAGGTTTCATGTTTTGCGTCGAGCAGACGGACTCTCCCGCATCGATAGTAACCGTGAAGAAAGCAGTTCAGTAGTTTGAGATAAGTTTTCCAGCTTTTAGCAGTTACTTTTCAGCTCAGATGAAATCACTTTAGTAACTTACAGCTGATAATCAGCACAGCAGTTTCCATATTTGTTTACTCCTCGTATATCCGCATCCCCGTCTCCGAAATACTAACTTAAAGTATACTACAATTGCAGCATGCCCAACAGCCTGCTAATGCACAAGCGCGTAAAGCACGTGACGGCGTGCGTATGCGCGCTCTGCGGGAGTACGTTCGCCACGCAGCGCGGCCTGTACGCGCACGCCATGCTGCTGCACAGGCAGGTCGGTCATGTGGTAGCCGGGTTGGTTGTGCACTCGCCTCGCGTTCATGAGGCCCTGGTACAAACCCCGCCCGTACCGATGAGTTTTTCCAAACTTAAGTACGGTTTGTTTGTAACTAGCTGTTGCCCGCGGCTTCGTCGGCGTGGACAACTTGACATCACAAACTATTATATATTTTCCGTAGGAATGAGATGTTTTTCGGGATGTTTGTCGTTTTGACGACCTCCGTGGCGGAACGGGTAGCTCTCGGACTGCCACGCCGGAGGTTGCGGGTTCGAATCCCGCCAGGAGCAAATGTTCGTATGATGAATATGAATGTTTGTAACCAAATGTTGGATGTTTATATATTTATTTAAGTATGTCTATCCGTTATCAAGTAAGCATGGCTCTGCCTAGTTTGGGACTGGATAATTGGTGTGAATATCTGAAATATTTATTATTATTATAAAACTATCGTTGTTTCTATATCTTAGGACAAAAATTCTATTTTGGCTTCTATTGACCGTATAAAGATTCCCCTCATACAGTTTTTGCTACAATATCTCCCATGTACAGACATAGACCAGTTACAGTTTCATTAAAGGTATACATTCTTCATTCCCCAATTTTCTTTTCTAATATGTTTCTAACATACAATTAGACGATGATTTGGATTAATTAATTGACTAATTCATGCGTTGCGTATTTCAGGAGAAGAATGAAGAAAAGGGCCCGAACTGTGTGGATTGCGGAGTGCAATTTGCGACGGAAACAGCTTGGAAACGACATTTGGTCCTCTCTTCTAAACACAAAGTCAGGTACGAACAAGGAATTTCCGTTCCCTATCAATCCTCCCCAATAGAATGCCACCTTTAATACGCTGTTCATTGGGGGATTTGCCATAAGCACTATGCTTGGCAGGCGGATTGGTCGTCACAGTAATGATCTTCACATACACAGGAGAACTTGCTGTCCTTACTTGGTGCAATCATTTAGTCGCTTTGACGACACCCACGGGAAGATTCGGGGTGGTCCTATTCTAAGCCGGGAACCACGTGGCACTAATATCTACATATTATGGCAATTTATTATCACAAGTTCAATTTCCATCACGCTGAAAGTATGCGAGGACAGTAAAAAGTGTAAATTTCATCATATCAGCCCTTAGACGTCCACTGTTGGACATAGGCTTTCCGTTGATCCGCGGTCTCCACTCCGGAACTCGTCTGCGCCACGGCTGTCGGTTCTGCGACAGATGTGGCCCGCCCACTGCCACTTCAGCTTGCTGATCCTTTCGGCTATGTTTGTCACTTTCATTCTTCGTCGGATCTCTCATTACAATAAATAAATATAAATATCTCAGACATTCACACCAATTATCCAGTCCCAAACTAGGAAGAGCCTGTGCTATGGTTACTAGATAACGGATACACATACTTAAATAAATATATAAACACCCAAGACTTGGGTACAAACATTCATATTCATATTCATCATACAAACATTTGCCCTTATCGGGATTCGAACCCGAATTCGAACTAAATACCTTTGTCTTTAAACATTGTGTTGTACATTTGTTTTCCAGCAATGGGTGCGAGTTCTGTGGCGACACGTTCTCCGACGAGGAAGCCCTGAAGGGCCACATGAGGGTGCACACGCGCCGGCAGACCAACCGCGCGGACGCCGTGCCGCTGCCGGCGGCCTGCACTGTGGTCAGTTGCATTTGTAATCAGCAGACTCCACCTCCCACGGCCTTTCGACGGCCATATAGGCCGAATCACAGGGGAGGTGCCCGGTACTTTCTTCTCATCTTCTCAGGGGGCCAGTGAGACCTGGCGCCACTTCGACCCTTCAGGATCTTTTGTGTCAAACCCCTGTCCAGCCTATTTAGTGGACTTCGCACACGCCTTAAAATTTCTTTGGCATGTGCAAGTTTCCTCTCGATGTTTCCCTTCACCGAAAAGCCTGTAGTATTATAAATAAACCGTACTTAAGTTTCGAAAATACCCAGTGTACGAGCGGGGTTTGAACCCACGACGAAGAACATAATGTGTGAAAGAATTAAAACATTGTTTCCGTTCCAGTGCGACAAGTTGCTGACCAACCGCGCGGAATACAAATCGCATATGACGTCACAGCATCCGCTGTCTGACGTCGCGAAGCGGATCGACGCCAAGGAGCAGATACAGTGCGTGTGCGAGGTGTGCGGGAAGGTTTTTAAGGTCAGCACTTACTGAATGACGTCAACTAACAAAATCATAATATGCTTTATTGTGTACCAATACGTATAATAATCTATAAACAATTTAACAGAATATAATAATAAATATGTCAGACATTCACACCAATTATCCAGTCCCAAACTAGGCAGAGCCTGTGGTATGGTTACTAGATAACGGATAGACATACTTAAATATATAAACATCCAAGACTTGGGTACAAACATTAATATTCATCATGCCAACATTTGCCCCTAGCGGGATTCAAACCCGCAACCGCCGCCGTGACGAAGGATGATTCTAGTGTCCAATATGGCGGCCTTATCGTTAGTGCTGGGGAAAGTCCGGAAGTTATTTATTTGCTCACTCATACAGTCAAACATTTTAATGTATTTCGGAAAATTTTGAATCGCCGAAAATGTGTTGCCTAAACCAAGGATATCGGAAATCGGTCATTTTCCAAAAAAAAATTAGTGTTTTGTTACAATAATATATAGTGTAAGTTGTCATTTTATTTAACTTATAGTCTTCCACTTCCTCATACTGACCGGTCCTGATGACCCCTGTATACATCATCAGGTTATTTTTGTCTCCACTGCAGGAGCACAACCCTCTCTAATCTGCCGGAGACAGACAGAGGATTTTGCCTACACTCCCCGCGCTGGCCAGACGGGGTGGGGAGGCCTGATTGATGTTTTATAATGTATTCCCTCAGTCGCCTTGTACGACATCCACGGGAAGAGTTGGAGTGGTCCTATTCTACTCTACCGGAAACCACACGGCAATACCCCTGCATACGTACTTTCAGAAACAATGCTTCCTGCTCTACCATCAACGGAAGCACACGGGCGAGCGGCCGTACGCGTGCCGCGAGTGCGGCAAGACGTACGCGTTCCCGGGCGCGCTGTCCACGCACAGAACGACGCACACGCGCGCGCGCCTGCACCAGTGCGACATGTGCCACAAGGTGTTCACCTTCAGGAGCGCGCTCAACAAACACGTTAAGGTCAACTTCAGCTACACACGTTATTGGACACATCATGTCAGCCCCTAGAAGTCCACTGGACATAAGCCTTCCCCAATGAACGCCCCTCCACCCGGTCCTCCGCCCTCCGCATCCAGCCGCTATCGGCCACTTTCAGGCAGTCGGTCCACCTGGTTATTGGACACGGAAACACATTATTGGTCGCACACTTACATTATTGGGCACTCATTTTAGACCAAAGTCGCCTTTTTACTTCAGTGAATAGGGTATTCACTGATTTCAAAGATAATTATTAATTTCAATACCGATATTATCGAGGATGTTTTTTTCAAGTACAATAAAGGATTTTTCTTTCTACCTGTACTTTATCTTAGTAGAAATACGTGGAAGTAAAAATTCCATGTATCCCCCTTAGTAGAAAAGAGTGGAAAAATATTCCGTTCTTCCCTACTAGTAGGGACAGACCAGTAGGGATATGTGGAATAGGTCACATTAATTAGCACATTGGCATTTATTGGTCGCATACACCTTTGGCCGTGTGGTTTCCGGTAGAGTAGAATAGGACCACTCCAACTCTTCCCGTGGATGTCGTACAAGGCAACTAAGGGAATACATTATAAAACATCAATCAGTCCTTCCCAACCCGTCTGGCCAGCGCGGGGAGTGTAGGTCAAGTCCTCCGTCTGTCTTCGGCAGATGAGAGAGGGTTGTGCTCCTGCAGTGGAGACAAAAATAACCTGATGATGATAATGATGATGATACACCTTTATTGTACACCATACACAGTGTTTGTCACAGAAACACGTTATTGCTCACAACGAATACTCACGGGTGAGCGTACGTACAAGTGCCTCAAGACGTACTCTCTCCCTAGCGCTCTGTCCATAAACAAGACGACACATCACTGCGACATGTGCCTACATGAAGTGTTCACCTTCAGGAGCGCGCTGAACAAACACGTCAAGGTGTAAGTTCACCACTACACACATTATTGGTCGCACACGTACATTATTGGGCACAGCTCAGCTTATTGGTTTCATAGGCCATTATTGGACACAGTGCAATTGTCACAGAAACACATTATTGGACACCACGAAAATACACGTGCGAGTGCGGCAAGACGTACGTTTCCCCCGGCGCTCTAAAACAACATCATCATCATCATCAGGTTATTTTTGTCTCCACTGCAGGAACACAACCCTCTCTCATCTGCCGGAGACAGACGGAGGATTTGGCCTACACTCCCCGCGCTGGCCAGACCGGTTGGGGAGACCTGATTGATGTTATATAATGTATTCCCTTAGTCGCCTTGTACGACATCCACGGGAAGAATTGGAATGGTCTTATTCTACTCTACCGGAAACCACACGGCACTAGAACAACACAAGAGTGAGTAGGCATTTTCTGGGTAAGCGCGCTCCACCTTAGGCCTCATCATCACTTACTATCAGGTGAGATTGAGGTCAAGCGCAGACCCATCAACAATAAAAAGAAACGCTATGGCGTCCCATATCCAGGTCTAAGCTGTGACTCAGCATTGAAGGCTGTACATTATATTATAATACTAGCTGTGCCCGCGGCTCCGCTCGCGTGGACTACAGAATTACCATTCCCACTTTCACTCCCACTGAAGTTCCAAATGAAGTCCAAACTCATCGCCATCTGAATAGTACCGAACATTAAAATTATACGTTGTTATTTTGCATGTTGTTACCTTACCTACTAATGTATTTGAAAACTAAAAATGTCCATAACTTATGATTGAGTAAACCGATGGCGATGAAATAAATTCTATATGTTACTGCGAGTTAAGCCCTATGTTTCTCTGAAAAGTCCATAAAAATCGGTTCAGTAGTTTTTAAGTGACACGTGCACAAAATAACAGACAAACAGACAAAAATTTCACAATGATTGATATGTGTTCTGTTACTTGTCCTTAGACCCTCCAATTTTCTTTTTTTTTTGCAAATATCTTCAATGTACAGACACGCGAAGTCTACATTTTTATATATTAGATAACTTCTATTCCAGGCCCACCTCGGCATCCGTCCTCACAAATGCTCAATCTGCGAGAAAGCGTTCCCCAACCCGTGCGATGTGAAGGTCCACATGAAGTATGTCCACTACAAGGTGCCGTGGCCGAAGCGCGACCGAAGCAAGCGCAGTGCCGACGAGGCGCCAGATTTATAGACATTTTATAGGCTTTAGAAATTTATATGAGATTAAGTTTTAGACATATTGGGAACTATTTTAATAAACGCTAATAATGTTATCCGTATGGTTTCCCTAACAATGTTTAGAAGACGTGTTCCTAGACTTTTGCACTACACGTTTACAAAAACCTATCTTGAAAATTACTGATCCTAGATTAGTCATTTCTCTCAAATGGTCTGGACAGCTGTCAAATTTTAAAAACAGCCATATCTCAGTAACTGCTGACCACTATTAACTTTATATAACTTTTTATATGTTTCCTTTCAAGGTACAGAACCATCCGTGCGTGTGTTCGACTTGTACTTGACCCTTTTTTTGTTCTGTCTGTAATTTAGCAACTGGTCTATTTTATTGTGTATATACATATCTAATCTTAAACCAAAACTTTTCCTGTACTAGGAAAAGTATACAAGGATAGGACAATAAAAAAATCTTTATTGATACATACATACATAATGCTCACGCCTAGGTCCCAGAGAGGTAGGTAGAGACGATGTATCGCCACTTTGCGCAATGTAATATTGCAAAGTGGCTTTCCTTCGTCCGCTTTTCGCCCCGTGATACCCCTTGACGTGATGTGTTGTGAACAACATCGCCACCTTGTTGAGGTACCACGATTAACTAGGGAAATAATTGTCCACCTCATCAGAGCCCTGCATGATTCGGTGAGGCTAATAGTGCCGGAGTTCGCCCTTCTCCGGGATGTCGGCACGCTTACGACCAGGCTAGCCCCTGGACACGCATCCACATCAGAGATACAATTAAAACAAATATAGCCCTGGCTCCTAAAATGGGAAGGCAAAGTCAAAATCATTTATTGCATATGAGCACACTTGGTATATTGGATCAACTTAATCAAGTACTTATACACATATATATTTTTTTCGACTACTGATTCCTAGGTGTTAGCGCTGTGAAGATGAAACGGCGAAACAAACTTCACGCAAGTTCCGGGGACGGAGCCAGGACAATATAAATACAATTGGACGACCTCCGTGGCGGAACGGGTAGTTCTCGGACTGCCATGCCGGAGGTTGCGGGTTCGAATCCCGCTAGGGGCAAATGTTCGTATGATGAATATGAATGTTTGTACCCAAGTCTTGGATGTTTATATATTTATTTAAGTATGTGTATCCGTTATCCAGTAACATAGCACAGGCTCTGCCTAGTATGGGACTGGATAATTGGTGTGAATGTCTGAAATATTTATTTATTTATTATTTATTTATTATTTAACTTAGTCTGAGGATTCAGGGTATTATTATATAATCTAAGGATTCAGGTTACAGCAGATCGTTAGGTCTATCTTTTGACATAAAAACACCAGAGGGCCGCAAGTATGAATAAAATAATCATAGACTTATAATAATAAATATAATCTAAGAAAATAATGTTAAAAAGTTCTACTGATTTTGTCATGTCATAACTGTCACATCATGAGTCAATGGCGAAAATAGGCAGTAAAAGGTTTGAAATCTGCCAATACACAAATTTATTTCAAAATACGTAACCATGTAAATTTTCAGTAGTCTCTGTAAACATGTAGAAAAAGGAACATGCAAAAAAGTGTTTACAAGACGGGGCGCGCAGGGCGGCACACTCCCAGTACAACCAAGAAGCATTCTAAAGTCAGAGTGAACATGTACCGGCCTAGATATAACTCGGAAGTAGTCGAGGAAGTGTTACCAGCTAAATCCAAGAAGTATGACAATGTACCTTCAAAGTACATGATCAACAGGGCCTGCAATGTCAGTCCTAGTAAAATCTCCAGTAAAAATACTGCGAGTTCCAATAAGAAAAGTAAAGTTAAAGATCAGGTGTGTCTGTAATTACATACTTAGGGCAAAGATAATATATTATTAAGTACTTAGGGCAAAGATCATATATTATAAGTACTGAGGGCAAAGATAATACATTATTAGGTACTTAGGGCAAAGGTCTAATACACGCTCCATAGAGGAAGCGATCGAGAAAAATAAGGGATCGAAAGTATTTGCCACGCGACTTGAGAGGAGCCACATGACGAAGTTGAGGACGTCTGATGGTAGGACCGTTGCCTCTAAGCCAGAGATACTTGCCGAAATGGAAGAGCTTTATGGACAACTGTACTCGACACACGCGCCAAAGCCTGCGGCCCAAGACACGGGCGATAGTCGCGCACCCTTGATCCGCCACTACACTGAGGACATCCCGGACGTTGAGGTTGAAGACGAAAGTCATGTCCAACTCACACGTCGACCTAGGCCCGGTGATCGTCGATAATGTCAATATCGAAGTTGTTCAGGAGTACGTCTACCTAGGACAGACAATACAGTTGGGTAGGAACAATTTTGATAGGGAAGCTGACAGAAGAATCCATTTGGGCTAGGCAGCATTTGGAAAATTGCGTCAAGTCTTCACTTTGCCTATTCCACAATGTTTAAAGACAAAAGTCTTTAATTAGTGTGTCCTGCCTACGGTGCAAAAACGTGGACACTAACTGTGGGCCTTATCCACAAGTTTCAAGTCGCTCAGCAAGCTATGGAGAGGGATATGCTCGGGGTTTCTTTGAAGGATACGATTCGTAATGAAGAGATCCGACGAAGAACGAAGGTGACCGACATAGCCGAAAGGATTAGCAAGCTGAAGTGGCAGTGGGCGGGCCACATCTGTCGCAGAACTGACGGCCGGCAGGGCAGACGAGTTCTGGAGTGGAGACCACGGATTGGTACGCGCAGGGTGGGACGCCCCGCCGCCAGATGGACCGACGACGAAGGTGGCCGGAAGCGGCTGGATGCGGAGAGCGGAGGACCGGGTGTGGTGGCGTTCATTGGGAAAAGCCTATATCCAGCAGTGGACGTCTAAAGGCTGACATGATGAAGAATATATTATTAAGTACTTAGGGCAAAGATAATATATTACTAAATCTTAGGGTCAGAGGAGGCCTGGCGGAGACTAATAATAGCCATGTGGTAACTCCATTAAGGGACTGCACGAGGGATGGGCAGCAGCTTCCGTGTATATTAAGATCATTAATGCGTTCACCAATCCGCCTGCCAAGCGTGGTGATTATCCCCCAATGGACAGCTCACCAAAAGTGACATTCTGTTGGGGAGGCTTATGTTCAGCAGTGGACGTATATAGGCTGATGATGATAAATTAGTAATTGTCTTCAAACGTGTTAGAGTTCGAATGTGGTAGCGTGAGAATACGCCGATATCCGCTGGATACATTGTACTCCTACATACAATTTAAAAAAATATTCTAACACTAGCTGGTGCCCGCGACTTCGTCTGCGCAGGATTAGTATTTCGAGTAGCTTATATTAGCGTGACTAGAAAAGAACTAACATTATGACATTAAAATTATAATTTTTAGGCGCACGCCAGAATAGCTCGCACATGGTGGATTTTTTTACTATTTACTTGATATTTTGGACAATTCACACAATATCTTTATAAATTGTAGCCTATGTGTTATTCTGATGTATAAAGCTATATTATTGTAAAGTTTCATTAAAATCCATTCAGTAGTTTTTACGTGGAAGAGTAACAAACATCCATCCATACTTACAAACTTTCGCGTTTATAATATAATAAACGCGAAATAATTCTGGAGCCATTAGTTTATAACTTTTTTTTATTGAGAAATGAGTTTGTCTACAAAGGCAGGCTTACCTCTATGTTTATTTTAGTATCAAACCATCCTAATTGAGCAGTACGGCTTCGATCCTGTCCTGCCTGAGAACATTGATCGTCTGAAAGCACTCAAGAAAGTCCTCTGCGATGGCGCGCCCAGGATGGACAATAGTTCACAGTACAGTGACCATAGAGTGGTGTCGGACGGCTCCCAGTATCGTAGGTTTAGTGCTACGTCTCCGAAGGTAACAAATAAAATCGGTTAATAATACTAAGACGTGCTTTGTACTCGAGTGCGATTCGCTCGATTCCTACTGGGTACCTAGTTATTCCCAAATGAGGGAGTTGTCCCATTTGGCAATATATTTTTAGAAGTTTGTCTCAAAATCCCCACCAGGTAACTCGTTCATAAAATTAAATCTACATACCTATTTTCAAAATCAAACTTCTTATGAACATTTTGTGTAATTTGTATATACCTACCAATTTGTATAGGACAAAACCAGCCTATGTTCTACTTGTGATTTTGTCTTGATTTTGTCGAAGTAATTTCCATATTATAGGGAATCCTGGTTACTACTGTAAATATGATAATTAATTGTCTGCGCTGATTCTCGGCTTAGAATAGGACCACCTCCATCTTACCGTGGGTATATCGTCAAGGCGATTATGATATTGTAGTCAGGAACAGACAGCAGCGTTTTCACTGCGATCACCAATCCGCCTGCCAAGCGTGATGTTTATGGCAAATCCCCCAATGGATAATCCCACCAAAAGTGGCATTCTATTTGGAATGCCTTTGCGCTGATGATGACGACTCTAAGGCATTAACCTCAGCCATTATTCGGAGAGGCCTCATTCCGAAGTGTCTATTACAAGCTGGTATATTTATTACTAGCTGTTGCCCGCGACTTCGTCCGCGTGGACAACTTAACATCACAAATTATTCAGTATTTCCCGTAGGAGTGAGATGTTTTTTCGGGATAAAAACTATCATAAGTCCTATTCCAGGACCTAACCTATATGTGTGCCAAGTTTCATCCCGATCCGTCCAGTGGTTGAAGTGTGATTGAGTAACAAACATCCAAACTTTTGCGTTAATAATATTAGTGGGATAACTTTTTTTCAAGGTAAAAAATAGTTCTCAGTACGCAAACCCCACGTGGTCGCGCATGGAACTGTCTGATGTCTCTAAGTGGTACAAAGTGGACACGGTGGATGACGTAGAGAAGTACGTCAACCCGACAGATCTGGCACCACCGACTGAGTTCGTGAAGGAGCTCGAGGAAGGTAAGGCGTCGGGAGGTCGGGGCTTCAAATCGTCTGTAGACGTTTGGCCAAAAAAAGTACATAGGCGTATGCTATTTATTGTATGGTATTTATTTTCGAGCAGCGAGATCCTGGACAGTTACGACCAAAGGAGGATGGGTCAAAATGTCCCTACTGATCAAGGATTTTCCATATTACAGATCTCTCTAGTCTAGAAAAACGCTTTGTAAATAACAAGCATATTCTTTCTGTTTTAATAGAATGCACGAATAACTGCTTATATATCTGGACTTCCATCATCATTACATCGTTTGTTTCAACGCTCATTGGCTCTGCGACAGATGTGGCCTGCCTTCTAACACTTTAGCTTACTATTCCTCTCGGAATAGTAAGCGAAGGTGATAGTGTGTTCACACCTGTTGTGTGAATGCAATGCACTGGCTGCAAGGCGAATGAGTGTCCTGGGTAAGGCTTACACTGAACACAAGGACTACAGGCTTCTGCCCCTTAGCTGCATAATAGATTTTATGCAGCGAACTGTGTGGGATGGATGCACCGTATAGTGAGGGGCTGACAAAAAAGAGCCCACAGAGTCGACGTGTCGCCGAATATACATGGCCCCTATAATAAAATTCCTGTCGGTTATGTTCCTGACTATTTTTCAAACTTACGCATTAAAGCTCCTAAAGATAATCCTTAGTACAATCCGAAGGGATCCTTTCACCTAGAAGCCCAAGCAAAAACCAACCAAAAATATACCTTCAAAAAAATTTCAGTTCAAAAAGAGACAACAAACCCGAAAAACATTCACATATCCGAAGTTCCGAGAATAAAATTCATTGCGGAGAAATTCTCTAGATTCAGAAAGAATGACATTGAAGTGAGGAAGTTGAACGAAAAGATTGTATGTGTCGAGTACGACGTATTCGACAGAAACGATATGGGGGACTGCGCTAAACCGATACAGATATTAAGAGCGTTCTTTTCTATAAAGCCCCCAGGGCCAGACGTATGTAATGGAAAAGGTAGGTATGCAAACAATGTAATTTTTCTAGTACATCGTTAGCAATTTCATCTTTCTAAGAAGCTACTTGACGGACATCTGGCATTGTGTTGAGACAGAACCTATACCAGGTTGTGCCCAGAGCCTTTGGCTATCAAATACTGAAAACCCTGTTAAATCCTGTACAGTAGTTTCAATGTTATCCCAGTCACAAATACATAGGACAAACAAAAAAGTTAAAGTTATTTATTTTTGGACTACATCAATGTACAGAAATTTTGATTATTATTTATGTATATGTATATAGACATATTTATTAAACACTTTTTGCCCTTTAAAATATATAATCTAATAAATATTACACTGATTTCCTAACTAGGATTTTTTCCTGTACTATGGGAATCAGACAAGGATTAACCAATTCACAGATAACATCCAGACCAAGACCAACTTGTACAAGTAGACAGTTGCCTGTCACTAATGGGAATGTGATCCCACGACCTCGGGCGCTCGAGTCTGTCTCTAGGCCAACGAGGCGGTCAATCATGAATGCTTTAATATTTTCTCCAATTCTAATTACCTAGTAATATTATCTTTGGTAATACTGAAGGAAGCTTGTCTCTGAGATACGTTGAATCTTAGTTCGAAGATCAGAGATTATTGCATTTCAAGTTATTTATTTATATAAATTACTATTACTTAATTTTTTTCAGAATCCGCTCCTCTCACTGAAATACCGTCGTTCATAAAGCAAAAGTACGAAATCGCTGACAACGACTTACAAAAACTCAACGAGAAGGAAATTGAAATCATAGACGAAAAGATAGCCGAAAACAAGCCCTACTTGGACGATTTGAAGAGAATACTAAAACGAAAACAAGATGCAAATAAGAAGAATAAAACAGCGCTAGATCTGCAGCATTTATACCAAATGGCCCAGATGGAAACCCCACATACGGACTATGATTTCTCCAAATTTTTATCTAAAGACGAACTGAACGAAGTTAGAGATTTGATTCTAAAGCGATGCGTCTCAAGTATTCACGGGATTAGTCGAAGGTGTATGAAACGTAAGAAAAAAACACATATTTCAGACAAGGACAAACCTGTCGTCCTATCTAAGAGCACTATAATGGATCTAATGCGTGACCAATCTGTTAAAACTACTGATAGTGAAGAAAATACACAGACGTCTTAACTATACACAAAAATTAGTCCTTGTATTTTTATCAACGTGAAAAGTGTAACGCTAATGCATTAAAAAATATTCCAAGTGTTTAAAAATATATATTTTATTTATAACTAAAACTCGTAACAAATTACATTAAACACGTAACATCTAAGACAGATAAACGTAATAGTAATTGGATTAGACACGTATATGTATATAGTAAAAATATATAACTAAGTAAAATTTTCGCATTATCAACTACTAATTCTTACTGACACATTTTCCAATATTTCTTGTTCCTCTTTATTAACTAAAAAACACTAGAGTAGCAAGTAAATTAGATTGTACATATTTGTATATTGACCCGAAAGCTCAGTTAGTAGAGCGTACAATTTGGTCGCAGGTTCAAGTCCTGCTTGTGCTTGCGTGTGATTTTTTTTTCAAATTTTTTTTTGGAGACTGGTTGAACATAAGGTAACACTTTTTATTTACTTTTCAAAATAGATCCCAAAAAGTGTTTTGCTTAATTTATGGTGTAATTATTACGTATACTACATTGCCAATTAAGTCTCCAGCCCTAGCACCTTATTAAACTATGACAAAGTTAAAATTTGAACGAACTTGGTTCTCATAGGGCACTAATGGTACATTATTTGTCATCGAATGGACTGTTAGACTGGCCTTGCATTTAGTAACATGCCTGTTTAGCTCGTCAGATCGGATCAAAATGAAAAAATGAAATAAAAAATCATTTAAGAATTTTAAGACATCAGTCTATGTAGCTATGTACGAACATAATTATGGGAAGTGGTCATTATGAAGTTGTCACTCTGGGAAGGGATCATTCTGGGAAGTGGTCATTATGGTAGTGGTCACTCTGGGAAGTGATCATTCTGGGAAGTGGTCATTATGGTAGTGGTCACTTTGGGAAGTGATCATTCTGGGAAGTGGTGATTATGGGACGGTACGTTCTGTACATAGTTCTGTAGGACAACATGGTTCTGAGTAGAAATGATTGACCTAGAAAACCATTCTTTCATTTTTACTCAGATCCTATTTGAATTGACTATATATACAGTGTACCTACATTTGAACTTAAAACTAGTATACCACAGTGGATAGACGTGATCTCATTATGTTTCTGTGTCATAGTCCATTTTCAATAACAGATTTACCAGTTTCAGGGTTTAGGGTGGGGTCGAGGCCCAGCTTCTTCATTTCCACTGCCATTTCGAACAAGTAGTCGTAGCATTCGGTCCTGTAACAAAATCAAACTATCAAACTTTCGGGAGCAAGTGGTCAACTTTCCCAAAATTTTACTTTCTTATTACATGGGGACATTCTGCGAAAGGGATATTTTACTTTCAAAAATCAGTGGTATGAGTTGCCCGTGGTGGCAGCCATTAAGAAAGCAGTGCTAGGTTATATAGCTTTGGGTTTATTCAGTTTTAGCTATATTTATTGCGTAATAAATGATTGTGAATAGAACTAATTTATCGATAATCCAAATAACTTCGTGCAATTGCAATGCCCTTTGCACTTCTGAAGCTGTAAGGTTTTTTTACGGGAGTCCAGCAAATCAAAAGTTATGGTGATATCCTTTGATCTGAGCGACACTCCCTCGGTGCTCTAGTGGCACAATCCACAGCTTTACTCTGTCAAAGCGTGTCTGCATGTTTGTATTCATCCTATATACTTGACATTGACAAAATCCTAAGGAAGACCATATGGACAACTCTTTCCGTGGATGTGGTACAAGGCGACTAAGGGAACACATTATAAAACATTAATCAGGCCCCCCCAACCCGTCTGGCCAGCGAGGGGAGTGTAGGCCAAATCATCCGTCTGTCTCCGGCAGATGAGAGAGGGTTGTGCTCTTGCAGTGGAGACAAAAATAACCTGATGATGAAAGCCTAAGGGATCAGATAGCCAAAGTAGCTAGTAAGTAAGTATTTACATAGTCTTCGCTTGCTGCCAGGTATCTGCCCACACGTACACTCCATGTCTTCTGACCAACACGGCGCTAGTCCCCGGGTATTTCTGCAATGTCTCCGCCATACTACCGGCGAGGTCCCGCTCAAAAGGAGTATTCTCTATGATGGGGACGACAAGTTTCTCATCGTAGCGAAGAAAGCGGCCGAGTTGTGCGTCTTTTACGCCCTAGAATGAAGTTGTATGATTTAAAATCATGCATTCTAGATAAATATTTAATTTGTCCTAAAATTGTCCGCTGTTTTAACCTTCAAGCGGGCGCGCGGTCATTTATAACGGCAGAAGTCGCGCGTAATGTTAAAGACCTATGGGATATTTCAGGGATCTAAAGCACTAATTAATTAATAATCATTATTTTTTTGTATTCATACACTTTATCTTTACAATATGTTATACACAATATGTTGAAAAAATAATTAAACACAAATAAAATCAAAATTATAAAATCCAATAATACAACTCAAATGAGCCCTGATTGCCGTGTAGTTTTGCGGTAGAGTAGAATAGGACCACTCCAACTCTTCCCGTGGATGTCGTACAAGGCGACTAAGGGAATACATTATAGAACATCAATCAGGCCTCCCCAACCCGTCTGGCCAGCGCGGGGAGTGTCGGCCAAATCCTCCGTCTGTCTCCGGCAGATGAGAGAGGGCTGTGCTCCTGCAGTGCAGACTAAAATAACCTGATGATGATGATGTATATATCATTTAAGTCATTTTGTATATGCATCACATGGTATAATGGTTTCGCCTCCGCACTTAGATTTTTATGTAACTTCCGTTTGTTGGTCATAATTCGTAACTAATTAATTAATTACTCATGTCATGACATGATCATGATAATTATTATAGTGAATAATCCAGTGTTTTTGATGGCTAGTCATAACATAGCCTTTACGTCACTACTAACTGAGTAGCAACATTCACTGTTAACTTGCTAGCATGTACTGCAGTGAGCGGGTGTGGATGGCTCCTATTTGCTTATTTATAACTTCTTTATTTGGAGCTACATACAGAGAAATATCATAGTCAGACGGGTACGGTATAGTCATGCGTGGTATCGATATTTACAGGTTAAAACTTAAGAAAAAACGATTTCATATAGATATTCGATATTTATCATCATATTTAAAAGTCACTGGTTTCAAACTGTACTCAAATACACGCAAGAGTTCCCTTTCTTACGTTTTTCACCTGTACCACACCAAGGTCGTAGCCACAGTATAAAAGTGTGCATGTGTGCGTAGATCCCCAGCGAAAAATTCCACAATGCTTTACATCCCTCCCTTTACATACCTTAATCATCTCCTGGTGGGTGATAACAAACTCCTTGTCGTACAGCAGCGTGCAGCGCACCGCGTGCGGCGAGTGCGTGTGGATGACTGCGCCCGCGCCGCGCTCGCGGTATGCGATCAGAAACAGCGGCGTACATTGACTTTTCTTTAATCTGGAACCAGACAGGTACCCACTTAAAAGTGTAACTATGTTTATCAATAAAAGAAGGAAGTTACCCACACTTGTACGGTGAAACCATACATTCCCAGCAGCGTCAGCGTTTTATATTATTCACTGAGTCTAGTCGCCGCGAGGCCTCCACTTTACGTCCGAGCATCCAGCGCAGCTCTGATCACATTGTTTTTTACAATAACTACCAATTTACTCAATGGTAAGTACTTTAGAGGTTCTTACAACTATCGCGAAGTTCGGCTACCGTACCGTTAGTATTGACCTATTGTGCCAAGACTAGCCTATGTAATAAAGGTTATTAATGTTGCATGATTCTATAAAATGCGGGCTAGCGGCGGACGACCCCGCCCCTCCTCACCCCGCGCACTCCACCTTGCAGCGACTGCGATGTTTGGTATCGACTCGAGTATGACAGTGGTGTTATGTACCAGTACTATCTACTGCTTTCAGTCCCTGATGTGACGTACCTTACTTAAGCATGATTAGAAAAACGTTATTGTTTTCATAAATATGTTACCGTTTTTCAACTGGTGGCAATTCTAAATCAACATCATCAATGGTCTGCACGAACAGGTCATCAGATTTCATGCGCTCCTTTTGGACTCCAGATGGGGCTATGTAAATTTTATCCCTGTAAATAATAAAATAAGCATTATAAAATAGGTAATCATCATTATCATCAGGTTACTGTTGTCTCCACTGCAGGAGCACAACCCTCTCTCATCTGCCGGAGACAGACGGAGGATTTGGCCTACACTCCCCGCGCTGGCCAGACGGGTTGGGATTGATGTTTTATAATGTATTTAATTAAAATAGGTAATAGTTATGATTATTTCCTACCACAAGCTTTCATCAAGATCATTATCAGTGGAAATTCTTAAATCAACCTATACAAATGCATTAAGTGCCAAGCAAATTGTGTGTACTTAGTAACAGGACACACACACACTTAGCAAAATTGAGACAGTTTTATTCTATTTATGGTTCGGGTGGCAGCATAATTTATTAAGTACATCTGCACTAGGTCCTTAAATATTGTTCTTGTATTACAAGTGGAAATTTATTTTTTCAATCTTCATGCACATGTCCAAAGGCAAACTTAATTAATAGTTACCCTTCTTTGATTGAAATTCCACCCCCAGTGCCAGTGACCCATCCCAGGTGGTAGAACTGGTTGCAGAGCTCTGGTATTAAGGTTCTTGGATGTTCCTGTAAACATCACAAATGACAGAAGTTAAAATGATAAAACCATGAACTTGAATAGAACATTTAAGATTTTAATTAAACTATTTAATATTTACAAACATTTCTACATTTTTCTCACCAATCCCCATCCACAGTAATCGGTATCGCATCTTGATCTACAGATAACTGTAGGCATAAACTACACTTGGACCCTACCCATGGACATTATATATTACAGAGGTTGCGGGTTCGAATCCCGCTAGGGGCAAATGTTCGTATGATAAATATGAATGCTTGTACCCAAGTCTTGGATGTTTATATATTTATTTAAGTATGTCTATCCGTTTTCTAGTAACCATACCACAGGCTCTGCCTAGTTTGGGACTGGATAATTGGTGTGAATGTCTGACATATTTATTTATTTATTATTATGACATAGGTCATTCCTAATTAATACACACGATCCATAGGTCCTCCATCTTTCTAAATAAGTTATTTAAGATTAATAGGAATTAACAGAGGTCACTGACACAGCATGTTTCCTTTGCTCGCTTGGCTTACTTACTGTGGTGGTAGCTTTCTCGCAATCTGATTTATTAATTATATTATGTATGAAACTCAAATTTTATTAAACATTTCATAACCTTTTTTTTACATAGTGTGTCCCATTATCTTTATTCCAACCTTAATGAGGCTAGTGCTTTCGGGTTTCAAATTATTAGAATTCAAAGTGTACATATGGAACATGGATGTTATGATTATAACGTAGAACGAAATTGAGAAATTGGAATAATTAGACATTTTATCTAACGTGGTAGTATATTAGCTCAAAAATGAATGGAAATTCTATAGAACTTACTGGTCCAAGTTCAGACATTGTTTCTGCTTACTTATATCACACTTACAAATAAATAGACAATAAGACAGCACGGAGTGGGTGTTTATTATGCTTTATCTTATCAGTAAATACTTGAATGAAACTAATTAACAAGCGCAAATATGTTTATTGAGCAAAATTTATTTTGATACAGTGTGCGTTCGACAACTACAAACAAAGCATTATAGGTAAATATATCAGGTATAATATTGCAGCTATTCAGCAAAGTTAATTTAATTTTTTAAATAATCTATAAAATACAGTCATATTTTATAAAGAATAATTATATGGTTATATTTATGGACCAGGTCAATGTAATTCTATTTATTTTTATTTTATTTTATTTCAGAAATATGATCGTTACTTTCAGAACGTTCCTCTATAGTTGTGAGATTGACAGTACGAAATGCGTTTATAAATTTCGATAGTGCCTTACACTACATCTTCAGACTAAAAATAATAATCTAAGACTACATCATATATTATATCAATCAAAATATCAAGAAACCGTAGAGAGAGAAACCTCTGTCTACGCAAGAAACCAAGGAGGTATATATAAGTATATATAAGTTGGTAGGTATATATAGGTACCTCTTTGCTGCCTATATAGATTTTTTTAAGATACTGGCCAACTGCCAAAAATCACTTTAGTGAAAGTTATAATTTATTTTTAATTTCTTTTTACAAAATTCTGAAAATGCCAAATCAATCAACTAGGAAGTCGTAACATGTTGAAATTACGGAATTAGGTACTATTGGCAATAAAAAATAATTTGCTGTGATCAGAGACCATGTTATTTATATAAAAGTTAAAATTCGACAGTTTAGTCAAAGTAACCTCTTAATTTGAAATTTTTGTTTGCGTAAGTATCTTGGGTCAGAGTATACGAAATGGGGGCAATGAGAAAAACTTTGAAGAATATAAGTACTATTTGGCTCTGGTCTACCTATACAGTAACCAAATATACTTGTCGCTCCGCTCCTCGCATGCCACCCATGCCTTCATTTACTCCCTATTGCTACATTCCAACCTATCGTCGGAGTATATAGTAGGAAGTGAGCGACCTTACTTCACGTTCATGAGGTCGTCGGTTCAAATCTGACTAATCCGAGTCGAGACGGCGTTTTCATTCTTTTCGACGATGAAACATCATGAGGAAACAATCCTATTGTCTAACCTATATTGAAACAGAATTCTACGGCTAGAAGAATGAAGTCCAGTGTAGAGAAGCTACGACGTATGCTCTCGTCGTCAGGATTGGCCACTGTCCAACAGTGGTATAGGTGTCGATAAACTATGACGCTTTCTTATGCAGTTTCACTTTCACTGGTTTGTGAGTCAGGGCGTCTTTTAGCAGTCATTTAGACCGTCCGTGGCGCAATAGTAAGGACGCAGCCTACCATGTCGAGAGGTCCAAGTTCGATCCCCGGTCATGCATGCCATACTTATATACCAATTTCTTTTTTAAAGTAAGAATACGTTTGCTTACACTTTGCTCTCAAACTGTGAAGAAAATCATTGTCAAACCCGTATCATTTCGGAATTCACGCCTTTTGCGTTGAGATTTAATCGTTTCGTAAATAGGATATTTCGAGATTAAGTCCAAGCAAGCCGCGCCTATGTGGAAGGAACAACTGCTAGATATCGTCATAAGAGGCAATTCAAGGACCAAACTGGTGACGTTCTCAAAAAGAATCGGGTCCGCAATGAGATGAATAAAAGGATGTGCATGGAAAGGTTGATGGATATGAGTGAGGCTAGTGAGGTGTATCAGGATAGCACAAAGTGGCGATACATCATCTCTGCCTGACTACTCTGGAACAAGGGCGTGAGTATTAGGTATGAAGGTGATGATTGACGATTATGTTTAGGTTTCTTTATGCATAGAACAATGAGAGCGGTACCAGAATGCCTGAGCCGCCGCTACCAAGCATTAGACGATCTGATCAAAGAGCTGACTGCGAACTTGTCCACCGAAAACTCCCACGTGGACTGCTCCGGCTCGCCCTGTAAAGACCCCAGCATCAAACTGATGTGCCAGTTTTGGAATATCCTCAAAGACGATCCAGAGTGCGATCTGCCGGTATTGATTTGATTTTCACTCGTTCCCGCTAAACTCATTGAAAACCAACATATTCCGCGTCTGGTACAGTAGTCTATACAGCTCATTCAAATGCAAACCTAATGTGGTGACCTGCAGGTATGGTTCTTTAGCATTTCTCCTAATATTCGTCGAACTAAAAGCCATTTTGTTCTTACTAAATGGATCCAACAGTGGACTCTTTCAGACTGATGATGTTATGAAATGGGTCAATTATCATATACCAACGGTCCTACGAATAAGCGTTTGGCGTGTAACAACGATAGTAAGATAATAATATTATAAATGCGAAAGTTTGGGTGTTTGTTTTGTTACTCAATCACGCTTCAACCACTGGACGGATCGGGATGAAACTTAGCACACATATAGGTTAGGTCCTGAAATAGGACATAGGATAGTTTTTATCCCGAAAAAACATCTAATTCCTACGAGAATTACGAGAATGATATCTTTTTGAAATCCAAGATGTGTAAATATCAAAACCTACGCGGACGAAGTCGCGGACATAAGCTAGTATAATATACAAAAATCTGGGACTCTTACATTTAGTAACAATTAAACTCTCTAGGATAATAGTTTATGTTTAACGTAATTGAACTATACAGAGTGGTTAATACCACCCCAGTTATTTCTATTACATTTCGCCATTTTAAATTAAATATTAATATTGTATAATAAATTATTGAAAGTTGTTGTAAAGCCAGATATATTAAAATTAAAACGTAAGTATAAGAATAATTTCTTTAGAAAAAATGTGTCGCTACAGGATGCGGTGCAACAGCGAATGTGCAAAGACGGGAGCAGTCATTATTATTATCCTCAACATGTAACATGTTACATGGCTGAGGACGACAGGTAATTTACGTTCTCTACTACGTAACTACACCATGTAAAAGGTATAGATGGTTCTACCTTTGGTACTTGCATTGGTAGTATTTTTTAAGTTTTTGATAACATGTATTTGACAGCTACTTGTCTACATCCAAACTCTGATTTTCTCTTGTACGATAGGAATTAGATGAGGATATAAAAATTCAGAAATGTTACGTCCACGCCGGAATCAACTTGTACAATTGAACTGTCTGTCCCTGGTGAGGATTGAACCCACGCACGACTCGCTTAGACTAGCGGTCGGGTGTAACCACCAAACCACTACAATCGAAAGTGCAATAAATGCATAATACTATGACCAGGATCACCAACACACCTCCCAGTTTTGGAATAGGCCGTCGGTGTCCTCTAAATTTTCTATGAAGAACCCCTTAAGTCAGTCAGCCAGCCTGAACTGAACACTGGCTGCTTTCGGTCTCATCTTTGTGTGCCTATTGATGTCCACAGCTGGACACAGGCCTTCCCTAATGGATTCAGGCACCTTATTAAGGTCGACGGTCCATCTAGCAGTCTAGCATTCTGTATACTTCTTATTCTTATATACTGCTGTATTCTGTATACCTACTATGGGAAATAATTACCTATTGAATGTGATTCTGAAGGTGAAATAATGATGATAAATCTCTGTTTTTTAGCACTAAAGTTAAAGCCAATGGCGAGACATGCTGCAAGTTTGTTGCGGATGAACCGGCGACCGAACCGTCGGCGACTGCAGCACCAGCTCACGATACTCTGCCTCTAGCCCAGATTCTCTGCAATTTAAAGGATGTAAGCGATTTGTCCGTGTGGTATTTGATAAATAATACTTAGTTGGGACAGTGGATGACGTCGTTTTAAAGGGTTTAGACTTCATAGGCTCGAAAAGTGTTTCGTCATCTTGTAGGTACGACACAAAGCAAGGCTAGGTAGGTAGCAACAAAGCCACGCGGCTGCCACAGGTTCGACTCGGACCGGAGATGCTTTAACGATTTCTTCAGATGCATTTTTTTTCTGTATTGAAGCACATTGCTTATCCCGCTCTGGCTTCTATAATTGCGTTTCTATCCTCCTATCAGCCTGCATGCTTACCGTAGATCGCAGCGTGTTGTACTAAAGGTGTATAAGGATTCTGTTTTTACAGAAACCATAACAACCAGTCTAGCCAGAGTGGTGATCGGTATTACACTCATTATTTTGGAAAAGCCTTATTGATCCATCAGTGAACTATGTGGCTTTGTGGCTATGGAAGAGGACCATTTTTGTGTCTTACGAAAATTGAATATGCCTACTAGGTAGTTACTTATTTATAGATTTTACACTGAATATCTTTCAAAATCGAAATAAATCTAACTTGCACTCTTTTAAACTAGGCAGCATCATATGATAAGCAGTGCGGTACGAGACTGAACGAACTAATGGAGACGGAGAAGAAGTTGCAAGCTCAAATTCAGGTGCTAGAGAAAAGGGAGAAAAATGGAGCGCAGTTGCTGAAGCAAGCTGACTGCATGTGGTCATGCATGGAGGAGGCTTACAAGAAGAAAGTAGCAGAGTCTTTAGAGAGGCAGAAGGAGTTACTGGACGAGGTAAGTTCTACGCGTTGTTAAAGAGAAACTAAAAGTAAGAAAGCTGTGTACTTCGTTTTCACTTTTACTGTTGATAGACAGAACATATTTTGGCAAATAATGTGGAAGAGGTAAATAAAATTAATAACAAACCTTACGGAAGTCAGCATTGTTCTATTGATATATTCTTGGAGTAGGTTTTGATCAGCCAATGAGTTAGACTTTAAATCTTACTTTTTTTGCATTGTAGCTTAAAAATGTGGAAAGGAGTGCAGCGAAATGGCGTAAGCATAAAAAGGAATTGGAAACACAACTGAACCACGTAGCCAAATGTCAGGAAGAGATTAACGAGAAGATAAACCAAAAGACGAACGATATGAACTGTATGGACAAAGAGATGGACGGCTTTAAAAAGAGAATAGACACTAACAAGAAAGACACTGCAAATATAAAGAAAGCACTTACGAAAAGAAGAGATGATTCTGATGTAAGTGGGTAGGATTGCTTAAATGTTAGAATGTAAATGTTAGGTAGAAGAAAGGACCCCACAGGTACATTATGTCTAATGACCTAGCTTCCAGTCAGTTTATTAAGTCCTAATTTACGAAAATTCGTAATGTCCATATTCCTAATGACCATACCCCACAATGTCCTTTTCCTCCAATGGACTTGGCACTCATTATTCAAGGTACTCTAGGCTCCAGTTAACCCTATTTTCAAATAATTATAATATTAAAATTTTATTTTATGTGTGCACTATGAAATAGTTTTGTTGAAAGAAATATTGTTAAATATTATATAAATATTTATAGACTAAAATGAAAAATATCAGCAAACAAGTCAAGAAACTCCAAGTTACATTGGTAGAAGAAAATAAAATTAAAGCAGCAAAAGAAGCAGAAGGCAATCAATATATAAAAGAAGCTAGAGAAGACCTGCAGAAGATTTGCAAAGTGCTGTTACAGAAGAAACTCGAAAACGAAGACATAACTGCTGAGGTCTGTTATTTTTAAAACATTACATCTTTCGACAGAAACTATTAGGTTTTGTTCTTTATATAATTATTGCCTAATGGAATTGGCTTGCAGAGTCAGGAACGAAGTGTCATAAATAATCGCGATGTAGGTGTAATTCATAACATTAATTTTCAGAAAGATGCATTACTTCTGGAAATCGAAATACTAAAACAAACCGGTGAACAATGCAAGGATAAATGTAAAAACAAACGGCAATCTATAGAGGAACAAATTAAAAAATGTCAGCAAGAGATTGAAGGATTCCGAATTAGATGCATAAGATGTCACGAATGCACAGACACAGACGATGTCAGAAAGTTTTGCACAGATTGCCCTAGATGCGTGGAAGAGCGTGAATGTATATACGCGGGAGATCACTGTAGTCCTGATCACACCATGGATTGTGTATGTCAATCTGTCAAACAAAAATTCTTAGATAATGTGTTCGATAACATGTACACCGTATTAGAAAGACAAACTAAGACAGGTACGGGTAAAGCTGTGGCTGAAGCGGTGCTAGATTGTTTAAAGAAAAGCAGAAATGGAAAATTGAACGAAGAAACCAGAAAAATTTTGCAGGAGTTCATATTGACTACAGTGAAGAAGAATTTGAACTTGACCATCGTGGGTGGTGCTGTGAAGACCAGATGTGAGGTATGCTGAATATATTCCTACTTGGTTTGTCGGTAAAACAGAGTCATCAGGTATCTTTATTTTACTTGTACTTACTGTTCTTACGACCTTCGTTCTGACGAGCATTATCTCGCGGTGCGATAGGATAGTGGCGATACGCTTTACCGTGTTTCATTGTGATTCCAGTTTCCCTCGCATTGCTTGTTTACGACACACTTATTTTGCTTATTATCCTTACTCGTTTCCTTAAGAAGATCATTACAAAATTATATGTTTATAACTTGCAAGTGTTTATGATGTTTAAAACATGTAACTCTTAAAGGAGTCACTTAATTCCTTATTTTAGCATTCTACACCGTGATGATGATTATATGTCAATACCTATTATGAATAAAATTCTATTGTTCGGTTTCCTCGATCCACTTCAGTATGGTAAAAAACATAATTAAAATAAGTCACAATTATGTTTATTATATGTCATTTAGATGGAGAATGAAACGTATCAGCAACTGATGGCTTGTCTTCAAAAAATTAAGGCGACACGTGCGCCTAAAGAGGACAAAGGGACCGATTCCAAGAAGGTATATTGTAATATTGTGTTTGTTTTTCGCTTTACATACATTTACTTTATATTTGTATACTACCTACATATTTTATTGAATTGTGTGCAATAAAGTACGAGTATATTCATTCATTCGTTCTGTCTCCTTAATCTAAATTGATGTTTCACTACTTCGCTACCTCATTTGTTAGTTACTTTATATTGTTTTTCCTATAAATTATTTATCATGATCCTTATGATGTTAATTACCTTCATTAAAGTAATCACTCTTCGTATTACATTCGTTATTTTAAACGCTTTACTCTCTCTTATCACGAATGGAGCAGTTTGTGATTTTGTGATGTTTCTTACTTGTTCAGGAATCGTGCCGCCGTTGGGGCGGACCCAGCGAATGCAATTGTCCAAAAGGACCTAAGGCTTGTATCTGTACAAAGAAAGCTCCACCACCTCCTGACGAACCTGGACCTTGTCCACCTCAGGATAAAGAAGATGCTGTTAGTACTTACTTATTAACGAGTTGGTTTATCGTGTGACATTGAACTTGAGGGAATAAATAAATAAATAATATAAATAATATGTCAGACATTCACACCAATTATCCAGTCCCAAATTAGGCGGAGCCTGTGTTATGGTTACTAAAGCGAATGTGCTCAAACAAACCAATGGAAACGGTATAACGTTATACTGAATGGGGGAAAATGCATGGAAAGGTAGTTTCACTCTAAGAATCATAACAATAAACGTGTTTCTATTTTAATAAGTGTAGGCATTAACGTTATCATATCCACGACCTTAGAGTGACATATTATGTCTCACCCCTTTTTTATAGTCCCATCAAAGTTGACATCCTTAAAGCGATGCATTTTTGTCCCTTTGTGTATGTTTGTCCGCTGGATAATTAAAAAAAACTACTGGTCCAAATGAGCTGAAATGTAGAAGAAAGAAAACATATCAAGAAACAGAAAAAAAAGTAATTGACGTCACTAAGGTTGACTGGAAGAGATCCCTAAGTGGGATAAGTCCGCCTATGTACATAACAAAGATACATACATACGTAGACACATACATATAGACATACATACAGGTATAACATACATATACACATACAGACATACAGGTATACATAGATTCATACATACATTTTGCTAATTTTTATTTACTTTGCAGGGTGAAGTTGTTAAGTGTCCAAATAAGAAAAACACAATATGCGGACCTGATTGTGGTGCGCATAGTGTTCCAAGTATGGTTGGTGCTGACCCCGCTCGCTATCGCCCTAACCCTTGCAAAGCTCCTTCCTGCACTTTCAAAAATAACATGCGAGCTGCCCAGTGCATGCTTGGACCAGAGTCCATAGCTTCGAGCCTGAGCTACAAAACAGCGCTTCCTCACATGCCTAATGTATCTGTTTTGCAAGATCAGGTGATTTAATTGAATAATTAGGCGAACATCTAGCGATTAACTAGCTTGAGAATTAGACGTGGACAAAGTAGGTATGGTGCGAATTGTAAGCCACCCGTAGATGACTGACGTGATTATCTTGACAGAATTACAAATATTTATCATTTTTGAAAACAAATGTTGAATTCAAATTTAGCGCCCCAAAAACCTTTAAAAACACCCATACCTATGTTATATAGGTACTCGTAAGTCTTCAAATGTCATTGATGTCAACTTTGAATCCAAAACAAATGTAGAATTCAAATTTTTACAATCTAAAGCGGCGAACTTCGGTATTTTAAAGAACCCAAAAGTTCATTTGAGCAAGTACCTATTTAATTCTCTTGTTATTATTTTCAGATTACTTGTAAATGCGGAGTCGTATCAACAAAACCTTGCACTTGTAAGAAAGGTAAGTAACGCTGACGAACGACATGTAGATAGAATAATTTACGTGGGAGTACATATAATAGTATTATAATACGGATACTGATTCGTCTACGTGATCTAGAATTTCGTTTTTAGATTGTAGAAGTCAACCACGACAGCGAATGATTGAAGAAGTCATGGGAAGATACCTTGATGAGAGACCTATAGAGAAAGTAAGTTACTCGCTATTACGAACCTCGTCTCTCAAATTGGAGAAATGAAATCTGTATTAGCAGAATTTTAAAATAACTTGGTCTCTAAACACACTAGTTCAATACTATAAACGTCTAAATTGTTGTACATCCTATTGCTCACAATAAAGTACCTAATTCAAAATGCATGGTGGTTTTATTTCTTGTAGATACTAAAAACCACCATGTCTCAGTCGATTTTATCTAAAATATTTTATATTTCGTCTTAGGTGACAAGTATGTATGAAACCGGATCTCCCAATTCAAAAATGCCACAAATAGGTAATGAGGAAAGATGTGTTTGTGCCATTAATTATCTTCAGACGTCGAACGCAAATAGAAACAAAGTTTCCCATTTTCATAGCGGTTCATCAAATGTCGCTCTTTTGAAAGATAGACTTTATTTACAAGAAAAGCTTGTTGACCAATCTGTTTGTTTTTGTAAGCATGGAATATACAATTGTGCATCTAACAAGAACCACCCCTTTTTAGATTTGTATGACAAAACTATAAACGAGAATAAAATGGGTATTATTAAAATGAGTCATAAACGTGACGCTACTGAATTATTTGCTGATAAAACTGAAAATAAATATCAGAATATAGCAGGTAGTACAGCTTTATTCGACTTTTCATATACGAATAATATTGATCAAGATAGCATAAATTCTGAAGTGAAAGAAGTTAATAATACTATGAAAGCACTTGTGAAAGATATCATTGTGCCCAATATTACTTCAAAATATTATAAGTCAGAAAATACTGTTGAATGGGTTACAGTAGAGGCACTTCTCAAAGAAATAGTTTCATTGACTAAAACTAATGCATGCAGAAAAAGCAATGAAACTGTCAATGAAATCGAAGTGACCAATGAGTCTTATGAAATAAACAGACGAGATAAATTGCAAAAAGAATATGTTCTAGATAATAATGTCAAAAATACAACATTTTCATTCAACAATTTATTAGGTGAACATAGTTCATCTCAACTGTATATTGAAAATGAAAGAATTTTTGATGCGAAATTTTTGGAGACTTCAAAAATTAGTAAGAAAGAATATGAAAATGTCGAAAGACGAATAAGCGATTTATATGCAGTTTATGAAAATCTAAAGGCAATAAAGCTAAATATTGACAAGAAAATATGTGTAAAGGATGATGAAGGTCTGCAAAATATTCAAAAGGCAATAAATGATTTTAATGATATTCACATAAACATCAAAGAAATGAAAGAGTTTGAAAAACATGGAATACCAATAAAACAATGCGAAGAAAAACAAAATAAGGAAATTGTTGTAAAAAGTGACACAATAATAAAAGAAAAGGTGGAGACTAAAGCTAAAGTAGTAAATAAAAAGCATAAGAAAAAGACAACAAAAGAAAAAATGACAAAAAGAAAATAACATGAAAATCAGGAAAACATAACAAAAGAACGGTACAAGAAAACAGTAAGGAACTAAGGTGTAACATTACATAAGATACTTGGTTTTTACGACTATGTAATTACCTCCAATTCCAACAAAATAATGAAAAAGATTCCCCTTAAAATGGAATGTAGGAAACAGAGCTTCGATAACATAGTCAAAGAGATATACCCTAAAATAAGTACAAAACAGCACGTCGAGTGTCCATTATATAACAAGTAAATATTATGCCACTAAAGAAAACGATGCAGGGTACTTTAAAAAAACACTTATTCTAGATTATGAAGAGAGTGAACAAAATTCTACAAACGAAGGGAATATGGAATAAGGTATCAAATGTTAAACCCGGAACTCAAACCAAATTTTACAGGCAAATAAATAATTACAAATAACTTTTCAAAACGAAGAAGATTATGTAAAATATAATATTAACAGATTTAAAATATATGATATAGTGATTATCAAATTTGTTACTAATTTGTTAGAAATAACTTGAATCGAATAACACAAAACAAGGTTAAATGTTCTTGCAGAGTTTATTTTTAAACAAAAATAATTTTTAAAATATGCTGAATGTACAAGTTTTTTATAGTACCAATGAAACAAACATATACTTATTGTAGTTTTTTTTCTTCAGAAAATACCAGTTATTTCCTTATAATAAGTATAAATTTTTATCCTGAATGTTTTCGTGATATGATCTCCGACAAGACATCGATTTCTATCATTTTCTGCAGTTTGGATAAGTTGAATCTCCGTTGACCTCAAAGCTCTATGGCAGATATTCATACAACAATAATAATAAATAGGATCATTAGATTTATTTTACTTACAATTATTTTTTTAACCTTTAAAGAATGTTGTCTCACTTGTATATCATGTGCGTTGCCTACTAACTTTCGTGATTATCTCAACATATTTTTCAGTTAATTCGAATTATCTTTTATAACTCATTTGTATGACAAACAGTAAGAAATATCAATTTTGTGACTGCTTTCAATTGTTTTGTAGTTACTCCCACGTAAATTATTAATGTTATTCTAATTTATTTGACAAAATATTAAATAATTTGAGTTTCATTAATTTTACAATCACTTACAGATCCGAAACAACTGAAAGCAGGGATAACCAATGTATGTAACAAGAATAACTGTGACATGACTTGGGAGGCAATAGAAGATACTGCGTACAGAAAATCTAAAAACGTGTACATAAAAGAAGCTAAGCATGATAAAAATGAAGTTGATAAGATTCCGGGTAAACAAGCCAAATTTTCCTCAAAGACTCGGAAACATGGTGCAGGGTCTTTGAGTACATGCGGAAAACAAAAAAGAACGAAAACCAAAGGAGAAGTAAAACAGAACAAGGTCAAAGTACCGACTGGGTGTGATTGCAGTATATCAGACATTGATAATTATTCCGAACTCTTCAATGCGTCACCAGGATCTTATGGTATAGAGTTAGATGAAAAGGTAATAGATGGAATTCAAGAGAAAACAAGAACAATGTCCAGTATGTTGGTGGCATTAAAAGAATCAACTTCAAGGAATTATCTAATAGATTTTGATCCTACTGTGAAAGGTTCTAGCGATCAGTGCGCATTTCAACAGGTTTTGCTTCAAAAAACAAATTCGGGTAATTTATCTTTAGAATTAAAAAAAAATATCTTTAAAACATTACAATTTGGTAATGAGCCTTCACAATCGTCAGTATCAGTAGAAATCACAAAAAGAAAAGACGTTATTAAAAAAATTAGCAAAACTAATTCAGAGCAGAAATCACATATGAATAAAAACAGCATACGAAGTATGTTAGAAGATCAAATATTGGATATTAAAAAACAGAAATGGCATTCCAAAGAGAAGTCGTTAATAAACGATATATCTTCAGTTGACAAAATAAAGAAAGAAAACGTTGATGAATGGAAACCGAATTATAATGAACAAAGTGCATTAATAGAAATCTTGGATATTAAAGAGCAACAAAGGATTCCAAAAGAGTTTATACCTCACGAGAAATCGATAGTTTATGTTAATGCTTCAAATGAAGCAATAAAGAAAGAAACTTTAGCTTCGAGGACACATACTTATAACGGTATACGCTCCCTATCTGAAAGTAATTATTCTATACCTACGGATTCTTCATCAGGTGTAGGGAGTGTTGGAAGATTGTATCAAAAGAGGTCAATGAAGGATTCGAAGGCAGATATTCATAACATTTACACCCGAAAAAGTGAGCAAATCAAAATCAAAATTGAAGACGAAAATGGAGTCATAACAGATGCAGAAGCAAAACTAACAATGACATCTTCAGGAAATTTAGCGATTAAAATAAAAGATACGGCATCGATTGGAAAATTGACACAGATGGTAAAAGAATGCCCAGTTATTATAAAGCGATCACCCTCTGGTACATACACATTATGCCTGTGGCATGAAGACCTGACTAAGGCACCTAATACATTTCTTAGAATGACACCGTCAAACGGAGCTATAGTAGCAATTGCTGAACCTGCGATAAAATCAATAGTATCAAATATAAAACTTTATGACCATGCGAAAAAAGAAAAGTTTAAAGTAAGAGTTAAAGGTTCGGAAAGTGTACTAGAGCCTCCGGCGTTATTACAATTGACTTCATCTGGCAATTACAAGCTTATCTTAGATAGAGAATTCGAAAGACATCATACACAAAATATTGCTGACGCCCTTGGTGCAGAGAATCATTGCTATGTAGAGTTGGAAAGAACTCCTTCCGGAATATTAACAATCAATTTGGAAGAAAACAACGAGAAATCTCATAATAAACAAAATGCGTTATTTTTTAAAACGGAAGCAAATGATATTAAAATTCTTATGACTGGTCCCATTATAGAAAATGTATCATTAATTTCAATTAATTCTTTCAAAACCAAGGCCCTTGAAGACTTTGTAAGAAGAGTCTCAGCAAAAAGTTTCTATAAACGTAACTTTGAAAAAGCAGCAAAAAGTTTCCAAAATCAATTAATTGAAAAACCTAGACTTGTGATGAAGGCGAGTAGTGATTCTAACTTATACAAGAAGGATAATTTGAGAATACAAAGTACGAAAAGTTTGCTTTCTGGAGCTGCAGCTACGCTTAAAAGAACAGGCTCTGGACAGTATGCTATAGTATTAAGTAAAGATTCAAAGACTACATTTATTAATGATTTGAAAAACTTTTTATCAAGTAACTCTCATGGTCGCATACCCATCTGGAGAGGATTGGACTCTGGAGAAATTACCATAGCTCTTAGTGGTAAAGATGCATCGCTTAAAATTACTCCTTCGGGAAATATATACGTTTTGGTTAATGATAATGTTATTAAGAGTATAACAAAAGACACTGAAGATAATCGCGAGGCCGCAAAAAATGTCCTAAAATATATTATTGGAAAACGTGATGTAACATCCAATACTAGAACGGAGTCTATAATGGGATCAAGGCATTATATAAAAAAAATACAGAATCCTGAAAACAAGTCTATTGCTACAAATTGTAACGCAAAACCAGATGATTTTACATGTGACGCTTCTAAATGTGTTTGCGTTGAACACTTGTGTAAATCAAACGAGACATTTGTGCAATGCGCTATGAATTTGTTGCCGGGAAAGGAGTCGCCCTGTAATCATGAATGCACAGATGCATGTTCATTAAAAAATGCAAAACCTCACATTGTTATTAAACCGTGTGGATGTAATCCAGCACTTAACAAAAATAAAGAATATCAATGTTTTAATGTTACTGAATTAGTTTGTCCTGTACACAAAGGCAGATATGAGAACGTGTCGAATGAATTATTGGAAATATCTGGACTATGCAACAAAGTGGAAAGGAAAGCTTCTAAAAATGTATTGAAGGCTGACAGCTTTCACGAGTATGTAAGCTGGGATTCTCTGAGCTTTTTGCCACCGCAGCTACCAAAATTCCTTAGAGATTGCGATCATAACTGACTTTGTCGTGGTCGATATAAACTTGAATTTGGTCGTGGTCTGTGATCGACGAGTGATTTTAAAAAAATCTACTGGTAAACGTGATTGTACTGATTATATTTTTGAGTACTGTTAAAATAGTCTTCTTTCTATATTCTGGTTTTATTTCATCGTTTCACATTCATCAAGATTGCACAACATATATTTGTTATGTAATGTAGGTGCACTCTTTTGCTGGCAGTATGGCATGATGCATGCCTGCTATATGTCTCTCCAAGAGTTAGTAATAGTTGCAGTATTTTACAGAATGTAATAACTTTTCCAAACTACGAATGGCCAAAGTTTTGTCAAGTTGCAACTGCAATCAAAGTTATCAGATTTGATGCAACATTTACGATCTATGTTTTATATCAGTGAAATATTATGACTATAAAAATAATTAAGGATAAAAACTAAAACTCGGCAACCAGAAAAATAAAATTGTAGTAGTTCAGTTCAGCGGAACTACTACTATACTATAATACTACACGGAAGTAAATATAACGTAATCAAGGAAGTAAATATAACGTTAGCGTTGTGCTTTTAACCGTAATTCTATATCCTAAAAGAAGAAACTGACTGACTGACATAACAACGCACAGCCCAAACCGCTGAGTCTAGAGGCTTGAAATTTTACACAAAGGTACCTTATATAGCATAGGCAAGCTCTAAGGAAAGGTTTTTCAAAATTAATCCCCTAAGGGGCTAACATTGGGTTTCAAAGTTTATATGGAGAACCTCAATTCTATGTTCCTATCATTCTGAAACTTTGTAGGAGTACTCTAAAAGCCTACTCGATTCAACATGTGTTTTACGGTTTTTTAAAAGCCATCCCCTATGGCGCTGAAATGGAGTTTGAAAGTAGTTGTCTCCAAACCGATTACTCTAGAAACTTGAAATTTAGCACAAAGATTCCTACTATAGCTCATGCATGCACTAACAAAAGGGTTTTTCAAAATTCAACCCATTACGGTGGTGAATCGGGGGTTCAAAGTTTCTATGGAGAAAAACTATTAGATGTTCCTATCAGTTCGAAACTTTGTAGGAGTACTCTAAAAACTTAATGATTGAACATATGTTCAAATTTTTTAGAAAATCCAACCCCTAAGGCGGTGAAATGGAGTTCGAAAGCAATAGTTATCAAACTGATAGCTCTAAAAACTTGAAATTTAGTACAATGGTTCCTCATGTAGCTCAGGCATCCACTAAGGTAAGGTTTTCAAAATTCAACCTCTATGTGGTAAAATAAGGGTTTAAAGTTTGCACGTACAAAACAATTTGATGTTCCTATCAATTCGAAACTTTGTAGGAGTACTCTAAATACTTAATAATTTAACACGTGTTTTACAGTTTTTGAAAAACCATCCCCAAAGGGGGTAAAATGGAGTTCAAAAGTAGTATTCTCCAAACCTATAGATACATTTAAATTATAAATAATTAGCAAGCTGAAGTGGCAGTGGGCGGACCACATCTGAAGCAGAATCTACGGCCGCTGAGGTAGACGATTTGTGGAGTGGAGACCGTGGACCGACGCCCTGACGAAGGCGGCTGATTCAGTAGCCGGCCACATTACTAAGTAACCACACTACGTAAAAATGTGGCCGGCTACTGAATCAGTTGTAGGCGACACCATTTATAATGGAGGCGGCTACTTACGTAATAGTGGTATATTTTTAGGCCTTCCCTAATAAACGCCACCACATCCGGTCCCCGCCCTCCGCATCCAACCGCTTCTGGCCACCTTCTTCAGGTCGTTGGTCCACCTGGCGGCGGGGCGTCCCACCCTGAGTATGCCAATCCGCGGTTTCCACTCCGGTCTGAAATTGTTCTGAGATAAAAATGTCAATAAAATTTAAATCAATTGCTAACACAAAGAGAATGTCTAGCGCCTCGCATTGACAAAATGCTTTTACTAGAATAGTCTACGATAAAATACTTTTAGTACTCCCAAGGGTGCCTTACGCGTCTTTACAGCGTCTTTACTTGAAATATACAGCCTTTATGTTAATCCAGAATTTTATATTAGACTTATCCATATTCGACTGGAAGAACTTCGGCATTATGAGGGAGGTATAAGGGACTGTCACTGCTGGAAACTACTTAAAAGGCGGTGTCAGGTCTCTTCTATTCCTTTGGACGATCATGAACTCAAAGAAATGAATATTGTTAATAGAAAAATTATGTATTAGAATTGCAAATCGTACAATTTGTAAATTTTGAGAAAAAATTATTTTTAACAAACCTTGTTTTCTAAAAAGTTTTTGATGCATTTACGATTCATCGCAACAAGCTAAGTCTAAACAAAAAAATAAGGTATTTGTTCAAGATGCTAGAAAAAATAGACTTCAGAAAAAAACTACGGAAATTAAAAGATTGTACCGACAGAGTAAATTGAATGTGACAGGGTCTGACCAGGACAGAGACTGATCAGCAGTAAATATATCAAGAAAGCTGCATGAATGTTCCGTAGATAAATGCAGTAGGATTGAAATTCTGACCAGCCAAAAGTAATTATATATTCACGTAACGATATAAGTTGTATGATAATTTTAATACAACTTGGGGACAAAATTGAATAGTCAAAATCTCTTGAAAATCGCACGGCAAACCCTCTTGACATAGTAAATTCTCGAACTGTCGCGAGCCGTGACCCAGTACCAGTAACGGGTTTCAAATTACTCTTTCCGCACATAGCACCCTTTTTTCATAACCTACGAGTACGTCGTATTCCATTTGCCAGCCCAACAAAGCCTGCGTAAACGAAAGCGCGGTACAGAGAGACTTTCACTTTTGTAGAGATAAAATCTATAGATGAGGCTAGGTATGAGATATTGAATTATTATATCTCCAAAGTGTGACTTCTGCCAATAAAATGTCACATTCTCGCAGTTTTTCCTAACTCTCGTTACTCTGACCAGGATTAGTCGAGGACTGCATTACTAGTAGAATAATTATAATAAAAAAGCCGAGTGGTTTTACGTTATTAATTACAATAACATAAATAAATAAACATTATTAGTTATAAAATTATAAGTTTTACGTACCAAGATTTTAACGGTATTTTATAAGATAGATATATTTTGTATCCTAAATAAAAAAAGCAAAGTATAATATTATAAATTTATTATAATAAAAATGCACTTATATTACAATTTGCTGTTTTTACATACAAAAGATGCAAAAGGTATCCATAAAGACATTACAGTATTCTGTTTTTTATTTTTATTTAGTAGGTATACAAAAGATCTATCTTTTCTTTCGGCGGGTAGGCGAACCTGTGTAAATACGTGATTTTTCCTGCTCTAATATACATATAATAAGTATTTTTTGGAACATTTTCATTACAATCCAAAGAAATTTTCATCAACATTTTCTTATTAACTATTATGAGTAAGTGATTTTTGTACCTACCACAGCAGCAGTCATGTCACCATAATAATTTTATTTATTTTGGGACAGTCACTGAGATAGTTTCCTGATACTACCTTGTCCTCTTGTTGCTGGATCCTCCTACTAGGACTTCCCTCCTATATCCAAAAATTAGGGTCGTTTCCAATCAGCAGTGACCTATCCAGCAGCGCCGTATCCAGACGTTGTTGGATGGTACATAAAACTCGCAACGCTGCGATATTTCGGCGCGGCTCTCGGCACTTACTCCCCGTGGGTTCGCGAGGCTTATTGAATACAAATTGTTTCTTTATCAGCCTACTTCGCGGCTGGAGACGCAAGGAATAATCTGAAAATGTGGAATGCGCGTTTTGTGTATTGGGTCTATCTAGACCGCGTTCAGGGAATTCGTTGGGTTTGCTTTTATGGTTTGTAAAACAGACGGGTAGAAAGAAATCTTCCAAATATTGAAGGTACTTATGTCTTATGCTTATCATTATGGATAACGTACCTATTTAATCATCAGGTCCAGGGACAATCAACGATGGGTCACATTCAACTGGCCGCCACCAACCGCCCCAGTGTGCGGTCGCTTAAATTCGTTTCGTCCAGAAGTAGTACAATTATTGTACCAGCAGTGTGATAGATTGGGTTTACTATTGAAATATTTTTACGTAGCGGAATGATTCTCTTTAAAACCAAAAAAAGTTCCTTTAGTAAAAGTAAATTCTTGTACCGTCAAAGAATACCATTATTTCAGCTCATCCAAAAAATGTTTCAACACAACAAGCCACGCAACGCATTCCGACCTCGTGGGGTCTCTTCGACCGCAATTTTTCGCCTCGGCGATATATAGGGCTGTTACCGTTAAGGGATATCCCTGGAAAATATTTTGTATCTACTCGGACTTTGCTGAAAAATAGTTGCGGACCGGAGTAAAGAAGTGGAAATGCGGAATGTGACAGTTGTCAAAATCCAGTTGCATCTCACAGCACCTCATTCCCCGAAGTCCTTTAACTCGGCTCCCTACTCTCGGTTTTGATGACCCAAGAGGACATACACACAAAAATCACACATACTGCGTAAACTATTAAATTTTTAATCAACATTTAATATTTGCATTGTGAAATACTGGGTTAATGACATTATCCAATAATCAGTAATATTATGCATGCATTGGAAAATTGCTCATTGCCCCAAGAATTTGGCGTAACAACCCTATCGGTGTGAATGTTTTTGTAACCCTCCAGCGCGCCCGCGTCCGCACCTGATTGATTTACGAGCGCCCGCGTGATCTAGTTTCAGATGCCTTAGATAACGCACGGAAGATCACGATTGCGGGTAATATGGTGGAATTTATACGTTATTTATGTTAACGTTGTTTATGTTTTATAAAATCTATCCCACTAATCCTACTAATATTATAAATTTGAAAGTTTGGATATTTGGACGTTTGGATGTTTGTTACTCAATCACGTTTGTTACACAACCACTCTGGACGGATCGTGATGAAACTTGACACACATAGGTATAGGCAAAGATAATATATACTAGAGTGTGTAGGTTAGGTCCTGGAACAGGACATAGGATAGTTTTTATCCCGAAAAAACATCCCATTCCTACGGGAAAACATTATAATTTGTGATTTTAAGTTGTCCACGCGGACGAAGTCGCGGGCAACAGCTAGTAGGTTACAAATGCGAAAATTTGGATGTTTGTTACTTAATCACGCTTCAACCACTGCACGGATCGGAATGAAACTTGTCACACATTTTGGTTTGGTTCTGGAACAGGACATAGAATAGTTTTTATGCTGAAAAACATCTCATTCCTACGGGAAACCAAATTAATCGTTAAAAGCAGTGATGATGTGTAAATATCGAAACCTACGCGGACGAAGTCGGGGGCAAAAGCTAGTAAATTATATCGATGGGTCAGTTTCATATAACAACTCGAAAAACACTGTCTGATATAATTAACTTTTAGTTATAATTAAGTTTCTGATATAATTAAGTTTTTGACTCTCATAAGAATGTGTGTAGTTTTCTTATGGTTTTTGTATGGTATTGTAATAGAAATTTAATCGCCCCGTACTATTTTCACTAGCAATAGTCTGCCTGGAAGAAGTCGCTAGAACCATAAGACCTTTACTTCTATATTTCTCGATATATTCTGTCACTGATAAAGTGAATTAAATTCAATTCACTGTTCGATAAAGTTCTTGTTCTCGCTTCAATTTCTCAATTCGAACGCTCGTTATCTCTCGTTATCTCTGAAGAGATGACATCATAAAAACACTACTCTTAACACAGGCTTATGCAAATACCGAGGCTTACTATGGAACAGTATTAGGTACAGGTGAAGTAGCCCAGTCAGTTTCTCAATATAATTTTTCACGATCTATCCCATAAAATAGGACTTAAAGATACCGACACGCGAACGTTTTAAATTTAATCCCCGATTCCCAATTTCCCGCTTCAAAGGTAAAAGAACCCTCAGACAATTTGTCAATCCTACCAACCGAACACTTAAAATGGGCTGTAAAACTTTAACAGTCGACCTTACAGAAGGAGACACTTGCAGTGGTACCAGGGATACATAAAACGGGATGGGGCGACCGGAACGTATAAAACCGAAAGGTCGGAGCGGATGGGATGGGCCCAACAGTAAAACTAGTGCTTGGATGGATAAAAAAACGGAAAAGGAATAGGGAGAACGTCTTCACGACGTGTGCTTTGCATTTGAATAAATAAAAACTGTACGGAGAATTTGGTCTCGTTGCAGACGTTCCACGATATACCAAACTCCAATAGATGTCTCTCGTTTTGTGTCATCTAGTCTGAAGTTATTTTAGTATTTTTTCTTATATATTTAATTTTACAGCAGTTACATTATTATATACAAGTTAATATAAAATTCAAAATATGTCAACTACGAAATTAAGACATTTAACAATTATGTATAATTAAAATATAAGATACAAACTTCGAGCATTTACAACCGTAAACAAGGAAAAAACAAACAAATTTATGGATGGACAAAATTAAAAAAGGTTGACCTAAAGTTAGAAAGATTTATTTATATGTCGAAGAAATAGTTATGTTTTTATTTTTTATTTTTTGGAGAGATACCTATAACGAGAAGACGATATGCTTAAAGATTAAAGGAAGATTTAGATTTTAGAGAAGAAAATAGTATTTAAGATAGAAAACAAAATAAGTTTGTCTGGACCACGATACTTGGACCTCAATCGCTCCGTTCCTTTTGCCTATCGGCACCGTTTTCCATCATCAATCATCAAGATTAGTCTATCTACTGAACGTTGAAAGCCTTTGGAAAGCTCCACTAAACCGATCCTCGGTTCTCCGAAATCAGTAGCTGCCTGCCGCCCATCTAGCCGGGGTCCCAAGTACTATGTATTCCTATTCGTGATCACTTCAGGAGAACTTGTTTACCCCTGCAATGGTAACCAGCTCTCTCTTAGATCGTTTAGTGACTACCCGAATTTTAACCACTCGGTATTGACTGTTTTTATCGTGAATGTCGGGTCTATATATATGTGTCGAGGTGTAGTTTTAGTAGTTTTTTTAATTAGTTGTTTCTCTTAATATTTTAAAGGTCTAAGAATTTTAAGCTTTTATGTAAATGAAAAAGCTCCTTGTGCAATAACCATATAAATATTACAAAATTAAAAAAAAATAAAGACGAAGAAGCGTCGTATATTATTTATTACTTTGTTGGTATAACCAGGGCTCAGTCAAGCCTTCAAAACTACCGCGAGAAGTACCTACACATTTGGATCGCCCCGGCGTGGTTCTTGCACCGCCTGTACGAAGTAATAACAACCCTAAGTCGAACTCATTAGTCACATTTTTGCGCGATGCGCGGCATATCTAGAGCCCAGCCCGCTGCTCGAACACAGCGCACTATCTACGGAGTAATAACTACGCTAAGTCGAGCGCCTTCGGCACATTTTTGCGTGTATGGTCTGACAGTGGGTGATTAAAAGCATAAGTATTTTCGCAGTTATGTATCGGTTACGGAGTAACTACTAACTAATGTACTATAACTATGTAAGACACCGATATCCCAAAAAGTATAAAAATGTAGCTTAAATCAGAATAATTGATTGAATTTGTATCGTAATCTGATTTCCGTTTGAGATGCCGCTGGCGTCCTATTATGAATTGATTTATATTCAATGGGAGTGTATTCAAATCAGTCATTGTGTTCTTTGTGGAAGGGGACGGCCTCTCTGTAATATTTTGTTGTGGTGTCAGTGAAGAGCGAGCGCACTCAGAACCACATCATTCCTGACCTACAGACCAACTCATCGACCAACTAGTTGGTCCGTGGAAAATTTTAAAAATACCATCCTACTAATATTATAAATGCGAAAGTCTGGATATTTTGATGTTTGTTACTCAATCACGCTTCAACTACTGGATGGATCGTGATGAAACTTCTCACACATATAGGTTAGGTCCTGGAATAGGACATAGGGTAGTTTTTATCCCGAAAAAACATCCCATTTCTACGGGAAATACATAATAATTTGTGTTAAGTTTTGTGTTAAGTTTGTGTTAAGTTTTCCACGAGGACGAAGTCGCGGGCAACAGCTAGTATCTATAATTGATAGAAACAGAAGCTTTGTCAAATAAAAGTTATTAGCTTTCCGCTTTTTTTTTCTTTATGGCTTTTTCTCCTTTTCAAATTGGTAATTCTGACAATCCCTTTCTCTACATAAAATCGTAAACAGAAGATATGTCTAATGGCCAGTGATCCACACCTCACCTCATCTCAACACACCTCGGCTCTTCGGTGGTTTCATCTCTTTACTTCCTCACACTCCTTCACAATTCCTTTATCAGGAATCGGATGACAGCATGATCCATGATCATGACCGTAACGTTGTGACCTGTTCGATCCGATTCTACTTGATACGTGAACCCTAAGGTTTCAGATTTATTTATGAAAAGGCGCATCTGTTACCACTGCTTTTTAAAAATATTTTTATATTATTCAAAATGAAATGAGTGGCCTGGCCTAAATCGAATACGTTATAGTGGTCCATAAAAACGTGTCCACTTCAATTAATATAAATTTTTTCATTAAAATAAACATAAGTCTGGAATCTTAGGATAAAGTACCTATATAAGTTATTTTTAAGCAGGAACTATTCTGCAGTAAATCCTAATAAAAAGCAAAACGTGTTATAGGACTGCTTCACCGCTAACGCTTGTAACTTAAATCCGTCTCGATACCTTATGATAACTTCCGACAAACTTGTTGGTTATTGTTTTTGTTTAAGATTCAATGTTTAATTTCATAGTAAACGAGTTTGGTTATTCATAAGTTGGGAAGTCTGGCTTAAAAACTTACATAGTATTATGGAAAATAACTTATTACGAACCTCAACACAGGAAAAAAGCGTTGTATTATGAAGATTGTTATTTACGTTAATGAACTATAAATGAAATGAAGTAAAATTAAGCGCAAAGTGGCAATACATCGTCTCTACCCCTTTGGGACCAAGGCGTGAGCATTAAGTATGTATATAAGTAAAATTAATGATCAAATAAATATTTTCTTTTCATCTTTCCTAATTATTAATATGAATGACCAGCTGTGGCCCGCGGCTCCTCTCGCGTGGCCTACGTAATTATTATTTGTTTTTAAACTTAAAATTTACATATTGTTAATCCCTTCCCCTCCCTTTCCCCTTCCCTTCCGCCTCACCTTCCACTTTTCCTTTCCTCCTGTTCCCGATCCCTTACCCCCTCGCCCCTCCCGTTACCACCCTCACTCCAACTACCACTGCCATCGCCATTGTAGTCCTAACTGATCGCAAACTGAATTCCGCCATGGATTATACTTTGAGTTTATAAAAATTATAAAATTGCATAATTTTTGATTGAGTAAGACGATAGCTATGAAATAAGCCTAAATGTTAATTATGTTTTTTTATGAAAACTTCATCAGAATTGGTTGAGAGTTTTTACGTGATGCGTGCACAAACGAACAGATAAAACATTCCCAAAATGATCATATTTTATTCTATTACTTATCCTTTACTCCTAATATACTCCTGAATAGTATTTTTTATGCAAATATTTTCAACTGGCTGTGCCCGCGGCTCCGCTCGCGTGGACTACAGGATCCGCTCCCATTCCCACTTCCGCTCCCTATCCCACTTCCATTCAGACTTCAAATCCAGGTCCAGGTCCAGGTCCAGATCCAGATCCTCAACTCTCCCCTCAACCCTCCCCTCAACCCTCCTCTCAACACTCCTCTCAACCCTTCTTCAACACTCCACTCAACCATCCTCTCAACCCTCCCCTCAAACCTCTTTCCCTCGTCTCTCCAAATGTAGTCCTCGTAACTAATCCATCGCAGTCAAATTCCGACCAACATAACTTTGTTGCATACGTATACCACAAATTCATCGTAATCGGGTAACTCAGTCAAAAGTTATGCGAATTTTTGTCCAGCTCCGGTTCCGCTTCCGCTCCCGCTCTCATACCCACTCCCCCACGCCCGCGCCCTCTCCCGCGCCCAATCCCACGCCCACGCCCACGCCCACGCCCACGCCCACGCCCACGCCCACGCCCACGCCCACGCCCACGCCCACGCCCACGCCCACGCCCACGCCCACTCCCACTCCCACTCCAATTCCTACTCGCAGCTCCAAATGTAATCCAAACTCATCGCAATCTGAATAGTAGGTACGGAAATACTACTTTAAGCAATATATTGCATAATAACCTTACCTAACCAATGTATTTAAAAACTAAAAATGTCTATAACTTTTGATTGAGTTAGCCGATTGCGATGAAATAAAGACTAAATGTTAAGTTAAGTTAAGCACCATGTTTTTGTGAAAAGTTCATCAAAATCCGTTCAGTAGTTTTTAAGTGATGCGTGCACAAACTCACAGACAAACAGACAAACAGACAAAAATTTCAAAAATGATCGAAATGAGTTCTGTTGCTTATCCTTAGACCCCCAATTTTTTTTTTGCAAATTTCTTCAATATCCAGACACGCGAAGTTTACGATTTTATTTATTAGATGTACAGACACGCCAAGTTTGCATTTTTATTTATTAGAATTTTGGACAAATATATAAACGCATGAACCAAATTTTTCGTCCTAACTGAACCCCCGATAACATCTTGATGCTTTTTATAGATTTTATCACGAATTCTCCATCCGAATCAATCGTTGGAGAATCCTGTCTGGAATCGAGAATCAATCACAATACTCGGCTCCATCGAAAACGTTTGGGTCCGATCTAATGTATTGGAAAATTGAAAACTTCCAGCGTTACTCAGGTTTTAGGAGTGCTACGTGTTTACAACGCTTACTACAAAGCTACCTATGTTGTAGGGCGTTATCAAAAATCCTTGCCTTCAGTGACGTCACTCAGGCGTTTATTATCGAATCTTAAACTACTGTTCTACGATTTAGAACAGCTGATTGGTCCTGATCAGTTTGTGATAATAATAATAATAATAAATAAATCTAATAAATAATATCGTAAACTTCCAGTCCAGGTTCAGATCCTCAACTCTCCCCTCAACCTCAACCTCAACACTTCTCTCAACCCCATTCCTTAACCCTCCCCTCAGCTCTCCCCTCAACCCCTTCCCTCAAACCTCTTTCCCTCGTCTCTCCAAATGTAGTCCTCGTAACTAATCCATCGCAATCCAAATTCCGACCAACATTACTTTGTTGCATACATATACCACAAATTCATCGTAATCGGGTAACTCAGTCAAAAGTTATGCGAATTTTTAAACACTCAAATTACACTGGTACCATGCCCGCTCCCGCTACCGCTCACGAATTCAGTCGAACATTTACACTCTACATTCTTCGCAGTGTATGAGAGTTTTCGGAAACTATAAATTCGCATAACTTTTGATTGACTGCACCGATTGCAATGAAATAAAGCCTATATGTTACACCAAATTAAGCCCCATGTTTCTGTGAAAAGTCCATCAAAGTCTGATCAGTAGTTTTTAAGTGATGCGTGCACAAACTCACAGACAAAAAATTCAAAAATGATCGAAATGTGTTCTGTTGCTTTTAGACCCCCAATTTTTTTTTGCAAATATCTTCAATAGGAGCGAAGCTTACGTTTTTATTTATTAGTAGGCAGACTATCAGATGGGGACAAGGTACTTAACTATATCTCTAAAGGCAAGTCTTGGTACAAATTCTTAAATCGTACAGTTCTCAATTTGTAAAATTCTCAAACCACACTTACAAATGAACTAGCTATTGACCGTGACTTAGTCCGCGTGGAGTTAAAACGCTGAAGTGAAATTTTAAAAATTACCCAACAAGTCGTAGGCCTACTACGTCATTGGAGACCTCTACTTGGATTCCTTGGGTTATCATGTGTGACTGCTTAACTGCTGAATATCAGCATAATTCTTAACTGTCCAAACTCATACTTGAGTGTTCAAATAGATATCTACAGATATCAATAAGGGAAGGTCTGTGTCAGAAATGTGCCTTATCCAGTCCGTTCAAAGGCTGTAAAGATATCTGGATCCGTCATAACTTCAACATGGCATCTTAACCTTTCCGAATCCGTGGGTCGAGCTGACTCGCTAGATTCTTTTTTTATTTCCACGCGAGAAATTGTTTTCCGTTGAGGATATGAAAAAGTTTATGTGCCGAGATATTTTGTTCCGATAGACGAGCTCTTGGAAATTTATTTAGGTGCTACAAGCGATCGGCTGACGGTTTCACCTGCTACCTTTGCTTTTAAATAAATGGATGAAGTTATACCTAATCTTTTCCGTTCGTTTCTGCTGGTCCATGATCCCGTGAAATCAGGTCACTGGTACCTCAAATTCTAATAAATTTATAGCCTAAATGTATCTCACTGTTGAAGAAATAATTTTATTATGTTGTTGAAGAGAGAAGGTCCCAAATTGTAACCTTGTGGTACGCTTTACTGTTGTGCTTTAATTTAAATAAAACTTTCGTTTAATGTAATTGCGTATAATTTTAGAATCGCCATTTTTCACAGAGAACAAAAAGTGATGACAATACCATAGACTATAAATATTTAATGCTTTCTTTACAAGTCCAACACTCCACCTCGATTTGATAATGTTAATCGTCAAATCGTTTAATGATACCTCATTACAAGTTTACACAGTGTTTATAAGAGTTAGTATGAAATGACAAAAAAACAAAGATTTCTTGTATATCTGGTTGCACAAACTTAAAGGTTTATCAATGTTTACAATACTTTTAGAGAACTTCTAAATTTTTCAAATTTTTCAACCGATAAAGATTTTGTAAATATATCAGCAGTATTATCATTACTGTTAACATAAGTTACGATTAATTGTTTCTCTTTAATCAAATTTTTAATAAAGTGATATTTTATATCAATGTGCTTTGATCTCTTGCTGTTTTCAAAGCTTTTTGAGATGCATATTGCTCCTTTGTTATCCATTTTAATAATAGGTATCACATCACATCCAAAGTCCATTGAAAGTCCTTTAATATTCTGTAATTCACAAGCACTTGTGGCGGCCGCAATATACTCCGCCTCTGCCGTCGAAAGTGCAACACAGTTCTGTTTTCTAGAGAACCATGCCACTACGTTCCCATTATATAAAACAACACAACCACTAACACTTTTTCTATCCAACTTGTCCCCTGCCCAGTCAGCGTCTGAGTAGGCTTCTAAGCACATAGACTCATTGTCATGTCTTTCATAGTAAAGTCCATAGTCCTTGGTTTGTTTTAAGTATCTCACAACTCTTTTAACACTTTTCCAACACTGTTCATTTGGTTTGTCAAGGAACTGACTTAAATAGGATACCGCAAAACTTATATCCGGTCTTGAAACAGTTGCTATGTACATCAAATTTCCAATTAGTTCTCTGTAGGGAACATTAACAGTTTCTTCATTAAGGTCAATCTGTAATCCCTTTTCCATAGGTGTTTTTGTGCCATTGCACTCTGTCATTTCAAATTTCTCTAATATCTTTTCAATTTGCTTATTCTGTGTTATCTTCATGCCATTTTCATATTTTCCAATTTCCATTCCCAGAAACTTTTTAATTTCACCTAGATATTTTGTCTTATATTCCTTCTGCAGTATTTCTTTCATATGTTGTACAGCTTTCTCTTCTCCCATTAGAAGCATGTCATCAACAAATATAAGTAGCCATATCTCTTTGTTGTAGTACAAGCAAAAATCATGCATTGAACGTTTAAGTCCAGCTTTTATAGCAAACTCATTGAAACATTCATTCCAGCATCTTGGGCTTTCCTTTAACCCATACAAACTTCTGTTCAATTTTAGAACTTTATTATCTTTATTCGTTACTCCTTGTGGAATTTTAATGTATATTTCTGAATCTAATTTGCCATTCAAAAATGCTGTTGGTATATCTAACTGATGAATACCCATATTTTTCGCAATTGAATGAGCTAAAAACATTCTCACTGTACTCATTCTTGCTACCGGAGCATAATTTGTATCTAAGTAATCCTCATCTTTGACTTGAAAGCCTTTAGCTACTAAGCGAGCTTTTTTTATTCCATTTTCTTTTGTTCTGAATACCCATTTTGTATCAATCGCTTTCTTTTCTTTTGGCAAATTTGTAGGTGTCCATGTTTTTAAGTTTTGTAATGATTCTATCTCTTTATCAATAGCTTCTTTCCATTCTTTATCTTCTATAGCTTGTTTATATGATATAGGATCTTCATTGTTATGTGTTAACAAACAGTAAGCTACAAATAGTTGATAATCATCCAAATGTTTAGGTTTATGTATTTCACGTCCATGTTGAGTAGTGACTTCTGTTTTCTCGTTTTGTTCTTCAGCTGATAAAAATTTACCCTGTTCACTATTATCTAATTCAGATATTTGTTCATTTATTTTTTCAGTTTCTTTATCTTTTTCTTGTATTTCTTCACAAATCTCATTTCTAATTATATATTCAGTAGCATTATCTTTTTCTTCATTGCCTTCATTATTTTTTGTATAATATGTATTTGTCTCATCAAATGTGACGTCAGTTGAAATTATTATTTTATTGTTTATAGGATCCCACAATTTGTATCCTGATCCATAATATCCCACCATAATCATAGGTTTTGCTCTTGGATTTAATTTATCTGGTTTTGGAAGAGTAACTATCCAACATCTCGAACCAAAAACTCTTAATTTGCTTAGTTGACTTTTACCATACCATATCATTGCCGGTGATTGTCCTCCCAGCGCTCTCGTTGGGCATCTATTTAGTTCATATGCTGAGCAATATATTGCTTCACCCCATAGTTCCTTTGGTAAGTTAGTTTCAGCAAACTTTGTTCGAACTTTATCCATTAATGTCCGATTCATTCTTTCGCTTTTCCCATTTTGCTGTGGACTATATGGAGCTGTATATTGAATATCAATTCCTTTAGATGAACAATAGCTTTTAAAAGCTTTAGAGGAGAACTCTCCCCCATTGTCGACTCGAAGTTTCTTGGTTTTGCACCCAAATTGAGTATTAATGTATTTTATAAAGTTGATTATATTCTGCTCTGCTTCATTCTTGTTTTTTAACAATTTCACGACCACATAATGTGAGTAGTCATCTATTATGACTTGAAAATATCTTTCTCCATTAATATTGGTAGGTGTAAAAGGTCCACAAAGATCAGAATGTATTAGGTTTCCAAAATTTACACTCTCATTTTTTTCTTGTGTATGAAATGACCTTCTAGTACTTTTACCTTCTATGCAGCTTTCACACTTTTTATCTGAAGCGGGTAGCCCAAGCAATCGTAACCCTTTTCTATTTAAATGGCCAAGTCGTCTATGCCACAAGGTGTCTTCATTTGTTTTTGCAGCATAGGCAGTATGATTTCGTCTCTGCACTTCGAACTGAACTACATACAGGTTGTTATTGACATTTTGTCCCTCCAAGTAAGATCCATTCTTCTCGATTATGACATTTTTGTTACTGAATGTGACATTATAACCTTTCATAGTTATCGAGTTCACTGATAATAAGTTGTGACTTAGTCCTGGTACAATCAATGCATTAATATCAATTTTTTGATCATTGTACATACCTGAGATGGTACCTTGTTTCATTGCATATAGAATTTGTCCATTAGCAATATGTATATCAATAGGTTTTGATAAAGTTTGCACATCTGTCATAGATTGCTCCATTTCAGAAATAACCATATTGAAAGTGGCCCCTGAGTCCAATATAAAATTGGTCAAATGATTGTTCGGGGTTGACATAGCATTGAGCGCAATAAAGCTAAATGTAGAGTGCCCTCTATCGGCTTGCCCTCTGCCCCGATGTTGATATCTGTTGTAATTTCTTCGCCACCTATTATTACCTTTGCCTCTACGATATGTATTTGATGTATTTGCTTGAAATGACATTTCTGCAGCAGTGCTTTTATTATTTATTTTTATTTCTTCGTCCAATAGGCGCGATTTAACAAACTCAATAGTGATATTTGTGTTCAGCGTCTCAATTGCCGTTATCACATACTCATAATCCTGGTTAAGTGATAGTAACAAATGACAAATTTTGTCTTCTTCTGTCAGCTTTGAGTCCAGACTTTCCAATTCTCTAATTATTTGGTCGAACTTCTGGAAATGATCTTCCAACTTTGAATCTTTAGTTAGCTTTAATGCCAATAGTTTTCTTCTTATGGTCAATTTGGTGAAGACAGATTTCCTTTGGAAAATACTGTCCAAAGTGACAAACATGTCATTAGCAGTCACACAGTCCTGTATGTGGTGAAGATGTTTATCAGTGATGCATTGTATGATCGTTGATTTAGCGATGGCATTGTTTTTCTTAAACGTGTCGTTCGATTTGATAGTTGCCTCATCTTTTTCGAGAACATCTAACACTTGCTTTTCTTCAAGAAGCGCCCTTACACGAAATTTCCATGTCGTGTAATTTTCCCCACGTAATTGTGGTAGATGATGCACGTTTGCAGCACTCATTATTATTATTTTAATGATATTTTTGACTTTATTTATTAGCCCATAACCTTTGTTGTGCTTTAATTTAAATAAAACTTTCGTTTAATGTAATTGCGTATAATTTTAGAATCGCCATTTTTCACAGAGAACAAAAAGTGATGACAATACCATAGACTATAAATATTTAATGCTTTCTTTACAAGTCCAACATTTACTACCTATTTATTAATTTGGGCTTGTGCTCGTTTGCTAGTTTAGATAGTAATAAAAAATAGTTTTTCTTTTTAAATATGTGCATATGCTTCCAGTTTTCATCTCTTATAAATATCCTTCATTCATGTCAGCCTTAAGATGTCCACATAGGCCTTTCCCAATGAACGCCACCACACCCGGTCTTCTGCATGTAGCCGCTTCCGGCCACCTTCTTCAGGTCGTCGGTCCACCTGGCGGCGGGGGGTTCCCACCCAGCGCGTCTCCTTTTTGTGAGATCTCCTTCACCCACATTATATACAACTTAGCGCAGTCGAGCCCTGATTATGACCCAAGTTTTAATTTCAATTCAATTTGGTGGACATGTGGAAATATTTTCTATATTTTCATTACCATTATAATAATTATTTAAATTAATTTTATTGTCTTAATTGTAGCTTCCTTTATTAAAGTTATTTAATTGTAATCGGACATAAAATTATAAAGAGCCGTACCCAATACTTAAGTATGTATTGATCAGCCCTTTTTGCGACCACCCAGCATTATAATAATGTCTACTATATACAAATGTGGCAATCTACAGCTTCCGGTTATGACAGGGAAACAGGGCTCCGTCCGTGCGCCCGAGAATCCGTGTACTTAGTATGTAAGACGCGATGAGACACTCAATTGATGTTTCCGATTGAGTGAACATCATATCTTTACAGAGCTGTTACAACGCAAAGGTAGTTAAGCTAATTAATATAAAAAGAAATTAAAAATAAAATAATGCATATTTCAGTGATTTTTCAGTAATTGTCTCTTTATTTTCATAACTGTGTTTTTAGTTGTTTTGTATTCATATTGTTGTTATTGTTTATTTATTTGTAACATATGTCCTTATACCAATAAGTATTAAACGTTAACGTTTCAAGTTATTGAGTCTTACTTCTTAATGCTGTGACGCGCGTTATCCTCACGATGTTCCGCCATCAATTTCTGTCCTCGGTAGCGTGTTACGTTTAGCAGTTGGCAGGCGGCCCGCAGTTCGTTCGCAAAGTGCACACGCACGTCGGATAGTGGAAGGGAGATGAGGTTTTCGCCATTTTTTTCGTAGTAGTATATCGTATCGTATCATATGTAGTATATAGTATATCATACTTAGTATGAAATAAATCTGTATGAAAGAAGGATAACCGATGGCTATTTCCAATACGAGTAAGTTCTTGATAATGAGCACCCTGCATTAAAATAATGTTGCTACTGATTGATTATTTTGCGAATGGTAATAGTGATCGGCAGGGGTGTGCTATATTTAATGTTTTTTTTAACATAGACCTACCTTTTTATCCGACATTTCAATGTCAGTAGTTGTTCTTGTTGAAAGTATGTTGCGAAGATTCTTCTTTACAGCGTTATTTAACATCTAGGAAGTGATAGTCGGTAAAAACTTGACATGTATACATTTGCAATAAAGGATTTTGACTTTGAATTTTATAGTCTCATTCAGATGTATGTATATTATTGATTTATGTACATTTTGATGTCAGTAATGCAAAATAGTACATCCCCGCCGATCGCTGGTAAAAACAACTCTCAGTTGATATGAAAGTGTATAGAAATCGAATCACATACTCCTTGATTTTGAGAAGATCAAGTCCAGAATATAAATAAGCCGGTGTCCTGCGATCGATGCACAAGTTGTAACATTTTACTACTCTGCCTCCTCTGGGCATAATCGAAAAAATAAGCCGCAGCCTCCCGGGATGGTCTCAGCACGGTTTTATTACGAAAATTACAGTTCGAATGGTTTGTGAAGGCTTCTAGGAATATCTTAGAAGCAATTTGTTTGAAAGCTGCTTGTATGATACCTAGCTGTCTTTTGCCCGTGTCTCTGCTCGCGTAGCATAAAACGTTTCGACTTCCTATTTACGATTTGAGACAGTTTCGTCATGTTCCGCTTTCGCCAGAAAGAATTTTAGACAGTTCTGTTTCTGACGAAAGTGACTAACATATGTATCCACTTACCTACGTCAGATTTCGCTTTCATCAGAAAGAATATTAGTATGTTTTATTTATGACAATCGTGAATTAACAAAATATATATACTTTTTAAACAAAAAGAAATTACATATCTGACAGATTAACTAATAATTTTCTGACTAAATATGACGAAAGTGTCGCAAATTCTATTTACAAATACGAGTACGCTGAAATATGTTCCCTTTTGCTATTCTAATGTATCATTATTATCATAATCAGCCGAAATACGTCCACTGCTGAACACAAGCCTCCCCAATGGAATGCCACTTTTGTTGGGCTGTCCATTGGGAAATTTTCCACGCCTGGCAGGCGAATTGGTGATCGCAGTAATGATCTTAATATACACAGGAGAACACTGCTGCCCTTACCTGGTGCAATCCCTTAGTCACCTTGATGATAGCCAAGAGAAGATTGGGGGTGGCCCTATTCTAAGCCGGGAATCAGACGGCTAATTTGATTCTAATGTATGCTTGTATCTAATCTTGTATATCTAATGGGTGCAATCTTGCAATGTGCCAATTATCCAACTTAACGGGTTGATTAAAGGACTGTCGGTGGAATCAGACAGTGACATATAGCAGAACTGAAATTGGAAGTTTGACATTACGTTTTCTATGGTTTGACGCTCCTACTCGTTCCGTCCTACCTCACCGCACTTCACCGCACCTCATTCCCCATCATCATCATCAGCCCGAAAGAGTCCACTGTTGGACATAGGCCTCTCCCAAGGTGCGCCACTGAACCCGATCTTCGGTTCTTCTCATCCAGTCACTGTCAGCCGCCTTACGCAGATCGTCGCTCCATCTAGCCAAGGGACGTCCCACACTACGCTTGCCCAGTCGCGGTCTCCACTCGAGAACTCGTTTACCCCAGCGGTAATCGGTTCTCCGACAGATGTGACCAGCCCACTGCCACTTAATACCTCATTCCCCGAAGCTCTTTAACTCTGTCCCCCACTGTATGTACCTATATTGGTTTTTTCTCTATGAACTCCAAATCAATTCAGTTATAACAGCGTCAGTGTATAGCTAGTGAACGTAGCCTGAACGCTGCTACGGTTTTACTACGGCGTAGCAGAATGTGCTTGTGTCATTGAATAATGCAGTGGTCAGCGTGTACTTAATATTGCATCAGTAATCTCGACCAACACTTTTATTGGCTCGCCCGCCGGCCTATAAAGCTATCCTTCGCTTCCCTTTACGACAGCTCTCAGAAGCATTCAGCTTTTTCATTACTTTGATTAAATTATTTATCTTGCATTTTACGCCTGGCTCAGGGTCAAATTCTCCAATTTATCAAACTTTACCTACTATACCGTCTAAGTAGAAATGTTAGCGAAGTGTACGGCTTCCCTACATAAAGTGCGGGTTCCGTAAACTTCTTTTGTTTTCCCGGAATTTATTTATTTAAAAACTTTATTGCACATAAGTACAAAAGGCGAACATAATGCCAATTTGGCATTCTCTTCCAGTTGACCTTTAGGTCATGCAGATAATGAGTGGTAGGCGCAAAAAAAATTACATAAGAAAATTGGTTACCTATATACTATACTATACTATACTATACTATACTATACTTACATAATAGTTTTATCATTGGAGAGATCTCTATTAACGATAAGTTCGCTTTTGTGCACAAATTATAGTTATATTTATTTTTGAAACGTGCAATCCTACTTTCTACTAATATTATAAATGCGAAGTTGGGATATTTGGATGTTTGTGTCTAACCCAGTGTCTAATGATGGGGCCGTCAAACCTCTCGTTGAACATTTTCAGGATCCCGTTAGCGCTGTCCCGCAGCCTAATTTAAATGTAACTGCTAAATTGCATTACTGTAGCGCGTCAGGTATGTTCGCCGAGGCGCCGAGGTGGATGGATTCCACGCCATCATGCGCCACAGAATTGCCTCCCTGATGCTCCGCGTGCGGGGCAGCACTAACAGCTTCCTGACCACTATAAGGGAGAAGGTGGATAGTCCAATACTCAGGCACTGGGTGACTATCCACCTTCACAAACGAAACAAATAAACCAATTTTAATTTAATTTTATTGTCCACTTACTAACATAGACTTAAGTTTAATTGATACTAACAACATTTTATGGACTATCGTCTGATATTAATAAATGATTTGATTGAATTGATAAATTAGACGTAAACATACAAACTGTAACAGGCGAAGTTTAATAAAAGCTTGTAATTTCCATCTTGACGGAATCCTAAAAACTCTGAAATAGATATGAGAATCATAAAACGCTTGAGTTCGTCATTAGCCCGTCAAGGGAAAAACTCTTCGGTAACGCAAAGAAAACATAAAAAGTGTAATTAATTTTAATCAAGTAATTCTTACAGAATATAATATTAAATACCTAGTAGGTACCTACATATTTCATTACCTAAATACACAAGTTATATTAGCTATTACATGTTTAAATAAGTAACACCTTGTTTGAAAAGTGTAAGTATATTAATTTAACTACCATCCAACGTCGTCTCCTCTGCAATGGTGTCCACATGGTTCCTTCTCGACCAAACTGGGACAATCGCGACCGCCTCTCTTATTCTCGCGGACTATAGTTCTGATTCTAACCATTTCACCAGAGCATAGATCTGAGCAGCCGGACCATTCACTCCAATCGCTCACAACGCAGTCCTTGTCTGTAAAAAATACAGTTTAAAGCAAGTTTGCTAGTTACTACTGGCTCTTCGCGGGACGTAGTTGGGTACTTAGACCATAGTTTTAGGTCATTTACGATTTGTAGTAAGTCTATGCATCGATGGACTTTAGGCAAAGAATCCTGTTATCAGTAGCTTATGACTAATTATCCCTTCAGAACTCACGAATCTGTTACTTCAGGCTCCTAATATATTGAATGTAGTTATATCTTAAGATTATTTTCCCTTACAATCCCATCGCACTAATATTACAAATGCGAAAGTTTGGATGTTTGTTCCTCAATCACGCTTCAACTACTGGATGGATCGGGATGAAACTGCGCAAACATATAGGTTAGGTCCTGGAATAGGACATATGATAGTTTTTATCTCGAATAAACATCTCATTCCTACAATGGGGAATTAATTCATGGTTTAATGTAATTTAAAAACCTTACGAGGATGATGATTCTTGTTCACAGCATGATGTAACCTCGACTTGAAATGCCTGGGTAAATGTTTACCGAGACCCAACTTGTGTCCAGTAGCTACTGCCAGCACCACATCGTCCATATTTTTCAAGTTTTCATCAAATTCCTCTTCGGATAGTCTGAAAAATATTGCGATGTTGTAAGTACCTAGCTACCGTCTTAAAGGAGCGTTGGAGAAAAAGTTATAGTTATCTAATAGGAGAGTGTTATATGATTATACGTTTGACGAAGGAGAATCCCACCTCACCTACGTTTCCCTAAGACCTTTAATTCGGTCCCCCACTTATAACTCCGATTAAATAGTTATGCATTGTGGATGTACTCAATGCTTGATAATATTTCAGTAAAATAAAACATTTTTTTAAAGAAGTGGCAACCGGGCAGGCAGTTCACCTGATTGATGGCGGATACTGTCGTCCAGGCTTTGCGTGCAACCATCCTAAGGTCACAAACACATTAACCCTAAGGGCTAAGTTGGAATAACTTGTGTGCCAAATGTATAAATTTTTTTGTTCCATTATCGGAATTTTAACATCCACCGTTAAACTACGTCTCATACTTTTCCAAATATTCAGAAACTGAAGAATCAATCTAATTTGATTCTTATTATTAACTATTTGAGTATTTCTTTCTATAAAATACTTACACTTTTGGTGCTTTTGTTACAATTACAACATTATTTTCAGGCTGGTCAGGTCTTGGAGTACCAACCGGATCTTCCTCCAATTCTATAAGTCGATCCATTTCACTGATAGGGCTTAAGTTTTTCTTTAAGTCATTTTGATAGAAATCTTCATACTCCATTTGCTTTTTAGGAAAAAGTTTGCTATTGTCCTTTGATTTCATTTTGTAAATCAATTCTTTGCGAGCCAAGTCATTCAGTTCTTTTGTTGAATATTCTTTAACCTGTAAAATACAGATTTAAATTATATCAGATGGAGATTTTTAGAATGTGCATTGTTTGTATACATCATCCTGATTATGATAGTACAAAATCGCTAACATTATGTTGTCCTTTATCATCATCTGATTAGCTGACATCTACGCACACATATTGGCACTACAATAATTGAGTCAGTCTTATTATTCCTCATACAGTAGCTTTCGACTAACTCTAATTTTCCATTAAATTTTTCTATTAATTAAAATATTAAATCTTTCATTTTAAAATTGCACACATAACTTTATTAGTTGTTTTCCTTAACATAAGCCTTTCCTATTTCTCCCTGTTATTTCCAGTGTGGTCCAACATTTGGACAAAAACATCACTCCAATGATATTGGGGGGTTCCTCTTTTCTATTGTTTTCCTTTGCGTATCATCCAGTGATCTTTTTGGTCCATCTCTCATTTTCCCATGTAGCTATTAGAATACAATTAATTACCTTAATAAATTCCACTTTAGCTATTGGTGGAAGTCGCTTCAGCCTTTGATAGTAGAAGCTAGAAGCAGCAAAATCAGGGTTGCGTGAAATGATTCTCTCCACTGTTTCAATAGGATCAGACGGCCAAGGAATTTCCCTGCTGAATGTCAATCCGTTCACTGCTCCTGCATCTAGAGGTTCCAGCTGTAGTAAAATTTAAAAAAAAAGGTTTAAATTAATATTGTTGGCATCTATTAAATAACTACAAAATAATGAATTTGATATAAAATGTTACACTAGGTTTCATTACTTGACCCATTTTTGTACGGCCAGTCAGAGCATACTGATAACCATGCACTAGCCAAATCAGATAATTTAAAATTGAATGATTACTCACATCTAATGTAACTTGTTCAATCCAGGAGGAATCTATGCAGAGATCGACGCTGTCAACTCCTATAAACCAATCCGGAGATGGTATCATTCGGCAAATAAAGGATACCTGGAAGTAATGAAACAGGTACAATGAAGATTTGGAACATACTGATAATTTTAATACTATTGGTTTTGAAAATTGTTTTATATTTGCCTTCTTCTTCTGTGTGAAGTATTTAGACAAGAAAAACAGATTGTTTACGATGGCTAGCTTGAATCATCATGGTCATGAAATAATGAGCGAATACGTTTTTCTTGTTTATACCATTAGATAGAAAAAACAATGCATTCGACTGATACACATATTACATTACATTTTATTTTAATTTATAGCAAAGTTATGCAGTCGAATAATGACGGTTCTGGTCTGGAGTCCCTAGAATACTGTAAGGTTATTAAATACGTCGTGTTCTATGCCTGGCTGTTCCAATCATGTCACGATTTTGAACCACAACGTCTTCCGCCTACATTTTCAGAATGATGATTCCTAGAAACTTGATCAAAGTACTCCTTACCAGACTATGTTCTCCATTAACAAATACGACATTGTCAGTATCTCCGACTCCTTCCTTCACCGCTGGTGCTAGGAACTGATCGTAGACTTTAGGCTCCTCTTCACCTTCATCTATAAGTTGGTCTAGACTTCCTAACTGAGCGAAATCTCGTACTAAAGGTCTCGCTACTTCTCCGATGCGGTACAGCGCATAGGATTTGTTGTGGGATTGACCTGAAACAATATTATTAGTTTTTTAATTTAAACTTCACAGACTGAGATTACCTATAGTCTTAAATGTTAGATTTTTATCTAATAAATAAAAACGTAAACTTGGCGTGTCAATAGATTGAAGATATTTGCAAAAAAGAATTGGGGGGTCTAAGGATAAGTAATAGAACACATTTCGGTCATTTTTGATTTTTTGTATGTTTGTCTGTTTTGGGATTGGGAGATTGATAGTCTGAGTGGAAGTGGGAAGGGAAGGGAATGGGAGCGGATTCTGTAGTCTATGTTGCTAGCCGATTATTTCTTAACTAATAAAGATATCATAAAAATTCAAACTGATATAGGTACTAGGCGGCCTGATGCTAAAAAGAATGCAACTAAAAATAAAATTATAAAAACAGTATAAGAATAAAAGTTTTTTTCCTCCATAATGTTTTTTTAAAGCCAATCGTAAGCCCTATTTATCATCTACATAAAAGGTTACAATGTCGAAATTCCAGTAGGTCTCGAAATAGTGCAGTTATAAAGCCGTAATGGTTTGGTATTACTTTTCGCAATAAAGAAATTGAATTAAAAAACCAGCCCGTTTGGCTTCATTAATTCAATTTGTTTTGTCTTTATAATTGTACTATTTTAACTAACTACTAGAATTCCGACATTGAAGCACATAACCTTTTACGTAGATAATAAATAGGGCTTTCGATTGGCGTTAAAAAAATACCATTTATTTTTTCAAGTAAAATTTTCAGATTTTTAGTTGCATCTTTTCAACAAGTGACCTGATGTTGAAAAGATGCAACAACAAACTGGCATCAAACTGATATCATAGGCAGTAGCCTGATGCTAAAAAGATTATTACTAAAAATAAAAACATAAAAAGAGAACAACAGTGATATTGGACCCACCCACAGCATACAATTATAATACGCCAAGGGTACTAAACAGTTCATAACGCCGAAAATGCAGCTAAGATTAGTAACTATTATTATACTTAATAAAACATTTTTATTCACTTACTGTTAGTTGGTGGGTACCAAATTCCATACAAAAACGCCCACCATCTTGTGTCAAAGTATTTAAAAATAATATGTTACTCAAGTTTAAATAGATACAAAACATGAAAATTATCATACTGCAGCAGACAGGATTTCTCTATAAACGATATGCATGTGTATAGTTGAATCCAGCTCAAAGGCTTTAGAGGAAACGACCCATCGAAGCGTCGCGTCTAGTACTTGGTCGCAGGTGGTTCATTCCTATATTATTTGAGCGTTTGATATTTTTATTATATCAAACGCTCACAATGTATCAATGTAGATCACAATGAATCAATTGGTAAAGAAAATAGTTGTTGTTTGTTCAGATTAGTCAAAATTGACAGGAAACTAGGTTTGTATATAAAATCATTACCGTATTATTTTCATATTATTCATAAAACACACAAATAAATTGAGTTTTACTTTGATATCTTATCTTATAGTAGGGCCAGGTGTACTTGGCGACACGTCGACCATGTGGGATCTTTTGTATCAGCCCCTTTGTCTATATGGTACTTCCATTCCCCAAAGTCAGCTGCATTAAAACCATTATGCAGCTATGGGATAGAAGCTTGCAGTCCTTGGGTTCAGGGCAAGACACACCCAGGATACTCATTCGCCTTGCAACTAGTGCAATGCACACAGCAAGTGCTTCATCGTCTCGCTTCACTTTGATAAGACAACTATGAAGGTTTTCAGTATTTCCACTCCTCAAAATATTTGCCAACACCCAAAGATTGCCTGTAAGAAATCGCTGAAAGCGATAAGGCCGCGTTGTACACTAAATTCATCCTTCTATGTAATTTTTTTTTTATAAAAATTTATATGTTTTGTAAAGAATATTTGAATTGAATTGAAGGTTTTACACCTTCAGATTTATTCAAACTCCAAAAACCTTGGTTCTACGAGTAGAATAACCCCTGCCTCTACCTTGCCCGTTATCGGAAAATTTTAGAGACCATTTACTCGAGTACAGCTTCAGCGAGATATGCAAATACAGCAGTAATCCTACATCTTTATGCAGGTTTTATTTTAATTATCTAACTCGTTTCAGATAAATGAGAACCTACCTGCAAAGATTAAGATATCTCCTTTCTTCTTTGTCATTGTCGTTTATATTCTGCATTAAAACACTACGAGGCAAAATATGGCTCAAAGGAGCTTAATTGTATATTAATAGTATATTATTGGACGCCACTGCACTTAGCGTCAAGATATACATAATGCTTTCCACGACTAAATGCATGGAAATAAAAATTTCGTAGCCAGTTATGAAATTTGGTTACGAAATGGGACGAAAGGAAAAAATCAACTATAGAGTTGAACAATGCTACATACATATTACATCGCGCCGTTGCTTTTTTAAAGTATGTATATTAGTTTTTTTATTTTTGTACTTTGTGTTTCTCATTTTGTGTGATTTTGCAATTCTGTACTTGCGATTTTGCATTTTTGAATTATATAAAGAAAAAAATCTGATTGGTCAGTGATTTACATGGGTTAGGCCGAAAAAAAATTTGCTTTTCTGATAAATTTGAATTTATCAGAAATAGTATACATATCTAAAGTTTCCGAACTATCGGCTTTCTAAATAGTAATAATATAAACAGCCTAGGTATTTGATTATTATAAAAACTATGGATTTTGCTTAGAATTTAGATTTAAATAGGTATGCGGAGTTAAATTTCATTTTCAAATTTAGAAAAAACAGAATTTTTTAAAATATACTCCAGCTACCTAAGTAAATGATCCTTTATTTTCTTAAGTTTGTTTTAAATGACTTACAGAATGCAGTTGCTGAAAACTATGCAAATCATTATGAAGAGAAAGTTCAATGACCTGTCTATTAAAAGATGACTGGACGCTGCGACGAACCGTCGACATCAAATGAATTATTTTTAGCTGAGAGAGTAAATTTTTGATTTAATTATAGAAATTAAAACTTTTCTTTCGGTTTATTATTCATCTCCTTAACATCTCTAGCGTATGTATGCAGGTTTTTATACAAGTTTTTTGTTGTCCGTACTTCGTAAAAAACATACTTTACGGTATCACCGACTTGTTTAGTGGAAAGAAAAAGAAAGAACGAATGCAGTTCATTAACGCTGTTAAAAACTTTTTTAAAACAAAACCATGGCGTGAATACAAGCAACAGAGTCAATGGAACGCTGCTACCACTTTAAGAATCCTGTTATCTTTAAAGATTTGGTCAGTTATTTCTTACTTTAGACCAACACTGAGGGGAATCGTGTATTTCGGCGTTCAGAGGGGGAACGTCTAAGTGTAAAAACCTCTGGATTACTTACATTGATCCAATTTTGTTAGTAACAATTGTATCTCACCTGTGAGTGACCGCCGTAATATTTTTTTAGTCTGAATTATATCCTACGCCTAAAGAGTTAAGAGCTTATGTCTAAAAGCACTTTAACTTAGACACTTATCTTTATTAAACTTTCAGAGAGAAACCGAGTTAAGGCCTTAATGCACCGACTAGATAATTATTTGCGAAGATGAAAAACCTTTACTGAGGTAGTTTGACAACTTTTAGTAATTTTAATAAAAGATAAATAAGGTTACTTTTTCAATGTTATCATTATTTAGAAACTGGTAGCACATTGTACAATAGCAGGTAACACTTTGTTTCTGCCATAGGCTCTACGAATGTTTTGTTACGTCCTACAAATTAACTTTGTAATGTTTTAGTAATTTCATATTCATATTCATATCATTTATTGTTTCATGTAGTTCATAGGGTCAAGTGTAATTGTAAATATAAGTCATAATTATAAGCCTGTATCAGTCCGCTTCTGGACAAACCAAACAGACCCGGACGACTCTATTAATTGCTTGCCCTATATAGGCATTTATTTGATGCACGTTAATTCTTAGTGGTTAAGGAAATAATATGTTATTTTTATATACATATAGTCGATGTTCGTTGTAAAAAAAATTCAATATTCAAAAATTATTTATTTAAACCCTTAATCTAGTAGTTGATTACACAATAACTTACAAGTATACATACAGGATGTAGCACTGTGCAACAAAGTACGAACTGAGCTACTGCACTGACCCACAGGCCGTAACGTAGTAGTCATATAAGAAACGTTGGCCGTGTCCTCATCATCATCATCAGCCTGAAAGTCCACTGTTGGTCTCTTCCGAGGCGTGCCAATGAACCTGTTCTCCGGTTCTCCGCATCCAGTCACTATCGCGCCTTACGTAGATCGTCGCCCTCGCTCCACGCATTTGCCCGTGGTCCTACTTTTTCTCTTACATAATAGGGACCACGGTTCGGAGACATTGTATAAATTTAGTGTGCAACGAAATTACGAGTCCGATTATAACGTGATAACTCGCTAAGTAATGAACCAATAGTAACCGACTAAAATCAAATAGGATAAACTTCAAAGGTTCTAACAAACAAGATTATTGCGTAAGCTGACTCACTTTCAGGGTTTGGGAGGGTCGCGCATCGTGAGAGACGAAATATGTGGGTACTTTGCAGGCAGTTTGTTTCGAGAACGAGTGAAATTAGGATGTAGATTCTAGGAGTTTGAATGGAACTATAAGGACCTATATAATAAAACAGTCAACATAATTGCCGTAATAATAGAGACAATTTGAATGAAGTTGCACATCTGAAAATAATTCACGATGTGGTCTCCATTATGATTAGAAAATGTGAACGTAATTAAATCGTTAGTTACGAGGTTATGTTCGTTTCAAAATGAATCTAATACGCCAAAAAAGTCCTATAACGAGCCGAGAGACTTATTTTCTACGGCAGCTTATTAAAGGAAACCACAAAAAAATTAAAACTACTTTGGTCATACAATCTTACCTAAGTATGTTTTTTTTTCTTCATTTCAATCAAGTTGACAAACAAAAACAATCCATATTGCGTTAGCTGCAATAACCGACATATCTCAAAACTACTGATCCTAGAGTAGGTATGGGTATGAAAAGTCTGGATGAGATTTAATTTTCGGATGACAGTTGCAAAATTTAAAACAACCATATCTTGATAACTATTGCTGTTAGACTAGTCGTGTCTTTAATCAGATAAAAGGGCTGGATTAGATGTTCATTATCAGTGGCGATGTCAGAATTGTAAAAATGAGAGATGTCAGAAACATACGTCGAACATGCATAGATACGTTGTAAATCCAAAACACTGCGGGACTATCTCGAACACTGCCCAACCTTATTTAAATATATTGGTCAAATTGAACAAAATGAACATCTAATCCAGCCCTTTCAATTGAGTACAGACACTACTAGTCTAGCGTTAGTAGTTATCGAGATATACCTGTTTTAAATTTTGACAGCTGTCATCCGAAATGTAGATCTCATCCTACCTTTCATAGCTGATGAGTCTAAACCCCTGTAACCGGTTATTATAGTAGTTTATTACGTCCTGTATGGTATAAAATTGAAAAATTAAATAAATAATATCATGTTATAGACACGTGCCACAGAAATGAGACAGTGCTGTTTCATTATGTATAAAATATTGACTTTGAGAATTAAATTGAATCAAACTTTTATTTACGCGACATTAAAAAAAATCCAACAAAGTTATGCCTATGGAAATAAAACGTCATTGTCCACGCGTCAATTTCGCAATATCTGCCAACCCTGGGCTGGCATCCACTCTCCCTCTTTTGATTGAAAACAGACAAAAGGATTTTTTGCGTCGAAAAAGGACAAATGCCTCTCAAATACCGACGTAGAAGATTTATATCCTCGCTGAGATAATTCAATATCGTCCTCGCATAATATAATGGAGACGACTTCGTTTTTGGTCACGGCCGGGGTCGAACAATGATATTTTCAAACCAATTGCGGATTATGAACTTTGAGTAGGTACCTATCTTAATTTCTTTGTAGTAGAAAACATTTTGTTTCAAATCTTATATCATGTTCTTACATAATCAGCCGAAATACGTCCACGTACGTTTTCTGGGGAAGGTCTGTGTGCAGCAGTGGATGTCGAAAGACGATGATGAAATCGTTAGAGAGAGCTACATGACGCGTCGTGAGGTAATCTGTATGCTATACCGTACCAACGCCGAAGAAGAAATTGTAACCCACGCTTTGTCTAAACTCCAATTATATGCATGCATATCTATATGCCGCATTATCTATGCATTTTTTGTTCATTCAAAAAACCATCAATTTTGAACAATAAGACTCTTAAACTAAACTTTATGTTACACAAGATCAAATTTTCATGATTTTTTAAATATTTCTTTCTAATTTTAATAAATTAGGTTGCTGAGAAAGAAGATAGTTACAGGAAATCAAATAACTGTCCATAGTTAAGGAGGTACTTAATTGAGAAGGCTTACAAAGTTATTATGGTTAAGTACGCATGTGGGAGATTGTGTATGGGGGATAATTATTAAACATCTGGACAATTAGTGGTATAAAGTAATGTTATTAGGTAAACAAATAAATTTTAACTCTGTGCAAGTTTGCATGTGTGAAACGAAGAAACTTATTGATACTACTAATAGTGAACAATAAATAATTTCTTATTTTGAAAAACAATATTTTTATGAGGAAACCGAATTAAATTAATATTGTTGTCATAAGTAACCTATACAAAATTCGAAACACAACAAAATATACCTAAGTATTTTTAAAATAATTTGACAAATTTTTATTCAAGGCGACTAAGGGATTGCATCAGGGATGGGCAGCAGCGTTCTCCTGTGTGTATTAAGATTATTACTGCGATCACCAATCCGTCTGCCTGGCGTGGTGATTATGGCAAATCCCCCAATGGAAAGCCCACCAAAAGAGGCATTTTACTGGAAAGGCTTTTGTTCAGCAGTGGACGAAGGTATATAGGTTGATGATGATATTATTAAAACCATATTTAACCTATGTTCACAAATAAATGATTTGATTTGAGTATTCGAAAACAAACAGTTATCAAGTAATCGTCATGAAGACCGGAGTAATCGGTCAGTTAACATCTTTTTTATTACATCCTATATTAAAGCCACAAACACTGGTAAGAGAACATCTTTATGTTACGACTGGCTGAAAGAAACTGTCTGATAATATCAACTCCTTACACAAAGACGGTGGGAAGACAAATAAATAGCGCCTTATCTCGAACGAGCGAAGCCGCGAAATGTCACTTAACTTGCTCAGATAAAACGAAAGTCCTTATTTTTAGTTTCCCCTTGTTCTGCTGGCTGGCCTCTTGGATTGTTGTTCACATTAATTACGTGAGTTTCCAACTTTAAGAGTTCTTGGGGAAGAAATGGGATTATTACGAAAAGATTTTAGAAAATTTAGGTTAAACAAACAAATATATGTTTTGACGATTGGATATTGGATAAGAATCGTTTGCCTGTTATTCGTGAGTTCCAGAATTAATAGTACCCGTAGAGTCTTGATTGTTTAAAGTGTTCAAGAGATGTCTTTACCTTAAGTATACTTAGGTATCTACTACCTTTCGCGTTTTTATACTTAAACCAACTTTTGATTGCGATCTTTTCTTTAAAACTTCGATTAATCAAAAGAGAAAGATATGTGACTCTCTTATATTTCTTAATCGAAAACTATGCTTGGTGTACAACTACATGCACATGTTTGAGATTTCGACTAAAAGCGATGTGGTCATTTTTCGATCTCGTCGTTCTGATATCAATCCAAATAAACATGGCATTCGGACAGTTACCGACAGACAGAGATAACGTGAGACGCTGGAACAGTCGTGTGAGTAAGACAGCAGCAGCGCGCTCGTTTCCTCACACAAAATGGCGAAGCGAAAAACAAAGACTTAATTTTTGAAAAATGAATACTTTCTATGTATTTACTAAACAGAAGTTATTGAGGAATAATCCCATGTGCCTAGTTTCTTGCCTTCAGTGATTAAAACGCAGATTAATTTAACAGGATGGCTTTGTTGTATTTTTCTAATAAAAATCATAATAATGTGCAAATGTACTTAAAAGAAATCAATGCAATTGTTGTTACGTGATGAACTAGGTGGATCGGACTTAGTTTTATAGGATCATGCGCAATAAGTAGTCCCATATCTACCCTTTTGATTAATCGAAGGTTAAAATAAATATATTTTTATATTAAATATTTTGTACTAACCAAAAACTTTAGACCACTGAGCGTTTGGATTTGTAGGGTAGTCCTTAGGAAACGCCTGTTCACTCCACAACATGTTAAATTTAACTTTATAGATAGCAACATTATCAATATCACATCCTGCCACAAAACCACAAAACAAAATGATTGATAAAAACAATATGGCGGCCACTCGTTGCCGAGACTTCATCACGAGCGGACGTCTCGACGCGATCTCTTTTAAAACACTCGAATAGAAAGATAAATAGATTTAAAAAATAAATGCTGGAAATTTAATTTCACGGTTTCACAGCACGGGAATTTAGTGTGTTAGTTTCGCGTGCGTGCTCCGGCTTCGAAGAGTTGAGGTGGACTTTTCTATTTGCGGCTGGCGTTACTCTTTGGACAAAAATAAACACGGTGACTGTTCATACTTGAGGGACGCGATGGATTCTGTATTTTGTTTATTTTAGTACTTGCGACTGACCTGTTTTAAACATACCTAACTAATATCATTTAGTTTAAAGTCATACATACCTACCTATTAGGAGCTTAATTGGAAAATACAAAACAGAACTAAAACAATTAATGATTCATTAATGTAAATTTAGTTCTGTTTTGTATTTTCCAATTAAGTTCCTAATAGGTAGCTATGTATGACTTTAAACTAAGTTATATTAATTAAAATTAGTAACAGTTTTATTATTTTTTTACTTTTATTTTATTAGGAAATAGCTTTGCCCTTAGATACTCGTATACCCGCGTAAACTTATCTAGAGTTTATTTTGTTTGTCGATTTATTTGCTCGACATTTTTGGTTTTAACTTAATGGTTTATATTTACAGATAAAAAATCAAAAATCATATATAAAAATTCAGTATTAGTATATTCAGTAATTCAGTATATTCAGTAAAATATTCAAGTCTAAAAATAAAACCTTTAATTTTTAAAAACATGATTTTTTCCCCATTTACGTATCTAATCTAGTAAGTATGTTGGGGGTCCATAACTTGAGCTCTTGTATGAATATATACCACAACGAGTGCATACGACAACTATTATATCTACCTAGTAATGACTACCCCAGAAGTGCGTACTGCCAGCCGTCTTTACTATTTGGTATTCTCTGCCTGTAGTATGAACGACCACTGAAACCGACTTCAAAAGCAGAAGCACAGAGGTGTCTGTACATATTTGTTTAACCTGTTTTCTAGCTATCCCGTTTGTCAATTTAAAGCTCTATGCCGTCGATCTGTTTGCACTGAAAAACTATTTCAGTTTCAAAACAATGTTTTTAGTTGAAGTAAATAGATTGTCGCCCGAGAGTGCTGGCCGTTGGAATCCAATTAGCTTTTCACTGGGCAGATGGGTTAATATTTAGTGTATGGAATAGAATTAAGCCAAGTTTACGTTAAGTGTTCCATCTCGTTCCAATAGCGTCAATATTTAGTAAATAATTTAAAGTTCTGCGTAGTAACTGCATAAGTTTCAAAGTGAATGTAACCGATTTGCGGCTCCTTGCGTAGAACAGAGCGATTGTTTGGAACGCTCCATCTAGCACTACATAGAGATGGTTGAAAAACAAACACATTTGCATCTCGAAATCCAAATAAATAATAGATGATGTTCCTAAGCGGACCGCAAAGTTTATATGGTAATACAAACCTGTTTTTGCTGCTGGTGAGCCTTTCATGTACATGTTAAATAAATAAATAATAATAAATAAGCCATTTATTCAGACATCATACATCCTTAATACTACTATGCTTACAGTGCCATTATTTTCCTCTTAATTAAACTTAAACTTAATCATTTTCACTTTCTTTTTGACACCGGCTGTTTATATCTGTGTGCCCGATGGCATAGGCCTCCTTTAACTCCTTCCACTTTAACATGTCCTTTGCGGTTCTCGTCCATAGTTTTCCTCTTATCATTTCTATATCGTCTCTCCATCTTTTATTCTGCCTTCCCCTGTTCCTTTTCCCTGTTCTTAGCTGCCAGACTGTGACCCTTCTGCTCCACTTGTCGATGCCTCTTATTGTGTGTCCTGTCCATCTCCACTTATAAGTAACTTGGTTTTTGTTGTTACTTCTGTCACTTTTGTTTTGTTCCTAATTTCTGTGTTTCTCATTCTGTATTTTCTTTTAACGCCTAACATGCTCCTTTCCATTGCGCAAACTATCAGTCTGCCAGCGCGCAATGGAAAGGAGTATGTTAGGCGTTAAAAGAAAAAATTTACATGTACCGAAACGCAAATAGCGTTCGTTTTCATTATGACTTATTGGTTAGGAATGAAATATACATTTTTGTGTAAGCGTGTAAACTATGTATGTATGTATGTATGTATGTAAACGCTTTATTGTACCAAAAATAACAACAACAACAATAATAAAATAGGAATTAAACTGTGTACAAAGGCGGACTATCGAGAGAGGGACAACGTTATACGTCAACACATAAGTGCTTCTCTTTCTTACGCCATGTTTTATTTTGCGGGCGACGACGTTAAACATTGGGTTGGAGTTGGCATTTACGTAATTTAGTAATGTATTTTCTGCCTTAACACTGTTTTCGGGGAATAAAACCCGAATCGCAAAACACAAATTTTACAGGAGAAAATAAAAACCAAATTAGGGTGATCTCGGAAAATTCTTACATTGCCGTGTGGTATCCGGTAGAGTAGGATAGGACCACTCCAACTCTTCCCGTGGGTGTCGTACAAGGCGACTAAGGGAATACATTATAAAACATCAATCAGGCCTCCCCAACTCGTCTGGCCAGCGCGGGGAGTGTAGACCAAATCTTCCGTCTGCCTCCGGCAGATGAGAGAGGGTTGTGCTCCTGCAGTGGAGACAAAAATAACCTGATGATGATGATATACCAAACAACGGGTTACATTTTATCTGAACAACTGTTATTTATCTACATCATGCTATCGGAACCTATCCGGCCGTCAGTATCTTAACGTACGTACATACACATTGATGATTAGTGCGTTAACGATAGAACTAACATGTAACAATAAACGCATTTGGAGAAGTAGTGGGGACTGCCATCGTGAACTGAACGTTCTAAAAGACGAATGCCACCAAATTCCAATACGTCACCAGCGACGAGCGAGTGGTCTCAGGTGTTGCTATCCTGATAATTTTATCCCGATATCGGGGGTTTTTACCCAACACTTAACCTTCCTCGAATGTCCACGAGTGATTGATTGATAGTGGACCGATATTTTTCGGGACTCTTATATTATTTTCTGTAACATCTTTGGGAGTTTGTTTAGAGTGGTCAACTTTTTACTCAGGCTTTGGTAGTGGATTAAAATTAATGGATTTCCAATGTCCGTTACTTTCAAAGGATTTAGACCTACTCCCCGAGGCTCTTTAGGTGTTTGGAAACATTTTATTTATGTACCCACTTTTTAAGTAATACCACATAAAATTCGAATTTCGTTATTACCTAAATACATGGTTATAGTGCGCCAGGCCAAGTTCTAATGAAATTAGACCCCCGGCAAGCACGCTGGACACTATTTACTTACACGATCCGTTTCAAGCTACGTTTATCTTCCCCCCCCCCAACCCCCCCCCCCCCCCCCACTTCGGTAGTCAGTACACATTCGAGAAGCAGATAACATTTTATACTCGTAGGTAATGTAATAGTCTGGAGTTTGGAGACCGTGGATCGGCACGCGCAGAGTGGGACGCCCCGCCGCCATATGGACCGACGACCTAAAGAAGGTGGCCGGAGGCGGCTGGATGCGGAGGGCGGAGGACCGGGTGTGGTGGCGTTTATTGGGGAAGGCCTATGTCCAGCAGTGGACGTCTAAGAGATGATATAATGATACCAAACCCAATGCCTTATGAGAGCCACTTGCATCGGTAAATTTCTTTAAAATTAAAGTTCTATTAAACTCGTTTATCTCTAAAACTAGTTAATTATACTAACAAAAAATTCAATAAACAATGAAGTGGCAGTTTAAAATAAGTATATTGCATTCCAAACCAATATTCATAAGAAAACAAACGAATTTGCGTCTCGAAAACAAAATAAATAATAATGGTGTCCCGAAATGGACCGCAAAGTTTACATGGTAATACAAACCTGTTTTTGATGCTGGTGACCATTTCATGTATATGTCACCGAGACGCAAATTGTAGAAGTTATTGCCAAAGTTTGTGTAGTTAAATGTGAACCTTGTATATAATTCTTTAGGTATTTTTATATGACGCATGCACTGAATGTATATGCTTTTAAAACGTCCGGAAGATGGCCGCGTCACTATATGGACACGGGTGTGACGCTGACGAGAACCAATCGAGGGCCGAACGTGATTGATGATTCCACCATTAGAGAGTTTACTTTTAAAATATCACAGACGCACGGATATATACAGGATATATCCGTGCGTCTGATGGATAAGTGATATTGTAAGAGTTCTTTTAAAATATCTGTATAAAAGAGAAACCAGTTATTTTATATACATGTATGTTAGCAACTTCATAGTCAAAAACTCTCAATCTTGATTAAAAATTATAATCACGCTTATAGAAGAAATAGCGTCCTATTGCGGTCTTGTGTGGAGTTTAATGAGCTGAGAGTTGAATTTGGAATAGATCTGTTTTGTAGTACTTCGGGTTCTACCAAAAGACAACTCACTAGTGACTTCTCATCTAGGTTTAAGTAGTGGTTCGATATGTATATACATATTTTGTGAATATATAAGTATGTGAGTGTGTGTGCATGTATTATCTTTATATATAAATTATAATATATTCTCTTGTTATGTATGCTATGCGAGTCAAAACAAAAAAAAAACCTGTAATTTGTTATATGTGATAGCTGTTAATTGGCTTTTAGTTTCTACCTGAAAATGTATATTGTAACTGTAGCTCCCCTAAGAAATAAAATAAAATAAAAATAAAATAATTAATCAATTTATAAATAATTTATAATACTAAGCAAGACGCGAAAAGCGGGCGAAGGAAAGGCGCTTTGCTACATGGATTCCGCTAAGTAGCGATACATCGTCTCTGTCTACTCCTCTGGGACCAAGGCGTGAGCATTATGTATGTATGTATGTATGTACTGCGCCAAGATAGCTTTATGCCGCGATTTGACACGCAACTTCATTTATAATGCAGCAACATCATTGGAACGTTTTCGATGACAATGTGCGATTTTCCAGAAAACAATGTTAGTTGCTGACTGAAGCAGTAGATGGCGTTGAAAAAACAACAGCAGATGAACAAATCTAACAAAAATACTTATAGATACGTTATACGTCAGTTAATAGCGGTAGACCTGCAGAACGTACTCCCAGCCGTACTCCTACTTTGCGGGCGACGTAAACCTGGGGCGGGGGCAACGATCTCTATGTACTACTAGATGGAGCGTTCCAAACAATCGCTCTGTTCCACGCAAGTAGCCACAACTGTTTCACATTCACAATGAAACTTGTGCAATTACTACTCAGAACATTTAATTATTTACTAAATATTGACATTATTTAACCGTAGCGTCAATATTTAGTAATAATTAAATGTTCTGCTTAGTAACTGCACAAGTTTCATTGTGAATGTCATCATCATCATCAGGTTGTTTTTGTCTCCACTGCAGGAGCACAACCCTCTCTCATTTGCCGGAGACAGACGGAGGATTTGGCCTACACTCCCTGGCCAGACGGGTTGGGGAGGCCTGATTGATGTTTTATAATGTATTCCCTGATGACTGCATCGCTGCGATTTTATACGATAAAAAGATGCTTATTTTTTGTCATCATGTCAACCTTTAGACGTCCACTGCTAGACATAGGCCTTCCACAATGAACGCCACCACACCCGGTCCTCCGCCCTCCGCATCCAGCCGCTTCCGGCCACCTTCTTTAGGTCGTCGGTCCATCTGGCCATTTTTTGTGAAAACACTGAAATAAGCTACTAAACCTCCACCTTGCTCACGCAAAGCGACTGCATTTCGAATCATGCAATAATAAAACTTGTAAATTATGCACTAGAAACTTTCTTATTGGATTTCATTGGGGCGGGAGATACGATACCATCGCCGCAGGGTTCAGTAGTTCAATAAAACTCATTCTGTATCGGGTTCCAATTCTATCTGAAATGTAGCAATAATAGTTTCGACAGAGTTGTCAGATCGAACTTTTAGCAGAATAATTGAGGGTCCGTAGAGTTCGTTTTGTTGATTACCGACATCAATGTATCAGTTTCCATATTTAATACAATTTGTAATTATTGTAAAACCTTTCAAAAGAGACCACTATGCTATTTAAAGTTAGAGTTTTGCATTTATTTTACAAAACTGGTTAATTCTTTTGTTATCGACATAAGTTTTCAGATTTTTTTGAAACAGCATTTCTATTATATAATATGTAGCTCTATATAGCTATTATTAAATTTCTACAAATTCAGAAAAACGCTGATAAAAGTGTTTCTTTATCTTTTATATGAACCGTAAAACTTTTATCAACTTTTATCCGAGTAGAATTCTAAAACTGACGATTTGGGAAAATCGCTTGCGAAATTATCGTTGAAAATTGTAGTCTAGACTTAGGTACTTGTATGGGTTATCTTGAAAAGTGCTCGAAACCTGCTTATTTCTTCTAAGCATTTTGAAGCTAGAAGTCCCAATCATTAGTTGAGTTGGCTACAAGTTTCCACTTCAGGTAAAAAATATATTTGTTTTACACACAAATATTTGTAATATGTGGGACGGAGACAACATACCATTACTTAATGCTCCTGATTCTATAAACAAAACTGTCAGAGTGCTGAGGTATGAGACATTAGATGGTTGTGAAACGGCACAAACTCATGTTATTACGAAAACTCTTCAGATTAACCTTTATCAATTACTATAATTACTTGAGTGTATTTGATAGTATAATAAAGTGTATTGTATTATATAATTTAATATATAAATATCAATTAAAACAAGAAATAGTAAAAGATAGCTCTATTGAAGTAATACTTAGATAATATTTAACGTTTCCAAGATATGGCAAAATACTTAACAGTTCATTTCAAAACATCTAGTCTAGTTTAATACAAACAAGCTTCATGGAATACTTTAGCGGAAATTCAAATAAACAACCGTCAGAAATGGCGCAGCGGATGATATTAAAAAACTTTCAAGACCACTCGTCTCAAAGCCTTTGTGTTTTATGGACAAATAGAGAAAAATCAAAATCATAAAATAAGTTAATAAAGGTACTGTGAGGATATGTTTACTGAATAAGTAATATTTTTTGGTTGTTCTAAAAAGTAATTGCTTATATATCTACCTAGTAAACTATTTACGGAGACAAATAGATGGATTATGTAGATAGGAGAATTTAAAGAATATAGGATGAGCGCGGGGAGCTAATCCGAAAGTCAGTATCTTACTTAGTTTTTATGTACGCATTATGCACATATTGACCTAAGCGATTTAAAGAAAGAGTGGTGAGTGCCGTCGTAAATTGTACGATCTATAACTAAAATTCGGATTGCCTATACTACGGGAATAGTGCATTATTATCACAAATATGTGACATAGAACCTTTGTGTAAATTATACAAAGCTATATGTTCCCAGTGGGAATCGAAACGAACACCTCTTACTATACCAGAATTGCCAGAACCATCTCCAAACTGCTAAGTACGTCAACTAGGTATATCTAAATATTTAGTCCAAAAAAACGCAAGCAACGACGCAGGGAGAAGTTTGTTCCCGAAGCCGTAAAACCTTTAATGGAAAAAAGTGATTGAATGTCTAAAAGCCGTATCTAATAAATAAAAACCGTAAACTTCGCGTGTCTGTACTTGATATTTGCAAACAAAAAAAATGGGATAAGTAACAGAACACATTTGAATCATTTTTGAAATTTTTGTCTGTTTGTTTGTGCACGCATCACTTGAAAACTACTGAACCGATTCCGATGGACTTTCCACAGAAACATAGTGTTTAATTCGGTGTAACATAGGCTTTATTTCATTGTAATCGGCGCAGTCAATCAAAAGTTATTTATAGTTTTCGAAAACTCGCATACAACAAAGAAGTGTAGGGTATCAATGCACGATGGAATTCGTGAGAGGTAGCGGGAGCGGGTATAGCACCAATGTAATGTATGTCAGTTTTTGAAACCTATAAATTCGCATAACTTTTGATTGAGGAGCTGGATCTGGACCAGGATCTGGAGCTGGACCTGGACCTGGACCTGGAACTGAACCTGGACCTGGACCTGGAACTGAACCTGGTCATGTACCGGGACCGGGACCGGGAGCGGGAGCAGGATCGGGACCGGGAGCGGTAGTGGGACTGGAGCGGATTCTGTAGTCCACGCGAGCGGAGTTGCGGGCACAGCTAGTATCTAAATATATGTTTTCTATATAGAAAACATATGTTTTCTATATAGAAAACATATATTTAGATACTAAAACATATGTTTTCTATATAGAAAACATATGTTTTCTATATAGAAAACATATATTTAGATACTAGCTGTGCCCGCAACTCCGCTCGCGTGGACTACAGAATCCGCTCCAGTCCCACTACCGCTCCCGGTAGTACTCTTTATGTACTCTTTATACGTTGCTGAAGTAAACATTGGATATTGATTTACAGTAATACCTACATTAAAATTTCATCGAGATAACTGAAAACGAATTTTAAATATTCAAATTCTGCCCTTACGGTGCACGACATCCAAATAAATTTCAAATAAACCGTTCGGTGCTGTTCTAAGCTTCAGTTTATTTAGGATTGAATTTGGTGAAACTAGAACGGCTATATAGGCGACGGCGAAATTTCAATGTAGGTATTACTGTAAATCAATATCCAATGTTTACTTCAGCAACGTATAAAGAGTATAATAATGTGAACAGGATTCCGCTTATAATTCTGCCTAATAAAAGACCCCGATATTTTACATAGGGTTGTCAAGTACCAACAATATTTAATAATAGTCGAGCTTCATTAGCTTCATTTCTGTCGATTGAACAATGGCGGTAGGTACAGCAATTTAAACTGCTAGGCTATAAATGCCACAGATTGGTTAGAGCAGTAGCATTCATACATCAATTTATAGAAGAGATTAGGTAAGTTAAGTACGCGGGTAGTAAAAATGATAGCTCTATTGAAGTAATAGGCCCGATTCTGAAGGCACACATTTAAAATTTGACCGCGCTAAAATTGGTTTCGTCTTTATCTTCATAATATTGTGTGAAAAGGATAGCAACAGTTTTAGTGCTGTCAAATTTTTAACATTGTGCCCTCAGAATCGAGCCCAATACTTAGATAGAATTGAGCGTTTCCGAGATAGGCGTACATTTCTGCCACTGACAGCTACATTGCTGTGTTCCGGTTCTTCATAGGGTTTCCAATCTTGATCTGATTTAATCAAAGATCGATTTTTTAGCAGGTCAATTTTCGATTTTTGAATCAATCTCTCGGAGAGAAAGATCGATCCAAGATCGTCACAAAATTGAAAGATCGGAGATCGATTTTTCTCTTAATGTTGCAGCCTACAGCAGCGGCAGTTTAAGGAACGCGTGACAGATAGTGCCAGGGGCTGTATACAATGTAATTTCTTAATTCCTTTACCTTCTGTGATTAGTTAAACGATGATGGTGTACGATTCATTCAGTGAGTTAAGAACACTGAGTGAATGAAGTGATTAGTGAAAAGTGTATTTTCTTCTTTCTTTTTTCATAATTCATATCATATCAATCATTCGTATTTTTTTCATAATCAAATCGGGTAGGTATCTTGATTCCTTGGATGCGAGCAACAACCACAGATGTGTAAGTGAATACCTCCTTCCCTCCCTCCCTTCCTCCCTCCCTTCATCTCTCCATTCCTCCCTCTCTATATAGATTGGATCTGTGGATTGGATATTACTGCAATATTAGAGAAGGAAGGCCTATGTTCCTTAATAGGCTAAGATGATAGATAGATAAACTCTTTACTGCAAACAGATTAAGATTAATAATAAAAAAAAGGTACAAATATGATAATAGGATGATAGTTCTTGATAAATTTATAAGCTATTTTTTCCTATAACATGTTCAAGAAATGAGGTTACCTATTTCAGCGAAATAATTCAAACTAAATCACAGGGCGATCCCAGAAGACAACAAGGTTTGACCCTCGAGGATAAAAACAAATTTCCGACATAAGGTTGATAGCACACAGACAGGGGCGAAGCGAGGCCGATGACAGCGAGCGGTTAATAACTAGGTACCGAGCGAAAAATATCAAAGGGGCTTCTTTTAAATCTTTTAAATTAAATAGTGTGTTATAAAAATACATTAAATAATGAATAACTTAAAAAAAAACATTAAAAGTCAAAGTCAAAATTTATTGCATATGAGTACACTTGGTACATTTATACACGTCATTTTTTTTATCGACTACCGCTTCCTAGGTGTTAGCGCTGTAAAATATTACATGGTGTTATTTATAATTATTATTATAGTTGATTCAACATTTTTTTTTAAATTTCGTCATGAATGAACTCAGTTCATCTCCAATACAGAAATTTAAATTAAAAGTATTGTGTACTCTGGGGTTCGTTAAAAATAATACTATAATATAGCGATATACTTTACGGTCTTTTTTCCATGACTGAAAGGCATGTGAAGTATTAGAAATTGGTTGAGATCTATATTTTCTTCCGTACCCCATCGAAGCTTTGAAGATTAGCAGTGGGCTCCACGTATGTTTATCTGTAGCGAGGCGAAATCATCAAATTGATTATTTGTCAAGTAAAAAAATATTTTTAACCGTCACGTCAACTGCATTTTTTAACGTGTACCTAAGTATATGTATATTTATTTAATAGGTTTTAGTTTTTGTATCTATAGGTACATGGCAGATTATAAGTAGATCGATTGTTTGTTTTTGTAGTAAGAAAATAAAGTATTATGGTGCGCCATCGCTGTCACCAATCGGCGATATCTGAGGCGCACTGGAGGGTGAGATACGGCTCTGGAATGTGTCGGAAGTTGGGACATTTATACAATAATGTGGCGACGAGGCCTCCAATGCGTTGTTATTGCCAGGACAGTAAACTTTACATGGCGGCCGGAAATTATTTGAGAAGGCCTTTGAAGGTGCTCATCGCTACGATAACGATTTTTGGGATTGGGGTTTGATGGCTTTAATGACAGCAGGTGATTTATTTCGCTTCCTCAATTTTTTTCGTCTCATCTATCTACTTGCTTTATTGTTTGATGGTACCGCTAAAAAATTTATAAATATTAAATATATAGATACTAGCTGGTACCCGCGACTTCGTCCGCGTGGACAACTTAACATCACAAATTTTATAATGTATTTCCCGTAGGAATGAGAAGTTTTTCGGGATAAAAACTGTCCTATGTCCTATTCCAGACCTAACCTATATGTGTGACAAATTTCATACCGATCCTCTCAGTGGTTGAAGCGTGACTGAGTAACAAACATCCAAATATCCAAACATCCAAACTTTCACATTTATAATATTATTGGGATAGTGGGATAATAAACTTATCTATTCTCAAACTAAGATTTTCTTCTGTGAGATGGGAATCAGCCAAGGGTAGAATTATTCACAAATACAACATCCAGACTGAGACCATACATAATGCTCACGCCCTGGTCCCGGAGGGGTAGGCAGAGACGATTTATCGCCACATTGCGCGATCCAACGTCGTAAAGAGGCTTTTCTTCATCCGCTTTTCGCCCCGTGATACCACTTGGCGTGATGTCGCCACCTCTGTGTTGAGACAGGGACCAACTTGTACAAATTGTACAAAGTTGTCTGTCCCTGGTGGGAACCGAACCCTTGGCCTCAGGTGCTCGAGTCTGAGGACCTAGTCACTAGGCCAATATTGTCACCCTTGTTTTGTTAAGCTTAACTTAATGTGAGTTTCTAAATTCACGTCAGAATCTGCCTTATTCGACTTTAAATCTGATATTTTCATAACCTGGTTTGTTTCTATCGAAAATAGCGAAACTATGTCTTAAAGCACTCTTCAGCTTCCAACTCCGAAATTATACATTTACATTAAACCCAACATGTTAACATTTGAGAGGCCACTCGGTCCTTTGTGACTAGCTATGATTTGTGCTCGCTTTGAAACAGCGGATTATGATTAGGACAGATTAGGGTTTAATCATTGTACCGAGGATAAAGTTGCGCAACAATTCACAATCATCACCATCATGTCAGCTTTTAGACGTCCACTGTTGGACATAGGCCTTACCCAATGAACGCCACCACACCCGGTCCTCCGCCCTCCGCATCCAGCCGCTTCCTGCCACCTTCTTCAGGTCGTCGGTCCATCTGGCGGCGGGGCGTCCCACCCTGCGCGTGCCGATCCGCGGTCTCCACTCCAGAACTCGTCTGCCCCAACGGACGTCGGTTCTGCGACATATGTCAAAATCAAAATCAAAATATTTATTTTCAAAATTGGAATACATTATTCTCTTTTTGACGTCAAATTCTGCCTAAAACTACTCCACTTCCACCTGTATAACCGAGGGGAAGAAGTGGCAACAAACCCAACGGCACAGGGCCCTACCTTTGATTTATCTTATTCATTACAATCATTAAGTCTACCTATGCTGAGCCATCAAGCACTCCATGGACTTTTATCATTTAAGTAGTCATCTAACTTATAGTAGGCTTTCTTGCACAGATTAACTTTTATAGAAGATTTGAATTTTTGTTCAGACAAGTTAATAATTTCATTCGGAACCTTATTGTAGTAACGCACGCACAGCCCCACAAAAGAATTATTAATCTAGAATGATGTATTTGAATTTTATTATTATTTCTAAGATTTAAATTATGCCTCTCATTATTTAAGCTGAGTAAAGAAAGGTTCTGTCTAACGAACATAATGTTAGCGAACATAAAGTTAGTGCCCGCGGTTTCACTCGCGTGGACTACAGAATCCGAATCCATTCCCACTCTCGCTCCCTTTCCCACTGCATTCCGACTCTTAATCCCGATCCCGATCCCACTCATGCTCCAAATGACAAAAAATATATTAGCCTATCGACGTCTACTGGTACTACCAGTCTGGTAGATAGATAGACTGGTCTTCCCAATGAACCAGTGCTGGATTAGGTATATATATGGCCTAGGGGCGCAGATTTCAGGGGGCGACACATTTCGTAGGTTGATGGAGAGGCGGCACTAAGTCAAGTGGCCTATACTTAAGAAAAGTTTAAATCCAGAACTGCAATGAACACCACACTCGATCCTCCGCCTCCTGCATCCAGCCTCTATTGGCCACCGTCTTTAGGCTGGGCGTCCCACAGTGCGCATACTGATCCGAGGTCCCCACTCAAGAACTAATTAGTCTGCCTCAACGGCCGTCAACAGACTGTGACAGATGTGGCCCGCCCATTGTCACCTCAGCTTGCTGTTACTTTCGGTTATGTCGGTGACCTTAGTCTTCTACTGATATCCTTATTTTACTTTAAAAAACATTGCTTTAATATGTTTTAAAAGTAACTTAGCAAACTTTAAATTGAGCTACAATTATCCATCCAACTATTGATACGCTGAACTTTAAATTGAGACTAAAGAGAAGAGCGCCACAAGACCTGCTTAATAGATGAGCAAATAAATAAGATATGGATACGTCAATGGGCGTATACCATTTAAGACCAATAAACAGTCATAACCTCTTGCTAAATGTCCTATAGACAATGCTGGAAAATAAGGTACAAAAAAAAACTCTAAATTAGTCTGAAAGCAGACGTTTTTATGGAGGTAATAAATTTTTTTACCGATTCTAGTAACACATTAGATAGGTACTACCGCAAAAATGCCTACAAACAACAATTATTTATTTATTGCATAACAATTATTTTTTTAAACAAACTTTATCAACTTATTGGGTTAAAACTCGGTACTGACATCCAAACAAAATATTTAAATCTATAACCAGTAATCTGACAGGTGCTCGGACTGACATTTACATGGGGTTAATTGCAAAAATTAATTGACTGGCCCCGGTTACACAATACTACTGTAAACACGACCAAATTGGCAATTAAGCGGCTCTTTTGTTGGCCTATTTGCTGATGTTCGCGGCAGGTGGGGTATTAATTCTTATTGGGGTACTCTGGTACGAATAATAATCACGGGAATGAGAGGATCAATTATGTAATTCTCATTACCGTGGCCGGGTTGTCGTCGTGTGGTATGGTAATGAGTTTATGATTACTTACACATGGGAATTATTTTTTGAACTACAGAAAGCCAGACTTGATTGAAAGTTAATTTTGTGTAGCTGTGGCTTTCGCTGTCTCGTCGGTACCTATATATCGATCGATTGTTGACTTACTCTAAGACTTTTCTCGAGATATCTTCTGAGTAACACTGAAAATATATAATTTGTGGTTTATAAACGTTAGCGAATAAAAATATAACTCAAAAAGGAAACTACTTGTACATCTACTTGTAGCTAGTTAGTTACATACAGAACACTCTCTAATACCAAACTTTTTTTACTGTCAGGCTATGTAAATTCGACAAGGACAGGACAATGCATCAATATATTTAATATCCCGAACAGAACTGACATGCACTCGTAGAAATTGTGCAAAGTTTTCCTGTCCGTCCCACTAGTCCCAATGACCCAGTCCCATGATGGGACAGGTGGGACATAATCATCCCACCTGTCCCATCATGGGACTGGGTCATTAGGACTAGTGGGACGGACAGAAGTTTTCGGTCCGCGGTGGGGTTTGGCTTCTGGAATTCAAGTCCACCAACGAACAAGCTACTAAATAAGTCAACGAGGCGGCAAAATATGAGAATATTTTTTTTTTATTGTACTGGCTACAAAAATCATGTCACGCAGATTATCTCCCAAATCCATTACGGGACGCAGGTTGCGTGTGTATTTTCAATTTTTTTTCTTCCCCGTTTGCTTATGAATTTAATCGGCCTTATGATGGCTTTATATAGGGTATCCAAAGACCTTTGAAAAGTGATCTAGGTATACTTGTAAGAGTCCACTGTTGGACATAGGCCTCTCCCAAGGCGCGCCACTGAACCCGATCCCGGCTCTTAATCAGACAGATTCAGAAAGGGGTAACTGTTTTTATGGTTATATTTTAATTATTATTTTTACATAAATAAGATCAAATTTTTCGGATCATGATAAGGCATTTCGGGGGATCGTGCATGATCCCCCGCAGTTATCTGTAAAGTCATTTCTACGTCAGACGCTGGACGCAAGGACGAGGAAAGCACGGGGCAGAAGCTCATAACCATGGAATCTGGCTGATTAATGAACTAGAATGTAGGGTTTTTAAACCATTGCCTATTTTAAGTGAGGAAAAAGGAGACAAATACATGGTCCTAGATTATATACTACTAGATTGGTACTTAGTCTGAGGTTCCATTATTTTTTCAAGCTGTCGTGCAATGTCAAATAAGTACTGTATAGTAAAATCAAATAAATAAAAACTTGGCGTGTCTGTACATTGAAGATATTTACAAAAAAATGGGGGGTCTAAGAATAAGTAATAGAATACACTTCAATATTTTTTTTATATTTGTCTGTATATTAGTTTGTGCACGCATCTCTTAAAAACTACTAAACTGATTATGATGGACTTTTCACAGAAACACAGGACTTAACTCGGAGTAACATATAGTTTATTTCATCGCAATTGGTTTACTCAAAAGTTATGGACATTTTTAGTTTTCAAATACATGCAATATAACAAAGAAGTATAATTTTAATATTCGGTACTATTCAGGTTGCGATGAGTTTGGATTACATTTGTAGCTGTAGTGGGAGTGGGCGCGGGAGCGGGAGTGGGAGCGGAAGTGGGAAGGAGAGCGGATTCTGTAGTCCACGCGAGCGGAGCCGCGGGCACAGCTAGTTTATAATAAATAAATAATACGTAGGTATACTTGTCTAATCCCGAACTACGATTTTCTCCTGTGCTATAAAAATAAAGTAAGTATAGGACAATTCACAAATATAACATCCACACCGGGACAAACTTGTACAAATTGTACAAAGTTGTCTGTCCCCGGTGGAAATCAGACCCGCGGCGCTCAAATTTAATGACCAAGTCAACGAGTCAGATAATGTTTGAAACATATTGTGGATTATTGGATTTCAAATTCATATACATAGCGACGATCTGCGTAAGGCGGCTGGCAGTGACTGGATGAGAAGAACCGAGGATCAGGTTCAGTGGCACACCTTGCGAGAGGCCTATGTCCAACAGTGAACTCTTTCAGGCTGACGATGATGCTGAAATTCATATAAGAATTTCATTTTCTCACAAAAAAAAATTCTATACAGAATCGTTTGTAATCCTTATAATACCTACAATCAGAATCATGGTCGATTTCTGTAGTAACTGTTGATGTTTGAAATACGTATATAATAAGTAAATATATATTTTTTCTTACATTTTTCCGTCGACCAAACACCACCTACCGCGAAATAAAGAGGGGTAATGATAATCCATCAAACTGCTCGTCACCGAGGATTAAGATGTAATGGACGGCAAACATTGACGCAGCCGAAACGTGACCATACAGCCTGGTTAGGGATAAAAACCTTTTTCTTTTTAAAGACCCCTGTACTTGAGAAATATCGCCCTGAGAAAACACTGTAGTCATTGATATTTGGAAATACAGCCTCGTTTCTTTGGAAAGGAATTTTCCTTTCAATTATTTAATGTACTACGATTTCGAAGCGGTCTATCTAGATGTTCAGAGGTCCACCCAAACTTGTTTCAGTGAAGTCATATATGCTCTAAGGCCAAGACTGTACGACTGTTCGGTTCCAGCTTGATCTTTGGAACTGAGAAAGTAATAATTTCATACTCATTTAGTGCTAATTTATTTCCACCTTTTGGGACGTTAACAACTCTAGGCTAAGACGACATTGGGTCCGATTCTAAAAGCACACATTTAAAATTTGACGGCGCTAAAATTTGTTTCGTCTTTATCTTCATAATACTGTGTGACGAGGATAGCAACAGTTTTAGTGCTGTCAAATTTTAAAGTTCTGACTTCTCAGAATCGACCCCATTATGCTGTTTAAATTTTCATTTATTTTATAACTGGAATGGATAGATTTATGTAGATTGAGTCGGGACCAATATTGAACCGGGAATGTGCTCGTCCGGGCCTAGCGGCGAAAGATATCAGTTAAAAACACACGTCTAAAATAATTAGTGCGTGAAAGCCCAAGGGCCGATGTTACAGCATTTGCTTGGTAGAGTATGATACAGCTTCGTGTTTTGTGTTAAATGTTTTATTTAAATTTAATCAATCGATTAATTGATTAAGCAATAGTCAGATGGAGTTATTAGGTAGGTATACGTAGATATTTCTACTGCGTGACAATCAAGCTTCATATATTTTAATTAATTAATTATTTCATTACAATATTCGAAGGTATACGCCTCTTTGGTCTAGTTTTATTACTACGCTTGTCTACGGTTTATTAAGAATTTGTGTGCATTATTATTTGTTTGTTTGTTTGTTTGTTTGTTTGTTTGTTTGTTTGTTTGTTTGTTTGTTTGTTTGTTTGTTTGTTTGTTTGTTTGTTTGTTTGTTTGTTTGTTTGTTTGTTTGTTTGTTTGTTTGTTTGTTTGTTTGTTTGTTTGTTTGTTTGTTTGTTTGTTTGTTTGTTTGTATGTATGTATGTATGTATGTATGTATGTATGTATGTATGTATGTATGTATGTGTTGTTCACATAATATGCTGTGGAACTGATGGGGGATTGTAAGTATGTACAAATAAATAGGCCAGCGGGATTAAGGGGTTTTTGTATATCGTAAGCACTTATAATTATAGCTGTAAGTTTTCCGAATGAAATAAATAAATAAATTCAGGATATATTGACCGCCTCGTTAGCCTAGTGGCTTGGTCACACTCGGGCGCTAGAGATCGTGGGTTCAATTTCCAGACAGACAACTTTGTATAATTTGTAGAAGTTCTTTCCGGTCTGGATATTATATTTATGAATTGTCCTATCCTTGTTTAATTTTCTAAGCACAGGAGAAAATTCTAGTTTGGAATTTGACAAGTGTATGTATCTTATATGTAAGACTTTTTGGTTGTAGAGTTGATTTTCCGCCCTTAAGCCTTATAGAGCCCGACGGAAAGTTAACACTTTCATGACGTCGTCTAGCCTTCAAAGTTTGGGATCAAAGCATTATTTGTATCTCTTATGTTTAGGTAATCCATTGTAAACCAATTTCGTGTAGCATCAAGTAGTTGCCAAGAAATCTCCTGGCGAGATTACTCAAGTGTCCTCGACCACATTACAAGATAGTTTAAGCGAAGTTGGGGCACCAAACTTTGTGGGAACTTTCATCCTATAAGTTGTGTCGTTAACCCTTTAAACTGTTACATGAAGCTATGTGGTGTGACAGGCCGAATGATGTTGAATGTGCTGTGATACATTTTGGATCCATGCAAAATAATTAGCATTTTCACTCAGTTTATAATTAAAAATCGGATAGGTACTCTTTAGTACTAAAGAAACTACGATTGAGTACCTTTTTACTCAATCGTAGTTTGGGAGGAGTCGGATTCAGCAGTGTCCTTGGTGTATTTGATGAATGGAGAATCATTTTTGATCCGCCCCCTCATCTTTTAATGAATATAAACGTAAACTTCTCGTGTCTGTACATTGAAAATATGTGCAAATATATATATATGGAGAAGTAATAGAACACATTAAAATCATTTTAGAAGATTTTGTCTGTTTGTCTGTTAATTTGTGCAAGCATCACGTAAAAACTAGTTAAAAGTTATGGGAATTTTTTTTTAGTATTCAAAAGAAGCGACACTCACCCCCCCCCCACTTAAGTCTATACAGAGCACAGCTGGCAGTAGGCACTACGTTAGTGTTTAAATTTTTTCGCTTGTATGGAGATGTGCTACTACTTAGCTACAGAGTCCAACAAATGTTTTGTTGTTCCTAGAATAATTCAGGCTAAACTGAGTTGAAAGATAAGAAGATTGCGAGTCATGCGGTGATGCCAAATGCCTTATCTCCTAAACACGTTTACTATATGCATGTAAATTGTTACTTGTTTGAGTAGGGATGACAGCGAATTATCTCAGAGCGGCATACCAGTTTAGATTTATATAATGTAATGAGGAGACGGGCCGCCATTTTGAATGGCGTGCGAGTAATTAGGTGCGTTGATTTTCTCATTTCCTTAGTATTTTTCATGGTAATGATATTTTTTTTAAGACCACTAATAAAAAAAATGTTTTCGGTTGAAAATAATTTTATTTCTAAATAAACTAATAGAAAGATTGACTATGAGTAAGTGTTATTTTATTATTTCGCCGACGAACTGTAAATTATCTTTGACTTACATTTTGGTCCCACAGTACTCCTTTAATTTATTTTCTGGTTGTAACAAAATTCTAATCTAATAAATTTATTTTTTTGTATAATATATATTAATTTTTTGGATATAAATGCACATCTAAATCAATATAAAAATTCAGTGACAATATTGATAAAAAACAAGCGCATTTTGAGAATTCCCTGTGTTTTAGATTTAGACAAGGACAATTTATAGGTATGTTTTTTTTGTCTTCAGAGGGAATCGAATCCACGACCACGAGTTCTATATAAACTTGAACTTAATAAGATGATTAGATGATGGCACCACATAAGTGAAGCGTATCATGGCGAATGACTTCTTTGATGGCGCCTAAACTCGCACTACACTGATCATAATGTACCTACCCGTGTATATGTATTATCTTCCTTTGTACATCTGTAAATGTGTATTTTGATCTATTTTTTTTTAATGTAAAGTATTGTAATTTTGTTGTTAGTTTCTGTATCTCTTAATACCTACTCATTTAAGTATATTTACTATTTATTGAGTTTGTGAAATGGTATTTCTATTTATAAGAGGGGACTTAGTCTTGTAATCAGCATTTTTTTTATATTTGCATTATTATTTATTTTGTAATTTGTCTGTAAGTCTTCCTCAAAGTAAATAAATAAAATATTTGATTGATCTACGTTTATTTTATATTTTTTTGATACGAAATTAATAAAAAGTTTATAATTCTAAAAAAATTGCTCTATTGTAATAATTGTACATTTTTTGCAGTGTAATAGAAGAGGTGCACTCACTATGAAAGCTTATTAAATTTCTCATAAACTTATACCTACAAAGTTCAATGCAAACCAAATTGAATCCTATGCGCGTGGAATAAAGTCAATGTTACGCCGAACCACTAAATCACAACACATTGTCAGTCATACGTGATTCGCAACGCTCCATACAGCGCGCTATTTGTAGACGGACCGCTACGTGTTTGATGATGCCGAGAGCGCCCGAAAATATGTCGTAAGGCGCTCGACTTAGCGTTGTTATACTCTGTACAGCGCGCGATGTGGGCGGGCCAAGTGAGCCGTCGACGGCGCATGAAAGAGTAGGTATTTAGGGACGTACCAGTGTCTGGGGCCTGGATTAGATTAGATTTATTTATTTCACTTTTACATCTTAAAAATTCAATTTTACATGTGATTCTAATATGGTAAAAGGGATCGTCATAAAATAAAATAATGTACAAAAATAAATTACAATGTCAACGATTCAAATAATGTCATAGTATATAACATACTATCTATGTCAGTATATAATATTAAAATAAAAATTTAAAAATACACTTGGTATTAAATTATCACAAATTAAATTAAATTAAACGTCAGATGGTATGGGTTTGATCGTGGCCTGGAGGGGAGCACACCCAACTAGCAAACTGGCGAAGTATACAGCTATAAGCTATGGAATAGGTCCATATAGGTGTTAGTGCACCTAACACCTAGGAAGCGGTAGTCGATAAAAAAAATTACGTGTATAAATGTACCAAGTGTACTCATATGCAATAAATGATTTTCACTTTGACTTTGACTTTTGACTAACACCACTATACCCCCACTAAGTACATATGAAATATCTTTATTGTGGATCATAGGTATATAAAGGATTAAATGTCATAATTAGAGCTCAGCTATGTCCCGCCACATGGGCATACAACATTGTGTCGCAGTAAAGCATGCATTTAAAAACAAAGTTACAAATTATTATTTTTTTAGAGTTAATTCGATACTTAAAGAAACCTTAAATTGAACCGTCACCAAGAAATTCTTCCAAACTATAATAACATTTTTCTATCAACAGATCGTGGAGTTTTTTTTTAAATAAATTAGTCTCATCTACATCTCGTATCGTTTTAGGGATTTTATTATATATGTGAGGTATCCTGCAGAATACGCTTTTGTGTAACAAGGCAGTGTTTGCTGGTAACACTGTCATTTTATCTAATTGCCTCATACGAATTTTAAATGTGAACATGTTAATATTAGATTTTGCAAAAACCGCCGATTCATATATATACATACACGGGAGAGTCAGTATTTTTAGTTTAATAAAGTGCGACCTACATGAATCTATTTGTTTCAAATTGCATATTGCCCGAATGCATCGTTTTTGAGCTCTAAAAGCAAGTTCTTTGTTTGTTGAGTTGCCCCAAAATATGACACCATAACGTAAGATAGACGCGACATAACCATGGTATGCAGTTACAACCGCTGAATTATTCGCAACTTTGTTGAGTTTATATAGTGCGTATGAAGATTGCTGCAGTCGCTTGCATACATGGTCAATATGGATTTTCCAAGTCATTTGACTGTCAATATGTAAGCCCAGGAATTTTGTTACTTTTATTTGTTCGATGGGCTTACCTGTATAATTAATGTCAAGAATAGCTAAGTTATTAAGTCTTTGTCTAAAAGTCATTGTTTTTGTTTTGTCTAAATTTATTTTTAGATTATTTATATTAAGCCAATCAATTATTGAAATTAAAGAATTGTTAATGTCAGTATTTAAATGATTAATATCATTACCTACAAATAGCACTGTACTATCATCTGCAAATAATGTCATTTCATGATGAGTTGCTAAGGGTAGGTCATTTATGTAGATCAGGAAGAGTAAAGGTCCCAGTACACTACCCTGAGGTACACCATATTTTATACTTCTCTTTTCCGATAAATAAGATAATTCATTTTTGGATTGATGGCATATTTGATTGATTTGTGTCACTTGATGCCTTCCGTTAAGGTAAGACTTAATTAAATTATGGGCATTACCTCTTATTCCATATGAATACAATTTTTTGAGTAAAATAGTATGATCCACATGGTCGAACGCCTTTGTCATATCCATATATAAAGCCACAGTGGGTGTTCGCTTATCCATATTAATCATCACACTTTTAAGAAAATTATAAATTGCCAAATTTATAGATTTATTTTTTCTGAAACCATATTGCTGTGGTGCTAGTGTCTTATTAGTTTCGAAAAATGAGTAAAAAGATCTATAGATAACTTTTTCGAATATTTTTGCAAATATTGGTATGAGTGCCACTGGTCTGTAGCAACTCATATTTGTTTTGTCACCTTTTTTAAATAATGGTTTAATAATTGAAAGTTTCAGCAAATCCGGAAAAATACCTAGTTCTATACTTTTATTAATAATGTGGCTTAGTACTGGGGAAATTATTACTGAAACCTGTTTAACTACATTGGTAATGATTTCGTCAAAGCCTGTGCTATTCGTATTTTTTAACGAACTTATAATTTTGTGAATGTCATAAGAAGTAGTGGGAATCATAAAAATAGAATTGTATTGATTTGATGTCATATTAAATTTAGGGTCAGTTCTGTTAGATTTAACCACGTCGACAAAATAATCGTTGAAGGCTTCAGCCATTATACTCGGATTTTTTATGTTTTTTCCGTTTACATTAATTTGGGCAATATTATCTTTCGGGCAGTTATATTTGTTTTTGTGTATTATTTGCCAAACCGCCTTAGACTTATTAACAGAATTACATATGAAATAGTTATTTTGGGATTTTTTAGTCAAATTTATTATATTTTTATATCGTTTAGCATAGTTTTTAAAGTTATTTTTATTAGTCTCTGTTGGTATCTTTCTGTATTTCCATAAAAGCTCTCTTTTTCGTATGCTTCCCAACTTTATTCCATGTGTTACCCATTTAGGTCTTCTCGTTGTAGATATTTTTATATTTTTGATGGGGAAACATAAGTTATAAAACAATTTAAATAATTCGTGGAAACGACTGAAAGCATCATTCGGATCACATCTCTCATAGACCTCGTTAAAGCTAAGCTGGCTTAGACATTCTGTAAATTTTTTCATATTTTGCTTGCAATAATCTCGTTTTTTAATAAACCAGTGCTTCATTGAGCAACTTCTCTTTACAGGGCATTTGAGTATTTGCGCAGTATGATCAGAGAGGGCTAAGTCAGTTACCTCCCCTTTATTGTCGGCCCCGTAGACTAGTCGGTAGTACACCTGCCTGTAAACTCGGGGTCGCGGGTTCGAATCCCGCCCAGGGCAAACATTCGTGTGATGAGCCCTTGTGTTTGCCTTGTGACTGGATGTTATTTATATATTATATTATGTATCTATGTATGTATATCAGCTGCCTGATACCCATATTATACAGGCTCTGCCTAGTTTGGGATCATGTGGCCGTGTGTGAAATGTCCCCACATATTTATTTATTTATTATTTATTTATATTAAGCTGTAAGATAACGCATATTTTGCCAGTGTGCTAGTTGGGCGCTGCTTGGTCCAGCTCGTCGTCCAACCGTCTTAATGCGAATGCGCGCTTGAGTACGTAGCAGCTTAACCTTTATGTGACAGCCAACATGTCGCATTTCTGTAGGAAGATCTCTATCCTGTAGTGAACGCTGACAGACTGATGACAATAAACATTCAAACAAAGTATCTAAATGACGAAACCTTACTCGGGTCGCTAGTTTCCTGCCCATTTTCTCCTCTTCCGTCCGTTTGTTGTTCTGTAGAAATTGTTGGGTCAGTGCTGAGTAGTGATGGTAAATTCCTGAAAAAATTCTCCTGGCCGAGAATTTATGAGAATTTAAAAAGTGAAACCACTTCGCTACGATTACCAATGATACTAAAAAGGTGTTCGCCAGTCTGCATATTACGATTATTATATACATAAACACCTATTAAATTGCATTGGTAATGGTAGGGAAAAGTGGCTTCACTTTTTAAATTCTCATAAATTCTCGGCCAGGAGAATTTTTTCGGGATTTTACCAACATTAGTGCTCAGGCAAATAAAACAGTTTATGTGGATACTAATGTATATTTCATTCCAGATTCATAGTCCTATGAAAACCAACGCTATTTACGTCTCGGTAACATATACATGAAAGGGTCACCAGCAGCAAAAACAGGTTTGTATTACCATGTAAACTTTGCAGTCCACTTAGGAACACCATCTATTGTGTATTTTGTTTTCGAGACGCAAATGCGTTTGTTTTCATAGGACTATTAATCTGGAATGAAATATAATTGTTTATGTAACTGCTAAATATAGAACTCAAGTATAACAGTGAATAAAGGTATTAGGGGCAATAATTTGTTGTTGCTTCTAAGTAGGTATGTAGGGTATCTCTGCCCCCGTCGTAGGAGAAAAATGTAGGACCACAGGACGACGCCCGAAGCTCAGGCGATGACCTACTTAAGGCAGCTGGTAGTGACTGGATGCATGCTGGAACCGAAAATCAGTGGGTGACGTTAAATTGGCGGATGGAGGTCATCATCAGGTTATTTTTGTCTCCACTGCAGGAGCACAACCCTCTCTCATCTGCCGGAGACAGACGCAGGATACGGCCTACACTCCCCGCGCTGGCCAGACGGGTTGGGGAGGCCTGATTGATGTTTTATAATGTATAATGGATGGAGGTGAGTGTCCCTTATTTATTTAGTTTCTCTGGCACTAAGTGCAAAGTTCGTCCTGCAAGATTGACAGATCATTTTGTATGGAAAATGTTTGTGACGTTATTCATTATTTTAATTATGCGTAAATTCTAGCCGGAAAAATCCCACACTTTGTAAATTTTATGAATCTCATAATGTGAGTGCTCGTAATATGGACTGTGTTTAATTATTTGTTAGGCCGGGTCCCGCTGATGTGTGGCCCTGAATAAACAACCCTCTAAGCCTAAAAACATGTCGTGTTTTTAACATGTCCGGGTTTTACGAGGAAAAGCTTGGCCTTGAATGTTTTCTGTCCCTTTTTGCTTCACATTAGCCGCATGGGTAATGAATAACATAAAAAAGGTGATGGTAATGATTATTATCTCGACTTTTGGCATTAAAGTTTTGAATTTTGTTTGAAATTGTGTTCATACGTTTTGTTCCTTAGATAGTTATACAGTTCAGGAATTAAAAAATAGGAAGATTCCCCTGGTGGCAGCCATTATTGAAGCAGTTCTAGGTTATTTGGTTTTTGGGCTGATTCAGTTTATAGCGAATTTTAGTGTGTAATGAATATGACCACCACAGTACTCATTAATGTTTTTGAATAGAACGAAATCGATAATTCAAATAACTTCGTGCAATTGCAATGTCCTTTGCACTTCTGCAGCTGTGGTATAAACCACGTGAGAGGACCAAAGGTTATGGTGATATCTTTAGATGTGAGCGATCTCTCTTGGTGCTCTAGTGGCACATCGTATAGCATTATTCCATTAAAGAACTGAGGCTGAAGAAGTGGCTCATCAAGCAAACTTTCTACAGCTTTGATGAAATCATTGAAAATTGTAAATGTAATTAGTAGTGTTTAATGTTTGTTTATTCTTTTAGATTATTTTATGAGTCATAATCATTTTATATAATATTTATTACTATGTTATGTTATAGATTTTAAAATTGTATGACCTGTAATTGCCGATTATCAATAATAAATGTCTATGTCTAAAGCGTGGTCTCCATGTTTGTATTCGTCCTATTACGAGTATACACTAGACATTGGCAAAATCCTAAGGTAGGCAATTTTAGGTAGAAAGACTCATGCGACATTTAAAACAATCCACATGAACATCACTAAACACAATATGGAACAAAATATTCAGATCAGAAAATATACTAGATATAGATTTGCAATGCAGCGCATTGAAGTAATTTATTGATGCGATTTATCGCGAATTGTTGTATCGATCAATCACAGTAAGCGTCGCGTCGCGATGTAAAAGTGTGATTTTTTTTACAAAACTCGCGCGATTTTGTAACGTTATGTTATGGCATTTCACTGAGAGTGCAATCGCTTACAGACTTTTAGATTTATTATTTAGATTTATTTTTAGATTTATCTCTAGAATTTTAAGACAGCAAAGTGTACGTCGTTATCATATATCTAGAATTTTAATTCATTTCTAGAATTTTAGAATTTTAATGACAACAAAGTGTACGTCGTTATCATTTGCGTGTTCCATTAATTAACACTCGTTTTTAGTTTTCCTGGAATATCTAAAAAAATCCCATCATTGACGGGCAATTTCATAGATATTTTTCATATCTCAGCTCAATTATCTGGCGGAAAGTTTAAGTTTTTTGTCTCAACATTTTTTTTCTACAAATGTTCATAATTTTTCCATTATTGTCTTGAAATTTGCATGTATGTTACAAATTTCGGTTCAATTACTCCAATAGTCTTAGAGTTATCTTGCCAGACAGATCGACAGACAAAAAACTTCGCTATAATCTAATCGCTTCATATACAGTTCTTAGACCTTTGAAGAATCCTTATTCTGGATCATAAAATAACATACAGTGCTTATTATACGCATTAAACCAATAACTAAAAGTCTAGCCCATTTCTAAAACCAAAATTAGAATTTTTTATGGGAAGATAGGTAGCGGAATAGGTAATAAATTTCTTCCATTTATAGTCCGCCCGCCCGCAGATACGGCCTCCTAGTTAATAATTCAGGGGTCAACCGCTCATTTTCGGCCTCTCTATTTGGGAGCTCGTATATTAATAAATTAGCGAAACCACAATACGGTTGTAACTTCTAGCTTATTAAATATTTACACTGGAGGACCGCAAAGTGACCAGTGTCATTTAATAGCTCTTGAAATGATAAATACAAGTAATATTAATTTATATGACAGTCTACCATCAGCCGAAATACGTCGTCTCCTTTGATGATTGTGTGAATATATAGTGACCTTAAGAGATTGATTTTATGTTTTGTTGTGTCATGATTTAGTTCAAAAATGTGTGTTGATGTATAGGGCGAAGGACCGGGTGTGGTGAGGAAGGCCTATGTCCAGCAGCGGACGTCTAAGGGCTGATATGATGATGATGATATATAGTTAGTTCCAATTCGTATTCTGGTTGCGGGTTGACTGCGGGAATATGTGAGTGTGTTGTGGTCGAAAAGAATATAGCCCAAATATGTGACAGTAAAAATATTTAATTATAGAATAGAAATGCATATATTACAAGTTGACAAATACTTTGATAAACGAAGTTGCGAGGTCTAAGTTATATGATGGCAGGAAAGCGTTATTCAACCGGCCAGTTTGACTACTCAGTAAGTGCTGGTTTAAAAATTATTCTTTCGCTTAGACCTCAGAAGACCCGCCATCTTATTTTATAATCCTACCTGGTATTGCAACAGACTTAAACATTAAACAATGCCAGAGAATAACTGTGTTTCACAAAAAATGCGTTTAAGTCTCTACCTGAGGTACGTGGTGTATATCGCCACAGTATTATTTTTATTATTTACATTATTATTTATATGATGCAAACACAATGAAAATTGTATAAAATATGAATAAATAAACTTGAAAATTGAATATAAGCCTCCCCAATAGAATGCACTTTTAGTGGGCGGTCCTTTGGGGGATTTGCCATAATCACTACGCTTGGAAGGCGAATAAATGATCTTATCATAGTAATGATCTTAATATACAGAGGAGAACGCTGCTGCCTGTCCCTGGTGCAATCGCTTAGTCGCCTTGACGACAACCACGGGATGTTTGGGGGTGGCCCTATTCTAAGTCGGGAACCACACGACTCTGTGGCAGTCTGGTAGCACTGAAAAAAATTTTGATCAACTAAGTGGCATTTTGTCTTGTTTTAGCTAAACTTATGTGATTATTTGAGATCAATTCATGATCAAGTTAACAAGTTCAGTTAGTGCAAGGGGACGAGAATTAGCAAGATCTCGGTCCTTGTTCATGATTAACCAGATCTTGTTCAAATTAACAATTATTTTGTGTCAGTGTGGCTTTAGTCGTTTACCTTGGAATCCAGTTATTTTGGTTATATTCCCACTGGGGATCATGAACGTGGGAAGTCTGAGTCTTGGCTCTAGTATATATTATCTTTGGTCTTGGGTATTTTTGAAAAGAAACATCCCATTTTTTACAACAATGTTTTTGTCCACTGACATGGGTTAGATACATTTTTTATGCCGTGTTTGCTCCACATTGATTTCGAGGAATGTGCATTCTAAACCAATGTAACTATGATCCGCACGATCACCCTCGCTGCGAGTAGAGGCATGTGTCAACGTCTAGATACTGCCCCGTGCAATCAGGGAACCCGCAACTCCGAGCGAGGATACCACGAAAGCCTTTCCAAGTAATAATCCAACTAATATTATAAATGCGAAAGTTTGGATATTTGGATGTTTGTTACTCAATCACGCTTCAACCACTGGACGGATCGGGATGTAACTTGACACACATATAGGATAGGTCCTGGAATAGGACATAGGATAGTTTATATCTCGAAAAAAAATTCCATTCCTACGGGAAATACATAATAATTTGTGATATTAGGTCTTCCACGTTGACGAAGTCGCGGGCAACAGCTGGTATTTTATATATACGAGTTTGTCCCAAAGCAAAAGTGTACGTAATCGAATACAATTCGTTTTAATTTAATTAATGTTAGATCATTTCTTCGAACATCTCGGAAACTAGCAAGTTTCTTACAATATTATTGACGTTTTTACATATTATCCACTAAATTTCAGGTTAATTCATACAGTAGTTTTTGGTGGGTTGGTAGTCTTAGCAAAAAGACAGACAAAAAGCTTGTTATACACGGGTCATCGTTTAACTAATCACCAAAAAATTTATTCAGCTAATATAAAATCTACCAAAGCTTTCAAATCTTCTCCATAATTATATTTCACTTTAACTCTACATAAGTTATAACTTAATTAAACTCATTTTAGCCAGAAACGATTTACAGCACTGGACGGTTAACTTAGCACTTAGCTCAAACTTGGCCTCACTTAGCGGGCTGTATCTTAAGTTATTCTGAGTTACGAGCAACCCCATGCAACGAGTTAAGTTTTCAAGTCAAGTTATGGCAGTTTGCTTGCATAAAACTGTGGTAAATGATATATTGGACGAATGGTTCTAAGTTTTTATTGGTTTAGAGGGAAGTTAAGAGAAATTTGGCTAGTCTGTAAGGAATATACCTATTTCATTGAAGTTACAATACTTGGTTAACTTAATGTCTATTTTTTTTAATTTTCTAAGCCTTATCGAGATTAATTGCCAGGTAGGTTGTGTCGTTTGTTTCAGAAGTATGGTACCTTAGAATAATGAATTCGTTTTTCTGAGTATGGTACTGTGTTATAAACTGTCTAATACTAAAAAGTAACAGTTGTCATTGTTTGATTTTGATAAGAGGTTTTCAATTCAGACAACCGATACATAACACTACATGAGCGAGACACAACACTTATTGGGGTATTTTATATATGTATGTTTGTCTCCCTCTTTTACTCGTATGGGATCGGTCCTGCACGAAGGAGTCGGAAATCGGAGAGAACTATGGCCGGACGCCGCGGAAGTTCAGATTAACTATTTAATTGTAAATATGTGTTAAATGTGTAAATCGGTGCACCAGGACTTCGGAAACTAAGCAGGACGGGGTAAGCTTAGGATATTTATGTTTATTATTGTATATATCGGATTTACATAGTAGAACCAAGAGACGTCAAATACACAAGGATTTTCGGATATTTTACCAGCGACCTAATTTCGGAATTAACGGCTGGATCGCTTCCGACGTCAGGGCTGGTGTCCAGATTGAGAAAGATTCAGCTGCGGGTGAGGTGCGGAAGACCTCACATTTTTGTTCACTTCGAGCCGGATCGGTTTTCTGTGTATTTTTCGTTTTCAAGGTTCTACTACAAACTACACTTTTTCGGTTTTGTTGTTATAATACTTTGTCGGTTTATAAGTATTTACGGCAACAAAGTACATTCTACAGGGTACACGGGTACATACTTCTCATTTATATTGATATGAACACATATTTGTTTCCCCCTATTCTATATATTTTGTAAAAACATTACAAGCATACATTTTCATACATTTGAAAAGCATCGGTTGATTTTCATTTGTTTTTATTTTTGCTTTGCACCTTGCGGATTCGGGTGACATTGTTATTTTATGTCAAATGGTTACCATAGTTACCAAATAGTTTCACAATCGACTGTTGGGATAGTGGCTGTTAATTTTACCACATATAACAAGGAGACTGATAGCTCAGCGGATACCAGTACGGTCTACCATTGAACACGGGTTCAATTCTAGGTCGGGTAAATTGACGACTTTTATTTCATAATTTTCAATTGTGGATTTCGTTATTCGGTTATGCTTTTGATAAACGGCGGTGGAGCTGTTTTCAAATAATTTGGTTTTTATATTTAGTTTCTTATTTTGATTGAAATTAATTTTTTGTTATAATGGCTAAAGTAGCACAAGCCAAACGGTTGAACAAAGTCAAATATGATGTGGCTTTGCTCAATATAGATATGATTTACGATCTTTCCCAGACGGAGCTTGATTCAGAAACGGAAAAGAATGAGTTCAGGGTTCGGTATTCGGATTTGGAAACTAATTATCAGGATTTTATGTCAATGCATTTGGAAATGCAGTCCCAAACGGACGGGGACGACTCGGATTCGGATATGTATACGGAAAAATACAAAGCATATAATCGGAAATATTATGATATTAAACGGAAATATATGGAGAAGTTTCCAAGTTGTATCGGCCAGTCGTCTGACTACAATACTGCGGTTTCAGAGTCCAAAGCACGTAGGGTATTTTTGCCTAAGGTACAATTGCCAACATTCTCTGGTAAATTAGAGGACTATGGTTCTTTTATGGAATTATTCGAGTCTCTAGTAGGACAGGACACTTCACTGTCAAGTACAGAAAAACTGTACTATTTGGTGGGTTCATTAACTGGGGAACCCAAAACTTTAATTCAACATTTGTCAATTACGGGAGATAACTACTCAATAGCGCTTGATTTACTTAAAAGTCGGTACGGAAATAAAAGATTACTAGCGGACAGATTAATGCGGAATTTGCTGAATGTATCTCATGTCAGTAGAGGTTTAAATTCATTGAAATCTTTTTTGAATAACCTTTTGGAAAATACTAAGGCTTTGGAAAAGATGAAATTTCCAATCGCGGAATGGTCTTATTTACTTTTTTATATTAATTTTCAAAAACTGGACAGCAGCTTGAAGAAGCAGTTCGAAGGGAAATTTGTGGAAGAAGAGTTTCCAACCTTCGCAAATTTAATAAAGTTTTTAGAAACCGAAGTTCGGATATTGGAATCCAGTGCAGACACACAGAACTCGGGTAGGTCTGGTAGTTCTCCTGGTATTAGGGCTCATGCCTCTTTTCAAAATAATAACTCTGTGCAGAACGGCTGTACATTATGTAAAAAGGGATTTCATCACCTCTCAAGGTGTAAAAAGTTTTTGAACATGAAACTTAAACCCAGGAAGGAGTATGTAACGGAGAATAGACTTTGTTTTCGGTGTTTATATAAGCACCATATTAATGAATGTCCATATTCCACGTGGTCTTGTTTAAGGTGCGGATCACCTAAACACCACCAATTAATTCACTTTGATTTACCGCAGCAGCGGGCGGTTTCTAATACATCCAAGGATAGTACAGCGGCAATGGTGGAACCGGTACCTGCCATGAAATTGGACAGTAGGGAAATTGTGCCCAGGGACACCAACTTCGGTAGGGTGAACTTACCTTCGGATAAGGTAATAACGCCTGTTGGCAACCCACATAGGGTACACGACCCTGTTATAGAAATTAACGGCGCGGCGTTGACATCTCATGCCGACCATGAGGTGCTTCCGCCTACTACTTATCAGCGGACGGTATTGCTCTCGACAGCTATGGTGCGTGTCATGGATAGGTTCGGTAACTATCAGGACGTACGCGCACTCTTAGACGGTGGTAGTCAGAGCACATTCATGTCGGAATATTGCGCTAATCGATTAGGTCTAAAACGGTTTAGATCTAACGTGATGTCGGTGACTGGATTAAGCGGTATGCCAGTCTCGGGTTGCGGAGGTAGCGTCAATGTAAGTATTAGCCCTCGGTATGCGGATCAGCCGGTGCTAGTAACTACGGCCACGGTGTTAAACAAAATAACACACAACCTACCTAGTTTTAGTTTACCTGAAACTTTAACAGGCTACTATAGGGGTTTAGAGCTTGCGGATGAGCATTTTTACCTCAGTCGGGAGGTGGACATGCTGATCGGTGCGGATCTGATAGGAGAAATCATACTCGGCGGGAGTATTGCGATAAATAAGGATTTACCTAAAGCGATGCTTACAGTTTTCGGTCACGTGCTCGTAGGTCCGGTTACCTACGCTGTTACGAATCCCATGGATAATAATGCTTATTTATCGCAAACTTTCTTTTCTAACATTATGACTGCTCAGTTGAAAGACCCTAAAATAGAAGTTTTCCAAGAAAATCATTCAGCGGACGATACGGATCAAGGTGAAACGGTTCCATTGGCTTCGAATCGGTTCCTAGTCATGGAAAAGCGGCCTGTTGCCATTGATATATTGCGGGAAAATTCATCAGTTCTATGCGGGAGTACTGAACTGGAGCACACGTCAATATGTGACGGAAAATTAGACGACTGTGCAACCGGTAATAGTTATTTGATTTCTCGTGACGGAATTTTTGAGAAAAACTTGGATAAAAACTTATCTGGTCTTCGGAAAACGGCAAATCTGCCACATGTGGGTACTACGGAATCGGATCCCATGTTGTTGAATCGGTTCAACAAATTTGGAAGACAACAATCGGTAGTCACTTGTTGCTTGCGATTTATAAATAATGCTAGGAATCCTTCTTGGAAAGTTGTTGGTGTTCTGGAGGTATTAGAACTTAGAGCGGCTTCGGAACGACTTGTTAAGGTGGGTCAAGCAACCGAATTTGCTTTGGACATAGAGTGCTTGTATCGGAACAAGCAACACTCTTCGCGGTTACGGCGGCGGGGACTTAAATGGAGGTCACTCACGGATCCTCCTAAAGTTGGAGATCTCGTGTTTATTAAGGAGGAAAAAATCCCTCCATTTAAATGGAAAATGGGTCGGGTTTTAGAGTTGTTGCCTGGAAAAGATGGTATTATGTGTTTAGTTAACTTAAAAACCTCTTCAGGCACTCTTTTGCGGCCGGTGGTTATGATATGCAGGCTTCCACTGGACTAACTGTGAATCTATTTTTGTATTATGTTAATATTGGTTTTAATTTTCGGTTTTCATCGGGTTTTTCGGAGTTTCGGTTTTGGTTGATAAAGGCTTTCGCCTTTCTCGGGCGGCGGTATGTTTGATTTTGATAAGAGGTTTTCAATTCAGACAACCGATACATAACACTACATGAGCGAGACACAACACTTATTGGGGTATTTTATATATGTATGTTTGTCTCCCTCTTTTACTCGTATGGGATCGGTCCTGCACGAAGGAGTCGGAAATCGGAGAGAACTATGGCCGGACGCCGCGGAAGTTCAGATTAACTATTTAATTGTAAATATGTGTTAAATGTGTAAATCGGTGCACCAGGACTTCGGAAACTAAGCAGGACGGGGTAAGCTTAGGATATTTATGTTTATTATTGTATATATCGGATTTACATAGTAGAACCAAGAGACGTCAAATACACAAGGATTTTCGGATATTTTACCAGCGACCTAATTTCGGAATTAACGGCTGGATCGCTTCCGACGTCAGGGCTGGTGTCCAGACTGAGGAAGATTCAGCCGCGGGTGGGGTGCGGAAGACCTCACAGTCATAAATATGACAATATCGTTATATTTAAAAAGGAAACGAGCAGGACAGTTTCAATAGGCAATTACTGAAAAAAAGGAAAAATAATGAACTACTTTGTTTTTAGTTTTAAATAAAAAGTAAACAAAAAAGGCGTCCTATGACCAAGGGGCTGGGCATTACCTCGCACAGAAGATACTCACAATACAGCGAGGTAATGCTGCCAGCCATAAAGGAAGATAAAATTTTACACCGCCCCGTAAAAAAATTTCTTCCTTCATGCTGCCAGCCTTTTGGGCACTCTCCCAGCGGTGGGGAGCCTAGGAGCCATTTTTTACCTTTAATCTTTTTGTTTATTTTTTTATTATTAGAATTCTAGTTTTAATTTAAGTGTCTATATTAATGTTCATACTTTAGTAATTTAAACCTATAACAAAAAATCTGATTTTAGTTACAGATTCTTAAAAATTACTAATTCTGAGCTTTGTATTTTGTTAGTAAGGAGGAAACAGATAAGCAAACAGGAGTGTAGCAACATCTGTTCCTGAAAGTTGGCCGTAGAGCCATAAATCTAGTCCGGGGGTTCCCCAGGGGGCAGTTCTGACCTCACACAATACGCTGCGGCGCCGCTTGCGGGACGGATCCAACGTCGATGTACAGACGTGGGTCATAATCATAATCGTTATGTAGGTTTCTCGTATATGCATACTAGGGAAATACTCTTGGGAGAAAATTGTCGTGTCACTCAGCAAAACAACATTTAAATTTGGCATTACGTTATCAGGGTACTGGCGCGTGCGGCGTGGTGAGCTGATCGGGGCAAAGGCCGAGATTTAGAGAATGGTTTTTTTTAATTTTACTATTTTGTAGTTTCAATAAACGATGTATAATAATATCCTGATTTTGTTGTACTTATCATATACAAAAGCTTCTTAACCCAGCTGGTTTATTTATTCTATTTGTACTTACAATCCTCCATAAGTTACAACATATTATGTGAACAAATACATGCCGTGTGATTCCCGGCTTAGAATAGCGCCACCCCAAATCTACCCGTGGGTGTCGTCAAGGCGACTAAGGAATTGCACCAGGGATGGGCAGCAGCGTTCTCTTGTGTATATTCAGATTATTACTGCGATCACCAATCCGTCTGCCAAGCGTGGTGATTATGGCAAATCCCCAATGGAAAGCCCACCAAAAGAGGCATTCTATTGGGGAGGCTTATGTTCAGCAGTGGACGTATATAGGCTGATGATGATGTGAACAAAGCATAATGCACACAAATTCTCAATAAACCGTTGAATAACTGAAATAAACTGGCAAACAAGAGTACTGAAATCGTTACGTAAACAAACAGGCCAATATCCAAATATTTGGTAATGGCGAACCAATACAATCGTTAGTGTAAAGCCGCTTCACACTGTGCCATAAGTGGCTGTGATTTTTTACAGATCCACAGGGCACAAGATACTATTCTTTGGCATAAGCCTTCATAAACAAAGAAATCTGGTCCAAATGTTTAATTATTATTCATATTCATTTATATCAGATTTTACAACTCATTAATTTAGTTGGTAACGGACTGAGAAATAATGTTAGAATATATTTTAAAAATTATATTTTACATTAAATATTGCAGCTCAGGAATATTGTATCTTTTCCTCTGTTTCTATTGTTATACTAATTCTCAGATTAATCTTAAAAGACATTTCATCATAGGTAGGTAGGTACCCCAGCTAAGCAGTGAATTGATAGATCACTGTGGGGAACACAGTTCTAGAGTGGAGAACACGGATTGGCACGCGCAGGGTGGGACGCCCCGCCGCCAGATGGACCGACGACCTGAAGAAGGTGGCCGTAAGCGACTGGATGCGGAGGGCGGAGGACCGGGTGTGGTGGCGTTCATTGGGGAAGACCTATGTCCAGCAGTGGACGTCTAAAGGCTGACATGATGTGGGGAACACTGTTTACAAAACTGCACTCAGCAGAAAACTGCAAGTAAGTCACAGAGCCCCACTTCAGTCGTCTTTATCAATGCATATCTTACATTTATCATCAGGTTATTTTTGTCTCCACTGCAGGAGCACAACCCTCTCTCATCTGCCGGAGACAGACGGAGGATTTGGCCGACACTCCCCGCGCCGGCCAGACAGGTTGGGGAGGCCTGATTGATGTTTTATAATGTATTCCCTTAGTCGCCTTGTACGACATCCACGGGAAGAATTGGAGTAGTCCTATTCTACTCTACCGGAAACCACACGGCAAATATCTTACATTATCTTAGGACAATATGAGTGAACCTCTAAAATCAACATCAGATATATTGCAAATATATACAAACACACTGGTATAACTCTCCGTAACAACTTACACAATGCATTTCAGAAGCATTTGGTCGTAAGTCCTATTTAGCTAAACTGGACTTACGCCCAACGGCTTCTGACGGGAAGAATTTTGTTTTGATTTTTCATGCTAAGATATCCAATATCCATTACTCATGTAAAAGTACCTTTACCAGTCAACGGGTTGGTTTTGGTTACAACAGTAACGAATGCGCTGACACGGTCGGACTTTATCTGAGTGCCCTCTGACCATCGGCACATTACGTGCAGAGTTCTCCTGCGTTTTATATTTACATTTAGTATAATCTTTTCACACGGCACACTCTTCTATTAAAGAGTTTCATCGTGGTAAGGTAAAATCTGTTCGGCACGCGCAGCGAAGTCCCGCCGCCAGATGGACCGACGACCAAAAGAAGGTGGCCGGAAGCGGCTGGATGCGGAGGGCGGAGGACCGGGTGTGGTGGCGTTAATTGGGGAAGGCCTATGTCCAACAGTGGACGTCAAAAGGCTGACATGAATAAGGCTCAAAATAATAATTCAGTAAACGTTCTTATCTTCTTTACCCGACTACGGCGCAAAGAAAAAGCAGAATTTTAAATCCTATTTCCTCTGTTTTGAATGAAACAACCGATTGAATTTAAATAAAACACTACTAAACAATCACTCTATTCATCAGTAACATAATTTTTTTTCCTTCAGAAATAGGTAAACATTTCGTCAAAGTTACACTTTTAATAACAGTCAACTGAAAATATCAAAAATGAAAACCTAGCAAATGTAGGGAGGGGCTACTGAAAATAGCATTCTTGGTGTTGTGGGACAAGTAATAAGTTGAAAAGAATGAGGAAACTACTAATGTAGTGGCAAAACGTAACGTAAAGCAAACAAATTTTGGTCCTCTCTGACACCGCCGTTGTGACCGTGGATATATCACGGACTTCCGCGGGACATAATTATTGAGACCAAGGTCTCGGACATAACTCCTTTAAAATAAATGTACTTAACTTAAGCACCTTTTGTTTCCTATACATAAGTATAATGAGCGATTTTCATAACTGGCATCACCTCCGCGGGTAGCATACTGTCAGGGCGAGCACCGTGCTGGATTACCGTCAGGAAAATCCGTAAACAGCGCCGTTCGACGCCGCAGATCTGTCACAAACTTCCTCGTAACATATTATTGTGATCAACGACTGAAGAACATCCTTAGAAAATGTATTAAAAAGCATACTAAATCCATATGAAGGTTGCGGGTTCGAATCAACAATGGGCCCGATTCTGAAAGCACACATTTAAAATTTGACAGCGCTAAAATTGGTTTCGTCTTTATCTTCATAATACTGTGTGATAAGGATAGCAACAGTTTTAGTGCTGTCAAATTTTAACATTGTGCCTTCAGAATCGAGCCCAATATCAACATAAGGTCACAGTACAGACAAATATATCGATTAATGTCATGACAACACGTGTCAATGACGACCTCCGTAGCGGAATAGGTAGCTCTCGGACTGCCACGCCTTCGCTTGAGGGTTCGAATTCCGCTAGGGGCAAAATGTTCGTATGATGAATATGAATGGTTGTACCAAAGTCTTAGATATTTATATATTTATTTAAGTATGTGTATCCGTTACCTTTTAACCATAGCACAGGCTCTGCCTAGTTTGGGAATGGATATTTGGTGTGAATGTCTGACATATTTATATATATATAATTTTTTTTATATACGCTTCTTATATTTGCATAATGAATATGCTATTTCTTCATGACTTGCACCACATCAGCGGGTGGCATACTGTCCGGGCAAGCACCATATTGGATTACTGCCTGCAAAATCCGCTGACGGCGCCGTCGACGCCGCGGATCTGTCACGGACTTCCGCTCGACATATTGTTGCGACAGATTTCTGTGGGATTTATTGCTAGTGTTTTGTTTTGGAAGTGCTCTCCAGTCTGCAGTATTTGTTTTTATTAGGAAACTACTATATTATTTAAATAGAGTCGAGTACAGTGCTCCAGAAGTTATTTGGCGTGACGCTTGATATAAAACACTTTGGTAGTTGACAATAGAATCTCATATGTGCTGAAATACTATGATATCTTTGTTTTACTTTGACGAATATGGTGAGGTACCTCTATATTTAATACTAGCTGTGTCCGCGGCTCCACTCGCGTGGACAACAGAACCAGCTCCCTTTCCCACTTCCACACTCACTCCCACTTAGACTCCGTCTCCCACTACAAACTACTCTCACTCTCACTTAGATTTCCTTTCCCGCTCCCACTCCAAACTACAGCTTCAAATGTAGTCCAAACTCATCGCAATCGGAATAATACCGAACATAATACTTACTTGTTATATTGCATACCTTCTAATGATTTGAAAACTAATAATGTCCATAAATTTTGATTGAGTTAACGGATTGCGATGAAATAAAGCCTATATATTACTCCGAGTTAAGCCTTATGATTCTGTGAAAAGTCCATCAAAATTGGTTCAGTAGTTTTAAGAGATGCGTGCACAAACTAACAGAAAAACAGACTAAAATTTCAAACATGACTAAAATGTGATCTATAACTTATTCTTAGACCCCCAATTTTTTTTGCCAATATCTACAATGTACAGACATACAGTTTTCGTTTTTATTTATTAGATAGATCTAGGACTAATATGTATCTGCTATACGATAGCATGGTTTTTGCTTTGGCATGTTTGGTGTTTCTTGACCATTTAACTTTAGACTCCTGACATCATAAAAATACTTCTGTTGATGACGGATGCACTGTAACCCTGATAGCCTAATATAAATGAATATTATATATAAAATAAATAATGTATAGCGAGGGTGTATGGTAAAGCGCGCGCGCCGCTGCCCCGCGGCCCTGGGGCGTACAACATCAAGCTCACGGGCCGGCATCACCAGTCTGCCGCTAGCCTTCCGCGATCCGCACGACACCTTTACTTACCATACGCCCTCGCTATTTTTCGTTCACATTTGGAGTTCTTTATTTACTTTCACGCAAACCAGCACATCAGCTACAACTTCCTTTTACTCTGGATATCAAAATAAAAGATTCCTTTCAAAATTGTGAAGCATTTACCTAACGAAATTGAAAAGTTAGACAGAAATGTTCTCTCTTTTGCTCACTTTATTTTAATAAAGTGAGCAAAAAAGTTCCTATAATCTATCAAGAGTTATTTGTAAAAGGGTTTTCTATAATTAAATATGTAATGCCCAATAGCAACGACTGTAGGGGCCGGGGGCGTTGTGATGACGTATATGCAGATAATTCAATATGGCGGCGGCGTCGGGCGATGCGTCAGGCCGCGGGCGTGTCATAACCTCAAAATTGCATTACCTAGCAGGTAATAGATTACCGGAAAATTAACCCTAGATGCAATTACGGCGACGGCGTTCAGGCGAGGTTGGAATCTAACCATGTATATTAGATGCAATATTGCTATAGAATCAGAGCAAGTAATTTACGATGATGTGTCGGTTTCCTAAGGGAGTATGTCTCAAACGATAGGTATAGTTATCTCATTTATAATTTAATTTGGTAGGACCAACCCCCTTACGCTGTCATTAGGTTTACGTATTCAGACACTTTCAAACATTGCCTAATAATGTTTATGAATGTGTTTCCCATCGATTGCTGGTCTTCTCCAACTTGCACCTCCACTAGTCCCTTCCTTTTTCTTTTTCTAGTTGATTGATTTCTTGAAATCTTGAAATTATTGATTTCAAATGGTTCTATTGGTAAACTTAATAAATACATCCTTTAGAATATCCTGACGATTAACTTACGCTAAAAGTAACATCATCATCATCAGCCTAAATACGTCCACTGCTGGACACAGGCCTCCCCCAATAGAATACCACTTTTGGTAATTTGGCCATTGGGGAGGGGGGGGGGGGTTAGATTTGCCATAATCACCACGCTTGGAAGGCGGATTGGTGATCGCAGTAATGATCCTAACATACACACACAGGACAACGCTGATGCCCGTCCCTTTTTTTTTTTTTTTTTTTTTACGGAGTGGAAATGAATTGTCTCATCCCCCCGGTTAGGGTTACCATTAGTGGGTATGCCCTCCACGCTGTCGTACTGTGTGGAGGGCATACCCACTAAAACCACTCCGGCGTATTTCCCGCCCTGCCGTAGTGGGGGGCACAGTGCGTTCTCCGAGGAATTCAAGGCTACTGTGCCCCCCGGCAGCCCCGGACATTACTCTGCCGGGGCACCCGCGCCAAAGGAGGGAGGGATCGCCACGCCAGCGACCCCTCCCCCAGACGGTGTGGAGCCGTACCACAGTGTGGGTCCCTCACCCACCTGGCTCCACTAGAGGTTTAGGCGGGCGGCAAAAATTGCTCGCCGTCTTCCTCTCCGTCTACGCCGGAGCGGGAGTGCGTTGACATCGTCTTCGCGCTCCCGCTCCGCGGCCTCCTTTTGCGAGATGACTTTCTCGCAAAAGGAGGCCACCGCTTGCCACGACCTTTCGCTGCTCAACATGCAAGAGACAATGCTGTGCAGCGAGAGGTCCCCCACACCCAGGGCCGCCGTCAAATCCAGGCGGCGCAAACCTCCAGGGTGTGCTGGGCGGTGTCGTCAGGAGCGCCACACTCCGCGCACTGCGGGCTCGGCTCCCTCCCGATATTGTGCAGGTAATGCCCGAAGCACCCATGCCCGGTCATTACCTGCGTCAAGCGGAAGCCGAGTCCGCCCCGCCTCCTTCCCACCCACTCGCTGAACGACGGGAGGAGTGCCCCTATAGTGCGGGTCCCATAGGGGGAGTCCTCCACGTCGTTCTTCCACCTGTCGCGAAGACGCGTCGCCGCCATTCGGCGCGTCTCCGCCACCTCTTCCGGGCTAGGGCGTTCTCCTCTCGCCCTAGCCTCCGACCGCGTCCTGTAGGTCTCCGCCTGCACCTGGGCATCGAGTTCCCATGATGATGCCCGTCCCTGGTGCAATCCCTTAGTCGCCTCGACGACACCCACGGGAAAGATAGGGGTGGCCCTATTCTGAGCCAAGAACCACACGGCAAGTGTTATTATGAGTAACATGATTCAATTCAATAGCAGAGTTATTGGAACCTTATTTAAATGTAAGACGTTAACCGAAACAAACAACTAATCAGGCGTGCCATAAACAAAAACGATGTTTTCTCAACCCGCAGGCCACATAATAAATATAGTACAGAAGGTATAGGCAAGCTGTTTTGTGATACCTGAAGTTACGTAATTTCTGGATTGACAATGCATCGTTGTAACGTTTCATTGTCAGCGGGATGTCATCTGGTCTGATTCGGAAAATCACACTCGGATTTCAATAAAATCTGTCAATTCAATTTTAGATTTCTTATAATATCTCTCAAAATAAAAATAAAAAACAGGATATTCTGTAATTTTACCATAAGTGCCAGCCAATTTCACATGTATGTTTCAAATATCAGCTCAATAGGTTCAGTAGTCTTAGACATATCTGCTGAACATTATGAATGAATGTATATACTTTCTTGCACACCAATTACAGAAATACATGGGAGAAATAGACATGCGGCTTTATCGCTTATTACAGCCAGACAGACAAGAAGCTTCGTCATAAGGATGTCTGTTTTAAAGGATCTCTGTAAAGCCTAATTGATGTTATCTAATTGACCAATCACATCTCGCGTTGTTATATATTAAAGTATCGGCGTCATTGTCTTGCACTGTGAATCCACGTTTAGGAATCTAACTGTCCTTGAAACAAGCTTCTAATCCTGACGCAGAATATTATCATCTTCGTACGGTATAGCGTTATTACGCTGCCCATGCCAATGAAGGTAAATGCAGATTTTGTCTATGTTGATACAATTTTGTGCTGTACGAACAACGATCTCTATGTACTACTAGATGGAGCGTTCTTTCACATTCACTTTGAAACTTGTGCAGTTACTACTCAGAACATTTAATTATTTACTAAATATTGACATTATTTAACCGTTGCGTCAATATTTAGTAATAATTAAATGTTCTGCGTAGTAACTGCACAAATTTCATTGTGAATGTGAAAGAGTTGTGGCTACTTGCGTGGAACAGAGCGATTGTTTGGAACGCTCCATCTAGTATTACATAGAGATCGTTGTGTACGAAGATGGTCGTCTGTACTCTCCCTATTTCATGCTCGGTCCGAATATACCGTGGGCCCCTCGGGTCGATGCGACCCACAAATTGGTTCTCGTTAACATTCGGACGCGATTTCCGAATTTGTTGGCCCTTAACAAGCCTCGACCTCGGAAACTTTACTTGGGGCCAGAATGACCGGACATGCCTCAATTAGTGGAGTTGTAGAGTCGCGAAGATAGAGTTGAGTTGGATGCGCTTTGAAAGTTCGTTTGGGAGTTTGCTCATATAACATATAGAGACTAAAAGTTAGCTCAAGTCAGACGGAATTTGGAAGTTTAACTTAATTTTATTTATATACCTATTTACGTTGTCAGAAGTTTTTTATTTAGGTACGAGTACATCGCACGTCCAAACGATAACTTGAAGAATCGGTAATTTGTGTTCAGATGGTTTTAGGCATATTCCGTAAGCATTTCGGAAAATATTCGTCGGACTACAAAGTCATTTAGAACTCTTTAACAAGTTATCTATGTGTCATAATGAGTTGGATAAGCGATTGGCGTTTAATATCGTAGCTAGACCCCAAACACACATCGCAATAAGACACTATACTATAAGACCACATAAACTAATATGTTACAAACCCTTTTAAAAATAAAAAAATATTAAATAAATTACATTGTACCAGGGACGGGCAGCAGCGTTCTCCTGTATGTGTATGTTAAGATCATTACTGCGATCACCAATCCGCCTGCCAAGCGTGGTGAATATGGCAAATCCCCCAATGGACATCTAACTAAAAGTGGTATTCTATTGGGGAGGTCTGTGTCCAGCAGTGGACGTATTTAGGCTGATATTGACATTGTACATACACTTGTCTCATCCTATACTAGGATTTTCTCCTGTGCCATGGGAATTAAACAAGGACTGGACAATTCAAAAATATAACATCCAGACCGGGACCAGCTTGTACAGTTTGTGAAAAGTAGTCTGTCCCCAGTGGGAATCGAACCCACGATCTTTGGCGCTCGAGTCCAATGACCAAGCCACTAGGCCAACGAGGCGGTCAAAATTATGTTTCAATACAATACAGTTTTAGAAAATCGAAATGGAATTATGTTTCAATACAATACAGTTTCAATACAAATGGAACATCCAAATGTTTCATGGTCCGGCATCAAACAGACGGATGGAGAGTTGAGTCGAAAGTTTTGAGTGGATGCTTATTTTTTACTACGGAAACTATCCGTGGAGCTCAACAAATGTTGGAACATGAAATAAAATGAAGCTCATTATATTTTTTATGCTTAGATAGCTGCTGTAATAATGCTAAGAGACCAGATTTCTTTTTAAATAAATAATTTAATTTATTTGAATAGTTTAGAGTACAAAATACTTAGTACATGAGGTGAACTTGATGCCAATATGGCATTTTCTACCAGTTAACATTTGGGTAATGGATATAATGGTGTAGGCACAAAATACATACAAAAAATGCGAGAAAATTGATTTTTAAATAAATTAGGTTTGGAACTCCAATGTCTCTAATTGACAGATAATATAATTCTAAAGTACGTTAAGCTAAAAGTTAACACGACATTCATTGACTGTTAGGTGGTACGAAGTTCGCTGGTAAGCTAGTAACAAATATAATCTCGAATATACATACATATACATACCATACACATAAGTCGTTTAGGTATATGTGTATATGACATACATAACTTACATACCTATTCATGAATAAATAAAACTGTAACTTATAGACGATGACCGTAGATCGAATATCTTAAATCATCATAATATCAGCCCTTAGACGTGCATTGCTGGGCATACTCCTTCCCCAATGAATACCACCACACCCGGTCCTCCGCCCTCCGCATCAAATTAGGCCAATTCTTCAGGTCGTCGTTCCATCAGACAGTCCCACCCTGCGCGTGCCGATCTCAGTAATATTCTTAATATACCAGGAGAACGCTTGTGCCCGTCCCTGAAGCAATCCCTTAATCGCCTTGATGAGGGTGGCATTTTAAGCCGGGAACCACACGGCATGTAATATAAAATATGTAAATGTCGTAGTGGAAAAATCAGCAAATGTGACACGGCGCACGAGTGCAGTCTCATTTTCAGGCCATTACGCCACATCAGGCGTATAACGAGTTTACAACCACGGCTGGCTTATATCGAGATGTTTTGCATATAAATTAGTGCCAGGCGCTTGCTTTGCCCGCTCCACTGCAGGCCCGGCGGCAGCAGCGTGGGATCCGTTACTATGGGAGGTTTGAGGACCCTTTATAGACGTTCTTGCTTAATAATACTATAGGTAGAAAATAATTTACATTCGGCAATCGAACCTGCTGTATGGCTATTCAGGAGCTTGTTTTTATATATTGAATGGATAGATCAAATCAAATCATACTCGCAAATAAAATAATTTCTATCCCTCTACTAACGCCAAATAATTCCGCAATATAATTCTCCAAATCACGCTTAGAACTGACAAAATTCAAAGAGAATGTGGTGTATCAACACTTTTGTAAAAGTTGGCCTTGTATAAACAAATTTAGTATAGGTTCTTCAAATAAATCAGACCTACTTCGTTTATGTTAATAAATTTATATCAAATGAGGCACCCAAAGTCTATCATAGCGTATATAATGGTTATTGTATCTGTGCATTACTATTTAGATATCACCCACACCCTGGTAAAGAGCGCTTTTGTTTTACTTATTTTTAAATTAATTTAATTTGTTTTGTTAATTTCAGTGATTTGATTTATTTTATTCTCTAAATTAATGCATGAATTATACCGACATGTAAAGAAAGTTATCAAAAATATATGTCAAGTCAATATGGCGATAGTTACTTTATACATATATCACTGCATTGGAAGTGTAGTTTAAAAGAAGATGTAGTAACGAAGGTAGAGCAGGGTATGTTGCGTTGGTTTGGACATTTAGAGAGTATGAGTGAAAGAAGAGTGACAAAAGTAATATACAGTGCGAATGTGGAAGGAACTACAGCTAGAGGTCGTCCTAGGAGGACATTCAAGGATCAAATTAGTAACGTCCTCAAAAAAGGCTGGGGTCCGCAGTGAAAAGAATAAAAGGAGGTGCATGAAAAGGTTGATGAATGTGAGTGAGGCTAGTGAGGTGTGTCAGGATCACGCAGAGTGGCGATCTATCGTCTCTGCCTACCCCTCTGGGACCAAGGCGTGAGCATTATGTACGTACTGCATTGGAAGTGTACGAATAAGGGATGTAAAGAAGAAGCTTTCAGATAATTTATATCAAATGAAGCTCTTCACTAAGAGGTGGATCCCTGTATTGGGTACAACTGTACCTTTATATCACCCCTAAGTTCGGACCTGCTCCACTGGGGATACAGTATGGACTGGAATTGAGAATAACAGATGATTTTTTAGTATTCCCATTTTGTACTGAATATACAATTTGATTCTGAACAGAAAATTCTGAAGTTAGGATAAATTTTACAGAAACTAAATTAAAACACTGTAGAGTACGGTTACAGATACATTTTAGTGTAGAACAATGAAGTATTTTGCAAATGCACATATAAGTTTGCTTTCACATACAAATTAAATCGCAGGTTTCTTTCTTATTCGTCAGTTTCACGTTATAGACACTACTATTCTGTGGTGCCATTGAGCTGATCTGACGATGCAGATGTAAGGTATTTTATTGGCTATGTTCGTTGGGAAGCAAATAGAGAATAATCGAAAATGACGTAGGAGGAAACTGACGAATAACCGAAACGGAAGTATTGATAAAATTGGAGAATTAGCGAAAATTACGGATACGGAAACTGGTTAACTAGCTAAAATGGCGGACCAGGAAAATGATTAGTAATGCACTAACACTGCAAAATGAAGATGATGTTTAATGCAGTTTGGATTTAAATATTGTCGGTTCGACTAACCGACAATATATAAATAGGCAGTGAAGTGAATGAATATACTCTATTGCACACAAATTACAGCAATATATAGGAGAAATCCTACTAATATTATAATTCAATAATATTATTCTTAGTATATTTGGTTAGTTTATTATGAATGTTGATTGTTATTTAATTTACCTGCAGAAGTGGAAACTTGTAATTGGCTTTTTGGCACTATATATGTAATTTACTTAGATTTAAATAGCTGTAAATTTTCCTAAAATAAAAAAAAAAAATGCGAAAGTTAGGATGTTTGGATATTTGGATGTTTGTTACTCAATCACGCTTCAATCACTGAACGGATCGTGATGAAACTTGGCACACACATAGGTTAGGTCCTGGAATAGGACATAGGATAGTTTTTATCTCGAAAAAACGTCCCATTCCCATGGGAAATACATAATAATTTGTGATGTTAAGTTATGCACGCGGATGAAGTCGCAGGCAACAGCTAGTATACAATAAATGGAGTAGTGGCCGTAAGAATATGAACAGGCGGGTGAATATATAATAATAATATATCCTCACTCCAAAAGTTGATGAAAAAGAATATATTTAATTGAATATTTCACCTGCGCAGAATCTGTGCACGGACCAGAAACTTATTTTATAACAAAAACGATGAACTGGTGTTGTCCCTTGTACTTTTGAAGGGGAGGATAATGACGGCGGTTGAAACCCTCGAATATTCACCCAGGCCTGCCTAAATCCAGGTAAATTGTCCCCTATTTGCGTTTGAAGACTAACCTCCCATTGAGAACAAAATCAATAGACACCATATTCAGTTATCATCTGACGAAAACAGTTAACATCGATATTGAGCCCTGGGCTGGCACAAGAGCGCCCCCGGGATCGTGGCGATGCATAAATTATACAATTGTCGGTTTTAATTCCACCCGAGGCGCAAATACGTTTCAATAAAATGTTTGCCAATTTATTACAGCGAACGACGTTTTGAGGGCGACATGGAAATTCAGAAAGCTTGTTAAATTAAACCATTCATGACGGAAAAGGAAAAATCTTTAAGTCGTAATTTAAAACTATAATTAATGTTCTATATAGATTATAGATTTCTAATTTGCAGTGAAAACACGGCAACGCACCCCAGGTGTCGACACTAGAGGTGAACTCGTTTTCGATCACTCGGAAGACCCTGTCGGGCCAGTGACGTCTTCAAAATGCCAAATTTCTTCCAAATGATCTACTATATTAGAAATTAAATAGACAAATACATCGTCATAGACGTGTATAGAACTTCGGACATTTCATACGGAATATTTTATTCAGAATTCATTCAGCATCATCATCATATCAGCCTTAGACGTCCACGTACACCTTACGTTAACACATAGACCTTCCCCAATGAAATTCACCAAACCAGTTCATCTGCCCTCCGCATCCAGTCGCTTCCGGCCATCTTCTTCATTCTGGTCGTCGGTCCATCTGCCGGCGCGGAGGGGAGTTCAGATAGGCACCCTGCGCGTGTGTCCTGTGTGCTGGTGCGAAGAATGCACCCACTGCCTGTCGTAAAAGGCGATTAAAAGGGGTAATCGGGGGCGCGAGTGCTTGGTTAGTGCAGTGATTGGTGTTAAAAAAACATTCTGATCATTTTTATTGGGTTCTATTATTTATATATTTTTAGTTACATCCTTTTAAACGTCAGGCCACCTATTAGCTATGTTAGTTTGAATTACTAGAGAATGTAACTAAAAATAAAATAAAAACATATATATTTTTAGAGCAAGTGTTTTTTCCCATTAAAGAAAGTAAGAGAGAAAGAAAAACATCCTTTTACCGCCATAATTGGCACACACACAAACAAATAGGAAATTTCTTTAACGTTAATCTAAAGCCCTATTTATCATCATCTACATAAAAGTATACAGCGCAAGGGTATAGCTACTTATCTCTCAAAAAGATTATAAATAAAAGTGACATGCTTCACAGTTTCTTTAATTAAGTAACAAATGGCTTCGCGATACACAATGGCTTAATGAAACCGCATTAAGATAAGGGTAACAAAAGACCCTTTTTGAGTTACTGCGGTCCAAGATATGAAAGAGAATTGGGTACCTAATCGCAACCATTACGGTAAACCTTAAATTAAGGATTACAAATAATGATTTTAATAAGTCTTATTTTTGACGCACTTTTACAATAACAGTTGATAATGATACAAGTAATAAAAACAAAACTTGTTTTATCACGATTATGACTTATAAGATCAGTAAGTCTTTTTTAGGGTTCCGTAGCCAAATGGCAAAAACGGAACCCTTATGGATTCGTCATGTCTGTCTGTCTGTCTGTCCGTCCGTATGTCACAGCCACTTTATTCCGAAACTATAAGAACTATACAGTTGAAACTTGGTAAGTAGATGTATTCTGTGAACCGCATTAAGATTTTCATACAAAAATAGAGAAAAAAACAAAAATTTTGGGGGTTCCCCATACATAGAACTGAAACACAAAAAAAAAAATTTCATCAAACCCATACGTGTGGGGTATCTATGGATAGGTCTTCAAAAATGATATTAAGGTTTCTAATATCATTTTTTTCTAAACTGAATAGTTTGCGCGAGAGACACTTCCAAAGTTGTAAAATGTGTGTCCCCCCCCCTGTAACTTCTAAAATAAGAGAATGATAAAACTAAAAAAATATATGATGTACATTGCCATGCAAACTTCCACTTAAAATTGGTTTGAACGAGGTCTAGTAAGTAGTTTTTTTTAATACGTCATAAATCGTAAATCACAATACTATTATTAAAACGTCGAAAGTTACAACGAACTACTATAACTTTTATATTATGTTACTTGCTGCTACGGAACCCTTCATGGGCGAGTCCGACTCGCACTTGGCCGCTTTTTTCGGATGTAGGCTGTTTAGTAATTAGTATACACGTTTTTGTACTAGCTCTAATTTATTTTAATAAAATATATTTCAGTGATATTAATTACCTATTACCACATATATGTGTTAACTACATCCCATAGTAGGCCACCAAGTTTGTTGTTAACAAAATACCTACTTTTCATACATCCCACCCTCTGATTTCACCATGGACGTCATCACTGGAGTCAGAAAGGAGATTGATGAGCTGACCAAGGACTTCACATCAAGGATGACGTCATTTGAAGAATCAGTCGTCACTCCAAAGGGTGACACTACTGCCCTTTCCGCACAATTCCAGAATGTTAAATCCTTCGTATCTGTCGCAGAACCGACGGTCGTTGGGGCAGACGTGTTATGGAGACGTGGTTGACGTGTGCCGATCAGACCGCGGATCGGCACGCGCAGCATGGGGAGCCCCGGACGGACCGACGACCTGAAGAAGGTGGCCGGAAGCGGTTGAACGCGGAGGGCGGAGGACCGGGTGTGGTGGCGTTCATTGGGGAAGGACCATGTCGAGCAGTGGACGTCAAGGGCTGACATGAATGAATGAAGGATTTAGTGGACACTGCAATTAAAATCTGCCATGGCACTTCCTGGCGTCTCTTCTCTTATTCATATGCGTTACAGCCGTTTGTTCGCATAATTTCTCCGGTTGCCCTCTCGTAACTTACTCCACATTCCATTGCTCCAAGGATGCTTGTAAAAAGCGACAAGACAAAATGATTTATGGGATAACTAGATAAAGGGACTGCCAACTTGGCGGACTCGCATTCCAACAGATAAGACAATGATAATAGATTTGTCACTTTTGTCATTTCCGGCCTGCAAAAACGGCTCCGTAAGCTTCCGGAAAGATAAGTGCAGCTATTTCCATTTGCTATTCAAATTTCCTAATAGACACTTTGCATTTAAACAGTATGATAGAATTTAACGGAATCGTCTTATTAATCTGCTTAGATTAATCTGATGCTTCGACGCCAGCACAGTAATTGGAGTCGTCTACAAATTGTAACTTTTTTTTATTGCATTATTGTAATTGTTTGTTATTATGAGACGAGTAATTTTTTAAAAATAAATATTCCTATTTAAACTCATGGCAAAAAATAGATAATTCTTTGCTATGAGTACTTATCTATTCTAGTTCACGGGGCAATGTATACGCTTCTACAACAAACTACCAGAGGAAATCTTAAATATGACGGACAGAAAGTTTTACATTATAAAACAACTTTGTAAGAAAGCATATTATAAAATAAACGATTATTTGAATGACAAAGATGCCTGGTACTAATGTTAATTCAGCTTCGCAAAATATTAATTAATTGTATGCAAACTTGATTTTCAAAAGATGTGTTGCGTGAAGTTTGTTGCGCCGTTTCTTCTCCACAGCGCTAACACCTAGGAAGTGGTAGTCGATAAAAAAATGACGTGTATAAATGTACCAAGTGTACTCATATGCAATAAATGATTTTGACTCTGACTTTGACTAGTTTCGCTATACAAATTTGTTTAGTTTTAATTTAAGTTGAGAACCTACGACTAAAATTCGACGGCAACAAAATAATTGAAGTCATCTGCAAATTGTAAAAAAATGCATTATTATTGTTCATCATCAGCCTATATACGTCCACTGCTGAACATAAGCTTCCCAATAGAATTCCACTTTTGATGGGCTGTCCACTGTGGGGGATTTGCCATAATCACCACGTTTGGCGGATTGGTGATCGCAGTATTGATCTTAATTTTCACAGAACGTCGCTGCTGGCCGTCCCTGGTGCAATCCCTTAGTCGCCTTGACGATACCCTATTCTAAGCTGGGAACTTAGAACCAATCTTAGATTAATATTAGGCAAATGATGTGGCATTAATGTGGCGTTCTAAATGCACCGCAATCTGTTAAATTTACGCTTGATAATAGCAACTAATTATACAATACATTGAGTAGAATATATATTATCTTTGGTAGAATTAGTTGATAAGTTTATGCAAATACTACGTAAATTATGCAGTTCTTTCATTAACATTAAACACATAATGTTATGTAACGATTAACTATTTAAATTACCTAAGCTCAATGTAAGTTTGTAATTTAATACTTAACTAAATAGAATTTCGCTCATGTAATCGTTCTGCCAATTCATTTGAACAAAAAAATTTACAAGAAGGAGTGGATTGGTACTGTGATGGAACAAAAAGGTTATCCAGTTTACAAACTCATTCCTGCAATATGTCGCGAGGACATCTTGTCAAACTATGCCACTAAACAGAGTGTTGCTTGGAAAATTGTGTTTAAATGTTTTATCTTCTTCTCTGTTGTTTCCTCACTGCTGAGGATCAGGAACCGTATAAAAGGCGCCTCCACGCATAGCGGTAATTGGCCAGCCGCACAGCTTCATACAAGGATCCGCCAGCCACCCTCCTCACCGGGTCTGACCGCCTCGTCCTCTGGCACGCCTGCCCTCCACTTGTCACAAATGTTTGATAACAAAGTTTAAAGGTAGGTGTCATTTTTGTAATATTACAGGACGGAGTCGGTAAAACAGTATATAAATTGTAAGATTTATTCAAATGTTGACAATAGTGTTTCTTGCACTGGTACAGGCAAAAATAGACTTTCAGATGACGAACCTTTTCATACCGCCCTGTACTAGGCTCTGTCTCTTAGCCAACTAGACAATTTCTTAGCTCACATCATTGTTATAATTTTTAAAAGGCGTACTATACCCGAATGCTTTGGTTGTCCCTTAGGAAGCCTAATTTATAATTAAAGTGGAACGCAGTTGTACGTATTCCAAATAATCAATATTCGTTTCGAAAAATCTATTTACTTTCCGAAAAATCTATTTTCTTTTCAGAAATAATGGACGTGAAAGCGCCTGGTCACGATTGGCGGAATTCTTCCGTTGGCCGGTTCACCGCAAACCACCCGTCATTGCGGTCAAACAATGGAGCGGGGAAATGTGGACGCAGCTTAGTATTCCCTTCACGATGATTTAGAGATTACAGGACATAGTTTAGTTGTTATGGCTACAAATTAAGTAAACGATGCGACGATGAAGAAATAAGTAATGATTAAAAATATATTTGAAAATTTAAGAGATTTATTTATTTATTTAACAATTTATTGCACACACAAAATAAAAAACATACAAACAATAAAAGTAAGGGGAAAAATAACATGTACAAATGGTAATGCTTATCTCTTCAACAGATAATCTTTTCTTAACCTTGTTTCTTCAAAGTTAAAAAACAATATATTTATTTATTTATTTTGAAATTGAGATATCTGGAGATCTAACTTTGCTAGAGACAGAGTATTAACTTCTACCAATAAGATTTAGTCTCACCGTCTGTTAAGTATACTCGTATTAAGTTGACTGCCTCGTTGGCCTAGTGACATGGTAGGTCGTGGTTTCGATTCCCACCAGGGACCGAAAACTTTGTTCAATTGTACAAGTTAGTCCCGGTCTGGCTGTTACATTTGTAATTTTTTCTATCCTTCTCTAATTCCTACATAAGAGAAAATCCTAGTTTGGGAATAGACATGTGTATATATGTATATGCATGCATATACTCGTATACAAATTGTATGTATACAATATAGGTAATACATTGATGTGCTTGAATCAACCTTGAGCCAAGTTATGTAAGTTAAATAAAACAGCTCACCAAATAACACCTTATGTAGAAACAAAAGAAGAACTCCATCCTATAAGGCCAGTTCTATCTCCAAGCGATCACAACTGACCGTGGTGATCAGCAAAAAATTCCGCGGCTAGCGAACAAAAAGTGTTTTGTGGAGAAAATTACTTTTCCGGTAGGTATATAGGGAAAATGAAAATAGAAATAGCTGTTAACTGGACAGATCATTCGTCATGTCACATAGTTATTGTGGATTATTACACGAATTGTTGTTAGAATGACATGTAATTTGGAGACATAGACCGCCTAATAAGATTAAAGTTGTACTTAAATAAATAAATATCTCAAACACTCACATCAATTACCCAGTTCCAAACTAGGCAGAGCCTGTGCTAATATACACATACTTAAATAAATTTATAAACATCCAAGACTTGGGTACAAACATTCATATTCATCATACGAACATTTGCCCCTAGCGGGATTCGAACCCGCAACCTCCGGCGTGACAGTCCGAGAGCTACCCCGTTCCGCCACGGAAGTCGTCAAAACTTACATTTGTCATAGAACACCCCTGATAGTAAAGAAAGAAATTGACAACTTATTCAGTGTTTGTGAAAATTTTAGAATATAGTTTATAAGTTTCTTTACAAATGTTTATACAGATTGAAAAAAATACTTTTCTAAATTCAGATACAGAATGACTTACATTACGTTTATTTTGTAGGAGACCAAATAAATGATTTTTAATAATGTTATGATTTATTTTCTTTAAAACGGTTCACTGTGTTTTCATATTCATGTCAAATTCCATTAAAAAAAAACATTTCTAAGTTAGATAGTTTTAACTGAAGGCACAGAATTATTCTTCGTATAGCACGGAGTGGGAAATCTAACTTTATTTAATTATAGAAATACAGGACATAATTATGAATAACCTAGTTTGATTAAAAATTGAATCTTTTTTTATACCTGCAGATTTTTTGTCTATAGACTACGGTAAGTCAGCTACTTGTATCTAAAATTGTAGTAAAAATCGAAATCTAAATATATACCTATTAGCCATGTAACAGGGTCCGTAGCATTTAGCCAGTCAAATTTACAATAATACTTAAATTAAAGGTTCATCATCAGGTTATTTTTGTCTCCATTGCAGGAGCACAACCCTCTCTCATCTGCCGGAGACAGACGGAGGATTTGGCCTACACTCCCCGCGCTGTCCAGACGGGTTGGGCGGGCCTGATTGAGGTTTTATAATGTATTCCCTTAGTCGCCTTGAACGACATCCACGGGAAGAGTTGGAGTGGTCCTATTCTACTCTACCGGAAACCACACGGCTTTAAACGGCGGCAAATTAAAGGTAAATAGTTGCAATACCTACTTATAATGTACTTTGCAGTCATCAGACATCGTCATGGAAGTGAATATTTCTTTGGGCGCATTGATATATTGATTTTATATTATGGAATGCATTAGCTTCTAAGAATGCTTTAAGTTTGCGCTTAATATCCAGGAATAGGAAATCAGTTACGTGGTGTGGGTACATACACATTTTTAGAGATATCCCTTGTTTCTTTGTTTTGACAAGCCGTGACCTAGGAAAAACTAGTTTGATATTTATTTCTCGTGTTGTGATGATGTATGTCTTGGATTTGAGTAAGATTTGTTTTATTTATTATATCAGTAAGTAGGTACAAATACTATATTATAGTGGGAAATCTTTAAAGTTTATTTTTGTTATTGCTTTTTTGGAGTTTAATTCCGCAATTCAGGTGAGCTTACCATCAGCTACCGTTATATACTGTAAAAAACCACATTATGTTAGATATTGTCAACTACTAGCATTGGTTAACAGTAAATCTCTTTAAGTGCCATTGCAAGTACAATATATTTTCGAAGTGCAAGATGCATCGCGGACCCGGAGCGGCTTTTAAAATAGTTATAAATCTTCTCAAATCGCTCGGATAAACGTATTTTCGTTTAAAATCGCTGTATATTTCTGAGAAATATGGATATTGAAATCGGATAAGTGACTGTCCTATTTCGATTTGGAGGTGGGACTGAATAAACACTGGATAGAGAATACAGCTCGGTTAGTGGCGAGCACCCAGCACAGCCCGCGCACGTTCTGCAGTACAAGGAGTATAGGCAGTTCGTTCGGGTCATTGATTTTGTCCGAAAAGCCAACCTACTGACTGGCATTCGCTGGCATAAGGGCGACTGAAAACTGGATGGTGCATGGCGGCATTACCAACTAAATTGGTTTCATCATCATCATGCCAGCATGTAGAGGTCCACTGCTGGACATATGCCTTCCCTAATGAACGCCACTACACTCGGTCCTCCGCCCTCCACATCGCCACTTTCTTCAGGTCGTCGATCCATCTGACTTTGGTTTAACTTCCTTCCACTATTCACAGAACGACCCTACGTTTGCCCAGGGAGGTCATATCGAGCACAACTCCTTCGTGAACGAAGACCTATATCCAAAAGTGAAGTTTTGTAGCCAAAAACCATTCATAAACCATTCTTTTAAAATTATATACATGCTTCTCTAAGTCTTCATGATAATAACATGTCTAACATATAACTAAATAGGGTAACCACACTTGTTTCACCCCACTCCCTTCACTAATCCTCGGAACTAAGTAGCCACTAATGCCGGATTACCTTGGACACCCACAATCAAATGGGATAACTCCTGAATGGGGTGAATGCACGAAGGCTTGCTTATTTTACCTAATAAATATTATTATGATATATTTTTTATGACTAGGGGCGAGCGCAGAACATTCACCGGATGGGGTGTCATCCTTAAATTCAGAAAATGGGTACAGTCTTGAAACCTAGACGTAATTCAAGTCCAATCTGGAATAGTGTGGTTTGAAAACTCGTGTGTTACTGGATCCCATTCATGCCACGTACCAACACGTAACCAGGCTACTTAACGCGTTTACAGTGTCAGTTAACCGCTTAATCAAACTTTGGTATGTTTAGTTGTAACATTGTACGCCGAAATTTACAGCCTGTGGTTGTTTTAACGGTGTATTTTGTATTTGATGATTAAAAGTAACACTGTGAGACGGTTTACGGTGTGGTTTCCGGTAGAGTAGAATAGGACCACTCCAACTCTTCCCGTGGATGTCGTACAAGGCGACTAAGGGAATACATTATAAAACATCAATCAGGCCTCCCCAACCCGTCTGGCCAGCGCGGGGAGTGTAGGGCAAGTCCTCCGTCTGTCTCCGGCAGATGAGAGAGGGTTGTGCTCCTGCAGTGGACACAAAAATAACCTGATGGTTTACAACAATAGGGTACGAATTACAACAATATAGTTATGAATCTCCAGGCATCTTGGGGGTAAATTTACATACCACCCAACTTACGAGTGGCAACTTCGCAATTTTACAGTTGCATCTCTATAGATGCAACTCTATAGATGCAACTGTAAAATTGCGAAGTTGCCACTCGTAAGTTGGGTGGTATGTAAATTTACCCCCAAGATGCCTGGAGATTCATAACTATATTGTTGTAATTCGTACCCTATTGTTGTAAACCATCAGGTTATTTTATCATTATCTATCATTGCATCTATAGAGATGCAACTGTAAAATTGCGAAGTTGCCACTCGTAAGTTGGGTGGTATGTAAATTTACCCCCAAGATGCCTGGAGATTCATAACTATATTGTTGTAATTCGTACCCTATTGTTGTAAACCATCAGGTTATTTTTGTGTCCACTGCAGGAGCACAACCCTCTCTCATCTGCCGGAGACAGACGGAGGACTTGCCCTACACTCCCCGCGCTGGCCAGACGGGTTGGGGAGGCCTGATTGATGCGGTTATAAATAGTTATAACCGCATTTATTAAATTTATTACACTTGGAATTGATTTGTTTGGACGAGGGTTCAACAAGCAAATGTAGACTTGTACCAGGTGTAGGTAAATAATGAGTTAGGTTATATTAATTTATTTCTCTTTGACATAAATAATATAACCTTCAATTGTACATGTCATTCTAGTATGGCAAAAGGGATCGTCATAAACTAATATACAATGTCAACAATTAAAATAATGTAAAATAATGTCACAGTATATAACATACTATGTCAGTATCCTATCCTTCCTACTTAATATTATAAATGCGAAAGTTTGGATATTTGAATGTTTGGATGTTTGTTACTCAATCACGCTTCAACCACTGGAAGGATCGTGATGAAACTTGGCACACATATAGGTTAGGCCCTGGAATAGGACATAGGATAGTTTTTATCCCGAAAAAACATCCCATTCCTACGGGAAAACATAATAATTTGTGATGTTAAATTATCCACGCGGACGAAGTCGCGGGCAACAGCTAGTATATAATATTAAAATAAAAGTTTCACAATACACTTGGTATTAAATTATCACAAATTAAATGAAACGTCAGAGGGGGCACCAATTTCATTTTTTTTAAAATGTCCTTAATGGAATAATATTCATTTTCCAACTAAAGGTTTTTCTGTAGTCGACTAAACGTCATTGGTTACTTTCATAGATCTGCGGGCAAGTGCTCGTAGTACGTGGTTAAGTAAAGAATCAGTTACCATAAGTAAGGGATAAATAACGACTTTTAATGCCGGATTCACACGTTTGCGACTTGCTGCAAACTTCAAACCTCTACAAACACTTTATTTATTAACCAATAAAAACAGAGTTTACATCTGTTCAGTGCAACAAAAAGCAGACTTGGTTTGTCTGTGCACTTGAACAAATTAAGTGAGCCAAACAGAGCCGGATTAACCATGTCGAGGCCCCTAGGCAATGCACGTGTCGGGGCTGCTTTGTCGTGTTCTAACTTCCTGAATATATATGACAGTTTTTCTACCACAATGCCATGCTCCGCACTCTGATTTTACTACTTAACATTTATAATAAAGTCCAACTACATCCGCTAGATCTTTTTTCCGAGTGCAGGGAGTTCGATACTTCGACTCCCCCCGCACCTGTCGCGAAGTTATGCCTGCCAACAGGCTTTTTGGGCTCAGTTTGACGTGTATGACATCCATGCCGAGTGGCATTGCTCTACTTAAAATTGGCATGCTTTTGCCCAATAGAAAACGGACTATGTTGGATTTGTGCTATTTTTTATTATAAAAAGAATCAAAATAAAATGAGGAAGTGCAAGGAAACGGAAAATTCGAGGAATTGTAAAATTTCTCCGATTGACAACTGACTAATTATTTATTTACGCAGCAAGTTTCAATACAGTAAGGTCTGCACATATCTACACTTCTGTTCTCCGCCAGTGCGTAAGCGATACTAGCTACTTAGCTGCACTCAACAAACGTGTGGTTGCTTCGCAAGCACTTACCGCCAGCATCCTTTGATTTGAGACCAAAAACCGACATCGCTCGGATCGGCGGCAAGCGCTTGCAGACCTTTGCAAGCCAAACCAAATATCCTGTCTATAGGTTTGAATTTGTACATGTTTGAAGAAGTTTGGCAAACGTAGGTCCGGCATCATTAGGAGAGCCAAAAAACTGTTTAAATAACTTTTTTTTTCTTTTAAATGACAGAAGAGCATAGTTTCTTGGATATTCTAGATTTTTAACGATTTAAACTAAAATATAAGCTAATTATGAATCTAATAATATACATTTATATAACTCATTTATGAAATTTTTTCCCTTATAACGTAATGGAAAACATTTCATAAAAGAGTTGTATAAATGTATATTATTAGATTCATAATTAGCTTATATTGGAGTTTAGATCTTTAAAATCTTGATAGTTAGAAATTGATATATCCAAAAACGATTTATTCTAAGTGCACACTAATATAATAAGTACAATTTATACTTATAAGTTTATGATGCTGAAAATGTACAAAGGAACACACTAACCTAAATTCATGGAGTTCTTTTAAAGCACAAAAAGGCACTAGAAGCGAAATAGTGTGAAATGAGTTCAGCTCTACAATACCTTTGTCGCCATTAATAGCGTACAGCGGCTCTCAAACTCTTAAATCTTCAGCCATAGTGTAGAGGCGAGCTTTTACACTGCGCTGAAAGGAGTCACTAGTGCAATGCCGTTATAAGGCTGAGGATACAATCATAAGCAGAAGCGGATTATCAAATATGTAAACAGTTTTAAAATATAAAGTAATGATCGTGTCGGTCGTGTTTGTATCTGGCTTATCAGCTCCGACATTATACAGTTTCAACAAATTTTATCAGATTTGTATAACTAGAGGCGAAAAGCTGACGAAGGAAAGCCACTTTGCGACATTAGAGCGACATTGCGTAAAGTGGCGATACATCTTCTCTGCCTACGCCTCTGGGACCAAGGCATGAGCATTATGTATGTATAACTAGGCTAAACTATGATACTAGTAGCTAGTGGTTCAACAATCATTACTTACGACGGTACCTATCGCGAATATTCATAGAAAATTCTTTGAAATGAAAAGTCTTTCTAAATAACTGCATAAAACTTGTAACATATTGTTTTCCAAAATTCATTTCTACAGTTTCAATACAAATAGAATATAAATGGCTTGTGTTTTTATGGATTTTACTGTTAAATATATGGTTTTAATTAGTGAATTAAATAAATAACAATAAATAAAATAAATCAAAATACATTTCGAACTACCAAAATGGCGTCTCAGCCAGGAGCTGAGCCTACTCAAATTCGTTCCGGGTCAAGTTTAATAAGTAAATTTGGAACCGAAGAATAATATTAGCTGAATACCTGATTTTAATTATTTCGTGTCTTAAAGTTGATCATCTTTAATGTAAACCGAACATACGATGCTGCTTTCGAGGTACACATTTAACCCACAAGGCCACTGTCAGTCTGAAAGTTACGTCTCACTGGAAAATGCTTCACTATTTTCAGAAGGATAAGGTATTTTTTAAGTGAGCTCATATTGTTAACAATCCGCTGTTCCCTCGCTAATGAGAGCACGGTCTTATAGTCTTATGCATAGCTGAGTATGGGCCCAGTTTCAAGCTGAAACGGTCCCATTCAGGTTGCAAACATGACTGAGCGTTCCGCGATGGGGACGGTATTCGAGTGGGTTTTGTGTTCCATATACAGGATGTTTACATAATGTGGTATACCGTGTAGCGTCCGGATTGGAAATTACTACTCACAGTCTTTCAGTTGATATTGTATAAGGCGTAATTAACATGTACTTCTTTTTGCATATGTATTGACTGACAACGTATAGATAATTAATATCAAAATACACTTGACCACCTCGTTGGTCTAGTTAGCTTGTCATTTGGACTCGAGCGCCAGTCGAGCGTTCGATTCCCACCGAGGGCAGACAACTTTGTACAAATTGGTTCCGGTCTGGATGTTATGTTTATAAACTATCCTATCTTTATGTAATTTCCATAGCACAGAAGAAAATCCCAGTTAGGGATTATTTTATTTACATATTTAACAATTTATTGCACACACAAAAGAAAGAACATACAGAACAATAAAATAGAAAAAAAAATTACATGTACAAATGGTAATGCTTATCTCTTTAAGAGATTTCTGCCAGCCTACCAGCGACAGAGAAAGCTTGGGATTAGGTAGATAATCTTAAAAAAAAACAGCTCCAGCGTTTGATTTCGTTACGTTATTGGTAGCTGCTATGCATTTTCTGAAGTTGGGTACAAATTATAAAATGATTTAAAACTGAAATAGTTTGTCAGTACACATACACCAGGTGGTTTTATTTGAATTAATATTAATTCAAATTTAATCCTAAGAGTTATTTGTTACTCATTCGAAAAGGGATAGCAACTTTTACACAAAACTTTTTACAACGCGTTAATATTTACTTAGTTCCTTCAGTCATTTTAGCAGTTGATCTGGTTTATTGTTTTTAGCGATAAGACCGAAATGTACTTACATAAGCTACTTTATTATTGTTTTTGTGTATTTTTTTATCGTGCAATAAAGAGTAATTGAATTAAATTGCATTGAATTATTGTTCACGTTGTGTACTTGTGTGGACCTATACTAGAGTATGGTGACCTCACCACGTGGACAACAAGTCGCATGCATCATGCAGACGGTCGCAGCTGCGTCTCAATGTAAGGAGCTCATTCAATATTTACGATTGTTGTACTACTAGAGTCGATGCAAGGCAGGAGAGGTAGCGAGAACGAAGTGAATAACAGTGCTTAGCGTGAAGGTATTTAAGTGTCGGAAAAAGTCGTTTGTATTCATAAAGGTTAAACAAAGATATCGCAATATTTCAGCACAGTATATCGCATACTTATCCGGTGGAATAATGACGTAAATGCAATAAAATTTCATTTACAACTTTCTGATAGCATAAATTTCAGACTAGATACGTACTTATAACTGTTATAGTAAACACATGCCTACACGCTAAAACGAATATCCGGTGTGTCTCCTAATGACAGATACATAAATCATAATTAATTATTTAAAAAAAAATAAGACAATGTCAAGATCAGTACAATATATTTCTTAGTTATTTCATTACCTATGTAGATACGTAATATGTACAGAATATTTTGTACTTAAGTTTACGATATTTATTCTTCACAGTAAAATATTTCACATTGTCGTAGCTGCAGAATGACTGGTCAACAAACCATATTTGAACAGAATACTATACTGGCTAATCAGCAGACTATGACCTCAACCTATTTAGTAAACATGCGGGAAGCACATCGTCCCGCTTTGGTTTCCCGCAACTTTCGTAATAAAGCAGTTAAAGGTCAGAACTCTAAATGTCGCCACAAATCGCTACGCTCGCTTGCTTGTACCACCAACCCAGTTGTTTTCTTCCACAACAAGTATTAGTGTATGTAGGTTGTAGGATGTGGTGTAAGTTGGAATGTGACCATAGTTACACAGTTTTCTTTAAATAGTATTATTATATCGGATCAAAGTTGACCACTTTACACGAAGGCAAAGAAATCACCAATATTTTTTATAAAATTTAATTTTTACAAAATTCCTTTATATTATGTGGATCCTGTACCGACTTCATTTAAATAAAATTGATAGTATAGTTAGAAAGAAGAAAATAATAATATTTTATGCTGTTCTGTAAAGTTGTCAATTTTGACTTACGAGTACGTGGAGGTAATAGGTACATAATTTGCTTTATTATGGTTAAAAACAAAAAAGATAAATAGGCATTTAGTATAAGAATCTTTACAGAACGCATATGTATTGCCTCATTAAGAAAATTGTCTCCGGTGTTTTTTTTTCCCCCAATTATTGTTAACCCGGAAATTTGAACCACTAATACAATTTGAGACTGAAAAAAAAGAATTCATTAGATTTAAAAATGTGAGTCATGTGACTGACTTGTTTCAAATATTAATTATTCAGTTATTGGAGAAAGGCACATCTGTCCGGTTTTTGAAAAATAAAATATGACGAATTTGTAACCATTTAGAGCAGGTAATAAAATAATTATGTTAATGGTCAAGTGATTCATATATTTTATTTATAATAACTAAAATATTTTGTAAAATTTTACAGTTAGAATTAAACTTTTTAACAAACTTTTTTATCATACGCCGACTAACCTAAAATTTCTTAACCAGTATCCACATAACCTTTGAGAAATAAATCGTCACGTCGTTGTATTATCTTCAATGTGAAACACGCTAAGCAGAAACACGACAACTTTGATCTTAGATCGAAATCTTCAAGCGATAGTGATCTCCAATTTAACTTTACCGATTCGCCAGCTCACTACAATACGAATGCAACGATGCCAGTCGTTAACTTTTCCAATACATTTGTGTTCAAAGAAACAGAACAAAGCGGAATACCTACCTGTGAAAAGTTTTGTGAACGAAGTAATAGTTTGCGAAAAGGGTTTCAAGACGAAGAAAAGAAGATCGGGGAATTAGGAGAGAATCTTTCAATAACAGAAAGTCTGCAGTCTTGCTTGATGCTACCAACCAGATGCCTTATCCAATAAAGCTGAGGCGGCTGCGTTATTTACCTGCGGATAGTCGCACTATTCACGTTTGCGGAAAGGTTCACACTATCATATTGACTATATATATACAGGGTTACAGGAAAAGTCGTGCTAGATCCCTTAAGGGTGTGGAGCACCCATCATTTCTGACTTATTTCACTATGAAACACCCTACCCTAAACTTAACCCTTTTCGAGATATTCGACTTTTAATTTTTTTATTGAAAATTGCTGATTTTTAGGCTACTACATTTATTTTTGTTTATTTTGTGTATCTTATTATTATTATTATTGCATTTTTACATGTGTAGTAAGATGCTTTAGGACGTCAATCATTAAAATAGTGCATAAGTTATTTGAATAGACCGTAGTAGACAAGTGAAAGAAAAGAAATAAAAAATATATTAGAAAGTTTATTTTTCTCTAAGGGATATCTAAAAAAAATATTATGGTAATTGTTCGGCAGATGTTTTTTAAAATATCTACGGTTCATCAGCTATCTAACGAGGTATAATAATGTAGGGTTTTATTCAAATGCATTCAAAAAAATTTAGTTTCATAGGCGACAGTGGAGAAGAAAATGTATACTTAGCCCTAAAAAGTAAAATAAAACAATAGGTAAGCATGAAATGCCATTTATTAAAGGTTTTCTCACAACTTTTTCTTTTTCTACAGTTCATGTTCAACATGGCCGCCTCTATTTCTAATACATTGTCGCATCCTTCTACGGAGACCGGTCTTCACTACGCCAGTGGTCAATGTGGTCCTCATTTTATTTGCTGCATCCACAATCCTTTCTCTTAAGTCTTCCACAGACGAAACTGGATTCGGCTCGCTGTACACGAGACTTTTCATGCAGCCCCACACATGAAAATCCATGGGGGTTAGGTCCGGACTTCTTGCTGGCCATGGCAATGGCCCACCTCGTCCAATCCATTTGTTTGGATAATTTGTGTCCAGCCAGTCTCTGACACTTCTCCTGAAATGGGCAGGGCAGCCATCGTGTTGGAACCACATGTCCCTGATCAGGTTGAGTGGCAGATCATCCAGCAAATCACTCAAGTCTGCTCTCAGGAAATTTTCGTAGCTTTCCCCGTTTAGATTATCCGGGAGAAAGTAAGGTCCAATCAAATGATTGGAGATAATGCCCATCCACACATTCACGCTGAATCTTCGTTGGGACCCCTTCACTCTTTTCTTATTGGGATTCCTTAGTTCTTTTAGGGCCCAGTAATGGGCGTTGTGATAGTTAGTTATGCCATCTTTATCAAATTTGGACTCATCCGTCCACAAGATATTTCTTAAAAAATCTGGGTCTTCTACATCAGCATTTAGCATAAATCTGCAAAAGTCCAATCTTCTCGCGGGGTCCCCTTCTTCAGTAACGTGTACTGGCGTGTAATGGTACGGGTATAGGCCAGCAGTATGCACTGTAAACCACACTCTCCATTGCGAAAGCCCCAGATCACGGGCAACAATATTAGTGGAAGTAGTCGGATCCGCTCGAAAGCGTTGCACTATCTCATTGTCCTGTTCTTCGTCGTCAATTCGTGGTCTTCCCATGTCTGTACTTCGTCTCAAAACAGAGCCAGTTTCTCGAAGTCTTCGATAAACTCTGTCAAAAACGGCCACATCCGGCACTCGACGACCAGGGTAGCGAGTTATGTATTACTTTTTTTCCACGAAATGTAATACAAACCCTAGATTGTTACACCTCGTTAGATAGCTGATGAAACGTAAATATTTTAAAAAACATCTGCCGAACAATTACCATAACATTTTTTTTAGATATCCCTTAGAGAAAAATAAACTTTCTAATATGTTTTTTATTTCTTTTCTTTCACTTGTCTACTACAGTCTATTCAATTAACTTGTGCACTATTTTAATGATTGACGTCCTAAAGCATCTTACTACACATGTAAAAATGCAATAATAATAATAATAATAAGATACACAAAATAAACAAAAATAAATGTAGTAGCCTAAAAATCAGCAATTTTCAATAAAAAAATTAAAAGTCGAATATCTCGAAAAGGGTTAAGTTTAGGGTAGGGTGTTTCATAGTGAAATAAGTCAGAAATGATGGGTGCTCCACACCCTTAAGGGATCTAGCACGACTTTTCCTGTAACCCTGTATACTACAAATGAATAAAGTCAAAGTCAAAGTCAAAATCATTTATTGCATATGAGTACACTTGGTACATTTATACACGTCATTTTTTTTATCGACTACGAATATCTATGCCTATAATAAAACTGTAACTGGTCTATATCTGTACATGGGAGATATTGTAGAAAAATGTGTACGAGGGGTATTTATAGAGCCAATTGAAGCCAAAATAACTGTTTTTAGATTTTTTGTCTGTCTGTATGTATGTTTGTTACCTCATCACGCAAAAACTACTGAATAAAATTTGACACAGTTTTCACAGTTGACTTGCTGGAGGTCTAACTTTAAACCTGGTGCATGTTTCATCTTGATACGCCACTTAGAACCTGAGATATTAACCTGGGAGCGAGAGTAGAAACGGGAGCAGATTCTGTAGTCCACGCGAGCGGAGCCGCGGGCACAGCTAGTTGGAAATGTAAATTAGCGTAAAGGACAAATGTTTTGGAAAGTTTTGTGAACAAAATTAAAGTTAAATGTGAAAACAGTTTCAAAACAAAAGCAAGAGATCAATTACAAGCTGAAAATTAACAAATATGAAACACATCTAATTTAAATAAAAAATTTCGCCTAATTTGTCCAGCGAATGGTGCTGCAACGTACCTAGGACACTCGCTACGTTTTCTCAGTTCAGTTTCAGAGATCAATTAGTTAGGAGGTTTCAATAACAGAAAGCTTGCAGCAGTGATGCTACAAACCAGATGCCTTATTCGAAAATAAGCTAAGGGGGCTGTGTAATAACTTAGAAATAATTGCACAAGGCACGTTTGCGGAAGGATGCAGAAATACATCGTTTTATAATGACTATGAACTTATACTACAAATCGATATTGGAAATAGTGTAAGGGACAAATGATGAATTTTCTTGAAAGCCAAAAATCTTTTTTTTATTATGTTGAGTGAAATATTTTTGATGCTATTTAAATGTCAGTCAGACCAAATTTCTTAGATTTTCTAGATCTTTAACGATATAAGCTCAAATAAATCTAAATTTAACAATATATGTTACTCATTTTTGACATTTGGTCCTTTACGCTAAATAATATTTTTGGTATCGTTATGTCGAATGTTACATTGCATCAATAATAGATTTTATTTAGTCAATCTATCAGTATAACACCGTAAAGAGGAATAATCAATTTTGATCGAAACTTAGTGGGCTCGAAATTAGAATTTTAATAGCCATGGAGATGACAGCCTCTCTACCTAAAGGAAGTGTTAAATACATCGGAAAAGTGGCACTTAAAAAGGACAAAATTACACTACATCCGCTCTTCCCCTTGACACAAAAAAAAGATATTAATTCAGCATCTCCATCAAGACGTCATCGTTTGGAGGGGAGAGATAATTAACAATTAGTTAATGGAACAGGAGGCAGTGAATGTTTGCAGACAACTTGGTGGCAGGGGCTGGGGCGAAGTAGTGTGTGGTGCCTATGTCGACATCATCGACAAACTGAACTTGACTTTTTAATAGCAATTTCTTCATAATTTCATGCTTGTGCGAAAATGAGTTCATTTTCGAGTCGAAACGAAATATTCATACTTATAGTATTTTCGTCCTGACATACGTCCGTCTGTACGAAATTTTTTGAACATATTATACTTATTGTAAAATTGAAATAATAATAATAATAAATAAATATTATATACATACACTTGTTTAATCCCAAACTAGGCATGTCTCCTGTGCTATGGAAATTAAACAAGAATAGGACAAAATTACAAATATAACATCCAGACCGGAACCAGCTTGTATAAATTGTACAAAGTTGTCTGACCTGAAATGAATAACTCTAAAAATAACACTAAGCCAAAAAGGCGATCGATGATAAAAAAAAAATATGGAAAATTTAGAAAACATTTTATTTTCTAAGTCTGGTTAAGGCAATAAGGTTACATTACTAATGTAACATAGGTTGTGCCTTAAGTCATAAGTTATTGAATGCTTACTGAACAACATCTGTCTGTATGTTTGCCCAAGAAGAAGACTATATTTTAAGATTGCTTAAGAGTGTCATCAAACTACTCGTTATGAACAAAACCAGATCGACGAAGACATGATCTTTAACTAACAGTAAATGTTAACAGGTTGATGATTCACGTAATAATTGATCTTATTATCAGAATATTCGACGAGTATAAGAAAAGCAAAACAATACACATTATTACTATCAATAATAAATGCCGTATAGATAGTTTTTCCCCTATATTTCCTTTGCTATTGAGTCTGGAGTGGAAGCAACTCATTTATGTGAAAGTACAGCCCCCCCGGATGGGAGCTGTTTGTCCAGCACTCGTCTTCGCTCCCTGGGAATAAGATTTAGAGGGGGATACATCGTGCGGGCTCCTGGTCTTGACTTAACATACACACTGTAACAAAATACCTGTAAATATGAGGGTGTAACTCTCTGTTTGTCATTAAAATGTTTAAATATTGGCTTGGAAGATACTGTACCAAACTTACAGACAACTCCCTGTTAAAGAATATTCTAACTTTGTATGAAGAACTATACTAACTAGTATTAACAATGCTTTAAAAATATGTTCAATTTAATTTACTTTAAACGACAAGACGTCCACTGCTGGATATGGGCCTTCCCCAACGAACGCCACCAGACCAGGTCCTAAGCTTTCCGCATCCAGTCGCTTACGGACATCTTCTTTAGGTGAACTAAGGTTATTTTGAATAATGTTATTTCATACTTAGTAATTTATATATTTTTAAGGCTTTGAATAAACAAATGATTTATTATCAAATCAAATCATTTATTAATTCAGACGATAGTCCATAAAATGTTGTTAATATCAATAAAACTTAAGTCTATGTTAGTAAGTGGACAATAATATACTTTATTCAAACTCAGAGATTAGGTAGCACATAATAATGTGTATTTCTGGAATAAATAACTAAATGTGGCCGAATTCTAACAACAGGTAATTAGAAACAATTTTTTTAAACTTTATTTATATAAAATAATATATACCATATTATCCGAGCTACTCGAACCTCTAACAGAATAGTGCAATATCTAGTTTTCCTGTGGATTGGATTTCGTAAGAGGCGAGCGAGTAAAGGATAAATCCAGGTGAGAGATAGTAGGTACTTATAGAAAAACCTGGTCCAGTTGTGGACTGTCCTAGTTTATTACTTACTAGCTGTTGCCCGCGACTTCGTCCGCGTGGACAACTTAACATTACAAATTATTAAATATTTCCCGTAGGAATAAGATGTTTTTTCGGGATAAAAACTATCCTATTTCCTATTCCAGGATCTAACCTATATGTGTACCAAGTTTCATCCCGATCCGTCCAGCGGTTGAAGCGTGATTGAGTAACAAACATCCAAACATCCAAATATCCAAACTTTCGCATTTATTAATATTAGTAGGAAGTAGCATAAGAAGGGTAATGTAGATTTTTTTGTTTTCGTGATCTTAAAGGGATACTGGTCCAAAATTGTGAGACTAACTCAATAATATTACGCTATTTTAATAAGAAAACGAAACTGTATTTTATTCCTGCTTCGACGTTATTTATTTCGTACGAGCTGCATCCGTTGCGACTTCTATTCGAGAATGCGGCAAGATCTACTTCAATTTATAACGCCTCTGACGTTCCTCTCTTTACAGTTGGAATAACAATTTTGTCGATAATTCTGATATAGGTCGGTCCACGATTTCTTACACATCGTCGAACCATTTAACTTGTGATCTGTCAACTATGTCAACTATTTAATATAGTATATTACGTACGGTATATGTATTGTATTATAAACTATATATGTATGCATATGTATGTATTTAAGTATATTTGTATGTAAATTCAATTGTGTAATATTGTTACTAAGTATTTACCATGTTCTAAAATTATGAATTTCTCCTTTTTCACCTGCAATACTCTGTCGCTATGTCTTTCTTATTTTCCTTCAGAAAGGTTGCCTGGAAGAGATCGCTTTAAGCGATAAGGCCGCTTTTATACACTTTCCAAAAATCTGTACCTATTTTATTGTTAGCCTTAATTTGTGTGCAATAAAGAGTTTATCTATCTATCTATGTCTTCCTGTGCGGAGTCTTCAGCGCAATCTACTGTCATAATCCAATAATCCAATGAGAACTACATTTTGGAGATAGGTAAAAACGGAGGTAGGTCATGGATACAGGAGGAAGGTAGTGGATGGGGTGAAAAAGAGGGGGAGGAGAGATTAAAGGGTTGGGCAGGGATCATACCCTTCCCCACCCTTTAACCTCTCCTCCCCAAACGACGTACTGCCCTCATAGCAGGAGGAAGGTATAGGGAGGGCAAATGACAGGGTTTTAGAGGGGTTTCAGGGAAATAAGGGAAAAGAAAGGAAACGGAAGAGAATAGTTGGCGGGAGGGCAGAGAAAGGGAGGTGAGGGAGCCATGTATTTGAGTAGTCAGCGCGTCCGAAGTCTGGTACAGCTAGTATTACATAAAACACCAGAGGAATTGGTCCAGCTCCACAAAAACCAGTTCACAGCATATTCGCGATTCTTCCTACCCTACTCTTCCTATTCTTACTACTCTAAACTTCTTTATTTACTTGTCTGGGTTTATAGGTAGAGAAGTCATTTCACTATGTAGGCAAATTGGTGTTAATCAGGCAAAGTCAACACTAGTAATAAGTTAGTCTAACAATTTATAACTAAAACTAAACCAACATTTATTGTTTAAATTGCATTTATACAGTTCAATTTAACATTAAATAGAACATTATAAGTTCGAATTATGTGTACTTCGTTTTGTAAAACACTCTTTAAAACCACTCAGTTCACACTCCCTGATACCGTCGCACTTGCCAAGCTGTGAACAAATGCTCGCGATAAATAAATTAGGCTCAGATCCGTAAGCTGTGCATTTTTCTGGGTTAATTCAAAATGGGGCTCTTTCAAAATGGCGCATCACTAAAATGGCGGCGCATTACGATGATATATGTTAAGCTTACGGTAGATTTATCAATGGACTTTATCTAAATTCAGAATGCATTGAAAAATTTCCTTGGCGCGTACAACCATTAAAATATTTTTTTGGTACTATAGACAGACGTGTAGACACACAGAGTGTGTAGATTACGAAAATACAGGCAGTAGGTATGTTACTACCAATAACATAATAGTATATTTTTTAAATTTGTTTGGGCGTTTTCTCCTTTGTACTCAGAAACAATGTTTTGCGGTAATTGCTGTAAATAATAAAAAAAAAACCATAGCTATACCAGCAATGGCAAATTGCCATGTAATTTAAGGTAAATTTTCATCACTTGTAGTACAAAAGTGAAATTTGAAAATATTTTTTTTGTTTCGTCTTTTTTTAATTTTTATACACACATACCGTAAACATAGTGAGTCACTGTATGGTTCCTCTATAATTGACACAGAACCCGAAACTCCGCAAGGAGTCCCTCTAATTACAGGAAAGGCTCTCAGACTGAAACCTGAAAATAGATTGGTTCCCCTAGGGACAAAAACCTTTATCCCCAAAAGGGGCTAGCCGGTCATTTCCCTCAGACGTTCAACTTGAAACTGTGCAGTTCTAACACTCTTCTGCTTTTAGTTGAATGAAACTTTACGTTATATAGAAATAAAGACGTTACATGGAAAAGTTATCACGACGTTGCTGAGTTATTGTCTATATTAAATTTGAAGAAGATGGGAAGCCTGGAATTTGTCAGTAAATTGAACCCTAAGTCATTGAACCCTAAACATTAAATATATTTAAAAAATAACGTGGGGCTCTAAGGTTACGTAATAATAGTACACATTAAGGATAATTTTTTGAATTTTTGACTTTTTGTATTTTTGTCTGTTAGTTTGTGCACGCATCACGTAATATATTTAGGAATATTTAGTACTAGCTGTGCCCGCGGCCCAGACAACTGTGAAAACTGCATGAAATTTCATTCAGTAGTTTTTGCGTGATGCGGTAACAAACATTCATACCGACAGACAGAGAGACAGACAGACAAAAATTCTAAAACACATTGTTTTAGCTTCTATTAGCCCTATAAAGACCCCTCGTACATTTTTTTTAAATATCTCTCATGTACAGAATTAGTCCAGTTACAGTTTTATTATAAGTAAAGATTCTCTGCTACTAGGCTGGATGCCGCCGCTCGCCGGCGCCGAAAAATTGACGTTTTTCGTTAGAAAGAAAAGCATATATGTAGTTGACGTATAACGCTGTCCCTCTCTCGATTGCGCTGGGTATATATTATTTACGCGCACACACAAACGTGTCTGTAAATAAGGGTATCTCTAAATATATTCCCTTGTATGAAGTACCGGGGGTGAGCCTAAGCCATGGCTGTATGGTTTTAACGGTATTTTATTTTTTATTTTCAGTAAGTATTTTGAAACGTTACACGTCGTGGATTTTAAAACCGAAGAAATAATGAATGATGTGTCGCTTACGCCCGTTGTTATCTGCGTTACTTTTTTTGGAGTTCCGTTAAAACGGATACCCTAATTTTGTCTGTGTATCAGTTTGATTGAGCTCATTGAGACATATACAATCTACTAGTAGGGACAGACCAGTAGGGATATGTGGAATAGGTCGAATGAATGATATAAATGAATGAGTCTCTGATGAAAATATGGAAATTTCAGTAAATGAAATTATTATACCTATTACTGGAAAACTAAAAAAAAATTGCCGAAACTCTCACAATGACATTATGTGCGAAGTATAATGGCTCTGTATTACAAATATTTCTACTACATTATATTTTTTTGCAACTAATGATTTTTTTTACTTTTTATTAGTTATTTATTTCACAAAACTTTTCGTGAGTGAAAATTGCATTAAATCATGTATTACCTTTAGTGTTAAAACCTATAAGATGGACGGATATACTTAACAATCTATTATATATGATTGACGCTGTGAATTCAAGTCACATCTGCAAATGTAAGAATCGTTAAAAACAGATTAAAACTTATTTAAAGACAGTCTTAGTCTGTATCGCTGCAAAACTAATTGGCGTAGCAGGTTCAGTTACCTCTGATTCATTCAGTATAAACCAGAATATTGAATCATCGTTAGCCTATTGACGTCCACTAATGGACATCACCTAAGCTGGAAATGATAAGATTTATTGTATTTGTTTTTTTATGTTTAATTTCAATGTTTTTTTAATTTACAGTGTATTCCTTTGACTATGTAATTTATTAATTTTGCCGTGTGGTTTCCGGTAGAGTAGAATAGGACCATTCCAACTCTTCCCGAGGATATCGTACAGGGCGACAAAGGGAACACATTATAAAACATCAATCAGGCCTCCCCAACCCGTCTGGCCAGCGCGGGGAGTGTAGGCCAAATCCTCCGCCTGTCTCCGGCAGATGAGAGAGGGTTGTGCTCCTGCAGTGGACACAAAAATAACCTGATGATGATCATGATAGGTAAGTATAATATTAGACTAGTATGTATAATTATAAGTAACCTGACCCAAACTAAGCATGCTGTCGTTGCCTATAATTGGGGTGGCATCTGGCCAATGTACAATTGTGAGTTTCCGTTAAGCAACTATTGATGTACACTCTGTTGGTAACCTAATAAATAAAAAAATAAAATAAAAAAAATATCAGTGATAGATAGAATAGAATAGAATAGGACATTTATTATAGCTACGACACACACATAGGTACATGAGAAATAAACAGAACAGAATTAATAAATTACAATTTAAAAATAATCAAGGTACCTATGTGTCGCAGCAATAAAATGGCGCTGACTCAGCATAATGCTGCAGCACGCTACGCGAACTCCAGCGCTGGTATTCTGTCAGCACCAGGTCAAGTGACTTCACAGATTTAGTTTATAAATTGTGCTTAGAGGGCTGTCAATGTATTGGTGTTTATAATAATATTAAATATATATAATTTAAGTTTGTAAATTAGTAGAAATAAGGGCATTGTGTATAGCTGAATTAATAAGAATAAAATGTACTGACATATACATATAAACTGTTGAAAAGGTGCATTGAGTTAAACTGTGTAATGTGTTTTCATGTTAACTTAAGATACTAAATTTTACGAAGTAGTTTAGTGAGTGAAAAACCAAAGAAACAAACTCAATAAGTATAAAGTCGACGTTTTTAAGAATTTCGACCTAGCTAAACAAATTTTCCATGTTTTTCCAAGCTTAGAATAGAGCCACCCCCTATCCTCCCGTGGGTGGGAAGGTGACAACAAGAATGCATCAGAGAAGGGCAGCAGCGTTCATTTGTGTAGGTCAATTAACATCATTACTGCGATAATCAATTCGCCTGCCAAGCGTGGTGATGAGCACACCAAAAGTGGCATCTATTGGGGAGGATATGTTCAACAGTGGACGTATTTCAGCTGATGATGATGAGGCAGGCATGCATTAAGATGCTAGTCGTTAAATAATTAAAATGTAATGCCTGCCTACTTACCATTAAGTGCTAAGCCATTTGTGATCTCATCTACACGCCCCGCCCGGCATTACGCGCGTTTAACGGAGTCTTAGCGGTGTACTCGCTAAATGCAAATTTTCGACGATATTCGCTTGCCAATTTGCATGTTTGTTCGTATTACGACTACTTCTGTCGAAAGAAGTCGTTGACGACCATACGTTTTAGATAGAATGAATAGCGATCTGATCACTGTATATTTCAACCCAAACCAATAGTCATACGAAAACCAACCCTATTTGTATCGCGGTAACATGTACCTGCAACAAAAACAGGTTTGTACTACCATCTAAATTTTGCGGTCCACTTCGGAACACCATCTATTATTTATTTTGTTTTCAAGCCGCAAATGCGTTTGTTTCATATGACTATTGTTTATTTGTTTTATAAAGTTCTTGACAATAAATTTACAAATATTACATACCTAGTGTACTTAAACTTAACCTAAGTAGTAACAAACATAGGTATAAAATATTTATTACTAAGAATTTATTTAATTTATTCCTATTTTTAAACTTACGGCTAAATGGATGTTAATATTTATTAAAATTTGGATATAAAATAAAACAGTACTAATGGGCCCGATTCCGAAGCACACATTTAAAATTTAACAGCGCTAAAATTGGTTTCGTCTTTATCTTCATAATACTGTGTGACAAAGATAGCTACAGTTTTAGTGCTGTCAAATTTTAACGTTGTGCCTTCAGAATCGAGCCCATTAGCTATGTTAACTTAGCAAGAATAACATTTGTTTACATTTGGAATGAAATAAAGGTGACAGTGACCTAATCGCAATCTTTGGATCGTTCCATGCAACAAAGGTACAAGTACTATTTGATATATTACTTCTTGATGTACTTACGAGTGAAGAGTAATTCCAAGTCTTTGTTGTTTCTAGTGATTAAAACACAGATTAAATGCACAAGAATAAATTATAATGCTTCATCATCATCATCATCATCAGGTTAATTTTGTCTCCACTGCAGGAGCACAACCCTCTCTCATCTGCCGGAGACAGACGGAGGATTTGGCCTACACTCCCCGCGCTGGCCAGACGGGTTGGGGAGGCCTGACTGATGTTTTATAATGTATTCCCTTAGTCGCCTTGTACGACATCCACGGGAAGAGTTGGAGTGGTCCTATTCTACTCTACCGGAAACCACAAGGTAATGCTAAATTTTCACAGTAATTATGGACGAAGTGTAATCAAGCCATCATTCCGTTCTGGGCTGAGCAATCTACGTCCATTGAGTAGTCACATCTAACCCTTTATGTTCAATCTAAGTTCAATCGTAAAACGTGAATATACATATAGGAAATACGAAACAACGAATAAGTATTTTTTTAAAGGAAAGTATAGTAGAACATACATTTATTTGCCTAATTGTTTGGTTTTTGTTTTGAGTTCTAATGAGGATCAACGAGTGTTTTTGTTTTAAATGTAGTATTGTAGTACATTAAAAATCCTAAACATCGGTGTGATTATTTTTGTCCTACGACCAAAAATGAGCTCACAGCAATCAAATGAATGTAATAACCATCTGACTACCGCGCGCGGAGGAAGTGACGTCACGATATCCGATTCGAACGCGCGCGCCGTCAGTTTATCGTTAGTTTCGTTAGGGATACTCTGTTTATGCTTGTTATTTGCATTGAAAAGTGTCTACTTGACTATTTAATTATGTATAAATATTGTGTAGTACCAGCAAGTACGAAACTTCAGTCAAAACGCCAGAATAACTATATTTTTACGTGCAAAAAGATTCACGACTGTGTAAAAAAAATGAATTTCAGTTTAAAATAAACGACAAAACTCCACATTAGAGAAATTTAATCGACATTAAGACTACTACAACAACTTAATTCAAATACTTCTCTTCTGCGCCCTTCCCGCTACAGGCTGAAATTCGGTTTTAGGACTTAGCCTTTTCTTTGCCGCGAGGAATGTCATTATATGAATGTATTATGACCAACAACTTTCGGCTGAACCATTTCTGCGCCTTACTTGACCTTGTAAAAAGACACAGAAATCCTGGCCGGTACCTGTTATAGCCTATAGCGAACAGGGGAGGGGGCGCAGAAAACAAATATTTAACAAAAGTTGTTGGTAATGACGCTCTCTATCAAATGTCATTATAAAGTAGGGTGTTATAATGACATCAGTCACGGCTTTTTAAAACGATAACAGCTTTCTACAACTTTTTATGTACATTACTGTACATAAAAACAACCGTCGTTGAAATGAAATTTAAAGAGAGAACGGAAAATAGTGCGTTTTGAGAGGCGGCGAGCGAGCGGAACGGAGATCGTGACGTCACGAGTATCCGTGGCGTACTAGCGTTCGGGACTGGGGCGGCTTATGTTTATTATGTTTATATACGAAACAACGAATAAGTATTTTTTTAAAGGAAAGTATAGTAGAACATACATTTATTTGCCTAATTGTTTGGTTTTTGTTTTGAGTTCTAATGAGGATCAACGAGTGTTTTTATTTTAAATGTAGTATTGTAGTACTGGCTATCTTTCTAGATCTAGCAAAAGCTTTTGACACGGTTTCGATTTCCATCCTTATTCAAAAACTCGAGGCGTTAGGGATCAGAGGGACCCAATTGGCACTATTCCAAGACTATCTTACAGGAAGAACACAATGTGTTAAAATTGGTTCTCTTGTTAGCTCTGATCAATCCATCACCGTTGGAGTGCCTCAAGGCAGTATCTTGGGTCCTAGCTTATTTTTGGTTTTCATAAATGAGCTGTGTCAACTTGGTCCAGATCATGGTAGAGTTATCTCGTTTGCCGACGATACAGCGCTATTGTTTGCAGCTAAGACATGGCCAGAGACCTACTGTATTGCACAGTTGGGCTTCGACGCTGTCACGAAATGGCTAAATAACAACCTTCTAACACTTAACGCAGACAAAACCAAACATGTCACATTCTCAATCCGAAATTCCTGCCTTCCTACTCCTTTTACCTACACTATATATGCTCATGCTTCTCACGACGTAAACCTTACCACCTGTACCTGCCCCAAAATTGACATCACATCATCCATTAAATACCTTGGCATCCTATTAGACAATAACCTTACCTTCAGACCCTACATTGCTTTAATATCTGGCAGAGTGCGCAAATTAATCTATATTCTTAGACAACTCCGTTACATCGCCGATGCAGGCATTATGAAGATGGTTTATTACGCACTCTGCCAATCAATCCTCTCTTACTGTATCACCTCTTGGGGTGGAGCAGCCAAATCGCACATAATTCAGGTCGAACGTGCTCAAAGAGCCGTACTCAAGGTAAGCTGCTTCAAGCCACTTCTGTTTCCCACCGATGAACTCTACAAATTTTGTGAAGTTCTAACGGTTCGTCAATTATTTATACTGTCCGTAACCCTTAAACAACATAGCATAACAACCTATGACCCTCTCCTTCATTCTGTGAGGCGTAACCACCTGTTCGCTCAACGCTTTCTATTTAAGACCACTTTCAGTCATAGATTTGTTTGCTTTTTAGGCCCCTTTTTGTACAATAAATTGCATCAAATTCTCTCCCTTTACTCTCTTAACTATCACAAATGCAAAAGTACTATTACCCTCTGGCTTCTAACACAAAATTATAATGATACCGAAAACCTACTTCTCCCCTGTGCGTAGCTCAATCCAACCCCCTCCCCCCTCCCCGACCTCTCCCACAAATCATCTCTATCCCAACCCCCCAACCCTACCCCTCCATATACATACATACATACATACATACATACATACATACATACATACATACATTAGTTACACTACCTAGTACCAAAATGTACCTATTTAATACTCTAAGTGGCGGAGACCTGGTGACCTGTACCACAGGTTGCAGCGCGCGACCTACTACAGGCACCAGTCTCACGCAATCTGAATTATTTGTTGAACAATTATGTAACAATACTATTTGGACAAATTGTAAGATTGTGATGGGACAAGTAAAGCTTTATTATTATTATATTATTATTATTACTCAATAACTTTGTAACTACTGGTCCGATTTCAATAATTTAAAAAGATAAATAATTAGCAAGCCATAATAAACGCCGTACAGTACAGATTTAATTAATATTCTAACTCTAACGTAGCTTTACTGATCCTCATTGCACGGGCGCTACAGGACTTCGGGATTGGAATCCCACTAATACCTATTATAAATGTGAAAGTTTGGATGTTTGTTACTCAGTCACGCTTCAACCACTGGATGGATCGGGATGAAACTTGGCACACATATAGGAATAGGACATATGATAGTTTTATCCCGGAAAAACATCTCCTACGGGAATCCAAAATAATCGTAAAAAGCAGTGAAGTTGTGTAAATATCGAAACCTACGCAGACGAAGTCGCAGGCAAAACCTAGTATAATATAGATGACAAAATATTAGCAAATCTTTTGTAAAATATTATTATCTTCCCAGACATAGGGTTTTATGTATAACCGTAATGTGTACGATCATTGTTGATAAGTTAGCTTTAAGTAGCTGCAGATAAAAGTCCCACTTAACAAGGCGGCTGTGTCGGCTTACAAATGCTAATGGTCCCGTATTAACAATGTTTGATGAATGAAGTAACCCAAAGTACGTACCTACGTATAATTTTTAGGCGTTGAGTCTTGAGACGCTGAGGATATTCAGCTTGGATCTTCTACAGCACCTCATCGAAGCATTATTGAAAGACTGGAGAGCTGCTGGAAATTTCTTAGAGCAAATAAGCAGTTCATAAGAAGAAACGTTAGCAATGTTTTGGATATTTTACCTCGGTGTGTAAGCCTGAATTTTTTTTTATATTTTCAGTGAAAAAACAATCTTAAACAGGTGTACAAATAATTATACCAAGGTTATTGTACACTTAAATTTGTTGTTGATTTGAACAAGATCTTGTTAACAGCCATCTTAACTCCACACGAGCGCACCAATATCTTGAACTAACTCTTGTTTTCTATAACAACTTGATCACGGTCTTGTTTCAAACGATCATAAAAATGATTACTTTAGTATATATTATAGTATATAAAAATGATTACTTTAGTATATGATTACTCTAGTATATATTATCTTTGCTTTAGCTAACATACAGCAACCAAAGCAAATTAGTTGACAAGCATGTTTTTCAGTGTAGTTATTTTTTATACTTGTTGTTAGAAAATTGAGGAAATTAGAGGAAAAACAATAGGTCACGTTTAAAACCTTTGTAATAAGGTTTTTTTTTTAAATTAGCGTTACTTATACTTGAATTTTTAATAATAATGATAATAATAAATATCTCAGACATTCACACCAATTATCCAGTCCCAAACTAGGCAGAGCCTGTGGTATGGTTACTAGATAACGGATACACATACTGAAATAAATATATAAACATCCAAGACTTGGATGTTATCAATTATTTGAAAAAAACAAACAGGATTTTGACAAAAACTATCAAAAATGATCTTAATGTGTTCAATTACTTATACTTATTTCCCCTAATATACTTTTTTGCATATATTTTAAATTTACAGACGTGTGAAGTTTTTTATTTAGTTATAAGATAAACCTATCATCGATCTTACCAGTGGAATTGTCTAGGATATTGATTGATTGATGTTGAGTTGTACAACAAACCTAATTTAAATATGCTACTTATTTAAGTACCTTATATGAATGTCCTAAAATACCTTTAAAAACAAATTAACAAAAGCTTTACATCAAGTGTAAACAAAACAGCCAATTAAAACCCTTCTCTCTCCTGCGCGAATTTTCTATTATTGTAAGAGGACCGGACATTTGTATGCGCAGCGAGATATCAGACAGGACGCGGGTGTGCAAGATTTACGGCCGAAGCGGGACACTCTGGGACACGGCGGGACAGCGGACATGGCTCGGACAAGTCCCGTAAGATTAATTGCCGCCTGCACTATTCGGCCACTGATTTTTAATCCCCGGGGATTTGAAATTTTAAATTCAAATCAATGGCCTTCCGATGCTGCGGTTTAATTACGACGAAGTAGAAATATCGGATGTTACAAAATAACTGTAAAGTTGCATTCCGTTTCGAATAGTAACTTTTGTTTTACGACTATTGGAAATTCATAAAAATTCAATCTGTATAATAAAATAAATCCACCGGCAATTCTAAAAGTCGTAGAACAAGCTCTTCTGTCACTTGGGTATTTGGATTTTGGTTACAGCCTCTATAAGCCTAAAATTCAGTATCTATTTAAAATTATACCTAATTATAGATTGGTTTCATGCTTTGAAATCTGTAATTTGACATCGTAATTTGAGATTGAAATTTGATACCGTAATTTGACATTAATTTAGTTATACCTACATATTGCAATACAATATCAGGTTCCAGGCTCACTTAAAATTAGGATCTTAAAATTTATCAACATGAAAGCTATAAACCATTTCATTTCTACTTTCATCATCATCAGGTTATTTCCGTATCCACTGCAGGAGCACAACCCTCTCTAATCTGCCGGAGACAGACGGTGGATTTGGCCTACACTCCCCGCGCTTAGGGAGGCCTGATTGATGTTTTATAATGTATTCCCTTAGTCGCCATAAAATACAAATGAGTTTCTAGGTAGTTAGGATTTTTTTTATTAAAATTAACAGTCCCCTGGGCCACAGTCCAGGAAACTGTTAAATTAGGAGTTTATTACACACTAACGTGTTCAAGATAACGTGGAAACTGGGACATCAAAAAATTAATTTGCACAGCTAGCATAGACACAATTCGCAGCACTTGATTTTTAAAATCTCGCCTCGTTTTGCATAATAGAAGCGGTGTTTTGTTAATCTATTTCGAAACGTACGGTGTGAAAATGAAATAGATTTTCGTTTAATTACGTAAACGTACGGCGTAAAGCGTACCAAACCTTATCTTATGCGGGAATAGTTCTAATTTTGAACGTTGGAACTGAAGCACTATAGTTTCCCCAAGTGTGGGGACAGACAACTTTTACTTACTAGGAAAGTACTTGAGGCGTCAGTCTTCAATTTTATTCGTTTTAAAATATGTTGTAAAGCATTAAAAAATAAGGAACAGGTATTTAGTGGGGGTATCAACCTTCAACTTGTCAAAGTAACTAAACTAGACTTTATCGCGTCGTTTTCTATAATTATTTTTGGCTAGTAGGTATTTATATTCCGATAAAATTTTCAAATGCTCAAAGTGAAGGTTGCATAATGGGAATGGACCAGAGACGGGCAATGGCGTTCTCATATATATATTACTAGCTGTTGCCCACGACTTCGTCCGCGTGGACCACTTAACATCACAAATTATTATGTATTTCCCTTAAGAATGGGATGTTTTTAGGGATAAAAACTATCCTATGTCCTATTCCAGGACCTAACTTATATGTATGCCAAGTTTCATTACGATCCGTCCAGTGGTTCAAGCGTGATTGAGTAACAAACATCCAAATATACAAATATCCAAACTTTCGCATTTATAATATTAGTAGGATTACTATAATCACAAATCCGCCTGCTTGGATAGCCAATAAAAGTGGCATTCTACTGTGAAGGCGTTTTGCTTCCTCTTTCATGATGCGAACTGCTAAGGAATGGAACTCACTACCAGCTTGGATATTTCCGGACAATTACAATTTGTTTTTTTTTAAGGAAGAGTGAATAGGGATCTTCAGGAATTTATCGATGACAAAGCAAAGTAGCGGTGTTGCACTGTGTATAGTATTATTCGAAGCGTGACTTTACAAATAGGACATAAGTATTGTATTTGTGCAGAAAGTGTATTGTGTTGTATTTAACTAATGTAATTTTATGTGATGACTTGTGTAATTTTATGTAATATTAATTTTGTTTAATGATTTATGACATGTTTAATTTCAAATGATTATTAAGTAAATTTAGATTGTATAAATAATTATTGTACACCTAATAGGTAAACTATGGAGAACATACAATAGCAATGTAATATCCTAATCTCACCTATAGTTCAACAATAAATATGATTTGATTTTGATTTGATTTGGTAAGCGCTCCACCTTAGGCCTCATCATTACTTACCATCAGGTGAGATTGAGATCAAGCGCAAACCCGCCAACAATAAACAAAAAATGGTTTATTTTATATTATTTTTATTTCATTTATATTAATTTTCTTGAAGTTTGGCTGGAATCATTTTGATTTTGCTGAACATTCTAGAGGACTGCGCCGTGCAAGCCTACCGTGACAGTGTGGTTCTTACTGCCGGAAGGCACGCCAGAAATCAGTTAGTGCGATGTTTACGGCATCTTGTCCGCCGGGTAGTGTATGTTACAATAGATTCTATCGCAATGCTAATAGCTCTCGTGACTACCAACGATTGACTGTTGATAAACTGGAGGCCTGGGTTACTACTTTTTAATAATATTCAATCTATGTTGAGGGTTATTAAAATAATTACAAACGATTACACGAGTTCTGGAGTGGAGACCACGGATTGGCACGCGCAGGGTGGACCGACGACCTAAAGAAGGTGGCCGGAAGCGGCTGGAGGCGGAGGGCGGAGGACCGGATGTGGTGGCGTTCATTGGGGAAGGCCTATGTCCAGCAGTGGACGTCTAAAGGCTGACATGATGATGATGATGATGACACTATAAGGAGCCCAGATTACGAGCGGGGTAGGTCGCCTCCTATGAAAGTCGTCAATCTCTATGCATTCTACTTTTTGCTATGAAAATTCCGGTTTCAAACTAAGTTCAAGTTCTAAATTAGACGACCTCCGTGGGGGAACGGGTAGCTCTCGGACTGCCACGCCGGAGGTTGCGGGTTCGAATCCCGCTAGAGGCAAATTTTCGTATGATGAATATGAATGTTTGTACCCAAGTCTTGGATGTTTATATATTTATTTAAGTATATCTATCCGTTATCTAGTAACCATACCACAGGCTCTGCCTAGTTTGGGACTGGATAATTTATTTATATTTATATAAATAAGTTCTAAAATAAAGAAAAGGGGAAGTGAGATGGTCAGTTAGTAAGAAAATATTCCTGATTCTTACTGACGACTTCATTATGTCACTGGACTTTTATCTAATAAATAAAAACGTAAACTTGCCGTGTTTGTACATTGAAGATTTGCAAAAGAAATTGGGGTACGTAATAGAACACATTTCGATCATTTTTGGAATTTTTGTCTGTTTATCTGTTTGTCTGTTTATCTGTTTTTTTTGTGCGCGCATCACTTAAAAACGTCGATCGACTTTTGATCGACTTTTCACAGAAACATAATGCTTAATTCGGTTTAAATATAGGCTTTATTTCATTGCAATCGGTGTAGTCAATCAAGAGTTATGTGAATTTATGGTTTCCGAAGACTCGTATACACTGCGAGGAGTGTAAATAAATAAATTAGCTATTCATATATATAAATTAGCTATAATAAATTCGCATAGCTTTTGATTGATTTAGCCGATTACGATGAATTTGTTGCATATGTATGGAGGGTAGAGGGAAGGGTTGAGGGGAAGGTTGGGGGAGGGTTGAGGGAAGGGTTGAGAGCAGAGTTGCAGGCAGGGTTAAGGGGGGTAGATTCGGGAGTGGGAGCGGGACCTGGAGCGGGAATAGGATCAGGACCTCGACCTCGACCTCGACTTTGACCTGGATGTGGACCTGGAACTGGACCTGGAGCGGGAGCGGGATTGAGAGCGTATCCTGTAGTCCACGCGAGCGGAGTCTCGGGCACAGCTAGTTAATATTATAAAATCTTATCAGTATTTATTTATCCGGCGATGTTGTTCGCCTCACATCACGCGAAGTGGTATCACGGGGCTTTGCGACGTTTGTCAGGATCGCGCAAAGTGTCGATACATTGTCTCTGCCTACTCCTCTGGGACCACGGCGAAAGCCACAATGGCATAGCATCGCATGTATTTATGTATTTTGAAGAAAAAAAAACTTCAACACTTATGCTATTTTAACTTTTGTGAATTTCATTATCTAATCCCCTTCGGCCGTCTACGAAATCATCATATCATTTAGACCGCCTACAAAAGCGGATATGGGTACAGATTAACATTCGCACGATAGATTAAAAAAATAGTTGTTCAACAAAGACAAAAGTAAACACGGTTTCCTTGAGACTCGGCCATTCTTTGTCCGTTTACCTACCTATCCTGAAAATAAAACGCTATTTTTATCTAAAAATGTCTATCTTAAAGATCCAAGTAAAGTCCCACGGTTTAACATCGGTGGAGAGAGATACGTTGAGTCTAGGATACTAAATAAATCTTTTCATTGCAAACTGATATACTACCACGACAATTAGTTAAAGTTTGAAAACGTCCATAAACAAACATGGCGTTTTGGAAGCTATTTGAAAACTAAATAAAGTACAGGTACTTTATATAGTTCTCAAATACCATCTCATTCATCCCATGTTTATTTAGTGCAATATTTTATTAAAACATTTTAAATTTTTGATCATTTTTGACATTTTTGATCTCCCACTTGTCTTAGTTTTTCCCACAGTGAAGGTTGGCTGGAAGAGATCTCTTATAGATATAAGTCCACTTTTTTACACGTTTTCTTTATGCATTTTGTTTTTTTTTTGTAAAAGGTACTCGTATGTGTAATAAAGAATATATAGCATATATTTACCTTCCGATTTGCAAATGTATTTAGAAATCCCATCCCTCCTGCATCACATTGGTAAAAGAGAAATTTAATCCCCCGTTGCATCTGCACAGATTGGAAAAAGTGTCAAGTAATGCAGTGGGGCGCTGACTGCGCGATTCGCAGCACCATCAAATTGAGTTTGACGCGAATTCTCGCCGCGCCCGCTGCAGTGAGGTGAGGGGAATTAAAGTGTAACTACTGGTTCTCGATGCACTGTGACTTGCTATAAAGTTTACTTGCATACTTCATATTTTACAATGGAATATAGGTAAGCCACCTAAATAGAATGACACTTTTACTGTGCTGTCAATTGGGGGATTTGCTATACTTACCACGCTTTACAGGTGGATTGCAGATCTTAATATACACAGAACACTGCTGCCCATCCCTGGTGCAATTCCTTAGTCGTTCTATTCTATAAGCCGGGAACCACACGGCAATTTCAATTAAATATTTAAAGGTATTTATTGCTTAAAAGTCTGGAATTGTATTCACTTTAGTGAATGTAAATTCTTTAGAATTTACTTGGTTATATAAGTCATACATTTAAAAAAGGGTAATTGTAGTATATGGTTTGTGTATAACACGAGCCCCAAAATGACACACAAGAAGACTGACAGATACGTTTTTCTAGAAATAATGTTTTTGTACAGTTGAAATACCTGCGTACATGCCTTAAATTAATTAATACTAGAATAAAAACAATTTCCAAATCAATTCACTTACTTACTCTTTATTACACGATAAAAATACATAGATACAGTAATAAAGTAGCTTACTCATGCACATCTAGGCGTCTTATCGCTAAAAGCGATTTCTTCCAGGCAATTTAAGAGTAGACTCTGACCTCCGAACCTATTCAGTATTCAGTCCTGCATGATGTAGGTACGACAGGGAACATTTTCATGCTTCATACATTGAAGCCATTCAAAATCTTAATGTTTCTTACTTGAGATTCTCATAATTTCAAACTCTTACTCGTCTCTTATATCTAACTGTAGCTAACTTCATATCATATTAATTATCATACACTCACCTTGTTACGATCGAGAATTCGTAGTAACACTCCTAGAAAAGTGAAATTTAAGGGTCGATGTACAACGATGACTGGCAAAACAAGATATTCGTTGGAATCCTTTTACGCTACACATAGTAACTTAATTTAATGTGTAAATTTCACCTCAAAGTGTTTTCATACATGATTGACACTAATTGGTTATTAAATTAGATAAGTATGAGATAAATATAAGATAGGTATGAGGTATAGATAACAATGACAATATACATTATCTTTATTATTATGTCGGCTCCGTAGTCTAGTAGGTAGTACACTTGCCTGTGAAGCTCGGGGTCGCGGGTTCGAATCCCGCCCAGGGCAAACATTCGTGTGATGAGAACTTGTGTTTGCCTTGTGACTGGATGTTATTTATATATTATATTATGTATCTATGTATGTATATCAGCTGTCTGATACCCATATTACAGGCTCTGCCTAGTTTGGGATCAGGTGGCCGTGTGTGAAATGTCCCCACATATTTATTTATTTATTATATATATATATATATATATATATATATATATATATTGTATAAACTAAAAATGTATTAAGAGTTACCACCTGAGCTTATTGTTGCAATATGCTTATTTTTTTGGAAGATCTTTGGACGAGATTATTATATCATCATCTTATCAGCCCTGAGATGTCCACTGTTGGACATACGCCTTCCCTAAAGAACGCCACTACATCCGATCCTCTACCCTCCGCAACCAGCCACTTCCGTCCACCTTCTTCAGGTCGACACTTCACCTGGCAGCGGGCAGTCCCAACGGCCGTCGGTTCTGCAAGGGATTTGGCCCGCTCACTGCCACTTCTGCTTGCTAATCCTTATGGCTATGTCGGTGACCTTCCTTCTTTGTCGGATCGCACAATACGAATAGATCCAGTCATCATATCCTCAAAAAAACCCGAACATAGCCATAGCTCGCTGACCGATATGAGAATATTAAATTTGCTAGATACGTCTGAAAAAATATTAATTTCTCATTAGATTTTTTTTTGCATAAAATCACAAGACACTATTCATTTTATACCTATATAGTGAAAATATATATTTTCCAAAAAGTCCAACTTTCTTTATTTTATATCCTTTTTATTTAAAAAAATTGCCCAACTTAGAATGAAAACTTAGCGTCATTCTACATGCAATCTAACTCCAGACGCTGAAGTGTAATCTTGCGAATTGTCCAAGGCGGGCTCTTAGACTACGACGGCGGCGCTATGAGATTGGCTGCATCTGCATATTCATATGCATATATGCATGCTAGTGGAACGCGTTGTTATTTTCTTCTCTTGGGACCATTTTCATGTAGTCTTTGCTAGATTGAGACCTCTAGTTACTTCCTAAGTATTACAGTAAACTATGACTAGCTTTGTACAACGTATATTTCCTGACCGCTCATTAGCTTAGTGATTAGTGACTGGAGAACTAGACTCGAGCGCCAGAGGTCGTGGGGAATCATTATCATCATCATCAGGTTATTTTTGTCTCCACTGCAGGAGCACAACCCTTTCTCATCTGCCCGAGACAGATGGAGGATTTGGCCTACACCCCCCGCGCTGGCCAGACGGGTTGGGGAGGCCTGATTGATGTTTTTTAATGTATTCCCTTAGTCGCCTTGTACGACATCCACGGGAAGAGTTGGAGTGGTCCTATTCTACTCTACCGGAAACCACACGGCAATACACAGTAGAAGTGGAAATACACGTGAGGAATGGTGCTGGTTAATTGGAAATGGACTATTTTGAACAATCAATATGTACAAAGTCACCCCTTTCCTACACCTCATACCATGAAGCAAAATAATTTTTCGTTTCACCTCAAAGTGTTTTCCTTCATGATTGACACTAATTGGTTATTAAATTAGATAACAGATGATTTTAAAATGTGCATCTGTTATCTAATTTAATCTAAATTAATTTTAATATTATTTTTTCGTAGCTCATAGTGTTAATTGGTTATTAATTAGTGTCAATCACCAATTATGAAGGAAAACACTTTAAGGTAAAACTATGAGCAACGAAAAATTATTTTGCTTCGTGGTATGAGGTATAGGTGTATATGTAAAAGCCTGTCATCTAATTCGTGAGTACAAATAACCTTATTATAGAACCTTATTATAGTAACTGTAAGGTTTAAGGTTATAATCATAAACTCGTTTATTTCAACAATCAAGAGTTAAAATAGGTATTACAATATTTATTTTAGAGCTAACATGACTGACCTTGTCGGTATGGCAAACTATGATGAGGGTAATTTTTTTAAATTAATTGAAATCGACATTTTGTGCGCTAAATACTCTTCTACTGTGTAATCCTTCCTACTATATGTAATATTATAAATGAGAAGTTTGGATATTTGGATGTTTCTTATGTTGACGGATCGTGATGAAACTTGGCACACATGTAGGTCCTGGAATAGGACATAGGATAATTTTTATCCCGAAAAAACATCCCATTCCTACGGAAAATACATAATAATTTATGATATTAAGTTGTCCACGCGGACGGAGTCGCGGGCAACAGCTGGTACTAATAACATTTCAATATCAATAGTTTTTAAGGCTCGTTGGAAAAGTTTGTCTGCACAAAGTTTTAGTTTTCAGGGATGTGATTGAATATTTTTATTGCCATGAAATATGTACTCACTGTTTGTAGTTTTAGTCGAGATACTCTAATTTGTATGCGCCCAGTGCGAGCTTCTATGCTCACTCAGATCAATTTGCGCCCCTCCAACGTCTGCGCTCTGTGCCTGGGCACCGCTGGTACTGGAGACACTTAAGGTTACCTTAAGGTAACGACGAGCAATGATGTCCACAGTAAATTAATGCAGAGATAAAGTATGTGTACAGTATAAAATATGACAAGTATAGCAAGATGTACAGATATGTAAATAAACAGCGTAGGCTACGTGCAAATATTCCTCATTGTTAGCATATTAACAATACGCCTTTACATTCTGCCGACACGTGACACGCATTTTAATAAATAAAGTGCATGAAAAACAAGCTTAATATTCATTTTCTGTTCATTATTCAAACTCAAGAGTTTTATATTCAAATTAAGACACAAAAGCACTCGCTATAACTATCTAATAAATCAAAACGTAACGTGTGTCTGTAAATCCTTCCTACTTATATTATAAATGTGAAAGTTTGGATATTTGGATGTTTGTTACTCAATCACGCTTCAACCGCTGGACTGATCGTGGTGAAACTTGGCACACATATATAGGTGAGGTCCTGGAATAGGACATAGGATAGTTTTTATCCCGAAAAAACATTTTTTCTTACGGGAAATACATAATATTTGTGATGTTAAGTTGTCCACGCGGACGAAGTCGCGGGCAACAACTAGTTGATCATATTTGCAAAAATAATAATAAGTCTAAGGGTTTAAGGATAAGTAATAGAACACGATAAGATAATTTTTAAAATTTTTGTCTGTTTGTCTATTAGTTTGCATCGCGTATAAACTACTGAACTGAGTTTGATGGACTTTTCACAGAAACATAGGACTTGACTCGAAATAACATTAAGTCTTTATTTCATCGTAATTAGCTTACTCAATCAAAAGTTATATGAATTTTTAGTTTTCAAATACATTAGTAGGTATAAAAACAAAGGGGTATAATAAGAATGTTCGGTGCAATTGGGATTACGTTAGGTTAGAACTATGGCGGGAGCCGGAGCGGGAGAAGGAGCGGGAGAAGGAACGGGCGTCGGAATCGGATTGAGAGTGGGATTAAAAAATAATTGTGTAGTGCACGAGAGCGGAGCCGCGAGCCAGCTAGTTGTAAATACACATAAGACTGCCTTGGTTGACTGACTCCCCTGTGTGAGTGAGTCAGTACCTCATTTCATTAGAAAAATACGATCCCAGGAAATATCCGACGAGAATTCCCGGGAGTGGTGAAATCATCCAAACTCCTCGGAAATTCCCAGGACAGAAACCTTAGTCGATAAACTACCAATAGGTAAAATGAGCTGCAAGAAACTTACAGGTGTTTTTTTCTCAATTAACTTCTGCCCGTTAACGGTACTCAAGTTAACCACGGTAACTTATAACTTGAGAAACGCGAGTAACTTAGCGCCTGTCCCTCACTCCCTGGTGAGGTCGTCGAGGTTGATAAGTACTATCGGCACCGTCTACAATCGGGTACCCGAGGACATCACGGAAGAGTCTACTACCTTAGTAATACATTTTCTTTGCTACTACTCAATCATTTAAACTGAGGCTGAAGAAATGGCTCTATTCTAAGCCGGGAACCACACTGCTAAAACAGCTTATAACTGGGTACTTATGTTCATATACAACGTGTTACAAAATACCCCGTAAAAAATATAATTAATCATCAAAGCCAAAAATTTTGTTAACCTTAGTAAGCTGTCATGTCAGGGAACCAGATAATTTAACAGAAAGGCCTACGTACCTATTTTAGCTAATAATTGGGCCCAATTCTGAAGACACACATTTAAAATTTTACAGCGCTAAAATTGGTTTCGTCTTTATCTTCATAATAGTGTGTGACAAGGATAGCAACAGTTTTAGAGCTGTCAAATTTTAACGTTGTGCCTTCAGAATCGAGCCCTATGTCTACTTTAATATTTTATTTTTAATTGCACATCAAAATATACATAGGCATACATGAAAAAAGGTGTAAAAAGGTAGACTTATCTCTATAAGAGATCTATGCAAGCCAACCTTCACTGTGGGACAAAGTAAACATAACGGGAGATCAAAAAATTTACTTGGACATATTAAAATTGTATGATATAATATTGTGCTATGGTAGTTTATATTAATAAAGCTGATAACATATTTTTGTAAACGCTATGTGTATGCATGTTTTTACCCTTGACCTAGGTATGTACCTAGGTCAAGGGTAAAAACATATATATGTATGTATAATACTTTCTTGTATGAGTTATTGAATAAAATGATTCAACATTGTAACGGAATAAACTATTCCCGGAACGGAAAGTAACCGACGAAAGTAAATAACAAGGTTTCGAATACTCAATTAGCGTCACTAGGCAACTGACACACGACACGAGAGCCGACAAAGCTTTACTTCCATTGTATTAGTTTACCTCGTTTAAAGTTATTGGATGAAATATTAACACGAATATTATAAGTGCCACCTTAGAACTTTGTTATATTATATAAATTGAATTGTAAAAACCAGTATCTATATAATAAATCTGTGAAGTCACTTGACCTGGTGGTGACAGAATACCAGCGCTGGAGTTCGCGTAGCGTGCTGCAGCATTATGCTGAGTCAGCGCTATTTTGTTGCTGCGACACATAGGTACCTTGATTATTTTTAAATTGTAATTTATTTGCCGTGTGGTTTCTGGTAGAGTAGAATAGGACCACTCCAACTCTTCCCGTGGATGTCGTACAAGGCGACTAAGGGAATACATTATAAAACATCAATTAGGCCTCCCCAACCCGTCTGGCCAGCGCGGGGAGTGTAGGCCAAATCCTCCGTCTGTCTCCGACAGATGAGAGAGGGTTGTGCTCCTGCAGTGGAGACAAAAATAACCTGATGATGAATTTATTAATTCTGTTCTGTTTATTTCTCAAGTATGTGTGTGTCGTAGCTATGAATAAATGACCTATTTTATCTACCCGGCAGTCCATACAAGCGAACAGATATCGATAATATCTACTAAGAGACTTCAAAGAAGCAAATTGAAATTCAAAAAACTTTATTGCGATACACAGGTGTTAGAGGTGGTAGTATATTTGTGTAATGGGCTCTGTGATCTGCCCTGGAGCATGCAATAATAATTATTATTTTTAATGTACATAACGCTTAAAATCTTATACATCTAATCAGTTAATCCAGCTATTGTATCTTCCGTGGCGTTCTTCACAGATGATGTTAAATTCTTTGCTAATCCAACTTTATCATCAGGCTCACTTCAGGACCTAGACCTAGAATAGTGAACTGGACTAAGAACTGGCTTATCACCCTTAATCCAGACAAATTAAAATAAATTAAATTAAATGCACCGTATTACACATTGGGACCAAAACTGGGGCTATGTGCAAGTACTTTATAGAGGGCAAGCCGGTCTCTTCCATTAGCCAGCAGAGAGACCTTGGGGTTATAATATCCGGTGGTATTCACTAGGGAACATCTATGTCCAACAGTGGACCTCTAAGGGCTGATATGATGATAATGACAGGAGTAACAGCCTACACGTTTGTGTGCGTGTAAATTATTGTACGGCTGCTGCACCCAGCGCGTGAGTATAGCCGATAGAGAGAGAGAGACAACGTTATACGTCAATAATATAAGGGCTTCTCTTTCTAACTTATAACGGCGCTGGCGTTTGCCGAACGGTGATAGTCTAGTGGTAATAGGTAATTTGCGTCTACCACTCGTTATCCGCATGACCCAAAGGTAATTACAGTGGCATTATCATCATCATCAGGTTATTTTGTCTCCACTGCAGGAGCACAACCCTCTCTCATCTGTCGGAGACAGACGGAGGATTTGGCCTACACTCCCCGCGCTGGCCTGACGGGTTGGGGAGGCCTGATTGATGTTTTATAATGTATTTTATATAAGTGCCATTATATTCGCCTTCTAGTATACGCAACGCCATCTATGTACCTACTGGAAAATCGCTCATTGAATTAAAACGTATGTAATGAATAAATTGTAGTACTACAAAATGCAGAAACACATTCACGTAACATTAATCCCAGGCACTTCAGACGCCGAGCAAATCGAATTGTGACACGCAGAGCCCATCAGTCTCCATCACATGCGGCGTCGTGCAAATTGAATCTGATACGTATTACAGCGCTCCGATACGCACGCAGCGTACGTATACGTGGACGTATATACACGTAGTTTTAAGGGGATTGAAATTGGACTGCAGAAAAGTTTCGAACTACAGAGACGAAATTAAAACAAACGTTGTAACCCACTCTCATACCAATGCCCTTTGTTGCAAATTCGGAATGAGAAAAGTAATATACCTCGAATGGTCTATTAGACCATTATAAAACATCAATCAGGCCTCCCCAACCCGTCTGGCCAGCGCGGGGAGTGTAGGCCAAATCCCCCGTCTGTCCCCGGCAGATGAGAGAGGGTTGTGCTCCTACAGTGGAGACAAAAATAACCTGATGATGATGATGGTCTATTAGACGTAGAGACAAGTAGCATAGACCATTCTACGTAGATTTATTGTTCTGATTTCCGCTCCATCGAGTATGTTCGTACGCTGGGTGCAGTAGCCCTATAATAATTTACGCACACACACAAACGGTACGGACAGACTAGTGCTTACAGAAGCAGTAGGAAAGTAAATCTGTTTGCTTGTATGGAGTGCCGGGAGCCTGGAGTACAGTGGTGGACCGACGTTAAAGGGCCGTCGTCGGAGGAATATAACAGTGTTTCTCATAGTGCTGTAGCCTTGCGAAGGACGGAGGACCGGGTGTGGAGAAGGCCTATGTCCAGCAGTGGATATCTAAGGGCTGATATGAAAATTTTAATTAACAGAACAAGAAAAGATTGCTATTATAATACACTTCGTTTTTTCTGTATACTTAGATTGTTTCTTCCGAAGTGGGCAGTGGTAGATTACCGGACACACTCATAATTAGTCTAAAGTACTTTGTCCAGTACTAATTTAAAGCAATAACATCATCATATGAGCCCTTAAACGTCCACTGTCCGACATAGGCCTTCCCCAATGAACGACACCACACCCGGTCCTCCGCCTTCCGTATCCAGCCGCTTTCGGCCACTTTTTTCAGGTCTTCGGTCTATCTCAAGCAATAACATAGTTTAAATTAATCTGAGTTTTTATACTTAAATGAAAAGTAACTATGTAACTTTTCAAAATAAAATCGTATTCCTTACAAAAAGGAAATCTTATTAGTGTAATTAATAATTAAATTAAATGTCTATTTAATACTGACTCAAATGCAAAGTACTTTTTTTCCTTAATTTCTAATTAATTTCCTTAACAAAACTTATCTTGAAAGAAAATATACTTTAATTACTAATTAATTTGCTTAATTACGTTAAGTCCATATATTTAACACAATTAACTATAAACGCTAATTAATTATTCTATCAATACTCACCGTCGTGCTAGGGCCAAGTTCCAGATCAAAGCCTTGAAATGTGGCGTTCATTATTAATGAAAGCCTGAGACAAAAGAAGGGAGCGGAATTGAAATTCTTGAAAACATTGATGGCTGTCGTTTTTAGAGTTAATGGCAGCTATACTCGGGCCCCGTTTTGTTCTTGTGGGGTGAAGGGATAATATTCGATTTCAGTCTAAGGTGACTGAAGCATCGGCAACGTGATTGCGAGTATTTTAGATTTTTTTTTATTCTCAGCCACTGGTTCATTAGTTCATAACTATTGAAAGATCATCATCAGCCGAAATACTTCCACTGCTGAATATAAGCCTCCCCAATAGAATACTACTTTCGGTGGGCTGTCCATATGGTGATTTGCTATAATCACACCTTTGCAGGTGGATAGGTGATCGCTGCTTCCCGTCCCAGGTGCAATCCCTTAGTCGTCTTCACGACACAGGAAGACTGGAAGTGGCCCTATTCTAAGCCGGGAACCACACGGATATCATAATGTAACGGTATCATATTACCTTCTTAAAAATAACTCCGAGCCGTCTCAGTCATTTGTTTCACGATTACGATTTAACCAATAAGGCGCTTGATATAAATATCTTTCTTCTTCAGGCCTTTTTTCCTTATAGTTCTAAGATTTAAGTAATTAAGGTTAAATAATTTGATTTCCAACTCTTCCCGTGGATGTCGTAAAAGGCGACTAAGGGAATACATCATAAAACATCAATCAGGCCTCCCCAAGCCGTCTGGCCGGCGCGGGGAGTGTAGTTCAAATCCTCCGTCTGTCTCCGGCAGATGAGAGAGGGTTATGCTCCTGCAGTGGAGATAAAAATAACCTGATGATGATGAATTTGATTTGCCAGTGCAAAGTTCGCCTTATGCGACTGATGCTCAACAAACGCGATTAAAGTTGAAAATTTACACTGGTACTTATATAATTGGAGGCGACTGCACCCGTACGAGCTCGTCGCAGATTTCCCAACAGACCGAACTATGTCGCCTGCTCATACAATAGATTGTACGGTGCCTTTAGTACAAAGCTTTGCCCCGCGGTCTTACCTGTGTGAATGTTCTCGTAGTTAATTACATAGATAATTTTAAGTATGTTTAACTTATTATATCTCCTATTATGTTTTTTCTTCTTTTTTCTTTTTCACTTTAATATACGAATCTAAATGCGATTACTAATCACATGTTATGGTATTATCTGTATTATTATTTAACTTATTTTATTATCCATATTGTATATGATGAATATGGGTATGTGGCGTTGGTTTGGACATTTAGAGCGTATGAGTGAAAGAAGAGTGACAAAAGTAATATACAGTGCGAATGTGGAAGGAACTACAGCTACATGTCGTCCTAGAAGGACATTCAAGGGTCAAATTAGTAACGTCCTCAAAAAGGCTGGGGTCCGCAGTGAGAAGAATAAGAGGAGGTGCATGAAAAGGTTGATGAATGTGAGTGAGGCTAGTGAGGTGTGTCAGGATCGCGCAAAGTGGCGATCCATCGTCTCTGCCTACCCCTCTGGGACCAAGGCGTGAGAATTATGTATGTATATATATTGTATATGTATTGTATTGTATATAGCGATGTTGTTCGCAACACATCACGCCAAGTGGTATCACGGGGCGAAAAGCGGACGAAGAAAAGTCTCTTTGCAATGTTGGTCCGCGCGATGTGGCGATAAATCGTCTCTGCCTACCCCTCTGGTATCAGAGCGATCACGCCCTGATACCAGAGGGGTAATCATATTATGTATGTTAGGATTTTCTCTTGTACGATAGAATAATTCACAAATACTTTTAATACATCCATACCCTTCTGGGACCAGGGCGTGAGCATTATTTATGTATATATTGTATATGTGTGCATATATATTTAAGTATTGTGTGTATGTATGTAGTATATATGTATAGTATATGTATCTATCCCCAGCATCTTGAAATTATATCTTAGCACCCGCATCTTAATTTTACTATTTCTTACTGGCATATAGTTGCCTGGAAGAAATAGCTAAAAGCGATGAGGCCGCCACTTGTACATTTACTGTATATTTCTCATTGCTCCTATATTAACTGTAATTTGTGTGCAATAAAGTATATTCATTCATAGACTGCTGTATGCTATTTTCATTTTTCTTTTTCACCCAAAGATTTACTGGAAGCAAAGTTTTAAATGGGTTGTGTGTCTTGTATTTGTGTACAATAAAGTATAAATACTCGTAAAAAAACATTATCCTGTGTTATACATAAGTCCATGATATGGGCTTGAAAGTTTGGATGTTTGTTACTCAATCACTTCAACCACTCCCCCCTCCCCCCTCCTCAGCTCCACGGCGACTTGCAGGCAGATACAGAATTTGTACCGACATGGTATATCTATACTCTATACTAATATTATAGAGGTAAAGTTTGTGAGGCTGTAGCGGGTAATCTCTGGATCTACTGAACCGATGTTGAAAATTCTTTTACCAATAGAAAGCCACGTTATTTGCGAGTGTCATTGGCTATATAATTTATAAAGTTACGTAGTCCACGCGGACGAAGTCGCGGGCAAACAGCTAGTTATTAATAAGCTTGTTTAATTTGCGTTTAAAAATGCAACGCATTCCTGTCATAAAGGACAATGAGAGTATATATAGGCTATATCAATGTGTAGGTGTATCGATACCCTTTGTTCTTGGATACGACACGCGAACGCATTCCGTCGTTGTGTTCGTGAATTGATTTATTTAAAAAAAGTTAAAGGCATTTTTTTGACCGCCTCGTTGGCCTAGTGCCTTGGTCATTGGACTCGAACGCCAGAGGTCGTTGGTTCGATTCCCACCGGGGACAGACAACTTTATACAATTTGTACAAGCTGGTTCCGTTCTGGATGTTATATTTGTGAATTGTCCTATCCTTGTATAATTCCCATAGCGAAGTAGACAATCCTAGTTTAGGATTAGACAAGTGTATGTATATGTAAGTATATGTTAGATTTATATAAAAAAATTATGTAATAACGCCAGAGATTTTTTGTATGAAGCGTCTTCGTAACTTGACAATACATAATTTGTACATAAGGGCCCGATTCTAAAGCCACACATTTAAACTTTGACAATACTAAAACTGGTTTCGTCTTCATCTTCATAAATAGTGTGTAGGGATAGAAACGATTTTAGTGCTGTCAAATTTTTACATTGTGACTTCAGAATCGAACCCTAACTTAGGCTTCCATCAAAACGGACACCCTTATATGCTTTTTGTCGGTCATCTGTCTATCTGTCCGCCAAATAATGCGAAAACTACCAATTACTTAGCTAAAGTTTGAAACTTCTATATAAAATTGTCAAATAAAATTGGGAAAAATATGGTAAATTCAGAAGAAAAAAACATGTTTTTTCCAGATAATAGCGAGAAAAAAATTATTCACTGAAACTGCACTACAAATCATCATCATAATGTCAGCCCTTAGAAGTCCACTGCTGGACATAGGCCTTCCCCATTGAACGCCACCACACCCGGTCCTCGGCCCTCCGCATCCAGTCGCTTCCGGCCACCTTTTTCAGGCCGTCGGTCCACCTGGCGGCGGGGCGTCCCACCCTGAGAGTGCCGATCCAATTACAAAAAAATATATAGATAATAATTACCATAAAAATCGTAAAGTTTTCTATCCTCATAAACATAAAATCAAATTAGAAAATTGACTCAACATAAAATATGCTAAATTAAATTTTGCTAAAGCAACATGGTACTTTACAGCGTCATAAAATTTTATCTTCACGCATAAATATAGAAATTTCTAATAAAGACACCTTAATTATTGAACCCTCTTAAATGTCGTGCCATCTCCAATCTAACAAATAAAAATGTAAGCTTCGCGTGTCTGTACATTGATTTCATATTCATTCATATCAGCCCTTAGACGTCCACTTCTGGACATAGGCTTTAGAGTAGGTCATTTATTCGTAGCTACGACATACACATACATGAGAAATAAACAGAACAGAAATTAATAAATTACAATTTAAAAATAATCAAGGTACCTATGTGTCGCAGCAATAAAATGGCGCTGACTCAGCATAATGCTGCAGCACGCTACGCGAACTCCAGCGCTGGTATTCTGTCAGCACCAGGTCAAGTGACTTTCCCCAAAGAACGCCACCACACCCGATCCCCCGCCCTACGCTTCCAGCCACCTTAACTTTTTAAACTTGTAACTATATCTATTTGTTTGTGCATTAAAGTGTATTGTATTGTATTGTATTGTATTGAATTTTACCTTTCCACTTCGTCGGTCCACCTGGCCGCGGCGGCGGGGCGTCCCACCCTGCGCATTTAAATGCTCCACTAAATATATTTGCAAAAATAAAAATTAGGGGGATGAAGGACCAGTGATAGAATTCAATTTTGGATTTTTTTTCTGTTAGTTTGTGCACGCATCCCATAAAAAGTACTAAACTAATTCTGAGGGAGCTTTCAAAAAATACAAGGCTTAATTTGGAGTATTATTTAGTCTTAATTTTATAGCAATTGGCTCACTCAATCAAAAGTTACGGAAATTTATAGTTGTCAAAAACTCATTGAAGTATAATGGCGGAATTCAAATTGCTATGAGGTAGAACTACGGAGCGATGGCGGTGGCAGTGGCAGTTAGAGTGGGGAGAGGGGGAGGGGGAAAGTAGGTGCGAGAGCGGGAGGAAAGGGGGAAGAAGATTAAAGAAAATTTCAACATTATAAAAAAACTATAGTCCATGCGAGCGGAGCCGCGGGCACAGCTAGTTGATAATAAATGGAAAAATTGTGGAAATTGGCCCTGATTGCTGGTTTGGAGTCTTTGGTGATCTAGAATGACTTATTTCTCCTCGGTGAAACGAGCTTTTTTATTTTTCGATCGAAGTGTAGTTACGTGTTTGATAATGAATATACACATCACCAGACATCGGATTTCTCGGGGCACGAATAAACATCACATAGGGTCAATCCTTAAGTGACGTTTATTCCATGATATAATTTATCGACTTTTGAAAGTGTCGACAATACTTATATTATTTGTAACTACTTACATGCATGACTTGAACGGATTAATAATCAAATTATCAAGTAGGTATGTTTATTTTATGTAAAACTAGCTGTTGCCCGCGACTTCGTCCGCGTGGACAACTTAAAATTACAAATTATTATGTTTTCCCGTAGGAACAGGCTATTTTTTCGGTATAAAAACTATCCTATGTCCTATTCCAGGACCTAACCTATATGTGTACAAAGTTTCGTCACGATCCGTCCAGTGGTTGAAGCGTGAAAGAGTAACAAACATCCATCCATACTTACAAACTTTCGCATTTATAATATTAGTAGGATTAATTGGTTTAAGAGTTGTTTGCCGTTCGGAATTAGTTTATCTGTAATGGTACTGTAGTAAATAAATAATAATAAAATTGTCTGGATGGGTGGGTGGGACGTCCGGCCGCCAGATGGACCGACGACCTGAAGAAGGTGGCCGGAAGTGGCTGGATGCGGAGGGCGGAGGACCGGGTGTCGTGGCTTTCATTGGAGAAGGCCTAAGTCCAACAGTGGACGTCTAACGGCTGATATGATGATGATGATGAAAACTGTCTTAATCAATTCTTAAGTTCGAGCCTGGATTCGAACCTTAGATTCCTCAAACGCGAGCGCACTATCAACAATGACACGAGACAATAAAATATTATGTTTTATTTTTAAATTTGAGAATAAATAAATACTTTGAATCTGCTCGGTCCTCTTCATTTCGTTTTTTGTAACTACGTCTCTAACGAAAAGGACAAGCGAAGTTGAAATTAACATCAAAAGGTCGCATCACACGGACCATTTCGTCTTCATTGTGACCAGCGCTGTTTTATGCGTGCAATAAAAAGTCTGGCCACGTTCACGCCTCCTTATTAATATGTATGAATTTAAGGCAAGTGCGCATATAGGGGTGGTCAAGGGAGGTCAAGACCCCCCCTCCTGTTACATGTTCTTGTTATGTAGGTAAAAAAATTAGATTTATATAGTTTACTTTCATCTGTAAAAACCTGCAAAGCAATATAATACTCGTATGATGTGCGTAATAAATAATAATTTACGATAATAATAAAAAAACAATTAATATAATATTATTTCAGTTTAATTAATATAAATATCTCCATCCATAATAAAGACTATTTTTATAAAAAATACGAAACAGGTTTCAGTTTTTATTAAATGTTTCTTATGATTTTACAGTTTATTTTTCTCCTGATTATTTCACGTCCAGTTTTACTCTGTAACCTTCGATATCGCTGATAGGTATTCAATATATAGGGTTTTTGAATGCATTTCTTAATATCCCACCAATCATAATGGTCTATGGTTAGCCCATCTTGGACTTAGGCCTCAGTTCGGCTCCGTGTCTGTTTGTCTTATGCGTCATCTATTTATGGCATTCATATCGCTTGATTATCACTCATGGTGATAATACTATCTGGGTTAATAAATAAATAAGGATTATTTAGCTCAAAATATTTAGCAGTGGATGATAAATGATTATGTATTAAAGGCTTAAATTAAGTTAATTGGCCATGAATAGCAAGGAAGACTATTTTGGAGACTGACGCTTGGACTTAGGGAAACCCTGTATTCCAGGACCCCAGGACTCCACACCACGGAAAGTACAAAGTTACATCGCCAGTTAAAGTTGAAAGACGTGTTCGTGTGTGGTGTGTAAGGGTTTGTGTGTATGAGGGGGGTCTAGGGGGTCATCTTCCTATATATATAGGAAGATGATAATGAGGCTCCAAGTTTATTTTCATATTCTAGGATTTTCATGATATAGTGTTTGACCCCCTAAGATCATTCTGAATACGTTCCTAATTGAAGGAGGCATGATTATAGTTTGTTTGTTATGGAATTGATTGGTGTGATGAGACGAGACGCGTGATTGTACTTGGAGAGTAGGACGTGAAGTGTATTTTGATATATAAATTTCGAGCGCAAATAAAGGTATTTAAAAAAAATATTCCCATTTTTTCCACTCGTGTGGTTCCCGGCTTAGAATAAGGCCAACCGCACTACCCGTTTGTGTCATCAAGGACCCTAGGGTATTCTCCCTGCCAAGCATTTTGATTATGGCCAATTCTCCAATATCTCTCCAAGTCCACCAAAAGTGGCATTCTATTGGGGAGGCTTATGTTCAACAGTGGACGTATTTGGACTGATGATTATTATCTCCATGAGTCACTTCGTGGGATGTACCGTTTTTGATACACAATGTATTGCTACCGAAATAAAAATATCAGCAAGGTGTATGTCGTATATGTGATGATTCCCCAATTAAGTGTCTTTTTATGGTTTTCCTAAAAAAAAAAATTTTGTCCATAATTTATTCATAATTAATAATAGCCATTTTACACATCTGTATAATATGGACCTTTCAGATCAATCGGTCCATTAGCTTTCGAGTTATCCGGCGGACTTACAGAGATACATACAGACAGGCAGACAGATGGATCAAAAGCTTTGCTAGAAGGAAGACTGTTATGTTGGTTAGAAGAAAAACTTTTAGGAAAATATAAATCAATAGAATACAAAATCGCTCAACGTTTATCAGACCCAGCTTATACTTACAAATTACATAAGTTGGGTGGTCTGCTCCAATGTAAATTGAACCCAACACATTGTCAAATGTCCAATTACACGGCCAACTGCATAAGGCGGCTGGCAGTGACTGGATAAGAAGAACGGAGGATCAGGTTCAGTATCGCCCTATATCCAAATCTTTCAGGCTGATGATGATGAAGACACGGCCAACGTTGCTTATAAGTCTTATAACAAACATCGACTATGGGCCCGATTCTGAAGGCATACATTTAAAATTTGACAGCGCTAAAATTGGTTTCGTCTTTATCTTCATAATACTGTGTGACAAGGATAGCAACAGTTTTAGTGCTGTCAAATTTTGACGTTGTGCCTTCAGAATCGAGCCCTATATGTATGTATAAAAATTACATACTAAGTCCTTAACCACAAAGAATTAACGTGCACTCAAATAAGTGCCTATAGGGCAAGCAATTACTAGAGTTGTCCGGGTCTGTTTAGGGTCTCGTGATAAATAAACGCTATCCCGGACAATGAGGCCGTGATAAATTCGACATTATCCCGGGACAGAGTAATACCGACTCTAATACTTATGCATGAGGCGTATGGTATTTTTGGAAATGTATGAATACTGTATAGTTACTCTTCTACTACTCTTTGCTACAGCCCGTCTCGTTGGCTTAGTGACTTGGTCATTGAACTTGAGCTCTAAGGGTCGTGGGTTTGATTCCCACCGGTGACAGACAACTTTGTACAAGTTGGCCGGTCTGGTTGTTATATTTGTAAATTGTCCTATGCTTATTTGATTTCCATAGCACTGGAGATAACCCTGGTTTGGGATTATAATACAAGTGTATGTGAATAGCCTAATATAATATGTCAGACATTCACACCAATTATCCAGTCCCAAACTAGGCAAGGCCTGTGGTATGGTTACTAGATAACGGATTCATTCATGTCAGCCTTTAGACGTCCACTGCTGGACATAGGCCTTCCCCAATGAACGCCACCACACCCGGTCCTCCGCCCTCCGCATCCAGTCGCTTCCGGCCACCTTCTTTAGGTCGTCGGTCCATCTGGCGGCGGGGCGTCCCACTCTGCGCGTGCCAATCCGTGGTCTCCACTCCAGAACTCGTCTGCCCCAACGGCCGTCGGTTCTACGACAGATGTGGCCTGTCCACTGCCACTTCAGCCTGCTAATCCTTTCGGCTAGATAACGGATAGACATACTTAAATAAATATATAAACATCCAAGACTCATATTCATCATACGAACATTTGCCCCTAGCGGGATTCGAACCCGCAACCTCCGGCGTGGCAGTCCGAGAGCTATCCCGTTCTGCCACGGAGGTCGTCAATGGCGAAGATGATTGGTAATGGCGAAACCAATAGCCAAGGGATTAGCAAGTTGAAATGGCAGTGGGCTGGCCAGATCTGTCGCAGAACCGACGGAAGTTGGGGCAGACGAGTTCCGGAGTGGAGACCGCGAGTCGGCACGCGCCAGGTGTACCGACGACCTGAAGAAGGTGGCCGGAAGCGGATGAATGCGGAGGACCGGGTGTGGTGGCGTACATAAAGAATAGTTGGTAACTATAAAGATTTATTAAAATATTGGGATTTTTTGCATTATTGTAAAGTTGTCAGTTTTGACCTACGTCGTGTTAGAACTTCTGCGACGATAGACAAAGTTTGTTACAGTACAGGGTACAGGGTATTTGTTGCATATTAATAGAAATCCCTTTCTAAGTCATACAAACCGAGTGGCGCATTATTTTAGATATAGAAAAAAGAAAGAAAGAAAGAAAAACATTTATTCACTACCACAATTGGCACACACAAAGAAAAAACCAACAAAGCAAGAAAAAGGAAAAAAAATAAAATAAAAATTATAAGAACTAGAGAAAGCAATTTAAAATTTTTAACATAGTTCAAATAGTAAGGTATGCGTGCGCCGTGGCAGCAAAAGGGCAAACGACTCAGCATATGCCTAGACCAAGTAAGGTGCTAGGCGCTGATTTTCAGTCGCACCCGGTGCAGACAAGCTTGTCTACAGTGCCAAACAAAGAAGTAATAAATATGATATGTGTAATTGCAATACGTATGGGGGAGGATGTTGCGAACTCTTTGATAGTTTTTATTATTTCTATGATTTTGTAAAAAGAACCTTGTCAGTGTTAGTTCGTGTCAAATAAAAATCACCGTTCTTGAACCAGGACTCGGTTGGTGGTTTTTCCTTTCGTCTGATGCAGCCTCAGTCATCCTTCGTCATTCACATTTTGGTCCTTCTAGATAATATAATATAACACTTAGAATCACACCAAATCAGATATGGAAAAGAAACCTTTGTATTTATCATCTTACAAAAGTTTTCCATTAGGAGTTTTTCAGCATCCAATACCTTGGATGTTGTCGTTCCCAGCTTAGATGTCGTGTGGTTCCCGGCTTAGAATAGGGCCACTACAGTACAATACAGTACAATACAGAGAGGGCGCTCGAGAGTCCACATTGCGTCTAACATCGTCTACAATAATTTAATTATTTTTCAAGTCTAAACAACAGTTCACCAGTATAAATGCGATCAAATTGCAATTAAAAGTGAAAATACTAAGTGCAAGTGTTATTTGCTTATTTCGTGCAGTGCTAACACTGAAATAGTGATAAAATACCTGACGAACAACACAATGGATTTTACCGGTTATAACATTTAAAACGAGTGTGAAACACAAATCGCTTAAACGAGTGGCGTTACAAAATCGAAAAATATATCAGGAAAGTACATTTATTCTGAAAGTTTACTTATTTAAACAAAAAATAACTCTAGACCATTGCATTTTAGTAAATACCTACCCTACATTTGTACGCCGTCTATCGTCGAGTAGCGGAACAAAACCTAATAAGAGATTTCAGTCAATTTATACATCCAGCGCCATCTATCGCCAAGTAGCTGAATATAATAACCGCCTGTAGTGGCGCTACTTTTATAAAATGTCAGACTCAGAACTTAAAGACTTATTAATAACCATGAAAACCGATTTAGGACACCAAATGCAAATGATAGAAAAGTCATTATCTGTTAAGATGGATGCCATTGATCAAAAACTGTGCCAGTTTCACACGGACTTAACTGCAGTAAAGAAACATAATGAAGAGCAAGAAAAGCGCTTGGATATTTTAGAAAAGCAGATAAGAGCACGCAACTTAATAATTTTTGGAATAAAAGAAGATGAAAGATCGTATCAAGAATTGGAGAAAACACTAATAAATATAATTAATATAAAGCTAAATGTCGAATGCAGTGTTAATGAAATTCAGCAAGTTAGACGGATGGGCAAGAAAAAAGAAGCTCCTAGACCAATTGTTTTTGCTCTAACCACAATGAGTAAAAAAATCCTTATTCTTAAAAATAAGAAAAACTTGAAAGATACAGAATACTATATACAAGAAGATTACCCACCAAAAATTCTGAACAAAAGAAAAGAACTAAAGGAGCAATTAAACATTGAAAGAGACAATGGAAAAAGAACATTTTTAAAATACGACAAGCTAGTTATTTTACCTGAGGGAAACAAAAACCAGACGAAGGACAACCAGTACATACAACAAAGAAATAAGAGGAAAAATCTACCATCGCCTCAGACAACTCCGAAAGCATCGGGCTCTAGGGCTTATGAAAACCAACAAGACACAGAAGTAGAAACGAATCGCATCGCCAAGAGAAATAAGACAGGAAATTTGGAAACCATGAATATAAAGCAATATTTGAATGTACAAAGTAATCAGTCAGAATAGCAATTATCAGCTCCTCCTCTATGCGAAATAAAACAGCAATCAACAAAAACAACAAGAAAAAGAACATTTACAAATACGAACTCTCTCAATACGGCTGGTCCCCGTGAGAGTAGTAGACCACAACCCTCCATAAATAACGACAATCCAGTTTATCATAACTCTCACTATCAACAGATTAATAAATACAAAAACGACATATTAAACGTCTGCACATATAACGTAAGATCTTTGGCATCAAGTTCCAGGCAATTGGAGCTGGACCATGCATTACAAAACGTTCATTGGGATGTAATAGGCTTATCTGAGGTAAAAAAAGAAGGTGTAAAAATAATAGAGAATGAGAACTACGTTTTTATGTACAATTGCGTTACAAAAGGAAAGAACGGTGTTGGAATTATGATAAGAAAAGAGCTGAAAACAAATATCATTGACTTTCAATCAATCTCAGAAAGAATTGTTAGATTGGATCTAAAGTTCGGAAACAGTACTACAAATATAATTCAATGTTATTCACCAACCGAAAATTGTGCAGATGAGGATCTGCAAAAATTCTATGACGACCTTCTCTCGGCTCTAGAGCACACAAATCGTAACTGCATCGTGATGGGTGACTTTAACGCACAAGTAGGCAAAGCGACGGCTGAAGATAGAGCTGCCATGGGTCCATGGGGATATGGAAAAAGAAGCCAACACGGAGAAATACTGATTGAATTTTGCTTGGAGAATCAGCTATATATAATGAACACACATTTTAAGAAAAACCCTAAACAAAAATGGACATGGCGCTCTCCAGATGGAAAAACATGCAACGAAATCGATTTTATTATAACGAAAACGTCAAATGTTAAAAGCATACATAATATCCAAGTGATTGAGACATCCCATCCTACGGACCATAGAATGATTCGTGCTAAGTTAATGGTATACCGTAAGCAAAAGAAATCTAGAAAGTCATTCAAAAGAAAAGCAACAGAATTCTCACTCATTGAACGAGAGTCATTGAAGAATATTTTTACAGAGCTAACTAACACTTCGACAACCACTGGTATTCAAGAAAGCTATACAGATATAATACAAAAAATTAAAGAGAGTATTAATAAATTACCTGCCACACAACAGAATAACAAACATAAAAATATATTTACTCCAGAAGTTGAAAACCTTATTCTTGAAAGAAATAAATTAAAAGAACAAACATATAAAACAAAATCTGAAAAGGAAAGACTAAGTAATTTATACAAGAAAATAAAGAAAAAAATTGAAAAAAATTTGAACACTTATAAATTAACGATTATTGAGGAAGAATTGGAAAAACGAGGATCTGTAAAGCGAGCACATAAGCGTCTTCAAAATTCGAAACAATGGATTCCAACATTAACTAGTAAAGACGGCCAGCAGATAACGAACAGAAATAATATTTTAGAAATTGCCACCGACTTCTATAAACAACTCTACGAAATGTCTGATGCAACAGCTATTGACTCGCTAAAAAATCCATGTACCGAAGATACTGTGCCGCCGTTCTTGCAGAGTGAGATACGTCATTCTATCAAGTCGCTAAAAACGATGAAAAGTCCTGGAGAAGATGGCGTAACGAACGATGTCCTTAAGGCCATAATGGAACCCATAACTCCTGTTTTGACGAATTTATTTAATAAAATATTAGACAAAGAAGAAATTCCTAACCAATGGGAAACTTCAGTAATTACTTTACTGTATAAAAAAGGTAATCCGTCAAATATAAACAATTACAGACCAATTAGCTTACTACAATCTACCTATAAACTATTTACTCATATAATTTTGTCAAGAATAACGAAAACACTTGAATTTCATCAATCTAAAGAACAAGCCGGCTTTAGATCCTCCTTCTCTACAGTGGATCACATATTTACACTGACACAAATAGTCGAGAAATTTAATGAATACGGAAAAGAGCTCTACATAGCCTATGTCGATTATTCTAAGGCATTCGACTCTATCTCGCATGATGCACTATGGAATGCATTAAGAGAGCAAGGAGTTCACGAAAAATACATTACAATACTAAAGGAGATATATAAAGAAAGCAAAGCTATTGTGAAGTTAGAAAGGAAAGGAAAACCATTTAAAGTTAAACGTGGAGTAAGGCAGGGAGACCCCATATCACCGAAACTATTTATAGCTCTATTGGAAAATGTTTTTAGAAAGCTTAATTGGAACAAATTTGGTATAAATATAAATGGGGAATACTTACATCACCTTCGGTTCGCAGATGATATAGTCATACTAAGCGAAAATCATACAGGCCTAGAATACATGCTGCAAACGCTTGACGAGGAGAGCCGGAGATGTGGACTTCATATGAATCCCCAAAAAACTTGCATTATGACCAATGGGTCACAGATAAACATATGCGTTCAATCTAAAAATATTGAGTACGTGGATGAATATGTCTACCTTGGCCAAAGTATCACTTTTAAGGAACAAACATTAAAAGAAGTAGAAAGACGAATAAAAAAAGCATGGAGCGCATTCTGGTCTTTAAAACACATATTTAAGTCCAACATAAGTACAACACTCAAAAAGAAGGCCCTGGATTCAATTGTGACCCCCACCCTGCTCTACGGCTGTCAGACATGGGCTATAACTAGAGAGATAATGAAGAAAATTCAAGTGTTCCAAAGAGCTACAGAAAGTATGCTAGGTATAAAATTGAGAGATAAAAAACGAAATGAAAATATAAGGAAAGAAACGAAAGTTATCGATGCCGCCAAATTAGCCTGTAGTCTCAAATGGAGATGGGCAGGTCACGTGACGCGAGCCACGGATGGCAGATGGAGCGAACGGGTGCTGTACTGGCATCCGCGAAACTGTAGCAGACCCCGCGGCCGCCCTCGGCGACGCTGGAGCGACGACATCGTGCAGGTGGCGGGCAGCACATGGACGAGACTGGCCGCAGACAGACACTTATGGCGTAGTATGGAGGAGGCCTTTGCCCGTAAATGGGTGTCCCACTAAATCATCACCAACCTACTGATGCCCACTGATAGACTAAGTGATAAATCTTTTTAATATAATTTATAATGTTATCAAAGTAAATTTAGAAAAGTAATATATTTAATTTATTGATCTATCTATGTATACATACAATTTTGATGTTAATTAATTTTAAGTAGGTATAATAAGGAATTTTAGTTAAATTGAATTATAATTAATAAACTGCATGTCATAAAATAATAATTTAAAATGATTAGAATATTGAAATGTAAAAATGAATTATGCAATATTTAATATAAATAATACGTGTAATGAAATGTAAAAATGGGAAAAATAAAGGCTTTATTATTATTATTATTATTATTATTATGGGGGAGGATGTTGCGAACTCTTTGATAGTTTTTATTATTTCTATGATTTTGTAAAAAGAACCTTGTCAGTGTTAGTTCGTGTCAAATAAAAATCACCGTTCTTGAACCAGGACTCGGTTGGTGGTTTTTCCTTTCGTCTGATGCAGCCTCAGTCATCCTTCGTCATTCACATTTTGGTCCTTCTAGATAATATAATATAACACTTAGAATCACACCAAATCAGATATGGAAAAGAAACCTTTGTATTTATCATCTTACAAAAGTTTTCCATTAGGAGTTTTTCAGCATCCAATACCTTGGATGTTGTCGTTCCCAGCTTAGATGTCGTGTGGTTCCCGGCTTAGAATAGGGCCACCCCCAACCTTCCCGTGGGTTTCAATGCGACTAAGAGATTGCACCAGGGAAGGGCAGCAGCGTTCTTGTTGTAGGTATATTAAGATCATCACTGCGATCACCAATCCGCCTGTCAAGCGTGGTATTATGGCAATTCCCCCTATGGACAGCCCACCAAAAATAGCATTCATCATCATCAGGTTATTTTTGTCTCCACTGCAGGAGCACAACCCTCTCTCATTTGCCGGAGACAGACGGAGGATTTGGCCTACACTCCCCACGCTGGCCAGACGGGTTGGGGAGGCATATAAAATAGCATTATTTTGGCTCAGTTCAGCAGTGGACGTATTTCGGCTGATCATGATACTGAGTGCGACTGAAACGGCTCACTGCATAAAGGTATATTGTTGGACCCTGTATTCCCCCATGCACCTCCTGTGCGAGTGCGGCCCACTGATGCGTAAAAGAAATAGACACCTGGGTAACTACTTGCTTCACCCTGACGAAGTAAAACAACTCAGTGCTATTGTGCAGGTTCTAACTGCTGAAAGCCAAAATTCAAAATCATTTATTGCATATGAGTACACTTGGTACATTTATACACGTCATTTTCAACCGACTTCATTTTTTTATCGACTACCGCTTCCTAGGTGTTGGCGCTGTGAAGAAGAAACGGCGCAACAAACTTCACGCAACACATCTTTTAAAAATCAAGTTTGCATACAATTAATAAAGATTTTGCGAAGCTGAATTAACATGAGTACCAGGCATCTTTGTCATTCAAATAATCGTTTATTTTATAATAGGCTTAGTATCGTGGCGATCACAATAGACTAGAAATGGTCGCAGTGATGCAACGTCTAGTCTAAGACCTTGAAACAGCCCCAACTCGAATAATAAATAAAAAAATACAGGCTGTATTAAAATCTATAGAGTGTTTGATAAAATGATACCATAGCTATACAGGTTGTTTTATGAGCGCAGTTCACACGCGAGCCGACGACGTCACGGCGGCGATATGAAGTCCGCATCAATATTTATCAAGTGGGTTGGCCACTGCCGGGAGCCAGACCCCGATTATGCGTTCAATCTAACTTGATGAGAGCGCTCTCTGTTAATGATGTTTCTGAATGTTTGAATATTAAAACCTTGATAAAAGATAAATGATACGGAAAAACTTGGGTGAGTCTCAGGTTCTCATACTGTTTACATGTGGCAATTGCTTCAGTGAGTAATGAGAAGATCCGACGAAGAAGGAAGGTCACCGAAATAGGCCAGAGGATTAGCAAGCTGAAGTGGCAGTGGGCGGGACACCTCTGTGGCAGAATCGACGGTCGTTGGGGCAGGCGAGTTTTGGAGTGGAGACCGCGGATCGGCACGCACAGAGTGGGATGCTTCGCCGCGACCGACGACCTTAAGAAGGTAGCCGGAAGCGGCTGGATGAGACCGTGTGTTGACGTTCATTGGGGAAGGCCTTTGTCCATCAGTGAATGTCTAAGGGCTGATATGATGATGAAAAGCTTCAAAAATATTACAAAAGTGTTTCAAAAATACACCGCCCATATCGCCGGGATCTAACTATGGCTTTTTTTGTCCGTGCAATTAATTATTGAATTAATTTTTATTAATTTCGTTATGATTTGTATAAACTTAAAATGCTTCTTACTTAATCGTTGTCCTAACGCAATACTATTACAGTTCCAATCATACTAATCAATGAGCAGACGAGACGCTGATGCTAATAATGAATCACAAGCCCATTTAAAAAAATCAATTATTATAATATCAAAATACCATGATCTATGTGTTTCAAAAATTATATGTAATGTAAACTCCTTCTAAAACAATAATGAACCCTACGCTACCGATAACAAAACAGACTGAAAATGTAAATTATTATTTCGGCAGCAACGCATAAAACTTTATGTCAACGATTATCGGCCTATGAATTCGCCGTTCGACGAGATAAAAACAAACGTCCCCGGCTCCCGGACTATTTATTTTATGCATTCCGCCCGGGTGATTTTCGGTCCAAGTTAATTTACTACCCATTATATTAATGCTGGGCTCGCAGAAACCGTTCGGTTGGTATCTTTTGTATTAAAATTGAATTTCTTTTATTGAATTTGTCAAATTTATCGCGAGGTGCAAAATTGCTTTATTAATAATCGGGTTTGGTCGCCGGTGGGGGCGTTTTTGCGGTTCCAAAAGCCGAAACTTGAATTTTGCGGATTATCTCGTGCTCGCCATTTTGAATCTTTTTGCATTGAATATACTTTATTGCACACCAGTAACATATATGCTCAATCCATACCCATACCCATATCCATACCATGCTCAATCTTTCAATGTCGTCAAGGCGAGTTTTGTCGCACTTGGGACGGGCAGCAAATTTCTCCTGTGTATATTAAGATCATTACTGCGATCACCAATCCATCTGCCAAGCGTCGTAATTATGGCATATTTTCCAATGGACAGCTCACCAAAAAGTGGCATTCTATTGGGGAGGGTTATGCTCCACTGCTGAACTACGTAGTAAGTATTCTATGGCTGAACAACTACGTAGTATTATTAAGTATTCTATGGCTGAACAGTGGACGTATGAACATAAATCGGATACGTTCATACATCACATTTCAACTATTTTTTTTATTGAATATTATGTTTTTCTATTTTATTTTATTTGGTTATTCTTTATTCGGCTTAGTACACAACATTTAATAACTGTATCAACAAATATAATTCCTTAAATATTTACAAATGTTTTTCTATTAAATTAAATCTTTAAGTTTCTATTCTGTTTTCATTTCGCTACAAAACGTAATATATTTCTCATTTGATAAAGTAAGCATCAACTCAAATGACATACACATGGAACTCGTAAATGTTTTGGTATTGACATCGTTCGTTCACACGACAGAATTGCTCAGCTCAATTGATGTCCTTTGTATAAAGAATACCAAGTAAGACTTCCACGTCAGAAATTACTTTTCTGCACGTTCCGGGTTTTTATTGCAGATATCTATACCTCATATAAGAGCCGTGGTAGCCGGTTGGTTGTGCACTCGCCTCACGTTCATGAGGTCGTGGGTTCAAAACCCCGCCCGTACCAATGAGTTTTACGAAACTTAAGTACGGTTTATTTGTAATACCACAGGCTTTTCGGGGAAGGAGGCATATGCAGGTTTCCTTACGATGTTCGTAATTAAACCTGCATATGCCGAAGAAGAAATTCTGAGGTGTATGTGAAGTCCACCAAATCGGCTTGGGGCACCGTTGGTGGTCAGGGGTTTGGCACAAAAGATCCTGTAGGGTCGAAGTGTCGCCAGGTCTTCCTGGCCCCCTAAGAAGATAAGATGAGATAACTCATATCATGAAGCAAAATAATTTTTCGCACCTCATAAGTCACTTCAAAGTTTTTACCTTGATTGACACTAATTGGTTATTAAATTAGATAACAGAAGCACATTTTAAAATCATCTGTCATCTAATTTAATAACCAATTAGTGTCAATCATGAAGGAAGAAACTTTGAGGTGACTTATGAGGTGCGGAAAATTATTTAGCTTCATGGTATGAGGTGTAGTTATATCAAATATCAAGACACGAATTATTCAAGTTATATGTCTTGTTCGTGGACGGCATAGGACGGCAGATGATTGAATGCAAGGGAAGAGAGGAATGTCTGTTTCGTCTATAGCATAAAAGTTATTGTAACGCAATAGAGTACCTATAAATAAATATCTAAATAAATATCTCAGACATTCACACCAATTATCCAGTCCCAAACTAGGCAGAGCCTGTGGTATGGTTACTAGATAACGGATACACATACTTAAATTAATATATAAACATCCAAGACTTGGGTACAAACATTCATATTCATCATACGAACATTTGCCCCTAGCGGGATTCGAACCCGCGACCTCCGGCGTGGCAGTCCGAGAGCTACCCGTTCTGCCACGCAGGCCGTCAATCTGTAATTTCGCAATATTTTAAATAAATAAATGTCAATGTCTAGATATAATAATATGCATACTTACACCGGTGTTTCAAAACTGTTGGACAGTTGCAAATAGTTTTGTAGCTGATGTTGAAGAATGTTGTCGAATAGTTTTCAACAATTTACAATGGCTGGCCACTGGGTGCAAATAGTTTGGAACTGTTTCTGAAATATTCTTGTGTCTACGATCATTTCTTTCGATCAAATCGTGATGTCTATTGATACAGCAACAAAACAAAACTGTACTTGTGTTTGTTCGCCCTTTGTACTTGTGTTTCTTTTTAATGTATTATTTTTGTTTTATCTGTGTGTGTGCAATAAAGAGTTAAATAAATAAATAAATAAAACTGCAACAGTGTCCAGTAGTTTTTTGTAACTTTTTAGTGATTTCCCTCTTGAATATCAAAATTCTTATTTAACTGCCATTTTCATTTGTAAGGTAAATTTGGAGAACCTTAGAACAGTAAAGGAGCGAAAAGACATTCGGTTACCTGCGACTCCAAATGCCAACCTCACCTTCACGCGATGCTCCCTGCCGATTGACTAACGAGGCCCTGGCGACCGATAATAGCGTTATAACCGTGCAACCGTGACAGGCAGCAGCGTCGAGGGTGCATGGCCTAGTCCTGCGCTGGACATCACGTCATTTATATGTGCAAAACTTCCCCATGAGCAGCAACCATAAACCACGGCAGCCATACTATTCCTGGCTAAGGTACTACCTTAGCCGTCTAGGTAACGACCGACGACCTGAAGAAGGTGGTCGGAAGCGGCTGGATGCGAAGGGCGGAGGACCGGGTGTGGTGGCGTTCATTGCGGAAGGCCTATGTCCAGCCGTGGACGTCTAAGGGCTGATATGATGATGAATACTTAGAAATCAATCAATTCATATTTAAATAAAACATAATCTGAATTTATGATCTAACTAGCTGTTGCCCACGACTTCGTCCGCGTGGACAACTTAACATCACAAATTATTATGTATTTCCTACTTACTTGATATTTTGGACAATTCACACAATATCTGTATAAGTTGTAGCCTATGTGTTATTCTGATGTATAAGCTATATTATTGTAAAGTTTCATTAAAATCCATTCAGCAGTTTTTACGTGAAAGAGTAACAAACATCCATCCATACTTACAAACTTTCGCGTTTATAATATTATACTGTATAGTAGAAAGGATTCTCATTATTATTAGAAAACTGCTGTAGCGGGATAAAATTGGACATCGACCTTTAAAAATTTAAATTTCTTAAGCAAATGTAATCTTAGTATCTAACTGTTATTGAAATATGTATTGTAATATATTTAGGAAATGTGTAGGTGGGTGACCGTCGTTTCATGGTTACCACTAATGGAGGGATTCAAAAGATTTTCGTGGATTACTCTAATTTGAACCCTAAAAAACATGGCGGCGTAGCTTTATTTACAAAATTTAATCTGCAAAATGGAAATCCCAACAAAAAAGAAATACTTTAAGACTATAACTGGCATCTAACTTGAGCAATTTATATCTTGATTAAACCCTTTTAGTAAACACTTGCAACGGATACCCTGACACTTCATTATCTCAGGAGCCACACTCGAAACTAGTAAAAAGCTCTCACGCACAGCTTCTGTTATCCCATTACACGTAGCGTAGCCCATATAAACATCTAATTCTTTCCTGCGCACCTCTGCACCTTTATCCGTCCTGCTCTAACAGATACAGCTGTCTCGTTTGAGCCCAGCACGGGTTTAGATCACTCCGAGCTGCCAGTCTGGCCTGAAAGCTCTACGGGAGCGGACGTGTTTGTGAATTTGAATATCGCTTCAATCACGTTTTTAGTAAACCCGGGACCTTAATGAAAAATTGATGAAAACACTCGCATAACGATCTCTAGTCCGAGGCGTGGACTGTGCCTGTTCTGATTAAACTTTGTGCGTTTGGATATTTAGTATGTAGCTGATTACGGTGAGTGCGATATTGTTTCGATTTCAGGTGGTTTGAGGTTTATCTGAAAATTGATATACGTTTAGATTTGTATTGGATATGTTGGTCAGGCTGCTTTACTATTGTTAATTATATTGTATATTTATGAAAATGTGTAAAAAAAGTATATGTCAACATTTGATTTTGTCAATTTCAGATATTTATTATTAAGTATTTACAAGCATCTGCAGGGACTCGTTTTGTCTTTAAAAACAATTAATTAGGCTTTATAATAATATTTTTAGATGTTTTTTTTTATAAATTATAGAAAAATAACATTGAGATTGAGAGATTACTGACACGGGTCAAAAGCCAGAAAATACTTGGTTTTGACATTTAGATGATTAATTAAAAAATTTTATAATAACAAAAGTTACAGTTCTGATCAACAAAATATCAATAATTAACAATGTTAATAGATTTTAATTATATTTAGAAATTTAGTCAATTTAAAAAAAAACAAGTCAACAAAAGAAATCTTTTCCAGGCCTAACCGTTTCTAAATTGGTCTTAAATCTATCTTTTTACTTCTTTAATAACAAACTTTTTCATGTTATTTGAATAGGTACATAATTTTCGAATACATATATTTTTTGCTTTCAAATAAACGAATGAATGGAATTCAGTACTTTAGATGGTTACTTACTTTAAAAGCTATTTGCTGTATTTTGCTTTAAAGCTCATCTTACAAAAGGAGGCATTTTATTTTATAAATAAGGAATTCCTCTCCCTTACCTGAGAGCGTCTAATTTCGTAGATCCAACAATTTCCGTAGCAGTTGTTTATTCTACGGCGCTACGCCGCCGTAACCGTAGGTTGCTACGCTCAATTCCATTATTATAATATTCTCCACCCTTCTCTATTCTATCTTTTAGGCTATTGTTTGCTTCACTTTTTTCTTTGTATTCTTCAGTTTGCATTTGAGATAACTGGCTTGAGTTGTAGGGGTTATTACTAATACATATACCTACGTTTCGTGTTTAGATAAACGTCAGAAGATTTTTAAATTCACAATATTCTACACACGTTTATAGATTTTCTACTTTTAGTATTTTGGAAAACCTAATCTTTGTTTATGTAATAATATAACTCAATTATCCTGGTAAGATTTGTTAAGTGGATTAGTGCGAAAGTTGTGCGGTGTGGCCGTAATGTTTGTTTTTATCATCTGGTTGTTTAGCTTTGTTCGGATTTCTTTTGTTTCTGAGTACCTCAAATAGCATCTTTCACTTTCACTACGGTTTTATACCAACGACGCTGTAATTAGTTTTGTTAAAAAAAGAAATACTATAAAAATACGGGTAAATACCTTTTTTTAGATAATAAAATGATTTAGTTTAAAAGAAAGCTGTTTGTTTCGTCAAATATACAAAGTATCATAAAAAATAAACGTTTCTCCGATTAAATCGTTTTTATTGGTATGCTATACCTCTTAATTATTAAACTAGATTTGATTGTACTCTAATTTTCGGTAAATTAGCAAAACATTTTCAATTCGCTCACAAAATAGGTACCTTTTCACTTAACTTTCGAAAATTATCATCACGAAACATTGAATTAAAAATGCATGAATACTTTGAAATCAAGTTTAATTAATAAACATTAATTTAATTTTGATCAAAGGGTGGAGTAACGAAAGATCTCATATGAATACATTATTAGCATGGTTCGGAATTAGGTGGTGTAATGTATGTACTTGCTACGAAATTTGTCTGTTATTTATTTATATTATTTTATTTAACTATTTATTTGCCTATACAAAAGAAAAAAAACATACAAAATAATAAAGTTAAGGAAAAAAATAACATGTACAAATGGTAATGCTTATCTCTTTAAGAGATTTCTGCCAGCCTACCAGCGACATAGAAAATTTTACGAAAGGGCAGACATATTAATATGGATAATCGGTTATTTTTTTACATTAAATAAATTTATATTCATTTGTTTATCATTCATTTGTATAAAACTCATATCAGTATGGATATTCCACATCCCTCATTTAATAATGTACTAGCTTTTGGTTGCGACTTCATCCGCATCGGTTTCGATATTTACACATCTTGAACATTTGGTTTCCCGTAAGAATTAGATGTTTTTTCGGGATAAAAACTATCCTATGTCCTAACCTATATGTGTGCCAAGTTTCATCCCGATCCGTCCAGTGATTGAAGCGTGATTGAGTAACAAACATTCAAATATCCAAACTTTCGCATTTACAATATTAGTAGGATGGGATTCGTGGGATGGTATCCCATCTTCCGCCTCCCGCATTACCAGTAAAAGAAAATACAAATAAAATGAAATTATCTTTTCTTAACCGAATATTATACTTATACGTATACTACTGACCGTTCCGAGATTTTCATTGAAACAGTTATTATATTTCGTGAAAAGGAATATCCATATTAATGTCCCGTGCCATATTTTCGTCGCAGGTACATCAATGACACTACCTAATTCCGATCACCGACTTATTAGCTTAGTTATGAAAAATTATTGACTACGAAGACAGAAACTTTAGAGAGCCTTTTGAAAATGTTTTAGTAAACATCGTACAAAGACATAAGCAAGCTTAAAATAATTTACTTATCATAAATGAATAACTTACTAATTTATTTTACAGTTATAGATGTCATAATGAGGCGATAGGCACTTATTATTATTTATTAGGTACTTACCTAAATCAAAAACACTTAAAACTTTTTAGAATAAAGTTGAAATTTCATCATCATCATGTCAGCCCTTAGACGTCCACTGCTGGACATAGGCCTTCCCTAATGAACGCCACCACACCTGGTCCTCCGTCCTCTGAATCCAGCCGCTTCCGGCCACCTTCTTCAGGTCGTCGGTGCGTGACAATCCGCCGTCAGTTCTGAGCTGTGACCCGCCAACTGCCACTTCAGCTTGCTAATCCTTTCGCCTATGTCGATCACCGTCGTTCTTCGTCGGATCTCTTCATTGAAAGTTGAAAACTTATTGTTAATCCTCTTCTCCCTCCCCTTCCCGCTCCCGCTAGATATAGACCGCAAGACAAAGCTATTTGCACACATTTCTATGATAATTGTTATAGACCTTAACCAGTCTATAACTTTTATCATAGAAATGTGTACAAATAGCTTTGTTTTTGCTTTTCCCACAGTGAAGGTTGGCTGGAAGAGATCTCTTATAGAGATAAGTCAACCTTTGTACACTTTTAAATTGTGAATTTTTTTTTTGGAAAATTTATGTGCAATAAAGAATAAAATATTTAGTCTGTACTTTAAATAAAGTATCTAGTATGTACGGACAGACATAACGCCGGCAATTGTATAATTTATTATTATGTAGTAAAGTAGATTTCCGTATTCTACGTAAAACCGCCAGATTTATTTATTGCCCCGCCATTCGATTTAAAACTAAGTGCTTCTTTATAGTGACAGCAAAGGCAGTTGCTTCGAGTCCCAACGGGGTAATAATGCAAAATCCTGCAGTGCGACAATTTAAGTTCCATTAAACGAACCACATTTTATAGCTGTTTAAATATTGGATGAGTTTGAGTTGGTATTTGTGGTTGGGGGTGAAAGACGCAGCATTAATTGTATGCAAACTTGATTTTTAAAAGATGTGTTGCGTGAAGTTTGTTGCGCCGTTTCTTCTTCACAGCGCTAACACCTAGGAAGCGGCAGTCGATAAAAAAATGATGTGTATAAATGTACCAAGTGTACTCGTATGCAATAAATGATTTTGACTTTGACTTTGACTTCGTGGTGAGAGGTCCGGGTTATGTGTTCATTGTATTTTATGTATTGGTAATTACTTAAATTTTTTTAAATAATATTTTTTACTTGTAATGATAGAACAGTGGTATCCAACATGTAAAAAAAGAAAAAAATGGGGAAACGTAATAATAAAGATTTAAATTTCACAATATCAATCATTTATATTTATTAGAAAATTAACTCATACTACAAATATTTGTTATTAAATACATTTTTTCTTTTATCTGGAAAGTAATATGTTAAATTGTATTACCGTTTTATTCTCTTTATAATATTTTATATTAATGTAATTATAGAAATAAATATTTGCAACAATTCTAACTAGATGACTCCATTATCGAATAAATAGTTTTTTTTTAATTATTTGACCACTGTTTTCGATAAAAATAATAAATTCTCCAGACTTTTAGATACCACTCAAAGTATTTAATCATGCACTCAGTAAAATTCTTTAGCATTGAGAAAGTTGATGCACATAATGAAATTCGATTTTAAATATGTGCATTATCTAAATATTGAATCTTGTCACGAATGATTGGATAATATGAGGTAGTCTCAACTCCAACTCTTCCCGTAGATGTCGTACAAGGCGAGTAAGGGAATACATTCTATTATAAAATATCAATCAGGCCTCCCCAACCCGTCTGGCCAGCGCGGGGAGTGTAGGCCAAATCCTCCGTCTGTCTCCGGCAGATGAGAGAGGGTTGTGCTCCTGCAGTGGAGACAAAAATAACCTGATGATGATGATGATGAGGTAGTCTAGTCTAGGGATTGATTTTTATCAAAAATGGTGGTTAACGATATTCAGAACAAACTACAAACTATGAAAGACTACTGGCGTCATCTATATAGTGTAACTCAACCCGAGCGACTGAAAATTTTCAGAATAAAATAAAGTTCCACTTCATTTGTTCAGCATGAAAAGACTAAATTATGACGTAATAACTCAACGAATGTCAACTGTAAATCACCGCGTATGGCAGAAGCTAATGGAAAGTGGGGCTATTAAATTTTTCTCCACAATTGAATGAAGGGGGCACCAAGAGAAGCGATCATTGATAGATTAAAAAATATATATCATGTTAGTTTTAATTTTAGTTGGAAGTATTACAACTATATAAATGCAGAAATGTGATGTTTGTTTGTGGCTCAATCACGCCGTAACGGCTGAACGGATTTTGATGAAACTAGGTACTGTGACAGTTTATATCCTGGAATGACATATAGGATACTTTATTACGAAACCCTGATTAGTGAAACGAAGTCGTAGTTTAAAAGCTAGTATTTCATAGGTACGTATGTTTGTCTAATCCCAATCTAGTATTTTCTCTCGTAGTATGGATAACGTAATATACAGGAATAACAGTCAGACCAAAACTACAGTATCGTAATAAGTACTACGTACAGGCCACTCCCTCCCCTCCGCCGGTTCGGCTTCCCTCCAAACCCAAGGCCTAAAAAGAGAGACAAATTCTGAGTATTAAAATCAGTTAAAGCGTTTTCAAGGAAAAATTTTATGCCTCAATTCCTGTAGAAACACCGACAGTATTTTAAGGCGCTTCAAATGACGTCATAGAAGCATTCTTCCGCCACGTACAGCCAACAGTATCGTGCTTTATATGCTGAATAGCTCCGTCGGGTAGATGGAGACAAGTCGCTACATCTCCCGAGGTTTTATGCCCGTCACGCTTCAAACATGCCGTAAAGCGCTTTACGCTGAAAATTGAAAGTAGCTTCGGCAGTAAAACGTACACGGCGAATAGGTTAAAGCGCTAGAAGAAATATCAATTTTGGGATTCAGCGCTTACGATGTTGCCTTTTGTGTTTATTTTCCTACTGTCGCTAGGGGTAAGAGGGTTGTTAGTATGGGGGAACGGGCCTCTGGGATCTATTGAATTCGCTTCCAAAATTTTCAGTATGTTAATTTTAGAAGCAGAGATTTGGTTGAAATCTCTGAGAATCGCTCGCCTCGTCGATCCTTTGATCGCTGCGTATAGTCTACACCTAATGAGACGCATCCTGATGCTGTTACACATCTGGGAAGGTTTCTGTTGTCGTCCCTAAGTAAGTCTGTGGGACCAACAGGATTTTTCTTTTACTAAATTCATATCGTCTCTAGCAGTGGCCACGGCAGTGAACGGTGGTTTTATAAGACGAACTAGCTGGTTTTTTTAATCAATTTATCGACATTGCGGGTTATTTTTAGTTACGTTTCTTTTATTGTATGTTTTAAAATATAAAAACTAGTTGCAAATAATTAAGTATGTGTTGTTATTATTTTATTTATTCACACAATACTTAACAGCACAAAACACTTAGATACAAAACAAACATCACAATAAAATAAGGCCAATAACTAAGTAAAACAGATCACAAGATAGACAAAATAAAAAGAGGAAAACGAATAAACTAAGAAAGTTAATTTATTATCTTACTATTTCGATAACTACATGAATAATTTATTATCTTACTATTTCGATAACTACATGAATATCGATGCGTTACCCTTTAATTGGAGATGAAAAATAAGGCTTTCAATTGGCGTTAAAAAAATTACGCTTTTAGGAAAAAAATAGTTGTTCTGGTCCCTTCGGCCGTGTACGAAACCCGTGCTACGTAACCAGTTACGTGTGAAGAATGATTTACTTTTTTTTATGAGATTTATAATTTAGTTACATCGTTTTTAGCATCAGACCACTTGTTAGCTATGTCAGTTAAAAATTATGTATGTATGTATGTAAACGCTTTATTGTACCAAAAATAACAACAACAACAATAATAAAATAGGAATTAAACTGTGTACAAAGGCGGACTTATCCCAATTAGGGATCTCTTCCAGTCAACCTTAGAGTAACCGAAAGGACAAGTATAATGCGTTTAGTACCAAATTTGATAAAGAAATGCACCTACTTTTAATAAAGTTTGAAAATTCATATTACATAAATATAAACGAACAAATATACATAGACGATACACGAATAAGTGAATGATACAAATATTAAATGATATAAATAAAATTATCTATATAAGTTACGGATATCTTTATAAGTTTAGGAATAATCGGTTGGTGATATTTTTCTATTCCAGCACTCAGTCCTTATGTACTTACATAAATATATGTATACCTAAGTTTATTTCAAAATGTAAAGTGCGAAGTACTTGGTATGTCCGCAAGAAACTCTAAACTTGAAATACTTTTACAAACTAGAGACATATACTGCAGATATTACTTAGGGTAACATCAAAGCCAGTATTCCCTTTGCTAAGGTAAGACGCGAGAAGTGTGGACGTTCGTTGTGGTACAAGCGAGGAGATACAGGCTAGTTGAATGAATCGGTTAAACTTTCTAAGCGTTTCGGAAAAGTCTTGTCTATGTGTAGGTTGAGCGGTTAAAAAGTTAAATAAAAGATAAAAAAAATTATACCAGTAGAGAACATAATACTTTGTCGGGTGACCGCCGGCGCCTTCCGTTGCCCGTGCTCCGTCTGTTATATTCTCTACTAGTATAAAAATAAGGAATCCTTTATATTGAACTTTTTGCGCTTGCCTATACACTATTCCAGTGTACTAATGTGGATAGACTTATGCCGTAGAGTTACGTCTTTATTCGAAGGTACGGCTGTTTATGATCCTAATGAATTATATAGTTTTGCAAGTTGTACTTGAAAGTTTAATAAAATGACTTGCCGATATGGCGACGCAATGCGGCAAAATTTGAAAGTTACCCGGAGGAGAATATACTTGAAAATTTGAAAGGATGACGTTCATGCGGTAACTTCACTTTTAAATTTAACTATCAAACAACCTGTCAAATTAGTACTGTGTAAGTTTTAGTTTGAATGGCAGAGGTGCTAGTGAGAATGTTTACGTGGCCCATATATTAGTTTTCCTTACATATTAATTTTCACTACCTACTTATTGAAATGCTTGTAGATAAATATAACTAAGTTACAACTTAAGTTGCATCGTCATATCAACCCCTGAAACGTTCACTTCTGGACATAGGCATTCCCCAAAGAAAACGACCACTCCCGGTCCTTCGTCCAATTGCCTTCGGACTGAAGTCATGGGTCCATCTGGCAGCGGGGAGTCCCAACAACCGTCGGTTCTGCGACAGATGTGGCCCGCCCATTGACACTTTAGCTTGCTAATCCTTTCCAAGCTTACTAGCAAGACGTAACCTTCGTTTTTCGCCTGATCTCCTGGGAACCCTGAGCTTTGACCTCTTTATAGTAACTTGTAACTTGTCGATCAGGCCCACCGGCAGTGTCCAATTTTCATGTATTAAAAAAACCTTAAGATTTTTATATAATCTATATTTATGATCATGAAGACACAAATAAAATAACTCCAAGATATTGTTGCCAGTTACACATCGTAGCTGGAAAGGCAAAATTCCTGAAAGCCAAAATATAAAAAGAATAATAGAATACATGATTGTCGCATTAAAAAATAATAGTATTTTAAATGTAATGTCAATAATTACAATATTATTCCATTTTTTTAAATAATACAAAACAGACTTAAACACCATATATTTCTATCTAAACATACGGTTATAATAAAAAACATGTTTTTTTTTATAAAAATCGGATGTTTATATAAAAAGATACAATAAGTTTCGATATTTATTTAATTATTTACCATAAAATCTTATTTATAGCGCTTCAATAATTTTGCCTTAGCGAAGATGTTACATTCTGTTCTACTAAAAACATCCTACCCATTTATAAATTGTGCCACTCGGTCAAACTAACTATCAGCGAAGATTTATTTCTGCCTCGCTTTTGACAAGATCTAAGTTTATACTCTAAATGCGGTTAGACAGGAGTTTATAGTTTTGAGTTTTATAGTTAGAGCTCCCTTTTATGTCGGTTAGATTAAGATTGACTAAAGATAGTTGCGACGAAATAATAAAGAAATAAGGGGTTTTTGATCGGCAGTTAAAGATGAAGTTAAAAGTAAATGATCGCTGAGTTAATAAAACGAAGACGGAATATATAATTAGAATGATCGCAATAAAAAGCTACGAGTTTTCAGATTCTTTAAATAAAAAGCCGCATAGCCTGGTAGCTACATAGCTGCACAAAATACACATCTGTTTTCAGACTAGTTTTGGGGGAAAAAAATATGGTCGAATTACGTACAATCGACAAATTAAATATCTGACCCGTCCAAGTATTTTGTCCCGTTTTGCACGATCTGAATGCGTTGTTTTTAGCATCTTATTTGTTTTTTCCAATAAACATTTTCAATATGACAGGTTATGACATTTTATACTGAATTATTTTTGTTACTTTCCAGAATCTTAATATATTGGTTTTTAATATGATAACAAAAACAACACTTGTTGGTTGTGTGATAATGAAATTACATTACATAACATATTACATAATACTTATACATTTAGGTACATACACGTGTCTAATCCCAAATTGACGAACTCCGTGGCGGAACGGGTAGCTCTCGGACTGTCACGCCGGAGGTTGCGGGTTCGAATCCCGCTAGGGGCAAATGTTCGATTGATGAATATGAATGTTTATACCCAAGTCTTGGATGTTTATATATTTATTTAAGTATGTCTATCCGTTATCTAGTAACCATACCACAGGCTCTGCCTAGTTTGGACTGGATAATTGGTGTAAATGTCTGAGATATTTATTTATTTATTAAACTAAGATTTTCTCCTGTTTTATGGAAAGACTGGACATTTCACATATATAACAACATCCAGACCGGGACTAACTTGTACAAAGTCGTCTGCCCCCGGTGGGAGTCGAACCCACGCCTTCAGGCGCTCGTGTCCAATGACCAAGCCTACAGGCTAACGAGGTGGTCAAATAGGGATAGCATGATTTTGTGGGTCACACATTAAATTGGCCGAGTGTACCAAATGATTTGTTGAGCGATTGGTTCAATTTGCATGCGTAGACAAATATATATTATTTTATGTATATGTAGTAGCCCAGAGAATTATGATTTTGATTTTATAGAGAATTATGAATTATGTTTTCTGCTCCTGATTAACTGCTTTCAGGATAATGCGTATACTATATGTATACTATATGTTTTGACATTTTGTATACTATTTTTTATTATTTTTTGACGATCACATTAACTCTGACCTTTTACGTAAGTTAATCCATGTATTAAAATTTGTAATGTGAAATAAAGAAATCTAATCTAATCTAAAAATAAAAGTCACAAAACAAATGATGCTTTGTTGATAAACTGCAATTTAGTACTAATTCTAACAATATTTCTTAAAACCTTCCATACAATTAAGAATGATAATCATGGAACAAGTAGCTACTATGTTTATCCAATTGAATCTTAACTATTTGCATTTAGTTACAGCATGCAAGCAGAAATAAAAACGGAACTAAAAATTATTCCAACTAAAATAAATCACACCATAGATTCCAATGTTTGTGTAATATGCAAACAAAGGTGGAGTCAAAACGGCGTGAAAAATGCGATCGCGATTAAAAGTCGTTCAGTCGTTCGGTCGCGCGTAGTCGCGTTCCGACGGCGCCGGTGATTTGCATACAGCCAACCTGTTTCTGAATTATGGGGATAATATTTTTCTCGAACGAGTTCCGGTACTAAATGTTTTTCGATTGTAATCTACGTGTGATATTCGGTAACAAATAACATATAAGTTAGCTTTTAGAATGGAACCTGGTACCTACCACCCATTAATAGGAAATAAGTGATACGCCAACGAAAAAGTCTTAATTAGTAGAACAATAGCTTATCTTATTTTACCTTCTCAGGGGGCCAGGAGGACCTGGCGACACTTCGACCCTTCAGGATCTTTTGTGCCAAACCCCTGACCACCAACGGTGCCCCAAGCCGATTTGGTGGACTTCACATACGCCTACAGAATTTCTTCTTTGGCATATGCAGGTTTCCTTACGATGTTTTCCTTCACCGAAAAGCCTGTGGTATTTAAATAAACCGTACTTAAGTTTCGTAAAACTCATTGGTACGGGCGGGGTTTGAACCCACGACCTCATGAACGTGAGGCGAGTGCACAACCAACCGGCTACCACGGCTCTAGAACAATAGCTACTATGGCGACTAACCTCAGTTAGCTGTATTTTCAGCGTTATGGGCCTTTTACTACCTACCCACTAATAACAATCAAATACAAAGTGATTCGCCAAGGGCACTAACATTCCCATAACGCGGTAAATACAGCTAACTGAGATTGGCCGCCACTAACTGAGTGACTATTTTTCTACTTAATAAGATATTTTCATTGGAGTATCACATATTGTAATTGAAAAGTGGATACTGAGACTCCCTAAACGCCAAAAATACATCTACCTGAGATTAGACGCCATAGTAACGACGGTCTACTAAATAAATGATGTTCATTGGCGTATCACTTACAATCATTTGTGTCTGGGCCCAGTACGCACATCATTCAAAATTACTAAGAATAATTAAATAATCTGAAAGCGGAAACCTGGGTTCTGAAACCTTCACACCCGCATTAGGCAAGAGCCTATGTTATTTTAAATGTTCTACGTTAGGTAGAAAATGGAACAAGTTATAAAATAAATAAGAGGGATTCATTACGGTCACAAATACATACGGCGTTCAGTTAGACGTGAGAATGAGTATGTTACACTTAACTTTAAATGCCAGACTATACGCACACCACCATGTAACTGTAGAATATGGCGGAGCATTCACCCCTAATGTCCTTCGTAAGTCTGAATTACTTGTTCCATAAAATTGTTCAGGCCCAAATAATTAATTACCGCGCGAACTTTAATTTTCTCCATGTACGCCAACTCGCAGCGACGAGCTGCAAACAAATTACTTTTATTTTAAAATTATAATCAGTTGTGTATATATTCTTTAAATCTAACAGAAGTGTTAGCTATACATGTCAGTATTTTTGATTTCAAGGAGTAATATACCTCATTCTCATTTTTATGTGAACGCCCGTCGTAAATTTTACCAAAAATAGAGTCATAAACTAAGTATAATAATACTTTTCTTAAAATGGCCTGCCATAGGAGTTTGCCAATGTCAAGTGTATAAGACGAATACTAGCATGGGGACCACGCGTTAACGCAGTAACACTGTGGGTTACGCCACTAGAGAACCGAGGGAGTGTCGCTCAGACCAAAGGATATCACCATAACCTTTGGTCTGCCCACGTGGATTCCCGTAGAAGAAGCCCTACAGCTGCAGAGACTGGGGTCAAGCGCAAACCCATTAATAATTAAAAAATAGAAGCGTAAAGGACATTACAATTGCCAAAGTTATATGGATTATCTATATATACGTATTAGTTCTATTTGAGTACTATGGTGATCATCACACTAAATATCCCTAAAACTGAACAAACCCAAACACAAAATAACCTAATACTGCTGCCGTAATGACTGCCACCACGAGAATCCCATAATAATACTTTAACGAAGAACTAACATTCATACCACTGACTTTACGACAATTTTAATACCTCTTATCCATTGAGTCAAAGGAAGACACTTTCAGCCAAGTGATCCCCGCTCGATATTCGTGTCCACACAGAAATAGACTTGAAATAGGTCATCGTACGGTGACGTTCCTCGGCGGCGCTTCAGTCCAGTATATTTGGCAGTTGTCACTATATGTCTCATTAATAATATGTAGGGAGAAAGTAGCTAAATACCTAGGCATGAATACCACGAAAATTAATATGGACATTACTTTTCACGGGATTTTATTAATTGTTGTAACTTGTAACCGTCTAACCTAACGTGACTCGGTTTAAATCATCACCTTTTCACATATAAGTACTTAACTTTTACAACGAATTGTACATTATTAAGCTACATCGCTCATGTACATTGTACATGAGCGATGTGGTATATTGTAATATTACTATATGAGTTAAGTGCATAAATAAATGATCGTATATAGCTCAGGATTCCTAAATAAATGTATTAATAAATAAAAATAAAATTCCATAATATCCATATTAACACAACAATTTTGTCGCAAGTACATATCAACATCATCGTAAAAGCCCTTAGACGTCCACTGCTGGACGTAGGCCTTCCCCAATGAACACCAACACACCCGGTCCTCCGCCCTCCGCATCCAGCTCCGGTCACCTTCTTCAGGTCGTCGGTTCAACTGTCGGCGGGGCGTCCCACCCTGCGCATGCCGATCTAGGTTTCCACTCCATAATTCGTCTGCCTATGCTCTGTCAAATTAATAAGCTAGAGTGGCAGTGGGCGGGTCACATCTGTCGCAGTACATACATTACACTACCTAAATCCAACCCTTGGTGCAGAGTTCCTGCATTCTTCAAAATTTTGATTACCACAGTTTTGTGTGCATCTCTAAACAGAAATATTAAGGAATTTCCTTAAACCTGTGGTTCAAAATTCATTCGTTATGTTACTACATTTAAGTTAAATTTAGAACAGCGATCAATAAGCGTAGGAAAACAAACAAATAGAACGGTCTGAAAATAGATTTAAATGGCATCATCTACTAATGGCGGTGTGAAAACGTTCGTCAACTTAAGTCTATTTTTGCTTGTACAGAATGGCCAATATTGTTTACTGTTTTACTAACTCCATCCTGTCAATATAACAGAAATGACATCTAAATTTAAACTTTGTTATCAAACACCTCTGGAGTGGTGACCGCAGATCGGCACGCGCATGGTGGGACGCTCCGCCGTCAGATGAATGAACACAGTTCTCGAATTAAATCTACCCTCAAATTATGTAATTATGGTGTCATGTTTATTCAATATTGCTGTGTAATTATCGTTTTTTACCTATCTTCAAATTTTCAACTGTGTGTCGGTACATGAGTAGTAGGGATTGGCCGGTTCTGGCCCACAAAATGTATGAAAATCTGGTCGCTTAATTTGGCCCTTGATTTCGTAGAGTTAGTATGAAACCGGGGGTCAGCTTATGTTGGTCGAAACATACATTCTTGGTGCGATAAGAGGTGGCTCGGTAGCTTATCGCTGAGTCTTAGTCTGGCATTTACATGCAATTTTGAACTTTATTATAATATGATTATAAACTATAACCGAAAAACGCACCATAGTGACTTTCGTTTTATTGTAATAAGTTGACTGGTTTTGCGGTGCCATATGTTTCGCCCCTGGGGTTGCTTGCGGAATTAAGAATGGATAGATCTACTTAAATTGGCGTTGTTCGTAGATTTTGGTTTGCTGTGCCATATGTTTCGCCTGCGGGTTTACTTGCGCGATCGGTGTATGCCATATGTTTAGCCTGCGGGTTTGCATGCGCGACTGATGTATGGACAGTTCAACTTAAATTGGCGTTGTTCGTAGATTTTGGTTTGCTGTGCCATATGTTTCGCCTGCGGGTTTACTTGCGCGATCGGTGTATGCCATATGTTTAGCCTGCGGGTTTGCATGCGCGACTGATGTATGGACAGTTCAACTTAAATTGGCGTTGGTCGTAGATTTTGGTTTGCTGTGCCATATGTTTCGCCTGCGGGTTTACTTGCGCGATCGGTGTATGCCATATGTTTAGCCTGCGGGTTTGCATGCGCGACTGATGTATGGACAGTTCAACTTAAATTGGCGTTGGTCGTAGATTTTGGTTTGCTGTGCCATATGTTTCGCCTGCGGGTTTACTTGCGCGATCGGTGTATGCCATATGTTTCGCCTGCGGGTTTACTTGTGGATTTAAGAATGGATAGATCTACTTAAATTGGTGTTGGTCAGTCGTAGATTTTGGTTTATTTTTCACTGTGATTGATAAGCGGTTGTGAGTGAACTAGTTGAGGTTCCCAGTGGGTTAAACCATTTATGTATGGAATTGTTAAGAGCGTAGTACTTAAATAAAAGATAATTAATTCTGTATATTTCTTTATTTTGAAAACATTATTTAATATAACTTACATAGCTACACATTACACAAAAACTAGAATATATAAAACTAATTTAAAATAGAGACATAAAAATTTCATGAATTATTACATAATTACATAAAGTGTCATCAGAAAACATTTGGAGGAAATTATTCAAGGAAACACCATTAAACTTAAAGTAAATATATACTAAACAATATTCACCACAAACAGGTGTTAAATAGTTTTGCACAACTTTCGTGTTATAGCTCCATTTCTTAGAATTTGTCCTTAAAAACGATGCATGACTACCTCTCAGTCGTAGATTTTGGTGTTTGCGGTGCCATACGTTTCGCCCGTGGGTTTGCTTGCGGAATTAAGAATGGATAGATCTACTTAAATTGGTGTTGGTCAGTCGTAGATTTTGGTGTTTGCGGTGTCATATGTGAATATATTGCACAATTAATAACCGTCTTTATCAGTGTTACAATAAGGTTCAAAAACGGGAGCGTGAGCATACGTAGCTATTCGCTGAGTACATTTTACATGCAATTTTGAACTATATGATTATTAATTATATTCGAAAAAACCCACTATAGTTAGACTTTTGTTTCAAAGTAATAAGTTGACTAGTTATGCAGTATTTTGTTATCGTTAGTTGATTGTGACTCGGAGCTTATCGTTGGTGTTAGGGGTCCGCAGCGCGCTCGCTGTACATTTCGCGTTTGGAGATCATGTAGCTAATAATTTAAGGTTCTGAATATTTAGGAATTATTTATGCGTCACAATGGTTTGGTTAGTTGATTGGGTTTGAATTATTTTTCACTGTCATTGATAAGCGGTTGTGATACTTATATTTTTATGACTTTGTGAAATATGTTTTAATTGGTGAATATTAGAATGATATAAGGGTTGGTGTGTGTGTGTGTGTGTGTGTGTGCGTGTGTGTGTGTTTATCAACTACATATAACCAAACAGGTGGCTACTAGGGACGGCAATACAAATATTTTTTCTTAGATGTTGATAAGAAATAGTAACTCCTGAACGTGTAACTAATGTAAAATAGGGTTAATCTACTTATATTTTTAAATAAATATTATATTGGTTTTAAAGATCTTGTTTTATTATACTTTTAAACATGTATTTATCAAGGAGTAGGTTGAATAGGTACATAAATCAATAGTCTTTAATTGCGTATATTTCTTTATTTTGAAAACATTATTTAATATAACTTACATAGCTACACATTACACAAAACTATAATATATAACACTAATTTAATACATATCGCATCAAGTTCAAAAACAAGTTCAATCTTGTCATTCTAGCTAGGAGTTAGTCATCGGTGCTTTTGTATTAGAAATCCTGCTTTAAATGTTATCGGAACCCATTTCCTTTATTACCCGTGGTTGATAATATTCTATTGGGCATCGTCACTGTGTCATTTTGAAAAGAAAGACAGCCGATGGAGTTTAAATCAATATCAAGCATGCTACATTTATACATTATTCAGTACTAAACTGTCTGTTTATTTCTACTCTTTGGTTAATCATTCATGCATTATGTTTGATAATCACCTTGACTCATTATCGCCACTAATTGTTTGCAGTAGTGTGTGTGTTCCAAGTCAAGGGATAAGTTCAATAATAGTACACATTAATACCTTCCTATTAGAGTCCAACTTCTAACATTAAAAAGAAATATTACTGTACCATACAACTGCAGTCTAATCACATTTTAATACATTAACCTATTTCCTAAAATAATGAGAGTATGTTCTTAATAAGCTAAATATGTATAAAAACATCCAAAAACGATAATTTTTTTATAACTGAACACAAAAAAATAGTACACAATGTTATAAAATGTTTTATTGCAACTTTTTCACTTTAGAAATTGTATATTTTAATCCAAGGAATCATCAGCACTTCAATAAAAGATAAATAATTATGTATATTTGTTTCTTTTCAAAACATTATTCATTTAACTTATGTCTCAACAAACACTTTAGCACAATCCGACCTCTATATGTTCAGGATACCGAGAAAGACATTGCGTTTTTATGCATTTTTGAATTGTATTTTTATCGTAATGACACATTCCGTTCCTCACAATCATGTTTTATCTTACCATTTTTTGCGCTGGCAGTTAAACATATGTACGTTTGTATCATGCTTTAAATTCCTCTATTATCGTAGTATCGTAGGAATGCATTCCGTTCCACACAATCATATTTTATCTTACCATTTGAGTGGGTATTTAAACAGCCAAGTTTGTTCATCATACCACAGTTCGGATTTATCCGTTATTCATAACAAGTCTCAGAGAGAGAGAAAAGTGTCCACTACCTCCACTATGTCTGTAAGTTACCTTTATTTTTTATTTTATAAACATAACTTTGTTTCTATGTGTATTTTGTGTAATCATGCAACAAATTATTATATATAAGGAAGGAGGTTATGTATATATATTTTTATGTTGCGATCAACTTTGATAATTTTAACGTTATTTTTAATGTGTGAAACTCTCTAAATGATTACATCATTTTTACCAACATACATAATAACCTGATTTAACTTGTTTCAGGCATTGATTCCTGATTGTGATTATACATTCAATAACTATTATTTCCCCACCTGTCCCGATCTAAGCGGTGATGATGAAACTCAGGTTGCTCCAACCAAAGTTATACAAAACACTGTGAAGAGAAGCATTGATGCTTTTTTTGAGAAACCAAAGGTGAAGAAACCCAGAAAGCAATCTTCAAATGTAGCTCGGGCTCACGGAGACGGGACCTCATATATTTCATCGAATAGTGATGATGGACCATATGCGACTCACCTTGTTAAGATTGAAGTATTCGATATGAAGAAATTGAAAAATGTTCTACCCGTTGATTACTGGAAGCATGCGGATGTACGTGTTAAATATTACGTTACGTCAGAAAACGACAAACTTTTTCAGACTACAAGTGATTTGATTTATAATATAACCAAACAGGTGGCTACTAGGGACGGCTGTACAAAATTTTTCTTAGATGTTGATAAGAAATAGTAACTCCTGAACGTGTAACTAATGTAAAATTGGGTTAATATACTTTTATTTTTTAAAATAAATATTTCATTGGTTTCTAATTATCCTGTTTTATTATAAACTAACTTTCGTACACACTAATTTTATACCCATTTCTTCTTATCCTTACCTACACATTACAAAGGTATCTAATTATTATTATTTTTCTTTTCTCATATACTCTATTTTTTAAATGAATAGTTAAAATTTTTATGAATCATTATATAAAGTGTCCTCAGATAACATTTGGAGAAAATCACTCATGGAAACATCATTAATCTTAAAGTAAATATAAACTAAACAATACTCGCCACATACTATAGGTTTCGCCCGTAGGTTTGCTTGCGGAATTGATTGGGTTATGGCTTTGAATTATTTTATTGTACCCGTCTGAGATTAAGTTAGAACAGGAATCTGAATGTTTTATCATCGATTCCAATTGCGTATACTCGATTTCTAGAAAGTATTTGTAACAGAAGTGGCTCAGAGAAGTAAACTGCTTATTACTATAAATACTCAGAACTTGAGTACCTAGTAGAAACATGCAACAAATATAATTTACTGATAGGATCTATTTTCGTTTCATATTAGTATGCACAACGATTATGATTTAAGCAGATGATAGATTGAAATGTAGTAGAGCCCTAACTCAAAGATACTTCAATTCGTTTTCCTAGTTTATATTTTTTCCGTTCAAAGTAAAGTAAAAACCATAGTCGTAAAAATTAGACGGTGGCAAGCTTTAATAATACATTATATTGGTACAGTTCACAATGTCACGTTATTAAGGTAAATTTATGTAATATTATCAGAGATTGGTTACGCGGTCCAACAGTTATCGGTTCTCCGACAGATGTGACCAGCTCACTACCACTTCAAGGTACTAACTTTTTGATCTATTCTGTTCAAGTGGCACCTGTTAACAATTGGATGCACTCCCTTTTCAGTCAGTCAGTTAGATGTATCTTCATATGCACAAGTGAGATGAGATTTTTTAACATTACGTAGTAAGTTCTATTTTAAATATAATATTCTCTCAAAGAAAATACATAAAAATTTGACCTTAGCGACAATAAAGCAACACTTAGTGTAGTCATACTCATCAGACAAAAAGACAAAAGCCACCAGTCTGTTTGGTATTAGATTCAATAGAAGGTCCTTATTCTAATATATCATTTAAGTTGGTGACGAAAGCCGCTAGATGTCGCTAAGCGTTCTCAAATTCGCGAACTGAACTGTTATTAAATTATACAAAGACCAACTCCTACCCTATAAATAGAAAAAAATACAAAATATTTTAAATAACTTAAAAGAATAACAACATATTTAAAAAAACTGAAAAAATAGAATATATTCTAAAAAAAACTTGAAGAAATAACAAAATATTTATAAAAAACTGAAAAAAATACAATATATTCTAAAAAAACTTAAAGAAATAACAAAATATCTAAAAAAAACTGAAAAAATACAAAATATTTTAAAAAACTTAAACAAAATAACAACATATTTTAAAGAAACTTAATAAAAACATAAAAAAATACAATATATTTTAAAAAATAACGAAATATTTAAAAAAAAATATTGAAAAAATGCAATATATTTTAAAAAAACTTAAAGAAATAACAAAATATTTAAAAAAAAACTGAAAAACTATATTGCGCACAAAAGATAAAACCTTAATTCAATCAAAATATAAATACATTTACATGAAAGGTCTCGAATATAGTCATGAATAAAAGAAATATCAGAAAATCAAAATGTATTTGCTAAGTATTCATCACAACACAACGACATCTATGTTTGATTGCTGTACTACAGAGATAAGCATGGGGACACTATAACATCTATTCGTTTCCTAGTTTCTGATGATTTTACACAGATTCCTATTAATAAATATATTTTATTGTAAAACTAAATACTTACAACTGTGCAAACCTCTAAATAGGTAAAACAAATATACACTATGCATTTAACACAGACTCATTAATAATTAAATTAACTCCTTAGTTTTAGATTCTGCATCATAATAATCGGTATTTATACTATTAAAATAATATTTATACATAGCCAATTTTGTAAATGCTATGAAGTCATAATGAAAAGTGTACATTAGAGTCTTGCTAAAAGAGATCTATTCCAACCAACCTTAAACCTATTGCAGTATCACCAACGATTATCTAGATGTTGCATAAATGTGTCCACGATTCACAGTAAATGAGTTTTTAGTTGGAAGTTAAAACTTACATATTTGCATAGAAGCGGCGTTAGTTGAAGTGGGTCACTTTAAAACGCATAATGACTTGACTGTCATCTATTGTTAGAATTAGCATTCTATCTATAATAACTTCTCTTTATTGTTGTTTTGTATTGGTATCCTGTTTTCATAGACCACTCCAAGAATATTCAGACAGTGAACAATCACAGTGCTCACATCGGCATGCTGAAGCCAACAACAACAAGTATTTACCAACATTTGACCCAACCTTTTAAAGGAAGAGTGAATAGGCATCTTCTGGGTAAGCGCGCTCCACCTTAGGCCTCATCGTCACTTACCATCAGGTGTGACAGGGCATAATATAATTTTTATAAAAATTGCTTGTTCGCCGGCAATATTGTGACATTTAACATCAGTTTTTACTAAAACGACACATTTAAGACATGTAATATTCAATTTTAGTCTTCGAATCTTTAACTGGGCGACTTAAAATTTGACACGAGTTAAATTAGTTTCATCTCTATCGTCATAACATAACTCATAATAGTGTATGATAGCGTTAGAAAAAATGTACCTAATGTTATCAAGTTTTAAAAAGTATGCCTTCAGAATTGGGTCCATATATACTCATAATATAGGTCATTTTATGTTATAGGTATGACATATAGGTAGTAAACATAAATAAATAATTGAAAACACATAGCAACATTAATAACTCTTTTGTATTAGACAACAATGCACCTGGTCAAATTTTAAGTCGCCCAGTTAAAGATTCGAAGACTAAAATTGAATATTACATGTCTTAAATGTGTCGTTTTAGTAAAAACTGATGTTAAATGTCACAATATTGCCGGCGAACAAGCAATTTTTATAAAAATTATATTATGCCCTGTCACACCTGATGGTAAGTGACGATGAGGCCTAAGGTGGAGCGCGCTTACCCAGAAGATGCCTATTCACTCTTCCTTTAAAAGGTTGGGTCAAATGTTGGTAAATACTTGTTGTTGTTGGCTTCAGCATGCCGATGTGAGCACTGTGATTGTTCACTGTCTGAATATTCTTGGAGTGGTCTATGAAAACAGGATACCAATACAAAACAACAATAAAGAGAAGTTATTATAGATAGAATGCTAATTCTAACAATAGATGACAGTCAAGTCATTATGCGTTTTAAAGTGACCCACTTCAACTAACGCCGCTTCTATGCAAATATGTAAGTTTTAACTTCCAACTAAAAACTCATTTACTGTGAATCGTGGACACATTTATGCAACATCTAGATAATCGTTGGTGATACTGCAATAGGTTTAAGGTTGGTTGGAATAGATCTCTTTTAGCAAGACTCTAATGTACACTTTTCATTATGACTTCATAGCATTTACAAAATTGGCTATGTATAAATATTATTTTAATAGTATAAATACCGATTATTATGATGCAGAATCTAAAACTAAGGAGTTAATTTAATTATTAATGAGTCTGTGTTAAATGCATAGTGTATATTTGTTTTACCTATTTAGAGGTTTGCACAGTTGTAAGTATTTAGTTTTACAATAAAATATATTTATTAATAGGAATCTGTGTAAAATCATCAGAAACTAGGAAACGAATAGATGTTATAGTGTCCCCATGCTTATCTCTGTAGTACAGCAATCAAACATAGATGTCGTTGTGTTGTGATGAATACTTAGCAAATACATTTTGATTTTCTGATATTTCTTTTATTCATGACTATATTCGAGACCTTTCATGTAAATGTATTTATATTTTGATTGAATTAAGGTTTTATCTTTTGTGCGCAATATAGTTTTTCAGTTTTTTTTTAAATATTTTGTTATTTCTTTAAGTTTTTTTAAAATATATTGCATTTTTTCAATATTTTTTTTTAAATATTTCGTTATTTTTTAAAATATATTGTATTTTTTTATGTTTTTATTAAGTTTCTTTAAAATATGTTGTTATTTTGTTTAAGTTTTTTAAAATATTTTGTATTTTTTCAGTTTTTTTTAGATATTTTGTTATTTCTTTAAGTTTTTTTAGAATATATTGTATTTTTTTCAGTTTTTTATAAATATTTTGTTATTTCTTCAAGTTTTTTTTAGAATATATTCTATTTTTTCAGTTTTTTTAAATATGTTGTTATTCTTTTAAGTTATTTAAAATATTTTGTATTTTTTTCTATTTATAGGGTAGGAGTTGGTCTTTGTATAATTTAATAACAGTTCAGTTCGCGAATTTGAGAACGCTTAGCGACATCTAGCGGCTTTCGTCACCAACTTAAATGATATATTAGAATAAGGACCTTCTATTGAATCTAATACCAAACAGACTGGTGGCTTTTGTCTTTTTGTCTGATGAGTATGACTACACTAAGTGTTGCTTTATTGTCGCTAAGGTCAAATTTTTATGTATTTTCTTTGAGAGAATATTATATTTAAAATAGAACTTACTACGTAATGTTAAAAAATCTCATCTCACTTGTGCATATGAAGATACATCTAACTGACTGACTGAAAAGGGAGTGCATCCAATTGTTAACAGGTGCCACTTGAACAGAATAGATCAAAAAGTTAGTACCTTGAAGTGGTAGTGAGCTGGTCACATCTGTCGGAGAACCGATAACTGTTGGACCGCGTAACCAATCTCTGATAATATTACATAAATTTACCTTAATAACGTGACATTGTGAACTGTACCAATATAATGTATTATTAAAGCTTGCCACCGTCTAATTTTTACGACTATGGTTTTTACTTTACTTTGAACGGAAAAAATATAAACTAGGAAAACGAATTGAAGTATCTTTGAGTTAGGGCTCTACTACATTTCAATCTATCATCTGCTTAAATCATAATCGTTGTGCATACTAATATGAAACGAAAATAGATCCTATCAGTAAATTATATTTGTTGCATGTTTCTACTAGGTACTCAAGTTCTGAGTATTTATAGTAATAAGCAGTTTACTTCTCTGAGCCACTTCTGTTACAAATACTTTCTAGAAATCGAGTATACGCAATTGGAATCGATGATAAAACATTCAGATTCCTGTTCTAACTTAATCTCAGACGGGTACAATAAAATAATTCAAAGCCATAACCCAATCAATTCCGCAAGCAAACCTACGGGCGAAACCTATAGTATGTGGCGAGTATTGTTTAGTTTATATTTACTTTAAGATTAATGATGTTTCCATGAGTGATTTTCTCCAAATGTTATCTGAGGACACTTTATATAATGATTCATAAAAATTTTAACTATTCATTTAAAAAATAGAGTATATGAGAAAAGAAAAATAATAATAATTAGATACCTTTGTAATGTGTAGGTAAGGATAAGAAGAAATGGGTATAAAATTAGTGTGTACGAAAGTTAGTTTATAATAAAACAGGATAATTAGAAACCAATGAAATATTTATTTTAAAAAATAAAAGTATATTAACCCAATTTTACATTAGTTACACGTTCAGGAGTTACTATTTCTTATCAACATCTAAGAAAAATTTTGTACAGCCGTCCCTAGTAGCCACCTGTTTGGTTATATTATAAATCAAATCACTTGTAGTCTGAAAAAGTTTGTCGTTTTCTGACGTAACGTAATATTTAACACGTACATCCGCATGCTTCCAGTAATCAACGGGTAGAACATTTTTCAATTTCTTCATATCGAATACTTCAATCTTAACAAGGTGACTCGCATATGGTCCATCATCACTATTCGATGAAATATATGAGGTCCCGTCTCCGTGAGCCCGAGCTACATTTGAAGATTGCTTTCTGGGTTTCTTCACCTTTGGTTTCTCAAAAAAAGCATCAATGCTTCTCTTCACAGTGTTTTGTATAACTTTGGTTGGAGCAACCTGAGTTTCATCATCACCGCTTAGATCGGGACAGGTGGGGAAATAATAGTTATTGAATGTATAATCACAATCAGGAATCAATGCCTGAAACAAGTTAAATCAGGTTATTATGTATGTTGGTAAAAATGATGTAATCATTTAGAGAGTTTCACACATTAAAAATAACGTTAAAATTATCAAAGTTGATCGCAACATAAAAATATATATACATAACCTCCTTCCTTATATATAATAATTTGTTGCATGATTACACAAAATACACATAGAAACAAAGTTATGTTTATAAAATAAAAAATAAAGGTAACTTACAGACATAGTGGAGGTAGTGGACACTTTTCTCTCTCTCTGAGACTTGTTATGAATAACGGATAAATCCGAACTGTGGTATGATGAACAAACTTGGCTGTTTAAATACCCACTCAAATGGTAAGATAAAATATGATTGTGTGGAACGGAATGCATTCCTACGATACTACGATAATAGAGGAATTTAAAGCATGATACAAACGTACATATGTTTAACTGCCAGCGCAAAAAATGGTAAGATAAAACATGATTGTGAGGAACGGAATGTGTCATTACGATAAAAATACAATTCAAAAATGCATAAAAACGCAATGTCTTTCTCGGTATCCTGAACATATAGAGGTCGGATTGTGCTAAAGTGTTTGTTGAGACATAAGTTAAATGAATAATGTTTTGAAAAGAAACAAATATACATAATTATTTATCTTTTATTGAAGTGCTGATGATTCCTTGGATTAAAATATACAATTTCTAAAGTGAAAAAGTTGCAATAAAACATTTTATAACATTGTGTACTATTTTTTTGTGTTCAGTTATAAAAAAATTATCGTTTTTGGATGTTTTTATACATATTTAGCTTATTAAGAACATACTCTCATTATTTTAGGAAATAGGTTAATGTATTAAAATGTGATTAGACTGCAGTTGTATGGTACAGTAATATTTCTTTTTAATGTTAGAAGTTGGACTCTAATAGGAAGGTATTAATGTGTACTATTATTGAACTTATCCCTTGACTTGGAACACACACACTACTGCAAACAATTAGTGGCGATAATGAGTCAAGGTGATTATCAAACATAATGCATGAATGATTAACCAAAGAGTAGAAATAAACAGACAGTTTAGTACTGAATAATGTATAAATGTAGCATGCTTGATATTGATTTAAACTCCATCGGCTGTCTTTCTTTTCAAAATGACACAGTGACGATGCCCAATAGAATATTATCAACCACGGGTAATAAAGGAAATGGGTTCCGATAACATTTAAAGCAGGATTTCTAATACAAAAGCACCGATGACTAACTCCTAGCTAGAATGACAAGATTGAACTTGTTTTTGAACTTGATGCGTTATGTATTAAATTAGTGTTATATATTATAGTTTTGTGTAATGTGTAGCTATGTAAGTTATATTAAATAATGTTTTCAAAATAAAGAAATATACGCAATTAAAGACTATTGATTTATGTACCTATTCAACCTACTCCTTGATAAATACATGTTTAAAAGTATAATAAAACAAGATCTTTAAAACCAATATAATATTTATTTAAAAATATAAGTAGATTAACCCTATTTTACATTAGTTACACGTTCAGGAGTTACTATTTCTTATCAACATCTAAGAAAAAATATTTGTATTGCCGTCCCTAGTAGCCACCTGTTTGGTTATATGTAGTTGATAAACACACACACACGCACACACACACACACACACACACACCAACCCTTATATCATTCTAATATTCACCAATTAAAACATATTTCACAAAGTCATAAAAATATAAGTATCACAACCGCTTATCAATGACAGTGAAAAATAATTCAAACCCAATCAACTAACCAAACCATTGTGACGCATAAATAATTCCTAAATATTCAGAACCTTAAATTATTAGCTACATGATCTCCAAACGCGAAATGTACAGCGAGCGCGCTGCGGACCCCTAACACCAACGATAAGCTCCGAGTCACAATCAACTAACGATAACAAAATACTGCATAACTAGTCAACTTATTACTTTGAAACGAAAGTCTAACTATAGTGGGTTTTTTCGAATATAATTAATAATCATATAGTTCAAAATTGCATGTAAAATGTACTCAGCGAATAGCTACGTATGCTCACGCTCCCGTTTTTGAACCTTATTGTAACACTGATAAAGACGGTTATTAATTGTGCAATATATTCACATATGACACCGCAAACACCAAAATCTACGACTGACCAACACCAATTTAAGTAGATCTATCCATTCTTAATTCCGCAAGCAAACCCACGGGCGAAACGTATGGCACCGCAAACACCAAAATCTACGACTGAGAGGTAGTCATGCATCGTTTTTAAGGACAAATTCTAAGAAATGGAGCTATAACACGAAAGTTGTGCAAAACTATTTAACACCTGTTTGTGGTGAATATTGTTTAGTATATATTTACTTTAAGTTTAATGGTGTTTCCTTGAATAATTTCCTCCAAATGTTTTCTGATGACACTTTATGTAATTATGTAATAATTCATGAAATTTTTATGTCTCTATTTTAAATTAGTTTTATATATTCTAGTTTTTGTGTAATGTGTAGCTATGTAAGTTATATTAAATAATGTTTTCAAAATAAAGAAATATACAGAATTAATTATCTTTTATTTAAGTACTACGCTCTTAACAATTCCATACATAAATGGTTTAACCCACTGGGAACCTCAACTAGTTCACTCACAACCGCTTATCAATCACAGTGAAAAATAAACCAAAATCTACGACTGACCAACACCAATTTAAGTAGATCTATCCATTCTTAAATCCACAAGTAAACCCGCAGGCGAAACATATGGCATACACCGATCGCGCAAGTAAACCCGCAGGCGAAACATATGGCACAGCAAACCAAAATCTACGACCAACGCCAATTTAAGTTGAACTGTCCATACATCAGTCGCGCATGCAAACCCGCAGGCTAAACATATGGCATACACCGATCGCGCAAGTAAACCCGCAGGCGAAACATATGGCACAGCAAACCAAAATCTACGAACAACGCCAATTTAAGTAGATCTATCCATTCTTAATTCCGCAAGCAACCCCAGGGGCGAAACATATGGCACCGCAAAACCAGTCAACTTATTACAATAAAACGAAAGTCACTATGGTGCGTTTTTCGGTTATAGTTTATAATCATATTTTAATAAAGTTCAAAATTGCATGTAAATGCCAGACTAAGACTCAGCGATAAGCTACCGAGCCACCTCTTATCGCACCAAGGATGTATGTTTCGACCAACATAAGCTGACCCCCGGTTTCATACTAACTCTACGAAATCAAGGGCCAAATTAAGCGACCAGATTTTCATACATTTTGTGGGCCAGAACCGGCCAATCCCTACTACTTACATGTGTCATATTCGGATAAGTGTTTAACTATCAAAGTTATACGCCAAACGCTTATCTTGCCTATGCTTGCCGTGTGGTTTCCGGTAGAGTAGAATAAGACCACTCCAACTCTTCCCGTGGATGTCGTACAAGGCGACTAAGGGAATACATTATAAAACATCAATCAGGCCTCCCCAACCCGTCTGGCCAGCGCGGGGAGTGTAGACCAAATCCTCCGTCTGTTTTCGGCAGATGAGAGAGGGTTGTGCTCCTGCAGTGGAGACAAAAATAACCTGATGATGAAACGCTTATCAGAGTAAATAAAAAGCCCAACGGTGTAGGCCCGCTGGTCCAGCGGAAATGGTAGCCGGAAGTAAGTTGATGAGAAAAGCGAAGGACCGGATGTAGCGACGGGTACTGGGGAAGACCAATTATAGTGGACACCAACAATTTGAGGATGTTTCTTAAATTATTATTTACTAGCTGTTGCCCGCGACTTCGTACATGTGGACAACTTAATATTACAAATTATTAAATATTTCCCGTAGGAATAAGATGTTTTTCGCGATAAAAACTATCCTATGTCCAATCCAGGACCTAACCTATAGGTGTGCAAAGTTTCATCCCGATCCGTCCAGTGTTTGAAGCGTGATTGAGTAACAAACGTCTAAATATCCAAACTTTCGCATTTATAATATTAGTAGGATTGCACATTTTAAAACTATACAGTTTCGAATATCAAAGGCGAGCTTATCTACAAAAGAGATACCTATCTTTCAGACAACCTTACAGGGTGTGAGACAAGGTAGTAAGAGCGAGGAAGGCAAAATAAGTGCATAATAAACTACATAATAACTATAGACTACCTGAACTACTTATATTATAAAATAATAATAAGAAATCATGTCCCGAATCATGCGGGGCTCTGATGAGGTGGACAATCATTTCCCTAGATATTCATGGTACCACAATGTGTTTCAACACGGACGGAGACGGGCGGCGATGTTGTTCGAAACACATCACGTTACGCCAAGAGGTATCACAGGGCCAAAACGGGCGAAGGAAAGTCGCTTTGCGACGTTTGTCAGGATCGCGTAAAGTGGCAAGACATCGTCTCTGCGTACCCCTCTGGAATGCGTGAGCATTATGTATGTAGGTATGTATAATAAATAATAATAACATAACTATAATACACTTACGTAAATACATCATAACATGTTATAATTAAACATTCCAAACCTAAAATAAAACTTGGTATAAGAGACATTTCAGCAGATGGAGGACTAAAAATATAACAGGAGCTCGTATAAAGCGTAACAACTTTGAGCGTTAACCTCGTAATTATGTTGTGCGAACATTTTTGTCCCGTAACGTCTGAAATATCCGCTGAAATGTTTTCGTGTCAGTGTGTCATAACGTAACTGGTGTGTCGATTTGTACCAAGGGCGTTACGACGTTTTTTCTCGCATTGACACAAACAACGACACGTAGCTCTGGAATGTTGATTGCTTTTGTGGTAGCGCGTTCTTTTAACTATCGTAGGCCATTTTCGACTCGTTATTATTCTAAATATAAATACCACTATCACAATGAAATAGGTAAAACCGCTAAACCGCCATTTTGGAAAGTTTACATAAATAAAATTCTGACAAAAAAATGCTTCTTTGTATATTCATGGCCGTTGAAAAAAAAAACCTTTGGAATAAGTATGCCATCTAATCGTCCAGCCAGTCTTTATATTTTGCGAGATAGATTTTCACATTGAGTAATACTGTATTTATATATGTATATTTATTTGAGTTTATGTATGTAATATATATATAGGTATTATTATAATTTGTTTTTAATATTGCTTAAGCTATATATACTTTTATTTAACTGCACAGCCTCCCTTTCTCTGCTATTCTTAGCCTCTACCCAAGGATTGAGGTTGAGGAAGGTTTCTGGAAGAAATCGCGTTTAGCGAATACGACTGCTTGGATACATGAATGTAAGCTACTTTATTATCTGTGTATTTATTTATCGTAAAATAAAGACGAATTGAATTGTACCCCGAACTCCAACAAACCAAAAAGAAATTAATATTAACTTGAAATAAAAAATAAAGTTAATTGGTTTTCGACCAAGTGGTGCTCTAGTAGTATTTCTCTTGCTACTATTTGTAGGACTACCGTTGTTCTGGGAGTAACTAAACCTATAATCAAGTATCAAAGTAACACCAACAGAGTAAAACAAAACAGAAACTGGACAGTTATTACAATGTTACACACACATACAGACGGGATTTCATCAAATTATTTTGTTTAATTTCTAAATTTTCACTCCATTATAATTATAATGTGTAGAAATAAGTACCTACTTACCTGTTGAAGAAGAAATAATACGATATACTCGTATATATACAATACGATACAACATTTATAAAGAAGAGCGGTACCTCCCAACAAAGACCCTCCAAGCCTTAAACGGAGACACCTGCCCCGGAATTATTATGTAACTTTTTCTAATGAAATAAAGATTATTATTATATTATCAGACGATGAAGTGAGAAGTAATATAGTTTTGGTTTCCTGCAGGAAGTTTTAGTAAAACTTAGTTTCTATTCGTCTTTGTAAAACTGGCTACCTATATGTTTGCATAATGTCATGGAATCGGAAACATAGATAGATAAATAGATAAACTCTTTATTGCACAAAAATTAAGGATAACAATAAAATAGGTACAGATTTTTGGAAAGTGTACAAAGGCGGCCTTATCGCTTAAAGCGATCTCTTCCAGGCAACCTTTCAGAAGGACAATAAGAAAGACATAGCGACAGAGTATTGCAGGTGAAAGAAGAGAAATTTAATTTTAGAACATGGTAAATACTTAGTAAAAATATTACACAATTAAATTTACATACAAATATACTTAAATACATACCTATGCATACATATATAGTTGAAACATACAAATAAATCATTTTCGGATTTATAATAGGTATTTGTTTAAGCAATTAAAGATTTAATATTTACTTGACAAAAACATTTTAATCTAATATAAAACCCACCAACTAAACTAATAATAATTCAAATAATTTTTCAAGAGTTTCATTCAAGAGTTAGTTTTTTCTCTATAAATGTTGGTAATTTTTCTAATTCTGTAAATTCTAGTTCAGTAAATTTTATACCCAAGATGAACATATAACCTTATGAGACGTGGTGTAGGTATACTTAGTTCATCAAAACTACGAACAGAACAATAACTAATAACGATATTTAGTTACGAATACTTAACCGTTTCTTGTAAGGCCCATTTCATCGGGACCGTGAACATGACGCAGATCGTCAGAGGCGAAAGCCTTATCGTGTTTCAGTCGAGGCGAATAATTCCATTTTCTTAGTTATTAATTGTACTCAGAAATTGAGATTAATGTAGTCTGTTATGAATAAGGCTACTTGAAGAAATTACTACATTACCTAAGGTGGAAATTAAGAGATGTTGGAGTAGTTGCCGAGTACTCATACTTGAATTCAAATTTAGTCGTAATACTTTGCTTAAATGTCTTCACCCATCCTGTTATTAATAATAATCATTTATTTCAGACAAAGTCCATAATTTGTTAGTAATATAAAGAATACAAAAAAATAAAATAAAACTTAATCTATGTTAGTAATAAATTAATGGTGCATTAAAAGACAGAACAACACTTATTTTCTATATGAGACACCGGAAGCGAACACGTGTGTTTGATTCCAGTGTCTCATAATAGGACTCTCAATTTTATTTATAACAACGCACAGGAGACTGTTCGAGCTGCCCCTCACACGGCGCATCAGGGACGCGGTTCTTTTGCGAATAATTGCGAAAAAATCGGCAGTGCGCGCCTCCGCGAACATTCCCGATGCGCTGCAGAAGCGTGGCAGCCCCAAAATTATTACTATTAAGTATACTATTAACCTGAATGAATCGCGTTATTGCTAAGAAAGCGTGGGCGCCGCGAGGAAGCGAGCACCTCACCTGTTTAACCCAAAAAGTTGGAGTAGTCCCACGTCTATCGAACCTTTGAGGTACGCTAACAAAAATATCAGAGTGTCGGGTTTGATCGATTGAGCCCAGTGCCAAAATAACACGCCCACGCCACGGTAGGCAAATAATGGTGTAGAGTGACTGAATGTATCACAGAGCTGTAATAGTATGGAGAAGGCGTGGTAGAGAAAAACACTTATTGAAATACTATCACTAATATTGTCCGATAGGTACATAAGACAGGTATACAAATTTTGCACTGTAAATACAAGTAACGGGTAAAAATAATCTATTTATAACTGCATTAAAACTATAATTGTGTATCAATTAAGAGTTGGTGGTTAACACTTTTAACCGTCGCGACGATATGATTAATTTAAACGTATTGAAGCTTAATTTGTATTTTTGTAAGTACGAGTAAATCTGAAGATTATCTCTGATCCTGACGAAATATAGACGTATATTTCTATATTCCACAGGTCCCACAATGATAATTTAATTGTATGCCAAACGTGATATAACTTAATAATCTATTGATGAAAACTTACGACATTTGTCCCTTTATTTCATCCTACTTTTGTTTATAAATAACCACAATGGAATAAATTCCAAATCTTTCAGATCTAAACTTATGTAACCTCTTAACTAGCACACTGACAAAAGGTGCAGCTATTTTATAACTTAACTAGCTGTGCCCGCGGCTTCGCTCGCGTGGACTAAAAAATCCGCTCCCCTTCCCGCTCCCGCTCCCACACCTACTGCCAGTCCCACTGTCACACCCACTCGATGAAAGACATTTTATGGCAAAAAAATTTACACCTTGGGTTACATTATTGAAGTTTTAGTAGGGATCCCTATTTTTTTATAGTAATTAATATAGTCTACGTTACTCAGGGATAATGTAGCATTCTAATAGTGAAAGAATTTTTGAAATCTTTCCTCTTTATAATATTAGTGTAGATACGAGTAGGTCCATAGTCAGGGTATATCGGTTGTAATAACACCAATATACGTCAACTATGGACCGATTTAATAGCTTTTGGTTAGCTGTGCATATATCGCCAGTGTGCTAGTGGGCTTTTTTTTTATCATAAATTGATCGTCATCCATAATTTAATATTTATTCCCATAGAAAACTAGCTTTCATAACTCTTCAATACACTTACGTTGAAGCGATTCATTCGCTCGGAAAGTGGTTCGATGAATAAATTACGTAATACTAGTAGCTCAGAATACAAACTACCCATACAGAAATAGCTGAATTGAAATTCTGTAACAGTGATCTGTAGGGTAATGAGGAAGATATCTACTTGCTATTTTTCAGTTTTTTCCTCTTCTAGAGGTATTATCATTACTGAATATTGAAGATCATTAGAGCGACTGAACTCTTTATTATAATGGCGGTTAACAATGGGCGGTAATATTTTTATATTTATGCCCTTTAAAATGGAAGTGGAGGATTATCATTTTGCTTGCGTATAACATAGTGTTTATAATAATCAGCCTTTTCAGCTTCGTTTGTTCATTCATTGTTATTATAATAGAGAAGTGTACCACACTCTCTCCACGTAAGTATAGACTTCAAAGGATGCTGAAATTTCACAAACCTAGCTTGGCAGATACTTACGAACGGTGCCTAGTAGTTGAAATGGGAATTGATTACAGACTCTTACTTCCTGCTATGATATTGTTTAAACTGATTGCATGATCAATTCAATGGCGTGTTACGCAGTACAAGCACAATCGATTAGTGATTTGACTACATGCATTTTTGGTGACCTATCAAAATTGATATCGATACTGACGAGGTTTTTTTGTCCTTCTTTCTGATTGTGACTCTAATAAAAATTTACTAGTTTTAAAACTATTAAAACTTAGTAAGGTACTTATATGCAATAAAGTATTTTGACTTATTCTTGTTTTTTTAGTTTAACTTGAATACTTCTGGCCCGATGAAACTGAAACTCTAACATACATGTAAAAAATTGACCGGCAATGAAGGTAAAATTATAGAAATTCTCTTTATAGGAAAACTAAAAATGTTAATTTACAGAACCCGTACATTGTGTATGACGTATATAACCCAGGAGATGTTTTAACCATCTCATGGTAACAACTAAGGGATTTAGCAGTCTAGACGTGACTGGGTCTGGACAAGACAATTCACAAGTTGCATACTTATTGGGAAACAAACCGAAACAAACTTGTGAATACCTAACTGCTTATGAAGTCTGCCAATTATCATTTTAAGGTCACTTGGGGGACCTGTTGTTTAATCTCGGTGAAACTTAGCGACCGACAGTTTTGAAACATTGTGAATAATTAAAACTTCATTAAGTACTGTGGATTAGTGTAGCTCAGTTGGGAATGAACATTTGATAATCTTACTATGGTGGGTGTATACACTATTTATCTCACTCAGCGAGCTATAAGTAACTTCACTGCTAAGGAGATACTTTGAATATTAATGGAGTATGTTTGAAAATATATCCGAAACCTATTTTTATTGTATTTTATACGTTTATTATTTGTATTGGTACTAATGGTACTAATGTTAATTCAGCTTCGCAAAATCTTTATTAATTGTATGCAAACTTGATTTTTAAAAGATGTGTTGCGTGAAGTTTGTTGCGCCGTTTCTTCTTCACAGCGCTAACACCTAGAAAGCGGTAGTCGATAAAAAAAATGACGTGTATAAATGTACCAAGTGTACTCATATGCAATAAATGATTTTGACTTTGACTTATTACCAGTTTAACATTACAGCATGGTTTGTGATCCATTTTTATGTTTAATTCTAAAATTGCATCGATTTTATGGAATTGTTATCGCGCTGTTTGCGCGACACGAGAGATTGACGCTATAAGTTAGAAAGAGAAGAACTTATGTTGTTGCCCTCTCTCGATCTACTATGCTTCCGCGCTGGGAGAAGCAACCTTACAATAATTTACGAACACACATACACACAAACGCGTATGGAAAGGCTGGTGCCTCAGTAATAAAAGTAGGTGATTAAACCTGTTTGCTTGTATTGACCGATTAATTTGATTAACCGAGGATGTGCTTGGGATGTCGGAGTCTCACCTTATTTTATGAATTACAGATTAGGACATTTATAATAGGTCTACCGTTTCTATTTCCTCTTTCTTTGCAAGTTACTTACCGATTTCATTTTCCGTCTGGAAACCAAACACAAACATTGTACCTTGTGCAGACAATATCGACTGTATAACAATAATAATCAAATTATCGGCCCGTTGAGAGCTGCTTGTTGGAAAACAGAAGGGGAAGCCGGTTCATGTTTCCCCCTAGTTGTTTGCCGAGGGAAAAGTTTTTAAAATGTAGTTCTGGTTGCTTTTGATAGATAGAGAGGGAGGTGAACCATTTTAAAGGTTTTCAGTTTTAGTGAAACACGGAATATAAAGTAAAAAGGAAGCTTAGATAACTCTTTTGTAAGATTGACAGTTAACATTAAAATTGGACATTTATGAAAGTAGAAAATAATGGCTTGAAAACTCAGACTAAAAACGAAAAATCTATCAGCTAAATCATTATATCTATGTAGACTAAAAACTCAGCTTGAAAATGATTGCAAATAAAAATAAATTATTTACATTTTTATAAATTGGTCTGAGCATTATGATGTAGTAAGGCGTATATAGGTATTTTTTTTACAGCATACCTTTGAGTATAAGAAACCAATTAAAGCATCAGGCAGACAGCAGCTCACGTTATTATGAAAATATACAGACTACACTGCACTAGCGAACAATAAGAGAGTCGAGAGAGTTACAAAAACTGTACTAGCTCTTAAACTACACAATATATATTCTTGAAATATATTTTTTTCTCTCTGGTGTAAACAGCTTGACTGATACGTTTAGGTAGGTATCTTTGTATCATTTCGTGAGGTACACCTCCGGCATCCATACCCTAGACAGCTACAATCAGGTCTCATCCAAGCTATTACCTGGCGGAGATCCAAGGGCTCAGAATGATCTCGAATGTATGAAAGAGGCCCGTAGCACAAGTTTCTTTTGCTCGATAATTGCTAACAATAGTCTTCGTTTTCTTGTAGAAATCTTTGACCATTAACAGCGACCTACAACTGTCAGACCGTCTGCTCAATAATAGCACGTCTAAATCAGTAGCATGCTCATGGCGAGTTCACATTTGCATTGGTTTAGCATGCTATTTACAAGCATGCTAACTGAAAAAACATTGTACTAAATACACATGTTCAGGATTTTCCGTTTAAATTGAGTATTCGCCATACAAAGTTGAAAATTATACTCATTTAAGTGAACCAACTGATCAACAACGTTCTATTAATGACAGTTTCTTGCAAAATGAACTTAACAAAACTATTCAGTACTGGCATGCTAAAGCAAACACGATCCGACGTGCTTGCTACTAGCATACCCTTCAACCCACATCACAGGTAGCATGCTCAAAATTAAGCGGCATGCGATTTAGTAGTTTACTCAAAATTAATATGCTCATTATTAGCACGTGCTTGATACACATGCTAGTAGGTAGCATTTGCTCGATATAAGCATGCTTTTGTATTCTATTGAGCATGTGTATGTGCCTTTAGCCATAAAACATTTAATGTATTTCAGTAAAATTAATATAGAAATAACTCGCTGTCACGAAATGATGACTAGGCTGTTGGATTACGAAACATCGAAATGCTTTTAATTCAGTTGTTCATCTCTTGTCCATTCTAATAGCGTATAATGACACGACATGCTTCGCTGATTGCGTTTTTCAATTAGGGTCAGCTCTATTGTAATGCGTTTGGATGTAGATGGACTAGTTTCTAATTGACTAAATTCAGTCAGTCAGATTAAACTTCAGTTCAATTCAGAAAAGTCGGCACGGAAAAACATTCGTAAAAAAATCAATTTATGTATGCTGTTACTTACTACACAGGCAGTCAAATTCAAATTCAGTTCAAGGCAGGAAAAGTCGGAAAATCATTCGTCTGAAGTAAATTCAATTCTTGTGTGTAGTAACCAGAACGCTCTCTAATTACAATAACCTTATAATAACATATACCAATTCAATTCTATTATTATAAATCTTTTTTGTTAAGTCACCAAATACGTACGTTTTCTCTATCACAGTATTTTAATTAATACATTTATACATAGATCTTGATACTATTTTTTACAAAATTCAGCTCAATGTGTCCTATTGTTTTATAGTTAACAGGCGTACAAACAGACAGACGGCCAAAAAACTTCGCTAAAAGGGTATCCATTTGGAACCCTAATCATGCACTACTGATGTCTGTCAATTACTTAAAAACTCAAGAAACGAGTCATTAGATGATTATATATATAGTCAGAAAGTGTGATCTCTCCACACTAATGTAATTTTTTTTATTTTACAAAACTTTCTGTAGATGCATATACTTAGAATCGTCAATTTAAACATTGGTAGCATCAAAGTCAGAGTCAAAATCATTTATTGCATATGAGTACACTTGGTACATTTATACACGTCATTTTTTTATCGACTACCGCTTCCTAGGTGTTAGCGCTATGAAGAAGAAACGGCGCAACAAACTTCACGCAACACATCTTTTAAAAATCAAGTTTGCATACAATTAATAAAGATTTTGCGAAGCTGAATTAACATTAGTACCAGGCATCTTTGTCAGTCAAATAATCGTTTATTTTATAAAAGGCTTTCTTACAAAGTTGTTTTTTTAATGTGAATCTTAAACATAACATCGGTAGGTCACAGTTATAGTACCTATTAAACTATCGTGGAAGAGTGCCACAATGAATTCTTTCATTCATTTAGTCAAAGTCAAGTCAAATTATAAAATATATATATGTATATCTAAAATTTAAGTAAATGTCAACAATATATAAATAAATCCATCCACATAACGAACGTAATGAACCGTTTCTTGAGCCGACTTTGATTGTACCAGTCATCATAATATCAAACCTTAGACGTCCATTACTGGACATAGGACTTCCCCAATGAACGGCACCACACCTGGTCCTACCCCCTCCGCATACAGCCGCTTCCGGCCACCTTCTTTAGGGCGTCGGGCTGGGTGTCCCACCGATCCACGGTCTCAACTCCAGAACTCGTCTGCCCCAACGGTCGTCAGCTTTCTTATCCTTTCGGCTATGCCGGTTACCTTCGTTCTTCATCGGATCTCCTAATTATAGCCTTCATAAACATAGCCTTCTCCAAAGCTCGCTGAGCGACTTGAAATTTGTACCAGTAATAATTAGTATTCTTTGCCTGTACCTTGGCAGGACGGGGAATCAAACTTGAACCTCTCAAATCTTGACATAGTAAGCCGCATCATCCCCTCTGCGCCACTGATGCTCTCGCAACCTTTGTTATAGAAAGTGAACGTTTACGTTTTCCATTTCGCTCGCTTTTTAAATTGGCTCTACTCTAATGTATTGAGAGTCGATAGTCGCTTATTGCCTACAGAACAGTCCCGCTTGTGGGATTCCACTGGAATTTCCAGCTTTGTAAATAGGAACTGTGGAAAATTTACGGTTTTGGTAAGAGTATAAAAGTTGCTAGTCACATTACAAACTTATTGATTATTCCCAACGTTTATTAGATAGAAGAGGTTAGACGTTAGATAGAAGAGGTTAGAAAAAATAAAGATTTCGATAAGTTGTAAAGTAAGATGCAATAAAACAGATATGTAATATATGTACGTAGATATTCGATCGAATAACAATCGTGGGCTAATCAGCTCCATATTGACTGCTATGCAATTATATACCTTTCGCTTACAAAATAGCGTTCCTAACACAATAGCAGCTGCTAAAATTGAGTTAGTAGGTTTAATACACGTTTAGCCGACGAAATGAGTATTTTAAATATGCATCAAAATTCGGGCAGTCAGATGTCAGATTTCAATTTTTATCAAAACTTTGAAAATTTCTTTATATTTTAGAAATTAACTTGATAAATAAAAAACGCAACGTCCATCCGTTTATTTGTCTGTCAGTGTGATTATAACTTGATTTTTATTTATTTTAAGAAAACTTACAGCTATTTATATCTAAGTACATGACATATATAGTGAAAAAAGCCAATTAAAAGTATCCACTTCTAGAAACAACCATTTATCCGATTTACGTATATTTTACACTCATATATATGTTTCTGGCCATGTTTTAGTATATATTTTGTTACGTTAAGTAACATAACAAGAAATAGGGAGTAACATAATTCTGTAGTCCACGCGAGCGGAGCTGCGTGTATATCTAGTAGTGTACATAATTGAGCGCGACAAACTCACTTTAGATAGCCAATGATACCTACTACTAAACAAATACTTGCACCATGAACATGATATAAATATGATATGTAGTACATGATACTGTATTATGTAATATTACATATATATAAATACACCCCCCCACACACACACAAATCCACACACAAACACACCCCCCAATATCCACACACAACCAAACATACACACCCATTGATCCACACACACACATTGCTAAATCAAATGCAAAGAGTCTAGCCACACAACACTAGTGTGAGGTCTAGATGTATCTGTTAGTTTCTGAAATACTTTATGTACTAATTATATTATGAGTTGTAAGAATTGTTATGAAAAACGAAATAAATTATTATTATTATTACTGACGTTTAGACGAATCCAACAACATCCCACATAAGTCGGTATGAATAACCATTATCCTCCAATCGAATAACCACAGTCGAATCAAATAGAACTACCCTACGTTAAATATAGAAGCTATCGATTAATTAATACAGGTTAATACATTGAGATTAATCCAACAACACCCCACTTGCATAAGTCGGAATAAGTAAACATTATCCTCTAATCGAATAACCACAGTCGGATAAAATAGAACTACCCTACGTTATATTCTAGAAGCTATCGATTAAATAATACAGGTGATACGTTGAGAATAATGCTACTTGCATAAGTCGACAAATAAACAGTATCCTCCAATAAATTAACCACAGTCTGATGAAATAGATAGGTATTATCCCGCTTTATATTATAGAAGCTTTCGATTAATTTATCCCGTATAAATGATGTCGTAAAAAACCCCTTCAAATATTGCGGTTCCGAGTGAAACGTGTTCATTTTTTTGATGACGTCAGCACAGGCTGTACCCCTTCTGATATATTGGTGAAATATTGGTGCAAAAACCTCCTCCCGTCACAGGCAGGCGGGTGAGAGGAGCTCTATGGAATATTTATGACAACCCCATGTGAAAGGGCTCTGACCTGCTTTTTGAAACAACGTAAAATGCGAGTGTGGTTGAAATGTTACAGAAAATGTACTGTCAGATCACATTTGCGCCGGGAGTTGGGAGTATTTGGAAATACACCTAACAAACTTGACGCTACCGACTAGAGTCCGTAGAGTAAGTTATTTGAATTGAGTAATTTTTTGTGGAATATTTAAAACATGTAGGTCGGTATATAATGTAGTTTTATTTGGTAAGTTTTTTTTAATTAACCTTTTTTTACCTACGTCTATTAATTTATTAAATAGACGCTACCCCTTGTTGATGGTTACGCAGAATTAACTGTCCCATGGCAATAAGACAAGGTCATAACAATGTAAAAGTATATAATCAATATCATACATAATTTCTTTATGTTTTGAAATACTTAAATGCCTAATAATATAATAACTTGAAATCGCTCAATGACATAGATTTTTTAGACAGCTTAAAAGCTTTCTGATACAAAAGTGTCCTTATACTCTGAAGGAGTTTTTGGATTTGGGCGACATGACTGTTTGACCTAAAAAATCGTTATCTTACTTGCTACGCCCTTTGGGTAAATTTACATTGACACCACCAAATAATAATGTTCCACTTATTATATGGCATGTAATTTATGACAAAAAACATTATTTGTATTTGTTACAAATAATGTTATATAACATAAAATAAACGAGAAAACGATTTAAAATAGACTTCGAAAATATAATCCTTGGCGTCCAATATTTTTTCAAACAAATATTTTTTCCTCTTGGGTACCCAGCATGCATAAGTATGCAAGAGGTTTTTGGCAACCCTGACTCTTTGGGAAAAGTAGAAGCCAACCATTTGGTCTTTGCAACTATGATAATAAAAATACGCTTAAAGATCTCTCGAAAAAATTGGAGTACTCTCTCCCCCAGTAGCGTTTCCACCGAAAACGGCTGAAAATGTTCATAAAAACTTTTGTGAACCTAAAAAAGACTAGCAAAAAATATCACCACTCATCAATAACACCAAAAACACTCAACAACGCAACTCGTTTAACTCGCAACAAAAACGCCATTGAAATTGGAGCTGGAAAACCATATCCGGGTAAATATATCACCCGGTCTCATATGGCCGGGTATCCGGGTATATAAATATAGTGTTGCAATAATCCGGGTGCGTTTAATGCCAGTTCGGTCAGTGTAACTTGTAATTGTAATTGTTACGACAGTGTGTTTAAACTACCGGTAAACAACAATGTTGGAATTTGAAATTTACATTTACCTCTTAATACTAAGTACTTGCCGTGTGGTTTCCGGTAGAGTATAGAATAGGACCACTCCAACTCTTCCCGTGGATGTCGTACAAAGAGACTAAGGGAATACATTATAAAACATCAATCAGGCCTCCCCAAACCGTCTGGCCAGCGAGGGGAGTGTAGGCCAAATCCTCCGTCTGTCTCCGGCAGATGAGAGAGGGTTGTGCTCCTGCAATGGAGACAAAAATAACATGATGATGATGACTAAGTACTTGAGGAAACTGTTTTAAGTAATGACTAGTAGTGAGTGACTGTGACTAGCTGGACGCTGTAATGACAGCTATAATGTAAAACTCTTGACGAATAAGCTTGAAGAGATTTTCCAAAGTTTGTACCTATTGCTGTACGTTACAGACCTTAAAAAGAGACATACATACATAATACTCACGCCTTGGTCCTAGAGGGGTAGGCTGAGACGATGTATCGCTAGTTTGCGCGATCTTCATAAACGCCCCAAAGCGACTTTTCTTCGCCCTGTGATACCACTTAGCATGATGTGTAGCGAACAACATCGCCGCCTCCGAACAAAAAAGATATATTTATATAAATGATAATTGAATTTTTTTTAGCATAATTGCAAAATACATTTATTACTGGTTAATGTGTACGTCCTCTCTATATATAATTTTTTTATATTTTTTTTTCTGTTTACGATTGTTTTTTGCTATTTTATCCTTTCAAAGAAATCGTGCGAAAATAACAGTGGTTAAGAGTAATCAAAAGTGAATGGTACCGCGGCCTACATTCGAACTCTCCACCTCACGAACATAAGGCGACATCAGTCTCAATTCTGTGCATCTTTTGAAAAAAAGATCCTACTTAGAAAATGCCATAAGTACTTGTTCATGTCAAACTTCATAAAAACCATTGTACCGTTTTGAGAAATAAATAAGTTAGCATTATTAAAAAAGACATTTATTTGGTCTCCTGAAGTAGCATATTAGGATAGCATAGGTAGGCATATTAGGTAGCATTGTAGGATATTTTTCACTATAGGCACAGAAATAAATAAAAATATTATGAAGCCTATATACTAAGGTGTTGCTATGTTTTTTGAATCCCAATTATTATTAATGATGAATTATACAGAATAAATGACGAAACACCACTTAGATGTTCATACTTGGAAATGTTTCAACGAGTCACTCGTCACGACTATCCAATATCTCACCTCAGACAGACCGAAATAGACCGGGTCAGTGACCCAAGTCACGACATATGGCTAGAATAATTCACAAGAGACTTCATTCGTGGATTGAATGAATAATTAATATATTTTCAGGTAAATGAGGTTTTAATTAAATTCCGACTAATTATGCACTATAATATTGAATAAATTACCTATTACTATTACCTCAGTCAGAGGTTATTATTGCCTACAGATTTTAGGCTATTAATTATTTCGGAATACTACAATACTACAAAATGTGTGTGATTATGACAGTCTAATTAAATTAGCTGTGACATTAATTTTGTTAGATCTACGGCGCAAGCCCCACAGAGATGACAGTAGAGGACGAGGGGTAGACGCAGCACGGAGGATACTTTTCAAACTATATAAGTAAAAGAAACAGGGCACGGGCGCGGATGTGTCATTGTTGGTTTAATTTGATTCAAAACACGTCTCACACAGTGACAGACGTAGACGGCCGGCCGCAGCGAGCGAGACGGACGCATTCGCACCCTAAGGCCTTTTGCACATTATAAGAAAATTTCTTGTGTCTTATAAGAAATGTCTTATAAGAAATCCAGTTGCATTGGTTGTTATATGAGACCATACATATTACAAGAAATTTTTTCTTATGTCGGATTATGAGCGGTGGTAGCCGGTTGGTTGTGCACTCGCCTCACGTTCATGAGGTCGTGGGTTCAAACCCCGCCCGTACCAATGAGTTTTACGAAACTTAAGTACGGTTTATTTATAATACCACAGGCTTTTCGGTGAAGGAAAACATCGTAAGGAAACCTGCATATGCCGAAGAAGAAATTCTGAGGCGTATGTGAAGTCCACCAAATCGGCTTGGGGCACCGTTGGTGGTCAGGGGTTTGGCACAAAAGATCCTGAAGGGTCGAAGTGTCGCCAGGTCTTCCTGGCCCCCTAAGAAGATAAGATTATGTCGGATTAGATACGCGCATAGAATTTTTTTCTTGTCTGGTGTCTTATAATGTGCAAAAGACCTAACGCCTATGTGTTTTAATTAGATCTTACAGTTCATGATGGCAGCCTCCACGCCCTCTCTAAATCGCTTACATTTAACTGTATGCGTTATAGTGTTACTGCATTAGTTCTATCGCTATGCACTAATTCACTAAGATACTGACGATCCGATTAGCTGGCCGCACGCCTCGCGAAAAGTAGCGGGGTGTGCCGTCGTGAACCGTACGACTTATAACGAAACTCAGTCGAAAGAAAAGCCGCGCCCGCGCTTTATCACCTCTGTATGTCTAGCATCGCTACGCTTGTATATATTTTGCATGAAAGTACATTAAAGGGGCGTTGGGCCGCGTCTTCGCCTAGTCCGTCCTACGTCTCATCTGTGTGGCTTGCTCCTTTGAAGTGTCTAAGCGTCAGTACACTTGCACTAACATGCTAGGCAGAACCAAATGTAATTTTTACTTCAAATAGCGGACCAAAATCGGTAAATCTTTAATGGTAATCTCGTAACTCGGTAGACACCCTCCGTCCTACTAATAACTTCACGCCAAACCTTTTCTTTAAAAGTTAATTTATCGAACTTCCACTGAAATAAATTTCACCGTAACATAAAAACGGATTTAGTTGTAAAAAAACGCATTAACGTCAAATACCAACCACAAATGTCTAAATCCAAATATAAAACGTCTGTTTCTCGTTACAGGTACAAATAAACCAAAACGACATGTTGTGACAGCGCCTCACTATGACCGGCGAAACGTAGTGTTGTGACAGTGTCGATAGTTTTATCGATAATGGCGCGGGTGTTACTAGCGCTAGTGTTACCGGCGCTAGCCGCGGCGGCGGCCTTGCCCAGTGACACGGATACATGCAACCCAGACAAGATGACGGTGTATCGAATGGTGCTGCACACTTATTGGACGAGAGAGAAGTTTCCGAAACACTACCCGGATTGGAGGCCTCCCGCTCAATGGTCCAAAATTTACGGTAAGTGTTATATTTAATGTACACTGATTTTCCTATTATTTCATTACAAAAACGGAGTAGGTACTAATGAAGAAAATAATTCAAATGTTCCCCTACCCTTGTGATTTTTTAGCTAAACAGGTACTCCATTATAAACTAATTTAACTTTACATTTTAAGCGCGAATCTTTGCATTATAACATCATTATAAAGACTGTTGTAATATCAAATTCACAAATTGAATCGTTCTAAGGAAAAAAGAAATTATAATTGCAAAATTCCTCACTCATTTTGCAACATCCGAACACTTAAAAGTTCGCGCCCGACGAATAAATTTTCCCCATTGTGTGAATTCGTCCGCAATAACCAACAATGAATAAATTATTTCGTCATAAATTTACATTCTTAGCATCTAGTTGAGATGAAAACTTTGTATTACTTCTACAAGTTGGCTGAAGTGTAATGTTAAATGTATGATGTAACTTAGTGTTTGCTCCGACATGTATACGTATGTGTTTGGTTTTTTTAACAGACTGTATTAATCATGTTTTACACGGGGCATATTGAACGAAAATATCATTTAGGTAAGGTGTTGACTAACACGTATCTATTTAGCAGTAAAGAGTTCTCAGAACTAAATTAATCTGGCGTGATTCAATATGAATCAGTACTTGTACAAACAATGTTTACTGTAATTCAATATGGCGTTATGATTTATTTTGCAGTTGCAACTTGATGAAGTGCGTACAATTCATTATCCAATGTACGTTTTGTGACTCACGGGTTATTTAATATCGAAGCCTATAATAATTTGTATTTGCATTTTGCCATAATTTTTTTTTTAATAATAATAATAACAATTTATTTTCAAATAACTTCAGATTACAGTGGGTACTTATGTATAACTATGTATATATGGCATGCGATAGGGATCCCTTCTTCCTAAACTAGGTATAAACCTGTGTCTTAGGAGACAGTTCCTCCTCAACTTAGTTCAGCATTAGAGTTACATTTGGCCATCATCAAAAGTTACATTGTTCTTTTCCTTCTTTACATACGTTACCATTTGCTAGCTTCAGGTATGTTGTGTTTGTGCCTATGTGAGTGTGTGCTTGTGTAGATATGTGTGTGTGTGTGTGTGTAGGTGGGTGGTGTGTGTGGAGAGGAATTTGTGCCAGTGTATATGATTGTGTGATTGAATTTACATGTCATTAACATAGGTGGAGTAAGTAAGGTAACGATTTATTTAGGTCAAATAGTCATGTCGCTTAAATCCAAAAACTCCTTCAGAGTATATGGGTACTGTTCTATCAGAAAGCTTTTAAGCTGTCTTAAAAAGTTTATGTCATTGAGCGATTATAACATTATTAGGCCCGATTCTAAACTCACATATATCTTTGACAGCACTTAAAATAGTTTCTTTTTTAACTTCATAAAACTATGTGACAGGGGTAGAGACAATTTTAGTATTGTTAAATGTTAACTTTGTGTCTTCAGAATCAAGCCCATTTATATAGTAACTAAAATTCATTTAATGTATGATAAAATTAAAGTATTAATTAACTTTCCAGTGTAGCGAAAAGGCCACTTTATAAAACAATGGATAATTTCATTTTGGTAAGATTTTTTAAAAAGTATCTTTAGTAAAAAAAAAAAATATTTCTAGTGAACTTTTATCAAACTGTACTTAACAGATTTTTTTACATCTTCTTTATTGAGAGGTTTATTTTTGTTGTGTATCGTATCGGGCTCCCTCAGGAACTTGAAAGCTGGTTAATTTGTATAATGTACACAACAAAGAAAAGCTTTCATGTTGTTTAAAGACTGTAAAGTATTAAATATCTCCTGAGAATACATCGTAAGATGTTCCTAAAAATGTGGAAAGTCAAAGAATTTATAACAAAACATATAGTCTACTTGTTATAGGATGCAAAAATACTGTTATTTTAATCTCTTAAAAGTAAACGTGAATGATTAATATAGTCCATTAATAAACAACATCAACGCCGAAAAAAAGTTTTTTAATGAGCACATTAATTTTATCTCTAGTCCTACTACATAGATTAGAAAATACCAGTAGATCGTGTCTAATGTTAGAATATTTACCTTTACTTAGAATATTTCCGTGTCGTGCTTAGAATATAGACTAGGAATAATATTCCCGTGGGTATCGACTGGGGGACTGCACCAGAGACGGGCAGCAGCATTCTCCTGTGTATATTAAGATCATTACTGCGTTCGCCAATCCGCCTGCAAAGCGTGGTGATTATGGCAAATCCCCCAATGCACAGCCAGCCAAAAGTGGCATTCTGTTGGGGAGACTTATGTTCAGCAGTGGACGTATTTCGGCTGATAATTAATACCTAATAATTACAATACTTTACATAATATATATACGATTTCTGTATTTACGAAAATCGATGTATATTGTGCATTATAAAGGGAATACATTATAAAACATCAATCAGGCCTCCCCAACCCGTCTGGCCAGCGCGGGGAGTGTAGGCCAAATCCTCCGTCTGTCTCCGGCACATGAGAGAGGGTTGTGCTCCTGCAGTGGAGACAAATATAACCTGATGATGATGTATATTGTAATTTAGATAATAATTATTTCCATATATATGACAAATAATTAATTTCATAAAATTTATATATTTTATTTCCATCGATAAATACTGCTTTTATCGGTGTGACTTTCGATATAGGCCTCCTCCAGCAACTTTTACGCCTTTCTATCTCTAGCCAGTACTTAGATATCGGAGTTTACATAACCAACAGAAAAAAAAAAGTTACAGTAACAATTTATATAACTGCAATAGTTCATAAATAAACTGCTAAGTGCACTTTTTAGTAGTTGGTATCAGTTTTTATGACACTGCATCTCTATCTACTCTATGTTTTCCCGCCCTACGTGTCGCCTGGCCGGCTGCCAAAACCGGGCGTTAAAATAGTAATTTATCGATAGCGTCAGGAAACAAGTTCCACTGACAACACTATTGTGTTACGGGAAGCATATTTCGGAAACGTGTGCATGAAGTTTATTTTATTTTATTTATGACTAGCTGTGCCCGCGGCTCCGCTCGCGTGGACTACAGGTTCTGCCCCCATTCCCACTACCAGCTCCAAATGTAGTCCAAACTCATTACAGTCTGAATAGTACGGAAATACTATTATCTGCAATATATTGCATACTAACCTTATCTACTAATGTATTTAAAAACTAAAAATGTCCAAAACTCTTGATTGAGTAAACCGATTGCGATAAAATAAAGACTGAATGTTAAGTTAGGTTAAGACCCATGTTTCTGTGAAAAGTCCATCAAAATTCGTTCAGTAGTTTATAAGTGATGCGTGCACAAACTCACAGACAAACAGACAAACATTTCAAAAATGATCGAAATGTGTTCTGTTGCTTATCCTTAGACGCCAAATTTTTTTTCAGACACGCAAAATTACGATTTTATTTATTAGATATATCATGATGCAGTTTTCAATATCTAAAGACAAAAATCTTTAATAAGTGCGTCCTGCCTGTCATAACTTACTGGATACTGACGGTGCAGAAACGTGGATAAAGACGGTGGGCCTGATCCACAAGTTTAGCTATGGGGAGAACCATGCTCGGGGTTTGATTGAAGGATATGATTCGTAATGAAGAAGGTGACCGACATAGCCGAAAGTATTAGCAAGCTGAAGTGGCAGTGGCGGGTCACATCTATCGCAGAACCGACGACGGCCATTGGGGCAGACGAGTTCTGGAGTAGAGACCGCGGATTGGCACGCGCAAGGTTCGACGCCCCGCCACCAACTAGACCGATGAGCTGAACAAGGTGACCGGAAGCGGCTGGATGCGGAGGGCGCAAGAACATGTGTTGTGGCGTTCATTGGGGAAGGCCTATGTCCAGCAGTAGACGTTTAATGGCTGATATAACGATGATGTTTGTGCAAGGAGTCGATCATGGCGCAGTAGTGCATGTTTTTCCATTTTTTTAGAAGAAAGATTGACAAATCCTTTATATTGTATCTTGAATGTTATTTCATCTCGGTGTCAAATGTTTAAGACTTTACATTTCGGATGTAATATAGTTCGAATAGAGGCTCCCGAAATAACGTTAGGATTACATCCCACTAATATTATAAATGCGAAAGTATGGATGTTTGTTACTTATTCACACTTCAACCACCTCAACGGATCGGGACGAAACTTGGCACACTTATAGGTTAGGTTCTGAAATAGGACATAGGATAGTTTTTATCCCGAAAAAACATCAAATTCTTACAGGAAACAAAATTAGTATGAATTTATGTAATCATTGTAATTATTTACAATAAAAAACAGTTGGGCCATATGGGAATATGGGTCACAGGCATTTGGAGCCTCAGTGTAATTTGAACTCTATGGGCTTGTTACATGGTGTAATTACAAAAATAACATCTGTATGTTATCTTCAGTCTCTATGTACGTACAGCAGCTTAATACAGAATAAGCAATTGCTAATTAGGGAGCAGGGAAGAGGCGATGCGGGGGATGAGATCTCGCAACATGAAAACACTTGCTAGATCTTTTCCCTGTCCGCGGTCTCCATTTTAAATCTCAACCTCAAGATGCTGTGCTGCCCAGTTAGGGTTGCCAGGTCTTAATACGGCGAAGCCGGACTGGGCAGGCAGTTTACCCGGACTTTTAGATATCAAGGCCGGACACTCTAAAAGCCAACGATTTTAGAACTCCATCCGACTCGATTGACTTGTGCATGAGCCGTGAGATGGCGACTCGATTAACTCATGCTCGTGCACGAGCTGCGGGATGGCCCAAGATGTAAAAACCTAACAAAATCCGGACGGACCGGACACTGGCGAATTTGGCCGGACAAACATGCAAAAAGCCTGACCCTGTCCGGCTTTATCCGGACGTCTGGCAACCCTATGCCCAGTACTATAATCTTTTTGCCAACCTCAATGCATTTGGTGGACTCCCGACAGAGTCTGCAGAGACGGACAACAACAATGACGGCTGTATATATATATATATATGTACACAATGTAAGCGCATAAAAATTTCGCTGCGTGACATCCATTAATTTCAACGTGTAAAAGACGTACATATTTTTCATAAATAAAACTCAAGAGACACAGCCAGGTAATTAGGTAATGCAGGTCGGATGCCTGCTAACGCCCCCAGTCCCTAATTAGTAAGACTCGCCCGCCCTACAGAAGGCTCGTGGTTATTTAATAAAATAATTTGCTTTAAAACCAGAAACCTCAGAGATTTGCTCGACTAATCAAAGCGGGTTCAGTCAAACTTCAAAGGTCTTATTCGATTTTATGGGATATTCAGTAAAAACGATGTTTAACTTTCATATAATTATGCCTTGAAATGTTTATTGCTGTTGGTAATTATTGAGTTACCGTCAGATAGACTATGTGTTTGCAGAATTAATTAATAGCTATGTATACTGAGTTTTATATTTATATATTATATTATAGTTTCCGGACATAATATGATGTACGGAAAGAAGATGGACGATGTCTCTATTAACCTATCTATTTCCTTTCCCCGTCTCCCCCTCCGTCAGCGGACTCCCAGCCGTGGGGAGGGACTTCATCCTTATGTAGAATACATACCACGCTCTCGTACGGAGCGTTTTCCTTCTTCTTTCATAATGTGAACTGCTAAGGAATGGAACTTCCTGCCAGCTTCGGTATTTTCGGATAAGTAAAACTTGTCTATTTTTAAGGTAGAATGAATAGGGTGAGCGCGCTCCAACTTAGGCCTTATTGTCACTTACCAACATCAGGTGAGATTGAAGTCAAGCGTAAACCAACCAAGAATAAAACGATGTGGTGGTTAACTCACTCATAGACTGAGCAAAACTGTCCTACAGTAATATTTCATCATCAGCCTAAACACGTCCACTATTGGACGTAGGCCTCTCCAATAGAGTACCACTTTTGGTAAGTTGTCCGTTGGGGGATTTGCCATGATATTTTAGAAGGTTGAAACAATTCAAAATCAAATCATTTATTGTATAACAAAATACATTGTTTGGGAATTAAGTGAATGGAGTCCAATAGTATATTTTTTTTAAGTTTTATGCTATGGTATATACGTATACTTTTCGGATGTAATATAGTTCGCATAGAGGCTCCCGAAATAACGTTAGGATTACTTACATCCCATTAATATTATAAATGCGAAAGTTTGGATGTTTGTTACTTATTCACACTTCAACCACCTCAACGGATCGTAACGATCGATCGTAACTTGGCACACTTATAGGTTAGGTTCTGAAATAGGACAAGATAGTTTTTATTCCGAAAAACATCCCATTCTTACGGGAAACAAAATTAGTATGAATTTATGTATTTTTTGAGGATTTTAGGGACGTTGATTACGAAAATAATACCTATTTTGAAATTTAATATGTGTACATATCGAGACCTACGCGGACGAAGTCGCGGGCAACAGCTAGTAACTAATTCAGGATTTTTTAAAATGTCAGTGTCTACTCAGAGTTGCGGGCAACATTTTGAATAAAGATTTTGAGTTCCAGTTTGTAGCAAAAATGTATGCCGCGTAAATAGCAATTAATGTCTTTCCCAACGCTGATTTCCCAACCTTAAATACACGCAACTGTGTATTTAAGGTTAGGTATAACTAATCGTATTAAATCGATAAAACCCAATCGTAAACACCTGAAAGTATTTTTACCTTACTAAGTTATTTATGTAAGGTTCCGTAACAAATGAAAGAATCTCACCGGCTCCTCGCGAGAGTAAACAACCATTCATCGTATAGATTGAACAGATACGCACGTACCTCCAATAACAACTCGCCTGACACATACGGAACTGTATCTGATGGTTACTAGTTACTTATATTGTGTAGAACAATGACATATCTGTTTTTATTCTGGACTTACTAAACAATTCTTTTATTTTTACCTTATTCACTAACATCACAATGATTTTTTTATAGATATTAAAAATGACGTGTATAAATGTACCAAGTGTACTCATATGCAATAAATGATTTTGACTTTGACTTATCAGTCTTTCGCAAAATGGCTACACTAAAAACAGTGGAGCAAGACCTAAATTTGATATGGGCAAGCTAAATTTGGCGATGCCCTCTAGTCGCGCAAGAGTATGGATAACTTTTGATATAGTAAGCTTATTATCGCAATGTTAAGACTTAATGTTAATCCAGATTAAGCCCTATGTTTTTATGATAGCTCCATCAGAATTCGTTCATTAGTTTTTATTTGATGCTTACATAAACTAACAGAAAACAGACAAAAAATTCAAAAACGATCTAAATGGGTTCTATTACTTATCCTTAGACCCTCTTTTCAATGTACAGATACGCGAAGTTAACATTTTTATTTATTAGATAACTAATTATTACATACATACATACGTAATGCTCACGCCTTGGGCCCAGAGGGGTAGGCAGAGACGATGGATCGCCACTTTGCGCGATCCTGATTCATCATCATCATCATGTCAGCCTTTAGACGTCCACTGCTGGACATAGGCCTTCCCCAATGAACGCCACCACACCCGGTCCTCCGCCCTCCGCATCCAGCCGCTACCGGCCACCTTCTTTAGGTCGTCGGTCCATCTGGCGGCGGGACGTCCCACCCTGCGCTATTATTATTATTACTACTTGCGCTGCGATCCTGATTACTAACCGTAAAGAATTAAGGAAACTGAATTATATGGTTATATGCATAAGCGTTCGAGGCGCGAGTCCCCTCGGACTGAGAAGTCATATGCGGTGGCCCACGTCGCCCACGCCTTACCCCGCTTCTGACTAAAAAGCCTCTCGTCCCATTTCGTAACTAGATTTCGTAACTGGCTACGAAATGGGAATTTAATTCCCATTCTATAACCGGTTACGAAATGGGAATTGCGTTGTCCCGTCCCATTTGGTAACTTACTTTCATAAGTGGCTTGACAAAGTTCTGTACTTATAAATGACATCCCATCGATTTTATCAAGCACTAGCTGGCAGCCTGTATGAATTTCATTTGGTCAATCTGATTAATATATAATCTATAGTGATACCAAAGTAGTTCTGCTGAACAGAAACTCTAAAAGTATTACTGACTGCCCTACCTCCAACAGAAAAATGTGTTGATGGCGTGCTACAGGTGTGTCAGAGTAAAACGATGCGATGCTCGCGAAATCTCCACGAAATTACATAATTCTGCTGCCAGCGGGTGTGTCATCCCGACGGGCGTTCTTGATTATTCACACCTATATAATTGTCCCGCGTATTTGCTAGTAATATAATTATTATTATATTAATATTTAACTTTATTTAGTTGTTAAAATTGTGCATTGAAGAATATATATATATTTGTTTTATATATAAATAGTTTAGGTATTTAGTTATTATGTAGTCTATTATGCACTTATTTTGGCCCCCTCGCTTTTACTGCCTTGTCTCACACCCTGTAAGGTTGGATGGAAGAGATTTTAGAGATAAGCTCGCCTTTGTACACACAATTTATTACTGTATTTAGTTTTAAGATGTCAAATAAAGAATATTATAATAATTATTATTTCACAATAAATATGTGTACTTAGTCTTCTGGATTTTTTGGTATTTGTATGGAAAGCCATTGACAAAAAAAGGAGAGGTTGCCATTGAACCCCTGACAATGCTAGGTCGATAATAGGCGACTGCGATTGATCTAAATTGGATTGAGATAACCTGGACTAGAATCTATGGCTTGGATTTCGATAGTATTTGATTAACTTCTTGGGACGAATACCTACTCTTATATTATGAGCTCATACAAAATTCCAGAAAAAATATAATTTAAGCATTGATTATGAGGCTAGTTAGTGTCAGGATCGCTCAAATTGGCCATACATCTACTCTGCCTACCCATCTGGGACAAAGGCGTGAGCATATGTATGTATTATGTAACCTTCACTTTGAGCGTTGGATAATTTGGTAGGGCTATAAATAAATGCTGACCGAAAATAATTATGTAAAATTTAAAAAAGGGGCATTTTCAACTTGAAATCCGATACTGTTTCTAAACTACAAGTGATATTTTCATGGCTCTTACAGGAAAATTAGGGTATTATATTTATTTAAAAACTGAGCGGTTTTTGTTTGTTTCTTGGTTGGGAATGAAATATGTACATTTTTCTTATGGACAAATTCCATGTTAACATAATAATCACTTATGTGTTGAAGTATTATATAACATTGTCCCTCTCTCGATAATTTACGTGCACACAAGCATGTAGGGCTTGTATGGATTGTCGGGGGGAAAGGGGGAGGAGGAGGGGGAGGGGGGTTGATAGAAGCATCAATTTACTGTATAATGTGTTAATCCAGAAGACTTCTTTCCTTTAATATCACGATCATATTATTATCATTTCGCTAGACGTTGTATACTGACAGATGTAGCGACTGTATCATAATGTAGATATTTCACTTGGCACCGCTTCATTTCTCGGCGTCAGGTGAGGTGTGATGCGACGGCTTATTCATGAGGAAAGATGGCGGCCGTTGTACCTAAAGGAATTTATAATGTTGCTAAGGAAGATTTTATTTTTATGACACAAGTTGAATAATTATAAAACGTCAGGCCTCCCCAACCCGTCTGGCCAGCGCGGGGAGTGTAGGCCAAATCCTCCGTCTGTCTCCGGCAGATGAGAGAGGGTTGTGCTCCTGCAGTGAGACAAAAATAACCTGTTGATGATGAATAATTATTGATAAACTGCAATGACAAGCAAGCATAGGCATAGTAGATACTTATTTAGTGTATGGTTTTACTAATTGCACCTACAGAACCATCTTAAGTTTAATGTTATTTAATGAAATCATCCTACAAATATATCTATTGGTTTCAGTAGGATAGCTTTGAACGAAAAATAGTATAAAAATTAAAAACACAAACTTTATTAAAAGAATACTTGGTTCCAAAATCGAAAATATGGAATTTAGCATTTATGTTGTAAATAATATATTGTTTTAATTGTATGGATTGAATAAAACTAGAATCCTAATAATAAAAGGAACAAAAAGATTAAGGGTAAAAAATGACTTCCAGGCTCCCCACCGCTGGGAGCGTGCCCAATAGGCTGGCAGCATTACCTCGCTGTATTGTGAGACTTATTCTCTGTGCGAGGTAATGCCCAGCCCTAAAATGTAAATAAAAAAAAAGTTTTAAAAAATTAGATGCGAGTTAAATCGATAAAAGTACATAAGTACCTATATAGAGCTGTTCGTATCAATACAAAATTCCAAAGTGTTATCGCCTCGTTGGCTTTTTGGCATGGTCGTCAGACTCGAGTACCAGAGGGCATGGGTTCGTTTCCCACCATCATCATCAGCCTATAAGAGCCCACTACTGGACATAGGCCTCTCCCAAGGCGCGCCACTGAACCCGATCCTCGGTTCATCTCATCCAGTCTCTGCCAGCCGCCCTACGCAAATCGTCACTCCACCTAGCCAGGGGGCGTCCCACACTACGCTTGCCGAGTCGCGGTCTCCACTCGAGAACTCGTTTACCCCAACGGTAATCGGTACTCCGAGAGATGTGACCAGCCCACTGCCACTTCAACGTACTAACTTTTTGAGCTATGTCGAAATCTTTCCCAACAAGAACTGATAACTTGTAAAAGTTTTTTATGCAAATTTTTCGCGCTGTGATACACACTTACACGCAGTAGCTACGAAACACATAATGTAAGAAATCTAACAACACATTCATAATCTTAATTTTGACACAGCACATGACCGGTGGTCTTATCCCTTTGACAGATGGAAACGCGTATCGATATTGATAGTGATAATATATTTAATATTTCATACACTTACCTAATCCCAAACTGGGATTTTATCCGGAATTAGACAAACAATATCCATACTGGAACCAACTTGTACAAATTGTGTAAAGTTGTCTTTCCCTAAAAGGAATCGAATCCATGTCCTCTGGCGCTCGAGACTCACGACCAAGCCAACTAGCTAGGTTAAGGAGTATCGGTCACCATATATTTGGTCACTTCTATATTTTCCTAGATTTTATGGCACTCCGGCGACAGCCGTGTATTTATGTGTATAATATATACGAAGCTAAATTAATGTTGTCGTAACATAGCCTATTTTTCTTGGAGAAAAAAAGGGAATTAGGGAGAAAGCCGTGGCCGAAGGAAAAACAAGAACATTAGTCCAAGGTGCGGCCTGCTCTTAATTGCCATCGTTAGCAGGGATATATTGGAGGTAGGTGTATGTAAATATGTAGGGCCTTTTGTTGGTCTAGAGCAAATCTTGTTGGACGAGTTAGATTATACTCGTTCAACAAGATTTGCTCTAGAAGTTGCAGTCATATTTACTGTCAAATTAGCACAGGTTAATAGTTATTTTTGGACTAAGCAGTCCTGCTCTCGTTAGCAGAGATTGCTTTAAGGTACAGATATGTGAGTTTATATGTTGGGCCTCTTGTTGGTTCAGAGCAAATCTTGCTGGACGAGTTAGGTTACTTGATAAAGTTACAAACAAGATTTACAGTCAAAACTAACCTTTTAGATAGCTCTGCTTAGACTACATATTCATCCCGTTCTCGTTAGCAGAGATTTATTTGAGGTACGTGTATGTAAGTTAATATGTTGGTCCTGTTGTTGGTCTAGAGAAAATCTTGTTAGACGAGTCTAATTATTGCTTGATAAAGTTACGATACGAATACGAATAAGAAAGTTACGTGTATGTAAGTAAATATTTTGGGCCTTTCGTTGGTCTTGAGCAAATCTTGTTGGACGAGTTAGAGCTTAGAGTATTACCTGACAAAGTTACAATTAGTTTAACAGTCAAAACTAATCTGTTACGTATAGCATTAGCACAGATTAATAGTTCTGCTTAGACTAAGGTTTTCGTCTTGCACTCGTTAGCATAGATTTATTTAAAGTATGTTAGGCCTCTTGTTGGTTTAGAGCAAATCTTGTTGGAAGAGTTAAATTACTTTTACAGATTTACAGTCAAAACTAATCTATTAGGTATAGCATTAGCACAGATTAATAGTTCTGCTTAGACTAAGGCTTTTATCCTGTTCTCGTTAGCAGGGATTTAATTATGTGTATGAAACTAAGTTATTGGACCTCTTGTTGGTCTAGAGCAAATCTTGTTGGGCGAGTTAGATTATTACACATTAAAAACTAACATACCACATACTATTAGCAAACATTAATAGTTGCTGTTTAGACTCAAGCTATACTGTGTAGATCGACGATCTGAAGAAGGTGACCGGAAGGAGCTGGATGCGGAGGGCGGAAGACCGAGAGTGGTGGCGTTCATTGGGGAAGGCCTACGTCCAACAGTGGACGTCGAAGGGCTGATATGATGATGAGACTGAAGCTTTGTCCCTGCTTTCGACAGCAACCCAACTAGCACATTGGTGAAATATGAGCTATTTTATAGCTTAATAGGTCCATAGTGTAAGTATATCTGTGTTAGGTGCATTTACACCAATATACGTCCACTGTGGACCTATTTTATAGCTTATGGCTGCAAATTTCGCCAGTGTGCTAGTTGGGAGAGATTTATTAGAGTTATGTGTATGTAAATATGTTGGGCCTTGTGTTGATCTACAACTAATATTGTTGGACGAGTTAGACAATTGCGTGGTAAAGTTATTATTAGATTATCAGTAAACGCTGATTTTACTAAGAATGGTTTTAGTATAGAGCCTAGTTAACTAATTATGTTACGGTTATATGCGTGGTTATTAAGTGGTAAATTGATGTATTCTTCTGGGAAAGTCTGCGAAAAGCTGATAGACTTTGTACTACTTCATACACCACCACCAATATCTCTAAAAAGAACAAACTTTCATTTTTTTCGTCAACAACAATCATACCGCGTTTGCTGCACTAACGCAAACTTAAAATTTTACTATTTAAAAGCATCCCAGTTATACATTGTAATTCGTATTCAGAGAAATTCTTACATTCGCTAATAAAAGCAAATTCTTACGCAATAAATGAAACGATCGTGGACTCTAGAACATGACTTTGAAAAATATATTAACTCACTTAAATTGTCTCATCTTGTCTTTAACACAGTATATTTATTCTATAAACATGTTTATAGGAAGAAAATAATTTTATAATATGAAACGTTAGTGGAAAAGCTTGCTCCACGTGTTAATATCGTGACCGGGTTGGTATAAATTAATGCTTAATGTTCGCGGAATCACATACAGATGGATTTCACGCCATCTTGCGCAAGCGAGTAGCATCCCTGTTGTCTACGGTGCGGGGCAGTACCACCATACTCCTGAGAGTTATTGGGGATAGGGTGGATAGCCCATTAATGAGACACTGGGTGAGGTCACATGTTACTTCGTCAAGCACGAGTAGCATGTGACATCTCCCAATGTGGGTGACATTGGGAGATGTCACATGCTATCAAACCTTTATTAGATATTAGATATAGTTACCACCAATTGTTACTAACCTAATCATTAAGCTTTAATTATAACTACTAACCAAAATATGGACTTTTAGTCTGAAATAAATATATTCATTCATTCATTCATTAAATTATTTTAAAGTCTATACAGCTTCTTAAAAAGCATTCGAAGTATACTAAAAGTTTGAAAATATTAGCCCTATTAGTGTTCGAATTACGTAGTGATGGGTATACGCCAAGAAAAAGTAAAAACTAAATTGAACATGACTCTACAAAATTAATTTAAACAATTCGCTTTCGAATCACTCCAATAAATAACCGGTGTCTTTCTGAAACATGTCTGAAATAAAACAATTCACTTGTACGATTAAGTGGACATTGTTTATCGGGGTTTTTGTAACGATGCCAGTTGGCAACTTGCGAGTTCAGTACACTCTGTGCGATATCGGTGAATCATTTAATTATGTAAACAAGATTCGATTTAGTTGTGATTCGAATTTACATACCTATATCTTATATGTTTTCAGATACTCTTTTATAAATAGAAATGAAGCCTTTCGATCAGTAGGCACTTGAGAAACCACACGTACTTATTGTTGCGAATTTGCAATTTCCTATACCTTTTGGGTTTATATACTTCAACTACACATAGGCCCTGTGCATAGGCCTAATTGAATGTGATGTGATTTTTAATGCATATTCTTTAAAAAAATCATTAAATACAGCATTAGTAGTGTGAACCGACGTCCTCATGAATGTGGACGGAAGCGACTGAATGTGGAGGCCGGAGGACCTGTTGTGCTTCAGCGTTCAGCGGGAAAAGCCTATGTCCAGCAGTGGACGTCTAATGGCTTTCAGATTGTTACGTAATTTTATTTCGTTTTCCTTTTATAATTCCGAAAATATATTATTTCTATCATAGCCAGGCAATTGAGTCAAAAATTTTAGCTCAATTGGTCCAGTAATTTACGAACGAATAATAGACGAACAAAACAGCTTCGTTATGATTGACAAGTTGAAAAAACACTAAATAAGAATAAAAAATATAGCGGCTGGCAGCGACTGGATGAGAAGAACCTTGGCGACTGGATGAGAAGAACCTTGGATCGGGTTCAGTAGTGCGCTTTGGGAGTGGTCTATGTTCAGCAGTGAACTCTTACAGGCTTATGATGATATTCAGCATTAAACATTTACAAGACGCGAAAAAATAATAGTTACAGATAATTCAAACCATTTCAATGTACGGTATACTTATCTCGGTGTTTTTAACAATTGTAATAAAATTTCACATGAAACACAAGTTCCAAATATTTTATGGTCGCATCATTTCGTAGAAGCCGATCTTTTACTGCTAAGATAAACAGGTCATTTCGTCGAAATGGATTTAGAGCTTTACATCGCAAGTTATTCGTGTATATAGAACATCGAGTGATAATTGGTACCAGTTTCGTAGAAATGATCCAAACAAGACGTGAAACAGATCTTTGTTATCCCGAAAATCATCTGGCATACGACAGTTAGTCTAGCAAACGTTCAGGCTAGTTTTTTTTACATAAAATTTACATATTTCCGCTGCAACAAAAACCAGGTTGCCTCTGTGCACATTATATAATCAATCAATCGATACTTGAGCATAACATCTACACCTCATACCATGAAGCAAAATAATTTTTCGTAGCTCATAGTTTCACCTCAAAGTTTTTTTCCTTCAGAATTGACACTAAGTGGTTATTAAATTAGATAACAGATAATTTTATTGTGCATCTGTTATCTAATTTAATAACCAATTAGTGTCAATCACGAAGGAAAAAACTTTGAGGTGAAACTACGAGCTACGAAAAATTATCTTGCTTCATGGTTATGACCTGTAGTTCCAATATGTGTTTTAACTAGATGGTGTAGAGATAGGTAACCACCCAAGTTAAAACCCACAGGTGGGTTAAATAAAACCCAGTTATCAGCCGCTTCATTCCACTCGCTGCTTGGTGGTTTGTGCGGCGAAAACCAATTCTTTTAGATTATACAAAATCTTCATCATCATCAGGTTATTTTTGTCTCCAATGCAGGAGAGGGTTGTTCTTTCATATGCCGGAGACAGACAGATGATTTGGCCTGCACTCCCCGCGCTGGCCAGACGGGTTGGGGAGGCCTGATTGATGTTTTGTAATGTATTCACTTAGTCGCCTCGTACGACATCCACGGGAAGAGTTGGTGTGGTCCTATTCTACTCTACCGGAAACCACACGGCAATATAATCTAAAGGAATTGGTTTTCACAAGCACAAATAGTGGAATGAAATGGTTGATAATTGAGTTTTAACTCATTTTATTCCAACCACTACTGGTTGGTTTTTGCCAGTGATGCCCAATTCCCATAGATTATATTATAATATACTACTTATCTATATAATATAATTTAAAGGGATTTTGGAAGGTCTAAAGGAAGTGGAATAAAATGGGTACCTAGTATAAGTTTTATTCCACCCATGGGTTTTAACCCGTTTTTCTGATAACATCTTATTGAAGAATACCATTTTAGACTTCAAATGCTTGATATTCATTTTACAAACAGTAGAATTTAGGTGGTATTATCGCCTAAGAGATTCCTACCAGCATCAGAAATTGCAACAAACTGCCTATCACATTTTTTAGATTCCGATTTTACAGATAAATATACCGGTTTACTTTAAAGCGAAACTTTTAAAACATTGCAATTGTATCACACTAACAAGTCGACCAACTTGTAAGATCCCTGAACTAAACAACTTTGTGTTTTCAAGGCATTTCTTTGCAGAGTAATTTGTTACCGTTGCTTGCCTTCAGCAGTCTGTCCGAGATTGAGTAAAACTTCGCTAGAGTTGCTTGTTATGTTTGAACCCCACAATCGCGAACCTCGACCGGGACGCTCTTTGCCTATACAAAACACAATGACATATAGTGACCTGTATTCAGGCATTCTCTTCTGTCAATGCGCTGTATCGGAATGTGTCGATATGTTTGAGAGGTTATAAATGTATTGTTCGATGTATTAGAAAGTTTCTCATCACATCATTGTGAAAAAAAAATCATAAAATTTATCCAACAATAAAAACAAATCGCAACTGAATAATCAATGATTTTTAAACCATAAAGTCTAGTTGATTAATCAGCCAGATTCCACATATAGCATATATACATATAGATATACTTCTCTAATGGCCAAACTAGTATTTTCTCCTGTGCTATGGGAATTAAATAAGGATAGGACAATCAACATCCAGACCATTTTTACAAATAATTATTGTGAACTGATAAGCTTCTGCTCAGTGATTCTTTCTTCCTTTGTTTCGTCCTTGCTCTCAAACCTGACGTAGACATTACACTGATCTCAATGCAACTTCTACGTGGTAGTAGTTGAATAGAGTTCAGTGTCATGCTAAAAAAATATTACTTGAAACTTAAAAGTTTCTTTATTATTTTCTCTTAATTTGAACGTTTCCACATATTTGTGTTTTTATTTCATGCAATCTTTACAGCATGCCCAATTGAAAAAAAAAAACAATACATGACCAACAATAGTACATAATAAGCCAATTATAAAGTTCGTCATTTTACGTACTACTAGTTAATTTTAACATCGAGCGAAGCAAGCTACTAACAAATATGAAGAAGATAGAATTAAGTTTATACATTTTGAAATTAGGGAGGAAATATTCATAATGAAGTCGACTATTAATCATTGTTGCCTCTACTGAGATTTATTTGTCAATAAAAGAGTGTAAGTGGTAGAATAGATGTATATTTGAATGTATGTATTTACTAAGACATCGGACTTTCCAAGTTAATATTGAACAGCTGCTCACCCTTCTAGTAAACGAGAACATTCTCAGTGTTATTATTGCAGAGCTAGTGAATCAAGCAAAGATTGCTCTCTTTTCAACTTCATTTAACACAAAGTTAACGCAACTGCAGCCGGCGAAAAAGCAGTCATAAGCAATAATATAGTTCCGTAGTGGGGGTCACATCATCATCATCATCAGGTTATTTTTGTCTTCACTGCAGGAGCACAACCCTCTCTCATCTGCCGGAGACAGACGGAGGATTTGGCCTACACTCCCCGCGCTAGCCAGACGGGTTGGGGAGGCCTGATTGATGTTTTATAATGTATTCCCTTAGTCGCCTTGTGCGACATCCACGGGAAGAGTTGGAGTAGTCCTATTCTACTCTACCGGAAACCACACGGCAATAGTGGGGGTCACACTTAACACCGATATAGCCCCACTTTGGAACTATTAAGTTATAAAATAGCTGCATATTGTGCTAGTTAGGAACTAAAGATCTATTGACACAAAGCAACTATCTCGCGGCGATCTGGTAGCTAGAGTTTAATAATATAATATAATATAATATAATATAATATAATATGATATAATATAATATAATATAATATAATATAATATAATATAATATAATATAATATAATATAATATAATATAATATAATATAATATAATATAATATAATATAATATAATATAATATAATATAATATAATATAATATAATATAATATAATATAATATAATATAATATAATATAATATAATATAATATAATAAAATAGTAGAGAAATTGATTCTATCATGTTTATTAGGATTATTATTACTTAGGAAAGTAAAAAAGTAAAAATCGGTAAAGGATTGGTTGGTATTACAGCGTGTATAATTAATACCCTGTAAAACTACTCGCGCTATCCAAAGCTTAATTGCTACTATGAAGCAACGGGAAAAATAATTCCCGTTGGCTAGACTAGTCTGATCATCAATCTGACCACTGGGAAAAACCACAATAATCCCCTAGTTATTGGAGTAACAGCGATGAATGAATGAATATAGAAAAACAGATATATACAGTAAGTGTTCAAGTGGTGGCCTGACCGCTTTTAGTGATTTCTTCCAGGCAACCTCATAACTAGCGAGAATCTCAAAGGAGAATTCAGATACGGGTGCATTGATAGAAGTGCGTTAATTCAGCGATAAGTCGCTGGTGACAGAGGCTTTAAGACTGAAAAAAGTTTTTGCAGTAAACATTGCGTCGCTGACAGGCAAACTTCTCTAATAAAAGCCGTAAGATAGAAAATAAATCTGCTGAGTAGAATTAGGAATGTAAATGTCTCGAGACTTTCAGTTTACTCACTCAGTTTACTCAAAAGATTATTCTTCATTTTATTTTAGCAGGTAGATTTTTTTAGTTAGTATTATACGCTAGATCTTTAAACATAATGGAGATTAATCATTTTGATTAATCATTTTGTAATAAACATCACTCCCAGAAATTCTACAAAATCAGATAGTTTTCCGCCTCAATTGGGCTAAATACATACATACATAATGCTTAGGCTTTAGTCCCAGAGGAGTAGGCAGAGAGGGTGTATCGCCACTGCGCGAACCTTACACACGTGGCAAAGCTAAATACAGTTGTGAATCGATGTTTATAGCTAACAAAGGCTTTCAGTAACGAGTAGGTAGATACTACCAGTTTTACTCTGAAATTTTTTTTTATTTCCATACAAGTTGTACTGTATGGGCAAATAATTTTATTTATTTATTTAATAGTTTATTGTACACACAAATATAAAAAGAACAAGACAAAGAAAAGAAAATTATACAAAAGGATAAGCTTAATTCTAAAGAAATAAGCTTAATTCTAGTAGTTATAATAGTAGTAATCATTATGTAGTTTCACCAAGCTCTAAAAAAAAATTCTATTCACAGGTGTATCCCACGACCGGTCATACGTTCTATTCCGCTTGGGGCGGCGAGTGCCGCTCCCTGTTCGGCAGTTCGCCGAATCCGGGCGCTCGGACGCGCTCGGCTCGGCCTCCGGAACGCTCGACGTGTTCGGAGCGCCGGCTGTGACACAAGGCACGGGACGGACAGAGGCAGAGTTCTTTGTTGACGGAAACCATTCTAGAGTGAGTATCGCATTTTATTAGCTTAACCAATTGATCGTCAATGATCGGTAGATAGGTCTCTACATTATACTGAAACTAGCTGTTGCCCGCGACTTAGTCCACGTGGACAACTTAACATCTCTTATTATGTATTTTCCGTAGGAATGGGATGTTTATTCGGGATAAAAATTATCATAAGTCCTATTCCAGGACCTAACGTATATGTGTGCCAAGTTTCATCACGATTCGTCCAGTGGTTGAAGCGTGATTGAGTAACAAACATCCAAATATCCAAACTTTTTCATTTATAATATTAGTAGCATTCATAACCAGATACTTCACTACTTACACCGGTTCAACATGTACTTTAACATATCGTCGACATAAATTTAAATTGACGTAAGGTACAAAATGCCAAAATCAGTGTTTTAGTTTCCATACAAAATTTTCAATTCTATATCGAATAATGTATTTAAAAAAGTTTAAAACGTCTCTATCCTTTGACATGATTATTATTGGGGCATAAACAAAATAGAACAGACACTGAAAAAAAAACTAGGTTTTAATGTTTTTGAAGTAACAAGGTTTTTTTGCGGCTCCTGAAAAGTAGTGGTTTGTCCCTTACGCCAATTAAAATTTCCGTCGACGATATTCTTGCAAATAAATATATTTCATTATTAAACACATCATTATGAAACCCCGTCGTCGACAAGACCCTCATTATATAGCTTACATGTATTTGATTATACTTTACTTTCATCTATTTGGAAACACAGGTTCATACATAACTATTATATTCAATGCCTACTCTTTAGTTTGAAAGGAGTAACAAGAACAAGAAACATCCAGACATCATTTTTACATTTGTTATAACTGGATAATTCAATACAAAAATTTGGGAACATGCAAGAACTAGAAGTACAATCAAAAATCAAATCAATCAATGTCAAAATCATTTTATATTTTCATTAATATTATTGTAACTCTACCACACCCCAAACAAGGTAAACACGATGTAAATAAAATTTAAATAAATTGGTATACGTGATATTTACAGATTCAATTTCAGTAACAACAATTTGCATTGCTTTTGTATATAAACGAACACTTTACGAAATAATTTACATTATGTTTCCATTGCCATTCCATTATCATTACCGGAATCTGATTGCAATGATCCGACCAGACAGCCTCGGTTATATTACAATTAAAATGCCAATCGATAGTAACGTGTGTGGGAGTGTAAATGTTGTGTGAGTGTTGCGAGCCTGAATTTTATGTTGATTATTATCGGTTTGATTAACCTACAGTACATTAAATGTCAACAACATTTTCAAAAGCTGGAAATTACAATTAAAGTATGTAATACGATTGCATTACTGGTTCTGATCTTGCAATTATTTTACGATGAGCTGTCCCAGCTATAATAATTACATATTTATAATCATTAATCACTGATTATGAATTTACTTGGTCCTAGTTATACGCCGAGTAATGGCTACTGTTAGACACAATATATAGTTGACAGCGTGTTACTTGAGCTCTAATTTGTATACCTTGCGCTAATATAAATCAAAGCTCAAATTTCGTGTCGCCAACTGTACTACTCGGTACAGATTAGTGTTCATTACTCATGCTTCAAGATAACTTCCTCCTACACTATAATATTCATAGACAAGATCAATAATTCGGAGGTGAAACCGTAAACGTTGGCAACACCCTACCGTTCCCTCTGCAAATATTATCCGAAAAATATCGTATTTCATCGCTAATTAATGCCCCGGAGAGCAAACAACAATTACGATACGTCAGTCGTTGTACATACACATACAAAAATCGACTCGATTCGAATCGAGTAGTAATAAAAGGGGAATTTTATCGTATCGGGAGCGGTGTTTGTGTTTTATTGGCAGTTAAGCCTAATTTCTGTTGTTTACTGTTTCATTTTATTTGATCGATTTTTTTGTGAACCTTAGTAGTTACTTCACCGAATCATGCGGGATGATAAAAATCTGATGAGGTTTTCCCTAGCTAATCATGGTACCTCAACAAGGCGGCGATGTTGTTCACAACACATCACGTCAAGGGGTATCACGGGGCGAAAAGCGGACGAAGAAAAGCCGCTTTGCGACATTAGATTGCGCAAAATGGCGATACATCGTCTCTGCCTACCCCTCTGGTACCAACGCGTGAGCATTATATATGTATGAAGTAGTCTTTACTTTTATAAAAAAAAATGCGTATTATTCACTAGTCTGTACTAAAGGCCACAGTTTTGCGTAAATCATAAATAAAATTATTCATAACGAAACTAATGTCTTTATTGCTTTCAAAATATTCTCCGTTACATTGTAAGCACTTCTTTATTCGCTCAAACAATTTTGCAAATCAAGAGGTCCACTGATCTGAGGGTATGTCATCGACGAAGTGTAGCTGGAAGGCATCATTGCCTCTTCTGGTTACCTAAATGAGAAATCTTTATCAAATTTTTGATTTTCGGAAATAGAAAGTAGTCGCATGGTGCGAGATCTGGACTGTGAGCAGGATATGTCAGAAGATTAACATTTTCAGGACACAAAAATGTCTTTGTTTTAGTTGCGGTGTGAGGAAAAGCATTGTCGTGGTAAAAGAATGAGACTTTTTCGAGAATGGACAGACAAATTGTCGTTTACATTCAGCATTAACCGCTCTTTGTCAGTCTAGCAGAGAATACTAAATATTACTAGTAGAGAGCCGTGGTAGACTAGTTGTTGGCACTCGCCTCACGTTCTCAAGGTCTTGGGTTTAAACCCCGCGGTTACCAATAAGTTTTTCAAACCTTAAGTAAGCCGTACTTAAGTTTTGAAAAACTTATTGGTACGCGTATTTATCCTACTATCCTACTAATATTATAAATGTGAAAGTTTGGATATTTGGATGTTTTTTACTCAATCACGCTTAAACCACTGGACGGATCGTGATGAAACTTGGCACACATATAGGTTAGGTCCTGGAATAGGACAAAGGATAGTTGTTTATCCCGAAAATACATCCCATTGCTACGGGTAATACATAATAATTTGTTATGTCAAGTTGTCCACGCGGACGAAGTTGGGGCAACAGTTAGTTTATAATACCACAGGCTTTTCATAGGAAAAGAAGGAAAACATCGTAAGGAAACCTTTATACGCCAAAGAAGAAATTCTAAGGAGTATATGAAGTCTACCAAATCATCTTGTGTCACCTTTAGTGGACTGAAGTATCTAAGTGTCATCAGCTGTTTCTGGCACCATAAGAAGATAAGATTAAGAAGATGAGAAATATTACTAGTACATGCATGACCCGTTTTAGAAAAAAAACCACGAGATTATTTTTTTCCATCGCTTCTGTCTTGTCGCATTGTTATTGGTCTAATGTCACCTTCAAAGATCCATTTATAGGATTGTTCCTTTTTTCCCGGATCGTAACAATAAATCGTCGTTTCGTCTCCTGTTACGATGGCAATACACAGTATTTGAATGCCCATGACTTAGATTATATACTACTTGGTACTCAGTCTGAGGCCCATGCTTTCAGTAAAATTTCTTTGACTGTTGCCAATGTTGTCATTTGTCTTCCTGACTATCATTTTAGTGCAAAATCTGTTGAATTTTGTTTACACCGATTTCTAAATACCCTTGAATTTCATTATGGGTGATGCGCCGGTTTTTTTCCAAGAGTCACGTGACAGTAGCCACAGTTTGTCCTGGAACCTTTACTGTGTCCTTTACGAATCCTATCATGGATAGAAAAGCGACCACAATAAAATTCAGCGTACCAACGCCTCAGAGTGCACAAATGCGGTGCTCGAAGGCTAAAAGAATATTTAAAGCTACCACTGCATTCTTGCGGAGAAAAATAACTTTGAAATCGTAAAAAAATTCTTAAATCTTTCGTGTTTAATCCATTTTAGTGCGTAAGTTGAACTTTGATATCACATTAAAAAAATTAGGAAGAAAAAAAATTGCCCAACGGAGACTTTAAAAAGTTTTTAACTTCGTGCTGTTTCTAGCTTATCAGGGATACTGAATCCTAACCTAAATCGACGTTGGTTCTGAAATTCAAGATGGCCGCCATGATATTTGATACTTACTATTTATTACATCATGAGTGCCTTATTCGTTCATTATGGGTTTCCGGGTGCTGAATCCGCGAATTTGACGTTGGTTTTGATGCGTTAGGGACAAAGTGGAATGTACTTCAGTTGTATTTTTTCGGCTTATCAATTTGACTATACTTACTCGGTTTATCAAAACTATAAAGTTTCGTTATATTATTGCTTTAACTGAATAAGTTACTAAAAGATAACTGTGTCTATGTATCTATACGTCTATGTCCTCATAGTATAAAAGTTAGAAATAATTGGGTCGCCTAAGCCGGGAGCTGACTGCTAAAATATTAACGTTCTTTAGGTCACGACAAAGTTTTGACCTAAACAATACTGCTTAGATTCATTATTACCCAAAATAATGCTTTGTTTCACGAAAACAGAAAGATTAACGACTTACTTTTCTTTTTGGTTAGTGCTCTTTGATGTTTTTTTTAGTTCTTTTATTATTCGAAGTTCATAGAATTACTTAATTTACTTAAAGTTGTTATGTTACATTACATATGGGTAAGTAAATAGAGTTACTTAAAGTTTTAAGTAAACAGAAATGAAATTTAATGTATCTGGCCGAGAATTAAATAAATTTAGTTTTACTTATCTTAATATTTCAAATCACAAGTACGTTATATACAAAAAATTACGATTAAAATTTGTTTCACAAAATAATTTACCATGAAATTTTTCAAATAAATTATGAAAGAACAATTTTTTTTATCTAATTTCAAATATTACCGTAATAAGTAAAATATTCTTAGGATGTTTATTTATAAATTCTGTTCTAAATTTCTCTTCTAACAATTCAGTTATGACTCCCCGCGTATAATGCCTCAAGCATGTTGACGCTGGGCGATTTGTCTGCCACTGACATATTAATTACTGTACTGTCTAAACGTTGCTCGACTGTTTGTGGCTACAACGGCAACAATGTATTTGCTTAGTTCGTGGATCAGGTAATTTAATTAATATTATTAAACGCTGATTGAAATGGATGAAAGCGTCCTTCGTGGCGACGACCTTCGATTCAAGTTGATTTAGATAAGTGCTGTTGGGTGGTATCATCGACATTTATTTATAGGTATTACTTAGACTCTAAGTCTTAGAGTATAATATTACATGGAAAATTACAGACGGCGGCCTGTTCAAAGTTATGGCTAAGAGTTCTTCACCAATATTCTGTTATTTGCCTGCCTTTCTAACGTAATTTGGTGATAGAATTTCTTGATTAGGTACTAACCTAACACACACATATTAATCTTCGTCTTGTTCTAGTAATATATATATATATATATTCTTTATTGCACAAATTTTAAAAGTAAATACAGTTAAATATTTTATGTACAAAGGCGAGCTTATGTCTAAAAGAGATTTCTTCCAGCCAACCTTTCAGGGTGTGAGACTCTAAGAGCACTAAGAGCGAGGGAGCAAAAAGTGCATAATATATACTACATAATAACTAAATATCGAAACTACTTTACACATATATACACTTATATATATAATGGGCTCGATTCTGAAGACACAACGGTAAAATTTGACAGCACTAAAGCGGTTGCTATCCTTGTCACACAGTATTATGAAGATAAAGACGAAACCAGTTTAAGCGCTGTCAAATTTTAAATTTGTGCCTTCAGAATCGCGCCCAGTAAATACTTATAATAAATAATAATAAACATACATATCATATTATACTGAGTGAGACAGATAGTGCTCTTTTAGTTTAGTTTTAAAGGATGTCACCGACGTACTATCTCGAATGACCGTCGGCAGTTTACTCCACATCTGCGCGGTTCGCACAGTTAAGGAATTGAAAAAGAATTATAATAATTAGCGTAAAATTAATTTCTAAACATTACCTTTGAGACTAAATAGCTTCATTTGACCTTCCTATTGGAATTTATGTTATTATGTTGATATAATTACATAAACTTAACCATATGTTTTGTTTCAGGTATCTGTAATGGCCAGAATGATACCATCACCTGATTGGTTCATAGGAGTGGACGGGTTCGACCTTTGTGTTGACGGCAACTGGCTCGACAGCATTACCATAGAAGTAAGTTCTTTATTATCATTCATTACCCACATTTTCTTGTTGGTGATTCTATTCAAGTGATGTATAAAGTTTATATACAGTTTTTTTCACTGTCTGTGTTTTGGTATTCCGTTAATTTTTTGTCTCCAAACAATGAAAGGTAGGTAAGCACCACTTATGCTCAGTCTTTTCACTTTTCTTTATCTTTACTACATAGGATCGATCGATAAGAGCAGAGCATTTCCTTTAAGCCGTAGCTGAGTTTTGTAACCACAAAGTGGGAAATATTTGTTGCAATTTGTAGCCAGTTTCAGTATGGTCGGGTTCTAAAAATATATATCTAAAACATGTCCCAATTCGTAGCTGGTTACAGGACTCAGTTACTGCTGAGCTGTTGCTAGCTGTCCTAAAGGGAATAATCTCTAGGCAAAAAGATCTTAATTATAAAATGCTTCTTTACTTAATACTTGGTACTTGGTAAGTATACCAAATAAATGTTTTTTTAATAATATTTATTTTTCGTGAAAACGTTTTAAGTCTCTTTAAATAAAATTTGACATGTACGAGTATATATGAAGGAAGAAAAGGATCATTGAACCGTTTTTAACAAATAAAATCAGAACATTATTCAAAATCATTTATTTGGTCTCCATTTTCTAAGCTACAAGCTTTTTCACTAGAGGTACAGATTTCAATAACTGGACAAAATTTAACTTGACATAGCAATCAATGTTCTTGACATACCCGCGCACCGGCCGTCCCCATAGCTATATACAGAAAGAAACCTCGTCAAATAAAAATAATCCTTCCCCTCTTTCTAACGTCACAGGCTGTCATTCGCAAACTTAGAGCCAACGGCGTTATATTTTCAAACTCTAACTTAACTCTTATTCCCAGGTGGACCCACTCGACGCTGGAACTGACAACGGCTTCACATTCACCGCACCGAACTGGCCCACGGCGCCGCAAGGGGTCGCGTACCGAATCACCTCGAAATACCCCTCGCATCCAGCCGGATCCTTTTTCTACCCTCATTTGAGGCGACTGCCGCCTATTGCTACTTTCCAGTTTATCAAGGTAAGTTGTGTATCTAAAATACTAACACATCCAATTAATACATTATTAAGAAGAATATACAGTTTTTGCTCTTAAATTGGGCCCGATTCTGAAGGCATAACGTTAAAATTTGACAGCGCGCTAAAATTGGTATCGTCTTTATCTTCATAATATTGTGTGACAAGGATAGCAACAGTTTTAGTGCTGTCAAATTTTAACGTTGTGCCTTCAGAATCGAGCCCACTGCCTAATTATATTCTAGATATTTTTTCTCATTATTCATAATCTACTTGTATGTAATAATAATAGGCTAAATGCACTTATTTAAGCGCAGATCCATGTCAATGGAGGTATTATACCATATATTTACACATATGTGGTTCTAGCTCTGACTACTACCACTACCCATTTTTGTACTGTTTTTTGTTTTTTTTTTAATTGTTTTGAGCAGGTGTATAATTATAAAAAAATCATCATTACGTATTTTAGAGATATGCGTCTACGATGTCATGGTACAGGTAGTTAATACGTTGAAGTCAGACAGTTCACTCGGGCTCGTACGATTGACTATTGCTATAGAACGACGTACGGCGCCACAGTTCTTCAACGTCCATAGATGAACAAGTAATATATTACACACAGTCGACTAGACAACAGTTAAGCAATCAAGGCACAAGTTTCAGACCAAAAATATATTTTAAGAAATCAAAGTACTCGTAGAGTCAAAAGGTAACAATTTCAATGTCAATAATGTCATGAAATAATTCCTGCCAACAGCTCCGTGAATACGAACTCTCTGAAGTGTTTCACCGCAGCAGCGACGACCGAAGATACGACGTCCTACAGTTGGACAAGCTGAACCACAACAGCATCGACGTACTGGACGGAAACAGAGCCTTGTCTATTGCCGAGGAAGTAGAGAGGGCTGAGCAGGCACCGAGGATCTACACTCAAGGATCTTTGACTACGCCTGATGGAGCGTACTCCTACTATTCTCTGTATGTTGGATTTGAAAACTGTAAAATATTAACTGAATTAGATTTTATCATGACAAAATCAGAAAATCAAGTAATGAAATCGTCAAGATCATTTCAAAAAGTTCCAAAGTTCATTTTTAACTGTCTGTGTAGTTACCTTCCGTGTATTATAATAATGATAAAAAAATTACTGATACCCATAAAAGCTGTAAAACTCATTTTTGTAATTACTAGACATTTCGCTATAAGCCTTATGATAAGATGAGAATCTACAACATTGAATTTGCTATTAACCTCGGAGTATACCAACTGTAATTGAACCTTGCATAATCGATCCTAAAGAGGTATTCTGCATATGTGAAGAACATCGACCCGCACTGTGACAGAGCAGTGGCGGTAGGTTTCTGCCTTACATCTGCGGGACGTATTTAGACTTCAGTGATTGACCTTAAGTGAACAACCAGGTAGATCATATATAAAGTCCCTAATTTATGAGTTTATTATCTCCTCCTAGAACTAACACCACATCAAGTACGACAGAAGAGCCCCGTTCAGCAAACGAACTGCCAACATCAGGCCCTACGGCCAGCGAACGATCTGCTCTGCGTAGTCTAGCGCGGCGGTATCGGGCAAGGCGACGACGCAAGATGCGCGCTGATAATGCCGATCCGGCTGAGAGGAGGAAGCGAAAAAGAGCAAGTGAGTGTAATAAGGAATTATTGATTTACCACCAAAGGTACGGGCAGTGTTTTCTTTAACATGCGCTTTTATTTAAAAGAGTCCTGCACCTGCTACATACTTTTTGAAGTATCACAGAATCTATCAATATAAAAATATATGTAAATGTAAATGAAAAATAATTACGATTTCTTAATCTTAAAAAATCTTAGAGTAATTATAATAACAACTGCGAAAAAATCATGACGACATCTTGAAAACTGTTATTTTTTTTTAAATAAATCAATTTGGACACTTCCGAAAACTGCTTACGCCTGCTCAGTAAGAGCTCGTTGACTTTGAAAAATTGTAAAAAATAAAAATTGCAAGATATCGCGAAAAAAATTTCACCAATATTTTTCTGATTTTAAGTTTTATTTTTCTAGATCATAAAATAGTTACAATCATCTTTACTCATTACTGAATTTAGTTGTAGCCTTATAGTTACTAAGTGATATAATACTTGTAAATAACATAATATGTTTTCACATAGGGCTGCTAGACTGCCGGGTATCAGACTGGGGTGAATGGAGCCCTTGTCGCAGTGACGGCGGCTGCGTTGGATCAGCCTTGCGCACACGCAGGATCATACGCCGCCAACGACCCGGTGGCGCACCATGTCCACCCACAGCGCAATCACGGTGGTGTGCGACGAACTGCTCTGCACCGCAGCCGCAGGAAGACTGGCGCAATAATCTTACGTAATTCATATTTGAATATCGTCTGGTTCAGTTTTTGAATTTAAATCCGAAAGGAGTTTTAAAATGCCACTTTGTAAGTGGCCAGGATGAAATATTCTTTTTAAACGTATCTAGTAGCACTTTCCTTTTTCACTTCCATATAATTATGTATAATTTTACTAGCATCTGTCCGTCCATTGGTCTCGTTTTATTTCCAACTTCGTTTCTATCTATTGGATCTATCATTTGGATGTAAATTCGTGATGTGTAAAAATATTCGATAAAATTGTTGTATAAAATAACTTAGTAAGAGATGACTGTCGATGTTTGGAATATTAGATAGAATTTGGTTGTTTTTCGCTGTACGTAATTAGGCTTCTTCCCATTTTTCATTTCTTTGTCAATTATTGTTAGGAATAACTAATATTAAGCGAAGCAAATGAACACATAATAAATTATTTGCATTTTTATTCTATTTTGAACGTCATCCCTTGATCTAATTTTAATATAACTAGTTCGGAACCATCCAAAGCAATCAATTAAACATAGCATTTTCATAACAAACATAGTATTTATAGCAATAGTAAAGTTTATTTATACGTATTTCTGCTCTAGTACAAATTAATATCGTGTCTTATGCTATAACAAAAAATAAATAAATGTGAAACTTTATTCATAATGATTTACTCTTCTAATTATAGTCCCCTGACAGTATTTTGGGGGTAGTCTTTCTATGGCGCACATCACATACCTACGCATTATATTCACTTACCTACCTACCTGATTCACGAATCGATCACCTTTTTCTCATATTTGTGTGTTTGTGCGATCATTGCCAATTTGCGCAATTATCGAATTTGTGTGCATGATTAAGGCATTTTGTGTGTGTTAATCGCAAACGTACCTATGTGCGATCTTTGTATTTTGCGATCATCGCATCACAAGACAAATAGTTTTAAAAAAACATATCGTTTACTTAAGTATTCTAAACTTTGTGACAGTAACTCAATAAAGGGTAGTAATTGTTTTAGTGCATGTAAAATGAATCCAAAGATGCAGCTTTTATTTTGTCATACAAATAAGTGTAAAAACATAATAACGTAGTTAATATAAGAATACCTGTTAGCTAGGTAATCACAAGCCTTCTGTGAAAGTATGAACATTATTAGAACATAATTAATTTCCAAGAATAAAATGGAAATAATTTAGTGGAAGTTTTTAAAGAAGTCAATACATTTGACCTTTCAAATATTTTATACTTACAACATGTTTTAATATTTGATACCTTCTTTTGAATATAATGCGATCGCTTGAGAGATGCCAAAGAAAAATATTAAGCTTTATCGTTTTTTCGAACCGATAATCCTGACAACGATAGGAGTATCCTGCCCTTAATAAAGAAGAAACCATTTGCAAAGTAGGATGCAAGAGAGATATAAGTATTGAACATTGAGGTTCTGAAAATGTTTGGTTTGACCTTTAAAACATTCTTCCTAGTCTACTTTTAAATGTCAAGTGGTCTGCACCTCATACCATGAAGCAAAATAATTTTTCGTAGCTCATAGTTTCACCTCAAAGTGTTTTCTTTCATGATTGTCACTAATTTGTTATTAAATTAGATAACAAATGATTTTAAAATGTGCATCTGTTATCTAATTTAATAGCCAATTAGTGTCAATCATGAAGGAAAACACTTTGAGGTGAAACTATGAGTTACGAATAATTATTTTGCTTCATAGTATGAGGTTACAGATAATTTTAAAATGAGAAAGCTATAAAGTTAATACTGTATTATAGAGCCAAAAATGAAAGCTGAAAATGTTAACCTTAGTGTAACTATTGGAGTATGTGTATTTTTTACAATGTAAATTATTCTGATTTCAGTAATAAAACATTCTAAACGATAATTGAGTTTTATTTCAAAATTGCATACCTGTGATAATTTGAACAACTTATTTGAACATAATTATAGGTTATACAAATACTACTTATGATGGCAATCGTACAAAGAACGGCATAAAGCATGGTAGGCAGTTTGTGTGAAATCTGGATCCGCACTAGTAGCAACCAATAATAAAAAGTGATACGCCAATGAAAAGCTCTTATTAAATGTAATAATCTTATCTTACTAATATTAATAAATGTGAAAGTTTGGATATTTGGATGTTTGTTACTCAATCACGCTTCAACCACTGGACGGATCGGGATGAAACTTGGCACACATATGGGTTAGGTCCTGGAATAGGACATGGGATAGTTTTTATCCAGAAAACTTTTCATTCCTACGGGAAATACATAATCATTTGTGATGTTAAGTTGTCCACGCGGACGAAATTGCGGGAAACAGCAGGTAGTCATTATGGCGGCTTATCTCAGTTAGCTGTAGTTTCGGCGTTATGGGCTTTTTATTACCCTTAACGTATCGCTTATTATAATTGGTTACTATTAGTTGGTGGGTACTAAAAATAATTATTTATATTGGTGGCTGAAAAAAAAAAACAAAACGCCCATCATCATGTAAGGGGAAATACGAAGAACATGCTAAATAACCTCAATTTCTAACTTACGTAACTTAGTGTTAGCAATGACGTAGAAGCAGAAGCAGGTAACTTTTTTACCTCGAATTGCGACAGACTAAAATTAGTGCTTTTGTAATCTCGAATCTGCAATCTTGAAGCTTAAAAGATAGATGCAGTTCTACTAAAAGAATTAAATCGTCAAGAAAAGAGAGATATAAAAGGTTTTGTGAGTAAAACAACTGAGAGTCTCGTGTCGGGTAAAAGACAGTGACTGACGTCGAGACAAACTAATTTGTGCCGCATTATACGGGACGTGAAGTTAGCATTAGCTTGAACTCTCTAGAGTGCAGATGGAATTAAAAGTTGAGAGTTTCAATTTTGTTATATACAGGTGTCCCATTAAAGTAGCCTTAATTAGGTCATTTAAAAGTGTGAATACCAAACGACTTTTGCTGTATGACTTTTGTGAAATCGCCTTCTCACAAACAAAAATATGAGTGAATTGAAAGACAAAATCATGTTTCAAAGTTCCTTATTTTTTTTTGTAATATTAATTAAAGAAAGTCTGAGATGTTACACGTCGAATAAGTATATTCTTTGTATTCGTGGTACTTATAAGCACTTCAACTATCTCTTTTACTTTGCCCATCTTGATATCAGTATCTTCTTTCGATAGTTCGATGCCAAGCGCTTATTAGAAAGTGTCAGATAAGGGTTTCGAGAGTACAAAATGGTTTTGTAGTGCGACGGATATTATCCGAATCACGTATCAAGACCGGCAATGAGTTCAAAAATTACAGAAAATAATTCAAAACTTTGACCGTTTCGACTGAAAACCTTTGTAAAACAAATGACAGTGACGGAGAGTGAGGAAATTAAAGATTCTATCTACGTAACGAACTCTTGCCATAGCATTATGCAGAGCAAAACTTGGCGAACAGTTTTATCCACGCGATTCTAACATTTATTCCAAAAGCGTAAAGTCAAGTTTAGAAACTGCCAGCAAAGTGTGGTAAATCGTTTGAATGCGCTTTCGGAGTAAAAACTTTGACTGCATTTATGGTGACTGAGTACATTAGCAATGATTGAAAAGAACATTAGGGATATCACTTAAGTATTACTTGAGCACCTTAACTGCGGTAGGGAAAAGATTAAGCGTATACTTAACTATTCAAGACTTAGGGCGCTCTCGTACATTACATGATTGATTGATGATCATTAAAATAGGAAAAAATTTACCAAAAAAAATATGAATGTAAACAAATGTATGTATAAAACCGATTCATTGTACGAAAATTATATTACTACTAGCTGTTGCCCGCTACTTTATCCGCGTGGACCACTTAACATCACACAAAAAAACCGTAGGAATGAGATGCTTTTCGGGATAAAATACTATCCTATGTCATATTCAAGGACCTAACCTATATGTGTGCCAAGTTTCATCACGATCCGTCCAGTGGTTGAAGCGTGATTGAGTAACAAACATCCAAACATCCAAATATCCAAACTTTCGCATTTATAATATTAGTAGGAAGGATAATAAATAACAAAGGAATAAAATATGACTCAGTGAACACTTCTAAAGTACTAGAAGAATACTGTGTTTAGTATCAAATGTAGATAATAGAAATGTAGGTACTACACAATTACATTAAGTATGTATGTATTAAATTAATAATACAATGAAGTATAGACATAGATTACTATATACATAAGTACTTATAAGTAAAGTAGATTAAATTAAGTGAGGTGAAGCTTGCCCAAGAAGGAATTAAACAAATTAAAAAGAAAATTTAACAACAATAGAATTTTTTTAAGGAAACCTTTTCTCTGTAAATCAGAAGTAAATTATACAATTATAGAACTTTAAATGCCATATGATTTCGTTCCATTCGAAGTGACTGTATATGGAAGTACCACAAAGAAAAACTTCAAATCTGTACAAAAAATTAAATTATTCGAAAGTCGTCTTTCACCACTTTCGAATAATTGGCAACTCAGTAGTTGTCATACCAACTTTTCTAACAAATTATCAAATCAAATGCTCCAAGCAGTTAGAAACGATTTTTTTTTATTAAAAATTAAAATTAAAACAAAATGCTAAATAAACTACAGCAACATTCAAGCAGAAAAACTCTTAACGAAAAAAAAACTGATTCAATTCCTAACGACACCGTCCTCATTTCCTTCCCAGAAAAAAATACATTCTTCAGTCGTGCCCATGTCATCCGGGAACGTAATTATCCGACCCAATTTGTAGGCAGTGGGCTCGATGCTAAATAAAGAAGTAGCAAGCTGACAAATCCGGGTGAGTTTCTCCAACTACCTACAGGCACTGAAACACGATGTGTCCTTTCCTTACTTATGGTGAATGTGGAGAAAAACTACATAATATAAAACTTCATTTCTTTGACCTATGCCTCCAGAGAGTACCTATGTTCGCATTATTTTGTTGATGTCGAGGGTCAAACCTGAGTTTACAAACAGTTTGATTCTTTCATCCACTTCACAGTTTTCCTTCACCGAACAGCCTGTGGTATCCTACTAATATTATAAATTACTAATAAATAAAAACTAATATTATAAGAAAGTTTGGATATTTGGATAACTAATATTATAAATGCGAATGTTTGGATATTTGGATGTTTAGATGTTTGTTACTCAATGACGCTTCAACCACTAAATATAATAAATATCTCACACATTCACACCAATTATCCAGTCCCAAACTAGACAGATCCTTTGGCATGGTTACTAGATAACAGATAGACATACTTATATAAATTTATAAACATCCAAGACTGGTCGGATCATGATGAAACTTGGCACACATATAGGTTAGGTCCTGGAATAAGACATAGGATAGTTTTTATCCCAAAAAACATCCCATTCCGGGAAATACATAATAATTTGTGATGTTAAGCTGTCCGCGTGGACGAAGTCGCGGGCAACAGTTAGTTATGAATAAACCGTACTTAACCGACCTTATCTCTAAAAGAAATTTTTTTCAGCTAACCTTACAGGGGAATAAGTTCATAATAAATTACATAATAACTAAATACGTTTTTATGGACATATCCGATTCTAACAGACTATGTTTCATTCGAGAATTATTCATTCGTAGTTCATCATTATTCTGAACATAATAATTGCCAATCATTCGTTAAACGCCTGCCATTTTGCTGAGTGATACAAAATAAATTGAATGTAAAATTTTGCACAATTAAAACATCACTGAACTGAACGATTTTATTCGCATTTGGTTCATTTTATGTAAAGCTAGTTAAGCAAAAAAATTTACGGCGAAAATGAAACATCATCATTAACGTCATAATATTAATGACACTGAGGTGATGACATGAGGTCATTGTTTATGTTTAATTGCGCATTATCACGTTGTAGTCGGATTATTTCCGACATATACAATTTCTATATCATGTACTTAAGTTAAATATCTAATAAATAGGGAGCGGGAGCGGGAGCGGGAGCGGGAGCGGGAGCGGGAGCGGGAGCGGGAGCGGGAGCGGGAGCGGGAGCGGGAGCGTGAGCGTGAGCGTGAGCGGGAGCGGAATTGGAAGTGGGAAGGGGAGCGGATTCCGTAGTCCACGCGAGCGGAGCCGCGGGCACTGCTAGTGAAACAACAATTATCAAGTTTTATTATAATGCGTGCGCGCCAAACACAAGCCATCTTCACCCATAGACAGTAAACTGTCACGTATCGCAGATAGAATGGAATTCGTAGTGTTTTGACGGTGTTGGCCTTATACTGTCAGTCTTTTTTAGTTAGGTTTAGGAATAATGTGTCATATTTCAAATACAATAAAGACTATCGATATCCGTCCGTATTTCGACAGTTATGCTTCAGTGGTCCTTCAGTGCAGTGTCAGTTCAGGTCCGTGAAATTTAAGAAAGTTCTTAAAATATACCTTACACCATTGCATCAGGAACTAAATTAGTGTGTATTCATTTTTCATATTTCCTTTGGCACATCTAAAAAACACTGAGACAGTCCGATACTGTGACTGCACTGATGACTGCGAATGAGCCTTAAGACATTAAATATGGACTGCCTCATGTTTTTTAACAGTTTGTTTATCCTGCACAAAGAAAGAGCACGATAAAGAACTCCTAGGTTCTAATTAACCTCTATCGAAAACACACAGTAACCAAGCAGTAACCAAATCCGAAAGAGTTCGAACGAAAGAAGTTTAAAAATTTCAAACCTATCAAACTTCCCCGGGGCGTTCGCAAAGCAAAAAGATAAGGGGCCACACAGACGGGGCGGCCGGGCCGTCGAACCGTGCGCCGGAAGCCGCTTCCGTTCCGTCGATCGAACAACATTATTCATAGTCGGAGCGCACGAATGAAAACTTCCGCTCCCGGTGAGATACATGACGAAACTTCGGAGAAATGGCCTTGTTGACTTGCGGTGGCCAAACTTTTGGACTGTCTGAGATTGTACCACAATCAGGCCACTCACATGCGTTTATGGCTGACGCATGTAACTTAATGGGCGAAAAAATAGGCAGAAATGTATCTATTACACATTTAGAAAGAGTCTCGGGTCTAAGATTCAATAAAAATTCTTTCACCTTTGCAGATTACGTTTCGATCAAGTTACATTAAGCTAATTAATCTGACTGTCACTAGTAAAAAAAACTAAGGACGGGTAGTTAAGTCGGTTTTGTACTTAATTCGAAAGCTACGGCATGACACTAACAATACTGTATCCTCGTTATAATGATATACCGCGACTATTCGCGAGGTTCTTATTTATCGATTATTAGATTCCCGTCTTTCTGTTAACATATTTTATTCATTACTAGCTGTGCCCGCGGCTCCGCTCGCGTGAACTACAGAATCCGCTCCCACTCCCACTCCCGCTTCCGCTCCCACTCCCTTTTTCCCACGCCCACTCCCACTCCAATTCCCACTCGCAGCTACAAATGTAATAGAAACTCATCGCTATCTGAATAGTACGGAAATACTATTATTTGCAATATATTGCATATTAACCTTACCTACTAATGTATTTGAAAACTAAAAATGTCTGTAACTTTTGATTGAGTTAGTCGATTGCGATGAATTAAAGATTAAATGTTAAGTTAAGTTAAGCTCCATGTTTTTATGAAAAGTTCATCAAAATCCGTTCAGTAGTTTTTAAGTGATGTGTGCACAAACTCACTGACAAACAGATAAACAGACAAACAGACAAAAATGATTGAAATGTGTTCTATTACTTATTCTTAGACCCCTCAATTTTTTTTTGCAAATACCTTCAATGTACAGTCACGCGGTGTTTACGATTTTATTTATTAGATTTGTGCAGAATATTAATGTCAGCGTCTCGAATGAATTTTTAATTTAAATATGTTTATTAAAGTACCTACCTATAGACACAAAACAATACAACACACTTTATTGCACAATCAAATACAGTTACAAGTTACAAAAGTAACAAATAGTACAATTTAGGCGGTCTTATCTCTTCCAGACAACCGTTGACACCTTCAACGCTATAACTTGTGCTTATACATGTGGTTTTGCTATGTCACTGTCCAGCACACTAAAAATAATATTTAGTGTCCGTTGATACAAAATCCTGGTCACAGGACAGCAAGATGATAATGATAAATTGATAAAACAATGTTATTACCTATCCAATGTATTTGTAACTGGAATTAACTAATTACGAAATCAAGTTCCCAGAAATTTGCTTCCAGGGGAAGTCAGTTCTAACAGGAAGTCATGATCATCAAAGGTGTCTTTACTTTGAAAAAAATTGCATTATTAATATAATTGCGACGATGCCTCGGGAATGATCTATGTTATATAGAGCAAAGTTTTTATCATTATTGTTGATGGGTTTGCGCTTGACCTCAATCTCACTTGATGTTATGTGATGATGAGACCTAAGATGGAGCGCGCTTACCCAGAAGATGCCTATTCACTCTTCTTCGAGTTTTTTTTACTGTTCTCAGTTTTCAACAGAATTTTCAGTTCAACAGTGGTTACCTCAAGTTAATATGTGAGATGAATAAATAGAACGGAGAAAGGGGTCGAGGGAAGGTCATGTCAAAACACGACCTCTGTAAGGACCGCAAAAGCTGTAATAGCGCTATTTAATATTATGGTACAGTGTTGCATTATTTGTTTAAAGTTACTAAGTAAGTTACACAGTCTATGTTTTTAAACCGTGCACTGCTAAGAAACAAGACATTTCATTGGTCAATTGTTCTTAGGGTGTAGGTATACCAATTTGTGATATATTATTAAAAGAAGTAAATGCCAAAAGGTTGTCATGATTTGTAGTTGTGAACAGACATTTTCTCTTCTGCGGAACCTTAAAGGTGGATAAATAAAAGGTCTGCAGTTAGTGGACTGTAAACCTTTATCATACAATAAGCTCTTGGTGAAGGAAAACATCGCGAGGAAACCTGCATGTCAGAGAAGGAATTCTAAGGTTCATGTCAAGTTTACTAACTAGTGTGGTGGTATATAGCTACATTGCTGATTGAATGTATATACGTTTGCCGCTTTAGATTCTTAAAAGTAAAAAGTCCTATATCCAACAGTGGACCTGAACAGGCAACTGATGAAACATGGCGATATTTATTTGTAATTTAAAAAAAAAACATTTCGTTAATTTCAATCAAGGTGTCATTTTCGGAGTTTTTGGGAACGCTATATCAGATTTTGACTTTTGTTTTGGAAATAAAACTTACCGCAATGACATTTAAAGGAAATGTTGTAACTACGGGTGTCATTATCGATTTTTTTTTAAATCTATAAAATGACAACCATTTGTAAAGCTGTCATAACAATGTCGGTAATGCGGGGTAGTAATATCTCTAGTATATATTATCTTTGGTAATATTCATACGTCATACGTACTTTGTCCACGGAAACGGAAGTCATGGGTAACAGCTAGTAAATAAATAAACCCACCCTAAATCTTAGTCAATAAAAGTAGATTTAAACCAACAACTTCTGCATCAGATAAGAAATGCAAAGCCGATTACAGACGGCAATAAGGGGTATTATACACGCACAATTGAAGGGGCGTGTACTGTCTAATGCAATCATGCTGTGCCAGGAAGGCAGTCATTTTAGGGAGAAAGCAGTATGAATTATTAAACGTTGATAGAGTATGGGGAAGACGAGGCTCTTATAGACAATCATTTTTATTCTTATTATAAATAAACACTCAGTAAAGATAAAACCTTTTAAAATGCATGTGATTTACTCGAAATACACAATTTTATTGTTTTTTTTTTCTTTTCATTTGGTTAACTTAGAAAGTGAATAGATTCCAATATTTGTCAGTATGATGGTTTATGTATTTGTAAACGAGTTCTTCACTTCGCAGCCTTTTATTGTCATACCTATGTATTTTATTATTATTTTTATCTTTTATAATTGTTTACTGTAGGTCTATAGCTTGAATAATCAAATTAATTACTATCAATTCTAATGATTTCCGTGGTAACTTCTATTTTACCGAGATTCAAAATAGCCTTTGTTCCTGGTTCAATAACCTTGCTTCTCAGTTATTTATACAAAAAGAAAAACATTTCTACAATAAGGCTACAATAAATTATCGAATTGAAACATCGATGACAATATTACAATGTTTTTATCAATTTCAAAGTTTTGGCAAATATTTTTTTCTTTTTACAACAACAATTTTTGTGCATTATTTAACATACAAAACTCTTAAATATTCTTGTTGTATTTATTCTCTAAGCTGATTAATGGTGGTATAAGAATCTCCTTTATTAAAAACTGAATATACAGTGCATCTCAAAGTAAATAAATAGACACGGGGCGGGTCTAGGTAAGTCACCCCCAATGTACGTCAGTGTTTGAGACACGCTCGGACTGTTTATGACAGTTTCCTCGGAAGGGTTGCTTTCAATTGGGTTACTGTTATGGCGAGTTCCCACAGAGCTACTGCTAGCGCCAGCGATGATGCAAGTTCGCTGGTATACAGGGTTGGCATGTTTTAAACAAAGTGTTTTTTATTGTTTAAAACATGTTTTTATTGTTTAAAACTGTTTAAATTGTTTAAAACATGTTTTATATTAAAAAAAACTGTATTTTATCCAACCTGCTGGTATACCACACTCCACTCGATTATATATGTACAGCCCAAAGATGTGCGTTACTCGTGTATCGATTTTCATGCTTCAACTATTTGCTAGCTTCGCTAGGTTCAGCGATATAGTGTAGATTCTGGTGTGCGTCACTCCAGCTCGGCCGAAGTCGCATTTCAGTAATCTGACCCTGGCAGGATTTAGTACTCCTAACGTACTATTTTGTACTCGATTTTCAGATTTTGTACTTAAACAGATCAAAAGTTACAAGGGGGTATTGAAGTCCGAACTGGAATGACGTCACTCCAGCTCGGACATTTTCAACCAAGGCATGTACATACATTCTGATCACACCACGATTCACCTTAGATTTTGTAATACTTTGTACCCAAAAATCAGATTTTGTACTTAAACAGATCGCGAAATACAAGGGGGTATTGATGTGCGAGCTGGAATGACTCATTCCAGCTCGGACATTTGAACTAAGGTACGTACTTAAATTCTGATCACACCACGCTTCACCTTGGAATATGTACTGGTTTGTACTCAAATATCAGATTTTGTACTTATATACTTTAAAAAATATACTCAAAAATGCCGAAATTAAAAATCCAGTATATCTCATAAAGTATATAAGTAATCAATTTTTAAATAAAATGTCATAGCACTTACAGAATGCATAGTTCGCTTGTTTGATCAATTTGCTTGCTTATTGCAAGGTAAAAATTTTTTGGTTACCGTTTAAAGTCAATGTTAAATCGGAATTTGATATGCCAGCACTGTCTTAATGAAAATATGCTGCGGGTTCCTTTCAATTGGATTACTGTAAGATTAGCTTTCCACCGGTTTACGTCAGAACGCTGATTAATTTCTGGAAATATCCCTTTCATTGATAAGCAAGTGGAGGGTAGAGAATAGAAATTAGAGAGACAGAGGAAGTTATTATAATTTCGGATGTCTTAAATAGTGTGTTTACTTAATCAGGAAATATGAAGTTAAATCATTTCCTCAATGTAAAATAGATCTTAGTGGAGGATACACACATGTCATTTATGGGAACATAAAACAGGATTATAGTATACATATATACTGCCACAACAACATGCATACAATGTATACTAGTCTAATCACAAACTGGGATTTCCTGTACAATTGAACTTAAACCGGACAGAATAGTTCACAAGCAGCTACATAGTTCTTATATATACATATAATCAACTCGTCTTATGAAGGCAAATTCTCTATCACTAGTGGAAATCAAATATCACCTCTAGCATCCGAAAGGCCCAACGATCCGGGGATTGATGCAGATAACACAAAATAGAGAGGACACTTGCGTTTTATGTCACAACAAAACGGCAGTTACGTAAAACCGTAAATAATTATTTTTTTTTAATGAAATTTGAAAACTAAATAATTTTGTATAATATTGATAATTATAATGTTGCATGAGAATGAAATGAAAAAAAAAACGCTTTTAAAGTGTGGAACATTCAAAAAAAGAATGAAATACTAAAGAAGTAGCAATAAGTGCAACAGATAACTAATTGTGAGAACTGAATATTAGTGGTAAAATAAAACCGGCATATTATAACGGTTTTTTTTTCTTTCCTACAAAGTGAAGAAGTTTATATTTAATTTCCCAAATGGCGCTTTACTGGTTTTACTTTTCTACTTACGATACGATGATGATGACACTGGATACAACAGTTTCATGCAAGACTAGGAACATTAATAAAAAGTGAAAAAAGAGGTGCGAATTTGGGTTTCTAATCCTCGACCTATCGTCTGTCTCCGGCATCTGCAGGAGCACAACCCGCTCTCATTATATGCAGTGGAGACAAAAATAACCTGATGATGATGATGAACTATTAATGTGTCTTCAAAATACCACGCTTGGTCTCAAGGGGGGTTTTAGGTTTTCGTCACATAGTCAATAGCCTCTAGAGAAATCTCGCGCTTTTTCGAGCTATTTATAGGTATGCACGCACTCTTGGTGTCACACGGCAAACGCCGTATTCATCATCAGGTTATTTTTGTCTCCGCTGCAGGAGCACAACCCTCTCTCATCTGCCGGAGACAGACGGAGGATTTGGCTTACACACCCCGCGCTGGCCAGACGGGTTGGGGAGGCCTGATTGATGTTATATAATGTATTCCCTTAGTCGCCTTGTACGACATCCACGGGAAGAGTTGGAGTGGTCCTATTCTACTCTACCGGAAACCGCACGTGATATTAATAAAGACAACGCCGTATTAATAAAAGCAAATATGAGCCAGAAAATTGTTTAAAATCATATTTATGAATTACTACGTGAAAACTAGAGGGGGGGGGGGAGTTCTTGGCATATACTACGGGTGGTCACCGAGAGGGGAGGGTAAAAAATTGTTAAAAATGGGTCACGTACCCTAAGACGAAGACACTTCCAACTGAACATACCAATATTCACAGTCCTCAATGGTGTGAGCCACGCAATTGCTTACCTGGAGTCCTTGTTCCCACTATGGGGTCACTGGCACACAGTGGGTGCAAAGTTGGTCTTGTGATTGACAGATCATTTTTTATGGAGTTAACGTGTTCACCTACATCATTTACATGTACATTTGACAGCCCCCAGAATCGTTGGTAGTGCATCTACTTGCTCGTGGTTGCGGGTTTGAATCCCGCCCAGGGTAACATTTGTGTTTGACTTGTGTCTGGACGTAATTTATCTATGTATGTATGTACAAGTATATCAGATGTACAGACTCTGCCTAGTTAGTTTTTAGATGCCCGTATGTGAGGTATCCCTGCATATTATTATTTAATATTGTTTCAATTAATAAAATTATACTGTTGCAATACAAATAAAAACAAAATTTTCTCTAATTGAAAACATTGTTTCAAGTTGAAACTAAGTCTAATTGAAAAGTTTGCTAGCACCCACGCCAATGGCTAAACTAATTAGTGCGTCCGACCGTCCATCGTTATCTTACTTGTTACTGTTAATTGCTTGATTGTACCCATTTAGCTCGACTTTAAGAAATGGAGAACTCAATTGCGCGTAGGCTGGAGTTTGTCAACTGGAAGGTGAACGGCGTAAATGGCAAACAAAGTACAAAACAGACACTGAATTTAGGTATTGGTGCTAAGATTTAGTAACCCAGATTAGTTAATGGATTTTACTTGCTTTGATAAAATATTTAATGTAAAGTCTATCTGTTTAAAGATTAAGCTAGGTTGATACCAATGTGTTAGTACAGTTTTTTTTAAAACATAATCATTATTTATTTATTGAGAGTTTGGTACAAAATGCTGAGCATGGCACCCTCGTCATTAAAAATCCTTAATTTACTCTATCTCCGATTTAAGCCTACCAGCGCTGCCATATACTGAAGTTATACTCATTTATGTTCATTACGTATCTAAAAAGTTCTAATGTTACCCCATAATCTAATTCTGGTCTAAGCCTGGACATCCTATCATCATCAGTCTAGCATTGTCCACTGCTAGACATTTCTAAGTCCTTCTATAGCAGCCACGCTAGATTTCTGTGCCATTGCAGAACTAATCCTTTTACCTATTTCGACAAGAAAAAGCGGAAACGCTATAGTAACAGAATCAAAGAAAAAATCTACGTCTAGGTCCTATATATCTACGGCTAATAGAACAGACACTCCCGTGTCCATTGTGTAGACCATTCGCAGGAGAAAAAAATTTACATAAATACATATACATACACTTATCTAAACGCGTACTAGGATTTTCTCCTGGTACTATAGGAATTAAACAAAGATAGGATAATTTAGTATTACAACATCCAGACCGGGCCAACTTGTACAAAGTTGTCTGTCCGGGGTGGGAACCAAACCTACGACCTCTGGCGCTTGAGTCCAGAGACCAAGCCAGTAGGCTAAAGAGGCGGTCGACAACTGTGGGTTACAGCGTTTCCCCTTTTTTGCGTCGATTTAACCGGTTAATCCATATATTGCTCCTAAATTATTTCCTCCAGGAGCAATACATATCCTTGTATTTCTACTACATTATCCAAACACCCTAATCTACGACATTATAAAGCATTTTGGATTGTTCTAGTAGTAATAAATTGATATTTATTGCTCCTAGGAGAAATACTTTAGGAGCAATAATGGACTATCCGGATTTGATTAGCTAATTTGAGTTAAACTTTCCACCCTGCTACTTTTTATTGTATTTTATGTCCATACCATATAAGTATAGCACTAAATTGTATTTTACACTCAATATTTTAAAACCTCACATTATAAAAAAAACAAAACCATACAGAGCGGTACAACTTCATGTTTTATGTTGTGCAAACTGCAAACATTATTCTTTTGTGCTCTTGCTTGAGGAAACCATAAACCATGTTGTCCTGTTCGTGCCCACAAATCAAAAGAGGCTTACCCACCTTTCATCGGACCACTTTATCATTTACAGCTGCGAAAGTATCCCTCTCGTATCGTTGCTTTAGTTTTAAGTCTGGAGTAGATGAAACGTTAAGTTTGTTCACCTGATACGAGACTGCTGTAGGTATAGTATGATATCTGTATGTTGGTCAGTCATATTGTAGTTTATAGGCTATTGTGTTGTGCGAAGTTCGCAGTATTTTTAGATTGAATTACTACATCGGTTTTGAATGGATCATTGTATGGTGTAAAATGTTTTTTAAAATGAATTTAAAAATCATTGTTTTCTACAAATATCTTTGAAGATTGATCTTTTTTTTGCTTCTTGAAGTGATAAAGAGGGCAGACGATGTTAAGCGGCGACTATGGCCCATAAGCCTGTAAGTCGAAAGTCCAGAAGTGCGTTATCATTCTGACGATAAGGTTGATATTACATTACACTGACTCTTGTTGCATTCAAGTTAGAACGCAGAAAATGTATATACATATTTGTGATATGAGACTAGTACTCATGGATGTTTGTTATTCAATCACGCTTCAACCACTGGACGGATCGTGATGAAGCTTGGCACACATATAGGTTAGGTCCTGGAATAGGGCATAGGATAGTTTTTATCTCGAAAAAACATCCCATTGCTACGGGAAATACATAATAGTTTGTGATGTTAAGTTGTCCACGCGGACGAAGTCGCGGGCAACAGCTAGTTTACAATATTAGTAGGATTTTATTGTGAGCCTTTTTCAAACAGCAGAAATATTTCAATATAAACGTTTTAGTATTCTATCGACATATTTTTCACAATAATCATCATACAGAATGACACCACGTCAACCCCTCATTCGAACTTCAATTAATATTCATTTCACGTACATATTTTTGATCAAAATTGTATATTTGCATCACTTATGCTACGTCCTCTTGCTCTTTTTTCACATTGTCATTTTTCATTATTTGCCTGAAGTCAAACAAAGATAGTACTAGAATCATTTTCAATAGCCTACACTGGCAGGCTTTGTTTTGGTGTATTGTTCTTTGACAATTCAGGCATACAGGAATATTGCAGTGGAACAACGACGGACAGAATCCTGGCATCCATCACTCGAACGACCCTACCGCGAAAATAATCGACACCTTCAGGCCACCCCGGCGTGGTTTTAGTTTTGCCCTTAGGGAGTAATAACAACGCTAAGTCGAGCGCCTTAGATTACATTTTTGCGCGCTCCGCAGCACATCAAACACTGTCCGCACATCACGCGATTTATTTTTACGTGTAGGGATTAAAAGCGAAGGTATTTTCGTTTTACTAGGGAGTGATGTATCTGTTACGCAGTAACTATTAAGTGATCTGTGGACTTACACAATGATACAATTTAAAGTTTTCACCCACATCGCGAACTCATCTACATGCGTCGCGTGACACTTCATTAGGATATATTTTCGTTTCTCGAAAGACATTAATATAAACACGAAAGCTGGGACTACGCACTGGAAGAATAAACGCGACGGTTGAAACGCTACAAATAACGAAATGGTTAACTTTACTGTTGAAACTGGATACACCTTTAGTGCCTTTCCATCCATCCAGCTCTCCAATTAAGCAAAGTTTTGTACATTCCAGACGATCACCATCATTAAGTATTTTATTTAGGGTTGAATAACTAAAAGCAAAAGAAAAACATACTGGGTAAATATACAAGCTATTGAACCGTCATCATTCTGTCATCTCCAAAAGTTGATGATAAAGTTTATAACGTCATATTCATATAATATTGAGATTAAAATACAGTGATTATAAGAAAAACAATTATTTACAACAGGTGTACGCCGTCCAACCCCTCGTAGTGAGGCATAGCTCAAATGTTGTGCGAGGTAGGCGCCAGCCCTCAGGTCTCCGGAGGCGTGGACCAGCCTGGTCGACAGAGCCTTCAAGAACGCCTTCGTGTCGGCTGACCACGGGCCCAGGGTCTCTACAGAGAGCGCCGCAAGATTATAATGTCATTAAATATTTCACCAATGCAGAATCTGTGCTGGTACTACCAGAAATCGATGAACTGGTATTGCCTGTTCGTCTTTTGAAGGTGACAATAATGAAGGCGGGTTAAACGCTTGTATAGTTACCCAATTACACAAAATAACATCACATTGATAAAATGATAAAAGTCTGTAATTACAAATAATATTTTAGTCATCAGCTAAATAGTATGTAGGTATAAGTAATAATTAGCAAAATAAAATACCTGTATTTATTTTACAATTTTCATTTTTATTTTGTTTAATAAACACAAAAGAAAACAACATACAAAACAGTAAAAGAAAGGAAAAAAATAACATGTACAAAATGGTAATGCTTCTCTTTTTTTTTAGATTTCTGCCAGCCTACCAGCGACAGAGAAAACTTCGTGAAACTCCATGTGTGTACATACATAACAAAAATACTAGTTAAATATATATATTACACATAGGTACTCCTATGATACATAAACTTAGAAAGAATACATATACTTATACATAAATATGTATCAATAGATACATATATCTTATGGCGGCTCCACATTAGTGCCGTGAATTCACGCGCGAATTCACGCCGTGAATTCACGGCACAAGTCGTGCCCTCCACATTCACGGGATGCTCACAATCGTTCGTGAAACCTGCCGCGAAACGGACGTAGAAGCTGCTGCTGCAATAACTTTGACAGTACATTTTCATAATGGTAATGTTCTAAAAAAGACCATTTTCAGTTTCGTTATTCCAAACTTTTTAATTATTTAATTTTTAATTATTAATAAATTCCTTTGTAGTCCGGAGTAAACTAGCACGGGGCCGTGAATGTGGATGTGTACGCGTGAACGCCGCGCGAAAGGGGCGCGAACCCTTTGTCGCGGGACAAAATACCGACTCTGATCGGGGAACAGCCGTGAACGCGCGTGAACACCGCGAAAACCATCCACATTCACGTTCACGCCTGTTTACGGAGCTTCACGGCACTAGTGTGGAGCCGCCATTATGGCGGCTCCACATTAGTGCCGTGAATTCACGCGCGAATTCACGCCATGAATTCACGGCACAAGTCGCCATGATCGGGGAACAGCCGTGAACGCGCGTGAACCCCGCGAAAACCATCCACATTCATGTTCACGCCTGTTTACGGAGCTTCACGGCACTAATGTGGAGCCGCCATTATAAATACCATATATAAATACAAAACGCCGCGTTTTATAAGACACGTGAGTGAACATTTTCAAACGGGATTCAACGAGCAGCGTGTTCATTATCATTTGTATTCAGCGTCGAAAGAGGGGGGCGCGGAGGGTGCAGGCACCTGGAGGACTGTCAGCCAACAAGATTTATGTCCTCCGCGTAAAAGTGAACAAAACTCAACGCTTTTGTATGGAAATGTCCGCGTCTGTTACTCTTGACGCGATTTTGGGGGTTTTACGCAGTTGTACACTTACTAGCTTTTGCAGGCGGCTCCGCTTGCGTGGTTTACAGCTATAAGTACAAACACAAATAATAAAATAACAAGTGGGTACATATTAACGGAAAGTATACAAAGTGGGCTTTATCGCTTAAAGCTATCTCTTCCAGCCAACCTTTGCCAAGGAAAATAAGAAAAATAGAGTATTGTTAAGCTTATTATAATCTTATAATATGTACTACATATTACAGGGACGGGCAGCAGCGTTGTCCTGTGTGTGTATGTTAAGATCATTACTGCGATCATTAATCCGCCTGCCAAGCGTGGTGATTATGGCAAATCCCCCAATGAACCACTTACCAAAATTGGTAATCTATTGGGGAGGCCAATGTCCAGCAGACGTATTAGGCTGATGATGATGATGATGATGTACTACATACATTAATATATTACTTACATAATATGTATTAACAATAATAATATTTTATACAAATATACTTGATTTTAAGATGTGCTGCTTGAAGTTTATTGTGTCGTTTCTTCTTCACAGCGCTAACACCTACCAAGTGGACTCAAGTGCACTACATGATTATAACTTATCCAAATAGAAATGCATACATACATAATTTATAATACAATACATATACTAGTTTCATATATTCTGTACAATATTACTCAGTTTCCGTCAACACAATTTGGAACGCTCAGCATTACTGTATTATCAAAATCCTGTCTAGTAGATTTTACGTAGTGCCCCAGACAAACAAACATTTCTAGTTCAATTTTATAGTCCCCGAAACTCAACGATCTCTATGCTCTACTAGATGGAGCGTTCCAAACAATCGCTCTGTTCTACGCGAGTAGCCACAACTCTTTCACATTCACTTTGAAACATGTGCAGTTACTACGCAGAATATTTAATTATTACTAAATATTAACGCTACGGTTAAATAATATCAATATTTAGTAAATAATTAAATGTTCTGAGTAGTAACTGCACAAGTTTCAAAGTGAATGTGAAAGAGTTGTGGCCACTTGTGTGAAACAGAGCGATTGTTTGGAACGCTCCATCTAGTAGTACATAGAGATCGTTGCCGAAACTTAACCAAACCTCCTTCCTGCCTGCGTACAAACAAACTTTGCTTTTTATTATTGTGTTGTGGTGGGATTCGTCACAGTAACGTTAAATGATTTGGAAATGTTATTCTTTTTAGATTTTTGTATTTTATACCTAACTCTGCCTTTCTTCGACTAATTTCGCAATTATTTTGTTTGTTATATTGACTGATTCGTAAATATCGTTCCAAATCAATAGTCATATAAAAACAAACGCATTTGCATCTCAAAAACAAAATACATAACAGATGGTGTTCCTAAGTGGACCGCAAAGTTTACATGGGAATATAAACTTGTTTTTGCCGCTGGTGAATCCTTCATGTACATGTTACCGATACGCAAATAGCCTTGGAATGAAATGTACATGAAAATATTTCACAATTAAACATTTAAGATATTTTCAGACGAACAAATAACTTACATAGTGGTTCATCATCAGGTTATTTTTGTCTCCACTGCAGGAGCACAACCCTCTCTCATCTGCCGGAGACAGACGGAGGATTTGACCTATACTCCTCGCGCTGGCCAGATGGGTTGGGAAGGCCTGATTGATGTTTTATAATGTACATGTACATTATAAAACATAGTGGTTCATATTACTAAAATTAATAATTAATTTTCTGTATAGGATTGAACAGAAAAGTGTCACCAGCCGATTATTTCTTAACTTATAAAGATATCAGAAAAATTCAAGCTGACATAGCTACTAGGTGGATCAATATAACTAAAAATATATCTTAAAAAACTACGAGAACAAACAATTTTTTCCCATAACTAATAGTTAGGATTTTTAAAGCACATCAAAATCCTATTTATCATCTACATAAAAGGTTATGTATTTCAAATGTATGGTAGTATCGAAATATGTACTAGGTACAATAGTAAAGACGTACCTATATAGTTTCGTATTATTCTTAAAAACTAGTTTTTTAGGAGACGAACTGGGTGATTTTTATATCAATTTATTATACTGTCAGGTATTTTTAATAAAAATATTAGTAGACTTTTTAATATCGAGGAGACTATACAGGTTTAAACTCCCCAACCCTCAGACCTATCAGTGCCGCTGTATTAAATCAGTCTTTTTAGTAAGGTTAAGGAATAATGTATCCTATTTCAAATGCAGTAAAGTCTATCGATCTATCATGCGTCCGTATTCCGACAGTTATGCATCAGTAGTCCTTCAGTGCAGTGTCAGTTCAGTACCGTGAAATTTAAGAAACATCTTAAAATATACGTTATGCCATTGCATCAGGAACTAAATTAATATGTATTCGTTCTTCTTATTTTCGTTTGGCTTTAAAAAAACACAGAGATGGAACGAATTCAAAACTGATGTCAAATGAACCTTAAATCATCGCTTTTTTTTAATTTATTTATTAACCAATAAAAACAAAATTTACATATTTCCAGTGCAACAAAAACCAGACTTGGTTTGTCTGGGCACCGCGACGACTTACAAACTAACATTTAACAGTCATAGTCAGCTTCGTCGGTACGTAGGGATCAATCTTCATGGGAATTGGTTTTTTCCTCCACAACTACAGCGTACCCAATACATAAGGAGTATTTGATTTACACGAGGTTCGAACACGTATTGAACCTTTGTGTCCATTCGCTAGCATCCTATTCAGATTAGAATTGAAACTTTGATAACTAGATATTCAATCACTCAGTTCACCACTGACCGTTTGGGATTGACTAAGTTCACTGATATTCTTACCGAATATACAGGGTGTAAGGGACGGTCTTCCGAAAACTTTAACCATGGCTTCAGACCATCACCCTGAACATCGTACAGCAAGAATTTTTCGCCGGAAATAAAAAAAAAATTTCGACTCACCATACAAATTTTACAAATGACATGCCAGATTTTTTTTTATTTCCGGCAAAAAATTCTTGCTGTACGATGTTCAGGGTGATGGTCTGAAGCCATGGTTAAAGTTTTCGGAAGACCGTCTTTTACACCCTTTATATCAAATAAACAATAGGTTACATACATTTTAATGAATGTAAGCAAAGAATGAAGAAAAAATTCAAACTTGACAAAAAAAATTACAAGAAAGGTAATGATGAAAAAAGGAAGGAATGAATTTATAAAAAAAAACGACAATTTGTCGCCCAAATCCAAACGACACTTTGTCGTTTGGATTTGGACAGTCAGTGGATTTGAATAGGATAGAGTAACTATTCTGTAGTGTAAATTAGATAGAAAGTGTATATAGATTTAAAAATCATACCGTATTAAGACGCAGGTACATATACTCTCCCCTCAAAGGTACGCCTCCAATAAAGGTGATGAAAGAAACGAGTTCATTATGAATTCCTTTCAGCTTACAGTAGCACCTGAGATTCTTCGAGTACTACAGGGTTCGTGAGAATGCACTGTATCCTGAAAGTAATAAGAGTAAGTTAGTTGAGAAAATAATGAGGAAGCCGGGTTTTGTTATTTTAAAAAAGAGATGAACTCATGTATAACAGCAATAGTAAATAATATTAGTACGATAATGACATAATGACAATGTGTGTCGTTTATCCAACAAAGAAAAAAAAAACCAGTGCTTTATTTTTCTATAGCTGTCTTACTTTAAAGGTTTAGGTTTTGAATCCTGTATTTGTAGTGGTTACATATCTCACGTATCAATAAAGAATCTTTATTGATGCTGTCATTTTATTTGTGTTGTAGTATGTTTCTGGGTTTGTAGCATATCGCCATACTTAGCGATTTTTTATACGAGTCTGAAGATTGCGCATCGAGTTGTCTTGATGCAATAACTACTTGGGTTGCATGACCGGACAGGTTGGTCGCAGTCTTTAATTTTCTTTACAATTTGTGAAGTCTCTAATACAAGAGAAGGCCGCTTTTTAAATATAACAAAAATATGCTTAACTGGTTTTCTAAAACTCAATGATTAAGTTTTCATTTCGTACATAAACTTTAGTATAGAATCCTTGAACTTTTTGTCATTTTCTTAAGATTCTTTTTAACTTTTTAGCGCCCGTCTATCAGGGCAGCAGTAAGAGCAGGAGCATAGACGGTATAGACTTAAACGTTTAGTTTAGAGTTGGAAACGGTCTAGAGTAATGAACAATTTTGAAATCAATTACGATATTTTTAAATCAGTCCAAAACCAAACAAATGTTTTTAATTAACACCTAGTTCACTTTGCTGTTAAGGAGGGAATAATTTACATACCACCGGGAGGCGCTCTAAATCACAATTAATTCTTAATTAATAACACTGCCGCCCTGAAAGCGGAATAATAAATTATAATTATGATGAATGATGCCTGGAGGCGAGCTATTCAATACAATGCAAAGGGTTGTTAGACAGTAATGCTGTCGAGAGGTTGGAAAATAAGAGATGTGACAGTTTAGTTGATGCTAGCGACTAAGAATACCTTATAATACGGTAAACACACAAAATTGTATGAAAAAGAATTTATTTAAATAAATATTTCACGAATGTAGAATCTATTAAGACGAGAAACTTATGGTATACTGAAATAAACATAATAATTAAATGATGAACTAGTACCTATTGTCTTTTTAACTTTTGAAGGTGACGCCTATGACGGTGGTGAATGAAACGCTCAAATATTTACCCAATAAGGCGCTTTAGTTTCTGATATTCAAGAAATTTAACTAGGATCGAAAGGGGACAGGAATAATCAATAGGTAAATTAATTCTCATAATAAGCGTTTCACATGATTTGAAATGTGGCTATACACCCGGTTCCTATGTCAGCTAAGGTATGTTTTATGGCCGTTACATCGCAATCAAGTTAACAGGAGTTAGTTAACGGGAATATTTTGTTTTGCTCGTATCGAGTTAATATGTTCACGATCAACAAGATTGTTGAAATTAACATTTGATTATATTAAAGTGTATTATCGATATCTCGAATGTCAATAATTTTAGCATTTCATCTCTGTAATTTTTATTCGTAAGCCAAAAATAACGCTCTATTAAGGATTTAAGTGCCCAGCATCTCTACTCTAGGTATGTCAAATTAAATAACATAATATTATATTCCTGAATTTCGTATCTATTTTGCTAATTCATGTCTATATTTTTAGCCTATGACTCCCGGATTTATTAAAAGGAATAAGTAAAAACAGCGCTCCTTATATTTATTCCAAAAAATGTGGATGATTTTTCCAGAACGTGTTTATTCCACTTTTTTCATGAATGTGGTAAATCATGTAAGTGAAGTAAGTTTTACAATATCATTTTAATAATAGTTTTTCCAAATCTTTCTAATGTTAGTTAAGAGAATAATTAGATTTTTTCACCTCCAACATTTTCTTAGAAATGACATTTTAATGGCCCTCAAGTGGCCCAAAATAAGTTGATGAGAATAGACGGTAAATTATCATAAAAATAAATTGTCCGAATTCAGGCACATAATGAAAGCCCTCGGACCGTGTAAGTTTACGGCCTTAGTCCCAATTTCACGGGACATTGGACCTTCCTGGTGGCTTTTTAATTTGTTTACGGAGGAAAAAATTAAGGGAGCTCCAGATAATTACAAGGGGACATTGGTCAACAACTTAATATTAATATCATAAAAAATATGGCATCTATATACACGGACTATGATGTAGTATGTCATAGTATAAAGAAGTTACCCATTCTTTGTCCCCCATCATAATCAATAGATTTTATTAGGTAGGTTAGATTATGTAAGATTGAATTCTTGGTATGGTTGGCCAAACGGTTTGGTCACTGGTCTTGAGCTCCAGAGGTCGTGGTTTCAATTTCCACTGGGGACAGACAACTTTGTACAATTTGGTCCCAGTCTGGATGTTATATTTGTGAATTCTCCAATAACTGTTTAATTCCCGTAGCACAGAAGTAAATCCTAGATTGGGATTAGACAAGTGCCTGTATACTTATATGGACTAACCAAAACTGGTATTCTATTGGGGAGACCTATATCCAGCAGTGGACGTATTTAGGCTGATGATGATGTATATGTAATATTATAAAAATAAACTTGATTTACTTCCATCAAAGGGCATTAGAAGCACTGCGCAAAATAGTGTCCATCCATTCGACAATTCACGCAAAGTGTCTTATTTTATTTCCGTCTAGTACACATTTAGTTACCTGTTTTGAATAATTGCAACATCAATTATGTGCTTAACATTACCTAAATTCAAACGTAATACAAGAAACACGTAATTTCCTAGATAGAAGAGCATCTAGACATGTTTATGCGTCATCTAGCCGAAATCACGGCATCACCCGCAGCAGTGAGTGATGGCATGCATCACACCGCAGCAGTCTGTGATAGATGTTAAATCCGGAACTAAAATTAAACGGGAGCCGACATGCGAAACACAACTTATCTTCATCATTATCTTTTTTTATTGTTGATGGGTTTGCGCCTGACCTCAATCTCATCTGATGGGAAGTGATGATGATACCTAAGGTGGAGCGCGCTTACCCAGAAGATGCCTATTCACTCTTCCTTTAAAAAGATCCAAATTGTACTTGTCCGGAAATTCCCAAGCTGGTAGGGAGTTCCATTTCTTAGCAGTTCGCATTATGAAAGAGGAAGCAAAACGCTTCGTGCGAGAGCGTGGTAGGTCTACTACACCTTTATCATTATCATCTTTGAAGTATCCATTCTGTTCAATATCACCTATATTCGCACCGTCTCATATAGTCATTGCAATCCAGTCTAATAGGCATATAGACGAGGAAAAACTACATTCTAGTTCAACTTGCCCAAACTGAATATTTTATGTAGGCACGTAGTTCTAGGTAGATTCAAGATTAGTAGTAGATTTAAGAGTAGTAGTTAGTGCATTAAAATATGTTTTTATTAGACAAGACAAATTAACAATGTCTCTTATAGCGGTGGGCGACTGTCGCTGTAAATATTAGGCAAAGGTTCAATTAACGTTTTAAGAAACATCCAATAAATAAATAAACATATGCAATCAAAAAACAAAGCAGTAATTATTCAACCAATAAAATAACTTTCAACTCCCGGTCTATGATTATAGGAAGGGAAACCACCGAGCCACGTAGCACCAAATGCTCATTTATCCGAAAGTGATAAATAGGCTTGTATGAATTTCGTGTAGACGGGAAGCCGACCCCCCTCTAAGAGGGGGTCTGTGGGGTGGGATATAATGAATATATTATGAGCAAATCTTTACCAGGTTCGGTACCAAGTCGATAAAATCTGTGTATTTTTAGTACAAAGAGTTGAAATTGACTTCTTAAATCATAATGATTTCATACAATTTTATGAAGTCGATTAGCTGAAGTTTAAAGATAAATAAAGCAATTATTTCTTTCATTATATTTTGTGGCTTTTAACTGCTGCCAGAGAAAATGGATTGTGTGTAAGTAAGCTAGGGTAAAACACATCCCAAATTTCCAACCTAACATGGCGATTCTGCCGCAGTTATTTTTAAATAAATTATTCCTTTCGCCCTTTTTAGTAACTAGATATATATATTTTTTATTGCATAATTTTAAAACTAAATACAGTTACAAATTTTGTGTACAAAGACGAGCTTATCTCTAATAAAGATATCTTCCAGCCAAACTTATAGGGTGTGGACAAAACACTAAGAGCGAGGGGGGCAAAAAGTGCATAATAGGCTAAACTTATACCTTTATTATTCCTAACGCTTGACCTCAATCTCACCTGATGTTAAGTAACGATGAGGCCTAAGGTGGAGCGCGCTTACCCAGAAGATCCTATTCAATCTTCCTTTAAAAAATCCAAATTGTACTTGTCCGGAAATAACGAATCTGCTGGGTTCCATTAGCAGTTCGCATTATGAAAGTGGAAGCTAAACACTTCATGCGAGAGCGTGATATGTCTACTGCACAAGAATGAAGTCCCCCCCCCCCCACGCCTTGTAGTCCGGTGATGGAATCGGGATGGAGGAATCAGATCGTGCAATTCCGGGGAACACTCTTATCAAATTTGGTACTAAACGCATTATACTTGTCCTTTCGGTTACTCTAAGGTTGACTGGAAGAGATCCCTAAGTGGGATAAGTCCGCCTTTGTACACAGTTTAATTCCTATTTTATTATTGTTGTTGTTGTTATTTTTGGTACAATAAAGCGTTTACATACATACATACATACATACACTCGCCAAAATGTAACATGTAGAAAACCGAAGACCACAATGTGACGATGTTTGGGGCTCTGTAATAGAACTAAACGGACCCTAGAACTAGACCTTTTTTTCTTGTATACTTTCCTGACATCATTGTACTGAACACACGTTTGCTTACATTCAGGGCCTAGGGGACTACCGGGAACTACGATAATTAGACCCCAAACGCTTATCAAGACCCATGACCCGTTAGGGAGTACAAACTATGTAGTTCGACGGATATTATCCCATATACCTACTTACAGAGTAGATCCCCTTTATTCTTTCTAAATCCCCATTACTATTTGTTATCTGTCTGATTCATGTCAAAAAGCGGAAATATTTTCTAAAGTATTTTATTTACCAAAGTCCTATTTAATTCGGTATTAATTATCTCCCATTAAAATTAAGATACTCATTACGGATCGGTACTTGTAAAATAATAGTCTACCTTTTAGAGTTGGTTGAAAGGTATCGTATCGGATTTTACGGCATCGAGCTTTAAAGAAAATAAACGTTAATTAGATGAAAATTAATTCAAAGTAAGTCGGGCTCTAATAGGATTTCTTACTACTTTGACCACCGCTTTGGCCTAGTGGCTTGTTCGTCAGACTCGGGAGCTCGAGGTAGAGGGTTAGGTTTGCACCAGGGGCAGAACACTTTGTACAAAATGTACGAGTTGGTCCCCGTTTGCATCCGGCTTCCGTACTTGATCGAACCTATCGCGATAAGTATGTCACTTTCCGTCCACCCCGGCGTGCTTCTCGTCGGTACAGAGTAATAACAACGCTACATCGAGCGACTAAGGCACATTTTTGCGTGTATTGTCGGACAGTAGGTGATTAAAAACGTAGGTATTTTCATTTCACTAGTGATGTATCACTTACGTCATAACTTTGAAGTAATCTGTGTCTGGATGCGGAGGGCGGAGGATCGGGTGTGGAGGCGTTCATTGGGGAAGGCCTATGTCCAGCAGTGGCCTTCTAGGGGCTGACATGATGATGATGAATCTGTGTCTGGCTCGTGGATAGATCGTGATGAAAGCGCCTTCCTTCACCATCCACTGTTGATAATGGGCTCGATTCTGAAGGCACAATGTTAAAATTTGACAGCTCTAAAACTGTTGCTATCCACACACAGTATTATGAAGATAAAGACGAAACCAATTATAGCGCTGTCAAATTTTAAATGTGTGCCTTCAGAATCGGGCCCATTGTGTGAATTGTCCAAAATATCAAGTAAGTAGGAAATACATAATAATTTGTCAAGCTTAAGTTGTCCACGCGGACGAAGTCGCGGGCAACAGCTAGTATAATATACTTAAGTAGATAAAGTTAACAAAATGACAAATCATGCAACTACAATCATGTTAATATAACTCCAATCAATAAACTGAACGAGCTTCTGGGCTACCTTCAAATTGCTGTGGGGTACAGCGACGGTTATTAAGCAATACTGTTAGTGTGCTAGTGATGTGACACTCCTGATACTCGTATCGATATGTCCTGCTCTTTAAACAAAGTTTTCTTTGTCCAGTTTATTTTGTCAAGCAGCTAATGATACTCTAAAACCGATTAGTCACCATCCCCAAGACCGCTGTTTCTTCTTCCCCGTCGTTCTCTCACTGCTGAGGACCACGACCTTTCAAAATACGGCTCCGCACATTGCGGTCGTTGGCCAGCCGTACCTCTAAAATATAAAAATATAAATATCTCAGACATTCACATCATTTATCCAGTCCCAAACTAGGCAGAGCCTGCGGTATGGTTACTAGATAACGGATAGACATACTTAAATAAATATGTAAACATCCAAGACTTGGGTACAAACATTCATATTCATCATACGAACATTTGCCCCTAGCGGGATTCGAACCCGCAACCTCCGGCTCACCAACTCTCCATACAAAGAACACCCCACAGCAAGTGAAAATGGTCCCTTTGCAAGAAAATGTAATAATAAATATTTAGATTACGTTAAGTTCCCTTTAACTAGACTTAATACTATTAAGTCTAGTAAAAGGAAATAATATACTAGTAATAAATATTTGTAACAATATAGCATTTTATTCAAGGAAACTAATTAAAATATCAACCTTTATGGGAATCCGAGGGGACAAAATTACTATTGTTAACAATGTATACCTAGACCACCATTGAATTTTATGACGGGCATGACGCACTGATTAAATATATTTGTTCTTAAGTACTGCGGAATAGGACGCAGTTTTCTAAACGCTACCCAGTCCAACAGATTCTTCTATCAGCTTCCCGAAGTTGTTCCTACGCAACTATAAGTATCATCTGACCTGGGCAGACATAAATACTCCTGAATAACTTCGATATCGACATTGTCAACCATCCCAGGTCTTAGGTCTACAAGTTAATCGGACATGACTCTCCCCTTGTCAACGTTCCTATTAAGTCGTAAAATACTCGCGTGGAAGGATATTGAGTCTTTGCTCATAGTAAATGGTTACTGAATAATATATATGAATCATTTGCAAAATATCAAAACTACCGCAATATATCGATAGCTATCATATACTGACTGTTCCCGTCTCTAGGACATTTGCCTCGAGTAACAACTGCGCTCATTAAACGTGCTGGTGAGTTGCACCGCGACATGGACCTTCTCGCTTCAGGCGTTACAAGTCGATGCGACGGTGCAAGTTCCTGTAATGTAATTAACCAAAATAACTACTGTTACACTAGTTGGTCCGAGTAATATATTAGGTAAGGAAGTCTGTATTTTGTTAATTACGACTCTGCAGTTATTTCTGAATTATTTCAAAATTAGTAAAATGAAAATTTGTGAAACTGTGAACAACGCTGCAAGAAGTTATACCTACTTTCCTTTACCAAAAACTCTTAGAGTTTAGTATGATTTATTAAACGTATATTAGTTCCCTTGGTACGGAAATGGGTTTGAACAATTGATCTCACGAGTAAGAAACAGCCTTTTATATAATTTTATTTACTATCAGTCTGAGTGCCAGCAGCCAATTAAGTAATGAAGTTATGTTGGTTCTGTTCTGTACACTTCAAGTTTTAAAGTAGAGTTAACTCGACTAAGTCTGATGTGGTACCACGGGAAAAAAATAAGTTACACAAAATTATACATATTTCACACTTATTTTATAACTTTACATACATACACAAAGTCTTCACACAGGACAGAAACATATACAACAATACAATTACTATTTTTTTATTTATTATCATCACAAAACCATTTTGGTGCAACTTTGTGAGAGACTGGTGCCTGAACATAGGATGAACCTATGACATCAGGTCACCAGAGGCTCACACCCCGTGGAATTCAGGCACATTACTTTGGCATACCATGCAATCAATTTTGATTACATGATATTAAGCCAAAGGAATGTGTAAATTATTATTAATATTAGAACATAGGTAGTACCTATATAGAACATAGTATCATTTTGTGAGTGTAATGATTAGGAAATGTGTATGCGTGTGTTAGTGTGTGTGTGTGTGTGTAAATATCTATGTAGGGGTGCACTTATGCTCACATACAAGCAAACACATTAAAACTAATTTTATGTCCTTTTTAAAGGGAACCTGATAAGCCCCAATTAATATTATAAATTGCGGCAAAGTAAGTTTTTTTTATTTGTTTGTTACTCAAATACGTCATAACGGCGGAACAGACTTTTAAGAGTCTTGGTATAGAATACTTTTTAAGGCGTACGAAGCCCGGGGTACAAACTAGTGTTAGATAAACTTTATTGTATTACAAAATCGTGTAGGTACACTCTTGGTTTCCCAATTATGTGTAAAAATATCACAATTTTATTAACAACAATTTAAAAGAAATCCAATAATTATCAAAATTAATTCTCCTTTGTACGTTTAATCGAAATGAAATACCAAGAAATTTCAATCAAAACACAACAAACCGTCACCAAAACAACAAGCGGGGCCCTAAGCTTCCATTTCTGAATTTAAAATTTAAAATCACAGCGGTATTAATTAAATCCTTTGTTCTCATGCTTATATTTTGGGGTTCAGTAAGTTCAGTAAGCCCTTTTAATTAATCGCTCGTAATCAAATCAACAGGGTTCTCCCTTCAGGTTTCTATTATAAATTGGGTCTATGTTCTTGAGATAGTGTTTGGCCCCAAGACGATGTAACGTAGAGCTCAGTGAAAGTAGTTGGTTTGAACTAAAATGAAACCGATACCGAAACCAAAATTTAACTTGGAACAACAATATTTAAACATTTTCTTATTACATTTTGCTTAACTAATTAAATAAGAGAAACACTTAATTTTTACTGGGTTTTGATTTAGCTATTCACAAAATAAGGGTTAAAAAAGTATGCCGCTCGGTTAATAACTGTCTATGACGGGTATCTACAATCTCTTTTATACTCACGTAATGTAATTTTATCATTATAAAACCGAAAACTGCGTAATAACAATAACATACTTTGTGTTGCAAATTAATTATTATTTCGAAAGTTGTGTGAGAAAGTTGAATAAATAACTAATACTCAATTATTTTACTAAATAAATTATGCTAGAAATGTACAAATTAATTATTTCCAGCATCAATTTATCAATGTAACAAAGCACCCCAAATATGCGAAACATCCTCTATAACAAATACGTGCAGTGAAAGAATGTGTGTCATTGATAACAAAAGTAAACATATCAACTATAAAAGTAACAGTTTCTATGAACCAGATTTCTTCAAATTTTCGTCGTAATGTGGTATTATTTATTAAATTTAATATCAAAGAGAGAGCTAAAGAGAAGAGCGCCACAAGACCTGCTTAATAGATAAGCAAATAAATAATATATGGATACGTCAATGGGCGTATACCATTCAAGACCAATAAAACAATTATTAACCTCTCGCTAAATGTCCTATAGACAGATTGCTGGATAATAAGGAACAAAAAAAAATAATATCAAAGAATCGAAACCGAAACCGAATGCATAACATTTTGGTCGGTCTCCTCTAGTTGCTGATCTAACCCAAGAATTGTAACAATAACCTAAACTTCGCCTTTGTTGATGTTTAATCATGTGTTCTAATTGTTGTTTGGTCTTGTTCTTAAACTTAGCTGGAAGTTAAATTAACAGCGAGAAATTGGTCGAAAATATTTTTCAAATAGATTAAGAGTCCCCGCAGACTGCAAACTTTATATCGGCCGATAATTTAGTCGGATTGAGCTGCTAGTGCGCACACTGGGCCAAAAAATCGTCATAGTGTGCGCACTTGCATCTTTATACTGTTTAAGAGCCTGACTAAATTATCGGCCGATAATAAAGTTTGCAGTCTGCGGGGACTCTAAAAACAACAATTAAAACAAATGTGAAACAACATATGATAGAAGTTAATTAAATGTTGGAATATTTCTTTACCATTTTTGTGAAAAATATATTTCTCTGACATTCCAATATCATTTCTTAAAATTACTAGTAAAATTAACTTCACAAGATTTTCATTTCCAAGAAATTATTATATTCATTAATTTAACTTAAAAATAAACTGTAATAAGCTACTTTAAGCTAAATTAAAGCATTTATTTCACTTAACCTTATAAACTCCCCAAAAACGGCAACCTCCCAAACCTAATTAAGCATAACCTCTCAAGTCGAATATAATTGCCCTTTAAAAATCCTACCCTGCCCTATCTCGAGCACCGACTCTTGGCTAGAGTGCTCTCAGACACCAAACATGTGCCCATAATTTGCGCGTTAGAGCTCTGAAAGCGCTCTCGGCTCTCTAGACTAGTAGCTCTAACACACTATTAAGATTTGATGAGGAGCATGTTTACTGTGAATTGATTTTTTTGTTTTGATCTAACTGTGAGCTTCATTCACGTCCTCTGTACAATATACCGATTCAAATTAGAGTAATTTCTTTTTTTTAAAACGGCTAGAAATAAAGTGAAGAGTCTAAGCTAGTCCAGCTGCAGAAGCACTGTTACCACCTCTTGGCTCATGGGCCATAGGATCATAATAATATGTTTTTATCAGAACCAGCAAATGAATACCTGCATTGTCCTAGTGATATCCCAAGTACATTTCAGTAAAATCTATAGTACGTGTCAGCTATGTCTGCATTAAAGTACAATGACCTCATCTGTAGCTAGACGTCGATTTTCCGATACTTATACTTATTTCTCGTACAAAAGTGTCACAGTCAGTCACCGACATAACTACGCAGCGCGTTTAATTTATTTGTTAATTATTTTATTATTACTCTTATTTGTAAGTTGTTCGACATCTTGTTACAGGTGGAATTAATGACCGAAATACATACATAGAGGCGTGGCGGAGGCGTGGCGGTAGCGGTATACTTCATACAAATCCCGCTTCCCGCGGCGGTTCCGTGTGTGAAGTGTCTCATACTAAATCGAACAATACAAAAAACCAGAGCATATTTATTTTATTTTAAATGGAAAGGCAGCTTATAGCTAGTGCTACCATATCATTAGTCGACTTGATTATTTTCTTTTAATATTGGATTTAATGATGGCGAAATTATTTTTACTTGCACGTAACCGGTTTCTATGGAGAAATTATTTTAACTTACTCGGTTACGTACCGATTTCGATGAGGAATTATGTTCAGTCGTGGGTACGTAGCTAGTTACAATGGAGGAATTATCATATACATACATACGTACTATAGGCGCGTAGTAAAGTATCAAAAGGTTTATCCCCAGCGCATTTATAAATAGAGCACTCCCCTATTAGACCTCTATATAACGGGACAAATAAAGTCCCGTCTCGGATCGTCCCCGGCCTAGCCCTTTTCATACGATCACCCTAATTGGTCCCATCGAGACCAAAGCCAACGTGACTCCGTCGTGAGACACGTAGTTTTTACATTAGTTACCGTCTTTATGTCGAAAGGATTTTTAAAAGAGAGATACGGTGCGTTTGAAGTTGTTGTAAACCTAACGGTGACGGAACCATTAAGGAAAATAATTTTTCGCACCTCATTTTAATTTGCCATAATTTGCCGTGTGGTTTCCGGTAGAGTAGAATAGGACCACTCCAACTCTTCCCGTGGATGTCGTACAAGGCGACTCATGGAATACATTATAAAACATCAATCAGGCCTCCCCGACCCGTCTGGCCAGCGCGGGGAGTGTAGGCCAAATCCTCCGTCTATCTCCGGCAGATGAGAGAGGGTTGTGCTCCTGCAGTGGAGACAAAAATGACCTGATGATAATGATGACCTCATAAGTCACCTCAAAGTTTGTACCTTCATGATTGACACTAATTGGTTATTAAATAAGATAACAGATGATTTTAAAATGTGCATCTGTTATCTAATTTAATAATCAATTAGCGTCAGTCATGAAGGTGAAAACTTTGAGGTGGCTTATGATGTGCGAAAAAACATGTTCCTTCATGGTAAGGAAAGTTAAAATGAAGTAAAAATCAACCGAAATTATAAATTTGGCCCACACAAGTGGGCCCGATTCTGAAGGCACAAAGTTAAAATTTGACAGCACTAAAATGTTTGCTATCCTGGTCACTCAGATAAAGAAGAAACTAACTTTGGTGCTGTCAAAATTTAAATGTGTGACTTCAGAATCGGGCTTACTATCAGCCTATTTATACCACTATAACGTGTGTGTCACTTCAGCCCGTTAAAGTCGAATTTCAGGCAAGATTTAGTACCCAGTACGTACTATCAGCCTATTGCTAGACTTAGACTTCCCACACTGAATACAATCTTCCCCTCCCCCCGCCAGTCTAACGTCGCCTGCAAAATAGAGTACTGCTGGCAGTACGCAGTACTAATCACTATATACAGGCTGCTGTACACACGCACGTCGGGGTTGTGCTACGGTACTTTGACTCAAAAGCGTACGAACCTATAACAGTTTTTATAAATATAGCTTTAGTTTTACAAACTTATGAAGAAAACATCGCAAAATAGAAAAAAAAACTACTGCCTCTCTACAATACTTTGTCTTCACCACAGGTTAGCTGGAAGAAATTTCTTTGGGAATAAGCTCAACCTTTTATATAATTTTCTTTTCTTTGCGTTGTTCTTTGTATGTTTGTGTGTAAAATAAAGTGTTAAATAAATAAGAAACAAATTCTTGTAGAATTAGTGAATTCATTAACGTAGTGAAATACTACATTTACTAAATCATATTTTAATATATGCTTAATGGTATTATCATCATCATCATGTCAGCCTTTAGACGTCCACTGCTGGACATAGGCCTTTCCCAATGAACGCCACCACACCCGGTCCTCCGCCCTCCGCATAATGGTATTATAATAACTCTTAATAGTTATACACTACTAACAAAAAAAAATATAACTATATAAACATACACTTGTCTAATCCCAAACTACGGTTTTCTCCTGTGCTATGGAAATTAAACAAGAATAGGATTATTCACAGATAACATCCAGACCGGGACCAACTTGTACAAAGTTGTCTGTACCCCAGTGGGAATCGAACCCACTGAAACGAACTGGCGCTGGAGTCCGATGACCAAGCCACTAGGCAGTGTAGTGAATAATATTTTCTTAAACAGATTACATTTCATAAAGATAAAATATGAGAAGACATTTCCACTAAAATATTATTTTAGGTCCAAACGTGTTCGAACTATTTATGACCTAAAATTCCTTAAACTAAACTAATAGCATATACGCCTACCCTCAAACCTTTCTCAAATGTAGCCATTAGTCATTATTACAGAATTTAGGATAGCTAGGGTCGTTTTATTTTTGAGGTCCCTATAGAAATCGTTAGGTGAAAGTTCGTAAGGCAATGTTATATTCGGTCATTTGCAAATAAATTCAAAATAATAAATAAAAAATCATTTATTCATCTCTCAAAAAAACAACATACAATAACTTCGCCAAACTGTATAACACAGTTTGTTGGCAGAAATTGCTCTCTTACTTTATACATAGACAGAGAAGTAGGTACGTATATAGAGAAGTATATAAATTAATTTCATGCTACCTGCGTCAAAGATTAGTTAGTAATTACTACCTTTGTTGACAAATAAGATTATCTGATTCCTATTGAGGAACTCTGGTGTTTATGATGATAAGACAAACTTACAAAACGCCTCTTCTGCTAGGTAAACTAGTAAGTTATATATACTATAATTTACTTTCAACTATTTCTTTAAATATATACTTCTATATATACTTAGTAAAAACAAGCCTAAGTTTGTAAATTTAACATCACTTGTAAAACAAAAATTGAGTGAGAAACACGCTAAGTGCCCACTTTGTTTTATAGTAGAAACATTGTTAACTTGAAACTTAGTGTTACAAACAAGTTATCTCTCCCGTAACGATGGCTTGCAAATAAAACGAGGCAGCCATTAAATCTTAGAGCGCTCAGTGGGTAAATCAAACTAAGATACAAAATATGAACAAACAGTTTTGATTTCCCTTAGTTATTTAACAGTTTGCCATATTTTAAGGTGAGTTCTAATATTTTAAAATTTGTTTTATACAATAAGCTCGATTGTGGGTAAATAAAAAATATGCACTTACTGTCGTGTTGCGCACAACTCTGAACATCTTTATTAACGCTTAACCAGTTTTTACCCCTATTACAACATATTATATTATATTAATTATATTGTAACTTTGCTTTGCTATTCACCATTGCGTAGTGATATTTAGTATTCTCTGCCATAGATGTGTATAAAGTAAGAGAGCTATTTCTGCCAACAAAATGTTTGGCGGAGTTATTGTATGTATATTTTTTAAGAGATGAATAAATGATTTTATTATTATTAACGTATACTAAAACCCGCCGAATACGTCCACTTTGGTGGCCTGTCCATTGGAGGATTTGCATAATCGCCACGCTTGGCAGGCGCATTGGTGATCGCAGTAATGATCTTAATATACATAGGAAAACGATTTTGCCCATCCATTGTGCAATCCCTGGTCGCTTTGACGTCACCCACAGGAAGATAGGTGATATTAATATGTTTGAATCAGCAACGCTAGAAACAAACCCAAACTTCTCTGTGAATCCTCCACTATTTTTTCTAACCGAAATTCCAGATATCAGTAAAAAACTTCCGTTAAACTCTGTCTACTGCTAGAAAATTAAAATAACAGCTGCTAGCTAGGTGCGGTTGAGTTCTTTACGGTTATAGCGAGTTCGTGTTACTCCCACGATTGTTGTTAATGCTTGCGGGAAATACAGCGTGGAAGTGAAGTTACTACCGATAAATTGCTGTCTTGAACGTTAAAGTTTGTACCACGTACGACTACAGTTTGTAGCAAACAGTGACGAATCCAGGGACTTACCACCTATCGTAGACGGTTGGGGCAGGCAAGTTCTGGAGTGAAGATAATTAAAAAATAATCGGTTGGCGCAGCGTGGGAAGTCCCGGGGGGACGAGCAGGTTATGTCGGGCTTACACAGACTAAAACCCCGCGGTGGCCTTCCTCGGCGCACATCTGAGGACTCCGGGTCCATCAAAGGCACATTCCCCCGGTGCCCCTCTCTCGCGCCACGACGCTCACGCTCGGAGGCCCACCTCGGGAGGAGGTGGGTTCCCCCCAGCACCCTCGCGGTGCTTGCAGCAGCAACCAGACTAACCCCGTAGCTGCCGCCATTCCCGGGGACGCATGGATGAGTGCACAGAGCATCCGCTCCATGCACCCCCGACCTCTTTTAGTCGCCTTGTACGACAAATACATTGTAAGAACAAATCTTTTGAGGGCTTGAGATAAAGGACATCATGGCCAACAACTTTTATCTGAACCACTTTTGTCTCCGTCCCCTACTTGACCTTCTAAAGTGACACAGAACTGCCCGGTACCTATGTAACAAGAGGATATAGAGCATCAGCAACTTTTGTCTTTAATTTGAAGTTCTGAAATCCCTGGATCAATAAGGCATATCCACATAAACATGTATGTTTGAGGTCATTTCCCGGAAATCGCTTTACTACTCCAAGCACTGTTGATGACGTTATTCCCATTATTCTTTCTCAGTTAAAGTCAATAATTTCATCTGAAAATGTAGTCATGATTACAATGTTTTTACTTTAATTTATTTATCTAACTTAAGTGGGTAGGCATTCTTGTTCAAAGTTCTGAATCACTGAACCAATGATAATAAATTGATTCCAGTTTAGCAGTTCGAGACTTCGAGTCTAAATATAACTTACTGAATATTCCGTTCAATAATTAGGTAAGTATACAATTTGAAGTAAATGTTCAACATTTATTCAAAAGTTAACAATTTGTACTTTTAGGGCTGTCTCTAATTATTGTTAACACAATGTTTCCTTAAGATAGAACTTTAGTTCAGGGTTTGTTGGAGTAGGTAGTATCCTGTCATGTTTTGAAGCTAAACTGAATTGTCTATATTGCTGTGTTGGGGTATGAAGAGTAAGAAAGATAGTGTAATAGCGTCGTTTAAGTTTTTTCATTTAAGTTCTCCAGTCTAAGCCTCTCACATTATAATAACAAATATTTGTAATCTGTACTGAATTTTTAGGGTCTATTGCTAAAAAAAATGTGTTTACGTCGCTTTTGTGATCCATGAGCAGCAACTTTTACTTAAATTGAAGTACCACTGTCACACCCGCATTGGTATATACTGTTCTAGACTGTAGAACTCAAAACTCAGCACAAATTTATATCACCGAAAAAGATTTATTTAATTTATTTATTTATTTAAAAACTTTATTGCACATTAAGTACAAAAGGCGAACATAATGCCAATATGGCATTCTCTTCCAGTTGACCTTTAGGTAATGCAGATAATAAGTGGTAGATAAAGATCTGTTACGTGAGAGGCTACTAAGACATACAAAATGTTTATTATGAGACGACGCAACCCTATGTTGCTTGAGAATTCACACAAATACTTTGTTGTTCCTTCCTTAATTTCAGAACATTTAATGTTATTCGATTTGCTATGTTTATTTTGTAGAATTTCCGATAATTTTGGTCGACTTCATTGTGAAAATATTTTCCCTTTCTTTAACGGATTTTATTAATTTGTTCTATAACGAAATTAGTATGATTTCCAAAATTAGCATATTTAAATTCGTCAGTAGACGGGGATTTGAGACAAGGATTAGTGAAACGTTATTTCTTAATATTTATATCTGTATCTATATAATCAAATAGTGGAAATAATCTGTTGAGGATTTCCTACAGTTCTAAATATGGGTTTAGTACAGTGTCTACCCCGCCGCCAGGTTAACCGACGACCTGAAAAAGGTGGCCGGAAGCGGCTGGATGCGGAGGGCGGAGCACCGGGTGTGGTGGCGTTCATTGGGGAAGCAGTGTACGTCTAAGGGCTGATATGATGATGATGATAGTAGTCTGCTAGACTTAGCTTATTATATATCTGTAAGTCAGTGTCTCGGTACTATCAACTAGACAGGCTATTGTGCATGAATTAAGAGGAAGTAACTGTAAGCCTAACACTCTAAGTTGCCTACCAACCTATCATCGCTACATAAAATAAAATAAAATAAACGGTAAATATATAAATAATTGCGGGACGTATGTTTCCGCGAGACCTAAGGCAACAGACGATAGTAGGGAGAAACAGACAATAAGGATAGTGGATTTTCTCACTGCCAGTCACCCAACTTTAGGTGACCGTCTCTTGGCTAAGGATGGCTTGGCCACAGTGAGAGGTCGACATGACATGAAGGTGCAGTGAAACCACGCTGACAGTTTAAAAGCTCTTTATGTACAAAATTCTAATCCAGTGTAAACAACTAATATTATCTATGTGTTCCGTCAGCAGAGAAGTATTTTGGACAATAGGTCGTTGCTCCTTGCACTGTCATGTTCATCTAAACAGTTTTTATCAAGAAGAGTGTAAAGAGAGATTCTTACAAAGACAGCAATGCACAAGTTGCGCACCTCATGATGCATGTCTCGTAGGTGGACTGGTTAAATGAGATAATGAATTCGCAAACTGTTCCTAAACTCCACAAAGATTTGTACAAAACTTTAGTTAAGTAACAATTAAGTTCTTCATATCACGCGATTCTACTTCTGATAATAATACACTTATGTAACTTATAAAGAAAAACTTAGAAAAGTTGTTATGTTAACAAGATTTCTTGTTGTTGAATACATCTTTTTACTAGGTTACATTTTATTTCTGTACTTTTCTCTATTTATTATCGATATAATATGTTTTAGGTACATTTTTATTAAACAGATAGAAGATTGTAGCTAGGTACTATATAGACGGAGACGTTCACTTTATTTTAGACTTAAATTACGGGTTTAAATAAATATATATATGTATGTAGGTACAGAAGAAGTACTAGGGAATATAATAACGATGAATGTAACAAATCTATAGAGTTTAATTTATATAATCACAAAATCAATAAAGTTTAAGTACACTCGCTAGATCTCCGTTATTTTAATATGGACCTTACTGTTTTAGGATTTTCATCTTAATTTTCCTCTACCCTCCATTTATAAAATCGTTTTTATACATTCCTGTATAAACAAATTACATTGTAATGAATTTTCTCACAAATAGATTTGAATATCAAGTAAATAGAAGGTTCATATAACTCTCCTTCATATGAGAATCAGGCGGCGCCCTCCGAATTAAATTATTTATGTTTATTTCTCTACTCTTACCTGTTTTTACGACGCTTTTCACGTACAAGCGAGTAACTTCTGATTTCGTTTTACCCTGCAATACTACAAAATAGAGGAGGCATATCAAAAGTAGGCATTTTACTGTTAATTGCTGTATCTTGTACTACTATAGGTATATTCACAATATTATTTAGAAACCAACTGAGCTTGCGCAATTTACAAAACTGAAACCGTCAGAACCATAAAACATCTAGTATCAGAAATACAATACTACTGCTGTTTTTTATAAGTTTAAGTCTCTGCACAGCCTCGTTAGCCTAGTGACTTGATCATTGGACTCGAGATATTCCCTCTAGTTTGGGCTTAGACAAAGTGTATGTAATATGTAATATTTTTTTATATTTATTATACCTATTATCCTCAGGCCTTGTTGGACATGCTCAAAACAATGTGAAACCGAAACCAATTTGAAAAAATAAAACCCATATTTTATAGTTACCAATGGGTAACTACAAAATAGGGGCTACATAGTGGAGCCCTCCTCCTATTCCCTCTACGCCTTCCATGACCCCTCTCCGCTCTCTCCTATATTCCCCACTACAAATGTAATCCTCACTCATCCCTCTTATTATAATAATAAGATTTATAATAATTCTTTGTTTTACTACTAATCCAATGTAAGTTTCTGAAAACTATAAATTCGCATAACTTCTATTATTTTCTCCTGTACCATGAGAATAGGATAGGAACAATCACAAATATAACATTCGGACCGAGATTCAATTGTACAAAACGGTTTGTCTATGAGGCAATCAAAATAAAATTATACGAGTATAAATAGTCATGCAAAATATATTTTGTATATACGACTCTCAACTGTTTAACGAAATCTTTCGTAGCTTCGCACGCCCACGACGTTTCACGAAAAGTATACCTACAGCATTAGAGATGCACCCTAAGCAGGCTTTTATGAAATTAGCCGACGCTTGTAGGGAAAATGTAGTTCCTGAATTTTACACCAGGGCCGGCAATCAGCTAAGTGCATTTACATAGCGCGCGGCAGAATTCAACATCAGTAGTTTGGGCTACAGACAAACTTTCCGTAATTTATTTTCGGGATTCATTTTCCGGTTTTCCGGTTAGCCGCTGAGGGGTTTTCAGGCTATTGCCATACCCCTGGCACTGCATACATTTAAGTGTTGTTAAAGTGTAGGTTGTATTAAGTTGTGTTTAAGGGTAGTTCTCGGACTGCCACGCCAGAGGTTGCGGGTTCGAATCCCGCTAGGGGCAAATGTTCGTATGATGAATATGAATGTTTGTACCCAAGTCTTGGATGTTTATATATTTATTTAAGTATGTGTATCCGTTATCTAGTAACCATAGCACAGGCTCAAGGCAGTTTGGGACTGGATAATTGGTGTGAATGTCTGAAATATTTATTTATTATTATTATTATTATATATAAGTTATCATTCTGGTTGTGTTAACCAGAATTTTCTAGTAACTTCTACAAAATGAATAGTTGTCACATATACTACAATAAAATCTAGTTAAATTGGCAATATTCTGGTAAACGGAACTTGTGTTTTTCTCTCGGTGTACACCTAGGCTCAAATTCTGAAGACACCTTAAACTTTGACAGATCTATAATTATGTATCTCTTTCACAAAGGATATAGTCTAATGAAATGGAGTTATGAGTATCCGCTTTGTGAGATACTCCTATAGCGCAGATTTTTGCTCCCACTATATCCGACTGCGTATCTGTCGGATAACTCGAAAACTACAGGAACGATAGAGCTGAAATTTGAAATGAATATTATATATTGCATATTGACCAGTAGAAATGCTAAAATTATAAAAAAAAATGTTTGTGATAATCTGAAGAAAATTTAAAAAAAAATCTAATTTCCGAAACCCACACGTCATTATCATATGTAGACTTTGCTGACTTCTTATTAATTGTATGCTTTTAGAATAGGTCGTCATGCATAAACGACTTTTAAGTAATTTCTTATACAATACCGTTACCTAAGTAACTAAAAAAACAAATTTGTTATTTTTCTCTTAGAACGAAGCTAGGACTGAAGCTGTCGGGACACTTGACAAAGATAACTAGGTATAAATAAGTACATATTTATTTATTTATTTACATGCCAGCTATTATACGTATTAAAGTACGTTGACTCCACCTGGAACTAAAAGTCGAGTAACTTTCTAATAATAATAACTAATAAACAAAACCCGCTGCTTAGCAATGTTAGTGACTGACGTGACACTTGCCCAGAAATCCTATCAAGATAGAATGGTGAAGTATGCGCGACATGCGTGCCAACCGTTTGCAATATATTGCAAAAACTATCAAACTATTACTTGTTTCGCGCCGAGTTAGGTAAACATCGACAAAAAATCTGCAAAAATGCCATATTGCAAGGTTTTTAACTGCATAATTGTATCTGCTCACTAGAAACGTGACCGTGAAGCACAAAGGGTGCGCGGGAGGGGCGCGCTGTGTCCAAAAATCCGCAGGCGCGAGACTGAAGTAAACCAATGGCTATAACCGTTCTATCTTAATAGAATTTCTGTGGACACTTAGCAAATTCGACTTCTTGCTACAAATGGGTCAATGTACTTTAATGCAGACATAGTTGGCAGGTACTTTGGTCACATATTCGCTTGGATAGCCTATATCAGTAATCTACGTCCATTCTTTCGTAACGGTTTCCCAAGCTCAAGGGAATAAGAATCGTTTTACCAAATATCTCCACCCATACTACAGTTTTGGCTCCATCCGTATAATCCTTCCCGTTATCTTTCACACCACAACGAGTTCATTGGGTGGCGAACTGGATCGCATTATACACGGCTAATTATTCGGTTCTTTATGTCGGTGTGTGTGGAGGAATTACACCCCTCCCTAAGCGGGATTAATCTTGTGGAAAAACTTTGATATACATACATACCGTTCAGGAAACTGTAGGATTTATACGTTAGTCTCTGTTGGATGGGTTTGATATAATGTGTTTGATAGTTGCTCAACCATGATATAGAATTTAGTAACAGTGATAACTAAGTTGTGTAATAATAGGTGAGCAGAATATTTGAAAGTTACATAGGTACCCTAAATATTATACCCTTATTTCAATTATCTCTCTCGCGGGTCTGCTGGAAGAAATCTCTCTCAGAGATAAGTTCGCCCTTTGTACTTGTATTTTTTTAATGTATTATTTTTGTTTTATCTGTGTGTGTGCAATAAAGAGCTAAATAAATAAATAAATAAAGAATAAAGAATGGAGCTTCGATAGTACTTGGTATCTTGACTTAAGATCCAAAAACACTTTTATAAGATCTAAAGTGGCAAAAGGGTAGATTACTTGATGATGAGTGGCTGTAGTACACCTGCATGGGTTGCTACGAGACAGTCGAATAACTTACGAATAACGTAGTTTTGTATGCCGTGTGGTTTCCGGTAGAGTAGAATAGGACCACTCCAACTCTTCCCGTGGATGTCGTACAAGGCGACTAAGGGAATACATTATAAAACATCAATCAGGCCTCCCCAACCCGTCTGGCCAGCGCGGGGAGTGTAGGCCAAATCCTCCGTCTGTCTCCGGCAGATGAGAGAGGGTGTGCTCCTGCAGTGGAGACAAAAATAACCTGATAATGATGATGATGAACGTAGTTTTAATAGCCGTGTGGTTTCCGACCTAGAATAGGGTCACCCCCAGTCTTCCTATGGTTGTCGTCATGGCGCCTAAGGGATTGAACCAGGAACGGCCAGAAGCGCTCTCCTGTGTATATTAAGATCGTTACTGCGATCACCAATCCGCCTGCCGAGCGTGGTGATTATGGCAAATCCCCCAATGGACAGCCCACCAAAAGTGGCATTGGGGAGGCTTATGTTCAGCAGTGGACGTATTTCAGCTAATGATGAAGAGTTTAATGAAACGCGCTGCGTATATTGTAATGTTAGTGACACTTTTGTATGACGAATTCTCGCTACAGACGGGGTCAGTGTACTTTAATGCAGATATATTTGGCACGTCTATACGTACTATATGGCCACTCCCCTCCCTCCTGAACATCAGTGACCTCCGTCTGTTTCGGTTACCAGCGAGCGCAAATGACGCACACACACATACGTAGGCTTGTGTTAATAATAGTTTATGTGAGTGTAGGTAGCTTAAAATTATCTAAGGTAGTTAGATTGCGCTCGGGCCTTCCATTTTCACCAAAGAATCCGGAGCGTCAAAATGCCTTTGTGAGTCTAGCTTACCACCATTCAAACTGTAATTGACACAATATGTCTATTACTGATTAGCGTTAAAAAAGTTAAGAGAATACTTTCCTACACGTTTTCTGTTCTAGAGTGTACTCAGAAGGCTGCGAATTTAGAATTGTTTAAAAATCAAAGTTTGTATCATGTTATTAAAAACGAGAAACGCTCAACATGCTCAGAACTCACTCATAATTTGAAAATAAAATGTTGTTTGAGCATTTCAAAAATGTGACGCTGTGAATGCGGAGAGCGAGTAACGACGAGACGTAAATTTGTGAAAATATATTTTTGGCTTCCAGATGTTTTGTGAAGGACTGTAATCTAAAGTTGCAGGTGTTTAGTTGTATAAATTCGTTGAATAACACAACATTCCTTTCCGGATCACTCGTACTTTCTTATTTGTTACACGAAACCTACTCGCTCAGGTAAAATCTCCAAATTTGACTGATTAAATCAGCAAGCAGCTCATCGCAAGGGGCGACATCTAAGTTACTTCCATCTAAAAGTAATTACATTTGCCTACGCATTTAAGCATGCTCCAGGAAAATGTGCAAACGTCGTGTCTAATTTCTACTCGCTCCAAGGGAGGTCTATTTAAATAAGAATTTAAAATTGGATTTCAAATCTTCAGGGACGTTACGAACGAATTCGTCGGGTGAATAATAATTTGTTGATGTTCGTACGTAACGTAGGATTAATAGTATTTAGTTAACTGTCTGTTATCGTTGCAATCTTTTTCTAATTTGAATATCAATTTGGAATAGAAAGGGGCTAAGTGATGAGCCTTGGGGAACTCTAGTTCCAATATTAACCAAATATTGTATATAGTGTTATTCGATTTAAAAATTATTAGCTATTTTTGCCCTAGCGGCGTTGTACTGGTTATTTAGTTTTCTCGTAGTAATTAATATACTATAATTATTTTATTAAGTAGCAGGTATGATAAAGAAACATAAACACGCATTTTAAAAACAAGTAACTTTATTCCATTCATCATCAGCCTATATACGTCCACTGCTGAATATAAGCCTCCCCAATAGAATACCTCTTTAGGTGGGCTTTCCATTGGGGGATTTGCCATAATCACCACACCTGACGTCTGTGCAGTAATGATCTTAATATACATAGGAGAACGCTGCTGCCCATCCCTGGTGCAATCCCTTAGTCGCCTTGACGTCACCAACGGGAAGATTTGGGGTGGCCCAATTCTAAGCCGGAAACCACACGGCATTTATTCCATCAATTAATTAAAATTATGACCGTGCTTTACATTTACATTAAGAGCAAAATTTGAATATAAATTCAAATTATACCTAGCCAAGAACATTTTAATGATTGATAAGATAAATGATAATAAACTAGAACTTCAAATAAATAAGAAACAAATCCTTTTTTCAAATATAAGCAAGAGTTTACTTATGTCTGTATAGTTTTAGATACACTATATACCAGCTACCATACAGATTTAAAGTAGACACACACCAGTGGCAGAGAATCATCATCATCAGGTTGTTTTTGTCTCCACTGCAGGAGCACAACGCTCTCTCATCTGCCGGAGACAGACGGAGGATTTGGCAGAGAATACTAAATAGTAAAGAAGCTACACTCACGCACGCTGCGTAGTACCAGCCGAGAAGCACTTATGTTTATTTTTATTTATTTATTTTATTTATTAACCAATAAAAACCGAATTTACATGTTTCCAGTGCAACAAAAACCAGACTTGGTTTGTCTGTGCACCGCGACGACTTACAAACTAACATTTAACAGTCATATTATGTGCCAAGCCATCTATCTGTGTACATTGCTTAATTAGTAATTACTAACAAAGTCGAAACCTTCAAAAATAAGGGTACAATATAAAAAAGTGCCAGTCGGTTACTGCAAGTGTGCGTGTGTGAGTGCTGTTTGTTCTGTTGGACGATACTCGCTTCGAATAGCATTCCTCTAAATACAGCATGATTAAAACGTGTGTTAACGTATAACGTTGTCCCTCTCTCGATGATGTATTCGGTACTTGCCGACTTTCGATCTTTGCTGACTTTTTTCTATTTCATATATTATATCAATAAGCATTATCAGCTGCTGTAAAGTGGCATTGGGCCCGGTTCTGAAGCACAACTTTAAAATTTGACACCGCTAAAATTGGTTTCATCTTTATCTTCATAATAATGTGTGACAAGGATAGCAACAGTTTTAGTGCTGTCAAATTTTAAAGTTATGCCTTCAAAATCGAGCCCATTGTCAACATAAAATTAGAATGCAAAATAAAATATTTATAACTACGATTATGTTAGTTTGTCTACATCTGAAGCACACTTTATCAAAATGTAAACATTTCAAACAGAAAACTAAGTTATTGACTTTTAACTTAATAATTAGTTTATTTTCATCTCCCTTGTGGAACATTAAAAAGAACAAGGACACTAATTACCGTCGCTTGCGGCTCTAATAAAGCTTATTACTCCCCCAAAATTAAACCTTTGGTCGTAATAATAACAAAGAATGTTCTAATAAAACCTTCTCATAATTAGTGACTTGCCATTTTGTGAATAATTTTAGTCAAAGTGCCGTCAAGTGAGTGTTAGAAGGCAAATTTACAGCCCGGAGCGTGAGGGGGTGACTTATCGCTTCTAGTTAACAGTAAAGTCTAAAAGTAAGTTCCAGACTCTTATGTCACTACTGGCAGGCTTGTGGATCCCGGCTTAGAATAGGGCCACCCCCTCTTTCCTATGCGTGTCGTTAAGGTGACTAAGGGATTGCACCAGGGACGGGAAGCAGCGTTCTCCTGTGTGTGTATGTTAAGATCATTACTGCAATCACCAATCCGCCTGCCAAGCGTGGTGGTTATGGCAAATCGCCCAATGGACATCTAACCAAAAGTGGTACTTATATATTTGGGAAGCCTATGTCCAGCAGTGGACGTATTTAGGCTGATGACGTGACTGGCAGGCCTTTGACTCTTCATACATTAGAACAGATTTAATCGCCTACTAGTACTACAGGCGCACCGGCTATCTTGTATGTTTGACAACGCCACTTTACCGCAGCTTAATTTTTATAACGTAGAAACTTGTCGCTCGTTGCCATGTATTCCTAATGGTCGCGTTAACGCCAGCCGTGCAGAAAATAACGGTGAAACAAAATGTAAACAAAACAATGGGCTCGATTCTGAAGTCACAACGTTAAAATTTGACAGCACTAAAACTGTTGCTATCCTTGTCACACAATATTATGAAGATAAAGACGAAACCAATTTTAGCGCTGTCAAATTTTAAATGTGTGCCTTCAGATTCGGGCCCAATATCGATTTAGCGTAGAGTTCTCAATGTCCCAAAAGGTTGAAATAAATGAGTATGAGAAATACCGGTTCCTAATTGAGATTGCAAAATAGAAACGCCAGTTTCATTATTTTATGATTAATGATATGGGCTGTACGAATAAAATCATTGCCCTTATAACAGAGTTAAAAAGTTACTACCCACTACTATTTCTTCTGTTCCAACTTCCAACCGCCATCGCAACAGCTCTGCCTTTTTATTTCTTTTTCATTTTGTATTAATCTCCGCTAACATACACTCACGGTACACACAGATACTCACCCCTACAACATTACACTACGTTCTGCTACCTCCTTAATTACCAATAGTTGAATATCTTACGAGTTATTGTATTAAACTGGGCCAGATATAACCTAGTAGGTAAATAACCTTACTGACGTGGAGCCACATCGACGCCGCGATAACAAATATTGATTAATCTGAGATGTGCGGGTTTTCTCCCAATACATTCCTTTACTGTTTGAGATTAGTCAGTAAATAAACTTAACTTTTGAAAAAAAACAGTAGACCTCTCCATGTCTGCATTTACCAAGAAAAATTAAACTTTTCCATCAACATAGTCGGCAATAACACGCTCAACAACAGGGTCTTACGTGAGCACATGGAAAAAGTTACCGCAGGACGTTAGACATAGACATACATTATTGATAACTTCTGTTACAGGTCAAATAAAAATTATACACAAGTTAAATGAAATCAAATTATAAAGGCAAATTAAACACAATTAAATATAAAAACATCAATAACTAACATAAATATAAAAATGTCAAATAAAATTCTTAAAACTAAATAAATTAAGTTAATGCGTTCTGCAAGAACTCTTCATAGCAATAAAATGCCTGCTTGACAAGCCAGGCGCACAGTCTCTTTTTAAAAATAGGTAGGCTCGGAGAGTCGGTGACCTCAGTGGGAAGTCTGTTGTACACCGCGGGGCCCATTACTCGTATCGAAAGACCCTCAGTGAACACTTTTACAGAATAGTTCTTCAAAAATCAGTGTTACAAGTGACAATTCAAAGACAAGACACGAGTTCAGATATAGGCATACCAGCACTTTGCTGCTCGTCTATTATCCCCATAATAATAATACCTTACTTGCCTTAAGTCATCTGTATCAAAGAAATCATAAATAAAAGATCTAAGAGCCTATAAAATAGTAAACCTTGTCCAACCTTGTCAAAACCTACTCGAGCGGTTAATGAAATGTTTTTGTCATCTCACAATCAATGTTCTTCAAAGGGAAGGAGTCATTTTTCATCATAAAATTTCTACAGCATGCCCTTAGGGTGACTTTTTGTTATGGCACCAACAAAACGGTTGACAGACAAAGTTTGGCTGCTCTTTATAGAGCTAGGTCTTTGAGCTGATTGGTGTGACGTAAAACCAAGTATATGACTTTTGCTTTTGTTCCAACTGAATTACCAAATAAGCCCCTGATAAGTTGGAAACCAGTTTGGGCATCACATTACTACAGACCGTCCTTGTAAGTGCCGTGGTAGCCGGTTGGATGTGGACTCGCCTCACGTTCATGAGTCGATGGTCGTGGGTTCAAACCCCGCCCGTACCAATGAGTTTTACGAAACTTAAGTACGGTTTATTTATAATACCACAGGCTTTTCGGTAAAGGAAAACATCGTAAGGAAACCTGCCGAAGAAGAAATTTTGAGACGTATGTGAAGTCCACCAAATCAGCTTGGGGCACCGTTGGTGGTCAGGGGTTTGGCACAAAAGATCCTGAAGAGTCGAAGTGTCGCCAGGTCTTCCTGGCCCCCTAAGAAGATAAGATAAGACCGTCCTTGTAATCTTTTTACATTAAATATTTTTCTTTCTATTTATGTTATCAATTTATCATCAAATACTGGCCCGATTCTGAAGGCACAAAGTTAAAATATTACGTTAATATTTTAATTTACTTACTTTTGACATATCACTATGATTTTGTTTTTGCTTTATTGTACATTTTGACATTGTAATCCTATTTATAACTTTACATGCGTTGACATTAATTTAATGCAATATTAACTTGACAAATAAATGAATAGGTATGAATATAGAAACTTGTTTTTGTTACTAGTATCCCTTTCGGTTCCTGATGTGTTGTATTTTTTTTATGTATTTTATGTATTATTATATAAATATATATAATGTATAATTTTCAGCATAGGGCCTACTGTGCTTGTAAAGCTGATTTTAGAATTTATAACATGCATTTTTTTAATGTTATATATTAATAGATTCTCTATTTCTTCCTTTCGTTCCATACCTATCCATATCTTTTAGAACGACACAAGAATCTCATCCATTAGTAATTGTTCACTTACCATATCTGTACTTATCTCAACCTAAGGTATGCTTTTGAGCTTAAATAACTAGTCCCAGTCCACTGTTTGCATTCAGATTAAACTTTTACGAGCACACGAAACGAAACGAGTCGTGTTAAAATGACAATTCGCATGAGGACTACGTCGCCAGCGAGTGTGAGTGCGACATAAAACAAACTTTAGTAATGAAACGTGAGCAGCTTAATTATCTAGACTCAATTAAGCGAGTGTAGCGCTGACGTACGACTACATTCGAGAGAATACAGTTGCTACTGGTGAATACTAAACGTGTGTGTTTACACGGAACCTAAGCATAGTTAGGAAGAGTCGTAATTTGTAACAAAATAATTTACATGTAAATAATAAATAAATATGTCAGACATTCACACCAATTATCCAGTCCCAAAATAGGCAGAGCCTGTGCTATGGTTACTAGATAACGGATACACATACTAAAATAAATATATAAACTTGAACATTTGCCCCTAGCGGGATTCGAACCCGCTACCTCCGGCGTGGCAGTCCGAGAGCTTGCCCGTTCCGCCACGGAGGTCGTCCACAACAATGTCTACATATTGTTCAGTGGATCATTACATCATCAGATGTAATGATCTTTGTGCAAGAATAAACGTCACATAGGTATGGAATGATGTACTAAATTACCTACTGCGACGAAACGTGGACACTGACAGTGGGATAGACTCAAGGTCACTCAGCGGAAATGGAAAGAGCTATGCTCGGAGTTTCTACAGGATTCGAAATGAGCTGTGTGAAGGTGCCGGTTGAGCAGAATCCGCTCTTCGACATAGCTCAAAGAGCTAGTACGCTGATGTGGCAGTGAGCTGGTCACATCTGTGAGAACCGATTATCGCTGTGGTAAATGAGATCTCGAGTGGAGACCGCGACTGGGCAAACGTAGTGTGAGACGGGCGTCCTAGCTAGATGGAGCGACTGCTTAAGGCGGCTGGCAGTGACTGGATGAGAAGAGCCGAAGATCGGGTTCAGTGACACCTTGGGAGAGGTCTATGGCCAACAGTTAACTCTTTCAGGCTGATGTATTTTATGACTAAAATGCAAATTATTTATATCAAAAGAATTTGTTGTCTCCATTAAGACGATCATTATAAAAAGAAATACCTACCTATATCGCAAAAAAGTTTATTCTAAAAATACATTTACCAAATTTTCCCTCGCAGCAACAGAACCCTCATCTTTTTAGGGGCCGCTCGTTTTATTTAAAGAAGCGAACGAAGTTCGGAAGCGAGCGCGGCCGCGCGTAAACATTTACTTGAAAGGTTTATTGATGTTGGTGACCGCAGTTTGGTTTTACAGCCATGGAGCGGATGGCCCCTTCAGCGAATTTACGGTATTCTGCACGAGAGCCCGTTAGATTTAGGTTACAAAACAACACCTACCTTTAGGTATTTTGCTACAGCCCGTTTATCTGTGGATTAGTCTTGACATCTTATATCTATCTAAAGGTCATACCATGAAGGAAAATAATTTTCACACCTCATAAGTCACAAAGTTTCCTTGTCTCTTTCCAGACAAGGTTTGGCTGGACGAAATCTCTTTTTAAAGATAAGCACACCTGTGTATACGTCCTCTCCTTCTGTGTATTTATTTTTATATTTTCTGTGTACAATAAAGTTATAATAAAAAAGATTTTACCTTCATGATTACACTTATTGGTTAATAAATTAGGTAACAGATTAGTCATGTGTTATCTAATTTAATAACTACCTTTTTTCGCACCTCATAAGTCACAAAGTTTTTACCTTCATGATTGACACTAATTGGTTAATAAATTAGGTAACAGATGAGTCATCTGTTATCTAATTTAATAACTAACTTTTTTCGCACCTCATTAGTCACAAAGTTCTTACCTTCATGATTGACAATAATTGGTTAATAAATTAGGTAACAGATGAGTCATCTGTTATCTAATTTAATAACTAACTTTTTTCGCACCTCATTAGTCACAAAGTTTTTACCTTCATGATTGACACTAATTGGTTAATAAATTAGGTAACAGATGAGTCATCTGTTATCTAATTTAATAACTAACTTTTTTCGCACCTCATTAGTCACAAAGTTCTTACCTTCATGATTGACAATAATTGGTTAATAAATTAGGTAACAGATGACTCATCTGTTATCTAAAACTACCTTCTTTCGCAACCCATAAGTCACAAAGTGTTTACCTTCGTGATTGATACTAATTAACTTTGAGGTATGACCTGAGGTCTGATGGTATGCCCTGTACCTCTAGAGTCTAATATCACAATTAGTTTGCTTTGATGTTATTTTTTGATTCTGATATTCACATAGGCGCATGTGTCATGAATAAACCGCCTATTAATATGTCCCCACTGCTGGGACATCATTCAACAACGGCGTATAGTCCACGTATACCTAGGCCGCCACATTTGACCAGTGTGTGGTTTGGTGGATTTCACGCATTCTTTGGCGTATGCAGGATCCTTTACAATGTTTTCCTTCACCGAAAATCCTGAGATATTATGTCCTATACTATTTTCTATTATTACTCACCTATTAAATAAAATAATGTGTTTCTAATTGATATATAGGTCAATAAGGATGGTGGATTAACTACGGTTCACAATCAGACGAGAGTTACATCCTACGCAGCATAGGAAGTAATTATACAGTGATCGATAACGACGGAAACAATAGTTATCGAAAGGCAAGCAGAGCGACTGAAGTAAATCCACAATCTGTTGATTATTACTTGACTCCACTGAGCTTCTTGCTCAAGGGAATATACGTGTGTGCGTATATATGACTGTAGGCAAAGAATACATAAAGAAGCTACATCGGCTTCTCCGAGAGTTTTACGTCAACCGCAAAGTAGAAGTACGGCTGGGAGTACGCAGTACTCGGCTGCCACCGTTTATTGCGTGCGTATTTGTATTTTTGATCAATTTGCGATCTACTGATGTTTTTGTTTAAGATACCCATAATTTATATTGACACATAGACACTGATGATTGATTATTAATGATAAAATTTCGTTATTGTTTACTATGCGGATACCTAGAAAGTAATAAAACCAATAAAGATCGGAGAGTAGTTCGGCTGTGGTCACACAACCCTACATCAGAATAGAATAGAATAGAATAGGTCATTTATTCATAACTACGACACACACATACATGAGAAATAAACAGAACAGAAATTAATAAATTACAATTTAAGGTTTAAGGTTGACTGGAAGAGATCCCTAAGTGGGATAAGTCCGCCTTTGTACACAGTTTAATTCCTATTTTATTATTGTTGTTGTTGTTATTTTTGGTACAACAAAGCGTTTACATACATACAATTTAAAAATAATTAAGGTACCTATGTGTCGCAGCAATAAAATAGCGCTGACTCATAAAATGGCGCTGACTCGCACACAAAAGTTTACACACACACAAAAACGTGTACGTATAGGCTGGTGATTTTGGAGGTAATTAAATCGGTTCGCTTGTATTGAGTCGCGAGGGTGTGCTGTAGGTATATCTGTGTAAATATATAACCTTTCTTTTCTTTTACAAAAGAGCGAATATGCCAAATGATGTAATAATATATTCGTCCTTCGGTTCATTATAGAATGGGCAAATTTGCCCTTTTGTATATTATGTAAGTAGCCGACAGTTATACTTCCAAAATATTACATGTCTCTACGTTAGTTGAAACACAGTAATCATAGAGCAATGTTAGGTACGTAAATAGTTTATTTGGTCACTGCAGTTTCGAGCTAATTTCCTTTGAGACATAACTCGTGGCATTAACATTCATGGCATGTGGTTAAGCATCCCATGTGATGCACAATTTGCATGCATGGCCGCTGCATAATATCTCCTCTGTAATAACTACGTCGACATTTTTCTTTTGGACGAATAAATGTGGAATTTATGTCTAAGTATATAAGTTTTATTTGACAGTGATTATGTAAATAATTTATTGCTCTGCTCAGGGTTTATTAGAGGGACGATTCGTAAGAGGACACCGACATAGTCAAAAGGATTAGGGTGAAGTGGCAGTGGGCGAGCCACATCTATCGCAGAACCGATGGCCGTTGGTGCAGAAGATTTCTGGAGTGGACACCGGACGACCCGCCGCCAGATGGACCGACGACCTAAATAAGGTGGTCGGAAATACATCATCTGGTTATTTTTGTCTCCACTGCAGGAGCACAACCCTCACTCATCTGCCGGAGACAGACGGAGGATTTGTCCTACACTCCCCGCGCTGGCCAGACGGGTTGGAGAGGCCTGATTGATGTTTTATAATGTATTCCCTTAGTCGCCTTGTACGACATCCACAGGGAAGAGTTGGAGTGGTCATATTCTACTCTACCGGTAACCACACGGCATAAGGCTCCCCAATAGAAGCCACTTTTAGTGTGCTGTCCATTGAGGGATTTGCCATAATCGCCAGGTTTAGCAGGAGGATTTGTAATCTTCATATACACAAGAGAACGCCCTGGTGTAGTCCCTTGGTCGCCTTGACGACACCCACGGGAAGATTGGGGTGGCCCTATTCTAAGCCGGGAACTACAAGGGTCTAACTTTGGATGCCTAATAATATAATTGCAGGACTGTGTTTAAATTGTATTTATTCAGCATTATCTTTTAAGTCAAAGACACAGGGCCTTTATCAACTTTACTTTTATCATCATGCCATCAATTTTTGCATCATCTTCCATTTATTTTAATATAAAAAATATATTGAGAGGTTTTAATGTATACAATACAATACAATACAATACACTTTATTGCACAAACAAATACAGTTACACGTTATAGAAATTACAAATAATACAATTTAGGCGTATAGTTGTTATTGTATTTTATGCAACAGGTTCCTGCGAATGAAGGTGTGCGCGTAACCAGAATTAAAATGTGTAAATACTCACAGTTCGTTCTACAATTTTCCGTAGTAAATCTCATTTAAAGCTACTATATTTTAGTGAGAATGTTAACGCAAACAAATTGCCGACTAGTACTTGTACCCCATTTTATAGTTAGAGTGAGATATTTATATTATTTTATATCTCGAGACAATGTCCTAGTGCGGCCAATGTATCAAAAGGCTGTATAAACCTAGATTTCTATGCTTGTATCGCAAATGAGTCATTTGTCATTAGAGATGACAATACTTCTAGAATAAAAAAAAACTAATAGAATCATTCCTGCCTGAAAGAATACACTAAATAAGCATGAGAAGTGAAAAAAGATATAAATATATTCCTATTTTCTACTCGTAACCTCCTTATAGACCCGTTAATAATATGAGTCTAATGAATGATAGACATGCCCTAATGACCACAATGGGCAAATGGATAAATAGGACTTGTATATCGCTGCCCGTTAATAAAAGAGAATATGAAGCTACAAGAAACTCAACTACTTATCTGTTTATAATTATTCAAATTGAGATTATTATATATATAAAAAAAACATAAAAGAAGCCAAACAAAACAGGAATTAACAAGGCGAAAATTCCATTGAGGTGATCACACTGGGTATTGTGGCTCACAAGGCTAACAACGTTCCGTCGTTTTATGATAAAACCTGAGGTACTGGCCAGTCCCCTGGTCACCGGAAACGTATATATGGGACGTTTGCAAAGCGCCTTAATTAGGCTTTTTCACTTCCGGGCGCTCCAGAGTCTCCACCGCAATAATTTGAATAATTCTATATAATTTTATTATCTATTTTACATAAAAACGTATTTGTTTCGGACCTCCTTTAATATTTTCGCATAAAAAATTTCCACATCACGACTGTACCGGAAGTAGCATACGTCCCTAATTTGGTACGGAAGAGCTACCTTCATTTACGAGGCATTGTGTCTGTCGGATTATGCCTCCCTTTCCCTCCAGGAAACAGGGGGAAGGGATCCCCCACAATACCATTGAAGGGCGTTCTCGTAATGAGTGGAATTATGACTTTTTTATCCGAATACCGTTCAAGTTAAGCTGTAGGGTAGTAAGTACTGCTTTGCTCTTGAAGTACTGGATAAATGTCACTGCCACCGTTTAAAGTGAAGAGTACTTACAAATAATTGTGCCTCTAAAATGAATAAAATGTTCTAAAGAGACTCCTTAAGGAGTACTTGCTGTGATGTTTTAGATGTATAAATACCTCTCATACCATGTTCAAAGGTAAGTTAAATTCTTTTGATCACAATATACTTTGCTCAACAACAGTTGAGACTAATGAGTCTTAGTCCTATCTCATAGATATTCACTGTATGCTAGTGTATTATACTGTAATCCTAAAAGTACAGGTACAGGTAACGTATACAATTAGAAACAATTAACAAGTTAAGGTCCATTTTACCTAAGCACATATTGTACTGCTTCACAGTTGCGAAGTTCCTTACCAAAGGGAAACTGTCATTAGATAAGTGATCTACAGTTTTATCACTTTTTAATATCATACTTCTGCAGTTTACCAAGACCACAGAAACCAGAAGAAAGCAAAACGTATTGTATACAATCAAATTCAGCCACTGAGTAGCCAGAGATATTCAGGTTATTTTGTCAACTGGGCGAACTCCGGGCACTATAAAGCGCGCTGTACACTCGCGATGCGAAAGCCCGCGAATGCCGTGAAACGCGAGTGTAGATGGTTTCGCGCCTTCGCGTTCGCGACATCGATCGGGGAATGCCGCGAAGCACACTCGTGCTATTTTCGCGGTAGCGTGCAGGACGTAGCGACAACCGGATGTTTTAAAAATTAATGTTTCGTAAAATAACGACCGTGAGCTGGCACTGGCACTTGAATGTTATCAAACAGCCCGTGCTTTGGCAGTTCAAAATATGCACAGCATTGTAGCACGCTAGGGCGCACAGAGTCACAGCTGCAACAACTTCTATGTCCATTTCTGTCAAACGCGCGAACGAAACCGTAAACGTTGCGAGTGTACAGTGCATATTTTTCGCGAAGAGTTCACGCGCGAATCGCGGCCAAAGTTCGCAGCCGCGATTCGCGGGCGAGTGTACCGCCCGCCTTTGCCTTAGCGAGTCATGCTTTGACGAGCTGGACAATTATTTCTCTAGATAATTGTGGTACACGGAGGCAGCGATGTTGTTCGCAACACATCACGTCAAGGGGTATCACGACATTTTGACATTGGAATGCGCAAAGTGGCGATACATCGTCTCTGCCTACCCCTCGGAGACCAAGGCGTTTGTAAGGCATTCGTCAACTCGTATTTCAAACAGCACGAAGGTAACAAAATAAGGTCTTCTGTCTCTAGTATCTCACCCGCCCTTTCCATCTGTATTAGGTATGTAGAGGTATTTTATTTCTACTCCAGATGTCTAAGGGCTGTACTCTCAAGTTTCCAAAACGTAATAAACCTTTTAATATCCGTGGGTTGATAGCAATACAAAGATTGAAAGACCACTAACTTGAATGAAAACTTTGTCAGTTCTTTTCATGCAAAATTACATTTGGGAAACCCTCAAATAGAAAATTTTGAGGGCCCGGATTACATTGAGCAGTAAGGCAGGGCTGTAGTTAGAAAGAGAGAAATGGGGCCCTTAATTCATTTGCTTCCTAAAATATATGGATATCAATACCTATCAACACTCATTGTCACTATCGCAGTAGGAAAAACTTAAGTACTTCATGAATGCCTTCGAATTTTCTTTCCACGTAATCAGGATTCTTCATGATGTTAGATACAAGAGTTATGAGAGGGTTCGGAGTGTAAAACCTCGATCTCACAAGCGTGAGCACTCCCAAATGAGCACCATGACTTTGTTGGTATTTTTTTTTGTATAACAATAAAATCTGACTAACTAAAAGCGATCCCAGTCTGTCCACTCCACATCAAAACGTCTCATAAGAAAGATGTCAATTGTCACAGTAGCAAAATGTCAGACTATCAGTTCGTGATTTTTTTATATAGGTATATAATACATTACACGATTCTGACATTTTGATACGTAGATGTTTAACAAAATATCAATTAATAAATATAATATTACAAAAAATAATATTTTGCGATTTAATACTTGTCTACTTTGACATTTTGCTTATAAGACATTTCGATCTGGAGAGGTCAGGTTCTCTATGAGATTATTTTGCATACGAAAATAGACCTTGTCATTCTATAACGTGCAAATGATTTTCAATCCTGAGGTGGTAATGTAAATGCTCTTGTTTTGTCATCATCGACCCCATGGTGTACTTAGAATTTGTTTTCCCTGGCTACGTCTCTGCGGTGAGAATATTAAAAAACTTTTGCGTGCCCAACTTCGATTGTCTTTTTTGAAAGCCTGTTTACTCCTTGAGTTGAGGGGCTTTCTGTGCCCTCCTTGAAGAAGGTTGATGTCTACTACTTATTTTTGAAGGTTCATTGGTTCAAAACATGTGATTGATTTACTTTACGTTTAACATTTTCCATGTTGTTTGATATATTTACATTGAGTTTATATTCATTAAGTGTTGTATACACAAGTCATCATTATTATGGTCTATACTAGGTGAAATACGTGCAATTGCCGTTGCATAACAAGCAATATACTATTAAAATCTATTTTGTTTCAATTCTGCGAGAGCAAAGCAACGAAGGCTGCTTGGCAGGTTTACAACTTAGTGGTGCAAAACCTGTCCGGCGAGTGCGGACTGTCATTTTTAATCTTTATTTTTTTGCAATTATTTGTTGTACTAACATAGTTTTAAGTGGGATTTACTAACAAATTATGGACTTGGTGACTTACATATTTTTTTTTATTTTTTAAAGTGTTAAAAGTTTTGCTAACGTCAAAGTCAGAATCAGAGAGCATTAGCAGTGGCCAGTTACTTTTCAAACGAAAATAGACCTTGTCATTCTACGACGTGCAAATGTTAGCGATTATACATCGTCCGAAAACTATGAAGTATTATTTTAGTACATTTAATTTAGACTTCGGGTCTTAAGATCCGTGTGTATATAATTTTATTCATTTACTTTCTATGTAGGTACCTAGAAATAATTGATTCATAATCTGTAAACGGAATAAACGAGAATGCAATGAAGCAGACCAATTTTACCACATTTACCGAAAATGTGAAATGGATCGTGATACCAAATTATAGTGTCATCATATTAGCACACGTTAAAATGACTAATGTACTCCAATAATTATGGTAGATGAAAATACTTTAATCATACCGTCACCATATCGGTACCATTTGTTAGGGTTCTAAATGAATTACCAATCAAATTTAAGTATACTCAGGCCTCCGTATAGAATAGAATAGAATAGAATAGAATAGAATAGAATAGAATAGAATAGAATAGAATAGAATAGAATAGAATAGAATAGAATAGAATAGAATAGAATAGAATAGAATAGAATAGAATAGAATAGAATAGAATAGAATAGAATAGAATAGAATAGAATAGAATAGAATAGAATAGAATAGAATAGAATAGAATAGAATAGAATAGAATAGAATAGAATAGAATAGAATAGAATAGAATAGAATAGAATAGAATAGAATAGAATAGAATAGAATAGAATAGAATAGAATAGAATAGAATAGAATAGAATAGAATAGAATAGAATAGAATAGAATAGAATAGAATAGAATAGAATAGAATAGAATAGAATAGAATAGAATAGAATAGAATAGAATAGAATAGAATAGAATAGAATAGAATAGAATAGAATAGAATAGAATAGAATAGAATAGAATAGAATAGAATAGAATAGAATAGAATAGAATAGAATAGAATAGAATAGAATAGAATAGAATAGAATAGAATAGAATAGAATAGAATAGAATAGAATAGAATAGAATAGAATAGAATAGAATAGAATAGAATAGAATAGAATAGAATAGAATAGAATAGAATAGAATAGAATAGAATAGAATAGAATAGAATAGAATAGAATAGAATAGAATAGAATAGAATAGAATAGAATAGAATAGAATAGAATAGAATAGAATAGAATAGAATAGAATAGAATAGAATAGAGCAGAGCAGAGCAGAGCAGAACAGAACAGAATAAAAGTAAATTTCCTCTACTTTCCCTGTCTCTCATAATAATGAAGTTAGGTTTCTCCTGATAAAAATAGTGCTATCTCGCTTTACTAAAAAGTGATGTATCTGTTACGTAGTAACAATTTTGTAATCTGTGGTATACTGTCGCAGGTATAGCTGTTAAACATCATCTTACCATCAGGTGATATTGAGGTCAAGCGCAAACTTATTAAAAATAAAAAAATAAAAAAAATTAACTCCTCGAACAAACAGAAACGGCAATGGAACTTTCATGTAAACTATAGACCTAGGAACGAAAATATTATTTACGAACAAATAGCATTATGAATAGTACAATAATCAGTGTATACGTTGTTGTAATGGTGTAATGTGAATTATTAGTGAAGTAAAGACGTTAGTTTTATAATCGATCTTCGAAATATTGATAACCCTAAAGCTGCTGTCAAATAGTTTGTTATTAACTATTATTTTCGTTCCTGGTAAAGAATATAGTGATAGTGATGTAGAATAGGAGCACTTCAACTCTTCCCGTGGATGTCGTACAAGGCGACTGAGGGAATGCATTATAAAACATCAATCAGGCCTCCCCAACCCGTCTGGCCAGCGCGGGGAGTGTAGGCCAAATCCTCCGTCTGTCTCCGGCAGATGAAAGAGGGTTGTGCTCCTGCAGTGGAGACAGAAATAACCTGATGATGATAGTGATGACGAAGTAGCGATTTGTGTGGGTGTTGATTTTGATGTTTAGTTGAATGTGCTGATTTTACGTTAATTTCACAACAACATTTTATTCCGAGAACGAAATAACACAATTCCGTTCCACAAAACTTAACAAAATGCCTTTTATAAACATTTCCTTCTTGGAAATAAACATTAAATCCAGGGTTTTTAGCTTTAAATACGTATTCGCGTCCGTCGGACCGTGTTGTGTTGGTTTTCTAAATCCTAATGTTGTTTTTGTGAATGCTCTTCTCGAAATGAGTGTTGCTTCTGTGGGATATTTAGAGATAATGGGTGTTCTTATAGCTTTTATGGAACTTTTTGGCGGTAAAGTGGATTAAAATTAAGACCACCGAATGCTGTAATAATCATTGGCAGAGAATTTCAGTTGTTCTCTACGGTTGGAACGCCTAGAATGACTTTTAAACTTTAAATGACTTTATAGTAGAATTAAAATGACTAAATACTTTTAAGAAATCAAATTACAATGCAAATTTATCGAAGAAGAACTTTGTGACTCTGGTATGGTCGATGCCCTGACTTTTTTTAAGTCAATCCGTCAGCCAACATACATAAGAATCTCAACTAGCATTCTGGCAAAATATGCAACCCCACAAGCTATAAAACAGGTCTACAGTGGGAGTATATCGGTGTTAATACTTCTGAAACTGATATACCTTCACCATGGATCTATTAAGCTATAAAATAGTCTGCATATTTCGCCAAAGTGCTAGCTGGAAATTTCACTGTTATCCATTGGCGGATCTACACATTTTCCGCCAGTAGGCTATTCAACTTTTGCAGCCCCTACCGACCTCTGCAATTCGATACCCTAATTCACAATAATATTAATGACAACTTTATTGTCAATGAAATTGTAACTTTATAATTTGTGCACTATCGTCCTAATTACACCACCTTTTTCCCGTAATTAGTATGATTGGGAACTAGGGTAAATATGTGTCAGTTTATTTTTAAAGTTCAAGAATAATTGTAAATTTATTGAACCTAATGAGACAATATTTTTATATTTCGGGCCCCCAACACCCTAGCACCATGAAAGGTTTTTATTGTTTATTATTTCATGTATTTGTTGTTTTTCTCTGGTTTAAGTATATTTGTTTTTGGTTTTTAATGTTAATTAAATATGTGTGTTGTTTTAATATGTGAAAACCAGTTAATGGCTAATAGCTTTATATATTTGTAATTATTACCTTTTTACTATAGCTGTATGTTTTCCGAATAAAATAAAAATAAAATGAAATAAATAAATAAAATAAACAATGCAATGCATGCCCAAATTATTATTTTTTATTTTGCACAATACCTAGACTAAAATTTATAAACGAAATATTTGTCGAATCCTATGACACCACACGGTTTGTTTTAATTTCTGTAAGACATATACATTTTTTTTTGTTCCAAATTTGCCGCCCCTAAAATCTGCCACCATAGACTCCAGCCTACTCAGCCTGTTGGTAATCCGCCACTGCTATTATACAATGCCCAAACCTAGCCCTGAATCTTCCCCTACAAAACACACTTATGCATATATGCATTATTTTCGCATGTGTGCATCTCATATGTGCAGTTCACCGCTCTCCAGATCCAGCTGCTTCCGGCCACCTTCTTCAATTGGTCCGTCCTTCTGGCGGTGGCGTGTATATACCCTGCGCGTTCCGATGCGCGATCTCCACTCCAGAACTCATCTATCCCAACGGCCGTCGGTTCTGCAACAGATGTGGTTGGTCCACCCACTGCCAGTTCTACTAATCCTTTCGGCTATATCGGTAACCTTCATTCGATCTCCACATTACGAAATATAGCCTTCAAAGAAACCAAGAGCATAGCCCTCTCCATAGCTCGCTGAGCAACTTGAAACTTGTGGACCGATACTATTTTAGTGGGCTCGATTCTGAAGGCACAATGTTAAAATTTGACAGCACTAAAACTGTTGCTATCCTTGTCACACAGTATTATGAAGATAAAGACGAAACCAATTTTAGCGCTGTCAAATTTTATATGTGTGCCTTCAGAATCGAGCCCAGTATTTATCTAATTTCAATATTTAAATAAATAAACCTAAAAATTATTACAAGCATTATTTTTCACTCCATTTAATATGTGATCCCGTTTCAGTTTCCCGTATTAAAAGCCTATTCAAATAAAACCCCGTACCCTTTCCAACGCAGCATTCTACATCTTCATATACCCTTCCCTCGTGATCGATGTTCGCAAATTAGCCGGGACACCCTTGCCAGATCGCGGTTGCGACCGCGAGGTGATTTTTCACGGAAAACTTTTTAAAAGCTCCTACATTTTTAAAGGACTTTGTTCTAGGATAGTTTTTTATTACCCTAATTTGTGCGAGTTTCTTATTCCAAGAAGTTTTATGTGTAGTTTGAAGAACTATATTTTGGACTTAGGTGCTTTGTTTATATGTATAGACAGACAGGGCTGTTTAACACAAATCATCATATTATATACTATTATATATCCGCTATATAAACCCACAGGCACACACCACACACATACACATATCCGTTCTTCTTAATGCATGTTATAATAATTATACTATCACATTATGTTTTAAATTAATAATTTGCACAGTACTTTGTTTTTATCAGATAATTATATTCTAATTGCTTGGTATAGCAAAGTGATGCGCCCAATTTCCGAGGGGTAGGAGCCTGGTGACCTGATCACGGGTTCATCCTTTTTTTAGACACAGTCTCTCACAAAAGATTAATTTGTACCTACTCATTTTTAATTTCGTACATTTATAATCACTGTAAATCTTTATGTTGAGACAAAAAAATTGTATTGTATAACCTTTTTCTGACATGTTATAGGATCGAATGCTACAAAAATAAATAATTTGATTTTTTTTGAGATGTAAAGTGGCAAACAGACTGATATCCTCCTAGATAGTGTTCACTGATGATCAATGCATATACCTACTTGACAAATCGCTATTAATATTAATGATACAAAAACACCCTTTTCTAATCTTAAATAGTTACTAGGTATACTACTTTGACAAAATCACACAATTTCCACTTTATTATCAACCAACATACGTCCACCGCTGAACATAAGCCTCCTCAATAGAATGCCACTTTCGGTGGGCTGTCCATTGGGGGTATTGCCATAACCACCACGCTTGGCAGGCGGATTGGTGATCGCAGTAATGATCTTAATATACACAGGAGAACACTCCTGCCCGTCCCTGGTGCAATTCCTTAGTCGCCTTGACGACACCCACAGGAAGGTTGGGGGTGAACCTATTCTAAGCCGGGAACCACATGGCTAGTTTATATCGCCAAATGATATTTGTGCCTACTAATTAAAAAATTGTGAACACTACCTGGCTAGAAAGGCGCAAGATAGGGAGACATGGCAAATTCTTACGTTAGCTTAATATAAAAATTTATAATTAAAAATTACTTTATTAGTATTAAGTACTTACATATTCACAATGCATGTATCGTAAATGATGAAGGAACAAGAAAAAGGCTTTTTATTTCATTTATTTTATAATGAGAAAAGTATTAGACAAAATTCGAAATTGAACTATTTCTCTCCCTCCCTTTCAGCATAACCTGCAAGGGGATATCTATGAAAACAAACGCATTTGCGTCTCGAAAATAAAATCAATAATAGACGGTGTTTCCAAGTGGACCGCAAAATTTACATGGTAATACAAACCTGTTTTTGCTGCTGGTGACCCTTTCACGTACATGTTACCGAGACGCAAATAGCGTTGGTTTTCGTATGACGTTGGTGTGGAATAAAATATTTGTATCTCTTAGAATATAATTTCCGACGATATACCATGCATTACAAAACACCATATTCACCCTCCTATTGCAAGCGACGTTCCATCAGTCGCAGCACACGATGAAAGAGCGGTGCTGCATACGTATTATATAAACACGGTGAATTGTATGTGAGGGCAGAAACTATGCGACGAACGGCCCGGTGAAACTGAGGCTAGTGCTAACCAATTTGGGCTTTCGGCGGTTTCGGCCGAAAGTTTTTATTTATATTATACATACACTGTACCTGCTTGGTGACTTGGTGACTCTCACGCATACTCCGGGTGGACACGAACAGAACTCCACCCTGGTAAAGTGCGCCAAGACGGTTCAAATAATGGGGCTCAACTTGTGCAACTTTCCACTGAGGTCACCAGTTCTCCGAGCCTCCGAGCTTTCCAAAACTATAAACTGCTTGACAAGCAGTCATTTTATAGTTTTGGAAAATTTTCCAGAACTCATTGACATTGACGCCTGCCAAGCGTGGTGATTACGGCAAATCCTCCAATGGACAGCCCACCAAAAGTGACATTCTATAGGGGAGGCTTATGTTCAGCAGTGGACGGATTGAAGCTGATGATGAGTGAAAATTCCGATGTACCTACATCCAAGTTTTGACTTGCCAAAATACCCGGTACGCCGAAATTTCGGTTACGTTTTCGCTAGATTAACTTTCGGTCATACACTAGTCTGAGGATGCAAACAACCTCACAGTAAAAGCTCCTTTGTAGGGCTTTGATAGCAGCGTTCCAAACAGACGGGTTGTAGCTACTCACTAGGTAGGTATCTGTCAGTTTCATTGAACGACGAGGAAATATTAAAAAAAGACGTTAAAAATGTTTAAGGTTTTTCTGATTTTTTATTTAACACGTTGAAGGATAGTCACACCGTACGGCGTCCTCTAGCAGTGGCTAATCGTATGTAAATACTGTCCTCGAGCATGTCTCAATGACCCGAAATGAGGTGATCCGCCATAGAACTAAAGTCTTCGACGTAGCTCAAAAAGTATCTGTCGGAGAACCGATTACCGCTGGGGAAACGAATTCTCGAGTGGAGTCAGCGTCTGGGCAAGCGTAGTGTGGGACGCCCCCTGGCTAGATGGAGCGACGATCTGCGTAAGACGACTGGCAGGGACTGGATGACAAGAACTGAGGATCGAGTTCAGTGGCACACCTTGGGAGAGGCCTATGTCCAGCAGTTGACTCTTTCAGGCTGATGATGAAAATAGAGTATTCGTTTTGCATTATATCTTACTCAGGGAAACATATTTCAAATAATTCTAGGAACTAAAGTCAAAAATTTGTTAAAACTTATCCAATTATTTTAAAACGTCTATTACCTATATTGCCAGGTACTTATCTCTACTAGAGATAAATACTTACATAGCCATACGTAGTGACGTTTTGAAAGAAATTGATAGGGTTTAACATTTTTATGTGAGTACCTAGAATGATTTGAAGTGTGTTTCCACAGCAAGAGTTATGCCAAAGTAATTGTTCCATTTTAGACATCTATGATATCCCACAGAGGCCTCTAGAACTCCCAAGAGAGGTATTCCTACACTAGTTTTCATTTTTCCTTTTCCAAACGCTCCTTATTTTCCACATAGTATCATCATCAGGTTATTTTTGTCTCCACTGCAGGAGCACAACCCTCTTTCATCTGGCGGAGACAGACGGAGGATTTGGCCTACACTCCCCGCGTTGACCAGAGGGGTTGTGGAGGCCTGATAGACGTTTTATAATGTAGTATCATAGTATCAATACAAAAAAAATCGCATGAAATGGTGTACCTACTTAATTAAGCGCACTTCCTAAGAATCACAGACATGGAACTGTGACGTCATCAATACGTAACTAGGAGACACCCAGTTAAAAGTTAAAGTTACTTAGCGGAGTTCGAAGCATGACTCTCCGACTGAGGCAGGTTGTGGCTGCACAATTATTAGAAGTTCTACTAAGTTTAAGTTGAGGAAGTAAACTTCATTCTTCCAAATCTCTAGAACAAGAGTCAGCGTAAATTGGATTTCAGGAGATCGTTCTTTTTTTTTATCAAGAGAAAGAGACAGGAAAGATAGAGGAAATTTATTTAAACGGTGAGAAAGCTCAGTGGAAAAAATATACAGATTTCTTTATAGTTACTACGTAACAGATGAATCACTCCCTAGTAACACGAAAATACCAACGCTTTTAATCACCTACTCCTTCTTACTGTCAGACAATGCCACTTTTGACAATGTGACTTGGCGTTGTTATTATTCCGTACAGGCGGGGCGAGTACCACTAGATCGCGGTAGGTTCCCTACGGAGGCCTGAAAAAGATTACCATTTCAATTTTAAGTAGTTGTTGGTGCACAGAAAATATATGTTACGGTTTAGATATCCGTTGATTGAACTTGATTTTCTAATGATAATGAAACTAATGAAACCCAGATAGTTTGCATGAAGTATTTACTAACGTATGCCAACGCAGGTATTCGCTATCCGCTTATAAAAGTTAACATTTTATAGGTTATCCTTTCAACTCGTAAAACTTGAATTTGCGAAGTATTTCTGTAATATCTACTTCTCATTTTTCCTAAAATGCCTTCCCTAGGATTTTGCCAATGTCAAGTGTATATACGATGTATAGGACGAATACAAACATGCAGGCAACGCTCTGATCAAAGGATCAACATCATCATGTCAGCCTTTTAATGTCCACTGCTGGACATAGGCCTTCCCCAATGAACGCCACTACCACTCCGTATAATTAACAATTTTCCGTTTATGCTGAAGTATGAATAAAACCAATGTAACGATACGGAAGCGTAATGCCACACGCTTGAGTTAATGTATAATGATTGTTTGTATTATGAAGGTGTACTTATTGTACAAACTGTTATGTATGTAAAGTTTCTAGGCTTTGGTTTTACATTGATCGTTAGCACGATATCAAAATCTCTACTCGCTGTGAGTTCTATCAAACAGAAAGTAGGTAAAGTTAGAGATGTAGTTAGCAGCGTGTCCGTTCAAAGCGAGAGGGCGGTTCGCTTCCATTTCTTGTGGATCGCACGTCAGCTATCTGTAGTATTGGGTATGTCAAGTCATAGACTAACAGTGGAAAAGATTAATAAATAAAAAGATCTAGGTAGGTACTAGTTAGTAGTTAAAGTGTCACCAAAGAAAGCTCTTGCGTTCCTAAACCACACAATAACTAACATGTTGAAGTATTGTGACGCCGTACGACTACCTGTAGGAATTGCCAATTATCTCAGGAACTGACCATTAATGGTCTTTTCAGTTAATGGTCAGTTCCTGAAATAATTGGCAATTCCTACAGTATCTGCACATTTTCCAGGAGTTTAATGCAACAAAAAAATTGGAATAAAAACATTTTAGTGTAATATTTGTATTTTTTATAACTTTCCAGTTAGTTTACTTCAAGTTTAGTCCTAATTTCAAGTCATTCATTTGAAGTAATCTTAATGGAAAGTTAGAAGGTTTCCCTTCTTTCGTGAAATTAGGACTAAATACAGTATGATGTGTTAAAGGACAGTCATTCAATTTGAAGTAAACTAACTGGAAAGTTATAAAAAATATACTAAAATATTTTTATTCCAATTTTTTTGTTGCATTAAACTCCTAGAAAATGTGCAGAGACTGCCACCCGCGTCAATGAATGAGAATTAGGTCTATTTTTAAGCTCATTGAATACTTTTTGCTCAACCTGTCTTACTTTTGCCACAGAGCTCAAATTTGTTATTTAATTTTAAAATTCCTTTTTTTAAATATAAACGTGCCGGCAAAGAGCTAACGGTTACGTTTTGTAAAATCTGAGCGTTTACTTTTTTATGGGTTTTAACAAAACTAATGCACCAAATACTCGCTTAAAGTTTGTAAGATGTACCAAGTTGCAGCACAACGGATGTGAGCCGACGAGGTGCGGAAATTGGCCGACTCTGCGAATTAAACGGAAGCGATACAGGGAGGGAATTTTACAATTACCTGGATTCTGCCTTTTAATGCTGCAGTAGATATTGACTCTTTTACTGAAATCAGACAGACGACAAGGGTGTTCAGAGTCACCTGGTTGTAACTAAATAAGGAAAAAGTTGTAATCCAATTTTTTCCTAGCTCAGAATATAATTACCCCTATATAAATATACTAGCTGTTGCCCGCGACTTCGCCCGCGTGGACAACTTAACATCACAAATTATTATGTATTTCCCGTAAGAATGGGATGTTTTTCAGAATAAAATCTATCCTATGTCTTATATCAGGACCTAACCTAATGTGTGCCAAGTTTCATTATGATCCGTCCAGTGGTTGAAGCGTGATTGAGTAACAAACATCCAAACATCCAAACTTTCACATTTATAATATTAGAAGGAAGGATTTAGTTGTCTTAATCTAAAAGAAAAGCTTGAGTGACTGAAACAGGTGTAACATAAATTAAGTCCACGCTAACGAACTCGTGGGAAACGTAAAAAGTAAAAAATTATAATATTAAGTAAACTATACAGTCCAGTAGGACAGCCAGTTTATTCGTTTAGCTAATGATCATCAAAGAAAGTAGTCACAGAATGAGTGTCTTTACTCATAGGACTTATAAGAAGAAGACTGAAACTACTGCTTCCGTCGTAAATAAGCTGGCACCTGCAACTTGTCAAAACAGGGCGAAAAATACTGTGTTGTTAGAACACAGTATTGTAGTGGCAAGGTGCCAATTTTTCAGAGAAACACCCGTTTGCGGACCCACGATCAACTATTACAGAGTTGAAGTACTCGTGTATAGAAGCTTGAAAGATTTATAGACTAACAGCTTATAATCTGTATCATCATTAGCCGAAAACCGTCCACTGATAAAAGCCTCCCAAATGCCACTTGTAGTGGACTGGCCAGTTTGAGGATTTTCCATAATCGTCACGTTTGGCAGGGGGGCATTGGTAATCGCAATTCCTTAGTCGCCTTATCTTATCTTCTTAGGGGGCCAGGAAGACCTGGCGACACTTCGACCCTTCAGATTCTTTTGTGCCAAACCCCTGACCACCAACGGTGCCCCAAGCCGATTTGGTGGACTTCACATACGCCTCAGAATTTCTTCTTCGGCATATGCAGGTTTCCTCACGACGTCTTCCTTCACCGAAAAGCCTGTGGGTATTATATCATCAGATTATTTTTGTCTCCACTGCAGGAGCACAACCCTCTCTCATCTGCCGGAGACAGACGGAGGATTCGGCCTACACTCCCCGCGCTGGCCAGACGGGTTGGGGAGGCCTGACTGATGTTTTATAATGTGGTATTATATATAAACCGTATTTAGGTTTCGTAAAACTCATTGGTACGGGCGGGGTTTGAACCCACGACCTCATGAACGTGAGGCGAGTGCAGAACCAACCGGCTACCACGGCTCTAGTCGCCTTGATGAGAGGCCCTATTCTAAGTCAGGAACCACACGCCTTATATTTATATATATATAAACGCTTATATAGCCTGGGCGTTCAAATATGAGTGAGAATGAGGTAAATGGTCCTTGAAACTAAAAATAAAAAGGCAGGCGTTTGATTAGAGACAGATACTGTACGATATTTTTTTTTTGTTACAAGTACAATTGCTCACTTTGCTTGTTAATACTTGTTAGCGAACACGGAGAGCATTGAAGTTCAATTCAATTACTTGTAATTATTATTATTGTAATTTTGTTACCAATAAATATGATTATGATTATGATCATAATAACAAAGATACAATAATAAAAATAGCTAACACATGTATATCTAAAGGTTGTCTGGAAGAAATCGCTTAAAGCGATAAGACCGCCTAAATTGTACTATTTGTAACTTCTATAACATGTAACTGTATTTGTTTGTGCAATAAAGTGTATTGTATTGTATTGTATCTAGGCGACCTTATCGCTAAAATACGATCTTTCAGACAATCTTTGGGTAGAGGATAATAATAGCAGAAAAAGATAGGTTGTACGGTTAAATAAAGGTTGGAATATAGTTTATATACCAGTAAGGGCATACGCATACATAAATAAATAAATACATATATAAACTTATACAATAACGGATTACACAATGTGACGATTAACTTCTTAAATAAAGGAAATAGGGAGATGATCAGTCGGTAACAAAATGTTCCTTGACTTGTCGTCCTTGACTTGTCGTTAGAACGCTTGAAGTTCCAGCGGTAATGAAGTATTTGTGCTGGAATAATCGTAGTCAAGTAATTACAAGTAATTGAAGACTGACGAAGGACATTAGGAGTAAGAACATCCACCAAAGTTGACCCTCGTTTGGGACGCCCTAATATAGCAGCGACTAAAGAAATTGATAAAATGTTTAAAGAATTCTTTATCAGATAGTCGTGTCGCGGTGTAAATTTGCTATATATGAGTAGATGTAGTGCTATAGAGCACATGTTCATAACTGACAGTTCGTGCGCTCTGAGTTTTTGTTATTTTGAAATTGATATAACTATCTCATAAAAGCTTTTCTCCAAAGTGACACAAAGAATGTTATCTTTTTATCAAAATTTTTTTGCTTGTACCAGCCTTGTTCCAAAGTATGATAAGGTAAGCAAACCTTCTCGGCCGCCCCGGTCTGTAATGGGTAGTTTATGAAACGAATAAAAGCATATTATGCAATTTTAACAATAATAGTTTACCAAAATTTTAGCAGTAAACTCAAATAAAAAAAAACAACCCAACATTCACAAAATATATTGAAAACATTATTGAAAGTAAACACTTAAGATCTGTAATCTAGCGCCCCTAAAATGTTAATGGTGTAAAATAAATTTGCTGAAACCATTGTGATGTTATCGTGAAACTGATCAATTGCTCAAATTGAGCCATTCTCAAATTACAGTCGAGAGCGGCGATAAGTTTGAGTACTCGTTTTATTGTGGGCCACTAACTTGACGCTTGTGTACTAAAACTTGCAATAAACTAAAGTGCACAAAAGAGGTTGTAGTGGTGACATTTGCGCTTGCAACTTTGTTTGCATGTTGAATTCACTGAAGTATGTTTTATAAAATCAAATTAATAAATTTTGCTTCCTCTTTTAATGCGAACTGCTAAGGAATGGAATTCCCCTACCAGCTTCGGTATTTCCGGACAAGTACAATTTGGATCTTTTTAAAGGAATAGTGAATAGGCATCTTCTGGGTTGGCGCTCTCCACCTTAGGCCTCGTCGTTACTTACCATCAGGTGAGATTGAGGTCAAGCGTAAACCCAACAGCAATAAAAAAATACTTAGAGCAGTTCCTTTAGTAATAGGTATTCGTAATACTTATACTCAATTCTGAAAATACATTCAAATGCTCAAAGAACATTTGTGTCAGTAATCCAGTTAGGTTATACAGAAAAGACTGCTAATATAATCTTACCTATTTCTATTTAATTGTTATAATATGTGCCATACCATATGCCAACTCTTTTTATATAATAGCTATTCCTACTCCGGAAACATACAAAGAAACCCACAAGAACAATAATAATAACGGGTAACGACGTGTGTGGCTGAAAACTTTTCACATCTGCAAACCAAAGAAGCTACAAAGAGGGCGCCACTGCCGATTCCCCGGTAAAAACTTCAGCAACATTTTAGCCGCGGCCTTCATCGTAAAACGGAGTGAGATCTCGAACCGAGAGGGTTCTAACGCCCTCATTGTTATGTATCTGATCGGCCATTTTAAACCTACATAAATCTTGCGTAAATAGCTAGTTCTGTTTTAAATGATACCAATTGCTGATGGATTACATACATGGATTCTTGCTGTCGGGATGGCACTTAAGCTCAGAATTACACAGAGTGCCATGTTCGATATTTCCGATTCGGAGTGGTCAAAGCCGTAAAATATCGTGTCTAAATTCGGTCCAGATCGTAAGTGGTCCATATCTTACAGTCATGCCACGTATAAGTCTTGCCAAGCCGCGATAAAACCAAATGAAACTATACGCCCCAGTACCTGATTTTTACTTTTTTACCTATCTTCTTAGGGGGAAGGAAGACCAGGGGGCCAATTCTACTATTTTCAACATTTATCGTTCGTTTAAACAGCAGTTACGTTATTTATTTTGACAGCAGTTACTTGTCGTTTTTGCCTGAGACAACTGTCAAAATGTAGAAAAAACATTAGTAGAATACGAAATCACAGAACGTTCGCCCCACCAACGTCTGACGTTTGTTCAAATAAACGTTAGCTACGGCTGAAACGCAGTTGAAGCACAAACGTTATGCGCAGCGGAGTACGAATAGTGTTAAAAGCTGCAGTTCAGTTGCGTTTTGAGCGAAAATGCGTTAGTAGAATTGGGTCCCTGGCAACATTTCAACCCTTTAGGATCTTTTTTGTCAAACCCCTGTCCACCAACAACGGTGCCGCAAGCCGATTTGGTAGACTCCGCATACGCCTGAGTTCGCATTTCGTCTTTGGCATATGCATGTTTCCTTACGGTCCAGCTCCAGGTTCAGATCCTAATACAGGTCCAGGTCCAGATCCTCAACTCTCCCCTCAACCCTCCCCTCAACACTACTCTCAACCCTACCCTCAACCCTCCTTTCAAACCTCTTTCCCTCGTCTAACCCAATGTAGTCCTTGTAACTAATACATCGCAATCCAAATTCCGATCAACATTACTTTGTTTATATATATTCTTTATTGCACAAATTTTAAATAGATCCAGGTCCAGTTCCAGGTCCAGGTCCAGGTCCAGTTAATATTATCGTTGCTTAGGCCTGGACATAAAGAGGCATACATTCGATAATGACAAATAATAAGTTGATCAAAACCAAATTAAATTATGCAACAATGAATTATGGAAACCGGATTAGGACCATTTTATGAAATATACGACCGTACTAAACATAATTAGCAGTACAATATTGTTTTTAAGTTCTTATTAATTTAGATAAATTTCAGAACAAACTCGAATACACGCAATAATTACATACTTTGTCAAATCAAATCATTACTAAGTCGGTTATAGAATGTGCGAATACATTTCATTTAATTAATATATATAGATGTCATACATGTCAAAATATTGCCCCAGAAATGGCTGTTAGTTACCACTATTGATATTATCTAACGAAGAGTTGGGCTCAGGTGGCTGACATCTTATTTGCAGATCACGAGGGCGAATTGATACAATTTAATAAGCTCCAACTGCTCTAAGTGCTACGACGAGACGTAGCGACGTAGGTATAAATTTTCCACTTCATTTGCTACGCCAGTTGGTGTATGTATAGTTGAAGTGTGTATAAGGTGAACAACAATACCAAGAGCCAACCAATTCCAAATGCCAACTTCACCTGCTGTTGTGCAGTGTGAGACGTGTATACCACAGATTATTTAAAAAAAGCTATACTCACAGATACTCGACATGGCTGCCCAGCTGCAGCGTGGCAATTATGAGGATTAAACTCTTTATTGCACACAAATTAAGGATAACAATAAAATAGGTACAGATTTTTGGAAAGTGTACAAAGGCGGCCTTATCGCTTAAAGCGATCTCTTCCAGGCAACTACATATAATATAAATGCTAACAACTATGTTCTTGACAAATTCAGTTATCTGTTGCGCCGTCTGTGTGTCCTCTGACAAAGACCTCCTCTGACTTCTTCCACTCTTCTCTGTCTCTTGCCAGTCTTTCAACTTTTTCTTAGCAACTTTTACGACTTGTAACTCTAAATTGGCGTTAATTTTGACTAATGTGATGCTTGGGAGGGAATATTAAATGGATCTAATGTTCAAATAAAAGCGTTACGACGACCTCCGTGGCGGAACGGGTAGCTCTCGGACTATCATACCGGAGGTTGCGGGTTCGAATCCCGCTAGGGGCAAATGTTGGTATGATGAATATGAATGTTTGTACCCAAGTCTTGGATGTTTATATATTTATTTAAGCATGTGTATCCGTTATCTAGTAACCATACCACAGGCTCTGCCTAGTTTGGGACTGGATAATTGGTGTGAATGTCTGAGATATTTATTTATTTAGTTATCGACTATTACAGAAATTTTAGTTGGAACATGAAACATACCTAATTTGCTCAAGTGTACGGAATCCCAAAGGTTTTAATTTTGGGATTCCCTGCCTTGGGATAACTATGAGGCTTCTATCTAATTAGTTGGGGCAAGATATTCCCCTACTCAACCCAAAGAGGCTGCACGAAACTCCTTCCGACATATTATTGGTGAAAGGTTATGTATACATGTCTGTTTCTATTACTATGTTTATCAAATTATAATTTAAATATAAGCTGCGAAATATGACAATTATAAATATATATATAAATATGTGGGGTCATTTCACACACGGCCACCTGATCTCAAACTAGGCAGAGCCTGTAATATGGGTATCAGACAGCTGGTATACATACATAAATACATAATATAATAATAAATAACATCCAGTCACAAGGCAAACACAAGTGCTCATCACACGAATGTTTGCCCTGGGCGGGATTCGAACCCGCTACCCCGAGCTTCGCAGGCAGGTGTACTACCGACTAGGCTAAGGGCCGACAATATTTAGACTACTATATGTAAAATTGACGGCCCCGTAGAATAGTTGGTAGTGCGCCTGCTTGCGAAACTCACTGTCGCGGGTTCCAATCCCGCCCAGAGCAAATGTTTGTACGATAAGCATTTGTATTTGCCTTTGATGTATCTTATCTTCTTAGGAGGCCAGGAAGACCTGACACGTCAAGACACTTCGACCCTTCAGGATCTTTTGTGCCAAACCCCTGACCACCAACGGTGCCCCAAGCCGATTTGGTGGACTTCACATACGCCTCAGAATTTCTTCTTCGGCATATGCAGGTTTCCTTACGATGTTTTCCTTCACCGAAAAACCTGTGGTATTTAAATAAACCGTACTTAAGTTTCGTAAAACTCATTGGTACGGGCGGGGTTTGAACCCACGACCTCATGAACGTGAGGCGAGTGCACAACCAACCGGCTACCACGGCTCTATGCCTTTGATGTATGTACCAGTACCTTATATCAGCTGTCCGATACATAGTACAGACTCTGCCTAGTTTGTGATCAGATGACCATGTGTGAGATGTCGCCACAAATTAGGTCGATGCGACTTATAAACATATAGTTTCAATCAACCAATTTAAATGGACCAAGGACGAGGACCAAGTTCATTCTAATTTCAACTTTATCGTCATTGGATAAGGTGCTACGGCTGGTCACTTAATTAGCAATGTGACTACATAACCTACATGTTTAAAAAGAGTTTAACTTTGAATAATAATGTTATTGATAAACATATTTACTTACATTGTTTACACCAACTAAAATAACATAAACATGCATTTCGTATATCTAATAAATAAAAACATAACTTCGCGTGTCTGTACATTGAAAATATATGCAAAAAAAATTTGGGGATCTATGGACCGGCGACCTCAAGAAGGTGGCCGGAACTGGCTTGATGCGAAGGGTGGGGCACCGTATGTGGTGGCGTTCATTGGGGAAGGCCTATGTCCAACAGTGGACGTCTAAGGGCTGACATGATCTAAGGATAAGAAATAGAACACATTTCGATCATTTTGAAAGTTTTGGCTGTTTGTCTGTTAGTTTGTGCACGCATCACGTAAAAACAACTGAACCGATGTTGATGGACTTTCCACAGAAACACAGGCCGTACCTCTGTGTAACATTTAGTCTATATTTCATTGCAATCAGCTATTGCTAAGATGAGTTAGGACTACATTTGGAGCTGTAGTGAGCGTGGGCGTGAGTGTTGGGTGTGAGAGAGTGTGAGTCGGTAAAAGAGTCTGTAAATAATAATGTAGTCCACGCGAGCAGAGCCGCGGGCACAGCTAGTACTCAAATAAAAACATACAAATAAACAATAAATAGATAAACCATCACTACATTATTATTATAAAGCACCTAACTCTGATGTCCAAAATAGTGTTCAAATATTTATTTTTACAGTCGACACAAACAAAACATAAACATTGAATAACTTTATTCAACTAACCCCTTTTATCGACATTTTTACATAAAAAGGTTAAAACCTCTAGGGGTGAGTCCCAGAAACTACCCCTAAATTCAATATCGGCATATCGAAACGCGTATGCTGAGACAAAAGTAATATATGACACCTTGATTCTCCAAGACAAAATAATACTGAAAGTTGTCTTCGACTCTGTCACTCACCTTGGGGACGGTGTGTTCCACTTGTTACAGTATCAGTTGCACTCTCATTGCATTAGAAATCCTATTCCTATTCTATTCCTATTCTAATTATATTCTAATCCTATTCTAATTCTATTCTCATCCTATTCTAATCCTATCCTAATCCTACTCTCATCATATTCTTAACCTATTATAATTCTAGTCTACTCCTAATTAATATGAGTGTGTGTGAGTTTGTTTTGCTTTAAAACTCGGAAAACATATCTTATTTCTCGCGGTCAACAGCTAGTTAAATAAAACGAAGTAAAATTATTGTAACCCAATGATAAGAAAATAAATTAACGGTTTAATTGTTCCCAGATCTCCGATGTTTGTCACTTGAACGTACTCTATGTTACCAACTATGAGTTGCATTAATTATTTGATATTTTTTTATTTAACAAAACAACAAAGAAATATATGCATATAAAAAATCGAAAGAAAAATAACATTTGGATACATAAAAGCTTACAACTTGTACGATACCGTGCCCGGTCCTTTGTTGCGTCACAAAGGAAAAAAGAAGTACCAAGTAGCACCAATCTAAGTACGGTCCGATGCACCCACGTAAAATATTGACTTGTAACAAGATTCCACCTCCGACTCTAGTGATCTGTAGACGCCTTTTGTAGGGGAGCGCTAATAACTTCATATTTCATACGATTTCTTTTACAAAAGTTTCTCGAAAGACTGTTACTCGAGATGTCACTGAATATCTTTCAATCTTTAAGAGAGTAATATGATTTATCAGTGTTCAAAGCGTTCAGTTTCTTTCGTAGCTTTCAATCACTGCAAATTAGATTAGAGATGAAAAATGCTGCCAAAAAAGAAATCCTTACATTATGGAACGTGAAATTCTGTATTATGTGCTCATTTCGACTTGTATTGCCTGACAACTCATATCGTCAGACGGCTTCCATAAACTACGTGGCCCGATAAGGGGGAGTGGTACGGTTACCAGCTACTCTGGGCGGGCTACATGGAAGAGGGGCAGGGGTTACAATTTACTACGCTATGTAGTTTTTTTTATTTATTTTATTTGTCACAGTTACAGCATGTCTCGCCTAATACGGGTTACAGGGTAACAGACTACAGATATGTATTTATCGCGTGATTTAGTCGTCAGCTGTCATCATGTAAGTTTAGAAATGATAATAAAAGTTCATAAAACAAATAATATCGGTTGTGTTTATTAAAGAATTTGCTTTGCGATGTTGTATCGCGCAAAGTGGTAATACATTATCTATGCCTACCCCTTTGGGACTAGGGCGTGAGCATTATGTATGTAGATATGTTATTAAAGATCCAAATTTTAATGATAGTTCTAGTAACAGGAAATAGTCTAAATGTACCTATGTATTTTAGAATCAATAGAAATAAAAACATATTCTAGGTTTAATAGGGAATTTATGTACCGACTGGGGGGTCAAGTCAAGAGCCAAAATTGAATCACGTGGTTTATGAACGCCACGCTCACTCATCTACATAACGTATCATGTTCTTAAAGATGAGCGTTACGAAATTTTGCTCTCGAGTCGCAGACAATAAAGTCTGGAATAAAAGGAATTATGTTTAATATGATTATACCATTGGATAGGCTGATTCTTTGATTTCATGCTTCACACATAATCTTGTAACGCTGATGATATTAAGTCGCAGTAGAAGTTGTTTCGCGACCCTCTGCTCCGACCGTGAACTCTCTTTTTTGGTCATGCACGTCGCTATAGCATGGAGAACTCGTGTGAGTTAAAGCGTGGAGTTCATCATCATCAGCTTACTACGTCCACTGCTGAACATAATCCTTTAATCTCTATAATTCTTTGTCTTCATCGCAGGTTAACTGGAAGGAATTTCTTAAGAAATAAGCTCAACCTCAAAATAATTTTCTTTGTGTTTTTCTTTGAATGTTTGTGTGTACAATAAAGTATTAAATAAATAAGCCTCCCACAATAGAATACCACTTTTAGTGGGATGTCAATTGCGGGATTTGCCATAATCACCACACCACCGCTTGGCAGGCGGATGGGTGATCGCAGTATTTCAAGTTTTCAATTTATTTATTCCTTAACAAAATACATTGTGTCGGAAACATATTAACATTGGATTTAAAATTTACATGCAACAATAATACAAACAAATTAGATAGGTATATATTATTAAACATGTCAACTGAGAAAAAATAATTACTTAATGTCCTAAAAATTCTTAAATACTATAACAACATTTGTCAAATACAAACATAATTAATAATTATAAGTAATGATCTTAATATACAGAGGAGCACGCTACTGCCCGTACGTGGTGCAATCCCTTAGTCGCCTTAACCACACGGCTGATGGAGTGTACTGGCCTAAATCTTAATTATTCTGGTCTGAACAGGAAGTGGGACAGTGGTTTATTAGGTTATTGCTGGAAACAAAGTAAAGACAACAAAATGTATGGAGTCCTAAAACAGGTCAGCGATTTTTAGCAGGTCCGTATGTGCCTAATTTGGTTAGACCATTTTTTACCTAATAATGGGAAAACAAACGGAAACAGTCTTGAGTAAGAACTCACATAGAGTAAAATAAGATCCTGTGTTCGTTTTATTTCCACAATACAGCGTTAAAATAGTTTGTTAAAATTAAAACAATAGCCTTGGATACTAGACTGCTTTAATTAAAATACAGAGCGTTTACTGCAGTCTTAATTTAATAATTCATAACAAATTGTAGCTTCACTTCGTTGGTTAAACCGTCGTACAACGGCGTAAGTCAAAAGGTGCTGCTAACAAAATGCGAGGAATTTCGCAACAAATTAATATTTACAACTGCTATTAAAATTGCCGCCATAAAGAGTAAGTTTCGGGCTTACGGCTGCGCGAAATACGTATTTACGATAGAAATTCGTATTTACGATTTTAAGCTCGGATTCAGCGCAGTCGGGTTTGATGTCGTGTTCCATTGGACTACGTACCTACTTGTATGCTATTGATTTTAGCGTGTATGGTATATACGTCTTAATACTCTGGAATGCCAGCTTGGAAAATAAACAAATCTGAAATTTAAAAATTGTGTTATTTGGAGATTTAATATTATAATTCATGCATACCTATAATTCTTTCCAAATCAATTGATTTGCCGTGTGGTTTCCGGTAGAGTAGAATATGACCACTCCAACTCTTCCCATGGATGTCGTACAAGGCGACTAAGGGAATACATTATAAAACATCAATCAGGCCTCCCCAACCCGTCTGGCCAGCGCGGAGAGTGTAGGCCAAATCCTCCGTCTGTCTCCGGCAGATGAGAGAGGGTTGTGCTCCTGCAGTGGAGACTAAAATAACCTGATGATGGATACCTATAATTCTTTCCAAATCAATAGTCATCATTTGCGTCTCGAAAACAAAATAAATAATAGATGGTGTTCCTAAGTGGACCGCAAAGATGTCATTGTAATATCAACCTGTTTTAGCAGCTGGTGACCATTTCATGTACATGTTACCGAGACACAATTGGCGTGGGTTTTCGTATGAGCTTTGTTTTGGAATGAAATATACATCATAATAATTTATTTGGGGTTGGAGGCGCGTCACCTTGTCGCCGACTTATCGAAGCGCCTAGTCGACTTGTCGGGCGACCGGAGGGCTGGTGCGTACCTCGGCCAGCGCATTAGCCTGGCCATTCAAAGGGGAAACGCAGCCTGTGTTCTGGGCACCCTACCGCAGGGCAGCGACCTGGAGCCCATTTTTTATCTCTACCTAATTAATTATTTATCTGTATTTTTTATTTACTTTTATAAGACATTTAATATCAGTAAAAATATATTCTTCATTTATTTTAATTTGCGCTTTAAAAATACTATACTGTATTGTGTAATGTTTTCATGTGGTATTTAGGGATCCTTAAATACATCTTAGTCATGCAAATAAAATGAAAAGAGTTTATTTGGGAAAACAATGGTCGATAATTTGTTAAAACTATGTTAGTATCAAGTATTCATCGTCATCAGCCTACAAGAGTCCACTGCTGGACAAAGGCTTCTCACAAGGCTCGCCACTGGACCCGGTCCTCGGTTCTCCTCATCCAGTCACTGCCACCCGCCTTACGCTCCATGTAGCCAGGGGTGTCCCACACTACACTTGCCCAGTCGCAGTCTCCACTCGAGATCTCGTTTCCCCCAACCGTTATCGGTTCTCTGACAGATGTGGCCAGCGAATCAACCCTAGGACTTTAGCACAGAATACTTAATAATATGAAGTAGGTATGTGTCAGCTAAAATTGTACTGAATCAAATTGGTCCCAACAACAATAAGCCGAGTTAGCAATACATACGTCATTCAAAAAGGTCACTTTGGTCCTATAAATAGAAGTTTATTAGTACAGGGGGTGGACTCCGTAACAGTTCCGGAAGTAGGGCGGTGCCAGCGGTGACTAGGCACAGCTCACGTTCATGAGGTCGTGGGTTCAAACCCCGCCCGTACCAATGAGTTTTACGAAACTTAAGTACGGTTTATAATACCACAGGCTTTTCGGTGAAGGAAAACATCGTAAGGAAACCTGCATATGCCGAAGAAGAAATTCTGAGGCGTATGTGAAGTCCACCAAATCGGCTTGGGGCACCGTTGGTGGTCAGGGGTTTGGCACAAAAGATCCTGAAGGGTCGAAGTGTCTCCAGGTCTAAAGCCCCCTAAGAAGATAAGATAAGAAAGACTAGGCACAGGGCGCAGCTTCGGGGGGCGCAAAAATCATCAGCGTGGGTATTTTTCAAGGGCGCAGTTATGAGCTCGAGCGAGCTCGGGCGAGCTCGTAACGTGTGCATAAAAGGATAGTTACGGCCACAGAAACCCTATCAAGATAGAGCAGTTATAGCCACTTGTTTACTTCAGTTCCGCGCGTGCCGATTTTCGGACACAGCGCGCCCCTCGCCCGCACCTTTCATGCCTCGCCCTCACATTTCTAGTAAAGAGATGCAGTTATGTTAGAAACTGCGCAATATGGCACTTATGCAGTTTTTTCATCTATGTTTACCCGACCGTGACTCGACGCGAAACGATTAAGCATTTGATAGTTTCTGCAATATGTTGCAAATTGTCGGCACGCGTGTCGCGCCTACTTTACCATTCTATCTTGGTAGCATTTCTGTGGTTGCAGCATATCGGTCTAACTAAAAAGCCATTTTGTACTTGCTAATGGGTCATATGACATATTCTGATAACCGATTGGCACCTAACAATTATAGTTACTTACTAGCTATGCCCGCGGCTCCGCTCGCGTGATCTACAGAATTCGCTCCCATTCCCGCTCCCGCTTGCACCGCCTCCGCCTCCGCCTCCGCCTCCGCCTCCGCCTCCGCCTCCGCCTCCGCCTCCGCCTCCGCCTCCGCCTCCGCCTCCGCCTCCGCCTCCGAATCCGCCTCCGCCTCCGCCTCCGCCTCCGCCTCCGCCTCCACCTCCGCCTCCGCCTCCGCCTCCGCCTCCGCCTCCGCCTCCGCCTCCGCCTCCGCCTCCGCCTCCGCCTCCGCCTCCGCCTCCGCCTTCACCTCCGTCTTCACTCCCACTTCCACTCCAGCTCCAAATGTAGTCCAAACCAATCGCAATCTAAATTATATCGAACATAATCATTTTACTTCTTTGTTAAATTGCAGACAAAAATTCCAAAAATGATTCAATGTGTTCTATTACTTATCCTTAGACCCCTCAGTTTTCTTTTTGCCAATATCTTCAATGTACAGACATGCGATGTTTACGATTTTATTTATTAGTTATGCAGATATAGCTGTCAGCACGTACTAATATCCATTCTAGTCTACTCCACATACAAAGGAATATTTGGGGAATTTCTGTGTACGGATTACTTTTGCTACAAGATTTTCAATGAAAGGAAAGTTCGGGTACCCTCACGTCCTAACAGAAATTGTTACTAATGCTTCGCTATTTGCCGGTAGATTTAACTCAAAAGTGGTTGCGAGCTAGAACGGGATCTTTTCAGGAGCCGGATTTGCACCGTTTTCCTGTACGCAGGGGATTAGGGCCACACAGAACATTTTCCGTCCTCGCATGAATAGGTGCTATGGCTTATAGAGACCGTTTCTTTTTAAAATAGAGTGCAGAATACAATGCTTCTTTTGAGAATTGATTTAAACAATTATGGTATATATTTATTCCCTTTTGTAATGTCTTTTAAAACCGCCGTGTGGTTCCTGAATATGCCAGTGGGTGTCAAGTGTCAAGGCCACTAAGGGATTGCTCCAGAGACGGGGAGCAGCGTTCACCTGTGTACATTAAGGTAATTACTGCGAGCGTCTGCCAAGCATGGTGATTATGGCAAATCCCCCTATGGACATTCCACCAAGAGTGCACTGAGAAAAAAATAAGTAGCCCTCCTACTTACATAAGGATAAAACTATACCACTATTACATAAGTAGCCGCCCCTATTAAAATCAGTAGCCGGCCACATTATTAAGTAGTGTGGTTACTTACGTAATGTGACCGGCTACTGAATCAGTTGTAGGCAACACCATTTTTAATGGGGGCGGCTACTTATGTAATAGTGGTATAGTTTTATCCTTATGTAAGTAGGAGGGCTACTTATTTTTTTCTCAGAGTGGCATTCTTTGTGAGGCTTTGTTCAGGTGTGGAAATATCTTTCTAATGTCTTTCAAAACAAAACAATATTTGTATTACCATGTTGGAGGACAGTGTTGCCATACGGCGACTGGTATCAACTGTCCTGCACCGTATTCAACTGTAAACCCTCGTACTATAGAAATACAATAAAGACTACAACAAACTTTTTACAACATCGTCTATCCTTAAAGATAATTCAACCTACGCCCTCTAGCGTTCGAGGCAAACGGTAAAGTATGCCTTATTTTGACATGGCCAACATCACGGATTACAATCTGAATACGAAATATCGTTTATACATTCGACTGTAGTCGCAAAAAACTAGATTTAGTCGGTCCGCCGTTTAAAAGTTTTTGGGGTTTATTTGTGGCCATGCTAAAATAGACTACAGTACATAGCGAGATACCTTTTTAGTCGATTGTTCACCAACTATCAATAGACCAATTAAAAACGTTCGTACTGGTGTTGATTGCTTGATGTATTAGTCGTCGAAATGTATCTACCATTTTGTGATATAAAACATTCACATAAAACATTCTTAAATCATCTCAACGGTTCATAAAATACGATCTAATTTCAATGCGGTGTCTCGGTGAGTCCCGTGACGTTAGAGTCGCTCCGGGGCCTGTCAGTCAATCCCACGTCGGCTTACAGCCGAATGTGGATATCTTGCTGTGAGTGACGTCTGTAAGCAGATGATATTATGAGATTCGTCTTTGGTGTACCTATAATACTTCTGATCTATACTTATAATAAAACTGTAACTATTCTATATCTATGGGAGATATTGTAGAAAAATGTGTATGAGGGGTCCAATAGAAGTCAAAATAATTGTTTTTAGAATGTTTGTCTGTATGTATGTTTGTTACCTCATCACGCAAAAACTACTGAATGAAATTTGATGCAGTTTTTACAGTTGTCTTGCTAGAGGTCTAACTTAAAATCTAATTTAATATGTTTCATCTTGATACGCCCACTTAGAACCTGAGATTATATAAAATATTTTTTTCTTGAAGCCATTATATGCAATATTCATATTGCGATTGGTTTGTACTAAAGTTGGAGCGGGAGTGGGAGTGGTCCTATTCTACTCTACCGGAAACCACACGGCAATTTAAATAACAAAAAATTTGAATTTTTCTGACATCCTCTTTACCGATTTCAATTTATTTCTAATGGACCGTTACCGTTTTGTGTAAATATCGACTGTACCAATAAAGAAATTGCCCAAACGTTTAAAAACACCTACAAAATATTTACATAACAACAGGGCGAGGTGTACGAGAAAATTCGAGGAATTTCCGCCGTCAGGAGTAATGATGCGAAATATCAAGCCTTCACGCACCACCTCCGACGATCGTGTCACCGGCGAGACGTGGCAGTCATACCTATGTACTTTCTACAGGGTCGCAGTTAGGGATCCTTGAGGCCACAATACAACATCCCAATTTTAAGCCTGGACGTGACAAACATGCATGGTCAGGTGTATTCTGAATACAGATTCTACCAATCTATGTATGATGATTGTTGACATTAACCTATACGGGAAATAATTTGTATATATTTATTTCTTACCAGTTGTAAGGTTGGTTGGAAGAGATTTATTTTAAAGATAATCTCGCCTTTGTACACAACATTTTATAACTGTATTTAGCTTTAAAATGTGCAATAAATAATACGTTATTTATCTACCAACTAATTTACTAAGGAATCTGCCAAATAATTTGCCAAAGAATCAACCAGCTAATAATATTATTAATAAATTGTCTTTTATTAATTAAATTATCCTATTGGATTATGTAATGTAGGTGCCAGATATCGTACATAATTTTTTATTTGAGTTATCTATTATCGAGGCAACTTGCTTTTATATCCTCTACACATAGCCATAGCTCAGATTATACACAACCATTGCAATGGAGCTACTATTACCCCTGCACAAGGTGAAGAATATGAGATGAATAAGGTAACCCACTGTACATTTTGACAATAATGTGTGCACAGGATCAAGGGAAACTAATGAGAAAAAAATGTGTCCACCAGTTTGTTCTGTAAACTCAAGTCTTCAACAAATGCGGGGCCATAAACCTTCCTACAGCACTGGACAGAAATACCCTAAAGTTATGTATCTATAATAATTATAACATTGTTACGACAGTTTATGGAGAGATTTTTCCATCTAGCGTAAGAAACCAATGGGGTGTGAGCCTTCGAGGGGATGTATGTTTATAATAGCCATTTCTAAGTGATACTCTATATGCTTATCATGCCTACCTATGCTACGATGATCTTCGATTTTATATAAAGCTTAAAATAAGTTTTTGCCTTCCGTTCACTGACTGCTCCGACATTTTTGTATATTGACGACCTCCGTGGCGGAACGGGTAACTCTCGGACTGCCACGCCGGAGGTTGCGGGTTCGAATCCCGCTAGGGGCAAATGTTCGTATGATAAATATGAATGTTTGTACCCAAGTCTTGGATGTTTATATATTTATTTAAGTATGTGTATCCGTTATCTAGTAACCATACCACAGGCTCTGCCTAGTTTGGGACTGGATAGTTGGTGTGAATGTCTGAGATATTTATTTATTTATTTTATAATATACTTAAAACATTTTAGGTTATTATAACGATTCCTTAACTTTGTATTTTTACAGTCAACAAATTTCATTCCTGACTCATCCAAGATTTTTATCAAATTTTTTCACGAGTGAATGTATGTGTTGTATTGTAATTTTTATGGCGTTTTATTATGTCTGTTTTTTCTTGCTCTGAAAATGTACAATGTGAATATCACATCACATCACACACAACACATAATGCTCATGCCTAGGTCCCAGAGGGGTAGGCAGAGACAATGTATCGCCACTTTGCGCAATCCAGTGTCGCAAAAAGACTTTCTGCGCCCGCTTTTCGCACCATGATACTCCTTGACGTGATGTGTTGCGAACAACAATAAAATTGTGAATATATTGGTAAATAGTTGTTGGTTATGTGAGAATGCAATAAAGATAGCATGATTTTTTTGTGTCATAAATTAAATATACCCAATGTATAATACCTTTACCTCATACCATGAAGCAAAATAATTATTCGTAGCTCATAGTTTCCCCTCAAAGTGTTTTTCATAGGGACGCGGCCCGTATCACCCGTATAAATATATTTTAAGAAATCAACAATATTTTTGTATGTAATTCCATTCAGAAGTCATTTGTTTGTATATTTTTCACTAGCAACTACCCAACACAGTCGCTACTCGTATTTCAAATAATAGAATACTATAGAGGCAAGAATAAGCTATAATCAATACCAAATATGTAGATATCGAGCTTAACGTATGCTTCGACGTCCGTAAATTTTTAAAACCCCATACCACGATCGATACCTACTACCCGGAAGCGATTGGAAGGGTACGACGAAAAATTCACTAAAGGGTGTGAAAACCGGCTTTAAAACGTTATAGCGCTACACACGATGCGACTGATGGACGATTTGGTATCAACAGTACCTTTAGACAATGCGTATGATACGTCTGCAATTAATATACTTCTTTTTTAGGCAAAATAAATATTAACATCGCTATTTACATGGTTTATATTGTATAATAACAGTGTAGCCATAAGTTACTACCAAAACTAATATTGCAACGTGCCAAAAAGTTAGAACTGGGGACATACTAGGTAAGTATTGTCTGCTGGGCAAACGAGCAGTGACAACAGCGGAAACGTGGAGGTGCAAACGACGTCAGACCTAATCCACCCGACAGACCTGATCGACCAGATCTTATAGTGTGTAGCACCCATAACGCGGCTGCCGGATAAATAACCGTTAAGTCTAAACGCTTGTAAGAGATAGAACGGTGTCGTTTCTCTTACTTTAGCTTAATACGCACTGAAATTTCCCGTTATATCCCGCTTTAAAATATATATGGTGATTGTTTGAATGTTTCTGAGGTGGCCTTCTTATTAAGTTGCTGTCAACGTCAAATGGCGTGACTTCGATTCCCTCTGGGGATCGACAACTCGACTAATCGCTTCGAATGCTTCTTATTATAATTGACGTATGACCTCTACCCCTTCTGGTAGACATTTTATGTAATATTGAATTTTAATTGTTAATTGTTTTATTTTTGTATTGTCTATTTTATAGGTTTTATTGCCTCAGGCGTTGAAGTCAGAGACTGTGAATTCTTTGTATAAGTTAGTTTTGTTGGTCGAATGCCTTATTTGCGTCTAGTGAGATATACTTATCTTATTCTCAATAGCACAGCGCACTGTAAATTAAGATTAGACATATTTAAAATTATATTGTAAAAAAAATGTTCCCTTTTCTTCGTACTCGGTAGCTTACAAGTTATCCGTTAGAAGAACGGCCAGTTTTGACGGAACCCTAAAAATCAAGTCCAACGTACGGTAAGGCTTACTCGTATAAACAAAAAGTTTCCTTCTTTATAAGAAAGTAGGCAACTTCATGAAAAATATTGTGTGCATCCCATGTTTACGGTCAAAGTTTAGACTCTGAGAGGGAAAGTTAAAAACAGCTGAAAGATTACTTATTTTTTACTAGGCCGAGATTTATAAATCTTTCACCATCTGCTGCACTCATTACCAGTTTAGAAAGAAAAGCAAAATACGCACTGACTATCCTCGAACTAGGCTTTTCTTCTGTGCTATGGAAATTAAATAATTATAGGATTTGTGAACTACAAATATAACATCCAGATGAAGAAATTGTACAAGGTTGTCTGGAAGAAATCGCTTAAAGCGATAAGACCGCCTAAATTGTACTATTTGTAACTTCTATAACGTGTAACTGTATTTGTTTGTGCAATAAAGTGTATTGTATTGAATTGTAAAGTTGTCGGTCCCCCGTGGGAATCAATACCCACGACCTCTGGTGCTCGAATCCAATGACAAAGCCACTAAGCCTACGAGGTGGTCAATATATATGAGAAAATTAATGACATGGTGAATGTATATAAATTATTTAAAGCCTCTTTAAAAAAAATTGCTTGAATTCTATAACATTCAGAATTGATTCAATCATAGCATAAACAAAATGTAGTGCAACACGTATGTGCTTAATAAAATAAAAATTTGAACAAATTTTGCATCAAGGAAAGTTCGCCGGTATAACCTCACTAGGACATAAATACCATAGACTGGTATCAGGCAGCAGCGACACTGGTGCGAGGCTTACTACTACGATGTGGCTATTATGGGCCAAACTCCATCATAAGCAGCTGGATGCGGAGTGTGGTGGCGTTCATTGGGGAAGGCCTGTGTCCAGCAGTGGACGTCTCAGGGCTGAAATGATGATTATAATTAACGAAAATTATAGTAATGCCAAAGACAGTGACCCTCAAACTTCAATCCAATCTTCTCGGCTTTAACCGGTATTAGCCAGAAATCGTAAAGAGCATCCGGGCCCCAGCTATTTGAGTTTCCCAAGTAAAACAGCCCAGTTCTGCGGGTAAATAACTCAAGTTTACGAAAAAGTTGTCGGAGGTGACGAATTGACGACTTTGGGACTCTCCGACCTGCTTCCAAGTTTGTTCCGTCTTTTACTACCGCTGTTGGATCCGTAGTTAGGTAAACGAAGGACGTAAAGGAATAGTTTTTTCCTGATAAGAAATTTCAATTACCCATTGAAATTTTACATAACTATATTGAGATTTTTATTCCATTAGATTGTCAATCGAAAGATACAATAAGTCATTATTTCAAAATAAATACATATACAGTCGTTGTAGCTTATGATATATTTATTCAATTAAAAATACAGTAATTATAAGAAAATCAATTATTTACAACAGGTGTACGCCGTCCAACCCCTCGTGGTGAGGCATAGTCCCTAGGACGCTGGCGCTATTACCTCGTCGTTGTAGTGATTTAATTTAAATAAAGTATAAGGTTTAGTTGGTATAAAAAGTTTTATTAAAAAACTGGGAGAAATAATAGTAAGGTAACTTGGAAATAATACTAACACTAGTAATTTAACTTAGTTATAATATGTACGTGGATCTTCAAATTCCGCCTCCATAACTATTGGTTTGGTAACAGTTCAAACTCAAAGTTTTTAGCTTCATGATTGACACTAATTGGTTATTAAATTAGATAACAGATGATTTTAATGTGCATCTGTTATCTAATTTAATAAATATTTAGTGTCAATCATGAAGGTAAAAACTTTGAGGGGAAACTATGAGCTACGAAATATTATTTTGCTTCATGGTATGAGGTGTAGGTATATCAATAAATACCTTAATATTACTATCGATGCAAATAATCATCAGCTGAAATACGTCCACTGCTGAACCCTTTAATAGAATGGCACTTTTAGTGGGATGTCCATTGCGAGATTTGCCATAATCACCACGCTTGGCAGGCGGATTGGTGATCGCAGTAATGATCTTGATATATAAAGGAGAATGCTGCTGCCCGTTCCTGGTGCAATCTTAGTCGCATTGACGACACCTACGGGAAGATTGGAGGTGGACCTATTCTAAGCCGGGAACCACATGGCTTAGTATATTGTATCGTATTATATTGGTTAATTGGTACTCTACTGCAGGGGCGTTAAAAATACATTCCTCATGAATATATAAAATGCCCTAGATTAGTTCCTGTTGGCCTCGAACCGATTACAAGAAATTATTCAATGAATCATTAATGCATCGGCGTGACAATAGATTAGGGTTTAAAATACACTTGTCTGTAGTTTATTATAAGTTTACAATAGTTAGTCGATAGTTTATGTAAATTAACAAAAAAACCTAGTAGCATAAAATTTATTTGGTCGGTCATTCTGTTTAAAGGTTACGGTTGAAAGTAGCTGTGCTGGTATAAGTTTTATACTGGCATGACCACCTAATATCTCCGGAACCATAGCACATGGCGAGCTACAGAATTAGTCGATTATTCATCTGAATTATTCGACTATTTTTACGCCTCATCTTTGAGGCGTTTGGGGTCGAGCCCCAGGGCACGTGGATTCCGGTGCCTACCGCCTTTTCAAGGACATATCGAAAATACTGGTGGTGAATACCCGGGACCCCACAGCGGGCCGCTATTTCGGCCACGCGTAAGCCTCGCAATCCAGCGAGGTAATGCCGCCAGCCTCCTGGGCAGCCAGCCGACGGGGGACGATTTGAAGAAAGTTTTCTAGTTGTACTGTATATAGTTACGTTCTCCGTTTTGTATTAGATTCCGCTAGGACAACTTAACATCACAAATTATTATGTATTTCCCGTAGGAATGGAATGTTTTTCGGGATAAAAACTATCCTAAGTCCTATTCCAGGACTTAACCTATATGTGTGCCAAGTTTCATCACTATCCGTCCAATGGTTGAAGCGTGATTGAGTAACAAACATCCAAATATCCTAACTTTCGCATTTATAATATTAGTAGGAAGTAGGATTGTAATTTGACTTGTAAATATTTCTGCAAAGATAAACTTTTAAATGTAAATCATATTATTTTTAACATATTTTAGTAAATAAATATTTCATTCATTGATTCATTCATAATAATAATATATAATTCAAAAATATTATTGTATTCCAAACAACAGCATCGTACTCGTAAGTATACTTAGTTCAATAGTAAATCAACAACCAACAAAGGGAAAACTTTTCCTCGACTCTTTTATCTGAACCGGCAGTGCATTCCAAGCGAGTTGGACGATTTCTCATGCGACATATTGCGTTTATTGCGGGGATAAGTGACTGTTTGAATGTTTTATTGAATTATGGTCTGACGTGACACAGTTTTTGTAGCTCCTAAACTCCTAAGTCGAGCTTCAGGACTGAATTTTGTTACTGCGCTAAGAGGTCTTGAATTTATTAGACTTTATAAATTTTAGCAGCGTATATATTAAGATCATTACTGCGATCACAAATCCACCTGCCAAACGTGGTGATTATGGAAAATATATACATAATTTAAATATATATATATATACATACATATACACATTAATATCTATATAGGTGTTAGGTGCACTATCACCCTTTTACCCCCACTATGGACCTATATTATAGCTTATGGCTGCTAATTGGGTCGCACATAATTTATTAAACTACCTAACCGATTTCAAAAATACAATAATAATAAAAATCTTTTATTTAATACTTTTACACACTTTACAGTAAGACCCCACAAAAATGATTTCTCAGTTTGACTGGGTGGAAACAGTCTTACAACCATATTTCATCATCATCATCATCAGGTTATTTTTGTCTCCACTGCAGGAGCACAACCCTCTCTCATCTGCCGGAGACAGACGGAGGATTTGGCCTACACTCCCCGCGCTGGCCAGACGGGTTGGGGAGGCCTGATTGATGTTTTATAATGTATTTCCCTTAGTCGCCTTGTACGACATCCACGAGAAGAGTTGGAGTGGTCCTATTCTACTGTACCGGAAACCACACGGCATATTTAGTAGTTATATATCAGTTATACGAGTACAAAGAAATTATGCGCTCAGGGCAGTCCCAGTTCACAGTTATACCTACCTGTCGTTTACACCAAAATAATTAGATAGATATAACCCGTTTCAAAGACGTTTCTTGAAATTTCCAAAGCGAAGTTCACCCTCAGCTAAGTAAACCACAACAAGGGATTAAGTTAAACCCCTCATATCATTTTACCCCCCCTGATATAAACCTGCGTTATCAGCCAACTTTACAAGGGGAAGTGCAATTATTTACCGAGATTCTAAACGTGTCACGTTTCAAAGGGTTGGTGTGGTGAGAGAATTTGTTTATTACTGTATTTGTATAATGTGTAGGGAAGTTTAGGTATAATTAATTACAGCTGGATTTTGGCAGCGCGATTATCAATATAAACATACTATTTATAATACTACAAGGATGTAACATTTGGACATGTTGTAACTGGCTTCGTACAGGGACATTACATTTCCCATTTTGTAGCCAGTTAAGAAATTAGTTCCTATAAATGAGACGAAGGAGTCCCATTTTGTAACTGGCTTCGTACAGGGACATTACATTTCCCATTTTGTAGCCAGTTAAGAAATTAGTTCCTATAAATGAGACGAAGGAGTCCCATTTTGTAACTGGCTTCGTACAGGGACATTACATTTCCCATTTTGTAGCCAGTTAAGAAATTAGTTCCTATAAATGAGACGAAGGAGTCCCATTTTGTAACTGGCTTCGTACAGGGACATTACATTTCCCATTTTGTAGCCAGTTAAGAAATTAGTTCCTATAAATGAGACGAAGGAGTCCCATTTTGTAACTGGCTTCGTACAGGGACATTACATTTCCCATTTTGTAGCCAGTTAAGAAATTAGTTCCTATAAATGAGACGAAGGAGTCCCATTTTGTAACTGGCTTCGTACAGGGACATTACATTTCCCATTTTGTAGCCAGTTAAGAAATTAGTTCCTATAAATGAGACGAAGGAGTCCCATTTTGTAACTGGCTTCGTACAGGGACATTACATTTCCCATTTTGTAGCCAGTTAAGAAATTAGTTCCTATAAATGAGACGAAGGAGTCCCATTTTGTAACTGGCTTCGTACAGGGACATTACATTTCCCATTTTGCAGGCAATTACGATATTTGGTTACCAAACGGGCCAAACGGGAATTCTCAGCTGTAAAAAGTGCTCAATTCAATGTACTTTATTGCACAGGCAAAATTTAACTCTACAGTTATTGCAACGCAAGCTTCTTTAACTTTAAAAATAACTACACTTTTCTACAAAACATTGTACGCAATTTCTCGAGGATTGGAGGCAAAAAAAAATGTATATGCAGTATGCTTGCCTGTTCTACACAATTAGGATCCATGTTTAAAGATGTATTTGTTTAAGAATTGAACTACTTGAATTTTGCATGGGCGTTCCTCAAATGACTTGGCAATGAGAAATTATTTTTTTAAACTCCACTCAGCAACATACTCGTAACATGACGATTACACCTCCCTGCCAAACGCAATGAAGCAAGCTATTTCAAATTAAATAGACGTCTTGCAAATTTTAATATCATAGCACTAGAGTGGCAGGATTAGAAGGAATTTATATTAGTCTCACACCGAGCTGCGGTCGGAATCCGCGCTATGGGAGCTCCTTGGCGAAACCATAACGTTGTTTTATAGGGAAACCGAACATTCCTGGAGGAAAGCAGATTTATTGACTTCTATAAGCTTTAGAATAGACGGCTATTAAAGGAAAAGTCAGATAAGGGTGGTTTTCTGAGACCTACATACCTATACATTTATCTTATCTTCTTAGGGGGCCAGGAACACTTCGACCCTTTGGAATCTTTTGTGCCAGCAACGGTGGCCCCAGCCGATTTGGTGAACTTCAAACGTTTTATAATTTCTTTTTTGGCACATGCAGATTTCCTCACGATGTTTTCCTTCACCGAAAAGCTTGTGGTATCATAAATAAACCGTACTTAAGTTTCGAAAGAACGTGAGGCGAGTAAATCAACCAAATAGGCTAGTAACCTATACAGTTACAGATTGCTATCAAACGGTGAAGAAAAACATCGTAAGGAAACCCACACATATAAGATAATCAGTGTGTGTAATCGAGGGATCCATGTTGCACCATGTTCCTAAGAGTTACCCCTAGCTTCTCTACACGCGTGGCCCCCGAGGCGTGGGTACCTGTTCTTCTGAAGCTCACTATAAATATATACATAGATAAGAAGGGGAAGTCAGTGGTAGGGTAATATCAGGAAATCTTTTGACGTTGGAAAATCTTCCTTTTTTCAGGTTTTAATATATATTTATATCATGATTTTAGATCATGAACGACCTGCACTGCACGATGCAGTCATGCAGTCAATTCATGATGATGAATATATATATTATATATATATATATATATAACTAAAAGTACCTTTTTACGCCTCTATAAGTCAAGGGATCTATATTCAGGTGCAGTGCAGGGCGTCCATGATCTAAAGAGTAATAAAGACAGCAATGTTTTTTACCATGTACTTAGTATCCAATTTACCTCCGTTCTAAATACATATTAAGTGTTCATATTTACCACAGGATACAAACATTGCCTATGTTTGTATCCTGTGGTAAATATGAACACTTATACAATACCCTAAAATAATGTTACTATTTATATGACCATACATTTACTCGGAATACGTTTCTGAAAGTTCGTTCTAGATAAGTTGCTGAATAGTCTCTCAAACAGCATGTTGTCTGAAAATCTTTGGTTTGTAGATTGTTAGTAAAGTTCATAGCGAGTTCATCAATCGCTAGTTTAATATCACATCTTGTTAATGTTTTTTTTGTTCAAACTATCCTCTTGCATTATTAAACGACATGAACTTCATTGATTTGACCTCATTTAACCCCGGTATACGCAAAGGAGCTTAGCTGAGCAATTTATATGAGAAAAATATGCTTAGATTGTAATAAAAGAAGCGAAGTCGCTGCGTCCGTCGGTTCGTTCATTAATGTGCTCTTTGATGAAGGGAAATATTGCCGCAGATACCGGGAAGGGCGATGACCTGGAGGCTATTCTGAACATCGGCCGTGCGTGATTTTAGTACTATGGTATGACAATGGTTTTTGATGGACACCATTACAAAATTACTGCTTATGGTGTTTACTTTACTAAGGCGTTTGCTAAAGGTGGTTATTTACTCCAATTTAGACTTCATAGAATATCGTAGCCTAGTGGGTGGAAGTGAGCTTGCCTCACGTTCATGAGGTCGAGGGTTAAACCCATAACAATGGATTTTTCAGAACTTATAAGTAAGTTATGGTTCATTTATCAGACTGCAGGTTTTTAGGTGAACGAATACATCTTGACATCTGCTCATGCCGAAGAAGAAATTCTAGGTAGTATGTGGAGTTCACCCACGCGCAATGTGGTGTCCCTTGGTTGTTATTGTTATGTTGGTAGGCCCTGCCCAGTACATTTTTGGTTTGCATATCATCCCATTTGGTAACCAAATTTCGTAACTGGCTACGAAAATGAAACTTAATTCGGGTCTTAAAAATCATCATCGAAAAAAATTTACGTCACTTTTCGATTGACTTCAAGATACGCCCCTAACCCTGGGATTACGGAGGAATGTAATACTTGCGACGTTTAACTTGAACCAGTTAAAATTACATCCGCGATTACGAACCGTCCGGTTAGTGGCCAGTTTAAATCGTTGACGGCGATTAGGCGAAAAATTTGCAGCGAATTAGTTAGAGTTTTTGCTGTTGAGAGTAATTTACAAACACGTTGCTCTCTTCAACCCCAATTAGACGTTCTTATAAGTCACAGTGTTAACTATTTATCAACCGTTTATGATCGTTTAGGTTATGACCATTCAGGTCATGCCAATGGATAGATTGTCAGCTGTTTGATGGGAGGCCGTCGCGGTCATATAAATACATGAAAGCCTGCATGCACATTCTCTTGCTATTGCCTTACCTAAGACTGTATTGACTTGTTACGCTGACCATCTAGATGGAGCTGGAGCCCCGGCGGTTGTGTGTATGCGTAAACTATCGAGAATGAGACAACGTTATACATCAACAACATTAGTCCTTCTTGTTCTAACCGGAAGCCTAGTAGTGCGAACTTGTAGCCGTTCTCTATTTTGCGACGTTAAACTGGCCGGGGGGAGGGGGTGTCTTCTTTAGTAATATCTAGATTTCTCTGGCAATACTGTCTGACTAAAGTCTGAAACTTTGCGTCTCTTGATTTGTCTACATTCAGGTAATTAAGATTTTTGTACGTTACATTATGTGAACCCTGGTTTTTTCATCTTTGATCGTAGATCGTAGAAACTGCTTCATTACATTATTTTTGACTTGATACTTACAAAATATAAGGAAATATCCTCGAAATTCCATGTTAATATTTAGTTATTAACATCAAACTATCAAATAAGCTTCTCTCAAGCAAAACCACAAAATATCTCAACTTGGGCTTCCTTCAACTTAAGGGCCAATTAAGTTAATCCCGGAACTATTTCATATTTCTTAAAGTTCCCGAGAGTTGAGGAAGCCAAGTAGGTTCGAAGGGTGTATTCCGAAATTTCGGAATAATTTTCAGATAATGCAGAATTACTGGGGGCAAATATATCTGTCGGCGAAATCGGTATTTGTAAGTGTAATTCGGAAAAGTCAGCAAATATACGTCGTATAGTATGTGTAAGTTCCGTCAATACATTTCAATAACTCATGCAGAATAGAAAGCTTTGCTATAAGTGTATTGATCCCTAAAATCGCAGATTGAAGCGGTCTCCAGCTATATAGATTTATGCACCAACGCAAAATTTTTATAGACGTACCTACTTAAATAGATGGGAAGATCAATAATTCTTTTGTGGGGCTGTGCGTGCGTTACTACAATAAGGTTCCGAATGAAATTATTAACTTGTCTGAACAAAAATTCAAATCTTTTATAAAAGTTAATCTGTGCAAGAAAGCCTACTATAAGTTAGATGACTACTTAAATGATAAAAGTCCATGGAGTGCTTGATGGCTCAGCATAGGTAGACTTAATGATTGTAATGAATAAGATAAATCAAAGGTAGGGCCCTGTGCCGTTGGGTTTGTTGCCACTTCTTCCCCTCGGTTATACAGGTGGAAATGGAGTAGTTTTAGGCAGAATTTGACGTCAAAAAGAGAATAATGTATTCCAATTTTGAAAATAAATATTTTGATTTTGAAACGACTGCATGAGGATTAATCATAAATAAGGGATAACAATCAGGAGCAGCAAACATCTGATGATTATGATGAGTATTATACAATGAATTCAATATAAAATCTTCGTTAGGAAATGTCTAAAATTCTTCGTGTATAAATATAAAAGTAATTCATATGACGCCCATTAATTAAGTCTCTGTCTATTTAGTAACTATTATCTTAAGTAATTTGGAAGAATACTTTGGCATTTTGGTTTCCCGACTGCTCACAAATACAGCGTGATCATTTGCGTTACTGTTTTGTCACTGCAGATTAGTACATAGTTTTAAAGAATGTCATTGATTTCAAGTAAAATTTCTGCCATTGTCGCAATACGTGCCTGACCTTTTCCTACCTTACCTTTTCCTTAATTTTTGCGTAATTTTACATAACATAACGTCCTTTATAATATCTCGGCTTTACTTTTTGGTCGTAAGCACTAATATTTCTAAGATTGCTAACAGAATAAGGCTGTGGGCAGTTCGCCGGCTTCTGACCGTTAGTAACACTGTTGATGTTGGGGAAATTCAATCTGAGACGTAACTGGATATTTGGGTGGAGCTCGCGTTTTTACCAACGCTTCTTGAAGGGTTTTAGCTTGGTTTATTTACGGGTTTTTACCGAATATACTCATAATAATATTATTGACTGCATATTCTTCAACATCTTCGAATTTGGTGACCAACATGGCAATGTGCACTCTGGATTCTACTTCAAGAGTATGTGACAAAACCTTATTAGTAAGATATTCTTGTTTATTAAGCTAATCCGAACGGCCCAAGCGGAGCCTTGATTCTAATAGACGCTAAAGTTGATCACGTGCAGTTCATCTGCTAGATCCGTATCCACCTCTTCACTTCAGCTGCATTTGCAATGTCCAAGTTTCTTTGTTGCGTGTTGTTTATCTTAAGCAGACACCTAGTAATCACAAAATTGTTTGAGAAAAATTTAAAAGGTGAATATATAATACACATAGGATTACTTTAAAACAAACTGAAAATTGGTAGACATTATCTTGTTTACGTCTAATCATGATCAAGACAATATATTCCCATATGCTTGCGTTACCAAATTCCATTTATTTTAACTTAATGCATTTATTAGCCAATTTAGACGTTAATCTACCATTATACCTATCACACGGATGCACAGAGCCGTATTATCAGACGGCTTTAGCACAGAAGTTACTAACAGTGTCTGTCTGCAATATTAACTGAGATTAAATGTACGGACCCCACGCGAGTTTCGCGTTTCAAAGGGGGTTATTGACTCGGCGAAGAAGGGCTTATTAAATTACCGACAAATAGGGCTATGATAAGAAATGTAACGTCGTTTCGTAATTTTAATTCTTTGAAAGTACTTGTTTTTTTTTTCAAACAAGCTTGGTTTCAGCATTATTTTTGTCATGGTTAAGATTAACACCATTGGACCGATTCCATTATTATTTAGAAGGTCTCTTGAGAAGGCTTAGGAAGCAAACCGTAAGAAATACTCGTAGATATAAGATTATCAAGAAACAAGTGATCTACTCGTTTTATAAAGAACATTATTCACTATATTTATAAACCAATATATAAGAGCGAACAGAAAATGATTTTTGTATAAGTATTTAGAATTCTTACTTATATCTAAATGTAGTCAGTACAATATCCTCCTACATAATTGTTAAGTCGTGAGTCTTATCAGGCTTTGCAAAGTTCCTTACAGAATTATTTCAGATACAGCCTTCGTAGCCTTTCAAATTTCCTTTTCAAAGAGAAATATAGACAAATATTAAATAACCCCTCTTAGGAACACAACGAATCTGAGAAACCTATTAAATCCAAACAACAAAAGCGAAGAAACTCTTTGAAATCTGGAAAGCTTAATAAAGTATATGGAAAGTAATATTGAACAAGACATAATAAAATGTGTATATTTTCAGCGAACGGGCCGAAAAGGGAATCAACATTAAGGATATCAAACATCAAACAAAATACATTCGTGTACGATGATGACTGATGTAATATGGAGAGTACTAAAGCATACCTTTCACCAAGAGCTGACTTAAAGCGATATTTTAACGCAGAGGTCTCTAGTAAGTTAACGATCACACTTTGTGCACGGTGGTAGTTTATAAACCCATTTCACCCTCTTGTAACGTGTGCCTTAACTATAACCTAAGATGCATGTAATTTTGGAACACTTTTTTAAATTTTTATTTTAGTTTTACCCTCCTGTAGATAATTACAATTGTATTAAAATCATTTTCCTTAACTCCAGTTTTTGTAATTGTAGTTCATATTTAATGAAATAGTAAATTTCATTAAAATAACCAAAACATTCTTTTTCCTTTCAAATCTTATAAATAAAATCGTAAACTTCGCGTGTCTGTACATTGAAGATATTTCCAAAAAAAAGAATTGGGGGGTCTAAGGATAAGCAACAGAACACATTTCGATCATTTTTGAAATTTTTGTCTGTTTGTCTGTTTGTCTGTTTGTCTGTGAGTTTGTGCACGCATCACTTAAAAACTACTGAACGGATTTTGATGGACATTTCACAAAAACATGGTGCTTAACTTAACTTAACATTTAGTCTTTATTTCATCGCAATCGGCTAACTCAATCAAAAGTTATAGACATTTTTAGTTTTCAAATACATTAGTTAGGTAAGGTTATTATGCAATATATTGCTTAAAGTAGTATTTCCGTACCTACTATTCAGATTGCGATGAGTTTGGACTACATTTGGAGCTGCGAGTAGGAATTGGAGTGGGAGTGGGAGTGGGAGTGGGAGTGGGAGTGGGAGTGGGAGTGGGAGTGGGCGTGGGCGTGGGCGTGGGGCGTGGGATTGAGAGCGGAAGCGGAAGCGGTAGCGGAAGCGGGAGGGGAGCGGGAGCATAACCGGAGCTGGACTGGAGCGGGAGCCCGTACCAGTGAATTTTAGTGTTTGAGGGGTTGATGGGAGAGTTGAGGAACTGGACCTGGACCTGGATATGGACCTGAACCTGGACCTGGACCTGGACCTGGACCTGGACCGGACATGGAACTGGACCTGGATTTGGACCTGGACCTGGACCTGGACCTGGACCTTGACCTGGACCTGGACCTGGACCTGGACCTGGACCTGGATCTGGACCTGGACCTGGACCTGGACCTGGACCTGGACCTGGACCTGGACCTGGACCTGGACCTGGACCTGGACCTGGACCTGGACCTGGACCTGGACCTGGACCTGGACCTGGACCTGGACCTGGACCTGGACCTGGACCTGGACCTGGACCTGGACCTGGACCTGGACCTGGACCTGGACCTGGACCTGGACCTGGACCTGGACCTGGACCTGGACCTGGACCTGGACCTGGACCTGGACCTGGACCTGGACCTGGACCTGGACCTGGACCTGGACCTGGACCTGGACCTGGACCTGGACCTGGACCTGGACCTGGACCTGGACCTGGACCTGGACCTGGACCTGGACCTGGACCTGGACCTGGACCTGGACCTGGACCTGGACCTGGACCTGGACCTGGACCTGGACCTGGACCTGGACCTGGACCTGGACCTGGACCTGGACCTGGACCTGGACCTGGACCTGGACCTGGACCTGGACCTGGACCTGGACCTGGACCTGGACCTGGACCTGGACCTGGACCTGGACCTGGACCTGGACCTGGACCTGGACCTGGACCTGGACCTGGACCTGGACCTGGACCTGGACCTGGACCTGGACCTGGACCTGGACCTGGACCTGGACCTGGACCTGGACCTGGACCTGGACCTGGACCTGGAACTGGACCTGGACCTGGACCTGGACCTGGACCTGGATTTGAAGTCTGAATGGAAGTGGGATAGGGAGCGGAAGTGGGAATGGGAGCGGATCGTGTAGTCCACGCGAGCGGAGCCGCGGGCACAGCTAGTATTTAAATATGTACAAAGAATTACAATAGGTCATTAGGTAAATCAAAATAGTTATACGTAGCTTACAAACTAAATTAATAACTCAAAATAAAAATAGAAATTAAATAATCAAAATAATTAAGAACAGCAATTATTTACAGGTCAAATTTCATAATATTAAATCATTTTTGTAAAACTAAATAATACAGTGCGCGTATTTCCCAATGCCCTACAAAACAAAATTGTGCTTTACCAATATGATTTACTGGATTATAATTGTAAGCATCCTTTCCCCTTCCTGGCAGCGAAGACATCCGTTATGTTAAGTGGAAGCAGTCCTTAAATCAAATCACTCTTTATTTTGTCAAAAAAGCTAAAGCGATATAACTCTGCAAATACACATTTGTGGTTTATGTTCATGCGGTTTGTTGGATATTTTATATTCTGTTATTTGTATGAATGTGCTGCAAAGTCAAAATCCGTATATTGCTTATGAGCTTACGTTTGCTACATTTACATATTTAATATTAAATTATATATACAGGGTGTAAGGGACGGTCTTCCGAAAACTTTAACCATGGCTTCAGACCATCACCCTGAACATCGTACAGCAAGAATTTTTCGCCGGAAATAAAAAAAAAATTTCGACTCACCATACAAATTTTACAAATGACATGCCAGATTTGTATGAAGAGTCGATGTTATAACATATATATTTTAATAGATACTCATTCCTTTGATTCAGCGACCAGAAGTGAATCTTGATCCCAGCTACCAGAAAAAGATGCCGCCGTCTCTACTTATTCCATGAGATATACTTCGAATTAAAGGTCACACCACGAAGCAAAATAATTTTTCGCACCTCGAAAATCACCTCAAAGTTTCTACTTACATAATTGATACTAATTGGTTATTAAATTAGATAACATATGAGCTTCTGTTATTTAATTTGATAACCAATTAGTGTCAATCTAGAAAGTACAAACTTTGAGGTGACTTATGAGGTGTGAAAAATTATTTTGATTCGTGATATTATAACCTGTAGCTCCCTTTTATTCTTTTCAACTAGTCTTTTCCTGTAAAAACTTTGAACAAATAATAAAATAAATAATAATAAATTCTTTATTTGCTAAGAATAAGTACAATATTGGTCATAATATTAAAGTTTCTTCTATTCAGCGATACTAAAAATAGCATGCAAATGTCATGTCTTAAAACTAAGTAAAACTAGAAAACTTTCTAAGAATTCTTTAATACTATAAAACGTTGACTTGAGCACGCAAGAACACATCGTATTTCTATTAAATATTTGCTACCCGAATGCCATTCTATCCGCTTAGAAAGAGATTCTTAACCTAAATATATAAGATGCTTAAAATAGAAAAGTCTTATCACAATATGTATGACAATCTACTTCTAACGTTAAAGCCGAAGTAGGTATCGGACAGACAAAAGACATATATTTTTCCAGAAAATTTAGACACGACTTTTTTGCTGTAACCTTTGCAATCAAAACTCAGTCAAAATTCATATCCAATTTAACATGGCTGCGAGACTTGTTCGCGGCTGCGAATTAATTCTCTATTGTGTTACAACAATAAACGAAAATTGTCATAACAGAGAACGACCAGGATGCGTATTTCCATAATCCTGACGAGGTGTCCACTATAGAAACCATCTACCTACATCCCTGGACACAGAATCATATTATGAATGGTATAAACTTAAACTATTAACAATATCATACACTATTTTTTCTATGTAGAAAGTTTAGCAATTGTAATAATGGAATGTGTATATGTATGACCTTCAAAATGCGTCACGTTAACTTTAAAAGGTCCTGGCAGAATATCAGCGTCGCGCCGCTGGGCTGCGACATTATGCTGAGTCAGGGCCCGTTCTGCAGCACATAACAGCCCACACTGTTACCTGTATTAATGTTTGACGGCCTCCGTGGCGGAACGGGTAGCTCTCGGCCTGCCACGCTGGAGGTTGCGGGTTCGAATCCCGCTAGGGGCAAATGTTCGTATGATGAATATGAATGTTTGTACCCAAGTCTTGGATGTTTATATATTTATTTAAGTATGTTTATACGTTATCTAGTAACCATAACACAGGCTCCGCCTAATTTGGAACTGGATAATTGGTGTGAATGTCTGACATATTATTATTTATTTATTTTGTTTGTTGTACCTTTGTAACTTACTGTATTCCTATATGTATCACTGTGAGTATTTGTGCTGTGTTTAAGAATAAATGGATTATTTATCTATCTACAGACAAAAATTTCATAATAAAAACGATCGGACCTTTAGTACCATTTCGTAACTCTCATTAGTAAAAATTTGCGAAATAAACAAAATTATTGTAACAAATAGTTTTACCGAAAACTAAAGCTAATTGTGAGTGAATTGTCTAGAGACATGCAAATCCACGTAGTAGATACTGGACACTAGATAATAAAAAAAAAATTAACAAGTCAAAGTAAAGAAACGAGAAACTGAGTGAAAAGATACAATACAATACACTTTATTGCACAAACAAATACAGTTACACGTTATAAAAGTTACAAATAGTACAATTTAGGCGTTCTTATCGCTTTAAGCGATTTCTTCCAGACAACCTTTGGGTAGAAAATATTATGCCAGAGAAATTGTAGGTTGCGCTGATTAGGACATTTTAATGATAAATAGGTACTTATATGACTATAATAAATAAAATAAAATAAATAGATAATACACTTTTTTTTTATTAACTTAAAGCAATACTTAGGTATTATTAGAAACGTTATCTACAACCACCAATTCGTTCAGAGTTCAGACAAATTGCAACGATACAACTCGAGACTCATTGGAACGGTTTAGAAAATACGCGACTCCGCGTTATTAAAAATTCCATCATAGTGGATTGCCCGAGGGGCAGACGGTCTGAATGTGCTACAAGGTCATACAAAAGGTCTTTTCAGCTCTATTCATGCATCGGTGTGGTTACTGAAACTTGTATCAAGGGTTATGAAAGGTAAGGTAATGTTTACAACGACGGTGCCTTTTTCTTATCGTGTTTGTTTCACTTACCCTCATCATGGTCCCTCGTCTGCGCCGGGAACTTCGTATCGGCACACGGTTTCGCAAGAGTAATGCGGCACAATAGGCTACTCTATATAAGCCGTTTTTCTTGTCTCCATGATATGAAACGATTATCCTTCCTACTAATATTATAAATGCGAAAGTTTGGATATTTGAATGTTTGCATATTTGGATGTTTGGATGTTTATTATTCAATCACGCTTCAACCACTGGACGGATCGTGATGAAACTTGGCACACATATAGGTTAGGTCCTGGAATAGGACATAGGATAAATTTATCTGGAAAAACGGGAAATTCCTATGGGAAATTCATAATAATTTGTGATGTTAAGTTTTTTAGGGCGAAGTCGCGGGCAACAGCTAGTAATATAATACTAGTACATATTCAGACCCATTTCGCTGACACCACATTGCCATTGAATAGAATGACGTTGATGTTTGCATTTTGTTATCAAGTATATTTTGAAATTGATTTTAATATTATATACCTACTGACATAGATATTTCGTTATATACGTTGACATTATTTTAACTTCTTAATAAAAAAAGAGTTGGCTTGGTATTTAAATTTATTTAATGACGATCCATTTTACCATATTAGAATGACATGTATAATTGAATTTTTAACATGTAAAAGTTAAATAAACTAATCTGTCTACGATTGTCTATCTATTGTTTAATTACTATAGACAAAAAGCAAGTTTTTAAATATACTAATTAGTTTATGTTTAATTTTTTACATAATTAACACCTTATACATATACTAATTAGTTCTACTATACTTAAATATAAGCCCTTCCCATCCACAAAGTTACATTACATATATACATATACATACATTTGTCTAATCCCAAACTAAGTTTTTCTCCTGTACTATAAATAAATAAATATGTCAGACATTCACACCAATTCTCCTGTCCCAAACTAGGCAGAGCCTGTGCTATGGTTACTAGATAACGGATACACATACTTAAATAAATATATAAACATCCAAGACTTGGGTACAAACATTCATATTCATCATACGAACATTTGCCCCTAGCGGGATCCGAATCCGCAACCTCCGGGGTGGCAGTGCGAGAGCTACCCGTTCCGCCACGGAGGTCTAGCTATGGAAACTAAACAAGGATAGGACAATGTATAAATATGATATCCAGACAGGGAGAAACTTGTATAAACTGTACTAATTTGCCACCAGTGGGAATCGAACCCCCCGCGAACTCTGGCGCTTGAGTCCAAAGCTACTACAGCTAACGAGGCGGTCGATTAATCTAAAGTGCCGTACATGGAATTGAATCGTTCTGCAGCTATTAGGTATGCCAATAGGTATGGACACAGCTTGAAACATCCCTTTTAACAGGTTATCCCGCTAACTACCCATCATTATGACGGCTATTTGTACAGCTCCCGGCTGAACCACGTAACACACACGTGACTTGTTACGTAGATTATATAGAGTTACTAGTGTTGCCAGGTGTTTCAATTCATGGAAAGAAAGAAAGAAAAAACATTTATTTACTACCATAATTGGCACACACATAGAAAAAACCAACAAAGCAAGAAAAAGGAAAAAAAAGCATTATAAGAACTAGACAAAACAATTTAAAATGTGGAAGACACTATTTTCTTCTTCTCATTATACGTGTTCAGTTAGTAAATAAAAGCTTGTCTCTTACTACTCGTATTAGATTTTTCAAGGATTTTTTTTTCTCTATGTAGTTTAAGTTTCATTACAGTGATACTACTCTGACAAAAAAATAAGTAGCCCTCCTACTTACGTAAGGATAAAAATATACCACTATTACATAAGTTGCCGCCCCCATTATAAATGGTGGGCCGGCCACATTATTAAGTAGTTTGGTTACTTAGTAATGTGGCCGGCTACTGAATCAGTTGTAGGTGACACCATTTATAATGGGGGCGGCTATTATGTAATAGTGGTATATTTTTATCCTTACGTAAGTAGGAGGGCTATTTATTTTTTTCTCAGCGTAGGTATTGTGACAGTTGTCTTATGATTCTCAGCCTTTGGTTATCAGGTTGTCGGTCCATTCTTCACTCAAGAATCTTCTGCATTAACGGAAATCGCTACTGAGACTGATGTGGTCTGTCTACTGCTTCAGCTTTCTATTGATTTATATCAGCCCTGAGACATCCAGTATGGGACATAGGCCTTCTCCAATGAACGCTTCCCCAATATAAACATTGTTGCTGCTCATCTGTTGCTGAGTTTTACCCATAATAGCCACGCTGGGCAGATGTGTTGGCCATCGCTGTACTTGGCCTCGCACCGGTGACGCTGCTGCCCGCCCCTGGTCTTATAGCCGTGTTGTTGAATGGTTATACTGCCATTGATGGTCGCCATGGCTTCATTGATCAATCAGCAGGAAGCACCGCGTGCAGGTAAGGTTGGCATTCGGAGCACATGATTTCTTTGCGCTCCCTTACACCCCCATTTCTATTGATTGCTTTTTATTAACTATTATTAATTAGGTTGGCACTACGAGCTATCCTGGTTATACAGGGTATACATGATGGATGAAATGTATTAATACTAATATTAATTATTAAAGTTAAACAAATTAAATAAATCACTTATTATTTTCTACACGCCGTTTCTGCCTGCACGGAGTTAAAATAAACGATAAAAATAACCTTTACATGTAAACTTTTAACAAACCATTAATTTAAAAAAGATTTAAGTATCATGTGAAAATTTACGCCCTGTTTAATGGTGTCTGGTACCTGGAATATTATTTCAAAAATGCGCCGCTTTTGTTATTTACCTCTATATCCAATCTTCGGCTGGACCCGGCAACACTAGATAGTTTACGGTCTTCACGTTGGACAGAACTACAAATTGCCCGGACACAGTTACATCCGCGCGAACATTCACCGGGCTATCGAAATCAATTTATTATAGAATAGTGCGAGGAAACAGATAGTTCACAGTTTATTTCTGAGAGTACAATTTGAGTGAAGTGTTGCTTGAAGCCAGAACAGTAGTGCTATTCTCTAAAATACAATCTCACTGGTGAGTCTCACTCAAGTGACTTCTCACTTTGAAACTACTGGTAATTCTGTAAACATTCCAGAGCACTATCGATGTAAAATGAACAAAGAACTCACTTCACGTCGACAGTGCTCTAGAATGTTCACAGAATGCCAATGGATTAGGTTTCGAAGTGAGTGAAGTCACTTGAGTGAGACTAGCACGTGAGTTTGTATTTTAGAGAATAGCACTATTGTTCCGAGTACTTATAGACTGACAACCTAACGAAGGCATAGAACAAGATAAGATCTCGACAACGCATCGCTTAAACAGCTGGTGTTTAGAAATTTTGCATCGAGCTTCCTCAAGTGACGTAGGCAAAAACTAAGACGGAATTTTTCACATACCCGAAAGAATTAGCAAGCTGAAGTGGCAGTCGGCGAGCCACATCTGTCGCAGAACCGATGGCATTTGGGTAGTGGAGACCGCGGATCGGAACTCGCAGGGTGGGACGCCCCGCCGACAGATGAACCGACGACCTGAAAATGGTGGCAGGAAGCTGTATGATGCGGAGGACCAAGTGTGGTGGTGATAATTGAGGAAGGCTTATGTCCAGCAGTGGACTACTGAGGGCTGATATAACGATGTTGACAATGTAACATCTCTATCATATTACTCTGCATTAAATCGAGTTGTAGTTGCCGTGTAAGTCAATTTGTCGGCGTCGCGGTGAGCATCGCGGTAATCCAGTTCAGACTGGATCGATGTAGTTTGGTGTCATCCTGGTTAATAGGATGGCCATGCCTAGATTTGTAACAAGGTTATGGCAGATAATACTAAATAATATTACGTAAAGAAGCTACATGTCATATAAGCTGTATAACTTAGTTGGACTTTTTTTTGTCCAATTTGTGATATCGTAGAACTAACAGTATGACTAACTCCTCCACAGCCAGTTTAACGTCGCTCGAAAAATGTAGTACAGCTAGCAGTACACACTACTGGGCTCCCGCTGCCCGCCCGGTGCCGAATGACAGACGCATTCAGTCAGAAAGAGAAGTACTTATGTTTATTCTAATAAACTACTAAAAACTGTTAAAAAAGTATTACCAGAACTGTTCGAAAAAAAACTAAATTTATGTAGGTATTTGATGTTTTGGACAGCAGATGTTATTTCAGTTTTTGGCAGCAATCTTCTGTACTTTAAATTTTTATGTTCTTAGCTTTTCATATCATTATAATCTTTTGTAGTCTTGATTCCATGATAAAATAAGAGAAAATATTGGCCGTTACAGTTCCCAGCAACTCGATTACTCGCTCTTGATGACTCTTCTTTACGACTATCGTAAAACATCCCCCCAATATGACTGTTTGTTTGCAAACAATAACGCTTTACCAAAAATATGAACCGCACTCCGCAGGGCCGTAACGAGGGCAGCCAATACCCAGGCGCAAATATCAGTGGGCGAAAAAATAGTATTCTAATAATTTAACATAACTGACATGTACTAGAAGACATACAAACAAGAAAGTAGACACCGTTGGGACAGACGTGTATTAAGGAATAAAAAATTGGTCTTCAAGCACACCCTCGACACGTCATATACTCGAACAGATTTAATTACCTGCTACTATTACAGAACACTAATCTGTCCGTTTGTGTGTGTGCCAAAAACGAACGAGAGAGGGACAACGTTGTACGTCAACACAATAAATGCTTCTCTTTCTAACCGTCTGCACTAAGCATCTTGCTAATTGCTTACGTGCGGGCGACGTTAACTGTCGGGGGAGAGTCGCTTCTTTACGAAGTAATATTTAGTATTCTCTGCTTCTAGTTTATCATAAAGTCACTAGTCTCTCTCTAATCTGTCATTAGCATCCCTTGATAACCAACCCTTTGATATAAAAACAGACTGATAATCTAACAAAAAGAAACAACTGCATTAGTAATGCAGATAACCTAGTGTGGGCCACGCCAGTGCATTCCGGAAGGCCTATGTTAAATAGTACTGAGAGGCTAATACTGATATAATTTCATATGTCGCCGATAGAGTAGTATTTACTAGCTGTCTGCCACTGACAAATAAATATGCCCACAACAGGATCGTAAGTAATTAAATGAATCTAAGAAATAGATATAATTATGTATTAGTAAGCAGTCGCTAAAATAGCTAGGGACATTTAATACATCCCTGGCTCTTTGACAAACGCCGTGGACAATTTCATGGACAACATTTTCATTTCGATGAAACTTTTTAATTTACGGTTGGACTGTGTGTTGTTGGAAAACGGGATTAATCTCCAGTTATTACTTTCATTTTGAACACATAAAACAGTTATTCTATGCCATTGTTAATAGTATTTAACATGGAATAAGGAGATATGGTGTATTTTTAAGGCTGAGGCTCAGATCACTTTGAGTCACCCAGTCAACCAATGGACAAGAAAATAAAGGTGTAAATGCTAATTTCAATCTGTATCCTATATAGTGTATCTAGACACGCGGCAGCATGTAAAGCCAAGTTCAAGCAAAGGAAAAGGAACTAGCGACACAGCAACCTAGTTTACCAGCAAACCAATTTTTTAGAAAAGTAAGATATAAAAACAAGAACTTGCGTGTAACATAAAGAAGATATGTTGATTAGCCAAATACCTATAACTTGTATGTGAAAACTAGCCAATTCCAACCTTGAGCTTCAATTTTAACCTAAGTTATCTGTTTTGTGTAAAATTCGACTGACCAAATTTAAGAAGTTATATTTTTAAAGAGCAAACATTGTTGTAGCAGAAACAATCAAGAGATTGTATTTTAAATTTACTTTAGAATATTGTATGTTCGTATAAATACATTTTAGGGCTATCTACAGAACTTGGCGCCCATTTAGATCTCAATTTTTTTGCCGGCGAAGTCGACAACCACGTATATTCTTAATATTGAACTTGGTTCCCATTTTCACATTTATGTTTTTGATGGGATATTCTTTACTGTACATACTAAAACTAAATACAATTATTAAAATGTAGTGTAAAACGGCGGGATTATCTCTAAAAAAATCTGCTGAACAGTGTGTAAAAGTTCAATTACTGTAAACTAGAACCAGATTATTCTGCAAAAACTTATCAACTTCTTGGGATATTTTGTCGCATAGAAATTACAAACCATGACCCAATATTACACCGGTTAGTAGGTCATTTATCTTAGGCGGCAACACTGAGATCGACGCTGCAGATTAGAAGTCCTATAGGTATATCAGTAAAGACCTTAATAAAGTAAACAATCATCACTAAATACGTCCACTGCTGAACATAAGCCTCCCCAATAGAATGCCACTTTTGATGGGCTGTCCATTGGGGCATTTGCCATAATCACCACGCTTCGCAGGCGGATTGGTGATCACAGTAATGATCTTAATATACATACGCTGCAGCGAAGCCAACTCTGGTGCAATCCCTTAGTCGCCTTGATGACACCAACGGGAAGATTGGGGGTAGCCCTGTTCTAATCAAGAAACCGCACGACCAAGTAAAAAATACCACAACAAAAATATTTCATGCAATCACGAAATACGCGAGTAAAACCGCAATGGTAAGCTACTCACGATTATGATTAATCGAACAAACGTATATCCCCAGGGAATCAGGTTTACCAGAGCAGTCGGTCGATATTTTAAAAATCTCCCGGTGCCGGTGGGGTGCGCGGGGTAAACTTAATTTTACCTGCTATCCAATTTCCGCTACGCCAGGGGGAGGCCCTGATTATTGGAAAGATATACATCACCATCTCTCTTACTTCACTTTAGACGTATGATGACAGTGTAAGGAAATAAAACGTTTTCTCTAGAAAAATAACTTTCAGAGCTTAGAAATACTTCAGGCATATTTTAGGAAGTTTATTATTAGATCACCGGTGTTTTTCTATACTCGGTGGGATTATTTCTGAACCGTAATGCATAAGTTACGATCTAATGATGAACCCTAATACCTAAAACGGTTTGATAGACAAATGCCTAATTTGCAAAATAACTATGTATCGAGTTTAGAAAGAACCAATTCTCTAAATGCCAAGTTCGCAAAAATATTGATTCGTATAACGGCACATAAAAAGAACAAAAAATGTCTTAAAGCAGAGCCTTTTATGAACTGGTCCCTTTGTGAATAAGGCATTCCACGAATTGGTATTTTCTAGATACATTTCGCGAATTAGGCATTTGTCAACCAAACCCCGAAAACTACGTGATTGATGTTGTATTTTCTCAACGTTGAATATTATACAAGAGTTTTTTAAACAAGTTATTTACACGGCTAAATTTAGGTAGGTATCTCCCCTTTTTATGATAATTCTAGAATGTTTACAAACCTTACAAATAAAGTGATTACTTTGTGACCCCTATAAGTTTACGACAACAAAAAATGTTAGAAAAACTCAAAAAATTCTATGTCGGAAATCCCCTTTTGAAATTTGAATGATACGGGATTACTTCGCGAGGAAATATTTATGCGGTGCTACCATTGATCTCCGTTGGACGAATGTTTTTCGAGTTTGTGCGAAGTAGCAGCCGATAAAAACGATACGGCCTCACCATACAATTTTCTCACTAATTGATAAAAGGAAATATATTTTTTTGTAACATAAACAAATACCAGTTTTTCAAAATACTAAATTTAAAAATATACAAAAAAGAATCTAGTTTCGGATTAAAAAAGTGTATGAAGTATTCATTATTTACTAGGGTTTACTTTTACATAGGTTATGTTTATAGCTGGTTTATGATACTACATCATTATTCAAAATTACATGCAAATCAGTTGAGTTGAAGAGGAGAACCCTGGAGTAAGAGAATCACTTTATACTACTTACTAGAAACATCATTCTAACTAGCAGCAACTAGCTGCACTAGCAGTGCGTTCTCTCTCTCTCTCTCTCTCTCTCTAGCTGTCTCTCGTTTACTTGTAAGATGAAAATGTTTTGTGACAGAGAAGCAAGCATGGCACGTTTTAGACAAATGTTTTGATATGCACCTAGATATAATTATATTTTATTCTAGGTAATCAAAATTGTACTGTATTATAGAGCTATTTGGTTTGTTATATTTTACATTAGAGTCATTTTCTTCGGATTATTGTTGGATATTGATTACGATTGCTTCGGCTTCGGCTTTGAATCATCATTATACGAGCCTGCCCTTGCCTCAAAGTGAGTTCCGACAGTAGCCCCGCAGTTGCACCCACTTTTCGTTGGGGTGCGTAAGCAATGGAGCGTAAACATTTGTTTGAAAGCTTCGAACACAGGGCGTATTTTTATGAAAATATATGTTCGCAGTAGTTTCGTTAGTGAACCCTCTGTGTGCGAATTTTCGGATTATGTAAATGTAAAAAGTTATTTGAATTCATAACGGATATATTTTTTCGCCACATTTCAATTTAGATGTTGTTTGGCGGTACACCAAATATTCCAATTACTTTGTCGTCTGTCTGCATTTATTACCAGTGGTAGTAATACTTATGACCTGCTCCAGATTCCTATCAACTATACTTAAATGAAAGTACACAGTTATAAATAATTGATCTTGATGGTAGAATGGTAGAATGAAGTGGAGAAGACTATTTCTTCATAGTTTTACCGTTATTTCTCAATTTAAGATAACAAAGAGTCATGTTATATGGACAAGGCTTGATACCGGTAGCAAACAATACTATCGAATCTGTCTCACAGTTGCAGTGGAAGAGATCATAACTACTTACCGTCTAACTAGCTCAAATATTTTTTTTAGATCTTTATTTGTTGAGGGTTTTTCTATAAAGGAAATGTCACCCTCGTAGTATTTGCAACTACTTAACTAACAAATATAATACAGTCTACGCTTAATACTTTTCTGCACAAATTTGTACATTGAAATGGTAGTATGTGAGGTGGGAAACCCCAGGACACTATACAAATACACACCTCACAGCAAAAGTTAATCGAACTAAAAACACTTAAACCTTCAGTATCGTTCCGGAAGCACTCCATGATAATATGGTATATAAGCCATCTTCAACCACTTCTCACTCGGTACAGTTAGGTGTTCCCACCTTGCACATTAAGTGACCTAAGTTATTCAATGGGATATGTCCCTAACGAAGGCGAAAGGTCATTATAATGTCCTGCCTGCTCATCTTGGTCCCATTATCATCATCATCATCATCAGGTTATTTTTGTCTCCACTGCAGGAGCACAACCCTCTCTCCTCTGCCGGAGACAGACGGAGGATTTGGCCTACACTCCCCGCGCTGGCCAGACGGGTTGGGGAGGCCTGATTGATGTTTTATAATGTATTCCCTTAGTCGCCTTGTACGACATCCATGGGAAGAGTTGGAGTGGTCCTATTCTACTCTACCGGAAACCACACGGCATATCATATCATACTTATTTTAATAGTTTAAACTAAAATAATGTCGTGAACCAACTTTTAACATTTTAAACTACCAGCACTGTCTGAGGTCGAACTGAAAATCTACCCACACATTTTAGAGTTGTGGGTGACTTATTTGCGAAGGCGGAAGTTAGCCACGCGATATGTTTGCTCAGACTTTTGCTTACGAACACGGCTACGAGAGGATTTGAGTCTCGCTTTTCTACTTTGTTTCAACCTTTACAGATGAAAACTTGTATTTTTAACATTTAGGTTGAAGTCCAAACAATTCTGTGCATCCAGTGAAAAGGATCTAAACTTAGAGAATGCTGCTTTTCAGGATTGCTTTAATGAAGGTTTTAAATAACGTTTTCATTTTTTTTCCTAACAATAGTTAAATATTCCCTCATATTTCATAAATACCATTGAATCTTTTTCAAGAAAAAAATCATTCATAATTTTTAATATGAATGATTTTTTTCTTAAAATTATTGATAGTTAAAAAAGGAATTTTATGATGAAGAATTTTATTAAAATGACGACGGGGATTAAACAATCATTATGTGCATAATTCTGTAAACATCGTACCTAATGCATCATCGGTCTTGATTTTGGAACAAGTGCAATCACATTCCGAAATAAATCATCACTAGTACCTTATCCAATGATGATAAAATTAAAATTAGAACGAACTTCATCATTTATTATTATATCCCACTGACTGTACAAGGATTTTCATACAAAACTGTACTTGTAAGGGATTCAACCACAAAAGTTTCTATTGCAGTCTCAGAGGATTTTTCAAGACGGAGTACTTTCAGAAACGAGAAAAAAGTCATCAATTCGAAATTCGGTGTCCAAACCTGACGTTTACACACAACTTTTTCCCCTTATTTAGACAACTCCGCATTTTGTAACGACATTGGTACAAGCTCACGATGTAAGCAAAAAGGAAGCTTGACAATGAAGCAAACTTGTTTACTGTGACAGCGCCCCACGCACTTCGCAAGTTCGTCTTTCAAAAGTTTTTTGCTGATGACCCCTCCTATTGGTTCTCGATCCAATGTGTTATTTCTTCGTCTAATATTCGAGGAGTTAAAACTGCTTGTACCTTTGATACAAATGCACTTGATAGAGAAAAGGTTAAAAATATAATATATATCTCCTAAAGAATGTGCAGAGGAGAGCAAAACTACCGCATACTTTCAAAAGATTGGAATACGAAACTAGATAATCGCGCCTGAACCTTACTACTCTCAAAGAACGCAGAGAAAGAGGAGACCTAATTGAGACTTTCAAGATTTTGAACAATCACTACAGCACATCCAAGTTAAAGAATATATTTAATTCACTGAACGATTCAGAGGACATAATATGAGATTACAAAGATCAAATGCTCACCTGAACCCTCAAAGATTTTTTTGTTAGCAACAGGGTTGTATCCAGATGGAACAAGTTGCCAGAATCTGTGGTAACTGCTGCATCAATAAACATGTATAAGAACAGACTGGATAGTTTCTTAAAGGAAAATAATCAAGTCAACTAATGATATGGAAGCACCTTTATATAAGCTGCTTTCCAATTAAAATAAAATAAAAATATACTTCGTATCGGTTTCATTTAAAATTTAGCCGTTCCTGCACACGAGTTCTCGAGTGGAGACCGCGACTGGGAAAGCTTAGTGTGGGACGCCCCCTGGCTAGGGAGCGACGATCTGCGTAAGGCGGCTGGCGCACCTTGGGAAAGGCCTATAGGTCAACAATGGTCTCTTTCAAGCTGATGATGATGGTCCACCTGCACTTACCTAAGGTCTACTCCGTACTCCATAATATCCGTCGATCTAAAAAACTATTTTGTACTCTCTAAAAGGACAAGTGATTTTTTTATGAACGTTTAAATGTGAAAGACGCCAAACGTTTATAATGTCCTATTACCCGTTAGAAAGTGCAAAATAGCTTTTTGTATGACGGATGTAATCCGTAATGCTTGCGGAGTAGGCCGCTGTTAGCTGTCTTGCACGTGATTTTATTGTTCTTTTTGAGTTGGGTTATATAAAAGTTTAATTTTTCATTCATAACTTTCTTCATTCCATACCATAACTTCATCGTCATTGAATAAGGTGATAGGGCTCGTCACTTACCTAATTCGGAATTTTGATTGCACAACTTACTACTAAAGTTTCCTTAAGTGTACTTAGTCTTGACCCATTGTTCGAATTTTTGTACATTTAGCCACTCCGTTTACTTTACGTTTACGCGTCAATCGTTCAAAATTTTGATCCCTTGTGAGATCTGAGGATATTCTCATACTATTGTCGCTTTTAATTTTATTCGAGAAATCGATTAATGGTAAAGGTTATTCGTATTTGAAGTACACAGTACTGGATACCAAGGCCTGTCTGTATTCAAAACTTTGCTCTCGTTCGTTGCTCAGTTTCATTTGTTTACGTTTTTTGTTTGCTTTCTCCTTCCAACATATTGTGCAAACTTTGATTAAAGCTCGTCGCTAACACTTCATTCAAATTTAACGAATTATACTGTGTTACATGCATAATACTTTAATTCTAAAGTTCAGACAGTACCTGCTGTAGAGAATGCTTATTTATGTAGGTACTTAAACCATAATTTTTATTCCTACAGAAATTTTGTAAACAAAGTTATGTCTGTATCTTTTCAGGGTTAGGAAACCAGGATCTTTCGGAAAAATTCAAAATAAAAACATCTAATAAATAAAATCGTAAACTTCGCGTGTCTGTACATTGAAGATATTTGCAAAAAAAAAATTGGGGGGTCTAAGGATAAGCAACAGAACACATTTCGATCATTTTTGAAATTTTTGTCTGTTTGTCTGTTTGTCTGTTTGTCTGTTTGTCTGTTTGTCTGTTTGTCTGTTTGTCTGTGAGTTTGTGCACGCATCACTTTAAAACTACTGAACGGATTTTGATGGACTTTTCACAAAAACATGGTGCTTAACTTAACTTAACATTTAGTCTTTATTTCATCGCAATCGGCTAACTCAATCAAAAGTTATAGACATTTTTAGTTTTCAAATACATTGGTTAGGTAAGGTTATTATGCAATATATTGCTTAAAGTTGTATTTCCGTACCTATACTATTCAGATTGCGATGAGTTTGGATTACATTTGGAGCTGCGAGTAGGAATTGGAGTGAGAGTGGGAGTGGGCGTGGGCGTGGGCGTGGGATTGAGAGCGGAAGCGGAAGCGGGAGGGGAGCGGGAGCGGAACCGGAGCTGGACCGGAGCGGGAGCGGGAGCGGGTATGGTACCAGTGTAATTTGAGTGTTTGAAAATTGGCATAACTTTTGACTGAGTTACCCGATTACGATGAATTTGTGGTATACAACAAAGTAATGTTGGTCAGAATTTGGATTGCGATGGATTAGTTACGAGGACTACATTTGGAGAGACGAGGGAAAGAGGTTTGAGGGGAGGGTTGAGGGTTGAGGGGAGAGCTGAGCAGAGGGTTGAGAGGAGGGTTGAGGGGAGTGTTGAGGGAAGGGTTCAGAAGAGTGTTGAGAGGAGGGTTGAGGGGAGAGTTGAGGATCTGGATCTGGACCTTGAACTGGAACTAGGCCTGGGCCTGGGCCTGGCCTGGACCTGAACCTGGACCTACCTGGACCTGGACCTGGACCTGGACCTGGGCCTGGACCTGGACCTGGGCCTGGACCTGGACCTGGACCTGGACCTGGACCTGGACCTGGACCTGGACCTGGACCTGGACCTGGACCTGGACCTGGACCTGGACCTGGACCTGGACCTGGACCTGGACCTGGACCTGGACCTGGACCTGGACCTGGACCTGGACCTGGACCTGGACCTGGACCTGGACCTGGACCTGGACCTGGACCTGGACCTGGACCTGGACCTGGACCTGGACCTGGACCTGGACCTGGACCTGGACCTGGACCTGGACCTGGACCTGGACCTGGACCTGGACCTGGACCTGGACCTGGACCTGGACCTGGACCTGGACCTGGACCTGGACCTGGACCTGGACCTGGACCTGGACCTGGACCTGGACCTGGACCTGGACCTGGACCTGGACCTGGACCTGGACCTGGACCTGGACCTGGACCTGGACCTGGACCTGGACCTGGACCTGGACCTGGACCTGGACCTGGACCTGGACCTGGACCTGGACCTGGACATGTACCTGGATTTGAAGTCTGAGTGGAAGTGGGATAGGGAGCGGAAGTGGGAATGGGAGCGGATCCTGTAGTCCACGCGAGCGGAGCCGCGGGCACAGCTAGTCTATAATAATGATAAGTTACTAAAATATTACGTGTGTCTACAATGATTTGAGAAAGAAATGAATGCACATATGTACTACTTTTGACCAGTAGAGTCGGAGTTTTTAAATGTAGGATGCCTGTCAGACAGGCAATATTTATTTTAGTTAATATTAATGTAAACTAAAACAAATATTGACTAATAAGTGTTATTTTAGTTTATCCGATTTTTTCGCCGACGAACTCCAAATTATCTTTGACCTGAATATTGTCAACTAAAGTTCAGTAACCGGACTCCTTAAAATATAAATATGTAATGTAATTTTAATTTAATTTGATAATTGCCAGACCCAAATAGGTTTCATGTAAGTTGTAACATCTTTTTATAACTACATGGAATGCAAATAAATACTTTGACTTGAACTCGTTTGTGGTGTATGCGGATATATTTCATGTATTCAATATGTAGTTGTGGGTGGATTCATTTCTCTCTCTCATAATTAGACATTGAAGCGTATGGCTCATTTATTTAATAACCCAGTATAATATTATGTTACACTTATTGTTAATGGAATTCATGGAATACAAATAAATACTTTGACTTGGACTCGTTTGTGGTGTATGCAGATATATTGTATGTACCCAATATGTGGTTGTAGGTGGATTAATTTCTCGCTCTCATAATTAGACATTGAAGCTCATTTATTTAATAACCCAGTATAATATTATGTTTCACTTATTGTCATCTATCTAATATCATAGCATTATCCCACTCGATTACTATAAAATATGGATACCTATAATAAGCTTTTTGTATAGTAAATGTAAGTTAGAATTAATTTTAGAATATAACTGTTGTTATCCTGAATAATAAAAAATAAAATAAATGGACATGTTTTTCTTGTACTCCTCAAAACTGCCCTTCATCCAGACACCCTACAGACTACTACTTAAGTAAGTAGTACTTCTCCCGTATGTTTGTAATTACACTGACTCTTATCCTTCAAATCAGAATACAGCATTGCGATCTAATTTAAATGACACCGAAATCAATTCTACCTATCTGTAGATATCTAGACCGTCTACCCATCATTTCGATGAATACCAGACAAGACAAAACCAATTCCCAAAACTCATAAACCAGTTAACTCCACCCACTGCCAAGTAAGAATGTAATAAAAAAAATTAATCTATTTATCTTCGTCTCTTGCAAATCCGATTCAAATATCGTGGAGTCGACAGTAACGCCCGGAGGAAATTAAAGATTCTATCCAATGCTAGAACTTAATCCCTCAGTAATAGTAAGCCAGAAAATTGCAAATTAAAAGGTACGAACTCGACACCAAAACCGGCTTTAAAAGCTTCACGTTAAAGCGGATATTCGCTTGGGATAGAATGCATTAGAGAGCAGATAAAAACGCTGATTCCCGGAAAGGTTCTGGATAGGTTCAATTAATTAAGGATGCCTATACGGACACCCTTATCGAGAGGTTACTTTCATGGGCTTTACAAAATTATACAATGTCCATTGGAGTAAGGGACACAAAGGTAATTGAATATGTATTGGAAAAGACAAAAGGTTTTTCAGCGCAATGTACTTGAAACCATATTGTCTTTGTTCTCATTCACATTGGCACTTGCTTGATTATATGGTACTGAATCAATGTTTAGTGATTTTTGCTTTGCTTGTAAGGTAAGCTCTTGCAGAAATTGGCAATACGAGAGAAAAAAAATGAGAGAAATATGAATTGTAGGTAAAAATAAGTACAATGGTTTCAATTTTGTACGCAAGATTATTAATACAAGAACTATTTTAGAAATTCAAAGAAAATTAATCAAATCATGTTCTAGATTTTTTTTTTTCAAATTTCTCTACAACTTTATTAAAAAAAATCTCACATTTATCCGAATAACCAGATTCATTATCTAAATCATTGTTATTAACGAGTGGAAGACTTTAAATGCTACTAAAAATAGAGATAGGTATTTTATGTTCTGACCGAAGTATGTCGACGCAATAAGGCAGAAACGTTGTAATACACACCGATGTACAATTTTTGCTATTGCAAATTCGGAATCAGAAAAGAAACTACATCGAATAATCTGGGTCCCGTATCTCTACGGCTAATAGAAAATACACGGGAAATACCATTCGGCGTAGTTTTTTTTATTTATTTCGAATTTGCAATAACAATAATTTTATATCGGTGTGGGTTACAAGCGTTTCCGTTTCTTTGCCTTAATATTGTGCTGTCTAAAGCGACTACTGAGCATGGTGCCAAACAGACAAATGCAGACACAATAACCAATTTAATGGCGATTGAACATAATGCCGACTTTTACATCCTACTTCCTACTAATATTACAAATAAAAAAGTTTAGATGTTTGGATGTTTGTTACTCTATCACGCTTCAACCACTGGACGGATCGGGATGAAACTTGGCACACATATAGGTTAGATCCTGGAATAGGATATAGGATAGTTTTTATTTCGAAAAACATCCTATTCCTACGGGAAATACATAATAATTTGTGATGTTAATTTGCCCACGCGGACGAAGTCGCAGGCAACAGCTAGTTATAAATAAATCGATCCCCCCCCCCATGAACACTACGCCAAGTAAAATTTGGGTCAATATTGTTTTCATCAAAATTGAGTCATCAATTCATCATATACTATATTACGCTCACTGATTTTACAAAGAAAAACAATATTTTTGATTTTATCTTTTTTTGAGTTTTGAGACTTGGTGACTCGATTTTGATAAACACATAATTGACCCAAATTTTAGTGGGCGTTGGTTTTGTTGGCACAATGCATTGGAAGTATCAATATACGTATGTTTCATATATGTAAACATACATAACAGCATATATTAACTTGTCTCAACCCAAACTAGGATTTTCTCCTGTACGATGAGAATTATACAAAGATAGAACAATTCACAAATGTAAAGTTCACATCAACCGGGACCAACTTGCATAAACTTATGTGTCCCTGGTGGAAGTTGCCAACCAGGCGGTCGAATGGCTCATAATGACACATTGCCGGGAACGCATGTATCACAAAATCAAAGACATAAACTGCAAGTCTGCAACTAAATTCAAATCCAGCAAATTATAGAGAGCACGTAGTTCGAATAGGAATAAGTTTGGCATCATTCGATGCAAATGCAAGTCGTGTTTATTATTCAAAACCAAACCTCTACCACGGAAATTGTATCGACTTGCCAGCTTCAATTTGTATATCGTCATTAGGGACTTGTATTTTGCCATAGACGTTTTTTTAATTGGCTTTGAAGGTTAAGTCCTTTTGAGCCAGTCTTAGATAGTTTTCTCAATTCATTCACTATTTGTTGTCAGATGCAGCTAGTATAACTAACTGTTTATTGGAACTATCTATCTATCAACGCATACGCAGCTCAAACAGTTTTTGTGTATAAATACTCGTACTCAAATTTCAGCTCTATCGGTCCAGTAGTATTCTAGTAATCCACCGAATACACAGACAGATAATAAATCTATAAGCCATTTTGACAGATCTCATCCTTAAAAATCGATGCGAACTCGCTATATAAAATCGATGCGAGTTATCATAGTAAGAGTCATAACTGCACAGTTGCTATTCTTTTTGTGGAAGTTCGCTTAATTTGCTTCTCTCGTGCATTGCTGCGTCAGCTGGGATCAAATGTTCAGTTTCATAAGCTGTATAAAACGAAAACGTGCACCGCTGGATTTCTAAACTTTTAATGTATCTTATTTAATGTACAGGGGGAAACAACAAAGAATAAAGTCCTTTTGTAACCGGCTTTTTAGTAAAACGTCTCGGACGAGCAAAGGCCCTAGCAAGTTTTTTAGATGGTGCTTAGATCTCATTGTCTAAAGACCCCTCCTAACAATTGCAAAGACTAAGGGCCGTGGTACCCGGGTTGGTTGTGCACTCGCCTCACGTTCTTGAGGTCGTGGGTTCAAACCCCGCCCGTACCAGTGGGGTTTTCAAAACATAAGTACTGTTTATTTATATTACCACACGCTTTTCGGTGAAGGAAAACATCGTGAGGAAAAAAAATCTAAGGCGTGTGTGAAGTCCACCAAATCGGCTTGGGGCACCGTCGGTGGACAGTGGTTTGGCACAAAAGATTCTGAAAGGTCGAAGTGTCGCCAGGTCTACTTGGCCCCCTAAGAAGATAAGATAAAAATGCAAAGGCTTATTCGTAGACGTGTCTATAGTCTGTACATAGGTAAAGAGACTGAAGATAACATACATAATTGCATTATCGGAGCCCCCCTCCCTCTCCTCCCATATGACAGCACCCGGTCGCACCGTTCGCACCAACCTAGAGCCGCCCCTGCACCTCTTTCGCCTTAACAGCTTGTTAATGATTGCCTTTGGACATATTATGTCTTCACTTAAAAGTAGTTACGCCCATAAGGTAGTTACTACTCATCTATTTATACAACAAAACAACAAATACTTAGGTACTTATAATCACATATACAAATTACATATACCAAAGTTGTCTGGCTCCAGTGGAATCGAACCCACGACCTCCTCGAGTCCAATGACCAAGACATTAGGCCAACGATGCGGTCCACTTAATTTCTACATTGTTGGAGAAACTATCACTCGCAACATTCAATACAACTCGCCTGTCCAGTCGGCTTGTGACCACGTCTAATGTGACCTGGTCGAAACGTGTGAAAGACCAGTGTATACTCGTAATGTGTAATAAACATTACCTAAACCAGTTCGAGTACAAAAACCTCGTCCAACAACCGTTTGATGTTAGAAAGCATAAAATTTTCGCCGCCGCTGCGTACTAAAGCGGGCTATACGATGGGATCATAAAATCTGGAAGTGTTAAACAATGTTATCAATGTAAAGTATCGTGTAACACCTACCCCCCTAAATTTCGCGTTGTCGGTTAAGTTTGAGATACAATGAGTTATAGTTGTCCAAGTAAGGGTATTAAATGGTGCTTATATACCTGACTGAGGCAAATACAGAGCCGAGTCCAAAGAGAGTGTAATGTTTGGAATGTCTCTAGTACAGAATTAGTCTACTATATCGCTCAACAACGTCTAACAACGTCTTTGTTGCACGTGAACATCGTTGAGCGTCGTTGTTGTTAACCAATTCTGTACATAACATATTCCTAAACCATTACACTCTCTTTGGACTCCGCACTCCCCTGGACTTCACATACAGGGCCGATGTTATACCATGTTTCTAATAGTTATTTAGTTACGCTACACGTGGTCTCCGGTTGGTACTAAAAGTGCATTTTTAAATTTTTTGTCAATAGTACCTATTTAATCGAAATTTCGTACTATAAATAACGTTTAAATTTGGTTAAGCTTGGAAACCGGATTTATATTTCATATAAAATTGTACTACTCGTACCTATTTGTAACTTTTATAACTTGTAACTGTAATTGTTTGTGCAATAAACTGTATTGTATTGTATAAAAGGCGTCATATTTATGTTGAATAATTAGTCACAATATATTAATGTCACTACATCGAAGTCTAAAAATCACAGTGGCTCACTACGACATGCTGGTGATTATAAACCTGAGTGTATCCTTAACTTAAGTAGCAATGAATACCAACTTCGGGGGCGGTTAACGTTACACTTAATTGTTCGTAAAACAAAAGTTTCGGGAGCCGATAACGTATAGAAGGGGAAGGGTACAGCGTAACTCGCAAGTTTGTAACTCAGGGCTTTGGAGCAGGAGACACTACGACTAAACTGTTCTACGAAACTGCTTTCTAACAAAATACAAATGCATATAAAAGCCTAGCTTTTTCAACACTGTTCAAGCGCTACCAAGGACTGGAGAGAAGAAGTCTGTATCATGGAAAATATATTCTATTATATTTATTTATTTATTTATTTAACTCTTTATTGCACACACACACAGATAAAACAAAAAATAATACATTAAAAGAAACACAAGTACAAAGGGCGAACTTATCTCTGAGAGAGATTTCTTCCAGCAGACCCGCGAGAGAGATAATTAAAATAAGAGAGGCAGACGTAGTGTGTACGTAAATAAAAAAACATATACATACATACACTAATATAAACTATATATATTATATTATGACACCAAGGCAGGAGTGTTTTATGCAGTTCCATCCAAGAATCCCTTCAGTTCCTTGAAACAGAGTAGGTTTTCTGAATTGCGACTCCACTTTCGGTCTGCAACCTTTTTTTTATGAAAGATTTGAATTTAGGTAGGTACTTATATATTTTATTTCCAATTTTTAGTCTAACTTTTTAATGGTTAAATTTTGGTGTATTTCTTCAATTAGTTATTTTTAATAATATAATTGAATACAACTTATATATAAGTATAATATTATAGTAATAAAATCCTACGCCAAAAGTCCTAAATACCTTACTTGAGGAGATCCAACAAATATACCTACTGCTGTGAACCAAAAATGAAAATTTTATTAAAAAAATATTTTACCACTGTAAAGACTTAAGCTATGTACTGTATATTTTCCTTCTTTATTGTCATAATTAAATACTAACCAAATAACGAACTCCCTCATCCACAGATAAAACTTAGAGGTTTACGTGGTAGGGACTAAATTGTAATTTTGAATACCTAATAAAAAAAAACATTTTTAATAAAAAAAAGTACGAAGTAAATACAAACAACGAGTGCTCTCGTTGCCTATAATTAGGTTGGCATTTAGACAATGCACATTTTGTAAGTTCCCTTATAATAATCGATATATACTCTGTTCGTAACCTAATATAAAAAAAATTATACCTCCACCATGCCTCTGCATTTGGAAATTATGTTTTTTCCACATCATAGAGATTACTTGACATTTTGCGTACAAGATACAAATTTCACCTCGACGGTCCTGTAGCTTCTGATTTATGAAGACAGACGGAGAAAAAGTTTTCATGGAACCAAAGACCTTCATCCGCAACCGTATGATTTCCGGTGTCGTTAAGGTGACTAAAGGATTGCACCAGGGACGGGCAGAAGCGTTCTCCTGTGTGTATTAAGACAATTACTGCGATCACCAATCCGCCTACAAACCGTGGTGATTATGGCAAATCCTCTAATAGTCAGTCCACCAAATGTGGCATTCTATTGGAGAGGCTTATGTTTAGCAGTGGACGTATTTCGGCTGATGATGAAATACAAAACAACAAATAACAGCATATATACCTACTAAGGCGGTGAGCTCGGCGGTGCTAGTTTACGATGTCGTATATTACCGCGGTGAGTGTTACATTGTAACCGAATGATGGGTGGTGCAAGCTATGAAAGGTGGTGAAAACTATTCACTAACTTGAAAGGTTTGTTAAATGAATGGTTTGTTACTGGAATTCGGACAGAACGCAGCCTACAGAAGGCACTTTCTGAGAGATAGGTCACAATGGCAATATTAATATAATATTGAGCAGCCCCTTATCCGATAAGGCAAAACACTTATATACGTTCGTTACGTTATCTCTCAGAATGAGGTCTGAATAGTATGACAAATTAGTGTTTCCTTACGAGACTGGCATTGAATTTAGCGAGGCACAAGCCTAAAAAAAGATTTAAATTTTTTTTAGTTTTCGATACATATATCTCCTTTTTATACCGCATTCAGTGAAAGCAAATAAATCATGTTTTATTTGCGTTTACTAGTCGCATTTTATTATGCGCGTTAAGTTCAAAAGAGACGTTACGATTCTATCTCGTTCCAATGTAGCCATGATAATTTTTCTCTAAATAATAATTAAGTATAGGTATTCAATTTTTTTTCTAAAATCTTGCGCTCTCTAGAGACGGGTTTAATTGAACACGCATTACTTGATTTTGATCATGACACGTCATGTACGTCGGTCTACCTGGCGGCGGAGCGTCCGATACTAAGTTTGCCTATTCTCGGTTTCCACTCCAGAACAAGTGAACCTGAAGAAGAAGGTCGGAAGCTGCCGGATGCGGAGGGCGGAGAACCGTGTGTGGTGCCCGTAGGCATTCATTGGGGAAGGCCTATGTTCAGCACATTTTGATTGAAACTCACCGCTGCGCTCTTAGCTTAAACCGCCTAGCAAATATGAGGCAAACAATTTATTGTATTTTACAACTATCCTACCCCTCGCAACATGATTTTTCATTACTCTTAAATACCCGTGCGCCGTAACTTCATAATGGCCTTCATGATACCATTTTGCTCGAGACGATGAAGTAATAGCTGTTTTTTGTCAGTCTGAAGCGAGGTAAGGACGTATATTCAGTTGCTCTTCTATAGCAAGATTTGAAGTATTTTTCTTTTATGCCAGAAGGTGACCGTCAGCGTGGCCGTAGCCGTATACTTCATACAAATCCCGCTTCCCGCAGCGGTACTCTGTAAGAAGTGTCTCATACTAAATCGAACAATACAAAAACCTGAGCCCGCCTCCGCCACGCATTCGATTTCTGTGTTTCGGGTATTAATCACACTCATGTCGTAAATTCCTTATTATCATAAACAGGTCGATGCCGTGTGGTTTCCGGTAGAGTAGAATAGGACCACTCCAACTCTTCCCGTGGATGTCGTACAAGACGACTAAGGGAATTATAAAACATCAATCAGGCCTCCCCAACCCGTCTGTGTAGGACAAATCCTCCGTCTGTCTCCGGCAGATGAGAGAGGGTTGTGCTCCTGCAGTGGAGACAAAAATAACCTGATGATGAAACAGATCGTACATTACCTAAAATCGTAGGTAACAACAAATTAGTAATGTAGGTATCTATGACATTTCATAACTTGCGGATAGGTAATGGTTTTTGTTTATATTTTTGACGTGATATTTAAAATAGCATATGAACACATCCGCATTCGCGGTGGACTACATACTTATTGGATTTTCCATCATATTTCTACATTTTACATCTCAATCAATACTTTTTTCTTTTATTTAAAAAAAACTGTTAGGTACGAGTATGTACTCTATAATAAAGCTTGTTCAAAATTCTTGCATTTTATTCTACAAAATTCAATGCAAGTCAAAGTTAATCCTACGCGCATTGAAAAAACTCAATGTTACGCAGAACCGCTAAATCACGCATAATGATAGTCATGCGTGATTCGCCTAGGTGCCCCGGCAATCGGGGCCTTGGTGTAGGTATATTTTATAACTAAAGTGCGGAGTGCGACAGGCCTGGCGTTACCAAAAATCGACCCTTACCAAAAATGAAAAGGATATCTTCCTTAATAACGCCTTGGGATATACAAAAAAAAGACTTTTAATTTCGAACTTGCGTTTTGAATTACAAATCAGGCACTTGACGAGAGACGAATTAATTTGACTGGTGCGACGCGAAATTAAATGAGAAGTCCACTCAGACATTCAAATGTTGTCAAGGTAGGTCTGTGACAATGGGATATATATAACTATCTGTTGACCGCGTGGAATGTATTTTTTCCATATTAAAAATTAGCCTACTTTCTACATCGCCATGACACAGACTATGTGTTTGTAAAATTTCATGGAGATCTGGATTTTTCTTGCAACAAATTAAAAGCAGTAACCATTGTTCTCCAAAAAATTTGACCATAATGCAGTCAGCTTGTAATATTGTCTGTTTAATAAACAGTTGAAGTTAAATTTCCATTTTTATTTTCTGGAGGGTTGTAGTCGTGACCTCCCGCGGTGACAAGCCGTGTTGGGAGACTCAAGCGTTGGGCGGACGACATCCGCGCGGTGGCTGGCACTACCTGGCTAACCACGGCGCAAGATAGGGAGACATGGCAAATTCTGGAGGAGGCCTTCACCCGAACAGTTGAAAAGGGGTTCCCTTAGCTTAATATAAAAAAATAGAAATTTAATTAAAAAATATTTTATTAGTATTAAGTACCTACATATTCACAATGCATATATCGCAAACGATGAAGGAACAATAAAAAGGCATTTTATATTTTTTTTTTTTTTTTTATTTTATTTATTAGTTCTGAAACCTACAGCTAGTTTACAAAAATATATAAAACAGTATGATATAATTTAAACAATAGCTATTTACAGATTTCTTATATATAAACATAAAAATTATTGCATAGGGTAATAATAGTAGATAAAAGTAGGAAGGTACAGACAAATATTATAAATATTGATCAAAACAATAGACATACATCGTTGTATATCTATTTAGTTTTGTAACGAAACCAAAATTGAGGTTTATCTGTTGAAGAAGAGTTCGTAACAAATAAGGAATCTACTTTTACAAATTACAGCATGTCCAAACATACAAGCAAGGTACATTTCAGATTTATACAAAGCCATTATCCTGGTCAGCAAGTCACTAAAGAAAGACGTCAGAGCACCCCGACTCGGATGGTTTAGGTTAGAAGGCCGCCATGGTTATCTCTTGTAGGTATTTTGAACAAAATGTTTTCATCTTCATTTTATTTATTAAGGTAAGCAAGTCTACAGCATTTGTATATGCTTACTATCTGAGTGCTTACAAAAATTTCATTAAAGCTCACTTAATGCAGCAAAAATATTTATTTGAATATACATTTTTTAAGAGCAGTCCAATATAACGTTAATTGCTGATTGATTTACAAATGTTTGCTAGCAATAAGTTGCTGACGAACTAGCCATTTTGGCTGACCGCAATTTTTTTTCTGCTCACCTAAATCACTCAACCGCCTGTCTCTCTCGAAGACCTTGTTAAGAGGGCAACTCTTAATAACTTATCATATTTACCTTTGCCCAAGTGCGATCCCTTTGTCTTTGAAGAAATTACGAAGTGTGACGTGAAGAGAGCCTTCCTATCCATTAAAAAACCAACAGAAATCCATGTTCTATTTCATTATATTTAAACAACAAAATAAGGATATGTAATAAATCAACGCAGAAAGCCTATTTATCAAAAAAAAACAAGCTAATTAACAAAAACAAAGAAAGAGTTAATCAGCTTAACTTTTTATAAAGTAACTAAGAAAAAAGTAAAGGAAAAATTCTTCGGAGTAATCTTACGGATACGGGATTATTACTGAAAAGATTTAAGAAGTCGTTGCTCACTTTTGGGTTAAATGAACAAAATCTTGCCCAGGGCCGTAAAAGGAAATTTTGGACCTGTTTTTGTGAGGTCTGTAGAAACAAAGACATGCAAATAAGGGTTGGCATGATTTGTTCAAGTGTCTTTGATTTACGCCTTAGATAGAATTAAACTTAAAAGTTAAGGGTCTTAGAATAAGTAAATCACATGTACCTAACTCTCTAAATCTGCATCTGCGAAATCAATATTATTAATATATTTGAACAAAAATACTAATTTTCCAGCATTTTGTATTCCCAATCCATTTTGTAATTTAGTGTGAACAATGCTAAATGTAGAAAAAACTCCTTTCAACGGAAACTGAAGAAGCTATCGCCCCAAATATTTGCCTCACTATAGGGTAAAGAAATCAAACTACATAATAAAATAAAATAAATCTAGAAAATTGTGATTATTTACGATTTTTTTGAAAAATACACGATTAATTGTTTTTTTTAATATCTAACTCTGATGTAAATTCATATCGTTCTCTTGTCGGTTGTTATTAATTATGCAATGTACAAATAGATGGACAACTTAGCACATATGACTATTTTTTTAATGGTCGAGGTGCACAGACAAACCAAGTCTGGTTTTTGTTGCACCGGAAAGATGAAAAATTCTATGTTTTTATTTGTTGATAAATAAGAATGATAAAATGGAGATAACAAATTATATAAATATTTCTTCTATCGTATATATTACTCGTAAGTGTATAGAGTTTATAATATTAAATAACTATAGCATCCCTTAAAATGCTACCCGTTGCCAAAGCGTCACATTGTAAGTACTGTACTTATTCTATTACCATCTCCTGTAATAAATGCAATAAATAAATTAAATTAATAAATAAATTAAATGAAGAAATCTTTCTGTAAACTGTAAATATTACATGCAAACAAACTGATGAGAGCAAAAATGTATTTAAAAAAGGCGAATTCAATACCGAAAAAAAAATCAGGGATGAAGTGAGGATGGATATGTAGATTTCGTTGATATATTCAAATTTTAGTTTGTGATTGCGCTATACAATACAAACATGAATTTTTAGGGTACTGTCAAAACGGAAACCCTTAAAGCAAAGTTTTTTTCTGTCTGTCAGTCTGCTGCATAACTCTAAAACTACTGGACGAATTGAGCTGAAACTTTGAACATATTTTAATATGTAAAATTGCACCGCTATGATGTTAAAAACATGCAAATAGGAAAACTTTTCTCTCTGTCATATTGTCGGATAACTAAAAAACAAATTTAATTTACGCAACCCGTACTTTATGTACGACGTACACTTTTGCTGAATTTTTATTTGTAGCGGAAGTTACGTTCATGCTATGCTAAAGAGCTAATTACAAAATAGTACACTGGAGCCAAGCCAGGAAGCCAATATAGGAAGCAGTTGTCGAAAAAAATTTAAGTGTAAAAATGTACCAAGTGTACTCATGTGCAAAAAGTTATGTTGACTTTCGAGCACGAAAAGGAAACAATTCTTGTACCAGTTCGTCATTAGTGACATGATCATCATCATATCAGCCTTTATCTAGCAGTGGATGTCCAGTGGACACAGGCGTTCCTGAAGTCAGCGCGTCGGTCCATCTGGCGACGGGACGTTCCTACTCTGTGAGGTGACAAAATTGACAAATTATTTCCCGACTTTTTTTTTCTTTTATGCCAGTTATGAGACCTTATTCTAAACAAATAATTAATTTAATCGATAAACAGGTATTCAAATGAACTTTATATTCTTATGAGCATCACTGAAACATAGTTAGACTGAAAATATTGAAACCAATTGATTGAATAATTTCAGTCAATTTGTTGTCAATATTTTCAGTCTAACTAAAGAAATAGAAAATATTTATTCGATGTAGTTTTATCTAAGTATATTTAAATTCTTCGGGGGTCAGTACCCCTACGCCCCCTTTTGGATACGGCCTTAAACTCGACCCGGGGTTCACCTTGTGGCCTCCGGAGAGGAATTTAATTAAATATTTTTCGCGCTGATTAAACAGCGAGGCCCTTAATAAATAAACAAACAAGCGAGAGATCGTCGAGAATTTGTTCAGTTTATGACTTCATTCGCCTGCCTATAAAAGGTGCTAAGTAGCTATATAACTTTTATGTACGAGTATATGTATCGTTAACTAGGAGTGGCAGTAGTTCCTAATATTGGCAATAGATGGCGTTACATTCATATTTACTGTCATTGTCAATCGAGCTCGACAACTTCATGGATAACGTTAACATCGTCTTTCGATGGATTTATGACCTTATTTCAAAGGCTATTGCAATCATTTTCGCATACTGTTTAGTATTGCAAGCACTAATTTGTAATGATTCTAGTAGTAGTCATTTTATTCGTTTTTATGTATATTAAAAGGCCAACAGGATTTGTACTGGACGCACTTATCGACAAAAGCGCCATCTAACGAACTGATTAAAAAACGTCAGTCTACGACCATATGGCTTACGGCCAACCCGCAACATTGCTGTTCGCGTCTAATTAAAATCTAAATAATAATATAACTAACGCCGAGTGTTATAAAACGACAAAACCATTAACCCAAAGTGCCAATCGAAGTATATCCTCATCGAACCAGCTCTTTGGACTGCATCACAGGGGGCCCCCGAGGAGTCGCAGCGGCGTCCACTGGTGAGTGCTAAAAGTTCATTTCCTGTTGCCTATCGAAGTCAATTCCCCAAACATAATTTGGCCCATCGAGCCAGGATCTTACTAAATTGGTGCTTTGTTATTATAAACTTACAGTTTCCACGTAATTACGTTACGTAAAGTTCGACAATTTGCTACGCAAACCGTCATTTTTATTGTGGCATTTCATGCTATAAATTTACTTATTTCTCAATTTCATTGCATACCATACGTAGATAACTTCTTTCCACTACGCGATACATTCACATTGCTAGTAATAATTCATTTTTATAACGTTTAATTTGAAGAAATTCCATCGTAATATTTACCTACCCTACGAATTAGTTCGAGTCAGTTGACACGGTACGCGGCATGCAGTATTAAAACCAGTTCCGCTCGTCGTTAAGCCTAAGAACTGCATTCGATTGATTGCATTTACTTACTTTCAATTCAATTGCTTTCAATTACTAATTTTGTTTGAAACTTTTCAATTGTCTTTTGTTGTTGCTGTTGATTAAATAAATCTGGTTTTTGTGAAAATGGCTGATGATTTAAATCAACTTATTTTTGAACGCAATGTCATTTACAATGACTTGCAAGCAATGTTGGATTTCTCAACTATAGATATAAATCAATTTAAATGTAGGGTTGCCGATTTACCTACTTTGAAAAAGGACTTCGTCCGAATTCAGGGTAAAATCGAAAAGGCTCAAATTAAAGCCAAGGTATTTGTTTCGGAAACCGAGCTAGAATCTAGGAACCATTTCAAAAATATGTTTTACGACATTAAAGTGATAGTCGATAAACTAAAGGCTGATGAAGTTTCTAGTAAACAAATTAGGGAACGGGTGTTGAATCACTCGTCTTCATCAACTCAGGGTTGTCACCCTGAAAATCTTAAACCAAAAATGAAACTTCCACAGTTGTCGTTACCAGAATTCCGCGGAGAAGCAACCGAGTGGAATTCCTTTTTTGATTTATTTCAATCTCTCATTCACCACAACGATGGTCTTTCAGACATCGATAAATTTCGTTATTTACTTTTGTCACTACGTGGCGAACCTTTACATTTAATAAAATCTATTCCGTTGACAGCCGATAACTACGCGACGGCATTTGAATGTTTACAACATCGTTACGAGAATAAAAGAATTATCGCCACCAAACATATAGATAAAATTCTCGACATCCCACCCATGTCTGAGAAATCCAATCAATGTGATAGTGGCATTCGCAACATTTTAAATACTTGTCATGAAAACTTGTCAGCGCTTAAAGTTATGAATTTCCCAGTCGATAAATGGGATTTCATGTTATTAAACATTTTATTGCGTAAACTTTCCTCGTACGTTCGAAAACGTTTCGAACAATCTTTGAGTTCTCCCAGTGATATACCGGAAGTTTCCAAATTACTCGACTTTCTCGAAAAAGAACTAGCCACTAGTGAAGTAATGGCGAATTCATCTACAAAACGTTACGACCAAGTGTCGGCGCCGCCGCCAGGTCCGCGCGCCGCTAGCGCGTTCGCCCCCGCGCCCGCGCAGGGACCCCGCGCTCACGCGCCCCCCTACAGCGCTGCTCTCGCTCGCGGCTACACTTCGGCCGCTTCTTATCAGCCGCGCCATTATAATACGCGTTCTTCTTCGTTTCCCGCACTTTGTGCGTCTACGGCGCCAAAATCAAATTCAGATTTCGATAATAAATACAAACAAAAGGTAAAATGCATACTTTGCAAGTCGCCTTCACACCTTTTAAGTAAATGTAATGAATTTTTCGAATTATCGCTTTCAGATCGACTTCAGTTCATACAAAAAAATAATATATGCAAGAATTGTATGCTGGTCGGTCACGTGGTCGATCAATGTAGGTCACGTTTTACTTGCAGAGAGTGTTCCAAGAGACATCACTCAAGGTTGTGTGATAGCAATAGTGTTATGCAAAAGAACACACACGTGTTATCAAGTGAAAGCGAAGCAGAATCCTCCACTGCCCTGGCCGCTGTGAGTTGCGCGTCGGCCGCTCTCGGCGACCACGACGATAGTTCCCGCGAACACGAGTATTCCATACTCCTCGCGACAGCGCTTGTTGATGTCCGTCCCCGCGGTAGCACTTCTATGAATGCGTTTACCGTAAGAGCGCTTATAGACCCCGGTTCACAAACTTCATTAATAACCGAGGCTTGTGTTCAACGTTTAGGGTTGTCACGCCATCGTACCGGTGCATCCATTTCAATCTCGGGCGTTGGTGATGGAGAAACAGTGCGTCCTCACGGGTTTATTTGTTGCGACGTCACTCCTCACAATAAACTGCAAACAAAATTAAATATTAATGCACACGTAATTTCAAAAATTACTAACTACATTCCAAATGTACAAAATGTACAAGCTGAGACTGAGTACTTACCTCATCTTCGTAACCTACCGCTCGCCGACCCAGAATTTCGTTCTTCGCGTCCAGTCGAGTTGTTGCTAGGTGCGGATTACAGCGACGTCATCCTATTGCACGATAACGTCATAGGACCTCGCGGTTGTCCCGTTGCTATCAATAGCATTTTCGGCTATCTCCTTTCAGGAAAGCTAGCCAATAAAGCTTCTTCGACACTCAACGTGTGTCTAGCCTCGTTTCATACTGAATTCGAGCTACAGCGGTTCTGGGAACTGGAATCTATTCCTGAAGCCAAACTTCTCACGCCCAGCGAGACTCTGTGCGAATCGATCTTCATCGAAACGCATACGAGGGATACATCTGGGCGTTACACCGTGGCTTTGCCATTTAAGCCAGACGTTCCGCCTCTCGGAGAATCACGAGAGATTGCACTTACTCGTTTTCATAAATTAGAAAATCGATTAATGCGTAATCCTTGTCTACGACAAGATTACCACCAGTGTTTGCAAGAATACTTAGATCTTGGGCACATGGAGCCGATCCCAGCTTCGTCAGAACCAGCTGTACAAGCTTCGGAGAGGTACTACCTCCCCCACCACTGCGTGGTGCGTAAACAGAGCGCTACTACTAAAACTCGCGTTGTTTTCGACGCTTCGTGTCCTACAACTAGCGGGCGCTCGTTGAACGATAATTTGTTGACAGGTCCTAAACTACAACAGGATATTGTCATGGTCCTTCTAAAATTTCGTCTTCATCTCGTTGTTTTCACAACAGATATAAAAATGATGTATCGAATGGTCGAAGTTCGCTTACGCGATCGTGATTTTCAAAGAATTCTGTGGCGTACAGACCCAACCCAGCTAATGCGCGAGTTCCGGCTCTGCACCGTCACGTTCGGTGTTAGTTCTGCTCCCTACCTTGCGCTACGCGCTTTGCGCCAGCTCGCCCTCGACGAGGGTGACAAATGGCCACTTGCTAAACATGTCCTCCTCAATGAAGTGTTTGTGGATGATGTGATCTCTGGCTCAAGCACTCTAGAAGACGCTCTAGCTCTCCAACAAGAGCTTATAGAGTTGTGTCGAGCAGGAGGCTTCGAGCTCCGCAAATGGAGCAGTAACAACCAGGCTCTGTTATCTTCTGTACTCGCAGAAGATAGCAAGAGACAACAAGAAGCTCTCATCATCTCCTCTCTTGAGGGAGACACGACTGTCAAGGTGTTAGGCCTGAAGTGGACACCTAGACTTGACACTTTCAATTATGACGTTAATTATGATAAAATTAACAAAAAATGTACTAAGCGTACAATCCTCAGTGAAATCTCCAAGATCTTCGATCCTTTGGGTTTTCTTTCTCCGATTACCATTTTTGCAAAAATTCTAATTCAATCTATGTGGTTATGTCATACTGACTGGGATGAAGTTCCCCCACAACATATTGTTGATTCATGGAACAAGTTTCTTTCAGAACTTCCACTAATTTGTGAAGTGACATTACCTCGTCATGTTATTCCCACTCACCGATCTATTCAGATCCATGGGTTCTCTGATTCGTCAGAAAAGGCCTACGCTGCCTGCGTCTTCATACGTCTCACAGATGAAATGGGTAAAGTTCATACTTACCTAATTATTGCAAAAACGAAGGTTGCACCCATCAAACGCATTTCTGTTCCAAGACTTGAGCTATGCGGTGCTTTCCTTCTGTCGAAATTGATGAGCCTAGTAATCGAAACTTACAAGGATTCCATCAAGATCGATGAAATATATGCCTGGACTGATTCATCTGTCGTTCTCGCATGGCTTCAGTCATCTCACGAGTGGAAGGTTTTCGTCTCAAACCGAGTAACGGAAATCTTGAGCCGCGTCCCGGCTTCTAGATGGCGCCACGTCCGTTCCGCAGATAACCCAGCCGATGCCGCTTCTCGCGGCGTTCTTCCGTCGCAGTTAAATAAGGAGCTTTGGTTTTCGGGCCCGGCCTGGCTCAAAAGTCCAGAGACCGAATGGCCACAGCTTCTTTCTAGTTATGGGACAAATGAAGAGCGGCGTACGCATGTATTAGTCGCTCATAAAAAGGAACAACCGAATCTCGATAATTTTAACAAATATTCGACATTAAGTAAACTTCTACGAGTTATTTCCTATATATTTCGCTTTTATAATAAATGTCGTAAAACAACTTCTTACCCAAACACTGTAGTTACAGTGCAAGAAACAAACCTTGCACTAAAGCGGCTAATTTTGCTTACGCAAAATGAAGTATTTTCAGACGACATTTCAAATTTAAAATCAAACGAACACTGTTCGAAAAGTTTACAAAAATTAAAACCGTTTCTCGACGATGCCGGCTTTCTCAGGGTCGGCGGTCGAATTCACCGCTCAAATCTTGACTATGAAGCAAAACATCAAATGATATTACCAAAAAATCATTTTTTGACGGATTTAATAATCGATCACTACCACATGGTTCATTTACATGTAGGTCCACAAACCTTGCAATTCATTTTGTCACAACGGTTTTGGATCCTTTCAGCCCGCAATGCAGTGCGTAAACGCACTCGTCGTTGTGTGCGCTGTTTCCGCGCCCGTCCCGTGGCGCCGCAGCCTTCAATGGCTCCGCTGCCTGACTCACGCGTGCGCCCCCTACGCCCGTTCTTACATGTCGGCGTAGACTATGCGGGCTACTTTCAAACTCGAACAAATCGGCTTCGAAATTGCAAACTTTTTAAATCCTATGTTTGCGTCTTTGTATGCATGTCAACAAAGGCAATACACCTGGAGTTAGTGCCAGACTTGACGACCCAGGCTTTTCTGTCTGCGCTTCGCCGTTTCACGGCACGACGTGGCCTCTGTTCGGACATTTCTTCTGATTGCGGTCGCAATTTTGTTGGCTGTAATAGATATTTGAAAGAACTGTATTCTTTTCTAAAAGAACACGAAACGGAGATCCAACGTTCTTGCGAAGGTGCCAACATTCGCTGGCATTTCCAACCTGCGTATGCCAGTCACTTTGGTGGGATATGGGAGGCAGGAGTGAAAAGTTTTAAACAACATTTACACCGCGTCGTAGGTTCGCAAGTTCTAACATACGATGAATTTAATACTTTGTTATGCCAGATTGAGGCAGTTCTTAACTCGCGTCCGCTCTGCATCATGAGCAATGATCCTTCAGATCCGCTGCCTCTCACACCAGCTCACTTCCTAGTGGGGGAACCATTGACCTCACTGCCTGAGTACGACTTCTCAGATGCAAATCCGGGACGTTTAGACAGATGGCAGATGGTACAGCAAATGCTTCAGCATTATTGGAAGCGTTGGAGTCGAGAATACCTCCAGCAACTCCAGCAGCGAGGTAAATGGTACCACAACAAGGACACACCTCTTACAGAGGGAACAGTCGTTCTTGTCCATAACGATTCTTTGCCACCGATGCAGTGGCAACTGGCTCGCGTGCACCAGGTGCACCCCGGCCGCGACGGCATCGTGCGTGCTGTCACCCTGCGAATGGGCAGTTCATACGTTCAAAGGCCGGTAGTGAAAATTTACCCACTTCCTATCGATAATTAAAGAACAAATTTATTTATGTTAATTTTAGGTATTAGCTAGCAATATAAGTTAATGTTTAGTTTTACATTCACGGTGTAAATCACTATTTTCTGTTAAAATATTACGTATTTTAAGGTCGGCGGTATGTTTAGTATTGCAAGCACTAATTTGTAATGATTCTAGTAGTAGTCATTTTATTCGTTTTTATGTATATTAAAAGGCCAACAGGATTTGTACTGGACGCACTTATCGACAAAAGCGCCATCTAACGAACTGATTAAAAAACGTCAGTCTACGACCATATGGCTTACGGCCAACCCGCAACATTGCTGTTCGCGTCTAATTAAAATCTAAATAATAATATAACTAACGCCGAGTGTTATAAAACGACAAAACCATTAACCCAAAGTGCCAATCGAAGTATATCCTCATCGAACCAGCTCTTTGGACTGCATCACAGGGGGCCCCCGAGGAGTCGCAGCGGCGTCCACTGGTGAGTGCTAAAAGTTCATTTCCTGTTGCCTATCGAAGTCAATTCCCCAAACACATACTTTAGATGGTATTTAAAGTTATTTCTAAACTAGTTTTGGTTTCAAAAATGTAATGTATGCTTTAAAAATGCTCAATACGCTAGATATGTTTCCCATATACAGGAAAGCAGCAATGTATTTGATGTTCGACAGTAGAAATAGGTATTATTCCTCAATCCTACATATAGGTTCTTTAGACAAATAGCCTTCTATTCCAACTACTCTTTATATTTCCAATAATACCTACATATTTGCTGCATTTAACACTAATATCTCGCCACTACAGTCAGCTCATGACGTCCGAAAGTTGAAAAGGCCATTCTACGAGCGTTTCAACCGATTTTGCAGAAACGCTATCTTGGAAACCGGTTGAAACGCTGTCAGACTTGTGACAATCAAAAGTTGCAGAGTTGTACAGACCTACTAGTTCATTGTGTCCGTCCGTCTGTCTGTCCGCATATCACAGCTGATTATTTCAGCTATCTACTTGGAATTTGTAACGGACTTAAATAATTCTTGCCCAACTTTATTGCGAATGAAATAATTACAAAAAAAAATCGTTTACTTTTATGGCGTTTAGTTTTCAGTTTATGCTGAAAAATTTTTAAAAAATACCAGTCCCTTTTTTATCTGCGAAGTTTAATAAGTTTAATAAGCAAAAATCTTTTACTATCCAACGTAGTTATGCGTTTCGAAAAATTGGCTTTATGGCGTTGTAATAACACCTACTTAAATACCTATAAATACGTTTTCAAGGTGCGGAACCCATACGGTGCGCGAGTCCGACTCGCACTTGACCGGATTTTTTTAAGGTTTAGTCTTTTTAATAAAATCCATTCAAACGCTCGTAGAATGGCTAATTATTATCGCATCTAGCCATATTCTCTATAAAGTGTTCATGATTATGTGTGAGGTGCTTTGAATTTTACGATTTTAATCTGAACAGCGCATTCCATTCGCCCCAGATTTATTACGCGCATGTACCTAACGACTCCAATTAATTTCGTAAAATGTCTTTTATGGCTGTTGTAAACTTGCATTATGGGGTGCGAGTGAGTCGACCTTCTGTTTCGCGTTTTGCATGTGGGAAACATTGAATATACACTCTATATTTGTACTTATCCTTATTGCTGGACGAATACATACCTTTCTGCCTTCGAAGGGTAGAAGCTGTATAAGAGCATTTCAATCAGACACACGAGGCATTTCCATATCATAGCCATGTGGTTCTTGACTTAGAATAGTTCCACCCTCAGTCTTCCCGTGGGTGTCGTCAAGGTGACAATGGGGTGGTACCAGGGACAACAGCTTTTACCTATGTATATTAAGATCATTACTGGGAACAGCGATCCGCCTGACAATCGTGGTGATAATGCAAATCCCCCAATAGATAGTCAAGTGGCATTATATTGGGGAGGATTGTGTTCAGCAGTGGACGTATTTCAGCTGATGATGAGGCATTTCAACCGAATCCTGAGGGGGTTGGCAATACTGGGCTGTTTGCCGATTCATACCTTAAAAACCCTGTTGTGCAGGTAAATCAGCGTCCGATTACTGACTATGGCCAATGTCTAAGATTATTGAAAGTACTTACGTATATGATAAATACCAAGTAACGATGATTCTGTATTGGAAAACGTGAATACTGTTGAAAATACAATATTTGTAGTAATAACAGCGCTACACGCCAGAAGTTGACAGATAATAGATTGTGCCTCAGGGACTCGCTCACGAAAAATTTCATGAAAAGCGTTCGACACATATACACACGCTGATATAATATTTGCCAGCGCCCTTCAGAATGATATTTCAATTCCCTTAAAAATCCCATAAATATTTTTATTGCAGGTAAATATTCCGTCAGACGTTTTATTAAAACCATTCGCATCATAATGCGGTATCATAAAACAAGTATTACTGACTCGATATTGAATTTTATCTTATTGTAGGAATAGAGCACATATGAAAACAAATATTTAATATGAAAACTAATATAAGATAGTTTTATGTACATATATGCATCCCTGCATATTACGGATATTACTAAAGATATTACGTTATTTCTTTCAATATTTTTATTATGTTTTAAACTTGAGCTTTTAATTCCGAACTTGGCAATAAAAATCTAACACATCTTGACTACAATTTTAGTCAAAAATACTTTAACTAACTTCGGATACAATCTTATCTAATCTTAAAAGAGAGATAGGTATTAGTAAATCATTTGAGGGTGAGGTCTTTTGGGTGTAGAGTTGTAAAGTCAACAAAAAGTCACAGTACAAGCAGATATGTCTGTCGACACGTGTCAAATTGTCCACTAATTATTGTTTAATGTTTATGCCGATCATATCGTATGTTAAATGCCAATTGCAGGCGTCATCTATTTGTACATGATTTGATTACATACACGACTGTGCAAAAGCGAGCCAGAAGCGATTTAGCTATAGTTATGGCTGATCTATAAGTATTAAGTAATTTATTGGTAACTAAACTGTGAATTATATTATAAGTATCCTAACGTTTACACACAATGGACCTAAAATTAATTGAATCTTTCCAATCACAAATGTACTCGAAGTAATTAATGAATCATCTCACCAATTAATGAATCCACTAAATTATGAAATTGACAACTTATTACTTACTGCATGCAGTATGAACGTATCGTTTGGTGGTGTCGTTATATATTACTAGCTGTTGCCCGCGACTTCGTCCGCGTGGACAACTTAACATCACAAATTATTATGTATTTCCCGTAGGAATGAGATGTCTTTTCGGAATAAAAACTATCCTGTCCTATTCTAGGACCTAACCTATATGTGTGCCGAGTTTCATCCCGATCCGTCCTGCGGTTGAAGCGTGATTGAGTAACAAACATCCAAACGTCCAAATATCCATACTTTCACATTTATAATAATAGAGGATAACAATAAACGGCCATTTTGCGTAGCCATATTTCGGGATCTACCGAAACTTTAAATAAGGTATCCCAAATGGTTCAGTAAAAATATATATTAATATTGAACAGAGAAAACAAAAAAAGAGGGACAAAATTAGAAATCACACGTAAATTTTGATAAAACAATTATTATAGATTATGCACAAATACAAATAAAAAAATAATCACCATGGCTACCATACATTGTAGTTATTTTATTATATTTGTCCTAGGATAGTCAGTGGTTTTCTTACGCAAACAGACCACTCATGTATCGTACCTATTTTAGATTTTGTCCAAATACATTTACTGCAATATTATTTGCCTAAAAAAAAATACCAACGATTTGGTACTGCTATACTAGTCGTTTTAGACATGGCCGTCTTTTGTTTAAAGTTACAGTTTTTTCCGTCTTCATAAGTTAGTTACCAAGTGAATATTTAATCAACTTGTTGCATTTACCTAGATTTGCAATATTTCTTTCTTTTGTACTCATATCTTTCCTGCTTCCTTTTTTAAAGTCCCTCTTCTAGAAATTCCATTTCCTTACAAAACCTTCCTCTTAACATTCTCCTTCCTTCAATATTTTCTTCTTCAATGTCATTATCAAGATATTCCTCGTTTATTTCATTTAAACATTTGTTTACAGAAGTAGATTTGATGAACATTTTTTACGCTAAAGCGGGCTTATATTATAAAGGACACGGAGCTTTTAAAGGACACCCTGAACGCTCCGGTAGTCACTGGGCTCGGCCTAATCGTGTTACACATGGTTAATCATGCACGTCCTTTTATACCAGGGTGTATGTTACAAGCCATGAGCGATAAAGTCAGTATATTTCGCTGCTGAGAATAATTTCAACAGTATCTGCAACTAGCTATAATGGCTGCATGTTACCTGAGGCAATACAAATCATAGCTTAAATTCTGCCAATTAACCTTTTTTTTATTATTAGAGGAGAAACTGGAAAAAATTCTGGTCAACTAAGTGTTATTTCGTCTTGTTTATTGCATATTAGCTGATGTAATCATTTTTATGATTGTTGAAAACCAAACCGTGATAAAGTTTACAAGTTAAGTTACTTAGTTGAATGTGATAAGATTTACTTCAAGGAAACAAGATCTTGGTGCTCGATGACTGTTTACGGTTAACAAGATGTGGTTCAAATCAATATTTTTTTTTTCAGTGTACTATTGTTTGCCGCTATGTGCAACATTGGATAATTAAATGTTATCATTTAATTACCCAATGTTACACGTTGCATCATAATAATATGCTAGTTGTAAATGTAATAACATTAACTAATTATGGATGTATTATACGCATTGTCTTGGATACGTTAATATTTAAAAAAAAATTGGGTTTTCGAATTTATGTTCTACTCGATTGACCATCAGTAATAGGTTATTGGACTGCTATAGCTATTTTTAAAAATCTAGATAAGGACAGTATTTCACCAGTTTCTACTGAGGTATATCCCTCCCCCCAGCCCTTTTCCCACTAATCTTCCAAATGAACATAATTATCCTTTAGATGTGGTCGCTCAAGGTGATGGTGGTCTGTAGAATTAAAGATCTTGCTCGCCATCGCTTATAATTTTAGGCCATGGATTATAACGGTCCAGGACATAGAGATTATCAAGGGATACAGGGAATCGGGGAATTAATTATGAGAAAAACGTTGAGTAGATTATTTAGGATTAATGGTGTTTGAAAACCGAGTACGTTTTGTAAGGGCTGATGTGGGGTTGAGATGCTCATTTCAACGGCAGAAACTTTGTTAATTCAACATATTAATAGAAAAATTTAAACTAGTATTAATTTTCTTGTTAAAACTTACCATTCACCTAAAACCATAAAAATACAATGGGTTAAGAAAGTTGGGAAACATGCGTGAGTTTTTACGTCTCAGAATACAAAAGCCTTTAATAAATGTGTTCTGCTTGTCATGGCTGACACCACATATACATACACTGACGGCAGACCTGATCCACCAGTACAAACTATGGAGAGGTGTTCTTTAAGTCATATGGTATTCAATCAAGAGATCGATGTAATACTAATATCACCGACATAGTCGAGAAGTACTAGTACTCGAAGTGAAATTGGTCAGCACACCTGCAGTAGAAATGATTTGCTATAGACGAGACCGAAAGGGAATACTGCGTATATACATGTAATCTTAGGATGACAGCCTTCTGGATGGAGCAAAAATCTGAAAAGATCACACCTAGATCAGGACTGACTTGCAAAAGTGCACTACTTATCTACCTCCAATGGGAATCGAAATAACGATTCCTGGCTAACGCCCAACGTAGGGTTAAAAGATAAAATATTTCTTATTACAACATACATTTTCATGGCTCTGTTAGGGCTACCCCGATACTGTAGACGAGAGTTCGCTTAAACGATTTCGATGCAATAATGCGAAAGAAAGCGAGCTGATGATGTGCAGGCTACGGGATCGTAACGATTACAATTAGTACAATTAGTACATAGGTATTCACCTATGTACTAATTGTACACTATAAATTTAAAATAGCTGTAATCGTGATACCTGTGATTTCTGTCCCATACAATGAAAAGCTAAAGGGCTGATATAAAAAGATCTTAGATATAACTGGTTTCGCTGAAGGAAAATATAGCAATGAAAATTTTCTCGAAGGAACCGTCTACAAAATTCGAAAACTGTCACGAAAACTGAAACACAGACAAATTAAAATATTGAAACAAAAAAGATTATACGACTAGAAGATTAGCGTTACAAGGTTTGACGGTCCAACCTCAGACGCTGTGTGGAGCTGTTAAATCGAGTCTACAGACACCTACAGGTATATGTGGAGAGCAGACGTGCCAGAGGACGAGCTCCGACGAGATGGTCAGACCCGGTGAGGAGGGTGGCTGGCGGATTCTTATAATATGCCAATGACCGCTATGCGTGGAGGCGCATTTTATACGGTCGCGATCCTCAGCAGTGAGGGAACGACAGAGAAGAGAAGAATAAGGTATACCTATGTAAGAAAGTAAGTAATAAGCTTACTAAAATAAAATTAAAAAACTTTACTATCACTTTGGATGTATGTCTGGCATAAATAAATTATTCTTAGCGTCCGTCCGTTAAACTGAAACTCAACATGTTGTTGCCTATCAGCCTTCTATCAAGTCAACACAATATTGTCAACATGTCACCGCCGATAATACTGTTTACAGTTCCGCTGTTACAACGTCGGCATGTCCAATGTATTACGTGACGTCACTACCGTGTTTGCCACATCAAGCCTGTCAATAACCGGTTGATGTTCCAAATTCGGAATTATCGATGGTAATAATTTGTGCTTTATGTTGAGGCTTAATGTTCAGGCGGGCAAACGACCTTTTCATTCTTTTCTTAGCAATTGGTTGGCTATTTTGAAACGATAGTAAAACCCTCCACACAAGCGATTTAATTACCTACTACTACTACAGGCGCACCAGCCTGTCCATACACGTTTGTGTGTGCGTAAATTGTAGTAGGGCTAAAGCACCCAGCACACGAACATAGTCAATTGAGAGCGAGACATGTCAACAACAGAAGAGCTTCTCTTTCTGACTTATATATTAACGTCGATCCTCGGCGCCGCCGATCGGTGGCGCAGTAACTTTGTACTGGCTGAAGGTGCCGCGCGATCCGAACGGCCGCAGCCCAAATAGTACATACTGCCAGATACTATTTCGCGATGTGAGTGTTGCTTCTTTACATAGTAATAAGTATTCTCCGCTAAAAGTAGGTAATAACGCCACAACGTCAGTTTCCTAAACCCAAAATAGAATTTCTGGTTCAGTTCATAACATCTAGACGACGACCACATTGTACAAAGTTGGTTGTCTCAATAAAGGTTTTAAAATCAGGATTGATAGAAATAAATTCGCAAGGAGCAATGCTCTCTGAGACAGACGTTCTAGTGTGGTATGATAATATATAACGTACTATCGTTTCGAGAAACTCATCCGCTCATACCCGGATACCTCATACATACATAGATCGATTTAACGAAGCAAGCAGACTACAAACTGCGCTTCTACAACAGCAAGCCGCCTAGGTAATTAGATTCAAAATACCACTGAAAAACCATTAAACTCCCCCAACTATCGACAACGCTAATGAATCGTATAAATCCCGCTGATTACCCAATCGCATTCCGATCACAATCCGATTGCAATCGCAATTCGATTTCGATTGAAAGTCGGATTGCATGCCGATTCATCCCAGCCCGTCACGTCGGCGTCGCTGGGATTCTTTAGCATTTTGCACCGCTGTATTTGTGAATCGATTAACTTTATTTTTGTTCAACTCTACTTTTTATTGGTGGTAGATGGATCAGAAATCGGTAAAGGGTGTCTACCGAGTCCACCTCGGTAGACACCCTTTACCGATTTCTACGGTTAGAAAATCGAGGGCCTGACTATCTTAGTGCTTTTCAGGTTCTGTAGTGCTATTATCTAAATTACAAACTCACGTGCGTGTCTCACTCAAGTGACTTTACTCACTTTGAAACCTAATCCATTGGCATTCTGTAAACATTCATTTTAGAGTTTCATTCACAAGTTAGAGGAAAGTTTTCATGCAACTCCGTGGTTACCATACAGTTCAGGTACGTATTTAAAATTGTCTAAAGGTTTCTGGGATTTAATTCAGTTTATATAGTACGAGTTGGCGTAAACTGGCCTACAGCATCCAAGGTCCAGCCAGGCTTTTCGTAAGGATCCTGGACTCCGCCAAAACTGTTCGCACGTTAGCCACACCTTTCGGTTCGTACAAATAAGCGCCGGCGATTGCTATCGTCTACACTTAATCTACGAGTAATCGGTCAAAGTTAAATAGTGTCATGATGCTGACCAGCTAACTGGTCAGCATGTAGGACCAGAGCCTTTAAATAATTTTAAATAAGTAGTATCCTACAAAGTATGGAACTACCTATATCATTTTTTAAAGAAAATAAACAACTTTCTTTTTTGCACGAAAAGCTGTTGTGATTGTTATGCAGTTCACTATTTCCGATCTCCCCGAGTCAATAAGTTTAGTTCCCCTAAATCGACAATCCGTTCAAACCAATCAGTCTCAAACCAGTATTAATGTAAGTCATCATTCTTATACGAACTGATTAGATCAGGACGATGCAGCACTGACACACTTTCTTACAAAACGACGTATCTACCAAACAACCTTTCCACACTTGTGCCTTTTTACAACTACCCTCGAAAACTCCTAAACGAATCGAGAGCTATACGAAAAAGGACTATTTGGATGAAACTGTAAGGGAGTTATGACCTTTTAGGCGTAAGTGGGAAACTTATTAATGATCGTACTACAACTCCTTGGCAACTCGTTTCTGGGGCAATAAATAACGTACCAACTACCTTCAGAGAACCTCTTTCAATCTTTACCGTTGGATTGCCTTTAATGTATTTTTTTTGTATACTTACTGCAATAAAGAAGTTTTCAGGATAATCTTGGCCTGGTTCATTTTCTTTACATAAAGCTCAAACTTGTACAGTTTTTTTTTTATTAATGTAGAACTTTCTTCTTCTTCAGCTTCCACTTCAAATCTTCTTATCAACCTTTGCACCCCGACTGCATTCGTGTTCTAAGTATGTCTTAATATATTTGTCATTTTCCTCCCTGATCAGTAGCTTCCTTAGCATTAAGTCCATGTTTTAAACCGAATTGCCTTTCCTAGTACTTCTTTATTATCTACACCCCCTCCTTTCTTGTTGCTTTCAGTACTATCCTTATTATGTGATACTTTATAATTCATGACTTCCATTTCCTTACATAGGTATAAAAAATGCATTTTAAGTAACTTTAATTATTTATTACCTTTTTATTATGTTTAGGCAGGGATCCAATAAAAATGTAAGAGCTTTTAATCTAACAAAATATAATACGAATTTTGACGAGATACCAAAAACACCTACTCGCAAGCCGTTATGCCTACGCATTGTAATAAAAAATTCCCCTACGTAACATAACAAGTACATCAACATCCCCAGTTTTATATTCCTATCAAATATTAATAAAAATATAACCACGCATGTTAGTCTGTTAGCTTTTTTCCTGAATTTTATTATATTCACAAAAGTGTATACATTATTTTTGTTATCAGTATTTTATACTAGTTACTTTACATAATATCCACCACACGTGTACCAGGTGTTTATTAACTTTTTGGTGGATTGATGTCAGAGGTTTTTTCTTGTATTTTATTTTCCTAAAAAATTATGTTTTAATGTACATTTGTGATAGTATTTACTTAATGCAAGAAAGCGTATAACTACCCGTCTAGTTCGTTCCAAATTGTTAAATCCTAATTAAAATTACGATAAATTTAGTGAGTGTGTGAACTGTAGTGTAAATCATTGACTAGCACTAATTGTACCTTTTTCTTGTGGAATCCAGGCGGTAGCCACTGTTATAAATATGAAATATGAAAATTAAGACGATCCTAAAATCTTTTTTTTTTCAAGAACGATTTACCGGCATGGTGCTTATTTTAACGAGTAGTAAAAACTAAAGTTCTGAATCTGATTCTACTAGATTTGTCACAGCATCCTTCCCTGAAACTCCTAGCAAAGATAATATATTATTTACTAGGTAGTAAGAAAACTATCAAAGGTAACAAAAATTAAACGTCTGCTTCCACATTGAAAATATCTTTTGATTTATAGATTAATTTGGTGTATTGACCGTTGTTGGAGAAATAGATCCTTAAATAGGTTTTTTATTGCATTGTTTATGTTTTAATATCTTTAAAAATTAATGTAGATGAATGAAAATGAAGCATAAGAACATTATTGCTAAACACACTTTTGTGTTATGCCGACTGTACTAAATGACAGCACTTTTTGAATATATTGAAATTTGAAAGTACAACGATACCATTAAAAATGCAAGAATTTTCTTATCCTGATTCATATAATATACTAAAATTAGAAAAAGGATGAATGACAACTTACACATTGTTATTCTTTAGACGTAATTCATATAACCACAAACATCGCCGCGGGAGGAGCTAACTTATTTTTACTTAACATAAAATAGCGATATTAAAATAAAAACATAACCTTTGCATTATATTAATGGACGTAATAATGTATGTACATGTACGAAATGTAAGGTTATGTTGACGTTATGGGCGTAACGAAATCTCGAGGGTAACGTAGGTGGCCGGGCCGGTCACTCTAATTGATATGGAGAGGTTGGGGGTTTAACCTTTATTAAAATGATCGATGACCAAGTAATTAAGTATACTTATGTTTGGCTTATTTCTTTGTAATTAATTGTCGACCTTTGCGCTCATCCGTTTTTGAAATAAAAAGAATTAAATTTAATAATAATAATAAATTTGTCAGACATTCACACCAATTATCCAGTCCCAAACTAGGCAGAGCCTGTGGTATGGTTACTGGATAGCGAATACACATACTAATAATAATACTTATTGTTACATAGAATACTTACTTATAATTTTATTAAATACTACGTGCTAATTATATAGTTTGTAAGACTGCTATCCACAGTCGAACTGAGAAATCAGTTTTGTGGGGTGTAATGTAAAGTGTAGAAATGATGTGAATAAATGATTTTTATTTATTTATGTATTTTATGTAGGCTTTATACCTACAAAATATGCAGGTTGGAACGAGTCACTTGTTACAGAGACATGGGTCCAATAAATTAAAGCACTATGAAAACTTGATAACACTAAAATTAGTTTTGTCTTTGTCTTGTTGCTGTTGTATGTCAGGGAAAGAAATATATTTAGTGCACGTTTTAAGTGTGTGCCTTCAGAATCGGACCCATTCTATATCGAATACCCAACAACTATTGTTGTACGACTTTTGGATATTCAGTAAAAAAAGAAACATTCAACCGATGAATATTCAAGGTGATGTAATTATACTAAGCAGTAGACCTAATTGAACGGCTTTTATTATATTTATTAATTCCCAATATGACGTACTAAGCAGTAGGACTAGTTGGACTAACCCATAGTTTTTGATCTACATATATATGTTTGAAACTTGTGGATCAGGCCCACCGTCAGTGTCCACGTTTCTGCACAGTAGGTCATAACAGGCAGGACACACGGTTTAAAGACTTTTGTCTTTAAGCATTGTGAAATAGGCGACTTGACGCAATTTTTCAAATGCTACCCAGCCCAACTGGATTCTTCTGTCAGCTTCCCTATCGAAATTGTTCCTACTCAACTGTATTACTAGCGTTCATTGGGGAAGGCCTATGTCCAACAATGGACGTCTAAAGGCTGACATGATGATGATGATATATGTTTACGCTATTTTGAGTTGTGTTTGCGCTACTGTAATTACAAGCAATTGAAACATTTCATTCAAAGTCATTGGCAACGCACTTTAAGCAGAGAATACTAAATATTACTACGTAAAATACTAGAGCATAGCAGTACGCATTACTTTCTGCCGCCGCGCCTCCCGCCGGTTAGAAAGAGAAGCACTTATGTTGTTGGCTTATAACGCTGTCCCTCTCTCGATAGTACGGAACACTAACAGATGTGTACGGAGAGGGTCGTGCTGCTGTAGCAATATAGGTAATTAAGTCAGTTCGCTTGTATGGAGTGAGCTTTTTTAAGTCTGGTTTGTTTGGTTTCACCGCAGTAATTAGGATATTGTATTTATGGAGAACTGCAGCCGCTTATCTTCAGCTGTGGATACTCCTGGATGTTTCTATTCGAAATGCTCATCTTTGTCACGTTAGAGCTATATTGTAAATAACAATTTGTGATAGTCTTCCATCTTCATTGAGGCTAAGAACAAAACTTCCCAGATTTTATTGCCAGCAAACTTCCTAACTCCGTTTTTACACATACATATATTATAACAAGTTTAAAAGCTAACTGGGAGCATTAGGCGTGTTAACAAAAGACGCGTTTACGACGCGAAGAGTGGAAATCCGTGTACGGAACGTGGGAGGGCGTACGCGTCGCCATTTTCGTGGCCCCACGAGACTTTTTATGGGCACGGCGATGTCTCTTTTTACTTTTTTTTGGGTGAACGATACGTGATGACTATGAGGTTGTTTAGGTTCTTTTTTTATGGATTAGATACCCTAGGTACTCGGCTCGAAAGTTCTGATTTGAAATTAAATATATTCTTTATTGTACATTTTAAAAGGAAATACACTTATATTTTTTTGTGTACAAAGGCGAACTTATTTCTAAAAGAGCTCTCCCAGCCAACCCATCAGGACAATCAGAGCGAGGGGGGCAAAATCAGAGCATAACAAACTATATAATAACTAAATACCTAAACTACTTATGAATAAAATAAAGGTAATAAATATTAATAACATACATAAATACATATTATACTGAGTGAGAGAGATAGTGCTCTTTTTGTTTAGATTTAAAAGAAGCCACAGAAGCACTAATGTCGAATGATCGTCGGCAGTTTATTCTACATCGCGCGCTCTGACAGCAAGTTATTGTGGTACAACCCGATGGTTAGGGTGATTTGTTTGTGGGGATGCACTATCATCATATCAGCCCTTAGACGTCCACTGTTGGCCATAGACCTTCCCCAATGAACGCCACCACACCCGGTCCTCCGCCTTCCGCATCCAGCCGTTTCCGGCCACCTTCTTCAGGCACTATAAACCCAATCAATAATTTGTATGTTCGAAGCAAAAACAAAAACGCTCAGTACGCTTTCACACTTTGCAGACAGCTTTACATAAAAGGTTTTAAGCTTTAAGGCGGCAACACTTACTATTTGATAATAGTGATGTACAACTAAAATAGGGTTGTACCCACAGTAGTTTTTCCCTGTCTTATCGATGTAATTTATCCATTAACCGGATGTTTGTCTAAACCGTTTTCCAAAGATGTAGCTTTCTCGGTAAATTACTTATAAGTAAATTATCGTAAAATACATCTTTGGAAAATTAAGGTAAGTAGCTCAAAAATTAAATTTAAAAAATGAAGTCATTTAATAATGATAATCATAGAAGATAATGGACAATATTAATATTAATGTACTTATAAGTAACTACCGTGGATAACATCACAAATTATTATGTATTTCCCGTAGGAATGAGATGTTATTCCAGGATGTAACCTATATGTGTGCCAAGTTTCATGCCGATCCGTCTAGTGGTTGAAGCATGATTGAGTAAAAAACATTTAACATCCAAACTTTCGCATTTATAATAGTAGTGGGATACAATGGAAATCTTTTTTTTTTTGTCTGTTCAGGTAAGAATTGAAAAAAATATTATTACTAATAAAAAAAACTAAAAGTATTGGCTTCGTATACATTATTAGTATTTTTTTAATTTATCTGGAATATTTCACAAAATAATTAGTTTCTCGATATTTTACTCATAATTTTCAGGGAATTTTAGATATGTTTCAAACACATTCAGGTCCAACAAATTTTAGTACAGACAGACAAAATAGCCTTGCTATAGGAGTATTCTTTTACCTGAAAACAGTGAGTTAGAATTAATTTATGTTTTAAAATCGCTTTGCGACATTTGTCAGGATCGCGCAAAGTGGCGATACATCGTCTCTACCTACCTCTCTGGAATCAGAGCGCTAAGAATCTGAGTTAACAGCTAAAAATACAAAAAAAGCTAGTCAGAAAAATCCAACGACCTTAACAACTGTTTATTGTGACTTGTCACATTTTCCTCGCTACCCAAACTTTGAAGAAAATCGGACCATATTCGGTAGTTTGTCCAAATTTACGACTTAATAGAGAGTCGCGTTAGACCCGACATTTTGCTATTTGTTACGTGATTCCGATTCTAGAATGGCACCCTGTAAGCCGTCCACGCTTTGTTATATAAATAACATGAGATGGAATTGTGCCTTAGAACCGATAAATTATTTAAAATTAATAATCATATACTTTTGAATGTTTTGTGAGTATTATACATTAAAAAACCTTATAGTCGACTAAACGAGTTAACCTCCCAACTCCATTGGCTGCATCCGTTATATCTTTTGTTCAAGCGAAATGACTACGTACTATCCAACACTACGATATACAAATAATCAGCATTAATGATCATCATCATCATCATGTCAGCCTCTAAAAGTCCATTAATGATGCGCGTTTATAATTTCATGTTAATAATTTCTCAGCAAAGGTAAAAAAAAAAATATTAGAGCAAAAATTATAATATCGATACTAAAATTTTACCTAAAATACAAATATTTTATATGAATGAATTAATATACTTTATTGCACTCATGTCTCATAAAATACATAGTATACAAATATAAAGTAAATGTACGAGCGGCGACTTTATCGCTTGGAGTGATTTCTTGCAGGCTACCTTATAGTTAGCCAAAAACGTAAGAGAGAATGATGCGGGTTCATAAGATATTATTTTGATATTTTTATAATATTTATGCTAGGGATATATACATACTTAATTAACTACATTAAATTTTTATGTGTTCGTAATGATATATTGTAAAATCTATGAAAGTCTACCAAGGGGAAACTGCCATGACACGCCTATATGTTTACAAGCGTACTTACGTAGAAAACTATATTATTCGCTACGCGTGCTACGCCGTAGCTAGCAATTGTCTACAGGAACTGTCATAAGGCGCAGAGTAGATCTTCTTTCTAAATAATGGTACCTAATACAAATAGACAATTATTTTTAAATTACATTAATATCACAGGTTCCCACATTAGTATTCCCTGTGTTTGTGGGTCACCACTCTTCCGAATCTATATAATTAATTATAATTCGTTCATAATTAAACGGATAAACTTAATATTAAGATATATTTTAGTCGTTATGGGGAAGACACTGACTCCTGAAATACAGTTTACCTAGTTTGGGAGTCAGGGCTTCATAAATAATGTATCTTTTTGAAATGAATAAAGTTATGTTTATGTTTTATTTATTTATTGTATGATAAAATGTTATGTTTCGATGTGTGGTTAAGTTTGATGTGATGTGTGGAGTATGGGTTAAATTGATTATAGTGTAGGTGTAATATATGCTATTGCAATATATGTATTATTTGACGACCTCCGTGGCGGAACGGGTAGCTCTCGGACTGCCACGCCGGAGGTTACGGGTTCGAATCACGCTAGGGGCAAATGTTCGTATGATGAATATGAATGTTTGTACCCAAGTTTTGGATGTTTATATATTTATTTAAGTATGTCTATCCGTTATCTAGTAACCATACCACAGGCTCTGCCTAGTTTGGGACTGGATAATTGTTGTGATTGTCTGAGATATTTATTTATTATTATTATTTATAAATACCATATAAATACCAATACAGATTAGCATAATTGTTTTAGGAATATTTCATTTTGTTTATAAGAATGCTGAGCTTCATGTTAGCTTTCGATCACTGGTCCTTTTTCTGTACTCTCGTAACCAAGTGTGTATAAATACATATGTATATAATTACATATGTAATTATATGTAATTATATACATATGTATTTATACTAATAATATGTATATAATTAAATACATATGTAAATATGTATATAAATACCTAACTATTTAAATTGCTAAAAAAACCATCCAATAAAAAAGTCTCAAATACCTACTACCAATAAATGAAATACTCGTATATACGTTTACTCAAAGCTATAAGATTAAGAAATTGGCAAATAAATCTCGTCCGTCTAATTTATTGGTGCGAGAGAGAATTTCCTCGGGTGCTGTGGAAAATCGCGCAAAATTGATCAATTCCACAAATTCCTGAATGGAAAACCACTGAGCCGAGCGTTCAAATGAATTTTTTGCTCTCACATTTACTTCTAAACGTTGTTTTTGCTTCCGTATACCTAATTGATTGCTAAGAAATCGCAGAACGAATCGAAGAAACAATTCTCGAAATGTATGCTGCAATGAAGTGCCTCTTATTTAAATAAAGACAATAATTGTAAAAAATTGCTAAGTTTTGTTTTCATGTTATTCCATATAGCCAAGTGCCTCACACACACTCACACACACCCCCACACATATATTTATTGACATCCTGTTGAATAAGTACCTGGAACCAGATCTGTTTTCTAGAATTAAAATTTCACTGTTTTTAAAACTTCACTGTGCCGTGTGGTTCCCGGCTTAGAATAGGACCACCCCCAATCTTGCCATGGGTGTCAAGGCAACTAAGAGATTGCACCAGGGACGGGCAGTGCGCTCTCCGTTATTTAGGATTTTTAAGCGTTATTTTAAGATAATTACTGCGATCACCAATCCGCCTGCCAAGCGTGGTGATTATGGCAAATCCCTCAATTGACAGTCTACTAAAAGTGGCATTCTATTGGAGAAGCTTATTGTTCAGCAGTGGACGTATTTCGGTTGATGATGAAAACCTCGCTAACTTTAGCCGATTTTGAAAACTTTGTTCATTTTAATCACCTTCAAGTGTCTGTCGATGCCTATCTTAAATAATTAAAGAGTATCTGAAATGAAACACAATGATAATAAACTCCAGGTTGCAACGTCTCTTAAGCAAAATATCAAAGTAGACAAGGCAGAGTAGCGAATTATCAGACTTCTATGTAGCATTACCGTAACACGAATGTATATCTCGTGACGTGTAAGTTATTAAGAACAAACAGCTATTTAAACAATTTACTTAACACTCATAACTGGGGTGACATATATTTAAAGAATCTTCTGTTTTTTCAAATCTTACACGTATTAGTAATTAGTAGTCTATTGTTATAGAGAAAATGACGTCTTCTTGTAAAGGAAAAGAGAAAGTCACTTCATTTATAGAACGCGACGTTATGATAGTTACTCTAGAAATAAAGAAGAATCTACATTACATATTAAAATGATTTTATTTCGTGTTGTTTGACACAATGTCGACTTAGCCTAACACTCTCACGTACATAGTGCACCACCGCTACGATCTGCGGTAAACATGCAAAGAATAGAGACGTAATTATAGGAAAGTCGCGGCAAGCTAGAGCGAGACGTAGTATAGGCAATGTAATTACCGCATGTTTGGTGTACCTAAGACGTCAATGTCCTAAAAGGTTGAATTAAACGAGGATGCCGTGTGGTTTCCGGTAGAGTACAATAGGACCACTCCAACTCTTCCCGTGGATGTCGTACAAGGCGACTAAGGGAATACATTATAAAACATCGATCGGGCCTCCCCAACCCGTCTGGCCAGCGCGGGGAGTGTAGGCCAAATCCTCCGTCTGTGTCCGGCAGATGAGAGAGGGTTGTGCTCCTGCAGTGGAGACAAAAATAACCTGATGATGAATGAATGAGTATATCTCGATATAATTCTCACATCGAACAGTGACTATTTTATAAACAACTTTCACGCGAGAAGCTAATAAAAAGAAAAAAATTAATGTCCCATAAAATAAGCTATAAGAACTGGCCACACTAGCCAAAGTGAAGAAATTCTAGGCATTCGCACAAGTGCGCACGCGACGGAATGCTCCGCACTGCGGAGCTCTCAAAGGCAGTATCTTAATTAATTACATTTGGTTGTCAACGCTGAGCTGTCTTCACGGTGTCCTCATAAATTTAGTTCACGGCATGGATATTAGAAGCTATAGATATGGCCGAGGACAGGGGCGGCCATAGCAAGTTTTTAAGTGATAAAGGATAGCCGATGACGCACTGGCTGCAGGGCCAATAAGCATCCTGGGTATAGCTTACCCTGAACCCAAAGACTCCATTACTTATATAGCCTTTATGCATCGGATTCTTGAGAGCATCATATAAACAAAGATCCCATATTTCCACGTAATAAGGGTATTAAGAATCTATCTAACAGTGAGTATAAAAAGGCTAAGTATGGATATGATAGACTTGCAGTACCTGGATCTTTCATGAAGATCCACCTACGCACACATGGTAGGTAAAACTACACACTGCAAATTGCGCTATGTCTCAGCAGTCCCCCATTCTAAGTAAACTTGCCTCCGTCCGGCTAGCACTAGTGCCACCACCAGTACCACTGGTGATGGTAAAAACTACTTAAGTATAAAATATGTATAAAAATGGATGTTGCCTGATTCTTCTACTGTTAATACGGAATTAAAACTGAATACTTATAACTTATTTGCTATTTTATTTTATTTATTATAGTCATATAAGTACCTATTTATCATTTAAATTTCCTAATCAGCGCAACCTACAATATCTCTGGCATAATATTTTTCTACCCAAAGGTTGTCTGGAAGAAATCGCTTAAAGCGATAAGACCGCCTAAATTGTACTATTTGTAACTTCTATAACGTGTAACTGTATTTGTTTGTGCAATGAAGTGTATTGTATTGTATTGTTTTGTAAAATTTACGACACTTCTAGACCATAATATTATCTTCGTGAAATATTCAAGGAAAACGTAAATTACAAGACTATAGAGCACTGTGACTGTGACGTAACGCATCGCAGACATGAAAGTGTGGACCTACTTCATTCACCTAACCTGGGGTATCTATCTATATAGGTTGCTTACATTTTATACTACGTATATAGTACGACCTAGACAGTGGTAGCCTAATTGGTTGTCCACTCACCTCACATTCATAAGATCGTGGGATCAAACCCCACCCGTACCAATGATTTTTACGTACGGTTAATTTATAATAACACAGGTATTTTTCTGAAGGAAAACATCGTAAGGTAACCTGCCATATGCCAAAGAACAAATTCTAAGGCGTATGTGAAGTCCACCATATTGGCTTGGAGCTCCGTTGGTGGACAGAGTTTCGAAAAGTCTTCCTGGTCCCTATAAGAATATAAGATAGTTGCTGCCGACTACACCTGCATTAAGTAGAGTTTGCGATACTTATCGATCATCATACAAAACGGTTAGTGTTAGTCATATAGCTACGCAACGTGTTTCATATACGAATTATTATTCTAACTTTGGGCACAGCTTTGTATGCGCAGTCCACTGATGACGTACTCGCTTCTAGCCTTGATACGCTTAACACAATGTAAAAAAATGAGGTATATACCTCATTTTTCCCTCCCCTTCCCTTTCTCTCCAAAATGTAGGTATCTACATATTAAAATGCACTATTTAGAAAAGCTATTTTATAAAGATGGTCATAATTCTGCCATGAAATGGTATAATTTGTCTTATTTATTTGCTAATACCTCTTCATACGAAATAAACACATGGGGACAAAGAAATATAATATTTTTATTTGTTATAAATGACGCGGAATAAGTTCACAGTTCCTAGGTGGATATAAGAAAAGATGCGTTCAAAAATGTACACGACGTTCCTTTACGAGCTAAAATATAACTAATATTATAAAGAGAAAATGTATTTTCATTATGTTTATCTCGGTCACGCCATTGCAGCTGAACGGATTTTGTAGTAACTTGGTACAGCGACAGCTAATATCCTAGAATAATAGCATATAATATATTTTAATGCGCAAACCTAACTGGTATATTTGTATAGAAAAAGTACCTATGGGTATAAGCAGTATAGTGCATAAGTAATAATAAATCAGAAGCCGCCTAGCTTTTATTTTGTTTACAAACAAATCAAAATGCTGTACTTTTCATTCAATAGCTCAATTTTTATGCGTAATAATGACGTTCATGGTTTGTGAATATACTGCTCATATACATAGAGCTACTCAATAGGTGACAAAATAAGTAAACCAGTCAACATTTTCGCACTGTGTTAAAACTACTGTGTTAAATTGTGGTCTAAATACATTATAGGTATATATTAATAGGACGGCTAATGACGGAATGTAAGGGAACGCTAGAGAGAGAAATGCCTGTTTCGTCTAGACCATAAAAGTTATTGTAACGCAATGGAAATAATCTGTAATGTTAAATAAATTTAAATAAATAATTAATTTAAATATATAATTTTAAATAAATAAATAAATGTATATGTCTCAACGGCGCGTGGAGAAATATGACTTATCGAAAAATAATAATGAACTCATGTCAATTTGTTGTATTAAAATCGTATGTTTAGATAAAAGATAAAAGGATATGATTTTTGATTTTTTGTTACAAAATCTGTACTGTAAAATGCTATTTTGGCGCTTCAGCATTTATTTCTTTCCAACGACGATATCAATATACTAAAAGTTATCACAGTTTAGAAAGCTCTAGTGTATATTTTCGAACGCACCCGAGAGTAGAAACGTAGCAGGCAATACGTGAGACGTCGTAGCGAAAATGAACCATTTCTATTCGAGTCCGATCGGAGGCCGTCTGTTAGACATCTATACGAATAAAATGCTCTCAGGGAACCGTTCACACGGGAAACCCATTCTAGTGGCTCCATGTGTATTTCTTTCTATTGGTTATTTATGTTACAGTCCAATGTGTGACGAAAATGAGAAAGAACGGTGTATACTACATGCAGCATGGTTCTCGAGTTTCATTGCAAGTCTTTGGTAAATATTGATGACATTTTCAATGTTACTACAAAAGGAGCTATTTTATAAAAACAGAATCGCGTGAGTGTGATTATTTCTATAAATATAAGTACAATCGCGGAAAGCGATTTGAAGGAGTTTCAAAATTTCTGTATAATAATTAGAGTATGAAACTTCAATCATCTTATAAGTCTTTCGTCATCAATCGTATTATCTTGTGATTGTAAAATACGGCCAATTCAAGGTGACGCTAGACCTGCTGATCATTGCCTTTTCGCGGGTGTACATTAGTTACATACTGCTTTTCACGACTAATATGAGGAAATAAAGGATTACAAAAAAATATTTGCTTCGCCGGAGATCCTAGGATCAGGGCTTGATACCGGATCCCGTAAATACTGGTTATTTTAATACCTAACTCTATTTATTTAACAATAACTGATATTTTGGCCTAAAGGTAACGGAACCCATTAGCGGTCCCCGTACGCTACGTTGCAAGCCATGCGCCCCACTCGCTCTCTGCGCTTCGACTCCGCCAATACCCTAGGGAAATACCGGTTAAACATATACAACATATACCAGTACCATGTCTAGGTCAGTGGTACCGGTTCCTCAGAATATCAGTATTTCAAGACCCGCTGCCTAGAATTTACTAGTCAAGCCTATGAAACAATAAATGAATATGAATACCAAAGTGCTAACTAATATCAGATAATACTAAATATTATTACGTAAGGAAGCGACACTCAACTTCCCCCGCCAGTTTAACATCGTTCTCAAAATAGAGTACGGCTGGTAGTATGCACGTGTACGGACAAGATGGCGCTTTTGTAATAATAGTAGTAGATGATTAAATCTGATCGCTTGTATGGACTGTCGGGGGTATACTACGCCTATTCTAGGACCACCCTGACTTCGAGCTTTGGCTGTAACATAAAAAGTTCATCATCATCATCAGCCTGTAAGAGCCCACTGCTGGACATAAACCACTCCCGAAGCGCGCCACCGAACCCGATCTTCGGTTCTTCTCCTCCAGTCTCTGCCAGCCTAATAACAAGGTCGCTTAAAGCGATAAAACCGCCTAAATTGTGCTATTTTAAACCATCAATTTTTTAACCGTATTTGTGCAATAAAGTGTATTGTATAAAACTAAAGTTAATCATAACGTCATACAGGTATGGAGAGTATCTCAGAATACCCTGAAAGCCTGAAGGTAAACGTAAGAGGTTGCAAGGAATTTCTATTACTCAATGAACAAACACTCTTGAGACGTAGGGGCGGGGGAGGGTAGAAGGAATGCCAGCAATTAACCCCATGTTATATTTCCCTGATATAGTGCGGTTTGGGGCAGGTAGTGTTTGCGGAGGGTAAGGGGAAGGGCGGGGAATGAAGGAGTGATATTAGCAGACTGGCAGTGTATGAAAAAATATTGTTTTTAATTAATAGGTATTTAAGATAGAAAAATGATATATATACTATTCTGTTCGTACAAAGACCAGAACAAAAAAGCTTATATGAAGAAAGATAAAACACTAGAAGTGTTATATAAGTATGTATGTATGTACGTATGTAACAACAACAATAATAAAATAGGAATTAAACTGTGTACAAAGGCATACACATCCTACCTACATGAATAAACACACACATATAACTCCCCCCCCCCCCCACTCCCTCCCCCCAGGCTCCAATCAGTTTATCTTTAATTTAATTAAGTACTATAGTATGGGCTAGTGAGGGCACGGTGTTACACTTATTAACTGTGTTTGCTATGTAATTTAACTTCTTTCTATTTTAGATAGTGAGTGAGGCTATGAAAAATAGAACAGAGTATAACGATTTTGTAATACTACTATATTAATGAAAATCAGATATCCAACTTAAATTTAAGAAAAACAAATATAAGAGATAAGCAGATTTCTATACGCCGTCATTATAGTTACTCAGGCGGAGCTGTGAGGAAAAGCTAGTATTTGAAATAAATTTCTATTTTTGCCTCCAATTTTGAGCATAATTTTCAATTTGTAAATGTACAGAATGTATGGGAATGGAGGCCAAAAATAAAGCTACACAGCTACTATAAATTACGACGTGCTGACGTAAATTACTATCGCAAAGTGTGAATTTATTCGAGCCTTCTGCACAGCTTCTCTTGTTTAGGAAAATATTTGGAAGAATATTCTTTTACAAACATTTTATATTACCTCATATTTATAAGGTCTGGGTCTACACTGGTGTAAGGACCCTAGTGCAGCTCAGACGACTCTAGTACAATATCTTATCTTCTTAGTAGGGTTTTCGATCTTTGGTGAAAAGATCGATATTATCGATTCGAATCGTGGGAGTTGAGCTCGATCCAGTTAAAAATCGATCTACAAAAGATTGATATGACGAAAATCGATTCTATTTTCATATAACATTATGTAAACACCTACTGAAGATCGATTCTATTATATTTTCCACCCATTCATCTAAGCTTAATATAGCTAGTATTATATTATCTTTGATTATAGAAAGAAAAAATACTCTATTCACTCATCATTTCACTGACACACTGTTCTCAACTTATTGATATGAATCAATCAACTCATTAAATGATTCGCATACCATAATCGTTTAAAGAGTCACAGAAGGTATAGCAATTAAGGAATTACACTGTATACAGCCCCCTGGCACTTTAAACTGCCGCTACCGCTGAAGGCTGCAACATTAAGAGAAGAATCGATCTCCGATCTCTCCATTTAATAACTATTGCCCTCCAAAAGATCGATCTAAAAATCGAAAATCGGACTGCAAAAAATTCGATTTCGATAAGATCGAATCGAGATCGGAAACCCTACTTCTTAGGGGGCCAGGAAGACCTGATGACACTTCGACCCTTCAGGATCTTTTATGCCAAACCAACGGTGCCCCAAGCCGTTTGGTGGACTTCACACATGAATTAGAATTTCTGCTTTGAATTTTTAAACATTTATACAACAAGTGCCCTCCAGCGAAAACTATCAAGTAAGTAAGCGGGTGTCAAGTAAATTAGTTGTAAAAACAGTGAAAACTTCCCAGAAGTTGTCTCTACTGCATAACTTTAGAAACGAGTTAAGTATACCTTAATGCTTCTCCATCAGCGCTTGCAGCAACTTCACGCTAATTCCGACGCCAAGATAAATATAAACCTCTTGCTTTCATTTGCATCCATATTTCGTTTATTTAAGTTGTTCAATGAATAATTACAGTGTTTAACAAAATACATTTAAACAAAACTTTAAATTGCGACATTGGTTAGCGCCAAGTGGCGATACATCGTCTATGTCTACCCCTCTGCGACCAAGGGGGGCAGCATTATGTAAGTATGTATGTAACAAAATCCAGTCATTCATTACTTTGACGTGATTCCTAAACTACACAGACAACAGGCAGAAAGCCAAAAACAGAGAAAGATAATATATATTTTATGTATAAAACTAGTACTTACAAAAATTCTGCCAATTGCTGAAAAATTCAAGCGAAGTCACAGACAAAAGCTAGGTCAAAATTAAATAAAATCTCCATACAAAACCCATTTATTCATGAAACAATAAAGTAATTGCCGGCACTTTGAGATTATTGCGTTGAAATATTCAAAACACGTTGCACTTAAAGTTTTCAACAAAGGCATAAAATTGCTCCCTCCAAACATTTTTCCCGCTTTGTCAGGCTTTCAGTAGACGCGCATGAGTGCCTACTTTAGTTAATGTCAAATGTTTTGATCAAATAAAAAATTACGTGTTAAATATATAATGGGGGGGGGGGGGGTGAAAGGAGAGTAGTAGGGTAAGGATACGATAAGATATATAAGGGAGGGAGGGGGAAGGAGTAGAGAGACGATAAGGATGAGAGTGACGGAAGGGCCGAAAGAGACGCCAGTATAGGGAGGGGAGGGAGGGTTAATGGGAGAGGCATTGAGAGGGGAGGGAGGGGCATGAAGGGACGAGTGAGAGGGATGGACGTATTACACAAGTTTCCTGTACGACATACACTTTGCTGACATTTTCTGCTTTATGTCAAGTTAGAACAGAAAATTAAAAATGGGTAGTTTATTTGTTAATTTAGATTCAAAATTGCAACTTTAAAAATATTTGCTAATTTGGGTTACATGAAATTTTTGCGACTTTAACATTTAGGCCACGAGGGTCTCACGCCTTGTCAAGGTACTTGTAAAAAAGGATATTGACTGTATGCATCTAAATCAATTATAAAGTATCATTTAGTATTAAACTTCACAGTCGTAGCGGGAGTCATCTGTTCTCACAAACCGCTAATCTTTCGACATTCCTCTTTGTCTCCGAAGCTTAGATTATTAACTACTAGATGTAACGTATCTGACGTCACGGCTTGTTAGACAGAGAAAAGTAATCACTTAACACCTAAGAACGAAAGTGATGCAAATACTGTTTTTTTGTCCCTTTCTGCGTGGCCGGTTTCTTGCCCCATGTTGATTCACTTAATGTCAAAAGTGACATTATGTAGGGCAAACAAATAACGCTCAAGTATTTTTACCAGTTTTTGTGAGTTTTTATGTGTATTAGGATCTTAGATTTTAGTTGACAATCTAAAAGTAATAGTAATAAGTGTGTGTATCATGGAAAGTTGCAGTATTGTGGGCTGTAAAAACCGCAGCGCACGGAAACATGCAGGCGTAACATTTTACTCGTAAGTAGACATAATTCGATTTAATATGTGTTTAATAACGTCTGGAGACATCAATCAAGATACCATGGATAGGAATTGAGTGCTACTTGATGAAAATATTGCTAATTAATCCATATTTTGTCATATCTAAAAATTTTAAACCCGAAACATGATTGGAGTTGGTGTTGCTAGTAATTTCATTTCTCTTACCCTACTATCAATATTAAATCTGAATTATTTCAATGTTTTAAAAAATGATTAAATAGTATTAAAATACCTAAGCACCTAACTGTATTTAGTTTCGAGATGTATATTTTTGATTTAGTTTTTATTATTGTAGGTTTCCACATGACCATGGAACGAAAAAAAAAATGTATTGCTGCTACTGGGCGACAAGGAAAAAGCAGTTGAGAAAATTTGTGCTGCCGACTAAAAATACTTATGTAAGTCTCAGATTATACTTTTCTTGTGTGTAACTATTACCTACCCTCCAGTCCTAATTCCCTATGTTGGTCCATTATAAATTATTAATTTTATTTTTGTTATTAAGTTTGACTATGACAACAAGCTTTTAAATATTGTGTTTGTTCCAGTTGGAAAAGCAGAAACTAATTTCAGCGAATCGCCTGAAAAAATTGCGAGCTGTGCGTGAGTCACGAAGAAGACTGGCTAAAAAAGTAGCTATATTAGAAAATGTTCTCACTGAATTATTATAATTATGTTAATAAATAGTAATATATTAATAATTATATTAATAAAAGTAAATAATAATTATTATATTTTTAACGCTATTAACCATTTTAAATGTTATTTTTAAAAATACGTATAAATTTCCCTCATTATTTTTGGTCACTCTTATTTAAATGATTAAAAAGTCAGCATAGTGTAAGTTCTCAGTCTGGTTTCATTTTTTTTTCCATCACTGCCAATTAATTAATTTTACATTTATGTTCTAAATTTTAGATCAATCAGTCCAGTAGTTATTTAATTATCCGTTGTATAGAAAATAGACGTGTTAGCGGAACTCTAAAATATTTATGAAGTTTTGCCTTTAGTCCGTTCCTAACTTGGAAATATTTCGCTATAATTTTTTGAATACAATAATAAGCGCATGAAAAATTACCCTAAAAGTAAGGGACATCTTTTTTTATGGTCACACCTACTCTCCGAGCGAGAGGGACTATAGTGGCCACGCGAGTTGCAAATCTAGTAGTTAATAATCTAAGCTCCGAAGTAATATTTTAATTAAGGGCGAGTCCTCTCTCAGGCAATTAAAACTTACGCCAACCACTGACGTTTGTTTTTGGCAACTTAATGTAATCCACAGATGCACAGACATAGCCCCTTAATGAAAAAAGTTTGGGAATTTTTCCAGAATATATTTAATTATGCGTGTCTGTTAAAGAAATTAAAGGAAAATTGGGGATGAATCTAAACTTTTATTATTTACGTCTTTGATCTTGTTTTGATTTTTTATTAGCGAAGCTATTACTTCCATGGTTATATTAATTTATTTTTATTTGTTTTTAAATACTTATGTTACTACACTGTTGTAGTAATACAGAGTAATAAGAACGCTGATGAACTGGCTAGAAAGAGGTCAAAGTGAGCACTTACTGGATCAGATCATTTTTGTGGTACTCTCCAGTGGTGCCATCAAAACTAATTTAAAAGCACATCCTGAAGAACAACATCTGGCGGAGTGGAGAGCACTTCAGAAGCTAAAATAAGCCAAAGAGTTTATCGGCAACATAAATACAGACTACAGTCTGTATAGCAAACCCTATTATAACAGGGTAAGAGAACCGTTCGTCCTATCGTAGAAGCGTTTGCTAGTCACTTCGGTGTGAGGCACCTCCTGCAGAAGATAGATCTATCAGAGACCGTCAACTGTAGAATATGTGGAGAGGACACCGATACGATAAAGCACTAGCAAGGCCAATAAGTGTCCTGGAAACTTAGCTTGTTGTTAGCTTACCCTGAACCCAAGGACTACATTCTCATATTATGCATAATGGTTTTTATGCAGCAGACTCTTAAGGATGGAAGCAACATATTATAAACAAAGGGGCTAACACAAAAGAAGCCACAAGGTCTACGTATCGCCAGATGTGAATGCAATACAAAAATTTAATGTCAAAGTCAAGATTCTTAACTATGATAGACCGGAGGAGATAGGAGATGGAAAATAAAACATCATCATCAGCCGAAATAGTCCACTGCTGAACATAAGCCATCCCAGAACGTCACTTTTGTTGGGCTGTCCATTGAGGGATTTTCCATTATCACCCACCACACTTGGCAGGCGGATTGGTGATCGCCATAATGATCTTAAATACACATGAGAATGATACTGCCCGCTCCTGGTGCAATCGTTTAACCGCCTTGACGACCCACGGGAAGTTTGGAGGTGGTCCTTATTCTAAGCCCGAAACCACACCGTATAGTAAAACATCCTTAGTATTGATTGATAGATAATATTTCGTCTGGGTGTACCTTGTAAAATAAGAAAATCTTGTGCGTAGATTCAGGCACAGTCAACGAACGCGTTAGGAGAAAGTTGAATAAACTTGTTACGCCTTTGAGCTGCGCCGAAACCTTTCTTCTAAAATAAGGTATTCCAACGTATGTAAGTTTCCTAATATCGTATTCGCATTACAGCTAGAATTTCGTTTAGTGTATATAAGGTTTCATTTTGAATGGAGAATATATTCGTGAGATTTATAGGCTAACAAATAATATTAATGTAATAATGAGGTACAATTTGTGAATGTGATTTAAGTAATCTCAGAAATAATGCCAAGTGGACGTTGGTCCACAATCTGAAGACGTAGATGCAGCTATATGAGGAACGCTGAGGATCGGGTATGTCCAACTATAGACGTCAAAATCGTGAAAAATTAATTCACTGTAGCAAGTTAAAGGACCTGCGGAGGAATAGACAGTTATTTAATAGTGCTGTGCGGTACGTACGTTTGACGCCTCCTACCTCACCACACCTCATTCCCCCAAGCCCTTTATCTTAGTCGCCTACTATAAGTAGATAGCCTAGTACAAGAAATTACTCCAAATTTTATCATTCACTCTTTCCCAGATAACATACTAGTCGCGCGACTCCATTCTCGTTAAAAGTTGACAATCCTGTATTTTTATACTTTGCCCGTAGGTAAAATCCCCATACTAATGGTTAACAACGTCGCTTCAGGAAGCTCTATGATAAATATCAGAATTATTTATTATTATGATAAATGATACTTTATTATTTATTCATTTCATTCACCCATTTTTAGGTTAAAATATTGCATTCAAAATCAAAATCAAAATCAAAATATTTATTTTCAAAATTGGAACACATAAATTCTCTTTTTGACGTCAAATTCTGCCTAAATCTACTCCACTTCCACCTGTATAACCGAGGGGAAGAAGTGGCAACAAACCCAACGGCACAGGGCCCTACCTTTGATTTATCTTATTCATTACAATCATTAAGTCTACCTATGCTGAGCCATCAAGCACTCCATGGACTTTTATCATTTAAGTAGTCATCTAACTTATAGTAGGCTTTCTTGCACAGATTAACTTTTATAGAAGATTTGAATTTTTGTTCAGGCAAGTTAATAATTTCATTCGGAACCTTATTGTAGTAACGCACGCACAGCCCCACAAAAGAATTATTGATCTTAGACAATCTAGAATGATGGATTTGAATTTTATTATTATTTCTAAGATTTAAATTATGCCTCTCACTATTTAAGCTGAGTAAAGAAAGGTTCTGTCTAACGAACATTATGTTAGCGAATATGTATTGACATGGCACCGTCATTATATTTATTTCCTTAAATAATTCTCTTAGAGAATCACGACTACGAAGCCCATAAATAGATCTTATTACTCTTTTTTGTACAATGAATATAGAATCGATATCAGCGGCACGACCCCAGAGCAAGAGGCCATAAGACATAAGACTGTGAAAGTAGCTAAAATATACAAGTCTTGCTGTAGCTATATCTGTCAACTCTCTAATCTTTTTAACGGCATATGCTGCGGAGCTTAGCCGACCTGATAACAATTCTATATGTGGACCCCATTGCAGCTTCTTGTCAAGGGTTAGCCCCAAGAAAACCGTATTATCCACAAATGCTAACTTCTCGTTATTTAATATTATGTCATTATCACATGGTTTAACACCTGGAAGTGTGAATTTTATGCATTTAGTTTTTTTTGAGTTTAAAACAAGGTTGTTAGCAATAAACCATTCATGAACTTGCCGAAGGGTGTCGTTCACATCGTCATAGTTTTGAGCATGTCTATTAACTTCAAAAATCAGAGAAGTATCATCTGCAAACAACACAATCTTCGACATATTCTGCACCATGTACGGAAGATCGTTTATATAAACCAAAAAAAGGAAAGGTCCTAATATTGAGCCCTGTGGGACTCCTATTTTAATAAGAGATCCCTGCGACTTTTTACCGTTTATCTGAACCTTTTGAATCCTGTTTGTTAGGTAGGAGTTCAATAAACTAAGGTTTTTATTTTTGATACCGTAATGTTCTAATTTGAAGAGCAACGTTTTATGATCTACGCAATCAAACGCCTTAGATAAATCACAAAAAACCCCGATAGCATCGTGGTGTCGCTCAAAAGCATCAAAAATATTTTGCAGAAGAGCAGCACCAGCGTCCGTCGTCGAGCGGCCTTTAGTGAAACCAAACTGTTGGTCATGTAGAAGTTTGTTACAGTTGAAATGTACAAGCATTTGACTGAGCATGACCTTTTCGAAAACTTTGCTAAGTACCGGTAAGATCGAAATGGGTCTAAAGTTGCCAGGATCTCTTTTGTCTCCTGATTTGTACAATGGTATAGTTTTACTTAGCTTCATTAGATCGGGAAAAGTGCCATGATCTATAGAGAGATTAAACGCAAAGGCAAGATATGGTGCTAAAATATCAATGATGGAATTACATACTTTAACAGACATACCCCACAGGTCTTCAGTGGTTTTTATTTTTATTTGTTTAAAGGACGTTATAATATCCTGTGGGTTCACGTGCCTAAATTCAAATTCAGTGATGCAAGAGGGAACGTTCTTTCGTAAAAATTCCGCAGAAAGAGCAGCCGATGAATTTAAGTTTTCTGTGGTCTTTAGTGGTATATTAGTAAAGAAAGTTTCAAACTCTTGAGCCACCTCGGCATTCGATGTTAACGTGCCGCGGTCAGTATTTAGGATAATATCGTTGTCGCGAGGTTTGGTTCTTCCCGATTCGCTATTAATTATTGTCCATACTACTTTCATTTTATTTTCCGCGTTTTTTATTTTTTTACTAATTAGATTAGATTTGGCAGCAATACAGACAGATTTAAAAATTTTAGAATAATTTTTTACATGTTCTTTAAAGTTGTAATCTTCGGTTCTTGAAGATCTATCTGCATATAATTGAAATAGTACGTCCCTACTTTTCCTAATACCTATTGTTGCCCAATCACTGAATTTAAACTTAGTATTTTTTTTTATTGTAACTACTTTGAAAATATTATTGTATTCAGTTTCCAATGTATCAAAAAACATTGAAAATTTTTTATTTGGATCACTGATATCATAATTAAATTGAGGCAGTTTTTGAACCAACACATCAATGTATTCTTCAAGTCGACCAGCATCGGTAGACCTTTTTGTAACTGTGATGCTCTGTTGTTGACGAGCGTACGGAAAAGACAACAACTGTCCCCAGTGATCTGAGTTAAAAGATTTTATCGTTGACTTGTCATTGTATTCACAATCGCAAAAGATGTTATCTATACACGTAGTGGTCGTTGCCGTTACTCTGGTAGGCTCGAAAAACACACAATTTAAATTAAAAGATTTAAATACATTTAGAAACCTTGTACTGGTTTTATCTTTCACTAAAATGTCTATGTTGAAGTCGCCACAAACAATGATAGACTTTCCCGTTTTGGAAATTATTCTCAAGACATCTTCCAATACTAATTCTATTGTTTCAAACTTACTCCTATCAGGGCAATACGCGCATACTACAATGTACTTGTCCAGCTCAACACAAGATAACTCAATATGTCTCTCAACCGAGAGCCCAACCACATCTTTGCGTTCCTTGCATTTGATGGTGTTCCTAATTAGTATCAAAGAACCGCCGTGAATAGCAGACTCTCGGTTGTAAGAACTTACAATGTTATAATTATCGTAACTTACAAAGGATTGGTGTAATTGCCAATGTTCAGTTAGGCAGACAATATCTAATTGGGTTTTTTCCAAATATAATTCTAATTCTAATTCCTTGCTGCTAGAAAAGCCCCGCATGTTTTGGTGCATTATGTGAATAAAATTGGGCTTTTCTTTTGTCATAAGTGTGCTAGAAGATCCCTGCCTCTTATTTAATAAGGATAAGCTATCATTTGAGGGATTTTCTATTGTCACAGTATCTAGTCTAAAAAATGTATGAGTTTATTAGTTTTACAACTAACTTTCGTCATGCAATGCATTAAATTGAGAAACCATATTTTAAACTGTCAGAATTGAAACAGTAGGTATACAAGAATACATAAAAGTCATACCTTATGCATAAATGATTTATGTAATTAACAATTCAAAAATACAGATTAATGTCAAATTCATTCAATTTTAGTACACGTAATTCAATTAATTAATCATCTACTTGGGAGCTTCTTGATTTAAATTTTTCAGTTTTTCTGTTTTTTTGTATATAATTAATTTACCTATGTCATTGAAAGGTTCAGTAAGCCACTTACTTTTCAGGACAGTTTTGTATACATATTTCAAGAAGCCTAAGTTAGAGTTATTATTTTGTATAGAATATAGATAGATTTGTGGGTCAATTGCATGTTTGCAATGTAAACAAATCACCCAAATACATCCAATATGCAAACTCCCTTGATATTCCGCAAGAGCAATAATGACCTGTCTGGGTTTTGGATATTGCCTCAGGCCTAACGTGGTCTGGCTGGCGTCCATCCAGCGAATTTTCGCACAAAACAGTACTGTGGTTTATTCGTCTACCAACACTGCTAATCCTTGGTAGATTATCAGCAGTGATATTAGTAGTTATAGTAGGTAGAGCTATTTTTTGTACTTGCAATATGCTACCATAGTATTTACATTTACAAATACTGTCTAGAAAGAGGCGCGTCATTTTGACACAAAAAAAAATTAGCGGCTAAGACACTGCAGGGCATCATGGCTGACTTTTATGTAAACCATTATTTTCTGCGCCATTTTTTTTTTGTGTGGCAAGAGGGGTGTCGTCATACGACCCCCTTTTTAATGGCATTGGATAGACAGCATAATGTCCAGCAACTTTTTTGTAAACTTTAAAGTTCTCGATGATTTAAAAATCCCTGGCTCCCAGAGGCATGTCCACATTAGCTTATACCTTTAAGGCAATTACCCGGACATCTCTCTACTTATTCCAAGCACTGGTTATCAGTTTTTTTTTAATAAAATATTAGATACGTATACTTAGAATCGTCCATTTCAGCATTACATAACATTGGTAGATCACAGTTAGTACATATTAAAATCGTGTTATGTGTTTTAAATTACGATTTAGACAGAAATAAAGACATTAATATCTGACTTATAATCAAAACAAATCTCATAGCTCTGCGTATTACCTAACTTGACATTTCGTTTAAAGGTTCCTCAGATGACACTAAGACATCATCATCAGGTTATTTCTGACTCCACTGCAGGAGCACAACCCTCTCTCATCTGTCGAAGACAGACGGAGGATTTGGCCTACACTCCCCGCGCTGGCCAGACGGGTTGGGGAGCCCTGGTTGATGTTTTATAATGTATTCCCTTAGTCGCCTTGTACGACATCCACGGGAAGAGTTGGAGTGGTCCTATTCTACTCTACCGGAAACCACGCGACACTAAGACATGATTTCTAGGAAATCCTCCCGGAATTACATACGGATGAAGTAACTTTGAAACAGATAATTCAAAATACAGGGTAGTTTTTAAACTAGCTCTCTATCTGAGCGGCATACGCAGCCGCGGCGGACCGTCGCCTCAGGCTAGCCTGCAAATCGTGCCGCTCAGTTAGCCTGCCAATTTTGTTACCCCCAGGCCAGACTATATCGGGGCGCGCTCTCCGACTTTCTATTCCTAAACTCTATTTGGTCTATGTTCATAGCTAGGTATATTATGTGTTCGATGTGTATGGATAGTGTATAGATCACGTGAGCGCTATTAGTTCACATACAAATGGGCTTTCATTTTTGTTATGATACTAATTTGTCAAATAATTTTAAAAAAAATTCGGGCAAGGGGCGCGTTTTTTTTATATGGGTAAAATATGATATTTCGCTAAACGTCACGTCCCAACTTCGTAAAAAGTCCCTTTCGCAAAATGTCCCTTAGGGTACCGTTCCAAAATGGTAAAGCGGAAACTTATAGTGCGACCGGATGGTTCGTCTGTCTGTCACAACTGCTTATTTCAACAATTTGCCTTTTCATGTGGAAAGATAAAACCGCTAAACGCTAAAAGAACATTTAATTATTTACTAAATATTGACATTATTTAACCGTAGCTTCAATATTTAGTAATAATTAAATGTTCTGCGTAGTAACTGCACAAGTCTCATTGAGAATGTGAATGAGTTGTGGCTACTTGCGTGGAACAGAGCGATTGTTTGGAACGCTCCATCTAGTAGTACTATTCTAAGTTTTTTTTATCAAGTTCTCTCATACAAAATAAAATATCTTTATTTTTGTGTAGTTCTTAATGGCGCTTTAGCTCAAAAAAGTCCTGTTTAGATGAGATTAGATATGCGTTGTTAAATTTAGTTTTTTTAATTTATTTATTATAAAAGATCTGCAACATTTAAACTGCTGCGTGTAACAGCCAAAGGCTGTGAGCCCCACTGACCACTTTATACCTTGTTCGCCTGCAATTACATTGGCTCGCTTCCATTACCCTTTCGAACTGGAATAAATGGCATGCATTGCTTTTTGGCGACAGAAATAGGCAAAAACAGGTGGCAGTCATCCAGATGTCCCCTGCACTAGAATATCATTAAATACAGTATTTCATTCACATTCTAATTAAGTATTTTAAAAAGCATCCAACCTTTTTAGTGATCATTCATGTCACATGTGTTAACACGTTAAAAGACAATCCACTTGGACTAATACCGCCTTAATGCCTATAGGACGACGTCTTCACTGTTCTAACATACATACATAATGCTCACGCCTTGGTTCCAGAGGGGTAGGCAGAGGCGATGTATGCTTCACTGACCTGTTCAGGTTAATAAAATTCGACCCACAGGCGGCTGATGAATGGACCGACAATCTGAAGAAGGTGGCCGAAAGCAGCTGGATGCTGAGGGCGAAGGACTGCCCAACTAGCTCACTGGTGAAATATGCAGCCATAAGCTATAAAATAGGTCCACAGTGGACATATATGGGTGTTAGAACACTGTATAGCCCCACTATGGACCTATTAAAATATAAAATAGCTGCATATATCGCAAGTGTGTATAGTTGGGTGGGTGAGGCGTTTGTTGGGGAAGGCCTATGTCCAGCAGTGAACGTCTAAGGACTGATATGATTATTATTTAATCCGCATAATACGCAATATACGGTTACAATAATACCAACTACCTAAATATCTGGGAAACTTAATGTTACCTCTTTCTCATTTTTGTATTGGGCAATTGTACGTAATTACATGTTCCAGATTTCAGCTACTTGGTCCAGTAGTTATCGAGATATCCGACGGACAGACAGGCAGAACCGTAAAAACTGAATAGTTGTTTATCTATTACCCTGTTCCCTCCCGAACGAGTCAACCAGTCTTAATATATATATTTATATTCTTTATTGCACATTTTAAAACTAAATACAGTACCAAATGTTGTGTACAAAGGCGAGCTTATCTCTAAAAGAGATCTCTTCCAGCTAATATTTTGTAAGCTGTTAACTGTATCAAAACCCAACCATACAAAACAGTATAAGTATTTTATTGTTTTATTTATTTAATAGATACACAAACAGAAAAGAAAAAACTATTATATTATTGACTACAATAAGAAATTTTAATTATGACATAAGATACTAAATTATACTCCAATTATCCTTTCATCACATGTGTATACAGTTTTAAAGCTTTCAGTCAAATTTCCAAAACAATATTTTAAAAAAACCTATAGAATACTAAAAATAAAAATAAAGAAAAAAGGACACAATATATGTAAAGTATAGGTAGGTATCTGATACACATTTCTTAAGCTTGCTAAAGTTAGAATTAAATAGGTCTATGCTGTTGTTCACCATTATTAGTTCGTTATACTTGTCTACACATCCTAATAAGCGACAAGTCTTGTCTGTTTCTCGACTAAATTACAAGTGCATTAAGCAATAAATCTCATTGTAAAAGTTATTTGGCCCCAGTATTGACAGCGAGCGGGCCAGGCCTGCTGGCTGTTCGCCAGACCGCCTGTTAGCCGGCGACCACTTTACTTCTAATTGCATTCGAGCTGTTTGTGCCCGAATACAGCAAGATTCATGGTTTAATTTTTCACTGGCCTTATGTTTGATTGATTGATGATTCGTTTATTTGTTTTTATTCTTACTACAAAAACCAAAACAATGGATAACGGTCAGATGCGGTGTAACGAATGTAGTGTCACTGCTAGAAATAATATGGAAATCCCTGCAGCATAGAATAAGTACAGAAGGCGTACTCCCTAATTTCTATATAAGCTTTCGCTTGTTAAATTTCTCAAAAACTTACAAAATTCAATGCAGGCCAAATAGAATCCTACGCGTATGGAAGAAAGTCAATGATACGCTGAACCAATAAAACACGCACACATTGACAGTAGTACGCGATGCGCCTAGGGCTGGTACCTACGCTTTAGAATTGTGCTGCGGCGCAGGACTTTGATCAAATGTGCCACATCACCCCGAAATCGGGGCCATGTCGCGTAGTTACATACATAAAGTGCAGAGTGAGATAAGACTGCCTGCAGAGAGTGCAGAGCAGTTCGTAAATATAGGAATTTGTACAACAAAATAAATAAATAAGTTCTATTTAAAATTACGTTGGAATCGAAGACAATGTCAGTTTTAAGTTGTTTAAGAAATCAATTGATTATATTTTTCGCACAGCCCCAGACGACCTTTGCAAAAGCATTCTTTAGACTAGGATGTTGCATAATGGATATATAGGTATTACACAAATTTTCCGATGATAACCAAATTCTAACATTCAACATGAATTGCCTGGGTAGGTATATACCTATTATTAGTGCGCACCGTGGCTACCTATATAGGTAGCCACGGTGCGCACTAAATTTGAGCGCACTAAATGTATTTGAATGAATCCATTCATTCGAATACATTTCTCGATATTTTGTTGTTAAATTGGTTCAAAATGAGAGCAGGTTTGATGGCGATGCACACGAAAATTTTATTAGTGATTAAATATACCTGAGGGGTAAATATTCGAACTGTGTTGACTTTTGTTTTTATTAAAATTAGCAAAATGTTAGAGCTGCCTGCTTTTTTTTAATTCAGCAACCTGCTCTATATACTGTACATTAAAATGTTAAGTATCTAACCGAATCTCTAGCGCTCTAAAAGTCATAAACAGCGATAAGCTGAGCGTGAAGTTAACTTTAATCCACGTAACATCCAGTAGCTCCATAATACACCACTATACCAGTGATGCCCAAAGTGTAATGGCGGCCCCTCTGGGGAGATGTAAAAGACAATCCTGGGGAGCATCAGAGTTCTCTTTATAGTAATAAATAATCAGTCACTTAATGTTACTGAGTGATAATCAAATAATGTTTACTTATGCCTGTCTCGTCGGCTTAGGGAACTCCAGCGATAAAGGTAGTGTAAACAGACAACTTTGTACAAGTTGGTCCTGGTTTGGAAGTTATATTTGTGAGTTGTCCTGTCCTTGTATAATTCCCATAATACACGAGAAAATCCTAGTTTGGGATTAGACAAGTGTATACTCGTATGTATACACTTGTCGTATTTGCCGTGTGGTTTCCGGTAGAATAGAATAGGACCACTCCAACTCTTCCCGTGGATGTCGTACAAGGCGACTAAGGGTTTTATACATTATAAAACATAAATCAGGCCTCCCCAATCCGTCTGGCCAGCGCGGGGAGTGTATGCCAAGTCCTCCGGCAGATGAGAGAGGGTTGTGCTCCTGCAGTGGAGACAAAAATAACCTGATGATGATGATACTCGTATGTATATAGGTGCCAATACGTGCCACCATATTTCAGCCCTCTACTTTTTCCATCCAACATCCTCCGGCCGTCCTTTTCAGGCTTATTATTGGGACTTCCCACGCTGCGCACTTTTACCTCAGAACCTCTTCCTCTACAGATGTCTAAATGTAAATTCATATTCATATCATTTATTGTTTCATGTTTTTAATAGGGTCTATATAATTATAGGTGCTAACATGAACCCTGTAAGGGCACTACAATAGTTTTTTTTTTTGTAATAATATTTATAAAAAATATTTATTCTGTCAAGTTTAATTAAGAAACCAAATTATATGTACAATAAAAGGCATTTTATTTTTATTAATAATCTATGGTCTCTTCTAAGAATAAAAGGGAGCTGTAGTATTAAGAGTTTGAGAACCAATGCACAATAGTGTTATCTCGGCCACCACGCACGTTTTCAGCGAACTTTGGCTTGGAGTTTGCCGACTGTGTTGACCGTTAAGATGCTCCTATAGTGCAGCCTCTTAGCCGCATACTCGTAAAGTTATATGGGGATCATTAATGTAGGCCTAACATTGGAATATGGCTAGTAAAAAATCTTTTTTGCAAGCTTTCTGAAATTTTTGAACAGATAAAACTGAAAAAGTTAAAACTTAGGTTCTCTTATAACATCATGGATACATCCTTTGTCTCAAATACTATAACATTCTATGACTTCGTACGGCGCAGCTTTGAATAGGGCAGATTCCGCCCATGATCGTCCGCTGTATTGGCACGGAGCTTGGGAATCAATTCGCAAGTTTAAAAGCGGTGTGCTATGGGAATTAAACAAGATAGGACAATTCAGAAATTTAACATCCAGATTGGGACCAACTTGTACAAATTGTACAAAGTTGTCTGTCCCAAATAAGAATCGAACGCGATGGCCCTCGAGACCAATAACCAAGCCACTAAGCCAACGAGATGGTATTCTCTGGTAGCACTGAGAGGCTGAGCTACATATTACCAAAATTTCCCTTACTCGCGAAATGAATTTGATCACGATTTGCAAAAAAAATGTGCGACAAAGTATTTCAGCATAAAAAATGTAAATATTAAAATGTATTTTCCAGTAATCTCATGCTAAGCCGCTATCGGCTGTAGCGGGGAAAATACGACGTTTTAACAGAAATGTGTTATAGCGAGCCTTATTGATCAAATATTCACGTCAGAAACGGAGGATTTTTGGAGAAAAAACCTGAATAAACACTGGGTTTATAAGTGGAGGGTTCTGTTTTAGATTTTAATAAAGTTTTGCCCAGTACATCATCATCATCAGCCCGAAAGAGCCCACTGTTGGACATAGGCCTCCGATTACTTTACTCTAAATTTTACTTTACTCTAAATGTATGTACTGGGACATAGGCCTCTCCCAAGATGCGCCACATAACCCGATCTTCGGTTCTTCTTATCCAGTCACTGCCAGCCGCATTACGCAGATCGTCGCTCCATCTAACCAGGGCGCGTCCCACACTATATACGCTTGTGCCCAGTCGCGGTCTCCACTCGAGAATTTGTTTACTCCAGCAGTAATCGGTTCACAGATATGACCAGCCCACTGCCACCTACTACCTAACTTCAGATCCTGTCACTTAGAGGAACTCCGAGCATATAGCTATTTCCATAGCCCGCTATATTTTCATATAATCGATCATTTACATTTTGTACCTTGATACAGATCTGATAAAGACCAGAATGAAAATGACTGAAATACACACACATCCCCCCCCACACACACACACACACACAAAATCAGGTCCGTTTAATTTATGGCGGCGTGAGAGAGGAACAAACTAAGTACCTATAAGTACAGAATTTCACATCAATATTGGTCGTACTTACAGATAACTGCCAGGCTTATACCACAAGCTTGTGAAGTTTAACCCAGGTTCCCTATTTTTCCGACGGCCCCCTAAAACCTGTACATGATTTACAGTCGTACTCTCTTTTGAGAATGCCATAAAATAGTCCCCTGTCATACCCAAGCTGGGTGGGGAATCGACTGGTAATGCTTGGCAAATATTTGGTGGACCGACTAGCCGAATATAAGTTTAATATAATGATTTATGAAATACTTTTGTGTGACTTTGATTGTGATATTATATGTAATCTAATACATATGAGCTACTATTATAAAATAGTTTTTTTGTATCATGATGAAATGAATTGAGAACTTTATTAGCTGGAATATGGTTAATAATTATGTCTTAAGTAAAAGGTAGCATTTGTATTAGCGTTCAAATATTTAGTGAATGGGAAAAGATAACCAATTTATAATAGAGTTTAGTGCAAATATAATTAACACGTACACACCCTTAAGCTATTGGTATAAAAATCACAGGAACAAACACATAAAAATTATAACAATTACAACGTTTAACACTTACAGTTTGGCATTTATAAATTCTTAAACGGAATAGTAACCTATATTAGTATATATCAATACATACCTACTCATTTATTCTATGTATAGTACAATATTTTATTATAAAATTTCAATATCCATGCACATTTTTTTTTTATTTTTTTTTACCTACCGCTTGTTTTAGCTTTTTCCACAGTGGAGGTTGGCTGGAAGAGATCTCTTATAGAGATAAGTCCACCTTTGTACACTTTTATGTTATGCCCTTTTTTTTGTAAAATTTATATGCAATAAAGAATATAATAATAAATAGTAGCAACTGTCCAACAAAAATTTGTGCACCAGTCTTTTAAAGAAATTAATATTCTCTTTTTTTTTTTTAATTATCGGGCAAATGATTATATATACGGATCGCCATGCAGTACGCATTTTTGCTAAATATAACTAATTTTTATTTTTGTACATGCAATTTATTTTCGCCTCTGAATTCTGAATATGTGAGTACTTTGAGGCGGGTTCTCCATCACCAATCGATCGTCAATAGTAAAAATAAATTATAAAGTATAAATTAGGTTTTTTTTTTAAGAATTATGAGACTGCTATCCTTTCTGGTGGTAAGTGGATACTGTCACCCATTAATACTAGGTACTAAATCCTGGACCGAGGACCTGAAAAAGGTGGTCGGAAGCGGCTGGATGCAGAGGGCGGAGGACGGGGTGTGGTTCCGTTCATTGGGGAAGGCCTATGTCCAGCAGTGGGTGTCTAAGGCTGACAGTGATGATGACTTGATAATGATGATGACGATCATAAAGATTATTACTTTAACTAACAAACAGCACCAATACAAAATGGAACAGACTTATACTTACCGTGTATATACTATACTCATTTATTTCAAAATATTCTGGATATTTTAAAGTCGGTAGTAATGTAGCCATTCAAGACTTCTTCAACTGAGATAAATGGTCGATTACGGATTGTATTAATTCATCATCAGCCTCTCAGACATCTGTCGCAGAGCCGACGGCCGTTGGGGCAGACGAGTTCTGGAGTGGAGACCACGGATTGGCACGCGCAGGGTGGGACGCCCCGCCGCCAGATGGACCGACGACCTAAAGAAGGTGGCCGGAAGCGGCTGGATGCGGAGGGTGGAGGACCGGGTGTGATGGGGTTCATTAGAGAAGGCCTAAGTCCAGCAGTGGATGTCTAAAGGCTGACATGATAATGATCATCAACCGAAATACGTCCACTGCTGAATATAAGCCTCCTCAATAGAATCCCACTTTTAATGGGCTGTCTATTGTGGGACTTGCCATAATCACCACGCTTGGCAGGCACATTGATGATCGCAGTAATGATTTTTATATACGCAGGAGAACGTCGTCGCCTTGACGTCACCCACGTGAAGATTGGGGTTGGCCCTATTCTAAGCCGGGAACCACAACGCTTACAGGAACTTCACGGCATACTATTAATAGTTATATTTTTATCTCAAAGCGAGTCATCAAAAATATCTTCCCCATTAGACATAGACACAATTTCTGATTACAGTCTCACGACACAGAGGAATAAATAACAGAGGCAACGTAGTCGACAGATACCGATTAGATGAGGCCGCCTCAAGCACGTACTATATTGGATAAACGTCAAACTTGACGTATGACTGCCTACAATAGTGTGTCTTCCTCTACCTTACTGGTGGGAAAGGGATAAGAAAATGAGACACTGGCAAATATAATTTGACCGCACCTATCATCTTTTAAATACATCTCATGGTCATTACTTGATAGTAAGATCATAATATCAGCCCTTAGACCTTCACTGGTGGACATAGGCTTTCCCCAATGAACGCCACCATACCCGGTCCTCCGCACTCCGCATTCAACTGCTTCAGGCCACCTTCTTTAGATCGTAGGTCTATCTGGCGGCACTAATTGGACAAGATTTTCTAGTGTTTATTCAACTGCCGTGTGGTTTCCGGTAGAGTAGAATAGGACCACTCCAACTCTTCCCGTGGATGTCGTACAAGGCGACTAAGGGAATACATTATAAAACATCAATCATGCCTCCCCAACCCATCTGGCCAGCGCGGGGAGTGTAGGCCAAATCCTCCGTCTGTCTCCGGCAGATGAGAGAGGGTTGTGCTCCTGCAGTGGAGACAAAAATAACATGATGATGATGATGTTCAACTTTCTAAAGTAACTTTCTATTTTTTGGCTGTAATTTGAAACAAGCAAAACATTTGTGGAATCTAAAAATAGTCGGAAATTAGTTGGTTCCCGTTTGACACATGCTTGAAGATTTTATGGAAATAGTAATATTGAAAAGGTACGTCCCTTCTCAATCATAATCATCATCGTCATCAGGTTATTTTTGTCTCCACTGCAGGAGCACCATCCTCTCTCATCTGCCGGAGACAGACGGAGGATTTGGCCTACACTCCCCGCGCTGGCCAGACGGGTTGGGGAGGCCTGATTGATGTTTTATAATGTATCATAATAACTTTATGTAAATAAAAAGATCAAAGGGAAAACATGGTCAAAATGATAGAAAATAAACTCCTCTATTATTAGACCACCACGTGACACCATGTATGGACTGTTGATTAGATTTGGACAGAAATTCATATTATCACAAAAGAAAACGTACACACAAAAATACGTGAGTTTTAAAATGCTAAAACTGGTTCTTCAACAGTGAAGATATTTAAAAATCGAAACCACAGCAGCGGACTGAAACACTTAGTAGGTATTTTAAAAAAGAAATGTAGGAAACAAGGCCAAAAGACATTAATGCATTTCCTATCGAACTCCAACTTTTTGCCAGCCGCCCGCTCGCAGCCAGCCCTAACTAGATCCGATTAACATCGTATACAGTTGGCCCCAGTCCGACTGTCCATTCCCCCATTATACCGTCCTTCCCCTTTTTGAGACCAAATTCATTCGATTTGTGAAAAGCGCAGAAGTTTGTAAGCTGATCGAAAGTACGACACAAAAAGCCAAAAAAGCAGATTGGGTTTTCAGGAAGGCTTTCGGTAAAAGGTTTTAATTAGATGGCTCAAACGAGTCTAAGTAAGTTATTTTCAGATTTATCTGACAGTCAAATTTATAACGCATTAAGGGTTAGTCTCGAACGCCAATTCCCATTGGGGAATTTGTACAATCGGAACCAATTGGAGTGGTTGTCACGTTTGTGAATTGCCTTTTGTCTAAATTCTATAGTAGAGACAATTCAAGTTTGGGATTAGATGTGTTTTTGTGTTATAATAGCGTATATACAATATCGTATATTATGAGACAAAGATAGCAACAATTTTAGTGCTATCAAATTTTAAGCACATGCCTTCAGAATCAGGCCATCAGAATTCTGTATGTAACTAGATTTTTTAACTGCATTGAAACGCAAATAATATCTCAATATTAGAGGTGAGATCATTTACGATCAGTCTGGAGACCACTGCCAGACATGCGACGCTTCCATAATGACAAAGTATTATTCCAAATGACCTAAATAATTAGAAATTAAATAGAGAAGACGAATATGATTGCTATTATACTCACACACGTAGAACTTTGGACTAGTGTTGGTAAATTCGGTTAAAAAGTGAAGACACTTTTCCCTACGATTACCAATGCAACTAAATAAGTGTTTATGTATATAATCGTAATATGCAGCAGTGATATTACGATTATATACATAAACACATATTTAATTGCATTGGTAATCGTAGGGAAAAGAGCCTTAACTTTTTAAGTTCTCATAAATTCTCGGCTAGGAGAATGATCTCCGGATTTTTAACCGACTTCAAAAAAAGGAGGAGGTTCTCAGTTCGCCGGAATCTTTTTTTTTTATGTATAAATTCTCGGCTAGGAGAATGTTCTCCGGTTTTTACCAACACTACTTTGGACATTATCTAGGGAAGGTTTTGTTCAAAATTCATTGTCTAGTTTAAATGGCAAGTAAATATATCAATGGGTATTTATTGTTTTCCTTGCTCATTCAGAAACAGTAATTAGTTCCTTCTAAAACAATTCTCACCAGAAACTGAAAAGGACTGAAAAGTTTTATTCAGTAAAATGCATTGTCCACATTAAAAATGGGTCACTGGAGTTTCTTTGTTTATATTTCAGTTTCCACTGGAAATGTAGTTTTAATTTCAGCTGTAACTCACCGCACTTGGAAATTAAATTTTCTTCCGACGAAAACGTACTAAAAACGAGGCGAGAGAAAATAATATTTTTTATATGAGAATATTGTTTTTACGACAAAGGCAAAGGGAACTAGTGAAGACCTATGTCCAACAGTGGATGTGGACATTACATTATCATCATCAGCCGAAATACGTCCACTGCTGAACAAGCCTCTTAGAATGCAATTTTTGGTGGGCTGTCCATTTGGGGGATTTGTCACAATCACCACACTTGTTAGGCGGACTGGTGATAACAATAATAGTCTTAATATGCACAGGAAAACGCTGCTGCCCATCCCTGGTGCAATCCTTTACTCGCCTTGACTACGTGGGCCTATTCTAAGCCTAAGAACTACTATCATCGTTGATTACAACTGAGAACGCTTGCATAATTCAAGATCCACAACATCGTACCATTGGGGATAAGAGTAAATTGAACAAACTGGAACAAAACACAAGTGGCCCCATTTCCCCGACGAAAATCCATTTTAATTATACCCGCCTCATTAATTAAAGTCCAGATTGAGTCTGAATCAGATTCGCTGGGTATTAGAAATGTAAAACAGTTCGCGAAATGAGTTTTTGGGAAGAGATCCGTCAGTTACTTGGAAGGCATTAATTAGGTAGGAAGACCTTTCGCTGCTTTTGTTTCAAAACTCGCTTCAACCGGTTGGAGGTCTTATGAAGTGTTTTGGGAGGCGTGAATTTAAGTTGAGATAATTACGCTAAATAATTTATTCTGATGAATAAATTTGCCGCTCGATGGGTAGGGATAGAAATAACTATAAAGTTATGTATAATATGTACATGTTACATTTGTCTCAGAATCTGCCGTTGGGGCAGACGAGTTCTGGAGTGGAGACTGCGGATCGACGGTCACATAGGCCTATTCTGGTTGTTAATTAATTATCTTGTCACTAGCTTTTGCCTACGACTTCGTCCGCGTAGTTTTCGATATTTATATACATATTGAATTTCAACATAGATATCATTTTTGATTTCCCGTAGGAATGAGATGTTTTTTCGGGAGAAAATTATCCTATGTCCTATTCCAGGACCTAACCTGCCAAGTTTCATCCCGATCCGTCTACTGGCTGACGCGTGATTAAGTAACAAATATCCAAACATCAAACTTTCGCATTTATAATACACTAGCTGGTGCCCGCGACTTCGTCCGCGTGGACAACTTAACATCACAAATTATTATGTATTTCCCGTAGGAATGGGATGTTTTTTCGGGATGAAAACTATTCTGTGTCCTATTCCAGGACCTAGCCTATATGTATTCCAAGTTTCATCACGATCCGTTCAGTGGTTGAAGCGTGATTGAGTAACAAACATCCAAATATCCAAACTTTCACATTTATAATATTAGTAGGAAATTATAGTGAAGTGGGATTACATTTATTTATACGGTAGTCATTTGGTCTTCATTTTCTCAGCAGATATATTTTGACGTGCCGACATCCCGGAGCTGGGCGAACTCCGGGCACTATTAGCCTCACGGAATCATGCAGGGCTCTGATGAGGTGGACAATTATTTACCAAGCTAATCGTGGTACCTCATCAAGGCGGCGATGTTGTTCGCAACACATCACGTCAAGGGGTATCACGGGGCAAAAAGCGGACGAAGGAAAGCCACTTTGTAATATTACATTGCGCAAAGTGGCGATACATCGTCTCTGTCTACCCCTCTGGAACCAAGGCGTGAGCATTATGTTTGGATGTATGTATCTATTTTGAGCGGATAAAGGCCGTTTCCAAGTATTGTGATCTCAAATCATTCAATTTTACTCTTTGCATGATATAGTAGTATACAGAGATACAATAATAAAGTAGCTTACATCAGCTCCTCTCAATATACAACGCTGTCATTCTGTCGAAATCGTAGCAGATGGTATTGTATGTGTATTTGTAACTGACTTTGGCATTGACCATACAGATGCTAGATCATCAAGCTGACGATGTTCATCACGATTAGAAAATCCCAAATATTTTGCGACAGATTCATCTAAACAGACCGGATCAATGTCGGCATTGAAACCGGCTTCTAAAACAAAACTCTAAAGAGACTTAGACCCACCAAGCAACTACAGGACTACTACCAGGAAAAGCTTTTTCGTGTCTGAATATGTCATAGTGAACCTGTTCCTACACGTGTATATGTGCGTGAAAACAATCGAGATAGGGACAACGTTATACGCCAACACATAAGTGCTTCTCTTTCGTATTAACGCCGTGTTTTATTTTGCAGGCGACGTTGAACTGGCGGGGAGTTGAGTGCCGCATGTTTACGTAGTAATATCATAGTAATATGTAGTACTAGCTGGTGCCCGCGACTTCGTCTGCGCACGTTTAATATTTCGAGTAGCTTTTTTGTAGGACTATTTAAAATAAACATTTCCATCATACATTACATATGTGTAACTGTAGCGGTTTTGGCAGCGCGCAGAATAGCTCGCAGATGGTAGATTTTTTCCTACTTACTTGATATTTTGGACAATTCACACAATATCCCTATAAATGGTAGCCTATGTGTTATTCTGATGTATAAGCTATATTATTGTAAAGTTTCATTAAAATCCATTCAGTAGTTTTTACGTGAAAGAATAACAAACATCCATCCATACTTACAAACTTTTGCGTTTATAATATTAGTAGGATTCTCTGCCTGCGCAAATGTAATATTAATAATTGTTGACATTTAACTGAATTTCACTTTCACATCTGTAAAAACTAACGTTATAAATTGAATTAATTGCAGCGAATAATGCATGAATGCGCATGTTCGGGAGACGCTTTTGAATTCGATTGCAACCTCTGTCGGTGAGTTTTGAACGATACACAAGTACGTTGCGTTTGTAGAACTATTTTAATAACTTTATGGGCAAATTGAAGACGGTTTACATCATTAACAAAAGTCACCGCCGCACATCGACCGCCGTCCATCTGTACTATACTTGGTTTAAAACTATAACTTCAGTACTCGAACAAATAATAACTGTTAATATCGCATCACAAAAGTAAACTTAAAATAGAGAAATCGCTGGAAATTTTACATATTTACACCTTTGTGGGGGCTGGTTTCCGTAGAAGGCTCGAAGTCAGTTTGACAGATCACCAGGTTCTCACTCTCATTATAAGGGAAAAAAAATTAAACATAAATAAAGACATTTATAAAATGACAATTTATAAGACCGCTTTTATGTGGTGTGATTGTGTATGTGTTCGTATGAGTGCGTAAATGTGATTGGGGTGAGTGTATGTGTGTAGCGAATGGGTGCGAGAGTGTGCGTGTGTTAATGTGTGGTAGTGTGTGTCCAATTCAGTGTCATGACAAAACAGATAAAAGACTTTCTGTGCTGTCATATTAAGTCAAATTTTTGAAGCCAGTTTGTTATTGGTTTTTTTTGCATTGTTTCTTGGGGAGAGAATATATTAAATAAATAGCATAAATGATTTATTTATTCGTACATGACGATATTTGCTCGTTGTCCGTGTGCGGCAGACTTATGACCAGTGTGACAAATAAACTTCTGTATTGAGTTTAAAGTTCCCGAGGCGCGCTTAACTGCATTAAACACCGGCGGATGAGATACTTTTGTACAATTATTCTTTACACAAAATGTGCAATTTTGCATGGAGCCTTTTGGTGTCATAAAAGACAAGTTGAATACACTTTATGCTTCTGCAATAGATGAAAATTGTATTGGATCTATAGAGACACAACTGTCAAAACAGATTTCGTTACTCATAGTACTAACGTGCTCTAGAGCTCGTAAATATGTTTTCAATGCTCTTGCTCGTAAAAGCTCAGTTACATAGGTGGTCTGAATGTCATACATAATGTTATTCATCAGACACTCGTGCTTTTTAGATTGTATTGTAGTTTTAATTTAATAAGCTGTCAGCAACTGAACCAAGAAGATTGTTGTTCAATAATTTTTTCTTCAAATAACAAACCAAGGAGTTCTTATATACTGATTCAAAGATACGAAACATATTGTCTTTGGTTTATTTTAATTTTTGCTTTTGGCTGTTTGGTGTGATGTTATCATTGTGTTTTCTATTTCTCTTATTTCTATGCGCGCTTAGTAAAAATGTGAAAAATAAACCAACCATAACTAAAAACTCCATAATAGCTGTATCGATTTAGTTTAGAATCGCCATGTAATTATTTTATTTTATTAATAGTCGTTTGAAACACGTGCTAATTTAATTATTCAAATCTCGGCTTTATACTAGCTTTTGCCCGCGACTTCGACCCCGTAGGTTTCGATATTTACACATCTTGAATTTCAAAATTGTTATCATTTTTGGTTCAGCGTAGGAATGAGATGTTTTTTCACTATCCTATGTTCTATTCCAGGATCTAACCTATATGTGTGTCAAGTTTCATCCCGATCCGTCTAATAGTTGAAACGTGATTGATTAACAAACATAAAAACTTAAATATCAAATATCAAAAGATTAAGAAAAATTCAGTTGATTTTTTGTGGTTTATTTTTTTTTCTCTTCTTTTACACTTTCATCTGAAGGTCATGTACCTGACCTTCTATGTCTCAAGTCCCTCTAAACTTCTCGTAAAAAAACTTGTATACGAAAGAAATTTCAGCTTTCAACTCTAATATGACAGAAAAAGTCCAGCTCAATTCCAGGCTAAATACAAAAAAAAACTTTTAACGAAAACAACTGACGAATGAAACGCGTCGCAAACGGTTCCAAGAAAGCAATCTACGAGTTGGAAAACTGTTAACAGTCGCAAAAGTTTCGGCAATTTGACATCAGACTTGACAGCCCGTAATGACTTCTTTTAATAATTGTCAGAAAGTTGATATCTATATATTTTGTTTGACCTAGTTGCTGTTTAGTCCTTGTCGGTAGTATTCGTATAGCTATAGCTGATATACGAAACTATACCCAGTTTCGTATAAATAATAAATATGTCAGACATTCACACCAATTATCCAGTCCCAAACTAGGCAGAGCCTGTGGTATGGTTACTAGATAACGGATACACATACTTAAATAAATATATAAACATCCAAGACTTGGGTACAAACATTCATATTCATCATACGAACATTTGCCCCTAGCGGATACCAGGGATGTCGTATATTTCGTGCATTTCGTAAAACATTCAAAGTCTATCGAAGGGAGGTCCAATAGAACCTAAAACATAGAAAGTTTCAGCATAAAACATAAGCCATGAAGGAAAAATATACTATAACAATAATAATAAAATACTTTATTCAGATTTAACATTATTATTATTGTCGTTTATTATGTGGTCAAAAAGAAGTTAAAGTAAATATCAAAAATTACAGCTAGTCCCTACCACAAAAACCTCCAAGGTTAATCCGCGGACGGGGGAGTTCGTTACTAAATTATTATTAAACTATGAGAATACAACAAGAAAGTTTACAGAATGTAGCTCAAGTCTTTACATTTGTTAAAATATTATTTCAAGAACGTTCATACATTTTCTTAGCTTGTAGATACAGGTCTTATTTCTATAAAGTCGTAAAATGCGATGGGTCCATAACACAGAAACGGATATAGGTAGAAAGGGTACATTACTTGTTTGCTTCAGTCTCGCGCGTGTCAATTTTCGGTCACAGCGCGGCCCTCCCGCGCACTTTTTTGCGTTGTGGTCACGTTTCTAGTTATGCAGTTTGAAACCGGGCAATATGGCACTTTTGCAGACTTTTTGTCGGTGTTTACCCGACCTTGACTCGGCGCGAAACGAGTAAGCGTTTGACAGTTTTTGCAATATATTGCAAAATTTTGGCACGCGTGTCGCGCTTACTTCACCGTTCTACCTCATTTATTTCTATAGGTTCTGATTTACGTGGCCTCCGGTGTTAAAAAAGGAATAAACCTGTACTGTTAATACCGGAAGGAGTTAAGAATCACACTTAGTGTTTTAAATTACCAGTACGTACGTACATTCCCTAATAGATAAATATATTATTATTATCCCACTATTATTATAAATAAATGCTATAAGCTGAATTGAAGTTGTTGCATGCCGAAATATGTATGTATAACATAACGAAGACGAAATATTTGAGCACCTCGTTGGCCTAGTGGTTCGGTCGTCAGATTCGAGAGCCAAGATTGGTGGGTTCGATTCCCACCAGGGACAGACAACTTTTGTACAAGTTAATCGATTTTATATTTTTTCAGTTGTTCTATGGTTGACTAATATCTATAGCGCAGGAGAAATCCTTTTTTAGAAACAAGTGTATCCCACTAATATTATAAATGTGGATGTTTGCATGTTGGTTACTCAATCACGCTTCAACCACTGGACCGATCGGGATGACACTAGGCACACATATAGGTTAGGTCCTGGAATAGAACATGCTATAGTTTTAACCCGAAAAAATATCTCATTCCTACGACCAATACATAATTGTTTGTGATGTTAAGTTGTCCACGCGGACGAAGTCGCGGGCAACAGCTAGTGATATATACATCAATGGTGTTGTAACCGCTTAGTCTTCGTAGGGGAAATTATCTTTTCTTAATTTTATATTACATACTTTTTAATTATTAGTACAAAGAGTACCAAATCTCGTGAAAAGGAATGCCATTTTATCCTTCCGTGCCAATTTTTCGTGATACTACCTAATTGCGGTCCTTGGTTATTAATTCATAAGTTTTTTAACTTCTTGGTACAGATGGCGTCGTTGTACTTTTTGCAGATATAGCTGGTACTATAGCAACAATGTGTACAACGACACAATAACATAAAGATCAATATTGTGCAGGTAGCCGCATGCTAGACTGAGATATATAAAACAGCTCTCAATAAACCCCACAGTGCGCCGGAATCATAAATAACGATGGTGACTAACCCTGCCTGGCTAGCGGATTTTATCACACCGAATGTTCGGTGTCGAACATGTTCTACGATTTTTCTCGGTTTCAATATTAATATAATTTGTAAGAAATGTCTTGGCTATTTATCGTAGATGAGTTTAATACTAGATGAACCCATCTGAGTTTAAAAAAATGCCCGTTGACTCTTTGTTTAAAGAATTCTAAGCTGTATGTATAAGACATCATATGCAAATCTGCTAAGAAGACTGTGCCTGTCACATGTAAAAATTTAACTCTACAAAGGTGGACGTACATAAATGCAAACTTAACATTAAAGTTACCATTTCATTAGTTTCTTTATGACATTAATATCTTAATAAACCATTTTCATTGTTTGAACTATAAAAATATACATTAAAATAATAATTTCTAATTATGACTAGGTAAATATCAAAGCTCTATGATAAATGACAAGTTCATTCTAATTTTAACTTTATCGTCACTGGATATGGTGCTAAGACTTTGTCCCTTAATTCGTAATGTGACTGTAACATATTCATTAAATTATCTCTTAATTTTTAGTTTTGATTTTGTTTCGCTTATGTTAGTAAGGATACCCCTTGATCCAGCTGGTCTGTTATTTGTATATCTGTTTATTTATTGGTCGAATAATTCTACCAGAAGTACTCAACATCGCACAAATTAATCTCCGATAAAAAATACTTAAACCGTGGAACAATTTCGGTGTAACAGCTTCCCTCGCTTGCCCATGTACACAGCGTATGTTCAAATACATCGTACATGTAGTTATATACACTCCACACTGAATACATCCTAAACTTTCAGTTTTATTCATGCATAACCGTACATGTGCGGCCACGAATAGAATGTACTACTTATCGGCACTGCGCAGCGCATTCAATTCTGTGAGTGCTCTTTTAGCTCTCTTTTTATTGGGGACTGGGCGATATTGACAATAAATAGAATGGCTTTATACTTCGGACTTTCGATGTTATGACTTTTTTCTTTTTGAGTTTTCATTTGAATAATCAAAACTTTAGGAAATATCTTTGGCGATGCTATGTGACGTAGTGCCTTGACTTCGTTGACCTTACATGTAAGCTAGTTTAATATTGTATCTGTCTATTTTTCCGTGCAACAAAGAGTAACTGAATTGAATTTAACCTTGCCAGGCAACCTGGTCGCAGGTGAACAAAAGGAAACATATAAATAACGTCTAAGGTGGTATTAGCCAGCACACGATTTACGCCTCAACGACCATTTTCTTTGGCAACTGTACATTATATTTTATAGCAAATGCCCGCGGCTTCGCCCGCGTGGAGCAAGTTTTTATTTCCCGAGGGAACCATTCGCAAATACATGATCTTATGCGTACTAATCAAAAATGTATGGCAATTAGTTGAACAGCCAAGCTGTGAAAGAAACAGATAAATAAACACTCTTTCGACTTAACTATATTAAAACTGTTGCCCGCAGATTCACCTGCTTAAAAAAGGTGTTTGTTTCCAGCTTGAAAAACCCACGGTAAAACCAAGCTATCTAACAGTGATAACCACATTCGAATTTATTTAGTGGTTTTGGAGAAGAAGCTGATGACGTTATCATTATCATAAATTATTTAATCGACGTGTTTACTTATTAATGTTTTCATCGTTTTATACATATAATACAGTTCATCATCATATTAGCCCTGCGACAAATACTGCTGGACATAGGCCTTCCCCAATAAACATCACCACACCCGGTTCACCGCCTCCGAATCCTGCTGCTTCCGGCCGCCTTGCTCAGGGCGTCGGTCGCGCGCGCGTGCCTATCCGAGGTCTCTACTCCAGAACTCGTCTACCTCAGCTGCCATCAGTTCTGCGGCAGATGTGGCCCGCCCACTGCTTCCTCAGCTTTATAATCCTTTTTAGTTTAAATGTATCTATACGTTTGGAGAATACTACTCTCGAACACCATTTCAGCCCCTTAGGGATGGTTTTTCAAAAACTGTAAAACCCGTGTTGAATCATTAAATATTTAGTGTACTCTTACAAAGTTTCGAATTGATTGGAACATCTAATATTTTTTCTCCAAACAAACTTTGAACCCTTATGTGACCACCTTAGGGGTTGAATTTTGTAAAAGCCTTCGATAGTGCATACAGGAGATACATAAGGAACATTTGTGCTAAATTTGAAGTTTCTAGAGCAATCGGTTTATAGACTACTACTTTCGAACTCCATTTCAGCCCCTTAGGGGATGGTTTTTCAAAAACTGTAAAATACCTGTTGAATCATTATGTTTTTCGAGTATTCCTACAAAGTTTCGAATTGATAGGAACGTCTAATAGTTTTTCTACATACAAACTTTTAACCCCTATTTGACCACCTTAGGGGTTGAATTTTGAAAAAGCCTTCAATAGTGCATACTCTAGATACATGAGGAACCTTTGTAATAAATTTCAAGTTTCTAGAGCAATCGGTTTGGAAAGTACCACTTTTGAACTCCATTTCAGTCCCCTAAGGGATGGTTTTTCAAAAACTAAAATACTTATTGAATTATTATGTTTTTCGAGTACTCCTCCAAAGTTTCAAATTGATAGGAACATCTAATAGTTTATCTCCATACAAACTTTGAACTCCTATTTTACCACCTTAGGGGTCGAATTTTGAAAAAGCCTTCGATAGTGCATACAGGAGATACATAAGGAACATTTGTGCTAAATTTGAAGTTTCTAGAGCAATCGGTTTATAGACTACTACTTTCGAACTCCATTTCAGCCCCTTAGGGGATGGTTTTTCAAAAACTGTAAAATACCTGTTGAATCATTATGTTTTTCGAGTATTCCTACAAAGTTTCGAATTGATAGGAACGTCTAATAGTTTTTCTCCATACAAACTTTTAACCCCTATTTGACCACCTTAGGGGTTGAATTTTGAAAAAGCCTTTGATAGCGCATACCGGAGATACATAAGGAACCTTTGTGCTAATTGTGAAGTTTCTAGAGCAATCGCTTTGTAGGCTACTACTTTCGAACTCCATTTCAGCCCCTTAGGGGATGGTTTTTCAAAAACTGTAAAATACTTGTTAAATCATTACGTTTTTCGAGTACTCCTCCAAAGTTTCGAATTGAAAGGAACGTCTAATAGTTTTTCTCCATACAAACTATGAACCCCTATTTGACCACCTTAGGGGTTGAATTTTAAAAAAGCCTTCGATAGTGCATACCGGGGATACATAAGGAACCTTTGTGCTAAATTTGAAGTTTCTAGAGCAATCGGTTTGCAGGCTACTACTTTCGAACTCTATTTCAGCCCCTTAGGGGATGGTTTTTCAAAAACTGTAAAATACTTGTTAAATCATTATGTTTTTCAAGTATTCCTACAAAGTTTCGAATTGATAGGAACATCTAATAGTTTTTCTCCATACAAACTTTGAACCCCTATTTGACCACCTTAGGGGTTGAATTTTGAAAAAGCCTTCGATGGTGCATACCGGAGATACATACGGAACCTTTGTGCTAAATTTTAAACTTCTAGAGCATTCGGTTTGGACACTACTACTTTTGAACTCCATTTCAGGCCCTTAGGGGATGGTTTTTCAAAAACTGTAAAACACGTATTGAATCATTAAGGTTTTAGAGTATTCCTACAAAGTTTCAAATTGATAGGTTTATCTAATAGACGTTCTCCATACAAACTTTGAACTCCAATTTGACCCCCTTAGGGGATGAATTTTGAAAATCCGTTCCTTAGTGCTTGCCTATGCTACATAAGGAACCGTTGTGCAAAATTTCAAGCCTCTAGACTCAGCGGTTTGGGCTGTGCGTTGATATGTCAGTCAGTCAGTCAGTCAGTCAGTTTCTTCTTTTATATATATAGATAAGTATTAAGAATCGGAGTTATATGCGATCGTCGAGGTACAACATAGCAGAACCGTGTATAAGAGTTTTGTACTTTCTGTATTTGGTTTTCAGTTTTTTCAATAGATACTTACTGGCGATACTTACAATAGTAATATCTCAAAACATTTTTATTTATTTAAGATTTATTGCACACATTTTAACAACATACTACCGAAACATTTTCTACCAGTCAATCTTTGAGTTATGCTGAAAGATTGTGGTAGGTGCAAGATATAATTTCAATTTGAGCATTTATTCACCTTGAAAATATACGATAGATATAATACAAATTAGATACAGGCAACTTTTAAATCCCACTAATATTATAAATGCAAAAGTTTTGATGTTTGGATGTTTTGATGTTTGTTACTCAATCACGCTTCAACCACTGGACCGATCGGGATGAAACTTGGTACATATATAGATTAGGTCCTGGAATAGGGCATATGATAGTTCTTATCCCGAAAAAAAATTCAATTCCTACGGGAAATACATAACAATTTGTGATGTTAAGTTGTCCACGCGGGCGAAGTTGCGGGCAACAGTAAATATAAATAATATATACAAATTATATACTTTTTGCTCAGACAAAGTAAGAGAATTAACGTAATTTCTAGGCAAAATAAAAAGACTTTAATATCCGAAGTAAAAAGGGAGATTAGAAGACGGGCACTTAAGCGCTTTCATTAAATTTTTTCATGTCCCCCGTCATACATTTCATTACAACAACAAATAAGGGGCTTACGAGGAGAATTCATATTCTTTTTGCTTATATAATGAGTAATGTGACCATGACTTTTGAAACAATCACGTTGACAAAATTTTTGTACGTAACTTTACTCAATTAACCTTTTTTTATTTTGTAACTTTATATAAATATGTCGTTTAGTCATACTTTATCAATTTGTAAATTAACCTTATCATATAGATATGTCGTCAAGGATTTTTTAAAGGCCCTTTAAATCCCTATAACTTTTCTATAGAAACTTTCATAATTATCACTTAAGAAATGCGCTCGACCGTTGTTTCGTCGACTTACGTTGCAAAATTGGTCACCACGAAAAATCCCTTTTATTTAAACTGTATTAATTATAATATTAATACATCTTATGTTCACCCTAAAAATCCATTAAAAAAATGAAAGAATTCTTTAAATCAGATGAATAGTTTCGAAGAGTACCTCCTACATCAAAACTTACAAAGTTTATCTCTTTTTCATATAAGTGTAGATTTACAGATCGTAGCTGAGAGATCTGTAAAATGTTATTTTTACTAACCATACAGCGTCTTATTTATGTTACATTAAATGAAATGTAATGCAAATAATTAAATATAGGATTACAATGTCAAGTGTAAAAACAAAGATCCATAATATGTCAAAAGTTAATATAAATTATAAATGGAATAGCATATATACTACTACAAGTACTTATCAGAAGTCTGACGCTGCTCACAAATGAACATATTTGATTATATATTCTTTATTGCACAAATTTTAAAAGTAAATACAGTTACAAATTTTGTATACAAAGGCGAGCTTATCTCTAAAAGAGATCTCTTCCAGCCAACCTTACAGGGTGTGAGACAAGGCACTAAGAGCGAGGGGGCAAAAAGTGCATAATATACTACATAATAACTAAATACTGAAACTACTTTACACACATATATATATATATATTACATATAGTAATTAAATATTTATAATAATAAATATAATAAACATACATACATATCATATTATACTGAGTGAGACAGATAGTGTCTTTTATTTTCGTTTTTTTTTTTTTTTTTAATTTTGATATTGTGTATAAACATACACTTTCCAACTGATATGGCAAATATTGTTACCTCAACTCAACTCTCTTACAAAACAATGCAGCGAGCCGTCCCTAATTCCTTTTTACGCGTGTAAAGGAAAATTAACCGACAAAAAGTTGGCAACTCTGCCCTAAATGCGTTATTAAAAATTTTCTTCTCAATGCTCACACTTTGTAGAGTTTGGAGAGACTTTTAACTTTTAATTATACACAATAGTACAATTTAGGCACTCACAGCGATATGGCCACCTAAACGTAATCTGTTGTTTTAATTTACATGTAACTACTATTACAGTAATTGGTAAAGGACCTTTACATGTTACGAAAACTCTTTAGATTAACCTTCAGATTTCAATGTCTCGTTGCACAATGCATACAATGTCCTGTCTTATATTGGTGTAAGTAAATGAGCTAGAGTTTATATTGGGCTCGATTCTGAAGGCACAACGTTAACATTTGACAGAACTAAAACTATTGCTATCCTTGTCACACAGTATTATGAAGTTAAAGACGAAACCAATTTTAGCGCTATCAAATTTTAAATGTGTGCCTTCAGAATCGGTCCCATTATATAATTACCTCTTTGCTAAACTGATTTGTGTCACCACAGAATGCTTAATAATGTATCACTCATAATTAATATCGTAATCGAAGTCTTAATTATATATTTTCAATGGGTTTCAGTTTTTAACTTCATCATATTTTGGGGTTATGGCTAGATAGGAGATAGTATGATGATGGAGGTGGGAGATGGTCATAGAAACTTCATAATGGTAATAGTAATTGTGTTTAATAGTTTATAAAAACATTAATTGAGTTATAATTATCTAACTAACCAGTTATAATCGTCTAACTAACCCTACCTTTCCCACCATTTGGCTCAGTTGATAGTGAGCCAAATGCCGCCGTGTGGTTTCCGGTAGAGTAGAATAGGACCACTCCAACTCTTCCCGTGGATGTCGTACAAGACGACTAAGGGAATATATTACAAAATATCAATCAGGCCTCCCCAACCCGTCTGGCCAGCGCGGGGAGTGTTGGCCAAATCCTCCGTCTGTCTCTAGCAAATGAGAGAGGGTTGTGCTCCTGCAGTGGAGTCAAAAATAACCTGATGATGATGATGATAGTGAGTCCGCCTTCTGTACACCTTTACGCAGGTTCAAATCCCGTGTAGTGCAAACATTTGTTTAATTTAACTAGCGGAGTAAAGTCCCTGGATAGCTTAGCAAAATTATCATTAAGTTAGATTAAATTAGCATTTTGGTGGATTTAGCAAAGAAGAGAGTAGCCAGACATAATTAACTTGTATTTAGAGATCTTAGATTCTCCAGTTCTGTAAGAGATCGCGAGTCATGAGGATTTTTAATATTTCATTTGTTTATTCACAAATTTGTAGATAATGTTATACAATAACCTAGCACACATAACATCAACGTAATAATTAACATGCATTAACCTTAGAAGTGCGTTTTTAATCATATTTAATTTTATTGTGGTTTATGTATATATAGATATTATACATAAGTTTGTCTACTTTGCCGTCTTTCTTCGAAATTAAATGTTTTTTTAACGGAATTTGACATGAATGTGTAGGAACATTGAACCGTTTTCAAGAAAAAAAATCAGAACAACAAAAGTAAAAAATTTAGTCTCCTAAAAATTATAATTTTCGTTGGATCTAACTTAGAAAATTATAATTTTGACCATATCTTGCCGTGTGGTTTCCGGTAGAGTAGAATAGGACCACTCCAACTCTTCCCGTGGATGTCGTACAAGGCGACTAAGGGAATACATTATAAAACATCAATCAGGCCTCCCCAACTCGTCTGGCTAGCGCGGGGGGTGTAGACCAAACCCTCCGTCTGTCTCCGGCAGATAAGAGAGGCTTTGCTCCTGCAGTGGAGACAAAAATAACCTGATGATAACCGATATACATAAGTTATATATTTTCGGAGTGTATTCATTAAGGACCTTTCATTTGATATAAAGCACGATATATGTAGTTTAGTAACTATTCTTCGTATTCAGTGGAATGTATAGGGCTGAATTAAGTGGAACACTTGGACTCTTCATTAAAAAGTGTTTTTAATGTAAGATGTTACCACAGTTTCAAATATAAGAGTAAAGACGAGAACACTCGATTATGTATGACGAAGCGTAGTGATGGTGATCTTATCGCGCCGTCCCGCGCCCGCGCACGGTCCCCTCGGTCGCCAAAAAAAACTTTTTTTTTTATATAAATGAAGTAAAAAGAGGAAACCCTCGACTCGTCTTAAATTTCGTCGCATAATCAGGTTACGATCGACAAACGAAATCGCAAAATAATCAAACTCCGTAACGAAGTTTAATGTTCGAGCACTCGTGTTCCTTTGTTATCTTCGTCTTTTGTAAAGTTTTCCAAAATTTCAAAACTAAATGTTTCGTCGGTATTTGTAATATAACAACTAGAGGTTGCCCGCGGCCTTGGCCCCTAAAATAAGTTTTTATTTCCCGTGGGAAAAGTTTTCCTATGGTAAAAATTAGCTTATGTTCATTGCCATGATACAGGATCCACATTAGTGGGTAAAAAATATCATGGAGAACATGATATTTTTTACCAACTCTCTTTGGGACAAATGCCAAAATCAGTTTATTAGCTTCCCATACTACACCCATACTCAGTCAAACGACCTAACCACTAAGCCAGCGTGGAGGTCAGCTATTCAGTGTTATAAATAATCAACCTCGAAAACCTAAAAGTTAACATTGCAGTTCCTCCAGCGCAGTATTTTTCATAAAAGCTACACACACAAACATCATTTATGGCTTTCTCTCACTGAATAATAAAAATATACATTCTTTTTCAATATTCACTTTGACGTAATCTATTAGAAAATAATAAAGAGAACCCTCTTTCCCTTCTGCACACAAAGATCCTTTAAAGCTGCACCGAGGGATGCTCTAAGCCCGTGCTAGACAGTTCACCCTCAGGAAACGACGAAACTACATACCCCTACTACACTCGTCAAGTAATCGAAAGTTACTCGAAAGAATTGCTCTGCGAGTATAAAGTGAGATTTTTCAGAATTCAAAATGAATAAGCGAAGGACAGCGAAATCTACTGGACGTCATCGTCGAAAGAATTTATGGCACATAAGTACAAATGAACAATGTGCCGCAGATTCGCCGGCCGTTGGGGCAGACGAGTTCTGGAGTGGACCGGCTCGCGCAAGGTGGTACCGACGACCTGAAAAGGTGTCTGGAAACGACTGGAAGCGGAGGGCGGAGGACCGGATGTGGTGGCGTTCGTTGGGGAAGGCATGTGTCCAGCAGTGGACGTCTAGGGGCTGATACATTAAGTACTAATGGTACATATAATATTAAATTCAATATAAAACTATACACGGCCTGAATAACCCGAAAATAATTGGAGTTAAGCGGTATGCGTCGTACTTTAATATGCCTTTACATTTAGGTACCGTTTATATCGATAGCAATATATCGGCATGATTACATAGATACCTATATCAAGGTTATAAGCGTTTTGTTATTATATAATATATATTCAAGGTTTCTTTTAGTGTACTCCTGGCGCACGAGTAATTCTTTCATTTTCTTTTCTCCCGTCCTCATACCCACACTCCACGCTGCAGCGACTGCGATGTTTTTTCGGCACCGAAATCGCAAAACGTAAAATAATCGATTTCATAGAGGCTAAGAGGGAATTTTGAATACCTATTTTGTACCGGTATTATAGCAGTGGATTGTCTGCCATTTTCAGACTGTAATATAGTAAATAGTAGGGGTCACGTCAAAGCCAGAAGAGGTCTAATTGTGCGGCTAAAAAAAAGTCTACGTATGGTCGGGACATGCGGCAATGTGGCGACGGGAATATGACCCCTTTTGATATATTGCGGGGGTAATGACAGGGGCTTTTATTTTACGTTTAAGTATATCTTTTGCGCTCATAATACATGCTATTTGTAAGAGTTTAGAGGTTAAGAACAAAGATACGAAGATGTCTTATAAAGAATGAAAGAGTTGATCATAGGGCTAACCTATGAGGACCACCTTGATCTGTACTTAGATAAATAGTCTACACTTAATATATCATATCACATATGAATATTATTTTCTTAATAAACACACAATAACATATCTATTACCTCTATACACAGAATCATCAATATGTTCAAAGCGCAAAATAATTAAATTCTGTTGATTTGTGAACGCAAAATGTTTAATACCAAAGATAATAATTATAATATTACTAATCAACATGCAGAATGTTCATTACGTGAAATGTTAAGTACACGAACGTTCATTACGCGTAGTGTCAAATACGTAAAATATAAATATACTTACATAATGTTTAATACGCAGAATATTTAATACGCAGAATTTTCAATACGCAAAATGTTCAATATGCAAAATGTTCAATACGCAGAGTGTTCAATATGCAGTGTTCAATACGCAAAATGTTCAATACGCAGAATGTTCAATACGCAGAGTATTCAATATGCAGTGTTCAATACGCAAAATGTTCAATACGCAGAATGTTCAATACGCAGAGTGTTCAATACGCAGAATGTTCAATACGTAGAATATTTTTATTAAACCTGACGGGGAGGGGATGGACAGTTACTGTTAACCTGCAGTTACAGTTTCAGTCATCTACGGGGAAAGCCTCAATTTTAACTATATGTACAATTATATGGCTTCTCTTCATATATTGTAGGAATTAGTTTATAAATACGTTTTTATTGATAATTCCATTCATATCCAATATATAAAGTACACCGTTCAAATACGTAAATGCATATGGATCTATGGGGTAAGAGAGAATGAGGAAACATATGGCAAAAACCTCTCGAATTTAGGGGACCTTAACTGCAACCGGCTCAGAATCTCATGCCTTCGTAAGTAGGCTTTGGCGGAGACTTGTTAGCAAAAAAGCCTTTAGATTTAAATATTATGCAAATAGAAAATCTAAAAAGCAAGCATTGGAAAGGAAATGCTACTTTAAAACTAAGTGAGAGACATCCTACTAATATTATAAATGCGAAAGTTTGGATGTTTGGATATTTGGATGTTTGTTACTCAATCACGCTTCAACCACTGGATGGATCGGGATGAAACTTGGCACACCTGTATAGGTTAATTCCTGGAATAGGACAATGGATAGTTGTTATCTCGAAAAACATCTGATTGTTACGCGAAATAGATCGACGAAGTCGCGGGCAACGGCTAGTTGTTAATAAATCTCAAATATACTAATAACTTACCTGTTATTATATACTAGATGTGCCCGAGTCTCTGCTCGCGTGTACTGCAGAATTATATTACCGTTTATTTCTTGTTAAATTACCTAACCTAACTAAATACCTACTAAATGCTGTCCAGAGAACATATTTATGAATTAAAAGAAAAAAACACATAAATCTCGATGATTCTCGAGTTATAAGCATACAGACAGAGAGACTTATAATATGAATAACAAACTATATTCACTTTGATTAGAAAATCTGGGAGCCAATGTCCTTTTCTAATAATGCCTATACCATGCAATTCGGACACTGTCTTATAATAATATTAAGAACTAAAACCACCTGTCGAGAACCAAATTGTACAAATTTGGAATTGAACCCTCTATACCCACCGTTCAATGCTCCCGAATCACAATAAGAAACTGAGAATGCCTAGCTAACCGTACAAACAAATTTCCGCCTCCGAAACCCAGACTAAATCCCAAGAATCTACCTTCATCTCCAAGATATCGGTGTTCCTCCGCACCCCTTGTTGCAAGGATTCTGCCTAAGCTTCCTTAAGCAGAGATATGAGCGACCAATCTACGGAGGCCTACCCTTAGAAGCCTACTGAAATAAAACGACCCTAATATTAGAGCCTCAGATGTTCTTGTTTGTAGAAAATGATTTGAGTTCATGTTTTATTTTCTAAATATCGAAATGATTGAATGGATGAATGTTAGTCATCCTCATCATCATCAGCCGAAATTCGTCCACTGCTGAACGTATACAATAGAACGCCACTTTTATTAGGCTGTCCACTGGGGGATTATCTAATCACCACACTTGGCAGGCGGATTGGTGATCGCAGTAATGATCTAAATATACACAGGAGAACGCTGCTTCCTGTCCCTGGTGCAATTCCTTAGTCACCTTGACGACACCCAATGGGAATATTGGGGGTGACCCTATTCTAAGCCGGAAACCACACGGCATTCTGTGTATATCTATATATATAGATATACACATACACAGAATGCCGTGTGGTTTCAGTTTTTAAAGTTCAAAAGATAATTGAACAAAATATTATAAATGCATTAGTTGGTTGTCTGGAAGACATCGCTTTAAGCTACTTTAAGATTGTATTGTTCAATATAGTGTAATGTAATCATATAATATTAAAATTAGGTAGGTACACTCAAAGCTCTACGATAAATGACAAGTTCATTCTAATTTTAACTTTATCGTCACTGGATAAGGTGCTAAGACTTAGTCCCTCAATTCGTAATGTGACTGTACATATACATATGTAATGTATTATATCTTTTAAACAGGTTATATTTATATACAATTTACAACTAATGTAACATTATATACAAACTGTTACAAATAAATATTAGTACCTTAATCTGTTTACTAGAAAATCAGCATGAATATGGGTCTAACTGCACTGGAAATTAGACCTTACTGTTTCATCCTCCACAGAAATGTAGATATAGGTATATATAGAACGCTAATTGTTTGTCTGTAGCAAGCATATTTGTGCTTTAAGGATCAAACACATGTCAGGTCGGCTTAAGGAAGGGGAAGTCGTTATATTTCTTTCCTTTTGAGTTTTAGAAGGCACTTTATGCATTGAAGCGCAGGTTATTTCCTTTGCACACTTTTTCTCAGTCGTGTTTTGATCGCAAAGCTGTAAGGATGCCGAACTTTGAATTGCTTTATATAATTGTAGTATAAAATCTGAAATAACGTTGACTTTATTGACATTTGACTTGTTGAAATATTATTTTGGTGACATTATTAGAGACAATCCTACTAATATTATAAACGCGAAATGATGTTTGTTACTCTTTCACGTAAAAACTACTGAATGGATGTTAATGAAACTTTACAATAATATAGCTTATACATCAGAATAACACATAGGCTACAATTTATAAAGATATTGTGTGTATTGTCCAAAATATCAAGTAAGTAGGAAAAAATCTACCATCTGCGAGCTATTCTGGCGTGCGCCATAAAGTTATAATTTTAATGTCATAATGTTAGTTCTTTTATACGCCACGCTAATATAAGCTACTCGAAATACTAATCCTGCGCAGACGACGTCGCGGGCACCAGCTAGTGTTGACATAATATTTAATCCAGTATATTTAAGTACTTAGTCAATATAATAATTTGATGATGTTCTGTAAGATAATGTTGTTAGCATAGAATATAATATTAATGTGCATATGCCTGTACAGATATAGCCTAATTGTTTAAACAATTATAATGTTTTCTCATCTACATTACACATTATAACATTATGCTCTGTACACAATAAATAATAATAAAGAACACCGTTTTCATCTATTTAAATTTTATATCTTGTTATACTTGGTTTCATCATCAGCCCGAAAGAGTCCACTGTTGGACATAGGCCTCTCCCAAGGTGCGCCACTGAACCCGATCTTCGGTTCTTCTCATCCAGTCACTGCCAGCCGCCCCACGCAGATCGTCGCTCCATCTAGCCAGGGGGCGTCCCACACTACGCTTGCCCAGTCGCGGTCTCCACTCGAGAACTCGTTTACCCCAGCGGTAATCGGTTCTCCGACAGATGTGACCAGCCCACTGTCACTTCAGCGTACTAACTTTTTGAGCTAGTAGAGAGATACTTGGTTTAATTAGATTTATTCCAATCCCCTATTTTTTGTTTATTGTTATATTGTAAACTGCTGTAAAGTACCTACTATTCATGAACAAACAAATTTAAATTAAAAAACAATGTTTACAATTACAACACGATAATTATGTTGTTACATACTGTTCTAAAAAGCTAAGATTTCCTACTAGACTAAAATATACGATTACTTGGGTTTTCTTATACATTCAACCCATATGTAAATGACAGCAGAATAAGCCATCTCTGCGACGGCGAAGTTTTACCAACTACCAACTGGTATCACCGTAGAAGTTTTTGAGCTGTATCAAGCGGATTTTGAGAGTAAAGTCATGATTAGTTACTAATATACAAATATATAGAACGTTTTAAATTGTACATATAGACTAGCTGTTGCCCGCGACTTCGTCCGCGAGGACAACGTAACATCACAAATTATTATGTATTTCCCGTAGGAATAAGATATTTTTTTCGGAATAAAAACTATCCTATTTCCTATTCTAGGACCTAACCTATATGTGTGCCAAGTTTCATTCCGATCAGTCCAGTGGTTGAAGCGTCATTGAGTAACAAACATCCAAACATCCGCATTTATAATATTAGTGGACTTGTTTCCAAATAAGGATTTCTCCTGCGCTATAGATATTAGACAACCACAGAACAACTAATAAAATATAAAATCGATTAACTTGTACAAAAGGACAGACATGTCCCTGGTGGGAATCGAACCTACCAATCTTGGCTCTCGAATCTGATTACCGAACCGCTAGGCCAACGAGGTGGTCAAATATTTCGTCTTCGTTATGTTATACAAACATATTTCGGCACGCAACAGCTTCAATTCGGCTCCCATACAAACTGTACTGTATAATTACTTTATCTTATGGCCTTGTTTTCGAGTGAAGACCGCAACTGGGCAAGCGTAGTGTGGGACGCCCCCTGGCTAGAATTGAGCGACGATCTGCGTAAGGCGGCTGGCAGTGATTGGATGAGACGAACCGAAGATCGGATTCAGTAGCGCACCTTGGGAGAGGTCTATGTCCAACAGTGTACTCTTTCAGGCTGATGATCTTATGGGTGTACCAAAACTCGCCTCGCGAGTGTTCATTTTGCGGAAGTGCTACGCGTGCTACGCCGTAGCTGTGATTCGCGTCTAGCTAGGTGTTCAATCATTCAACTGAATTCAGTTCCAATCTTTCAACTGCATTCCGTATAAAAATTAGAAAAAAATCCATAATAGAAAAAACTATTGTGGAAATTTACTCAATATACTACTTTGTCATTTTATTCAGATGTCAGTTTAAAGAAATGAAATTTTGTTGCCGCCGTATTTACGCGTACTTATAAGAGTAAAAGTATTTATAATAGAAGATCTTATCGAAATTTATTAGTTAGTTTATTATACACCTACTGTCTTTGGCTGTGTAATTTTACTTATCTTTTTGCCATTTATATGTAATTAAGCACGTATAAATTACAATAAATATAATCTGGTTATGTTCCACAGCCTATAGTAATACGAGTAGGTATGTAGAAAAGGTGTAGAGGTGTGTGTATAGTGCTATGCAGTAGTAATGATGTAATTAATAAATACTAATAGTAAATAAATACACTGAACAACCTAATTGCTGATATTTCCAGCACATAAAGTTAGCAAAGCATTAGCTGCAAGGATAATGCACAGCTTCAAGAAATGCAAGCTGCTTGCACATTTGTATGCCTTGAGCCGCATATTGCCGCACGCTTGTTGCATGCTAATGCGCCGTATTGTTTTGTTCCCATTGATATGAGAGTTCTTGAGTGCACGTGCACTTGATAGAACAGGCTTTTATTTATGCAATGAAAGCAGGTTTTGTAACAATATTTCAAGTTTCATTATCTTTATATGCTCTAGCTTGAGACTAGGACAATCTGTATGGGGTTAAAAAGCTGTATAAAGCTAGAAGAAAATATTTTATGCTTTTAACATACATATATAATGCTCACGCCCTGGTCCCAAAAGGTAGGCATAATCGATTTATTGCGCGATCCAACGTCGCAAAGAGACTTTTCTTCCTCGGCTTTTCGTCCCGTGATACCACTTGGCGTGATGTGTAGCGATCAACATCGCCTCCTACCATGTTGAGACACACTGTGGTACAACGATTAGCTAGGGTAATATTTGTCCACCTCATCAGAGCCCCCCCGCATGATTCGCTAAGGCTAATAGTGCCCGGTATTCGCCCAGATCCGGGATGTCGGCACGCTCACGACCAGGCTAGCCTTTTAAGTCTGCTTTATAAACGTGGTATGGACATTGACAAATATTATTTTATTTGTTTTCTATTACTCATCCCTCATATTTATTCATCCTTAGTCGTTGGGAATCTTGAAACTTCAGGTGTAGTGAAAGCCTCTTTTATGCCTTAGCTAGGTTGATGCAATATTGACATTAGTACCCAATTGCTCCATTTGTATTGTTTCTTTTTTATTATTAACTTTTTCGTTCTTGCTGTGTGTCAATTATTATTGTAGAAACTGTTTACTGTCAATGTATTGTTATTCGACTATTACTATGTGTATTATGGTATATTCTATAACGACTGTAACTTTCCTGAAAGTAAATAATATAAAACATATTGCTGGGTACATTTATAATAGAAAACTCCTATATTACAGTGCACATTCTTTATTCGTTCTACGTTTCACTTACATATACAGGCCATGGGTATAATGGCGTTAAGTCCCTGGTTACTATTACTGTATGCATAGCTAACGACGTTCACATAAGACTTGCGTTGTCGAGAGTGCTTTAACTACCCGCAAACTCTCCACCAGTACTGCATTTAGTAGTTCGAAAACTCTCCACCGATTAGTAAAGCCACTCCCAAACTGGGGCAGTGGCGGCCAGTGTCTCGTGTGTAGGATCCCACACTGTCGCGGGCAAGGCACGGCCTGCATGGGGCCTAGAATACATCTTGCCCGTCACTTACCTCGCCTCCGCCACCATGTCAATATGGGTGACTTTCATTCTGCCACAAGTATAACATTAAAAATCAATTTAATATCTATCAAAACTACATACCTTCTACCTATTATTAATCCACCAAACAATTTTGGTATTGATTTATTACATTGTATATGTTTTCGATACAAAGTACTTATACTACTTATAATGAAAAGTTTAATCTATGTCATAAACACCTACCAACCTAGTGTAGTAGGTTTGTGGTCATCAACATCATCATCATCATCAGGTTATTTTTGTCTCCACTGCAGAAGCACAACCCTCTCTCAGCTGCCGGAGACAGACGGAGGATATGGCCTACACTCCCCGCGCTGGCCAGACGGGTTGGGGAGGCCTGATTGATGTTTTATAATGTATTCCCTTAGTCGCCTTGTACGAAATCCACGGGAAGAGTTGGAGTGGTCCTTGTCTACTCTACCGGAAACCACACGGCAATAGGTTTGTGGTTGCATAGCTAAATTCTCACAAGGCGACGCTGCTTGTCATCGGTTTGGCATTTAGTCTACATTATTGAACGATACTACGGTAGTGCCGTGTGGTTCCCAGCTTAGAATAGGGCCATCCTTAATCTTTCCGTCGTGGGTGTCGTCAGGGTAACTAAGGGGTTACACTTCGGATGGGCATCAACGTTTTCTGTGTATATTAAGATCATTACTGCGATCACCAATCTGCATACTAAGCGTGGTGATTATGGCAAATTCCCCAATGGACAGCACTCTAAAAGTGGCCTTATATTACTTAGGCTTATGTTCAGCAGTGGACGTAATTCGGCTAATGAAGATACAACAGTCTTCTACTAAAGTATTTCAATAAATGCCAACGTCAGACTTGACGAAAGATATTACATGAATCCTAAATGTATCAAAATTGTCTTTCTAGTTTCAGTAATACCTACTCAACTAGTTTTACCAATAAGTATATCACAAAGTTACATAACAGCTATAATATTCAGTTACCGACTGACCAGAGTTCGAGAACTTAGAATATTCTAGGATCTAGATGGAGTTCTAAACTTGAGTTGAACTTCGTACATAAATTAGCTAGGTGGCGAGATAACGTGTGAGCTATCTGCGGTCTGACCGGACATACTTTGAATTCGAAGTTTGCTATCTGAAGTCTAGCAATTAGCAATCTGTAGAACTAGAACCCGCAGACCCACTGTATCCCTGGCCGTACGTAACTTCAGTAATAATAGACGTGTGATTTGTATTTACATTATTGTAAGTATTTATTTAAGACCCGGTGAGGAGGGTGGCTGGTGGATCCTTATATGAAGCGTTGCGGCTGGCCAATACCGCTCCGCTATGTGGAGGCGCATTTTATACGGTTGCGATCCTCAGCAGGGAGGAAACAACAGATAATAAGAAGAAGTATTAATTTAAGTATGTAATCTAGGGCAGTATAAGCCTTACTGAATCACCCGGGGCTCTGATGAGGTGGACAGTTATTTCCCTAGCTAATCGTGGTACCACAATGTGTTTCAATACGGAAGCAGCGATTTGGTTCGCCACACATCACGCCAAGTGGCATACGGGGCGAAAAGCGGGCGAAGGAAAGTCGCTTTGCGACGTTTGTCAGGATCGCGCAAAGTGGCGATATATCGTCTCTGCCTACCCCTTTGAGACTAAGACTTGATCATTATGTCATCTAATTATTTTATTATACATTTTGATTTCAGTAAATAAATTAAACGCATTATACCAGTACTTTCAGTTACTCTAAGGTTGACTGGAAGAGATCCTAGGTGTGATAAGTCCGCCTTTGTACACAACGTTATTCCTTTATTTATTTTTGTTGTTGTTAAACTACCAATTTGAGCGCGCATTTACAAACTCTACACTTAAATATTTTCCTATCAAGTTTCAGTGTGTCACATATCATGTTGCATAGTTCCCAACAACAATGAGACCAACTCGGAACAAAATCCTACGCTATACCTGACTCCAACTAAATGGCTTTTGTTTCCTGTATAAATTCAGCTCACTCGTTCAATTCTACAACTTACAGTGCTAAATTTCAACAGTACGGAGGTACAGATTAAATATTTCCTCTGAGTTCTGAACAAAGTGTCGCATATGGAAGTTTTATCGGGGTTTGTGAATAAGCAGGAAGTTTTAAGATTCCAGTACATGCAAAGGCTTGTAAACTTATTAAAGCTAGGGAATGTTCTCTCTGAATTAATGTGGTAGGAATCGGTGGAAAGATTGTAGACATACGCGTTCAACTATTCGTAATATACATTGTAAGTCATAAATCATGTCACTCGGGCCCCATACGATTAGCCTTATACAGTACGCCGTACGTTCTTTAAGCATACTAAAAAATATATGTAAAATGGTCAAATGGCACTGAAATTAATATTATAATGTATGCATTTACGCCTAGTACGTATAACGTCTGCGCCTAAATAACGTCTACTCGTCAAGTCACGATTTTAAAACATTTAAAAGTTGCTTAAGTATAGACGCCTCCGTTATGTTCCCCGGGAGCTTATTACACCAACGAGTATACCTAGATAGATAAATTGCACACAAATAATTTAGGTACAGATTTATGACAACTGTGGTGTGGTGCCGTGTGGTTTCCGGTAGAGTAGAATACGACCACTCCGGCTCTTCCCATGGATGTCGTACAAGGCGGTAAGGGAATACATTATAAAACATCAATCAGGCCTCCCCAACCAGTCTGGCCAGCGCGGGGAGTGTAGGCCGAGTCCTCCGTCTGTCTCCGGCAGATGAGAGAGGGTTGTGCTCCTGCAGTGGAGACAAAAATAACCTGATGATGATGTACAAAAGCGGAAGGACTATACGAGTATACTATGGAACCCATGCCGTTGACGGTCCAGCAGGCTTTGTAGCTTGTGCAGCCTGTTGTTTCAGTTTGAAGGGTAAGAGAGTCAGTGTTAATTACTAGGCATCGGGCGCTTTCCTGCAATGTCAAAGGATCATTAGAGTGGAATTGTATGTATTTTTAGTTAAATTTAATTACTCTTTATTGCACGAAAAACATCAATCAGGCCTCCCCAACCCGTCTGGCCAGCGCGGGGAGTGTAGGCCAAATCCTCCGTCTGTCTCCGGCAGATGAGAGAGGGGTGTGCTCCTGCAGTGGAGACAAAAATAACCTGATGATGATGATGAACGAAAAAAGAAGCTTCAACGGACTTTTACTGGAAATAGTTTTTGTGGGTTTAGGTGAATAGGTACAGATAATATAATTCCACATAGAATGATATTTCACATAAAATATTGACCCAAGATGACGATAACATCTTAAATTCAGGTCATAGTCGTATCACAGATCATTAGTGGTGATAATTAAGTCTCTTTTATGTCCAATAAAGAGTGATATAGTTGAATCCTCTTTTCTAGTGCATAGTCCAAGAACAACATTGTTTCGGCCTCAGGATTTAATGTAGGTTGGGGTATTGCTTTCTTTTCAGATACGTTAAAGGTAGAAGCATGCCCATGGTAGAAAATGGGGGGTCCCCCTAGACACCCTTGAATTGTTTGAATATGTACCGAAACATCAAGGTCGTCTGTTCCCCCGTAAATATATAGACATATAGACAGTCACGTGAAGTAATTCCCAATAAAGATAATGGTATATTCTCCATGGTTTAATTCCATAATTGGAAACTAGTGCGCTAATAGAATTGGCTCGCAATGAGAGCAATTAAATAAATGTGTTCTAGCTAGTTACATGAAGCGACTCGTGCTGAGCCGACCGAATGGCCTATAAAATGTGTGCCTTGTTTAGACGGTCTGAAAGAACGAGCTAATACTTGCTACTGCCTACCTACTGATAAAAGAATCAAGAATGAAATCTGTTTTTTTATATAAGGACCTCGTTTTTGAACGTGGAAGGTAAAAATAGGTATAGGTTTTCTAATAAGGAAAGTACCCGAGGAAGATAATAAAGTCGCCCGCAAAATATACCACGACGTAAACACACGCACGTGTATCCTTCATGACTATAGGCTGGTGCGCCTGTACTAATAGTAGGTGATTAATTCTGTTCGCTTGTATAGAGTGTCGGTAATGTGGTCCTGTGCAGCGTTCAGACGCAGCGATAACAATATATTAAAGAGACTCGTATAGATATCCAAGATATAAATTTTAACAATCTCTTTGATGAAATAGCCACATAAATTTTTTATGGTCATGACAGGACGCAGACTGATCGCCACTATGGACGTGCATGCGAGACCTTTACATGACACTATATCATCAGCCGATATACGTCCACTTCTGAACATAAGCCTCCTCAATAGAATACCACTTTTGGTAGGCGGTCCTTTGAAGGATTGGCAATAATCACCACGCTTGACAGACGGATCGGTGACCGCAGTAATGATCTTAATATACACAGGAGAACGCTGCTGCCTTTCTCTGGTGCAATCCCTTAGTCGCCTTGACTACACCCACGGGAAAATTAGGGGTGCTCTATTCTAATCCGGGAACCACACGTCAATATACTAGGCTATCCAACTGTCCATATAACTTGAACGTCTAAAGAAACCTGCAAGTAATTTTAGTGCGCAGGCAATGAGATTAATAAAGGTAAAGCCTTATTTTCGATAGAATAGCCTGATGATAATTAAGATGTTTTAGTTCGCTTCAAATAACATTATTATCATTCATTTAATTTTGGATTTATTTCATTAAGTGCCAATTAAATATATTGGGGATTTCTATTAACTAACAATTTAGGTATATTATACATACATATATAATGCCTTGAGGGGTAGGCAGAGACGATGGATTGCCACTTTGAGCGATCCTGACACACCTCACTATAATTAACTATGTACAGACTTGTATAAGTAAAGTGACGAATTCTTTTCTGTATATGTAAATTATCATTCTTGGAATTCGTCACTTCACTTATACAAATCTGTACATAATTAATTATAGTTTATTACATATCATTTTTTAAAATTACTTAGTCCCTATTTAATATTTTGTTAGTTCATGTTTTTATTTTCTAGAAAGTCCTTTGACACTACAGATGATCCCAGTTTTCTGCAAAGGCTTCCCTCAGCCTCCTCCAGGTAAGTTTTCAGCAGTTAGCATTAGCCAAAGTGCTCCGATGCCAGGTGAAGTCCTCGACGAAACTAAAATATTCTACTTAACAAAATTGAAGCTAATGCCAGTGGTTCCAAACATAGTCTACCCAAAGGTTACAGTGTGATTGCTAGTGTTTCGTAGAGTCAAAGAGACTTAATCTCACTTTGACGATGCCTACTAATATTGGATTACTCGTAGGCCTTTGATCTGCATATACGTGGTACACAAGTGCCTAGCTGATATTCTGAAATAAACGTAATACATTGTGTAACAAAAGAGATTTTATGTTATGATTCGAATACTATTTTTTGCTGTGGTAAGTACTATATTTAGAAGTATTTTAAAAATATTGTGGCAAGAGTAGTGTGGGACGCCCCCTGGCTAGATGGAGCGACGATCTGCGTAAGGCGGCTGACAGTGACTGGATGAGAAGAACCGAAGATCGGGTTCAGTGACGCACCTTGGGAGAGGCATATGTCCAACAGTGGCCTCTTTCAGGCTGATGGTAATGATCATACAAGTATTTAATTATCGCAAAACGCAGAAATAATATAATAATGGACCCGATTCTGAAGGCACACATTTAAAATTTGACAGCACTAAAATTGGTTTCGTCTTTATCTTCATAATACTGTATGACAAGGATAGCAACAGTTTTTGTGCTGTCAAATTTTAACATTGTGCCTTCAGAATCGAGCCCAATGTTCTATTATTAGGACATTATTATTGTATATACATAATACATATATGTTTTATTTTCTGTATTTTATTGCCTTAATCGTAGCATGGTTTGGTGCAATTATGATGTCCGTTTCTATATGCCTTTAAAAAAAAATGCTATTCTATGTGCAAGTCAGTGTATAATAGAGGGCCTTACAAATACTTGGAACGAGATTTACAAGTAGTACTACGTAGTGCTTAACACTTTGGCCGAGGTAACGATCACCACTCCTTTCTCTAGGTTCGATTTTAGCGATGATCAATAATAATGGCGATGCCTGAAAAGCAGGCATCGACCAATTCATCTCTCTGTAGAATAGTCATAAATACTTAATTGTTGTACATACCTACTTAATACTGGTGATGAATAAACTCTCTTTCATTATTTTATAATAGGTACCCACATCGATGCAGGACTTACCTTATAATAGATTTAAGAAAAACTTTATTTGACATTTTATTGAACAATTTATTTTATTCAACTAATTACTTTTTAAATTACAATTTTAATAATAGCGTATTATCTAAATTAGACTCATATAAGGTCATCATCATCATCATCTGGACCCTTTCGGCATAGTAAAACCAGAAGAGTAAGCTATCTCCTACCTCACTAGCTCGCTCAAGTTTTTGCCTATCTATTTAGTATTATTAGTCTGTAGTAGAAATGTTATATAATACAAATCACTGCACTTTTCGTGTTTGTTATTAATTCTTTGCCTCCAGTAAAAATATTCATCATCAGGTTATTTTTGGCTCCACAGCAGGAGCACAACCCTCTCTCATCTGCCGGAAACAGACGGAGGATACCGCTAATACATTCTCCATTATCTTTACTAGTATGGTCAATGCTAGATACCGAGTAGTGTCCGACCGAAGATTTTGTTTCGGTTTCGGCCAAAAACAGCCGAAACTTCGGCCGAGCCGAAACTCAGTATTCGTGAATTGTCGCGCTCTGTTAGGGTGAGTTCGTGTAGAGTTTACTTAAAAGAGTAACATTGTTCATTATATTTGTTCACGTTGAAGTTAATATTACATAAAGTTAATTTTATATAAGTACCCATTTATCATTTAAATTTCCTAATCAGCACAACCTACCTTTTCTAAGCATAATATTTTATACCCATAGATTGACTGAAAGAAATCGCTTAAAGCGATAAGACCTAAATTTAACTATTTTAACTTTTAAAACTTGAAACTGTATTTCTTTTTGCAATAAAGTGTGTTGTACCTATTGTAACAAAACAAATCTATTTTATATTAAATATTTTTATTGTTATTTTTTTATTATTATTTCATTTAACACGAATTAACTATATAACATGTAAAACACACTAGATTTCAGCATACAATAGACATTTTAACATGTCTAAATAAGTTTCGGTTTCGGCGGCAAATCCAGTTTCGGTCGGACATTAATACCGATCTAACTCGACTACGCCTTAAGCCACATTATGGAATTTTAATATGATTGAAGGCTTTCATGGGAATTACATTTTGATGAATGGGATGTTGTCTTACGGGAATTACCTTTCTTATCATTTTAGCAACAACTTTGCACTGTTGAGGTTTGCTGTCAGAAATCCGTAAATGTACGTAAAATTAACAGGTGTAATTACCTACAATTTATTTGTAAACTTCGTAGAAAAAGGTTCAGGGTTACGAATTCCTAGACGTTTTTATAGTATCTTAAACATCATCATGTCAGCCCCTAGTAGTCCACTGCTGGACATAGGCCTTCCCCAACGAACGCCACCACACCCGGTCCTCCGCCCTCCGCATCCAGCCGCTGCCGGCCACCTTCTTTAGGTCGTCGGTCCACCTGGCGGCGGGGCAAAACGTAAACATAAATAAATGTTATACATATACCTATATAGGGTTTTTCTTGTATGATTGGAATTAGACAAGTATAGAACAACTCTCAAAAATAACATCCAGACCGGGACCAAACTGTACAAATTGCACAGTATCTGTTCCTAGTGGGAATCGAACCCACTACCCCTGGCGACCAATCCACTAAACCAACGAGGCGGTCACAAACCTACATAAAATACTTCAATCGAATTTCACCTGCAAAAATGAACAGCTTAATTTAACTCCTACCAATCGTTAACAACTGTATCTGAAATGTCTACATCCTCCTTTTACAGCAATTTTCACGAAGAAAATTCCTACAAAAGCCGAAGGAAATCTAAAGAATTATCACGACACTGGGAGACTAAATTGCACTCATTGACCAAACAAAAGAAGTTCCCATTTCCTCGGGGGGGATGCTTCAGGAATTGCAGGGGAGGCGGGAGGGGAGGACAAACGTCTTCTCTAATGAGATATGCTTCGTGTTTTTGTCTACTTGGATTCTTTAGTTTTACCTTTCTCTCCATTTCGAGATTGTATTATTACATTTAAAGTATATTCCTTTTGTTTTTAGAGGACCTGCTTGTGGCAACAACTGTCTATATAAATTTATTTTTAATCTTATACTATATGTTCGTTATTTTGAAGCCATGTTACTAAGGAATTTAATGTTAATGATTTGTTTGTCATCCGTCTACATAGGCTATAATATCTAACAGGATCATAAATTACTAATTCTATGAATAGGATCAAGTGGTTCAATATTCAATCCTAGATAATAACCCTGAAAGAAAAAAATTACGCGCCCTAGAGTTAAAACCTTTTTGGTGGGCGCCACCAAAAAGTTTTTACCTTCATGGCTTTAACAGATACAAAGAAGTTTGCTGCATGGAATCGCACCGAAATTACCCTTTCTACTTTTGAATTATTTAATTTAATCAGGATAATAAATGTAAACAAAACAACAAGGCACATAATTTACTCACAAACCCTGGCTTAAATAGCTTTCTTCATTTTTCATGGTGCTACACTCAACTATACCTCATACCATGTAGCAAAATAATTTTTCGTAGCTCATAGTTTCACCTCAAAGTGTTTTCCTTCACGATTGACACTAATTTCTCATTAAATTAGATAACAGATGATTTTAAAATGTGCATCTGTTATCTAATTTAATAAACAATAATAGATACGCCTGTGTATGCTGTATTTTTGGATCTGTCAAAAGCTTTTGACATAGTTCGGTATGATGTACTGTGGAAAAAACTGTAAGAAGACACTGACTTAACTCATGAGTACATGATATATTGAAGTAATGCCCCCTTCTGCCCCCTAAACAGGTCACGTAGTTTGGGTACGTTCCCTAACTGTAAGTAGCCTGTTTAACGGACAATATCGTTTATCGACGGTTGAATAAATTTTAAAATCTCTAGTTTCTAGATAACCTGTAACAAAAGCATTCTTAAAATAATATTATTGTAGATAATATTTCATGTCAAGTACTCGCTATCAAAGTCTGTCGCACACAATATATTTTAACACTAGCTGTGCCCGCGGCTCCGCTCGCGTGGACTACAGAATCCGCTCCTCTTCCCACTTCCGCTCCCGCTCCCACGCATATGCCCAATCCCACTCCCACTACAGCTCCAAATGTAGTCTAAACTCATCACAGTCTGAATAGTACCGAACATTAAAATTATACTTCCTTGTTATATTGCATACTCTTACCTACTAATGTATTTGAAAACTAAAAATATCCACTATTGAGTAATCTGATTGCGATGAAATAAAGCCTATACATGACTCCAAGTTAAGCTCTATGTTGCTATGAAAAGCCCATCAAAATCGGTTCAGTAGTTTTTAAGTGATGCGTGTACAAACTAACAGACAAATAGATAAACAGACAAAAATTTCAAATATGATCTAAATGTTTTCTATTACTTATCCTTAGAACCCCAATTTTTTTTAGTAAACATATTCATTGTATAGGCACTCGAAGTTTACGATTTTATTTATTTGTATGTACTTAAACAATAACATTTTCGATGTTTCGTCCGGTTTGGAAGTAACAATCCAGACTGATTCCGTTTGAGGTGGACCCCAATATTAAAGGATCTTATCTTTGGACCACGGCCTGGGGATTTATGGCCCATCCCGGGCAGATGCATTAATATCTTAATTACTTTACGGTTGTGTTAGGATTGTAGGTGGATAGATAGTAAGCGGGATAAATTGTTAAATGATTTATAACAAGATAGGGTCGGATTTTGGTAGGTAGAATCTGGACCCTTTCGGCATAGTAAAACCAGAAGAGTAAGCTATCTCCCACCTCGCTAGCTCGCTCAAGTTTTTGCCTATCTATTTAGTATAAGTAGTCTGTAGTAGAAATGTTTTATAATACAAATACAAATCAATACACTTTTCGTGTTTGTTAATAATTCTTTGCCTCCAGTAAAAATATTCATCATCAGGTTATTTTTGTCTCATCTGCCGGAGACAGACGGAGGATTTGGCCTACACTCCCCGCGCTGGCCAGACGGATTGGGGAGGCCTGATTGATGTTTTATAATGTATTCCCTTAGTCGCCTTATACGACATCCACGGGAAGAGTAGGAGTGGTCCAATTTTACTCTACCGGAAACCACACGGCAAGATATGGTCAAAATTATCATTTTCTAAGTTGGATCCAACGAAAATTATAATTTTTAGGAGACTAAATTTTTTACTTTTGTTGTTCTGTTTTTTTTCCTGAAAACGGTTGAATGTTCCTACATATTCATGTCAAATTCCATTAAAAAAAACATTTAATTTCGTTTGAATAGACAACAAAGTACGATGAGGCTTAAGATAAAACGAGTCAAATTTAAATTCAATATTCCGTAAAGCATCTTACAAGAGCTAAAAAAAGCAAAGAGATGTTGCATTTCATCCCCCGATCTAATATTTTGTTGACCCGCAAATTGTCCCGTCCTTGATGAAATATCAACAGTACAATAGAATAGAAACACAATAGGTGTACGCGTCGTTAGTTGAGGAGGATTTATACTGGACTTATTACCAGGGGAAGGATAGGCCGCCATAAGTTACGATGCCTCCCCTGTCTGCAGCATGTGTGAGACAGGGCGGTAGAATGCTGCTTGTTGCCGAATAGCGTAGAAGCTCTATTTGCAAATTGTAAGTAAGAAGTTATAAAATTGTGTGCAAATATTGTAGGCCAACTTTGAATCTTGCCTCGGAAAATTTACAGTTACTTGTTTAAGACAAAACTAATTAAAGGAGTTTGTAATCAGTTAATCATTTATTAATCTAAATAGTTGTCTTAAGAGAGATTTTAATAATAAATAAATAAATAATAAATAAATATATGGGGACATTTCACACACGGCCACCTGATCGCAAACTAGGCAGAGCCTGTAATATGGGTATCAGACAGCTGATATACATACATAAATACAATATATAAATAACATCCAGTCACAAGGCAAACACAAGTGCTCAACACACGAATGTTTGCCCTGGGCGGGATTCGAACCCGCGACCCCGAACTTCGCAGGCAGGTGTACTACCGACTAGGCTATGGGGCCGACTAATAATAACTTACGCTATAGAACTGAATGTATCATTTTATTAATTCCAATTTAAGAGATTTCATAATCAAAACTAAAACAAATGACACGTCAGTGTCACGTTTAATAAGGAAAAAGATAACAATAACCAGTCTTCTTCCATTACACGCACTTCCCGATATCCAACCGATCATGTTGCCGATATTGTGAAAAGATTAGGTTTCCAATTGATTGACTGAACACCAAAAATCAAAAGCCGTTCAGTTAAAAAAAAACAAAATTTAATTAGTGTCTATTAATGATAAAACTATATGAAGTACTACAATAAATCCCTGAATTCACTGTATTTCCAGGGCTCCAGAAAAGTTTACAACGAAGGAAGATGCCGACGCTAATATTCTCATAACGTATAGAATTCAAAATAGAACAAAGTGTAGTGCAAAGTAATCCCTTTAAAAGAAAATCCTGTCCAAATTAGTTAACGTGCTTAGCCGTGGTAGTCGGTTGGTTGTGCACTCGCCTCACGTTCGTGGTCGTGGGTTAAACCCCGCCTGTACCAATGAGTTTTACGAAACTTAAGTACGGTTTATTTGTAATACCACAGGCTTTTCGGTGAAGGAAAACATCGTAAGGAAACCTGCATCGCCGAAGAAGAAATTCTGAGGCATATGTGAAGTCCACCAAATCGGCTTGGGGCACCGTTGGTGGTCAGGGGTTTGGCACAAAAGATCCTGAAGGGTCGAAGTGTCGCCAGGTCTTCCTGGCCCCCTAAGAAGATAAGATGAGATAACGTGCTTAAAGTGTACACATTTCCTTTCTTCACAATTGTAATATCGGTGCGCCATTTTGCCGCCCCGTCAACAGCACGCGTGTGCAAGTCTTTATTAGCGCGGTTTCAACAAATAGCTGGGTTTGCCAGTCGACGCCTGTCCCACCTCAACCACGATTTAATCTCACATTGTTCTCGTTACTTCGTTACGACATCGCGCAAGAGTACCAACTCGCACTAATAATATAGCTCCTTTTTACCACAACAATAGTAAGTTTGCCGTGTGGTTTCCGGTAGAGTAGAATAGGACCACTCCAACTCTTCCCGTGGATGACGTACAAGGCGACTAAGGGAATACATTATACAAACATCAGGTCTCCCCAACACGTCTGGCCAGCGTGGGGAGTGTAGTCCAAATCCTCCGTCTGTCTCCGGTAGATGAGAGAGGGTTGTGCTCCTGCAGTGGAGACAAAAATAACCTGATGATGAATAGTAAGTACACCCGAAATATGTTGAGAGGTTTAGCACCACAACTCTGGGAAGGTATATAACCAGTATATGAAGTTTAACACGTTAGCTGCGGCACCAATTTTTGCATACTTTCCGTTCCTGCGGCACGAGGTATAATCGGCCCGTACCGTGACCAGACGTTAGGGCGACACGCGGTCTATTAGACCCCACCTCCTTTTACAGACTAAAATCCATTTTCTGGCGCGAAATCAAAGATAAATGAGAATTTTGGTCCTTATTGATATAGACAGTGAATTGATGAACCCTAATCCACCGTCGCCCCGGGATCTGATGGCTAGTTTAGGAATTATTAGCAAAACAAAATATGGGATCTTATACACCTCGTAACGCACTGAAATAGGGCAAATTTTCGCTGCGATTAGTGATGGGAAAAATAATATCGACGTTTTTAAACTGTCTTAACTACGCAACGACTTGACCGATTTTGATCAATTATATCTCATTAGATCGTTTTAAGGGCAAAACCTGGCAAAACAACACAAAGCTATCAAAGGATACATTTTTTTTTAAATAATCTAAATTGTGCTTGAAGGCGCCATAAAGAAAAAAAAACCGGCCAAGTGCGAGTCGGACTCGCGCACGAAGCGTTCCATTCTATACCATTAAGAGGCACCTATTACTAGGTACTTACTGAAGATTTTTTCATTAAAAACTTACCTGTTTTGGCTCTGTTTCTGGGTTTTTTAAAATTAACTTCTTCCGACATCGTTTAGACATGTTCGGCGCTGTAAAAGGACGTGCTCTCCAATCGACGTGATGCACAACACTGGTCGCGGGAAGCTCGCGTTGAGTGCGGTACGAGGTCAGGGGGGATATGGGACGTTTTAGCCTCGTTCCGCACTGCATTAAAATTATATTAATTCAGTGCGGCACGAGGCCTAAGACATCCGGTACCAAGGTAGGTACACCACCGAGTCCGGAACCATTAGTGATCTCAAATATAAATTTATCTCTTTCCTACACTGGACCAAACCAAAGCTATGCCATTCGCACGACAGAGAAATTCACTTTTTTGCTTGCCGCACCACAGGGAAGTTGCATCAGGGGTGATTTAGGCCTCGCTTCGCACTTAACGTGTTAATGCACATATATTGCTGCAACCCTTTGCCTGGATTAATCTACAGGAAACTAATTTTTACCGCGGGAAAATATAGTCGCAGACAGCACCTGATGATGAGTTTTGCGTGAGTTTGTCTGGTAGTAAATCTAACCGAATTATGAAAGCTTTTGTTCCATTGCAGTTAATGAAGATTACAGTAATTTTGTCGGTTGCATGCATTAATTTTCTTGAACGCTCTTTTCAAGCCTTTATTCTTAGGTACGAAGTTACTGGAATTAATTATGTAATAATGAAAAAAATATGCAGTTATATGTTAGACTAGCTGTGCCCGCGGCTCCGCTCGCGTGGACTACAGGATCCGCTCCAATTCCCACTTCCGCTCCCTATCCCACTTCCACGTAGACTTTAAATGCAGTTCCAGGTCCAGGTCCAGGTCCAGGTCCAGGTCCAGGTCCAGGTCCAGGTCCAGGTCCAGGTCCAGGTCCAGGTCCAGGTCCAGGTCCAGGTCCAGGTCCAGGTCCAGGTCCAGGTCCAGGTCCAGGTCCAGGTCCAGGTCCAGGTCCAGGTCCAGGTCCAGGTCCAGGTCCAGGTCCAGGTCCAGGTCCAGGTCCAGGTCCAGGTCCAGGTCCAGGTCCAGGTCCAGGTCCAGGTCCAGGTCCAGGTCCAGGTCCAGGCCCAGGCCCAGGCCCAGGCCCAGGTCCAGGTCCAGGTCCAGGTCCAGGTCCAGGTCCAGGTCTCCCCTCAACCCTCCCCTCAGCTCTCCTCTCAACTCTCCCCTCAAACCTCTTTCCCTCGTCTCTCCAAATGTAGTCCTCGTAACTAATCCATAGCAATTAAAATTCCGACCAACATTACTTTGTTGCATACGTATACCACAAATTCATCGTAATCGGTTAACTCAGTCAAAAGTTATGCGAATTTTCAAACACTCAAATTACACTGGTACCATACCCGCTCCCGCTACCGCTCACGAATTCAGTCGAACATTTACACCCTACTACATTCGTCGCAGTGAATGCGAGTTTTCGGAAACTATAAATTCGCATAACTTTTGATTGACTGCACCGATTGCAATGAAATAAAGCCTATATGTTACACCAATTTAAGCCCCATGTTTCTGTGAAAAGTCCATCAAAGTCCGTTCAGTCGTTTATAAGTGATGCGTGCACAAACTCACAGATAAACCGACAAACAGACAAACAGATAAACAGACAAACAGACAAAAATTTCAAAAATGATCGAAATGTGTTCTGTTGATTATCCTTAGACCCCCCAATTTTTTTTTTTTTGCAAATATCTTCAATGTACAGACACGCGAAGTTTACGATTTTATTTATAAGATAACAAACCCTAATTACATTATGTTAAATTAATGAGAATGTTAGTGACTTCTGAGATCATTGATTGATGAGCTCAGTAGCGCCAGATCATCGGCATGATATTTATTACCACTATTTCCTGTATATTTAAAAAGTTGGTTTTTAATAGGTATTATACCTAAGTATAATATATTAAATACCTAGGTACTTTCACAAACGCGCACTATGCTCAGTCAGACATGTTGTGAGACAAATTAAAGTTGTATTCTAAATTGAACTTGCCAGTACATTAATTAAACTCAAATTATCTAAACTTTAACTAGTTAAACTAAGTATAGGGGTTTTGAAGATTAACTACACGAATTTTGGCAATTGCATCGACAAGCCATAACAATCAGAATAATAAAATATTTTATCATTTAATTAGCTAGTTTTTGAGAAATTCAACAAAATCATAATATAAATCACATCGAAAATTCGCATTATTCAACAAACATAAAACAATTGCAGAAAGGACGTTATTACTTTACGTATTAATTAAATCACGATAATGAATTCCTAATAGAAGAAAGTGTGTTGCAGTTATAATTACAAAATTTAAGAATTTATCAAACAATTTGGTTCATCATCATCATTATCAGGTTATTTTTGTCTCCACTGCAGGAGCACAGCCCTCTCTCATCTGCCGGAGACAGACGGAGGATTTGGTCTACACTCCCTACGCTGGCCAGACGGGTTGGGGAGGCCTGATTGATGTTTTATAATGTATTCCCTTAGTCGCCTTGTACGACATCCATGGGAAGAGTTGGAGTGGTCCTATTCTACTCTACCGGAAACCACACAGCAAACAATTTGGTTGTAGAAGAAATGTTTGTTGTTGCACGTAATAATTACACCAATAAAACGATTGTGTAGTTAATTTTCCTTTCGTCCCATTTGGTAACCAAATTTCGTAACTAAATGCGACTCTTTTATCCCATTTAGTAACTAATTGCTTTCTTATCTGAATGACCTTGTACATAATTTCATCATATTGTCATCAGAACTTCAAGGAGAGACAAATGTCTCGTCACCCAATGTTATTTGAGAGACAGACTGTCTTGCCCGTTATTACGTGTATCTGTCATCACACATCGAGCATTTTGTTAACGCATTCCTCAAGAAGCCGGGACTGACTAAATGGGGACTCACGGGGACGGGTTATGACGTGCTGGGATGGTAAAGGGAAAGGAATGGAATGGGCTTTTGTCCGCAAAATTACAGTTATTCCCGGCATCCGCGGATTATGATTATGACGCTTTGTTAGTTCCCATATGTTAATGTGTGAGTGAAAACATACTTTACATACATAGAACAATGCTGTAGCATTCCTGACGTAGAAATATAACCGACCAACGGTAGGCCCGGCTGGTATTCCTTATTAAAGTTAACCTTTTCCTACCGTTGCCTACAATTTCTTAGTGTTTATGGATACTACATTCATGTCATAATGTTTGGGTTGTGATGTGAATAGACAGACCCTCCACCTCCCATGGCCTTTCGACATCTAGGTCATATAGGCCGAATCACGGGGGAGGTGCCCGGTACTTGCTCAGGTGCTCTTTCCCGGACACCCTGCTTGATCCCCCTACAAATAACTAATTTTGTGCCTGGTCCTCTATACGGCCGCTCTCCCCATTCAGGGGCGGGACATCACAATGACGGCTTCGTCGTCGGGCTGCTCAGTCAGTCTGTCAAGTCAGATTTAGTCAATACAGTCGGATAGATACGTAAATAGATATTGCTAATTTTTTTAATTTTTTTTTTTATTCCTTTTTTTGCATTTTTTTTTCTTTTTTTTTTCTCCTCTTTTCGTTTTTTTTTTTTCTTCTTTCTTTTTTTTTTTTTCTCTTTTCCTCACCCTCTTTTTTTTTTATATAAATAAATATATAGATACGTTGCTACTCCCTCTGCCTCGTCTTATCCATCTCAGTGCTCTCTCTCCAAACGGCTTCTAATTTTGTGCCATCCGTGGGCAAACACGCGAAACCTGCGGAAGTTCGCCTCAGATCTTACGAGATCACAGTAGTAGACTGGGCCTTCTTCTTCTCTCTCTATCTCATCCATCATCTTTCGCCTGAGCTCCTCATACAGTGGACATTCCCACAGCGCGTGATGCATATCCTCTTCTGCTTCACCACAGTAACATACACTCATCTCGCACAACTTCATGTCATGAAGTCTCTTTCGGAAACAGCCATGACCTATCAGAATCTGTGATGTTTCATAGTCCGGCTCGATCCAAGTAGACTTGAGTCGAGCCGCCACGTCCGGGAAGAATCGATGGATCTCTCTTCCTTTCTCTTCCCTCTCCCATCTCTCTTGCCAGAGCTGCACGATCTCATCCTTTATCTCGTGTTTCCGTTTACGCCACTCCTTTCTTGCCGCGCACTGACGCACCATATCCACTCGACCTGCACGGGTTACCTCGAGGTCGGCCGGTAGAACTCCGGCCAGTACAGGAAGGGCAGCCGTACTGGAAGACCTGTAGGCCTTCGTGAGTAAGATCAGCGAGGGTCGCTGTGTCCGCAAGAGAGCACTACGCACTACATGTAGGGATGCACGCTCGTACCAACATGCCGCTGCGTACGTCACCGTAGCAATGAATGTCCCCAGGTAAAGCACCTTAAGGGCGCGATACCTGATTCCCCAGGAAGACGCCGATACCCTTGACATCTTGCCGAAGCATTTTGCCGCACGTTCCCCAATCGACGTTGCGTGTTGCGCAAACGATAAGCTCGAGTCGAGCACTACGCCCAGTATCGTGGCCGACGTGACGCTCCGAACCGAGTCCCCTCTGAGCTTGATGGTAGGTGGCCGCTTGAGTTTTCCCTTCATTGTCATAGTTAGCGACTTGGAGGGGGAAAAGCCCAGCTTGTTACGGGCGCCCCACTCACCGACGAGCTGTAAAATGGTCGAGGCCGTGGCCTCGATGCCCGCCCTGGATTGTGATCCGATCAGGATCGTCACGTCGTCGGCGTAAGCCACGAGCCTGGTCCCTTGTGGGATCGGTAGACGCAGAAGATCGTCCAGCAGCACGTTCCACAGCGTGGGTCCCAGTACTGATCCCTGTGGGCAGCCCATGGTGGACGTCTTCCATTCCACGCGGTTGCCAACGAAAAGGCCAACTTTGCGTCCAGTGAAGTAGCTCGCCAGCATCCGATAGATGTTTGGCGGGCATCCTCCCCTCTTCGCCTTGACCATTATCATCGGCCACCAAGCGTTATCGAAGGCGCCCGAGATGTCCAGAAAGATCGCTTGCACATACTTTTGATCGCTCCCCTTGACCGTGTCGATGATAGTCCGCAGAGCAGACACTGTTGACCGTCCTCGAGTGAACCCATGCTGGCAGTCGGAAATCCCTCTGGTGATCTGAGGCGCGCAACTCAGCATTACGCGTTCTAAAATCTTTCCCAGAATTGGCAATAGCGTAATCGGACGATACGATTTCGGGTCTGTAAGCGGCTTGCCGTTGCCCTTAGGCAAGACAAGCAGTTTCCCGTCCTTCCATACCTCTGGAAACACACCTTCCTCTACACACTTCCCCATAACATACGTCAAATCGTGCGATGCAGCGTGCCATACGTTCTTGATTATCTTTGCAGTCAGCCCATCGAGACCCGGTGCCGTGTTAGGTAGATCCTTGACTATGTTACACAGAATCCGCTCGGTCGGAGGAGGCGCATCCCGCCCGGCTGGAACGCAGGCGGCCATAATCCGCACTTGCTGATGGTACTCCGTGTCCCTTGACATGATGTCGTCAGGACATAGAGCATGCATCAGGCTGTGCATGGCATCGCTTGCGTTGCTCGCGTGACCGTTGACGAACTTAGTGCCGCTGATGACGTTTGATGGCGGTCGAAATCGGCCGCTGGCAACCCGATAAGCTTGGCCCCACGGGTCATTATTGCCTGAGTAGGCCACGCGATGAAAAAAGGCGAGTTGCGCCTCCTCCATGGCCCTTCTATACTTCGATCGTACCATCCGTAGTTCCTCGCGTGCTTTCTCTTCATTCTGCCCACCCAGTTTCCTGGTTCCCTGCCATGCTCTTCTCTTCCTTGTATACGCCTTTCGCAAGGACTCCACACTTGGGGTCCACCATTCGTAGCCCTTGTCCTTCGCGCTTCTTCCCTTCGTCCCTATGCATGATACGGCCGTTCTTACAATCACTTGCGTAAACTGCTTGCATATTGCGGACGCAGGCCGGTTCCATTCCATACCTCCCATTCTCTCATGAACGCGCGATTGGAATAGCTCCCAGTCTACACCACGGTCACGAAATCTCGTCGGCTCTTCTACTGGCTTGGTGCACGCGACAGGAAAGCTGTAACCGACCTCAAACGTAATCAAGCGATGGTCGCTTATACTCAACCCGTCCCATACTCTCCAATTTGACAGTGGTACGCCTCTTGTAGTAAGGGTTAGATCCACATTAGATTCCCCATTGGGGCTGCTGTAGGTGGTTGGCTGGCCTTCCAGATTGTGAAGCAGTAGTCCTCGGCTCAGGATGAAGCCCTCCATCCTCATCCGCCTTTGTTGGGTGTTCGGGCCCCGCCCGGTGTACTGCCGGGGCTCGCAGAACCACATTGGCGAGTGTGCGTTGCTATCCAGTCCTATAATAATCTGCTCTCCTTTAAGTAGGTTGAGTACATTTTCTAGGTGGTGGATGTGACCATCTATCTCCTGGTTGTACTTAAAGTAGGCTGAGATGACGTAGGTGTTGTGTGGGGCGTCTATGTGGCAGACCAGGCAGTAGCTATTGGATAGGTGCCGCAACACCGTGCAGGTGATGTTTCGGTTTGCCACTAGGAGTCCTGCCATAGATTTATCTCCATGTTGTATAAGGCTAGGTATATGGTGGTTGACGTACTGCTCCTGTACTAGTACGAGATCCAGGTCCCGCTCACCAGCTGTTATCAAGAGCTCTGTCGTAGCCGCCTCACCTCCCGCCAGGTTTATTTGTCCGATATTAAATTTGGGGGCCATATTGGGTGACATCGATTCCCCTCCTTTCAGCATTTACCCTGGCGGGGCATTCTCGGGCCATCGTTCTGTGGGACTCATGTTCCTTGCCCAGCTTCTTACAGGTTGCGCAACATGTTTTCATGGCCGTGCACGACTCTGTCTCGTGACCTGACTCCCCACACTTCCCGCAGGTCACCTCCTTGGCCCGACAATGCTTTACTGGGTGGCCATACATTTGACATTTCCTACAACATGTCACTGAGACGTAATCAATAGCCTCGATTTGGTCCCACCCGATCGCGTGCGTAGGTCTGCTTAGAAGCGCTGCCCTAAATGAGGGGGTACACTCTAGCACCACCGTCGTTTTACTTACCCCTACGCGGGACTTTTTAAATGCAAGTTTAGATTCTGCCCGCATCTTGGCAACTGGCCAGTCCGTCCGGAAAACATCATTTTGCGAATGGAGGCATACAAGTATGTCCTCAAGTGGCGGGTCACCCTTCACATTAAGCAGCGCCACTAGCGGCTGCCTCCGCTTGGCATCACGCACCCTTAGGGTCGGGGGGGCTGCACTCTTTAGTCGCTCAGCTTCTTCTTTTGTTGCCGTCTGAACGATCACGCCGGCATTGGCGACCTTACGCACGCGCTCCACCTGTACGTTTATCAAGGTCGGGTTTATCGACTTCTGCAGCTCGGATTTCGTCTCATCCGATGTCTTAAGGGCTTCTTGCCCTTCCGCGGGGTAAAATGCTACCACGTGGCCAGTGCTCTGCCGGATTGGCATGGGTGCTGCTCCTCCTTTGACTTTCAGCATTGTAGCATACGACGCTACTGCTGGCTCGGGGGTCACTGTCGGGGCCTGGGTTGAACTGGACTGCACCATCATTTTAAGCTCCATAGTGGAGCACTGCAATTTCATTGCTGTTACCTGGTGCTCTGCTTCGGCTAGTTGCAGCTCTAGCGCGGCGGTATATGCCAGGATGTCTTGCCCAGCTACCGCTATGGATGTCTTGTCTGCAATATTCAATTTATTCGTTGGCTGCTTCGCGTTCACAATATTCATTATGGCCTTGATTGCCCTCTGTACGCCTTCGAGTCTCTCTATCTTGCTCGTTGCTGCCGGGCCACGATTTGCAGTTTCCACCGGCATGGCTCGTTCTGTAGCTTCGGTAGATGCAGTAGATACCGCCGATGTGTTCGGTGGCCGTGGTGTAGCTCCAGTGGTTCTTGCCACCCTTGGCTGTGCCGCTGGTGGTGCCGGCGGTTGCCCCAGTATTCCTGCCAGGGGTTGCGCCTGAGTCATCGCAGTCTTGCTTCTCATTAGCCTTTTCCTTACGGCGTCCTCCAATTCTTCGGGGGAGTGTATCCTTTTGGCCGCTGCTTGTGGGGGCTCAGGGGTCGAGTACACCTCTGCTACCTCGCCTTCTTCCTGCTCCGCTACCTCCATATGCTGCCGGCTAAACACTACCTTGGTGGTTTGCGGGGGAGTGCTGAACTGCGGAGGAGTTCGGGAGATCGACGTTCTTATCGGAAAGTAACCGCCTTCCACGCCCATGTCGAACAAGGCGTCTATTTCCGCCTGCTTTGCTGCCATCGCCTCCACGATTAGATGCTTGGCTTGATTTGCTGTCGCCTCCTCCTCTGAAGTCAGCTCTTTTCCACTGTCCGCCATAGTGGGCTAGACTGGGAGGTGAGATCCCCTTGGCTTGCGTCAGTGTAAGTTATATATAGTTCACGAGACTCACAATTCCCACTAGTGTTCGTGTATTATAAAAAGTTTACATATACGCTAAAAACACAAAGCACAGTAAAATAAGCACTGGACAAAAACAATAAAAGCGGTCCAAGATGGCCGATAAATTAAAACTAAAGTGTACGTTTGACACCTGTCGGAGTAACAGATGTCAAAGTCACGGGAAACGTCACTGTCACACAAATGTACGAGTGACACCTGTCAAATGACAGATGCCACTGTCACCACAAACGTCACTATCGCTAGTACTTGCGGATCTTCTGTCGCGTCGATCTCGGAGCAGAAGTGAAGATGGCCGCCGGGGTATACGGGAACCTCCCAAAGAAAAAACGAGAGGAGCCGATGTTTCGATATCGTGGGTATCCAGCGAAAAATTCACAATTTTAAAGCGCGATTGACATACGTCCGTCCTCGACAAGAGCCGACGACGAACTCACTTGTGATGTGAATAGATGGAATGTTGGCCTAGTGGACTGTTCATGTCGTCACAGTCTGTTCTTATTATATTGATATCTGGATGGTATATTTGTGTATTCGGCCAAATCTTGCCGTCCATAATAATGTAGACAATCCTAGTTTTAAATTAGTATATAAATTGATTTATTAAGAGAAACAAGAGGTGATATATAAATATACAATTTAACATATACTAAGACTAAAGAAAAGGGGGGTGGGAGGGGCCGCTCTATAGGTAGAATATCTCCTCCAGCTCTGCAGAGTTTTTAACAGTGCCGAGGATGCTCGCTGCGTTACCCCTTTGCATGTCCAGGCTGATGCGGCTGCCAAAAAAGGATCTGGCTCGACGGTCGAAGGAATTTTCCTTCGTATATAAATTATTGCCTTGTCTTGCCGTGTGGTTTTCGGTAGAGTAGAATAGGACCACTCCAACTCTTCCTGTGGATGTCGTACAAGGCGACTGAGGGAATACATTATAAAACATCAATCAGGCCTCCCCAACCCGTATGGCCAGCACGGGGAGTGTAGGCCAAATCCTCCGTCTGTCTCCGGCAAATGAGAGAGGGTTGTGCTCCTGCACTGGAGACAGGAATAACCTGATGATGTAGATGATATAAATTATTTATTTAAGTTATTTAAGAAAATTCCACAACTTGATTTAACAAGAATATACACGAATTTTCTTACACAATGTGATTCCGGCCGCTTGCGTTTTATAGTGTTGTTCTTGCCAAGAATCGCAATTATGTCAACTGGTGCCAGCGGTTACTGCATGTAAGTGCTGCCAGAAATGTAGAAAGTGCAGGGTTGTGGGGATATTGCTTACGTAAAGCTAGGAAAATATATAATCTCGTAAATGTTTCCATTCTATTGTTGTTGTTTTAATTAATCAATCACAATTGCTCTTTATTTCCTTTCAATATAAACATGTATTTTATCACAAATCCATTTTTTTTAAATTAATATATATCGCCAGCCCCAACGGCCGCCGGTTCTGCAACATATACCCGCCCCACCCACCCGCTGTCATTTCACCTTGCTCCTACATCGGTTATGTCGGTCCTTGCGGTTATGTCGGTGCCCTTAGTTCTTCGTTGAATGTCCTCATTACGAATCATACCCGTCAATGAAACCCCGAGCATAACCTTTTACATAGCTCGCTATGCGACTTGAAAGCAATTTATGACTTTCTTTTTTGATACTTGTTTGTGAATTTGTGTTGTGTGGGTGAAAAGTCTAATTATATACATATGTACTGCAATTGCCGAACTGAGAGAAAGAAAATTATTATTATGTATCAATCGTTGTATCTATAGACTTATTTATATGAAATATAGCACAATAAACAAATAAATAATACATTTACTTGCCGATCATATATATATATATATATTCATTTGTTACCTTTTATTTATGGAAATACAGTAATTATAAGAAAAACACAATTATTTACAACAGGTGTATGCCTATATGCTGTGTAATATATATTTAAATATATAGATATTCATTTATTTAAAAAAGTGTTTAACATTACAGATTTTAAATAATCCATTGCGGTACAATCATTTCTTATGCTATAGACGAATCAGGCATTACTCTATCTAGGATTCCGTAATCAGCCGTCCCATGCAATACACCCACCCACACCCCTCTACACACTCATTATCCCCCTCTTCCCCCCATATACACACACAAACACTAGACTGTAATATAAATAAATTGTAATTCGTTATTGACAGTAAGAACTATAAATTAGAATAATACTGTTTTTTTAAGTGCTGTAAATAAGTATAGTAGTAACTCCTTTTGGCTCACTCAACCTCGGGGTTATACTGGCCAATCCATTACGAGTAGATTCGTCATCAGAATTTTGAGTGTATTTTAAGTGCTGTGGATTTTGTATACACAAATAAATATAATTTCGTAGCTCCGTAGCGCTCGTAGCACAGCTACGCGGGCCTCCTTTACATACTGCTGAAAATTCTATTGTATTCCTTATTCTCTGTACGCCTATTATACTCGTACAAGCGTTTTGTAAATGTAACTTATGCATTCACAGAGAAATACTGTAACATTTAGTTTTGTATGCAGTGTGTAACTGGAATGTTTTTTTTACTTTCTTTATTTTATGTATTTAAGGAATCTTACAGCATTGTATATGTATTTATAAGATAATTTGACCTAATACTCATACTTTCACATTTAGAAAAACATAATAACTGGTGACATTTTACTATCTATAATAGTAATACTATTACAGTGACATTACAGGTAACCTAATTTGGCACTGTAAGCAACAACTCTTAAACATTTAAACACATACCTACATATATATATGTATTTAAATGTTTAAGATGATTATACCTACATACATGTGTATATATATATTTACTTTATATATAATTCTTACGCCTTGGCCCCAGAGGGGTAGGCAGAGACGATATATCGCCACTTTGCGCAATCTAATGTCGCAAAGTAGCTTTCCTTCTATATATACATTACAGGGGATAATAATAGAAGAAAAAGGTAGGTTGTGCAATTATTTATTTAACTGCACAACCTACCTTTTTTCTTCTAATCTTATCCCGTACCCGAAGATTGTCTGGAAGAAGCCTAGATGTACATGTGTAAGCTACTTTATTATTGTATCTTTTTTTTAAAATGTGCAATGAAGAGTAATTGAATTGAATCTTTGATTAGACCACCCATATTTCAACACACAACTGTGAATACCAGAATTAGCCCGAGCCATTCATCGGAACAATGCAAATGGTTCCGTAGGCTTTGCCAGACATGCGTTAGGATTAGCAACGGGATTAGACACGTCGCCCTAGTGGTTTGCATATACATAGTATCTACTGTAACCGGCTAGGACTGCTGTGGTTTTGAGACGAAATTCTTCGACAGTTAATAAACGGTCTGGTTATTTTACCAAAGGTAGTTCACATGATGGTAAGCGGACACTGTCGGTCTGTCACCCATGAACACTTACAACCCTTGGATTCAAGCGTGCTACAGTACAAAGGCTATATAAATGGTAGAAATTTCACCTGCGTAATGTCTCTATAGAATATACAAACAAACGTCAACATGTCCATTTCATCATCATCATCATGTCAGCCCCTAGAAGTCCACTGCTGGACATAAGCCTTCCCCAATGAACTCCACTGCACCAGGTCTTCCGCCCTCTGCACCCAGCCGCTACCAGCCACCTTCTTCAGGTCGTCGGTCCACCTGGCGGCGGGGCATCTCACCCTGTGAGTGCCGATCCGCGGGCTCCACTCCAAAACGACCCCAACGGTCGTCCATTTACAGTAGTACAACCCGCCGTAGCACCCGCAAGCGTGGCGCTGGTATAGAAATCGAACGACCGTAAACTTTAAGGAATACCAATTTGAAATCTCACCGCGGTTTCAGAGTCGAGTTTCAAAGTAAAGCTTTACAGAATTGCATCCTGGTGCCTATACTTTATAAAAAAACTATGTTGTACTCTGTAATGGGTCATTTTATTTATTCTGATAAGCTGATGTTTAACTATAACTTAAGAAGTGGTTACTAAACCAAACATACCAGTACTGAGAAACTTTTTACAGTAATAACATAACATAAAATCTTGTAAGACACACACACTTGCACACACCCCTACAGCCAAACACACCTCCACTCACCCCGTTACATATACCCAGTCGCCCTCCAACACACACGCAATACACACAACTCGTACATACATATATTGTATTTAAAATAATAGTACTAGCATTAAAAAGCACATTGAAATTCGTCACGAGTCCAAGCATAGTCCAACCTGTAGAAACATTCAGGCTTTCAACAATATCCATCGAGCAGCAGACAATAGCCGTGCCGTGTGAACTCAGAGGTGCACGCAACATCTACCAGCTTACTGTTCACCAGCTACACTAGTTACTGTCTTCGAGCGCCAGAGGTCACGAGCTCGTTTTCTACTAGAGACAAATAACTTTGTACAATTAGTAAACGTTGGTTCTGGTTTTTTTTGTCACGCATCCTTGTGTTATACTCATGTACGAAAGAAATATTATATAGTTTAAATATTCAGAGGTCGTGGATTCGATTCCCACCGGGGACGGACAACTATATGTATATGTACAAATTATATAAGTTGGTTCGGGTCTGGATGTTATATTTGTGAATTGTCCTATCCTTGTTTAATTCCCACAGCACAGGGGAATATAATGTAGCATGTTTCCTGCTATAATTAGTATATATCATGAAAATTTCAGCACAATCGATATAGTAGATTATCAGACAAGGTTTGGCTAGAAGAAATATAGTTTTCCTGTAATAGATGGTATATATAAAATTCAATAATTATTCATAATTTTCACATCTCTACCGGACAATTTACACTGAGTAATTATTTCAAGTTTCAGTCAGCTCAATCGGTCTAGTATAAAAAAAAGAACATACAAAAAAGATTCGATAAAAAAGTATCGGTGTTGACAGATCCCTATAAATTAAAACTAAACAGGCGCCGCGCTTCAAAAATTGCTACTTTTTTACTTAAATTCTAAATTTGTTTCTTAAACTTAAAAATTCACGTAACCTACCTTCTTTAATAAGAATAATATTTATCAGTCAATTCGATTTGTTTATGAAGTAGGTACTTATTCAACTAAATTCGAAGACATGTACCGAGGAAACTAAAAGCATTAACGATATTGCGTGCCGGCAGACGCATAAAGAACAATGAAAAGGGGATTTTCTTTATTACGGGAGGCTGGCTGGCCGCCATGTTGTACCTCTATTGAGCACCCTTGTTAGTTGCCAGTGCCACAGTGCATCTCCAAACAGTATCTTAAGACAAAGAACTGTAGTGCTATTCTCTATAATACAAACTCATGTGCCAGTCTCACTCAAGTGACTTCACTCACTTCGAAACGTAATCCATTTGATTGGCTTGGCATTCTATGAACACTTCAGACCACTATCGAAGTGAAGTGAGTTCTTTGTTCACTATAGACGGAGGATATGGTTACTAGCTATCAAACTGATATGTGCCGTGTGTTTTCCGGTAGAGTAGAATAGGACCACTCCAACTCTTCCCGTGGATGTCGTACAAGGCGACTAAGGGAATACATTATAAAACATCAGTCAGGCCTCCCCAACCCGTCTGGCCAGCGCGGGGAGTGTAGGCCAAATCCTCCGTCTGTCTCCGTCAGACGAGAGAGGGTTGTGCTCCTGCAGTGGAGACAAAAATAACCTGATGATGAGGTCCATAGTACATGTATAGCGCTGTTACCCCCACTATGGAACTACTTTGTAGCTTATGACTGTATATTTTCCTAGTGTGCTAGTTGGAAAGAAGTTGGGTTACTCTGCGAATAGTTTAACTGTGTCCGTGCGTTTATGTTGGTAGCATGTTAAAAATTAGCGCTGTTGTGTTGGTCTTTATACCGTTTGTTGCTCGATCTTTGTGAAGATTTTATAAAACTACTATTTTCAGGTTAGACTCGAGAAATTTGTTGCGTTTTTAATTTTGAAGACTTAATTTTTCATAGCAACATGCACTTCAGGAATTATGCTGTGTTAAATAATATAATTCTCTGTAATCAGTCAATGACCCAACGCTCACCTGAACCCTCAAACATTATTACAAGCAACAGGATTGCATTCAGATGGAACAATTGCAAAATTTGTTATATCTGCTACATCAGTCAACATATTTAAGAACAGACTAGCCCATTTCTTAAAAGAAAATAACTATCTGTACTGAATATAAATAAACTAGCTGTCGCCCGTAACTTCGTCCCCGTGAACAACTTAACATCACACATTATTATGTAATTACCATAGGAATGAGATGTTTTTTCTGGAAAAAAAACTATCCTATGTCCTGTTCCAGGACCAAACCAAGTGCCAAGTTACATCCCGATCCGTCCGCTGAAGCCGTGTTTGAGTAACAAACATTCAAACTTTCGCATTTATAATATTAGTGGGATAGTTCATTATAAACCTGGGGAAAATACAGTCATCATCTTATCTTCAGCGGAAATACTTATGTCCTGAATTTAAGCCCCCCCAATAGAATGCCACTTTTAGTGGGGTGTCCTTTGGGGGATTGGCCATAATCACCATCACGATTGGCATCCGGATTAGTGATCGTATTAATGATTTTATGAGAATGCTACTGCTCGTCACTGGTGCAATTCTTAGTCGCCTTGAATGACCCATGGGAGATTGGAGATCGCCCTATTTTATGTCGGGAAGCACACAAAATACAATGTATTTCGAAAAAGTCCGCTTACAGTGCACTAATGGGGAGTCTAAAAATATAGAATAATTTAACTAACGAAGTCTAACCCTTTGCTCGGTGACTCAGCTAAAACGAGAGCAGCTCGATGAGCACTCTGTAACTAGGTATAGTCGGACTTGCGTCGGGTTAACCCACCTACTCATTGACTCGGCAAACTGGGTCCCGGGATTACAAGATTTCGCATTAGTGTAGCATGGCGTGGTGTATTCCTATTGTTTTCACAGACTTGACTTACCCCACTCTTGTAGCTTAAAATATGACTTTATAACTAAATCGCTTCTGCATTGCGTTTGCAGTGTGTGTAAGCATGTACAAATAGATGACGACTGCAATTGACATGTAATAAGTAAGTATAACGACTGTAACTTTTTGTTGACTTTACACAAATACACCTAAAGACTGCATCCCTGTGATTTACCTATAATTGAATCACGTCCGACTCACCTTCACACTGCTCTGTCACACTGGTGTTACGGTTAGGAAATAATTTGACTGTTAGTCAAGCAGTGTGACAGGCAAGAAAGCTGTTTCCTAATCTTCACATTAGTGTGAACTATAGGAAACCAATTTCCTTATCTTAACAATACTTACACAATTTACAATTAAAACCTCTTTTCTTTACCTGGCCACTAATATGAAAATGAAATAATGTAACATATTTTTATTTTATTTGAAACCAACGATCTCTATGTACTACTAGACTGAGCGTTCCAAACAATTGCTCTGTTCTACGCAAGTAGCCACAACTCTTTCACATTCACTTTGAGACTTGTGCAGTTACTACTCAGAACATTTAATTATTTACTAAATATTGACATTATTTAACCGTAGCGTCAATATTTAGTAATAATTAAATGTTCTGCGTAGTAACTGCACAAATTTCATTGTGAATGTGAAAGAGTTGTGGCTACTTGCATGGAACAGAGCGATTGTTTGGATTGTTTGGAACGCTCCATAGAGACCGTTGTTTGAAACACTTTGCTATTAGATTTTATCAGTCTTTAACAGGCTGGTTGAAGGCGAGTACAACAGGCATTAAAGGCTTAGACACACTAAATATTTTCTAGATCCACAAATCAAAACCGTGGCTGGTTTCGTAAGTCATTTAGATAGGTAGGACTGCATATTACCAGAGAATACCTACCTATGCTATAAGTGGGCATACACGATGGGTCACATGGGAATGCGCCGTAGAGTTAATTGAACTTAGACATGTTATTGTGTAGGTAAGCTAATAGGAGATGATTCAACGTTATCATAGTTGTGATGCCTTCGCGCTTCTGTATTAAGTTGAAATCAGGTCATAGTTAAGTTTATATAAGAAGGGCTATACATGACTACAAGCGTTAAGTAAATAGGAGGCGGCCTAGGAGAATGTTAATGATTATGGTAAAAAAGGAAATGTTTATCTTTTGAACTAGAGTCATACTGGAAGGTGGAAAGTTGTTAAGTATAAATAATAAATTAATAAACTGAAGATAATTTATTTAAAAGAGTCGTTTCTTATGTAGGTACAGACTTTTACTTAAAACTGAAGGCTATGTAAAATACATATACTTAATGATGTTAAAAAATAAAACTTTAAAACAAATGACGACCTCCGTGGCGGAACGCGGTAGCCTCGGACTGCCACGCCGGAGGTTGCGGGTTCGAATCCCGCTAGGGGCAAATGTTCATATGATGAATATGAATGTTTGTACCCAAGTCTTGGATGTTTATATATTTATTTAAGTTTGTGTATCCGTTATCTAGTAACCATAGCACAGGCTCTGCCTAGTTTGGGATTGGATAATTGGTGTGAATATCTGAGATATTAATATTAATTTTTTAAAAAATGTGTCATCAAGGCGACTAAGTGATTTCATCAGGGACTTGCAGCAGCTTTCCCATGTGTAAATTACTGCGATCACCAACCCGCCTGCCAAACGTGGTGATTATAGCAAATCCCCCAATGGACTGCCCACCAAAAGTGGCATTCTATTGGCCCCTGCCAATAGAATGCCACTTTTGGTGGGCAGTCCATTGGATTCCATCAGCCTAAATACGTAACGTATAACGTATTTAGGCTGATGGATGATGAACCCATCCCCTCCCCATTACTCTCCCCTTCCCTCCCACTCCCAATCCCGATCCCGCGTTGTAATTCGTTATACTTCCTTTGGTGAGTTTTGTAACCACTATACATTAGCATAACTGTTGATTGAGTAAGCCGATTGCGATAAAATAAAGACTGCATGTTACTCTAAATTAATCCCTATTTTTATTAAAACTTCATGATAATTGGTTCAGTAGTTTTTATGCGATACGAGCACAAACAAATGGACAAACAAATAAACAGACCAAAAACAATGATCTTAACTTATTCTATTACTAATCTTAGGTATAATACTTACTTACCCCCAAATACTTTTTTGGAAATATGTTCAATGTACCTACAGACACAAGAAGTTTAAATTTTTATTTATTAGATATAGCGTCCTTTTAGCGAGATCAAATTTATACAGAGCCTTATTTTGTGAAAATAAGAATTGTGAGCGATGAAACAACATGAACTGATTAAGTTATCTAACAAGATTTCAATTGGTTTGTGCGGAATAAATGAAATTCTTCAATTACCTTTGAGGTGCCAGCTGAGGTGAGTTCTTAAAAATATTTCATGTTTATATTTATATAAAAGGTAGGTAACAGACAGTATTACGTATTTGTAAGCAGTTTTTTACAATAGAGTTTATACCTATAGCGATTATGATAAGATAGTTTTTATGAGCACCAGAAATTTGCAGTGAATAACCGAGGATGTGAAGAACCGCGAGGATGGGGTTCAGTGGCGCACCTTGGGAAAGGCCTATATCCAGTAGTGGACTCTTTCAGGATGATGATGACAAATATTCAGAAATATTTGGCCTCCTTGACTTACACCCGAACTCACCAAAATGAATGAAATTTTGGGGGTGTGTAAAGCAGGTTATTCTGAACACAACCACATATTTCATATCTGCCGAAGGTTTGTCTGTCTCGGATAAATCACCTCGGGAACTTGCGAACTTGAACTCTCCTAAATAGATTTACCTAACATGCCTACTAGGCAAAGAAGCTGCATAAAAATCGGATTAGTAAATCTTGAGTTAAAATTTGAAACAGACAAACGAAGCCTTTCGTTTCATCAATTTGTTGCGGTGGTAAAAACTTTTCCTCTAAACGTCTTCCCACAAAAATAATATATCGGCATCACCAATTTACAAACTAATCATTCAAGCCTAAGCTCTAATCTAAAGCTAGAACACGAGCTAGAGATAGGCTAATCTCTTAATTTGTCTGCAAACCAAACTCATTTTAGTAGAAGAATAAAAAGTACTGACACTAGGTAGAGTTCGAGTATTTAACTGACTATATTCGAAAAGCGTCCTTCGTATGTAACTCGTATCACGATAAGATTCATACTGACAGAGCCACATATTCATGTGGGTTTGACAGTTAAATCAACTCTATATTAAATAAATAAATATCTCAGACATTCACACCAATTATCCAGTCCCAAACTAGGCAGAGCCTGTGCTATGGTTACTAGATAACGGATAGATATAGTTAAATAAATATATAAACATCCAAGACTTGGGTACAAACATTCATATTCATCATACGAATATCTGCCCCTAGCGGGATTCGAACCCGCAACCTCCGGCGTGGCAGTCCAAGAGCTACCCGTTCCGCCACGGAGGTCGTCAATCGTTTGTATATTTCGTCAGTTTGTCAACCAGCGAAAATGGCTGAGCAGTAATCTCACCTTTATGTATTTAAGGCGTATTTCGTTTGAGTGCTATTAGCATATTATTATACAGGTCATAGCAAAAGTATTTTGAAATTACAGTCATAAGATTTTTTACAACTGTGTAAATGCTCAAAACCTCCTTGATTTAACTGAACTCTGCGAAATTGTTAACTTAGTTTGGTAAGAAAATGAACGTACCTACATATTCTTTTCAATCGCTCAACTGTAAAGTTGTTAATCGGCACATACGCTTCTCCTGATTCGATCGACGAGGTACGAGTATGTTGTGAGCGGTTACTGGGGCAATCCGTATCTAATATATCTCTCTAATAGAACCTCTTTGGCTTCACGCCATTTTGTAGAAAAATGAATTTCAAACTCCGATTCAACATTATTTGTTCAAAATTGAATGATAATAGTTATTGACGCTAATAGGTACTATTGGAAATAATTTTGTAGTCTGGTGTCGGCCATGTTTGTTATCGTTATTATATCTTATATCTAGTATTTCATATACCATTCCAGAAATTTATTTGCATCTGGTATCTGAAATACTTAATTTAAAAGTATTTGCATTTTGTATTCCAGATACTTTATTTGAGGTATCTTGTACATAACTGATCATTTGCTATACTTGGTTTATATCATTGGTTGATCCCATAATCACAGCCCCGGCACTCCATACAAGCATAATTAAGTACATACTACTACTACAGGAGTACCAGCGTGTCCGTATATACATGTTTGTGTGTGCACGTAATTTAATGTAGGGCTGCTCCACCCAGCGCGCGAATTTTAGTCGATCGAGAGAGGGACAACGTTATATATCAATAATATAAGTCCTTCTCTTTCTCGACGAAGCGTCGACCGTCGTCGGTTTCGGTCGATAGCGCGCTGGAGTAAGTAACTTTGTACCGGTGGGAGGCACGGCGGAAGCCCAGTGTAATGCGTACTGCCAGCTCTGCTCTATATAGCGGGCGAGGTTAAACTGACGGGGAGGTGAGTATTGCATATATACGCAGTAATACCGTTCGCATTATACTGTGTATTACTTAACCAAGATTTGTATTCCAAAGCCGTTGTACACGCGGCGTAAGTCCGAAGATGAGAGCCAAAGACAGCTAATTCTGCAAAATTACGCCACGGACGGACCTCGCCCTGGATTATACCGAACAAATCTCTGCCCGCTGATGATTCAATTTGAATTTGCATAGCGCCTTGTCAGCCAAATTCTTTTGCTGACGATGGAGGCGTAGGTGTTGTACAACAGTTGTCAAAACATGTACTTAAGAGATTAGTTCGGAATTTCGCCACCTGCAGAAAAAAGTTGGCGAAATATATCAAAGTTCCTAATTCAGGCACAGAGATTGATGGACGTTGTTTAGAAAAGAATTTGAAAGCGTTCTTGTTTGCAATTTTCAGGGATTTGGAGGATATTTTGTTTTGGATTTTGAAATTATTGTTTGATAACCACTCAGTATACAGAAAAAATAGGTTCAAACTGATCCTTCAACCATAGCTCGAATGATTTTGATTCTAACCGCACAGACATTAAGAGCTGATTTAGTACAATTTAATACATAAAAAATCAGTTCCAACTTGCCTACGTACCTACCTTTTTTTAAATTAATAAGAAAATACATCACATATCTTACATAACTCACACATAATAAACCTCTTGGGTTTCTCCTATGTGCGGTGAGGCCGCTCGGTCACAGCGGGCCATGCTAACGCTTGTTGTACATTATAAAGTTAAGTAAATTAATCTATGAAACCTTGAATTATCATCATCAGCCTATATACGTCCACTGCTGAACATAAGCCTCCCCAATAGAATGCCACTTTAGGTGGGCTTTCCATTGGGGGATTTGCCATAATCACCACGCTTGGCAGACGGAACGCTGATAGCAGTAATGATCTTAATATACACAGGAGAATGCTGCTGCCCATCCCTGGTGCAATCCCTTAGTCGCCTTGACGACACCCACGGGAAAATTATACATTGTACTTATATAATAATCTATTCATATTTTCGTTTTCCGCTGAAGGTAGATTTTTTTAAATTACATATTTGTATTTATTAATACCTTATTACTACGTACTGACAGAGAATACTAATTATTACAATCTAAAGAAGCGATACTCATCTCCCCCCGCCAGAGTAACGTCGCCCTCAAAACAGAGCACGGCTGGTAGTACGCACAACTGGGCTACCGACATGCGGCTCTCGCCGCTTAGTCCGCTAGTACAGAGTTACTTTTACGTGTTACTTTGCCGTGTGGTTTCCGGTAGAGTAGAATGGGACCACTCCAACTCTCCCCGTGGATGTCGTACAAGGCGACTAAGGGAATACATTATAAAACATCAATCAGGCCTCCCCAACCCGTCTGGCCAGCGCGGGGAGTGTAGGCCAAATCCTCCGTGTGTCTCCGGCAGATGAGAGACGGTGGTGCTCCTGCAGTGGAGACAAAAGTAACCTGATGATGATGATGATGACAGAGTTACTACACCAACGCGCTATCGACCGGAGCCGAGATCGACGCTATAAGTTAGAAAGAGAAGTTTTGCCTCTCTCGATCGACTATGCTCGAGCGCTGGGTGCAGGCCCTAGAAAATTTTCGCACACACACACACTGTGCTCCTGATGTATGTATGCAAACGCTTTATTGTTCCAAAATTAACAACAAAAAGAATGCCGTTGGGTTTGTTGCCACTTCTTCCCCTCGGTTATACAGGTGGAAGTGGAGTAGTTTTAGGCAGAATTTGATGTCAAAAAGAGAATAATGTATTCCAATTTTGAAAATAAATATTTTGATTTTGATTTGATTTTGAATAAAGTTGTGTACAAAGGCTGACTTATCCCACTTAGGGTTCTCTTCCAGTCAACCTTAGAGTAACTGAAAGGACTGGTATAATGCGTTTAGTACCAAAATTATAAAAGAAACGCACCCATGAAATATACACTTACACTAAAGTATGCATATAATTATAAATGCGAAAGTTTGGATATTTGGATGATTGTTACTCAATCACGCTTCAACCACTGGACGGATCGTGACGAAACTTGGCACACATATAGGCTAGGTCCTGGAATAATGAAATAGAAATGAAAATTTTATTGATAACAATTGTTACAAGTCACAAGAATGTCGATATATTCAAAATATCATATCATATCTATCATAAGTTAAATAAATTAAATTAAATTTTATTACATACAACGTCAAAAATATACATCAATAGGACATGGGATAGTTTTTATCCTGAAAAAAAACATCCCATTCCTACGGGAAATACATAATAATTTGTGATGTTAAGTTGTCCACGCGGACGAAGTCGTGGGCAACAGCTAGTATTACATAAACGATACAATATATACATGAATTAGCTCATAATACAACCATATATATTTTTTTATATACCATTATATTACTCGTCAGTGGAAAGGTAAAAACGCCATAACGCCAGTTTAGCAAGTTTACAGGAGAGGTTTAAAGTTTTTTCTTTTTTGTTTTTTTTCGGAAAAAAATTAATATCTCGTTTTCTACGTGGAGTATTTATATGTAACTTAAAAAAAATACGATTGTATAATAAATAACTGCTTAATTATGTAAAACAAAGAATCATTATAGGTCTTTTATTTTACGACATATATGTCGCATTAGCGAAAATCACCTGAACATATAAAAAATGTTAGTTAGGTAAAAAACGGTAAACATATACCATAGACAGATCGACGCAGAAAAAAAATACAGTCGTATGGTATATATAACTCATTTTCGACCAATGTGTCGCTTTAGCATTTTTACCTTTCCACTGACGACATGATTACTATACTTACTATATAGTTTACTAGCTGTTGCCCGCGACTTCGTGGACAACTTAACATCACAAATTATTATGTATTTCCCGTAGGAATGCGATGTTTTTTCGGGATAAAAACTATTCTATGTCCTGTTCCATCACCTAACCTATATGTGTGCCAAGTTTCATCACGATGGTTCACTATTTTGGCTATAATGGCTTACACATAAGATATAGATATATACTGTGGCGGGCTTTTTTGTAGGACATATGGGATATTTGTGGTATGGTGCGTATCCCATTACGCAGCTCTGTTGCGTGTTCCAGGGGTTTATTAAGAAATTATGCGAGGTATTGTTACTGCGCTATATATATTACTATAACCAGTTATAAAATTATTACAAATTGCCTTTAGCACTGATCAACTTGTTCACACCATTACTTCAGTCGAACTGAACTCGAACTCCCTGTCGACCAATCAGAGGTCCTCGGTGAGTAGCCGTGCGGTGGTACCATCGTTCTTACGGTGCTAACATAAATAGGAGGCGTAATGTCGCCACAAACTATTTAAGATAAACATTTCCATCATACATTACATATGTGTAACTCTAGCGGTTTTGGCAGCGCACGCCAGAATAGCTCGCAGAATAGGAGTGACATGGCGTACCACTTCTCAAACTCCGAGATCTCAATGCAGTCGTCTTTCCCCACCTCCATTTTACATTTTTAAACCCGAAATGAAGATTTATTTAACTCTTATCTTATCCCGCCACAAATAGTCGGGCGGCTTTAAAAAAACTGGAGCTAGGGTCCCTTCATTAACATTTAAAGTGCGGCAAACGCAGAGTAGCGATAAAGGATTATGTAAATTTAAATCAAATTGTTAGTGGGCAGAGATTTGTCCCATTAATCCCGCAGTGGTACGCCCTCACAGGCCCTTCACAGATACCTAAACGTGTTCAAGGATTTATTAAACGAGCTTATGCATTACCTCAAGATACTCGTAGTCTCGTAGTGTAGGACGTCCCGCCGTCAGATGGACCGACGACCTGAAAAAGGTGGCCGGTTGCGGCTGGATGCAGAGGGCGGAGGACCGAGTGTGGTGGCGTTCATTGGGGAAGGCCTATGTCGAGCAGTGGACGTTCAGAAGCTGACATGATGATAATGATGAGTCCTGGATTTGCCAATAGGTCGTCGACGGCATTTTGCCCACGCTGGACTTACACGCATCTATAAGCCCAGCGTGGGCAAAATGACATACAGAAGTCCAAATAGATGTGACTCCAATACTACTATTATGCCGGTGACGTCAGATCTTTCATCATCATTAGCCTATATACGTCCACTGCTGGACACAAGCCTCCTCAATAGAATGCCTCTTTTGGTGGGATGTCCATTGGGGAATCAGCCATAATCATCACGCTTGGCTGACGGATTGGTGATCGCAGTAATGATCTTAATATATACAGGAGAACGCTGCTGCCCATTCCTGGTGCAATCCCTTAGTCGCCTTGACGACACCCACAGGATATTTGGGGTGGCCCTATTCTAAGCCGGTAACCACACAGCATCAGATCATTATTTGAACTTTATTGCACGCTGTTGCACAACAGGCGTACTTAATGCCGAAGGCATTCTCTGCCAATCAACCATTGGGTCATGCTGAGAAATTATGGTTGGTGGTTCTTCATATGATTTAGGTTTAAGTTGTAATTCTTATTATGAAATGAATCGGCAAAAGGGTAATTGATCATTTGCAGTATTTAAATCATGCATACATATTGCTCACGCCTTGGTCCCAGAGGGGTGTGCAGAGACAATGTATCCCCAATTTGCGCGATCCTGACACACCTCACTAGCCTCACTCACATTCATCAACCTTTTCATGCACTTCCTTTTATTGTTCTCACTGCGGACCCCAGCCTTTTTGAGGACGTTACTATTTAAATTAGCTAGCACAAAAATGTTATATATCGATGACGGGCAGCAGGTCCACCATTACAAGGCTAATACGTCATAACTGCGAAGGCTAATACGTCCGTTAATGATGATTGTATTCAAATAAACACACTTTGCAAAATATATAATGGATGTATTAAATATTTTCTACTTCCCATGCTAGTATATAACAGCTAGTACATAACAATTAATTATAACAAAGATTACTTAATTTACTCCGTTTTTAACAAAACAAATTTCGCACAACGAAAGATTTCGCAAACAGATCTCACAGACTAACATTTAGTTTCTTTTAAGAATTAAATGAGTCAGAAACAAAGCTAATCATTAAGTATTAACAATCTTATAGTTTTATTCAGCTAATCTTATTTCCAAGTCAAAGATAAAAGTAGATTAAAAAAATCTAAGATCCACGTTTTTATGCGTCTTAAAAAGAATTAAGGGTCATTAAGGAGGGTCCTTAAAGACCCAAAAGGACATACAAACAAAAAACACACACACCACCGCATACAGGTTAATGTATTTATTTATTTATGTGTGGGTAAGCCCTTACAGTATATAAACTATACTCCTACTGTAAGCGACACGCTCGTCTGTCACGTGATACCCACCTGTTGATATGAGGACGCTCGCGGGGTACGAGGGCGCAGCGGGAGGGGCACTCACCAGTCCGTCGCCTACCCATCTCTCGCGATACACGCTGCGCGCTAAGGACTGTCTGTATACTACCTGCTTTTACGTATAATAAAAAAAGTCACTTTTTCTTATATTTTCGACTTTTCTTTGGTCTCCAACCATCACCATCTGCTACCTTTACTTAACTGCACAACCTACCTTTTTCTGCTATTATCCTCTACACAAAGGGTGTCTGGAAGAAATCGCTTTTAGCGATAAGACCACCTAGATGTGCATGTGTAAGTTACTTTGTTATTGTATCTTTGTTTTTATCGTAGAATAAAGAGTAATTGAATTTAATTACATAATTACAGGTGAACTCCAAGAACGTGGGGCGCATCTTTACTGCAAAGTTTTTTCATTATTGTTGATGGTTTTGCGCTTGACCCTCAATCTCACCTGATGGTAAGTGACGATAAGGTCTACGGTGGAGCGCGCTTACCCAGAAGATGTCTATTCACTCTTCCTTTAAAAATATCCAAATTGTACTTGTCCGGAAATACCCAAGATGTTAGAACCTAAGCTTTCATGCTCATGCATTAAGTTTTAAGATGTGCCCCACGTTTTTGGAGTTCACACTTGAGTTGAGGAGTTTTGGACGTATGTATGTGGTGGTGGTGTGTGTTTTGTGTGTATGTCCTCTTGGGTCATCAAGATCCTCGGAGGGTTATTTTATTATTTTAAAAGGCGCATAAAAACGTGGTTCTTAGATATATTTTTTAAATCTACATTAAATATTTTGTTATTTATCGTTTTCTTATGTACCATCTTGTCTTTCTGTCTAATAAATGGATTTGGAATGCGTTGTCATCGAGTTGTGAGATACCCTGACAGTTTCAGCCGGATAGCTAATCAGGAAGTGCTAGAAATCTGAGTTGCGAGATTCCACCCGGAACTACAGACAAACAAGAAGGTAAAACGTGGTAAAAACTGGTTCAGTATGCGATTATGCCTCTGAAACAGCAATGTTAAATTGTTTCTTTAAATTTTACAGCCTCGTTGGCCTAGGGGCTTGGTCGCTAGACTCTGCCAGGGGTCCTGGGTTAGATTCCCACTGGGGACAGACAACTTTGTACGATTTGTACAAGTTGGTTCCGGTTTGGACCTTATATTGGTGAATTGTCCTATCCTTGTTTAATTTCCATAGCACAGGAGATATAGTTTGGTATTAGACAAGTGGTCAGTATGTATATAGACATGTTATATTTTTATGTTATAATTTTGTAAAACAATTTTCAAATGTCATATTCCAAAGCCTCGATAAAATAACAGATTTGTTTTTTATATTAGAACTTTCTAGATTTAAGTAGAGTTTGAGAGCACTGGTATTATATTTATTACCGAACTTCAGTTAGTTTAATACTCTGGTAAAAAAAACTGCTGTAAAAATTCAAAGAAACAATGTATTAAAAATTTATCGACCATATACAGACATAAAATCGATAGAAATAACTACAGCTCAACAACGAACATTAAGCCATCTTACACTGACGCGATGGTTATAGTTGTGATACATCTTCATATTACCTTCGCATTCTCGTATCTTGTAAGCTTTGATTTTCCTTTCATCACTATCCGTCCAGTGATTGAAGCGTGATTAAGTAACGAACATCCAAATATCCAAACATCCAAATATCCAAACTTTCGCATTTATAATATTCGTAGGAAGTAGGATTAGTAGGGTAGGATTTCCTACATAGTCTATAAAACGTTTTATCGTCTCTTGTAGTGATTGATTTTGTCTGTTTTGTCGCGCAATAAAGTGTTTTGTCGTGCAATAAAGTGTTTTGTCGTGTAATAAAGACTAATAGATTGATTTTCAGATACTAGAATGGGAAGGTAACAACGATATGGGCAAAGAGTACACTGACGCGGGCAGTACCTGCGCGGTACAAATTTGTATGGAACCTAGACCACGCCTTGCCCGCAAGCCGCCGCCGCGTTAGTATGAGGATGGCTTAAACATTTCAGTTCTATTTTCTTAAAAAGCAGCCTAATCTCTGATTGGTTTAATTCCCTTTCGTCTCACCGGGAGCACCAATCACGAACCAGCGCGTGCGCGCCTTCACCGCCATATTGCGAACAAGTCTCTTCTTATCGTCGAGAGATGGCGCCAGTTCCAACAGAATATCCTGCTTATATGGTAGCAGTAGAATTGTGCGGTAGGTATGGGCGATATCGTGTAGGCATTCCAGACTTTTTATTCGGACGTCCTGAAAATCAAAATGTATTTGTTTAACTAAAACAATCAACTTTGATATCTGCAGGACAGAAAGCTAGGTTTAATTTGTAGTTCCCGAAGTGTTCTTCACAGTTTATACCGTGAATCATTGCTGTGCCATATCAAATGTGTTGCTTTAATAAATATTTTTTCTATTCTAATGGTGTGAATGTATGAGATATTTATATTATTATTATTTATTCTCTACTCTATTATTTAATATTCGACACAATTTGTATTTTTTTAATTATTTGTCGAATAGTGAATAACAGTGTCTATTATTCGACAATGGCGAATAATTATCTGGCATACATTTTGAAAGAAAAACACTACAGAATTTGAAAGGATCAAACTATAATTAAGTTACTTTTCAGTAAGAATAATAGAACAACAAATATTTAGAAAACGTACCTTATTTGAAGCGCTTTGCGATTTCGGTACCGAAAAAACATCGCAGTCGCTGCAAAATTGGAGTTAGCGAGGCGCGGATGGGAGATTTTTTTAAAAGGACTATGCGTCTGTGTAAGTTATTTTATAAAGCAGTATACGTCATACCGTTTTAAATAGTGCTATATTGGTGATTAATAACTGATATAAATAAAGACAAGTATAAAAATTTATAATATTATAAGAGATGGATATTTACTTTTCTCCCGCCCGCGCTCCGCGCACACCACCTTGCAGCGACTGCGACATTTTTTCGGTACCGAAATCGCAAAGCGTAAAATAAAGGCGCGTTTTATAAAGGTTCAGACGTTAATATCGGTATGAAAACGGTAGAAGGTATTATCTACCGCTTTCAGTAGTAGTTGAAATTGCGAATGCTTACCATAGATTTAACGTATTTAGACAAGCTGACTAATCTCGGCAGTATGGTCTGCAGGCTGTCCGCAACTGTGTTCTCAGACTGTATGAAGTGACATAATACGTCCAACATGACAAGTAACAAATCTTTATTGTCATACTCTAGGGAATCTATTACTAGAGGCGCGATCTGTAACAACAACAAAAAACATAATAATCCTATCCTACTGATATTATAAATGCGAACGTTTGGATATTTGTTACTTAATCACGCTTCAACCACTGGACGGATAGTGATGAAACTTGGCACACATATAGGTTTAGTCCTGGAATAGGACTTAGGATAGTTTTTATCCCGAAAAAACATCCCATTCCTACGGGAAATATATAATAATTTGTGATGTTAAGTTGTCCACGCGGACGAAGTCGCGGGCGACAGCTAGTATTACATATACAAATACAAAATTTTTTTTTTATTTAAAAAACATATATTTACAATTATTATAAATATAATAATATGCATAAATTTATGTTCCATCTATGTGTTTGTTAATATCATGTGTATATTTCGTCATCAGGTTATTTTTGTCTCCACTACAGGAGCACAACCCTCTCTCATCTGCCGGAGACAGACGGAGGATTTGGCCTACACTCCCCGCGCTGGCCAGACGGGTTGGGGAGGCCTGATTGATGTTTTATAATGTATTCCCTCAGTCGCCTTGTACGACATCCACGGGAAGAGTTGGAGTGGTCCTATTCTACTCTACCGGAAACCACACGGCATATTTATATTTACAGACTTATTTTTTACCCCGACACTCCATACAAGCGAACAGATTTAATTACATACTGCTACTACAGGAGCGCCAGCCTGTCAGTACACTTTTGTGTGCGTAAATTAGGGCTAGCTGCTGCACCGAGAGCGAGAGCATAGTTGAGCGAGAAAGGGGCACGTCAACAAAATAAGAGCTTCTCTTTCTAACCTATAGCGTCGATGTCTGGGCGCCGGCGGACGGCAGAAGCCCAGTAGTACGTACTGACAGCCGTGCCATATTGTACAAAGCTACCTCTCACCAGTGGGAATCGAACCTACAACGTTTGAGTCTAAGACTAGCCTCTAAACCAAAGAGGTGGTCGAAAACAAATACTTACCTTATTAACTTCATTATTAAGTACACTTTTCGGCGTTTTCCTGAGCACATACGCCCAACTCAGCAGGTAGCTTTCCTTTGTCTCCTTCGGCAGGTCGCCAAGCTTCTCAGTCAGACTGGAAAACGACTGGAACATCCTCTGCTTGTAAAGCAGACTGATCCGACAGTGGTGTCGGGCAGTCAGATAGTCTGGGAAGTCGGTCATGATTAGACCGATCGCTTCGGCGCCTTGATTGCAGTATTCTTGGTTTGACAAGGCTACTGTTATCTGAAATACACAGGGAAAATATATTCACTTCAAACATCTTATCTTATCTTATCTTCTTAGGGGGCCAGGAAGACCTGGCGACACTTCGACCCTTCAGGATCTTTTGTGCCAAACCCCTGACCACCAACGGTGCCCCAAGCCGATTTGGTGGACTTCACATACGCCTCAGTATTTCTACTTCGGCATATGCAGGTTTCCTTACGATGTTTCCCTTCACCGAAAAGCCTGTGGTATTATAAATAAACCGTACTTAAGTTTCGTAAAACTCATTGGTACGGGCGGGGTTTGAACCCACGACCTCATGAACGTGAGGCGAGTGCACAACCAACCGGCTACCACGGCTTTCACTTCAAACATAAATAATTAACGTCAAATATAACAAGTAAATCAAATTAGTAACGCCCGCAAAAAGGCTGGGGTCCGCAGGGAGAACAATTAAAGGAGGTGCGTGAAAAGATTGATGAATGTAAGCCTATTGAGGTATGTCAGGATCGCGCAAAGACATTTAGACATTTATTTATTTAAAATATTGAAACATTACAGATTATTATTCCATTGCGTTACAATATTTTTATGCTATAGACGAAACAGGCATTCCTCTCTCTAGCATTCCCTTACATTCCGTCATCATCCGTCCTATGCCGTCCACGAACACGTCACAGTGTGGTCCCTCGGCGAGCAGGGAGCCGAACAGCTGCAGTGCCGATCCATCGTCCCTGCCTACCCCTCAGGGACAAAGGCGTGAGCATTATATCGTGTCATGTTATACTATACTACTATCGCCATACAAGCTAACAAAGAATGTCAATGCCTTACCTTTTGCAACCAAAACGAGAACAAATCACTTCCTCTTATTATCAACGCTTTGGTTATCCAACCGTACAGCAGTATTATTCTTGGGCATAATGAGTTATTTTCTCTACTACACGACGACAAGTAATTCGTTAATTGCTCATATAAAATCTCAAATTTTGGTCCGTACTCAGCTTTGTTCAGAAAATGGGCCGTCAATGCACAGGCTTTGGTCTTAATCAAATCATTATCACAATTCAACGCCAAAGTTAGTGATAAAGACATAATTTCATGAAACTTATCTTCGTATACACTTTGTTGCAAGGCATTGTAAAGACTTTCTAGTATCAAAAAGTGTATATGGCCGGTCTTGCTTAGTTCCAAAACTTTATCAGTGTGCTTTGATAGGATTTTCAGCTGTTTCTCAGCGGGCAAGCTGCCTATTGTATTCGATATAAGAGTGTAGGCATGTGACAGAGATTCCGTCTTTATCTCCTTTAAAACCCATGTTAATATAGATTCTATTAAACCATGATCACTTTCGATTTGTTCTACTTTCTTCTCTGAATACAAACTAGGATCAGACATCGACTCACTCAACGCTTCTACAACTTTACATGCTTCTTTGTCGTTCGTTGTAATTAGTTTTAACATTTCTTCAATGATAATTTTAGTAAAATCATCTATACTTGCTAAATTAGATAGTAAGTTCAATCTCTTCTGTAAAGCAACTTTGTCTTGCATCAAATTTTCTAAATCACACTTCCCTTTGACCACTAAACTCATTATCAGTTCTGGAAACTTTCTCGCTAATGCATGAATGGTTTCTACACTTATACTCAGTAGATCGTTATCTTGAGAATGCTGTACATTATGAACCAATACCTCAACTAATGGCAATACTAAATCACTTTCCATGACATTTTTAACTCTAATCAAAGTCCTGAAACCTGCTATCTGAAATTCTTTCGCTGGTATACTAACAGCAGTCAAACAATGGTGTGGAATTTCTTTTAGTTGACTTTGAATGATATCCAATACTTCCCAATGCTTGGCTAGATCGTATAAGTCTCCTAAAAAGTCTAGGCTAGCAATCTGTAGCTTCGGTGATGTTTTAAATCCATAAAATGCAATCGAAGCAGGAATCATAGATGTAGTTATGATTATACATGATTCTTTAGAAGCATTCGCAGTAGTCAATAATACTCTAGTAGCGTGAACAAATTGGGCCACAGTCATAGACTCTGCAATAGCTGTTTGCATTGATATAAGTATTCCTTTAACGAAAATCTCGAATGTTCTGTCTGTATTGGCTGTGGTTGACAGTTTTTTTACTAAGGCTGACAACGCCTCGTGTGCTGCCATTTTGAGTTCATCATCTGTTTTGTGAGATATTTCTCTGTGAATAGATGACCATAACGCCTTTAAGAATGGACCGTAACTCTCTGCTTTGAAGGTTTTACAGCTCTCAGTCTGGAAACATAAAATGTCATGATTACAATTTATACAGCCAATTCACATAAAAATACAGCACAGCTGAACAAAGCTATATAAATCATTGTTTGTGACATCATCAATTATATAATAACTTTAAATAAATAATTGAACATCTACTTTCTTTGAAGTTCTGAAATACTGTAGTTTTCATTTTAAAGACATGGTAGACACTCTAACAGTGGGATATAAAAACTTTGTTAGACAATGTTACATCAATTTCTTTTACAAATTTAAAGTATTCCTTATTATTGTAGTGTAGAGAACTAATAGTTTATTTACTTGTGCTCAATAACAAATTTGTCAATAACAAATAAAATAAATACTAACCAACAGTTTCAGTGAATCAATTTTGGCCAATCGTAAACTCGAATCTAACTTCTCTATCAACAAAATTAGACACTGTTCTGCAAATGACGGTAAAGCACACAGGCATGGTGTCAAGGCCGTCGCTAGCTCCTGCCTAGTCACAGCTGCTGGGTCATCAGGGGATGGGTAGAAATCAATAGGAAAGTAGCATGATATAACGGCAAACATTTCTTCCACTAAATTGCCTAATGGTATCTGCTGAATTAATCTTGGTAGAAATGAGAAGAGGAACATCAGATTACGTGGATCTCTTTCGCCATCTATCGCCTGTATAATACCATAGGGAAAATTCAGGCCTAGATTTTTCATATCTGTAATGTAAGATATTAAAATTGAATATTTTTATCAATATGTGAAGTTTTATTTAAGCAATGTTGCTATATCTACTGTGATTGGCTTGTTTTGCGACAGCTGGGGTCAAAATAGGCATGAAACAGCGGTTTCAGACATTTTCATAGGTATTTAAAAAAATATATATTTTAGTAGTCATATTTATTACAATTAGCGTTAATGACAAAAGATTTTAGATGTCCAGATTTACAGATACCAAGTCTTAAGACATAAAGAATAACCATAATTAAAGCATAAACAATATGTATACTTACATTCCACATCTCTATCTACCAACTTCTGTATGATCAAATAGATGTGGTATCTCTCCTGTCTCACTTGCATTTGGCAACCCACATCACTAAACAGTACTCTGAAGAATGCATCACATAGATCCATTTTATAATTCTTCATATTAATAATCATCAGATACCCTTCTAGTACTGCTGGCAATAGTCTATGGACATCTTTCATCCGTTCTACATAGTAAATTGATATAAATTTAACTTCATTCGCATCAAAAAAGTCTTTTGGCATTTCTTTAAGTATTTTAGTGAAGAACTGCATTCCTTTCTCCCGATGTTCGGCTAATGTACTTGTTAGTATACCTCTCATGTTTTCAACAACCCGTGCCAAAGTTATTCGGTTTGACATTATGTCTGGAAGTACAAAAAAATTTAATTGTTTTTGGCTCCAATGTGTTGACTATACTTCTGACAATGTCACATAGAAGAGATCAGAATGGTTGAAAGGGAGCACTAAGAATAAATTGATGAATTGATAAGAATATAATAAATGGATTATCTATTTAGCTATCTATGAAAAAAGACAGTAAACTTTTGACGGTTTTAGCACTGGTGGTTTAGAGTAACCTAACCAACTTATCACTTTACTCCTCATAACCTACATTTTTATTGGTGTAACAATTTGTATGTAAAGTGTAGAAACTCTTTTATTCCAATAGATAAATTGATTAAATCTTAGGGGCAATAAAAGTCAACATATTCATTACAGCAGATATTTGAGAATCGCACACTTTTTATCACACAAATGTAGGTCATGCACTTGGGGTACATTATTATGCTCCTTCGCCTCGTCCGGGAAGAAGATGAGAGAGCGTCGTTTGTTTGCTATATCCTTCTCTTTTACTCCTAGAACACTATAAAATCTCTTCCTTTCTGTTTTATGGAATAACAAAATATGAATAGGTAAATATTTATGTTTATACCACTACCATCACAAGTCAGTTTGCGCGGGAAACAGAGGTTTTATCTATGTATCTCCCGCGCGGTTTACCTCATTGCGTCGTTTGCATCCATTGGTGAAGGAGTTAAAAGTGAAACAAAGTGATGAGTGATTCGGGGACGATTAGTGTTGGTGAACCTGAAGAGGTAATCGTGGAAATACACAACGCCGCCACACCTGTAAGTAGATCACATATTTTGTCAGCTAGTGATATGAGCGATAGTAGTGAATGTTCCGAAAAATCTTATTCGCCGCCCCGACACAAATATAATCGGCGGCGGCGGCGGCACCGCAATAAAAATTCTACCCTCAATGCAATTCTCGAACAAGTACACTCTTTAAACGCCAGGCTTAACCAACCATCACAGCAACCCCAGGTTGGGGTTCCGAATGGGATAACCCAACAACAGTATATTATGGACCAACCATTTACTTCACAATCCCAGGTTGGGGTTCCGAATGTGATAACCCAACAACAGTATATTATGGACCAAACACTTACTTCACAACCCCAGGCTGGGGTTCCCCACACTGTAACTGTATGTAATGAGGTGCCTGGGTCATCGCACCAACAGCATTACATAATACCATTAGAGCAGCAATTCATATCTAATGAGGTACCCGGGCCGGGACCAATGTCACTCGGGAACCAACAATCAGGGTCTCCAATTTATTTTACTATACAAGGCGAGCAACCAGTGCCTCAATTAGAAAAAGATCCCATTAATGACAGGGTCAACGGTATTTCAGTACAACCAATTCTCAATAACAAACAACCAACTACAGATTTAGGACCAACTGTGCCAGTTTTACACGAAAAAGATCCTATTATTAAACCTGTTAATCCATCAGAACTACAACTAATAACTACACTTCAAAAATATGGACGTTCAGATTGGATGAATATACCGTTTTTTGAGACTCAAAAGACACACTTATTTACGCCAGGTTTCCGAGCACTTAAAACAAATGCTGAACTGATTCCTATTGACACCTCAACTAATTTCCAAACGGAATTCGAAAATACATTAGCAGCTATTACACACGCTGCCATTGTGCAGCGTACAGATTTACATAAGAGACTGCAGGATCTTGCCAATTTTACTCAATCGGGAGAAAATTTGTCTTCAGAATCTATTACAAATAAAATCAAAGAATTATTTGTCGATGACAAACAGTTTTCCAAAGCAAATGAAGACGTATTCCAAATTACTTGTGGTAAAAAAGCTAGTATAATTCAACATAGAAGGAATAATATAATAAAACAATGTTCCAATTCTATTGTAGCTGCTAAAATGAGGGACATTCCTCCATCTGACCTACATTTGTTTGATAATGCCCAGCTAGAAAAACTATTAATTGATAATGGCGGTACATCAAAAAATTTTTACAAAAATAACACACGGTATAACAATTATAAGACACACACTGCTAAAACACATTACAACCATAATCAAAAACGATACAATCATAATGACAAATCAAAACCGCAACTTAGACAACAGCAGCAGACATTTCAGGAGTCAACCTTTTACAGACGTCCAACCGAAGGCCCGGCGGGCTATAATGCATCCAGAAAAAGGAAGTTTGACACCACAGCCCGAACCACTGCTTATGATTCAAAACATAAGCGCTATAAATGACTCACGGCTGAGATTCAGAGGGGGGTGCCTCAAGGAATCTTATCAGGTTTGGAGGGCACTGGAGGCTCCAGAATATTGCTTAAAAATAATACTAGGAATGAAAATTCCTTTTTACAAAAAGCCCCCCCTTCTCCAGCCAAAATATCTCAATTGTTCCAATTACATGACACCGGAGGCTCCGGAAATGTCATTGGAAATTGGGAAAATGTTAAAGGACAAGGTTTTAGAAATAGCCTCAAGCTCGGCGAGCTTCATCTCCCCTCTATTCCTCGTTCCAAAACTGGATGGGTCTTACCGTCCAATATTGAATCTAAAAAGATTGAACGAATATGTGAAACCAATGAAATTTCGTTTGATATCACACAAAAACGTTCCAAAATTTCTCCAACCCGGGGACTGGGTAGCAAAAATAGATCTGTCACAGGCCTACTTCCATGTGCCAATCGCACCAGTGCACCGGAGGTTCTTGCGTGTGATTTATCAGGGCAATATCCTTCAGATGACATGCTTGCCCTTCGGACTTTCTTGCGCCCCCAAAATCTTTGCATCTCTGACCAATTGGGTAGCAGAGAAACTAAGAAACAGGGGCATACGTATTATAGTTTATCTAGACGACTATCTACTAGCATCCCAATCAAAGAAACTACTTTGCGATCACATCCAAAACACTCTACAACTGTTACAAATATTAGGATGGACAGTCAATATAGAGAAGTCGATTACTTCGCCGTGCAAGAGCCTCGAGTTTCTAGGCATAACGTGGAATCTAGAATTAAACCAAAAATACATTCCCCAGAACAAGAAAGAAAAGATTCTCTCTCAGCTAAACCAGTTCTTGGTAAAGGGAAAATGTTCACTGAGACAAGCTCAGGTACTATTAGGTTGCCTCAATTTCGCCTGTTTTGTTATTCCCCTAGGCAGATTGCATTGTCGTCTCCTTCAAATACACTGCAATCTCAACCTACGCAAAAAACCGAAGGCAATGACAACATTACCTGTAACAATAATAAAGGAACTCAAGTGGTGGAAAGAGGCAATCCAAGAGAAATCACCCATACACCATACAAAAATCTCAAGATTTCTGATAACAGATGCATCAGACTACGGCTGGGGAGCCATATTAAACAACGAGCCAATGTCAGGGAGATGGAATCAAGATCAGACAAAGTGGCACTGCAATCGAAAGGAACTACATGCCATAAACAAAGCCATTTCCCTCAATATTCGCAACCTACGGAATCAGACCTTATTAATACAATCGGACAATCAAACAGCTCTGGCATACTTGAAAAACCAAGGGGGAACGAGATCATTAACACTACTAGAGGAGGCCCGCTCGATTTTGGAAATAACCCACATCAACAATATATCTCTGGTACTGCAACACCTGCCAGGCAGCTTGAACGCGATTGCAGATCGACTCTCACGAGGTCGTCGACTCCCGGAGTGGCACCTGCTACGGGAGGCAACGACATACCTTTTCCGACAGATGGGCCGACCCGAGATAGACCTATTTGCTTCGAAGACAGCACATGTAACGAAAAGATTCTGTTCACAAGATTACCAGGACAAGAGGGCAGAATTTCACAACGCGTTCAGTCGCCAGTGGAATTACTCACTGGCCTGGATATTCCCTCCCCCATGCTTAGTACCACAGGTACTAAATCACCTCAACAGCGCTTCAGGTCAGTTCATTCTCATAGTCCCACAATGGAAAAGAACGTTTTGGCGAGCAGACTTGATGAGGAGGGCACTCAAGGATCCACTTTTAATACCCAACCTCCTCAAAGTGCTCATAGACACGACAACCGGAGCCCCACCGCAGAATGTAGGGAACTTGATTTTGGAGGCTTGGTTGGTACGAGGTGGAAGGACTTTTTAAAGAATTGGTCGCAGAATGAAATAGAACTTCTTTCGAAGAGTTGGCGTCCTTCGACGCTAGCGGTTTATAAACCTGCTTGGAAACGCTGGCTAGTATGGTCCATGATAAATAAAGTTGACCCTACAAAGCCACATAGCTCAGACGTAGCCCGTTTTCTTGCTCACTTACATTTGAATGAAAAATTATCGCTAAAAACTATCATGCTTCATAAATCAGTCATTTCTACATTCTGCGAACCACATCTAAAACAGAAGCTCAGCTCAGATATAATAATCAAACAAGTAATTAAGTCTATCAGTTTGCAGGCACCAAAGAAATCCCAATGTCCAACATGGGATCCTCGACCCCTCACTTTATGGTTGATGAAAAATACACCATCTGAAATTACATTTTTCGAAGCAAATCGGCACTGCGCCACTATCCTTATGCTAGTTTCAGGTAGACGGGTGCACGACTTGACACTGTTGTGCATAGATCAGTACAATTTTTTTGATAATGGAGATCATATAATCTTTTGGCCGAAATTCGGTTCTAAAACAGATACAGCAAACCACCAACAATCTGGGTGGAAATTGATGAGAAATGCAGAATCGGACAACGTCTGTCCAGTTTTCTGGATAAGGAAAGTCCTGGAACTATCGAAGATCAAACGTGGCGCTCTGACAGAATTATTCCTCTCAACATCAGGATCCATAAAACCCGCTTCCAGAACTGTCATCGCAACTTGGATTAAAACAATATTTCGTGACGCGGGCGTTCAAGCCACTCCTGGAAGTTCAAGAGCAGCAGTGGCATCACTAAACTGGCTGCAGAATATGCCAATAGACGAGATTATGCAGCGAGGAAATTGGAAGCAGGCGAATACATTCTTACGATTCTATAAAAAAGAAGTAAAAAGTAATAATAAGGAATGTCAATCACTATCAAATTTTTTCTCTCCAATTTAATTTTAATTTAACAGTTAGAAGTTGTATGATTTTTTGTTTTGATATTTTGATTCAATTACGTTAATTTACCAGAGCCATTAAAGGCTTATCAAGTAAAACTCTTAAGTGTATTTTGCTCTACAATTAAAATTTGTTTAATAATATATGTATTTTGAAATATATGTGTTTTTCAGTTAAGTATTTGAAATGCACCATCACCAGTCGAAAACAAACAGGTCTCATCTTCTTCCCGGACGAGGCGAAGGAGCATAATAAAACAATTTTACCATACAATAAAATTGGTATTATGCTCCTGAAGCCTCGTCCGGGATATTTAAGGGCTGCCTGGTGAAGATGAGTCGCAATGAGGTAAACCGCGCGGGAGATACATAGATAAAACCTCTGTTTCCCGCGCAAACTGACTTGTGATGGTAGTGGTATAAACATAAATATTTACCTATTCATATTTTGTTATTCCATAAAACAGAAAGGAAGAGATTTTATAGTGTTCTAGGAGTAAAAGAGAAGGATATAGCAAACAAACGACGCTCTCTCATCTTCTTCCCGGACGAGGCTTCAGGAGCATAATACCAATTTTATTGTATGGTAAAATTGTTTTATTAAATAGATGCCGGTTTTAACAAAAACGGCGAGTTCATAAATTAGAATGATCTGGGCTTTAGTTTTGCAAAGAAAAATCTACAACTTTTTGTTGGTTTCACACCTGAAATTCATTGTAGTTATTATAACCATTACTGAGACCTATTTATTGCTTAGAGACAATAAAAAGCTTAAAGTAGTGCTATAATTTCTCACATGGTACGGTTTGCCACCTACAGATTAATTAATTTGTAAAGAAAAACATGCCAGAATATAACCTTTTATTTATTTGGTAGCTTTAAAACTAGGTTATGTATGAAAAATAATCTGCATAATACCTGTGATAATGCTCTGTGTTTGTTCAAATATTCCATCGTTGTTTAATATCTCATCAGCTAATTCAGACTTATACCAAATAGATTCCATTTTGCTCGATTAGTTACACGATTTTCTGTTTGTAAATGTAATGGTATCAAAAATGATATTTTGGTCAAACATTACCATACACTAATGGATTTTCTAATAACTAATATTTCTTCTAATTAGCTAAATTTAGACAAGATAAGAGAGGTCAAAGTTATTCAAAAAACATTAAAACAACACAGGTTGAGGTTATTTTTTTATTTTTTTTTACAGCAGCACAGCCAAAGAGGATGTAAGTTTTAGCCACGGATTTGTCATATAAACAGGATAGCGCACTGCGATTTTATTCGCCGCGATTTTTTCCGCGCGGATTTTTTTTCCGCATCCGAGGCGCGGCGCGGTGAAATCTGTAGCAAACAACGGTCTCTGTTTTGCTGACATCGAAATAGACCATCGAAGTAGTAATCCATTTCCATTTTTGTATTAGTATATTGTTTTTCTTAATTTTAATAAATGTAAGGATCTTAAAGATTGATCCAACAAAAACTTTTTTATGTTAAAACGATTTCATGGTCTATGGAATTACCCCTATTTAGCCCAAAGAGGATATAATTAAGAGACGGGACTTCCAAATTAGCCACTGGCCACAGGTTTAGCACCATTTTCAGCACCATCATAGCAAAAATTTAAACGGTAAAATACGTCGTACCAACATAATGACAATAATAGGGATGGCCGTATCTAATACCGGATTTAATCGATATCGATAAATTATTATCAGTTCGCGTGGGTGTCGTGGGTTCCATTAATGGAAATATTGTATTTCTAACAATGAAACAAGAAATAAAACATGAGGGTTTGTGATATTTATTTTGCCGTGCTGCCACCTTCTTCAAACGACTTTTTTTTTTAGTCTTTGGGGCCTACTTGGCCTACATTCCAATTGAGAAACTCCACGAGATAAAATATGTTTGTGGTGACCACACCACAAACATATTTTAGTCTTCTTTTCCAATAATTTTCAACCATTGTCTGCACCTGAAATTAAATAAACCAATTATACTATTGTTGTGCACGATGCGTAATGTATGTATACACAGTGATGACGGCTATGCAAAACCAATCTAATGTAGCCACTATTACCCCCAAGGTAAAGTGCCGGTATGTAAAGGGCGCTAGCGCGTCTAGAGGCCTAACTGTACAGTCAAATGCTACAGACATCACTATTATTTGTAAACACAATTTATTTTAATCCTCATATCAGTCTAATCATGTGTTATTTTACTCTTGCTGATTGTGCAAGGGGACAAATACATTAATCATGTACTCACCAGTCTTTATACAAAGGGAATCTAGTCATAAATTTCCATTTCTTGTTATTTAACCGGCTATCTCTTTTTTCCCAAATTTCACACGTTATGCACCATTTTATCGATTCCATTTTTTTTGCCGATGACAAGGAAATAGTTCTCTACATTCACAAAACACAAACTACGCAACATTAATGAGAAATCTTGAAAAAATGGCTAGCAAACCAGAATTTAGCACACAAACAATAACATGTGCCGCCATGACAGACTGGAAAAAAGAGAAAGCATAACAAGAAGTGAGATGGCATGTGGCCGCCATTTTGGTCCGCCATTAAATGAGTGCTAAATTCATACAAATTTTTCAATGTTCCCAGTTGCGTGAGAGTAGAAGTTTTTCATGATTCTAAAATTGTGCAATATTATCCAAAATTTAATGATTTTCCGTGCATAAAGAAAAGTAACCTGTTGTAAGAATCGCCACCTTTTCACCATGTCGCATAAAAGTTTAATAGACTTCATAGTGAAATATCACACTCCACGTTTGCTGAACAACCTCGTCTTCTTCCCAAGTAATGGAAATTCTTACTTCGGAAGACGGCTGCTGATCCCTGCAGCTCCACTATCCACCTCAACCCCGAGAATCCAGTCGCCGCGAAACTTCAGTACAACTGTGTCTAAATTCAATGAGATACTACCAACTGAATCAATGAAGTTCGAAGGAAAATTTCAATTGATGTTTACTTGTAAAAAGTGTACTACAAGAAACTCCAAATTTATTACAAAGCTTGCATATTACAAGGGAGTAGTGATAGTTATATGTGAAGGATGTGAGAACAAACATTTGATTGCTGATAATTTGAACTGGTTTTCTGATATGAACGGAAAGAAGAATATTGAGGATATCATGGCAGAGAAAGGCGAGACTGTGCAGAAAATTAGGTCTGAAGACTTGGAATTTATTGCTGCAGAAATTGTGAAGAAACAGGAGCTGCCACGTGCTGATAGCCCTCAGTTAAATGGCTGAATGATGTAACTTTGTGATTAAATGGACATGTTGTAGGAATGGTTATGTATTGTGAAATTTATATTTTAAGTATGCAGAAGTGTGATATTTAAGATGTATGCAATATATTGTTTTATTTGGTAGAAGTCATAATAAAAATTACTTTCACCCAATGAAAAAAATAGGCTATTATTATGTCCCCACTGTTGAGGCACAGGCCTACTCTCTCAACTCTTGTTGCATATGAGCCATATACCATGCTAGCCCATTGCAGATTGCCTTTGCCCACTTCATAAGCGCTTTTGAATTTCTTCTCAGCATTTGCAGGTTTCCCTACAATGTTTTCGTTAACAGAAATGCATGAGATATATTAAACTATACTCAAATTCTAAAAAATTCATTGGTATATGCACAGATTTGAACCTTCATTGAATGTGAGGCAAGTGCACTGCTATGTAGGTTACCACATTTTCACTCAATAATCATCATCTTATTTGACCATGTCCACAGCTCTCCTTATGCTCTTATCTCTCTCTCTTCTCTCCTTGGTGTGAACCAAAGCACTTCCAAAGAACTTAGTTGTGTTTATGCCGGCTGTACTAATAGCTATATGATTCTACCACCTGTTTTCGAGAGCCTTGTAACCTTGCCAGCAAAGAAAACTGTAAAGCATGTGAGATTAGTTAGTATATTTAGAGCACTTATCAGTCGATCATTCTTCTTAAAAATGAATTCTAAGTTACAATAAGAATAAGAACACTCGTATGTGCTCCATGGCTTACAGAATCTTTGAGAACCATGAATACTTGTACATATCAATTATTAAAGAAATTAAGGACCAGAACAAAGACTTCAAGAAGTGACTTGCAGCTCATCCCACCAGCCTACACAGAATGCAGCACCAAAAGACTTACCACCCATCTTTCAAAGTTGCGAGACTGACGATCACTGATCGTATCCAAACAAAGAAAAAAAAGAGTATATAAGAATACATGATTTATTAAGCATGTTCCGTGAGATTACAATCACAAATATATGGCAAACTTATCTTTAAACTTCCTATATATTGTATACAAGATCACTATAAATCGTTAGGTACAAGACAAATCTGTACAGAAGTATAAAGGGGACTAAATGTCAAATAGGTCCTTTTGGAAGACACACTTTAGAATTTAGATTTCCTAAATTAGCTTTACCTCATGCCAGTTACTGTCTTAGAGGGAGAGATAGTTCTCGAGCTTTCAAATTACAAGTCTGCCTTCAAAATAGGACTTATTGTAAAAAATAGTAGTGTTTTACCATACAAGTTCATCCTTATGTGCTATCTGTAAAACCTATTCATTATAAAATTGGCACCAATTGGTAAACATTTTTATATCTAAGTATTTTAATATTCAAATTCGATGCATATTCAAAATATGTATACTCAAAAAATAAGGCACTGTAAAATCACATACTTATTACTTTACCTAATCTCTTATGATTACATTACCCTCCTTTGGTGAGGTAAGAAAGAATACTTGTGCTGTCAAGACTAAAAATATACACTGGTCTAATTAACACAGGCAATATTTTGTATTTAAATTAAAAGTAAGAAAGGAATGCAATACATACTTAGTCTTATTTTAAAATATAACTAGCAATTTTGAAATATTGGGCCAGATTGTGCAGGTAATTTTTTGTATGTGAACATAAAGGAATGCAAAACAGTCTCATCTGAAATAGAGTTACAAAGTAAATTTTTTTTTACTAAAAGCTACCAATAATATCTTTTTTACCAAAGATCAATTTCAATACATATTCATCTATTATAAATTGGACATTGAATTAGATCAAATAATTTCAGTCTTAAAAAAGCAAAATTTGTTGGAATGCATTTACTTTACACTCTTTTTGGACGGCTCACGATTGCATAGTCTGTGCCATTGCAATTGTTATGTGTGACTTCTTCTAATCCAACTTGATTTTGCATTTGAGCTGCTGTTGGAACTTGTGGTCCAGGAGTATTAGGTTTCCGTATCATACCATAACCTAAATGAGAGTCATCAGCTAATCTTGCAGTTTGCATTACATTCTCAACCTCATCATAATCATTCCAAGTGTCCTTACTCTTTGGCTCACCCAAGGCTAATGTAGTTGGACGAGACTCAATCTTTTTATATCGTGCAGATTTATTCAACTTACTTGTAGACCCAAAGTATTGCAGCCTATCATAGTTCTCGTCTTCAGGATCGACAACTGGACTTGGTAGCAGAATAATTCTAGAAGAATCAGGTCCAGTGCAGTTCAAATTGTCTTGAGAACGAGATATGAGTTTCATGCAGTTAGGGTTGTCACCTAAATTTGGAGTAAATTCAGTATGATCTGGATCATCAATCCCTAAAGTTTTCCAGGCTTCACTACGCACTTCTACCTTGTCATATGGCACTGAGGGAGGACTTTCTCTCTTAATTTGGTCAATTGGTTCATAATTGTCAAGTTTCTTGTATCTACCAAAGTCTATGCTTTCATCAGTAGAACTTGGTAGGTCCTTGTAATTTTCCAACTTCTTGTATCTACTGAAATCTATACTTTCATCTGTAGAACTTGGGAGGTCCATATAACTTTCAAGTTTCTTGTATCTGCCGAAATCAATACTTTCATCAGTTGAACTTGGCAGATCCTTGCAGGGTGTTTTGAGCAAGTGGATGACTTTGCGTGGAGGTTTTTGAGGCTTGGGCTTCAGTGCCGGCTTGGGCATAAGCAGAGGAGCAGTATCCCTTTCTAAACAAGAGCTCTGCTGACTGGATACTGAAGTATTTTTAAATGAGAGAGAACTTAAGTTCAGGTCATCAGGTCTAGCAGCTACTAATGGGCTCCTTGATCCAGGAAACAGGTTTACACTTGACTGTATATTAAACTCAGAGTGTTCTGGACTGTTGAGATTATCATTTCCCAGCATTTGCTTCATTGTCTTCATTTTCAAAGATAGACATTTGAATATCTCTGATTGATTTGGATGTTCTAGGTGGAAAATACCCTCACCTGTGTCACATTTCCTGCCAGCTTCAAATGTGAATTTACCCTGTCTGTAACCATACCTTCGTATGTATCTGTAAGGCCATGTGGCATACAGTTTGTTGTCATTTATATCTCTCAACTCTACAGCAGTTGTTGTAAGTAAAAGAAGGTATCTGATTGGTTCAAAGCCACATCTTGTAGAAGCATCTGAAGGACACATTTTTACGGAGAAAACTCCTTCTCCCGATGAGCAGTACAAATCATTATCCTCATCACAACCAATTGGTCCTGAATCCTTGTCTTTAAAAGCTACTGACTGCAGTGCAGTCACCCATTCCAAAGTCTCTGTTTCAGATTGAGCACTAATTTGCTGTGTATGTGACTTAGTAAGTATAGTAATTGTGTTTGGACTAGAATGTGTGATTTTAATACAATTTTCGAGGGTAATAATCTTGGGAATAGCGCTGGAAGTCACTTCCTCCTTATTGTCATAAATTTCGAGTCGCTCGATGCCCTGTTTGCTCGCGTTGAACAATATACAGTATTTCTGCTGCCAATTTTTCTGAAAATGTAAAACAGAATATATTTTTTATTCACTTTAATTCAGGTATTGTAATGAGCTTAGTTCTCGATGTACAGAAACGCATGAAAAGTAAAAGGCAATCAGGTATATCAAAACAACTTGGCACTACCTGTGAGTCATTCTAAAAGCCGTAATGTCGTAACATAAAACATGCACGCGTTACGTGGAGTTAGCCACCGTGCTCATTGTACAACACCAAGAACTGGTTTCAGTGTATTCTTGTAGCAGAAAATGAAACTTTAGGTTACCTTTTTAGGAAATTTGCTGAACATATTCCCTCCGGCTGGAAATAGTAAACAACCAGACTTGACTTCGTCGTCTTGTTCCATTCTGAATGTTCGGCCTTACGTGTGATTTATAACTCAACTCCAATCTGCACAGAGACACATATCAGTGGCAAAGAAATCCGTATTTTTGCTGTTTTTATATCATGAAGTATTATTCTTCTTGGCTCAGAATTTATACACACAATACAATTCACATCATCACATTCAAATGACAGTCAATCAGTCAATCAACGTAGCCGCCATTTTTACAATTTAAATTACGTTCGGATACACTACAGAAATCGGAATATCGTTTAACAGAGACGGCAGAACGCATCGTCCATTCTTCCCTAAGATTCTTCCACTTTCGAGCATACAGTGCTTATTTTATTTAAAAAATGGAGTAGGCTGAATCGAATAGACGCAGATATTTTAAAAGAATCGTCTTTGTTTCCACTAGCCTCCATTAACTAACTACTCCGTTACTCCATCCCTCTCTCCCTTCTTCTTAACTGTTGACAGCTGGATAAATAAATATCTTTTTTTATTTGATAGACCATTTGTTAAAACATTGAATTGAGAAGACTCGCCGGAATACGATTGAAACATTGAAACTCTGGCCTACCCTGGCCGCAAATTATCTTAGTGTCTTTCCCATGACTGATTTGACATTAGCAGACCATCAAAGAAATTGATTGAGTTACCGTTTCGTTTGTTTACGCGAAGAAATTGGAGAAAAGGCGAATATTGATTTGCAATAATTCAATTTAGCATTAATGCAAAATTAAACTAACATGTCGAGCAACGTGAACCCCTTGGCCGGCACTGCGCATTTGCTGGACGAATTGGATAGTATGTTACTTTATTTGTACAAATCAAAGTTTAATGCCATGTTTTTTTTCTATCAAAACGATTCTTGTTTCAAGAGAAACTTATGGTGCTGCTGCGAGATGGAAGGACCTTGATCGGATATCTGCGCTGCGTGGATCAGTTCGCCAATTTGGTTTTACACAAGACAATTGAGAGAATTCACGTGGGTAGGGAATATGGGGACATACCTAGAGGAATATTCATCGTGAGAGGAGAAAATGTTGTGTTGCTAGGTGAAATCGTAAGTATCAGAACTAACTGTAAATGGACTGTAAATGGGTTGCTGATCACCTTCATACAAAGAATAACTAAATAATAAATTAGATTGCTACTTCTGTCCAGAGATTCTCTTGAGAAAAACTTCCAAACTTTTCTCTTTGTAGGGTAGAAATACTAAAAGTAGGAATGCTGCAGCATTTCATATGGGCGAATGAATACTTTGTCTTTTGGTCTCAAGAAGTACATTAAAGGAATGCTTTTTATTTGAATATATAAATTTAAATGTAAATAATACTAAAATCATTTTTTTTCAAGTAACTTTGCCGATATTAGCATAAGAAATACATTTTTAATATCCTTAACTAACAAAGTAGACACTACTTTTAGGTATTTTACAGCCTGTATCGAAATACTACTTCGGGGTTTACAACTCCAGAAATACACTTTGGACCAGGGATTTCCAATCTATTTTGGACAAAAGACCCCTTTTTCAAAATGAAGTGATACCTCAGACCCCCATAGACAAATTACTCTAAAAATCCTGTATCTAACTTTTTTCCAATTGATGCAAAATATTTACCAATTTGAAAACTTTGCAGTTGGTTAAGTGAGTAAACTTAACATATACTCCAGACAAACAATGATATTTCCTATTAAAATATAGTCATTCTTATAAGAAGTTGGTACACGTAACTCAACTTATACAGCATCTTGAAAGTTTCAAATAAGAACTTGTGTTAATTAATAGGGGTTGATTTTTAGACCTCGTCAACTTCAAAATCAGTTTTCGATGCCTTCCCTGTCCAACTCTTAAGCCTTGCCTGGAAGTGTTACATGTAATACATCAGGTGTTGTTGTCATATCCAGATAAGTAAATAGTTGTCATCAGTATTGCAGCCTTCAGGTTGATTTACTTTGTTGAGGTATTTCGCTATGTAGGTGGGGACGTCGCCAGATGGGTCTCCTTGAATCCCTTGAGGTTCTTTACGTTACAATCCTCTTAATAAAACTAGGACAAAGAAAAGTGGTTTCACCCATTTAGGCCACCATTCAAGACCAAGTTAATTTTTATTTAATCTTTTTTAGGATAAAGACAAAGAGGACAACTTACCCCTAACAGAAGTATCAGTTGATGATATTCTAGATGCTCAGAGAAGGGAGCAAGATGCCAAAATAGAACAGCAGAAGTTGCTATCAAAAGCATTGAAGGAGAGAGGGCTCAATCTACTAGCTGATTTAGGACATGATGACATGTTTTAGTTGTATTATTAACAGTTAATCTTTTAATATAATGTATATCTATGTTTCTTGTAAGACTAATTTATATAAATAAATGTACTCTTTATCAAAAAAAATTTAATACACTATAATAATGATCATCTGGAAGAATTTGGTTAAAGTGATAATACCGCCTAAATTGTTTATTTAGCTTCTGCTAATGTAACTTTTATAATATTTCTGCAATAAAGTATACTGTATTGTACCAAAGAATACTTCATAATACTACATATTCTACGTTTGCTGAGACTAGAAGTGTTCTGTACGACTAATTTGATTTTTGAGTCGGTCACTTAAATAAATTTTGCGTGGAACGGAAAGTGAGAATACATATAGTCTGTGGTCATTGTTACGTTTTGAATTTGTGATTGAAAATTTTATATGAATAACTAAAGTCTTTTCATTATTACATTTTCACATTTGATTGTATGAGTAAATGTATTTGTTATACACATAGACCTATCTGCATTTTATTTTATTTCTTACAACTTGTATTATTTTTATCAATAAACATCTTTTGTGCATCACAGCATTACCCACCCATCCATAATGTTAAAATTTCAGAACGAACTCCATTTGGCCGTTGTGACAAATGACGTTTGAAAACAATGCAGGTGCATTTTTCTTCAAATTTTGATTATGAATTATTTCTATTTTTGACTACAATATGTAAATATTCTCTGATATTAAAATAATTCATCTCTTCAACTATCGTATTACTGAGAAATATGTGCCTCAAAAAGTGTATTTTTTATAGTTTTTAGTGTATATACTGCGGCTAGTTTTCCTTGTAATAAAATGACTTCTCAAGATTTGTTATTGATAGAAAGACTGAGAAAAGAGAATTTAGATCAATTTTTCACATTAGTTCGCATGCATTTGTCTTTTGTGGTAGATATAAACACGGACGAGTGAGTAAATATATTATTTACAAGTTATATTTTTCACGTTTTTTTGGATGTTTTTTTTTTATTTTAATGGTTTCCTTTTCAGTGTTGATAGTGCAACAGACAAACCAAAGCAATTCCGATGGAATTTTCATAAGAAAACCAAGAGTTCCACGTCGAATTCTAGTCAAAACAATGCTAACACAACAAAGAACACTACAGAGGTGAACTCTATCACAGAAGAAGGAATATTGAGGCTAAATGAGCTGATAGATTTCCTCTCTAAGTTTGAAAGTATGTATAAAAGTATCTATTACCTTATGATTTAGAAATAAAATAAAAACAAAGAAAGTAAGTAATAAATATTGTGACAGCTGTTGGACATTAATGCCTATTTTAAACCCCAAGTAAGACATGGCTTAAAGGTCTTGTAACAAAGCCAAAATATCCATTAAAAACTATTTTAAATATTTAAAAAGTGAACAAAAGATTAAAATTAGTGCAGCAAATAATACTACTTTTTATGAATACGAAGTTCTAAACTTACTATTTTGATACCTCCAAGGTACACTACGCCAACTCAAGTTTGGTCAATTTCTGTTTTTGTCAAAATAGAGTAATTAAATCTCAAATATCTAAAAAAAATATCATAACTTTTTGTTAAAATTGAGGAAGCATAATAATTAGTATATTTATGACTCGATTTGATAAAAATAGAAATTGACAAAAATTTTAGTTGGCATAGTGTACCTTGGAGGTATCGATTTGGTGCACATCTATGAATATCTTTACATACTAATACTAACAAAAATACATGTCTGTTCTTTTTCTGGAAATTTAAGAGTTAAAATTATCAGTTTGCAATTTTCATTTAAAAAACTACATTTTCAAGTTTGTTGGTAATAAGTTGATTCGTTTCTGCGGCAGTATATGGAGTGCACTCCGCACAGCTGAAACTACTGGGTGTAGAAACTGAAAATGGTAATTTGAGGCACCTTTATACCTTTATTGTAATTAAGTCAATAAACAATATACGAGTATGTGTAAATGTACCAAGTGTACTAATGTACAATAAAAGATTTTGACTTTAGAAGGAGGTTCCCCATGCATCTAAATCCTCAAATTCCATGCAGAGGAAGATTGGAAATTAATAATTATACCTGGCTTGATGTTTGTGGAACATAATATGCTTTTTTATCTTGCAATATTAAAATGTTATAAAGTAGCTTTTTACCCAGAAATCTCTCAACATAGTTTGTGCTATTGAAGTCAACTCCAAGAAAGCAGCTTATAGCTGATATGCTAGTTCTAACTTCACTACTATAGCTGTTGGTTCATAAATTGATTAATGTTTATTTAATTAATCACAGCTGCTGGGACAGCTTTCCATGTCCCATTGATGTGGTTTGTAGAGTGTATGGTGTTTAGTTTCCTGTTGACATAATTTACGAAAAGTAGTCTTTATTCCTTGACTCACCAGTCATTAACTATCAGTGATCAAATTCTTAACTAGGCTTATGAAATCTTTTTTCAGATGTAACACAAGAAGGCATATTCCGACGCACAGGCTCCCTTAGCCGGCAACAGGAGCTTAGACAGCTACTCCTCACTGGTTCAAGTCTTGGGCTCGAAGAGAGCAAGTTCTCTGTGCATGACTGTGCATCTGTACTGAAGGGGTTCCTTGCAGAGCTGCCTCAACCGCTGCTGATGGACCAGTATTATCAGACTTATTGTACTTTAGCTGGTGAGAAAATATTATAAAACCTATGATGGATCTGATTTTAAACTTGCACATTTGACTGCAAAAATTATTATTGCTCTCATACTAACAGTATCTGTAAAAACATTACAGGGATAGAAATCATTTTAGTGCTGTAAATTTGAAATTGCATGTGAAATTGTGGTGAAGCCTCCATAATACCCTAATTATCATCAGTACCACCAATGTTAAACCCATCAGACCAGGGATTTGCACATAATTCCTATATATTTTGTAAATATAATGTCATCCAAAATTAAATACAAAAGCTTTGAGAGATTGAATTGTAAATATATTTCTGGAAAAATATATATGTATTCTCTATACACTATACAGGTTGTAACTGTAACGTTATTTAAAAAGCTTAATCCATTCTATCATACTTTTAATTCTAAGTTCTGTCACAAATGACTGATATGCAATGTTAGTGTGGTTGTTCAGTCTATCATGTATAGTCTATATGCTAATAAAGAAGAGCTAAAGTTTGTATAGATGTATGTTTCAAGTAATCTTTGTAACTACTGAACCGACTTCAAAAACTCTCCCTGTTGGATAGGTGGTACTCATGAGGGTGGGAGTGAGTGAGGGAGGCTATATATTATTCGGGTTGATAGAGGGGTAGCCACAGGACGGTATAAAGAAGCCACGCTGGCGTATTTCTTGGCGATCTCTAATATATGGTACTAAAACTAACAGCAACCATTCACTCGAGTAATTTGCGTAAGCAAGCATTAGCAGTCCTTGAAAAATCTTCCTTATGCACATACTTCCTTTATTACCACAGCCCAATACACAGCTAACGCGGAATCGTCAGAAACCAAGCTGCTTACAGCTCTGCAGCTGTTACTGCTTCTCCTCGCGCCTTCACACAGGAGTTTCCTGCAACGGTTGCTGACGTTACTCTTGCTCGTAGCGGACAACGAAGCCTCCAATCGCATGTCGCCGGACACGCTCGCAACTATGTTCACGCCACATTTGTTGTGTCCGAGAAAGGTGAGATAGGGCTTATCCAGAAGGGGACGGATTCGCCGCGAACGGGCTCGCGCCGATCCTTAAGCGCGCGCTACACGCGGCAATTTGATCGCTCCGGTCGTTTTCGTAACTGATCTGATAGCCGATTTGTAAGGCGATTGATTGGGTCTCGCTTCCACACTACGCCGATTTCACTCCCGATTTCAGTATAGCCGACTGTGTTGTGACGAACGACAATAATAAGTATACATAGAAGTAGTAGTAGACATAATCTGTCTTCATTTGATTCTAAGTTATTTGATTCTGACTGAAAGTAATTTTGCGAATGGACAATTTATCGCCTTAGTTTGTCGTCGATTTAGGGACCGACGACGTCGACATTTACCTCACCACCACACGATACAATCTGATTGTAGGTTTGGAAATAGACGATCTGATTGGCAATAAAATAACCCCGTGTAGCGCGTAATACGCGCGTTGTCGAGTTACTCAACACGCCGTCAACAAGCATCGCGCCAGCCTCTCGACTCGCGCGTGTTTCGCGGCGATTTCATCCAGGCCAAGTCAACGTTTGTCAGTCTGTGTTCAATTTGCATGCACACCGAGCAAGCATTCACACTTTACGTCCACGTGCAACTCTTGCGTCATCTCATAACCGATGTTATCATTTCGTAGCTTTGCAAAAGAGCAGTCTTTTGAGATACAAAAATAGATAAAATCTACAAAGAAAAATTGTATTAGTAATCTCTTTTATCAGTAACCTCTTCACTTCGTTTGTTCGCAGTTTGTCTTGTGACAAAGGCCTTTTCTAACAGCAGGAGAAATGTGGACACGTCTAGCTATGAGCAGAAAGTAGTGGATAAGCCTTGGAGGAGGACCATGCCATTCATACTTACTAAAACCAAAAACTACACTCTATTTTATGACAGTCCAAAACTTAAAAGTAAATTATCTCAGAACAGGGTTCTTCCAGTTGTTCCCCTATTCACCTGACCAATCGATATTGTGTTCCATTATGTTCCCTTTTAATTTTCCCAGCTTTCCCCGGAGACCTTCCACACGGATTCCGTGGCCCTCTCTCCGGTGATAAGCTTCATGATCCGCCAGTCGCGGCGCCTGTTCGCCGCGCCGCCGCAGCTGGTCACAGATGCGGCGGCCTACTTCACCGCTCGGGAGCGCAAGCGTCTTCTTTCGCCGAATGTGGATTTGGACGAAAGTATTACCGATAAGTAAGTTACTAATAAAATAAATAAAATAAAAATAGCATTTATTCGCTGACCATTACTTATATAAACTAATTATATTAAATGATGCTGGCATCAGCATCCGTTTGTAGACGGCCAGGTTGTCCTTGGACATATGCCTCCTCCAGTTTGTGCCTTTTTACTCTGTCCCTATAGGATCTACGCCAGCCAGAAGTTACTAATAAGTAAAATATAAATAGAAGTGATAACATATTTCTTAATTAGTTCATATTGCGTTCAATTACTTTTGTTGCACAATTAAAAACATGCAATATTAGATAGATTAGATGGCCTAATGCCTTGGTCATTGAGCTCGAACGCCAGAGGTCGTGGGTTCGACTCCGACTAGTTTGTGGAAGTTGGACTGTTGGAGTGTTGTGGATGTTATATTTGTGAATTGTCTAATCCTTGTTTAATTTCCATATCCCATATATGTACTTTTTTTAATAAAAGAAGAGGGAAAACGAAATAAAATTATAGTGAACGTAAAGGGTTAGCTGTATTATAATGTTTATTAGAAAGGTATTTCACTGAATGTTGAACTTGTTGAAAGTAGCATTATATATTTTTTATTAGAAGTGGAAATTAAATTTATTAAGTTAACATTTGCGTTGCCGTTTTTTCAATGCAGATTAGAAATCTAGTTATGAAAATGACATACATGTCCTATAAAATTCGCTCCTTGTTTATGACAGACAACGTAGCAATGTATAGAAACAGATATACTTATATCACATACATTTCTGTTAAATTCAGAACAGCAGCAAACACCGTGTACACATTCGTAGACCGACATCGAACCCAAGTGGAGAACGAGACCAACCCGACAGACACAGCGCTCGCGCAGCTGTACGCACACATACAGGCGCTGCCGAACTCGCAGCACAAGCGACGGCTCATTAAGCACTTCAACAGGCAGAATGGATATGGTAAGTACTTCGCTAAGTTGTAAACGCTTCTTACAATTAAGAAGCGTTTTGCTTCCACTTTCATCATGCGAACTGCTAAGGAATGGAACTCCCTAACAGCTTGCGTATTTCCGGACAAGTACAATTTGGATCTTTTTAAAGGAGAGTGAATAGGCATCTTCTGGGTAAGCGCGCTCCACCTTAGGCCTCATCATCACTTACCATCAGGTGAGATTGAGGTCAAGCATAAACCCATCAACAATAAAAAAACTTCATGGCCCTGTGGTTCCTGGTTTAGGGCCACCCCAAATTTTCCCGTGGGTGTCGTAAAGGCGACTAAGGGACCGTACCCCCCTCCCCCCTCTCGGTGACCACCCGAGTATATGCTAAGATCCCCCGCCCCCCTCTAGTTTTCACGTAATAATGCATAAATATGGTTTCAAACCAATTTTTGCAAACAGAAAGTTAAAAGAATAAAAATTGCTCATATTTGTCTTTATTAATACGGCGCTTGCCGCGTGACGTCAAGAGTGCGTGCATTCCTATAATTAGAAGTGACAAAAAAATCATCAAGAAGAAAAAACTGTCAGTTTTCGGTCAGCTGACGTCCGGGTTGCCACCTGTGAGTTTAAAAAGCGCTAAAAACTGCGCGCCATATTTGAATATAGCTCGAAAAAGCGCGAGATTTCCCTAGAGGATATCGACTACGTGACGAAAACCTAACCCTCACTGCCACCCCTGTGACCAAGCGTGGTATTTTGAAGACGCGTTATTGCAGCAAAACCTCTGTGCGAGACTGCGAATATCCCTGATGCATTGCAGTAAGGGGGCAGTCCCAATAGGGCCGTGATAATGCTATTGTATGGTACGCGTAGTGCGTTGTAGGCACGCTTGGTGATGTGCCAATTTCCTTTCGGGCTGTAGTCACGTAACACTCTACTAATGGGTTAAAATAGTAATTAATCTTTATTTATTATGCTTCTTACAGGAACACCAATACAAATACAAAGGACGGGCAAAGTCGCGGGCTCGCGAAGTTTCGGCGACTCGATCAAGCGGCATATTTTCAACAAAGGGCTGCTGAACAAAACGCCAAAGAAAGGATCTGCGTCCGCCATCAATACAGTCGAAGAGGTAAGACAGTTGTTTTTTGTCTCGCTTGGAAATATGTATTGGATGTGTCAAATGAATGTTACTGTGCAGAAATTTAGAGTAGATATAACATTTAGAACAACACAGAAACTTTTGTAAAGCAAAACAACAGTTATGTACATAGGTACTGAAACTTGATCCTTTTTTTTATAAAGGGCTTTATGGCCCTGGAAGCAAAGTATTTTAGACCTGTCTTAATGTTCAATATTTATATTTAAAAAACAGCTGCACGGCTTTCACCAAACAGGCCATGCTACGGTTATTCCTCAGCAGCTAGTGTTTTTTGCAATAAGTTAAGTCTCTTATTGCTAAGGTTATTTCCCAGCAGTTAGTTACTTATTGTAATATGCTAAGTCTCTCAGTTAGTGACTTTTTGAAATCTCTCTTATTACTCTTATTACTACTATTACTAGTCTCTTATTACTACGGTTAATCGCCAGCAGTTAGTGACTTCTTGCGATAAGCCCAATATTTGTCGCATGTCCATGTATATGTGTAACTAACCATAATCATGCATTGTGAGTCTTACCATTATTGTTCTACCCTCTCTTTTACTCACGTGAACGTCTTTATCTGTTGTCTCTTTCTGTAACTTTCCAATCACCCGCTAAGCGCATGCGTTATTTCAGAAAACCAAAGGAAAATTACCATTCGCGGATAGCAAAGTTGATGTGTCGCACAAAAATGTAGTGTTAAAGAATTTAGCGAACAAAATTGCCAGTACAGAGTCTTTGAATGACGATGATTATGATTCGGATGCCAGTAATGAAAGCACATTGTCCGAAGGAGCTTTGAACAAATCCCGGAAATTGAGTCCGAAATTCGTATCGGAACCTAATCTAAGCTCTATAGAAAACGAAGAAACGCCGAGGAATACAAAGAAACGAACAAGACTGTTCCGCTCAAAGGTGATGTCTGCCCAGAATTTGAACAAGAAATACCAGAAGAGGAACACTGTTATACGCGGCACGCCCACGTCGTGCGTTTCTTGCTTCGACGACCAAGATACAGGCTCCGATGTCTCATACCCTGAAGAGATTGAAAAGACTCCAATAAGCGAAACGCCAAAGAAATCTAAGGACAAGGAAATGTTTAAACTGCACTACCTAACTAGCACTCCGGGGATATCTGAACCTGTATTCGATGAGGATTGTTTAACACCGTATACTGTTAATTTTAGACGGGCATCTGTTTCGCCGATAACTAAGTCAACGCAGAAGTTGTCGAAGGCTATGCAGGTTTGTGTAACGTATTTGCATGCTTTTTTGCATGTTTGTGTTACCATGTTCATGCATTGTCATTTCATTTAATAATTGTGCTGTTTGTATTTGTTACTTTCCATAAAAAAGTTCTTTTTAAGCCATATTAATCATATTTCAAACATATATCTTACAAAATAACATCATTTTGCACAAATATTTTCTTCCACTGTTACTCAGAGTTAAAAGTAAAAGCGTAAATTTTAAAACGAACGGGTGACATCAAATTGAATAGTTCTTGATATTATTCGACTCTCTAGTTCTTGAATGATATTGTTCAACCTACCTATACTTTAGTCGTGTTACGTGATTTAATACTTTATTAAATCAGAACGTATACTGTATCAAAATGACCCCTCTGACAAATTAAAATAAAATATTGCAGAATACACACGCAGTTTCGTATTACCCCCACATAACTATCATACAACTTAAACACCCTTACAGTCCATACAAATGCCATACAACACCTACAACTATCAAATGCCATACAACCCTCATACCAGATGATAGTTCGTCATTTTGATACAATAGATTAAAGACCACCAATAAGTGGTCGAACTCTTCTTATGGTGGATGGGATTTGTGCAATGGCCGCCATCCCGAGATCTAAAAGAATAATCTTCATCATCATTATGTCAGCCTTTAGACGTCCACTGCTGGACATAGGCCTTCCCCAATGAACGCCACCACACCCGGTCCTCCGCCCTCCGCATCCAGCCTAGAATAATGTTGCCAGTGAAACGAAGGTGACATTCCTCGCCCCTATAAAATATTACCACATGTAATTAAACATTTCCAGGAGTCAATAATGACGCCGAGGTCGCGGAAGCCTCTGATAATAACGTCAGAGCAACGCGACAGCCTGCCCGAGAGCAACGAGAACAAAGACAAGTCCACGACCAACTCGGAAGTGATCTACCAGACTATGTCGCCCAAGAACGACAGCGACTTCGTGTCGTCAGACGATGACGAGATGATGTCAAGGTCGTCTTTCTCTTGTGAAAGGTATATTAACAGTGTTTATTTTGAAAATTAATAGGCTTAGATCCGAACTTCAGTTTCGTGCCCAGTAGACGTCACACCGGTGGCTCCTACTGCGGCAGTACGTCTATGGACGTATTTTGTATTGTTTCGTTATCTAGCGCCACATCACGAACTCACGTTATGTGGGTTGTGTTCACCAATTTGTTAAAAGTATGATAAAAAGTGTCCCTTATTGGATGGTTAGTGCTGAACCCAACTTTCACGCTCCACGCCGCACTTTGCCTATACGAAGCGCGGGTTCAATATCGTATGGCGCCCGAGTAGCTCAGTCGCGGGCTACCGATTGAACGCGTCCACAGGGCCCTTTCGCATGCGGCTGCACGCCGCCGTACGCGATCGCATCGACGTTTCGGGGCCTCGATATCAACCGCCATACCTAGCATTATGGCACGTGTAGCTCATCCCTTATTATAATTGACAGATGTCATGTCAATGTGTTTTTAAATTACCACTATGTCGGAACATAATTTTATCATCTGTGTGGAAGAGAATGGAAAAATTATTTTCTGGGTTCTGTGTTAACCTACAGATCAGTAGTGGAGTGTATTTATTGGCTGTTAATTTTCCATTTCCTACAACTTGTGAATATTTCATTCCAAACCAATAGTCGTACGAAACCCAACACTATTTGCGTCTCGGTAACATGTCCATGAAAGGGTTACCGGCAGCAAAAACGGGTTTGATTTACCATGTAAACTATACGGTCCACTTATGAACACCATCTATTATTTATTTTGTTTTCGAGACGCAAATGCGTTTGTTTTCATATGACTATTGATTTGGAATATAATATACATGCCATTGTCACAGTCTTACAAGCCAATCCCGTAACCTTACAACTATTATTTTCTTTCTCAGATCCAACCACTCAGAAAACACTTCCGTACCAAGAAAACCATTTGACGCTCGCTCCGCATCCATCGCTGACGTCAGTCCCCTGCGCTCAGAAACCACTCGCTTCGTCATCAGCCACGACCGCCCCAACTTAATCGAACAGGACCTGAATACCACCCTATGTGGTGGAGAGCCCCTACTACCAAAGTTCAAAATATCCCACGAAATGACAGACAAATCCAAATCTTTATCAGAACCTTTCAGAGAGTATCTGCTTAGTAGATCTGTGTTAACAGCAACGCCTGTAGATCTGTCTTTGATGAACAAATCTACCGATACTGAGGACAAGTTAACAGATTCGTTAATGTACTGTTTGGATGGTAACGTGCCTTCGGACTTGACGGCATCTATAAGTAACCTAGTAGTGGATACTTCGGATGCCAGCATGCTACGTTCGCCTCTGAAAAGTCTAGATAATCGTGTTAATATAGACAGTCCTAGTAGGAAGCGGTGTGCGTCTGCTTCAAAAGATTCAGTGGCGACGGAATGTAAGAAATCGATGATAGAGAAGGAAAATGTTCATTCGGAACCGTTGGCTTTCGAAATTAGAGAGACTGAACTTTAGTATTCTAACAATAGTTTAGAAAGAAGTGCGATTATTGGAAGTTAGGCCGTCGAGTCGACGAGCTGTTTATTTCTATTGTTGGTTGATTGGATAAAAGGCTTTCCCAATGTGGAAATAACAATGCGACAATGAATAATAACGCCACGCTGGACATACGTGATGGCCAGCGCAGTAATTGGATGCGCGTTACCGGCTGTGTGGTATTTATGTCCTAGCCAGTTTGAATTGTTATACCGATATTGTTGGTCGGCAGAGTTTCGCCCGTAAACTCACAGAGAGTGCACCAGCGTGCAGAGGTTTGGCATTTTAAACACTTCAGTCATCAGCCGAAGTACGTCCACTGCTGAACATAAGCCTCCCCAATATAACAGCAAAAGTGGTGGGCTGTCCATTGGGGGATTTGTCGTAATCACCACGCTTGGTAGGGAGATTAGTGATCGCAGTAATGTTCTTAATATACACAGGAGAACGCCCATCCCTGCAATGCAATCCCTTAGTCGCCTTGGCGATACCCACGGGAAGATTAGGGGTGGCCCTATTCTAAGCCAGGAACCAAATTTGAACACTTGTTGTGGTTGTATTGTACCCCTGCCTAAAATATAAATTCCCACATTACGACAACACCATCACACACTTTTCTTAAAGATTCTCTTGCACTGGGAGAATTAGACAAGGACTAGATAATTTATAATAACGAGGACCTAATTACTCTTACAAAAGCTGTTCCTGTGAAAATTTAACCCATGAACCCTGGAGATAGAGCCAACAGTCAATTAGGTGGTATTATAATAGTGTTGTATGTATAATGTTGCATGATTTCCTTTGTGGTGGTAATGGTCCAACTGTCAAAACGTCCAAGTGACAAAATTTTCCAAACGTCTGTCAAATTGTCCAAATGTCTAACATTTATAACATTACAATTAAATTTAACTTATAACGAAGCCCAGAGCATATTAAAACTACATTTTAAAGGCATGTGGACAACTTTGGACGTTTTGACAGTTGAACATTACAAACTCATAATTTAACATCCAAGACAATTGTTTTGTCTTTTCGATGTATTTTTCAAGTGCCTAAAAATGTGATAAGGTAAGTATAATAGTATACATTGCAAATATTTCAATGTAAGGTGTTTTAACGATACTGTACTAATATTATTTTATATTAATACAAATGTTCACGAATTTATGTGAATAAAGATTATTACAAATATTAATATTGTTTTTGATTCCTTACAGATCACACTGGGTATAAGTATAACATTGTATTATTATAACACATCAACTGGCCTCTCGACGTCCACTGTTGGGCATAGGCCGTCGCAAAAACTGCTGCGCCTACTGGTCGCGGTCTTCACTACAGAACTAGTCTATGCAACAGGCCATCAGCTCTGCGTCAGATGTGAACTACCCATTGCCACTTCAACTAACTGATCGTTGCAGATCATCACAACAAGAAAGTTCAACGTAATGAAAACTTTTTATATAAGTATTTTACTGTTATAGTTATTTATTTTTACCTTTTAGTAGACAGTTTCATACGAAATGTAAGACAGTTGGTGTATCATAAAACAAAGATTATTGTTAAACCGACTGCGAGTATGATGGTCATCCAGCAGTAGAACTCGCAACAGATTCTGTAGAAGCAATTCACAAATCTCGTACTACATTTTTCGCGTCGGGGCCTGAAAAATAAAATACAGTCTTAAAGTACCATCATAAAGCTCTTTCTTCTAAAATGGTCTTCCTTAGGATTTTGCCAATGTCAAGTGTATAGGACGAAAACGAGATGGGGACCACGCTAACGAGTAATACTGTGCGTTGTGCCACTAGAGCATCGAAGTGTCACTCAGAACAAAGAATATCACCATAACCTTTGATCTGCCCACGTGGATTCCCATAGAGAAGCCCTAGAGCTGCATAAGTACAAAGGTTATTGCAATTGCAGGAAGTTATTTGAATTATCGATAAATTAGTTCTCTGGTGATCATTACACATTAAAAATCGCTAAAACGGAATAAACCCAAAAGCTAAATAACCTAGAACTGCTTCTGCACCATAAGGTTAATAAAAGAATGGATAGACTTAGATTTATTGATGCAGTTCAGACACAAGATTTAACAGAATCATCACAAACTAAAGAAACAAAAGGAAAGAAAGTGCAGTATGAGTAGCAAAGCAGCAGTCTTAGCTTATTATGTGCTGAAATGATTGAAACCAGCTTTTAAAAATATCAGTATTCAGAGTTCCCTTCGCAAAAACATGGGGAAAATGTGACATAATAAGAGCTTGCTTCTCACATTTCGACAATCGGATTAAAATAAATACCTTTTAACAGTCATATAACGCGTTTCAGGTTGATTGACAATTATTGTTTCTTTTAAAACTTTCTTTTTCTTTGTTGGAGGCGCAACAAATTCCTTTATCACTGTGGTCTGAGCCACAGGTTCAATTTTAGCTTTCTTTGGCGGCGACAAATCATCGTCCGTCCTCTCAACCTTGATTTTTCTCTTTTCAGCTTTTGGAGTTTTTATCTTCTGAATTGTCACTTTTGAAGGTTTTTGGATTTTGGTTTTTTTAGGTAGTTTCTTTTCAACCGTGTCAAATTCGTATGTCTTCTCATCTTCTGAGATTGATTGTTTTTGGACCTTCGGGGATCTTCTCCTTCTAAACTTGATGTTTGGGAATGGCTTTTTCTGTGTCTTTTCCTTCTTGGGCCTTACTTCCCTTTTGTTCCGTTCAATATACTCACGCGTTTCCTTTTCTATCCTAGCCTGCTCTTTCTGTTGCTGTAGTAAGTAATCCAAGACTTCCGATTCTCTTTCTCGCCGCGACTTGTCCAATATTTCTGTTCTCTTTCTTTTCTCGTCAATCTTCTTCCATTTCTCTAACTCCTTAAATGTATTGTGCGCTTTTTTCTGTTCCTTATCGAATTCCCTCAGCGCCTTTCGTTTTGCATACCACTTAAATATTTTATTTGGTTTTTTCGAGAAGACATCTTTTACTGGGGACTGCTTGTGTAGACTCCAGTTTCTACGCGTTGGCGCTATGCGGGAGAATGTTGGTTTTGCACGGTACCGAGTTACGGAGATTGGTACCGGCAGATTCTTTGGCTCCTCGATGACGACATGAGGTCTGTTGACAAATTCCAAAGTAAGCTGTGTGTCTCCTTCGGCATTTACTTTGGCTAGAGACATTGCATTTTTAGGTGAGTGTATTTTGCTTAAAAACTGAACCGACTTGCATCAGAATTCTATGGATTATTTCGAAAGAACGATACATCTTTATTGGAAATCATGATTTCAATTCAAAAGTCAACTTACACAGTCTGTGCTGTACGAAAAGTCACAGGCGGCACTGATGCAAAGTATACTTGTTTCAAACTGTTGTTATATTTAGTGTATTTAGGTACTAGGTGGAAATTCATCAGTCAAATCAACTTTACACAATACAGTATTGAATACAAAACGTGGTATTTACTTTAAATACTTCTTGTATCCCGCATATGACTTAGGACAGGTGCATGATTCTGCTCGCTTCAATTTTAAAATTTGCCCAAATTTTACCATCTGGACTCACCACATAGTTAAGAATTAACTTTCTCTCTGATCATAATAACGATTTTGTAGTTAATCAATTGACATGCTCAGGTTGGTGGACATTGATGACAGCGCGTGTCGCGTTTCGCTGTGTCATTTAAGTAGATGCTTGTCTTATTTTTTAAAGGATATTAAACAAGGAGCTCGTCATAATATAAGCATAGAATACTTAATAATCATCATCATCAGGTTATTTTTGTCTCCACTGCAGGAGCACAACCCTCTCTCATCTACCGGAGACAGACGGAGGATTTGGCCTACACTCCCCGCGCTGGCCAGACCGGTTGGGGAGGCCTGATTGATGTTTTATCATGTATTCCCTTAGTCGCCTTGTACGACATCCACGGGAAGAGTTGGAGTGGTTCTATTCTACTCTACCTTATAATACTACCTACGTAATATAAGTTTTACTTCTTGCTGCCGGTTGTCCCCATCAAGGACATTGTCACAATCGGGGTCGACAATATCTATGCAAGTCAATGACTGTGCAAGGAGCTTAAGCAGTTTGATATTCTATCCCTGATCTGTAGGCGGCGGTTGAAACGAATGCCTTCAAATTTAGCGTGGGTAATGATGAATTTTTTTAGTCTTTTTTTAGTAAGTTCTTATAAGGTGACAGGAATTACCCGGCAGTACTTCGACCCTACGGGATTTTTCGTGTCGACTATGCGGTTGTAACATCGCCCTGTTACACTATCAGATGTGTAGGTTTCCTCGTAATGTTTTACATCATCGTTTGAGAGCAGTCTGTAAATGCAGTTCAATTCAATTCAATTACACTTTATTGCACATAAAAAATAAGAAAGATACAATAATAAAGTAACTTACATATCGTCGCTGGAAAGACAAAATTGCTGAAGCGCCAAAGCGTCACATTGGCGCTTAAGCAATTTTGCCTTTCCAGCGACGATATGTACATCTAGGCGGTCTTATCGCTAAAAAGGAAGGAGTATAGTTTATACCAGTAAGGGCATACCCCTACACATATACATACATAAATAAATACATACTCAAATATATACCCATATTCATACATACATAGATATATTCATACACTACCCTACACTACACTGTTAAAAAACATTGGCATGACATTTTGTCAGACTTCGACCGCTCGACATGATGACTTACCTACGCGTAAGTAGTACCACTTTGCCAGCGACCCTCTTTTATCTAGATAAAGGTACTAGTACATTCACCCATTTTAATTTCTGATCCATAAACAATATGCTACCCATATTTCATTTTCACAGACAAGTGTCGTTTATGTTATCATATAAAATACCTACCAATATTTAATACCTGCCAATATTTAAGTAAAGATTCTGGAAAATTTAAAAAAATTATTAATTAACAAATCTGTCACATTGTCACGTTTTGATTTGAATCCACTCGCGTCGCGTGGTGTCGGTTGGCGTGTCGTGTGAAAAGTGCGTTTTTGCCTTAATGCAACGTATAGGTACATTCACATCGTGCAAAAACGGGACAAAACACTTTTATGGGTCATAAATTAAATTTGTCGAGCGTACCTACATAAGTCCCGCCCGGACTAGGTACTCAAACCCGATTCAGATCCGTTTCCGGCTCGATTTGCAAATAAAACTTTTTAGAAACGAATGGTGTTTTATATCCTACTATATATATATTATAAACGCGAAAGTTTGTAAGTATGGATGGATGTTTATTACTCTTTCTCGTAAAAACTCCTGAATGAATTTTAATGAAACTACAATAATATAGCTTATACATCAGAATAACACAGGCTACAATTTATAAAAATATTGTGTGAATTGACCAAAATATCAAGTAGGTAAGTAGGAAATACAATAAATAATTTGTGATGTTAAGTTGTCCACGCGGACGAAGTTGCGGGCAACAGCTAATATTCTATATTCATATTATATGCCAATGTAGTTGTTAAAACAGCTCTAGGTTCAAAACATGATATATACAGATAGGTACAATACTGATTTCTAACATTAATTAGACTATGCGAGTTCTCCCTAGCTCGGCGAGGAGGACAGCTGCAAACTGTGGCGAGCAGATTTAATCTACTGCTGCGACGACGGTGCACAAACTGCCATATATACGACGGTACCTATTTGTTTGAACGGGGAGCAGTAAATTGTAAGCAATGTTTTATGGAGAAGGCAGAATGCATGGCATACCATAGCATATGTAGGTAAGAGTTAAGATTATAGCCTAATATCCTTGGGAATACTAAAAAATAGGAAACCAACTTTTTGGACCTGTTATATACTGACAAAGTACTTACTGTCTGAGTTCCTAGTACCTATTATTAAGTTTAATGTGCTTAACATCCGCTTAACTCAAAAGTTTTAAAAGAAATGTTTACTCATTATGATGGCTGAGAACCGTTTGTTATGTAAAGATGCTTCCCTATATGGCTAACATTGGAACAATATGAAACTATAAGTAGGTACCTCTCTCAGGAACAGACCTTCGAACAAGTGCATGGGAAGATTCGATAGGCAGGGAGGGAGTTATGGAGAAAGGTCTACACATTTTAGCATCGCAATTGACGCAATTGAGTCATAAAATATAGTACAAAATTAGTGTTACAAAAGTTACATACTTTGAGTACGACAACGTACGAAAATGAGAAACCCAAAAAAAGGGGGGGGGGGTAGTATTGCGATAGGTGAGGCTTACATTTCGGAGGTATGGAGGGAGCATGCAGCTAGTGAGGGCATGTAAGTGAGAAGTACTCTCATTTCCCTAACATCAGACGAATATAACTAGGATTTTTATAAAAAAAATTATGTACTCGTAGGTATATTAACTAATGGAGTTCATAATGACGTTGGTAGAAAATTCCTACCACATCTAAAACGGTGCATACTCGTTGGCTTTATTTAAAGGTCGGCACTTGCCAGTAGTTGTGGCACAATACAATTCCCGGTATTTGAGCCTCAACAGAATACAGAATATACCATTTCAATGCAGCTGTATTTGGCTGCGGTTGCGGGTATCCGAGCGTACCTGTTGTGTATCTACCAGTTTTAACTTTGATCATGTTTAGATCAGCACTTCAATATGATATGGCATAAAGTATTTACGACTTAGAGTAGGCACTAGGTAACTAGTGGGTTACAGACACCTACGCTACAATTTCAACATATTATTTTAAACATCCATAGCGAAAAGGTTTACTTAAAACCGCTACAGTGGCCGCACGACTTTTGGCTTAGCGGGACGCGGCGCAGTGAGCGGCGCGGTTTCGGCAGGCGGAGGGTTGGCCGCTGATTGCGGCGCCTCGTGGCGTGCTGCTAACATTTTTGTACATTTGTTCTCGCCGCTCGCCGCCCCGCTCCTAGTTGCCGCTGGCCGAGCGGTTACTCGGAAATCGACACAGAGTCACGCAATAAGAAGAACTGCGTGATTCTTTGTTTTAATTTAGGCTTAAATAAGATATTCTAACGGGTTTTTTCGAGTTCCATGAAAATAAGTAGGTAGGTACTTTTTAGTTTTACACTAAATTAATTTTTTTTTTTTGCAAAAAGCTTTCATTCTGTAAGTTCTTAAATGATGATTTAGTGGTTTCCACTATTAATATTTAATAACTTTGTTGTGTACTTATATGTATGTATGTATGTATGTATGTATGTATGTATGTATGTATGTATGTATGTATGTATGTATGTATGTATGTATGTATGTATGTATGTATGTATGTATGTATGTATGTATGTATGTATGTATGTATGTATGTATGTATGTATGTATGTATGTATGTATGTATGTATGTATGTATGTATGTATGTATGTATGTATGTATGTATGTATATTTCATTCCAGATTAATAGTCCTATGAAAACAAACGCATTTGCGTCTCGAAAACAAAATACACAATAGATGGTGTTCCTAAGTGGACTGCAAAGTTTACATGGTAATACAAACCTGTTTTTGCTGCTGGTGACCCTTTCATGTATATGTTACCGAGACGTAAATAGCGTTGGTTTTCATAGGACTATTAATCTGGAATGAAATATATGTATGTTTGTATGTATGTATGTATGTATGTATGTATGTAAACGCTTTATTGTACCAAAAATAACAACAATAATAAAATAGGAATTAAACTGCGTTTAATAAAAATTAAAAGGCGGACTTAACCCACTTAGGGATCTCTTCCAGTCAACCTTAGAGTAACCGAAAGGACAAGTATAATGCGTTTAGTACCAAGTTTGATAAAGAAATGTACCTATCTAATGAAATCAATATTGTATACCATTTATTTACTTCTAAAATCGACGTCATGGTTTTTATATAAAACAAATGACTCTATATCTCTTATAGTTTCTGACTTCCCCACACTGACCGGTCTTGATGATGGCATACTTACCATACTCCAATACCAACCTCATCTATGTCGGGCAATGCTGACACTACGCTCTGGCGATAGAACAATAACTGTATAACTGTCGATGACGGATGCACAGCACCTGGCCTAAAATAAATAATATATAGCGAGGGTGTATTGTAAATAAAAAGACATCCCCCCCCACAACACTGCCATACGCCCTCGCTATGCTCACATTGGAGTTTTTCTTTATTTACTTTCACGCCAACCAGCACATCAGATACAATAACCATTCAAACGCTAGACCAATCGATGCGTAGATGACCGCAGACTCTAGCCTGTTCACCGAGGTCATCACAGGCCAATGCCATAAATATGAGGCCTTTTGTCCTGCAGTGAACATTGAAAAGCGATGATGGAAATGCTTAATCCAATGCTGCCTGTACCTACCTCCTTTTATCATCGTGACACAATCCCCTAGATACTGTATCTTCTATTAATAAATGCAAGGAACACGCGTTTGATAAACTCGATGTAATCAAGTGGGTACGAACAAAGATCATTTCCGCATTATTCATTTATTAAGGCATAGAAAGAAAAGTATGTAGAAAATTAGCAAACTAGGAATGTTAATAGTCAATGTCAAAATCATTTGTTGCACATGAGTACACTTGGTACATTTATCTACAAAATTGTTGCGACATCGTTTTCTATGTTAGCGCTGTGAAGAAGAAATGCTGCAACAAATTTAAATAGTCATACAAAAATAAGAATATTAAGCAGTTAATTCTTTTTTGACGCCCCGCCGCCAGATGGACGGACGACCTAAAGAAAGTGGCCGGAAGCAGCTGGATGCGGAGGGCGGAGGACCGGGTGTGGTGGCGTTCATTGGGGAAGGCCTATGTCCAGCAGTGGACGTCTAAAGGCTGACATGATGAATTATTTTTGTACATGGAAGTACAAGGTCTGTGCGTAACTTATTGGATACGGTTCCCGGAACCGAATTGAGCTATTACCCACCTGTCGTAAGAGGTCACTAAAAGGGGTCATTGAGGTCGCGGACGGTTGTAGTTGGGGCTCCAACAGCCCACATCCCCGGGGATGACTGCTGTGTCGGGGGTGGAAACCATACCTCCCCCAGGGGCATACTTATTTATGCGTGCGGTAGGGAGGTAGGAAGTTATGGAGGGAGGTATTCATTTACAAATTGGTTGAACATTGCAATCAGCTCATTCAGTCATAAAATATACGAATACAAAGTTTTCAAAAATGTAGGTAAGTAGGTATAAACCTTGTATTATGTAGTATACAACAGAATATATGGTGCTCGGCGGAATTCGACTTGCCATGAGTGAGGATTACATTTGGAGGTAGGGAGGGAGGGTGAAGGGATGGGGAAGGAAGTGAAGGTATTCATTTGCACATTAGCGGTTATAGCTCCGACTACTACTACGACTATTTTTTTTTTCATTTTCGGGTTAATGACACTCACGAAAAACGTGGCTTTCTATTGGTAAATTTTTTTTTAAATCGGTTCAGTAGATCCAGAGATTACCCGCTACAACCTCACAAACTCACAAACTTTACCTCTTTATAATATTAGTATAGACAAAGATAATATATACTATATAGATGTGTCAGGCTAGGAGTAGGACCAAATAAAACGGCATCGGTAGGTACGTATTCTAGTGGTCTGCGTGTAAGAAGTCGGGGGCACAGCTAGTCAATAATAATATATTAGTCTAATTCCTTTGTATCTGCATAGGATCACAATGTATACGAATTAATATTAACTCTGTCGTTTGAGAGTTTACACCTATCATCGTGTCTATTTTTTCATAATCATTAAATAGTGTTAATGAAACCGCATTGGATGTGCAAGGAAGGATGCAATGTAGGAATAACGTACTCAATTAAATATAGGACTGAAAACCAGTGCCGTAACTAGTCTTTTATGCGCCCTGTGCGAGATTCCATAACTGCGCCGTTGAAAAATGCCCACCTAGATAATTTTTGCGCCCCTCTGCGTCCTGTGCTTGGACACAGCTGGCATCGCCCTAGTTACGGCACTGCTGGTACTATGTCCCAGTGCTGGGCATTAACAAGTCCACAATTTAGGGGTACAAAGATGATGTAATAAATACATAGATTACACTACCTTATTCCGATTCCTGGTAATAATATCGCAATCTAAAACCTACCTAGTGCATTATTTACAGATCTAGCCTATTGCGCTCATTGGTGACCTGCGGTAGACATATTATTTGATCATACAACGTGACAGTCCTTAACATAGTCTACTAAAACGAGGCTTTAAATTGACTTCACAGACGTTTCCTCACGTTTTCCCATATTGGTACAATAAACACTTTTTGATTTGAACAACATCTTTACTGTCATCTAAACTCGATAAGAGCACACATCAATACATCACTACAATCTCATTTCCTTGAACTAACTCTTGTCCCCTTGCACTAAGTCAACTTGTTCACGATCTTGTTTCAAACGACCATAAAATGATTACTTAAGCTAACATGTACTACAGCAAACAAAACAAAATGCTATACCTCATACCATGAAGCAAAATAATTTTTCGTAGCTCTGTTATCTAATTTAATAACCAATTAGTGTCAGTCATGAAGGTAAAAACTTTGAGGTGAAACTATGAATGAATGAATGAATGAATGAATATATTTATTTCAGACTAAAAGTCCATATATTGGTTAGTAGTTATAATTAAAGCTTAATGGTTAGGTTAGTAACAATTGGTGGTAACTATATCTAATCTATATACATATAATAAAAGAGTAGAAAAAACAAAAGAAAAGCGAATCTGTACATTGAAGTTAAAAAAAAAATTTCACTGCCCGGACGTTACTGAAGACCAGTAGAGTCCAAAAATATAATTAAAAAAATTCTTATCTGTCTGTATGTATGTATGTATGTACGGGCTAATTTTGGAAACTGCTGAACAGAATTTGACGGCGTTTTCACTGTTTAATAGCTTTGAGTTCGGGGCTCATACTGGTATAAGTCATATCTCAATAAAATGTCAGGATGCTGATATACAAGTTGACCTCTCATTTCATATCATTTGTATGAAAGTGTAATTCAACGTTACTGGTCTTGCAAGAACTTGACAGAAAGTGACAGAGATGTTTTAAAGCTCATTTATAGATTTATTTTAGCTGATGTATTTCAGGTATTTCCACAAGTCTCGATACAAAAAGTTCGCTATTCGATAATTAGTGACCCTGTATTAGACCGGTGATCGTCGACAACGTCAATATCGAAGCTGTTCAGGAGTACGTCTGCCTAGGACAGACAATATAGTTGGGTAGGATCAATTTCAAAAGCTGACAGAAGAATCCACTTAGGGTGGGCAGTATTCGGAAAACTGCGTCAAGTCTTTACGTCACCTATTCCACAATGTTTAAAGACAAAAATCTTTAATCAGTGCGTCCTGCCTGTCATGATTACAGCGCGGAGACGTGGACACTGATGGTGGGCCTGATCCACAAGATTCAAGTGGCTCTGCGAGCTATAGAGAGGGCAATGCTCGGGGTCTCTATGAGGGATATGATGCGTAATGAGGAGATCCTATGAATAACGAAGGTGACCGACATAGCCGAAAGAATTAGTAAGCTTAAATAGCAGGTCACATCTGTCGTAGTACCGAACGGCCGTTGGGGCAGACGGGTTCTAGAGTGGGACGCGACGTCCCACGCGCAGGGTGGGACGCCCTGCCGCCAGGTGAATGGACGACCTGAAAATGGTGGCCGGAAGCGGCTGGATCTGTAGGGCGTTGTGGCATTTATTGGGGAAGGCATGTCCAGCAGTTTGACAGACATTTTGTTGTACAGTTAGTTGGATATGCAACATAGGAAGGGAATAGGAGGGGAAGGAAGTCGGATGGAAAAGAATAGAGGGATTAGGGTAAGAGAGGAAAGATGAGGGGGCAGTGGTAAATAAAGGGTGTAGGAAGGGGTGGGTTAAGGCAAGGGGGAGAGGTAGGAGTAAGGAGAGGGAAGGGGTGGGGGAAAGGGTTTTCAACGTTGTGGGAAGGGGATGGAGAAGGAAAGAAAGGGTATGGAAAGGACAAATTGGAGGGGGGGGGAAGGAAATATCACCTAATTTGCACAATATTAAAATATATTTCTTTTTATTGATTATATGATAATCTTTTAATTCATGATAAATGTAAATGTCAACTTTATTTAAAATAAAAAGCGGCCAAGTGCGAGTCGGACTCGCCCATGAAGGGTTCCGTAGCAGCAAGTAACATAATATAAAAGTTATTGTAGTTCGTTGTAACTTTGATAGATGTTTTAATAATAGTATTGGGTTAACGATTTATGTCGTATTAAAAAAAACTACTTACTAGATCTCTTTCAAACCAATTTTCGGTGGAAGTTTGCATGGCAATGTACATCATATATTTTTTTTAGTTTTATCATTCTCTTATTTTAGAAATTACAGGGGGGGGGGGGGGGACACATATTACCACTTTTGAAGTGTCTCTCGCGCAAACTATTCAGTTTACAAAAAAATGATATTAGAAACCTCAATATCATTTTTGAAGACCTATCTACACGTATGGGTTTAATGAAAAAAATTTATTGAGTTTCAGTTCTAAGTATGGGGACCCCCCAAAATTTTATGTTTTTTTTTCTATTTTTGAATGAAAATCTTAATGCGGTTCACAGAATACATCCACTTACCAAGTTTCAACAGTATAGTTCTTATAGTTTCGGAATAAAGTGGCTGTGACATACGGACGGACAGACAGACAGACAGACATGACGAATCCATAAGGGTTCCGTTTTTTGCCATTTGGCTACCGAAACCTAAAAAGCTGTGGTCCAATGGGCGAAACCGCCGCTGGAACGCTAATTTTTACCCGACTTCAAAAAAGGAGGTTCTCAATTGGATAGTATTTTTTATGTATATAAATATTTTTAATGCATAACCAGATTAATAGATTTCTTTTAGCATTTAGTAATACACGTAATACATAAGAATGTGTAATGTTAAGTTGTCCACGCGGACGAAGTCGCGGGCAACAGCTAGTATCTAATAAAGGTTTGATGGGTGACATTGGGAGATGTCACATGCTACTCGTGCTTGACGAAGTAACATGTGACCTCACCCATTGTCTCATTATTGGGCTATCCACCCTATCCCCAATAACTCTCAGGAGTATGTTGGTACTGCCACGCACCGTAGACAACAGGGATGCTACTCGCTTGCGCAAGATGGCGTGAAATCCGTCTGTTTGTGATTCCGCGAACATCCCTGATGCGCTACAGTAGCGCGGCAGCCCCAACATTACCCTGAATGCATTATTCATACGCAGGGCATTAAACGATTTTTGAGTGTATTTGGTCCACAGGTTGCACGTGTAAAATGTCTGGCAGTATGCCTTAAATAAAGTTATTTTAACCTCTTTCGTACACCGTGCAAACCTGCGGGCCAACATGTTGCATCTGATCGCCAATGCCCTGCGTTCCCTTTCTATGTCCAATTCATCTGACAGGTCCTCAGTATGAGCTACGAAAAATTATTTTGCTTCATGGTATAAGTTAGTTGATTGGTATTTTTTTCACTGTATTTTTGTGAGTATGATAATAATCCTTATCAAACACTCTTTGGAGACTAAGGGCTCAGGCAAAGATGTTTGTTATCATTGCTCCGGACTTGAACCTTGCCCGTACGAATGCAAGGCCAGCTTAAATACCTATCTACTCCCAACTGGGGGCCTACTCCGTACGAATGTCTGAGAATATCCGTCAACCCATAAAGCAGTTTTGTTTTCTTTAACTGGTCACGTGACATATTCTGTTAAACGTTTGGCATCTAACTGTCGTAGTTACACGCCAAACGCTTAACTACTTCGGCGAAACTTTTAGTTTTCTACTCTCCAGGCAAGGCTAGGTTGATCGCCAGCTGGTACGTTCCATCGCTGAGTGCGTTCAGCAAAATCGCTCGATGTTGTCTTGTCCGACTCGTCGTGAAAACCGCCCGCAATATATCCTTGTTTTAACTTTTTGATAAAATTCGGACAACCTTCATTAAAATGAAAGAAACTTGACCACATTCCACTGTTAGAAGAAAAGATTTCTACACACAACTTGCACTAAAACCGTAGGTAAGACCTCGTCGCCACTGATAAGTATGTAGATTATTGGGATAAGTCACGGAAAAGTTAAACAGTCGGTAGTCTGTAGCGTACCGATACGCGTCATTTATTATACCGCATGCTCGAGGTACATGCAAGTACCCTCAACTTATATATATCATCATCATCATCAGGTTATTTTTGTCTCCACTGCAGGAGCACAACCCTCTCTCATCTGCCGGAGACAGACATAGGATTTGGCCTACACTCCCCGCGCTGGCCAGACGGGTTGGGGAGGCCTGACTGATGTTTTATAATGTGTTCCCTTAGTCGCCTTGTACGACATCCACGGGAAGAGTTGGAGTGGTCCTATTCTACTCTACCGGAAACCTCGCGGCAAACTTATATATATAAGAGTTACCAATTGATCATTTACAGTACGAAATGGTTTTTATTTCGACGTCGTGAAGAGGGACTTCATCCTTATTTAGTACACATACTACGCTTTCACACGAAGCGTTTTGCTTCCTCATTCATAACGCGAACTGCTAAGGAGTAGAACTCCCTGCTAGCTTCGTTATTTCCGGACAAGTACAACTTGGATCTTTTTAAAGGAAGTAAATAGGCATCTTCTAGGTAAGCGCGCTCTACCTTATGCCTCATCGTTACTTACCATCAGGTGAGATTGAGGTCTAGCGTAAAACCTTCAACAATAAAAAAAACTGATATTAGCAGAAATGCTTACGGAGTAGGCCTCATCATATCAGCGCTTAGACGTCCACTGCTGGACATAGGCCTTCCCCTACGAACGCCACCACACCCGGTCGTCCGCCCTCTGCATGCAACCGCTTCCGACCACCTTCTTCAGGAGTAGACCTGCTGGACTCTTACTTGGTCGTCGCACCACATCATAATCAGGTTATTTTTGTCTCCACTGCAGGAGCACAACCCTCTCTCATCTGCCGGAGACAGACGGAGGATTTGGCCTACACTCCCCGCGCTGGCCAGACGCACCACATGATCCTAGGGAAATACCGGGTTGAATGTTGTTTAAACCTTGAAGATAGAGTGGTTTTTTTTCTATGGCGACTGTGTAACTAGATTTATCTAGGCTCTGTGTTGCTATCTGCCCTTGACTAGTAATTTTCCGATTTAAAATAAATACGTTACACGAAGTACGAGTACTTTAAAGTGGCATCTAGAATGAATGCTATCACATGCGTCACTGGACAATATTATTGACTACATAAGAGCACATTTCTACTTTAATATCGCAGTAACTAACCCGTTATCAACGTAGGACTACATTCCATATCTTCTGCTGTTATGTATACACATAAACAATTAAACACGAACATAACTAATATTCAAATAACATCTGGTTAGAAGTTTTTTGTGAAAATGTGTTACAAATCTTTTTTGTTGGCTTTGAAGTCGAGTGGAGTGAAAAACAAGTTCGAAAGCTGCAAGAGAATTGACTTTATAAGGAGGTTTAGCGTGAAAGTTTCGAGTTTAAATGTAAGTCCAAAATATAGCTATGGGTAGCTCTCGGACTGCCACACCGGAGGTTGCGGGTTCGAATTCCGCTATTAGTAACTATACCACAGGCTCTGCCTAGTTTGGGACTGGATAATTGGTGTGAATGTCTGAGATATTTATTTATTTATACAAACCTGTTATAAGGGAGCGTCCATTATTTACGTGAGCTCAAAATGGGGGCGAGAAGGTTCCGGTAAATCTTACAAAGAGGGGAGCTTCACTAAAAGTTTCACATCAACTTTGTAATTCAGAGAATGTGCTTCGGGTTGTCATACGTAACTTAAATTTTACACGGTGTTGCCATAAGCTTTCATTAATTAGTAAGTAGTTTTTACTACGGATATATTTTTTTATCAGTCATGTCACTACCCACCACCCCCTTCTCTTACCTATTTCTGTCACTAAGCAACAATTGATGCATTTCCGGTGCAATTACAGGAGCACAAATAAAGCCATCCAAAATAATCCGTTACTTGGCAATACTATCGAAATTACTATATACAATAACTACAAATGTAGTCTTTGGACTATAATATGGTCGGTTACCATCTGATTTATAAATACCGAATTATGAATTGCCGCTTCAGACCAGGGTTGTTGCTGATTCAGGTTTTTACTGATAATCCGCGGATGCTGATGCTGATATTCACAACAACCCTACTTCAGACACTAAAAACATACGTAATATTTGTGTAGGCACCTAACATTATGTAAGTCATCGACATTTAACTTGATTAAACCTTGCAGAGCCGTCTTTTAAAACAAAATACAGGAACTAACGTATAAGGAATTCAAAACAAATCTTCTTACCGATAAGCAAAGTCGTAAAGATTTATCAAATTAGGCGAAGTATTTGTTTTTATCTTTGTTTGCGACTGTTTCTGAAAATGAAACAAAATAACATTAAAAAGATAAGTACAGTCAGTGCAGTAATATATTAAGCTAATTCTATTCACTGTATTGCACCTTATCATTGAACTTTGTACGCGCATTGCAAGATATGTATCAATGATCATGTGTCTGTACATTGAAGATATTTGAAAGAAAAAAATTGGGGGAATTATAAGTATTAGATAGAACACATTTCGATCATTTTTGGAAGTTTTGTCTGTTAGTTTGTGCACGCATCACGTAAGAACTACTGAACCGTTTTGATGAACTTTTCACAGAAACATAGGGCTTTACTCGGAGTAACATTTAGTCTTTATGTCATCTCAATCAAAAGATAATTTTTTGTTTTCAAATACATTAGTAGGTATGCAATATAACAATGAAGTATAATTATGGTGTTCGGTGCAATTCAGATTGCTATGAGTTAGGACTACATTCAGAGCTGTTTCGATCATGGGCGTCGGCGTCGGCGTGGGTTTGGGCGTCGGAGTCGGAGTCGTAGTCTAAGTCGGATGAGAGTGAGTAATCAATGCGAGCGGAGCCGCGGGCACAGCTAGTTTAAAATAAATAGGTATATTAAAATTATAATTATGTACCTCCACTGCTGGTCCTAGGCATTCCCTCATAGAAGTCATGACCTTTAAAGCCATGCAGGATGGACGTGTTCGCCAACAAGTGGCAGTAAATAAACTTTGTACCTGGACGAGTTTATCAGTGTAACAATTATAACTAAATACAAACATAAAGCAATTGATGTTTAGACCCGCTTGTTATCTTGAATGTTATTCTACGCGTGGAAGTAATTGAGGCATCTATTTTGGGGGGGGGGGGGGGGAGGGATTAAAGTACTAGGATTTTGATAAATGAGTGGTGGAAGCATTATTTTCAGAAGTTATCATTTTTAGAATTCTGGAAATCCTAACTTCAGGTTCATCATCAGGTTATTTTTATCTCCACTGCAGGAGCACAACCCTCTGTCATCTGCCGGAGACAGACGGAGGATTTGGCCTACACTCCCCGCGCTGGCCAGACGGGTTGGGGAGGCCTGATTGATGTTTTATAATGTATTCCCTTAGTCGCCTTGTACGTCACCCACGGGAAGAGTTGGAGTAGTCCTATTCTACTCTACCGGAAACCACACGGCAACTTCAGGTTAATGATCTGAATATCCGTTTGTGTTTCTTTAGCTAATTGTATAACACTGTCCACATTGAAAACTCGGATCGAAACCACGACCTTATGATCCTTGTCCTGTATTTCTCTTAAACTATTTTTTGATCATTTTATGTTATTAGCTATTAAGCTATTAAATAAACGACTTTATTCCCTGATTGTACTGTACTACATATAGGATTATTCAGATCAAGGCCCATTTGCTCGCCGCTAATATGTCGCTGCAGCGTGTATTTAGCACCTATTAAGTGTATGCAACTTCTCGATGTAAACTGCAATTGCCTACATACATTGTTTCAATAAAAAGTAGACGTACCTAGTTTTAGTGGCTCCAGTTTGGAAAAAGTGCAGTGGACTTTTATTTTTGACAACCTCCGTGGCGGAACGGGTAGCTCTCGGACTGTCACGCCGGAGGTTGCGGGTTCGAATCCCGCTAGGGGCAAATGTTCGTATGATGAATATGAATGTTTGTACCCAAGTCTTGGATGTTTATATATTTATTTAAGTATGTCTATCCATTATCTAGTAACCATACCACAGGCTCTGCCTAGTTTGGAACTAGATAATTGGTGTGAATGTCTGACATATTTATTTATTTAAATAACTAGCTGTTGCCCGCGACTTCGTCCGCGTGGACAATTTAACATTACACATTTATATGTATTACGTGTATTACTAAATCCTAAAATAAATCTATTAATCTGGTTTGCATTAAAAATATTTATATACATAAAAAATAACATACTATCGAATTGAGAACCTCCTTCTTTTTTTTAAGTCGGGTAAAAATTTGCGTGCCGGCGGCGGTTCCGCCCGTTGGACTACAGAATAATTGTTTTTTTTAAATAATGTTGACATTTACTTCATGTTTATCATGAATTAAAAGATTATCATATAATTATTTATATTTAAATATTGTGCAAATTAAGTGATATTTCCTTTCCCCCTCCAATTTGCCCTTTCCATACCCCTTCTTTCTTTCCTTTTCCATCCCTTTCCCACAACGTTGAAAACCCTTTCCCCCACCCCTTACCTCTCTCTTGTCCTACCTCTCCCCCTTCCCTTAACCCACCCCTTCCTACGCCCTTTATTTACCACTGCCCCCTCATCTTTCCTCTCCTACCCTAACCACACCCAATCTTCCCGTGGGTGTCGTCAAGAGTAGTGATTATGTCAAATCTCCCAATGGCAGCCCTCAAAAGTGACATTCTATCTACAGCTGAACGTCGACCTCCCCGACTTATGTTCAGCATTGGATGCATGCATCATCAGCCGACTTACGGCTGATGATAAAATTTGTAGAAGCTATAATAAGTATAATAAATTATATTGGTCTTCTTTAATGCAATTTCAAAACTATTTAATTAAATCCAATTTTATCTAACCACATGTTTACCAACAATTGCTTAACGCGTACTATTTTCCTAATACACTGATAATAGTTCTTATTTAGTTAACGGTTATCTCTCACAACGAATCAACCGTCTCTACGTTAAAGTTGTGTTGTAATAAGTTTCCCCTAGAGTTCAGTAATACAATAAAATTAGTACGAAATTTAGTAGTGGATCGGTTGGAACGGGGTAAATATACTTGGAATACTGAACTCCGCATTAGAAAAGCTGTGTAGTGGGTAACAACAGAGTCCAAAATGTTGTTACTAGGTGCTGCTCGTGCCGTGAAAAAAGTTATGGGTGGGAGGTGTTTCAGTGTTGTTGGGTGGGATAAATTGCCGATAACTAGAGCTGTTGTGCGTGAGGTGAGTTTTTAATTAGTATACTAGCTTCTTGGCAGCAGCTCTGAAATCACCAGTCCGCCTGCCAAGCGTGGTGATTATGGCAAATCCTCTAATGGACAGCCCACCGAAAGTGACCTTCTATTGGGGAGGCTTATGTTCAGCAGTGGACGTATTTCAGCTGATGATGATGTATATATGAGTAAAGAATACATTTCATGCAAAACAGACTCACATAATATTACAGATTATAATATCCATGAAGGAAAATAACTTTGCGTTATCTAATTTAATAACCAATTAGTGTTAATCATGAAGGTAAAAACTTTGAGGCGACTTATATGAGGTGCAAAAAAATATGTTTCATTACCTACTCATACTCGGAAAGTAGGTCTGAAGTAGCCTGAGGAGCGGGTTGAAAGTAATACTTTTCAGCCCTAGGGAGAATCGTTTTCAATTGACAGCTGTCAAATTAAAAAATAAACTAGTTCTATTTTCACATTTCTATTGAACCATGTTCCAACTTTCTATACAGCCACTCAATTACAGCGCGATGTAAAATTGAAATAACATAAAGTTAAAGAAATTTTTTTTTTAAATGACTTCATTATAATTTACTTTCAACTATTTCTTTAAAATAACATAGATTTGGGCAAAATATTTACCATTTTTTCAATGATGGAAATGAAAAATAATGGGAATAGCTGGCCGGCCACAGAAAAAAAAATAGGCAGGACAGCGGCAATCTGGTCTTAATTCATTTGTTTTTTCGACTTGTAGAGTTTTGTTTATATCTCCGTATAGCAGAGATTTTTGTATTAACACAATGAGTTCATCTGATTCAGATATGGATTCGTAATGAAAAGCACAGTGTTTCTATTTACCTCGGGTTAAAGACTTACTTACGTCCCTCGAACTTTGGCCCCTCGAGACTAAATAAGTTACTTTTACCCCTAGGGTAACAATGTACAATTCTTTCATCATAACCTGTAGAATAGATTTACAAGTTATTATAACAAGCTATTAAAGAAACTTTCCTTAATGATTCTGTAATCAGTAATGTTTAAATACATTATCGATAGGTACCTACACTGTAGTAGATGAACACTCGAAAGAGATTATCTTGTGATAACACGCAATAAGCACTTACAACCAGTTTTATGACTGATAATAATAAACGACAAAATCCTTTTTCGGTTTTATTAATGAAACCGATGACGATGTGAGATTGTAACGTTTTAATTTCTATATTTACGTGATATACACTCACGTAACACGTAACTAACACATGTTTAGCTGTATTCGATTTCATATGATAGCGACTATAAATAATAATAAATATTACATAATATACATACCTACACATACACATACCCCTACACTAAAACCCCTAAACCAACTAAATCTGTGAAGTCACTTGACCTGGTGCTGACAGAATACCAGCGCTGGAGTTCGCGTAGCGTGCTGCAGCATTATGCTGAGTCAGCGCCATTTTGTTGCTGCGACACATAGGTACCTTGATTATTTTTAAATTGTAATTTATTAATTCTGTTCTGTTTATTTCTCATGTATGTGTGTGTCGTAGCTATGAATAAATGACCTATTCTATTCTATTCTATTCTACACTCATACATACTCGCTCACAACCCCCCTTACCACTTACACTCACACCATAAAATACTTTTTGTTTTCCATATTTTATTATTATTATTTATATTAAAGAGGAGCAGCAAATATGCTGCTGTGTCTATTTCACAGTGTTGGATTTTAACTTTTAAGCTGCATTAGTTTTAAGCCAGTTGTCAAGGCGATTTTTAAAAGAGTTTATTGATTTGGCTGAAACCATTTTATTTGGGAGCCTGTTCCACGATTGAACACGGATAGGACATTTCACAAATATAACATCCAGACAGGGACCAACTTTTAAAAATAGTACAAAGTTGTCTGTCCCCAGTGGGAATCGATCCTACGACCTCAAATCCAATGACCAAGGCACTTAGACCAACGAGACATTATTATATCGTCGCTATAGGTTTTGGTTTAGTCGTTCAGTTTAGGTTCGGTCTAGTAATAATAATAATAATAATAATATGTCAGACATTCACACCAATTATCCAGTCCCAAACCAGGCAGAGCCTGTGTTATGGTTGCTAGATAACGGATAAACATACTTAAATAAATATATAAACATCCAAGACTTGGGTACAAACATTCATATTCATCATACGAACATTTGCCCCTAGCGGGATTCGAACCCGCAACCTCCGGCGTGGCAGTCCGAGAACTACCCGTTCCGCCACGGAGGCTGTCTAGTTCTGGGAAGGTTGAATTGAGTTCCTAGGATTTGCTATTTGATCAAGCCAAAATGGTGGAGATTTTGTAGATCAGGCCTCTTTGGGCTAGACAATGTAATAATAACGATGAATTTCTTACACAACCAACAAATATTGTTTTTTTTTAATATATAATGCTACGCATAAATTAATGTGCAAAAATGGGACAAAAGACCTGGATGGGTCTGAAATGAAACTTGTCGACTGTCCTATGGGTTAGTTAGACAATGACAGTCCACAAATAGGCATAAAATCCAGAAATTCTGGGTGTTCCAGAATTTCAGAACATTACCAACTTGTACAAAAATCCAACGATTTGCTACAATATTGTATGTGTATATATGTATTTGTTGTATAAGTATATGTAGTGTATGTGTATTACCATAGAAATAAATATTTATTTCTTATTTAGACATATAAGTACCTAACTGTGTTTCGAAAATATTAAACGAAACCAACCTTTTTCTCCGGTATAATATTTTCTACCCCAAGGGTGGTCTGGAAGAAATCGCTTAAAACGATATAACAGTATTAAGTGTATTATTGTATTAGGCATATATTTCTCGCAGTCGTATTTTTAAAATTAATGTCATCGTATTTGTTGAACTAATAGAAATGCATTGCAACTGCACGGTAAACACACACAGTAGGTACACTGCACGTAATTGATACAAATGGACCTTGAATCATGCATGACCGCAGAATGTCAATATACGCATCTGTATTAGTACCATAGAAGTGCTATCAAGATAGAATGGTGAAGTAGGCGTGACATGCAAGCCAACTATCTGCAATATATTGCAAAAACTATCAAACGCTTACTCGTTTCACGCCTAGTCACGGTCGGGTAAACATGAACAAAAAATCTGCAAAAATGGCATATTGCGAGATTTCTAACTGCATAACTGTATCTCCTTACTGGAAATGTGACCGCCAGGCATAAATGGGACGCGGGAGGGGGGCGCTGTGTCCGAAAATCGGCACACGTGAGATTGAAGTAAACAAGTAGCTATAACCGCTCTATCTTAATATGATTTCTGTGATTAGTACAGTCTATATACTTGTATGTAGTAATTAATTTACAACAGGTACCTACGTAGGGTTATCATCATAGCACGTAAGGCGTTAGATAGAGGAGGTATTAGGAAATAGAAGCAACCCTAAAAGTATGCGATTAAAATCATAATTTTTATGTTTCATTAAATCATTATATTGACGATGGTAGGTTTGATTCATCATCATCATATCAGGCCTGAGACGTCACAAATTATTATGTATTTCCCGTAGGAATGGGATGTTTTATCAGGTTATAAACTATCCTATGCCCTATTCCAGGACCTAACCTATATGTGAGCAAAGTTTCATCCCGATCCGTGCAGTGGTTGAAGCGTGATTGAGTAACAAACATCCAAATATCCAAACTTTCGCATTTATAATATTAGTAGGAAGTAGGATACTCAAATGTTTAATATTAAATTGTAAGTTTTTGCTTGTGCCAATACCTTTAATTTGGTATTTTTTTTTTAGAACCTCAGTTTAATAATCAATCGGCAGAATTATTGTGCACAAAAGGACATATAAAAAAAATTTCAATGAACATAGTGTTTCCTTACGAGGCTGGCATTGACTTTAGCGAGTCACAAGCCTAAAAAAAATAGATTAAAAAAAAGGATTATAGCATTAGGAAGGCTACTATCTTCACAGAAAGGATAGCTTCAGAGGACCAGGAGTAGTTGCGAGATTTAGCGATAACTATATCGAGGAGTAGACGAAGATAGGCTGATCATTATGACTGATGGGGAAAATTCACACGCCAGTTCAGACAAATTGAGTGAACCAGTCCTCCCCAAAAATACTATTTCAATAGATGTAAGTTTAGCGGTTTGAAGAATCTTTAAATTTTTTCCTATAATAATTTAAATATGAAACTATGTACCATTCGTGTCTTTCGTCATCAATAGTTTTATGTCATGATTGTACAATACGGTCAAGTTAAGGTGACTGTGTGGTTTCAGGTAGAGTAGAACAGGACCACTCCAACTCGTTCCGTGGATGTCGTACAAGGCGACTAAGGGAATACATTATAAAACATCAGTCAGGCCTCTCCAACCCGTCTGGCCAGCGTGGGGAGTGTAGGCCAAATCCTCCGTCTATCTCCGGCAGATGAGAGAGGGTTGTGCTCCTGCGGTGGAGACAAAAATAACCTGATGATGAAGATTACTGTCGGCCTGTTAGACATTGTCTTTCCGCGAGTGTACAAACACTACAGATTTTAATTAATTTTATTAGAAATTTTAAAAGGACTAATTAATATGAATATTGTTTTAAACTCAGTTATACAGTTAATTAAAAGTTCTTGAAATTAAACACAATTTTATAGAAGCACCAAGCTTTACGCTGGGCGAAGCTTGTTTGAGTTGACTGAACAACCCTCGCAATATTTTCCCAGGACAAGAACGGCCATCTATAGGTACTTATCTAATATTCAAAACTTCTACATGCTGATAGATTTTTATGTATATATTTTTTATTGTACATTTATAACTAAATACAGTAATAAATGTTGTGTACAAAGGTGAACTTATCTCTAAAAGAGATCTCTTTCAGCCAACCTTACAGGGTGTGAGACAAGGCAGTAAGAGCGGGGGGGTAAAATAAGTCCATGACATACTACATAATAACATGATTTGATACCAAATAATTATTACAAATTATCTAATTGTATACTCAAGTTTAACCCTTGGACCTATTAACCTATGGACGAGTAACATTACCATTCTCGCCTGTACCCCCTCTGTCACGAACCACGAACTTTTGCTATGGCGATTATTTCTTTTTGTCAGTCTGATGCAGACGCTCGGCGAGACAATATATGTGAAAAGTGGGTAAATGCGCATTAATGTGGTGCACATCTTATAGTGGTAAAACAGACAATCTGTCTTTTCACTTGTAAGTATAATTTTATTTCATTTACATGGCTACTTTTATCGAAATTCAAAATTATTGAAAAATAAAAACAATGTAATCCGTCTATGTTGAATACCTCATTTATATTTACACATGGTAACCAAAAAGTTACCTACTTTATTCAGCCGGATTATCGCACATTCATTCTTGACAAATTCATCGTGAGTAGGGGTTGACGTTGTCGATAATGATATCGATAAGAACGAATGAATGAAATAGTGAATACAAATATCTTTATTGTGTATCATAGGTATAGAAAGGATTACATGTTATAGTTAGAGCTCAGCTATGTCCCGCCACATGGTGGATTATAAAGTTATAATAAAAAATGAATATATTAATAAATAACCGAAATAATATTTATAAATAATTTTATTCTAATAAATTAAATATATATTCTGTGAGCGTTAGTATAAGTACATTGGTAATTCACGACTCTCTACAATGTACTCGTATTTGAGATAAAGATACTGGACTTTATTCCACGTAACGTGTAAAAATGCTAGCGACAATGATTATTCCTTTAAGCGATCACAGGTTTGTTTTATAAAATCCCTGTTTTGTATAAATCCTTAATTATAATTCATTAATGTGTCATTTTGTTCAATTTGATTGTACAATAAAGTTAAACAACTTTTATCATTACATAACCATGTATGAAAAAAACTCAGCAAAGTGTACATCATACACAATTTGCAGTTCCGTAAGATTTTCTAGAATATGCCAGAAAACCATACCTTTTTTCAAAATTCCCCAAGTAATCAAAATATACGTGTTAATAATATATAAGGTCGACTGGAAGAGAATCCTAAGTGTGCATAATCGTAATCCATTGTACACAGTTTTATTAATATTTCTTATTATTTTTGTTAATTTTTGTACAATATAGCGTTTACGTTACAAGTTTCAGCTCAATCAGACCTGTAGTTTTTAGTTATCCAGCGGACGGACGGACAGAATACCTACACTTATAGTGAGTCACTTTTGACGGAACCATAAATACGACACTTGGATACGTCGGTCCGATAGTCTTAGTAATAGACGAGACGATAAAAGCAAACATAGTATAACTATTATGTCACCTCTTGGCATAATTGTGTGCAGTACCAAACATTAAACTATTACAACAATATACAGGTTTCTTTTTTAATAACTGAACTAATATTAACCAGAAATAAAAAAAAATCATTCATTCGTTCGTTCTCGATACCAAGTTATCGACTGCGTCAAGCACTAGTGTCAGTCGCTCATTTTGTCTATGTAATGCATAAAAAAATGTTTCAGTGGTGGTAGTTAGACAGTGACAACGCTCTATGTCAAAGTAGGGAAACAATAGATCACACAACAATAAAACGTCGTGTGTGCGAAATAATGAACAAGGCTATTACGATAGTGTGTATTAATTACGTAAAGTTAGCGTTGTGTGAAGTCTTTCCCCCCTCGGATAGTTGGTTGAACGTGATTCCATACTTCGACGATATCGAGTCGTGTCCGGAGGTTAATAGGTCCAAGGTTTAACCCTACCATGACCTACCAACCTACCTAGAAACGTAAATAAATTATAAATATTTCAAATATACACATATACATACACACTTTTTTATTCTCAAACTAGGATTTTCGCCTGTATGATGGGATTTAGACAAAGACAAATTCACATACAAAACATCCAAATCGGGACCAAATCGTACTAATTGTACAAAGTTATCTGTTCCTGAAACCGACGACCTCTGGCACTCGGGTCTAAGGACCAAGCCACTGGGGCAGCGAAGCGGTCAACTTCTTACGAATTAGTTATTCTTGGAACAAAAATGTCCAACCTGCTGTCAGGGTTCTCACGACAACGTACCGACATTGATATGGGTCCAAATAAAAATCATTTTCCCAAGTTATCAATGATAACTTTTGATTTATCTATAACTAGCTGTCCACACTGGCTTCGCAAGTGGGGTAGTATTAAATTCGGAGTCGAATCGAATCGAATCGGAAAACCGAATCAAAATTAGTTTTCCGAGATTAGCCCCAACATACCTACTTTGTTTTATAATAAGTACCTAATTATTCTTCTTTATATGAACTTATTATTAGTTTAATTTGTACTGAAAAAGTTTTGATTTTCGGCCGCTAGGGGCGCTGGTGATAATCATTTCGTCGGCAATAGTAACGTACCAATTATGTGGTATGATAGTTCAAACAGATAAACCGTGAATGACAGGGCGATATTAGAAGCGCCATTGTCTAAGCATTAAGTAAGATGGTAAATTAGCTACTACCAAATAATCGCTCACAGAACTCTCCGTAACAAGGCCTCGTGGTAGGCCGAAAACAGAATGTTTGGGGGAAATATAGTTGGCTATTATTGGCGACGCAAAGATTATCACCAGCGAAAATCATAACGTTTTGAGTACTAAATTGATAGTCCGTAGCAGAAAATAAAAGGAAAGTTAGCTCGAGAACGCACACGTGTCAATTAATCCACTACTATTACTTCGATTTCTTCAGTATCACCTCCAATTCTTACTTCCATATTTTTCCGTTTGGGGCGCGCGCGTAATCTTTATGTCGCCAATTATAATAGTCAAGCTCCAATTTCAAGATGGACACTGGCAGTCGCTTTACACAATCGTGCATGAGGTCATCTAAGATGCCATAAAAAAGCTTTTTAAACTGAGAACTTTACAAGTTCTGTCATTTATACATTTTTGTAAGTCAACATAAGTATAAAGTGTCACCTGTGCTAGAATAATTTGAAATGGGCGTCACATTTCTACCTCGCGTACATCGTTGCTGTCTGTGTTCTAAGAACTTAGCCACAGCTTGTAAGCTTATATCTTTGACGTGTATATGTATGTCTGTACTAGGTTTTCTGGCAGTTGTATACCCTCACTGTGATGATCTGTACACCGGCTCAGGTGGGTTGTCCATTGCAGCGAAAATAGTTTCATGGATGCATTTCTTGGCTGACTTGTTTCTCTTTTCGAGTGCCATATTATTCCTCGTCGGAATATGGAAGAAGAAAGCTATTACTGCAACCATATTTATGATAGCTATGTCTGCCAGTGCAGTATTCTTTGTGATATACAGCGTTATTGCCGTAGCTCGGCTGTCATACGAATCATATGAATGTGTTGTCTTGGCAGATCTTAATAAGGATGTAAAAAACTTCGAACGGTTAACACCAGACATGCTGTACCAGTTGATGTTAACTGTTTCAGTGTTCCTATTATTTCTTTATGCATATTTCATTGTAGTAGTAAATTCGTTTAGCTTTAGTATGGAAACCAAAGAAAAAGTCAGGTCAAATGAAAGTCAAAAATCGAACAATTTAAATACAACCAGAGGCACAAAAGAATTTGACAAATCAAATGAAAATCGAAAACCTAACAATTTAAATACAACCAGAGGCACAAAAGAATTTGCCAAATCAAATGAAAATCGAAAACCTAATAATTTAAAAGCTGCCAGTACAAAAGGAATGGTCAGATCGAATGAGAAACAAAGATCTAACAATTTAAATGCAGACAGCGGTAAAAATGAAAATGTCAGATTAAATGAAAGTCATAAACCCAATAACTGAAATACCATGGATGAGAAAGAAATTTTCATTTCAAATGGAAGTCAAAGACCTAACAACTTAAATGAAGCCACCGTTGAGGGAGAAATTGTCAGATTAAATAAAAGTCAAATACAAATCAATTCTAATGCAGCCATGGATGAGAAAGAAATTATCTTATGAAGTCGAAATCAAAGACCTAGAAATTTAAATGCAGTCGTCGACGAGGAAGAAATTTCCAGTACACATGAAAGCCACAGTCCTATCAATTTAAATGAAGCCAAAATTGTCAGACCAAAGGAAATTCAAAGATCTACTAATTTAAATGACGGCAAGGAATCCATTGGCAAGGAAGATACCATGAGATCAAATGAAAGTCAAAGCCTGAACAATTTTAATGTAGCTATTAGCAATACACGTGACCTTGATGTGACCAGACGACAACTCTCATGAAAAAAGAAGTATCCTTTGTAATACCTTGCATTTTTCGCATCGTAATAGTTATTCTTTGTAGTGGCTGAAGGGAATGATGAAGAGCCGAATACTGAACTAAAGATAATACGTACGACAGGCTCAAAGAAGAAATTAAATCATTATTTCTATATATTTTTCTGTTAGTAAATAACGTTACCTATTATGCAAATACAACCATTTACACTGTCAGAAAAGGCTTTTGAAGTAAATGTAAATATGTTATTAGCTACAGTTTTATCTATATTACATGTACCAATACTCAGTAGTCAAATTATAGTCGTTTGATCTAGCAACAACCCAAACAAGATATTTGTGTAAAATTATCAAGTAAACATTACTTTTGCAGTTAGAAAAAATCGATAACGAACAACTAATGAAGCGAAGCTGTATAACTGTAAGGTGGCTCGCGTTATACAAAATCATTGCAATGTGGCTACTAGTACCACTCCGCGATGTGCTCTTGCTGATGTATATAACGCCTTCAGGGCCATGATGTCTTATTCCCACACTTCCCAAAATGAAAACTCACTAAAGCATTATTTCCCAGAATAAACACTTCCTATTTGAATAGCCGTTACATTCGAAGAAATTTGGTTCTGTAATACATACATAATGCTCACGCCTTGGTCCTAGAAAGGTAGGTAGAGACGATGTATCGCCACTTTACGCAATCCAATGTCGCAAAACGACCTGCCTTCGCCCGCTTTTCGCTCCGTGACACCCCTTGACGTGATGTGTTGCGAACAACATCGCCGTCTCCGTGTTGAGGTACCACGATTATCTAGGGAAATAATTGCCCACCTCGTCAGACCCCGTATGACTCGGTAAGGCTAGTTCTTTTTAGTTCCAAAATTCAATAGCCTCTAATTACTAAAATAAACCAGTCATTAAATTTATTCTTAGGTAAAAAGAAACTGTCACGTAGGAAATAATTGGGAAGTGATCATTTTGAAAAGATAATATTTAGGGAAGTAGTTCTTTTGAAAAAGTTGTAATTTTGGAAAACATCGTGGGAATAGATCATGTCCCTGAAGGGTATAACGGTGTGTACTGTAATATAAATCATGGAATGATACAATCATTACCAAGTGACTAACCTCTTGATAATAAATCAACATTAAACTAATTTAATTATTATTTCACATAAGACGACATAGTTATGTGAACGATTCATTAATTAAGATGTAATTGCCTATTACGCGAGCAGTAAGCCCTCGTTATGATTCATATTCAGACCATCGAAGAATAAAGCTCACCGTAATCATAGAGCAGACATCTGAAGTAGTCGCATTGAAGTATAAGCAGCCTATTCTATCAGACATAACAAGCGAAATGAGACTTTGGAACTGAAATGAGGGTCTAAATTCAGTTCACTTCAGACGGATTGCAGGCAGTTTACATGGATGATATTCCTCGTTAAAACTTAACAGTCTAACAGTGGCGGTCTTAATGTAAATCGTGTTTCTGTGACTTCCATCTGTCGGTACGGGAAATACATCAATAGGGATATTTTTATTACTATGTGCTATTCATCATCACCATCGCTGATAATAAGTTTACTGATGTACTAGGTCTGTCCTAAGATAACGGTTTTTGCATTGATATATATCTCTCATTTAATCAACACTGCGCAAATCATTGCGCAAAGTGGCGATACATCGTCTCTGCCTACCCCTCTGGGACCAAGGCATGAGAATTATGTATGTATAATCACCACCCTCGCTCCTGGATCACGCTCTATCTTTCAAAACACATCAAAACAATGATATTTTTTTTGTTAATTTCAACTATACGTATATCTTTCGAAGCCACCTGAACCTGATTACCATAACCTGATTAAAAAAGAAACAATACCAAAAAAGGGGAAATTTAGATGAAATTAAGTACTATTTCTGGCCAGCGCGGGGAGTGTAGGCCAAATCCTCCGTCTGTCTCCGGCAGATGAGAGAGGGTTGTGCTCCTGCAGTGGAGACAAAAATAACCTGATGATGATGAAGTACTATTTATAGATGGCTTCGTACGCTGTCCTAAGTAACCATTTATTTAAAAAAAAAACAATTCGCGTTACTCCCATATTCCTTATGGTTACTTCTAATACCTTATTATGTTACCTAAGTTAACAATTTATGTACTAAAACCTGGCCAAAGAACATATCTAAACGTCATACCTATAGGAAAATAATTTTCGCACTTTTCACCTTCAATGATTTACACGAAATGAGTCATCTGTTAGGTATCTAATTTAATAACCAATTGGTGTCAATCATGAAGGTAAAAGATGATTCGTCTGTTATCTAATTTAAAAACAATTAGTGTCAATCATGAAGTAAAAACTTTAAGGTGACTTATGAGGTGCGACAATTATTTTCCCTCATGGTAGGACCTTTAGATATGTTATTAGGCTTGTTTGTTGTTTTGTTCCTCTCAAAGTTTTTACCTTCATGATTGGTTTTAATTGGTTATTAAATTAGATAACAGATGAGTCATGAGGTGACTTATGAGGTGCGAAAATTATTATCTTTCGTGGTATGACCTGTAGGTATATTGAAATAAAAAAAAACACGTAAATAGAATAAGTGTTATAATTATAAGCACACTAATGGACAGACGTAGCCTTTATAATAAGTCTGGAAAGGAATACCAATATATGTTATGTAATAAAAAAAATATTTTCTGTGTTATACCACAGCAGGCATAGCAATAAACACAGAAAAAAGACTCAACTCCAATTGTAGGGGATGATACGTGTGTATTACTAGTTTTATTACTACTGTTTCCGCAGTATACTTGTATTAAAGTCCGTAACGTTACATAACCATTAAGCGTATATTAGGTAACAAACTTAATTTTGCGGTACTAAAATCTTCGAAGTAAGTTTATATAATAATAATTCTACTACAGAACCGTAATAAACGTATATTTTCCTTGCCTGGTGAGTAGTTCCGATGCTAACTTACCTTAGACTGAGCGGTGACCGAGAGTCACCTTATTTTCAGTGCTCGCTCGCGCGACCTATGACTTTATCGGGGGGAGCTGCAGCGGTGCAGCCACAAGCATTTATTTTTTAGTATTCGCCAAATCGATCTTTACGGTGTAATAATGTGAAACTACTTATTACTTAAATATTAGTCACACGAAACTCTCGAAAGTAGGTAGGTACACATATTTAGTAAGGAAAGTTTTCTTGGTTGACCCTTACCGTAAAGTGTTTATCAATTTCACGTCAAAATATTTTACCTCTAACATCCTGTGTTCATAAACTTTTAAACAAATACTTGATAAAGACGATACACTGCTCGCCGAAAACCTTAGTAAGATGGACTTAGTTCAAGGGGCGAAATTAAGCCTAGATAAGCGGAAAAGCGGGTACATTCGTGAGGATTACTCCGCGATCCAATCCTTACGCAGGTGTTTGGTCCCACAGTCCCCGACGTGTTTAATATTTCAATAATGCAAATATCCTGTGGGTACTGAGGTTTCTTAGTGAAACTGCTTTTTGTATTTCCATAAAATGACATAATGTAATTAAACTTTTGGTATGACCAATGGTATTTTCGTTCGCACGCATTTTAATTATCTGTTAGAAATTTCTGTGTTTCGTAACCTAATTTAAAGAATAAATAATCATTATAAAAATAAATATTTAAAATAGTGATATTTTTACTGTCAAATGCTATGGAATAGGCCCCATGAAGTATACTGAGTTGCTATTATTTTTCTTTAAATTGTATATTGATTTTGTTGTGCTCACGATATACTTTTATCTCTCAAGATGATTAGAGAAAACTAGCGATTAAAATTACGTTCTCTTTTCAGGGTCTAAACGTCGACAAGCGTACTATAGCCAGCGCTGAACGCAAGCAGAGGACATTTACGGATAGATCTCAGCTGAAATACGCTAGAAGACTTGTAGTGAAGCTCGGCAGTGCTGTGATCACGAGAGAAGATGGGAACGGCCTGGCTTTAGGGCGGCTGGCTTCTATTGTGGAACAGGTTAGTGTGCCCCAAAGAAACACGGCCGCCTGCTGACCCATAAAGTTTTCTTCTGATGTTACGAATACATGCGTAGATGCGATACGACAGTGGTACGGTATCGCTACGAAACACACGCATGACAAATCGAACAACGCATTCATAACCAGGAAGCGGAATTTTATGGCAAATCAATGAGGATCTAGATGCCCCGTAGCTAGATGGAGCGACGATCTGCGTAAGGCGGCTGGCAGTGACTGGATGAGAAGAACCGAAGATCGGGTTCAGTCGGCTTGGGAGAGGCCTATGTCCAACAGTGGACACTTTCTGGCTGATGTAGAATACCTCAAATTATCGAAAAATCTAACAAAAATACAAACAACACACGCAGCGAAAGGTGCGGCGGCATCTCTGTAGTGCACACTTCCAGCCGTACTTCTACTTTGCGGGAGACAACACACGCGGGGGGAAATAAGTATCGCTTCTTTACTTAGTAATAGTAGTTAGTATTTTTTTGGTCTGAGTTTGGCGACTCCCCTTTGTGTGGCTCTAAGTGTACCATTTGCGAGCTCTTGATTTAATTTACATAATTCCGTTTCTTGATTCCAAAATATTCCCCAAAGGTCAAACGAGCAGTCTAAGTAATCATATCTCGCCGAGGGAGGGAGCTGCTGTCAATTGGATTCCCATAATTACTAGGAATGACGATAATGAATTAATATTGGGGCCGGCTGGACCTTATTTCGGAGATCAAATGTCATGGCGTAGATGTTGGGCCTTAGAATATTGAATTTCAGCTTAATATTGTTAAAGAAAATTATTTTTAGAAAGGTGAAGTTTTAAAAAGAAACCTAAACAGAGACAATACATTGGACTTACATAGCGTTTGTAAAGTATTTTTTGCATCTTGAAATAAATAGTGTAATTAATTTCATTAATTTCGTTACTGATATACAAAAGTCTCAAGATCTTTACTAACAATGAGACTACAATTTGTTTAAAGTTTTCGATTTATAAGCAGACAGAATGAAGGTTAGTTACCTGTAGTTACCGTAAATTTCGACATCCTATACAAAACTGACCAGTGCAGTTTATAAGAAATAATATTTTTAATTTCTAAAAGTTGACAACTACTTAATAGATAATTCGTAACTGCGAACCGGTTTTAAAATAATGGTTAATATTGTAAAAAACTTATATATCTATAGTTCTTCTTTGCATTTAATCAATTGTTCTAGGTAGCAGAATGCCATCACGAAGGTCGAGAATGCATCATGGTCTCAAGTGGAGCAGTCGCGTTTGGAAGACAGAAGCTGACACAGGAGCTCCTCATGTCAATGTCCATGCGGGAGACCTTGTCACCCAGCGATCATACTAGAGAGGTTCGTTGTTCATCATCAGATTGTTTAAGTGTACACATCCAGGGACGTGTGTTCATCCAAATGAAAACGCAGGATGTAAAGGGTAAATGGGAAGTGGATTTAGAAGAAACAGCTCCACTCGCAGTTTTAATGATTTGTTATCACGTCTCCGATTCACTGCAAGTCCAATCTCAGCAGGAATGTTGAGCACCTTCGAAGCGGTCATTAGCAGCGCGGTGGGGCTGACTTGGTCCTACCTATTCTTTTTTTCTTTCTTCACGATCACTAGAATGTTCTAGTAGAAAGTAACGGGTGCGAAATGCTGGGACGCGAAGATGATAATATGATGATAATAGTCAGTTCGTCTGTTTCTGACGATGATGGGGCGTTAGACGCTGCCCCTACTGGCTCGCGGTCTCCACTTCAGAACTCGTCTGCCCCAAAGATCATTAGTAAAAGAGAGAAAGAATGGAAGTTCCCTAGAAGTGAAGTATTCACTAACACATTTGAGGCTGTAGAACAACTAGCTATCCATGTTCATTTATATTTGTTTTTTACTTCAGATAATCATATCGTTGGATTATTTTCATGACATCAATAAGATGACGACGTCATGAGTCGTTGGCGCTGACATGTTAAGTGAATGAGTAGCAGTGGTAATGATAAATGACTTACGTCAAAGATATACGAGTATGCAAGCGAATATGTGAAGTAGCAACAGCCGGGAACGATCTAGACTACATTTAAATACCAGATATAGCAAATTATTGTCCTAATTATATAGTTATAGTCCACGATACGTGCGTTACATTACGGTTGTGGAATTATTAAAGTTTAGGAAAAAGTATAAAAAATAAAATAACATAAAAAGTAAAATCCATTTGTTTGCATGATCATTATGATCAAGCAGAGTGTAATTAGCGTTATAGTGAGCAGAGTCGACTGCCCCATAATGTGGCACTCGATTCGGTTACACATTAATAAATAATCGTGTTAGTGTCAAACTTTTAATATTAAGTTAATATCAAGTAACATAGTTGATAAGATTCTAATAACAGAAATATGGACCTTTGAAATTATTTTAATTTTTTTTGTCATTACTCATACTCGGAAAGTAGGTTGAAGTTGCCGGAGGAGCAGGTTGAAAGTAATACTTTTCAGCCCTAGAGAGAATCGTTTTCAACTGACAGCTGTCAAATTATAAAAAAAAAAAATAGTTCTATTTTCACATTTCTACTGAACCATGTTCCATCTTTCTATACAGCCACTCAATTACAGCGCGATGTAAAATTGAAATAACATAAAGTATTAATTAAAGAATATTTTTTTAAATGACCCTAATATAATTTACTTTCAACTATTTTTCAAAATAACATAGATTTGGGCAAAATATTTACAATTTTTTTAATGATGGAAATGAAAAACAATAAGAATAGCTTGCCGGCCACAGAAAAAAAAAAACAAAATAGGCGGGAAAGCCGCAATCAGATATGGATTTAACGCCTGATTACTTTCCTTTTATTCGTAATGAAAAGCACAGTGTTTACCTCGAGTTAATAAAGACTTATTTAGTGCCACGGGACTAAATAAGTTTCACCCCTAGGGTAACCCATGTATTATTTTTAATCTGAATTTGAATTAGTTTAGCATTTGTAGTAATAGATGTTGTTGTGCCCACTTAAACATTGTTACTGCTGCCATTAGAACAATTTGCAAATTATATTATTTATTTAAAGTATGGTACTTATTTGAGACAGCCGTTGTACTTTTATCTTTTTTTAATTTTTATATAGCTGGGGGTAATTAAATACACAGTAAATCCTACATACGTGGTGGAACATCGACTCTGATATCTCAAATATTCAGATTTCCTCTGGTCTATTCCTTTGCCATTTGAGAGCATTCAGTAAATATAAATACAAACACATGGTATGAATTCCTTTTTAACTACGCGCCATTTTTAGGGTTCCGTAGCCAAATGGCAAAAACGGAACCCTTATGGATTCGTCATGTCTGTCTGTCTGTCTGTCCGTCCGTATGTCACAGCCACTTTATTCCGAAACTATAAGAACTATATTGTTGAAACTTGGTAAGTAGATGTATTCTGTGAACCGCATTAAGATTTTCATACAAAAATAGAAAAAAAAACAAAAATTTTGGGGGTCCCCATACTTAGAACTGAAACTCAAATTTTTTTTTTCATCAAATCCATACGTGTGGGGTATCTAAGGATAGCTCTTCAAAAATGATATTAAGGTTTCTAATATCATTTTTTTCTAAACTGAATAGTTTGCACGAGAGACACTTCCAAAGTTGTAAAATGTGTGTCCCTCCCCCCCCCCCCCCTGTAACTTCTAAAATAAGAGAATGATAAAACTAAAAAAAATATATATACATTGTACATTGCCATGCAAACTTCCACTTAAAATTGGTTTGCACGAGATCTAGTAAATAGTTTTTTTTAATACGTCATAAATCGTAAACCACAATACTATTATTAAAACATCGATCAAAGTTACAACGAACTACAATAACTTTTATATTATGTTACTTGCTGCTACGGAACCCTTCATGGGCGAGTCCGACTCGCACTTGGCCGCTTTTTATATATTCTGTAACCGTAACATTTGTTCAACACGGCTAAATAAATCCATATAATATACAGCACATGTTTCCAACTTCCAGGCGAAGTTAACAGCAAAATTGTAGTTATTGTGCTAACGTCAGCGTACCTATGTTTTTGTTGCAGGATGCAGGCAGCATACTGGACCCGCGGGCGGCGGCCGCAGTCGGCCAGTCGGAGCTCATGGCTATGTATGACGCCATGTTCTCTCAGTACAACGTTAAAATCGCACAGGTAAGGCATTTTAATCCGTCTTATGCAGCACTAGCTGTGCTTGGGGCTCCGATCGCATGGGCTACATTTTTTTCTTTTAAGTAAAGTAGAAATGTATTTTCGTGTTAATCATGAAATAAAATACTATTAAATAAGTAATTGCTATGCGTGGCATGCGTAACATGCGTGGTATGCTGGTATGCGTGGTATGCGTGGTATGCGTGGCATGCGTGGCATGCGTGGTATGCGTGGTATGCGTGGTATGCGTGGTATGCGTGGTAAGCGTGGCATGTGTGGCATGAGAGGCATACGTGGCATGCGCGGCATGCGTGGCATGCGCGGCATGCGTGGCATGCGTGGTATGCGTGGTATACGTGGCATGCGTGGTATGCCCAGATTCTTTCCTCGAGGGTTGAGCGCGGGTTGCGGTTTTTTATGCATATTACATAATATAAGTAGGTACACTAGCCTAACCCCAAATTAGGACTTTTTCCTGTGCTTAAAATTTATTAATCAAGGATAGGACAACCTCCAGACCGGGACCAACTTATATAAATTGTACAAAGTTGTCTGTTCCCAGTGGGAATTGAATCCAAGACCTCTGGCGCTGGCATCCAGTGACCAAGTACACAGATTCCTATTTTATTATTGTTGTTGTTGGGATTTTTGGTACAGTAAAGCGTTTACATACATACATACATACATACATACATACATATATTTCATTCCAGATTAATAGTCCTATGAAAACAAACGCATTTGCGTCTCGAAAACAAAATACACAATAGATGGTGTTCCTAAGTGGACTGCAAAGTTTACATGGTAATACAAACCTGTTTTTGCTGCTGGTGACCCTTTCATGTATATGTTACCGAGACGTAAATAGCGTTGGTTTTCATAGGACTATGAATCTGGAATGAAATATACATACATACATACATACATACATACATACATACATACATACATACATACATACATACATACATACATACATACATACATACATACATACATACATACATACATACATACATACATACATACATACATACATACATACATACATACATACATACATACATACATACATACATACATACATACATACATACCAAGTCATACGATCTGTACTATACGTGTAAAATGACCAACTGTATAATTGGCCTATTTAATTTTATGTGTTGTATTGTTTTTAAGTGGACATAAAGGTTTGCATGAAATAAAAAATATATAAAATAAAATAAAGCTCATATCTGTCTAATAACATCTGCTGCGGTCGTAACGGTCGGGGCACTCTTGGCGCATAAAATTACATTAATTAAATCCGGCATGCACGCTGCGGGAAGAATGCAAATGTGACCGACATTGTTTTCATAAACAAACATATTTTTTAGTCGCTGTCCCTGGAAAAAAATATGTATGGTCATTTTTACATAAAATAATAGCAGTTGCATATGAAACTACATTGCATTACACTTTCATATTTTCTTGTTATAAATAAAAACGTAAACTTCGCGTGTATGTACGTCTGTGAATCGGTTCAATAGTTTTTACGTGATGCGTGCACAAACTAACAGACTAACAGACAAACAGATAAATAGACGAAAATTCCAAAAATGATCGAAACGTGTTCTATTGCTTATACTTAGACCCCCAATTTATTTTTTTGCAAATTTGTTCAATGTACAGACACGCGAAGTTTACGTTTTTTTTTTTATTTTGATTCTCGGCTTTTACTATGATACATACAAATTTTTCATTATGGTTCTAGTTTGAAGTAGGTGAGTGCACCGTGTACGGGTAGCTGATGTTGACATTAAGGCGCGTAAAGCGATTTCCACAAATATGCGTTTCTATAAAGTCCTTAAAATAATTTCACTTCCAACTTCCTTACTTAAGTCAGGTGCGGCCCTAGGGCGATGCGAAAGAAGGGAGGGGGGCGCCGAAAACGCAGCGATAGATCATCTGTCTAAAAAAAACCAAGCACCTTAATACCACTTAACCCTGCCCCGCCGGAATAAGCGCCTAATTTTTTTTAACGAATGAAAAATGTTACTTATTGCTGGTTTTTTTTTTCATATCATATCATGCAGCCTTTAGACCTACACTGCTGGACATATGCCTTCCTCTATTAACGCCACTATACCCGGTCCTCGCTACCCGCATCCAGCCGCTTCCGGCCACCTTGTTCAGGTCGTCGGTCCCCTGGCGGCAGGGGCCGTCCCACCCTGCGAGTGCCGATCTGTAGTCTCCACTCTAGAACTCTTAACGGCCGTCGGTTCTCCGACAAATGTGACCCACTGCCCCTTCAGCTATTTTTTAATTATTTTTACTATGTATGTTATATTCAGCTTCTATGTATACGCAAAGCTTATTCACTTTATTCACATTATTTCGACCCGCCTAAAACCACCCCTGTCCGAAGCCAATTAAAAAATCGCAATTTGTGACTTTGAATCGTAACTAAATTCCATTTAAGTCTGTTGAAGTTTAAATTTTTTAACTAGGTGTATCTTTTATAAACTATAATGAAGAAGTAAGCCAGCATCTTGGCTCACTTTTATAGAATTTTTAACTAAGGAAAATAATAAGTGTTTTAATTAACGAACTTTGGGAAAGCTTTCATAATTTTTCAAGTAGCGAAGTACATTTCTTTGCATCTTTGTAGACAGAAAATTTACATTTCGAAATAAAACTTTCGTACTTACATGCTTTAGCATTGAATCAGATTTATGCGAACCTTGCTTAGTATTTTGTGTTTAAGGGATCAGTCGAAAACGGATTCCCTTATAAATAACGGCGTTAAATGGCGGTAAATAAGATATTTATTTTATTTTAATTTGCAAAAATCCCGGACATATTTTCTTCTCACAAATCACCCTTGGGGTATCAAGTTGAAATTAATATCAAATTAAATATACTCAGGTCTGCAATCCCTTGGATCTGTGAAAAAATTAAACTTCCATCGCCGGCCGTCTATGCTGCATAATTTGAAACTCACAAGGGAATCAAAACCTATAGGGTACTTTCCGTTGACCTATACCTCATAACATGAAGCAAAATAATTTTCGTAGCTCATAGTTTCACCTCAAAGTTTTTACCTTCATGATTGACACTAATTGGTTATTAAATTAGATAACAGATGATTAATCATCTGTTTTCTAATTTAATAACCAATTAGTGTCAATCCTGAAGGAAAAAACTTTCGAGGTGAAACTATGAGCTACGAAAAATTATTTTATTCATGGTATGAGGTATAGAATCATGAAATTTGGCAAGAAGCAATGTCTTGTAGGACAAATAAAGGAAAAAAATCAAAAATCTGTTATATCACATATTTCTTTTGCGTTTATAAACTTATTTGCAGTTGGTAAATTGACTTTGGAATTGAATTGAATTGGTACAAAAGTTTGCCAACGACAAAGTTAAGTTTGTCCCTCAATCTAGTTTATCTTTACAAGTTTATAAGGAACCCGCGGTGCGTGAGTCCGTCTCGTACTTTGACTTTTTTTTATAAAATATTCATCAATTACGCATAGGTACTATTTTATTTACTAGATAACAGCGCTTGATATCTCAAAAACGCTAAGTGTGGTTTAAATCATTTTGCATAAATAACTAGGTCTAATTTTTCATAACAAATGGGATTACCCTGCCTTACTCCTAATGGAAACTTTTAGAATAATTTTCTAATTAGTATCTACTACGAGTATTTTCTTAATAAATACAATATTATTTTGTATTTACTTAATTCAGAATCCTTTTGTAAATCGAGGGTTATTTGTTCTAGCTCTGCTTATTAAATTTAGTTTGTGGTGTAGATGAGGTTGTTAGAGTTCAGCTCTTGTTGTAATAAACATTTCAGAATAATGAATGCTTAGTTAGGTAGTCAATAAAGTAACAATCAGTACTCGGTAAATATGTAATTAATAATTAGGAGATGGAACAATTTATATTAACAAAGTTCTCAAATGTCAAAACCACTTTAAAAAATGTAGATTAAAAATATTTATGCGCCTTAAAAGGAATAAATAACGCTCCGGGGTATTGATGACCCACGAGGACCATACACACAAAAAATGCTAACAAACAGACAAACATACAAAAAATCCAGAAATGTTCGAAATGTGTTCTATTACTTATCCTTTGACCCCCATATTTTTTTTGCCAATATCTTCAATGTACAGAAACGCGAAGTTTACGTTTTGAATTATTAGATTTGGTTTGATGTGATTAGATTACATACATATATACATGTGTGTTATATTTTTTTACAGGTCCTAGTAACGAAACCAGACTTTTACAACGAGGAGACGAGAAAGAACCTGTTCTGCACACTGTCTGAACTGATCTCTTTGAACATTGTGCCCATTGTGAACACGAACGATGCAGTCAGCCCACCCATGTATATTCAAGATGACAGTGTCGTACCTGGGACTGGGAAAAAGGTATAAAATAAATATACAAGTAGGTACAATAATACATACATCATCATCGTCATCGCCCAAAGCGCGGCACTGAACCAGATCCTCGGCTCTTCTCATCCTGTCATTGCCATCCGCCTTACGCAGATCGTTGCTACATCTAGCTACGGGGCATCCTACACTACGCCTGCCCAGTCGCAGTCTCCACTCGAGAACTAAAATGTAAACAATTTGTTAATCTTATATTTTATATACATGTACTAATTATCTATCTACATATTTATGTCTAATCCCAAACTATAGGATTTTCTCCTGTGCTATATAACTTAAACAAGGATAGGATAATTCACAACTATAACATCCAGATCAGGACCAACTTGTACAAATTATACATAGTTTACTGTCCCCAACGGGAATCGAATGCGAAACCTCTGGAGCCCGAGTCGAATGACCAAGCCAGTACGCCAACGAGGCGGTGTTAATTTGCACAATCTAAAAAGGACTTTGGTTTAACACCTTAGGGTCAAAATTTAGATTGTGAAAACATAATAGATGATACGTAGGTACGTTTACTAGACTATCCGTGACCTCACTTCAACATGGTGACCTCGTTATCTTAGTGGCCTGGTCGTTAGATTCAAGTGCCAGAGGGCGTGGGTTCGATTCCCACTAGGGACAGACAACTTTGTACAACTTGCTCCTAATATGTCCTTGTCTTAACGCCATAGTGCAGAAGAAAATCCTAGTTTGGGGTCAGACAAGTGTGTGCATATATTTATGTAATATTAATCTGAACATCCTGTCCATCGAAGCTTTTAGCGGAAACCGTCGAACTGGAAAGTTTGAACACATTCCACTGATTAATTTCAAACTCGAGTGGAACCTTTTCACCGCAGAAGGATTTTCATTTAAAAAAAAAAAACATGAAAATAATAAAAGTCGCTGAGTATGTAACAAAACTGGCATGGAGTAAAAAGAATTAACAAAGGAAGTCGCCTTTGTGAAAATATACTTTGATCATTTAAAAAGTAAATTATATACCTACCAACTTGTTTGAGCAAAGATTATGTCTATATAGGTACTCTGAGAATGACCTAGTTACCTATTCAGAGAAAAATACTTTTGTGCGTCTTTTGCAATTGATGAGTAAAAAATTGACAAGCGAAATTGCTTTCCACAGCAATTTCACATCATCGTATCCCCTGAGAAATGAAGTTCTTAATTGATTATTTCCTGGAATGGCTTTGAACGTTCACAATCTATAAAATTTTCATTAATAAACTTGTTGAAATGAAAATTATTATAAACGTGGATTCTGTTAAATGTCCTAGGGTATCGGCTTGAAAGACAACGACAGCCTCTCAGCATTGCTGGCAGCGGAGATCCAGTCAGACCTGCTCATCATGATGTCTGATGTGGACGGCATCTACAACAAGCCTCCTTGGGAGGACGGTGCTAGGATGATGCACACATACACGTCTAAAGATAAGGACCTGGTCGAATTTGGGAAGAAGTCTAAAGTAAGTTCCTAATCGTCTCGTATCCTTTACTACCAGTCATACTTGATTCGTATTCCAAGGCATTAGATGCCTTAATATTTATGTCGTGAGTTACTGAAGTGGGGAATTTGCCCATCTTTGCCTATCTTAATAAATTTCTACTGACCCCGATTGCTTTTTGCAAAAAGTTCATCGAATTCACGAAACCTGTGGTAGCTGACCAGACTTCTACCCACCCTGATTTTTTGTGAAGCATGTGTATATATATGTTTTGGCCCTTGACTGTAAATTATAGCTTGTACCATTGCGATGTGCATATGCTAATTTTTGTATGGAAAAATATAAAAAAATACTAATTCCATGCCAGCGAAGCTGTGATATTCAGTTAGTTTCAAACAGAGAAGGTAATAAAACATATACTGGCATTACACCTGTTTCGTAGGTAGGTACTGGAGGAATGGATTCCAAAGTGACAGCAGCCACATGGGCTATGGCAAGAGGAGTCAGTGTAGTCATTTGCAACGGCATGCAGGAGAAAGCCATCAAAACCATCATCACTGGGCGGAAAGTTGGCACTTTCTTCACAGACTACGCTGTAAACCCTTCTAATTCTGTGGATGTTTTAGCTGAAAATGGTAAGAATTTTAAAACATTTCTCGTAAAAATAATCCATATTGTATTACACACTTACGAAGTGTAAAATAAAATAAACAAAAAGTGAACAAAATCAATAAAAATGGTCTCGTGAATTCGTTTGATTTTTTTAAATTAATTTTCAGCACGATCTGGCAGCAGAACTCTGCAACAACTTTCAGCAGAAGACAGAGCATCAGCTATCCATTCCTTAGCAGATTTATTATTGACAAAACAAGACGAAGTATTGGAAGCCAATGCTAAGGATCTCGAAGAAGCAACTAAAGACGGTCTTGCTAAGCCTTTATTGAGCCGATTATCTTTAAGCCAGGCAAAACTTAAGACATTATCAGTTGGTTTGAAACAAATTGCTGATTCAAGTTACGAAAATGTTGGTAGAGTTCTGAAAAGAACGAAATTAGCAGAAAATCTGATTCTTAAACAAGTGACTGTCCCAATAGGTGTACTGCTAGTGATTTTCGAATCCAGGCCAGATTCTCTGCCACAAGTCGCTGCCTTAGCCATGGCATCTGCTAATGGTCTTCTCTTAAAAGGTGGCAAAGAGGCTGCACATTCAAATAAAGCACTTATGGACTTAGTTAAGGAAGCTCTTAAAACTGTTGGCGCCGAAGATGCTATTTCCTTAGTATCTACAAGAGAAGAAATAAGTGACTTATTAGCAATGGAGAAGCATATTGACCTAATTATTCCAAGAGGCTCATCAGATCTAGTAAGAAGTATTCAGAAACAATCACAACACATACCAGTGCTCGGTCATGCTGAAGGCATTTGCCATGTGTATGTAGATAAAGATGCTGACCCAGCTAAGGTATTAAAAATAGTTCGCGATGCGAAATGTGATTATCCAGCCGCGTGTAATGCGATGGAAACTTTACTCATTCACGAAGATCATCTGAATAGCTCTCTTTTTACGGAAATCTGCAATATGTTAAAGAAAGAAGGTGTGATTATTCATGCTGGTCCAAAGCTTTCGAATCATTTGACTTTCGGTCCTCCACCAGCAAAAACGATGCGACACGAATATGGGGCGTTAGAGTGCTGTGTTGAAGTGGTTAAAGATCTCGATGAAGCTGTAGACCACATTCATCAATTTGGTAGTTCACACACAGATGTTATTATTACAGAGAATAGTGAGTATTTTAATGACGATCATATAACAGATACGGTAATTGTATGTATACAGACAAATAGGAAGACAATTTAGATAACAATAATAACCATATCAAAACAAATATTAATAATGATACTAGAGTAGCAACCAGTTTGTTGTCGCATGATAGATAGATGGTATTTGCTTTAATTGTTTGTCTGTAATTATTTTTTATCGGTGAACTTGAACTGTGATATTACATAAGTCTAGACGAGATAAATAATAATCTAAAAAATGCTGGAAAGTTACATAATTTTTAACCGTAAGCAAGCAGAGGAGGGTAATGATTTTACATCAACATCTAAGTATTTGATTTCATTTATTTGCATTCTTACTACCATGAATTTTCTTCGCTGAATCTCTAGAATCTAATGAAGGTATAAATGACAAACTTGTTTTCTCAAAGCCAACCTTTATTGTTCTCAAAGCCAACCTTTATTGTTATTACATATATATATATATGTAATATTTATCACTATTTGTTACCTGCCATGACAATATAATATATATATCTTCTCTGTCGTTCCCTCACTGCTGAGGATCGCGACCGTATAAAATGCGCCTCCACGCATAGCGGTCATTGGCCAGCCGCACCGCTTCATATAGGGATCTGCCAGCCACCCTCCTCACCGGGTCTGACCACCTAGTCGTACATTCACTTGTCTAATATCAAACTAGGATTTTTTCCTGTGCTATGGGAATTAAACAAGGATTGGACAATTCACAAATATTACTTCTAGACTGGGTCTAACTTATAAACATTGTACTAAAATGTCTGTCTCTAGTGGGGACCGAATCTACGACTTCTGGCGTTCGGGTCCAATGATCAAGACACTCAACTAAGCCAACGAGTCGGCCAATGATAAATATTAGATGTTTAATGAACGTCTAGACCGACTAAAGTCATGACCGTTAACTTTTCTAATTTTCAGACGATTTAGCCGCACGGTTCTTGAATGCCGTCGACAGTGCGTGTGTGTTCCACAATGTTTCGTCTCGTTTCGCTGATGGATTCCGCTTCGGGCTTGGCGCTGAAGTTGGCATCTCGACAGCCCGAATTCATGCTAGAGGTAAACTTGTGTACTTTACTACTTGGCAGATAGGTATATATCCTAATATGCCAGCTAATACCTTTATATAAATTTATGGCTTCTGTTCATTTAAAAAAAAGGGAAAAATTATGAAGGCACATACTTAAAATGTAATAGCACAAACTGTTTCCATTTCATTCAACCAGATAAATATGAAACTTATTTTAGTGCTGTCAAATTTTTAATATGAGCTCAGAATCAATACAATCCATTACTGTCTCTTTCACAATTATAATACTCAAACACAATAATTCAGTAGGTTGCATTAGACCGCCTTATCGCTATAAGAGATTTCTTACCTTTCGGTAGTCCAATGTCAACCTGGAATTCTGTTTTTTTTTATATTCTGATGGGTTTGCGCTTGACCTCAATCTCACCTGATGGTAAATGATGATGAGGCCTAAAGTGGAGCGCGCTAACCTAGAGATGCCTATTCACTCTTCCTTTAAAAAGATCCAAATTGTACTGGAATTGATAGAATAACTATTACGGTTCTATACACGGTCATATATATCTATGCGTTTCTCAATCACTGCCTCTAACAAATTAGGATTGCCACTGTCCTATAGTATCATCCTATCCTACTAATATTATAAACGCGAAAGTTTGTAAGTATGGATGGATGTTTGTTACTCTTCCACGTAAAAACTAGGTACTGAATGGATTTTAATGAAACTTTACAATAATATAGCTTATACATCAGAATAACACATAGGCTACAATTTATAAAGATATTGTGTGAATTATCCAAAATATCAAGTAAGTAGGAAAAAATCTACCATCTGCGAGCTATTCTGGCGTGCGCCATAAAATTATAATTTTAATGTCATAATGTTAGTTCTTTTCTACGCCACGCTAATATAAGCTACTCGAAATACTAATCCTACGCAGACGAAGTCGCGGGCACCAGCTAGTAATATATATTTTTAACTTTTATTTTGAGTAAAGATGTTGCGATTGTGTGTATGTTGAAAATTACTCGTAAGTTAAAATACTGTCTCTCTTACTCTAAACCAAAACAGATTACGTCGTTACTTTCATTCCATCCAGGATTCCAGGCGTAAATTGGACATTGGACTGCCCAAAGGTTATCTGTTAGATGTATAGCGATAGCAATAAGACCGCCCAGGTGCATCAATGCAAGCTAGCTAGTTATAAGTACCTTCTAGTAAAATGATTGGCCTTGATAATTTTTTTTAAAATAAAATGAATTATTAAATAATTATTGCCGTGTGGTTTCCGGTAGAGTAGAATAGGACCACTCCAACTCTTCCCTTGGATGTCGTACAAGGCGGCTGAGGGAATACATTATAAAACATCAATCAGGCCTCCCCAACCAGTTGTCCAGCGCGAGGAGTGTAGGCCAAATCCTCCGTCTGTCTCCGGCAGATGAGAGAGGGTTGTGCTCCTGCAGTGGAGACAAAAATAACTTGATGATGATGATTAAATAATGTATTTTCCATTGATCTTACAGGGCCAGTTGGAGTAGAAGGTCTGCTTACTACAAAATGGATACTCCAGGGAACAGACCACACTGCAGCTGAGTTTAACGAGGGCAAGAGGAGCTGGCTTCACGAAAAGCTACCCATCAATTGACTAACTGAAATCAAATTCAAAGGATTTTCGTTTAGATTAAAAAGATTCTTTAAAAATTAAGTAGAAAAAATTTGATTTGTAAATGTGTAGATTTTATTGTGAATTTAATAATATTTCGTAAGTTGTAATTGGAGAAATTATAATACTTATCTAATTTATAGAAAAAAAAACGTTGTATAGCAAAAGTATGTGCGTTTAACTTACGTATGCTATGTGGTAAAGCATTGATTGTTACATAAATATAATCATTTGACTTATTAAACACTAGCTGTTGCCCGCGACCACGTGGGCAAATTAACTTCACATACTCGTAATTATCAATATTTTCTACGTTTTCCTATATTCGTTTTAATATTGTGCAAGTTAGTCCAGCCAACCTTCACTGTAGGCGAAACCCTCCCTTTGTACTCCTTTCCCCTACCTTCCCCCTACCTCCCCACTACATCCCCCTTCCTCCTCCCCACCTCCCACTACCTTCCCCCTAGCCCTCCTTTCCCCCTACCTACCCCTCCCTTAGCACTCTTTTCCCTTCCCCCTTTGCTTTAACCAACTAAGCTATTGCATCAACTGCCACTAGAACGGTGAATTCTTCAACCTTATGGATCACGTATGTTGAGTACTTCCAGCGCAATCGATCGCGGTTCGTGTCTCGTTTTTTATATTGCTATAGAAGTAGGCATAGTAAAAGAAAAGTAGGAGTTTGCTTTCATAGCCTCGTTGTCTAGTGACTTGGTCATAAGACTCAAGCGCCAGTTGACGTGGGTTCGATTCCCAACAGAGACCCTCTGATCCCATTTGTCCCGTCCCGTTACGGGACAAATGGGATTTACAGACAACTTTCTATAATAGTGCAGCTTGCTTGTGTGTACTACTACTACATATATTCATTAAAGGACTCACACGCACAAACGCAAGCTGCGAATCTGCGACACGTGAGTTCCTATGAAGACATCTCACTTTTCTTGTTTTGTGAAGTAAGCATCTCACATCCTAGTTACGTACAACGACACCAGCGCTTTGTTCCTAAGGTCTTTGTCATTTTGTTCCGAGGTTTCTCTACCTATTCAAGAACTTTGTAACTTGTACAAAACACACAATATCAGTCCATGAAACTTGGTTGTATGTTAGGGAGATACCGTTTGTGTTGAGAACTGTTTGCAACTTTCAACTTTCTGAACAAACAACGTTGAGCGTTGATTTAAATTGTAAAGAAACATATCTGTAATGCGACCTACCCGTAATGACCTACGGCGCCGAAACGTGGGCAGTGATAGTGAGACTAGGCCGGAAACTCATAGTCGCTCAGCGGGCTATGAAGGTAGTACGTTGAAGTGGCAGTAGGCTGGTCCTGATTGATAACCGTTTGTCAGGCGTAATGTTACAAGATGGAGCGACAATCTGCGCAAGGCGGCTGGCAGTGACTGGATGAGAAGAACGAGGAATCAGGTTCAGTTGCGCTTCTTTGTTGAAAGTTTTGATGTTTCTTACTCAATCACGCTTCAACCACTGGACGGATCGGGATGAAACTTGACACACATATAGTATGGTCCTGGAATAGGATATAGGATAGTTTTTAACCCGAAAATAACATCTCATTTCTACGGGAAATCTACTATATATATAAAAGGAGAATGTGTGTATGTGTATGTATGTCCAGCCTTTTCTCCATAACCACCCACAGCCACCAACTCATGGTTGCAGTGGTAGATAGCCCTTGGTAATAAAATAAATAAATATAAACTAAAGATTTTGCTGAATGGCGTTAAGTGCATTTGTGAGTAACAATATTGAGAACTTTTCTAGAATATTTCAGATTTTTCCAGTATGTTCTAAAATATTCCAGAATATTTTTAAATGAACTATGAAAATGTGTGACTGTAATTGGCCCAGAATGTTCTAGATTGTTCTCACAATGTCAAGAATGATCTGGAATGATCTGTTTATAATATCAGAAAAGCGACGATTTGTGGAAGCTGACAATTGTAATGACGGCTATCTGCGGGTCCTTAAAATTCGCACCATACGTAACTTATTCACGCGAACGAAGTCGCGGGCTACAGCTAGTATTAAATAATAGTGACCGAGTTCATAACATGGTAAAAGTGTAGGTACACTTTATACACCTGCGAGAAAAAGCATCACTTTTATCATACTGAGAAATTCAAATGAGAACAACAGGTACTGTGAGCCTCAAAAATCGCGAATCACAATAACGATAACGTTACAAAAGTTACCTTACAATCTAAGTTGATAATAAACAAGGTGATATGTACGATTTGTACAACACCGTACAGTGTTTTGTTGGACATGTTCATGGGCTTTCGTCGCTGACTATTTTTCTTTGAAAACTCAATAATTTCTTTCAAATGTAACATGTTCGTGGAAAAAATACCGTTTCCAGTAGTCTTAACAGTGCTGTACTTAGAACAGTAGCATTTGTGACACCATGAATAAATAAGTAGGTATTTTTATCAGTTAATATTACAGATACTTACAGCAAGGTCAAATGATCCATTTCGAAATCATATGGGTTAAATAAGGCTTAAATTTCAATGTAAGATAAAGGTCCTTTTTAACATGAAACGTCAATCTGACGTAGCATAAATTTAAATTCTGATGGACAGTTTTGAAATGGGTAAGAGAAACAACATTCACGAGGGTGAGGTGAAGATTGATGACGGTGCGGTACAGTCGGCCTGAGAAACGGTTCGTCACCTTAAGGCCCAGTTGACTGGAGAGGAGAGACCTGTCAACGACCATAATTTCAGAGTTTCCTAGCTCCTCTCTACTTAGCTCCAATAACGAAACCCTTGGTCAATCGATACATATGTCTGCTCTACGCATAATATAAAAGTAATTATGTTCACGCATATTAATAATTTCTTTGTTTAATTTATATTTACTTAGGAAGAATAGGTACTTTGGTATTTTGAAAGCGTCGTCGCACATCTAGTATTCGTATTGCGAGCTCATTCGCGTTGCCTTTTTGTCCCCTCCTGATTAGAAATCTAGTTACTTATAACAAAGAGAAAATATTACTTATAGATCATCATTGCATATAACGATCAATATCTTAAGTTTTTAAGCAACTGACGCCAACTGACATAGATTGTAATAAGAAACCCAATTATAACCACAAACTTTTCTCTACGCGGGCTACCTTCTGCAGATCGCACAGGATTTAAATGAATTTTTGAACAACCACTTTCCATGCCGACAGTTCAGTGGCTGTCCAATAATAAAACTACCACATTTATTGGAATATGGACTTTATCACCATTGATTAAGATGCTTTGAACCACCGATTTTGTAGTGAAAGTGTTTGGAACATAGGTACTTTATTATTTTCTGGCGATTGTTATGTTAAAGTTTCCATAATTTTGGACGGGTTTTATTGAAAACTACGAGTATGTATACCTTTGGGTCAACCGGAAACATGATTATGCCGTTAAAGTTTCATATGTTCTAATCCAACTATGCCATATTATATAAATATTCCAGATATTTATATAATATGGCATATATACGTGAAACGTGGAACAAAAATATTCATTTTATGCAAATCGATAGGTTTACCAATTTCTTTAAATGTACCATTAAACATACATCATTATATACCTGTAGCCTGTGGAATGTCTGTCGATGGATGCCCTACGAATCCAGCATAATAACGCGTCGGGCGCTGTTGGGGCTGCCGCGCTGGTGCAGTGCGTCGGGGGTGTTTGCGGACGCACATGTAGACGGGTTCCGGGCCGTGCTCCGCAAAAGGTGCGCCGCGGCGCTCAGTAGGCTGCACGGCAGCGGCAACAGCCTCCTGACCGTAGTAGCGGAGAGGCTGGAGGGCGGTATCATGAAACGCTGGCTCGCGATGCACTCAACCGTTGCTACTTTTACAGTTGCGTGGTACTGCTCCAGCGCCTCTGTCTAGTTTTTGCTTTATTGTATTTGTTTTTTATGTGCCTGTTCTTGAGTGAAATTTATGTAAATTTTGTTATGTTACGACTTACCAGTACGTCTTTAAAATAATAATAAAATAATAAATATCTCAGACATTCACACCAATTATCCAGTCCCAAACTAGGCAGAGCCTGTGGTATGGTTACTAGATAACGGATAGACATACTTAAATAAATATATAAACATCCAAGACTTGGGTACAAACATTCATATTTATCATACGAACATTTGCCCCTAGCGGGATTCGAACCCGCAACCTCCGGTGTGGCATTCCGAGAGCTACCCGTTCCGCCACGGAGGTCGTCACTAACAATATATAGATGAAAATGTCTAAAATAAAAATATTTTATTTTACTTTATATATTTATTAAAAACCTTATGTCCGTGCTTGTATTGCCAATGTTTGTATGATGAACTGCAGAAGGTCTGGAATAATCTATCTTGTAATAGCCAAGTATACCGTGCGACACTTCGACTCCGTGGGATCTTCTGTATCACAGATCTACATATATGATGCTTCCATTCCCTGGAGTCTGCTGCATAAGCTATGATGCAGCTCAGGGATAGGAGCCTGTATTCTTTGGGTTCAGGGTAAGTCACGCCTAGGACACTCATTCGCCTTGCAGCTAGTGCATTGCATTCATACAGAAAGCGCTTCGTTGGCTCGCTGTCCTCTCCACAGGCTCTACAATTGAGTATCTCTAATATAGTCCCATCTTATGCAGGAGGTATCTTACACCGAAGTGACTGGTAAACGCTCCTAGGATTAGATGGACGGTTGTCAAGGAACCAATTTATGGTTTACCGGTACCTACCATTTGTACCAAAAATATTATGTATGTTTGTGATAATTAAAAAATACGAATTGTGGAACCAGATGAAGGAACCCGAGAAATGAAATGCAAGTAAAAACGAGAGTTGTACATACTTAATGCTGTAGATGAATAAATTCTCTTTTATTTTTTTATTTATTTAAACAGGATAAAATTTTGCAACTGCTTTAATATCTTTTTCCGGGTTAAAACTCGCTTAAATAAATCTGAACAATATTGTGAGTTACCTATGCAAAACGTACAAAATGTACTGATATCATAATATATATTTGACTTTAAAGAATTGAAAACTGACCAAAGTAGAAAACATGTTTGTTTCACCAGTGTGTTTACTTTTATTCAAGTTTCGATAAATATCAGTTTCTACTATACGTACCTATCCGTGTCAAATAAATTTTCATTTCAACTCAGATGCTCTGAAACAAAGATAGGTCTCAGAATAGCTCTAAGAGCTAATTTATAGTTTGCACTTCGATGACAGTTCCAGTGAAATCTGAGCAAGAGGAAGTTTGAGCCGTCTACAGCAAAGCAGCCTACTTTGAATAAGAAACTTCAGTTGCTCTTACACGACTTTGATTGGAATCTGCATGTCGTTCAGCTAAAATCTCAAAGATCTCTTGCATATGTAGCCACACGAGAGTTTGCCATAAATATTGCAATGATAAGATCTGCTTTTTTATAACTGTAAAATTACAATTGTAAGTAGGTATATCTTGATTTACCGGATACTAAATTTCTGTCTTTCTTCAATCAAGGATTTACAACTACAACTTACATTTTATACATTTTTAAACAACAAAAATGCGGTACTATTGCTTGCTCTACTTCTGCGACCAATGACTTAGTTTAATTAGATACCTATTTAAAGACCTAATTCGAGTATCATTAATTCATTAAAGTGCATTAACTCCATGTGTAGCAAGAAATAGAATTTATGACCTCGATAATCGCTTGTCATTACTACACCGTTTCATTTAGTTATTTTATTTATTTTCACAAAATCCACAGCACTTTAAAAACAAATACTTATTAATCTAATTTCTATAATAATTTATGTGATAACTGAATAACTCCATATATTAATAATAATTACATTTAAACTAACTAATAAGTAATTATGAGGAGAAAAAAATGTTACAGGCAAAATAACTTTAGCTTTGCGGAGTTGTGTATCGTGCCTAAACCGCAGGCCCACCTTTATTCATTGTAATTATTATTTTATTTGTGCCGTGTGGTTTCCGGTAGAGTAGAATAGGACCACTTCAACTGTTCCCATGGATGTCGTACAAGGCGACTAAGGGAATAAATACATTAAAAACATCAGTCAGGCCTCCCCAACCCGTCTGGCCAGCGCGGGGAGTGTAGGCCAAATTCTCCGTCTATCTCCGGCAGATGAGAGAGGGTTGTGCTCCTGCAGTGGAGACAAAAATAACCTGATGATGATGATTATTTATTCAATCATTTCTTGATACCACTGGGGTCCAATGCAAATATAGATGGCACTGTCGCATTTATAATAAAATCCAATATAAGTATTGTAGATGAAAGCGTACATCGACAAACGTAGGTAAGTATATTTTTATGCGATCTCGAACATAGGTATTCTTCTTCTTCTCCGTCGTTTCCTCACTGCTTGTGGATCGCGACCGTATATAAAATACGCCTCCACGGATAGCGGTCATTGGCCAGCCGCACCGCTTCATAGGTATTAATTAGCAAGTAAAATAGTCTGCAAGGGCATGTTTGTTGTATAAAATTAAAATTGCTAAAAAAAACAAAGTACCTAGGTACCCACATAAATTAACGCAAATATATATAAAGGGATGACAATTGAGAACACAAAAATGTGCGATGGAAATGTTCAATTTCAATTCAATGAATATTCAAATCCACGCACATTTCGTTCCAGATAAACCTCCAATCTCTTTATTTATTTTTTTAGCAAAAAATTCAACCTTCATTAATTTGGGTTTAGATCTAGATTATGGAAACAAATAAAGTCCTTCACAATAATAATTTTATCTTACGTATGGTGAATAATTGGGCCAAACGCCAGTACAGGAGCGAGTTTTATCGCTGCTGATGTCAATCGTCAAGCGGCGCGGTGACGCACAGTGGAGTCCATAGAAGAAACGGCAGCGAATAAGACCTTTCGTCCCATTTCGTAACCAGATTTCGTAACTGGCTACGAAATGGGAAATGTAATTACCCAGTTCGAAGCCAGTTACGGAATGAGACTCTGAAGCGACACTACGGTTGGCAGTCCGCACTACGTACTGCCGCCGCCCGCCGAGAGACTGACGCTATAAGTTAGAAAGAGAAGCACTTATGTTGTTTGTCGAGGATGCTGTGGATGCGAAGATGGTGTGGTGAGAAATAAAATCCAAACTTGTATGTGTATCTAGAGATGAGGCGGACGTGTAAAACATGGATATCGATAATTATCGGATATCGATAATCAATAAAAATATATTAGGTAGTCTAAAAATTATCATTATATTATTTAGTAAAAATTTGAAATTATGTTAACATGAAAATTTAATTTAATTCTGAAGGCACGCACTTAATTTGACAGCACTAAACTAGCTAAAATTGTCATCTTATAGTGAAATAATTTTATTTCATTTTAGAGCTGTCAAATTTAAATCTGTGGAAACTAATTGCGTTATTATTATATCTAACAGTTGCCAGTGGAAAGTGAAACAGTATTCAATGTAAAAAATTAATCAGTTTATTTACTTACAACTATTTTATAAAACTACATTTTTTTAAAATAAAATTTAAATTTACTTAGTGTTAATCAATCAATAAATATAATCATAAAAGATTATAAAACAATATAAAATTAAAATTTCATATTTTTATCATTAGTCATTGCCTGATGTCGATGGTATATGTATCGGCCGATTAGAAATCGATATCCAAGGATATGTGTAAGTTTGGAGATGATAACGTTTGCATTCCAAAAGCTGCAGGGCCTGATAATGACGTGGTACGCGATGTTACTAACGGATCCAAAGCTGCCGGGCCTGATGATGATGACATAGAGCGCGCCGTTTACCGATGGCAAAGCTGCAGAGATTAATTATATATAAAAAAAATTGGGTGTCAGTAATCCCAGCTAAGAACTATTGTATGTACTAATGAGTTTTTATTATTGTATATTTACTTTTCGCTCACGACGGTGAAGAAAATCAAGATAAAACCTGCTAGCCTGAGGAGAATTGACAAATTCGAAGACAACTGAATAGGCTTGCCCCTATTAAATACGTTTACTTTTAAAAACTACTTGCTCTTCCTGGCGACATAAATAATGTAGGCACAGCATTATCCTCAGTATTCGATATTTATCATCGGTAATAATACAACACAATAATTTAAAATGTCTGGAGTACACTCTATGGTGTTTTTTTGCCGTCCAATCAGCTTCGGTGGACACCGCATTAATCCACTTTTCACATAAAAAAATTTTCATTAGGAAATCTAAATTGAAAAAATACGTGTGTGCACGTAAAAAATATGTGTATACTCATGTGCACAACACATCCAAAACACAAAAAACATTTTTTATACTTTTATCGACAAATTTTTGTCCAGCTCTATTTAAACATTTCTGTAAAATTACAAAACTAACAAAATATATGAAAGTACACTTATACATGCTCAATTAATATAAATATAATAAAAATAAATTAATTTCCCTTACTTTTAAGCATAAATTTATCTCTTTAACATGAAAAATGGATAGGTAAACACAAAAAGAATGTTTACCTGTGAAAGTTTTTAGTTTCGGATTGATTTTCTTTTCTCCCCATGCGAAATTTGCAGCGCCTTATCACACATACCATAGCTTACACCTTCACAAAATATTATCCTGCACTCTTATCACAAATCTGAAAGGATTTTAAATTAAAATAGTATTTCAAACTCGACTAGCGCGCAAACCGTTGCATCAATCATTAATGCAACTAAATTCAAGATGCATTTGTCATTTGACAGCAGCGACCAAAGAGAATACAACAGCGACTATATTATCGAACATTTTAATCAGCAGGGTAAAGTGGACACAAGGGCTACAGTTTTGACAAGTGGCTATGTACGCTTGATTAGTATTATGGCGGTTTCTATGCTTATTCGTTCTTCTGAGCAAACACATCATATAACTTTTTTAAATTGTTGACGTTAATGTTGTTCTTATTTCGAAAGTCTATGATCGCGCGCTGGGTGAAGTATTAGCCCAATAATATTATAAACGCGAATGATTGGATGTTTGTTACTCAATCACGCTTTAAGTAGTGGACGGATCGGGATGAAAGTTGGCACACATAATGGTTATGGCCCTGGAATAGGACATAGAATAGTTTTTATCCCGAAAAAACATCTAATTCCTACGGGAAAAACATAATAATTTGTGATGTTAAGTTGTCCGACGAAGTCGCTGGCAACAGCTAGTTAAATCTAATTAAATCTGCTCGCTTATATGAAGTGCAATGCTGCCTCTTTCAGTCATTTTAGAATAATTTGAGGTTTTATCAACATAATAGCTTTTACAGTCATTTCTTGAAAATCATCTCTTTCGAATATGTATTGTTCAATGCGTCAAATTTGATTGTGCTGTGATAACTGAAAAAGTAGGTACTGATTTAACTGACTGTCATCATCATCATGTCAGACTTTAGACGTCCACTGCTGGACATAGGCCTTCCTCAATGAACGTCACCACACCTGGTCGTCTGCCATCTGCATTCAGCCGCTTCCGGCCACCTTCGTCAGTACACCTGGCGGCGGGGCGTCTCACTCAATCCACGGTCTCCACTGCTGAACTCGTCTGCCCCAACGGCCGTTGGTTCTGCGACAGACGTGACCCGCCCACTGCCACTACAAAGGCTTAAAAGGCCAAATGTTGCTTGGACGAAATCGCTAAAAGCGATAAGGCCGCCATTTTACAGTAACTCATCCTTCTGTGTACATTTTTTGTTTGTTATAAAAAATTATATGTATTGATGCACAATAAAAGATATTTGAATTGAATTGGAATTTGATTATATGGACTCGATCCACTGTGCGGCGGGCGAACCTGCTGCCATTTTGTATAGTGCGGATTCCACCGCGACCGTCCGTTAGATGTGCACAGAGCTTTAGCTCTATATTTCAGGAGCTGTACTTTTGTGCCAACATTCCGTACTTTTCCCGTCTGTCACGTCCGTTCTCGTATCGCACACGTTTGGAAGATTAGTGTTACCCGCTCACTCGTAATTGGCTCTCCTGAGTTGAATGCAATATCCGTCTACGTTCGTGCACATACAATTTGGTCGTCAAAGGTTTCATAATTTATTTTACATACTCCTTCACTACAATATCGAAAACGGCTGTACAATAACATAGACTATATGCCAGTACTGCCAAACGATGCTATAATGATTCAGTGTTAAACCGTTTTTCGGCGCTATGATTGGTCAATTTCATTATATTTATAACACCGTTTAGATAACTAATCAGCGACTAACGTTTCTTCTTTATTCTCTAATACTTGGCTGCGACGGCCGGTTACTAAATCTATTGCTCCTAATATATTTCAGCATTGCATATCCATGTATTTCTATTAAATTATTGACTGTACACCGATAATCTTTAGACCAATGGTATATCTACTTGGACGGCATTTATTAAATTTACTCATATTCAATATGTGATACTGAGCATTATAACTGGTTGGACGGCCTCAACGATAGGTATCTATATACTACTAGATGGAGCGTTCCAAACAATCGCTCTGTTCCACGCAAGTAGCCACAACTCTTTCACATTCACAATGAAACTTGTGCAGTTACTACTCAGAACATTTAATTATTACTAAATATTGACGCTACATTCAAATGCGTAGTAACTGCACAAGTTTTCTAAGTGAATGTGAACGAGTTGCGGCTCCTTGCGTGAAACATAGCGATTGTTTGGAACGCTCCATCTAGTAGTCATAGAGATCGTTGGGTATAAGTTACTACTGAGCTTTACGTATAATCTACTCGTAGCATTGGTTTTGGAGACGGTTTTATATTGAATTTTTTATTTTAGATTTGTGGCGGTTAGCTCGCTGCAGTAAAGTCAACAAGTATATTTTGTAGTTAGGGTTGCCTCTTAGAGTACAATTAACGCAAAAATGTAGTCTTCTAGCAATTTCTCGGCTAACCTAGTAGCTCGGTCGTTAGACTCGAGTTAGTTTGATTCCCACAACTTTGTAGAATTTGTACAAGTTGGTCCCGGCCTAGATGTTATATTTGTGAATTTGTTCTTGTCTAAACGCCACCATAATACAAGATAAATGTTAAATATTTATTTATGTAAAAAATATGCATAAAGTTTTATATATTTGTAATTATTAGTCATACATAACATAAAATAAAGCTGGTCTATATTAAAAATAAAAAATTCGCCGTGTGGTTTCCGGTAGAGTAGAATAGGACCACTCCAACTCTTCCCGTGGATGTCGTACAAGGCGACTAAGGGAATACATTATAAAACATCAATCAGGCCTCCCCAACCCGTCTGGCCAGCGCGGGGAGTGTAGGCCAAATCCTCCGTCTGTCTCCGGCAGATGAGATAGGGTTGTGCTCCTGCAGTGGAGACAAAAATAACCTGATGATGATATTAAAATTTATTGTTCAACCCTATTAGTGGCTGAAATGTTGCAACGTTTGCTGGAAAAAGATATATATAAATATGTCACTTTAAATGCAGTACTGAAAGAATTTTTAATGGAACGCGTCCACAAGTTTTACAGTTTGACATGTGCAGAGAATTTTAAAGTTAAACTAGTTTCGCCCTGTTTGCTCAGCCAGTTTATTTGACATGTTTCAAAGCTCCTCTTAAATTAATTAAAAATCCTGGTTTACCGGATATTTATATTCAAACTTCATTTTGTAAGATGGGCGCCCCAGGTTGCAAAATAAATACAGCGGCTATATATTTTGAGTACTAGCTGATATTTGCAACATCGTACGTGTGAGATTCTATTCCCTTTACCACATATTAATAAGTACTATCTATATCTTATCTTTTAATAGGGGGCCAGGCACGCCCGGCGACACGTCGACCCTGTGGGATCTTTTGTGTCAGCCCCTTTGTCTATGCTGTGCTTCCGTCCCCCACAGTTCGTTGCATAAAATCTATTATGCAGCTAAGGGGCAGAAGCCTGTAGTCCTTGGGTTCTGGATAAGCCACACCCAGGACACTCATTCGCCTTGCAGCTAGTGCATTGCATTCTCACAGCAGGTGTTTCACCGTTTCGCTGTCCTCTCCACAGGCTCTACAACTGACAGTCTCTGACAGTCCCATCTTATGTAGGAGGTGCTTTACATCAAGATTAATAAGTACTAACTGTGGTACTACCGTACCTTGGGGCTGGAACTTCAAAGATTCCTTTCTAAGTGTATATGATGGGGCAGTTCAATAGAGGAACAACTCGAGAAACTGTTCTGAGATAATTAAATTTTAAGTTTTTGACCTTCATTAAAATAAAAAAACTTTCATATGGTTTTAGCAGAGTATATATATTTCTACGTAAAGAAGCTACACTCACCTCCCTCCGCCAGTTTAACGTCGCCCGTAAAATAAAGCACGGCGTGTAGTACGCAGCCGGTTAGAAAGAGAAGCACTTACGTATTGATGTATAACGTTCTCTCTCTCGATAGTTTACGCGCACACACGCACGTGTACGGACGGTCTGATGCGCGTAATAGTATGTTCACTTGTATGGAGTGTGGTTTTTGTGTGTATATATCTAATAAATAAAATCGTAAACTTCGCGTGTCTGTACATTGAAGATATTAGCAAAAAAAATTAGAGGGTCTAAGGATAAGCAACAGAACACATTTCGATCATTTTTGACATTTTTGTCTGTTTGTCTGTGAGTTTGTGCACGCATCACATAAAAACTACTAAACGGATTTTGATGGACTTTTCACAAAAACATGGGGCTTAACTTAACTTAACATTTAGTCTTTATTTCATTGCAATCGGCTAACTCAATCAAAAGTTATAGACATTTTTAGTTTTCAAATACATTAGTAGGTAAGGTTAGTATGCAATATATTGCACATAATAGTATTTCCGTACTCAGATTGCGATGAGTTTGGATTACATTTGGAGCTGCGAGTAGTAGTTGGAATGGGAGTAGGAGTGGGCGTGGGCGTGGGAAAGGGGGAGTGGGTGTGGCAGCGGAAGCGGGAGCGGAAGCGAAAGCGGAAGCGGGTGTTAGCGGGAGCAGGAGCGGGAGCGGGTGTTAGCGGGAGCAGGAGCGGGAGCGAGAGCGGGAGCGGAAGCGAGACCGGAGCGGAGAGGGCTCGGAAGCGGGAGCGGGACCGGAGAGGGACAGGAGCGGAAGCGGAAGCGCCAGCGTGGGCGTGGGCGTGGGCGTGGGATAAGGGGAGTGGGTATGGGAGCAAGAGCGGAAGCGGAAGCGGAAGCCGGAGCGGGAGAGGGCTCTGGAGCGGGAGAGGTAGCGGGAGCGGGACCGGAGCGGAAGCGGGAGCGGGATCGGGAATGGGAGCGGATTCTGTAGTTCACGCGAGCGGAGCCGCGGGCACAGCTAGTTCTTAATATTTCTCACTAGCATAAGATATAAGGCCGCCACTTGTACAGTTACTGTATATTTCTTCTACATATTTCTGTAATTTGTGTGCACTATAGTATATTCATTTATTCATTCAGACTTGTATATGGGGTTATATATATTTAAAAGTGTATATGTTATGTAAGTATGCCTCTATTTATTTATTGTATCTTATGTATGTGTATTTAATAACAAGCCTATGTTCACACTAGTTCTTGATTAACTACCTACCCACGTGAAAATAGGACAGGGTAGAAAACCAGGCTTGCGATCCAAATTGAAATTTACTGTTTGCTGCCAAATGCGAACCATTTCTCATTGGTGGGAGTATGTGTATGCCACCCTTGTCACCCAGCATTACTTCGTTTCAGCCAGGTATTAGTGAGTATGGCACTATTTGCCGTTAGTCTTCTGTGTGTGTATGTTAAGATCATTACTGCGATCACAAATCCGCCTGCCGAGCGTGATGATTATGGCAAATCCCCCAATGGACATCTAACCAAAAGTGGTATTCTATTGGGGAGGCCTATGTCCAGCAGTGAACGTATTTAGGCTGATGATGATGATGATGACATCGCGTTTTGCACATTATAAGAAAATTTCTTGTGTCTTATGAGAAATGTCCTATAAATTATATTAGAAATGTATTATTTTTTAATATATTTGAACCATTAGTTTATTATTTAATTTATTTCTAGAAGTGGAAACATTTAATTGGCTCTTTTTTACTATATGTATAAAGTACTTAGTTATATTAGCTGTAAGTTATCTTAAAATAAAATAAATAAATTATTAAATAAGAAATCCAGTCGCATTGGTGGTTATATGAGACCAACATATTACAAGATTTTTATTCTTATATTGGATCAGACACGCGCATTGAATTTTTTCTTGTCTGGTGTCTTATAATGTGCAAAAGGCCTTAATGTTTTGATTTAACGAGACCGAAAAAAATAACGATATTTTTTGGTCAAAGATAATATATACCTTCCCCTTCACTCGTTAATTTTAGCATTTAATCGTATGATGAATATGAATGTTTGTACCCAAGTCTTGGATGTTTGTATATTTATTTAAGTACTAGCTGTTGCCCGCGACTTCGTCCGCGTGGACAACTTAACATTACACATTCTTATGTATTACGTGTTACTAAATCCTAAAAGAAATCTATTAATCTGGTTATGCATTAAAATATTAATATACATAAAAAACATACTATCCAATTGAGAACCTCCTTTTTTGAAGTTGGGTAAAAATTAGCGTTCCGGCGGCGGTTTCGCCCGTTGGACCACAGTTTTTTAGGTTTGCGTAGCCAAATGGCAAAAAACGGAACCCTTATGGATTCGTCATGTCTGTCTGTCTGTCCGTCCGTCCGTATGTCACAGCCACTTTATTCCGAAACTATAAGAACTTACTATTGAAACTTGGTAAGTGGATGTATTTTGTGAACCGCATTAAGATTTTCACACAAAAATAGAAAAAAAACATAAAATTTTGGGGGTTCCCCATGTTTAGAACTGAAACTCTAAATCTTTTTTTTCATCAAACCCATACGTGTGGATAGGTCTTCAAAAATGGTATTGAGGTTTCTAATATCATTTTTTTTCTAAACTGAATAGTTTGCGCGAGAGACACTTCCAAAGTGGTAAAATGTGTCCCCCCCCCTGTAAGAGAATGATAAAGCTAAAAAAAATATATGATGTAGGTACATTGCCATGCAAACTTCCATCGAAAATTGGTTTGAAAGAGATCTTGTAAGTAGTTTTTTTTAATACGTCATAAATCGTAAACCACAATACTATTATTAAAACATCGATCAAAGTTACAACGAACTACAATAACTTTTATATTATGTTACTTGCTGCTACGGAACCCTTCATGGGCGAGTCCGACTCGCACTTGGCCGCTTTTTTTTAAATAAAGTTGACATTTACATTTATCATGAATTAAAAGATTATCATATAATCAATAAAAAAAATTATATTTTAATATTGTGCAAATTAGGTGATATTTCCCCCCTCCAATTTGTCTTTTCCATACCCTTTCTTTCTTTCCTTCTCCATCCCCTTCCCACAACGTTGAAAACCCTTTCCCCCACCCCTTCCCTCTCCCTACTCCTACCTCTCCCCTTTCCCTTAACCCATCCCTTCCTACACCTTTTATTTTCACTGCCCCCTCATCTTTCCTCTCTTACCCTAATCCCTCTATTCTTTTCCATCCGACTTCCTTCCCCTCCTATTCCCTTCCTATGTTGCATATCCAATTAACTGTACAACAAAATGTCTGTCAAACTGCTGGACATGCCTTCCCCAATGAATGCCACAACGCCCTACAGATCCAGCCGCTACCGGCCACCATCTTCAGGTCGTCCATTCACCTGACGGCAGGGCGTCCCACCCTGCGCGTGGGACGTCGCGTCCCACTCTAGAACCCGTCTGCCCCAACGGCCGTTCGGTACTACGACAGATGTGACCCACCCACTGCCTTTGGGCTATGTCGGTCACCTTCGTTATTCATAGGATCTCCTCATTACGAATCATATCCCTCATAGAGACCCCGAGCATTGCCCTCTCTATAGCTCGCAGAGCCACTTGAATCTTGTGGATCAGGCCCACCATCAGTGTCCACGTCTCCGCGCTGTAATCATGACAGGCAGGACGCACTGATTAAAGATTTTTGTCTTTAAACATTGTGGAATAGGTGACGTAAAGACTTGACGCAGTTTTCCGAATACTGCCCACCCTAACTGGATTCTTCGGTCAGCTTTTGAAATTGATCCTACCCAACTATATTGTCTGTCCTAGGCAGACGTACTCCTAAACAGCTTCGATATTGACATTGTCGACGATCACCGGTCTAAAATACCGTGCCACTAATTATCGAATAGCACACTTTTTGTATCGAGACTTGTGGAAATACCTGAAATACATCTAAAAAAATAAATCTATAAATGAGCTTTAAAACATCTCTGTCACTTTCTGTCAAGTTCTTGCATCGACCAGTAATGTTGAACTACACTTTCATACAAATGATATGAAATGAGAGGTCAACTTGTATATCAGCATCCTGACATTTTATTGAGATATAACTTATACCAGTATGAGGCCCGAACTCAAAGCTATTAAACAGTGAAAACGCCGTCAAATTCTGTTCGGCAGTTTCCAAGATTAGCCCGTACATACATACATACATACAGACAGATAAGAAATTTTTTAATTATATTTTTGGACTCTACTGGTCTTCAGTAACGTCCGGGCAGTGAAATTTTTTTTTTAACTTTAATGTACAGATTCGCTTTTCTTTTGTTTTTTCTACTCTTTTATTATATGTATAGAAGATGTTTACCCGTTATCTAGTAACCATAACACAGGCTCTGCCTGGTTTGGGACTGGATAATTGGTGTGAATGTCTGACATATTATTATTAAAGACAGCAGTGCATGTTATAATGAAAACAAACTGGAAAAATATATGTAGAAAATAGAATAATTCTAGAACATACCTACTTATAATTATCTAACTAAAATTGTATTTAAAATGCAGCTACACCACAGACTTCTCTGATGGGTCACATCTGATATATTACGCGTTTGGCGTCTATAGATAAACGCCAGATGTTTATCAGAATTACTCACGACAACCGTTACAGAGTACAAAATGAAGTTTATACTTCGAAGGATATTGTCTGAATGCTTTTTTCAATTTAATATAATTTTTCAATGTAACATAAATTCTACATATAACTGTCTAATCCCAAACTAGGATTTTCTCCTGTGCTATGGAAATTAAACAGGAAAGGACAATTCACAAATACAACATCCAAACCGGGACCAACTTGTACAAATTATCTGTCTCCAGTGGGAATTGAAACCACGACCTCTGGCGCTCTCAAGTCCAATGACATACCCACTAGGCCAACGAGGCGGTCATGATTCAGAGTACCTTTGGCAGACGGTTTGTACCAATGTTACTCAATCACGCTTCAACCACTGAACGGATTGTAATGAAACTTGGCACAAATATAGGTTAGATCCTGGAATAGGACATAGGATAATTTTTATCCAGAAAAAACGTCCCATTCCTACGGGAAATATATAATAATTTGTGATGTTAAGTTTTTCACACGGACGAAGCCGCGGGCATCAGCTAGTATTAAAATAAATGACAAAATACACTTGGTATAAAATAATCACAAATTAAGTTTAACGTTGGTTTGTACCTACATATGGCCTGTGTGAATCGCATTTTAAAAGCCAATTTATGTAACCTATACAAAACATAAAAAAAATAAACAAGATCTCTACATATTTACTCAATACAACATTTGCAGTTCGTATATATGCGTACAATGTATTTAATATATTTCATTCAAATAGCTCCACTGGTCTAGACGCCAGACCTACCGACATACATACATTTTTAATTTATATTCCTGGGTTTTCCACTCTATATTTCAGTCCAAGTCAATAGTCATATGAAAACTAACGAATATGCGTCTCGAAAACAAAATAAATAATAGAATGTGCTCCTAAGTAGACCGCAAAGTTTTCATGGTAATTCAAACTTGTTTTTGCAGCTGGTGACCCTTTTATGTACATGTTACTGAGACGCAAATAGATTTGGTTTCCGTATGCTTTTTGGTCTAGAAAGAATATACTGAAATACCTAAGTGTAATACAAAAGTTTCCGTTTAATCCCGTTGAAACGTTTTCGCGCAAAGTTAAAACTTTGGTTGATGGACAAAGGATTTTATTCTGTAAAGGGGCTACTTTGTCCTAATACTTAGTTTGTAGTGTCTTTACTTCTAGTTTTAACAATAGGTAACAAATTATTGGGCTCGATTCTGAAGGCGCAATGTTAAAATTTTACAGCATTAAAACTGTTGATATCGTTGTCACACAGTATTATGAAGATAAAGACGAAACCAATTTTAGCGCTGTCAAATTTTAAATGTGTGACTTCAGAATCGGGCCCATTGTGTATTTAGACAGTTTGACATATTGTAATATTATATGCATACGATTTTTTGTTGTTGTTATAAATAATCTCAAATTACTATTAAATCATTTTTATACCTAATTATTGTATGTCAGAAATGACTAAATGTGCTGGATATATAAAATAATCTACCACCTGTGTACCACATTTATAGCAATAAATATTTATTTCATTTCATATTTATATTTCATTTCATTTCATTTTTCATTTACAATACTTCCTTCACTCCTGTGAGGTCCTGTGCTCCTCTATTGTCGTTCGAAAGTAAGAATATAAATATCGTACTTAGATTTTTTTAACTTTCTATCAAGCAAACGACGTTACATATTTTATGAAAAAATATTTTTCCAATCTTCTTGTTTTCCGGCATCGTTCATTACAATTCAGCGCACCACACTCATCAATATAAATTCAAAATTTGAATTTTCGTTAACTTTACCGTTATTTTCGCCACTGACACATAAAAAATAAGTTGGTGGCAGCAAATATTGAATTCAGTGATTTAGCAAAACTACTAGGGAACGTTGGCACGCGGTATACAAACACTGTCTTCCTAATTCAGTATTTTTTTTTATGATCGGTACCTCAATTTTTCAAGAAAGAGCGATTATCCAGTACTTAAGTACTAATTTTTAGTTGCTTGAATTGGCAATAGGGCGTTGCATTATTATTAGCTGCCTTTGTCAACTGAGATTCGGAACCTGCAAGGACACATTCTTTTTTTATCCAACAATTTTATGACATTCTCGCATATTTTAATATTTGATGATACAGTCAATGTCATCTATAGAGTTAATTAGAATTATTTCTTTGTAAATAAAAAATAAAATATAAATAATATGAAAGTAGTTAACGTCGACAGGCTGGTGTTGTTGGTGAATTATGATGACGCATTGTGAAACTGCTGGAAAACATGTATACACTTCGAAAGAAAATATATTTCGGTTGTCGTTATAAGTATTTATCGATTGTGTCTAATTTAGGTTCCATTGTAACCTTTCCCAACAAATGTGGCACGTCGTCGGTCGCAGAAATAAAACTCAAAATAACTTATTTCGACATTTGACTAGAACAGAGTGAGTAACTTTGCCGGTTGGAATGTATTTATATACAATTTTCGAATAAAATACCGGATTTTTTTTCGTATTTCTATCGCTTATTCGGTCGAATAATGACTTAACTGAAACTAAATGTCAGTTGAAACTTGATCTTCATTGCTATTTGAAAACTGTTCTCTTGCGTTTAACAATAAAGCACATTTTTCAAATATCAATAGAGATCAAGTTTTAACTGAAATTGATGGCAGATACGATCATTATCCCACCGGATGTGAAAATTTTTGAAATATTGTGATTTATGTTATGACCCATGCTCTAAATATAATCAATCAATTTACGTAATAAAAACTGTTACGTGAGGTTCCTAATAATTTTTATGTTACTTTTCCGGAAATATCTCGGAAAATAAGGTTTTTTTCTGAAATTTACATAATCTTCCCATTATTGATCAAAAAACCTACACTTTGTTGCATATTTTAGCTCAATAAGTCCAGTAGTTTTTAAATAAACAGAAGTACAAAAAGATTTCCGTCTTCCTATAGAGGAATTTCCTATAGAGGAAAAATTGTGTAGCCTAATATAATTGAAGGGCTGGACTATATCCAGCACTACACAATTTTTTTGTCACCTACGCAAAGTGAGTATCTACGAGTATTACATTTATAGCATGGCACCCCCCTCAGCACCCCCGCAACGTCACAAGCCAATGCTTCAAGGTTTTGGGCGCACTTCATCCAATCAATGCGTCTAATTATCCCGCCAACGCAACGCTGGCTCACCACGTGACGACGCTACGTCGCGTCGGCCCAGCCACAGTAGCATCCCACAAGTACAGATACACATGCTCATTAATAGTACGAAAGCATGCTAATTTCGAGCAAATACTACCGTAAGAAGCACGTGCTTTTAATATACATGCTAATTTTTAGCATGCTACTAGATTCAGTAGCCTGCGAGTGTTAGCCGGTTGATTTTCGAGCATGCTACTTGTGGTGCGGGTGGATGGGGGTGGGCTAGTAGCACGTCTGAACCTATATGCTTATTAGCATGCTATAACTGAATAGTTTTGTTGAGTTTATATTGCAAGAAACATCAAAGCAAATGTAAACTCGCCGTGAACATGCTACAATTACCCATCCTTATATTTATTTATTGTCTGTAGGGTCTAGCATCTGATTACTCTATATTTTATTTACACTATCTTCTATTGTGATCAATATATACTTATTTTTAAGTACCTATGCATCAGACATATTAATTACGCCATAATTATTACGCCACGATAACACCATGAGCTTCGGAAACTCCGAGCTAGCCTGCGACATTATTTTTCAATCTTAAAGGATTACTTTCTTTTAAACATTATAATGCAGCTCGGTACAGAAGTGTTGTGAACATTCCTCGTTAGCTTCCACCATTATATTGTGCGAAACTTCCAGTTTCAAGCGTTCAAAATCTATATGTGCTTGAAACTTGACTTCTCTCAAGCAGAGCGTAGTGTTAATGGTCCTTCGTCCTCACATTAAAAGTACTGGAGGGTCACATCGTTAAACGACGATTTTATAGTCGCAATCTCAAGTGTCTGCCGATTTTTATAACCGCGTTTCAGTATAGTAAAATTCCATTTATGATCTGTTTTATAGGAATCCGGTTGGCAAATAGAGTAGGCGTGTTTATGTAGTTGGATGCAAAATCGATTTAAAATACATTCTGGTTGAAAACTAGCCGGTCGTCCCATTTGGTAATCAAATTTCGTAACTGGCTCAAAATGGAAAATGTAGCTTCCCTGTTCGAAGCCAATTACAAAATGTTATGTGTGATCGTGACATGTCGTATCATATCGTGTCGTTTAGTATCGTATCGTACCGTACCGTACCGTATCGTATTGTACCGTATGGTATGGTATGGTATCTTAACGTATCGTATCGTATCGTGTCGTGTCGTATCGTGCTGTATATTAGTTTTACAATTTACCATTTCCCCATCCCCTTTTAGTTGAAGGTCAAAATTAATAGCAAGAATGGTGTTACTGGTTACATTACCGTATTTTCTCAGTAATACCTACGATTAATTAGAAATTAATGTCAATACACATATTTCGCAAACCGGAACTGACATTTGATATTTCCCCGAAGATATTTCCGAGGTCACGTTTGATTTCGGACAAGGTAATTCGTTCACGAAGCCAGAAAAATTAGAGGTCACATGAAGAAAGCTATACGATATCATCGATGGAGCAATGGGGAGATACGGTATATCATGTCGAGGGGTCTGAGTTCGATCCTCGGTCATGACTCATGACATAGGTTAGTCAGTGAGATACGATAAATGACAAATCGTTGCTAATTTTAACTCTATCACCAGACATGGGAATTCTCGGGGCACGAATAAAGGTCACATACGGATTAAATGATAACTATATGCATAACTTGCACGAATCAATAATCAAATAGTCTTAATAAATTTTTAGGTTCTCCTCCCCACTCCCTCCTCCCTCCCCTTCAACTACTTAATTCAGCGGACAAAAATGTCCATTTGACCTACTTCGTTATCCGTCAGTCGGTTAGCTGTTGATCTTTCTATTTGAACCCTCTCTTCCCCATTATGAAAAGGAGTCAATAACTAAGGGAACGTACCCAAACTACGTGACACATTTAAAAAAAAATTAACCCCCTCTTCGGTGACAAAATAAGTGAGCAGCTCTAGCAACTTATCCAATAGTAATAAACAGACATCGGAATTCTCTGGCACGAATAAACTTCACATATAGAGGTTGAATGATGATATAATTTAGCGATTTTTTAAAATATCGACGATACTTGCATCATTTGCCACAATTCATACGTAGTTTTCGTCACGTAGTCGATATCCTCAGGTCAGCTGATTGAAAACTTACAGTTTTTTCTTCTTGATAATATTTTTTTTACTTGTAATTACATTATGTACACACACTCTTGGCGTCACATGGCAAGCGCCGTATTATATTAGAAACTTTAGAACCTCCACCACTAAGGGGTTCCAAAAGAAGGCAACAGCAAGACTTTGTTGCTATTGGTCCGATACGCGTTTGGTCCGATACGCGTTAGGTCCAATATGCACTTGGTCTAAATACGCAATTGGTCCGAATATCATCAAACTTGGTACACTTAGTTTTAAAATTGCTGAAGACTTCTTGTGTATTGAATCTTATGATATTGAAAGAGATAATTTCACTTCAATTACTCTTTATTGCACGTAAAAAAATAAAGAGATAAAATAATAAAGTAACTTACATACTTATCTAGGCGGTCTTATCGCTAAAAGCGATTTCTTACAGACAACCTTTGGGTAGAGGATAAGAAAACAGAAAAAGGTAGGTGGTTCCCATAACGTTAGAATATTTTTGTACATGTTAGGTAGCGTAGTCTCTTTTGAGGTCGTAATATTCCCTTATCTTTCATGACAATTATTTCACCCAGAAAATATGTTACAGTCACTAATAATTTCTAATCCCTAACAAACGCGCAGTAGAGATAAGGGTGTTATGTAAACTAGACGAAATGGTATAGCAATAAAATTCAGAGATCCCTAACTCTAATTTAATAAGGGTACTGCGTAACTACGCGACGCTTAAAGCCTTGAAGTTACGAATGTATTTGGTAGTCAAAGAAATACTTATTTGCCAGTTATATTTATGTCCTAGCTATTAGGTCCACTCTTTCCCATCAGCTGGATGTTCTTGGAATAATAAAATTCAAGTTCATGTTGTTGCTCTTGGGGTCTGCTTACAGGAACATGGAGAAATTAGTAGCTCAGTGATAATTTAGAGGTGAATTAAACACGAAGTAATAGCCGCAGTCGATACAATTATTTATTATATTTTTAAAATCAACGATCAAGAGGGGCAACGTCGTACGTCAGCTACATAAGTGCTATTAGTTAGAAAGAGAAGCGCTATCCTCGCACGCTCGCTGCTGACAGCCCTACAATAGTTCACTCACACACACAAACAAGTACGGACAGGCTGGTGCCCCTGTAGTTAAATCTGTTCGCTTGTAATGAGTGCCCGGGGGTGGCATATGACGATTAACTGCAGTCCCTTGTCTTGATTGGTTAACGGAATGTTGAGAGGAATTTGTCACCTAGTTTACCAAAGTAACAACCTCAGCATAAACTTTTATGTTAGTACCAGGCGCGTGCCCAGGGGGTGGTCAGGGGGTCATGACCCCCTCCCCCGAAACAGCGTGGTTGGTAAAAAAACAGCTCTAATGATAAAAATTTAACACTATCCACGACTGTGCAGTGACTATTGTTGTAAATGAAACCAAGCTTGGCTAAAAACTGATTTATTATAATATGTCAGTATTATATTATATAACATCCTTCATTTCCTGAGAAAATAAGTTAATTTGCTAAATTATTTATTTAAACACTTATATAAAAACAAGCGATATTTTTATATATATAAATCTCTATACATACACTTGTGTAATCCCAAACTAGGTTTTTTTCTTGTGCTATGGAAATTAAACAAGGATAGAACAATTTACAAATATAACATCCAGACCGGGACCAATTTCTAAAAAGTTGTCTCTCCCCATAACCTCTGGCGCTTGAATCCGATGACCAAGCTACTAAGCCAACGAAGCGGTCAGTAGTAAAATCAATAGAACAATACTATAACCATATTTTATATATTCACAATTGTCACAATGGCCCCATGTATTATTATTAGTACATAATATCATCCTCCTCATTTGACTTGACCGACGACCCCCTTGTTATGAAACTGGGCACGCACCTGGTCAGTACCTTACCAAATTAAAACGATCTTGTTACGTTTATGACAGCCCATAAATCATAAATCGTATCCTATTGCCCATGAATAGTGGAATATTCTATTTATTTTGACCGAGTTTATGTCCACTTGGGGAAAGTAATAGCCATAATAAACCCAATTGCTTTAACAAAAGTGCAGAAACTGCTGACTAGAGACTGAGTCCTTCTAAGTCCGTATAATGTTTGAAACAATACAGATTGTGCAATGGCCAATAAATGTGGTTGTGTGAGTGGAAAAAAATTCCGTTCTTCCCTACTAGTAGGGACAGACCAGTAGGGATATGTGGAATAGGCCAATAAATGTTATAGAACCTAAATACCTTTTACTATATAATAAAAAGGTGTTTGTTATTTTTTATTTTGACTGACAGCAGAGGTTTTTATTTACATTCGTGTTATACATTGAATCTTTAAAGAGATATTTTTTCATAAACGGATATTTTGTATTTGTAAACAAATGTTTTAAATGTAGCGATTTCTTTTTTCGTATTTTTTGGTTACTGCTATTATTTTTCTTTGAATTTTCCTTTAAATCATATACTGATTTTGATTTGCTTACAATATCAAGACTGTAACGTCAAACCGCTGGGTCTTAAATTCGAAATTGTATTGAAGTGTACAATGACGTAGGCAACCACTGCGAATTGATTTTTTGAAGTTCTCCTCTATGTCTAACTATCGCAGCTATACGCCAAACGCTTATCAGAATATGTCATGTGACCCGTTCGAATACATCATAGATATCACAAAATGACTTTGTAGTAGATATTAGCCGAAATGCTTTTTTTTAATCTATATTTATTTATTGAGGGTTTCGTACAAAATGCTGGCCATGTCACCCTCGTAATTACAAGACCTTATCTCACTCTATCTCCGATTTAGCCGAAATGCTTACGGAGTAGACTGTCCTGTGCGTTAGTCATGAGATACATAAATACACACGTAATGCTCACGCGTTGGTCCCAGAGGGGTAGGCAGAGACGATGAATCGCCATCTTGTCCAATCTAATGTCGCAAAAGGGCTTTCCTTCGCCCGCTTTTCGCCCCGTGATACCTTTGACGTAAAGTCATGAGATGATGCCTTTAAATCATCATGTCAGCCCCTAGAAGTCCACTGCTGGACATAGGCCTTCCCTAACGAACGCCACCCCACCCGGTTCTCCGCCCTCCGCATCCAGCCGCTGCCGGCCACCTTCTTTAGGTCGTCGGTCCACCTGGCGGCGGGGCGTCCCACCCTGCGAGTGCCGATCCGCGGTCTCCACTTACACACTCACACGCCTTTAAATCAATGGTTTTTAATCAATCGTAACATTTTACTAGGCTATTTGGAGTGCAACTTAGAACAGTGTAAAAATCATTAATTTTGTGACAGGTTTTCCAAGATCCTGTTGAATTTGGTTAACAAAGATCTAAATGTTAAAAAAATCCAAATTTATCACTAAGGTGATATTGGGCCCGATTCTGAAGGCACAATGGTAAAATTTGACAGCACTAAAACTGTTGCTATCCTCGTCACACAGTATTATGAAGATAAAGACGAAACCAATTTTAGCGCTGTCAATGTTTAAATGTGTGCCTTCAGAATCACGCCCATAGTGTTAGTTTCGAGCTCTAAAAAGATAGTAACTCTGGAACAAAGGACCGTCGGCCGATTCGTAATCAAGAATCGTTGTCAGGAGCTGCTCATGAATAGTAAATAGAATCATTGCGCTGTCATAGACCAATAAAAACTAAATGTTTTAATAGCTAAGTCAAAATGCCTACACTGAATGATAATTATGCTAAAGGCGTATTATTTGCTAACTTTTTGTTATATTCTTTTTTTTCAGCTACATGGCATGAAATAGTGAATACCGTAGTTCATCATCATCAGCCTGAAAGAGTCCACTGTTGAACACAGGCCTCTCCCAACGTGCGCCACTGACCCCGAGTCATTCTTCTTCTCATTCAGTCGCTGCCAGCCGCCTTACTCAGAATACCGTAGTTCGTATGTACCTATTTCTGTATTACTATAAAAATAATTTTATTTCAGATATAATAAACAAACAAAAACCAGGTTAAAGAGATCCTAAAAATAGTACTCCTATTACGCAACTTCCGTTCCTTTTAAAAGAACATTATTCTATTATACGATGTCCCAAATCCCTATATAAAAACATACCAGGAAACAGTAAAATGGACCGTGTATATTCTGGCAACATTATGTCTGCTATATTGCTGGCTAATGTCTCCGGGCACGCAGGAGAAGTGTCGTTGGATTACCTTTTGTGTAGGTACTCACGTTATAGCGTAGGTGTATTACTCCATTAGTCTGTGGTCTACCTGTTTACTAAATATTTGTTGGCCTATTGAGTTTTATGCAGGTATTCTTAGAAGCTATACTCCTTAGTCAAAATCAAAATCAAAAATCAAAATATATTTATTGCCTTAACAGTATTTTACAATAGTTATAACGGGGCCGGGACTTCTTTTTAAGCGTAAAAGCCTGTGTTAAGAAGCCCCGCTCTTCCTAATTATTACATACATAGTAAAGACTCCTAAAGATACAAAAATATAAAAATAATTTAAACGATAACTAAGATTAATTAATGTGAATCCGCCAAAATACATGTTGTGTGTGTGTGTGTGTGTTTGTGTGTGTGCGTGTGTGTGTGTGCGTGTGTGTGAATGTGTGTGTGTGTATGTAAGATATCTTTAGAATACTAATTATTATGTAATATATAGTAGAAGTGATTCAGTTTCTTCCCATGTTTTAGTTTTTAGACCATTAGTTATAAGTCTTTTACATTCAAGCAAAGGTTTTTCATAAATCTTTAATTCCTTGTTTATTTTATTGTAAAGGTGGGCTGATTGAGTACCACATTGAATACTAGCAAATTTTGTTTTGACTCTAGGAACGTGAGCTACTGCATGTCTATTTCTTTTTTCCAGAATGCTCTGATCAAGTGGGAGCATTTTATGTAGTTTTAAGACACTATGTAAAATATACAGTTTCCTTACAGAGAGAAGGTTACTTATTTTGTACAGACTTTCAGTGGGAAATCTTAATTTCTTAAAATACGTTAGTAAAACGAAAATACCTTTTAATCACCCACTGTCAGACTATACACGCAAAAATGTGTCTAAAGCGCTCGACTTAGCGTTGTTACTCCGTAAACAGCGTGCGATGTGCGGAGGGTAGCGATTGATGTGCAACGCAGCGTGCAAAAAATGTGTCTAAGGTGCTTGTCTTAGTGTTGTTATTACTCTATACCGGCGAGGCAAGAACCACGGCGGGCGGCGCGAAAGTGTAGATTCTTATCGCGGTAGGTTCGATTAAGTAACGGAGGCCTGGCTAAGCCTGTCAGTTGTCTAAGTAGATAGAAACTTGAGAAATACAATGTTTCAAATTTAGAATCAGTGAAACATAATCTTAATTTGGTACTTTTTCATCCTAGGATAGCACCCGTTTTATGATTGACTGACAAAACAAAAGTTTAAATTAAGCTTTCGGTCCGGAATCAGCTGTCGTTTTGTTTCTGTTAATAATTTGATTTTCCTAACAGGCTTCTTCGGTTACTATTGTTTTCTTAATTTTAGTATTTTGGCTTTGAACGCTTCTTAGTTCACTGTGACTTATGGAGTTTCTTCCAAGTTACAAGGTTCAATTTGCTTCGTTATTCCTCATTATTTTATCCAATTTTTATTTATTAAGGCCTTCCGCTAATTAAGGTAATTATTAAAGTTTGTATAAACATTAATTGGGCCTCCATTCGAAATTTGACACTAAAATATTAATATTTCATATAGTATGTTACGTACGGTATATGTATTGTATTATAAACTATATATGTATGCATAGGTATGTATCTAAGTATATTAGTATGTAATATATTAATGTAGGTAGTATATATTATAAGCATTATCAAGCATATTTATGTATTAATATTTATTATGTAAATTTAATTGTGTAATATTTTTACTAAGTATTTACCATGTTCTAAAATTATAAATTTCTCTTCTTTCACCTGCAATACTCTGTCGCTATGTGTTTCTTATTTTCCTTCTGAAAGGTTGCCTGGAAGAGATCGCTTTAAGCGATGAAGGCCGCCTTTGTACACTTTCCAAAAATCTGTACCTATTTTATTGTTATCCTTAATTTGTGTGCAATAAAGAGTTTATCTATCTATCTATTTCATCACTGTTATTACATTTATTAATCAGAAAAGTCCTTCGTCACAAGTAATCCCTTTGCTGAGCAACATGTACCTCCATCCTCCTCGAGGTACGTTTTCAGCAGACAGCCGTGTCTAGATTCCGATGTCTCTAAAACGTTTGAGCTCGTCGCGCCAACTATTGTATCTAATAGTTCAATAGTTCAACCAAATAGCTCAAACGTTACAGTATATTGGTATTATAATTATTAAGAACTTCAGTTACAAAATTAACCCATTTCCTACCTATCAGGTTACTAATAGAGATCTTAGTTTCTGGTTTGTAGCTGGTTTAAATTCATCGTAGCCGTATCTAAATCAATTTCCCTTTCAGGGGATTTCATAATTTGTAAAGTGTAGATATACTTAGTCGGTGTTCTGCAATAGGCCTTACACCGTGGCGTTCGCAAGAAAGGTCAGAGGAGATCGCTAATGGTTTTCAGTAAATTGTTTTATTGTTGTCTTGTTGTCGTGAAAGGGATTTCGGCTATTCACTGAACGGATTTCCTGTTGCCCATAATATATTATGTAGTTCTTGGCTTTTGTGGAGTTATTCGTTTCTCACCTGACCTTTAAGTGTTAGATACAGGATTTAGAAAACCCTACTTCGGTGTCACGAATTTCTGCAATTTGCATTTATACGATTCATCATCATCATGTCAGCCCCTAGACGTCCAATGCTGGACATAGGTCTTCCCCAATGAGCTTATCTAGCTTATCTTCCCCGCTCTCCGCATCCGGCCGCCACCTTCTTCAGGTCGTCGGTCCATATAGCGGTTGTAAATTATGGTTGATTTATATCATACATTATTGATTTAATGTTCTGTGTTTAATGCGATGCTTCATGCCACAACTACTTATTTTATGACCCGAACCACATAACACTTAACTCTCGTTGATGTATTTCAGTAAACTCCATTTCTCAGTCAGTTCAGCTTTTAACGAAATTCACTTTCTGCACTGTTGAACTTCCTCCTTAGTATTGTCGACTTGGGAACCGTTATTTAACTTTGTTGGCATTTCCGGCCAATATTCAATAGCTACAAAGTATTATATAGCGTAACGTTGTTTAATGGATGACTGCACGTCTTTATTCCGCGGGCTAAGGACAAATTGGAGAAAATTGACATTTAGAAAGATAAATTCTCGCGGTGGGTTCCTTGAATCGCCTATCTCAATATATATTTTTAACAATATTTATTTAACTAAGATTGACAGCGATTTTGAAGCTGAGTTGTGAAAAATGTTTAATTACCTACATTCTCCCACTCCTGATATGACTGAACATAAGAATTCCCAATAGAAATGCCGACTTTGGTAAGCTCTCCATTAGGGGATTTGCCATAATCACCACGCTTGACAGGCGGATTGGTGATCGTAGAAATGATCTTAATATACACAGGAGAACGTTGCGTCTACGGGTAATAACAGCCACGGGAAGATCGTGGATGCCCCACGGCACACGGCATCGTATACCACCGGTAAACTGATTCCATTTTATGGTGGTAATAACGATTTCATTAAGTTAATGAAAGCACGTCGCTCTAAGATTCCTGTTTTAGCTGTTACTACATAAAGGAAATCTTTATGAAAAGAGTATGTATATTTAAACTTGAAGAAGAATGATGAACTTCACTTACAAAAGCATGCAGGTAATGAAAGCGGGACGTTAAATACACATCGTATTCAGGTGAGTTTCTAATGAACTAATTAAAACTTTACTTCCGTTTCTTGTTTGAGTAAAATTTTAATTACGTTATTATTAATTACCCTGCGGTTGCAGGTGTACACTGCCCATCCTAGGTGCAACTCCTTAGTTGATTAACGACACCCAAAGGAAGATTGGGGGTCGCCCTATTGCACCAAATGGCAACGATGCGGCAACACATTACCTGTCACTGTGTAACTCTCTACCGAATAAATTTTATTTAATTTTTGTTAGGTACAACGATTTAAAATAATTAATAATTCGTTTATTTGCACAATCAAGAGTTATAAAGGTATTACAATATTTATTTTAGATCTAACATGACTGTCCTGGTATGGCAAAACAATGATGAGGGTAATTTTTTTTAAAACTTACTTAAATCTAACATTTTGTCGGCTAAATACTCATTAATTGTGTAATAATATTTCTGTATCAGTAGTTTTTTAACGGTTCGTTGGAAAAGCTTGTCTGCATTAATTTGTTTTAGTTTTTCAGGGTGTGATTGAATATAATGCAAATAGGCACTATCCAATTGCCTTTATTTAATCTAAAGAGATATAAATCCCTAATTAATTTTTCAACACAAATTGTTCTGCAAACAATCCGCCATTATATCCGAAGCTGTCAACAAAACAGTCCAACCACAAAATGAGATTGCGGATTTGGGCGCCCTTTACAAAGCTTTTCAACTTTCTGTTCCAATTAATTCCAAGAGCAATATTTTCACGAAACAAAAGAAGGGATATCCTTCCGCCCCCCCGCCTACAACAAGGGCGGATCCAGGATCCTGCCACTGAAATTCAGACTGAATGTATAGACGTCTTAAGTTTTCGATGTTTTGAGTATACCTGGAGTTTACAAAATAGATAATTAAACCGATTTTTGTTGTTTATATACTTACAATCTTTATTGCACACTTTAAAACTAAATACAGTTATAAATTTTGTGTACAAAGCTTATCTCTGAGCTTATCTCTAAAAGAGATCTCTTCCAGACAACTTTACAGGTTGTGTCAAGGTAGTAGAGGGGGAACCAAAGTGCATAATAGACTACATAATAACTAAATACTGTTGCTGGTTTAAATAAGATCTTGTTAACCGTGAACAGCCATCTTAACTCCATACGAACGCTCAAAGATTTTGTTCCCTTGAACTAACTCTTGTCTTCTTGCACTAAAAAACGATTAACAAATAAAGATTTTAAAATGACTACTTTAGCTAACACACAGCAACCCAGACAAAATGCCTCTTAGTTGACCTTTAGTTGACCACAATATTTTTCACTGTACATTGCCGATTTATATCATATCAAATTACTAAACGCAGCACTGACTTAACTTGACTCAACCGTAAAGCCGTAAAGTGCAATCACTCGAATAAATGCTTATTAAGTACCTCTTTACCTACAAATAAAATTCTGGACCGCTTTTGGCGATTGTAAAAGTTAATAGCAGGTACCCATTTATAAATTGAAATGTTGTTCTATTTCGACATAAGATGAGAAGAGGAAATATGCCAGTAAATCTAATATTATAATAAGATACGGCAAACCTATCTGCGTTTGTCATATTTTCCCTATCTTTAGATTATTCTAAACTAGATGTTGCCCGCGGCAACTTAACATAGCAATTCTTATGTATTTCCCGTAGGAATGAGATGTCTTTCGGGATAAAAACTATACTTATTCCTAGTCCAGGACCTAATTTATATGTGTGCTAAGTTTCATCAAAGATAATATATACGTTTCATCTCGATCCGTCCAGCGGTTGAGTAACAAACATCTAAATATCCAAATATCCAAACATTCACATTTATAATATTAGTAGGACAGGATAGGATAGGATTTAAAAAAAAGCAGTTTCATGACATTTTACTAGAAATAAAACTACAGTTTCAGCTTCTAACTTTGTCAATTTTGGCTAGGTCAGACTGCTCGACAACAAAGAGTATACCTTCAAATAATTATTTCGCACAGAATAAAAAATCTAGTAGTCTTACAAAATATATACTAGTAAGTAGGCACCAATTAATGCTTAAGTACAATAAAATAAAACAGATCAACACCGAAAATTCTCAAATGCTCTATAATTTCTATCAACATAAAATCTGCACCTGATTTCCCGCACATTAATTTTTACTGTGTAACACAAAGTATATTTTTACTGTAGGTATATGACTATTTTTGAACTAAATCTATTCACATCTCAGCGTGTATTCCAGGTAATCTTTCCGCATTCGATTCGAATCGTTGGTGCGGAAACGAAAAACACCATACCATAGTGTCTGACCCAAAGTGAGCTTTTTCGTCAAAATCAAGACTGAAACCGAAAATTCGGCATTTAGCATTTTTACTACATTTAACTATCATTTTGATTACATTATTCTTAAAAGTAATAGGCTTGAGTGGAGGTGTTATATTAAAAAAATATATATTGGTCTTTCGCGCGAATATTTGATTAATGTTGTAAGACGCGTGTGTACTTCGTATGTACCTTATAATCATCTTTAAAAAGCGCTATAGTCAAAAATTTTCTATTAAAATTAATTTTACTTAAATATCGTTCAACGTGTGCCGTGTGGTTCCCGGCTTAGAATAGGGCCACTCCAAATCTTCCCATGGGTGTCGTCAAGGCGACTAAAGGTTTTCACTAGGGATGGGCAACAGTGTTCTCCTGAGTATATTAAGATCATTACTGCGATCATCAATCCGTCTGCCAAGCGTGGTGCAAACCCAATGGTAAGCCCACCAAAAGTGGCATTCTATTGGGGAGGCTTATGTTCAGCAGTATAGGCTGATGATAATGATCGTTTAACGTGTCTATGTTATTTAAGTCCATAATATGTCAAAAAATTGGTTGAGAGGAAAGCCTTCTTGAACTTACAACCTAAAGAAAAAATACTAATAAATAAATAAAATAAATATCTCAAACATTCACACCAATTATCCAGTCCCAAACTAGGCAGAGCCTGTGCTATGGTTACTAGATAACGGATACACATACTTAAATAAATATATAAACATCCAAGACTTGGGTACAAACATTCATATTCATCATACGAACATTTGCCCCTAGCGGGATTCGAACCCGCAACCTCGGGCGTGGCAGTCCGACAGCTACCCCGTTCAAAATAATGAAGTAACTACTAATGAAGTAACTGAAATTCTAAATTGAATATTGTCAGACACTATACGAGTACCATACGTTCGTTTGTCAGGTGCCACCTTGGAATTCGGAGATCGAAGGCCGAAATTGGGGCGATCCATTTCCGCATTCTTATGGACCCAATGGCAAGAATCCATCAAATGTACGGTTTCCGTCCATTTGCTTTCATCCAAAGGCCTTTTGCGGAAATTCGGTATTCCATTTTTTGTGTGTGTTGTGTACTTGATTTACCTCAGCAAATCCAAGGGGCTCTCGAATACTCCCGATCGAGATGTTGTAAACATGGGTTTTTATTTGAGAGATTTATGTAAACCTGCTAAAGATGTTGACTTTAGTATGACTTTATATGGTAGTTTTATGTATTAATGACTAAGTAGTCGTTATTATTATTAGTTACGTTTTAGAGTCCCCGCAGACTGCAAACTTTATATCGGCCGATAATTTAGTCGGATTGAGCTGTTAGTGCGCACACTGGGCCTACAAATCGTCATAGTGTGCGCACTTGCATACATCTTTATACTGTTTAAGAGCCTGACTAAATTATCGGCCGATATAAAGTTTGCAGTCTGCGGGGACTCTTAAAGCAGTCGAAAAGCGGGCGAAGGAACATTTTTATTACATTATTACATTATTTCCGACATTTGTCAGGATAGCGCAAAGTTGCGATATATCGTCTCTGCCTACACATTTGGCACCAAGGCGTGAGCATAATATATGTACGTTTTAAAATCACATAACGATTGATTCACTGGTTGTCCGGAAGAAATCGCTTAAAGGGATAAGACCAAATTGTACTATTTTTAGCTTTTAAAACTTGTAACTGTATTTGTTTATGCAATAAAGAGAACTGTAACAATATGTACCTAATAAATAATAAAAGTTGTCTGGAAGAAATCGCTTATCGTGATAAAACCGTCTAGTTTGTACAGCGTACTCTATTTATTTCTTTTTATATTTTGAGTGTATTTAAATTGAAATATGAAACATTTTAATCGTCGTATTTTTTTTAGGGTTTTGAACTTTGTTTAATTGATGCTGACTTTGTTAGAATAACTACATATTCAATAAAGAGGCGTCTGTCCGAATCCACTCAACCGACTAGTCGGTCTGTTCAACCGCAGCTGTCCAAGCTTCACTCAATTGTAAGCACCTAATTAATTCAAGCTAATTTTAGACTTGTAGAATCAAAAGTTATTGATAATCGAGACGGATAAATAAACTTTGACAACTTTGAACCCTTCAGCTGTTTCGAGATCGAATAACGAAATCCGTAATAAGGCTTCGCGAGCGTGCAAAGAGCTTCTGTTCGAAAAGTTTTAATTCAGTTTGTGTTTATGAACCACTGCAACTATCATATTGTTTTCAAACTTTCCTCTGAGAACCGCAGTTTCTGCTACGCGTTATGATTTTCATAATTTTATCGTCTGTTTGTATCCTAGAGTGTTTTAGTTTGAGTGCTATGTTTTAATAATATATATATTCTTTATTGCACATAAATTTTACAAAAAACGTAAAAGAAGTGTACAAAGGTGGACTTATCTCTATAAGAGATTTCTTCCACCCAACCTCCACTTAAACTCAACCTCAACTTTAATATGTATATGGTACTTGAAATATGGTGCTATGTTTTAATATGTATGGTGCTTCTCGCACCCGGGCTTGACACCGGTTTTAGAAAAGCATTAATATTAAAAAAAATATATATCATTCATTTCGGTTAACGGTGGACAATGTGTATGATGGTCGCTAGTTTGGACTCAAAGAGATCGCGTATCATTTGCGTCCAAACAGCGATTATACATGTCGACCACTCGATGAAGATACGATACACTAAAATGCTACAGATGTGGACCTGGCCTAAGCACACCGGTTTATGTAGCAATAAAGTACCTCCCCAACCCGTCTGGCCAGCGCGGGGAGTGTAGGCCAAATCCTCTGTCTGTCTCCGGCAGATGAGAGAGGGTTGTGCTCCTGCAGTGTAGACAAAAATAACCTGATGATGATGATTATATAAAAATTTAGTTTTTTCATCGGTATAGCATTCGGTAATGTGGAAATAGGCTTTGATAATCGGAAAAACAAACTCGAGATGGGACGCTGTGTATCGCATACCTATCGTATCTAAACGTTGAAACGTGGTATAGTATCTAAACGCGGCCATACTACGTGTATCCAATGAATGCTATGTATCGGATACGACATCGAAACGGCGTATCACATGATCGCGATTCATTTCACGTCAAAAATAGTGATCATGATAGACGGCGGTACGGAGATAACATACATACGTATATACATAATGCTCACGCCTTGGTCCCAGAGGAGTAGGCAGAGACGATCCTGACACACTTCAATAGCCTCACTCACATTCATCAATCTTTTCATGCATCTCCTTTTATTCTTCTCACTGCGGAGGTCAGCCTTTTTGAGGACGTTACTAATTTGATCCTTGAACGTACTCCTAGGATGATGAACTTTATCTGCAAACGGAGATAACATACACTAAATACTATAAATATGAACCCAGCCTAACAAGCTCACTGTAATAAGCTACATTTTCGTTCAAAGTTCACTCGGCGAAGTTCGCCGAGCATCAAGCAGTGTCACCACACACTCGTACAACTTCGCGAGGATGTCAGTCGACGCTCAGTCGTGCGTGCGTTCTCCGGTGAGGATGACATCATCCTTACCGGAGAACGCACGCACGACTGAGCGTCGGCTGACATCCTCGCAAAGTTGTACAAGTACTAGCTGCTGCCAGAGTGCACAAAGCAGCACTCTTGCGTAAGCACTTTAATTATGTGCAGGTTTTACACACAATTTTTTAAAGTGGAGAACCGAAAAGACGGAAAAGTGGCCAAGTTATATGAAAAGGGCAGTCGAGGCACTGGTCTAGTCTCCCATAATTGCCCGTCCAACTGATTAACATAAACAATTGAAGTCTGTCGATAACTTGCAGATATAGAAAAAGGTAGAATAAGAATATTGTCGATAAAAATGTCTGAGAGCAACTGCATGTCGAGTAGTGTATTGAGAAACTTCGGGTCCTTTGACTTTAGCACCAAAAACCGACATTGACCGGAAGTCACGCAACACAAAACAACACGCAAAACAACCTTTTACACTCTCGTATAGATTATACACCGTGTGGTTTCCGGTAGAGTAGAATAGGACCACTCCAACTCTTCCTGTGGATGTCGTATAAGGCGACTGAGGGAAACATTATAAAACATCAGTCAGGCCTCCCCAACTTGTCTGCCCAGCGCGGGGAGTGTAGGCCAATCCTCCGTCTGTCTCCGGCAGATGAGAGAGGGTTGTGCTCCTTTAGTGGAGACAAAAATAACCTGATGATGATAGATCATACAATGCACGATGGCACTCACTGCTACTTTTTGGGAGGGGTGAGCGCGGAAAGCGGGGAGTTAATCCGAACCTATACGCAGGTAAGTATCTTTAGTGTACGCATGCACACATTGATGATTAGTGCGTAACGACAGAACTAACAAAGTAACAATATAACGCACACAATAAAAATGTAAGCAATTGAGAAAAGAAACGACATTGACATTGTTTAACATTTATTTAACAACATAAATTAGACCGGTTTGCATGTGTACTGTGACCTTCATAACGCATCACGTATCTTCTAATATAGCGGTCCTGGAAGATTATCAGCGTCGCGCCGCTGGGCTGCGACACTATGCTGAGTCAGGGCCCTTTCTGCAGCACAGCACGGGCTACATCGTTACTGTTTCATTGTAATGTTTATTTGCTGTACTTCTACTTCAGTATCAATATGTGACCTAGTTGTAATATTGTATTTGTGCTGTGTCTAAGACTCAATGAGTTATCTATCTATCCTCGTTCACCGTGTGGTTTCCGGTAGAGTAGAATAGGACCACTCCAACTCTTCCCGTGGATGTCGTACAAGGCGACTAAGGGAATACATTATAAAACATCAATCAGGCCTCCCCAACCCGTCTGGCCAGCGCGGGGAGTGTAGGCCAAATGCTCCGTCTGTCTCCGGCAGATGAGAGAGGGATGTGCTCCTGCAGTGGAGAGAAAAATAACCTGAGGATGATCTATCTATCTATTTAGCAGGGCGTGCCGTCGTCGTGAATTGTACTATATATACTAGGTCAAATTCGAGAGTAATGTAGAGGGCGTTTTAAGTCGGGCCTCTTCCAGAGATATGGGAAGTTTTTGCTGCTACCATTCACACCATGATCCGGTTAAACTAACCAGATAACTAGAGAATAACAACTTTCAATATTCAATGTCAAAATTACATTGACCTAAGAGAACTTCTCTTATCTCATTAAGTTCTAGGCGTTCAAAGTTAAACTCGGTAGCGTTAAGTTAGGATATAAATGTAACACATTTATACGGCGCTTATCTGACCAGCGAGAGCCCAGTACACAGCTAATGGATTGGCTCACATAAATTTGGAGGATCCCTTGCCTTTTACATTAAATGCCATCAGTCTTTAGAGAAGTTTACACACATATGCTTTTTCTCCCCGTTTTAGCTTTTAACTTAGCCTAAAACATACTATGTTATTTTGTTGTTGTGTTAAAGTATGCTTAACTTGGTTGGAATTGTAAGTGTAAGTATGATGATCCTTTAGTTTAGGTCCACTATCATCATCATCGTCAGCCGAAATACGTCCACTGCTGAACACAAGCCTCACCAATAGAATGCCATTTTTGGTTGGCTATACATTGGGGCATAATGACGCTTGGCAGACAGACTGGTGATCTCAGTAATGATTGTGGCAGTAGGGTTTTTAGGTGCCCTCCGGCCAGCAGGTAGGGTAGTGGGTTCATAAGGAAAGTAGTTTAAGTTCTAGATATTTATTATCTTCCTCCGTTCGTCCTGGTTTTGTGATTAGGTTATATATAAGTTAATGACACTGGCCTCAACAGTAACCAAGCCTTGGAATGTCCTCCTCTCCTCCAGTCCAGCAGGAAGCGGGAGACGTCCGTCCGTTATTATTAGTGTATTATTAGTTTGTATTAATATACACAGGGGAACGCTGGGGCCTGTACCTGGTGCAATCCATAGTCGCCGCGACGATACCTACGGGAAGATTAGGAGTGCCTTATTCTAACCCAGGAATCACACGGCATAGGCTCATTATGTTACAGAGTATAACTGAGTTGTAGCTACAAAGTTTTAAGCCAGGCAGCTTCGCTATGGGTAACATATTTCTCAGTTGTTTAATAAATGGTTAAGTAGTTATGTGTGTTATAAATCTTATATTATTCAGGGAGCCTTAAATATTTCGTCGCAAGTACATAGTTGACATTACATACATACATAATGCTCACGCCTTGGTCCCGGAGGAGTAGGCAGAGACGAAGGTTCGGTACTTTGCGTAATCTAATGTGTAAAGTGGCTTTCCTTCGTCCTGTAAATGAAACCCTAAATTACTAATGTTTCAAGTGCCAAAATTATGCTCAGATTTATACGGAACCCAGCTAAAACGAAGAAGATAAATTTGCTGATTCCGAATGGTTTATAACTCAATATACCTAATGTCGCTTAAGTCAATTAGCATTTCCCCTCTAGATATTATTATCAAGGCTATGTTAAGGTTACTATGATAACAATTATGTCTTATTTAATAAAATCGTCGTATTTTTTAGGTGTTTGAACTTTGTTTAATTGATGCTGACTTTGTTAGAATAACTACATATTCAATAAAGAGGCGTCTGTCCGAATCCACTCAACCGACTAGTCGGTCTGTTCAACCGCAGCTGTCCAAGCTTCACTCAATTGTAAGCACCTAATTAATTCAAGCTAATTTTAGACTTGTAGAATCAAAAGTTATTGATAATCGAGACGGATAAATAAACTTTGACAACTTTGAACCCTTCAGCTGTTTCGAGATCGAATAACGAAATCCGTAATAAGGCTTCGCGAGCGCGCAAAGAGCTTCTGTTCGAAAAGTTTTAATTCAGTTTGTGTTTATGAACCACCGCAACTATCATATTGTTTTCAAACTTCCCTCTGAGAGCCGCAGTTCCTGCTACGCGTTATGATTTTCATAATTTTAGCGTCTGTTTGTATCCTAGAGTGTTTTAGTTTGAGTGCTATGTTTTAATAATATATATATTCTTTATTGCACATAATTTTTTCAAAAAACGTAAAAGAAGTGTACAAAGGTGGACTTATCTCTATAAGAGATTTCTTCCAGCCAACCTCCACTTAACCTCAACCTCAACTTTAATATGTATATGGTACTTGAAATATGGTGCTATGTTTTAATATGTATGGTGCTTCTCGCACCCGGGCTTGACACCGGTTTTAGAAAAGCATTAATATTAAAAAAATATATATCATTCATTTCGGTTAACGGTGGACAATGTGTATGATGGTCGCTAGTTTGGACTCAAAGAGATCGCGTATCATTTGCGTCCAAACAGCGATTATACATGTCGACCACTCGATGAAGATACGATACACTAAAATGCTACAGATGTGGACCTGGCATAAGCACACCGGCACACACTAAGCGCCATACCTAATGTCGCTTAAGTCAATTAGCATTTCCCCTCTAGATATTATTATCAAGGCTATGTTAAGGTTACTATGACAACAATTATGTCTTATTTATTAATATTATTAATTTATTAATTTTAGACATTTGGATTTATTCCTTTGCCAATTGTATTTGATGTATGAATAGAGTTTGAAATTGTGGGATATAATGAGGATCTCTTTGAACCGGGCCTGGTTTGTCATTTAGAAACCGCTTCTGCTAAGGAGGAAGGTTTTACCGAATCTTAAGAAGCTTATTTACATCTGATTAGATTCATTATAAATTAGCCTTTGAATTCATAGATATAAATATTATTTCACTTTACATGTTGTGAAGTCTATGACTCAAGTAATATAATAAAGAGGTAAGTATTTAGACCTATTTTTGCACGGAAAAATCTAGGTAATAAATCGACGATGAAGAACCAATACATATCTAAAGAACATGCTGATTTTTTTATGCAGATTGGTTTAAAATTACGTACCAACGATATCTTGAGAGATATTTTTATTCGTCATTAATTCATTTATTTGTGCTGATGGATGCGTGTCCAGGGGCTAGCCTGGTCATAAGCGTGCCGACATCCCGGAGCTGGGCGAACTCCGGGCACTATAAGCCTTACCGAATCATGCGGGGCTCTGATGAGGTGGACAATTATGTCACTAGCTAACCGTGATACCTCAACAAGGCGGCAATGTTGTTCGCAACACATCACGTCAAGGGGTATCACGGGGCGAAAAGCGGGCGAAGGAAAGCTGCTTTGTGACATTAGATTGCGCAAAGTGGCGATACATCATCTGTGCCTACTCCTGTGGGAATAAGGCGTGAGCATTATGAATGAATTAATTAATTAATTCATTCATTCATTGTTGATATTCACAAATCATGGCAGGAAGTGTGTTAGATACCATGCTAAATCGAACATTAAATCTATCCGCATAAAAAGTCAAATACAAAAAAAAAACCTAGTACATGAGTATTTCATCATCGAAATATAGTTGTAATGTCATAGAACTCATAAATATAAGGATAGAATCGTGTATTAAACATCTCGTATCAGAAAAAGATACTAGGTAGGTATTCCAATATAAATTGTAGAAATCTCCTATATTCATGACTCCCAAGGGTCAAAGTTTGGAACAAACAAGCCACAACATTGTGGTTGCGTCAAGTTGCGTCCCACTATTACAAGTGCTACACACTATAAGTCCAGTCTGACACACTCGATTGGAGACAAGGACCAAATGTGATCAAAATCAAATTAAAATGATTATTTGGCACACACAAAGAAAAAACCACCAAAGCAAGAAAAAGGTAAAAAAAATAAAATAAAACTTATAAGAACTAGAGAAAACAATTTAAAATTTTTAACTTTTAATTAAATAAAAAAAAATTAAAAATTAAAATTAAAATTTAAAAATTTAATTCTGCGTCTCACATTACATACCTACATAGGACTTAGTAGCACACATGGCACAATGGCGGTATGAAAAAGTTTGTCATATTAAAGTCTATTTTTGCTTGTACCAATACAAATAACATGATATTTCGAAGCGACTGGTCCTCGCCTCCGGAGACCCCAGGGCTGACGGCGAGTATCTCGCACAAAGGCTTAGCCTACGAGTAGCGATCCAGCGAGGTAACGCCGCCAGTGTCCTGGGAACCATGCCGTACACAGGCGAGCTGGACGACGTGTTCTTACTGTGACGCGTTTTTATATTAGTTTATAATAATACTAGTTAGTTTATAATACTGTGAAAATAGAATTATTAAAGTAAATACTTATAGAAATGGAATAAATAAATTAATACTTCATATAAAAAAAACTTTATTGTTAACATTTGAATATATTTTACGTTTTTTTTTTCAGTACTATTTTTGCGACTCCATCCTGTCATCCTACTAATCCTTTCTACTAATTTTATAAATGCGAAAGTTTCTATATTTGGATGTTTGTTACTCAATCACGCTTCAACCACTGGACGGATCGTGACGAAACTTGGCACACATATAGGTTAGGTCCTGGAATAGAACATAGGATAGTTGTTATCCCGAAAAAAATAACCCATTTCTACCGGAAAACAATAATTTGTGATTTTAAGTTGTCCACGCGGAGGAAGTCACGGGAACAGCTAGTTTTACATAAATGACACCTACATTTAAACTTTGTTATCATACAGTGAAACGTAATTGTTATTGCAACCTAACTTGATCCTAGATTGCAACAGTCTGATTTGTGAAATATCTGAAAAGGTATCGCTCGCCATATGTTGAAGGAATGAATTTTAAGCTGAAGAACCTTATCATTCTGCGCCGTTTTACAATAAGTCAGTCTGACAATCGCGTCGTGTGTTAAGGTGTTGCCCGCTTAACTGTGAAACATGCCTTCCAACACGCACCTTAGATGTCATTTTGTTAGTGTACATACTGGAACAAAAACATTAGAACATATTCGTGTTATAAATAAAAAGTAAGTAAATAAAATTCTTCATCATCTCCTCTAACATCTTTGTATAAATATTTTTTATTTTTTATGTGCATAAAATATATTTGAACTGAATTTACGCTCATTGGAGAATAAATGGTGCAAAATACTTATGTACCTAATGAATGATTGAATGTGCTACTTTTGTACCGACGTCAGGTATCGGAATCTGTTCAACACTGATTTATTATAAAACAGACAATTTGTAAAAAAAAAACCTGAATGTGAATTAGAAGAATCGCAGTGCAGAAATTGATAAAGATTTCACACCACCGACTTTAAAACACACACCATGGACAGCACCTTTTAATCTATGGTTTAGTACTACAGTGGGGGCCCGAGTTAAAGTGCTTCGGGGAATGAGAAGGTACGGTAGGAAGGAGCGTCAAACTTTAGTACAGTGCAACAGGATTTTGACAACTGTCTGTAACTACTGTAATTTTACTTTTTTTACTGAATTTAATACACATAAATGAAAAGCTTTAGACTACATATTATAAAATAATTAGAAATATTTTAGAAGTTTTGTTGGGTGAAACAACCTTTCGTATGTACTGACTCTTCATAATATAAAAGTCTCGCCAGAGATAGTGAAATTACTTCCAAGCGACCGACCTTCGCAAAAAACTACTTGCAGAGCCACCCAATATGCTCCCGAGAAAAATCGATTAAATAACATTATACAGGTACAATATCGCAAGGACATCCAGTAATGGATATTGAGTAACAGAATGTCTTACGTAATAGACTTAGCGCGTTTTTCGTTCAAATTCTTTGACACTTTCTTACATGGATTCAATCATCATATCAGCCCGTAGACGTCTACTACTGGACATAGGCCTTTCCCAAATAAACGCCACCACATCCTGTCCTCCACCCTCCCTTCCAGGCATCTCTGCGTCGCGTCTGGCATCCCACACTCCGCTTGCCGATCCGCGGTCTTCACTCCAGAACTCGTCTGTCCCAATTGCCCTCGTCGGATCTGCGACAGATGTGGCCCGCCCATTGGGCATCAGCTTGCTAATAAATTCAATTATTCTTTATTGCACGATAAAAATACATGGATACATTCAAAAAGGTAGCTAAATTAATAATAATAATATTTATTAATGATAAAATATACATATATTATATTGGCGGACGTATATTAATTTTATTTTATACTCGCTGTTGCCCGCTACGTGGTCCGCGTGGACAACTTAACATCACAAATTATTATGTATTTCCCGTAGGAATGGGATGTTTTTTCGGGATAAAAACTATCCTATGTCCTATTCCAGGACCTAATCTATATGAGTGCCAAGTTTCATTACGATCCGTCAAGTGGTTGAAGCGTGATTGAGTAACAAATGAAAATATCCAAACTTTCGCATTTATAATTTTAGTAGGAAAATATGTTTTAAAAGTCATGTACGAGTAAGTAGGCAATGAAAGTTGCTCAGGTATCCGACTCTACGGGAAAATATTAGAAGGCCCTATTTTGATGGAAAAGATAACTAACTATCTATAAGTATATATATACTCAGCTATAACAATGTACCTATATGGAAATTCGTTTGTCATATTTAGGGATCGAAATTAGGTTAGTTGCGATGCGATTGCGAATTTATGTACTTGCGATGAATTGTTACGTATGGATATTCCGAGATATCAATAAGATTGGGGTGTACAAAAGAGGGCGCTAAGATTTTTTTTTAAATATCTTAGAAATAATTTTTACGATTCACGCTGGAGAAAATAATTTTCTTTGGACTTGGAACGTTTTACACACTTTAGATTTAAAAGTGGTTTAGGCATAATAATTGAGTAATAGTACTGATTTAAGAGTATAACAATTTGATTAATAACACCCCGTGAAAAGGAATGGCCACATTAATCTAACTTCAATTCCTTTCGTCGTTATTTTGTTTTGTATTTTGTAAGTACATGAGTAAAACTACCTAACTCCGACTCCTAGTCATTTTGAGATGTAAAAGTGGAATAAATTAATCTAATCTAATAATATCATCGAAATACACAAGAATGTGCCTCCATGCGGCATCCACTAATAAACACGAGTTCAATCTTCACACAGTCGAAGTTTTCAAAGAAGCTTACATAGGTATAGACAAATATACAACATTCGAAGAAGAACAACGAGAGGCAGGTCCTTGACAATTTGATGCTGTGTTCCAAAACCTCCACACAAAATGGAATAACCATCTTAAGACATCTTTTATTCCACACCATTGCTTTGCTAAGAGTTAGAAATAAGTGCACTTTTCTGACATCTTCATTTCCGTGTGGAGAGCAAAATCAATAAAATAACAGGCGCCTGCAATTTATTTTGCCGATAACACGATTTCCTGGTTGTGAGCAAAATGCGGCTTTATTTTTCAACGCTTTTACACTGTTCGTCCGAGTTTGAACTTACTTTAAACTATCTTCTGCCCCGCGGTGCTTTTTCCGTGGTAACTATTATTTTTCTGTAGTAAAAGTAGTCCGAGGTTCATTAAAGTACCTTTACGTTTAAAATTTCATGCTGTTGGTCGTTCATAGTCAAGACTTGAAAGAAAGACAAACAATATACGACCAATTAAACTATTAAATAAGTAAATACCGACACTTAGACTACCTACTATAAATGTCATCATCTTAGATTATCAATTCTTCTAAAAGTATATATCAAATTATAATTATATATATTCCTGGCATAGAATAGAGCCACCCTTCTTCCTGTGGGTGTTGTCAAGGCGACTATACACTGAGAAAAAAATAAGTAGCCCAGCCCTCCTACTTACGTAAGGATAAAAATATACCACTATTACATAAGTAGCCGGCCACATTACTAAGCAACCACACTACGTAGTAATGTGGCCGGCTACTGAATCAGTTGGAGGCGACACCATTTATAATGGGGGCGGCTACTTACGTAATAGTGGTATATTTTTATCCTTATGTAAGTAGGAGGGCTACTTATTTTTTTCTCAGAGTAGGATTGCACCAGGGACTGTCAATAAATAGCATTCTCCTGTATATATTAGGATCATTACTGCGATTACCAATCCTCCTGCCAAACGTGGTGGTTATGGCAAATCTCCCAATGGATAGCTCACCATAAGTGGTATTATGTGCTTAGCAGTATTTCGGCTGACGATGATATCTCAATTTATTATAAAAAAATCATTCATTCTGATGTGCTTCATAAATAGTGACCTGTGCTCAAATACCTGTGCTACATAATTTTAGCGAACTGATTATTACCATAAGGTTCAAAATCATAACCCACGTCTGTAACCAAGTGCAACGGCCTTATAAGTTTTAACTTCGCTACAATATAAGTTGCGTTCACTTTGATTCGTACAGAAAATAAATGGAACGTCTCTTGTGGCATCGCGCTGTGACTGGAAGTGTAGAAGGATGATAGAAGTGTCGTTGGTAAAGCTTTTGTTCAAATTTAATGATCCTAGCTACAATGTTACAGCTTTGACAACGAAAAATCGCACCAAAGTTCTTGTTAATAAAAGTTTTTGTAGCACCAGATGGCGCAGGATTTTTCAGTTTTTCGTAAATCAGACTAGCTTATTAGGAAAATAGTTAAAAATCATACATATCGCAAAAAATTATGATTAGTGGTAGGTCGTATGAAAAAAAAACCTGTTTTGAGTTAATAATGCATCAAAACGGTCCTATTCAAGTATCAAGCAAAACTATTGCATTATTTCATTTAATCCGACTATTTATAAGCACCTGTTAAAATTCTGAAATAAAATCTGCAGCTGACAAAACCACAAATTAAATGGGTACTTCGGGTACCTTGTACGTGAGAACATTTAAAGATCAAGTGTACCTTTTTGCTCTATAATATGATACCTCACAACATTTTACATCAAAATCATCGCATTTAAATGTTTGAAAACGACTTCAGCTGTAAAATTTCACATTATCACTTCACGCGTAACGTAACTTTATGATGTCATTTCAAAACTTACTTTGTTTAATTTGAGAAGTAACTTAGAGTGTTAAGTAAAGAGTTATCTTCTCAACTTTTCGCGCCTCCATTACAAATATTTAAATTATAAATATTTGTTTGTTTTGATATTCATAAAGCTTTTAAAATTTGGCAAAGTTGTTTAGAGAACTGAACCTGAGACCTGGGTTTATAATAAGTAATTCATAAGTAGGTTTATAATAATGCTAGCATATTTTATCAGTTTTATCACAGATATTTAATAAAGAGCTTGCTATATTTGTAATGTATACCATTACATAGATAGAATGTTGTAAAATGTCCCCAGTTGTGAATGTAGACATGGTAGGAGATGACAGAAATTCAGAGTTGATTGCGTAACTTATCTTGACGCAGGGTGGGAGATGATGTGGCTTAGATCGACGCAAGATGGGAAATTATATAGTTTGACTAGGTGTATGGTAGGAGATGACGAAACTTAGGTAGACTGCTGTTGCGAGATGAGATGACGAGCCTTAGATCGATGCATCTTTTTGTAGTGCCCCTTTCGAACGGGGGATTTAAGAAATGAGGGAAAGGGGATGGTGAAAGGGGAGGGGAAAGGGAGAAGAAAAGGAGGGGAAATGGGGAGGGGAACGGGAGAAGAAAAGGAGGCGAAAAGGAGAGGAAATAGGGGAGGGGGAGAGGGAAAAGGGAGGGGAAAGAGATAGGGGAAATGACTGGGAAAGGGGGGGTGGGAGAGTAGAGGAAAGGGGTGTACCAAGAAAGGGGAGGAGGATATGGTACTGAGAAAGGAGAGGGTTAAATTGGAAGGGTAAGGGGTACGGGAGAGGGTAAGGGGAAGGGAAAAGCGTGTCTTTCAATGAAAAACAAATTCTATTGTCATTTTAGTATGTTTTTAGTAGGCAATTACCTGTATTAGTATCGATTTCAGTGTAATCTTTGTCAGTATAACATTGCCCTCTGGTCAACACTAAAAATAAAAGAGAAACAGTAAATGAACTGCCACCCATAACAAATTACACGAGTCAGCCGAACGTTAATTGTTTCGGTACATACACCTTATAACTTCTTTATGGGAGGAAGGTTTCATTAAGTTGGGTGACTGCCCGAGGCTCTGCCAACTTGTAATTGACAATGAGGGCCATATGGGCTTCTCGAAACTTTAAGGATGTGAGGATTATGCCGTGATTACCCTTTTGTCGTAGTTTAACGGTCTATTGGTCCTAAATATGTTGAGTTGTGTCGGACAGACGACGAACAAACTGACAAATCATGCTTTTTTTTATTTATTTTTTATTCCTGATGGGTTTACGCTTGACCTCAATCAAACCTGATGGTACGTGACGATGAGGCCTAAAGTGGAGCGCGCTTACACAGAATATGCCTATTCACTCTTCCTTTAAAAAGATTCAAGTTGTACTTGTCCCGAAATACCGAAGCTGGCAAAGAGTTCCATTCCTTAGCAGTTCGCGTTATGAAAGAGGAAGCAAAACGCTTGTTTATGACTAACAGTACTGTTAGCGTTAGCCAACAAATAAAAACTTCAATTACATACACGTCACAGGATTATATATTTTAAGGTTTTTCAAAACAATAATATAAGAAGTATCATCACAATTTTTTTCTTTGGCGCGCGCGAATGAATGGACTGTCAAAAAACCTTTTATTTGGAACTTAATAATTTAGAATAGGCAATGTTCTTTCAGACATACAGCTTAGTTGACTCTTATTTGTTTTAAAGAAAATCAGTACCGCATGATATAAAGTATTGAATAATTATAATACACATATAAAATCATTGCCACATTATAGCAATTACCTTTCATTCGGCCCATCCTGACATTAGACGCGTCCCGCGTCAACTATAAAGACAAATGATTACATTATACAAAAATAAGCAATTATTATAATAGACATTCATATGTATTTCTTAACTACTTGCATAACATCGTCGGTTGACTGTTCACGTATTCATTAAATATTAATCGGCAGGTTGTACTTCGATGACAGTTCTCACTTGTGTTATACACCGTTCGCTATTTAAATACCTTCACATAAGGGAAACTTACAGTTCACATATTAATATTCACTACAGAAGTGCCGTTGCATAAAACGGTCCAGACTGTTGTCATTGACAGCAGCTCACTGAAATATACCTTCTATTGTTACAATGCCGTTACGCAGAACGGTCCAGACTGTTGTCACTTGACAGCAGTTCACTGAAATATACTATTAATGTAATGCCGTTGCGCAGAACGGTCCAGACTGTTGTCACTTGACAGCAGTTCACTGAAATATACTATTTATGTAATGCTGTTGCGCGGAACGGTCCAGACTGTTGTCACTTGACAGCAGTTCACTGAAATATACTATTTATGTAATGCCGTTGCGCAGAACGGTCCAGACTGTTGTCACTTGACAGCAGTTCACTGAAATATACTATTTATGTAATGCCGTTGCGCAGAACGGTCCAGACTGTTGTCACTTGACAGCAGTTCACTGAAATATACTATTTAAGTAATGCCGTTGCGCAGAACGGTCCAGACTGTTGTCACTTGACAGCAGTTCACTGAAATATACTATTTATGTAATGCCGTTGCGCAGAACGGTCCAGACTGTTGTCATTGACAGCAGCTCACTGAAGTATACCTTCTATTGTTACAATGCCGTTACGCAGAACGGTCCAGACTGTTGTCACTTGACAGCAGTTCACTGAAATATACTATTTATGTAATGCCGTTGCGCAGAACGGTCCAGACTGTTGTCATTTGACAGCAGCTCACTGAAATATACTATTAATGTAATGCCGTTGCGCAGAACGGTCCAGACTGTTGCCGTTCGGCAGCAGCTCACTGAATTAGTCTAGAGTCTTGTATTATGCAACTAGCTTATATAATTAGCTACACCATGGTCATTTAGATAGCTGTCATTATTATAATCTTATAGATTTTCTATACCATATCTATATTGTTTACTTTATTTGTACTATGTAATAATCACAGTCCACATAAATTGACTTATCTAATATCTCTCTTATTATGTCTTCTCAAATACCTACTGAACTTAAATAATTAAAAGAGGTAAACGTAATGTACTTTTATCACATACATTGCAATACTTATAATTTTTCATAAACAACTGATACTGGTAACATAATATACAATAATCACATATATACTTGACTTTCGCTTTTTTTTTATCTCCATCAAACTTAGCAATGTAAAGCGAGTGATATATTTTCTAATCAGAATCACTTGAAATTAAATCATTACTAAAAGCTAACCAAGGATGGATTTTATCCACTGAATAAACGATTGTATACAATGCCTTTCCGTCTTTGCGTGTTATGGGAGTGTCTTGTACTTCGTAACGGTCGTTGTCTAAGATTTTAGTGATCCTATAGGGCCCAGAACATTTTCTAATCATTTTTCGACTTTGTCCTGGTGCTGTGGTATCTTTCTCAATTCGCACAAGATCTCCTACCTTATATTTGTGTGCTTCCTTCCTTGTCCGATCAAATCGGAGCTTCTGCTTTTGTTGCTCTAAAGCAATTCGTCTCTCGACCTCGGCACGTACCTCATCCAAATTTTGAGGTTGATGCGCTTCAGTTACCAAAGCGTTCATAAAACTATCACAACTACCAGTGGGAGCGACACCAAACAAGGTTTCGGCCGGTGTTTTTCCAGTACCTTTGTTCAGGGTGTTGTTCAACGACCATTGAACTTTAGGTATATGTATATCCCATTGATCTTCAGGCTGTCCATGATTAGCAGTTGTGAGCGCATCTACAAACGTTCTGTTATACCTCTCAATTTGGCCATTTGCTCTGGGAGTAGCGACGGCATTCAAGATATGTTTTGTACCTTTATCGACAATAAATTTCTTGAACTCATGGCTAGTAAAACTAGTACCACGGTCTGTTATCAAACGCCGTGGTATTCCGAATAAAGAAAAGTAATCTTCGAAGACATGGATACTAGTTCTACTCTTACAATCCTTTACTGCTTTTAAGAATATGTACTTTGTGAAGGAATCAATGATAGCCAGTACATATTGATTCTTTCTTTTGCTTAATGGGAAAGGTCCACAATGGTCTGCATGCAACGTATCAAAAGGTTTGCTTGCCTTCTCAATTGGATGGAGCATGCCCTCTTTTGGTCCGGCTGGTACTTTATTGTAAGCGCACTGAAGGCAAGATTTACAATACTTTTTTACGAATTTTCTCATATTTTTAAACCAATACACCTTTTTTACGCGGTCATACGTTTTGTCAAAACCAAAGTGACCGTTATTGTCATGGTTCATTCTGAGTATTTGCCACCTCACTGATTTGGGCACTACCCAAAGGAGGGACAACTCATCACCATGTTTGACAATCCTATATAATCTGCTATTTTTTATGGTAAAATTATTTTTGACTTCCGCTACTCTGTCACTTTCGGGATCTTGCAATATTTGGATCAGGCGCTGTAACTCAGGGTCCGATGATTGTACAGTCTGTAGCCAAGCCGCTTCATCCTCCACTATCATCACGTCTATAGTATCTTGTACTTCTGGCTCAACTTCACCAGCAGGGTATCGGCTCAATGCGTCAACATGAGCCATTCTTGATCCTGGTCTGTATTCGACTGCGAAATCATATTCCTGCATCAATATCCACCATCTCGCTACCCTAGGTATAAGGTCGCGTTTGGTCATTGTACTACGTATAGCATTGCAGTCAGTTACGATCTTAAATGACGTGCCCAGTAGGTAAACTCGAAATTTTTGTAAATCCGTTACTACGGCTAGGGTTTCTAATTCATACGAATGAAACTTTTGTTCTTCAGGTGATGTTTTCCTGCTATAAAACGCAATCGGTTGTAATTTGTCATGCCGTTTTTGCATAAGTATGGAACCAATTCCTAATTTGCTCGCGTCAGTATGTACTTCTATGCTGGCTGATGGATCATACAGGGCCAGGAGAGGACGGCTTATTAATTGTTGTTTCAGATGGTCAAATGCGCGAACTTGTGCCTCTTCAAACTTCCATGGCACATCTTTTCTCGTGAGATCTGTAAGTGGTCTTGCTATGGTGGAAAAATTCTTTACGAATTTGCGATAATAACTCGCTAGACCAATGAATTGTCGCACTTCGTGAACATTCTTTGGTTGAGGGAAGTTTTCCACAGCCTGTATCTTAACATTTCCTGGCCTTATGCCCTCCGAAGAGATTTCATATCCCAAATAGTCAATTTGCGTTTGAAAAAAGTTACATTTCTCTAACTTTAAGGTAAGTTTGGCACTACGCAATAACTGGAAAATCTTTTCAAGTTTGTCCATACCCTCCACTACAGTCTTGGAAGAGACTAGAAGGTAATCCATGTACGCCAGAGCCAGCCGTTTACTATATCCTTTTAGCATCGTGTTAATCGTTCTTTGAAAAACACTAGGCGCATTCGCTAGCCCAAACGGCATCCTATTATATTCAAAGAGACCATCTGGGGTAACGAACGCGGTCAAATGCTTACTGTCTTCAGCCATGGGTACCTGATAGTAACCTGAAGCTAGATCTAAGCTAGTAAAGTAAGTATTGCCTCCTAAATTGTCCAACTGATCCTCAATTCTGGGTAAGGGATACTTGTCCTTTAAGGTTTTACGGTTTAGGGCTCGGTAGTCAATACATAGGCGTTTTTCACCATTCTTCTTGTTGACTAGTATAACCGGACTAGCGTATGAAGAGGAGCTTTCTCTGATTATGCCGTGGCGTAAAAGATCTTCAATTATGATTGATAATTGTGTACGCTCTTTAATTGACATCCTGTAAGGATTGTACACAACCGGTGAATTATCATTAAGCTTAATGTGCATCTCGGTTAACGATGTTTCTCCTAGTTCGGCTAAATTAAGTGCAAAACAGTCTCTGTATTTCGTAAGGAGATCATGAAAAGTTTTAAGTTCTGTTTCTGTCAATTCTGTTCCTATTCTAATCTTCTCCAAAGGTAGAGGTTCATATGTTGTCGAGAAATCAGTCATCCCTACATATAAATCATTAACTTCTTCATATGAACACCCTCTAGCGAGTACAGCATTTTTTTCGATTGCCAAATTTGTTTTATTCATGTTTGTAATCATCAGGTATCCACGACCTTCATTAAATTTGTATAGTCCAGGAATAATAACAAATTCTTTATCACAAATCAATCTATGTCCACCTGATACATACAGATGGCCTGAATACTCTGATTCAGTATGAACCGAAATCGGCAACGTACAATTACTGTCCACGTTTGTAATTTCGTCAGCAAGTAGTCTCACTTTAAAGTTATCACTGCCACAATCAGAGTGTGGTGCTTCGAAGAATAAGAGATCTTCATTAGTTTTGTATATGACTACGTTGGGCCCCTCCGTGAACGTCTGACCGAGGATAACTGGTACGTGCATATATTGATCCGACACGATCAAGATTTCTATTTCAGCACTAACATTACCTACTTCTATTATTGCCCTTTGTGCACCTAGTGCCTTGACAACTGAATTACCAAACCCTCGAAGGTTAGGCATATTAGAAGGCTGCGTCCAGTTATACAATATTTCTCTTGCATCTGATTCCCGCATTAAAGTACAACTACTACCCATATCTACATATGCGAGTCGTTCTATTTTATTAACTTTTATAGTTTTGTAATATTTATTGTTAGAAGTTTCAACAGTCTGAGCAATACGCATAACTCTGTTTACCGGATCTGGTTCTTTTGATTTATCTGTTCTGTCATCAACGTTATTACCAGTATTAGGATCCCTTTTTCTACAATCTTTTGTCAAGTGGCCCAACCGATGACAATATCCACATTTTTTGATTGGCTTAGTGCACCTTACACTTATGTGTCCAATATCACCACAATTAAAACAACGCATTAAATCAGAATTCCTTGTTTGATCAAACGAAGAGTTTGGGAACCTATCGCTACGCATCAACGGAGTAGTCTGCAACCTATTTCTTTGTGTTTGCAGTTCATTTTGCGTAATAGTTTTTAGATATAAAAGTAATTTTTCAGGTTCATCAAACATGCAAGCACCAGCCCCCATTCGAATAAATTTATCATCTATGCCATGAATCAAACAGCCAACCGCCTTCTGACCTGTGATTTGACATTTGTTTAATAAAGCAAGTTTCTCATAATAGTAATTGTCAATCGACTGCCCAAATTTACAACGAATTTTTAACATTTTGGTTAACAAATCGCCATAATTTTCATTTTTTCATTCCATTCTTCCCAAGTGAATAATAATGTTGGTAGTCCTTGATACCATTTTTTTGCTAACCCTGTCAACTTTGGCAATGAATAGTGGCATGTCTGCTTATCATTCCAAGAGTATATTGTCGCACACTCATTAACTTTATGTATCCACCATTCAATGTTTTGTGTGTTGTCAGACGGGTCGAATTCAGGAACAACATTAAAGTTGGCAGTAACATTAGTATTCCAGGGCTGATTTGCCATTGTGACCACGGGTTGAATATTGAAATTGCTGGGCTCAGAGACCGCCGCAGGTGTAGATACACTATTAACTAATGGAGTAGCAGTTGGACAGAATGATGGGTTCAAATTTATATTAGAGATATTATGCGATAAACTTGGTTCCTTAGGAATACCATCTATTTGATTATTGGAAAGTATATTATCATTTACGTTTGTTGCCAGTACAGACGCAAGAAGTGGTGGAGTTTTAACAGAATTACATCTACTATGACTAAAATCTTCTCGTACTCGTGTCCTACCCCGAGAATGATTCTTGTGCTTCCTACTTTCATGCCTATGATTGCGCTCACGATAATTGCGCCGATCCCGTCTATAAGCAGATTTAGACCACCTACGTTTACATTTGCTACGTCGGCCTCGCCTACTTTCCCGATGACCACTTGAACTATAGGACATACTCGAACATGATGAACTATCATGGCTTTGTTGCTGTTTATGACGACCCTTTGAAAGTCGTCGAACATGAGAACGAGAACGTCTATTCGAACCCATTATAAAACTAAAATAACTTAAAGGAATTTATTTGTCACGTTTGATAATAGTCTATGAATCAATTAAGTATTAAGATCTAGTTTTTAGCAGTAAATGCACTCATTTTACATATATTTTATAATAAATTAACTTGGCTGAGTGCACTCATGTGCACCCAGAATATTCACTGATGATCTTGTCTTGTGACCGACAGCTACACACCTTTATGTTAATTGTAATTTTTATATATACACCTAGCATTAGTCAAAATAATGGACATACATAACACACACAAAATAACACACAAGTAAATGTATGATCAAACTTAAGTAGTCATTTAAGTTCCCAGTTAAAATTATTGTCTCTTCAACAAAACCAACAGTTTTTGATAAATAGTATCGCAGCTTCAATCGAGAAATCGGGGAAAGAAAGAAAAAAAAATTCACCAAACATAACACTTATTAGTTCAGTATGTGTACAAGTACCAAGTACTTAGTTCAATACGCATTTAGAAATATGTTTTTAGTTAAGAGGCACTGACCTTGGATAAAAATTACCATCAGTTTTGTCACAATCACCTCACAAAATTCACTTGTTATAATCTCCAGAGTACTTGCCCCTGGGCAACGACAATATTGTAAGTATGTGGGCATAAGTATTTATGTGGGTTTCATAAGTATTCACCAACATCCCACTTCTGAAATTTGTTAGCGTTAGCCAACAAATAAAAACTTCAATTACATACACGTCACAGGATTATATATTTTAAGGTTTTTCAAAACAATAATATAAGAAGTATCATCACAATTTTTTTCTTTGGCGCGCGCGAATGAATGGACTGTCAAAAAACCTTTTATTTGGAACTTAATAATTTAGAATAGGCAATGTTCTTTCAGACATACAGCTTAGTTGACTCTTATTTGTTTTAAAGAAAATCAGTACCGCATGATATAAAGTATTGAATAATTATAATACACATATAAAATCATTGCCACATTATAGCAATTACCTTTCAGTACGCAGTACGTACTATTGGGATGCCGCGCCGCGACGTACAAAGTTACCACGCCAGCGCGCTATCTACCAGCCAGAGATCGTAAGTAGAAAGAGAAGGACTTATATTGTTGACGTATAACGCTGTCCCTCTCTCGATCAACTGTGTACGCGCTGGGTGCAATAGCCTTATTTATTAAGATAATTTTTATATATTTTTCTGTCTTTTAGTTTGTGCACGAATCACGTAAAAACTACAGAACCGATTATAATTAAGCTTTTAGAAAAACATAGGGTTTAATTCTGAGTAACATTTAGTCTTTATTTTATCGCAATTGGCTTACTCTATCTAAAGTTGCGACTTTGTAGTTTTAAAAATCACATAAAGAAATATTATTGCTCGGCAGAATTCAGATAGCGGTGAGTTAAGACTATGGTGGCGGTGGCAGTGGTAGTTGGACTGGGGTATGGGGGATAGTGTAATCTATAATTAGACTAGAACACAGTTACGAATTGCTATGATTCGTCCCTACATTTAAATAAGAAGGTACCATCAAGTAGGTAAAAACTTTATGGGGTGCAAATTTCTTTTCCTTTATAGTTACCACCAATAAAATGTATGAAATAAGTGATATAACTAACAAATTGGCGCAAAAATTAACAATCGCGAAATGCTGGGTCCTATAATGAACTTTATGTGTTTCCTTACGTTCGTTCTCCAAGGTTGGTAGCTAATTGAATACGCCAGAGTCATTAAGCCTTTATATTCCACGGACGATGAAACCTTTCACGCGACTAACGTAGTTAACACTATGGAAATTATGAAGGAAGCTCATATTTAGACCTAGTAGAAGCCAACTAATATACGATTTTAAAACTTATCGTCCTAGGGATAAGAGAGATATTTGTGTCTGCGTAAGTTTAAGTTTGCTACAGGCTGACTGTCAGATCATTCTGAAATGAGTTACCTACCTACTAAACTATTGTTATAAATAAGCTTTGGTTCAAAATGGATTCACTAATGAAAACCACGCACCGAGCTGAACAAAATGTGACTATGATAAGTCCTAGCTGTAATTGCATTAAAGTACATTGATCCCACCCGTGCAAGAAGTCAAATTTGCGATAAAGCGATCGTCATACAAAAGTGTCACTGTCAGTTATCTATGAATTTAATATTATTAGTTACGTTATTCGGATTCGTGGTATAGATGGGGTCATTATACTTTTATGCAGATATAGCTGGCACGTACATACATTATTGATGGATGATGAATCGTCGCTTCTCAGAGACCTCTCTTATAGCTGTTAGATGACTTCTTTCTTTTTTCAATAGCCCGCTCGCAGACAATAAGACTAGGGTCTTGTTCATGCTGCAAGTTAACTGGTTATAAATGGAGCTAAACCCGGCACGGTTACCATCAAACCTCATCGTCAACAGTTGACGATTATTATGTTGATTTAGGTTATGCCGTGTGGTTTCCGGTAGAGTAGAATAGGACCACTCCAACTCTTCCCGTGGATGTCGTACAAGGCGACTAAGGGAATAATACATTATAAAACATCAATCAAGCCTCCCCAACCCAGACGGCCAGCGCGGGGAGTGTAGGCCAAATCCTCCATCTGTCTCCGGCAGATGAGAGAGGGTGGTGCTCCTGCAGTGGAGACAAAAATAACCTGATGATGATGATGTTGATTTGATTATATAATATAACGTTGATTAAATAAGATAGCTATTGCCAAGGCCCTGGATAAACAATTAGGTAGGTATGCATCGTAAATGAAGGCCATTCCTGAATATGTTGAGATAATAAAAGGGATTCGCGCCTCCTAATGTACTTTATAGAACCTATAAAGCAGGAATGTTAGACGAATTATTCAAATGATAAAAGTTGAGGGTCTAGAGATGGTTTTTCAGATATAAGGTTTGTCTTTTAACTTATGATTGATGTAGCTTGAACTAGCTGTTTCACTTATACCTGCGACTTCTTCCGAGCTGAAACATAATCATTACCTATATTAAATCGTCATTATCTGGTGTGTATACTCGTATTCGAGCATTTCAACCGCGCTGTCATTATCGTAACCCCAATATGTTATGAAAAAGAATAAGTAGGTATATTTAACTTAATATTACACCAATGCAAAATCTGTGCTAGCACGAGAAACTTATTAGGAATATATAATAATAGGAATGATAAACTGGGGTTGTCTCAAGGTGATTGGAATATTCAGCCAACCCATTACATAGTAGGTACTTAATATGTCGACACTAACAAATTATAAGAGATAGAACTGATGAGTTTGCTTGAGGTAATCTTTAGTTACATTCATGATTACTTAGAAATGGCGGTTTGTTATAGGCGTACATTGATTGCTGTTTTGTCTTTTTATACTTAAAAAGAAATTGTAAGTTATTATTGAAATGATTAGGTAATTAATGTGCAAAATTTTTAAATCGTTATTTATTATTAAGGGAACAAAATGCTGACTATGCCACCCTCTTAATCTATCTCCGATTTAAGCCTGTTCATCACACGCAACGACATCTATGTTCGGTTGCTGTACTATAGATGCCATCTATCGACAGCCGTCGATATAAAACCACGACAGATTACGTTTATACTTTTTTATACATTACCTACAGAGACAAATTTGCAATTGTACATGGTCTAACGAGTTGCAATAAAATTACTTTAAACTTTAATCGTCTCGCCCACTTATTCACAATAATTCAAGACCTGACCTTCCCGAAATCAACATTTTGGTCCTTCGAGCCGGATCATCGTGAGATCAACAGGATCAGCGCCGGTCAACCAGCGTGCCATGCGGTCAGGCCATCTCCAATTCTAATTCCCTGTCCTTAGTTGCTTTGCATTGTGTTAATACCGTATTTCGTTTGTGTCAATATTGCAGTGATTTAGTTGTGCTGTTGTATAACGCGGTCCACAGGATAGGTACGAAGAACTTAACCGTAAGTACTGTTGTTTCACATAAAACTCAAAAATGGCTGATGAAAAAGGAGGATCACAAAAAGCAGACGGAAAAAGCGGTGGTGATCAGACTAGTCAGGAAAGATTAAAAGATTTAGTCAAAAAACGAGGCACAATTAAACAAAAATTAACAGTTTTTATAAAATATATTTCTTCCGTTGACAGTATTGAATTTACTAAACTACAAAAAGCTGAGTTTATGTTGCGTTTGAACGTAGCTGAGTCGTTGTTACAAGAATTTGAAGATATACAAAGTGAAATAGAATTGTCAGTTAGTGAGGAAGAGTTAGCGAAGCAATCAGATCAACGTGAAACCTTCCACAATCAATATTTTAAGGCGATAGCTGCTTCTAAATGCATTATAAACGAAGAAGTGAGAAGTGAAGGCTCCAAGTGCAATTCTGCGAATAATTCGTTTACACAAAATTCGCATAATGTCTGCACAGTCAAATTACCTACCATCGCTTTACCCTCTTTTGACGGTTCATACGATCAGTGGTTGGAGTTCCGGGATACTTACTTGTCACTTATTCACAACTCATCAGATATAGGAGCAATTCAAAAGTTCCATTACTTACGCTCAGCCCTAACGGGTAATGCACAACAAGTAATAAAATCCCTGGAATTCTCCACTGAAAACTATGATATTGCCTGGGATTTGCTTCAAAATAGATACAATAATAACAGAATTTTAGTACACAATCACGTCAAAGCTTTATTTTCACTGCAATCCATAATTAAAGAGTCCTCTTCTCAAATCCGCAAGTTAATTGATACAGTTTTAAAGAATCTACGCGCACTCCATACTTTAGGTGAGCCGACAGACTCGTGGGACACTTTAATTGTCCACATAATTGTGTCTAAATTAGATTCAAATTCGGAAAGAGAATGGGAGCATCATAAAAGTACTTTGCAGGTTGATAACACATCTAAAATCACATTAAAACAATTACTTAAGTTTCTAAAAGACAAAGCGGATATGTTGGAGATGATTAAAGTTAGCCACATAAAAAATACACATGATAATACTCCCAAAAGACCAGTACAAAACAATCAAAACACACAAAATACAACATACAGTTATGTTGCCGCACAAACACACACAAAGAAACGTAACACTAAACATAATACTATTCGTAAATGTAGTATGTGTTCAGGTAATCACGCACTTTATTCATGTAGTGATTTTATTAACTTGTCTGTTCATGATAGGATGAAGTTAATAGATGATAAACAACTTTGTAAGAACTGTTTAAGATTTGGCCACTTTCCTAAGGACTGCTGGCTTGGACCATGCAAGAAATGCTCCAATTCTAAGCATAACACTCTTATTTGTACCGAAAATGGCGGTTATTTACAATTAGCAGCGAAAAACACGCAAGCTGCGCCGGGAGGTGCGCGAAGCGAGTTCACTAAAACGACTGCATTACATTCCGTCCCAACGTCACAGTCAGCCCATACAAATAACGTAAACACTTGTAACGCTCGGCAGCCTGACTTTACCATGACCTTGCACCCGGTGTTGCTATCCACAGCGGTGGTGGAGATTGCCGACAGCGCTAACAAATTTCATTCAGTCCGTGTCATACTTGATAATGGCAGCCAAAATTGTTTCGTCACTAAATCACTATGTAACCAATTAAACATACCATATTTACAGTCCACTGTCAAAGTCACAGGAGTGGGTAATTCAGTCACACAGTCCACTCAGTCATGCGATATTCAATTAAAATCAAAAACCAGCAATTACAATACACACTTAAAATGCTTGGTTTTACCACACATCACTTCTAACTTGCCATCGGTAGGTATTGATATTAACAGTATACTGTGTATACACATTCCTGATAATATTATACTTGCAGATCCCACTTTTTGCTCACCGTCTGAAATTCAATTGTTAATTGGTGCAGACAAATTTTGGGATTTATTAAACGATGGAAGAATTCGTTTATCTAATGGTCCTTACCTACAAAATACAAAATTAGGTTGGATCATATCAGGGCCGTTGCACACTGAGAACTTGCGCATCAATCGAGTTCAGTGCAACTTCACTCAAACACTAGACACACAATTAAGAAAATTTTGGGAATTAGAAGAATTTCCTAAATCAAATAATACACAAACCTATACAAAGGAGGAACGCGTAGTTGAGGAGTTATTCGTTAACACTACTGAGCGGGACAGTGACGGTCGTTTCTCGGTGCGTATTCCCCTTAAGGAACCAGCTGACGTGTTAGGCGAGACCTTTACGTTAGCTGAAAATAGATTTTATTCACTTGAACGTAAACTCGAACGTTTACCAGAATACAAAGAAATGTATTGCAACTTTATGCGTGAGTATTCAGACTTGGGTCACATGAGCCGTGTACACACATATTCATTACCGCATTATTTTTTGCCACATCACGGCGTCTATCGCGAACAATCTTCTACAACAAAATTAAGGGTAGTTTTTGATGCCAGCTGTCGTTCTTCGTCGGGGAAGTCGTTAAATGACATTCAATTAACCGGCCCATCTTTACAGAACGACATTTTTTCGATATTGTTGCGATTCAGACAATATAAATACGTTGCATGCGCGGATGTCGCAAAAATGTACAGACAAAGTAACATTGTTCCAGATCAAAGGAATTTACAACTTATATTGTGGAGAGAAAATCCCGTGGACGCGCTCGGTGTGTACCAGCTTAATACCGTTACGTACGGCACTGCGTCGGCACCGTACTTGAGTATGCGCTGTCTTAAACAACTCGCTACGGAATGCAATGATGACGTCATCAGACGAACTATTAACGAGGATTTTTACGTGGACGATCTTATCACGGGAAATGACGATAAACAGCAACTTTTACACATTTGCGACGAAGTTTCCAAAGTTCTAAATTCAGGTTGTTTTCCTTTGCGAAAATGGGTTTTCAATTCAGACATAGCCACGTTAGTTGACTCGTCAAAACAACTAACGCTCGGTGATCATTGTCAAAGTAAAACGCTCGGGTTAGGTTGGTTTTATAATAGTGACAAATTACATTTCACTACTAAAATTGATACAAATACGACTCATGTTACCAAGCGCTCAATTTTATCAATCATTTCACAAATTTACGACCCTTTAGGTCTACTGTCCCCAGCTGTTATTATAGCAAAAACAATATTACAAAAATTGTGGTTGTGTAAAATCGATTGGGACGACCCAGTTCCTCATGACGTCACGCAATCGTGGCACAACTTTCTTAAAACATTACATTGTTTACAAAATTTACGTATACCACGTCATATCCAAGGTACACATACACGTTACATAGAATTACACATTTTCACGGACTCATCGCAGACGGCCTATGGTTCGTGCGCCTATATACGGACATATTCTGATATAGATGATTCATTAACAATAACAGTCAAATTATTGTGTGCGAAAAGTAAAGTCGCGCCTATAAAACCGGTTACCATACCGAGACTGGAACTATGCGGTGCGTTGGTAGGGGCGCGCTTATACAAAAAGATAGTGGATTCACTTAGACTAAATTTTCACAATGTTTATTTTTGGACGGACTCGACAATCGTTATGGGATGGCTTCGAATGTCTCCTAGCCTTTTGAAAACATTCGTTCAGAATAGGGCTGTGGAAATAAATGAATTGACTAGCAATTCATTGTGGATGCACGTAAACAGTAGTGACAACCCTGCAGACTTGTTATCGCGCGGTCTTAGTTTCGATGCACTTAATACGTCCACGTTGTGGTGGAGCGGACCGGCGTTCTTATACAAACCAAACACTAGCTGGTCAAAGCCATACACTTTACAGGATTTACACGAACATAATTCAGATGTACCTGAGACAAAAACACAAACGATCAGTCTGGCATGTGAAGTTAGTTCAGATGCATTTCCATTCGAAAGATTTTCCTCTTTTAATCGCATGAAGCGTGCTGCGGCTTATATGCTACGATTTATTTATAACTCGCGCCATAAAAACAAGGTAGATCGCAAAGTAGGCCCACTTTCAATCGAGGAGTTAAATGATTCACTTACTTTTATGATTAAAATTTCACAGATGCAGTCATTTCCTAACGAATACAGTTGTTTGGAGAATAATTTACCAATGAAATCATCACGTAATATTTCAGGTTTAAACATATTTTTCAGTAATGATAAAATAATTCGTGTAGGAGGAAGGCTAGAATACTCACTTGAATTTACATACAATAAAAAACATCCAGTGTTGCTATGTTCGAAGCATTATTTTACCCTGCTTTTGTTCCAACATGAACACAAAAATTTACTTCACGCAGGGCCACAATTATTATTATCAACTATTCGAGACAATTATTGGCCTTTAGGAGGCAGAAATTTAGGCGCCTAAAAATCTCTTGTCGGTTCTGTAAAACTATAATGTTATTCAGAATGTGTTGTCGTATTGTATTAATTAATTCTTGAATTATGTTACTGGTATGTAATCAGTACTTGATTGCATTCCATGTTGTTAACAGATGCTAAAATAAAGAATGTATAAATAATGTATTAAGATATACTCGTAGCTTGTGTTGCTTTGTGTTTAAGGGTTTTTTTGTTTTTGTACTAAGTACTACAGAGTAATACTAATTGATTGTAACATCTGTTCACATGTTTAAATGAAAGACTGGCTACCCATACAGGGAATCCTAGTTTGGGAGCCAGGCTAATGCTCGTAATAATATATCTACGAATACATAGATATATCTAGTATAAGGACCCAATAGTTATTTGTATATTTTTTAGAGTAGGAGAGTAACACAGACACTTTTTAAGACGTATAAATAAAGTTTACAGTAGTCCCCTCGAACTGTCCTAACGTCCCCTTAACGACAATTTTAGTAACTGTAATATAACTATTTTCAGTCGACAGACCCAGGGTAATAAGGAGGACCATAATAAATTTCTCTAAGGACAAAAGTACAGCCTTCCTATTTGCCGAGTAAGCTTCTTTGGACCCTTCCTTATCGCATAAAAAATGAATTATTTCGTTTCTTGCTCAAACCAATTATGTGGAAAATAGCTTCCTAAATTATGGCTTGACTTCTGGTGCCTGCTTAGCTTTATTGAAATCTATTTCAGGCCCTCGTAAGAATTCGTCTCGTAGAAGGCGAAATTGGAGTCAAATCCTCTTCTTTTTGTTAATAGGTACAGATTGGACTTGGATATTATTTCAGATTTCTCTAGATACAGTCTCAAAACAATATCAACATTTGCTTGTGCAGTTAGGATAAAAAGATACCTGAGGATTTGAAGAGTATCTTAACTGATAGGTAGGTACCTATCAGTTAAGATGACTAGGTAGTCATGAAGGAAAAACTTTTTGTTGAGCTCTTCAGCCCCAATGGGATGAGAAAATTTGTTTCCTTTATGGATGTAGTAAGGTAAAAAGTTTTAATGTATTTTATTTTGCTGTAGGATTGGGAAACTCATTTGTTAGGGTTCCGTCAAAACTGAAACTTATAGTGAAGTGTTGTTTTCATCTATGTCCGTCTGCATGTACTCTTGCGAGCAGAGATTTTAAACAAACCTATAAGTATGTAAAATTATAGTCAAAAATATATCTGTGTTCAGAGTAACCTGCTGTACGTTCTTACAAAGTTTCGTCAATTTCGGAGTGTTCAAGCTCAGGTGTTACCGAGGTGATTTATCCGAGACAGACAAACATTCGGCAGATATAAAATATGTGGATGTATTCAGAATAACCTTATCTACACACCTACCTAATTTCATTAATTTTGGTAAGTTCTGGTGAAGAAATTTTCCTTGTAAATTTACAAAGTTAATTTAAAGAATATATTTACATTGTAATTTATTAATTTCTGTTCTGTTTATTTCTCATGTATGTGTGTGTCGTAGCTATGAATAAATGACCTATTCTATTCTTATTCTATTCTAAATTCATTTAACTTAAATACTTATTAACTCTAAGTCTTAATTTAAGTCCAATCTTAAAATCCCCTTTTTACACGTAGCGGCTTTCTCTCTTACTAAGGCAGAAAAGAGATAGCCCTAAAACCTAATATTCAAAGCGCGAGCGAGTTCCTAGTAATTAGTAACCCGCAGAACGTCTCTCTTAATGAGGTAACTGTATCATACGCGTCCGTGGAATTAATTTAATGGTCGCCGAATGTGCCCTCGCTATCCCTCAAGTATATAATAATTATGTTGTACAATATTATACAATACTAGCTTATTCCCGCGACTTCGTCCACGCAGAAGTATACAATCAAGTTCGCATATTAAAAAGTAATTCCTGGATATAAGCTGCTACTGTACCAAGTTTCATCAATATCCGTTCAGCCGTTATGGCGTGTGAGCAATAAACAAATAAACAATGGAACGAACGAATGAACGAACGCACGAATAAATGAACGAATAAATAAATGAATAAACAATAACGCAACGCATTGTAACTGTACTGTTGCAATATTTTAAATGAATAAATGTCTAATGTCTAGTGAACGAATGAACATATGAACGAATGAACAAATGAACGATTGATCGACCAAACTAATACAAAGAAACAAAAGGACCTTAAAAGGACGAACGTTAGAACGAACGAACAGACTTTGATATTTTTGCATTTATAATATTAATGTGATTTAACTGTGATATTTAAATGTGTTTTGGAATAACATTAATAATAAAATTAGGGAACTCTACTACTTACAAGTAGCTCGAATAGTCTATTCTGCACACAGTATTTTAATGGCCAATCATATAGCTTCTACTGCTACATAGGCTTTTTTGAAAAATTATTTACAATTTACAATTCCTCTGTCTGTTCCTCTGTTTTTCTTTGCCTGTTTGTTTTTTGTTTTGGCAGTTGGTCCATCTATCCACCTTCGTTAGATTGTTGTCGGTCCATCTACATAAACATAAACGACGAGCGACTACATACTACTTAATAATTAAATTATCCTTGTACATACCTAAAAGACGTATCCTACCCACCTTCATTTCAAATTGATGAGACTTAAATTTTTTGTTTACCTAACTCTAAGCGTGAAGTATGTGTATATGTAAACTGGTCACGTACGCATTTTACAAGATATTTGCTTATCGAAAATGTAGAGATCCACTTTTTAAAGTTCATCGGAAATTGAAGTCTCTCAGTGAGAAAATATTGGAGATATTCATGGATTCCTGAATTCACTGAGCTGGAATCATTGCTATTCTCTCTGTGGTGTATCGTACAATAGAGCTGCAAAATAGTGAGACTATCGATGCTTCATATCATAAATTAGTTACAATATCTGGAGCACCGATAGTATCTCAACACGTGTAATTTAAATGGATAGTATCGATAACGCAAAATGAGCAATACTATTTTTAACGGCGACACTATCGATATTGCGACAGTATTAAGTCCAAAACAATCGCAAAAGATGACGAGTTTAAACAAAAACTATCTAGTGTTTCATACTATCAGTAGTCAGCGGTTGCACGATGCCATTGTGAAACGTCATCGTTTGCGTTAGTATCGATATTGTACAGTGGCGGGACGACAATGTTATTCAGTTTTCAAAATTCATTCCTTCAACATAATATGACGCACATGTTACCTTTTCGATCTATACTACAAAACAGACTGCTGCATGGAAATAGTTATTTGTTCAACAAGTGAGCAAAATTATTTTTTGTTGCGATTGCTGACTTTAAACCACGGACTAGCGAAGTATTCGCCTTTTTAAAGTCGGAATTTTTAAAATATTTATAAATTATCTAGTATTTACTAGTAAATAATAATATAGCTTACTTAAAAATATCATGTTTACTTGGTTTTATAAAAATGTCAAGTAGTGCAGTTTCAGAACGCAACATTTAAATAAAAAATAAACTTTTTTTCTTTTCTCGCTGGTAGAGGTGGAAAATTTTATGTTTCACACGAGAGCAAATTTGTTTATGTCTCGTGCATTCAAATCACTCACTGTGCTCAGTAGTCTAACTTTACTTCGCTAGTTCGTGATTTAAAGTCAGCACTCGCAACAAAAAATAACTTTGCTAACTTGTTGAACAAATAACTATTAACTGTTTAATACCAAAGTTTAAAACGACAGAAAACGGTAAAACAGTAAAAAAACCGAATGATTTACTAAACGGTTCGCAATACTCTTCCTTGTACTGGTACAAGCAAAAATCGACTTTAAGGTGACTTTCCTTATCATACCGCTACTATTATCGATAGTATCGCCGTTAATTGCTCATTTAGCGTTATCGATGGTATCGATTTAAATGACATGTGTCAATATACTATCGATATTGTGCCTAGTTTTCGAGGTCACATAGATCGATAAACTAATATCGCTGGCAACACTATAGCAAATTCCAATTCTTTCAAACATTCGCTTGAAAAATATTCACATTTAAATTTCTTTATTCTTTCTGCAGTATGAATAGAACAATAGAACTGAGATATTTTGATTATCTATACAAGATAGCATCAATAAGGTCAACTATTAGAGCTAGATTTACTATGTAAAGATTAGCAAGCTGAATGGCAGTGGGCAGCCCATATCTTCCGCAGAACTGCAGCTGTTCGGCTCCCTGCTCGCCGAGGCGTCGTACTGTGACTTGTTCGCGGACTGCATGGGACGACTGATGACTGAATAAACGGGATGCTAGAGAGAGGAATGCCTGTTTCGTCTATCTATAGCATAAAAATTATTGTAAACGCAATGGAGTATCTGTCGTATGTTGCAATATTTTAAATAAATAAATGTCTAAATGTCAGTTTGAAGTTTCGGACAATTTCTTCAGGTCATCGGTCCATCTGGTGCCATAGTCTCTACTCCAGAGCTCGTCTGCCCCAACGGCCATCGGCTCTGCAACAGGCTCTCCCACTGTTACTTCAGCTTGTGTCCGTGACCCTTAGAATTCATACATTGAATAAACCGGCTAAAACAGAAAACATAGAAACCAAAACCGATATTCACCATTGTGCTAATCTGTGGTTTAATTCAGCATCCACAATCCTGCAATTAGAGTCCGCACATAAATTAGTTAGACACAACTTCTGCTGATTAAAAACTCCTGCACTGTAATCAGGGGAAGGCTAAACTTTACGATTCGCTAACTTGACTTTAAATTATTCGCAAAGTTTGGCTTAACATCGTATAGGCAAAGCTTTTACCTGGTTATCTAAAAGCGAAAAATTCAGTTTAATTAAAGTTATGACTGCCGAATTATATTATTATGAATACGGGTATGATTTGCATTATTTATATTTAATTTTATTTATTAAGTTACCAAAATAGTGTACATCAATTCTTCAATAAGGGCAACTTACAAATATACATTGGCTAGATGCCACCCTAATTATAGGCAACGACAGCATGCCTTTTGTTTGTGTTAAGTTAATTATACCTACTAGTCTAATATTACACTTACCTATATATAAGTTAAGGCGACTAGGGGATTGCACCAGGGGTGGGTAGCAACGTTCTCCTGTGTATATAGATCTTTACTGCGATCATCAATCCGTCTGCCAAGCGTGGTGATTATGGCAAATCCCCAATGGACAGCCCACCAAAAGTGTCATTCGGATTTTTTAAATATTAATAAATTACGTAATAAAAGAAATACACTGTAAAAAATTAAATATTAAAATGATACAAAAACTAAACATTGAAAGTAAAAAAAAATTGAAAATGAAATCTATGGGAAATGCTACAAATTGTTGCGTTAAAAGTGAGGACAGTTTTTTTAAACTTACGTATTATTAAAATTACCATAATAATACACTTGACCACCATATTCAGCTGAGTACGCAAAGAACTACACTTACCGACATAGCAGAAATACATAAAAAACTGAAGAAACAATGAACATACCGTATCGTCCACTAAACGTGTTAACCTACCAACTCCATTTCAGCTAATATGTAGTTTACAATAGCGTTCATAACACTATAGCATCCATAATGGAAGGTTAAAACGCTTAGCCAACGATATCTAATTTACGAAGTAGCTAGTATGTATGTATGTATGTAAACGCTTTATTGTACCAAAAATAACATCAACAACAATAATAAAATAGGAATTAAACTGTGTACAAAGGCGGACTTATCCCATTTAGGGATCTCTTCCAGTCAACCTTAGAGTAACCGAAAGGACAAGTATAATGCGTTTAGTACCAAATTTGATAAAGAAATGTACCTACTTTTAATAAAGTTTGAAAATACAAATTACATAAACATAAACTAACAATATATACATAGACGGAACACGAATAAGTGAATGATACAAATATCTATATATACATATGTTCATATATACTATTACATTATATATCCCAATAAATTCTTATTAGTAGTTTATATACTGTAATATAAGTCAGCTCAAAGCTTAGGTATTGAACCCATAGTACTTTTTTAAGTTGTTTTTAAAGGACACCAGGGAGGAATGTATATGGAATGGAATTATAAATCTTGTTGATAGATGGCCGTTGACAGAAGGTTCTAGAAGGTGTATGTATTGTGGGAGGAATAGGGATAGGGAAAGCCGACCTAAAAAGTAAACGGAAGGGATTGCTTGAGAAATGCGAAGGATAGCGTGTGGTGGCGCGTCTAAAGAAATATGCTCACAGAAGATTGGATGAAGTGTCATCATTTTTATTTTATTTTCTTTGTTAGGGGAGCTCTTTGTTAGCTTTACTACACTTACAATAAAAAAATTGAACAACAACTAAAGTCACATATAATTACAGCTACCACATATAATTTTTATATCACGACTGATGAATTTAAATTTTTTCTACCAAATTATATTAATGCCAGTGGAAAACCACTTTGAAATAGCGGTTAATATTCTTTACAAAACCGCTTAAATATCAGTCATTAATATACCGGTTAATTGAAGGATCGGTTTTAATCTTATTGAATTCAAACCGTTATACATGGAGAACGGTATTTTAAAATCTAATCTAATCACTCTGGCTTGACTGGCTTGTTCATTCATATTCATGATGTTTTCGTGTTTTCTGACGTCTAAGCCTAATTTGGTAGGCCTAGCCGATTAATTTACCTCGAACGAATTAGGAATGAGATCAGTTACGGTTTCTTCAATTAACCGGTTAATAAAATGTATTAACCGGTTAATTGAAGAAACCGTAACTGAACACTGAAATTGTTTCGTTTCAGGGTATTAACCTTGAACCGGTTATGACTTTTAACCGGTTTTCGAGGCCTGATAAAATGTTTTGTTTAAAAATATTTCTGTATATACGTACCTACTTATTAATTCTCTATTTATCGTTGGCAAACTATTAAAAGTATTATAACCTAAAGCGAAGATAAATTTGTACAAACCAGGATTTATCGAATCGAAAATAATTTGCCGGAAACCAATGAAGGAAAGGGTGAATGGAAAAACCTTTAACAGAATAAACAATATTTTTCCACCAGACTCCGCCTTTGTGACAAAATAAAGGCCTTTTCATCTCCTTCGACAATGTTTACCTTTGTTTTTCTAGTTCATAATGTTTATTTACAATGAATAAATAGAAATAGGTAAATAGGGTTTTGTTCACTTAAATATCTATACTTATAATAAAACTGTAACTGGTCTATGTCTGTATATGAGATATTGAAAAAAAATTGTATGAGGGGTCTTTATAGGGCCAATAGAAGCTAAAACAATTTTTTTTTTGAATTTTTGTCTGTCTGCCTGTCTGTCTGTCTCTCTGTCTGTCTGTCTGTATGCATGTTTGTTACCGCATCACGCAAAAACTACTAAATGAAATTTGATAATACTTCCAACTTTGTCAATTAGTACAATTTGAGTATGCTTGATTAATGAGTTGTGTTGTTGTTTTATAAATGTTATAGACAGGGTAAACGGTATTTTATAGAACTCCATTGTATACTTGTACGAGTATTTAAATTGAGACTTTAATATTTTTGTTATTTATACTTCAAACAGCAGAACGTCGTTTTGATTTAGTACCCAATTTGTATTCAAACTTCAGATTTTGTAGTTAATTAGATCAGAAGATACAAGTTGGTACCTATTGAAGTCCGTGTCGTCACTCCTGCTCGGATATTTTTAACTAAGAACCGCACCTAAATTCTGATCACACCAAGCAAGTTCAAATCCAGACCAGAGAAAGACGCAGTGGCCTTATCCTACTAATCCTACTAATATAATAAATGTGAAAGTTTGGATATTTGGATGTTTGTTACTCAATCAAGCTTCAACCACTGGACGGATCGTGATGAAACTTGGCACACATGTAGGTTAGGTCCTGGAATAGGACATAGGATAGTTTTATCCCGAAAAAACATCCCATTCCTACGGGAAATACATAATAATGCGTGATGTTAAGTTGTCCACACGGACGAAGTCGCGGGCAACAGCTAGTTTATTTCATAAGTTCAATTCAGTACCTAGTCAAAGAAGGTCAACGATAGAACCGATAATTTGACTTCTGACGCGTGGCTGCCGCGATCGACAGCCCTATTTCATCAAATTTCTAGACACGAATTCTTCAGAAGATATTCCAACAATTTTGCCCCAGAATATTCACCGAAGTTCACGCATTTTAAATAACTTCACGCTATGCTCTTATGGGTTCGCGAAGTTTAACCTCTTTCCTCTTAAAAGGAAAGGAATTGTAGAATTATTTTAACCTTTTTAAAGTTCCGTACCAAATTGGTAAAAACGGAACACTTATAGTGCAACTTCTAATGCAATTGCTTTGAAATTTCGAATAGTTTTAAATAATGCTTACCAAACTTTATTACAAATAAAAGAATTAATCAAATATTTTAATTTTATTGCAAAAGGGGTCAAAATATGAGGGAAAATATTTAAAGTGGGGTAACTAGGTACTTCGAGTAGGGGTGTCGTATGAACTTTACGCATGTACTTACGTAGTTACTCTTCGTTTTTAATAAAATGGAAATCCTTCAAAAAGCTACTTTCGACTGTCGAATCCGTATTTCTAATCATTAGTAAACCACCCACCGAAGTAATGTTTCCGCCGCTAATCACCCAAATATTGCCTGCCGATGCCAGCACCGAAACTTGCAAATTCGGCACCCGTAATTAGTCGTTCAGTTCATCAGCGAAATTAATTAAACAATTTTCTCACTACCTGCAGACGTTAATAAATTAATAAAGGCAGGTCCGTTGATAGGGAAATACTTCTGAGGGCCCCATGTGACATTGATATAAATGAAATCACCTGATTATTTATCCTAGCTTGTATTATAAATTGTTCCGGATCTGGATATCATATTTGTGAATAGTCCTGTCCTTGTTTAATTGGGTTTCCATAGCACAGGAGAAAATCCTAGTTTGAGATTAGACAAGTAAACGTATATGTGTAATACTAGCTGTGCCCGCGGCTCCGTTCGCGTGAACTACAGAATCCGCTCCCATTCCCGCTCCCTCTCCTGCTCCCGCTTTTGCTCCCGCTCCCGCTTGCACCGCCTCCGCCTCCGCTTCCACTTTAACTTCCACTCCCACTCAGACTCTCAATATCTCCCGCTCCCACTACCACAACCATTCCCCTTTTCCCACGCCCACGCCCACTCCCATTCCCACTACCAGGGTAGGGGATTGGGTGAACCGGTTGCGATGAAGTAAAGATTAAATATTAAGTTAAGTTAAGCCCTGTAATGTTTCTGTAAAAAGTCCATCAAAATCCGCTTAGTAGTTTTTAAGTGATGCGTGCACAAACTCACAGACAAATTGACAAAAATTTCAAAAACGATATGTGTTCTGTTGCTTATCCTTGGACGCCCCAATTTTTATTTTTGCAAATATCTTCAATGTACAGGCACGCGAAGTTTACGATTTTATTTATTAGATTTATTTTGTATTACTATCATAGGGACTTTGGACGCACGTTCGATACTAAGAATCTATGTAGAAAGGTTTTGCATTTATTTCTGCAAGAAAGTGGAACTAAGTGAGGTGGAACTGGCTTCCTGGAAAAGAATGAATGTGAGCCAGTGTTGGGTGTGGATTGAACGTAAAAGGAATGGCTTCGGTACGGTCGGCAAAAATGTCTAGCCCATCCAAGTGTTTTGTTCCATTTTTGCACGACGTGAATGTATGCGTAGTATTATAAACTATTTATTTATTTAATAGATTATTGTACACACAAATATACAAAGAACAACACAAAGAACAGAAAATTATACAAAAGGATAAGCTTATTTCTAAAGAAATTTTATCCAACTAACCTGCGGTGAAGACAAGGGATTATGGAGAGGCAGTAGTCGCGTGTACCTACTAACAGTTTCTTCCTCGAAAATAGTCAAACAAATTGTGAAATTTATTCATAAATTAATTTATTAATTATCCAGAATCTTCACATATTGGTATTAGATATGATAACAAAAATATGTACAGCATGATTTTATGAGTCGGAAATTAAATTGGCCGAGTGTATCTATTCACCATGCCGTGTGGTTTCCGGTAGAGTAAAATAGGACCACTCCAACTCTTCCCGTGGATGTCGTACAAGGCGACTAAGGGAATACATTATAAAACATCAATCAGGCCTCCCCAACCCGTCTGGCCAGCGCGGGGAGTGTAGGCCAAAACCTCCGTCTGTCTCCGGCAGATGAGAGAGGGTTGTGCTCCTGCAGTGGAGACAAAAATAACCTGGTGATGATCTATTCACCAAATAATTTCGTACAATAATTTAGTATCTTGAAGAAACATGAGTACCTACTCATTGTAGTATGTTGAAGACCATTGCAGGGGTGTGCCAGTGTCATACTTAGGAGGTTTATGGAGTTACAGGCAAAAGGCGTGACTCGATGAACCTTCATTATTACCACTGTTATTATTATTTTATTTTTGTAAACTTACTAACATAGTATAAGTCAGGACTAACAAAATATGGATTTTTAATTATCTGTAAATGAATTTATTTTATTTTATTTTATACTAGCTGTGCCTGCGGCTTCGCTCGCGTGGACTACAGAATCCGCTTCCCTTCTCACTTCCGCTCCCGCTCCCGCTCCCACTCCCACGCGCACTACAGCTTTAAATGTAGTCCAAACGCATAACAATCTGAATAGTACCGAACATTATATTTATAAGTACCTCTTTGTTTTATTGCATACCTTCTAATGTATTTAAAAACTAAAAATGTCCATAACTTTTGATTGAGTAAACCGATTGCGATGAAATAAAGACTAAATGTTAAGTTAGATTAAGCCCCATGTTCTGTGAAAAGTACATCAAAATCCGTTCAGTAGTTTTTAAGTGATGCGTGCACAAACTCACAGACAAACAGACAAAAAATTCAAAAATGATCGAAATGAGTTCTGTTGTTTATCCTCAGACACCCCAATTTTTTTTTTTCAAATATATTCAATTTACAGACACGCGAAGTTTACAATTTTATTTATTAGATATTGTACACACTTGACTTTTTGGCTAAAATCCTTCACGCGAGTGAAATGTTTAATCTTCACGGTACAAAAAACATAATTTAGTCATCTCCGAGTGCCAAGCCCTTGTCGGTCGGTCTGAAATCCCATGTCAGTGGACATGTGGACGCTGACAGACTAACGATGATTGATGATAATGATTCATTAAACTACGTATTTCGTGGTTTCATCATCAGCCTATATACGTCCACTGCTGAACAGAAGCCTCATCAATAGAATGCCACTTTTGGTGGGCTGTCCATTGGGGGTTATGCCATAATCACCACGCTTGGCATACGGATTGGTGATTGCAGTAATGATCTTAATATACACAGGAGAACGCTGCTGCCCATCCCTGATGCAATCCCTTAGTCGCCTTGACGACACCCACGGGAAGATTTGGGGTGGCCCTATTCTAAGCCGGGAACTAGACGGCCATTTTCGTGGGTTATTTCGAATTTCGTGGATTAATTAATTCATAATAGCAGAGATAAAGTTAAGCTATAGCTGCTTTTCCAGGATGGGTCCACAAAAATCACTGAAAAGGCCCAAAATTCCTGTTGTTGACCCAAGTTTAATTACGTAACGCACACTTATACTTATTCTGTGCCTGTTGAAATTGTATGTCATTTTGTTGGGAGTTTATTAGCCGTGTTTTGTTAATTTGCATGAATTTATCTCTATACGTCCCCCGACTAGTGCTGGAAGTAATCTGTCGATAGTACTGCAAAAACGGTATCTATTATTATACCAACTTCATTCTGTCAATATTATAGAAATTACACCTAAATTTTATCTTGATGTATTTTTAAAGAATGCTTTATCACTCACAAACATTATCTATATCTGCCATTATCATTATCTATTACTATGTCTGCCTCTCTTATTTCAATTATCTCTCTCGCGGGTCTGCTGGAAGAAATCTCTCTCAGAGATAAGTTTGTACTTGTTCTTTTTGATGTATTATTTTTGTTATATCTGTGTGTGTGCAATAAAGAGTTAAATAAATAAATTAATTATCGCCGCTGCCCTTTTTTACAAGTCAAACGGCGACGGCCCGTGTTGCATACTGCCAGCAGTGCTCTATTTTGCGGGCGATATTAAACTTGCGGGGGGAGGTGAGTGTATTTACGTAGAAATTCTAATATATAATGTATGTTGTGGGTACTGGGGAATAAATCAGCCTTAGTCTAGTCATCTTGTGACAGCGGTGGAATACGAACCTGTCACGCCCGTTCGGACTGGTACCTAAAACCAGTATTTAGTATTTTCTGTAGCAGCCCAAGTCCTTCGACGCAAGCAAGGCCCCAGACCAAGAAGACCCGCGTCTACACACTGCACCAGTTGAGCCCCTGGCATACATACATACCAAATGGAAAATTTGAAAAATTTAAACATTTATCGATAATTCGATTATCGAGTTTCCGTTGACACTATCACCTAGGTACGTGCTGGGTATTGAATTAATGTAACAACCGTATTAATTACTGATCTTATTAAGTTGTATTTCTATGGTAATAGTTACGGGGGATATATCATTGTTTACATCTTAAATCTATATTAATATCGTAACTGGATTATTAAATCCTTACAAGATAGTGGTGATTTTACGGAGTACTATACAAAATTATCACTAGTATAATGTGTAGTAATTAAAAATTTAATTCGCGTAATTTTTTTCGTTATCATCCGCCTATCGCTTGCCACGCTAGAAATAGATCTTCCCCAATTATTAATCGTTATTATTATTGGCGTAAAAACATGAAGTGTTAAGGGTCACAACAACATCAAGGTGTTATCAAAATAAATACCGATTTATGATGCCTTTCACATCATGGCATCCATAATATCTTATTATTATGCATCGGAATTAGGAAGTATCATTTATGTAGACTAAAATTTACCACTGAAGATTAATACGAGTATGAACATTCATTTCCACAGGATTTTATTAACTGTTTTAATTAAAATCCTGGGACTTTTAGTAGTAATAATTAAAAAGTATGTATTAAGGAAAGTTAATTGCATTATACATTACTAGCTTTGACCCGCGACTTCGTCCGCGTAGGTTTCGATATTTACACATTTTGAATTTCAAAATAGATATAGGTACGTGAGAAGTGTGGTTTAAAAGAAGATGTAGTAACGAAGGTAGAGAAGGGTATGTTGCGTTAGTTTGGACATTTAGAGCGTATGAGTGAAAGAAGAGTGACAATAGTAATATACAGTGCGAATGTGGAAGGAACTACAGCTAGAGGTCGTCCTAGGAGGACATTCAAGGATCAAATTAGTAACGTCCTCAAAAAGGCTGGGGTCCGCAGTGAGACTGAAACACAGTAGGAGCGGGAAAGGAGGTGCATGAAAAGGTTGAGGAATGTGAGTGAGGCTAGTGAGATGTGTCAGGATCGCGTAAAGTGGCGATCCATCGTCTCTGCCTACCCCTCTGGGACCAAGGCGTGAGCATTATGTATGTATGTATGTAAAATAGATATCACATTTAGTTTCCCGTAGGAATGAGATGTTTTTCGAGATAAAAACTATTCTATGTCCTATTCCAGGACCCAACCTATATGTGTGTCAAGTTTCTTTCCGATCCGTCCAGTGGTTGAGGCATGATTGAGTAATAAACATCCAAACTTAAAGAAAAGCGGCCAAGTGCGAGTCGGACTCGCCCATGAAGGGTTCCGTAGCAGCAAGTAACATAATATAAAAGTTATTGTAGTATATTAAATTGTGGTTTACGATTTGTGACGTATTAAAAAAAACTACTTACTAGATCTCGTTCAAACCAATTTTCGGTGGAAGTTTGCATGGCAATGTACATCATATATTTTTTTTAGTTTTATCATTCTCTTATTTTAGAAGTTACAGGGGGGGGCGGTACAAGTGGACGGGATGTTACAGGACACACATTTTACCACTTTGGAAGTGTCTCTCGCGCAAACTATTCAGTTTAGAAAAAAATGTTATTAGAAACCTCAATATCATTTTTGAAGACCTATCCATAGATACCCCACACGTATGGGTTTGATGAATTTTTTTTTTAGTTTCAGTTCTAAGTATGGGGAAACCCCAATATTTATTGTTTTTTTTTTCTATTTTTGTGTGAAAATCTTAATGCGGTTCACAGAATAAATCTACTTACCAAGTTTCAACAGTATAGTTCTTATAGTTTCGGAATAAAGTGGCTGTGACATACGGATGGACAGACAGACAGACATGACGAATCCATAAGGGTTCCGTTTTTTGCCATTAGGCTACGGAACCCTAAAAAGAGCGACGTGGAATGTCCATATTTATATTACTGTATGAGTTTATACATAAATGAATGACAAACAAAAGATGAAAAAGATTTTAATAAATAAATTCCGAAATATCCATATTGACATATACATTTCGTACTTGTTTCCGATCCCTGCTTACATATGAACTCCTGTTCTGTAGATTTTTTTCCATAGCGTTAATGATGAGGAAAAAATACACTAATTGCCTTATAAGAGGCAGTAATTGTGTCATTTAGAAAGCTTACCTATAATAAAGAGCCAATAATTGAAGAAAATTGATTTCGTTCTTCAAACGAAACGAAAATAGACAAATAGATAGGTAACATCACTTGACTCTTACTTAGTCAAATAAGTAGGTTTTGTTTTAAGTTGAATTTATGAAGCTCTAGGAATGTTTACGGTCGGACGGGAAAACGGTTCACCCGCATTGGGGAAAAACTAATTTTAAATTGTTGCGTCCTAAAATTCAGCGAAATGCTTGAGATAGAAATCCTACTAATATTATAAATGTGAAAGTTTGGATATTTGGATGTTTGGTACTCAATCACGCTTCAACCACTGCACGGATCGGGATGAAACTTGACACACATATAGGTGTCCTGGAATAGGACATAGGATAGTTTTATCCCGAAAAAACATCCCATTCCTACGGGAAATACATAATCATTTGGGATGTTAAGTTGTCCACGCGGACGAAGTCGCAGGCAAGAGCTAGTAGGAAATAAGGAATGTACCTGCCTACATGTAGGTTCCATCATCATCGCCCTAAATACTTCCACTACTGAACATAGCCTCCTCTATAGAATGCCACTATTGGTGGGCTGTCCATTGAGGGATTTGCCAAAACACCACGTTTGGCAGGTGGATTGCTGATCGCAGTAATGATCGTAATATACATCGGAGAATGCTGCTGCCTTGATGATACCCACGGGAAGATTGGGGGTGGCCCTATTCTAAACAGGGAATCACACGTCACAATTTATAAAGTGTATGTTTAGGGAATTTTTAAAGTTCATCAATATTAACCTCCACGTCCACTGCTAGTCATATGCTTTCTCCAGTTAATGTCACCATACTTGGTCCTTCGCCGATCGCATCCAGTATCTTCCTCCTACCTATTTTAGGTCGTCTCCACTTTAGAATTCATCTGTCCCAACGTAGCGTCGTTTGTCCAAATGGCAAAATAATTATATTTACATGAATAAAAAGTTAGGTCCTACATAAAACTTATTAAAAGCTGTTGTTGATGTAAAAACATTTCAAAGAAATAAATCCTTGTGACTTTAAGACTTGCTGATAAAGACAGGTTTTAAGAGCCATCCGAAGCATCAAATTTTAAAAGTAAAAAGCCGATGAAAAGTCTTTTCAAATTTTCCGCATCATAGTTCAGCGTTTCCTCATTATTGAAATAAGTCAAGTGGAAAAAGCAAACACAAAAGATGATTGAAAAAAATCGCTCTTAAAAATATCAGTGTGCATATTTCATCACAAAGACACTTCTTAAAGAATGATTTAAAAGCATTTTTTTTTATGAAAAAAGGAATTGGAAAGTAAATAAAAAAGAGGAAAATAATGCGTCAGCACGTTGTTTTTATTAGATGATCCAATGATAGCGTTTATTTATTTTCCACTTCTTTATATCAATGTGTAAAGGATATCAAACTCACATATTCATACTCACAAGGATTCAAATGCATTATTAATTCTTATTTGATCGTGTAATTGGGTTTAAGGGATGTTTTACGATTTAGCTATTTAAACGTATTTTATGTTTAAACGTTTTATTTTTATTTATTATCCTGACAAATGTTAAAAATGTAAACGTTTATGATCTCTTTCTAGTTTTTAAAAATGTGCTGAGTTTGTTAATCCCAGTAATCATGCTCCACCTACTTACTCTACCAGTAGGTTTTTAAGTCTAAGCAGACCTCCGTCTCTCGAACGAACCTACCGCGATAAGTACCTACATTTTCAGGCCCGCCGGCGTGGTTTTCGCACTGGCCTTACGGAGTAATAACAACGCTAAATCTAGCGCTTTAGACACATTTTTACGCGCAGCGCGGCACATCAAACGCGGCCCGCACATCGCGCGCTGTACTGAGTAATAAACAACGCTAAGTCTAGCGCCTTAGACACATTTTTGCTTGTATTGTCTGACAGACAGAAGGAGTAGGTGATTAAAAGCGTAGGTATTTTTGTTTTACTAGGGAGTGATTTATCTGTTACGTAGTAAGTATATTAAGTAATCTGTGGTCGAAGTAATTTCTAGTCACAATTGCATATAGTGCTCCTTCTAGCCAATGACATCTTACACTACGTTTGACCAATCGTGGTCTCCAATCAAAAACTCATCCTAACGCCATCTAACGCGATGATTGTGTCAATGCCACAATTCTCTAACTTATTTCCTCGTGAACGAAAGCTGACACATGTCAGACCCAAAGGCGATTCTGTGCTGAGACAAATCCGATGTGATAGCAAACAATAGATTACTTGTCGAGATAAGCTCTGAGATGTGTGAGGATTTATAGGCTTTTCGTTTAGGTAAAGGATTTTCTATGATAGAAATGGTTGCTCCTTTGTGAAAATTATATTTATGTATGTATAAACTACGCAGCGTTTATATCGGGTTTTGTGATTCTCATTGAAGCTTTGGATCTAGTGACATTTGACTCGTAACGATTTGAATAAAATGTGATTATGATCTTAAGTACCTACACCTACCTCTCTACCTAAGGAGAGTTTTTTTATTCCTGATAAACTCTTACGCTTGACTTCAATCTCACCTGATAATAACTGATAAAGAGGCCTAAGGATCCAACTAACGAAATGTGCAGCTGTTTTATAGCTTAATGGTTCCATAGTGGGGGTATATTGGTGATATACGTCCCCTATGGACCTATTTTATAGCTTATGGTTGCATATTTTGTCTGTGTGATAGTTAGGGTGGAGCGCGCTTACCCAGAAGATGCATATTCACTCTACCTTTAAAAAGATACAAGTTGTACTTGTCAGGGGGTTTTCACTCCTTAGCAGTCCGCATTATGATAGAGGTCTAAAAAGAATAATGGATATCAGATATTGTAAAATTATCAGCTGCTTCAATCAATTTTTTTTTGTCAGTTAGTCGCCTCAAATGGTAAAAGAAAGAAAATGACCTAACTTTTGTAAGTCTACAAACTTTTACTTGTACAATTTGTTTCTTGGACACAGGCACATTATTTTTAATTTGGATATAAAACGAGTTTAAAAATAATGTGAAACTTCTGTAATTAATTTTACTATTTGTTTTGTACAAAAATACGAAATAAGTCTCACATTTTTTTTTTATTATTGTTAGCGAATCCAATCGCGTGATTTTATCTTAGTTCCATATAAATAAGGTGTCCAGCATCATACCACTGCCTTGTTGGATTACTGTCTTGGTCTTTTTATACTCGAGCGCTAAAAGGCGTGGGTTCGATTCCCGCTCGGGATAAACGACTTTGTACAAGTTGGTCCATGTCTGGATGTTATATGTGTACTATCTTATTGTTGTGTAATTCCCATAGTACAGGTGTCTCAACCATTAGGTGAGATTAGAACCCCATCAGGAATAAAAAAAGACAAGTGTATGTATATCATGAAGTAAGATACCTTACCTATTTAACGATATAACTAAACGACCACACAACAGCGAGATAACAATAATAGTTTAGACTTCACCATCAAATGACAATTTTCAATATCTCATTATTATTATAATATAGTTATAATAGGTTGTCCTTTACTAACCTATAAATTTTCTGGAAAAAAAAGTATCCTATATATTATTCTAGGATGTGAGCTTTCACTGAACCAAGTTTCTTCAATATCCGGTCAGCAGTTAAGGCGTGAGCGATAACAAACATAAACACTATCGGATAAATAACATTGTTTGATACCTAGCTGATGTGTCTCGACTCGATAAACAGCTGGATAAACAATCTGAAACAGTTTGATTGTTATTTTACAATTCCATTTGATATCATGCTATTTTAGATAAGATGTAGCTTTTGGAAATATATTTAAGCGCACGAGTAGTGCGCTGGGCCAAGACTATTTACGTGCCTATACCATATATACGAACTTGGTAGGTTTTCGTGTTGTGTGACATTAATTTATAGAGCAAACAAACCATGAAGGAAGAAAAAAATTTACGCAGCGTAAAAAAATTTCTTCCTTCACGATACAAATACAAATGAACAATGACAAAATTACATATTTTACATTTATTAAGCTGCTTTATTATTTACATTTAGTAAGTGATACGGTGATAATTTCAATACATTTACTCTTATTACATAATACAAATACACAAATACCCCTCTGGGTTGAAGACGAGGGCATTATGTATGTATGTGCAAATTCACAAATAAAATAATAATGTAGCTAACTAATATTACTTACATTAACCATGTTATTTACATCACCACGGAAACATGCCAGTTCAGGTTTATCAGGGGGCCAATTCTACTAACGCATTTTCGCACAAAATGCAATTGAACTGTAGCTGAAACGCAGGTTTTAATACTATTCTTACTCCGCTGCGCACAACGTTCGTGCTTCAGCTGCGTTTCAGCCGTAGCTAACGTTTAAACAAACGTCAGACGTAGATGGAACGAACGTTTTTCTACATTTTGACAGTTGTCTCAGGTAAAAACAAAACGCATTGCTGTCAAAATAGCGTCTGTTAAAACTGAAACTTAAACGTAACTTTTGTTTAAACGAACGATAAATGTTGAAAATAGTAGAATTGTCCCCCAGTTTAAAGAGTTGTGCGTCTGGCACGTTTTCTCAGGCGCAACTGAACACATTCAACACTTATAATTAAGTACCTACATGATAGATAAAAAATGTTCCTATATAGATAAGTTCTTCGAAATTAGCACAGCGTTATCAGATTTCGATACTTTTTTCAACACAACGACTTGGCTCCTTTTTAAAATTAATGTTTTTGGTGAGATGTTAAAGTTATTGAGCTTATAATTGTTAATTTCAAGTTCATGAATGTTTTATTGAGATAGGTAAGTCTGATGAATAAACCAATTAATATTAACAATGTATTAACTGAATAAAGTACTTGCGGAGAAATGCGGGTATATTAAAGGCACTCATTATTAATATTCATTCAAACGTATTTTTAGCTCTAAAACTAAATATTTACAAGGATAAAAGGAGCACAATTTTATGTAATTAAAGTAGGAAGGATGTTACAATTATGATGAGGACTCCTTCCACGTTAATATCATTGTACACTTTTATTATAATGAGAAACGTGAATGCTCTCCGCAAAATTGTCTGACGAAAAAGTGTTTCCCTTCACTGTATTTTTACCCGTTTTAATCCGGGGAAGCGTTTAGCTTTTCAGGGTACCGTGTTCAAACGGAAACGCTGCATCATTCACTACAACTTTGCTGTGCGCGTCACTCCAGCTCTAACAAAGTCGAATTTCGGTAATCCTACTCTGGCAGGGTTTTGTACCCATAACGTACTATTTTGTACTCAATTTTAGATTTTGTACTTAAACAGATCTTTCGATCTGTTACAATACAAGAGGTATTGCAGTCCGATCTGGAGGGACGTCACCCCAGCTAGGACATTTTGAACTAAGGCACGTACATAAATTATGATCACACCAGACTTTACCTTCTTTAAAGCAAACATAATATATAAGGTACTATTTAAAGCAAAGAATGCTACTTGATGTCACAGGAACATTAACTGGTTACTTAACTTTGCTTTAAAAGAACGCGAAGGGGAGTCGTCATACTCAGGAGTTCCTCTCTGCCGAAGGCCGAAGTACAAGACCATCCTTATAACGCGCGGTATCGATGTGTTCGATATATGAATGTGTTGTTTAATTTGTATTTTGTACGGAATGCAGCAGGAGCAAACGGGCAGACACGTCATCTGATAGTTAGTAGCTACTATCCCCATAAGCCTTCAGCCACAAGGCCTGAGGACTACGTTGGAACGACTCTTCATACTTGAACACATGCATGTAACGGCATGAGGGTGGTATTGGTAAAAAATTTAAAGAGAGAAAAATGTGTATGTAATTGTGTAGCTTGTAATTGGTCAGGATACAAAATTAGTTTGAGAACCGCACATGATAAATTTAAAATTTTGAATGTTACCACTATATAAAAAAAATATCTCTCAATTTTTTTACTATACTTACACATATACGGACTCTGCACTGCAAACACCGTAGCTATGTGCGTGTTTCGTAGCGACAGCGTACAATAGTTTATGTGAGCGTGAATTCCCCCGCGATATGTGCCAGAATGTTTTTTGCATCGATGGAAAACGCTATGGCGTCACTCCTCTCCATGTTGCTTTAATCGGTAATTTTGGTGTAAGGAACCCTTTATGGAAAACTGACAAGCTGTGTGTAGGTATTATTTGCAGCTCTGTATTCTCAACACTCGACCGATTATAGCACGTATTACGTATACCTAGTCTATTTTTTTTTTGTTTTACAAAATATTGTTTAAACTTGAAAAAATATTTATTTAATCATGCATTATGAGAATGCCAATCTATGACCACCTATTTTATGATTAAAATTAAGACAAGTAAGACATTTTGTTATTTATTGGACACTACGTCAATATGCCTGGTATTGTGCCTGGTATAGATGGGCTCCACAAACTATATGTATGGTACGATGGGCTCGCAGTGCAACATTTTAAATGATTTTTTACTGTAAAAAATAATAATAATAATAATTACTTATTATTTAACTATAATTTAGATTTCCTAAATAACAATTGAATCATTCAATTAGAGAATATATCAATTTAATTTTTTTCAAATGTTTGCATATATTGCATTAGTATACAACAAAGAAATAGGTGCTCGGCGGAATTCAGACTGTGGTGAGTGAGGGTGACATTTGGAGGGACGAAGAGAGCGGTAAGTTGCCGTCACAACCATAAAATCTCGGAGGCGTGCACGACTTTCATTTTCCTGAATTTCTCCGTAACGTATTTTTATATTTTTCTCATAATAGTAGGTATTAAAAGATATTATGCTTTGTAATATTTATTTGCTTTTTCGCGTCATATCCATCTATCTGTCAACAAGGTGGTTGATCCGGCGTTTTTTGGAGAACAGTTTGTTGTGTATTTGTGTTTTCCAAAATAATGTAAACTAGTATTTACTCTGAAGCGGCTGGATGCGGAGGGCTGAGGACCGGGTGTTGTGGCGTTCATTGTGGAAAGGCCTATATCCTACAGTGGACGTCTAGGGGTTGATATGAATGTAAACTTACTTCGGACTTTGGTGTTTCGTAGTGATAGTATCTTCTTCTCTGTCGTTCCCTCACTGCTGAGGATCGCGACCGTATAAAATGCGCCTCCACGCATAGCGGTCATTGGCCAGCCGCACTGCTTCATATAACGATCCGCCAGCCACCCTCCTCACCGGGTCTGACCACCTCGTCGGAGCTCGTCCTCTGGCACGCCTGCCCTCCACTTGTCCCAGGATGATGAGCTTCTCCAGGTAGTGCTTGGGAGATCGCACAATGTGACCGAAGAAGCATAAACTCCTTTCATTGCAGATAGTGGAGAGTCGTTTTGTTATATTGAGCTCTTTAAGAATGGAGTCATTTGTTGGAGTGATAGTATATTATGCAACAAATGACTGTGCCATTCGCAAGAAGTGGTGTAGTGTTGTTTTAAGCCTGTGATCAGCCTAGCTTCTGGAAAGCAGCCTGGCTTGGCAAGCAGTAATTTTCCATAATTCATTGACATAATTAGATTCCAATTTATGCTTGAGGTGTATTTAGACATTTTCATTTTTAATTTCTGTTGTTTTTGAATTTATTTTTAGTTTTTTTATTTATTTTAATTTGATTTGGTTGTGTTTTTGTTTTATTTTGTAATTAATTTGATGATCTGACCTGTAAGTTATAAATAAAAATATGATTATGTCTAAGCGAGTGGAAGCCGAAAGTGAAGGTAAGCAATTAGAGCATGTGTATAGAGGCTAAGTAAATTAAACATCCAAAGACTAAATTCAGCCAACTTAGTGTTTCAAATTAACATTTCAATTGGGTTAGTATAATTTCTGTCCTATATAAACATGTAACTTGAATCAAGTCCTAATTTAAGGTTAGATTACTATAATGTTGCGTGATTTAGCGTAATATTGACCTTCTTCCATACACGTAGGAATCAATTTGGCTTGCATTGAATTTTGTAGGTACGTTTAGACTACAACAACGTAAGTATTTGCCTAAAGAAGTAATTACTGGTGCCTTATTAAAATACAGATTAAATAAAGCTTAAATTCGCACCGTATCATGTCTAGTTTCGGGTTTGTGTGTTTAGGACTAAGTATGGTAAGACTCGTAAGTTTCTGATTTTCCAGACATAATATTATAGTTCGGGTCGCTGAGTTTGTGTTTTAGTGTTGTTTAATTAAAGCTTGGAGTAGGTAAGTCTATATTACTCATGTGTATAAATAAATATAAATATATGGGGACATTTCACACACGGCCACCTGATCCCAAACAAGGCAGAGCCTGTAATATGGGTATCAGACAGCTGATATACATAATGTACTTATATAAATAACATCCAGTCACAAGGAAAAACACAAGTGCTCACCACATGAATGTTTTCCCTGGGCGGGATTCGAACCCGCGATATTATGTATGGTTGCTGTCAACAGCCATAGCTATCGGAGTCAGAGCATAAACCTCTCATTACTTTGGAAGAGGTCTGCTACAGCTGCGGACTTAGTACTCAAAATAATCTATTATACATATATGTAAAAGGAAAGTGTGTCCCGGTATGTCCAGCATGGAGAAAACTCCATGACCACCCACTGCCACCCACTCATGGTTGCAGTGGTAGATAGCCCTTGGTCTGCACTTGCAAATAAGGGAGTTTGGTTACGATGGGTGGATATGGGTGGTAAAAATGTGTGATGGGATACTTATATCCCTTTCTAACACATTGTACGGCTCATATAAACTCGAGATTGTGCTCAATGGCGTTAAGTGCGTTAGTGGGTGACAATATTGAGAACTTTTCTAGAATATTCCAGAATGTTCTAGAATATTCCAGAATACTACTCGGTTAATTAAGTAACTAACCGAGTATATTTCATTCCAGATTAATAGTCCTATGAAAACCAACGCTATTTACGTCTCGGTAACATATACATGAAAGGGTCACCAGCAGCAAAAATAGGTTTGTATTACCAAGTAAACTTTGCGGTCCACTTAGGAACACCATCTATTGTGTATTTTGTTTTCGAGACGCAAATGCGTTTGTTTTCATAGGACTATTAATCTGGAATGAAATATAGTATCATCATCCCTGAACCTAAGGACTACAAGATCCTATCCCTTAGCTGCAAAATAGTTATTATGCAGCAGACTATGGGAGATGGATGCACCGTATAGACAAAAAAATCCCACAGGGTCGCCCTGACGCCGGTATACCTGGCTCCCTATTGTAAGATAAGATAAGCATTATATCAAGGGTTTAATTTACTACGGTAAAACAAAGGATACAGAAGGAGCACGGAGCCTAGTCTGTAAGCATTTCTTATCGAACTACAAAGTAATTTTGTACCCTCTAGGTATCGGGTCATGTGCTATATTCTTATAAGCGTTTTGGGGTCTAATTATTGTATAGTTAGACACCAAACGCTAATTTTATAGGTTCAACGGATGTTAACCGAAATGGATTACGTAATAGGCCCTGTTAGCGACGTGCTCGATACCTATATGAATGTTAATTTGGGCAAAACTACATAATTTTATTATTATACTAGCTGGTGCCCGCGACTTCGTCTGCGCACGATTAGTATTTCGAGTAGCTTTTTTGTAGGACTATTTAAGGTAAACATTTCCATCATTCGTTACATATGTGTAACTCTAGCGGTTTTGGAATAGTTCACAGATGGTAGATTTTTTCCTACTTACTTGAAATTTTGGACAATTCACACAATATCTTTATAAATTGTAGCCTATGTGTTATTCTGATGTATAAGCTATATTATTGTAAAGTTTCATTAAAATCCATTCAGTAGTTTTTACGTGAAAGAGTAACAAACATCCATCCATACTTACAAACTTTCGCGTTATAATATTAGTAGGAAGGATAATTTTGTTAGTAGTAAGAGGGTATTTAACCAGCCCAACTACCCTCCTCAATTGTAATTCTTACGTGCATTTCCAATAAACCATATTTTTTGGTCATTGTTCGTTTTTATTCTAACGAACCCGATTCACTAAGTAACAGCCCCCCTAAAGCTAGTCTGGTATAAGTGTCATTACATAACCACGTGAGCGAAACCAACGAGAAATCAAGTATAAAAACGTGGGCGCTAAAGAGGAAATATGATGAAAATGTTTTTACACGTGCGCGCCGATGAAAAATTGCTGCAAAAAAACTCTCCCTTCCCTCAGGGTAATATCGTTTTATAGTGACTATAGGGACGTCAAACTTCCGCACTTTACCATTTTCGCCATTTTTTTCGCAACTTATCGCCCTCGACTAAATATAAAAATGTATCGAGGAAAGTTCCCACAAGTTGGGTATCGAAAATAAGTTACGTGAAGTTATTCTTAGACCCCACGTAATAATACTGGTGTTATATATAAGATACTAGCTGTTGCCCGTGACTTCGTCCGCGTGGACAACTTAACATCACAAATTATTATGTATTTCCCGTAAGAATGAGGTGTTTTTCCGGGATAAAAGCTAAACCTGTGTCGTATTCCACTACCTAACCTATATGTGTGCCAAGTTTCATCCCGATCCGTCCAGTGGTTGAAGCCTGATTGAGTAACAAACATCCCAACTTTTGCATTTATAATATTAGTGGGATTACTAGGATGGGATGGGATACGCGTATTAATGAGTAGTGCGCTGATTTTTACACAACAACACACTGTGATGATAATAATGATGATGATTATAATGATAATGATGAATCAGATAAGAACATCACAATTTACCACACGATTTGGCGAGTACAGACATGCAAAGTAAAAGCAAACCTAACCTAACCTAGATAATTCAAATAATGAATTTAGTTGGGTCGGTACTTAAATCTACAAATGTCTAACATACGCAATTAATATATCTATACTTATAATAAAACTGTATCTGGTCTATGTCTGTACATGAGAGATATTTAAAACAAATTGTTTGAGGGGTCTTTATAGGGCCAATAGAAGCTAAAACAATTTTTTTAGAATTTTTGTCTGTCTGTCTGTATGTATGTTTGTTATGAAATTTGATGCAGTTTTCACAGTTGTCTTGCTGGTGGTCTAACTTAAAATCTGGTGTATGTTTCATCTTGATACGCCACTTAGAACCTGAGATATTAATAAAGTAAATTTTTCTAGAAGCCATTATATCGGATGATAATAAAACGATAGTTAATATTTCTTCCAGTAACTCAGTATCACATTTAGAAATCTTTAATGAAAAAAACCACATATCTTTTTTACGAAAATTTTGATAAAAAAAATGCAATATTTCTCGAACGTACGAGTATGTTCATCACATGGGCGAGGTCAACGGCCGCGGCGCGGCGATCGGCGCGGCGCGTATGAGATTGAGTGAAATTTAGTTTTTGGGGATAGGGATGAAGTTGAGGTTGGGGTTGGGATTGGGATATTGAGAGTCTCGAGTCTGAGTGGGAGTGGAAGTAGAAGTGGAAAGAGAACGGGAGCGGAAGTGGGAACGGGGGCGGATTCTGTAGTTCACGCCAGCGGAGCCGCGGGCACAGCTAGTATATACATAATAAACTGTGAACTTTGCATGTCTGTACATTGAAAATATTTGCAAGATATTTCATTGGTGGGATGTAAGATAAGCGATCGAATGCATTAAGGAGAATTTTTGAACTTCTGCATGTCTGTTTTTGTGTTTTATACGAGCGTCACGTAAAAACTTCTGCTCCAATTCGAATAGAGTTTTCCGAAAAACAGCGCTTAATTTGGAATAACATTGAATCTTAATCGGCCAACTGAATCAGAAGATATGTTAGTTTAACGATTTAATTATTCCCTTACATTGAATTACCAAACAACAAAAGTAAAAAAGTTATTTTATGGACTTGTGTAAGTTCGAATTAGGATGAGCGGGAATTACATTTCCTGTGAGGAAGTAAAGGAGAGAAGGAAGGAGGGAATTAGAGGGAGGGGAAAGGAAGTAGAGAAGGACGTTTTCTCTTACACATCTGCGATTGTAAGTAACCTACCTCAAATGCACTTTCTTTTTACCTGTCCAAGGCTATAGGAGTATACTTGTATAAAGAATCATTAGACATATTTCAGTGACCGCGCGTACGGAATCGCGGGCACAGCTAGATTGATTTAACTTTGTAGATCAATCCTAAAACTCGATTTATCTTATAGTTTGACTCAACGGCTAAAGTTAGACCATTTACTCTTTAAATACTTGAATGTAACTTTAAATTGGTAAAATTAACGATGAAAATTACTAGCTAAGATGTTCTTAACTTAAACTTCTTATCTGAGGATGATCTTCATAACTTAAACTTAGACATTAAGTTTTTAGAGTACTACGAATTAAAGTAGCATTGATAACTTTAAATAGTTAACATTTAGAGACAAGACAAACTGGGTTTACCTTCACAGTTGCACTTTATAATTATTATGTACCTATGTACTGTTAGGAGTTCCGAAATGAGACTTCAACTTGTTATATTTGATACTAGCTGTTGCCCGCGACTTCGTACGCGTGGAAAACTTAACATCACAAACTATTATGTATTTCCCGTAGGAATGGGATGTTTTTTCAGGATAAAAACTATCCGATGTTCTATTCCAGGACCTAAGCTATATTTGTGCCAAGTTTCATCCCGGTCCGTCCAGTGGTTGTAGCGTGATTGAGTAACAAACATCCATCCATACTCACAAACTTTTGCGTTTATAATATTAGTAGGATATTTGATGTAATTATAACGCTATCAGAAGTATCCTTCCTCCCATCCATCCATAGTATCCATCTTCCCCCTCGCGTAGTACTGGAATGACTTGGGCATAGCTCTGACGACACAGCGTAGCTGGTGACGTCATAGTGTAGCGCTACACAGGGTTCTACCGTTATCTCCTGTATTCCTGCTTATAGTACATATACAGAAAACACTGTTTCGGTAACGTTGAGATATGTATACATTTTATAAGAGTTATACCTTATATTTGCCCTTGACTGTACACCGATAATCTTTACACCAATGGTATAACTACTTGGACGACATTTATTAAATTTACTTGATTCCAGTTTGTCATACTGAGCAGTAGAACTAATTGGACTTTGTTTGTCCAGTCTGTCTGATCGTAGAACTGTATAACTAGTTGGACTAACCCATTCATATTGTGTGTATAATCATCATCATCAGGTTATTTTTGTCTCTACTGCAGGAGCACAACCGTCTCTCATCTGCCGGAGACAGACGGAGGACTTGGCCTACACTCCCCGCGCTGGCTAGACGGGTTGGGGAGGCCTGACTGATGTTTTATAATGTATTCCCTTAATCGCCTTGTACGACGTCCACGGGAAGAGTTGGAGTGGTCCTATTCTTCTCTACCGGAAACCACACGGCAAGTGTGTATAATATTTTAGACTAAATATCTTAAAGGAAAGAATTTCTTCTTCATGTGTAGTCTCTGCACTAGGAGGTTGGGTACGCAAAACTGCTCTACGATACTGGCTATACCCGTCCACCCGCTGACGATTCCGAGCCACGACTATCCTCTTCTTCACTTCCTTAATCTTCTAAGGGAAAAATGCACAGAAAAAACATTGAAGTGATACATAGTCTCCATGCAGATAGCGCATGTCATTTAAATGCCATGCGCATGCATCCCAGCATACACAGTATATACCTATACATATACGTGTATTAGTAACCCGATATTAATCAGCCGTAGCTACATTCCCCTATGTGTTTTATTGATGTTAACTGTATGATCTACACAATAATAATGTACTATAAATAACTAGATTTCTAACTGGCAATGCAACTGAGCTCGTGATATTTACTAGTGGTGATCTCGTTTGCGATCAGTCGTCATACCACTGACGGGCGTGCGAAGACGCCTTCAAAATGCAAAAGTATTCTTCCAAATGACCTATAGGTCAATTACGCAAACAAAGACATTATGTGCGTGAACATGATTACTTTGTACATTTCCTAAGCTAGATTTTCTTTAGAATTCGTAAATATTTTAAATAATAGGTCGATAGTGCAAACACACATTTACCACACCATACTTAGTAAAAAGTACTATGATTCATTAAACGCACATGAGACAAGTACACGACCTAAATTAGCACAATCCTGTGTACTTTCTGTACGTACGTACTGTACGGACTCGTTATTTATTATCACACCACTCCGCCTTTCGGTGAAGAAAAACCCCTTCGTGAGCTAAGATTTGTAAAGTCTATCAATCCAAGTTGGGCCCGCTTGGAGTGGCCTGCACTCACTCGTAATGAGGGTAGGCCATACCGTCCAACATTAATACATATATACAAACACATTCCATTTTCAGATTAAACAGGTCGTAATACACTATTGTAATTTTTTCCAGATTTTTCTTGGTCGATTTTATCAAGATATTTACTAAAATATTTTATTCGGTTCATCGTCTTTGCGAAATTTTATGACTCGAAAAAACTAGTACATGATATTGCCAAATTAATACAAAAAGCCGCTGCCGGTAAACGCGATTATGGCTTTATTCGGGTGATATTTTTTTCAATTGAGAAACGGCATATCAATTTCATCTTTATAGTTAATGATGATAGCCATTGCGGGGCGCAAAAAACGTTTGTAACTATTATGGACAAACTTGCAAAAATAGACCGAACAAAGTAGTAACGGCTGATGACTAAAAATAAATTGGCCAAAGAATTTCAGCGAATAAAGCATTACAAGATAACACTGATCATTTTATAAAAATAATTTACTCGAATATACTCGTAATGAGCTGTTACTGTTTCAACTTACATTTTAAATTTTCCGTAACCAACATTTTTTCGAATTGCTTAGTAGTTGATAACTGTTACTAAAATATTAATATAACATAAAATTTTGTAAAAAAATCTACATTCATCAGATATACCTACGGATTTTCTATTATTGATACTTCCTTAGATATCAACAAAATCAGTTTTTTATTTTTCCTGTAAAATCGATATTTTGAATTTACGATTTTATTCGGTGGGAACAGCGAAATGACAACTAAAATATAAACTCGTACCTTTTCATTACTAATGAATCATTAGTATTGAATACGAGTTCATAATTTAGTATACTTAGTTGGGATTCGTCAGTGTGTCTTTTTGTCATTGGGGTTTGGTTTGTCTTTCTCCACAGTTCTGTGTTTGATAAAAGTAAAGTAGGCTGCGGGAAGGACGCGCGATGCTTTAACGTAACATGGCAGGATAACACTTGAGACAGGGGCTGATTATTACACGTTATTTTAGTATAGGTATAGAATCAGTCTTTTCATTGCATACGTGGAATCTTGTTCTATCTATTGTATGACTCAAAATACTATTAGATTTTATTTCCTTTTTAAAATGTTCCCAATTTCCGACTTGCACTTTATACAGCTTCATCATCATCATCAGCCGAAACGTCCACTGCTGGACATAGGCCTCCCCAATATGCCACTTATTGTGGGCTGTCCATTTGGGCATTTGCTATAATCACCACGCTTGACAGGCGGATTGGTGATCGCAGTAATGATCTTAATATACACAGGGAACGTTGCTGAACGTCTCTGGTGCAATGCTTTAGTCACCTTGACGATACCCACGGGAAGATTGGGGGTGGCTCTATTCTAAGCCGGGAACTACAATTATACCGATTAATTAGATGTATTGGTTCGTGGTAAAGTGTATGGATCATATGAGTAACACAAAGTGTCGAGATACAGTGGTAGAGTCGAATTGCAAGCGGCTATGTCACAAAGATGCCAGAGCTTTTGCATCACACCTTTGTTCCGCGGCGCTTTTGAGACCCGTCTCTCTCACAAAGCGGGGCAGACACTCTGAAACGCAAATGGTCCAGTCTAACTACTACTATAGTTCATATACATCTATCTAGTCGTAGGTTAGTTTGAAACTAAGTAGGTTACCTAGCTGAAAGATTATTAGGAGTTAAGGTAAAATAGACTAGTTATCTAGATGCCTTTTTTTTTAAATTAGTTACCTACTAGGTATCTACCAGTCTAATATATACTAGTGTATGTTATAATGAAATATTTTACATTATTTCGTCCAAATCCAATATTAATTAAACGAATAAAAGATGATGATGGGAGGGGGTCAGCGGGTCACTCCCGAAATGCATGATTCGAAAAAATTGCTTTAATGTAAAAAATAATAAAAATGTGGACGGAGGCAAGGTGATTGATCACTTTTCGACGACTAGAAGAAATAGTGTGAATATACGTATGACCAATAAATACTTCGTCTTTTTTTGTACGTTTATTCTTGTTTTGTATTAATATTGTTCAATTTTTAATACAAATATTTAGACTATACTTTTAATTTCCGACCGACGACATCCTGCCGACGAGCCTGTAATCCTAGTGACTTGTATACCTATTTAAAATAACTTCTATTAAGGCTTATATTAAACAGTATTGTGTATGTGTCATCCATCATACTTCAAATGCAGATTCACTTCATACTATGACAGCAAAAAAAATATTGAATTGCAAATGGTCAGGTCTGACGGCTTTGACTTGATATCAAACTAAATACGCACAAGAGTGCATATAAGCCTGATAATGATAATGGACTTGTCAATACTGACACCAGTGGAAAGATTTCCGGGCAGTAACCCAATAACCTAAATAAACTGAACGAACGAACGAACTGAAAGTCTTCAAACAAAAATGATTGTCCACTTCGTCGAGTCGGTAGTATATCAGCGTGCTGCTTAAGCCTTAAGGTCTCAACTATTCCCTAATTGTATTTATATTTAGAAAATGTTTTGAATGACAGACTAGAAGAAAAAATTCTAACAATTAGCATAGAATTCTAAAAAAACTACTTTGACCTCTTTTTGGTCAATTTTTAAAAGGTTTCCAAAACAGCGGCCTTCTTTGCTAACAGAACAGTACTAGACCTACAATAGTAGTTTATTACTTTGCTTTCTTTTGTTATACTTTCGTACATATACTTACTTTTACTTTAATTTACTCTAGAATCCTTCGCTCCGCTCTGGATTCAAAATAGCGCCCTCGCCGTAAAAATATTATTTTGCTCCCTTTATGACACAATCTACTATTTAATTCCCCTTCTAGTGCATTAATTACGTCTGCCGAAACTCACGTAGGTTTTAAACTGTTTAATAAAAATTATATTGTTTTGATAATGGTAATAAAATTGAATTATTGTTTATGGACAATGAACTTGAAATATTATCTCGCTTAGGTAATAAAGTCCACATTTTTGTTGTCATTGACATCTAAAATAGGCTTCTTATCACAACTGTATAATTTGCAGAAACTAGAAGTATTATATTTATCAAATTCACACGTATATTATATAATTAAAGATTGAATGCTCGAATTGGGAGGGTAGGATTTAAATGTTCTAATATGTTTTGGTACACAATAAAGAATATTGGAATTGAATTGAATTGGGTGGGATTGGAGTATCTCAATGCAATATGTGGATTGGCTTATAATGCTATGTGAGTAATTTCAGAGTAACTAAATGCTCTAATTGGGTGCGATTGGAGCATCTAATTGCACTTAGTCGTCTTTATAGGCGTGGACCGATAACCTGAAAAAAAAATCAATACTGGGTGGGAAATCAGGTCTGATACTTAGTTTAGTGAAGGCTTATATTAGATTTACGATTTTATAAGTCCTTGCATGCAATAGATAGAACTGAGAAAGAAAAATATTGTAAATTTTCACAGGAAACTTTAAAGAATTTTAAGTCATCATTTTTATTCAGTTAATGATATTAATAATGAACAATACGTATACACAAAACAAATATGAAAATAACTTAGGTTGCAAAGCTCTAAGGAAAATATTTCCTTTTAATAATGAACATAAAAGTTTGACAAAATAAAATTATAAAACTTCAGGGCAACAAAACTATTTATTTGTACTTTTCGGTGACATGTAACTGCATACAATTTTGCATTTTAAATTAAGAAACACACATCATATCAACAATTCACTGGTTTGACTCTAAACTGCTCTCTATTCAATAATCATTGTGCGAACTCCATAAAATTAGTTAATAAAACGAAATTAAAATACTAGAATTAACAAATAACTATCACAGTCTGAATACAATTGGACTAAATAAATAAGTACTACATGTACCTATCTCGTACCCTTGCAAACATTTCTGCACTGTCGACTTTGTCTGGCCCTTCGTTTTTGCCAAAAAAGGTCATTCTTGTTGTCTTGACAAGTCCTTTCCCTTCATCTGCTGACTTCCTCCAATAGACGGTCTGGACTGCATGACGTCCAGCAATGTAGCGGGTAGCGCTGCCAATCAGCTTTTTATCCATTTTAACTGTCACTTTTTAATCTAACGTAGAACGTCGAATATATTCGCAAACTGTTACCTATGTCGGCTAACCGAGTAAACGGAACTCCGACTTAATGGTATGTTCAGACGGTAGAAGTGTAAAGTAATGTGGTTGTAAGACTCCTGTACTATGGTTTATATAGTCGCGAGCACGTGTCAAATGTCTGATTGATAAAGGACCGAGTGTGTGTCGCCATATGTGTTTGTATACAAAGCGGTAAACCGTTTGTATGTGTGCTTAATTTGCACTTTGCGCGCTCGTGCCTAGGAGTATGATCTAAGTCGCAGACAGGTTGTAGAATAAGACTTTTTAATTATCACCTAGCTAGGGCATAGTTTTAGATTAATGTTGCTGTACAATATCAAGCAGGAATATTATTAGAAATAGGACAAACAAATCTCTGATAAAATTTTCATTTCATTACGCCAAACATTCCATCGGTATAGTCAGTAATTAGTGTATGTTATCATCATCATCATCAGCCTGCAAGAGCCCACTGCTGGACATAGGCCTCTACCAAGGTGCGCCACTAAACCCGATCTTTGGTTCTTGTCATCCAGTTTCTGCCAGTCGCCTGACGCAGCTGTTCGTTCTATCTAGCCGCTCTAGTCGTTCCATCTAGTGTAGGTATGTGCGGTTATTAATTAACTGGTATTCAAGTGGAGAAAACTATTGTAAGGTCGAAGGTTCAGCATATTCTAATAAGGTTTTTAGGGGGAAAAAAACATTACGAGGGATACTGTAGAGTAGACTTTAAAGTGTATCTATAATGTAATATCTACTTCATAGTTCACCGATCCGTAATAACTAATTGTTTCTAAAAAAATAAATTGGTTGACGCACTCTGACGCTTAATTTAATTTGTGATAATTTAATACCAAGTGTATTTTAAATTTTTATTTTAATATTATATACTGACATAGATAGTATGTATCTCGTATACATTATTTTATTTTTTGACGATCCCTTTTACCATATTAGAATTACATGTAAAATTGAATTTTTAAGATGTAAAAGTGAAATAAATAAATCTAATCTAATCTAATCATATCGGTAGTCGTACGTCGCACTTTTATTTAGATTTCCATTGCATCGAGAACGTGTGGAGTTATAGTTAACTCCACACGTTCACGATGCAACGTGTGGAGTTATAGTTAACTCCACACGTATCGGTAGACTACCGATATGATTAGATTAGATTAGATTTATTTATTTCACTTTTACATCTTAAAAATTCAATTTTACATGTAATTCTAATATGGTAAAAGGGATCGTCAAAAAATAAAATAATGTATACGAGATACATACTATCTATGTCAGTATATAATATTAAAATAAAAATTTAAAATACACTTGGTATTAAATTATCACAAATTAAATTAAGCGTCAGAGTGCGTCAACCAATTTAATTTTTTAGAAAATTCATTAATGGAATAATATTCATTTTCCAACAAAAGGTTTTTCAGTCGTCGACTAAACGTATGTATGTAGATGTTGATTAGTTTTAAATGTTTATCGTTGATACCTTGATATCGGTACCAAGTTAGACGTTTCATGTAGTAGCAAGTTTATTAACTGGCCAGGATACGTATTGATTAGCGCGTGGGTTAGCAGTCATGCGTAAAATTTCCAATCACTTGGAAAATGTATTGCATTGTTTGTACACAAACAATTAGCTAACTCTAACTTTTATCACTACTGCCCTAATTATTAGATTTCTCTTGCACTTTTATATTACGAATATATTAAATTATATTTTTTTCATTAAATAAAATCTTTATTTAATTCAAATCATCCCTATGTAGTAGATATACCACGCTCTGCTTCCTCTTTTATAATACGAACTGCTAAGAAATGGAACTCACTGCCAGCTTCGGTATTTCCAGACAATTACAATGTGGATCTTTACAGGCATCTTCTGGGTAAGCGCGCACCACCTTAGACCTCATCGTCACTTACCATCAGGGGAGATTGAGGTCAAGCGTAAACCGATCAGAAAAAAAATCAAGTTATCAACATGAGCAAGCCTAAAATAACCAGATAGATGGACCGACGACCTGAAAAGGGCTGGAGGGTGGGAGAAGGTGACCGGAAGCGGCTGAACGCGGAGGTCGGAGGACCGGGTGTGGTGGCGTTCATTGGGGAAGGTCTATGTCTAGCAGTGGACATTCAGCGGCTGATATGATGACCAGATAGAAACGCCTGTAACTATTAATTTTGGTGTGTTTCCCCTTGTGTAGCAAATCACATCCAGATTTTAGACACAACCCTGAAACCATTTAACTAGATAACTCCATGATGTAATAAAAGTGGATATTCACTCTGTACACAGGTGCTCCAACTGATTATGAATAAAAACACTGATTCCTGGACGAAAAGCAATTTATTGACCACTTGACAGAAACTATAGCGTTTGTGCAACACCAAACGATAGTGCGATGTAATCGACTAGTGGCGCCATCTAGTATATTTTTATAGAATTAAACTTAAACTAAACACACTCATTTATTGTTAATCATAAGTAATTTTCGTCTTGTGATTTTCCATTGATTCGTCACCCATTATAACAGTGATAATAACTTAGTGAGTAATTTTATTACTCTTCTAGTAAGGTTAGGTCTACAGATTATCTTTTAAGAGATACTTGAATATTTGTTATTTCATTTCAAACCAATAGTCATACGAAAACCAAGGCTATTTGCGTCTCAGTAACATGTACATGAAAGGTCCACCAGCAGCAAAAACAGGTTTGTATTACTATGTAAACTTTGCGGTCGTGTACTATTATGTATTTTGTTTTCGAGACGCAAATGCGTTTGTTTTCATATGACTGTTAATCAATAGTCATATGAAAACAAACGCATTTGCGTCTCGAAAACTATTTGGAATGTAATATACATGCATTTAAGCCGCGTGGTTTCCAGTAGAGTAGAATAGGACCACTTCAACTCTCCCCGTGGATGTCGTACAAGGCGACTAAGGGAATACATTATAAAACATCAATCAGGCCTCTCCAACACGTCTGGCCAGCGCGGGGAGTGTAGGCCAAATCCTGCGTCTGTCTCCGGCAAATGAGAGAGGGTTGTGCTCCTGCAGTGGAGACAAAAATAACCTGAAGATAATACATACATTTACATACATTAATTATGTAATCATAGTCTTGGGAATTAAACAAGGATTGGACATTTCACAAATAAACATCCAGACTGGGACTAACTTGTATATAAACTGTACGAAGTTTTCTGTCTCCAGTGGGAATCAAACCGACGACTTCTGGCGATCGAGTCCAATTACCAAGTCACTGGGCCACAGAGTCCGACAAATAATAAATAAATAATTATCAGTTGCCTAATCTGAAACTAGCATTATCTTCTGCTATATGGGAATTAACCAGCGGCAGGTTCATTCACAAATATGATAGGTACCCAGATTATGATTAACTTGTGTACATTGTACCTATTATGGTTTTTGTCCCCAGTTGGAATCGAACCCAGGGCCTCAAGCACTCCAGTATGCCACTAAGTCAAGGTGTCCGATTAGATAGAACCGTTGGTATTGAAATAACAAAAACTATGTTAAACAATTTGTTTGTTTGTTTTGAAACCAACGACGAAAAGCAGGCAGAACAAGTAAAGTTGATGAGGTAAAACGTAGCCGCTACGAACCGTGCATACCATACTTAAAAGAGTACTACAAAATACGCAATTGGTGTGCTATCGGACTACTGTTCGGCGCCCGTGGTACTTCCAGCCATTTCTTAGTGAATTTTTTCAAAAAATATTCGTTTCATATGAAAGACTTAACAAGAATATGCCATGATGTTCTTATGTACTCGCTAGGCATAGCTATGAATCATCTTTATTCACCTTTAGCTAACAGTGTCTAATACCTACCTAACTCTATTTAATTTTAAGTTTTATATATAAGTAACAGTAATTAATACTATCTTGTTTCGTAAATATAGTTACTGTCTCAATCTTCACGATGTATTGGTAGGCTGTGTCAATAGGCAAAGCGAAATAACTCGCTCAGTTCCTTTGTTTTTTTTTCTTTTTAAAAAATTAACTGTCTCTCTGAAGATGTTTTTTTATAATATAATTTTTAACCTTGGACATGCTCAAAATAGTATAAAAATTTGGTGTGTAGCTACCCAAGTGGCATTCGGGGTTCTATATAAGATGTATAGTGGTTCACATGTACTCCACAAGCTGTGTAAGTCAGCTGTATAAGAGCTGTATAGCTTGCTATACAGCTCTTATAGAACCAGTTTGGGCACAAATTAGACAGCCTTAAGTTCACTATGGCTGTACATTAGCGTTATATTAGCAGTTTAAGTAGTAACATCGGGCTTAAAGGCTGACTTACGGCGCTATATGGGACACATGTGAACCATACAACGTCCATGAGCGTAATAAAGAGTAACAAGTGGCTAAATACACAGCCTTCACAGTTATAAAATCCCACAAAAGTACTCCAGTGCTACCTAAAGTTCACGTGTGTCCTAAATTATTTCTTTTATTTATTAATTTTCCTCATTTAGTTTGGTTTTGTGTGTACGCCCGGCCATCAGAAACATTAACTCCGGCGGATATCAATTGGATAAAAATTTATGATAACACGCGGTAAGTATACCTGTTTTAAATACTTAATAATGTTAAATGCCATGGGAATGCAACTTTATCGTGAAATGTATACATATTTACAGCTAAAATATTCACGCGCCTCTGTAAAAACGCGATATTCATTTTAAAATATTTAAAACTGGCTGAGAGGAAATCTACAATTTTCAGTTTTTGATATTATATTGGCATTATAATTATACTACGGTAATTAATTAAAACATGAAACCAAAACTCAATCGCTCTATCTGCGTATTTTGTGATAAATCTGCATGATAATTTTGGAGATTTATATGGTAAATATTTTAGGTTACGTGAACAAAATGGTGGAAATGAAATACGGCTAGAGCGTATATAGGTTCACATGTGTTCTGTTAGAATGCTGTTGGCTATATAAAGTCCCACATTTGTACCACTACAGAACCAATGTCTATAAATGTATTCTAATGTGAACTTATGTACAGCTTTAAGATGTAATTCAGGTCAATTGTGATCATCGTTTTATTCTTTTATTATTTCATACTGAAATTTTAGAGATCCGCAATAATAATTATTGTCCGTTAAATCGCCTAGTCCAGGTACTAAGTCAAGTATGAATACCTAAAGTACAAATTTTGTAACAAACTAACAAAAAACACTTTTTGTTTTCGTGTGAGCCACACAGTTTGGTGTCAGAGTATTTACACTTACAAAAACACTACGTTGTTCAAGGAGGTATTTAAAAGAATGTAAACAAACTAGATAAAGAGGGACGAATTTGCGAATATTCTTTTGCAATTTTTCTTCTTATTCCACCGGTTCTCGCTCTTATTTTCCAAGATTTTTTATTCATTTTCACAAATTTTTGCACGCGACGTAATAAACACAATACACGTCAACTTGACCGACCACAAACAACTCCTACTACAGCTACTAGCTGTATAACAGTCTAAAACAAGTAAACATAACAGCCTTTGGCTGTATAAATGACCACGTGTGTTCTATTAATATGCTAGCTGTATAACATCGTACAAGTAGACCGTTAAACAGCGATTGCCGTATCTCTACCCTCCTATACGGCTCTTAGTCAGACGGCTGACTAATGGACAGTTGTTAGAGTATTATAACACCAACAACCGTATAAAAGTATAACTCTACACTCCTATAAGTCCCTTAGACAGGTATAGGTGGTGTTAATCGCAATAATGCAGCTTATACATCACGAGTGAACTGTAATAATGCTTTAAGTTCACATTGGAACTAAATGTGTACTCTTAAATGGAGTAAAATGCTACTTGGGTAGTAACCAAAGCTATAACCGCACATGTGTAAGTGATTAGGCATATCCCTTCCTCCCTCTCCCACTCTTCTCTCCCTATCTTCAAATGTGGTTCCCGCTTATCTCCAACCAGTCTTACACAACTCCAATACAGAACACCGTACTTATTAACTGCAACATACTAGTGCTAAGTGCAAGTGAATTATTGAAACATTTAAATTTCCATATGTTCCGATTGAGATAAATTTAAAACTAAATGTTACTTCAAGTGAAGGCCGATGTTATTCAAACTAACAGACAAAGAATCCAGAAATGATCTTAATGCATTTTATCACATAAATTTTTTTCAATATTTTCAATGTACAGAATCTACACGACTTTTTTATTTTGTAATCGCTAACATTTAAAAATTTTCAAACTTAAAAACTCTAAAACATAAGCCAAACATAACTAAACATTAAAAAATAGAAATACTACTAACACTAAACTACAAGTAATAAAAAAGGCCGTCGAGGTGGTCGCACTGGGGCATTGTGCCCAGAAGGCTGGCGACGTTCCCTCTTTGTATTGCCAAACTAATGCGTTGAGTTTTGTAATTAATTTTACTCATTTTGACATTGTATTATAAAATTGTACAATATAACTGTAATTAATATTTTTGATGTCATGTCTAAGTGTATGTACTTTATGTACCCAAGTATTAATAATAAATACAGAAAGTTTACGGTTTTGTTTCATGTCAAAATTATATTGATACGAATAATGTGTATTAATTTTATTTTTAAGTAAGCAGTATTACTAATGTATTAATGTAATGTAATGTAAAGGCGAACTAATTCATGGCTGGGATATATTTAGGTGTATTTTTATTCTATAGGAGTAAGCGAGTAAAAAAAAATTAGGTCAACCTGTGAGCTGAGTTCATCAATTGAACCATTCAATTCTCTATCTGAAAACACACACAACATAAACAGACGATACTTTTTACGATTGCTATCAATTCATTCATCATTCTGTTTCATCTATCAGCAAAAAACATTATACATAACAGCAAAAAAGGAGATAAACACCTACATCCGATCGCTAAAGAATTCCATTAGATCCTAATGGAATTCCCACCTAATGGAAAATAAAGGATGTTACTATGTTACTGCTAGTTACGAGGCAGACTTTCCCAGATTCCTTTGCAGTTACAGGAATAATTCCTACTATCTTGCGGAGCAAAATTGAAATCAAATGCTTTTAGCAGATGATTTCAATCTAGTTCAGTTTAAATGGAGGCAAAACGAATGTTTAGGGTAATGTTTCCTGGAATTCTGTTATGAAGCTACATACAGTTGGTAAACAGCAACAAAATATAACTTTCCGCGTATCTGCTAAAGTCAATATCTTAGAAATACTCTTAGTTAATTTTGTATAATAATTTAAAAGAAAGTCACGGAATTTAATTTTACAGTTTGCCGACATAAGTCACGTATATTATATTTATTTTGGTAAACCAGCTGGCCAATACCTCGGCCAACGTATAAGATTGGCCAAAAAGAAAAGGAACGTCATGAGCCTTCTGGCCATGTCCCACCTCGATGGCTGGTTTTTTATTTGTAAGTAGTCTTTTTTTTTTGTGTTTGATTACTCATAGGTATTATGCTATATTTTTATTTATTAAAACAATATTTCGATACAATATAAGAAGTTTAAAAACAATTGTAAATTTGTTTACTGAAAATATAAATAAAATTTATAGCAAGGCCACCCCAAATCTTCTCGTGGGTATCGTTAAGACGACTAAGGGATTGCACCAGGAATGGGCAGGAGCGTTCTCCTATGTATATTAAGATCGTTACTGCGACCACCAATCCGTCCTCCAAGCGTGGTCATAATGGCAAATCGCCCAATGGAAAGCCCACCAAAAGAGGCATTCTATAACTGCAGTTTATAACTTCTCAGCTAGCCAAGTAGATTCTGGGTCTTACGGCTCGAACACAAATATCATTTGATTAACAAATCATTGTTATGAATGACTAATTTACCTAGAAACAGCGATAAAAATGACATAATTCCGGCAATCATTCCTTTGAAACGTGCTTCCTTTGTTCCATTTAAGGAAGATAACGTTTATGCAAATGCAATAAACAACTAGATAATAAAGTTTTTATGGTCGTCTTAATAAGGTTACAAGAATTTTGTGTAAACACATAGGTTTTTGTACTGGCGAGACAAAATGTCTGCTTTATACTTTACTAGCTGTGTCTGCGACTCCGCTCGGGTGAACTACAGAATTAAATAAAGTTAAAACTTATTAAGCGTTAATTCCCGTCCCCCTAACCCCTTCCTCCTCCCGCTTCAGCTCCCGCTCCGACTCCTGCAAATATTTTCAACACACACGACAAGGTTCTATCATCAATAGTTTCCGCAGCGCATGCGACGAAAGACATTTTATTGCTAATTTTTTTACATCTTGGGTTACATTATTAAGGATGGAAGTTTTAGTAGGGATCCCTAATTTTTTATAGTGACAAATATAACCTATATTACTCAGGGATAATGTATAATTCTAATGGAGAAAGAATTTTTAAAATCGGTCCAGCAGTTTTTGAGTTTATTCGTTACAGACATACAACAAATGTTTCCTTTTATAATATAAGTGTAGGTTAGAATGATAGTATGTGGGCTTTGGATTGGATATATCTAAATTACAGCAAATATAAGCTGAAAGAACCAAACAGTACAGTATTTGGTTAGAGAGAGATAATGCTCGGTGCTCGTCCGATGACCGGATGTGCGATACGACCGCTTGTGGGACCACGGTCAATCGGAATTATAGATCTAAGACGGCAAACATTCAGAGACAGTCCACTGGATGTTGTGGTGTGCTTGCTTCACTTACAAAATACGGGGATAGGGTTGCCAGTCTTAATACGGCGAAGCCGGACTGGGCAGGCAGTTTACCCTGACTTTTCGATATCAAGGCCGGACACTCTAAAAGCCAACGATTTTAGAACTCCATCCGACTCGATTGACTCGTGCATGAACCGTGAGATGGCGACTCGATTAACTCATGCTCGTGCACGAGTCGCGAGATGGCCCAAGATGTAAAAACCTAACAAGAACCGGACGGACCGGACACTGGCGAATTTGGCCGGACAAACATGCAAAAAGCCTGACCCTGTCCGGCTTTATCCGGACGTCTGGCAACCCTATACGGGGATATCTCAATTTGGATTAAACAAGTGTACTGGGGAATAAATGTGTACGTAATGGTAATTTGTACACATTGGAAATTTGAAATTACTCATGTGCCGTACGATTCACGGACTTATTATCTTGACCAATTACAAACTACACAATTTATATACACATTTTTCTGTCTTACAATAGATTTGTTCAGATTTGCTCGATGCTCCGAAGTAAAATTGACGCCACCACGCTCGTGTGGTGACGCTCCAATGACGCCACTACACCCGGTCCTTGGCCCTCCGCATCCAACCGCTTCCGGCCACCTTCTTCAGGTCGTCAATCCACCTGGCGGCGGGGCGTCCCACCCTGCGCGTGCCGATCCGCGGTCTCCACTCAAGAACTATCACTCAGGGGCCTGCGTACCCAGTATAATAATGTCTTCAGAGTACTGGTACGATTTCCATACTTTTGTAATGCGTCAGGCATGTTTTCCACCGTACACACCGATTACTTCAGAGCGACATGCGCAAAAAAGCGACCTCTGTAATGAAAAGAATTCACGGAAGATCTAATAGCGTTTGAACCGGATAGCTGAAAGAGTCGACAGCCCCTTCACACGTCTTTGGATGGCAGTGCTTCGCAACAGAAATAATGAAACAGTTTAGATAGATTTTTAATAGCTTAACAATAGTATGGTGCGGATCATTGTGTTACACAAATAAGAGAAAACAAAGTAAACTTTAAAAAAAAAGTATTTTCATTACGAACAAGTATATAACAAGTATAGAACAAGTACACGTACATTTAACCAAATCGAATAAAATAATTTATTAGCGAATAACGCAGTTTTACAGTTATTTCGATGAGTTCAGTTAACTACGGCCGTATTTAATTAAAATCGAACGTCACTGGGTTTGTGAACCATTTATAGTGCAATAAATGTTATTTTCACAGAACACAATTTTGATTTAAAGCGAAAACTCGTTTTATCACAATATTGACACGAGTTCAGAATTTATTAAATTCCTTTTTCGAAACAGGTATTCCGTTTTTGGCACAATTTTACAGCGGTGCATCAATGTGCATAATATTGGCACACATTTAATATTAAAATTTTATAATTTTAAATAATCCTCTTTCACCTTCCTGGTGTATAATGAATTTATTCGCGACGATATCAGTAGTTAACATAGAAATAATAAAAATTGAGCTACATTTAAAAATTTTGACTTTTTTTTATATAACGTCCTCAAAAAGGTTGGCGTCCGCAGTGAGAAGAACAAAAGCAAGTGCATGAAAAGGTTGATGAATGTGAGTGAGGCTAGTGAGGTATGTCAGGATCGCGCAGTGACGATCCATCGTCTTTTCCTACCCCTGTGGGACCATGGCGTGAGCATTATGTATCAATAATTAAACAGTAATTTTTACACAATCAAATATCTAGGCCTTTGTGTCATTTAGGTTGCTGTTCTGTTTTATTGTATACTAGCTGTGCCCGCGGCTCCGCTCGCGTGGACTACAGGATCCGCTCCCATTCCCACTTCCGCTCCCTATCCCACTTCCACAGAGACTTTCAATCCCGCTCCCGCTCCAGGTCCAGGTCCAGGTCCAGTGCCAGGTCCAGGTCCAGGTCCAGGTCCAGGTCCAGGTCCAGGTCCAGGTCCAGGTCCAGGTCCAGGTCCAGGTCCAGGTCCAGGTCCAGGTCCAGGTCCAGGTCCAGGTCCAGGTCCAGGTCCAGGTCCAGGTCCAGGTCCAGGTCCAGGTCCAGGTCCAGGTCCAGGTCCAGGTCCAGGTCCAGGTCCAGGTCCAGGTCCAGGTCCAGGTCCAGGTCCAGGTCCAGGTCCAGGTCCAGGTCCAGGTCCAGGTCCAGGTCCAGGTCCAGGTCCAGGTCCAGGTCCAGGTCCAGGTCCAGGTCCAGGTCCAGGTCCAGGTCCAGGTCCAGGTCCAGGTCCAGGTCCAGGTCCAGGTCCAGGTCCAGGTCCAGGTCCAGGTCCAGGTCCAGGTCCAGGTCCAGGTCCAGGTCCAGGTCCAGGTCCAGGTCCAGGTCCAGGTCCAGGTCCAGGTCCAGGTCCAGGTCCAGGTCCAGGTCCAGGTCCAGGTCCAGGTCCAGGTCCAGGTCCAGGTCCAGGTCCAGGTCCAGGTCCAGGTCCAGGTCCAGGTCCAGGTCCAGGTCCAGGTCCAGGTCCAGGTCCAGGTCCAGGTCCAGGTCCAGGTCCAGGTCCAGGTCCAGGTCCAGGTCCAGGTCCAGGTCCAGGCCCAGGTCCAGGTCCAGGTCCAGGTCCAGGTCCAGGTCCAGGTCCAGGTCCAGGTCCAGGTCCAGGTCCAGGTCCAGGTCCAGGTCCAGGTCCAGGTCCAGGTCCATGTCCAGGTCCAGGTCCAGGTCCAGGTCCAGGTCCAGGTCCAGGTCCAGGTCCAGGTCCAGGTCCAGGTCCAGGTCCAGGTCCAGGTCCAGGTCCAGGTCCAGGTCCAGGTCCAGGTCCAGGTCCAGGTCCAGGTCCAGGTCCAGGTCCAGGTCCAGGTCCAGGTCCAGGTCCAGGTCCAGGTCCAGGTCCAGGTCCAGGTCCAGGTCCAGGTCCAGGTCCAGGTCCAGGTCCAGGTCCAGGTCCAGGTCCAGGTCCAGGTCCAGGTCCAGGTCCAGGTCCAGGTCCAGGTCCAGGTCCAGGTCCAGGTCCAGGTCCAGGTCCAGGTCCAGGTCCAGGTCCAGGTCCAGGTCCAGGTCCAGGTCCAGGTCCAGGTCCAGGTCCAGGTCCAGGTCCAGGTCCAGGTCCAGGTCCAGGTCCAGGTCCAGGTCCAGGTCCAGGTCCAGGCCCAGGTCCAGGTCCAGGTCCAGGTCCAGGTCCAGGTCCAGGTCCAGGTCCAGGTCCAGGTCCAGGTCCAGGTCCAGGTCCAGGTCCAGGTCCAGGTCCAGGTCCAGGTCCAGGTCCAGGTCCAGGTCCAGGTCCAGGTCCAGGTCCAGGTCCAGGTCCATGTCCAGGTCCAGGTCCAGGTCCCGGTCCCGGTCCCGGTCCCGGTCCCGGTCCCGGTCCCGGTCCGAGTCCAGGTCCAGGTCCAGGTCCAGGTCGAGGTCCAGGTTGAGGTCCAGGTTGAGGTCCAGGTCCAGTTCCGGTCCAGCTCCAGATCCAGCTCCAGAACCAGTTCCAGATCCAGATCCAGCTCCAGATCCAGCTCCAGATTTTTCATCGTAATCGACTAACTCAATGAAAAGTTATGCGAATTTATAGTTTTCAAAATCTCACATTACATTGGTACGATACCCGCTCCCGCTACCGCTCACGAATTCAATCGAGCATTTACACCCTACACTCCTCGCAGTGTATGCGAGAACTATAAATTCGCATAACTTTTGATTGACTGCACCGATTGCAATGAAATAAAGCCTATATGTTACATCAAGTTAAGCCCCATGTTTCTGTGAAAAGTCCATCAAAGTCCGATCAGTAGTTTTTAAGTGATGCGTGCACAAACTCACAGACAAACAGACAAACAGATAAACAGACAAACAGACAAAAAAATCAAAAATGATCGAAATGTGTTCTGTTGCTTATCCTTAGACCCCCTAATTTTTTTTTTGCAAATATCTTCAATGTACAGACACGCGAAGTTTACGATTTTATTTATTAGATTTACATCCTGTATCACGGCTTCGGAGTCGTATGATTGACTTTGGCTCAATTCTGATTGATGTATCAGTGACACCAACGTAACATTGTAGGTATGTTTGAAATAGCAGCTACTGAAAATAAATAGTTTTAGAAGCTGCTATTGGTATTTGAAAGTCGCTACCGTTTCATTATTGATAAATCCCTCTACGAGTCACACCTATGCTGGACATAGGCCTCGACTATGGCACATTTAATGACATCTAATCATCATACACACACACACAACGCTCACGCCCCGCTCCCAAAGGGGCAGGCAAAGACGATGTATCGCCACTTTGCGTAATCTAATGTCGCAAAGTGGTTTTTCTTCGCCCGCTTTTCGCCCCGTGATACCCCACTATCACTTTATCCCATGATAATAAAGTTAAAATTAGAACTAAATATACAAAATATCATTCTCAACTTGTTCATTTACATATGGAATCGTGTAAACAAGGAGCTCTTGTCTCTCAGCAGACAGAGACGTCTGGAATGGCGACTCCTTGTCATTATGAGAAGTTGTCTTTACGAGTTGTCTTTATCAGAAGTTGTCTTTACAAGAAGTTGAATTTATGAGCAGTTATCATTATGATAAGTTGGCATTTCGAGAAGTTAGCAATTTGATAAGTTGAGTATTTGCGAGCTGTTGGCATTATGAGCCAGTTTTGGTCGTATGATGCAGTTCCATAAGAAATGTCTAGCAATGCAAACTGTCTACAACCGACTAAAGTCGGTCTAATCAAGACAATTCCAGTTTTAGAATCAAGCTGACTAATGTCACTATCCACATACGGAAAATTATGATAAAGGGCTTTATTTTTATCTCGATTAAAATACACAAGCAGTATGTTAGATCTGATATAGAAGTTAATATATGTTTGTTTCTAATCTTTTCCGGGTGCTAAGTATTCTTTGAATTGTTTGTTTTTTCAATAATTATTACTGTAATGAGGATAATTGCTTTGCACTACAAACACTGCAGACCAATATAGCAAAGATAATATATTACTACACCGCATACCATGAAGCAAAATAATTTTTCGTAGCTCATAGTTTCACCTCAAAGTGTTTTCCTTCATGATTGACACTAATTGGTTATTAAGTTAAATAACAGATGATTTTCAAATGTGCATCTGTTATCTAATTTAATAACCAATTAGTGTCAATCATGAAGGAAAACACTTTGAGGTGAAACTATGAGCTACGAAAAATTATTTTGCTTCATGGTATGAGGTTTAGGTACATATAGTAAGTCATCAATACTATAGGTCGAACTTTTCATGGAAAAAAATATGGCGTTCATAGTGATTGAAGCAATTATAATTTTTCCATCAATGTTGATATGATGGTTACCTGAGAACAGATAAGAATATTTATTTCTTATTATTATAATAATATACATTATTTTGCAATTTATGTTAGTTATATTATTATATTAACCAAATTAACTAAATAAAGTTAATTTAAACAAGATAAATATCTATCAAGACAATTTTGTTTAATATATAACCCAAATAAACTGCAGAATAATATAATTCAAATAAATTGCTAAATAATTTATATTATTATAAATATTCTTATCTGTTCTCAGGTAACCGTGTCATGTAAAGTGTGTATATCACACTCGTCTGCCGTGAAGACGCGTGAACGGCTGTAATGACTGTCATGCCGGGAATCCTGATGAGGACGTGATGCGGATTAAAGATCGGTTATGGTACATACTATTTGAACTATATAATAATGAATTCTGAACTAAATCTTCTTAGGAAATATCAAATTCAAATTCAAATATTCTTTATTGTGCACCAAAACATATACATTTTTTAATAAAAACAAAACTTACATAGAAGGATGACGGCGGATGAAGCGGCCTTATCGCTTTCAGCGATTTCTTACAGGCAACCTTTGGGTGGTGGCGAATTTTTTGAGGAGTGGAAATACTGGATGCATAGAGTATACAATTTATATAACATAAACTTGTATGAATACTTGAATAAATATATGCCTACATACCGATAACTAGTAATACGAAATACATACTTAATTTAATACATATAAATAACTAGTAAATACATACTTAAATAAATACATACAAGTAAAAGAATAAATACAAAACACTGTATATTATTTAATCTGTTCAGTAGCCGCATTGTGAATTATAGTGAACACGCAGAAGGTGCTTAAATATGGGAAGTGATTTTGCTTGTCTGATGGGAGCCGGCAAGGCGTTCCACAACTGTACAGCCTGGACCGTATAAGAGCCACTGTAAAATTGTGTCCTGTGAGTGGGCCATTGCAAAAGCATCTGAGTACAGGAGCGGGGATGACGACCGTGGACAGTCCGAGACTCAGAGACATGGTCAAATTTACGTAACCCGAAAACGAAGCGAATACACATATTCTGTAACCGTTCGAGCTTATTCAATAGCTCTTCTGTGGGATCGAGATAGCAGACGTCCCCGTAGTCCAGGATAGGCAATAAGAGAGACTGTGCGAGCGCAACTTTAGTACTCATAGGAAGGAAATTATGAAGACGTTTCAGGGAGTGCATGGCAGCAAACATCTTCCTGCTGACCTCGCCTATCTGAGAAGACCAAGAGAGTGTACGATCAAAGATGATGCCCAAATTTTTAACAGTATGGCAATAAGGAATTGGGGTGCCATTAAGGGATAATAAAGGAAGTGCGGACATGTTAATTTTAATCAATTGACGGGAGCCTCCTATGATGATGGCCTGCGATTTTTCAGGATTCACGTTGAGACCATACGAAGCTGACCATAATGGAATTTGAGCTAAGTCAGCATTCATTTTATTTACAGCACTATGTAGGTTTTCAACGGACTCCCTGGTATATAATTGCAGGTCATCAGCATAAAGGTGGTAGGATGAAGTGAGAGATTGAGTTATAGAATTAATAAAGAGAGAGAAAAGAAATGGGGATAAGAACAGAACATATGGGGAAAAGCCTGTGGAACACCGGCCGTAATATCACACCAGACAGAGAAATTATCCTCCGCCCGAATGCGTTGTCGGCGACCACACAAGTAACTCTCAAACCAACCTATTGTTTTAGGACAGACGTTAAAGGATTCCAGCAAAGCTAAGAGAATATCAAAATCAACTGTATTGAAAGCATTGCTGAAATCCAGTAATGTTAGGAGAGTTACTTGCTGTTTCTCCATACCAAATCGAATATCAACAGACACTTTAATAAGGGTGGTGACGGTACTATGTCCCGGCCGAAAACCAGACTGAAGTGTGTTTAAGAGATTATTTCTCGAGAGAAATGAAGACAATTGATGGTGCACTAAACGCTCTAATACTTTTGATAGGAAAGGAAGAATAGAAATGGGTCTAAAATGCGAAAACGAAGAAGGATTGCTGTTTTTTGGTAGGGGGATCACAATGGCTCGTTTCCATAAGCTAGGGAAGGAATACGATGACAAGGAGAAATTTATATCCTAAGTTCTTCAAAATATAAAAGTAATCATTTTTATAATTTAATGTCTTTATGACTGGTCGTAAATGAGCTCGCCTCAGCTAGCTCATTTGGTTAGAAATCAAGTCACTTATAGAACATAAGTTGTAAGCGTCATAGTGTTTTCTTTTGATGAAAAACATGTTTTATTTTCCGACGATGGATCTACGCACACATGCATACTTGTACGCTGTTGCACATCGCTACCGCCCATGACCACGTGGTCTTGTGCCTTCGGCAGACTTCGGGACGCCGGCTTATCCCTGTTATTTTAAAAATGTGGACGGTAAAATATCATGATCTGTTTGGCCGGACCTACAGATTTAAGAGGATTGTATATTCTTTTGACTTTTGTCTGCCTCATTAGCTTAGTGGTACCAAAGAATATTAAATACTACGCAAAGAACCGACACTCACCTCAAAATAGAGCACGGATGCCTGAATCTATATTATAGTAATAGCTGTGCCCGCGGCTCCGCTTGCGTGGACTACTCACTCTCAATCCGACTACAACTCCGACCCCGACTCAGACTCCCACGCCCACGCCCACGCCACGCCCACGTCCACTCCTCCAAAGCCCGCTATAGTTTTAAATGCAGTCCTAACTCATCGCAATCTGAATTGCACCGAGCATTATACACTTCTTTGTTATATATTGCATACCTATGTATTAGAAAACTAAATTCCCATAACTTTTGATTGAGTAAGCTGATTGCGATGAAATATAGACTAAGTATGTTACTCTGAGTTAAGCCCCATGTTCTTGTGAAAAGTCTAACAGAATCGGTTCAGTAGTTTTTAAGTTATGCGTGCACAAACTGACAGACAAACAGACAAAAATTCCAAAAATTATCGAAATGTGTTCTATTACTTATCCTTAGACATCTCAATTACCGAGGATAACACCTTAATCCAGCAACGGGTATATTTATACGTTAACTAACACCTAATCCAATGTCTATAAAGTTATTCTACTTCCTATTAATATTATAAATGCGAAAATTCGGATATTTGGTTGTTTGGATATTTAGATGTTTGTTACTCAATCACGCTTCAACCACTGCACGGATCGTGATGAAACTTGACACACATATAGGTTAGGTCCTGGAATAGGACATAGGACAATTTTCATCCCGAAATAACATCCCATTCCTACGGGAAATACATAATAATTTGTGATGTTAAGTTGTCCATGCGGACGAAGTCGCGGGCAACAGCTAGTATAATAAGAATGACCTTGCTCATTCATTATAGAGCACTTACTGTACAATATTTATCAAATACATATCATTAGGTGTAAAATATGGTAACCTAATGTTAATTGCAGAAGGGAGGCCCATAATCCTAGTAATTTAGCAACTTAATTTTGAATCAAATATTTTACTCTCATCACAAGCAGCCTTTTAATATAAATATCGCGTCTTGACTGACTTTATCAAGACCCTTCGCAAATCCCCTCTTTAGAAAATGGGTTTGCGCTTGACCCCAATCTCACCTGTCGGAAATTGACGGTCACGCCGAAGATGGGAACACTTTGGGCAGGAAATGCCGTTTCACCCTTTATTTAAAAACTGAACTTTTGTCGGAAATTTTTGCAATGACATTATACGAAACTGGACCAGAGTGTTTCCGTTGAGAATTTTTGGTCTTATTTACTCAAAAGCTGAAGTAGTTTGGTCAGAATCGCCAGGAGAATCGTATGTGACAAAAAAAGTATGAGGTTATGTTACTTCCAAATTATACTTATAGTATTTAAAAGTCATAGGCACTCACTTATGAGTGAAGCTACCTACTGTGACACTCTACCTATTTTGAGTTTGACCAAACAAAATAATATATTACCTACTAGACGAAAACACAATGGCGTACCTATTACTTAAGAAAATGGATTCCAAATTTCACGCAGGGAAATCGGATTCAAAATGTTATGTACTAAACTTTTGTAAAAAAAATGTAACATGCTTTATATTTCTCTTTCTGTAGCGTCGGCTAACTGCAAAAAGCAACTAACTGCTCGGGGTTTAAGTAGCAATTAGAACCGTAAGGTTTTTGGAAAGAATTCATTATCTGCTACGGTTAGAAGCAGAGTAGTAGATAAGTTAGTAAATCGACTATATATTGTAGCGAATATAAACTAATTGGGGTGTATCACTGTGGCCGTGTGGTTTCCGGTAGAGTAGAATAGGACCACTCCAACTCTTCCCGTGGATGTCGTACGAGGCGACTAAGGGAATACATTATAAAACATCAATCAGGCCTCCCCAACCCGTCTGGCCAGTGCGGGGAGTGTAGGCCAAATCCTCCGTCTGTCTCCGGCAGATGAGAGAGGGTTGTGCTCCTGCAGTGGAGACAAAAATAACCTGATGATGGGGTGTATCAGCTTTTTAGTACACAAGGTTAAGTTACCAATAGAGAGGCATAGTCGCTGAAGCGACTAAGCTCTTTAAAGAAAGATTAAAAAAAAAAGGTTAAGTTTGGTTTCATCTACGAGCTCAATTAAATCTTTATCAGTTGGTATCCATATCCGCTTACAAAGTACGCTACATTGTTTACGCTATTTTTTTCTAAACATTAATGATTTGCAATATTATATGACGTAACTAATACATAATTATAAAACTATTCCACTCTTAGAACAATAAAACTGTAGTGATAAGAAAAGTTGATAAGTTTTTTTGAACACTTAATACCTACTATGCCTACTTTATCTTATCACTTAGCAATTTTAATGGAACTAAAGCAAAATAAATAATTTTTTGTTTATTTATTTGTATTTGATAAGTACCTCGTACCTAGACTAGCTTATCTAATTTGGTCTTGCTTTAGGCAGAGAATCCCATCCCACTAAAATATTATACATACGAAAATTTGGATGTTTGTTACTCAACCACGCTTCAACCATTGAACGGATCGGGATGAGACTTGGCACACATATAGGTTAGGTCCTGGAATAGGACATAAGATAGTTTTTATCCCGATAAAACGTCTTATTACTACGGGAAATTAATAATTAAAAGCAGTGAAGATGTGAAAATATCGAAACAGGCGCGGACTAAGTCGCGGTAAAAGCTAGTACTAAATATTACTACGTAAAGTAGCGACACTCACCTCCGCCCGCCAGTTGAACATCGCTTGAAAATAAAGCACGACGCGAAATACGAAAGAGAAGCACTTATGTGTTGACGTATAACGTTGTCCCTCTCTCGATTGTTTACACACTCAAACGTGTACGAACTTATTGGTGTGCGATAATAGTATCTGTACGATATGGAGTGTTGTGGGTGTGGTATAGGTATCCAGCTTTTTCTGGTGACGAAAAATAGACTATAATACAATAATATTATTAATAATAAATGATGAAATATTTTCTAAACGTACCTACTTTTATGTAAATATTTATTGCCTTTGTTATTATTAAACAGAAGGAATATTTACGAGTTGGAACCTAGGAGCTAATTTAAATTGTAAATAAACATCTCCGCTGAACGTCATAATTAAATTATCAATTCATTTGTTTTGGTTTACGAATAGAAATAGATTTAATAACATAATTATGATCTTACATCAAGACATGATTATAAACTAATTTTACATAGGTATAAACTGGCACATATGTATATGCAGGGTTTGCATGATTAGAACAAAACATGTGTTTTAAACAGTTTTAAATATGTAAGTATGCATTAATATGTAAGTATAGACATACTCGTATAGGTCGAATACAGAAATATTATTGCTGTACCAGAGAATAAGTAGACAATAGTACAATACTTGGACAGGTCATCTCATAACATTTGCAAAATGAAAATAGAACAAGAGGTACTGGAGTGGTATTACGTACAATAAACTTAAAGTATATTTTTTAATAATGTTTACAACCGCAACTCTGAGCAGATACACCAAATAAAACTTATCTAAGAAGAATATTATCGATGACCTGTCTGAGCTACGAGTATTAATATAGGTTATTTAAAAATCAGCATAATCCTTCAAGCCGCCATGGCAAAGGACTTTCGCAAAAAATTACCAAAAAAGAAAAAAAAAACGTTTTTTTATATTCAACCAGTTGCAAAAGAAAATTTTATAAAATAAGCTTTAAAATAATATAAAATTTACCTAGGTAAATCGTACACAATGTCCTTTTATCCCATTTGGTAACCAAATTACGTAACTGGCTACGAAATGGAAAATGTAATTTCAGTGTTCATAGCCAGTCATTCATCCGGCAATATTTTTTTAAGGTTTCCCTTTAATATATCAATGGGGAAATTGAAACCATATTGAGAATCATGTGTGAGATATTCCCATTGCAATGGGTAAAGTAAGACACACGTTTTTTCATTTTACTGAATTTAGTCAATTATGACTTAGTAAGGTCATTATATCGTTCACGGGGCAGTGTATATGCTTCTACAACAAACTACCAAAGCAAATCTTTAATAGGACAGAAAGTTTAAGAATCACCTTAAGAACAACTTTGTAAAAAAGCCTGAAAACATAAAACATACTATTATTTGAATAACGAAGATGCCTAGTTAGTACTAGGCTTCAGCTTCAGCTTCGTACAATCTTTATTATATTTGCTACGAACGTTATTCTAAGAGAAGTGTTGGTGAAAATTTATTGCGCCGTTTCTTCTTCACAGCGCTAACACTCATAGAAAGCGGTAGTCGGTAAAAAAAATTCGTATATAACCAAGTGTACTCATTTGCATAAAGGATTTGGACTCTTTACTTTGATCAACTTATTATGACACTATTTTTTCAAGTATTTTGTTTTTCCCACGACTTTCCCAGTAAGTTTATCATCAAAATAGTAAACAAATCGTAAATATTCTTATCTATCTTATCAATAAAATTTCCTACTGTACTATTCCATAAACAGTAAGTATATAGAATAGAATAGCTAACAACTAGTTCGCACGTTTCTATCACGTGCTGCGCATGTCCATAATGGAACATGTTGATTAGACCACGTTAGTTCGCACGTGGTGCTATGAGTGCTGATATATAGACAGTTATTGACACTTTACAGTAGGTTAAGTAAATTTATGGTAGTGCAGTTCGAGTTCAATTGATAGGGATTAAAAAATTGGATATCATGGTGGTAACCTTTGCGGCAGTCTCTGAACTTGAACTCTCCGAAATGGAGGAAACTTTGTAGAAATGTACTGCAGGCTCTTCTTAAGATAACCACCTATAAGTATATTTCTTTTGTGCTGAATGTCAATTTATGGCGAAATCGTAAAATTGGAAACTCTACCCCCATTACTACAAAATGTCGTCTATAGAGACAAAGTTCCATTTACGCAGCCAATTACCCCAGGAATTTGAAACTTTTTATAATATATGTAATTTAAAATATTTTATTATAAGAATAACTCATTAACGAATCTAACAAGATAACCTCCACCCGAACTCACCAAAATGAATGAAAATTTGAGGGTGTGTAGAGCAGGTTATTCTGAACACAACCCCTTTTATATCTACCGAATGTTTGTCTTTCTCGAATAAATCACCTTGGGAACTTCCTAACTTGAACTCTCCGAAATGGACGAAACTTTGTAGGAATGTACTGCATGCTATTCCTAACAGAACTATGTATTGTTTTCTAAAAGTCAACTTCGGAAGCTCCCAAGCTGATTTACCTAAAAGATTTTTTTAAATATAAATAAGTATTGTTCCTAATTCCTGTTGTTGGTGATTATGGCAAATCCCCTAAATGGACATCTAACCAAAAGTGATATTCTATTGGGGTGGCCTATGTCCAGCAGTGGACGTATTTAGGCTGATGATGATGATGTTCCTAAATACTCCGTACGTTTATTACTTTTCTATGCTATTCCTAACCTGTAAGGTACAAGATAGAATAAAAATCATATTCCATTTTCTGTTATTTGGCAGGCGATTGTTTGGTATAACTACCATAAACAACATATAGAGATACACAGTCATAGAGCAATCTTATAATAAAAGCAGACTGGTCTGGTATTTATTGCCTATCAGAGATAAGAGCGTAGAGTGTACAGTGTCAACTGTACACAGTGCACATATAGGATTATCCTTTTATCTCACGTGACAGCGAGTGCTCTATCCCGCAGACGGTATAAAAATACTATGCTGATTTTAAATCTAGTTACATATTTGGTTTAATTAGTAGAATTTATGACGGTAAATCTAGAGACAGATGGTAGGTTTAAAGGGTAGCTACTTAGGTATACCAGAAGAGGTGTTACAAAATATAGATCTTCGCTAGGTACTTTTCGCGAGAGTTAATCGGAAGTATCCGAACCTATCCGAAAGCCAGTATCTTATTATACGTAATACGTAAGTATGCACATGTATACAACGCATACAATGAAATGTAAGCGATTTAGAGAAGTGTGGCGTGCCTTCATGAATTATACGATCTATACACGTGGTATTCGTGTAGAATACTGAACCACTTATGTTGCTATTGACTTTTCATACAATTCATCAGATTTTGAGTAGGTATGTTTTGTATGAAGAAGTAGATTGATTTTTCCACTGTTCAAAAGTTGTTCACGAAGTTCGGGCACGGCCAAATTTCGCCCTGTTACAACCATCAGCCGAAATAAATACGTCAATTGCTGGACATAAGCCTTCCAAATAGAATGTCACTTTTTGGGCTGTCCATTGGGGGATTTACCATAATCACCACAGAACGCTGCTGTCCGTCTCTGGGGCAATCCCTTGTCGCCTTGACCACGGTGGTTGCCCTATTCTAAGCCGGGAACCACCCGGCGATCTAAGATGGGACCCCCACGTTTAACACTAATATAAGTAAACGCTACCTGAAACTCGCTTGCATGAAATGCTATTTCAAGAAAAATACCAATATTTAATTACGGTTTCGCTCGGGCAGATATTGATTTGGATTTATTTTGATAAGGGTTGATTTAAACATCATGTAATGTTTAAGAAATAAAATGTCTCAGTAGTTTTTATGTGTATTTGTCTTAAATAAATATATACAAAGTCAATAAAACTGATAAAATATTGTTGAAGTTTTGCCTTTTAACAATATTTTATTTTCTCAGGCTGCAAGAAAAGAAGTTTTCAATTCTATGTGCATTTTTTATTGATCTAAAACACTAAAAACATACATTATTCTTTAATAATGTATGTTTTGTGTTTTAGATTATCTTTTAACTGTTATTTGCAACATTACCAAGTTGTAAGTAGGTAATCTGAAGTCTTTGATTTCAGTTGGATGCTGAATCATAGAGATATCAAACAAATACAATATTTATTTTTCATTTTTCGACTAGAGATTTCTTTAAGTAAATGTTTATTTTTCGCAATAATTTTGTTTTTATCATAGAAAATGTTACCAAAATCATTTATATTTCAAAGATTCAACAATATTATGTAGGTTAGATAATATAATAATGATAATATTTTATCTATGTAAGTCAATATTATTGTTATCAAGGTGACACTAATGCAAATACTAGTTAGTTCTAGTGTTACATAAATGTCTGAAATAACAAATATCCAGTCTAATATTATTTCATTCTCGTGGTGCTTTTATTTGCGATACTGATCTTTGGAAAATCCTTCTTTCCTATTAATACAAATGCGAAAGTTTGGATATTTGGATGTTTGTTACTCAATCACGATCCAACCATTGGACGGATCGGGATGAAACTCGGCACACATATAGGTTGGGTCCTGGAATAGGACATAGGATAGTTTTTATCTCGAAAAAACATCTCATTCCAAAGAGAAATACATAATAATTTATGATGTTCAGTTGTCCACGCAGACGAAGTTGCGGGCAACAGCTAGCATTTATTAAAGCTAATGGTCCTTGCTTGGCTAATCGCTCTCTAATTAACAGTCTTAGATATCATTATTGCAATAATTGTGTCAACATTAGCCGAAATACGTCCAGTGTTGAGCATAAGCCTCCCCAATAGAATGCCACTTTTAGTGGGCTGTCTATTGGGGGATTGGCCATAATCACCACGCTAAGCGGATTATACACATGAGAACGCAGCTGCTCGTCCCTGATGCAGTCCCTCAGTCCTTGACAATACAAAATTACGTAAAAAAATCATCAAAGTCCGTCGGCAAATTCTTTTTGTTTCAAAGTCCGCTCTGGAGCGCACTTGACCTAGAAATACGGACTGATAGAGACTGCTCTTGACATTGTACCCTACACCTAACACCACGGAGTAGGAAATGGTACGTATATGACGTACATAGATAAACGATAATTGTCTACTATGTTTTTCTCATGCGATAGTACGCGTTATAAATTATCACTGATAATCAACGATCTCTATGTACTACTAGATGGAGCGTTCCAAACAATCGCTATGTTCCACGCAAGTAGCCACAACTCTTTCACATTCACTTTGAAACTTGTGCAATTACTACTCAGAACATTTAATTGTTTACTAAATATTGACATTATTTAATCGTAGCGTCAATATTGAGTATAATTAAATGTTCTGCGTAGTCACTGCACTAGTTTCATTATGAATGTGAAAGAGTTGTGGCTACTTGCGTGGAACAGAGCGATTGTTTGGAACGCTCCATCTAGTAGTATATAGAGATCGTTGCTGATAATTGTTATTGCTCGTCGTACGCAAGTTCGGGTACATTCGAAGTAAAATAGTTCAATGCATTACAAAACATGTAGGTCGTGTCAAGACGACTAAGGGATTGCACCAGGGACGGGCAGAAGGGTTCTCCTGTGTTTACTTGACTGATGACTGAATGCAAGGGAATATTAGAGAGAAGAATACCTGTTTCGTCTATAGCATAGAAGTTATTGCAACGTAATGGAGTACCTAATATCTGTAATATTGAAGTATTTTGAATAAATTGCCGTGTGGAGTAAGTGCCTTAGAATAGGGCCACCCCTATCTTTCCCGTGGGTGTCGTCAAGGCGACTAAAGGATTGCACCAGAGACGGGCAGAAGGGTTCTCCTGTGTTTATCAAGACCATACTGCGATCACCAATCCGCCTACCAAACGTCGTGATTATGGCAAATCCCCCAATGGACAGTCCACCAAAAGTGACATTCTATTGGGGAGGCTTATGTTCTGCAGTGGACGTATTTTGGCTGATGATCATGATTATAAAACACGAAATCAATAGCTTAATACGTCCTACTAATATGAAAAGCCTGCTCTCAAATAAAGTATCTAGATACCTAAACAGGCTCAGTGCGAATTAGTGGACTACACGTTAGCCTTACAATTTCTTCTTTGGCATAAAAATGCGAGTTTTTTCCCGATCTTTTCCTTCAGCAAAAAGCCTATAGTATAGTATAAGCCTATAGTTGGAATTCGTTGCCTATAATATAATGATAATGAATAATGAAATTTCAAAAACTTATTGATAAATAATCAAGTGAAGTGAGCGCGCTTTTTTACTACTTTCTTCTTCGGATTCGAATAAGTATGTAGGAGATTTTTTTTTACTAATTCTGAATATAATTTAGAAGAAGCTTACTTCTTTCTTTATTCAACATTTTTCTTCTTAATCTTATTAAATATTACATAATAATTTAATTAGATAAGTTATTTCTTATTACTTTAATAGGTAACGCAGTATAATGACGTGAGATTTGCGTCAACAATTAATAAAACCCATTATTATATGGTATCGATGAGAGCATTGCGGTCAGTGATCGGGCGTTATCTATCATTGACGTTAATAATATTTGTAATGATTTCATATAACATACCTACGTTGAAATAGGATATAAACATATGGTCCAAGTATCCACACAGTCGACTAGACGTCCAGATAAATATTCCATAAGCGCAGCGGTTATTAAGACTATCGAAAATGATAATTGTAAAAATAATATTTCTTACAAACATCACACACCTTGTCTAATCCCAAAATAGAATTTTCTCCCGTGCTATTAAAATTAAACAAGGGTAGGACTATTCACAAATATAACATCCAGACCGGGACCAACTTATACAAAGTTGTCTCTTGTACTTATGCTGTGCGCCAACGAAGATTTCATTCCAAGAAAGATTATTCAATTTTCCCATCAAATAGTTAAACGTTTTCTTTTTATAATAATCCTTAGTGTTTTGCCTATATTTTGATGACAATTTGATTCCAACGCAAGTTTCAAAGTTCAAGGCCCAAATTCCATACATTTTTGGGCATTCTCCTTTGCGTTGCGGTTGAGTTCCCCTGGGGGAAATGTTACTTCTACTTCTATCATAATCTTACAGATCCAATATAATATAGGTAAACATGATAAAAATAAAGGTAAATTAAAACTAGGATTATAATTTTAATAAACTTATTAATAAATATTCAAATTTGTTAATACAGTAACATTCCTATTTATGAATTGAGTCTGTAAATTATAATAATATTGGTAACTAGCTGTTAACACAATTATTGTTCATCTTACTCTCAATCCGACTCCCGACTTCCGACTCCGACCCCGACCCCGACCCCGACCCCGCTCCCGCTCCCGCTCCCGCTCCCGCTCCCGCTCCCGCTCCCGCTCCCACTCCCGCTCCCGCTCCCGTCAATTGATGTCAAGTGACAGGAACTCTATGAATGTTTTATATGTCTGGTGCATAATAATGAATTTTTGAATTTGAACTCTAACTGGAAGAAATCTTAAAGCCACAATTTTATCAATTGTGCGGCAGACGGTTGCGCACTGACACATAGGTTATTAATTATCTATTAATTTAATTGATGGATGATGTAAGACTATTTAAAATTTATACGTATTGTAAACTTTAGACAACCAAACAAAATATAGCGATAAAATAACAAATATTGCTATGGGCCTGATGTTAGATAATAATTTATATAATGAAAATCATTTTCAAAACATGGCAAATTGTCATTTTTTATTTTTATATACATTGTTATTATTATGTACACTGAGTTATGACATTGTTACAAATCTTATACACGAGTTGTGTAAAATTGACATTTTTTATACTTTGTTTCCGTTTGATCTTTATTTACATACAAATAAAGTTTACAAATAACAATAATATATTGAATGAGAAATAATCTGTCACCGACAAAACTGTGGAGTATGCATTAGAAATGCCACGAATACTTAGTGGTTATGCTGAATAATCGTAGCATTTCATTCCGTACTTACAGACATTAAATTTACTTAACTACAATAATTTATATAAAAAAATAATAATAAAAGAACCAAATCAAAAAAGGAATTTACAAGTTAAAAATTCCGTCGAGGTGGTCACACTGAGGCGTTGTGCCCAGAAGGCTGGCAACGTTCCCTCGTTGTATGGCCAGGCTAATGCGCTGGCTGAGGTACTCACCAGCTCTCTGTTCACTGGAAGCCTCTATGAGGCGTGCGGAATCGTCGCAATTAAGTTTTTCGCCTCCGGGCCCCAGTGTCTCCACGACGGGTACAAAAAAGTAGCTGGAGCCGATATTCTATGAGATTATTTTCGACGTCTGGCATCTGCCGCCGTTCCTGCCGCGGCTCCAGCATTGACAGGTATTGAATGAATGTGTAAGAGGGCCCATGTGTCCAGTAGGTGATTAAATCTGTTCCCTTATATGGAGTGTCAGGGGTGTGATAGGATCCGTATTCAAAACTGATCCCTAAAAAACTTACTGAAATTCAAACATCGTAATTTCATATTTTGAACAAATATTTATAATTGAAATTGAACGGTAATGAGCGCTAATAACAAAGTTTGGATTGATTCCAATCAATTAGTCGGTGCTTCAATTATTCTGAGGAACGTGACAGCACAGTCTACAGCAGATGAAGTCAAGAGCTCTCCATTAAAGCAATTAACTGAGTTTGCATAACTTAGATGGATTTAGAAAAATCTTGTAGCACCCCCCATTTGGACATTTCTTCATTATAAATACTACTACATTACATATATTAGGTACTCCATTGCGTTACAATAATTTTTATGCTATAGACGAAACAGGAATTCCTCTCTCTAGCATTCCCTTGCATTCCGTCATCAGCCGTCCTATGCCATCCACGAACAACGAATAACGTTGGCCGTTTCTCGATCGATAATGCTCGCACGCTCTCGGCTCAGCAGCTCTACCATAATTTAGGCACACACACAAACGTGTGCAGACAGGCTGATGCGCCTGTAGTAGGTTTTTAAAACTGTTCGCTTGTTATAGAATGCCGGGGGAGTGTGGTCTTATTTTTTAAGGCTATATGGGTTGATTGATTAGCTACATAGAATTTTACCTCACGACATACTCGTAAATTCCAAGTTAACGTCACATGCAAGCTCCTAAAAGTATGGATTTATATAGAGTGCTGTAATTATGTCGTTAACGAAACTCAAAACAGAAACGTCACGCTCCGCGAGTCCTTGGCAGTTTACAGCGAACGTTTGTTTCGCGTTACCAGTTAGACAGACGTAGCCAGTCATATGGTACCAGTCATAAACAATATCTACTAGCTACTAGTATGGCATCTAAAAGACAGTGCAATTTAATATAATTATGACCTATTTTAATCTGATGGGTTTGTGCTTGACCTCAATCTCACCTGATGTTAAGTGACGACGACGCCTAAGGTGGAGCGCGCTTACCCAGAAGATGCCTATTCACTATTCCTTTAAAAATATCCAAGTTGCCCTTGTCCAAAAATTCTGAAGCTGGCAGGAAGTTCAATTCCTTAGCTGTTTGCATTATGAAAGAGGAAGCAAAATGCTTCGTGCGAGAATGTATATGTAAGAAATTAACAAGTTCCATTATAAATTAAGTACCTTACCTATGTACAAGGTATTTAATTTATGCTGTCCTTTTTCTCAGAAATCTAAGTAATTAAAAGAGAATTTATTCGTCAACGTCGTTAAGTGTGTACAACAATTAAGTATTTACAACCATTTCACAGTGAGATGAATTGTCTACTACATAAGGATGAAGTCCCTCCCCACGCCTGGAAGTCAGGTGACAGAAGGGAGATTGAGAAAAGTTTATGTAATAGGTACTAAAATAAATATTTCAAAGCTATTTTCAAATGCTTTTTAGTAAAAAAATTATGCATTTATATTAAATGTCGTATCAATTTTTACTTCTACTAATACATTATAAAGTACTCGACTCTGAACTTGCCTATATAAAAAATTTCGCATCTGCACAGACATTTACCCAAATTACAGTGACGTGTTGATAAATGCTAGGCGTTCAGTTCGTATAATGGAGAATGTACCTATATTAAGCTTTTCTGTAACGGTATTAACCGAATCTTTATTACATACTTCTGTCTAACGCCGGCAACATATCTATATTCCCTTATTCCTTTCTTGGGTTTCTCTCATAACGAAGATTGAACAGGATCCGGCTATATTTAGATATAATACAAAGGTCTTAGATGCAAATTTTTATTTACATTTTACCTTACCTCGATTTAACCTTTTCGACTAGGTATCTCAGCTGATGACCACCGTCTTTGTAACCTGGTTGAAATTTTGGGCGAAGAAAGATCAAATGAAAATAATTTATGCGTTTCCTAACAGACATTTTGTTGCCTCTTAATTTATATTTTGTTAAATCAGTATTTTGTATTGAAGCTAAAAAAAATTGTGCATTTATTTCTAACTAGCTGGTGCCCGCGAATTCGTCTGCACACGATTAGTATTTCGAGTAGCTTTTTTGTAGGACTATTTAAGATAAACATTTCCATCATACAATACATATGTGTAACTCTAGCGGTTTTGGCAGCGCACGCCAGAATCGCTCGCAGATGGTAGATTTTTTCCTACTTACTTGATATTTTGGACAATTCACACAATATCTTTATAAATTGTAGCCTATGTGTTATTCCGATATATAAGCTATATTATTGTAAAGTTTCATTAAAATTCATTCAGTAGTTTTTAAGTGAAAGAGTAACAAACATCCATCCATACTTACAAACTTTCGCGTTTATAATAATATATATCCTATATAGTAGCATAGGATTTCTAAAATAGTATGCCGTCTTAGCGGAAGGTCGGGTTTTTCTAAAATAGTATATTAGCTATGATAAGGGTTGAAAATCATACATATATTTAGGGCGATTAATGATTTTCAGCAAATTTCTATAGCATTTTAGCAATTTTTTTTTGCGTCAAAGAAATTAAAACTCTGCATCAAAGAAAATAACTTTGGGAATCACGCCGAAATAAGTACGTAATGAAACTCGAAAATCTACAAAATAGCATTAGATAATTAAATTTTTGGGAAGGATTTCTTGAAATTCTAAGAGTTTTTTTTTAATCTAATTTAATGAGTTTTGTCCAGGGTGACAATGAAATTCCAGGCGTACAACTTCACAGGCAACATATTAGATTGTGTATCTGAAACAAAATTTTCTTTTTTATACATTCATATGACTTCCATTAAAAATAGAAAGCAACAAGCCGTCGTCGATTTCAACTTTAATATGTCAGTTATGAACACAACAATGGAAGCCAGATAAGCTCACCAAAATGTAAAGGAAACAGAAATTTCGTTTTGCCCGAGGTATTATAGTCAGTCTTTGCACGGACTCACTTGTGCAGAACTGAAACGGAAATTGGTATAGTGGAGGCGCATTTGTTGGATTTCATTGTTATAGTGACAGATTTTAAGGGGCAAGACAGGAGCAAAAGCGTTTCGGAAGCTGTTACTGAACAAATAAATAAAAGTTATTTTATCTACGGAGTTTCAGCGGAGCTGACCTGTGTACAATATTAATTGTCCAGTATTATAAGGAAAAATATGATTATTTGGATCAGCATGCCTATAGGCAATTCTTAGTGACAATAACTGAATAAAGGTTTGTAAAGGTCAACCTCTACTGGCACTCGGCCGTCGCGCGCGCACTTCAGCTGTTCGGCTCCCTGCTCGCCGAGGCGCCGCACTGTGACTTGTTCGCGGACTGCATGGGACGACTGATGACTGAATACAAGGGAATACTGGAGAGAGGAATGCCTGTTTCGTCTATATCATAGAAGTTATTGCAACGCAACGGAGTATCTGCAATATTCAAGTATTTTAAATAAATTACCGTGTAGTTCCAGGCTACCTCTATCTTTCCCGTGGGTGTCAAGGCGACTAAGGGATTGCACCAGAAACGGGCAGCTGCGTTCTCCTATGTGTGTATGTTAAGATCATTACTGCGATCACCAATCCGCCTGCCAAGCGTGGCAAACCCCCCAATGGACATCTAACCAAAAGTGGTATTCTATTGGAGAGGCCTATGTCCAGCAGTGGACGTATTTAGGCTGATGATGAAATAAATGTCTAAATGTGTAAACTTACCGTTCTTTGCACCACACTACAAGATACTCCCGCATCTAAAAGCCCTGCCTTCTCTCTGAGAGACCCAAAGTAACATTTTTATTGGCGCGCTACCGCGCACCTCCAGAGGTGTGAACGCTATATTTGCATAATAAAAGCTATATAAGGGGTAATGAAAAGCTGATGCGGTGTAATTTGAATGATATTTGAATGGCATTTGATTGAGTATTCTCTTTGAACGTAAGATATTTTTAACAAGAAAGAGGTTTTAAAGGGTTGTGCAGACTTTTTATTATATTGATTAGTTCGCGGAAGATTTGATGAATTCACCCTTCATTCTTTACACATTTTCACTTCTCCTGTTTTTCACCCTCATTCTTTACATATTTTCACCGCCCCCCGCCCCATATCCCCAAACGATATTATAACGGGCCAGACAGTCGTATCATAGGTAGAAGTCGCTTCGTATCGATATTACAGATAATTTAACACATTGTTGTAATCCAGCTGTTCGAGTGACACTTTGGAAATTAGATGCGTGTCACAAATAGGCCAAATAATCGCGAAACTAAATGCAAATTGGTCCCATTTCCCATTTGAACAGTTACGGACGGCTGTAGCCGAGTGACATATTAGTCTGCGGCGAATAGTTCATTAGAATGTTAATTGTGCCGTTAGCGGGTATAATTTAACGAATCTTCACTCTTCCGGTACATTACAGCGCAGACAACGCCGTTTAAAAGTAAGATGGAACAACAGCCTGTCGGCGGGCGGCATCAAAAACCATGGAATCAAGTTTAATTAAATGAAACTCGATTTTGAAGGCATAAAAATATTGGAAATTTTTAAAATAAGTACTCGTATTTCTGTTAGAGTTTTACGTTTTAAATTACGACTCTTCATATTTTTCAGATCTTTGCTGTCTATTCCTGGACATACCTAGATCATAACCGATGTCTTATTCAAATCAATCGATACCTGGCAGTCCTGATTTCTCTTATCCAGTCTGGGCTTAAATTAAAGTGTGTAGATTGCATATGGATAGCTAGCCAGAATTTTGCAGCATTTTTGACACAACTGCATCGGAACTTTCCATACACAACTGCATGACAGACAGCGTGCAGCTGTCATAACTGCACGCCGACTGCATCCAAACTATATTTGAAGTCCATCTGTCTATACTTACTCCCATAGTCTTGGGACGTTTGCATCTTTTTATTTGATTTAATTACCACTACTGGCCTATATATATATATATATATATATATATATAGTAATGTGTAGTATATATGTAGTAATGTGTAGGCCAGTAGTATATATATATATATATATATATAGGCCAGTAGTGGTAATTAAATCAAATAAAAAGATGCAAACGTCCCAAGACTATGGGAGTAAGTATAGACAGATGGACTTCAAATATAGTTTGGATGCGGTCACGGTCTGAAGTGGCAAACGGGCAGATAGCCCGCCTGATGGTAAACGGTCACTGTCGCCCATAAACCGTATTTGGACTGCTGATTCGTGAAATGGTCCAATAGCCAATAGTGGCTAGAGAGTTGTTGTGTGGAGGCAGACATAGGTTGGATATTAGTTGGTAGTTTTTTTAAATAGAAACAAGCTATTTCCGGGATAGATATAGGAAAGTAAGATTCCCTCTCCTCTCCCACTCCAAATGCCTTTCTTATCGACCCTCTGCAGAGAAAGAAATTAATATTCTGCCCTGCGGCTAAATATAGCCCGTCTGCGTCATTTAATGTTAATCTCAATTAGTTCTCTAATCTTCACAGTGTTTGTAGCTGTTGAGGGTGTATTTAATGTCAAGATTCATATTTTTATTGCTTTAGGGTTCTGATACGGACTTAAATACTCCATATATTTCTACTGTTTAAACAGGTACGTCCATGGTTTAATACAAAATTTGTGCAGAATGCTGGCGAGTTCTTAGCTTATAACCTGCCATAAGAAAACGCCTATTCTCTTTATTCTTGAAGACCTCCTGCTAGACAGCGATGTCGTTTGTTTGATTCGAAAAACAATTGATTTATTGTCACATACCGCGGATACATACCACATGACGTGAGTCCATGATGCGGCACCAGACGATGAATCAATCCCACTAATATTATAAATACGAAATTTTTGATGTTTTTATGTTTGCATGTTTGTTACTCAATCACGCTTTAACCACTGGACGGATCGGGATGAAACTTGACACGGAATAGGACATAGGATAGTTTTTATCCCGAAAAACATATCATTCATATAGTCGAATGGAATATTTTAAAGTTCAAGATTTGTAAATATCGAAACCTACGCGGACGAAGACTAAAGCTAGTATGAAATATAGACGTAGGTATTGCCGCGGTAGGAGCCATCGTTATGACGTCTACTACGTATTGTTAACCGACTTCAAAAAAATGAGGAGGTTCTCAATTCGTCGGAATCTTTTTATTTTTTATGTATGTTCCCCGATTACTCGAAGACGCCTGGACGCCGGCACCGACTTCACACACATCAGTAGGTATCTAGCACATATAATAATATTTTATTTAAATTAATAGATAATAGGTTTAGACAAGAATTGTCATATTGTAATTGTGAGTATTGTACTGGAATTGTAATTTAAATTTGATTTATAGGATTGGGTAGGAAATCGTATGTAAATGTAACCAATTATTTTTTGCTTTTTAGTTCCTAGGTGTTTTTTGAAGACGGTTTTTTTATTATTTAAAAATATATTTTTTACGAGCATGTTAACACGCTGAAGGACTGTGACGCCGTACGAAGTCCTGTAGCAATGGCTGATCGTATGGGCCCGAGTGGACTATCCTTCAACGTATTAATAAACCATAGTCACAAATGGTCAACTGTTACGTTCGCATTGGTAGGTATATGGTACACATAGGAAATAACTACGATATGGAGTAACTATCTAAAATATTTCTACTTTTTTATTACACCCTGCACCTTCTCGTGTTGATCTCACCATCACCGCTGTGTTGCTACCGGAAATGGATATTCATATTTCACAACCCCAATCGCTCCCAGTGAGATTGGATACTGCAATATGCACGTTGCAACCCTTTGTGGCATGTAAGATCAGAACACAGTTTACTGCAAACGTGTCGTGTATGTGGCAAGAGGATTGTCGAAAGAGAAGTGGTACTGCGAAATTAATTAGAAGACCATATTGATTGACCATTCAAAGTTAAAAGTAATTATAATCACTGGTAGGAGAAGGCCTTCTGATTGAAAAACAAGCGGTATGTAGGTTACCGCTACCATAGAAGTTACCTAACCTTTTGGAAATTGTTAAAAAAGAGTTCAAACTGATTTTCTAGAATTCTATGATACGAGTATTCTAATTATTCAACTGGCGAAGAGACTTAACTAGTTTTCACAGAATTCTAAAAAAACAGTTTGACCCCTTTTTTGACAATTACCTAAAAGTTGCGAAAACACTTTCTGGGAGGTATTTAAGCAGTAACAGAGTAATTGCTGCGTGTATAGAGTTATTAAAACGTTGACATTGGTGTAGATACACTGGAGCAAAGGTATTAAGAAAACAAATGAAGTGCCACTTGGTAAAATTGTGCGGTAAGTCATTGCCATGAACGTGTTCATCATTCTAGTTTCTAAATATACAATTTTCGCTACATTACTCACGTAAATTGTTTCCGTCGACTTGTATCGGAGTTCTTTTTTTGTAATGTAAGATTTACGATTTTATACTTTCTATTATTCAAGTGTTCCTTATTGTGTGGACAATAAATGTTTCCTATTCTATAATGGTCGTCCATCTAATTGAAAATATAATGTACTGACACAAAATTACATAAAATAAATATCAAACATGTATTTAATAACAATAGTTGTTTGGCATACATATATTATATACATTATAAATACATATATAACATCAATCAGGCCTCCCCAACCCGCCTGGCCAGCGCGGGGAGTGTAGGCCAAATCCTCAGTCTGTCTACGGCAGATGAGAGAGGGTTGTGCTCCTGCAGTGGAGACAAAAATAACATGATGATGATGATACATATATTGTGATTATATACTACAAGTACAGCCCAAATATAGCTTTATTGTTTTAAAAAACCTCAACAGTTTACAAACGTCTACATCAGTCTCCAACAATCGTAACTTATTATTATTCCTACCTTGTTCACCCCTTTGTTACAATTTTGTTACAAATTCATAATATTAATATTCAAATTACACACAACGTGACGTTGAGACGCTTTCGTTTTCATATAATGAACATAAGAATGATTTTATTCAATTGTAACTACCCTGATTCAATCGCAACTAAGTCATTTGTTTAAATATAGTTTTGTCATTCATTCAAACTTAGGCCTCGTCATCACTTACCATCAGGTGAGATTGAGGTTAAGCGCAAATCCATCAACAATAAAAAAATCAACTATTGTTTAGATTCACCGTTAAGGCTAACTTAAACTAATGTCGGTTGTGCTTTACAAGAATTTTACATTCATGTCAATATGACTGACGAATAAGGAACCCGACGAGTGATTACACCAATTCAAATTGCGATGAGTTTGGACTACATTTGGAGCTCGTAGTGGGAATGAGAGTGGGCGTGGACATGGTAAAAGGGGAGTGGGAGCGGGAGCGGGATTGAGAGTCTGGGTGGAAGTGAGATAGGGAGCGAAAGTGGGAATGTGAGCGGAACCTGTGGTCCACGCGAGCGGAGCCGCGGGCACAGCTAGTATAATATAAGTGAACATTGCTCAAAATGTCAGTTGGACAAAATGGTTAATGATAATTGCACGCTTTTAACAATCTTTGTGTTTTAACATCAACTGGTTATTAACTCACCTGGTGAAAAAATTTGATAGTGTTGATACTGTGTTTTAGCCGTGCAAAGTTGCAACTAGAGTGTCGTTTCATTTAAAAAGTTTATAGAACTTTTTTCATTGCCTCTGGCTCGCTCGTCCGGACTACCTGTTGTAGTCATATTACACGCCCAGACTCCAAATTGGAAAAGTTCCTAAGCGGTTCAGATGCCCGTGAAAACATGGCGGAAATATTTCCAAAATGTTCCAAAATGTTATAAGATGACTTTGTGATTGTTTACATTGGTAGATAATTAAGTATAAAACTCCGAAAATACACCTTATTGCGAATTACAATATATAAAAATTTAAGCAGGTTAATCTGGTTTTTTCGTTGTTAAATGTTGTAGGACAAATATACTTTTTTCATTATGAAATATACTATGTAGTTCGTGATGAATTCTAACTTGAGGTAAACTAGAGTTAGATAAACCTTAACTCAACTCGCTTTATCTAGTAAATATATATACGTACACACTCAAATTGGTTATAAACTTAAGCGTAAATAGTTTATCTTTTGATTTTGACTAAAGGATAAAAAAAGTACTTAACTCTATGAAAAACAAAAACATTTTCAAATCAAAGACATTTTCTTCCGTTTATCTCAGGTGGTATATGAGTACATCTCTTAAGCGGAATTCTATCTGCTGCTCGCCCTTTTGTGAGTCGCTATTATTTAAATAGTCCCTAAGGGCTAACACGCACTGCGATTTTTATTCGCGCGATTTTTTCCGCGCGGATTTTTTTGCGCATAAAATCGCACCGCAGCGCGGTGAAATCTGTAGCAAAACACAAATTTGGTTGCGGAATTCTTTCCGCGCGGTTTTTCCGCAAGTGCCTGCAGCATCATACAACTTCCATATGTCACAGAATTCAGCGGAAAAAATCGCGCGAATAAAAATCGCAGTGCGTGCTAGCTCTAAGTTGCAAATGATTGCATCTCGCGGTGCCCACGAGTATAGGGATGTCTCTATTCTACGGTGGTATACCTATCTCTTTCGCTCTCAGTTCCCGCGACAGTCATATCTATCGTTTCCCCTGGTAACTGCCGATGTGGCAGAGCGAACCTCAGTTTATTCCAGAACCAACGTTCGCCCCAGCGCACGTAAGTGTTGGTCGCGAGGTAGCCGCGCAGCTCCGCATCCAGTCTCAAGTCGTCCAACACGTCTTCCAATAGAACTACTATGAGACGCGGGCGGCCCTCCTGCAATGTACTCGCATGCGCCATCCTGAACTCCAGCATCCCCCACAACGAGTCCAAAAACTTACGGGAAAGCACAATAATTGTTCGCTTCGACTTTTCTATCGACCGAGCGATTTGAGCTGAGATCCACTCGCCCACAACCCAGTCACGATAATGTATGCAGAGCTTATAATTCTTAAGCTCCGGAAGAAAGTGATCGTTGACGAACTGGTCGTCCTCGTGGCAGAAAGAGACGAACGCATCGTACTCGCGGTCGGCGTCGATCTCTTCCTCTCTCAGACAGGACAAGCAGCAGCCGTGTGCGAAGAGGAACACTTTGATCTGGCGTTCGTAGCGGTAGTAGAGAGTGACGATGAAAGACATGACTGCGACGTTCATAGCCAACAGCGCTATTAAAAGCCACATTTGTCTCGATTCCGGCTCAATGCATAACTCTGCTAGTACGACGTTGCTAAGTATTCTCTCATCACCTGCACACGTTATGTTGTCATAGTCTTCAACCTGAAAAACAACGAAGCATACAGTTTAGAAACCAATAAATTAAAGTAAGATAGCCGTGTCGTTCCCGGTTTAGAATAGGACCACCCCCAATCTTTCCATGGGTGTCATCAAGACGACTAAGGGATGGGCAGCAGCGTTCTCATGTGTATGCCTGCCAATCGTAGTGATTATGGCAAATCCTCATCATCATCAGGTTATTTTTGTCTCCACTGCAGGAGCACAACCCTCTCTCATCTGCCGGAGACAGACAGAGGATTTGGCCTACACTCCCCGCGCTGGCCAAACGGGTTGGGGAGGCCTGATTGATGTTTTATAATGTATTCCCTTAGTCGCCTTGTACATCCACAGGAAGAGTTGGAATGGTCCTATTCTACTCTACCGGAAACCACACGGCAAATCCCCAATAGCCAGCCAATAAAAAGTAGCATTCTATTGGGAGGCTTATGTTCAGCAGTGGACGTATTTCGGCTGATGATGGAATTTAAAGTGCTAATTAGATATGTTTTCTTGACACTTGATTTGCTTAAGCTATGCTAAAATGTGCTATTACTGTAATATGTTTTATTAGTTATTTATTACTGTCCCAATACGAGAGAAGGACAGTCAATTTATTAGCATGTGAATCGATAACAATAGGATAAAGGTTCGTAGAAATAATTCAAGACTGCATAGCATCAGGAAAGGATAGCAGACTGCTAATCAAAGCTAAATCAAAGAGAGGTTTGATAAGAAGCAGATGGTGTAAGCGCCAAAATGCGCTATATTGAAATCGCATCTACTAACAGTTGATTGGTTCCTAACAGTACCTTTACTCTTACCAATTTGCTCAACTGTTTGTAAAGACGCGAGTATTTTCGTCTTCGCGAGGGTATAGTAAAAACTATCACCCCCGCTCCCTGAGCTTGTTCGACACTTGCGCATCATCGCTGGACCTCTCACTGCTTTTTTAATCCGCGTCGCGACCGCGCACCGATTTTCCGAACGTTGGAGCGAGGAGTTGCAGTGAATCTGGTAAGTCCTTCCTATCCAATATAGGTGTAGGTATAGGTGTTGATTTATATATATAGTGTTTTGGTGGAGTTGTTATTTATTCACTAAGGAACTGAGCTATCGAAGGATCCGCGTCAACAGATGGTACCTGAGCGCGATGTGTGTGTAGCGCTGTAAGCAGAGGCCCGTTGCGACAGTCGCACACAAGTGGATTGCCGGATAGTCGCATGCGCCGCTTCTTAACAGCGAACAGCGCTGCCGTTACATTCCCGTCCATGTACGATAATCTGTTGTCCCGGAGATCGACCTCCTGCAACCCAAAACAGCATTATAATAAAGTCAAAATCATCTTGGTACATTTATCACGTCATTTTTTTATCGACTACCGCTTCCTTGGTGTTAGCGCTGTGAAGAAGAAACGGCGTAACAAAGTTACTTGTATTATAATTTAAAGAAAATATTGGCAACAGTATTATAATCTGGACATTGGAACATTGGAAACTTACATTAAATAAATATAAAATACCAATGACTAAACAGTTGACCAATAAAAAAATAGGGCAGGAAACGTGAAGAAGCAATTTAAATGTTGATCTGTATTTCAGGCATTTATCATCATCATCAGCCTGATGACGCCCAGTGATTTTAGACCATTACTGAACTCTGTTCTCGGACCCATAAACTCAAACACGAGAAACTAACGACTTTGAAGTCAGGTTGCAAATATAATGCGAATATGTTGAACCCGATGACAAAGTTTCTAATTGCAGGCTTCACGTCTTATATGATTTGGCATATGTAGCAGTTGAATATTTACTAACTGTATAATGACGTTCAAGGATCAAATTGGTGACGTCCTCAAAAAGGCTGGGGTACGCAGTGAGATGAATAAAGGGAAGTGCATGAAAAGGTTGATGAATGTGAGTGAGGCTGGCGAGATTTGTTAGGAGACTCTGCCTACCCCTCTGGGACCAAGGCATTATGTATGTATGAATGTATACTGACCAGTAATGTTCGCGGAATGTCTTCGGGATACAGTGTATCGATGAGGTTACCGCGGGCGAGCAGCTTACTAGCGAAGGGCACATGCGGTATATCGCGCCGCTTGACGTCGCGACAGTCCACTTCGATCGCTTTCTCTAGCCATGCCCGTCGACAAGTACAATTTGCGCACGGGTACTTATAGCACTCGATCTGTTCGATCGGTATGGTTGAGAGCTCGTACCGCTCGGCGCCGTAGCAGCGTGCTCCAGACAGCGACAGGCGCGGCATCTTGCGCAGCAGCCGCGGTAAACTGCCCCCATGGCAATCGCAATCAACTAAGAAGTCCACCATTATAGTTACGTTTTTAACCTGAAAATTTTACAATTATTACTTTATAATGATCAATGTCATTAATAATGAAACCCATAAAGGTTTATGTAAACTAATTACAAATAGGCAACTATGCATGATTTGATAACTTTATACTGGTTTCTTAGCAAAGGTGAGATGGATAACTTCCTTTCTGGATTGTCTAGAATCCTACTTAGATTTTGAACACCAAAGATGAGGGGAAATTGCATACAACGAAGACAGAAGTCGTTTTAGCTTAAGATTATAACCTACAACGACTTCTTTCTTCATAAAATGTCTCGAATTTGAGTTATGAGTGATCTGGAACGAGGAACAAGGAGATTATTTACCTTTGTATACCTTGTCATCATTTCGTCATAGGCCATCTTGTGGTTAGGTAAAATATTGTTGATATCGTTACCACGTAAGTCCACTGTAAGTGAAGGAAATCTCAGAAGCACGTTGATCTGTTAGACACAATCGTTTATTTGTTGATAGCATATTTGTGTAAGTGTGTACTGCGTAAACAAGATCGTCTTTTAAAATAAATTGGTAAAGTTCTGGTGTCTGCTGTCACCAAAATACCATGTAAATGGATAATGACAGCCTTAAACATAAAAGGCGGCTAATGCAAATCTATATTCGACGACGTAGAGAACTCAGAAGTTTAGTGTTTCCAAAGGCCTATGTTTATTACAAAAAGAAAAAGCACAGACGTAAATTAACATTATTTGTGTTGTATAGCTTCACTTCCTTACCTCTAATGCGCTAATTTTGGTCTCAGAGAGGTCAACGTACAACAGCGACTTCCAGTTTCTCAAACAGACCCACTGCAGTCCAGTCCTTCGCAGCGACAACCGCTCGAGCAACGGGGGTGGAGGAGTGTCCGACCAATGTTCTTGTGGTGACAAAAAATATGGTACAATCCACTTGTTTTAATTGAAAACATTCTGCATATTATCCACTTTTAGAGTGATAACCGCCTACGAGAAAAGAAGTTTGGAACGCTTCCATGATATGTAAATAAACGACGTGAAAAAAAGATTGTAAAACGATTCTCAAGAGTAAAGGATTAACTGAGAAGAAGGAGGAGACTGTATCTATGAGACAACAGTGTACGCTAATGATTTTATCTTGATCTTGCACAAAAGCCTTTTTGGTCTTGAGTCTAAAGATTATAAAGTTTCTATGAATTTTAGTACTAGGTTGTGTACATTTAATTGGACCGGTTTAATTCCGATTACTTAACTATGGTCTACAATTTATCTATGATAGGATAATTTCTATATGTTTTAATTTGTAAGTTCCGTAACTTTGATAAGTGTTTATAATATTCTACAAAATGAATATTCATCAAAAGTTACCACTTACCACACAAGTCGAATGCTAAGTTCTCTTCCAGAGAGAGACTGCGTAACTCCTTTAGTGGTTGCAGCGTTTCTTGGAGCTCTATGTTTTTCAGGTGATTAAACGACAAATCTAATACCTGTAGCCGCGACTGTGACTTAAATGCGAAACTGTAAATACATTAACTTTATTGTACATACAGTAACAGATGTCATTATGATTGCAAAGAAAAGTGTTTATGACATCTGAATCACTCACGTATTTATATCTTTTAAATTGTTATTCGAGAGGCTAAGGTATTGTAGTTCGACGGCATCCGCGAGTAGTTCCGTCGACAAGTAGTTGAGTTCACATTCGTATATAGACAGTGAAGTAAGCGTACGGGCACCCATCAGTGTGTACTGGACCATATCCAACTTCAAACTATGCAATACCAATTCGCGCAACTGCGAACAGTGCGCCAAGTAACCACGAGCATTCGACTTCGCGATAACATCATAGTCCACAAGCTCCAGTCGTTGGAGTATATCGCAGTCACCCCAAACGCCGCTACCTACGCTGTCCTTCAGCGTCAGTCTCGTAAGTCGTGTCGGTAGCATCGCTACCCGTATATTCTTCAAATTTAAGTCTGTCAAATTGACAAGCGTGTCCAGAATATTCATATCCAGCCATATTAAGTTAGAGTAATCATTTATAAGTTTCAGGGTTCTTATGGGCAGCTCCTTAAAGTGTGTTGCATCTAGCTCAAATGACTTATGAAACGCAAGAGACAGCTCAGAGATGCCGGTAGTGTCAATGGCCAAGGCTCGAAGTGCCGCTTCGTACGAGACCTGTGGCGGTGGACAGCTGATAATCACAACAACCGCAATGTTTACCGTGAAGTTCAGAGGTGATAGGGTTTCGAGCGTGTCTGCGTAGCAGAAAAGCGTGATTTTATCGGATTCCACTATCACATGTGAAATGTCTTCTTGAATTTCTGTGGAAACAATAAAATAACAATAGTTTAGTCAAAATGAAGAAGTTAATGTGAACAAGCGAAATGACACATAAAATACTAAGGTAGCGAAGTATGAATTCCGAACCTAGTCTCTACATGGTGAAGGAGTATGTATAATTACTGTGTTTTAGCTGTAACTTGGTTGTAGGTAGGGTCTCTTGCAAGGGCTCACAGGGTCAGAAATACTAAATATGTTATAGACAAATTGCTACGTTAATAGAATAGTTTATTATATTACTACTAAAGAAAGTTATTATCAAAAAGCATGATCTAGACAGTCAACGATTAACAACAAATTGAATGTTTCTGTTCTGTCTTCATAAATAAAATCTATAAGTTAATATCAGAGGCCTGCGTGGCTGTATAACAACAAATCAGTTATTACTTATTACCTTGTCCTGAACCAGCGTATGCGCAGATCCTTCCTAATGTCAGTGTCACGAACATCATTCGTCGCATTGCACTTAGTTGAACCATTGTTTAACTTGCACTCTCGCTCACCACTTCCTATTCACGTATTATTTGGTCAAAATCTGTTATCTAATTGTAAACTTCTTGTGGGTGACACGAATGGAGATCATTTTTAAACAATGTGCCTCACATAGTATCAAAAGCAATTTAAATTTGAATATTGCACAAGACAATAATGTGTCTCAGTGTGTTGGTTGACCATGACTAACACATGATATAACAATAAGTACAGTATATATTATTTATTAGTTTTCCTGTTTGCAGACATTTAGTAGTAATCGTTATCGTAAAATAAGTTATGTGGTAAATTTTTCGGTTGGTTTTTTTAACATAATTTTATACCTAGACTTTTATGAAGAAAAAGGCTATAAAATGTTGTAAGAAACAACAATAATTTATGAATACTAGTTGAACAAAGTATCTATAAATAATTTACAATTCAACAGCAACTTTTGACGTTGCACGATCCCGATGAGCTACTTAGTAATGCAAACCAAGTGTAGGTATGTAATATGATAACAACCCAGAAGCTCACGACGTCATTATGAAAATAAATAAATTGTCCATATTGCTTAACTCATGAGTTTAAAAGTTCCGTCGAGTGGAGACATTAGGGCGACAAACCCACCAGGCAGACAGACCACAAATGCGTTAGAGTAAGACATAAGTCGACAAATTGTTAAAATGGTGAACCCATTTGGTACAATAAAGCTTTTACGTACATACGAGTACATGAGATAGCTCTGATTTTATTTAGAAGAGTGTAGTTCGTAATACTCGTACCATATTTTAATGTTACTGCAGCATAACTTTAAATTTTCTCTATTACAATCATCCTGCACAGACTAATGAAAATAAAAACTTATTGTTAAAGATATTTTTACAAAAGTCATCTACCATATTATTTAACGAACGAACGATAAGTTGAACGATCTGCTTAAATATTCAATCATTTTATTTTGTAACGTGAGAACCTGTGAGAACTGAAGATAAGCTTTTAAAAAGTTATTAACGCTGAAATCCGAGATAATGGAAAAAATCGACTCCCTTTCAAATGCTTAGAATAAAAAATTCTTACATAAAGAATAATCTTCTAATAATACTTAGATATTTAAGGAGAAAGGACACGAAGAGACGGACTTTAAATTGACTGTCACCTCTCACTTTTATGCCTTATTTACACATAAAGCAAGGCGAACAGCAAACTTACGTATAGCAGAAAACAATAGCACGAAAAGGATGTGTAATTATTTGTACAGCTGATGATAAAGTTTCAGATTGGACACTGACAGTGAGCCTCATCTTCAAGGGTTAAATCGGCTTAACTATCAATTAAATTAAATACATCATAAAAGTACCACTTAATGTAAAAAAAATGAAATAAATCTTGTCCTGCTTAACAAATAGCCAGTACTTTACGATGGGACTTGCGGATACACTGCAAACGAGACCAAGAATGCCATTGCCGGAGCTATTCGCCGGAGCGAGTATTCTGTGCAAAAGGAAGCAATACGAGCTCTGACAACAGTAAAATAGTCGGGCACTCGTAGACCAACGTATCTAAACTACGGTCACCTACATAGCCGAAGCATGAGACCATATAAGTGACAGTGCGGATTAATTCTGAAGTACAGACCGCGTACCTGTAAATATTGCATATCATGCGACGTGAACCGATGACTGAAAGATAGCAGGATTCGACTGGTTGAAAAATCGCAGACTGGATGACGATTGAGACATGTTTTGTTATCGCATCGCTTCAGTTTGGATCTGACCTTATGCAGAATCCATTAAAGATACTCTGCCTCATTGTATTGACGCTTATTGACGCGAATAAAATATGGAAATTGATGTTCACCACGAAAACGTTATTGACGTTACAGTGAATTACTTAGTGTTGTATTCAGATGAAAAATTTATGAGCCCTCTTAAAAATGACAGCGCCAACCGAATTAATAGGTACAGTGAACTGTTACAATGACGGTATAATCTATGTATCTTCTATTGTCTTATTTCTATTGTTTTCTTTATGTACCTAATATATTCTAAATTTTAGTTTTCAACGATATTATAATTACATTTCATAAAATATTACGACTGTCTGTAGGTATCTCTGTCATGTTTTGACGACGTCCGTGGCGGAACGGGGTAGATCTCGGACTGCCACGCCGGAGGTTGCGGGTCGAATCCCGCTAGGGGCAAATGTTCATATGATGAATATGAATGTTTGTGCTCAAGTCTTAGATGTTTATTTATTTAAAATATTGAAACATTACAGAATATTATTCCATTCTATTATGTATTTATTTAAGTATGTGTATCGTTATCTAGTAACCATAGCACAGGCTCTGCCTAGTTTGGGACTGGATAATTGGTGAGAATGTCTAAGATATTTATTTATTATCATTTATTATCCATTATTGTATATTTCTATTGTCATTTTCTAGTGTTTTTGCGTTGAAATTAGAGATGGTGGGTTCGATTCCCATTGGCTACAGATAACTTTGAACAATTTATACAACTTGTTGCTTCATTTGTAAATTTTGTTGTACTATAAATGAACTGATTGTTGTCTCGTCATTACAATGAGCAAATTACCAATACGTCTTAAAAACTGAAATAGTTCTAGAAACCCCCAACAGATGGCACTGACTATATTGTATGTCAAGGAATGGTTGAAAAAGCCCGTGAAGCAAGGTCATAAAATTGTTTGAAAAATCTTCCGACCAGACCTTGAAGTTTAAAAAATCGATCGCCACCTTTAGCCCTAAAATTTATAAGTATAAAATAGAATATATTAAAAAAGTTTATTTAATCACATTTCTTGATCATTCTTTAGAATTGGTCACTACAAATTGAAGTTTATCAAAATTAATAATTCACAATATAAGTTATTATACCTGAAATGAAATTGTTGTCCATTAATAATTTAGTCCCTTTTTAATTAAAAAAAATCACGCAAATTGTTCGTCACTACAGGTAAGTTTTCAGCCGTGATCAAAGTGCTTCGATGCCTGTCAAATGCCGGAGCTTGTGGCGCGCCAGAGCGTCTTAAATATTAATTAAACAATAAAAAGTTTACAAGTTCACAGCTCGCTCAAGCAAGTTTGTTTTAAGTCGTATTTGTGTTTACGCTCGCGTGACGCTGCGTGATATTCGCACGCTTTGCGTCACGTCACAGATTCATTGCCGAGGTGCGTGACGCGGCGGTGTAAAAGTTATATGAGACTGGAGCCGAAGTTTTAGAACGAAAACACTTACAAATAGAGTTAAGGTTCTGACATGATTAGGTTTTCTTTTGGGATTTTAATATGTGTCGATTGTAGAATTATTTTCTTGTCAGAGTATATAGTTGCCATCCTTCGCCTTAGCCGGGCTTTACCATTGCAATAACACAGTATTAAATATCTATTCCCATACCATACATGCATACTAAAACCATAAGAAAACTACACAGATTTTTATTAAAGTAAAAAACTAAGTTAATTATCTCAAAACAGTAATTTTCTAGCTGTTATATAGAAGCATATATTATCTTTGATAGAACTAACCCATCGATATATTGTTTATAATAATACATATATGTATACTTAAGAAATCAATAATGGCAAGTATTGAGAAACAATGTTACGATTACTATGAACGTTAGCCGTGTCACGCTTAGCGGATATTTATTAATTAGCTATCAATGATCCAAGTTATTTTGCTTATCGTTATGTCACGCAACAGATTCATGGTCAAAGTGCGTGACACGGGTTACATTCATTTAAAACCGACGCAGAACTTACTAATGCACTGGTTATTGTATTAGCAGTAACAATGTATGATTGGAGATATTTACGAGTATCAAACTTTGGTATGCGGGTGGGAGAGACTCGAGCACTTTTTATACTAAATTTGTAACCTATTTTGTTGTGTTTTACGCGTTCGTGATGGCGTTTATCAAACGGTCGAATGTCATAGGCTGCGGTCGACGTACCTACAAGTGATAGCTTATCAACGAAGCTTTATTGATACAAAACATCGTTGACGAATTACATGCCACACGTGCTTAAATTTTTATATATAATCAGTTGTCGTATGTACCAAGTTTTGTCATCAAATATAGCGTTATAGAGTGACAAACCCTTATACCCAGCACTCCACTAAAATTATGATCAAAGTCTTGTAAGTACTTTATTTGTAACCATCGTCATTAGACCAGCTTTATTTATAATGACCGAGTGTAACGACAATGTATATGGTAACGAATTATTTTATACTCCTTTCACGACCACGTCTAAGTAAAGGAGTATATTAGAACCACACGACTACTCGACTCCTAGCCAATTCTCACAGCAAATACACACAAATACAATTACAAAATATAAGTAGGTATCAAGTGACGAAGAAACCTAGAAGTTTAAGCTAGTCTGTTATTTATAAGCAATGTTAAATCACCAGTTTTTCTATTAGGAGTTCGTAGTTATTCAAATTGTTCAACTGTAAAATGAGATAACTCTGTGATCTGATCAAGAGGCAATATTAAATGCTTAATTATTTTCTGATATTTTCGTTTCTCTTCATTATTATCTCTCAGATATTTTTATAAGAACGTTGCTTTTGATGCCCCAGATATTGGTGCAAAACAAACGAAAGCTCAATAATGTCAATGTTATTTTTGCCTACCTAAATACTGTCTGTTTCCGGATTCAACATACGTAGCTAATTGGATAAGAGAAAAATCCCACTAATATTATAAATGCGAAAGTTGGGATGTTTGTTACTCAATCACGCTTCAACCACTGGATGAAACTTGGCACACATATAGGTAGGTAGGTTAGGTCCTGGAATAGGACATAGGATAGTTTTATCCCGAAAAAAACATCTCATTCCTATGGGAAATGAAATAAATCGGTAAAAGCGGTAAAGATGTGTAAATATCGAAACCTATGAGGACGAAGTCTCGGGCAAAAGCTAGTGATTAATAAAGTAGGTAGCTGTTTACATACATACACTTTGCTCATGCCCTGGGGGCAAGCGTTGGCGTCTAACTACGTTAAATTTTGTTATGTCACATGACCCTTTTGAGAGTAACAAATGGCTTTGTTGTTCGGCGCATATTATCCGAAATGCTTGAATAGTAGGCGACCTGGTCCCAGTAGCTTTTTCATATATACTTACATAACATAATGCTCACGCCTCGGTTACAGAGGGGTAGGCAGAGACGATGCATTGCCACTGTGCGCAATCCTGATAAACGTCGCAAAGCGTTGTAGTAGTTACGAATGTAACTGTTATCTCATCTGTGGTAGTACTCGCTTTTTACGGACTGCAAACAACATCACCACCTTGATATTGCGTTCGAATTATATAGAGTTTTCGTCGTTACGTCGTTCTTCAGTTTTCTTCATGGACATGTTACGTTTGTCGTTCATAAGCATATTATTTATAATTGTCTGAACCCTCCCCCCCTCCCTTACCTTACTTCCTTACCTTACCTCCCTTACTTCCTTTTTTTCCAATGTCTTATTTTAAACAGCAGAGTTGGCAACCAACGATTAAAACTAACGACATTATTATAATTGCTTGTGTCCTTTTGTAATCATCATCATCATATCAGCTCTTAAACGTCCACTGCTGGACATGAACACCAATGAACACCACCACACCTGATTCGCCTGCCTCCGCATCCAGCCGCTTCCGGCCATCTTCTTCAAGTCGTCGGTCCACTTCTTTTGTTATCGTGGATGTCTTTTTCCACATTAATATCAGTCAATAACGTTATCGGAATTAGGTAGTGCCGTTTATGTACTTAAGATGATATGTTAATGTTATTTCGGGTTATCTTCTGAAATTTATTTAATTTTTTTTCCATAATTTGTAATTCATTTATGCATTAAACTCTACAATAATATAAACAGTTATATAAATATGGACATTCCACATCGTTCATTTAATAATCTATAATTCTTCTTCCGCCTCCCGCTTACCAGTAAAATAATAATCTAATAAATAAAATCGTAAACTTCGCGTGTCTGTACATTGAAGATATTTGCAAAAAAAAAATTGGGGGGTCTAAGGATAAGCAACAGAACACATTTCAATCATTTTTGAAATTTTTGTCTGTTTGTCTGTTTGTCTGTTTGTCTGTGAGTTTGTGCACGCATCACTTAAAAACTACTGAACGGATTTTGATGGACTTTTCACAAAAACATGGTGCTTTACTTAACTTAACATTTAGTCTTTATTTCATCGCAATCGGCTAACTCAATCAAAAGTTATAGACATTTTTAGTTTTCAAATACATTAGTTAGGTAAGGTTATTATGCAATATATTGCTTAAAGTAGTATTTCCGTACCTACTATTCAGATTGCGATGAGTTTGGATTACATTTGGAGCTGCGAGTAGGAATTAGAGTGGGAGTGGGAGTGGGAGTGGGAGTTGGAGTGGGAGTGGGAGTGGGAGTGGGAGTGGGAGTGGGATTGGGCGTGGGCGTGGGGGGGTGGGATTGAGAGCGGAAGCAGAAGCAGAAGCAGAAGCGGAAGCGGTAGCGGAAGCGGGAGGGGAGCGGGAGCGGAACCGGAGCTGGACCGGAGCGGGAGCGGAAGCGGGTATGGTACCAGTGTAATTTGAGTGTTTGAAAATTCGCATAACTTTTGACTGAGTTACCCGATTACGATGAATTTGTGGTATACGTATGCAACAAAGTATTGTTGGTCGAAATTTGGACTGCGATGGATTAGTTACGAGGACTACATTTGGAGAGACGAGGGAAAGAGGTTTGGGGGAGGGTTGAGGCTCCCCTCAACCCTCCCCTCAAACCTCAGCTCTCCAGCTGAGGAGAGGGTTGAGGGGAGTGTTGAGGGAAGGGTTGAGAGGAGTGTTGAGAGGAGGGTTGAGGGGAGAGTATGGATCTGGATCTGGACCTGCACCTGGAACTAGGCCTGGGCCTGGGCCTGGCCTGGACCTGGACCTGACCTGTACCAGACCTGGACCTGAACCTGAACCTGGACCTGGACCTGGACCTGGACCTGGACCTGGACCTGGATATGAAGTCTGAGTGGAAGTGGGATAGGGAGCGGAAGTGGGAATGGGAGCGGATCCTGTAGTCCACGCGAGCGAAGCCGCGGGCACAGCTAGTCTAATAAATAAAATCGTAAACTTCGCGTGTCTGTACATTGAAGATATTTGCAAAAAAAAAATTGGGGGGTCTAAGGATAAGCAACAGAACACATTTCGATCATTTTTGAAATTTTTGTCTGTTTGTCTGTTTGTCTGTTTATCTGTTTGTCTGTTTGTCTGTTTGTCTGTGAGTTTGTGCACGCATCACTTAAAAACTACTGAACGGATTTTGATGGACTTTTCACAAAAACATGGTGCTTAACTTAACTTAACATTTAGTCTTTATTTCATCGCAATCGGCTAACTCAATCAAAAGTTATAGACATTTTTAGTTTTCAAATACATTAGTTAGGTAAGGTTATTATGCAATATATTGCTTAAAGCAGTATTTCCGTACTATTCAGATTCCGATGAGTTTGGATTACATTTGGAGCTGCGAGTAGGAATTGGAGTGGGAGTGGGAGTGGGCGTGGGGGGTGGGATTGAGAGCGGAAGCGGAAGCGGTAGCGGAAGTGGGAGGGGAGCGGGAGCGGAACCGGAGCTGGACCGGAGCGGGAGCGGGAGCGGGAGCGGGAGCGGGTATGGTACCATTGTAATTTGAGTGTTTGAAAATTCGCATAACTTTTGATTGAGTTACCCGATTACGATGAATTTGTGGAATAGGTATGCAACAAAGTAATGTTGGTCGGAATTTGGACTGCGATGGATTAGTTACGAGGACTACATTTTGAGAAACGAGGGAAAGAGGTTTGAGGGGAGGGTTGAGGGGAGAGCTGAGGAGAGGGTTGAGGGGAGTTTTGAGGATCTGGATCTGGACCTAGACCTGGACCTGGGCCTGAACCTAGACCTGGACCTGGACCTGGACCTGGACCTGGATCTGGACCTGGACCTGGACCTGGACCTGGACCTGGACCTGGACCTGGACCTGGACCTGGACCTGGACCTGGACCTGCACCTGGACCTGGACCTGGACCTGGACCTGGACCTGGACCTGGACCTGGACCTGGACCTGGACCTGGACCTGGACCTGGACCTGGACCTGGACCTGGACCTGGACCTGGACCTGGACCTGGACCTGGACCTGGACCTGGACCTGGACCTGGACCTGGACCTGGACCTGGACCTGCACCTGCACCTGCACCTGCACCTGCACCTGCACCTGCACCTGCACCTGGACCTGGACCTGGACCTGGACCTGGACCTGGACCTGGACCTGGACCTGGACCTGGACCTGGACCTGGACCTGGACCTGGACCTGGACCTGGACCTGGACCTGGACCTGGACCTGGACCTGGACCTGGACCTGGACCTGGACCTGGACCTGGACCTGGACCTGGACCTGGACCTGGACCTGGACCTGGACCTGGACCTGGACCTGGACCTGGACCTGGACCTGGACCTGGACCTGGACCTGGACCTGGACCTGGACCTGGACCTGGACCTGGACCTGGACCTGGACCTGGACCTTGACCTGGACCTGGACCTGGACCTGGACCTGGACCTGGACCTGGACCTGGACCTGGACCTGGACCTGGACCTGGACCTGGACCTGGACCTGGACCTGGACCTGGACCTGGACCTGGACCTGGACCTGGACCTGGACCTGGACCTGGACCTGGACCTGGACCTGGACCTGGACCTGGACCTGGACCTGGACCTGGACCTGGACCTGGACCTGGACCTGGACCTGGACCTGGACCTGGACCTGGACCTGGACCTGGACCTGGACCTGGACCTGGATTTGAAGTCTGAGTGGAAGTGGGATAGGGAGCGGAAGTGGGGATGGGAGCGGATCCTGTAGTCCACGCGAGCGGAGCCGCGGGCACAGCTAGTATGAAATAATATGAAATTATCGTTTCTTAATTTGATATTATATACTCTTTAATTATTACTTCTAAAAATCCCAAGAAGTACAGCAATGACACTGCCCGATCCCTGGTAATCACATCTACAAAACTAAATCTATCATGATGATCTAGCTGTGTGGTTCCCGGCTTAGAATAGGGCCACCCCCAATCTTCCCATGGGCGTCGTCAAGGCGACTAAGGGATTGCACCAGAGACGGGCCGTAGAGTTGTATATTAAGATAATTACTGCGATCACCAATCCGCCTGCCAAGCGTGGTGATTATATCAACTCCCCCAATGGATATCCTACTAAAGCTGGCATTATATTGGGGAGGCTTATGTTCAGCAGTGGACATATTTCGGCTGATGATAAGATCTGTCATACTGTGAATTGCGAGAATTTCGGTAAGCAGCAAAAGATTCCTAAACCGATGCATAATGGACCCGTTGGATCCATTAAAAGCTTAAGGGTAAGTTCCAATTTCATTTGTATGCGAGATCACACACTCCATACATTGTACCAGCATATTTGTACAATTAATGTGGCACAAACCCGTGAAGGTTAAGTGTTATGCGGAGTTTTTGAGTAAGTACCTAATCCCTCAAATTTGGAAGGATTTGTTTAAAAGGATTTAGATTATTTTTCCGTTTTTTATAACTAGAAGGATATTTTTTTTATAGAATATTGTTCCCCAGATACAGGCTCGACCTAGTGTGGTACCACGATGTGTTTTTTTTATTCCTGATGGGTTTACGCTTGACCTCAATCACACCTGATGGTAAGTGACGAGGAGGCCTAAGATGGAGCGCATACTCAGAAGATGCCTATTCATTCACTGTTTAAGAAGATCCAAGTTGTAGGTACTTGTTCAGAAATACCGAAGCTGGCAGGGAGTTCCATTCTTTAGCAGTTGGGATTCTGAACAAGGAGCAAAATGCTTCTTGCGAGAGCACATATATAAGGATGAAGTACCCGGTAGTCCGGTGATGGAAGGGGCATTGGGGAATCAAATTGTACAATTCCTGGGCACGCTCCCCAAAATGAAACCTGTAGTAAACTATAAGACAGGCCACACTGCGACGATGTTTGAGGCTCTGTATTTTGTTCCGCTAAGCTCCAATGGACAGCCGAGCTCAACAAAAGTGGCATTCTCTCGGGGAGGCAAATGTTTAGCACTGGACGTATTTCTTTCAGCTGATGATGATGGATAATTAATAACACTTAAAAATGTCGTTTGTAAAATAGACTTAATTTTATTTTAAATAATAAGTTGAACTGCATACAAATATTTTTGAAAAATCACCTGCCACAACTGAGGATGAAACCGGACAAATACGGAAAAAAACATCCGGAAGTTTTTAAATTTTACTATTATTTTACTTAAAGAAGACTTCAGAGGTAACGTCAAAAGATACGCTTTCAGTTATCATGAAACGACGGCCTTCAAAGAAAATCATATTTTGACGAAAGGTCCTGTCTCTTAATTTTTTTTTATAAATCTGATAAATGTAAAAAGTAAATGAAGCATTAAATTTGAAACGTTAACATAATAAGCCCTTTTCCAAAGAAAACATTAGTAAAATTGTTAATTAATTCGTGCCTCGCTTAGTAAGAGGAAGTTAATGAGTCCTTGCGATTTAATTGGAGGAGAAACGTACTTAATTGAAACCTTAAATAAATAAATTAAACATGTACCAACTTATAAATCTCTGTTAGCGACAAAAGTACCACAACAGTTTAAACAACTTCAAAATATGGTTTCTCTATTTAGACATAGACATCCACATATATTTATTAATAACTTTTGTTACAAACTTTATGCATTAATTTAAATAATAAAACATATAGAATTATTTGACAAGCAAACATAATTGTTCAATGTTGGAAGCTACGAGCCCATTTCTTTTTTCGGTAAAATAATATTTGATTAGTTTTTTATATCCATAGGGCGTTATCTTTAGCTCGCGAATGAAGACATCGTAGTGATGGAATGCTGACATATCGACTTCCTAGATATACGTCGTACTAATTTTTAGTGTTTGCTATTGTATTATATTATCATATCAATAATAATTACAGGGCTCAGATTTATCTTGGCAAATATTAAACGTCGTAAGGATTTCATGTTTATCAACTTTTAAAGATGTAATTAATTTTTAACATAAAAATCTCTTGATAATCACAGTCTACTGAAATACGGTTTTGTTTTACAGTTTTGCAGTCAGTAATCCCCTAACATGAGATAATTTCATGAGTTGTCTAACTATACGTGTATATTTTAATGAAAATATATTTATATATTCTATTTATTAAACTACTAGCTGTGCCCGCGGCTCCGCTCGAGTGGACTACTCACTCTCAATCTGACTACCACTATGACACCCGCTTCCGCTTGTTTTGTGTAGATATGTACGAGTATGTATATCTACTAATGTACATCTTCCCCCAACATCGGTTCAATAATTTTTAAGTGATGCGTGCTTAAACAGACCAAAATTATAAAAATGATCGAAACGTGTTCTACTTATCCTTAGAATACCATAATTTTTTATTTGCAAATATCTTCAATGTACAGACACGTGAAGTTAACGTTTATATTTATCAGAATAATAACCAAACTATTTATTAAATATCTATCTAGAACTTTTCTCCGAACACGGTTATTTTTATAATATATTAATATATTCAGTCTGTGATTAGGAGTGCAATACACTAAAAAAGATGTGGTCAACAAGTGACATGTAGTTATGTTAGCTAAGGTATGTTTTATAACCGTTGGAAACAAGATCGTAATCAAGTTAAGAAGAATTAGTTCACGGGAACATTTTGTTACGCTCGTATATGGAGTTAATATTCAATTCACGATTAACAAGATCTTGTTGAAATCAACATTTGATTTTATAAAGTATAGTCCATATCTCGAAAGTCGATAATTTCAGCAGTTCATCTCTATGACATTTTTATTCGTGAGCCAAAAATAACGCCCTATTAAGGTTTTAAGTGCCAGCTCTACTCTTGGTGGGTCAAATTAAATAATATAATATTATATTCCTGAATTTCGTATCTATTTTGCTAATTCATGTATATATTTATCGCCTACGACTCCTGGATTATTAAAAGGAATAAGTAAAAGGCAGCGCTCTTTATATTTATTCCCAGAAATGTAGATGATTTTTCCAGAACGTGTTTATTCCACTTTTTTCAGGAATGTGGTAAATCATGTAACTTTCAGTAAAAAAACGATAAGCGAAAAAAAATCAAAACAATAGAAAGTTAAATAAACACGTTGAGAAAAAATCTTTACTTACATCATCATATTGAACTGAACAAACCTTGCAAATTAATATCGAAACCATATATTTCCGAATACATTTGCCTCTAATTCTAACTCTACTGAAAATTATGGATAGCAAGATGAAATCCTAATTCCGAGGTCGAGAGGTCAAATTTGACCTCAGCTTACTTTTTCAGCTTACTTGTTCTTGGAAAACCTGGATAATTTAAGGTTAATCCAAACACACGCGTCCTCGGTGGCGATAAGTTACTTCCCATGTGCTTGTATGGGATTATTCAGCGTCCTGTGCAGCGATCAGACTAGCAATAACGTATCAATGAGTCTCGTAAAGATATCAAGGATAAAACACTTACAATCTCATTGTTGAAACGGCCATCTCAAAAACTTGGCAATGGCAAGGCGACGTGAACGCGAACTCGGCGTGAATGCAAATTGAACGCAAACTGTGTGCCAAAGCAGACATGCATGAGGATGTGGCCTGACCTCTAATTTTCTACACAAATCCAATCTGGCAACAGGTTTAATGCCTATTACGTATTCTGAAAGCACTGAAACACTCATAATGATCTCCTCTTGCTAGTTATGTAAAAGTATGACATATGACACAAGTTTGTCAAATTGTTGGCTTGAAAATATAGGATAAGTAAATCAGAAATCTACTGATAAGCTACAAAAAAGCCATGTTTTACAGATCCGCAATCCCGTTACAATTAATTTCCGAATCTAGACAGATGGCATTCAATCAATCTAAAAGGTCTAAGTCTAGTAATAAAATAAAGTGACTGTTGGTATTTGTCTTGGATCGTGTAGGGCCAACGCCTTGTTATTTGGTATCGCTAAAGATAACGCTAGAGCTCACGATTCCGCAGTAATTATAATTATACTTACTTACAGAATATAATATACTTACATACAGAATACTCGGTTCAAAATCAACTACTCGTAAATTTTGATACTTGAGTATAAAGTTTAAGAAAGTTATTAGCGCTTTACCATCCGTCTTTCTATTATAATTTATAATGTGAATGTGTGGCATCATCCTTGTCCATCGATGTCACCTTACTTGCGCCTACCTTTTGAGGACGTCGGTCCATCTGGCCTGAGATGCGCCGGTTTCAGATAAATCCAATTAATAAAGCCAGTGCGAAGAAGGACTATATTATAGGAATATAGTCCTTCAATAAGGAATATATTATATTTTATTGAGGCTAAAATATTAGCAACGCCAGTATAACTATCGCTCCACAATAATCTCAAGGTGTTGCAGTCAGTAGAAAGCCGTTTTCTCAGCTTTTTATTCCCGTTAGCACTTTTTTATTCCCCAAAATGTTTCCGTCCCATTTATACAGATCTATTTAAATTGAGTTACTTCTAAGGAAATTTCTTCCTACTTCCTAGTCGATTATGAATAACACATTTTTTTCGTAGTCTACGCAAAAACCGCAGGATAGTATCAGTATTTCTAATATTGTATGTACAATACTTTGACAGAAAAGAATTGCCGGTTGGGGGAATCAATAGAAAGCCAACAAAAGGAATATTGTTACAGTTTTTTTTTTATAAACAAGTCACAGGGTCCGAATTTTCGTAATATTACATATTATTACACAATGTTTTTATGAGAAAGTGTTGAAGTATTTACCATTTCGTAGTCATAGTAAGCGAATACCCACGGATTTTAATGAATTATTATGTTACTCATCACAGGAATACATTTAGTTTTTGTATGATTTTTAGAACATATTCTTAAACATGTTCTTGGTCATTCGTTGTCAACCATTAGTCTGTTTATGTCCACTGTTGGACATCATAATCAGCCGAAATACGTCTACTTCTGAACATAAACCTACCCAATAGAATATCACTTGTGGTAGGCTGTCCATTCTAGGATTTGCCATAATCACCACGTTTGGCAGGCGGATTGGTGATCGCAGTAATGATCAGGAGAACGCTTTTACCCATCCCTGGTGCAATCCCTTAGTCGCCTTAAAGCCGGGAACAACACGGCTTGAACCTTTGCTGAAGGACAGATGCCTTCCTGCGTGTTACCAGACCTACGTTTCCGATCTCTGACTTAGCTTTGCCAGGTTGACGGTTCATCTACATAATATTAAAGTACATATTTATAAAAGAAATTACTTGTAATCTATCGATTATTAATAGATAATTTCTATGTTTTAGTCGTTTAAATGAACAGTTTTATTTTGTGATGTCTTTATTTGTGCAATAACTATTCAAGGTACTCGTATATCCATACTAAATGTAATTATATACTTTGTGGTGTAAGTGTAAATAATAGATTGCCAACAGTGAACTTTGTTAAAACTTTAGGTATAAATGGTAGATACGGTGCTCATGTTGTCGGTCCATCTTTCTATTCGGTTAGATGAATAGTAGGTACGGTGTTTAGGTAGCGGGTCCATCACATCGGTTAGATGAAAAGTAGTAGGTACCTACGGTTCTCGTTGCACTTTTAGCAATATCCGGGGGACCACATGTCAAACAAAGACTATATACAAATGTGCATAACTATATATGTTTGCTAAGTTAGACCTTGCGACATTTTAGTCACTTTTTGACTAAAATCTTAAATATAAGACTCCATTGTTCACCAAGCCTAAATATTCTGTAAAAATTAACATAATTTTCTCATGTTTTAAATTTGGTCATAATTAATATTTTAAGATAACAATAAAACAATAGAATTATGTAATTTCTTGTTTATAAAATATTCTATTCAAAGCCATGGACAACATATTACCATATTATGTAAAATGCCTTCATTATGGCAGAATAATCACTAAAAGCATGGATTAAAGACTTATTTGTAGCTGTACTTTTCTTTAATAATCCGTATAGAAAATAGTTTGTGTTCAAATCAAACATAATAATAAAATATAAAAAATGATAAATAGAAAATTTTACCTAAGATTTCATCTTACCGGGCAAGTTCACATAATTTCGATTATGTTCAATCAGACCTGTAGATTTCGAGTAATCCGGCGAACAGACAGATAGACAAAAAGCTTCGCTGTAGGGGTTTTCTTAAATGGTACCCTAATAATAATAAAACATAATGCAATACCTATTCCATCATTAATAATTAATCATTACATTATATGCTATTAGCGACAAGACCACTAAATATTAAATCTTGCAACAATTTATTTTTAATAAGCAAGAGTCATGTCATGTCAGCCCTTACTGCTGGACATAGGCCTTCTCCAATAAATGTAACCACATCCGGTTCTCCGCTCTCCGCAAGAAAGAGTATGGAAATAATTTAATATACCTACTAAATAATAATACAATATATTATATTGAAAATGTTTATATCATTATTTATTGATTTACAGATAAACCTTATTTGGTTTTCGTTAAAAGACCCGACAAAAATACCATTTACCTATTATTGTTGATAAAAAGGCTACATTAAAATTCAATATTTTACAACAAAAAAATACAAATAAATTACTGCAAATGAAAATGTCCAATACAAATAAACGAAATGAAACACCTAATGTAAATAGTACAGTTCAATTATTTCGGTCTCTCAATTTCAGGGTTGGAAAGCCTTTGGCGATCATGCCAGAGGCAATATGTCAATTTTTACACAACGTAATTTAAAAATACTACCGAATTACCACAATTACATACCTATAAAATACTCAGAACGCGAACGAACTAATTAATAAACTCATAATGACTGTAAACATTAATTAAATTGCGATTGTATAACATAACATTTTAGAATATTTTTTTTTGGTGGAAGTTAGATTTTGTTGTTGTTAAACTAAATAGTTACGTTGTAACTATATTATCTCTCTACGTTTATGTAGTTAATTAGAATGAACCTACCTAGCTGTCATATGTTATCTAATTTTTAGTCTCAAAAAAAAATTAAGTGGCATATTGATTGGGTGTCATACCTTTTATAAGTTTAAATGATGATCAAATTACTTAATTATGTAATAAGACGGGTATGTAGATTTTTCTTTTCTTAAAATACAATCATTTATTACTATTATTATAAGCAATGTAAAATATAAACTTATACAATCTAATTACAAGAAATTATTTTAAAGTAAACTGAAAATTCAATTACTTTAGTTGTATGATAAAAATACACATAATATACAATGTGATAATAACTTACTTACATAAATACAATGTCACCATCAGCATCAGCCGAAATACGTTCACTACTAACTATATACCTCCCCAATAGTAGGTATACCACTTTTGGTGGGATGCCCCTTGGGAGAAATTGCCACAATCACCACACAAATACAATATGATTGGTAATAACCAAGTTCAAAATGATCAGTCGTAGGAAGTATAATTAAAAAAAAATAGAATTTGGATCATAATTTATGAGCAAATATTGTTGAGTCTTATCTGTTTGGGCACGCAAGCATAAAAAGGTTTGCGAACCCTGTACTAGTGGGTCATTCAAATAGAACACATGGCAAAAATTTATCATCAAAAAACATTTGTCCGCTCAATACATATTGTACACACAACGAGAAGATAATGGACTATTGAATTTCGCCCTCCTGCCCCATACACACATACTGATACTGGGTAGCTATTGTGTATCCGAATATCCTTATTGTCGCCTATGCGTGACACGTGATAAACAACCAACTGAATATCCTCTGTCACCGATGTTTTGTAGTGCTACCACGTTGTTATTGGATAGTTGCGAATAAATATGTCGATATGTACGTGTCTCGTAGCGGAGTTCTGATGGAGGGATAACAAAGGGTAACCACTGTCGCTTGAGAAAATATTTTAGATTAAGATATTGCCGATTTCCGTCTGAAGAAATAGGTGTAGATTTTTGACACAATGAAGATAAAGCGTGCTTTTCTGAGAGATCCAAACTCCGAGTACATATCATGCAATTGGAGCATCAGTTCTAAGAAATATTTACTAACTAGCTGTGCCCGCGACTCCGCTCGCGTGGACTACAGAATCCCCTTCTCACTTCCGCTCTCGCTCCCGCTCCCGCTTTCTCTTCCGCTCTCTCTCCCTCTCCCGCGCCCGCTGCCACTGCCGCTGCCGCAACCACTCCCACTCCCACTCCCACTCCCACTCCCACTCCCACTCCCACTCCCACTCCCACTCCCACTCCCACTCCCACTCCCACTCCCACTCCCACTCCCACTCCCACTCCCACTCCCACTCACTCCACTCCACTCCCACTCCCACACCCACATAAACGCTTACTCGTTTCGCCCCGAGTCAAGGTCGGGTACACATCTACGAAACATCTGCAAAAAGTGTCATATTGCGCGATTTCTAACTGCATTTCCTCATTAGAAACGTGACCACAACATACGTGGCATCCCGGGTATACATGATGCGCGGGCGGGGCGCGCTGTGTCCGAAAATCGGCACGCGCGAAACTGAAGTAAACAAGTGGCTATAACCGCTCTATCTTGATAGGATTTCTGTGCAGACAGCAGTAGAAGTCTTATTATGTGACGTTGGGTGCCCGCGAAGCAATGTTTTGTCTGAGAAATTTATTTGTTTGTGAATTTGTCTTGTGTCAGTGAATAAATGTCAATCGATGTAATATATTTTATTATGATGATATAACATCCATTTATTTCAATAAGCAGAGCAATAGTCAAGCATCGTCAATTTGCTGTTATCATAAAAAAAATTGGGCTATTGTAGTGTGCGTGACTATCGCCAGTAAAAACTTAAAGTGGGTTTACGACCACTTTTTATTATTTGTCATATCCGATAACACTAGAAAATTGCTTAAAATTATACTTTTCATGTTGTTTTTCAGTCATATTAACCTACTTGGCAGTGCGACATGCAAATTAACTAAAGTTTTATAAAAAAAAACACTAAATGCTAAACAAATACACAGTAGAATTAGGTACCTAACGATTTTAAGAGAGTTTTTAAAAACTTGTCCTTTTCAATTAAAATATGTTTAAAATGGAAAGGCCTATTGTAATGAACCTATACATTATAACAGAATACGAAATTGTTAAAAAAAATTTGACGTACCTATTTTTTTTAACAAGATAAAGGTCTTTTTACATTATTGGAAAATTTTAAATCACTGTAATTTAATGACAACATAATTTTTGAAAAGTAATCTGTATATGAGCCGTGTGGTTCCCGGCTTAGAATAGGACCGCCCACAATCTTCCAGTGGGTGTCATCAAGGCAACTAAGGGGTTGCACCAGGGACAGGCAGCAGCGTTCTCCTGTGTAAATTAAGATAATTACAGCGATAATCATTAATTTTAAGAGATGTTATAACCTATTTTAATTAATAATATCTATAATAATAATAATGTATGTATATGTAACTGATATGTAAGGAATAAATATATTTTTCTTCTTTTTTTTTATCAATCCTCCCGCCAAGCGTGGTGATTATGGCAAATCCCCCAATGGACAGTCCACAAGAAGTGACATTTATTAGGGAGGCTTATGTTCAGCAGTGGGCTTATTGCGGCTGAAGATGATCAATCTGCATAAATTTAAAAATATTGTGTTTTGCTCACGTGTACAAGTTTGATTAGAATCCACTTTTCCATTTTAAAAATATTTAAATTAAAAGTTTGGAAGACACAATGTAATTATAGCCCTTTTAAAATAAATAGTTAAAAATATAAAGTGATACTTTTGATTTTACTTGTAAGTTTTTCGCTCTACCTTAGATGGGCTAAACATCTAATTGTAAACACTATTTTCTAATCAATTATGGAGTAACTTAGAGCGCACCGCGAGACGCCCTACCGCCTGTCCGACGACGACCTGTAGAAGGTTACCGGAAGAAGCTGAATGCTGAGGGCGGAGAATAAGGTATGGTGGCGTACACTGGGGAAGGCATATGTCCAGCAGTGCATGTCTAAGGGCTGATGTGATAATCATGATGATAACGAGAAACACAACTGTTAAAATCCTACTAATATTATAAACGCGAAGGTTTGTAAGTATTGATGTTTGTTACTCTTTCACGTAAAAACTACTGAATGGATTTGAATGAAACTTTACAATAATATAGCCCATACATCAGAATAACACATAGGCTACAATTTATAAAGATATTGTGTGAATTATTCAAAATATCAAGTAAGTTGGAAAAAATCTACCATCTGCGAGCTATTCTGGCGTGCGCTGCCAAAACCGCTAGAGTTACACATGTGTAATGTATGATGGAAATGTTTATCTTAAATAGTCCTACAAAAAAGCCTGCCACAGTATATATCTATATCTTATGTGTAAGCCATTATAGCCAAAATAGTGAACCATAACTACAATAAAAAATGATAATTTAGTTCAAATGCACAAATGGTAGTAATAAATTGATTCCTAAATAAAAATAGATACTTTTATCGCTATATACGCCACGCTATATATATTCTTTTCTACGCCACGCTAATATAAGCTACTCGAAATACTAATCCTGCGCAGACAAAGTCGCGGGCACCAGCTAGTTAATCTATAATTAGATTATCGAATGTTACCGGACATAAATCTGAATATTCTGTACGTAAAATGTACGTTAAGTGTCAGTATGAAAGTAAATCCTAAATAATGGCACAATCCTTAACGATATTGAAAGGTCCGAACGACCCTAGGATTTTCCCGTCACTCTTCCTCGGCGTGTTGTGTTGCAGCCCTCGTTACTGACTAATGTGGGTCCAATAATGCCCTATTGAAATTCAAATAACATCTTACCCTTGCCTTTGCGATTCAATACTTTGACAAATAGGTTTTTAGTGATTCATATCTTTAAATAAATGAACCGTGATTGCTATAGTAGTGTGGACTGGATCGGGCCTGGGATCTCATCACCATAATAAACAGTCCATTAGAAGTTCAATATTTGACCCAATTAAAAGAGGATTAAGATGCTGTTTTGATAATAATAATTTAATAAGTTGATGTATAATTTATAAGTCGTGTAAAGCCTTAGGGAAATTGTACCGACCCTCCACCTCCCATGGCCTTCGACGTCAAGGTCATATAGGCCGAATCACGAGAGAGGTGCCCGGTACTTGCTTAGATGCTCTTTTTCGGACAAACGTGCTTGATTGCCCTTATAAATAAAATTACTCTGTCCCTTGTACTTTGTACGGAAACTCTCCCCATTCAGGGGTGTGATATCACACTGACGACGTCATCGTCGAGCTGTCCAGTCAATATGCAGATCGAAGCAATTAAGGTCAATAAAGTCAGATAAATAAATAAATATCGCCTTGCTCCGCTCCCATTTTTCTTTTTTCCTTCTCTTTCTTTTCCTTTTTTACTCTCTCTATTTTTATTTCCTCTCCTTTCCATTTTTAAAATAAATAAATGTATACATAACTGCTCTTCTCTCTTTCTCTCCTCTCGTCCATCTTAGGCTTGGTGTTCCTAATCAAATGATGATAAAATGAACTTAGCCGTTTATTATAAAGGGCGCTAATTTTATCTTGCATCTAAATTTATTAGATTCACCTCATGTATGTATACAATACACGTAATGTCCTCCATCGCTCAGTGGAATGTATTAGCGATTCTCTCGTCCCAAATTTCCTTACGATTGGTTGCTATTTACACGTCGCTTACAAAATGTGTACAAAGGGTACATACCTACGTTTACTAAAGGTACATAGGTACGTGTGGGTGGCAACAGCTTCGCAATCAGCCGCGAACAATTACAAGGAAACAAAAGCTAGGAGTCTCAAGTGTTTCCCATTTGATAGTAGTTGGGCAACGAAAAGAGCATTTGTTCGTTTTTCTTCTCGATAATATTGGTAAGATATATTTAGGTATGGTTGCTCTTAATACTAATCTTCAATAGTTGAATCCCTTATATTATCTAAGAAACAGGATCTGAAAGGTGATCCGCCAGAGTATTAAAGTCTTTGACACAGCTCAAACAGTTAGTACGTTGAAGTGGCAATGGGCTGGTCACATCTGTCGGAGAATCGATTACCGCTGGGGTAACCGAGTTCTCGAGTGGAGACCGCGACTGAGCAAGTGTAGTGTTGGACTAGATAGCTAGATGGAGCGACGATCTGCGTAAGACTGCTGGCAATGACTGGATGAGAAGAAGCGAGGATCGGGTTCAGTGGTGCACCTTGTGCATATTCAATTCAGCAATGGGTTCTTTTGGGCTGTTGACGATGATGATGATGATGAGGAACCCCTATTGCCATTGGGCCGTGTGGTTTCCGGTTTAGAATAGGGCCTCCCCCAGTCTTCTCGTGTGTGTCGTCAAGGCGACTAAGGGTTTTTACTTGAGCAGGGCAGCAGCGATCTCCTGTATATATTAGATACATTGCTGCGATCACCAATTCGGCTGTCAAGCGTGGTAATTATGGCAAATCCCTCAATGGACGTTCTATTGGGGAGGCTTACGTATATTTGGCACTGGAAGTATCTCAGCTGATGATGAATTTCTTATTGCATATTTCTTGAAAAATATTGTGTGACGTATTCGTAACCTATTAGAGTAGGTAATAGAATAATTATGTTAATGGCATAGAGTGAATATGCATCTTCTGGGTAAGAGCGCTCCACCTTAGGCCTCATCGTCATTTACTATCAGGTGAGATTGAGGTCAAGTGTAAACCCAACAGGAATAAAAAAAAACATCAGTGGAAATACACATGGAGAAAGTTTAAAGATAATGGGATAAGATGACGAGTATAAATAATTTATCCCTATGTTATTATTTTTGTATTTTGTCCATAGGTAGTGAAAACTACACATAGCATGTTTTTTATACCTGTGGTAATCTAGATTTATAAGTAGTACCAAGGGAAAAATAATCTAAGGTGGTACTACCAGGCAGGCAGGTAGTACCAAAAAATACAGTACTACCATTTCTATGCCAGTTACGTTTTGATGACAAATTGAAACGCATGGATCAAGATAGGCGGACGGATTGCGTGCCGTGGCGCGTTATTGCTGAAGGTCTAAGTACAAAAGAGGATGTCGACAGGTTGATTATAGAGACGATGAATGGTTTATAGCTAAGTACAACATAAATAGGGTTCATTATCAGGTTATTTTTGTCTCCACTGCAGGAGCACAACCCTCTCTCATCTGCCGGAGACAGACGGAGGATTTGGCCTACACTCTCCGCGCTGGTCAGACCGATTGGGGAGGCCTGATTGATGTTTTATAATGTATTCCCTTAGTCGCCTTGTACGACATCCACGGGAAGAGTTGGAGTGGTCCTATTCTACTCTACCGGAAACCACGAGGCAAATAAATAGGGTTATATAACATTTACAAGTAAGGAGTACATACTAATGTGATTAGTGCGAAGTTAGAAACTAAGAACACAAAAAAAGCAGTTGGTGATTTTATCATATCTTGTTACCGTGAACAGCCTTTACTCCATACGAGCTCTTGTCCCGTTGCACTAACTCAACTTGTTAACTTGATCACAATCTTGTTTAAAACGAGTATAAAAAATATTGGTTAACATACAACAACAGAGGCAAAATGTCACATAGTTTACAACAACAACAACAAAAAGCGGCCAAGTGCGAGTCGGACTCGCCCATGAAGGGTTCCGTAGCCGCAAGTAACATAATATAAAAGTTATTGTAGTTCGTTGTAACTTTGATGGATGTTTTAATAATAGTATTGTGGTTTACGATTTATGAGGTATTAAAAAAAACTACTTACTATATCTCGTTCAAACCAATTTTCGGTGGAAGTTTGCATGGCTATGTACATCATATATTTTTTTTAGTTAGCAAACTTTTTTCTATTTTTGTGTGAAAATCTTAACACAGAATTCGGTTCACAGAATACATCTAATTACCAAGTTTCAACAGTATAGTTCTTATAGTTTCGGAATAAAGTGGCTGTGACATACGGACGGACAGACAGACAGACATGACGATTCCATAAGGGTTCCGTTTATTGCCATTTGGCTACGGAACCCTAAAAACGTGTATATAATATAAAGCAGTAAATATAATTTCATAGCAGTCTTGTTTGCGAGTTTTTGGCAACATTTCAATCACCATCTTTGCTTTAAGCAGCCGTCAGTAGTTTAAAAAATTAGATTTAGTCATGGTGTTGTCTAACTTAGCTACTTAACTATGGAAATCAATAATAATGGGCTCTTTTTACGCGAATGCTCAATAGAAGGATGGTAATGTTTTGGATTTCTTGTTTTGTTCCTATAGAACACTAGTGGTCTGCTCCGACTGCGCAGGGGAACGATTGAGGTATGTATTATAAGCCTGACTACTGAGTAAATTACATTGTAGAATTTCTTTAACACAGAGACTGAAGCAGTTTTCTGTATACTATCTATATTGAAAGAAATTAAGAAGATCTACGAGTATGTGGCATTTGTTTTAAAGTAATTATTTTTATAATAATTTGAAACAAGATTATGATCAAGTTAACAAGTTTTAGTGCAAAGGAACAAGATCTTGGTGCGCTCGTATGGAGTTCAGACGGCTGTTTATGGTAAACAATAACTTTAAATTAACAAATGGTTTTTATTTCGGTGTATATTTGTGTAATGTTCATCATCATCAGCCTAAATACGTCCACTGCTGGACATAGGCCTCCCCAATAGAATACCACATTGGGTAATTTGTCAATTGGGGGATTTGCCATAATCACCACGCTTGGCAGGCGGATTGGTGATCGCAGTAATGATCTTAAGATACAAACACAGAAGAACGCTGCTGCCCGTCCTTGGTGCAATCCCTTAGTTGCCTTGACGACACCCATGGGAAAGATAGGGGTGACCCTATTCTAAGCCGGGAACCACACGGCCAGTAATGTTCATATTGATGGTAAACAGTCAACGCATTACTAAGACGCCTTTTTCGTAGCCAAACTATAAAAGCCTCTCCCTTCCCCGATCGATACCCAAATAACAATCAATCTCTCGTCACTCCGACTTTAAAACATCGAAGGCTGTATTTTGCCGCTACAATTTTGTAAGCGCTGCCGCTCTACCCTAATTGGAGGTGATTTCTTCCAGCTGTCCTTTAGATCTTTATTAGAGGGCGTTAGAGCGTGAAAATTTGAATTTTAAAGATGCTCTTCGGTCAAGGTTCTTTTTAATTATGTTTGAGGGGGTTGATGCTGCGGTAGCTTAAAGTGATTGTACTTTTTATTTCATCATTAGGTACGATCTTTTAGGTGTCATTAGAACGTTTTGTCTCTAGAGTCTGGACGGATCAATACTAGCAGGATACAGAAGTTTACGCACTATATCTGCATTTATTTCTTCTTAATACTTATCTCCCCTTTTAGATGTTAGTTCACCCTTTGCATATACTCGTTTCTATACTTGTTTGTTGCACAATAAACACATACCTTTCTCTGTTATTCTTATCCTCTACCCAAAGGTTCATCATGTCTTAGATCTCCACATGCCTTCCCAAATGAACACCACCACACCCGGTCTTCCACCCTCCGCATCTTGCCCCTTACGGCCATCTTCTTCAGGTCGTCGGTCCATCTGGCGTTAGCCTATCCGCGGTCTCTACTCCAGAACTCGTCTGCCCCAACAGCCATCGGCTCTGCGACCAATGTGGCTTGCTAATCCTTTCGATTATGTCGGTTCGCCGGATTTCTAATTACGAATCGTGTCCTTTAAAGAAACCCCGAGCACAGCCCTCTCAAATAATTACGATTGACATGACAATTTCCCTGCGTCAATCTAAAATTCGCAAAATAAAATACAAAACCTGACACATTTCACGAGCGCACTGCACATTTACCTGCATTTTAGCAACGACAAACGTCCCAGGTACAAAAGCATAGCGTTGTCGACGGAAGTGGGTGAAGTTTCATTCAACCACAGAGGTAGGTGGCTTTTGTCTGCTTGCCTTTGCTTCGATGTTACATCTAGCTTGTAGGGTTACAACTACCTACGATTTTTTTAAATTTCTCGGGTTATGCTCCACTATAGCGCACGGGCGCGGCGGACGAGTGAACGACCGACTGCGCGCGATTAGACGCGTCCTAATCGACCTTTCATATCGGTTTGTTTACAGAACATTACCTTAAAAAGGCTAGAAAGGGCATCAAGGGCAATTTGTAACAAGACCATTTTCGCCATTATACATTCTCTCCATTTGTACTACGGACCCAGAGCGACTGTTTCTGCACGCGTTTGATCAGACGCGCGTCACCTGGCCACATCGTCTTTCTTACCTCTTTTAATGTTCTGTTGGCAGTGAACGGAAATAAAACACGGAAGAAGTTATTCCAGTATCTGTCGGTTTGTTCGTGGCGTGAAGAGGAGCATGTTGTATAGTGCGGCGGCGCGGCGCTGCACTTGTCAATCAACAGCCATAATGCGATGCGTGCGTTTGTACGCAACTCAATGCTTATCATCATCATCATCAGCCCGAAAGAGTCCACTGTTGGACATAGGCCTCTCCCAAGGTGCGCCACTGAACCCGATCCTCGGTTCATCTCATCCAGTTACTGCCAGCCGCCTTACGCAGATCGTCGTTCCATCTAGCCAGGGGGCGTCCCACACTACGCTTGCCCAGTCGCGGTCTCCACTCGAGAACTCGTTTACCCCAGCGGTAATCGGTTCTCCGACAGATGTGACCAGCCCACTGCCACTTCAGCGTACTAACTTTTTGAGCTTATGCAATGCTTATGGGTCAGTTATTTTATTGCTTGCGACTTTATAAGACCTATTAACATAACGTAGTTTTTATGTGAACTATACGATTGCAAGCTGACACTAAGCTGATTTAGACGCTCAAATAACTTTTAGATAACAAACAAAAAACTTCTCAATGAGAAACAATAAAGAACTAATAAAATTCTCTCAGTTGCATTAAATTAGTACGAATTAGTTTGAAAAGGTTGCAGATTAAGTATGTTAATACCAATGTCTGTGAACTTATCTTATTTTCGTCTGTCCAACGTTCCTACTTATATAGCTTTTCTCATATAGAGATATTTAAAAAAAACGGTCAGCATTAGGATTAAGCTACATCCACACACATTCGCATTATGGCAGTAGACTGACTGACACCTGCACCGCACCGTACTGTGACACTCCGCGCCGCGCCAAACTTTGCGCTACTCGCGCTACGAACAAATCGGTTTGAAAGGTCTACCGCATGCATAAGCCGTACCGCATGCGCATTGCAGTGCGCCGCGCTACTATAGCGGGGCTCAACCCTTATACAATGTGAACGCTTAATGCACGTAAGGTATTTGACTATCGGTAAAGGTATGTAACAATGAAGTCTAATTAATTATGGTGAAGACAATGCCTGGTAGGCGATTAAGCTGTCAACATATAATTAATGATGGTCCTTAGAACGGATATATTAATTGTTAATTAACTATGATTATGATCGATGAATAGGTAACGGTCCTTCATTTGTATAATATAGGTATAATTCGTCAAATGTGGAATGATCGTCACCATAACATTTTCTCACAGTAGGTTCTACGATAATAATATCTTCAATAGAAGCTGACACTATTATAATTTCTATTTTTAGTGGTAGGTACTAGTATTTTTTTTAAAAGCAACGTCGGTCATATATTTTATAATATATAACACATACATATGCATGCATTGCTGTGTCCCAGCTTGAAGAGAAAGCAAGTCAGTATATTTACAAGCCTACGAGGTATTCCAACCTAGTCCTTAGGATGACAGACAACACAGTGTAAGCCTTTAAACTTTGTTTGCTCCTGTAGCTAGTTTTCCGTTCGAATATCAAATCAATGATTTCACTGTCAGGAATAGGTCGGTACTAGACAGGCTTGTCTCCCTCAGCCCTTTAAGTGTAAAAATATTTCTACGCTGCGCGGCCCCGATTGCCGGGGCCAATCGGTAGACTGTTCCGAGAGCGATATGATGTGATGCGTTTGAGTAAAGTCCCGCGCCAGTCGCTCCACCATACGACTGTCAATGTATGCGTAATTTAGCGGTTCAGTATAACATTGACTTTCTTCCATTCGCGTAGGAAACAATTTTGTATTGAGAAATTGAAGCAACTTTCTTAGTGTGCCTTCTGTAGGTGTTCTGTGGTTATAACGATTTATATTACCTATTAATTAACATGAAACGTCATGTAATGGGCAGTTATTTGAATCAAACCGTTTAATATTGTATTGGGTTACTCAAAGACTTGCCTTTGATAACTGAAACTAACTAAACGTATCACCTATCAACTCTCTGACTTAAACCTAAACAAGCTTCCATCTACGTGTACAGCACATAAGGAATACTTCGACCAATAAGATCAATGCTGAACAGAAGTTAGTTTAGCCCGCTGTTAGTGAAGTTGGAACGAAACTTCTTGAACGTTTGCTAAAGTCGATTAGATCTCTTGAGTTTGCGGTAAATGGTTAAAGACTTGTTGAATGCATGCCTTCAGGCGATGTTCCCGCTGAAACGTAAATTAGATTAGTTCAATTGAATTTGGCACTTCCATAGCCTGATTTCAGCATGATGCAAAAGTTTGAATAATATCCCAATGTGAATGTATGATTCTAAAACTCGCAGAATCTGCATCAACGTTTGTTCTCTGAAAATCTGAATCTAATGCCATTCGCAAAGTGTGACGTAACACTAATTAAATATAACAATCATTATCAACCCTTAGACATCCACTGTTGTACATAGGCCTTCCCCAATGAACGCCTCCACACCCGGTCCTCCGCCCTCTGCATCCAACCGCTTCCGGCTACCTTCTTCAGGACGTCGGTCCATCTGGCAGCGGGCAAATATAACAATAGTAATTTACAAAAATATAAACTTATACTACACTTAAAAGAATAATCGTAACTTTAAGGTTGTATTAGGTTTAGATATTCCAAGCCACCTGCATGCTTTCCCCTTTGGCTAGTATTTGATATAAATCGAAGAAATCTGTAGGAAGACGTAAGGATACCAGATGCGTCCGAAAATCTTGTAAAAAAGGTAATGTAATGGAAATTTATGGAGGGTCCGATACTCTATTCAAATTATCATTCGACGAGAATAATAGATGCAGAGAAAAGGTATCAGGTATATCACTGTCTTTATCCACCCCATTCATCTATCTCACCGTTGAGTTTGCTAAGTATTTATATAAAACTATGGAGTTTGCTAAGTATTTATAAAAATATCAGCGCTTACTTTCTTTCTCAAGCTGGTACTGACAGAAACCCTATCAAGATAGAACAGGTAAAGTCATTTGTTTACTTCAGTTATGTGCGTGTCGATTTTCGGAAAAAGCGCGCCCCTCCCGCGCACCTTTCATGCCTTGCGGTAACGTATCTAGTAAGAAGAAACAGTCATGCGGTTAAAAACCGCGTAATTTGACAATTTAGCAGATTTTTTGTCGATATTCATATGATAAGTTTTTGCAATATATTTCAGATGGTTGGCACGCGTGTCGCGCCAACTTAACCATTCTATCTTGATGTGATTTCTGTGCTGTCACTTTTTTGATTTTTTTTGTTGATGGGTTTGCGCTTGACCTCGATCTCACCTGATGATAAGTGATGATGAGGCCTAAGGTTGAGGCTTAAATTGTACTTGTCCGGATATACCCAAGCTGGTAGGGAGTTCCATTCCTTAGCAGTTCGTAGTATAAAAGAGGAAGCAAAACGCTTCGTGCGAGAGCGTGGTATATCTACTACATAAGGATGAAGTCCCTCACTGTTTTACTTTTGAAAAATATATATAATAAATAAGAAGAAAACTTCGCGTGTCTGTACATAAAACACACTGTTACTAAATTACACTCCGCAGTAGGAGAATCTATTCATACATCCTGTATCGTTTGCATGGCTGGCAAACTTTCCTTCCATTTCTTAAGTTATTATCATGCAAAATATACTCACCTGTTTGTAGGATCCTATCGTCTTTGACACCTCGTTTTCGATTTAACCTCCTCGATTCCGAGATAATAGCACACTGTAATTCCAGCCTTGTAATGCTTGTAACGAGAGTGCTATTCGAGCTCAGATTAGTGAGATTAATTTGTCGGTTGGTACTCTGAAGCCACCGAACCATGCTTGATAATTTGATACCCCAGTTACATTAATGGTTAATTTCTACATAGTTGTGTGATGCCATGCCATCTATTTGCCGTATTCCGTACGGTAAATTGTTGCTTGTTTTATTGCTTTTTGTACGCCTAATTGCGCAAGTAATTTTTGACCCCAATAACAATTGGCAATTACCAATGTTCTGCAAACATGGCAGTTACAGCAATGTATTTTTTATTGCTGATGGGTTTGCGCTTGACCTCAATCTCACATAATGGTAAGTGATCATGAGGCCTAAGGTGGAGCACGCTTACCCAGAAGATGCCTATTCACTCTTCCTTTAAAAAGATCCAAATTGTACTTGTCCGGAAATACCCAAGCTGGCACGGAGTTCCATTCCTAAGCAGTTCGCATTATGAAAGAGGAAACAAAACTCTTCGTGCGAGAACGTGTGGTATGTCTACTAGATAAGAATGAAGTCCCTCTCCACGCCTGGTAGTCCGGTGATGAATGGGGGATGGGGGAATAAAATCGTGTAATTTTCAAAAATGTAACCTGTAGAAAACCGAAATACAGGCCACACTGCGACGATGTTTGAGGCTCTGTAACTTGGTATTTACCAGAGCATCCTCACCAATGAGCCTCCGAACACGTCGCGTCCAGAGCAGCCAGCTGATACTTGGCAGAGCCGTCCCAAAGGTGACTGCAGTACTCCATAAATGACCGCACTTGTGCTTGGTAAAGATTGATAAGCTGTGCCGGTGAGAAGAACCGCTTAACCTTAACGAGGATGCCAAGTTTTTTCGCTGCAGTTTTGGCTTTGGACTCGATCGTGCGTCTGAAGTTTAGCTTAGAAATTAGTTCCATACCTCACAGCCCTAGGTGATCCTCTAACGGTATGGAAATATTACACGCAAAAATGTGTCTAACGGCCTGGCCACGGACAACGGTGACGCGAATTGCGAAGCGGCGATTCGCGGGGCGCGGCAACCATGCCACGGACAGTAGCGATCATCGCCGCGTCCAATATAGTCAGCTCCCGGCGCTATTCTCGGCGACCGCCGCTCGACACTGTGTCATGCGCAGTACTGTTCCATACATTTGTTTCTGCCACCCATCGCGTCGCCCGTCGCGCCTCGGTGCCCGTGCGGCAATATTCGCCCGCCGCGCAGCTCATCGCAGCTGTGCGTGGCTTGCTAGATACATTCCTATACATTTGTTTCGGTCGCGCATCGCGCGAAGAGAAAATCTCCGTGGCCAGGCCGTAAGACGACTTTGCGTTGTTATTCCTCTGTACGGACGGAGCGGAACAACGGCGGAGCGGCCCGTTAGTTAGGTACTAATCGCGGTGGGTTCGTTCGAGTGACGGAGCCCTAGTATGAGTTTAATTTTACCTTCTTGTACTGTATTTACGTAGTAATTTATTTACATTGTTCGTGTAATCTTGATCCCTTTTTTATGCGCCCTAGATATTACTGTTTAATAACCAACACAAGTATTTTATTGCGCCCTGAGTTGACCTGGTACAAACGCAGTAATGACTTTCCTATTCTCGCACCGAACCAGTGTTGTCAGATCTTATCGATATCCAATTTATCGAAATGTGGTTGGAATCGGATTAAGGCATACTTTTGCGCACAATTTGGTGCTAATCGGTTTTATTTTCAAGTCTTGACAAAGATCATATTATAAATAAGTGTGCATTTTTACATTTTCTGAGTACGTATCTGCAGAAAAAAATTATGTGATTTTGTCGAAATCTTTTTATTTAGTTCGCCTATTTTTGTACAGTGAGCATTGTAAACTTTAAATAAATAATAATAATAATAAAAAGTCATCAAATTGTAAATAATATCCCGCAAATTATGTACAATTTGATGACCTACAATAAAAAAAAAACCTGAAATATCAATAGTTTTTCCATCATTCTCGGTTAATTTTACATATATGTTTAAAATTTCAACGCAATCCATCTGACACAAGCACAAACAAGATGTACTGATAGACAGACAGACAGACGGGCAAAAAGCTAGGGTATCTGATTTGACTGATTGCTAAAAAGCTCTGTTTACCTATTCAGTTACTTACCTGTGACTCAAGCCATAGCTTAATAGTCTACACATGAAAATCGTCTCGTAATATTCTCGAAAACTATATCACAATAATCGACCATGGTCATCATCATCATCATATCAGCTCTTAGACTGCTGGACACAGGCACGCTGCACGCAGGTCCCCAATGAATGCCAACACACCCTTTCCTCCGCCCTCCGAATCCAGCCGCTTCCGGCCACCTTCTTCAGGTCATCGGTCCATCTGGCAGCGGGGCGTCCCACTCATTGCTAATCCGTTCGGCTATGTCGGTCACTTTCGTTCTTCGTCGGATCTCTTCATTACGAATCATATACTTTACATCACAATAGTTGACCAGAGTTATATCGTCTTATTACAATACCATCGATAAACTATTCACGTTCCAACGACACTGCACTGAACTACGAAGGAAATTGGACTTGCATAAAGAATGTATTCTAACGACTTCAGCCGAGCAACAGGTCAGTAATGTAGCAATAAAATAAGGACTTTTCCCGGCAAAGCCTTCAATTTAACTACAATAGACGTGCGGAGGCCGGATCTTGAACCTTGGTGGACAATAGAGGCTATCTCGAGGGCCTTTTAGCTATTCTTTTGGGTGATAATGGCCGAAATGAGTACCTAGTCTTTTACGTGCCCGAGTATGGACAATGTGGTTTTTGAAAGGTGCTTAGTGAAATATATTACTGCACAGGTGTAGAGCATTCAATATGTGGTGATTGTTTTGTTGGGACTTAGAAAAGAAGAGTAACTTTGGTCATGAAGGACTAGCCTTTGCTCCAGGACGCCGGTCATACCATGTCACTACGCTGAGAAAAAAATAAGTAGCCCTCCTACTTAAATAAGGATAAAAATATACCACTATTACGTAAGTCCCATCCATTATAAATGGTGTCGCCTACAACTGATTCAGTAGCCGGCCACATTATTACGTAGTGTGGTTACTTAGTAATGTGTAACTATCTATCCCTCAACGTATTAACAGAACAAAGATGCCACAATAATTGGCTTACTTACGTCGTAGAATACTTAAAATTAAACTTAGAATACTTAAATTGCTAAAAACATTTCTAAATTATACTCTTTCTACCGAATAGGTACGTCATAGCAAACCAGCAAATTATATATGGCAAAGTTGCCAAAGTAAGTCATACATAATTTGCTGATAATAACAGCTTAACTATATAAGTTATGAATTATGATACAAGAAAAAAAAAGACATACCACAATTAAGTCTTAGTAAGGTTAATACATCGTTACCGGGCAATGAATATGCTTCTATAACAAACTACAAAGGGAAATCTTAAATATGACGGATAGAAAGTTTAAGAATCCCCTTAAAAATCAGGGTTATAAGAAAGTCAATAAAAAATAAGGATTATTTAAATGACAAAGATGCCTGATACAAAAGTTGCTTCATCTTCGTTCAATCCTTTAAATGTTGTAGAATTATAACTTGATTTTAAAACATACGTTGATGGAAGTTTGTCACGCCGTTTCTTCTTCACAGAGCTAACATATAGGAAGCGATGGTCGATATAACATTGACGTCTATAAACGTATCAAGTCTCATGTCCAATAAAGGATTTCGACTTAGACTTTGAATTTGCTTGGTCTGGAATATTGACTCATTATTAGTCGAAAACTTGCATGTATGATTAGAGCAGCTGAAAATCGAAGCTTTTTAATACCTACATATTTGATATTTGCTAAGTAGAGACATTCAGAACTGAAGTTACTGTACAAACTTCACACTTTTCAATTATTAAGCATAGTCTCTTCCTAGGAAACTTTGCCACTAGGGGAGCGGCGCGTAATATTCTCTTCGTCGGGCGTCTCCAACCACCAGACAGACAAAAATATCTTTAATAATATTGTTTACATTTTAACGGTTTCCGCAAACGTAGGTAGGCTTTATAAGATATTTATTTAACCCTCATCATTTTCCCGACTAAAGTTAAAAATAGAAAATTTATTCCAAATTTTTACCGTTTATGTTTTTCCTAAGAAATGTTCTCCCAATTTTGCCCTTTTACCTCATTATTGCGGTAAATTGAGTGACGGTCTTCAAAAAAGTGAAAGGTTCGTAGAAAAATAAACTGACCATTTCTGTGCTTACTTCCAGGCAAGCAGGAATAAACAGGAGCCTGAAGGCATGACATGGAAAAAAGCATCCCCCTTCCCTCGGCCGCTGGTCCCATGACGTCACTGAAGTAGGTCGCTTGCTTTACTCGTGTGTGATTCACGTAGCTCACAGACATCTAGTTATGACAGACTCTTGTATAACAATTTCGGACGATGCTGAAGACAACTTTTACAAATAGAGGTGTGAATGACGAAGGATGACTAAGGCTGCAGGAGACTAAAGGAAAAACCACCACCTGTGTCCTGGTTAAAAAACGGTGAACTATATTAGACACTAACTAACACCGACAAGGTTCTATTTTACAAAAACATAGAAATAATAAACTCTATCAAAGACTTCCCAACAAGCGGTATTACCACATGCCAAAGAAAGCTTGTTAAATTTCTCGAAAACTGTCCTACAAAATTCAATGCGAGCTAAATTGAATCTTACGCTCACGAAAGAAATTCGATGTTACGCTAAACCGCTAAATCATGCATATATTGACAGTCGTACGCGATTGACCATGGGCGTGTACCTACGCTTTCGGATTGTAAAGTGGCGCGGGACTTTATACTTAAATACCGTGCCGCGTAAGTATATTTTTATACCTAAATTGAGACAGGCCGGGAATTACTTAAGTTTTCTAGGTCTGGTATGTTGTATCTTCCAATTAGAACGCGTGCAGGTTCACTATAGAAAGATATTAATATCCACCCATACTGCCTTTTATAAGAAATCCAAACCATAACCATACAAACATAAATTTTTTTTAGACACAATGATCTTTCAATTGTTTTGGAATGAATAAGTAGTTAGTAGTCTTCACTTCGCCTATTCCACAATGCTTAAAGACAAAAGTCTTTAATCAGTGCGTCCTGCCTGTCATGACCTACGGTGCAGAAACGTGGACACTGACGGTGAGCCTGATCCACAAATTCCAAGTCGCTCAGCGAGCTATGGAGAGGGCTATGCCCGGCGTATCTTTGAAGGATATGATTCTTAATGAAGAGATCCGACGAAGAACGAAGGTGACCGACATAGCCGAAAGGATTAGCAGGCTGAAGTGGCAGTGGGCGGGCCACATCTGTCGCAGAACCGACGGCCGTTGGAGCAGACGAACTCTGGAGTGGAGACCACGGCTTGGCACGCCCAGGGTGGGACGCCCCGCCGCCAGATGGATCGACGACCTAAAGAAGGTGGCCAGAAGCGGCTGGATGCGGAGGGCGGAGAACCGGGTGTGGTGGCGTTCATTGGGGAAGGCCTATGTCCAGCAGTGAACTTCTAAAGGCTGACATGATGATGATGATGAGTAGTTAATGGAACCACTATTTATCCAAAACATTAATCACTTACTTTGTAAAACAAACTCAAAGACAATGTCCATATTTCTGAAATAAAGTCTCAAATCTTAACATTTCTTTCTAATATTAAAAGAATTCAAATGCGTGCTATTAGTTTTCGTCACGTCTCTGAGTCCCAAAGTTATAATGAAGAAGGCTGACACCTCTGCTGATGATTTATCTCTAAGTTCCTTACAGTTAAGGGTACATTAAATGCGATAAGAAGACAAACTGTTTTATGTGAAGCCGGGAACTAAATTTATGCACAAGGTATATATTTTGTAAAATTTACTCATTGAATGAAATGTAAGCGATTTAGAGAGGAGTGGTCAGCGCCGTCGTGAATTGTACATACCTACATACATACATACATACATACATACATACATACATACATACATACATACATACATACATACATACATACATACATACATACATACATACATACATACATACATACATACATACATACATACATACATACATACATACATACATACATACATACATACATACATACATACATACATACATACATACATACATACATACATACATAATGCTCACGCCCTGGTCCCAGAGGGGTAGGCAGAAACGATTCATAGTCACTCTTTTTTCACGCGACTGGATTATTGACGATTGCGCCAAGTGACTTTCCTTCGTCCACTTTTCGCTCCGTGATACCACTTGGCGTGTTGTGTGGCGAACAACATCGCCGCCTCCGTGTTGTGATACTGTCGTAAACTGTATGAACTATATTAGAAGGAACATAAAATAATAATATACAGTAGGTAATGTAACGCTAGGCCGCAAGAAAACGGACATTAATCTAATCAGAAACTAGAATTCTCTATACAGTAGGATACAGCTCAGGTTATATAAATCCATTGAAATTTGGTCAGTATTACTGCTGCGCAAGGCATCAGTGTCTATAGTTGGGCGCATGGCCTACTGTACCAACAGAGAATACAATGCAACTACTCACAAAGACCCTACAAACTTGTACTTTAACTGTATAAACATTAGTTGTCTATCCCTGGTGAGAATCAAACCCACAGACACCAGGGTTCGTGGTCAAATATAACCACAAGCTCAAGTCTACTGTAGCTCCACAACATCGTTGCGCTTAATTATAAACTTAAGCACGGCTTGTAAACTTAGGCATGGATCTAACCATGACAATTATTTATCAAGGTGCGGAATTTTCATAGCGAAAAATAAAATGCCTAGGGGTTGAACGTTGTAGTCTATCGACTTTGAAGTAGTTTTATCCGCCAATGAAAGGTTTTTTTATTATTGTTGATTGGTTTGCGCTTGACCTCAATCTCACCTGATGGTAAGTGATGATGAGGCCTAAGGTGGAGCGTGCTTAACCAGAAGATGCCTATTTACTCTTCCTTTAAAAAGATTTAAATTGTACTTGTCCGGAAATATCCAAGCTGGCAGGGAGTTCCATTCCTTAGCAGTTCGCATTATGAACGAGGAAGCAAAACGCTTCGTGGGAGAGCGTGGTATGTTTACCGGTAGGTTACCTATATGTCAAACGTTACCTAGAAGTTTGCATTGTAATCTCAATGAAGAGATCTCAATGAGAAGTCTGAAGCCTAATGACTAGTTGGACTAATCTTACTACTACTAGTCCCCTCCGGAACTTAGGGACTGCCAATTTACCTTATATTGGACCGTTTAGACGAGTAAACCAATGGGTAAAGTGGACCGATGGAAAAAGTGGACCGATGGGAAAAGTGGACCGATGGGAAAAGTGAACCGATGGGGAAAGTAGACCGAAGAGGAAAGTGGACCGAAGAGGATAGTTGACCATTTAGACAAGTAGACCGAATTTAGATTAATTTAGATTAATACTTATATGTTAATCAATTTACATTTGCTAATATAATATACTAATTAATTTATGAAATACACATCTGGGAAGCAACTTTTTCTCGAGAACAACAGTTTAATCTAGTGTGAAGAGTGCCAACGATAATTCTGTAATATGTTTTGTGAATAATTATGACTGAGCTAAAAGCTAGCAAATAAATAACACACTACATGGGTAAAGTAGACCGATCGCTTGGGAGGGGACATCATACCATGAACGTATCACTTCTTACAATAACAAATCCAAAACATGGCACATTTATTTATTTTCGATATTTATTGAAAATTCAATTATTGTACTACATGATTAACACTTTTTGCGTGTTACCTTTTTTTTGCGTCGTTGGGGTATTATTTTGGCACTTTTAATGACACAATTACTCATTCCTAGAAACCGGCCCCTCTATTCTCTATCTATACAAGAAAGAATAGCAATTTGAATCGAACCTAATTAACTAGTGCCGTATGTAGCCAGAATAGGGGCCACTCCATCTCTTCTTCATTCTCAGAATCTTCCTGATTCTCCTGTGTATCTTAAGATCATTACTGCGATCATCAATCCGCATATGGAACGTGATGATTATGGCAAATCCCCCGATGGACATGAAACCAAAAATCGTATTCGATTGCGGAGGCTTATGTGAATGAAATCGGCGGATGATAATGATGAAATCTGGTTATATCATTTGTAAATGATTTTTGTTTGTTATAATTTGTGTGTGTGTGTGCAATAGAGCATTTAAAATAAATAAATTCAAGCCCCTTAAAAAGACTCAAACGCGTTACCTTGTTTCTTTTTCCATTTACACGAAAACAATAGGTTAATTAGCATGCTTTTAAATCATTTCCCCAGTGTTTTACCAAGGATTAAGTTTCCCATTGTTAGCTAAAATTTCCTGTTTGAATTAAAAGCAGGTGGAGAAGTTTTGAATGGACTCGGTAAACAGTAAGTTAGTGCTCTATTTTAAAATGCATTAAAGTGAGCTGTTTTGTTCTACCTGTGTGAAGTTAGCAGTGACAAGTAGCAACCAACTGACTTAGGCGTTTGTAGTCCATTACTGTTTATGGAAAAAAAAAATATGTCAGACATTCACACCAATTATCCAGTCCCAAACTAGGCAGAGCCTGTGCTATGGTTACTAGATAACGGATACACATCTAATAAATAAAATCGTAAATTTCGCGTGTCTGTACATTGAAGATATTTGCAAAAAAAAAATTGGGGGGGTCTAAGGATAAGCAACAGAACACATTTCGATCATTTTTGAAATTTTTGTCTGTTTGTCTGTTTATCTGTTTGTCTGTTTATCTGTTTGTCTGTGAGTTTGTGCACGCATCACTTAAAAACTACTGAACGGATTTTGATGGACTTTTCACAAAAACATGGGGCTTAACTTAACTTAACATTTAGTCTTTATTTCATCGCAATCGGCTAACTCAATCAAAAGTTATAGACATTTTTAGTTTTCAAACACATTAGTAGGTAAGGTTATTATGCAATATATTGCATATAGTAGTATTTCCTTACTATTCAGATTGCGATGAGTTTGGATTACATTTGGAGCTGCGAGTAGGATTTGGAGTGGGAATGGGAGTGGGCGTGGGCGTGGGCGTGGGGGGTGGGATTGAGAGCGGGAGCGGAAGCGGAAGCGGAAGCGGGAGCGGAAGCGGGAGCGAGAGCGAGAGTGGGAGCGGAACCGGAGCTGGACCGGAGCGGGAACGGGAGCGGGTATGGTACCAGTGTAATTTGAGTGTTTGAAAATTCGCATAACTTTTGACTGAGTTACCCGATTACGATGAATTTGTGGTATAGGTATGCAACAAAGTAATGTTGGTCGGAATTTGGAATGCGATGGTTTAGTTACGAGGACTACATTTGGAGAGACGAGGGGAGGTTTGAGGGGAGGGTTGAGGGGAGAGCTGAGGGGAGGGTTGAGGGGAGTGTTGAGGGAAGGGTTGAGAGGAGGGTTGAGGGGAGGGTTGAGTTTCTGGATCTTTACCTGGGACTGGAACTAGGCCTGGGCCTGGGCCTGGGCCTGGGCCTGGGCCTGGACCTGGACCTGGACCTGGACCTGGACCTGGACCTGGACCTGGACCTGGACCTGGACCTGGACCTGGACCTGGACCTGGACCTGGACCTGGACCTGGACCTGGACCTGGACCTGGACCTGGACCTGGACCTGGACCTGGACCTGGACCTGGACCTGGACCTGGACCTGGACCTGGACCTGGACCTGGACCTGGACCTGGACCTGGACCTGGACCTGGACCTGGACCTGGACCTGGACCTGGGCCTGACCCTGGACCTGGACCTGGACTTGGACCTGGATTTGAAGTCTGAGTGGAAGTGGGATAGGGAGCGGAAGTGGGAATGGGAGCGGATCCTGTAGTCCACGCGAGCGGAGCCGCGGGCACAGCTAGTACTTAAATAAATATATAAACATCCAAGACTTGGGTACAAACATTCATATTCATCATACGAACATTTGCCCCTAGCGGGATTCGAACCCACAACTTCCGGCGTGACAGTCCGAGAACTACCCGTTTCGCCACGGAGGTCGTCCAGCTTAGCAGGAGGAAAGCTTCAGTAATTACAGCAATTGTAGCAGGCTAATGTTAGGTTTGGATTCGATAATTTAATAAGGTAAGCGTGGCCTGCGGGAGCGGCGTAGGGGAACGAAAAGACATCGGTCAGTTTTGCGGGCGAAGGCAGTCTAGCACCGGATACAGAGGTTGTAAACTGAAGTTGTGAAGCTGAATAAAGTGTCAAAGGTTATTGGTAATTGTTTTCTTTCACTATGTATGTATGTTCATCTGTTCCCTCGTGGCTCCTAAACTACTTATCGTATTAGGACAAACTATCTGTCGCAGAGCCGACGGCCGTTGGGGCAGACGAGTTCTGGAGTGGAGATCGAGGATCAGCACTCGCAGGATGGGACGCTCCGCCGCCAGATGGACCGACGATCTGAAGAAGGTAGCCAGAAGCGGCTGGATTCGGAGGGCGGAGGACAGGGTGTGGTGGCGTTCATTGGGGAAGGCCTATGTCCAACAGTGGACGTCTAAGGACGTCTTCAGTATAATCATAATGTATTATTTTAATATTTCCCCCTCTGCGACTGTTTAATTGTCTAATGGGACGCATAATTTGGATTGTTAAATGGAAAGGAATAGGTACGATAAGCACGAAATTTAATTTCTTAAAGGTGGTTTTCTTTAAAGAGTTAATGAACATTTGTAATTTTCACTTACTTTGACACCACCGCATATTAGCAAAACATTCAAACAACTTATTCACACTAATTATATATTTATAGTGAATATTTACCAATTACTTAGTACTTATGAAAGTTATATCACATTGTACTTTCAACGTTTTCAACTTTATAAGCTTATAACGTTTGGGACTAATTTAAACATCGCTGAAGAGGAGATCTCGAGAGGTCTGCCATGTACCAATGATTTTTACAACTTAAGTAAGGTTTATTTATAATACCACAGGCTTTTTGGGGAAGGAAAACATCGTAAGAAAACCTGCATGTACTAAAGAGGAAATTCAAGGTATGTGAACTCTACCAAATCGGCTTAGGAACCGTTTGTGGACAGGGGTTTAGCATAAAAGATTCCGAAGGGTCGAAGTGTCGCCAGGTCTTCTTTGCCCCCTAAAAACATATTATAGGGGGCAGGTTTACTACGAGCAACAGTTCAAGTGCAAGTGCGTTATAACCCCCAGACCGAGGGGGGAGCACTAAGAATGACGAAAATCGCGTCCTTTCTCAATAGTTATAATGCTCCGTTCGTTAATTTCCTACTTTTTCGCAATATGATTATAATTACCCTTTAAATTCCTTTGCAGTACCCGCCCATTACGTATGACAACTGACAGCGCCACCGCGACCACAATAAGAACTAACCTCTCAAAACCTGTGTCCGCTCGTGTGTGCTCCCAAAGTAACATTAATTAGTAATTACTGCTAATTGTGTGGATTCTCGTGGTGGCAGCCATTATGGAAGCAGTGCTAGGTTATTTGGCTTTTGGGTTGATTCATTTCAGGCAATAATTAGTTTGTAATGAATTAAGGATCACCCCAGTACTAATTAGTTTGTAAATAGAACTAATTTATCGATAATTCAAATAACATCGTGCAATTGTAATGTCCATTGCAATTCTCCAGCTGTATGGTTTCTCTACGGGAATCCACGTTGGTAGATCAAACTTTATGGTGACATCCTTTGATCTGAGCGACACTTCTTTGGTGCTCTAGTGCCATAGCTTTACTCCGTTAAAACGTGGTATCCATATTTGTATTCATCCTATACACTTGACAGAATCCTTAAGAAATACCTTGTATGAAGAAGACGTTCATTGTGTTTAAAATTAAACACTATAGTGCTCCTGTACTGTAGAATTTAATTACTCAAGGAAATACAGTCGAGCACCTTGTGATCAATTTATGTAAGCATAATCATTTGTTGTCCCGCCGATACATTAATGGTTAGGTACGTATATATATGAATTTCATACACAAGTTGTGTAAAATTGACGTATTGTATATAATATTTTTATTATTCCGTGACGATGACATTAACGCTGACTTTTTACGTAAATAAATTTATGTATTACCATTTGTAATGAGAAATACATGAATCTAAATAATCATTTATTTTCTTTGCAAAGTGGCGATCCATCGTCTCTGCCTACCCCTCTGGGAGCAAGGCGTGAGCATTATGTATGTATGTATTTATTTAACTAAGCAGCCTACAAAGGACTGCCTGCCTCATTACCACTGGGGCAAGGTCCTCCTCACCTGGAGCAGCTCTAAATGCACTGCTGAATATACCGCCTCTTCATCTACATGTTGAACAGGTCGCGAGATCCAGCATATACAGACTATCTGCCCTAGAGAAGGCAAACTGGATTTCTAAGAACCTGAGTTCTGTCCTAGACTCGGTACTAGAAATTCCAATCCTAAACATGGTATCGGATGCCATGCTTCCACTGTTCAAGTTTGAAAAACTTTTTAGAGTGGAACTGCCGTCCAGAGATGAATTGTTGAACAGCCAAATTCACTGGGAGGCCGGTAGCCTGAAATGGTTTACCGATGGGTCCAAGTCAGGCCATGACGTAGGATGTGGAGTCTACGGAGAGCGCCCAAACTTCGGAAGAAGTGTAACTTTGGGGCAACACGCCTCCATTTTCCAAGCGGAGGTATACGCCATTATTGAATGTGCGGATATAAACCTCCGTAAGAACTACGTCAACCATTACATATATATCAATTCAGATAGTCAAGCAGCTCTCATGGCACTAGCTTCAGAGACAATAAGCTCTAAGTTGGTGTAGATCTGCGTGACAGTATTGAATTCCCTGGGCGAAAAGAACAGGGTGATTGGGTGCGCTGGGTTCCGGGGCACGCAGGAATCGAGGGCAATGAAAATGCCGACGAACTTGCAAAGGCGGGAGCCAGAGAAACGCTATGCGGTCCAGAACCATGTTGTGGCGTTCCAACAAGCCTGGCACGCCTAACGCTCAGAAACCTTTGCCTAGAGCAATCCATCAATCACTGGAATTGCACGCCAGGGTTGAACCACTCCAAAGCTAGTGCTTTGGAGTGGTTCAACCCTGATAAAGGCTTAAAATAGTAAGTCTGCTCAAGAAGCACTAGCGCTTAGCAGGAACAACTTACGCATAGTAGTGAGAGCTCTCACAGGACATTGTGTCCTGAACAAACACATGTTCAACCTCAAGCTCCGAACCACAGGAGCGTGTAGGCTCTGTGAGGAAGCAGAGGAAACCCCCATGCACCTCCTGTGCGAGTGTGGACCACTGATGCGTAAAAGAAATACATACCTAGGTAACTACTTGCTTCACCCTGACGAAGTAAAACAACTCAGTGCTAAAAGCATAGTGCAGTTTCTAACTGCTGCAAGGCTTAACACGGAACTATAGTATGGTGGCGATCACAATAGACCAGAAATGGTCGCAGTGATACAAGGTCTAAGACTGAGATCTTGACATAGCCCCAACTCGAATAATAATCATAATGTATTTATTTTCTCTCAAACATGTTATCTTTTTTCAAATATTTTCTACTCTTACTCGGTCCATGCTTCGACGTGTGCTGTAATTTCATTGACTCTTTTACTCTTATAATAACGAGTGACATTACAATTATATTTTATTTCATGTATTTAATAAAAAAATATCATCATCAGATTATTTTTGTCTCAACTGCAGGAGCACAACCCTCTCTCATCTGCCGGAGACAGACGGAGGATTTGGCCTACACTCCCCGCGCTGGCCTGATACGGGTTGGGGAGGCCTGATTGATGTTTTACAATGTATTCCCTTAGTCGCCTTGTACAACATCCACGGGAAGAGTTGTAGTGGTCCTATTCTACTCTAACGGAAACCACACGGCAAATAAAAAAATAATAAGTAATAATGAGAACAAAACGGCATTTATTGTTAGACGGTTGAAGAAATACTAACACGCTATAACATTATAAAATAAATATTAGTTGGAAGTATGGACATGTTTTTTTGTTTCTCAGTGATAACGGCTGATTGGATTTTGTTGAAACTTGGTAACGTGACAGCATATACCCCGGAATATCATATGGGATCCCTTTTATCGCATGCAACGTCACGGGAATAAGCTAGTGTCAAATTAAAAGAAAATAATAATGTTCATCTCGTGGTGCTCTACGGCGTAGACGATTCGTAGCGGCAGTTGATAGTCGGGCGCTACGGAGAGCACACGCTACGAAAGTCGTCGGCGAGTGTTGATACGAGAAATCGACGTATTTTGCAACTTTCGTCACAACTACTTGTAATTTGAATTTTTTGGCATGTAAAACACTAGTACGGGAAAAGAATTTCTGTGACTGTGGTAGTACATTTTATTTAATTTGTATTGATTTCAAAGTTTTTAAAAAATGTATGGATGCATTAATTAGACCTTGAAAATGAAATGTGAGACACAACAGTGACGTTAATTAATTTTGATTTCAATTATAATTTTCTCAAAGCTGTAAGGAAAACGACGAACTTAAGGTGAGTTTTAAAACTTTTAACTGATGATAATAATCTGAGGACTTCATCAACAGCAAATTGGTCTACTAATTGACTAGGCTACTCTCAAAATATAGTATATTATTTATAGTAGTAATTAATGTGTAGGTCTTCTTAAAATAAATAGCTAAATTAATAAATAAATGTATGCTCTAATCAGGAAATGTAGAAAACAAAATAATTTTATAAACCAGTTACTGCACGAATATTTTCTAGTTTGAATTTTAGATGGTATCTACTTTACCTCAGATGTTCCCCCAACCAATAAGCTGTAGAAACACTGTAAAGTTGTGTAATAATTAATCATTCTAATCTAGTGTTATTTCAATAACGTTAGTACAAGTAAACTGAAAATGTAGTTCTTCAAACTATAAAACAAAAATCTCTCTTCATCATAACATTTATTGTTTCACGTAGTTCTCTCTTCGTACGTAAAAGCTGATGTTAATAGCTTATATTATAAGCTGTAAAACTGTACAGTTTATCTAGTCTATAAAGTAATATAAAGCCTAGTGATTCAGATTGTTGCACATACAATTTATTTTCTTATCACGGATTTCAGAAGTACCTATATCTGAATGTAATATTCTAAGTAACCTGAATTTCCTTTTTTTTTGCTTTCAATGTAAAAAGATACAATTTTAGAATTATGTTGAATATTTTTTTTTTGGAATATTCTGAATTAGAAATTAAAAATTCATCTCGTCCAATGTAATGCCTGTTGCCTCTTTTTAATTCAATTCAATAATGTTTGTAATATAGGTAAAATGATACTTGAATGTAAGAAAAACTAGCAAAGTCTGGGCCACAATGTACTGGCTCGGCTTTTTTACGATGTAACTGAATCATAATCGGTATAACATACAATGAACAGACAAATTTTAATTTTCAAAAAAAAATACAGTGTCACTATGGAGATACTGATTTGTAAAAGGCTATCGTTACATGATAAAATTTTGACAAAGCTTTTAACATCTACGGCTTTAAACCGGTTTTCAACCGACTGACGAAAAGCGAATTTTACGAAACAAGGGCTTAACGAACTTGATGAATGTCGTGGCTTGGTCAGAAGATTTGAAGAATTATTAGTACTAAATGGGTCTAGAACCTGACAAAAATGTTGGTATTTATGCAAATATTTCGCAAAAACTTTATATATTTGGATGTAAAAATTAAAATAAACTAAAAATGTTAGTTCTTTTACATTTTATTTACTAAAACACAGTAGGTATTTCACTGTAAAAGACGACAAGATAAAGAGGGCACTCGTTCTAAAACACTTTAAAATGACAAAGGTACTCTTCTCCACTTTCATAAATATGTATATTACATATTTATAAGAGTGGGGAAGAGTTACTAGTTCACAATAAAGTGACAAACACATAAAAAATATTCTACGTTTGAGATATTTTGCTTTGAATGCCCTTCAGTGAAATATGTTGTATACTAAATATTTCAATCACTCTTTCTAAGTACCATTTCCTTTTATTTTTTCTCATATCTCTCGCCATTACTTCATAACTTTAGTATTTAATGTCCTCAGTCAAGGGTATTATAGCTTTAGAAACAAAATTACTACAATTGATTAAATCTTGACTTAACTAAACACCGAAAATATAGCAATGTCTTTATGCGGGTAAATATATAAGGTAAATTTTTAGAGATCCGTTAAAACGGATAGCCTTATATAGAAGCCTTTTTGACCGTCTGTATCCGTCTGGTGTATAACTCGAAACTACTCGACAGTTTGAGTACAAATTTAGAACAACTCGTGCATGTTAAATTGGACGGCAAAATTAAAAAGAAATGGAAATACTAAGACAAATTTATTTTCCAAGATATTCCAGGAACTCTTAAAAATAATTATCTGTGCGTGGCGGACAAACTGACCGATTCAGTCGAACAAAAGTCGCTGGGAGAGCTCGTGTGTTTATTGTAAGACCTCTGAGTTACCGGTGACGAGCGGTGAGTTTTCTACATATTTGATCATTTTATTTAATGCAAATGTCTCATCATTAGTAAGTATTTTGATGACATCATAATTTCTTTAGGTTGTATATTAATATAATTACCAAGTTCAAAAACGTTTCATTTTTACAACTATTTTACGACTATACTGCGTTACTACCAGTAGTTACGCAGTGGTTTTCCTTATACTTTTCAAACCTTTATCACACATTTAATTATATAAATAATATATTTAAGTATTATTTTGTTATAATATAATACTTTGAGCACCATTGACACCGACTGAAAAACATCGGTGTTATAAGCAAAAATTGATCTAACCAACGAAATAGGATCCAGTAAAGAACACCGAGGCTAAAAACATAAATCGTAAAAGACATGACAGAGAGGGAACATAGATCTGGTAAATCCAAATGGAAGATGCAAACAAAAAACGTCGAAAGCGCCAAAAAGCAACACAAACCGTTTTGGTTGAAATCCTTAGTTTCCACACCAGGTTTCTGGAACTTCCATTTCTCCAAAATCTAGGGGAAGACAAGTAAGACAAGTAATAGGTACAAAAAAAGATACCAAAAATAAAATGCAAGCAATTCGGAGTCTGAAGGCGAGAAATATGCAATTTTATTTAAAAAGAGCTAACGCTCTTTGATGGCATTCTACAGGATAAAGAGTGTAAAAGACAGGAGAGCAATTCGACATACTTTTTTTTTAACATTTTATGATTGTTTTATCATATTTGTTATTAGCTTAACTTAAAGAAAATATAAAATGCTGTGATTAAGATACCACTATGTAACATCTTCTACCATGGTGTTACTTTTGTCCCTCTTTTCCTGGCAACATTTAGTGCGATACAGCTAATTTAGATTAAGAAAAAACCTTAAATTAGAAATCACATCCTATATTTTCCATATTTGAAGCTATTCCTGAAAAGTTGAGCATACATTATTATTAGTTAGTCCTATTTTTGAAAAGTAATACATTTTATTTTATAGTTTGGTAACACAATGGTAAACGTAATTCTCAAAGAAATCATCAGGCTGAAACTTTTCGTGATTTAACATTATAAGATTATTCTATACTATCATAAGTGTATTTGTGATAAGTTTCCGAACTGAAATAAATGACCCTTACAATAAAACTTAATTTGGTAAGTAAGTAACGCAGTTGTTATTTTTCTTCACTATTCTAAAAAAATATAAGAAGTAGCTTGAAAACATGACTGCAAATGTCTGTGATGTTTACTATGGATAATAGTGATGATAAAACAGTTCAAAAAAACATCTTTTAATTTCTAAAAAAAATATCTGAAAACCTGATACAAATAGGTCCCTAAATAAAATAATAGCACAATTGTTGATTTGAACAAGATTTTGTTAACCGTGAACAGCTTAATCTTAACTCCATACGAGCGCACCAAGATCTCGTTCTCATGAACCGTTGTTTCCTTGAACTAACTCTTGTCATCTTGCACTAACTCAACTTGTTAACTCGATCAGGATCCTATTTCAAATGATCAAAAAAAAAATAGCTACTAAAATATAGCTACTAAAATAAAATGCCACTCTGCTACATTAACCGCAGGTTGTAATCTTAACGCTGGGCAGGAAGATTATGAAGATTGACAGACTATGCTACTGCCTGTCATTCTTTATTCATCGTTAGTAGAACTTACATGAATTCCCTTATATGAACACTGAAAATTGTATGATTTTGCTTTTGATAATGTACGAAAATCTAATGCATAATTAATATAACATAAGTAACATAACATAAAAAAATAATTTATTCATCTCTCAAAAAAATGCAATACAATACAATACAATACACTTTATTGCACAAACAAATACAGTTACACGTTGTAAAAGTTACAAATAGTACAATTTAGGCGGTCTTATCGCTTTAAGCGATTTCAATACAGTTTGTTGGCAGAAATTTCTTTCTTACTTTATATATACCTAATGGCAAAGAATACTTAATATCACTACGCACCTATGGTGAATAGCAAAGCAATTTAATAAAAGTTTTTGATATTAGCAAAAAAAAAGATGGAAGTTACGTCAATTTACGTCGTATTTATTACAAAAATAATCGGCACGAACCGAGTTTGAACACTAGACCTTACGATCGTAAAACAAGCGTACTGCCAACTAGATCACGACTATTTGATACATGATAAATGTATAACTGTGCTGTGGTAATACGCAAGTTTATCATCATCATCAGGTTATTTTTGTCTCCACTGCAGGAGCACAACCCTCTCTTATCTGCCGGAGACAGACGGAGGATTTGGCCTACACTCCCCGCGCTGGCCAGACGGGTTGGGGAGGCCTCATTGATGTTTCATAATGTATTCCCTTAGTCGCCTTGTACGATATCCACGGGGAGAGTTGGAGTGGTCCTATTCTACTCTACCGGAAACCACACGACAAAATAATAATACTGTATACAAACTTGATTTTAAAAGATGTGTCTGGAAGTTTGTTGTGCCGTTTCTTCTTCACAGCGCTAACACCTAGTAAGTGGTGCTTGTGTCGATAAAAAGTGTAAAGGTACCAAGTGTACTCATATGCAATAAAGGATATTGACTTTAATTCTGTGACCGCCTCGTTAGCCTAGCGGATTGATCATTGGACTCGAGCGCCAGCGGTCGAGGGCTCAATTCCCACTGGGGACAGTTTTTTTTTACAATATGTACAATTTGGTCCCGGTCTGGATATTAAATTTGTGAAATGTCCTATCTTGTTCAATTTTCATAGCACAGGAGAAAATCTTAGTTTGGGATAAGACAAGTGTACGTTATTATTATTATTCGAGTTGGGGCTATTTCAAGATCTCAGTCTAGACCTTGTAACACTGCGACCATTTCTGGTCTATTGTGATCGCCACCATACTATAGTTCCGTGTTAAGCCTTGCAGCAGTTAGAAACTGCACTATGCTTTTAGCACTGAGATGTTTTACTTCGTCAGGGTGAACAAAAATAAGACGGAGATATTTTACTTTCCTTTGTAAACAGTGGATAAAAATATGTAATCAAAAATAGATTACCACCAACCAACTGTGTTAATAACAGATATATTTTTAATAACAGATGATTTGACGTGAATATTCAGGCTTTTATTTTACGCAAACATAAAAGGGCATTACTGTAAAAGTATTTGGACGGTTTGATCGACGGGCGAGGCGGTTCGTTCGACTGGTAAAACGCGTGACGTCATATGAAGATAATAGATATTGAACATCGTTTTTGCAAAGCCAAAGGCAGGATTATATTATTTCGCTTGCGGTCATGTATTTATGTTTTCTGTAGATATATATATATATATATTCATGATATCAGGCCTTAGACGTCCACTGCTGAACATAGCTCTTCCCTAATTATCGCCAGCACACCCGGCCACCTTCTTCAGGTCGTCGGTCCACCTGGCGGCGGAGCATACCACCCTGCGCTTGCCGATCCGCGGTCTCCACTCCTGGACTCGTCTGCCCCTACGGCAATCGTTGGTCCGCCTACTGTCACTTCAGCTTACTAATCCTTTCGTCTATGTCGGTGACGATTTTTTCTCATAAATAGCATCGTCTTCGTGTTTCAATTTGACATTGACTATATTAAGTCTTTTTCTCAGATATGCTTGGGTGACAGTATAATTTTATTCGTATAATATTATTTGAACAACAAAGATTGACTGGTAAAGAATACCTTCAGCATTAAAGTCGCCTGTTGTGTAACTGTGTGCAATAAAACTTATCTATATAAATATTTCAAGTAGTGACAAAATTAGACAGTCTAAAAAAAATTTATAAATTAAAAAAAAACTTTTGATTAGAAACCAAAGTCGTAGCTCAAAAAGTGATAAAAGTTTCCAAAGGTTTATTCTAAAATTTATTTCATATTTCGTCCATATTGTTGTTAGTAAAAACTTATAAATAAACTATTTTAGTTGATATGTAAGTAGGAATTTGCCGAAACAAAATCTTAATAGGCATTAAAACCAAAGATTCCGATTGGTCGTGTAATTAACGATCTTGATAACACATGAATCAATCACTGTGACGTCGGTGGAGCTATTAAAAACGAGTTAGGTAAAACCTTGGAAAAAATGTACTGTAAAAGTTAAAAGCATGAAATGTATAACTGACTACTCAGTTTCCTGCCTCATTAGTCCACTGCTGAACATAAGCCTCCGCAACAGAATGCCACTACGGGTTGTCCATTGAGGGATTTGCTATAATTACCACGCTTGGCAGGCGAATTGGTGATCGTAGTAATCTTCTTAATAAATACAGGAGAAAGTTGCCTCCTGTTCCTAGTGCAATCCCTACGGGAAGATTGGGGAACCAAGTCTCTCCTAAGTAATTTGAGGTTTATTCCCTAATCACCACACTCGGTATGCGGGTATGGTGAGCGCATTTCAGGGAATTTACTTCACAGATGATTCACAGGGTTTATCGTTCAGCAGCCTTGTACGATGATTATCGGCCTAAGAGAGTCCACTGTTGGACATAAGCCTCTCCTAAGGTGCGCCATTTAACCCGGTTCTTCTCATCCAGTCACTACAGTAATGCATCTAATATATATATAGGAGAACGCTGCTGTTCTTCCCAGGTAAAAACCCTTAGTCGCCTTGACGACATCCAACGGGAAAATTGGGGGAGGCCCTATTCTAACCGGGAATCATACGGCCCAATGGCAATAAGGGATTCATCATCATCATCAGCCCGAAAGACCCCACTGCTGAACATAGGCCTCTCCCAGGGTTCGCCCTTGAACCCGACCCTCGGTTCTTCTCATCCAGTCACTGCCAGCTATCTTACGCAGATCGTCGCTCCATCTAGCCAGGGGGTATCCCATACTACGCTCGCCCAGTCGCGCTCTCCACTTGAGAACTCGGTTACCCCAGCGGTAATCGGTTCTCCGACAGATGTGGCCAGCCCAGTGCCACTTCAACGTACTGACTTTTTGAGCTATGTCGAGGACTTTAGTTCTCTGGCGGATCACCTCATTTCGAATCGTGTCCCTTACAGAAATTCCGAGCATAGCTCTTTCCACAGCCCTCTGAGCGACGTTAAGTACAATACTTGTACTATATCCACAAGAAAGACTAGGACTGGTACCATTCGGATCTGGTCACCACACGGGGATGTAAAATATTATTGGTGGGTAACCCATTAATCTAGCTGGTCTATTTATATATGTAAAGCCTTTGTAACAGCTAGGGTCACCATTATCAAGCCTTTGTTCATGTTACTTAAAAGCTAGAGCCTTTACATGAGTTATGATGACGTAAACGCCCTTGCTTAGTTCAATAAAGATTTTACGATAATAGACAGAAAGACAGACTGGCGGAAAAGCACCATTAAATACTGCTGGTGTCTAACGGACCGACAGAAGTCAGAATAAATGTGTTTATCTGTTTGGCTATCGAAAATACAATTATGATTTCTTCTGTTTATAGTTTTAGTTCCTTAAAGTTATGGATTATTTACAAATGAGAGCTGTGTGGTTCCCGGTTTAGAATACGTTCCAATTTTCCCGTAGGTGTCGTCAAGGCAAAGCCAAAGTCGAAATCATTTATTGCATGTAAGCTCACTTTTTCCGACTACCTCTTCTTAGGTGTTAGCGCTGTGAAAAGAAATGGCGCAACAAACTTCACGCAACACATCTAGGAGATGGCATCAGGGATATACCTGTGTATATTAATATCATTTCTGTGATCGCCAATCCGCCTGCCAAGCATGGTGATTATGTCAAATCAACCTCCCCAATGGACAGCTCACCAAAAGTGGCATTCTATTGGGGAGGCTTATGTTCAGCAGTGGACGTAAATACGTAAGCCGAAATCAGCTGATGACTATTGATTATTGTCAATCAATTTCATTTGAGACTTCAAGTTCGCTAAATCCTTTCGGCTATGTCAGTGACCTTCGTTCTTCATCGGATTAATGAATGATTGGTCTAAATGTATAGGCATTATAATGAATTTGCTAAATAAATATGGGTGTGCGTGGATTTTTTTTAATGTTGTTTACGACTCTGTAAGCTAAGCCTTTTTGAGCCAGTCTTAGTGTTCTCACTTTATTCTCTGATTTAGAATATCCGCTTAGTCACGTTTATTTATGACTAGCTTTTGCCCGCGACTTCGTCCGCGAAGATTTCGATATTTACACATCTTGAATTTCAAAATAGGTATCATTTTCGTAATAAACGTCCCTAAAAACATCAAAAATGACATAAATTGATACACACTTGATTGTCCGTAGGAATAAGATGTTTTTTCGGGATAAAATCTAAACTAAGGACCTAACCTATATGTGTGCCAAGTTTTATCCCGATCCGTCTAGTGGTTGAAGCGTGATTGAATAACAGCATCCAGAAATCTAAACAAGTTTCGCATTAATAAATTAAAGTGGGATGGGATGGGGTGGGATTGGGTAGGATGGGGTGGGACACACGTACAGACATTTGTTGCATAATATAGATACTATGACTACTAAACACCAAAGCCCGAAGTAGACATAAATTTGGAAAAACAAATACACAACAAACTGTTCTCCAAACAAAAAACGCAAAATTTCAAGACAATTTAGTAGCAGATATAATACGCAATGACACATGTCATCAGCCGTCACAACGCATGAACGAGCATCTACAATATGACGTCACACGCACTCACTACGTCAGCAGACCATTGAAAATGAACTGGGCAGGCTTAAATTATCGGTACCTGTTCAAAATAGAAGACAGAGGCAAAGGACAATGATAGATCGGGGGACATTACCGAAGTACGGGGGGGGGGGGGCATTAAACACATCAGCATAATCTAATATAAGTAAAACGAGCATTTTGATCAGAATAAAATTGTTTTTAAACAAGCGTATCTGTACTTAGATGGACTGGATGAGAACCGAGGACCGGGGTCAGAGGCGCGCCTTGGGAGAGGCCTATTTCCATATAATAAATGTGAAAGTTTGGATATTTGGATGTTTGTTACTTAATCACGCCTCAGCCACTGGACGGATCGAGATGACACTTGGCACACATATAGTGTAAGGGTAATGAACCCCTACAATTAAATATCCGCAGTTCGCGACGGTACACCGATGGTGGTGGATGGTGGTTTTGAAAAGTAAATGTTAAAAATGTTCTTAAATGTTAAATAATAGTTTAATTGAAATGTTAATGTTATTAAAAAATCGATACTAAAAAATCGGTAATTTAACCAATCACTAGCGGTATTAATTGTCGTATCCCGCACATTGTTTACGACGTACATTTGTCACAATTGAATTTTAAAAATACCTAGATATTTTTTCTCGTATGGCATTTTGTTCGCGTAGGCGTTGAACGGCCGTATCTAAATTTGACATTTTAACGAGTGTTTCAACATACCTCTGCAAAAACTCTAAACTACCTCACTGACGTCAGAGGTGGTGCCTCGTTGTCACGGTTGGGCATTGATTAAAGTGCCACAGGTCGCGGATTCGATTCCCACTGGGACTACTTTGTGCTTATTGGTACTGGTCTAGATGTTATATTTGTACAGTGGCAAAGGGCGTAAACCTGCTAACTCCATTTTTGGAGTATCTTTGTATCATTTACGTTGTAATATCGTACCAGCCAAATATATACGGCGTTGACAACGACGATTTGTGAACGACGATGTCTTATATACCTTAGAATAATTCAAGAAATATGTATGAATAAACATAATATTTATTTATTTATTTATTTAACTCTTTATTGCACACACATAACATTACAACAAACAAATAAAAGGAAATTACAGTACAAATGGTGAAGCTTATCTCTTTAAGAGATTTCTGCCAGCCTACCAGAGAAAGAGAAAACTGCGTGTTAGGGCAGACGTGTGTGTACCTAAATATACATAATAATTAATTCGATAATAATAAAATAGAGATAACATAATTTTGATACATATATCAAAATTATATATATTCCATTCCGTATTCCTAAAAAAAAATTGTGATTGAAAATAGGTAGTGAAGAAATCAACTTACATGATAATTAATTGTTTACAAATTGGTTCGATATTCTAGGACATACTTTTATTTATTCCTATAAATTATATATAGATAAAAGAATAAGATTTTATAGGACACCATTTAGGTTAGGATGCGGTAATTTTGAGGGAGTGAGGGAGGAAGATAGGGAAGGAGGGCGGGGAAGAAAAAGGAAAGGAAGAGGGATTCACGGTTACTTATGAGGTTGTCGTTATCATGTTTATCTATTGATATTTGACATTCGAAACTGACATTGATATTCCTATAATTATTTTTAAAATACCATACATACAAACATCATTCATAATGCTCACGCCTTGGTGCCAGAGGGGTGGGCAGAGACGTCCTGTTTTCGCTCCATGATACCACTTGGCGTGATGTGTGGCGAACAACATTTAAAAATACCACTTTCGGACAATGCCCTTTACGGCCACTTACAAACTGAAATAATTATTTTATTTCGTATTATAATTGTATATAGACAATTGCCACTTTACCGCAGCTTAATTTTATAACGTATAAACTCATCGCTCTTTGCCATGTATTTCTAAAGGAAGCGTTACACGTTTAAGCCACGTGTGAAATAAATATGTTAACTTTAAAAATGTAAACAATGTTAACTTAGCCTATATTTCATTCCAGATTCATAGTCCTATGAAAACCAACGCTATTTACGTCTCGGTAACATATACATGAAAGGGTCACCAGCAGCAAAAACAGGTTTGTATTACCATGTAAACTTTGCAGTCCACTTAGGAACACCATCTATTGTGTATTTTGTTTTCGAGACGCAAATGCGTTTGTTTTCATAGGACTATTAATCTGGAATGAAATATAGAGTCTTCAAAGTCCCAAAGGTTGAAATAAATGTAGATGTTGCTCTGAATACTACCTACCGTATGTTTTTATAGTCTTAGTTTTTAAGTATACTTATAAAAACGGCATCAATAAGTACGTATGTGCCTACGAAGTCGCGGGCACAGCTAGTTCATAATATATCCTTTCTTAACTTTGCTATTTTATTACATTGATAAGATATAAAATGGTAAAACTATAGCAATATATTGGAGAATCCATGTTACACCCTTTTCGCTGGCAAGAAAAGTAATAACATCAAACGATATAAGTTCCAACAAAAAACAATATCAGAATTCCGGCGAACTTGTTCTGTAGTGATTGTAATATGGGTGTTAACTGATATAAGAGCCGTTTTTAATCAAGTGATTATAATAATAATTGACGCCCCATATTCCTACTTGTTCGGAATGAGGTATCGTTATTTATGTACTTGTGAAAATATGGCATGAAAGATTAATATGAATATTCCTTTTCAAGGGATATTATTAACTATTTTAATGGGACTTTTATTTCACTCCCACTCCCACTCCAGCACAAAATATAGTCCAAACTCATCGCAATCTGAATAGTACCGAACATTAAAATTATACTTCTTTGTTATATTGCATATCCACTAATGTAATTGAAAACTAAAAATGTCCATAACTTTTGATTGAGTCAACTGATTGCGATGAAATAAAGCCTGAATGTTACTCCGAGTTAAGCCCTATATTTCTGTGAAAAGTTCATCACAATCGGTTCTGTAGTTTTTAAGTGATGCGTGCACAAACTAACAGACAAACATACAACAATTTCAAATTCCAATTTTTTTTTGTAAATATCTTCAATGTACAGACACGCGAAGTTTTATTTACTAGATAAATAACTGAAAAGTATACAAATACCTAAATCTATATGATTTGGAACATAACTAGTTATTAGGAAAAATAATTGGCAAACTTGACTGGTATTCAGCGACTAATAACAACCGTATTTATTCCGTTTCAATTTTTCCCAAGCCGGTATTTCTGGAGCATCGTCTTTGATGTGTTTATTGAGATGGAAGCCGCGCTACGTATGCAAAGAAGCGAGGTTTAGACTATTTGATCGCGGAATATCTAGACTGACATTAAATATATATATACTTACGAACAGGCTTGCTAACGATGTTTTCCTTCACCGTTTGAGGTCGTACGGGAAAATGTAAATATGTACCTACTCTTGAATACGTTACTCGGGGAAGACGAAGCGTGAAGGCTTCGAAAAGACTCAAACGTTAAAGGCTGCTACCATCATTATAAACAGAATTAAGCAATACACTTCTTTAGAACGTGAGGCAAAAGGGAAGATATGAATCGGTAAGTCCGAGGTCGATTCCAGAGATACTAATGGGCTTGGGGTGAATTCGTTGAACGTATATGTTAAGGTAAGTTGCCTTATGAAAAACGTGTACTTTCGAGAGCTTCGTGTAAAAGTTTAAAAATTAGAAAAATAAATGCTTGACCCCTTTGCAGCTTCCCCGATGACGTTATAGGCATCGCAAGCGGTCACCTAAAGTAACCTAGCATCGGAACGACTCGATGGATTTGGACGAAACAAACTGTATTTTAGATAAAAGAGATAATCTATGATTTGACGTTCAAAAAATCAGTTTGCGGTAAAAATAAGTTTCTACTGAGCTCGATTCACGAAACGTGCGGTAGTAAGCCACACTTTTACCCACCACGATTTTTTTAGATTATCTATCTACTCGCCATCAAAACTCAGTAAATGATCTGTTCATATAATAAAAATGGAAACTGCGTGACATTGAAAATATTTATTGTAAAAAATTAATAGAGGGGATGGAGGATAATAATAAGTGAGAATGCATCAAAATATTTTATATTTATTGTTTGTCTGTTTGAATTTTCGTTTGTGCACGCATCACTGACATAGAAAAACATTGAGTTTATTTTGGGTTAACCTTTAGACTTTATTTCACCGCAGTTAGCTCATTCAAGTAAAAGATTGCCAATTTAAAACGTAGTTGGAATCGAACTCACGAGCTCTGGCGTTGGAGTCCGATGACCACCAATCCACTAAGCCAACGAAGTGGACAATTTGGTAGTAACGGGCCGTGCCTTCCGCTTTGCAGTTTTTATTCAAGAACGACCTTAGGTTCTATGTCTAATGTACTCGTTGCTGATCAAACTCTTCAAAGATACTTAGAGTATAGCCTCTGTCTCTTATCTTCTCTGGGGACGAGGAAGACCTGGCGACACTTCAACCCTTCAGGATCTTTTGGGCCAAACTCCTGACCACCTACAGTGCCCCAAGCCAATTTAGTAGACTTCACATACGCCTTAAAAATTCTTCTTTGGCATATGCAAGTTTTCTTAGGATTTTCTTTCACCGAAAAGCTTACCATAAACCGTATAATAATTTTCAAAAACTCTATGATAATGGGCGGGGTTTGAAGTCACAACCTCATGAACGTGAGGCGAGTGCACAACCAACTTGGCTACCACGGATCCATAACCATGCATGATTTCATCATCAGGTTATTTTTGTCTCCACTGCAGGAGCCCAACCCTCTCTCATCTACCGGAGACAGGCGGAGGATTTGGCCTACACTCCCCGCGCTGGCCAGACGGGTTGGGGAGGCCTGATTGATGTTTTATAATGTAGAAAAACATCAGTCATGTATGATTTATCTATTTATTTCTTTTGGAATGCCTCGATTATACTAGCTGTAAGAACCTGTACCTTAAAGCTTTGTTTTGTTCGGGCCTGTACATTAGAAAGTAATCTCCTTCGCCTTTTAATAAGATTCAATATAAGAAATACATAAAAACGTTTCCTCTCCACCTTCGACGGAGTTCGTGGTAACTTTACACCGCCATTGTTGTTAGCCATCCCTCACATCCATCTACGAAATAGGACAGTAGTGTAAATAGCCCATCGGTCTTGACGACGGACTGCAGGAAATTAGCCCTCAGGTCCGAAAGGCAACACAATGGAATCATCTCACCACAAAGGAAGAGTCCATTTACTGCGCTGATTGATATTTGAGATAGATATTTGTGTAGTAACTGAGGGTAGTTTAGATATTTTTTTATTTGTATGATGTATTTGTCATTTCCCATGATGCCACATATGTCCTGAGTTAGTTTCAGGTTACACACCTTGCGGAAGTAGGGAATATAAAATACTCACGCCCTGGTCCCAGAGGGGTAAGCAAAGGTGTTATGTCGCAGTATGCGGAAGTAATATCCATAATGGTCACGCAAGCCAAACGTGTTGACCATATCACATTACAGTACAACTATGTTTATATTATACCCATACAGGTATGTATGGCCGGTGAATGCATATTTTACTTGCTATACATATCAATTAGGATATACCACGATAGAGCGGTAAAAATTCTGTCCCGCTATTGGTTGATTGAATTAGGCACCTGACGCGCGAACCGACACGGACGTGTGAGTGAAACTACAATAAATGGCCACGCAGTGTATAGAGGTGCATGAGTGAGAACAACAAAGCGGCAATCAATTTTGCATCTTTTTACTATTAAGTATTGGATTGAATATTTTACTCAACGTTTCGTATATTATTCGGGGATTGTATATTTCTGTCGGCGTAAACGAGGATTGCCGACCCGCCTTTGTTTTGTGGTCGAACTGTACCATCGGCACAACCCCGGCAGTCCATACAAGCGAACTACTACAACAAGCGCACTAGTTTGTGTATGGACACGTTTGTGTGCGTAAATTATGGTAGGGTTACTGCACCCAGCGCACGTACATAGTCGAACAAGAGAGGGACACTGTTATTTTTATTTATTTTTTATATCATAAACTTCACAGCATAGGAAATAAATTACTATTAGAAATTATTATAAAATTATACAGCCAATAACGAAGTTCAACATAATTACACAATTTAGATGAAAGACAAACTAAGAAGAAATTACAGATAATAGTAGATACAATGATAAATAGGACATTTGGTTATTCACCAACAATACAAGCACCTCTCTTTCTAATTTATATTGTCGATCTCTCGGCGTCGGGTCGATGGTTCGCTGGCGTAGTAACTTTGTACCGGAGACGCGGTGCGGCGCCAGCCCAGGTACTGCGTACTGCCAGCCGTGACCTATTTTGCGGGCGACGTAAAACTGGCGGGAGGAATCCAAATTGTCATCTTACTTTCGCAGCCGCCCAAGTCTTGCTTTTTAGTTAATAATGCACATTAGGATGAGATTGGCATTGTGTAGTATGCCGTTGTGTCCTAAACACACCCCTAAAACATTACCATACATTTTCGTTAGATGCTTTATTAAACATTTCACACACAACTTTAATAACGCCGAAAAGGGCAGAATAATGTGTCTGCATATTGTATGATTTATTCATACTCATGTAACTGCTAAATTAAAATACAAGCCCAGCCTTCATGATAGCGTGACAATAATTTTCGCGCCTGCGACAATGCTTGTAAGCCAGATTAATTAATAATGCGGTAAACCACACGCAAAGTTTTCAGATTAAAATTGTGCACTGTCACCATAGTGGTTAGTATTAAAGCGAGGAACAATAAACTGTGCCGTGGAAAACTTATTTTGGGCTAATTAATTTTGATTTAAGCAATAGATAGGGTAAACTCACGGAATTTATTTTGAAATGAAATGTAATTCAGTTGTCATTTTATTGAAAAATTACCCTTAAATCTACCTGAGCCGTGTACAAATATTTTAATTATCTAATTAAAAAAGTGTTATGTGAATTACTTTAAATTGAGTGTTACAGAAGATTACAGATTTACAACAATTAGGCATTTATTAGACACCCGGGTCAAATTCATTAAATAGTACCAAGTTGTAACAATAACCACAAAAAATAAATACAAATAGTTAAAACATTAGAAATTGTACAATGCCAAAGAAAAATAGTTAAGTCAAAGTTTAATTCATGTCAATTATATTGAGTTAATTGCCTAAGGTACTCATCTATGGACTAAAAACAGTTATCCAATTTGTTACTTAAGTAAGTTGACGATCTTTAAATAGTATCCTATTAAAAGTAACTTATGTCCACTTTGGACTTTTTAATTATCGAAAAGGAGCAAATCTCAATTTAGGTGTGATTTTATTAAAAAGATTTAACTAAAGGGTAAAGATTAAAACTTTGCATCTTAAGATACGTACCCAACACACACACGTGAAGGGAGTCCTAAGTTGGAGAGAAACTTGCTGAAATCCTGTTTGCTTCGACCACATAACTTGTAGGTGCTGGTGCTAAGTTTACGGAGACTCCGGGAAATGTTTATTTTTACTGTGGCCTTGCTTTACATAGGCACAGAATAATTAATACTATCGTCAAAACATTTATGGTACTTGGGACGGACATTTAAAGGAAATCTATTTCTAATCCGAAACTTATAAACACTGTAACAATTACTGAAGTGGCCAGTATACTTACCTGAAGTTTCCTTTCTGATCACCTAGTGTGCTAAGTTTACGGAAATTCCGGGAAATTATTGTTTTTACTGTGTCGTTGCTTTATAAAGACAGAATAAATAATAATATACTAAAAAAATATGGTACTTGGGGAGAATACTTAAAGGAAATCTAATTAGCCTTTCTACTATATTTTTTATATAGACTTTCTAATACCAAGCTTTTAATAGACAGTAACAATGAGTTCCGCGTTGTTCGGCAGACTCGTTTTTGGACAGAAATTTAATTTGGCAGAAACTAGATTAGGCAGAATAACAATTACTGAACTGGCCAGTATACCTGAAGTAGCACTTCTTATCACCTCTTTGGTCTAGTGTGCTAAGTTTACGGAAACTCCAGGAAATGTATGGATTACTGTGGCTTTACTTATTTAAGAACATAATATTGAGTTAATGTGGAAAAACAATGTATCGGACTTATTTATCTTAGAAAGATACACTGTAACCATAACTGAGATAGTCCAAGATACTTATTGACTGGTACCCAAAGGACGGAAAAAGAAAGCAAAGAAAAGGATAGAATGAGAAGCTATGGAGAATGCTAGGAGCGACTTGGACTACGTTGACGTGAGACCGAAACGAGTGCAGACAATTGAAGCAGGCTTTCGCCCTACGGGCGACTGAGTTTTTAATAATTAAACATATATAATAGTTAATGTAATTTATATTATTATCTAAGTATAATATAATGAAATAATTTAATCTATTATTTAACATTGTCAATATTATTTCATAATTTTCAGTAATAAAGAGGCATCTTATCTTAACCATAACTGAACTTACATACCTGAAGTATTTTTGATCTTTTTTGGTCCAGTGGTTTGGATGTCGACGGAACATTTTGAATGGTATTTTTCTAGACAGATGGAGGTCCAAAACGACCAATTGCGATTTTTTTGTTGAAAGAAGGAATAGCACGTACACTGCTATATATTACCAGCGAATGATTGACAGGACCCAATCGCGAATTTCTGGGAAGCAAAAGATATTATCTTATCGTATTTAGTTTGGGACTAGACGAGTTTAGGCTTGTATGGAGTTTTATTTATTCCACGTATATCCTAATCCAGACAAACCTATTTAGCATGACGCATACACATAAATATATTTTTATCATTTGCTATCATTTTCAACTGTCAGGTGGCAATGTACTTGTGTTTGTCGTTACTGGCTTATTATTTGCATGGGATTGAATGGTTTCGATGGCGGTTAGAAGTTCAATACATCGATCGTTACTCTATAGGATTTCTGTAACAGATATTTATTGTAATAAAACTTTTTTATTATCGACATTTTGGAATTAAAAGTCAGTTAAAGACCAGATTATCAGTTTCAAATGTAGTAGATTAAAATAGAAATTTTATATTTAAAAAATGTTCGTAAGTTTTCAGTTTTTTTTTAATTTATTTATATAGCACTCTACCAATCGATTTTCTAACTTACGATAGTTTAGAGATTCCCGAAAGCCTATATAAACTGTTTAATACCTCAATAGATAGCTTGTTTTAAGGGGACCAGAGTTCTAAGTTGAAATTACTTCCGCCCTTTCTCGTTTAGAACCCAGCTTAATCACCAAGTAGGTAAGCGCAACACTAGTATTTGCAGGCAGTAGTTTACCCAACAAATCTCCACCATAAAATTGATGTAGTGACCCTGTAGATATACCGAGGATTCATTGCTGGCAATCCCCAGTCCCTGATTGCGTGGGTATTTGGAAAAAATCTTTTTTTCCGCGACATTTGGTATGGTGTGTTATCGTAGATGCTTTTCTTCTTACTTGATTCACTAATTTGAATTGCGTGGGGAGAACTGGGTACTGGGTCTTAATTTAATTAATGGAGATTAATGAGAGAGAGAGAGGCTCCGAAAAAAGAAATCATCGAGGGCAGTCACTAAAGACGTAAATGTCCCCTCTGAATGTTTAAATTGTAAAAAACACGCCTGCAGCACTGTAATCTATACTATTGCTCAATTGCATTGTTAGGTTTTAATTCGGCAATAAAGTTAATTGAATTGAAAGTCTGATGGGTCTGTCTGATGGCGACTGTCTACGGCCGACGCTATCAAACGTTAACTGTTTCAATTCATTTGCCGAATAAAGAAATTAAATAAGAAATATTAAAAAAATCTAATTGTAATAAAATAGGAAGAGAACGAAATTTTGAGAAAGTTATAATTATTACCGGCAAAATTAATTTGATAAGTTTTGAATAAATATAACTTAAATTACTTTCAGTAAAGACAAAAGGATAATTAAAATTATTAATTTTATTATTAAAAAAATATAATAGAGAGGCGGAGTTTCCAAGTTTACTCATGCTGGTAATCACCCGAACTACGGAAGCGATTTAAAAAAAATTGCTTGAGTAGCTCATTTCTTCTTTAGGGAAATATCTAGACTTCTTTATGGAGCACACACCGTAATTCAACACCTAGCGTAATTCATGTAAATGTAAGAAAATAGTAATTTAATATTATTTTTAAAATAGTCCAATCAAATTCCATCTGCCGTGTGGCCACCCCCAATCTTTCCGTGAATGTCGTCAATGCGACTAAGAGATTGCACCAGGGACGGGCAGCAGCGTTCTCCTGTGTATATTATGATCATTACTGCGATCACAAATTGATGGCAAACCGTCAATAGACAGCCCACCAAAAGTGTCATTATATTGGGGAGGCTTATGTTCAGCAGTGGACGTATTTCTGCTGATGATGAAATTCAGTCTCATAATCCTGCGGTGTGACTAGATACGGAAAACACGTGATGCTCCTAAGTGCTCAAATATCTTGAAGGCGTACCGTAATCTCTTAAGGCGCGTTCACAATGATTCGCTTAATCGACGTGCGATTACCGACCGCGACGCGACTAATTCAGTCGTGCGGTCCAAACTGACGGCTCAATCTAACTTTGTTAATAGGATTGGAAACGGTAATCTGCCATTCATGACTCTTGTATAAAGCTATTTTTGGTAAAGTTTTTAAGTAGCCAATAACCTGGGCGACGGGGATCGTGAACTTTTTAAAAGGGCTTATTAATAATTATTAAATTTGAAAAGGGGTTTAACGGGGAAGGTAATTTGATTTTGAGATGATAAGAGTTCAGTTCAAACGGTTCAATAATTTATGAATAATACGTTATTTTGTAGCTGTTTTTGTTTGTTGCGGGTTTTGTTTTGTTTTAAAAGCGTTTAAAGTTTAATTTTTATTCCTTCAGACTATTATATCACGTTTCGTATAAATAAATTATATTTTTGTTTGTTCTAAACAGTCATTGTTCATAGCAATTATTGTTCAGAGCAGGTATTTTAAAGGCGGTGTGAGCTACTTCTGTTCATACCACATCAATGAAGCATGTAAGTCATATGTGCGAAGGAGACAAATACGTCGACGACACCGTCTTTAAAAAAAAAGTGTTTACATTCCATAACTGTTGAGGGGTATAATGACAAACAAAAAACTTTTTAGTTGATAAATTATAACAATTTTTGTCTCTGTCTCTCACTCTCTCTCTTACTGTCTAAATTTCTGCCTGTCTATCAGTCTTCAAAATTCAAAATCGTCTTCGTCAGCCAGTCACGTATTTAGTCAAGGAGACTTGACGCCACAATAGTGACGATATCTCTATTCTCAAAATAAATTAAAACAGAAATAAAGCATACTTTCTCAAGATGATATCTTATATTTAAGAAGAAAAATAGACGTTAAAAACGGTGACCGCCTCTTAATATTATATAAAAAATTATAACCATGAGACGTTCGTCTGACCTTATTTAATGAAGATCTAAAAATAATTATATGTACATTGTAGTAAAATAAATACGTTGAGATGTAAAATGAGTCTAAATATTCCACTTTGTCAAGTACATAGATTTTATTAAAATATTCCAGTTTTAATAATGGTTGTCAATTACAAAGATATTATATCATTATCATATCAGCCCTTCGACATCCACTGCTGGACTTTGGCCTTCCCCAACTATCTCCACCACACCTGGTCCTCCGCACAACAGCATATATGTACGAGAATATTATGTTAGACTATAAATTAGACACAATGACGTTCTCCCAAAATCTTACATATAGTTTTTATGTAAGTAAGGTACCTAATGGACGGAACAAGAAGCAAACGAAAAGACTCCCGTGCAAAATCTGGCCTTTTATATTTCGACGGGAGGATTCACTCGAACTTTCCATGCGCGCAAACATTAAATTGGTAACGTTTGGAACAGTGTCGAGACGCGGCATGTGGGCCGCACTCTTATTTCCGTCTCTTCCTTGCATTGATCTGACACTCGCGCTCGAATGTCCGGTCACTTTTTATTACGTGCTTCGAGATCGTAGCGTTATTTTTGTTACGTCACGGCGTAACAATGTACTGTACATGCGAATATTTATCATACCAGGTTAATATTATGGTATGTTCATAATAAAAAGTTAGTTGTGTTAAGTTCCCAATTTAAGTGAACTACTTAGTTAGCTTAGCATTACCGTCACTTGCTTAAGATTAAGAGACAATACCAGTTCATCGATTTTGTTAAACAAAAAGTTTTTGGTCCTATCACAGATTCTGTACACACCACACTATATTATACCAGTAATATTTTATTAAATATATTATTTTTCATCAACTTTTGGGGATTACGGTAATGAATATTTACGCTCAACGCTTGAATATTTACCCTGCTAAGTAATTTTCGGTTATATTTTTCGTATGATTTCTTTAGTTTTCAAGTGTCACATAAGTTTTAATACTTACAAAAATTTTCTTTTCTGTTCCATGATATCACTTAATCACTATGACAATAAGAAGAAAATAGTGCAATGTGCACAAACCTTTACGGATGAAGCGATCTACAGTGATTACCCCGATTTGTAACGCCTTGATGATCCCCTGGCTACTAAGCCTTTGGGGTTAGGGTTTAACCCCGCCCGGCTATCACTGGGGTTGTACCCCATAATGTCACGAGTGGGAAACGCGGATACAGACCATAAGACTGCTCGTGTGGGTTCGTTCCGAGACGCATTTGCGCAATAACCCATATCGGTCCATATAAATGAAGGCTTATCGTCCTAGCCAACGAAGTGTTTAGTTTTGTACAAAAATAAATAGGACAACCCTATCCGTCGAACTTGAAGCAGTTCGATAAAATAAAATTAAATATTCATACAAAATTATGCGATGGTCCTAGAGTTCTACTAATAGGGTTGCAATTAAAAAAAAATCTTAGTAGTTGGAGTATAAGGCATTTCTTATGCTTTTTATGTATAGGTAAAGACTTACAAGTTTTTATTCGTTAGACATACCTTAGACATAACAGATAGACGTAACCTATTAATGTGAAATCTAATAATTAAGGCTATAAATATATTAAGATCCGCCGAAAGGGACTTTTATTGAAAAGATTTAGTTGTATTTGGGCTGACAGTCATGAATCTCTTTCATCAATATTCAGTATGATTTTGGACATGGACTGGTAGGGCGGTACACTAGCGGGAGTGAAAGTTAAGCGAAAAGTTTTTTGGAAATCTATATGAGATTCATATAAGTAGAGCATTTGAGTGCGACGTTAATAACGAAAAAGAATTGAGGAACGAATATCGCACAATAACTAGTTCGTAGATTTAAACACATAGTGTTGTGTACATCATAAAGATATGGTGCGAAAAGCAATTTTTTTTTCATGTTACTTTATTTCATTATGGCTACGCTCTTGGGCTAAAGTAGGCCCAGCGTGTATCGCAAAACTCGGTCGCACCAGAGAGAGGCCTTGCTGAAATTATCTCAAAAACTGAAGGTGACAATATATAATACAATATTCCAGTTGATAGAATTTTATGTTTGGCTAATAATACCAAAGATTAGCTAAAACTTACATAATTTCAGACTCTGAGTACTGTGGTGTAGCACGCGTAGCAATACGTAGCAACAAATAATTTGATGGATGGCAAATAATTTGATGGAACTCCCTGTCAGCTTCGGTATTTCCGGGCAAGTACAACTTGGATCTTTTTAAAGGAAGAGTGAATAGGCATCTTCTGGGCGCTTCTCCTTAGGCCTCATCGTCACTTACAATCAGGTGTGATTGAGGTCAAGCGCAAATTCATCAGGATTAAAAAAATCTACGACGGAGAAAAAGTCTTATACTATTATTGAATATTGATAGCAAGTAATAAAGCAAGACACTCTACTCGTATATACCTATATATATTTTTTTCTTGCTGTGAAAGAATAAGTAATTACCGCGCAAGTACTACATAGAAGCTTGCTCCTCCTTTCACGAGTATAATAATTAGTAGACGTGACTAAAATTATGTCTACGTAGGAACACTAATTGTGCTAGGCGGGTGGGGTGCGACAAAGCTTTTAAGGGTTGAACCCCACTGGCCAGCAGCGCCTCACATTGTCTGTACAAAACGCGTGTTTTGTATAGGATTCAGCCCGCAACAGCATCACGCGTCCCAACCGCCTTTCATATTGGTTTGTTCATGGCGTACAGTTAACTGCTATAATAGGAATGTGTGCTGACTAGTGGAGCTCGACCATAATTCTCAGTGCGGCAACGACAAACGGTTTATTAAATGCAACTGATACCGTATTTCAAGGAATGCAGCGGCAGTCATACCGATAGTCCACCTGAGATGGTGGTCAGCCACTGTCGTAGATAAACAACAAGTCAAAAGCTGCAAGTGTGTTGTCACGCTGAGGATTCGGATGGAATATTACATTGGCTCTCTTCCGGGACAAAATAACGAGAGAAAAGATATAGAAATAAGTTAAACTGTCCTACACTTAACTGAATAACCATAAGGTGTAAAGTAAAATGCATTTGGGTATTTATTTTCAGAAAGTTACTGTAGCTACCCAACCGAAACCTGCACTAATAATAGGTATCTGTGGATTTATTTAGGTACCTACTGTACAGAACTTATTCAGATTAATTGATATTTTAGTTGATACACCAATAATAGATATTGAGTTGATCAATCTAAGTTTTAGTGAAGACGTTTTCACTAAAACGCAAAGTTGCATAAGTTTTTTTTTTTGTACAAGGAAACTTCCTAAGTTCCTCTCAAATCTTATCACCAGATATCACGTACCATACCCACTTTAACTTATCATATCTTGACCCCACATTCAAGATGAAAAATGACACTGCCCTTTACGCTGAAAGGATAGCCGTGACTTGGCACATCAAAGCTATCGTTTGCGCATTTATTTATTCATCCATAGCAACTACTCTCGGTTTGATTTTCGGGAAAGGTTCCAATCATACCTCAACGTACTAACTCCCTGCTTAAATAATTACCTAATTTATTTTTATTGAATTATCTAAAACTGTACGTTAAAAATCAGGTGTGGTGAAAAGACCGGGCTTAGGAGAAGCCCAGCAGTGTCTTTTTTTTATTGTTAATGGGTTTGCGCTTGGCCTCAATTTCAGCTGTTGGTAAGTGGTGATGAGGCCTAAGGTGGAGCGCGCTTACCCAGATATGCCTGTTCAATCTTCCTTTAAAACGATCCAAATTGTACTTGTCCGGAAATACCCAAGCTGGCAGGGAGTTCCATTCCTTAGCAGTTCGCACTAGGAAGCGGTAGTCGATAAAAAAATGACGTGTATAAATGTACCAAGTGTACTCATATGCAATAAATGATTTTGACTTTGACTTATGAAAAAGAAAGCAAAACGATTTGTGCGAGAGCGTGGTATGTCTACTACATAAGGATGAAGTCCCCCACCACGCTTGGTAGTCCGGTGATGGAAGGGGGATGGTAGAATTAAATCGTGTAATTCCTAAGCGCACTCCCTAAAATGTAACCTGTAGAATATCGAAAGACAGGCCACACTGCGACATGTATTATGATCAGGGCTGGATTATCCATTAGGCAGTGAGTCAACTGCCTAGGATAGGCAAGCCCGCGCCCGAGCCCTTTTTGAAAATGTTTCATCATATCAGCCCCTAGAAGTCCACTGCTGGACATAGGCCTTCCCCAATGAACGCCACCACACCCGGTCTGTTTGTGTGTTGAAAATGTTTATTAGAGTGAAAAGAGGAGTAGGCGTGGGCGTGGGCGTTGACGTGTGCTTCGGGTCGTAGCCGGATTGAAAGTGAGTAATCCACGCGTGCGGAGCATTGCATTGTGGTGGAGAAACTATGAAGCAAAGCCTGGATACATGCATTGCCTAGGGGCCCCGACATGGTTAATCCAGCTCTGCTTATGATGACTAATTGCTCCCAGCTGTTCATCAATTTCATATCGTGCTAGAACCAGATTTACCTGCAAATCTGCCGTCGGCATATCCTCTCCCGATAAGGGCTTTACACCAATGAACGTTTAACTAGCAATAACGCGACGACTCCGACGCGGCTTTAACTTAAAACATAAGTAATGAAGGGTACAGGAAAAACGATAAGAACAGTAAGGTCCATATTTTAATAACAGAGACCTTGCGAGTGTATTACAACTCAATTAATTTTAGACTTAGTGACTATTTAAATTAAACTCTATGGATTTTTTGACATTAATCTTTTCATATGTTTGAGATGAAGTTACCATGGATGAGCGATCAGGGAGCGGAGTTTCATGACAAAACAATTGGAATATCATAGGAACGAGACCACAGACGAGACATTGTATTTAACTCTCCGGCCGTTTTTTTCAAGCTACCGATATTCTTTAAAATTTATAACTTGATTAATCATACAAATGAACATAAACCAAAATGTACTAATAGGAATGCATGCATGCAATTTGAATGTATTAAACCGGTAGCTCCGACTATTACCATTGACTTGATCCATGCAAATTTATTGCAGGTTTTGCATATTTGATGGAGGATGAAGACACTTCAGTTTGTACCGACATAGATTTTGATTCTATTGCAGTATAGTCGTATAAAAACTGAAATATTCTTTTATTTAAATAAATTCATAATTCGTTTATTTGCACAATCAAGAGTTATACAGTATTTATTTTAGATCTAACATGACTGTCCTAGTCAGTATGGCAAAAACTATGAAGAGGGTGATATATATTTTTGTTAACTAATTTAAATCTAACATTTTGTCAGCTAAATACCTACTCATCAACTGTGTAATATAATTTCTGTATCAGTAGCTTTTCTACGGCTCTTTGGAAACGTTTGTCTGCATCAATTTGTTTTAGTTTTTCAGGAAGGTGATTGAATATTTTTATTGCCATAAAATATGTTTGTAGCTTTAGTCGAGAAACTGATAGACATAACTTATTTTTATTGATTAAAACATATCCGTAGCTCATTGATAAGATTACAGATAGGTAATTCACCTACCAACAAGTACGAGGGATAATAACGAATTAAGCAAAGTAATAACTGCCTTACCGCGCAACTTTTGCTTCTATTGTTATCTTACACCTTCTTCGCAATTCTTTGCAAGCAATTTTTTTGCTGAGTAAGGGAGAGTTGATTTACTCTCGTCCCTACACAAGGTACCCGCAATCACTTGAGTAAACAGCCTGCCCCCGACGTTGGCTGATTCTATCTCACGTAGATAGGGTTGCACCATCAGCAAATTTAACTATTGGAATTTTCCGCTATACGATCACTACCTCTTTTCTGTTCATTCGAAAATTAAATATCCCGAGGTGAAGTTTTGTACTCAGTTTGGTACTCAGTGCCGCGTCCACCAATTAATTAATCTTTACTAATATCATTTAATTTTAATCTGTTGTGATAGGATTCTAGTAAAATTGGCCCGCCTACCTGAGTATATAGGTACCTCTTACTATCCTCTTACATAGTTCTACCACCAATCACCGTATGTATGATACAAAAGGTTAAGTAATTAAGTCACATGAGGAATTGCATCCGACTTCTTAAGTTGGCAATGCACTTGAAGTCCTTCAATTGTTACACGAATCAGAATAGCCGCTTACGTTAAACCGATGCCGCTTCAAGTCCAAAAAAAAAACATTTAAAAAAGGCAAGGGCCTTTTTTCTACTATGGCAACCCTAGACAAGGATTTTCCGAACAAGCGTGCTCAGATCGAAGAGCCATTCCACGCCAATTGTTTGCGCGGTATTGAGCGAGCTCGCAATTATCGACTACCGCGCTATCTGCGATACCGAGTGCCTTAAGGAGCCAACACAGACCTGCCAAAAGCTTCTGGTGTTGCTAATTAGTTAACGAATTTGATTTTATACCGGCTAAGATCTATGAGATAGCATAGAGTTAAAAAGTGAATGGGACTATAGTATACAAGAGTCAAAAATACTGCTAGAAACAGCAACCGGTTTACGGTGTTACCGGTTTGATTTTCATTTAACTTTTTATATGGATAAAACCTTGTTACCGGTTTAACTAATACCGATAGTCAATCTCGCCTGTATTCAATTCAGTCTAATAGTATTCGCGTGTAAGACCGTGTATTATTAATGTATAAATGTAATGTATGTTCCCATTATCGCCTAGCGCATCTTGTGTGAACATATTTTATGCTAAGCTTGTTGTCGCTCATTGTTGGAGTCTCCTCGGAGTTTTTTTTTTATTAAAAAATATCGTTGGCAGAACTGAGTAGAAAATAATTGTAGTATTAATAAGCTATGATGTACTCGTAGGTTATATCTTATATTGTTACCTTTATATTTCTGTACCATTATATATCAACAGCGTTATATAGAGGTAACATGCTCATAAGGTTTTTGTATTTCGCTATCGCTAATTAACTGATAAAATAAAGGTTTTCTTTGATCTGAAGCCTTAATATTCTACACGATGCCTGCCGTAGACGGCTCAGCCCGCGCCCCGCGCACTCCATCCTGCAGCGACAGCGATGTTATTTCGGTAGGTACCATAATCGCAATGACCTTAAATAAGAAACGTTTTATGAAGGTAGATGTTTTGATACCCGTTGTAACGGTAGTATAGCGTAGTATACAGCTTTCAGACCGTGGTTGCATGTATGCGCCTTAACAACCCAATCTGAATGTTCACTCACAGAAATAATTAATAGAAATCGAGAGCAGCTTCCACATAAATGAATCGAAAAACCAGAAGCTTTACATTTGTTTGGTAATTTATTAATAAAGACTTTTTGTATGCATACGTTGCTGTGTAAGTCAGACTGAATGAATGAATTAATGAACAAACTAAAGAATGAATGAGTGAAATAAAGATGCTCTGTCTAATAAATCTATGGTCTAGAGGACGGTTCCCGCGTTTTTTGGAGAACAGTTTGTTGTGTATTTGTTTTTCAAAATAATGTATACTTCGGGCTTTGGTGTTTAGTAGATAGTATATTATACAACAAGTGTGTGTACACTATGAAGGAAACATATATAAACGTGACTAAGCTGATTTTCTTAAAGCAGTGAACTTCCTATATAACCTCAAACCTTATTAAAGTTTACTATCAACGTTAGTAAGGGAGTTCTGTGATTATATCAAGACACTAAAAATAACCTGGCTGTATAGTATAGCGACTTTTGTTTGTCCGAAGGACGAATCAACCAAAAAAAATATTTATGGTCTAACCTATAGATTTATGTCTAACCCATAGTCTAACCCTTTGAAGCCAGGCACACAGCAATGCATTTGACAGCCGAAAAAATCCTTGTGTGAACTCGCTACTCTCCAGCACCAGGTGACTTTATTTCAAGTACACTTATAAAATCTTACTTATTATAAAATCTATTTAGTATTCACAACAACATCTTCTGCTCCAAATGCCATTCTAACCATAGACACAGTTCACTGTGCCAAACTTCTGTACCAATACTAAAATGCCATAACTTCGATGTGTATATGTAGTATATAAAAAAAAATCATTGTAATCATTTTTTTTGTAGTGAAAAATGTACTATTAGGCATTATATATTTATATTTAATATCTATAGAATATTGCAAGCTACACCCTTGGGTAAATTTATACTGGAACCGTGTTGTATTTTTAAGATCATGTATGTTGTACCTATAAATTATGGCTAAATAAATGAAATGAAATGAAATAAACCATATCTCATGTTTAAATAAAAATTGTGTGTCCATGAACTCTTTGACAGAGTATCTATAATTTATTTATCAAATAAAAGGTTTTTCAGTCGGCGACTAAACGTTTCATCATTCGTTTCGTTCTGTAGGTCATTGGGGAGATGTAGGCATAGGTCATAGACCCCGGACCGCACAGACTAACATGCTGGCCCAACTTTATCGCTATGGGTGGTCACTCCCGCATGAGTAAAGCCCTGTGAACTTGGACGTTGATGGACGAAATACTAACACAATCATCAGTTTAATCCATCAAGAGCCAGTAAACAATGAATCTAATAACGTCGTTTTAATAACGAGCGTGTCCTCGGACGAATATCTAAATTTTGCCCTAATCTCTGTTCACACAAAGGGTATATGAGTTTTGAAGCGGCAGACAGGACGTGCGACAGAGAATTTTAAGACTTCATTGCGACAAAATATATAAAAGTTTTATATCCTCTCAGTCAAAAGACGAGGACCAAGTAATAGTCTCGTATCAAGAGGGTAGTTCTTTCAAGTATAGTTTCTATTAAAACTAAAGACTTTTATGTAAAACTTAATAGGTATATAATGTATGTAATAAAGGGCACTTAGTAAATAAATATTCGATTTCTCAGACAAACAAAATGATTAACCCAGCGATGCGTTTCGTATGAAAAAGTAAGTTTTTTTTTATGAAACTTAAGTACGGTTTATTTGTACCACAGGCTTTTCGGTGAAGGAAAACATTGTAAGCAAAGCTGCATATGCCAAAGAAGAAATTCCAAGGTGTATGTGAAGTCCACTAAATCGGCTTGGGGCACCGTTGGTGGTCAGGGGTTTGGCACAAAAGATCCTGAAGGGTCGAAGTGTCGTCAGGTCTTCCTGGCCCCCTAAGAAGATAAGATAAGTACAGTAAAAAAGCTGCTGGAAGTTGTTCTATTGTAACCGTTAACTATATAGGTGTTTCAACACTATTCATAAAATTTAAAGGGTCTCATTAAAATAAAATTTTAATGTTCTTACCACAGTAATCTGTTTCCATTCATCGTGCAATAAAGAATATTGAATTAAAGAATATTGAATTCAGTTAATTCAATATTCTTTATTGCACAACGATACAATTTTGATTTAGGAAAATTCAATTAGGTCAATCTTACTGTAACCATTGATAATCCGAACTTAATACGAACAAGAAGACGTCACTTAATTTTCTTGTTGTCATGGTGAGACCTTACGCCAGTTTTCAATTCCTTAACAGTTTTAACAAAACCAGCTTTTCCAGATGATACATCCCTTTTGCAATTAGCGATTTTACAATTTCAGTTGCTAATGTTAGCAATAGATGGCGTTGCATTCATCTCAACTGCCATTTTTTTTAATTTATTTATTAACCAATAAGAACATAATTTACATCGTTCCGTTGCAACAAAAACCAGACTCGGTTTGTCTGTGCACCGCGACGACTTACAAACATAATTTAATAGTCATATGTGCTAAGTTATCCATCTATCCATCTATATACATTGCATAATTAGTGACAACGGTCGAGTCGACACATTCACAAATAAAATGAAGGGTACAATATAAAATTTATTTCATTGTTAATAGAGTGTCGAAACTCATGGTCAGTTGATTTATTTTGTCCCTGCTTCACACTATTAGAACCAGTCTCGCATACTTTGATTCTGAAGGCACACACAAATTTAACAGCACTAAAATTATTTATGTATATCTAAGGCAATGGTAATAAGATGAAGACGAAACTTATTTTAATAATTCTATTAATTTTTAAATGTGCTCTTCAGACTAGAAATAAAAAGTAATAACCCGTAATAATTAAGCATAACAAATTAAGTAGGTAGTTCAATTTCTTATAAAATTATGTAAACTTTTGAGCCTCTAATACTTGATATTAAAGCAACCGAGTTTTTAGTTTGCTGCATAATTAATGCTAATGTATCTTCAAACTCAAATAAATTCTTACTTTCTTGGAAAAAACGTTTAGGCCTTATTTATTTATGCTAGAAAAATATTGCTTTTTCTGCGCCAGGTGCCGCCTTGATCTGTTTTAATCGGCCCATTGGGTCAAATTCTTTCCATTTAATTTGTGTTAAGTTAATTGTGTTAAAATATACAGTGTTTTATATCGGCGACAGCAAAGTAATTAAAGTCGTTTACAAATTGTAAAAAAATCTTTATTGAATTATTTTGCTTAAAATTATTTGTTTTTTGTCATGTCATGAGTAACAAAAAATTTAGAACATAGAAAAATAAGTTTAAAAAAAATAACACGCCTGTACATAGACACAGATAATACTCCTAACCTCTAAATAAAATAAGAAATAGTACATGTATTTTTCAGTTTTATGTTTCTGTGTTAAAAAATTACTAAATTAGGTCCTCAACATGGTAAATTCGAACTTCTAAAAAATAAGCTAATAAAAGCTTCCTCAGTTACTTTCTTGTAATTAACTTTCCATCACCGGCGCCGTTTGAACCATGGACTTTTAATCACTTTTTACTTTCGAACGACAATAGGAGTGAATGAAGTATTGTAATCGTGCAAAAATTCGACTTCCAGTTTTTTATGAAAACAGTTATTTACACTTATATACATATAGTCGTCGCAAAAACGAAAATTAAAAAAAAGTTTGTGTATGTGTGTGTCCGTCACCAAGTCTAGCGGCTAAACTAGTGAAGCAATTTGAATGAAATTTTATAACTGGGTTATTTCATATTTTGGGACTTTTTTCTAGATTAAAGAAAAACAAAAGATCAATTTTCAAACATATATTTTTTTTTCTTTCGAAAAAACCTGTGTCGCCGATTTCCTGGAAAATGACCATGTGGTAGAAGACTCTTTCATGTCTATAATACAGTCTATAATACCTATTAGTCTGGTAAAATTCGGTAAACCATACAAATTACTAAATTTTACTGTTTTTAACTTCTAAAAGTTATAACTGTATTTCTATGTGCAATAAAGTGTATTTTAATTTAATATTTATGTGCCATTTATTTCGACAGCTACACTAAATAACTTTGTTCTTATAAACATTAATTAATTAAACTACATAAAACCATTACATTAAATTAAAAGGGGTGGGCGATGCTGTGCAAGTGAGATGTCCCCAACTCAGCGAAGTGCTGCACCCGGAAGGTGCAGCGCTGGTTTTCTATTAGGGCCTAGGGTAGGGTGTCACAGAGGTTATGTAGGTGTGTATTATGTTATAACAAAACTATTTATCCCTGTAAATTATGTAAATAGATTAGTAAGAAAGTTGTGCGGTGTGGCCATGCCGTTTATTTCATGATTCGAAGAAGTTGTCGGCTAAGCTGCGAGTACCTATATTACTGCTTTACTTCACTGAAGGAAATTTATGTCTTACTAGTTTATTTAAGTGAGTTAGTAGCTCTGAGACTCTGAGGCCACTTCGCAGAAAATCGATAAGGATACATAACTTGCATTGAAATTGCACTTTACTGTTATGCATACACACGGCCACGTCAGCTTAGAGAAAGTATCGATTTCTAATTTTTCACTGCCTATATTATGCTTGTGGTTCAGTATTAGATCGGCTTAGTTTCTATTTTGAGGCGATTGCAGTCAGTAACGGAAGCTCTCTTTAGCGGATAATATCCATTAAACTAAAAAGCCTATATTTGCTAACGAATCATGTGACATATTCTGAAAAGCGTTTGGCATTTAACTACGATAATCAGACGCTGACGCGTATTAAATGTGTCGTCAAGGCGACTAAAGGATTGCACCAGGGATAGGTAGCAGCGTTCTCCTGTGTATATTAAGATCATTACTGCGATCAGCAGTCCGCCTACCAAGCATGATTATGGCTAATCCTCCAATTGACAGCCCACCAAAAGTGACATTCTATTGGGGAAGCTTATGTTCAGCAGTGGACTACTCAGCTGATTGTAACTTCGACCTATAACTATAAAAAATAAAATAAAATGTAGAAAAATATGTACCTAAACCTAGGTACACCAGACGTTGCCAATATGTCCTTGGGTATGTTTTCATGATCCAGACCCAATAAACATATACATATGTTTATGTGCATAGGTATTTGAGTATATATGAGGAAGTCACTACTAAGGTACCAATTGTATTCAAGAAATTAGAAACATTTACAAAGAAAAATCAGGAAAAAACTTCAGGGTCAAACATTGTCACAATATTCTATCAGTATTTTCATCTGTAAAATATTGTACCACCATCAGCCTGGCAGAAGTACTGAGGGCCTACTCCTTCTGTCAGGCTGATGGTGGCACAGTTTTGTACAGATGAAAGTTATCTCAGGCTATAAACCACAGTGGCTTAATACAAAATGGCCATCCGTCTTAGTGTCGAGCTACTCCATTAGAGTTGGGTACTCTATCAAAGAAACTTTATAGTGTTTACCGAAAACAATAGTATGTACATAGATTGATTATATACAAACTTGACGAGGGGGGTGGGGGAAGGGGGAAGACGGACGGACGGGGGGGGGGGGGAAGTCGCAGAAATGACGTGTATAAAATAATGCCTTCATACACATTTAGGAAAGATAGAACTTGAAGAAAGATAATTAAAATAAATTAGTAATTACGTTGTTACTTGTCTGGGAAGTTATAGCTTAGATGCAGAAGTATATAGGTCTGCATCTGTTCCTGTGAAAATATATCTTCTAAAGAAGAAAGATTGACAAAATAAGCTCTTATTATCGATTTGGGTTGTGAGAGTGACCTGATTAGGGAAAATGAGTAAGTAGTCGCGATTGTATTTTGCCCAACTCTGTCTTCAAGCTACCGGTTAAGAGAAATATAACTTCTAAGTTGATTGTCCCTTTACTTAAAGACTTGAAAACAAAGGTATACTGTTATCAAATACAAGCGAGTTCACATAAAGAATGCACTAGGTAAATACTCAACCAAACCACAAGCTATGGCAGCCTAGTTAGTGGTGCACTCGCCACACGATCGTGAGGCGGTAGGTTCACACCCCGCCCGAACCAACGAGTTTTTCGAAACTTAGTACGGTTTATTTATTCAGGCTTTTTGGTGAAGGAAAATATCGTGAGAAAACCTGCATACGCCATAGAAGAAATTCTATAACGCGTATGTGAGTCCACCAAATCGGCAACGTTGGTTTAAGCAGGCCTTATACAAAGATCTTGAAGGGTCGAAGTGTCGACAGCTCTTCCTGGCCCCCTAAGAAGATAAGATATACCAAACTATCACAGGAACTTCTTCCTTCCTTTTTTCAAGATTTACGTATTTGTCCACAGCTAAACCTAGTTTCTCTATTTCTAACCCCATACTGACCAGATATGTAAGATCCTAATGAAAGTAATTTTAATCCTGATTTTCGCCAAATGAAATCGTACTATTTGTAGACAACTTCAAATTTTTATAGAGTACTGTAGTTCTTGGTACCGTATGTTATTTATACGTTATTCTCTGTCGACACGCTTCGAATGCTTCCGCATTCGACGCTTTGATCTTATAAATAAGGAAACTACGCAATGCTACGAGCGCTACGCCGCTGTAGCAGTCGTGAGCAGGTAAAATGGTAATGCTATTTGATATTTTACATTCCTCTGCGTTTACCGGTTGTACTCTGCAGGGTCTGCCTGGGTGGGTAACGCTCTCTTACATATTTTCTTTAAAAATAAGCTCAACCTTTTGTATAATTTTATTTTCTTTGTATTGTGTGTTTGAATGTTTGTGTGTACAATAAAGTATTTTAATATATATTTCTGGCGTCAAAAAACAATGTGTGTCGGCAAATTATTCTGACCCAGAAAATCATCATATCGCTGTTAGATTCTTACAAATCTATCAGATAGTCAAACTTTACAATCTGTTAATTTTCAGAGAAAAATACCGATGGAATTAAAAATATATAATGTAACGCATACATTCTCATCGTGTAAAAACGGGACAAAACATTAAATGGCTCAGAGGTTAAATTGGTTGACTGTACCTCAATATGTAGCATGATAATATCATAATACACAATCTAGAACTTTACCTAAAATCCAGCAGAAATGCTTTCTAGATTATACTTACGCTATCTTCCTAGGATATTACCTAAATTCCGGAACAAGTCTAGTAAAATAACAAGCCGGATTTTGGCTTAAACCCTGGAATTTTGGCTTAAACCCTGCTTTTGCTATTATCCTGGGATATAATATATTATTGTATTCCTGTTTGAAGACAGAGCCAGTGTAATTTTCGACCTACGAGGTCAACGAAGTGTGGGCCTTGAAAGTTTGCATGCAATCCAGTGACCACAGGTTAATAAGTGGTTTTAAGCGATTCGAATAACCATAAATAAACATCTTCATATATCTTTCTATCAAATTTATTTTATTTTATATATTAAGTATAAAAAAAGATTACTAAGATCACAATACAATGTTTTGATTATGGACGGCAACCCAAACTATGTATACACAACATGGCCAGTATTGCAGACTATTGTTAGAAATATCTTAAGTCTATAAGGTATAAATGAGGATAAACATCAAAGGTATGTTTTTAATTTACAAATCTATTGCTTTTGTTATTGTTTTTATAGCATTATTAATGTCTTAAGGTAATATTCTCGCCGTGTGGTTCCGGTAGAGTAGAATAGGACCACTCCAACTCTTCCCGTGGATGTCGTACAAGGCGACTAAGGGAATACATTATAAAACATCAATCAGACCTCCCCAACACGTCTGTCCAGCGCGGGGAGTATAGGCAAAATCCTCCGGCAGATGAGAGAGGGTTGTGCTCCTGCAGTGGAGACAAAAAATAACCTGATGATGAAGTTAATATTTATTCATTTAGAGTTGAATTTATGACAGAAAATCACACGGCTTTTTAATTTAGTCGGGTTATGGATTTTTGCTGCTGACTCCACACCGGTATTACTTATCATCAAGATGTCTGACCATTTCCCATTTCAGTAAAGAAAAATAAATTATATTTTTTTCGACTCCCATTTCTTATAGCCTTAGTCATTTCTCTTTTTAACCGCTATCCATTACCATAACAGTCCTTTATTGGACAGTAAATTGACAGTTACAATTTGTTTAAGCAATATTCAAGGCAGGCCTAGAGTCTAAATTAATGATTTATTAACTTCCATCCAGTCAAATGAATTTCAGACGCAGCAAACGCTTTTAAAGTCATTAATTCATTTGAAAACGGTAATGATTTTCAATTAAACTTGCGGTTATTCTATTTAATTAATTTCAGTAACGTGAAAATCCGTTAGTAAGTTTGCATTCCATTGCATTTTACGACCTAGGCGGTCTGAGTCTTTTCTGCCTAAGCTCTGTCCAACATCGGTACCCTAAGCGGATTTGGTGGACTACACATACGCCTTAGAATTTGTTCCTTGGCATATGCAGGTTTATTCACTATGTTGTTCTTCACCGAATAGTCTGTGGTATTAAAAATAAACCGTACTTAAGTTTGAAAAACTCATTTCGTATTACGGGCGGGATTTGAAACCACGACCTCATGAACGTGAGGCGAGTGCATAACCAACTAGGCTACTCTTATAAGATAGAGGTTATAAGAGATTTCTTCCACATTTCTATTATTCGAGTCATCACTCATCCTGCTGGAGTTCCCAATATACATGTCAAGCCTATTTATACATTCCCCTTGGGGTAGCCTTTTATTTAAAAGCCAAAGTTTATTTTTATCATCTTCTAATCTCTTGGGGCCAGCTAAATGGATGTTGGTATTTTAAGTTAAGTTTTTGTAACTTCGTAAAGTATTCAAATTGGATTTCTTTTTATTTCATTCAGTTAACCATTTGAAGTTGTTTTAATGACTAAATGTCTTTTGAATATAATAATATATCAAGTTATGTGAAAAGATAAAGGTCATTCGCGGATCTCTGAGCTTTGGCTAAAACATACCACAAATATAAACTCGGGATATTTAGAATCTAAAAATAAACCAATATTAGACTAAATTGGGTAACACGGATTGTACACTATATTGTGTACAATCCGTGTTCCACGCAGGTTCAGAGCGGGATGTTTGTTGGACTTTATATTATGTCTAGAAATTATTTAACTTGGATACGTAACATTGCACCGGAAGGAAACATACATATACCTCATACCATCCTCATACCTCATATCATTTAGCATTTAAATTTCCTAATCAGCACAGCCTACATTTTTCTCTGGCATAATATTTTATACCCAAAGATTATCTGAAAGAAATTGCTTAAAGCGATAAGACCTAAATTGTACTATTTTAACTTTTAAAACTTGTAACTGTATTTGTTTGTGAAATAAAGTGTATTGTACCTAATATAACAAAAAAATCTAATTTATCTTACGTACCTTTTTGTTATTTTTTCTATTATTTCATTTACTTAACACGATTTAACTATATAACATGTAAAACACACTAAATTTCAGCATACAATAAACATTTTAACATGTCTAAATAAGTTTCGGTTTTGGTTTCGGCCGAAACTGAGACCGAGGCCGAAGATTCGGTTTCCGTTGCAAATCCTGCTTCGGTCGGACACTAGTTTTAATGGTCTCATATATGTAATGACATAAATAAAAGAACCTAATCCACATGGTGGCCATAAACGAACAGGTCCCAAACGAATGAGGATATTGCACATATGTGTAACAGGAGAAAACTACTTCGCTAATGAATACCAAATCTAATTACGGAGGGACCGAATTGGGTATATGTTTGCTGCTGGCACGACACTATTCAACAAATTGGCAAATGTTCTGCTTAGTATCTGTACTAGCAAGTTATTTAGCGGTGTTGATTGTCTTCATTTATTTTATCACATTATTTATAAGGACTAGCTGTGACTGCGACTCCGCTCGCGTGGACTAATTTTTTTAAAATAAAGTTGGAATTTCTTAGTGTTAATCATAATATACTAGTAAATGTGTGTGAGTTTTCGAAAACTATGAATTCACATAACTTTTTATTGAGTAAGAAATAAATGCTTAATGTTACTCTAAGTTAATCCTTATGTTTTTTTCTGAAAATTCCATCATAATTGGGTTAGTAGTTTTTTGTGATGCGTGCACAAATAAATAAACATACAGACCAAAATGTCAATAATTACATATCCTACAGCCCCCAAATATATTTATTGCAATTTTTTTCAATGTAAGTAAGTACACGCAATGTTTATATTTCCATTCGACAGGAAATATAGACATTGCGTAGACATTCGACAGGATACATCTGTCACAGCACCTACGGGCGATCCAGACGAGATCTGGAGTGGAGAATGCGAATAAGTTTTAGGTCAAGTGCAAACAATAAAAAAATTTACGAGAGATACTAAGCTTGGAAATAAACATTCCAAACGCAAGTGTGAGAAGCTAGCTATTTTAATTAAAGAACACAGTCACACGTCCAAACTGATACACCCTTTAATTACAAAGAGCTTTGTAAGGATCGAACACGGACTTACAACTTTGCCAACCAAGTAACCCGGAATTAGTAAATGAACTTGGAACTTTGTATGCCTAAGTCCACAGTTTATTTACGGAATACTTTTATTTCCCATATGTAACTCTAGGATTTTTATTTCATCTTCAGACTAAATACATCCTTTTATGAACATAAGCCTTATACCCAATAAAATACCACTTTTGGTGGGATGTCCATTGGGGGATTTTCCATAATCACCACGCTTGGCAGGCGGATCAGTGATAGCAGTAATGATCTTAATATGCACAGGAGAACGCTGCTGCCCCTTCCCTGATGCAATCCCTTAGTCGCCTTGATGACTCCTACGGGATGGCTCTATTCTAAGCCGAAGCCGGGAAACACAGTTATTTTTTTTTCTAAACTATCTGGGATATTGAGGCGAACAAAACAAAACAAAGTTTTTTAAATCGTTCGAGCCATTTTCGAGTTTTAGCGAGACTAACGCATGGCTATTGATTTTTATATTAATAGAGATAGAGATATATAGAGATATTGCAACATTACAGATATGGGTTATACGAAACCAATACAATATAGGCACAATTAAGAATACATTTATTATTGACTAGCTGTTGCCCGCGACTTCGTCCGCGTGGATAAATTAACATCACATATTATTATGATTAAATTATAATACCACATGAAAATGTTTTGTAGGAAGTTAAGTATTTTTCCTCTGTAAGTTAAATATTTTATCTTATGTCTTTACCCCTCCTCTTCGCCCTCACCTTCCCCTCCCCTATCCGTTCCCCCTCCCCTTCCTCTCCCATTCGACCTCTACTTTACCCTAACCTTCCTCTACACTTTCTCCGAATCAAGCCCCCCTCTTCTTCTCCCAACCCCCTACCCACACTTTTCTTCCCAGCCCTCCCACTCCACCATCTATCCCCTTTCCCTTCCCCAATCCCTACCCTGTACCCTTCCCCTTCCCCAATACCTACCCTCTACCCTTCCCCCATTTCCCCCTACCCCTTCCTTCTCCCATCCCCTCTCCCCTTTCTTCCCTCAGAGTGCTCCATTTTCCAACCAGTCTATTTGTGTTCGGTAATCGCCCCTGTCCGAACTTGAGGAGCATGTCTAAAAATACTTGAGCGTGAGAGTTGCCACCATGTTGGAGGTGTACATAATGCGTGAGGCGCGATTTTAGTACTTCCGATCATATTACAAAGTTCTTGAGACAGGCGTTTACCTCATCGGCAGTAACGCCCCGCGTCACTACCGCCAAAGTCTGGCGAAAGTCACCACAAAAATGACCCGAGATATCACCCATCGCACCCCCTCCGGATGTCCTGGAGCATTCTGTTCACAGCTTCTATAACGTTCTTGTGCGCCATAGTAATCTCATTCCAAAGGATCAGACAACAGTCCTGAGGATGCTATAGCGCGTCCAGAATTATGCCAGGGAGAAATTATTCTCCGGTGGCTTCCGGTGCATCAAGGAAAAATGTTTCTCCGTGCTGAAGCTCCACGCTTCTTACAACTTTGTTGAAACCACTTCTTGCCCAACTGTGAGTCTTGGAAAGTTATCAACTTGTTACTCACTATTACTGATATTTGCTGTAATCGTTTCTGCGAGACGCGGACGATACTTCTCCCACAACTGCACTGGGTTCGAGAGCCTACAAAGCCCACAAAACACATCGAACTAAATGCTCAGACGTCTTGTGTAACTTACGACTGCATCGGTGATGGAGTTTTGTCCCAATTTCGGTCGTCATCCAGGACGTGCCGTAGGGTGGTAACATCATTTACCTTTGAGGAACGCTCATGAGGAAGCGTCGCTAATAGTGTGCGGTAACAATCATCTCGTCATAAGACTTTTGTTCTGCAGAGAGTTTTCAACACGTTCCCTGAATAAATACTTTTCCTCGGAATAATCTCTTTTCACATTTCTCAATTAGAATTTTCTTTTTATTTCAGTCTTAAAAAGGTACTGCATCAAAGATTAAATCAGCTGGTTTTAGTAGACCTCTGAAATATACTATCTTTGTACTGCACTGAATTTTTTTGTTGCTGGTTTACTATTTGTTGGATAATTTTGGAGACTTTTTAGGGTTCCGTAGCCAAATGGCAAAAACGGAACCCTTATGGATTCGTCATGTGTGTCTGTCTGTCTGTCCGTCCGTCCGTATGTCACAGCCACTTTATTCCGAAACTATAAGAACTATACTATTGAAACTTGGTAAGTAGATGTATTCTGTGAACCGCATTAAGATTTTCATACAAAAATAGAAAAAAAATAAAAAAATTTGGGGTTCCCCATACTTAGAACTGAAACTCAAAAAAATTTTTTCTTCAAACCCATACGTGTGGGGTATCTATGGATAGGTCTTCAAAAATGATATTAAGGTTTCTAATATCATTTTTTTCTAAACTGAATAGTTTGCGCGAGAGACACTTCCAAAGTTGTAAAATGTGTTCCAGGGGGGCCCCTGTAACTTCTAAAATAAGAGAATGATAAAACTAAAAAAAATATATAATGTACATTGCCATGCAAACTTCCACTTAAAATTGGTTTGAACGAGATCTAGTAAGTAGTTTTTTTTAAATACGTCATAAATCGTAAACTACAATACTATTATTAAAACATCGATCAAAGTTACAACGAACTACTATAACTTTTATATTATGTTACTTGCTGCTACGGAACCCTTCATGGGCGAGTCCGACTCGCACTTGGCCGCTTTTTTTTATATATTATGTTATTCCGGGATATACACTGTCACTTTACAAAGTTTCGTCAAAATCCGTCCGATAGTTTATGCATGATGCCCGTACAAACAGAAAAACAAACAAACAAGAATAAAAAAAAAGTTCTATCATGTTCAGTTTTAAGTCTTACTGGTCAGTTTTTTTCCTAATATATTCAATGTACAGACTTTTTTGCATTTACGATTTTATTCTATGTATAGATTCATTTGTCTTAAATCGGATGAGATAAAGTTAAATAATTACATACTCATTTTTTTTATTAACATTTAATTTCAACTTCGCAACCTGTACCCGCAAATAAGGTAGGCAAATATACCTGTTCATTAGCCTAGGCAAATATTACTAACCAACATTCTGGGTTATGCATGTTAATTAGGTAGGTAGAGTCAGATAATTTATCACAAGGATACGTCATATTATTGTTAGTATTTAATTGAGGTTACTATTTAACCTGACATAAAAAGGGCTTTAATTAAATTGTACATAATAATATTGCAAGCACTTTTACATTTAATTTATTCACAGCAGCTCACTTTTGGGCAAAGGTCTCCCCCAAAAAACTTATCTTTCACGGTTGACTTTGTTCTATTCCGTGTTGTTCTTTCTTTGCACCTATATCTCAGAGTATTTAGTCATCTCTTTCTTCTACTTCATCTCCATCTTTTCTAACCTCAGATAGTCTCATAATCTTGGGTCTCCCAGTGCTCGTTCTGATTCTAACACGTCACTTTCTTGTTTTAATGTTCTATCTTGTCGTTCTGTATTATTTTTTGGGGTTTGTGGCTATTTATTTCCACTGGAACTTGCCAACTGGAAGGTTTATGTTGTTAGGTTGTCTTAATTTCTTATCGTCTGATTTCTCGGAAATTGTATCATTTATAATTACACTATATAATCTTAAGTACTAATAAATTATCTGCTCAAATAACAAGTCATATTGACCAAAACCATTATAATTGTGGTTTCCTTTATACCTTTACAATCTTCAGCCTATCAACATCCTCTGACACAGCCTTCCATACTGAACCACTGCAAGATGGATGGAAGACCTATGAAATAAGGTAACCGAAAGAGGCTAGATAATGAAGGAGGAGACCGGAAGTGAACTAAATCCACCCTCTGTTAACTTTGAGGACCCTGGACTTCCTATTGTATAGAAAATTCACGTTTCCAATAACATTTCACTTCGCAAGAGCCATCAATAACTGAAAATATGTTTTGAAACACCAACACAAAGGAATTTTCACGTTAAATGAGTTCCAATACAATTCGACAAGAATATTCATCAAACAAAACAATTGTATTGTATTCGTCTAGTCCATCCCTTATTGTTACGACTGTGATCATTTCCACTGAATGGAACAACACGGAGGACTTTCTTAGCAGAATTAATGGCATGTTTTGGCATTGGCATAACTTGACCGTTTCACATACTTCGTTATGATGTGATGGTTTCCTCCCGACATTTTATTCATTGTCATTGCCATTATGAAAATTACAAAGCTACAAGTACGTTGCCACCGACTCGAATGGAATGTTTCGTAATTACACTATAATTACACTCAAGCCGTCTTATGCGTGATACCTTTGGAGGGGGAAATTGGTAAGACGGTGTTTGAGTTCTGCCACCATTAAAATTATATAAGTTAAGCGTTAGGTAGGTATATTAGGCGGAATGGAAAAATACTTCAGTTCATTGTTCCCAACAGATGATTGAAATGATCATTATCACCATCAGACTTACTATCAAAATCCAGATAAATGACTAGGAATGGATTTTAATGGCGTTTTAGTGGCGTGGGCCATATATTTAAGACTCATCTTCTTATATTTAAGAAGATGAAGGATGATTATCATCATCAGATTCAGAAGCCGTTTTGCATGTAATAAACTATCTTTAAAAGTAGGACGTGAATCTGTAAGTATGGTATTAAATGAACAAAAATATGCCTTTGCAGTAAATTCTAATGCTCGAAGGAAGTTGGAAAATGAATAGTTCAGTTTCTCAATTTAGAATTCAGGGAGCTGTGACAAGTCACATGGCAATCTCAATTTCGGATCTGCTTGAATAGTTTGAATCAAGTTGGATATGTCAATAGCTATTATATGACTTTAGTGTTCGTGTAGGTAGTCGTAAGTGTATTTCCATTTCTGAATTGGTTTTGTAGTAAACTAATACCTACGCTTATGTGATTGAAATTTAGAACGCATTCAAAGAATCTGCTTTGAATTTGCGAGGTGCGTTTGTTAGTTTTTATTCAAATCTAATTAACCTAATTTCACAACCCGATCGACTTAAATCTAAATTTAGTTATGATCAATATTTTAATGTCTTGGACCAGATGATGGAACCAGAAGCTATACATTATCTAGCTAGCATATAATAAACATGAACACATGAATCCACTGTGGCCAACAGTAGACTTTTTCAGGCTGATGATGATGATATGAATCCACTAACTTATATAGGTTTGCTCTTGAATATTTCTTTTAATGGACAGAATTTATTCCAAGTTTAATTTATTCCGAATTATATAGTTCTTCTTCGTGATTATAGGCATTAATAGAAATCAATTTTATTTTTCTTATTTATCTACTTAGTGTCAAATTACCCCCTGTAGTGTGATAACTTCTATGTCATGCCATTAGTTTTCTGTAGATTCAATTGTATACCTACTTATTACGAAGAGAGTTGTATTACTCTTATATTGTTTGTTATATACCTCCTTCCATCGTGTCATTCGTCATTGTCTTGGGCTATTCTCGTCCATGAATTTCCAAGGGAATACATCACACATTCGTCAATGATCGACGATGATCAGTATGTCAGGAAAATGTCATTGAGTACAGTTAAGTGGGTAAACGTAGTGTTAAATATTCAACAAAACCTTATTGTGTTCGGATGTTAAACATCGTTGCGTATTCACACTTACGCTCGTGATGCGTAGGCCTAGCCCAGTAATGTGCATTTAGACCCTTCCTGATTCAATAAGGGCCTGTTCGTATTACCCTATTTCAGAGTCGATTTACTTCACTGGGAATCCTTTATCTTTTATCTGGTGCGTATAAGGAAATGGCGTAAGATTGAAGAAAAACATTAGAATAATTTGACGCAGGGTTTGAGAGATCTTGTTTTTAAATCTTTGACGCATTAAAAAACATGATTTCTCAAATCCTGCGAGTAGTAGTGAGTTACGATGGTAGGCAGCATGTGTTACTGCATGTTTTTTTGTGGGCAGCATATATGTGAAAGGACAAGACAATCGCAAGTATAGCACCTATACCAGAACCAACTTATTAAGGCCAACCTATCTTAAAAGCCGGGTTAATTATAATAATAATAAACGTCAAAACAATACCGATTACACTATCCTCAACTGGCATTATACGTGGCAAAAAAAACGTAGACACCATACAGATACCACACCACATACAATATTTACTTCAAAAGGCGACAAATCCTAAACACATGCCGACTCACCCGAAAATTCTTAAATCTTGATATCACCGCTAGCGCTTGATTAATTAAAATCCGGGATAGTGGCAATATTGCCACAGAAATGAGAGACAAATAAAGTTTTAATATAATAATAATACTTTTATTGGATTCAACAGACATATTTTCCATATCTTCTAGGTACATGGGTATTATGTCTACACTATGGTATTAAATAAATAAAGAAAGAAAAAATGCATAGTTTTCCGTTACACGTGGCGATTGAGTCCATATTGAGTTGCTCCGGGCTGATCCTACGGAATACACTGATTCCTTTCATGCACTGCACCGAAGCTCTCCACACCCACCAAGTTCAAGCCTCATACAGTCTTTCCTAACCAACCGGCTATACATATATATAGTTGAAAAGCCTAGACTTAGTCTTAACCATAGCTGCACTTCTGTAACCAACATTAGCAGAGATTTGAAACCTACTAATTTTACAGTAACATTATAACAAAATAGAACCTCATCAAGGGTATAATAAATCATTTTTTATATATTAAATTTAGGAGACAATCTCTTCCGCTCAAAACTTTTTATCACTTCGAGAGATTAATATTTTAATTATTCAACGAAAACTTTTCTTATTCAATTTGACATCTCTAGAGGAAAATTTATGTGAAGGAGACCGCAGACAGTTCAATGGGAATTCTAATCGACCAATATTGGTCGAAATAGCATGTAAATTGAAACAAAAGTCTGTATTATCGCAGAATACGTTATTGGGCAAGATAAAATACACAATTTGAATACAAAATACTCCAGCAATTCGTTGCTAAAAATAAAATGAACTGTTGAATCGTATAAATTTGACCTTTCTGCGGTTGACGTGACTTACAGTGTACCCTTTATTTAGAAAAACCTCTTTTGTCCTATTGTTAGAGATGTGAAAATAAAAAGTATTACATTAAAATAAATATTACTATCTAATTTATTGTGTTTTTACCCTATCATCCTCATTCATCCATAAAAATAACATTAGATTCTAGTGTATTTATGTACATACATACATAATGCTCACGCCTTGCTTCCAGAGGGGTAAGCAAAGACGATGGATCGCCACTTTGCGCGATCCTGACACACCTCACTAGCCTCACTTACATTCATCAACTTTTAATGCTCCTTCTTTTACTCCTCTCACTGCGGACCGCAGCCTTTTTGAGGACATTACTAATTTTATCCTTAAACATCCTCCTAGGACGACCTCTAGCTGTAAGTTCCTTCCTCATTCCAAAGTTGTATTTATGTTTGTAATATTATTTGTGTTTGATTTTTTTGGGTTTTGGATTTGTTCATATTTATTTTACAAAATTAGTTTTTTTTTCTTTACATTCTTTCCATGTCATGTAACTATCTGAAAACTATCGAAAACTAATATGAATATTTTACGTGAAAATGTCATACAATAAATGAAATACATCGAATCTACTTTACTCTGCTCGATATTCAATTTAAAGATGAAAAGAATAGCAATACTGAGTCGAATGGCGGAAATAGATACGAATTGGCATTCCTTACAAATATTCCAGTCATAAGGAGGAGATGAAATATGAAAAGATTCTCAGACTTTACCCTCAAGTTTCTCATGACTCATTAAATTTAGTGGTATGATCACACCCCTCTTTCCCCCTTGGGGTTCATCATCAGCGAAAATACTTCCACTGCTAAACATAAAATAAACAGAAGAAAAATAAAATAAAAATAGCCTTTATTTGATAGCATCTATAACATTTTATATTAATACATAAATAAATAAATTTAAATTATTTTCCATTAATAAGTAAGTATAATTATTAGTTTATTTATGTAATTGTATTTCTATCTGCCCTTTTCCGAGCAAAGGCCTCCCCCAGTTTCCTTCACTCCTTCCTGTTCTTTGTTTTTTCTGGTCCACGTTACTCCTTCCTCATTGATGTCATCTATCCACCTTTTCTTTGGATATGCATCTAAACCCAAGCCTTTCCAATAGAATGCCACTTTTTGTGGGCTGTCCATTGGGGGATTAGCCATAATCACCACACTTGGCAGGCGGATTGGTGATCGCAGTAATGATCTAAATATTCACAGAAGAACGCTGTTGCCCCCGGCCCTGGTGCAATGCCTTAGTCGCCTTGACGACACCCACGTGAAGGTTGGGATTGAATGCCTAAGTTAATATATCGTAGTTAGACGCCAAACACTTATCAGAATATGTCACATGACATTATCCGAAATGCTTACGGAGTAGGGCTTATCATAATAACTTACCCAAAGATTTATGAAATAGATTGATGGATTCTAAATCTCTTATGAAGAATACATTTGTTACTCATGTAAATTAATGACTAAGGGCTTTAAAAAGGTAGACGGTATAAAAGAGCGAAGTGCCAGGTGTAGTACCGCGTATAAGCTTAATGCTCAGCAGTGGACTAATGATCATAATATTAAGGCCGATTTATCACAATAAAATAATGCTGAATCCTCAAATATAAGGGCGTACAACGGATCCTCAAGCAGTGATTTATGAGGTTCAACCAAGTGCAAAAGGTACTTAAAACTGTTATCTGATTTGGACATGATGGATGTACTACTCATATCAAGTGTTCAACAATGTTTTGGAGCTGGAATACCTGGGACGGTTAAATGTTAGAATTGAAAGCAGAATAGATTGTACATATATTTCATTCCAAACCAATAGTCATACGAAAATGAACGCTATTTGCTTCTAGGTAACATATACATGAAAGTGTCACCAGCAGCAAAACAAGGTTTGTATTACAATGTGAACTTTGCAGTCCACTTAAGAACACCATCTATTATTTATTTAGTTTTTGAGACGCAAATGCATATAACTAATTGATTTCTAATGAAATGAAATATAAGCAATGAGTATTCTAATCACTGCCGGCTGACTTACTTCTTGTAACATTCAATAATGCCGTAATTATACAATTTCCTACTTTATAGGAAACGAATTTAAGTTGAAAACGGATTAGATTTAGAGAAACGGATTTTAAAAAATAACCTTTACTTCGTTACATAAACTACACTATGCCACTTCAGGCTTCTCTATGCATTACACTTTGGCTCAGAAATATTTTTGAATAGCCGTTGTTTTGAAATAGGCCAACATTGTTTGTTCCACAGTTCCACTTGTATTCCTCTTGTCTCTCGTCCTCTATACGAACAATACTTTACTCGAATAAATTCCTTTATGAGTATGCAACTTTGTATTCTCTTTCATATGAAGTGGCATAGCCTGATCAAAAGCTTCTATAGCTGATGTACTTCAGTTTTCCAATCTTTCGATCATGCTATATACTGAGATTATTTTATTTCCTTTTTTATAATTTGAATCGTCAAACCTGGAAGTAAGCTGAGGGTTCGCGGTTGGCAGAAGTCGAAAATAAGTTATCTATATATTGAACGGCAAATCATGCATTGCTGTTTTGATTTGAAGAAACCATAGTACAATCCTCTCAATGGAACACTGGCCAATGTTACGTCTTCAAATCAAAAGACAATAATGCATGCGTTGCTGTTTTGGGGCTAATATAAATAAATTAAATACAATAAAATTATAGATAACTAATTTCCGAATTCTGTTTTATAGATTTTTATGTTAAAAATATAAACTAATATAACTTGTGTCTAACAACGAATATCTAATGTAAAACGCACCAAGTAAGAGATCAAAAAAGCTGAACGCTTTATCAAGTTCCGTTTAAGCCGCCATTCTCGCCCCTCGCGTACATCTCTTCAGTACAATTGGGATGCCGTGACGTCACAGGCACGCGTGGTCGCTATTTAGTGGTCGTACACTGCTATAATTTTAGAGTCAAAATTTACATATCTACGGTTAACTTACAGTACTTCAAACCCACAAAAGTCAAAATTGAGTTTATTACAGCAAAGTGCACAACCCATTTTATTACTATCAACAGGCCATTTACTATTTTTCTAATAATTAGCAGTCATTTTGTTGCTATGAAGAGTTCTTTCAGAATTCATTGACTTAATTTTAGGAATTTTATTTCACATTTTTATTTATTCCTGTTATTGTGTTTTTGTTTTATTGTGTAAAATTTGATTTGACCTGTAACGGGAGTTATTAATAAAGTCTATGTAGAAAATTTATTATACTTAGAAAATTGAAATGATCACAAAATTAACTTCTTAGTTCGATCAAGATGCTAATGTTTAATGTTTAACGTTTTTATGCTGTCCTGTGAAGTTAGACCAATGCGGCTTGTGAGCAGGCTGAAAATAGATATGCATTTTAATGTTTAAATGTTTACCTTTGATTTTTCATTTATAAACAACCTAAATCTCTTTAGGTCATCAGTACGCATTGATGCTACTGGCGTCAAAGTGTGTCTTTAATTTTTTTCTGTAGATATACATTTGTTTCATACAATTTCGTAAGCGGTGTACAATGAGCGTGAAAGTGGACTTGGTCGAGAAGAGTCGAGCTACAGACTGGGTCGTGGTCTCGAGGACTAATGAGTGACCAGCTTGTTACCTGCTGTCTAGTGTTACGTTAGGCAACATTTTTTAAAGTGTCCACATTCAGGCCTCTAATTGCAATTGAAATATTACCATTACTGTGTTAAACATTTATTTCATAACATTTTCGTATAAAAGTTTTCACATACCTACACTTTTCACATAACAAAACTTTTCATAAACCGCTGATAGATGGACTGAGAAATACCATGTCGTCTGTGTATCTACGTGTCGCGCTCTTGCAAAATTTGACAATTACCCTACTACATATTAGAAATCAATAACTAATTGTGTAATTTTATGTTTAAAGCAACGTGAACAGTATTGACTCAATATGTACCTACTTAATTAGAGGTTACTTTAAAATTTACATTATAGATGCCCTACGATAAGGAAATGATCCGTAAACAAAATACAAGTTTCATACGAAATCTTCCGCAAGTAACGAAACATTTTATATTTAGCATATGTCATATCTTTGCATAATAAAATCTGAGTAAGGAAAGACATCATACATGGCTAACCTTTTTAAAAATGTTATAAGAGTACAGAGATATTCCACTCGTTCATTATGTCACCCTTAGGGATGCTGGGAGTATAAGTACATTAAATAGGCGACCAGTGCTAATTCTGATATTCCAAATAGGTAGTACTGCTATTTAGGCGTAGCAGGATGCATATTTCAGTATAGGTAGTTGACGTCTAATGATGAATGTGTTTATACACTAGTTTTATATGTTCTGTTTTCCTGCGATATGAATACGTGTTACTCGTATCTCTAAGGTAGCAGTGTTAGTACCTCACCTACTACTTGAAACTACTTGAACTGAGGTCAACTACTTACCTTTCTATTCACTAGTCGTAAAGTGCAGTTGCATGAAACTCTCGAGAAGCTAACTTTTTTCTCATAAATGTCCAGACTATAATGAAAAATATTACGTTCTCGTTTCATTAAGGCACATAATGTCCCGTTCGCAAGACGTCACTTACATCAGAAAAAAGTTTTTTTTTCTGAAATAAAACATGAAAGCTTTATTTAACAAAATATTAGTAAATATTTCTATATTTATATTTATTAAACTAGCTGTGCCCGCGGCTCCGCTCGCGTGGACTACAGGATCCGCTCCAATTCCCACTTCCGCTCCCTATCCCACTTCCACTCAGACATTAAACCCAGGTCCAGGTCCAGGTCCAGGTCCAGGTCCAGGTCCAGGTCCAGGTCCAGGTCCAGGTCCAGGTCCAGGTCCAGGTCCAGGTCCAGGTCCAGGTCCAGGTCCAGGTCCAGGTCCAGGTCCAGGTCCAGGTCCAGTCCAGGTCCAGGTCCAGGTCCAAGGCCAGGTCCAGGTCCAATTCCAGGCCAGATCCAGATCCTCAACTCTCCCCTCAGCCCTCCCCTCTACACTCCTCTCAACTCTCCCGTCAACCCTCCCCTCAGCTCTCCCCTCAACTCTCCCCTCAAACCTCTTTCCCTCGTCTCTCCAAATGTAGTCCTCGTAACTAATCCATCGCAATCCAAATTCCGACCAACATTACTTTGTTGCATACGTATACCACAAATTCATCGTAATCGGTTAACTCGGTCAAAAGTTATGCGAATTTTCAAACACTCACATTACATTGGTACCATACCCGCTCCCGCTACCGCTCACGAATTCAGTCGAACATTTACACCCTGCATTCTTCGCAGTGTATCGTCCAGGTCTAGGTCCAGGTGACCTCGGCTCGCGTGAACTACAGAATCGCTCCCATTCCCACTCCCGCTCCCGCTTCAGCTTCCGCTCCCGCTTCCGCTCCTGCTCCGGTCCCGCTCCCCTCCCGCTCCCCTCCCGCTCCCGCTTCCGCATCCGCTCCCGCTCCCGCTCCCGCTCCCGCTCCCGCTCCCGCTCCCGCTCCCACACCCACTACCCTTTTCCCACGCCCGCGCCCACTTCCGAGCCCACGCCCACTCCCACTCACACTCCAATTCCCACCCGCAGCTCCAAATGTAATCCAAACTCATCGCAATCTGAATAGTACGGAAATACTATTATGTGCAATATATTGCATACTAACCTTACCTACTAATGTATTTGAAAACTAAAAATGTCTATAACTTTTGATTGAGTTAGCCGATTGCGATGAAATAAAGCCTATATGTTACACCAAATTAAGACCCATGTTTCTGTGAAAAGTCCATTAAAGTCCGATCAGTCGTTTTTAAGTGATGCGTGCACAAACTCACAGACAAACAGACAAACAGACAAACAGATAAACAGACAAACAGACAAAAATTTCAAAAATGATCGAAATGTGTTCTGTTGCTTATCCTTAGATCCCCCAATTTTTTTTTTGCAAATATCTTCAATGTACAGACACGCGATGTTTACGATTTTATTTATTAGATAGCTGTGCCCGCGGCTCCGCTCGCGTGGACTACAGGATCCGCTCCATTCCCACTTCCGCTCCCTATCCCACTTCCACTCAGACTTATCCAGGTCCAGGTCCAGGTCCAGGTCCAGGTCCAGGTCCAGGTCCAGGTCCAGGTCCAGGTCCAGGTCCAGGTCCAGGTCCAGGTCCAGGTCCAGGTCCAGGTCCAGGTCCAGGTCCAGGTCCAGGTCCAGGTCCAGGTCCAGGTCCAGGTCCAGGTCCAGGTCCAGGTCCAGGTCCAGGTCCAGGTCCAGGTCCAGGTCCAGGTCCAGGTCCAGGTCCAGGTCCAGGTCCAGGTCCAGGTCCAGGTCCAGGTCCAGGTCCAGGTCCAGGTCCAGGTCCAGGTCCAGGTCCAGGTCCAGGTCCAGGTCCAGGCCCAGGTCCAGGTCCAGGCCCAGGCCCAGGCCCAGGTCCAGGTCCAGGTCCAGGCCCAGGCCTAGTTCTAGTTCCAGGTCCAGATCAAGATCCTCAACTCACCCCTCAACCCTCCCCTCAACCATCCTCTCAACCCTCTCCTCAGCTCTCCCCTCAACCCTCCCCTCTACTCTCCCTCTTTCCCTCTTCTCTCCAAATGTAGTCCTCGTAACTAATCCATCGCAGTCCAAATTCAGACCAAGATTACTTTGTTGCATACCTATACCACAAATTCATCGTAATCGGGTAATTCAGTCAAAATTATGCGAATTTTCAAACACTCAAATTACACTGGTACCATACCCGCTCCGCTCCGGTCCAGATCCGGTTCCGCTCCCGCTCCCGCTCCCGCTTCCGCTTCCGCTTCCGCTTCCGCTTCCGCTCCCCCTCTCAATCCCCCCCTCACGCCCACGCCCACGCCCACGCCCACTCCCACCCCCACTCCTACTCCCACTCCCACTCCAATTCCTACTCTCAGCTCCAAATGTAATCCAAACTCATCGCAATCTGAATAGTACGGAAATACTACTATAAGCAATATATTGCATAATAACCTTACCTAATAATGTATTTGAAAACTAAAAATGTCTATAACTTTTGATTGAGTTAGCCGATTGCGATGAAATAAAGACTAAATGTTAAGTTAAGTTAAGCCCCATGTTTTTGTGAAAAGTCCATCAAAATCCGTTCAGTAGTTTTTAAGTGATGCGTGCACAAACTCACAGACAAACAGACAAACAGACAAACAGACAAACAGACAAAAATTTCAAAAATGATCGAAATGTGTTCTGTTGTTTATTCTTAGACCCCCCAATTTTTTTTTTGCAAATATCTTCAATGTACAGACACGCGAAGTTTACGATTTTATTTATTAGATTAGTCATTATGAACAGATTTCTGTCATACACATATACATAATGCTCACGTCTTGGTCCCAGAGGGGTAAGCAGGGAAGATGTAGGTATCGCCAACTCTGCGCGATTCTGACACACCTCTCTAGCCTCACTCACACCCATCACCCTTTTCATGGATCTTCTTTCATTCATCTCACTGCGGACCCCAGAGTTTTTGAGGACGTCACCAATTTACGAGACGACCTCTAGCTATAGTTCTTTCCACAGTCACGCTGTAAATCTCTTTTGCGACTCTTCTTTCACTCATCATTTCAGCCCCTAGAAGTCCACTGCTGGACATAGGCCCTCCCCAATGAATGCCACGACACCCGGTCCCCCGCCCTCCGCTTCCAGCCGCATCCGGCCACCCTCTTTAGGTCGTCGGTCCATCTGGCGGCGGGGTGTCCCACCCTGCAAGTGTCGATCCGCGGTATTCACTCCAGAACTCGTCTGCCCCAACGGCCATCGGTTCTGCGGCATATGTGGCCCATCCACTGCCACTTCAGCTTGCTAATCCTAAGCTATGTCGGTAAGTTTCATTCTTCGTCGGATCTCCTCATTACGAATCATATCCTTCAAAGAATAGCCCGAGCATAGCCCTCTCCATAACTTGCTGAGCTACTTGGAACTTGTGGATCAGGCTCACCGTGGAATAGACAACGTGAAGACTTGACGCAGTTTTCCAAATGCTGCCCAGCCCAACTGGCCTCTTCTGTCAGCTTCCCTGTCGAAATTGTTTCTACCCAACTGTATTATCTGTCCTAGGTAGACGTACTCCTGAACAACTTCGATATTGACATTTTCGACGATCATCGGTCTTAGGTCAACGTGTGAGTTGGACATGACTTTCGTCTTGTCTACATTCATCCTAAGACCTACTCGTCTGGAAGAGCAGTTGAGGCTGGTCATAATTTCCTCAAGATTCTGCAGCGACTCTGCCATCACAACTATGTCATCTGCAAATCGAAGGTGTGAGATGTGTTCGCCGTTTATACTTATGCCCCGTCCCCTCCAGTTCAATAAAGACATCCTCCAGTGCGCTGGTAAACAGTTTCGGGGATATAACATCCCCCTGTCTAACCCCACTCTTCAACTGGATTGGCTTTGTCTGCTGATTCTGGAGTTGAACGGTCATTGTAGCAACGTTATACAGGCATATCAACACCTCGATATATTGCCAATCGACTTGGCATCGCTGCAGGGATTCCAGAACAGCCCATGTCTCGATGGAGTCGAAGGCTTTCTCGTAGTCCGCAAATGCAAGAGACAAGGGCTGGTTGTACTCTTCGGTCTTCTGTATAACCTACCACAATGTGTGGATGTGGTCTACGGTGCTGTAGCCTTTTCGAAACCCAGCCTGTTCCGGAGGCTGAAAGTCGTCATCGTCGTCGGCAAGTATATCTGGATTAGAGGTAACGGTTCTACCATCAGACGTCCTCAAGCTCGTCATGTGGCTCCTCCCAAGTCGCTTATCAAATACTTTCGATCCCTTGTTTTTCCCGATCGCTTCCTCTATGGAGCGTGTATTAGAGCGGCGGAGATCGAAACGTATTTGCTTTTTGACGCGCTTGTTTAGAATATGCCAATCTGGCGAAGACGAAGACATCTCTCGTCTCTGCCTCATAAGTTCCTTCTTTCACTCACATACTTGTTATATCATTCATAATGTACCTATAGAATAACAACCTCACTTTAAGACAGGATCTAAAGTAACAATTTCATTAGCAAAGGAACGATCGCATGGGACGTTTGAAACCAAGCATAAAATATTATTACTACCATTGCTTTGAAACACACATGATATTAGACAATCATTTTGGTCTCTGTAACGTCCACGTCTTGCCCTCGTCATGGGCTGCCTCTGTCAACTTCACGCTCCGATATTATATTTTATTAAGACCCAAGGGGGAACTATGTTATTACTATGTCCAAACATAATTTTCGCCGCACTAAAAGAATTTGGGCAAAAAGAGGTTTATGAGTTAGGGTCTCAACATAAATATTACTGTAATGGTATAAGAAACATAACGGTTTGCTAGTTCTGACCGCTAGTACGATGGACGATGACAGGGGTGCGAGTTGTGATTGCATGTCTGTAATATTTCAAGTAACTAAAGCCTAAAGAATAAGTAGTAGTTAGTAGTGATTAGTAACAGAGGCAATTCACATATTGAACAACTTTTGGAATTAGCAAGAGAATTTTTGGACAACTTATTGATTAACAAATTGTATTGTACAGAAATTAAACTTTTTTCAAACTTTATTCCTCGGAATTTGTGACTAATTGTATCTAGCGGGTACAAGTATGTTGTTATAATTTTATTTCTTAGCCTCGTTGATTCTAATAGAGTCTTTCCTTTGTTACAGATTCGATTACGCATCAAAAAATGAACAAATTACACAAATGGGAGTACCTGGAAAGCATTTCAAGAAGAAGGTAATTTAAAATAACAAAAGAAAGGAAAATCTCCTGAGCGTAATGTAACCAACATTTCACCATTATACATAAAAAGGGTTATTTATTTCTGTTGCAGAAAAATGGCGTGTAAAAGGATGAATCTGCGAAAAATTACATTTGCGACTCAAACGAAGAGTTATTATCGCTATCTGATAATTAAGAACATAGACATTAAACTCGGTATGACTAACGTATTTGGTAAAAATGCCACGTGAAATGTAGTTTCGGAAATACATCAAGATGGGTCAATCATTCACCCATGGCAACAACTATACAATAGTTAACTATACAGAGGTATATGATGTAATTAATGATGACAAAGACGTTTGCGCTGTAGCAGATGACCCCAAATATGAAAGTAGTTTTGGAATAACACTGGCTGTCCCAGAATGGGAGGCAATTTTTACAGCAATAATACTCACTCTTATAATAATCTCAACTATAGTTGGGAACATCTTAGTCATTCTAAGCGTGTTCACTTACAAGCCTCTACGAATTGTACAAAACTTCTTCATCGTATCTCTAGCTGTGGCAGATCTAACGGTGGCAATATTAGTGTTACCCCTCAACGTCGCTTATTCAATTTTGGGAAAATGGGTGTTCGGAATATATGTGTGCAAGATGTGGCTCACGTGCGACGTGATGTGTTGCACATCGTCCATTCTGAATCTATGTGCTATCGCTCTCGACCGATACTGGGCAATCACGGATCCAATAAATTACGCACAAAAGCGAACGCTTGAGAGAGTGCTTCTTATGATCGGAATAGTCTGGGCTCTCTCGCTTATTATCAGCTCTCCCCCACTTCTGGGTTGGAACGATTGGCCTGAAGTTTTTGAACCCGACTCTCCTTGCCGATTAACTTCCCAACCCGGTTTTGTAGTGTTCTCCGCTTCTGGATCGTTCTACATACCACTAGTTATAATGACCGTAGTTTACTTTGAAATTTACTTGGCCACTAAGAAAAGGTTAAGAGATCGAGCCAAAGCTACAAAGATTAGCACTATTTCCAGTGGACGAAATAGATATGTGCCTAAAGAGAGCGACAACCATGACCAAGATTCAGTAAGTTCAGAAGCAAATCATAACGAACACCAAGGTGTAACACGCCTCGTCTCTGACAACGAAAAGAAGAAAAAACCAAAGAAGTCAACGCCTAAGAAAAAGCCAAAGAAACGCTATTGGAGTAAAGATGACAAATCTCATAATAAACTTATAATTCCAATTCTATCCAATGAGAATTCTGTCACAGATATAGCAGATAATGTGGAGAACAGACAAACGTCCTCCGAAAGTAATTCTAAAGAAACGAATGATTGTGAACTAGAGGTTGTTCAGACCACAGAGGCAAAGGCTCCGAAAAAACCGAAGCCGGTCCAACAGAATGCTGTATACCAATTCATTGAAGAAAAGCAGCGTATATCTTTAACTCGTGAAAGACGTGCAGCAAGAACACTGGGAATCATAATGGGTGTGTTCGTAGTTTGCTGGTTACCATTTTTCGTGATCTATCTGGTGATTCCATTTTGTGCGAGCTGTTGTTTATCAAACAAGTTTATTAACTTCATTACCTGGCTCGGGTATATAAACTCTGCATTAAATCCTTTGATATACACCATATTCAACATGGATTTCAGGAGAGCTTTCAAAAAGTTACTTTGTATAAACAGTAAGTAAGTTGGATAGGTACTTTGTGCCAAAGTTGTCTGTATATAATGTAGAATCTCGTATCATGCTTAACTTAACGGAAGCCGCTGATTTGCTCAAATTGAAAAGTTTTGAATCATCCATTTTAAAATGTAGATTACAATAAGTTACGGTAATATTATTGTAATTAATGTAAATTTAAATAAATATGATGTTTATGATATTATTGTGAATATAATTTTATTATTTCATGTAAAGTAAATTGATGTACCTATTAAGAGTAGAGAATTATTGTATACTTCAAGTGTACATATTTAATTACAGGTGTAATCGTGCATAGCACATTAAATATATTAATATGTGTAAATATTTCATGAATATAACCGAATTTAAAATTGACGAATATTAAAACATCAACGAAATATGTCTTTGTTTAAATTGTACATATCTGGATTCATTGTAAAAATACATTCTCTGTTTGTATAATATTGATAATTATAAGTTTGTTCATAATAAAAAAAACGTATTATTGACTGTGTTAATAATAGGATCTAGGTAAGAATATGTTTTAATTTCAAAAGTAGTGTTAATTATTGTTTAAATAGATATCCCTTTTAAAATAATTTGAGCCCTAATTTAAAAGGGATATAGACTAACAAATGATAATGTTCTGGCCTTTTTAATAAAAAAAATATGTCAGTTACTGCCTTACTTTTATTAATATATATTCCTCATATTATTGGTCATATACTATTGAATATTATGTATCAATATTCATTTTATTAGACATAATGTTGTAGGTGACCTCGCAAATTATTGACTATAAATTGTTATATAACGCACATAATATTATAATACTTATACTTAATAGCAGTATTAACTTAACAAATACATTTTGTATTGCTTAAATGTCGCCCCCAGTAATAATGTCGTTAATATTTAAGGAACAACAAGATAAAACAAAATAAAGGATTACATTTACTTTACTATCGTTGATTCTCTTGGTTTATAGGGTTTTGTCAAAACTGACAGTTTCTTTCTCCTTCTTTAATAATTATGCAAAGTTAAATTATTCTTATTAAATTCCCAATTAAGTTTTGTAAAAAGAATTATCCGTAAACCGATAGTAGCGCCTGGCTAAAGCTAAAATAGTAATCAATAAATTAGAATAAAAGGAAGGGTGTTTGCCACAACAACTTACAACTCATTTTGAATCAAATATCTTTAAAACCTTGCCGTGTGTTTCCCGGCTAAGGAATAGGGCCACCCCTATCTTTCCCATGGGTGTCGTCAAGGCGACTAAGAGATTGCACCAAGGGCGGGCAGCACCGTTCTCCTGTGTGTGTATGTTAAGATCATTACTGCGATCACTAATCCGCCTGCCAAGCAAAGTGATTATGGCAAATCCCCCAATGTACAACTTACTAAAAGTGGTATTCTACTGGGGAGGCCTATGTCCAGCAGTGGACGTATTTAGGCTGATGATGATCTTTAGAAAAAAGTGTAATATAGAATTGTTTATTAATTGAAGAGGATCGTACATCTGTAAGGGCCTAAAAGTCCACATTATAAATCAAGATTTTCTTCTATTCTTCTTCTGTCATGGTACATATCTATTAGTGTTCATGCAAATATAACATCTAGCTTGATGAGTAGCCGTACGGTGCGTGCCGAGCGCAGTTAGCATCATCAGCTTAACTGAACCTAGAAGCAAAAGAAGAAAATAACCGAAACCCATCGATATATTCCAGAAACTATGTCAAATGTTTTAGTAATAAAGATTAACTACCAGTAAGTTTCGGTGCCTGCTGTTGAAACAACAAAGAAAATAATTCCATAAAGAAAAGAAAGAAATTGACCCCATATTTAACAAAGAACCAGCTTATTTACCCCCAATACACATTCCAAAGAAATAAACGTAAAGGAAATGTGAAAAGGTTTGACATTTCAAGCCTGCCCCTTCAAGCCCCTACAATTCGTATAAGATTAGTTTCGTTTCCAACTGCATGAGTTTTATGGCCTTTGTACCTCTGGGAATGTAAGAGAATTTGCCAATTCAATAAGGATCCCAAGTTTACGGAATCAGAGGCCAAAGATTTGAAAGGTAAGTTTCACTTGGAATTTATACAGAAATATACGTTACGTTAACTGAATTTACGAGGGAAACTTAAAGACTTAAGGATAGCTATTACAGAAGACATCACCGATTAAGGAGAAATGTAATTAAATAACCAGTAAAGTTTATTCTAAGTTTCAAAGCAACTTTTGGTGTTATTAGCTCGTTACTGATCGGATTTCTTTATACTTTGTACGTTGAACACTTCTCAAGAGACTCCCTGAAATAGAAGCCATAGACATTTAACAGAACGATGCATTTATTATTAAATTGCAAAAGATACGATTCTTTTCGTACAAATGAGAATATATTATAAATACGCCCACGCAATGAGCTATTTCATTCGATTCAGTAAAGTCACGTCCATCGGCGCGAGGCATAAAGCCAGGTGGATCCCGGCTTTGAATAGGAACATCTCAAAAATTTTCAGCTTACTAAAAACGGCATTCTATTGGTGAGGCTTATGTTCAGCAGTACGTATTTCGGCTGATGATAAAACCCGGTTTATCTGTCTTACAAACTTTCTTACGTACATATTATGAAAAATGTTACCGAAACAAATAAACTTTTTTGAACCTGCGTTTCTACTCTTGTATATTTAACGATGTCTTTAACTATAATGAACCTTTGGGTAAATGACGGTGACAAAAAACGAGTAGGTAATGTTAGCAAGTCTGTGGCTCATTAACATAAGAGACCTCTCTCTGCCGCTGAGACCTTAGTAACTGCCTTCAACTGTCTTCTCTCATTACAGTCTCGGACATTCGCTTGTTTTTCTTCTAAATAAAAAAAATGTGTCCCTATCTAATAAATAAAAATGTAAACTTGGCGTGTCTGTGAATTAAAGGTATTTGGAAAAAAGTTTGAGTGTCTAAGGATAAATAATAGAACACCTTAAGATCATTTTTGAATTTCTTGCCTGTTTGTCTGTTTATTTGTGCACGCATCACGTAAAAACTACTGAATCAATGCTGATGGAATTTTCGGAAAACTCACGGCTTAATCCGGAGTAACAAATAGGCTTTATTTCATCACAATCGGTTTACTCCATCAAAAGTTATACGAATTTATAATTTTCAACATTACATTGTTATGGTTAAAAGTAATGCCCGGCGGAATTTGGATTGCGATGGATGAGTCATTTGCAGCGACAAGGGTAAGCGGGAGCGGGAGAGGAAGGGGAAGCAGAATCGGGAGCGGGAGGGAGGAAGGGCGGCGGAAGGGGATTAAGACAATAATTTTCAACTTTATTTAATTCTGCAGTCCACGCGAGCGGAGCCGCGGGCACAGTTAGTTGATAATAAACTTTCTTATATTATTTGGTGCTTTATACAGACGTATTTATATAAGTATATGTAAAGTTATTGAAGTATTCAGTTATTATGGAGTCTATTATTAATAGATGCACTCTACCAAATTGAGGCTTTATCTAGAGATCAGCGCGAAGTCTAGGCGATGACTTACAAGTAAAGCTGCGGCTGGCCACACTGGCGTAGTGGCGGTGGTATTGGGATTGCATAGACTTAAAGAGAACCTTAGTAATTTCATGGGATTGTCTGGACAACTCTACTCCGAGGCGGGCAAGGGATGCCTGCGGTGAAACTTGTAAAAAGCATAGGCTGCACCTTGCCCGTAGTCTGCTACACCAGTATGGGGGTGACTTAAAGGTCAATGTTCTTAAGGCTGATGATGAGACCTTCCATAAATTTCAAACCACCGCTACTCGACTAAACCTGCCCAATAGCCAGGCTGGTTTAGATATTTAGACAATTAATTATTTAAAAAAAATTTAACATTACAAATCCTACTAATATTATGAAGCGAAAGTTTGTAAGTATGGATGGATGTTTGTTACTCTTTCACGTAAAAACTACTGAATGGATTTTATTGAAACTTTACAATAATATAGCTTATACATCAAAATAACACACAGGCTACAATTTATAAAGATATTGTGTGAATTGTCCAAAAAACATCCCATTCCTACGGGAAATACATAATAATTTGTTATCTTAAGTTGTCCACGGGGACGAAGTCGCGGGCAACAGATAGTTTTAAATAATCCATTGTAGTACAATCACTTCTTATGCTATAGACGAATCAGGCATTACTCTATCTACTCGTAGCATTCCCTTGCATTCAGTAATCAATCGTCCCATGCCGTCCATGAACAAGTCAGTGTTTAAAATAATAATTAAATAAGCAACACGGAGGAAGTCGCCATGGTTAGGCCTTTTTCTCTGAGCAACACGGAGGAAGTCGTCAGGCGTTCTTCTCTGCCGAATATTCAAGACCACCTAGTTGTGGACGAAGTATTTAGGCACCATAATTGTTGTTTCGTTGATGAATAAGTTAAAATACAAAATGTGATTAACGTGGGCGGCCACATATGTCGCAGAACCGACGGCCGTTGGTTGGGGCAGACGAGTTCTGGAGTGGGGACCGCGAATCGGCACTCGCCGGATGGGACGCCCCGCTGCCAGGTAGACCGACAACCTGAAGAAGGTGGCCGGTAGCGGCTGGATGCGGAGGGCGGAGGACCGGATATGGTGGCTTTCATCGGGGAAGGCCTATGTCCAGCAGTGGACTTCTAGGGGCTGCATGATGATGATGATGAACTTATAGCGTCGATCTCTCGGCGTCGATGGATAGCGCGCTGGCGTAGTAACTTTGTACCGGAGGGTGGCGCGGCTGCGGGAACCCATTAGTGAGTACTGCCAGACGTTCTCTATATCGCAGGCGACGTGATTGTCGTTTCTTTACGTAGTAATATCTACTATCATCTGGTAGGTATCTTGTGGTGGTACAGGTCATACGATGAAGCAAAATAATTTCTAGCACCTCATAAGTCACCTCTACGCTTCTACATTCATGATTGACACTAATTGGTTATTAAATTAGATAACATATGACTTTAAAATGTGCATCTGTTATCTAATTTTATAACCAATTAGTGTCAAGCTAAAAAATTTAGGTGACTTATGAGGTGCGAAATATTATTTTGCTTCATGGTATAAGGTTTAGGTAAGTCTAAGTGTGCATATGTGCATAGATTCCAAAAACTACATAATGTTTTGTATTGGCAGAACGCGACGTTAATCCTACTTCTTTCCTACTATCCTACTAATATTATAAACGCGAAAGTTTGTAAGTATGGATGGATGTGAGCGTTACTCTTTCACGTAAAAACTACTGAATGGATTTTAATGAAACTTTACAATAATATAGCTTATACATCAGAATAACATATAGGCTACAATTTATAAAGATATTGTGTGAATTGTCCAAAATATCAAGTAAGTAAGAAAAAATCTACAATCTGCGAGCTATTCTGCCGTGCGCTGCGAAAACCGCTAGAGTTACACATATGTAATGTATGATGGAAATGTTAAATAGTCCTACAAAAAAGCTACTCGAAATACTAATCGTGCGCTACTAACCAGCTAGTATTAAATAATCAATCGCTCACTCAGTATAGGTAGATTTGAAAAAAATTGCTGCCCAGGTAAAATCGCTTCTGTAAAACACTGTCACTCCACTACATTGTGAGTCTAGTTTTAGAGAGCAATCCCAGTGATTTGTTTCCTCATTTTATCCACCAAGAAAAACCAATATAAAAGCAATAGCGTCCGACCTTGCTTGTGATTGGTCGACACCGACAAGGATCAATCACACAGCCTGTGATCAACGGCGGTAAGTACCAAACACTTTGGTCGCAATTGGTACTGCGGATTTTTTAACGCTGAAGGTCGTCGATTCCTACTAAGGACAGACAAAGGTAAGAAGGCATAGAAGTTGCGGCGGAACGGGTAACTCTCGGACTGCTACGCCGGAGGTTGCGGGTTCGAATCCCGCTAGGGGCAAATGTTCGTATGATGAATATGAATGTTTGTACCCAAGTCTTGGATGTTTATATATTTATTTAAGTATGTCTATCCGTTATCTAGTAAACATACCACAGGCTCTGCCTAGTTTGGGACTAGATTATTTGTGTGAATGTCTGAGATATGTATTTATATAAAAAAAAAGAGCGGAGTCCTGGCTTATTTATGTATTATGTAAAGTATTTTAAATGGAAAGGCAGCTTATGAAATGAAATGAAAAGAAAAATTATTTATTTCGGAAAGATATACATTCCATATATAATTAGTAGGTATTAAACTAGCTTAGTAGGAAGTCATATTTTTTTCGTCAATTGTACAATAGAAATATTGGCTTATGGCTAGAGCTTCCATATTAGTACCTACTCGACATGGTTTTTTTCTTGTAAGAATTTTTCTCATGTTTATTGATGTGGCAGATACAACCGATTCTGGCAAATTGTTCCATCTGGATACGTTGCATGTTGCTTAAAACAATTCTTTGACGGTTCAGGTGACTACATCTTTGTAATCTTTCTTTCATTTATTTTTTTTACTAATTCCTTTAAATGATATATTTTTTTTGTAATATTAGCTTTTGTTATATTTTCTCAGCCGTGAACGAAACCTGTGGCCATTTACCGTGTGGTTCCCGGCTTAGAATAGGACCACCCCAAATCTTCGCGTAGGTGTCATCAAGGCGACTAAGGTATTACACCAGTGACGGGCAGCTGCTTTCTCCTGTGTATTTTAAGATCATTACTCCGATCACCAATCCGCCTGCCAAGCGTGGTGATTATGGCAAATACCCCAAGATACAGTTTTTTTTATTGTTGATGGGTTTGCGCTTGACCTCAATCTCACCTAATGGTAAGTGATGATGAGGCCTAAGGCGGAGTCTAAATAGTCCACGAAAAAGAACGTTCTATTGGGGAGGCTTATGTTCAATAGTTTTTCGACTGATGATGAAACAAACCCTCAGACACACTCTACCGATAAATTTGTTAGACCGTTAAAAGGATATTTTTCTTCTCGCAAAGTGTATTTAAATGACCTGTAAAAAATATAGAGGTCCATAATATTGAATTAAGTAGGCACCTATTTTTGCGTCATTTACTTTTACTACCTGCGGTGGTCCCTTATAACCCTAGAAATGACACTCTGAGGATGTTGTGTAAATGCCTGTTTACACTGTTTACTAGAGGCCACTGGACTCTTGCCTGGGATCAAACTAAAAGTGCTGTTTTATGTGCCTTTATCCTTCTCTACAGCCTGTTAATCAAGTGTTAAGAGCTATATCCTCGTTTTATCAACGTCTACTGCAATGTCAAACTACTAGATCCTGAAAGTATCTCAATTTGGTACCTCTGTATGGCATGCCTCGAAACTTTTTGAGATGGGTGAGTGCCGCACCAATCCGAACGTCTTGTTTTTGTGAAAATTCCATCAAAATCTGTGTAGTCGTTTTAACAAACAAACAAACAGATAAACGTACAAAAGTTCCATAAATGATCGAAATGTGTTCTATTACTTATCATTAGACCGCCAATTTTTTTTTTTAAATATTATTAATGTACTGACATGCGTAGTTTAAGTTTTTATTTTTTAGAAAAACACCCATATAAAGTTTCTGTACGATACTAAAATAGCTTTGGAGCTCGAATAGCCATTTTAAGACTTTATACTGCTTCGCTCGTTTTCAGCATATCAACAGTTTAATTACCTAAGTCGTTAATTTTCGTTTGAAACTTTTTGGATAATTCATTGGCAACCTAAATATCATAAGTATTTATTTTACTTTCAAGCCTTTCAAGTGCTATTTACCGAAGAACAACATAATAAATAATAAATAAATATGTTGGGACATTTTACACACGGCCACCTGATCCCAAATTAGGCAGAGCCTGTAATATGGGTATCAGACAGCTAATATACATACATAAATACATAATGTACTTATATAAATAACATCCAGTCACAAGGCAAACACAAGTGCTCATGACACGAATGTTTGCCCTGGGCGGGATTCGAACCCGCGACCCCGAGCTTCGCAGTCAGGTGTACTACCGACTAGGCTACGGGGCCGACAAAACATAACAGAATAACAATATTTTCTCTTCCTTTATTTCCTTCCTATTTACTTAATTCATTATGACCAATTACCAGTTGGTGGTTTGAGAGCTCCATAGCTCTTCTCGGCTGCGCCTACCTGGGACGCCCGAAGATGTAGCCCTCTATTAAAAGACTACAGCAAAATCTTTTACTCACAAATTTAAGCTCTCGACAAGAAAATCAATGAAAGTCCCTGAATAAAAGATGACTATACCATTATGAATGGATTTATCACAGAATAATAACAACCTTTGATACGTACGCCGTAAGTATCCAGAAATAGATCTATTAAGTCAATATACTTGACTATACTGCACCCGAGTTCGCTCGCGTTGTTTCGATATTTGACGAAAAAAATTAGATAACCGATAATAAAATTACATCTTCGCTGGAAAGGCAAAATTACTGAAGTGCTAATATTGGATTTTACGTTAAAATAATATAGTTACCAAATCAATTTATGTAGTTTTATTTCAATATCCGATTTCGAAAAACCAATTGTTTTTCACAATCTTATGTTTAGATATAAAAATATATACTTTTTAAATTCTCTACGTGTAGGTACTTTACTTTTGCATTTCCAGGGGCGTCATGCATAATGTACTATGTATTTCTGGACAAGTATAACTTGGATCGTTTTATAGAGATAATTTATATTCAAATACAAATCTTACAACTTATAATTATCAATCATTTATAATAATACTAGTAATAAAAGAACCAAATAAAAAAAAAACACTTAAAAACTTGTGCAGTTACTGCTCAGAACATTTAATTATTTACTAAATATTGACATTATTTAACAGTAGCGTCAATATTTAGTAATAATTAAATGTTCTGCGTGGTAACTGCACAAGTTTCATTGTGAATGTGAAAGAGTTGTGGCTGCTTGCGTGGTACAGAGCGATTGTTTGGAACGCTCCATCTAGTAGTACATAGAGATCGTTGGCCTTCCCCAATGCACGCCAACACACAACATCCAGCTGCTTCCGGCTACCTTCTTAAGTGTACTCATGTGTAATAATGGATTTTGACTTTGTCTTTACTCCCACCCACCTCATCTTCATAAAAACAAATATATGCGGACAGTTTCGTAATGAACGCTTTTTTTAAATTTCTCCTGGGAACTTGATGCTTATCTTTATGAAGATTAACCTTATATATATGAGCACTTATACAAATTAATACGCCCCACACTCATTCCATCACCAAAATCTGAGTGCTCTACCATCTTATTCCCCTTAGTGGACTTAGCTGGCGACCCACAGCTGCGCATTGTGCCGCACGGCGTGTTTATGCGAGATATTGTGAGCCCATTTTTAGATGTACCCGCAATACTGTACGAGTGTCTGTGCCCGTGTGCATCGTGTGAGCGATGGACAGCACGAGGTCTGGTACTACGACAAACCAAATAATGGTTTACCGGTACCAGTGAGGATGTTAGAATAATGTGTTTTAAACTGTATAATAAATAAATTAATAAAAACGCATGAAACGTTTCACTTCATCATGAGAGTCTGTTTTTCTATTTTCAGACACATACCTAACTAATATATTTGTGTATCTATTGTTGGATAAATTATGTCGATTAATATATATGTATATATAATATTATTATTGTTTATAATTTTATTATTTATTATTGCCTATAATACTATACATGTATATTAGTTAAATTATATTTCGATGCAATGTCAATTTCATTAAACAATCCAAAAACAATGAATTAAAAAATAATAATAATACTAAATCCTAATTGCACAGATAGCTGAAGACAGTTTACTACAAATGTCGGCGTTAACTCAAATTAAACTAGCAAGTCAGTCAAACAACCCGCCCAGAGTCGTACCCGGCTGAAAAGTACCCATCACGCTGGCGGCGTGTCCACGCTGGATCGCCAGCGAGATGAGCTACACCAGGCACGACTCCGAGCGGGGTCACCTGTGCACTCCCTCACACACTGCTGCAAAGCACGTATAAAGGCCTTCGCCTTTGTTTATAATTGTTATTATAAACGCGAAAATTTGTAAGTATGGATGGATGTTTGTTACTCTTTCACGTAAAAACTACTGGATGGATTTTAATGAAACTTTACAATAATATAGCTTATACATCTGAATAACACATAGGCTACAATTTATAAAGATATTGGGCCCGATTCTGAAGGCACAATGTTAAAATTTGACAGCGCAAAAATTTGTTTCGTCTTTATCTTCGTAATACTGTGTGACAAGGATAGCAACAGTTTTAGTGCTGTCAAATTTTTACATTGTGCCTTCAGAATCGAGCCCATTGTGTGAATTGTCAAAAATATCAAGTAAGTAGGAAAAAATCTACCATCTGCGAGCTATTCTGGCGTGCGCCATAAAATTATAATTTTAAGGTCATAATGTTAGTTCTTTTCTACGCCACGCTAATATAAGCTACTCGAAATACTAATCCTGCGCAGACGAAGTCGCGGGCACCAGCTAGTATATTATAATGGATCGTTTTTAAATACTAGCTGCTACAACATAAATATGCTGTCTGTTGATATGACGATTGTGTTAAGACGTGTTTGCATACCACTGTGAGTCCATCATTACTAATCCAGGCGTAAATCTAGATGAGATCTCCCACGATCAAAATCAATCTACCGACCCATATTAAGCGAACAAACTAAGCAAATTGATGCTGACGCTTGCGACGGCGGGTATGCTGGACTAAGTGATGTTAAGTCTTGTTAACACAACACGCAATGGAGTGTCAAATAATTACTATGACCCGCCTACCCCTCACATTTCTCCTAAATACCGAGTCAAACGCTATTCAGATATTGGTTAAACCAAATGGAGTGACGACCTGACCGTAGTAATGCTATTGATATCAGGAACTGGAGAATGAAAGCCAAAAAGAATAATCTGAACTAAGCTCAAGCCAACGCATGGCTGAAGAGCTAGATGATGATGGGTGATGACTATCTATTCAGGTTTTACCCTTATCACTCACATGTGCGAATACCTTCATACATTGTACCAATGTTTTTACGCATGTGGAAATGAAATAAAATGCAATTTATTTGCTGGAATATGGCACGAAAAGTTGATAATACAGCTAATTTTCCAACATATTCTGTCATATTTTAGTATTCATTATACACAATTTACCATTACGACAGTTATCAAATCTAACAAAAAAGAATATGCGTTAAAGCAAGGGTTTGTCAGTGGTGACCAAAATAAGCCTAGGCTCGTGCCAGGACCACCAGAGTTGTCTGACTCTTTGCTAAATTCGAACTCCAGATTTTACTACTATATGGGGTGTAAATGCGTTACGCAAAAGGAAAAAAATTAGTTCTTAAAATTTAAAAAGTAATTGACTCGTATAATCTTATTGTCCTAGATTGATAGATATCATTGTTTGGGGTGCCAACATTTCAAAATCAAAAATGTGTTTTTTTAAAAGACTTGTTTATTTTATTTTCTATTCTTATATTTTGAATTATCTGGCAGCATATCATAGATTCGAACTGCCATACAGTATGATTTTTTACTATGTATAGCCAGAAGTTGTAGGGACTGCAAATTGTTCTTATATATGTATTTCTGACTGTTCTATTATTTATTTCTTTTTGTTATTAGCATACTCATTTGCGAACCCATTTGCGCTTCGTCCTACACTTATTCACGAGTATCTCAGTGTTGCTTGCGATTTTATGACTGTCGCAATTGACGCACAAGTTTAGGAGGCTACGCGAAGATTCGAAGTTCGCACTCTTTGATGCACGTCAAAAAACAGACAGCTCGGAATATAGGTAGGTAGAGACTGTAGTGTAAGCTTTGCATATTCATTTGCGAATGTCGTTCTACACTTGTGGGTTCGCGTATTAGTGCGTATGTGATGGACTGGCTATGAACTATGGTAACTGCTCTTTACCCTAAAGAGTAGGGACAAGCCGACAGAGAAATTTATATAGGTACTACGTATTTTATTATTGCGTATTTTAAAAACTTAATGCAATTAGGAAATTTTGTATACAATATATAATAATGCATGTTTGTATCTGAAAGAGATCTATTATCCAGCCTTACAGAGTGCGAGAGAAGGCAGTAAGAGCGAGGAGGGCAAAAAAAATTTACATCAATTCTCAGCGGAAATACGTTAACTGCTGAACATAAGCCTCACAAATAGAATTCCACTTTTGGTGGGCTGGTCATTGGGGGATTTGTCATAACCACCACATTTAGCAGGCGGATTGGTATCGCAGTAATGATCTTAATATATACACAGAACGCTGCTGCCTGTCCTTGGTGCAGACCAATAGTCTACTTGATGACAACTCCTAATATATAATATAAAATATCGCGTATACATACCACAGTGCCTGAAGACAAAAGTTTTCAACCAGTGCGTCCTACCCGTAATTAATGACCTACGGCGCCGAAACGTGGACACTGACAGTGGGACTAGTCCGCAAACTCTAGTCGCTCAGCGAGCTATGGAAAGAGCTATGCTCGGAGTTTCTCTAAGGGACAGGATCTAAAATGAGGTGATCCGCCACAAAACTAAAAAGTCTTCGACATAGCTTAAAAAGTTAGTACGTTGAAGTGGCAGTGGGCTGGTCACATTTGTCGGAGAACCGATAACCGTTGGGGTAAACGAGTTCTCGAGTGGAGACCGCGACTCGGCAAGCGTAGTGTGGGTCGCCCCCTGGCTAGATGGAGCGACGATCTGCGTAAGGCGGCTGGCAGAGACCGGATAAGAAGAACCGAGGATCGGATTCAGTGGCGCGCCTTAGGAGAGGCCTATGTTCAGCAGTGGACTCTTATAGGCTGATGATGATGATGAATATAAAATAAATAAAAATAACATAAGTATAATAGACATACATAAATACACACATTCCATATAAGTCTGAGTGAGACAGATAGTGCTCTTTTAAAGATGTTACAGAAGATATCTGTGGGAAGATTATTCCACATCGGCGCGGCTATATCCCTCCTTAAAGATTTGTGTGGTCCAGTCCAAACGATGTGTTTAGTATGATTTATACTCACCACAGCGAAAACTAATGTTCTGGCGGAAGTCCATATCTAAACACATTATAGAGATCGAGATACCGAAACAAAATTGAGGTTTGGCTGAGTGCCTGCTTAAAAGGGGGAATATTTGCGATGGAGGCAGAGACCCCTCCACCGCCATATTTTGACTGTGACAACTCCATTAATTTTAATAACGGTTTTAACGCACCAGCGACCTGACCTAATCGTCTCAGTTAACAATTTAATCAGCCAAAAAATATGTCATGATCATGTTCGTGCGCCATATTTTGTCAACCCGGATGGAGACTGTTACGTTTTTTACAATATTTTGATAATATTTTACAGGTTACATGGTAGAATAATAAATACCTATTTTGACCTGTCTCATGTGAGCATCCTGCATCATTCACCAAAATATATTAGGTACTAATAAATATGAATGTGGAGGACTGGTTATTATTATACATCAAGTTCAGCGTGCGATTTTGATATAATTGGAAATTATGCAAAAGAAAGCAGTCAACAATAAATAGTTAAATTAGATTAGATCATTTTTGTAAAGGTTTTTTAACAATACTGACTAGTACATGTCACAACGTCTACACACATTTATACATAATGGTCCCAGAGGGGTAGGCAGAGACGATGTATCACCACTTTGCGCAATTCCATGTCGCAAAGCGACTTTCCTACGCCGCTTTTCGCTCCGCGATACACCTTGACGTGATGTGTTGAGAACAACATCATCGCCTCCGTATTGAGGTACCACGATTATGTCTAACAATTTAATAGATATCTGTGATTTGCAATTTATTAAATAAATATGTCTTATGTCCTTTAGTAGGTCAATCTTTTTAAACTAAAACCAGGCCTATCTCTTAAAATATTTAGCTTTAAAAATATACCTACGTGGCGCGACCACGATTACTGGGGTCAAGCGATCAAGTGCCGCAAAAACGATATGATCATTGTAGTAAAGTCCCGCGCCGCTCCACAATCCGAAAACGTAGGTAACAGGCCTAGACGAATCGCGTACGACTGTCAATGTGTGCGTGATTTAGCGGTTCAGCGTAACATTGACTTTCTTCCAGGCACGTAGAATTTAATTAATCTTGCATTGAATTTTGTAGGTAAGTTTTTGTGAAATTTAAAAATCTATCTTAGGGAGTGCGCCTTCTACTGTTACCAATTCTGTTCTCTATAGCACAGAATAAGCAATAATACTAGTACAGAAGGCGCATAGTAGGACCTACGTCCTACTTTTGTCACTTAAGGAATATTTATGCAAATTTCAAGTTTCTGAAGACATCACTTTGAGCCTTACCGAATGATATCAAAATCGCACGCGGATTCCGATGTTTACGTACTTATTGTAGTGAAACGACGTCTTGCTGGATAAATACTAGTTTATTTTCCACTTACCTACATATAAAATGTAACATAACATACAACATCTTTCCCATAAACAAAAGAAAATTAAATAGTACTTGTCTATCTATACCCACCACCGTTTAATAAAAGGAAAAAAAACTAACTTCTAATTACAAAAAATATATATGTGTACATAAATTTATAACTACTAAACACAAGATAGTAATACCAACTTTAGAATACTCTACTGAGTCTACTGTCAGTTATTTATTTTAAAGAGTTGTATACAAATTTACTATATGACTTACGCTATTATATGAATTATGATGAATATTATTGTTAAAATGTATTATAATACTAATAATAAAAACAATCATTTGTAGAAATGGCCAATGCGTTCACGAGCCCTACGTTTTGCCTCTCTATAAACATTGGTAACAAGACCCATGGCACCCTCCGCGCCAGCATCATCTTCACCACTTACACCTGGGCCAGCGGTAGAGGTCCGTGGACCATCGGCTTGTATCTCCTCCAGCTCATCACTAACGTCATCATCAGTATATTCTACTTCACTCAACTGTTCATCAATACTCGCTTCGCCGCTAGAATACCATTTGTCACCCGACTGTTTCATCACCAGGGAAATAGGAGGTAATTGTACTTCAGGCTCAGTATCGATGTTTTGTTCAGTGTTAGTTTCCATGGTTTCTCCTTTCATTTCTAGCTCCTCAATCTTTATCAAGTGGCGCCTGTTTCGTCTGTAAACCTTACCTGTATTGTCTGTAAGGAAATACGACCGTGGCTGTCGAGCTTTTGATTGTACACACATGCTTCGCCTGTTCGTTCCGTCAGCTACCACAACACTGTCACCAGGTTGCAGCTCCGGCAGTCGACGCGAATGAACGTCGTAGTACTCCTTACTACGCTCTCGGTTTTGTGTAATTTTCATGTAGTCTTTATCATTGTTACGTTCTGGGCGCAATTTTTCAGCATGGACTGGCAACCTAGTTCTTAATCTACGACCCATCAACAATTGTGCTGGAGAAGCTATGCCGTCCCTCGGTGTCGTGCGAAAATTGAGCAGGCCTAATTGAAAATCCGAACCAGAATAAATAGATTTTTTAATTAAATTTTTTATTGACCTTACAGCTCTTTCACTCAGACCGTTTGATTGAGCATAATTTGGTGAACTAGTCGTGTGTGAAAATCCCCACTCCTTACTAAATTTAGCGAATTCTTTTGACGAGTAAGCCGGTCCATTGTCTGATATAATTTCTTCTGGAATTCCATGACGAGAAAATTGATCTTTCATTTCTGCTATTACCGCTTTCGAGCCTAAATTTGACAATTTATTAACTTCAATAAAGTTTGAAAAGTAATCTACAAGTATTAAATAATACTTCTTGCCGATTTCAAAAATATCGGTGCCCACTTTTGACCAGGGCAGATGAGGTACATCGTGAGCGATCATTGGCTCGCGCGGCGGGCGCGCGGCCAGGTGCGCGCACGCGCGGCACTGCCGCACGGCGCGCTCCACGTCACGCGACATGCCGCACCAGAACATGACGTCGCGCGCGTGCCGCTTGCTGCGCTCGATGCCCTGGTGACCCTCGTGTACCCTTTTTATCATCTCCGGTCGCAACTCTGCCGGAATGTAAACCAGATTGTCTTTGAATATGACACCACTGACATATTCCAGTGATTCCCTGTGCGCCCAGTGCGAGCGCACCTGTGGCTCCACGTCGCACTTGTTATCTGGCCACCCTTCATTGATATATCTCACCAAAACTTTGCACTCTCTATCTTGCGCGGTGGCATCTACTACCTCCTTCAATCTATCCTTGCTGAACCTGACATGTTCTAATAGAAAGCAGGACTGATGGTCCACCTCCATGGACACCCTGTCATGCATTAATTCAGGAAGCGCCGCCCGAGACAACGCGTCAGCGACGTACATATACTTACCAGGCTTATAAACGACTTCAAAATTGTACCCTTGTAACCGCAGCATCATCCGTTGCAGTCGCGCTGGAACCGCATCTAATGACTTTTTAAACAGTGCCTCGAGGGGCTTGTGGTCCGTCTCAACGGTCACGTCGACCCTGCCGAACACGTACTGGTGGAAGCGCTCCACTGCAAACACGATCGCGAGCATCTCCTTCTCTATCTGGGCATACCTGGTCTGCGTGTCGGTGAGCGTGAGCGAAGCAAACTCGACTGGCCGTCCGCCCTGCAGTAGCACGCAGCCCAGCGCCTTGGAGCTGGCATCCACGGACAGCAGCACCGGCTCGCGCGCCGAGTACAGCGCCAGCACGGGCGCGCTGCACAGCGCCGCCTTCAGCTGCGCCACCACCGCCTCGTGTGTCGCCTCCCACACCCACTCAGAGTTTTTCTTTAATAAACCTCTCAGTGGCGCTACCGTCTCCGAGTAATGGGGAATAAACTTTGATAAGTAGTTTACCATCCCCAAAAATCGCTCCAGAGACTGCCTGTCAGTAGGAGTCGGCATCTCCTCGACGGCCCTTAACTTGTTTTTATCAATGCACATTCCTTTAGCACTAAACGTGTGCCCCAAATACGTCACTTCCTCGACACGAAACTGGCATTTCTCTTCATTGAATCGTATTCCTACCTCTCGAGCTCTATCCAGCAAGATCTTTAAGCGCGAGTCGTGTTCTTCCACCGTGTTGCCCCAGACGATAATATCGTCCACAAACGAGTCCACCCCCTCCAGGTCTTCCAGCAGCTGTCTAATTTTTGCATGGAAAACCTCTGACGCTGAGTTTATGCCGTACGGCAATCTCAAAAATTGGTACCTACCGAACGGTGTGCCGAATGTACAGAGGTCGGCACTCTCATTATCGATTTCGATCATCCAAAATCCTGATCGAGCGTCTAGTTTGCTGAAGTAGCGCGCTCCCCGTAGCTGGGTGGCGATCTCAGTTATAGTCGGGAGTGGATAGTGCGCGCGCCTTATCACCCGATTTAATGGCCGTGGGTCGAGACACAATCGTATATCACCGTTTTTCTTAGCAGCTAGCACAATCGCATTGACCCAGGGAGTGGGATGAGACACCTTCCTAATCACCCCCAAATCAACCATTTGATTTAATGTACATAGTAATTTATCTCTAACACCGATCGGAATTTTTCTAACTGGGCAAACAGTAGGGCTCGCATTTTGTTCAAGTACAATTTTATATTTACCAGGTAATTTACCAATACCTTGAAACAAATCAGTATAATCATCTAAAGTAAGTGATAATATTCGTTTAACAATTTCTAGTTCTTCACATGCATACTTTCCAAGGATACTTTGACAGTCATTTTGTGTAATCACAAAATCTATTGTATATACTTTATTTTTATATGACCAGGGGATATCGCATACGCCGGCAATAGGAATATAGTTCCCACAAAAAGACTGTGCCTTGATTTTACATGGTTTTATATTATTTATGTTGTAGCCTAACTTTTTAAACAATTTCATGGATATAACATTAAGATCTGAGCCAGTATCCAATTTAAAATAAGTCTGTTTTCCATTGCACGCTAAATATAAAGATTCGTACCACTTACTGTGTCCATTAGGTGACTGTTCTTCAAGTGTAGAAACAAAAAATAAATTGTTCTCATCGTCCTCCTCATTTACCTCATGCACTTGTTTGTTATTTCTCACTGGGCACATTTTTCTAAAATGACCGCGCCTATCACAAATATAACATTTAGCATACTTTGCTGCACACTGTGACGCGCCATCACAACGTAAATATCCGCACGCGCCACATAACTTTTGCACTGTGCCGCCGCCGTGATCTCCGCGGTCGGCCCAGCGCGTGGCCGCTGCGCCCGCGCCGGTCGGTCGGCCCCGGGAGCCGCCCGCGCCCGCCGCCGCGCCGCGCCCGCGCCCGCGCCGGCCTCGTCCTGCTCCATACACCATGTCAACAGCCACCGACTCACTGCCGCTCGTTTTTGCAACTTCAATCTGCCGGTTCTCCTCGTTGGACATTTCGTTAGCCTGACAGATTTTAACCGCTTTGTCTAGCGTTAAATCATCTGTCCTTAATAATCTATCGCGTACTGAACAATCCAAAATACCACATACAATACGATCTTTGATCAGTCCGTCTTCCAAGGTCTCAAATTCACAATGTTGGCTTAACAACCTCAGCGCGGTGACGTAATCGTCGATATTTTCGCCCTTCTCCTGGTTCCGGGTGAAGAATTTGAATCTTGCCATGGTTGTATTTTGTTTGGTTGTAAAATGTTCGTCAAATTTTTTTATTATTATTTTGATGTCGTCACGGTCCGGTTCCTTTGCGAACTTGAAGGTGGAGTAAATGTCGTACCCCTCAGGCCCGATCAAGTTAATTAACAAGCTGGCCTGTATATCTGTACTTTCCTTGCTTACTCCAGAAGCTTTCACAAATATCTGAAACTGTTTATGCCACTTCCGCCAGGCATCCGCACGACTAGAGGGTCCACCTTCTAAATTGAGTTCTGCCGGCGGTCTAGCGTGCTCCATTTTTCACTATTCACTAATTATTATTTATTAGCACAAATATACACGTAGTTCTCGATTTCTCATCGAATATTGCATAAAATCACTAATTAAAATGCACCGCTGTCACCATGTAGTGAAACGACGTCTTGCTGGATAAATACTAGTTTATTTTCCACTTACCTACATATAAAATGTAACATAACATACAACACTTATGAACTTGTAGCTAATTAAGACTTTAAATTGTTAGATCACTTTTCTGTCGATTTTAGTTACTCGTATTAAAGAAAGTAAGGTTGAGAAGAACAGAAAAGGCGGGTCTCGAAAACCTGAAACGAAATAAACAAGTCCTCTCAAATAGGTACTTTGTTCGAGGAGTTCAAATTCACAAGTTTCGAACTCCATCGACGGTTAAAAGCGAAATAATAATTGTCTGCGTCTACGCCCATTGTCTTTACTTCCATCAAGTTTGTAAATTAAATTTGAAGAGCCTAACGTTTGTTGCTCAAGTTCTGCTACCTATTTACGTATCGTTTATATTGTTTCAGATAATTCAACAACATGTTGCGAGCTTTTGTAAATGAAATAATTTGTTGTTTGTATGAAGTGAGGTCTCTCATTTATTGGGAATTCGTTTATTTTCTGTGATTTAGTTTGCGTTTATTTATTTGTTATTCTAAGAAATAAACCGTCACTGTATCATGTTATATCAAAATCTGTTCAACCGTGATGGCGTGAACGGGCACGTAAGATCTCATCTGGACCTTTCATTTCCTTAAAGACACGACTAGTTTAGGATAAGTACTTTTTTTTCTAATATTGTTTTTTTTCCCCAATGTACGCCACGACACCCGTTCCTCCGCCCTCCGCATCCAGCCGCTTCCGGCTACCTTCTACAGGCGGGCCACCAACAGATGGGGCGTCCAGTTAAATCAGTTATTTAAGTTGATCGTTCTGGTTACTTTTATCCTTATTGGCATTCATCTTTTATAAATACAATTTGGTTACTGCAAAACTCATAACAAGTAGGGCATTCCATCTTAATTCCTAAAATTGGATTATAAACGAACAGAAAAGTAGGTATTAGAATCGAGGGTTCCGTAAATGATTTTTACTATGGACAAAAGAAGTTAGTGTGTTACAAGAATTTTGCCATTCGTAGATGCAATGTATACTGACCTGAACTGACTACTTATCTTATCTTATCTTCTTAGGGGGCCAGGAAGACCTGGCGACACTTCGACCCTTCAGGATCTTTTGTGCCAAACCCCTGACCACCAACGGTGCCCCAAGCCGATTTGGTGGACTTCACATACGCCTCAGAATTTCTTCTTCGGCATATGCAGATTTCCTTACGATGTTTTCCTTCACCGAAAAGCCTGTGGTATTATAAATAAATCGTACTTAAGTTTCGTAAAACTCATTGGTACGGGCGGGGTGTGAACCCACGACCTCATGAACGTGAGGCGAGTGCACATCTAACCGGCTACCACGGCTCACTACTGACTGCTTAGTACTCCATATTAATTAATTATACATCTCTTAATGTATAATTAATTTATAAGATTATATTGTAGTAATCAGAGCTACAATAACATTTTGGGAGCGGATACGTCCCTTCCTCCTCCTTGCTACCCTCACCTTCCTCCCGTCCATCTTCCCTCCCCTTCCCAAATTTCTACCCCTTATTTTCTTTATCCTGTCCCTCTCTATCTGACCTCTACCTTCTTGCCCCTACTACACCCCCACCTTCCTTTTCCTTCCACGTATTCATTTTATTTACATCCCATCTTCCAAAAACGATTATCGTTTCTTAAATAAGTGCGAGCAAAGTAGGGATTTTCTAAATCGGACTTTCATAGAGATGTAATGAGATTTAAATTAGGAACCTCAACATTGTTGCTTAGTGTTTCGCGACCTAAAGAAATCAAATGCAAATACTGTATGAAAAAAGTGACTGGTCGGTTGGCATGGCAGGCGCGCCGGCCGGCTGTTTTAAAAAGATAAAAAATAAAAAACGCGCGAACTACGTCCAAGTCCTCTACACTCACAGACAGTTTGGGCGTATACTGTCCCTTGTTCGCAAAATGTCACGTCACAGCTTCGCAAAAAGCCCCTTTCGCAGTAAGTGCAAATTAATTGTAACTTTACTACTACTTTAAAGACTGGTCGTCTGTAGTAATGGTTATTAATATTTTGGTCTCCAGAATCAAATTCCACGAAATAATGAAATATCAGAAGTTCGATACTGAATACCTATTTCTAGTTAATTTCCACGGACCTCTAAAACATCGAAGGAAAGCTACCAGGAATAGCTGACCCTACTGAATATTTATGAAAGCCGTGGAATCTTTGCAAAATTACTGAGAAGCAGTCTCAATTTTTGAGGATTTTTATTTATAACGACGAAAATAATGAACTCGTTTTTTTTTTTAATTTGACCATTATCAGATTTAATTTACTTCTTTTTGAAAGAGGCCCAAAGACTCCATCGCCTATTAAAAAAGGAATTTCGCGCCCCATGAGGCGCCTACCAAAAAGTTTTTATTTTCATTACGTCACGTCACCATACAATGCGAACTTTACTATACATATGATCGGGTATCATCTGACTGCCGATGCCGGTCTGTATCACTGAAGCATTTCAATCACAACTACAAAAAAAAACAGAGTAAGTATAGACGCTGATTTTTATTCACACCGAAATATTGTAAACAAAGCTTATAATACTTAATAATGCAAAGCATTGCACTATCCGAATCATATTTATCCGAAATTAAACTTGATTAATATTTTTCTAACAATGAGAAAAAATTATTTTTTTCATAAATTACATTGGTATATTTAATTATAACGAGAAAAAAATAATTTTTGAAGCAACTAATGGTAACACAGCTGGGGTGGTTAAGTCAAGATTAAGCTGTAGTTTGTTCTGACAAGAAAATAATACGTGGCCTTTGTTTGGAACAGAACCAACCAAATAGGTTTGATTTTCTAAAGCTATCAATTCATTACAAATATTTTACAACCGAAACAAGACGCTGTTTTATTCTTCACATTAGGGCAAAAATATACAGTCCACACGATCCTAACATTGGTCGCTGGTTCAAATCCGGCTCGAAGGACCAATGTTGGTGTGAAGTGAATAATGTGAAGAATAAAACAGTGTCTTGTTTCGGTTGTAAAATATTTCTAATGAATTGACAGCTAATACACAATCCATAGAAAATATAAACCTATTTGGTTTGGCTCTGTTCCAAACAGCCTTTTTTTTAAGTTTTAGATGCTGATGACAATGGCGTTTGTCCGCGACTTCATACGAATAAGGAAAAATACATTAAAATATACAAAAGTAACGAAATAATAGTTCATCTTTTGCCTTATCATAATATTATACTTTAACTAACAGACATTCAAAAATATTTATTGGACACCACTGATCATAAATAGTACTTGCTGTTTTTTTTTTGTTTCTAATCAATGTAGGGACACGTAATTTTTTAGTAATTTATTATTATTTTGATTTTCCTGAAATATTATGGTTTAAGAACCCCTGAATTGTCACTTTCCACATTGACATAACATTGTTTAAAAAAACTTCCGCGGAAATAATAATTGGAGTACCTATAGAATTCCGACTATATTAATTTTAATTGAAAATTGAGGTCAAATAATTCTGAAAAAATTAAAAACTTTCTTCTCGACTACTGGCGCCATCTGGCGTTACTCAATACGTCAGCGACCACCTTAATCTGTTCTTATCATCTTATAGATTTTTGGTCGTGACCAACAAAACGCCGGAAATAGGTACATAAATCTTCCGAAGCTCCAGGCATTTCCGGACAGGTGTGGATCGTATTCCGATGACGGATATCGAATATTTAAATTGAAATCCTTATCGGATAAATTTCGAGATGTTCGCACGTGGTACCATTTTGAAATACTGAATATCGAGTAAGTGTTCTTGACTTGTAACATTGAGTCAAATATATGGACATTGAATTATTGGATTAATATATATCTCTATGAAATATATTAATATTGGTTTGTAAGCCTATACTATATCGCGGGTTAGAGCTTTTATGGAAATCTATAATCTGCGTTGTAGAGAGTCATTAATCAAAGAAATTAATTAACATATTAACAGTAGCTAGTCAATTGATAGATGACTACTTAAATGATAAAAGTCCATGGAGTGCTTGATGGCTTAGCATAGGTAGACTTAATGATTGTAATAAATAAGATAAATAACCCTGTGCCGTTGGGTTTGTTGCCACTTCTTCCCCTCGGTTATACAGGTGGAAGTGGAGTAGTTTTAGGCAGAATTTGAAGGTTTTAAAAAGTCAAAAAGAGAGTAATGTATTCCAATTTTGAAAATAAATATTTTAATTTAAATTTAATCTTGATATTTAATAATATTTTATATGTCCGCAAAAATACCTATTTTTTTTTGAGGCACTCTGTGACAATAATAGTTAATATACAAGAAATAAAAATTGTTTTACCATGATTTAAGACTTAGTAAGATCAGTAAATTGTTCACGGGCAATGTATACGCTTCTACAACAAACTTCCAGAGGAAATCTTTAATTTTACTGACAGAAAGTTTAATAACCACATTAAAAAAAACAACTTTGTAAGAAAGTCTATTATAAAATAGAGGATTATTTGCTTTACTTATATTGCTTCAGCTTCGCATGATCTTTGTATTATAGTACATAACATTAAAAAAAGAAGGTGTGGCTGGATGTTGGTTGCGCTGTTTCTTAATTCTTCACAGCGCTCACACCTATAGGAAGTATAGTCGGTACAAATTTTACATGTATAAATATGCCAATTGTACTTATGTGCAATAAATGGATTTTGACATTGACTTTGAATCTATCTTTTTTTGTATACAATAAAAGCCAAAGCCTTTTCGTTCGTTTTAGTGACTTTTCATAAGTAAGTATATAGTTTATCACTAATTATTAGAAACAGGTGTAATAAATTCAAGATATGATTAGTTCATTAGGTCTTTTGCGATATGAAAATACTGTAGTTTAATATCTTAAATTAGCAAAACGCCTGTGTATGTGTTAAGCAAATCTGAGCCTTAAGCATTTTCACAAGACTGGACTGTAAAATATATAGTTTTATTTTTGTGACCTCATAAAGATAAAGAGGGTTTTCGTGTTTTCTAATTTATGAGAAAGAGAGTCGTTTCCATGACAACCGACCAATATAATTTCCTTATAATTGGCTTATAATTATTTATTTGAAAACAATATACAGTGGATGAAATCCTTTCATTGAAACAGGGGACTAAAGTCTTGTTCGTCGGGAAACCCTGAATGTAAACACAATATAACCCTACGTTATTGTAAAATGAAATTAATTTTCACACCACACCCGGTGCTACGGAACAAACAAATAAATACCTTAATAATATGGAGTTTATGTTTAAAATCACTGACACGAAAGCAGTCGAAGCTCTTGGAATATTTGTTGCGAAGTAATTCTATTAAAATCCGATTATTTCTTCCTTTCATCCCTTCTTATTTTATATATCAAACTTAGTGTTGGAAAAGGAAAGCAATACATAGTAGGTATTAAAGATTTATATTCATCAGAAATATTAAGGTTGTAACAAAGAAGATTATTAATATTAAATTCTCAAAAGAACTTAATTATGCCTACTTAGGTATAAGTAAGTAAGTCACTTTAGGTTTGCGGCACAGATTACTTAATAGTTACTCCGTAACAAGTACATCACAGGTACTCCCAAATAAAACGAAAATACCTGTTTTTAATCATCTTCTGTTAGACAATACAAGCAAAAATGTGTCTAAGACGCTCGACTTAGCATTGTTGTTACTCCGTACGGGCAGCGATAAGCACGCCGCCCGGGGCGGTCCCAAAGTGTGACTGGTAGCGGGGTAGGTGCGATCGAGTGACTGAGAACTGGTTGCGATCTTTGGGTGTAGTAGTGTAAAGTCAACTAAAAGTCACAGTACATGCAAATATGTTTATTGATGTCACGACAACACGTGTCAAATTGACCAATAATTATTTTCAATGTTTATGCAGATCATATCAACTTATATTAAATGTCTACTGCAGTCGTCAACTATGTGTACAGGCTTACACACACGTATGCAAACGCAAGGCAGAAGCGATTTAGCTATTTATCTAATGAAAACATTAGAAACTAACAAAGTAAACAGTTTTCGAACAATATTAAGACCTAGGATCAAGCATGCTTGATACTTAAACCGATGAGGATTATCCGATATTCCGAAAATAGCTTTGAAATTAATTGGTAAAGAATCAGTTTAATGGAGGCCTACAAAACAAATTGCTCCATTCATCTCACGCACGGTCGACGCCTGTAGGTGACACCGCCGTGCGCTCATGCGTGCAGATCTGCTCAGAGTTTTCTTGGAGGCTCCGTTACTTGAATTTAATCTATTCTTAGAGCGTTTTTAATAAGATATGAGAGATGGAATGCTGAAATTGTCGACTCGGAAAATATTATAGAACTCAGCATCATCTGATGATGATGCGGCTGACGTCGAAGCGTCCACAACTGAAATAAGCCTTCCTAATAGAATGCTACTTTTCGTGGGCTGTCCATTGGGGGATTTGCCATAATCACCACGCTTGGCAGATGGATTGGTGATCGCAGTAATGATCTTAATATACACAGGAGGACGCTGCTGCCCGTTTCTGGTGTCGTAGTAGTGGTCTTAGTCGCCTTGAAAACTAGAGGATTGGGGTTGACTCTATTCTAAGTCGAGAACTACATAGCTAAAGAACTAAATTATAGAACTCCTAATTTTTTATTTTTGATATTGTATTTAAATTAATAAATATGTCAGACATTCACATCAATTATCTAGTTCCAAACTAGGTAGAACCTGTGGTATGGTTACTAGATAACGGATAGACATATATATAAACATCCAAGACTTGGGTACAAACATTCCTATTTATCATACGAACATTTACCCTTAGCGGGATTCGAACCCGCAACCTCCGGCGTGGCAGTCTGAGAGCTACCGTTACGCCACAGAGGTCGTCAAATAGGTTATGGATAAATGATCATAGATTTGACTGAAATACACTTATATTTTGATTTCCTTTCGCAGTTTTACAGTGAGTATTATCCTAACATGAGAAAATGTCAAGAACTGTCTATTTAACTAGATATTCAAACAAAAAAATATATTCATATTAATATAACTAAACTATTTATTAAATATCTAGAACTTGCATCAAAAACACAGTCATAGTTATGTTTTTAATATGTTATTAGATGTGCAATACAATCGATATATCGGAGGTCGATAATATATACTAGGGGATGCCATCGTGAATCAACAGAAGAACAATCCGATATAAAATAACGGTTTTAATTTATTGTAGCTATCTGGCCTATTAGCGTCATTGCTAATATTATTAGCTGACCTTATTAGCGTCAATATTTAGTAATAATTAAATGTATTGCGTAGTAACTGAAATGAAACTTGTGCAGTACAAGTTTCATTGTGAATGTGAAAGAGTTATGGCTACTTGCGTGGAACAGAGCGATTGTTTGGAACGCTCCATCTAGTAGTACATAGAGATCGTTGTATCTGGCTAGTTTTTTTTTTCCATTCAGCGAGCTAAATAAATCTTTAAATATTGTGGCAGGAGATTATTTAAATATACTTTAATAAGCATGCATTGTTTTTTATTCTTAATTCTAAAATTTCATTGCTGTTAAAAATATTTATAGGTAGGTACTGCAGATTGTTACCTATTGCTATATACTGGTATATTATCATAGCAATGAGGGAAAACATCGTAAAGAAACAGGGAACCACATTTTGATATGTTATCAAAAACAATACTTAGATGTTGAGGAACTGTGGACTGAAATAACTTACTGGTATAGATAACCAGATGCCGTGTGGTTCCCGGCTTAGAATAGGTCCACCCCTATCTTTGGTGTCGTCAAGGCGACTAAGAGATTGCGCCAGGGACGGGCAGCAGCGTTCTCCTGCGTGTGTATGTTAAGATCATTACTGCGATCACCAATCCGCCTGCCAAGAGTGGTGATTATGGCAAATCCACTAATGGACAACTTACCAAAAGTGTTATTCTATTGGGGAGGCCTATGTCCAGCAGTGGACGTATTTAAGCTGATAATGATAGATAACCAGGTATTCTGTATTTTTGCTAACATAACTGACACATAAAAACAAAAGTCTGATACAAAAAGGAAATATAAAAAATGCCAGTACGCAACAGTAGTGTACTGTCGTGGAAACCACTTTAAGGAAAAAGGCAATGAGAAGCCTTCCCATAACAGACAGTTAAACTTGTTTCTAATCAGGCTGTTAGGAAAATACAATTATAGGTTTGGTCATAAACGGAAATCCCTTGGTAAGTTGCATGACCCATCTGTGTTGAATAATCCGCATCGACATCTTTGTAACCCGTCTTCATGTTTTACTAAGTTTTAAGCACCATAATACCCTGCCAAACAACGTTCTGCTTTGAAAGGTAAAGGAGCCAAGGTAATTACTAGAGAGCTTATTATTATGAGAGCCTATGCTGCTATATTTTTTATTATAATAGGTATATGTATTTTTTTAATAATATATATAATAAAAAAAAATGCGAATAATATAATTAAAAATTAAAACATACCATAGACAATAACATACAATAACACTATAATAATCATAGATAATGTTTACAATACAATTTTGAATCATATATAAGAGTATAGCACATTTAATTTTCTATGTATGGATCCAGAGTAATTAGCACAGTCTAGCAGACACGGTTGCCTGGAAGAAAGCGCTTAAAGCGTAAGATTGCCTAACTTTACAATTAACTTGTGCAAACTGTAACTGCAAGCTGAAAGCATATTATTATTTGCAATTTGCAGAAGTTAATTTGTAAGTTTGGTAATCTTATCGCTTTAAGCGATTTCTTCCAGAAAACATTGTCTGTTAAACTGTGCTAATTAACACCAGCTCTCCTAAAAAGTATTTTGTCTATGCTCTTATACGGTTCAGAATTGTATAGTGAACATTGTCTATGATTTATTGAATTCTTGGTGGGTCATGAAAATATATTCGTGTAATAAAACAGGTACCTATTAGTGTTATGTACCTAAGCACGGAGAGTGTTTATAAAAAGTATCGTGTTTGCTTTTTTATGATTGTACAAGACATTCGCCAAAACATCTTAGTTTTTGTCCGTAGATCCGTCAGTAGATAGATAGATAATCCATTTATTCTTTAACACAGCACAAAATACAATCCTACAAATAGGTCACACATCGATACAGAAGTACAGCAAACGAACATAACAGAGTAACAGCATGTAACAGTGTGGTACGTGCTGTGTTTGAGAAAGGGCCTTGACTCAGCACAATGTCGCAGCCCAGGGGCGCGACGACGCTGATATTCCAGCCAGGACCGAGAAGGTAACATGATGCGTTTCGAAGGTCACAGTACATTTTCGTTTATTACATATGCAAACCGGTCCAATTTATGTTGTTAGAGTAGTACAGACATATTTTTTGACTCGTGTTTTAAAAAAAAATAACTGAAAGAAATACTTATTTGGAAAATATTTTATTTGAAGCAACTCTTATTGAATTATTGATTTTGGTATAAGGTCACTAACAGAGTGTAGGTGCCTACACCAATTCTGGCATGAGGAAAACTTACAAAAGTAGAGATTTTGAGTTTTTGTATTAAGTTATATCTAATATTTATTTTAAGCTAATTTAAGTTTCTACTTAGTTTAAAAGTCAGAGTGATGAATAAACTACTCGTTGAATCTAAAATTAAATTATTGTAATTTTGAAATGTTTGTATGTGTTAGAAATATATATATACACACACACATACACTTGTTAATGATATATATTTTTAATATTAATAAATATTAATAAGAGTAATTAATCAGAAAAATATAAATGAACATTTTGATATCGAAAGTCAGAATTTTAAAACTGAATCTACAGAGTAAAACCAATAAATTTTTGCGATTAGGAACGAAGATATATATTATAATATGATAAAGTAAAAAAAGTTACTTTATATAATTAGGAAGATATTTCTAATTATGTAAAGTAACTTTTTTTAGTAGTATGCTAGATAGTAAATTAAAAACCCGAGTAGTAGGTATGAAATCTGTTCAAAGTACCTGTATATCATATCTGTATAATATCTGTGATTTCATCGACATTTAGTAGATCGACCATAAAAAATATTACTTCGTGTTACGCCATCATAATTTCCATTTGCAATTAACATACTTAGTAGGTACGTCACGTGCTAAATAAACTAAAGAATATTGACTTTTTTTAAAACAATCAATCAATACATCATAATTTTTAAATAACACTAACCTTGTCAGACTCGAGTTCAATATAATTTTGGGCAGACGAGTTCTGGATTCATTTCCAGAGGCGGGCAAGTAATAAGTTAAAATCGGTATAAATATTGTACAAAATCTAAATAAACAGCTCATTATACATCCCATTGTCGTGTGGTTTCCGGTAGAGTAGAATAGGATCACTCCAACTCTTCTCGTGGATGTCGTACAAGGCGACTGAGGGAATACATTATAAAACATCAATCAGGCCTCCCCAACCCGTCTGGCCAGCGCGGGGAGTGTAGGCCAAGTCCTCCGTCTGTCTCCGGCAGATGAGAGAGGGTTGTGCTCCTGCAGTGAAGACAAAAATATCATGATGATGATTATACATCCCATTGTTAGTGAGAGGTCTATATACTTAGCGATGTGCCTTTCCCTATTTTTAGTTTTGGAGAGAAGACCGCGGTTCCACACGCGCAGGGTGGGACGCCTCGCTGCCAGGTGGACCGCCGACCTGAGGAAGGCGGCTGGAACCGGCAGTATACGAAGGGCGGAGGATCGTGGTGGCGTTCATTGGCGAAAGGCCTATGTCCAACAGTGGACGTCTTAAGGCTGGTATGATGATGAAAAAAGCAAGGTAGACTGAACACGTTCACTGGCTTCTTTGTAATCAAAGTTCGATAAACTATAGCGAACCAACCGGTAACATGAAGCAGCATCACAATCGTTTACTGCTAAATCGCTTACTGCCGCGATTGTACACAGATCTAAGGGCCTTTCGGATAATATCCGTCGAACTGCAAAGTCAGTTTGTACTCTCTTATGAGATACTTATGTGTCATATTAGCGTTCGGCTTCTAGTTATCGTAGTTAGATGCCAAACATATACGAGAACATGACACATGACTCGTTAGAGAGTACAAAATGCAGTTTTAGTTCGATGGATTTTATCAGAAATGTTTACGGAGTAGGTCCACTGTTCGCCAATAGAAGGTCCACAGTAAAGAGTTTCTTTTCTGTGGGAAGGTGCAACGTTTGACCAAATTGCCCCACTGACCAGACCCATCTTCCCATGCGAAACATCCTGTTTCACCAAATTTCAGATATCCGAGATATAAGGTTTCTTTACATTTTGTCTTTAACGCTAATTCATATTTCCGTTATCGTTTAATCAACATTAGTTTCGGACGGGTTCAATTAAACATCACAACTGGTTATAATACGACCACAATACCTATGACATAACCAGTTTGTTAAACTGGAAAACAAATGCGAAGTGATAATCACTGCTCACACACAACCTGTCATTTTAACCGACTAAAAAAAAGGAGGAGGTTCTCATTTGTACCGAAATTACGAACTCAATGTTACAGCACTACTTTATTAGTAAACATAGAGTTTATCTTCGGTGAACACTAAATATCAGTTGGATTCCAACTAAAAATCAGTGATGCAGCTATAAATAATTGTGTGCTTTTATGACAATAATATAACAAAATACTAGTGTACTTTTTGCATACATTGAACCCAGTGGATTGAGTCGTACGTTCATAGTCTCCTACTAAAATTATAAGTGCAAAAGTTTGGATATTTGGATGTTTGTTACTCAATCACGCTTCAACCACTGGACGGCTCGTGATGAAACTTGGTATACACATACTGGAATAGGATATATGATAGTTTTTACCCCGAAAAAACATCCCAGTCCTACGGGAAATACATAATAATTTGTGATGTTAAGTTGTCCACGTGAACGAAGTCGCGGGCAACAGCTAGTATAATTATAATTAATAGTCAGTTCCATTTCTATGTGTATGAATTGTAACCACACATAAATCATAATCTTATATATATTTATTTTTTCTTGATCAGTGTTGCGAAACGCTAACAACTGCAGACTGGGTTATAGGAATACATTTTTGAATACGCTATGAACAGAAAATAAAATTTTGAAGTAATTTAAAAAGGAATTTATTAGAAACAGGCTACCTATCTATAATACTGGTATAATATCATTACTTAGAAATAATAGTTTATAATTTAATTCACTTTTAGGCCAAATCATTTTGTTTTTATATATTACTTAAAGATAATGAGAATTTCAACATTCTTACATTAGACATAAGGCAGCACAGGTTGGACAAAATACTATATCACCAATACAGACAAGCAATTCGTCTAAACTGAGACAGTAATTTAATAAATAACCATTAACTAGTATTATCATAAAATAATTTTAAATTAGGTATACCAAACGGTATTTACCATAAAAATAATATCCAAAAACTGGGCTGGGCAAAACGTGAATCTTTCCTTTCGTCCCATTTCGTAACCAAATTTCGTAACTGCATACGAAATGGGAAATGTAACATTTAAGTAAGGTCTCACGATTTTCCTAAAGCGGTATTTCCGAATGAATACATCAAAACCACCTTTAGATTGTAATTCAACAAATTGAAACCACAATTCACTTCACAAAAATCTTCCAATCAAAGAGTCGCGTCTTCACTTAATCATTTGGGTAACATGTATCACTAACTTTCTGGAATCCTGGTGGACATCTGATGGTGTTATCACCAGTAGCGCTGGGGTCAATATTGTGTTCGTCACCACTCGTGTCTATTTCGTTATCAGCATCGGAAACTTTAGACGTCTGCAATTTGTCCACCCGAACTGGTGAAGATTCTGCGTTAGTTGGCCCTTCAAACACTATCGCATTTGGGTCCTGTTTATCTGGATAGTAAAGAGTTCTCATCTCCGCCAATGTTATTACGTATAGTAACGTAACCACGAAGATCAGAGTGCAGCTTGTACGCGACATTTCAAGTCAGTTGTATTTGCTCGAGTGACTGAATTCGAGTATGGAGTGTGTTTTTGATTCAAACATGTTTCAATCACTATATATGTAGGAACCCGTCCAGTCACTACATTTAAACCTGTCTTATCCGTACATTGCGTTCTAACACACACATCTGTTGCGGGTTTCCCGACGAATGCTGGTTTTTACTTCACCTTAAAGTAGGTATAGGCTTTTACCAGACAAGTATGTTTAAATTATACATCTGTAATAATTATTTAACGACAGACTTCAGACAGTTTTCCTTCCTTATTTAGTGACTGTTAGATATACTTTGAATTAGTGGTAATTCGCTACATGACTTATCAGTTGTTTGTTTTTAATAAATGTTGCATACATTTTGTCATTTGTTTCTTGAGATCCTACCTGACCAAACACATTCATGAGACTACCAGCGGGCCTACATAACGGGCCATGTAACACATCAACAATGTCCTAACAAAGGTTTGGCGTGTAACTACCGTGGTTCGACGGCAAACGCATATCAAAATAAATAAAGTGGCCGGGAGAAAATACAAAATGGCTTTTTATTTAGACGGATATCGTAAAAAATGCATACGGAGTAGGCCCCCTGTAGACTGTCATGGGATTTTTTTCCTTCCTGCAGAACTACTAGTAGCATCTCATAGTTTCTATACATCTTGGAGTTACCGAGGGCTTGAAATATATATATTCTTTATTGCACATTTTAAAACTAAATACAGAAATAACTTTTTGTGTACAAAGGCAAGCTTATCTCTAAAAGATATCTCTTCCAGCCAACCTTACACGGTGTGAGACAAGGCAGTAAAAGCGAGGTAGAAATACCGGAATATTGAAAATTTTCAGGAACCGGTCCTACCACTTATCTTAAAATGGTGTCGATGTCTGTGTTACCGGTTCGGTCCTATATCAGGTAACTTACTTTAAATGTGAGAGCACCGGGGTATGCCTGCCTTCCGTGGGGGGTATTGCGCGTGCACGGGGCAACGTCGCGCACTGGAGCCTCTAATGTGTACGAGTGATTTTAGACCAAAATACCGGTATTCAAGTATTGAAACAATAAATGATATCAATATGAAAAGTAAAATATCTATATTAACACGTTCGTTGACAGTTGTTTACAGAGTCATACCAGTGACTTCTACCTTGACAGTACGTCTATGGATGTTGTATTTCGTATTGATTCGTCGTCTAGTGCTGCATCATGAACTCACGTGACGTAGGATGTGTCCACAAATATGTTAACAGCTATTTACCGGTATTTTCGGTATCGGTATCAAGTCCTGGCCCCGGCCGCAGTGTTATATTGTTCTTTCTCCTTCTAGCACACTCAGGCTGGGTCATCTTATTCATATTTTCATGCTGTTATTTTTGTTATTGTCTTCGTCATCGCATAGTGAGTTCGAGTCTACGCTTGAACAGGTTAATTTGTCACGTCTGACCGGAAATTTACCATCATCGAACGGAGTAGAATAATTAACCCTTTATTAAACGAAACCGTAAATCTAAATTATTTCGTTCCAGGGCATTAACCCGAAACCGGTTTAAAATTTTAACCAGTTTTCGAGCTGCACGTAACGTAATAAATTATTATGTTATTATTATGTTACGTGCAGGTCTCGAAAAGTGGTTAAATAGTGGAACAACATTTCACTGGAAAATTGAGATGTGGGTGCAAAAATATAATACCTACCTACTTTTATAGGAATTTAAGAAAAACCAATCATCATTGAAAGAATTTCCCAAAAGAACAGTATGCCACTTGCCTGGTGTAAACGGATTATTACACTGACGTATGGCATAGGTACTGGTCTTTTGTGAAATTCTTTACTCATTTATACTCATTTCTTTCCATCTTTTGGGACATTAAGAACTCTAGGCTTTCAATGATGATTGGTTTCTCTTAAATTTCTGTAAAAGTAGATATCATTAAAAACGGTGTAACATTAAGACCGGTCAGTATGTGGAATTCAAGAACTATAAGAGATAAAGTAATTTGTTCTTCTATTTTAAGATAATAAAAACTGCATTAATAGATTTTCAGTACAGAAATCAGTTTCTGGGATAACGTAGTTTTTTTTTATTATCAACAAAATTTTACAATCTAGAAATTACAGTAATGTCCACAGAAATGGAAGCCCATTTGTATGTGAACAGAGCGCTCACGTGATCAGCACATTAGTCTACACCCATCGACAAGAAGTGCATGTGCAGTTCTTGCATTAGTAATCCACCTGATACAATGTATTTTAAATCGGATGGCAGAGAATTCCAAATTTTAGCCATAACATAACCGCTGGTACGCTCACCGTAATAGTTGACACAACTTGGAACATTAATTCTCTTGTTTGCCTTAGAATATTGTCTTTTAGTTACATTAATATTATTTCTAACTAGCTGTGCCCGCGGCTCCGCTCGCGTGAACTACAGAATCCTCTCCCATTCCCGCTCCCGCTTTCGCTCCCGCTTCTGCTTCCGCTCCGGTCCCGCTCATGCTCCCGTTCCCGTTCCCGCTCCCTCTCCCGCTCCCGCTTCCGCTCTGTCTCCCGCTTCCGCTTTCGCTCCCGCTCCCGGTCCCGCTCCCGCTATCGCTCTCGCTCTTGCTCCCGCTCCCGCTCCCGCTGCCGTTCCCCTTTTCCCACGCCCACGCCCAAGCCCACTCCCACTCCAATTCCCACTCGCAGCTCCAAATGTAATCCAAACTCATCGCAATCTGAATAGTACGGAAATACTATTATGTGCAATATATTGCATACTAACCTTACGTATTTGAAAACTAAATGTCTATAACTTTTGATTGAGTTAGCCGATTGCGATAAAATAAAGACTAAATGTTAAGTTAAGTTAAGGCCCATGTTTTTGTGAAAAGACCATTAAAATCCGTTCAGTAGTTTTTAAGTGATGCGTGCACAAACTCACAGACAAACAGATAAACAGACAAACAGACAAAAATTCCAAAAATGATTGAAATGTGTTCTATTACTTATCCTTAGACCCCTCAATTTTTTTTGCAAATATATTTAATGTACAGACACGCGATGTTTACGATTTTATTTATAAGATATAGTCTTTATGATAATTTACAATTATGATATACCTAACTACAATATTAAGCAGTCCCTTACCCCATCAGATAAAACAGATTTATTAAGTTATCTCTCAGTTATTTTAAGTTATATTATATAGTTATAATATAAGTCATATTATATTAAGTTATATCTCTCTTAAGTTATCTATCTGAATAACATGACCAATTAATATTTCCTTACGAGGCTGGCATTGAATTGAATTTAATTGACCTGATTGAGTCACAAGATTAAAATTGGATTTTCAGAATTACTCAACGACTCGGAATCGAACCCGGATATTTTATTGTTGATAGTGCAAGCAAGGAATACACTTTTCAATGGAACCTTGTGTCTATGTCACAGGCCAATCATAAAATCAGGCAGATCATGATGCGCCTAGCCACATCGTGATCTGACACTGTTTCATGATGTGCCTGACTAACGCTTAGCCATATCGTGAAAAGGCTGATTAAGACTAGTTATATCATGAACGTTCGAACGTTCGTTTTCGATCGATTTGCCTGGATGTATAGGCAAATCGATCGAAGACGAACGTTCGACGATCAGCCTTGCGGCTCACTAGGGCATATCATGATATAACTAGTTCATAGTTCTAGGTTAAGGAAAAATGTATCGACATATTTAATTAAAACATTCAACAAACTTCCTACAAACGATATGGCTACGTGGTTAGCCAAATCGACAAACGATGAGTGTTGAACGGTGGGCCTAATATAAGTCAGGCACATCGTGAAATAGCGCCAGATCACGATGTGGCTAGGCGCATCATGAACTACCTGATTTTATGAACATGACACCTACATTGGAAAGAAAATGCTGAATTTCATTTTTTTCTTCTTTTTTTGTTTTTTTTTCTTATAGTTCAAGTTAAGTTTCAATTTAAGCTAAAATCGACGTCATGCTTACAGAGAATACCAAATATTACTACGTACTTATTTATAGTTTCTAAATTCCCCATATTAACCGGTCTTGTACACATGTATACCTTTTTTTTCTTTTTTTTCGGCACCTTTGTTTAGAATAGCCATATTTACGCATTTATAAGTTATGGTTTGTAAAAGTATTACTGCGTGTTACGCCATCACATTATTCTTTATAGCTGCGCCCGCGGCTCCGCTCACGTGGACAACAGAATTATTCCCCGCTCGCGCTCCCGCTCCTATTAATCCTAACTCATCGCAATCTGAATTCCACCGAGCATTACAATTCTTTATTGTATAGTGTAAACCTAACGTAATGTGCGTTTTGAAACTACAAATTCGCATAAGTTACTTGTGATTGAGTACACCGATTCCAATGAAATAAAGACTAAATGTTATTCCGAATTAAACCCTATGTTTTTCTGAAAACTGCATCAAAATTGGTTCAGTAGTTTTTTTTTAGTTTTAGATGCGTGCACAAACTAACAGACAAGCAAATAAAATTAAAAAAAAATGATCCTAATGAGTTCTATTACTTATCCTACATCCCCCAAATATATTTTTTTGCAAATATTTTCTATGTACAGACACGCGAAGTATACGTTTTTATATTTCCATTTGCAATTTACATATTTAGTACTTCACGCGCTGAACAAACTAAAGAATATTGACTTAGTTTTAAAAGCAATCAATACAATTATAATAAATAAATAGTTCTTAGCTGTCCTTGTCAGTCTCAAGTTCAACAAATGACAGGTTAAAAATATATTTTCTTGTCCGAAAACATTAAATTTGAATTCTAATACCATGGAACACGTGGTGAAAGTTCAACGGACTAGGAAGGGCATTCCCTGCAATCTACTTCACGAATAACACCAACATCTCTGCATACAAGCGAACAGATTCAATTATCTTCTACTACCTACATGAGCACCAACCTGTCCGTACACGTTTATTTGTGTGCGTAAATTATTGTAGGGCTACTGCATCCAGCGTACAAACATAGTCGCTTGAGAGAGGGACAACTTATACGTCAGCAATATAAGTACTTCTCTTTCTAACTTACAGCATCGATCTCTCAGCTCTAGACGATAGAGTGCTGGCGTAGTAGCCTAGTACCTATTCTCTGCCACTACCAGTCATCATCATCATCAGGTTATTTTGGTCTCCACTGCAGGAGCACAACCCTCTCTCATCTGCCGGAGACAGACGGAGGATTTGGCCTACACTTCCCGCGCTGGCCAAACGGGTTGGGGAGGCCTGAATGATGTTTTATGTATTCCCTCATTCGCCTTGTACGGCATCCACGGGAAGAGTTGGAGTGGTCCTATTCTACTCTACCAGAAACCACACGGCAAATCCACTACCAGTGCGAGATCTATTTTACTACGGTGATCGACAAATCTAATTCCCGTCATCAAAGTCAAAGTCAAGTCATAAACCAAAATTATTTTATTTTTATTTTTTTATTTTATTTTATTTTATTTAGGAAAACCAACAGCAGAACAGTATTAGGTAGGTACAAGGTTCATTATAACATTTTAAGTGTGGCTATTAACTGGTTTCCACATAAGACGTACAAAGAACAGATATGTTTCGGATTTAAATATACATATAAAGAGATATAAAATAATAGCAATATTTTTACAGTAATTCTTTAAAATAACGACAAGATATGAACAATTAACATAATTATATTAAATTTAGAGCGCGCGTGTATGCGCGCGCATGTGTGTGTGTGTGTGTGTGTGTGTGTGTGTGTGTGTGCGCATGTGGATGGGGTGTGTCTATGTATGTAGAGGTGAAAGGGAGGGGGAGAAGGGGCGTATGATAAGTTACATATTATTACTTATATATATTATTTAGTTAATTAATAGTTTTCTTCAAATAGTTGTTTTCTTACGGCATGTTTAAAGTTTACCTTTGAGCCAACAAAAGGATCAAGACGTTGAAATGTCTTGTTGTACATTTTTATAATGCGGATCAATACGGAGTTTTTAGAATAATTGGTCCGATGTTTAGGCTCACTCAACATTGTTATATTACGAGTACGTTTCGTTGGTGCTCGGAGCCCAATAGCAGATACTAGGTCTGGACAATCAATGTTCGAATTGATCAGATCATGGAGAAGCGACATATCTAGAAGGTCACGACGGTGTCTTAGAGTAAGTACATTCTGGTCTTGACAGCTTTTAAGATAATTTTTGCAGTAAGTGTGCGTTGTTGGTGCGATGTTAGGGAAATAGATTGTAGGAAAGTATAGCTCACTCGGGTCTCCTGCGAGGTTCTCCGTCGTCTTCCTCACTGTACCCTGGATGCTACACTTTCCTTTCGCCAACGCTGGTAGTTCGGTTTTAACACTTGGTGCACAGTATTAATTATGTTGTGGGGTTTTCCTGATTTATTAACTGTATCTGCGCTCGGAATCGTGACCGCTACCCGTTCGATCGAGAGAGAGACTCGTGATCGATCGATCATCGTGATCATTATTATAAAAGTCTTTGTAGTATGCATGTCAGTACTAATTTAAAGACCAGACGGGGTGACGCTGTATATTTTTATTTTTTTTTCCGATGCAAAACTTCCTATCATGGTCGGCATTACCATAGGGCGAACCACATCCTCTTTGCCGTGTGGTTTTACGGTAGAGTAGAATAGGACCGCTCCAACTCTTCCCGTGGATGTCGTACAAGGCGACTAAGGGAATACATTATAAAACATCAATCAGGCCTCCCCAACCCGTCTGGCCAGCGCGGGGAGTGTAGGCCAAATCCTCCGTCTGTCTCCGGCAGATGAGAGAGCAGACCATAAAACACAACTATTTTTTCTACGACAATAATGTGATATATGTGATGTATGTACGTGCGGGACCGTTATATGCCTTTTTAGGGTTCCGTAGCCAAATGGCAAAAACGGAACCCTTATGGATTCGTCATGTCTGTCTGTCTGTCTGTCCGTCCGTATGTCACAGCCATTTTATTCCAAAACTATAAGAACTATACTGTTAAAACTTGGTAATAGATGTATTCTGTGAACCGCATTAAGATTTTCATACAAAAATAGAAAAAAAAAAAACAAAAATTTTGGGGGTTCCCCATACTGAGAACTGAAACTCAACATTTTTTTTTATCAATATGTGTGGGGTATCAATACGTGTGGGGTATCTATGGATAAGTCTTCAAAAATGAAATTAAGGTTTCTAATATAATTTTTTTCTAAACTGAATAGTTTGCGCGAGAGACACTTCCAAAGTTGTAAAATGTGTGTCGTCCCCCCCCCCCCCCTGTAACTTCTAAAATATGAGAATGATAAAACTAAAAAAAATATATGATATACATTGCCATGCAAACTTCCACTTAAAATTGGTTTGAACGAGATCTAGTAAGTAGTTTTTTTTTAGTACGTCATTAATCGTAAACCACAATACTATTATTAAAACATCGATCAAAGTTACAACGAACTACTATAACTTTTATATTATGTTACTTGCTGCTACGGAACCCTTCATGGGCGAGTCCGACTCGCACTTGGCCGCTTTTTTTTTTATTTATTGTGGATGGGTTCCACCATTCCATAAATTAGGCCGAACATTATGCCTTGGGGTTTCCGGCGTAGGACCACCCCCAACCAATATTCCGGGGGGTGTAGTCAAGGCGACTAATAGATTGCACCAGGGACGGGCAGCAGCGTTCTCCGCCTGCCAAGCATAGTGTTAATATAGCAAATCCCCCAATGGACAGTCCACCAATAGTGGCATTTTTGGGGAAATGTTCAGCTGTGGACGCATTTCGCCTGATGATGAGGAATGCATTCATATGATAAGAAGGGACGTTAAATCATAGAATCCTTAAGTCAAACTTCTATTTGCAGTGCTGCTGTAGGTAACTGTCACATTCCTCCGAAGAGGGCCCTTTAATATGGTCCCCTGGAACCGCTTTACAAAATGGGAAAACACATGCGAAATACCAACTCATACATACACACATAATTCTCAGGCCTTGGTCTCACAGGGGTAGGCAAAGGTCCACTCTTCGCCCCGTGATACCACTTGGCGTGATGTGTGGCGAACAACATCGCCGCCACATTGTGGTACCAAGATTAGCTAGGGAAATAATTGTCCACCTCGTCAGAGTCGTGCATGATTCGGTGAGGCTAATAGTGCCTGGAGTTCGCCCAACTCAGGGATGTCGGAATTCCAACTCACTGAAAACGATATAAGAACTAAATATTGCATCACTTCTTCAAAAGTTGCCGAACGTTAGTTACCGTACCCAAGGATACTTAATACTCAGATGCCATGGAATTATGTTAATTGGCTTTCAGTTGAATTTCAGTGAGAATAAAATGTGTGTCCACTGTATCATACTACTATAGAAACAATTTTGTGGTAATCAAATCATGTTTCATTTTAGGGTTCCGTCTGTTGTCAGATTAACTCAAAAACTAAAGTTTGAGCTGAAACTTGGAAATATGTAAAACTATTTATTTCCCGAGGTATATATGGATAGACAATTTATTTACTACCGGAACCTGCATATTGTGTGCAACATACACTTTCCGTCTTTTATAATATAAGAAAGAAAGAGATATTTATGACTAGCTGTTGCCCGCGACTTCATCCGCGTGGACAACTTAACATCACAAATTATTATGTATTTCCCGTAAGAATGAGACGTTTTTCGGGATCTTCGGGTACTATTCCAGGACCTAACCTATATGTGTGCCAAGTTTCATTACGATCCGTCCAGTGGTTGCAGCGTAATTGAGTAACAAACATCCAAATGTACAAACATCCAAATATCCAAACTTTCACATTTATAATATTAGTAAGATTAATCAGTTAATCTCATTTACCTATACATAACTGATATTTTTGAATATGCTATGAAAGATATGAATAAAAAAGCTAAGAATAAATTTAAAAAGCATTTTATTGTTCAAGAAATAAGTTAAGCACTTAAATTATAAATACAATACTGGTATAAGTATAATATCACTATTAATAAGAAATAATATTTTATTATTCTAGAATAGGTACTTCAATTTAAATCTCGGTCGTCTATGACGAGAAGAGAGTAATATGTACGACGTACATAATGTAAGTTTATTATCTGCGATGGCTCAGTTGTATAAGGGAACCACTCGAAAAACACTGCATAACAACACAAGATAATTAACTTTTAAGTTTTAAACTCTCATAATCAATCAACCATTTCTATAAGGGAACATTTCTGTTAACGATTGTTGAATATAGGTATTTAAGATTGTCTTATTGATACCAGTTCAATGGCGGAACTAAGGAGAAACGCTGGCATTACCAACTCAAAAACATTTTTTTAGTTATTCCACTATTGAACCGACCTAATATAATGAGCATTTTAAAATTCAGTCGTTAGACAACAAAATACTACAATACACAAAAGCAATTCGTCTAAATGAAGACAATAATTATATAAATGACCTTAAACTAAACGTCATTTCAAAATACATTCAAAGACTTACAGTATTTACCGTATAAATAATATCCATTAGGCAGGAAACAAGGTGACAATTTTAACACTTGTTTGCTTAAACAACTAGTATCTAGATGTCACGAAATTCCAAAAACGGAATTTCCAAATTGATACATTCATAACCACCTTTAAGGCTGGGATCCAAATCGTTGAAACCACAATTCACTTCACAAAATTCTTCAGAGCATCCAAAGACAGCCAAGTCTTTTTACATTTAATCATTTGGGTAACACGTATCACTAAACTTCAAGAATCCTGGTGGACATCTGATGCTGGCATTATCATGACCATTATCTTCAGGGTCATCCGAAAACCGCGGATCAATATCGTATTCATCACCATCGCCGTTTGCGTCGATTTCGTTATCCGCATCGGAAACTTTGCACAATGTGTTTACTGGTCGGTCTGACGAGGACTCGGCGTTGGTTGGTCCTGGGAACACTATCGCATTTGGATCCTGTGTATCTGGATAGTAGAAAGTTCTCATCTCTACCAACTTTGTTACGTATAAAAACGTAAACGCGAAGATCAGAGTGATGCTTGTACGCGACATCTCGAGTCAGTGGTAGGTGCAGGAATGACTGAGTTGTATGGAAATATTTTTTTAAATATGAGAATCTTAAACACAATATATATAAGGAGGCTATGCAGTCACCACATATAAACCTGTCCTATCCGTACGCAGCGAACTCACACACACACACACAACTGTTGAGGGCTTCCCGACGTATGCTGTTTTTTACTGCGGCTGCGTTCGTTTTATATACTTTTACCTGACATGTATGTTTAAATGATACATCTGTAATGATTATTTAATGACTGATTAATTTTTTTCCGTGACACTGTTAGGTAATGATCGTAGAATGTGAATCAGTGGCAACTCACATGTTGTTTGTTAATAAGTTTCCCACGTACCTCCCCTTGACACGACAGTATTATCATGGGGCATATTTCTTTCCAGTAGTGTCTCGGGAAAAAAAGTTTAGTACCTTGCGGTCACTCTATAGCCTCAATAAGTATGATATAGTAATACTTTGACGACCTCCGTGGCGGAACGCGGTAGCTCTCGGCCTGTAACGCCGGAGGTTGCGGGTTTGAATCCCGCTAGGGGCAAATGTTAGTATGATGAATATTAATGTTTGTACCCAAGTCTTGGATGTTTATATCTTTATTTAAGTATGTTTATCCGTTATCTAGTAACCATAGCACAGGCTCTGCCTAATTTGGGACTGGATAATTGGTGTGAATGTCTGAGATATTTATTTTACTTTTATTCTCACAAAGGAACTTACAAAACACTTGGTTACATTTTAGACTAGGTAGTTACATATAAAAAACATTTTTTTTAGATAGACGGTAATAATGAGAAACCGATTTTTATGCATATTAAAAGATTAAATTAAAATTTAGTATTAAGCTGCTGGATAGGCATTATCAGAGCATAAAAAATACAATTATGATAGTAACTGAGATAGGGCATTGTAATCACAACAATATGATACTTATTATGTACAAATTAGTAATTGTACCAGGAGAACAAAATATTAAAGGAAGTAATTTGTGCAACAAAAGAACGAAATAAGAAGAAGCTTGTACTGCGACTAGTTTTGAATTATTTATAGTGAAGCAGACTAAGTTGCAATCCTACTTTGTACAAGTGTTCAAAGTACGCCATTCTACAGCTTGAGCATGCCAGGAAAGAAACTACCATAGCGGAACTGGCAGCGATAGTGCAAAAATATCCTGTTTTAAAAAAAAGATAAAAGACTCTGGTATACACACTATTCTCCATGCAGCAGCATTAAGAGAGCAAACTGTCATGAGGTTTACTAAGAATAGTAGAGAATAGCATATAAAGATGACGAAACTACTTACAACAAGCATAAATTATTACGTAAGAAATTTACTTTTTACTTTAGGAAAAATGAAAATAACCATGGGAAAATATGGATAAACGCAGAATAATATCAAGTTACAACAAGTAAATCGATATCAAGAACATATAAATTCCAACAAAGCCATAAACCACTGTATATTACTGTATAACTTTTTTTGATCTTGATTCTCGTAGCAAAAATGATCTGCATAGCGATTTGGGTATAAATTATTACCTAAGTCGGTATGCAAATAATTGTCAAACAGAAACCAAGGTCTCAGAAATACCACAACATGACAATATATATTTTTAATACTTAATTAATTACATCACTACTGACCTGCCATACGCCGCCGGTAATATCCCTTGAACCGGTATGTCTTATGTGGACTAGACTCTGTGGGAAATGTATAAAAACCAAGAGATTAAGTCATTCACGATAAAACCTGACGTTTTCATTTAGATTTTTAACTTCATTTAACTTTCATCTTTAGTAATGAATTACTAAGTTATGCAACGTCTATTTATGAAACATAAGTAAAGAACATAAATATTATTTCTTGGGTGGACGATGCTGTGCAAGTAAGAGTCTCCGTCTCAGGAAAGTGCTGCATCCGGAAGGTGTAAAGGGGTTTTCTGATGGGGTCTAGGTTGGGGTGTCACAGATTTAGTGTGTGTATGGGGGGGAGGAGGTAATAGAAGAGCCAATGTTATTATCTTCATACGAAGAAGAAGCAGGACGGCAATGGTATATGCTGCAGATCTATCGATTTTTTATTTTCTATTCTTTATTAAAAAAAAACTAGCAAGAAAACAGTATTTTATAATTAATTCATTGTAATTTTATGGAGAATAAATGAATATAATTATATGGAAATTTTTGAACAGCCGATATATATTGCAACATTTATCATTTACTAGATTAGTTAGATTGGATTGTACGAAAAATGATAGAAAGGAATAGTAAAGGGTTAAAATGTACGGCGCTGGCGTTGCTAACCCCTAATCACTATGACAGTTTTAGTATATCAGTAATTAGTAAAAAAAAGTTTTTACTAATTACTGATATACTAAAACTGTCATAGTGATTAGATTAGATATTGATATTGGCACTTCAGACGGTAAAAAATATGCCATTACGTTTGAAAAACTTTGCTCCAGTCTCATAGGTAGACTTCTTTCTTGTTATTCTTATTCTCTAACACTTTTGGCATTAAGACCGCCTAGATGTACATGTGTAAGCTACTTTATTATAGTATCTTAGTATTTTTATCGTGCAATAAAAAGTAATTGATTTGATTCTTGATACCTTCATATAATTATCAAGTGGGAGATGAGCAATCTGGAAACAATGCTCACTCCTAACAATGTCTGTTACTAAGTGGAATAATCCGCCTTAGCTCATAATTTATTTTATTATACATGTTATTTTGACAACTTTGGTACATTATAGCATTTACATATTTTTTTGTTTTTGACTATAAATATTTTACATACATACATTTTCACAGTAAATATTTGAATACTGGTTTCACTACCTATTTTACTTAAATACACACTGGGTACTAAAAAGTCATATTACCTTTTTGTCAAGCCTCATTACCTCATCCTCTTGACTATTAAATGCCTTTATAGGTTTTTTACGACAAGACGATAGGCGCTATATTGACAGAACAAGACATTCTCGGTTTTACGATTATGAATGTAGAATTATAATTTTAAGATATACAGATATTATATGATTTTGTTGTAGAGGGCACAAATTTATTGTGAGCTTTAGATAAAAATGCAAATATCAAATATACTTGGAAGCTGGCGCAGACGAGTTCTAGAGTGGAGACCGCAGGGTGGGACGCCCCGCCGCCAGGTGGACCGACGACCTGAAGAAGGTGGCCGAAAGCGGCTGGATGTCGAGGGCGAAGGATCGGGTGTGGTGGCGTATTGGGGCAGGCTTATATCCAGCAGTGGGCGTCTAAGGGCTGATATTATGATGATGATGTTAATAAATATATATTTTTGAATGTCAATTTGAAAGACACAATAACGTTTAGTGCTTCTAATCTTTGTTATATACCACCTGAGTCAAAAGATGATTCATGATGATGAAGAACCTAGAAAATAAATTAGACGATTTCGCTGCTATGATGAAAAAGAAAGCGATCTCCCTGGTGACTGCTGCGGGAATCCTGATGATGAGAGAGGTTCGACGGTCCCATCGTCAGACACTGGATGGGGCTGTTGAAACCAATTTCTAGTTATGTGAAAGTAGCTAATAATTCCACTAACATAGTATCAAAGCTTTTACTAACACTGTGGATGTATGTCTAAATTAAATAAATAATAATGAAGGCCATATATCTTTACTAGCTTTTGACCGCGACTTCGCCCGCGCATATAGGTTTCGATATTTACACATCTTGAATTTCAAAATAGATACTCAGTGAGATTTTTCGGGATAAAAACTATCATATGTCATCATTCCAGGACCTAAGCTATATATGTGCCAAGTTTCATCCCGATCCGTCCAGTCGTTGACGTGATTGAGTAACAAACATTCGCATTTATAATTGGGATATATCTCGGTGCGCTCGTATGGAGTCAAATTTACTGTTTTATTTATTTGTCTATCATATTCAGGGCAGATATCACGCAGTGTGATTGCATGTAGCAAAAAAAATTAAATACATTTAATACTGAGTTACTAGTTGATTTACAAATCTTTTCATAACCTTTTTTGCACTTACCTTTCTACTTACAAAGACAATGTTTCTTAATATTGCACAACTTATGCAACTTCTAAACCTTTACAGTTAGAGCTCAGGTCAAGGCTTAGTCATACTTGGACGACGGCGGTCAAGTTTGCAACAAGTCGAATGTGGTTGACTCAGAGCGAGTCGAATTCCAGGTAAGTCCACCACTTATCTGGGAATTCCCTCACTTGATCTACTTCGACAGGTGGCAAGGGGCTTTTTGGGTTCCGTTAATACATATACCCTTATAGCGAATCTTTATTTACCGTCTATTTGTCAGAGTGATAACTCGAAAACTACTGGACCAATTGAACTACGATACATACTTTTAAATAAAGTTAATTCATTATTAAATTTAAAAATAAACTGGGAAATGTAATACTGTTAGAATATAATTATCTGTATAGACTGTAAGTTAACTGGGAAATTATTGAAATTACATACATTTTCAGGATATTTATTTTATTTTAAGAAAACTTACAACTATTATAACTAAGTACATTACACATATAGCAAAAAAGAGCCAATTAAAAGTTTCCACTTCTAGAAATAAATTAAATAATAATTAACATTCATAATAAACTAATGGTTCAAATATATTTAAAAAATAATACATAGGTACATACACAATACAAGCAGCAAGCTACAACTGAAATCAACTCTAATAAAGACAAATTGATTAAAATAAATACATACCTAATATAAATACAACAAAGGAATATTTCTTAATACTAGCTCTAACGAAAGAATTATAAAAAATATTAAAAGAAATCTAAGTCTTCATCACTGTTTCCTATCCTTAACGATCTACAGCACCGAAGCCTGGTTCTAAGTTGACTGGGACTAATCCGAATGCTCAACGTGCTATAGATAAAGCTATTTTTCAGATTTTCTATAATAGACAGGGTCCAAAATAAGGCGATCCTTCAAATAACTAAAGTCTTCGACACAGTTCAGGCAGTTAGTACGTAAAAGTAGCAGTGAACTGGTCACACATGTCATAGAACCGATAACCGTTGGGACAGACGAGTTCCCGAGTGGAGACCACGACTGGGCAGGTGTAGTGCTCCCCGATGGAGCGACTGGGATATCGATGGAGTGGCTAGATGCGACGAACCGAAGAATAGGTTTAGTGGCACGCCTATGCCAGCAGTGGACTCGAACATACTGATGATAATTATGGACTAAACTGTCTGTCCGCCGAATAACTCTGAAGTATTGGACCGATTGATTTTTAATCTTAGAATTGATGCAAATTTTATGAAATGATGGTAAGGTTAGGTGTGTTTAAATTTTTTCACTGAACCCGCACATTGTTTACTACTCACGCTTTGCTGGCTTGATATTTGTTTTAAGATATCGATGGTCAACATGTATGGTTATCAGTCGCTTCGCCGCTATTTATAGGTACATGCTTATTTTTGTACTTGCGACTTCGTCCGTGCGAATTGTCAACCGTTTATAGATTTTGTTTCATAACTATGTGAGTAGGTACCTACATAAAATAGATAGTATAGAAAAAAAAAATGTCAGTCATTTACACCAATTATCTAGTCCCAAACTAGGCAGAGCCTGTGTGCTATTACTAGATAACGGATACACATACTTAAATAAATATATAAACATTCAAGACTTAAGTACAAATATTCATATTCATTATACGAACATTTGCCCCTAGCGGGATTCGAATCCGCAACCTCCGGCGTGGCAGTCCGAGAGCTACCCGTTCCGCCACGGAGGTAGTCTCTCTAGACTAATAATCTGTCAAATAGCCATTTACAATTAATTATGAAGGATTCATTATTAATTTCTCTCCGGAGCGATCGGTCTACTTTCCCCATCGGTCTACTTGTCAAAATCGTCAACTTTCCTTATCTGTCCACTAGTTTTTCTTATGGTGTTCTCGTTGCTATGGAAATAAATGAAACTTCGGTTTCAGCCATATATATAATCTTATAAATAAAATCGTAAACTTCGCGTGTCTGTACATTGAAGATATTTGCAAAAAAAAAATTGGGGGGTCTAAGAATAAGCAACAGAACACATTTCGATCATTTTTGAAATTTTTGTCTGTTTGTCTGTTTGTCTGTTTATCTGTTTGTCTGTTTGTCTGTGAGTTTGTGCACGCATCACTTAAAAACTACTGATCGGATTTTGATGGACTTTTCACAGAAACATGGGGCTTAATCTGGTGTAACATATAGGCTTTATTTCATTGCAATCGGTGCAGTCAATCAAAAGTTATGAGAATTTATAGTTTCCGAAAACTCGCATACACTGCGAAGTTTGTAGGGTGTAAATGTTCGACTGAATTCGTGAGCGGTAGCGGGAGCGGGTATGGTACCAATGTAATGTGAGTGTTTGAAAATTCGCATAACTTTTATTTGAGTTACTAGATGATGATGAATTTGTGGTATACGTATGCAACAAAGTAATGTTGATCGGAATTTGGATTGCGATGGATTAGTTACGAGGACTACATTTGGAGAGACGAGGGAAAGAGGTTTTGAGGGGAGGGTTGAGGGAAGGGTTGAGAGGAGTGTTGAGGGGAGGGTTGAGGATATGGACCTGGTCTAGGTCTGGAACTGGAACTGGACCTGGACCTCGACCTCGACCTGGACCTGGACCTGGACCTGGACCTGGACCTGGACCTGGACCTGGACCTGGACCTGGACCTGGACCTGGACCTGGACCTGGACCTGGACCTGGACCTGGACCTGGACCTGGACCTGGACCTGGACCTGGACCTGGACCTGGACCTGGACCTGGACCTGGACCTGGACCTGGACCTGTACTGGACCTGCACTGGTCCTGGACTTGGACCTGGATTTAAAGTCTGAGTGGAAGTGGGATAGGGAGCGGAATTGGGAATGGGAGCGGAAGTGGGAATGGGAGCGGATCCTGTAGTCCACGCGAGCGGAGCCGCGGGCACAGCTAGTGAACTACTATAATGAATGTGATGAGATTCGCATCAAAGACGTGCAACGGTACCTAGCAACCATAAATCAAGAGTTTAGTTCCTCAGGAACTATACTAACAGGTCTCGTCAGCTCAATGTAACCATTAATTATACTTGCTAATATTTTCCACACATTTAAAAAGTGGGAATATAATAGTGTATTTTATTTATGGTGGGCCTAGGATAGATTTCTTCCGACGAGCTCCGAAACTGCAATGAGTTCAGGGATATTTATATAACCATTGACATAACAAAGACATACATATTTATACTTATACTGTTATCAATACAATATATATATACCTATAAATAAAATATTTAAGTCCTTTTTTACACAAGACACTTAAGTATATTATCACTTAGAATTTCTATTTTTTTTCTGTACCTTTCTACTGTACCAATAATATAATTATTATGTTTATATATTACAAATCTGTAAACGGCTAATGATAAATTTATATTATGTTGTCCTACTTATATATTATTGAGCTAGATGGAGCGACGATCTGCGTAAGGCGGCTGGCAGTGACTGGATGAGAAGAACCGAAGATCGGGTTCAGCAGTGGCGCACCTGTGGAGAGGCCTATGTTCAGCAGTGGGGTCTTTCGGGCTGATGATGATGATGAATCCCTTATTGCCATTGGGCCGTGTGATTCCCGGTTAGAATAGGGCCTCCCCCAATCTTCCCGTTGGATGTCGTCAAGGCGACTAAGGGTTTTTACCTGGGAAGAACAGCAGCGTTCGACAGTGGACAGTGGCTGATGATGATGATAATATATTATTGTAAACTGGCTGTAGGTTTCAGAATGAATAAATAAGACAATAAAACAATAAGTAATATTGTTGGGATAATACGTGTTCTTGGTGAAAGTAGATAGGTATTGAAACCGGGGAAAACATGTATAATAAATAACAAGTTGTCTAAATTTTTAGAACCCAATCAATCATTTACAAATAATCTTTCCTTTCATTAACTTTATTAGAGAGAGTCGACTCTCTGACCACAAAAAAATCCCCTTGTTTTCTATTTTCTAAAGTACGATTGCTATTGTTTAAAAACCGCAGACATATTTTATTCAGTCATCTATCTTTTTGACCGCCATGTGGCTGGGACGTTGGTGCCGAGCCATAGAGGTCGTAGCTTCAATAACTAGACAGAATATTAAACAGATGTGCAAGTGCATAGACCCTGAGGGTGTGAATGGCCCCGTCTTTGTCTAAATCGCATAATAGAGTAAATGTCATTTTCAGCTTATAGAAAAGCCTATACCTACGCTTATTTATACCTATCCGTGGTGTATGGGAGAAATCTGATAAGTCAATTAAGGCAAAAGAGTTTTAAGTTTTAAATTACTTGTTTGTGCAATAAACTGTATTTTATTTTATTTTATATATTTGTACTTGTAATGTGCATATTATAGAGGCACGTACATTACAGAACAATAAGTTGGTGAGATGATAATAATATTTTGTTGAGGTCCGGAAAAAAGTCCAAATGTTTTTTGAAACAATAACCGCTCAATATAAACAAGTAAACGAAAACTACTGACTTGCACCCAGAGCATATCTTTTGATAGTATGTACAAGTACTGAAGGCGCACTTCCTAAAAAAGGTAGGTTTAGGCACACACCATCTAAAAAATCCCGCGGGGTTATCCGCATTGTGCGGTTTCACAACCGGCAGCCTTGTTCTCAAACGAGGCTGATGGTATATTGATTTTATAAACTACTACCTGTGCCCCCGGCGCCGCTCGCGTGGACAACATTATTGTCTTCTTTTTTAATGAAGTTAAAATTTACTCAGTGTTAATGCCCTTCCCACGCCCTTTCCGCCTCCCTGGCCACCTTTCCACCAGCTCCCACACGCACACACTCCAATTGCCACTGCCACCACCCCGCCACCGTAGTCCTAACTCATCGCAATATGAATTCCGCCGAGCATTATACTACTTTGAGTAAGTTTTAAATTTTTTTTGATGTAAGCCGATTGCGATTAAATAATTGTCCTATCTGAAAACTCGATCACAATTGGTTTAGTAGCCTTTACGCTGCGCGTGCATAAACTAGTAGACAAACAGATAATCAGACAAAAAATCCAAAAATGACCTTAATGTGTTCTACTACTAATCCTTAGACATCAGTTTTTTTTTGCCAATATCTTCAATGTAACACGCCAAGTCTACGATTTTATTTATTAGATTTAATTTTATTGGTAGACAAACATTAACCCATTTATTATAACCACAAACATTTTTGTCTCCATCACCACTCCAACGGCAAATCCGTTGGAAAAACAATAACCGATGAAAATACTCGTAATGTTCGCATTTGATGGAATAAAAAAAATATTCAAATGTTTCTTTAACTACTTTTCGAAACCTTTACACCTTTTTTATTTCTGATAAGTTTGCGCTTGACCTCAATCTCACTTGATGGAAAGTGACGAAGCTGCCTAAGATATAGCGTGCTTACCCAGAAGATGCCTATTCACTTTTAATCGAATGAGACGATGGTAATAAATAATTGGAAACTACTGACCCAGGCATCTGGTTTAGGCCCGTGCCATCTAAAAAAAAACTCAATGGTTTATCCTTATTATATCGCTTTACACATGCCAGATGAAACTCGATGACCTCGTGAAATATTTATATTTCAATAAATCAAAACAAACAAAGGTAATAAACTTTTAATTATACTGGAAACTACTAATCTGATCAGATGTAAGATTGTCGTGCACGTGTCGTCTTCAAACTGCTGGGATCTGCATCGTGTGGTTTCAGAGTGATAAAGGTCTCTTTTAGAGTAAATGAGTGATGATTTTTGATTTTGAACCTGTACATAAATGGATATTGGGCTCGATTCTGAAGGCACAACGTTAAAATTTGACAGCACTAAAACTGTTGCTATCCTTATCACACAGTATTATGAAGATAAAGACGAAACCAATTTTAGCGCTGTCAAATTTTAAATGTGTGCCTTCAGAATCGGGCCCATTACCTATTTTAAATAATCACAAACAAATCAAAAACAAAATGTATGGTTGAAAAACTTTATTATCATAAACGTTTTTGTAAACTGTACTGAAATACATGCAAGAGTTCCCTTTCTTAAGTTTTTCACCAATACAAAACTGTTTGTGATTATTTAAAATATATATTTATGTACAGGTTCCAAATCAAAAATATGTTTGTCTTGTAAGTTTGTTTCTCAATTTATCAGTTGAGAAGATGCATTTTATTAGGTATTGTGACTTATATTTGTCGAGAACTAATATTATTTTACCTCAATCACTAGACATTTCAGCATCCACATTTTCAACCAAAAACTACGAGAAAAACTTCATTGTCACTTTCTTCAAAGGAAACCCGAGAAGATCATACTCAATCAATTGCTTTGTCATTTCAATCTTAAACTACTCCTTCACGATCGTCAGTTCGGTTTTACTAAGGGACGTTCCACAACCGACGCAGCAGTCATGCTTGTTAAGCATATCCATGATGCTTGGGAAGACTTCCATGATGCAATAGGCATCTTCTGCGACCTCTCCAAGGCATTTGATTGTGTTGATCACGAAACTTTGCTACTTAAACTGAAACATTATGGCGTTAAAGACAGAGCATTCGAATTACTTAAATCTTACTTAGAAAATAGAGTACAAAAAGTAGATATAAACGGAATTCGGTCATCTGGGTCATTCGTGAAAATGGGGGTACCCCAGGGTTCAGTTCTGGGCCCATTTCTTTTTCTTGTATATATAAATGACTTGCCCTTTTTAATACAAAACATGTCCAATATAGTTTTATTTGCCGATGACACTTCGCTGATTTTTAAAATTAGCAGAAAAGATTGTGAACTTGCTGAGGTAAATAATACTCTCACGCAAATTTTTAACTGGTTTAGTGTAAATAACCTTGCATTAAATACAAAGAAAACTAAATGTATTAAATTCTCTCTACCAAATGTAAGAAATGTAGAAAACAATGTGACATTAGGCAATGACACACTAGAATTTATTAAAAGTACTGTGTTCCTGGGTATAACTATAGATTCATCTTTACAATGGGGACCCCACATAACTTCATTAGCTGGCAGATTAAGTTCTGCCGCCTACGCCGTAAGGAAAATCAGACAATTAACCGATGTTGCTACCGCGAGGTTAGTGTACTTTAGCTACTTCCACAGTATCATGGCATACGGTATCCTACTGTGGGGTCAAGCAGCAGATATAGAGACCATTTTTATCTTGCAAAAAAGAGCAGTTAGGGCAATCTATAATCTGCGTTGTAGAGACTCATTAAGAGAAAAGTTTAAAGAAATAAGCATATTAACAGTAGCTGGTCAATTCATTTTAGATAATATTTTATATGTCAGAAAAAATGTATCTCTCTTTTTGAGGCACTGTGACAATAATAGTTATAATACAAGAAATAAAAATAAACTTGTTTTACCAGGTTTAAGACTAAGTAAGGTCAGTAAATCGTTCACGGGGCAATGTATACGCTTCTACAACAAACTACCAGAGGAAATCTTAAATATGACGGACAGAAAGTTTAAGATTCACATTAAAAAACAACTTTGTAAGAAAGCCTATTATAAAGTAAACGATTATTTGAATGACAAAGATGCCTGGTACTAATGTTAATCCAGCTTCGCAAAATCTTTATTAATTGTATGCAAACTTGATTTTTAAAAGATGTGTTGCGTGAAGTTTGTTGCGCCGTTTCTTCTTCACAGCGCTAACACCTAGGAAGCGGTAGTCGATAAAAAAATGACGTGTATAAATGTACCAAGTGTACTCATATGCAATAAATGATTTAGACTTTGACTTTGACTTTGATGTTGTAATTCTTGGCATTAATATTTTTTATCCTCCTTCATTGTTTATAAGCAAATATTTCTCCATTCATCGTGAGTTATGTAACAAGTTCCAATTTTTTAAAGTCTTTACAGAATCATGCATAGTTATAGCGCTTTGTCTTATTAATACAATGTCATATGCAAGTTCCTTTTCTGAAAAAAATCATCTATACTCAGCTAAAAATCTAGATCAGCATTTTATTGCATTTCTGCAAAAGTTTTTCCTACTCTTCAAAACATTGAGGTACATATCCATTAAACATTTATTTATTTATTTATTTAACTCTTTACTGCACACACAGATAAAACAAAAATAATACATTGAAAAGAAACACAAGTGCAAAGGGCGAAGTTATCTCTTAGAGAGATTTCTTCCAGCAAACCCGTCAGAGAGATAATTATTTAACTATTAATCATTCTGGAAATCGCTGACCTAATCAGAGGTCAGGGTTAGGCACGTGCCATTTTAAAACTCTCGGGATTGTCCGTAATATTATGTGGTTCTACACACGGCGGCTTTTTATCGTCAGTTACATTTTCCGTGTTTTGGTTATTAATTTATGAAGGTGTGGTGTGTTTACCAATACTCGTTTAAGTGTGCCGTGGACCATGTGTGAATTAAGTTCATTAACATTGCTAGTCGATTGCCAGTAATTTATCTTGACCGCAACCTCGGCTGGGAAACCACCGGTTTGCGGAATAGAAGTCGAAGGATCATTATCGTAAACATAAGAAATTCCTTAGTAATATTTTGTAATTTTAAAAGAACAGGTTTTGTTTGTGATTTACTTTACAAGGTTGTTTAAGGGGCGACTATTTTTTGATGGACCGTCGTGACGATATAATATAAAAAGTCCACTGCTTGGCAAGGCATCTTTCAAGGTAATGGGATTTTTATGCATTCACAATGCTTAGCAGTCGGGTGGGCGATGATCCGGAGGGGAGACGGCAATGCGTTTCTTCCGATGCCAACGTCCTGTCATTTTTCGTGGGATAATCCACGCACATATGCACACTTGTATATCAAATATTAAATATTACTACGTGTAACGACACTCACCTCCCTCGGCCAGTATAATGTCTCCCGCAAAACAGAGCACAGTTGGCAGTAGATACCCACCACGGGGTGCCGCCGCCCATTCTCGCCGATACATTGACGCTATAAGTTAGAAAGAGAAGCACTTATGTTGTTAACATACAACGTTGCTCTCTCGATTGCGCTGGATGCAACAGCCATCTCTACTATTATTTACAGGCATACACGCGCGTGTATACAGGCTGGGGCGACTGTAATAATAGTAGGTAATTAAATCTGTTCGCTTAAACACACACGTAATTAAATCAAACAACACATTCATAACCACTTATACACAAAGATACCACTAATTTTTGGTGGTCTAGTTCCTTTAGCAGAGGGGAACGCCTGGCAATGGGGACTCCCATGCTGTGTTGCATTGCATGGCAGTAAATCCCTCTAAAGGGGTCATCCTGTGGTTGAATCCATTTGAATGTCTGTCATTGAAAATTACAATAATCAGATCGCTGATCATCATAAAGATGGTAATTTTATTTACCTACCTACAATATTACAATACCTAGACTGCATATACAAATTTACAAAGAAAAATCTGGTTCTATACCTAGCTAGTTCCTTCCTAACATGTTTTGTTGTTACATACCTATGTGATGATTAAACATCTTTTATTAGGATTCCTGCACAACGGATATCCTTACAGAAGTTTTTTGTCTGTCTGTTAGTAGATCTGTCTATCTGTCAACAGAATAACAAAGATTACCCGGACCTAATATCCAATAACTTGGGACTGGGATAGACTGAGATAAAACTTGGAATATATGTACTGGTTTAAGTTTTATTATTATATACATTTTAAAAACTCTCCAACAAAGTTTATATACCTACAAGGTTAACATAACCTAATATTTTAAAAATTACGAGCATTCAAATTCTTGTTATTTGGTTTGAGTAGTATTTAAACAAAACAGCAACATATACGCAATGATAAAAGGGAAAAACAAAAAGTTTTTGATACTGGATTACTTACCTGACACGATAAGCCTAAGAAGTCTTAAATAAAAAGGATTTTTGATTTGCCTTTATCGCTGTATTCCATCACGTGAAATTGACATGATAATTCAGACATGACTTAAACGAAAACTGATTACTGCCAACCTTCAAGGGGAGGGGTTGTTAGCGGGTGTCAAAAAAGTTCTGATTTATTTTTCGGGTGATTTATTAATGGGGCCAGTGGTGACGTCAGGTTAGGCTTGTGGCTTACAGCTTTATCGCAAACAAACCATTTGTCTTGCCCGCTGTAACTGTTGGTTCGCAGATTAAACTCGATTAAGGGTACTAATTAATGGTTAGACGATATTTTGGATAAATTATAGGGTTGTTTTTATCTCTTGTTGGGATTTTGAAGGAGTTTTTAGTTAATTGCCTTTTAGTTTTAATTAGTTATCGAAATTGTATTAAATTTATGGTAAAATTTTGAAAATCGGTTTAAACTAAAGCAGTAGGAGAATAGATAGAAGTATTGTACTTTTAAAATGGTTGTCCACTTAGTTGACCTAGATTCAGGCGCTAGCTTGGAACGTTAAAAGTTGCGAATTCGATTCTCACTCGGATATACAGCTGTACAATTTGAACTAATTTGTTATGTTCTTGATGCACTACTTATTTCCATAGTAAATGTAATAGTTTACATAAGACAAGTGACAATATTCTTATAGAAAAGTCTTTCAGAAACATGTATAGGTGTAACCTGCATGTCAAAACGTTAGATCAGTTTTGGTCAGTCTATCAAGGCGTTGATAAACTCGTCGGAGAAGCAATGCTCTTCGGAAATGATTTCTCGTTAGCAAATATTCATCGTTAGCTGAAGCACGTCCACGGTGAACATAAGCTTCCCCACAGAATGCCACTTTTGGTGAGCTGTCCACTGGGAGATTTGCCATAATCACCACGCTTAGCAGTCGGATTGGTGATCGCAGTAATGATCTTAATATACACAGGAGAACGCAGCTGCCCATCCCTGGTGCAATCCCTTAGTCGCTTTGATGACACCCACGGGAAAGCTGGGGGTGGCCCTGTTGTAAGCCGGGAACCACATGGCATGGAACCCCAAGGCACCGAAGGGATTGTCTTGTAAAAAATTCATACTGACAAAAACAGAAATGTTGAAACAGTACGTCATTCCCAAATTCCCAGCTGGTGTTCTCTCCCTCTGAACCTCATGGCTCTACATGCCGTTTGACGAAGGAACGTCCGGCAGTCTATATCATACGAAAATACGATTACTCAGAATGATTGCATCGTCAATTCATCACGCACTTCGTTGCACAAAATGAATCAAGGGTCTCTTACTTCACAGATTGCAATTTGAGAAAGTCGCTTTGAGTTGAGGTTTGTTCACTAGGTGGGATTCCCAGGGCAATTTCTTCCAACTTACTCGTACTGAACTTAAAACTGCTATTTTATCAGAATAGTAAGTTCCTACGTACACTCGACTAATTTAATTTGTGACCCATGTTTTGTCCCGTTCTTGCACGATATGTAAGTATGCGTTGCATTATAAATTTATGATGCCGTCTTATTTGTCTGTTTTTTCTGCTGAAAATTGACGATGTGACAGATTGTGAAATTCGTTGTAATTAATCCGCAAATTTTCCAGAGCAATTAATTTTATTTATTATTATTATTATTTTAATTAGCAAATAATGTAAAGTAACTGATGATAACGATAACAAAAACGACACTTATTGGTTGTGTGAGAGTGCTTTAATCAATTGATTTGTAAATTATCCATAATTTACCATTATTGGTAAAATTATTATATAACAAAGACGACTTTGTTGGTTGTGTCTCATGGCAATAGTCAGAAATTAAATTGGCCGAGTGTACCTTATAGACAGTTTCCATGAAAATTTTCCAGTCTCCTTAATATAAATAACATTGCACGAATTAATTTTAAATCATAATATTTATTGATTTTCGGGTTCTAAAAAGGGATTGTATGAATTAAGAATCAATTTAAAATTTCATTCTCGAAGAGAATCTTGATAAATAATCAAATGACAGCACGAACTGAATCATGCTGGAGTGTGCTTAGAATTCCTACTTTCTCCTAGAATTGCGTTGCATTTACATAACAAATTTCTATATCGTATTTCAAAAAGAAAATGCGATTTCTTTCCAATTTTTTTATTCATTATTTTAAACTAGCTATTGCCCGCGACTTCAGTTCGCGTGGACAACTTTACAAATTATTAAATATTTCCCATAGGAAATGATGTTTTTTCAGGATGAAAACTATCCTATATCCTATTCCAGGACCTAACCTATATGTGTGTCAAGTTTCATCGCGATCCGTCCAGTGGTCGAAGCGTGATTGAGTAAAAAACATCCAAATATCCAAACTTTCGCATTTATAATATTAGTAGGATAACTAACAAACATAATTGTAAATAACGTATAAAATGGAGCTCATCTTTGATAATTTCTCTATTTGCCCGTCTAATATTGCGCTAATATTCAATCTAAAAAGGCAGTGATAATCAAATCAAATCAATATTTTTTATGAAACTCCGCAACGAGAACCATTTCCTTCTATATAGGATAATTTCATCAGGGATTTTAAGCAAACGTTAAACATTAAGCGAATAATATAACGTGAAGATAACTCAGTAACAAGCAAAATATGGTTTCCTTAAAAAGAATCGCATTTCGTAGATATTATTTCTGTATTAAGGACAGTGGAAGAAGTTTTCAAAAACTATGTTCCCGAGACCGACTTGCTGAGACATTTGGCTCAGTTTCAAATTACACGGCGGCTTATTGCATCTGGAAACACTGCTTTCTGGTCTTATGGAAATGGAAGTTTACATTTCAATTGCTTTTTGTTGGCTGCTAACAACATGGAAACAATATTAAATAACGCAGCCGACATAGCTACGTCTACTGCTGTACATAAGCCTCCCCAATAGAATGCCACTCTTGGTAGGCTATCCTTTCAGGGTCCTGCCATCATCACCACGCTTGGCAGGCGGATTGGTGATCGCAGTAATGGTCTTAATATACACAGGAGAACGCTGCTACCCATCCCTAGTTCTGTCCCTTAATCGCATTATGTGGCCAGGGTGGCCCTATTCAAAGCATTGAATCACTCAGCAAACTAACAATAGGTATCAATATTGTATTCATGCACAGCCTGTGCATCTGTCTATATATAGTCTATATTAGATAGACTGAGACGTACCGACAGACATTATCCTTATGGCCCCATTACATATTCGTGCAACTTTTTGTAAAGTGTACTTCGTCCCTCGTCTTAATAGATTGTTTTATAAATAAATCTTTATCAATTCAATTCTCTTACACTTATTGCACATAAAAAAAGATACAATAGTAAAGTAACTTACATATATACATCTAGGCGGTCTTATCGCTAGAAGCGATTTCTGCCAGACAACCATTGGGTAGAGGATAAGAATAACAGAAAAAGGTCGGTTTTGCAGTTAAATAAAGGAAGGAGTATAGTTTATACCAGTAAGGGCATACCCATACAAATATACATACATAAATAAATACATACTCAAATATATACACATATTCATACATACATAGATATAGAGTCACTTCAGTTGGATACGGAAGTCGGAGACGTTGGTCATACTTGCGCAGGCCGAATATAAATCTAACTGAAAAATTCCTTCATCATTATTTTCTTTATCTATACCTGTAAAGGATAATGAACATTTTTGATATCTATAATACTTAAAATGAAATTAACAAGGTGCCCTATATTACTGTACAGCCAAATATTGCCTCGTTTTTTCATCTAAGTGCAATTATTAGAAAATTTTAAGTAACCCTTTCAAAGAGGTTTTAGGGTAAATTCTCGTATATATAATAATAAAATAAATATTACATATAAACATACACTTGTCTAATCCCAAACCAAGAGTTTTTGCTGTGCTATGGGAATTAAAGAAGGATTGTTTCTATAGTGTTTTTTTTTTGTGTACTTAATAATAATTGACAATTTCCCTTCTTTGTGTGAAATAAAATGAATAGCTATGAGTATTTTTCCTTGATTTTATATAATTACTAATCATATTATTGATGTTAATATTACACACAATTTTTGGATTAGATAACCAATGTCTACTCATGAAAAGGTAGAAAGTCTGTGATTCTCATGTGAATTTAGCATTTTAAGCCGCCAAATGTTTACCTGTGATTCATGCAATAAATGATTTTTATTTCTATTTGGACAATTCACAAATGTACTTAACATCCAAATGGGGACTAACTTGTGAAAAAGATGTCTGTCCTTTGTGAGAATCAAACCCACGACCTCTGGCCAATACTTGTATGACAGGGATACTTATAAGATTATTCTCATTAGAAAAATAATGACGAACCTATTGAATTTTCTAAACAATTTTGGGTAAGAATAGAAATAAGGTAGGTGTTGCGTGGGTAGGAAAATGTTACCTAATTCGGTAAGAGACAAATGTCGCCTAAAGTGACAGCGCGACAGAAGAGAAAGTTACATATGCGTATAAAACTCTCAACGGGCAACATAATTCCCAAATATCAGAGACTACCTGCTACCGGCGGCTTCGTCCACGTGGAAAGGTATAGAAAATGTTATGAAACCACTTTCAAATAAATTAAAAAATACAAAAAAGGGCGAAAACTTTTTTCTTGAATGAAATGCCTTGGTTGTCATGGTGACTAAATTTTGTTATTATGTTGTGTGCGAATTATATTTACTTGGCAGATGAAATGCCTGTGATTCCTTATTATGAGCCTAAAGGTATATTCAATATTTATAATTTTATTTACTTACGTTCGGGCTCTTTTAAATTATGGTTTCAAATGTGAACCTACTACGCCGCATACCTAGTCTCCGAGAAACGTTTGATTAATACCTGAAAAAGGCACATTTCTCGCCGACCTAATTTCAACCCTTCTGGTGTGGGGGGTAGTCCAACTACTTATACTGTCACCCCTTTTTATACAACTTAATAACATATAGCCCATGCCCCAATATAATGTATCACCTATTCAACAGCGAAAGAATCATTGAAATCGGTTCACGAAATACTAAAATTACTTCAAACACAAATATCCATACAAAATGTATCTCTATAATGTACTTTATCTATACTAATAATTATTAATATAGATAAAATAAAATGCACTGTGTCATCTTGACGACAATGTGTAGAAATTACTGTAGGTACGGAGAGACACGAGTATTTTATATTTTATGGTTACTATTCATAAAAGTTTTTCCCTGTCTAAAGTTGTTGCTGAATACAGTATTCAGAACAACTTTAGACAGGGAAAAACTTTTATTAATAATAACCATAAAATATAAAATACTCGTGTCTCTCCGTACCTACAGTATTTTTTACACAACAAACAAGGGAATACCATCATAAACTGGCAATGTAATAGAATTATGTCACAGTACGCAAAGTTATGAGTTATTTACCCTATAATAGGGGTCAGGTGTACCTGGCAATACTTAGACCGTATGGGATCTTTCATGTCAGCCCCGGGAGGGAAGCTAGGGTAACCCTATGAACGTGGTGCAACATCGGTCCTGCGATCATACCCATTGATATTATCTCAGTGTTTTCTCCTCACAAAGTTTTCCTCCACCGATTAAGAGCACTTAGTAAATGTGTTTAGACCTCGGATCTCCCGACATGATAGGTCGCGTTTTCCCCACTGCGCTACCAACGCTCTTCCAACGTATGACCCTAAATTACAGCTAAATTAGAGCTAACACGATCAAATAGTTCCTGTTCAGCCTAAATCATAACAGTCGTGTGATTCCCGGCTTAGAATAGCGCCACCCCGAATCTTCTAGAGGGTGTCGTTAAGGTGACTAAAGGGTTGCACTAGGTATGGGTAGCAGTAGACCGGGATCCATGGGGGAGGCCATATAAACTTGTTCGCAACAAGACGAAGAGTGCCCCCCCCATGGATTTGCTGGAGCCGGACCTCCTCGCGCGAGTCGTAGAGGGTCTCTTCCCAGCAGCGCCGGAGGGGTTTACCCCGCCGCGAATGTCCATCGTGTCGTCGGAACCGGAGGGTGCACAGGACGCCCCTCCGGTCACAGAAGACGAATTCAAGGAGGTAGTTAGGCGCCTCGGGGGCTGCAGGAAGGCACCTGGACCGGATGGTGTACCGGGAAAGGTACTTCCTGTGGCCCTGAGGCATCTCGGGAGTCGCCTCAAAACCCTCTATGACGATTGTCTGAGGGAGGGGCGATTCCCGCGATGCTGGAAAGAGGGGCGCCTATGCCTCCTCAGGAAGGAAGACCGCCCACCGGACAGTCCCTCTGGCTATCGCCCCATAGTTCTGTTGGACGACATGGGGAAAATGTTGGAGCGGATCGTGTTCGGGCGCATCGCCGACCATCTGGCGAGCACGGGCCCGAACTTGAGTGACCGACAGTTCGGGTTCCGTGAAGGGCGGTCCACGATGGACGCGCTGAAGTCCCTGAGGGACTTCAGCGAAGACGCGGCGGGAAGAGGGGAGGGGGTGGTGGCGGTGTCGTTAGACATCGCCAACGCATTTGGGACCCTCCCCTACGGGGTGATCAGGGAGGCACTGCGCTACCATCAGGTGCCTCCCTATCTCCGGAGGGTTGTAGAGCACTACCTGGTGGAGAGGGTAGTGCTCTACGAACGAGGTGGGGAAGTGGTGGCCCGCAGTATGGCCTGCGGTGTCCCACAGGGGTCGGTCCTAGGACCGCTCCTGTGGAACATCGGGTACGACTGGGTCCTAAGGGGGGTCCAGCTCCCTCGCATGATCACCATCTGTTATGCAGACGACACCATGGTGGCCGTGCGGGGGAGGGAGTACGAGGAGGCCGGGCGGCGGGCGGAGGTGGCGACCGAATTGGTCGTCGGCCGCATCGGCGCGCTAGGGCTGAGCGTGTCCCTCTCCAAGACGGAAGCCATCGCCTTTGGCACGCTCAGGAGGGTATGGCGGCCGGGGAGGGAGGACACGCTCCGCATCGGGGGGGAAAGGGTCCAGGTCAAGGCCTACATCAAATATCTTGGCCTTGTCCTGGACCGTAAGTGGGACTTCGGGGAGCACTTCGCGAGAATGGCTCCCCGAATAGTGGGGACAGCGTCGGCCCTGGGCCGGCTGCTCCCGAATGTGGGAGGACCGGGGGTCCCTTGTAGGCGCCTGTTCGCGGGCGTCGTGCGAAGCATGGCGCTCTACGGGGCGCCGATCTGGGCAGACAAGTTGTCTGCCCGGAACAAGGGACTCCTCCGACGGCCGCAGCGGGTGGTGGCCCTCCGAATCGTGAGGGCCTACACCACGGTGTCGTTTGCGGCGGCATGCGTCCTCGCCTGCACCCCGCCATGGGAACTCGATGCCCAGGTGCAGGCGGAGACCTACAGGACGCGGTCGGAGGCTAGGGCGCGAGGAGAACGCCCTAGCCCGGAAGAGGTGGCGGAGACGCGCCGAATGGCGGCGACGCGTCTTCGCGACAGGTGGAAGAACGACGTGGAGGACTCCCCCTATGGGACTCGCACTATAGGGGCACTCCTCCCGTCGTTCAGCGAGTGGGTGGGAAGGAGGCGGGGCGGACTTGGCTTCCGCTTGACGCAGGTAATGACCGGGCATGGGTGCTTCGGGCATTACCTGCACAATATTGGGAGGGAGCCGAGCCCGCAGTGCGCGGAGTGTGGCGCTCCTGACGACACCGCCCAGCACACCCTGGAGGTTTGCGGGCGGTGGGACCGGGAGCGCCTGGATTTGACGGCGGCCCTGGGTGTGGGGGACCTCGCGCTGCACAGCATTGTCTCTTGTATGTTGAGCAGCGAGAGGTCGTGGCAAGCGGTGGCCTCCTTTTGCGAGAAAGTCATCTCGCAAAAGGAGGCCGCGGAGCGGGAGCGCGAAGACGATGTCAACGCACTCCCGCTCCGGCGTAGACGGAGAGGAAGACGGCGAGCAATTTTTGCCGCCCGTCTAAACCTCTAGTGGAGCCAGGTGGGTGAGGGACCCACACGGTGGTACGGCTCCACACCGTCTGGGGGAGGGGTCGCTGGCGTGGCGATTCCTCCCTCCTTTGGCGCGGGTGCCCCGGCAGTGTAATGTCCGGGGCTGCCGGGGGGCACAGTAGCCTTGAATTCCTCGGAGAACGCACTGTGCCCCCCACTACGGCAGGGCGGGAAATACGCCGGAGTGGTTTTAGTGGGTATGCCCTCCACACAGTACGACAGCGTACTGTGCCTGGAGGGAGAGTCCCACATACCCCCTGGTAACCCTAACCGGGGGGATGAGACAACTCATTTCCACTCCGTAAAAAAAAAAAAAAAAAAAAAAGGTATGGGTAGCAGCGTTCTCCTTAGTATATTAAGATCATAATTGCGATCACAAATCCGCCTGCCAAGCGTGGTGATGGCAAAGCCCCCAATGGACAGCTCACCAAAAGTGGCATTCTATTGGGGAGGCTTATAGCAGTGGACGTATTTCGGCTGATGATGAAGTCCTAATAGATACAAATGGTTGAAATTTTTCGGTTTTCCTGCTTTTGAACGAACTATTCTATATAGGCAAAACAATTAATCCAATTTTGGTTGTGAAAGGTGTGATTTATCATAGTTTCATGAAGGTTCATCATAATGATGTCAGCCTTTAGACGTCCCAGTTCATAGTTAGTTCATAGTTCATTTATTGGTATAATTAAATATACGTCATACATAAATAAGTACTCATACGTCACTACGTATGAGTACTAACTACGTATAAGTACATACACTTATGAGTAAAAAAAATCATTAAATTCGGTAAAATAGTAAAAATAAAAATGTCAAATTAATTAAAAACTAATTAAAACATTAGTCACGACGACGTACATTTATATTCATTAATGTAAATTCCACTGCTGGACATTTGCCTTCCCCAATGAGCGCCACCACACCCGGTCCTCCGCCCTCCGCATCCAGCCGTTTCCGGCCACCTTCTTTAGGTTGTCGGTCCATCTGGCGGCTACATGAAGGTTATCCGGTGTATTTCTGTCAATGGTAAAATTATTACGGTCTAAGTTAGACCAGCAATCGAATACTGAATTGGCTTTGGAAATTTTTTATGTTGCGGATACATTGACAGCAGAAAATAATTCTGTATCGTGATTAATTATATACCTAACTTAGATGAAAACAAAGACGAGGCAGAAGATGTCTGTTCATTATTCCTTTAAAGAGATCCAGGTTATATGTATCCGGTAACAAGAAGCTGGCAAAGAATTCCTTATCAGTTCACATAATGAATAATGAAGCGAAACGTAACGTAACTAGATATGCATTAGATTGGCAATAGTTTACTATTCAATCGTAAAATAATGTTCTACGTCCTCAACTCGATTTCATCATCAGGTTATTTTTGTCTCCACTGCAGGAGCACAACCCTCTCTCATCTGCTGGAGACAGACGGAGGATTTGGGTTGGGGAGGCCTGATTAATGTTTTATAATGTATTCCCTTAGTCGCCTTGTACTACATCCATGGGAAGAGTTGGAGTGGTCCTATTCCACTCTACCGGAAACCACACGGCAATTCGATACGGTAACTCGATTTGTTTGAACCTAAATGTATAGTATAGTATAAATGTATAGTAATACAAAGAAATACTCACTTTTACCACGTGTTGTTTTTGCTTAATAACCAGGCTAAAAACACAAGGTTAAAGTTCGCCACAGTCACGCAAAAGAGCGTGTTGACTCCGGGTTACCAACACGTGGAATTCCACCCAAATATTTAGGGACATTGTACACGCGAAACAATTAATGTGACTGACACGTATTGTAAATTGGCTCAAAAGGTCCATTCATACTGGCCCTTGATCAATCGACCCTCACACATTTTCAAAGGGTCTAAGCAGACTATAAATCACGTGGGATAAACGCAGCGGTCGGTGGCTGTCAACAGATTGTGTGGTCCCAACCTCTTGTGTAAACCCTGCAAAGGGCCAGCGCACACTTAATATTTTTAGTATCAGCGATGAACTGGACTTAGTCGCTTATAAGTAGCTATATAACGCTTTTACTTAGCTTGATTCATAATGCAAACCTTAAGCCGCAATTTCGCGCGCAATGCGATGAAAAAGCTTACCCGATCTGAAATAGGTAAGCTTTTTTAGCAACTGTGATTCGCTACTATGCTGTTCGTTTTGAAGCGCTATAGAAACATATTTAGCCATGAAATGCTGCAAGTTTTGTGGCAAATATTTATTTTATTTATTTGTATTACGATTACAGTGCCATTACAGGTATCCTAATTTGTCACTGTAAGCAACCTCTCTTAAACAATTATATCTAGGTAAGTAATTAGTTTTCATGCACAATATATAATTATATTTGTCATCTTCTAACACTTAACACTCGAAATGAGGCTCCTGTGAATTCCCTTACAGAACAATTGAATATATCCAACCCCTCCCGAAACAGAGCATTCAGATTCCTGAGTGCGCGCGTCACCGGCGCGCACGCGACGATGTTGGTGCGCGCCGCGGGCACGCGCAGCAAGTGCACGCGCCTAAGGCTTAGGTATAAAATGCAGAACCGATGCAGTCGCGACGATGATATCATTTCTTTGAAATGCTCAATAGAAGACCCCGCGGACCGCCTTAGCGTAGTCAGCGAATCACAGTTGCTAAGAAAAAGCTTACCTACTTCAGATCGGGTAAGCTTTTTCATCGCATTACCTATATAAGATTTGGGCGTGTGGTTTGCATATCGATCGATCGATGGGAGGGGTGCCGTGTGGTTTCCAGTAGAGTAGAATAGGACCACTCCAACTCTTCCCGTGGATGTCGTACAAGGCGACTAAGGGAATACATTATAAAACATCAATCAGGCCTCCCCAACCCGTCTGGCCAGCGCGGGGAGTGTGGTGGCCAAGTCCTCCGTCTGTCTCCGGCAGATGAGAGAGGGTTGTGCTCTTGCAGTGGAGACAAAAATAACCTGATGATAATGATGATGATGGGAGTCGCTAAAAAAGTAGACCATCGATACCGCCGATACTAAAATATCAAGTGTGTACCGGGCCTAAGTTCCCAGTATGATTACTGTAAAGGTCAACACTTGCACGCAAATTGTAAGTATTCGCATCCGAGATTCACTCTGCGTTCTATTTATTTGATCTTGTATTGTTTAAATGTTTTACCTAACACACCGCCTCGCTGGCTTAAAGGCTAAGGGGACTCAAGAGCCAGGGGACGTAGATTCGATTCCTATTGGGGACGGATAACTTTGTATGAGTTGAACGTTCTGGTGTAATATGTATTATTGAATTTTACTGTCCTAATCTAAGTTCCGTAGTAAATACTATGGAAAATCATAGTTTGAGATTAGACTAATATATATATATATATAAATTTGTATGTAATAATATATGTATGAAAAAAATGAACTGACGGACGAACGGACGTAATCTGATGTAATCCTGGTTTGGAATGTCTAGTTTACCTAGATATCTACCCAAAAATACTATCTAACTAACACGCATACATAGATAATGCTCACGCCTTGGTCCCATAGGGGTAAACAGAGACGCTGTATCGCCACTTTCCGCAGTTCAATTAGCATGATCATTACTCATTACGATGCCCGTGAGTATGACCATTTGACCATACCCAGTAGATATATTTAGCCATCTTAATACCAGATCCGTGGTATTTAGGGACTATACCTAGTCTTACAAATACTCATTACTAATCTGTTATTATTAGACTAAGTATAAACGTTCTTGACAATTTGATGAAGATAAAATGTTAATTACGTACCGGTACTTATTTAACAGTTAATTTAAAATATTTTCTCATTAACTCCAACCCTTTAGAAACAAACGAAAAAGATGGAAAAAAGATAAGTGAGAGAGATAATTGCGTGAGCAAGATTTTAAAGTCGAACACAGACGTGCTTATGTCGTAACATTTTGCATAAAAGAAAGGAATATCGCAGATAAGGAATAGAAACATGTGTAGTCTTGAGTACTTTAAATTTATTTGTTTATAGAACATAGTTTTAAGATAATATGATATTTCATTGAAATAAATAAATAATCAAAAACGGACAAATACTGGTAGGACTCGCAGTTACTTTCATGTACATTGTATGAAAGAAACGAGAAATTAAGTTCAAGTGAATTAGGTGAATAAAGTGAATTAAACATTAATGATTTTTTCCCTTACACAAGTAAAATCACCTTCCTTTGTGGCAAATTTCCAGACTTGATATATGGATAGTACCCCACCAGTTTTGATGTGTCAGTCAGTGAGTTTGTCAGAATGGTAACATGTATGTTACCGGCCAAACCCAATTTTAGGACAAAATAATTTTGCTTAGGCCAAACTATCCTATACGCTATATGATCAACCGATATTTCCTAGGAGGTTACGTTATGAGGTTAGTCTTCGCTAGTTTGACTAACCTAACTTGTCCTAAAATAGTTTTTTGCCGGTAACAAATACACTTTGAAAGGCCATATCTTTTTATTTCATTGATCAGTCTAGCCAAAAGTCAGTATGTTAATTGTTAGTGTATGTTTGCAATTTATGATTAGTGCGTAACGATATAACGCATACAATTAAATGAACGCTGTTCGAGTGGGGCGAGCCGTCGTGAACTCTAGGATCTATCTATCATCATCAGAGGGCTGATCCCTTAGACGTCCACGACATAGGCATTCCTCAATGAACACTATAATACCCTGTCCTCTATCCCCCGCATCCAGCCTCAGCTTCTTCAGATCGTCGGTCCATCAGGCGGGGCTCCGACCCTGCACGTGCCAATCAGCGGTCTCCACTCTAGAACTTGTTTGCCCCAACGGCCGTCTGTTAGCGATAGATATCCCACTGCCTCTTCAGCTTGCTAAACTTTTCGGTTATGTCGGTTATCTGCGTTCTTCGTCAGATTACGAATCACATCCTTTAAAAAAACCGAGCATAGTTCGCTGAGCGACTTAAAACTTGTGGACCTATACCTTCTATGGACATGAGAGCAATCTAGGGAATCTACGAGATGCTAAATCTAGCCAGGACACTACCCATAACATACCACCAGGGTACCCATTCTTCTTATTATAAGTACTATTATAACATAGCTAAATTTAATCACAAAGGGCGCTTAATTTTCCCTGTAAACCTCGCACTTACTCCGTAATTAAATGGGAAAAGATATTTTCAGTTCAGTTTTACGTCAATATTTAAACTTTCGTTCGAGAAACGAGAGTTTATTAATTTATTATATTTTAAATTAGGGACGTTGATGGAAGGATATTATGCTGTAATATTACGAAAATATACTTGAACTAACTTTTAACCCCCGGGGCGTTATTGGCCATTATTCAAGTTTCGATTACTAGTAGTAAGTACCTACCGTTGTACATTGAAGGAATAAACTTCAGTCAATGATGTTCTATAAGTAACTAGATTTCTAATCTGCAGTGAAAAAACGGCAACTCAAATGACCTCGCTCGATACTATATACTATAGGTCAGCTTATTTACGACTAACTCTGCCCGCGGCTAAGCCCGCGTGGACCCACACTCCCGCTTCCGCTCCCGCAAATTTTTTTACACCTCGGGTTACATTATTGAAGTTTTCGTAGGGATCCCTAATTATTAATGGTAATAAGTATAGCCTTTATTACTCAGGGATAATGTAGTATTCTAATGATGAAATAATTTTTGAAATCGGTCCAGTAGTTTTGAGTTTATTCGTTACAAACATACAAATCTTTCCTCTTTGCAATATTAGTGTAGATCAGTCGGAAGACCATTGCCACAGCGTGCGACTACTTCTAAATGACTAAATAGTCTTCTCAAATGACTAAAGAAATTAAATATGTAATCACATTGTAATATGTAAAAATATATATGCAAAATTGGAAAGTGCTGAGCATCAGTTTTGCCGTGTGGTTTCCGGTAGAGTAGAATAGGACCACTCCAACTCTTCCCGTGGATGTCGTACAAGGCGACTAAGGGAATACATTATAAAACATCAATCAGGCCTCTCCAACCCGTCTGGCCAGCCGGGGAGTGTAGGCCAAATCCTCCGTCTGTCTCTGGCAGATGAGAGAAGGTTGTGCTCCTGCAGTGGAGACAAAAATAACCTTATGATGATGATGAGCATCAGTTGGAGATAAAGCGTAACTTACAAGGTTCTTAACAAAGAAATAGATATACCTTGGGCATCCTACTTCCTACTAATATTATAAATGCGAAAGTTTGGATGTTTGTTACTCAATCACGCTTCAACCACTGGACGGATCGTGATGAAACTTGGCACACTTATAGGATAGGTACTGGAATAGGACATAGGATAGTTTTTATCCCGAAAAAACATTCCATTCCCACGGGAAATACATAATAACTTGTGATGTTAATTTGTACGATGCGGGCAACAGCTAGTTTACTAATAAGAAACGAACGGTACCACCTTTTAAGTTATCATCAAAATTTTAAGGGGAGCGAAACCAGAAGAGCGAAAACAGAAGCCGCAAGCAGAAGCTGTCGGGACGAGAAAATAGAGGGTATGTAGGAGCTTTTTCGTTTAGCTGGGGTACGGGAAAAGTATTAAGAGCTGAAACACAATCTCCAGTTATAGTGGAGAGATACCGCATGAAGATGAAGAAGAATCTACTCTTTGATTGTTAGACTACCCGAAATTTATAAAAAATTTGTCGTAAAGACATGATTAGTAACTCACATTCAAACATCAATTAGGATACCGATCAATATCGTCTATAGTTTGTAATTTATATACCAGAAACTTTAATGCGATTTATGTTACAAACGAATATATATCTACTAAATGTGGATAATCAAATTACGTTAGGTAACTATTCCGGGTCTGATTTCACCTATTAAGTTGATCCCTCGAGCGTCAGATTTTGATTGGTTAATCGCATAAGACTGAAGATTATATGGGTTTAAATGTCAATTTATTCAATCTGTATGTACAGTAAATTACATCTGAAGAAGTAATTTAAGACTTATATGGACAAACACTAAGTTGGATTTTGTCTTGGTTATTGTATGTTAGCTGAAGTACCTAATATTTTTTGCGATCGTTTGGAACAAGATCATCTCAATCAAGTTGAGTTAGTACAAGAGAAAAAGGTTGGTTCACGGTCAACAAGATCTTGTTCAAAGCAACATCTGTTATTTTTCTATAACAGATGATATCTATATAATAAATAAATAAATAAATATCTCAGACATTTACACCAACTTTCCAGTCCCAAACTAGGCAGAGCCTGTGCTATGGTTACTAGATAACGGATAGACATACTTAAATAAATATATAAACATCCAAGACATGAGTACAAACATTCATATTCATCATACGAACATTTGCCCTTAGCGGGATTCGAACCCGCAACCTCCGGCGTGGCAGGCCGAGAGTTACCCGTTCCGCCACGGAATAATATTTATCGATGCTAGGTGCTATTGTATCTCTATTAGTTATTATAACTTAGGGTTTTGAGATAGGTACACAACTATGAGAGGCTTTATAAATATAAGAATGGAGACATCAGAGGTTATTTATTCAGTTACTCATATATATTAAGCTAATTCAAATAATTGAGAATTATAAACACTACAGAACAACAATCATTATGCACTCTCTTTAAACACCTTTCAAACCTGTTTTAGATGCCCACGGGGGACTTCGTACAATTTGCAAAAGTTTGCCCCGGTATGAATATTATATTAGTGAATTGTCCTATCCTTGTTTAATTCTCATAGTACAGTGGAAAATCCTATTCATCCATTATTATTTAGTTACATCTTTCATAGTGGGTAACAAAACGTCTGAAGCTACTCGTAGATACTTACAAAATTTCTGGAATTCAGCTACATCTTTCGAGAGGCAAAACTTTTGCAAAAAACCCGGACTCTCCCGATGACTTCTAATACGGTAACTTCTAAACTTCATTTTCCTCGGAACATAATTCCTCAATCTGGGTTTTGAACGTGGAACACGAAAAAAAACAACATCCCGAGAGGCGACGCTGCCGCTCTAAAACTTAGTTACATGGCTTTATAATGGAAAGGGCTAGTAGGCCAAGCTGTGGATAATTCTGCGACCCTCCCTTCCCTCATGCGGTGTGGACATATTTAGTAGATATCTACTATTTTGGTAGATATGTTTTTTTAGATTTTGTTTTCAGTTTTTAATATTTAATATGTAAATATTATGAAGCATACGAAGAACTACAGATTTTTAGAGTATTACTACTTTTATTATTTAAAAGTAATTGTATATACATAAATTGATTTTATTCCCACTTAATATTATGTTTTTACATACATACATAATTCTCACGCCCAAAGAGGTAGTCAGAGACGATGTATCGCCACTTTGCGCAATCTAATGATGCAAAGCGACTTTCCTTCGCCCACTTATAATTTATTTATAAATTATGGAATCTATTGCATGTTTTCAATTTTATCTTATTATCAATAATATTAATTTCATATTAATTTTACAGGTTTGCCGAACGTTCTGTATGGAAAGTCAAGAATGAAATGGCTCAATTTGTATGCAAGTGCTATAACTATTCTATTAATGCAAGAATATATTATTTCTATATTTGAGAATGACACAATTATCTTTAACAGTAAATTCCAAAGAAATGGAAGCCCATTTGTATGTGAACCATCAGCGCTCCATACTTAATTACGTGGTCCATACATAAATCCAAATCCATTGACAAGAAATGCCTCTGAAGTTGTGTGCGTCACTTCCTGTTTCAATAAACTATTTTATGCGATATGTTTTAATCCTGATAGTAGAAAATTCAGAATTGTAGACAAATAAGAGAAAAAAAATAGAAATACAACAAAATAAAATATACCCTATTTTCCCAAATTATACAATGATATAAAAAAATAGAGAAATACATGGCAACACTGACTCCAGAATAACTCCGCCTTGAATATAAAACGTAGAACATTTTTGCTTTCACTTAGTCGAAACTTGGGATATACTTCTTAAGTGACTGGGAATTTTTGTTATAACAGCTGCCACGCGACGGCTGTCGCGGGTTTTAGAAGAGGGAAACAAAATACAACGCAATGTGTAAAGGTAATACTGAAGAAGCCGTAAAGACCGAAAGAAATTTCTAACGTTTACAAACTTATGTTGCGTATAAACCAAAATGAACAATACATGTTTAAGCTGAAATAAATAACAACATAACGTTGGTACAGTTGCAATAGAAAATGACCAATATTAGGTTTTACCTAAAGTAATAAAAAAAAAATTACACAATTATTTCCATAAGTTTGAGAATTTAGAGGTAAGGTATAGATGTAAATGAAAAAACCAAATAGAACACTGCATTTTTTGTCAACTGTGTGGCACTTTGTGGTAGCTGTATTTATTGTTCGTTTGAAATTAGTTCTTGATCAAGTTAACAAGTTGAGTTAGTGCAAGGGGACAAGAGTTAGTTCAAAGGAACAAGATCTTGGGCCATGGGCCCGTCCGTCTACAATCGGATACCCGAGGACATAACAGACGCACCTTCTACTCCATCATTTAAACCGAGGCTGAAGAAGTGGCTCATCGAGCAAACTTTCTACAGCTTTGATGAATTCATGGTAAATTGTAAATGTACTTAGTAGTGTTTAATGTTTGTTTATTCTTTTATATTGTTTTATGAGACATAATCATTTTATATAATATTTATTACTATGTTATGTTATAGGTTTTAAAATTGTATGACCTGTAATTGCCGATTACCAATGATAAATGTCTATGTCTATTTCTTGGTGCGCTCGTATGGAGTTGAGATGGCTGTTCATGGTTAACAAGATTTTGTTCAAATCAAAAATTGTAATTTACTGTACATATTCAGAGATTTAGTAGGATCACCATTTTTGATACAACGTTAAACCAACAATAGAGTAAACTACCTATATGAAGTAGGAAAACGTTGTACTATGATTATGAATTCTAAACCAAATCAACATAAACACACAACATTAAGACATGGAACATATTTACATAATCCTTGAAGATACACAAGAGAATATTATGATTTCAAGGACGCTCTAAATCTTCAACAGTTTAAATGCTAACGTTCCACAATTGGGCAATGGGTGAAATTTCCTTCATTTGGAATACTCCATATACCTTCACACTTGTCCAGTGTAGATTTGAGAATATTTGACTTAACTATTTCCTTAACATTTCTTCTCCAGCGTATGTATTTTAAAATACTTATTGTTCTTTGCCGAAAACCTATTGTGTGATAATCCGAATATTGGTTCCAAGAAATTTACTGGAGGCCCAGGTTTGAACTCTCGACCGTTCAACACAGATTGAGTGCACTCCTCCTCAGCTGTTAAGAGTATCAAGGACGCTCGATTCAAAATCTAGTTAATCTTCTTAAATCGCCGCAAATAGGGTCGGATAGGTTGAACAATCTGAAAATAATCTCATTACAAATTGTTTATATCCCAAAAGCGGTGCCGTAAATCAATTAGAAACGGATCAAAGGCTCGGACCCCGTTTTGCTTTCCGATGATTAGCAGCAAGGGCTGATCTAGGATTTTATTTTGGAGGGGGCTTATTCGATAATACCTTAGAGGAATAACTGCTCCCCTGTGCCTCTCGATTACTGGTGATTATCACCATCTCTAGCCAAGTGATTTCGCTTTCGATATATCGCTTACCCTCAAATGCGGATTCAATAGGAAGGGACCTAGGAGGCAAAATCCCAAAATAATGTTTTGGGAATTTTGAAATCTTAAGATTTCGGTCATATCCCATATAGCACACTTGCGAAATATGCAGTCATAAGCTATGAAATAGGTCCATAGTGGGGGTAATTCTGTGTTAGTGTACTCAACGCAGATATACCTCCACTATGGACCTATTAAGCTGTAAAACTGCTGCATATTTCACCTATATGCTATATGGGATTAGTATACCTGATTGCAGTACCTAGGTACTAAAAAATTATTGGCGAATATTTTCGACATCTTAAAAACATGATTGTTGTTGTTGTTTTATAACAGCAGTGGAATTTCCAGTTAATTACTCTAACTCCTCCGAAAATTATTGATGGTTATGATATTCTGGAGTAGCCGCTAAGTTACATAGGTATACAATATAACTCCAGCGCTGCCAGTACTGCCAGTAGTATGTACTGCAGAGTTGAGGGTCGCTTCTTTACGTAGTAAAGCGCAGGCAAATCTTAAATATGACAGACAAAGTATAAAATTTACATTAAAAATAACTTTGTAAAAAAGCCTATTATAAAATAAACGATTATTTGAACGACAAAGATGCCTGGTATTAATGTTGATTCAGCTTCGCACAATCTTTATATAATTGTATGTAAACTTGCTTTTGAAACATGTGTTGCGGGAAGTTTGTTGCGCCATTTCTTCTTCAGAGCGCTAACACCTAGGAAGCGGTAGTCGATAAAAAAGGACGTGTATAAATGTGCCAAGTGTGCTCATATGCAATAAATGATTTTGACTTTGACTTCATACTTTGGTTCACACCGCGAACTGTGAACCGAAGTATGAAAAGACGCGGTGTCTACATGAGCGAAGCCAAACTAACTTCGCTTCGTTCCCGGTGTGGCCTGCGCTTAATATTTAGTAATTTTTGCCTCTGTGTCGCTTTATATTTTAAGCATCAATAGTTTGAATCTTGTGGAAAATAACTAGGTCCTACTTCCAATCATCATCATCATCAGGTTATTTTTGTCTCCACTGCAGGAGCACAACCCTCTCTCATCTGCCAGAGACAGACGGAGGACTTGGCCTACACTCCCCGCGCTGGCCAGACTTCCAATAATTCTAATCAATATAATGTAGCCGCACTGTTCTTTTGTGAAGAAATGCAATATATTACAAGCTTAATCCTGATAATGTGAAATAGGGTCTTACTTCCGATTTATTGCACAGATAAATATTGGGAGTAATCAAGTATTTCTTAAATATATTTAAAATAAATAACAGTTAAATTTCATTTATATTACTAATTTTTACAGCATACATTAGGTACCAACTTAGTGCTATTTGGTCGACCCTTACAATCATGTTGGCCTGGTGGTTGGAAGGATTGCCTTATTCGCCAGAATGCGTGGGTTTGATTAATTAATTAATCAAATGACTACGAAATTTAACTAATAGCCTATTCGTTTTTAAATAATAGTTTAGGGGTGTAAATAGATTTATTTTTATGAATTGTGATGTCCAGCCTTATTGTCATTTTAAAAATAAAACTTAGCTTAGAAATAGACAAGTTTCATTGTTATTTGTATTTTTAATACATTAATTTGTCTCATTATCGGAAATGATTGTTTTTACGTCACAACGAGTACAAAATCAAAACATGGATATTACCCATTTCCAATATTAAAAAAAATTAAAATAACTGACAAACGTTGTCAGTTTGTATTTTTTTTTTTAAACATTGGGAGATTTTTATGTACAACTACTAGGTAGATGCTACAATTTATAATATCAATTATACATATATATTAGTATAATAAATTTCAAAATACACTTGGTGTGAAATAATTACAAATTAATTGTAAGAAAAACAGTAACTTTTTCAAATATGATGTCAACGAAAGATCTCAAAAATGACGTTCATTGATTACATTTAACACAAAACACATAATTGTATAGAGTCAAGTGCAAATAGACTGTCTCCCCACCTTTCCTCCTAATGCTCGTGATGGAATTCCCTATCGCGGTCGCCTCTACCCCAAGTATGCCGATGCAAAAATGTACATTCCTCGCGAGCTTGCCAGAGCCTTGAGTTATATTGCATAATATTAGGTACCTGAAACTCATTCAGGGATAAACAGTATTTTTTCCCTGAATGAGTTTAAAGTTACGTAATAGGTTTTTCGGCATGGGTGGCAATTAGGTTAAATAGTATCAATTTAATCTGTTCCTTACATATGCCGGTTTTCGTTCAAGTACGATATAAATGCTATTATTAAGGAAGTATCATCATCAGATTATTTTTGTCTCCACTGCAAGAGCACAACCCTCTCTCACCTGCCAAAGACAGACGGAGGATTTGACCTATACTCCCCGCGCTGGCCAGACGGGCTTGGGAGGCCTGATTAATGTTTTATAATGTAATCATCATCATCAGGTTATTTTTGTCTCCACTGCAGGAGCACAACCCTCTCTCATCTGCCAAAGACAGACGGAGGTTTGGCCTACACTCCCCGCGCTGGCCAGACGGATTTGGGAGGCCTGATTGATGTTTTATAATGTAATCATCATCATCAGGTTATTTTTGTCTCCACTGCAGGAGCACAACTTCTGTCATCTGCCGGAGACAGACGGAGGATTTGGCCTACACTCCCCGTGCTGGCCAGACGGGTTGGGGAGGCCTGATTGATGTTTTATAATGTAATAAGGAAGGTTTAATAAGGAAGTATACATCAGAATCTATTAAACACCTCCTCGTTGGCCTAGTGACTTGGTAGTCAGACTCGAGTGCCAAGTCATGTACAAGGTCGTGTACAAGTTGGACTCGATCTCGATGTTATATTTGAGAATTGTCCTTTTGCCTATTTCCATTAATACAGAAGATAATCCTAGTTTGTAATTAGACAAGTGTATGTAAATATTTTTGTTTGTTTAGTCTGGTAGATATCGGCTGTAAGTAACTCATAACTTATAATACCTTTCGTCACTGTTTCCTCACTTTCCTGGTCTAGTCTAAATCAGTTTTGTTTTTCCAAATAATATATATTAACATTATTTGTTAACCAACCTAATCACATTTATATTGTAAATGCGAAAACGTGGATTTAAATTTTTTTGTTGCTTGATCACGCTATAATGACTGCACTGATTTTGATGAAACTTGGTATAGTGACAGCTTGTATCCTGGATACTCATAACTAGCAGATATGAGCTACGAACAATTGTACATCTTAGACCAGCAATAAGTTCACCTTAGTACCTTTTTCATGCATGCCTTTTAGTGTAATTTTTTTACAGAGCAAAAGGATATATATATACGAGTATTAAAACATTTAGATATTAAGCAAATCAACGAGTATGAATGATGCTGTCTTTATTTTATATAGAATTTGTCTGAAACAAAAACGCCTGATATGAAAATCTTCCAAATCTAGTAGAATTTACATGTACAACATAAATCATAACAAACAAGACGGTCGCGACAAAAATTCTCAAAACTCGAGCAGGAAATATTTGCACGCCTCGCCCAGTGTCGTAGTCAGGCAAAGGGCGCATAATCCTGCGGCCAAACTTAACAACCATCTAATATTATGAGTGATGTTATTAAAATTAACAAGGTTTCTAAACTTCCAATGAGCAACTTTAAGTTACTTATGGTATTAATTGCAGCATTACTGTCCAATTATTTACAAATGATCTAAGTAATTATTATGTGTGATGTGCGATTAATTTTATGATCTGCTTAAGGCTGAATGCAGAAACTAAAGATTTAGTTCAGAATGCGCCTTTAAGAGAGGCCTATATCCAATAGTGGACTGGTATAGGCTTATGATGAATAGGTAACGTATGTATACCTATAGCTGATTCCATATTACAAAGATACCAGGGCCAAAGAGAAACGACTAACGTTACGTGTTTTATTTACATAAGCATGTTGCTGGAAAATTTGTACAGTATTTTTTTTTACAAAGCAATGGTAGAATAATAAATACCACAGATGTTATTCATAATATGCAGTAATTATAATTAGGTGTTAGTGTAAATTTCTTTCTATATTTGTACCCTTACAATCGTATATGTAAGTATACAAACTTACTTAAACTTAGGGCTGACTCTGCGTTAGTTTAATAAATTATATAGGGCACTAATATAGAAACACACACGGGGCGCACTAAAACCTAACTGCGACACTGTCCTCGCCTGCGCCTTGAGAGATTGGAGTGTTATTCCGTAACCAAATGGATTACGTACGGTCGCAAATGTTTTGTTTGCAAAACTCTTTAAGGACTATATAATATGAAATTCGTGAAGTTTCATAAAGTTGTCTCTATTTTATTAGGAAACTAGCATGTGGCAGTGTACCATAGTTTTTTGAAGTCGTAATATGACGCCCGTTTATAATTATAGAACCCTGAAATTCTAAATAATACCTGACTTAACTTTTAATTATTCTTACTCGAATCAACGTTCACCTGCAATATCATGGATAAAAATCCTCGCAATTCCAATTTTAGTATTTTTTCCATGGAAAAAAGCAGATAAGCCAAACTGAACCGTGGATTAAACTTGGTGGAATTTACAAAAGTGCTCGTCGGTCAGTTATATTTATTTTTAAATTTAATCCGACTTTCGGCAAAGGCTTCCCGCTCTGCTGGACTAAAGCTGTGTAATACACCAGCGGACCTACTCCGTAAGCATTCGTCGGAGTAAAAAGGTATTTTTTACTTCTAACGGGCCATGAAACATATTCTGTCGTTTGACGTCTAACTATTATAGTTAAACGCCAAAATGCTTATTAGAATATGTTAGAAGTCCCTTTAGAGAGACAAAATTGCTTTTTAGTTCGACGGATATTCTCCGGAATGAAATACTTTATGTTAACGATGATTAACAAAATAAAGGAATAGTTGAAATTTGGAGATGATTTTAATGCAGAGGCTAGTTACATAGGTAGTAGTCGTATATCTCTTGACACTTGACAGCGAACTCGATAAAATATAAAAATGAATAGACGTCAAAATGACAGTTGAATCGCGTTTGCGAAGTAACTTGAGTTGGCGTAGACATCCTCCGGGCCCTTGAAAGTTCTTTTCAAGACGCTCTGCTGTCCGTAGAGTCCGCAGCTGGCAGAAGGCATATGCGGTTGATGGCTCGGCGCACTGTACCGTGCGCAGTCGAGACGTCGGCGACGCGCGGCACACCGTCTGTCCCCGGGAAAAGTTTGTCAACTCTGCCGAGGCGCCAACACAGCGGGGGCGTGCTGTCTTCTTTGAGCAAGACCAGGTCGTTGAGCTGGAGGTTCTTGCATGCGATGCGCCACTTCGTGCGTTGTTGCAATTCGCCCACGTATTCGGTAGTCCAGCGCTTCCAGAAATGTTGTCGGGTTTGCTCTAGTCTTTGGAATCGGTCGAGACGGTGGGTGCTGTGGTCGATCAGAGACGGCGATGGCAACGAAGTCAGTGCTCTACCGATTAAAAAGTGGCCCGGGGTAAGAGGTTGGAAGTCATCAGGTGAGGGGCTGAGAGGACATAAAGGACGGCTGTTGAGGATCGCTTCGATTTGGGCAAATAAAGAACAGAGTTCCTCAAATGTTAAATGTGCGTTTCCTAAAACACGATAGAGGTGGAATTTTGCTGATTTCACCCCGGCCTCCCAAAGGCCACCAAAGTGAGGAGCGTATGCGGGGGAGAAACGAAATTCAATGCCCTGATGTGCCGCAAAATCTCGAATATAGTCTTGATTTGACTGCATGAAATTATTAATTTCTTTAGCTCCAGCAACAAAATTTCTACCGTTGTCACAATAAATTAATTTAGGGATGCCTCTGCGTGCAATAAAACGTTTTAATGTTAATATAAACGAGTCTTTTGTTAAATCACTTACTGCTTCGAGATGCATGCATTTGTAGCGAAAGCAAACAAATATACATAGGTAACATTTTGTTATTTTACACCCGCGTCCCTTGCGATCGGTTATTAAGAAAGGCCCAGCAAAGTCAGTGCCAACAGTACGAAATGGAAAGTCAGACTCTACACGTTCTGAAGGCAAGTTTCCCATTATGTTTTTCATCGTCTGGCCTTTGAAACGACGGCACACGAAGCAGTCGCGTGCTGTACGCCTAGCTAGATTTCGCCCTCCTATAGGCCAGTAACGTTCTCTAATAGAAGCGAGAAGGTGCTGAGGTCCGGAGTGCAAGAGACGCTGATGTTCTTGTTGAAAAATTAGTTTAGTTAAGTGATGATCAGCCTTTAGTAAGGCAGGATGTTTCTTTTCATATGGGTGTTTTGACGAGTCAATTCGTCCTCCAACACGAAATATTCCTTCTGAATCTATGAAGGGGTTGAGAGAGCAGATGGTGACATGTGACTTTAGTGATTTGCTCTTTCGTACTAGCTCTAACTCTTTTGCGAAAGATTCGTTTTGAACAATTTTGATTAATGATTTGAGAGAGCTCTCTAGCTCTTTTGTGTGTAAGGGACCTGATAGTTTATTATTAGGATTTCTGCAATTGTGTATAAATCTCAGGACTGTAGCAAACACTCTTTGCAGTGTTGCTAATTTCGAAAATTTTGTGATATTGAAGAGGCTTCTCTGGTGCGACGGAGATGCGGCTTCCGCCACCAAAGAAGGAAGAGCTTTCACCTCGGGCAAGACAGCTACTTCTGTGAACTTTGAAGATGGCCAGGAGGACTCCGGCTGTAATAAGAAAGATGGTCCATGCCACCACAGGGTACAATTGTTTACAAATTGAGGATCCACGCCCCGAGAGACGAGATCTGCAGGGTTTTCAGAAGTAGGCACATGACGCCATGAGGAAATGTCGGTAAGTTCACTAATAGCGGTTACCCTATTAGCAACGAAAGTCTTCGTTTTATTCGGTACTCGCAACCAAGCTAAAACTACGCTCGAGTCTGTCCAGTAGACCTGACGGGTTACATTGCAACGTAGCGCTTTCATTGTGCTAGAGGCCAGCTGGGCCGCTAGTAAGGCCCCACAAAGCTCTAGCCTTGGGATTGTAGTGGGCTTTATGGGTGCAACACGTGCCTTGGCACACAGAAGGTTGACGGCCACGTTTCCACTGCTATCAACAGCTTTTAAATATATACAGCTCCCGTAGGCTCTTTGTGAACTGTCACAGAAACAATGCATTTCTATTGAATTAGGGTTGTCATTCAAGACATATCTTGGAATTTTAAGAGAAGAAAGAACTCCTAAGTGGGTTGTAAATTTTTCCCAAGAAGATTTGATTTCTGGGGGTACTGGTTCGTCCCAGTCTAGCTTTTGGAGCCATAATTCTTGTATGATAATTTTAGGCTTTATTGTGCATAAAGATAATAGACCAAGAGGGTCGAAAATTTGAAATGTTGAGGATAAAATTGTCCTCTTAGTTAATATTTCAACTGGGGTATTTTTAATATTGAAATGTAGTTCGTCAGATGAAGGCTCCCACCCGACGCCGAGGGTGCTGGTCGCATTGCTGATCATCAGATCGCTTTCCTCTAGATTGATATTGTCAGAAATTAGCTCGGGTAGATTTGATCTATATTTTCGTAAATGAAACCCCCCTTTAGCGAGCTCGTCTGAGACCTTGCGTCGAATGTGACATAGTTCTTCTTCGGTGTCACCACCGGTAAGCAAGTCATCACAGTAAAAGTCCTTCTGTATGACCTTCTTTATTTTAGGGTTGTCACATTCTTCTCCAAGTTGCCATATGCATCTGGTGCTGAGGTAGCTTGCGCTGGCGAAGCCGTACGTAACGGTATTTAGCTGCAAGGTTCGCAGTGGGTGGCTCTCGGTGTCTCGCCACAATATTAATTGGCAATTGCGATCCGATTCGCGAATTAGGACTTGGCGAAACATTTTTTCTATATCGCCAGATATGGCGTATTTGTAGAGACGGAAGCGGATTAGAATATTGAAAATTGGTTCCTGTAAGGTAGGTCCTACTAACTGTAGGTCATTTATGGATATTCCTGAAGTCGTTCGAGCCGAGGCGTCAAAAACGACACGTAATTTAGTAGACTCACTTTGTTCCCTTATGACTGGGTGGTGAGGAAGAAAATAGGAGTTAATAGGCCTCTGCACTGGGCTTTCAGAAAGGTGGCCAAGATTTTCATACTCATGTATGAAGTCGCTGTAGAGTTCCTTTAGTTCAGGTAGTTTCCTGAAACGAGCTTCTAAGCTCAGAAATCTTCTCTTAGCCATGTTGTATGAGTCACCTAAGGACTCCAGGCCATCTCGCAGAGGGAGTGCTACACTAAAACGACCATCATCGCAACGTTGCGTGTTAGCTAGAAAATGTTGCTCACATAACTTTTGTTCGGTAGTTAAACAAGGAGCCTTAGGCTCTGGAAAACTTTCTAAGTTCCAAAATTTAGTCAGTTCATCATTGAGATTAGGTAGCTGATCATCATTCATGACAAAGTTGCAATGAATTAAATTGTTTGACTGTTTAGCCTTGGTTGATGGTAGCATGGGACCTGCAACGAGCCACCCTAGTTTAGAGCTTCGTAGTATAGGATTCTTGGCGCCGAGGGAGTGTTGCTCTGAGCCGATCACGTCCCAAAATAGGTCAGCGCCAATGAGCATTTCGATAGGGGATGGTTTGTTAAAGCTGGGGTCTGCTAACTGAAAATTGGATAAATTAAGATGCCTTATATCTAAAGCAACTTTAGGTAGGTTACTTGAAATTTTAGGTAATATCAAACAGGATATTACAGCATTAAAAGGGCTGCTACTAGAGTGCAAATGTAGGGTACAGCGTTTGGTATTTAAATTTAGTGGCGTATCGCCAAGACCTACTATATTCGTATTTGATGGCTGAGGAGACAGATTTAACTTATGCTTTACAGCTTCAGTGATGAAGGATGACTGGCTCCCGCTGTCGAGCAAGGCTCGAACTGTTATAGCTTCTTTGGAAATGGGATTGGTAATTTTTACCTTGGCAGTGCACAGCAATATCTCTGATGAAGATATAGTTGTCATGGAGATAGCTTGTGGAGGATCAGGGTTTCCCTGGTCTACTGGAACATGCAGGAGCGAGTTGTGACGGCTTTTACAGCGGCGGCAGGAACCTGGAAGCCTGCATGAGCTGGTCTCGTGGCCTGCACGAAGACAATTTTGGCACAGATTGAGAGAGGTAACTGTGGACATCCTTTCTTCAGGAGTTTTAGCCTTGAAGACAGAACATTCATATAGGCGGTGGTTCTGTTTACATACCACACATTCAAGAGAAGTCTTAGTAGGGGATCGTCCCTTAGCAGAAGTGAACATTGAAGTCTTTATTTGTGTTTTGTGTTGATTAGACAATGTTGAATATTTAGGCGTCTGTTGCCTATCCTGTTTATTGCGGTTGACAGTTTCTAAAACGTCAGCCCTATTTTTCAAAAAACTGAAAAAGTTATTGAGTGTAGGTATATCAGGTAAGACATTCCTATGTTCCTCCCATTTAAAACATGTACTGTTGTCCAACTTTGCTGTGACCAGATGAATTATTAAAACATCCCACTTGTCTGTAGGCAACCCTAGCGTGCTTAGAGCTCTTAAGTTTTTGGTTATATGATCAATAATAAATCGTAGGGATTTGTCTGTTTCTCGCACTGATTCAAAATTAAATAATGACTTTAAATGATTATTAATTAGCTGGCGCGGATTATCATATCGTTCACACAACAGTTTCCAAGCTTCAGGGTAATTTGAATCTGAAACTTCTAAATTGCAGAGCACACGAGCTGCTTCACCTTCTAAGTATGAGTTCAAGTAATGAAATTTATGAATATTTTTGATTTTAGTATTATCATGAACTAAAGAAGTGAAGGTTTCTTTAAACTCAAGCCATTTATAGTATGTGCCATCGAAATTAGGAATTTTGATAACAGGTAAACGAAATCCTAACACATTATGACAATGATTGCTGTCGCATGACGAAGCAGAGCTATGATGATCAGACTCCTCCTTAGACTGATGATTGGAACTCAGTACAATATCCTGAGCAGTAGCAATACAATGGAAGAAATCTTGTTCGATTACATCTCTTTCGTTTAATTCTGAACTTAAATTTTCCTGATCTAACAGTTCAATTTCATCCTGCAGCCCATCAAATTCATTGAACAAAGCTTCAAATTTGGCTAATTTAGCATTCAGTTTGCCAGTTTCAAGTGAGTCTAACTTAGTGTCGTGCAGTTCATCCAATTGATTTTTAAATTTAGTAAGGCGTCCTTTAATTGAACTGCGCTTTACAATTAATTGCTTTAACTTGAACTCCGACATGACAGCTTGAATTGGCACACGAATTTAGAAATTAGCCGTTAATAAAATAGTTTAAATTTGCATACGATACGCTCCTCACTCTGATGTAGCACTGAAGGCAAGCCGGTGTTCGCTCAGCAGAAGCGTAGTCATCGGTTGATATTAGGGCCAGCAGGCAGGAGGCACTCGAAGAGCAGCAAGCAAGGTAGGTGCGCGTTGTGAATTTGGTGTGAGCCGGAAGCAGCTTAAATAGAGGGTTGCAAGCACTTGAATATGTAAATAGTTTTTCTTAAATTGTGTTGGGATGGCAAAGCACAAAAGCATAAGGTAATAGCAAGGATATATCCTGTTCTTATCATAAATATAGGTATTTTTTAAAATGTAATGTAGGTAGATTACTATAATTTACTTTATTTGCGCAAATCAAAGTGGAAATTTGGGATTATGTGGATGGAATGGAACGAGCTCACTTTTTGTTTGGCTTCGCAATGCTGTAGTGATCGCGGCGCTGTAGCTTGTTGGAAGCTGATTGTCAGCTAGACCACGTTTCTTCTTTGTTTTTGCACGAAGTAGGCAGGAAGCGGCACGTCGATATTGGCTCTTGTTTTCAAGTTGCACTTCGGAAGTAGACACGAGATTGCAGTTTCTCGTCCTGTCACGGTCGCCACTTTTTGTTAACGATGATTAACAAAATAAAGGAATAGTTGAAATTTGGAGATGATTTTAATGCAGAGGCTAGTTACATAGGTAGTAGTCGTATATCTCTTGACACTTGACAGCGAACTCGATAAAATATAAAAATGAATAGACGTCAAAATGACAGTTGAATCGCGTTTGCGAAGTAACTTGAGTTGGCGTAGACACTTTATTATTGAGATAAATAAATAAATATGTCAGACATACTTTATTTGATACTGTGATTTATTTATTTAACACTATATTGCACACAATCGTACAAAAGGCGAACTTAATGCCAATATGTCAGTCTCTACCAGTTGATATTTACAAACACGCAGACAATGAGTGGTATGACTCAAGAACAATACATACATAAAAAAGTCGTTGGATTTTATACTAGAAATAGTAAGTAATTATAGCCTAAAAGATACCTAAAATTTATTACATAGCATTGAAAAACATATAAGTACATACATATAATATACGGATATTGTATCTGGAAAATACAATACTTATAGGCAACGTGACGTACGAATTAATAAGCGGTTGTTTTTTTATTCCTAATAAAAAATAAATAAATAAATATCTCAGACATTCACACCAATTAACCAGTCCCAAACTAGGCCAAAGTGTGCTATGGTTACTAGATAACGGATACACATAAATAACATCCAAGACTTGGGTACAAACATTCATATTCATCATACAAACATTTGCCCCTAGCGGGATTCGAACCCACAACCTCCGGCGTGGTAAGCCGAGAGCTACCCGTTCCGCCACGGAGGTCGTAATATATTTAAAACAGGATAATTCTGTATTATAATGTTATACATCATATACCGAATTTCAGTTCCAGTTCTTGAGTTATCGAACATTTAAAATTGTCTATTATTCACATTTTCTTGTTATTATTTTATTACTATTATTTAATTTTAACATGGCACTTGACTTAGCTATAGATCTTTATTATCTGAAATCATTTTTTTATTAAATATATTTAGACAGACATTTTATTTACCACAATCAGTTATAACACGTATTCATTTGGATTTGACGCTGGCATCTTTGTTTCTAGGAAATGTCACGCATTTAACTCTAAAATGAGTTCACACCTTTACTGACACTGAAAAGTTTGCCCGTTTCCCTTTCAAGAAAGACTTTCCCGTCCACTCTAAAAAAATCTCTTTCAATTTATTGGGTTTCTTTTCGACTCCCATTTCCTCCGTGTTACCCGACTCGTAGATTAGGCATTTGTTTGTGAAACGTTGCTAAGTTTGACATTTGAATCTGGTAGGGGGGGGGGGACAAGTGATTAACGGCTTTATGAGCTATGGCGAAGTCGTGAGATCATAAAATCGCATACTATTCATGTCACAGTAGGTACTAAGTAATAATATAGCACGTCGGCTATCTTTGACCGTTTTCAGTAGAATGAACACTACGTGGCAAGATTTACGGTCGTAATTTAATGCGACTCGCCGCAGATTTACGTAGAGTGCTACGGCGTAGCGCTTATTAACTTTCTTTACTACGCGATGTTAAGCGCTACAGATTCGATTTATTGATGTTTGAACCCTATAATAGTTAGTATTTATATATATTGTTCAATTCACGATGACAAGCCACGCTACTTTTCGCCAGGGGCGAGCGCGGGACGCGGGGAATTAATCCGAACATGAATATCTTAGTGTACGTGACATATTCTTGTGTGACAATGAGTTGACGTTTATCTCAAATTATGGACCTCTCGTCACGGTGGAAGGTATTTCCTAGAATTTACCAGACTTTAAATTCCCCTGAATATTTTCATACTAAGTTTACCTTGTGTGAGGTGGCTAGGCGTAGAATAAGGCCACCCCCAATCTTCCCGTGGATGTCGTCAAGGCGACTAAAGGATTGCACCAGGGACGGGCAGCACCGTTCTTCTGTGTATATTAAAATCATTACTGCTATCACCAATCCACTTTCCAAATGTGGTAATATTGGCAAATCCCAAAATGGAGCCACCACAAGAGGAAGGGAAGACTTATGTTCAGCAGTGGACGCGTTTTGGCTGATGATGATGAAGGCTACGTAATAAAATTACAACCAACTAACACCGCGATCTATATCAGTTCTAAACTCTAACCGCAGACAACTGAACATAGGTCCGAGGGAGTCCCAAACGTCCGAGGCTTCGCCCCTTCCATTAGAAGCAATCATCATCCATCAATCACAATGACACTTACTGGCCGCAGCCTGTGGATTTAAACCGTAAATTGTTGTCGGACTCCTAGAACTAGAATCCCTTGCGGCAACGTAAGTTGACTTATGTTTGGCCTTTGAGAAAATTTCATAAAAAACGAATCACTTGCTGCAGAAATGGCACCTCGCATTTTCGGATATTGTGCTCTACTGTTATTTTAAAATAGTGCTCAAGTTTCAACTGAATTCCACCGAAACTGCGACTTGTTTATTATCATAATTATTCTATTTATGGGACTTGTTCATTATCATAATTATTCTATTTATTACATGCTCTAATGGGTTAGGAATACGTCATAAAATGATATTTAAAAAAACGGCAAATGTGCCTAAGCGATTCAATAATAAACAAGAAAAAATAGCCACTTCTGACCGTCTTCCGCTTAGACTGGAGAGCTACCAAAAGTTTCCTCGCTGAGTTCCAAAGGTTCAAAGTTAACTCCAAATATATGGAAAAGGTTGTCTTTGCACGTTTGTATTTTTAATATTGAAAGGAAACGTATTAAGTCTTTCAGACTTCGTTGACTTGGCCACGTAAGAGAATGTAAGGAATCGGGTTGTGAAGCGACCTTAATTGGAACGATAGGGTGGACGAATGGCGGTCGAGCGTCTCTGCTATCGCTAAAGGGGTGCATTCGAGTGTTATGATAACTTGATCTATGACAGTCGCCAAAGTATTCAACCGTCCTATCCGTAATGACTTACGGTGCCGAAAGGTGGCCACTGACTGTGCCTAGTCCGAAAACTCAAAGTAGCTCAGCGGGCTATGGAAAACTATGCTCGGAGTTTCTATAAGAGACAGGATCCGAAATGAGTTGATCCGCCAGAGAACGAAAGTCTTCGACATAGCTTAACTAATAGTTAGGAGTTGAAGTGGCAGTGGACTGGTCACATCTGTCAGAGAACCTATTACCGTTGGTGTAAACGAGATCTTGAGTGGAAACCGCGACTAGGCAAGCGTAGTGTGGGACGCCCCCTCGGAGGATCGAATTCAGTGATGCGCCTCGGTAGAGGTCTATGTCCAGCAGTGGACTCTTGCAGGCTGATGATGACATTTACCTATTAATACGGCTATAGTGGTAGTAGTGATTCCTTTTTTAAAGTGGTCAGTTAAAAAAAAATATGTATACTTTTCCCAGTAGTGAAACACCTATGACAATACTCGTAGGTGGCATTCTAGGTTCAAGCATGATCCTAGGTGGCATCAGGCATGGAGCTCCTTGGTATGAGTTTAATCGTAGTTGGCAGCTATACGCGTTAAAAACTCTTCTTGAACTTCTATCAAGTTCCTGCCAAGTTTATCTCTAATTTATAAACTGAGTCCGATTTCAGAGTGACATTACCTGATCTCAACTTTGACATTTCGAGGAGTTCTATTTATTTAATCTTTTGCCGACGCGACGAAGAGTTAAGACTTGAAAATATTTTATTATTCTTCGCACAGTCCGCAAAAAAAAGGTTTTGTTTTGAAAAATATAGAAAAATAAATATATTTATTGGTAAAAATATTTAGAAGTCAAAAAGTTAATCAATTAAATTGTAAATCTCACGTAATTAATGAATTAGAAATGATGTCGTACATTTTATACACAAGACCATGTCAAATATATCGTTCTAGTCAAATACGATAAATTGTTACCCATACCATCATTATCAGCCTGTGGACGTCCACTGCTGGACAAACTGCCTTTAATAATGTCCTCCACTCTCCTTAAAGCAACACAGAGGAGAGTTGCCATACTAAGACGTTTGCCTATGACCACCAGGTCATGTACAGTATTTATAGGTATATATACGATAGGTTATGATTATTATAAATGCCTTAGTCGATTAGTTACCCATGTGTTTCGTTTATCATCATCAGGTTATTTTTGTCTCCATTGCAGGAGCACCACCCTCTCACATCTGCCAGAGACAGACGGAGGATTTGGCCTACACTCCCCGCGCTGGCCAGCCGGGTTGGGGAGGCCTGATTGATGTTTTACAATGTAATTAATCCCTTAGTCGCCTTGTACGACATTCACGGGAAGAGTTGGAGTGGTCATATTCTACTCTACCGGTAACCACACGGCGGTTTTTCGTTTATAGCGACAGCGTTCAAATGTGTAGGTACTAAGTTTTTGCGCGAAAAATAACACAATTCGCATCTGTAGTAAAAGCTACAGCGTCTATAGGGAGACGAAGGGGTTTGGGATCGAGACGAAGAGTGAGTTGTACAAAGTCTGTGACTAGACGACAGACAAGACCTCCATACATTACGATAAATAAAGGAAATCTCAATAAGCCACACACACACATTCTTAATAGAATCTGACGTAATCCAGAATCACAAACTTTTGGTCATGGATCAAAATGGATTTTCGTCATTCGACATATTTTTGAAACGATTGTAAAATTGTTTAACGAAAGGAGTGTTTTTTCTTTCATGGCTTAGTTGTAGTGTAGAGCCTGCCCTTTTAATCATTCTACAACTAGAAATAAAGACAACCAAATTTTTAGTTTGGTGAACATTTTACTAAGAGTGCGATGTTCATTACGCAGCTGGAGAATTACGGTGCCAAATGTAAAATCATAAACCATCACACATATCATTTAACTTTTTGTACCTTTGCCGTGTATTTTCGGTAGACTAGAATAGGACCACTCCAACTCTTCCCGTGGATGTCGTACAAGACGACTAAGGGAATACATTATATATAAAATATCCATCAGGCCTCCCCAACCCGTCTGGCCAGCGCGGGGAATGTAGACCAAATCCTCCGTCTGTCTCCGGCAGATGAGAGAGGGTTGTACTCCTGCAGTGGAGACAAAAATAACCTAATGATGATGATGATGATACCTTAGAAGCAATTTGTTTAAAACACTTGTAAATTATTTAGGTCAAACGAGTATTTAAATAATATTACTTTTATTTTTCAAATCGCTATTGGAGTCGTTTTTCTGCTAGCTGTACATTCCATTTTGAAAGTCGTTTAATACTTTTAATCCATATGGCAGACTAATTTAAGTTTATAAAAGTTAAGTTACCTACTTCGGTCCAGTTAATCTACTTTTTGTGAAAAGGATAAAAATGTATTTGGGGGGTAATAAATATCTGAATTAGCTGATTATAAACAAATTGAACGGCGCGGCAAATCATTTTGTATGGAAAGTTAAACATTGTTTTTAATTCCCAAAAGTAGTCGAAGTAATAGTACAAATAAATATTTCATTTATACATACACTCGTCTAAAAGAATATATAGATATAGTACAAAAGTTTTGTTGTACCTGTCAATTACTGATTCACCTCTTACTGGTCAAGGGAATACTAACTCGTTTTCATATCAATTATAGTATTTTAAACGCTCGGAAAAAAAAAATTGGAAAATACTCGTATATCTTTACCTGATTTTTATTATTAAAATATGGTGACATACTAAATATTTTTATCAGCAAATAGTCCCTTGGCTTAATGACGTCATAACGGCCGCGTATTTTAACTACATCAGACTCGCGGCATCTGCACCTAATGACGTAATAATATTGCATTAAACGGCAGAATGAAATATTGCTAACTGTAATAAAAATTTGGATTTCATTATTTATTACCTACGAGTTTTTTGATTAGCTAGTATAGGTTGAGTAATAACTTTTGTACTATGTTATATACATAAATTCATCGTTTTGATATTGGTGTTAATTTTCTGTGTCATTTTCTGAAGTAACTGTATCATGTATTGTGTTGATAAAGATGTATTTTGTACAATTGTTTAATAAAAGAATTATCTTTGTTTGAACTTTTATTAAACACACAATTACCTTCCACAACCTTATATATCATATCTTCTATACCTGGTATGGAAGGAACCTATTTTGTAAAATTTTTACAAAATAGGTACATCTTTTACCAATTAAATAGCTACTTCAGAAAATTACACAGAAAATCAACACCAATATCAAAACGATTAAGTTTGTAGATTGATTTTTGTTTAGATTTGTTATAAGATGTTTACCTCTTAAGTGAATGACTTAAAGTCAACTAACAACGGAACACTACAAGGGAAAAAGCTAATTTTTATTTTAAATACCAACGTTCTCACTCGAATAAAACTCTAAAAAGTGTTAAGCTTCAGTAAGAAGAATGCATAGACGATTTTGTGATTTAACAGTTAAACTTTAATCTTTGCGAGTGGGGTTCGAAGACGTGGCTTATGGACGATCCCTTTTAAATGACAAATTGCATCGTTAAGGCGTGTTTGACTGTACTAAAGCACTTTGAAACTTTCAGCTTTATTAGGAGGGCTAGTGTTGTACCTCGCTGATGTATTGAGTTCTAGAGCGAGCGCTAAACAGATTTGAAATTCTTATTTATTTTATTTTATTTATTTACACAAAATCCACAGCACTTAGTATACAGTATTATTCTTATTTATAGTTCTTACTGCCAATAACGGATTTACAATATATTTATATTACAGTCTAGTGATTGTGTATGTGTGTGTGGGTATGCGAAATATTTACGTAAATTGCCTCAATCGACATCTTTTAGTAATTTCTGTCATAATAAGCAGTTTTCCAGTAATTCTTTATAAAGAAAAAAAAGTTTTTTTTAAAGAATGGAATAGTACTAAAAATTTAAATAGGTGATACTAAATAGCTGTATCATCAAATATCAATATATGCGAGTATGCTACAAAATCCATCAGTGATCCAGGCCATAAAATATATTTCCTAGTGTAGTTTACCGAGTCGATTGACAATGCCAGTTGAGATCAATGCAATGCCATCTATTGCCACACTTAGAAGACAAAATACAGTAAATGCTGGTAAAGTAGCTCATTTAGAAAATGCCTTTATTTAGATCAACTGTGTAATATATTTATTAGACGCATAACTCGAACTAATATATAAAGTAAGATAATTTATCACAAATCTATGATCCTTTTCTTGAATTGAATGATGAACAAAAGAATAATGCTAACGGTTTTATTATTTTGATAGGAGTTAACAGGACAGGGGATAGAACCGATCTGGCATATCGACCCGCCACCATTTTTTATTTTCGAAAATCTAACTGCAATACTTACCTTCTTAAAAAAATGTATTCAAGCCAATTAACATATCACATGATTTGGCGACCAAAGCGACGCGACAGCGACATGTCGACTGCGTTTCTCTTGTTCATTTTTTTTTTATTAAAAAGGCGCTAGATCTAGCGCGATACTTGCGGACTCGAAGCACTACGTATGTCTTAACTGAAACTCGGCCCCGGTCCCGACGGATCCGCCAAAGCATATTACCTACTTAAAGTTATAAAACTAGAAGTGAGAATGAGCCAAGTGAAGAAAGGTGTTACAAGACTGATGAAAGTGAAACAACTAGGTGCAAAGTGTAGTCTGTAGTTTTACAAAAAACTTTAAAATTAATGTCTGCAAAGAAAGTTCGACTTTAATACAATGACGAATACTTATCCATCGGTTGTTGAGTTAGACGAACTGACAGAAAGAAATCATCATAATCAGCCATTTGACGTCACACATGGTCCTCCGCCCTTCGCATCGCAATTAAGCCGCTTTCGGCCACTTTATTAGGTTGTCGCTCCATCTGGATGGCAGGGCGTCCCACGCCCCGCGTACCTACTGTGATTCTGATAATTTTTTACCGACTATCGGTTCCTAGTTGTTAGCGCTGTGCAAAAGAAATGGCGCAACAAACTTAAAACGCCACAAACTACAGTATCATTTTATTCTTGGCGTAAGATCCATGTTTATGATCAAGCTGTTACTTGTTTTCTCACAAAATGATAATTATTTGCCGTGTGGTTTCCGGTAGATTAAAATAGGACCACTCCAACTCTTCCCGTGGATGTCGTACAAGGCGACTAAGGGAATACATTATAAAACATCAATCAGGCCTCCCCAACCCGTCTGGCCAGCGCGGGGAGTGTAGGCCAAATCCTCCGTCTGTCTCCGGCAGATGAGAGAGGGTTGTACTCCTGCAGTGAAGACAAAAATAACCTGATGATGATGATAATTATCAATTCAAGAGGTTTTCTTTCAGCAAGAAATTATTTGTTTCACTACCATAGACTACCATATTTTCAAGGCTTCCAAGTGTTTTGTGTACCGAACCGCGGTCTCCACCCCAGAGCTCGTCTGCTCCAAAAACTGTCAGCCTGAAATGAGTTGCGGGAATGAGGTGCGGTGTTGTAGGAGAAACGTCAAAATTATATATCGCACAGATGTATTCGACAACAAGTCGAGTCTTTTACTCGGAATATAATATACCTACATATTACGAGTACCAAGTAATTATTTTACAATTACAGCACTGAAGGAGAAGACTGATCTTCTTAGAGACCCAGGCAGACCTGGCGACATTTCGACCCTTCAGGATCTTTTGTGCCAAACCCCTGCCCACAGACGGTACCCCAAGCCGATTTGGTGGACTTCACACACGCCTTGGAATTTCTTCTTTGGCATATGCAGATTTCCTCACAGTGTTTTCCTTCACCGAAAAGCCTGTGGTAAATAAACCGTACTTAAGTTTCGAAAAACCCATTGGTACGACGACCTCATTATTACCGTACAATAAACCACAATAATATTTCTTGTCTATAGTTACCATCGTTATAGGTTATAAAATACTATGAATGTCACGATAATTTGTCATAGACACGATTACGACGACATGTTTCAAAAAAAATGTTGTCAAGGGAAATCAGAGGATGGATGGATATTCCGTGAATATGTCGGCTCAGCCATAGTGCTACCGAGGCGTAGGTGACTTTTTGACGTAGGACTACGTTAATGAGGGTTAACATTTTATTTTTACTTTCGAGTATAGCTTTTAAGGTATTATCGTAGTGAATTTTATTTTATTTCACTAAAATATGTATCACCAGAACATCGCAAAAATAACTTTCCAAAAACGTCACGCTTCGTCTAGCGGCTAAACCTTAGAAAAATGAATATATCCAATAGAAGGATTTATAAGGGTCCAAGAACGTGAAGGAAACCAACCCTTTTCACTCTTATGGTAATTTTGCTGTTGCTAAAGTGAGAGAATGCTACTTTTAACAGGACGTCAGATACCATGTCCGTACACTGTTTCAGAAATCTAGAGATGAGGCGGACGTGCAAAACATGGATATCGATAATTATCGGATATCGATAATCAATAAAAATATATTACATAGTCTAAAAATTATCATTATATTATTTAGTAAAAATTTGAAATTATGTTAACATGAAAATTTAATTTAATTCTGAAGGCACGCACTTAATTTGAAGGCACTAAACTAGCTAATATTGTCATCTTATAGTGAAATAATTTTATTTCATTTTAGAGCTGTCAAATTTAAATCTGTGGCAACTAATTGCGTTATTATATCTAACAGTTGCCAGTGGAAAGTGAAACAGTATTCTATGTAAAAAATTAATCAGTTTATTTACTTACAACTATTTTATAAAACTACATTTTTTTTTAAATAAAATTTAAATTTACTTAGTGTTAATCAATCAATAAATATAATTATAAAAGATTATAAAACAATAAAAAAAAAAAAAAAACATATTTTTATCATTAGTCATTGCCTGATGTCGATGGTATATGTATCGGTCGATTAGAAATCGATATCCAAGGATATTTGTAAGTCTGGAGATGATAACGTTTGCATTCCAAAAGCTGCAGGGCCTGATAATGACGTGGTACGCGATGTTACTGACGGATCCAAAGCTGCCGGGCCTGATGATGATGACATAGAGCGCGCCGTTTACCGATGCCAAAGCTGCAGAGCCTAATGATTACATTGGGTACGAGAACGTCTGAGGCCCCAAAATTTAAGGACCTGAGACGGAGAACACTACCATGCCCGAAGTTAATGGAGCTGAAGTTGTAGAAATGCACTGAAAAGAAAATTAATATTTATTGGTCAAGAATAACAAAAAGAGTGTAAAATGAATCTGGCATTAAACATTTTTAAATTACGATTAATTATATAAAAAAAAAATTGGGTGTCAGTAATCCGAGCTAAGAACTATTTTATGTACTAATGAGTTTTTATTATTGTATATTTACTTTTCGCTCACGACGGTGAAGAAAATCAAGATAAAACCTGCTAGCCTGAGGAGAATTGACAAATTCGAAGACAACTGAATAGGCTTGCCCCTATTAAATACGTTTACTTTTAAAAACTACTTACTCTTCCTGGCGACATAAATAATGTAGGCACAGCATTATCCTTCAGTATTCGATATTTATCATCGGTAATAATACAACACAATAATTTAAAATGTCTGGAGCACACTCTATGGTGTTTTTTTTTTTGCCGTCCAATCAGCTTCGATGGACACCGCATTAATCCACTTTTCACTTTAAATTTTTTTTTCATTAGGAAATCTAAATTGAAAAAATACGTGTGTGCACGTAAAAAATACGTGTATACTCATGTGCACAACACATCCAAAACACAAAAAACACTTTTTATACTTTTATCGATAAATTTTTGTCCAGCTCTATTTAAACATTTCTGTAAAATTACAAAACTAACAAAATATATGAAAGTACACTTATACATGCTCAATTAATATAAATATAATAAAAAGAAATTAATTTCCCTTACTTTTAAGCATAAATTTATCTCTTTAACATGGAAAATGGATAGGTAAACACAAAAAGAATGTTTACCTGTGAAAGTTTATAGTTTCGGATTGATTTTCTTTTCTCCCCATGCGAAATTTGCAGCGCCTTATCACACATACCATAGCTTACACCTTCACAAAATATTATCCTGCACTCTTATCACAAATCTGAAAGGATTTTAAATTAAAATAGTATTTCAAACTCGACTAGCACGCAAACCGTTGCATCAATCATTAATGCAACTAAATTCAAGATGCATTTGTCACTTGACAGCAGCGACCAAAGAGAATACAACAGCGACTATATTAGGGAACATTTTAATCAGCAGGGTAAAGTGGAGCCAAGAGCTACAGTTTTGACAAGTGGCTATGTACGCTTGATTAGTATTATGGCGGGTTCTATTGGATATATTCATTTTTCTAAGGGCTAAACCATTGGTCTGATTGACAACAAATTTTGAAGTTCAGATCTGTAGGTAAATACATTTAAGGATTCTTAGTGGTTTTCCGTTGGCCCTCAATTTGAGGGTAGAGAACTACAACAAAAACAGATAAATACAATAAAACCATTTTGTCAAAAACTGCCCTAACGATTTTGATTAAACTTTGTATGTTTGTTTGCGCTGACAATAGATTGCTACTAGAAAGTGAGGTTTAGCTGTTACTACAACATAAGACTTTATCAGTACTATAAAAGATAATGTATTACTAGGTACTAATAAGATTCGCTGGCGTGTACTTAAAATATCTACTTAGGTTCATTGTATGCTGATACGATTCTTAAACAGCTACAATAACTTAAGGGCTTTAATAGAATAGAAGGGGGAAGATTAAGTATACTCTACTATTAGCTACATGGGAGAGGAAATAGTCAAATAAGGTCACAGTTTATGAAAGCTCTTTAACTATGCTCCCTCGGCTCGACAGCGATCGCATCGGCGGACACGCTATACATATATACTATTACAATATTTACGGGATTTTGGTCTTTAGTCAAGGCCTCTTATTACCACCATCATCAGCCTCTCGAGTGCAGTGAAACAGTGCCGGCCGGCAAATAAATACCTACTTTCAGTATCAACTTTTCTGTGACCTTACGGCGGCGTAGTAACGCCGAGCCGAGCTCAAAGTCAAGGTGAGTGGATTACCTCGTATTTTAGGAAAGCAATGCCTGATATTTTAAAACCATCGAATAACTAGAACTAAAACTATCGAAGACTCCACCACACATAATTTTGCTTGAAACATATATTTTGCCAATTGATTAAGTACTAGTACACGATCCCTTTAATATCAAAATGTTCAAACAGTAATAATATATTACAGCAAATTACTGTTTCCATTGCAGCTTAAATTTATGATATTTGAACAGACTAACTCGTCGGCTGACGGCATACGGAAGTAACTTCTTGTTTGGGTTTCATTAAAGTCGTTGATTCTGACAAAATTTCACAGAGATATACAAATAAAACCAACTTATTAGTTTTAATAAATCTATCAGCAGTAAAACTGCAGGCTTTTCTATAAAGTAAATTAGGTAGGACTTTCAGATTCATTTCCGGAGGCGGGCAAGTAATAAGTTAAAATCTGAATAAATATTATACATTGTAAATGAAAAGCTCATGCATACATCCCATTGTTGGTGAGAGGTCTATATACTTAGCGATGTACCGTTCCCTATTTTTATTTTACGGAAATATTGCCAAAGCAAAGTTGCCCGGCAATATTGCCGAGAATTTCTCTATTACTTAAATATTAACTGGGGCAGACGAGTTTTGGAGTTGAGACCGCGAATCTGCACAATGGGACGTGTCCCCCCCCCCCCCCCGCCGCCGCCGCCAGGTGGACCGACGACCTGAGGAAGGTGGCTGGAAGCGTACGAAGGGCAGAGAACCGAGTGTGGGGAGGACCTATGTCCAACAGTGCACATCTATGGGCTGACATGATAATGATGACTTTATAAATGGGTGGTGATGTTGAAAAAGCCCATTCGTCAACATCAGATTTTACCATTGCAACAATTCATAATCTGAGAAAATTCCTGCATTTACCGGTATCGAAAGTTTCATCTTTCTTTATCGAAAGTTTGTTCTAAAGTAATTCGCGTCGCGCTATCTGTCTCAGTCGCGATAAACATGTCTGGCGAGACGGATGGCTAACGAAATGACCGTTCGGACATGTTATGTGCGAGACAGCGATGTATGGGGGTGACCCCCTTTGAACTTGGTCGGTATATTTCAAAGAACATATGCTGAGAATATACGTGCCACATATCTTATGATATTTTGTTTTTGTATTGTTTAGGTATTTTTTAAAGTAACGGTATGAAAAGATTCGTCATCTTAAAGTCTATTTTTCCTTGCACAAGGAACATGTACCAGTGGAAGAAACATTATAGCCAACATTTGAATAAATAAGTATTACGTTTTGTTTACTGTTTCACCGACTGCATCTTTTCAATATTACAGAAATTACACCTAAATTTAAACACTGTTACTAGCATAGCAATTGAACATAATTTTCCGTGCAACAATCTATTTGGTGGCATAGTTTAAAAAGGTGACGTGTACTCGCGACATATCCAAGGACTGAATTTAAAACCTTAAACTGAAGAAACTTTTCATTTCGCCAGTATACATATTAAAATTAAATATTAAAATTTTAGAAGCACAATGCTTATAAAAAAATTGAAGAATAGTAAGTTTTTCCTAATTTCAAAATCTGAAATAGTTTTAGGAACTACTAAGACAGTCTATTTAAAAAAAAGTATATTTGCAGTGAGCGAGTTTGACGCGACGAGTGTGACGCGACAATTGAGTTTATTCAACTATAATGTAACAGGCTATAATAGATGGATTTGGCAAACAGCTTCGGACCACTAATCCCCCTCCTCTCAACCCCCATACCCCCTGACAAGAGACTACCTCGCCAATACGTAGAGCAATTTATTCAAAGCCCAGGAATGCACGGTCGCGAGAAAAGGGCTTCGCCAAAAGGGTAAATTCTGAACATCCTTGCAAACTTAACTTTACCGGTCTATTTTCTTGCGACATATGTTTTCTTATGAAAAATTTACTGTAGTTACTATGGAATGGGTTATTTTGATGGTAAATATAAGGTTGTTGATAAAATACATTGAAGAATTTGAACCGCTCCGTCAATGTTACTTTCCGAATTTCTGCGAAGAAGAAATTTGTGGCAGGGCTACCATTTTATGGGTTAGACATAGTTGAAATATTAGTTTTATATTCAAACTTAGGACAAAGGATCTTTTATTTGCGTATAAACACTTAAATAAATAAATAAGACCGAAATTATGGTCGCGGATACAGAACGTAATTGTTTAAGTGACATATTTCTATAAAATGTACATGATAGAAATAGTATAAAGCATCTCGAGTCGACCGTTCAGTAAGTTGTAATTTATAAATAAATAATATAAATAAATATTACATATTTAATATTTACACTTGTCTAATGCTAAACTAGGACTTCTACTGCGCACATGGATAGGACAAATAACAAATATAAAATCCAGACCGGTCTCGACTTATACAACGTTTTCTGTCCCCAGTGGGAATCGAAACCACGACCTCTGACGCTCGAGTCCAATGACCAAGCCACTAAGCTAACGAGGCGGTCTAATTATATAGTCTCTACTTATTTTGTGTTCGTAACATAGTAACGATTTTATTTTTTTCGATTTATTGATTAAAAGTTTATTACTTATAAAAAGTGACGAAGCTAAATAAATGTCATATGCATTGCTGATGAAATACTTTACTTATAGACATCGATACACTATGAAAGTCTTGGAATTTTTCATTATATTTTCCACCAAGCCCGAATTTTTCCCCGAAAGGTATATATATATAAGTTGCTAGTAATATCCATAGACTAGATACTGTCAACCATGAAGGAAGAAAAAAATTTACGCTGCGGCGTAAAAAAATTTCTTCCTTCATGCTGTCAACGCTTGGAATAATATGACATTCCCAAACACACTAGTTGTTGAGATCGTGTGGACTGTATATTTTTTGCCCTAATGAGAAGAAAACAGCGTCTTGTATCAGTTGTAAAATATTTTGTAATGAATTGACAGCTATACACAATAATACCTATTTGGTTGGTTCTATTCCAAACACTAGTATGTGACCATTTTTAATACAAAAGTTGGTAAGTATACAGATTATTAAATGTCACGTATTATATAGCAAGTGTGAGCTTTTTATTAGCCTTTTGCTATTTCTTTGTTTTTGTATCTGTCAGCGACATTTACTAATTTTTGTACAACTTGTATTAAAAATGTCCATAACCTACCTAGATACTGTAAATGCTTGGAATAATATCACATTAAAAACATAGGTGCTTCTAGGATGTAAGCATTTTTAATACAAAAGTTGGTAGACAAATTATTCCTTATCACAGATTATTATCTGGCTGGGTTGCATGTATAGCCAGTGTTGAGCTTTTTAGTAGTTTTTGTAAGATTAGATTAGATTTATTTATTTCACTTTTACATCTTAAAAATTCAATTTTACATGTCATTCTAATATGGTAAAAGGGATCGTCATAAAATAAAATAATGTACAAAATATAAATTGCAATGTCAACAGTTCAAATAATGTCATAGTATATAACATACATGTCTATGTCAGTATATAATATTAAAATAAAATTTCAAAATACACTTGGTATATACAGTCAGAGCATAGAATCTATACATATAATAAAAGAGTAGAAAAAACAAAAGAAAAGCGAATCTGTACATTGAAGTTTAAAAAAATATTTCACTGCCCGGACGTTACTGAAGACCAGTAGAGTCTAAAAATATAATTAAAAAAATTCTTATCTGTCTGTATGTATGTATGTATGTACGGGCTAATCTTGGAAACTGCTGAACAGAATTTTACGGCGTTTTCACTGTTTAATAGCTTTGAGTTCGGGCCTCATACTGGTATAAGTCATATCTTCTATACATATAATAAAAGAGTAGAAAAAACAAAAGAAAAACGAATCTGTACATTGAAGTTAAAAAAAAAATTTCACTGCCCGGACGTTACTGAAGACCAGTAGAGTCTAAAAATATAATTAAAAAATTTCTTATCTGTCTGTATGTATGTATGTATGGATGTACGGGCTAATCTTGGAAACTGCTGAACAGAATTTGACGGCGTTTTCACTGTTTAATAGCTTTGAGTTCGGGCCTCATACTGGTATAAGTCATATCTCAATAAAATGTCAGGAGGCTGATATACAAGTTGACCTCTCATTTCATATCATTTGTATGAAAGTGTAGTTCAACATTACTGGTAAATGCAAGAACTTGACAGAAAGTGACAGAGATGTTTTAAAGCTCATTTATAGATTTATTTTAGCTGATGTATTTCAGGTATTTCCACAAGTCTCGATACAAAAAGTTCGCTATTCGATAATTAGTGGCCCTGTATTAGACCGGTGATCGTCGGCAATGTCAATATCGAAGCTGTTCAGGAGTACGTCTGCCTAGGACAGACAATATAGTTGGGTAGGATCAATTTCAAAAGCTGACAGAAGAATCCAGTTAAGCTGGGCAGTATTCGGAAAACTGCGTCAAGTCTTTACGTCACCTATTCCACAATGTTTAAAGACAAAAATCTTTAATCAGTGCTTCCTGCCTGTCATGATTACAGCGCGGAGACGTGGACACTGATGGTGGGCCTGATCCACAAGATTCAAGTGGCTCTGCGAGCTATAGAGAGGGCAATACTCGGGGTCTCTATGAGGGATATGATTCGTAATGAGGAGATCCGATGAATAACGAAGGTGACCGACATAGCCGAAAGAATTAGTAAGCTGAAATGGAAGGTCACATCTGTCGTAGTACCGAACGGCCTTTGGGGCAGACGGGTTCTAGAGTGGGACGCGACGTCCCACGCGCAGGGTGGGACGCCCTGCCGCCAGGTGTATGGACAACCTGAAGATGGTGGCCGGAAGCGGCTGGATCTGTAGGGCGTTGTGGCATTCATTGGGGAAGGCATGTCTAGCAGTTTGACAGACATTTTGTTATACAGTTAATTGGATATGCAACATAGGAAGGGAATAGGAGGGGAAGGAAGTCCGATGGAAAAGAATAGAGGATTAGGGTAAGAGAGTAAAGATGAGGGGGCAGTGGTAAATAAAGGGTGTAGGAAGGGGTGGGTTAAGGGAAGGGGGAGAGGTAGGAGTAGGGAGAGGGAAGGGGTGGGGGAAAGGGTTTTCAACGTTGTGGGAAGGGGATGGAGAAGGAAAGAAAGAAAGGGTATGGAAAGGACAAATTGGAGGGGCGAAGGAAATATCACCTAATTTGCACAATATTAAAATATAAAAAAAATTATTGATTATATGATAATCTTTTAATTCATGATAAATGTAAATGTCAACTTTATTTAAAAAAAAGCGGCCAAGTGCGAGTCGGACTCGCCCATGAAGGGTTCCGTAGCAGCAAGTAACATAATATAAAAGTTATTGTAGTTCGTTGTAACTTTGATCGATGTTTTAATAATATTATTGTGGTTTACGATTTATGACGTATTAAAAAAAACTACTTACTATATCTCTTTCAAACCAATTTTCGGTGGAAGTTTGCATGGCAATGTACATCATATATTTTTTTTAGTTTTATCATTCTCTTACAGGGGGGGGGGACACACATTTTACCACTTTGGAAGTGTCTCTGGCGCAAACTATTCAGTTTAGAAAAAAATTATAATAGAAACCTCAATATCATTTTTGAAGACCTATCCACAGGTATGGGTTTGATAAAAAAAATATTTGAGTTTCAGTTCTAAGTATGGGGAACCCCCAAAATTTAATGTTTTTTTTTTTCTATTTTTGTGTGAAAGTCTTAATGCGGTTCACAGAATACATCCACTTACCAAGTTTCAATAGTAAGTTCTTATAGTTTCGGAATAAAGTAGCTGTGACATACGGACGGACGGACAGACAGACAGACAGACAGACAGACAAGACGAATCCATAAGGGTTCCGTTTTTTGCCATTTGGCTATGGAAACCGCCGGAACGCTAATTTTTACCCGACTTCAAAAAAGGAGGTTCTCAATTGGATAGTATGTTTTTTATGTATATTAATATTTTTAATGCATAACCAGATTAATAGATTTCTTTTAGGATTTAGTAACACGTAATAGGGGAAACTTGCTCAATTCGTACCCCTTAAGAACAAAGTCTAATATTGGGATATGTAAAAAAGTAATAGACATTTAGTTTATGATTATATAATCTTTATTATGTGACTAATAAACAACAGTATCCATTTAAACTTAAAAGTTATAAACCTTTTAAAAAAAACAATATTTTAAAAAAAGTATTTAAGGTACGATTAAGGAGCATTACTCTTAAATCGTACTATGATATACCTAATTCGTACTTAGAGATCAAATAATTGTTGTCAATCTTATAATCACAGGAAATGAATTAATGTACCAAAAATTAAATTCTGCGTAGCATATTCAATTGTTTTATTCAATTCCTTGCAATAATCACAAAAACAACCGTTTTTTGTCCACACCGGCGCTAAGCTCATGTATCCAGTGATAGTAATGCTATTCTAGCTCCAAATATATCTTACTAGCTCTTCTTCCATCTCTTTACTCAAATCTGTGGGACGTCCAATACTTTGGTGTATGTTCAAACCATTCAAGTGACGCCGAAAGGTTGGTTTAGGTATGTTATATGTACGATAAGCCTCATTGAATTTTAAAATTCCTTTTCTATATCCGTCAAGGGCTTTTTCCATATCACCTTGGGACCAGGAAATATTTTCGCTTAGCTATGGCAACTTTAAACAAAATTAACATATATTTTCCTAATTCGTACCGGTACGAATTGAGTCAGAGCTTCGAGTACGAATTAGGCGCAGGTTACCAAACTATTTCAAATTTTCCGCAAAAAAAAATGATATCTGATTGGAGCCGGTAACAACATGAAAATAACTCTCAAATATACGTACAATTTAATAATATATTGTAAAGTTCAGTCACTTAAGATGAATCTTAATCACAATGCTTATGAATTTACTAAAAAAATTACATGATAATTGTGAAAATACTAACTTCTCATATATTTTTTAACGGAGTAGCAGTGAAACGGCGCCACTTGTTGTGTGAACCAAGGCGGACTAATGGTTCCATTTTTCGTCACTTGTGTCGCTACTGTTCTTCTTCATTCAGAAATAATGATGGGTACGATTTAGGCAAGTTTCCCCTACATAAGAATGTGTAATGTTAAGTTGTCCACGCGGACGAAGTCGCGGGCAACAGCTAGTAATTAATAATACTGTAAGAGGGCCCACCAATTTAATTTTTTAGAAAATTTATTTATGGTATAAAATATTCATTTTCCAACAAAAGGTTTTTCAGTCGTCGACTAAACGTTTCGTCTTACGTAGATCTGCGGGCAGGTTTTCGTAGTACGTGGGGCCGATGACGCGGGGGTTTTTGGTGGCAAGTGCAGTGCGGCGCGTTTTGTTATTCATTTGTCTAAGCGTTGGACTTATGCTATTCATTTGTTTTTGTATCTGTCAGCGATGTCAAGCATTGATTAAAGAGATTAATGAGGTGAGAACTGGCTTACTCCGTCAGCATTTCGGATGTATCTAACTACAAAGCCATTGTGAACTTTCTATCAAGTCTTGTGTAATATTCTGATAACAGTATGGACTTTCATTCATCTTTTTAAATTCCACCCCTAAAGGGTTGAATTTTCGTGCGAAAAATTCGTTTTCTATATTTTACTGTCGGCAGTAGGTAGGCTCAACCCTCTTACCTATTCCTGCTTTCAAACAGCCAATGCATGTGTAATTGAGTTCCTGTTTGAAGGGTACAAGAGCCGCGTAATTACAGCCTCAATTTAACATTAACTCATTTGTAGCTTTGTACTCAAGGTGGTGAGTGCTCATGAGCCACAAGCACAACAGCCACTTACCAGCTTACCGCTTAAAGCCTTCAATACATATATCCTACTAATATTATAAACGCGAAAGTTTGTAAGTATGGATGGATGTTTGTTACTCTTTCACGTAAAAACTACTGAATGGATTTTAATGAAACTTTACAATAATATAGCTTATACATCAGAATAACACATATGCTACAATTTATAAAGATATTGTGTGTATTGTCCAAAATATCAAGTAAGTAGGAAAAAATCTACCATCTGCGAGCTATTCTGGCGTGCGCCATAAAATTATAATTTTAATGGCAGAATGTTAGTTCTTTTCTACACCACGCTAATCGAAATACTAATCCTGCGCAGACGAAGTCGCGTGCACCAGCTAGTTCTATATACTTATACCGACTTGTGCGCTTAATATACACCATCCACTTTTATATCTAGCATAGAGTAGCTAGATGATACGTTACGTTATATATTTGTATGACATTCAAATTTAAAATGGAAAAACACAATTATTTACAACAGGTGTACGCCGTCCAACCCCTCGTGGTGAGGCATAATCTCTAGGACGTTGGCGCTTCTACCTTGTGCGAGGTAGGCGCCAGTCCTGCGGTTCCGGAGCCGTGGACCAACCTGATCGACAGAGCCTTCACGACCGCCTTCGTGTCGGCTGACCACGGGCCCATGTACTCTACAGCGAGGGCCGCGAATTCGAATTAGCGGAGTATTTGCGCGCTTAAGACTCTGTGTCTTGACTGCTGCTGCACCGGCAACTGAGACAGTGCCCTGGATATGAGATGGGGGCAAAGTTTCCACACACGTGGTGTTCCACACCAGGGCCTGCCCCAACGACCAAGGCACAAGCGTGGCTTCATCGGGTCTCGTACCATCGTCTCTGAACATACCGCTCGACTCTAGGATCGAGGGGATAGAGGCGGTGGCAAGAGCCCGACGAATGATGTCATTGATAGCGCCGTGGAACCTACCTGCGCTCTTAACACCCGCTAGGCCATGGCGACCAGGCCTGTCCACGCTCAAACCGCATGGGCAGCGGTGGGGCTCGTACACCTTTGCTCCTAAACTGAGGGGGAAGTGGTGGGAGAGGGGAAGGAGGGGGTAACTATGCGAATGTTATGACCAACTAATCAGCTAGTGGACACCCCGCCGGCAGGTGGACCGACGACCTGAAGAAGGTGGCCGGAAGCGGCTGGATGCGGAGGACGGAGGACCGGGTGTGGTGGCGGTCATTGGGGAACGCCTATGTCCAGCAGTGGACGTCTAAGGGCTGATATGATGAATCAGCTAATACTTATATCATGTCTAACTTATTATGGACACCAAGTTGACAAGTTTGTAAACCAAGTCTGTTTATTGTTGCACGGGAAAGATGTTTCCATATTTAGACTAAGCGATTATATGAATTAGATAGAGACAGTACACCAGACTAGGACTTACCTATATAGATTTTGCAAACGGCCACGATTGAACCACAACTGCACCTTGTTGAAATTCGGGCAAAAGTAATAAAATATTCGCCAAGACCCGTGAAGAATTTAAGTACGAAGAGTTTATACATTATAATCCTGCCAAGGTCTACCATTGTTTCAATTCCACAATTTAATTCACACTTGTCGAATTGGGAAATAACGACCTTCTAAAGTCGCTTAGAACAATATACTCAATGAATAACAATGCGATTGTCGCAGTCAATACCCAATCATTCAACAATGACAATGGGAACAGAGGTTGTCACAATGCTCAAGATAGAGAATTTTACAAATCTCATTTGTCAGCAGTATAATGGAATTAAATGAGAAAGGACCTTTGTAACAAAGCTTAGGGATGTCAACGTCTTGATTAAACTTGTTCCGTAGGTAGGCGGATATTATCTATCGTAGTTACTAACACAAACTTAAAGTTAACAATTTACCATATGAAGCAGAAAAGATAACTTAAGCCTAACTTAAGCCTCATGAAAAACATTACAACACAATACAATACACTTTATTAGGGGGCCTAACTTAAGCCTCATGAAAAACATTACAATGCAATACACTTTATTAGGGTTCCGTAGCCAAATGGCAAAATACGGAACCCTTATTTTTTTTTTAATCTATTTTTTGTTGAGGCTTGTGACTCGCTAAAGTCAATGCCAGCCTCGTAAGGAAACACTAATTTGTCAAGTTATTCAGACCTCAGTCTGAGAGATAACGTAACGAACCTATATAATTGTTTTGCCTTATCAGATAAGGGGCTGCTCAATGTTATATTAATATCGCCATTGTGACCCACGTTATCCCCCAGAAAGTGCCTTCTGTAGGCTGCGTTCTGTCCACACTCCAGTACAATATGTAACAAATCTTCAATTTTGTTACAAACCCTTATGGATTCGTCATGTCTGTCTGTCTGTCCGTCCGTAGGTATGTCACAGCCACTTTATTCCGAAACTATAAGAACTATACTGTTGAAACTTGGTAAGTAGATGTATTCTATGAACCGCATTAAGATTTTCACACTAAAATAGAAAAAAAAACAATAAATTTTGGGGGTTCCCCATACTTAGAACTGAAACTCAATTTTTTTTTTTATCAAAACTATACGTGTCTATGGATAGGTCTTCAAAAATGATATTGAGGTTTCTAATATCATTTTTTTTTTCTAAACTGAATAGTTTGCGCGAGAGACACTTCCGAAGTGGTAAAATGTGTCGTCGTCGTCGTCCCCGTCCCCCCCCCTGTATCTTCTAAAATAAAAGAATGATAAAACTAAAAATATATATGATGTACATTGCCATGCAAACTTCCACCGAAAATTGGTTTGAACGAGATCTAGTAAGTAGTTTTTTTTTAATACGTCATAAATCGTAAACCACAATACTATTATTAAAACATCGACCAAAGTTACAACGAACTACAATAACTTTTATATTATGTTACTTGCTGCTACGGAACCCTTCGTCCGTCGTCGACTCGCACTTGGCCGCTTTTTAAAGACAAATTTCTTAGAGATCATTGCTATTTAAACAAAACTCACTGTTCCACTGCCCCCTATATAAACGAAGAAAAGACAGCTGATGTAGATTCCTAACACCTAATTAAGAGAGGACTATTTTCTATAGATCCCTCTATATATTTTTTTTTTTATATCAGCTTGTGGTCTTTCTAACTTACAAGATGTTACAGACTGTGAAAACAGACTTTTTTAATTCTGGTAAATCATATTTTTTACAATATTTCGTCCTAAATTTCGGCGGCTGGTAGTGACTGGATGAGAACAACCGAGGATCGGGTTCAGTGGCGCACCATGGAAGAAGCCTATGTCCAACAGTGGACTCTATAACTCTAATGATGATGATGAAATTGTAATCATCAGTCTTGCTTTAAAATATATACATGATAGTTTTTATTTTTTTTATTTTTATTTATTTATTTGGAAAACCAACAGCTTTCAAACATTTGCAGTATTACAATGAGGGATATGATAACATTTAGTATAGCTAATAACAGGTTTTCACGTAAGATAATTAAATAAGAATATGTTTCAGAAGAAAAGAGATTTATTTGTATCTCGATGTGAAAATTCCAAGAATCCCGTTTGTGTCCCGGTTGAAGTTGAGACATTGATAGCAACCCTCGGGTGAAAGGAAATTGAATCAAAACCCAACAAATGTTTGAGTTCAATCACTGGTCTGTTTTATTATGTGATTGAATAAAGACGATCGTGACACCGCATCGGCGCGCCCTAAAAGCAATCTAACAATCTTATTTCCATTTATAAACGTATATTCACTTTGGAGAATGGGGTGACTTTACAAAATCCGTCATGTACCCTCATCATTATCTCTGGGTTCATCAGCTACGAGAGATGCAGTGTTATTACAGCTGGTGTCATGGAACATTACTGGTTTTAAATCAAATAGCTCATCAAAGTCTATCATATTATCATCGCTGGAAAGGCAAATTGCTGAAGCGACAAAATAGAATTTTACGGTTCACGATAAAGATTCTTTTTTACCAATACAAATTATATATTTTATCCAAATATCCAATTTTAATAGAACAAATTGTTGTTTTATCAAAATCGGATGTTTGTATAAAAATATATGGCTTTTTGTAGGTATTATTTCTTTAATTCTCTACCGTAAAATCCTAGCTTCTGAATTTTTTTCTTCCAGCAATGACATACATATGTATATATTTATATATAATTCCGGCTCCCCGATACAGACTGCATGGTCTAGTGTGGGAGCTCCAATATGTATTGTCCTGTTAATTTTTATGTTTTAATCGTTCTCAATTGATGTAATCATATAATTCTAAGGACGATTGTAATAATCTATGAATCTGGTAATTTATAATAATAAATAATAAATTTGAATGTGAAGTTCTTTTTCTTTGACCATAACTTATGGACACATCCCACGTTACGTAAGTTCGTAATGCGGCACAACACGACGAAATATGACGTCCATAGACGTAATATCACAGTAGAAGTCATGCTGAGTCATGACATATGCTGTTCACACATTTTACTCTGTAAAAGAATTCTTGGAGCATAGGGTTGGATGACGTTGGCAATACTTAAATTATTTATTTTGACTGTACTTTTTAAACTTTGACTGTTAATGTTTATTGTTATGAATAATTTAATTGTATAAATTTGCATGCTATTTATAATGGCTAAATTGGTGTTACTTTAGGCTAATTTTAACATCTGGCATTTGTACCAATTTAAGAGCAAATAAATGATTTCTTTCTTTCTTTCTTTCACAAACGTGGTAAAATACTATTTTTTTAATATAAATCATACAATTTTTTTTTTAATTTGTCTTTTATATCTCATCATCAGCCTATATACGTCCACTGCTGAACATAAGCCTCCCCAATAGAATGCCTCTTTTGGTTGAATTTCCATTAGGAGATTTGCCATAATCACCACTCTTGGCTGACGGATTGGTGATCGCAGTAATGATCTTAATATACACAGGAGAAAGCTGCTGCCCATCCCTGGTGCAATCCCTTAGTCGCCCTGATGACACCCACGGGAACATTTGGGGTGGCCCTATTCTAAGCCGGGAACCACACGGCTTTTATATCTAAAACCTAACATTGTGTCGCTACTAACTATGTTAGGTATGCTAAGGTTCAGCTTTTTAGCTTAAACGGTTTAGCTTTGAAAATGTATGAAAGACGCAGATACACCGGAGTGAGGCTATTAGTGTACCTATTGGTGTACGAAGTCGGTACGGAATACTATAATGTGCACTGCTGTCTGCCTATCTGCTTTGCTTTTCTCTTTCACCCAAAGGTTTACTGGAAGAAAACTCTTACAGAGTTAAGTGCGCCTTTGTACATCTTGTGTTTAAATTAGTTGTGTGACTTATAGTTGTGTACAATAAAGTATAAAAATAAATACTAAAAGACCTGACACTGGAATTTCAGATATTTTCAAACGACGAGAATGTAGTAAAAATGTTGAACTAATTTTAATATTGAAATATTTCGGTATACTTTGCTTGACAAAATTCTGTGTGCTTACCTATTTATATTGTACTAGCTATTGCCCGCGACTTCGTCCGCGTGAACGACTTAACATCACAAATGATTATGTATTTCCAGTAATGAGATGTTTTTTTTGTGATAAAAACTATCCTATATCCAATTCCAGGACCTAACTTATATGTATGCCAAGTTTCATTCCGATCCGTCCAGTGGTTGAAGCGTGATTAAGTAACAAACATCCAAAGTCCAAATATCCAAACTTTCGCATGTAATAAATAAAAACGTAAACTTTGCGTGTCTGTACATTGAAGATATTTGCAAAAAAATAATTTGGGGGGTCTAAGCATAAGTAAACACATTTTAATCGTTTTTGAAATTTTTGCTTGTTTGTCTGATTGTCGATTATCTGTTTGTTTGTGCACGGATCACTTAAAAACTACTGAACCGATGTTAATGGACTTTTTACAGAAACATAGTGCTTAATTCGGTGTAACATTTAGACTTTATTTCATTGCAATCGATGCAGTTAATCAAAAGTTAATCAAATTTAAAATTTTCGAAAACTCGTATACACTGCATTAGTATGTACAACAAAGAAGTGTAGGGTGTAAATGCTCGGCAGAATTCATATTGCAATGTGTGAGAACTACATTTTGGAGAAAGGTGGTGGTCATGAAAATGTAGGGGAAAGTAGTGAGTAACTCCAGGTGAGTGGTGGGGAAGGGGGTGAGGGCAGGGGGAAGATGTACATTAGTAGGTATACATACACAAAGCAACAAAGTATAATATGCTCGGCATTCAGATTACGATGCCCTATTGAAATTGGGATTGGGGTTTGGATTGGCATTGGGAGTGGGAACGGGAACAGATTCTGTAGTCGTTTCGCAGTTCGTCAAAACTGCGTTTGTGTCTATGGAAGTTTTGGTATTCACTAACCATCTGCTTGCCTTTTGAATCCTGTAAACAATAATGTCTTTATAACCTACTTACGAAAAAATTCTGTACTCTCACAATGGAAGTCCATTCCAACTTTTTTTTATTGATCAAAACCATAGAGATAATTCTTTAATTTCTAGTGTTCTAACTAAACCGTCGTTCGAATTATTATTCAGACTCTTTTGCTGTTACAGCAGTCCACTTATGGAATTCTCTTCCAAGTGAGATTCGTCAATCTAAATCATTGCATGTGTTTAAAGATCGCCTTAAAAAGCATTTTCTCTCACAATAGTTGTGCCTAATTTAATATAGTATATTACGTACGGCATATGTATGTATTTAAGTATATTTGTATGTAAATTCAATTGTGTAATATTGTTACTAAGTATTTACCATGTTCTAAAATTATAAATTTCTCTTGTTTCACCTGCAATACTCTGTCGCTATGTCTTTCTTATTTTCCTTCAGAAAGGTTGCCTGGAAGAGATCGCTTTAAGCGATAAGGCCTTTGTACACTTTCCAAAAATCTGTACCTATTTTATTGTTATCCTTAATTTGTGTGCAATAAAGAGTTTATCTATCTATCTAAACCGAAATTGAGGTTTATCTGTAGAAGACAAGTTCGCAACAATAAGTTATTTACTTTTACAGATTTATAGCATAAGTATACAGACATATAACTAAGGTACATTTCAGATTTATATAATGTAGTTATTATCCTGGCTATCTAGCAGATATTTTTTTAACTGCTTTTTGTATTTATTCTGTGTTAAATAACTATTTTGTACATCAACACCACCAACTACATGGAATTTTGAGGGTATATTGAGCAGGTTGTTCTGAAAACAGCCACATATTTTGTATCTACCGAATGGTTGTCTATCTCGGATAAATCATCTCGGGAACATCCGAATTTGACCTCTCCGAAATGGGCAAAACTTTCTAGTAATGTGTAGCAGGTTATTCCAAACACAGTAAAAAGTATTAGAAGTTAAATATCGTAATATCAGTTTTTAGGGTTCCGTAGCCAAATTGGATTGGAGCCCTTATGGATTCGTCATGTCTGCCTGTCTGTCTGCCTGTCTGTCTGTCTGTCCGTCCGTATGTCACAGCCACTTTATTCCGAAACTATAGGAACTATACTGTTGAAACTTGGTAAGTAGATGTATTCTGTGAACCGTATTAAGATTTAAATACAAAAATATAAAAAAAAAACAATAAATTTTGGGGGTTCCCCATAATTAGAACTGAAACTCAAAAAAAAATTTTTTTATCAAACCCATACGTGTGGGCGGGGGGGGTATCTGCGGTATCGGGGGATAGGTCTTCAAAAATGATGTTGAGGTTTCTAATATCATTTTTTTTCTAAACTGAATAGTTTGCGCGAGAGACACTTCCAAAGTGGTAAAATGGGGACCCCCCCCCCTGTAACTTCTAAAATAAGAGAATGATAAAACTAAAAAATATATATGATGTACATTGCCATGCAAACTTCGACCGAAAATTGGTTTGAACGAGATCTAGTAAGTAGTTTTTTTTTAATATGTCATAAATCGTAAACCACAATACTATTATTAAAACATCGATCAAAGTTACAACGAACCACAATAACTTTTATATTATGTTACTTGCTGCTACGGAACCCTTCATGGGCGAGTCCGACTCGCACTGGGCCGCTTTTTTCTATTTAGAAGGAGCTTATGCAAACAGCAACAGAAAGCTTGAGGTAATCACCCTAATGGGTACAAATGAGGATTAACTCTAGAAAAACTCGTTTGCTATAGCCTTAACCGGGTCTTAAGAACATAGATTAGTGGAAAATAATTGGCACTTACGTGTAAGTAATAGGCAATTCCGTAAAAATACTCAGGGGGTTATGTTAAATGAACCGATGCATAAATTAACGGACTATTTAGGAATTGCAAGAGAATTTGTTTTTATTTTTATGCGTTGATCAAAGGAATAAGTCATAGCTGGTAGAGCTTTCACCATCCCTAATTTTTAAATCTCCTGTTTTTTTTTGTTATCGCTTTTACTGTCACTGGTTAAAAATTTATTACAAATAATTAAATTTATTTATTAGTAGGTAACTGAAATAAAAACAATATATAATAATATAATAGGTACACTGAGTTTTCAAGTAAAGCTTGGAAAGCGTAAGAAAGTGCGTAAGCACTGATTTTAACTTCTGGATTTCATCAGCAGTTACGACTGTCTCATATAATTTATAAATATATCACAAATTATAATATAAGTAGCCTACGCAATTAGGTTGATCTTTGTAACTACTTTACACACATTTTTAGTTAACTAGCATATTAAATATAATTTGGCCACATCACCATCATCATATCAACCATAGACGTCCACTACTGGATATAGGTATCTTTATTTTTGAAATCAAAACATCAGAATGTCCAAAACGCATAACAGTCAATTCGCGAAATGACCAATCATCGCATCGTTTCAGACTGACTGGTACTAGACTGGTAGATTGATCTTGGGAAATTTGTTAATTTAGTGAAGCTTACTTAAAAAAAATTGAATTCGTAAATTTTAGTAAGGATTACCAAAGTTTGTTAAACCTTATGAAATTCTCGCACGCATTACGCAAGAATAATGTTTGTACTTTTTGTCTAGTCCCTGTGTTTCCGTGTAGGAAAAAATTCAAAAGTTGAGTCATGATTTAGTGCATGACTAATAGCCCTGATTCATCGATTGCCACCAAATCGTAATACTGATAATGGGGTCTAGTAATAACAGTGATAAAAAATATGTTCTTCTCCTTCTGGACCTCATCTGAGCCTTTAGATATCCACTGCTGGACATAGGCCTTCCCCTTCTAGCCCTTCCTAGCCCTAGGGTCCTCCGCCCTTCACATCCAGCCGCTTCCGGCCACCTTCTTCAGGTCGTTAATCCACCTGCGCGTCCAACCCTGCGCGTGTCTGGACCTCATGGCTCTTAAATAAATGCCACAGGATAAATAAATAATCTAAAATGTGTTTAAGCAAAACGCTCAGTCATTCCAAAAGAAGAAGAAATAAACATAAACAGATAGATGACCACTCAATTCAAGAGACAAACGAATCGCCGACAACGATGGATGATAGCTATAAATAGCTGTCATGATATATGTTCATAAATAAAGTACCTATGCATGGAATCATGCTTGTCATATATGTGTAAAATAATAACTTGTTATGGAATTACATTATGACAAAGAAAAATCAATATCACGTAGCTATTTGTATATCTATTAAGTAGTAGAAAACGTATATGCGACTGTGTCACAGCATACACTTAGTCATTTATCATAGCGCACTGACTGTATTATATCACCCTGATAAATAAATGATTACGAACGTGCGATGTAAAATTTCAAAATATGCAAGATTGTTTGCATTTGAAGGCCATTAAATAAAAAAAAAGTACCGACTCACTCTGAGGACCAAACGTAGTCCTTGGTGTTTTCAGCATATAAGTACTCCTATGTATAAATATAGGAGTACTTATTTGTCTATGCTGTTCCATAACCACAAGGTTTACAACTTAGACAAATGAATAACAAGTTTACAGCTTAGACGAATTAATAACAATTATTTGTTATTATTTATTATTCATTTGTCTAAGGTTTACAGAGTGAAATCATTACAACGACATGCCAGAGCATACTGTTGCCATATTATGTCATTACGACATACCTACTGAAAATCTATCATTGAATACGAAAATTTTATGTTTTCGAGGTGTTAACAGATTTTATCAGTCAAGTTACAACTCTATTTGAGTTAGTAGAAACGTAAGTGACATCCATTATAATCATTGTCATATCCGCCTAGGATTGCCATTAGTTTAAGGGGCGTCAGGGGAGCGTCCAGGCGGTGTTTCATTTGGATTTTAAGTTTTCAATAAAAAGTTGATTTAATAACAAATCTATTTTTAATTTTACTGCGAGCAACTTAAAAACTTTGTTAACAATTCCGGGTGGTAAGCTCCAAAATCCGGGGTTTTCTGCTTCTTGTCCTGGTTGGCAGATTTCAGAGATGACAACCCTATATTCGCAGTAAGTGACAGAACCAAATAAATAATTTTACATCACACTGCTTATCGTTGTGCGAGAAAAAAAACCTCAAGAAAACTCGAGATAGCAAAAAGTTAAACACTAGGTAGTACCTAGTTTAAGTATTATTGTAAGCATTGCTATGCGCATATGCTGTTCCTGTTTTACGAGGGTTCGCTAACTTGGCGATTCAGTGACCAAGTTTCTAATTAAATTGTAATGACTTAAATTTTATTGTCCTGTTTCTTGTCCAAGAAAACCAATTTAAGTTAAATTAAATTTGCGACTGTTAAATTGGTTTCGCTTTTACTTTATAACGGAATTACCGAAAATGGATATCAGGCTACTTCAAGGCTTATTTTTTACAGAATAGAGTGGTGGTATGACCAGGCAGTTGACGAAAAGTGGCTATAGCGTCCATAAACTCCAGACTTTAGAACAGTACATTGCTACATTGCTGACTAGATAGCCATGTACTTCCCAGCTTAGAATATGGCCACCTCCAATCTTTCCGTGATTGTCGTCAAGGCGACTAAGGGATTGCACCAGGGACGGACTGCAGCATTCTCCTGATCATTACTGCGATCACCAATCCGTCTGCCAAGCGTGGTGATTATGGCATATCCCCCATGGACAGCCCACCAAAAGAGGCATTCTATTGGGGAGGCTTACTACCACTACATTTCTTATCTTATATTCTTAGGAGGCCAGGAAGACCTGGCGACATTTCGGCCCTTCTGGATCTTTTCTGGCAACGGTGCCCCAAGCTGATTTATGTGGATTCACATACGCCTTAGATTTTCTTCTATGGCATATTGCAGGTTTCCTTACCATTTTTTCCTTCATCGAAAAGCCTGTAGAATTATAAACAAAGGGTACAGAAATTTCGAAAACCTCTTTGGTACTGGTGGAGTTTGAACCCACGACCTCATGAACGTGAGGCGAGTGGACAACGAACTTGGCTACAACGAATCTCTACTGTATATTTACTATTAAACATACTTATTTGAATGAAATATTTAAAAGTTAAAATAATTCATGGATTTATTTTACAGTACTTATGTAGGATTTTGCGCAATTATTATGTTGACAATCCATAAGTACTACTCCAATGAATTAATCAAATTGTCGTTTGCATGTGTTTGCAAGCAATTAATCTAGTGGGTAGCAATTGGTAGCAATCAGATGACGCATTGAATTACAGATAGATTAAGTATGGGGAAAGGGTGAGTTGGTGAATAGACCCCATTTAACACAGCAGATAAGAGCTTTGTCGATTTGGTGTTAAAGGATCTTGTGTATAATAATAGTATAAAGATCTTTCCTTAAGAAGCAAGGAATGTAAAATGTACTCTGATGATTTGAAAAAAAAACTTGTATTCTTGTCGCTTCAGATCGTATTCTTCAGAAACAGTAATAATATTGTAATTTCCTTTAAAAAAATGATTTTGCATTGAAAGGTATGGATTTAGTAATAATAGTTAGTTAGATAGAGAGATAAACTCTTTATAGCAGACAGATTAAGAATAACAATAAAAATAGGTAATTTTTTTAACGTGTACAAAGGCTGATCGCTTAAAGCGATCTCTTCCAGGCAACCAGGAAAATAAGAAAGACATAATATTTAATTTATAAGAGTACGATTAGAGTATACTTTATTGAGATACTATTTGTTGTGCTATTATTTCATGAATAATGATAAATTAGTGTGGTCGTGCTAGTGAGCATCCCTATGACACGAGTCGGCACGACCAAATTGACACGCTAAAACTCGAGAACTGTAAGAGTACAATTTTCCAAGTCACAGTACAATTAAGTACATTAATAAAGTGAAAAATTGGTACCATGAAGGAAAATAATAAATCGTATGTGGTCTTGCCAAGCCCTGAAGCCACACATGTAGAATTATGTCTCCTCACAGGCAGCTGCTGTCCCAAAGTAATTTCGTTAGATTTATAACGTTCAGAAAACGATACCTTGTAAAATAGGAATTTTGAATACATACAAATAACTTATATTGGTTCAAGAACATTGGCGTCCTTATACTAGATATCATCATCAGGTTATTTTGGTCTCCACTGCAGGAGCACCCTCTCTCGTTTACCGGAGACAGACGGAGGATTTGGCCTACACTCCCGCGCTTGCCAGACGGGTTGGGGAGGCCTGATTGAAGTTTTATAATGTATACTAGATATATCTATGTAGATGTATTATTACAAGCAGTAGCCTGGCTCCCAAACTATGCGTAGCCAGTCTTTCATTCAAAAATGTACAGATGTTGCAATCAATTTTAGTTCAACTCTGTAGCAGTACTAAAACAATCCAGACACAACACAACCAGGTAAATTGATTCATGTACTAATACGAGTGCCATAAATTTAATCCACAATTATGTAATCCAACACGACTTAGCTCATGTACTCTTAAAACTTTAACACAATAAAGATTTTTGACTTTAAGTCGCTACAATATTAGCTACAGAAGACGTATTACATATAATTTTCGTCAGTGGATAGGTAAAAACGCTAAAGCGACGCATTGGTCGTAAATGAGTTATATATATCATTCGACTGTATTTTTTTTCTGCGTCGATCTGTCTATATATATGTATATGTTTAAAGTTTTTTACCTGAATAACATTTTTTACATTTTCAGGTGATTTTCGCTAATGCGACATACGAGTATATCTTGTAAAATAAAAGACCTATAATGATTCTTTGTTTTACATAATTAAACAGTTATTATACAATCGTTTTTTTTTTCAAGTTACATAAAAAAACTCGTCATAGAAAACGAAATATTATTTTTTTCTCGAAAACTTTAAACCTCTCTCCTGTTAAGTTGTCAAACTGGCGCTTTAGCGTTTTTACCTTTCCACTGACGTTTTAATAATAACAATAGAAATAGAGGACAAGCACGTTAGAATTCACAATAAACACTAAAAGGTATTTTGGTAAGCAGTAAAGTCAATAAAAGGTTGCATTTACTTGCGCTTCCTATTGACTTCATTCGTCAAACTTGACATTCGGACGATTAAACATTTGCCTTGATGTTCTTAAGGACTCGCTAGGGTCGCAAACTATGAACCATCTTTATTCACCTTTAGCTAACAGTGTCTAATACCTACCTAACTCTATTTAATTTTAAATTTTTATATATAAGTAACATTGATTAATACTGTCTTGTTTCGTAAATATCGTTACAGTCTCAATCTTCACGATGTATTGGTAGGCTGTGTCAATAGGCAAAGCGAAATAATTAGCTCAGTTCGTCTGTTTGTATGATTTTAATCATTAATATAACCGTGGTACATCAACCCGGAGGCGGCGATGTTGTTCGCGACATATCACGTCATGGGGTAGGTATCACGGAGCGAAAAGCAGGCTAAGGAATGCCACTGCGACGTTGGATCGCGCAAAGTGGCGATACTTTGTCTCTGCCTACCTCTCTGGGACCAAGGCGGGAGCATTTGAATATATGTAACATTTACTAGATACTAACCAGCCCTTACTTACATGTTTGTGTACGACGCATCACGAACTTACGTTATATTGGCTTCTAGTCTTTACATTTCGTCGCTGGAAAGTAAAATTACTGAAGCACCAAAATAGATTCGTATTTAAAAATGTGCGAAGATAAACTTTTTATTCTAACATCCGAGTTTGATAAAATAAATTGACATGAGTTCATTAATTTTTTTCCTACTAATTTTACTATAAGCAATATTTATAGCCGTTTAATATGTACCTATATAAGGTATTTAGCCGTGTGGTTCGTCAAGGAGGTAAGGGATTGCACCATGGACAGGCAGCAGCGTTCTCCTGTGTATATTACAATCATTGCTGCGATTACCAATTCCCCTGCCAAGCGTGATTATAGCAAATTCCCCAATGGACAGCCCACCAAAAGTGTCATTCTATTGGGGAGGCTTATGTTCAGTAGTAGAGGTATTTCGGCTGATGATGTATTGATCAAATTGACACTACAGGAGTTTTGTCTTCCACCGCCGATATTTTCTTATCGCAAACTATTACAGCATTCGAAGGCGTAGAGAAGCGAACGGGCGACACTCTTCCACACCCTGATCCAATTTATATACGCAACAATAAGAGGCTCGCCCGGAACCCATCGTCTCAGTGGGTCTCTCGGTGATCGCAATTTGCGGCGTTCGCTGAGAGGCCATTATGAATCCATAATAAGGCGAGCATCGATCTCTGAATAGCCAAATAGGAAGGTCAGATGGCATTTTGACGAGGAAAAGTAAAACAATTATTAATTGAGTTGTAATTATACTTAATTTAAGAGACGTCGTTAATATTCTGGAAAGCAGTCATAGCAGTAGGGAAGAATGCCTGTGTTCCTGAAATTTATGGAACTTATTTTACCCCGTGTTTATATATTTCATCATCAGGTTATTTTTGTCTCCACTGCAGGAGCACAACCCTCTCTCATCTGCCGGAGACAGACGGAGGATTTGGCCTACACTCCCCGCGCTGGCCAGACGAGTTGGGGAGGCCTGACTGATGTTTTATAATGTATTCCCTTAGTCGCCTTGTACGACATCCACGGGAAGAGTTGGACTGGTCCTATTCTACTCTACCGGAAACCACACGGCACGGTTTATATATTTACATTATTTTTATATTTTACTTACATCCATAAATATGTTGTCCATTATTTGATATTATTGACCGCCTCGCTTTTAGCATATTGGCTTGATCATTGGACTCGAGCACCCGAGGTCGTGGATTCGATTCCCTCTAGAGACAGACAACTTTGTACAATTTGTATAAATTGGTCCCGGTCTGAATGTTATAATTGTGAATCGTCTTATCTGTATTTATATAATTTCTATAGCACAGGAAGCAATGCTAATTTGGGATTAGACAAATGTATCAGGAAATTAGTTAGGTATATTATGTAAAACTTATTATTATGCACGATGGTAAAACTTTCTATAAAACTAAATAGTATATATTATTCTAGTATATATTATCTAGTATATATTATCTAGTTATGCCGTGTGGTTCCCGGCTTAGAATAGGGCCACCCCAAATCTTCCCGTGGGTGTCGTCAAAGCGACTAAGGGATTGCACCAGGGACGGGCAGCAGCGTTCTCCTGTGTGTGAATGTTAAGACCATTACTGCGATCGCCAATCCGTCTGCCAAGCGTGGTGATTATGGCAAATCCCCCAATAGACATCTAACCAAAAGTGGTACTCTATTGGGGAGGCCTATGTCCAGCAGTGGACGTATTTAGGCTGATGATGATGATGATGATTATCTAGTATATAACATCTTCACATACATTTACAATGGTACCTAACACGCCCTGTGACTTGACATGAATGACACAAGACAGATCACAAATTTACCACTTCTATGCGATTCACTGATGTTATAACGACGAGTAACATATGTAACGAATCCCATCAGAAGGCTAAAGAATATATTTCTTTAAAGATGAAAGGACCTATTATCAATATAATACACCTCTTTGACACAGGGTGGGTATACCCTTGATTGAAAACATACTTTGATCTTTGAAACCTCTCAGACGTACGCATATGTATTTCGTAAGGGATCCCATAAATTCGAGTATAGATAGGTACATTAATATTTATAACCAGTTTTTACTGCGCAGTGAAAAGATAAACAAATAATTCAGTAAGTAGGAAATATACTTTGAAAGTAAATCATACTCAGATCCTACTAGGACCATCAACTATGGAAAAGCGAAAACCTTATATCATCGAGTAGTTTACAGAAAAACTAACAATATCGGAAATTCTGAAGTGATGCTTTCTTTTTATTCTTTACTAATAGTCCATGGAACAAAATATGTAAGGTACCTAAATATATACCTGCGTTCTAAACGAAATTAAAAAAAATAAAAACATGAAAAGAAAATGTTTTGTAAATGGTAATTTTAATAACGCCAGAAACGTAAAAAACAGTATTATTATATTAAATATAGTTTTTTTTAGTTGGAAACTCAATAGGTACCGACCTCAAAAACTATTTTTAAAACTCTCTCTATTGGAAGTCTGATTCATTTTAGATTGACATAGCTATTGTTACCCCGGGAAAATACTGAAACAAAGAATTTAAAAAAAAATGTTTGTTCACGAATACAACATACCTACTGAGTTCTCCTTCTCGCATGATATGATAATCAACTAACTTAGCGGGATTGTTCAAAAACCGAATTTATTAAATTAAATAAGTACGTACCTTACCTTCTGAATTATAGTTAATAACGTAATTAACTATAATAATATGTTATAAAGCATTTTCTACTTAACATTTTAATATTGCCTTTGAATACATAAACCGCTGAGAGGATTTCGACAATGGTTCAAAACTGACTAGTAAATTGCTTTATGTATCGTGTTTGAATAGGTATTTAATTAAGTAGGGTAATTAAGTAGGATTCATAATAGAATTTAGTTAATTAACGCATTGTTTTATATTTGAAGTTGGAAATTTATTCTACGCCTAGACATACTATCCTGTGAAATGACAAAGCGAAAATTGTGTATTGATGGAGCGCCCCGGCCTTACTGCATTTCAAGTTCATGGCTGAAATTGTAGTGAAAAATAGGCGACGAATCTTATAGAGTATTTAAAAGAGAAATATGTGTAAAACAGTTGTAACAATTTTCAAGAAAAAAAATTGGAACTTTTATATGTGATTTTTTAGTTTGTATCCGCACTCGGCGACTTAGTTGCTTTTATGTAGTTTACATACATTTAAGTAATAGTGTGCTTCTAAATTAAAGACATACACAAGATTCCCCACTAAACTATATTTAGACATTTATTTATTTAAGATATTGTTACCGCACACACCATTTTTACTGTAATTAAGTCACAATCTGTAAAATTAAGCTAGATCTTCCCGCATATTGGTGTCATGTATCGCCGTTGATTTTCCAAATAAAGAAATGAAATTTGTGCAGGTAGAATGATATGGGTGATAAGATAACTGAGTTTTAACCCACCCATGGGTTTTAACCCGGGTTACCCATCACTATACAAAGCGCAATTTGACGCTGCTAGGGTTTCTGGTTTCTCGATCTTTTTTATTTCTCGACGCACGATAATTCTCGAACAGGACTTCTCGAGATTCTCGAGTATCTCGAGAAATTTTCAAATTTTCAATAAAACACGATGTTATTTCCAATTTTTTTGCTTTATTACAAAAATTAGACCGGTAGATGAGATCAATTAAATGAAATGGTAAATTTTTAGTTACCATAAATTGCACTCATTAATTAACAAATCTACAACAAACAATAAATTGAACACACTATACTCGGCTGGTCTATATAAAAAGTAAAGAGTACACAATGACAACTAACACTGAGGGACGGAGCGACGTGCGCATGACAGCCAAGTACGCGCGGGCGGCGGGGTGACAGCGATGCGATACTCTAGACTCTTCACGTGTTATATGCGTGTTTCTTCTAGTTACGTAGCGCACGGAATTGATTTCTCGATATCTCAAGGCGTTGACTTTTATTTTCGCGTCTCGACTAAAAACAAATTTCTCGAGAATTCTCGCCTCGAAAATTCTCGAGCAGAAACCCTAGACGCCACAATCGATAGCCAAGTCGCTTAAACGCGTTGGAGCATCGATTCAGTTATAAAATCGCCGAAGCTAAAAGAATCGTGTAATGTGGCTCTTACTGAACGCTAACCCGCGACAATTCCTTCCGTTCAGTGAACTCAAATCGATAAATTGAGTGAACTTTATATAATACTAGCGTTCTCTTGGCTTCACCAATGCTTTATTAGGGTTCCTTCTTTATTGTTCGTCTGTCTGTCCGTCTGTCGGATAACACAAAAACTAAAAAACTTACAACAACAACAAAAAAACTTTCCGATTAAAGGAATATCTTAATTGACGGAACCAGCCCCTTGTGTACGACGTTTTTTTATTTATTAAGTAATTATTTTTACTAATTTATATTATTTTTTCGTTTTTCACCAGAAAGTCTGGGTTTCACCATACCTACAGACTTTAACCAAAGACCCAGGAGAAAAGCTTTTTATTAGTAGTGTTTGGCGCCTGACCTCTTGAACGCAGATGTCGTTATTTAAACATAACAGCAAATCACACAGTTCCTGGCTCGATTCCATGTTCTTACTTTAACTGCGGCAACCGGAATATCTCTATATTCCTAGTATACATAGCCTAAAATAGACTTACCTTTGAAAAACTTTGCTGTGTGTCGTCGCTAATCTTTTGATCCGGTCGCCATAGTTCAACTCCGGGGAAAAGTTTTAGTTATTTTATTCATCAATGTATAAAGTTGGTTTGGAAAACATTTGGAGGAAATCAGCGGTCTAGGCGCTTTCCCGTTTCCTAATGACTACTTTGAGATAAATCAACGCGAAATTGGAGATCCCAACAACAGACACACACAACATTGGCGTCATACTTAAAACACCCCTTCGTTTTGCGTCGGGGGTTAAAAAGGGTTACAATAAAAAAAGTTCAAACTTACCATGGCCGTTAATAGCCCACTTCTGGACTAAGTCTTTCCCAAATTAATAGAAGGTTCATGCCCATTGCAATGCTGTTGCCAATTACCTGGTTTAATTGTTTAGTCGCCTCGTACGACATTTACAGGAAGCCAGGAAGCAGTGCTGTTCAGATAATAAATTTATTTGCCCCGTTAGAAAGCATAACAAATTCTAAGAACAAAATACATACCTACATCACCCACCCAAAAACTTCGTGATGTCCTTGTAGGCGGGTTATGTGTATTTAGTACGTATGTAATACTTCATGGTATGTAATACTGCGGAACGGGTAGCTCTCGGACTGCCACGCCGGAGGTTGCGGGTTCGAATCCCGTTATGGGCAAACGTTCGTATGATGAATATGAATGTTTGTACCCAAATCTTGGATATTTATATATTTATTAAAGTATGTCTATCCGTTATCTAGTAACCATACCACAGGCTCTGCCTAGTTTGGGACTGGATAATTGGTGTGAATGTCTGAGATATTTATTTAGTATTATTTATGCATACTAAAACATTATATTACTAACTCTTCTATAGCAAAATCTGGATGAATCGCAAGTATGAAGTAAAATAACATATAGCTCGTAATGTTAGCTTTATGGGTAAGGCAGGCCGGAGGGTTAGTATCAGTACTTTAATGCAGACGATGCAGTTGCCAGTCAGCTGGATTTATCGGTTAGTTGCCTTGTACGACATCCACAGGATGACTGAGAGCAGTACTGTTCGAATAGTGCACCCAACTGGCAATAAATGATGAATATGAATGTTTGTACCCAAGTCTTGGGTGTTTATATATTTATTTAAGTATGTTTATCCGTTATCTAGTAACCATACCACAGGCTCTGCCTAGTTTGGGACTGGATAATTAGTGTGAATGTCTGACATATTTATATTTATAATAAATGTATTTGCCCCGTTCGAAATCAAAACAAATTCTCCGAAATTATCTTTTACTAAGATTATTCAATAAGTAAAGTTCTCGATAATTTTAACATCCCTGGAGGTTTGAGGTTATTGATCGCAAATCGCCCTACCTAGTCCAATCACTGGTGATGTAAGTAACATCACATACTTTCATGCATACTTAAATATTTATTACTAGCTCTTATTTATGGCAAAGTCTGGGTTTGTCGCTAGGATAAAGTAAAATAAAATTAAGCTCGTAATGTTTGTTTTATTGGTCTGTCTGCCAGCTGTAGTTGTCATACCAAATGTCTTTCCGTTTTTAATGGGAGTCCAATAACCGCAACTCCTATCAGTAGAGCTATTCTCTAAAATACAATTTCATGTGCGAGTCTCACTTAAGTGACTTCACTCACATCGAAACCATTCTGTTAACATTCCAGAGCACTATCGAAGTGAAGTGAACAAAGAACTCACTTAACTTCGATAGTGCTCTGGAATGTTTACAGAATGCCAAACCAAGGTCAAGTGGATTAGATTTCGAAGTGAGTGAAGTCACTTAAGCGAGACTCGCACAAGAGTTTGTATTTTAGAGAATAGTACTACTGAGCTTTCAAAGTTTAAGTGAGTTTCGCATGGTGGTTTTGATTGATTTTCAGTTCTCGCGTAAAGTCAAACTGACACAAAATACGCAGAACTACCTTTAACTCGTCTAGTAACTTTAATTAAACTGCTTATAATTAAATTAACATTACTAGCAACTCCTTAACTCGGTATAAAATGTTATTAATCTTGTCTAGACTTATTCAAATCGTTGCTAATTAATTAATTATCCTAATTCTTATGATTTAGGTCTGAAATAAAAATTATGTGTAGTATGTTTTATAATACTCGTCTTTTTATACAAAATTATTGTATTTAGTTTTCGAAAAATGTAATAAAATAAAGAATATAATATTACATCTCTACCATTATGCGGAAAAGGGATATTAACAATGGAATATTTATTATCAACAGAAATTGAGTTCCAACAAGAATCTTAAATAACCAAGGGCAAGATGAAATGCTAGGTAATTGTTGAAGAGCAAAATATGTTAAACATGAAATTTAAGTTATTTTAGAAAACTTTGGCAACTGTCTTGAACTTTATAAGTACTCCAATTAAATAGTCTTTTGCATGTTGTTTCGGAAGTGTTAAGACAACTTTAATACTAAAAGCCATCAGGTAAACGTAATTAAAATAAAATTTAACAATATTACGTTTATGTTTGAAATAAGTTAGGTATTTAAAGTTCTTTGGCAACTGTTAGTTGACTCCCACGCATAGCTCACTCAAACAGCTGTGTCTTAAAACTTAAAAATTGTTCATAGAGGTTCGTTAAATCTCCTCATATTCATCATCATCATGTCAGCTTAGTGTGGCCTTCCGCAATGAACGCCACCACAACTTCCGCCCCCCGCTTCCTGCCGCTTCCGACCACCTTCTTCAGGTCGTCGGTACACCTGGCGGCGGGGCGTCCCACCCTGTGCGTGCCCATCTGCAATCTTCACTCCAGAACTCGTCTGCCCCAACGGCCGTCGTTTCTGCGACAGATGTGTCCCGCCCACTGCCACTTCAGCTTGCTAATCATTAATTAATTATGTACCATCATATCAGCCCTTAGACGTCCACTGCTGGACACAAGCCTTTCCTAATAAACCTGTCCTCCGCCTTCCGCATCCAGCCGCTTCCCGCAACCTTCTTCAGGTCGTCGGTCCATCTGACGACGACGCGGCGTCCCACTCTGCGCGTGGCGATCCAAATATGTTTGCGTCATGTTAATAAAAAAAATAACCCCCAGGAGTAGAAATGGGTTTTCGCCTCGTTTTGATTTTCTACATTACTGTTAATATCTGTAGACTGGAACTTCATCATCCTCCAGGGGATGACTAATTGCTCATATGCGCAAAGCACAACCTGTTTTAAGTGGAAACCTGATATTTGAAAGAAGTTTGCTTTTGCAACTATGGCTCTGAAAACGAAAGGGGTATTGTAAATTTTGTTTTCTAGATAAGTACCTAATTTTAATACAAATGTTTTTTTTTTAGATTATGTAAGTGTATATATATCTCAATAGTCGATTACATTACAAATACAAGAATTGGTATTTTCGTTTCTAATCCAAAAAAGATTGGTATTTCACAATTTTATTTTTCTTTCATATTACTTTTTATTAAAATAAATAAATAAACACCTTTTTATTAATAAAGTTAACTTTGTATTACAAAATCTATCATGTTAAAATTAATGGGCATTTGCATCTGTCTGTACGCAACGAATTTAATTTTGAACGTTAAACATTCAAAGGAAACTCTTTCATTATTTAACATTTCCATGCAAAATGAAGGTTCTTAAGGAACAGGCAGAATGATTGCTTTGCAAAGTCCCTTTACTTTATATATTTTAATCAAGGAAGGATTTCCTATCCTTCAAAGCCGTGAAGATTTAAAATAAAATGGGCGAAAAGAATGTCATGAGTACTCATGAGTTACTTACTCACTTCTGTTTTTTTTTTAACTTTAAGTGATACATAGATTCGAGTTTTCGGCACAGGCTCGACTGCTCGTACGTGAATCACTGCTACCGCATATCGAGTGGATTGGAATGAATGTGATCCACGTACCGAATAAATATTAATTAATTTGAAATGTAATATTATTATTTTCTAACATACTATTAAGTGATTCTAATAAAGTGATTCTTAGTTGCTTGAATAATTAATAATTCTATTCTGTTCTAAGTCAAACTGTTTTTTAAATAAAAATCCCATATCTTAAGTTCCCAACAAGTTACGGATACAATAATTGGTATTTACGCTTTTAACCAAAAACAAATTGTATAAAAATTGACCGTGTTTCCCGGCTTTCTAATGCGACACCCAATCTTCCTGTTGGGTGTCATCAACGCGACTAAGGGATTGCACCACGAACGGCCAACAGCATTCTCCTGCGTATAGTAATTAAGATCATTACTGCGATCACCAATCCGTCTGTCGTGGTTATTTCCTCAAATTATTATAATTTATTAAAATCAGACATAAGAATCCTTCGTCTGTCTGTCTCCGGCAGATGAGAGAGGGTTGTGCTCCTGCAATGGGGACAAAAATAACCTGATGATGATGATGGTGAGACATAAAAATCGTGAAGGAGACCTTTACCTTCGTTAAAGTAGTGCATATTCCAAGGTCAAGCCTGGTGTGATCAGAATTTAGGTACGTGCCTTAGTTCAAAATGTCTGAGCTGGGGTGACGTTATTCCAGCTCGATCTTCAATATCCATTTTTATATTGATCTATTTAAGTGCTAAATCTGAAATTTGAGTACAAAGTAATACGTATCGGGTACCAAATCCTACGAGGGCCAGATTGCTAATTCATCTTTGTCGAAGCGGAGTGAAGAGCCCTAAAAAATATAGCGAGAATGTAATATAATGATAATATTACAGTAAGTACCTCTTTAAGAAAATCGTTCTCGTATCTCAATAGATGCCACTGATCAAGAGTCAGTGGACTGTACCTTCAAATGTATGCAAGTATGCTTGCAAAAGCCCGTAAAGTAAGACCATAAAATTGAAATAAAAATCTACCGACCGACTAGACGTCGCGTCGTTTCTTGGAGTTTACAGATGAGATCAATACCAGTAATACTAAATATTTCTACATAAAGAAGTACGCACTACTGGGCTGCCTCCCGCCGACCGGTACAAAGTTACTATACTCCTCCGGCGCCAAGAGATCGACGATATAAGCTAGAAAGAGAAGCACTTATGTTGTTACCGTATAACGTTGTCCTTCTCTCGGTAGACTAGGTAATTAAATCTGTTCGCTTGTAAGGAGTGTCAGTGATATGTCAAAGCCATCTACTGCTGCCATCTTTAGCAACTAAAAAGTACCTTATATACATAAGTCACATACAAGTGCGGGCAGCAGCGTTCTCCTGTTAAGATCATTACTACGATCACCAATCCGCCTGCCAAACGTGGTGATTATGGTAAATCCCCCAATGGACAACTTACCAAAAGTGGTACTCTCTTGGGGAGGCCTATGTCCAGCAGTGGACGTATTTAGGCTGATGATGATACATAAGTCGCTTATTTAGTGGGTCCCCCATTGTTAATCTCACTGCGGTGTACAACAAAACATAGAAGGACAAACTGCTCAGTTGCAGTTAATATTCAAAATTTTCATGTTGATGTTTTCACGTAAACCGGAATTATTTCAATTCAAGTGTGGAAAATATACTGTCCCGAAACCGGTTTGGAATTTCAACCGGTTTGGAATTTTAACCGGTTTCCGAGCCCTGCTCAGTTGATTAATTCAATATACTATTTTTTATTCCGTTGTACCAACTTACCCCTAGCGGTACGTACTACACTAAGTCCTCAATATAAATAATTTGAATGCTTAGTAATTTTAGTCACGCACCCGAGTTCGCGTGTTACGATACAGTATCAATGTCAACGTTAAAAAGTTTCGCCATTCTAGATGTCTACATTTTGTTCCTATAAATATTTTAAGGTTACTCTTGTATTCTCATATCGTTCTCGTTCTCATGAAAATCATTCATAATTATAGTTATTCGCGAACTTTGATCATTTATTATGGAAACCAACTGACGCCCGCGGCTTTTCTCGCCAGTCTACAAGTCTATGTAAGAATTGTATATTTTATGTACTTATTACAAATTTGGCGAATTGTAGGTGTATTTTGCTTATTATCATCATCATATCAGCCCTTAGATGTCCACTGCTGGACACAGGCCTTCCGCTGTGAACGCCATCACACCCGCTCCTCCATGGTAAAAAATTATTCGAGTGTGCTCAATGGTAAAAGATACTTCAATATGATGTGTTAACTGTCGTGGTCCCTAAAATCCAGCGTTTTATTTAAATAATTTTTGACTTCAATAATTGAACCTTATTTTACACAACATAGCGGTTAAGTGTGTAATGTTACATTTTTCACCAGATTCAAACACCTCCATTGGCCTAGTACTTTATTTCGGGTTTAGTCGAAACCGCGTTTTTGCCTTTACTGCGTTTTAGGGACTGCACGGCTGTGTATGACAATGTGGGTGGGTCCGAACAACTGTCAGACTCAGTAATAAAGTGTTTCATTGTTATCCCGGCTTTCCATAGACTTATCACTGTCAAAGATAATATCGTCGACGGACATTAATTTAGCGTAAGGGAAAATATGCCAAAATCGCTTTTTTAGCTTCCATACTCAGTTTTAAAATTTCTATCGAATGGTATTATATTTAATTTCATTGCCTCTATCCTGTCACATGATTAATAGAGGTGCACAAAATTCTCCTGAAAAGTACTTACTAAGCCCTTACGCCAATTTAATATTACATATAATATTACAAAGGTGGCCAGGCCCATCAGTCGTGCAAAGCCACTCGATCAGCGTTTCATCCATATCAGTAAAACTTTTCAAATTTCATTTTAGTTTTCTTTCAATGTTCCGAAACTAAACAAATTCATCTCAATTAGTAAAAAAATTTGTAGCAGGATTATAAATAAATTTAATTTTTCTTTAATAGCTCGTAAAAAACAGTCTGTTTCATAGTTTCCCACCAAATCTAATAAATTACCAATTTTTACACGTACTTATGTTCCAATTTTGATCTCAGTAGGTTTAGTAGTACTACAATACAGACAGATAGGCCGACAAATGGACAAAAAAAGCTTCAAAGACTTGAAGGATTCCTAAAATATTATTTAATTTATCAAACAACTGCGCGCTTTCTACAAAGAAATGATAACATAATGACAAGGATCATTTTCGTGGTTACACCCATGTCAACTCTTACTGCTATAATCCTAAACGTTTGCAGAATCTCAGCGGCCTACACCCATCATGCTTTTACCGTCAAATATCAGAAATTTTAACTAAACTAAACTCTGTTACTGTTAGCAATACAGTCATAATAAGTTTTGTATATTGGCAAGGTGCATTGGATTGTATATAGAGGTCACGTAAACCAATAGAGATGTCAGGATCGTCTATAATCGCCTTATGAGACCATTGTTTGACCGTTACGGTTCGGTAAATATTATCGAAAATTCGAAGGTGTAAAATCGGATTTAGTTGATTGGCTTTTGGCCTTTCAACACATAAAAGATTCTACCTTCACTGATTTCCAGGTAGAATACTGATCAACTTACTATTCTATGATTTTATGAAGTTCTTATCTAACTGGCGATGGCGCAGTGAATAAGACGCGACCTCCAATTAAGAGAGGACCAAATTCGACCCCAGCTGGTGAAGCTATGTACCAATCGGTTTCTCCATTTGTACATTTAGGTACTAACTGGTAAAAATAACTTGTTTTTCTACGATGTATAATAAATTCCCATTACACACTCAGGTAATATAACAAGTTTATTGTCACTCCTGTTAACCAGTTTTCTATTTGAGTTTTGTATACGGAGCAAGGACTGGCAAAAACCAGTGAAGCTAGATTTACTATACTGCTGATTGATCAATTTAATTACATCCTACTACCTAATATTATAAATGCACGAGTGTGGATGTTCGTTAGTTTATTTGATGTTCAATCAAGCCATTATGTGTGAACTGATTTTGAATCATATATTTTTATATAAAATTGTACCTATATATTTGATTAGTAGAATGCTTACTTAGGTAATAGAGATCATGTTACACAGAGACACGAGGCGGCCCCCGCCGCCTGCGTCGGTTTTCAGGCGTTTCCCTTCCTCCTAACTGTATTGTATTACTTATGTATTTATTAATAAATTATATCAGTAACACAGTGTATCCTTTAGTCACCCCCAAACACTAAATTTGTAACAAACACCAACATTTACAAAGGTGGACTTATCTCTATTAGAAATGTATTTCTGCCAACCTTTACCAAAATAACAAAAAATAAAGTGATCAACAAATCGTTATTTTTTACCGAAGAAATGTTAGTTCCTGAGCGAAAGAAAAACTTACTCTAAACGGTCGAAGCCACGAGAAACAGCTAGTTTTAATATGTATATTAAATTGTCGATCCACCGGTTATGCCATGGGTTTTTACGAAACATAAAAGGTACGGTGTGGACAGCTCTCAAACGGGGAAAACACCAATATGGGGAAACCCATCTCTGATGATCAGCGTGTGTAATCAGCACAGATGTTGCACCATGTATACATGCATTCATACATACACCGTTACCTTTCACTTTGCCCCGGGTGGTGCTAAAGAAAAAAGATCAAAATGTTTGGCCTCAGAGCAGTATTGCTTTATGATTATGGCGCAAAAGCCCAGAATATATTGGAACAAAATGTATACCTACCAATTTATTCGCTATAATGTGAGTTCTGCCGTGTGGTTCCCGGCTTAGAATAGGGCCATCCCTATCTTTACCTTGCGTGTCGTCAATGCGACTAAGGGATTGCACCAAGGATGGGCAGCAGCGTTTTCCTGTGTGTGTTAAGATCATTACTACGATCACCAATCCGCCTGCCGAGCGTGGTGGTTATGGCAAATCCCCAATGGACATCTAACCAAAAGTGGTATTCTATTGGGGAGGCCTATGTCCAGCAGCGGACGTATTTAAGCTGATGATGAATGTGTGTTAGACTCTACTTAACGGGCAACGCCTAAAATCATGTCTATAATTTTAACGACCTCCGTGGCGGAACGGGTAGCTCTCGGACTGCCACGCCGGAGTTTGCGGGTTCGAATCCCGCTAGGGGCAAATGTTTGTATGATGAATATGAATGTTTGTACCCAAGCCCTGATGTTTATATATTTATTTAAGTTAGTCTATCCGTTATCTAGTAACCATACCCACAGGCTCTGCCTAGTTTGGGACTGGATAATTGGTGTGAATGTCTGAGATATTTATATTTATTTATTTATAATAGTTATAGACCATTACGTATGATAATAATACAATCAAATACTCATCTGAACCCTCAAAGAAAATTTTTAAACAACAGGGTTGCATCCAGAGGGAATAAGTTGCCAGAATATGTAGTTTCAACAATTTCTTCAAAGAAAATAATCAAGTCGACTGCTGATATGGAAGCACCAGCTATAAGCTGCCTTTCCATTTAAAATAAAACAAAATATATAAAATAAAATTGCATTATTTATTTAATAGTTTATTGTACATACAAATATACAAAGAACAACACAAAGAAAAGAAAATTATACAAAAGGATAAGCTTTCTAGTTTTTTTTTGCATTCTGTTTGACCGGTTTTAATTTTGATAAAAAGATGTTTCCAGAGCTTTATCAAAAATTTGTTTATCAAAAATGTATTTATAAACTCATACAGCAGTATAAATATGGACATTCCATATCGCTCATCTATTAATCGCTCATCGACTTCCGGGTCATGCTTAATTATCATTTCTTAATTGGATATGATATACTTTTTAATTATACTAGTAAGTCTTGGGATTTTTTCAATACTGTTAATAAAAACCCGTGAAAAGGAATAGCCATATTACTCTTCTGTGCCATATTTTCGTCGCAAGTACATAAATGGAACTACCTAACTCCGATCCCTATTTATGAATGAAACAATTTCCCAATATTGTTGTAAATTATACGTTCACAAAATACTTATGAGTTATTCCAATCGATCCTGTACTATTGCGAACAATTTGGCAGCCGTGTTGTATCCTGAATTTTCTGTCTCAAAAAGAATGACAAGCCATATATAGCTGCCTTTAAGGCCGGATGGCAACAATTGCCTTGCAGTAGGACACAATGGACTCATAATAATAGGAAAGTGGAAAAGGTCCTCTTTATTGCAAAAAAGGTTACCAAGGTTACTCTTACTTAAAACTTTGTTCACTTTAGTCGAGAAGTGTAATAAATCTGATGTCAATGGAACAGTTATTTTAAAAATATTATAATCAAGGGTAGGCAGAGACGATGCATCGCCACTTTGCGCGATCCATCGTCGCAAAGCTACTTTCCTTCATCCACTTTTCGCCCCGTGATACCCTTGGCGTGATGTGTGGCGAACAACATGCATCCATCGGCATGGTAGACCTTGGATTGGCGGAAAAGACAGCGATCGGAGCGAGCAAGACAGGAGATGGGGACAAAGGCAGTTGACTGGAAGAGATCCCTAAGTGGGATAAGTCCGCCTTTGTACACAGTTTAATTCCTATTTTATTATTGTTGTTGTTGTTATTTTTGGTACAATAAAGCGTTTACATACATACATACAAAGGCAAGGAGTATAGGTAAGCTATTTGATACCGCTATTACGGAAGGGTAGTGGGATTGTAGTAGCGATAACTCGGAAAGCCGGGACCGCATACCCGTGACTCGTCTGGATAGCACCGGACAGGCAACTACCAGAACAAAGTCCCCTATCACAATACCTTGTATTGGATTCTTGTATAAAACAATGGTTTACCAAAGAAAATCGTTTATTCAGTAACTTGTATTACCTGCTAGAGCCTTTGCAACGGCAGCCACGCGGTTTGGCATGGAATCAATCAACGTCACTATGACATATTGTGGAATGTTTTCCCGTTCTTCCTCGATGACAGTTTTCAGCTCCACGCGTTTTGCTGGATTAATTCAATAAGTAACACAGAAGTAATAAAAGTAATTTTCACACAAATTAAATCTTTGACACAGATGTTTATTAAAAACTAACTGTTAAAAATAATAAATCGCTGATACAAAGTTACCATAAACTTTGTATGAGCGAACCGCACTGCGGCAGTCCATTAGTGCATAGTGCTAGCCGTGCTCAATTCTTACTTAGAAATATTTAGTACTAACTGTTGCCCGCGACTTCGTGGACAACTTAACATCACAAATTATTATGTATTTCCCATAGGAATGAGATATTTTTTCGGGATATAAACTATTATGTCCTATTAAAGTACCTAACCTATATGTGTGCCAAGTTTCATTCCGATTCGTCCAGTGGTTGAAGCGTGATTGAGTAACAAACATCCAAACATCTAAATATCCAAACATTCATCCGTGGCGGAACGGGTAGCTCTCGGACTGCCACGCCGGAGGTTGCGGGTTCGAATCCCGCTAGGGGCAAATGTTCGTATGATTATGAATGTTTGTACCCAAGTCTTGGATGTTTATATATTTATTTAAGTATGTCTATCCGTTATCTAGTAACCATAGCACAGGCTCTGCCTAGTTTGAGACAGGATAATTGGTGTGAATATCTGAGATATTTATTTATTTATTCAAATATCCAAACACCATAACTTTCACATTTATAATATTAGTAGGATAGGATAGTAGGATATAGTAGGAAGTACAAATACAAATACTTTATTGATAATTTTCATTACATGTTTGTTAATTTAAAATAAAAAATTTAAATATTAGATTTTACTCACGGTTTTTCTGTAACATACTAATACTTAATTATGTATTTCAGTCATTCACTATATACAAAATGTACTACAAAAGCTGCCCCATTTTGTTGTATCTACATCCTGTATAGTCTCAAATTTCCTTAAAGTGTTGCCCGACTCGAGTACAAAGGCAGTAGATTAAATTTGTACACATGAGTGGTTTTAATTTGTTCGGTCGAATTGGTTCACCTTACCCACTGATTCCACAAAAAAGGGTTTTATTCTGACGTCTAACACGGGTTTTGGTTTAACGATGCGCAACTTTATAAGGGCTTGATATAAATTTTGGAACCACTTTTACCACACTTTTTTAGGACAGGAAAAGAATTCTATACCTTTCTGCTGCTACCTCGCCAAGTGACTAATGTTTGTTCATGCTATTGTTATGGAAAACAGACCACAGAAGCCTGTAACTACAAAATTACACCACTACCATCAAATCACTAAGGCTTTATCTCGTTCTATACTATTATTACATTAGATTAGATTTTGATTATTTCAGTTTACATATTAAACATAACTATATATATATTTCATGTACAGTGCTATACAATATACATAAAGTGATCGTCGTATTTTTAACAAATTGTCACTAACTAATAATTAAATTAACACATAAAAAAATAAAATGTCAAAATATTACAATCCTAAAAATACATAGATAAAAAAATATTCAAACATAATATAACACATATCGTGCCTTGCTGTACACAAACATTGCCGTGTGGTTTGTGTACAAAGCGACTAAGGGAATAACATTATAAAACATCAATCAGGCCTCCCCAACCCGTCTGGCCAGCGCGGGGAGTGTAGGTCAAATCCTCCGTCTGTCTCCGGCAAATGAGAGAGGGTTGCGCTCCTGCAGTGGAGACAAAAATAACCTGATGATGATAACACATACCAATAGAATACAATTATTCAAAAATGGTTTATACAGCCACTAGCCACCTATATCACAGAATAATAAGTAGATCTTATCTTGTTAGGGAGGCAGAGAGACCTGGCGACACTTCGGCCCTTCAGGATCTTTTTTACCAAACCCCTGTCCACCGACGGTGCCCCAAGCCGATTTGTTGGAATTCACACATGCCTTAGAATTTTTTCTTTGGCATATGCAGGTTTTCCATCACCGAAAAGCCTGTGCTACTATAAAAAAGCCTTACTTAAGTTTAGAAAAACCTATTGGTACAGGCGGGGACCCACAACCTCAAGAACGTGAGACTAGTTGCATAACTAACCCGGCTATCACGGCCCTATATAATAAGTAGTGAAATTGAATAGGTCATTTATTCATAGCTACGACACACACAAACATGAGAAATAAACAGAACAGAATTAATAAAAATAATCAAGATACCTATGTATCGCAGCAACAAATTGGCGAAAAGTAAGTAAAAAAGTCCTTTAATAATTTAGTCGTCCTGTACAAACAAATCTAGCAAAAGCCGTATCATTTCGTATATGGATTTGCAAACACCGGTGGGTCTATAGCGTCCACCCCCAATTATTAATTGGATTGTGAATATTTTCAATGTACAGTTTTATATTTACTTATATACATACATAATGTTCACGCCTTGGTCCCAGAGGGGCAGGCAGATGCGATGAATCGCCACTTTGCGCGATCCTGACACACCTCACTAGCCTCACTCACATTCATCAACCTTTTCATGCACTTCCTTCTATTCTTCTCACTGCGGACCACAGCCTTTTTGAGGACGTTACTAATTTGATCCTTGAATGTCCTCCTAGGATGCTGTAATTCCTTCCACATTCACATTCCTTTCATATTACTTTTGTCACTCTTCTTTCAGTCATACGCTCATATTTACCTTTGTATTAATCATTTGTTACATATAATTTTTATATAGGCATACCTTTTATAGTACTAATTTTTAAAACCAACCCTTAAATTATAGAAAAAATTAAATATTAGGAACAATAAAAAAATAACTTTTGTAAAATCTGTTTAAAAATTCAAGATTAAATCACTAATTTAAATTAAAAACTGTGTAGTGAAAAGATTCGAAATGAACGAAAATTATTATTATTTCTGTGTTAATTATTGATTTAATTTAGCAAAAATCATAAAGCATGTTAGTAAATTAGATTCCGCTCCGAGGATTAACTTCAACAATAACTCAACCTTCTCTTAGAATCAGCAATATCTACTTATATAGACGCCAAAGAGGATAAAAATAAGACTAAAAGAGTTGTCTATCTCGCCACTCGGCTCAAAGAGAGTTATTCGATTTTATCACATTCATTCTACGAAAGTGGCGATAAATAACAGGTAGGTACAATAATTCATATCCTTGCTTCAATATCCACGTTTCTTTAGTCCCATTGCGTGGAGGCCTCAGAGAGAAATTCAATATAGAAAATTCAACAACCTTATTTCTAAGACTCTCCATTACAATAAGCTGCCGAGCGGAAGCAATTTGTATGGTAAGGCATATTATTATTGAGTCTTTAAAAGTAGTTTCGTAGAAGTATATTGTACTGAATGGCTCAGTAGCAGTACATAGTACAGTACAGAGTACAGAGTACAATATTTTGTTATTTACACCGTTTATATATATAAATAACAGTAAAGGCAAAGAATACCAACTTTTATTACGTAAGGAAGCGACATGCCACTTTTACTTCGCCCGAAATGTAGAAGTACGGCTAGGAGTACGCGCTACTAGGGTCCAATTGAATATGTAGGACCAATTTTTATGAGAAACTATATATAGGTATAACAATTATTGTTCTGTTTTGGTAGTAAATACTCAACTTTTTAAATAATCCCAACGGGTGTGCAGCGCCAAGCAATTGACGATATAAGTTAGAAAGAGAAGCATGTTATATTAATGACTTACGTTGTCCCTCTTGATCGACTATACTCACACGCTTGCTGCCGTCAGTGCTACGATAATTTACTAACATACACAAACAGAATGGTAGGTATTCCTGTAGTAGTACGTAATTAACCGGTTTGATTGTATGAGTGTCGGAGGTGTGGTGTAGGTACTAGAGTGCAATGAGTCTGGCCACAAGCCCAGTAACGGCAGTAAACTGTTAATAAAAAAATATACCACAATAGTATAGGTTTTTCCATTTGACGAAATAGACAAATAGCTAAGTGTACGTGTACACAGTATTACGGTTTTTTTTATTTTCGTGAAATATATGAAAAAAGAAATTTTTTCCTCGAATTTCCATAATTTTCCCACCATTGCCAGGAAAAAAAAACGGACAAAAAGATTTGTTATATAAATTTCTTCTACATCGAAAATATAGTCCCAATTCGTATACCCTTGATAGAAAACTGTCGTATGTTACACATAATTATATAGTATGAAAGATAAGACTATCTTCTTCCAAGAGTACGAGTTAGGACAAGTAGTAAATCTAATCTACTCATATTTCTCTATCGGTATAAATCGCTTCCTTTATACTTTGTGGCCAAGTGCTAAATTTATTATCCTTTTAGTGGTTATTAACTGGTGTAAGCACTTTGGCACAGCTCTTTCTGAAGAGCACTAAAATGCAAGGCGTGAATTACGGGTCAAGAGAGGATATTGAAATTCACTGCACGTAGTTGAGACTACAGGTGCGATCGGCATCGAAAAGTTCAAATCGATTCAATCTTCTCTATTGTGATATAAAAATTCAGGGTGACTATTAGAGATGGGCCGAATATTAGTTTTTTTTTTATTCAGTATTCGGCACTATACGTGTATTCGTATTCGGTCCAATAGTAACCTCCCTAATATGGTTTTTTATTTATAAGTTGATAGTGGGCCCGATTCTGAAGGCACACATTTAAAATTTGACAGCTCTAAAATTGGTTAAGGCTTTATCTTCATAATACTGAGTGACAAGGATAGCAACAGTTTTAGTGCTGTCAAATTTTAACATTGTGCCTTCAGAATCGAGTCCAGTACGTGAAAAACAAGTGCGGTGTGCCAGTAGGTCAATTTGTCCTTTTATCCCAACAGGACAAGTCCGTTCGAATTTGAGACTAAAAATTCATAAATCCTCAAGAGTATTAAAATTTGTTTAGTTAGTTTATCCTGGAGGGATTTCCTAGATGTTACGTCGAAAAATCCCCGTTGTATTTAAGCACCCTGTGCTGATTTTACCCACAGAAATCCTATCAAGATAGAATGGGGAAGTACCCGCGACACGCGTGCCAACATTTTGCAATATGTTGCAAAAACTATCAGACGCTTGGGTACTCCTTTCTCGCCGAGTCTAGGTCGGGTAAACATCGACAAAAAATCTGCAATAGTGCCATACTGCGCGATTTCTAACTGCAGAACTATATCTCCTCATTTAAAACGTGACCGCGAGGCATAAATCATAATAAGACTTGCACCACCTAAAAAAACTTGCTAGAGCCACTCCTCATTGCACCTCAAAGTCAAAGTCAAAACCATTTATTTCATATGAGTACACTTGGTACATTTATACACGTCATTATTTTTTTATCGATTACTGCTTCCAAGGTGTCAGCGCTGTGAAGAAGAAACGGCGCAACAAACTTCACGCAACAGATCTTTTAAAACCATGTTTGCATACAATTATATAAAGAGTGTGTGAAGCTGAATTAACTTTAGTACCAGGCATTTTTGTCATTCAAATAATCGTTTATTTTATAGTAGGCCTTCTTACAAAGTTGTTTCTCGATACCCGAAGCCCTCTCCCACTGTATCTATCTGGTGATAACGGCTTCAACCTTACATTTTATTGAGAGCGGCCTGGTTCAGCAAACTTATATCAATAGCTAATTATAATGTAATATCGTCATCATCATCTGCCTGAAAGAGTCCACTGCTGGACATAGACCTCTCCCAAGGTGCGCCACTGAACCCGATCTTCGGTTCTTCTCATCCAATCACTGCCAGCCGCCTTACGTAGATCGTCGCTACATCTAACCAGGGGGCGGGCGTCCCACACTACGCTTGCCCAGTCGCGGTCTCCACTCGAGAACTCGTTTACCCTAGCGGTAATCAGTTCTCCGACAGATGTGACCAGCCCACTGCCACTTCAGCGTATTAACTTTTTGAGGTATGTCGAAGACTTTAGTTCTCTGGCGAATCACCTCATTTCTGATCCTGCCCCTTAAAGAAACTCCGAGCATAGCTCTTTCCATAGCCCGCTGAGCGACCTTGAGATGTAATATCAGTTGTGCCCAATAAAAACTGTCATTGTTAGTAGAACTTCGGTATCCTGAAGAAACATTTAAATCAGCAATAGACTAGCACTTCTAGATAAAAATCACAACGCTATTCAAATACGTCTCGGCTCCTCGTTTTCATGCCATTCAGTTTGCTGCATTATTCAACAATGCGAGACAATTTCTCTTCGGGAGATTTTATATTATTGTCCTTGCTGAATATAAATACTTACTTAAATATCATTTACTGCTGAAGAGATATGATATGCAATTAGATTGTCGGTATATTTCCACGTGTACTACTAGTACTAAAAATTAGCCTACAACTACACCAAAGAATCCTACTAATATTATAAAGGAGAATGACCAAAAGTGGGCCTAAAATGCGTTTTCACCATTCATGTACCAAAAATATTGGTCTGAATTATGAATTCCTTCAAATTTTTTTTAAAGCCAATGGAATAGGGAGTTTAAAAATAACATATAATATAAACGTTGATTGATTTCCGCCGGCCGACCGGCATCTTTTCAACAAGAGTAGTGAAAGCAGAATTAAAATCGATATATAGTTATAATCGATATTTGTCAACAATATTTGATACTACCTTTCAGTTACTAGCGCGATAATACACCCATCATATTTTTCATTTACTGACTGGAAATACACTATTTGTACTGATTTAAAGTGATACACACGTTCTTAAAAGATATTTATGAAAGTATTGTTACGTAACCGAAATATCGATTATTCAATTTGTTAAATCGATGTAGTTGAACCTCACTATTGATATGCACTATGGTTTCGTACTGTGACGTCATATCCGATATGATTTCAACACTTGTTTTGGTCCGTTTGTTTACATTGTGTATTTGGGTGACAAAATCTATTGTAACGAGCCTAATGTAGTGTCGAATGCAATAATACCGTCGTCGACTAATAACAACACTATGACATCAATATCTGGAGCGGTTAATCGTGGCTATATACCCACGGTTTTGTGAAAACTGCATGCCAACGAAGATTTTATTCCAAGTAAGATTATTGAATTTTCCCACTAAATATTTAAACGATTTTCTTTTTATAATGATCCTGAGTATTTTGCCTGTATTGTGACGACAATTTGATCCAGACGCAAGGTTAAATGTTCAAGGGCAAACTCCCATACAATTTTGGTCATTCTCCTTTGAAAGTTTGGACATCTGGATGTTTGGATGTTTGTTACTCAATCACGCTTCAACCACTGGACGGATTATGATGAAACTTGGCACACATATAGGTTAGGTCCTGGAATAGGACATAGGATAGATTTTATCCCGAAAAAACATCCCATTCCTACAGGAAATACATAATAATTTGTGATGTTAAGTTGTCTACGCTGACGAAGTCGCGGGCAACAGTTAGTACTAAATATTTCTAAGTAAGAATTGAACACGGCTAGCACTATGCATGGACTGCCGCAGTGCGGTTCGCTGATACAAAGTTTATGGTAACTTTGTATCAGCGATTTATTATTTTAATATTTGTATCATTCACTTATTCGTGTATCGTCTATGTATATACTGGGCTCGATTCTGAAGGTACAACGTTAAAATTTGACAGCACTAAAACTGTTGCTATCCTTGTCACACAGTATTATGAAGATAGAGACGAAACCAATTTTAGCGCTGTCAAATTTTAAATGTGTGCCTGCAGAATCGGACCCTTTATTCGTTTATGTTTATGTAATATGTATTTTCAAACTTTATTAAAAGTAGGTACATTTCTTTATCAAATTTGGTACTAAACGCATTATACTTGTCCTTTCGGTTACTCTAAGGTTGACTGGAAGAGATCCCTAAGTGGGATAAGTCCGCCTTTATACACAGTTTAATTCCCATTTTATTATTGTTGTTGTTGTTATTTTTGGTACAATAAAGCGTTTACATACATACATACATACATACATACATACATACATACATACATACATACATACATACATACATACATACATACAAACATACATACATACATACATACATACATACATACATACATACATACATACATACATACACACACACATACATACATACATACATACATACATACATACATACATACATACATACATACATACATACATACATACATACATACATACATACATACATACATACATACATACATACATACATACATACATACATACATACATACATACATTATTTCAATAGCCGGTACAAACAAAATTTTATTACTTCTAAATGTGTAAGTAAGTCTAAAATGTTTTATTTCTAACATGAAAGCCCCATCGAGACTAAAATAAAGTTACAAATCAAATATTCCCGCCACGTTACCGACTGTCTTATGTTCAATAAGTTTTCTAAGTAGTTGAAGAAAACTTCTTATTTGAACCCAATAGTTCAAAGTAGTTCGTAAACTTACTTCTACGTTCTATTCAAACTAATTTTTGAGTTAGATGGTTAGACAAATGTTGAAATGTTAAGATGGAGTGGGCTAGAAGTATCCAATTTCCAAATGGAATAGTAATTAGAGACCTTATTCTCATCAATATCAGTAACTTTCCTAATGAATTTCATCATCAGCCAAAATGTGGCCTATTCCACATATCCCTACTGGTCTGTCCCTACTGGTAGGGTAGAACGGAATTTTTTCCACTCTTTTCTACTAGGGGGATACTTTTCCATTTATCTCCACTGTTCTAATAATTCAGAAAATCGGTATAATGTGTCCACTGCTGAACATAAGCCTACTATAGAATGCTACTTTTGGTGGGGTGTCCATTGGGGGATTTGCCATAATCACCATGCTTAGTTGGCGGATTTGTGATCACAGTAATGAACATAATATACACAGGAGAACACTGCTGCCCGTCCCTGGTGCAATTCCTTAGTTGCCTTGACAACACCCACGGGAAGATTAGGGGTGGCCCTATTCTAAGCCGGGAACGAATTTAAAAAAACAATATTGACTACCCATATTTGAGACTGTGGTGAGACTTTACTAGTGATAAATCATATCAGACCGGTACGCGCAGCAGCGTGGTACCTACGCCCGCAACTGATTAGAAACTGACCGGTGTTGTTTGATGCAGAGGGCGGAGCACCGCGTGTAGTAGCATTAATTGGTTAAGACCTATTCAACAGAAGACGTCGATAGGCTGATGCGTAAATGTTGAATAACTCATTGGAAGTAAATACAATTATAATATCATTTAAATAAAGTCACTTTAAAGTATAATCCACAGATATTAGTGTCACAGGGAATGCTTGCTCCGAACAGTAGGTAACAGCGGCATGCCGCTCCCAGCAAAGCTCTTTTGTTCAAGGTGCCTGTGTCTCGAGCAATGCACTAGTTTCTGATCCGTCGCTGGGTTAACTATATGTATAATATTTTGAGTTTGAAAAACTAAATTGTGTGTTCTTTATATTATTTACTGCCCCTGGCTAGAAGGATTATCCGTAATCCTCTAATCGTAGACAGAGGTTCTAACACGTATTTTTAACGCAGTGTTCCAGGTGATAGTGTGTGTGATGTGATTCTGCACTAGTACAACCAATACCAAACGTCTTATGTCACAAGAATTTTTCAACGACACTAAAATCCATACTGCACTGTTTAACTATCTCTGTCTTATTTACTTGTTTAAATTAGTATATATATTTTAATTTTTTTCTTAACTGTATCTATTGTTCCTACTGTTCCTATTGTTCGTGAATTGTGTGATGCCATTTATATTTGAAGACTTGTTATCAGCATATGTATATTTAAGTTTTTTATATATTTTTGCCATTAGTCTGTAAGTCTTCCTAAAAGTAAATGAATAAAATAAAATAAAAATAGACCTGTTCAATTACGCGAAGATTGCGAAGGCACTTCTTATGTTTGTAATTTTTATTTATTTTATTTAACAGTATGGAAAACCAACAGCTTAAATGATAGACAGTGTAAGTTATATACTTGTAAAGAAAGTCATTATAGATTTTCACATAAATATATATATTATTAGCAAATATATGTAGATAGAAACCTACTAGGTACACATTTTCAAGTCTACTTAAACTGTGCACTAGTTTTAGGTTAACTAACAAATTTATGGACAAAATGATCTGAAAAAAAAATCAAGATATACGCTTCTTGTAAGCACAATATACCAAGATATTCCGATTTTCAATTTCATAAAACGTGTACTTCACTTCGACATATTTACAGAAAAGAAAGATAAAATTGAAGACAGAGAGATATAAAATTCCTCATTTTCTCTTGTAATTATGCTAACTACATTTTGCTTGAAGTACTTTGCAGTCATAGAAGTTGCGAAATACATATACTACACATATATATGTACTTTACAAACAACAGAAAATATATATGTGCAGTACATACAAAAAATATATTTAAGAAAGCGGATAATAATAAAGTTAGGAGATCCGACCAGAACCTAAAGAAGGTGACCGCAAATGACAGGGTGTAGGCGTCAAAAGGCTGACATGATGACAAAGAACTAAAATCTCCGACTTAGAAATAAGAATTCATCGTCCACTGTAGAACATAAACCTATATTATATCACTTTTGGTGGGTTGTCCTTTGGGGTATTTGCTATAATAACCACGTTTGTAATAGTCCGAGAAATACATACTGTTTTTTTTATATCTCAGACATTCACACCAATTATCCAGTCCCAAACTAGGCAGAGCCTATGATATGGTCACTAGATAACGGATAGACATACTTAAATAAATATATATCTTATTATCATGACATCACAAATTTTGGTGAACGAAAACACCTGGTGGGCTTGTACGCCCTCGTAGAGAGGATACGTATAGAAACATGTAACTTGTATTTTGTATGTACAATAAACTATATTGTACTTTAAAACAAAATATAATCATGTATTTTTAAACAGCACACCTACCTTTCTCAGCCGTTCTTAGCCTCTACAAAAGCATGTCGGAAAAAAATCTCTTTACACTGAGAGAAATGTATCCCTCGATTTAAAAGGAATTCTTAACAATTTATCAATTATACCACTTAATAACGTACATCTGCCCCAACAGTGGAGACATACATTTGATAAAAGATTATAGTTAAGAGTTCCTCTTTAAGAGACTATGAAAAGAAAGAGTTAATTAAACTTTGTCTCAGAGAACTAGATAGGGTAATTATACCATGAAGCTACATAACATAAAACAAAACTAATTTGCAAAACTTTTAACTTGCGAGAAAAAGCTTTCATAGGAAGCTGGGTGACTAGAGTTTACATTCACAACGCAAAGGTTTTTTGTGGAAATTTTAATTAATTTGTTTTCTAAAGTTAGCATGCTGCTTAGCTTGCCGAGTGAACATATATAAAAACGTACTTACTGGTAATTTCTTTTTTCTAAAAAAATTAGTTGAAAACATACATTACTCTTGAGTAAACCTATAAATATATTTTTTAATACTTTTTATACTTATACTTTTATGCTTTTTTTATTTATTTTTATTTTCAAATACGGCCAGTTGATACGAGAGAATGTCGCTAAATGTTTAGTCCACTTTGAAATAATGGAAAAAAGGAGCCAAACCGTATTTCTAAAATTCGAAGTTTTTTTTTATAAAATACTAGAAAACCAGTCTTCAGTATCTAAAAGTTCACTAAAATAATGAGTGACCCTAATATATCGTAACAGAGCACAATCTGAATCTGAAATGACCTCAATGATTGGGTGTAATTTGTATTAAATTTGACAATAATTGCAGATTTCACTTGCGTAAACGTAAAAATATAAGATGTAGCAAATAATCAAGACATTCTCTGTCGAGGACTAATCATTTTGCATAGAAGGCTGAATTTTATTAATTTTACCAAGTGTACCTGCTGCTAAACAATAAATAATTTAACCGCTCTTCTAGTAAATATGTACAAATGAAATTAATCTAGAATATACTTGACTTAAACTTAAAAAAACGTAATAAAAAAGAATTTCGGTTCTTAAAATAAGTTTGTAAAACGTATAAAACTTTTTTCTTAGAATGAACCCCGGTTTCGTAAGACTCTAGGGACATTCACTTTTCAAACCTTAGATGAAAGCAAAAAGAGGAAGACGCGTGATTTACTTACTGAGCATGGTCCTATAAAACTAAGTACAATGGACTTTGTTTACTCTGACATGACGACTGCTTGATTGAATGGTATTTATATTCGCTCATTATCAATATTTTTAATGAACAAGAAATAAATATGTATTAAAAACGCCTTCTTGGTCATTTAAATTGTGTTTTAATTAATCAAGACAAAAAAAACCAGACACATGTGATTACTTTTCCCTCATGAGTAGGTTTTTAAAAAGTATTAATAAATCAAAAAATCTAGAACTTTTATTCAGTACGTCATGTTTATGACAGATAATACGAAACTAGGGTGCGCTGCTGCCGTATCACTTGCCCCATACGCTATCTCGCTCTATTGGTGACTGATCAAAAACATTGATTTCAGCTGTGTGAGTGTATGCTCATATAGTAATGCGATAAGTCTAGTTTTCATTTACGTAATGTAAAAGAGTCGCGTATCTTCCTATTTTTTGTTTCATCTAAGTTTTTAACTTAATTTATAACACGAGTCGGAGAAGAAAAAATCCTTAAACTTTTTATTTACTACCATTAGGGATCTGAAAGGAAGAACGAATCACATACATCTCATTAGGAGCGTCCAATCAAACGAGTCTGATAGAATTTGCAGACCGTTCGCCGGAAATAAATAAACAAGATGTCTTCTTTTACTGTGAAAGCGAAGGAGGGTAATGATTTACAAATATATACACATGTTTAATATAGTATGTATGTTAACTTCTACAGAGTAAACGGCTCAATTAATTTGGGGTAATGAGCCTCTAAATAATGAACCGAAATAAAATTTGTGTTTGAAGAGTCAGGGGAAAGTAGAAGAGCTAAATGACAGAAGTTAACTAGAAAGTTGTACCATAAAATATTTCTTCAGTTCAGTTCAGTTCTACATTACGAAATTCTATGTATTTGGATTAACTGACATGAAAAGAAAAACAATTTCCCAATCAAACTTATTCGTCAAGCGGTGCAATTTATATTGGTAGTAAAAACCATAGTTGTTCAATTTCCGATATAAGTACGGAACCCTCAGGGCGCGAGTTATACTTTAATCTTCTCCGTCTTTTTAATGAACAACTTTCAATATTCCTATAGAATATCAAATTCAATATATAACACTCGGGCTGCTGATTGCAGGCTTGTGCTGCAGTGCTACAAGACTGTTGCGTTCCGAGGCAGTTTTCGCTACAATGCCACCAAATGTTGGAATAATATACCGCCGCCAATTAGAAACCTACAAACTATTAACTGTTTTAAGTCTAAATTGAAAGCATATCTTTTAGATTTACAAAAATGTAACAGCCGGTATTATTTAATTCGAGATGTTTTTAATTCATAGCTTGCTTATCTATCTACACATTCACAGTTTCATCAGTTTATCTTAGTATATCATAGTTTAGTAATATATTTTTTATGGTATAATATTTATATATTTAAGGTTTTTTGTTTAAAATATTACGTATATGTGTATGAATGTATGTAACTGTATGAATATTATTAATATAAGTAATAATTATATGTGCTACACTGCGTCCGCACCGTCACTGATGGCTCCACTGAAAACCAGCGCTGCAGATCCTGCAGCATATGCTGAGTCGGAGTCCCTTTTGGCACCGTACTGCAACACCGCTACGTGCAGTCGACCGGTGGGGTGGCCCCAGGGCCTACGAGGCGGGCTGCGTGACATTTTGCTTGCACCCAAATTTAGCCCTTGTCCATGGCCAGCCTCTTCGTGTTGACTGCACTAAATGTAAATCTTTCTGTTCTGTCAAGCTGTGTTGTATATGTGTGCCAAATAAATGTATTTCTATTCTATTCTATTCTATATTTAGATCTATCTTTCAAGTAAATCCCACTAATATTATAAATGAGAAAGTTTGGATGTTTGTTACTCAATCACGCTTCAACCACTGGAAGGATCGGCATGAAACTTGGCACAAATATAGGTTAGGTCCTGGAATAGGACATAGGATAGTTTTTATCCCGAAAAATCTTCCTATTCGTACGAGAAATACATAATAAATTGTGATATTAAGTTGTCCACGCGCACGAAATCGCGAGCAACAGCTAGTATTTTGTAAAAAACAATATGGAAAAATCTAAATTAGAGTAAATATTTACAATTGATCTATCTTTCAAAGTATCGCTTGCTTTTTTTTTGCTAAATCGAAAATAGTTTTAGGACCAGACAACTAGAAATAAACAACTTTGTACTTATGCAGGTTGGACCTGGTAAGTACATTTATTTATACCTACCAGAGTCAAATTCGTATAAAGTAATACAGCAAATCCGCCCCGAAAATCTCGAAAATCTATAAAATAACACCCATTTCATAAACAGATTTATATGTCATGGCTGCCTTCTTGGATTCTAAAATCCGGATTCAGCGCTCCGAAGATTATAATGGTATCCGTTACCTAAATACCTATGACCAAAGATAATATATTACTTATACTTAGTTCTTTCAGTCATTTACGTACCTATATATTACAGACGTAAAGACGAACTAATATAAACCCTCCAAGAGATCTCAGTAGAGGATCGCAAGCATCGCCTCTCTAACAGCAAGGCGGACCTAGCAGCCGCCGAGAAGCATATCAATATTACTGATGTTTTGGTCCTTGATTGGATAATTGCTGCATCTAGTTAAGAATCGTCTCACTGTACGGTCAGAAAGTACTAAATATTTTGTCATGGTGCTCCAACAACTCTATACCGTCTGTCTTCCTTCCTTAATGGCATCCAAGTAGCATATGTGACTAGCTGAATAAGCTACTGCCACAGCCTGTTAACTCTGGCACAGTACCAAATCATTTATAACCCAAACAACAGACCTACAAGCAATATACACATACATAACCTTGTTTAATCAGTGCTGCCCACCTGGGATACAACTATATGGTTGTAATGAAGGCTTCCCCAGGTGCCTATATATTCCGTCCTTGTTGTTGCTATACATATGCAATAGGAAGTTAGTAGGAAGGGAGACAGTGACGTAATCAGAAAACAATGTCAGGTGTCCACCCAGTTTAAACCACTAACAGCAAAAATCATATTATATTTGTGAATTGTCCTATCAAGGATAAGATCTATCAAGGATACATCTAATTCCTATCATAGTACATGAGAAAATCCTAGTTTAGAAAGTGTACATTGTATCATCATCATGTCAGTCTCTAGAAATCCACTGCTGGACATCGGCCTTCCCCAATAAACGTCACCACACGCGGTCCTCCGTCCTCCGCATCCAGCCGCTACCGGCCACCTTCTTCAAGTCGTCGGTCCACCTGACGGCGGGGCGTCCCACCCTGCGAGTGCCGATCCGCGGTCTCCACTCCAGAACTCGTCTGCCCCAGTGGCCGTCGGTTCTGCGGCATATGTGGCCCGCCCACTGCCACTTCAGCTTTCTAATCCTTTCGGCTATGTCGATGACTTTCGTTCTTCGTCGGATCTCCTCATTACAAATCATATCCTTCAAAGAAACCCCGAGCATAGCGCTTTCCATAGCTCGCTGAGCGACTCGGAACCTGTGGATCAGGCCCACCGTCAGTGTCCACGTTTCTGCACCGTAGGTCATGACAGGCAGGACGCACTGATTAAAGACTTTTGTCTTTAAACATTGTGGAATAGGCGACGTGAAGACTGGATGCAGTTATTACTTCATTATTAAACTGAAGCATGGTAATTTTTTTAAAGAAGTATGCCCTGAATACGCTTCTGTATTCGGACACTCAGTAATCCCGTGGGAGTCCTATCCACATAAAAAATAGGCTGTAAAGCTAATCCTTGACCTAAAGGCGCGCCACGCAAAGCCATACAGGCATACTATAAAACCTGCAATGTTGTTGGAAGCTTAAAATTCCTGACACACCATTTTTTAGAAAGTAAAAATGAGACTTAGCCATTGTAAGTTTCTATGAAAAAGCATATTTTTTTTCGAAATTTTAAATTGTAACTCTTGGTTAGTTATTCTAAAAATTTTTTAAAGAAAAAGCAATGGATGATAATTAAAATTCATTTGTTATACTACTTAGATTTTATACAACTTCCTTACCGATGGCGTAGTCGAACTACTTTAAGGGTGATGCAGATATTTATGGGGGGAGAGAGTGTGTCAAAGGACTTCGGGGTAAGAAGTACGGTGAGGTAGGAAAGAAAGTCAAACCATAGAATATCTATGTCACACTTCCAATTGTGGTGCTGTGCAGCATTACAAAAGCAGTACTAAGCTATTTGACATTTGGGTTTATTTAGTTTTAACAATATGTATTGTGAAATGATCACTACAGTACTAATTATTGTTTGTGAATAGAACTAATTTAGCGATAATTCAAATAACTTCGTGAAATTGCAATGCCCTTTGCATTTCTGCAGCTGATAGGACTTCTCTGCGGGAATCCACATGGCCAGATCAAAGGTTATGGTGATACACTTTGGATGTGAGCGACACTGTCTCGGTGCTCTAGTGGGCACCATCTACATCAGCTACTCCGTTAAAGCGTTGTCTCCATATTTGTATTCATCCTATACACTTGACATTAGCAAAATCCTAAGAAAGGGCATTTGAAGAAAAAAAATATCGATTTTTACAACTGTCACATTTCTCCGTCTTTATTTAGCTCTGTCCTCCACTGTATCCTACAAATACTTTCTCTTTGTTCATACTCTGAGAAAAAAATAAGTAGCCTGTATCCTACTTACGTAAGGATAAAAATATAACACTATTACATAAGTAGCCGCCCCCATTATAAATGGAGTGCCGGCCACATTATTAAGTAGTTTGGTTACTTAGTAATGTGGCTGACTACTGAATCAGTTGTAGGTGACACCATTTATAACGGGGGCGGCTACTTATGTAATAGTGGTATATTTTTATCTTTACATAAGTAGGAGTGCTACTTATTTTTTTTGTCAGTGTAATTTTGAAGAAAACTATAGAATGGAAACACCCACATGTCTCCAGGATGTGCGACAATTACATAGCTTAGCATCAGATAAGCTGTCTCCCCGTTTACTTCAAAACATAAAAAAACAAATCCACATAAATTTTCTTTCCAGAGTTATAAACTTACACTATTCGTTATGATTTAGTACAAAAATCTGAGCAAAATCTGATTATATTTTATAATAATTATGTTCAAAGTGGACAAATGCTCAAATTGCAATATCTTGCACCTACCACAATCTCTCAGTTTGTCCCGAAGGTTAGGTGGTAGAGAATGACTACGGCATTAAGTTCGCCTATTGTGCAACTATGTGCAATACAAAATAAATTTGTAATAATATTTATTTTCCTCTCAATATGCCAGACCCCTTCGTAAACTAAGTGTCCTCTCACCTTCGCTTTTATATTAATCGCATATTTGACCCCTTTGCGATTAACCTTGTTCTCTCACGTGAGAGATTCAAGTCAAGATTACTAAACTGCCTTGTAAGCTCATACAAAAACCTCAAACGGAGATTGGCTTCTTGCCTGGAAAGTCTGAATCGCTGGTAAAGTACGTCGTTGTCGGATAAAGTACAGAGATTTAGCCACATAAAACATTATAGCAGTGTTGAACTAAAATGATATGAAAGATTTATTTGTTGAAAAAAGATAAAAATGGCCATCATATTCTACCAAGTAGAAGCGAATTTTTTTTTTATATTCAAATTTTTAATTTGTAAAGTTATATACTTAATAAAACAATATTTTTCTTACATGCAGGTATATGTAAATAGATGATGCCATGGTTAAATAATGTCAGTTATAAATTATCACAAGAACTATCATTTATCTATTAAAGACTTATTATTATTATGTCAACTCCAATGCCTTTAGTTATATCATATTATAATACATTATAAAACTTCAAAATCCTCCGCCTGTCTCCGGCAGATGAGAGAGGGTTGTGCTCCTGCAGTGGAGACAAAAATAACCTGATGATGATAATACAATATGAGATCAGGAATGTATATGTATATACCTATTTATAAGTATGTTGTAGCATTTTCTGACCCTCGTAGCGTGTTCGTAGCCGATTGTAAATGTTCGTAGCATTATCGTAGCTAAAAGTAAGTATTATTGAAAGCAATGTTTCCAAGCGAAACGATTGCCGTCTAGACTTCGGTGATTACCTTGTAAACGGTCAGTTCAGTATAACGTAAAATAAACATTACATATCGAATTAACGGATCCATGTTACGGTTGAATTATTCTACAGTAGGCATACATTTTTGAGATACAATATCTTATCCACATTGCACAGACATGAAGTTGCTAAATTATATGCTAATGTCACATGTAACACCCATCCACAATACAATTTGGTGTCAACATTATTTATATAACTTCATGTGGAGTCAATCGCTTAATATTATTTTTTATTTTATTACAGAATAAAAGCTTAGGTAAGTAGGTAGATTTAGATGTAGACATATTTTTATTCATAACTTTTGTTACATGTCAATTACAAAATCAAATCAGGTTAATTACAAAATAAAATAAAAACACAATCAAATGACAAATACAATTTTAATATTAAGGGGTATTTAAATATAATGATAACCAAATAACCAGTAATGTTACTTTATTTTTCAAATTATTTAAAACTACCTGTTGCCCGCAACTTCGTCCGCGTGGACAACTTAACATTACAACCCAAGTGGCATTCGGGGTTCTATATAAGATGTATAGTGGTTCACATGTACTCCACAAGCTGTGTAAGTCAGCTGTATAAGAACCTATAGAGTTCTTATAGAACCAGTTTGGGCACAAATTAGACAGCCTTAAGTTCACTATGGCTGTACATTAGCGTTATATTAGCAGTTTAAGTAGTAACATCGGGCTTAAAGGCTGACTTACGGCGCTATATGGGACACATGTGAACCATACAACGTACATGAGCGTAATAAAGAGTAACAAGTGGCTAAATACACAGCCTTCACAGTTATAAAATCCCACAAAAGTACTCCAGTGCTACCTAAACTTCACGTGTGTCCTAAATTATGTCTTTTATTTATTAATTTTCCTCATTTAGTTTGGTTTTGTGTGTACGCCCGGCCATCAGAAACATTAACTCCGGCGGATATCAATTGGATAAAAATTTATGATAACACGCGGTAAGTATACCTGTTTTAAATACTTAATAATGTTAAATGCCATGGGAATGCAACTTTATCGTGAAATGTATACATATTTACAGCTAAAATATTCACGCGCCTCTGTAAAAACGCGATATTCATTTTAAAATATTTAAAACTGGCTGAGAGGAAATCTACAATTTTCAGTTTTTGATATTATATTGGCATTATAATTATACTACGGTAATTAATTAAAACATGAAACCAAAACTCGTTCGCTCTATCTGCGTATTTTGTGATAAATCTGCATGATAATTTTGGAGATTTATATGGTAAATATTTTAGGTTACGTGAACAAAATGGTGGAAATGAAATACGGCTAGAGCGTATATAGGTTCACATGTGTTCTGTTAGAATGCTGTTGGCTATATGAAGTCCCACATTTGTACCACTACAGAACCAATGTCTATAAATGTATTCTAATGTGAACTTATGTACAGCTTTAAGATGTAATTCAGGTCAATTGTGATCATCGTTTTATTCTTTCATATACTGAAATTTTAGAGATCCGCAATAATAATTATTGTCCGTTAAATCGCCTAGCCCAGGTACTAAGTCAAGTATGAATACCTAAAGTACAAATTTTGTAACAAACTAACAAAAAACACTTTTTGTTTTCGTGTGAGCCACATAGTTTGGTGTCAGAGTATTTACACTTACAAAGACACTACGTTGTTCAAGGAGGTATTTAAAAGAATGTAAACAAACTAGATAAAGAGGGACGAATTTGCGAATATTCTTTTGCAATTTTTCTTCTTATTCCACCGGTTCTCGCTCTTATTTTCCAAGATTTTTTATTCATTTTCACAAATTTTTGCACGCGACGTAATAAACACAATACACGTCAACTTGTCCGACCACAAACAACTCCTACTACAGCTACTAGCTGTATAACAGTCTAAAACAAGTAAACATAACAGCCTTTGGCTGTATAAATGACCACGTGTGTTCTATTAATATGCTAGCTGTATAACATCGTACAAGTAGACCGTTAAACAGCGATTGCCGTATCTCTACCCTCCTATACGGCTCTTAGTCAGACGGCTGACTAAAGGACAGTTGTTAGAGTATTATAACACCAACAACCGTATAAAAGTATAACTCTACACTCCTATAAGTCCCTTAGACAGATATAGGTGGTGTTAATCGCAATAATGCAGCTTATACATCACGAGTGAACTGTAATAATGCTTTAAGTTCACATTGGAACTAAATGTGTACTCTTAAATGGAGTAAAATGCTACTTGGGAAATTATTATGTATATCCCGTAGGAAGGGATGTTTGTTCGGGATAAAAACTGTCCTATATCCTATTCCAGGACCTAACATATAGGTATGTGTGCCAAGTTTTATCACGGTCCGTCCAGTGGTTGAAGCGTGATTGAGTAACAAACATCCACATATCCAAATATCCAAACATCCAAACTTTCGCATTTATAATATTAGTAGGATAGGATTAGCTTTAAATGAAGGACCTATAAAATCCTTCTGCAATTAACGCAGACTATAACCCTTTTTAGCTTAGTAGCTCGCAGGGTAGGACGCTCCGCCGCCAGGTGGACCGACGACCTAAAGAAGGTGGCTGGTAGTGGCTGGATGCGGAGGGCGGAGGACCGGGTGTGGTGGCGTTCATTGGGGAAGGCCTATGTCCAGCAGTGGACTTCTAGGGGCTGCCATGATGATAACCCTTTTTGGATAAGAAAAAAGGATTTTTATTCGGTAGCTGGTATTCGTATTTTTCCACGGACATTAGAGGATACTGGCACTTCTTACTAACTTTAACTATTTACATGAAACTTTGTAAATTTTCTATCAACTCCGCCAAGAGTGCTCCGCAAAGCCAAACTAAGCTGCCATAATTACTAGCTAAATTGTCAATTCGCGGCCCAGATTCCATCTTGAACTTGTTCCGCTTGCTGAAACAAGGTTACGCATTGCTTAAAGCAACTAAGTCACGCTAAGTTGTTGATAGGCTTTCGTGATCTTATATTTTATTTCATTTAATTAGGACAACAAACAATTGTGCAATTCATAACATTATCCACAAACTAATACGGATTGAAATTGTCGTGTTTGGAAGCAGTTATACACGAACTGCGTTTAGGTAATATACTCGTATCAATTGACAAATGTAAATATTAAATGTATCATTAATATGTAAATATATATCCTATACTAATAGTATTATGATGAAATACAACCTCTATATAAAAATGTTACAAATCTACCAGAGACTCGTCCCCGGCTCAAAGGTGCCCATGACGCTGGTTGCGTTACCACATTGAATAGCCAGGGCTAATCTTTGAACCAGGTACGACTTCGCCCGTAAATGTAAATTAATACTCAAAACTTAGATTTAAATTTACTACTACATATACATATGTTACTGCTCGGTATGTTTGGATTGGTATTATCTAAGTGACGGCAAGCGGAATCACTTTGCTGATGTGTAACCGAATGATCCCACCAGATTAAATATCTATTTAATAACAAAATTAAAACTTTGTAATTTGCTTTGCTATTCACCATTGCGTAGTAATATTTAGTATTCTCTGCCATAGATGTATATAAAGTAAGAGAGCAATTTCTGCCAACAAACTGTATTATGCAGTTTGGTGGAGTTATTGTATATATATATTCTGAAGAGATGAATAAATGATTTTATTATTATTTTATTTATTTATCTGCCCTTACGGTTGGCTACAGTTTCTATCCTATTTAATTCGGCCAAAGCTTTTTGTTCCACCTGTAATCCTTTAGTCCAGTGTGACTCAATTATATTTGATACGGACCTCACTAAGTTGCGTTCCTGAACTTAGTGAGATCCGTGTCAAATATTCTTATAGCCACTCACTCGGTTCCACGTTATCAAATGGTTCCGCCCACTCTGTTCGACAGTAATCAGCTGCCGGGGCCGCGTATGCGTGCCTCCCCAACCGTGCCTCCCCAACCCGTCTGGCCAGCGTGGGGAGTGTAGGCCAAATCCTCCGTCTGTCTCCGGCAGATGAGAGAGGGTTGTGCTCCTGCAGTGGAGACAAAAATAACCTGATGATGATGGTGATGATGATGATGGGGCCGCGTATAGTCCTAGTTGAAGAACCGAAACTTACATCTAGAAAATACAAGTAAGTATATTTACGGTAATCCTGCAAATACCTCAGCAAAAAAATTTTTTTTTATATAAATATCCTTCCTTGCTACCTGGCTAAACAACTCTTTGAAATCTAGCACACCTATCAAATCGCATTGCTTGCTGCCTTAAGGCTCACAGTACTACTAAGCTGTTCAGACACTTAACACGTTCACAGTTTATGTGACGTGCTTCCGATGGCAATGTTGGCTCAGGGACGGTTACCGGATTTAACTTCAATTACCATTTCTAAAAGACATCTTCTGAATGAAGAAATTTAGAGAAAAAGTAAGGTTTCTTTAGCCGTAAGAAAAAAGTAGGTAGATACAATCGACCAATTTAATTTTGCTTTCTCACACAACCAACAAGATTCGTTTTTGTTATTATCATTATTTACCAATATATTAAGATTCTTAATATCTATCACAATGTAAATTTTCAGGAGAAAAAAAAACATACAAATAAGACTAATGAAAACATACAAATAATAAAATCATGCTAAATATACAGCATACAGTCAGTAAAAATCGGGACAAAACACTTGGATGGGTCATATCTTAAATTGGTCGATCGTATATAAACTAAATTGACAGTGAGAAAACATATTATTATTATGAAGATCTTATGGAGTTTTGGGACTGACAATCTACTTCAAAAACATTATCCTTCGTGCTTCTTCCGCACATCCTTTTCTGGCGACTTTGTGGTGATATCTTTCATGTATTCATATCAACCCCTAGACGTCCACTACTGGACATAGGCCTTCCCCAATGAAGCCACCACACCCGGTCCTCCGCCCTCCCCTTCCAGCCGCTTCCGGCCACCTTTTTCAGGTCGTCGGTCCAACTACCGGAGGACATCTCCACGTGGAGATATCGTTTCTTTCGATATGCCTTCAGTATCTTGGATTCCACGCCCATGAAAGAGTGTATTCCGCCATATATGTAAGTACATGTAGTAAGAATATATCGTAACATTTAATTTCATGCAAAATAAGGACTGAACGGATTTTGATGAAACTTGGTACAAGTGATAGGTTTATACCCTGGAATAACATATGGGATAAATTGTATTACGGAAACTTGTCTAGTGTTCCGCGCGGACGAAGTAGCGCGTGTAAACTTGTATTTTATAAAATAATGTAACCCTAACATTTTATTTTCTTAATCCGCTACTGTGGTGTTAAACCAATGCCTCGCTCGTCAACACGGTCAACATTTGCGGTGCGTGCAGACGTGTTTTCAACATGAAAAGTTCACGATGTATGAACAAGATAAATCTTGAAATCTCCGCAGTTACCGCCTACCTACTCTTCGAGCATCTATTATTAGGCTTTTTGCACATTAGAAGACACAAGACACCAGATAGGAAACAATTTCTATGCGCGTGTCTGATGCGACATAAGAAAAAGTGTCTTGTAATATGTATGGTCTCATATAACAACTAATACGACTGGATTTCTTATAAGACATTTGTCATAAGACACAAGAAATTTTCTTGTAATGTGCAAAAGGTAACCTAAACCTTCTCAAAATCCGCGCTTAAAAGTAGCAACAGAACACAAAGAAGACACATGCTCTTGACAGATAAATACATTAGAACTTAATCAAATAAACGGTACGGCCACACCGCACACTTAACATAAATATAAACAAAGATTAAATCCCAAAATACGAAATTTAGGTAAACTCATTTAATGCAATTTAAAGTCAGAACTCAAAAACTAATTGGGTACTGTCTATATTTCATTCCAAACCAATAGCCATATGAAAACAAACGCATTTGTGTCTCGAAAACAAAATAAATAATAGATGGTGTTTAGTGGAGTATGAATCCAAAGAAACATTTACTAAATTGACATCGTTTATTGAAAGTCTATAACAATTAATTAAATATGAAAATATTGGAGGAATAATGATCCCGTCGCAATGGCGTATATAGCTGTTCTGGTCACCGATTTGACCTGAACTCGTTCGGGTCGGCGACTGCCTTGTCTGCGCTCGCTCAGTGCTTCCGATTGGTGGAGGTGTATGCCGTAAAAGATGGTCTTCCGAAGTGGACCGCAAAGTTTACATGGTAATACAAACCTGTTTTTGTTGCTGGTGACCCTTTCATGTAAATGTTCATGTAAATGTTCACAATAACCATTAATTTTACCTCCAACTTATTTTACTTAGACAACGACTTTTTACTTAAAAAGTCTTTAAAAAATAAACAACTCGAAATATTTACGAAATACAAAACCTCATTTAAATCACTTCACTGGTTTAGACGCTAGACAATTTTACATGTACTCGTATGTTCCAAATTAAAGCTCAATAGGTCCAATAGAATTCGAGTTGCCGCCGGACAGAGAATCAGTAGGACTAAAAGTAATAAATAATGTTAGCCATCTTGACAGATCCCTAAAAAACAGGTTTAAAAATCACATCAAGCAAGTAGGTAGAAAAGCGAAACTGAATTTTTCGGACTAAATCGGGACTGAGAAATAAGATCTGTAGAAAATTATATTACCGGCTTATCCGGGTTAATCCTGCCCAAGTCGGCTCATATGGCGAGCAGGAGCAAATGAAATCCGCAAAGGTTTACAACATTCATGATTACCTGAATACTCCCTTCATGATAATGTGGTCTAAAAAGGTCAGACTACACTCTGAAAGCTATATAGTGTTGCAACTTTATTATTTTTATAAATTTTTTCTTTAGATAGGGTTGCCATCCGTCTGGGTTTCCCCGGATTGGTCCTAGTTTACGGAGCGTCCGGGGAGCGTCCGGGCGGGGGGTATCATTTGTAGTTCGGGTTTTAATATTTTCAAGTCACTGCTCGCAAATTAATAAAAAGTCGATTTATAACAATTAAAACTATTTTTTTTATTTTACTGAGTAACTTAAAAAAAACTCTGTTGACATGTCCAGGTTGTAAGCTCCAAAATCCGGGATTTTCATCCTAACAGAGGCCAGCAATGACGCTCGCAAAGATAAAACAGACCTATGAGTCCTATTTATTTGTTTACTAAATTATATTATTAAATTACATATATTTCATACTTAGCACCCTTAAAACCTGTAAAGGTTTGTATGTCAGCTGCACTGCTCCTCTTTCTTTCTTTCAAATTGGCGTATGAAAGTTGGTTACCAATTGGGACGATGCAATTCCCATTTCGTAACTGGTTACAGAATGTGAATTAAATTCCCATTTCGTAGCCAGGTACGAAATTTGGTTACGAAATGGGACGAAAGGATTTCTATTCTGCAATAATGAATACTTTCATATGGACTTTATACAGAAAAATATAATATATTATCTATGTGAAAGTAAGCTTATCATCATCATAATCATCAGGTTATTTTTGTCTCCACTACAGGAGCACAACCCTCTCTCATCTGCCGCAGACAGACGGAGGGTTTGGCCTACACTCCCCGCGCTGGCCAGACGGGTTGGGGAGGCCTGACTTATGTTTTATAATGTGTTCCCCTAGTCGCCTTGTACGACGTCCACGGGAAGAGTTGGAGTGGTCCTATTCTACTCTACCGGAAACTACAAAGTAAGCTTATGGCTTCATTAAAATACATCCCTTTAAAAACTCCCTTCTCAGCTGTCAGTGCTTGCTCTTTCAATCTCCATCATCTGCCTCGTTCGCTGGTTGACTCTCAGCTCTTCGGCCATCTTTTTCATGTCGTTGGCCTATCTGGGCAATCAATGTCCATGATAATAAGGAGATACCATAGAATTGGCCAGAACTAGTATAAGCTTTATAAATCCTAAACCTATAACAAAGAACAACAAACGTTGTTTACGTCTGAGATTGTGACAACAACTAGATAGTCCGGGAGGTCCAGTAGTAGGGTGTCGGGCGCTGGGAAATAATTTCCTTAGGTCTCAACACTGTAAAATTAATTTCAGGTATCTGCAGAGGAAAGCTTGTTAAAGCCGAGTAAAGCTCGGTGGCCCAGGTACGTGCTTATTATTGGTTTAACCAAATTGATAATTTTAAGGTCTCGAGAAAAGATAACGTTATTTTTACTAACACCTCTAGCCGTACTTCTGACCTCAGTATCATTTCGTATTCCTCGTAATGTCAGTCGTAAACTTATGGAATCACTATCTCCCTCACGCCCGTGCTTCGCCGAAAAGCCTGTTGTATAAATAAAGCGTACTTAAGTTCCATAAACTCATTAGCACGGGCGGGGTTTGATCCCATAAGACCTCATGTATGTGAGGTTTATAGCAAACAGTAGCAAAGTATGCGGAAGTCCGTTTGTAATAAAGTTTATTAGTGAAGGCATATGTCCAGCAGCCAACACACCATCTGCTTACTGCTACCTAAGCTTAACTTCACAGCCGATATATTATTTATCCTGCTCACAAGTGCGTAATATTTTGAGGAAATATTTTATTTCCTAACTGCCACTGGGTGTACATAATTGGAGCGATCAGCGGCGCGTCGTCAAACGCCGCCGTCTTTACCTGAAGTTAACGAGCCCGATGTTTATGAAGGTAACGAACTGAGTTTATTACTTAACTGGCTATTCCTGACTTACTGCTACCTACAAATTCTGAACTCGACATTTATTTTAATAATAATTTAATAAACATAAAGCTACAACAATACAAATCGAATACGACCAAATATGACTACCTATCATTTGTTGGAACGCCTCCAGCCCCCATGGCCTTCTAAAGTCACGGTTATTCGGAACGACACAGGAGATGCACTAATACTTACTCGAAGATGCACCATCCTTTCCAACCCTCTTGTTCCTCGTTTCACATTCCGGATAATACGATTAGTGGTATTAAGTATTCCAAGTATCGTTGGAAAGCCATTGTTAAAAAAGACCAGAAGATATAGAAGTATCAGGAACTACTGTCATCTCATAAAATAAGGAGGAATTTCATCTTCTTGTGGCGGTACCTAACTTAATTTAGAAATATAATATTCACTGTTCAAATTACATAAAGGTTTCGGTCCCCAGTGCACTGCGAGATGATCCTACTTATTCCATGGCACCCTGTTTAAATATTATCCCCTGTAAAAGGAAGCTGAAACAAACAACCTTCCCCATTATTCGCTGTACTTCAGTCTTTATTTGATTTAATAGTGTACAGACGCTTCAAAACAAAGCGGAGGTTTATTCCAGGTGACCTATTTTGTCGCAGTCCGAGCGAGCGGCGATATTTTGTATAAAGTGCAAAATCTTGTACCGCTACCAACGACCCTCCATCTCAACACAGCGACTCGATTTATTACTCTTAGTTCAAATTTACTTGGTATTATATTCTTCACTCCAATGGACCTGAGTCATAACAGGGATCAGAATTAGGTAAGACCACAAATGACACTACCTATTTTCGATCCCTGGTCGTAACAGTTGAGACTGCTTGCTGTACATTCGTGAGGATGAAGTTGTCTCTTCCGAAACGGTGGACGTATACCTCGGTCGCGTACTCACTCACTTTTAAATAAAGGACTGTGTTAAAGTACCCACTGAGCTCAATTTCTATTACACTGCACTGGCTGTCCCTACAACTGACAGGTAATGTATAGTGCCGATTTGAAGCGCCACCCGCATCTAACCTAAACAATCAGGGCCAAAATGTTATTAAGTTCACCTATTCGCCTTTCAGCGCCAAAACAGCGGAGATCAAGTAGGTCCTACGCACAAGTTTCAAAATATAGTTTGACAGCAGAAAACCCAGTGTATCATACCTAACAGGTCAGTAGATTTCCTTTTAAGATTCTATGTTGACACGAAGAAATGTCTTTGGTTGACACGCAAATTGAAATCAAATTAATTAAGTTGTTTTAAGCATAAGTAAGTACCTACGGATCATTCTGGGATTATCACATTCACAACGAAGGAAAACATCGAGGTGAGATGCTAACAATGAAATGTAAACCAACTGAACATATATTTTACCTAATCTAGATGTTTAATGATAATTTATCTGAAGAGTTTTTTGAGATATTTATTCATGATCCTAAGTATTCATGTTTCATTAAGTACCTAGATTGAAAATGTTTCACAAAAAGTGTCAACTTCGGAACGTTAATTAGAAACACGATCTTTCTCAGACACAGATCTTATTCTGAGACGCATTTATGAAAATGAAAACAAGCGTAAACTAATACTTAGATTAAGTTTCTAAACACACTTGGAAAACAGTAAAATTAAAATACAGACATAAAAACTAGTACCTATTTATACTGAAGCATTGAACTCCTGTTTTTTTTTATTGTTAATGGGTTTGCGCTTGACCACAATCTCACCTGATATTAAGTGATAATGAGGCCTAAGGTGGAGCGCGCTTACCAAGATGCCAATTCACTCTTCCTTTAAAAAGATCCAAATTGTACTTGTCCGGAAACACCCGAGCTGGCAGGGAGTTCGCATTAAGAAAGAGGAAACAAAATGCTTCGTGTGCGAGCGTGGTATGTCTACTACATAAGGATGAAGTCCCTCACCACGCCTCGTAGTCCAGTCATGGAAGGGGGATTCAAATCACGTAATGCTTCTTTCTTTTTACCAGCTTTCATTTAACTGTTCGTGATCATACGTTTGGGACAAATCTTGGAACTAAATTTTAAATCAGTTCTTCCAACCGATTGAGTTGAAATTTTGCACAAACCTTACTCAATTCTGGTGACAATACAATAATTACTACTACTTACTATATGTACTATTTTAAAATCATAAAATAAAATAATAAGTTTTAGTAGGTACGTTTAAATAAAGTTTGTTTTCTTTGTTATTTGCGACGTTGAGGACTAAATTAGAAAGCCTAATGTGGATTATCGAAAAATATTTTGTTAAGATCTGCCTAACAGCATATGTAAAATACGGCTAAATATAATAGTAGTCACGACACGACCCTTGCTAATATTACGTTTCGTGCAGGTTGCACCGGCCCTTCGTTATGAGGTGAAATACGAAAGGGGGTTGAGGTACGCCGACGGGCTGGTTCCAAAACTAGTGTTATAAACACACTGATGTGGTTTGAACTTTGCGCGGGGGTATTATTAAGCCCAAGAGAAATATACGGCATCCTATGAACTTTGTACCGATAGGAGGATTCTAGTGCAGGATCGTAGTTATGGTCAGCATCCTCTTGTTTTTTACGGCTTTGGTGGCAATATTATCATTATCGTGTTCCGGTCTGAAGGGAGTGGCAGTTTAATTACAGGCACACGAGACTAAAAAAGGTGCCCTGAAGCGAATGGATGCGGAGGCCGGAGAACCGGCTGTGTTGGCGATCATTGGGAAAGTCCTATGTCCAGCAGTGGACATCTAAGGGATGAGGTATTCTAACATAGTCCTCTGGGTGCCAGAATACTTGTGGCATTTAGGCTAATGGGCGAGAGTGACCACTTACCATTTAGGGGGCTCTATTTGCCACTACAGCACTTGAGAATTTTTGTAAAAAAGACTTTTCAGTAATATATTTTCAATATAAATCAGTCTCTAATAAATTCTTAGATAAAATCTATAACCTATCAAATAAAATCCAATCTTGGAGGTTGAATAAGTAACTCGATCTAACGATTTCTTCTAATTTTCAAATTACATTATCGCTACCTTTTTTGTCTCCAGTTTTACCTATTTATTTAAACCTGCTTATCGTCGATTTTTTGTAACTGTAGGCATAATGTAAATTTTTATGAGGAAACAGCTGCCTAAGTGAGACGACTGCTACCGCAAATAAGCTGATGCATACAAGTCTGAGTTATGTTGCTTGTCTGTATATTTGGTGGTACTTGTAATTATATGTTGTGTGGTAGAATAGGCCGTTACTTCTAAACTAGAACACTGGCAAATCATACATAATGTATCACTTTGAATTTGAATAAAGTTATGTTTATGTTTATAAAGGTTTTCTTTGATGTGCCGTTGCCTTTCTCCACGACTCTATACGATGCAAGCCGACGGTGGCCAAACTTGTGAATGCAATGCATTGGCATTGCATTCACAATGCAACAAATTCAACAGTTTGTTGCATTGTTATTGAGGCTTTACCAAAGTCAGTTTTTTCCTTGCGATAACTGTTTTATTTGACTACCGAATGAATACCGGTATTGTAAAAAGCGACAGGTTAATAAGCGAGAGTAGCCAGTTACCATCAAATGGACTGTCTGTCCATTTTCCACCTCTTTCCTTAAAAAAAATAACTTACGAATGTCATGTAAACGCCTGAAAGAGTTGTGTTAGCAAAATTCACGGAGCCAAAGTCGCGGGCAAAAGCTAGCTTTAATATATTAGTAAGGATTTCCAGAAGTGGAAGAATACATGACATGTTCAATATGAGAGTCAGACGTGACTGCGGGGCGTCGCCAGTTGGAGGTAAATTTATTTTACAAGCACCTGGGTTAAGACAAATTTGCCTCCTTTTATGTTTCTCCTCTCGGAGGAAATACGATCTTGAAGGTGAAACACAAATAAATCTGTATTTTGAATCATATTTACCACGGCGTCTGAAGCAATTTACGATTTCTAGGAATTTGGTGCGCCACTTATTAGCGTTCCTTACCAGAATAGTAAAAACGGAACCTACGGGGGTCGCACCATAAGGGGTTCCGTTTTTACTATTCTGGTAAAAATGGAACCCCTTATGGTGCGACTCTGTCCGTCACTAACAGTTGATTATCTCAGGAACTACTAATGATATCGGCTTAAAATTTGGATTGGTCTTAATTAATACTTGTCGAATTTATTTCAAATGAAGGAATTAAAAAGTATTTTATTTTCATTGAAATTAAATTTAAATTTTTTTATAGAAGGGGCCGAAATTAGGTGAACTTTGAAAGTGTGGTTACTAGGTCAAGTGGCGTATCATATGAAAGGGCATCATTTGTACATTATAAAATAGGTTTTCGTTTCTTTTTATAATAATGTCTAAAAACATATTGTGTAACGGCACTTCCCAGAAAGTACAGTTGTAAAATTTAATTTCTGACCCATCCAAGGGTTTTGTCCCCTTTTAGCAAGATGTTAATTACGTGCATTATAATTTTTATGGTGACTTATTGTCTATTTTTTTCTTCTCAAAATTGACAATGTGATAGATTGTGAAAATTGTTAATTAATTAATTTTATTTTTCTATAATCATAATATATTAGTAAATAATTGTTGATTGTGTAAGAATGCAACAGAGGCATTATGAGTCAGAAATTAAATAGGCCGAGTGTAAGGTACACTCGGACAATTTAATTTTTGACCCATCAAAAAAAGTGCAATAGCCAAAGCTAACTCCTTTAAAGCATACGTTTCTCCAAACAAGTGACAAATAAAAGACATGTCAAAAGGGAATCCCAGCAATTTGTCTATAAAGCGAACTGAACTGAGTAACATCGCGACATTTTTTGTGATACGCAATAACCTGACGTGAGGAATATAAATTGTCGAAGGGTAGCGTAGTCTGAACGTTTTCTACCTGCCTGAAAATGTAGAGGGCGTGGAAATGACAAATCAATATTCGCGAACACCGCAGCAACAGACTGTCGTAAACATTTATTTGCTTGTTGTTGGCATTTATGAACCGCGAAATCTACAAGGATTACGGCTTTCAATTTTTTTTGCACTATCAGCATCACCTGAAAGCAGGGTAGCTCGAATACGACCGTGGTGCAACATCTGCCGTGCGTGTGTGCACAGGATTTCAAAATAGCTTTCAAGTCATCCCAGAGCGTAGCTATCAAAGAAAATCCTATATGTTTAGCAATCAACTTTGACAGGACAATATTTAAAACCACCAGTACTGACTTATCTGCGAGATCTCTTTCCTAAATACTTAAATGCACCTTTCACTGCATATACATATAAATACGTAGGCCACCGTAGAACCTTGTCACAGACATTTTTAGATACATTCTTTCTAATAATAACTTACGGCATAAAAAATAAAATAAATGTCATTGGTCACATCAATTGACAATTATGATTGTCTATGTCATTCGGACGCTGAATTTTATTACCATTTCTGATTTTAGCGATTCCATTTTCAAAATAAAATGACACATCACTGACGTCATGCAGTGGCCTAATTTCAAATCAGTTGACTGTACCTTGTTGTTGCGACATTAGATTGCGCAAAGTGGCGATACATCGTCTCTGCCTACCCCTCTGAGACTAAGGCGTGAGCATTATGTATGTCGACTGTACCTACTTAATATATCAGCCATTTCACTTGTAAGCAACAAAGTGAAATGGTAAAGATTTTTTTTAAATATCACGATCGCCTATCCAACTGCAGTGGTTACTTCTGTAGCAAAAAAACCTAGGGTTCGAGATGCAGTGGCCTATTTCAAACTTAAAGTGGTTTAACATCTGCTGGGAGCAGAAACTGCAGTAAAAATGCAGTTTAAAACCTTGCCAAATACAGTTATGCATGAAACATTAAAGAATTCTACAGGGGCACGATTTCTCGTATCCGAGCCCAAAACTAATTTTTTTTTGGATGTGGTTTACGTTGTAAAATCGTAATCCAAACTTCTCTAAATTTTGGATGTGGTTTACGATGTAAATTCGTAATTCGAAAATAAAATTTCAAAGAGGTAACGACACAGTGTCACAGAATATGAAGTAGTACCTAACAGTGTCGTATTCCTTTTCCAAAATTACACAAACTATGCAAGTTATTATCTCATAAGTTCATCCTAGTTTAAGCATCAGTCACTCTCAAAAGGCAAATTGTACATATATATATCGGCGAAACAATAAAAGAGGAGCTGATTTGGAGGCACAGTGTGTGTTCGGCGCGCCGTTCGGTTTGGTTCGCTCGATACGCGTGCGGTTCGCAGGCACTACACGGACGGATCGTCTGCCTCCTAAAATCATTACTTGATAATGTAATTTCATGTAGTGTCATTGAAATCAGTAAACGTGTTAACTTTGTAAAGGCGTTAAACTCAATTTGGGAGCCCACTTTTTCGGCGGAACCAGGAATCTACATATATTATTATCTAAATTGTTTTATATATGTCTGTGTCGAGAAAGAAAGAAATATTGTAGCTTATAGCCTAAAGCAACATAACATACCTATATAGGCTACTTATTACCCTGGAAACTTGAGAAATTCGTCAGTGAAATCTTAAATGTGATTCAAATTGGTCAATAGATGGCGCTGTCTAAACTACCTATATATATTGCTAAATCATGTATATATGCAGTGATATGCCTCCTTCGTCTATAAAGAAATTAAAACCAACGTTAATACTCGTAATAATCTAATCTGTGCTAAAGATAAAAATACAATAGGGTGCCGCCTCGTTTTTTAAAATGTTTACCGTTTAGAGGATTCTAGCGCATTTTCGAGCGTAAAATACTACGTGCAAAGAAAATATCAGATGGTCCTGACATAAACTACCTACTAGTTACAGAGAGAGGAAGAGGGTTAAAGTTGTCATAAACGGGTCACGTGGTATGAGCACAGATTACTTAATAGTTACTACGAAACAGATAAATCACTTCCTAGTAAAACGAAAATACCTACGCTTTTAATCGCCCACTGTCAGACAATACACGCAAAAATATGTCTACGGTGCTCGACATAACGTAGTTATTACTCCGTCCTGGCTGAGCGAGAAATACGCAGGGGCGGTTCGAAACTGTAGGTACTTATCGCGGTAGGTTCGTTCGAGTGACGGAGGCTTGGTATGGGTACATTCCCTTACGACTGCAGCAAGGACGCGCAGCAGTTTCTCGATCGCTCGGGAACAACGATAAATGTGAAGCGCGTTAACTGCCGATCGAGTCCACTTCGGAAACCTTTCATGCAGCGAGCGATGAAATTAACAGTTGAGCGCCACGTCGTCGTCGGATCTCGAGTTTTGGAAACTTTAATGCACCTCTCGCTGATCGTGATGGCTTTTTGTCTTTGGAAAGGGAGTGATTAGACGAAATTGGTCAGACAGAGACGGAGGATTCGGGATTTGCACAAACGCAGATAATTTCGCCTTTTGTAACCTGAATGTCGAATTTGTCTGAAACCCAGTCAAGTCCAGCACAGTTTCTTTTCAATATTCATTTACTTGAGCCAACTTTAATACAACTTATTTGCAAACAGAGTATGTTACAAGTCTTCAACTGACTAGAATAGCTAGTAATAAAATAAATGTACATTGGGCTCGATTCTGAAGACACAAAGTTAAAATTTGACAGTACTAAAGCTGTTGCTATCCTTGTTACACAGTATTATGAAGATAAAGACGAAACCAGTTTTAGCGCTGTCAAATTTCAAATGTGTTCCTTCAAAATCGAGCCCATTATCTACTATTCATAATTTTTATTGTTTTATTTTTGCATTTTGTAAATAGTTTTAGTAAAAGGCATATACTTAAATGAACATCTAACTTAACCTAAGCCACATCAAATAATACTGATTTTCTCGCCAAATACGCATTTTGAGGTGCCATCAGTATATTTGTTGTAAATTCAGTATTTATTTCATGTGCGTTTAAATATTTCTCATTTCTGAACAACACATTTCTCTTTGCACTTACATAGACGAAGAAGATCTAAGTTAATTCCTACGGAGTCAATCCTTTCCACTGACTTTTTTGTATCACATGTGTGTGTTAGCATAAAAGCCAGTTGACCTTTTTGTGGGTTATCCCCTTTACGAACAAACCAAATAATGCTTGGCCAAAGATAAATCTTTTTTGTTACGATCAAATATAGCAACAAACGCGATCCTTTTATGTCCTATTTGGTTGTTCCCGTTAAGTATATTTTTGGCTATGCCAAAATTGAGTGAGTTAAGAGCATAAATAAATAAAGGGGTTGTTTTGGGCTCTACATCTTTTTGTTTATCCACAGTTTATTTCTGTGCCTCCAGTGAAAAACGATGTAACTTACAAAATGCTACTTTTCAGGAAACCAAATAATTTTATAATATTCTGAATTGTTTCCTTCTTGAAAACGGTTCTATATTTCTTTATATTCTTGTCCAATTCCATAGAAATCCATTGATCCGCTATTATGAAAAAAAATCAAAACGTAATTAAAAAGCAGTTACTATCAGTTGCTCTAAGGTTGACTGGAAGAGATCCCTAAGTGGAATATGTCCGCCTTTGTACACAACTTTTTTATTTATTTTTGTTGTTGTTAATTTTGTTACATTAAAGCGTTTACATACATACATAAAAAGCATTTACTAATTTTGGTCTCCTGCACAGGTTTAGCATATAACATTTTATAAGATTTTCACTAGCTTTTCCTTTTTCACTAGTTTTTTCCTTTTTCACTAGAAAAACAGATCGTCTTATTCATATAGTCAGAGTTAATGCAAAAGACCGTATGTCAATACAATCATCTTTATAGGTATATTTCATTCCAGATTAATAGTCCTATGAAAACAAACGCATTTGCGTCTCGAAAACAAAATACACAATAGATGGTGTTCCTAAGTGGACTGCAAAGTTTACATGGTAATACAAACCTGTTTTTGCTGCTGGTGACCCTTTCATGTATATGTTACCGAGACGTAAATAGCGTTGGTTTTCATAGGACTATTAATCTGGAATGAAATTTACTAAGAAACCGTTTATTGAAAAATCTAATAATAATTATGTCAACAAATTAACGCATGCTAGTTGGACTTTGTTTGTCCAATCTGTCCGTTCGTTGAACTAATAGTTGGACTAGTTGGACAAACCCGTTTAATCCATCCATCTATTTTACACCGTGAACCAACTCGAATTAACTTGACACACGACTGATTTCATTTGCAAAATGCAAAGTTTAAAGACATATTTGCAAGTAGCCTTCAATATTAGCTTGTGTTTTGTGAGGTTTGGCTGATACCTGCATAGGACCGTTTTGATTACAAATATACAAATACAAATTACAAATTCTTTATTTACCACATAAATATTAGATGTGCCGTGTGGTTTCCGGTAGAGTAGAATAGGACCACTCCAACTCTTCCCGTGGATGTCGTACAAGGCGACTAAGGGAATACATTATAAAACATCAATCAGGCCTCCCCAACCCGTCTGGCCAGCGCGGGGAGTGTAGGCCAAATCCTCCGTCTGTCTCCGGCAGATGAGAGAGGGTTGTGCTCCTGCAGTGGAGACAAAAATAACCTGATGATGAAATATTAGATACAGGTTACAAATATATTTATGTAGACAATTAGAATATTGTACGAGTATATAATAAATCATGTGGCAGATGAGCAAACATTTGAATGGCATTGTTCACTAAAAACAGTTTTTTTTTAATAAGTATGAACTATTACATTAACTCCGACGTTATACCATTTTGTTAGGGTTGTTGACCACAAATATGTAGCCAATTAGCTACTACGTGAGTTATACAAGGATAGGACAATTCACAAATATAAATATTTAGAGTTGTACAAATTGTACCAAGTTGTCTGTTATTAGTGGGAATCGAACCCACGAACTCTGGCACTTAGGTCACGCCAAGCTACTAGACCAACGAGCCGATCAATCAAGAACAATTACTAATTCAATCTTGTGAATATATTATCGAATATGTATACTTGAATATATCCCGTATACCACGTAGACAATTTAGACAACTGGATACATATACTAATACATCGAAAAACTGTCTATGTCCGCCCTGGAAAAAACAGACATTGTAAAATAGAAAAAAAACACCCCAAAACGCTGCAAATTGACAGAACTGCCTAACCATCAGGCGTTTGTGACAATGTTCAGTACCAAAGTGCTTTGATGCATATCGGGATGCTGCGTGGAGAGGATAGTACTGTTGTATGCTCTATAAAAGATTTTGACTATTGGTCGAATGTAATCAAATGAATAGCACTGTTGGACAAAGAAAACAGTGTACAAAGTTGGTGGGAATCAAACCCACGACCTCTAGCGCTCGAATCTAACGATCAAGCCACTAGGCGGTCTTAATAATAGACCCACACTTATTATGTAAATTCAGATCAAATCCTAAGGTGCGCACATCCAGCGAGCGTCCATGGTAACCCCTAAACATAGTAACTGATAAGAACAGATCAAATTGACGATGCCCCAGATGACAGGGCCCCATTCAGAAAACTCGAAACACACAGAAGGCGAATGCGTCGCGGAGGCGTGGCGGAGGCGTGGCGGTAGCGGTATACTTCATATAAAATCTCGCTTCCCGCGACGGTACTATGTGTGAAGTGTCACATACTTAATCGAACAATACAAAAACCGGAACACGCCTCCTCCACGCATTCGTTTTCTGTGTGTTTTGGGCTATATTCACGATACCAGTGGCTGTTTTTGAACCAGAAGCAAAAATAACCATGTCACAGCAAATGATATGATCAAAAAATGATAAAAAGGAGCGTACTGACTATAAAAATAAACGTAACTGCAGTAACATTCAAGAATATGTCGCCGAATAACATAATATGGCGACCATAATAGTAAAAGGGACAGTAAAGAACCATTAGGTTGCTTCAATGTAGCAATAAGACTCGGCCGGATTACGTATCGTACGTGAAGAATTTTGATTGTTAGGTACTTACTTTTTCGTGCCTACACTGGGCAGTAAGCCTTCAACATACTTCAATTAGGTTAAGACGTGTCCTATTTCCCTTACTCCACGTAGACTTGTGTTAAAGAAATGGTTGCCAAAGAATATTTTATCACTAAGTATTTTTAGCACGTCGAATTATTTGGACTTCCAATTTTTATCGTCATATTTTCAGCACTTCGAAATTTTAGTACTTCAAATTTTTGGCACTTCGAATTTTTATACTTATATTTTCAGCACTTTGAAATTTTAGTACTTCAAATTTTTATCGTCATATTTTCAGCAATTAAATTTTTTAGTACTTACAATTTTTAGCACTTCGAATTTTAAAGCAGTTCGAATGCTAGATTTTTATTTCATTTTACATGCGTTCTCGGTGAGACCTGAGGTATGTAGAGATGCCAAAGAAATTACCTTCAGAGTAATGCTGTGGGAGGAGAGTTATGCATGACTTCCACGGCATTACTCTACTAAATTAGTAGCATACTACTACTTTGCTTAAGTGATTTGTTTGGCTCTCTTGAATCTGCAGTTTCGAGTACCTTTAGAGAGGAATACTAGTAATTTTTTCCAACTTATAAACTACTAGCTGTTGCCCGCGACTTCGTCTGCGTGGACAACTTAAAATCACAAACATACATAACATCCTAATATCCAAACTTTCGCATTTATACAATGACAAAAACTAAAAATAACACAGAATTAACTATAATTAACTATATACAGTCAACGATCTCTATGTACTACTAGATGGAGCGTTCCAAACAATCGCTCTGTTCCACGCAAGTAGGCACAACTCTTTCACATTCACAATGAAACTTGTGCAGTTACTACGCAGAACATTTAATTATTACTAAATATTGACGCTACGGTTAAATAATGCCTGTCTGATTATAATACAGAGCTTTCCTCATTAGCCAGACAACTTCCACAGGTGGTAGTCCACTTGCCTAATGGTTGACGGTCTTGCGACAGGAGCTGTGTAATAAGTAACAACGCCACTAAAATATGCCATAGGATATTTAGTGGCATTGGTAATAAGTTATTACCAATAACCTGAAGTTAGTACACTTTGTAGTTTATGACCTCGTCTGTCACTGTCAATACGTTTTAGTGGTTGTGGTTTAAAGGTACAGTCGCTAGAAGTGTCCAATCATCTTAGGGCGTAAATCATATGCAAGGTTAGTTAGCAACATCTAGCTTATACGGCACGCTTTATATAGACACCCACGCAATTTTTTGGAGAAATTAGTCAGCTACTATGGCCCCACCCTCGGTACTTCCGTTAGGAAAACGAAATAACTAATTATGTGCTTGCTCCTACTAGTTATGGTTTTCCATTAATACAGTTCTGAGCAGCGCTGGTGTATTCGTTACCAGTTCTAATTTAAAGTGGCAGCCTCTTGATTAGAGAGAGATTAATTTCTGACGTTCAAAGTTTTCCACTAAGACTCAGGGCTAAATAAGTTACCGTTCAGAGCTATTTTCGTTTGTTGATTGTGGGCTCTCTTCTTCCTGTCCGGGCCCACCCACAGTCATTTTTAATCTCTATTTCAGTTTCGAGTGATATTAGAGGTTCTAATAAAAATATTTTTTTAATAAAATCTTATCATCGCCAGCCCAAACGTCCACTGCTGAACATATACATATATAAAGGTTGTCTGGAAGAAATCACTTAAAGCGATAAGACCTTAAATTTTACTATTTGTAACTTTTATAACTTGTAACTGTATTTGATTGTGCAATAAAGTGTATTGTATTGTATTGTATATGCCTGACCAGTAGAATGCCACTTTTGGTGAGCTGTCTATTAAGAGATTTGCCATAATCACCACGCATGGCAGGCGAATTGGTGATCGCATACACAAGAGAACGCTGTTGTCCGTCCCTGTTGCAATCCCTTAGTCGTTTTGACGACAGCCATGGGGAAATGGGAAATTTTCTAAGCCGGAAACCACATGGCTTCCGGCATTTTAGGCTTATTGGGCTTATTACACGAAGCTCCCAGATGCAGTGGACAGTAAAACTCGAAGGTGGAACTGCCGGATTACCAACACCTTGGTCGTCAGCAGGAGAGAAACAACTTTTGACTGTTTACTATTTTTACTTATATTTTCTTCCGTAGCTGAGGTTCTGAGAGAACGACTGAATTTTACTAATTTCGAACTAAATGTCTGAATTCGAACTGTATGATGAATTCAAACCGAATTGTCGTAAGACAAGGCTTATATACGAGTAGTCCCCGAACGGTGGAAGGTGGTGGGGGTAGGACTCATCGAACTTTCATCAAAGTCCATCATCTTCTGGAACCTTCCATCACCTTCCATGGCCTTCCAGAACATTCTCGACCCTTCCATACGATGTACTTAAAAAGTTCGAGAACATTCGAGATACTTCCAGGCTTTTCTCGAACTTACCATACTTTTCCATAGTACACCAAAATGATATTTCTAGAACTTTCTACAATGTTCTACGTTACCAATATTTTCGAAATTATTCTGTAGGCACCTATATACATATTCTTTATTGCACACATAAATATTGTCAATACATTACACAAAGAAAAAGATGTACAAAGGTGGACTTATCTCTAAAAGAGATCTCTTCCAGCCAACCTCTACTGTGGGAGAATCTAAAAAATAAACGGGAGACCAATGGAAAATGTGCATAAACATACTATAAAATTATATAAAATACAGATAATATTACATATTACTACATACATAGAATACAATAGATAACCAAACATAACAGTTACATATATAAAATACATAGATAGATACATACATACATAGGTACATACATACATACATACAATATATATCACGACAATATACAGGGCGTCCCAAACTTATAGGACATGAAGGGGAAGTACCTTAAATATCGTAGATAGTGTATTTTGCTGAAAGAAGACTTTATGTTACTTTTAAAAGTTAGTAATTCTGCATTCATACATTTTCTAAAAATTACTTGCTTCGTCTGGGAATCGAACCGACTTAAATGTCAAAAAAAAATCACCCTACTTTTATGATGCCAATCGAAAGAATAGCTAAAAAATAATAACTTTGCTTAAGTAACATAGTATTTAAAAAGAAAGGAACAACGTAAAATGATTGAGTAATATTTCAAGAAAGTTATTTATTGCCGACGACGAAGTTCGAAAAGTAGCGATATTATCATTCCAAAGATACTTACTTAATTGACTACGGCACTTTCATGTATGTTTTTAATTTGATTAAAATGATTAATTTCATGTTGTTCCTTTTTTTTTAAATACTATGTTACTTAAGCAAAGTTATTATTTTTTAGCTATTCTTTCGATTGGCATCATAAAAGTAGGATGATTTTTTTTTGACATTTAAGTCGGTTCGATTCCCAGACGAAGCAAGTAATTTTTAGAAAATCTATGAATGCAGAATTACTAACTTTTAAAAGTAACATAAAGTCTTCTTTCAGCAAAATACACTATCTACGATATTTAAGGTACTTCCCCTTCATGTCCCATAAGTTTGGGACGCCCTGTATATCACGACGACCTACTGAACCTCCATTGTTCGAGAACTTTCCATCTCTATTAATAAATACTTAGCTTTTCTAGATTAATACAGAAAATTCCTCCTTACATGGAAGTACAACGTAAGATTCTCGTAGGTTCTCGTACGAGACCGTGATAGATACTTATTTACATACTTATAACTATATATAAGTACCTAACTTAACCTACTGAAGGTCGTTGACTGAAGGCGAGTTGTCCGTAACAAAGCTTATATTTCAGAAAAAACTACCGCAGATATTACTACTTATATAGCCGAATGCCAGAAGAGAACAATATGCTCGGGAATTTTGTATTAGAATATTACAAGCTTTCATATTAAGGGCACGTGTCTTCGTACCAAATGTAGGGTTGCCATCCGTCCTGGTTTCCCCGGATTTGTCCAAGTTTTTGAGCGTCCGGACGGGGTTTCATTTGAAGTTTTAAACGTTTCAATGTAAAAAGTTGATTTATAACATAACTAGTTATTATTTTACTGAGTAACTTAAGGTTTTAAGCATCAAAATGTTCATTCTTTTTGCCCTGGTTGGCTAGTTTTAGAGATGGCAACCCTAGAGCAAACATTGTTTACTGGACTGGAGCGCCCGAGGGCGTGGGTTCAATATTTTTTAGGGCTGTCCGGGTAAAATACTCGATTACACCCAAATGTATGGGGTTTTTAAGTCGTCGGCAATTTTGGTGATGACAACCCTAACTAAATGTAATGTTAAATTATTATTTGTTTGTGTGGCATTCGGAACAGCACGACAATCGTCACTTGAAGGTTGCTAGCTAGTAGTGTAAAATCAACAATAAGTCACAGTGTAGGCAGAAAATAAGTACTAAATATTACTACGCCAGATGGACCGACGACCTAAAGAAGGTGGCCGGAAGCGGCTGGATGCGGAGGGCGGAGGACCGGGTGTGGTGGCGTTCATTGGGGAAGGCCTATGTCCAGCAGTGGACTTCTAGGGGCTGACATGATGATGATGATGATTACTACTTAACTACCTCCCCCCGCCAGTTTAACGTCGCCCGCTAAATAGATCACGGCTGGCAGTACGCACTACTGGGTTGCGCCGATCGATCGACGCTCTCATTTAAAAAGAGAAGCACTTATTTTGTTGGCGTATAACGTTGTCCCTCTCTCGATCGCGCTGGGTGCAGCTCAGACATACTATTATTAATGCGTCTACAAACGTGTACGGAGGAGAAACAAAATCTGTTCGTTTGTGTGAAGTGCCGGGGGTGTGGTATATTCAAATAGGGAGTGCGGCTTCTGTACTCGATATTTATACATACATAATGCTCACGCCCTAGCCCCAGATGGGTAGGCAGATACGATGCATAGCCACTTTGCGCGATCTGACGTCGCAATGCGACTTTCCTTCGTCCACTTTTCTCTACGTGATACCACTTTGCGTGATGTGTTGCGAACAATATCGCAGACACACTGTGGTACCACGTGTAGCTAGGGAAATACTTGTCCACCTCATCAGAGCACCGCATAATTCGGTAAGGCTAATAGTGTATTTTTTTTTATTGTTGATGGGTTTGCGCTTAACCTCAATCTCACCTGATGGTAAGTGATGATGAGGCCTAAGGTGGAGCGCTTACCTAGAAGATGCCTATTCACTATTCCTTTAAAAAGATCAAAATTGTACTCGTCCGGAAACACCCAAGCTAGTAGGGGTTCCATTCCTTATTATTACTATATTTATTCTGTGACATTACGTAAGACATCATTATCATCATCATCAGCTTGAAAGAGTCCACTGTTGGACATAGGCCTCTCTCAAGATGCGCCACTGAACCCGATCTTCGGTTCTTCTCATCCAGTCACGCCAGTCGCTTTACGCAGATCATCGCTCCATCTAGCCAGGGGGCGTCCTGCACTATGCTTGCCCAGTCGCGGTCTCCACTCAATCGTTACCCCAGCGGTAATCGGTTCTCCGACAGATGTGACCATCCCACTGCCACTTCACCCTACTATCTTTTTCAAGGTCCGAAATTTAAAACGTATTGCTGACTTTTTTTTATTTTTATTTTATTTGGGAAACATACAGTCCCAAACAATTATTATAACGGAAAAAATATGTAACATAAAGACCTAGAGTTCCACTAATAGAAGAATACATATAAAAAAAGGAGCATAGTAGTAACATTAGAGTAGACGGTTAACATATATCAAGAAAATAGTACGGAAACAGAAAATAATAATTAAATAATAAAAACAAAACAGCAAACACTATAAATTATCATTAATGATACGCGCGGCGACATTTATATCTTTTTCAACTGAATTTTTTTGTAACATACATACCTATATAGACTACTTCGGACAACGGGAAGACAGTGTTACACTTACGTCATTTTGGCAGAGCCACAGTCACTGAATTGAAATCTGACGATGCAGAAAAAATTTACTGAAAATATACTATTTACATACATACATAATGCTCACGCCTTGGTCCCAGAGGGGTAGGCAGAGACGATGTATCGCCACTTTGCGCAATTTAATATTGCAAATTGGCTTTCCTTCGTCCGCTTTTCGACCCGTGATATCCCTTACTATTTTGTACTCGAAAATTAGAATTTGTACTTTAGCCGTTTAAAAGTTATAGGGGTATATTGGTGGCTCTGCTAAAATGACGTCACTACAACAGAGCCACGCCATATTTCGAAAACTACAACTCAAAACTCGAATAACAGCTGGTAACACGACACATCAGAGTCACGAACAAAGCCACGGAAGGAGACTAGTATCCTTGTATTTCTTAATTGGAAACTCGACTCTATCCCTGTTTACAAGCCGTGACGTTCTTGGAGCGAAATCCTTATAAATTGTAAGGTCTAAATTGTCAATGAAATTGATAGCCCGTACGTTTGTCTGGCTCTTTATAACCGCTGGAATTTATCGAGCGCCTTAAGAATCCACCCACACTTCTTCTTAACGGTTTAAATTATGGATTGGTTTCAGTATTCACCCCTTGATTCACATGTTACGGGAAGATTACTGCACTCATATCCACACGTGGCGGAGGCGTGGCGGAGGCGTGGCGGTATCGGTACACTTCATACAAAATCCCGCGACGGTACTATGTGTGAAGTGTCTCATACTAAATCGAACAATACAGCACCGGAGCCCGCCTCCGCCACGCATTCGCTTTCTGTGTGTTTCGGGCTTTATTCACTATACCAGTGGTTGTTTCTGAACCAGAAGCAAAAATCACCATGTCACAGCAAATTATATGATCAGAAATGATGCGGGCTCCTAATGTGCGGTTTTCTTGTATTGTTAGATTTTGTATGAGACACTTCACACAGAGTACCGCCGCGGGATTTTGTATGAAGTGTACCGATACCGCCACGCCTCGGCCACGCATTCGCCTTTTGTCTGTTACAGGCATAAGACTTGTAAAAATAGTATAAATAGTACACCGCCGCGGGTAGCAGGATTTGGTAGAAGTGTATCGCCTCCAGCACGCCTCCGCCACACATTCGCCTTCTGTGTGTTTTAAATAGATGTTGATTTGGTTATAATGTCAATGCTAAATCATAGAAGACAGATACTTATTTAAATACATATATTTGTAGTTACAATAAATAAACACATTTCATCACTGTTCTAATTATAATAAAAAATACCTAAAGACATTGAAAGGAGTTCGAACTTTTTTGTATGGAAGCTGGCATATCGACCCGCCGCCATTTTGTTTTTTTTTTTCGAAATCGCGGTGCACGATGAAAGTGGTATATATGGGTAGAAGACACATAAACGAACAAAATATATCAAGTAACATAGTACCCTAAAGTGTCAGGTTAACGAGATATTTTGAGGTAAAGATCGTCATATGAGTATAACTACAATCATTAAAAATAGACATGTAATAGTCATTCGTGCGCCGCGATTTCGAAAAAAAAAACAAAACGGCGGCGGGTCGATATGCCAGATCGGTTCTATCCCCTTTATTCCATCATATTAGGTACTAAACTAGTCTAGGATTTTGATCAAAACCCTACATCAAAATTGTGTGATATCCCGGGTTTTGTCGGACATACACAAACATTTCATATACGTACACTTACCTATTCCCAAACTAGGATCTTCTCCTATATGATAAAGTTTAGACAAGGATAGAACAATTCACAAATTTTATTTTATAATTCCAATTCCGTAGTGAATTCCAAACCCAGCTTCGGAACTTGCCTTATGTTCCTGGCCAACACTGTCTATTGGTATCACTTCTAAGACGCGCTCTTCGGAGAAACTCTATATAATTGGCTCTGTATCATATTGCTTTTCTTGTTTACTTGTATTACTATACTGCTCTCAATTTTCCTCATCAATAATCCAGTGGGAAATGAAATATTTATCTTGCTGGAAATATTCGTTGTGGTTTTGTACGACCGGGGCGAGTCGTGTTAACTCTTAGAATATATGTAATATATATAGGAAAGTAAGAGAATCCAGATAAGCGTTTTTTTCATTCTTTCCACTGACTGTGTCTCGTTCTAACTGAGCAGAGATGCCGCTTAGTTCTCAAGCAAACGGACATGGTTTTATGAAATCTGTACAACTAATCTACAATGTTTGGACAAAAAATCCGTACGAAATCCATTTATAAAAGTGCGTCATTTATCGTATAATGTCTATAAGATTTTAGGGCTCACCACCCTCAAGGAGAGACGTTTACGAGGCGACTTAATAGAGACGTTTAAGATACTCACACACAAATACAACCTGCCAGACCTGCACAAGATTTTCACAATGAAAGACACCATCTGAGAATAAACCGCACTAACTCAGACTCAAATGTTGCACATCACTTTCTGAATAATAGAGTTGTTCAATCGTGGAACAGGTTCCCAGATGAAGTGGTTTCAGCCAAATCAATAAACTCCTTTAAAAATCGCCTTGACAACTGGCTTAAAACTAATACTGTTTAAAAGTTAAAATCCAACACTGTGAAATAGACACATCAGCATATTTGCTGCTCGTCTATAATATAAATAATAATAATAATATTAATTTATTTTTTTAATCTAAACATTGATTTTCCTACACAGAGAAAAAATGAGTAAGGGTCATATCAAGAAAATAGTATACTTAATTGAGTAGATTCAATTAATTATTTATAACAGATTACGATTATTAAAAGTAAATCAACTAGGTGCATTATATAATAAATATTGTTTAATAAACTAGTTAGGGTTTTTTTAAATTAATCTTTTAAAAATAATACTTATGTAAGCGTAATTCGATAGTCAAATTTAATATTTGGTTGAAAAATTGCCACCGCTAGAAAACTACGCCTGGGGCGGGCACCCAGTATCAGTGGTTATAACCCGTCATCGATATGTTGTATTTGTTATATTTTATTATATTCTAATATGTCTGGGGTCCCCCCAAATTAAGAAAAGGTTAATGAAGACTATATTACCATACAATTTTCGTTATATATTCCAACTAGCTTTTGCCCGCGACTTCGTCCGCGTAGGTTTAGATATTTACACATGTTGAATTTCCAAATAGATATCATTTTGGTTTCCCGTAGGAATGACACATTTTATCGGGATAAAAACTATCCTATATCCTATTCCAGGACCTAACCTATATGTATGCCAAGTTTTATTCCGATCCGTCTAGTGGTTGAAGCGTGATTGAACAACAAACATCCAAACTTTCGATCCTACTAATATTATAAATGCGAAAGTTTGGATATTTGGATGTTTGTTCACGTTTCAACCACTGGACGGATCGTGATGAAACACACACATAGGTTAGGTCCTGAAATAGGACATAAAATAGTTTTCTTCCCGAAAAAGTTTCCCATTCCTACTGGAAATATATGTATAATAGTTTGTGATGTTAAGTTGTCCACACGGACGAAGTCGCGGGCAACAGCTAGTTTATAATATTAGTGGGATGGGATACATCCAAAAACTGAGGTTGAGATCTTAAATTAGTATATTGTTACAACGCAAGTCCAGAAGAAAAAACACTATTAAAAGAAACAATGATTTTATTTCCTCCAACCACAATCGAAACTAAATAGATTTCCAATAGAAAAGCACCACTACCACAGCCATGTAACATAATATCAAGTAAGATACTACGATACCCATATCAGAAATGAACAAACTGAATGGTTTAGGGAACTGCCTAGTTAATACAGCAAATCTGGAGACCGTAAATAATCTGAACAAGTTAGTTCCAAACCTAACCTGAGGATCTGTTGTTACGTACAATGCTCCAACAATCCAGAAAGGAGCTAAATTCTTGAGCTCTGAAAGGTAGGCTCTTTTAATGATGTCAGGGTGCTCAAACCAGCCCTTCTGGACCCACGCCATGGCTATTACTGGGCTTAAGGAAAGCAACTTGACGGCCAGTAAAGCGGCATGTGCCATGTAAGTTTGAGTTAATGGGCCATCCAATGAGATGACTCGAGTCATTTGAGGTTGATATGCAGGTTCGAAGTTAGTTTTTGATTATGAAACATTGCTTCTGTTTTTGGTATTTGAGTGGGGTTTTTGATCCGAAAATGTTTTATTTCAACTCCATGTCTGCTTTGTATAAAATCTGTCACTTGCTTGACAGTGGTTTAGACTTTTATTTTCTTTGGGCAAAGGGTTATATCATACATGCAACCCTTTCAGACTGCATTCTAATATGTTTAATTTTTCTTTTGCCAGATACTTATTTAGTTCGTCGAGTGAGGTCACAATTTTGTACATTCTTGATATGGAATAAATAAATATTACGTAATATACAAACACACACACTTGTTGAATCCCATACTAGGATATTCTCATAGCATGAGAACTGAACAAGGACTGGACAAATGCAAATATAACAATCCAGACTGGGACCAGCTTGTACAGATTTGTCTGTCCCGACATCGTGGGAATCGAACCCCGACCTCTGGCTCTCAAGTCCAAAGACCAATCCATAAGGCCAATGAGGCGATCAAATAACGTATTATATTTCATAATATGGAAAAAGCTAGAGTTTTCAAATAATTAAATTGCTTACAATATTATATTTGTATGACGATGACAAGCTATAAGAAATACATTTTAATTATATAAAAAAAAAACATATATCTCAACTTACAACACTATGTGAAAAGTCCGCCAACATCGGAAATTGGCTCAGTGCGTCTTATTATTTATTAGTAATAAAATAAGTTATTACCAATAAATAACTATAATGACGATGACCATTGTTTCCAGATATATCGATTGTTTTATAAATCTAATTTGATACCTACTCGTATAGGTATGATAGTAGCTTAGAATCTGAATTAAAACTCTTGCCCCTTGCCCTTAGCAACTCCAACTAACCTACAAAATAATAATATTATGATTGGCCCCCAGGCGGTGCTAAAGATGCCAGAAATTTGATGACCATGCTGTCCTTTTGGACTACACGTTCATCTCGGAAATCCCATTTGGTAAATAATTAAACCACTCTGTACCATGACAGAAAGGCACTGGCTTCACTGGATTTCTTACCAAAATTGAAGCATTTTTGTCCGTCTTGTCTCTCCGCCGAATTACTAGAAAGCTACTAAACCGATTGAGCCGAAATTTTGAACTTATATTATATGTGTATGTATATGTACATAGAAATTTCAAGGACATTTCAGATAATATAAAAATTATAGGAAAAATGTCAATTCTGACATTGTACAAATACAAAAAAACAAGAACGGAACTCGTACTTTATGTACAACGTACACACTGCTATTCCATGTAATAACCTAAACTTCCGGTGTCGGTACACTGAATATATTTCCGAAATAAAGGGGATATAAGGAGAGTTATAGAATACATTAAGACCATTCTCTTTGCTGGCTCCTACACATCATCAGCTGAAATACGTCCACTGCTGAACACAAGCCTCCTTAACAGAATGCTACTTTTGGTGAGCTGTCTATTGGGAGATTTGCTTGGCCCGCGGATTTGTGACCGCAGTAATGATCTTATATATCTGATGCAATCCCTTAGTCGCCTTGACGATACCCACGGGAAGATTAGGGGATATTCTAAGCCGGGAACAACACGGCTAAGCTCCTATACGTTTGTCCAGAATAAGAGATAGACTTCCGTAAGAAGGGATGGTGCTACAATCTTTTTATAGTAATATTCCTTTGAATTGGATTCTAAGCCAATACCTACCATGCCAACACTGTTTAAAATATGTTCACATAATTCGTTATATTAGCTACCAAATATATACAGCAAATTCCATTGTGTTCCGGCCCTATAGTTAATAACTAAATTATTAACAAATCAAGTCATTTTCATTTCACTTTAACGAATCCCTTGTGTGTAAACCCTACCCTTTCCATGGTATTCCTAGGGGAAAGTCAACACTTTAAGGCTAAATTAAACACTGTTACACATTCAAATGAGAAAGTTAAAATAAGGTATACTGAGCATATAGGTTTGAAAATATCATGATTTTTATTAAACACACTATTATTAAAATTACACTTTTGAATTAAAAAACGTGAGTGAAACATTTAGAATTTTTTTCAAATGTTGACAAAGTTTGTGACAACTTCTAAATTTTTACATTTTTAACCACGAAATAAAATGAGTTAAGTTGTGTACAGAAATGTTCATTATATTTCATTTACACTAAACTGAAACTTTGTGTATAGTTTTACTATGAACCATCTACGCTGTTTGTGGCATTATGTTATAAATAATCATACAAATATTCATGAATACACCATTTTACAGTACCGAAAATAAAACGAATACCTACAGCACAATAAAGTAGAGCCTCTTCTCAATCATCCAACGACTTTTAAAAGGCATTTTTATAGGTATTAATAACCCAACCTGCCATGAAGCATGACACAGCGAACGAAGCAAAGAAGGCACCTTCGATTGCGCATCTAGGGATCTTAGCAATATATCCCACGGCTGCTATGAATCTTGCCGCCACGAAAATACGTAGCAGGGTCATTGCTGTGTTGTAGTCAGGATTGGTAGTCATGTAGAGGGCAGCAACGAGCCAGAATGGTGTGAGATGCTTCAAATCGCTAAGGTTTGCGCGTTGCATCTTCTCGCTGCATAAATACTGCGACAGAGGTACCAGCGCTAGTAATTTCAGCGCCAGTAAAGCAGAGTACAGGTAGTAGCTCTTCATGAGGTCGCCCATGGCAGCAGCAGACCGAGCCAGTTTGAACAGGAATTTTTAATACTTTTTAGAAAAAAAACGGTGTTTGTGCTTTTATCGCTTTACGTAAATTTTTTGATCGTTAGCTGGACGGTCATTAGTGACGTTTGGTGACAGTTTGGTACTCCTTCGTATTCGGTCTATGAATTAAGATAATAGAAGATTATGGAATAAAAGAGATGGCTTGATATACGGATGCAAGTAAAAAATTCTATGGTGGATATTACTAGCAATTGTATGTAGAAAGTCTAATAGAATTTAAATTTAAAAATATGAAAATAGGTTACCTTTTTTTTCTACACTCTAAATAGATTATCTGGCATTCTTTTGTTATAACAATCTACATTCTGGGTTCAGTAAACATAAGGCTGTTTGATTATCTATAAAAAATTTAAATGGGGCCAAAAAAAATTACCTATATACTTATTACATTTTGTACTGAACAATACTGTAGGTACCAATATCTATTTTAAATTATTATTTTTCGTTAGGGTTAACACTTATCGATTGCACAAATAAAATAAAAACAATTAAATAGTACAACTTAGGCGATATTCTAGACATTTATACTACGTTGAAACTCTATGACAGGGTAAACCAACTAATATTTTATTAATTTACTTAGTTTTATTTATTTAGTCTAATTCCCGTAATACCTACAGGGGAAAACCTAATTGAGGATTTAGCGAACTGTATGTATTATGTACATATGAAATAATTATATTTATATACATATTTACATTCACAGAACCTAAACGTCGTCATACCATGAAGAAAATAATTTTTCGCACCCCTTAAGTCACCTCAAAGTTTTTACCTTCACGATTGACACTAATTGGTTATTAAATTAGATAAAAGATGACTTCTTTTATATAGTTTAATAACCAATTAGTGACAATCATGATGCTAAAAACTTTGAGGTGACTTATGGGGTGCGAAAAATTATTTTCTTTATGGTATGACGACGTTTAGGTTCTGTGAATTTAAATATGTATATAAATATAATTATTTCATATGTACATAATACCTAAGTTGATTGATTTATACTGTTTTATAATCAGTGCCCACACCTCATTGGAAATTCACAATAACGGTACATTTACTTATGGAATCAGACTCATGAATGTCTAACGAATTGAGTCAAGCTAATGTCAATATATGTACATACTTACCATATTTGCATTGATGTCAATTGTATTGTGCAGTATTATCCGTCGGCAATCAGAATGGCATGGGAAATTATCGTAACAAGTAAAATTTGAAATTGGAATCGTAGGGTCAGGAAAAAGAACTATTGATCATGATCGATCAGACATATGATCACTATGATCAGACTTGAAAGTTTTCGTATTACTTAATTACGTAATTTAGGATTTCCTACATAATACACTAAAAACCAATGATCAGCGCGTGACTAATCGTGGCAAAATTGAAATCATTTAGGTATTGAAAGCTGTAGTGAGTTTAGTTAACTAAATCATGCATTTACGTATGACATTCATTTCATTAAACCCTCTATTGTAAGTAACCATAAGTTATCAAGAAGTTATCGTCGACATAATATCACTAGAACCACTTTGTTACAACGCAACGGCCGTTGGAGCAGACGATATCTAGAGTGGAGACCGCGGATCAGCACGAGTAGGGTGGGTCGCCCCGCCGCCAAGTGGAGCAACGAACTGAATAAGGTGGTCGAAAGCGGCTGGATGCGAAGGCCGGAGGACCGGGTGTTGCTAAGGGCTGATATGATGATGATTTCATAGTTCGCGATATTTACTTGCTATCAAGCAAAACAATTCCACAATTCCACAATTTGATTGCCCCATCCCCCTTCCATCACCGGACTACCAGGCGTGGTGAGGGACTTCATCCTTATGTAGCAGACATACCACGCTCTCGCACGAAGCGTTTTGCTTCCTCTTTCATAATGCGAACTGCTAAGGAATGGAACTCCCTACCAGCTTGGGTATTTCCGGACAAGTACAATTTGGATTTTTTTAAAGTAAGAGTGAATAGGCATCTTCTGGGTAAGCGCGCTCCACCTTAGGCCTCATCATCACTTACCATCAACGTTACACGAAGTGCGTAAAACTCTCCAACCTAGTGCTCGGTTTCCGAGCTTCGATTCTTCGAATGCTACGCCGTAGCGCGCGTAGCACCTCATGATTTTCTATGCTGATTAAAACTTATCAGCAGTATTTGTGTTAAATTAACATTGTAAGCTACTTTGTGAAATTATAATTGAAATAGCAAGTTCAATGATACTGAGTAAGAAGCAATATGCGGGTAAAGGGTCTGACCCGAAATTCTAATTATGGGCGAACACAGGTCAATTCAGCCCTAAGGATTTAATATAATTGATTACTATTGCGTCTTTGTCGGCGCAAACTGACTTGCTGGGGTTATTACATGTAATAACACAAATAAATTCCGCAGACTATTTAAGCCTTGAGACGAAATTAAACTAGCCCTAGACAGAGTCTTGCAGTAATGTAGTGCTGATCACAGTAAGCCTTAACTGGGGGCGGAGTTAGGGAACAACCTAAGTAAAATATCTACTTTATCTGTACTCAGAAATTCTTATAAGTGTAAAATTTATTTTTCTGGGAAGTCCTGTCAGGAAATATAAGACAGGAGTCAGGAGAGAAGGTAAAAAGCTGGCCTCGACCTTGGTTCTACAGGAGACAGTCACTTTACATATGAGCTATAAGAAGACAAGGCTGCTCAGTACAGTCTTTGCCAAAAAGGGAGCCTTTAACCTTGCTGAGGTACAACAGGAAGCAAGAACAGGTACAGTACCACGCTCGCTCCGTTGACTCATACATAAATGCGAGTCCAGAAGCTAACCCCCAGATCTCCTCTCTACCTCAGGCCCACAGAAATGAATGAGATAGAATGGTGAAGTAAGCGCGACGCGCGTGCCAATAATTTGCAATATATTGCATAAACTGTCAAACGCATACTCGTTTCACGCCGAGTCAAGGTCAGGTAAACACCGACAAAAAATCTGCAAAAGTGCCATATTGCCCGTTTTCAAACTGCATAACTGTATCTCCTCACTAGAAGCGTGACGACGAGGCAAAGAAGTGCACGGGAGGGGGGCGCTGTGTCCGAAAATTGACTGAAGTAAACAAGTGATGTACGTACCCCTTCTATACCTATATCCGTTTCTGTGTTCAGGCCGTTATTCTACGCGCAAATTGCGCCGTTATTACAAGAGTGAATATTCGAGCGTTTCGATCACCGTATTTAGCGTTACCCTCAAAAGTTTAAGAATAAGAATATATTTAATTAAATATTTCACTACTGCAGAATCTGTGAAATCAGAAACTTTTTGTACTTTTTGTATATTGTCGACCTCCGTGGCGGAACGGGTAGCTCTCGGACTGCCACGCCGGAGGTTGAGGTTGCGGGTTCGAATCCCGCTAGGGGCAAATGTTCGTATGATGAATATGAATATTTGTACCCAAGTCTTGGATGTTTATATAATTATTTAAGTATGTCTATCCGTTATCTAGTAAGCATACCACAGGCTTTGCCTAGTTTGGGACTGGATGACTGGTGTGAATGTCTGAGATATTTATTTATTTAGTTAGAAAGATGAACTGGCATTGTCCAGTTGAAACGCTCCAATATTGCATACCGTAATTGAAACAAGCAATACAGAACATTTGAGTGATAATTTAGAACTCACAACGGACGCAGCTGTATCGGCGGATGCAATTGCTCGCGTGAAGTGGAATAGATTGCGCTGGGTCAAGTGTTTCCCGATAGTGGAGATGGCGTAAATTGGGAATGGATTTGATTGATACCCATAAGTTTGATCATAACGGCGGCTATGTGTTTAGAATTGTCTTAAAAATCGTAAACGGCATGAGTAGCATGTGCCCCGGGGACTAAAGTTAAATATTCTGAAAATGATTTTAGACTTTTTCAGTGGTATAAAGGATTTAGTCCACATTCGTCAGATTCTGTTAGAGCGATCACTCGATTGTATAAGAAATTCCACTACAGTAAAAGATTCAAATAAAATAAGATAGAAATAGTTCAACGTCATTGTCGTCATTATCTACAAATGAATGATTACTAAGTTTGCTCAATAATAATAAATCTTTATCATCGTTTTAAGAAAACATACCATTTATGAAAAATCATCAATCGATGCCTTTTTTAGAGACAACGCTTTATTTGTGAAACAACATAATATAAATTTAACATTACTATCTATAAATAAATAAAAATATAAAACAAAACCTAACTATACACTACAAATAAAAAACTGACCCCAGTTCGTCCCCCGCTGGCAGAGTACCCAGGAGACTGGCGGCTTTGCCTCGCTGGATTGCGAAGTTGTAGCCGCCCGCTCTGGGGTCCCGGGTATTCTCCACCAGTTTTTTCGAGATGTCCCTGAAAAGGTGGTGGGCACCGGAACCCCACGCGCCCTGGGTGAATCAATTGATGATTTTTCACAAATTGTATGTTTTCTTACAAGGATAAGGTCGTGATGTCATGATGCACAGAAAAAAATGCTGACTAAGAGCATGTTAGTTAATGTGTAGGTAAAATAATCATTTTTATATGATAATTTGAAACCAAACCAATAGTTCAATTCAATTGCAAGAGTTAGTTCAAAGAAAGAATTTCTTGGTGCGCTCGTATGGAGTTCACGGTTAACAAGATCTTGTACAAATTAACCGTTTTTTAAAGTGCGGTGCAGAAGGACTCTCTGTATTTAAAAGAATATTAAAATAGCGAATACTATACGGGACTTATTTGCACAAAGTTACAAGAACAATTTCTTTTTCCTTGCTACAGTAAATATCAACTAAAAAATAAACCTAAACAGCTGTGTCGTACAGCAAACTTTCTTAAGTCTGTACAAGTATGTTACAACAGTCTTACTACAAGCACTGATAGTAAATAAACTTTGCCCGAAACGCAAAAAATTGCCAACAGTCTAAAAACCTAAAGACATTAACAAATTACTCCGACAGCCTCTCATTACAGGACGGACAAAGGCTGCGGTTGCAATACTCGTTGCTGTCGTCGCATTCTCTTATTTACAATGTACCATGTGAAGTGTGCTTTAAAATAAATAGCTTTTGCGTCGCTTTTGTGAACGTTAAATGGATAACTTTATGACACATCTAAAAATGTAGGAAAATATTTTAAAATAATCAATTTCTTCATACCATGAACATAACATTACATAACACTATTTCGTGATGAAGTCACATTAATCTAGAGCAATTTAGTATTCTGTGTCGAGAGGTCAGAGGCAAAAATCCTTTACATTCAGCGCAACAATAACTAATGAGAATAAGTATCTCTTCTCTCTTGAAATTCGTAACAGGTTTTACATGTGCCAACTATTTTAAAATTACTATAGGTTAGTAACTGACAATGAGTGCCGGTTTTAATTATGAATACACACGGACACTAGGAGAAAAATTATATTAAATTTAATTAATTTTTTTACGTGCAATAAAGAGTAATTCAATTGAAAATATATTAATCTACAAACACACCAACCACCAAACTTATACTAAATTCGCACTGTCCAATGACTTCCCTCTGAAAACTTCATCATCAGTTTTTTTTGTCTCCACAGGAGACAACCCTCTCTCATCTGCCGGAGACAGACGGAGGATTTAGCCTACACTCCCCGCGCTGGCCAGACGGGTTGGGGAGGCCTGATTGATGTTTTATAATGTATTCCCTTAGTCGCCTTGAACGACATCCACGGGAAGAGTTGGAGTGGTCCTATTCTACTCTACCGGGAACCACATCACATGGCTGCTCTGCGAAACTTGCTTGTATTCAATTACTTCTAAGATGAAATCAAATTCAACGACAACAACAGAATGTCAGCACTTTCGCACCGTAGTTTAGTGGAACATGGTGCTATTATTTAAGGCAGAACCCTTTTGTTAACAAAGTTTGGGAGTCATTTATTCGTTTTGGTGAAAAATGACAATGGACGAGCAGGAATGCTCCGTATATTTAATCACTGACCGTGCGCTGTCAAACTATTTTTGTGACTACTTGATTTCTGTCATACCGACTCTGACGGCTATGAAGACCAAGGATCTAGCATTAATGCTAGATCCTTGATGAAGACTAGTAACTAAGTGTCCATGAAACTAAACGTTTTGACGCTGATGGTACAGCCTTAGTTCCCAGGACATTTTATCTTATCTTCTTAGGGGGCCAAGAAGACCTGGCGACACTTCGACCCTTCAGGGTCTTTTGTGCCAAACCCCTGACCACCAACGGTGCCCCAAGCCGATTTTTGGTGGACTTCACCTACGCGGGTGATGCTTCAAATCGGCACAATAAATTAGTTGTCAGTTGTATGGGTCAACCAGTAAATACCTAAACGATAAATTATGATAAAATTAGATAACAAACAGAAATGTAACAAATGAAATAAAAAGAACATTTATACAAATAATACATAATACGAGTACATTTATGTACATAATATATATAATGATTAACAACTTAATAATCGACAATATGGTTGGTCCTCCTCTCTTCTACTTGCTGTGCCCAAATGGGTCCATGAGAACTCTGTTATTTTATCATCTGTTAACACCATGGAATGCAATAAAGTTTACTGATTACTGGAACAGAATTAGAAGTCTGTGATTTTATTTCATCAACAGATTTCAGACCCCTTTTAATTGTTTTGTTTATTCGTAGACTAACGACCGTTTTCGATCGTAACAACGAGAAATCACTATTATAGGTATAAAAAAAATAGAATTAAACAATAGAAATTAGGTACCTACTTACCCTCATAAAAATAACATACCTACATTATACATACAACGACTGCACTATACATGCAAATCTATTGCATTATCCAATATATTCATAAGTGAGTCGACGTTCGGTGATAGATTCGCCTCTTCGACATTTCTATGTTGAAAATAAATTCTTACCGAAATAACCACTCCACAGATGAGATACGGGACTCTTCCTTGAGAATATAACCATATATCAGACAAATTGGGCCTTTGTCACATAATTTGTCAAAGGCTTAGCTATTTTTCACAGACAAAACGTAAAAAAGGACCATCGACTAAATCCTTGTTAGTTAAATCAGATAAGTTGTCACTTAGCAAGTTACTGACTTGTATATGGGATGTTCTCTTGAGAAGCTGAAAGGAATATAAAATTCCATTATTATATCGCCCGTGTAGGTGCTCCATTATTTTCGAAAGCAATTTCTTTCATAATGAAGATATCTGAGAACCTCATTCTAAAACCGGTCAAGTAAGAGTTGGGATAGTGAAATTAATATTCCGTAGCAAATAAGAACATTTTCCTCTCGATAATTCACAAAATACAAGAATAGAAGATGGAACCCTCGATCATAATATAGTAATGAGAAGGTACTATGCACAGTATCGCCTCTCCATGTCACACGCCGATTCGGCTTCCCCCGCACACTAGTTTGCTGTGTAGGCAGTCGACTTCCCTCGGGTCATAAATTTTAATATAAATGTTAATGTAACTAAAAGTAGTAAGTTCAAAACGTCGCGGTCGGTCCAAGAAAAACTATGTTGTCGTACTCTGAAAGACATGAGCCCTCATGTCTTAAGGGTACTGTACGACAAGGCGAGAAAGTTGGCCCTCATTGAGGGCCAAATTCAAAATCCTTTATTGCACATGAGAACACTTAGAACATTTTACACGTCAGTTTTCTTATTCGACTCGACCGCCGCTTCCTAGGTGTTAGCACTGTAAAGAAGAAACAGAAGAAACGAAACAAATTTCCTACAACACATATTTTAAGATTAGATATACAATATTATGAAGATTGTGTGAAGCCGAAGCAACATTAGTGCCAGGCATCTTTGTCATTCAAATAATCGTCCATTTTATAACAGACGTTTTTTAAAAAGTGTTTTTTTATAATGTAATTCTTAAACTTTCTGTCCGACGTGTATACATACATATGTAATGCTCATGTCTTGGTCCCTGAGGGGTAGACAGATACGATGTATCGCCACTTTGCGTAATCTAATGTCGCAAAGTGGCTTTCCTTCGTCCACAGTTCGCCCCGTGATGCCCCTTGACGTCATATATTTCTGGCCAAATTCCTCGTTTTACCTTACATGATACTAAACACCGGACAAAATGTATAGGATACTGAGCTACTGCAAACCTTGTCATTTATGAAGAGGATGCTAGACGAGTGTTATGTGTCACTTAATCTATGATTGATAGACGGTGGACTCTATCGATACCACTCGCTTGCCGTTTTCCCCTCATAGTCACGTATCACTAAAATCTCTACCTTTCATAGAAGCCTCCAGCGATCTGCTTTGCAAGTCAAATTGAGTGAAAGTGCTTTGAACGGTGGTTGCCAGATTACGTTTTTCTGTCTACTTTAATTAATAATGTTGTGTATAATTTATTTTGATAAAATATAGACCTCTCCCGTTACTGAGTAAAAGAATTATAAGGCTATTTACTTGAGAGCTGAAAGCGGTAAAGCGGTTGTCGTTTTAATATAATGTGATTTCAGGAGAAGAACGCTTTCCCAGAATTTCTATAAAAATAACACTTAATTTATATTCTATTTTTTTTTATAAAAATACCCCACTGAGGATTTTTAATGTCCGCCGCAACCTCCAATTTTTCATATAGCGGGTAAGTATCTACGTCATGGAAGTATTACATCTACTCTCCTTTCATCTTTATTCTCATTACGTTTAGTGGGAGAATGGAGAGGAGGCGAAAAATGTCCTTCCACGTTACAGATAACATACGAGTATACTGACTTAGTGTTGGTATAAAAGATCCTGAAGAATCGTAGTGTCGCCAGGTCTCCCTGGCCTCCTAAGAAGATAAGATGCTGACTTACTGTATTATTTCAAGGGTAAGAATTTAGTTTTATAAAATCAGACTGAAGTCTAATTATAATTAATTTTATTCATTCAAAGTTGGATACTAAGTACCACCTAGATCCTAGGATGGTTATTACTCGTATAAGTTATAATTATAGTATCTATTGAAAGTACAGGCAGTGCCCGATGTTACATGACTAAGTTCGTTCTAACTTTAACTTTATCATCATTGTATTAGGCGCAAGTAAGGACTGGTCACTTAATATAGAATGTGAATAGCCGCCTACCGGTTTTGGCAGAGCCCTTTTAGGACGCGTCCCGTTCCCAGAAGCCTAGCGGGACGCCTTAAATCCGGTTTTTCATTTAAGTAGCCAATTTGGCGAGGTAAATATTTCATTCCTTACATTACAACTTTCTTTTGCAAATAATCATATAATTTTGTCTAATATAATAAAATAAGATACATTTAATATTTGTTTATTATGATAGTATGAGCATAGTAAGTAATAGTAGTAAATATTAAGGTTTGATTGATCTCGTTATATAATGTATGTGATTTATTTGAATTACAGGATCGTAAGCATTGTTACAAATGTTTTCTCATTTTTTCGTCCCAGTATTTTTTTCATTTAAGTAAGGCAACTCTAGTTATAGAGTATCTGTGTACTTCCTACTCCTGAGCCCTCTCCAAAACCCCCTGTTCTTTGCCATACGCTTCTCCCCACACCTTCCCCATTACTCCCTTATCTCCTTTATGACCCCTATTCATTGTCACACTAAAAGACAAACAGATAAACAGTCAAAAATCCCAAAATATTATTTTAATATATTCTATTACTTATCCTTAGATCCACAAATTTTTATTGCAAATATTTTCAATGAACATATACCTAAACGGGAAGTTTACGCTTTTATTTATTAGACAATACATTTGATAGAACAGAGGTGGATATTGTCCTGGCTAAAACTCTAAATGGAATTCGAAGCGAATCTATCAGGTTTGAGATAATTCCGAGAGCAAATATTACTTATTACATTTGTCTCGGCTTTGAGTCACGAAGATTGGTCCATTTAAATAATAATTTGGAAATTGATCATTTTAATTACTCACTGCGACAAGGATTTTCGTGACATTAATTATTGTGATTAATTCTCCTAAAAATTTACGAACGTTTACTTTGAGAGCGTTTGAATCCGAAATTTGAATATTTCAAAACATCGCCCGTGTTATTTTGATCACAAAGATCAAACATCTATTTAATTTAAGAAATGTCTTCCCCTTTTATGAAAAGGAATGTATTTCCATTCGTAGCGTCGGATACAGAACAATACACAATGCTTATAAATTGATTTTTCTTCTCGCATTGGATTCAATTTGCACCAAGTTTCAAATTAGAATTTCTCTTTGTTATCTTCTGTTCTATAATCTTCGTTTAATCTTGTGTTATTCAAAGGAATAAATAATAACAATAATTTCCTTTGGTGTTTTTGTATTCAATCTTTATTTCAAGATAAACATGTTCATTAGTGCGTCTTGTTGAAACCATCGCGTTTTGGTTTTTACGAGTAATATTTTTGGCATTCCACCGATTCCACGAATTTCAGTCACAATGGACGAAAGTAGAAACAAACTGTAAAACTATTTATATTGAATATTGTTTTGTAATCATCATACATTTTGTACTTGACATATTTATATTTTATAAATGGTTTTATCTAATAACACTGTGACGAAATGATAGATATGTTTCCGTCGTTCCCTCACTACTAAGGATCGCGATCGTTTGAAATACGCCTCCATGCATAGTAATTGGCCAGCCGCAGAGCGCTTCATATAAGGATGCGCTAGTCACCCTCTTCATATGGATAAATAGTAAGTACTTAATTGAAAATTGACATTGTATTGCAGGTAAACTATGGAAGTCTTAAAAAAATTATGTTATCGATACTGAACTTAATTATTTTTTATAATAAATATAGATGAATGTGATGTGCTTAGTTACCTAAAGATTTTAAAAGAAAAATTCGTTCAGGCCCTTACACAGTAGACACACAGTAGACCCTACACGACGCACTATTATGCCGTCAGGGGTTACAAGAAAGATTTAAACAGCAGGACGAGCACAGCAATACCTCCACCAGGCAAGATTTATACGGTAGATAAATATATTGCAATATGCACTTTAGTGCAATGTTGGTAGATGCTTCTGATTTCCACTATGTTGAATCATATCATCATCGTCAGATGGCCTACACTCCCCGCGTTGGTCAGACGGGTTGGGGAGGCCTGATTGACGTTTTATAATGTATTCCCTTAGTCGCCTTGTACGACATCCACGGGAAGAGTCGGAGTGGTCCTATTCTACTCTACCGGAAACTACACGGCAATGTTGAATCATATAAATTTTATAATTTACGAGTATGTCTATAAACTGAACATACTAAAAATTTAACACGGTTCTATAGCTTGACTTATAACTTCGTATTTTCTAACGAGAACTCGACGTAGTCTGATCACCGTTAGGCATCTAACTATCATAGTTAGACATCAAAAGCTTATCAGAGTTACGCTCTTTTGCGACAGGAACGTGACATCTTCCCAATATAATTGTATTGAGATATCACATTATTGTCGCAATTGAGATATCACATGTCCCGTTAGAGAGTACAACGTAACTTTTTCGTACGTCGGATATTATCCGAAGTGTATAAAGGAGTGGACCCCGGTTCACCATCAGACACCTGCAACACCAGAGGAATTGCCATTGCATTGACTTGAAGGACTCTTTTTAATTTCCTCGTAGCGCTGTGGAACACATCAGGGGGTAGTAAGTACATTCCAATGACTTTATCAAGAGAAACAGAGGTGATAGAAAAAATATACAATTTGACATATACTAATACTAAAGAAACGGGGAATGGGAGATTAACATTGCCGAGGATGCTCGCTGCGTTATCCCTTTGAATATCCAGGATGATGCGGCTGATAAAAAATGATCTGGCTCGACGATCGCCGTACTTTTCCTTCAGAAGTTTGCCAATATTCGATGCAAACTTCTTAGCTTCCGAAGGAACTCAAAGTGGTCACGCAGGGAGGGGTATTTTTGAATTTTAAGATGGGCCGCTCGAGATGCGGCCGCTGTGTGATAGATATGTGGCTCGGCGCCAACGTGTCCCATACAATATTGCGGCCGCGGGTCCATGAGGTGATCGTCATGCCGTCTGGGCGTTTGCCATCCGAGCGAATTATGCCGGGGGGCTCAAGTAGGCTAGTACATTCCACATTTTGCATGCACATAGCATGAAAGATCACTTAAAGCTCAAAGTCTATAATAGTTTCAACTACCTTTTGAAACTATCTCAACAAAGCATAATAACAAAATGTTTCTTTAAATCTGAATTTCTGCGGAGGAAATTAAGAGCGGAGAAAATATCACAAGAGAAGAATTCCTTGTGACAACTAGCAATTTTATTTTTATTGCTTCGTTTCAAGCGCGAACATTCGCCGCCAGACCGTAAAATCAGAAAGTTGTAAGTAATATTGTTGTTTATAAATATCAGAACACGGTGCACGTTACAAATAAAACGCAGACACAATATTGATATGAGGACAATTTGTGATAAACGAAGGTTATTTGATCGCCTTGTTAGATTGGATTCAAGCCAGAGGTCGTGGGTTCGATTCCCACGGGGAGAGACACTTTGTACAATTTGTACTGAATAGGTTGATCCGCGTTTGGGTATCATATATATATGAGTATATGCGCATTGCCCTGTCCTTATCTACTTCGAAACGTACAGAAGAAAATTCTAGAGTAAAATATTTTATCCATTCTACGTTTAAGTAATTCGTGTTAAAGTTCAAGTTACCTACGTAGTATTATTAAGTAACACGGACCACGTGCCTACGTAATACATGATAGGCTTTAACATACATGTCAGATTTGATTTGACATCTTGGCAGGTACCCTTTCTTTGAGCACGTCACTGTCAAAAGTACAGTAATCCCTATTTCCCTATAAAGTATCCCTTCAAAACACGGGGTTTTGACACCTGAAGTGCGCTGGCCTAACGCCAAAAAGGCTTTTTTATATTTATCACAGGTGCAAGAAACAGGTCGTTATGGAATCCTCACATGCAAGGCAAATTCTAATTCAAAGTTTCAAATTAAAATTCGGAAATTCAAACACCAATCAATAAATAACAGCCTATAGTTCACACAATATAAATAGAAGGTTTGTGCTCTTTATTCACTACGCTGCACAGTAGATTTTAGAAACCGTAAAAGTGACATCATCGAGGCGACTCCAAAATATGTTAGATCTAGTTTGTAATCTACTCCCATGTGCCAAATATAGAGGGGTTGCCAAAATGCTTAGATTGACAGAATATTGGGTAAAACCTTAATTACTCCTCCTACGCGGTGTAACCAATTGGGAACCTGACATGGGATAGCATAGTATTTAGGCCTAGTGAACATTTATATCTAATAAATAAAACCGTAAACATCGCGTGTCTGTACATTGAAGATATTTGCAAAAAAAAAATTGAGGGGTCTAAGGATAAGTAATAGAACACATTTCAATCATTTTTGGAATTTTTGTCTGTTTGTCTGTGAGTTTGTGCACGCATCACTTAAAAACTACTGAACGGATTTTGATGAACTTTTCACAAAAACATTGGGCTTAAGTTAGCTTAACATTTAGTTTTTATTTCATCGCAATCGGTTAACTTAATCAAAAGTTATAAATATTTTTAGTTTTCAAATACATTAGTAGGTAAGGTTAGTATGCAATATATTGCACATAATAGTATTTCCGTACTATTCAGATTGCGATGAGTTTGGATTACATTTGGAGCTGCGGGTGGGAATTGGAATTGAAGTGGGCGTGGGCGTGGAAAAGGGGAATGGGTGAGGGAGCGGGAGCGGGAGCGGGACCCGAAGCGGGACCGGAGCGGGAGCCAGAGTTCGAGCGGGAGCGAAAGCGGGAGCGGTAGCGGTAGCTGTAGCTGTAGCGGTAGCGGGAGCGGGAGCGGGAGAGGGAGCGGGAGCGGAAGCGGGAATGGGAACGGATTCTGTAGTTCACGCGAGCGGAGCCGCGGGCACAGCTAATTTGAAATAAGTATTGATTGGCAGTCCTAATTGCAGTATTTTAAGAGTAAATCAAATACTTTTGTTAGATTTGTGATTTTTTTTTACTCTAGAGTTCCTCCGTACTGAACGAAAAAAAAATACGCATAGCAGTCGGGTTTGTAATGACAATATATGAGTTTATTGTACAACTTGCATAGACGATTATACTTATTCTTTATGCACAAAAGCGCCCCAACACCAGACCAGTATCGCCTCAACTCAAAGTAAAGTATTGAAATGTGAGCTTTAAACTGTTTAAAGTAATATACATTTTCAAAATGAAAGAGAAAGTAGTGGAAAATCACCTGCGTTTTGCTGACGGACCCGCTTACCACTCGTCATGTTTCCCAGGCGCTTGCGACCGGCAACCCGTACTCTCCTCTAAGTGGGATTTAATCAAAAAGATGACAGTGGGTTGTTCTCTCGTTTGCGATGCGCAGACCACTCGTTGACGCGCGTGGTCGACAAGTGGACGCCGAGCTGGCGGCTCATTGACATGAAACCGTCGTTGTAGTTGAGGCAGTACTACTAGTCTAGAGTTGATATTATCTTTGACGATGACTATCTATAGTCGACTGATGTGTCGTCCGCAGGAATAGTGGAAATAGTAATACCTGCTATATTTTGTTACATATACCACACGGATAGAATGATGATTATACTCACCCAAAACAGCAATGAATCTGCTGGGCTCGGAGATTTGGTAACTCAACGCGAGATGGTAATTTTAATTCGAACGCCGCCCTCGTTCCCCTGGGGGGGTTTTAGGCAAATTTTCTTTCACGCTTGCTTAGTAAGCCCTGAAGGGGAATGAATTTTGTAAATACGAATAAATGCAATACATATGTAAGGTGATTACCATGTTTGCTAAGAATTCGGAGGGTATCTTGACAATTTAATAAAAAAATTAACCGACTTCGTCATGTAAGAAATGTTTGACTTAACAGCATGCTAACAGCTTTTCTGCCACTCGTTAATAAATGTATTTTTAATTCAAACTGTGCAAAATAATCGTGTTTCTTACAATGTGGACCCTAACTAAAACAATTTAGTTTAGTTTTATCCAATGAACTGATCAAGTCTCAGTTAATCGAAATGAAAAGAAATACGAGTGCAAAGTTCGTAGCATTTCTAAAGATAAATATTATATTGATTTTAAGCATTTTAACTGTATTCTAATGGTCTCGACGCTATTTGAAAGATCTCAACCGAGAAGTTTGAAGTTAATAAATTCATTCTGAAGTCATTCATTGAAGCAGCGAGACAAAGTGTAAATTGTTTGAACACTTGTGCTCGGATAGTCGGAAAGTTGAGATATGTCCCTGTGATACCGAGCTCACTAGCAGCACATAATTTATTCTTTAAAGTTTCCAAACTCTGCCCTAAAGAGGTGTTAGGTACTCATTAAACAGTTGAGCAAAGAAACTCTTTTATTTATTTAGCAACTATGTATTTGCCCCCGGCGTTGCTCGCTGTAGACTATGTTCCCTACATATTAGAACATTTCAGTTTTTTATCACTTGTACCTTGACATGACTGACTGACCGAGGAACAATTATATTCACGTTATATCATTCTTCTCGTGTTGTCCTTGCTTAAACTATGTTTGTTATACTACAGTTATTTATTGGAGTAATAATTCAATTCATTTAATCTGCTTAAATCTGAAAAAAAAACAATAGGGCTGCTAGCACTTAAACAAGACATTCAAAATATCTATCAATATCATTCTCTAAAAAGTAAATCATTTCCCGTGGATCTACTTAAATATCAAATTCCCGGATTTTAACCCTTATCTCATGACAAATGTAAGACGAACACAACTACAGTCTTTTACGACTCCACAAGTATTTTTATAGTTTATTTACCTCTCGCGTATTTACCCACGCCGCTCGCGACAACATAAATCAAATCCTAATCTACTTACTCGTAGCTCGGAAGTAAATCATCTAGAAACATCTCTGTCGAAGAAAAGGCAAGCGGTTTTATATTTTTATCGGTTTCCATTTTATCGTGTTCGTCTTGTCAGGCTTTATCGTTTCTGACCTTTTCGGCTTTGGTGGAAGCCTTCAAATTATTTCTTCAAAACTGAATGTGGTTAGACATTTCCGAGATTTTGTACTCGTACCTACTTAGCTTTTACCACGAGATGCTACCTGCTGTTTAAAAAAAAATCAGCATTTAGGTACTTTTATTTCTCCGTGATTTGATGAAAGCTTATCAGCTCTTCGTCTTAAGGTAATATTGTCTATTGTACCAAGTTTCATTAAAAACGAATATGTAAACAATTCCTTCGGGTTTATTATATTTCAGGTACCGACTACTTTAAATGACACTGAGAGAAATGGTATATTGCCGTAATGGAAAATTATCACTAAGATGCTAAATTAGATCCGTATCTATAATACATTGTAAGTTCTTCCATATAACTTTCAGTATTAGATACTAACATAGTATAATAATAATTTAATATAGTATATTACGTACGGTATATGTATTGTATTATAAACTATATATGTATGCATAGGTATGTATTTAAGTATACTTGTAAGTAAATTCGATTGTGTAATATTGTTACTAAGTATTTACCATGTTCTAAAATTATAAATTTCTCATCTTTCACCTGCAATTCTCTGTCGCTATGTCTTTCTTATTTTCCTTCAGAAAGGTTGCCTGGAAGAGATCGCTTTAAGCGATAGCCCGCCTTTGTACACTTTCCAAAAATCTGTACCTATTTTATTGTTATCCTTAATTTGTGTGCAATAAAGAGTTTATCTATCTATCTAACAGTTTATCAGGACGCTGATCTTGTCCCTGAATTATATATTGTGTTACCCGTTACCATGCTGGTTCATTGTGGGAATCTAGTAATACACCATCCAAGAAACTTTAGTTAGTACATGACTTTATACAAGTTTCTGTTAATTCTTACATTTGGATGCCTAGTAGTTATTTAAGAGATATGTCTGATAAATTGTTTATAATTCCTATTACATCGAGGGGTACATTTCTCTCAGGGCGCTTGTCAGTTTTTGCAAACTTCTAATTTAGTTCAACTTACAAAGTCCTAGATACGGCCCTGGTTCAAAGTTCCCTACTTCTACAGACCTCATTTCTAAAATACGTTTCGTTCAGTCGTTCAGTACAGTTTCGTTTTCAACATTTAATTTTCTTCTCTGCGAGGTCACATAACTGGCGTATCTCGAGGAAATACTATTATATACGCTTTGAGATATGGATTACGTTACTGATATAGTAGAATATTTTTAATAAGTGTTATATAATAATTTTAGATCGACTCATGGTTATCAACAACATGTTATCGACTACAATCAACTGTTAGACATATATCGTCCCTCGCACGACTAAGTGTCGTAAGCAGCTTCAAGCTTTTCGGTTTTATAATACTTCACATTCTATTGTCTTGGAAGATACGATACTTGTTCATTGTCAAGAAATCCATTACAGCAACTGATACGGAGACGACGGTTAGCGGAGTTCGATCACCATAAAAGTTTAAATAGGTCTGTTTTTGGAACTCATTCAGACAAAAAAATACAGTTACGACAGTTAGTCACGCGAGGGACGATATGGTCCACCGCAAGCAGCAGCTATCGGCCACTTTTTCGGTTCGTCGGTCCAGTGGCACTCCATAACTCGTCTCTAAACATTGCCTTCGGTTCTGCGACAGATGTGACCACAGACAATTCAGCTTATTAAAACTTTCAGTCTATGTCCATGACGTGTGGTTCCCATAGGATAGTTTACATTGTGTTCTTAGAGAACGGAGCTAGTGGGGTTAAACCCTAATTTTATCACGTACCTCTAATAAGTATAGTGTTATCTTAGACCGATCTATATATCTTCTGGGTAAGCGCGCTCTACCTTAGGTCTCATCGTCACTTACCATCAGGTGTGATTGAGGTCAAGCGTAAACCCATCAGGAATAAAAAATATATATTTATTTCAAATCGATCGATACCCTTTACTCCAACCAGGGAATTAATTTTCGAAAGTTAACAACCGTTATAATTCATATTGGCTCTAGCTTGTTGTACTCGGCTTTGCCTGATCTATGAGTGTTTATTCTATTTTTTTCTGTACCTAAATGGTTCAACGTTTAAGACTTTAAAAGAAAACTAGTATGGTTTAGGTTCCTTTAATGACTTAGTAAACTGTTACGAAACGATTTCCTGAAATTCAACCCGTAAGGGATTGAATTTCCACGACCAACATCTAGTTACTAATATAACCTATACCAGGACCAAATTGTACAAAGTTGGCTATTCCTAGTGGAAATTAAACCCACTACCTAAAGATTGTAAATCAAGCTAACGATATACTCTTAGAAATAAAGTAATATAAGTGTAGAGGCAGGCTTTTCGTATTGTCTATTAGTAGGAAAACAAACTTTCACCCCATTTATAAGGAGATGAAATACGTTCTATAGAAGTTTTCTAATTCAGGATAGTCATAAGTACAGCAGGTTAGTTTTAGTTACATTGTTAGTTAGGTTCGTTTTGCAACGAAACGGTAAAGATCAGTTCATTATGTTAAGTAATAAAATAATAATTTTGGACATAAAAAGGAATTATACATATTACATATATACATAATCATACACTTAACTATTACTATTATTACATAACTAGCTGTGCCCGCGGCTCCGCTCGCGTGGACTACACGATCCGCTCCCATTCCCACTTCCGCTCCCTATCCCACTTCCACTCAGACTTAAAATCCAGGTCCAGGTCCAGGTCCAGGTCCAGGTCCAGGTCCAGGTCCAGGTCCAGGTCCCTTCAACCCTCCCCTCAACCCTCCCCTCAACCCTCCCCCCTACACTCCCCCCTACACTCCTCTCAACCCTCCCCTCAGCTCTCCCCTCAACCCTCCCCTCAAACCTCTTTCCATCGTCTCTCCAAATGTAGTCCTCGTAACTAATCCATCGCAGTCCAAATTTCGACCAACATTACTTTGTTGCATACGTATACCACAAATTCATCGTAATCGGGTAACTCAGTCAAAAAATATGCGAATTTTCAAACACTCAAATTACACTGGTACCATACCCGCTCCCGCTCCAGTCCAGCTCCGGTTATGCTCCCGTTCCCCTCCCGCTATTGCGCCCTCTCCCGCTCCCGCTATTGCGCCCTCTCCCGCTCTCGCGCCCTCTCCCGCTCTCCCACTCCCACTCCCACTCCCACTCCCACTCCCACTCCCACTACCACTACCACTACCACTCCCACTCCCACTCCCACTCCCACTCCCACTCCCACTCCCACTCCGATTCCTACTCGCAGCTCCAAATGTAATCCAAACTCATCGCAATCTGAATAGTAGGTACGGAAATACTACTTTAAGCAATATATTGCATAATAACCTTACCTAACTAATGTATTTGAAAACTAAAAATGTCTATAACTTTTGATTGAGTTAGCCGATTGCGATGAAATAAAGACTAAATGTTAAGTTAAGTTAAGCACCATGTTTTTGTGAAAAGTCCATCAAAATCCGTTCAGTAGTTTTTAAGTGATGCGTGCACAAACTCACAGACAAACAGACAAACAGACAAACAGACAAACAGACAAACAGACAAACAGACAAACAGACAAAAATTTCAAAAATGATCGAAATGTGTTCTGTTGCTTATCCTTAGACCCCCCAATTCTTTTTTTTTGAAATATCTTCAATGTACAGACACGCGAAGTTTACGATTTTATTTATAAGAAAATAATGTCATCTTTTTATTTACAAGTCCGAGGTAACTGGCTAACCATTTAAAAGTCCGCGGTCAACCAGTTCCTTCAGTTAACCTATCTTTTCTTATCTTACAAAAGAGGGCCAGGTGTTTGCGGCGACCCGTCAAGCCTGTGCGATCTTTTGTTCCAGCCCCTCGGTCTATACGATGCTTCCAACCCCCAGAGTCCGCTGCATAAATGCTATTACGCAACTGAGAGTTGGGAGCCTGTAGTCTGGATGTACTGGACATACCCAGTACACTCATTCGCCTTGAAGCTAGTGCATTGCATTCACACAGCAAGTCCTTCATCGTTCAGTATACAGGCTCTACAGCTGACGGCCTCTAATAGTCCCATCTTATGCAGGAGGTATCATACACCTAAGTAAAAAACACCTATAATCGATTAAGTAATTATTTTTGAGGAACGGCTAAAAAGAAACATCACTATTAGGGTTTCCATTTATACCTTACTTTAAATACATTTATTACCTACAAGGTGTAACATTTTACATGGACTTTATGAAATCTCCTAATCGATATAACATTAAGCTAATAATTTAGTATAGTTTATTACTTTATTCCTTCCTTTATCTTTAGAGCACGTTTTTCTGTATAGAATAGGTACCTATATACCTTATACCAATTTTATTTGCGGATGGTACAAGATAGATAGCTTAACATAATAAATGTGTTTGATCTTTGATATAATAGGTGATCATTGGGATACCGATTGTACCCATTCTTCGGGGAAAATATGGAATAACTTGTTTGCATGGTTTATATTGTGTGCCTTTACACTAGAGCTGCTAAAGCCTCGATAATCTATAAGTATATATTTTTTTATATTATATTTAGTTGCCGTCTGTGGCGTGTTTTAAACATACAATGGAAACTTAGATAAGTATCTTTGGTTCGAAAAAATATCAATACTTTTGTTTAATGTTTACCTATAGGTAATCATCTATTAGAGGTCAGAGCAACAATGCATTAAACAAATCTTCACATTTAGAAACAGAAAATATTCGGAGAAAACCTATTACGATTTTTCTGGAAATATCAAATGAACAACATTGCGTTGAAAATATATCTCATTTAAATAGAACTCAACAGCTTATTCTATAATACTATTGAATTTTCAAAATCGTTACAACACTAGGATGCTGTCTACTATTCTATGTATAATGTACCATCACGTACATAGCTGAACATAAGCCTCCCCAATAGAATGCCACTTTAAGCGGACTGTCGTAGCCTGGCGCTGGGGATTGGCCATAACCACCATACTTGGCAGGCGGATTGGTGATCGCAGTAAGTACCTAATGATCTTAATGTACACAGTGAACGCTGCTGCCCTTCCCTCGTGCAATCCCTTAGTCGCCTTGACGACATCCATTGGGAACCACACGACTTAAGTACTCACCTACTACATTTTTAAATGTATATTAAAATACTTGAAAAGATATTAAAGTTTTTTTTAAACCCTTTTCACTTTCACTACAATAGAACTACCCAAATGTCTGTATCAATTACATCAGCAGTAACAGCTAACAATTTCTCCCTAATCTTTTGATACTTTCCAACTATCGACGTGAACACAATTCCATTCTGTTTCATGCAAACACTTTCGCTTACTAAAATTTATTTGCGCAAAAAATGCCTTCCAATTCACGAACCTAATTCGGAGGTCGTCTAATAATAAGTGAAAGGGGTCCTTATTGCCAGCGACTGTCAAATATTTATGCCAACAGGGGGGCAATAACAGCACCGTATATTATTAGGTATAATATACTGCCATAGAAAATTGTTTATAAAATTTTCGACAAAATGACAATTTCCTACATAAGGTATTATAAACTTGCTATGTTTTTGACACTGTATGATTCTTAATAGAATAATGGTAATTGAACACACAAGTAATAGTAATTCTGATTTTGCCAACTGTAATTTAGCTTCAGGAATTTTTGTAATAAATGATGTAGTACATAATTGTTTGATTGTAGATAGTGGGAGGCTTTGTCTAGCAGTGGACATTTTAACATGTTTCAGCCGTTTATATCATTATCATCAACATTAAGAACAGTTTATAACAAGTCCATTGCGGACCAAGCCTCTCTTGATAATTAAAAAAAAAAGTAGGTATATCTGTATGATTGATCATACTTTTAACATACCCAATGTGTGAGGTTTTATACAAGTGGACGCATAGTCTCATGGATGGGGGGGAGGTGCCTGTATGAAGCAAGGAACATTATAATACATATGCGTAAGAGGGTATATTTAGGCAGCCCCCAGGTAAGTGTATCTACTTACCTAGGAGCTGGAACCACTCCAGCCCCTTCCTAGATACGAGAATTGATGTTTCTGTGTTCGACGACATAAATGTGACATGTAACATGGGTTCTGTCGTCAAAACTAGATAGACTGTTCTGTAGTTTACATGAATAACAAAAAAAACTGTTTTGTATTAAAAGAAACAACAAAGTTATTTAAACGACGATGACAGAAAGAATATTGGGACAGTAAGGGGGCTGACAATTTCCTTTCGTTTTCCACCAACTTTAGAGATTCTGGATTACTAATAGCAATGATAATATATTACTAGGTAAAGATTATCATCATATCAGCCCTTAGACGTCTACCACCCTGTCTTCCGCTCTTCGCATCCAGCCGCTTCCACCCACCTTAACTTCAGCTTCAGTCAGAAAATATTAGGGCTGCTGCAACTTGGGGGCATTTTTTGTTGCTGCTCAAGGGGGAATTTCGCCCGCGGCGTTGGGCAGACGTGTTGGCCATCGCAGTACTTGGCTTCGCTATTGTGACGATGTCTTTGTTCAATATTCATAGGACGGGGAATCGTGTGAAAATATTTCTTTTTAAACAGAATGGCAGTCTCGCTGATAACCAAGCAACGATAACATTAGATGCGCATTAACGGCAAATTGTCAGTTAATTTCTTCAGCGATAGCACAAGAAAGGGACTACTCCAGAAATCCACGGAAAGAAGACCAGAAGAATTCGCTCAACATTTTCGAACAAAAACGGTTTAAAATGAAATCTTTAATTTCTTTAAAAAAATTAAGTAATTTAATAGGAAGACATTTAAAAACTTAGTAAGTAAATACTTGAGCCGTGTTGTTCCCGGCTTAGAATAGGGCAACTCCCAATCTTCCGGTGGGTATTGTCAAGGTGACTAAGGGATTGCATCAGGGACGAGCAGCAGTGTTCCCTTGTGTATATTAAGATCATTACTGCGATCACCAATCCGCCTACCAACCGTGGTGATTATGGCAAATTCCCCAATGGACAGTCTACTAAAAGTGGCATTCTATTGGGGAGGCTTAATGTTCAGCAGTGGACGTATTTTGGCTAACTAAACTAAAGTAAGTATTATAGAAAACACACGCAGTTGTATTGTCATGGAATAAAAATGAGTAACGAAAATTTTGTATTTGTATTAGATTAATGAAATATTGGGTTTCCCAATTGAAATGAAAACACATTCGAGTTGCCAAACTTCTGTTTGCCTTTCCATAGTTGTTTCTACCGAATATTCTATTACATTTTCATGGGGGATATAAGTCAATTATTCGTTCCACTACCCCATTGTCGGTTTACACTGTTCAAATATTGATATAATTTGATGTAGGTCGTTTGATTGAAAGTCAGCGGCGAAGTTTATTACAAATCGTCCTTGTTACTAAAATTACTAAAATACCTCCTATATTAGGTCAATTTGTAGGTTGATTTGTTTAACAACATTTATATACAACAGGAATGATAGGGCAGCCGGGAACTGGGGGCCGTATTTAGTTGGCGCTATTCGTGGGGGGGGGATCGCAGTGACAAGCACGTCTCACCGGTAACGCTGCTGCTGATTTAGGCCTGACCAGATTTTGTAGATGGTTATACCGCCATCTGTCGTCAGAGCCTCGTCCATCCCTCAGCAGGGTGTACCACGTGCAGGTGAGGTTGACAGTTGTAGTGGTTAGCTGGTTTTCCACTCCCTTACACCCCTATATCCAACAGTGGACTCTTTCAGGCTCATGATAATGTATAACAATCTTTACAGCCTTTTATTTTCTTTAGGCTATAAAATGGTTTTAAAAAACCAACCAAAATATTAATAACATAGTAGGTTTTAGAAACAATGACGAAAGATTACACTATGTTTATGACTTCCTAGTATTTTACCCAAAGATTTTGATGTTTTTTTTATTTACTAGAGACAACACCAGATATAGGTAATTAAACTTACAAATTACAATATTATATTAAATACTAGCTGTGCCTGCGGCTCCGCTCGCGTGTACTACAGAATTAATGGTTTTTTTTCCCGCTCCCGCGTCCGTTCCCGCTAGCGCTCTCGCGCCCACTCCAACGTGTCCTCCACCTCTCCAAATGCAGTTCTAACTCATCGCAATCTGAATTCCGCCGAGCATTACACTACTCAAAAATGTAAAAAAAGTTTTTTATTTTTTCTTAAAATTCAGGGAGCTTAAAAATTTGTATATGAAGATTCGATTTTGATAAGAACAAAAATGATTAAAATTTTAATTAGCACAGTGTATCTTGTGGGTATCGATTTGTTAGTCTAGCTAGTCTATAAGTAGTTCGTGGAGGCGGCACTCCGGGGAAATCCTATAAATAAAGTCCGGCAATGGATGTCAACAGGCTGTTAATTAAACTGAATTTATACAGCAACAATAAGAACATAGCAGAAGATGAACCGTCTTTCACAATGAAATTGCCGGTCTAGAAATTTGTTTTAGCAACTGGATAATATTTTGATTATAAATAATTTTTAACATTACTAATTGGCGGTTTTCCAGTAGTTAGTAATTTTAATTAAACACGTAATTTTATTAAGAAAATCAAAGTATCATTAAAAAGCATTGGTGTGGATGTGTGTACGTACATTAGCAGAATAGATCGCTATTGAAATCGTGAGTGATACCTACCTACACCTCATACGATGTAGCAAAATAATTTTTCGCGTCTCATAAGTTACCTCAAAGATTTTACCTTTATGACTGATACTAATTGGTTATTAAATTAGATAACAGGGTGTCGATTCTGTAAAATTGAAACAATAACTCGAAAATCGAAACGAATACCGACGCTTACTGCGAATTAGATCACGAACGACTCTGAATAGGTATTTTGTAAACAAGAACAAGCCACTTTCGAAGTTGTGTGAGCTTCGTTGCTCGCATTCATTGGACTAGTGCTTGACGCTCTGAAAAATATCCTAGTCAATATAATCGAGTTTTTTTTATCGTTTAACTTATTTAAAGAAATTTACTAATAAAAAATTGTTTAAGTGCTTTCCTTTAACTACAGTTTCTAAGTCTAGATTTTTTTTGCATACAGCATAAAGTTACATAGTAAAAAATACATAATGCAATCAAATATTGTCATTGCTTTAAAAAAAAAGAATTTCATACTCATTCTTGGCCAACATGTTTTCAACCTACTGATGGTTCATTCAATTGTACACTATATAGATGTCTAATGCGTAGCACACTATAGTTTGTTTTAAACAAAACTTAAAGGAAGAAGAGATTATTGTTATTTGGAGTTGTTACTCCTCAAGATCGGCAAGATCCTCAAGATGAATATGAGGTATATGAATATGAGGTACACCAGAAAGTATCGAGTATGTGACGAAGTATCGATACCTAGTAAAGTATCGTAACAAAAGTATCGAGTACGAAAATACTTGGTATCGTAACGAAAGTATCGATACTACTCAGGTATCAATACTTTTTGCGGATCCCTAGTTGTTGTGAATACTACTGATTACGCATTTGGATTGATTTTTTTTCTTTTACGTGTGATTTATCGACTCCACTGTACTATAACAATGGAACCAAGCTTTGTTAAGGCAAATAGCTCAAATTTGCCCAGGATTGATGTATTAATGTTGGGCGATTTCCTCGCAACAAATAAAGAATTTTGCTCGCTGAGTTACGAGAAACGTGAAAACTTCCTTGTAAGTAAATTTTGTATTTATCTTTACCCTAGATACAACCAACCTAGATATAATCAAACTTTTTGAACTCGTGCGAGTTTATTTTACTTTCATAGGTTATTTGCACAATAAACTTGTCATTGTTTATTTTTGAGGTGAGCTCCCTTACAGCTTGTATGTTGCTATTTTAGAGTTAATACCATGTTAATACCCGATAAAACTAGTACATTTCTGTAACTAAAAAACACTCCTCATAGTAAACACCTAAATCACCAAGTCAGTGTATATGTATTTGTTCTAATTAATTTCAATTATTTTAGGTCTTCAAGACCATCATATGGGGATGATGCAATCAGTTATGTGCAACTAAAACGGGAAGGAAACATTTGTACAGTAAAGTGCAAAATTTGCCCAGAGCATAAAGTCCATGCAAAACTATATGCTGTTACATTGATGGTTGATGAAGATGAAGAAAAAGTAATATTAATCGAATGCCATGATTGTGTTGCTCCCCAGGGCGGATGTAAGCATGCCATAGCGCTGCTTATGTGGATCCATAGACGAAGCGAAGAACCTTCATGCACAGAAGTTCAATGTTACTGGCGGAAATCAAATTTATCAAGAGTTGGCACTACCTTGAAATTTATATCTGCAAAAGATCTATCTAAAGGTAGCCCTATATTGCCTTCTAACTCCACAGTTCTTGAAAAATTTTTTAGAAGAAGGACAAAATAGAAAATATGACAACTGCGAGCTACTAAAGTATCAACAAGATTATAATTGTAATAAACTACTTAGCGTCTCAATGCACCAACTTGTGCTTACATATAAGGAAGAGTGTTGTGACTTATTTTTAAGTAAAATTAATTTGACTCTTGATCTTATTAACAAGATTGAAATAAGACACACCAGCAATGAAACGGGAAATAATAAGCAAGAAACTAGGGAAAAAAAATCAAGAATACTGGACTGTTCATATCCCAAAAATATCCAATGATAGCAGGTTCCCCTGATGGAATATGTCAAGATAGCATTGTGGAGATAAAATGTCCCATAAGCAACAAAACGTATCTCAATTATATAAAAAATGGGAAACACAGCAAGAAATGCTTTGCCCAGGTTCAAATGCAAATGTACCTAAGTGGTCTAAATAAGTGTTACTTCAGCATCGCAGACCCAAATTTTACTACTAATAAAAATATAGAAATTATATGTATAACTTTTGATGAGCAATATATGTCAGGCATGAAAGTGTTATTAAATTTTGAAAAAACTTATGTGTATCCATTGTTATATAAAAGTATAGAATAGGAAATAAAAATGCAGTAATTTCATTTGTGTTTTATTTAATAAGAGAATCTTGTATATTAATCAAACCACAAGCTATAGTTATCACATCATCAAGAACTTTAACCAAACTTAAGATAGGCATGTTACTATTAACACCTTGATGCTTGATTTTAAATGGTGATGTAGAGACAGAATGTAGAAACGGCTTCAATGGTGATGTCATCTGATTTACTGAACTGACTATTGTTTGGTTAGCTTTACTTCTGAATGTTTTCCATGTGTGTACTTGAATTGATTTATCCAACACTCTTGGTGTTACTTGGGGAACTTCTACATTCTGCTGAACTGTAAAACAAATATTTTATTATTTAAGTGCAATGTTATAATTATGAACACAAATAGAAGATTACTAGGTCACAGAAAAATCTATGTAGTTTTGTGTGTACCAACAATGTACCTATGTAATAACACTGAGAATAAAATTAACTTTTTCAATGCTATATTCTAATAAATAAGTTAATATTAAATACCTGAACTACCCGATGCAATTTCTTCAAAACTTGATTGTTTTGTAACTATACATTTTTCTTCGAATTCCTTTTTACACTCTTCAAGAATCATAATTCTTCGTTTCTTAGCTATATAGGGTCGCTCTGTTGTGTCAGATGTTCGTGTTTTCCTGTCTGGTTGGCATATAAATTTATGGGGCATACATCCTGGTTTCATACGTACTTGTGATACTGACCCCATCACATGATACTCCATATAATTTCCATATCATTTGGCAACTGGAAAAAGAAAAGTTAACGATTAAAATTGTTATTAGGAATGATGGCCAAGACCAAAACAAACATAACCTCAATAAATTAGTTATTCCATAGCCTCAATATTTCAACTATTTCATATCAAACAAACATTTTAAGTATAAGATCTATCAATATATGATAACATACTCACATCAAAGTGGTCTTCACAGAAATAAAGTGGCGAATTCGTGACTACGTTGTTTCGCCGTGCGAGCTTTAACCAAACCATTTATCTCTTGTTCATAACTTGTTTGGAACATGTACAAACACTTTGTTGGGTGTTTTTATTGATGTGTTTTTACACTGCAGTACTGCACACCACATATAAACTTTGGAATTCATTTTTATCACACGAATTAATTGAATATTTTGTTGACTTTCTTCGTACGCATAGACACAATGACATGTTTACCTAACCGTGACGTCAGAGCCGACGCCATGACAGCTGCGAGCTGTTTGCGCGCAATATTGAAAAAATATTATCAAAATGGCTTTAAACTCCGTTAAACTTAAGTTTTATACCGAAATAAAGGTTTTTTCGTAAATAGTAAATGTGTACCTACATTACGGAAGAGGATTTCAAAATCTTTCGTCATGCCTATTTGGTACTTTCGGTTGATACGATAAATAACCATGTTCATTCTAATTTTTACTTTGTCGCTATAATAATAAGGTGCTAGGGATGGTCACAATTCGGAATTTGACTGCACTACTAGTAGTATCGCTACCAAACATAACATATTTCGCAACTGTGAAAAACAAATGGAACGAGAAAGAACAGCTGACCTCAGGTCAGTGACCTGTTTGAATATCTAGATATCTACCTCGGCTTGTATTCCAATTTTAGTTACCTAGAAGATAAGAAAAACAAGTTTACAGGTCATAATAAAGCAACGATCTCTATGTAGGTACTACTAGGTGGAGCGTTCCAAACAATCGCTCTGTTCCACGCAAGTAGCCACAACTCTTTTAATAAATAAATAAATAAATATATGGGGACATTTCACACACGGCCACCTGATCCCAAACTAGGCAGAGCCTGTAATATGGGTATCAGACAGCTGATATACATACATAATTACATAATATAATATATAAATAACATCCAGTCACAAGGCAAACACAAGTGCTCATCACACGAATGTTTACCCTGGGCGGGCTTTTACATTCACAATGAAACTAGTGCAGTTACTACGCAGACATTTAATTATTACTAAATATTGACTCTACGGTTAAATTATGTCAATATTTAGTAAATAATTAAAAGTTCTGCGTAGCAACTGCACAAGTTTCATTGTGAATGTGAAAAAGTTGTGGCTACTTGCGTGGAACAGAGCGAATGTTTGGAACGCTCCATCTAGTAGTACATAGAGATCGTTGTAGTAAAGATAATATTTATGTACTAGAGTGAGTGAGTCAGGACTCGTGATTCTCACTGGGGGCAGGGAACTTTATATAATTTGTACAAGTTGGTTCGAGTCTGGATGTTATATTGAATTGTCCTTTCCTTAGGTACTTTGTTTCCATAACACAGAGATGTATATACCTACATGTAATATTAATGACTCATTAAAGGAATTTATGGTTCGGATTTGAAAGAAATAGGATCAGAAAGTACTGAAAAAAATACATTTGGTTATTTGAGATAAAATCCCGCCAGCCCATTTCCTCCATTTCGATAAAATTTATATGGGAACACCGCTGAAGTATAACCTACCAAACAAAAAAAGAAACATCAAAATCCATTCAGAATTGGCGAAGTAATCGCGTAACATACTAAAAAAACATACTGTCGAGCTGAGAACTTCCTCCTTTTTTGAAGTCGGTTAAAAAGAAATTCAAAGAACAACAATGCAATAAGAAACATGGCGGGCATGGCGGCTAGGGGTGTGAATGAGAATTATCTATGTTAAAGCAAGACAGGTATAACTGCCATTAGTTCGTTTCATATAACTGTTGTTACTATGAAAGTTGCGACAGATTGTAACTAGTTTCGTATTAGCGCCATCTGTTACGTAACACGTTCATGAACTCATTAGGTGATTACATGTAATGACATCTAGCGACGGGTAGTGTTACCACTTTTTACCTTCGCCACAACAAAGATAATATATACTAGAGTAAGATAAGCAATCCCCGAACAAAAAGTGTAAATCAAAAATTGGTAGCATAAACTTAGATGGCGCATTTGCTATCCAATTCTAAAAGTATTATCTAAAATCCGCACGGCGCTGGTGTTTTTAGTGCACTGTTTCTTAATGATTCCCAGTTGTGTATGAGAATTTTAGGAAATCTTTGTCAAAACATTGCATGCATTTTTTCTAACTTAGATTTTTTTCTTGTTAATACAAGTAGTGTATCACTGGTGATTTTTCTTCATACTGACCCACCGCAATGGCTCACCTTGTATATCACCATCAGCCGAAATATGTCCACTGCTAAATATAGGCAGTGGGCGGGCCACATATGCCGCAGAACCGACGGCCGTTGGGGCAGACGAGTTCTGGAGTGGAGACCGCGGATCGGCACTCGCAGGGTGGGACGCCCCGCCGCCAGGTGGACCGACGACCTGAAGAAGGTGGCCGGTAGCGGCTGGATGCGGAGGGCAGAGGACCGGGTGTGGTGGCGTTCATTGGGGAAGGCCTATGTCCAGCAGTGGACTTCTAGGGGCTGATATGAATGAAAAAATATAGGTAAGCCTCAATAAAATTACACATTAGGGATTTGCCGTGTGCTGACTGACGCTCCAGCTCCGACAAAGTATATCTTTTACTGCTTGCTCTAATTTAACACCTGCCTTGTCGATTTTGTGGAAACTGAAAAGGTATATTTTTTCACTGTAATAGGATGGTTAAGGCTTTCACTACTTCCTTTATACAGGTGAAGTTAAAGATTGGGACAAATATGTAGGCACTATTTTCACCATTTTTGGTAGCTATCATTACCCAGGAATGATAGTGGACATAGTATCTGCAAGTAGATAAGTGTTATGATTTGTTTGTGATATCATTTAAAATACACGGTAAGTCGCATAATAATTAAGAAAGCTATAAAAACGTACCTTTGTTCTTATTAGGTCCAAATTGATTAATTAATTCTTCCGACAACCTATAAACCTCCACATAGTCGTTTTCGCTGATTTTACGTATAATATTAGCTTGATGCTGGATATCATAATAGTGAGCTTCTTCTACTGAACTTATGAATTGAAATGAACGAGCCATCTTTAAAATACGTCACTAAACACAAGTAACCACTATTCTGCGATAGAATAACTTTTATTTTCCAGTTCCACAACATTCGATCAAGTTTTCACGCACAAAATAGTAACTTTTTGCTAGTCGAATACAAGTACGAGTTGTAGATAGAAATAGCGTTCGTAATGTTGCTATAAAATACCATTCTAAAGTTATCTCATACAAACAAAAGTCGACATGTCCACTAACAGTAGTTACAACACGAAGTCGCACTCGAAAGTGTAGCGCTAGCATAGAAATCGAACGACTGTGAACTTTAATTAATGCAAATGTGAAATCTCACGGCGGATTTAGATTATAGTTGCTAAGTTAAGCTTTACAAAATTTTTCTACAGCAATTCCACAATATTCGTGCCAATTTTCACGCACAAAGTACTAAATCTTCGTCGAATGCAGACACGAGCTTCGAATTGAACGACGTGCATAATGTTGCTTCAGGATACGATTCTAAACGTCATCTCATACAAACAAACGTCAACATGTCCATTTAACAGTAGTTACAACCCGCCGCCGCGCCCGAAAGTGTGGCGCTGGTATAGAAATCGAACGACCGTAAACTTTACGGCATACGAATTTGAATTACTAAGCAATTTCGAAGTCGAGTTGCAAAGTTACTTTTTACAGAATCGCACTCCTGATGACTTTAAAATGTGCATATGTTATCTAACTTAATAACCAATTAGTGCAAATTATGAAGGTAAAAACTTTGAGGTGACTTATGAGGTGCTTAGAATTATTTTGGTTCATGGTATGACTTGTAGATCAATTACAGTCCATGAGCTCTTAGAATGCAATTGACGACCTCCGTGGCGTAACTCGGCCTGCCACGCCGGAGGTTGCGGGTTCGAATCCCGCTACGGGCAAATGTTCGTATGATGAATATGAATGTTTGTACCCAAGTCATGTCATGTCAAATGTTTATATATTTATTTAAGTATGTCTATCCGTTATCTAGTAACCATAGTACAGGCTCTGCCTAGTTTGGCACTGGATAATTGGTGTGAATGTCTGAGATATATTTTTTTTATTTATTTAATTCGGGTGTCGGGTAAAATCGGTTATATTCTAGTAATAGACTATAAATAGACTAAGATCCGGGGCTCATTCAATTGAGTAACATGTAATCTCTCAAGGAATGTAGTTGTGTTTATTGTAATTGAACTATATAGAGCGGTTAATACCACCATAAGTATTTTTGTATATTCTATACCTATATCTGTGAATAAATGAAACAACAAATAAATGAAAAATTTCCTAAATTTGTTATTTATTTGTTAATTATTGTTATTATGTTATGCTTACTGAATGACACAAAGTCATATTGTATTTACAAAACAATCAAAAAATGAGTGTAAAACAATGGGCTAAGGCTTATTTTGCTTTAACTTCAAGAAAAGTAAGAAAATAACAACAAAAAAATTCCTGATTTTGTTTTGCTTACGATGGATATCAATGGAAAACTCAAAAGACAACGATTTGCTTAAAGAAAACCTTCTTGCATATTTTGACATTTTGACGAACAGTCAGTGCCCATCTATCGAGGCAACAATTTATGTTTCTTTAAAGAGCTATTACAGCTACTTATATAAAACCGAATCAATTTTTTTTATAATTAGTTACTGCTTGTGAAATGTGTCACGTTTTAAGCAAAGTAAGGCCCAAATTGTGTTACAAGTAAACACGTTTAACATAAACGTGTGACACGTTTTCGCAAAGTTCCTGATAAACAGAAATTACAGGTTCAAAATTTACATACAGACTCGTTTGACAGTGTAACACTTCAAACTTTATGAATACTTATCTAAAACAATGTTTGAACATCCCACGTCTTAAGCCCCATTCGGAAGTCTGTTTATTAAATCTGGTTTGAATTATTGAACGCTTAGAGCAACACGGGACTGCCTTGGCGGTTTTAGGGTTCCCTACTTCAAAAGGAAAAAAGGAACCCTTATAGGATCACTTCGCTGTCCGTATGTCTGTCTATCAAGACCCTTTTTCTTAAGAACGCGTGAAGGTATCAAGTTGAAATTAATATCAAATACTTAGGTGGGCAATCCCTTGGATTTGTAAAAAGAATTAAATTCTAAGACAACGCAATCAAAAGATACGGCCGTTTATGCCGCATATTTTGACACTCGCAAGGGAATCAAAACCTATAGGGTACATCCCGTTCCCGCTACCTAGAATCATGAAATTTGGCAAGAAGCAATGTCTTATAGCACAAGTAAAGGGAAACATCCGAAAACCATAAAGTAAAGTTACACTACAAAAAAATGTGCGGTTATAAACTTATTTGCAGTTGTTAAACTGACCGCGGCCTATGTCGATGTATGGAGACAACATTTTTCCATCGACAAAGTTAAGTTTGTCCTTCAATCTAGTTTATTTTCGTTAGAGCAATGTTTGGTATTTTCATAGAAGTTTGTCACTTGGCCGGTTTTTTTTCTGATGCTAAGCGTTCAGTGAATTTTCGCAGAGATCCACGCACACATCTCCTCTATACAAACGAACAGATTAATATAATTACCATAATTTACGCACACACGCAAACGTGAACGGACAGACTTGTGCGCTTGTATTTGTAGCAGATAATTAAATTTGCTGAATATTGTAACTCTCTCCCAGTACTGCTTTATGACTGAGCGCACCCAAACGTGCGTAACAAACCGGGAAAGTTGAAAATTGGGACCGTCTTCACATTCGTTTCCACTTGCCGGGTGTAGGCGAGCAATTATGAAGACAACATTTGCATGCAAATCATTCAGGCGCAGAACTGCGTGTGATGGACTGCGTTAGGAAAAAGCCGCTGGTCAGTCATCAGTGAATGTTAATGGTAGAAAGAGAAACCTATAGAATAGTGGTTGGCGTGCCACAGAAGAGACAGAACGATATAGGGTGGTGTTGCCATGTCAACTCTTTTACCCAGGTATTAAGTAATCCAAAGTTTTCAGGTAGCTACCGAACTAGTTTTTCCCGTTTAAGGTGGAAAAAAATAAGGATAGGACGATTTACAAATATAACATCCAGACCGCGATCAATGTACAGACTTGCCTGTCCCCAGGGAGTCGAACCCTCGACCACCGCCGCTGGAGTCAAACGGCCAAGCCACAAAGCCAAAGTTGCGGTCGATAAGCAAATACTGTAATTTGTAGAATAAAACTAAAAAGTTAGATAAAAGTAGAATTACTTATTTAAAAATATATTTTTTAAGGATCTCCAAAGTTTGCGTTTAAAAATACAACACTAAAAATAATGACTAAACTTTAGCAATATAAAAAAGTTAAAAGAATATAGCTGGTATGGTTTAAGAATAAATAGCTTAAAACTAATTTTACTGCCTAACTTTCGCAACGTAATGGAAGAAAATATATATATAAGTATAGGTAATACAAATCTAGATACTAGAATCTAGATAATAGATAGAATAAAACTACCTACCTATGTAAGAAAGGGGCTTTACTCCGTAAGCAATCTATACTCTATACATATAATAAAAGAGTAGAAAAAACAAAAGAAAAGCGAATCTGTACATTAAAGTAAAAAAAAAAATTTCACTGCCCGGACGTTACTGAAGACCAGTAGAGTCCAAAAATATAATTAAAAAATTTCTTATCTGTCTGTATGTATGTATGTATGTACGGGCTAATCTTGGAAACTGCTGAACAGAATTTGACGGCGTTTTCACTGTTTAATAGCTTTGAGTTCGGGCCTCATACTGGTATAAGTCATATCTCAATAAAATGTCAGGATGCTGATATGCAAGTTGACCTCTCATTTCATATCATTTGTATGAAAGTGTAGTTCAACATTACTGGACTTTGCAAGAACTTGACAGAGATGTTTTAAAGCTCATTTATAGATTTATTTTAGCTGATGTATTTCAGGTATTTCCACAAGTCTCGATACAAAAAGTTCGCTATTCGATAATTAGTGGCCCTGTATTAGACCGGTGATCGTCGACAATGTCAATATCGAAGCTGTTCAGGAGTACGTCTGCCTAGGACAGACAATATAGTTGGGTAGGATCAATTTCAAAAGTTGACAGAAGAATCCAGTTATGGTGGGCGGTATTCGGAATACTGCATCAAGTCTTTACGTCACCTATTCCACAATGTTTAAAGACAAAAATCTTTAATCAGTGCGTCCTGCCTGTCATGATTACAGCGCGGAGACGTGGACACTGATGGTGGGCCTGATTCACAAGATTCAAGTGGCTCTGCGAGCTATAGAGAGGGCAATGCTCGGGGTCTCTATGAGGGATATGATTCGTAATGAGGAGATCTGATGAATAACGAAGGTGACCGACATAGCCGAAAGAATTAGTAAGCTGAAATGGCAGGTCACATCTGTCGTAGTACCGAACGGCCGTTGGGGCAGACGGGTTCTAGAGTGGGACGCGACGTCCCACGCGCAGGGTGGGACGCCCTGTGCCCAGTGTATGGACGACCTGAAGATGGTGGCCGGAAGCGGCTGGATCTGTAGGGCGTTGTGGCATTCATTGGGGAAGGCATGTCCAGCAGTTTGACAGACATTTTGTTGTACAGTTAATTGGATATGCAACATAGGAAGGGAATAGGAGGGAATAAGTCGGATGGAAAAGAATAGAGGGATTAGGGTAAGAGAGGAAAAATGGGGGGGCAGTGGTAAATAAAGGGTGTAGGAAGGGGTGGGTTAAGGGAACGGGGAGAGGTAGGAGTAGGGAGTGGGGGAAAGGGTTTTCAACGTTGTGGGAAGGGGATGGAGAAGGAAAGAAAGAAAGTATGGAAAGGACAAATTGGAGGGGGGAGGGGGGAAGGAAATATCACCTAATTTGCACAATATTAAAATATATTTTTTTTTTATTGATTATTTGATAATCTTTTAATTCATGATAAATGTAAATGTTAACTTTATTTTAAATAAAACGGGGCCAAGTGCGAGTCGGACTCGCCCAGGAAGGGTTCCGTAGCAGCAAGTAACATAATATAAGAGTTATTGTAGTTCGTTGTAACTTTGATCGATGTTTTAATAATAGTATTGTGGTTTACGATTTATGACGTATTAAAAAAACTACTTACTAGATCTCTTTCAAACCAATTTTCGGTGGAACTTTGAATGGCAATGTACATCATATATTTTTTTAGTTTTATTATTCTCTTACGGGGGGGGGGGGGGGGGGACACATTTTACCACTTTGGAAGTGTCTCTCGCGCAAACTATTCAGTTTAGAAAAAAATGATATTAGAAACCTCAATATCATTATTGAAGACTTATCCACACGTATGGGTTTGATGAAAAAAAAATTTTGAGTTTCAGTTCTAAGTATGGGGAACCCCCAAAATTTAATGTTTTTTTTTTCTATTTTTGTGTGAAAATCTTAATGCGGTTCACAGAATACATCCACTTACCAAGTTTCAATAGTAAGTTCTTATAGTTTCGGAATAAAGTGGCTGTGACATACGGACGGACAGACAGACAGACATGACGAATCCATAAGGGTTCCGTTTTTTGTCATTCGGCTACGGAAACCTAAAAAACTGTGGTCCAACGGGCGAAACCGCCGCCGGAACGCTAATTTTTACCCGACTACAAAAAAGGAGGTTCTCAATTGGATAGTATGTTTTTTTATGTATATTAATATTTTTAATGCATAACCAGATTAAAAGATTTCTTTTAGGATTTAGTAACACGTAATACATAAGAATGTGTAATGTTAAGTTGTCCACGCGGACGAAGTCGCGGGCAACAGCTAGTCAAATAATAAAAGCCGTTATGTGACATAATATTCTAATTAGAGATGAAACGGAGAGTAATTTGGCCGGATACCGGATATCCGGCCGTGGGATATCATACAATTTCTAATTCAAATTAACATTAAAACTAATTCAGCTCAACCAATTTCGAAAAAAATCTAAGTCTACATTTTGGTAAGTCTACATTTTGGTAGTCCATACCTACTGGAACAACTTTTACATGAATTTTGCCAGATCAATGGATACTGCCGAAAGATAATACGCCAGGAGGTTCTAGAACAAGCAATGTTTGATCAAATTGATTACAGCGGTTTTTGACAAAATGGCAATTTTCTACGATTGTAGTAAGACAGCTACATAGCTCACATTAAAAGCCAGAGGGAAACTACCAAGAATCGTCTGATGAATTTAGTCTGTTCAAATTTTGCTATCAACCAAACTAATTGTTTAGACGCTAGAGAAAAAGTGACCGATGGACCAACGGAAATTCTTGGGAAAATGGTTTTTGAGATACCTACTGAAATTAGAAATAGAACACATTTTTGGACAAAAAAACACGACACACCTCGCTTCGCTCGAAAATAAAAACAGTTTTATGTTATGTGGTTTTAATGTTATTTTCCCTATATCCATAAATCAATTTGTCAGGGTAAATTTTACTATCCGGTATCCGGCCGGATATTGGATTACTATCCAGTATACGGCCGGATAGTAAAACTAGGCTGGATATGCCGGATACCGGATAGTTACCGGATATCCGTTTTATCTCTAATTCTAATAAACGTTTGGCGTCTAACTACGCTACGATAGTACCCCCCGGCCCGCCTACCTAGCGTGATTTTTAGAGCATAAACCTACTTCTTACTTCGGGATAGTCCAGCAGTGACCTTGTTATAAGCAAATTTTAATCATATGCCATAGGCAGAGAACCTAATAAATAAAAATATAAACTTCGCGTGTCTGTACATTAATTCATTTTTGAAACATAATTTGGGTGATAAAAGATAAGTAATAGAATAGAATACTGGAATTTTTATGTATTTGTCCGTGTTGTAAAGAGAGAAAAGTAATTAATACTAAGGAAGATTTACTTAAAAACCCTGAAGTCACAGCTAGTAGGTACTAAATATTATCACAGGACTTTCGATGAAGGAAAATAACGTAAGATAACCAGCATATACTAGATAAGAACCTCAAAGGTTTTATATATACTAGACTATATACCTTGGGAGAGGACTATGTCCAACAGTGGATTCTTTCGGGCTGATGATGATGATGAGACTATATAGTATATAGGCCGAAGTTATGTACCTAAATATTCAAAGTCAGAATTTCTGACGTTTAACCTCTTCAACATACAGTCGGAGATCAAGCTAAAGGACTGTTAGAGCAATGTGGTAGTTACATAAAGTAGCACTGCAATTAGAAGTTGACATTGGGTATTCCGTATTCTATGGTTTGATATTCCCTCCTCCCTCAATGCATCTTAAGTCCCGAAGCCCCCCCCCACCCTCTAGGTATTGTATTAATTGTCTATGACCCATGTCCAACTTTTAAAAATCCGAGTTTTGTCCGACAGCAAACCATAACAGTCCGTTAGGTGTCCAACTTCATTTAATAAATTCCAAAATTATTTTTAGCCAGAATTTACAAAGCAGCAATGACATTACATTTTTATATGGGTGCCCTAAAAGATTTGAGTTATGACGTCATTAAAATTTCGAGCGCTGGGTGAAGGCATTCCTGATGTTTTCACGACCGCGTGGTTATAAACATATTTTTGTATATTTTATGAGATGTATATGGTGTTTATTTTTATATAGATATATCTGTACGGTGATGATGTAGTGTTGAAAACTGCATCAGTGGTGGTGATTATCATATGTACTTAAATACCTAGCAGACTGCAACTGGATAAATAGTCCAGATATCCCACTAATAGTCTACAACTTGAATTATACAGTTACATTTTCTGTGCCACTTATCTAAAAACTCCCACTATTCTTAATCGTATGGTGAATCGCGGGATGTGTCAACAGTCGATCAAATTAACCACTCATTCGCACAAATCGTTTTGCTTCGCAATTGCAGAAATTTTATCATGCGGACTATTTTCAATTATATTAATTACTAGCTGTGCCCGCGTCTCCTCTTGCGTAGACTACAGAATTATTCCCCTCTTCTGCTCCTGTTCCCGCTCCCGCTTCCACTCCCGTTTCCGCTCCAACTGTCACCGCTACCTCTAACCCTCGCTCCAAATGTAGTCCTAACTCATAGAAATCTGAATTCCGCCGAGCATCACACTTTGTTGTATGTATAGTATATACTAACGTAATGTGAATTTATGAAAACTATAAATTCTCATAACTTTTAATTGAGTAAGCCGATTGCGATGAAATAAAGACTAAATGTTACTCCGAATTAAGCCTCATCATTTTCTGAAATTGGTTTAGTCGTTTTTACGTAATGTGTGAACAAACTGACAGACAAACAGCCTATAATCCAAAAAAATATCTTATGTGTTCTCTTTACTTATCCTTAGACACCCAATTATTTTTAAATATATACAATGTACAGACACGCGAACTTTTATAAGATTTTTCAAACACGAGACAGGTATACCTTGAAAAAATTCTCCGTTTGGATACGAACCACAAGCTTTTTTTATATTCTCAGTAAATATATTTTAAACGTCACGATGTCATTTCAAAAGGAAATTCTGGCTCTTGTTTAATAAAAATTTAAAACAAAACGCCCTCCATCATCGAGGTAAATTCACTTCGGTCATTAGTGAGCTTTTCAAAGCCTTTTGTAAAAATGCTTTTAAATAGAAATACGGTGAAAATGACCAGCTCTAAATGAAGAGCGATAAAATCTACGAAGGAAGAAAAAGGAATTGCAAAGCCAGAAGCGGGCTCAGGAGTGGGCGACGTGGGACGTGGGCCACCTTTATACGGCCTCGCGGTCCGATGGGCCTCGCGCCTCGAACGTTTATGCATCACACACAGCTTTTATTCATGAAAAATATTTAAGACTAGCTGTGCCCGCGGCTTCGCTCGCGTGAACTACAGAATCCGCCCCCGTTCTCTTCCCATTTCTACTTCCACTCCCACTCAGACTCGAGACTCTCAATATCCCAATCCCAATCCCAACCTCAACCCCATCCCTATCCCCAAAAACTAAATTTCACTCAATCCCATACGCGCCGCGCCGTTCGCCGCGCCGCGGCCGTTGACCTCGCCCATATGTTGAACATGCTCGTACGTTCGAGAAATATCGCATTTTTTTATCAAAATATTCGTAAAAAAGATATGTTTTTTTCATGAATGATTTCTAAATGTGATACTGAGTTACTGGAAGAAATATTAACAGTCGTTTTATTAACATCCGATATAATGGCTTTTAGATAAATTTACTTTATTAATATCTCAGGTTCTAAGTGGCACATCAAGATGAAACATGCACAAGATTTTAAGTTAGACCACCAGCAAGACAACTGTGAAGACTGCATCAAATTTCATTCAGTAGTTTTTGCGTGATGCGGTTTCAAACATACATACATACAGATAGACAGACAGACAAATTCAAAAAAAAATTTTTAGCTTCTATTGGCCCTATAAAGACCCCTCATACATTTTTTTTAATATCTCTCATGTACAGACATAGACCAGTTACAGTTTTATTATGAAAAATATTTAAGAAGTACACTTTCAACTTTGGCTGTTCTATTTTGTCTATTGAAGCAGATAACAACATCTAAGCTGGATTACGATACAGTTATAATGTCCGAAACAAACAGAAGGCGACTGCGTGGCGAAGGCGTGGCGAAGGCGTGGCGAAGACGTGGCGGTAGCGGTATACTTCATACAATACTTCATACGCTTCCCGCGGACGTACTGTGTGTGAAGTGACACTAAATGGAACAATACAAAATATCGAAGCTAGCCTCCGCCACGCATTGACTTTCTGTGCGCTTCGGCCTTTAAGAAGTTCAGTAAGACTAAAGCAGGAAATTTCAGTTTATTTATGGTTAGTTATTATTTAATAATGTTAGTTAACATTTGTATTATTACTAATAAAAATTTAAGTTTAAAAAAAATCTCTATAATAAATCCATGCCCACATTAAATTTTGGTCTTGCCCCGTCACTGGGCAAGGCGCTAATGTAATGAGAGTGCACACTACCGTTTGTGCCGGAATACCTGAATGTTCCTGACCGTTCCAGAAATGTTAGCTTTTCATCTCAAAGAATGTTTTACTTGAGAAATAGGTGTGCATTTGTCAAGCAGTGCCTCGCTCGGTACTAACTATGTAATCTGACATTGAAATGACAATTTAATTAAAAGTAAAAACGCCTCGTTGCCTTAGTAACTTGGTTATTGGATTCGAGCGGTAGAGGTCGTGGGTTCGATTGCCACTTAGAACAGATAACTTTATTTATTTATTTTATAGCACAGCTAGTGCTCGGAGCTCCGCTCGCATGGACTGCAGAATCCACTTAATTCCCACTCCCACTTCCGCTCAGGCTCCCGCTCCCTCTCCCGATTTATCGGCAACCGGAATCAAGCCGGAACTTTCTTCTAAAGTTGTCCACACACTGCCATAGGAGCGGAGGTGGTAATCTGTAACCTTTCATACTGATTCGAACAATACAAAAAACCGCTTACGCAACGCTACCGCCTCCGCGGTCTATCTTAGACCCATCTTAGACATAGTATTAGGGATCCGCAAAAAGTATCGATACCTGAGTAGTATCGATGCTTTCGTTACGATACCAAGTATTTTCGTACTCGATACTTTTGATACGATACTTTACTAGGTATCGATACTTCGTCACATACTCGATCTTTTTAGTGTACCGATACCAGACCTGCTTTGTTTTGAGAATCGCCCAGCGCCAGGGATGAGAATACGCCAGCGCTAGCTCCGTATGCGTGTGTAAATGCGGCAAACCGCATTGTATACTCATAGAGTGTTATCTCATTACCGTTCTCTTCTTTCTTGCTTTGCTGGTGCATAACGACCCTCTCGGTAGATAGATTTGGGGGAAACCCCTATCTTATTAAAATATGATGTCATTGTATGGAGACAAATTACTTTTTATGTCTGATTTTGGTCTAATTGCAGTGATGGGGTTTAAAAAATAACCATATTTACATCTACCATTAGGTCAATGTATGTTGTAATAAATGAATTGAGACGGAATATTATTAATGGTATTATATATATTCTTTATTGCACATCTTAAAACTAAATACAGTAATAAATGATGTGTACAAAGGTGAGCTTATCTCTAAAAGAGATCTCTTCCAGCCAACCTTGCAGGTACTTTTATTATTATTAATTTTGAGTCACGGTTCATATTCATATCATTTATTTATTGGTTTCATAGGAGATGAAAAAAGTACTCGTTACTGAGTAGTATCGATACTTTTGATTCGATACTAACGCCGGTATCGATACTTTTAATGCGATACTGGTATCGAGTAAAGTACCGATACATTTATTTTTTTGCGTATCCCTACATAGTATAATATAAAGTCTACTGTTTGAGGTCGTAAGTCCATGTGTTGTACTCATTTAGCAATCATTTCCTACTTTGCTCATATGCAAAGAGGATATGGGATATAACCATATACACCGATGTGCACAGAACACCAAAGAGAATGTAAGTTTTCAAAACACAATACAGGGCTCATCTAGGATCAAGATTGGGGCGAGCTTGGAGCTCATTATGTCTGTGGTTCTGACTTATTTTCTTTTCAACGTGGTTTTTCCCCGTCATTGAAGGCAAGAGTTGTTGCCCATACAGCCTAGTACGCGGTGCGGAATTCAGCTAGTTTTGTAAAGGATTCGATTGAGAATTAGATTAGAACCAACACTTCGCAAATATATGTTAAATTTTAAATTTTGTACACATTTTTTATCACTTAAATTACTTAGTAAAATTACCTAAATTATCTATCTTTCGCTAAATGTATAAATAAGATCGCAGGTAGAATTTGCAACGAAGAAAATTCCATATTATATCCCTTAACACGTTTTGGGGTAATTGGTTCTATATTAGAAGCGCGCATCTCGGACAGCACAACCTGTATATATAGCATATACATTCTATATAAAATCCAAATATTTTTTTTATTTTAACTGAATCGATAGATTTACATACAACAAAATCAAATGTTACTATCCGTGTTACATCACTATTTTCTCTTGATTCGTCTGTCTGTATGGTGGTGGCGTAGTTTTTAGATTATAAAACAATTTATTGTTATTAGACTGATTTAGCGATATATAAAGATGAAGAGAGTGATATTTATCTGTTTATTATCGCTATCGGTGTGCCTCAGCAAGCCAAGCGACCAGCAACGTGAGTAATTAATACGCAATCTGGCACCAATTGAAATTACATTCAATCGAATTTTTCTCACGACATAATATGCGTATTTAGCAATGATGTTATCGTTAAACCTCCAAAATTAGCATTATTCACGTTTCAATCTCTTTTTCTATAATTTTCTAATATTTTTTCTGTTTTTTAATCTACGTGTCAGTCTAGAATTAGTGGTGATAGGAACTTATCAAATAACTACGCCATAACTTTTTTCAACAAGGAAATTCCACGAATTGGTTATACAATCTAAGCTCTTGTCATTGTGAGCAGCCAAAAGTATATCGTCGTTTCTAAAATACCTCCTGTGTTCAATTTCTTGGTAGGTTTTTTTTAAATTTTATAGCCTCTATGAGTAACAAAGACTGAAACAAGGTGTTAGAAACACAACAGAAAAACGTACCACATTAGAGGTCTTATAAAAACAAAGACTAATTATGTTACTCTACTCAAATTACCCAATATGGCGAAATTTCAATGATATAAATTAAATGCAAATATTGCACAATTAGCTTCGTTAATTATGAGAACAAACTATTGACCGAGGCAACAATGCATCAGCAACATGCAATGAACTCATCATTTGTGTATGTTTTGTATTACCTTTTATTTATTTGAAGTATGTGTTCTGTTTGGGTATTAGAACCCTTTTGGTGCATATTCTGTACATAATTTGACTTCATATCATTTTTACTTCCGTAATTACAGTGATGTATGATGTTCAACTGTCTGTACTTATAATATCAGTGTAGATAACATGACCTTTGCTGGCTACATAACATAAGACAGCAATAGAACATTATTTTGTCTTTTATATATTTCTTGATTAAGAACGGTCAGAGTGTACAAAAGGGGACGCTATTGAAAAATTTAGTTGTTTTCATGTGCCTATGCTGTATGATATACCAAACTGTGTCAAGAATTTCTTTATTTGTTCTATGAGACTTTCCTTGAAGCCAAATTTCAAGGTTCAAGTTCAACAGGAAGTACCCTTATGTCATTCAGTCTGTTAGTCTTATCAGTATGAAAATACATTTTAATAGGCTGTATCTTTTTAATGCATTGAGTTCTTTTACACACACTCATTTTTTTAAACACACTGGTCTTCAAGTATTAATTTCCACTTGATACCTCTAGCTTTACGTAAGAAAAAGGCGATGGACAGAAAAACAGATGGACGGACAAGAAAGTGATCCATAAGCATTGTTTTTTTTTTTTTCATTTAGACTAATAAAACAAACATAAGTTGACACATCATGACACAGAAAATGAATTAACTTACCTTCACTCCTTATTATTTTTATATCTTTTATAATATACTAGCTAGCACCTGGCTTCACCTGCCGGGATATTTAAAAAGCTTAGTGGTTGCCCACCTCATATCTTCTAGATCCAAAGTTTGAGCTGTATTCTGATAGGTCAGTCGGTTATCCAGGGTATCCTTTTATATTGACGGCCGCTAATATCAATCAACAGCCTATTAAACACAACATATCAATGCCAGTACACTGTACTCTCAACAAAGGCAAATGTAGTTCACCACTCTAGCCCAGTGCGGGTTTACATGCACTTCTTAGATAGCCAGGAAGACCTGGTGTCACTTTGGCCCTTCTGAATCTTTTGAGCCAAACCCCTATCCACCAACAGTGCCCCAAGCCAATTTGGTGGACTTCACATATGCCTTAGAATGTCTTCTTTAGTGAAAGTTTCCTTAAGACAGCTTCTGCTACCAAAAAGCCTGTGGAATTATAAATTACAGTAATTTGGTTTCGAAAAAACTCATTGATACAGGCGAGGTTTAAACCCACAACCTCATAAATGTGAGGCGAGGCGAGCACACTGCCAACTAGTCTACCACTACTTATGTGTAGATCAAATCTTAAAATTACAAATATAATGCTGTGCCATTTTGTGTTATTCTTATGACAGTAGTTGTAGGAACTAGAAATACAAGTTATCGATTTAGGAAGTCAATGAACTTTTCCTAAAAATTTAGATCTGGCAAGAACAGCATTTTTGTTTTTTTATAAAATTTTATATGTAGTGAATGAATGATGCACAATAAAGAATATTTGAATTTGAACACTATATTCAAGTTTACTTTGTGATTTTTAATCTATCTATACCATATCATAGGGTACAAGTCACCATTGTATCAGAAATCAGTAAAATACAAAGATATAAATAGCCTTTACTTTCGAAATTATTATTCTTAATACTGAGGATTATTTATAAGATATCTCTTATTTCGGATTGCTTTCTGGCAATGCCTCCTCCAATTCTCCTCAAAAAATATGCGAAGGTTTATTTGTTGCTCAATCATTCCTTATAGGCAGAACTGGTGACAGCTTATATGTATACTGGAATAAGGAATAAAATATAGGCTACTTTTACCAGAGGACAATAAAGTTCTGATTTATTCTCCTGTCTTGGCAGAAAAAGAACGTTTTGCAAATCATAACTACAATTTATTGTATTAGGTTTTGTTATATCCTGCAATATTACTTAAAATAAATAAACAATGAACCCTACTCTGAAGGACAAGCTAAAATTAGACATCCCTATCAGATATAAACTTTGATTCATAGATCTAATTGAATTCTGCAACAGACTGGCTGCCAGCAAGCATCCACTTAAATTTTCTATTTGTCCACTGGGATGGATGTTGACCTCTCTTAATCTCCATCTGTATAATCTTATTTGATTTTATAGAAGTTTTTTGGCTATTTGTTTTAGCACTCAAATTATATACCAAGCTGTTGAACCTTACAATCTTTCAATGACTGACATGTCTAACAACAGCAATTGCAGAACTATCATCATTTAACATTAAGGAGCCATAAATACAAATTGTGACTGTATCTGTGTCATTGCCCGATTGTCTTTCATTTATAAATCCGGTGTCAAGTTCACTTAATTTAGTGCATTATGCAGTCAGAGTATCATGCCACAATCATTGGCTCTTTGCTTCCAGTTACATTTGAGTGAATTTGACACCGGACTTATAAATGAAAGACAATCAGGCAATGACACAGATACAGTAAACGTGGCACCCTTGAGCTGGAGTATGTCCCGCTTTATATTTTCCAAATGGATAAACTCATCCATTTTAGGGTATTGTTTTTCGTGAATTGTTTTAATGATTGTAAATTCAATTCATTTACAGCTCTACCGGCTGCGGCACAGACACCGAATGTTCCTCCGGTTGATGCTAAGGCTCCGCCACCTAAAGCAGCTGAACAAACCCCAATAACAGTCCCAGGTCATAATGATACACAAACTACAGAATTAGCAAAAGCCGGTGTTCAACCTGCAACTGCAACTCCGGCGGCAGCTCCAGCAATCCCGGCAGCAAATGAAGCTAAACCAAAAGACGAGGCTAAACCAGATGAGAAAGATAACAAGACGAATAATGAGAAAAAGGATGCACAACCACCTCAAGCCAAAGACGATAAAGTAAATCCACCTAAAGACGATAAAAACGCTATTGCCAGTGGAACTGCTGATAATAAAAATATTGAAAACAACAAGACGAAAACTGATGGTAAAGGTGACGACAAGGAAGTGACAACCCAGAAGACTGAAGTAACGACCAAGGCGGCCGTAACTCCTGGAGACATACATGTTCAAGCAAGAGGGTAAGTTTATAAATAACTTTGTTTTTTGGATGACTTAAATATAAACAACCTTTTTCAATTTAAAGTGATACAGTATATTTGAAACCCTGATTCCCAAACTGGATAAACTGTATTTCAGTTCAGGATTCAGTGGGGAAGACCCCATTACATTTATGGCAAAATTGTAACGTCTATGTCATAATAAACGTGGAAGGCATTAAATACTCAACTACAATGACGAAACTACTATAAGACGACCTGAGGCCTTAAACTATGGCCACTGTATTAAAAAAACAGCAGTAACACACATAGGAGGATTAAGAAGAATGCCCAAAAGTGGGTCTAAGATGCGTCTTTACCATTCGTGTACCAAAAATATTGGTCTGAATTATGAATCCCCAATTTTTTTTTAATGCTAATGGAATAGGGAGTTTAAATCTATTTATCTAATCTATTTTAACGAGTCTAAGGACGTTATCATACTAGCGGTTTGCGAGCGGATTCTGGGCGGAGCGGGCACGCAGCGAATACGTCGCGGACCCGTGGCGGATACGCAACATTTTCGTCGCGTGTGCGCAGCGAGTTTACGACGTGTGCTGTACTCTCAGTAACAAAATAGATTTTTTCACCCAAATACATAATGTAAACAAACGGAGACAAAACAGGTGTTCACATCATATTGGATATGACGTCACAGTACAAAACCATAGTTCATATCAATAGTGAGGTTCAACGAAATCCATTTAGCAAATTGAATTATCGATATTTCGGTTACGTAACAATATTTTCATAAATATCTTTAAATCAGTATAAATACCGTGTTTCCAGTCAGTAAATCGCGCCAGTAACTGAAAGGCAGTATCAACTATGGTTGACAAATATCAATTATAAATATATATCGATTTTAATTCTGCTTTCACTACTCTAGTTGAAAAGATGCCGGTCGGCCGGCGGAAATCAATCAACGTTTTTATTTTATGTTATTTTTAAACTCCCTATTCCATTAGCTTTAAAAAAAATTTAGGGGATTCATAATTCAGACCAATATTTTTGGGCATTCTCTTTTGCATTCGCATCGGAAGAAACCGCGTCTCTCCACTGGGTCGAGCCGGGCGACCTATTCTGAACCCATAAAGTTTTTCAGGAATCCGCCAAAACGGAAACCATAAGAAGGCTTTATTTTCCGTCTGTCTGTTCGGATAACTAAAAAAAATATTTAGTAACTAATCCCATACTTCGTTCAACTTTGTTTCTTTGAATACACTTTGTTCAACTTGCGTTTTCTTTTTCCAGTTTCGATGGACCAAGCTTCATCGGTGGCATTATATTGACTCTGGGTCTTCTAGCAATCGGTTTCATGGGTTTCAAATACTATAAGAACCAAACCGAGAGAAACTACCATACTCTCTAATCTAAACTATAAGTTTCACCTCTATAACGTAAGTGCACCTGTCTATAAGTTTTATGTATTATATAAGTATATACCTATCCCATAATCTTTGGCGCTTGATTTGGGTGGTAAATGTCTGTTCAAACTTTGTTGAAAGACATAAAAATACTTTTTGTTTTTGGTATGAACATTTTTCGAGTGGATGCTTCAAATTGCACTTACACACCCGAATTAGAGTCAATTCGCGTAGTGTCCATGCGTCTATTAACAAAGTATGGATTGACAAGTCAGTGTACTTTTAAAGATCTTACAGTTCATGAACGGCACAGCTTTAAACTTAAAAGCATGCTAAAATTAATAACATAGGGCAGAAAAAAATATCTATGTTACCAATCGTTACGCACTAATAATCATCAATGTGTGCATATGTACTCTAAGATACTGACATTCCGATTACCTGCCGCTCCACTCCTCGCGAAAAGTAGAGGGGCGCGCCATCGTGAATTGAATGATCTATACCCTGCTAAGAGCACCAAAGATATGGTCTAATTAATATGTTTTATTTAAAAGAGATATAGAAAAAAAAGGATCTTGTTTATAATTTGAAGTGCACTTATTTCTTATAATTTTAAGTGACAGGGTTTAAGTTTGTATATTTTTTTCTCATACATTTTATGTAGTTTAGTGGTGGCAGTCAGTTTAGCTTATGATTTTACTTCTCGAATTTATAAGTGTATATTATTTTTATATGCTGCTGATGTGTAAATTTGCATTCTAGGTTTATAATTTCGGCATTTACCTCACTGATTTTGCATGGGTTTGAATTTTAGCGTAATCTTAAAAGTTGTGTGAACAGAACACACACCTTTAGTTGTAATGTAAGTAAGAAAAACACTGCAAAATGTGATCTGTAAATTCTCAAATTGATATTATATCACTGAAATTATTGTAATTCAAGTATTATATATTCAAAATGGCAAAGTTTTGAGATTTATATGGGAAGTTAGAAATATTTTGAGTGCAATTAATGTTTAAAGAAACGGTGCCATTCTGGTTTAGAAAAACAGTTGCCCCATTTATTGTTTCAAATTACATTAACAGCTAGCTTGGATACACACTGAAATTTCGACAAAGAATATAGTTCTATAAGTATATTGCTATTTTAAGTGTTACTATAAGGAACACATGTGATGATGAAAATAAGGGTCTAAATTAGTACCTGTATTGGTTCGGCACAATCAAGTCGCTATAGAATCTCAAACGAGTTCCTAAATTATTATTTTGCAATCAAAAACCTCTTATAATAAGAGCTCGCGGTTTGCAATTAAGTTTATTTTTTTTGTTTAGGCATTTATTAAATAATCGCATTTACTCATTAGAATGAATCTCTACTTATTTCGTATGGTGGTCGCTTAGTGTTGAGTAACAGTAGATGGTGCCAGTAGAAAAAAAAGGATTTTTTGTAAAAAAAAAATGAATTTGTTTAGCTGAAATTCTCGATTAAAATCAAATTCGCTGGCCTTCTGACTATCACTCAAAGTATCTCATCATTTGCGACAAGATTTATCCTTTAATAAGCTATTTTTTTAGCATTAAGAAAGTTGGTGCAAATAAATACATCGTCTGTATATAGGTACATAGTTTGCATTAAGTATTCTATGGTTTGGGTCACCAGACAAAGTTGTTAATTTATATATATTACTATTATGACTGCAGTTTTTATGTACACGGGTAAAAACGAACCACGTCATAAATTATTGGCTACTTTAAGTGGTATTTGTAGTTAGAAGGCCAACGAAATTTTTTTTTCCTAAAAAAAATGACTAAACAATTTTTTCTACTACTGAGTGATTAGAGGAGCGCTTCAACCGCCGTCATTATCCTCACTCCCAAAAGTTGATGAAAAAGAATATATTTAAATATTTCACCAGTGCAGAATCTGAGCACGGATCAGAAACTTAATTTATAATAAAAACTATGAACTGGTGTTGTCTCTTCTACTTTTAAAGGGGAGGATAATGACGGCGATTGAAACGCTCGTATATTCACCCAGTAGTCGAAAAAATAGTTTTGTCATTGTCAACCCTACTGGCGCCATAGTTACTGAACCCGTGAGCGGCTTACTCTTCGACGTACTCTTCTTTGTGCCGAACCAATGTTAAATTTTTTTTGTTATTTAACACGCTCGTTACGTAAGCAAACTGGAGAAAAGTTGATTCCATCCTAAAGTGCTCTTAAATCTGAACTATTTATGGATAGATGATCAAAAAAGGTTTATAAACCAAGAGATTTTCCTATCATATGTAACGCTACTTCTCATGTCGCCGTCAACAGTTATGTTAATAAAGATAATATAAAAAAAAAACATTCGTTATTTGATTTCATATTGTATATTTCACAACATAAATACAAAAGTAAAAATCATGACCTTGTGTTTTGTGAACAACAATTTAAATATATGCAAGATAAAAATCAACACAAGCTAACAATACGCCTTGTTAATTATAAATTGAATTTTTTTTGCTATTTTATAACAATGAGATCTTCACAAATAAACAATAACATGTTACAGCCTTGTTGATAATTTATAAATTGATTAATCCTATTTAAAGGTAATTACGAAATCGAGCAAGCAAATCATTCTCAATTTTTGGTAAATGTCTGATAAACTGCTTTGCTAATTTTAGGGCCTACCTTTTTGTTTACGTGGTCACTGTATTTCAGATCGGCTAATAGTGCCATTCCTTGTTTCTCAGTACACTTCTCGTATTCTTTTATTAGTAAGCTAGGTGTCCTGTACACTCTGGTTATTGCTAGAGCTTTCTCCACCGATAAACCTTTTAACTGAAGCAATAGTTTTATAAATGTATCTTTAACAGTTAAAGACTTGTTTTTCATTGATGCTTTATTGAAGAAATTGAATGTCATTAGTTCCTCGCCCTCAGGTTCCTTGTCGCATCCTATTAACCAGTTGTCCTGCAAAAAAAAGGGAATTAGCTTGTCTACTATTACAGTCGGCCAATTTAATTTCATCATCAGCCTGCATATATAGTCCACTACTGAACATAAGCTCCCCCAATGCCTCTTTTGGTGGGCTTTCCATTGGGAGATGTGCTATAATCACCACACTTGGCAGACGGATTGGTGATCGCAGTAATGATCTTAATATACACAGAAGAATGCTGCTACCCATCCCTGGTGCAATCCCTCAGGCGCCTTGATAACACCCATGGGAAAATTTGGGGCGGCCCTATTCTAAGCCGGGAACCACACGACCAATTTCTGACCTATAAAATCTTGCTATCCCTATTGCACTCACACAACCAACAAATGTAGTTTTTGTTGTCGTTATTATTGACAAATATATTAAGATTCTGTAATCATTAACAAATTTCACAATCAGTTACACTGACAACATTTTGAAAAAAAAAAACAGCCAAGACGCTATGAAAAAATTATAAATTCCAACACAAAAATTCACATCCTGCAAACAGGACAAAAAACTTAAGTCAGAAATTTTTGTCAACCGTACAGTAGTGACAGTATGCAGTAGTGAGATGATAGTGATAATGATAACAGCTAAAAATACAATGGCGCGGCATTTTCGCTCCATTAAATGGTTTACAGAACTGATATAATTATTTTTATTACAATAGTGAATTATTTTGCTTACTACCTATCTGTAGACTTGACAGCGCCTGGCATGGGTAAATAAGCATTACTGTGGAGTGACTGCTAGCGATATATCAAAATATATCCATAGTATCTATCATTTGAGGCGAACTAAGCAAAATTATAATAGAAGTGGTGTAAAATTAAGTCACCTTATACTCAACAGTCAATCTTTTAGTCAGGATCGCTAGAAATTTAACTGAATCAGTCAAAGAGTCAGTCATTTGTACTTTGTACCCATCTTGCACGCTTGTATTCGCTAAAGACTGCATTAATGACTGTATAGGAAGCCCTACATGTTTATTAGAACCATAGTTCTCTACCAAATAAATAACATTTGGCAGTCCACATTTCCTCAGTCTAAATTTTTGCTCATGGAACCTTCCATCTTTAATACTAGAAGCAAGATCATCCATTCTCTTCCTCTCTACGATATATGGAAGGACTAATTCTTGATCCTGATTGACTTTGTGCCTTGCTATCCAGGTATAATCACCAACTTTCAAGGACCTATATTCATGTTTCAAGTCTGGGTATTTAGTGAACTGGGTCACTGTTGGATCATTCTTCTTAGATACCCTGAAAAAAAAAACAACATGTCAAAATCCTATCAGTCAGTGATCATTGGTACAGATTGGTGTTTCCATGTTTTTAAGATATTTCAATTGGAGCATCATCAGCCAAAGCATGTCCACTGCTGAGCATAAGCCTTCCCAATAGAATGCCAACCTTGGTGCGCTGTCCATTGTGGGACCATACTTGGCAGGCAGATTGCTGATGCAGTAATGATCCCAATATATACAGGGAAATGCTGCCGCCCATCCCTGGCGCACTCCCTTACTCGCCTTAATGACACCCATGGGAAGATTGATTCGAAGCTGGGAACCATGCGGCTATCTAATAAATAAAATCATAAACTTCACGTGTCTGTACATTGAAGATATTTGCAAAAAAAAATTGGGGGGTCTAAGGATAAGTAATAGAAGATATTTCAATCAGTTTTTGAATTTTTATCGGTTTATCTGTTTGTGCGCGCATCACTTAAAAACTACTGATCTGATCTTGATGGACTTTTCACAGATACATAGTGCTTAATTCGGTGTAACATATAGGTTTTATTTCATTGCAATGGGTGCAGTCAATCAAAAGTTATGCGAATTTATAGTTTTCGTAAACTCGCATACAACAAAGAAGTGTAGGGTGTCAATGCACGACGGAATTCGTGCACGGTAGCGGGAGCGGGTCCATACCCGCTCCCGCTCACGAATTCCGTCGTGAATTGATACCATACCGATGTAATCAATCTGAGTTTTTGAAAACTATAAATTTGCTAAACTTTTGATTGAAGAGCTGGATCTGAAGCTGGATCTGAAGCTGGATCTGGACCTGGACGACGGGAGCGGGAGTGAGTGGGATTGAGAGTAATATTAAGTCTGAGTGGGAGTGGAAGTGGGATAGGGAGCGGAAGTGGGAAAGGAAGCGGATCGTGTAGTCCACGAGAGCGGAGCCGCGGGCACAGCTAGTATGGAATATAACATAAATAAACTCAACCCAAACTATACAAGGATTGCTAATCATGTACACATAGTGAGGAATCGAGGACTGGAATGTACAAACTTGCCATTCCAGGACAACCTTACCCAGTATACCCGTCAAACTGAACAAAAGGGGGCACTATAAAAAATCTCGTACAATATGGCTTGTTTCAACAGCCTAACCTAACCAACATATATGTATTTTTTTCGCTTCTTTTTTTTTGTGCTCTCTTTCCTACACTAAATTCCCTGTAGCTACGTGCTGTAACCTCAGACACACCTTTTTTGACAGCTTGTACATTTTTTTAGACGGCTGATAAAATATTCATATGTAAAATAGGAATAAATAAAAATAATAATTTATTGGGTTCAACACATATTTTCCTTATCTTTATATAAGACCCATGTACCTAGGGTATTATATTATGGTATTAAATAAGTAATAAAAGAAAAAATGCATAGTTTTCCATTACATGTTGCAGCTGATGTTTAAAATGGGATAAACCTGTACTATATAAACACCAGCTAAAGAATGTGGTATCAGACAAGAAGGCAAGCAGATAGGCAATGTCGAGTGAGTTGAGCAATGGGGAAATGTTAAATAGAGTTAAAATAAAGTTAAAGTTATAAATAGCAGTGTTTACGTGTGTGTATGTACATATGAATGAATGTATGTATATGTATTTATGTGTTGTGCCTGCAAACCATGGTGTGTGAATAAATTGGTGCTTTTTAGAGAGAGTGTGAAGAGGTGGATAAGTATATTGTGTCCTTAAGTTGGCTAGACTTGCAGGATGTGTTTCAGTAGTGGCAGCAGTAGATTTTCTGTTCTGTCATAGTTTAGGGATAGGAGGTATTTACTACCTGTTTTAAGAGATTTTTATTGAGAGTGGAAATTGAGAGAAGCATGCAGCCTATTGTATAGAATATTTATATTTAAATTAATTACTATTTCATATTTCAAAAAAAAACAGTACATTAAATATTTCTCAACATAGTATAGGTTGCCTCACTAGGTAAATTGATACTCACCCACCAGTTTCTTGTTTATCTATCAATAATATAACATCAAAGGAACCAGCAGGGAAGTCCATGAATATTATTTCTGGTGCTGTTTTCTCTGGTATGACTATTTGATCAACTATTTCATTGGCTGTTGGTTCTTTACTTCCTTGTGCTGTATCTATATTGTTACTGGAAGTTGAAGCACCATTAAAAATGATATCATTATCTGTAGGCATATTCTTCGAGTCTTCCAATAGTTCTGTTGCCAATAATATTCCCTGCTCCGTCAGAGAATACTGCACTCTTTTCCCATGTGATTTTTTTTTTACTAGTTTTTTCAATACAAGTCTACTCATGTTTGACCAAGCTGTGTAAAATGATCCTGGTTTGCGCATAGTGAAGGATTCTTCACTGTGTATTTTAGCTTTTTCTATCAAACTGTCTTTTATCAGAGATGGTTGATCCGGATTTTCCTTAGAATGTTCTAGTAAAGCTATAAGTATTGCGTAGCTGCCAGATCTGAAGACGGGCTTGTACTTACGTACTTTAGATTTAGTTGAGCGTAAATTGAGACCAACGTGATTATTTTGTGAGCTCGCTGAACTGCATGGAGATGAGTTTCTAGAGCTCGAAGAGACTGTAATAGCGTCACCGTCGCAGGGATCAGCTTCAGGGTTCCGTTCTCCATTTGGAGGTGGTTCAGATTCGCAGCTATTGTATACTTCTAAACGTTTATCTAAAAATGAACATAACCTCCTATCGAAACCATTAAGAATGGCACAGTCTGACCCAGTCTCTAGAGGTATGGGGTACTTAGATAACGAAGTCAGGGCTTCCTGCAGCATAGGTTCCAGTTTACTTTTTTTTGCTCTAGCTTCTGTAAGCAGTTCCTCAAGCCACTTTTTGAAAACCGGGTTCGGTGCTTTGCGTTTTAAGGAAATTCTTTTGCCTTCTACGTTGTCCATCATGCACAGTTGCGAAATTAAAGCTTGAGATTAAAATACAAACAACATGACAAACGAAATAAACCCTTCAGAAATAATAATTACAACATAATAATAAAATAATTTCAAACTTTTAAAAATCAATGCAATTTCTGTTCAGTGTTGCCAGATGCATTGAACCTTTTATCTGTAGTAGAAACTGCTAAAATCTGTATGCTATTTTAACTTGAAATCTGTATGGTCAAAAGAACCAAAACAGATTAACCCTACTCTATCTAATTTGTGGATTAACCTACTTACCTTACGCAATCAAGTTACTTAGTTCTGCTTCTTTTTAAAACAAGGGATTTGATTATCATACTTTAAATAAAAAATACAAATTCATTAAAATGGTAATTTAATCAGAATGAGAAAATTCTGTATAAAAATCTGTACCTATCCAGTACTAATCTGTATCCCACATCGAACATCTGTATAATAAGGTATAATAAATACGGAGAAATCTGTATATATGGCAACGCTGTTTCTGTTTTCTGCTAGACCACATAGGAATAGGCAAAGGTAACTGAGAGTACAACTTTGTCTATATGGAGCCAAATTATGGCTATGTGTGTCATTCATGTCAGTCAGCATAGTTTATCATTCAGTTGTTATTGTTAGTAATCTTTAGTTAGATTTGTGGTTAGGAAATTCTCTGCTAAATCAGCATAGTCATATTTATTTTATGTTTCTTTCACTATGTACACACGCATGAACAATAAATATAAAACAAAAACATTAAGTCTTGATCAAGTCTGTCACTAAATTAATTTTCACCACGTATTTGATTTTCACACATAAATAAAACCCATGCGCCAAAAAGTGGCCAAATAAGAATGCAGTGCAAAATACAGCGCCTGGCGTTTCTTTTTCAATCATTCATCCACTCAATCAATCAATCGATTCGAATGTGATTCGAATTGTCAAAGTACCTAACGAAAGTGCATTCTTGGTGCATTCTGCATTTCTCTCATATTTGTGTAATATCAAAGTCAAAATTGAAATTGTGTAAATATCAATATTTTATATCTGTCATGTAGTGAAAACTAAACCAAAATGTCTCTCGAAATTCCGTTGATGACCACCGATGAGGTAAATATTTATCGTGCGACTTCTAAAAATACTTCAACGGTGCCTAAATACTATCTTTTTTTGCTAGGTGATTGAACTGGATCCAGAACAATTGCCTTCCGGAGATGAAGTGCTTAGTATATTGCAACAGGAACGCTCCCAGCTCAGCGTTTGGATCAATGTCGCCGTAAGTTCATCTAACCTATACGTCATACCTAATTGCAAACAGTGCTGTAGTTTTGTTTTCATATCAAGTTACATAAAGTATAAACTTAAAAGTTATATACCTCTGCCCTACCGAAAAGCGCATGGATGGTGAGGGAGGAAAACAGTGTGGTGGGTTATGGAGTGTAGGAATTGAATAGAAATGTTGCCAATAAAGTTATAGGTTGCGAGGAGCGAACAGATGAGCTTTTTAGTTTGCTTTGGACCACTGCACAAATTGAGTTGTGTGCCTCTCCTCGGCGGAAGTAGGCGAGTGCCAGAGGCGAATTATTATGGTTATGGGAATAATAGAGGAGCAGTAAATTGCTGGCATGCCTTAATCTGTACTCGTGTAATTAAGTCTTTGTATTGTCATCTGTAACACCGGTTTTTGTGGAACTTGTCAAGTCTGTTTTTAAAAGTGTTCACTGAAGGAGCATCAATAATGTCCTGCAGTATGTTCCTTGTATAACAATTTTCTAAGTCTTTTTCAAAGTGCCCCCTTACATACACTCTGACCGGCAGTTAAATCAAAACTTTCTGTAACAAACTTTTATTTTGTAGCTTGCATATTATAAACAAAAGAAGATCGATGACTTCCTCAAGATCCTGGAGTCATCCCGAGTGGATGCCAACATCGACTACAGAGACTTTGAGAAAGACCAAATGCGGTCTCTTGATATGTTGGCCGCATACTATGTACAGGAGGCCAATAAAGAAAAGTTAAAGGATAAGAAAAAGGAGCTGTTCACTAAAGCGACACTCCTTTACACTATGGCTGATAAGATCATTATGTATGACCAAGTGAGTCCTTCTTTTTTCAATATTTGTTGATCTATTAATCCATGCTTGTCTCACACTCTGCAAGATTGGCTGGCAGAGATCTCTGTTAGAGATAAATTCATGTTTCTACCTAAAATTTATTAATTGTATTTAGTTTTAAAATGTACAATAAAGCATACTTCTTAATTCTTATTATTTGAAATATTATTATTGTTATTTATTATTTAATAGTTTATTGTACACACTAATATACAAAGAACAACACAAAGAAAAGAAAATTATACAAAAGGATAAGCTCATTTCTAAAGAAATTTCTTCCAGCTAACCTGCAGTGAAGACAAGAAATTATTGTCATTAACTCTCTCTTTTTTTTTCTTTTACACTTGTGAAATAATTTTATTATCGGACTGGTTTTTTTACTCATATAATACTATGTTGAATGTCCAACACAATGCATGATATTGTTAAAGGATGAAATAAACGAAACTATATATATAAATTACATGTTTAACATGTACTTAGTTGTCTGATACTATTGATGATTGGACTCATTACCGGTAGTGTTCCAGGTAGGACTCTTACATCAAATACCAAGTGTATAATACCACCAATCATATATTTTCAGAACCATCTCCTTGGTCGTGCATATTTCTGCCTCCTGGAAGGTGACAAAATGGAGCAAGCTGATGCTCAATTCAACTTCGTACTTAACCAATCCCCAAATAATGTTCCTTCTTTACTCGGCAAAGCTTGTATTGCGTTCAACCGCAAGGACTATAGAGGAGCCCTGGCCTTCTATAAAAAGGCACTGAGAACAAACCCAGATAGTCCTGCTGTTTTGCGTTTGGGTATGGGACATTGTTTCATAAAGCTGAATAATCAGGAAAAAGCTAGGTAAGAAATATTTACTCTACACTACACCTACCTAAAATATGTATATCCACATATACTTAAATAGTGAAAGGTACTTCTGGAATAATGGTATGAATGATCATAATTTAGAATCTAAATACATATTAATTATTTTCTTTTAAAAGTTTAAGTGCTTTTCGATATATATATACCTTTCAATCTAATAAATAAAAACTTAAACTTCGCATGTCTGTAAATTGTAATAATAGGGGGAAAAAAAGCTTTTTGTTGCTTATCCTTCATCTCCCAAGTATATATTTTGCAAATTGTTTTCATGTGCCGATAAAGTTTAAATTTTTATTTATGAGTAAAATCTTTGTCTATTTTTAGGATGGCGTTTGAAAGAGCTCTTCAACTGGATCCGCAATGTGTTGGAGCTTTAGTGGGCCTTTCCATATTGAAATTGAACCTGCAAGAAAACGAGTCCAATAAAGTAGCCGTTATTATGCTCTCAAAAGCTTATGCCATAGATCCGAAGAATCCTATGGTCTTAAACCATTTGGCCAATCATTTTTTCTTCAAAAAGGTTAGTTGCATGTTTTATAATCATAAATAACAATGTTAAGTTTTCTAGATTAATTTTTTTGATAACATGCTTATCTATGAAGAACAACCTTAAAGTTACATGAATTTTTAATAGTTAAAAACAGTCAACACTGTAAACATTATGATGATCTGAATAACTCGCAGACTAAAATGTATTTTTGTATGTCTGGCGCATAGCTCGAATACTGCTGGACCGATTGAGCTGTGAAATAGACATACCAAATAAATAAAATCCTTTTATTTAAAGCTACATGACATAAATTATTGAAGTCTTATATTAATAGGGGACTTTAATATTAATCTATTATGTGATGGTAATCAAAGAAATGAATTTTTGACTTTATTAAACTGCTACAACTTTAGGCATTTAGTCTCTTCAAATACGTACATATGTCCTAGAACAGGGTCACTATCATGCATAGACAATATATTAACTAATTTATCCGATGAATCAGTTATAAATACCGATGTGGATTTCAATGGACTCTCAGATGGACATGGTGGGCTATTGGCTGGCTTTATCGTAGAAAATACTAAAGAAATGAAAAGAATAGCACCTACTACTTTGGTAGAACGTAGAGTATTTTCTTTAGAAAATATGAATACATTCAGACAGGAGATCATGACAAACAATTTGACTGAATTGGGATTAAATGACTTTATGAAAAATTTTACTAACGCATTTCGTAGGAGCTTCAAGAAGTGTAAAAAGAAACTGAACTTGAAAAAAAAATTAAAACTAGGATGGCTCACTAAAGGAATAAAAGAATCAAGTAAAATGAAAAGAGTATTGTGCTTTGTGAATGGTGTACATAGTGACAGTAGTTTGGTAAAATATCGAAATAGATACATCACAATTTATAGAAGGGTACTCAAAAATGCCAAAAAAATTTCAATACAAAAAGAGATAGCAAGAGCGGGTAACTCAACTAAATGCATATGGAATGTTGTAAATAGACACAGAAACAAAACTGGCAACGTAGAAGGAAAATTACTGTTGAAGGTAAATAATCAAATTGTGGACAACCCTCAAGATGTAGTCAACAAATTCTCACAGGCATTCAAACAGGGCTCAAAAAATTTAACAAGCTGCTCTCTAACTGCAATTAAACTCTTGGAAGTAAACACTAGTAAAGTAGATAATAACATGACCTGCAGAGCACCCACCCCCCTGGAAATAGTAAATATTGTAAAAAAAATGGAATGTAAGAAATCCTGTGGCTATGACGAAATCCCTATTTCTATTATAAAAGAAAATATAGGATTGTTGGCAGAACCGCTTTCTCATTTGTTTAATACATGCTTTGAGCAGGGAATTTTCCCAGATCAACTGAAAATAGCGAAAGTCATACCGATACACAAAAAAGGTTCAAAGACTGACTCAAAAAACTACCGACCTATATCTTTACTGCCAACCATTTCAAAAATTTTCGAAAAACTTATTAAAAACAGATTGGTATACCATATAAACACAAAAATAAAATACTAAGCGACAGACAATTTGGTTATCAGAAAGGAGTCGGCACTTCTGAAGCAATAAGCACTTTAGTGGAAGATGTAGTCAAAGCGATGAATGGGAAAAAGAAAGTAGCTGGGCTGTTTTTAGACTTAAGCTCAGCTTTTGACACTGTAGATCATCAAATCCTACTAAAAAAGTTGGAACACTATGGGGTGCGTCATAATGTGCTAAGGCTGTTTGAATCTTACTTAAGGAATAGAAAACAATTTGTAGAAATTAAAATAGTAGAACATAACGTAGAAAAAATATATAAATCTAGAATGGAGTCAATTTCAAGAGGAGTGCCACAAGGTTCGGTCCTTGGACCTATATTTTTTGTGATGTTCATCAACGACATGATAAATTAGATTTCTAATATAATACCTGACATTAGACTTGTAGTGTTTGCTGACGATACAAATGTAATTATAGAAGGAAAAAGCACGGATGAAATTAATGACAAAATAAATAGAGCACTTTCAGTTTTTCAGACGTGGTTTGCAGCTAATAACCTTAAACTTAATACGAGTAAGACAAATGTCATATTATTTAAAGCTACTGCAAGAAGTCGAGAAACTCTAAACATTAACCTAAATGGAGACAAAATCGAGCTAGTAAAAACAGTAAAATTTCTAGGCGTTCATATAGACTCGTTTTTAAACTGGAAGGATGAACTGAACACCATTGAAAATACCATAAGCTCTGCATGTTATGCTCTTCGAAGTTTGAGGGATGAAGCCACGCAATCTCAATTAATAATAGTGTATTATGGGCTAGTTGAGTCAAAGCTGCGCTATAGTATAAAACTGTGGGGTAACAGCTACCAATACAATGTAAACAAAGCATTCAAAATACAAAAACGAGCAATAAGGATCATAGTGCGTATACCTCAATGGGAGTCATGCGAAAGACATTTTAAGAAATTAGGCATACTCACGGTGCCCTGTCTTTACATCTTTGTGGTACTTGTGGATCTTAAGAAGAACCTCCATAGATATGAGACCGTAGACGAGGCCAAACTGAGAGAGAGCACAAGGCGCAAGGACCTACCAAATGTTATGGTACCCAGACTCGAGGTGGCAAAGCATAGTGCTCAGTATCAAGCGGTGACATTATTTAATAGATTACCAACTGAGCTGAAAATTAGAATGAGTATTAATGTTTTTAAACGTAAACTTAAGTCTTTTTTGGTGGAAAGGTGTTTTTATTCGATTGATAGGTTTTTGGAACATTAAAATTTTATTGACTACTTTTAAAATTCCCATTGACATGAATTATTGTTATTTTATTATTGTAATTAGGTACTCATTTTTATTTTGTTATTATAATTGATCATTGTGACATTACCCGTTGACATTAATTATTGTTGCTATTTTATTATTGTAACTACTATGCTTAAGTTTTTATAATTAATGTTTTTTCCTTTAATTATTATATTCAACACAATGCAAATTGTTAATGAATAAATAAATACCAATAAATACCAATACCAATAAAAAATTTTGGTGTTTTAAAAGTTATCCTAGTGTTAGGATCTAACTGTCTAAGAAGTTTTGCTTGTTATAGGCGGTAAATGGGCAACACATTTTTATTTCCTGTGATATGTCAGGAAAAGGAAAATAATTTGCATTCACTGGTATTCGTGATATCCACCAGACACACAAGAAAAACGTCGCTTTCTCTTGGGGTTTCTGTTTTGTTGGTATTTTTTATTTATTAAATCTAAACCTCACTTTACGTACCAGGATTATAGTAAAGTGCAGCATCTAGCACTGCATGCATTCCACAACACTGAGAACGAGGCCATGCGCGCCGAGAGCTGCCACCATCTCGCCAGAGCGTTCCATGCGCAAGGGGACTGCGACCAGGCCTTCCAGTATTACTACCAGGCCACACAGTTCGCGCCTGCTAATTTTGTGTTGCCTCACTACGGCTTGGGACAGATGTATATCTACAGAGGTGATACAGAGAATGTAAGTAATATAATGTAATAAATAAAAACGTAAACTTCGCCTTACTTAAAATACTTTAAAAATATTTGCAAAAAAAATTATTTGGGGGTCTCACTGCCTTATTTATAAAGTTAGTTTGTGCACGCATCACGTAAAAACTACTAAACCGTTTCTGATGGTGCTTTTAGAAGAATGTAAGGCTTAATTCTGAGTAACATTTAGTCTTTATTTCATCGCAATTGACTTCCTCAATCAAAAGTTATGCGAATTTATAGTTTTCAAAAACTTACATGCATTACTTTAGTATACGTTGTACAACATAGTCAAAGAATGAGGATCAGTAAAGCTACAGAATATTCGTTAAATCTGTACTGTACGGCGTTTATTTCATCATCAGCCTATATACGTCCACTGCTGAACATAAGCCTCCCCAATAGAATGCCGCTTTCGGTGGGCTTTCCATTAGGAGATTTGCCATAATCACCACGCTTGGCAGACTGATTGGTGATCGCAGTAATGATCTTAATATATACAGGAGAATGCTGCTGCCCATCCCTGGTGCAATCCCTTAGTCGCCTTGACGACACCCACGGGAAGATTTGGGGTGGCCCTATTCTAAGCCACGGCGTTTATTATGGCTTGCTAATTATTTAAATTATGGAAATCGGACCAGTTACAAAGTAATTGAGTATTAAACATAAGCCGCCCCCGTCCCGAACGCTAGTACGCCACGGATACGCGTGACGTCACGATCTCCGTTCCGCTCGCTCGCCGCCTCCCAAAACGCACTATTTTCTGTTCTCTCTTTAAATTTCATTACAACAACTTGTTTTTTGTCAATTTATGTATAATAATAAGTGTTCAATATATTGACAGTATCCCTGATGTGTATTTTTATTTATATGATACATTACAACTTATAATCTAGTATGAGTAAATAAGGTAGAAGCTGGTTTGGTGAAATTTCAATCGGATAACTTACCAAAAGTAGATTCTTTCATGGTATTTGATGACCTAAGTAATAATTTAAAGTACCTATACTCATTTACCTATTCATTTTCAAGTAAGAATAGGTACTAGGTTAGGTATTTACCTAGTAAAGTCTAAAAAAATATTGAGTTCATAGTACCTCTGAGAAATATCTATCTAAATATTAAGCCATTTAAGTAAATATTCCTAATATGTTAATAAAATGGTCTCAAATATAAAGTACTATCTGTTGCCCACTACTTCGTTTGCGTGGACAACTTAACATTACAAATTATTATATATTACTAAATTCTGAAAGAAATAATAATAATAATAATAATAATAAATAACAGCGCCCATCCTCCAACAACACAAGAAAGGATATAAAAGGAAAAGTCCTAATGAAACGCCATCCCCTGAAAAGGAAATTACACTACAAAACAGATATGCAGCTCTGCAGGTTTATACAGATGAGGAGACGAAATCTGCAAATAAATACTATGCTCCCAACATAAAATCTATTGGCAAGGACCGAGCCGAAAAACCCCCTCCAATCGTCCTATGGAATTCAAAATATCGCAAAGCTGAATGAACTGATTGATACAGTTTTAGTAAAGTCACAATACAAAACAAGTATGGAAAGTTCGAGAAAATTCTGGAAGCGTCTCGAATGTTCTAGAACTTTTTATGTACATCATATTGAAAGTTCTAGAATGTTCTGGAAGGTCATGGAAGGTGATAGAAGGATCTAGAAGGTGTTGTTCTAGAACTTATCACCATTCATGACCTTCTACATTAAATACTTACAAATAATTTAAGTATTCAATGTAGAAGGTATGTAAAAAATAATACATTTAAAACAAAAATACTCGTTAATCCTCATTCAGATTACGATGAGTTAGGACTACATTTGTAGTGAGGGTAAGAAGTGGCGGTGGGAGTTGGAGCGGGAGTGGAAGCGAGAAATAAAAAAAAAAACATTAATTCTGTAGACCACGCGAGCTCAGCCCGCGGCTAATAAATAATATCAAATATTTCATATACATACACTTGTCTATTCCCAAGATAGGATTTTGTCTGTACAATCGGAGAATTTCACCAATATAACATCAATTGTGCAAAGGTTGTTGTCCCTGGTGGGAATCAAACCACGACGCTGGCGATCGAGTCTATCGAACAAGCCACTGGGTTTTTAAGCCTTTTAGAATTTACCAAAATTATATTCTACAATTTCCCTTTCAGGCCGCACAGTGTTTCGAGAAAGTACTAAAGGCGCAACCAGGCAACTATGAAACGATGAAGATTCTTGGGTCGCTGTATGCGAATTCCACATCGCAGTCCAAGCGCGACATAGCGCGGCAGCATTTGAAAAAGGTCACAGAACAGTTCCCAGACGACGTCGAAGCGTGGATTGAACTCGCTCAGATTTTGGAGCAGAATGATTTGCAGGTGAGATTTATACTTAACTTCCTAGACGGCCAGGAAGACCTGGCGACACTTCGACCCTACGGGATCTTTTGTGCGAAACCCCTGACCACCGACGGTGCCCCAAGCCGATTTGGTGGATTTCACACACGCCCTAGAATTTTCTTATTTGGCATATGCAGGTTTCCTCACGATGTTTTCCTTCACCGAAAAGCCTGTGGTATTATAAATAAACTATACTTAGTTTTAGGTTAGGTTTGAACCCACGACCTCAAGAACGTGAGGCGAGTGGACAACCAACCCGGCTATCATGGGTACGAGATTTATACTAAAGACATCAGCATTCTACCTTTGGGAAAAGAATACCAAATATCACTACGTAAATAAACGACACTCATCTCCCCCCGCCAGTTCAACGACGCCTGCAAATTAGAGCATAGCTGGTAGTATACACTACTGGGCTGCAGTCGTTTGGCTCGCGCCGCGCCGCCTGCCTAAAGTTACTACGCCAGCGCGCTATCGACCCGCGCCGAGAGATCGACGCTATAAGTTAGAAAGAGAAACATTTATGTTGTTGACATATAACATTGTCTCTCTCTCGATCGACTAAGTTCGCGCGCTGAGTGTAGCAGCCCTACAATACGCACACAAACGATAGGAATTAGACAAGGATAGAACAATTCACAAATGTAACATCTAGATCGGGACCAACTTGTACAGTTGTACAATGTCGTCTGTTCCTAATTAGAATCGAACCTACGAACCCTGGCATTCGAGTCTAACGACCAAGTCACTAGCCCACCATAAATTTCAACGTAATAGAACCACAGTAGGTCCTATTCTGAAGACACACATTTGAAATTTGACAGTATCGAAATTAGTTTCATCTTTATCTTCTTAACACTGTGTGACATGCAGTGTGGGATAGCAACAATTTTAGTGCTGTAAAATTTTATCTTTGTGCCTTCAGAATAGGGCCCAGTATACATGTACTTCTATATTCCAGGGTTCTCTAAACGCATACAGTACTGCAATGAAAATCCTGAAAGAGAAGGTAAATGCGGACATACCAGCGGAGATACTCAACAACGTGGCTGCGTTACACTACAGACTGGGCAACTTGAATGAAGCTAAGACGTATCTCGAGGAAGCACTAGAGAGGTATGATTTACTACACCTAGTGGTTTTCATAGCTTCTTGCCTCAAAGTTACTACTGAATTTGCAAGCATAGATAATAATATTCAATTACATTTTGTATAGAATCTACCTACCAGTTGTAAATAACTGAAACTGGGGATATTTTAATTTTTTTTAATATAACTTGAGATTTTAAATTCGAATAATGCGTGAATTACTCTATTTGTTTATTATGTGCGACATCTTTCGAGTTACGATAATAGGATAACCTAGTGACGCGGCCCTGATGTTAACTTGCCTACCGCCACACCCCAGACACTCATACACTCATCATCATCAGCCCGAAAGAGTCCACTGTTGGACATAGGCCTCTCCCAAGGTGCGCCACTGAACCCGATCTTCGGTTCTTCTTATCCAGTCACTGCCAGCCCGCCTTACGCAGATCGTCGCTCCATCTAGCCAGGGGGCGTCCCACACTACGCTTGCCCAGTCGCGGTCTCCACTCGAGAACTCGTTTACCCCAGCGCTAATTTGTTCTCCGACTGATGTGACCAGCCCACTGCCACTTCAGCGTAATAACTTTTTGAGCTATGTCGAAGACTTTAGTTTAGTTACTCATACACTCGAACATATTTAATTATCTACCACTACCTACTCTATCAGCCTGTCGGTACACACTTGTGTGCGTGTGTAAATTATTGTAGGTATGGTAACATCGGGCATGCGACCATAGCAGATCGTAATAATTTTTATTCCTAGGGTTTAAAGCTTGCCGTTTTAGCTTAATAGGTATACTTAATTATCTTCACACATTTCAGATTTAATAATGTTAAAATACGACTGCTATATAAAATATCTGTACCTTCCAGAGAGAAAGCGGACGCGGAATCTCTAGACTCTCAGTACTACAACTCCATAGCTGTAACGACTATGTACAATCTGGCGCGCCTCAACGAAGCCCTATGCGCTTACAACAAGGCGGAGAAACTTTACAAGGACATATTGAAGGAGCACCCTAACTATATCGACTGTTATTTGAGGTGAGGGGAAGTGGGAACTCGTTTCCGGGGCCATTATTTTATTTAGGGTACCATAATCGGTCCCTTTTGACCAAAAGCGATTTTGTTCGTAAAATAGTTAAATTCATAAAAAAAAATAGCTATCGGTAGCTACTGAATAAGAAATCTGTCCCAGAAAAACAAATGAATTGTAGTAAAATACTGTATTTACTTGCAAATTACGGTAACTCAGTTGCTTTTCTAAGCAACGCAGTTGTATTTCCTATAAAAATTGGCTGTCCTTCTGTTTGAATCACTAGAAAGAAACTAAGATTGCTTTAAAATATTTCTCGAAAATAATATTTTAAAATATACGTCATTCATTGAACTATATTTGAACGCCAATAAGTACGATTTTACTGAAAAAAATTTTTAATAGTGAAATATTTCTCGCCTTGTCCCTATTGATAAACAAAATTATACATACCCTGTGTTACTATAAAGAAGTGAACCTTAAATCAAGATTTTTATACATCATTACTTCTAAGTTCTTTTGATCTGTTATGAGTTAATATTGGGGTACAGTATGCGGTGTGCGTGGCGGACAAACTGACAGAGTCAGTAGAGCAAAAGTCGCTGGGAGAGCTCGTGTGTTTATTGTAAGACCTCTGAGTTACCGGTGACGAGCGGTGAGTTGTCTACATATTTGATCATTTTATGCAAATGTCTCATCATTAGTAAAGTATTTTTATGACATTATAATTTCTTTAGGTTGTATATTAATATAATTACTAAGTTCAAAAACGTTTCATTTTTACAACTGTGTTATGACTATACTTACGTTACTAACAGTAGTAACGCAGTGGTTTTCCTTATACTTTTCAGACCTTTATCACACATTTAATTATATAAATAATATATTTAAGTATTATTTTGTTATAATGTAATACGTCGAGCACAATGGCTTTAACACCGATTGAAAACATCGGCGTTATAAGCAAAAATTTATCTAACCAACGAAACAGAATCTAGTAAAGAACGCCGAAGCTAAAAACATATATCGTAAAAGACATGACAGAGAGGGAACATAGATCTGGAAAATTCAAATGGAAGATGCAAACAAAAAACGTCAAGAGCGCCAACAAGCAGCACAAACCGTTTAGGTTGAAATCCTTAGTTTCCACACCAGGTTTCAGGAACTTCCATTTCTTCAAAGTCTAGAGGAATAAGACAAGTAAGACAAGTAACAAGTACAAAAAAAAATACCAAAGATAAAATGCAAGTAATCAAATCAGGGAGTCTGAAAGCAAAAAATATGCAGTTTTATCTAATGCCATCAAAGAGAGTTATTCCAGGATAAAGAGTGTAAAACACAGGAGAGCAATTCGGCATAAATTTTTTTAACACTTTATGATTGTTTTGTTATATTTGTTATTAGCTTAACTTAAAGAAAGTACAAAATGCTGTGATTAAGATACCACTATGTTACATCTTCTACCACTGTGTTACTTTTGTCCCTCTTTTCCTGATAACATTTAGAGCCATAGAGCTAATTTAGATTAAGAAAAAAACCGTACATTTGAATTCACATCCTATATTTTCCATATTTGAAGCTATTCCTGAAGAGCTGAGCATAAATTATAATTAGTCCTATTTTTGAAAAGTAATACATTTTTTAAAGTTTGGTAACACAGTGGTAAACGTACTCGTAATTCTAAAAGAAATCATCAGGCTGAAACTTTTCGTGATTTAACATTTATAAGATTATTTTAGATATTATTCTATAGTAAGTTTATCATAATAAAACAGTTTAAAAAAATATAATTAATTTCTATACTTAAAAATATCTAAAAACCTGATACAAATAGGTCCCTAAATAGATTAATGGCCCTCCTACTTTTACTCTTTACTTTCTTTAATTTAATTTGCCTGGGGCCCAAGGTAGCGTAGATTCAGTCCTTGGGACTCACCCTACCTTCACTGATAGGTGTTATGTGATGCGTACCTCCGTTGATCCTCGCTTAGAGGAGTTGCGGGGGGAGAATGGTGAGGAGGCGGGAATATTATTTGAGCTCAGTTATCAATCGCCTCGTTGGTTTAGTTGCTTGGTTTTAATGTTTTTTTGCTGTGTGGTCCTGGTTTATATTAGGGCCACCTTCTTCCCGTGGGTGTCGTCAAGGCGACTCAGGGATTGTACTAGGACGGGCAGCAGCGTTCCCCTGTGTATATTGAGCTCATTACTGCGATCATCAATCCGTCTGCCAAGCGTGGTATTTATGGCTAATCGCCCAATGGACAGCCCACTAGAAATGGCATTCTGTTGAGGAGGCTTATGTTCAGCAGTGAACGTATTTCGGCTGATGATGATGTCTTTGCTATAAATAAAAAAATTAAACATATTCTAATTTCACAGGCTAGGTTGCATGGCCCGTGATAAAGGACAGATCTATGAAGCATCTGATTGGTTCAAAGAAGCGCTGAAGGTGAACACAGAACACCCAGACACGTGGTCGCTGCTGGGCAACCTCCACTTGGCCCAACAAGAGTGGGGGCCGGGCCAGAAGAAATTCGAGAGGATCCTGCAGACGCCGTCCAATGCCAACGATGCTTACTCTATGATTGCGCTCGGTTAGTATATTAAATGCAATTTAAACAAACTGAGCCTTGTGGTTCCCGGCTTAGAACAGGGCCACCCCCAATGTTCCCATAGGTATCGTCAAAGCGACTAAGGAAATGCACCAGGGAGGGGCAGAAGCATTCTTCTTTGAAGGTACATATATTAAGATTATTACTGCGATCATCAATCCGCCTGCCAAGTCTGGTGATTATGCAAATCCCCCAATGGACAGCCCACCAAAAGTGTAATTCTATTGGGGAGGATATGTTCAGCAGTGGATGTATTTCGGCTGACGATGATTAAAACAAACTACACTTGACCCGAATGCTGGATTTTATAACAAAATTGGTGGTTACCTGTTTCATTTGACCTCTATTGGCAACGCAAAGATTCACCCCAGCGCTCCAAGCGGTCGTAAATCGAAGCTTTTTCTGTACTAATTTGACACTGTATATTATTTAATTTAATTTATAATTTCAGACAAAGTCTATAATTTGTTAGTAATACAAAAAATAAAACTTAATATATGTTAGTAATAAATAAATAATACATAAACAGATAAGACTTGCCATGAAGTATATACTTGAAGACTTACTTGTTTTCTATATGTGGCACCGGAAGCGAACACATGTGTTTGATTCCAGTGCCTCATTATGGACGTACAAATAATAATAAAGTTGCTTTAAGTTAGAAGCCTACGAAGTTACATTTGCGATTGAACAGTATGTAGTTGTTTATACAACTTCAGTAAATAACTTTGTCATTTTAATATGAACTTCCGTATATTATAATCATGTTTTCAAATGTCGATTTAGAATCGCTAATCAAAATAATTTGATGTTTTAACATAAATAGTTGAAAACTTTTCGAATTTGATGCTTAATGTCAGGCAACGTATGGCTGCAAACCCTGCACCAGCCGGGCCGCGACAAGGAGCGGGACAAGCGACACCAGGAGCGAGCCCTGGCGCTGTACAAGCAGGTGGTCATCAAGAACGACATGAAGAACATCTGGGCGGCCAACGGCATCGGGTGCGTGCTCGCGCATAAGGTGAGAACTGTACCAACGTGCGCGTACATATGTAGCAAAAAAACTAATAGGAGGGCAACGATCTCTATGTACTACTAGATGGAGCGTTCCAAACAATCGCTCTGTTCCACGCAAGGTGCGCATTAGGGAGCTCACTTTCTTGCACGTTATTGCAAACAAATCGTCGGTACGAGATTCTGATTCTTAACCTAAGCTTCGCCAATAGAATGCCACATTTGTTGGGCTGTTCATTGGGGGATTTGCCATAATCACCACGCTTGGCAGGCGGATTGGTGATCGCAGTAATGATCTTAATATATGTACCTACACAAGAGAATGCTTCTGCCCATCCCTGCCCATCCCAATGGATATATTTATATCTGACTAGCTGTTGCCCGCGACTTCGTCCGCGTGGACTACTTAACATCACAAATAATTATGTATTTCCGGTAGGAATGTATCCCGGGATGTTTTTCGGGATAAAAACTATCCTATGTCTTATTCCAGGACCTGCCAAGTTTCATCACGATCCGTGAAGCTGAAGCGTGATTGAGCAACAAACATCCAAATATCCAAACTTTGACATTTATAATATTAGTAGGATTTAAATAAATAATAATGTTGATATTTTCCCTCAGGGTTGCGTGAACGAAGCGCGCGACATATTCGCGCAGGTGCGCGAGGCCACGGCCGATTTCCCCGACGTTTGGATGAATATAGCACATATTTACGTAGAGCAGAAGCAGTACATTAACGCTATACAAATGGTGAGTAACCTTCTAGAGGCGAGTTTCAGTCACAATTTCTTTATTTGTAACTTCCTCACCACACCCCCCCCCCTCCTTGACCTGGTGGTTTGGTCGTTAAGCTCGAGCACCAGAGGTCGTGGATTCGACTCCTACCAAGTACAGACAACTTTGTACAGTTGTACAAAAGAGAGAAAAACTTAGTTTGGGAATAGACATGTGTATGTATACAGGGTTACAGGAAAAGTCGTGCTAGATCCCTTAAGGGTGTGGAGCACCCATCATTTCTGACTTATTTCACTATGAAACACCCTACCCTAAACTTAACCCTTTTCGAGATATTCGACTTTTAATTTTTTTATTGAAAATTGCTGATTTTTAGGCTACTACATTTATTTTTGTTTATTTTGTGTATCTTATTATTATTATTATTGCATTTTTACATGTGTAGTAAGATGCTTTAGGACGTCAATCATTAAAATAGTGCACAAGTTAATTGAATAGACTGTAGTAGACAAGTGAAAGAAAAGAAATAAAAAACATATTAGAAAGTTTATTTTTCTCTAAGGGATATCTAAAAAAAATGTTATGGTAATTGTTCGGCAGATGTTTTTTAAAATATTTACGTTTCATCAGCTATCTAACGAGGTGTAACAATCTAGGGTTTGTATTACATTTCGTGGAAAAAAAGTAGTTGGGACGCTCCAGGTAGCAGTTCTAACGGTCCCACGCCTATTGTCCTTCAAGTTAAGACGCACCGTGCGAGCGAGACAAGTGACGATTTATGTAGGTACGAATGAAAGAAAAAATGTGTAGACACCGGCTAGGACTGGGAATACAACCGGAAACATTGTTTTGGTTGTCAGTCTGCTTTTGTGCTTCGTACATAGTAGATGCGATATCGTTTTGCTCTTTTTCTCGACTTGGCTGTGATTCTGGACTATTTCTTCTGATTTGTGACTACTGTGCTTGTTAACCGGACTCTGATTTGTGCCTGTGATACGGAAGTGTTGAGTATGACGTCCTACACACCTGAGGAATATGCTGATATGCTTATTTGTTACGGATACTGCGATTGTGTGTCTGCGCAAGCTCGCAACGAATACATAACTCGCTACCCCGGTCGTCGAGTGCCGGATGTGGCCGTTTTGACAGAGTTTATCGAAGACTTCGAGAAACTGGCTCTGTTTTGAGACGAAGTACAGACATGGGAAGACCACGAATTGACGACGAAGAACAGGACAATGAGATAGTGCAACGCTTTCGAGCGGATCCGACTACTTCCACTAATATTGTTGCCCGTGATCTGGGGCTTTCGCAATGGAGAGTGTGGTTTACAGTGCATACTGCTGGCCTATACCCGTACCATTACACGCCAGTACACGTTATTGAAGAAGGGGACCCCGCGAGAAGATTGGACTTTTGCAGATTTATGCTAAATGCTGATGTAGAAGACCCAGATTTTTTAAGAAATATCTTGTGGACGGATGAGTCCAAATTTGATAAAGATGGCATAACTAACTATCACAACGCCCATTACTGGGCCCTAAAAGAACTAAGGAATCCCAATAAGAAAAGAGTGAAGGGGTCCCAACGAAGATTCAGCGTGAATGTGTGGATGGGCATTATCTCCAATCATTTGATTGGACCTTACTTTCTCCCGGATAATCTAAACGGGGAAAGCTACGAAAATTTCCTGAGAGCAGACTTGAGTGATTTGCTGGATGATCTGCCACTCAACCTGATCAGGGACATGTGGTTCCAACACGATGGCTGCCCTGCCCATTTCAGGAGAAGTGTCAGAGACTGGCTGGACACAAATTATCCAAACAAATGGATTGGACGAGGTGGGCCATTGCCATGGCCAGCAAGAAGTCCGGACCTAACCCCCATGGATTTTCATGTGTGGGGCTGCATGAAAAGTCTCGTGTACAGCGAGCCGAATCCAGTTTCGTCTGTGGAAGACTTAAGAGAAAGGATTGTGGATGCAGCAAATAAAATGAGGACCACATTGACCACTGGCGTAGTGAAGACCGGTCTCCGTAGAAGGATGCGACAATGTATTAGAAATAGAGGCGGCCATGTTGAACATGAACTGTAGAAAAAGAAAAAGTTGTGAGAAAACCTTTAATAAATGGCATTTCATGCTTACCTATTGTTTTATTTTACTTTTTAGGGCTAAGTATACATTTTCTTCTCCACTGTCGCCTATGAAACTAAATTTTTTTGAATGCATTTGAATAAAACCCTACATTATTATACCTCGTTAGATAGCTGATGAACCGTAGATATTTTAAAAAACATCTGCCGAACAATTACCATAATATTTTTTTTAGATATCCCTTAGAGAAAAATAAACTTTCTAATATGTTTTTTATTTCTTTTCTTTCACTTGTCTACTACGGTCTATTCAAATAACTTGTGCACTATTTTAATGATTGACGTCCTAAAGCATCTTACTACACATGTAAAAATGCAATAATAATAATAATAAGATACACAAAATAAACAAAAATAAATGTAGTAGCCTAAAAATCAGCAATTTTCAATAAAAAAATTAAAAGTCGAATATCTCGAAAAGGGTTAAGTTTAGGGTAGGGTGTTTCATAGTGAAATAAGTCAGAAATGATGGGTGCTCCACACCCTTAAGGGATCTAGCACGACTTTTCCTGTAACCCTGTATGTACCGTCGAACAACTTAATTTCTGACCCATCCAATTGTTTGTCCCGTTTTTACATTACGATGTGAATGTATGCCTACATTATATATGGCGTCTTATTTCTCTTTTTGTTAATGAAAGTTGACAATGTGACAGATTGTGAAATTTGTAAATCAATTGATTGATTTGTTTCCAGAATCTTAATATGCTGGTAAATAGTGATGATAAGGAAAACGACACTTGTTGGTTGTGTTAGAGTGCAATAGTGCATGATTCTGTGGGTGAGAAATTGAATTGGCCGATTGCACTTATGATATACTTATAATTTGGTTCGTAGCTTTTTAGGCCTCGGATGTTGCGTAATCTTAAACAACGGCTAAACATGACTGTGGTATTACTTTTTCGAAACAACTGTTAAACACTTGTCTAATGCTTGTGTTACATTCGGATAATTAACTAGGTACTGAAATAAAATACAAGTACAACGTTCTACTAGGTACTTTATTTTATTTTTATTCTTAATCCTTGTTTATCTTTTTGTAGTAAGACCGTTAAACTTTGCATTTGTTTAATTAGTATTGAAAATCCTTGGAATCCACTTTTGCCAACTTTGTGAATAACACTGTAACAGATGATTTTACATTTTCGATATTCATGATAAAAAAAAAATATGGCTCATAGTTATAATTATAATGTTAATCATATGATCAAAAACCGACGATGTCGTCATGTCACATTCAAATTTTTTCTTTTCTTGAAATTTCTTATTTATTTTTTATTATTGTCACCGCGTGAAAGTCGCTGGTCTGCGCCGGTCTCCAATATGTCGAGTAGTCGTGTAGGTCGTTAATATGTGGCGTGGCCGGTTTACATTTATCGATAAATTAAAAATTTCGACATTTCACTATTTTGTGTTTTATTTAAATTTTTATTTTTGTATACTTCCAATTGGTAAGAATAATTATAGTTAAGCATAATGAAATGTAATGAATATTACCAATAAGTGATGTCTATGGGACGTATATCCAGTACGAGAACTGCGTGCGCAAGTTCCGCATGCACCACGACGTGGAGTGGCTGACGTGGGTGGCGCGCGCGCACGGGCTGGCGGGGCGCGCGGGCGCGGCGCGGGGGGCGCTGCTGCGCGCGCGCCGCGTGGCGCCGCACGACGCCGCGCTGCTGTACAACACGGCGCTGGCGCTGCGCCGGCTGGCCGCGCACGTGCTCAAGGACGAGCGCTCCTCGCTGGCCGTCGTGCTGCGCGCCGTGCACGAGCTGCAGGTGGCGCACAGGTGGGCCCCACACTCGCACTGCCCCCCACCCCCGCCCCCACCCCACAGGGCGACAGTAGAGCTCGCGCTGCGCCGGCTGGCCGCGCACGTGCTCAAGGACGAGCGCTCCTCGCTGGCCGTCGTGCTGCACGCCGTGCACGAGCTGCAGGTGGCGCACAGGTGGGCCCCACACTCGCACTGCCCCCCACCCCCGCCCCCACCCCACAGGGCGACAGTAGAGCTCGCGCTGCGCCGGCTGGCCGCGCACGTGCTCAAGGACGAGCGCTCCTCGCTGGCCGTCGTGCTGCGCGCCGTGCACGAGCTGCAGGTGGCGCACAGGTGGGCCCCACACTCGCACTGCCCCCCACCCCCGCCCCCACCCCACAGGGCGACAGTAGAGCTCGCGCTGCGCCGGCTGGCCGCGCACGTGCTCAAGGACGAGCGCTCCTCGCTGGCCGTCGTGCTGCGCGCCGTGCACGAGCTGCAGGTGGCGCACAGGTGGGCCCCACACTCGCACTGCCCCCCACCCCCGCCCCCACCCCACAGGGCGACAGTAGAGCTCGCGCTGCGCCGGCTGGCCGCGCACGTGCTCAAGGACGAGCGCTCCTCGCTGGCCGTCGTGCTGCACGCCGTGCACGAGCTGCAGGTGGCGCACAGGTGGGCCCCACACTCGCACTGCCCCCCACCCCCGCCCCCACCCCACAGGGCGACAGTAGAGCTCGCGCTGCGCCGGCTGGCCGCGCACGTGCTCAAGGACGAGCGCTCCTCGCTGGCCGTCGTGCTGCACGCCGTGCACGAGCTGCAGGTGGCGCACAGGTGGGCCCCACACTCGCACTGCCCCCCACCCCCGCCCCCACACTCGCACCCTGCCTCACACTCGCACTGCCCACAGTCAAACTCCGAGCATAGCTCTTCCCGTAGCCCGCTGAGCGACCTTGAGTTTTCAGACTAGTCCCACTGTTGGTGTACACGTTTCGGCGCCGTAGGTCATATGCTAAATCATGTGCCTCGGCAGTCTTCATGTGTCACTGTACTATATGAAGGCAAAATATAAGTTATAATATATATCGTACGCTTTATTGTACCAAAATTAACAACAAAAACAATAACAAAATAGGAATAAAACTGTGTGTCGTATCTTTGATACTAAATGTATTAAAGTTAAATACTGTTCTGCTGTTGGTTTTCCTAAATAAAATAAAATAAAATAAAATAAGATACGACTTCCTTTTACCAAAGGTAAGATTTTACGTCATCGCTGGAACATAAGCCTCCCCAATAGAATGCCACTGTTGGTGGGCTGTCCATTGGGGTATTTGCCATAAGCACCACGCTCGCTAGGCGGATTGCTGATCGCAGTAATGATCTTAATATACACACGAAAACGCTGCTGCCCGTCCCTGGTGCAGTCTTTTAATCGCCTCGTCATCCACGGGAAGATCGGGGGTGGCTCTATTCTAAGCCAGATATCACATGACACACAGTACATATATTTTAATTTTGTCATTAATTAAATATCAACAGTCAAAATATGTAAGCAAAACAAATAAACTCCGCAGATACTTCGTACGCCTGGCCGCGACGGAGGGCGGCGAGGGGGCGGAGCGCGCGCGGTACGAGCCGGCGGCGGCGGCGGCCGAGGCGCGGCAGTGCGCCGACCTGCTCTCGCAGGCGCAGTGGCACGTGTCGCGGGCGCGGCGCCAGCACGACGAGGAGGTCACCCTGCGGGACAGGCAGCGCGAGCAGCGGGAGGCCTTCAGGAGGCAGCAGGTACATACCATCGCCAAGTGCTGTCGCGGGGCGGAAAGCGGACGAAGCAAAGTAGCTTTGCGACGTTCGCCGGGATCGCGTAGTGGCGATATATCATCTCTCACCTCCCCCTCCTGGTACCAAGGCGTGAGCATTATGTATGTATATATGTATGTATGTATGTATGTATATACAGCTAGAAGTCGTCCTAGGTGGACATTCAAGGATCAAATTAGTAACGTCCTCAAACAGGCTGGGGCCGCAGTGAGAAGAATAAAAGGAGGTGCATGAAAAGGTTGATGAATGTGAGTGAGGTGTGTCAGGATCGCGCATAAGTGCCGATTCATCGTCATTTCCTACCCCTCTGGGATCAAGGCGTGAGCATTATGTATGTATGTATATGTATGTACTACAAAATCATTTTGTGTTTTCCAATGGGTAATGAGACATAAGCGTATGACATCTGACTGCTATAGTTTTTAGTTAGTTACATTACTCTGTACTGTTGGTTTTTTATATATTTTTTTCTAATATACGTGTACAACTAATAAATTGCCAAATATTGCGTTTGAAACTTACGCACAAACTTTTTCGCCCCCCAGGAAGATGAGCGCAAGCGTCTCGAAGAACAACACGTGAAGAGCACCGTGGAAATGCTGCAGAAGCGGCAGGAGTACAAGGAGAAGACCAAGAACGCCATGCTGTTCGCGGACATGCCGCTCGAGAAGCCCAAGGGCGGCCGCGGGCGGCGCCGCGACGAGTACGTGTCGGACTCGGGCAGCGGCAGCGACCGCCGGCCCAGGGAGGACGGGTGAGTGATAGATAAAAATAAAAAAATATGTGGGGACATTTCACACACGGCCACCTGATCCCAAACTAAGCAGAACCTGTAATATGGGTATCAGACAGCTGATAAACATATATAAATACATAATATACTTATATAAATAACATCCAGTCACAAGGCAAACACAAGTGCTCATCACACGAATGTTTGCCCTGGGCGGGATTCGAACCCGCGACCTTGGGCTTCGCAGGCAGGGTCGCAACTACCGACTAGGCTACGGGGCCGACAAATACACGGCTAATAGATAGATAGCATATCTGTGATTTAGACATTTATTTATAACTAGCTATTGCCCGCGATTTCGCGTGGACAACTTAACATTACAATTTATTAAATATTTCCCGTAGGAATAAGATGTTATTTCGGGATAAAAACTATCCTGTGTCCTATTCCAGGACCTAACCTATATGTGTGCCAAGTTTCATCTCGATCCGTCCAGTGGTTGAAGCGTGATTGAGTAACAAATATCCAAATATCCAAACTTTCGCATTTATAATATTAGTAGGATAATCGCAACATTACAGATTATTATTCCATTACGTTACAATGACTTTTATGCTATAGGCGAAACAGGCATTCCTCTCTCTAGCATTCATCCTATGCCGTCCACAAACACGTGATGTATGACTATTTTTTACTCTTTCAAACTGCACAGTAGTTTGAGTGTGAATATCTCAGATATGTGGGTTTCTTCGCGATGTTTTCCATCATCGTTTGAGAGCTGTCAGTAAATGAATGAACGTAGGTTTCGAAAAACCAAATTGGATTGCGCAAAGTGGCGATACATCGACTCTGGACCCTCCTGGGACCAAGGCGTGTATTATGTATGTATGTATGCAGACTAAAAAAATCCGAAGGGTCGGTATATGTTCTCGGATCGACAATTTATAATAGTTTACCTCGAGACGTGAGAAGTGCGGTTTCCACCAGCATATTTAAAAATAAATTAAAAAAAATTCTTATTTCTAAGGCATATTACTTTGCTATATAGTTGACGAATTCCTGAAAGATGTTTCAAAGTATGTTACTTGACATTTGTGAATTTATGACATTATTTATTAATTGTTATCTGTTACCTATGTGACATTAATTGTTAAAAACATTTTTGACTTTACCTTACCTTTACCTTTTGTTACCAATAAATATGATTATGATTATGTAGGTTTCGAAAAAATCGATCGGTACACGACACTCGAAGCACCTGACAGTAGTCTGCGATTTCCCTTATTAACCAGCGCTCTCATAACTGTTGATCGAATATTTCCAGTCGAGAGCCCCGGCCCAAGAAGCGCAAACGCGAGGGTGGCGAGGGGCGCAAAGGGCGCAAGGGCCGCCACCGGCGCTCCGGCAGCGACAGCGACGGGCCGGCCGGCAAGCGCGGCAGGAGGAGGGTACGTGATATAATCTAAAACAGGGTCGTCCAAAATCCATTACAAAAACTTGCACAATGTTTTTTTGCTGTGTCGTTCCCGGCTTAGAATAGGGTCACCCCAAATCTTCCCATGGATGTGTGGAGTAGAAGCGACTAGGGATTGCACCAGGGATGGGCAGCAGCGTTCTCCTGTGTACATTAAGATCATTACTGTGATCACCAATCCTCCTACCAAGCATGGTGCACCATGATCATGACAAATCCCTCAATGGCCAGCCCACCAAAAGTGTCATTCTGTTGAGGAGGCTTATGTTCGGCTGATGATGATTTACACTCGATAATGGTCAGATTGGCTCCGGCCGTGTTTGTAACTAACAAGAAATGTTTTTCCACCCGAACCCACCAAAATGAATGAATTTTTATTCATGTGCGAGCATGTTATTCTGAACACAACCACACATTTCATATCCGCCGAATGTTTGTCTGTCTCTGATTTATCACGTCGGGAACTTCCGATCTTGAACTCTCCGAAATGGACGAAACTAACGAAGTTTTTTTTTATAATTTGTACCCACGTTGCGAAAGAAAAATGATTTCATCGCGGTCTTATCTTGTAATTAGTTACGTATAATAGACGAACTTATAACGTATTTGTTAGTAGCGTAGTTACATACAACAAACTTTCGGATTGAATAGCATTAGCTAGTTTCTCGAGAAAAACGATTAAATCCAGCACAGCCAGTATGTAATATTTTTATAATTTGCTGTTTTATAACAGGGCGAGAAAGGAATCGGTAGCCGAGAAAAAGCTCGCGCGAAAGCGGCAGAAGAGAAACTCAGCGCGAAACAGCGCGCCAAGATCGTGTCCAAAGAGACGATCTCAACGTCGGAGTCGGACTCCGATGCGTCCAGAAAGTCGCGCAGCCGCACTCGCGGCGGCAGTCGCAGCGGCAGCGGCAGTCGCAGTCCGGCGGCGGTTAAAGGACGCAAGAGGATTATGTCCGCTTCAAGCAGTGACAGGTGGTGATGTATTTTAAGTAACAGCTACCTCCTACAACAGACGCAACGAAGGGATATCGTCATATTACCTTCGCATTCTCTTATCTTTATAATGTTGATTTTCTTTTTATTATTGTTACGCTATGTCCTAACAATTATGATGTCATATTGTTCTTTATTGTAAAAAATAAACCCAGGGGTCGTGGGTCAATTCCAATGTCCGCTACCCTCGCACGTAACCTATAATGTCACTTTAGAATATAGGTCTCATATCGAACTCCATTCAGCCTAGTAATGTCAAGGGGCGTAACTGCAAAATAGTGCTCCACATATGTAATTTTTTATTATTACTTTGTAATATTGCGATGTTTTTCAACATTACAAAGTAATAATAAAATATTACATATACAACGTTAGTCGGAAAGGGGGTATGAAGCCGAGTAGCATGTAAAGGGTCATTGACAACGATCGTGTTGAACGGTGTTATAAACCTGAAAGCGTAATTATTTGGTTCCATACAAAAAATAAAAATAAAAAGAAATTGGGAACCCTAACAAAGTCAAAAACATGGCGGCGACTTGTTCCCCCACTTTTGGGCGGAGCCTTGTCCTTTGCGTAACACCGGCGAGGCGGCTTGCTTTTGTGGCGATCGTTTGACGTTCGCCGCTTGGCAATAAGGGTTAAATTAGTGAAATTAACTCACTCACCTGTTTCACTGTTGTACATTTCATTTCAATAAATGTTCACTTTCACAATTTCACATATCGAAATTTCACAAATCTTTAGATAGGTAGGTAAGTAGGTACTTTAGCAATTCATACACTTTAATGAACGAACACTGCAATCCAATCCTTGGTAGGTATGATAACACAAAGTGGAAAAGTTAAAGCAATGATAAACAGTTTCACAAATTAGGTATGTAGGTTTTACAAGAAAGGCTCAATGTGCCGGCCTTCTCTAGTGATGCACAATGTAGCACGCCGGTTCATGCTTAAAATGGTGTTACGCAACATCTGCGGCGATTGTCGAACATCCTCAAAAGCTGCTGCAAAAAGTCTTGGTGGCAAGAATATGGGTCCTATTAAGCGTGTGCCCACTATTCCTGCCCAAACGTTAATCCGCCACCTATGCTGAAAACTGTCCTCCCGGGATACATGTGGATTCTCGTGGGCCCAGTAGTGTTCATTGTGTATGTTCCCAATGCCACCTTTGGTGAACGACGCCTCATCAGACCACAAAATTTTTAGGGCAATATTGGGATTAGCCCTCACTTGGGACAAATACCACTGGCAAAACTCTACTCTTCGGCCATAATCAGCGGGAATCAGATCCTGGGTTCGCCGAAAATGGTATGGGTGCTGACCGTCTCGACGAATGATGTGCCATGCCGCTTTTTGTGATATGCCGAAGTGCAACCCGGCCTGCGTGGTGCTTCGTCTTGGGTTTTCGGCGAAGTACTCCAAGATGTCTTCTTCTAATTCTGTCCGTGCTCGACCAGCGGGCACGGGTCGACCTTGCGGACGAGGCGGGTGTACCGTCCCATCATGGTAGAGCCTGTGAGTCATTCGCTGGAACGAGCGCCATGACGGCAAAGGATGCTCAGGATGCCGTTGGCGGTACAGTGCCCGAGCTTGTGATAGACCTCCATCACACTTTCCTACACATAACATCATGTCATAGTACTCGTGGTTGCTATACGACGACATAATAACAACACAAACAAATAACAACGAAAACAACGGAACGAAACTAGTATGGCTAGTAGCTAAACAACGTCACGCGCGAAAGGATTGAAACCGACTAAGCATAAGCCACGAAAGGACAACAGTACTGTAGGCAAAAAAAGTGTACAGAAATAAAAAATTACAAAATTAAAGAATAAAGGTGGCGAACCACAATAAATGAATTGAATTGACCGAATTTTGGCATTGGTTTTAGGCAACGCCGACATTACAAACCTAAATTGTTTAATTATTCAACCTTGGCTTCAGTGCACCTCCCCGTGAAAGGGGTTAGAACATTTTTGTATGAAACCTGGGATACAAAATATATTTTTTTAATATTTCGTGCGGCCAATCTTGAAACTTTGCAAATCGAAAGAGGACATAATTACAAACATACTTTCTCATTATGCAAAATCTCCTAGCTTGCTGTTTAAGCTAGATATTAGACTTTAAAGTGCTGATTTCAATTTGTTTTATTTAATTTCGTGCGGCCAACCTTGATATCGAAAGAGGACATAATTACAAACATTACTTTCAACTAAAACAACAAAATTACTTTCTCATTTGGAAAAATCTCCTAATCTCCTGATTAAGCAAGATATTTAAAGTTTTAAAATTTAAAGTCGAATATCTAGCTTGAACAAAAGGTTAAGAGATTTTTCTACACGAGAAAGTATGTTTTGTCCTCTTTCGTTGTACAAGAGTCTCAAGGTTGGCCGCACGAAATAACCTTTTTTTTAAAGTTTAGGTAGGTATCCCAAATACATTCTTAACCCTTTCTACCAATTCGGTCGATAAACTATCTAATCTTGTAGTTAGTTCAAGTTTCTAATTAAAAAAAATCTCTTAGTACATTTTTGTCTGACCGTACGTGTGAAATCATTTCTTTAATGGCGGCGCAGGCGGCAAAGTCAATCAGAGTCCAGCGGCCAATCAGAGTCGAGGCCTGTGGTTAATGAACTTTCACCCGAATGACTTCAAAATGTAAACAAAACTAATTTCTAGGGTTGCTACCAGCATAGTTTTTTTGGAAATTTCAATGAGGTTTTTCTCGAAATCGGATGTGCTTTGAGAAAAGTTCCAGAACAAACATTACTCAGTATTATGGGTACTTTCACCCTGCTTCGGCTTCATACCCCCTTTCCGACTAACGTTGTATACATACACTTGTCGTATTACCACCACGACCCTCTGTGGTAACTTTGATATTCTTTCTAATACATAGCTCTTTTTCACAGATCGCGGTCAAGATCCAAATCCAAATCACGCAGACGCTCTCGATCAGGATCCGCCAAAAACCGGTCGAAATCTCGCTCGAGATCCAAAAGTGGCTCAAGATCAAAGAGCCGATCTCGGTCCAAAAGCCGTTCACGATCGAAAAGTGGTTCCCGTTCTAAGAGCCGTTCTCGATCGAAGAGCGGATCACGCTCGAAAAGCCGCTCCCGGTCCAAAAGCGGTTCTCGTTCGAAGAGTCGTTCTCGATCGAAGAGTCGATCCCGATCGAAGAACCGTTCGAAGTCTAAAAGCAGGTCTCGATCGAAGAGTGGATCTAGGTCGAAAAGCCCATCGAGGTCGCGATCCAGGTATGTGATCCTCATTAGAGGAATTGGTACTTGCATTTGGAGAAGTTTATTTTAATTTTAGTTTGTTTTATTTGGCCAAATCCGTATATACATACATATAATTTTACCTATAATAAACCCATGAGTAACCCATAACAAAATTATTGGAACTAATCATATCGTAAGAGTTTGTACCATAGTTAAATGCATTTTCTGGGGTTTTAAAGGTGTTTTTGTGTTACTCAGTTCAAAAAACAACTTTCAGGTCTAAAAGCAAGTCGCGTTCAAAGTCAAGATCCCGATCTAAGAGCCGTTCCCGTTCCCGGTCGAAAAGTGGATCTCGAAGCGGCTCCGGATCCAGATCTGGATCAGGCTCACGCCACTCGCGGCCTGACACCCCCGTGTCGAGGAAATCCGTTTCCGCTAGTGAGGACGAAGCTTAGGTTAAACTGTATATTATATTTTATTGTGCAACTTCATGTTGATAGTTCAACATTTATAGACTATTACAATTTTGGGATGAAAAATGAGTATAGAATTTAAACTGATTGAAGTATTTTTTTGATTTGATTAAATAAGATACGACGAAGTCAGCACATAGCCGAATGAATTAATAAGCTGAAATAACCCCTCTGGCCGTGTGGTCAAACTACGTAGTAATTCAGAAAACGATATTCCCATAGTCCAATTCTTTAATCAAACCAAGATAACATACTTCACGTAGTCTCATTAGTCGATCGAAGCTCAGATCACGAGGTCAGGGGAAATAAACATATCATGCAAAGGTCATGTCTATCGCAGAATCGATGATGATTGATAGAAATAAGTCCGTACCTGATCCAAAAGGCGCAGTGTGAGATGTCAGATGGACCGACAACGAGAAAAAGGTTAACTTCAAACGGCCAGATTTTTGTCGAAAAGTGGTACTTATAAAATTATGTACAGTGTATTATTTAGTACTAATAAAGTACTTTGAGCCGATCGCATGTAACTCAACCTAATTAACATCAGGATGGTACTGTGATTAGCCTTGCTAACCAATTACTTGAACTATTTATTCAGACAAATTCTTACTTCCGTCAATATCTCATAGCTGTGCTTGTTAATTCTTTTTAATTCCATGTACTTTATCTTCCAACGTCCTGTATATTTAATGTCTATAAATAAAGATATTAAAAAATATTTGCATTTATTATTTTGCATTTTTACCTTTAATTGCCGAAAGGATTAGCAAGTTGAAGTGGGAGTGGGCGGGCCACATCTGTCGCAGAACCGACGGCCGTTGGGGCAGACGAGTTCTGGAGTGGAGACCGCGGATCAGCACTCGCAGGGTGGGACGCCCCGCCGCCAGGTGGACCGGCGGCCTGAAGGTGGCCGAAAGCGACTGGATGCGGTGGAGGACCGGGTGTGGTGGCGTTCATTGGAGAAGGCCTATGTCCAGCAGTGGACTTCTAGGGGCTGACATGATGATTATGTTAGGTAGGTACGTTTTATTTTTTCTGCAAATTACCACCACATTTTAGTGTAGTATTGATGTTTCTTAATTAACAGTGGATAGTTTTTCTTGTACAATAAAACTAGCTTGTTAATGAAAATGTATATTTCACCTAGGAGACAATTCTTGAAGACACGTAATATCAGAATTTAATAATAATAATAACATACTTTGATATATTCTATTTGAGATAAGCATTTTAAAAGACACTTGCAATGTCTCTGATTTTATATAAATATTATAATTTATATGTTCAATAATTATATAACACAACCTTCAAAGTTTTTGAGGAAAAACAAAGTTATTATATTCTCAATAATTTAAAAAATACTATCCAGCAATATAACTTCTAATAAATATTTAGTTATTCAGGTTTTATCTAATGGACTATGAGATTTTATTTAAAACCTTATTATTAATAATTGAGCGTATATGTAACACAGTTAAAATCCAATTATACTAAATTAACAATATCAGATATAGAATCAATATCAACTTGAAATAATATCAATAAAATCTTGAAAAGCAACATATTTTATATACCTAAATCTCGTTAGAAAACTGTAAAAAAAGAAATCACAGATAAATTAGATCTAGTATTTATTAGAGCATGGTTCAAGATAACAGCGTTCAGAAATAGTGTTATATTATTGCCGAGGTGGCCCAGTGGTTCGAGTGTTAACCTCAAATGCCAGGGAACGTGGGTTCGACTCCCACTGGGGTCAATTTTGTGTCATTTGTCCAAGTTCATCGCTGTCTGGGTGATTGTCTTGTGAGTTATGTCCCCATCGAATTTTAGGGGGGGTTAGACAACTATAAATCATAGCTATAAATAGAGGCCTATTAGGGAAACATTCCCATATTACGTGACCGGTTTAAGGGGAGGGGGATAAAGCGTTAAAGATTTCTAAAATTTTGGACCGTCTAGCGTTTATTCGAGCGCCCAGCGCTCACACACGGGTGGCAACACTGACGCTACACGCACTGCACCGTACAATGGAAATTACTACGTGAAAACACATATACTACAGGTGGTCACAGGGAGCAGGTGGGGGTCAAAAGCTGTCAAAAATGGGTCACGTAGTATGGGTACGTTCCCTTCATTCATTTGAACTATGAAGAGGGCGGCAAACGGGTCGACACCCTCCTACCAGATGTTAGTAACAGTTCTCAGACACCCATGAACATCTATCTGCCTATACCTAGACTATAAATACCTAATTCTCAAGTATTCTATACTATAAAATCTAAGTATTTTCTAATAGAAATCTTACACAATTCCAATACATTAGGTAAGTACATATCTCTCGTTATTATAGAAACTATGTTAAAATTTCATACAAACTTTGCTAAGATTAATTTAATTTTAATAATATTTGGATTAAAAAGTTGAGTAAAAATTCGAGTATGTGGCAGTTTTCGTTATTCAATTCTTGAGTTTATTTAAATGGTCAACTTTATTGCTTCTAAATGTTACATATTTACGTCGTGATACACATGCCACGTACTTTTTCATATCTCTTCTAATATTAACGTGCAAGAATATGTGCATGGTGTCAGCCTTGGCGAAATAGCTCTAAATGTCATACTTTCGTATATACATCATTAAAATAAAATGAATGCCATATGGTTCCCAGTCAGGTTAAGGTCATCCCCAATTTTCCCGTGGGTGACGTCAAGGTGATTAAGGTATTGCACCAGGGACAGGCAGCAGCGTTCTCTTGTGTATATTAAGTAGTGCCGTAACTAGGGCGGTGCCCAGGCACAGGGCGTAGACCTCGGGGGGCGCAAAAATGGTCTCGGTGGGCATTTTTCAAGGGCGCAGTCATAGATGCTCGCACCGGGCGCATAAGTCTAGTTACGGCACTGATATTAAGATCATTACTGCGATCACCAATCCGCCTGCCAAACGTGGTGATTATGGCAAATCCCTCAATGGACAGCCCACAAGAAGTGGAATTCAATTGAGGAGGCTTATGCTCAGCAGTGGACGTATTTCGGCTGATGATTAATGCATGACGTAGTTTATATCAAAATCATTATAATAAACCGGACCGGGGTAGTAAAGTTTTAAACCAGATCAAAAGCCTTATTCTAAGTAATCTATCTTAATTTTATAATAATGTGTAATGTTTTCGTGCACAAAAAATAATATCTGAATTGTATATCTCTAGCATAGTTATGCTATTGTTTACAGAAACTCTATATGGACATATACATTCAATAATGGCATATGGATCACGACTTTTAATAACCCTTTCCTTAATTTGTTAATAAAATGACTAGAATTACAAGTGAAATATTACTAGGTATTAAATGTGCGCTAATATAGGCTCTATCTATAATACTAGTGACTACCTCTTACAATGAACTTTTTATTGTGTGTTTCACTGTAAAGTTTGACCGCCGATGGTGGGCGCCTAGTTAACTAATTTCCTTACAGTTTAATCAATTATATTTTATGTCAATGAGCTAGTGCATGGTTATAGTAAATATATTGACCTAAAAATGGCGCACCATACAATAATTTCAAAACCTCGAAAATCAGTTTAAAAGTGCTTAAGATTGCCGTCGAATCAAAAGTTTAACGTTATACATCACTATGATTTTAGTATTTTCAATCTATAAGATTAAATAATATATAACAACAATAATACAACACATTATGAGTCAACTTATTAATAATATGAGTACAACTTAAGCACTGTCCCCACCGAGAGCATTCGTAAACGAGCAACAAATTCTGCCCAGCGAGCCAAGCAATTATTTTCGAATAAAACAGTGTTCCAAACAAATGCGGGCAAGCAAGCCAAGCATTCGTTTGCGAGCTGTCAAACAAAGAGCGAGCGAGACACGACAGTATGCTTGACCAAGAAGATTACAGGCACTTCATACGAGTTACAAGTGGACAAAAAAATATTCCTATCATTACAAAAAGAGTTTTTATGCACGTTTTTTTGTACACTAGCGAAAAATGCCGCTAATACATACTACCTACAAAATAAGTCCAAAGTAAGGGTATACCCCCAATAGGGACATATTTTGAAGCATATGGCTGCACATTTGGCCAGTGTGCTAGTTGGGCACTGAGCGAAATTCGTGCTCGCGTGCAAGCTTTGTAATGCTCGACTCAACGTCCATATCAATCGAATATACGATAGTGATTGGCGAATGCAAGCGGTGAGAAAGTTGGTTAAAGAAAATTGAGTTCCGAAAAAAACTAAAAATGCATATTTTTTTGTCGCGTCACAGTATGAGAGACCATACAAGTTAATATGTATATCTGAATATAAAAATTTATAAACAAAACTTAGAGCAGCTTCCTAATACAACAAAATGTTCTCCTTCCCATTTCCATCACTATTCTTAGGCCCGTTGTAATAATGCTTTAAATTTTCTTTTTCCTGATATGAAAGTAATTTGAATTTGATATATTATTTTACTGATTTAAAATAATAAAGATAATAGATTAGATCGGTCTATGCCTTACAGTATACTGTGACTGATGATGATGAACAGAATATGACGTTAAGTTCATTGCTACCTGACTATAAATTCATACATTAACATTTTTATCAAAACTTACGGTGACGCGATATTAGCTATAGTAAAGCGTATGTACAGAAGGTATTAAAGAACAAACATCACACCAGTAAGTGTAGAGTAGAACAAAAAAATTATTAAAGGAGAACAATATACTAAATACAGGTGACATTTAAGGATCAAATTGACGTCCTCAAAAAAAGTCGGGGTCTACAGTGAGATGAATAAAAGGAGGTGCATGAAAGGTTGATGGATGTGAGTGATCTGCCTAACCCTATGTCCAGCAAGTGAGCATTAAGTATGTAATCGATAAGTGTTACTCGACCCAACTTTGGATTATTTTATAACAAGTAGTTCATTAACCAAATAGTACTTGGAATGTTAATAAAATATTAAGAATAAATTGAAAGTGTTCCCCACCACAGCTTAGTCAAGTTTCAATGAGAAAAGTTATATCGCGCTAGGCTCATTTGTCTAAGGACAGTGTAGATTCATGTTTGAGTATTTTATACTAACATGGCGGCACCTACCAACTGTATAAATTATATCTCCAATGTGACGCGCAATTATTTCACCCTTACATTAACAGTAAGTAATCTTAGCAGGGCTCCTTCTGCGTGCCATTGGAGTGGAAAGCGAGAGTACCATTAGGCATGGTGCTTTGTGGCCCTCCCAGGAACGAGGTGAAGGTGGTATCTCTGCTCATGGGTGGCTCGAGGTTCTCTATGGGTATGCAATCGAGCGCCGGTACTGTGTACTCCCTGTGGAATTAAAAGGAATTTATAGTCTATGAATTCAGCACACACACCGATGTTCGATAGACAGTTATCAAACGGTAAGCTAGTGATATGTCCTATTTAAAAAAGGCGTTTCTTATTATTTTCCTAAAATTAGGTTTTTTCAACTCGTAACAGACTTTTTTTAGTCTGTAATGTGTCTGTGTTCTAACAAAACAGATGAACCCAAGAAAGAGTAGAAAAATCTATAATATTATATTCGATTGCTTTAAAAACTAAAGCGATCCAGATGTTTAAAAAAAATCCCAGTCTTGTGTCGTTTTTAACGAGCGAGACGAGACTTTTGTTACACACACACGTTAGCGTAGCATAGGCATAAAGAAACTAAAGACAATACGTTTATGTAAATGTAATCGACGAATTTTCTTTATAAAACAATATACCCACATGGAGACGTTATCCTGCGTTTGCACAGAGTCGTGTACAAGCTGCGGCAGACGGTGGGGCACCGGGGGCGGCGCGGTAGGCCGCGCGCTGAATAGGAACACGCCCACCATAGCGAGAGTGTACGACAGGAAATACAGCGCGTGGAACTGGAAACATGAATGAAAGAATTTATATTTAGACTACTGTCCACAATGTAAAAGCGAAATATTAAAATTTAACCTTTTGACCACCTCTTTGGCCTAGTGGATTGTTCATTCATTCACAGGTTGTGGATTCGACTCTTACAAGGACAGGCAATTTGATATAATTTGTAGACCAACCAATCTAAATCGTTATATTTGTAAATTGTTCTATCCTTGTCTAATTCCCATAGTACAGGGACAAAACCTTAGTCTGGAATTAGACAAGTGTTTAGTATGTATATTCCAAATTTGTTATTTAACTTATTAATCTAATCATCAATCAATCTAACTAAACTTCAAGTCTCAGAAGAACGAATATATCCAATAGAAACCGCCATAATACTAATCAAGCGTACATAGCCACTTGTCAAAACTGTAGCCCTTGGCTCCACTTTAACCTGCTGATTAAAATGTTCCCTAATATAGTCGCTGTTGTATTCGCTGCTGTCAAGTGACAAATGCATCTTGAATTTAGTTGCATTAAAGATTGATGCAACGGTTTGAATGCTAGTCGAGTTTGAAATACTATTTTAATTCAAAATCCTTTCAGATTTGTGATAAGAGTGCAGGATAATATTTTGTGAAGGTGTAAACTATGGTATGTGTGATAAGGCGCTGCAAATTTCGCATGGGGAGAAAAGAAAATCAATCCGAAACTATAAACTTTCACAGGTAAACATTCTTTTTGTGTCCATTTTCCATGTTAAAGAGATAAATTTATGCTTAAAAGTAAGGGAAATTAATTTCTTTTTATTATATTTATATTAATTGAGCATGTATTAGTGTACTTTCATATATTTTGTTAGTTTTGTAATTTTACAGAAATGTTTAAATAGAGCTGGACAAAAATTTATCGATAAAAGTATAAAAAGTGTTTTTTGTGTGTTTGGATGTGTTGTGCACATGAGTATACACGTATTTTTTACGTGCACACACGTATTTTTTCAATTTAGATTTCCTAATGAAAAAAAAATTAATGTGAAAAGTGGATTAATGCGGTGTCCACCGAAGCTGATTGGACGGCAAAAAAACACCATAGAGTGTGCTCCAGACATTTTAAATTATTGTGTTGTATTATTACCGATGATAAATATCGAATACTGAAGGATAATGCTGTGCCTACATTATTTATGTCGCCAGGAAGAGTAAGTAGTTTTTAAAAGTAAACGTATTTAATAGGGGCAAGCCTATTCAGTTGTCTTCGAATTTGTCAATTCTCCTCAGGCTAGCAGGTTTTATCTTGATTTTCTTCACCGTCGTGAGCGAAAAGTAAATATACAATAATAAAAACTCATTAGTACATAAAATAGTTCTTAGCTGGGATTACTGACACCCAATTTTTTTAAATATAATTAATCGTAATTTAAAAATGTTTAATGCCAGATTCATTTTATACTCTTTTTGTTATTCTTGACCAATAAATATTAATTTTCTTTTCAGTGCATTTCTACAACTTCAGCTCCATTAACTTCGGGCACAGTAGTGTTCTCCGTCTCAGGTCCTTAAATTTTGGGGCCTCAGACGTTCTCGTACCCAATGTAATCATTAGGCTCTGCAGCTTTGGCATCAGTAAACGGCGCGCTCTATGTCATCATCATCAGGCCCGGCAGCTTTGGATCCGTCAGTAACATCGCGTACCACGTCATTATCAGGCCCTGCAGCTTTTGGAATGCAAACGTTATCATCTCCAGACTTACACATATCCTTGGATATCGATTTCTAATCGACCGATACATATACCATCGACATCAGGCAATGACTAATGATAAAAATATGAAATTTTAATTTTTTATTGTTTTATAATCTTTTATGATTATATTTATTGATTGATTAACAGTAGGTAAATTTAAATTTTATTTAAAAAAAATGTAGATTTATAAAATAGTTGTAAGTAAATAAACTGATTAATTTTTTACATAGAATACTGTTTCACTTTCCACTGGCAACTGTTATGGCGGCTCCACATTAGTGCCGTGAAGCTCCGTAAACAGGCGTGAACGTGAATGTGGATGGTTTTCGCGGAGTGCACGCGCGTTCACGGCTGTTCCCCGATCAGAGTCGGTATTTTGTCCCGCGACAAAGGGTTCGCGCCCCCTTCGCGCGGCGTTCACGCGTATACATCCACATTCACGGCCCCGTGCTAGTTTACTCCGGACTACAAAGGCGTACGGACGTGTGCAGTCGCTAAATATAGTCGCGCGTGAACGTTTGGAATAACGAAACTGAAATGGTCTTTTTTAGAACATTACCATTATGAAAATGTACTGTCAAAGTAATTGCAGCAGCAACTTCTACGTCCATTTCGCGGCAGGTTTCAAGAACGATTGTGAGCATCCCATGAATGTGGAGGGCACGACTTGTGCCGTGAATTCATGGCGTGAATTCGCGCGTGAATTCACGGCACTAATGTGGAGCCGCCATTAGATATAATAACGCAATTAGTTGCCACAGATTTAAAGGAGAATGCCCAAAAGTGGGCCTAAGATGCGTTTTTACCATTCATGTACCAAAATTATTGGTCTGAATTATGAATCCCCTCAGATTTTTTTTAAAGCTAATGGAATAGGGAGTCTAAAAATAACATATCATAAATACGTAGATTGATTTCCGCCGGCCGACCGGCATCTTTTCAACTAGAGTAGTGAGTGCAGAATTAAAATCGATACATATTTTTAATCGATATTTGTCAACAATATTTGATACTGCCTTTCAGTTACTAGCGCGATAATCCACCCATCATATTTTTGATTTACTGACTGGACATACGCTATTTATACTGATTTAAAGTGATACACACGTTCTTAAAATATATTTATGAAAATATTGTTACGTAACCGAAATATCGGTTATTCAATTTGTTAAATCGATGTAGTAGAACCTCACTATTGATATGCACTATGGTTTCGTACTGTTACGTCATAACCGATATGATGTCAACACCTGTTTTGTCTCCGTTTGCTTACATTATGTATTTGGGTGCAAAAATCTATTTTAACGAGTCTAATGTAGTGTCAAACGCAATATGCCGTCGCCGACTAATAACCAAACTATGACATCAAGATCGGGAACGGTTAATCGTGGCCATATACCCACGGTGTTGTGAAAACTGTGCGCCAACGAAGATTTCATTTGAAGTAAGATTATTGAATTTTCCCACTAAATAGTTAAACGATTTTCTTTTTATAATAATCCTTAGTATTTTGCCTGTATTTTGACGACAATTTGATCCAGACGCAAGGTTCAAAGTTTAAGGGCAAACTCCCATACAATTTTGGGCATTCTCCTTTGACAGCTCTAAAATGAAATAAAATTATTTCACTATAAGATGAGAATATTAGCTAGTTTAGTGTTGTCAAATTAAGTGCGTGCCTTCAGAATTAAATTAAATTTTCATGTTAACATAATTTCAAATTTTTACTAAATAATATAATGATAATTTTTAGACTACGTAATATATTTTTATTGATTATCGATATCCGATAATTATCGATATCCATGTTTTGCACGTCCGCCTCATCTCTAGATTTCTGAAACAGTGTACGGACATGGTATCTGACGTCCTGTTAAAAGTAGCATTCTCTCACTTTAGCAACAGCAAAATTACCATAAGAGTGAAAAGGGTTGGTTTCCTTCACGTTCTTGGACCCTTATAAATCCTTCTATTGGATATATTTGTTCTTCTGAGCTTCAAGTGGTTAAAATGCCAACCTGACACAATTCACCTTACTTAAACAAGGCTTTGGCAACCAAAAAGAACATATTATTTGTTATTTAAACTTTAGCTTTCTTTGAAATCATTAAATGGATTAACTTTATATCATTTTTAAAGATGCGCAAACGTAGGACGTTTTATCAAACAAACAACAGTGAAATATTTCTTACCTTAAACTGAAAGATGTACATCCCAGCAATGAGCGTATAGTAATCAGCTGACAAAAATGACAAATGCAGTATTATAGAGCCAGCATCTCTTAGCATGAAACTCTGCAGTATTTGAAACACCGTTTGCACTGAACAATAGCTTCCAAGTTGCAGTACAGTCTCCAATTCATACCAGTTGAATGTCATGAGGTCGCTGAACTCAAGGAAGAAGGTCTGAGTGCAGGATACGAGGCTGCCTATAAAGCCTAGGGCAGCCAGGTATTGGGAGCAGGAAATAGTATTGAGCATCATCTCTTCAAGTACTGTGACAATGGCATAGAGTAGGGAACCTCCAAGACATAGCATGTCACCGACAAGCTGGTTTTTTCCTGAAACAATTTATGACACTAATTATTAAAACCACACAATTAAATCAGTACAGGGTGCACAATAGAAATACCAGCTGCTTAAATGATAGAAAAAAGTATGTTATACAAAAAAAATATTTAAATAGCTGTTTATAGATTAAAGTTTACTAATATTAATTTATATAAAACCACTTGATGTGTAGTGACAAAGGTTTTATTTAAATGTAGGTATTTTTAGTAGATTTCATTTATTAATTTCTCTTTAAATTATATCCTGATTTTGTTATGCTTACAAATAAACCCTTAATCCAACTGGTATACTTATTTGTACACCTGTATATAATCCACTGCTCATGCTAAGAATGTGGACAATTTAGAAGATTTGTTGGCTAAACATATGTTTTATTTCAGGTAGCAGGTAGATAGCAGGTAGATAAAACCCAGCAGGATCTGGATCTAGACATCCAGTATCTATGCATTTGCTCCTTGTTTTTTCCTTTACCAAAAATCCTATCATATGATTTAAAACTGAACTTAACCATCATCCCTAACTCTATAAATTCCTATATAGTCTAGTCATGTATACAGTTGAAGGTTATCATGAAATTAGCCTGGTGAGAGCGAGAGAGAATTAAGTTATATAAATCATAAGAAAATTGTAACCATGTTATTGGGAGCCAGAAAGGGAGCCCATAGTTTAGAGTACCTACTTAACACATACCATCAGTAGGAGCCCCCTCTACATCAGCCCAAACGACGCACACAACTGCCATCAGCCCCAGTGTAGCCCCGGCTACATGCGCCACTCCGAGCCTCTGTCCACGCCATGCACCACCCACTAGCGCTGCACCCACTCCGCTGCAAGCTAACAGCTGTCAGCTGAGTACAGACGTAAACCGCTGGGACATCACTAGAAGCCAGCCTGCCTCCACATCTAGTGTGCATGCTAAGATGAGCACCCACCATCGTCTGGAAAGCAAGCTTATATTAATAAAAATAGGTTGAAATGGGTTGATCATTTTAGGAACACCAATATTTTGGCAGTTAAAGTATTTACAGATAGTCTTAAGACACTATTGATCAAGCAATGTAGTTTCATTTCATACCCAACCTGTATAATTTAACAATCACTTACTTGGACAACTTCTTCACACCATTACAGAGTAAAGTGGGAGTGAATAGAATGAAAAGAGCTAAATATGGTACTATAAGCTGGCCTGTGGTAGGGAACTGCCAAGTTGCACTCTGTAGAAGAGTTGTCAATATGCACTTGCCACTCAATAAAAGGGACAGCACTTGGCCCAAAAGTATGCTTCGCCACACTTTCCTGCAAATCAGAGTAAGAATAAAGTAAAAATCACGTTACAACAAAGAAATTAACACAATAAAGATATAAACGTGATACTAGCCATCGCCCTAGTTCAGAAAAATAAGCTTCAACTTTATCACTGAAACTTTCGTCTTCCATGATTGTGATGAGCACCAGTTATACTTTTTAAGTAGAAAATGTTGTCAAAAGGGTCATATCCTCGAGATTCATCAAGAAATTGGAAAATTTTGCCATCATTTCTCTTGCATGGCTTGGGAAAGCAAAACAAAATTTGATTTGACAGTCAGTCTCAATCTTATATCACGTTTAAAAATCGAATAAATAGGTTTTAAAGTTTTTTCGTTATAATATTTCCGAACGAATATTTCAGGTGAATCGTTTAGTGATGTCCCATTTCAGAATTTAAATCGATCGATTTAGCATGATTTTATGCCATGAACGCATCAATAACCGAACAGTAAATAGGATGTGCTACGAGACGATATAAAGTCTTTGAACGATATATACTCCATTTCTCGTAAGTGAAAAAAAGACAAAAAGCTTGTTTTTTTTCGTACTGAATTTCTGTTATGTAGTCAGTAAACTTACATCCTCTTTGGTTGTCAGTGATTGAACGCATCTGAATCTGAATACGTGCTGAATACTTAACCTATCAAACAGGAAGAAAAGAACGCTAAAATAATTGAGAAAATAGATTAGGCTGCTTATTCTGTGCAAATATTTGTTATAAATTTAACTATGGGTGACGGTAAGTTTGACTTGATTAAGTTATCTCGATCATATGTTAACATGGATTTAAAACTAAACTTGTATACTTTTACAGAGGATGTTATTCGTAGAAGACTCTTGATTGATGGAGACGGAACCGGAGACGACAGAAGACTAAATGTTCTGCTCAAAACATTAATTAAATGGTGTAACAATACGGATGAGAAACCCGAAGAAAGGTTAGCGACTAATCCCAAACTAGGATTTTCTCTTGTGCTTTGGGAATAAGACAAGGACAGGACGCAAAATCGACCGTCGAAAGCACGACCGCGACCTCACGGTCTTGTCTGTGGTCCCTGTCGCTTTGGACCGCTGCTGTGTGATAGTCCATAGGCCATAAATTGTACAAAGATGTATGTACCCAGTGGTTACAAACTCACTCCCTTTGTGGTTCTATGACCAAGCCTCATTTTCATTTTATTTCAAATTATTTCATGACAAGTCGAGTATGTTAATTTACTTTAAATTATTATCATACCTTGGCCTTTTAGGTGAAGGAAAACATTAGGAAACCTGTATACACTAAAGAAGAGATTCTCCAGCAAACTGCACTGGCCCAGCATTTGATACACACCACACCAGTTCAGAAACATAAAATATTATCTCTAAACGATTGTATTATGAAACTTCGTCTTTTATAGGAAGTTTTGTCTGCCACTGCCTACCTATAGGGCATAAAGTAAATAATGCATTTCATACACATGTCTACTACTTGTCAAGAGCAATAATAGTATGTATACCTTTTATTAATTTTTGCAGCAAATCAAGTCATGATCGGATGTTGGCCCAGCTTGCACAATGTGAATTTGCTGTCACAAAATCTCAACTTGCCTCAGAAATGATGACAGCAGAGCTAAAAAGCTACGAATCACTATCTAAAATCCTTGAAACAGGCATCGAAGTTGCTAAAACAAATATTGAGAAAAGCAAAGCTGATCTTTCTCAAGCTAAGACAGTACGAAAGAATCGTATTGAATATGACGTCCTTGCAAAGATAATCAGTGAACAGCCAGATAGAAAAGAGACCCTAGAACGCCTTGGAACGTTAAAAACAGAGCTCAGTAGTTTACAAACAACAAAACAGCAGTTAGAAAGTCGTTTGGCATTAAGAAAGAAACAGTTTCATGTACTGGTGACGTCCATTCATCAACTTCAAGCATTGCTGGACGAGCCTGATGATTTGGACTCAATTTCAGATGATGTTGAGATGAAAGAAGTAACGAATGAATCGTAATCACTACCTTTTAGTTAGAATAAGAGTATATAAGTTTAGTAAACTGCTAGCGAATTCGTGAATAAGGTATGTATTTGTAGATTTTTACTGAAGGTATATTCACAGGTGCTCTATTCAAACTGATCGGTATAGATCCTAAAATTTACGATGGCACGCCCCATACTTTCGCGAGGGGAAAGCGCAGGACGCGGGGGGTTAATATCCTATCCGATCGTTAGTATCTTATAGTGCATAATTTAATTTAAGTGATTTACAGAAGTGCGGCGTGCCTTCATGACTTGTAAGATCTATACAGAGCTTTTTTAGAACAACTTTGTACATTTAAACCATACCTATTTTTTGGACAATAAAAGCAAGCAATTTGATCTACAATTATATTTTTTTGACTATTGCTACATTTTATGTAAGCAGTAAAGGATCGCCGTAAAATATCTGCCTATAAAGCAGAAATCTGAAACCATCACACAAACACGCATATAAAAAATTATGGCGTCTTTTATGCCCGCTTAGTTTACTATTTAATAGTAACCATCAAACGCAGAAACCATATAAGGCCTCCCCTAGCCTTTAAATAGTAACTTTTATGTTTACCATTCATGTTACTATTATCTTTATATCATTCATGGACCTAGGAGGATTAGTATGGTTCTTAGAGCAAAACCGCGCTAAGTACACTTTCAAAGCGCCCTGGCGTGGTTCTGGCCCTGCTCGTACGGAGTAATAACATTCTCATTATATACCACACATTTATATAACACATATTTTCATTATTATTATTATTAGGGAGATAATAGACGACCAGTAAATTGCTTATATGGCTATCTGAATGTGTATTTAAGTCTTTAAATTGTCACTCGTAACACTGGTTATAGTGTATATTGTCTCGCAATAGGTGAAAAGCATAGGGATCTTCGTTTTACTAGGGAGTGAAGTATCTGTCATATAGAACTATTAAATAATCTGTCCCCTGGATCAAATCCGCATAGGTTTTCTTCCAATTCGTAAATTCCTGTCATTTTTCGCGGGGAGATCCACATATGCTGTGGCTATTTAACACACATGTAAATAAACAACACATTTGTACACATCCACTCATATCTCTACAACGGATGACCGTTGGTCTGTTACCTTTGACAGAGGGGAAACCCTGAGTATGGCGACTACCCTCCTGTTTTGTATGGTTTGGATGGAATTTCTCACTGCCAGTCAAGCAGACATACAAACGCAGAGACTTCCCAAAGCATAAAAACAGTATATCAGCTATAAAGCAGCTGTATAGTCTTCACAACTGTTTTCTGCTATTTGTAGCTTGTACTTTGTAGATCCATAAGAAAAAAAAACATCAATGGTATATATGCATTTCTCGCGTTTGCTCATTAAGCCTTTCATATACGGGCTGAAAATGATAAGTGTTACCAGGTGAAAACTCCATAACCACACCACCACTTAGTCAAGAACTGAAAAATTACATTGCTACTACTGTATTGTTACTAGCTTGCCCAGTTTATTGTTACTAGATTGCAAATTTTAATAAGTGATTTTTTGGTTGTTAAAAAAGTACATACAACGTATGGGTTCCTTCAATTATATATTTTTTTAAATTCTGAAATATCTGTGTACGTTATCCGCCGTACAGACAGACAGACCTTAACATTTTATTATAAAATAAATATATATTTAGTACCAAAAAAAACTGCAATGTGGTTTAATTAATAAAAATCGACCGTTAATATTTTAATACATATTAAATAGAAAGTTTATAGATTTTAACATATGTTTTATAGTTAAAACCATAAAAGTTCATACTTTTAATTGAAGTTCTAGCTGATGGCTGCTAAGGCTTATAATATCCTTCAGAAAGTCCACAGAAGACTGGTCATAACAAAAAAAATTGTAACTAATGTGCCACCCCATTACTTTTTCATGAATATGTTTGTAATTATAACAAGCACCTAACATGTCATTGTCTGTATGTATGTGCTTAGAAGGTCGTTAACCATCACTTAAATTATATTTTCATAAGCCGTATAGAATCACAAAGTAGTTTTTGTTAATTGAGCAGTCTAGGTGGAAGGGGTATAATGGGGGCACTCTTGGGACTGTGACGAGGCTTGACTAAAGGTATATTTAATAGGTATTTTACCGCCCTCTGTTGCGTCTAAAGCTATAGTGAAACACTGAACTAGAGACACTTAGTCATCTATACTATTGTTTACTGCACATGTGACTTAAGACCCAGATAACTGTTTTAAACACTACCTACGGCCAGGCCTCCGTCCCTCGAACGAACCTACCGCGTGTAGTATCTGAGTCGACCCGACGTTCTCACCTCGCTCGTACGGAGTAATGACAACGCTAAGTCACATTTTAACGTGTATTGTCTGACAGTAGGTGATTAAAAGCTTAGGTATTTTCGTTTTACTAGGGTGTGTTAGTGTAAGTATTCGTGTTACGTAGTAACTAATAAGTAATCTGTGCTATGGCTCAGAATGTATCGATGCACATCGTCCAGCGTATTATTCCCGAAATTCTCGACCTCTCCATAAAGCCAACAGAACTTTGAAACAGCGGACAATCCGCAGCGGATCGTCTCCGCTCTATTTCATATACTGTGAATTTGTATGGTCTGCTGTTGTTACTGAGCGTTCTGCAGGCCTTCTACGTAAGCATTTCTGCTAATATCCGTTGAACTAAAAAGCCATTTTGTAGTCTAACGATCATGTGATTAATTCTTATAAGCGTTTGAGTTTATCACAGTTACACACATTACAGTTACAGTTACATTACAGTTACAGGGATATTACCAGGGTTGGATAAAAAACAGTTTTTTTTATATAAAACATGTTTTAAACAATTTAAACAGTTTTAAACAATAAAAAATATGTTTTAAACAATAAAAGACATGTTTAAAACATTTTATTATACTATGGACCTATTTTAAAGGTTATGGCTGCATATTTCGCCAATGTGCTAGTTGGGTAGCCGCAAGTCTTGTAGACGCATCGACACACTCGGCGTGTCGTCCTCCGATAAGAGCGATCGTATGTGCCGGGCTTTAGTATGAGCATCGAACTCTCGACCGCTGGCGTTCGAGGTACATTTAGGTTCGCTCGAACATACACCCTAAACTAAATTAAGTCGTTAAACGCAAGTTGACTCACAAAATAAAGTCATACTAAACTAATGTACACTTTCTAAACTATTTAGAGAACCCACACGGGTCATGCACGCGGCATGGTATAGAATATTCTAGTAGGGAGCTGACCTACGCTTCGAGGTATTACTGATGCTGAAGTCCAAAAAATTAATGTTGAAATGTCAATAATGACTTCGTTAATAATTAATTATTCCACCTGCTGAATGTATAGTTGAGGAAAAAATTATGTTTATTTCATCGTTTCTAAAATGGCTTCTTTGTGGTCAATTTTTTGATTGAATTCTTAACACCAGTTAGTAGCCTTGTTTCTTCTTAAAGGCTATAAAATGGTGGTACAAAAACTGGTGGTACTTGATCACATAGGAGGTACTTATTATAGAAACAACGACGATTTGTTGGTTGGTGAAGCTCTTTTGAAAACCGTATACATATCTGACTAGGGGTCTGGTACTACTACTACTTCATCATCATCAGGTTATTTTTATCTCCCCTGCAGGAGCACAACCCTCTCTCATCTGCCGAAGACAGACGGAGGATTTGGTCTACACTCCCCACGCTGGCCAGACGGGTTGGGGAGGCCTGATTGATGTTTTATAATGTATTCCCTTAGTCGCCTTGTACGACATCCACGGGAAGAGTTGGAGTGGTCTTATTCTACTCTACCGGAAACCACACGGCAATACAGTACTACTACTTATTTTGTACTTATTGAGTTACTACCGCATTTTTATGTCGTAAATACGACTAGACTCCTTATATGAAGCTGTGCGGCTGGCCAATGACTGCTATGCGTGGAGGCGCATTTTGTACGGTCGCGATCCTCAGCAGTGAGGGATCGACGAGAAGAAGAGAAATACGACTGTAATAAATAATATTGATCTAGATATACCTTGAGACAGACTGATTATGGTTCAAGATATATCTAGATTAATATTGTTAATGAATTGTGAGATTAGGCCAGTTGAAGCCATCTTATAGTAAGCTAGGAGCCCCCGGGAGATTCCATTACAATTTGACAATTTGTTTTTAAGCTTAAATATTATTATTATGTAAATGTTGGCTCGACAACCTAAAAAGCGAGTATCGAATACTTACTAAACAAGTTTCATTTTTCATTTTAATTAGTACAGAAAAGCACAAGGAGTTCTTAGTCCATTGTCTGATTGTAATACTTTGTTTAGTAGGTAAGCTGTGTAAATTAAATTACAAAAAGCCATTTCTATTTACAATTATTAGGGCTAAGAAATAATGACCTATCCAATAAAGTGTTTAAGGCCCGAATCCCCTCACAAAAAGGTTTGTTTCACCAACAGTACTTTGTCGAAAAACTAACTTTAGCGCGCAAGTCAGCATCGAGTCTTACATAAAAGCAACCGCCACTAGTGGTTTTGATCGCAACACGACCGCACGCGATTTTGACTCGGAGGGAAAACCACGTTACTTTTAAAACAAATCATCTTGAAATAAAATGCCTTCCTGGTGGGACTATCTACATTTCAACCGTCAGTACAATAATAAGAGAAACTTAGAGGAGGGTTTGTTCCAAATCGCATCGCAAACTTGCAATATTCTCGTCAAAGTGAATAACACGAACAACATTAATTTGACAAGGAACAACAGAAGTGACGAGTATGGATGTGCCGGCCCCCCTAAGGGGAAGAGTTCTATGCAGATTTGCGTACCGAAATTTCGGAAGAATTCTACATCTTCAGGCTGTAACCCTGGACTTTCGGTAAGTTACTTTCCTGTTAATTAGTATGACCTTACCGTAATTGGTGACCTATGTATTATTATATTAGACACTCTAGTATATATTATCTTTGATTAGACGTAAAATTAAGGGTAATTATTTTAGTATTCTATACAATACTGGTTATTAGAAGATTTTGATAAAAAAAAATTTGTTCTGATACTTCGTACTCATAAAATTAAAATTGCATTATATTTGTTAGTCTAAAAAAGCCGTGGTAGCCGGTTGGTTGTGCACTCGCCTCACGTTCATGAGGTCGTGGGTTCAAACCCCGCCCGTACCAATGAGTTTTACGAAACTTAAGTACGGTTTATTTATAATACCACAGGCTTTTCGGTGAAGGAAAATATCGTAAGGAAACCTGCATATGCCGAAGAAGAAATTCTGAGTCGTATGTGAAGTCCACCAAATCGGCTTGGGGCACCGTTGGTGGTCAGGGGTTTGGCACAAAAGATCCTGAAGGGTCGAAGTGTCGCCAGGTCTTCCTGGCCTCCTAAGAAGATAAGATAAGATAGTCTAAAAAAAGTATCTCAATCTAAAAAGTATGGTATTTGACATGGAGATCTCGCAACAGTAATGATATTCATATTCACACCATTTATTGTTTCATGTAGTTAATAGGGTAGTTAAAATGATACACGAATGAGAAATGCATATCTTCTAGATTTTTTATAATTATAATTATTTATTGTAAGTAAAGGTTGGAGTGTGCAAAAGGGGGCGCTATGGAAAAAAAATCTCTGATTGGCGTGAAATTTTTTCCGAGGCGTGTTAGGGTTAGGGTGTCTTTTGTACACCCTAACCTAAGTAAGTATAATAAACATAAACACATGAGGTATTTCTCTGACTAACAAAGGCTCGAATTGCTGAACTTTTTTAATATCGAGGTTAAAATCAATTACGAAAATTAGGTCGCACGCAAGACTAATAAGCAAACAGGTATTTCTCTGACACTAACGTAACGAAGGCAGAAAGTCTCTCGAAGCGCTGAACGATTTCAATATCGAGGTAAAAAATCAATGAACAAAATCAGTTCACATGCAACAGAAATAACTTAAAAGACACAAAGTCTTTAGCGGAACCGGACATTATGTTGTCAAAGGTCACGTCATGACGCCAGCGACCGTCCATCAAATTTTTTTACCGCCAATAACTTGCGTCCTTGTCTTCACTTCAGTGTAAAAGATGCATAAGCGCGCAGGACATGTGCAGTCGATTCTATTTTCCTTCGATAATGTCGATACAGTGCAATTAATACTTTCAAAGCGTACTTACCTATAACTTGTGATTTTGTTCTTTTTTCTTCAAGCTGATTCATCTTGAGGTATTTATTTGTATTTTTCTCTGTTATTTTTTGGCGGTAAATCAAAGACACAGACAATATTTGTAAAAGTTATTTGTTTTTTTTTATAGCATGCTATTTTTATTATTAAGCGTTACTATAATATTTTCATTCAAACTTAAAATAGATTAATCGTAACTTATTAATGGAAAAGATTAGTATTTTGATAGTTTTTTTTATTAATGGCATAGCCTTGCGATTGTTTCCACTATATTGTATTGATTTTATAAAGAAAGACCGCCTATTGCAGACACTAGGCAGCGAAGGCTGACCTTGCCCCAATTTAACAACAAAATGGGTCTTGTGGGTGTTTTTAGGAAAGTTTGAATGTCAATACCTCACCATTCAATAACAAAAATTAGTCGTTTACGTTGAAATATGATACGCAATACCGACGGATATTTAAAAAAGGTTATTTTCTAAAAAGTTAGATATACTTCATAGGAAATAACAACGTCAAATTGCCTACGTAATGTCTGCAATTATTTAAATATGAATAGGATTCTAAGGTCGGTTAGCGTCTAAAATTATCCACCATGCCATAAAAAGAATAAAAAATGAGGCGAAGCAACTACTTATATAGGATAAATCCAAATATGGACAGCATCGTGTTTCAGCAACTTTCACCACTTGCCTACCTGCACACTGGCACTCCATACAATCGAATTAATTTTTTGCTAACTACTACAAGAGCACCAACTGTCTGTACACGTTTGCGTGTGTGCGTAAATTATTGTAGGGATGTCAGCAGGCTTCAAGCGTGCTATCATTGTCGATAGAGAGGGGCAATGTGTATACGTCAACAACATACAAGTGCTTCTCTTTCTAAATGGTTTCGATCGCTCGGCGTCAGTACAATGACAATCCTCTCTCTTCTATGATGTCAATATAATCATATCAATATAAGGTTCCCCTTATTAAAGCATCAGTTGATCTACAAATAGCAATAAAGTTCATTTTCATCATCATCAGGTTATTTTTGTCTCCACTGCAGGAGCACAACCCTCTCTCATCTGCCGAAGACAGACGGAGGATTTGGCCTACACTCCCCGCGCTGGCCAGACGGGTTGGGGAGGCCAGATTGATGTTTTATAATGTATTCCCTTAGTCGCCTTGTACGACATCCACGGGAAGAGTTGGAGTGGTCCTATTCTACTCTACCGGAAACCACGGCAAAAGTTCATTTTGAGTACCGCATAACTATGTTTGTGAAGGATATTTGCTGATTTCAAAAAAACTATGCTAGTTAGAGAAATCGTTTTATTTTTCCTGTAATATTTAAATAAACTTTCATCAACTCTGATTATTTAATTTTTTTTGCTGTGGAAACTTCGGAAATAAAACTATTTGTCTAAGTCGCACGTTCTTTAAAAATCAGAAAAAATCCTTTACAAAAACTGTTACTTATGCGGTCCTAAAAATTAATTCTGTTGCATGGTAATAATACCTTTAAATATCTAGTTAAACTCTTTATGTTTGCTTTCAAGGTACGGAACCCTCAGTGCGAGAATCCGACTCGCTCTCCATTTTTTCTTTTCTTCCCAGTTTAAGTCTATTGAAGTCGTCAAGTTGCAATTAATTACAGTATATTTAAATGTACCTAAATCTACCTAACCATAATATGTCATTACCAAGTGAGTGGTCTTATGTATGTATGTATGTAAACGCTTTATTGTACCAAAAATAACAACAACAACAACAGGTCTTAAGCCCGAAAACACAGAAAACGAATGCGTGACGGAGGCGTGCTCCTTTTTTTTATTGTTCGAATTAGTATATGAGATACTTCCCACAGAGTACGGCTAGCGGGATTTTGTATGAAGTGTACAGCTACACCACGCCTTCGCGGTCATTACAGGATAGGACTGTATTTTCTCTCTCTCGTACTGTCTCAATTTCTGTCTGTCAGTCCGTCTCCCAAATTCAAACTCGTCTTCGTCAGCCAGTCATGTCTTTAGTCAGGAAGCTATATACTACAAGTATGATTCCCTGAGGGTATGAAAGTTCCCAAGAGTTCCACAAATTAACACTATTGTGTGTCTACTTATACACAATTAGTTATTTATGTAGTGACCTAGTTTTAGGGGCCGCACGTATCTATCTGTTAGCAATATGTTGCTTTTAGCACAACTGTACCTTTGTTGTGCCGGGACTTGAAGAGTTTATGTTACACTAGCTTTGCCCGCGGCTCCGCTCGCATGGACTACAGAATCCGCTCCCGTAGCCACTTCAGCTGCCAATGAAATAAAGCCTTAATGTTACCCCAAATTAAGCCCCATGTCCATTACAATCAGTTCAGTAGTTTTTACGTGATGCGTGCACAAACTAACAGACAAAAATTACCGAAATATGTATTTTTTTGCAAATATCTTCAATGTACAGACATATAAAGTTTACGTTTTTGTTTATTAGACTAGCTGTGCCCGCGGCTCCGCTGGCGTGGACTACAGAATCCGGTCCCGTTCCCACTTTCGCTCCCTTTCCCACTTCCGCTCTTTACCCCACTTCATTCCCACTCAGACTCCCAACCCAAACCTTCACCTCATTCCAAAAATTATTGACATTACGATAATTTTATTTTATTTTCTATTACTTACCCCAATTTTTTTGCAAATATCTTCAATGTACAGACAAGCGATGTTTACGATTTTATTTATTAGATATATAGTATATTGTAGTGCTAGGAGTTATCATACGTACTTAAGCACCAAAAAAATTAATATGTAATTAATAACAGTAAAAAAATTCGTTTGGTTCCCGGTTTATAATAGCCATCCCCAATCTTTCCGTGGGTGTTTCAAGGAGACTAAGGGATTGCACCAGGGATGGATAGCAGCGATCATTACTGCGATCACCAATCCGCCTGCTACATACATACGAGATGGGTAGGGAGATACGATGTACCGCCACTTTGTGCAATCCAATGTCGCAAAGCGACTTTCCTTCGCCTGCTTTTCGGCCCATGATACCGCTTGACGTATCTACATTAATACCGCCTGCTAAGCGTGGTGATTATAGCAAATCCCCCAGTGGACCAAAAGTGACATTTTATTGGGGAGGCTTATTGTCAGCGGCGGACTTATATTTCGGCTGATGATATACCGGAATTTTTAGACAAATCTTTTTTTAACATACTAATTCGTTCCTTCTGTCAATTAAGAAGCTGATCTATTTTATTGCAGACTTTATTATTATAATCCTATCCTTCCTACTAATATTATAAAAGCGAAAGTTTGGATATTTGGATGTTTGTTACTCAATCACGTTTCAACCACTGAACGGATCGGGATTTTAGGTCCCGGGAGTTTAGGGCCTGGAATAGGACATAGGATAGTTTTTATACCGAAAAAACATCTTATTCCTACGGGATTTTTTTATAATTTGTAATGTTAAGTTGTCCACGCGGACTAAGCCGCGGGCCATAGCTAGTATACTATATTTTAAGTATACTTATACTATAAATCGCTAAGCAAGCTTTTGTGATATTTAAAGCTTAAAGGCTTTTTACATCAAACAAACGTTAAGTTATTCTCAAAGTGAATGGAAATAAGTGCAAGCTCTCTTGAGAATCGTATTGAATCTTGTTACGAAATTGAGTTAGTTACTTACAGTTCGTAAATATATCTTTTCAACATTCCGTCTACATTTTTAGAAAATTAAAGAGGACGGTACATAGGATAGATAATTATGTAGGTGGATACCAATCTTTGAGTAACTTAAACTATTAAGAGGTTTTCGCCCACCTTACGATAATAGGAGTTATAGAAGCTAAAATGTTTTTTCGGTAATACATAATAATTTGTGATGTTAAGTTGTCCACGCGGACGAAGTCGCGGCCAACAGCTAGTCTAACTTAAACAAGCCTAACACTCGAATAAGTAGCGAAACAAAGGCTTGAAGCGAAATGTTTCCCAGATGTATTCCCTGTATGTCTGGAGTTCATTGCCTTTTAAACTATCCCTCCTGTCCTGTTCTAATGGACACAGGTGTGGGCCGACGCCCTTAAAACAAATAGTCCTTGAAATTGTACTGAAAATATACTGTATTACGAAACCTGTCTTGACCACCTCGTTGATCTAGTGGATTGGTCATTGAACTCGAGTGCAAGAGGTCGTGGGTGGGATTCTGGGGAGAGACAACTTTGTATAAGCTGATCCCGTTCTGGTTGCTAAGTAATTTTAGAATTGTCCAATCCTTGTTTATTCTCATAGAACAGGAGAAAATCCTAGTCTGGGATTAGACAAGTATATGTAGGTATATATGTAATAATTTTGTGGTGTGGTTTCCGGTAGAGTAGAATAGGACCACTCCAACTCTTCCCGTGGATGTCGTACAAGGCGACTAAAGGAATACATTATAAAACATCAATCAGGCCTCCCCAACACGACTGGCCAGCGCTGGGTGTGTAGGCCAAATCCTCCGTCTGTCTCCGGCTGATGAGAGAGGGTTGTGCTCCTGCCGTGGAGACAAAAATAACCTGATGATGATGATGATGTTATAATATGTAAACTCACACCAATTTAAGTTATTTGTGAAAATCACTTGAAATGTGATTAGTATATTTCAAGTTTGCAAGTGCATAGCGAGAGGTCGGGTCGCGACCTTTTCCCTCCCTCCTCTTACCGCCACAACGCCTGTTTGCCACTGCTATACCTGGATTTCAAGTTCTCTCAAGTGTTATTTGACAATTTTCCCCCTCTACAAACAAGCATGCTCGTACCACTACTCACGTTTTAGGTTTTCGATAAAGGAAAAATCAGGAACATAAATTTTATCGCGTATATCGTATGTTAAAGCTTTAATCCGTAGTAGGTTCGACAATGACCAGTGACTTTATGTTTACACCTACCTACTATTTTAACAATTGATTCTAAACAAAATCTAAAAATAAATAAATCTAGCTGGTTGTAGAACATAATTTCTAATACTAAAACAACTACTGTTCGTTCTAAATTGTCCTAAACCTATCAATATTCGTTTCTAAATTATGTCAATATGGACACACCTTGTATTTGTAAAGATAATAATATTAATAATTTATTTTATTTCTCACACATTGTACAAACATTTCAAAATTAAAATAATTTAAAGTTAGTTTCAACAAGTAATTTAATCATCAAGATAGTTTACTTCATAAATCAGGCCTTCACCTTCTACTATATAATTTGTTTTCTAAGTTAATTACGACTCATCGCTGGATAATTTACAGATGGATAAACAAAACAAAACATTCTAGTCGCGTGCATCAAAAACATTGTAGCAAATTGCTATGCTATGAAGGCCGCTGTGACAATATTTTGTTTACTTTTTATGCGTTCTAATTCTTATCTATTCTAATAAATATAACTGTAAGCTTTGCGTATCTACCATTAAAATGTATCCGAGGGATGAAGGAAAAATACCTACATAAAGACCTTTTTTTGGATATTTGTTCTGTTTGGATGTAAAACACGCATCATGTGGAGAACTACTGACCCAATTCTGTTGCAGTCTTCAGAAAAACATATGGCTTGTTAAAGGAGGACGAGAAAGGAAGGGGGGGGGGGGGGGGGGGGGGGAAGGGGCAAACTTCATTAACTGACGTTAAATTTTGGCCTATTCCACATATCCCTACTGGTCTGTCCCTACTAGTACGGATTTTTTTCCACTCTTTTCTACTAGGGAGGATACTTTTCCATATCTCCACTGTTGTTTATGTAATACATATAGCTTTGAAATTGACTTCATTATTATTTTGCTAAAGTTATGTGCAAGACTCGCCTTATCCGGCATTAAGTTCGCGATTGTACATTATGTGCATGAAGATTAAGTAAGTTAAGTTTACTATTAAGCTCGAACAGTCGTCTCTATTACACATGTCGTCCTCGTGACTCCGTCTCAATCGTCTGCTGACACGCGATCACACGACTGGGACATCACGACAAGACGGTCGATGTCGTTTATTGAAAAAATTTCAATTTATTAGTTGTATGATCTCTAGGAAAGCCAGCTTAGCATTATACGGGCCTATACTGAGCATCTGTAATGATTTTCCGGTTTATGTGCCACAATGATTACCAAATAATCCAAATTAACAGCGTTTAAATGTAGATTATTGGGTAATAAACTAACAGTTATAATATTTTAAATAAAAAATCTCAGATTAACTGAATTATATAATACTCTATTGTTTAATAAAGGGTCATTACAACCCTTATATTTCGTTAAACTAATTATGTTGTCATAATTTTTTTCAATATAATTCGTAAATACAATGAAAATAAAAACAAAACTCTCACATTTACTAGATAAGTATTCAAGGTATCTTTTAAGGTAAATTTTATTAAGTTAATAGTGTGTAAGTTTTTTCAATACAGATAGGAATTTTCACACAACCGTGTTTTTTACATACTACTACTTTGTTATATTTGTCGTTTTGTCAGTCTTTAGACATAAGGACCAATATATCAAATAGTGTAAAAGGTATATTCGTCCTTCGTTCTTTTGAACAATGGGCGAATTTGCCCATTGATGGAATTGGATAGTCGCCCTTATGCTGAAAGACTGACGATTTAACCAGCTGGTCATACTTTATTGTACATCTTGTATTTTGCTACGCCAACTACGCCACGAAGTAAAACTATACGCGTTTGAGTGTTACAACTTACAACACTGTATATTAATTATTACATTACATACTCTCGTACCTTCTCCAAAAGGTTAAATTAAATAATTATTGGATGACCTAACCAATTTATCAGGTCGTTCACATTTCGGCAGTGTTTTTTTATACTGCATTCTTCATACTCACGCTAAATAATGATTAAGGTTAAAGATTAATTATTTTGTTGGCACAGCTGAATTGCATTTACCACCCACTGCACCCCGATTGTATGCTAGCTGCAGTAATAAAATATTAAAGTGTAAGTAAGAGATAAATACTTTTTACATATTATTGTAATTTTTTTATGATGTAATTTTAAATATCTAGTCAATAAATAATCAATGTAATAATCTCATAATTACACTTTACAGATAGCATGTAGCAAATCAAATCTTTTATTAACCCTTACAACCGAGTACGTTGCATTGGTCAATAGTGTTATTTCTTAACAATTGTATTCGTTAGATTAGTTACAAGTTAAAGAAATGTTTAGTAAAAAAAAAATTACTTATAACTACAGCTAATTTATTCTAAGCGAGTAGAAAATGAATGTTCATAGCCAGAGTGAAATCTATGTGCAATCGTTAAAATAGTACGCCAACTGCATCCAAACTGCAATTTTGCAGGTAGATTACAGTCCGTCTACACCCTTAGGTAAATTAATTGCCAACAAAGTAATTTATAGAACCGCTGCTCTACATGTGGCTACTGGCCTGCTACACGCGTAGAAAGCGTTACGCGCGGCTACTGAAGTGCTACGAATGTAACAGAAACGATACCGAAAATAGATTTCTTCAATCTAAAATTACCCTGCAAAATGATAACAGTGTACAAAAATAAACTTTAAAAAAAAGTTTATGTTTGTACACTGTTATACTGGTACCGGTCAACCATTAATTGGTTTGTCTTAGTACCAGACCTCGTGCTATCCATCGTTCATACAATAAACACGGGCACAGACATACAGTGTTACGACTACATTTAAAATTAATATTTAAATTGGCTCACATTTATATACTTATTTTATACAATAAAGCGTTTAAATACATACATAGACAGTTAAAATCATTGCCTTTGCCGTAGTTTTGTTTAAAAACGTATGTGCGTGGACTAAGAGCCATAAATTTAGGAAGTCACATTTGTCTAAGCTAAGAGCTTTTATAAAAAAAACATACCTACGTCATCTACATTTTATCGGAATGTTACGTAATATTGTATATTGTACTAGCTTATACCCGCGACTTATTACGAGCGAAAATATATCCTATACATATGTTATTCCAGAATATAAGCTGTCACTGTAAAAATCTGTTTAGTGATTATAGCCTGATTGACCAATAAATAAACTAACATCCACACTTTCGCATTTATAATATTAGTAAGGTAGTAGTTAATACCAAATGTTCTCCTCAGATTTATAAAATATTATATAATCGTATTGCGTCGGAAATTTCATTTCGCAATACTACGGGGATGAAAGCCTTGTCGTATGCTAATTGGGTATCGAGTGGACAATGGAGATTTTAATTGGGATATTCGAATGGAAATAATTTTATTTTCTACATAGGCCAGCTAACATAATGTCATTGACATAATTTTATTATATTAGACACTCCGATTTGCCGTGTGGTCCCCGGCTTAGAATAGGGCCACCCCAAATCTTCCCGTGGGTGTCGTCTAAGGGGTTACACCAGGGACGGGCAGCAGCGTTCTCCTGTGTATATTTAGATCATTACTGCGATCACCAGTCCGTTTGCCAAGCGTGGTGATTATGGCAAATACCCCAATGGACAGCCCACAAAAAGGGGCATTCTACTGGGGAGGCTTGTGTTCAGCAGTGGACGTGTATAGGCTGGTGATGATGATTAGATACTGTAACATTTTTATGCTTAGCGGCTTGGTCGTGGACTGTAGTACTAGAGATTGTGGGTTCGATTCTAAGTACGTGTAAATGACTTTGTGTATAAGTTGGTCTCAGTCTGGTCCTGATGTTATATTTGTGAATTGTCCTATACTAGTTTCGATAAAATCCTAGTTTGAAATTAGACAAGTCTAAAGTACATGTTGACATATTTAATTTCACGCCTCTGCCAACAGTGGGATGTAAATAGGCTTTAGATTGTTTATTAAGGTCTCGCAACAGTCATGCATGACATTAAAGTGTGTTCTAGATCCTAAATTTAATGTTTGCTGACGTAGAGAAAGTCTAGAACTATTTATCTGCAATAGGAAAGTAGGTCGACTTAGTCTATTTATGTTATGTCAAACTCAATACAAGGCCTGTCCAGACTCCAGTACTGAAGTCTGAATATCTCTTAATCAAAAGTGGTGATTAAGAGATATTCAGACTTCAGTGCTGGAATCTAGTCAAAACTAAATAGTCTATTCTAGACCTATTCTTACAATTCGGTTATTTATTGCAACCACAACAAATCTACAGTAGCATAGTTATATTGTGAAATAGAACCTAAGACAATACACTTTATTGCACAAAGTTACTATTTTTAGTACAATAGGACCACTCCAACTCTTCCCGTGGATGTCGTACAAGGCGACTAAGGGAATACATTATAAAACATCAATCAGGCCTCCCCAACCCGTCTGGCCAGCGCGGGGAGTGTAGGCCAAATCCTCCGTCTGTCTCCGGCAGATGAGAGAGGGTTGTGCTCCTGCAGTGGAGGCAAAAATAACCTGATGATGATGACTATTTTTAGAAGTTAAAACAGTAAAATTCAGGCGGTCTTATCGCTTTAAGCGATTTGTTCCAGGCAACCTTTGGTTAGAAGATTTTATGCCATAGAAAAAGGCAGTGTTTTAGCTGTTTTTGAAACTTGAATGCTATATTAATTAATTATACTATTACAGTACCATTACAGGTAAACTAATTCGCCACTGCCAACAACTCTTAAACAAATTAATTTTACATAAAATAAACATACTGAAGTACTTTTATATACATTGTAATTTTTATACTTCACCCCTAGCACTTATGCGTGCGTTAAGTGTGGCTCCTGTGAATTCTGTCAGAGAACAGTTGAATATGTCCAACCCTTACAATAGATGGGTATAATAGCAAATAATAAATATAAAGTTTTACGGTGATGCAATACACTACATTATATACAACAAATACATCATCAGATTATTTATGTCTCCACTGCAGGAGCACAACCCTCTCTCATCTGCCGGACACAGCGGAGGATTTGGCCTACACTCCCCGCGCTGGCCAGACGGGTTGGGGAGGCCTGATTGATGTTTTATAATATATTCCCTTAGTCGCCTTGTACGACATCCACGGGAAGAGTTGGAGTGGTCCTATTCTACTCTACTGGAAACCACACGGCAGTGGAAACCACACAACAAATACAATACATATGTATGTGTAAGACGTTAGTAGTGGAGAAGAATTTAAGTTTTGTTTACACAGGGAGGCATGGTGGTCGTTACAAGAGGTCATGGGGGTCATGACATGGCCCAACGGAATCAACTGATTGACCCACCCTGATCTACGTCGTAGGCGCGTAGCATCGTAATTAAGTGCTACGAGTGTATACGACTACGGTGCCGGCGTATTACGCGTAGTTAAAAATAGTTGTGCCACTTTATTTTTCTACGACTTTGGCTTGAAATTAGTACGCGATAATAATCAACAAACATCGTACCGAATTTGATTATAGTTTAACCTCTGAGACATTCATATTTATTGTGTTATGTGGGGTTAACGTCTTGTAAGTTTTTCGGTATTTGGTGAATTTAAAAGAAAGCACTCTTAAAGTAGGCTAATGCAGAGCTTTAGATATTTTTAAAAGTGATGTGATGGATTTGAGTATGAAATTATTGCAGGCGTAGGTATGTTTAATTCCAGGCTGACCACGTCTCGCACGCTGAACGGAAATAATTGAACCAAAATGTTGTTCAAGATTGTGCTTCTTGTAATAATATATTTATTGTTTACTAGCTGTGCCCGCGGCTCCGCTCGCATGGACTACAGGATCCGCTCCCATTCCCACTTCCGCTCCCTATTCCACTTCTTCAGACTCTCAATCCCGCTCCCGCTCCCGCTTCAGGTCCAGCTCCGGGTCCGGGTCCTGTTCCGGGTCCGGGTCCGGGTCCAAGTCCGGGTCCTGGTCCTGGTCCTGGTCCTGGTCCTGGTCCGGGTCGGTCCGGGTCCGGGTCCGGGTCCAGATCTAGATCCAGGTCCAGTTCCAGCTCCAGATTAAGATCTAGCTAAAGGTCCGGCTCCCGATTCAGCTACAGATCCAGCTCCAGATTCAACTCTAGATCCAGCTTCAGATCCAGCTCCAGCTCCAGATCCAGCTCCAGCTTTTTCATCGTAATCAAACTCAATCAAAAGTTATGCGAATTTATAGTATTCAAAATCTTACATTACATTGATACAATACCCGCTCCCGCTACCGCTCACGAATTCAATCGAGCATTTACACCCTACACTCCTCGCAGTGTATGCGAGTTTTCGGAAACTATAAATTCGCATAACTTTTGATTGACTGTACTGATTGCAATGAAATAAAGCCTATATGTTACACAAAATTAAGCCCCAAATTTCTGTGAAAAGTCCATCAAAGTCCGATCAGTAGTTTTTAAGTGATGCGTGCACAAACTCACAGACAAACAGACAAAAATTTCAAAAATGGTCGAAATGTGTTCTGTTGCTTATCCTTAGACCCCCAATTATTTTTTTGCAAATATCTTCAATGTAGAGACACGCCAAGTTTACGATTTTATTTATTAGATATCGTCGATGGAAAGGCAAAATCGTAATTTTTAAATTCTCTACTGTACTCATCAGTCAGTCCCTAGTCGTCCACTGCTGGACATAGGCCTTCCCCAATAACGCCACCACACCCGGTCCTGCGCTCTCCGCATCCAGCCGCTTCCGGCCACCTTTTTCAAGTCGTCGATCCATCTGGTGGCGGGACGTCCTTTCCTGCGCGTGCCCATCCTCACTCCATACATATACCATACTCCACCACATGTAGTGGCGTTCATTGGGTCAAGCCTATGTCCAGCAGTGTACGTCTAAAGAATGGTATGATGATGTACTTTCTTAATTTTTTTTAATTTATCGGCTTTCGCGGAAAATAAGAAACCTCTAGTAGTGGTAGCCTCGCGTGGCAGTAACAATCGTACTCAATAAAGTGTCCGCAGGTAATGGTTTCGGCCTAAATGAGTCAATTTCTAATGGAGTATTTGTCTAATTTTGTTAGTACACATGTAACCATGGCAACCAGCGGGCCGGTACGCAGTCCACTGTGTTTTCTCTACCAATATTTACAACTTTGCATACGACCTTGTGGGCGAAAGTCCGAAAACATCATAAATATAGGTGCTTCAAAATATCTGTATGAATTTCCTGAACAGAATATTTTTTACCACATTTTTATTAAGTCACTTTCTTGTTTGTCTGTCTGTTCCGGGTAGAATCATGCAACTCAATGCGAGAACTTCCCGATTAGCTGTCCGACTGAAACTTTCAGGATAGCTCACAACTCGATGACAATGCATTCTAAATACATTTATTAGATATATAGATCAGATAAGGTACGTAAGTAAACGAAAAAGAACAAAATATTTAATTTAGATTAAAATATTTATCTAAAAACCACGTTTTTATGCGCCTTAAAAATAATAAATTAACCCTCCGGGGTTTTAATCACCCAAGAGTACATACACACAAAAAACAAACACCACCACCACAAATATGCTTACAGGTGAACTCCAAAAACGTGGGGCGCATCTTGAAACTTAATGCATGAGCATGAAAGGCATAAGGCGCATAGAAACGTAGTTATTAGTTTTTAATCTACATTAATTTTTCTGTAATAGTAAGGATAATCAAAAGGGAGAAATATAATCAAAGATTTTTCCTACGGGAAGAGATTTTACTATAGTAAAAATTAGGCAACTTTCATCTCCATGACATAGGTATGTGTATGATTTTTTTTATTGAAATCGGTTGAATTATTGAGCCGTAAAAACATAACAAATACACTTTCGGATTTATAATATTAAGTTAGGATTACATTAAAGCATAGCAATATTGGTGTTGCTCGTCACCGGTCCGTCGTATTGACGGCATACTGATTGAATGATACCCTGATCATTGTTCTGTTTTACACAAAATAATGTTTAAAATAGTGGTTTCCGGTAGAGTAGAATAGGACCACTCCAACTCTTCCCGTGGATGTCGTACGAGGCGACTAAGGGAATACATTATAAAACATCAATCAGGCCACCCAACCCGTCTGGCCAGCGCGGGGAGTGTAGGCCAAATCCTCCGTCTGTCTCCGGCAGGGTTGTGCTCCTGCAGTGGAGACAAAAATGACCTGATGATGATGATGATGACACAAAATACTGTGACGTTTTTAAAAACAAAGTTACTTTGTAAAGATTTAATGTAAGTAACTGTCCACCTGAAAGTAAATGTACGAGTAAACATGTACCACACCGATGTTCATAGAATATTAAACCTCGCACGCCTCATACGATCTTAGATAAACAGCTCTGAATATTTAAAACTTTTCCTCTGAAACGAAACGCCTGACCTTTTTGAGAATTCTATTTCTTTCCAAGTTTCGCTCGGGCGTTAGTCTTTATATCATATGCATTTGCAAGTTTTCTTTTGAACTATTTCCTCATTATTCAGATTAAGTAGGGCCAAAAAGGCACGTGGTTTTTTTTTATTAGAAGTTACAAACGACACAGATTAAGTAATAGTACAATACAGAAGAAGCGCGAGTTCGCGACACCTGACTGATTGGCCCCGTAGTCGGGGCCACGGCGCGTAGGTGATTTTTTTATAAAGTGTCCAGTGAGACAGGCCTGCTACAGCCTAAAGTCCTCATCAGACACCTCTTTGAGTGCCTGCTTGAAAGCAGCTAGTGGATCTTCCGGCGATGAACACTGTTTTCCTTTGATGTAACTTTTTATTATGGGAAATAGAGAGAAGTCACACGGTGGCAAAACGGGACTGTAAAGTAGGTAACTTTTATAAGAGTGGTGTGGATTTGCACTAAAACGGGTCATCCCATCCCATTAATATTATAAATGCGAAAGTTTGGATGTTTGTTACTCAATCACGCTTCAACCACTGGACGGTTCGGAATGAAACTTGGCACACATATAGGTCCTGGAACAGGACATAGGTTAATTTTTTTCCCCGAAAAAACATCTCATTCCTACGGAAAATACATAATAATTTGTGATGTTAAGTTGTCCACTCGGACGAAGTCGCGGGCAACAGCTAGTCCTTCATAATTGACCGCGGAAAGAATCGTAATCATATACAAATGATTGTTCGCTCGATGGCAATCAAAGTTCCAAGGAGAGGAGTGTCAATTAATGTCATGCTATATTTGTCAGTTTATATTCATCATGTGACAGAAATAACATTGGAAGAGGCCTATGTCTTTCAGACTGATGATGATGATTTATAAGTCCCTCAGAAGAACGAATATATCCAATAGAAGGATTTATAAGGGTCCAAGAACGTGAAGGAAACCAACCCTTTTCACTCTTATGGTAATTTTGCTGTTGCTAAAGTGAGAGAATGCTACTTTTAACAGGACGTCAGATACCATGTCCGTACACTGTTTCAGAAATCTAGAGATGAGGCGGACATGCAAAACATGGATATCGATAATTATCGGATATCGATAATCAATAAAAATATATTACGTAGTCTAAAAATTATCATTATATTATTTAGTAAAAATTTGAAATTATGTTAACATGAAAATTTAATTTAATTCTGAAGGCACGCACTTAATTTGACAGCACTAAACTAGCTAATATTGTCATCTTATAGTGAAATAATTTTATTTCATTTTAGAGCTGTCAAATTTAAATCTGTGGCAACTAATTGCGTTATTATATCTAACAGTTGCCAGTGGAAAGTGAAACAGTATTAAATGTAAAAAATTAATCAGTTTATTTACTTACAACTATTTTTAAAAATTAATTTCTTTTAAATAAAATTTAAATTTACTTAGTGTTAATCAATCAATAAATATAATCATAAAAGATTATAAAACAATAAAAAATTTAAATTTCATATTTTTATTATTAGTCATTGCCTGATGTCGATGGTATATGTATCGGTCGATTAGAAATCGATATCCAAGGATATGTGTAAGTCTGGAGATGATAACGTTTGCATTCCAAAAGCTGCAGGGCCTGATAATAACGTGGTACGCGATGTTACTGACGGATCCAAAGCTGCCGGGCCTGATGATGATGACATAGAGCGCGCCGTTTACCGATGCCAAAGCTGCAGAGCCTAATGATTACATTGGGTACGAGAACGTCTGAGGCCCCAAAATTTAAAGACCTGAGACGGAGAACACTACTGTGCCCGAAGTTAATGAAGCTGAAGTTGTAGAAATGCACTGAAAAGAAAATTAATATTTATTGGTCAAGAATAACAAAAAGAGTGGAAAATGAATCTGGCATTAAACATTTTTAAATTACGATTAATTATATATAAAAAAATTGGGTGTCAGTAATCCCAGCTAAGAACTATTTTATGTACTAATAAGTTTTTATTATTGTATATTTACTTTTCGCTCACGACGGTGAAGAAAATCAAGATAAAACCTGCTAGCCTGAGGAGAATTGACAAATTCGAAGACAACTGAATAGGCCTAATTAAAACGTTTACTTTTAAAAACTACTTACTCTTCCTGGCGACATAAATAATGTAGGCACAGCATTATCCTTCAGTATTCGATATTTATCATCGGTAATAATAAAACACGATAATTTAAAATGTCTGGAGCACACTCTATGGTGTTTTTTTGCCGTCCAATCAGCTGCGGTGGACACCGCATTAATCCACTTTTCACATAAAATTTTTTTTCATTAGGAAATCTAAATTGAAAAAATACGTGTGTGCACGTAAAAAATACGTGTATACTCATGTGCACAACACATCCAAAACACAAAAAACACTTTTTATACTGTTATCGATAAATTTTTGTCCAGCTCTATTTAAACATTTCTGTAAAATTACAAAACTAACAAAATATATGAAAGTACACTTATACATGCTCAATTAATATAAATATAAAAGAAAAAGAAATTAATTTCCCTTACTTTTAAGCATAAACTTATCTCGTTAACATGGAAAATGGATAGGTAAACACAAAAAGAATGTTTACCTGTGAAAGTTTATAGTTTCGGATTGATTTTCTTTTCTCCCCATGCGAAATCTGCAGCGCCTTATCACACATACCATAGCTTACACCTTCTCAAAATATTATCCTGCACTCTTATCACAAATCTGAAAGGATTTTAAATTAAAATAGTATTTCAAACTCGACTAGCACGCAAACTGTTGCATCAATCATTAATGCAACTAAATTCAAGATGCATTTGTCACTTGACAGCAGCGACCAAAGAGAATACAACAGCGACTATATTAGGGAACATTTTAATCAGCAGGGTAAAGTGGATATAATGGCTACAGTTTTGACAAGTGGCTATGTACGCTTGATTAGTATTATGGCGGTTTCTATTGGATATATTCGTTCTTCTGAGATAAGTCCACTCAGATAATTTTGGGAATACAAACATGACGTCGTTACTGGGATGAATCTTGGATCTACCAGTATGATCCATAAACGAATTACCAGTCGTCCGTTCTACCAAATCCCAAATCCACCTATCTACCAAAGTGAAGCGCGTGAGAAGCGCAGTGTTGCTGATCCGTCCAGTGGTTGAAGCGTGGTTGAGTAACAAACATCCAAACTTTCGCATTTATAATATTAGTGGGATACGAAATAATTGAGACTTGTAAATATAAAATCGATATCCATTACTGTGGGTGAAATATTGATTTGTTTATCTAGCTGGCTCACACGCAATGTTGTGTTGATGAATGATGACCTTACGATTATTCTGCTGATCAAACAAATTTACATGAAATGCCGTTTCAGTATTATAATAAAATAACAATGTATGATGATTTTTGCCTAGATAACTAAATGCGTATCACATTTATTGCGGACGTCTCCTGATGGCACAACTCTAGCGCAGTGTTCATCTGCATCGGTACCACTCTATTATCTACGTAAGCCTTGTGAGTGAACGAGTGTACCTTATTACTAATTGTAATTGTACACGAGGCATAGACTTAGTCCTTATATAGGGTGAAAAAAAAGTGACTTTTAGGCTTCCCATGCGTGACCGGTTTAGTGGGAGGGGGTTCCTAAAAATGGGGGATTACGAGGTCTTCGTCACGTAAATTTTGTCCAAAAATTTAAAGATGTATAAAAAATTTGACCGTCTAGAGGAATCTAGCGCTTTACCGAGGTAAGTTAGCGCATACTCAACGTAAATACTACGTGAAAACCAGAGGGGGATATTTATTGAACCTAATAAGAAATTTACAATTATTTATAAACTTTAAAAAGAAACTGACACGTTGATTCTGTAGTTCACAGTCATACTTTTAGTTACGGGAAAAATGTGGTGTAATTAGGACAATAGTGCACAAATCATAAAGTTGCAATTTCATTTACAATTTTTTTTTAATTAATATGATTGTGAACTAGGGTGTCGAATTGTAGAGGTCGGTAGGGGCGGCAAAATTTGAATAACATGGCTGAAAATTTGTAAATCCGCCACACACACTTAGAAGGCTTTGAATTTATGTCTTGTAACTGTAGCTGAAAATGGCCTTTTACAGCGTAAAGTGCAGGTGTAACGTTATTTGTTCCCGTCTGGTCGGCAATCAGGGCGCGGCTTTCACCCTAAGTACCTACGTTTCACTGGCAATGTGGTTGGAGATAGTATTACAAAAATATTTGATTTTCGCGGAAACTCTGCCGAAGACTTTGTTAAATTAAATTTAAATAAATATACGAGTATACGCCTCGTTGGCTTAGTGGCTTGTTCACTCAAGCGCGATTCCCGGTTTGTATGTTATACTTGTAAATGTACTATACTTTTCCAGTTCCCACTGTACAAGAGAAAATCCTAGACTAAGATTTGAAATAATTTATAATAATTTATTCGGTAGCGGGTATGTACAGTACATAATAATGTCAAAATGTGCAATAGATCAGAATGTCTCATTACTTCATGATTTTACCAAATAGTTTCCTTCTTGTTAGAATGTTGGTAGCACTGTCTATCCATAGTAATTAGCGGTATTTATAGTATGGACCAAGGATCAAGCATTAACTAGGTATGGACAATTAGTGCTACAGAATTAGTGCTAAAAGGATAGTGAAACGCATTCTATTAATTGTTACTGTAACTAGGTACAGTAATTTTTGTATAACCAAATGTTGAAATTAAACTCGATTCCTTGTTTGTCGCATGGTTTTATAAACATGCCCTAAAACGTGATCATTGAACTACGGACTCGCATTCGCCTATATAGGATGAAGGTTAGATAAACAAGCACCATATAAGTTCGTCGGCCTAGGAATGCCAACAAACCCACGCGCATCATTCTGGCGCCAATTTATCTCTGGAGAGTTGGTTGAGACTCATGGCTTGGCGGGAAACAGAAACTTAATGGATTATAAACCTTTTAAAAATGAGATTTTGTAGTGTGTCCTATATAAAGACACCCCCACACTGGAGCGTTGGCGGAAGCGATCAGTGGCCTTATACATGGAATTGTATGAACGGTGCGTTCGGTACGGAACTTTGCATGGAGTCTTTCCCGGCGAAAGATATCGATATTGGAAAGGTAAAACCTTGGTAAAACCGTTAAATCACTTGGTCGAAAATCGGTATTCCATGACACCTAGGTATTCCATGAAAATACCCCTCATACCTACAAAATGTTTTTTTTTTGTCAAATAGAAGATTTAAAACCTTATTTTTGTAAATTAGCTGTTTTGGCTTTCCACTGTAGCACATAATTATAGCACACTACACGCTCTTTTTAATATCGCTAAGAGCTTGATTACATATGCAAACACTATTTTATGACGCTGGAAGGCTAGAACCCTAAACAGAACCCTATCAGTAGTGTCAATATAAAAACTATAGAGTGCCTCAATTATCATTTTATATGCTATATGGTTTTAATTACAGCTTTCGAACTTTACAAAATGTTTTAAAATAAAGGCTAGCATGGATGGTCTGAGCATTCCGCCACCGCATTAATTTAGTGTGGCGTTAAGACTTCGAAAATAGCGGTCCGGAAGTCATAGCGTAGTGTTGTACCTAGTACACTATTTTATGACGCTGGAAGGCTAGAACCCTAAACAGAACCCTATCAGTAGTGTCAATATAAAAAAACTATAGAGTGCCTCAATTATCATTTTATATGCTATATGGTTTTAATTACAGCTTTCGAACTTTACAAAATGTTTTAAAATAAAGGCTAGCATGGATGGTCTGAGCATTCCGCCACCGCATTAATTTAGTGTGGCGTTAAGACTTCGAAAATAGCGGTCCGGAAGTCATAGCGTAGTGTTGTACCTAGTACTTTGTCCATATTTTGATATCGATTATAAAAGTAAAGATTCTTAAAAAAATGAGAATACTGTAGGGCCACATTTTTATATTAAACAAAAAAAAATGTTTTCAAAAACGCATTGTTGTCACCCAATTTTAATATTTGTGGCTATTTTTCGACACCACATTGCTGAAAGTGATCGCAGACAAAGTAAGTTTTATGGTTCGTAAGTCAAATTGTAAAATTGGACAAAGATCACTATCATATCAAGTGTTTTTGCAATGCAAAATTGGAATGCAAAGTTGCAAAAAACCTTTGTTCTCGTAACTTGATACACAAAGTTGACTCCATGTCGCCATGTTGTTTAATATTTTATTAAATCAGTACCAAAATTTTGCCACAGTGTAATTTAGGCGGCTGACGTGTTCACACGACAGGGGTGGTAATATTCGTAGATGTCGGTTTTTTGTTCCAACCGCCAATATTCCGTGTCAATATAGTATATTATAGCCAGAATTTTGTTATAAGCGTTTGTAATCGTGGATTCACACGCAAGGATTGTATCGCCGGACTCTGTCCTATCAAAGGTAAGGGTGATTTTGTTGTTTGTAAAAACACATTCTGTAATATTGTCATAATAATTTACCTATCTCGGTCCCCGACCGCCGCCGCTTGACACGAAAACAAATTAAAACGTAACTTTACTAAGTGGTCGGCGTCACGAAAGTAATTTGAATAATAACAACAAAGTAGGTATAGATTTTCTATTGTCTATTTTCTGGGAGAGATCGCTTTAAGCGATAAGGCCGCCTTTGTACACATTCCAAAAATCTGTACATAATTTTATTGTTATTCTTAATTAGCGTGCAATAAAGAGTTTATAATTGTCGATATCATTTGAAATTGTTTTAGTGAAAACGACAGTGAAATCTAAACTGGATTACAAGTGGATAATCGTACAATACAATACACTTTATTGCACCAACAAATACAGTTAGTTTTATCGTAATAAATAGTTTGAAAGTCTTTGATTTAAATAATTGTTGAATATGATCTTGAAAGATCGCGTTCCATTTATAGATATTTTAAAATTTCGTTCACAGTACGCTGGTACCGACCACTCACTTATTTTTAGGGTTCCTTAAAAAAATCCTTACGATCGTATTTTTTTTGCCGGATAACTCGGTAACTACTATACTGATTAAGATAATAAATCCAAACTAGAACTGTTTGTCCCCTTGATAACTCTAAAATTACTGGAGATATTGAGATTATATTTGGAACGTATAAGTATATAGAAGTGTCCAGCAATGGGTTGTGAAAATCATGGACATTTCAAACAATAAAATAACAATATAGTTTACATTCAGGAAATCTAAACTAAGAAAAAATGCTATGCGATAAGATCCGTGATTTGTGGCAATAGTAATAAAATAACTATAATAGCCCGCAACAGCGGCCTGTTGAAACTGCTGTGCACTAACCTGAATCGCTTTACAGTTCGAATAGAACTAACCTAGTATTTAAAATGCACATGCACAATGCAGTGGCTGTTACCGACGTCATCTACTTTGCAGTATTATTTTTGCTACTAATGCGCCAGCACGAGTTTTAAAACAGTCGAGACAGAATACGTGAAAATGCAGTTTTATATGTATTGTGTTCGTGATTGCATTCAAAAAAGTTGTGTTGTTTTAAGTTTAAGAATAAGTTTTCATTCTTTGATACCTTAGTCTTAATACATTGAAATTAAATGGTTAGTATAGTACAATATAAACTAAATGTTCGTGTAATAAATATTTATGTATTTTGTTGGACTGCTTAATTAACATAACAAACTAAAATTAAATGTGATTCGCCTTGTTAAAATTATTACGTGAAAATCATTTTGTCTTTGTTCTCATTTTACTATCGATCGATTGAGACTTAATATTCATTTGCTCTCACTTGGCTCTCACTAATTCCGATCTACTGTCAACAACGACCACAATGACTGTCAAAAGTTAGGAAGAGGTTACGAAGTTATGAGGTTGTTCCCGCGTTTTTTGGAGAGCAGTCTGTGTTGTGTATTTGTTTTTCCAAAATAAGGTATACTTCGGGCTTTGGTGTTTAGTAGTGATATTATAGTATGCAACAAATGTCTGTGCGTGTGTAGGTACATTGTGAAGTAAACGTAAACGTGACTAAGCTGATCTTCTTAAAACTGAGAACTTCCTAATCTCAAACCTTACTAAAGCTTACTATCAACGTTAGTAAGGGAAGTTATGTGACTATATTAGGACCAGTATTTGTCTGAAGCACTCTGATACTGATAAAATAACATAGAATTTCTACTAAAAATGACCTGGCTGTATAGGTCTAGCGACTTTTGCTTGTCCAAAGGACGAATTACCAAAAAAAATTACGAAGCTGTCAAAAGTTCACAAAACAAAAGTGTTTTCAATTCAATCAAACAAATGAAGTGCTTCGTTAATTTTTCTTTGTCTGTTGCTTCTTTTGTTTACATGATTTAAATTTCGAATTTGTTTCAATTTTTTAATAGCAGAAGTCAAATAACAAAATGAGTTATTTGTTAACAATTTTCAAACCCTTAGTGGAATATTTTAGAGTTAGTATTTAGTTTTATTTATTTAATACCGACAAAAAGTTGTAATTATTTCTAATGTTCACATAACAAAGAGAATAATATTTGACCATGTGGCGGAATTTATTTAGTTAAATGGCGTTCTACATTCATCAATATCATACATAACCTCCATAGTTATTCTATGCTAATTTTAGAATTAAATTTACACTATATCTAGGCCTTCTTGGGCATGGAAAGTATGTCTAAATAATAGTAAGAGTTGCTTTGAAATGGCTAACATAGGTTTGTAACCCACAATTTTAACACACTTCTGTACAGCTTGACCTGTAACTTCCTAACATTGTAAGCAAACTGTTTTATTGATTTGAAACTTTTGACGATACAATAATATGAGACCATCGAGCTCATATGAAGATGGAGGTAGAAGAAGGTCATAGGAACTCTGTAATGGCTAATAATAAGCCCATCGAGTTTATGCTAGTTTCATTTGTAATTTTTTTTATTATTGTTGCAGACTGTGCTAGAATCGGGGAGTGTGGGGAACGCTTCTTCTTCTGATGAGGAATTGGAGCAGTGGGAACAGATATTCATGATGAGAGACGAAAATGGGAACAGTTACAATGATAAGTATGTTATTCTCCTAAGTTATCTTATCATATTAGAGAAGACATGGGATCTACTGTTTTGTTTTAAACACCTTGTAGTAATATAAAATTAAAAATAAGGAATTTATTCCAATAAAGACATATCATAAAGCTCAATATAGGTACCTAAATAATACTTAATTATTATGTACAATTTGACTTTGTATACTTTTCAATTTTGATAAGTAAGATAGATCACACTAATCTAAGTTATTTAATATTTTTCTTTATAACAGGAGAAAAAAGCGCAGTATCTGGTGTCGACCGAGCTGCATCCCCGTTTCAATAGTAATAGTGCTCATAGTATTAGTGGTACTGGTCCCACTGCTGGACCAGCCGAACGTCGTGCAGACGATAGCGCAGAGCGCGCCCGTCTCGGTACATTGCTCAGACGAGTGTAGGTAAGTAATTCTTCTTCCTTGCTGTTATTCTTCTATAACAAAAGTCAAAGGTAATACTTTTTGCACTTTATATATTTATACACATGATTTTTTGTTCTTTTTCGTACTATAGAGAGTTCTGGTGTAAAAGGATGATCTTATCCACTTCTGGCCTTACACCTTCTTAATAATTCTTTAAATATCCACTCTCAGACCTCACAGAGAATCTCTCATTCCCTAGCAGAGAACCAAAACTTTCAAATGACCTTGAATGTCACTTGTCACCTTTTTTCATAGTGTTTTTTATACCTAAAATGTATTACACTACTTCCAAAGGAATTAATTACCTATTCACTGTGAATTCATATATCAAAGTAAAGTGATTACAGGAAAGTGACTCTACAAACAACAATGACTCTTAAATCTTAAATTAATGATCGTAAGGTTTGCATACTCTCATTTTCAACTAATGACGATGATGTTATATATAGTATGTTATTTATTAAATTTAAGCATTTGTATATAATTTTACCAGTGGCCCTTACAAGTGGCTATGTCTGTCTCATATATTCAATTCCTATTTAATAGCGTATACCCGCGACTTCGTCCGCATGGAATTAAAAACGCCCCAACTTCATTTAAGTATAGGCGGAAATTGACTCGCAACATATCACTCAACGACCACTTTAACATAAAGGTTTGACCATTTCGAAAACTCATTTACGGTGTTCCTTAGGAACCAGTCATGTTTCTGTGATAAGTATCCTATGTGTTATTCCAGAATGTTAAAAGATGCTTTACCTAGTTTTATCGAAATTCGTTCTGGAAGAAAACGCTAAAAGCGACCAGCCCGCCACTTGTACAATGTGTGCAATAAAGTATACTTAATTGAATTCAAAACTTTTATATTTTTTTCAATTCTAATTTATGATTCATACTGCCATAACTTTGAGCGTAAATTCTATATTTCATTCCAAACCAATATTATACGAAATCCAACGCTATTTGCGTCTCGGTAACATATACATGAAAAGGTCACCAGCAGCAAAAACAGGTTTGTATTGCCATGTAAACTTTGCGGTCCACCTAGGAACTCCATCTATTATTTGTTTCGTTTTCCAGTCGCAAATGCATTTGTTTTCATAAGACTATTGATTTGTTATGTAATATGTATTCTTATATAGGTACCTAATGTAAATACCGCAGTGGAACTTGTGAAAGGTAATGGTGATTAATAACAATGATTTGTTTCAGATTATCGTTAGTAGAAAGTATACCAGAGGGGCACATGTACCCTCCCAATGAAACACACATACCAACTAAAAATGTGTGGTTAGACTTGATAGATGAAGCTCAATCCTCTATAGAAATAGCGTCGTTCTACTGGACTCTTAGGTTAAATGAAGATTTTCCTTATAATTCCTCTATAGAGGTAAGTTATTGATAAGTACCCTTATAATTCCTTTATAGAGGTAAGGTACTGATTAGTATCCTTATGATTACTCTACAGAGCTAAGTTATTAATTAATATATTTTTAAATCATTTATGGAGGCGACACAGTAATTTTTTTGGGGGAAATACAACATCAAGTCCGTCAAAAGCTAAGCGAACCATATTTGTGACCGATCCTCTACAAGCGACATATAAACATTCTTTGTTATCTTGCTAATATAAAAATTGATATTGGTTTTATGATTTTTGTTTACCTTTTCTTTTAAATTTGCAGGGCGAACAAGTGTTCCAGGCTTTACTTGCCGCCGGGTCAAAGAGGAAAATCAATTTAAAAATTGCTCAAAACTGGCCCACTAAGTTATTTCCTAATGTAGATACGGAATATTTAGTTAAGAAGAAAGCAGCACAGGTGATTTTTTTTTCTTTATTTACTTAAAAAGTAGTAGGTCGCTATAAGTTTGTTACATACGATTTTCGTTTACCGCAAAAGATTGAAATTACTATTTTCTATTGTTTTAAAGTCTTGTTTTTAAAATGATTAAGAATGGGTCGTCTTGAGCAGTTTTAAGAACAAGTGTATAACACAATAAATAAATTTCAATGCCACTGTTATGTTTCAATGTTGAAAATTGATTGTAATAAAAAAAATTATAATATCAAAAAGCCTCAGCCTTACTCTACTTAAATCGACTATTGGTTTAAAATAAAAATCTACCATTATTGTTATAGTTAGAAGTTATGGGGATTTTTAGTTTTCAAATACAAAATAATAAAGTATGCTTAATTATAATGTTCGGTGCAATTCAGATTGCGATGAGTTAGGACTACATTTGGTTGGAGTCAAGTTGGATAGAGTGAGATTAAAAATAATAGTGTAATCCACGCGAGCAGAGCCGCGGGCACAGCTAGTTAATAATAAAGTAATGATTAAATTGTGCAGGTGAGGAGCTTGAACTTTTCCAAGTTGCTCGGCAGCGGCGTGCTGCATACCAAGTTCTGGGTGGTCGACAGGACGCACTTCTACATCGGAAGCGCCAACATGGACTGGAGGTCTCTCACGCAGGTACATTTGGTACAGCTTGAATTTTACTTGTTAGGGATCCGTCAAACCGCTAGGTTATTTGCTAGGAGCCTTTTTGTCCGTCTGATTGTCTGTCTACTCTATGACTTGAATACTACTTGTTGAAAATTGCAACATTCATATAAAATTGGACGGCAATGATAGGAAAATTATGGAAATGACTCGTTTTTTTTTCTTTTACTAGATATTTCAGGAAAACTAATTTTTTTGAGGAATCTCGCATATTTGACTTTTTAATCTGTAGTTTACCATTTCACAACTTTATGTTTATGCCTATTTTAAGCAACTTTTAATATAATAGTATTATATTCTTATTTTCGAGCTTCCTGTTGCTATCAGCATTTTAGGGTTATTTCGTTTGAAGGTCTTACGAAAGGTTAAGTGGTTAGGATTAACGTCTGCCAATAAGTTAACTACAGGTCATATCATGAAGCAAAATAATTTTTCGCACATCATAAGTCACCTCAAAGATTTTATCTTCGTGATTGACACTAACTGGTTATTAAATTAGACATAATATGACATCTGTTATCTAATTTAATAACCAATTAGTGTCAATCATGAAGATAAAAACTTTGAGGTGACTTATGAGGTGCAAAAAATTATTTTGCTTCATTGTATGACGTGTACTTAAACTGATTATTAAATTAGACATGATATGACATCTGTTATCTAATTTAATAACCAATTAGTGTCAATCATGAAGATAAAAACTTTGAGGCGACTTATGAGGTGCAAAAAATTATTTTTCTTCATGGTATGACGTGTACTGAAACTGGTTATTAAATTAGACATGATATGACATCTGTTATCTAATTTAATAACCAATTAGTGTCAATCATGAAGATAAAAACTTTGAGGCGACTTATGAGGTGCAAAAAATTATTTTGCTTCATTGTATGACGTGTACTTAAACTGATTATTAAATTAGACATGATATGACATCTGTTATCTAATTTAATAACCAATTAGTGTCAATCATGAAGATAAAAACTTTGAGGCGACTTATGAGTCTCGCTGCAAGCGCCGTGCGGTGCGTGCGTGTGTTGTGTGTGCGCTGCGCCCGCGCGACTCGAGAATAAACAAATTACGAAAATTGTTATTATGGAGTGTCAAATGTGTAAAAAAGTACTGTCTAAAAGGGGATCGCATTTTTTATGTCAAGGCCCGTGCGGGGGAACCTTCCATAGAGGATGTGTGAAAGGATTGACGGCAGATTTGAAGGCAGGAAGAACCCGTCTTCGCTGTAATAACTGCGAAGTCGATGACGAGTTGGAGGACGAAGACCTAGAAGATGAAGCACAAGGTCTCAGCCTAATCTTGAAGGACATTCAAAAAAAGGTCAGTTCCCTACCAGGCTTAAAAAAGCAGCTGGATTCGATCAAAGAGAGCATGAGCGTCCTTTCTGACAAGTATGACACTTTGCTAGCTGAGCACGAAAAGTCAAAAGAAAAAATTAATAAGCTGGAAAAACTTGTCGTGAGTACTAATAACAAGTGTATTTACTTAGATAAGTGCAACATTGCACTAGAACAAAAATTACACGAATTCGAACAAATGTCGCGTAAAAACAGTATCGAGATAGTAGGGGTCGAACAATTACCTGGCGAAAACGTAAAGAGCCTGGTCAACAAGATCGGCGAATCAATGGGTGTTAGCTGTGTGGACATTGAGGCGGCAATACGTACGCGGCCCTTAAAACCAGGTGATAAACCAGCCTCAATCATCGTTAGTTTCAAAACCTCTGGAACTGAATCTCGCGACAACTGGCTGGTACAAAAGCGTAAATTAGCTGAAGTAACAAGCAACACTATTACGGGCGGGACGCTTGTAAATAAGATCTATATTAACGAAAACTTAACGAAGCCTACACGAGCATTACTATGGAATACGAAAAAACAGCTGCACGGTATCTACAAGTACATATGGGTAGCTAATGGAAAAATCTTGATAAAAAAAGCTGACGGGGACAAGACAATCTGGGTACGAGCTGAAAACGAGATTCCTGAACTACTCAAGAACAAGTGAAGTGCCTATTATAGGTATTCGGTGTTTAATTTGATTAACTATTTTTATAAAATTCACTGCTTTGGACACTATTGATGATACTTCAGTAAACTATGTGTGTGTTGATAACATACAAGGTTGGGTAGACTCTTTTAGCCGTAGGAAAGATTTGAATTTGTTACATGTAAATATTCGCTCAATTAAAAAACACTTTAACGAATTATTGGTTACTTTAAACAGCTACATTGAAGAATTAGATGTAATAGTGTTAACAGAGTGTAACGTTAGTTATTCATTATTGTCATTTTACAAAATGAGTGGGTATAGCATGAATGTATACACCCGTGCGGGGCGCGGCGGGGGGGGCGTGCTTGTGTACTCGCGCGCGGCACTAGCGGCGCGCGAGAGCGAGCCACCGCTCCCCGCCATGCATACCGCAGAGCGCGTGTCCATTACATTCGCAAACAATGGAGAAATGGTTCATGTTGTGTCCATTTATAGACCGCCTAAAATCAACAAGAAAGATAAAATTGTACAATTTCTAGAAGAGTTCCGTAAAATGCTACACAGCATTCCTCAAAACAGTAAAGCTGTTATTTGTGGAGACTTAAATATTAACTTATTAACTGACCGGTGTAACTATGTTATTTCTTATGAGAATCTATTAGCGGAATACGGATTTACTAAATGTATTAATGACATAACACGTAAAGAAATAGTTAACGAAAGTATTGTCGAATCTTGCTTGGACCATATTTATATAAGAGACCATCTGGCCATTATCCATTCAGCGGTAATAAAACATAAAATATCCGATCATTATTACATAGCGGCTGCGGTGGAATGGAAACGCGGCACCGCTGCCGAGCTGCGGCGGTGCGACGGCGGCGGCGACCTTGGCAACAAGCGCTCGTCACGCGCGCACCGTCGCAGTGGCCTAGCGGGCGATCGGCACGCATCCACGTCCCTACCTACTGCTAACACACGGCGTGTACTCGACAATCGGATGGTCAGAGAAAAGTTACTATCTATAGACTTCAATGAGCTTTTATTGATAAACTGTCCTATTAAACTGTACACGACGTTTTGCCAGTTATTTAACAACACTTACGATGAATGTTATAAAAATATAACGGTGAATAGTAATAGAAACAAATGTTGGGTTAACGATAACTTGAAAGCAATGATAAAAGAGAGAGATAGACTATTTGAGATATGGAGTTGTGATCCTAAAAATATGATTAAAAGACTATCCTATACTAGGTACAGGAACAAATGTTTTAAAGCTATTTCTAAACGTTGTTATGAATACGACAGGCAATGTATATTAGACTGTAATAAAAATATAAAAAAAATTTGGGATAAAATTAATAGCATGTTAGGTAACGATAGAAAGTCATTAGATTCAATAATTTTAAATAATATGAAAAGTAGTTTAAAAAATAAAGATATATGTGATAAATTTGCTCAAACTTTTTCTAGTGAAATTGATCTCATTAAACTTGTGTGTGATGTTGACTGTTTGGATAGAAATGAGTATGTTAATGAAGCGGAGGTGAGTATGAGGTGGCAGCCGGTGACTAGTAAAGATGTCCTCCGGATAATTAGTAAAATGAGCGATAAAAAGTCCCCCGGATGCGACCTCATACGCATGTCTGACTTGAAAAAATTAGGTGATAAGGTCAGTCCTGTTCTAGCAAAATTAATTAATTTATCTGTTGAGCATTCAAAATTCCCAAACGAATTAAAGAAAGCAGTTGTACGCCCTATCCATAAGAAAGGTAACAAAAGAGAATTTTCCAATTATAGACCCATAACGATATTATCAAGTGTAGATAAAATTATTGAAAAAAGTATTGTAAACCAAATAGGTAACTACCTTAATAAAAATTCTATAATAAATAAATGTCAACACGGATTTCAAAAGAACAAAAGCACTAACACTCTTTTGTCACGTTTCACAGACGAAATTAACTCATACCTAGCAGATAAAAAAATTGTAGTATCCATATTCTTTGATTTCAAAAAGGCGTTCGATACCTTAGAAATAAAAATGTTACTGAGGGCTATGGATGAGTGCGGGGTGAGGAAGCCGCTCAACCAATGGTTCCGCGACTTCCTCACTGCGCGCTCCTACCGCGTGCGGGTGAGCGACGAGTACAGCGAGGACACGGAAGTCCGGAGCGGGGTGCCCCAGGGCTCCGGCTGCGGACCTGTGTGCTACTTGATGCATGTAAACAGTCTGTGCAGAGTGCTGCGCCACTGCTCAGCGCATATGTTCGCAGACGACCTGTGCGTGCTGCGCGCCGGCACTGACCTCGCTGACACTTGCCGCTTGCTACAGCAGGATGTTGATGCGGTGGTCAAATGGGCACACGATAATGGCATAGTCCTCAACGCCGATAAAACTAAGCTCATTGTTATTCATTCACCGTATCTCCATTTCAACGAATCACCTCCTTCAATCTATACACATAAGCACTTTTGTCTTCATGCCAATGTGAATATCTGTGATTGTAAACCTATAGAAGTAGTCAATAATGTCACTTACCTAGGAATGATAATAGATATACACTTTTCATGGGCAAAACATGTAGATTATATATGTAGTAAACTTAGAGTACTTTTAGGAAAGTTCTACCACTTAAGCTACAAAGTGCCCAAAGGCACTTTGAAATGTTTATATTTGTCGCTGGTAGACTCTATCGTGGGGTATGCTCTTGATTGCTATGGACTAACTTTCAAAACAAATATAGATAAACTAGAAGCACTACAAATAAGGTTCTTAAAATTACTTGTGGATAAAAAAACTCAAGCAAGATGCAATGATAATCACAGAAAGCTATTTAAAATTTGTAAAATTCTACCGGCAGGTCTAAAGCATAAATATTTACTTCTGACAAACCAACATAGCAATCATGAGACTAACCTATCACTAGTAAGTCACAGCCACATTACTAGATCAGTAACCGGGGGCAGGTATGACGTACCTAGGGTGGGTAATTACTATGGCGACAGAACCATAAGAAAACGCCTACCTTACTTACTTAATACCTTGCCCGAGGATATTAGAAGGGAGTGTAACAAGCGTAAATTTAAAAAAATGCTGAAAAATTATTTGTTGGAAAGCATTTAACTCCATCACTTTTAATTATTAATTTCACTTAAACATAAGGAGACTATGATCCCCCAGTCAAACCGTCTAGACGGTTTTGGGAGACAATTTTTGTAAGAAAATGTTTTATTTTATATGATTAATAAATTAAATAAATAAATAATAATAAAAAATTATTTTTCTTCATGGTATGACGTGTACTGAAACTGGTTATTAAATTAGACATGATATGACATCTGTTATCTAATTTAATAACCAATTAGTGTCAATCATGAAGATAAAAACTTTGAGGCGACTTATGAGGTGCAAAAAATTATTTTGCTTCATGGTATGACCTGTAGTAATAGTACCTTACTAATTAGGAGTATGATTACACCTCAGTTCCACAGTCGCCAGAGATTTGCATGTTTCTGGCAGGGAGTAGTGCCATGGATCGCCGTCACCGGTGATTCTAGCGAACCACCGCAGTTGGAGTCCCCCCTTTCCCCCTTTTTATCTCAAAAGATAATTAGAAGTTGGTTTGTCCTTGCAGGTGAAAGAGTTGGGTATAGTCGCGTACAACTGTTCCTGTCTCGCAATGGACTTGGCAAAGATATTCGATGTAAGTAATTCTTATCTATATTCTGTAACGTATAAATAGTAAAAAAGGCTGTCAGAAAGAAATCGATTAAAGCGATAATACCGCCTAAATTGTATTATATTTAATTTCTATAACTTGTAACTGTATTTGATGGTGCAATAAATTTACAATAAGTTACTCCCTATGTTTCTGTGAAAAGTACATCAAAATCGGTTCAGTAATTTTTACGTGATGCGTGCACAAACTAACAGATAAACAGACAGACAAAAATGATAGAAATGTGTTCCATTACTTATCCTTAGACCGCCTAATTTTTTTTCGCAAATATTTTTAATGTACAGACACGCGAAGTTAACGTTTTTCTATTTATTAGATTACGGTGCCCAGGGGGCAAAGGTCAGGACGTTTCCCCTTGTCGCAGGCAGGAGAATCGGTCCTCCCTGTATTATTATGTCCCTTGAAGAGATATAACCCTGCGTCTGTTCCCGAGGCTGACTTAGTTATTTTTGTCCCAACCCATATCGCCGTGATAGATGGGACAAAACAAACTTCGATCTGCCCCCTGCCTGTTAGAATCGAACTTTCTCTAAACGGGATTGTCAGAGTGACAGATCGAAATGATTTGAAATATTGACATCTAAGACATTCTATTTGCTATTGCTGTTGTTATGTGTGACCTATTTGTAGCATTGTATTTTGTGCTGTGTTAAAGAATAAATGTATTATCCACCTATCTATCTATTAAGTTTTGTATTAACATACATACGAGACACAGCTGCACCATCGTTGAAATGAAATGAAATATATTTATTTGCTAGAAAAGGTTACATGTTAGACTGGTGGTCGTCAAATTTTAAGTCCGCTATTCAGCTACCTTACATTAGCATGCAAATTATAAAAGGTACAGGTTGAGTTTAAAGTTCAAAACAATTCATTGATATTGTAAAAGTCTTTTTCCTTCGCCTGTGTACATTAAGATCATAACTGCGGTCACAGTTCCACCTGCCAAACGTGGTGATTTCGGCAAATCCCCCAATTGCCAGTTCACCAAAAGGGGCATTCTATTGGGGAGGCTTCTGTTCAGCAGTGGACGTATTTCGGCTGATGATGGGGATAGATACATACAACGCCTCCGCCGCGTAGCGAAAGCTAGCCTTGTATAAAAATAGTAACGTAGTTGGTATGTTCATTAAACTTTGCAATTAATTGCAGTCGCTATACACGTGTAGCGGAGCTTTATTTATATTTAGCTCGAAGTGTGCCGTAACATTAATTTGCAAGAGAGAATGCACTAATTAGCCTTTTGTTTGTGCCCACGCACGATGGCGTTGAATTACTAGCGTGTTTTATTTTACTTCGTCTGTATTTTATGAACTAATAATAAATAAATATTACATAATTATTTGCATACACATGTCTAATCACAAACTAGGATTTTCTCCTGTGCTACTAGGCTACGGGGCCGACATATAGGCCGTATGTAGGCCGATGATGGAAAATTCACAAATATAACAACTTGTAAAAAAATTAAAAAGTTGTCTGTCCCCGGTGGGAATAGAACCCACGACATCTAGCGCTAGAGTCTAATGATCAAGGCCAGCGAGGTGGTCAATCAAAACAAAATAAAGTATTTTTTTTATATCGTTTTTTCTCTAATAGAAATGCCAATAGCACAAGTATTATATACTCACGGATAATATAATTATAAGCTAACGAATCGCCAAATTATTTAACAATATATATATTAATAATAATAATCATTTATTTCAGATTAATAAATCCATATTCATATTATAATAACGATAACAATAAAAATAAAATTTAGTAATTTTTTTTATTAAATATAACAATAAAATAAAATACCAACATAATTATATGAAGTCATTTGCGGTTCTCATCGCGATACACGGACAGCGAGTATCTAAGGATGGGACTGTCCAGGCACCCACACACCGTCAGGAGAATCTCATTTTTAGACTTACGCAGTCAATCCTATAAAGTAGTTAAGTATCTCAAAGTTGAATTTTACAGCCGTACTAATATTTTATGACACACCAGTGCGGCGCCGTCCGCTGTCCGCAACGAGCGGACAGTCCTCTGTTTTATGCGAATCTATTGTAGTATTTAATACAGAGCGGATTGTTTGCAATGTGCAAAGATCTATATACGACTTAGCACTTCTAGATGCGTTATGGTAATGATCCCTTTAAGTAAAAAAGTTAATTGCTTACCTGTTACAATTGTTATTGCCGTTCCCCAGGGCCGCCATGTGCGACGCAACAGCTATTTTTAACGCCGCCGCCGCAGCAAATGCAGGCGACTTAATTAAATATGCATATACGAACATGCAGTTACTTCGCCGTTTATGTGTTACTGTATTGATCGATTACATATTATATCGTGGGTTCAGTGTAAAGCCCTTTTATGGTTTGAACTAGTCGGTGTAATTTATATTGAACATACAAAAGTTTTATTTAGTTATTAGCTGTTGCCCGCGACTTCGCCCGCGTGGAAAACTTAACATTACAGACTATTAAATAATTTCCCGTAGGAATAAGATGTTTTCGGGATAAAAACTATCCTATATCCTGTTCCAGGTTCTAACGTATATGTGTGCCAAGTTTCATCCCAATCCGTCCAGTGGTTGAAGCGTGATTGAGTAACAAACATCCAAATATCCAATACGCATTTATAACAGTAGCATTTCTTGTAGGAATATGTTTTTTCAGGATATAAACTATCCTATGTCCTATTCCAGGACCTAACCTATATGTGTGCCAAGTTTCATCCCTATCCGTCCAGTGGTTGAAGCGTGAATGAGTAACAAACATCCAAATATCCAAACATCCAAATTTTTGCATTTATAATATTAGTAGGAGGCCACAAACCGATGGTAGACAGCAGCACAGAATAGTACTAGTACAAAAGACGCATTCCCTAACAAAGCTTGTTTTCTCAAAAACTTACCTACAAAGTTTAATGCAAGCCAAATTGAATGGAAAATAAGCAATATTATTAACGCAACATTGACAGTCGTACACGATTCGCTTTGGTGCCCCGGCAATCGGGGCCGAGCTGCATAAGTATATTTTTATAATTAAAATGCCGAGTAAGATTGGGTTGACAGTAGTGAAATAGATGTAAATGGTCTGCTAATTATTACCAAGCCATCTTTCTCCACAATACTGAAATCCAAGAAATAAAATGTAATGTCAACATAATTTTCACATAAATCGTAATTAGAGCGACGATTTTTATTATTTCACTTAAAAAGATGTACTCATTTTATACACCGAAATAAAAAAGAATTCAAATACTTTCCAGTAATTTCGAGCAATAATTTCAATTTAAAAGACCCCTAAATAAATTACTCATGTAAACGTCGGAAAGTTATACAGCCTTTAAGTCTTCAAGCCGTTGTCAAAGTTAGCCAAGTTTCCTTGGTACGGGTTTGCACCACGTCACAAAGTTACCAACCAAGGAGACGGCATGACACGCCGAGGTTAACGTATAAAGGTAGACATATTTAATATCTTTACCCTATATATCCGTTACAAACTTATATTATGTACTAGCTCTGCCCGCGGCTCCGCTCGCGTGGACCACATAACTGCTCACCGCCACGCCAACGCCCACTACATCTTCAAATGTAGTCCTAACCTAACTCATCACAATCAGAATTGCATCGAACATTACCTGTAATTATACTTCTTTGTTATATTGCATACCTACTAACGTATTTGAAAACTAAAAATTCCCATAACTTTTGATTGAGTAAGCCGATTGCGATGAAATAAAGACTAAAGTAAAGTGTCTCCTAGTAAAGCTCTTTGTTTCTGTGAAAAGTTCATCAAAATCGGTTCAGTAGTTATTACGTGATGCGTGCAGACTAACAGACAAAATTTCAATGTTTTGAAAAAAAAATTCTTAATGTGTTATATTACTTATCCTTAGACTCCTAATTTTTTGTTGCGTATATATTCAATGTACAGACACGCGAAGTTTATGATTTTTTAGATAATCGAGGTTGTGCTGAGTTAACGTCTGTTAGTTTTAGATAAGTGACTGAAGATTCACTTTTCTTAGTTGTAATACAACATTAATAGCGAAAAATATAGCTATTACTTAAATTATCCACTGCCAGGTAGTTTTACATATATGTATGTTCCAAATTTCATCTTAGTTCAAAAGATTGTGAGTTTTGCATCGGACAGACAGGACAAAAGTTTCGCTCTAAGGGTAACCGTTCTGACGAAACCTCAGCCTCATGGTTGATCGAATTCGAAAAACAACTTTGGAATCCATGTGTTAGTAATTTTCGTAGGCTTGTACATGATAGCGGCCGAACTCCATACAAAATCCTTTAGCCTTATTGATGAAGTACTCCAGTTATGGGGGAGGCCTTTGCCCGACAATGGGATGCTCTGTAGTATATACGAGTATACTCGTACGTTTATAAAATATAATGCATGCAATACAATTTGAATTCGAAATGAATTTTTAAATAGTTTGTTAATTTTTTATTATAATTGAAATACTAGAATTTAAGAATATTATAATGCTTTGTAACTACAGAAGGCTTGTTAATAAAAAAAAATAACTCCAGTTATGTAACTAGTAACAATACTTTGTTGAAATATGGACTTTGTCGAACCGATATAGCATTCTTTACTCCTATATTGGAAGGCGGCTTAGTTTGAAATAGGCCCGTAGAACGTGTATGGTGTTCTTAATTCTGGCGAACTGTTATTAGCAATTTTCTGAAACAGTATCCTGCCTTCGTGTCTGCGAAGAGTCTTTCAGTCGATCGGTTATTTGAACTTTAGTAGATTAATGTTACTTTTTCTAACATAGTTGAAATTAATAAAACTAACGCTCATTTGCGACAAGATCGCGATATCTAACTAATATCATGTTATTGAGATATCACGTTCTTGTCGCAAATGAGAAGATAATATAAAAGCACAGAGAAAGAGGAGATCTAATTTCGACCTTCAAGTTTTTAAACAATCACTACAACTCATCCAACTTAAAGAATATTTTTAACTTAAAAGAGTGGCGTGTCTTGGGAGAGGCCTCTGTCTAGCAGTGGGCTCTTGCAGGCTGATGATTATTATGATGATGATGAACGACTCAGAGGACATAATATGAGATTACAAAGGTCAAATGCTCACCTAAACCCTCTAAAGATTTTTTTAAGCAACAGGATTGAATCCAGATTAATCAATTTTTCACAGTCTATAGTATCTGCCACATCAGTAAATATATTTATGAACAGATTAGACAATTTCTTAAAAGAAAATAACGAACTCGACCACTCCTGATATGGAAGCACCAGTTATAAGCTGCCTTTCCATTTAAAATAAACATTTCGTCATGTTCGGTGCCCTTTCGGCCACAACCAGTTGCGAATCAAGAATTTTTATTCTTTGTTCGCTACCAGTTGAGAATTAAGAGAACGTTTTCCTTAACCGCAACTCCTAAACCGATTAACCTAATTTTTATTATATCCTTTTGCACACAGGTATACTGGAGTCTAGGCACGTCCAACGCGGTGATACCGGACAGCTGGCCGGAGGAGCTCAGTACGGACATCAACTTGGAGCACCCAATCAACATCAGCGACGCACAGCGCAGCTACGGCGCCTACATCACGGTAAGTACACCAGTCTTGGCATGTCGCACGCCGTTGTAACGGACATCTGGTTGGAGGACCTCGGTACTGATATCAATGTGGAGCATCTCATCAATCAGCGACTCTCTGGTCAAATACGGTGATACGGGGAAGTTGGTCTGTGGAACTGAGTACAGACTTAAATATGGAGCGTCCCATCAACTCTCAAAACAGCTATCGCGCTAACACTGTATATACATAAATCTACAGGTCATACCATAAAGGAAAATAATTTTCGCATCTCATAAGTCGCCTCCAAGGTTTTTCCTCTATGATTGATACTAATTGGTTATTAAATTAGATAACAGATGACTCATCTGTCATTTAATAACCAATTAATGTCAATTATGAATGTAAAAACTTTAAGGTGACTTATTAGGTCTGTAAATTATTTTCCTTCATGGTATGACCTTTAGGCACGTCGGATGCGGTGATACCGGACAGCTTTCCGGAAAAGCTCAGTACGCACATTAACATGGAGCATCTTATCAACATCAAGGTCGGTAAGTCTTCTTGAGCATCCAATCTAAAAATGGACAAAACAAAATATATAATAACAAAAACCCGATCACCAATATGTTAGTTAAGTGTTCATATCATTATAGTTTGATTTTGTTAGTACGGGTAAAATCACATAAAGTTTTAATAAGTGGAGTATTTACATAAGTAAGCAAAGACTTAAAATCAATGGGACGTGGAATATTTGGTGGAAGGATATCATATAAGGAGTAGAGAAGGTTGGGGCAGTTAAAAAAAATATGGTCAGGGGTCCCTTCGTCAAGACCACACTCACAAATGGAGCTGTCCCTTCCTGCGACTACGTACTCGTAAGTCTAGACACTCGGACGCTGTGATATGACAGACGTTAGTGGAAGTGGCAAAGGACGTTACACACCGAGGACTATATTGGAATGCCTCGTGCGCCTGTAATTACACTGTCTCTCCCACCCTTCAAACGGGAACAAAACAATGCTTGCATTGCTGTTTGGTGACAGAAATTGGTAAGAGGATGGTGATCATCCAGACGGATCCTTTACTAGAATCCTTCCAACAGCGAAATGTAACAGTCTGTCAACGTCCGTAAACCTTGAACACCAGTGCAATTGGTTTTCCACGCCCATCAGTTTGCTCCCTTCACCTTTCTTGGATCTTCTTGAGGTAGGTAGCCTGTTTTATTAAATGTTGGTTATTCTTGTGAAAGTAGTTTTGTATTGTACTGTACGCGTGTTTTTCGGATACAATTCACAAAAACATTTGTTTTCAAATGCTTTGTTGTAGGCAATAATGAGTTTTGACGAAGAAGACGTGCTTAGCGATTGTAGATGTCATATCACGGAGAAAACAAATATATCGAGTTAGACTGTTGAAACGAAAATGTCAAATCGATACCTATTAGCTACTTTCTGACACATTGTCCAGTCTAGTAATACTACAATTACACGACAAGCTAAGTGTATCGTTAAAACGTACCCAGCGCTTAGCGCTCGTAAACGCTAGGGCGAATAGCGTTAAAACGTTTTAAATTGGCAATATCGCCTGAGTGCTGCTTTCGTCGTTCCATTTACTACTTTTGCGTCGTTCGAGCCACCATCCGCTAGCCTTGGCTTAGAACGCTGACTCACAAAACTTCGATGAATTATCGAAATTGCGTCGAACTTTTTGAAGTTTCCTGTGTCCCTTACTATTCTTTCGTGTTTTGGAATCTAATAAAAAGTTAGAAGTAGCGATTTTGATGTTAATGTTTGATTGACTTTAAGCAGCTATTCTTTAAGTTATTTCGTTTTGTTTCGTATGGCATTTTGGCCATTCTGGAGCGATAAATATCGTTAGTCAGAAACAAATCAACCAATTTGAATTATAATAGACCAGAGAAATTGAATTTTCTAAAAGAATGGCATTTTTGCAGCTAATATTATCGACAGTTTCTTATGATCTTATACATAAATTCTCAGTGAATCCCAATTAATTAGTCATAAGCTTATTAAATCAAATTAATTGATTATCATCGTGTAAAATTTCTTTATCGAATTAGTATCGAAATAGTACATGTAAACTGTATCTAATACTGGAATTATAAACTACGTCACTTTTACAATGGGGTGTAATTGGTGATAATTAGGAATTTGACGTCTAAAGTAACGACAACCGTAACGCATCTGACGTCAGCCACCGTCACTGAAATGATAATTATTTTATTTATGTTAGTTTTATATCTACTATTACGATCATGCATCACAATAACATGAGTCATGTATGACAATAACGTAACCCATTTTTACACACTCATTTATGACAAGTATGTTTTTCATAGAAGTAAAGGAATACCTATTTCATTTCTGTAATTATGAGTAGGGAGCAGTAAAACGTTGTCGGTCGAAGTATTCCAACTGTCTTCGCGTTTTACACAGTTGTTTATTAATAATAGGTGTGAAATAATACCTACCTACTTGATTTTTTAAATATGTAATGTAAGAAATACCTAAACATAATGAAATTTTGAACAGTTCTATTTCATCGCCACAGACTCGAAACGCACGTGGTCATAAAAATAAAAGTGACTAATAAAAAGTAACCCTTTTATATGGTTTCTACTCTCTTTCTGTAAAGTATTCGACATATGTATTCTGCGCTCGCAGAGTACATTTACCTATTGGAGTAACGAAAAAAAATTTAAATATAATATTATATTTGAGTAACAATCTTCTGTAAGAACCATTTTACATATTTCGCGGGGAGAGACAGCATCAAAACTTCGCATTCTGTCCTCCGCTGTTCCCCCGCGGGAAATGGACGTTCGGAGAAACAGATGTTCCAGTCTAAACTGGGCATTCGGGGAAAAGGACCCAACCGACCTAATCGATAAATTCCCATGCTTCAGGGTGTAATAAAAGGGGAAGGCTCCGTCCAAAGACTTCCCTTCTAGATCTTCCAAATTACAGTCCTAACCCTCCAGAACTCATGGTAGCGCTCTGTGACTCAGGGAGACTACCAGGTAATCTCCGATAATTACAGTATAATGGTTGTAGGTTCCAAGGTCGACGAAAGTCGTAGTTTCCTGCAGCTAATGTTTTTATTGTCGAAAGTTTGTATAAATAATATCGTAGAAGCGTGCCTGCCATGACAACTGCGTGTAATCGCCAAGCTATTAGCTTCTATTTGTTTCGTATAATATTTGTTAATTGAATCAACAAATATTATACAGAATTGCTTACTCAGTCACGTAAAGCTTTGTTTCGTTTGCTTCGTTAGGATAGATTGTTCAGACCTGGGCAGTACCAATATTTTTTTCGAACGAACAAGTTGTAAATAAACTTGCATGTGCCAGAGAAGAAGTTCATAGGATATACCTATTAATTTCTTCTCTGGCATATCGAAAAATCGAAACCACGAAGTAAATATTTGTAACATAGTTTACTTTTATAAGTTCGTGGAATCTGAAGCTAATGTCATTGTCGTGAACCTTAACGAGTTCGGGTCACGGCCAGTTAAAGGCACACACTGCCCTAAATTGAGTAATTTTCTTAGGAACTCGGTTAGTACTTAGATACATTTTTAAACGTAATCTAGGGTATATGACGTGGAGTAGAATTGAATGTATTTGACTTGCACAATAACAGCGAGAGAAATAAACAAAAAAGTTGTGTATATATAAATAATAAATAAATAAATAATATGTCAAACATTCACACCAATTATCCAGTCCCAAACTAGGCAGAGCCTGTGTTATGGTTACTAGATTACGGATAAACATACTTAAATAAATATATAAACATCCATGACTTGGGTACAAACTTTCATATTTATCATACGACCATTTGCCCCTAGCGGGATTCGAACCCGCAACCTCCGGCGTGGCAGGCTGAGAGCTACCCGTTCCGCCACGGAGGCCGTCATACAAGGGGCGTTCAAAATATTCTCGGTATTGATATCTTACAACCTCTTTTTGAATTTGTTTTGTTACTGGCTGCTAAGGTTCATTCGTTGACTAAAAAAAAAGTATAATTCAAACCGAGATGTTCTTTTGTTTTTCTGCAATTTCTGAACAAACATGAACACTATGAGTGAATTAACAATGTTAACGAAATTAGAACATCGTTCCGTCATAAAATTCTTGACAAAACAGGGTAAAAATCAAAAAACCATAAAAGAGGAAATGGATTGTGTTTACCGTGAGTCTGCTCCTTCTTTATCTACCATTCATAAGTGGTCAAGCGAATTCAAACGTTGCAGGGAGAGTATTAAAGATGACCCTAGACCTGGCCGGCCTGTAGTAGCTACTTCACAAGAAAATATTGATCAGGTGGAAAACCTTATATTGGAAGATGGTCGAGTGAAGATAAAATCAATAGCTCAAGTAACCAATCTTTCTATTGGTACCGTACATGATATTATCCATGACCATCTTAATATGTCAAAAGTGAGTGCAAGATGGGTTCCGCGAATGCTGACTCGGCTTCAAAAAGATATGCGTGCAGCTTGTTGTTCCGATTTTATTGACCTGTGTGGCGAAAATCCTGATGAGGTGCTGCAAAAGATAGTTACTGGAGATGAAACCTGGGTTCATCATTATGACCCAGAGAGTAAACAGGAGTCCATGCAGTGGCACATTAAGGGTTCAGCTCATCCCAAGAAGTTCAAGGTCGTCCCTTCCGCTGGCAAGGTTATGGCAACAATATTTTGGGATTGTGAAGGAGTATTGTTAATCGATTATAAAGAAAAAGGTGTAAATATCACAGAACAGTACTACGCAAACATTCTACGTCAATTAAGGGATGCAATCAAAGAAAAGAGGCGAGGAAAGTTAACCAAAGGTGTTCTGCTTCTGCATGACAACGCCCCTGTCCATACTGCTCATATTGCCAAGGCAGCTATTGCTGAATGTGGGTTTGGAACTATAACTCATCCACCGTATAGTCCGGACTTATCCCCCAGCGACTTCTTTTTGTTCCCCAATCTCAAAAAGGATCTGCGTGGAAATCGATTTTCTGACGATGAAGCGTTGAAGGCGGCAGTGGACGAGCATTTTTACACCAAGGATAAAAAATATTATTATGAGGGATTAAAAAAAATAATTGATCGATCTTTTAAGTGTATTAACATAGGGGGGAGGGGGGGAGTATATTGAAAAATAAAAATATCAAACTTTTCGTACTTGTTTGTCTTCATTCGAATACCGAGAATATTTTGAACGCCCCTCGTATATGTTAAACTACCGAGTGAAATAGCTGATATAGATGTAATTATATTATGTTTATACATACATAATGTATTACTTGTACAATGTCCGGCTGCAAATCAGAGCCTAGATCTAGGCATATGCTGAGTCGTTGCCCTCTTATTGCCGCGGCACACGCATACGTTTAAAGGACACGTCTCTTAAATGTTCTAATTTTTTTCCAAAATCAAGTTTAAAGTTTCACTTTTCATTGAATTCAATTAGTCGTACGCACGATAAAAATAAAGATACAATAATAAAATACTTTACTCATGTACATCTAGGCGGTCTTATACTTTTTGTATCACGGTGTATGAAACAGGACATTAATGTACAACAGATCATCTCAATAATGAGTATGTTAATATAATAACATTAATACCATGTTTTTATTCAATCAGAACTGGTTTTCTTCATATAACACAAATAATACACCAATCGGATTTCCTTTTTTTTCTCAAACAATATATTTTTAGTGCCGGTTAGTCCATGGAAATTAATATTTTTGTGGATGAAATAATACTGGTCAGTAAGATAAACAAAAAAAATATTTACTCTGAAGAAAAAAATGGCCGGAAATAATTTGAATTCTTTTCTCTATAATGTGTATAATATAGTTTTCTAGATATAAATACATAGTTCTTTTGCAACACACATTTTTAGTTTAGAGTAAATATCATTTATTACATTAATAATTAATAAATTTTGTAATGACACGGTAAAAAATAAAATACTGTAAATTATTTTCTCATTTACAATAATTATGAGTAAAGTCTACAATTTCGTCGTCTGTTTAAATATCTTTTCCAATGTTCTCTTGACGACTTATTAAATAGTAAAATGGCAGTTTGCGGAATGAATCTTAGAGAGAACACTATAGTTCCAACTGCAGCCATCCATTTCCTCGTGGTCAATATGCCATACACTATCATAAACAAATATAAAATCGTTGCCGAATCACACACAAGAGCCACTCCTATTAAAGATATAACTTGTGCACCGCGACGTCTGAATCTAGGTGGTTTGAAACACGACAAAACTGATATGGTCACTTTTACAAATACAGCCAAATTTACAGTCACCAATAAAATTAGAGGCACATATAATAACAAAATTGATAAAAATTTTGAATCTCTAGAATTAGTTCTAAGAATCAGGTTCACCAAGTCGAAGCAAATAAAACGTATGATCAGAACTAAACCCCAAGCCAGTGCAGTGACTTTTCTCTTCTCGTAGCTAATTTTCCCATTGTAAATAAGCACTAATTTCAAATAAGCGACCAATGACGCACAGACGGACCAACAAATGGATGCTGTGTATAACATACCACCCAGTGTTCCCATAATGCAAACTTCTATGTCAATTCTATCCATGGTGATATGTAAATAGATCACATAGCAAAAGTATATAGTTCCGACAGTAATTTGGTTGATGGCTATGTATTTTTGCAGCGAGCGCCATCTTGGCATCACGTACCACGTTGTCAGTAATGCTACAACACATAGCACAGAAAAAAAAGTACCAGTGTAAAATATTACAGGCTTCACTTCAAATTTAACCATTGGTTCACTTTGTTTAATATCGTTTAAATAATCCGTAATTTTTGTTGTATTGTCAACTAGGTGGTCCGTTATTAGAATGAATTGTTTATTATCAAGACTCATTTAATGTTATTATGTGACTCAAAATTAAGATAAACAATAATTAGATAAAATGTGGCTAATTATGTTTAATCAGCGGTTTTTTAATGATCAAACATGTGACTCCATATAGATTTCAATGAATATGTTCTTCATCGTTTTTATTCTTCGTCTACTCTGTGAACGACTTATTCTTCTTCAAATATTCTGAACATAAATTAGTGTAGTACCATTTTTGGTTCATACTATTCCTCATGCGATTTCTTCTACTGAAATATCTTCTCCATTCTGCTTTTGAAGATTCATTGAATAGTATTACAAGGGATTGTGGAAGCAGCCTTAGAGACAACGCTAGCACCGTAGCAACGAACAACCAGCTTTGTTCCTTGTGTTTATTTTCATCTTTCCATGTACGAGGCAACATTTTATTCTCGTCACAATTTTGGTACAACGTAAACCCTATCACGATTGAATCGCAAATCAAAGCCAACCCCATACTCTTTTCAAATACCTCCGTCATAGAACTGATCACTTTTACAAAGAGTACGAGATTAACAGTCATTATTATGACTAAAGACATTAGTTTTACCGTACAAACGTCCTTTGGTCTCAAGTCGAAAGCGGTTTTTGTGAAAACTTCAAATATTGCATCGATAATAAAAAGGGTTCCCCGTAGGTGAACATAGTTGCTTTTCTCTTCTCTTGTTAATAGTTCCGGTATAACGTAGAACTAGTTTTAGGTAAGCGACTAGTACGGAGCATAATGACCAGCAAAGTGACCCACGGTATATATTTCCTAGAATTGTGTGTACTGGGGTATTGAATTCATCGTTTGTGATTGCTGTACCTGTTGATCCATGTTTTTCTATATATAGAAAGAAACAAAAAAATATATATTAGACCACTGAGTGAAATAGCTGTTCAGCCACCAGGTAGATATTATATGTAGTTATATTGTGCATATACAGATATTACAATCGAAGTCTAGATCCTTTAGTATAGGCATATGCTAAGTCGTTACCCTTTTACGGCCTCGGCACACGCATACGTTTAACTTAAGCATTCTGTTATTCAGGACACGTCTCAGAAATGTTCTAATTAATTTCCAAAATCAAGATTTAAAGTTTCACTTTTAGTATCACGGTGTATGAAACAGCACATTAATGTAAAATAGATCAACTCAATAATGAGTATAGTTAATATAATAACATTAATATTATCCAATCAGAATTGATATTTTATTCTTAAAACATTAAAATATTTTTTTAGTATCGGTTAGTCCATGGTAATAAACATTTTATGTATTAAATAACACTGGCCAGTAAGAAAAACAAAAAAAAACATTCACTAAAAGGCAAGAAATAATTTCTATTATTTTCTGTATAATGTGTATAGTATAGGTGTAGATTCGTTGTGTGGATTTAAATTTAAATACATAGGTGTTTTGCAAACATATTTTTAGTGTAAAGTTTATATCATTAATATTAAATGAATTCTTACAATAAAAGGTCAAAATTAAAATAGGCTAAAATTATTTTCTCATTTACAATTATTATGACTAAAGACTACAATTTCGTCGTCTGTTAAAATATCTTTTCCAATGTTCTCTTGACGACTTATTAAATAGTAAAATGGCAGTTTGCGGAATGAATCTTAGAGAGAACACTATAGTTCCAACTGCAGCCATCCATTCTATCGTGGTCACTTTGCCATACACTATCATAAACAAATATAAAATAGTTGCCGAATCACACACAAGGGCCACTCCTATTAAAGATATAACTTGTGCACCGCGACGTCTGAATCTAGGTGGTTTGAAACACGACAAAACTGATATGGTCACTTTTACAAGTACAGCCAGATTGACTGTCATCAGTAGAGTCAGAGGCACATAGGATAACAAAATTGAATAAAATTCTGAATCGCTATCATTAGTTCTAAGAATCAGGTTCACCAAGACGAAGCAAATAAAACGTATGATCAGAACTAAACCCCAAGCCAGTGCAGTGACTTTTCTCTTCTCGTAGCTAATTTTCCCATTGTATATAAGCACTAATTTCAAATAAGCGACCAATGACGCACAGACGGACCAACAAATGGATGCAGAGAAGAGCGTACCACCCAGTGTTGCCATAATGTAAGTGTCTATGTCAATTTTTCCCATTGTGATACGTAAATAGATCACATAGCAATAGTATATAGTTCCAACAGTAATTTGGTTGATAGCTATGTATTTTTGCAGCGAGCGCCATCTTGGCATCACGTACCACGTTGTCAGTAATGCTACAACACATAGCACAGAAAAAAAAGTACCAGTGTAAAATATTACAGGCTTCACTTCAAATTTAACCATTGGTACACTTTGATATGCTGTCTTTGTTTAATATCGTTTAAATAATCCGTAATTTTTGTTGTAATGTCAACTAGGTGGTCTGTTATTAGAATGAATTGGTTATTATCAGGACTCATTTAATGTAAACAACCCAAAATTAAGATAAACAATAATTTGATAAAATGTGGCTAATTATGTTTAATCAGCGGTTTTTTAATGATCAAATATGTGACTCCATATAGATTTCAATGAATATGTTCTTCGTCGTTTTTATTCTTCTACTCTGTGAACGACTTATTCTTCTTCAAACATTCTGAACATAAATTAGTGTATATTTCATTCCAGATTAATAGTCCTATGAAAACAAACGCATTTGCGTCTCGAAAACAAAATACACAATAGATGGTGTTCCTAAGTGGACCGCAAAGTTTACTTGGTAATACAAACCTATTTTTGCTGCTGGTGACCCTTTCATGTATATGTTACCGAGACGTAAATAGCGTTGGTTTTCATAGGACTATTAATCTGGAATGAAATATAGTACCATTAATGGTTCATACTATTCCTCATGCGATTTCTTCTCCTGAAATACCTTCTCCATTCTGCTTTTGAAGATTCATTGAATAGTATTACAAGGGATTGTGGAAGCAGCCTTAGAGACAACGCTAGCACCGTAGCAACGAACAGCCAGCTTTGTTCCTTGTGTTTATTTTCATCTTTCCATGTACGAGGCAACATTTTATTCTCGTCACAATTTTGGTACAACGTAAACCCTATCACGATTGAATCGCAAATCAAAGCCAACCCCATACTCTTTTCAAATACCTCCGTCATAGAACTGATCACTTTTACAAAGAGTACGAGATTAACAGTCATTATTATGACTAAAGGCATTAGTTTTACCGTACAAACGTCCTTTGGTTTCAAGTCGAAAGCGATTCTTGTGGTAACTTCAAATATTGCATCGGTGATAAAAAGAGTTCCGTAGGTGAACATAGTAGCTTTTCTCTTCTCTTTGTTAATAGTTCCGGTATAACGTAGAACTAGTTTTAGGTAAGCGACTAGTACGGAGCATAATGACCAGCAGAGTGACCCACGGAATATATTTCCTAGAATTGTGTGTACTGGGGTATTGAATTCATCGTTTGTGATTGCTGTACCTGTTGATCCATATTTTTTATATATACGGTAATACACACAACACAAAATCAAATGTATAGCTCCTAAAACGATTCTGTTGATGCTCATGTAGTTTTGCAAAGTTCGCCATCTTGGCATCAGGAACCAGGTGATAAGTAGGGCTATTACACAAATTACAGTCATAATCAATGAAGCGTTGACGGTTAATGATAATATGTAAAAAAAAAACATTTTTTTATGTTCAGTTTTATTCACTTGCATTTAATATTTTTGAACGTTCCTTTTTACAAAACAAGAGTCTCTATTTAATTGTCTGAGGTACAATTGATGATAAATAGATTTGTTATCGTATGTTTATAATATTTAAATATTTTTTGGTACGCGGCTATCACTACCGTCGATAGAAAATTAATAAAATGAGTAGGCATCCACGTATGCATACATTCTGTTTATTTAATAATTATGTTAAACTAATTATTTTTTACTTATCACATGTTGTTCATTATAAATGCTCTAATTTAAAATTAAACATTACTTTTGGCTGTTTGGCGTTTGATAACTCAGCAATGCTTGTACCTAAAACCATATAAACTATCTCATCATAATTTCTATATACCAGTGACGAACAACAGTCCCAACAGTCCGAGTCCTAGTATTTTATTATTTTATTTACGCATAAGGAAAGGCTTGTATATATTTGCAGTGGACGTTGACAAGCCAATTGTGGTATATTTTATGTTTTTACCTACACTAATGTCGTAAATTCATTATAATGAAATCATAAACTGGGGCATATGACATATTTACATTACCTCAACCCGTGGGTAATAATTTAATAATGTATGTAGGTAGCTGACCTACCGGTAGGTAATGTATTTTTTGTTATATATTTTTGACGCGATATTTAGTACCGGAACAACTTCAATATTGACATTTTCGACGATCACCGGTCTTAGGTCAACGTGTGAGTTGGACATGACTTTCGTCTTGTCTACGTTCATCCTAAGACCTACTCGTCTGGAAGAGCAGTTGAGGCTGGTCAGCATATCCTCAAGATCCTGCAGCGACTCTGCCATTACAACTATGTCGTCTGCAAATCGAAGGTGTGAGAAGGTGTGAGAACCATAAGAACACATGAGCTCGGTGCCGACTTCTAATGCTGTTTTTTTTTTAATATTTAAAAAAAAAACAGCGTAGGAAGACGGCAGCTGGCATGCACGGTGGACTGATTATTGGATTTGCCTTCATATTTCAAGATTTTGCATTTCATTGCACACTTATTTCGATTGTCTTTTATTTAAACTATATTTATGATTCCAGATAAAATTATAAACTGCACATAATTATTAAAAGTTCGTGTGATGCTATTATGAAACTCACACTCGTGTTTTTTTACATATAACAGATGCATAAATAACTATTGATGGTAAATTTTAGACTTGTAGTAAGAAATGATGTATGTGTTACCGCCGTAAACGACTGGGCCGGCCAAGGTCGCGCCTGGCTTTACGACCCCATCATTTACCTTGGTATATCCCGTGAAATTCATTTGCATACACCTGTACTCTTGAATTCGCGTAGAATTTGACCTTTCCCACCCAACCTATTAACCTTTTATGCCTGATTCAAAGATAAATGTTATGACTTTCACTGGAACTTGTAGTGAATTCGTGGAATAGGGCTAGTGAAATGATGAATGTGAGGATATTTTTTTATACATATCAACGGTTAATGGTAATAATAATTTTTGATAAGGAGACGTTGATATTATAACGTAACATATACTAAAAATGTTACGTTACCATCATATCGACGCTTCCAGCTACAAAAGTCATAAAAGCTATATTGACGAAAGAGGCCAAGCTAACTTACTAAAAGCTTAACTAGATAAATTAAAAAAAAAACAATGGCTGCCACATGATGCATGAATGAATGAATATACTTTATTGCACACAAATTACAGAAATACGTAGGAGAAATATACAGTAAAAATGTACAAGCCTTATCGCATTTAGCAATTTCTTCCAGGCAACCTAGCTGCCTTTAGCTGTATAAGCGTCCATTTTGTTTTTACTGCGACCTTCCGCCGCGCTATCCGCTGGTCTCTCAACGCTGGGCGATGGCTCGCTGGCGTAGTAAACGAAGTTTACATCGCCCGACGCTGAGAGATCGCCGCTGTAAGTTAGATAAATAAGTACTTAAGTTGTTGACGTATATCGTTGTCCCTCTCTCTCTGAGTGCAGTAGCCCTACAATAATTAACGCGCACACACAAACGTGTAAGAACAGGTACAAACCCCTGCAGTAGTAGAGGTCAATCTGTTCGCTTACATGGAGTGCCGCGTCTGTGATTCCACCGCGGATCGTCCGCTGGGTGTTTTTATTTATTCATGATGGGTTTACGCTTGACCTCAATTGATCTCACCTGATGGTAAATGATTAGGCCTAAGGTGGAGCGCGCTTACCCAGAAGATGCCTATTCTCTCTTTCTTTAAAAATATCCAAATTGTACTTGTACGGAAATACTGAAGCTCCATTCTTTAGCAGTTCGCATTATGAAGGAGTGTTCTGTGCACGTGGTCAGCTAATACACCGTTGGTTGCAGAGCTCCCCGCCGCCGCTGAGCCCGGCCGGGCGCACCGACGACGCGGCCGCTATCGTCTCCATCATCCAGGCCGCCGAGGAGTTCGTCTACATCTCCGTCATGGACTACGCGCCGGCCATTGTCTACACGCCAAAGTTACAGTAAATAACTTGCATCTAATTGAAAATTGACAAGGAACGGTTTGGCTGTGAGATGCTAATTATATAGGTAGCATACAATTAAAACAGTCGTTATTTTTATTTTTTAATGATGGCAACTATAGTTCATCTTTGAGTGCATGAGGAACAGTACTGCCAGTGCCGAGTAATGAGTAAAAGTAGTTATTGAACTTCAAATATACATACATATGTACATAATACTCACGCTCTGGTCCCAGAGGGGTAGGCAGAGACATTGCATCGCCACTTTGCGCGACCCAGCGTCGCAAAGCGATTTTCCTTCGTCCACTTTTGGCTCCGTGATACCACTTGGCGTGATGTGTGGCGAACAGCACGCCAATATAATAAAGTATAAACCGGGTTTCTCGTTCTCCTTTAAAATTAAGTATGTGTTTTTGTAAAACACCCTTCAATTATCACGAGGCATATTTTTGTTTAATTTAATTGTATTTAATTTGGTCTGACCTGTGACAAAAGTTATTAATAAAAAAATGTGTATGTCTATATTTATTCATCATATCAGCCCTTAGACGTCCACTGTTGGACATAGGCCTTCCCCAATGAACGCCACCACACCCGGTCATCCGCTCTCCGCATTCAACCGCTTCCGGCCACCTTCTTCAGATATATATTTATTGTAATAAACACTCTAGTATATATTATCTTTGAATAAACTAATAATGTGTAACCCTGGTGGTAGGTTCTGGCCGCGCATCGACGACGCGCTCCGGCGCGCGGCGCTCGAGCACCGCGTGAAGGTGCGCCTGCTGATCAGCTGGTGGCGGTACTCCGCCCCCTCGGAGGACTTCTTCCTGCGCTCCCTGGCCGCGCTCTCGCAGGCCTACCCCCGCGTCGACATACAAGTGGTGAGAACGCACTTAGCACGGACGGCCAGCACCGTTCTCAGTTTGCAGTTTTTTTTCCTTAATAAATTGCAGTGTCGGAATTATATAAAATTAAAGATAATATAATAACGATGTCAAAATTATATATGATAACAATTGAATTAAAAACAATTAAATTAAATTATACATACAAGGCGACTAAGGGAATAAATACATTATAAAACATCAATCAGGCCTCCCCAACCCGTCCGACCAGCGCGGGGAGTGTGGGCCAAATGCTCCGTCTGTCTCCGGCAGATGAGGGAGGGTTGTGCTCCTGCAGTGGAGACAAAAATAACATGATGATACATCACAGTAAATTCTCCTATGTATATTAAGATTACTGCGATCACCATTCCGCCTGACAAGCGTGCTGACTATGGCAAATCTCCCAATGGACAGCCCACCAAAAGTGGCATTCTGTTGGGAGGACACTACTTCTTATTTGACAGCGATGAGGGTTAGGTTAGGCTAAATAGCTTACCGCTGCAGATTAGCCGCCGCACATCTGCGGATCGTCCGCTGGATATTATAAAAGAAGAAAATCACCAAGCAGGACTGCGCGTACTTATGAGACGCACGAGAACTAATATTTCTCCGCGAGCTGAATTGACGCAATAGCTATTGGTAGAGCATGAATGACCCAGGATAGATGTAAAAGTTTTAAGTCCTTCAACTACTCCGTAAGCATTTCGGCCAATATCCGTCAAACTAGAGGCATTCCAACCATTTTGTACTCTCTAACGGGAACAGTGACTTTTCTGATAAGCCTTAAGCGTCTAATTATCGTTGTAATTTCGTTCGTTCGCCGCTGTGATTTCTTGTCCCTGTTTGCGTGTGAATCTTTCATTCTATCTTTGAGATTCCAGATGTTTTGTGTCGGCCCTGCATGGTAGCTAGGGTAACGTGCCACATCGGCCCGCGATTACAAACACTGATTATTTCAGATGTGTGTTTCCTCACGAGATTTTCTTTCACCGTCTAAGAGAAGTTAGTAAACGTACCTTCGTACTTAAGTTTCTAAAAAAATAATGACATTAGTACACGGAAATACCGGGGATCGAACTCTCGGAGCTCTCGACAAGACAAGCTGCGTCTTCATATTTTTTATCTCTAAAAAAAAACCATAGATACGTCAATTTCAACATTGGTAGGTCACAATTAGTACCTATTAAAACTAACGAGGAGTTTCCCACTGGGCCACCGATGCTCCTTTTCGAGTTTTACTTTAACCCCACTTGTTTAACATTCAACCAAAATATTTCCTCACCAGAAACGCTTCGTAGTCCCTTCCACGCCGGACCAAGATAAGATCCCGCACGCGCGCGTCAACCACAACAAATATATGGTGACGGATCGCACCGCGTACGTCGGCACTTCCAACTGGTCAGGCGATTACTTCACCGACACCGCCGGCGTCGCCTTCGTGTTCCAAGATGACGGGAACGGGATGTTGCACAACGCGACGCGGGATATAAGACAGGAGTTGCAGGAAGTGTTTGAGAGAGACTGGACTTCCCCATACGCGGTGCCTCTGAAGAAGTTATAGTAGTAGGTTTTAGAATATATTTTAAGGTTTTGATAGTTTAAGACTAGCAATTACTAATACCCGCGACTTCGCATTAAAATGTATCATATTAGTTATTCCAGGATATAGCTATCACTATACCAAGATTAATGAACATCCGTTCAGCGGTTTTGACGTGATTAAGCAACAAACATTTAGTTAAGTTGGTGTTCCTACACTTTTTTCATTTATAATGCCCAGTGATTTGTTTCTTAGACGGACTTTTTTAAATTAGCTGTTTGGACTACCGCAAGGTATTTCGGTCTCAGTTTAAGCTGTGGGTTGATAGATCAATCAGTCAGTCAATTTACGCGGAGCAGCAGTTGAGTGGACTTGCACCAAGTTGTCAACCTGAAAAAGGTTTTTTTTTAATTCCTGATAGGTTTACGCTTGACCCCAATCTCACCTGATGGTAAGGGACGATGAACCCTAAGGTGGAGTGCGCTTACCCAGATACATTTTCACTTTTCCTTTAAAAAGATCTAAATCGATACCTCCAATGAACACTATGCCGACTACAATTTGGGTCAATATTGTTTGTAACAAATGGAGGCGTATGAAAAAAATAATGTTTTTAATTTAGAAAGCATAATAATTAGTACTTATAGGTACTCAATAACGACTCGATTTTGATAAAAACAAAATTGACCCAACTTTTAGTTGACGTAGTGTTCATTGGAGGTATCGAAATGGTACATGTCCGGAAATACCATAAAGCATACAAAGTTCGTAAAAGAAACAAAATCCTTGCAAACATATCAATAAGACGACCTATTTTAATAATTACGTATCCTGTAGAGTTAAGTACTTATTTGTTTCAAGTGTTCAAAAATCTAACAACTTCCTTCTTGTTTGTGATTGGCGTTACGTATTGTCTATTATTTGAACTCTACAACTGTTGTGGAGTATTTGTAAATAAATATGATGAATTTTAGATAAAACTAAGAGTATTAATAGAATAAGCTCTAGTTGGTCTAGTTCACTTGTATGAAATTTATCTGTCATATAAATTGTTGTTTTGCTCTCCATAATGTTCAGCATAAGAGGAAATATCCTCTAATAATTTCTATCAACAAAGTATAAAATATGTCCACCAGCAAGTCTTTATAGTAAAATGATTAATGACTATCACTTTAAAAAAATATTTTACGGTTTGTGAATTTGCATGCTTGAAAAGTGAACTTTGAAGAGTAATTGTTTCTTTTTCTTGTATTGGTGTGCCTTCTCTTTGTAATTTGCAGCAAGCAGTAAGTACTCTACTGATCTTATGAGTGATTGAACTATATTGATACTATAGATTTTTATATCTTTCCAGTGCTAAATAGGTAAAAATATTTATATAGTAAATTATTGTTGTAAAATAAAGTACATATCGACGGCAGCAAAGTAATTAGTTATCTACAAATTGTAAAAAAAATTGCATTATTATGCTCAGAATTATTTATTTATCATAAATGTAGAAAAAGATATTTAAATAGGAATGTTCCATTATTTTATCTATCTCATGACGAAGAATAAACAATTCTAAGCATTTAATGCAATAAAAAAAATACAATTTGTAGATAACTTTTTGCTGCCGGCTTTGTAGTGGGTCATACATGAATCAATACTCTGTAGAATCTTGTCATACATTAGCAATATGAACTTATGGCTATTTATTCAATAAACAGTGGCCATATGATAGTCCAGTTTTAATTCATCCTCCTAGTCCAAATTGTTATCCTAGGAGGATTATTTATTATTATTATTACGCTCAGGGCAGGCGGATTAGTCGTTGCAGTAATATTATACACAGACAATGCCGCTGCCCATTATTCGATTTACATTTTCAGTCAGCAGGAACACGGAAAGGTACTTGGGTAAATCGGTATTAAATTTTCCTAGAAATAATCAATAATAAAATAAAAAATAGGTAATTTCTCTATCTTATAATTTCCTGTAGCCATCAACAGAAATGTAATGTTTTTTTTCCTTTTCCTGCGTTGTGATTTATTCGTCGCCTAAACGGCTGTGGCTAGTCAAGATTTTTATTTATACTAATGTGTATGATTTAATATTGACGAAACCAAATGTTTTGTGTGAATAAAGGATTCTATACTAACGGTGAAGAAACGCGTGAAGTTTTCTATACTTATAATTTTATTGACTGAATGAATAAAACAAAACTTGATCTAAAATGTCCATAATTGACTTGACATATTTGTGTTGTTGATCTCGTATTTTGACACTAAGGCTCCGTAAGCAATAGTATTTATATGAAAAGTGTATTGGTGATATTCAAATAATCCTTGTAAATAAACAAGTATTCTTAACAATTGAATGTGTTATTTTTTTCTTTTTCGTCCACCTAGCTCACAACACCTCACCTCACATTTATATTTGGGATGGATACGTCCAATACGCGTGTCTTGAAGCACTCCATAAATATTTCAAATATATACATTCATACATTTATACAATCCAAAACTAGGACTTTCTCGTTGTTCTATGAAAATCAGACAATGACAGGAAAGTTCACAATGATAACAGCCAGGCCAGGACTAACTTGTACATGTTGTAAATAAAATTTCCTATTGAGAATCAAGCCCATGTCCTAAAGCGCGAGTCTAACGACTAAACCAACGTGGCTGTCAATACATAGATTTTTCCTAAAGTTGTCCTAGTCATAATCATCATGTGATTGATGAGTCATCATAACAATTGGATATTCCCAAAACTAGAATTCACAGATCTAGAAATGACCACCTAGTCGTTCAATTCCCCGTGACACTACTGTAGGCCGTTTTCCAGGTCCTATATCTCACGACGGGACAGAGAATGAAAATACATTGTTATATATAATCAAAAATTTATTTTAACTTACATTATTATCTAAAATATTGTTGTATGTATTTCAAGTGGTTCTAGGCATCACTGATAATGATAACAATTATCCTAACAACAAAAATAAATCGTATTCAGTGATAGGCAAGGGAAAGAATTTATGAAATTAACATGCAGTGATGATATCCAGCCTCCTGGGCACAAAGCCCAGTGTGATCACGTCGATGGAAATTTTCTACTTGTAAATTACCGTTGTTTCTTTTGTTTTTTATAAATAATGCATTATTCATTCTAAAATAAATTCCTAAAGTGATCATATTGTATTTCTATGGTTTCTATTCTGCAAATTTTCTCTATGTTTCTTGTGTGATGCCTTGTGAGATATTATTTTCTTTTGTCATCTGTAGTGTATATTTTTACCAGTGTACCTCGATCGTTTTAATAATAAAAGATTTATTTGAACTTTTACTAAAAATATATTCCTATCGTGGTATGTAACCCTTGTACTGGTATTAATATGACAAGTCACCATTATCGCCTGCATGTTTATGGCGTTTGTTTAAATAATTAAACATTTGTTTTTAAACAGACTTCAAAATCACACAAATGGAATCGAATTGTTTCTGCATCATATAGAACATTAAGGATATGTTGAATTACCAGAGTAAAAAAAATTTGGAGTTACATTTCTTCACTGACGTTTACAAGATGCTGTTGGTAAAACTGATCTCTAAGATTGTCTGGAAGAAATATGTACTTCCTGTGTTTAAATATAAAGTTTACTATTGTCATTTGTTTAACATTTGCTTATTATATCTAATAAAAATAGTTTCATTTATCGCATATCAATTTTTTTGTTGGAAATATTTTAACAGATAAATTAGGAGAATTAATACATATAATTTTATGTGGTCACATGTTACTTTAAATAATCATATTAAATATTATGTCAAATCAATCAATAATCCGAAAAATAATTAAGCTAAGTTTTAAGAAAAATAAAGTTAAAAAAAATTATAAAGTCAAACTTACAAAGTAACCAATCCAGTTGGAATAACATCCAGACATAAATTTTTAACATCAAAAAGTCAAAGACTTGCAATTCCATCTAGAGGTATTTTATAAAACTATATACACATTACGCGCTGCGTGATATTTAAGTCCAATTCCGTAAGCACACGCTTCAGATTTGATAATAATAAACTCAGTTCATATCTTTCTAACTTTGTTCACTGAAAGAATCCTAGTATTTAGGACGTAGAAAATATGAAAATCGGGCCTATTTATTATATTAATATGTCCCAGGACAGTGTCGACCGTAAACAATTGATTTTGGACAAAGGACCTTCTTGTCCTGACCTCTCTCATGGGAAAGAAAAAGAGATTGATAAGATCTCAAGCATTTTAAACAACCTGTAAAATATTAAAGGGATCTTATCGTTATCTTAGAGATACGAGTTCAAGGTAAAATTCACAACAGTGATGACGATCCCTAAGGGCCCTCAAAGTCCTCACAATATTTTACGGTCAATTCATACTAGCGCAGAATCGATTGCGACGCGTAGTTTCGGTGCAACATTTTACATTGCATATTGAACTTTATCTCTACTATGTAATGTACAAATTTGTGTAAGATCACGGTCAACTGTGCGCGGTTTACATCGGCGCTCTCACACAAATTTGTGCACAGTGATGACGGAGTTCATTATGCAAAGTAAATTGTACTGTGCAACGCTTCCCTTCGACTCCACTCTGCGCCAGTGTGAATTGTCGCTAAAAGATTGTGAGGACTATTATAGCCTGAGAGGAAACCTCTTATCCCAACTAAATAAGAAATAAAGATACCTTACCGCACTATTTAAAAATACCCTACAAAAACACTACGCATGCGTGGCACTGTCTTCGACGAAGTCCCTGGCCTCCTCCTGCGTAACGCATTCGACGTGAGACACTTTGTTGCGGAACTTCACGCCGTAGAATTTGTGGGCGTGCTCCAGCAGCTCCGGTCTGAAGGTAGTCGTGATGAATTGCGCGGAGGTGGACAGCTCGTGGATCATGTTGGCGATCGCTTTTCTGTGTTGCGCGTCGAGGGCCTACGGAACAAAAGTAAATAGTGATAATATCCCAGCTCACTAATATTATAAATGCGAAAATTTTGATGTTTGTTAATCACGCTTCAACCACTGGATGGATCGGGATGAAACTTGGCACACATATAGGTTAGGTAATGGAATAGGATATAGGATAGTTTTTATCGCGAAAAAACATCTCATTCCTACGGGAAATACATTATAATTTGTGATGTTAAGTCGTCTACGCGGACGAAGTCGCGGGCAACAGCTAGTAATATAATAAGTGAAGAATAACAAATTATTTAAAGTTAAAGTATTACTAATGAAGAATTTTTTTTGTGATCAAGAATTTCATTTGAATATAAAGCAATGCATATTTTTTTGTGATTTCAGTATATGCGCAATGCTAGAGATAATTTAAATATTAAAGAAATAAAAAAATCATGTGGACGTGAACCTACGCACTGTCACGTCAATCGTGTTTGCGCAGAATGCAGGCAGAAACACATAGCTAGATACGTCTGGGGTAGGATTTAAGGCACCGTTAAATCCTACCCCAGACGTACCTAGCATACGCATTCGCTCGCGTGTTCACTCTCTCCTTGACCTCTCTTGTGTGGGAGCGCTTCGAAAACTTTATTTATTTTATTTAATAGTTTATTGTACACACAAATTTACAAAGAACAACACAAAGAAAAGAAAATTATACAAAAGGATAAGCTTATTTCTAAAGAAATTTCTTCCAGCTAACCTGCGGTGAAGACAAGGGATTATGGAGAGGCAGTAGTCGCGTGTACCTACTATATATTAAATAATCATAGAACATATAATACAATAAGCATAAACTAATAAACTATAAATATCAATACAGATACATAAATATATATGTATATATAAATATATATTTGTATATATAATAAAAATATACCATATATTATTGACAGAGAGTAAGGTAGTGCTCTTTAACTCGTGATCTGAACAGAGAAATCGTCTGAGAGACGCGTATGGAGGGGGGCAGTGAGTTCCACAGCCTGACCGCATGAACAGTAAAAGAATAGGAGTAGAAGTCACTTTTATGAGAAGGAATTTTAAGAAGAGATCTAACGTGAGAACGACAAGGGACATCAGAGGGGCGGGTGAAAGTAAAGCGTTCCCGTAAGTAAGAGGGAGAAGTAGGGTTATTTAAAACATTAAAAAGGAGACATAAGATGCGAGTATCCCTGCGAAGGCGAATTGGGAGCCACTTGAGCTTAGAACGAAACTGAGAGATATGGTCGTACTTACGTAGACCAAAAATAAAGCGAATACAGATGTTTTGAAGACGCTCAAGTTTGTTTAAAAGCTCCTCTGTGGCATCCAGGTAGCAAGTGTCAGCATAATCCAGAATGGGGAGAATGAGAGATTGTGCCAAAGATATTTTAGTTTCCAAGGGCAAAAATTTTTGGAGACATTTAAGTGTGTGGAAGGAGAAGTGAACCTTCCGACTTACTTCACCGACATGTACACCCCAGGAGAGATTGCAGTCTAGCATTACCCCAAGGTTCTTTGCAGTTTTAGCATAAGCAATTGGAGTTCTTTCAAAACACACCGGTGGTAAAAGCGAATAGTCCAGTAGCTTGCACATGTATCGACTGCCAATTATCAGTGTCTGGGATTTATTTGGATTCACTAATAGACCATACGACTTTGCCCAGATACTGAGTTTTACCAGGTCAGTATTCATAGCATCGATGGCACTATTAGTATCATCCACGGAAAAATGGCGATACAGCTGCAAGTCGTCCGCGTAAAGATGAAAATTGGAAGAAATTACCTTGGTGACAGAGTTGATAAATACAGAAAATAGAAGAGGAGAGAGAACGCCAAAGGAGAGAGAACGCTGAGGTACGCCAGAAGTGAGATCGCACCAATCAGAGAAGGTCTCCTCATAGCGGACACACTGCGAGCGACCCCTAAGATAAGAATTAAACCATGCGATTGCCGCAGGAGATACGTTAATGGATTGGAGGATCCCAAGGAGAAGATCAAAGTCAACAGAGTTGAAAGCACTGCTGAAATCGAGCAAGGTGAGGAGCGTGAGAGACTTATTTTCCATGGCCCAGCGAATGTCGTCAGTTACTTTCACAAGAGCAGTGACTGTGCTGTGACCAGGACGGAAACCAGACTGTAGGGGATTCAGAAGGTTATTAGAGTTAAGGAATGCTGAGAACTGCTTATGAACAATGTGCTCAAGAACTTTGGAAAGAAAAGGTAAAATGGAAATAGGCCGAAAATGAGAAAAAGAGGTAGGATTAGGTATTTTAGGAAGGGGTATGACGTGTGCCTGTTTCCAATTGGAAGGAAAAGAACTTTCAGATAGCGAAAAATTAAGGATATGAGTAAGAATGGGTAAAAGTTCAGGTAGGACCAACGTAATCATACGAGAGCAGAGATTGTCATTGCCTACAGCAGTAGAGGAAATGGAAAGAATGGATTTTTTAACGTCATCCTCGGCAACCGCGCTGAAATTAAACGAAGGAATTTGAGGTACTGGTAACACAGAAAGTTCAAGCAGCGTGTTAGATTTAGTGCTGTCATCCACGGTGCTAGGAGGAGAAGAAAAATGTCTATTTAAAGCACTGAAATCAACAGCGCTACTAATATTAGCAGGAGATTTACCAATACCAACAGATTTAAGAAATTTCCATACTTGAGAAGGATTACAGTTACTAAGTGAATCGTGGAAATGGCGTCTCTTTGCATCTCTACACATTCGATTGCAGCCGTTGCGTAACAGTTTAAATCGCTCAAAATTGCTGTCTGTAGGACATCGCTTAAACCTCCGACGAGCTTTATCCCTGCGTGCCATCATATCTTTAATATCTTGGGTGAGCCAGGGCGCCGGGGCGTGTCTGACTTTGATGCGTTTTAGCGGAGCATGACGATCGAATAAATTAATAATGATGGTGATGAAGTTGTTTACTTTTTCGTCAATGCTAGTGCTCTCTACTACAGGTGTCCAGTCAATGTCAGCAGCATCACTACTCAAAGACTCCAAATCAATGCTCTTGTAGCTACGAAGAAAATGATATTGCGCTCTGCGCTTAGGAGGGCGGACTTTATAAGATAAGTAGATAAAATCATGATATGAGAAACAAGAAGAGAGCTGCCCATGAGAAGATACATTGTCAGGGAGAGAAACAATCAATAGATCTAGAAGAGAAGGGGTGGTATTAGGGACGTGATGAGTAGATGCGAGAGGCAAAATATGCAAGTTAACAGAAGATAGTAGATACTGGAGTTTGCGAGTGCGGTGGTCATTCTTAATCAAACATGTGTTAAAATCGCCAAGTAACATGATGTGTTTATAAATAGGACGCAGATCGCTCAGAAGATTTTCTAAGGTATCAAAATAGTCAATACTGCGATTAGGACTATAGAATGCGGCAAGCAACAATTTCGTATGATGAAGAGTGATTTCAATAAAAAGATGTTCTGCCGATTCAGAGTACGCATTCGGAGAGGCAGAGACGACCTTGTACGGTATGTCTGCTCTTAAATATATGGCGACACCACCGCAGCCCTTTCCAGTTCGATCGTTACGTATCAGGACGAAACCTGGGAGAGAGTATTGAGTAGATGCGTGAGAAGGTTTGAGAAATGTTTCAGAGACAAGTAGAGCATCGATATGGGCACTGCTAATGGATGCCAAAAGGTCTGGGTAATGTGCATGGATACTCTGCGCGTTGATGTGAGCAATGTTCAAATTATTTGGGTATTTAGAAAAAATAGAGGAGATTTGATCATGCAAAGTCAGGGTAGTAGAATCATCACTGTCCGCACTAAAAAAGCTTTCAGAAGACGAAGAGCAGGAGAAGAAGCTAGAATTCAAATCATCAATATTATCCATAAATAAATAAAAAATGGATAAATAAATAAATAAGATAAATTAAATACTATAAATATAAAAAAATGCAAACTAAACAGCTAGTACTGCCAACTCAGCACTCGCCGGTGTATTGGACGAAAAATAAAGGTAACATGTAAAAATATAATAGAAATTTGCACTACAACAACAGAAATACATAACAAGACTCAATACAGTAAGTAAAATAAACAAAAAGAGATCAGTACAAAGCAAGTTACAAGAAGAATCGATTTTACCACATTAAACGCGACTCGATATTTAAGATTCATAGTACCACTGCAACTGACAGCTAAATAGCAGTACGAAACAATGGGCATAAAAAAAAGTAAAAAGTCACAATAACAAATATTTTGTATAACCTCACAAATAACTAGTAGTTGCAAAACAACAGGTAGTACAAAAAAAATAATATATATAACGCGGCCAGTTTATGTGAACCGATTACTTAAAAGTAAACAAAACATCATTTACGGTTTCTCTTTGGGGTCTTGGGACCGGAAGGTTTTGTCGCTGCTGGGCCTTTTGGGATCACTCGCCGCGGTCTCGGATCAGCCCTGACGGCTTCATTCTCAGTGCAAGCCTCCGCAGGATACCGTTCGATGAGCGACTGAAGTTCAGCCATAGCTTCCACCTTGCGACGAGACCCGTCAGGCAAACTGATGACAATTTTGCCCTCGGATGTCCAGCAGCCCTTCATCCCAAAGTGTTTGCGTGCTTCGACGAATACCTGGTGTCTAGCCTTGGTCAAGAATTCAGAGACAGTGATAGCAGATCCTTTAAGGGAAGTTTTATTATCCCAAACGAGATGGCGATGCTCCAGGTCTTTGAACCTGACGAGGACAGGTCTGGGCTTTCCCTGTGCAGAGCCTAGTCGATGACACACTTGTAAGTCATCACTACTGATGTCGGTCAACTTCATTTGTTTGGATAATACATCAACGACCACCCGATGGAGCTTCTCATCCTTTGTTTCTGGAACACCATGGAGCAGCAAGACCTTTTTGCGCATAGCAGTTTCATGCCGATCTTGGCCAAGGGAAAGCAACTCGATTTGTAATTTTAATTTAGTGAGAGATTGCCACACGAACGACTTAAACATTCCGAAATCATGAGACAATGAAGAAATGTCTGAATGTGAAGTTTTACTACCTGAAGTAGCCGACTGCAGCTTTTCTTCATGTTCACGCATCTGGGATCCAAGCCGCTTCTCCAAATCCTCCAACTTGTTGATGATCATAATTTCCATGTTGTAGTTGGATCACAAAAAGTAAGTAGTGCAGAAAACTTGATAAATACAATACACGGCGAGTGCAGACGAGTTTAGGGGCTATCTAGGCCATAAATGCAGTGTTTATTCACTTAAAAAGTAATTTTTAGCAATATTAAAGCAAGAGCTCGAAAATTTGCGTGTGCACGTTACGACTACCCGCCGCCGAAAACTTTCTGGTTTATGAACAATTTTGAATTACAAATACGGCCTAGAGTAGCGTTAAATTAGGCAGAAGTAAGCATGTGACGTGTATATAATCCTTATATACACATACGATGGATTCAGGATCCTAAACAAGCGCAGACGATAGTTCAAAAGCTAATATTGTAATTGTAACAATTCGATATATTTGTATGTTTGTTTCTAATTCAAGTCTCCACAACTCGACGGACATGCAGGAAATTGTCTATAATTTAATTAATAATAATGGTTAAGTTAAATAATCTCCTAAGGTTCTGGACTGAATAGCGGATCGTCCGCTCTATATCAAATACTATGGCTTTGTATGTATGCACTTGCAACAGCGGGCAGTCCGTTAAACATCCTTAAGGTGCAGTTTCGGCCCGCGGCCGACGACTGCAGTAAGCCGCGCGCCAATACTGAACACTATGAAAATATATGGCGCCGCTTCCGAGGTCGACGTTCGCGATACTCGAAAGTGTACCTTTAGCCTATATTATTCTCAGTACTCTCTCGCGCTTTGCCGTGTGGTTTCCGGTAAAGTAGAATAGGACCACTCCAACTCCTCCCATGGATGTCGTACAAGGCGACTAAGGGAATACATTATAAAGCATCAATCAGGCCTCCCCAACCCGTCTGGCCAAATCCTCCGTCTGTCTCCGGCAGATGAGAGAGGGTTGTGCTCCTGCAGTGGATACAACAATAACCTGATGATGACTCTCTCGCGACGCTGTTGATATGAATGCAGATTCCGCCGCGGATCGTCTGTTGGATATGCCCAGAGCTAATACTAAAGCTGCAAACACATTATCGGACGCGTCCGTAAGCCGCGGCTGACGGTCGCGTCAGAATAGTGTTCATTATCCGGTCGGCCAGATTCAACTCGGACGTCCGAGCGCTGAAGGTCACGTCCGCGACTTACGTCCGATAGTGGGCATAGTGCAGTGTATAATGTACTATTCAGATACAGTTAAGCCGCGTCCGTAAGCCGCGGCTGACGGACGCGGCCGATGATGTGTTTGCAGGTTAAATCCTCAAATGTCGTCCTTCAAGCCGTACCTGGTCGATTTCGTCGAACAAGTAGAACGGGGCGGGGTCACACTTCTGAATGGCGAAGATTAGCGCGAGCGCCACCAGCGACTTCTGCCCCCCGGACAGCTGGTTCATTTCGCGCATGTCGCCCTCGCCGCCGGTGAACGATACTTTGATACCCACGCCCGTGAACTGGTCGGCGTTTGCGCGCTGCGAACAGAATTTGTACATTAGATTAAGATTATGCCTGATTCTTAAGATTTTCCCTGGTTCTCTATACGTAGCAAAAACATTATCATCAGCCTAATTACTTCCACTGCTGAACATAGGCCTACCCAATAGAATGCCACAGTGTTTGCCATAATCACCACGCTTGGCAGGCGGATTACTGACGTCAGGTGGAAAAAGTTTTTTCCAAGCTGGCAACCACGCGGCTAAGCAAAAACATAGTAGTATGAATAACCGTGAGGTTGGATTTAAAGCAACACGGGGCCGCCGGGTCTACCCAACGCGGAGATGCCATGCATTCTCTTCCGATGCGAAACATCGAGTCATTTTCAACGGGGGATCCACACTTGTAAGCTGTCGTTTTGAAGAGGGCTATACTCTGGGTTTCTTTGAAGGATATGCTCCGTAACGAGTAGATCCGACGAAGAACGAAGGTCACCTAAATAGGCGAAAGGATTAGCAAGCTGAAGTGGCAGTGGGCGGGCCACATATTCGCAGAAGGCTGTTGGATATGACAAGTCCGCGGCTCGGCACGCGCAAGGTGGGACGCCCCACTGCCAGGTGGACCGACGACCTGAAGAAGGTGGCCGGAAGCGGTTTGATGCGACGGGCAGAGGACCGGGTGTGGTGCCGTGGTGGCCTTCGGCCTATGTCCAGCAGTGGACGTCTAAGGGCTGATATGATAGCCCCCATATCGCTGTCGCTATTTGGTAATGCTTAAACACTTACGTCCGGGTTGACCTCCTGCTCATCGGCAGCGACCCTCATGATGAGGCTGCCGCGGCCGTGGGGCACCAGCTTCTTGAACACTTCCGTGAAGTTCTTGCTCACTTGCTTGAACGTGAACTGTATCGCTTCCAACTTCCTGTGCTCCAGGGTTTCTATCAGCTCGCGGATCTTCTCTCCTCTGGCGACAGAAAGAGATAACATAATTGTCAATATGATCAACTCCACACTAAAGATATTGTCGTACAGTGTCTTTAGAACTAGAATACAAGTTTGTTACTGGTGCATCAATTTCCCAAGTACTCGCGAAACGTGGTCTCGTAAAAACTAGCGACGGTCGTCCAGCACCGCCTTCCTCACTGTTTTTAAAATCGTTACAGCGATTTAGACCAATCATCATCAGCCTGAAAGAGTCCACTGTTGGACATAGGCCTCTCCCAAGGTGCACCACTAAACCCGATCTTCGGTTATTCTCATCCAATCACTGCCAACCGCCTTACGCAGATCGTCGCTCCATCTAGCCAGGGGGCGTCCCACACTGCGCTTGCTCAGTCGCGGTCTCCACTCGAGAACTCGTTTACCCCAGCTGTAATCGGTTCTCCGACAGATGTGACCAGCCCACTGCCACTTCAGCGTAGTAGCTTTTTTGAGCTATGTCGAAGACTTTAGTTCTCTGGCGGATCAACTCATTTCGGATCCTGTCCCTTAGAGAAACTCCGACAAAAGCTCTTTCCGTAGCCCGCTGAACGATCTTGAGTTTTCAGACTAGTCCCACTGTCAGCCTCCACGTTTAGGCGCCGTAGGTCATTACGGGTAGGACGCACTGGTTGAAGACTTTTATCTTCGAAGACTTTTGTTTGATAAACCCTGGTTTCCCTTCAAAACGTATAAATCTTTCGCCTTTAGACTACACAGTTGGAATAAAAACAGATTAATTACCCTCAGTTTCGTTTCACCACAGTCGGGTATAATATAAATATGAGAACTAGGTATAAGCGTTTGGCGTCTAATATCGTAGTTGGATGCCAAACGCTTATCAGAATATGTCACGTGACACGTTGGAGAGTACAAAATGATTTTTAATTGTACGGATATTATCCGATATTCCTATGGAGTAAGCCCTACATAGCTACAATTAGACCGGGCAGAAATGTAGAATCCTTGAGAAGTGAAATAAATGTGACAATTTAATTACCTAACTAATCGTCTAAACGTAATACTAAATACGGTCGACGATAGCTTAAGTTATACAAAACTATTGGGATGGACTATTGCTGTTACACAAGATCCCGATATACAACGATCTCTATGTACTACCAGATGGAGCGTTCCAAACAATCGCTCTGTTCCACGCAAGTAGCCACAACTCTTTCACATTCACTTTGAAACTTGTGCAGTTACTACTCGGAACATTTAATTATTTACTAAATATTGAAATTATTTAAACGTAGCGTCAATATTTAGTAATAATTAAATGTTCTGCGTAGTAACTGTACAAGTTTCATTGTGAATGTGAAAGAGTTGTGGCTACTTGCGTGGAACAGAGCGATTGTTTGGAACGCTCCATCTAGTAATACATAGAGGTCGTTGCCGATATGTAAAGCTTGACGTGTGGCCGACTGCACATAATTCATGTCAAGATCACGGTAATTACTAAAACGAATACAGGCTAATGAGCAGTGATCGGAGTAGGTAAGGAGATTTCCGGGCAATGGCCTCAAACAATATGTTAATGTGGACATTCCTCCGGGATCTTGGGACTTTAAAAGTATCGAGAACTTTAAAGTTTAGACAAAGTTGCTAGCCATTATGTCCTCTATCCAATACCATTAAAAATTGGTGTGTTACATAGGTATTGGGCAAATGTGTCACTTAGAAGGTAAAAAGAAAATTAAATAAAAAATGGTTTAGATAAAAGTTGTTGGTCATAATGCACTCTATCCAATGCCTTAAAAAAATAGGGTGTCAAACTCAAACCCCCCCCCCCCCTCTACCGGTGGTATGTCCACGTTACGAGTACCAAAAAAAGTTCTACCTACTCCGACTACTGCTAATGAGTCACTAAAACTCTTATATTTTAACTGCATTAAGAAAGATTTACTATTCCTTGTTCAGCCATTCAACGCTGCAAAAATGATTGCCATTTACGTGTTCTTAATTATATCTCCATTAACTACGCCAGTGTTCTGTGAAACGTTTAATCTGTTTGGTGCAGTAAATGATTTTTTTGGAGGAATATCAAGCATCGCAAACTTGATCACCAGCGCTATAGACATATTCGCTGTTGTTTCTAGTGATAATGATCAAGAAATCGTCACTGACAATTCCATTCGAGTATCAGAAGACTCAGTGTTAAATATTAGTGAATTGGCAATAAAATATGGCTACATCTTAGAAGAGCACAACGCAACAACTGAAGACGGTTACATATTAAAGTTACATAGAATCCCACACAGCAGAAACATGACAAAGAATAATGTGACAGTGTTTTTAATGCACGGTATCATGGATTCTTCAGACACTTGGGTACTACAAGGCCCGGGCAAGGCTTTGGCATATGTTTTAGCCGACAGGGGATTCGACGTCTGGATGGGTAACGCAAGAGGAAACAAGCATGCTCTTTCGCATTTAACTCTGAATCCAAAGCAATATGAGTTCTGGAACTTTACATGGGAAGAAATTGGAAAATACGATATGCCAGCAATGATTGACTACGTGCTAAGTGCGACAGTTGAACAAAATTTGTACTACATAGGCCATTCTCAAGGAACGACCAGCTTTTACGTGATGAATTCTTTAAAGCCGGAGTACAATAATAAAATCAAAATGATGTTTTCCTTAGCGCCTGTAGCTTGGATGAGTCACAGCAAAAGTCCTATTGTAAAGGTGTTTTCTCCGGCCTACAAAATATTGGCTTACTTACTCTCCAATTTCAACATTAACAGCCCAACTACAGAGTTTTTCAACAAAGTTGCACCCGTCGTCTGTAGTTTTAAGCCGAAGAGGTGCGATAGTGTTTTGTATATGATCATAGGGAGTAATCATATGTTTAATGATTCAATGTTGTCTGTTATACTTGGTCATATGCCGAGCGGTTCCTCTACATTGCAATTTGTACACTACGGTCAATTGGCGGAATCGGGGAGATTCTGTCGCTTTGATTATGGGGAAGAGAGAAATGTCGAACGTTATGGAGAGTACAAGCCCCCAGATTATGATTTGAATAGAATAGCTGTTCCAATAGTGTTGTACTATAGCGAAAATGACTGGTTATCGGACCCATATGACGTCAGCTTACTAAAATCTAAGCTGCCTAATGTATACGACGACGTTAATATTAAAATTTTCAACCATTTAGATTACTTATATGCAGCTACCGCGAAAGACCTCATTTATTTAAGAATTGTTGAGCAGATATATGTTTTTGAATATGAAACTAAGAATCGATTCTGAAAATGTGATAAAAGGCAAAATTAAGGTAAAAGTAGGAATTAACCATCAAATGTGACTACTTACTAGACCACCACATGTCTTTTATATTTGTTGACGTACAGGAGTAATAAAAAAATAAAAATTAAATGTTTTTTTATCACAATTTCGTCTATCGCTCTATTGTGGTTTTATATTTACATTATTTTATTTTTAATATTTTATTTATTTATTGATCCATAGAACTTACATCTTTTCGGTGTAACAAAAACGAACCGCGACAACTTATAAACAAAATGGTCATATGTGCTAGGTTATCTACTAAATTGAATATTCAGTAACAACGGACGAGCCACAACATTCGCAAATAAAGGGTACAATACAAAAAATACGATTCCGCTGCTAGTGTGTGTGTGTGTGAGTGCTGTTTATTCTGTTGGAGGACACTAGCGTCGAATCGTCTTTGTGGAAGTGCATGTTCGCATTCGTCAAATACAGCATGATTATATTTTTCACAAAAACCTTAGAATGTTAAGTCAAGGTAAGTGTATGTATGTATACAATATTATATATGTAATAAATAATATAACTATGGTTCAATCTGGCTACCCTGCTAGAAGAATAAAGTGTTAATACTCGTATGTAAATACAATAATACTGTCGAATGTAGTTGTCAGTATTTTATTTGTTTTCATATAAAGTTTTTGTAAGAAGTATTAATTTAATTTATAATTGAAGTTTTTTTTCCATTTATTTCATTTTTTAGTTTGACAGGTAAGGAGCTCGAACTTTTTTGTATGGAAGCTGGCATATCGACCCGCCGCCATTTTGTTTTTTTTTCGAAATCGCGGCGCACGATGAAAGTGGTATAGGTATATGGGTAGAGGACACATAAACGAACAAAAAATATCATGTAACATAGTACCCTAAAGTGTCACGTTACCGAGATATTTTGAGGTAAAGATCGTCATATGAGTACAACGACAATCATTAAAAATATACTTATTACATGTCTATAGGCATCAGATTGTATCCAAATAATCGTTCGCTGGTCGATTATTATTATTACTGTTTATTGGAAGAGAGTAGGTACATTGCATACTATTAGGAGCACGAGAAAACTACTACTACATTTATTTAATAAAAAAATGTTCTTGCAGTAATGAATATTTTATTTTATCATGTACCGGTATTATTTTACAATACGAAAATAATCCGTAGTAATTATCTTTAAGTTGTTCTTTAATTTTAAACGGAACCAACATTTTTAGAATTCTAATTTGTAACTGATATATGCGATCAATGTGACACTTAAAAATTATTTCGTAGCTGCTCAAACCATACGACATGATTGATTCACCTAATGATTTATACAGCGATAGTCTGACTATAAATGTCTCACTAATATCGCTATTAGCAAATGTTTTACTATTAAATCTAGTCTGCATTTAGTACATTGCAGATACAGAAATTATACCGGCTAACTCTTAATTACATTAGTATATACAAAAACACTAACCCAATGTCGAGTTCCTCCTTCCGTTTGTACAGTTTCTCCTTCTGTTCTGAGAAGCTGATGAACTGGTCGAGCGCCTTCTTGTTGACGTGATTGTACTTCTTGAGATGCTGGTTCGCCTTCTCCAACTCTTTGAACAACTGTAATGGACACGAGAACAAGAGATAAATTTGATCAACGGTACGTACACAACTATAAATTAAATCCTTATGTTAGAATAGTTTAATTTCAGTTAAATATGATTTATTAGATTAAGTTTATTCAACTAACCTACAAATTTTTCTGGACACCAGTAGTTTGCAGCCACCATAAAGTCTAGGTAGGCAAATTATTGCAATACTAGCAAAGAGCTATATTTTAGTATAATCTAGAAGAAATTCATTATATCTGAGGGATCTAGTGATTAAAACCTATTATAATCCGCCGAAAATACATATACAAATTTTCTATACAAATTCGATGTCAGAGAAGCGAATGAAAAGTCGCTCTTTCTTTATTCTTTAATAAATAAATAATAATAATAATAATGTGTATAATGTTATCTAATGCAGATGACAAAACATTGTAATTGTTGAAACAATTAGAGTGTATCTGTACAGGCATGTATATGTCTGTACAGGTAGAGTGACGAGTCTATCTTCACTAATCTTTAATTTATTTGAAATTAAAAAATAAAATCACCTGTTTTAAAGACATTTTCTGGTACTTGGAGTGCAGCTCTGGCGCGTTCGGCAGTGTCCCCAGAGCTGCTATCTTGTCCAGAGACTCCTGTATTTTCTCCTGCAGCAACACTTCCTTTGACGCCATCTTCTCGAGACCTTTCGCGTCTTCTTCCATTTTATCTTGGGCTTCTTTTTCCTGGAATGTTTAATTGATCTGTTAACGACACGTGGTGGCTGGCGGTTACTGCGGACAGTAGGTCCAATGCCGTGTACATACAATTTTCTCTTTAATTTCCCTAAATTAGGGAAATCCTGGCGGCGGGGCGTCCCATCCTACCGGTGTCGATCCGCGGGCTCCACTCCAGTACTCGTCTGCCCCAATGGCCGTCAGTTCTGCCACTCCAGCTTACTAATCCTTTCAGCTATGTCGCTGACCTTCGTTCTTCGTCGGATCTCGTCGGTCGGATAAGAAAATGTCTTCTATTAATGTTGCTTCTTGAGCTTGTGAGGCAAGAATGCTACTTTACAATAGTAAAATATTATTTACCCGGGGAAAAGAGTCAAATTACCTTATTCCGCCACTTGTCTAGCTCCAATTTTAGAGCCTTCTCGTTCTTGACGGCGGCTTGCACCTTCCGTTCCACCTCCTCCATCTCCTTGTTGATCTGCTTAATGCGCTTCTCAGCGGCCGCTAGGTCCGACTTGCTGTTAGAGAGGCGACGCTTGCGATCCTCTACTGAGATCTCTTGGAGGGCTTGTACTAGCTCGTCTTTACGTCTGTAATATACAGGATATACAATAGATTAGCTACTTAAATGACAGAAAAACGAAGTAAGAGTATGTTATAAAAAAAAACTGTGTAAAAATTTCAATCCATTTTAAATACTGTTATACTATACTAAATAGCTACTGGTTAAAGATTGTTTGACCTCCTCGTTGGCCTAGTGGCGTGGTCATTGAACTCTAGCGCCAGAGGTCGTAGGTTCGATTCCCACTGGGGACAGACAACTTTGTACAAATTGTACAAAGTTGGTCCCGATCTGGATGTTAAATTTGTGAATTGTCCTGTCCTTGTTTAATATTCATAGCACAGGAGAAAATCCTAGTTTGGGATTGGACAAGTGTATGCATGTATTTAATATTTATTTATTTCTTTATTTACTGTGGCTTGGTCATTGGATTTGAGCGCCAGCGGTCTTGGAGAGCAAATTGATCAAGTCATTAAAACCTTACCAATAACGCTACTACTTAAGTTGGAAGGTTTTAATGCCCTGATCAAGGTACTGGGGCTCAGCTTATTCAATTAATAACGAGCAGCTCATACTGACCTGATCAAGTTATTTGTGAGCAGATTCTCGAGCTTGTTCTTGGTGGCTTCGAGGTTCATCCTGGCGCTAAACGCCTCTTTGTTTTCCTGCGTGAGGCGGCGGATGGCGTCATTCAGCTCGTCCACCTTGCCTTGGTCGGCGGTGGACAGTTGCTCCATTAGTTCCTGTAATAAAATAGATTATTGGACGTATGCTACGGTAATAATACATATACAATATTGTGGTGAGGACCGGGTGTGGTGGCGTTCATTAGATATGTCCAGCAGTGGATATCTAAGGGCTGATATGATGATGTGTTGTGGTGTTTCAGGCCAAACACATATGTTCACTTAATTATAAATGACAAGAAATGAATTGGATATAAAATTACCAAGACAAAGGAGAATGCCCAAAAGTGGGCCTAAGATGCGTCTTTACCATTCATGTACCAAAAATATTGGTCTGAATTATGAATTCCCTTTTTTTCTTTTAAATCTAATGGAATAGGGAGTTTAAAAATAACATATAATAAAAACGTTGATTGATTTCCGCCGGCCGACCGGCATCTTTTCAACTAGAGTAGTGAAAGCAGAATTAAAGTCGATATATATTTATAATCGATATTTGTCAACCATAGTTGATACTGCCTTTCAGTTACTGGCGCGATAATCCACCCATCACGCTTTTCATTTACTGACTGGAAATACGGTATTTATACTGATTTAAAGTAATACACATGTTCTTAAAAGATATTTATGAAAATATTGTTACGTAACCGAAATATCGATTATTCAATTTGTTAAACCGATTTAGTAGAACCTCACTATTGATATGCACTATGGTTTCGTACTGTGACGTCATATCCGATATGATGTCAACACCTGTTTTGTGTCCGTTTGTTTACATTATGTATTTGGTTGAAAAAATCTATTTTAACAAGTCTAATGTAGTGTCGAACGCAATATACCGTCGCCGACTAATAACCAAACTATGACATCAAGATCGGGAACGGTTAATCGTGGCCATATACCCACAGTGTTGTAAAAACTGTGCGCCAACGAAGGTTTCATTCCAAGTAAGGTTATTCAATTTTCCCACTAAATAGTTAAACGATTTTCTTTTTATAATAATCCTTAGTATTTTGCCTGTATTTTGACGACAATTTTATCCAGACGCAAGGTTCAAAGTTCAAGGACAAACTCCCATAAAATTTTGGGCTTTCTCCTTTAAACTAAAAGTACAATTAGAGAAGATCTAACTTAGCTGATATGGAATTGTCTTTTTATAAAGGCTAGACTGCACTGATAGCGTACACAGGTTTGATCACGAAATCACGATGTACCCATTCCATGACCAAAAAATGTGTTATGAAAATAATACGTACTTAAACTCGGATAGTCTGCAATATACACTTAGTACATTTCAGAAGGTAATTATCAAACTGTCATAAGTCCAACCAAGACCCAAATACATTTTTTACTGCAGTCGAGTTTACTTTCAAAATTTCATCATGATAATTCAATTTAAAAATCACTTCAAGATTCGGTTTAAAAAAACGGTACAAATGTGTATTTTTTTTTTCAAAATGGCAAAAATCACTGAACAGGACATATCATTAGTCTAAAAATAACGTTTTCCAATGAATGTTATTCCGTGGACTTATGGCGTTTGATATTTATCGACTCAATTATGCACGTAATTTTTTTATCAATACGAAACTTCCAGATAGCCTTAATATATGTCTGAACTTGAAGAAGTGATGGATCCAAAGGAAGATTACCTGATGCAGCTCAGACTCGAGTCCTTCCTTGGTTGCTTGCATGGCCTCGAGGCTGGAGCGGCACTGCGCGAGCGAGCGCTCCTTGGGCCCTCTGAACCTCTCTATAGATCCGAGCTCTTCCTTCATCAGACGAATATCGGCTTTCACTTTATCGAATATGTCCCTGGAAAATGAGGTTGTAATAAACTCATATACGTATTGACTAGCCGTGTGGTTCCCGGTTTAGAATAGGGCCACCCCCAGTCTTCCCGTAGGTGTCGTCAAGGCGATTAAAATTGCCCCACGGATAAGCAGCAGCAGCGAAATCCTTTGTATAGTAAGATCATTACGGTGATCACTAATCCGTCTGCCAAGCGTTGTGATGCTATACTCCCCCAATAGACAGCCCACCAAAAGTGGTATTCTATAGGGGAGGCTTAGTTGAATGAACTGTGGACGTATTTCAGCTGATGATGATAATGGTGATTAGTTAAAGAGTTCGCGTATTAGGTAGGCCTACTTCTAGCAGTGGACGGCGAAAAGCTGATATGGTGAGTAATAAAATTCCAACGCAAATGAGCTCAGAATACTATAGGCGAGTTTATTTGTGCTTAGTTGGGAGAGCGCTGCCGGCCATGCGACGCCTTGACAATGCTAAAGTCTTTTTGCAAATGACTTCAGAAATTATACATTTAAAAATAACATTAGTGTATGATTACTTCATATTTATTGCAGAACTTTGGACATTTCCACTGGAAGATTTTGTTCGAAACTCGTCTAGTTTAAATACCGACCGCCTCATCTGCTTACTGCCTTGGTCATGGGACTCGAGCGGGAACTTTGTACAAGCTGAACCCGGTCAGGAGGTTATATTTGTGAATTGTCCTATCCATTTTTAAATTCCCATAGCACATGAGGAAATCCTAATTTGGGATTAGACAAGTGAATGTACACGTTTTTTTTTAAGTAGGCTGACAACTAGGTCTCCATAATAAACTAACTTGGCCTTCCCCTGTTTAGTCTCAGTCCTCTGCATCTCCGACACGATGCTGTTGATGCTGCCCTCAGTTTTGTTCAGCTCCTGTCTGAGGGTGCTGAGCTCCAGATCCAACGCAGTGATCTGCTCCATCAGCTCGGAGCGAGTCTTCTGCATTTCCAGGCGGGAGCGAGATTGGTTGAAGTAGCCACCAGTTAGTGAGCCTTTTGATGATACCTGTATGTGGGATATAAGTATATAAGTATATATGTATAAATATAAGATTGTAGTTTAATATATGACGTTTTAAAATTGAATGAGCTGTGTCAGATAGCGACGCTCACAAATAACTTTTAAAAATTAATCCTTAACTTTTTAGAGCTATAATTTAAAAGATTACAAAATATGAGAAACTTCATAACTGGTCGTATTTCTGTGTCCAACTTTGGATTTTGTTTAAATACTGTTGCTTCGTTTATCGTTCCGTTAAACTTTGCCCACGAAGTTTTGTACGTTCCGGAAATAAACATCGTCGCAGTGTGGCCTGTCTTTCGGTTTTCTGTAGGTTACATTTTGGGGAGTGTGCCTAGGAACTGCACGATTTGATTCCCCCATCTCCGTTCCATCACCGGACTACCAGGCGTGGAGAGGGACTTCATTCTTATGTAGTAGATATACCACGTTCTCGCACAAAGCGTTTTGCTTCCTCTTTTATAATGCGAATTTCTAAGGAATGGAACTCACTGCCAGCTTCGGTATTTCCCGACAAGTACAATTTGGATCTTTTTAAAGGAAGAGTGAAAAAGTATCTTCTGGGTAAGCGCGCTCCACCTTAGGCCTCATCGTCACTTACCATCAGGTGAGATTGAGGTCAAGCGTAAACCCATCAGGAATAAAAAAACATTCAAGACCATTTATTTCTGAGTATGAACATTCACTCACCTGATCGCCCTCTAACGTGACGCAATCGAGATGAAACTGCTTGCCGAGTTCGGTGGCGCACTCCAAGTTCCTGCAAATTAGCGTCTTGCCGAAGATATACTTCATAGCTTTCGCGTACTTGTTGTCGTATTTTAGCTTCTGCACCATGGCTATTGCGTTCTAGAATGTAAAATAATACTATTATTAAAATATGAATTACTAGCTGTTGCCCGCGACTTCGTCCGAGTGGACCACTTAACATCACAATTTATTATGTATTTCCCGTAGGAATGGGAAGTTTTTTCGGGATAAAAACTATCCTATGTCCTATTCCAGGACTTTACCTATATGTGTGCCAAGTTTCATCCCGATGCATCCAGTGGTTGATGCGTGATTGAGTATCAAACATCCAAATATCCAAACTTTCGCATTTATAATATTAGTAGGAAATATTAATTATTTTGTATATATCTCATACTTAGAATAGGGCCACTCCCAATCTTTCCGCGGGTGTCGTCAACTAAGGCATTACACCAGGAATGGGCAGCAGCGTTTAATATCATTACTATATAGACCAATCCGCATGCCAAGCAAATCTTTTTGACTTTTCAAAATACAACCAATTCCCTAAAAGCTAAAGTGGATCTGAAACGCTGGAATGTGAGCTTTATAGTCAATTATTAAGAGAAGAAATCCTAGTTTACTCACATTGTCGTTAGGGTACACCATATCCCGAACTTGCAGTCTGTTGAGAGGCATGAAGGTCACCTCTCCTGGAAGGCTCTGACGGTTCATCTCCTTGAGGATCTTGGTGCCTACTGTATCGGACTCCACTATGTGGTGGAACAGTCTGTTGCCCGCTGTCACCTGTTATGATACATATCGATGGGTCGGTTCAATAGACGAATTAAAAAATATATGTTTTAAGTAATCTCATCGCTTCGCCTTAGCCAGTTCAATAAGACACAATCTGTGTGTATGTAATCTGTATAATAATAATTGTGAACACCAATGCGAGATAGAAAAGGCACGAACGAATGACGCTCGTGAGTAAACGTGACAGACGTAGTTGCTTAGTCCTTCTTTGCGGCAGTGATGGAATTGCATCAACTGTAGCGTATTTTGACTCACATTTTAGTTGTGTGGATGTTGTCAAGGCGACTAAGGGAGCACCAGGGACAGGTACCAGCATTCTTTTGTGTATATTAAGATTATTACTGCTACCACAAATCCGCCTGATAAGCGTGGTGATAATGGCAAATCCCCCAATGGATAGCCCACTATAAGGGACATTATATTGGGAAGGCCTATGTTCAGTAGTGGACGTATTTCGGCTGATGATGATGATGATGATGACAAGGTGTGGTCAAACTAAGCCAATATTACACTGGTTAAGGTTTAATTATTGTTCATACTAGCTGTTGCCCGCGATATCAACCGCGTGGACAACTTAACATCACAAATTATTATGTACTAGCTATTGCCCGCGACTTCGTCCGCGTGGACAACCTTACATTACAAATTATTAAATATTTCCCGTAGGAATAAGATGTTTTCGGGATAAAAACTATCCTATATCCTATTCCAGGATCTAACCTATATGTGAGCCAAGTTACATCCCAATCCGTCCAGTGGTTGAAGCGTGATTGAGTAACAAATATCCAAACTTACGCATTTATAACATTAGTAGCATTTCTTGTAGAAATATATTTTTTCGGGATAAAAACTATCCTATGTCCTATTCCAGGACCTAACCTATACGTATATGTGTGCCAAGTTTCATCCCGATCCGTCCAGTGGTTGAAGCGTGATTAAGTAACAGACATCCAAATATCTAAACATCCAAACTTTCCCATTTATAATATTAGTGGGATGGGACGTTAATAAAGATTATTGTCGCATACCTCCACAGCGGTGTAAATAGTCTTGTCACAAGTGAAGTTCTCTATGACAGGTCCGTAGTATTGCGTCGCTATTTTGGCCCACTCTCCCCCTCTCTCCTGGAATGTCTCTAGTACTTTACGTACACTGTCCCTGCCGTTGAGGATTGGCTGTAAGAAATTGAGAGAAACTTTCTTGTAAAATAAAAACAATGGGTAAACGAAAACATCGTAAAAAAAAAGATTTCCAAGAAAATTTGGTCCGAAATTTGCCAACTACATGGGCAGCACGCAGCCTTTGCACAACAGCGAAGTGTATATGCTGTTGATTCGATTTGACTCAACTAGTATACAGTTAGGAAATAATTAGGCATATGTTTAAAAAAAATTAAGTGTAGACAGAATGTCAGCATGTATAAAAGGAGAGTTGTTACAAAACATACCTTTCCAGCCATTGAACGTAAAGCTTGGTCAGCTTTAGCCAAGTCTTCTTTCAGAGATGACAAATTTTGCGTCAATGTTGTTTCTTTTCGCCACAGTTCACTGAAAATGGGAGAAACTTTTATAATCTACACTCTACTAGTGACACAAATTATCTTTCTTCGTATGTGGTAACAAAAAAGTGGGGTAGAAAATGTCAGACCATCACCACTAGGTTTTAATCACGCAACTTACTAAATTTACTGCACATGAGTACACTTGGTACATTTATACATGTCACTTTTTACCAACTACCGCTTTCTAGGTGTCAGCGCTGTGAAGAAGAAACGGCGCAATAAACTTTCAGCAACACATCCTTTAAAATCAAGTTTGTATACAATAACATAAATATTGCACAAAGCTGAAGAAACCTTAGTACCAGGCATCTTTGTCATTCAAATAAAGACTATTATATAATAGGCCTTTAGACAAAAAAAAATTATGTGATTCTTTCCGTCATATTTAAGTAGTTTATTGTAGAATCGTATACATTGCACCGTGAACGATTTACTGACCTTACTAAGTCTTAATTATGGTAAACGAGTTTATTTTTGTTTCTTGTATTATCATAATTCGTAACTAATATTGTTACAGTGCCTCAAAAAGATATATTTTCGCGGACATATAAAATATTATCAATAATGAATTGACTAGACTAATATGATTATTTCTTTAAATTCTAAATGTTCAAATTGTACAAAGTTCTTTGTTCCCAGTGGGAACCAAACGCTCGACCTCTGGCACTCGAATCCAACGCCCAAGTCACTAAGCCAACGAGGAGGTTTAGGAGTGTTTAGTAAATGAAAATACTAATAGACTCTTTAATCTATACAACTTACTTCCTAGTGCTTTGCTCCTGGTCTTTCCTCTTCTTACACTCGTAGTACTGCTTGTTGTGCTCATCAATAGCGATGCGCTGTCTCTCCATCTCTTTAGTCGTCTCTTCTATCCGTTTCTCGAGCTCGGTCAGCTTGGATGCGTCGCGACGTAGGTCGTCACGGAGTTTGGTCTCGTGGTCTTTTTTGTCTTTTATTTGCTTGTTCAACGACCTGTTCAATAGGAGACGTCGAGATTAAGAACTGGTCTTAATATTGGAAGTTATATGGCTGAACTTTTGGTGTGGCGACTTTTGCACGATGAGATAAAACCCCTAAGAGTAAAATGGGCAATTAGAGAAAACGGCAAACTAACCCATGTACTACGAGAACCTCCCCGCAGACCTACGTAAGAAATTAATGACGAAACGTTTAGTCGCGGAGTAAAAACATATTGTTGGATAGTGAATATTAATCTGTTGATGAATTTTTAAAACTAAATTCTTTTAAGGTACATTATTACAAACGGACATTATTTAATTTTGTATTATTTTGACTACAATTTAGACATTGTGATTTTATTTTCAATTGACGATCCCTTTTATATGGCTAAGATAGCATAATATTTTATATATTGTTTTATGGAATATCAGCAAAATAAAAATATCTAAAACGACACTCCTCGTAAGAGTCATATCTACGTATTTAGGCTCAAATTTCCAATTTGCTGACGAAGACGCTCTAATGATACTTACTTGAGCTCTTTCTCGATCCACCGATCACGATCCTGCTTGGAAGTGAACTGCGTGCCTCGCCCCTGCTTCGCGTACAACTCCTGGCGCTTCTGCTGGTTGAGTGCCAGCGCTCTGGTGCACTCCTCCTCGCGAGACTTCATTTCCTCGTATTTCGGCTTTAATTCTTCCAGTTCGCGCTCCTTTTCAGATATCTGCTGTCGCAGGCGCTCCAACTCCGCTTCGGCTCTTTCCTGTGGGATGATCCCTTTCAGTATTATTACTATGTAATGCTCTACGAATTTTCTATAATTACCATTCCGTAAGACTAAATTTACTTTGCTGGATTCTATAAATGGTTAATTATAAGTTCATAACTATATAATAATAAGCATTTTTTGTGACTATGAAAAGACCTCAGAAACAATATTTTTAACACCACCGAAATTGAATCAAGACAAAGTTGACCATTTTATTAATGTTACCTTAAAATTAATACAAATTACTTGAAAGGTTCGGGCAATGACTAGGTTTTTTTGTTCATTCATTTTGTGTTTCACTGTTACAGGGTCCAGAATATACAGTATTTAGTATGCTGTCTTTGCACAATCATGCGACATGCTTGAATGGGGTCAAAAGAGGTTAATATGGAATCAAAAATCAAAATTAAAATATTTATTTTCAAAATTGGAATACATTATTCTCTTTTTGACGTCAAATTCTGCCTAAAACTACTCCACTTCCACCTGTATAACCGAGGGGAAGAAGTGGCAACAAACCCAACGGCACCGGGCCCTACCTTTGATTTATCTTATTCATTACAATCATTAAGTCTACCTATGCTGAGCCATCAAGCACTCCATGGACTTTTATCATTTAAGTAGTCATCTAACTTATAGTAGGCTTTCTTGCACAGATTAACTTTTATAGAAGATTTAAATTTTTGTTCAGACAAGTTAATAATTTCATTAGGAACCATGTGGTTTATGAAAGTTGGTGTGATCTTACCTTGGACTTGTTGTCGCCGTCCACGTCATCGGTCAAGTCCTTGATGGCAAGCTCCAGTTTGGTCTTCTCTCGTAACAACTGCTGCTGCTCCGTCGACAGTATGTCCTTCTCCTCGCGCGCGGCCGCCACGTCTTTGCGGGCGTCTTTCAGCTTCCTACGGGTTTGCACATGCTCGTAATTGGTAGAGTATCTTATAAGCAGCCTATGTGGAGTATGACAGCAGAATTTAAACTACCGCGCGAATCAGTTAAGCTACAGACAGAGAATACTAAATATTACTAAGTATGTATGTCTATTTTAATTATGTTAAAAATTTAAATTGTTTTCTCTAGTTCTTACTTAGATTATTAACTACAAGATGTAACGTATCTGACGTCACGGCTTGTTAGACAGAGAAAAGTAATCACGTAACACCTAAGAATGAAAGTGATGCAAATACTGTTTTTTTGTCCCTTTCAGCGTGGCCGGTTTCTTGCCCCATGTTGATTCACTTAGTGTCAAAAGTGACATTATGTAGGGCAAACAAATAACGCTCAAGTATTTTTATCAGTTTTTGTTGGTTTTTATGTGTATTAAGATCTTAGATTTTAGTTGACAATCTAAAAGTAATGTAATAAGTGTGTGTACCATGGGAAGTTGCAGTATTGTGGGCTGTAAAAACCGCAGCGCACGGAAACATGCAGGCGTAACATTTTACTCGTAAGTAGACATAATTCGATTTAATATGTTTTTAATAACGTCTGGAGACATCAATAAAGATACCATGGATAGGAATTGAGTGCTACTTGATGAAAATATTGCTATTTAATCCATATTTTGTCTTATTTAGAAAACTTAAACCTGAAACATCATCGGAGTTGGTGTTGCTAGTAATTTCATTTCTCTTACCCTACTATCAATATTAAATCTGAATTATTTCAATGTTTTAAAAAATGATTAAATAGTATTAAAATACGTAAGTACCTAACTTTATTTAGTTTCGAGAAGTATATTTTTGATTTAGTTTTTATTATTGTAGGTTTCCACATGACCATGAAACGAAAAAAAATGGATTGCTGCTACTGGGCGACAAAATTGGCAGTCGAAGAAGTTTTCAAAAGTATATTTATTTCATTTTGAAATCAGTTCGTTCATCGGTACAAGGAAAAAGCAGTTGAGAAAATTTGTGGTGCCGACTAAAAATACTTATGTAAGTCTCAGATTATACTTTTCTTGTGTGTAACTATTACCTACCCTCCAGTCCTAATTCCCTATGTTGGTCCGTTATATGACACATTTTAATATCTTATAGAATGAAACTACTACGGAAACAGCTTCCACGAGTCAAGAAGAATTGTTATCAGGCCATGGTTCCCAGGTCATCCAGAAACTTGCAACACCAAAAAAAAGAAATAGCGAGGCTGACCAAAATATGCGATAAAAAAACAAATAAAATGTTTGGTAAGCAAACAATTTAAATTGTTAAATATCTTCCTGTGATATTTTTGCAATAACATGATAATTTTGATTATAATACCATGTATTTAAACATATTTCAGATTAAAAGTGCTGACCGGAGCGACCGCGTCTTCGTAGAAGTGCAGAATATGAAACCAATTATTTCGGTTTGTAAACTTAATGTATGTAATATGTGTTTTTATTCACGGTAATTAATTATACTATATAGTGAATTAATTAATTGAAATAATTCAATTGCTTATGCATTTGCATAAATAGTGTTACAGTTGAAAAGCCTTTTTCCTTTAAATTACGGCCACGGCATGGTCAATATATATTTAGATTTTTGAAATTTATTAAATGCAAGTCAATTATTAAACTGTCACGTAATGTTTAACAAGTTTATGTTGTTACTTACACATTATTCTTTTGTTTTGTTTTAAACTACTTTTTAATGACCCGTTTTAAAATCTTATAGAATGAGGGTTCTTCAGAAAAAACTTTAATGAAACAAGAAGAAATGTTATCATCCGACCATGACGTGATGACGTGATGAAGTTATCCAAAAACTTGGAACACATAAAGAAAGAAAAAGCGACGATGATCATAACTTGCCACGGTTATTCCGCAAACAAGCAAAATATGTAAATTATTAATTTTATTTTTGTTATTAAGTTTGACTATGACAACAAGCTTTTAAATATTGTGTTTGTTCCAGTTGGAAAAGCAGAAACTAATTTCAGCGAATCGCCTGAAAAAATTGCGAGCTGTGCATGAGTCACGAAGAAGACTGGCTAAAAAAGTAGCTATATTAGAAAATGTTATTATAATTATGTTAATAAATAGTAATATATTAATAATTATATTAATAAAAGTAAATAATTATTATTATATTTTTAACGCTATTAACCATTTTAAATGTTATTTTAAAAAATACATATAAATTTCCCTCATTATTTTTGGTCACTCTTATTTAAATGATTAAAAAGTCAGCATAGTGTAAGTTCTCAGTCTGGTTTCATTTTTTTTTCCATCACTGCCAATTAATTTTACTCGTACATTTATGTTCTAAATTTTAGATCAATCAGTCCAGTAGTTATTTAATTATCCGCTGTATAGAAAAATAGACGTGTTAGCGGAACTCTAAAATATTTATGAAGTTTTGCCTTTAGTCCGTTCTTAACTTGGAAATATTTCGCTATAATTTTTTGAATACAATAATAAGCGCATGAAAAATTACCCTAAAAGTAAGGGACATCTTTTTTTATGGTCACACCTACTCTCCGAGCGAGAGGGACTATAGTGGCCATGCGAGTTGCAAATCTAGTAGTTAATAATCTAAGAGTTCTTATAATTTTTTTTCCTTTTTCTTGCTTTGTTGGTTTTTTCTTTGTGTGTGCCAATTATGGTAGTAAATAAATGTTTTTTCTTCTTTTTTTCTTTCTTTCTAAAGAAATGACATAAGGTAAGCCTCCCCGGCAGTTTCACGTGGCCCGCAAAATAGAGCACGTCTGGCATTACGCACTACTTGTCTACCGCCGTCCGCCGGGCGCCGAGATCGACGCTTTAAGTTATAAAGAGAAGCACTTATATTGTTGACGTATAACCTTATCCTTTTCTCGATCGCGCTCGGTGCAGCAGTCAGTCCTACAATTATTTACGCACACACAAACGTGTATGGATAGGCTGATGCGCCTGTAGTAGTAGTTAATTAAATCTGTTCGCTTGTATGGAGTGTCGAGATGATTCTTCCATATAGTGGTCCGGAAGCTGTTAGCGCTGCCCCTCACGCGGCGCATCAAGGAGGCAACTGTGCTACAGTAACGTGGCCTACTAAGAATAAGAAAAGATCACCCACGATTGTCTTTCATTCATCTCAGGTGCCGTGTGGTTTCCGGTAGAGTAGAATAGGACCACTCCAACTCTTTCCGTGGATGTCGTACAAGGCGACTCAGGGAATACATTATAAAACATCAATCAGGCCTCCCCAACCCGTCTGGCCAGCGCGGGGAGTGTAGGCCAAATCCTCCGTCTGTCTCCGGCAGATGAGAGAGGGTTGTGCTCCTGCAGTGGAGACAAAAATAACCTGATGATGACCCAGGATTGTGTCTGTAATTACACTATGGCCAAGCTTCTCTTGGCCGCACCAAACTCTCCAACCCCCCTAATGACCACTTAGGTTATCATTTCTTGGCTACACTCTTATTTTCTAAAGGGGAAGTGAGAACTCTTTTCCTACTTCTACCTCCTTACTACTATAATTTGAGGTAGCGTAGAATCAGTCACAGGGACTCGCCTTTACTTCACTGGTAGGTGTTGTGTTAGTGTACCTCCATTGATCCTCCCTCAGAGGAGTTACAGAGGGAGAATGGTGAGGAGGTGGGAATGACTTTTTTACTTTACATTTATTAATTAATTCCCTCACATTCATTCATGAAACTAGCAAACATCATCAGCCGAAATACGCCCAATGCCGAACATAAGACTCCCCGATAGAATGCTAGTTTTCATTAGGGTATTTGCCATAACCACCACGCTTGGCAGGCGGATTGGTGATCGCGGTAATGATCTTAATATACACAGGAGAACACTGGTGCCCCGTCCCTGGTGCAATCCCTTAGTCACCTTGACGACACCCACACGGGAAGAATGGGGATGGCCCTATTCTAAGCCGGGAACCACACGGTTCATTCATTTATGAAACTAATCTCTCAAATTTCGGGAGATTCTCAAGTATCTGAGCCTATCAGCCTACCTGTCACAAACATAAGTGAGCTTATTCAAAATAAAACAAGACAATTATTTCGTATAAACTAACTTGTTAGACTCCCTGACGTGGTCCTGTGCCTCCCGCACCATGTCGGCGTAGTGTTGCTGTTCCTTGCCGCTGTTCGAGCGCAATTTTTCCAACTGAAACAAGAATTTTACCAATTTACTAATTATCATTGTTGGACATAGTACAAGGCGCGCCACTGAACCTGATCCTCCGTTCTTCTCATCCAGTCACTGCCAGCCGCCCTTCGCAAATCGTCGCTCCATCTAGCCAGGGGGCATCAACGTACTAACTTTTTGAGCTATGTCGATGATTACCTCTCTGGAGATTAGCTCGGAAAATAAAAAATATTCATAATTTTCACATTATTGCTATAATAATTACATATAATGTTTCAAGTTACAGCGCAATCGATCCAGTAGCTTTCGAGTTATTCGCCGCAGGGTATATTTTATAGCGAGATTTTTTTGTCTTGTCTGTCTGTCCGGTGGATAGCAGGACCCCTAAAATGAGATAAAATACCTCTTCCAACTTCCTCTTGTTTTCCCTGTGCTCCGTGTCGTGTATGATGAACTCGAGCACGCGCCTCGCTCGGTCCCATTTCTGGTACTCCTTTAGCTCCTCCTTCTCTTCCTCGAGGGTCTTGAGGCGCTCCTCGATAGTTTGAAGGAATTCGTTAATTTTCTCCACCTGTACAAATCAAAAACTAATTAACGCAGGAAGCTATGTTGTCGGATTCGACCTTGCTTACCCAGCACGGATTGTAATGAAAAGTTTTAGGGATTAAGCAACAAACACAGTAGCTCATTCGCATTATGGTGGTAGAGCGCGCTCCCCTCACGCCATGAACACACCGATACCAAAGGTTGCGACGTTGCGGTGTCGCGCAACGGCGTGCGGCGTGCTGCAATGCGGGATATTCCATACAAAACACGCAATTGTATAGTAGTACGGTGCGGCGCGCTATAGTGGAGTTCAACTCTCTAACTAGCTTCATTCAGAACAAAACTGACAGACATAGGTACTGCAAAAATTGACGACCAGAAGTGGAGGTGGACTGGACATAATTATGATTTGCTGCAGTATGGACAAGTGGAGCAAGCTAGGGACTCTCTGGTACCCAAGAGATGGTACCAAAAACAGAGGATGACCAATAAGATGATGGAAAGACGAAATAAAATAGACCCTAGTACCGTACTGGCCAAGAGTTGCACAAAACAGGGCATACTGGAAGAAATCGGAGGAGGCCTATGCACACCGGATCGAGAATATAAATAATCCTGAGTATTAAGTGTAATAATTTCGGAAATAAAGGCTATTATTCTTATTATAGCTGGCTTAAGCCAATTCGATTCGAGGGGGGACCCTAAGACATCTATAGGTCATACACAAACATTTGTTAGTTCTATTTTTCGATTTCAGCTACTGTGCAATTTCAAAGTTCAACAAGGAAATCTGTGCCTCCCGTAAAAAGGGATCTAACTTAGTAAATGTTACTTGTCAGGAGACCAAATACAATAATTTTAATCATATCCTGAATTTATTTTCTCGAAAAAATTTATTTGGTCTCCTAAATAGTAGCATTATCTAAATTAAAACCTTTTTTTACTGGAGGCACAGAATTTGTGAAAGAATGTAAACAGTTAGTATGTGAAATTGTTAGATACAAGAAATTATATACCTTTCCAACAGTCTCCTTGAGTATAGTGACAGATTCCTCTCTGCGTTCATCATATACCCTTGTACCGGCCACTTCTCGGAGCAACTTCAGCCTGTGAGAGTCAGGTGCGACTGCCATTTGGTTGATCTGTTGAAGTGTGAATGTACAAATGTAGTTCAATGAAGTTACTTTTCAGAACACAGCAATGCATTGTTGGACCTAATCAGATAAACCTTGCAGTGCGCTAGCTACCATTAATATTCAATTCAGCTGAAAGAAAATATTGTCCATATTTCTGTTAGTAGAATCTTATAAGACTATGTTAGTTGATATTAAAATTACATTAAAAATAAAGAAAAAAGTAACAATTTTAAATCATTAAAATATCACACCATTTCAAATTAATAATTGCAAAAAAAACTTTTCTACCAGCCTTAAGACCTGCACTGGGTCATCTATAATAATAAATTTAATAATTTATTTAACCATCATAGTGCCATTGCAAGCCAATTTGCTACTGCAAGAACCAACTCTTCAACAGTTAATTATATATAAAAAAAAACGACATATTTTATATACAATAGATATTCACTTATCACTTGAATTGTGGCTCCTGTGAATTCAGCCAGAGAATAGTTAAATATATCCAACAAACTCTTCCTGAGACAGACCATTAAGTTCCCTGACAGTGCGGTTATGGCGTTCGCCATAAAGCTAATATTACATATTAACTTACTTTTCCTTGTTTGACAATGTAGTAAGGGTTAGAGTTTGATAGGCCAGCACTCTCCAGAAGGTTGAGAACCTCAGATCTTGGCACCACCTTCTTGTTGAGAAAGAACTGATCCTTCTTTGAGCCAATGACTCGCCGGAGGAATATCTCATCTTTCTCAATCTGCAATATAAAGACATTATTTTTTTTTGTGTATTTAATATTTAACACATATATATGCACTAACTAACATATACTTCAATACAGCCTTCTACTTTCTGAGCAATATACTTGTGCAAAACTGGAACATTTCACAGAAGTGAACTCGTTGAAAATTGTGTTGACATAAAGAACCAACATATTTACTTAAAGCTCATATAAAACTTGCAATTCAGTGAACAATATTAGTTAGTGTGTATTTTTTGTGTAATAAAGAGTAATTAAATTGAATTACACATTAAAATAAATTTCGTGCAAGTGAAATTACTATCAACAAAACTGACATAGACACATGAGCATTCTACTCATGTACAATTCAACAATAATTATATATAGTCCTGCAGACATGGAACACCAATGGCTTATAATATAATCATATCCTATTCTAGAATCGTTGTTTTATAAAATAATGTAAAACTTAATACTAACAGGTATCCTATTGTCTGAATTGTCAAAGATGATTTCAACAAAAGCAGATATGACTCTTGGCCCTGTGCCTTCATGCAGCAGTGCCAGTCTTTGCTCCGGTCGCAGATGTGAGAACTCATCGCTCAAGACAAACTGGATCGCTGGAATTATTAAAGACATAATGTAGCAAAGTTTAAAACATTTGCATGATATTATATTATGAATTACAAATTTCAAAACACTGTCAATATTATTAACTAGCTCTCTTCACAACCTACAACTGTTTGAAAAAATGGTAGTCGTTATTGTTAAAATAATGCAACCTTAAAGGAAGAGTGAATGGACATCTTTAGTTAAGCGCGCTCCACCTTAGGCCTCATATTGTATTACCCTCGGGTGTAATTGAGGTCAAGCATAAAGCCATCAGGAATAAAAATAAAATTGGTGATATTATTTTTTAATAGTGCCCCTTTTCCTACAGACTATCTGTAGAGGCCCTTTGTTCCCTACGGAGTTAAAAGTAGACAGGATCACCAGCTAATAATTTTTTTTTTGCCAAAATGTATGCCGAAGTAGTTAAGATGACAAATAATACTAACCGTGAAAGAAATTACTTTTCCCGGATCCGTTACGCCCGACGACGACATTATGGCGTTTGTCGAACGGTTCCACTACAATTTGTTCACGATAACTCTTGAATCCCTGAATAATGACCTGTAAACAATAACATTGCCTTACATGACGCCACTTTCAAAAACTTTAGGCTCTGCTTAACATTTTATGTAAGTATATAATAATTGGGTAGTATTTAAAAAGTAGACAATTACCTGTTTTATATGCATTTTTACTGTTTATTTATCAAAAAAACTAAATAATTCCACATAAACCACTGACCGCCATTTCTTGACTGACATATGTCTAATAATGGGGAGGGAGAGAATGGAGTGCGTAATAGTCAGCCACCTAAGCAGTTACCGCTCGCGTAATGTCCAGCCCGTAAATGGATCTCGCTATTGAGGCGCCATCGCCCATCACTATTTATTGCGGCACGGGGCTTCCAGCTCCAACATGAGGGAATATACAATATTAATTTCTTCAAATACAAAACATAGGTACTGTACTTATTCGCGAGGGTTTGCACACGTGTACGCTGCCTGTTGCTACGAAACTTATGATACATAATAAATCGAAAAAGACATTTATAAAATGATCCATAGCTTTTGCATATAGAAACACCTGAGTAGTACAGCGAGGTAGGGTCTGTATTGCATCAGTATGTAAATGTCAAAATTAGCCCTTATGCATTGATTATTGTTATCTGCTGTATATCTTGAATAGATACAAATTTGCGAAAAGTTAAAAGTAGCTCGAATCTGATATTATTAAATAGTAGGTAGGTACATGACGTGCTTGCGGCTGGTTATTTTTGTGAATTGGGAGTGGCTGTGCATTTATTTTTAAACACACGTGCAGCCTTTAAATCGAGGGTTGGGCCTTACGGGTTGAACAAATCAGGCCGTGCATTTCTAGCCGGGCATTATATGATGTGCTCAACTCTGTTTTTATTAAAGGCAACGGTATTGAGTTGATAAACCTTAGTAATCAAAAATACCTCATATAGGTACAGGAGTCAAGACAGGAGTGTAAGGTGTGTTTTTCTTTAAATGTCTAATTTGATAAACAAACATGGCGCCAAGGTGACCATAGATATTAAATAGTGTTGTCAAATAATAGAATTAATTGATTCAATTGAATTTAATTGAATTTGTGATTAATTCTATATTATTCTCAGTGATTATAAGTTTAGGAATATTTATTTATTTATTGGTTACTCCCATGGATATTCTGTATCGAAATACAAAATTTCATCCACATCGGATCATTACTTTGGACCTAGCATACGACTGCAGACAAACGGACACGCAAGCACATTGTTTAGATTTTGGTTTTTTGGACTCTTACATGTCTAAGGGAACATATATCCATCAAAGTTTCAAAAATAAATACAACATATTGCAGAAACATTTTTATTCTTTAAGGTACAAAATACAAATCATTGTAATAACAATAATATTAAGTATGTATAAAAATTTGTGTTAACGTTCTGCTTCACTAAAAAGGGGTAAGTTGTACTTAAGAATTTAATGGCTAACATGTAATGATTATGAGATATTCCGTGCAGTAGGTAATTTATGTACGTAATGTAATTGTTTTAGCGTAACGACATGCCCTTTTTGCAAGGAGGAGAAAGATCTCTAGCAGAAACCTTTCACGTTGTATCTTATAGTAAACAACACATCAAGAGACCCTAAGCTGCTAGCCGGTGGCATTTACGGTTTTGGCAGAGTTCCGCTCAACTCAAAAACTCTCCTGGCGTCCAATACCTAGTTTAAGCTATATTATCCTTAGTTTAAGTCTTTACCATTAGTTTTATACTCTAGTATATATTATCTTTGGTTTTATAATAAATATCTTTCGAATATCACTGTATATACATTTGAATACCAAGACAACCCATAACAACAATGCACCGGCATCAAACTTAATATTTTAGAAAAGTGCAAACGATAATGAGCAACAAACATCGATTTTACCGATGCGATGCCGATTACGATTATCTGTGCCAATATTCCGTTAAAATTAATAGAATATCAATTGTCTATCTTTTTTGGTTCAGTGGATGTCCAACTTATTTGTCTAATCCTTTTTTCTCCTCGCCTACTTATTTCTAAAGATTCAATTACTTACAAGTATTCCGAATGAATAATTGAATTGCGTAATTGAATGCGTGACATACCCCATCTCTAAAATCCAAAGACAATATAGAGATAACCCGTCTCAATATGATTTAAGGTTAAAGCGATTTGTTGATAATTTTGCTAAAAACTAAGGTTTACGATGATTAATTCTATTAGTTTTGTGAGTGGATATCGTGCAAGTGCTTGTTTGAGGTATATGACGATTTTGGGTCAGTTTTATTGTGTGATTGGCTCGCAAATTTGAGATTTTGTAGAGGTGAGTGGTTTGTTTACTACTTAGGACATTTAAAGAAACATTAACTTTACCTACATATATGTACAAATTTTTAGTCAAAGGTGTCGATCGACCTGTCGATGTCGACAGAGAATGACATATAGGAGGTACAGGTAGCTGAAGCACAGGATTAAAAATCACTCCTATAATTTTACCTGAAAGAACTTAAATTTCAAAAGTTTTTTTAAAGCAATGGTATCAACAATCATACAGTACAAATTTTATTTAGCATTGTATTTCTTCTTAGGGTTTAACTTTTTAGAAAAGCTATCTCGGTTCATTAGCTGTTAATGATCTAGGACACAGAATCCTCGAATCGCCTGAAGAAATGTGACATTCTAAGAATAAAGAATGAGGATCAATCACATACTTAATAACATTTTTTTATTTTTTGCGTATGCGCTATAATGTATTTTATTTTGTAAATTATGAAAATTCATCAAGAAATGACGAAGTTATTAAAGTTTATTTAACTCAACTATAGGTACAAACTCAGAAGAACGAATGGATATATCCAATGGATGGTTATTATTCTTCTGAGGGTACAAAACGCGCGCGCTTTTATATGCCGACGTAACTTGTAACGTCGTAACGTAACAACCCGCGCGTGATGTTCTCGTCCTCTCGCTCGGATTTCATTCGCAAGAGCGGTGTCGCGAGTATTTGGTTACGGCCTTGTATCCAAACTCTTTGGTTACGGCACATGGCGCTTGCTGCTTCGCACACTTCTACCCGCGACGCGCCGTATGACGTCACTTCCGGTCACTTCTGTTATTGCAATTATTTCACTGAAATTGTTGTATCTTTTCATTTTTGATCCGATTTAAATAATTGTTCATAGTATTTATTGGGATTTTTAGCGCTAAATATTTGCATACTTAACAAAAAAAGTGACTGATCCTTATTGTACGAATTGCCAGGGAAGTGAGACAGCGGGTACGCGCTTGCATACCTACCTATGGCAGAGAGTGGAACATCTTATAAATAAAATCGTAAACATCGCGTGTCTGTACATTGAAGATATTTGCAAAAAAAAAAATTGGGGGGTCTAAGGATAAGCAACAGAACACATTTCGATCATTTTTGAAATTTTTGTCTGTTTGTCTGTTTGTCTGTTTGTCTGTTTGTCTGTGAGTTTGTGCACGCATCACTTAAAAACTACTAAACGGCTTTTGATGGACTTTTCACAAAATCATGGGGCTTAACTTAACTTAACATTTAGTCTTTATTTCATCGCAATCGGATAACTCAATCAAAAGTTATAGACATTTTTAGTTTTCAAATACATTAGTAGGTAAGGTTAGTATACAATATATTGCAGATAATAGTATTTCCGTACTATTCAGATTGCGATGAGTTTGGATTACATTTGGAGCTGCGAGTGGGAATTCGAGTGGGAGTGGGAGTGGGCGTGGGCGTGGGAAAAGGGGAGTGGGTGTGGGAGCGGGAGCGGGAGCGGGAGCGGGAGCGGGAGCGGGAGCGGGAGCGTGAGGGGAGCGGGAGCGGGAGTGAAAGCGGGAGCGGGACCGGAGCGGAAGCGGAAACGGAAACGGAAGCGGGAGCGGCAGTGGGAATGGGAATGGTAGCGATTCTGTAGTTCACGCGAGCGGAGGTCACCTGGACCTGAATCTGGACCCGGACCTGGACCTGGACCTGGACCTGGAATTGGACCTGGACCTGGACCTGGATTTAAAGTCTGAGTGGAAGTGGGATAGGGAGCGGATCCTGTAGTCCACGCGAGCGGAGCCGCGGGCACAGCTAGTTTTGAATAAAATCTGTAAAACAGACACATTTTAGAAATATTCCTTGGTACCGTTACCGACTTGAATACCTACCTACTATGATAGATATCAGTACCTATCTATACGTTTTACTGTACCAAAATTAACAATTAAGAATGCAGTAACAAATCTAATAAATGAAATCGTAAATATCGCGTGTCTGTACATTGAAGATATTTGCAAAAGAAATTGGGGGGTCTAAGGATAAGCAACAGAACACATTTCTTAAAAACGACTGATCAGACTTTGATGGACTTTTCACAGAAACATTTATTTTGGGGCTTATTTATTATTTTGGTGTAACATATAGGTTTTATTTTATCGCAATCGGCTAAATCGGCTAATCTAAAGTTATAGAATTTTTTAGTTTTCAAATAAATTAGTAGGTAAGGTTAGTAGGGAGAGGGTTGAGGAGAGAGTTGAGGATCTGGACCTGGACCTGGGTCTGGGCCTGGAATTGGAGCTGGGCCTGGGCCTGTACCTGGACCTGGACCTGGACCTGGACTGGACCTAGACCTGGACCTGGATCTGGACCGGGCCTGGACCTGGACCTGGATTTAAAGTCTGAGTGGAAGTGGGATAGGGAGCGGAAGTGGGAATTGGAGCGGATCCTGTAGTCCACGCGAGCGGAGCCGCGGGCACAGCTAGTAATAAATAAATAAATATAAATATGTCAGTAACGATATTATGTCAGAGAATTTATATTTATAGGAATGATAGTTTATAAAGGTGGACTTGACTACGAATTTAATACTATATCGGATATCCAAACAAGCAAACGATTTTGTCACATTTACTTTGAAAATTGACCCCTTGGTCAATAGGACAGTTTAGAAGTAACCGTTTATACATAGGTCTGTTGTTTGCAAAGTATATCATGATAGGCAAATATTGTCATTATCACCTTTATTCCTAAATAGCAATAAAGAACATTCCAAGCGCCATGCATGCACGAGCAAAGAAATTTCTAGCTCCATCTTTCAACTTAAGTCCTACCAAAGATAATATATACTAGAGTAAGATAAGCAATCCCCGAACAAAAAGTGTAAATCTAAAATTGGTAGCATAAACTTAGATGGCGCATTTGCTATCCAATTCTAAAAGTATTATCTAAAATCCGCATGGCGCTGGTGTTTTTAGTGCACTGTTTCTAGTTGTGGCAAAGGTAAAGAGTGGTAACACTACCCGTCGCTAGATGTCATTACATGTAATCACCTAATGAGTTCATGAACGTGTTACGTAACAGATGGCGCTAATACGAAACTAGTTACAATCTGTCGCAACTTTCATAGTAACAACAGTTATATGAAACCGAGGGCCGCAAATGTCATTATTGGTTGCGTCAATCAAGCTGTAGTTACTCAACGGTCCACTAGATTGCGCTACAGGTAACGAATTATAACAATTCGATAAGAATATTGAAAAATTAGACTTTTACGCCATCTATGGTCGAATAGTCGTATGACGTTATATCTTTCATAATGTTATAGCATTTACAAACCCCAATAGATGGCGTTTAGGTAAATAACAAGACATGTATGTAATCAATGATGATAATACCTATATTACTTAGTACAAAGATAATATTATAAACTACGACGAGCAGTTAATGAACAGAAGCTCTCAATTTCATTATATAACAGCTTTGCTGTCAAACACATTTCGTTTCATGTTTGCTGTAATTCATTCGTTTACCCAAATAGCTCATATCTTTGAATGCATTGATGCATAAGAAGTGACATTTCTTTAGCTATTAACGGAATGGAACGTCGTTTGATGTTTGCATCGCGTGTTTGTTGTACGAATATAAGCTACAAATGAAAACTCAAAAATTATATCTCGAAATCTTAGCTTACGGAACGGAACGTCGTTTGACGTTTGCATCGCGTTTTTGTTGTACAAATCTGAGCTACAAATGAAAACTTTCAAAAATTATATTTCGAATTTGAGTTTGCAACTTTAACTTTAAATTATTATTATTACCTTATTATCACTTCTACCCATAGTAAAAATATAAATTGAGTACTTAAGCAAAGCAAAACTAAAAATGGTATGGATCGACAGTATCTAAAAATCGTCGATTTAATGATGTTAGGGGAAAATTCATATTAAAAGAATTTAAAACACTGGTTTAGTTTTATTTAAAAGGTTCAGATTATTAAGATTTTCAATAAAATAAAACATTAATTAAAATACTGCAATCGGCCATTTTGACTGAAACACCAATCACAGTGCATGACGTCACGCCTAGGTAAACAATACTGTCATTCTCGGTGTTTTGTTGTGGTTAGGAATACGCAAAAAAATAAAAGTAACGATACTGTATTCGATACCAGTATCGCATCAAAAGTATCGATACTACTCGTATCGAGTACTTTTTCATCACATTAGAAACCTCAAAATTAATAATAAAAATAGTATAAATAGATACGGAATATTATTATTGGTATAATAATAATATTCCGTCTCTATTTATTTATTACAATAAACATTGACTTAGTGGTAGATGTAAATATGGTTCTTTTTAAACCCCTAGTCTTAATCACAGCAATCAGACCAAAATCAGACATAAAAAGTAATTTGTCTCCATGCAACGACATCATATTTTAATAAGATAGTGGTTTCCTCTAAATCTCGACCGAGAGGGTCGTTATGCATCAGCAAAGCAAGAAAGAAGAGAACGGTAATGAGATGACACTCTATGAGTATACAATGCGGTTTGCCGCATTTACACACGGAGCGTACGGAGCTTGCGCTAGCGTATTCTCATCCCTGGCGCTGGGCGATACGCAAAACAAAGTAGGTCTGGTATCGGTACACCAAAAAGTATCGAGTATGTGACGAAGTATCGATACCTAGTAAAGTATAGTAACAAAAGTATCGAGTACGAAAATACTTGGTATCGTAACGAAAGTATCGATACTACTCAGGTATCGATACTTTTTGCGGATCCCTAGTTGTTGTGAATATTACTGATTACGCATTTGGATTGTTTTTTTTTTTCTTTTACGTGTGATTTATCGACTCCACTGTACTATAACAATGGAACCAAGCTTTGTTAAGGCAAATAGCTCAAATTTGCCCAGGATTGATGTATTAATGTTGGGCGATTTCCTCGCAACAAATAAAGAATTTTGCTCGCTGAGTTACGAGAAACGTGAAAACTTCCTTGTAAGTAAATTTTGTATTTATCTTTACCCTAGATACAACCAAACTAGATATAATCAAACTTTTTGAACTCGTGCGAGTTTATTTTACTTTCATAGGTTATTTGCACAATAAACTTGTCATTGTTTATTTTAGAGATGAGCTCCCTCACAGCTTGTATGTTGCTATTTTAGAGTTAATACCATGTTAATACCCGATAAAACTAGTACATTTCTGTAACTAAAAAACACCTACTAGTATAGTATTTTTCAAATTCAATTCAATTCAAATATTCTTTATTGTGCACCAAAACATATACATTTTTAATAAAAACAAATCTTACATAGAAGGATGAATTTAGTGTACAACGGCGGCCTTATCGCTTTCAGCGATTTTTCCTCATAGTAAACACCTAAAATCGGATAAATCACCAAGTCAGTGTGTATGTATTTGTTCTAATTAATTTCAATTATTTTAGGTCTTCAAGACCATCATATGGGGATGATGCAATCAGTTGTGTGCAACTAAAACGGGAAGGAAACATTTGTACAGTAAAGTGCAAAATTTGCCCAGAGCATAAAGTCCATGCAAAACTATATGCTGTTACATTGATGGTTGATGAAGATGAAGAAAAAGTAATATCAATCGAATGCCATGATTGTGTTGCTCCCCAGGGCGGATGTAAGCATGCCATAGCGCTGCTTATGTGGATCCATAGACGAAGCGAAGAACCTTCATGCACAGAAGTTCAATTTTACTGGCGGAAATCAAAGCTATCAAGAGTTGGCACTACCTTGAAATTTATATCTGCAAAAGATCTATCTAAAGGTAGCCCTATATTGCCTTCTAACTCCACAGTTCTTGAAAATTTTTTAGAAGAAGGCCAAAAGATAAAATATGACAACTGCGAGCTACTAAAGTATCAACAAGATTATAATTGTAATAAACTACTTAGCGTCTCAATGCACCAACTTGTGCTTACATATAAGGAAGAGTGTTGTGACTTATTTTTAAGTAAAATTAATTTGACTGTTATCTTTATAACAAGATTGAAACTGAAACCAGGGACCAGTTCAATAATAACCTTTGGTTTGAACTGAGGTATGGCAGCGTAATAGCTTCTAGAGCTTATGAAGTGAGTCGGTGTCAGACCAATGATGAGACTCTGATTTCTACTATCATGGGGGCGGGGGAGGGGGGGAAATAAGACGCACCAGCAATGAAACGGGAAATAATAAGTAAGAAACTAGGGAAAAAAAATCAAGAATACTGGACTGTTCATATCCCAAAAATATCCAATGATAGCAGGTTCCCCTGATGGAATATGTCAAGATAGCATTGTGGAGATAAAATGTCCCATAAGCAACAAAACGTATCTCAATTATATAAAAAATGGGAAACACAGCAAGAAATGCTTTGCCCAGGTTCAAATGCAAATGTACCTAAGTGGTCTAAATAAGTGTTATTTCAGCATAGCAGACCCAAATTTTACTAATAAAAATATAGAAATTATATAACTTTTGATGAGCAATATATGTCAGGCTTGAAAGTGTTATTAAATTTTGAAAAAACTTATGTGTATCCATTGTTATATAAAAGTATAGAATAGGAAATAAAAATGCAGTAATTTCATTTGTGTTTTATTTAATAAGAGAATCTTGTATATTAATCAAACCACAAGCTATAGTTATCACATCATCAAGAACTTTAACCAAACTTAAGATAGGCATGTTACTATTAACACCTTGATGCTTGATTTTAATGGTGATGTAGAGACAGAATGTAGAAACGGCTTCAATGGTGATGTCATCTGATTTACTGAACTGACTATTGTTTGGTTAGCTTTACTTCTGAATGTTTTCCATGTGTGTACTTGAATTGATTTATCCAACACTCTTGGTGTTACTTGGGGAACTTCTACATTCTGCTGAACTGTAAAACAAATATTTTATTATTTAAGTGCAATGTTATAATTATGAACACAAATAGGAGATTACTAGGTCACAGAGAAATCTATGTAGTTTTGTGTGTACCAACAATGTACCTATGTAATAACACTGAGAATAAAATTAACTTTTTCAATGCTATATTCTAATAAATAAGTTAATATTAAATACCTGAACTACCGGATGCAATTTCTTCAAAACTTGATTGTTTTGTAACTATACATTTTTCTTCGAATTCCTTTTTACACTCTTCAAGAATCATAATTCTTCGTTTCTTAGCTATATAGGGTCGCTCTGTTGTGTCAGATGTTCGTGTTTTCCTGTCTGGTTGGCGTATAAATTTATGGGGCATACATCCTGGTTTCATACGTACTTGTGATACTGACCCCATCACATGATACTCCATATAATTTTCCATATCATTTGGCAACTGGAAAAAGAAAAGTAAACGATTAAAATTGTTATTAGGAATGATGGCCAAGACCAAAACAAACATAACCTCAATAAATTAGTTATTCCATAGCCTCAATATTTCAACTATTTCATATCAAACAAACATTTTAAGTATAAGATCTATCAATATATGATAACATACTCACATCAAAGTGGTCTTCACAAAAATAAAGTGGCGAATTCGTGACTACGTTGTTTCGCCGTGCGAGCTTTAACCAAACCATTTATCTCTTGTTCATAACTTGTTTGGAACATGTACAAACACTTTGTGTTTTTATTGATGTGTTTTTACACTGCAGTACTGCACACCACTTATAAACTTTGGAATTCATTTTTATCACACGAATTAATTGAATATTTTGTTGACTTTCTTCGTACGCATAGACACAATGACATGTTTACCTAACCGTGACGTCAGAGCCGACGCCATGACAGCTGCGAGCTGTTTGCGCGCAATATTGAAAAAATATTATCAAAATGGCTTTAAACTCCGTTAAACTTAAGTTTTTTACCGAAATAAAAGTTTTTTCGTAAATAATAAATGTGGACCTACATTACGGAAGAGGATTTCAAAATCTTTCGTCATGCCTATTTGGTACTTTCGGTTGATACGATAAATAACCATGTTCATTCTAATTTTTACTTTATCGCTATAATAATAAGGTGCTAGGGATGGTCACAATTCGGAATTTGACTGCACTACTAGTAGTAATCGCTACCAAACATAACATATTTCGCAACTGTGAAAAACAAATGGAACGAGAAAGAACAGCTGACCTCAGGTCAGTGACCTGTTTGAATATCTAGATATCTACCTCGGCTTGATTTACCAGAGCACTGTCCAATTGCGATTGTTTTCCAATTTTAGTTACCTAGAAGATAAGAAAAACAAGTTTACAGGTCATAGTAAAGCAACGATCTCTATGTAGGTACTACTAGATGGAGCGTTCCCAACAATCGCTCTGTTCCACGCAAGTAGCCACAACTCTTTCACATTCACAATGAAACTTGTGCAGTTACTACGCAGACATTTAATTATTACTAAATATTGACGCTACGGTTAAATTATGTCAATATTTAGTAAATAATTAAATGTTCTGCGTAGCAACTGCACAAGTTTCATTGTGAATGTGAAAAAGTTGTATCTACTTGCGTGGAACAGAGCGATTGTTTGGAACGCTCCATCTAGTAGTACATAGAGATCGTTGTAGTAAAGATAATATTTATGTACTAGAGTGAGTGAGTCAGGACTCGTGATTCTCACTGGGGGCAGGGAACTTTATATAATTTGTACAAGTTGGTTCGAGTCTGGATGTTATATTGAATTGTCCTTTCCTTAGGTACTTTGTTTCCATAACACAGAGATGTATATAGCTACATGTAATATTAATGACTCATTAAAGGAATTTATGGATCGGATTTGAAAGAAATAGGATCAGAAAGTACTGAAAAAGATACATTTGGTTATTTGAGATAAAATCCCGCCAGCCCATTTCCTCCATTTCGATAAAAAATATAGGATCACCTCTGAAGTATAACCTACCAAACAAAAAAGAAACATCAAAATCCATTCAGAATTGGCGAAGTAATCGCGTAACATACTAAAAAAAAACATACTGTCGAGCTGAGAACGTCCTCCTTTTTTGAAGTCGGTTAAAAAGAAATTCAAAGAACAACACACTGCAATAAGAAACATGGCGGGCATGGCGGCTAGGGGTGTGAATGAGAAGTATCTATGTTAAAGCAAGACAGGTATAACTGCCATTAGTTCGTTTCATATGACTGTTGTTACTATGAAAGTTGCGACAGATTGTAACTAGTTTCGTATTAGCGCCATCTGTTACGTAACACGTTCATGAACTCATTAGGTGATTACATGTAATGACATCTAGCGACGGGTAGTGTTACCACTTTTTACCTTCGCCACAACTAGAAATAGTGCACTAAAAACACCAGCGCCGTGCGGATTTTAGATAATACTTTTATAATTGGATAGCAAATGCGCCATCTAAGTTTATGCTACCAATTTTAGATTTACACTTTTTGTTCGGGGATTGCTTATCTTACTCTAGTATATATTATCTTTGATGAAACGAACTAATGGCAGATATACCTGTCTTGCTTTAACATAGATACTTCTCATTCACACCCCTAGCCGCCATGCCCGCCATGTTTCTTATTGCAGTGTTGTTCTTTGAATTTCTTTTTAACCGACTTCAAAAAAGGAGGAGGTTCTCAGCTCGACAGTATGTTTTTTTTAGTATGTTACGCGATTACTTCGCCAATTCTGAATGGATTTTGATGTTTCTTTTTTTGTTTGGTAGGTTATACTTCAGAGGTGATCCCATATAAATTTTATCGAAATGGAGGAAATGGGCTGGCGGGATTTTATCTCAAATAACCAAATGTATTTTTTTCAGTACTTTCTGATCCTATTTCTTTCAAATCCGATCCATAAATTCCTTTAATGAGTCATTAATATTACATATAGGTATATACATATCTGTGTTATGGAAACAAAGTACCTAAGGAAAGGACAATTCAATATAACATCCAGACTCGAACCAACTTGTACAAATTATATAAAGTTCCCTGCCCCCAGTGAGAATCACGAGTCCTGACTCACTCACTCTAGTACATAAATATTATCTTTACTACAACGATCTTTATGTACTACTAGATGGAGCGTTCCAAACAATCGCTCTGTTCCACGCAAGTAGCCACAACTTTTTCACATTCACAATGAAACTTGTGCAGTTGCTACGCAGAACATTTAATTATTTACTAAATACCTATTGACATAATTTAACCGTAGCGTCAATATTTAGTAATAATTAAATGTCTGCGTAGTAACTGCACAAGTTTCATTGTGAATGTGAAAGAGTTGTGGCTACTTGCGTGGAACAGAGCGATTGTTTGGAACGCTCCATCTAGTAGTACCTACATAGAGATCGTTGCTTTACTATGACCTGTAAACTTGTTTTTCTTATCTTCTAGGTAACTAAAATTGGAATACAATCGCAATTGCACAGTGCTCTGGTAAATCAAGCCGAGGTAGATATCTAGATATTCAAACAGGTCACTGACCTGAGGTCAGCTGTTCTTTCTCGTTCCATTTGTTTTTCACAGTTGCGAAATATATTTGGTAGCGATTACTACTAGTAGTGCAGTCAAATTCCGAATTGTGACCATCCCTAGCACCTTATTATTATAGCGATAAAGTAAAAATTAGAATGAACATGGTTATTTATCGTATCAACCGAAAGTACCAAATAGGCATGACGAAAGATTTTGAAATCCTCTTCCGTAATGTAGGTACACATTTACTATTTACGAAAAAACCTTTATTTCGGTATAAAACTTAAGTTTAATGGAGTTTAAAGCCATTTTGATAATATTTTTTCAATATTGCGCGCAAACAGCTCGCAGCTGTCATCAAAGAGTACCTACTATGAATATACGGAAACTGTCATGGCGTCGGCTCGGCTCTGACGTCACGGTTAGGTAAACATGTCCATTGTGTCTATGCGTACGAAGAAAGTCAACAAAATATTCAATTAATTCGTGTGATAAAAATGAATTCCAAAGTTTATAAGTGGTGTGCAGTACTGCAGTGTAAAAACACATCAATAAAAACACCCAACAAAGTGTTTGTACATGTTCCAAACAAGTTATGAACAAGAGATAAATGGTTTGGTTAAAGCTCGCATGGCGAAACAACGTAGTCACGAATTCGCCACTTTATTTCTGTGAAGACCACTTTGATGTGAGTATGTTATCATATATTGATAGATCTTATACTTAAAATGTTTGTTTGATATGAAATAGTTGAAATATTGAGGCTATGGAATAACTAATTTATTGAGGTTATGTTTGTTTTGGTCTTGGCCATCATTCCTAATAACAATTTTAATCGTTTACTTTTCTTTTTCCAGTTGCCAAATGATATGGAAAATTATATGGAGTATCATGTGATGGGGTCAGTATCACAAGTACGTATGAAACCAGGATGTATGCCCCATAAATTTATATGCCAACCAGACAGGAAAACACGAACATCTGACACAACAGAGCGACCCTATATAGCTAAGAAATGAAGAGTTATGATTCTTGAAGAGTGTAAAAAGGAATTCGAAGAAAAATGTATAGTTACAAAACAATCAAGTTTTGAAGAAATTGCATCCGGTAGTTCAGGTATTTAATATTAACTTATTAGAATATAGCATTGAAAAAGTTAATTTTATTCTCAGTGTTATTACATAGGTACATTGTTGGTACACACAAAACTACATAGATTTTTCTGTGACCTAGTAATCTCCTATTTGTGTTCATAATTATAACATTGCACTTAAAATATTTGTTTTACAGTTCAGCAGAATGTAGAAGTGCCCCAAGTAACACCAAGAGTGTTGGATAAATCAATTCAAGTACACACATGGAAAACATTCAGAAGTAAAGCTAACCAAACAATAGTCAGTTCAGTAAATCAGATGACATCACCATTGAAGCCGTTTCTACATTCCGTCTCTACATCACCATTTAAAATCAAGCATCAAGGTGTTAATAGTAACATGCCTATCTTAAGTTTGGTTAAAGTTCTTGATGATGTGATATCTATAGCTTGTGGTTTGATTAATATACAAGATTCTCTTATTAAATAAAACACAAATGAAATTACTGCATTTTTATTTCCTATTCTATACTTTTATATAACAATGGATACACATAAGTTTTTTCAAAATTTAATAACACTTTCAAGCCTGACATATATTGCTCATCAAAAGTTATACATATAATTTCTATATTTTTATTAGTAGTAAAATTTGGGTCTGCGATGCTGAAATAACACTTATTTAGACCACTTAGGTACATTTGCATTTGAACCTGGGCAAAGCATTTCTTGCTGGGTTCCCCATTTTTTATATAATTGAGATACGTTTTGTTGCTTATGGGACATTTTATCTCCACAATGCTATCTTGACATATTTCATCAGGGGAACCTGCTATCATTGGATATTTTTGGGATATGAACAGTCCAGTATTCTTGATTTTTTTCCCTAGTTTCTTGCTTATTATTTCCCGTTTCATTGCTGGTGTGTCTTATTTCCCTTCTTCTTCTAAAATTTTTTCAAGAACTGTGGAGTTAGAAGGCAATATAGGGCTACCTTTAGATAGATCTTTTGCAGATATAAATTTCAAGGTAGTGCCAACTCTTGATAGCTTTGATTTCCGCCAGTAACATTGTACTTCTGTGCATGAAGGTTCTTCGCTTCGTCTATGGATCCACATAAGCAGCGCTATGGCATGCTTACATCCGCCCTGGGGAGCAACACAATCATGGCATTCGATTGATATTACTTTTTCTTCATCTTCATCAACCATCAATGTAACAGCATATAGTTTTGCATGGACTTTATGCTCTGGGCAAATTTTGCACTTTACTGTACAAATGTTTCCTTCCCGTTTTAGTTGCACATAACTGATTGCATCATCCCCATATGATGGTCTTGAAGACCTAAAATAATTGAAATTAATTAGAACAAATACATACACACTGACTTGGTGATTTATCCGATTTTAGGTGTTTACTATGAGGAAAAATACTATACTAGTAGGTGTTTTTTAGTTACAGAAATGTACTAGTTTTATCGGGTATTAACATGGTATTAACTCTAAAATAGCAACATACAAGCTCACCTCAAAAATAAACAATGACAAGTTTATTGTGCAAATAACCTATGAAAGTAAAATAAACTCGCACGAGTTCAAAAAGTTTGATTATATCTAGGTTGGTTGTATCTAGGGTGAAGATAAATACAAAATTTACTTACAAGGAAGTTTTCACGTTTCTCGTAACTCAGCGAGCAAAATTCTTTATTTGTTGCGAGGAAATCGCCCAACATTAATACATCAATCCTGGGCAAATTTGAGCTATTTGCCTTAACAAAGCTTGGTTCCATTGTTATAGTACAGTGGAGTCGATAAATCACACGTAAAAGAAAAAAAATCAATCCAAATGCGTAATCAGTAGTATTCACAACAACTAGGGATCTGCTAAAAGTATCGATACCTGAGTAGTATCGATACTTTCGTTACGATACCAAGTATTTTCGTACTCGATACTTTTGTTACTATACTTTACTAGGTATCGATACTTCGTCACATACTCGATACTTTTTGGTGTACCGATACCAGACCTACTTTGTTTTGCGTATCGCCCAGCGCCAGGGATGAGAATACGCCAGCGCAAGCTCCGTACGCTCCGTGTGTAAATGCGGCAAACCGCATTGTATACTCATAGAGTGTCATCTCATTACCGTTCTCTTCTTTCTTGCTTTGCTGATGCATAACGACCCTCTCGGTCGAGATTTAGAGGAAACCACTATCTTATTAAAATATGATGTCGTTGCATGGAGACAAATTACTTTTTATGTCTGATTTTGGTCTGATTGCAGTGATAAAGGCTAGGGGTTTAAAAAGAACCATATTTACATCTACCATTATGTCAATGTTTATAGTAATAAATAAATAGAGACGGAATATTATTATTATACCAATAATAATATTCCGTCTCTATTTATACAATTTTTATTATTAATTTTGAGGTTTCTAATGTGATGAAAAAGTACTCGATACGAATAGTATCGATACTTTTGATTCGATACCATCGTCGGCATCGATACTTTTGATGCGATACTGGTATCGAATACAGTATCGTTACTTTTATTTTTTTGCGTATCCCTAACAACAACAAAACACAGAGAATGACAGTATTGTTTACCTAGGCGTGACGTCATGCACTGTGATTGGTGTTTCAGTCAAAATGGCCGATTGCAGTATTTTAATTAATATTTTATTTTATTGAAAATCTTAATAATCTGAACCTTTTAAATAAAACTAAACCAGTGTTTTAAATTCTTTTAATATGAATTTTCCCCTAACATAATTAAATCGACGATTTTTGGATACTGTCGATCCATACCATTTTTAGTTTCGCTTTGCTTATGTACTCAATTTATATTTTTACTATGGGTAGAGGTGATAATAAGGTAATAATAATAATTTAAAGTTAAAGTTGCAAACTCAAATTCGAAATATAATTTTTGAAAGTTTTCATTTGTAGCTCAGATTTGTACAACAAAAACGCGATGCAAACGTCAAACGACGTTCCGTTCCGTAAGCTAAGATTTCGAGATATAATTTTTGAGTTTTCATTTGTAGCTTATATTCGTACAACAAACACGCGATGCAAACGTCCAACGACGTTCCATTCCGTTAATAGCTAAAGAAATGTCACTTCTTATGCATCAATGCATTCAAAGATATGAGCTACTTGGGTAAGCGAATGAATTACAGCAAACATGAAACGAAATGTGTTTGACAGCAAAGCTGTTATATAATGAAATTGAGAGCTACTGTTCATTAACTGCTCGTCGTAGTTTATAATATTATCTTTGTCCTAAGTAATATAGGTATTATCATCATTGATTACATACATATGTCTTGTTATTTACCTAAACGCCATCTATTGGGGTTTGTAAATGCTATAACATTATGAAACATATAACGTCATACGACTATTCGACCATAGATGGCGTAAAAGTCTAATTTTTCAATATTCTTATCGAATTGTGATATATGCCTCGGTCCTACCAAAGATAATATATACTAGAGTAAGATAAGCAATCCCCGAACAAAAAGTGTAAATCTAAATTGGTAGCATAAACCTAGATGGCGCATTTGCTATCCAATATTAGCAGTTGGCGAAGGTAAAAAGTGGTAACACTACCCGTCGCTAGATGTCATTACATGTAATCACCTAATGAGTTCATGAACGTGTTACGTAACAGATGGCGCTAATTCGAAACTAGTTACAATCTGGCGCAACTCTCATAGTAACAACAGTTATATGAAACGAACTAATGGCAGTTATACCTGTCTTGCTTTAACATAGATACTTCTCATTCACACCCCTAGCCACCATGCCCGCCATGTTTCTTATTGCAGTGTTGTTCTTTGAATTTCTTTTTAACCGACTTCAAAAAAGGAGGAGGTTCTCAGCTCGACAGTATGTTTTTTTTAGTATGTTACGCGATTACTTCGCCAATTCTGAATGGATTTTGATGTTTCTTTTTTTGTTTGGTAGGTTATACTTCAGAGGTGATCCCATATAAATTTTATCGAAATAGAGTAAATGGACTGGCGGGATTTTATCTCAAATAACCAAATGTATTTTTTTCAGTACTTTCTGATCCTATTTCTTTCAAATCCGATCCATAAATTCCTTTAATTAGTCATTAATATTACATGTAGGTATATACATCTCTGTGTTATGGAAACAAAGTACCTAAGGAAAGGACAATTCAATATAACATCCAGACTCGAACCAACTTGTACAAATTATATAAAGTTCCCTGCCCCCAGTGAGAATCACGAGTCCTGACTCACTCACTCTAGTACATAAATATTATCTTTACTACAACGATCTCTATGTACTACTAGATGGAGCGTTCCAAACAATCGCTCTGTTCCACGCAAGTAGCCACAACTTTTTCACATTCACAATGAAACTTGTGCAGTTACTACTCAGAACATTTAATTATTTACTAAATATTAACATTATTTACCCGTAGCGTCAATATTTAGTAATAATTAAATGTCTGCGTAGTAACTGCACAAGTTTCATTGTGAATGTGAAAGAGTTGTGGCTACTTGCGTGGAACAGAGCGATAGTTTGGAACGCTCCATCTAGTAGTACCTACATAGAGATCGTTGCTTTACTATGACCTGTAAACTTGTTTTTCTTATCTTCTAGGTAACTAAAATTGGAATACAATCGCAATTGCACAGTGCTCTGGTAAATCAAGCCGAGGTAGATATCTAGATATTCAAACAGGTCACTGACCTGAGGTCAGCTGTTCTTTCTCGTTCCATTTGTTTTTCACAGTTGCGAAATATGTTATGTTTGGTAGCGATTACTACTAGTAGTGCAGTCAAATTCCGAATTGTGACCATCCCTAGCACCTTATTGTTATAGCGATAAAGTAAAAATTAGAATGAACATGGTTATTTATCGTATCAACCGAAAGTACCAAATAGGCATGACGAAAGATTTTGAAATCCTCTTCCGTAATGTAGGTACACATTTACTATTTACGAAAAAACCTTTATTTCGGTATAAAACTTAAGTTTAACGGAGTTTAAAGCCATTTTGATAATATTTTTTCAATATTGCGCGCAAACAGCTCGCAGCTGTCATGGCGTCGGCTCTGACGTCACGGTTAGGTAAACATGTCATTGTGTCTATGCGTACGAAGAAAGTCAACAAAATATTCAATTAATTCGTGTGATAAAAATGAATTCCAAAGTTTATAAGTGGTGTGCAGTACTGCAGTGTAAAAACACATCAATAAAAACACCCAACAAAGTGTTTGTACATGTTCCAAACAAGTTATGAACAAGAGATAAATGGTTTGGTTAAAGCTCGCACGGCGAAACAACTTAGTCACGAATTCGCCACTTTATTTCTGTGAAGACCACTTTGATGTGAGTATGTTATCATATATTGATAGATCTTATACTTAATATGTTTGTTTGATATGAAATAGTTGAAATATTGAGGCTATGGAATAACTAATTTATTGAGGTTATGTTTTTTTTGGTCTTGGCCATCATTCCTAATAACAATTTTAATCGTTTACTTTTCTTTTTCCAGTTGCCAAATGATATGGAAAATTATATGGAGTATCATGTGATGGGGTCAGTATCACAAGTACGTATGAAACCAGGATGTATGCCCCATAAATTTATATGCCAACCAGACAGGTAAACACGAACATCTGACACAACAGAGCGACCCTATATAGCTAAGAAACGAAGAATTATGATTCTTGAAGAGTGTAAAAAGGAATTCGAAGAAAAATGTATAGTTACAAAACAATCAAGTTTTGAAGAAATTGCATCCGGTAGTTCAGGTATTTAATATTAACTTATTTATTAGAATATAGCATTGAAAAAGTTAATTTTATTCTCAGTGTTATTACATAGGTACATTGTTGGTACACACAAAACTACATAGATTTTTCTGTGACCTAGTAATCTCCTACTTGTGTTCATAATTATAACATTGCACTTAAATAATAAAATATTTGTTTTACAGTTCAGCAGAATGTAGAAGTTCCCCAAGTAACACCAAGAGTGTTGGATAAATCAATTCAAGTACACACATGGAAAACATTCAGAAGTAAAGCTAACCAAACAATAGTCAGTTCAGTAAATCAGATGACATCACCATTGAAGCCGTTTCTACATTCTGTCTCTACATCACCATTTAAAATCAAGCATCAAGGTGTTAATAGTAACATGCCTATCTTAAGTTTGGTTAAAGTTCTTGATGATGTGATAACTATAGCTTGTGGTTTGATTAATATACAAGATTCTCTTATTAAATAAAACACAAATGAAATTACTGCATTTTTATTTCCTATTCTATACTTTTATATAACAATGGATACACATAAGTTTTTTCAAAATTTAATAACACTTTCAAGCCTGACACATATTGCTCATCAAAAGTTATACATATAATTTCTATATTTTTATTAGTAGTAAAATTTGGGTCAGCGATGCTGAAATAACACTTATTTAGACCACTTAGGTACATTTGCATTTGAACCTGGGCAAAGCATTTCTTGCTGTGTTTCCCATTTTTTATATAATTGAGATACGTTTTGTTGCTTATGGGACATTTTATCTCCACAATGCTATCTTGACATATTCCATCAGGGGAACCTGCTATCATTGGATATTTTTGGGATGAACAGTCCAGTATTCTTGATTTTTTTCCCTAGTTTCTTGCTTATTATTTCCCGTTTCATTGCGTGTGTGTGTGTCTTATTTCAAATTTACTTACAAGGAAGTTTTCACATTTCTCGTAACTCAGCGAGCAAAATTCTTTATTTGTTGCGAGGAAATCGCCCAACATTAATACATCAATCCTGGGCAAATTTGAGCTGTTTGCCTTAACAAAGCTTGGTTCCATTGTTATAGTACAGTGGAGTCGATAAATCACACGTAAAAGAAAAAAATCAATCCAAATGCGTAATCAGTAGTATTCACAACAACTAGGGATCCGCAAAAAGTATCGATACCTGAGTAGTATCGATACTTTCGTTACGATACCAAGTATTTTCGTACTCGATACTTTTGTTACGATACTTTACTAGGTATCGATACTTCGTCACATACTCGATACTTTTTGGTGTACCGATACCAGACCTACTTTGTTTTGCGTATCGCCCAGCGCCAGGGATGAGAATACGCCAGCGCAAGCTCCGTACGCTCCGTGTGTAAATGCGGCAAACCGCATTGTATACTCATAGAGTGTCATCTCATTACCGTTCTCTTCTTTCTTGCTTTGCTGATGCATAACGACCCTCTCGGTCGAGATTTAGAGAAAACCACTATCTTATTAAAATATGATGTCGCTGCATGGAGATAAATTACTTTTTATGTCTGATTTTGGTCTGATTGCAGTGATAAAGACTAGGGGTTTAAAAAGAACCATATTTACATCTACCATTAAGTCAATGTTTATTGTAATAAATAAATAGAGACGGAATATTATTATTATACCAATAATAATATTTCGTCTCTATTTATACTATTTTTATTATTAATTTTGAGGTTTCTAATGTGATGAAAAAGTACTCGATACTGAGTAGTATCGATACTTTTACTTTTGATGCGATACTGGTATCGAATACAGTATCGTTACTTTTATTTTTTTGCGTATCCCTAACAACAAAACACAGAGAATGACAGTATTGTTTACCTAGGCGTGACGTCATGCACTGTGATTGGTGTTTCAGTCAAAATGGCCGATGCAGTATTTTAATTAATGTTTTATTTTATTGAAAATCTTAATAATCTGAACCTTTTAAATAAAACTAAACCAGTGTTTTAAATTCTTTTAATATGAATTTTCCCCTAACATCATTAAATCGACGATTTTTGGATACTGTCGATCCATACCATTTTTAGTTTCGCTTTGCTTAAGTAGTCAATTTATATTTTTACTATGGGTAGAGGTGATAATAAGGTAATAATAATTTAAAGTTAAAGTTGCAAACTCAAATTCGAAATATAATTTTTGAAAGTTTTCATTTGTAGCTCAGATTTGTACAACAAAAACGCGATGTAAACGTCAAACGACGTTCCGTTCCGTAAGCTAAGATTTCGAGATATAATTTTTGAGTTTTCATTTGTAGCTTATATTCGTACAACAAACACGCGATGCGAACGTCAAACGACGTTCCATTCCGTTAATAGCTAAAGAAATGTCACTTCTTATGCATCAATGCATTCAAAGATATGAGCTATTTGGGTAAGCGAATGAATTACAGCAAACATGAAACGAAATGTGTTTGACAGCAAAGCTGTTATATAATGAAATTGAGAGCTACTGTTCATTAACTGCTCGTCGTAGTTTATAATATTATCTTTGTACTAAGTAATATAGGTATTATCATCATTGATTACATACATATGTCTTGTTATTTACCTAAACGCCATCTATTGGGGTTTGTAAATGCTATAACATTATGAAAGATATAACGTCATACGACTATTCGACCATAGATGGCGTAAAAGTCTAATTTTTCAATATTCTTATCGAATTGTTATAATTCGTTACCTGTAGCGCAATCTAGTGGACCGTTGAGTAACTACAGCTTGATTGACGCAACCAATAATGACATTTGCGGCCCTCGGTCCTACCGAGGGCCGCAAATGTCATTATTGGTTGCGTCAATCAAGCTGTAGTTACTCAACGGTCCACTAGATTGCGCTACAGGTAACGAATTATAACAATTCGATAAGAATATTGAAAAATTAGACTTTTACGCCATCTATGGTCGAATAGTCGTATGACGTTATATCTTTCATAATGTTATAGCATTTACAAACCCCAATAGATGGCGTTTAGGTAAATAACAAGACATGTATGTAATCAATGATGATAATACCTATATTACTTAGTACAAAGATAATATTATAAACTACGACGAGCAGTTAATGAACAGAAGCTCTCAATTTCATTATATAACAGCTTTGCTGTCAAACACATTTCGTTTCATGTTTGCTGTAATTCATTCGTTTACCCAAATAGCTCATATCTTTGAATGCATTGATGCATAAGAAGTGACATTTCTTTAGCTATTAACGGAATGGAACGTCGTTTGATGTTTGCATCGCGTGTTTGTTGTACGAATATAAGCTACAAATGAAAACTCAAAAATTATATCTCGAAATCTTAGCTTACGGAACGGAACGTCGTTTGACGTTTGCATCGCGTTTTTGTTGTACAAATCTGAGCTACAAATGAAAACTTTCAAAAATTATATTTCGAATTTGAGTTTGCAACTTTAACTTTAAATTATTATTATTACCTTATTATCACTTCTACCCATAGTAAAAATATAAATTGAGTACTTAAGCAAAGCGAAACTAAAAATGGTATGGATCGACAGTATCTAAAAATCGTCGATTTAATGATGTTAGGGGAAAATTCATATTAAAAGAATTTAAAACACTGGTTTAGTTTTATTTAAAAGGTTCAGATTATTAAGATTTTCAATAAAATAAAACATTAATTAAAATACTGCAATCGGCCATTTTGACTGAAACACCAATCACAGTGCATGACGTCACGCCTAGGTAAACAATACTGTCATTCTCGGTGTTTTGTTGTGGTTAGGAATACGCAAAAAAATAAAAGTAACGATACTGTATTCGATACCAGTATCGCATCAAAAGTATCGATACTACTCGTATCGAGTACTTTTTCATCACATTAGAAACCTCAAAATTAATAATAAAAATAGTATAAATAGAGACGGAATATTATTATTGGTATAATAATAATATTCCGTCTCTATTTATTTATTACAATAAACATTGACTTAGTGGTAGATGTAAATATGGTTCTTTTTAAACCCCTAGTCTTAATCACAGCAATCAGACCAAAATCAGACATAAAAAGTAATTTGTCTCCATGCAACGACATCATATTTTAATAAGATAGTGGTTTCCTCTAAATCTCGACCGAGAGGGTCGTTATGCATCAGCAAAGCAAGAAAGAAGAGAACGGTAATGAGATGACACTCTATGAGTATACAATGCGGTTTGCCGCATTTACACACGGAGCGTACGGAGCTTGCGCTAGCGTATTCTCATCCCTGGCGCTGGGCGATACGCAAAACAAAGTAGGTCTGGTATCGGTACACCAAAAAGTATCGAGTATGTGACGAAGTATCGATACCTAGTAAAGTATAGTAACAAAAGTATCGAGTACGAAAATACTTGGTATCGTAACGAAAGTATCGATACTACTCAGGTATCGATACTTTTTGCGGATCCCTAGTTGTTGTGAATATTACTGATTACGCATTTGGATTGTTTTTTTTTTTCTTTTACGTGTGATTTATCGACTCCACTGTACTATAACAATGGAACCAAGCTTTGTTAAGGCAAATAGCTCAAATTTGCCCAGGATTGATGTATTAATGTTGGGCGATTTCCTCGCAACAAATAAAGAATTTTGCTCGCTGAGTTACGAGAAACGTGAAAACTTCCTTGTAAGTAAATTTTGTATTTATCTTTACCCTAGATACAACCAAACTAGATATAATCAAACTTTTTGAACTCGTGCGAGTTTATTTTACTTTCATAGGTTATTTGCACAATAAACTTGTCATTGTTTATTTTAGAGATGAGCTCCCTCACAGCTTGTATGTTGCTATTTTAGAGTTAATACCATGTTAATACCCGATAAAACTAGTACATTTCTGTAACTAAAAAACACCTACTAGTATAGTATTTTTCAAATTCAATTCAATTCAAATATTCTTTATTGTGCACCAAAACATATACATTTTTAATAAAAACAAATCTTACATAGAAGGATGAATTTAGTGTACAACGGCGGCCTTATCGCTTTCAGCGATTTTTCCTCATAGTAAACACCTAAAATCGGATAAATCACCAAGTCAGTGTGTATGTATTTGTTCTAATTAATTTCAATTATTTTAGGTTTTCAAGACCATCATATGGGGATGATGCAATCAGTTGTGTGCAACTAAAACGGGAAGGAAACATTTGTACAGTAAAGTGCAAAATTTGCCCAGAGCATAAAGTCCATGCAAAACTATATGCTGTTACATTGATGGTTGATGAAGATGAAGAAAAAGTAATATCAATCGAATGCCATGATTGTGTTGCTCCCCAGGGCGGATGTAAGCATGCCATAGCGCTGCTTATGTGGATCCATAGACGAAGCGAAGAACCTTCATGCACAGAAGTTCAATTTTACTGGCGGAAATCAAAGCTATCAAGAGTTGGCACTACCTTGAAATTTATATCTGCAAAAGATCTATCTAAAGGTAGCCCTATATTGCCTTCTAACTCCACAGTTCTTGAAAATTTTTTAGAAGAAGGCCAAAAGATAAAATATGACAACTGCGAGCTACTAAAGTATCAACAAGATTATAATTGTAATAAACTACTTAGCGTCTCAATGCACCAACTTGTGCTTACATATAAGGAAGAGTGTTGTGACTTATTTTTAAGTAAAATTAATTTGACTGTTATCTTTATAACAAGATTGAAACTGAAACCAGGGACCAGTTCAATAATAACCTTTGGTTTGAACTGAGGTATGGCAGCGTAATAGCTTCTAGAGCTTATGAAGTGAGTCGGTGTCAGACCAATGATGAGACTCTGATTTCTACTATCATGGGGGCGGGGGAGGGGGGGAAATAAGACGCACCAGCAATGAAACGGGAAATAATAAGTAAGAAACTAGGGAAAAAAAATCAAGAATACTGGACTGTTCATATCCCAAAAATATCCAATGATAGCAGGTTCCCCTGATGGAATATGTCAAGATAGCATTGTGGAGATAAAATGTCCCATAAGCAACAAAACGTATCTCAATTATATAAAAAATGGGAAACACAGCAAGAAATGCTTTGCCCAGGTTCAAATGCAAATGTACCTAAGTGGTCTAAATAAGTGTTATTTCAGCATAGCAGACCCAAATTTTACTAATAAAAATATAGAAATTATATAACTTTTGATGAGCAATATATGTCAGGCTTGAAAGTGTTATTAAATTTTGAAAAAACTTATGTGTATCCATTGTTATATAAAAGTATAGAATAGGAAATAAAAATGCAGTAATTTCATTTGTGTTTTATTTAATAAGAGAATCTTGTATATTAATCAAACCACAAGCTATAGTTATCACATCATCAAGAACTTTAACCAAACTTAAGATAGGCATGTTACTATTAACACCTTGATGCTTGATTTTAATGGTGATGTAGAGACAGAATGTAGAAACGGCTTCAATGGTGATGTCATCTGATTTACTGAACTGACTATTGTTTGGTTAGCTTTACTTCTGAATGTTTTCCATGTGTGTACTTGAATTGATTTATCCAACACTCTTGGTGTTACTTGGGGAACTTCTACATTCTGCTGAACTGTAAAACAAATATTTTATTATTTAAGTGCAATGTTATAATTATGAACACAAATAGGAGATTACTAGGTCACAGAGAAATCTATGTAGTTTTGTGTGTACCAACAATGTACCTATGTAATAACACTGAGAATAAAATTAACTTTTTCAATGCTATATTCTAATAAATAAGTTAATATTAAATACCTGAACTACCGGATGCAATTTCTTCAAAACTTGATTGTTTTGTAACTATACATTTTTCTTCGAATTCCTTTTTACACTCTTCAAGAATCATAATTCTTCGTTTCTTAGCTATATAGGGTCGCTCTGTTGTGTCAGATGTTCGTGTTTTCCTGTCTGGTTGGCGTATAAATTTATGGGGCATACATCCTGGTTTCATACGTACTTGTGATACTGACCCCATCACATGATACTCCATATAATTTTCCATATCATTTGGCAACTGGAAAAAGAAAAGTAAACGATTAAAATTGTTATTAGGAATGATGGCCAAGACCAAAACAAACATAACCTCAATAAATTAGTTATTCCATAGCCTCAATATTTCAACTATTTCATATCAAACAAACATTTTAAGTATAAGATCTATCAATATATGATAACATACTCACATCAAAGTGGTCTTCACAAAAATAAAGTGGCGAATTCGTGACTACGTTGTTTCGCCGTGCGAGCTTTAACCAAACCATTTATCTCTTGTTCATAACTTGTTTGGAACATGTACAAACACTTTGTGTTTTTATTGATGTGTTTTTACACTGCAGTACTGCACACCACTTATAAACTTTGGAATTCATTTTTATCACACGAATTAATTGAATATTTTGTTGACTTTCTTCGTACGCATAGACACAATGACATGTTTACCTAACCGTGACGTCAGAGCCGACGCCATGACAGCTGCGAGCTGTTTGCGCGCAATATTGAAAAAATATTATCAAAATGGCTTTAAACTCCGTTAAACTTAAGTTTTTTACCGAAATAAAAGTTTTTTCGTAAATAATAAATGTGGACCTACATTACGGAAGAGGATTTCAAAATCTTTCGTCATGCCTATTTGGTACTTTCGGTTGATACGATAAATAACCATGTTCATTCTAATTTTTACTTTATCGCTATAATAATAAGGTGCTAGGGATGGTCACAATTCGGAATTTGACTGCACTACTAGTAGTAATCGCTACCAAACATAACATATTTCGCAACTGTGAAAAACAAATGGAACGAGAAAGAACAGCTGACCTCAGGTCAGTGACCTGTTTGAATATCTAGATATCTACCTCGGCTTGATTTACCAGAGCACTGTCCAATTGCGATTGTTTTCCAATTTTAGTTACCTAGAAGATAAGAAAAACAAGTTTACAGGTCATAGTAAAGCAACGATCTCTATGTAGGTACTACTAGATGGAGCGTTCCCAACAATCGCTCTGTTCCACGCAAGTAGCCACAACTCTTTCACATTCACAATGAAACTTGTGCAGTTACTACGCAGACATTTAATTATTACTAAATATTGACGCTACGGTTAAATTATGTCAATATTTAGTAAATAATTAAATGTTCTGCGTAGCAACTGCACAAGTTTCATTGTGAATGTGAAAAAGTTGTATCTACTTGCGTGGAACAGAGCGATTGTTTGGAACGCTCCATCTAGTAGTACATAGAGATCGTTGTAGTAAAGATAATATTTATGTACTAGAGTGAGTGAGTCAGGACTCGTGATTCTCACTGGGGGCAGGGAACTTTATATAATTTGTACAAGTTGGTTCGAGTCTGGATGTTATATTGAATTGTCCTTTCCTTAGGTACTTTGTTTCCATAACACAGAGATGTATATAGCTACATGTAATATTAATGACTCATTAAAGGAATTTATGGATCGGATTTGAAAGAAATAGGATCAGAAAGTACTGAAAAAGATACATTTGGTTATTTGAGATAAAATCCCGCCAGCCCATTTCCTCCATTTCGATAAAAAATATAGGATCACCTCTGAAGTATAACCTACCAAACAAAAAAGAAACATCAAAATCCATTCAGAATTGGCGAAGTAATCGCGTAACATACTAAAAAAAAACATACTGTCGAGCTGAGAACGTCCTCCTTTTTTGAAGTCGGTTAAAAAGAAATTCAAAGAACAACACACTGCAATAAGAAACATGGCGGGCATGGCGGCTAGGGGTGTGAATGAGAAGTATCTATGTTAAAGCAAGACAGGTATAACTGCCATTAGTTCGTTTCATATGACTGTTGTTACTATGAAAGTTGCGACAGATTGTAACTAGTTTCGTATTAGCGCCATCTGTTACGTAACACGTTCATGAACTCATTAGGTGATTACATGTAATGACATCTAGCGACGGGTAGTGTTACCACTTTTTACCTTCGCCACAACTAGAAATAGTGCACTAAAAACACCAGCGCCGTGCGGATTTTAGATAATACTTTTATAATTGGATAGCAAATGCGCCATCTAAGTTTATGCTACCAATTTTAGATTTACACTTTTTGTTCGGGGATTGCTTATCTTACTCTAGTATATATTATCTTTGATGAAACGAACTAATGGCAGATATACCTGTCTTGCTTTAACATAGATACTTCTCATTCACACCCCTAGCCGCCATGCCCGCCATGTTTCTTATTGCAGTGTTGTTCTTTGAATTTCTTTTTAACCGACTTCAAAAAAGGAGGAGGTTCTCAGCTCGACAGTATGTTTTTTTTAGTATGTTACGCGATTACTTCGCCAATTCTGAATGGATTTTGATGTTTCTTTTTTTGTTTGGTAGGTTATACTTCAGAGGTGATCCCATATAAATTTTATCGAAATGGAGGAAATGGGCTGGCGGGATTTTATCTCAAATAACCAAATGTATTTTTTTCAGTACTTTCTGATCCTATTTCTTTCAAATCCGATCCATAAATTCCTTTAATGAGTCATTAATATTACATATAGGTATATACATATCTGTGTTATGGAAACAAAGTACCTAAGGAAAGGACAATTCAATATAACATCCAGACTCGAACCAACTTGTACAAATTATATAAAGTTCCCTGCCCCCAGTGAGAATCACGAGTCCTGACTCACTCACTCTAGTACATAAATATTATCTTTACTACAACGATCTTTATGTACTACTAGATGGAGCGTTCCAAACAATCGCTCTGTTCCACGCAAGTAGCCACAACTTTTTCACATTCACAATGAAACTTGTGCAGTTGCTACGCAGAACATTTAATTATTTACTAAATACCTATTGACATAATTTAACCGTAGCGTCAATATTTAGTAATAATTAAATGTCTGCGTAGTAACTGCACAAGTTTCATTGTGAATGTGAAAGAGTTGTGGCTACTTGCGTGGAACAGAGCGATTGTTTGGAACGCTCCATCTAGTAGTACCTACATAGAGATCGTTGCTTTACTATGACCTGTAAACTTGTTTTTCTTATCTTCTAGGTAACTAAAATTGGAATACAATCGCAATTGCACAGTGCTCTGGTAAATCAAGCCGAGGTAGATATCTAGATATTCAAACAGGTCACTGACCTGAGGTCAGCTGTTCTTTCTCGTTCCATTTGTTTTTCACAGTTGCGAAATATATTTGGTAGCGATTACTACTAGTAGTGCAGTCAAATTCCGAATTGTGACCATCCCTAGCACCTTATTATTATAGCGATAAAGTAAAAATTAGAATGAACATGGTTATTTATCGTATCAACCGAAAGTACCAAATAGGCATGACGAAAGATTTTGAAATCCTCTTCCGTAATGTAGGTACACATTTACTATTTACGAAAAAACCTTTATTTCGGTATAAAACTTAAGTTTAATGGAGTTTAAAGCCATTTTGATAATATTTTTTCAATATTGCGCGCAAACAGCTCGCAGCTGTCATCAAAGAGTACCTACTATGAATATACGGAAACTGTCATGGCGTCGGCTCGGCTCTGACGTCACGGTTAGGTAAACATGTCCATTGTGTCTATGCGTACGAAGAAAGTCAACAAAATATTCAATTAATTCGTGTGATAAAAATGAATTCCAAAGTTTATAAGTGGTGTGCAGTACTGCAGTGTAAAAACACATCAATAAAAACACCCAACAAAGTGTTTGTACATGTTCCAAACAAGTTATGAACAAGAGATAAATGGTTTGGTTAAAGCTCGCATGGCGAAACAACGTAGTCACGAATTCGCCACTTTATTTCTGTGAAGACCACTTTGATGTGAGTATGTTATCATATATTGATAGATCTTATACTTAAAATGTTTGTTTGATATGAAATAGTTGAAATATTGAGGCTATGGAATAACTAATTTATTGAGGTTATGTTTGTTTTGGTCTTGGCCATCATTCCTAATAACAATTTTAATCGTTTACTTTTCTTTTTCCAGTTGCCAAATGATATGGAAAATTATATGGAGTATCATGTGATGGGGTCAGTATCACAAGTACGTATGAAACCAGGATGTATGCCCCATAAATTTATATGCCAACCAGACAGGAAAACACGAACATCTGACACAACAGAGCGACCCTATATAGCTAAGAAATGAAGAGTTATGATTCTTGAAGAGTGTAAAAAGGAATTCGAAGAAAAATGTATAGTTACAAAACAATCAAGTTTTGAAGAAATTGCATCCGGTAGTTCAGGTATTTAATATTAACTTATTAGAATATAGCATTGAAAAAGTTAATTTTATTCTCAGTGTTATTACATAGGTACATTGTTGGTACACACAAAACTACATAGATTTTTCTGTGACCTAGTAATCTCCTATTTGTGTTCATAATTATAACATTGCACTTAAAATATTTGTTTTACAGTTCAGCAGAATGTAGAAGTGCCCCAAGTAACACCAAGAGTGTTGGATAAATCAATTCAAGTACACACATGGAAAACATTCAGAAGTAAAGCTAACCAAACAATAGTCAGTTCAGTAAATCAGATGACATCACCATTGAAGCCGTTTCTACATTCCGTCTCTACATCACCATTTAAAATCAAGCATCAAGGTGTTAATAGTAACATGCCTATCTTAAGTTTGGTTAAAGTTCTTGATGATGTGATATCTATAGCTTGTGGTTTGATTAATATACAAGATTCTCTTATTAAATAAAACACAAATGAAATTACTGCATTTTTATTTCCTATTCTATACTTTTATATAACAATGGATACACATAAGTTTTTTCAAAATTTAATAACACTTTCAAGCCTGACATATATTGCTCATCAAAAGTTATACATATAATTTCTATATTTTTATTAGTAGTAAAATTTGGGTCTGCGATGCTGAAATAACACTTATTTAGACCACTTAGGTACATTTGCATTTGAACCTGGGCAAAGCATTTCTTGCTGGGTTCCCCATTTTTTATATAATTGAGATACGTTTTGTTGCTTATGGGACATTTTATCTCCACAATGCTATCTTGACATATTTCATCAGGGGAACCTGCTATCATTGGATATTTTTGGGATATGAACAGTCCAGTATTCTTGATTTTTTTCCCTAGTTTCTTGCTTATTATTTCCCGTTTCATTGCTGGTGTGTCTTATTTCCCTTCTTCTTCTAAAATTTTTTCAAGAACTGTGGAGTTAGAAGGCAATATAGGGCTACCTTTAGATAGATCTTTTGCAGATATAAATTTCAAGGTAGTGCCAACTCTTGATAGCTTTGATTTCCGCCAGTAACATTGTACTTCTGTGCATGAAGGTTCTTCGCTTCGTCTATGGATCCACATAAGCAGCGCTATGGCATGCTTACATCCGCCCTGGGGAGCAACACAATCATGGCATTCGATTGATATTACTTTTTCTTCATCTTCATCAACCATCAATGTAACAGCATATAGTTTTGCATGGACTTTATGCTCTGGGCAAATTTTGCACTTTACTGTACAAATGTTTCCTTCCCGTTTTAGTTGCACATAACTGATTGCATCATCCCCATATGATGGTCTTGAAGACCTAAAATAATTGAAATTAATTAGAACAAATACATACACACTGACTTGGTGATTTATCCGATTTTAGGTGTTTACTATGAGGAAAAATACTATACTAGTAGGTGTTTTTTAGTTACAGAAATGTACTAGTTTTATCGGGTATTAACATGGTATTAACTCTAAAATAGCAACATACAAGCTCACCTCAAAAATAAACAATGACAAGTTTATTGTGCAAATAACCTATGAAAGTAAAATAAACTCGCACGAGTTCAAAAAGTTTGATTATATCTAGGTTGGTTGTATCTAGGGTGAAGATAAATACAAAATTTACTTACAAGGAAGTTTTCACGTTTCTCGTAACTCAGCGAGCAAAATTCTTTATTTGTTGCGAGGAAATCGCCCAACATTAATACATCAATCCTGGGCAAATTTGAGCTATTTGCCTTAACAAAGCTTGGTTCCATTGTTATAGTACAGTGGAGTCGATAAATCACACGTAAAAGAAAAAAAATCAATCCAAATGCGTAATCAGTAGTATTCACAACAACTAGGGATCTGCTAAAAGTATCGATACCTGAGTAGTATCGATACTTTCGTTACGATACCAAGTATTTTCGTACTCGATACTTTTGTTACGATACTTTACTAGGTATCGATACTTCGTCACATACTCGATACTTTTTGGTGTACCGATACCAGACCTACTTTGTTTTGCGTATCGCCCAGCGCCAGGGATGAGAATACGCCAGCGCAAGCTCCGTACGCTCCGTGTGTAAATGCGGCAAACCGCATTGTATACTCATAGAGTGTCATCTCATTACCGTTCTCTTCTTTCTTGCTTTGCTGATGCATAACGACCCTCTCGGTCGAGATTTAGAGGAAACCACTATCTTATTAAAATATGATGTCGTTGCATGGAGACAAATTACTTTTTATGTCTGATTTTGGTCTGATTGCAGTGATAAAGGCTAGGGGTTTAAAAAGAACCATATTTACATCTACCATTATGTCAATGTTTATAGTAATAAATAAATAGAGACGGAATATTATTATTATACCAATAATAATATTCCGTCTCTATTTATACAATTTTTATTATTAATTTTGAGGTTTCTAATGTGATGAAAAAGTACTCGATACGAATAGTATCGATACTTTTGATTCGATACCATCGTCGGCATCGATACTTTTGATGCGATACTGGTATCGAATACAGTATCGTTACTTTTATTTTTTTGCGTATCCCTAACAACAACAAAACACAGAGAATGACAGTATTGTTTACCTAGGCGTGACGTCATGCACTGTGATTGGTGTTTCAGTCAAAATGGCCGATTGCAGTATTTTAATTAATATTTTATTTTATTGAAAATCTTAATAATCTGAACCTTTTAAATAAAACTAAACCAGTGTTTTAAATTCTTTTAATATGAATTTTCCCCTAACATAATTAAATCGACGATTTTTGGATACTGTCGATCCATACCATTTTTAGTTTCGCTTTGCTTATGTACTCAATTTATATTTTTACTATGGGTAGAGGTGATAATAAGGTAATAATAATAATTTAAAGTTAAAGTTGCAAACTCAAATTCGAAATATAATTTTTGAAAGTTTTCATTTGTAGCTCAGATTTGTACAACAAAAACGCGATGCAAACGTCAAACGACGTTCCGTTCCGTAAGCTAAGATTTCGAGATATAATTTTTGAGTTTTCATTTGTAGCTTATATTCGTACAACAAACACGCGATGCAAACGTCCAACGACGTTCCATTCCGTTAATAGCTAAAGAAATGTCACTTCTTATGCATCAATGCATTCAAAGATATGAGCTACTTGGGTAAGCGAATGAATTACAGCAAACATGAAACGAAATGTGTTTGACAGCAAAGCTGTTATATAATGAAATTGAGAGCTACTGTTCATTAACTGCTCGTCGTAGTTTATAATATTATCTTTGTCCTAAGTAATATAGGTATTATCATCATTGATTACATACATATGTCTTGTTATTTACCTAAACGCCATCTATTGGGGTTTGTAAATGCTATAACATTATGAAACATATAACGTCATACGACTATTCGACCATAGATGGCGTAAAAGTCTAATTTTTCAATATTCTTATCGAATTGTGATATATGCCTCGGTCCTACCGAGGGCCGCAAATGTCATTATTGGTTGCGTCAATCAAGCTGTAGTTACTCAACGGTCCACTAGATTGCGCTACAGGTAACGAATTATAACAATTCGATAAGAATATTGAAAAATTAGACTTTTACGCCATCTATGGTCGAATAGTCGTATGACGTTATATCTTTCATAATGTTATAGCATTTACAAACCCCAATAGATGGCGTTTAGGTAAATAACAAGACATGTATGTAATCAATGATGATAATACCTATATTACTTAGTACAAAGATAATATTATAAACTACGACGAGCAGTTAATGAACAGAAGCTCTCAATTTCATTATATAACAGCTTTGCTGTCAAACACATTTCGTTTCATGTTTGCTGTAATTCATTCGTTTACCCAAATAGCTCATATCTTTGAATGCATTGATGCATAAGAAGTGACATTTCTTTAGCTATTAACGGAATGGAACGTCGTTTGATGTTTGCATCGCGTGTTTGTTGTACGAATATAAGCTACAAATGAAAACTCAAAAATTATATCTCGAAATCTTAGCTTACGGAACGGAACGTCGTTTGACGTTTGCATCGCGTTTTTGTTGTACAAATCTGAGCTACAAATGAAAACTTTCAAAAATTATATTTCGAATTTGAGTTTGCAACTTTAACTTTAAATTATTATTATTACCTTATTATCACTTCTACCCATAGTAAAAATATAAATTGAGTACTTAAGCAAAGCGAAACTAAAAATGGTATGGATCGACAGTATCTAAAAATCGTCGATTTAATGATGTTAGGGGAAAATTCATATTAAAAGAATTTAAAACACTGGTTTAGTTTTATTTAAAAGGTTCAGATTATTAAGATTTTCAATAAAATAAAACATTAATTAAAATACTGCAATCGGCCATTTTGACTGAAACACCAATCACAGTGCATGACGTCACGCCTAGGTAAACAATACTGTCATTCTCGGTGTTTTGTTGTGGTTAGGAATACGCAAAAAAATAAAAGTAACGATACTGTATTCGATACCAGTATCGCATCAAAAGTATCGATACTACTCGTATCGAGTACTTTTTCATCACATTAGAAACCTCAAAATTAATAATAAAAATAGTATAAATAGAGACGGAATATTATTATTGGTATAATAATAATATTCCGTCTCTATTTATTTATTACAATAAACATTGACTTAGTGGTAGATGTAAATATGGTTCTTTTTAAACCCCTAGTCTTAATCACAGCAATCAGACCAAAATCAGACATAAAAAGTAATTTGTCTCCATGCAACGACATCATATTTTAATAAGATAGTGGTTTCCTCTAAATCTCGACCGAGAGGGTCGTTATGCATCAGCAAAGCAAGAAAGAAGAGAACGGTAATGAGATGACACTCTATGAGTATACAATGCGGTTTGCCGCATTTACACACGGAGCGTACGGAGCTTGCGCTAGCGTATTCTCATCCCTGGCGCTGGGCGATACGCAAAACAAAGTAGGTCTGGTATCGGTACACCAAAAAGTATCGAGTATGTGACGAAGTATCGATACCTAGTAAAGTATAGTAACAAAAGTATCGAGTACGAAAATACTTGGTATCGTAACGAAAGTATCGATACTACTCAGGTATCGATACTTTTTGCGGATCCCTAGTTGTTGTGAATATTACTGATTACGCATTTGGATTGTTTTTTTTTTTCTTTTACGTGTGATTTATCGACTCCACTGTACTATAACAATGGAACCAAGCTTTGTTAAGGCAAATAGCTCAAATTTGCCCAGGATTGATGTATTAATGTTGGGCGATTTCCTCGCAACAAATAAAGAATTTTGCTCGCTGAGTTACGAGAAACGTGAAAACTTCCTTGTAAGTAAATTTTGTATTTATCTTTACCCTAGATACAACCAAACTAGATATAATCAAACTTTTTGAACTCGTGCGAGTTTATTTTACTTTCATAGGTTATTTGCACAATAAACTTGTCATTGTTTATTTTAGAGATGAGCTCCCTCACAGCTTGTATGTTGCTATTTTAGAGTTAATACCATGTTAATACCCGATAAAACTAGTACATTTCTGTAACTAAAAAACACCTACTAGTATAGTATTTTTCAAATTCAATTCAATTCAAATATTCTTTATTGTGCACCAAAACATATACATTTTTAATAAAAACAAATCTTACATAGAAGGATGAATTTAGTGTACAACGGCGGCCTTATCGCTTTCAGCGATTTTTCCTCATAGTAAACACCTAAAATCGGATAAATCACCAAGTCAGTGTGTATGTATTTGTTCTAATTAATTTCAATTATTTTAGGTCTTCAAGACCATCATATGGGGATGATGCAATCAGTTGTGTGCAACTAAAACGGGAAGGAAACATTTGTACAGTAAAGTGCAAAATTTGCCCAGAGCATAAAGTCCATGCAAAACTATATGCTGTTACATTGATGGTTGATGAAGATGAAGAAAAAGTAATATCAATCGAATGCCATGATTGTGTTGCTCCCCAGGGCGGATGTAAGCATGCCATAGCGCTGCTTATGTGGATCCATAGACGAAGCGAAGAACCTTCATGCACAGAAGTTCAATTTTACTGGCGGAAATCAAAGCTATCAAGAGTTGGCACTACCTTGAAATTTATATCTGCAAAAGATCTATCTAAAGGTAGCCCTATATTGCCTTCTAACTCCACAGTTCTTGAAAATTTTTTAGAAGAAGGCCAAAAGATAAAATATGACAACTGCGAGCTACTAAAGTATCAACAAGATTATAATTGTAATAAACTACTTAGCGTCTCAATGCACCAACTTGTGCTTACATATAAGGAAGAGTGTTGTGACTTATTTTTAAGTAAAATTAATTTGACTGTTATCTTTATAACAAGATTGAAACTGAAACCAGGGACCAGTTCAATAATAACCTTTGGTTTGAACTGAGGTATGGCAGCGTAATAGCTTCTAGAGCTTATGAAGTGAGTCGGTGTCAGACCAATGATGAGACTCTGATTTCTACTATCATGGGGGCGGGGGAGGGGGGGAAATAAGACGCACCAGCAATGAAACGGGAAATAATAAGTAAGAAACTAGGGAAAAAAATCAAGAATACTGGACTGTTCATATCCCAAAAATATCCAATGATAGCAGGTTCCCCTGATGGAATATGTCAAGATAGCATTGTGGAGATAAAATGTCCCATAAGCAACAAAACGTATCTCAATTATATAAAAAATGGGAAACACAGCAAGAAATGCTTTGCCCAGGTTCAAATGCAAATGTACCTAAGTGGTCTAAATAAGTGTTATTTCAGCATAGCAGACCCAAATTTTACTAATAAAAATATAGAAATTATATAACTTTTGATGAGCAATATATGTCAGGCTTGAAAGTGTTATTAAATTTTGAAAAAACTTATGTGTATCCATTGTTATATAAAAGTATAGAATAGGAAATAAAAATGCAGTAATTTCATTTGTGTTTTATTTAATAAGAGAATCTTGTATATTAATCAAACCACAAGCTATAGTTATCACATCATCAAGAACTTTAACCAAACTTAAGATAGGCATGTTACTATTAACACCTTGATGCTTGATTTTAATGGTGATGTAGAGACAGAATGTAGAAACGGCTTCAATGGTGATGTCATCTGATTTACTGAACTGACTATTGTTTGGTTAGCTTTACTTCTGAATGTTTTCCATGTGTGTACTTGAATTGATTTATCCAACATTCTTGGTGTTACTTGGGGAACTTCTACATTCTGCTGAACTGTAAAACAAATATTTTATTATTTAAGTGCAATGTTATAATTATGAACACAAATAGGAGATTACTAGGTCACAGAGAAATCTATGTAGTTTTGTGTGTACCAACAATGTACCTATGTAATAACACTGAGAATAAAATTAACTTTTTCAATGCTATATTCTAATAAATAAGTTAATATTAAATACCTGAACTACCGGATGCAATTTCTTCAAAACTTGATTGTTTTGTAACTATACATTTTTCTTCGAATTCCTTTTTACACTCTTCAAGAATCATAATTCTTCGTTTCTTAGCTATATAGGGTCGCTCTGTTGTGTCAGATGTTCGTGTTTTCCTGTCTGGTTGGCGTATAAATTTATGGGGCATACATCCTGGTTTCATACGTACTTGTGATACTGACCCCATCACATGATACTCCATATAATTTTCCATATCATTTGGCAACTGGAAAAAGAAAAGTAAACGATTAAAATTGTTATTAGGAATGATGGCCAAGACCAAAACAAACATAACCTCAATAAATTAGTTATTCCATAGCCTCAATATTTCAACTATTTCATATCAAACAAACATTTTAAGTATAAGATCTATCAATATATGATAACATACTCACATCAAAGTGGTCTTCACAAAAATAAAGTGGCGAATTCGTGACTACGTTGTTTCGCCGTGCGAGCTTTAACCAAACCATTTATCTCTTGTTCATAACTTGTTTGGAACATGTACAAACACTTTGTGTTTTTATTGATGTGTTTTTACACTGCAGTACTGCACACCACTTATAAACTTTGGAATTCATTTTTATCACACGAATTAATTGAATATTTTGTTGACTTTCTTCGTACGCATAGACACAATGACATGTTTACCTAACCGTGACGTCAGAGCCGACGCCATGACAGCTGCGAGCTGTTTGCGCGCAATATTGAAAAAATATTATCAAAATGGCTTTAAACTCCGTTAAACTTAAGTTTTTTACCGAAATAAAAGTTTTTTCGTAAATAATAAATGTGGACCTACATTACGGAAGAGGATTTCAAAATCTTTCGTCATGCCTATTTGGTACTTTCGGTTGATACGATAAATAACCATGTTCATTCTAATTTTTACTTTATCGCTATAATAATAAGGTGCTAGGGATGGTCACAATTCGGAATTTGACTGCACTACTAGTAGTAATCGCTACCAAACATAACATATTTCGCAACTGTGAAAAACAAATGGAACGAGAAAGAACAGCTGACCTCAGGTCAGTGACCTGTTTGAATATCTAGATATCTACCTCGGCTTGATTTACCAGAGCACTGTCCAATTGCGATTGTTTTCCAATTTTAGTTACCTAGAAGATAAGAAAAACAAGTTTACAGGTCATAGTAAAGCAACGATCTCTATGTAGGTACTACTAGATGGAGCGTTCCCAACAATCGCTCTGTTCCACGCAAGTAGCCACAACTCTTTCACATTCACAATGAAACTTGTGCAGTTACTACGCAGACATTTAATTATTACTAAATATTGACGCTACGGTTAAATTATGTCAATATTTAGTAAATAATTAAATGTTCTGCGTAGCAACTGCACAAGTTTCATTGTGAATGTGAAAAAGTTGTATCTACTTGCGTGGAACAGAGCGATTGTTTGGAACGCTCCATCTAGTAGTACATAGAGATCGTTGTAGTAAAGATAATATTTATGTACTAGAGTGAGTGAGTCAGGACTCGTGATTCTCACTGGGGGCAGGGAACTTTATATAATTTGTACAAGTTGGTTCGAGTCTGGATGTTATATTGAATTGTCCTTTCCTTAGGTACTTTGTTTCCATAACACAGAGATGTATATAGCTACATGTAATATTAATGACTCATTAAAGGAATTTATGGATCGGATTTGAAAGAAATAGGATCAGAAAGTACTGAAAAAGATACATTTGGTTATTTGAGATAAAATCCCGCCAGCCCATTTCCTCCATTTCGATAAAAAATATAGGATCACCTCTGAAGTATAACCTACCAAACAAAAAAGAAACATCAAAATCCATTCAGAATTGGCGAAGTAATCGCGTAACATACTAAAAAAAAACATACTGTCGAGCTGAGAACGTCCTCCTTTTTTGAAGTCGGTTAAAAAGAAATTCAAAGAACAACACACTGCAATAAGAAACATGGCGGGCATGGCGGCTAGGGGTGTGAATGAGAAGTATCTATGTTAAAGCAAGACAGGTATAACTGCCATTAGTTCGTTTCATATGACTGTTGTTACTATGAAAGTTGCGACAGATTGTAACTAGTTTCGTATTAGCGCCATCTGTTACGTAACACGTTCATGAACTCATTAGGTGATTACATGTAATGACATCTAGCGACGGGTAGTGTTACCACTTTTTACCTTCGCCACAACTAGAAATAGTGCACTAAAAACACCAGCGCCGTGCGGATTTTAGATAATACTTTTATAATTGGATAGCAAATGCGCCATCTAAGTTTATGCTACCAATTTTAGATTTACACTTTTTGTTCGGGGATTGCTTATCTTACTCTAGTATATATTATCTTTGGTCCTACTTATAAATAATCATACCTACAACTTAATATAATGATAATAAATTGGCATTGGATTGCGTTGGTCATCTTGCCTATAGTAAACACGAATGAAGTTTATAACATTTTCATAAATTTCAGTGTTTCTCAAATTGGATGGCTACGTTACCCCCCTCTATAGGTGATCGATCTTGTTAAAGGGGGCATGGCGACAGGCCCTAAGGAATCTTTTGATCCAGCACCTGTGTTCAGATGTTGCTCCCATCACCAAATGTCCGCTGGATAAAGTATATTACGATGATTCTGGTATAAATTCAGGGTGGAACCAAATTTCTAGTAGATATTGAAATAGTACAATAATAGAGACGTAATGGTCAATCTGCGAGAGATTGTTGTTATTTTTAGGTACGTAGGTACATTATTTTTGGGATCAGGCCACCACCAGTCAGTTTCAAATTTTCGGATATCTTTATAAGATAAGGAAATTTCAGGAAATGCGGCCTTATACATGCATTTAGCTCTGTGATCTGGATACACGTTAAAAAAAAAGGTATTTATTAAACTATTGAATTCATTTCATAATCATCATCGTCCGCCTGAAGGAGTCCACTGCTGGACATGGGAGTCTCCCAAGATGCTCCACTGAACCCGATCCTCTCCTCCTCTCATCAAGTCACTGACAGCCGCCTTACGCAGATCGTCGCTCCATTACGCCAGGGGGCGTCCGGCACTACGCTTGTCGCGGTCTCCACTCGAGAACACGTTTACCCTAGCGGTCATCGGTTCTCCGATAGATGTGACTAGTCCAATGCCACTTCAACGTACTAACTTTTTGAGCTACGTCGAAGACTTAAGTTCTCTGGCGGATCACCTCATTTCGGATCCTGTCCTTTAGAGAAAGTCCGAGCATAGCTCTTTCCGTAGCCCGCTGAGCGACCTTGAGTTGTCAGACTAGTCCCACTGTCAGTGTCCACGTTTCGGCGCAGTAGGTCATTACGGGTAGGACGCACTGGTTGAAGACTTTTGTCATAATCTAATTTATGACGTAACTTCTCAAATGCTGCCCAGCCTAGCCTAATTCTCCTGTCGGCTTTCTTTGAATTCATTTCATTGTCTGGTTTATTTTTATAAATAAAATAGGTATATTTCAATGTGCGCTAATACACTGATGCAGATACCTATCTAAAACAATGATATATTTTAACAACCGCACCATCATCCATTCACAATATCGTGCCTTAGTTAAATACATAATTATCTTCTGTTTTGTCTTCAGACTACAAACTCCTTTGTTATCAACTGCTTTGTCTTTGTTTCCTTTTCAATTGATAAAAATATGTTTATAATACGTTTAACTATCTGTGCCCGCGGCTCCGCTCACGTGAACTACAGTTTTTTTTAAAGGGTTGAAAATTACTTAGTGTTAATTTTGAAATAAAAGTTATTAAATCAGTATTTATATTTTTTACACTTTATTATATTCGATGAAGTTTGTTTTTTCTCTCATCTTAAAATAAATATTTTATCGCATAGCAGAAGCCCTAAATATACAAAGAGTTGTAAGTACACATAGACTACCACTACAACCATTGCAACCATTCTGAAAAGTGAACATGCGATATAAGTATAATTGTCCTGTGAGAAGTATGCTTATCCCCTCAATCTTTACCTTTCTCCCCCATAAGCCTAGCCTTCCTCATCCCCTTAACCTTAACCTGCTCCTTAATCCTACCCTTTATCCTCCCCTCCTCTGTCTACCCCTCCCATTCCATTCATACCCCTCCCATTGCATTGGTCCCTTCTCCTTGCCCTCCCCCTGATACTAATGATTCTATTAAGTAGGTACTTAAGCTTCATCCCCTAAGTTTCTTGCAAATATATTCAAGGTACACGCGAACTTTTCATTTTTATTTATTAGATAATAAATGATCCACCTACCATTTCTCGTCATAATAATGCACTTATATGATCATATGGTCTGCACAGTTAATTAAACAACTATAACGACATATTCAGATGGTCGGAAGTGACTGGGCACTTCAGAACATCTGGTACTTTAGTCTGCTGGCTTCACACACGCTAGCTAGATATACATCGAAGCGTCGTAAGGAGTGACGGATTCCTTATTGAACAAAACGTTCAATGTATACAGAATTTCGTTGAGGTTGGTGTACAACATGACTAATAAAGTACTTTGGTCAGGCTTGTTGCTCGAATGTTTCCCATTAAGTGTAATAACAGCCAATGTCGCGGTCGACTTTCTTGAATATATTTTTACTTTTCTTTCTGAATTTGACTTAAACTTGTACAAACACTTACCTACATTGTACTGATAAATATGACTGATTCTAAAAACTGCACAAGTGCACCAGACGATGCTTTTAAGGAGTTAGAAAAGTTTGGTAGATTTCAAACATTACAATATTTTTTGGTTTGTTTACCTTTATGTGTACTGTCTATGACGTTAGCAAACTATGTGTTTGTTGCTGAAGATGTTATGTACAGGTAAGTCCACCATATACATCACTATGTACAAAGGCAGAACTGCATTTTTATGAATAAAAGTCGTGGTGCATTAGACACGTTAAAATTGTATATTTGTATTTGTTTATTTTGCCATAAATTTAATGTCATTTACATAGGTGGAACATTATTATTTCGTAGTTGCAATATAAGCACTAGATGGGTATTCGCTGTTGCGTTTAGTCAATTTTCTCCTGTGAACTCTATTTTCCAGATCTTTGTCTATTTAGAAGAAATCAGCACTATAATAAATAGTCCAAGAATTTTTAAAACTAGATCCGTAGTTTCGGAAATTATCTAAAGCTAATGATAAAATTTTACGTCTTTATTAAATGAAGAAAATTTATTACAGGAAGTAAACTTGCTTATAAAATTCGAAGTGCATAGAATAACTCGCACATTCCATAGAACAATGACGTAACTGCAATTAAATTGTAGTTGGAATTTGATCTCTATTGCTAATACAAAAGTGTGCTTTATTGTTAATTGCCAGAGCTCAATTTTCAATTAACAGTAAGGCACAATATTCAAGCAAAAATTTAAGTACATCATTGTGTTACGGGTACAATGCGAACTGTTTTTTTTATTATTTTCAGGTGTCGTGAGCCTGAATGTGAAAATGGAAGTCCTACTGTAGAGTTACCAACATGGTGGCCCGAACACGTAGATGCTAAATGTTCAAAACCAATTTTAATAACTGAAAGTTTAACACCAAATGAAACATGTTCTAATTCATCTTTCCTCGCAGACTGGGTAGAATGTCACGATTGGATATATGAGACTAATAATTCAATAGTAGCTGAGGTAAGTCACATGGATGCGGTGGAGACGCGGTAATTAAGAAAAATATGTGAAGTGAAGTTATGTGACAATGAGGAATACAGTTATACGCGAGAAGTGTGGTTTGAAATAAGAGAAGTAACGAAGGTAGAGAAGGGTATGTTGCGTTGGTTTGGACATTTAGAGCATATGAGTGAAAGAAGTGCCGTGTGGTTTCCGGTAGAGTAGAATAGGACCACTCCAACTCTTCCCGTGGATGTCGTACAAGGCGACTAAGCGAATACATTATAAAACATCAATCAGCCCGTCTGGCCAGCGCGGGGAGTGTAGGCCAAATCCTCCGTCTGTCTCCGGCAGATGAGACAGGGTTGTGCTCCTGTAGTGGAGACAAAAATAACCTGATGATGAGTGAAAGAACAGTGACAAAAGAAATTAACAGCGCGATTATGGAAGGGAATACAACTACAGAACGTCCTAGGAGGACCTTCAAGGATCAAATTGCTGAAGTCCTCAAAAAGGTTGGGGGAAATGAATAAAAGGATGTGCATGAAAAGGTTGATGGATATCAGTAAAGCTAGTAAGGTGTGTCAGGATCGCGCAAAGTGGTGATACATCGTCTCTGCCTTGGTCCCAGAGGGGTCTAAGCATTACGTATTATTTATGTACTTCAGATTTCTTTTCAGCTCAATCTGGCATGTCAACCATGGAAACCCACTCTTGTAGGCAGTATACACAACTCTGGTATGATTGCTTCAATGTTACTAGCTGGATGGATATCTGATAAGTAAGCAAAGGCAAACAACTTTACTACAACCTTTATTTATATTAGCATAGAAACTTATGTTACTTACTTATTTGCCTTATTTATTGTTTCCAGAATTGGGAGAAAACCCACAATCATTATTTGCTCAGTCGGCGGCGCCATTGGTGTTATAAAAATTTTCCTTACTAATTATTATGCTTATCTCGCTGCAGAATTCTTGGAATCCTTCTTTTCGTCAGGACTTTTGACAGTCGGAGTTGTCTTGAGTAAATATTTGTATCTATATTAACGTCATCAATTGTACATGAAAAATACTTATCTTCCTCGCAGTTAAAGCAATTAACTGCATAGCTTTAAATCCATGAATTATAAAAATAAATAACAGGTCTTGGTTTTAACCTGAGAGAGTTTCAAGGGGACAGCCTGAGAGAACTCCATTGTTATTGTCATACGAGCAATATACGCACGGAAATTATCAATTTAGTGGTAGTAAGAACAATTTTCCACAAGGTAATGGGATGCCATGAATTTAATTCCTTCATTTTTCTAGTGATAGAAGTCGGTGGAGAATCAAAACGAGTGATAACAGGAGTAATTTTTTCATATGCAACCTATGTTGGTGAAGTCATCTTCGCTTTCCTCGCTATGGGACTGAAGTATTGGAAATACCTAATATTGGCTATTAATACTCCATACATTTTATTCATATTTTATGGAGCTGTATTACGAGAAAGCACCAGATGGCAAATGCTACGCGGAAAAATGACAGAAGCAAGAGATACTTTCAAGTCACATGCAAAAATGAATAATCTAAAAATTACTGCAAAAGAAATTGACGTAATTAGTGACGATGAATTAAGGAACAAGTTTAATGTTCAAATACAAAAGGAGAAAGAAAGCATAAGAGAAATCATACGTTCGAAAGAGATAATGACACGACTGTTAGTGACATCTCTTTGTTTCTTTACATCCGGATTTATATATTGTGGTCTTGTTGTCCATTCAGTTTATTTACCCGGAAATAAATACACGAATTTTGCATTGGCATCTTTAACATCCTTTCCAGGGGATTTGCTAGCATTTTACACGTTTAACAAATTCGGAAGGAAGATCACTCTACAGTGTGGTTACTTCGCTACTGCTGTATTCGTTGTAGCACAAGCGTATACACCCGACAGTAAGTAGGTATTAGGTAATAATGTTTTTGTTTTCTAAAAGTACCTAACTATATACAGTAAAAAAAAGACATAAATGTGCGTAAGCATATAACGTTACCTTCGAGAATTTTACAGGCACATAAAAATGTATAGTACGTTTTTATACTCCATGGTATTTTCGACGACAACTTTCAATTATTTGCAGATATATCATGGCTCAAAATATTACTATTTTTATTTGGAAAGCTTGGAGTAGTGGTTTGCTTTACTGGCATTTACACGTACAGCCTTGAGCTGTTTCCCACAAGTGTGAGAGGATCTCTTGTTGGTTTTGGGAATACAGCTGCCAGGATCGGAAGTATGCTAGCACCGCTTACTCCTTTATTGGTAAGATTCTTCAACACTCAAAATAAATATCAGTAACCCAAATAGAATGTATTATACAGTATACTTTTTCGCTTTATGTAGCGATAGTTTGTAGCTGGTAATTCTGTTTTGCCCAACAGTGGAGACAGGTCAGTGAACTAGCTAGGGTAGACTGCGCTAGTGCATTGTGGCTTCTTCGATCCGCGAGGTGCCAGATGACGTTACATTCGATCGCAACCTTTTTCGCGCGCGTTTTTGGAACTAGGTACGAGTACTGCACAAAAATCGATGTAACTTCGCCATTTTTGATCATATTTAAATATTTTACACAGTATTTGTTTTTTTTTACCGTTAAACATCTGTATAAGTACTTAACAAAAAACGTGACCGCACAAAATTATCTTATGACAATAAATCCATCAAACCCTTAAACATTAGCAATAAATTAATGATAGATATGTTAAAAATCTATCAGACTGTTTAAAATTATGAAAAAAAAATATATTTTTTTCCTTTAATTTTTACTGTTTCCTTTGACAAATATGACTAAACATGAAATCGGGTATTTTTTAAAAGTCAACTGCCCTGAGTCTGATAGGTTATAGGTAGGTTAGGCTGATAGGTTAATCAACACATGAAATATGCCTGGTTTAGATATTTATTAAACTAAATATATTTATAAACTTCTATCCTTTTCTACAATATTTAATTTCAGACAAAGGAATTAGCTGCATTACCCTCAATCTTGTTTTCGACGACAGCTGCCTTAGCTGGTCTGCTACTAGCATTCACGCCGGAAACCAAAACGCTGCCATTGTTCGACACCATCGCTCAAATTGATGCTTACAAGATAAAAAACACACAGCAAAAATGCAACGGATCTTGAAGAAATAAAATACATACATTATTTTTATTAAGAATATTTTGAAATCGAATTATGATCACATTTATAATTTGTTGCAATGATCCCGATATTCAGTGATATCACGTTTAAGATAGTGATAAAATTGGCAAATAACCGATATATTGATAGGTAGTTTAATATTGTTCTGAGTTAGATACCTACCCCGATATTAGTTACTGGTTAGGTATATACTCCTGCAGAGGAAAGGGACTGAGTTTCAAATGTTTGACATCCATTTGTTTTTTAAACACCTATAAATTTTGAAATTAAATCATACCTATATTTTTTACACTTTTTTGTCTGCAATGAATACTTACAACTTTCTAATTTTAAAATAAAATTAAGTCTCTTTGGTTATTATCTTATTTATAACGTGTCGTGAATTATTTAAGAAAATAAAATGATTATTTTGAAATGAAGTTACTTATTTTCTAACAATCTGTTAGGTATACAAACCAACTAGTTAGGTATACCATTGGTGTAAAGATTATCAGTGTACAGTCAAGGGCAAATATATGCATAACTCTCATAAAATGTATACATACCTCAACATTACCATTTCTACGGAAAAATACATAAATACTAACCCTAGCTAGTCAAAATGAACGGTCTCGATGAGATCTTCATTTCGGATGACAGCTGTCAAAATTAACAGCCAAAATTTCTCGGAAACTACTGAAGGTGGGGGGGGGGGGGGGGGGGGTCACCGTCAGGTCGTCGCCGTCTGTCCATCTGACCGCAGGGCGTCCCACCCTCCGCGAACCGATCCACGGTCTCCACTCCAGAACTCGTCTGCCCCAACGGCCGTTGGTTCTGCGACATATGTGGCCCGCTATCTTCACCTTCGTTCTTCGTCGGATCTCTTCATTACAAATCATATCCTTTAAAGAAATCCCTAGCATAGCCCTCTCCATAGCTCGGTTTGGAGCGATTTGGAACGAACATACATTTGATATTTGAAAATCTAACTCGATAGGTATACAAAAAATTTAATTCCTTATTTGTCGTCGGCGAGAAGGTTAAAACTTTTTCTCCTCTCCAGCTCGAAAAGGTCGCTTTTGGTGCGTAAAAACTCGCAGCAAAATCGCTTTTTGCTGCGAGCGCGTGAGTAAAAGTGGTTCGAATTTCGAACACCACCTTTTGGCGATAAGCTGGGAGATGTTCGTTTAGAACCTCATTTTGGCCTAAAAATGTTGCATGTTATTTATTGAAATTGAAGTTTAAAAATAGTACTATTGCCTGTTTAAAGACGGAATATTTAAAATATTTATACATTATCTAGTATTTACTAGTAAATATTAATATCGCTAACTTAAAAATATCATGTTTACCTCATTTTGTTTTATAAAAGTGTCAAGCAGTGCAGTTTCAGAACGCTACATTCAAATAATAAGTATTTTTTTTTTTCTCGCTGTTAGAGGTGAAAAGTTGTATGTTTCACACGAGAGCATAATTTTTAATGTCTCGTGCATTTAAATCACTCACTGTGCTCAGTAGTCTATAAGACAGCACTCGCAAAAAAAAACTTTGCTCACTTGTTGAACAAATAAACTACCTATTTTATGGGCGCCTCCGCGGGAAACGCGAATTTTTTTCCCTTTTCAAATATCGAATGTCTACATACTGAACAATTACCACTACATGCACATTGTTGTCCAATACAGTTTTTTTACCTATACCATAATATCGAAAAACAGATCATATGCAGAAAACAGTGACCCACTCGCATCGATTGAACTAACTACTGATTTGATTCTGACTCGGTTTTTATCATTGGTTAGGTCGTTTCTCAACTAAGGTTTTGAAAATTAGCAGAGTAATGATACTACCCTATGTGCATAGCCGGGACGATACAGCTACTGTGTAATATCTCACATATATTAAATTTCATCATGTGTGCTAACAGACAAAACATATTTAATCAAGCATCTACTTCATAGGTACTGTAGTTAGACGTCTTAATTGAATCGCCTACACGCACGACTGTTTGTTAAATTATGTTTTAGTATACATGTGTTACGTATCTGACAAACGCTGTTCTTAATGCCCCACGATAATAATGCAAATTAAATTTAAAATATAATAATTTGGATGAATTACTCTGGTGAAATATTTTGCTGTTGTTAAGTATTGTATATATGATAATTTAAATACTATAAAACTTAAACGTAAACATGTCAGTGACAAACCCGGATAAAAATGCTCGAAGTGATGTCTTTAAAGAAATAGAAAATTTTGGTAGATATCAGACACTGCAGTATTTCTTAGTATGTTTGCCACTGGTCATGGTAGCGATGTCGATTGTTAACTATATATTTGTTGCTGAGGACGTTGGTCACAGGTAAGTAACTTTTTGATGTAAACCGTCTGAAAATAGGTTGGTCGAAGACTCAAAAAGAAGTGTTTTTCCTGAATCTAAACCCTATATATAATATTAAATAAAAAATATTACATACATGCAAACAGACATGCATACATACATACTCGTAAAATTGTCTGATCCTAAACCAGGATTTTCTCCTGTGCTATGGGAATTATACAAGGATAGGACAAAGCACAAATATAACATCTACTTAGCCCTTGCACAATTGTATAAAGTTGTCTGTCCCCACTGGGAATCGAACCCACCACCTCTAGTGCTCGAGTCCAATGACCAAGTAAGACATGTTATTATACTTCATCAAAGCAGATGGACTGATGGCATAGAAAATAACTGGTGCTATTATATTTATTTGAGCCTGACAACTTGATGTTATGGCTTTAGAATATACTAAACTGTAAGGTCTAGCCGGTGCTGAATTTTTCAATAGATCTTAGCCAAAACCTTAAAAATAATTGGTTAAACTAAGGAGTACTAAGAAAAAATATCTTGAAGTTTCTGATTATTCGTTTTGCAATAGGTACGCGCTCTTTTTGTACAGATGCCGCGTGCTTGAATGTGAAAATGAAGTTCCGGTAGTCGAAATGCCGCTTTGGTGGCCAAATGGTACAGACGCCAAATGTTTCAAACCAGTCATAGATTTGGAGAGATACAATGCGAGCAATAAAACTTGTTCTAGTTCAACGTTCTTAGAAGTATCAGAAAAATGTCAAGACTGGATTTATGAACATGACAATTCTATTGTCTCTGCGGTAAGTTGGATATAGAACAAGTTTAAAATAAAATAAATCGAGATCTCATATTATCCGCCTTAGAAACCATAAGGGGTAAAATAGTCGGGTTCTCTACGCAAAGTCGATTTACAGGGCATCTGCCTTAAAGCCTGCGAACACTAAAACATTACCTACGGTACTGTATGTCAGTGGGACTAGTCCGAAAACTCAAAGTCACTCAGCGGGCTATGGAAAGAGCTATGCTCGGAGTTTCTCTAAGGGACAAGATCCGAAATGAGGTGATCCGCCAGAGAACTAAAGTCTTCGACATAGCTTGCAAAGTTAGTACGTAGAATTGACAATAGGCTGGTCATATCTGTTGGAGTAGGCGAGTTCTCGAGTGGAGACAGCGACTGGGCAAGCGTAGTGTGGGTCGCTGCCTGGCTAGATGGAGCGACGATCTTCGTAAGGCGGCAGGCAGTGACTGGATGAAAATATAACCCGAGGGTCGGGTTCAATGGCACGCCTGTGTCCAGCTGTGGACTCTTGGAGGGTAATGATGACTAAAACCCTGTCCCACTTCCCACTAATATTATAAATGCGATAGTTTGGATGTTTGTTACTCAATCACGCTTCAACCAATGGACGGATTGCAATGAAACTTGGCACACATATAGGTTAGGTCCTGGAATAGGACATAGGATAATTTTTATCCCGAAAAAGCTCTCATTCCTACGAGAAACCAAAAGTGATATCTATTTTGAAATTCAAGATGTGTAAATATCGAAACCTACCCGGACGAAGTCGTGGGCAAAAGCTAGTTTAACATTAGTAGTTCATGTCATAATAACATACATGCAGATCCGTTGAGCCGTAGAGGCGTAATCTAAACAAGTAGGTACCTAAACGGAAATAAGGAATAATCGAAAAAAAATATTGCCAATGAAATGTTGTGTGTTCCGCTATTTGTAAACTTTTTTTACTTGGCAATATCTAGTTGTAATCTCAATCACGTGCTATGTAACAGAATCTTATATTTAAACTACGTACCTACTGTGGATTATTAATCAAACAGTCAGTTTTATGAATGTTAACCAAGCATTAGGTATTGTTTATCTAGTTTTAAACCTTATTTATGGTAACATAGAAGAACATTTATCATGCTACATACCGTTCACGTAAGCATTACAGAATAGTACATAGAGACAGGTTGCAACAAAAGAACATACATAAACAATGCTCACGCCTTGGTCCTAGAGGGGAGGCAGAGACGATGTATCGCCACTATGCACTATCCTGACACACTTCACTAGCCTCTAGTATATATTATCTTTGGCCTTATTCACATTTATCAACCTTTTCATGCACATCCTTTTATTCATCTCACTGCGGAACCCAATTTTTCTGAGAACGTTACCAATTTTACCGTTTAGGAGGACGTTCAAAATTCAAGCATCAATTGGACTTTGGACGTCCTCCTAAGACGACCTGTAGGTAGCTGTAGTTCTTTTCACATTCGCGCTGTAAATCTCTTGTGTCACTTCTTTCACTCATACGCTCTAAATGTCCAAACCAACGCAACATTCCAACCACACTTCTCGCGTATCACTGTATTCCTCACCCTGTGACATATTTCACACATTTTTCATAACGACCGCATCTCAACCGCCACAATTAACAGCACCTAACAATCTTATAAATAAAATCGTAAACTTCGCGTGTCTGTACATTGAAGATATTTGCAAAAAAAAAAAATTGAGGGGTCTAAGGATAAGCAACAGAACACATTTCGATAATTTTTGAAATTTTTGTCTGTTTATCTGTTTGTTTGTGCACGCATCACATAAAAACGACTGAACCGATCTTGATGGACTTGTCACAGAAATATAGTGCTTAATTCGGTGTAACATATAGGCTTTATTTCATTGCTGAGTCAATCAAAAGTTATGCCAATTTATAGTTTTCGAAAACTCGCATACAACAAAGAAGTGTAGGGTGTCAATGCACGATGGAATTCGTGAGTGGTAGCGGGGGCGGGTATAGGTAGTACCAATGTAATGTATATGAGTTTTTGAAAACTATAAATTCGCATAACTATTGATTGAGGAGCTGGATCTGGAGCTGGATCTGGATCTGGAGCTGGATCTGTAGCTGAATCTGGAGCTGTTTCTGGAGTTGGATCTGGATCTGGATCTGGGGCTGGACCTGGATTTGGAGCTGGACCTGGATCTGGAGCGGGAGCGAGAGTGGGAGCGGAAGTGGGAATGGAGCCGATTCTGTAGTCCACGCGAGCGGAGCCGCGGGCACACCTATCTAGTAAATAAAATCGTAAACTTGCGTGTCTGTACATTGAAGATATTTGCAACAAAAAAAATTGGGGAGTCTAAGGATAAATAACAGAAAACTTTCGATCATATTTGAAATTTTTGTCTGTTTGTCTGGTTTGGGATTGGGAGATTGAGAGTCTGAGTGGAGTGGAGTGGAAGTGGGAAAGGGAACGGGAGCGGATTCTGTAGTCCACTCGAGCGGAGCCGCGGGCACAGCTAGTATGTAAATAAGAAACTATATTATGTCTATTGTCAGTCATCAAATTCATCATTACTTAAAATTTTCCTAGATAACGATCACCTCACAAAAATTATTAGACTACTACACAAATGGTTAGATCACTTTGTTTGTTCTGATTTAATAGGTATACGAGTAGTTTCACAAGAACATTACCAACTACGTTATCAAAATATTACCTACACTAAATACAATAAGTATAGTAGCTCTTTCAGTTACTCAAAGGTAGACTGGAGGAGATCCCTAAGTGGGGTCAGTCCGCGTTTGTATACAATTTTCTTACTGTTTGCTGTTAGTTTTGGAACAATAAACCGTTTACATACACGTGTATACAGATTACAACTCACAACATGATAAAAAGTTTATACAGGTGTTACAAATAAATAAACTTACCAGCATCGTAGGCACATCAAAATCAAGACAAAATTTAAAAGAAATGTAAAAAGAATAAAATATATTTAAGTCTATAAGTATGTATATGTTTTTTTTAAATGCCATATTTAAAACCTTTGCCCCATACAGGTGGTGGTTTTATTTAAATTGGTGTTATGTAAAATTGTATATCCAATACTACCTATACACTTTCCAGATTTACACAAACCTTTTTTTATAAATAGGTATACCTTATAGTAGGAAGGAAGGTATAACAGGAAGGTATAATTTTTTTTTAGTACTAGTTACTAAGTATATTCGTACTGTGTCTAGGTACAGGATAAATATTCAGTAGTGGTAGTACAATGATAAGTAATTTATTATGAGATTTCATTGAGTGCGTTAGATAAGATACAATTTAAAAGGCTTTAATAGCTTTAAATAAAAACAAACAGACTATTTCGGTTTTGTTTTATTTTATTTATTGTTGGGGTGTAGTAACCGATAAAGTGTCTTATTGCTATTATACTGCTGACAGGTCGGCGTTATCTATAATATTTTATCGATATAATTATAAGATCGAAAGACACGTGTAAAGAACATACGTGTAGAATTCCATTGTCTATAAAGTTTTCGAGTCTGGATTGACAATGACAGTTGAGATCAATGCAATAAACTCTATTTATTGCCAATATTAGAAACCAAATTGTATAGCTATAGAAAAATCGTTTATTTTCCAATTTTCTTTTTACAGCTTAATCTTGGATGTCAGTCATGGAAGGCTACACTAGTAGGTAGCGTTCACAACGCAGGTATGATTATCTCCATGATGTTCACTGGATGGATGGGTGACAAGTGAGATTGATCTGTTCTTTCAGTAGTTCAAATAAACCTTAAGAATGGTGATGTTGAGTTGAGAGTCGACACCTACATAGTCAATGAGCGATTCTCCAGTACCTCTTAAAAATAGTTCTAAAAACTCGTCTGACAGCACTGGCTGTATTATCAAAAGTGAAAGTATGTCAGAATAATGCTTGCAAAAACCCCTGGAGTAAGGTCATAAAATTGATAATAATTAAAAATTGTCATAGGAACAAAATAGACAGTCGATTGACAAATATAAAAAGTTTCTTAAAAAAAAATACTATACTCGTAGCTGAAATAAAAATATTTTGAAACACTTAGAACTTGTAATATTTTATTCTGAAAAGATTATATTTTTAATAACGAAGTCAAGATCAAATTATTGTCGTAAGCAGTGACGATTCGACTGTGTTAAAAAATATATCTATTTAATTCTAATAACATTATACTATTATTATGAAACTCATAGTCACAGTTAAGGACAATGCAACACCATGTATTGCCAACTTGAACAACTAAAATTTAGTACCTACTGGAAAATCGCTCCTGTTTTGACTCCTGACTTGAATTATTGAAATATTTTTCTTTGCTGATTAATGAATTAAAAGGCGATGTTTGTTTCAGAATCGGAAGGAAACCGACTATAATTCTTTGCATAGTCGGTGGTGCCATCGGTGTAATAAAAATGTTTCTTACAAATTACTACGCTTATTTGGTTGTGGAGTTTTTGGAGTCAGTCCTGGCATCAGGACTGTACACGGTAGCGATTGTTTTGTGTAAGTCCGCTTTATGAGTTGATATTAAATATATGTACTTATACCTATCTGAAATAGTTATTAACACGGTCGTGAACAACCATCAATAGACGTAATACCAGTGAGTGCTACCGTGACTGTACCACAGAATACTTCTCTATCTCTATTCCTCTCTCTTTTACATATTTCAGTAATAGAAGTTGGCGGAGAGACTAAAAGAGTAATGGCGGGAGTTATTTTCTCCTATGCTGTTTATGTTGGTGAGGTAGCCTTTGCATTTATAGCAATGGGTCTACAGTACTGGAAATCGATAATACTAGTCGTGTATTCACCCATGGTGTTATTCGTTTGTTATTTTTGGATATTACGAGAAAGCACACGATGGCAAATGCTGCGCGGGAAAATGGCAGATGCAAAAGATACGTTTAAAGCTCAGGCAAAAATGAACAAACTGAATATTTCTTCGAGAGAAATAGAAGAAATCGATGATAATGATTTAAGAATGAAATTTAACGTAGAAATACAGACAGAAAAAGAGAGTATAAAAGATATAATAGCTTCGAAAGAGATAATGATACGTCTTGCAGTGACTTCCTTTTGCTTCTTCACCTCCAGTTTCCTCTACTATGGGTCAATGGTACATTCTGTTCTTCTACCTGGAAATAAATACACAAATTTTGTTTTGGCTTCGTTGACATCATTTCCTGGAGACATGTTAGCCTATTATACTTTTAACAAGTTTGGGAGAAAGATTACGTTGCAGTGTGGTTACTTCGGTACTGCTATCTTTCTGATAGCACAGAATTATGCCCCTGAATGTGAGTTTCATGACAATACGACTATAATATTTAAAAAAAATTACTCAACATTTTAATCATAGTTCATCGAATCTATGACATCAAGAGTCAATCGTCCAATGAGAGTTCACTAAAAGTTATTTTCAATATAATGTCTATTGAATTTTTTAATATAACGATCACACTCTTCAGAAGATATAGGTACATTATCTGAATTGTTGGAAATAATTTTTAGGTAAACCTATTTGTTTTCCTTGTCTTTAATATCTTTTGTTTTGCTTACTTGGATAATATTTTTCCTTTCAGCGATGTCATGGCTCAAGGTATTACTTTTTTTATTTGGGAAGCTTGGAGTAGTGGTTTGCTTTACTGGCATTTACACGTACAGCCTTGAGCTGTTTCCGACGAGTGTGAGAGGATCTCTTGTTGGATGTGGAAACACAGCTGCCAGGGTTGGGAGTATGCTAGCTCCGCTTACCCGCTTATTGGTGAGACCTTCATTTTATTTACAATAAGCGACTTTCCTCTAGCTAGGTACTAAAGTTGGTAATACATGGCGTTGCATTAATCTCAGCTGTCATTGTCAATCGAGACTATAATAGACGACTCTAATGGCAAAGGTCACATTCGGTCGGTAGAATATTTTAAAACAGTTTTATTGTTTTATACTTAGCAAGTTTTTTGATAAGAATAGTTTCAGCCACTGCAGATATAGAAGTAAATTATTACTTATATTTCAAATATTAAGATCTGCAGTGGCTGTGTAAGCAACGCATTGATATTGTAAGCGGTCATAGTTTATAAATTATATGGGTACGTATATTTTTTTTCATATAAAAAAATTACTTGCTACTAATTAATTACTACTAAATTAATTACAAATTACTGTAAGTATTACATATTACATTATTTTACAGCTTACAGAGATGGCTGACCTGCCCTCTATTCTATTTTCTTCCACGTCGATTGTTGCCGCTCTACTTCTAAGTTTTACGCCTGAAACCAAAGTATTGCCAATGTTCGACACGATTGCTCAAGTTGATGCTTACAAAATAAAAACCAGTACAACTCCTTTGTAAATCAGATCACTTTATTCGTCGTTTTCTACGCATATAAAACAGTGTACATGGAGAGCTTTTTATATTTCAATCAATTTTATGAATTGTACAAAAAAATCTTAAAATGTACTGTGTTCAAATATAATAAACAGCGCAGAATAGACCATAATTTCTTGTTTTATTTTATTACAAATAGTGTCTCCTAGCGGATAATTTTTGAAGTTATGTTGTTTGAACTTGAACCCTACGCACAGAATATAAAAAAAATAGTACTATTCGTCCTTATGTTTGAATTGAACTTCTGATTTTTGAACGATATGATAATGTTAATTTCACTTTTGCCGCATTGGCCTTGCGTTCATTGGTTGGGCGATGGCATGCATACAAACAGACAAATCCAATCACTTACAATACAAGAAAACGGAGATCATATTTGATTAAGATTCAAGATTTTGAATCAGTTCATGCACGCACGGAAAATTCTATATTTTTATTACCTACTAGCTATGCTCGGGGCTTCGCTCGCGTGGACTACAGAATCCGCTCTCGTTCCCACTTCCGCTCCCTATCCCACTTCCATTCCCACTCAGACTCCCAATCCCAGTACCGGTCCCGGTCCCAATCCCACGCCCATTCCTACGCCCACGCCCACGCATTCTTACAAATGTAGTCCGAACTCATCGCAATCTGAATTGCACCGAACATTAATTATACTTCGTTGTTATATTGCATACCTACTAAGATACTCGTACCTATGTCTGCTCGCGTGTACTACTCACTCTAGGTCCGACTTCGACTACGACCCAAACCCCGACCCCGACGCCCACGCCCACCCCAGTTCCAAATGTAGTCCAAACCAATCACAATCTGAATTATAACGAACATAATCCTTTTACTTCTTTGTTACATTGCACATACTCGTACATACTAAGTAATGTATTAGAAAACAAAAAACTCCCATAACTTTTGACTGAGTTAGCCGATTGCGATGAAAGAAAGACTAAATGTTAAGTTAAGCCCCATGTTTCTGTAAAAGTCCATCAAAAACCGTTTAGTAGTTTTTAAGTGATGCGTGCACAAACTCACAGACAAATAGACAAAAGTTCCAAAAATGATTGAAATGTGTTCTACTACTTATCCTTAGACCATTCTTAGACCCTCCAATTTTTTTTTGCAAATTACTTTAATCGACAGACACACGATGTTTATGATTTTATTTATTAGATAGTAGATATCATTCATACATTTGCCTTACATATAAATAAAACATCACAGTGACAGTGAGTGACAGTGACAGATATAAAAATAACCTAACTTTATCGCGGGACATTTCATTGTTCAGTATTTCATCTTTAATTTCTAATTTCTGTAATAGTATAGTGTTTATATCAGAACTATTTTGTTAGAAATAGTCTAGTGATTGAAATATAAAATGGAAGGTTTTGAAATACGGACGTCAAATAGTAAAAAGGCAAGTACCTATACTTTGGCAAACATTGCATCGTGTCCGACGTAGAAATGAGGAGATTTTTTAAAAGTTGTCTATATTTACAGGGCAAAGGACTATTTGCTACTAAGAAATACGATCAGGGTGATGTCATATTGGAGGAGGATCCTTTAGTTTCTTGTCAGTTTTCATGGAACGCGGCCTACAGATATCTGGCATGTGACTACTGCATGCGGTAACTGCATTTTATTAAATTGAGTAATATAATCTTTAATTATAATATTTTTAAAACATATTATGTTCTAATTCACTATCAGGGAGGTCCGCAAATTTGAATCCTTTTTGTGGTCACTAACCTAAGTGTATTTTATAGTAGCTTTACTCTTGTGAATATGTTTTATTTGGCTAAAACCCTAGCATGCTATTTCATTTAGTTAACTATTTTATTAACTTATCTAAGTATAATATCCTGGGATGATAGCATAAGACTTCTAATTCCTTCTGTCAGATCTATATTAGTTTAGTAGTTGGTTTTAGTTTTGTGCTTGGTTTTATTGTTTACTATTTTCCTGCTACATAATATGTAGGTAAATATTGACCATTATTGTAGTATAAAAAAATGCAAAACATTTTAAAATATAAATTATGGAGTTTCACTAAGCAACCAGTTGTGCACTTTATGTACATCTATGATTATGGGATATTGTAGGAATGCCTGCTCTGCACATTGGTGACCCATTGGTTACGCTACAATGGTATGTCGCACGAGTGACAGCCACACACACTCAAATATTTGTGTACTCAAAAAAGCTGTGTCAGTGTAGGCATTTATACACTTCATTTGGGGCATTAGATTCTATAATAAGTGTACCATTTACCACAACCTTTCTTCCAAAAACCTATTTAATTCACTGTTTTAATTTCCAGGCCACTTGAAACCCCAGAGCAGAATGTTCAGCGTCTCTCATGCAAGCCTGACATTGTGCTGCCCTACCCCAATGCATTTGAGACCAACTTGGAGAACATAGCTAACTGTGAGCAGTGTGGAGCACTGTACTGCTCTGAGGGTTGCAGACAGCGGGCATTTGCTACATACCACAGGAGTTTGTGCTATGATACGAGTGATGCACAACATCCTATCACTGTATTGCTGGAGGCTTGGAAGTAGGATATTTTTTTTTTCATTTCTGATCGGAAAGTGTGTCAATGTTTTTATCTATACAGCAGGAGAAAAGTGCCTCTACAGAACTGCCTTTACGGCAGAACCTTTCCGAACAATAGATTCTGAAGAAACCTGGAACACTACCAGATGATGTGGTTTCCACCACTCATGCCAGAATCACCTTGACAACTCACTTAAAACTAACACATTAATTATGAAAATGTTTCACTTGGAATCACTGACTAAAGAAAATAAATCACATTGTTATTTAGATTCTTGGTACTTTCTTAGCTTCAAGTATTTAAAGCCTTAATTTTAACATTTCAGACAAATTCACTATCCACCAGAAACGACAAGCGTAATGCTTTTAGTACGAATTCTGGCTTACATCCAACATAGTTCAGACCCTGCAGGTACAGCAGCACAGATCAAACAGTTCTGTCATCGTACTGTGAACGAGGATGCTGAACTAGTTCACAAACTATTGGGAGAACAGTTCACTGATCAGTTGAATACATTGAGGGAACTGACAACTAATGTTATTAATGGAGAGCATGTGCAAGAGGTAACTATTAATTATATTTTATTTTTAGGGTTCTGAAGCAAAAGTACTTTTATAATGAATCCAAAAAAAAATGCAATTATCATAGCTGTAGCAAATCTTTTGAAACCAAAGAATTGACATTTGTACAAGGTGATGGTTGCTCAAAGTTGTCCCCACATGGCTGCTCAAAGTTGTCCAGCTTAATTCGGTATTGGAGTAAGTGGAGACCGCGGATCGGCATGCGCAGGGTCCACCCCGCCGGCCGCCACATCGACCGACGACCTGAAAAAGGTGGCCAGAAGTAGTTAGATGTGGAGGGCGGAGGAACAGCTGTGGAAACGTTAATTGAGGAAGGCCAGAAATGTCCAGCAGTTAACGTCTCCGGGGTGATAAGATGATGATGAAATCGTCATTTGTTACAGTTTCTTACACCAGAAGGTTTCTGCACATTGATGGCTTTAGTCGGCACTAACGGACAAGGTATTGGTACCAGTCCACTGGCTATGTGGGTGAATGCAGTCACGGACCTGACATTGTCTGACGATGAGAGGCAGCAGATAGACTTGTTTATTGATAAGTTGTATCAGTATGTTGAGGAAGGTCAGTAAATAAAATAATTTTATACTGTGCTATATTGAAATTAGACAGGATAAGACCATGCACCATATTGCATGAGAGTGGCTTGAGACCATGCAATATCCATATTGGAGATAGCTGGAGGAGGCACGTCGAAACCAGAAATTTTACAAATTAAAATAATTCAAACTAAATTGGAAGCAAATTAAAGAATATATTGGGAAATAAAGGCTATTTTAATTGTATTTTAAGACAATGTACAGATATTAGTATATGGTACGATCGCCTCATTGGCCTTGTGGCTTAGTTGTTGGACTTCAGGTTGTGGATTCCTTTGACTCCTACTATGCACAGACAACTTTAGACAAGTTGACCTGGTCTGGGTGTTACAATGTGTGACTTGTCCCTATCCTTGTCTAATCCCCATAGTGTAGGAGAAAATCCTAGTTTGGCATTAAACACATATAATGTATGCTATATGAAATACTAGCTTATACTCGCGACATCGTCCGCGCGTAAATAAATATATCAGTCAGGCTTCCGTAATAAAAAGGTTGGAATAAATCGCGTTTAGCGATACGACCGCCTAGATGTCCATTTGTAAGCTACTTTATTATTGTATTGTTATCGTGCAATAAAGAGTAATTGAATTGAAAGGTATGCAGGATATAAGCTCAGTCAGTGTATTAAGTTTCATCAAAATTCGTTCAGCCATTATGGCGCGGTTGTGCAACAAACAAACCAGAAAAACAACCATTAGTCAGTTTTTATAAAAAAACATATTGTAACATGTTCATTATCATTTCAGAGTCTGGCACATTCCTAAACACAGAAGGCTCAGGTCTCTTCCAGCTGCAAAGCTCTTCCAACCACAGCTGTTCTCCGAACGCCGAGTCCACCTTCCCGTATGGCAACCATAGAATCCAGCTGAAAGCCACCAAGCCCATCTTGCCCGGGGACGAGATATGCATCAGCTATTTGGACGAGTGCTCCTTGCAGCGGTCTAGGCATTCGAGACAAAAGGTATGTTGAACTTATTCTTTATTCATCATCATCATCATTAGGTTATTTTGGTCTCCACTGCAGGAGCACAACCCTCTCTCATCCGCTGGAGACAGACGGAGGATTTGGCCTACACTCCCCGCGCTGGCCAGACGGGTTGGGGAGGCCTGATTAATGTTTTATAATGTATTCCCCTAGTCGCATTGTACGACATCCACGGGCAGAGTTGGAGTAGTCCTATTCTACTCTACCGGAAACCACACGGCATTACCACCATATTCTTTATTGATAAACGTTAAATTGAATATGAATGAATGAATATAGCCATTTATTTCAGACTGCTTTAGTAACAAATAAATATATTAATTTAATCTAATGACATCAGCAATCTGTGTGCCTCCCTGGCAACGGCCTCCCCCATCTCCTTCCATTTTTCTCTGTCGGTGGCTAATCGAGTGCAAGTTTTGCCTGCCATTTTTACCATGTCGTCATGCCACCGTCTGAAACGTTAAATTACAAGTATTTATATGTGAGTAACATTTTTGTGCATACGCAAAGTATGTAACGCAAAATTCTCTAATTTTTTACACCACCTACCAGAGCACAGTAACGCCACACCTGCCCAGTCGTGGTTTCCTATGGAGAACCAAACTAAACACATAGATAAAACGTGATTCTTGCGTTCCCGATATTGCGGCGCAGTTGCTTGCCCCATGTTTACTGTAGACTGCTGTCACACCCTCTACCCTCCATAAGCGAACAGATGTAATTACCTATTATTACAGGCGTCTACCGAAGTCTGTGTCCGGTAGAAAAGAGAGGGTTGTTCTCTTGCAGTGGAGACATTCCACTGCAGGAGAACAACCCTCTCTTAACTGACTCAAATAACCTGATGATGATGATGAATAAATATAAGTATTAATTATGAAATAATTTTTTGATTCTTTTTTTATTTTTTAATAATGAAAATAAAATTAACTTATCAAAATTGCGAGTATATAATAGGCAGGATGCTGCACCCAGCGCAGTCGAGAGTGGGACAACGTTGTACGTTAACAACATAAGTGCTTCTCTTTCTCCTACACTATGGGAATTGGAAGGCGGCGCCAGCCCAGTAATGCGTTTTGCCAGCCGTGCTCTGATTTGCGGGCGACGTTAAACTGGCTGGGGAGGTGAGTGTCGCTTCTCTAAGTAGTAATATTTAATATTCTCTGCTGCTGTGGTGGTGTGCGGGCTGAACAAGGAGCAGACAAATTTGTCTGTTCTCTTTTTAGTTACAAACGCATAGAATATAATATTTCCATCCTTTTCCAGGAGCTGGCCCAGAACTACCTATTCCTGTGCTGCTGCGAGCGATGCGTTTCACAGGCCTCGGAGCCGGAGTGCACCAGCGAGGAGGAGATGAGCGACGATGACGCAGATACGGATGACTGATGCACCAACCTGCTGGCGTTCTGCCTGCTGGGCTTGTGACATTCCTAAAGAGATGAGGTAGATGGCCCGGGAATTAAGGATGCCTTTTGAGTGGGTGGAAGATTCGATGGATATTATTACGGCCTTAACTTTTTTATTAAAACTCAATTTAGATTTTTAATTCAAGATTTACGCGAGCTACTCATATGGATTGCTGAAACAAACACGGATGGGAGTCTTTATACTCTGAGTATAGAGGTCCCTCTACTGAAGATAGACCATCTGGTCTTGCACGGTATTGATGTGTTGTTCGATTTGTTACGTGTGTATTTCGTAGTTACGAAAAAAAAACCAGATTTTTTTACATCGAACGAAAATGATGTCGCATTCATCCTCCTTATCGACTCAGCGGCGGCTGAGTTGCTTTGAGGTCGTTGCAGTCGACTTATGTTTAGTAGAGTAGACAGGTGTAGCCACTACGGCTATCAGAATGGCACTCACAACGGGTTCGAAACAGGTCGGATATAAGTCCGCTACAATAATTTACGTAGAAGTTCTCATACAATTAGAATTAAAAAGGGTTTTATTGTTAGCCTTTTAAGATATAATTGCACCAATCGATGAAAACAAGTGTTGCTCTTGAGAATTTTTAGAGCCATGGTTTCACTGCCTATTTACTTATGAAAACGTAGTAGAGATGTGAGTGTGTCAAATAATATAGAAGAGTAGTATTCTGTACGTTTGGTTCGGGAAATTTGTAATAAATTCCATACTGAATGCCCCTGTAATGGCTCTTATCTTAGGGGGCCAGGAACACCTTTGGGATCTTTTGTGCCAAACCCCTGTCCACCAACGGTGCTCCGAACCGATTTCGTGGACTTCACATACGCCTTAGAATTTCTTCTTTGGCGTTTGCAGGTTTCCTTACGTTTTCCTTCATGAACAATCGCTTACTTCGCCGATAGTAGGATAGTATAATGTGTATTCCTTCACCAAAAAACCTGTGGCGTTATACCCATAATGGCTGGCTCACTACGTATTGTTAAACCCTATACTTTAGTCCCAAGCAAAGTCGCGGGTGGAAGATAGTAGTAGATCTTCCTTGATAGAATCTGAAGTAACAGATTTCTATATTGTCATTAATAAGATTCTTGTAGCAATGTAGACTAGTAGGACCAAACTAGATATTTATTTCTTTACTATATATACCCCTATTGCATAAATGTGTAGGTGTATTCTTGTAGTTCTGAGACTATTATATAATTAGTACCTATTCCTATTTACACAATGTACTATTAGTAAATCTTCTCTATGATATATCGTCCTTGTGACTGCGAAGGGTCAGATGTCAAAAAAATCCCGTTTTCAAGTAGTAATGCTAAACGTAGGTTATTTACCGACCGCCTCGTTCGCTTAGTGGCTTGGTCTATTGGACTCGAGCACCAGAGGTCGTGTGTTCGATTTCCACCGGGGACAGACAACTTTGTGTAAGTTGGGCCCGGTCTGAATGTTATTAATTAGTTGGTGAATTGTCCGATCCTTGTTTAATTTCCATAGCACACTAGAAAATCCTGGTTTGGGATTTTATGTATATGTGCAATATTTACCACGGATTGGCACGCGCAGGGTGGGACGCCCCGCTGCCAGATGGACCGATGACCTAAATAAGGTGGCCGGAAGCGGCTGGATGCGGAGGGCGGAGGATCGGGTGTGGTGGCGTTCATTGGGGAAGGCCTATGTCCAGCAGTGGACGTCTAAAGGCTGACATGATGATGATGATGATGATGTGCAATATTTATTTATATTTAAGAAAATATTGCTGTCGTAGTTTTGATAAAAAAAAAGAGCTCGGCCGTAAGTAAATGTCTTAATTTTTAATTTAACTTATTTTCAGGAAACTTACAGTTTAGACTTACTACATATAATCTGAGATACAGAATATAATATAATTATTGTCAAATAAAATATTGACAGAAAATGTTTCTACATATTTTTAGAATAGTTTTATATCTGTCTTATGTCAATAACTCCTTTGTTGTCAATAAGTTATTTTTATTTTCTGTAAAAACGGTTTTTTTACATCCGACCCTTTGCAGTATCAACTACCATATAAATAATATATTTATTATACCTTTTCAACATATAGATCATCTGATCTAAATACGGCCTAAATATACATTGAGAAAATGAGCTACTGCTAAGATGATCTAAGAATGTACTACGAAGAACTGTGACGCTGTGTTTGACTCGAAAGAATGGTTAATATTTAGCGCTCCAGGCGCTTTTAAAATAAGTTTTTTGGCAATAAGATATTTAAAAAAATAAAAGCATCGAATAAAAGAATTTGTAAATTAAATAAAAATACTGTGATTATTAAATTAATGAAAAAAACGGCCTAAAATTTTATGAGGAGCTACATTATTATGAATTTATGTGTATTGGTAAGAGTTCGCGAACTGGGAATATTGTTAGTATATAAAAAGCTAATTTTGGTAAAACGGCCTAATATATTGTAGTTACGTAGCTTACCAATTAAAGTTAAACTATAAAGTTATATAAAAATATACAATTCAATAAAATGTTAAAGATTTGCTGTGATTAATATTGAAAATTATTAATGGAAAACATGTTAAACTTCTACAATATAAAAGTACATAGAATATAATATGTAGGTTAACTAGTGATGCAGTCTTCTTGTAGGACTAGGAATTGGATAAGTAATTCAATGCGCTAGAAATTTCGTATTCAGCATTGAATATTGCAATTAAGTGGTTGAAAAGTTTACAGAGAATGTAATAATATATAGCATTATTGTTGCTTACTGTAGCAGTAGAATTAGACTAAATTCTAGACGTAGAAATATACTAAAGGGATGGTCAATTCGAGATGTCAAATTAATCACTCGCTGAAGAAAGTTACTATAATCTTTATAGTTGTAAATCGCGTGCAAACTATCTTATCTTTTTAGGGGGCCAGGAAGACCTGGCGACACTTCGACCCTTCTGGATCTTTTGTGCCAAACCCCTGACCACCAACCACCAACCACCACCACCACCGATTTGGTGGACGTCACATACGCCTCAGAATTTCTTCTTTGGCATATGCAGGTTTCCTTACGATGTTTACCTTCACCAAAAAGCCTGTTGTATTATAAGTAAACCGTACTTAAGGCGTGCAAACTAAAGGTTATCTAGACAGATAACATGCCATGCCAATTAGACATGCCAATTTTCAGTCCCGATCTCCAGAGTTGTAATCACAGAAAATTTGCAATCGCTCAAAAATTGCTCAAATTTGGTGCTGTATAATCTTGAGTGGTTTCTAATGATTTTTTGCAGCACAAAATTGACAAATTTGTTGGATTTCGACATTTTTTTGGGGTGTCAGTGGATGATTTAACATGCGCAGACTACGCGATATTCTTCTCTATTTATGAACAATCGCTTTCTTCGTCGATAGTAAGATAGTATAATGTGTATTTTGAGTGTGATAAATAATATTAATAAGTTAGTAGATGTTAAACATTGGTGGCTAGTGCCAATTGGCTTTTATTCTCAAGTAGTAGTAGAAACAAAATAGTTTGAGAGTAAATAATGTTAGATGAAAATTGTGCCAAACAGAACTTTTTACTCAGTTGCTTTGTCAATTACTGTATGGATGATAATAATATGTGGGGACTTCTCACACACGGCTATCTGATCCCAAACCAGGCAGAGCCTGTACTGTGGGTGTCGGACTACTGATGTACTCTTACATACATAGATAAATTACATCTAGACACAAGGCAAACACAAATGCTCGTTATACAAATGTTTGCCCAGGACGGGACGAACCCGCGACCCCGACGGACAATATATCTGTTTAATGTATAAACTGTAAAACTGGGGGCTTACTCTGAAAGGATTTCGACTCATTGTCGTACTCTACTCGTACTCTCTAAGTGTTGTATCATATGTAATCTGATAATCATTTGGCGTGTAACTACGATAGACGTTAAACACTTATCAGAATATGTTGCATGTGCCGTTAGAGAGTATAAATGGCGTTTTACTTCGACTGATACTATCCGAAGTCCTTACAGTCTTGACCAGGGGTTCAGGCCAATTTAATTTACTGCATTATTTTACCCACGTGGCATAAAAACACTGTCATCGCGACGAGCGATGGGATACTCCAGCGTTCATAGCCAATATTTTTACCTCAATTTTAAAGAATAATTCCCATAAACTATGCAAACATGGTTTGGTTTATACTGATCTGATACGAGAGAACACTGCTGAGTGTTTTTAGTGAATTTATGATTCTTAATACTAAAAAATCAGATTGGCATATTTTTGCCATATCTCTCAGTTTACTAAAACGCTTATCAGCCTTCTGTCTTATCTGGGCAATTTACTAGATTGCTACAATTACTATGTTTTCATTGTAATAATTTTAATTCTTTGTTAAAGCATTTATTATTTGATATTTAAGTAATATTTACATGGTTTATGATATTTAGTTTGGATTTACTTGTAACATGTGGTTATGACGATGGAATCTTCAGTGTTATTTATAAGATGTTTCTGTTTAATGTTATCTAAGCGTGCTTTTGTTGTAAAAAATATATAAATATTATAAAAACACATGTGATTTACCTTCCAAAGTATAACAACTGGTGAAATAAACATACCAAACCCAGCCTCTTAGTAATCGCGTTTACAAATATACCTAACCAGCTTCTGCTCTGCGGCGTTACCCGCAGTTGGTCGGTTTTCCCACATATAGTATGTTAAAAGTTAATGTTACTCCAGACGTATTCACTATTCGCATTTTTAAAGATTAGTTATACACTCTAGTATATATTATCTTTGGTTATACTTAGGTGAACGAAGAATTAAAGTCACCGACATAGTCTCACGGATTAGCAAGCAGAAGTGGCAGCCCACATTTGTCGTAGAGAAGTCGGCAAGTACCGAAAACATCGAGCCGACGACCGGTGGGGCAGACGAGATCTGAAGGAGACCTAGTCCGGTAGGCACAGTGTGGGGCGCTCCACCGCTAGATCGGAATCAAATTTTGATAACCTCAAGAGTCTATTTGACAAAGCAAAAACCCATTTTTACCACTGTCAGATTACAACTGAGATTGACCGACGAACTTTAAGAAGGTGGCCGAAAGCTGTGGATACGGAGGGCGGAGGACCGGGTGCGGAGACGTTTAGTGTTCAGCAGAGGACAGTTATAAGCTAATAATGATGATACTTAAGTGTCATAATCAGCCGAACTACGTCCACTGCTAAACATAAGCCTCTCCAATAGAATGCCACTTTGGGTGGGCTGTCCATTGGGGGTTTTGCCATAACCATCATCACGCTGCAGGTGGATTGGTGATCGCAGTAATGATCTTAATATACACAAGAGAACGCTGCTGTCTGTCCCTCGTGCAGTCGTTTAGTCGTCTTGACGATAACCACGGAAAGAACGGGGGTGGCCCTTTTCTAAGCCGGGAACCACACGGCTAAGATGTATGACACTTAAAGGTCATACCATGAAGGAATATAATTTACGCACCTCATAAATCATGTCAAAGTTTTTACCTTCATGATTAACACTAATTTATTAAATTAGATAACAGGTGATTCATCTGTTACTTATGTTAACTTTGAGGTGACTTATGAGGAGCGAAAATTATTTTCCTTCATGGTATGATCGGTAGGTGTATGTCATTTTAACCTACAAGCTTTACAAACATGCGCACCACGAATATGTGACCAAACGGTGCGATCCACCTAAAAACCTGTAATTTATGTATTACTTGATATATTACTTTGACATTTTACATACACGTACTCGAATTTAAAGGCTATCAGAGAAAGGAAAAACGATAGTTAAAATGTTTCGTAAATCATCAAAAAATATCGAATTTAAAAATGTTCAAATCTCGCTACTGTATATATAAAAGAAAACTGTTATCTTAACAAAAATATGTTAAGGAATATAAAACATGACTATATGGCAATATAGACAAGTTCATATTTTTTTTCTAGACTTACAAAAATTTACTACTATCTTGATCTTTTAAGGCTTGGTATAATAAATATATCAGCATAATATACCTATATATACATATCATCATCAGGTTATTTTGTCTCCACTACAGGAGCACAACCCTCTCGCATCTGCCGGAGACAGACTGAGGATTTGGCCTACACTCCCCGCGCTGGCCAGACGGGTTGGGGAGGGCTGATTGATATTTTATGTATTCCCTTAGTCGCCTTGTACGACATCCACGGGAAAAGTTGGAGTGGTCCTATTCTACTCTACCGTAAACCACACGGCACCATATATACATATGTGTTTTTTTAATTAACAGTGTCAATAAAACTGGAGTAAAAAAGGTTTTACAAAATTCGTCATGATTGAAATCTCCATTCGAATATCAAAATGTTATATTAATTTAACATCTTCCGCCTCGATGCGAATTGAAAAGAGCCATCCCCTCCGTTAGGAACTTCGATACACTTTCATTAGAGAGTTTCCTTCAAAAGCGCCATTTTATCCTGCGTGAATACAATGATATAAATGAAATAATTCATAAAGTCACTCATTAGAATAATTAATTTCAATTTTAAGTATTTCGTAATATCTGAGATCTTTCACTTTTGGGAGTTCACTGCCATTTCATTTCATTTATGAAAATCTTTAACATTTAATAAATTTAAGTTTCACAAAATATACCAAATATTGAATAAATAATTAATTTTCGCTACGCAAGATGTCATCCGATATGATTTGTTTTGTTATAGGAGGTTGTTCCTGCGATTTTGGATACCAGTTGGTTGTGTATTGTTTTTCCCAAAATAATGTATATTTCGAGCTTTGGTGTTTAGTAGTGATAGTATATTATGCAACAAGTGTCTATGCGTGTGTACACTATGAAGGATATATAAATAAACGTGACTAAGCTGATCTTCTTAAATCAGTGAACTTCCTAGCCTAAACTTTACTACAGCTTACTATCAACTTTAGTAAGGGAAGTCTGTAACTATATTAGGACCAAACGGTCGGCATTACGGTTATTTAAATACATCCGCTAAAAAAAATTTCTGAGTGCAGGGAGTTCGGTACTTCGACCTGTCGCGAAGTTATGTCTGCCTACCAGGCTTTTTGGGCTCAGCTTGACGTGTATGACACCCATGCCAAGTGGCATTGCTCTACTCAAAATTGTCATACTTTTGCCGAATAGAAAACGGACTATCTCGAATTGCGGCGAACTTAACTCTCCTTACGTGTGTGGTCGGGTAAAAATGGAGGTAGGGAAAATGAAAACGTTCGAGTGACCTCAGTGGGAAGGTCACTTGAAGGTTTAAGTGCGTACTCAAGTTTATTATGTCCCAGATTGAGAGGTTAACACGAGTTGCTTGTTGGAAATTGTTGTTAAATTAGTTTGTCACTATACTATATCTGCAGGGGGTAGTAAAATATATATCCAAGAAAGCAGCACTATATTTTGTGCAAATTAAGGATTTTCGGGAATGGAGAGTACTTTTACATTACAAAAGTTACTACACCAATTTTGAGGGATTTATATACTTACTTTTATTTCGTTTGTAAATATATTTTAAATTCTGCCATGTTTTACATTTCTCATTATCGTTATTGTCATTATTTCGTTCATTATTTAAGTGATTGTGACATCTCTTGAATGTTTTTTGCGTTTACGTTGAATAACGTAGGGTTTTTGATTTAATTTAGACTAGGTACCTACTGTTATATCGTTTTCTCGAGAACTCGATAATTACATATATATTTTTATACAATCATACTACAATTAATCCTAATAACAATACTAAGATGTTATTTTATTTATTTCTTGGTTTATAATACCTAGTAAGGTTTCTATTTAATTATAATAATTGCACATTAATTGTATACAATAATAAGTAAAAATAGGTGTTGAACGGTATATAATATCACAGGTTTTTCTATCTGTTATAAAAATAAATATTTTTGACAAATGTAAAAAAAATTACTTACACAAAGTACTAGGTTTTTAAATACGAAAGCTTCGGTTTTAGTTAAATTGTGTCCATATTTTCAATTTAGCAATCCCTGGCACCACCTGCGCTGACCTGTTGGTCTCTAAGGATGTCAGTGACAACAATTGTCGGATAGGGACATACAATGAACATAGTACATAAAGTAATGTTAAAAAATAAAAACATTAAAAATGTTAACGTTATGAATTTGGAAAACATAAAAAACGCCCTTTAACTCCCATAGTACAGGAAATTCTTGTTTGGAATTAGATAAGTGTACCGTGTTTTTGGAGTTAATATTAATGTCAAGGGAAATCATAAATCCTGTTAAAAAGAAATATATTTCCTTCAATACGGAAATTTTCCGTAACAAGGATAAAAAGAAACCTTCAAAAAGTGCAAATTCGGCAAAGTAAATTGAATCCCAAAACAAACAAAGACTTACCAGAAACATCGCTAAGCACTTTAACGTTATTATCCCTAGACATCAAGTCGCATTAAATTTTTTATTCATTTTATTTTCGCGGGGTCAGGCAGGAATTCATACAATGTCTTTGATCTAAAGCGAACGGGAAAAAACATGGACGAAAATGCACTTCAACTGTCTTCATAAAAGGGGAAAAATATAATTTATTCACGAGATAATTTTCTCCTCCCCCTTTTAAGGAGATCCACGGACGTTCTTTCTAGCAATTGAGGACTTATCGCTGAATAAATGGCGCTACAATTTTAGATTTAACTAGTAATTGAGTTTCTACGGGTGGTAAAAATGGGTACCTAGGTTTTTACCACCGGAACTAGGCATCTAACCTAGTGCTGTTAGTTGTATTTTACAATTTCCGTAACAATAATTTTACAGTGTTTATTTCTAAAATGTTCTCTAGATGACCAATTATCATTCAGTGACCAAGTGTTGGACTATATCTTTTTAGTAGTAGAAGTCCCTTACCGCTCGGCCACGAATTTTAGCTTAGCGGGACGCGGCGCGGTGAGCGGCGCGGTTTCGGCAGGCGGAGGGTTGGCCGCTGATTGCGGCGCCTCGTGGCGTGCTGCTAACATTTTTGTACATTTGTTTTCGCCGCTCGCCGCCCCGCTTCTAGCTGCCGCTGGCAGCGGCAAGGTCGTGGCCGAGCGGTTAGGCAGCACTGCTGCCGCAGCAGTTAGGTGTGATAGTTTAGTACCTGTAATTAGAGTTAGGTCCCGATTAAGCCGGTCCCAGATTGAATTCCTACTCAGGTATGAATGTTTAAACTAATATGTAGAAAACATTTTCTCAAATGCGTATATTCTGACCCGTATACTTTCTTATGAATAATTTAATATAAAAGTCGCTAGATCTAGCGCCTATCGGGCTGAGTTGGCAACAATAAGACACTTCGTTTGAAGTAGGGTGGGCACGAATGAATGTTTACACTGTGCCGGCCTAGGATTCACTACACCCCTCGGGTAGACTTTGTCCGGTCTTGCTGTTGAGATGTTATATCTATCTGTTGTCTACATATATCTCTCGCTTAGAGACTTTATTAAGGTAAACTTGATTATATCTGACTTTGAATTGGTCAAGTACCTACAAGTGTTATTTTAACGTTATTAGCATATTTAAGTAGCAAAATTTAGACAACATTAAGTTGTAGAATTCTCAAGAAAGAACCACATTTGATTTTGTAAAAGAGTCGAGCCACTTTTAATGAAAGGAACTTTGTATTGTAACCCCGAAACTAATTTGTCTACTATATTTAAAAAAACTTTAATATTTGATTGACGTCATTCTGGATCATTCTGCGTCACGAAGTATCGAGTGTAGAGGCTCGTATTAAAGAAAGCTTATGTCCATCAGTGGTTAACGATAGACTGGTAATGATGATTTACGATAAAATAGACGGATTCTTTTTCTGTGTAAGGAGGTACTAATTGTTCGTAAGAGAACGCCCATCAAGATCCAACCGAACCTTATATTTGTCAATCCATTCCCTATGCATTCCATCTGATTTCAATCTGTTAGACGTCGACCGAACAAAATTCCTGTAGCCAGGACAACCGTAACGAATCCCCAATGGTCTTTTGATCTACGGGACCCTCCGACAAAAACCGAATGAGATTATCCTATAAAAGGACTAATCGTGAATTGTGCAAATGTGGTTTTCAAAGGCTGGTCACCCCGATTTGAGGGTTCGAAATCTCTGCTTCACCAGACAACTGGCTATTAAATTTAGAGATTATCGATGGACTGCCTACATAGAGTAAATGTACTCAGCGTTGTAATCGAAAGTTGTAGGCACTTTTAGGCGTCTCTCATTGGTCGTTGTTGTCATCTATAGAGATGTTACCCATCATCACCGTAAATAATAATTTACGGAAGAAGCACTTTTAGCAAATAGCCCTATGTGAAACGAATGTATGTAAAATGTTGTTTTGCGGAAGAAATCTCGCCTGACTGGAGCAGTCTGATGGTTATTTCGTGGGTTCTATTCTAGGTTGGGTTTTTAATGACTGAATGACTCCGATGCTCTGAAGAATGAGATATACTGTAGTCTGACCAGTTGTGCAAATTCTCTAGTTCCAAGATGTTTATTTCACTGTCCAAAATAGCTTTGGATAAAAGTGCAAACTTCTGTATAATGTTGTTTGTATTTTCTTTGTTTTACCAGAGATGATATATTACAAGTAGTTTTACTATGAGTTTAAACAGCTCATCTGATGGTAAGCAAAAATAAAATTGCCCTCCTCGATACTCTATATTAGTACCAACCAGCACAGATATGGATTCAGGCGAGAGGGTAGCATTAAATTAAAACCAACCCTTACATCGAAGAAACGACGGGGAGGTATTTAATTGTGATCCGTTCCGAATATCGTTATAAACGGGTTGGCTGTATAATTGGCAAATTTTATACCCAAATGCCTTTTGTCATCAATTATTGAGTTACTCGAGCATTATATCGGAACGGAAAATTGGCTTCGGCTTAATGAAAAATTGCTATTCAGATGAAAGCTGTTCTTTGAGTTGAATAGATGTTTCTCTATTGTTATATTTGGACAGTTTTTTGATGGTCAAAGTTTTATAGGACATTTTTAAAACGGACGAAATAAGACTCATTTTTATTGAGCATTCGTACACAAGGTCTCGTGCACACTCAATGTTACATACCTAACCATTATATAAAAAAAAATCACACACGTTCACTTATTAGTCAATTTATTATCCACAGAAATCCTATGAAGATAGAACGGTGAAGTAGCCGCGACACGCATGCCAACCACATGCAATATATTGCAAATATTATCAATTGCTTACTCGTTTCGCGCTGAGTCAAGGTCGGGTAAACATCGACAAAAAATCTGAGAAAATGCCATATTGCAAGTTGCCATATGTATCTCCTCTTTAGATACGTTACCGCGAGGCATGAAAGGCGCGGGAGGGGCGCGCTGTGTTCGAAAATCGGCACGCGCGAGACTCAAGTAAACAAATGGCTATAACCGTTGTGCCTTGATAGGATTTCTGTGATATTATCTACTTCGAAATGACAGTTAGACAAGGATAGGATAATTAAAAAACAATAACACATAGACCGGGACTTGACATCACAAAGTTGTTTGCCTCAGTGTGAAATGAACCAACGACCGCTGGCGCTCGATTCCGACTATAATATACCTACAACACACACATAAAAAAATTTGATGAAAAAAGGTACAAGAAAAGAAATGACTATTTATTATGATGCTCTCCCATTTTCCTTAAACTTTTCCCATTTCGTGTGTATTTTGTTTGACTGCTGGTATAGCCATGGAAATTAGTATTACCAGTCTGTATCTGACCAACCAACAATGTATCTGACCAATATTGATAGAGGAAAAGAAAGCGTATGGAATATTCTAAAAGAAAACAAATGAATATTCTACATATTATGTTATACTTATACCTGGGTCTTGTGGTTTCCGGCTTACAATGGGGCCACTCCCGATCTTCCCGTGGGTTAAGGCGTCTAAGGGATTGCACCAGGGACAGGCAGCAGCGATCTCATATGAAGGTCATTACTGCGATCACCAATCTGCCTAGATAAGTGTGTATATATGAAATATTTATTACTTGTAGTTACTATTATTATACGCTTTCAATATTAAAGCCACCCTTACACTGGCCCGGTGACAGTCAGTCGGCTTAGTCTAGACCTTGCATCACTGCGACCATTTTTGGTCTATTGTGATCGCCGCCATATTATAGTTCCGTGTTACGGCCTGGCCACGGACAACGACAAACGGCCATTCGCCTGGCAATATGCGCCCGCCGCACCGCTCATCGCGGCTGTGCGTGGCTTGCTAGATACATTCCCATACATTTGTTTTGGTCGCGCATCACGTCGCCGATCGCATCGCGCGAAGCGAAAAATTTCCGTGGCCAGGCCGTTAAGCTTTGCAGCAGGTAGAACCTGCGCAATGCTTTTAGCACTGAGTTGTTTAACTTCTTCAGGGCGTACAAATAGTTACCCAGGTGTGTATTTTTTTATGCATCAGTCGTCCACACTCGCACAGGAGGTGCATGAGGATTTCCTCTGTTTCCTCACAGAGCCTAAACATTCCTGTGGTTTGGAGCTTGAGGTTGAACATGTGTTTGTTCAGACCACAGTGTCCTGTGAGAGCTCACACTACTATGCGTAAGTTGTTCTTGCTAAGCGGTAAAGCTTCCTGAGTAGAGGGTAAGGCGCGGCCTAGGCTCCATGCAAAATTGTATCACACGCCGCGTTAATTTGAGGTTATCCATACAATTTCATATATCACAACGCCGACATCGTGCCAGTGTGGGGTGCTTAAAGTACTTTTTGGTTGTAGCCCTGAGTAAACTCTAAATGTAATAAATTCTTCGCGTGTCTTTACATTAAACATATTTGCGAAAAATAAAATTGGGGGTCTAAGGATATAGCGGATTTGAACACATTTTTACTTATATCATTTTTGGAATTTTTGTCCGTTTGTTTTTGTTGTTTTGCCTGTAGTGGGCTTGGGCGTGGGGGTCGGAGTCGTAGTCAAAGTCGAATTGAGAGTGAGTAGTCCACGCGAACGGAGCCGCGGGCACAGCTAGTTCTAAATAAAGAAGCATCTCTGAAACAATCACGTAGTAAAAAGCAAACAGTGTACGCTGTCCGCCGTCCCACTACTTCCAATTCAGTTCGTTGCTAAATTTTTATTAGGGAGCAGAACTACAAACTAGCTGCAATGTCTAGGCAAAAAACTGGGATAAGCATAAGCTGAACCTACTTCAAGGGTTCTGTGTTTATATTTAATTTCATACTAGTTACTCGTATGTCCCTGCACGGCGTTGTCCACGGTATTTTCCCAAGAAAAAAAATGATTTCGCCCATCTAGAACAAAATCTCACTGAGAGGCGTCGGTTGCGCAGTGGGAGGACTTCTTATGTGGAGAGGTCTGGGTTCGATCCCCGGTTTAGCCACGAAAGAAAACACTTTTGTAAGCAAACCCCATACATGGAAGAATTTGTTGGAAAATTGTTTTTTAATCTACTCCTTTCATGAAAACAGTGAAAAACCATTATCTCTCTCTTTCCTTAGAATATATTTATAAGTATTTGTATCTATTTATACATACATATATGTGTTTCTTTCATTATCTATATATGTATAGTACATATTTTGTGTAATATATGTATTTATTTATTATTGTTTTATGTACACACACGTACGTATCCTTTCGTTTTTAATTGTTTGGATTATTTTGTTTGTGCAATAAATGGTTAATTAAGTTGACCATGCTCTTTACATTTGCATGTGACGTCGTAATCTTGCCCTCTACAGCAAAGGAACCCTAACTATCAAGTCCGTTGATACAAAAACCGATCTGTGAGACCTTTCTGCCCCCAAGGGGGCGCTTAACCCATTTCCATTTTGTCCCTGTTTTTCCCCAAAGCTATGCGTTGTGAGTCCGGGTGTTTTCAATTTACGGTTTTGTGGAAACTTTCTTTCGAAGTCCACCTCCATGTATTTAGTGTTATTTGAACGTTTACATAAAACTTGCTTGAACTCTTTTGTATAATTCAATTGTCTATATGTATTCTTTATTGCACAATTTTAATACTAAGTACAGTTACAAATGTTGTGTACAAAGGCGAGCTTATCTCTAAAATAGACATCTTCCAGCTAACCTTACAGGGTGTGAAACAAGGCAATATGGCGAGGGGGCAAAAAAGTGCATAATAGACCACATAATAACTATATTTCATTCCAGATTAATAGTCCTATGAAAACAAACGCATTTGCGTCTCGAAAACAAAATACACAATAGATGGTGTTCCTAAGTGGACTGCAAAGTTTACATGGTAATACAAACCTGTTTTTGCTGCTGGTGACCCTTTCATGTATATGTTACCGAGACGTAAATAGCGTTGGTTTTCATAGGACTATTAATCTGGAATGAAATATAAATACCTAAACTACCTACTTTTAATAAATTTTACAGTTTTGATCTGATTATTTATTTTTTGTTGATTGATTATATTATTTAGTAGCTTTTGCCCGCGACTTCGTCCGCGTGGATAAATTAACATCACTTATTATTATGACTAAATTATAATACCACATGAAAATATTTTGCAGGAAGTTAAGTATTTTTTTTCTACAAGTTAAATGTTTTATTGCATGGGCATATGCCTTTACCCCTCCTCCCCCTTCTCTACCCGTTTCCCCCTCCCCTTCTCTTCCCCTTCCCCTCCCTTTCGACCTCTACTTTACCCTACCCTTACTCTACACCTTCTCCCAACCGCCCCCCTCTCCTTCTCACACCCCCCTACCTACACTTTTCTTCCCTCCCACTCCACCCTCTAAAGTGACCCGTGATAGCACCCATCACCCATCGCACTCTCTCGGGATGTCCTGGAGCATTCTGTTCACAGCTTCTACAACAATCTTGTGTGCCATAGTACTCTCATTCCAAAAGGATCAGACAGCAGTCCCGGATCACCCGGGCATTGTCACTGTTACGAAGATTACACTGTTAAGATTCCCATCGATTTAGACTGTACTGTCTAAATCGATGGGAATCTTGAAGGTGGTATGGGCCGTTTTACTGCCAGAAAGCAGTGTGGCACCGATCTCTGAGAACGCTACAGCGCGGGCGATCTTCCCTTGTCGTCTGAATTCCACCAAAATTATGCCAGTGAGAAATTATTTTCCGGTGCCTTCCGCTGCATGTAGGGAAAAACGTTTCTCCGAGTTGAAGCTCCACGCTTCTTACAACTTTGTTGAAACCATTCTTTGCCCAACTGTGGGTCTTGGAAAGTTATCAACTTGTTACTTACTATTGCTGATATATGCTGTACTGTAATCGGTTTCCGCAGCGTACTCGTGGTTTATACTCGGTAAAGATGAGCTGGTTCAGTGGCGCGTCTTGGGGAGAGGCCTATGTCCAACAGTGAACTCTTTTAGGCTGATTATGATGAAAGATAAGCTGCACGCAACGGTCTAGGTGGCGTAACGCCGCCGATCTAAGTGACAACATCTTCGAGCATAGTAAAGCAGCGGTTTAGTACTCTCTCATCAAATACATCCACGTTTAGTTCACCGTTCTTCATAGAGCACGCCAGGACATCTTCCGCGAGATACAGACGATACTTCTCCCACAGTTGCACTGGGTTCGAAAGCCCACAAAACAGCAAATAATGGCTCAGACTTCTTGGGTACTGATACTCAATTCGTCCCAATTTCGGTCGTCATCCAGGATGTGCCTTTCGCTTCAGGCCGCTTGGAACGTAGGGTGGTAACATCATTTACCTTTTTGAGGAACGCACATGAGGAGGCGTCGCGAATAGTGTGCAGTAACAATGATCTCGTCATAAGACTTTTGTTCTGCAGAGAGTTTTCAACACGTTCCCTGAATAAATACTGTTCCACGCAATAATCTCCCTTCAGATTTCTCAATTACGATTTTCTTTTTATTTCAGTTTTAAAAAAAGGTACTGCATCAAAGATTAAATTAGTTGGTTTTAGTAGACCTTTGAAATATACTATCTTTGTACTGCACTGAAGTTTTTTTATTGCTGGTTTTCTATTTCTTGGATAATTTTGGAGATTTTTTTAGATATTTATTCCGGGATATAAACTGTCACTTTACAAAGTTTTGTCAAAATCCGTTCGGTAGTTTATGCGTGATGGCCGTACAAACAGAAAAACAAACAAACAAGAATTAAAAAAAAGTTCTATCATGTTCAGTTACTTATTTTCGCCGCAGTTACAGTTACCCTGGTCGGTTTTTTTCCGAATTTATTCAATGTACAGACTTTTTTGCATTTACGATTTTATTATATTTATAGATAGATTGTTTATTATTATAGTTTTTGTATCTTTGAGGGACATGATTCGTAATGAGCAGATCCGACGAATAAAAAGGGTGACCGACATAGCCGAAAGGATTAGCAAGCTGAAGTTGCAGTGGGCGGCGTGGGTCACATCTGTCACAAAACCAATAGCTGTTATATCGCAGCGAGGGTATGTTTCATCATCTTCGGAGAGGCAACAAAACTATAATTTCAATCGAGTTACACTCACAGGAAAAGGTCGTCTTTTGATTATAGAATGATATTATGCTGCCTTTTCTCGATCTCGCAACAGAATATATAATGTTACAATCTATCGAGATATATCCTTAGTAATAGTAGGTATATATCCCATTTTTAAATACCTATGTATTTTAGATTCCGCAAGTAAACAATGATTTAAACTTAAAATGATTTTCTTTCAATGTAAAGTGCCATTTTATCGTTACATAATTGAATGAATTTAAGATATTCTCTGATAAATGATATAACGAAACCGACCACATAAAGTTGCGGTCATATCAACTATTTCGTAGCCCTTGGTAGAAGAACGTAGCGTCGTATCTTTCATATATTTAGTACTAGCTATACGATATATACTCATACTGAACTATGTATATATTTGAGTATGTATATTTATATGGGTATGCCCTTACTGGTATAAACTATACTTCTACATTTATTTAACTGCACAACCTACCTTTTTCAGCTATTCTTATCCTCTAGGTTGTCTAGAAGAAAGCTTTTAGTGATAAGACCACCTAGATGTAGATATGTAAGTTACATTGTTATTGTATTTTTGACGTGTAATAAAGAGTAACTGAATTGAACGTAAAAAAATCATTAATTAAAATTAGGTAACCTATAAATGTAGCGCTCACGACTTGAAATTTATTTTTGACAAGCCACTGTACTCCTCGCCGACTGTACTAACGTAACGTGCCCTAATAAAGTTCAAGATAAATCCTTCTAAATCCTTTTCTGCCGATCGGCTGTCCAAACAATCTATTTACGCAACCGAAGGACGTATGCCCGAGTTCTGGCTGTCAAGAAAAGTTAGGGTGCTCCTTAATTAGGGAGGTTTCGCAGCGCGTAGCTAAATAACGCCGATTTCGAGACGCGTTTGTAAGGCTTAGGAGTCGGCCCGGGTAATCCTACCCCACTCTCCCCCCCGTATGTGGAGAAGTACCTTCACACATTACAAATACTCTAACAGCTGTGAGTTCTGTTGGGTGTGATGGGTTAAGATGGTCGTTTCGTTTAATGGGTTATATCGTAAGAACACAAAAAATTGAGAAATATTTTAAAGGGAAATTATTTATTACATTAATATGTTTTTTTGCTGAATTTTATATTCATTATCACAATATCAGCCCTAAGACTAATAGACAACATTAGACTTGACATACATTTTACTTACAAATAATTTTACATTCATGATAATGAATTATTAGTTTAAATTTTGATTTAATAATTAATTTTGACATTGGCTAAATGAATGAAAACATTTATTGTGGCATTCATTCACGTTAGTTTTAATAGGTACTAACTGTGACCTAGCAATGTTATGAAATGTTGAAATTAACGATTCTAAGTACACTATTTATATGCCACTTACTTCAGGTCGTCGGTCCATCTGGTCATCTCAATTTGATATTGAATTAAATCAATAATTAACACAGAAATAATAACATTAAAAATTTGCGTGTAATTATGCAGATAGTCTACTTTATTATACCCCTGGTATAATATTTTTGTATTAATACGAAAGAGTTGAGATTAAATTTCAACCACCACGCCATGACGGTTAAAATTAATTTAAACTTGGTACAGCAACAGTTCTTATTGCATATCTAAACAATGCTAAAATAAAAGTGTTAAGTACCCATTTAAAACGGTATGAAGTGTAATCTTTCTAATAAGACCGTGGTAGTCTGGTTGGTTGAGCATTCACCTCACGTTCATGATGTTGTGGGTACAAACCCCGGCCGTACCAATGAGTTTTTCGAAACTTAAATACGGTTTATTTATAATACCACAAGCTTTTCGGTGAAGGAAATCTGCATATACCCACGCCATCTGCAGAAGCCCACCAAATCGGCTTGGGTGTTTGGTGGACCTCTGTCTTATTTGGTACAAAAGATCCCGAAGGGTCGAAGTGTCGCCAGGTCTACCTGACCCCTAGAACATAAGATAAATTTTTCTAATACCAGCCTAATGTATCCAAATACGTCTTTAAAGTGTTCCAGGGATTTTACCGCTTCGTTGGTATATTTAGTGATTGGTCGTTATATTCGAGCGCCAGAGGCCGTGGGGTCGATTTCTACTAGGAACAGACAACTCTGTAGGTACAATTTGGTCCCGATCCCGATCGATGTTATACGTATATTGGTGTTTATTATCCTTGTCTAATTCTGTCTAAAATATCCTAGTTTTTGATTAGTATAGTTGAGTAGTTTATGTAAAAAAAATATATCGTGTACTATGCGAATTAGAAAAGGATAGGATAATATTCACAAATACAACATAGGGACCAATTTGTACAAATTGTATAAAGTTAGCTATCCGTTAAAGAAACTGACCCCACGATCACTGTCGTCTCTGGAGCTTGAGTTTAACGACCGGCAGCTCACCATTGACCAAAAACTGTCATTCTAATGTACTTACAAAGCGTTTCGCAAGTCGAGTAAGCGCGTAGTGTAGGAAGGACAAGCATGAATTGCTATTTATGCGCTCATAATCTGCAGGATTTGGGAGGCTAAGTCGGGCCAGCCCGTCGGTGGCTGGTCGCCCATCAATCTTACTCAGGCCCGCATAATCGCAGAAAACGAAACGCGGGATTACTCGCCGACCGCTATTTTTAAGCGTTATGTTGCGGAATGTTACAATGTAGTTTATATGTTAGACTAGCTGTTGCCAGCGACTTCGTCCGCGTGGACAAGTTAACATCACAAATTGTTATGTTGGAATGGGATATTTTTTTGGGATAAAAACTATCCTATGTCCTATTCCAGGACCTAACCTATATATGTGCCAAGTTTCATCACGATCCGTCCAGTGGTTGAAACGTGATTGAGTAACAAACATCCAAACATCTAAATATCCAAACATCCGAATATCCAAACCTTCACATTTATAATATTAGTAGGATTTGCACACATGTACGCTTAGATAAAGCCAAAACCACGCACTTCATATGGTCCTACGAATCTAAGTGCAATTAACCTAGAATGCCATCCTTTGATGGCATTCTTGCTCATTATTACTTCGTTTTAGTGGGAAACACGCATTAAAATGCATTCCTGTGCATTTATTCTGTGTTTTACTAACTTAAACTAAAAACTACAACTTACTAGCTTAAGTTGGAAAGGTAATTTGTGGTTTGCAGTGCCGAATTGGATTTACTGTTATGGTGTTGTAAGAGTATTTTAAATAAAAAAAAAAATAAAAAACTCTAGACGAAAAACTAAACTACTATAATGTACTTAATTTACGCTAGTAAATTTATCAAAATGTATCAGTTTGTCGAAAATTCAGAAGATCTTAATTTTCCTTTACGCCAAGAGACTTAGGACAATGTACGAAACAGGCGCGCTGCCGCCAGCCTCAGATTTCAGGCCTTGTATCTGTTTATTGTTACGTATGAACGCAACATTACTGTCATTTGTGTGAGGCTGTGTGCATGTAGTCGTATCTACATCGAATCTAGTTTTCGTTTAAGTAAGAGAGTCACATACCTTCCTCTTTTGGTTCCAAGCTTAAACTTGCACTGAAAGTAGTTTGTTATAAGAAATTTAAATCGTGTACTTTACAGGAGATTCTCTGCGTTAGAGATAGTATTCATCATCATCATTAGCATGCACGTCCATTGTTCGATATCGGTTAAATTTCTCAATCATAATCTTTTAAAAAACAGTTTTCCAGTATTCCTGGACAGACAAAAACCTTCCTGTTATAGGGTATCCGATTTGACCTAACCCTAGTAATATTATTGACTCACTGCTCCTATATATTTCATATCAAGTTTTTCCACATATATTTTTTCCAGCTTATTCGCCGTCTATTCGGGGGCGAAAAATACCTTATCTTCATTTAGGAATGTGCTAATAACAAGATCGGCAAACCCTACAAAGATAATGCTTTCGAGGGTGAATTTTAATCAAATGCGCTTGCGACATTAATGAGATGAAAGCGAATAGGGCTTTTAACCGTGATTTGTTTGTTCAATTTAATTGCCCGAGGGTCGTGAACTACGAATTAATTTTGGATTTCCAGCGTCTTGGGTCGTAAGTCATCTAGACAGAAATTCTTTTGCACTATTGCTTGTTAACTGTGAAGGGCAGCTTTCTTGTTAAAATTCTATACTTCATTAGTTTTTATTTCATTTATTGTAGATATAATATACTATTGGGCCCGATTCTGCAGGTACACATTTAAAATTTGACAGCGCCAAAATTGGTTTCGTCTTTATCTTCATAATATTGTGTGACAAGGATAGCTACAGTTTTAGTGCTGTATTTGACAGCACTAAAACTGTGCCTTCAGAATCGAGCCCATTATATCTACATTATCTGACATATTTATTATATGCTCAGACTAAAAATAAATCTATGATTATATATATTTATATATTTTTTATTAGCTTGGGTAGCTTGCTCCCAGCTATGCTCCCTTTGACAGTTCCTTTGAAGGAACTACCTATATGTGAATTTTTTCTCACAGTAGTTTCTCCACAAATTCTGAAAGAACGAAGAAAGAACTACTGAAACTGTCATTTTTTCCTTTAATCCTGCGGAAGTCGGTGTATGGGAATCACTCTACTCGGTACTATAATAATAATAATAATATGTTTATTTAGATTCTCCACAATAAGGCTACTACAAGCTAAGTAAAACAGATTGACATTTTATATAATCAGTAACCTGTTTCGTGGAGACTGATGCCTGAACTAGACATAGCCTGTTTTTCAGGTCACCAGGTCTCCACCCCGCGGATCATGTCAATCTGTTTTACTTAGCTTGTAGTAGTAGCCTTATTGTGGAGAATCTAAATAGACATATTATTATTATTATTATTACTATGTAGCCACTTAGATAAAGATCTTCATAGGCTAACGCAAAGAACGTGTGTTCACGCCATTATTGTTTGAAACGTTTGCAATTTGCAGTCTCAAACCAATACAAATACATTAGAGCTTTAATCCAAAACATCATTCTTTTCGACATAGTGAAGTGGAAAATAAAACAAAAAGGAATAGCTTTATTGTCCCTTAGAGATCGAAGTACATAACCCTTTTAAGAGGCCTGGGAGCCGGAACGACACCGTTTTGTCAAAAACCTTTCCGCCCTTTACGAAAGAGCTCTTCTGAAAATTTGATGCGGTCGAAGGCGGACATGCAGTATGCATGAATGGTGCTATTATTTTTTTTATATATATTGTCTATTACCTATTCTGTTATACATATATCTCCACATTATCACTCTCTAAAACATACACACAAACATCACACACACACCTACACAACACTCTGTGATACCCTACCCTAGGCCCTAACAGAAAACCAGCGCTGCACCTTCCGGGAGCAGCACTTCGCTGAGTTGGGGACATCTCACTTGCACAGCATCGTCCACTCCTTAATTTTAAGATATGTTGTAATTTAATTAATAATATTTATAATAATGAATTTGTATATAATTGTTGTGTAAGTAAATAAATATATTATCTTATTTTCTTTCTTTCTAAAAAGCTTCCTATAGTTATGCCTGTAAGTTTTCAAAGACTAATGGTCAGCCTTGTGGTTTCCGGTAGAGTAGAATAGGACCACTCCAACTCTTCCCGTGGATATCGTACAAGGCGACTGAGGGAATACATTATAAAACATCAATCAGGCCTCCCCAACCCGTCTGACCAGCGCGGGGAGTGTAGGCCAAATCCTCCGTCTGCCTCCAGCAGATGAGAGAGGGTTGTGCTCCTGCAGTGGAGACTAAAATAACCTGATGATGATGAATGGTTAGCCAAAATATGCTATGGCGATAGAACTACGGCGGTATAACCATTCAAACTATATAATTGAGTTCGATAATTTTAGCGATATCAGTTTTGCGTAAGGTTTGTATTTAGCGATACTATCGCTAACAAATTGCGACTTCGGGATGAAAGAGGGTAATGTTGGCTATTGACATGCAAACTGGCGCTGAGTATGGGATATTTTCACAAAACAGAGAAAGCAGCATCAGTGCCATCATGAAACGCAGGCTAACACGTCTGCTTAGCATCTCAGCCAATGACCATGAGGGAAGTTCTACGTGTCAAACAGTGGATGTTGACAGGCTGATTATGATGATGTTTTTATTTATTGAGTACAGATATCCTCTCCCATCAATCACATTGGGAAATATGCAGCCATAAGCTATAAAATAGATCCATAGTGGGAGTATATAGGTGTTATGGAACCATTAGGCTATAAAACAGCTGCATATTTAGCCAGTGTGCTAGATGGGCTGGGAATGGTAAAATATAGTGGAATACTCATTTATTGGCTGCAGTAAAACATATGCAAGAAATAATATTATCTACACTAATATTATAAAGGGGAAAGCTTTGTATGTTTTTAGCGAATAAACTCAAAAACTACTGGACAGAGAAATTCTTTTAACATTAGAATGCTACATTATCCCTGAGTAACATAGGCTATATTTATTAACATTTGGGAGTGGGAGTGGGATTGGGATTGGGGGTGGTGTTGGGATTGGAAGTGGGGTTGGGGCTGGGATTGAGAATTATAGGATGGGAGTGGGAGCGGGAGTAGGAGCGTTAGCAGGAGCGGGAGTGGGGTTGGGAGCGGGAGCGGGAAAGGGAACGGGAGTGAAAAAGGGAACGGTAGCGGGAGTGGAAAAGGGAGCGGATTCTGTAATCCACGCGAGCGGAGCCGTGGACACAGCTAGTAGATAAAGAGATAGAGGTCGATGCACACAATATACGTACATATACAGATCAAAGTTATCGGCAATTTCGATAATGTTCTTACTTGATGAACACACATCATACATACGTACCTTTGTTATCTCAACTAATACACAATAATTCTTTTCCAGATTTCACAAATAAACTATGGGATATGGAATAAGTTATGAGAATCAGACAAGGATAACAACATAAATATAACACCTAGACCAAGAACAAATTGTGCAAAAGTAAAGTTGTTAGTCTCCAGGGGAATCGAACTCACACCCACAAGTTCTAGCGCTCGATACCAAAGACCAACCAAGCCGCTAAGCCAAGAAAGCCATCAACTCTGGGCTGACGTCAATAGATTCACATTGGTAATCTAGGCAAGTAATTCTAGGATTAATCTCTAGCTAGACCATGTAATGCGTACCCATTTAGGATAAGGCGTAAGCCAAGCGTATGAGTCGCTTAGCCGAATAGGCGGACATGTTTAGAATTATTGGTGCAGTTAATTCAAACTAATAGTAGACTAAACCTAATCATCTTAAAAAAATCAAGGTAAAGATATTCTACGTATCTAGACTATGATATTCTCTAGATTATATAATAGGTACAGGTATAAGGTCAGTAAAATGTTCACGGGGCAATGTATACGCTTCTACAACAAACTACCAGAGGAAATCTTAAATATGACGGACAGACAGTTTAAGATTCACATTAAAAAACAACTTTGTAAGAAAGCCTATTATAAAATAAACGATTATTTGAATGACAAAGATGCCTGGTACTAATGTTAATTCAGCTTCGCAAAATCTTTATTAATTGTATGCAAACTTGATTTTTAAAAGATGTGTTGCGTGAAGTTTGTTGCGACGTTTCTTCTTCACAGCGCTAACACCTAGGAAGCGGTAGTCGATAAAAAAAATGACGTGTATAAATGTACCAAGTGTACTCATATGCAATAAATGATTTTGACTTGACTTGACTTGAGGTACGCCAGCTTTATGAGGGTACACTTGTCTAAGCTCAAACGGTCTGTTCTTTGGTGATTAGAGGATATCACAATTCAGAAATATAACACCTAGACTAGAATCACATTTATAAAGATTGGAAAGTTGTCTGCCGTAAGTGGGTATCAAAACTACAACCACTGCTGTTTTAGACAAATTCTCAGACCTTACCAATGATGTGGTAACTTTTAAATCTCTAACCTACGGTCTAATTAGTCATGACCTGATATTTGGCACTAAAGGATGTTTGAGTCAGTTTAGGTACAGTGTGTCTAGATTTGATCTGTCTTCGCTAAATAGCACGGTGAGTTAACACTAAACGTGAACTTTAAACCTTTAGGATTGTTTGAACAGCTTCTTTACTCTATCTGTTTATACCAACTGAATCGAATTTAGCAGGAACTATCGCAAGAACGTTACAGTTGGAAGTAAGCCTCCCTAAGGTTCTTCTGCACTCAACCTTCGATTATCTTCATCCAGTCACTGCCTTGTGTAGATCGTCGCTCTATCGAGACGGGGGGCGTCCTGGTTAGGACGCTACGCTTGCAGGTACGCTGGTTGGTACAGGCGCAGAGCAGCCTTTAGATTAGGAGGTATTATTGGATTAGGCACCTAGGTATCATATAAGTACACCGAAAAAACAGAGCGAGTACAGTGGAGCGCTTCAAAAGCAGTGGCCCGGACTTCATTGATCTGATGTTTGTCATATACCTAACGTTAAAACCATATTTGAGAAGTCTTCAGTCTCTTAAATATCCACCTCTAGATACCTAATTTCGTCCCTACGTCTTATAAATTTTGTAAAGTACTGTCACTACAAAGTTATCAACAAGACTATATCGCAGTGCTATCAAATTTTCTACGTACTTGTAGTGTAGGTCACTCGTTACTCTATTTCCATACGGTGTACAAAGCTGCAACGACCGAGCTCGTCCCGGCGAGGGAATTGAATCTCTTGTACCGTGTCTGCTGGGATGTCAAATTATCTACTACATAGCTGACCGAGTTGCTGCATGTATACATTTTCACTTTAACTCGGTTTGCGAAGCTATCTGACTTTTGTTCTAGTAGCTTCTAATGAATGAATGATTTTATTGGGTTTCGGCATATGCGAATGCGAATGCGAAAAATACTTAAATCATTAAAGAGATCAGCGATTACTTTATTATTATTACACACCAGTAACATATTACACAATCGGAGGATAATTTATGGAGGAGCTATGTTGACAGTCTCGTTAGCCTGTTCTTTTTAGTTTGCCCCGATACCAGCTTGGTAGCTCAACCAAGTTTCGGTTGTAATATTTCTAATCCTCATTTTCCATTATTACCTACACGAAATCTTTATTATATTCAATTCTAAATGAAATAGAATAGAAAAACAAACGATATTTGAGTATCGAAAAAAAAAATACACTAGCAGCAAAAACAGATTGCCAAAGTATTACCGAGTTAACTTTTCAATTCACTTCAGAACACAATCCATTGTTTATTTTGTTTATAGACATTTATTCATAGAATTCACGGGTACGAGACGCGTAACGCAAAATCTATACATATAATAAAAGAGTAGAAAAAACAAAAGAAAAGCGAATCTGTACATTGAAGTTAAAAAAAAAATTTCACTGCCCGGACGTTACTGAAGACCAGTAGAGTCCAAAAATATAATTCAAAAATTTCTTATCTGTCTGTATGTATGTATGTATGTACGGGCTAATCTTGGAAACTGCTGAACAGAATTGGACGGCGTTTCACTGTTTAATAGCTTTGAGTCCGGGCCTCATACTGGTATAAGTCATATCTCAATAAAATGTCAGGATGCTGATATACAAGTTGACCTCTCATATCATATCATTTGTATGAAAGTGTAGTTCAACATTACTGGTCGTTGCAAGAACTTGACAGAAAGTGACAGAGATGTTTTAAAGCTCATTTATAGATTTATTTTAGCTGAAGTATTTCAGATATTTCCACAAGTCTCGATACAAAAAATTCGCTATACGATAATTAGTGGCCCTGTATTAGACCGGTGATCGTCGACAATGTCAATATCGAAGCTGTTCAGGAGTACGTCTGCCTAGGACAGACAATATAGTTGGGTAGGATCCATTTCAAAAGCTGACAGAAGAATCCAGTTAGGCTGTGCAGTATTCGGAAAACTGCATCAAGTCTTTACGTCACCTATTCCACAATGTTTAAAGACAAAAATCTTAAATCAGTGCGTCCTGCCTGTCATGATTACAGCGCGGAGATGTGGACACTGATGGTGGGCCTGATCTACAAGATTCAAGTGGTTTTGCGAGCTATAGAGAGGGCACGGAGTCTCTATGAGGGATATGATTCGTAATGAGGAGATCCTATGAATAACGAAGGTGACCGACATAGCCGAAAGAATTAGTAAGCTGAAATGGCAGGTCACATTTGTCGTAGTACCGAACGGCCGTTGGGGCAGACGGGTTCTAGAGTGGGACGCGACGTCCCACGCGCAGGGTGGGACGCCCTGCCGCCAGGTGTATGGACGACCTGAAGATGGTGGCCGGAAGCGGCTGGATCTGTAGGGCGTTGTGGCATTCATTGGGGAAGGCATGTCCAACAGTTTGACAGACATTTTGTTGTACAGTTAATTGGAAGCAACATAGGAAGGGTATTCCCTTCCTATGTTGCATATGGGGGGGAAGGAAGTCGGATGGAAAAGAATAGAGGGATTAGGGTAAGAGAGGAAAGATGAGGGGGCAGTGGTAAATAAAGGGTGTAGGAAGGGGTGGGTTAAAGGAAGGGGGAGAGGTAGGAGTAGGGAGAGGGAAGGGGTGGGGGAAAGGGTTTTCAACGTTGTGGGAAGGGGATGGAGAAGGAAAGAAAGAAAGGGTATGGAAAGGACAAATTGGAGGGGGGGGAAGGAAATATCACCTGATTTGCACAATATTAAAATATATATTTTTTTATTGATTATATGATAATCTTTTAATTCATGATAAATGTAAATGTCAACTTTATTTAAAAAAAAGCGGCCAAGTGCGAATCGGACTCCCCCATGAAGGGTTCCGTAGCAGCAAGTAACATAATATAAAAGTTATTGTAGTTCGTTGTAACTTTGATCGATGTTTTAATAATAGTATTGTGGTTTACGATTTATGACGTATTAATAAAAACTACTTACTAGATCTCTTTCAAACCAATTTTCGGTGGAAGTTTGCATGGCAATGTACATCATATATTTTTTTTTGTTTTATCATTCTCTTACGGGGGGGGGGGGGGGGGACACATTTTACCACTTTGGAAGTGTCTCTCGCGCAAACTATTCAGTTTAGAAAAAAATGATATTGGAAACCTCAATATCATTTTTGAAGACCTATCCATACGTATGGGTTTGATAAAAAAAAATTTGGAGTTTCAGTTCTAAGCATGGGGAACCCCCAAAATTTAATGTTTTTTTTTCTATTTTTGTGTGAAAATCTTAATGCGGTTCACAGAATACATCCACTTACCAAGTTTCAATAGTAAGTTCTTATAGTTTCGGAATAAAGTGGCTATGACATACGGACGGACAGACAGACAGACAGACATTCCCGCCTCCTCACCATTCTCCCCCCGCAACTCCTCTAAGCGAGGATCAACGGAGGTAACTGCAAAGACACCTACCAGTGAAGGTAGGGCAGGTCCCAAGTCATGAATTTATGCTACCTTGGGCCCCATACAAATTTAATTATAGAAGTAAAGAGTCAGACAGACAGACAGACAGACATGACGAATCCATAAGGGTTCCGTTTTTTGCCATTTGGCTACGGAAACCTAAAAAACTGTGGTCCAACGGGCGAAACCGCCGCCGGAACGCTAATTTTTACCCGACTTCAAAAAAGGAGGTTCTCAATTGGATAGTATGTTTTTTTATGTATATTAATATTTTTAATGCATAACCAGAATAATAGATTTCTTTTAGGATTTAGTAACACGTAATACATAACAATGTGTAATGTTAAGTTGTCCACGCGGACGAAGTCGCGGGCAACAGCTAGTCTATCATAAAAATATTACTTACCACACGACATCAAATCACAAAGTTTACGGACAGCAAAGCGAAGTTGTAGAGATTTGAACACAACACATTTATATATCTAAATAGGTAAAGTAAGGTGAGAGCAGATGATCTTGATTTATGTCTTTCTTCTTGCAGTGGCTATTCGTTGGTGATAAAGAATGCAAATTGGCAAATCCAATCTGCTAGGGCAGAACGTTCAAATATGCAGCGGGGTCTAGTAGAAAAAATTGCTGCACTGTTTTAGGGGGATGCGTAGACTGGGGTTATTTCGAACTGTCTGGATAGTTTCAAATAACTGTGATTCTTAATACTTGTTATCTACGAAGGTTAACACTGCAGTCTTCTGATGCGCGACTGATGAAAGAGTTTGCTCTTTTCACAAACTATTCTCTCAAATTCTTCTGCCTTTTCGTTTTATTTCTATCGGCTAATCTTCTGTGCTGTACATCTTCTTTAAATGACGCAGTTCAGTCCACGAAGGCCTTTGGTTTCTTAAACAAACTATCATATCTAAGCGTGTACAGCAATATTATTTCTTTTTCTATTATATATTTTTAGAAAGGGGCAAATGGTAAAAAGAAGGCTCCAGGAGTGTTCTAGACAATCACCTGATAAGACAGACGGTTGTTATTATAATTTATGAGTTTATGGCACGCGGCATGTATTGGAGTGTGAACAGAACGCAACCTACAGAAATCAGTTCCTGGTCACAAAATGGTGATATAAACATCGCTGTTCCCACCGCATAAAATCGTAATATCGATTTTACAGGAAAAATAAAAAACTGATTTTGTTGATATCTAAGGAAGTATCAATAATAGAAAATCCGTAGGTAATGTGTAATGACAGCTGATTTTTTACAAAACATGTTATATTAATATTTTAGTAAATCAACTAGGTACTAAGGACTTCAACAAAATGTTGGTTACGGAAAATTTAAAATGTAAGTTGAAACAGTAACAGCTCATTAAGACTATATTCGAGTAAATTGATTATATAAAATGATCAGTATTATCTTGTAATGCTTTATTCGCTGAAATTCTTTGGCCAATTTATTTTTAGTCATCAGCCGTTACTACTTTGTTCGGTCTATTTTAACAAGTTTGTCCATAATAGTTACAAACGTTTACTGCGCCCCACAATGGCTATCATCTATATAGAAGAAATATACTGTTTCTCAATTGAAAAAAAATGTCACCCGAATAAAGCCATAATCGCGTTTACCGGCAGCGACTTTTTGTATTAATTTGGCAATATCATGTACTTACTACTTTTTTCGAGTAAGAAAATTCGCAAAGACGATGAACCGAATAAAATATTTTTGCAAATATCTTGATAAAATCGAACAAGAAAAATATGGAAAAAATTACAATGGTGATTACGGCCTGTTTAATCTGAAATTGGAATGAAACGAAAACAATAGTAAACGCACTTACGACTTTATTCGGTGGGGACGGCGACATAATATGGAGCAGTCCCTTATCCGATCAGGTAAAATAATCTACATCTACACTAATATTATAAAGAGGAAAAATTTGTATGTTTGTAACGAATAAACTCAAAAACTACTAGACCGATTTCAAAAATTCTTTCACCATTAGAATGCTACATTATCCATGAGTAACATAGGCTATATTTATTACTATAAAAAATTAGGGATCCCTACTAAAACTTCAATAATGTAACCCAAGGTGTAAATATGCAATATAACAAAGAAGTATAGTTATTATGTTCGGTACAATTTATATTGCGATTGGTTTGTACTACACTTGGAGCGGCAGTGGGAGTGAGATAGGGAGCGAGAATGGGAATGGGAGCGCATTCTGTAGCCCACGCGTGCGGAGCAGCGGGCACAGCTAGTTACTTATATAATTTTATTTACTTACCCAGAGGTCTGAATAGCATGACAAATTAGTGTTTCCTTACGAGTCTTTGACTTCCTTCGAGTCACACACAAGCATCGAAAACAAAACAAAAATGACACATATGACTAAGCATGACTCAAAAACAAACTTTATCTATTAAAGAAACCTTCCTTCATTTTATGATATCAGCTATCAAATTGGCATAAACTCGGCCGCTTTACTCTAGAGCCCAAGTACTTTGTAAGATCTTCTTTAAGCCAGTAGGGTACCTTTAATTGCAGGATATCTTCAGACAGGGGCTCATACGGTTACTTTGTAGACCTTTATATCGGCTGTAATGTTTTCTTTTTACGAGCCAGCCTTCGGATATCGTATGAAACTTGCCCTTTTGGAAACCTGAGTGTTTTCTTCCATTAGCCTAAGTGCTTACCAAGTCGTTCCGACTTCCGGGCTCTAATGATAATCTGAGTTGAGTCTTAAATTTGGTAATGGTTCCTAAGTAACCAAAACGCCGATGTTCTAAGGTAACTTAGAGTTACAAGAGGTATACGACGATATACCTACAGTTAGCATCAATAGATCTTATTAGATGTAATTTCCAAGAACATTGCAAGAAATTACAATCACACAGTCTGACAGGAATAAGTATTTCAAGAGTCATACAAAATTTCTAAATTAACTTGTGTTTCTTTTATGGGATTATTAGAGTTTTTAAAAGTATTTGAAAAGATTTCTTTTTTCATTTAAATCATGTGCTCTACATTTTGTTTCATAGTGTTGACATTGAAAAATACAAAAGATATCATTAGAAGTAGTTGGTACTGATTGCATATTTTTTGAAACTTTAACGTGAACATTTCGTATCCTTGGTATCTTTCTAGAACATTTAGCATCCTCGAAAACCCAGATCTTGAATGTCACACATATTCAATGTAATGGCGGCCATCTTATATTCAAAAAGCAATGTCATCATAATTCATATTCATCAATTTCGCAAACCTAGAATAATCACCATCTACATAAAAAAAAATTATGTAATGCCCAATGGCCAACTTGTGAACAAATGTTTGCTTACCATGGTGATGCTAATATTTTATTATTGTATTATGGGAATAAATTATTCTTTTGTTTGGCAAGAAATACCTGATTCATAATATTGCCTATCGTTTGATAGGTCAAAAATTGTTCAGTAGATATTTTATTGAATCGTGGCCATATTATAGGTAATATGGCCACGATTCAATAAAATATCTACTGAACAATTTCGGATATTATAAAACATTTAAAGTTATGGTTTCGAATGCCAAAGTACTGCGTCAAATAGTCTCTGAGAAACTGATAAAAACCCTCACATTTTTTCGATCCGTTTTGTAGTTACATATAGTGTATGCGCAAACAAAGAGTCTCGCCTATCCAACATCGAAAGAAATATTGAAATTAGTTCAGTACTTCAGTAGTTACAAAACTAAATATTACTTCAAACATATCCATCCATACAAACCTTATATCTTTATTATTATTAGTATGGATAAAACAGATGCGGCAACAAAGTTGACCATTTTGTACCAAACTAACTTAGATATTATTCTCATCTTCCACAAAAATATGTTATAAGTGACAGCTGCAAGACTGATAATAGTAGAAGACTTTATAGTCTAATAGGATATTCTGAACACCCACTCTCCTTCCCTTTTTGATAATAAGATTGAACTCGATTATTCCTGAATACAATATCTCAGCAGCCATACAAATTCTCTGAAAGGACGGTAACCAAGCAACCGAAACTTGTAACACTGTTGATTTTGTATAATTTTGTTTCTGAGCTATTTTCTTTGAAAACTCAAGAAGGGAGAATTGCTGTAAGAATCTTGAATTCAGTAACCTTTTCAGCGAATGAGATGTTTTGTATTCGTATTGTTTTTAGAAATACCTTATTAAAAGGATAATTTAACGAAATGGGTGATGATGATGAATCATTTATACTTGTTACTAGTTACAGGCAGGTTGTAAAGAACTTATACCTACTTATTGAGAAAATATTTGTTTAAAATTCCTGATGGGTTTACGCTTGACCCCAATATCACCTGATTGTAAGTGACAATGAGGCCTAAGGTGAAGCGCGCTTATCCAGAAGATGTCTGTTCACTCTTCCTTTAAAAACATCCAAATTGTACTTGTCCGGAAATACCGAAGCTGGCTGCGAGTTACATTCCTCAGTAGTTCGCATTATAAAAGAGGAATCAAAACTCTTCGTGCAATAAAGAACACATTTTCTGTGTGTATGTATTTTACTCACACACTATTAAAAGGAAAATTCTTCGGATAAATGATTCCCATACTCAGTTTTCCCAGTTAATTGATTCTGAAATTTAGATATCAGCAATCTAATGGCGATACATCGTCTCTGTCTACCCCTCTGGGACCAGAGCATTATGTATACATATATGTAAGTATGTTTGTATGTATATCAGAACTACGTTCAGAAGATAACTAGTCTCACTTTTAAATTAAGATATTTTTATACAGAACATTGACAACGAAAGAGGTTCAAAATACAAAATTCTTCTACAAATTAATCACTGTCATAATTTTTTTTGCTTTGACTTATTTACCCTCAATGTTATTCGTTTTGTTAATTTAGTTTTTGACCTATCCTTCGTCCTCACTATGACTATTACTTATCATTAAAGGCTAGATAGACATAATAAACTAATTCAATTAAGTGGACCAAAATAGTTAATGTCTCCAAATTCAATTCGTAAAGTGTAATTGTCACGAAACTTGGCGTGACAATGTTCGTAGTTAGTTGAAGATTACTGACGTTTATAAGATAACCTTATGAATTACTGCAGCAGCTCAATGTAGATAATAGTCAAATTTCGCTTTGTTGTGTTGTAATAAAGGATAAGTGCGCCGTGTGGTTTCCGGTAGAGTAGAATAGGACCACTCCAACTCTTCCCGTGGATGTAGTACAAGGCGACTAAGGAAATACATTATAAAACATCAATCAGGCCTCCCCAACCCGTCTGGCCAGCGCGGGGAGTGTAGGCCAAATCCTCCGTCTGTCTCCGGCAGATGAGAGAGGGTTGTGCTCCTGCAGTGGAGACAAAAATAACCTGATGAATAAAGGATAAATCTATATAGGTCTCCAAAATTATACTGCGATCATCAACCCGCCTGCCCAGCGCGAAGAATGCCTTCTATTTTATTGGGAGTGACCTGGGGGCAACGATCTCTATGTACCAGGGGGCCTATACTCAGTAAGAATTTCGGATAATATCCGTCTAACTGATATTTATACCCTCTAGCCTCGAATCCAAATATTTATCATAATCTGTTATATATATAAAAGGAAAGTGTCTGTATGTTCATCATCAGGTTATTTTTGTCTCCACTGCAGGAGTACAACCCTCTCTCATCTGCCGGAGACAGACGGAGGATTTGGCCTACACTCCCCGCGCTGGCCAGACGGGTTGGGGAGGCCTGATTGATGTTATATAATGTATTCCCTCAGTCGCCTTGTACGACATCCACTGGAAGAGTTGGAGTGATCCTATTCTACTCTACCGGAAACCACACGGCATAATGTATGTATTTCCAGTCTTTTCTCCATAACCGCCCACTGCCACCCCCTCATGGTTGCAGTGGTAGATAGCCCTTGGTCTGCACTCGCAAGTCCTTGGGAGTTTGGTTACGGTGGGTGGAAGTGGGTGGATGTAGGTGGTAAAAATGTGTGACGGGATACTTATATCCTTTTCTAACACATTGTTCAGCTCATATAAACTCTAGATTGTGCTGAATGGCGTTAAGTGCGTTTGTGAATTGAGAAGTTTTCTAGAATATTCCACAATGTTCTAGAATATTCTAATTTTTTAAAATGAACTATAAACATGTGTGGCTGTATTTGGTCCAGAATGTTCTAGATTGTTCTCAAAATTTCAAGACGGAAGTCCTCCGCATCCAGCCGCTTCCGGCTACCTTCTTCAGGTCGATAAACATGACAGGTTATTCAATTATTGCAATAAGAAACCGTGTGGTTTCCGGTAGAGTAGAATAGGACCACTCCAACTCTTCCCGTAGATATCGTACAAGGCGACTAAGGGTACATTGTAAAACATCAATCAGGCCTCCCCAGCCCGTCTGGCCAGCGCGGGGAGTGTAGGTCAAATCCTCCGTCTGTCACCGGCAGATGAGAGAGGGTTGTGCTCCTGCAGTGGAGACAAAAATAACCTGATGATGACGATGAATAAGATCATAACCACCGGATTTTTTTAAATCAGTTTATGACGTATTTGTAACCTATTAAAGCAGGTAATACATTTAGTACTTAATTATATAAATGGACAAGTGCTTTTTGCTATAAGTGATTCAACAATTCTTGAATGTTTGTATTTTGTGTATTCCGTAACTCTGTAACTCTCTTGCTAACTTAGCAACCAGCGGTCACCTAAACACCGCAATAATAGGAACAGCCACATCCAGCGCAGGCGAGTTTGCCTAGCCCGTAACTCGGTCGAGTTTACGACCTGCCGCCGGTCTGGGGAATTCCCCAAATTGACCTTACATTTGTGACAAAAACAAGTGAAAATTGCTTATACGGGAGTGATATTATGACCGTTAGTGGATTGCAAAATACTGCATTATAATAATGATGCCAATACTTATGACGACCTCCGTGGCGGAACTGGTAGCTCTCGGACTACCGCGCCGGAGGTTGCGGGTTCTAATCCCGCTAGGGGCAAATGTTCGTATGATGAATATGAATGTTTGTACCCAAGTCTTGGATGTTTATATATTTATTTAAGTATGTGTATCCGTTATCTAGTAATCATACCACAGGCTCTGCCTAGTTTAGGACTGGATAATTGGTGTGAATGTCTGAGATATTCATTTATTTATTTATTTATTATTATTATGATGAGTCACTAGTAACAGCCCGCGACTTCGTTCGCATTTACAATTGACATACCAAGCGTTTACAAATTTATTTATTTAAAAACTTTATTGCACATAAGTACAAAAGGCGAACATAATGCCAATATGGCATTCTCTTCCAGTTGACCTTTAGGTCATGCAGATAATGAGTGGTAGGCGCAAAAAAAATTATATATGAAAATTGGTTACCTATATACTATACTATACTATACTTACATAATAAATACAAACTGAAATATACTAATGTAATCTATAAATACTTATTACTAAGATAAATAAATACATATGTTATATAAATAATAAATATATATATAAATATTCTGCAATAAATAAATCAAAACGTGATTCATAGACGATGACCAATTTACTCCTATGGTGATCCAAGTAAGTGCTCGCACACCAATCGTTTAAACACGAACCTATTGGGAGCCGTCCTGATGTTACAAATTGATGTTGTTTTATAAATTTGTTAAAAAAAATCGTAACTACTTACAAAATAGGAAATTAATTCCCATTCAGTAATCGGTTGCGAAATGGGAATTACATAGTTCCATTTGGTAACTAAATTTTATAACTGGCTATGAAATGGGAAATGCGTCGTCCCATTTAAGTTTCCCATGTTGTGGTCTGTTACGAAATTTGGTTACCAAATGGGACGAAATGACAATTTCCAGTGCAAATAGTATTTATTGTATATTTTTAGCAGGAATAATTGTTATTTTGGAACCAAACTAAAGGTTACGTAATCAATGATTACCTAAATTATGTTTTATGGAATTTTGTATGAGCTCATATAAGAATATTAGGCCTATCGAATACGATCGAAAAGTCTTATTTCACGAGTACATACACCTAGAGATTGAAACATTTTCACCGCTACGACATTGTATTTTTTATTTATTAATGGCAAGCAAAGGTACAAGCCACGATTTTTATGCAGGAAGTGATCTTGGCGGATAACGGAAGCACGCGGTGTGATGAGAAAAGCTAAATTCAGGTAAGCTTTTTGTCGCAGCGCTCGTGATATTGCTCGGCGTAAAGTTTGCGTTGTGAATTGAGCGTAAAGTGACTAACACCGTTGCCATAAAAGGCCTCCAGTCTCAGTAACTCTTATCTCTTTTTATTAGAGGATGCTAATGTTACCATCACTATGTCTTAACTCCTAAGTAACAGGAAGTTTATCAAAGCGTTTGAATTAGGTAGGTACATTGCGTGAATGAGCTGTGGATTTAAAAGAAGTTTCATAATCTACAGTTTCTTTGAACGAGTGCAGAGTTTGACCTAAATTGTGGACCAATCCAAGGTAAACGCTTTACATTGTCTGGTTGTAGATACGTTTTACTTGAAACTATTATCTGATTCTTACTTATCCCTTTGATATTATTGGGGATCCCTTATGGGGGATGTTAATGTTACCATCATCATTGATGTAAATGTTATCAACCTAACTCCTGTTTCATTTTGTTTAGTCTGAATTAGGTACATTGCGTGAAATGTGCTTGGATTTCTAGTTTCGTAAATAATTAGACATTATACCTAGGTCAAATTCTTATATTTTTAGCCAGTCAAAGAAAAACCAACGGTCTCTATGTACTACTAGATGGAGCGTTCCAAACAATCGCTCTGTTCCACGCAAGTAGCCACAACTCTTTCACATTCACAATGAAACTTGTGCAGTTACTACGCAGAAAATTTAATTATTACAAGATATTGACGCTACGGTTAAATTACGTCAATATTTAGTGAATAATTAAATGTTCTGAGTTGCAACTGCACAAGTATCAAAGTGAATGTGAAAGAGTTGTGGCTACTTGCGTGGAACAGAGCGATTGTTTGGAACGCTCCATCTAGTAGTACATAGAGATCGTTGAGTAAAACCTTTACATTGTCAGTCGTGTAGACTGACTTTACCTAACTAGAAAGTAATTTTCTCATCAACAGTCTTTATTGACACTAAATAAGTGGTTTTTAAAATGAAAATCGATTACCTGTCTAAACCACTCGTAAACTAAAACACTGCAACTGTGTGACCCTTGACTATTGAAACATGCGACGTCAGTACTCTATACAAAAGTTAGCACAATTTGAGAAATTTCAGGATTTAATTAATGAAGGTTTAGACGGAATTTGGTTGGTCGGAAGCGGCTACAGCGTGTGACCATGCATAAGGAACATATGATTTTACGACGTGGTTATGGCTTCCCAGCCAAAATTTGCGCCAGCCTGCCAAATGCAAGCTCACATGTGTACTGAAACCTACCTCACAGCGAGTAAGTTTGGATCGATTAACTGAGCTTACTAAGTAAATTTGGGAATACATGTTTAGGTTATTGAGCTGTTATCATCCAAGTTATTCCGGCTACGAAAAAAGGACAATAAGTGTTTTGGGAACCATTTGGTAATTGTTAATAAGGGGTCAAACTGCTTTTCTGGAATGTTCTGATTAATGAATTCTTATTCTTTAATTGGCCTTTGCCAACATGGGAGATATGACCATAACCTTTTGGAAATTGACAAAAATGGTCAATCTGGTTTTCTAGAATTCTATAAAAAATACTAAAGTTTAAAGAAACTATTATGATATTGGGCCCGATTCTGAAGGCGAAACGTTAAAATTTGACAGCTCTAAAAATTATGCTATCCCTGTCGCACAGCATTATGAAGATAAAGACGAAACTAATTTTAGTGCTGTCAAACTTTAAATGTGTGCCTTCAGAATCGGGCCCAATTATATTATTATGCATGGATTTTAGAAGACTTTTGTCAATTTTCAAAAGTGGTCAGTCTGGTTTTGTAGAATTCTTTAAAATGTACAAAAATTTCTTTAAACTATAGTATTTTTTAAAGACTTCTAGAAAACCAGATGGACCACTTTTCTCAATTTCCAAAAGGTTATGGTCATATCTCCCATGTTCATATCACATAATAAATATGCCAGACTTGAAGAAATTCAAACCTCTCATCAGCTTCAGCACACAACGCAGTCACAACTAACTCATGACAGGCATCCGAGGCTAAGTCCCAAAAGCAATATTTTTTTAAAAAGCCACATAATATGCGGCATGTGCGCCACATCGGCCCGGCAGGTTGCCACAGCGTTACCCAGTTTACCCAACGCCGCGTTACGACCGCCGCCCGGTCGTAACTCTGGGAGTTTTACGAGAGAGGTTGGCCCGCGCGCGCCGCCTAAATATTTAGGAAATAATTACATAAGTACCCGCATATATACAGTGTGTACGAAATATTGCTGTGGTATTACTGAGCTGTGCCTGGGAGAAATGTTTGGGCTATTTATTTTTATTTTGTAGGTAGATATATGCGAGAAATATTACGGTTTTATAGCATCAGTCTCTCTGTATAGTATGTGTTTAGTTAACTAAAAAAATATATATAACTGAAGACTCGACCTGAAGAAGATACCTGTCATTTACTTAGAATTTGGCGATTGATGAACACACACACACTCATGTGCACATAACTAATGATCGGATTTGGTAGTACACCGGATACTGGCCGATAAATAATTCAACAAATTTAACTGTTAGAAGTATTTTATGCTTAAAAATACGCAATGGAAAAAGGCACTACAAAAAATGAATGTTGAATACTTAATACGGAGTTTATTCATGTAGTGTGTTTTACTTTATATTTTTTTTACATGAACACCAAATAATCTTCAGCGTCTATAATAAAGATAATCTATGGGCACAAATGTTACTTAAAATCGTAAGCAAATTATCTATTACAATCTGAAACATATACACAACAGCATACACATTTTCTCCTGTGCTATGGAAATTAATTAATTGTGGTTTCCGGTTGAGTAGAATAGGACCACTCCAACTCTTCCAGTGGATGTCGTACAAGGCGACTAAGGAAATACATTATAGAACATCAATCAGGCCTCCCCAACCCGTCTGGCCAGCGCGGGGAGTGTAGGCCAAATCCTCCGTCTGTCTCCGGCAGATGACAGAGGGTTGTACTCCTGCAGTGGAGACCAAAATAACCTGATGATGATGGAAATTAAACAAGGATAGGACAATTCGCAAATATAACATCCTGACCGGGACAAACTTGTACAATGGTCTGTCCCCAGTGGGAATCGAACCCACGATTGCGCTCAAGTCCAAACCACTAGGCCAACGCGGTGGCAGATATAATAAAGAGAAATAGTTTACTATACGCATTACAACGTACTTATACAAGTTCGTGTAGCACATTTAAAGTATCCTTTTTATATTAATAAACACACAGCTCAGTCTAAATATTTAAAGATAATTTTCACATTTCTTTGCCACTAAGAAAACTATATATTTTTAAAAGGAATTTCATCAGTAAAGTTAAAACTTAAACGCTTCTCGACACTGAATGAACGTTCGCTAATCGCTCACCGGTTGCTCGGTTAAGCTGATAGACTTTTAACTTTAACACCACCGGTCAAGTCTACACTCCGCTTCAAAAGAAACAAAACGAGAAAATCCTTTGAAAATACTTCAGTAAAATAACCTAGCAGGATGCTTAAAAGCTATCCTAAAGAAGTAATTTGTTCAGCGGACCCTAGGAATCTAGGTATTTTTACAGAGAAAAATAACATCTAGCCGTTGTTACGGAATTCCTGTTAAGGAACAGGGTTTTCCAGTTAAATTGTGAGATTTTTAATGTACTATCTGTAACCTGCAACTTTGTTCCCGTGTAATGTTAATTCCTTATTTATCAACCGACTACAAAAAAGGAGGAGATCCACAATTCCACGGTATGTTTTGTTTTTATATGTTTCTTACGCGATTACTCCACCGATTGTGAATTGATTTTGATGATTCTTTTTCTTTGACATTTTATTTACTTATTTTGGTCGTTAAAGGAACTGGTTTTGGTGGTACTATAATTATAATAATCATATTTACTGGTAAAAATATAGACAAATGAAAAGGTTGAATATAAATTAATCAGTTAAATTATACATGTCACGTAAGTTTATAATAAGTAACAAGCAGAGCCGGATGAACCCCTTGGGGCCCCTTTACCGTTTTCTAACTTCCGGAAATATAGTTTTTCTACCACAATGCAACGCTCCGCACGCGTGGACTACTCACTTTCAATCCGCTGACGACTCTTACCCCTAATCCCACGTTAACGCCCGCGCCCACGCCTACTCCTCTTTTTACTCTAAGAAATATGTTTTAAAGAATAGGGGCGCGGGGCCTCTTGCCGATGCGGGGCCCCTAGGCAGTTGCCTAATCTGCCTAATGGATAATCCGGCCCTGGTAACAAGGTCATAAAAATTTATACTGAAAACAATATCAAATAATATTTTTATCATTTAAAAACTCTTCGAGTGAGTAATAAGATTTTAAGATGAGGCACTTATTTAGATCGGTTTGAGCAGCATACAGACAGTCAGTCATGAACTTAGGGAGTCCTTTTATACCTACATAAAGAAAGAAGACTAGATTTAATCAAAACATTAATGTTTTTAACAATCATAAAAATTAAAAACAGCTTTGTAAATATACTATTGTAGAATAGACAATTATTTGATCCGTTTTCCCAGTAGTCCTACAAAAATGACAAAGATTCCTGGTATATCTTTATAATATTGTATACAAACTTGATTTTAAAAGATATATTGCTGGACTTCACAGCGCAGCGCTAACACCTAGGAAGCGGTAGTCGGCAAAAAATTGACCTTTTTATGTATACCAAGTCTACTCATGTGCAATAAAGATTTTTTTTGATAGTTTACGTAGACTAGTAGATAGTCACTACCACCTGCAAACTAGGGTAGTTGCCAGTGCATTGGCGACCTTATAAGACGCTGTTCACTTCAAATACAAAAATAAGACCAGACTTATTTACTATTAGTTGTGCCCGCGGCGCCACTCGCGTGAACTACAGAATCCGCTCCCATTCCCGCTCCCACTCCCACTCCTATTCCCACTCCCAGCTAAAAATGTAGTCCAAACTCACTGCAATCTGAATAGTACGATAATACTATTATTTGCAATATATTGCATACTAAGTATTTGAAAACTAAAAATCTTCATAACTTTTGATTGAGTTAGCCGATTGCGATGAAATAAAGACTAAATGTTAAGTTAAGTTAAGCCCCATGTTTTTATGAAAAGTCCATCAAAATCCGTTCAGTACTTTATAAGTGATGCGTACATAAACTAACAGACAAACAGCCAAATATTCCAAAAATGATTGAAATGTGTTCTATTACTTATCCTTATACCCCCAATTTTTTTTTGCAAATATCTTCAATGTACAGACACGCGATGTTTACGATTTTATTTATTAGATAAAAGTCTTAAGTCAGGAAATGTATTTCTGTGGCAAGACAATGCTTCTCATTCATCTGGTATTCCGCTCGTTCATTCTTTAACAACGCTTCTTGTAGTGGCTGTGTTCTCAAAAGATTTAGTTCGTTCAAAGAACAGAGCGGACAAACCTCAGCAAATAGCGAGTCGTTAAACAAAAACAATAAACTGCCAGGTAGAACGGAGACGTGACCGAGAATGTATTGACATTCACGAACTTTCACACTGATGTATATTTTGCTTGAAATAAACGTTGTCATATATATTTGAATGAAAACCATAATCTTTTATTACAGAACAAGGACTGCGGAAGGATTGCGGGTCCAGTGAGTTGGTTGTACTTAGTCTGCATGGCTTACATTGTTTTCCTTCACTAATAAGCATGTGGAAGGTTCAAAATGTGTATTTTTATTCCAAAAATATAGGTACGTGTGGGCAGAGTTTGTACCTACTCTCAAACGTATAAACGTGAGTCGAGTGCATTACAATTCAATTCAATTACTGTTTATTGCACGATAAAAATACAAAGATACAATAATAAAGCCGCTAACATCTTATCGCTAAAAACGATTTCTTCCAGCCAACATTTGGGTAGAGGATAAGAATAGCAGAAAAAGGCCAAAATATAGACTATCCCAGATACATACAGACTAGTTACATCGACTATATGCTATTTGAATACACTTTATACACATTTGGGACAGAAGTTAGGTACACCCAACTAATATAGATTATGAGCCATAAGCTATAAAAAAGATCCATAGTGGGGTTATATTCGTGTTTGTGCACCCAACACCGATATACCGCCACTATGGACCTACTGAGCAAATAAAATAGATGCCTATTTCTCCAGTGTGGTAGTTGGGCAGTTTATTTGGAAATTATAAAACAAAGGTAACACAGCCCTAGCATTTTAGAAGTACAATCTGAACTCCGCTCAGCTTTAGCCAAGTGAAAAGAAATTTCATCTATTTACTTTGGCCGGTCGCTATTGGGTCTCAGGCCGCTTTCATTTCTACTCCAAACGTTAAGTGGACATCCTTAAGTGCTGTTTGGTCAGGAGGGATTTACCTTTGCTCTTTTCCCTTCGAATCCAACCCTCATCCCACTCAATCAGACACTGCTGCTCAAGTCTTAAAACGTTTTCGTCTTGCTTGTAATTTTTCGCTTTCCAACGCTTCCTCTAAACATCCTTAGTTAGGTTCTCTTTTATTTACCTTTGATTTGTTTTAATAGCAGTTGAGTCTGTGGTAGGTACGAGTTGTTTGATGGGATTTTTTCGACCAAACATGTTATCCTTTTTTAAAAGGGTGCTCAAGGGTTGACCCGTTACGGTCGCGGCGTTCACCGCAGCAATTTTGTTATTTGTCGTTTGTATTCAGAAGGCTGCATCACGTAACGCGGACACGGAACCTCACTTTACTCTTTTTATTTTTTCATAGTTTCGCGGCATCCTGCTGGGACCGTTTTTCGAGGCACGTTTTTATGTGATAGGTATTCCTCGGAGATAATATTTCACGATGGGTTTGAATAATGTTCTTGTTTATTCCACCAATTCGCATTTACGTTAAATAAATTATTGTTTTTCATAAAGGAGTTTTGTAGGTTATGGACCACGTGACTAGAGATGTATACGGACGTGTTTGCGGTGAAAATTTTCATGAAATCGATACCTGGAGCGTCTTCGCCGCTTCTGTGCATTTAGTATGCGGATCGCGTTCGAGTGTGTTACGGTCTCCTTCTGCGAAAAGGCACTCTATAATTTTATTTTCCGACCAAAACGTAGTTACCCAAGAAATTGATACTTTTATAAGAAATGTTTTATCGTATGTTTTCGTTTGTACTTTTGATCAAGCGTAAATGGAATTTTTGTGGATTGTTTTCTCTCTATGTTCGTCGGGTTTCTAGTAGGTATATCCCTGTCTATCATTGGAAGTGTGGCAACAGTGGGACGTTATAAGCTGTTGACTAACGTTTCTTTAGGCTTTCAACAGGCTGAATAACTTATCAAAAAGTACCGATTCGGAGTGTTACGTCAAAGTCGTAATATATTTTATTTTTGTACACATTTGAAGAAATTATTTGGTTTTATAGCGAGGCATCAGGTGGTAGTAAAATAAGTCTCCAATATTTCGTGCATTGTATTCTCATGCGCTGCCAAATCGAAATCCGAGACATTTGTCTCGATACATATTACTGTTTTCAAGATTGCTTGCTGAGAAAATAGCATATTCCTACAATAAGGCTTCTATCGGTATGTAATTCATTATAGCTCAAAAACCATCGAACTGGTGAAAACTCTTTATTAAAGGGTTTCTTCAGGAAGGTTTTATTTACTTATACTTTATTGTACACAAATACAAATCACACAACTCATTAAAATATATGACGTCTATAGGCGCACTTAACTCTGTAAGAGTTTTCTTCCAATAAACCTTCAGGTGAAAGAGACAAGTCAAAGCAGATAGGCAGACAGCAGACAGTTTTAATTATTTAATGTAGAAACCATCAAGCTACGAATAATGGGGCTACGAATACTACGGAGGGTGTTGAGTAAGTTTTAGAGTAAGTTTCGAAAATCAAACTCTGCGAATGGAACTCAAGACCCAGAGGTCTATGGTCAGAGACATAGTATCAACAACCTAACGACATGTTATTAGAACATTGATTATTGTCGTCAAAATTTGTGTTGAAACATCGACGCGGTTCAGCTAAACAGCCAAGTTGTAGCACGGTTTGCTTTAAACATTTTCCAAAGCAGATATATTATCAGTTAAATTGCAATAATTGCTCAATAATTAATACTTTACTCTCATTCCGTAAATTCATTTAACTGATTCCATTTATCTACATTTGAATTTTGAAATAGCGGAACCGCATTTATTTGATTAATGGGTTCAATATCGGCCCAACTAACCCGCATTCTACTAACTGCGCTGCAAAATATTGAAATTAAATGACAGATAAATGGAAATTATCAGAATTTCAAATTTTATGTACGTTGGTACCTGTTTGATGTCATCAGTATTACCATCAGCACGTACCTACCTACGAGCTCGCTGCTGGATATAGGTCTCTCCAAAGGAGCGCCATTAAACGCGATCTTCATCTCTAGCCAGTGGCCAGCCGCCTTAAGATCGTCGCTTCATCAAATCAGGCGGCATCCACACTACGCCTGCCCAGTCATGGTTTCCACTAGAGAACTCGCTTACCCCAAGAATAATCGGCTCTCTTACAGATGTGACCAGGGGTCTACTCCATAAGCATTTGGAATAATATCCTTCAAATAAAAATAAAATTGCCGCGTGGTTTCCGGTAGAGTAGAGTAGGACCACTCCAACTCATCCCGTGGATGTCGTACAAGGAGACTAAGGGAATACATTATAAAACATCAATGAGGCCTCCCCAACCCGTCTGGCCATCGCGGAGAGTGTAGGCCAAATCCTCCATCTGTCTCCAGCAAATGAGAGAGGGTTGTGCTCCTGCAGTGGAGACCAAAATAACCTGATGATGATGGAAATTAAACGAGTCATGCGACACATTCTGATAAGCGTTTAACTATTATAGTTCCACGCACAATTGCTTATCCAAACATGATTGTCACGTGACCCGTTAGAGAATACAAAATATCTTTTTTGTTCTACAGACATTAACCGAAATGCTTACACTTTAAGTAAATAAATGCTTACACTAACATGTTTAATTAAATTGTATATCTTCACCGCAGGTTAGCTGGAAGCAACTACTTTAGAAATAAGCTTTAACCTTCTGTATAATTTTCTTTTCTTTGTGTTGTTCTTTGTATGTACAATAAACTATTGAATAAATAAACTTCGTATGTCTTTACAGTTAATAAAAATGGGGATCTAAGGATAAGTAATAGATAACATTAAGATCATTTTTGATTTTTTTCTGTTTGTCTGTTAGTTTGTGCACATATCACGTAAAAACTACTGAACCGACTTTGATGGATTTTTACAGAAACAAAGGGCTTAACTCGGAGTTACATTTAGTCTATATTTCATCGCAATCGGCTTACTCAATCAAAAGTTATGGGAATTTTTAGTTTTCAAATACATTAGTAGTAGGTATGCAATATAACAAAGTATAATTATAATGTTCAATTCTAATTGCGATAAGTCAGGTTTGAAGCTGTAGTGGGCGTGGGAGCGGGAGCGGGAGCGAGAGCGGGAGCGGGAGCTGGATTGAGAGTGAGATTAGAAATAATTAAGTAGTCCACGCGAGTGGAGCCGCGGGCACAGCTAGTTTAAGACATAATTGATCAGTCATCTGACTGTCAGTCAGTCAGTTGAACTAAAAAGTACCCCCACTAAAGTTTCAAAGCGATCGACGTTTACAAGACGTCAAACAAATCAAACAGACGAAAGTTAAACGGAAACAGACCGCCGGCAAACATACGGTAAACAAACGTCGCCGTAAAGAAGACTTGGAGTCGCAACGCGTGACTTGAACTTTTATCGGGGTACTAAGTATAATACCGACTATACACAATATACTATGAATAATGACTAGATAGACACAATGGAATCATAGATAAGTCTAGTAAAACCTAACAGGAGTACTAAACGAGACAATGTGGTAGTGCGTAGTACTTCCTATTACAATTTCAAGTTTAATTAATATATGTTTCATCCCATCTATTCGAAAAGCGACGATTGGTTCCTCAATAAGTGCGACCAAAGTACGTCTTTTCTGCAAGAGAGTTTTTCAGCGGGCAGTAATGAGATTTGAATTTGGAACACGAATATGACTTTTAGTGTTCCGCGACCAAAGAGATTGAGTGCAAATATTGTATGAATAAAGTTACTGGCCGGTAACCTACTTCACATTCTAATAAATACACGTATTCATGAATTGTATCTAAAAGCGCCTTTTATTTATTTTTCTCATAGAGGGAGATGAAAAGTAGAGTGTATCACTCGGGCACAAAAAATATTTTTTCCTCGGGTGCCGTACTTTGAATCCCTTCGCTCCGCTCTGGATTCAAAATAGCGCCCTCGCCGTAAAAATATTATTTTGCTCCCTTATGATACAATCTACTATTTTTAATTTCCACTATGCAACATTATCGTAAGTTAAATAATGGGCCACATCTGTCGCAGAACCGACGGCTGTTGCAGACGAGTTCTAGAGTGGACACCGCGGATCCACACGCGCAGTGTGAGACGCCCAGTCAACAGGTGGACCGACGACCTGAAAAAGGCGGTCGGAAGCGGTTTATTGTGGAAGGTCTATGTCCAACAGTGGATGACTACGCTGATATGATGAAAAAATACGCAGAGCACATCATCATCAGCCTAAAAGAGTCCATTGCTGGATATATGCCTCTCCCAAGGTGCGTTACTGAATACGATCCTCGGCTCTTCTCATCCAGTCACTGCCAGCCACTTTACGCAGATCGTCGCTCCATCTAGCCAGAGGAGAGGTAGAGGACATGAATCCTTGATATCCGAATGCAGGGCATACGTACTACCAACTGAGCTACCACGACTTACAGTTTGGTTTGCTTTAGAACTTGAACCTTTTGACGTTCTCATTACCATCATGTTAACGTCAACTGTGGACATGGTTGTTATACACAAGCCCACCGCTGGACAGAGACGATTGTCACATCGCAATACAGGCCTGGGTTTACCGCCATTTGCACAGTTAGAATATGTTAGCTAGCGCAATACATCGCGTACATGTCGAATTAACATTTTGAGTATATGATGTTGTTGTGCCCCTGAAGCTGTAGTAGGAACATTTATGGTAACCATTTGCATCACAATATTACAGTCCATCAATAATCGGGTGCGGCACAATACCGGTAGTACTAAATACCGGGCTTTAGTGCCCTATGAATTTAATAGGGGGGTACACTTGAGTAGGGTGGCCGCATTTGTTTGCGGTCATGTCGGGACGTCGTGTGTTGGGCGTGTTGGAGACCTTTGGGAATTCAAAGTGGTGTTCACTGAAAAATGCGCTGCAAATGAATGTATCTGCGAATAAGGGTGAAAGTGAAATTGCAATAATATGGTTTTAGAGTTGAACGATTTTAATGGCGAAAATTTGTTCAGTATCTAGAGATATAGGCAAGTACTACTTTTGTTAGACAATAAGTTAATTAAAAACACAGTTTTTAATAGATACCCTTAAAGTAAAGTTGTCGGTAGGTCTGTCTGTCAGACCGATAACTCGAAAACGACTAGATTGAGCCAAAATTTGGAAAAAGGGCGAATAATAATAAAAGTAGGAATTACGTACTTCTTGGAACTAAAAACAAAAATATTGGCAGATCGACTGTCTGCTCTTTAGCTAAGAAGATGCTACTCCGTAAGCATTTAGGATAATATCCGTCGAAATAACAAGACATTTTGTACTTTCTAAAGGGTTACTTGGCATATTCTGATAAGCGATATTCAGAATATGTCAAATGACCCGTTAGAGACGAATATCCGAAATGCTCTCAGAGTAGACCCCGTAAGTAGTAGTAAGAAAAGTCCACGATTCCATCGCGTTAATCATTGTCTCTCCAATATTTTAATCAGAATGTCGCCGGGCGGGACAAAGGACAATAACGGCGACAGTCCCGATATATAGAGATGGATGGTGACCCTATGAATTTGGGGGTGTGCACACGGTGGAAGACACATCGTTGCGGTGAGTGAATTTATTGCTTGTTTTTTGTACAGGGTTAATAGCCTTTAATGGGGCTCTCACGTAGCAATAGCCAAGAACTCTGCCCTGGTATTGGGAAAAAGTTAATGTACTGTAATGTTTAGTAATGTAATACTGCCTTTACTGTGTACAGTTCAATAAAGACAGGGTTTGATGGCTTGCAACTTTTATATATGGAAATTTAGGTACTTAGGTTTACTCTAGCGCAACCATAAGCCTCCCCAGTATACTGCCACTTTTGGTGGGCTGTCCGTTGGATGATTTGTCATAATCACTACGCTTGGCAGGTGGGTTTGTGATCGCAGTGATGATCTTAATCTATAAAGGAGAACGCTGCTGCCGTCCCTGGTGCAATCCCTTAATCGCCTTGACGATACCCACGGGAAGATTGGGTGTGGCCTTATAAGCCGGGAAACACATGGTGTAATTATCGTTTGGTGAGAAATATCTATTTGTAAAATTACTTATATTACAAAATACTAAATAGTTAATTTGAAGGCTCACTGAATTAAAACAAAAATACTTTTTGGTCCTGGATAAACTTGTTTTTTTTTCCACCGGAATATGCAGAATTCCCACAGGAAAGTCGATCCGTCGTGAAAGTATACTCTAGTTCACTTCTGCTCTTCAAGCTGTGATTTATTAAAGCTTTCTTACCCAGCATGCATTTATAATGAATCCTCACTACCTTGGGACCTGGAAAATTCTTGGCCAGTACATCTAATAGGAAAGTCTAGAGAAAATGAGCTTAAATAAGCAATTCTGGCTCTGTCTGTGTTTATATTATGGTGTTTTTAAAACTGTAAATTGTAAACTGGTCTATAATATTAATTTGTACAGAGCAACAGTGATATAAGCAATTAATGAAAATGACTCATTAGGAAACCAGTTGTCTAAGGAGGTTTTTTCAAAACACCCAGTTCCCAATATGGAATAAAAAAATCCCATTAGACAACCAGTTATCTACGTGGAATAAGTTAATCAGAGTATGTAATAATCATCATCATCATATCAGCCCTTAGACGTCCACTGCTGGACATATGCATTCCCCAATGAACGCCACCACACCCTGTCCTCCGCCCTCCACATCCAGTCGCTTCCGGCCACCTTCTTCAGGTTGTCGGTCCATGTAGGCGATAATTGCCATAAACTAGAGCAGAATCCTAGCTGACAGGCTGAATATAACAACGAGAAAGGCAGATGAAAAGTATTGTTTTGTTTCAACAAGTCGTAATTCGGTCGAATGTCATTTCGATTTCAATAGGTAGGTACTTCGAGTTTCATTTTTACGCCCCCTACTCCATACATTTCTTTTATTTGCTCTTACACGGATGTTCCTTGTGCGATAATGCACCTGAGGCCTTATTTGAAACCTCCCCGCAACATATCTGTGACATATTGAAGACTTTGATTTAAGGTATAATACTGAGAATATTGGCAAAATTTTGTAAGAAGGGGAAGGATTTTAAAATATTGAAGATATTTCGTTAAACAAAGACGAATTGTGACAGAGGGGTAGGGTTTTCACATGGCACGGTTGTCAGGAGGTAATTTTATACTGATTTCACCATACAATCTAATGTAAATAAATAAATATTAAGGAATTTTGAATTTTAAAATATCGCACTTTTATGTTTACTGGAATAGTTAATCTCCGAATTTCACTTCTGCCTAAAATATTTTGACGTCTGTGCAATAAGCTAAAGACTAAATCCCTTCGGCCGCCATCGAAACCGATGGATCTGTGAGGTCATTTGACCTGGTGCTGACAGAATACCAGCGCTGGAGTTCGCGTAGCGTGCTGCATTATTATGCTGAGTCAGCGCTATTTTGTTGCTGCGACACATACCTAGATTATTTTTAAATTGTAATTTATAATCCTGTTCTGCATATTTCTCATGTATGTGTGTGTCGTAGCTATGAATAAATGACATATTCTATTCTATTCTATATGTGATGGAGTGGCTCGTATGTCTTTCCCATAAATTTATATTGCTTTTACTCTGTGACAGAAATAAGAGGGTGGTATCAAGCCGTCACTGCTACCACAATTTTAAGTATACTATAATCATAGTAAGTTTCAAAGTTGGAGCTCGGGTTACGCGTAACATTACCCTCTACATTCGTAAATAAACAGTAGCAGTAATATGTAAACTTATGAAATCCTAATACACTTGGGGCTGAAACTTCCATCGAAATCCTTTAAAATAGTCCATTCAAATAGGTCACAACTAAAGTTCCAGCGCTTGTAAATTAATTATTCCGGTAACTAAGGTAAGGTCCGGGCACGGACACGGGACCGGTTGAATTATAAACGACGGTTGCCCTTGGGAAATCACAAGTGCGACCCAGTAGACAAGTTGCTTCGACGAATTTACTTAGAAGTTAAGACTAGCTGTTGCCTGCGAGTTCGTCTATGTGGTTAATATATTCTGAAAAAGATCGCCAAGTACGATAAGTCAATTCACTGCAAAAAAGGCTAATATTAGTGCACTTGGTAATGTACGAAGACTAAACCGATATTTTTCTTTCTTCTACAATCTTTTGTGGGTCTGCTTGAAGTATCTCTAAATGGTCAATGCCATTCTCCGACACTTTTCGGTATCTTATTTCGTTAAGTCGCAAAATCCTTATTATGGTCACGATGACTGACAAACAGACATTTTTAGAATTTTACTTGTCTCTGTAGAGCGTAAAATCTGTCAAAGCTATCTTTCTCTTAAATAATTCTATGTACACACACAAAGCTCTGGAGTTTAAATGTACGTACAGAATATACGACATGACATACGAAATGTTGTTGACACATTTCTCTAATCTTGTCAAGGATGTGATAAAGGAGAGACAGGTAAACTTAACTCCCGAAGACGTCCAAAGTCTGGCTTTGGATGAAAATCTGAATGAAAATCAAAGACTTGTCTTCTGATAAATCACTTCAAACCATAGTTACAGAGGCTTTGAACATCATGTGTCAAAATCTGAAGGCTATAAATACAATTCAAGTTTTTGACACGGACACGGATTGAAATAATATTAGTGCTATTTCAGGTGTTTCAGAATCGAGCACATTCTGCCTGAAAATGACATATACAGCTTCAGAATTGTTGTACAATACAAGTTTGAGTTTTTAATCAAATTTATTGAAGGCATTGTTGGTTAAAACTATGATGTTCTTTCAGATAGACTCTGTATAATAACCTTCCGACAGTGATTCGAGATTGAACTTTTGTAATAATTAAAAAAATAGAGCACTGTCTGTTCCATCTATGTATGTATATTATAGCTAGTTATTATTATTTAGGTCTTATATTTATTTTATATTAGGTATTTTAGTTATTATGTAGTTTATTATGCACTTATTTTGCATACGCCGCCGCCGTCTCGTTAATTTCTGTTTTTAAGGGGATTCCATTTTTATAATCTAAGGTAAAAGTATAAAATTCGCATTAACGAAAAATCATGGCCGCTCGGGGAAGGTTTTTTTGAGAAAGAGAAATCTTTTTGCAAATCACCGGGTATTAACCTTCACTCGTCTTTGATTAGCTCGAGGGTTACGAAAGAGTGGGTAAAAGCCCCCTCAAAATAGATTCCATTCAAATCGACGACTTCATTGGTTTAACCCCGATAAGTAAGGATTAGGGGCCGATCGCTGAAGTTTGGTTAACAAGACGAGAGTGGATTGTTTTTGTCTGATCTTATTGATTGGATTAAGATGATGGTTATTAGTGAAGAGACTCCCATAGTCAAACTTAACGAAAGTCAACCTATCTTGAAGTCACTCCACCGAAGTCTGACACAAGATTAAAAAGTTATTAAACGTCTTTTTTTGCTGTCGAACGTAGCGAGAAAGGTATTTTCGCTGTGTAATTTTTTGATGCCGCGTGGTTCTCGACTTAGAATATCTAAAAGGGCCACCCCTATCTTTCCCGTGGGTGTCGTCAAGGCGACTAAGGGATTGCACCAGCGTTCTCCTGTGTGTGTATGTTAAGATCATTGGATAATGATAATGGATAACTTACCAATAGTGGTACTCTATTGGGCAGGCCCATGTCCAGCAGTGGACGTATTTAGGCTGATGAAAAAAAATATTTTACTAAAAATGTGTTCTACTGTATAACCCCAGTATTTCTCAAAACACAAATTTCTCAAAAACGTTTGTCCGTTCGTCGGTCCATCGGTTCGTCCGTCACGCTTTGCCTTACCGGTAAAACCATTGGTCGGGTTGACACCAAACATTGAACTTAAGAATTGGAAACTAATTCAAATGAGATTTTTTAACAGTTTCCCGCTGAGGGTAATTAACTTGAGGGTAAATTATCATACAACAAAAATTAAAACATAATGCTATAATGATTTTGATCAAACTTTGCATGTTCTAGAATCTCCTAGCGTATTATCTTGCAGCAGTATCCATTGGTCTGGTAACATTCATATAAGGGGTGTGCCAGTACTATCAAATTGTTAAACTTTGATTTTCTCGAAATCGGTTGAAGTGAATTAATATTAATGTTCTACACTTTGAATTCCAAATTGGTCATTATACCGGACAGCATACTCTTTATTGCATATTTTCATATATATTTTTATTAAGTATTGATAAAAACCACGAGTGGCCAAGTTGGAATTGATTATAATAAATCCCGTTTTTACATGGCGTGGCCGGGGATATAATTCGAACCTATCTACGTACGTTACGTTTTCGCGAGAAAGTACCTATATTTAGCTGCGCTGCTGTTTAATTTATTTTATTTCTAACGAGTTGTGCCTGCGATTTTATACAAACGCTTTCTTAAGTAATCCAATTATTTAGGGTCACATTATCTTTACTTCTTATTCCTTGTTATCTTACCTATTCATATAGTATTATCCGAATAATAATAAGTACACGGAAATCGGTTAAGTGGTTCATAATCACACTAACGGACAGTCAGACAGAGAGACGTCGCGTTCTACAATATGTACTTGTATATACAGACATTGACATCTCTCTTTGATTCAGTGTTCACATGATGTTTTTACCTCTTGTGGGAAAATGCAGGTCGTAATAAATTAAGTATTTGTATTGAAAAGTCTAATCTCTAGTCATTAGGTAGTAAGTAAATTATGATTATTAGTAGTATTAGGTTATGGTTAGGATACTCAGGAATCTATTAAATATATAAAAGGAAAGTGTGTGTATATATGTCCAGCCTATTCTCAATAACCACCGACTGCCACCCACTCATGGTTGCAGTGGTAGATAGCCCTTGGTTTGCATATGAAAGTAAGGGAGTTTGGTTACGGTGGGTGGAAGTGGCTGGTAAAAATATGTGATGGGATACTTCTATCGTTTTCTAACACATTGTACGGCTCATATAAACTCGAGATGGTGCTAAATGGCGTTAAGTGTAACTTATCCACGCGAACGAAGTCGCTGGCAACAGCTAGTTATCTATAATATGAATCTGTGTAAAACGTATTTTTCAACTCCACCCGTTAAACAAAGCAAGTCGGCAATTAATCAGTGAAGTGCGTCTACAAGGGTTGATCTTTTTTCCATCGAGGGGAGGTGATTGAAAGGGTCAAAACTCATTAGAGCAGCCGCTTTAGCCTAGTGATTAGTTGCGATTGCAGACCTACAAATGGGATGACGGTTAATCTGGCCAGATGTTAGACAGGACTTGGTGTTTTAGGTATATTGCTATTGAGTATTTAGTATCGATACTATCAATTATATCGATATACTATAAATTATATCAAAAACATCAACTTTGTTGTTGTTGAAATACATATTAGTCTAATCCGAAACTAGGATTTTGTCCCGTGATAATATTTCACAAATATTCCGACCGGGACCAACTTGTACAAATTGTACAAAGTTGTATGTCAACGAGGCGATCAAAACAAATTGTGTTGATACTATTGAAGGTGTAAAATGTCAGTTCCCAGTTATCCTGCTTAAAATAAATTTGGTCCTTCGAGCCGGATTTAATTTTCCTCTCAAATAGTGTAGCCTCGTTACAGAATAAATATATAAGACTATCAGCTCCAGTGCGAAACATATTATACTATCAATTGTATCAAATTTTTCAGTTGTATCGATACTTTTAATGAGCATCAGTAAAGCTACAAAACATTAGTTAAATGTGTTCTATACGGCGTTTACAATGACTTACTAATTATTTATCTTATTAAATTATTTTAATCGGACCAATAGTTACAAAGAAATTGGGTAATAAACTGCATTAATTTAATTGGTGATAGCTTATTTTTGGTCGTATGACAAAAATAATTACACCAATGTTTAGGAATAAAATTATTCATATACTACAAATACCACATTCAAAACAATGTATCAATACTTCGATACTACCAGTCTATAAGGCTCTTTCAGACTATAGAAAAAAGCCTACATACATCCGGTCCTGTAATAGCCACAGATGACAGTTACTTTCTTTATCATTTTAAACTAGAATAAAGATTCGGTTCTAGTGCTGTCACAGTATCGTATTTCATGGCACTTTTGGGACACTCTCCTACCAATACCACTTTAACTGGGATTGTATCACTTACTTTGTTTAAGGACCTCACCACAATACATTCATTAGTCAGGCCTCAGGGGCGGATCTTTGCACTAAGTACCTACTTTACTGACCATCGTACCTTTTTATTGAGTGAGTTGTGAGTTTCTACAGGACTCTGATTTCAATGAACTGTTATTGTTATTCTCTTCATTTATTAATCAGAAATGTATCATAGGGTTACTTAAAGTATTCTATGAGTAGGGAATGCGTATTAGTTTAAAAAAAGTATCTGATGTAAGACAATATGATGTCTTCTAAGTATAAAGCTTAATTTTCGTTTCTTATAAATTCTCAAGAATTGTTGCCATTGGAAAAAATGCCAGTTCCCATAAGTCATCAACTAAAATATATGAAGTTATTTGAAAACGTTACAGAATAGACCGTGTGGTTCCCGGCTTAGAATAGCGCCACCCCCAATCTTTCCGTGGGTGTCGTCAAGGTGACTAAGGGATTACATCAGACACGGGCGGCAAGCAGCATTCTCCTGTGTACAATAAGATCATTACCAATACAGCTGCCAAGAGTGGTGATTATGGCAAATCCTCGAATGGACAGCTCACCAATAGCGGCATTATATAGGAGAGGCTTATTTATTTATTATTATTCCATAAAATTCACAGCATAACAATTAAATTACTATTAGAAATTATTATAAATACGATACATTATGCCTTAACATCACTAAAAAAGACTGACTCAAGGTTGAGGCGGCACTAATAAACCTTTAACGGAAAGAACCTTTATATGCATAATTCTGAAATTGCTGCATTGTTCATTTGTTGACGTATTTAGGCTGATGATGATGATTGTAGAATGAAGATTTATTATCCCTTAATGTGCGGATTTTATTCTTTCATCCAATAGTGACATTATATCAGATTCGACAAATGGAATTTGAAAAATCAATACCACCGATAAAAACCTCTTGTTTTCTTGCCTAAAATATGGCCACGCATTTTAGGATATTAAATGTGTTTACCTAGTAATATATTCGCCCTCCGCCTATTTTCTCGGAAGAAGGCCATTTGTATTCCTTGGGGAGAGATGGTGAATGCATTTGTTGGTCGCTGCATGCTTTAGATTCGAGACGAATTTTTCATATGAAAATTGTTGGTAGCAAAATATTCATGCTGTTGTTCTGAGCGTGTTCTATGTAGAATTATAGATGCAGTATTTTTTTACGATTTGAAGCGTCACACTGGAAGACAGCCATCTGATGGTAAGTGGCTTCCGTAACCATGTGGGGCCGACGCCTGGTAAACATTTTCGTTCTTTTATTTTTATTTATTTGGAAAACCAACAATGTAGGTAGTGATTGTGTAATACGATATAATTTTTATAAACATTTTGTATGGCTAATAATAGGATAAAAAAGAAAGGATATGACTCAGAGTTACAAAAGATATAGGTAGATAGATGTATTAGTAAATTTCTTTAGTGTCACTATGGGCTACCAATTTCGCAATAGGCGTTTTAAATAGCAGCACAATTTCGGAATTATGCATATAAAGGTTCATTACTTCCGCCTCCGTCTTAAGTCTGTCTTAAGTTATGTTAAGGAATAATGTGTCATATTTCAAGTGCAGTAAAGACTATCGATCCGTATAGATAGATAGGTAGATAATCAAATTATTCATACACATAGCACAAATACAGTGTTACAAATATGTCACATATTGGTACAGAAGTAAGTACAGCAAACAAAGATAACAATGAAACAGTTTACTGTGTGTGTAGTGCTGTGCTGCAGACAGGGTCCTGACTCAGCATAATGTCACAGCCCAGCGGCGCGACGCTGATATTCTGCCAGGACCGTTACATTTTAACGTAATAAAATCGCCCAATTCATGAAGATTGAACATACGACAATAAATATTAAATTGAAAATTAAACTACCTTAACACTGAAAAGAAAAAAAAACTTATAGAATTGTCTTAATTGTTAGAGTAATTGAGAATTGTTGTTCTTTCAGACAATTCTCTTTTAATTGAGGAGTTTTTATAGTAACGAGTAGAGTTGAAGAACAATCGATGGTTGATCTATCGATAGTTCTTATTTAATTTTTTATTTATTTATTTTATTTTATTTTAAAGTAAAACATCCATCTGGAATTGTAAGTTTATTTATTTATGGAGACATTTTTTACCTTTGATTTTTAGTTATTGTTTCTAGTTTTCTATGAGAAATTACTATGAAATTTATATAGATATATATTAGAATTTATGGCATTACTCGAGAGATTCCGTGTTCCGATTGCCGTGTGGTTTCCAGTAGAGTAGAATAGGATTACTCCAACTCTTCCCGTGGATGTCGTACAAGGCGACTAAGGGAATACATTATAAAACATCAATCAGGCCTCCCCAACTCGTCTGGCCAGCGCGGAGAGTGTAGGCCAAATCCTCGGCCTGTCTCCGGCAGATGAGAGAGGGTTGTGCTCCTGCAGTGGAGATAAAAATAACCTGATGATGATGATAACTCGAGAGATTCACTGCAGACTGTAGAACAATATCGATATCGATAGTAGAATGTAAAACTGCTAAAGTGTCATGTTGGTCGAAAATCGGCAACTATTCCCCAAATAATATAATTCAGAATGTCCAACAGTTTCGACAATAACATTAATGTCGAAACATACCTATTTATACCCCCCTCCCCCAAACTAACGACAAAATTTCGAAACCTGAACAACACTACTTACCATTTGAAAGAAGGAGTTGGAGAGAGTTAGCTGTATAATTTCATCTTCTTCGTTCAATGTTACGGCGCTGTTACTCTTAATCTATGTAAAGTAAAACTTTGTTACTTGAAATGTTAAGTCTTTGAAGTCAAAATTACTTTAAGTTGCGACATCTCGGCTCAGTACGGTTTATATCTATGTATAATGAATCAGCGTTTACTGTTTTCTATATCTGTATAACGTTATACATAGTTTAGTCCAATCACAAACTAGGAAATAAAAATAGAAATAAAAATCATCATCATCAGCCGAAATATACGTGCACTGCTGAACAAAATCCCTAACAGAATGCCACTTTTGGTGGGCCGACCATTGGGGGATTTGCCATAATCACCACGCTTGGCGGGCGAATTGGTGTTCGCAGTAATGATCTTAATATACACAGGAGAACTCTGCCGTCCCTGGTGCAATCCCTTATTTGCCTTGACGACACCCACGGGAAGATTGGGGGTGGTCCTATTTTAAGTCCAGATAACTTAGTCCTTTATATCGGTCGATACTCGGATGATACTCTACCTAAACACTTGAAACCTTTTAATTTCAATACAGATATCAGCTATCATAATTGTTTCTAGATAACAAATCAACACTGCCATGACAGTTAGTATAGTTTCCAGTCTATTAGTTCGCGGCATGAACCCCGGAGGGACTTAGTTGAAATACGATCAATTAGTCTAAGAACTTCTCAGAGTGATGCTCAGATACATTCACTCTTGGGAAATTAAGATGGGCTTACGTATTCCTTGGGAAACTTACGTAATTTCCGCTGATGTGATGTTGTTTGTCTCGAGTATACGGTAAACATGTAATATGTTTATGTGCAAATATTTAAAGATAGATTATGAGTATGGAAGACTTCATGAGTGTTGCTAAGTAAGCTAAGATCCGACGCAGAACAAAGGCCACCGACATAGCCGAAAGTATTAGCAAGATGAAGTTGCAGTGGGAGGTGCCATACCTGTTGCAGAAGCAGATGACCGCGAGGGACGCCGCACTGACAGATGGACCGACGACCTAAAGAAGGTGAATGAATGCGAAAAGCGGAGGCTCGAGTGTGGTGTCGTTCATTGGTGAAGGTGTATGTCCAGCAATGGACGTCTAATGGCTGATATGATGATGAAGATATCGCCTACATAGTCTGATTAACTTATTCCACGTAGATAACTGGTAGTCTAATGGGAAATTTTTATTCCATATTGGGAACTGGGTGTTTTGAAAAAAACCTCTTTAGACATCTGGTTTCCTAATGGGTCATTTTCATTCCTTGCTTATATCACCGTTGCTCTGTACAAGTTAATAGTGTATACCAGTTTACTAGTTTACAATTTACTGTCTTATATACTTGAAAAAAACCGTAATATAAACACAGACAACATAGACAGAGCCAGAATTTATTATTTAAACTAATTTTCTCTAGACTTTCCTTCTAGATGTACTGGCCAAGAATTTTCCAGGTCTCAAGGTAGTGAGGATTCATTATAAATGCATGCTAGGTAAGAAAGCTTTAATAAACTCCTGGACTAGCAGTAGGTGCTGAATGGCGGATATGATTTTTTGATGTGAGAAGCCAAGACCCGTTTTGGGTCGCACTGAATAAAATGCTGGTCAACTAAGTGGCATTTTGTCTTGTTTGCTGTATGTTAGCTAAAGTAATATTTTTTATGATTCTTTGAAACCAAACCATTTGATCATCGCAAGGGGATAAGAGTTAGATCAAGGGAATAAGATATTCGTACGCTTGTATGGACTTAGATGACCATGGTTAACAAGACCTTGTGCTAACACGCTAACACCTAGGAAGCGGTAGTCGAAAGAAAATTACGTAAATGTACCAAGTGTGCTCATATGCAAATAAATGATTTTGACTTTCACTTCACTTTGACTTTTTCAAATCAATAATAGGTTTTTTCAGTACTGTTAAACTGGCGTATTTTGCGCACCGGCAGGCGCAGAGCAGGACATCCCGGGGGTTCCAATTAGACCGACGACGTTCTGAAAAAGGTGGTAAACTTGCAGACGCAGTCGATCTGTTTAGTGGTTTTTGTGATCCATGAGTGCCTGCGATCGTTAGTGCTCTAAGGGTTCTATGAAAAACCTTGTGAGCTTCCTCACTCTTCACAACTAGAACACAGCAATTTATAAATATACTGCTGTTATCCGTTTGGGTTGAAGACCTAAAAAGAATATTTATTCATATCATCAAAAGAATACATTAATTCCGTCAAACTGTAAGACATAAGAGTTGATTTAATTAAGTTAAGTTAAATTCAACTAAGTTTAGTTTTAATTAAATTAAACTAGAATGGAATGCGCCTTCGCCAGATGGACCAAAGACCTTATAGACATTGGATGCAGGGGACGGAGATTTGCGTGATGGTCGGCCAGACGAGGACTGTCAATTTATTTCTATAGAGCACACTATCAACATAATGGCAGGAATGTTCTTAAAATAATCATCTCACCACATATCGTCCTGTCATTCTCAATCAACTGACCGCAATGTCCCGTCCGGTGCGTGTCCCGCTCCCGTCCAACAAGCTACGGGACAAATTAAACCGATGTCACGATGTGAAACAACTGCTTAGCTACGAGTATACTCGTATATGTGACATCGTATTAAACGTGACACTCAATCGAGCTTCGGCTGGACTTTGAAAGTTTGTGAGGTAAATAAGTAAATCCATTATGCATCTACATAATATATAGGTATGTCCCCTATATATGTTTACAAAAATATATCGGGGATAATTAATGTAGGTGTAATTTCTATTATCTACATATGCTTTCCCTAGGGCCAGAATAAGGATAAAGCTAAACACGAACGCGGTATTCGCATTATGGCGGCTTATTGAAAGACATCATAACACGGCGCCGCGCCGCGCCGCCGTGCCGGGTGAGACCCACGTCTCGACAAACATTTCGAATTCGTATCAACGAATACAAAAGGGCCCAACAACTACCGAGGAATGAGATGGCGCGTGGTCAGCCGCTCGCCGCGCCTGTGCTGTTCAGTGCGTGCTCTATGCTATATTACATTAGATTGTATAAACATTAGATTCCAAAACAAATATCAGATTCCGTGTTCCCGATAACCTTGTAAAACAAGGAAATGCCCCTAACACGTCGTAAAGACACACTATACTATTGAGAATGTTGTTAAATGTGAAATTTCCATTTAGCATGCTACAAAAACCTCGAGATTTACCCCCATATAGTAAAAGCTCTCAAATATTATGGCGGCCATATTTGATTCACTTTCAGGGAACTTAAAAACCTAGACATTATATTCATGTGTAAAGCTGTGGTGATTTCTCTTCATTTCTGCGTGACTTCCATTCGAGGTCTGCAAAGTTACTAACTACCTGAAACATAAAATTACAGATCCGTCAAGTTAGAGAGGCGTATGTATGTATGTATGTACTCGTATGTAACGCTTTATTATACCAAAAATCACAACAACAACAATAATGAAATAGGAATTAAACTGTGTACAAAGGCGGACTTATCCACTTAGGGATCTCTTTCAGTCATGGAGTACAAAGAAAATAAATATATTATGTACAGTAATTAATGATTTATATTGTAAATGTTTGATCGAAATACCTTTGAAAATCAGCTAAATGTTAAGCTGGTTTTGTAAACGTTTTAAATAAAATAAAAATACTTTAACGAAACGGAAAAATGTACTTTTGTATACCTCTACGGTGTACGCAAGCCGTGGTTTTACCATAGACTGACATATAAACTGTAATAAGCATATTAATTTAAAACTTTGAATATAAGCATGGAGAAAAACAGTATTATTATTTTTTATTGTGCAGATGCACTGAATGTTTATTTATTTAACAATTTATTGCACACGCACAAAAAACAATAAAAAAATATTAAAAGAAGGGAAAAAGAAAGGGGAAAATTCTACAAATTATAAAAAAAAGTGTTTAGAAGCATCAAGCGTTTGGACAGCTTGAACAATCTCTCAATGCTATCTAAGAAAACTGCGTAACGCAAATGCGGTAAGCAAAAAAGCATGAGGACGTGAAAAACGTAGCTACGATTTACGATTACACCTATATCGTCTGTAGACTGTAAGAATTTATTAATATGTCTTAGTTTTTAAATAATACCGAATGAAATTACATAAGTAGTATATATCTTATATTACATATGTAGTATATATCTTATATGTGTAGGTATATGTATAATTTATAGATTTCATTAGTATATTTTAGTTTGTATTTATTATGTAAGTATAGTATAGTATAGTATAGTATAGTATTTAACCAATTTTCTCATATAATTTTCTTGCGCCTACCACTCATTATCTGCATGACCTAAAGGTCAACTGGAAGAGAATGCCATATTGGCATTATGTTCGCCTTTTGTACTTATGTGCAATAAAGTTTTTAAATAAAAATAAATAGATTTAAATAATACTTATGATATTATTAATTTATATTTAAGTCTAGCTATATAATGAGCCATTTGTTAAAAAAAAGTATTTTTGCGAAAAAGTGGACTTGTTAAGATTTTCCAGTATACTGACTATGCCATAAACCAGAGCGATTTTAGTAACTCCTTAAGAAAAAAAGATATAAGTTGTAACTACCTTGACAGTTGGCTTTTCTCTCACTAACTGTATCAAAGAACGTCAAAATATGTGAGAATTTGCAGAAACAAAGATATAAAATGTTTGTGTTGTGCTCGGGTTTTCGAACATCGTTTGACAATATCAGTTGAGATCAATGCAACACCATCATTATCAGCTAAAGTATATATACTGGCAAATCACTCACGTAATAGTAATCCTTGGGGTGGCAATGAGTTTATAATTTAGTCTTTGGAACAAATACATCCAACAATGCATGCAGTGAACCAAAGCCGTACCTACATATGCGATTAATGCTGATTATCATAAAATAGAATGTCATCCTCTTTGCCGTTTAGACAATTACATCAGGAATAGGCAAATATAAAGATATTTTTATGCGCTATTAGTTGAATGACCATTCATACCGGCACGTGTATACCGATCGGTTCCGATACTCACGAACAGCATGTCATGTCTAGTAAATATGTAGGTCTGTGACACGCGAATGTTGCACAGCCTACCGTGAACAGCATAAAGTTACTGCAAAGCTACAACTTTACGCAAAATGCTCTCTGCACGGGTGCACGGTTACTTGCGAAAAATAAACAAACTAGGTTACAGTGTTATTGCGCAAAAGTTGAAGACGTAATTGAATTTGACGGGCAATTATTGTTTTGTTTCGTCCGATTTGGCTTCGAACAGGGAAATTACGTTTCCCATTTTGTAATCAGTTAAGAAATTAGTCACTAAATGGGATTGTAAGCGACACGCTTGTCTGTGTACACTCACCTGTTGGCTTGAGAATGATCGCATGGTATGAGGGGATCCCCGGGGGGGGGGGGGGGGGGGCACTCAGCAGTCCGTCGCCTATCCATCTCTACCGATGCTCACTGCGCGCAAACTCTGTATATACCTACTAAGTACTTCTCGTATAATATCTTTCTTTATCTTCTTAGGGGGCCAGGAAGACCTGGCGACACTTTGACCCTACGGGATCTTTGTGCCAAACCCCCTGTCCACCAACGGTGCCCCAAGCCTTAGAATTTCTTATTTGGTTTATGCAGGTTTCCTTACGATGTTTTTCCTTCACCGAAAACCTTTTCGGAAAACTCTTTGGGACGGCCCCGATTTGAACTCATGACCTCGACGAACGCGAGGCGAATGCACAACCAACTTAGCTACCACGGCTCTTCGTATAATAAAAAATAAGTGACTTTTTTCATATTTTGGGATTTTCTACCGTAACTGGTTATGAACAATGAATGGGAAATGTAATTTCCCTGTTATTTTTTGTTACGAAGCCAGTTATGAAGTTTGGTTACCAAATGGGACAAAAGGATTTATTAATACTCGTAGGTCATAGCTGACTACTTTATAACATTTTATGTCCAATTTTGTTTGTTATTCGTTATTGACTCAATTCTGAGATGTTTGACCGCCTCAAATATACAACAGGGATCTTGAGACGTGACCTGCACATTGCTTTATCGAAATAGTTTCAATAGAAGCTAAGATATAACTTGATCTCTAACAAGAACGTCGTGCCGCTCGCCGCTATCGCCAGCCCTAAAGAGGACATCAAAAAATATTTTATGATTTCTGCTACATCTATGCAGCAAAGTTTTAGACAAAAGCCTTTAAAAATGTATTCATATCAGGCCTTAGACGTCCACTGTTGGACTTAGGCCTTCTCCAATAAACGCCACCACACTCGGTCCTCCGCCCTCCGCATCCAGCCGCTTCCGGCTACCTTCTTCAGGTCGTTGTAAAAAAGTATACATATTGTTAATCGTTCAGAAGTCTTAAAGTACACCGTTTTCTATAATTGATTTGAGAGAAATTGTGTATTTAACGTGCAATGACACCGCTCCCGCTGGTTAACTCCAAACTTCAATTTCCTATAATTTTAAGAAATGACGATTACGTTCACTCCTGGTAATTGCTATTTACACGCATTACCATTTTATGGTAAAAGGTGTAAATAAAAATAATTTGCGTTTATTATATTTTCTCCTTTCAATGAAAAGCGGCATTTTCATCTAGATGTAGAAAAGAAATAAAACTGATTTTTGTCCATCTACTTATGTTATTTTAAAAAGATTTTCGTCTGCTCCATAGCAACTGAATGTTGCTAGCACTAAAAATAATTTGACAATCGTATTCAGACACCTACGTAAGGAATTCCCGTTCCCACCATCGTTACCTTAACGACTAACTAACAAAAATAAACAATTTTCATGTAAAATATGACTTCTCACACTCCCACTGCAATCATACGTTACTACCCTTGCATAGTTATTAACAGAAAACTTATCGTGGTAATTACAAGGGTTAGTTTATAACAACTACCACCACGAAGGCAGTTCGCAACCTGCTATTAGAAATTTTCAGCACCTCCCACTTGTGAAAATAGAATCTTTTTAAAATTGCATTTAAGTGTTATTTTACAAGGCTTTGCTTGGCGAGGTGGAAAGCCAGTTTGTGAAAACTTTAGTAGGTATGTAAAGTATATTTTCACTTTTAAATATTAAATTTTGCTATATTGTAGGAAAACATTTTCAGATTCTTCATATTTTTAGGTCATAATTACACTTACTGTAATTAGATTGCTTAAATTTCATTATCAGCTTAAATACATGTAGAACATAAGCCTCCCCAACTGACTGCCACTGTTGGTAGGCCGTCCATTGCGGGATTTGCCATAACCACCCCGCTTGGCAGGCGGATTGGTGATCGCAGTAATGATCTTAATAAACACAGAAGAACGGTGCTGCCCGTCACAGGTGCAATCTCTTGGTTGCCTCGACGAGACCCACCGTGCCGTGGAGTTCCCGGCTTAGAATAGGGGCCACCTCCAAACTTCCCGTGGGCGTCGTCAAGACGAATAAGAGATTCCACCAGAGAAAACACTAATGAATACGTACCTACAAGTATTTCTTAATTAATGATTTTTTTTGGTCTGGTCCGAGCGAAAACATTAAAAGCCACAGGTCGCGCGATTCATTCCGGATATGGCAGGTATAGAAAGAAATGTTTGTACAGTTCGTACGTCAATAACAACACAAAGCTATATCTTAGCTTTGTATTGCTTTACCTTTTGTACATGTTCTTTACGTTTAAATTGTTTTGATGATTTTTTTTGGTGGAAAAAATTGTTAAATCTATACATATAATAAAATCGTAAATGCAAAAAAGTCTGTACATTGAATATATTCTGAAAAAAACCAACCAGGGCGACTTAAAATAAGTAACTAAACATGATATAACAGTTTTTAAAATTTTTGTTTGTTTGTTTGTTTGTTTGTTTGTTTGTTTGTTTGTTTGTTTGTTAGGGCATCACGCAAAAACTACTGAACGGATTTTGACGAAACTTTGTACCGTGACAATGTATATCCCGGAATAACATAATATATAAAAAAAAACTAAAAATATGTCTAAGAAATAGTAAACCAGCTACCAAAAACTTTAGTAATGTACAAATATGGTCTATTTCAGAGGTCTACTAAAGCAGGTTTTGATCTTTGTTGCAATACATTTTTCAAAACTGAGGTAAAAAGGAAATTATAATTGAGAAAACTGAAAAGAGACTATTGAGGAAAAGTATTTATTCAGGGAACGTCTTGAAAACCCTCGGCAAAACACACTTCTAGCGTTATTCAGACTGTGTCAAGAAGATGATTTTGCCAAAAGTATATTATATATAACCAGGTGCCGTCGTACTACACATTTAACAAACAAACATAGAGGTTTATTTAATCGACGTCGACGGGGCAATTGGAGGATGGGGCACGGGTGTCACACAGAGCACACTTTAGGCAGCGTGTACACTGTTCATCCCAGTAACAGTGAATTCTATTAATTATGCTACTGCACACTGTCCACGGCGCTTCCTCATTTACGTTGCTCAAACGGTGGATAGTGTTGAACACTCTACGTCCCACGCGGCCCGCAGCGCAAGGCACCTTCTGGATGACGACCGAAATTGGGACGAAACTCTCGGTGATGCATTCGTAAGTGACGTCTGCGCCATTTGTCGCTATGTTCTGTGGGCTCTCGAACCCAGTGGACATGGACATATCTGATGAGAGGGTACAAAACCGCTGCCTTACTATGTATGCTCGAAGATGGTTCGGCGGCGATACGCTACATGGACCGTTGCGTGCGGATTATTTGTACCGGGTATAAACGGCGTGTACGCTTCGGAAACCGATTACAGTACAGCTGAAATGTCAGCGATGGTAAGTGATAAGTTGGTAATCTTTCCAAGAATTACAGTTGGGCAAATATAACGTTTTCCCTTTATGCACCGTGAGGCACCGGAAAAATCATTTCTTACTGGCAAAATTCTGGTAAAAATCAGACGACAACGGAAAATCGCCCGCGCTGTAGCGTCCTCAGGGATCGCGGCCACACTGCTTCCTGGCGGTAAAACAGCTTATACCGCCTTATTTCCCATCAATTTACACAGCAAAGAAACTCCAGTGTGTCACGTCAAGTAACAGCGACAAAACCGGGGTGATTCAGGACTTCTGTATAATCGTTTGGGATGAGTGCACTATGGCGCACAAGAAAGCTGTAGCAAGTGTAAATAGGAGGGGGAATCGTGGGACGGGTGCTATCACGGTTTACTTTTGCGGTGAATTTCGCCAGTCGTTGCCGGTGGTGACGCGGGGCACCACTGCCGATGAGGTGAAGGCCGGCCTCAAGCACTCTGTACTACTTATTACTACGTACTACTTACGTACTACTTTGTCGGGAGTACTGAAATTGAGACTCACGCAATAAGTACCTATATGCGGCTCCAACTTGGGGGCAATCTCACGCTCAAGAGTTTTCAGACATGCTCCTCAACTCAGATGCGTGCACAAACTCACAGACAAACAAACAGATAAACAGACAAAAATTCCAAAAATGATTGAAATGTGTTCTATTACTTATCCTTAGACCTCCAATTTTTTTTCAAATACCTTTAATGTACAGACACGCGATGTTTACGATTTTATTTATTAGATAGTCTTAACTGTGTAATTATCATCATTAGCCTGAAATAGGCCTAATAATGTAGTAATTCGTAAATAATTTATTCATATAATAGTAAAACAGCGTTTCGTTGCTTTAAGTAAAAAAAAGCAGTCCCCAGACATTACTTTAGAGTGGAATCCAAAAATATATAGTCGGCATATTTTTTTGTAGGATGTATGTTGTTTGTAATCTTGGAAACTACGGAATAGTGTTTGCCGGGGTTTTCACTGTTGTTAATAGTTTAGGGTTCAGGACACAATCTGGTATATTTGTATCTTAATAAAATATCAAGAGACTGATCCAGAAGATGAACTCTCATTTCTTCTCATTTGTAAGTATGAAAGTGCAGTTACACGTTACTGTTCATGGAAAAAAAACTTTGCGGAATGTGACATATCTTTAAATATTTTATAGCCTATTTATAGTTTATTTATATTTTAGCTGTTGCATAGTTTATTTTTGGGTATTACCACACATCGCGATTAAAAAATCTTTATACGATAATGGCTCTGTAACCGATCACTAACTTATCCGGCATTTTGTTATCCAGCTATTTGGATATGCAAAAACTTAGCACTTTGAGGGAAGGAAGGGAAAAGGGAATGGGGAAAGGAACGGGTAGCAGGAAACGGGAAAAACTCTTCCTAGCCCTCCCACTCCCACCCTATCTCCCCTTTACCTTCCCCATTCCTACCCCCTCCCCTTCCCCTTCTCTTTCCCTTCCCCCCATTTCCCGCTACCCGTTTCTTTCCCCATGCCCTATTCCCTTCCTTCCCTCAAAGTGCTAAGTTTTTGCATATCCAAATAACTGGATAACAAAATGCCAGATAAGTTAGTGAGAGCTAGGAAAAGTCCTAGCCCTCCCAATCTCACCCTCTCTCCCCTTTACCTTCCCCATTCCTAATCCCTACCCTTCCCCTTCTCTTCTCCCAAACCTTTACCCACATCCCTCTGAGTGTAGGTAGGGGTTTGGGATTAGGAGAGTGGGGAGCGGTTGGGAGGAGATGTAGGGGAAAGGTTGGGGTAAAGGAGAGGGCGAAAGGGGGAGGGGAAGACGCAGGGAGGGAAATGCGAGGGGGAAGAGGAGACAAAGAGGAGGGGTAAAGGCATATGTCCTTCCGATAAAATATTTGTTCTAAGAATCAGAGAAAAGATACCTCAACTTCCTGCAAAATATTTTCATGTGGAATTATAATTTAATCATAATAATGTGTGATGTTAATTTATCCACGCGGACGAAGTCGCGGGCAACAGCTAGTATTAAATAAATATAAAAATATGCGGCGTTCCACCCAATACCTTGACAATCTTTTATTTAACGGTTACATTCAAATGCTACATAGTAGCTTATTCCGCCAACGGTTTTCTGGTCGTCAGTTCATTGAATTTATAAATAAAATAAAATAAACATACTAATTTTTAAGACAAGATTTACACGTGGTGACGATATCTTAAATTTTCATGGGAAAACTGATTACGAACTGTTTTCCTTATAGCCAGTTCATATCTAGGTCATTCAAGAACACGTAGTCCCTGCGTGCTTATACGTAGCTTTATATGTATGCTAGATATAATAGCTTTTAGCTCGTTAACGTTAGCTAACAAGTGGCAACGTGTCGAGCCGTAAAATAGGTCAAGACGGCACGTTCTCACTAATCTAGTAACTGTGTAACAACGCCTTAAGGCTACAGCTACGACGTAGCACGTTAGCGTAGCCCGAGCTACGAAACTGAGCTACGAGACAGTTTGATGGTGTTTGCTAGTTAAAGCAGGATAGGTTCCGATTTTTTATTCAATTTGATTGGTGTTTATAAAACCCAGATTGTTAGACCAGCGGTTGTGTGTTTCACTGACAAGAAATGTACGTAAGTGTGTCTTCGATTTGGTTGGTTTTAGTATATGTTAATATGCCATTGAAAAATAACAGGCACCCTTCGATACTTTGAATCTTCGAAGATCTGTTTTTCTTTCAGTAAACATGATTTTCGGCAGCTATAAAAATATGCGTCAGATATTTTTAAATACACTATATATAACAGTCTGAAAACAAATAAAATCGGAGGAACGGACTTTGATCCCTAAATGTCAAAATAGCTCAATGATTGCAATTTTTTTCATGCAGTTTTATAGACCAGCTCAGTAAAAGAAACCATATAATAGGTACTTAATTATGTTTCGGATTTTATATAAATTATTTATGAACATGCTTATTATGGCTATCATACAATATTTCTCCTAAAATTCAAAATTCAAAAATTATTTATTTAAACCCTTAATCTAATAGTTGATTAAACAATAAATTTATAAATAACTTACAAGTAGACATACATGGTGTAGCACTGTGCAACAAAGTAAGAACTGAGCTACTGCACTGACCCACAGGCCGTAACGCAGTAGTCAGTATAGTGAGTTATAAAACAGGTAATTAATTATTTTGTGTACATAGAGAAATATTCTATATAATATTACAGTAATGGAAGATTAAAAAACAAAAAAGGTCTAAACTAAAAAAAAAAAAATTAAATTAAAAAGAAGAGTTACAAATTATACATATAATAATAAAAACATTCATGAAAATAAAAATAAAAATAAATATATATATATAAAAGCGTCCTCGGTACCAGTAGAATAGATTCCAGATCATGCTACCATGTATTAATTGGTATTTTGAAATTTAAAACTTTATGTGCAGTGTTCACTTCCAACCAACAAACAAAACCATTGTGAGAAAATCTGCTTCACTCCTGTAAAAATTGCTAAGTTCGGACAAAAATTTTTTTACAAGATAACATTGTTCAAATCTACAATAGTTTTTTTTCCAGTACGGTTACCCTACACATGACCTGTTTGGTTCTGAAAGTACAATCACCGGTTCGGTTTAAGTGAACAGCCCATTTTCTTTGCTTTCGCGGGAAAATGCCTAATGCATACCCACTCGCCTCGGGGGGACGAGTAGGTTATGTCGGGTTTACACCGACTAAAACTCCGACGCACGGACGAAGGAGGGAACCCGGGGTATCCCCCTGGGCTTGCATCCGGGTGTCCCTCCTCCGTGCGCCCCGCCGCTCGCGCTCAGCGGCCCGTCTCGGGGAAAGACTTAGTTCCCCCCCCCACCCTCGCAGTGCCTGCAGCAGCAACGAGGCCACCCTGTTGCTCCCGTCCCACCGGGGACGCGTAGATGGAATGGGTGCACAGAGCCCCCGCTCCGTGCATCCGCGTCCCCGATGACCCCTTTTAGTCGGTTTGTACGACAGGCAGGGGATACGGTGGCTGCATTCCTCGCCACAGCCCACAGAGCCGTAAGTCAACAGCCCAAACACAAAGTTAAGCAACTTCTCATAACGCGCTGAATTACAACAAATGTAGTCTATTTGAATATATCCTATATAAAAATGGAGTAATTAAATGCTCACCTGAACACTGAAAGAATGTTTTTAAGCAACAGGGTTGTATCCAGATGGAACTAATTGCTAGAATCTGTTGTAACTGTCACATCAATAAACTTGTATAAGAACAGACTGAACAATTTCTTAAAGGAAAATAATCAAGTCGAATATTGATGTGGAAGCACCAGCTATAAGCTGCCTTTCCATTTAAAATACAATTAATAATGGTTGGATGTGGTAGTGCATATTGAGAGAGTCCTACGTCCAGCAGTCGACGTTAACTGTCAGATGTAATATGCTAGTCAGTACGATTAATGAATATCTCGTGTCTTCATAACTCCACGTGCAAGATTTCCATAACTGGTAACGCCTGCAGCTATCTTCTCAGTAACGAGGACGTAGCATCATGCTTGTAAGTTAATTATTTTTGTATGAAATAACGTAGTATAAAGGGCACGAATTCTACCCGTGATGCTTCCTGCATTCTAGTAAATTTCCCACTGGTTTTTTTTTCTCAAGGTACAAGTATTCTATAACTAGCTTTTGCCCGCGACTTCGTCCGCATTGGTTTCGATATTTACACAGCTTCACTGCTTTTAACGATTAATACAGTTTCCCGTAGGAATGAGATGTTTTTCGGAATAAAAACTATTGTATATTCTATTCCAAGACCTACCCTATATGTGTGCCAAGTTTCATTCCGATCCGTCCAGTGGTTGAAGCGTGATTGAGTAACAAACATCTAAACTTTAGCATTTATAATATTAGTGGGATGTAAGCTAGCACTGTACCAGGCTTAATTCAAATTGGTGCATTAAAAAATATATAATCAAACATTCACATTTATAAAAGTACTCGTAGATATTGTTTAGGAATATTTGAAAAGGAAGAGTAGGTAGAAAGGTATTGATCAGATACTACCTATCAGTCGCCCAATAAATTTCATTACCACCTTAAGATTTTCGATTGAAATGATCGAATGATTTTTATCATTTGCACATCACATAGAATGACAAGGTCTATTGACTTAAGTGACGTGTCATTTGCTATTATTAATTAATTTGGATATTGAAATCCAAGGCTCAATCTTAGCGACATTTTCAATTACTCCGGAGTTGTTGTCCAAAGTGATGAACCACTTTAATTGCCGACTCATCGATTCTGCGTCCTGATTTTGGTTATTTCTTTTATTTTATTATGATAAAGCTCAGAATGACTTGGCAGTCTAACTTTCTCCAAATTCATAATCTATTTTCTCTCACAATAGTTGTGCCTAATTTAATATAGTATATTACGTACGGTATATGTATTGTATTATAAACTATATATGTATGCATAGGTACTCGTATGTATTTAAGTATATTTGTATGTAAATTCAATTGTGTAATATTGTTTATTTACCATGTTCTAAAATTATAAATTTATCTTTTTTCACCTGCATTACTCTGTCGCTATGTCTTTCTTATTTTCCTTCAGAAAGGTTGCCTGGAAGAGATCGCTTTAAGCGATAAGGCCACTTTTGTACACTTTCCAAGAATCTGTACCTATTTTATTGTTACCCTTAATCTATCTATTTTTAGAACGTCTTACTCGAAACTTTATTTTTAACCCTTAAATCAGTCTGAACAAGTCTTCACTTAACTCAGACTACAAAGCGAAACTGGAAACTGCGTTTTGCCAAACGCTGTTTGCGGCGTATTTAGTTTCAAAGGCCATGCGAGGGCTCATTACCATGGAGCCGTGGGTTTCAGAGACCTCTCTAGTTCATATTGCTGTAAGTTCACTACATTTACGGTTTAGAACTATTTTGCATGAGTTTACTATAACACTTTAAGTTTACCTACCGTACAGGAATACTGTTTGAAAAATCTACGTAAACTTCGCGTGTTTGTACATTGAATATTTTTCAAACAAATAAAAAAACAGGGGTCTAGGGATAACTGCTGGCCGTTGGCTTGGTCCTAAAGCCACTACACTCGGTCAACCACCTTTCCCATCGAAACTTGTCTACAAATTGATTTCATTACATTTAATCTACTTCAACAATCATTAGGTTCACAGAGAACTTCTTAATTGCACTGAATTGGAATAGTTGGTAACATTTCGAGCTCTCGATCAATCGCTCCTGGCTTCAACTTAAGTCTCTGAATTATTGTTGCCCATAGAGACTGAAATGAACTTAGATTTGAGAAAATATTGACGTTACTTGTAGCATGTTTAGTATTATCTGTATATTTGCTTAGGTATTTAAAATTACGTAACAAACCTAAAATGTATGTATGTATGTCTACTACTATTATTAACTTCTCTCTTTCCAAGGTTTGGCTGGAAGAAATTTCTTTTTAGAGATAAGCACACCTGTGTGTACGTCCTCTCCTTCTGTGTATTTATTTTCATATTGTCTGTGCATACAATAAAGTTATAATAATAAATATATTTTATTTTAATAACGGAATGAAAAAAAAAAGAATATTTTACCTTTCGTATAATGCCCGAATTTTGTTATCATCGTCATCAGACTTCTGCAGTTCACTGCTGGACATAGGTATCTCCCAAGGCGCGCTACTGAACCCGATCCTCGGTTCTTCTCATCAAGTCACTGCCAGCTGCCATAAGCAGATTGTCGCTCTGTTAAGCCAGGGGGTGGCGCACACAACGCTGGCCCTCTCTCATCTGCCGGAGACAGACGGAGGATTTGGCCTACACTCCCCGCGCTGGCCAGACGGGTTGGGGAGGCCTGATTGATGTTTTATAATGTATTCCCTTAGTCGACTTGTACGACATCCACGGGAAGAGTTGGAGTGGTCTTATTCTGCTCTACGGCAAGGAGAGGAGTATTCAACAGATTTTAAATTAATATTTACAAGTACTTTCAATAGAGAATTTTAAAATCAATGCCTGATAAAGCATACTGTCCAATTATAAGAGATTTCCCCCGAGCGTTCTAACCTCTGTAAATAATACTGCCCCATCCGTGAACTTTGGAGTGCTTACAGATTTAATTGATCGTATTTTACTAAGTTTCCAACTAGTTATGGGGCTACCTTGTTTATGGGGGTACGGTGTGATTATAATTAACGTCTGCATAGGCACAGTTTGTAGAGATTTGGTAGAAATTACTAATCTTAGGATTAGGTAGGTAGAGACATGTCCGTAAGACCTGATTCAGGGTAACAAAGGTACAGTGGGGGACCGAGTGAAAGGGTTTAGGGGAATGAGGGCTTCACTTCAAAGTAGGATACAACGTTAAAGAATAGAATACCTAATGTCAAACTTCCAATTGTAGTGCTGTTAAATGTATATTTCATTCCAAACCAATAGTCATACGAAAACCAACGCTATTTGCGTCTCGGTAACATGTATATGAAAGGGTCACCAGCAGCAAAAACAGGTTTGTATTACTATGTAAACTTTGCGGTCCACTACGAAACACCATCTATTATTTATTTTGTATTCGAGACGCAAATGATTATTGATTAGAGGTTTTCTCTGACGTTGATTTAACTCTGTCCACTATAGTTGCTGAGAAAGGCTGATAAAAACAGCCACATCTCGGAAACTACTAACTATTCAGTAGTGTTTTGTCAAAATGAAATTAATCTTACAATATTTATTGTGAAGTGTGGTAGCTTGCACCGTCACACCTGAGCTCGACTACAATTAGAGCAGGAGGAGCGGCTGCAACCGCTGAGGCCGCGAAGCGACGAAAATACTCTTGTCTTGGTGACAGTTATGTATTCGTTGCGTTTGCGGTCGAAACGCTTGGTCCGTGGGGACAAGACGCCCACCGCTTACTGGGCCAGTTATAAAAAAGCTAATCGAAACCACCGGCGACCATAAGGCTGGCTCGTTCCTCAATCAGCGTATAGGTATTGCAATACAACGAGGAAACGCAGCCAGCATTATCGGTACCCTACCGCGTGGTGGCAGCGATCATTTTCCATTAGGTTTTCTAACTTTTAAATGTATTTACTACATAATATGTATATATTTGTTATTCTTTCACATGGACTTTATACAGAAATAAATGAGTGTGGTAGAGATAATAAACATAATCATGACTTCAAAAATATTATCAGTTGGAGTACGGGGACTTGTAAGTACCCCATGCTTCACCCGGGTGGAGAACCTGGGTGGAGCAAGGGCCCGGACCCAAGCCGTCGCTCAAGCTGTATGTTTAAAAGTTTCTTCGATAAATATAAAATTGTGACGCACATTGACGAATCTGTGTGAATAGAAACCCTTTCGCATCACTTTCGCAATCACAGGTAGAAATACAAACACCGTTAACTCGTATTATTCTTTTTTTTTTAAAGTCAGGCCATTTATCGAATGCAGTACTCTTTCTAACAACCCATACGTTAGAGCGGGGAAGCAATGAATTAATTGGCACTAGCACTACATCAGCGATGAGGCATGTTGCACTGGCCTTCGATTTATTTCAACAACCTGAGCTGTAAAGATGCTTTTAAATAATGGTCGAGAAAGTGGAAAAACGAAGCTCTTTTGTAACAGAAGATAAGTATGCTAATTGCAGTTAACCATTATCATATCAGCCCTACGACATCCACTGCTGGACATAGGCGCACAATAAACGCCACAACATCTGGTCCTCCGTTCTTTGCAGTAGGATGCTTCCGGCCACTTTCTTTAGGTTATCAGTCCAACTGGCAATTTACTAATTTCTTGTTAAGTAACCTAGGTTACTCCAGGCTTATTGCTTTCTATATACTATGTCAAGCAGACATCGTAGAGTGGGGGCCCGAGGAGGGTTGTGACAGTTATGTGACAATTATATACTACTAGTTGTTGCCCGCGACTTCGTCCGCGTGGACAACTTAACATCACGAATTATTATGTATTTCTCATAGGAATGGGATGTTTCTCGGGATAAAAACTATCCTATGTCCTTTTCCAGGACCTAGTCTATATGTATGTCAAGTTTCATCCCGATCCGTTCAGTGGTTGAAGCGTGATTGAGTAACAAACATCCATACATTCAAACATCCAAATATCCAAACATCCAAACTTTCGCATTTATAATATTAGTAGGATTGCACAGCACTGCAATTGATAATTGACGTTCCCTCTTCCTCATCCCACCTCAATCCCCGAAGCCTTTTAACTCAGTCCTTCACTGTACTTATAAACAAAGTCAAAGTCAAAATCATTTATTGCATATGAGTACACTTGGTACATTTATACACGTAATTTTTTTATCGACTACCGCTTCCTACGTGTTAGCGCTGTGAAGAAGAATCGGCGCAACAAACTTCACGCAACTCATCTTTTAAAATCAAGTTTGTATACAATTATATAAAGATTGTGGGAAGCTGAATCAACATTAGTACCAGGCATCTTTGTCATTCAAATAATCGTTTATTTTATAACAGGCTTTCTTACATAGTTGTATTTTAATGTTGATTCTTAAACTTTCTGTCTGTCATATTTAAGATTTGCCCCGTGAACGATTTACTAACCTTACTATGTCTTAACCCTGGTAACAGATTTCTATATTGTAATATTTTGTTAGTGCATAAAAATATGTAACAAATATCTTTGTAGGCCTTAACTTTACAAACATTGAAGTAAATTACACGATTTCGGAGCTAATGGACACCGCCATCTGCACAAAGTACCAACATTAGTTCAGTGACATTCACTCTCTTGTGTAAACGAGAATCTCGCTTGTAAAGGAGATATTGTTTAGCATCTCCAAGGCGCCTAATAATGGCAATATTAATAAAGTTCGTTGCTGAAGTGGTTCAGTTATTGCCTTGTATCCTATATAAGATGTTTAATCAATCTCTAGTTAAGAGGATAAGGTATCTACGTCATGCTTTAGAAAGTTTATTCAATAGTAGGTGCATAATACTGGCGCCTCTTAATACTATTTTAATGAAATATTTGGGGCCGATTCTGAAGGCACACATTTAAAATTTTACAGCGCTAAAATTGGTTTCGTCTTTATCTTCATAATACTGAGTGACAAGGATAGCAACAGTTTTAGTGCTGTCAAATTTTAACATTGTGCCTTCAGAATCGAGCCCATTGACTTTGTAAACGATCTGATGTTAAAAAAATATCATGTTTTCAAGTAGTAATGCCAAACGAAACACAATTATAGGTAGGTATGTTAATAAAACCTAGCAGATTTTTCGTCGTAGATTTTTTTTAAAAGAGCCCTGTTGTAAATATTACCTAAGTCAATAACTTCCTTGTTAAGTTATTTTTATTTCCTGTAAAAACATTTTTTTACTTCCGCCCTTTGCAGTAACGACGATGATGTGCGAGTAATGAAAGTTTCCATGGAAAGGAGTACCCTTAAAGAGAAGCTATTTTGTCCGTCTGTTCGCCGGATAACTCAAAAATTATACTGGACCGACTGAGCTGCAATTTATTTTTAAAACCGTGGTAGCCTAGTTGTTTGTACTCCCCGCCCCGTACCAATGAGTATTACGGTTTATTTATAACTAGCTGTTGTCCGCGACTTCGTCCGCGTGGACAACTTAACAATGGGATGTTTTTTCGGGATAAAACTATCCTATGTCCTATTCCAGGACCTAACCTATATGTGTACCAAGTTTCATCACGATCCGTCCAGTGGTTGAAGAGTGATTAAGTAACAAACATCCAAACATCCGAACATCCAAATATCCCAACTATCACATTTATAATATTAGTAGGATAGGATAGGATGAGAGTAGGATACCACAGGCTTTTTGGTGAAGGAACACATCGTAAGGAAATCTGGCATATGCTTGGGGTGCCGTTGGTGGACAGGGTTTGGCACAAAAGATTCCAAAGGTCGAAGTGTCGCCAGTATTTCTGACCCCCTAAGACGATAAGATTTCTAAGAGCTGACATTTTTGACAAATATATAAATTTGCCCGGTAATCATGGGAAAATTACGTAAAATTCCGGATTTTTTGGAGATATTCAAGAAATTAAAAAAATATATATTTGACGTAGCTCTCATTTTGTATACGACGTACACTTCGCCGACTTTTTAGGTTGTGCTTGCTTTGGTCGTAGAAATGGGAACCGACTTATGAAGATAACATCTTATGGTGGATCATATTTGGTTACCTATAAAGCTACAAAAACAAGTATTTATGCGCAAGGTACCTACTAAAATATTTACCCTACGCCCAAATTCATACAAATTATACTTTTACACCCCGTTACAAACAACAAACAGACACTGTTTAGGACAAACTTTCAGATCTGGTTTTCACCTAAAAGCAAACAGAGGGTAACCTTTACGACTACTAAACTCTGACCTCACATTTCTGTGCAAATTCCTCTGAATTGTATTAAGACTTCAACAGGTCTGGGAGGAGAGGGAGGTCAGATGAAACTGGTGAGTTGAGAGCAAACTTTGTAATTGGCCATAACCCCCCAATACGTGGCACTTCGAAGGGACTCCCGTAATTAACTAGTCGGTTGTGTTCGCCAGTGTGACGATAACTGGGGACTGACGTCACGGAAGAAGTAAAATTATGGATAGGAATTTTGGAAAAGTCATTATTATTTTACTCGATCATATTTCAAAACATAAAAGAAACCAAGAAAGTAAAAAAAATATATAATTATCAAAAGTTAAATAAAGTTCAATGTATTTCATCACCACCATTATAACAGCCTTTGGAAGTCCACTGCTGGATATAGGCTTTCTTCAAAGAACACCACCACACCTGGTCCTCCACCCTCCGTATCCAGTCGCTTCCGTCCACCTTCTTCAGGTCGTCGGTCCATCTGGCGGCTAGGAGTCCCACCCAAACTATTTGTCTTCTAGTAATATCTCACGTCTTTGGGCAATTAAGAAACTGTTGCATTGACAACCTCCAACCTAATATATGTACGTTCGGAAGTAATGATTGTCATGAGCTACTGGCCACCTATCGTAATTTAGTCGTGTTATACAAATCGGATTGTCGTGTGCTTTCCGGTAGAGTAGAAAAGGACCACTCCCACTCTTCCCGTGGATGTCGTACAAGGCGACTAAAGGAATACATTATAAAACATCAATCAGGCCTCCCCAACCCGCCTGGCCAGCGCGGGTAGTGTAGGCCAAATCCTCCGTCTGTCTCCGGCAGATGAGAGAGGGTTGTGCTCCTGCAGTGGAGACAAAAATAACCTGATGATGATGATGATACAAATCGGACAAAAATCGGTTAAATCTGTATAATTACGTATGTGCACTGAAATTGTACACGTATACGTTGGGGGAGACAGGTTCTGGATTAGAGACCCTGAGGGCACGCGCAGGGTGGCACGCTTCGCCGCCAGGTTGACCGACGACATGAAGAAGGTGGTTGGAAGCGGCTGGATGCGGAGGGAGGAGAACTGGGGGTGGTGCTGTTCATTGGGGAATGCCTGCGGGCTGATATGATGATGACTGAAATAGATTTGAACAAGATCTTATTAACCGTGAACAGTCATCTTAACCCCATACGAGCGCACAAAGATCTTGTTCCGTTGAACTAGCTCTTGTCCCCTTGCACTAACTTGTTAACTTTATCATGGATTGGTTTCAAATAATCATAAACATAATTACTTTATAGAAAACAATACCAAATGCCACTTAGTTGACCAGCAATTTTTCAGTGCGGAGTTGCAAACACGGCTGAATTACGAATAGTAGTTAGTAGCTCAACAATACTTCCCACAGTACATAGTGTTAATATCCAATCCAGAGGAATTACGCTCCTTCTTTCTTTCGCTTTGATCAAAAAAATTAACAGTTGTATAGATAAAAGCAAAATATGCCTTTGTACTACCGATAACCAATGCATGGGTAACTGTGAAGTGCGGGGGAAAGCCGATACGGTACGGTACTATACGATACGGTACGGTACGGTACGATACGGTACGGTACTATACGATACGGTACGGTACGATACGGTACGATACGACACAACACTATACAATACACTTTATTGCACAAACAAATACAGACGTAGTATATATTGTAGTAGACTTAGTAGGTATATACCCATTACTATACTGTTCCAAATCACAATTCACTAAACTAACGAAACGGTCTTCACATTCACATAAATTGTCTTTATCTAAAACTGTCTGTCAATTCGACGGTAAGCTTTAAGACGTACTAGAGTGAAACACATAAAGTTAACTCATAACTTCATGAAGTGCCGCTACAAATGGCGTGACTTAAACGATCGAGGGAGTTTCCCCCATGTGTTCCGACATGTCGGCGCTAATTTAAAACCTGAATTTCAAACACTAGAAAGTTTGACGTAAACATAGCGTGTTTGTCTAAATCTACGCCACAGATGTTTAGGTTTTATGGAAAGGTCATGATTTTATGTTTTGTTTTTACGATCTGACAGTCCATCATCATCATTATACGAGTACATGCCTCCACTGCTGAAGATAAGCTAAGCCTCCTCAATAGAATGCTATTTTTGTTGGGCTGTCCATTGGGGGACTTGCTATAATCACCACGCTTGGCGACCGGGTTGGTGATAGCAATAATGATCTAATATACACAGGAGAACGCTGGAGCAATCCCTTAATCGACTTGACGACACCCACGGCAGAGAATACTAAATATTACTAGGTAAACAAGCGCCACACACCTCCCCCCATCTCCTGAAAAATAAAGCACAGCACGTAGCATGCAGGCGGTTAGAAAAAGAAGCACTTATGTGTTGACGTATAATGTAGTCCCTCTCTCGACCAATTTACCAGGCGAGGAGAGGGACTTCATCCCTATGGGCTGTCGTAGTAGACATACCACGTTCTCGCATGAAGGGTTTTGCTTCCTCTTTCATAATGCGAACTGCCAAGGAATGGAACTCACTGCCAGCTTGGGTATTTCCGGACAAGTACAACTTGGATTTTTTTTAAAGGAAGAGTGAATAGGCATCTTCTGGGTAACCGCGCTTAATCTTAGGTCTCATCGTCACTTATCATCAGGTGAGATTGAGGTCAAGCGTAAACCTATGAGGAATAAAAACGCTCCGTGCACCCGCGTCCCCGATGAACCCTTTTAGTCGCCTTGTACGACAAGCAGGGGATACCGTGGCTGTATTCATCGCCCACAGGGCACTCGGGCGCTTTCAGCGAACCACATGCCGTTCGCGCCCGACTGTCCTGCGGCGGATTGGGTAGACCTGGGAGCTCACCCACTCCGCCGCCTCCCCCTGCAGTACGAGCTTCTTGCAGAGAAAGTACAGCCCTTCCAGGACCTCTCACCACCAGCCATGATGGCTAGACACAGCCGACAGCAAGAGATCCGCCCTCCGCTGCCCGCCAGACGCCGCTGCGACCGGACGGGCTCGCCTCCCAAGATCTCCCGCCACCTCAGCGCCATCAGCAGTGGGAGATCCGCCCCCACGGTCGCAACAAGTCGCGCCCGTGGCCACTAGCCGCTAGTCTTGCGACCAGTGGGCCCGCTCGTGTTTGGTCCGCGGGAGAAAGCTTCTACCCACCTCTGGTGGTCATTCCCCTATCCGCCACCCGGGGGACGCGCCACGTCGGGGTACACCTCCCCGCCCAAGACCCGCCGGAAGACCAGGCTGGTCCGTGGTCTCTGCATTCCTAGTACAACATGAGTCTGGATGATCAACACCGTCTTATCAATTTCTGACACTAAACAAAGCATTAGCTTTAGTGAAATATTTAAGTAAATTTATCCTTTTTTGTAAACTTTCGGGGGTTAGGTAGTGTAATGACAGCGCGAGCGGTAGAAACCTTCGAATATTCACATAGAATTGCACGCTGACTGTATATAAATTGCAATTTTGTAGCTGACTTGCAGTCCAAATGCAGTAAGTCTATCTGTCGACACCCTAAACGTTTCAGTTCTTTCCATTTTATTTCTTTGTCGAACAACCTAGACCACAGATCTAGACAGGGCCCCGCGTGACTGCTCTAAATTTCCTACCACGAAGCTCTTTGCAGTTGACAGTTGGGTGTAGAGGAGGGGGGAAAGTTTCGTTTCCGTTTATAAATATAGTGATTCTAAATTAAATTTTCGTGAGCCAACTAGTTAGCAAGTAATTTAATATAAGGTTACAGCAATGGTGTACTGAAGGGTCACTCACTGTATTGGTGAATTAGTTTGAAAATTGAATATTAATTGGGGTTCAATAATCACGAGTTTCGGGATTTTAAAGATTAATAACATTGTTAGTCCCTAGGATAATTAAGTACTAATTGAATTGTTGTAACCTTATACAGATTGTTTAAACGATATCTAATATAAAAAAGTATCTCGATGAATTCTCTTACTAAAAATTATGATGTGTGTGCTTTAAAATCTAATAAATTAAAACGTAAACTTTGCATGTCTGTCCATAAAAAAATTAAAACATATTTGCAAAAAAAATATTTGGGGGATAAAGGATATAAGTTAACATTATAAAACATCAATCAGGCCTCCCCAACCCGTCTGGCCAGCGCGGAGAGTGTAGGCCAAACCCTCCTTCTGTCTCCGGCAGATGAGAGAGGGTTGAGCTACTACAGTGGAGACAAAAAGAACCTGATGATGATGAAAGGATAAGTAAGAATACATTGAGATTATTTTCGGAATTTTTGACTGTCTGTCTATTAGTTTGTGCATGCATCACGTAAAAACTATTAAATCAATTCTGATTGATCTTCTATAAAGACATAGGACTTCATTTGGAGAAACATTTAGTTTTTTTTTCATCGCAATCGGCTTACTCAGTCAAAACTTATACGAATTTGTATAGTTTTCAAAAACACTCAAAGTAAGTAGGATAAGTGCTAACTTAGTTTACCCTCTACTATGGACCGCTGTTGTCTTGTAAATATAATAAAAAATATATGTATAACAAATTATTGTAATTGTAGAACTTGTAAAAGTAGTAGTAGAACGTGTAAGTAGAGAAACTAAAATATAGGATGGACAAAAGGACTTCCCAATAACGATTCAGCCTTGGGATGAGCATTTTATAAAACAAAATTGACGCATTGCTTTATTAAGCAATGCGTCAATTTTGTGCCAAATATCAGAGCCCGAATGAGAGTTATGATGAGTCATCACATCAACATCTTAAGCAGCAATGGTAACTTACATCTCTAACCATCATCAGGTAATTTTTGTCTCCACTGCAGGAGCACAACGCTCTCTCATCTGCCGGAGACAGACGGAGGTTTTGGCCTACACTCCCCGCGCTGGCCAGACAGACGGGTTGGGGAGGCCTGATTGATGTTTTATAATGTATTCCCTTGGTCGCCTTGTACGACATCATAGACATAGACATAGACAAGAGTTGGAGTGGTCCTATTCTACTCTACCGGAAACCACACGGTATTCTACCGGAGACCACACGGTATCTACATCTCTAACCGAGTTACTCGAAAACCTACCTCTTACCTCTCAGAAGTTCGTTTGTACCAAATAACCGACCTATTAAAACAGTATAGTCCTCATTAGCTCGGTCCCGAACTAAATAACTGAGCTACTGAGACTAGAGGTCTCGAATTTTTGCTTTACATATAACAGCAACGATCAACCAATGGTGGGATAAAAACTTTTTGGCAATACACACAAGCATTGTGTGTTACACACCCCAAACGACTAACGCCAAAAATACACACTCAAACTCGACATTTAAACATTAACACGACACAGTGCACCCATTTCGACACACACACTGTTTGTTTTGTTACACGAGCACGGAATATTACAGCATAGTGCAGTTAATTAAGGCGCTCGGTAAAGCCAGCGGGCCCGGGGCGAAATGGGAAATAGCTAATTATGAAGTTGCGTACTGGGTTGCAGCTCTAGGACTAGCTAAAGTAGGGTTGAGTTACAAGTGGTGGCGTAGGAGAACGCGTTTGCAATGCGCAGTATTTAATAAATGAAAATGACCAACCCGTCTGCCTATCGTGATCATTTATGTGTATCACTTCCTTATTATACAGAAATTTGCTATACTCGACTGGTGGATTGAAAGCACGAGAACCACTGGTTCCAGCACTAGTCTCCACAAAGAAATTGTATCTGATTCAATGTACAAATTGTGTTGTTTGCTGTGAGAATAAAGTATGTCTAATATGTGAAAGAATTTGAAGTATTCTAGAATGCCAATGAAATTCATTGTTATCAAAAATTGTAACTCAACCGGTGAGCAATACAATGCCTTAACGCTTCAAACTTATGATTTACACCAAAGTCCAAAATCTGTAGTACTGCGGGCTACATGAAATTAAAATGTGTGTCTACTGGTCCATTTATATTTGCTTTCCACCAACACTTACAGTGTTTCAACTTAGCAAAAACTCTAACACAATGTATTAAACAAAGCTATTAATTAGTGTTATTAAAATTAACATATATATATAGGCTTGAAACTGAAACATTGGTGGCTTGATTGGTAGCTGAAACCTTCTGATGGGTTGGCGTCAAATGACGGACAAAGCGAAGAGTGGATGATAGATATATTGTAGCAGAATGGATTTTCAAATTGTTATAAATAGGTAGCTAGCAGCGTGAGGTTGTGTTCCGTGGTCATCGATTACCCAGCCTTCAGGCGAATAAGCGTGATGTTCATACGCAGTGAAAGTGTATTGTTCTTCTGACACTCTTCTCTCTGTGGTGATTTGAGCGAGACAGTGTTATGCGTTCGTATAAACATATATTTATTTTTACAGATAAAGATAATTATTACTATTTCCCATTATTTCCCTAGCTAATCGTGGTACCTCAACAAGGCGGCAATGCTGTTCGCAACATATCACGTCAAGGGGTATCACGGGGCGAAAAGCGGGCGAAGGAAAGCCACTTTGCGACATTAGATTGCGCATAGTGGCGATACATCGTCTCTGCCTACCCCTCTGGGACCAAGGCGTGAGCATTATGTATGTATAGATAAAGAGAAGACGAAACAATAAAGAAAAAAGATATTATAGAAACAAGTTTATATAGCAAAATTTATGCCTAATCGATTAACAAGCTACACTATCAATTTTCGTAATAAAATGACATACGTTTTTTTAATGTCCAGGTTTGATTCCCGAGTCACGTTGAGTTATTCTGAAAATACATGAATTCAGTTTTTGTTATCTCTAAAATGGACGTCATTGTTAATTAGAGCAAATTAAATACTCTATAATTAAGATGGCGATTGTACTTACTATCACAGAAATCCTATCAAGATAGAATGGTGAAGTAGGCGCTACACGCGTGCCAAAAATCTGCATTATATTGCATAAACTATCAATTGCTTACGTACTCGTTACGCGCCGAATCAAAAAAATCCGCAAAATTACCATATCGCGCGGTTTCTAAATGCATAACAAGGTTATCTCCTCACTAGAAACGTGACTGCGAGGCATGAAGACTGCGCGGGAGGGGCACGCTGTGTCCCAAAATCGGCACGCGCGGCATTGAAGAAAAAATGGCTATAACCGTTCTTTGTTGATAGGATTTCTGTGCTTACTACACTCACAAACAACCCCGCTAATTTAACTCTGACACAAATGAAGAATACAGGTGTACAATAAAATAGACAAAACTAAAAGTCATGAATAAAAGATTTGTGTAAATATTCCTATATATCATTTTTTTTGAAAAATGTATTTTTTGAGGAACCTACTCTTATTTTATGTGGAGCATGCCTAAGGGTAAATAAGGGTTTCCTCCATTTATGCGGAACCCTAGAAACGGTTATAGTTTATCGACTCATTCACGTACTTACTTTCCAAGAACTATCTTTAAGCAGCTATAGCGGGGACTGACTTAAACGACCTTTGGATAAATGTGACAATTGCCAAATCCCTTATCACAGCACTGTAATTGAACGTTTGACCCACTGTCAAGTTAATCTTAATATTCGAATTGATAGTATTTTAATATTTACTATCCCGTCAAAAGCATGGCCGTCTCAGCGTTTAGTAATATGCCTCTACATACCCGCGGCTTATAATTAGCTATTTCCGTTAACGCCGCAGGGCACTGCCTTATATCGCACTGCAATTAACTTCAGTACGCTGTCAGCCCTCCAGTGGTTCCGATACGATATAAGCATCTCTAATTTACTTACGTCTATTTACTATTCATGTACATGTAATTTAATGAATGCAGTTGCGGGATTAATTTTGCCTTGGTTTTGTGGTTGGATAATAGCACAGAATACTAAATATTGCTATGTAAAGATTAGATTAGATTAGATAAGATTTATTTATTTCACTTTTACATCTTAAAAATTCAATTTTACATGTCATTCTAATATGGTAAAAGGGATCGTCATAAAATAAAATAATGTACAAAATATAAATTACAATGTCAACAATTCAAATAATGTCATAGTATATAACATACTATCTATTTCAGTATATAATATTAAAATAAAAATTTAAAAATACACTTGGTATTAAATTATCACAAATTAAATTAAAGATGTTAATTATCCTATCCTTGTCAAATTTCCATCGTATATGAGAAAATTCTAGTTTGGGAATAGACCTGTGTATGTATTGTATATTATTATGTATGTCATCATCATCATCATCATCAGCCTGCAAGAGCTCACTGCTGGACACAGGCCTCTCCCAAGGCGCGCCGCTGAACCTGAATTTCGGTTCTTGTCATCCAGTCACTACCAACCGCCTTACGCAGATCGTCAGTCCATCTAGCCATAGGGCGTTCCACACTACGCTTGCCGAATCGCGGTCTTCACCCGAGAACTCGTTTACCCAAACCGTTGTCGGTTCTCCAACAGATGTGACCAGCCCACTGCCACTTCAGCGTACTAACATTTTGAGCTATGTCGAAGACTTTAGTTCTCTGGCGGATCACCCCATTTCTGATCCAGTCCCTTAGAGAAACTCCGAGCATAGCTTATTTCATAGCCTGCTGAGTGACTTTGAGTGAGTAGGTGTATGTATGTATATGCATTATAAATTATATATATTTAATATTATTATGAACACCAATACATTGACAGCCCTCTAAGCACAATTTATAAACTAAATCTGTGAAGTCACTTGACCTGGTGCTGACAGAATACCAGCGCTGGAGTTCGCGTAGCGTGCTGCAGCATTATGCTGAGTCAGCGCCATTTTATTGATGCGACACATACGAGTAGGTACCTTGATTATTTTTAAATTGTAATTTATTAATTTCTGTTCTGTTTATTTCTCATGTATGTGTGTGTCGTAGCTATGAATAAATGACCTATTCTATTCTATTCTATGAAATATTTATTTATTTATTATTATTATAACCGGAGTTAGAACTCTTCTTCACTCGAACGCTCTCGTCTGCCTCTCCCCGTTCATTACTTCGACGACACTCTCAGAAACTTACCACAGATGTAACCATGAAATCGTGTCATTATCGTACAGTAGACGTAACCACGAGCCTTTGAGAGTCGGTGCAGTGTAAATGTCGCTCTATATGGTAATCAGCGTCGTGGAGACTCCCCTTGAAGACTCAGAGACGTTATAGAGAGCACCGAGGGAATATTTTAAAAGAGAATCATGCATTAATGAAGAGAAAGAAGTTGGTACTTAAAAATATACAAGCGGAAAACTCCAGCAATTAGGAAAAAAAATTCGCAATGCACGAAATTAAAAAAATATTTTATTGGCTCCTATTATGTGATTTTTAGGGTTAATCGTGTACTTTCTGGCTTAGAATCAAGGCGACGAAGGGATCGTACCAGGGACGGTATCCTGTATATTAAGATCATTACTGCGATCACCAATCCGCCTGCCAAGCGTGGTGATCATGAAAATTCCCCCAATGGACATCCCACTGAAAGTAGCATTCAGTTAGAGGTATCGAGTGAAAAATAACTAGTCAAAATATGTTAAACTTTTAATTTATTTGGGATATAAAAATATTTTGGTATAGCGACGTGCTCTTCGTTGAAATGGTAGTGTTGCCAATCGAATGAAAATATAGAAAACGTTTGGTTACACACAAATCTTCATGAATGTAATATACTTAATAACAATTTATGATGTAAAAATAATAATTATATTTATGATTATTATATATTAAACATCGAGTTTAAATTAATACCAAGTTTCTAATTCAATATATTATTATCTGTCATTGAAAGTTATTATTTTTCTATTCTTTGTTAGTTGTGTAGTTAAAGGTCATTTATATTGTCTTCATCTCCTTTAATGAATTAAATTAAGACATGTAGTCTAAGCTATATAATAGTCTGCTTATTTCAGTAGAAACACATCATTGATCGAGGATTCCTTTGAGCGTAGTCGGCAAAGCGTAAAATTGGCAAACAAACATGCTCATGTTGCTTTTGTTCCCTGAGGGATTATGTCTTAAGACCATTCCTTTTAACCAACCCCCCCCCCCCCCCCCCCTTCTTTAAGGCGCGTGCTGATTTGTAACAGAAAATGTTAAGTGTAACGTAACATGACACAAAATACGTTGAGCCAAGCATTTCGATGGTGTTCTCGAGCATTTCTTGCTATTCTCTAAAATACAAACTCACGTGTGAGTCTCACTTAAGTGACTTCACTCACTTCGAAACCTGATCCATTGGCATTCTGTAAATATTCCAGAGCACTATCGACAAGAACAAATACCTAATTCACTTCACATCGATAGTGCTCTGGAATGTTTACAGAAACCTAAACCAAGGTCAAGTGGATTAGGTTTCGAAGTGAGTGAAGTCACTGGACTGAGACTCGCACATGAGTTTGTATTTTATAGAATAGCATTACAGTAACGTAACACGATTCAAATATGGATCTTTTGAGTGTTCGCCAGTATTTATCAGGGGGCCTACTACGTCAGCATTTCGGATTATATACTTCGAACTACAAAGGCATTTTCTATTCTCGAAATTTGACATATTGTGATAAGCGTCAAGTCCGAACATCAGCAACACTACAAGGGTAGGTTCGCTTTGTTACAACCGATGTATTGTTACAAGTCAGTACATCATCAGCAGAAATACGTTCACTGCGATCATAAGCCTTCCCAATAGAATGCCACTTTTGTTGGACTGTCTATTGGAAAGTCTGTTGCAATCATCACGCTTGATTGATTGGATTGGTGATCACAGTAATGATCTTGTAAGGGTCGCCTGCGTGGCAATCCTTGTTTAGTTACGGAGCTCGGCGCAATGAAACGCAGGTGTTTGTATACTTTTATAATTACTCCGGTTAACTCTAGGTACACACACACTAAAACTTTTTGCACTACTATCTCTCTCACTCTCAAACTCTACCACAGATTAATATATACTAGCGAGTGGCGTTTGGATACGCCACATAGCAGGTGGCGTTTGGATACGCCACAACCACCCCCCTACGGAGAATAGTAAAACATTATTAAACTTAAAACTAAACATTTAAACAAAACTAAAGATTTAATATATCCTTGAATCTTACTCGGCGCCCAGACCGAGTGGTAACAGGTGCGGGAGGCTTATTAGGCGCAGGCTGCGACGCAGTAGTAGGCGCTGCGGGCGGCAACACAGTAGGAGCTGGTGGCGGCGCGGATGCGGGAAACGACGCAGGAGGCGTATGAAGCGCCGCTGGTGGCTCCGGTGCAGCTGTTACACGACTAGTAACATTTTCTGGGTCTGGTGAAAGATAAGCGGGTTTAACGCGATCTACGCTTACGGTCGTCTGTTTTTCTGCCATTGCGATCGTCACTGTCTTATTGTCGAGTGAGCGCGACAGTACCTTATAAGGCCCCGTATAGGGCGGTTGCAGAGACCGTCGAACTGTGTCGTCACGCAGGAAAATGTGAGAAGCGTTCTCTAGGTCTTTGAATACGAAAGACGCCGGCTGCGTGTGACGAGATGCAGGCACGGGGCGCAGCTCTGCCATTTTAGATCTCAGTCGTGCTACAAAATCATCGATCTCGTTAGGTTGAGAGGAACTGGGTACCAGGAGTTCACCAGGTAAACGCAGCGGTTCTCCATAAACGAGCTCGGCTGATGAGCATTTTAAATCCTCCTTTAGGGCAGAACGTACGCCTAGCAAAACGAGAGGAAGTGCTCGGTGCCATGTGTCATTATGGCACATGAGGGCGGCCTTCAATTGGCGATGGAACCGCTCTATCATTCCATTCGCTTGCGGATGGTAGCTGGTAGTGCGTACGCGTTTGGTCGCGCCAATGTTCATGAGGCGTTCAAATAACTTTGACTCGAACTGGCGGCCCTGGTCAGTAGTGACCGTGGTGGGCACGCCGAAACGTGCGATCCACCCATGCACGAAACGCTCAGCGACCTCTTCAGCGGTGATGGAAGTCATCGGCCATGCCTCTGGCCACCGAGAGAACCTGTCGATGGCTGTCAAGCAATATTGTAAACCGTTTGACATCGGCAATGGTCCGACAATATCAAGGTGCACATGCCTGAACCTGGACGATGGTGCGGCGAAAGTTCCGAGCGGCGCAGCTACATGGCGCGTCACTTTGCTCCGCTGGCACGGCAAACAGGTGCGAGCCCAAGCGCGGCAATCCTGCGCGACGCCAGGCCACACGTAGCGCGCTGCTACAAGGCGTGCGGAGGCGCGGGCCCCGGGATGGCTGAGGCCGTGCAGTCGCTCAAAGGCTTGCCGGCGGTGCTGCGGCGGCAGGTACGGCCGCGGCTTGCCCGTCGAGATGTCGCACAGGATTGTGATGTCTGTCCCTGGAATCACAGTTGGCTTTAGGTTCATGGATGAACTATCGCGGACTGTCTTTAGCTCGTTGTCCGCCTCCTGAGCTTGGGCTAGGACGGCGTAGTTTTCATCGAGAGTAACAGCCTCGATCCGCGACATCGTATCAGCTACAACATTGTCGTCTCCTTTGATATGTCTGATGTCAGTAGTGAATTGGGCAATAAATGTTAATTGATTTAATTGAGCAGGGGGCAGCTTCTCTCTGCGTTGTTTAAACGCATAAAGTAGAGGTTTGTGATCCGTATATATAGTGGCATGTTGTGCCTCTAATATATGACGAAAATGCTGCACTGCTAAATAGACTGCCAACAGCTCCCTATAATAGGCGGGCCATACAGACTGCGCCGCTGTAAGTTTACGGCTGAAAAAAGCAAGCGGCTGCCACCCCTGGTCCGTTTGTTGTTGTAAGCAAGCTCCTACCTGTGTGCCGGAGGCATCCGTGTACAAGGCCAATGGAGCGTTTTGTATGGGATGTGTCAACTGAGTAGCTCGAGACAGGCTGTCCTTACAGGTGTGGAAGGCCTGCTCCAATTCAGGAGTCCAGGGCATCGGTTTTGGTCCCTTGAGCTTGGTCTCTGTGAGGAAATCTATTAGTGGGGCCTGTGCTTCTGCCGCGTTGGGTAAAAACTGACGATAATAATTAGTCATTCCCAAGAACCTCCTAAGGCTTTGTGCAGTCTTAGGGAGAGGAAAATCTCGGAGAGCTGAAATCTTCTCCTCTGGGGGACTGATACCATCCGCTGCGACTCTGTATCCGAGGAAAGTGACAGCACTGGCTCCAAGTACACACTTACTAGGGTTGACCACTACGCCGTAGTCGGCCAGCCGTTGGAATAGGGTACGAAGATGATGAGCGTGCTCCTCTGCATCCCGGGAGAAAATGAGGATATCGTCCACGTATGGGAAACAGAAATCCAGTCCTCGAACGATTTCATCGATGAAACGTTGGAATGTTTGTCCAGCGTTCCTTAACCCGAACGTCATATAAGGGAATTCAAACAGACCAAACGGTGTTGTGATCGCCGTCTTGCACACGTCCGATGGTTCAACTGGAATTTGCTGGTACGCCTTTACCAAATCTACGGTACTGAAGACAGTGGCTCCAGCCAGGTCATGGCCGAAGTCCCCTATATGACGTACCGGGTAGCAGTCTGAGATAGTACGGGCGTTAAGCGCCCTATAATCACCGCACGGACGCCACGTGGAATCTTTCTTGCGAGCAAGATGCAGAGGAGACGACCACGGGCTCTTGGAGGGGCGAGCAGTACCAGCATGTACCATGTCGGTAAATTCTTTCTGGGCAGCGCGCAGCTTCTCGGGCGCGAGGCGACGCGGCCGGGCCACGACAGGGGGGCCGTCGGTTGTCTTTATGTAATGTGTTGTGTTGTGCTTCACCTCGCGATGTATCCCGGGGGGCCTTGTAATAGCTGGAAATTCCGAAAGAATTTTATTAAAAGGCGAATCCTTCATTTTGACGGTTTTGACACTAGGCTGACTGAAATGAGATACAGAGGCTGGGGCGGTAAGTCCAGTCACTCCACAACGTAGAAGTTTATTTCGGCAGTCAGGCAGAAGGTTATAATATGATAAGAAATCAGCACCGATAATTGCGGTGTCCACCTCGGCTATTACAAAGTTCCACCTAAAGTCACGGCGAAGACCTAAGTTTAACTGCAGTGTATGACAGCCATAAGTTTTGATGGTGCTGCCATTAGCAGCAGACAAGCTAAATTCAGTAACCCGAGATTGCTTCCCTACCAGCTTCTTTGGAAAACAACAAAGGTCAGAGCCAGTGTCTAGCAGGAAAGAATGTTTGGTATTCTGGTCAACAATGAAAAGGCGGCTACTGATTTTGTGGCAGTCAGTCGCCGCTGCTACTGACTGCTGCTCTGGTTTCCCGACCAGGAACAAGGCTGTGTGCATTTTGTGGCCCTAGAGTCAAATTTAGCATGGTACCAACATAAGGTACGCTTAGAGTCAGGCGTGGCAGCTCTGGAGAATCTGGGTCTCGAGTTAGACCTGGAACGCCTAGGATGCCTGGAGCGATTAGCATTAGCAGTCAGTTCCGCTACTTGTTTGGACAGCTCCTCCAATTTAGCTGTAATGTTAGTTAAATCCGGAGCCACCAGAGGACTGACAGCAGACACAGCATAGGTGGGGGACACAGGATTAACCTCCAAAATGCTGTCCGCAAGCTCTGCAATCTTGTCTAAAGATAGATCACCCTGTGCTGTTAATATTGCCTGTGCATGTTTGGGCAGTCGTTGAAGCCACAGTTCACGCAAGATCTTATCATCTGAAAAAGTTTTACCTGCCAGGGACCGGAGATGCCTAAGAAACTGGGTTGGTTTCCTGTCACCCAATTCCTCTCCTGAAATCAACTGGCGAACCTTCTGGGACTCTGATGTAGAAAATCGCCGGATCATCTCTGCCTTAATCCAATCGTATCGCTGGCCTTTAGGCGGAGGATTGGTAACGAGATCCTCAACTTCCTGAGATAGGCGGGAATCAATCTGTGAAACAACGTAGTTGTACTTAGTTTCGTCTGTTGTAATGTGTGACAAGGCAAATTGAGATTCGATATGTGCGAACCAGCCAGCAGGACGTTCCTGCCAAAATGGTGCAAGCTTTGGTCGCACAGCATGGGCTGATAATGTGGGGTTTTGAGGATTCTCAATACGATTCCGTAGATCAGCATTTTGTTCAAGAAGACTATTATTTTGAGCTAGTACCTGATTTAGTTGAGCCTGTAGTGCCTCTAAATCTGCCATTTTGTTAGTAAACAAATAGAAAATCACACAATAAAGAAGGTTGCGTGTTCAAATCACGTCGGGGTCACCAATGTAAGGGTCGCCTGCGTGGCAATCCTTGTTTAGTTACGGAGCTCGGCGCAATGAAACGCAGGTGTTTGTATACTTTTATAATTACTCCGGTTAACTCTAGGTACACACACACTAAAACTTTTTGCACTACTATCTCTCTCACTCTCAAACTCTACCACAGATTAATATATACTAGCGAGTGGCGTTTGGATACGCCACATAGCAGGTGGCGTTTGGATACGCCACAATCTTAATATACACAGGAGAACACTGCTCGTTTCTGGTGCCTTAGTCGCCTTGATGACAGCCATGGGAAGACTGGCGGTGGCCATTTTCTTATCCGGGGACCACACGGCAAGTCAGTACGCACCTTTAAAACCATTTCTTATTTAAGAAGTTCCGTCACGTTTCTCAGAGAAGCTGGTAATGTCATCAATATTGAAACGTATTTACTGTGTCCCAAACTACACATTGAACTGTTTTAGGATGAGACTACCACACGGGATTTGGTACGAGTACAGCCGTATACTTAACTGTATTCCAATAAGATAACAAAGAGTAAATTGGAACGTAAATTGACGTTAGTCATAATTTTTTTTCTTAATATTGCATAAACTACACCATTACTTTTATTTAACTGCACAACTTACCTTACTCTGCTATTCTTATCCTCTACCCAAAGGTTGTCTGGAAGAATGTAGCTAGTAGCGATAAGACTCCCTAGTAAGCTACTTTATTATTGTATCTGTATATTTATTAACGTGAAATAATGAGTACATAATTAAATTAAACTTAAAAATACTCCGCCGGCTAGCTCTGGACACGAAGCTTCATGTCAAATATCTTGAAATTTTATAATACTCATGTTTTTTTTTTACTGTGGATGGGTTTGCGTTTGACCTCAATCTCACCTGATGGTAAGTGATGTGAGGCCTAAGGCGGAGCGCACTTACCCAGAAAACCATTGATATCTATAATATATATCTTGTACCAATGGCAAAGGAAAACGCCTGAGTATGGGAACTTTCCTCCAGTGTTGCTTCATGGTTAGTAATAATAAATTACACTTATAATTATGTTAGTTTTTACAGTATATTTACAAAGACAATTATCACCTTGTTACACCAATGACTATGTCCATCCATCTGTTTACAATGGGGCAGTCAAATTTTCCAAAAAAAACCTTTAGAATGACGTTGCCACTGTCCCGCGTCCCGTGCATCAGGGATGCCACCCTCTTGCGTCTTGTTTAGACATCACCTTTGCGTGTATTCAATTTAAATCCCTCCCAATAAAAAATATTTCATACCCACGACCTGAAGCAGCAAGTACCTAGACATAAGTGCTACTACCTAGACATTTACTCCCGTTGCCCTCTCTTTTAGTTTCACTAATTAGCCCAGCACCCTTCTTAAACACGTCTGATGGCATAGAAGTCATCAGTCCGCGCTTCGGCAAACATCCCTGACGCACTACTAAAGCCGGGCAGTCGTAGCACAATCCTAAAGGCATTTTTGTACTGCACACGCAGGGCGTTGTAGGCCCTCTGAGTGTGTTTACACCAGTTAATAAAGAACTTAGTTAAGCGAAGTATTTATAGTACCTATTCTATATATATAATAGCCTCCTTAATGAATTGTCAACTCGTTAAGACTCCAACTTCAACTATAACAAGCGCACAAAAGCAGCTGGAGCAATACACATTTTCATTTCATAATGACAGCGGTCTTGGAAGCTCAAGCCAGAATGACCGCTACAGTGCACCCAGCCTTACAATAACATAAAATTTCCGCTAAGATTCAAAATGTCAGTCTTATTAGTTGGTATTACGGGTAAGGAAGATGAAAAGATAAGTTTGGAATGTATAATCCTAAAGAAACGTTGACATTGAGCCTCGAGGGAGCTTTGGAATAAAATTGTAAGATCAAATTAGGTCTAGCTAAAGTTAGTAATAAGAATAGCTTAAAAAGACGAGTGTTCCTATTTGAAGTAAAAGATTTCCTTTGATTTGAGGTTTGGAATACATTTTACTGGTTGAAAAGTAGTATAAAATGAAATTGAAGTTTTAGTAGTTATTGAAAATAACATGTAGCTATATGTAGATGTATTAATATAGGTTGGAAGTAAATATAATGCAGAATTGGTTAGAGTAGCTAATTGGCCCTTTTAATTTATAAGAAATATTTAAAAGAAGATCAAATAAATACTGAATTTACAAAAAATATTCTGATTACACATCAACGTGCGTATTTGGCGTGCAAGTAAGTATTATTTGATGTGGCTTAGGTTAAGTTCGGTGTTCATTTAAATATATGCTTTAATTTATTACCTTAAAAGCAGAGACTAGGTCATCATCATATCCTCCCTGAGACATCCACTGTTGGGCATAGGCCCTCCCCAAGACTAGGTATTTTAGTTCAATAAGTACCTAATACTACGTTTTTCTGCAATACCAAATATGCAGTTTTTTAAAACTTGATTCTAAAAAGCAAATAGTCAAAAGCACAAACTGATAGAGAAGACTGCAGGAGAAAGAATGAACAAAATCCATTAACTGAATCCCCGAGGAGGCCAGCGCAGTCTTCCGTTTCGGAAATTACATTAAAAAGCAATACTTCCCTCTCAATAACTACGGGTTGGAATAAAAAATGTGCAGAAATTTCATTTCTTAGCGATGGAGTCTTTATTGAATTTTACGTTAGAGTGAAGTTGCGAATGCTTTCGCGGAATGTTTCGATTTTAAGTTTTTGATTAAGTATGTGGCTACAAAATCCTCAGATTGGCAGCTAATGATCGAATTCTATGCAAATATAGTAGATATTTATAAAAGTAAACTTGTAAGGTCAGTTTAAAAAGAAATAAGTGGGGCTAGAAAGACAATGCCATAAAAACCAGCAGTCGGTGAGATGATGATTGTAAGTAATATAATTCAATTATATTTATATCGAAACGATATATAAATATGAATGAATGAAAGCAATAAGTATGATTTAATCAAAACTGAGTAAACAACAAGTACGTAACAAGAAGTTGTAGCAGCTGTCTTAAGAAGTAGGTCACGGCTAAACGTATTAGGCGTATTATTCGAAACGGTCCCTTTTTAATAGAATGTGACGTGACAGCGATACAATATGACATTCGGGAGTTCGGAAGATGTTTGGGAACAAGTCAAATCCCATATCGCGGAGGAAGCTCTTTGTTGTGAGCGTTTAAGTAGGCTGGGATGTGTGCGTCGACGCGTAAAATTAAGAAACAAAACGAGAATCCTCTTTGTGGAATAAGATCTTAAAGTTAGAAGAGAAGCTGGAAATAGTTGGATATGCTGTTGGTTGACAGAATAAGTTTAAATAGGAGTCGTGATTTGTAGAGTATGGGTTTGCTCTCTTGAGGACGATGTTTAAATAGGACCTAGAAATACGGAAAGGTCACATTGTTGTTGCTGACTATAGCAATGAGTTTGTTGAAAATTAAGTAGGTCGGAATTATTATTAGTGGGATAAGTCAGATTCGTACACAATTTTATTTCTATTTTGTTGTTTTTGGTAGAATAAAGCGTTTACATACATAAGTAGGTATACATATTATTATCACAGGTTCTCTTAATTTTCACATCGCAGTTTTTTTCACAAATTTAAATATCAAAGTTGTAATTTGACTAAGTAGAATTTAAACCTTTAATTTGAATGTACAGGCAAGTTCGATTTTTTGGACTTAATACTAAAGTGGTGAGACTTTGAAGATATAATATAACTGTATCAATACATTACTGAAACTTTCTTATTGATGACCATGTTTCAAATATAAAGCATTGGGAATTTGCTTATTAATATTATAAATAACGCATCCGAATTTTTAACACCCTCCACCCAGTACCGGAGAGATCGTAAGAAAATCTTCATACGAAGGAAGTTAAAAGGAGAGGTTCTTGCAATATTGGTCCCTTTGAGTTTATTGAATTTGGAATAGGTAACTTCTTTGTTGTTGGATTTTGAAGAGTTCTTGTTGGGCTTCGATGATCGAACGCTTGATTGCAAGATTTCTCATCAAACCTAAAATTCAAAATGAATTTCTGATATAGGTATTTGTGACATTGTAGTTATCAGTTTAAATATCTAGAGCAGTTCAGTTATGTAACATCCGTAATATGAATGGAAAATGGCTTGGATTTTTATAATATAAATGAAGCAGGAATGGTAGCTGAGAGTGAAACAATGTCAGATCTTGATGAAAATCATAACTAGATCTACAATGGACAACTCAGGATGTTTTCTAATATTACAGAAGAAGTAATTATGATTAGAGAATATTGGGTAGTACATCATTGACGAGAAACTGGTACAATAGATATTAGTCAAACTATAATTCTGATAATAAAAGTACCTAAGAAGCATCTAAACTTAATTGGGGTGAAGTTACTGATACAGTTCTGCCGAATTTTCTTGAAATGAATTGGTAGGGATATATACATTTTTGAAATTTATTTATTTGACAAATTAATTCAACCACAGAAATGAAAGCACATTCAATTTTTGAAGTGAACTATCAGCGCTCACGTGATCCATATATTAATCTGAATCCATTGACAAGAAATGTTTCTGAATTTCTTGTTAGAGTAAACTATTTATTTTATATTGCAGGAACCAGGATATCAGAAGTAAACAAGAGGTATAAAGCCCAACTTAAACATTCGACAACTGGATTTGCGCTAAAGACTGGCTCAAAGAGATAATCGGCGGGGCCTCAAGCAGACAGTAAGCAATTTAGTGTGGATTAAGACTCGGTTCCCTTGCAATGCTCGCCCCAAAGTGAATAATGCAATCGGATTTATTTGTACTGTGGCGTCGGAGTTTGTTGGTGTAATCGAATAATCGTGGAGACGTTGAGACAAACGTTCGCTTGGCTAATCTGAAAGGTTCATTCCAAAGAGAAATATATGGTTATCGTTATATATTTTCCGAGATATCAATGATGGCAATTTTTACTGGAAATGCGGAACATTGGAGCTGCAGTTGTATTATATATACAGACAGTTGTCTAGGAGGGCCCACAAGGGAAACGTCACAAAAGTAAGACCCCACACGAGATGGTAAGATAACGTCACTAGACGGCTGGCTCTTGCTGGCTGCAAGTAGCCGAAGATAGAGATAAATGGAGTTCTTTGGAGGAGACCTTCACCTGCAGATTAATATTATTATTGTATTTATGTTATGCAATAATTAAAAAGCTTTTAATACATATATTGCTACATTTATTAAGAGAAACAGAGGTGATAGAAAAAATATACAATTTGACATATACTAATACTTCTGTAAAGCTTTTGATTTATTTTATTTATTATCATTATTACAGTTGTCTAATCAAGAACTTGTATTTTCCTATACTATGGGAATCAAACTCTTCCCGTGGATGTCGTACAAGGCGACTAAGGGAATACATTATAATGCATCGATCAGGCCTCCCCAACCCGTCTGGCCAGCGCGGGGAGTGTAGGCCGAATCCTCCGTCTGTCTCCGGCAGATGAGAGAGGGTTGTGCTCCTGCAGTGGAGACAAAAATAATTTGATGATGATGATGATGATGATGATGGGAATCACAGAAGGACAGGACAATTTACAAATTAACATCGAGGCCTTGACAAACTTGTACAAAGTTGTCTGTGTCCAGTGGGAGTTGAACCCACGTACGCTTACCCCAATGAACGTCAACCAAGCTGACTTGATAATGGTGACTATTACTTGATACATAAAGCAACACTGGAGCAGAGTCGCTGTACTTAGGCTGTACAAGACCACCGGTCATGTGCCTTATTGAAATAAGTCAATGTTATACGAGAGCTTATTAATGTGCTGTAAGATTGAATTCGTATGTAATTCGTAGCTAACAAGTGCGCATGTGTGTGTAGATCCTCTTGCTAGAAATGGCAGAATTTTTTGGATCGGGTGAAAATGCTATGGCGTCTTCCCTTAGTGTGCGTCACTCCAGCTCCCAACGTCGAATTTCAGTCATCTTACCCAAGCAGGATTTAATACTCAATATGTAATATTTTGTACTAAAATGTTAGATTCCTTAGGTTCGACCCGGCGTGTTGCTCTAAGACCGTATCTCTAGTATCTATTTGGTGTTAAAAATGTTAAATTGAGGCCTATTATTAAAGCGTCAGTAAAATATCAGGACATGTTACTTTTTAAAGGTCTGACATGCAATTAGGGAGTTCACGGTGAAGTTATTATTGTCAACAGTGACATGAATCTGGCATGCCGGCTTATGGCAATATTGGGGTGGTATTTTTATGGCTGTCTACAATTTTCATATGAGTATTAAAGCCTGAGATTAAAGCGCTTTTGGCTTTATTCTTTCAACTAATTAGCTAACATTATGTATTGTAACGAATTATGACAAGTAAGGAGTTCATATTTGAATTAATAATGATAAAAAATGCTATTATGCGCAAAACTCTCCCATGAGTACCAAGGGCAGAAGAGTTCTGGGTGTAGAAGAGTTCTGGAGTGAAGACCGCGGATAGATCGCGCAGGGTGGGACGCCCCGCCCAGCCAGGTGCACCGACGACATAAGGAGGTGGCCGGACGCGGCTAGATGCGGAGGGCAGAGGACCGGGTGTGGTGACGTTCAATGGGGAAGGCCTATGTCCAGCTGTGGACGTCTCGAGACTGATATGATGAATGATAAAAATTGATAACGCGTGCTCTTCTGTGACTCTGCCAGAGACTCACCATATCAGCTAATTATGTTACGGTTACTTAATTAATAATTTAAAAAAGTTTCAATATTTGACTGTAATTATCACAATCTCAAACAATGTGTACCAGATGTAAAACATATATATTGAAAGTATGTCAGTGTAATGAACGCTGTTTGTCGAAAAAATGCGATAAAACTTTTCAGTTCGTTAAAAATATTGCTAAGCTCAGAACTGCCAATAAAGTTCGATTGACATAATTTAAAAATACAGGGGTCACAACTCAATTTATCACACTAATAATAAAATATTGTATATGCGTGTGGTTTATTGTTTGTTTGTTGCTCAATCAATGGTTTGATGAAATTTGATATAATGGTAGTTTATATCTTGCAACAACATATAGAATAATATTTAACGCGAACGAAGACGCAGTTATAAGCTAGCTGTTTACAAACTGACATACTCGTAGTTATGATTAATTATGTTGTATTTTAATTATACATATGTTGAAAATGCCTCTTTACAGCTGATAATGCATATCTATTGATATATTTTAAAACTACTAAACCATCATCAGCCAAAATACCTGTGTCCACAGCTGAACATAAACCTCCCCAATATAATGCCACTTTTGGTCCATTGAGGGATTTGCCATAATTACCACGGTTGGCAGGCCGATTGATGATCGTAGGAATGATCTTAATATACATCGAATTACGCCGCTGCCCGTCGCCGGTGCAGTATGTAATCCTACACGGTAATGATGGGAAAAATATGGAAATTTCTAGTCAAATTAAAAAGAAAAAAATAGTTTCTGTGATATTCCAGGAAAGGTAAAAAAAAGAAGTTAATTTGACGGAACCCGACGACGTACGCTTTGCTGGCTTTTTTCTATTAGTATTCAAATAACTTGATCCAATTTCTACTTCAGCATTTTTCCTAAAATTGAAATAAAACGAAAACATTCCGACGCGACTCCAACTTTGCACGAACAAAGAGACTAATCAAAATAAAAAGTTGTATTTTTATTTCATAAACAGATTTTGTACGAATTCACTGGACACAAAGGGGATTGTCTCAAAGGACAAGAAATAGAATAAAATAAAGGAAATCCAGATTCAACTAAAATTTCCGACTGGAATTATATAGCGGATTCCGGAGCATAAAAGAATGTATATGAATGAAAAAAGTAACTTGATGGCGAATTTTTGATGATTAGGTATGCTCAGGGCTTTAGCAACTGTAAATACTGTAATTATCTTTTAAAACTTGACTTTTAGAAACTTTTTATGACAATTTTTATTAATTGACATTCAAATAATGTCAATCAAGATTGTTCGAAGATTGTAACCGTGGTATCACACGCCAGTCGGTTGTACCATCTATACCTACTTATAATAAAACTGTAAGTGGTCTATGTCTGTACATGAGAGATATTTAAAAAAAAAATTATGAGGGGTCTTTATAGGGCCAATAGAAGCTAAAACAATTTTTTTTTAATTTTTGTCTGTCTGTCTGTATGAATGTTTGTTACCGCATCACGCAAAAACTACTGAATGAAATTTGATGCAGTTTTCACAGTTGTCTTGCTGGTGGTCTAACTTAAAATCTGGTGCATGATTCATCTTGATACGCCATTTAGAACCTGAGATATTTAACTGCGCGGCGCGTATGGGATTGAGTGAAATTTAGTTTTTGGGGATAGGGTTGGGATTGAGGTTGGGATTGGGATATTGAGAGTCTCGAGTCTGAGTGGGAGTGGAAGTAGAAGTGGGAAGAGAACGGGAGCGGAAGTGGGAACGGGTCCAGATTCTGTAGTTCACGCGAGCGGAGCCGCGGGCACAGCTAGTGGTTAGATAAAAGTAATCGTGGCACCACTGGTGGTTCTATCGGGTGTACTACGGTTAACAAACGATACATACAACAAAGGTACATTATCGTCTGATTAAAGAAAGTAAAATTGTCTGAAAGAAACATAAAACCGTATAGATGTACTGTAAAATCTACAAAATTGTAACCATCAATTTTTTTTGGTGCAATTAAGAATATTGTATTGTAGAATTTTCTCAAAAGTCAAACCTTTGCACACTATTATATTCAGATTGCGATAGACCACTGAAGCCTTGACGGAAATCGGCCAAAGGTAAAGCTTAGCCTCTGAAAATATATAATATGTAGATGACTTTACCGTTGAATTCGTGTAGGTCTGTAAACTTTGTAACCCCGACGCAAAAAGGAGGGGTCTTATAAGTTGGCGTATACGTTTGTGTTTTTGTGTGTCTATTCGTCTTGTAGCTCTATAGCTCATCAACGAGTTTTATTCAACAAAAAGTTAATATATTAGGGAAGGTCATTAGCTACGTTTGGTCAAAATTGTTCATTGGATTCCAAGATCTTAAACTTTTTCATAAATTATGAAAAGATCTGTTAGGAATTTAGAAAGGGAATGAAGCCATAGGTAGTAACTCAAGTATTCACACTCATGTTGTTTTTTGAGGCACTCTCACAATCGTTAAAAGTCTGATGATGACCAAACAAAACGACATCTGTCACCGATTAGCCAAGGTTTACCTTACATTTACATTTCAAACATTTGAACTTGAAACGGGTAAGATTTTCATTAGCGTCCCGCCTACAACAAAGGTAGGTAGGTACCTCCGCAAACCTTTATCAAAATTTGTGTCTATTTCAAGAGTAGATTTTCCTTCGTATTTTCTTTCTTACAAAATACGGACATTCACCTTACATGTAAGGCTGTGGGTAGGGTCACCATTCATTTAAAAAATTTCAGGATAAATGTTCTATAGAAATTTGTTTGATTGGTGGCATGTCGAATCATAAGTGAAATGTCTTATTAGGTGCCTATGTGTAAAGGCAGCGGCGGAATAGTGTAGTGTGCGTGATTGAGCGCGATATATAATGGAAAAGTAGTATTCTAGCGATGGCGTCGCGCGCAATCACACAGTCCCAATAACGACGCAAGTCTGTGGTCAGTAGTGCTATTCTCTAAAATACAAAGTCACGAGCGAGTCCCACTCAAGTGACTATACTCACTTCGAAACTTGATCCATTGGCATTCTGTAAACATTCTAGAGCACTGTCGGCGTGAAGTGAGTTCTTTGTTCACTTCACTTCAATAGTGGCCTGGAATGTTTACGGAATTACCAATGGATTAGGTTTCAAGTCAGTTGAGTGAGACTCGCACGTGAGTTTGTATTTTAGAGCACTATTGCATAAGTACTCAGTCATAGTTATTTTTCGAATAATCTGTTAATCGGTTACTCATGCGGGTTAACATTTGGACGCGCCAGAATCGAGCGATTGCGCGCTCTTTACCAAGCGCAAGAATGTGGAAACGCGCGGGAAGGCTCCTGCTAATATTGGCAATATTTTGATTCTCATGTAATCTTTGATGATGTTAATTTTTCATCATAACCTTGTCGAGTGTAGGACACGTAATGTTTTCCCCGACTTTATCATCAAACCGCTTTCTGCTATTTTAGTACGAAGGAAGTGTCCTAATTTAATGAGCATTGTGCGGTCTTTACTCTTAGAATTAATTAGCGCCATCGCCTTCGGTAATGTAGAGCTGATTGTAACTTGTAGAAATTTGTTGAAGTATATTTTATTAATAAAACAGTACATTTTACATAAAGAGAACATTACAATTATAGTTAAGACATCTTAAACGTTATGTTTTTAAGGGTTGAGCTACATTGTGCACAATAGTCAGAGAATACTAAACATTACTACGTCAAGAAGGGAGACTTACCTCTCTCCGTCAGTATAACGTCGCCCACAAAATGGACCACAGCTGGCAGGACACCGCCGCGCCGCCGGTCGGCGTGCAAACTTATTACGCCAGCGCTCTATCGACCAACGTCGAGATATATAAAAAGAAGCACATCTGTTGTTGACGTATAATGCTGTCCCTCTCTCGATCGACTATGTTTGCGTGCTGGGTGCAGTAGCCCTACTATAATTTATGTACACACACAAACGTGTACGGACAGGCTAGTGCCTATAGTAGTAGACATTTGTTCGCTTGTATGGAGTGCCGGGGATGAGTTTAATTTCAGGCAATTTGAAACTTACGGATATTGGTCAGACAACATTCCAACGTGTGGCTACCGAAGCTGTGGGGTACCTGGCGTTGTTAGCGGATAGATTTAACGAGGTTGACCCTTGTCATGCCCACAGTATTGTGTCGCTGGACGGACCTACCTAATTTCATGTGGAAAAATTGTGGTGGAATGCCAGGAATATTTTATGTTGCGCGAAGATATTTCTTGGAATATTTACTTTTATATTTCTTTGGACATGTAAAAAGAAAGCCTATGGGGAAACAAGGGTGGTATTAGTTTAACTGTGCTTTTTTATGCTATTTTATATAAATAGTTCAGTATATTTAGTTGGCCGGTCTGAGAATTCCTTAAGGTGTTATTTATTATTTTAGGTACAGCCGTAGAAAAATTTACATAGTGTTTCATTCGACTAGCTCTTATGGATTTTGAATTTGTTACATTAGATTGCACCGAGCATATCTGCTATATTTTAAGATTGTGTTTTATCTGCAGACTGTCATTTTTTTTATGAAACTTATGTCTTAGTTCATAACGACGTAGACGTGTAAAAATAAAAAAAAACGATTTATAATTTTCGTTATTTTTTAAACTCTTCTTTCATGGAGGTGTAAATAAAATAAATCTTTTTTTATCATATACAAGATAAAAACAAATACAGCCCTGGCTGCCAATATGGGAAATCCCATATGTACAGGAGCCATAATACGTATCTATCGGCCGTACTCATCATCATCATCAGGTTATTATCTCCACTGCAGGAGCACAACCCTCTCTCATCTGCCAGACACAGACGGAAGATTTGGCCTACACTCCCGCGCTGGCTGACGGGTTGGGAAGCCCTGATTGATGTTTTATAATGTATTCCCTTGTACGACATCCATGGGAAGAGTTGGCCGTACTACCGAGGAAAAATATTACTTGTTATTGTAATTAACCCTTCAAGTTTCATGCAATCTGTCCACTGAGCAAAAAGCTGATACAAAAAAAAATACAAAAATATTTATTACCAAAACTTAGGGAGTTAGAGGGGGGGGGGGGTAGAGGAAATAAAGACAACAAGTCACCGTCTGCTCCTGGCCGTAGTCCTCCGACCTATGATGATGTTTGTCTTAGATAATTATTGTTTGCTCAACACTGAAAGTGGTTAGACAATTGTATTTCTATTTGTTTTTAATCTATTAGTGGCTAAAGTAAAGTCTAAACAATGTCTTAGATCACTTATTACTTACTGTGATTATGAATACAATTTATACTGACTGGATGGGCTAGCCGGGGGATCAGTGGATGACGACAGGCTGATGATAATGATGTATTTAATAGCAGGCTATGAATAAATGAGCTTATATATAATATATCATTGGTTTCTAATATAATAAAAAGTTTTCTTTACTAAAGAAGCTTAAAACAATCTTAAAAACACATATGCATTCATTATAATACTGATCTCTAATTCTGTCATCAACATCATCCTATCGGTCCTTAGACGTCCACTGCTGTGCTGGACATCGACTGGACGTCGCGTCGTCGGTCCATCTAATTCTATGTATTACAATCAGTGGCGGATTTACACATTTCCGCCAGTAAGCTATTCAAATTTTTCCACCACTACCGATCTCTACAATCAGATACCCTAGCTCATAATCATATTAATACAATTATCTTTACAAAATCCTTGACCAAAATTTATAGAAGAAATATTTATAGAATAGCGCAAGGAACTTCGTTCCTATCGGGTATCCCACGACACGGCTTGTTTTAATGTCTGTAAGACATAAAAAACATTTTTGGCCCCATATTTGCCGCCCCTAAAATCTGCCGCCCTAGACTCCAGCCTACTCAGCATGCTGGTAAATCGGTCACTGATTACAATAATGATCAAACCTTACCAAGATTGAAAAAAAAAAAAAAACTTTTTGTGTTTCTTATAAAGTCGTATTTTGGTGACACAGAACCCACTGCAGTATCTCTGACGACATACAAAGCGATATATAGGTACTCGTACCTACTTAATCGGTTTATTGCCAATAGCATAACTATTGAAATTTGTTGAAGCACACAAAACATGTAACATAGAGCTTTCTACTGCCATAATGTTTTATAAACACAGATCAAACTACAACAATATTAATGCATCAACCCATTATATGAATAAGTTTGTAGGGCTGAGGGACGATTTCACTTTGCCGATTCTGACCACGTTCAATTCCCCCAAGCGTGCGCTAGGAGTAGGTATGCATTTAATGAAAATAATCCTATACTACTAATGACATTCACTTACGTGACGGATTTCTATTGTTGGGAGTCAAAGGTGTGAAGAAGTGAATGGACTGTTCATTTGCAGTTTATGCATTTTAACTGAGTCGAACACGATTATTGTTTACGCTCGAGCTACGGCAATTTACTTAAATATGCTGGTCCGGGTATAGTCATTTCCCATATTACGTGAAATTATTGTTTCGGATTTGGGATTATTTACTTATAGGTGAATTGAGCATATATGCCGTTGCTAATTTATTACAAACTTACATTTAGCTCTAAAAGCTGCGTAAACTTCGCGTGTCTGTTAACTGAAGGTTGATTATTTATTATTTCTTTCTAAACAAACTGTCTGTTCCGTTTAACCAGCATACTAACAGTGCAAGTTCCAGTGATTACCTAGAGCAACTGTCAGACTTTATATGTGCATTAGGCCGTAATATGTATTATATGTATAGCAACATCGTCGTAGTTATAATAAAATAAACTATTAATTTAATTGTTTTTTAAAAATTAATTATTAATTAATGTAGTTCTTAATTCGTATTACTATTACAACTGTTTTTTTTTATTTGGTATACAGTACTAAATGAAATAAATAGCAAATTTTATTGTAACTAATGTATTTACTCTCTGAAGTCCGAGTATTATTTGTTGCTGTGAAACTATTTTTAAACTAAAGTCAGTCAATCTTTAATTATTGTGATTTTATATTAGTTTTATTCTAAAACTTACCCGTCAAAATTATTATTCGATAATTTGGCATACTACTAAGTACTTACCTTAGTTTAAAGACATTTTCACAGAAACAGTACTAGGATGTAAGTTTTGATTCTAAAGCTTTATAAGAAAATTAAATAAAAGAAATGATACTAACCTTGTTCACTTGCATAAACAAATTAATTCACTTCTGCCTTATCAAGTTACCGTCGAACTTATTGACATCGCCAATTAATTTCCCCCAACTAATTATACAGAATATTCCCATGAATTATATAGTTTATATTATTCAGACAGCTTATCTTGCAGATAACTATGCAAAGCGGCCGACTGCAGGCCGCCTGGAGCCGAAAGTTGCAATTATGCAGAAGAGTGCACTAGAATAAGATAAGTGCCAATTTGGTCGAGATTAAGTCGTAATGTTTAAGGACTACCACGGAGTGTAGGGTGACAACAATATAGATCTACACGATGAAAAAAGGTAGGTTTCTACTCTGGCAACCTTCAGCTTAGTGGGTGGTCATTTTCATCCTGCAGAGTACCTAGTGTCTCAGGTCTCTTAAAACATTAAAAATGGACTAGACTGAGTAACATAAGAACTAGCAAACGACCGACGACTGACGCGGCGACACATATAGCATGAACACCTATTTGCGATTTACTCAGAAACGGTTGAAGAATAATAAAAAATTGAAAACATACAATTGAATTCAATCGATACCAGAGCTTTGGAAAGAGCTGCAACGCTGTAATAGTAATTTGTTTTTGAATTCCGACTTGAAATTGCACTTAATTTGAAATAGCGTGAAATTCAATTCAATTCAATTACTCTTTAATATTTATTTATTTCTTTTATAATGATAATGAATGTGTATAATATGTTTTTGTTGTGTTAGTGAATAAATATTCTTTCTTTCTTTTCTTTCTTTCTTTATTGCACGATAAAAACAAAGATACAATAATGAAGTAGCTTACACATGTACAAATAAATTCAAACTACGCAAGTTTTTAAACTTTTTACTTAAAGTATTGTGAACACATTATTTTTTTAGGTTACAATAAACTCATTTATCCCAGTAAAATTTGTTATTTAATTGTTTGATTAGTGAGAAAGATGTGCAGTGTGACCGTACCGTGTCTATTTAAAAAGCTTCCTAAAATGTGCTCTTTTCTGGTCACCTTGTTATCATAATCTAACCTCCAATTTAGTTTAAAAGCCCGCAAAACCAGTTTTATCATTTACGACCACCCGTTTTGTTTTATATAAAAATAAAACCATTTGTATTTTAGTATTTGTATCCGTTAGTGTCCGATCAAAGTTATAAAGTTAAGCACTTCCCGCTTATTTTGATAAAATCTAACAAATTCGGTAGATGACGGGACATTATACAATAGATATTATGAAATTAGAGTCCATAAAAGCCAACTTGGGTAGACTTGGGATTATTCGGTTTGAGGATGACTGTTCGTCATCTTTCAGATTGGACATTATTATTGTAATTTGCCGTGTGGTTTTCGGTAGAGTAGAATAAGACCACTCCAACTCTTCCCGTGGATGTCGTACAAGGCGACTAAGGGAATACATTATAAAACATCAATCAGGCCTCCCCAACCCGTCTGGCCAGCGCGGGGAGTGTAGGCCAAATCCTCCGTCTGTCTCCGGCAGATGAGAGAGGGTTGTGCTCCTGCAGTGGAGACAAAAATAATCTGATGATGATTGTAATTCCCTTTAGTAGCTTAGTACGACATCAACAAGAAGACGGGTTAACTCCCAGTCTGTTTCAGATGCCACACGGACTTGATGTTCCACTTCTAACATTAAGCAGCCTGTATATTTTGCTCTTATTTTATGCCACCCCACAAGGATTACCCTGTATTGTGAGATATCGTCCTATTCGTTTGGTAAATCCGTTGCATCCACAAAGGCAAGCAATCTTCCCCAAATCCCCTAAAAATGATCGCCTATAACGGAAAACGCAGTTCACGAACTAAAAAAATCCGCCTCAATATGCGAAATGCATATAGAGAAAATGTATTAGGGTTCATACACATCACATGGTTTATGAATTTTACTATAGTAAATTAAACTATAGGTACCTAAACTTAGTAATTTCTACCTCTCAACAGATGGCAAGAACTTTTAAATGGATAAGGAATAAAGTGTAATTAAATTATGGTCTGGGGTTTGATTTTCATGTATAGGAACTGTCTTATATTTATTTTAAGTTAAAGTCGGTTCTAACCATGGAATCTAAGTCAGAAGAACTCTGAATTTAAATCACTGCCTAGTAACGGAACTTGATAACGGAAAACCATCTTGAGAAAGCTACACATTTGAAATAGCCGACGCGTGAAACGTAGAAGGTGGAAGGCAATGGCAAAGTAATAAATGCTTCGAAGGTAATCTTTAGGTCTAGTTTCATGAAATGACCACGATCCTCAGCAATTTACAGCTCGACTATAAAAGTTGACGGAAAATTACATAAGAATAAGTTAGGTGCTAAGAAAATATAAAAAAGCTGCCCTAGTCTGGTCTGTGTGTTAACCCTCTAATTCTGTTTTACAGCAACACCGTAGAGGGCACAAACGACACGACACGGCGGCGGCAGGGCTCCGGCGACAAAGTGAGAAAAATATGGTTGTTCAATATTTATAGGATTTTTATTTCCGTCGTTTAGCTTCACATACACGTCGGCGTACAGAGGCAGGGGACACATTTCTTGGAACTAAATACGAAACTAGAAAGGTTATAGAAACAATAATTGAGATGTATACGAATTTAATGTAAATATGAAGGAGGGGTGATTCGTTCTATTTTCACCAGGGACAAACAATTTGTACAAGTTGGTCCCGGTCTGATTGTTACGTTTGTGAATTTGGCCTGTCTAAGTCCCATCATACCGGAGAAATCCTAGTTTGGGAATGGATAAGTGTATTTAAAAATGATGAAAATATGTACGAAGAATGTGTCGTAAATGGACGCTAACAGGCAGTAAAAATAAAATAAAACTGTGTTATTTATTGTTAGTAATAAAGTGTTCAATAAGAGATCCAAAAGCTAACAGAGGAGTCTCTAACGACTTATCAAAAACTAGATTGGTACTTTGTTGTTAATTTAACAAAGGTTACGAAAAACTCTTAAGTATCGGCTATGATAGTCGAAAGGATAACGACAATGATGCTGCAACTACTAACAGTCTTGTCTCTTCTAGTTCTCCCTGCTTCATCTTTGCTCCGCATCCTGGCTCCGCATGTTGTTTTTCTTGGCTGGTGCATTCATTTGGGCGGGCTTAGGTGGATAAATAATGCATGTGCCTCAGGGGGTCATCGGTATTCCGCGACAGCAGCCGGCCGTCCGATCCGCGATGTTGTTACACTTGATAATGCTTTATTTGGACATGTTTCAACGTCTCCAAGACGAATTGTTTGTAAAATATACGAAGAGGTTTTAAGCTGTAGTCGCTTGATGTTCGCTTTGAGTGTGCGATGGTTTGAGACTGTTTTGATCATGAGACATGACTTCAAATGATCATAATGATATCATGTCTTCATAGTGTCAAGAGTATTTTATTCATACGTGTTTCAACGTCTCCAAGACGAATTGTTTGTATAATATACGTAGGGTTTTTAGTTTGGTCCCTTGATACCTTGAGTTGGTAGTGTTTGTTTTGAGAATACGGTTCTAGACGTACTCCTGAACAACGTCGACATTGACATTTTCGTCGATTACCGGTCTTAGGTCAACGTGTGAGTTGGACATGACTTTCGTTTTGTCTACGTTCATCCTAAGACCTACTCGTCTGGAAGAGCAGTTGAGGCTGGTCAGCATTTCCTCAAGATCCTGCAGCGACTCTGCCATCACGATGTTTATTTAGTTCCTGTAATGATAGATTTGTAAAATGTGAAATCTCTTTTTGCCCCGCAGATTTATAATCAAACTTTATGTAATTTAAAATTGTTTGCCGAAAGATTTCCAAATATATAAATTAAAATATGCAAAGATGATCTTTTAAATTAATTATAAACATTTATTAAATACATCTTGGTATATCTTGTTTTATATATAATTTCTTTCTTTTTATGCCTATTTTAACAAAAACACATAAATAGCGTGAAAAGAGTAGACATTCTAATGAATTCAAAAAGCATTTTAAGACGTGCTATTTTAATAAAATAAATTAGTCATACCACTGTACGAAATGTGTTTCAGAAACTAAACCCATGACGATATAAGTATAGTTTGTTGCTTTAAACACAATTTTCTTACTGGAGGTAAACAAAAAAGGGGAAATTAATTAATGCAGATTAAATTGCCTCTTTTCGGGGCAAAGCTTTGTGTCATGATGACAAGTTAATTTCCTGCTTGCGTAATGCGGTGTCTCCTGTGTACACGTGCAAAAATAAGAAGAGTTCTTTTGAGCCTTGGTGCTAGAGAAGTAGATGTACACTAATATATGTTAATGTACACTAACTGTACCGGTGATAGACCAGTGAAATACGTTTTGAGGAGATACGGATCTTCTAGCGTTAGATATGCTCAAAATAAGCTGAGAAAAAGAAATAAGGCAAACAAAACAACTGCGTAAGTAGTAATCAGAGCGACAACATAAGTATAAGTGAATAACTCCCTTCCTCCCTTCTGCGCTCACTCCCTCCCTTCCTCCTTCACCCACTCACTTCGGCCCTTTAAATACTTACATGTAAGTATGTCACTGTTTTTTTGCAAGTTTGACACGTGGTTTTTGTGCCGATTAGTATATTTTAAGTTTCTAGTCCCATTGGTTTAATCTGTGCATTAATAGATTATCATCATCTTCATATCAGCCCTTAGATGTCTACCTACCACTGGACATAGGCCTTCCCCAAAGAACCATGAAACAATGAAGTGGTGGCCCACACCCGTTAATAGATCAGTCGGTTATTAATATAGTAAATGTAGATTTAATGATATACGAGTATGACGGTATTGTGTAGTTAGCATAACTATGCTAACTAGCATATAGTTCATAAGGTATGTATCTATTGCTCTCCAACATGATTTTGTATTATGAATCTAGTAGGTAAGAACAGCTTGCAAATCCTCATAGTTTCTGGGAAGTGTTGGCAAAATAGTCGAATGGAGTATGTGATAGCTTAGTCGAAAGTTTCTCGACTGAGGGGACTATTCTGATGTTAGTGACTTTTGATTATATCGTAAACCATAAAATATGAAGCTACGACCTCTTCACTAAGTAGTAGAAGGATAAGATTTGATTTTAAGACACATTTAAATTAAATATCTAGCTTACCATGTTTTATTCTCGAGGTTTGAGTGCTTGCCATGAATGACAAAGGTCTCGACAAAGACATGTATGTATGTAAATGCTTATTGTGCCAAATTGAACAATAACAAATAGAAATAAAATAAAATAAAGAGATCATCAGTTCAATTCACTGGGGTGAGTGAACCGACTCTGATGACTGTATTGTATATTTTCACATTGTTTGCGTGAAATAAGTCGAACAGAATTAGCGAGTGCTTTCATAATAGTCCCTTGGCCCCAACGGAGTCCACTTTCATACACTTCGCTATTTACTGCCTGCGCCTTGGGTCTAGCAAATCGATATCTCTCGTTCGTCGCAACGCCTCTTAAAAAAGATATATTTATTTCTGAACAAAATCTGGGTGCGCGAGGACTTAACATTTTTAGTTCTTACTCGAATTATTCAAGTGAATTGTAAGTTGGTTTCTCTTCGTCCTTTTTGGCGACATACTGTGTCAAAAGTAACGATGTACTACGTTCGTGTCGAGTTGGATCAGAGCCAAACTATGATCACACTCTCGGTACTCCATATAAGCGAATAGATTGAATTACCTATTAGGTACTACTACGGGCGAACCACCGCGTCCGTACACGTTTGTGTGTGTGCATAAATTACAGTAGGGCTACTGCATCCACCACGCGAACATAGTCGATCGAGAGAGTGACAACGTTATACGTCAACAACGCATTTGCTTCTCTTTCTAACTTATAGCGTCGACGTTAATCTGGCGGGGGGAGGTGAGTGACGTTTCTTTACGTAGTATAGTATTCTCTGGATGTACATCAACTTGTCGACGTACCTACTCTGTAAGAAACAGGTAATGCATGTATCACTTTCAGTTTTCCATCTTATCTTTTAAGGGGGCCAGGAAGACCTGGCGACACTTCGACCCTTCAGGATCTTTTGTGCCAAACCCCTGTCTACCAACGGTGCCTACCAAGTCGATTTGGTGGATTTCACATACGCCTCAGAATTTCTTCTTTGTCATATGCAGGTTTACTTACGATGTTTTCCTTCACCAAAAAGCCTGTGGTATTATAAATAAACCGTACTTAAGTTTGGTAAAACTCATTGGTACGGGTGGGGTTTGAACCCACGATAGCCTTATTCAACCTTCGTTTTCAATTCGTCGGCTCATCTGACAAGAGTGGGCCACTCTACACCTTACGTTACACGCGTTCCACTCTTAAACTCGTCTCAGTTGCAATGGGACACAAAAAGACTAAAAAACCTTGATGTCTCGGAAAAGGAATTTCACAGAAAAGCAGATGTGGTTTAAGAATTTTCTAGAAAACTTCAAGACGTTACTTAACGTTACTTACTAATTGAAACAAAACACTTAAAATGACTCGTATAAAAGTGCAATGGGATATTTCGAGTCTAGACATGTCGCAGAAAAAGTCGGAAAGTAAATTAGATTTTGTCCGAATGTAACAGAAACCATGGCTGGGCTGCACTTATCAAGATGCGCTTGTACTGTTTCCATTGTCCGCATACTAGCGGCATTAGTAAGTTCACCTTAAATTGTTATCGTCGATTTGCACATTTTCTAAGTCTAGTGAACGAATTTTAAGTTAAAATTTGTCCAAATTTAAAAGTGATTTCTCTGTGTTAAGGTTTGGCAGACGTACATGGTTTACTCGTCTAAAATATGGGTAACATATATTTATACCTAAACTAGCTTTTGTCCTCGACTACGTCCGCATGGGTTTCGATATTTACACATCTTCACTGCTTTTAACAATTAATTTGGTTTCCCGTAGGAATGAGATGTTTTTTCGGGATTAATACTATCCTATGTCCTATTCCAGGAACTAACTTATATGTGTGCCAAGTTTCATCTCGATCCGTCCAGTGGTTGAAGCGGAATTGAATAACAAACATCCAAACTTTCGCATTTATAATATAAGAGGGATGGGATTCGTCTTAGTTTCATTAAGCTGGTGAGGGAACTAGTTGTTGGAATTAGACATTTATTTATTTAATTAAAAAAAATTAAAAAATATATTTTATATCATCAATGAAATCTTTAGATTTAAATAATAAATCACCATCTTCAATTCAATTACTCTATTGCATGAAAAAATACACGGATAATAATAAAATAGCTTACGTTTGTACATCTAGGCGGTATTAATTCTAAAAGCGATTTCTTTCAGATAACCTTTGGGTAGGGATAAAAATAGCAAAGAAAGCTAGGTTGTACAGTTAAATAAGAGTAAGAGTATAGTTTATACCAGGCAGTGCACACACATACAATCATATTCAATATAGGTACTCGCAAACTGAGTACCTATATTGCAATATCATACTCAGTCCATTCAACATGGCCGGCCCATTATGCTCATAAAATCCGCCATTTGAAGCAGTAGACGCATGAAGATTTAGTTATTGTATATACATACAATAACTAAATATTCAAAACAAAACATTATACACATACAATAACTAAATTTTCATGCGTCTACTGCTTCAAATGGCGGATTTTATGAGCATAATGGGCCGGCCATGTTGAATGGACTGAGTATGATATTGCAATATAGATACTCAGTTTGCGAGTTCCGAAATCTTTCATGATATCAGACTTGATTGGTTTTGTTTTGAATATTTGAAGAACAACTGGGCTGTTGTTCTCTTCACAAGAATAAAAAACGATACCTGAACCTTTGTGAACCTACGTAACCTTCTATAAATAAGTCCATTGCTTATGGTATACTCTTTTTCAGGGTTTAGAAACCTTAAACTTTGACCATAAATTCATCAATTTAGAATTACTTCGAAGGTTGAAGTGCAAAACTTTTTACTTTTCGAGAGGACTCTCTTTTAAAAGTTTAACGATTTCAGTGTTTATGTTTATGGACGTTTGTAGAAATTATGTTTGCTTTGTTGGTGGAGTGAAATATTTATCTTTTATCATCGTAGGATCAACGATAGGAAAAATAGTTACTGCTGGACCAGAACTCAAAATAATGTGAGTTTAATGATATAATAATATGTGGGGACAGTATATATATCATATATATCATATATATCATATATATCATATATATCATATATATCATATATATCATATATATCATCAGTATCATCAGCTTAAATACGTCCACTGTTTTACATATGCCTCCCCAATAGAATTGCCTCACCACGCTTGGCAGGCGGATTGGTGATCGCAGTAATCATCTTCACATACACACACAGGAGAACGCTGCTGCCCGTCCCTTGATGACACCCACGGGAAAGATAGGGGTGGCCCTATTCTAAGCCGAAAACCACACGGCATATATATACTATATATATGAAGTATTTATACTTAATTCACATTCACCTCTCAAGGTATATGACATACCTACACAGGATGACATAGACATATACTATTAGTAATCGACAAATATTACCATTCATTTCAAACACTGTAAATTATTAAAACAATAATAAGTAATAAAAAAACATAATAATACATTTATAATTTCTGTTCGATCAACTCATCGAACAGAAATTATCGAGCATTCTTTTTACAAAAAGAATGCTCGATATGTCTCTTCAACTACTTCAGCCTTAGCTTGAAAGACCGTAGAAAGGTAGAAAGGTAGAGTGGGAGTGGTGTTATTTTGTTAATAACAACAAAATAGTAAAAGCATACAAGATAGAATGGGAATTCAAAGCACACGTGCGAAATATTACATAATATTAATTTTTTTACACTAGCAATCTGTGGATCCACTATACCAAAGGGCACTTAGGACAGTGTAATAATATATTCAGGGTGCTGGTGCGGCTTCCGCGCTTCTGTAGCGCGTCAGGCATGTTTTCCGATGCACACACAGATGATCAATCAAAAAAGCGGCCTCCTTAATGTACCGAATGCGCGGGAGCTCTAACAGCTTCCTGAAATGTATAGCCGAGAGATTTGGCAGCCCCTTCACACGTCATTGGGTGGAGGTGCTTGTCAAAAATAATAAGATAATCTTATCTTATCTTCTTAGGGGGCCAGGAAGTCCTGGCGACACTTCGACCCTTCAGGACCTTTTGTGCCAAACCCCTGACCACCAACGGTGCCCCAAGCCGATTTGGTGGACTACACATACGCCTCGGAATTTCTTCTTCGGCATATGCAGGTTTCCTTACGATGTTTTCCTTCACCGAAAAGCCTGTGGTATTATAAATAAACCGTACTTAAGTTTTGTAAAACTCATTGGTACGGGCGGGGTTTGAACCCACGACTTCATGAATAAGATAATAGTTTAAGTTATAGTTTTATAATCTTAATTGTATTGATATACTAACATAGTTTTATTTTATTTTTCTTATGTGCATGCTAACAATTTATCGATCATTGTTTTCCGAATTAAAAACTTTCTTTTCATTTCAGTTCATTCGTAGTACCAAAGATGATATATACTAGAGGTAGTACCTACTGCCAACGCACGTCTGACGTGACCGTTATAGACATAACTTCGTTATTAGGAAAACTGAAGGGCACGGACGATGACATAAGAGACAATTTGGAAAAATAGATCTCTATATAGTCTAGGACACAGTGATTCTCTTCGCAAGGAAGGCTCTATCGGATAGAAAGAAATTTCCTTGTTGGGTGCTATGGAAACAGTTTATTGATTCCGATAATAAACAGATACGTGGCTCTTTTATAAAATGGTACAATTTTTAACCTTAATTAATATCATACCATATTATTAATATCATACCTAACAAATATAAACAAATGTTAAAAATGATTAATTACTAGCTTTGCCCGCGGCTCCGCTCGCGTGGTCTACAGAAATATTCCCCGCTCTATAGGAGTTACTATCATCGTAATCTGAATTCCGCCGAGCATTACACTTCTTTGTTGTGTTATACCATGATGTGAGTTTTTATTCACATAACTATTGATTAAGTCGATTGCGATGAAATCAAGACTAAATGTTTCCACATCAGTTTTTATTTAGTAGTTTTTATGTGATTGTGATTCGCAACACATCACGTCAAGGGGTATCACGGAGCGAAAAGCGGGCGAAGGAAAGTCACTTTGCTACATTGGATTGCGCAAAGTGGCAATACATCGTCTCTGCCTACCCCTCCGGGACCAAGGCGTGAGCATTATCTATGTATGTATGTGATGCGTGCACATACTCAGACAAAAAAAAAACCAAAAAGGAATTACTTATCCTTACCCCCGTTTTTTTTTTGCAAATATCTTCAATGTACAGACAAACGATGTTTACGATTTTATTTATTAGATTTTATTCTCTCTTGAGTCAGTAAAACAGGTAGCTGAAAATGGAAGAATATACTGTATATTTATACCGCGGGAAATTAGCAGGCTAGACCTAGAGTCATGTCTGGAGCGTTTAATATTGCCCTGCTCATAGCTCTTCTAATCCATTCCATTTCGAAGCTATATTATATTTGTTCATTGCTGTGACCTTATCTACGGTCCACATTAGCTTTGTCATATGTTTCATAGCAACATAGTTATTACGATGTCAAAGCGTGCCCTGTGTCGACCTAAATCCATGTAAATTACTTATCACACCCTCGCGGCCTATAGTTGACATATGTAAAATTATTCATAAACCGTGACTTGGTATTACTGTTGATTATATGTATTATAATCATTCCTAGAATAATTATAAGCTACATATAATTAATATCTCGGTTGGTATAATCATTACAGCTTTTATCTACAGAAATATCATAAAGAGGAAAGATTTGTATGTTTGTAACGAATAAACTCAAAAACTACTGAACTGATTTCAAAAATTCTTTCACCATTCGAATGCTACATTATCCCTGAGTACACAGGCTATATTTATTACTATAAACAATTAGGGATCCCTACTAAATCTTCAATAATGTAACCCGAAGTGTAAAAAAATTGCCATAATCATCGCATGCGCTGCTGAAACTATTGATGATAGAACCTTCGCGTGTCTGTACATTGAAAGGGGAAGGGGGAAGGCTAATTAACGCTTAATAAGTTTCAACTTTATTCAATTTTGTAGTACACGCGAGCGGAGCCGCGGGCAAAGCCAGTTTGCTATATTTAGATGATGTCGTCAAGGCGACTAAGGGATTGCACCAGAGACGGGCAGCATCGTTCGCCTGTGTATGTTAAGATCTTTACTCCAACTTACTTACTTTAATCACCAATCCGCCTGCCAAGTGTGGTAGTTATAGCAAATCCCCCAATAAAAAGCCTACCAAAAATTGCATTCTATTGGGGAGGCTTATGTTCAGCAGTGGACGTATTTCGGCTTACGATAATGAGTTTAGGCGAGATATGAAGTTTGAGATCGGATTTGTCCGTGGGTGTATTTATTACATTATTCAACATACACGTTTTGACACTATTTGTAGTGCATTTAAAGATCATGGAATGCTGTTGCTTAGGACTTATATAACTTAGTTTTTGTATAAACAATTGTATACTTAGGTACCTAAAACCACTATCAATAAAAAGAATACTACCTGCCTATTAGCACCGAAGCTCTTGGAATACGAGATTGGATGACTAGTTATGTTAGTCCACGTCTAGCAGTGGACGTGGATAGGCTGATGAATTAAAAATGGATCACTACAGGTACCTATTTTGGGACACGCTATACATTAACTTATAATATAACTCACTCTTCGACATAGCTAAAAAAGTTAGTACGCTGAAGTGGCAGTGGGCTGGCCACATCAGTCGGAGAACCGATTACCGCTGGGGTAAACGAGTTCTCGAGTGGAGACCGCGACTGGGCAAGCGTAGTGTGGGACGCCCCCTGCCTAGATGGAGCGACGATCTGCGTAAGGCGGCTGGCAGTGACTGGATGAGAAGAACCGAAGATCGGGTTCAGTGGCGCACCTTGGGAGAGGCCTATGTCCAACAGTGGACTCTTTCAGGCTGATGATGATGATGATAACTCACTCGGTATACGAATATACCTACAAACAGAACCCGTATTGTGTAAATATTGTACTTTACCGACTTTTTTTATTAAGTGACAACCATGACTTACTATTCACATAGGTAGACATCTCTCTATGACAACGTGCCTGAAGGCTGCATAAAATACACATCAGCTCGGGTATATCTACGTTTTGTCACGTCACGCGATGCTGATGGCCGGAGAAGCCGCGGAAGCGTTTTAATTTGCATTTTGATTAAATAGAGGCGTCTGACATGCGACGCAAGGAGATAGTCTAGCGCAGGGGTTGTCTACTCTTTCGTGATTGCAAATAAAAAATGCCGAAGGACTTCAGAATTTAATTCAAATATATGGTAGGACATACCTATTGCCGTGTGGTTTCCGGTAGAGTAGAATAGGACCACTCCAACTCTTCCCGTGGATGTCGTACAAGGCGACTAAGGGAATACATTATAAAACATCAATCAGGCCTCCCCAACCCGTCTGGCCAGCGCGGGGAGTGTAGGCCAAATCCTCCGTCTGTCTCCGGCAGATGAGAGAAGGTTGTGCTCCTGTAGTGGAGACAAAAATAACCTGATGATGATGATACCTATTGGTCGCTTAGGCATTTGAAGTTATTCAATTCATCCAATACCTACAATTAGTCGCCTTATAATAATTATTAGCAGTTTACAGAAGGTGGAGATGAGCTCTCTCCATCTGGTCTTATTAACGAAGCGGTGGATAACTTTGTTGTGGAGGATAAAGATGGTGGTTGCATTAAGGGTGGTTGCAGAAGTTTGTTGCGCCGTTTCTTCTTCACAGCGCTAACACCTAGGAAGCGGTAGTCGATAAAAAAAAATGACGTGTATAAATGTACCAAGTGTACTCATATGCAATAAATGATTTTGACTTTGACTTATTATAGTTATGTTTCATTTCAAATAATGATGTTCTATTTGTAATTAATATTGCAAATGAGCTCGCAATACTAGAGGTGAGCTCAGTTGCGATCAGTCAGGAGCACACTACCAGCCGTGCGACGACGCCTTCAAAATTACCTATTCCACATATCCCTACTGGTCTGTCCCTACTAGTAGGGAAGAATGGAATTTTTTTCCACTCTTTTCTATTAGGGGGGATACATGGAAATTTTACTTCCACGTATTTCTACTAAGATAAAGTACAAGTAGAAAGAAAAAACCTTTATTGTACTTGAAAAAAACATCCTCGATACTATCGAGATTGATGCCAAAGTAATTGGAATAATGTGAATGAATATGATTTTTTTATTTATTTTTTATGGTAATGGCAGGTAAATTATATCAATATACAGTTTTCTTAGCATATGCAAAAACTTCCCTTCCTTTTGGTGGACGCCTGGTAAAGCCCAGTTATTAAGGTGACTTTCACAATGTCAGATCTACCTACTCAGTGGGACAGAGAAGTTAAAGAAAGTCCAGAATTATAGTCCGAGAAACTACTGGTTGGTTACCCCTGAGTTTAAAGAATTCGCCTCCGGCTGACCGACGTGAACTGTGAGCGAATCCAAATAGCTCAGATATTATAAGTATTATTTATATTAAAGATATTTCTTTGAAAAAGTATGTAAAAATCAATTAATGAAGTAGTTATAATAAAAGTGTAGAAAAAAATACGACGGGAAACGACCGCGAATTTAAAGTAGAATACTTCTCGCCTATATAGAATCAAGACTATATAGAGCGCAGGGGGCAAGGAAAGCATTTCGTTAGATTTTGAAGGAACTGGTAACACTGTGGCGGTCTTTGTCGTGTGGTTCCCGGCTTAGAATAGGGCCACTCCTACCTTTCCCGTGGATGTCGTCAAGGCGATTATGGGGTTGCACCAGGGACGGGAAGCAGCGTTCTCCTGTGTGTGTATGTTAAGATATTACTGCGATCACCAACCCGCCTGCCAAGCGTGGTGATTATGGCAAATCCCCCAATGGACAACTTACCAAAAGTGGTATTCTATTGGGGAGGCCTATGTCCAGCAGTGGACGTATTTAGGCTGATGATGATGATGGTTTTGTGAGAGAGTACCTCGACACTCCATACAGGCGAGGGAGTAGGTATCATATATTTCTGAAGTAACATATTAGGTTATTGTCATTGTATTGGCTTGCTTTGATTCGTTTTGTAATTCTATATAAGAAACTATAATATATTTCCAAGCTATAAAACATTTATAATTTTCTCTCACTGTTAAATTATAATTATTGAAATTAAAAACGCAACAGACTTTGACAGAAATTTAATCCAAGTAATAAGCAAGATTCGCGGTCCAATGCCCAAAATTAATTCGAAACTAGCACAAAGACAGTGGAATCGGTCTAGACTAATTATCGAACACACCAGAACAGCGTCGCTGTCTCGTCGGCCTGAAGTTTCTATTTGTCATAAAATGTATTAGGTTCGTAGTTTAGGGGTAGCACAGTTTATATTTAAGTAGTGAGTTAGTAACTAATATTATAAACATTAAAATTTAGTTGCTTGTTCGTTATTGTCACTCTGTACTGTATCACTAATGCATCGTCATCATCAACCATTATCATATCAGTCTCCACTGCATCCTAACAGCTTATTACGTTGTATCTGGATTCAATGTAATAAATTTTTATATACCTTTTTAATCAATTAGAAATAGTTATTTTTACACGTAAGTATGGTACCTATTTTGTTTATCAGCTTAAGTAGTTTTGAACATCTCCTCACTCTAATTTTTGTCATGTTTGGCGATCTTGGTGACAAAATTTTTATTTTTTATTTAGTTTATTTTTATTTAAAATACTCTTACAGCACCATAACAGTAAATCCAATTCGGCACTGCAAACCACAAATTACCTTTCCAACTTAAGCACTCTACATAAAAATTTACATTTTATTCACCTCCTAGCCCCTATGGCACGAAGTGCGGCTCCTGTGAATTCCGCCACATATCATAAAATATCCTGATCTCATCCAATATTAACCTCCGCGTCATCTGATGTCGTCCACACCATTAAAAGACTGTAATAAATAAAAGTAGCCTGAAACTATACAAAATACAATTTAAATTTGTCTATCAAGTAGTCATTGATTAAAGCCATAGTTTGCGCCACCCCTAAAACATATTACGTCCGCTGTCGCAACAAAAGCGTCCTGTCTTCGAAGTGCGCAGTCTGTTCCTTTCACGTTCTTAACAGTTAGCCTCATTGTTACTTACAGGCTTCATCTCCAGAGGTTTCAGGCTGTAATACAAAATTATCGGCTATCTGTTCACATAATTCGTTCTGATTATTGTGTAAGAACTCATTCTAGTCACAAACAGGTAGCACCATGTGATTTTATTTTAAACTAGCTATTGCCCGCGACTTCGTCCCAACATCACCAATTATTATGTAATTCCTGTAGGAATGAGATGTTTTTTCGGGATAAAAACTAACCTATGTCCTATTACAGGATCTAACCTATATGTGTGCCAAGTTTCATCACGATCCGTCCAGAGGTTGAAGCGTGATTGAGTAACATACATACAAATATCCAAATATCCAAACTTTCGCATATATAATATTAGTAGCATATGATTTCGAGTGTTAGCTTATTCGATTACAGTGTCTATATTTTGTTTTTTAATTATAGTACTCATATATTTGAATTTACGTTTAATTATGTAGAATGTTAAATTAAATATCTTCCACCCACCTACTACAATATCTTGTCTCATCATCATTAGCCGAAATACCTCCACTGCTGAACATAAGCCTTCCCAATAGAATTGCCACTTTAGGTGGGCATTTGCCATAATCATAACGCTTGGCAGGCGGATTGATGATTGCAGTAATGATCTTAATATACAAAGGAGAACGCTGCTTCCCGTCTCTGGAAGATTGGAGAGGTGGGTCTATTCTATTTCTACACTCTTCTAGTATAACACTCTAGTATATATTATCTTTGGTATAACCCAAATCTTGACTAGAAGATAACGCCTTCGGTATTAAGTTCGCATGTTGCAATAAAGCTTATGAAATATCATCATCATCATCATCAGGTTATTTTTGTCTCCACTGCAGGAGCACAACCCTCTCCCATCTGCCGGAGACAGATGGAGGATTTGGCCTACACTCCCCGCGCTGGCCAGACGGGTTGGGGAGGCCTGATTGATGTTTCACAATGTATTCCCTTAGTCGCCTTGTACGACATCCACGGGAAGAGTTGGAGTGGTCCTATTCTACTCTACCGGAAACCACACGGCATGAAATATACTTCTCAAAAACTAGTTATTTAAATGCAAAATGTTATGATTTTTATATTAGCCTGTAGATGTAACTGCCTAAGTTTAAACAACTTGAATGATCTTATGTTAAGTGACAGCAGTTGAAAATACACTCAACTCTGTGATAGATTATTGCATATTCGTAGTTGATCTGCCATCCCTACAAACTAAATCTAGCCTACCTTTCAGGCCTTTGTTGGGCACCCCTCGCTCATATTGTTCCGCATGAGTGGCTTGTGTGTGTTTGCTCAATCTAATTGCTGCCCAGTCACGGGCATTCATCGGAATGAAATCATATTGTGTATGAGTCCGTGCATTGGTTACCTTGTCTACGATATTGGATGATATACATTAGAAGTATCGTCCTTTTTAGAAGTTTGTATGGCAGTTTTATACGTTAGGGATTGTGTTCTGTGTGGAATCTAGTGCTGAACCTGGTAAAAAATAAGTCGCCATTACTACTGCGTAAATGGGGATTTAGAATCAGGCTTATAATTTTTTTAAGGATGCATTCACCAATAAAATAACAAAAAAGAGCCAACCATTGATCCATTTTTGCGGGAACAGTGCATTAATATACTTTTTTTTAAATAAGTTTTTAGGTTGTTGATGTTGAGGCAACTCATGTTCTAATAAACGACTCCTATAGAAGTAATAGAGGGAATACATTATAAAACATCAATCAGGCCTCCCCGACCCGTCTGGCCAGCGCGGGGAGTGTAGGCCAAATCCTCCGTCTGTCTCCGGCAGATTATAGAGGGTTGTGCTCCTGCAGTGGAGACAAATATAACCTGATGATGATAGAAGTTGCCAAGTGTAAGTTGCCAAGTGTATCTATTCCTATGCTATCTCCATTTAGGCGAACGAAATTATAGTTCGACTAAAAAACGTTGAAAAGTCGATTTTTATGCCTTTGTTGTTAAGATAAGGTATTAGAATAGAAAATAGGTTAAAGTCAAATAAATCACTACACGGTGAAAAATTTACCAGAATTTTTGAAGACAATATAGTCTGGAACTTATAAAACTCTCCTTACAGTTCTTTAAATATATCATGTCTAAATCCTTTAGTCAAAGTAAATAGACAGTTTATGTTATGCAAAGGCATTCTTCTGGAGTATTTTTCCTGGTCTGCCGTCAATATTTCTCGAAGCTACTTAGAGGTGTTTACCCGCGCGACGTTATGCCGAGCCGACAATACGCTTCTTTCTTAGCAGCGGAACTGTTTAGAACAGAGTACGAATAGAGTTGCTAATACTAACCTTTACTATGGAAGGGTTTGAGGTCAATATTATGAGAGATGCATTATGAAATAACAACAGCGCAAATTCAACAAAACTTTAATAAAAGGTATCTAATGAGTGGTTTTCACTGCTAGGCAATTAGATTCAGTAGAAAATCTTAGCATATGGGTCACCAAACATTGATCGACGGCTTTCGACGATTTGTGCATACAAATCGATCACAAATTATGGGACAGCGTACGCATCAGATTGAACTGAAACGCGATCGGTCATCTACGGGGATCTGCGTACGAGTCCGTACATCTACATACAGATGCGTACGCCTCTGTACGGTTCCGTACGGTTCCTAAAGCGATGATTCGGCATAATTGTGTAACTTTTTAAATCAACAAAATGCGAAAGGCAGTCGATCAATCTGTGATGATCCTAATACTGCAAATATTAAGTTGAGTAAAATAAACGACATAAAATAATTATTACTATAGCTATATTGTTAAGAATTATGTGTTACATCGTCCCATGACTTCGTTTTAAAAAATATATAACATACATACATAATGCTCACGCCTTGGTCCCAGAGGGGTAGGCAGAAACGATGAATCGCCACTTTGCGTGATCCTGACACACCTCACTAGCCTCACTCACATTCATCAACTTTTTCATGCACCTACTTTTATTATAATTATTATTATTTAAATATAAAACTTCTAAAACTATTTAGAACTACGGTTTTTTTCTTCTATAATAAAATAACAAAGTCAGTGGGAACTTAACTGTCTACATGTTATGGTGATTCTAGATCTAAACTTATCATTCCTGTTAACACTGCATTAGCATTCTTATTTAAATTAAACATACAATATAGACAAATTAAAAATAAGAGAATAAAATTAAAATTAAAATTATAGCTACTCTGCAGAATTTTCTGTCCCAGTTTCCATTTATTCGTTCCGTGTTATCTTTATCCTCATAGTAGGTACAGTTTAATTTAATATGCGCTGTTACGAACTGGGTTAGGCGAGTTCACTGCACAAGGTATCTTGGTCCACGGTTTACTTGTTCTTTATAGCCCAGCTTAACCATCTTTAAGACAATTTTGTTGACTTCATCTTTGTTTTTATATTTTTCTTCATTAGAATTTGTCGTTAATGTAAAGTTACATAGATTGCTTGAGAAGATAATTACCGTGTCGGTTGTTACCAGAAGAAGAACACTTCGGTTATTAATGAATGATGAAGACACGCGAAAGTCATACTACTACGTGCTGCTACGTGCGCTTCTCAAAAACTCATTGCCATGTCTGCATGTATGTTACTTGAATAATAGGAAGACAAATCACGTCGTCCGATCTGTCGGCCCATGTCTACTACCCTTGGTAGAAGATAGTGGTATCTTGCATTTAAATATTTTATTTATTTTCTTTAAATAATAGCAACATAAGAAAAATGGGGCTGATGTCTCCTTTTAGTCTGTGTTTGGAGGCACCGCTCTTCAATACAAATAATGTATCTCTCTTTCATTTTTTAATTCCTAAACATTTGTTTTTAATAGTTAGGCTATTTATTTTATATAGAGTGAAAATTAAATGCATATATTTAGTATGACTGTCATCTACTAAGGTTACGATGCGTTCCAAGATAACAATAAGTAGTTCTTATAGTCCGTTCATTAATCGAATCAACAAGAAAAAGTCGCACCACGCGGTCAGAGGGCATTTATTCCACTTTCTTGCACTAGCAGATTTCTATTTAATAAAGTCAGACATATTCTGCTCTGAAAGGGGTGTAGTCACTTCTGCGTCGCAAAGTGTTTGCTCCAGAAACAGCCCCTATATTTGATCACTTTAATTGGTTCGCCTCTTCTCATGCTTGTCTAATGAATAAGGAATGATATGCGGCAAGTCGACGCATGTACAAATGCACAAGTAATCACGTAAAGTTGGTAGATAAACAAAATTTCATTAATTGGAGTTTGCTGTTGATAGGAGGAAGTTGTTTATGGGAAAAAGGGGATGGAGAGGGTATTAATAAAATAGGTAGCTGATGTGTGATGGAGTATTATCATATGCTTGTAAAGAATCGGTACTATATATGCCTTATAGTATGTATATATTATGATATTTATGATCATTGATCATACATGTAAAGTAAATAAGTATAGACGAATTTTTTTAAATCTTATATCTGTTTTATTTAATTTAGACCTATTTTTAGGATTATGTTCCGTGACGCGGCGATCCGACGAATAATAATAGTAACAGATAGCCCAGGATTATCAGGCTGGATTGGCAGTGGGTATAAGTCTATGGTATTTGCCGTGTGGTTTCCGGTAGAGTAGAATAGGACCACTCCAACTCTTTCCGTGGATGTCGTACAAGGCGACTAAGGGAATACATTATAAAACATCAATCAGACCTCCCCAACCCGTCTGACATCCCCGCCAAATGGAATTCCGCCGACCTTAAAAGTAGTACCGGGTGTGGTGGAGAGCATTTGAAAAGACCTACGTCCAACTGTGGACGGCCACAGGCTGATGATTTGGTATATTATTATACCTATTTATCGTCCGCGTATAAACTAGGTAATACCTATGCGTACCAACAGTTATGTTATAGCTAATATTTGGAATTCTCTGCCATCTGATTTAAAATACACTGTATCAATTTGGTAAGTTACTACAACAAGAACTGCACAAGCATTTCCTATCGACGGTTCACGTCGCTTCCATTTCTGTGGACTGTAAATGATGTTATAAATTTGTTAAATATAGGGGTAAAAATTATCTTGAAAGACACGGGAACCGATTCCGAGGCACACAGTAGTAGTTATTAAGATGAATGAAGTTAGTTTTAATGCTGTCAAATTGTAAATGTCTGCTTAATAGGAATTGGGCGAATTGGGATATTTAAGCAAGTACATAATTAGAAAATAAAAAAATCTACATTTTAAGAAACTGATATACTCGTACCTATAGGTACTTAAATTATATTTTTCTTTGGATTTGACAAATTAAATCTTTTTTTGTGTAACAAAGTTATTTGTTCTAAGTAAGTAACCGAGTCATCACATGCTTTAATTTTTAATTTTAATGGAGATCATTTATGTAAAGATAATAAGTAACTCATATGTTAGTTGTTAATTATAAACACTCTCAAAGATATTCGAATGTTAGTTGAATTAAACTATTCTAATTATCAGTAACAAATTCAAGCAACCAGAGGACTTAGAGTTCAGAGGTGGCTTAATGAGTCAATGGGCCGAGTTAGAGTTGTAGGTAATCTCTCGTTCTGTACTCGATCTTAGTAGATTTGTTTTGATACCTGTATGTATTACAGTTTAAATGAAAACGTAATATGTTTTTGTTAAATTTCAAACTCTTATTTTGAGATAATTAAATATATGCTCATTGACGATATGTCGACGTAAAAATGTAAATATAAAAGATGTAGGTAACCCACACCGATGTGGTCGCTCATGGGTTGTCCTTGTTGAGAGATGGCGCTAGTGATGCCTAGAAAGTGCATTCTTGAAGTTTTTGTCCATAAATTCATTAACTAAACGTTAAATATACAAATAATTCGATAATAAATACTTAAATTGGTAGTCTATAAGGCTGATGCAATTGATTTTTTTTATCACAAAAACAAATAAATTCATGAAAAAATAACTTTGTCTATACAGGCGCCATCTAGTGTTAGGTACTCAAACCTATTTTAAGTTACTCTTTTTTTACGCTTCCAATTGATCAGAGTAAGTATAATATTCTATAACCCAAACTTGTGTAGTTCCCGTCCCGACTTAGAAAAGGGCCAACCCCAATCTTCTCGTTGTCCAGGCGACTAAGGGATTGCACCAGGGACGGACAGCAACGTTTTCCTTGTATATTAAGATCATTACTGCGATCACCAATCCGCCTGCCAAGCGTGGTGATTATGGCACGACAGCCTACCAAAAGTGGCATTCTATTGGAGAGGCTTATGTTCAGCAATTGTTTTATTTAAGCTGATGCTGAACCCAGTTACAGATCTAAATATCTATATCAATAGAAGTTACTCAACTTAGAAGCATGTAAGTTGATTACTCGGTACTCGTATACTTGACGTGACGACCTCCGTGGCGGAACGGGTAGCTCTCGGACTGCCACGCCGGAGGTTGCGGGTTCGAATCCCGCTAGGGGCAAATGTTCGTATGATGAATATGAATGTTTGTACCCAAGTCTTGGATATTTATATATTTATTTAAGTATGTCTATCCGTTATCTAGTAACCATAGCACAGGCTTTTTTTATCTATTTTTTGTTGAGGCTTGTGACTCGCTAAAGTCAATGCCAGCCTCGTAAGGAAACACTAATTTGTCAAGTGATTCAGTCCTCAGTCTGAGAGATAACGTAACGAACCTATATAATTGTTTTGCCTTATCAGATAAGGGGCTGCTCAATATTATATTAATATCGCCATTGTGACCCACGTTATCCCCCAGAAAGTGCTTTCTGTAGGCTGCGTTCTGTCCACACTCCAGTACTATATGTAAAAAATCTTCAATTTTGTTACATATGTGACATAGCGGTGATTAAACTACTTTCATCAGATGATAGAATTTATTTAAAGGAATGTGACCAGACCGCAACCTGAATGCCAGAACTAGTAGCACAGGCTCTGCCTAGTTTGGGACTGTATAATTGGTGTGAATGTCTGAGATATTTATTATTTATTTACTTGTAAATACTCAGCATAGTTAACGAGCCATCTTAAAAGGCTTTTAAGATAACATGCCTACAGCAATAATTCCGAAACTACCTTCAACTAAATTATCCATATCACCCGGATATAACTTAACAAGAACAAGCATATTCTCCGCAATAAGTTGAGTTTCCCTAAGCCTAGATTAAGCAGGCTCAGGCTGAGCTCTGGCTTGGTCTGGGACAAATAGTCGAGAGGCCATTAAGGTTTCAGCGGTCGGATAATTTTAGTTTGTATGATGCCTATTGCCTACGATATATGTAGTTATATTAAAGTTTGAACAAAGGGTAAAGTTTTATGAAACGAAACATATTTTCTCATATAATATTTGCAGAAGAAACGGAGCGTCATGTCAGATTATCCTACTAATATTATAAATGCGAAAGATTGGATATTTGGATGTTTGGATATTTCGGATGTTTGTTACTCAATCACGCTTTAATCACTGGACGGATCGTGATGAAACTTGGCACACATATAGGTTAGGTCCTGGAATAGGACATAGGATAGTTTCTATCCTGAAAACACATCCCATTCTTACGGGAACACATAATAATTTGTGATTTTAAGTTGTCCACGCGGACGAAGTCGCGGGCAACAGCTAGTACTATATATATAAATAATTGACACTCACAAATACCAGACAACCTTTGGGCACAACCCCGGACAGATTTATATAGCTACTCTACTATACCTACAGGCACACCAGCCTATCCGTATACGTTTGTGTGTATGCGTAACGGTGGGCCCAGCAGTGCGTACTGCCAGCTGTGCTCTATTTTGCGGGCGACGTTAAACTGGCGGGGGAGGTAAGTGTCGTTTCTTTACGTAGTAATATTTAGTATTCTCTACTCTGGTGAAGGATAAGAATATCAGAGTAAGGTAGGTCATCATTTTGAGTTAAGACGATGATTTCAATATGACATGTATGTGTGTGGCCTTAAATGTGAGTCACGTTTCTAACCTAAGAATTAATTCGGAGTCTATCCTTGATCTGACAATAATAAAACTTCTCCCTACAGAAGATAAGATGGCTTCGAATGATAAACATTATGATAATGATTTCGGAATCATTCAGAATTCCATAAGAAGCGATGAGCAATATGTACCTACACAGTTGGCGAAAGCTTAAGCAGTCCAGAATGAGTAATCATTGATTACTGCTAGATTATTAATAAACAAAATAATTTTATTGCTTGAGATTCGATATAACGTAAGAATTCCAGAAGAATAATGCTGATGATAATGTTATAACCCGATCATAATATGAAAATTGCTTTAAAATTGAGTCGAAATTAAATAATTACATTAGGGTTGTGCAAACGCAATCAGTGCATCCGTTGCAGGGTGGCGGCTGCAGGCCAAACAAAATGTACACCAGACTGCCCTCTTTGTATGTTAATAACGTTTGTTTTCATGCGAAGTGTAGGGTTGGCATGACATTGCTCGGATCTCGATTTCAGCTTTATTGACCATTTCTGCGTTTAAGGCTGTTTATTCTGAGACTGGTAGTTCGACATTTGACTTGAATTAGCTGAAGAATGTAAAATATTACAAAACTAGATGAGCCCGCGTCTCCGCTCGCGTGGACTACAGAATCCGCTCCCGTTCCTACTCCCGCTTTCGCTCCCGCTTCCACTCCCGCTCCCGCTTCCATTGCTACTCCCACGCCCACGCCCACGCCTACTCCTACTACAGCTCCAAATGTAATCCAAACTCATCGCAATTTGAATAGTACCGAACATTATAATTATATTTCTAAGTTATATTGCATACTAACCTTACCTACTACTGTCTTTGAAAACTAAAAATGTCCATAACTTTTTATTGAGTAAACCGATTGAGATGAAATAAAGCCTATATTTTACTCCGAGTTAAACCGTATGTTTCTGTCAGAACGGCATCAAATTTAATTCAGTAGTTTTTGCGTGATGAGGTAACAAACATACATACAGACCGACAGACAAATTCTAAAAACAATTATTTTGGCTTCTATTGGCCTCATAAAGACCCCTCAAACACAGTTTTGTATTATATCTTCCATGTACAGACATAGACTAGTTTAAGTTTTATTATAAGTATAGATATTAATACTCCAACAAGTTCTAAACTTCTTGTTGCATCAAATTTCTTAAAGAAAAATGGAATCATTAATTAATTATATACTTATCTTTTTAAACAACATTGAATTTTGCTGATTCTTCAAAAATATCTCACAAAACAAAGTGACAACAACAGTTTCAAAAAGGTGAGATGGCAGGTTTAAATTTTCATTTATGTTGTCTATTTATATTTCAAAAATATAAAAATAGATGTTTACAGATGGTTTTGACAACCCTATTAACAGCTGCAAGTACATACCTAAATGTTCCACTCGCCGCTGCCGCAATGCACGCCATGCGAGCTCACTCGTCATTGCTTTTATTCATGCGTCCCGCAAGGGGCAGCCCTGAATTTTGTATATCCCAATACGGGAGGCTGGTACTCGTTCCATATGAATACATGTTTATTGTAGAACCTTTATAAGACTAGCGGAGGGCTGTATAGAGGTGATATATAATATATGATGTCTGTATGCTTGAAATAGGTTTACATTTACAAATGTATGTATGTATGTATGTATGTATGTATGTATGTATGTATGTATGTATGTATGTATGTATGTATGTATGTATGTATGTATGTATGTATGTATGTATGAATGTATGTATGTAAACGCTTTATTAAACTAAAATCAACAACAACAAAAATAAATAAAAGAATAAAGTTGTGTACAAAGGCCGACTTATCCCACAGATAATGATAAACGATATGTTTTTATAAACTTATGCAGTTGTATACGTCTTAATCCCAAATGCATATAATAACTCAGTATTTCTCTGTCTGATGATGCGATTATGGTCAGAAAATTATCACTTATAATTAATTAATAAGTACATATAGTATTTATAATATAAAGGAGTATAGAGCAGTAATAGAATCTTACAGTAATAATTGATTCAGTAGAAGCCGGAGCACGTAATCAAATTAATCATGAGGTTGATACTGATATGTGATTTAAGAGGTCATATCGGGTATTACGTGATTCGAGTACTACTTGATAATTAGAACGTCTTTGAAATTTGGAAACCAGACACGTATCTTCGAAGACCTTCGATGCCTGATATGATAAAGTGGAGATTATTAATGAATATTACTAAAATTACATATGCTAATTAAAAATAAACTTTATTTCACACAATAGTTCGACAGGCGAACTTAGTGTCAAATAATATTCTCTACCAGTTGACCTTTGGTTCATGCAGATGAGTGGTAAACATAAATATAACATACAAAAAAAATGATATTATAATATACGTAAAAACTTATACAAGCTAAAATATACACTACATTATATAAATAACTAACTGCATTCGTTCAAGAACATTTGCGTCCTTATACTAGATATATATCTATGTAGATATATTATTATAAGCAGTAGCCTGGCTCCTAAACTAGGATTTCCTGTTGAATACTTATAATAATAACTACTTAAAGGGACTAATTTAGATAACTACTCGGAATTTAAATGCAGAGAAGACCTCAAATTGGCTTCAAATGTTTTGAATTTTACAAATATATCAATTATGTACTAACTCTAAGGCTTTCTTCTTAATTCTGAAACCACGAATTTTGTCGTTATATTTAACTTAAAAATAAAGTAATTAGAATTGTGTACAAACATTAGTACGTTATTTTAGAAAGACATTGGTGGTGGCGTTCAATTTCTTTCAACTAACCGTAAGATTGATTAAATTGAGTTCCCTCCATTTCAGTATGCATCCGAGTAAATACTACAAGTGGTTTTTATTGTTACCAACGTATCTTGATCTTCCTCACCTTGTACCAAATCTGTTAAGTAGAATCAACTTGGAGTTCTTGGTTAATTGGTTGCTTTCGTCTGTCTCCTGACATTTGAGGAGTCGAGAATCGCCCAAAACGGACCCCTTTCGACGGCGTGAAATTGAATCTTGTTGCGGATGGAGGGTGCACAGAAAACTTAAATATTTAAGGGGAAATTACCATCTGGAGAGGCAACCCGACGTTTTAGAGGTAAGGTATTAATTTTACGAGCCCCATTGTAACTGTAGACGTGGATGTATGAAGTCGTTAAGTTTTAGCAGTCGTTTGTAGACAGGATTTAGCTTAAGGGTCGAGTGGGAATGGCTGGTTTAGAGTTATGCGAGTTGACTTTCGGCTGCAGTTTGAATTAATTAAAATTAGGAAAATTTGAGAGTGTTACAGCTCCCTTGTGTGTGACGTTGGATGATGAGATTATGGCCGCCGTCGTAAAAACTTTGGTATCAACGTAAGAGGATTGAAAAACTTTTCTTGAGTTACCCAACTATGTTTGTTACAGTGTTACAGATGGAAAGAAGTTATTTTTCTTTACTCTTACAATTCGGATCTGTTTATTGACCTTAATCTTTTTAATTGTTTACTTATACTATTTTCTAACCGCCTTTCAATAAAAAAAGGCTGAGGATTTTAATTCGTCTATACCTATATATCGTTTTATTATTTGTGATATATGAACTTCGCTTGGCCTTTTAATAGTTTTATACTTACACTAAAATAATGTTGTATTCTTCTTAATAAGTCCCATATAATTAGGATCAATGTCAGTAATTCAGAATTTTCATTATCCTTGTTATTTGATAATCTATCGATACCTTTGTTTCCTTAGCTTTAGTACAATGTGACCGCAGCTCAATGTCTAGGGGGCTGTCACGTAAGCAAGGGGTCCCCGTAGCATCCCCCGGGAAGTCAATTTCATTAATACTGCGGTTGTACCACGCCTCACCTCGAGGGGAGATTCTTACATTTTTAAATATATTAACCGTAATTGAATACCCTCTGTTTTTGAGCCATGAATTAAGATTAAGGAAGGTGGCTAAAAAAGGCGAAGATGTACCTTACTTGGTTATTTAAGATCCCTGTGGGTTTTGAAAAATTTATGGTTATAGACCTGAACTTTTGTTTGTTCATAAATGTGACTGCAAAAAGGACTTGAGGCATAATGCTTGCTTGCGTACCTATTTATACGTAAGAATATTAAATTCTATGTATTATGTATTCACCATTAACTAATTTATATTTTACAATACAATACACTTAATAATGATCATATACGGTATATAGTTTATCATTCATTTAGTTTAGGTTCATTTAACTAATAGTACTTATATATTATACCTAAGTAGTGTCCGACCGAAGATTCGGTTTCGGCCAAAAACCAGCCGAAACTTCGGCCAAGCCGAAACTCAGTGTTCGAGAATTGTCGCGCTCTGTTAGGGTGAGTTGGTGTAAAGTTTACTTGCAAGAGTAACATTGGTTATTATTATATTTGTTCATCTTGAAGTTAATATTACATAAAGTTAATGTTATATAAGTACCCATTTATCATTTAAATTTCCTAATCAGCTCAACCTACCTTTTTCTCTGGCATAATATTTTATACTCAAAGATTGTCTGAAAGAAATCGCTTAAAGTGATAAGACCTAAATTGTACTATTTTAACTTTTAAAATTTGTAACTGTATTTGTTTGTGCATTAGAGTGTGTTGTACCAATTGTAACAAACACATCTATTTTATCTTACAAACTTTTCTTATATTTTTTTATTATTTCATTTAACCTGAATTAACTATATAACATGTAAAACACACTAGATTTCAGCATACAATAGAAATTTTTAAATGTCTAAATAAGATTTGGTTTTGGCCGAAACTGAGACCAAAGCCGAAGATTTGGTTTCGGTCTCGGCTGCAAATCCTGTTTCGGCCGGACACTAATTATAAGTAGTAGGATAAACAAAGACAAATACCAGATATATTATTTGCTGAACAAAAATAAAAGGCTACAGCTATCCACTATTATTTTCTGTCTATTAATCCAGACAAAAAAAATATTGCATAAAGAAAAATTCAGGGTCTTAAAAGACTTGAGTTTTTCGTGATGTAATCTTAGAAGATTACCTGGAAACACTTTCAAAGGGGAGAAAGTTTGAAGCTGTTATTCTGTTTTTAATTTATTAGATACAGAATAGATTACCTATAGCATATCATAACAATTTATAACAATGAAAAGGCAAAAATTCTAATTTGGGTTACATAAAAGAAGTAAGCTTACTAGTAAGTGAAGGAAAGGAACATTTTAATGAATATACAATTGTCTTATCTCTCCCAAATCATATTCATATTATTTATTGGTACTAATCGTACATTGTCAAAAACATTACATGAATATACAAAACACTTAGTTAAGCTACCAACATAACAAAAAAATATAATAATTAAAATTTATACAATTACAATTATAACATAATCATATAAGATGTCAAAGAGCTACATTCTACATTAGAAATACCTAGTAGATTAATGTTATGGATAAAGATAATCGATAGATAACAAATGCGTGCTGAACTACAATTTGGACGATTTGCGCATGGACCTAACGGCTAACAAGTCATAGAGGATGCCGAAAAATCAAGTTTGAAACTGCCATTGGCAGTTTGAGATATAGGATATAAAACTCAAAAAGAGAACGCTAGAAAATAACTTAAGATTACATAAATATCTAATCTTCACCAAATCATGCCACACACTTATATCACACGTTTATCAAAACGAAACTGTAACCATTCAATGCCTATAAAATTCAGTTTGACATTGCCAGGTATAAGCAACAGACGTCATGGCTTCTAACTCTTATATATACATTGCTGCGTGTTTGTTCATAAGCCTCAATTGCATCAGTGCATTGGAGGTAGTGGATGGTAAAATAACAATAACTGTTGGAACCTCTGCAGGATGTGGCGATACAGTGAATTTTATTACAACTCAATTGGCAGCGGCTTATGAGGTGTACAGCGATTTCTTGGAAGTTAAATTTGTGCCTTGGGGAAGATCTGAAAGAGATCCAGAGACTGACATTTTAACGTGTCAGTTTGGACCTAACGATTGTTGGGCAAATCGTGTTCATAGATGCGCTCTAGATTTACTGAGCGGTAACCAAGATGCCCAAGTCCAATATATGAACTGTGAATTCTCAGCACCGCGTCCCGCATACATACAAGGATCATACCTATGTGCTCAATCAGTCGGCCTCAACCTTGTAGCACTTGACAACTGTGTGTCTACTACTGGACGTTCTCTTGATGATGCAGCGGAAGAAGCAGCACATTTGCCCATGGAGATTTTAGATTTCGTACCATCAATACATTTCAACGATATAATCGATATAGAGTTACACAACCAGGCTAGAACTAGATTAAGAAGTATGATTTGTTTTGCTTTGGCTGATGATGTGACTACTGGTATTACTCATTGTCAAATTGAAACTTAAACAACGGTTCTAGCCAATTCAGAGTCATCCATCACATCTCCATTATTAGTATAAAAGTAAATTAAAAATAAAATATAGATGTGAAAATGTGAATATTATGCAGTTCGTCAAAGTTTTGCAATCATAAGATTTTACACCCATTTATGCTTACAATGACGTCGTTGTCAAATACTAAGTACAAGAATCATCAAGTAACGGAACTTCCCATAATCGTGGATTAGAGAAATAAAACTTTTATCTTAGTTGGCCGCGATGTTCGAGGGAATTTGAGATTCTCGCGCTAAATGTCCAACTTCTGCCGCCTGGTAATCGAGCAACTTGTTCAATTGGACAATTGTCGGCGAAGATATGGCTAATAGCTCGGTAATTTTTGAAGATAAGAGCGGTAATGATAGCTGTTCGTTTGTTAATGTATCTGTTATATATATTTTATGTTTACTTATCTGTATCAAAATTATCATCTACTGTATGCTACTGATACTAAGCGTTGACATTTGTAACGTTATGAATAAATTGTATGATAATTTCCTTTATTCTTCTATATCTCTCTATCCTTATTTCCTGCTGTCTTGTGAGTTCTTCAAGTCTCTAGTTTTTTACATCTATTAAGCTTTAGCCTTCATCAGATCCTTTATCCTTCCTTTTATCATAATTACATGACATGTTTGTCAACTTCTCAACTTCTTCAACCAACACTTCTCAATTTTATTCAGTCTAAGGCTATTCTGATTCAGCACAAGCCTGCGTGTGATCAGCGGATTTTTGTACATATTTCCAAATTGCTGCTATCATTAAAACGCGCCACGGGAATAATCACGCCTCTCCTTATGTTTCGTTCTTATGTAGACAGGGTTCGTCACAGAGTGGATTGTTAGCAATCACTGTTTAAAATAATTGACGTTGACGCTTATATCAGCAGTAAACAGTACATATTGTTATCTTTGTACTTTCCTACATTAGAGATTAAATAAAAATTAAATTTATAACACACTATTTTGATGTTTTAATCATTTATCATTATCAGAAATGTACTAATTAGCTGTACTGAGTCCATTGTTAACTAGATCAAACGGACAAAGTTTTTTTAATTTATTTATATTTTCGTCACTTATTATCATATCAAGTAATGGCATGGAGATTTAATAACTTTTTTTTAATTGCGTAAACTTAGTGAATGGTTAACAACATGAAAAATATTTAGTAATTCCACGAAGGTAAAACTTTTTGATGGACGCCTCTGCCATGGGGTGCGTATTTTGCCTTCATGAGTAGGTATTTCTTGGTTTCAGCATGTGCGTCACGCTTAACGACATTTTAAACCTTATCTCTGAATTATCCTCCTATCTGATTTTATCGCGAATATCGTTGATAGCTCAGTTATTAGAACGTAAGGATAGGCCGGTCGCAGGTTAAAGTTTTGCTCGCGTGTGAATTTTTATTTCTTTGTTCAAGGTTTGATAAGTATTTGCACAAGTTGCCTGGTTTGAAAGATTGCCTACATGCATATAATAAAATAATATCCATATCTAATACGTAAATTATTTGACAAGTTTAATCAATATCAACATAATTCATGCATGGCCTATTGTGTTTTTAACAAGCGGATTTTGTAGCAATCACAGATCCGTTTTAGTGTTTCATGATGACATCATGATATCATCATCATCATCATCAGCGGAAACTGCTGAACATAAGCCTCTCCAATATAACCTCCCTCCACGCTTGGAAGGGGTATTGATGATCGCAGTAATGAGTTTAATGTACATAGAGAACGCTGCTGCTTGTTCCTAGTGCACTCCCTTAGTCGGCTTGATGACAGCAACGTGAAGTATGAGGGTAGCTCTATTCTGAGCAGGGAACCACACAACATATTATTATTCTTTTCTTTTATTCTTATTCCTTGTATTAGAGTTTACTAACCTTTTTTGTTTCACTCTTTTACTCCTTCATTGGAATCGTTAACAGTTTGGAGGCGTTGTGACTTTTAACTATAATAGAGACGGTCAAATTTGTTTAGTTCTAGTGTCATTTCAAGAAAAATATACGAGTGTAAAAGATTTCGCTTTTGTTTTATTTTGTAACTTCACCTTAATTTATACAAGTGAAAGTTCTAACGTTATATCACATTTTGCAGTTGGTTTTAATATAAATGAAATATTTTTCTTTTTGATGACGTTAACTATATGTTTCATGATTGATAATTAACAATAGATACTAACTACATAATATTCAGAATAATATAATACTGTTGGATATTAATTGATAATATTTACAAATTACATTTATCTGATCATACTACACGCCCAACTAATAATTATGATAAAAAAACAAATAAATCTTTAATAACCTAATCGATTCGATTTAGTCGTCAGTCGTTGCTTAGAAAATTCAGTTGCATATTGCCAGCTCGTACCAACAGACGTCATGGCTTCAAAACTGTATATGCATATTGCTCTGTGCTTCTTTATAACTTTCAATTGCATTAATGCATTGGAAGTAGTGAACGGGAGAATAAAAATAACCGTTGGAACCACTTCTGGCTGCGGCGATACTGTGAACTTTATTACAACCCAATTGGCTGAAGCTTACGAGGTATACCACAACTTCCTGGACATCGAGTTCGTACCTTGGGGAAGAACTGTGAGACACCCTGATGATAGTTTGACCTGCCAGTTTGGCCCCAATGATTGCTGGGCCAATCGTCTTCACAGATGCGCCTTGAATTTGCTGAGCGGAAACCAACTCGCCCAAATGCTTTATATGACCTGTGAATTCTCACCACCTCATCCGTCATTCCTGCAGCAATCATATTTCTGTGCTAACGCAGTCGGCCTCAATCTCCGAGATGTTGATTTCTGTGTAAATACTGCAGGAAGACCTCTTGATGACGCAGCGCAGGAAGCTGCACGTGAGCCCATGGCTATTATAAATTTCGTACCATCGATAGTTTTCAATGGTAATATCGATGTGGCATCACACAATCAGGCAAGATTTGGTTTGCGACAGATGGTTTGTTTGGCGTTGGCACAAGATCCCAGCACTGGTGTTACTAACTGTTAAACCGAAACTATTCACCTAAGCTAATGAGTGCCATTAATATCTTCAAATAGTCTAACCAGTCATCGTAATAGAATTTAAAATGAAAATGTGAATTTGTTATTATTCAGTTATGTCTGATTTTATAATTAACACATATCAATTCGCACTTGTAATGACAAAATTGTGAAAAAATAAATAGTGTCCTCGGAAATCCGTTGTTTAATTTGTGTATTGTAGAAATCCGTGCCAATGTTCATAGGGTTTTCTTTTCGCTACAGTCTTCTATTTTCAACTACGACCTCAAATTAAACAATAATAGTAACAATAACACTATATTCATTACCTTCTCTAACACAGTACTGGTAATTTACAGCAATTGCTAATTTTGTGTTAATTCATACTGAAACAGTATAATTTGCTGTTTTGTTCCCCGCAGCCGTAATGGCTCGCAAACGATCGCCCTAACTGCCTTGTCAGTGCATTGTGCAGCTTCACATTATTTATGTGACCATGTTTTAGTGTAATAATGGGACAAATTCCCACTTTTCAGTTTGGTTAGAGTGTAATTGTTTTTTTTTTGTTAATGTTTTGTTATTGTGTATCCGGTAGTAGGAGTCTAATGTAGAAACCGACTGGATGGGTATTCTTTTAGCTATTTCTGGCAATGTATGTTCCAGTTTGAAGAGTAAATGAGCTAATGTAATTACATGCACACGAGACATTCCACCCTAGTCCTCAGGGATAATAACTTCTTTAGGTCAATAGGCGACAGTGCCAGTAGCCTGTCTGCCATTTCATTGCGTGCTAATAAAACAATAACATATTTAAATTTCTTATTAGATCTGAAGCCGATCAATTGTAAATATTGTAAACTATTATAATTCCGACTATTAAGCCAGAAAATAACGACTACTATTACCTAAATAATCTTCACCTGCCGGAAAAATGATTTCTGCTTCAAGCAGAAGACATAACCAAAAAAGGAATTGCAGAAAATAACGTTTATGCACGACAAGAACCTAGTAAATAAATACAGGGTACTTATATTTATTTTATTTTTATTTATTCAATTACAGAGACAGTAATAATGTGGTAGTTATTGAGTTGGTGCATAAAAATTAAACCAGTTGCCTAAAAAAATTACGTATAAGTTTTCAAGCACGAGGGGTACTATACGTTTGATGCCTATGTTTGTTATCTTTTTGTGACACCATAGCTCCTCAACGAGTGGTCTGATTTTGAGGCGATATGTTTCGTTAAAATGTTAATATTTTTATGGTGTTTAGGCACGTTTGGCCAGAATTGCTTCATTGATTTCCAAGATCTTTAACATTTTGTTAATTATTATGGGACTGTCCCCCAAAATCTAAGACACATGGACCCTGAAGACATTATTCTGTTATGGACTGCCTCATGGGCCAATATAGCTGCACCATTAAGCGATTGAAAAATGTCACAGGCCACTTTGCAACGCCGATGCGCTACATTAGCCTCACATTCAGAAAGGGGCGAATTATTAGGAAACCGCTGAGTTATGATGACACTAGATAGGACAATCTTTTGGAAATATTTCCAGTTTTTCTTTAGAATTATGAAACCGTTATTTAATTTCTTTGTGATCAAAATGTGAATGTACTGAAAATGTTAGTAGAAACTGTCATGGATAAACTCTTAAATATCGCCATTATTATCCTTACAGTTATCATCAGTTTTTAGGAATTCGTGTAAACTGATACAGATAATATTTTAGAAAATATTTTTTTGTCTGTCTGTCGTCGGATTATTCGAAAACTGGACCGATTTAGCTGAGATTTAATTATAAAAAATACATTTTCTTTTATTATTTTTCGACATTATTACAGAATAATAAGAACATATTTTTATAGAACCCGTATTACGATGTACTATTTAGGTAAATTTTTGGTAACAATAACCTTATTTTGATACGATATGACACATTTTATATATACTAATGTTATAAAGAGGAAAGATTTCATTGATTGAATGATTGATTGATTGCTTGATTGCTTGTTTGCTTGTTTGTTTGTTTGCTTGTTAGCTTGTTTGTTTGGTTGCATTGAATAGGCTCCGAAACTATTGGACCGATTTGAAAAATTCTTTCACTGTTGGGAAGCTACACTATCCCCGGGTGACAAAGGCTATTATATTATATACAACTATCGATGTTAGAATCCAATAATGTACATGACTTTGCAGAACACATCATTATCTACAAAAAATGGCGCGACAGCATATGTATTTTAAAAATTTAATTGAAATGCCGCCGCTAGAAAATGCTCTTTATTTGTACCTTGGTATTTCTATCAAAATAGTTAATAATAATTAATATATGATAATCCCTATCAAAATAAATTACTTCATATTCATGACTGCTTTAATACCTTTATAAAACGTTTTGAATTATTTAATTCGGATATTCCATTCGAAAGATATCACGAGTTTAAAAATGTAAGTATTAGAAAAAAGTTGCCTGGTCGCCGCTCACCCCGATCAAATAATTTTCGCTTGAAAATATTTTGAGTTCGCTTTATATTCGTTTAGTAGGTAATGAAACCCAATAAAAAAAGTTATTTTTAAAACTAAACAAAAGTTCTTTTCAAACCCAATTTTTTTCCAGTATGCAATATAAGAAAGAAGTATAAGTTTAATGTTCGGTACTATTCAGATTGCGATGAGTTTTGACTACAATTGGAGATGTAGTGGGACTGTGTGTGGGCGTGGGAGCGGGAGCGGGAAGGGGAGCGGAAACTGTACTCCACGCTAGCGGAGTCGCGGGCACAGCTATCATAATAAACATGAAGTAAATGTCAACTTTATTTTTAAAAGGAAGTGTAGTCCAACGGGCGCAACCGCCGCCGGCACGCAAATTTTATGTATATAAATATTTTCAATGCATAACCAGATTAATAGATTTATTTTCGAATTTAGTAATACATAATGATGTGTAATGTTAATTTATCCACGCGGATAAAGCTAGTAACTTATAATAATGTTGACTTTGACTTTATAATTATTTCTCTCGGCCTTTCTTCATCCCTTAAACTTCCGTTCTTTAGTTTACATAGTACAGTCAACATTATTATCCATAGAAATGCGATTAGTTACTTTTCTGTAACTAGTATGTGTGTTCTAGAGCAGCTAATACTCAGCAAATAACAGTGTTACAACATAAGCGCAGGTATTAGTCAGGCGCCGTTATGCAGATCGACCAGTAGCCATTATGGACCTGTTACTGCCTTCATATGCAGTTTCATAACGCGTTACTGGTTCAATAATAGCTTATATGTTATTGGTACAGGTCTACTCTACAAGGGCCCACAACATCCTATAAACGCCAAATATGACTGGAGTCTGTAAGTGAGTATTCATATGTAGGTATTTATTATTATTGTCTTAACAAAAAAATTTGATGTAGATATTGGGACGTGCTGTCATAAAGTTCGTTGATATTGAATAGGGCTGCGGTTTTATAAAGTCATATGTACTAAGAAAAACTCCTTGAAACTAATGTTTAATAAATCATACCTAACATAAATGCCACAAGAAAAACCTAAGGAACTGCACTTAAACAACTTTTTGGGATAGGAAGTTATGTCAGACTATAATGATCTAGAGTGGACTAAAGAATTGTGTTACTCCTTATCGTTACTCCATATGGTTACCTAACGTAACACAATATATACTAAAACCTATCCAGAGAACATTATTTATGAATTTTAATAAAACAAGTAAACCGGATAAATGGTTCTCGAGTTATAAGCATACTAACGAACACGCAAGGGGACGTTGCGTTTAATAATATGTAGGGATAACATTATACCTATTTAAATATGAGTAACCGGTAACAAGCCATTTCGATACCTTCAATGAAAATTTGGGTCAATTTTGTTTTTATCAAAATCGAGTCATCGTAATACAATTATTATGCTCCCTAAATTTTAAGAAAAAAAAATATCATTTTTTTAGATTTTTGAGATTTGATGACTAGATTTTGATAAAAACAAGATTCACCCAAATTTTAATTGGCGTAGTGTACATTGGAGGATCGATTTATAAGTATGTATTTTGGTGCACCTTGTAAAGGGCTCTGTAACGGCTTTCCATTGAAATGCGACGTGGTTTCCATGATGCCATTCACGATCGTACGTAGGTACATTGTTGGTGAATTGACTGTTTACACTGAAAATTGAGTTGCTCCGACCAAACGCAATTCTCCTCTAGTTTAACTTGGTTTAGTGTATTTGATTGGTAGTTGAATTGAAGTTTGGCTCAGTTAGTAGTGTATGTATGTATGTAAACGCTTTATTGTACCGAAATTAACAACAACAAAAATAAATAAAAGAATAAAGTTGTATCAACCTTAGAGTAACTGAAAGGACTAGTAGTGTTATTGTATTTGCATTTGTATTTGCCGGAGGTTGCGGGTTCGAATCTCGCTAGGGGCAAATGTTCGTATGATGAATATGAATGTTTGTACCCAAGTCTTGGATGTTTATATATTTATTTAAGTCTATCCGTTATCTAGTAACCATACCACAGGCTCTGCCTAGTTTGGGACTAGATAATTGGTGTGAATGTCTGACATATTTATTTATTTATTTATTCTGCGCAAAGGTTACCGGGTTTGAATCCCGTATAGGTTTAAATATTTTCGAGTCAGTCGTTACAAACGTAGGATGTTATTTTATTTAGTGTTATACATATTTGGGTCTCTAAGTTGCTTTGCCGACACTGTTTTTTCTTCATATTGTTCTTTTTTTGTTTGTTTTTAATCATTATAAATGACAGTCAAAGCAATGTTTCTTATGTTTTCTATAGGTTTAACGATATAAACACGAATTATAAGCTAATTATAAATTTATATTTTTTTATCGATGTGTGCTCTTTTTTAATATTGTAGATTTACTTGCTTTCAAGGTTTCAACTCTGTTAGTAATTAAGCAATGTATACAGACAGATGGCTTGGCACATAATATGACTGTTAAATGTTAGTTTGTAAGTCGTCGCGGTGCACAGACAAACCAAGTCTGGTTTTTGTTGCACTGGAAATATGTAAATTCTGTTTTTATTCGTTAATAAATAAAATAAAATAAAAAAGTAAACTAAAGAATTTATTACATAGTGTTTTGTTTTGGTATCCCATTAACCAAAAATTCCAATAAATAAATAAATAAGGTGGGCCTTATTTAGTATAGGTACCTTACATCTAATAGGTTACATGTTTAATTGACAAAGTCCAACAGTGATCAAAGTTTTCGTAAGTCCGTACCTACTAATAAAATAAATACGTTTATCAGTATGATAAGCTCTGTTTTTCAAATTTCTATAAACGTAATTATTGTACGTGCATATTAGGATTAGGTAACATAACGTAGTCATCAATTAATTTCAATTGTATAAGATACTTATCAAATAGATTGATTAACGTCATTAATTAAATGGTAATATAATACCTACTGTTGTTCATTTGTATAATGAAAAGTAAAAATAAAATGGATATATGACAAGCTACATAACTCCGGAGCCCAGATTAGATTACCGTCGATAGTTACGGTCGGAGGAATGAGATAGTTACAAATAGAGCTGTGCGATACTATACGTTTGACGTACCCACCGCACCTCATTCCCCGAAGCCATTTAACTCGGTCCCCCACTGTATACGTAACCTCATTCTTACCTCAGTTAACCTGATAATGTCGTAATAGGCGAAAAAATGATCATAGTCACTATCATTATCATCAGACTATCGCTGTCCACTGCTGAACGTAGTCTTCCCCAATGCGCGCCACCACTCCTCGTCCTCTGCGTTCCGCATCCAGCCTCGTTCGATCACCTTTCTTGAGGTCGTCGCACTATCATTTGTATCGGGAACCCACGAGTTCTGGTGCTCGAGTCTAACGACCAATCTACCATTTCAACGAAGAGGTCAAGGTAGACAATAGATAAGCATACCTACACTACTGTCTACCCAGTAGACAGACACTGCGTTTTATAAATTCAGAGATGGGTGAGCTAGCAATATAACGGACACGGAGATGTATCAAACGACTCGCCGCGGAAGTAGGCTGAATAATTGACGAAGTGTGGTCCCCAGCTTAGCGAATCGTCTAGCCGCCCCGGATCGATACCACGAACATAGGTGAACACGGTATAAAGAAAGTTAGAAACAGATGAGAAACATTTTTTAAGCTAAAAGATTTGTCAAGACAGAAGTACCTCTTTATTTTACACTAGCTGTTGCCCGCGACTTCGTACGCGTGGATAACATCACAAATTATTATGTATTTCCCGTAGGGATTAGTTGTTTTTCAGGATAAAAACTATCCTATGTCCTATTCCAGGACCTAACCCATTATGTGTGCCAACTTTCACCTCGATCCGTCCAGTGGTTGAAGCGTGATTGAGTAACAAACATCCAAACTTTCACATTTATAATATTAGTGGTATGAGATTGAAATAGGCACTATGTCAGTAACAATGACGAAGTGTGGTCCCAGGCGGGCCGGGTAGTCTAGCCACCAGATCGATAGCTTAAGAAAGAAAATTGTATTTGTGATAAAGGAATTTACTTATTACAGATAGAAGTGTATCTTTTTATGCGTAAGGTAAGGCTAAAAATCTGGTATACCTATGCGTGCAAATAAATAAATAAATCTTACATATATACATATAGTGGTGATGGTCGGTACAAATTGTCAATAAGATGAATATTGATCTTAAATCTATAAAGGAGATGTATTTTTAAAAATAATCTGAAAGCACTACTATTGAAAAAGTGTTGTTACAATGTTGATGACTTTTAAAGAAAACAAATGGATTTAAATTGATATTTAATTTTGACTAATGATCAAAATTTATTATGATTTATGATGACGTATTTTTAATATTTTAGCTCTGGACAATAGCTTATAAATTTAATTCGATGTCTTACTGTATTATATTACCTACTTAATTTATTATGTAACTGTACAAATATTCGCATACAATATATTGTTTACCGAATAAATAAAAATGAAATAAATATACATACACTTGTTTAATCCCAGATCGATTTGAATCACTCGATGTTGTTGTATCCTCTTTAGGTACAGTAAAGAAAGAAAATGGATGCGAGTTTGGCAGTCAAAAAAAGTTTACCAATATCAGACACTAATACAAATTTTTCTGTCTGTCACTATTGTGGATTTCACCCATGACTTCTTGTGTTCAAGGTAAGACAATAAGATAAGTAAGACATTAAGATTTTTAAGACAACGGTGGTCAAAATAAATTGTTCTTCAAAATGCGAAAAACTTTTAAAATCGTTTGGACACGTTTTCGCCACCTATTTGTCTTTCTACATCTCTGGGGCGGAGATAGACTCATAAAATAATTTTACAGTCCATATTTCTTGAAATGTCTATTACGCAGTCGTTACTTCAATTTGAAGTTAATTTGAAAATAGTACCTGCATATTAAAACTTCCACCCTCCTTTCAAACGCAAATTGTTCAATTACGCTTTCGTTTATTGCAGTAAAACCACCACGTGGCTTTTTATTGCCTTATTTGACTTAAATAAGAATTTATTGGCGTCTGCAAATTCTCAATTAAAGATTTTTGATTACTAATAAGTACTTTTTAATGGTGAAATTTATAGTAATACTTCACGCCGGCGCGGAAACGTAGACACTGACGGTGGGCTTTATCCACAAGTTCCAGGTCGCTCAGCGAGCTATGGAGAGGGTTATGCTCGGAGTTTCTTTGAAGGATATGATTCGTAATGAAGAGATCCGACGAAGAACGAAGGTAACCGACTTAGCCGAATGGATTAGCAAGCTGAAGTGGCAGTGGGCGGGCCACATCTGTCGCAGAACCGACGGCCGTTGGGACAGACGAGTTCTGGAGTGGAGACCGCGGATCGACACGCGCAGAGTGGGACGCCCCGACACCAGATGGACCGATGACCTGAAGAAGGTGGCCGGAAGCTGACCACAGTGGAAGGCCACCACAGTGGACGTCAAAGGGTTGATATGATGATAGTAATACTTCACGGAGATCCGTGAGAAAAGAAGGCCAGAAGAATTACGTAGTTTATGAATGTAAGTCATTAATAATGACTCCTTATTATCAGCATGTTGTGCTTGTGCATATGATGCCTACTCTAATGCATACCACCACACCATATTCTCCGTCTTCCTCATCCAGCTTGTTTTGGTTCAGCTACTTTTTTCCAGTTATCGGTCTATCACCTATAAGCATACCATGCTGCGCCTTCTCGTATGTGTTCTTCACTCCTTAGAGCAACATGGCCGTCGACTCGATCATGATGAGAGACGCCGCCGTAGCGTTTTCTTTCGATGTAAAACGTTCTGTCATTTATCGAGAGGGGATCAACGCACACATTTACACTTGTACGCGTCGCCAGGAAACACATATGTAACAAATCGAACACCACTTGGCAGAAAGGAATGCCTAAGTATGGCAACTGCCCTCTGCTAACATTTCAGTTTATTACATTACAGTAATCAATATTAAACTAGACTTGCTTTCATTAAAACTTTCAAAGCCTTGTAGAATTACTGTTAGAAACTTGCCTTCAAGACGAAAATACTCTATTTTAATAACAAAAAAACTTTCACAGAAAGTTCAGAATGATCACAGATAAAAGTTGAGCCAGATATCAATATCAAAAGTCGGGGGAACTAAATTCACCCGATCTCGCAGAGTCTTATCGATGAAACTTTGCTCGAGTCGCTTCCATCTAATATAATTAAAAATGTTTATTTTTATAAAAACTTATGACTATTTCATGTTAATTAAGTAACGACATGTGGAGTTAAACGAAATGCCAAGTCTCCACTTCTAAAACATATTCTTCAGCAAGAAAAATAAAGATAGGTAATATTTCATAAAAGTAATGGGTGGATTTCTGTTTGTTAATCTTCTAAGTTGATAATAATCTAAAAAAATATTTTAACCAAATAAAAAAGTCCACGCCCTACGTACGATGACAATAGGAAATCAAATCATCATAGTCGGTTAGTTTTAAATAAGACAATACCATTTCAGACAGTTTATCTTTATTAGGGCTACAAAAAAGCTATCAAATATAATGCCAAAACAATATAAATGAATCGACTTTGAAACATTATTTTGGCTGAATGCCCATCTCTCGCAGCCACGTAGTAATAGTTTCCAATAAGCAATATCTTTCGATTGAACGAACTTTCGGCCTAGATAATTTATTTACAACTTTTGGGAGCCTTTAAGCGAAACAATGACATACCTGGAACAGCTTATGTTGTGACATTAACTGTATTAGAAATTTCGCTGACTTTTTGCTCCCAAACTGCCTAAAGTTAAAGTAAAGCAAAAAGTCAGAGAAACCTTTAAGAATAAAGGGATTGCATCAGGGACGGGCAGAAGCGTTCTCCTGTATATATTATATTACGATCATTACTGCGATCACCATTCCGCCTGCCAAGCGTGGTGATTATGGCAAATCCCCCAATGGACAGCCCACTTAAAGTAGCATATAGAGGCGGCAATGAGATCGAGTAATATTAAAAAGCACGTTAAGCTGGTACAGTTATATTGATTCATCTTTTTAGTACAATTTTTAAACCAATAGCTCTAATAATTTCTTTAAAGAAAAAGCCAACTTTAAACAAACAAAAGTTATTTCATAAACTGTTTGCGCACCTGCAGTGGAGTTTATTCAGTTTTTCCATACTTTAAGAAAGAGGGAGTTTAAGCTAAAGTATTCATAAGGACGAACGTGGGACTCAGCTAGCCTATAAACTAAGTTCAAAACTTTACACATAACGACGACGCACCGCTTGTTGTTTATGGATAGCATTTTTCCAGACTGATTAATTTATAAATAAGGCTTAAACGTTACGTTATGATAATACAGACTTTAAAGTTGGTCCCAAAATGAAAGTTACTATAACGCTAAAATGCAATTTATATCCTATTTGGTATAGCATGTGCGCGGGGTGTATTTATCTAACACTAGCTGTGCCCCCGGCTCCGCTCGCGTGGACTACAGAATTAAATGAAGTTGAAACTTATTAAGCGTTAATTCCCTTCCCCCGTTCTCCTTCCCGCTCCTGCTTCAGCTCCAACTCCGACTCCTGCAAATGTTTTCAATGTTCAGGTTCTATCATCAATAGTTTCCGCAGCGCATGCGATGAAAAACATTTAAGGCAAATATTGGGTTACATTATTGAAGTTTTAGTAGGGATACCTAATTTTATAGTTATAGTAATAAATTTAGCCTATGTTACTGAGGGATAATGTAACATTCTAATGGTGAAAGAATTTTTAAAATCGATCCAGTAGTTTTTGAGTTTATTCGTTACAAACGTACAAATTATAATATTAGTGTAGAAGAAATTTGCGAGTAACGGAAATGGTTAAAATATTCTACGCACGAATAATTATTTTTATTTAATATGATTACATAAAAGTAATGAGTTTTATTCTAAATGGTAAATATAAAATAATATGTATTATCATTTTTTCTTAATTTTTTGTTGGTACTTATATTAAGTAATAATGTTTTTATTTCATCCAATTTTTCATTATGTTTGTCTATCCTGGTATAGTTAGTTCATTTTCCTTTGTAGCTTGCGGTACAACAGTTCTCCGTTTACCTCTGTTCCAAGCAGTTCTACTGATTTTATACCAGTAGAAAACTATTTCTATTTGGAAAATATGATCCAAACTACTCCTATCGATATAACTGTGAGGAAAACATACTGCCTTTCTGTTCCAAGTTCTACTGATTGTTGTACCAGCAGAACTATTTTGAAGTTTGTTTATTGCATTTATTTATAGCGTCTGAATCCATTTCCTTTCCTTAGATTTTTAATTATCTACGATTTTTATGTTGTTTATATTATTTTTATTTCATTCACAGTTTGGTTTTGGATGGTATTTTGCAAAAGGGTATGGGTAATTTGGTGGACCAAGCTTTCAGCAGAAGGATGTTCCTTATAGATTTTTTTTTACTTCAGCCACTTTCGCGCGAATTATTTAATAGACTTTTTTGAATTTTCATTGAAAGAAAAGTCGGGACCAGTTTAGTCAGTTAAGCGAGTTACTATGTCAGTGTTGCCACACAAAATATGATTGTGATTATTATAAAAATACTTTATTGTGAGCCGTTTCAATTAAAATCGGTTATATTTCACGAAGTTACATACCTGCATAAAATGTAAAATATCTTACATTTCCCAATAAACTATATTGATAAACACATAGCTATAGCGTTGGTATGGTTAATGGGTTTATAGGCGTCGAATCTACTTATATGATTCAAGACTCAACGAAACCGGGGCATTATAGGCCGCGATTTTGCCTCAATTTTCCATGCCAATGGCCCTCTTGGCGCTCTGGCACGGCGGAGCTACTGCCAATAAACAATATCTTCCAGTCGAGTGCCTCCAGAACGAGGATCTGCTAATTAGGGACGTGGAAACCGATCAAAAGAGAGCCTTTGATGCGAAACTGAATGGGTGACAACGATTTGAGTCAGCGAAGCGTGAGCGAACGACGGTTTTGGACTTTTTTTTTGATATCACGGGCTCAGGTGTGAAGTTGGTAATGAAGCGCTGGCTTGGTATTAAAAATGTTAACATTGAAGGTCAAGGTTATGAAAATGATTCCTATATTTTTAACTTATATAGTTTATGAAAAGTGCATAAGTAGGTATCTTTTTGTGGTTGCAAATCAAAATAGACATAATATGAACTCTCCACAAATACACATTAAAACCTTTTTTTTAATGTTACCGGTTATATACGAGTAGTTCCGTTTATTTCGTGTGTTTAATCTTATCTCTTAGATTGGCAGAATCTATTGAGATTCTGCCGGATTCTAAGGGATTACGTCTGCAATACTGAGCGGAGTCTTCGGAGGGGAATCCATCTTAGGATGCTACTGATTAAAGTCGAATGGAGTCATGAAGTTTTTATTAAAAGTGACGGAAGTATTAGGTATTATAATAATAATATTATTATTTAATGCAGACAAAGGCACCCATATAAAGCAAAATAAATTAAGATCATTTACAATAATGTAAAGAATATTGTGAATTACGACATATATATTATGTTTATTAGCTGAGTTCCGAACTCTTTTCCAAACCGTCGCAACTTATTCGGGAGCACAATAAAGAAATTCGAGCTGATGTCGTCAAACATGCCCAATTCGCTGCGAAACGGGGTAATTTCTTTAAACTTTGAAATGTATGATTAAACTGGACTCTGAGGATGTTATAGGGTCTTCTGGTGTATTAGAGTACCTCTAACTTGTTGGTGGTTGTCTCTGTTACAATTTTCATTCAGGTAAACACCAAGCACTGTAATAGAAAAGATAGCTAGGAGCAGCTTTAGAGGGGAATATGATCAATCAGATATGGAGACTAAATCTTAGAGAAGAGATTATTTTTTTCCTTTATATCCCTTTCAGAGTCCATATTAAAACACGAAATGTAATTAATAACTGATATAAGGAAGTTCTACTGGACAGTCTAATACACATTTGAAGTAAACGAAACTGTTAACAAAGCCAAATTCAAAAAAAAATACATCTAGGAATGTGCTTAGGTACAAGCTTGGTCGCATTATGCCGTTATATGGAAAAACTACTCTGAATTCAAAACACATACTTAAATTCAAAAATGCTTCGTGCATAAAACTAGAATGCATCATATTCACTTCAGTAGCAAAGACACGTCACAAGTTATCCATATTTTACACTTTTGACGTATGTGTCTGCCCCATAAGATTTATTACACGGTGAATATGAAGTAACATTTCTTCGTGTAGAAACGTGAGATTTTTCCTTGTTTTCCTCTGAAAGTGTCCCCGATGTGACATCACATGGAAAATGGTCTGGAAACTATGAATCAGAGTATTTTCTTGGATATACGTAGTCACTTACGTGGTTTGTACGAACCCTTGGGGATTATTGAAATTGATGTAACTAACAACAAGGAAAATGGGTTGCGCGATCAATGTTTAGATGGACATTCGGATAATTGGGGTATCTTAACAAATTTGGGATGATATAGCCTTGGGAAAACGAAATGGTAGAGGCAGACGTATGCACGAAGAAAACAACGGAAAATAATTCACCAAATAAAAAAAAATTACTACATTTCAAAAGAAAAGTAACATTAGAATGGAGTTAGATAAAATAAAACCTTGATGTTTTGATTGCAGCTAAGTCGAGTCGAAATAACAGGAATGTGGCGTTAAATCAGGTATTTACTTCTGATTTTTTGTGTCATCGATATATTTCTGTAGGTTGTGTCGTGATTTGCACTTATCATACTCCTACGAAGGGGTTGATATATAAACCTTAAAGATTAATAAATGCCTATACAATCTCGATTCAGTTAATAACTTGACAGTTCGTGTGTAATTTAACTACTGTAATTGTTGCCATCTCGAGTTGTTACTATTTCGTTTTTTTTGCGCCTGAAAAAAAGTAATAGCAACTTTTTTAACCAGTCAACTCGAAATGGACAATTACAGTTCTAGGATTTGTTAATGCATTGTTATCTACTAATAGATGACGTTTCAGGTTTCCAGCAGAGTCTAGGTTGTATAAGTCGAATGTTGTGTCAGTATTTATTAAAGTTCATCTTCATTACATTGTCTTTCATTTGGGATAGAACGGGCGCAAATTACTATAGAAGTGATATTACCTATCGATATCAAAACAAATAAGTAGTCCTACCTGATTTAATTTTACATTTGTGGAAAATTTGCCTTTAATTTACTTTATTAAAGTATGTTTACCTCGAATCCTCCTCGTCTTGGCCGTGAGTTTGATGTATAGTATCACTGGAGACTTTCTTTTGTTAGAATAAACTGGTTCGATATAGGATTCTTTGTGAATTTGTAAAAAATTTCACCAAATTCTAATACTATAGATTAAACAAGAATGTATGTGATGTTATAACATTATTCCTAATACTCTTCTGATTCGCATAAGGTAACCGTAAGTCTCTCTCTACATGTCTATTGACATATTTAAGTATATCTTGTTGACAATAAAATCAAGCTCAAGTTTTCACATCTTTTATCATGCATAGTTAGTTTGTTCCCTATGGAAAAGCAGTATTTATTATCCGGGAACAAACTTCTTTCCCAACTCTCAAAACTCTATGGACCGTTAAAGATCTATTTGCCAACTTTCGTTCGGGAATTCCATGCGTGTCGCAAAGGCAAAGCAAATCGTTCTCGCATATTATTGACGATCATCCTTGCTAAAGGAGTTTTTCTCAGAAGACGAAGAAGGGGTTTCTGATGGAGGAGACGTCTTTGCTTTTTATTTCATGAACACTTCATGATGAGCAATTTGTTAAAAGCTATAATCATACCTACTAACTGGAACAGAAGGCCGCTGCCCGAATTGAACGAATTATTTAACTTTTAGGTTTGTTTATTTTCGTGTTACTTCACTAATCTGTTACTATCATCCTAGAGGACGTACCCAAACTACGTGACCCGTTTAAGGGGGGGGGGGGGATACTATGCTTGGTCACGGGGGGTAGCTTCGAGCTATATTCAAATATGGCGCGCAGTCTTTAGCGCTTTTTAAACTCACAGGTGGCAACACGAACATCAGCTGATTGAAAACCGATATTTTTCTTCTTGATAATATTTCACTTGTAATTATATGAATGCCCGCACTTTTACCGTCACGTGGCAAGCGCCGTATTAATAAAGATAAATATGAGAGGGGAGAAGTGGGGGGGGGGACTTGGCATATAGGTACTATGGGGGCTCACCGAGTGGGGGGATGGGTGGGGGGGTCTTGGCATATACTATGGGGGGTGACCGAGTGGGGGGATGGGTGGGGGGGAATTGTAAAAAATGTGTCACGTAGTTTGGGTACGTTACCCTACTAGTAATCATATTTTAAAACTTTTGTGTTAATTTGCTATTGTCTGTTTTATGTAGGTATCTTTCACGCAAGTCTACACATCTTTAATCTCTGTACCAAGTCTTGTAATCTGCTTGAATTTTATAAGCAGGTAGATTAATGAAAAAGATGTTTATGAAAAATGCTTCTTAAGCGATCCTAAATGTTAGGCTCGGAACAAAAGCTATAACTCATAAAGTATCGCGTCTGATGTCACAGATATTAAGTTCGTTTCTAGTATCTGTAACCGTTCCTGGCTGCTACTATTCATAAATCGTGCCGTAGCGCGGCCTACAACTTTATTGCTGACTCTGATAAAGGACACAGGTAACGAAAGGAAAAGTATAGATAGGGATTTTTTTATAATTTTGTAATATAAAAAAGAATCTTAATAGTTGATAATAATACTGTAAACTGACAAGTAATGAGAAGTAATTTCAGGATAGGAAATCATCAAAATATATTTTTTATCTCTACTGACTTAGATACATACCTTATAGCTAAGAACATTAAGGAAACAGCGTGCAATATATAGGCTAATAGTCGAATCAAAGTTCTAAATGCGGATTGGTGTAAATCACACTGGGAATGAGACGTTTTGTACCCATTGGACATTTTAGTAATTGGACATTCTGAATCTAAACGTATTTAGAGAGGCATAGACAAATTACACATAACCTAACTTGTTCGTACATCTAAACCAAATGTAGTAGTAGATAAATGTAATTAATTCATTGCTCCTAATTTTAATTCTCGTTTTAATCGCAATACCTATTTATGGAACATTAAAATAACTGATCTTTCATCCCCGAAATAATTATTTTACAAATATTTTTAATGTCTGTACACGCAAATTTACAGTTTTATTTATTTTGTATTTTAAAATTATCCAAATATTAAAAGATTTTAAAATACAAAATATATAAAACTGTAAATTCGTGTGTATGTGCATTAAAATATTTGTATTTTTTTTTATTTCGGGGATGAACGGTAGGTAAATAATAGAATACATTGTATATATACAGAAAATTAAAATTTGGTATTTAATTCATCACAATTGGCTTACTTGATTAAATAATCAAAAGTTAAGCGAATTTATAGTTCTCAAAACTCACATTGCATTAGACAGACAAAACTACTTATAAAAAACGTAATCAGAACGTATTTCAGTGGTAGTAATAGTTATATAAAAATTAAAATGTCTGCATGTCCAGCATCATCTGGTCGCAGGCTTCGTTCTAATAAGAAAAGTTTTCCCAGCGCCATGTCAGTAATTTAAGAGAGCCCATAGAAAGTTTGTAGCAAAATTAAATTTTTGTTGCGCGCCGTACGTTAAGGCTTCCTACGCTGTTTTTTTGCAGACTCTTCTGTCTGATAGTTCTTTTCCTAATAAAACTTTTATTTAGTAGTAACAGAGATTTCTGTTAAGATTGTTACGGGGAAATGGAATTTGTTGCAAACAGAACTTTGTGTACTTACTACGAGATTTCGACATACATTGTGATGGAATTTAAGATGTCACGTTCTGCAATTCAAGATTTATGTATGTATTTTATTTGACTTAAACTTAATGCCTCCCAGACACTAAGTAGTAAGAAAGCTACTTAGTAAGTACAGACATAAGACTAGGTAGATCAAAGGCGGATAATGATAATACAAATGGTATAAATTTGTCTAATTAAACCTTAGATCTCTAACGTTCAAGACAAAAGCCCTATTCACTAGACTACTAAGGCAATCAGGAGATAGTAATTAATATTATATACTAGGTATAGGGTGGGCAGCATTTGGGAAGTTTCGTCATATCTTCTCGTCACGAGTACACAATGCCTGAAGACAAAAGTCTTTAACCGGTGCGTTCTACTCGTAATGACCTACGGCGCCGAATCGTGGACACTGACAGCGTGGGACTAGTCCGAAAACTCAAGGTCGCACAGCGGGCTATGGAAAGACCTCGGAGTTTCTCTAAGGGACAGGATTTGAAATGAAGTGATCCGCCGGAGAACTAAAGTCTTCGACATAGCTCAAAAAGTTAGTACGCTGAAGTGGCAGTAATTAGTCACATCTGTCGGAGAACCGATTACCGCTGGGATAAATGAGTTCTCGAGTGGTGACCGCGACTGGGCGTAGGCGTAGTGTGGGATGCCCCCTGGCTAGATGGAGCGACGATCTGCGTAAGGCGGCTGGCATCAGTTACTAGATGAGAAGAGCCGAGAATCTGGATTAGTGGCGCACCTTGGGAGAGGCTTATGTTCAACAGTATGCTCTTTCAGGCTGACAATAATGATTATATACTAGCGTATACCTGCGACTTCGTTCGCGTTTAACTCGACGACCACTGACCATCGAGATGCATAGTTAAGACAGCGACGTATCTTGGACATTTCCAATATATCATTCAAGCTTTGGCATGGAAACTATTTAAGGTTCCAGGATATATGTATTCCATAAATCAATTGAGTGTTTATGGTACTTGTATTTGTGTATCAAGTTGATACGTAAGTGGACGAGTAACTCAGAATGAAAGAATACTATAGACTAAGATATCTACACAGCAATAAAACCTTTCAAAATAATGAAAGCCGACCCAAACCTAATTTTTTACAATTCACTTAGTACGAGAAGCCTACAATGCTTCGCTTGCAATTTATGTGCATAATTTGGAAAACTACCGAGGAATTCGGACCCCTATCACCTGAGCAACCTCCATGAATTATACAAGGCAATTTGTCGCCAGATACTGCTATCAAATTGCCAATGTGTCTGACTGGGTTGGTCCAAATAATCTGCAAATGGACAGAGGAAAAAAAATATTATCATTATTTTTATGGAGATGGAATTGCTGGTTATATTTGGGCTGCATGGTGTGTTGAAATCATTTTTGTGCAGTTTCTTCGCAAGATACTGAACTACGAGTTGTCTCCGACAAGGATGATAAAGTAAGAATGTAAATTGTTAAATATTATTTTGCGAAATCTCTAAAAGCGATGAGGCCGCCACTGTAAATTTCTCCAATGTATTTCTGTACAATAAAGTAAGTGTATTCACAAAAATTAAGCATTGTTTTGTCGCCTGGTAGCTAACAAAACAATGTTTGAATTTTGTGATTATGTAATTTACACTCTATGGATTTGTAAAATCACATGTTTTGTACCCTTTATACGCATCCACTATTGGACACAATCTTCCTTTACAACATGGGCTTTGCTCAGTGGATTACTTTATTTCACATATACATTTTCCACTTCAGCTAAGCAGACTTCCTCACGATATTTATGTTCGTGACAGGTCTAGGATTGCATTGAATGTAAGGAGAGAGTGTTACCAATACCGAAACCAAGAATAACTATGTTCTACAAAGACTCAAATATTTTATTCTGCGAGTACAGTTCGCTTCATCTTTTGAAAACTCTATTATGATTTCTCATACCTGCAAACGTTAGGGTTTTCGCTCGACTGCTTATGTACCTAACAATAATAAGGGTACCCACTTAGCCTGTACATAAAAAGTAAAAAAGAACTTGATGCGTAACCTTTACACATTAGGGGTCAAATTTTCAGTCTGACCTTCACAGAATATGGGTAGGTCGGACTAAATCTGAGCATCATGTATCAGATGAAAATTAAAAGCTTTCGACAATATTTCGCATATTAAAAAGTCAAAGTCCAAATCCTTTATTTCACATTAGTACCTATACTTTGTACGAGTACATTCATATGTGTGTCTGAACTCCTCGTCGACAATTTGATTGGGTATGTATTTTGATGGACCAAAATATATATTTCTTTGTTCACAAAGGGATTTGTGAAACTGGTAAAGGGACCAACCAGGTTTTGTTACAGACGTTATTTTTCTTAGTACATTACTAGTAATGTAAGTTGGTTTGGAAAGAATTTTCGTGAGCAAAATGTTCTTTAAATTCTTAACTTAGCTACCTTCCCTATGACCTCTAGTAACCCCAGATAAAGGAATCCCAATTCAATTCCAACTATTCATACACGTCGGGACCCTTTTACAATAATCGAATATAGGTTTCATCTTGTGAACATTTCAGACGGACGTTTTGTATAATGTTATTGCCCTTACTTATAAAATATTTCACACCGATATACACAGTATAACCAAATAGCAGCGAGTGTCCTGTTACAGCGACATTCAGAATGTATTACCACTGAATACCGAACGACTTTTGTAATACGGACTACTTTCGGAAAAAGTTTGTTGAATTTTTATGCAATTTGAAGTTAATAGTTGGTATGGGAAATCAAATATTTATATACTCAGTTACTTATAGTAAAAACGAGGGATAGGAATTAGCTAGTATCAATTCATGTACTTGCGACATAAATATAGCACGGAAGATTATTGACATTCCTTTTCACTGGATTTTATTACCTATTTCAATGACAATCCGGGGAGTCTTAGTAGTAATAATTAAAAAGTATATAATCATCATCTTATTAGCCCATAGACGTGCACTGCACCCAGTACTCCGCCCTCCGTATAAATATTATTTGTATTTTACTTTACTGGTAAGCGGGATGCCGGAGAAGAATTATGGATTATTAAATGAGCTAATCTAAGTACATAAATGACCCATCCTATTTTAGTAGTGCTGCTATTCTCTAAAATACAAACTCATGTGCGAGTCTCACTCAAGTGACTTCACTCACTTCGAAGCTATTCTGTAAATATTCCAATGCACTATTGAAGTGAAGTGTACAAAGAACTCACTTCTCTTCGATAGTGCTCTGGAATGTTTACAGAATGCCAAACCAAAGTCAAATGGATTGGGTTTTGAAGTTGAGTGAAGTCACTCAAAGTCAAAATCATTTATTGCATATGAGTACACTTTCACACATCTATTAAAATTCAAGTTTCTAGACATATATTATAATTTGTTACACGCTGTATATTATTCCGGGTAATGACTTGGTACCTATTCATTAAAGCTACTCTTTAAAATATTACAAAGAAATAATGACATCGCACGTCCATTATAATTTTGTGGTTAAGTCTATATTTTGCAAAGAATAGGTCTTGCATACAGATTTGCCTGCGTTGTGTCTGCTTCTTATGTGGTAATGTGGCTAATTTCGTAACGAATAAGCAGCTAGAACGTTTTTATAACGTTTACACGTTACAAGACATAAAAAAGAAGTAGGTCGTATTTTATCTTAATAAAGAATACATTATCCACTTTACCCCCTAAGGGGTAAATGTGAAGACGATGAAAGACAACGTGACACCCATTGTGTAATGAAAACCCCCCGGTGAGCTGGAAAGTCCAATGTACTGGAACTGCACTAGCTGAACGCTCAACAGAGGATGTTTCAAAGACATTTTATATTTATTTTATACCGGTGTGAGTGTCCTAGTGTAGGATCTGTCTGGGTGGTCACTACCCTTAGCTATATCAGGCTTATTGCAAAGCAGCATTGCAGACAAATATAAGATATGATTAACAATTACATTGCTCTTCTTTGTACGGTTCACGTTCTTTTATTTTGCCCGTGCCAGTTTCGGCTCGGCCGGCTTTCCTGGGTAATGTTTTTGTGCATGTAGATCGGCTTTTTCCATGGTATTCCACCACGTACACAGAAGTCGCCCTCTTCCTCTCTTGATCTCCGTTCAGTGCTGTCACGTGCACTGAAAGAAAAAACAATAAAATTGTTAATTTTAATAAGATCTTATTAACCGTGAATCCATCTTAACTCCATCGAGCGCGCCGAGATCTTGATCCCTTGAACAAACTCTTGTACCCTTGCACTAACTCAACTTGATCTCGATATTGTTTCAAAACGGGCATAAAAATGATGCTAAATACCGAAACCTAAACAAAAGTTCACTTAGTTCACGAATTTTTTTTTCAGTGTGGTTTTCTCCCTCTTTCATTACATGTACGAAGTACCTGAGTCTTCTTTGTGGTGGACTTTTACCAACTACTTCTACTAGGAAGCTTCCTAGTTCGTATCCTTAAGGATCTCAATTTTTAATATTTATAAAAAAATAGTTTTGAAACAGAAGTCGTTAAAAAGTAAATTTATAGTAAGTTGCATCATTCAGAATTTCCAATATTGCGTCGTACCGTAGTGTAAATAAAGTTTCTACTGTCAAGCCAATGAGTTACACATCAGCATTTGTTTTAATAAAAGAAAAAAACTTTGGAAAAATATAGGGAGGGAAGACGCGTCGCAACAGCTGTCTGAAGAATGATGAAAACTTAAGGCGATTACAAGACCTCCTATTACAAGTTTAATATAAAAATAAGAAGATAATCGCATTTTAACCGTGTGTTCTTTTTGTATAGTCCGCTAGAAAAGTCCTTACTTTTTAATACAAATACATGCAACTAAATGTATAATGACAAAATATAGTACATAGACACGTAGTAAATTATAAGAAATTTTATTTTATGAACTAAGTAAGAATTTCGAATCAAATTTAATTAAAATAGGTTTTTGCTTTAATAATCACATATTTTATGCCTCTTAAAATGTACGTACATTGATTTTGCTTACATTCTGTGATGTCTTAGATAAAACAAGTTAATTTATGTTTTTCCATTGATTGGGTAAAATATATCGTATTCGAAACACATTATGTTGCCTATAAATTATCTTATACTTTTTTATATAACTATATAAGTGTTATTTATGTAACTAACTTTAAAATTGTATCTTATTTAAATTTATTTATAGATAAATACTAAAACCTACCTATTTTTGTTACTTTACTAATTATAGTAAAGTGACAAAATAGGTAAAAAAAAAACATTAAACATAAAAGAAGTAAAACAAAACTTTATTCAATTTTAATACAATTGAAAACATTTCTCCGTTAAATGTTGCACTTACAAAACAAGTCTAAAACATATATTGATACAGTCACAAGCGAAGCAGATACCTAACAAGCCTAAATGAAAATTTAAAGACAATACCATTAAATCACTGAAATATTTTATCTTCTTAAATACAACCAATATGAAATGATTTTCTTTACTAACTGTACATTGCCATTTTGGGAACTTTGTTATTTTAAGTCTGTTTGTTTGGACTTACTGGTGTTACTTTTGTGGGGGAGGGGCACTTTAAGTAAATGTTAATATTTGCTTAAAGCTTTTATACTTTAAAATGGTGTCTGGAGAATGTTTGAGACTCCAGTTTACTTGCACTTATGCATCGAACTGGAACATTACATACCACAGTACATAAAAATGATAAGTTTGTGATATTTTAACTGAAGACTCCAGATATTATTACTTAGAAAAGCTTAATTTTGCCTAATAAAAATATACATATTTAATTGAGAATGACCTCAAAATCAGTCTCAAGTGATGCAGATAGCTACTTAACAAGCCTAAAACAGTTGTGCTAAAACTATTAGTTATGTCCTTTAAGTAGGGTTTCCTTCCGTCCGGGTTTTCCCGTATTTGTCTTAGTTTATGGGGCGTCCGGGGAGCGTCCGGGGAGCGTCCGGGCGGTTTCATTTATAGTCCGCGTTTTAAAAATTTCAATAATAAGTTTATTTATAACAATTAAAACTATTTATCTGATGACATGGCCGGCTTATAAGCTTCAAAATCTGGGGTTTTCACGCTTTTTGTCCTGGTTGGCAGATTTTAGAGATGGCGACCCTACCTTAAAGCAACAGGGCCGATCGACCCAGAGGTCATAGCGTCTCTATCTGATCCAAAATATTCTCCATGAATGCTAACAAACTAAATACACTCGTTGCAGAATACAGTCATTTGTGTTTAAAAAAATACTTTTATTCTGACAAAACATTACTTATACCGATGAGATAGTAGGTATATTATACCTTCAAGTTTCTGAACTTGTATAAGCACATGACAATGTCCAAACATGTAAGTGTTAACCTGTCAGTACACGCAGTAGCAGCGTGGCGGGCGTTCACATTCCGCAGTTTTCCATATCGCATCGGTTTATCGCGCGATCGGCACCCCCCCGTCGTTCTCGATGATCCATCTTCGAGGGGATATGGGTTTTGTATACGGGCGTTTAAAACGCCTGGCTTTTTGTTACAAATAGTATTGATATTTGACTGCAGAAGACCAAACAGGAAAGTCTGGCGCCTAGCAGGTTGCATACAGAAATGTGCAATATAAAAATCGTTTATGCAAAATGCACCGAGATGGGTGCCTCGAACGCATTTTTGAATTATTGCCATTTTGCGCTCCCCGGTTATCGGTTAGAAGGAGCGACAATGTGGTAAGGCGGCTGGCTGGATTGGATGCTAAGAAACAAAACTGAGTTCAATGGCGCGTCTTGAAATTACATATAGATGAGGCCTACGCCTAGCATTGGACTAGTAAAGGCGATGATAGCGATGGAGTAGGTGGAGCCATTTTAGGTATTTGCAGCGTGTAGTCTTAATATGAATTTTACAACTATTTCGTTATACTGTCTTTATGTACATTAATTAAATAAAAGCACGATATTGTGAAGAGTACTGCGTACGCAAGCGCCTGTATGCATTCACAAAAAGGCAGCAAAGGATATGTCGTGTACAATGTGCACACATTTTTATTATAGTTTTCTCCTAGGATAAGTATCTCGGAACAAACTCTTTCCCGGAATTTTCATATTTTCCATCACTGCCGTCCAATTATACATTTATTTTCCAAATTTTAACCTGATCAGTCTAGTAGTATTCGAGTTTTCTGCCAGACTAACTATGAAAGTGCAGACAGTAAGTAAGACTTTTTAAAAATCGAACCGAAAATATATACTTTGGGGACAATATTATATTACGTCCATGTCCATCGAATTTACTTTATCGGTATATGTTTTATAGTAATATATCACGTAACTGTCTCACCTACGTCTAAATTAAATTAAATTTGCATCACACGGTTCAACCGTAACGTTCTAACCGCCCGTGTACAGCACCACTTGTCGCGCGTACCCATGATCCATCTTCGTGAAAACACGCGCAAGCGACGCGTGATTCCACCAACAAGGGTGCAAGAGGGTTCTGTGAAATATTTATTTTTTCCCTCGCACTGTGACGACTAAGTTTGGTGTCAAACTTACGTTGCACGCGACAAATGGTGGAGAGGATTAGATATAAGTGCTCTGTTGGTAGCGATTCATTTTGGACTGTTATGTTTACTCGCACAGTATTTCTTAAGTAAATATATAACAGAGAATAGAATTTGAAATGTTAAATAAATAAAATGCTTTATTTAACGACAGTAGACATGGGATATTAGTATTAACCAATGCACTATATTAAGTAGTATAAAATAAGGTTGAATTTCGCTTAATTTATAAGGTAGTTATAATCCGATGCCTGAGAACGGAATTAGGTATTGTCATTGATGTACATGGGACGAAAATATGGTACGGAAGATTAATTAATTAATTAATATTAAGAAAATTATAAAAAAAGAATTATATGCTGTCAGATTTACTTAGACATAAAAAAAATATGGCTATTCTTTATCACGAGATTTTATTAACCGTTTTAATGAAAATCGTTATATGGTTTTATAGCCTAGTGAGTTGTAGAATGGTTATACCGTCATTGTCAGTTACCAGGTCCTCGTTGGTCAATTAGTAGGGTGCACCGCGTGCAGGTAAGGTTGGCATTTGGAGCACACATGTCTTTGCGCTCCCTTCCATCCCTATTAATAGCTAGTTCAGTTAATTGTGATAACTTATTCATCATCAGCTGAAATACGTTCACTGCTGAATAGAATGCCATTTTTGGTGGCCTGTCCATTGGGAGATTTGCCATAATCATTACGATTCGCAGGAGGATTGTTGATTTTAGTAAATGATCTTAATATACATAGTAGAACGCTGCTACGCGTCCTAGGTTCCCTTCTCTTCTTTTAGTCACCTTGTAGACACCCACGGAATGATTGAGGATGGCCCTGTTCCATGCCAGGAGCCACACGGTACTGGATTTTTATTGTTTGAATACTATGATCTAACTTACTTCCCCTCATTGCCGTATCAGCATATCAGCGCTTGTGAAATTCGAAGTCTGATCGCCTCAGCGAGTTTGCGCTGCATGCGCTCGGATCATAAATCAATTGGATGGCCGATTACTTTGTATGCTCAGCCATTAGCGATGCTTCCATAGCGGTGCTTGTACTAACTAGGGCACTTCGACTTGTTTAGGCTATTTAAAACGTAAAAGGAAATATTTCGTAAGTTTTTTTAATTTATATAATACAACTACTTGCATCATTAGTTGTGAAAAAATAATTATAGATATAATCCAGATACTAGACAGATGGACAAAAGTTGTCCATTTTACGGAACCATAAAAAACAACTGACAATTTACGAGTATCTGTCAGCTCCTTCCTTTTTCTTAGCTAATTATGGGCAAAGGTTTCAAACCCTATACAGTCTAGTTTATTAATCAGCCAGATTCCTTGGTTATAACTATGAGCCTCTTGCCTAGTGCATCTTTTTTTCCTAGGGCCCGTAGGAAATGACTTTGAAATAATTACTTCCACGATCTCCATATACTCTTCTAACCGTACATAAAATAGCACTATTTTTTTTTCATCAGCCGAAATACGTCCACTGCTGAACACAGCCTATGCCACTTTTGGTGGTAGGTATGTCTATTGGGGGATTTACCACCATTACGCTACGCTTGGCAGGCGTATTTGTGATCGCAGTGATGATCTTAATATACACATGAGAACTCTGTTGCCCGTTCCTGGTGCGATCCCTTGACGACACACACTGAAAGATTTGGTGTGATCTATTCTTAGCTGGGAACCACATGACAAACTTATATGGGTATTAGCTGTTGCCCGCGACTTCGTCCGCGTGGACAACTTAACATCACAAATTATTATGTATTTCCCGTAGGGATTGGATGTTTTTTCGGGATAAAAACTATCCTATCTCCCATTCCAGGACCTAACCTAAATGTGTGCCATGTTTCATCACAATCCGTCCAGTGGTTAAAGCGTGATTGAGTATCAAAGATCCAGACATCCAAATATCCAAACTTTCGCATTTATAATATTAGTAGGATAGGATATGATAGGATACCTATTTCTGCGACTGGTAATTTATATGATACACTAATGTATATTTCATTGCTATTGATGTGTTATTTTTTAATAAAACTTAAAAGTTATATACTGTATTGATTTTACGTCATTACTAACAAGAATCGTCGATCTAAAATGTTTTGTCTAAAACGTGAGCCGAGCACAAAGGCTTCTATTGTGAACGCATACAAGTTATGACTGATGGCGGAAAATCAATTTCCATCGACCCCCGACGTCTCACTTACGACCCTTCGGCTATATAGTCCAGGAGCTGAGATACAATTTCCATTTCCGTGTGAAGGATTTCGTTTTAAAGATGTAGAAAAAATATATAAAAAAATTCTACAGGTGGGATAATAAAATATTGTTAGAGATATTTTAAATCATGTACGGTTGATTTATGATTCTGAAAATTAACAAAACTAACGCTTTGGTTTTGTTCAAAGATTTGTTTCGAATTAAAGATTTTCAGTATTGACGATTAAAAACAACAATTAATGAATAATTTGATCTCTCGTCTGATGCACAAAAATACATTAAAGTTAAAGACATCTTAAGATTTAATGCAATATTTAGTATTACATCTAATAATGAGTGATTTATGATTCCAAACGAAACAATCTTCGGAAACGACTCTATAATGATTTGACATTTTGTTTATTGCTTATAACTCCGCCGGTTAACTACCTATAATTTTTTTTATTTAGTTTTCGATAGTCATTGGTGATTTTCAAGTCGTCTTATTATACCACTATAACCAACATGCAATTCATAGATAAATATATTTTAATACAATTGAAATGAAAAAAAGTTCATGAAGTTATAAGTAGAGTAATGTGACTTTAGCTCCTGTACTATTAACCCCCGCGCTCCCTACCGCTGATCTAGCTGTTTTTCGCCTTCGTTACACACGTCAAAATAACAAAAAATGATGAATGTACACCACCAAAGATCACTTACGAGGAAATAGTCTAATGCGTATTTAAATATGTTACTTATTATGGAGGGTTAATGTGCGTGACTTACGTTTGTAGCTATTTAATCGCCTTTGAAAATTTATTCACTTCCTCGCAACCACTTAGGGTTAGGGCTCGTCGAATGGGTTGCTTAATAACCCGAAAATATGGAGACTTGAAAGTTTTAATTATCGAACGTTTATCGCCGTTCTGAGTGTTGAGCTTTAGTAATTTAATTACGTTTTGATATTATCATGAGTTTTGTATAAGAAACCCTATTTAACGGCCCGGTGGTTCTGTGTAGCAATCTATTTATGTACAATACAGTACCTACTACTCCTTAAATTACAAATTAAATTGTTTTATATAATCAAATTACTATTTTAATTTTTTTTCCAATTTCAACATTAACACGGAAATTTTATAAATTGAATTTAGGAGCCCACGTAAGAAAATTCGACGAAATTAATTAAAAACCGTGTGGTTTCCGGTGGAGTAGAATAGGACCACTCCAACTCTTCCCGTGGATGTCGTACAAGGCGACTAAGGGAATACATTATAAAACATCAATCAGGCCTCCCCAACCCGTCTGGCCATCGCGGGGAGTGTAGGCCAAATCCTCCGTCTGTCTCCGGCAGATGAGAGAGGGTTGTGCTCCTGCAGTGGAGACAAAAATAACCTGATGATGATGAATTAAAAACAAAAAGTGCACATCAAAGAAATAAAATCGCTGTTAAAAAATTACTAGAGAAATATTGGATGATACATCGACTCACTTCGTCCTATTTGGTAACCAAATTCTACATTTGATAAATAACGGAATCGGTTTTGAAAAGTAGTGAAGGTGTATGCGATCAGTATGAAATGGCTGAAACAGATATCTAGCAAATGTACGATGTTAAAATTTACATGATAAGTTCTACTTATTCTATCAATTTAGATGTTGATTCGTTACTCGTGGTTCCACTAGTTTTCGGCTCGCAGTCCCGCTACTAAGTCCCACCGATAGCAACAACTGCATCTTGGACTCGTGGTATCACTAAAGAAATAGTAACCGGAAGTACACTATCATACTCAGATACGTATACATATCTATCATCTTCAGCCGAAATACGTCCACTGCTGTACCTAAGCCTCCCCAATAGAATTTAAATTTTGATGGGCTATATGGTGTGGTTCCCGGCTCAGAATAGGGCCACCCCAAATCTTCCCGTGGGTGTCGTCAAGGCGACTAAGGGATTGCACCAGGGATGGGCAGCAGCGTTCTCCTGTGTATATTAAGATCATTACTGCGATCACCAATCCGTCTGCCAAGCGTGGTGATTATGGCAAATCCCCCAATGGAAAGTTCACCAAACGTGTCTTTCTATTGGGGAGGCTTGTGTTCAGCAGTGGACGTATATAGGCTGATGATGATAGACACCACGTTTTGGCAGGCGGGTTCGGTGATCGCAGTAGTGAGCATAATCTACCGTCTACCGTCTCTTATTCGTCTGACGACATAGAAATATTGAGGGTGGAGCTATTCTACTAAGTCGGGAACCACACGTCATACTCATACCTATACATATCTATACTCAGACAAAAATCAAAGTACACGGTAGACATGTTCATTTTAAATGGTAACAAAAGACTTTTTCTGGGCCTGTAATCTCGTGCTAGGCGGTTTGCGTTAATAGGTGTATGTAAAGTGAATGCAATCGCATTGATTTATGGCGGCCACGCACGCGGCTTTGCTGTTTTTTTGATTATTTACGTTGGATGACTTGTTTGTCCGCCCTTTTGTCCGAATTATAAGAGTCCTAGGAAATAGAAAATGGACCCCAGTCATAGCTGGATTGAATCAAAATATGAACTATCAAAACAAACTCACCAAAACCAAATAAAATCACAATACGATTTTTTTTTGTCGTCGATGTCGATCTGTTTAAATACTGTAAAGTTATAAGTGTGTCCAATAAAGTTAAAATGTCAATTGTAGGTGAAGATCATCGCCTTATGTTTATACTAGATTTTTTTTCATTTACAAGATAATTGTACCAGTCTCTCTGTGTGCGATGGGTCACAATAAATTAATACGAAATGCCGACAAACGAATATGAAAGATACAGGGGAATAAGGATGAGTGTCACAAATTTAAATTATATAGTAACAAAGTCTAAAGTAAAACGGAGTTTAAATGCACTACCAAGATTTTCGTTATTTTAAAACGGAGCTTACTATTTTAGAACTACCATCGTTTTTCTCCTTCATAAATCGTATAGTTCACGACGACACGCCCCACCCCTTCCCTAACTCATATTTCATTGTATGCTTTATATTGTAACTATGTTAGTTCTATCGTTACGCACAAGTTATCGACCAACCATTATACATATAAACCCAGTAGTTTATATATATTCTAAATCAATAGTTATATGAAAACAAACGCTCTCGAAAACAAAATAAATAATAATAGATGGTGTTCCGTAGTGGACCGCAAAGTTTACATGGTAATACAAACCTATTTTTGCTGCTGGTGACCCTTTCATATACATGTTACCTAGACGCAAATACGACTTTTGGTTTGGTATGAAATTTATAGGTTAGTTTCAATAATGTACGGTAACAATTAATTATATGAAATGTATTGGAGAAAAAAAAATTAAAGGGATATTTAAAAATAATATTAGCACAACTTGTGTCTGGTTTTTGGAATGCAAACAATTTTTTTACAGAGTTTAATTAATATCTTATATACTGAGAGAACAGAACAGTAAAAAACCTAATAATATTTTTTTTACTACGACTGTCTAACTTTGAGTGACCAAATATTTTAATAGACACATCTAAAACCAATCAACTCTGCATAATATTTTCTGACACTGAAATTCGGACAAACGACCCTCTGCTTAAAAGTAGAGAAGGCAGTGTTAAATTCAAAGATGCAAGAAGCTTATTGGATCATTGATCTGACGCAAACTAGACGCTCAATTTCAATCGGAACGTAAACTTTTTAGCACCAAAAGAATCGTAAACATGCCCTTTTGCGTTAAAAATAAAGCAGGGAATCCAATTAGATGCTCACCGGTAGTTTTCAATGGATCGCGTTCACCAACCCGAATGCAATACGGCCGAGACACCGACACAGAAGCTTTACAACGCGCGTTAAATCGCAACCGGCCGATAAAACTGTTATAAATCGATTCCGCCAGGTTAAAGAATTAAATGGATCGTAAAAATTAATAGGTCTCTGTCGCGCGGGACGAATCGACGGGGCACCGGCGGAATGGTACTTCCCACTTTATGAATTACTTGGGAACTTTATGACGGCTTTGTCAGCGAGGATTTTTTCCTTGCGTCACGTGTTGCAGACGGATGCGAAATTGGATTTTTTAGACAGAGAATGAGAGAAATATTGCGCGATAGGGGAGTATTAGGTAAAGATTGTTTTATTTACTCCGCGAAGTCCATTCCCTTTAATAAAATAGCAACATAGCCTTTTGAAAATACATTGATTAAATTCTCAGCATTTCAGCAATGGCATTCCCGTGGCATCACAAACAAAAGCATTTTTGTCACGTGACATTTTATTTTTATCTAATCGCAGCGCAGCGGTGTCACGGTAGCGGCACGTACCAGGCGCACATAAATAAAAGGAAAACATATCACTGCGGACCCTAGTACATACTGTGCATTCATGCGACCTCCTGCAGTGCTCTGCACGCCTGGTGGAGCAACTACTGAAATGGCGAATGAAATGTTTATAAAATATGCATAAATAGGGGAAATTTTAAGTCATAAATGCCTTTGTGTTTGAAGACGGTTTCGTAGGTATTTATCGCTAAAATTCTCAGAATAAGGTACGAGCCATAATATGAAGGTCAAATGTGAAATATGAGCTTACGGCTGTGAGCACTTCAAATACCATATTAGAAAAGCGAACTAACTGTACATTGTCGTGTAAGAGAAAACTATTAAACTGTTGATATTTCATAAACCAATGTAAAATAGAGAAACGAGTAAAAAAAAACTTATTAAAACTCGATACTAAAATCTTAAGACCATTATCCATATAATTAGGTAAGTAGTGGAAATGTAATTATGGATAGGGTTTAATAATCTGCTAGTAATTTGATGAATTGAAAGATTTCCTTCATGAGGTCTCTGGATTAAAAACAAAACTGGCAGAGATGTGATTATTCATTTAAAATTAGAAACATAATCAATGAATAAATATTTAAAATGCAAAAAAAACACAATCGGTTGATAATATTTTTAAAATGATCACCAATATTGATAGTTTTCGAATAAGTACATTCGTTTTCGGTGTTCTATTGCACGCTTTAACTATCATGTCAACCCTCAAGGCGGTCAAGCACAAGAAAGTAAACGACCGTTACACTATACAGTGTCAAGACCTCATGATACTGAAAATGGTGTCCACGAACAGGGGTGTGTCCAGACAGGGGCATAGACACGCCGCCGGCAGTCCCATAAACAAGCTCGGAACTAGAGTCTGACTGATGTTTCGGTATCGCTTTCGGACTTTTGGCCGAAATTTCAAGGTATTTTTTGGCTAACCGAAAGATTTTTAACACAATTTGGGCACTACACTGTGAAGTTATAAAATGAATTAAAAATTAATCAGAAATCATTGAACCCGATTCTGAAACTTTTCAAAAAGGACTGCATTAAAATAAGTATTTCCTTATCTTGTTACTAATTGTGCTTGGGACTAAATTATTAACTTATGAAGCGGGACTGCCTGGTGATCTAACCGCCCCTATTTAGACACTGGTATAGTTACCAAGTCAATAATGTTAAATAGGCTGATGAACTATCTGAGCCATACAGGATGGAGTGCAGGGTGAGGCAGGGTTGGCTAACTTCGCCTAAGCTTATCAATCTGTATATGAACTCATTGATCATCGGACTTAGCAGTATGCCAGTCAGATGTCATATTAATAATATCTGTGTCAACAACATAAGCTGCGCCGACGATATGGTGCTGCTGGCTCCGACGGTCAGTGCTCTCAGAGAACTATTAGCTACCTGCGAGTCTTATGCTGAACTGCATGGTTTAGTTTGCAATGTAAAAAGTCGGAATTTATGTTATTTAAGTCGGGTAACAAGTGTCCTTCTGTTGTCCCCCCATAATGCTTAATGGGACAGCTCTAAACAGAGTCAATCAGTTTAAACATCTTGGACATTATGTTGCTGATGACTTAAAGGACAATATAGACATTGAAAGGGAGTGCAGAGCATTGTCTGTCAGGGATAATATGTTGGCAGCCTGTAGGTCAAATACACCCAAAAATCATACAACGCTCTGCGTATCCAATACAACAATGACTTCAGGGCGTTGTTGGGGCTGCCCCGCTTCTGTAGTGCCTCGGAAATGTTCAAAGCAGCACGCACCGCTGGCTTTCACGCCTCCTTGCGAAAAAAAATAACGTCTTTACTACAGAGAGTTCGGGGCAGTCCTAACAGCATCCTGAGGGTAATCGCAGATAGGTACGACTGCCCTATTATGTGGCACCTAATAATGTTAAATCAAAATTAATTATTTTATACTAACATAGTTCGTAAGTTGCTACTAACACAATTGTGGATCTTGTTGTCCTAACATAAAGAATTTTATTATTATAATTGGGCCTTTGTGTTATTGTAATGATTGATTGATTCAGAACCAATACTAATTCATATCTCATGCTTAGTGGCACAAAACAAGTGAGATGAAAGCATTGTAAATATTAGATTAAAAATAAAGTCTTTAAATAATTAGGATCACGATCACCCTTCTGCAATTGACATTAGGTTACGATATGTATTTAATTAATTAATAAATAAAAATGATACCATTTATTTCATATACTATATAGAATAATAAAAATGAAGATTTGCTAAATTTCGACTTTCGACTGAAGTTTCGACTTCGGCCGAATAATGAACACACTGTCGATGCGACACTACTTGGAACGAATGGACGGCACGGTCACGACAAGCACCTTGAGCGTTCGCCTTACACGGTTTTTCTTCATAGACAACATGTTTGGCTTTATGTTTTCTTTTAATACTTAACTAGTGTTGCGAAATATTAGTAGTCAGTATAACATCGATACTTGATGCTTGTTTTCTCATATTCTGGGTGTGCTATTTCATAATGAAGGTTGACTCTCTACATAACAGCTCTGAATAATGAACGGATCTTGTACATACGATCAGAATTGGCGGAGGCTTGTTTTAATTGTTTGCTGATATGGAATTGTTAGTATTTAATTTCACTATCAACTGTAAAGCATCCATCAGATTGCAAGATTCTGTAATTAGCTCATCTGACCAATATGAGCTGACTTCCAAATTATCGATAGCTTCTTTAGATGTTGCAGCACTACCATTCCGTACTTCATATTATATATTTATATTTTGCCTGGAATTTTCATGTAAGGAACAGAAGGGGTATTGCATGAACGCATTATTAAAATTATATTCCGTGGAAATTTCTATTACTACACATATTTGCCTGTCTGTTTCCTTCACATCTTATGTATTGTTACATGTTATACCTTCTCAACCTATTTCCTTTGAAGGGTTATCTTTTTGACAACTTTGCGAATAATTAATTTCACATACACATTCACAAAATCGATATACAGAGCCCCCAGGCTTTATTCGTATTTAGGTTACAATGGCTGACAAGATTGCAGTCGTTTCAATAATAGCTTATAATTATAAAATTTGCTATTACCTGGACTAGAAGTCTTTGGAACTTATGTTAGTGTTAGTTCGCCGTGTCTAAATCAACTAAAAATAATTATATGGACAATCAATTAACCAGCACCTCACGTTGACTTAATCGCTTGGTCATCTCGAGCGCCAGAGGTCGTAGGTTCGATTCCCACTGGGGACAGACAGCTTTGTACTATAAAAGTTAATCCCGTTCTGGATGTCATATTTGTGAATTATCCTATCTTTAATTCCCATAACACAGGAGAATATTCTAGTTTGGGATTAGAAGAATATTTGTGTATGAACATTTATGTATATGTAATTTTTGATATTTATCTATAGTTAATATCAGGACCTTCTTTAGGTTAAAGTGTCATTCCTATTGCATCGGTTTAGTCTCTCTATACGATGACTCATCATTGGCATCCTCATTTGTGTTTATCGTCTACTGTTTGACTTTTGCCTTTCCTTAATGTGCATTACCTCACTCGGCCCTCTTCCAATGATTCATTCCAAATTAAAAGATGTATTACTAAAGATTAAGTGTCAAAACTGTCTCAAATTATGATTGCCCTAAAAAATCTTTTCATGTTCAAAATTTTATTTCTTAAAAATCCTGATCTGGGTCACAATCAGCAGTCAACAGTGACATTTCGTGGTTTAATTCTTGATCCTTGGGCTCTCTTAAATAATTCCTTTCGTTTATGTCTAAAGGCGGGCTTACGATAAAAAGTGGAGTCAACCAAGCGGCGGCGGATGAGTCGCGTTTGAATAATTTACACCTAAAGACGTCGAAGTGACGGTATACCTTTTTAAGCCTCCGTTTTTATAAAAATACGCTTAATATTTCACTATTCCTTATCTTACTATGACTAAAGTCTTAAATTGTTTAACGTTTGGTTTTCGGGGATGAATTTGTAACGTGGTTTGGTCATATCTTGGCATCGCGGCCTGTCACAAAGCATCTTCTTTATTTGTAGGCACGTCGCTGTCACTTTTTATTGCCTCTGTGTTTCGCGGTTTCATTTTTAAATGGTTTTTAATTCATGTCTTTTTGGCTCATGGGTGTTATCAAAAATTTATACGGATGCTAATATGTGAACTGAAATGTTAACATATGAAATATAAATGATACCTTATTTTTGCCTAATACAACTGTCAATTTGGATGTGTAATAAATAATAATATAACAATCATCAAAATAATAATGTATTCCAATCCATAATCACAATATCACTATAATTATTTAACTAAACATGATGATGATGAAGGTCAAATAACAATAATATTAAAACTATAATGATTTGAACTTATTACTAGATTAGAAGTAGTTATTTTTCTTAGATTATTAGATGCAATGTTGCCACTTTTTACCCTTTTTATGGTTCCGCACCAAAATGGTAAAAACGGAACCCTTTTCTGCACATCTGCTTATTTCACCAACTACTAATGCTATCGACTTGAAATTTGGAATTTAACGCTTGCCTAACTTTATTCGAAATGAAAGAATTAAAAATATATTTATTATCGCAAAATAGCAAAGGAGAAAATTCTAGTTTAGACTAGACAAGTTTAATATTTATTTATTTATTGTTATTAAAAGGGGCCTAATTGGGGGGATTTCATATAAATGACATCATTCTAAAATGGGTTAAGAGGCACCGCATGTATATCAAGCGATTTAATAAAAAGCATAAAATATGCATAACGCTAAACATTCTTTTCTCTCAAGTTCCAATTTCCTGTGCACTCCCATGCTATAGGGCTATAGTTGCTTAAAGAATAAGAATGCATAAGAGTAAAAATGCATCTTATTTTCCACGAAGATAAAAACGTATAAAACCAAATTCTTAAAACTTAGAATATCAAAATCAAAATATTTATTTTCAAAATTGGAATACATTATTCTCTTTTTGACGTCAAATTCTGCCTAAAACTACTCCACTTCCACCTGTATAACCGAGGGGAAGAAGTGGCAACAAACCCAACGGCACAGGGCCCTACCTACCTTTGATTTATCTTATCCATTACAATCATTAAGTCTACCTATGCTGAGCCATCAAGCACTCCATGGACTTTTATCATTTAAGTAGTCATCTAACTTATAGTAGGCTTTCTTGCACAGATTAACTTTTATAGAAGATTTAAATTTTTGTTCAGATAAGTTAATAATTTCATTCGGAACCTTATTGTAGTAACGCACGCACAGCCCCACAAAATAATTATAAATAAAATATATACATAAAAACATGTATAGATTTGGTGTGTAAAGGTGGTAAAGGTTTCTGTCTACGTCAATGGAACTGCCTCCCATACAAATAAATAAAAAAAATCACGTCTCATCTCGTTCAAGTCGGACGTAATTACCGTAACAAATGCAAGCGATGCGGGCGTAAAATTTCATTACTGTCAAGCGCTGGCACCATCCATCAATCTGTCAAATGATTGATGACATGTTAAAAGTTCTTTAGCCTTAAACGCCTGTTTGTTAAACATTGGTATTTTTCCCCTTTCGATTAAAGATACTAAAGATTGACCTAATATATACAGGTTGTTAGCAGTTCTTAAAAAAAATCTTACACTCTTGCACCAACCAATATTAAGTGCTGTCAATGTATAGGATCAGGTTTCACGATTGTGGTACTTAACACTTGCTTAGTAATGTATCTACTTACTTTATACTTATAAAGGTTATTATATATGTTCGTGGCGGAACGGGTAGCTCTCGTACTGCCATGCCGGAGTGTCTATCCGTTATCTAGTAACCATAACACAGGTTCTGCCTAGGTTGGGACTGGATAATTGGTGTGAATGTCTGATATATTTATTTATTTATTTTTATTATTTACCAGTATTCTTAAATGTCCTACACAAACACTACTTGGGGTTTAGGTTGTTAACAGCTATTAAGAAAACAAGTCTTACTCACGGTACAACCAATAATTAGTTGTCAATATCATCATCATCATAATATCACCGGACTCGTTGTCCCACTAGTTTTAATCTTGTATTCCGACTACTAAGTCCCACTGATAGCAACAACTGCATCTTGGACTCGTGACATCGTGGACAGAACACAAAATATCCACTCCCGAATTCCTATAGCTTCATCGCCACGAACGTCGCCGTCAGTATGGTAGCTAAAACATCGGTTTAAAATGAGATTGCCTAGATAATGATAGTAAATTAAGTTTGTTTCAGAACTTTCGCAGCTTTTACATATCAAATGATTGAAAAACGTCATATTACTTGTCAGTAAGAAGCGCCCGATATTTTTGCGCAGTTGCATTATCTACACGCGGAAACACCAGGCACTCAATATCAAGTCACTTCGTGGTATGAATTATTTTTATTTATTAAATTTTAATAAATATTTGTTTATAAGAAAATTAGTAACAGACTTATATACATATATAATACTCATGCCTTGGTTCCAGAGGGGTAGGCAGAGATGATGTATCACCACTTAGCGTAATCCTGACACAACTCATTAGCTTCACTCACTTCCATCAACCTTTTCATTGACATCCTTTTATTCATCTCATTGCGGCCCCCAGCCTTTTTGATGACGTCACCAATTTGATCCTTGAACGTCCTCCTAGAACGACCTCAGTAGTTCCTTCTACATTAGCGCTGTAAACTTTTGTCACTCTTCTTTCACTCAGTTTAATTCAAAATTAATAAACACAATGTATTTAGGTGGTAAAAGCAAACAAAGCAATTCTGTTATCACTTTTCGCTTGAATAGTTATGCTTCGTACATACGATTTGCCACGTTCGCGTACAGTAGACAGGCCACATAATGTATGACCGACGTGGCCGTCCGTTGGGGGAAATCATTTTCGCATTGCACAAACATCCTAACATTGTGGAGTGGAAAACTGTTGCTGTGTGGTGAAATAACAAGCATTTCAATAAAATATACCTGAGATGTGAATTCGCTAATTTGAAGGATCAATAAATATTTAAGCCTTTCAACCGATTTCATTACCGACACTTTCAAAACTTGAAGAAACAACATCAGATCATCGTTTTCAACAGTACATCTCGCGTGTAATACAACAGAATTATTCGCCGTTCTCGCTCCCGAAATGTTTTCATTGTACAGACACGCAAAGTTATAGTTTTTATTTATTAGTTAGACAGATAGATATTATTATATTCATATTTAGATATTAAATAAATATTTACACCATTAAGGTGTCAATTGAATGTTTTTTTTTTCCTCGGGGCTCCATTTGTACACCCCAACCTCACCTATATCTCGGAAATAACCCTGGAATGTCCATATTAACATAAACATTTCATCGCAAGTTCATAAATGACACTTCCTAATTATGATACCTGATTAAATAAATAAATATGTAATAAATAAAAATCTCAGACATTCACACCAATTATTCAGTCCCAAACTAGGCAGAGCCTGTGCTATGGTTACTAGATAACGGATACACATACTTAAATAATATATAAACATCCAGGATTTGGGTACAAACAGTCACATTCATCATACGAACATTTGCCCCTAGCGGGATTCCAACCCGCAACCTCCGGCGTGGCAGTTCGGGAGCTACCCCGTTCCGCCACGGAGGTCCTCGAAATATTTTGTATTTTGTTATAATGTAATTTGACCTCTATGTATTCGTGACATGGCATAATATTCCCTGTATCCTGCATAATGATATCTACTACACTTTTAGATGCAAATGTCATAACTCATTTTGTTTAAAAACTTGTCTCACAAAAGCGAATGCTCATAATTCGCTCGCTGGGGACTCTATGTGCACAAAAATTGCCAAAAAAATGAGTGAAACCTCATTCGCCTCACATTTCCGGCGTCAAAAGTGCAGCGTTTGCATTCATCGTGTTTTGCTTTCATTCCCTTATGGCATTTTATTTGAATTTCATAGAGGGAAATTTATATGAGAAAACTGCAATTGCTTACAGCAGATTTCATCAGGCGCAGGCAAGTCCTTTGGAGTCGTACGTTAGACTGAAAAAAGGTAAACGTAATATGAATGTGTAGGAACTATCGAGGACATGTTTGGGGTAAAAAATATTAAATGGTAAAAGATTCTTCTTACCATTTTTATTTTATTTTAATAAAATGACGTTTACTAATATATTTAAAATTACAAACATTTAAAATCCTGTCCCCCTAATTGTTTTGAGCAGTATGTATAAACAAATAATGGTTTACAGCAGTATGTATAAACTAAGACTGTGGTGACATTATATATTAAATAACGCTAAAACTGCTTCCGTTGGGGGTGTAACCACGGGAATCGTTGAAAAGACTCACAACGTTATGGTTTGCACCAACCAATATTTTGTCCCCAATCGACCACATTGTATCAACCGATATTCTTTGCTACTGTGATAAATGTTCAACCCAAGCCTTAAAAAGACATACAAAGTTGCCCTCAAATTCGATATGAAACATTGTTCCATATTCGGGCACAAGCAAAACCACTAAAATGTCGCAGAGCTTTAACTAAGCTATCTGTAAAAAACCACTGCCCTATTTCAATTTATGAGGGAGACTCCTACCTGTGTGTACGCTTTAATATGCGCTAAATATAAACCGAGTCGACTAACAACTGATAGGTTCCTAACGGTACCTATCCATTTACTAATTTCCTCTACTGTTTGTAGAAATGGGAGTATCATCTTGTGAGGGAGGGTGTAGTTTAAACCCCCCCCCCCCCCCACACACACATACAAACACAACCCACCACACACCAAAATAAACACTCTGAGACACTCTAGCTTAGGCCCCAGCAGAAAACCAGCGCCTTCCGGGTTGCAGTACTTTGCTGGGGAACTGTCTCTTTATCAGCATAATAATTTTAAGCTAGTGTAACAAATAATCTTAATGTAATTTATAAATGTATGTATATATTTTTTTTATTATCGATGGGTTTGCGCTTGACCTCAATCTCACCTGATGGTAAGTGATGATGAGGCCTAAGGTGGAGCGCGCTTACCCAGAAGATGCCTATTCACTCTTCATTTAAAAAGATCCAAATTGTAATTGTCCGTACAATTGTACAGATTAATGAGAATGAATGTAATTTGTATGTTGTGATCGTGAATAAATATGTTTCCTTTCTTTCTTTTTTTTTTAACCTCGGAAGAGGGCGCCTTGACCCTGTTCGACGATTGAGCATCATCGCGAAACCCTCACTGTTTTCAAAATTAATTAATTGCAGTAAGGAGTTGCAGCTAATCTGCCTGTGATTTCTGTATATAAATGTTTTGGTGTATTTATTATTATCTATGTACTCTGAGTGAACTAGTGAAATGTTGTGGACTGTACGAAAAGAATGGTTTTCAACAAATAAAATCAAGGAAATTACTAAAGTAGCAGATTCGAATGTTGTATAAGCTATAGCATAAGGTTTTATGCACATTCAGCTCAGATATGCAGTTGAATCCACAAGAGCGCGGGGCAGCACGCTCAAAATATTAAAAGCAGAAATAGCTTGCTGCCGCGGACTATCCGCCGATCAGAGTGGAGCATTCGCGGTCCGCTCATGTTTCTCAGTTCGGCGGCTGTCCACGCTATTGCATGTGTATCGATTCATATAAAGCTACAGTATATGAAACAGAGTGGGGAATTAGCAACGGATTGACCGATGGACTGTTGCCTGTAAGTTACCTAAATCTAAAATATAGAGAAACGTCATTTACCTGCTTCTTCGAGATCATACATATATTCATATTCATTTATTTGTATTATAATTATACAGATAAATGAATATGAATACATGCAGGTAATTCAGGCAAATTACATGTATCTAATATGTATGCAATATCTAAGAAATACACGACGAGGGGAGACAATAAAAAATCTAGATATTTAGGTAGTACGTACGGCGAGGTCGTCGGAGTTAGTGTGTTGGTGTTAATGTCATGCTGGGCAAGCATAGTAGGTCTCGCAGAGTTATACGCCGGTGGCATTTGAGGATATGCGAATTTGCTATTTACATCATCAGCATATCGCACAGTATAATGTTGGATATAGGCCAGGTGATCGAGGCGACGACGGGCAGACGAAATTAGCAGTAGAAACTCCTTACCGCCAGATGCAGTGGGACGCATCCCCCTGCCGGCGGCTAGCGGTAGAGGCGCAGAACTAACTGACCGCGATTTAGAATTTTTATTTTAATGACACGTTTCTGAGCACAATTTTAGCGCCCCTGCCACGTCACGGCCCGCCCATCAATAACGCTTCATCTCGCATATTGGACGGAAAATTCAATAAAATGTTATCACTCCATTTAATAGTTTTCAGTCCGCTCGTCGGCCCCATTTGTTGCCAATCGGTGCGTTTTCCAAATTTGCATTGTTTAAACATTTATTAAGTTAACTATACTGAAAATACATGAATGGGTATCCATAGACCATATCACAAAGACGAGAGACGAAAAACAGCGTATATCATAGTCTGAAATTCGACTTTGTGCAAGCTGGAGTGACGAACACTAGTTTATTTTGTTGGAGCGTTGTTAGCTGGTAGTTCCATTCGTTCAAATTGTAGTTCAAAGTATGAAATGGAAAACAAAACAGTCGACAAAAAAAATGACGTGTATAAATGTACCAAGTGTACTCATAAATGATTATGACTTTTAACGCGGATGAAGAAGAAAAAAGCTAGAAGTGCCTGGATACGGCGTGGTGACTTTATTGAAAATTTGTGTATGTATGATGCATGTATATAAGAACATTATGCACAGTGAACAAAAAAATGCTGGCCAGAAAAAAAACTTGTCATGTTGGCTTTATGACAGTTAGAGTAATCATTTTTTATGATTTTTTTGAAACAAAACCTTGATCAAGTTACAAAATGAGTTAGTGCAAGAGGACAAGAGTTCGTTCAAGGGAACAAGATCTTGGTGCGCTCGTATGGAGCTGAGATGTTTGTTCACAGTTAACAATATCTTGTTTAAATCAACAACAAAAAATTATATTCTTTTCGTTTACCTTTGTTTTTTTTTAATAGCTAACTTAACCAGTGAACATTAGATAAACATCAGTGGCTAATAAGATCTTGTTCAAATCAACAATTGTTTTTTACTATATGTAGGCATATACAATGTTTGATATACGATCCCACGGAACTTTTACGCAATTGTAAAACTCAATCGTCCGAACAGACATAATTCAATCATGAACTTTAAAAGTCACCCGACTCCACAAAGAAATCGGAGCTAGAAATTCCGAAACCCTTGAAAGAAATGCAGCTGAGGGGCACGTCTTACAAATAACGGGGGAACCTTATTGTACACCACCTTCAAAACCAGACGTCCTAATCGACCCTTTAGAAATTCCAACTAACGGGAAACTCAAATTTCCATAACAATAAAAATGTGATCCGAACATCTACAAATGCCTGTGCGATATTCACGGATCATAAAGTCGCACTCGCTCCTGAATAGCGCGTCTGAAATAACTTGAGCCCTGTGATTTAACCACGAACCCCGTCTTTGCACTTATTAACAGAAGATTAAAGGGGGTGAGGGATATCAAAGTAATTTGGTTGCGGAGTTCGATGTCGCTTCTTGTTAGGCGATGCCGTTTTGTGGCCACCGGGTTCCCCCCATTAGTTAAAATGATATTTGTAGTGACGACAGTTGAATTGTTTTAAGTGGTTTATTTCATCTACGATAGCGGAGTTTTTCATTTTATAAAAGGAATTATCCGTTTTTATTACCTACTACGATTTAACTCTGCTGACATTTATGAGAATGCATGGATGAAGGAAAATATGATGGAGCTCGCACTAGTCTCTACTGCGTACAAAATGGTATGTATGGCAGCAATTTTGTCGTCATATTTTTTTTCCGGGCTGCATATTTTGATGAATACAATTTCACCAAGTCCGTGAGTGTACAAAACTATACAAATGTAAACTTTCAAAATCGACACTGGCTTTCATTCTAAATAAGTATGTTTTTTGTCTATATGGTTTTATTCCATTTTCCCTTGTCTGGCAACAGACAAGTGTATGTGTGTTTGTATATATTAGTGTCTGTTATTATATTTTATAATATAACTAATAAAAGAAATAGGAAGTGTATAATTGTAAAGAGAAAAATGTAAATAAGGTGCTTAAAAAGGTGCTCATTAAGTACCATATTAAAATAACGGAGATCTTGCAAGTGTATAAACACCATTGATTTTGGACTTCATGACTATATAAATTAGGTCAGAGGATTTTATAACCTTTTTTGTTATTCCCCTTCATATGATAAGATCTTGTTCAAATCAACAACAAAAAAAATTCTTCAGTGTATCCTTTTCTTTTACTAAATATTTATGATTATTTCATAATTGAGAAGTACGAGTAGCATATGCAAAAAGGAGTTATCGTAGACCCCTGGCTGACCCCTATAAAAGTAATGAAAAATCAAACTTTTGTTAGCGCCAGCTGTTTTGGCTGTGCTACCTCTCAATTATGAAATAATCATAATGTTTAGCAAACGAAAAGAATACACTAAAAAACAATTTGTTGATTTGAACCAGATTTTGTTAACCTTCAGGCAGGGTTTGAGACAATATAGACTTTAAATATTTTCAGACAGTTGTGCAGTTGGCTTTCTAACTTGAAATGTAAGTATGTCACTTCGGACTATAAGTGGGTGTAGCTAAATAGCTTCTGCTTGCATTTGCATATGTGTATGTAAACATGTACAAATAGATGATGACTGTATACACTGTAAAATATGGTCAATTTGAAACGTGTTCATATAACATTAATAAACATATTTTCTTGTATTGTGACTTTTTGTTGACTTTACCCAAAAACCGCAACCCTCAAGTGAATTACCTATTGGAATGTCGATGAAGTTGATCGATATCTATAAGATTCAAGAATCACTGTCACCGGAGTGATCCAAGATCTTATAATAAATATGTCAGACATTCACACCAATTATTTCCCGTTCCCTCACTGCTGAGGATCGCGACCGTATAAAATGCGCCTCCACGCATAGCGGTCATTGGCCAGCCGCACTGCTTCATATAAGGATTCGCCAGCCACCCTCCTCACCGGGTCTGACCACCTCGTCGGAGCTCGTCCTCTGGCACGCCTGCCCTCCACTTGTCCCAAGATGATGAGAATAAATATATAAACATCCAAGACTTGGGTACAAACATTCATATTCATTATACCAACATTTGCCCCTAGCGGGATTCGAACCCGCAACCTCCGGCGTGACAGTCCGAGAGCTACCTGTTCTGCCACGGAGGTCGTGGTCGTCTTATATCTAGACTATTTACATAGCATCATTCAGTTATTATTAAAATGATAGTAAACGACACGAGAAAGCACACCGACTCTGTATTTATGAACAAGTATTTAAGGAATAATACGAAAATATGAAATGAATAACATCCACATCTAACGCGCCCTGTTTTTGCTCAGGGGAGTCATCAGTTACGACTATCCGGAGCTAAGGGAACAATTAGTTTCCTAGTTATGAACTTTTGAGCCTGTCTGTTGCACGGTTCACTGTGGGGAATCACAGTACATTGTGATATTCAAGAATTTTCGGACATTGCTCCCTGATATCAAAGGCCATAACTAAATATTTGGATTTTATTTGTAGATTTTTTATGTTAAAGTAAAAAAAAATTACAGGATTATGCTCTTCAAATTGAAGAGGTGCTTTGATGGAAGCAGACATGAAGAAGAAATAGCAAAAAGGTCGTTTTAAAATTTGAGCGAGCTGCGTTTCTCTAAGTGTTTGAGGTTCGCTGTCAGGTTTAACTAGAATAAATTAAAAGCAAGTGAAATATGTATAATACAGTTATTAAGTAATTACACTCATCAAATAAATAATAAAAATATAATTATTTTATAGAAAGTTTACAGCATGTCCAATAGAAAATACCATACAAAACAAACAAAAATTACATAATAATCTAATTATAATGTTCGTCATTTTACAAAGTATCTACGAGTTAATTTTAACATAGAGGAAAGAAAGCTACTAACAGATATTAAGCAGATAGAATTAAGAGTGTATAATCTGAAATTAGGGAGGAATAATCTAAATGAAGACAGCGTGGTCTCTAATAAGTTGTTTGTGTAAAAAAGAGTGTAAGTGAGAGATAAGATGTATATTTGAATGCATGTAGATATGTGTGGAATTTAATAGCGAAGACATCAGTATGTCAGTTTTCTATTTGATCATCTGATCTGAATCACGAAGTTTAGATGTCAAGTAATTTTGACCATCTCCCTAAACCACCTATTTCCTTACAGAACTATGAAATTCTCACCAAAAATTTTGATCTCCATACAACGTCAGTGTTGCCCGCAATAAAGAGTAATCTCCAGCCACGAAGTAGGTCAGTGTGGCAGACGAGATCCCTTGTCAAATTAACGCTTCCCTCTGTCTCGGCGTGACAAACGACGTGGGCATAATAAAAAGTTGCTCATGAATGTTACCGCTGAAAATAAAGGTATTTTCGCCTGCGTTTCAGACATGGAAATTAGTGTGAAAAAATTATTATAAGGCTATGTCATTTGTATGCTAACTATATAGAGTATAATGTGTATGCAAAGTTGCATCTAACACAAACCTGAGGTCTTATTTCACAAGGAAGCCATAACTTATCACACGGTCATAGAAGGGATTTTTGAATCGATTGGCGAATTAAGTAACCTACTTCAGCGTAAGTTGATTGGTAGGTAATCAACTATTAAATTAATATTCAATTATTATTATAATTTTTTTCCTTCGCCGAAAGACACTATTTTTTCTTATTTGTACTGCTCTGTTTACAGAAGAAAGCCTCGAAGTGTTTTGGAAATTGACGAAAAGTCAAACTGGTTTTCTACAATTATTCGATTGATGAATTCTAATCCTTAAATTGGCGATGAAACTCCAGCTTCACCTCTTGTTTGTTCTTCCAGAAGGTTGCCAATACCATTTGCGGCTTTCTTTAGTTGCAGTGTAAGGTACGAGTACATGTCTGGGTTTGAATCATAGACCTCAACAACATGCTGCATGTGCGCTATGAACTAGATTTTTATTAATTCTTACCTAGAAAAGTTAATAAAAATATCAAGTAATTAGTAACTCGAGCCAAATTGGTCTGAAACTCTACATCATAAAATTACATCATAAAATGTTGTGTAAAAGCAATTTGAGCTAAACCTCTTAGCAAAATAAACAGTATTAATCTCAGTATAAGTTGTGCAGTCCACTACATCAAACTTAAGAGCATTAAATTTAAAAAAGACCACACGAGCTCCAAACTTGGCATCGCGCCAGTCACTGGCGGCCTCGTGATTTCTGGAGGGCTTAAACATGGAAGTTCAATGGAGAATCCATTTCTTATTAAACTGGTCAGTAAAGCTAGCAAACGTGTAGGGTATCAAATCAGTGAAAACAGAAGATTTGAATTTAAAATAATATAGAATTACTATATATTCATACTACACTGATTGACATGCCCAGGGTGGGACGCCCCGCCGCCAGGTAGACAGACGACCTGAAGAATGAGACCGGAAGCGGCTCGATGCGCAGGGCGAAGGACCGGATGTGGTGGCGTTCATTGGGAAAGGCCTGTGTCCAGCAGGGGCTGAGGGCTGACATGGTGATTCACACTGCGATAGAATAACATAAAGAAAGTCTTTATTCAACATTGGAAGACAATAGCAAAGATTACTAGATATTATTACGTAAAGCGACACTCACCTCCTCCCGCCAGTTTATAGTCGTCCGAAAAACAGAGCACGGCTGGCAGTACGAAGCTTTCGACGTTTTCAGTTAGAAAGAGACGCACTTATCTTGTTGACGTACAACGTTATCCCTCCCTTGATTGCGCTGGGTGCAGCCGGCTAGCCCTATTATTATTTACGCGCACACATAAACCTGTACGGACAGACCCATGTGCCTGTAATAGTAGTAGGTGACTAAATCTGTTCGCTTGGATGGAGTGTCGGGGATGTGACAATAGGCTAATAGGTAACTGTTATGTATGTGGATATCCACGTTATCAGTCACGTGATATGGCGGCTGCGACCCCACCTTGTACCTCGGAATAAAAGTTGTATGCTATTGAAGCTAGCGTATTTGATTGTTTACTTCGTGAGTGTATAATTATATTAATTATATATGTATAATTAGTGTAATAATTCACTCTTTAGTTTCCCAATATATAACAAGTGGCGACGAGGATAGGATTCGAACCTGCGCGTGCAATCACTATAAGGCGAAGGCGAAGTAAAACAATCAAACATGCTAGCTACTCAGTAGCATACAACTTTTACTCCGAGGTGCAAGGTAGGGTCGCAGCCGCCACATCACGTGACTGATAACGTGGATACCCACTTAAATAACAGTAACACTGATTTTATACATTGCCATGTATGTTAATTATCGTATCCCTATCCAAATCTCATAGAACAGCAGAAATCCCAATTTGATATTAGGGAAGTAGCTATATGAAATTTTTATTATATACCAGTCAACTGCAGGATGTAGACTCTCCCAAGGCGCGCCACTGAACCCGACTTCGGTTCTCCGCACTCAGTCATTGCCAGCCGCCCTACGAAGATAATTTATGATGTATATATCTTTAGTGTTAACTGGTTATGTTAGTTACTATTACTTTTTTTTAAAATCAGGGCAATTTGTTCATTTGAACAAGGTCTTGTTAACCTCGAACAGGCATCTTAACTCCATACGAGCGCACTAACTACTTGTTCTCTTGAACTGACTCTTGTCCCCTTGTACTAACTAAAGTTGTTAACTTGATCACAGCTAACATATAGCAAACAAGACTAAATACCACTTAGTTGACCAGATTTTATTTCAGTCTGTAATTGAAGAAAGGTAATTAAATCCTGCAGTTGAATCAATAGCATTAATAATATGAAATACAGCTCACTGTATTCACTGTACCTACTGTAAAATACATGCTGAGTAAGCCTTCCATTCTACTAATCTTGGAATCCCAATTCCGAGATTAGTAGAATGGAAGGCTTGCTCTGCAAGTATTTTGGGAAAAATTACTCATACCAACTTATAATGAGTTCAACACTAAACTCTGATAGAATAATGCTGATAAAAGAGTTCTCATCGATAAAAATATATATTTTTAGCAAACTCACTTCCACCGTCCAGCTTTATTTGGTTTATGCTCGAAGTATTACCGGCTTGAATCAAACACTTGATTCCCCGAGCGCCACGTTATTTTGTATTCAGTTTCCATATTTTCATATTCCGTTTGAAAGATTTTAAGAATGCTCATATATTTTTCAGTTATAGTTTAAGTTTATTTTATAAATAGAGTTTTGGCTGGTGTTGGGGAATGAAGTACCTACTGTTTTAATTGATACATCGATCGCCTTTTGTCCTTGTGTACGGTTTGTGACCAATGACCTAGGCTTTGGAAGTTTTAGCCTGGGATTACGCAAGTGTACGTGTAATTGTAACATAAAAACAATATTGGAATATCTTTATATAATTATTGACTTTGATAAGAGAAAACACCATCATCGTCATCATCATATCAGCCTTAAGACGTACTCTGCTGGACATAGGCCTTCCCCAATGAGCCCGGTCCTCCGCCCTCCGCGTCAGCCGCTTCTGGTCGTTGGTCCATCTGTCAGCGGGGCATCCCACCCTGCGCGTCTCAGTCGGTTCTGCGATAGATGTAGCACTTCAGCTTGCTAATCCGTTCGACTTTGTCGTTCGTGCGTTCTTCGTCGGATCTCCTCATTACGTTAGTTAAAGGACTTCGACGAATGAGGAACGCGGTGAGGTAGGAGAGAACGTCAAACCATAGAATACTATTGTCAAAAATCTAATTGCAGTGTTGCTATATGTGACTATTACATTTCTCCGACGGTCCTCCCCCACTGTAGGTATAGGTAGTGAGTGTTGCTGGCAACGTCTAGGTCTAGCAATGTTACGTATTCTACGTTTTACGATGACCCAAAGAAAAGACTCGAAAAGGAAATATATTCAATTGAATGAGCGAAACGTTCATGCAATAACGTTCCAAAAGGCTATTCCAAAAATAGCAGAAAGCTAAAATGTCCAAGAAACCGTTTGACCGACTTAAATAGCTTTGTCAGACCAAAGTCAGCGTTCGACAGAGGACTGTTAGTCTTTAATACCCCTCATTACAAACTCCACAGAATTCCATTGCCTTCATTACGCAAAGCGACGAATAAGGGATTCCGCCTAAAGAAATCGCGGGTTCGCAAAGGGAAGCAACAAAAAAATAATGTCGCTCCAAATTGAATCATTTGTAATATTCATTCTTTTTCACTCTTGCTTCTGTGGACGCTTTTCAGGAGTTTGTGGCGTTGAAATATAGGAATGCTGGAAGTGATTGGTAATTAAAATATCTACTGAACAAATGAAAGACAATAAGAATTCGACCATGTGGTAAGTATAAGCTAAATCGCTTCTGCCGTGCATTTGTGAAAGCATGTACCTACAAATAGATGACGACGAATAATTTGACACGTGTTGGTATTACATTAATAAACATATTTGCCTGTACTGTGATTTTTTGTTGACTTTACACTACTACAACCAACACCGCGACCTTTAAGTGATTTACTCATACCCATGTAGGCTAGCCACCTTGTTTAGTGCCTTTCCTATCACTGAAGATCAACGTGAGCTTATGTGTAAACAATATTTACAGGGTTATACGCGGAAACACCTGCAAGTAATGTTTGCTTCTTAAAAGTTTTATTGTCTCCGGTAAAACTTTTAATCAAAATATACCTACTGTTATAGAACTGAAAAATAAAGTTAATTTTAAATAAAATAAAATATTAAAATTGATAACACATCAGGGCCAACGGGACCACAATACTTCTGTCCCTTTGGTCATAATTAAGTTTGTTTGATTTGAACAGTAAAAGTAATTGTTAAAAATATTTGTTTATTAAGTATATTAGTCATTTTAACTACAATTTAACAGGAACCGACGGCCTAACGGCCGGGCAGACGAGTGCTGGAGTGGAGACCGCGGATCGACACGAGCAGGGTGGGACGTTCTGCGGCCAGATGGACCGACGACCTGAAGAAGGTGGCCGGAAGTGGCTGGATGCGGAGGGCGGAGGAGGGTGTGGTGGCGTTCATTGGGGAAGGCCTATGTCCAACAGTGGACGTCTTAGGGCTGATATGATGATGATGATGATCTACAATTTAACATGTTAAATTAATATTCTAGAATGTAAATCTTTATTAATACATTTCCTTGCAAAGTGACCAGTTTCACTTGTATTGTAGTTGCGGTATTGGATAGTAATCGTTTTTTAGCCTTTTTGAACAATAAATAGTCAACCCATTAAAAATCATAGTAATAATTCCATGTTCCGCCACCGTTTCTCCTTTATAAAACTCGTTTTACGATAATCAACTGTCTTCAGAAATTCGCGACGTCACTCTGTCGGACAAGGAGGAAGAATTCGTTTCTGAGTACCTTTTATTAATGCCTCGTTCCTGCTTTGCTTTTGTTACTTTCTTTGAATATTTTTGGAGGCGCGATCAAAAAGATTAATAAAGATTTGGATCTTTAACGGAGTATTATGTAATTCAAGAAATCTGTTAAGGCGGAACTCTTTTTAGTATTTTCTATACTACTGTCCGTGTTTGTTTTTACCTACAGTTTTGGATATATTTCTATGTTTTTTTTAATTCGTATGTACCTATTTAAATTACTAAACATAACAAGTTGATGTTTTTATTCTAACTTTACCTAGGTAGAGACGGTCTAATCCTTCTAATATTATAAATGTGAAAGTTTGGATATTTGGATGTTTGTTGCTCAATCACGCTTCAACCACAAATTGTGATGAAACTTGGCACACATATAGGTTAGGTCCTGGAATAAATTGGACATAGGATAGTCTTTATCCTGAAAAACATCCCATTCCTTCGGGAAATACACAATAATTTGTGGTTTTAAGTTGTCCACGCGGACGAAGTCGCGGGCAACAGCTAGTATAATACAAATTAGAACTTTATTAAATTAAAAAAAAACACGGTTAGGGTAAAAAAATGCGGCACAGTCCAGAAAACAATTTTTAAATTTTAAATACGTTTCTATTATCTTGGCCCGTCACTTCCTAATTGCAAGCAAAGCTTACTACCTACTCACTTTTCACTCACTTCTAATTGTCGTATCGATTTGCAACTTTGCACACACTTTACACTTCGTACATGTAATTTTGGTAACAATACAGTATTATGGTACTATCGAGCCATGCACTAGACAAGGCTAGAACATTTTACAAATATAACACCCAGACCGGCACCAACTTGTACAATTTATTGAACAATGTGGTCTGTCCCTAGTGGGAATCGAACCATCAGCCTCTGGCGTTCGAGTCTAACAACCAAGCCAAGGCTAACGAGGCAGTCAATCAAAGATAATATGGTTACCTTAAAATACGTGTATAAATGTACTAAGTGTACTCATATGCAATAAATGATTTTGACTTTGACTTTGATACAAAATTTAAAATATACGACTAGAAAATCCTCTTAAGTGTTAAGTGAATGCAAGGTTTCTCTTAAATGGGAATTCAGAAAATCAAAGCAATAATTAAATATCGTTTTTGATCGGTTTGTGGTACCTATAGACGATTAATTCCAATAGCTATATAGACATTTATCGGTACCAACCCTTCATCTGTAATCTGGTAGGGGAGGCACGTCCAACCTTACCTGCGGGCGGTATGATACAGCTTACTTACCGAGTGCAGGTGTGGTTGGTATTTAGAACTCTTGGTGTTGTTATGCACTCTTCTACTCGTATGTAACTTATGGTGTACGATCAGGATCACAGATATAAAACCTCTAAGCCAAGTTGTAGTAAATTCTTGGGCAAGGAGCAGGCAATCCGACTGCTTCCTCTTGTCTCGATGTAAGGGGAAATAAAACTGTCGTTTCATAGCGAAACGGGGTCGGACATGTAACTGCACCCGGCACTGGTATGTGGGGGACCCAGTTGACCCCCTCATGCCCCTCCCCCCATTTGTGGGGGAAGGTTCCCTAAGCGACGTCACGCGCGATTCCGAGGCGCACAAATCACGCGAGCTGTGCACGCGACCTGGTTTCTGTACCATGAAATTTTTAGAAGCATTATGTACTTCGTTTCTAATATCTTATCACCAAACCATTGCTGTTTCTGAAAGAGGGTGAGGTAAAATGCTTAGTACTCAGCAAGCAATTAATAGTGAATTTTTTAATAGATTGGTAGATAGTTTTTTGGAATGAAAGGGCCGGGCAACAGCCCCGCGCGATATGTCAATAGCTCTGTTTATTTTCTGGTAAACGCCTCCTTTTTTCTAATAAAAAAATACCGTTGAAATAATAACTCAGCCGTCGCGGACACAATAGATAGCATGCCGCATTCCGCTGTTTGATACACGAAACGCTATGCAAATGTAACTTATACAGTTTTTCTCTTTTTCATGATGTGCTGAAGGTTTTTTAGGGAGTATTTCGCATGTAAACGGAGTTTGAATGGTATTTTGACGTTACTTACGTGATGTTTTATGTTAGGTTTGTTTATTGCTCAATCATGTTGATTGGTTTGATTGATAGACACCCATAAGTTAAGCACAATATACAATAATTGAAAAATCATTTTGGCATAAGTTTTATGTTTATATAGGCGGAAGGGGTCACGCTACATATCACTATCTAAAGTGGAGAGCAAAGAGGTTTCATACTCGTGAATGTATGTACATGTAAATTGTACCTATACTTGGCAATAAATTATTATGATTAAATAAATAACATTCGACTGATGCCGACTGTATTCCGCCCAAACACGATTCTGTCTAAATCAGCTTCTGCCGTACCGCGAATCTGCCATATCGCGAATCTGCCGAACAACGCGCAACTCCTTTGGAGTATTAGGTGCTGTGAGATAGGAGGGCACCTCAAACGTACGTATTGCACAGCACTATTAGACAACTATCACATTCCTCAGATAGTCTCTGACTAGGTCCCTCCACTATATATGACGATCACTCGACGAGCACTGAAAAGCGCGATTTATGATAAAGACAGCGCTTACTTATGCTTTCCCTTGGGAACTAGTCAGGTTTCCGGGATAGTAGGTATCTTACTAACTTGGTACAGTTATAATCTATAACTGTACCATGTTTCATTAAAATTATGCTATGACAATATTCAGAATACCTACACACGTGTTTGATTTGAAACTTGAAAGTAACATTTATTACTTTCAGGTTTTTGATGTATTATACAGCTTATTGAATATCCTACCATTCAATAAAGTAAGAGCAACGCTTTTATTAGGTGACGATTAGGCCTCAATGAGGTGACAGTATGGCGTCAAGGAGGTGACAGAATGGTGTCAAGGAGGTGACAGAATGAAGTCAAGGAGGTGACAGATAAGTTTCAACGAGGTGGCAACTCGGCAAACCAGAAATCGTCACTGAATGGGAACTCCATATATGAATTTGTTAAAGTGAAGCGGTGCTAAATAGTCGAGCATGGGCTTTTTATAGAATTTTTATAGTTCGATGGTTTATCGTTTATATGTTTTGTCAATTTTTCCATAAGTTATATGTAATTTACATAGGTGGAACATTATTATTCAGTGTTTTCAATCTAAATTTACCCAAAGAGTGTAAAGCAAGTAACGGAACGATTTTTTAAATTGAAATAGAATTAAAATTCTTGGATACGGTTGAATTGGAATTTAGAGACACTCAGTCCAATCTGTATGGGGGTTATCAAACTATTCATGAAAACAATGTAACAAAATTAATAAACGTAGTCGGTTGAAAAGGAACACTTTTTCATCAACTCAACCCGTAAAGGTAATGGGGGTAATTCAATATGCTCACCCACTAATAACTCAAAATTAACTGATAACAATGGCGCCTATTACGCACGCGTAATAACCGGGGTCGCAAGACATAGTAGGGTTGCCACATATCCGGTAGATATGCGGACAGTCTTGATGTATGGTCTTATCAATAGAGGTAGTAAATTATTATAACCACATGCTGAAGAATAAAGATTTTTACAAACAAAATCACAATGAATGTGAGACTTTTTGACGAACGGCCGTCAGTCACCTAAAATTTGACTTTATTGCGTGGAATAGCACATACTTACATAACTTTTTCCACGTTTACTTTACGGAACTCTTAGTGCGCGAGTCCAACTCGCACATGACCGTTTTTTTCGTTTTATTTGCCTTCTCTTACATTATTCCGTGAAGATACTATACTTTCCTGTTAGACTGATGTAGTGTTAAAATTCTTAGAAATGGTAAGACGATTTGCATAGCAGTTAGACTCTGCTAGCCTTGAAAAATCGAGGATCGGCGTCTTTGGCACTGGCATGCTTAGTAAGGTTTCTATGCGGACGATGAACGATGAAGTTACTTATGTAGGTTTAATCATTAAAGATTTTGTGTGTAATTTAAATAAAGTGCAAAAATGACATTATAAGCAAATTACACACAAAACACAGTTATTTTCATAAAAGTGGAGAATGTTTTAATAGAGTTGGCAACCCTAATCGCAACCCCGTGAACGTAAGAAGTTAATACCCGGAATGGTATGCGAGGTCACACTTAATAGCCCTTATTGTTATTAGTAAGAGTTATTCGGGAGTAAGTAAGTCACTTAATTAGACGAGAATTTGTTTATTTTGTTGTTGCTTGGAAGATAACGTTAATTAATTTCGCACGAAAATTGGTATAAGACTTAACAACTATTTATTTATTAGGAGAAATCAGCTGAAGTAGCTACAAGTTCACAACACAAAGTGAACTTTGCGTAATGTTCATTAAAATTGCAAGTGCCTTAACGATAGACTCTCAAGTACGATGTTTACCATTGGGGAGGACACTGCCGTATCGTACCGCAGTCCTATCAACCTTTCTCTTATATGTTGACCACCACACAGCAAAGATACAGTTTCAAGAGAAAGAGAACCCTTGTAATTGGGCGAATGAGGTGCAATGTACTTTGGCATTTGGCTTGTTGTAATTGCCATATAAAATAAAAATACATCAAGTGGGCTAGTATTAAAAGTAATAGCCATTTTATGACACATGCATGGCAACATTAAAAACACATAAGTTTAAATTCTACATATATTCTTCATTGCACATAAATTTTTACAAAAAAAGGCATGAGCGTAACTGTTCTTTGACATTGCCGGTAAAGTGCAGGTAATAAATAGCTCTGGAAATAATTAGAACACGTATAGTAATTAAATACATATTTGTATAATTATTTTGCCTATTCGTAAAATATTGCATAATACACTTCCTTCAATCCAATATTTTGAGAACTTTATTTTGAGGAGAAAGACAAATCACAAAAGAGTGACGTCATTGACACCATACCAATATAGGTACAGAAGTGAAACATTGCAATAATTGATGCGGGCATAAGGGCGAGACGCGTTTGGAGAGATGACCACCCTTGTGGTGGTCATCATCTGCCTTTGGGAGACTAGAAGCCATGACTAGATGAGAGCGCTCTGATGTCACTTAGCAATCTAATATAATGAATGCGATAGTGTGGATGTTTGTTTGTTCATTCGCTCGTTCGTTCGTTCGCTCACTCGCTTGCATGATGAAGGCGAAGGGGGATATCCAGCAACTATACTAATGGTGAAAAGCTTTTTATTAATCTTAAACGTCATACTACTTACATACCTTTACATTTCCGCCAATCCAATGACCTGAGTATTATTTCCCACATGTTCTATATTCCGCCCACTGTCATATCGCTGGGCGGGCGGCAATTTAAAACAATAAGCACGCGTTCATTCCTGAGCGATACTTTATGCTTTGTGGACACGCAATGCGATTTTATATGGGAATAATATAGTCAAGCATAGAGTAGTAACTCCAGTACAAGTACACCAGAATAGGGAAATCGATTTAAAAGGACTGTAGACTCTTTCTTAAGCTCTTTCTATTCAAATTATTTGGTACCTCAATAAATATATAAATTATCAATGGCAATTCTCAAATTTACTCGATTATTCGATTGTTTATTAATAAAAGGTAATTAAAACTTATTAAGTTTTATTGAAAAACATTACCGTAATTTTTTAATGTAGTTATTTATATATTTGGTAAAATACAACACAAATTAAAACTAAACTCTGACTTTAAAAAAAAACTAAGTGGAGTGGAAGAAATCTTTCTCAGAGATAAGTTCGCCATTTGTACTTGTGTTTCGTTTTAATGTATTATTTTTGTTTTATCTCTGTGTGCTAAAGAGTTAAATAAATAAATAAGTTTCTAGGTATGGAATATCGTTGGTTCAAGGTATATCTAGATTTTTTTATAGATTATAGTGTGATAGAATGGTGAGATTAGGCCAGTTAAAGGAATCTTAGACAGCCTCCTACTCCTAACCCTTTCCACCTAAACGTGAAGTGACAATTATAAACATTTCATTTGCCATAAAAAATAGAATAGTTTCTTAAACAAGTTTGCATACACGTATGACGAGCCTCAACATTTTCGTCATTCATTATCAGCCTGTCGAGGTCCACTGCTAGAAGTAGTCTTGTCCAATACGGTATCATACCTGGTCCTTCGTTCTCCCTTGACAATATTTTGTATGTCGGCAATACCTCTCTTTTTGATGTATTGTAACAATAATAGTTATCTTATCTTCTTAGGGGGCCAGGAAGACCTGGCGACACTTCGACCCTTCAGGATCTTTTGTGCCAAACCCCTGACCACCGACGGTGCCCCAAGCCGATTTAGTGGACTTCACACACGCCTTAGAAATTCTTCTTTAGCATATGTAGGTTTCCTCACGATGTTTTCCTTCACCGAAAAGCCTGTGGTATTATAAATAAACCGTACTTAAGTTTTTTAAAAACCCATTGGTACGGGCGGGGTTTGAACCCACGACCTCAAGAACTTGAGGCGAGTGCACAACCAACCCGGCTACCACGGCTCAACAATAACAGTTAAGATACAAGAGATGTAAAAAGCCTATCATACAATAGCCGATTATTTAAAACTCAAATGTTCCTAAAAATAAGCTTCGCACAATCTTTATAACAATGTATGCAAACTTGATATTAAAAGATGTGTTTCTGGAAGTTTGTTTCTTCACAGCGCTTCTAAACGGGCAATAGTTTTACTGCATGTGTGGCTGCAATATTATCATCTATGGCCCGGCAATCCTAGAAACATATTATTGCAACATATGGCTGGGAAATATATATCTCGGTGATATACGTATATTTGCAACAGTATGTCCCATAATTTTGTCTCGTACACAATCCGGCAACAATGGCCGGACCATACCAAAAATGTTGCCGAGTATTGCTTAGTGTGACAATGTCGTACAACATAGCCGGTAACGTTGCTGGCTATACTACTGCAGCCACATACACTATGCAATACACGTCAATATGGTATGGTCCGGCCATTGTTGCCGGATTGTCGACTACCGCTTAATAAGCGTTAAGGTGCCTCTAAATGGGCAACATTAGTAGTCGGTAAAAAAATTACGTGTATAAATGTACCAAGTGTACTCATTAGCAATCAAAAAAGATTAATTTGTGATTTCGACTTTGACACCCTATGTAGCCGATTCAGGACACCATTTTCAGGTAATTAGTGTATCTGGCAGGGTAGCATTCCGTTTCACGCAGCGTTATACTATATAATGCAAGGGAATTCCATTATTCGTTTTAAATATTTCACAGTGAATATACTGTTCTATTCGTTCTACACCGCACGACATCGGTCTCATTTTATTGGCGGCTAAAACGAGCTTGCCAATGCGACGATTATGAAAATCACCTAAACTATTCTTTTATGGGCGGAAACGCGAGTTTTACTTTGGTGTGTGTAATGTGATGGATTTTAAATTAATCAGTTCCTTGGTGTAAACTTTGGTATTTTTCTTTCAATATGGAAAGTTTTACTTTACTGTCGCAGCAGATGTGGATTAAACTTTCACGATCATTCGAGATAGTACTTCTATAACATCTTTTAAAATCTGAACTACAAGAGCACTATCTGTCTCACTCAGTATAATATGATATGTAAGTAATTTAGATTATTATTATGGACTTATTTTTCCTCCCTGTCTTGTCTCACACTATGTAAGGTTGACTAGAACAAATATCTTTTAGAGATAAGCTCGCCTTTGTACACAAAAGTTCCTAATTATATTTAGACCAAAAAGGTGCTATAAAGACTATAGATTTTTTGTATACGAGTATGTCTTACCAATGAAAATAATACATGAATTCACCAGCCAAAATTACAGACATAACCGTCAAATACCGGACATGCAGACCATCGATTCACGTTAAACGATAACAGTTCCTATTCCAACTCAACCATAACTATGGAACCCTCGAAATCATAAAAAGATCGGAACAAAGTACACCGTCTAACTTTATTGGGTTCCTCGTAAACGTAGGGCTATCATCGGCCCTAAACTTTGGAGGGCTTTAAAAAGATTAAAGCAGTTAAATTTTTATGAAGACCCCTGCCAGTGAACCGGCAATGGTTACGATAAGGAACCCTGACTCAGGAGTTCGAGTGACGTTTCTGGGGTGAGTCTTTGTCATCATTTCAGACAGGAAACCAAACTTAATACTTTGGGGTAAGATTTACTGTGCAATAAAAATGGTTTTAATAGTTTTAGAGAACAAGCATATAGTACTGGATAGTTTACATTTATTTATATAACACTATAAGATCATCTTACCTTCACGTGAGATTCAGAGTAAAAAAAAACAATAAAAATCCTTCTACTCCTATGAGTAGAAGGATTTTTATTGTTTTTTTTTATAAAACAACAATCAACGAAATTAAAAGAAAATATTATAGAAGAGTTGAAAGACAGTCAGTTTGAGTAGGAGTTATGATAACAAGGAAGATGGAGCAGAAAGGCCTTAGACTTAAGTGAATGGTGTAGACGATCATCAGTTTAAAACTTTGGAGGACTGTGAAGCCATACCGTGTCCAATTTCAATACAACGCCGATCGGCGTCCGCGGAATTGGTACTAATATTAACGTGATTTACACGTTAAATGTATCTATCAGCTTATAAAAAAGGGTACAAAGCACGAACATTATTTTACTGTATTTTAGGCAGTATGGGCCTGAGTGACTGTCCTTCAAAGTGTTAATAGACGGATAAAAATTAAAGTTTATATCTAGGACTAACCTTATATATAGTTCATTACGCTATTTAAAATATAAACTGGTTTAGACATTGTTAATTTTAAATTCGTCCCAAAAAGCAATCTCTACAACGGCTCTTTTGAAATTCAGCACTGCACAGTTGAGACAAAAAAAAAGGAACTCGTATAGAGGGGGTCCGTCTCAAAGAACTATTCTTCTATTTTGGTTCAACCTCGTTAAAGCAAGGGAACTTGATTATGCGGGTGACGACTCCGCAGCGGTAACGTTAGTAGGCACCCTGTATTGATTTTTCGAGGAACATGCTTTACATAAAAGTAGTTTAACAGTTGGAGCTTTTAAGGGGCCAGGAAAGAAGGTAAGATAGTAAAGTCTTTTTAAAGAAGGAATTTGCAAACTGACATACAACGACAATCAGTGGATTGCTGTCCAAGACCACAAATGTATTGCTACCTTGGGGGATTGGAAAGCCTCAATATCATCATCATATCAGACCTTAGACGTCCACTGGTGGAACATCGGTATTCCCCTATTGACGCCACCATACAGGGTCCTTCGTCCTCCGCAACCAGCTGCTTGCGTCCACCTTCTTCAGGTTGTCGGTCCATCTGGAACCCTGCGCGTGCCGTGCTGCGATCACCACTCCAGAACTCGTCTGCCTCAACGGCCGTCGGTTCTGCGACAGATGTAGCTCGCCCACTGCCACTTCAGCTAGAATGCCTTGTATGCTTGTAATTACACTGGTACTGGAAATAAAAAAATGTTAGAGAACCGGGTACATTAAATCGGTAATAAATAGGAGAAAAACTCTATTGAATACCTGTTATTAATTCTGATTAATTTCATCTGATTTGCACATTTTTGTGTAAAATAAATGCCCAGTAAGTACCCATTCGAGGGCACAAAATGACTTACATTGTTCTTTGAGTTCTTTATTTTTCTATTAGTTTTAGATTGTGTGTATGATTAATTGTTGCCTTTTAACCTTTGTCGATCAAATATCTATCTATTTTCTCTATTATTAGGTACTAATAATTTTTCCATTAATTGTCCCACATACTCTTATTTCAGTAAAATGTTATATATATACGAGTAGATTCTGTTATTAGAATTATACATTATGTCGGGATATAAAATTTTGTTGAGTGCTATATTATTATTGGAAACTGGGTCATTCCAATCACTGGATAACGTTTAGAATGTATTGGATGTGTTTCCATTTTATCTATTTGCTCCCAAATACGCGTACACTAGAGCTGTGACTACACTTGATGTGAATTTCAGTTTTGTATTCACAAGTCGCACGCTAACAAGATTTTTTTCATATCTGCCTCTGCATGTCTCAAATATTAAGCACGTACGTATGTAGAATCATCACTATCAGCCTGTCAATGTCAATTGTTGGACATAGCCCATATGTGAGTATTGAACATGAGGGCAGTAGGTAAGTATATTACGTCATAGTACACCTTGAGTCTAGACGTAGGTAGAGTGCCATTAGTAAATCTGTTTCTATACCTAAGTGCTTTTAGATTTTATTAGGTTAATCTGAGCTAACTTTAAACGCTAGTTTGTTGAAAAGTTTATTAATAACTTTACTTTGTGACTCCCTTCCAGCTTGGGTATTTCCGGACAAGTACAATTTGAATCTTTTTAAAGGAAGAGTGAATTATCATCTTCTGGGTAAGCGCGCTCCACCTTAGGCCTTCATCATCACTTACCATCATATGACATTGAGGTCAAGCGCAAACCCATCAACAACAAAAAAAAACTTTAAACTTGGATTAATGGCAAAACACGCTTCTTTATTAAAACTACTTCAATATGTTAGATTTGATAAACATAATTTGTAATATTGTAGTGGTATCATAATAACTTATCAACAATATTATATTTAGGTCTAAATATAGTGTAAGCTGCAAATAAGACGTTGTATACAAGGCCTTACTTGCCAGTTTCGATTACAGTGGTGAAATCGCATTCCCTGTTTTTGACGTAGTTCCCTGATTGTAAATAAATATAACTGTTTGAGTATCTATGGAGTTCTGTAAAACATGAAATTGTCGTTGGCAAACAATGAGTTCAGCCATTCGATCAGTAATTTCATTACAGAACAATTATTACGACGGTAATAGCTTTTAAATCACGATTTAAATTTCAGTGCTATTTTCAATGGATTTAATTTCATTTATTAATTTAAATGCTGTAATAGTTCATTGTATTTAAATATTATCGGCGTTAGTGTCTATATTTGGAGTAACACGGCTTTATTATACTTATTTCACCCACTGCGTAATTTTTACTGCTGATTTTGTCACCCGACTTTTCAATATTAAGAAATTACAGGAATTTGTGGCATCGTATCATCTTATTTATAATATCATTCCGTTTATTTACTATACCACAGGCTTTTCGGTAAAGGAAAAAATCGTAAGGAAACCTGCATATCCCAAAGAAAAGCTAAGGCTTTTGTGAATGAATTTCATCAAATCGGCATGGGGCATCGTTGGTGGACAGGGGTTTGGAACGATCTCGAAAGATCGAAGTATCGCCAGGTCTTCCTGACTCCCTAAGAAGATAATATTCTAAGGTTGATAACGTAACATAGTTATAGTAAACTTTGCATTACGTTCGGTTAATTGTAAAAATTTAATATCAAATAAATGCATCTGATATCACAAGAACTCTAGTGCTTGGGAATAATAAACCAAGCAGTATTTGTGACTTTTTGCAATAAGCCGACGATTGTTATAGCCAGCAATTCACAGGTTGCAAATGTTTATAGGCGGCAGGTAGAATGTCAGTTCATTTCATGGGAAAGGGAATTGTGGAAGGAAAATGCAGGTATCTTAAAATAGTATTAATCATTATTGTGCTATTTCAACTTTACAAAAAGGTTTCGATTTGAAAAAAGTTAAAACCGATCCAATCATTAAGGAACGACGTAGTAAGGAGGCATTAGCGTTACCCATGATCCCCACCGCTAAAGACCATAAAATATTATGGTATCTTATAACTACAAAATGGTTTACAATAATTGTCTTCTTCTTACAAACTAGATTGTTTAGGTTTTACAAAAGTCAAGATAAGCTATCTAGCCTTTGATTAAGGCCGGTCGATACATCATGGTTTATAGCTCCGCGGTGGCTTTGACGCAGGGTCTTGTACACTTATTAAAGTTATCGATAAAGGTGATTTGCACTGATGAGAAGCGTGGCCGTGCATGCTAATGAGAGGTGCACTAACGCAGAGAAGTGCGCTGAGTGTGAAGTGAATTTGCAGCAATTTTTTATTGTAAGAAAAGGTGTATGATTATACATAGCAAGTCTGTTTTTAGCTTATTTTGCTTCATACTTCTGTGACTTGTCATACAGGTTTCTATCTTAGTACAGACACCAGTTTCTAACAAAGATTTTTATAATTTTATGACTATATTGGTGACTTTTGTTTCTGTAACCTTTGTGAAGAGAAATTTTTTTTATAATTTTTTATACACTTGTGTTAATAGGATTGCTCGATCGGAAATGGTGAGGTCTTCGAAAAAACAGCAACAGGTGTGTAAGAGGAAGATAGAAAAGATACACAAGATTATTGCAAAGATGGAGTATAAATAAATATCTATGTTTAAATCTGCTTAGTATAGTTATCTGTTGGTAAAGTATGAGGTGTTCTAATACGATGAAGTAGATGTGATGTGACGTTACGTCTCAAGGGACGTAATATGATGTGAAACAGTTAAAAACGTAATCACTTGTACAAAAGATCAGGGGGCCAAATCTACTAACGCATTTTCGCACAAAACGCAACTGAACCGCAGCTGAAACCAGGCCTGGCTCACTCCGGACTTTGTTTACAAAAATCGCGGTGCAGAGTCGGCCGGACAAAATCAGTCGGTTGTCGCCCGCCCGAAGTGACGCACGCACGCGCGAGTGGTGATACGGGTCAACGTACCTACCTCGAATGGATAATAAATGAAAATATTACAGGCGATATTGTGTCGCTTTCGGTTGTTTTAATAATAAAAAGTCGGATTTATCATTTTTTTCACTGCCTAAGGATAACGAAAAGTAAGAAAATTGTACAAGTACCTATACTAGATAAGTTTGATATAAAATTAACCCGCTTAGCTTAAATGGTTATGATGTTTGGTTTGCGACGACTGAACTAGGTAATTAAAAAATCATAATTAAATACAGTTGCGACTATAGGATTTTTTGAACTTGCCTTAAAAATATTTGCTACGAGTAGGTAGGTACCTAAGTACTTAAGGAGGCAATAAAGAGGTACAGGAACAAATGAAATGTTTATTGTTTACACTTTCCTAGGCCGAGAGTTGAGAATTTATTGACAAGGCATTTTTTTCGATATATTTTTTCGTAGATTTTTATTATAGTCCAAGAGTCAAAGCCGGATTTGTTACCTACCTACTACGTATCTGTATATTCCACTGTCCAGGGACTATAAACCGCAACCCTCGTCTTGCGATCATTCAGTACAAAATCAGAATTCAGTCTCTCAGCTACAATACTAAGAAGAAAATATAAGTAAAAATAGTAAACAGTCAAAAGTTGTTTCTCTCCTGCTGACGACCAAGGTGTTGGTAATCCGGCAGCTCCACCGTCGAGTTTTCCAATCCACTGCATCTGGGAGCTTCGTGTGGTCCCCAAAAATAGTTAATTAGACACCTACACAATAGTGACCTTCGTGAAAATAGATACACCAAAGTTGCCTACTTTGTTATGTATGTATGCGGAAATTTGTAAAACAAATAGTTTTCGGGTCTAAAACGATATTTCAAAAGTCGTTGTTTAAAAAGAGTAATAGGTACTTTTGTACCTACCCATAAATACTTAGCTTAAATTATGGGTTCACAAGATGACAACCCTAACGTTACACGTGCCGCGTCTGAACGAGATAGAGTTATACAATAGAAAGGGAAGCGTAGTTTAGGTATGTTTTTGGTACTTAAACGCCGTTTTGTTCGAAAGAGAGACTTCTGGTCCTATTTAGTATTCTGTGCTGAAACCCAGGTTTTAACACTATTCGTACTCCGACACTATTCGTACTCCGCTGCGCACAACGTTCGTGCTTCAGCTGCGTTTCAGCCGTAGCTATAATTTTAAACAAACGTCAGACGTATATGGAACGTACGTTTAATATTTTGACAGTTGTCTCAGGTAGAAACGAAACGTAGCTGCTGTCAAAATAGCGTCTGACGTCTGTATCTTCACAATAAATAACCATTTTGCGGATACACAATCAACCAAAAAGAAACACATGCGAACATTTATACTCAATAATAACAATACAACATTTACCTTAAAAGCAAATATTTCCCGCGCTTTTGAGAAAAACAGTGTCGTATTGATGGGCGTTCGCACAATCGAGAATCGAGTAACGAATACTTACAAAATACTAGGCTTCGTTCCTAACAGCTGAGTATCGCGTGCGTTCCGTCTGTGTTTCATTTAAGTTCAATTTTTGTCTGAAGTAAAACAATGAGCAGAATAACAATTTGAATTTGGAACAGAGTTTGACTAAAACTGAAACGTAACTGTTGTTTAAACGGACGATAAATGTGGAAAATAGTAGAATTGGCCCCCAGCACGTATAACAGTAACGTTGGGGGTGCCAAAGAAGTTCAGAAGTGCGTCAGAAGTGCCACAGGCTATTTCACAAACTTCAATATTAAACGAGTAGGTACTCGTAGTTTTAGGATGCTAATTGATCTAACGTTCCTACACAATGCAACAGACGAAGAAGCCACTGTGGAATGTAGATTTAAACTTGATACAAAAATACCTAATTACCGGTATCTCACACACTGATGGGTGACAAGACTGAAGATAAGGGTGAAGTTATGGCCACTTATGGCCGCTTTTAAATAAGATCCTAAGAGATAAACATGAATAACGTAACGTGAGCGATGTATCAATGAGTATTGAATGAAAGAGTTATTTTATTGATCTGGGAAGTAAATCTTGGTTTGTGGATAAGGCAGTTTAGTAAGTTAACAAATACTAAAGGTTTAAGTGAAAGGAAATTAGCAATGCACTACATGAGTTATAAACCGCCGATTAGCTAGAGGTCTCACAGTCAAATCACTAAGAAAACGGAGTGTAATACAAATTAAGTTTTAGAGTCGGTACCAAGTAATAAACTGGTTTTTTTTTTACTAATTTAACTTAATATTAAGGTAAACAGTAGCATTATTTTTGTATGTATATGGATGACATTATAATTAAAAATACTTAATTTTCTCTTTAGTTTTTTACGTGTATAAATCAATTAGTAAAATATATATTTTATCAAAATCAAGCAATCCGCGTGTATAAATATCTTTATTGGAATGAAAATGAAAGTTGTAATACAAATTTAGTACCTGCTGGTACTTGTATAAATATATTTGAAATGCCTTATCCATATCTTTTATAGATATTCAACGATTCACGAGATAATTCTCATAATTTATGCAAACGTCTATATCTTTTAAACGCCGAAGTTCTTAATTGGTATTACACAAGTCGTTTCGGTCGTTCCCTACGTCGATGTTAACATTTCAATATATCGGTGTTTTAATTAAGTCCTCTCGATTAACGAGATCAGTGTTGTTTTTTATTCAAATTTGATTCAACTACTGTATTCGCGTGTGTGTGAATTGGGCAGTAAATTCTTTTTTTCTGGTTTTAGTTAACTAAGTGTGTTTGTTAGTTCCTTATCTGTTTACGATATTGCCTTATCTAAGTATATCGTTTTAATTATCTAAATCATTAGCACCTTCGTATAACAGAATAACTGGATTACTTTTTAAACACATACTAAATTTGAATTTTATACCTACCTATTATCGATAGTTTGTCGTGGTATTGCGTACATAAATATATTAAGTTATCTATATTGTAACTTTGGTTGCTAACACTGCCCAGCGTAAAATTGTTGTTCTCGTTCAGAAATTAGGTGTGTTTAACAGTTTATATTGATAATGCAATAAATTGAAATTATTGTCATTTTTATTTGACTTGGAATACCTAACTTATGGTTACTGAAATAGGTATATTAAAATAGGTATATTAGTATTTGAAAAAGTGTTTTGAATAAAAAAAATAGAAAGAACTTAAAAAGATTTTGTATCTGTAAAATATTTGACACTGTTTTCTAGAAACTTTTTTGGTTTTTATTTTATTAAAAAATAAATGTCACTAAAGTTTAAGTCTACAAGTAAACTTTTAGACTACTTTTCTACTGTAACATTCGCTGGAGTAGGTATAGTATACTATACCGACATAGGCTTCTAACAGAGCCGGAGAGGAAACTTGTCCGGTCGAGGGTCTTAATTAAATACATCATAGCCCAGGACTCGTAACATCTGCCCCGACCGGCAGGGCGGCTCCGCCCAGAGATGTCAGACGCATTGTGACAAACTGCGGTGGACAAATGCTCTTATTTCAATGAAAGAATCAAGGAAATATTAACTTACAATATATATTCTCTTCAAAATAGCTGTATTTGCTTTAATATTGTTTTTTTTTTATAATATGAAATATGATCATTCTATTATTGAAACACCTGACTTTTCGTTCTTTATTTTAGATGCATATTATACAGTATTATTGTATTGTAAAAACAGGGCTAATCATATTTCGCATTATAATTTAAAAATTAAAGGTATATTCTAATGAAATACATATTCGAGTAGACGAAAGACCTATAGTTTGACCGACGGTACAAGTGCAGGATGTCCGCAGGGGAGATTTCCGCAAATGACGGAATCCTAAGTCGGGAGAGTAGGAAATAAAAAAAATATACTACAACTGTCTTGAAATATGCTAACCTTTAGGAAATTGCCAAAAAGGTAACTGGTGTTCTAGAATTCTTTAATTGGTGAAAAAACTGTACTTAATAATTTTGATAAAATTCTAGAAACCTAGTTTGGCACCTTTTCACCTATTTCCCAAAAGTTACAAAAAAACGGCTTCTCTCGCATCAGGGCAGATAATTAAACAACAGTAACACGATTAACCAAAAGAGCACAAAATTGTAGTTACAAAGGTATTGATATGTTAACGTTCCAGACACAAACATGTTACCTGTGAATACTCCATACAGTTTTCAACGTTGAACACAATTTCAGAGCGACAGAGCAATCTTTGAGAGTACTTTCGATACCACTCCCTGGCGACTGCAATCGCAAAGTCAAAGTACCGATTGCAATTCGCAACAATTTTTCAATATCAAGACAATGAGTATCACTAGTGTACCTAACCCACGTTTCGTTTTCGACTTTCGGTAGGTGTACTTTAAGACATATTTTTAATTTTTAGGCAAATGTTGGTTTTGGCCAAATGTTTGAGACAACATAATCAGTGTGTTCTTTAATGATACTGATATAGGATGCATAGATACCCTACTAGATATATTGTGAAGAAGAATGTTTATTTCGTAGAACTAAACTCTCAGATTATAATTTTATATTATACCCTTTATACATATTTGAGGCCGAAAGAAAAAATACACTTTTGGTCGGACCCTAGTACCAACCAAACGCAGAATGTATATAGTAGGAAAACCCTGGGGAATAGAAGAGTAACTGGTGAAATGGAATGTCAGTACGACTATTATTTCTACTTAAAATTCCAGCATTTTATATAACTTGGTGACTTGCGTTGGAAAATTTAATAACAATTCGAGAATCGCTTTCTTTTAAAGTAGTAGTAGTAGCTGTGCCCTCCAACTGCAGCTAGAGGTCGTCGTAGGAGGACGTTTAAGGATCAAATTAGTAACGTCCTCAAAAAGGCTGGGGTCCGCATTGAGAAGAATAAAGGGAGGTCCATGAAAAGGTTGATGAATGACGCGCAAAGTGGCAATACATCGTCTCTGCCTACCCCTCTGGGACCTAGGTGTGAACATTATGTATTTATGTAATTACATATCTGCTAAATAAATACCTGGCATTTACTATTTACCGCAGTTGTAAACTAAAAGTTTTAATTGAACTCGGTTCTCGTTGGAATTTTCGATTTGAAGTGTATTTGTTCCAACATTTTTGTTGATGGTTTTTAAAAAGTTCTCGTTTAATTTTGTTGAAATTCGTGAAAAGTTTAATTAAAATTTTAGATTCCAGTATTTGTGTGGGATTTTTATTTTAGGAATATGTAACTATGTTTCGTAAATGTTTTTTCTAGCTTCTACTACCTACCAACTGCTATTTATAATAATAATCTAATAAATAAAAACGTAAACTTCGCGTGTCTGTACATTGAAAATATTTGCAAAAAAATATTGGGGTGTCTAGCAATAACCAATAGAACACATTTCAATCATTTTTGAACTTTTTAGACCTGGATCTGGACCTGGACCTGGAGCGGGAGTGGGATTGAGAGTGATATTGAGAGTCTGAGTGGAAGTGGGAAAGGGAGCGGAAGTGAGAATGGGAGCGGATCTTGTAGTCAACGCGAGCGGAGTCGCGGGTACAGCTTGTATTTAATATTTGTATATTATACGTCTAAAATTTATATTTATTTATGTAGTTGTATGGTATGCATAATATTTTAGATTATTTGATATGTAGTAGTGTATATTTTATCTTGTAGTAATTAAGTATATTTAGTATAATATCAGACGTATTTATTTATTTGTATCTTGCCCCTACCACTCATTATCTGCATGACCCTAAGGTCAACTAGTAGAGAATTGTATGACATAGACAAGGACAGATTTATTGATAACTTTTGTACATATCCCATTCCACTAATATTATAAATGCGAAAGTTTGGATGTTTAGATATATTTGTTATTCAATCACGCTTCAACTACCGTATGGATCCGGATGAAACTTGGCACACGTATAGGTCCTAGAATATGACATAGGATAGTTTTTATCCCGAAAAAACATCTCATTCCTACGGGAAACAAAATTAATCATATAAGCAGTGAAGATGTGTAAATATCGAAACCTACGCGGACGACGTCACGGACAAAAGCTAGTATGTATACATTGGCACTATCTTCGCCTTTTGTACTAATTTGTGCAAGTTTTAAATATGTAAATATAAATAAATATTTACAAGAGATTTAGACCATTGAAACCTTTCTAAATGTTTTATGTAAACCTTTGTGTAATTTGCTTCGATTAGTTTGTTGGTAGGTTCTATAGATTAAACAAATCTATTGGAAAGTTTTAAATTTAATAAAAAGTACTCAAATTAAGCAGGTTTTTATTTAATTTTCATTTTGGGATTTTAGTCTCTTAATAGTGGGAACATGTATAATCTCTTGTCTACCTTTAATTATTATCCCATTGTATAATTCCATTCTTTTACTTCCCTTCAATATTTCAGCTTGTTCCTTAATATTTTCTCTTTGGCCGACTGTCGTCAGATGTGACTCGATATGAAACGTTTAATTAAAGCCAGCCTTCTGTTACAAGCGACCTTCTGATAAATTTTAATCTGGCAACATTGTAAGAAACAACTCGGTCTTCAGTCGGATCTGGAGCTTTTATAATTTGATTGAACGATCTTTTTACTGTTTTGATATAGGATCGAATTCAAAAAGCTTGTGGCATTTTTGCTGTTTCTTTTCCCCAAATTATGAGGGTGACAGATTCTGACACACTCATAAATTTACATCAAGGATTGTTCCAAAGTGATTACGTTACATTTATTTAACGTTCAATGTAATACTGTATCCCTCTTTATATATTTATGACAGACTGGTCTATAAATGGGATGAAATAGTCCCATTTTGTAACTGGCTTCGAACTGGAATATAAAATTTTCTATTTCGTAGTCAGTTACCAAATATGACTACGAAATGGAAGGAAAGGCTATTCGCACCTCAGAAGTCTAGGTATATCAGGGCTAGATCGCAAAATTATAATTTTATGGACCCAGCTGTTGGAGCTGTGGATAGACCAGTCATAGTATTTCACCTGGTTACTTACGTCATTTGTGACACCTATAAAATAGCAAAAAAAGGAAAATAAATTTTCAATGCGAATAAAGGCGCGGGGTGTCCGCTAGTTATGAATAATGATAATATATGACGCGATTGACATTAAGGAGTCTGTACGTACATTTATGATTTACCTACTAGTTTATATCTGAGACTTTTCTTCCAGACAACCTTTGGATAGAGGATAAGAATCACAAAAGAGTTGGGTTGTTAGGGTGTGCAGATGTATAATGAGTATAATGGTCTTAGCAGAAGGCAATATTAGGTATTTTATGTTGTTAGTGTGCGTAATTTTTTTAAACTATATGCAAACAACTACACAAATGTAAGTAAACTAAGCCAAATATTTTAATTTAATTTTTATTTATTAATTGTCTACGAGTTGACGATCTGTGTCATTTTTAAAGACGGAAAAAAGAGAGAAAAATTATTTCTCGACAGACAAAACTATGTCAAAACGTTAAGTATTTTCTTAAGTCGAATTTGTAAGGAAATATTTCGAAGTTTATTAAACGTTAAGATTATAAGGCTCTTAAACCATTAGACCAAGCTTTGATATTTACCTTAAGATTTTAACAACTAATAAAGTTTAGAGTAACATCAAAGTACACAAAAGATTGGTATCAAATTTAATTAATTAACGCAAATTAATGTGTTCCCGAGGTTCTACTTAAAATAATTAATTTACTTCAAGATATTTACGTAGAGTTTTGGGAGCTCAAAGAACAACATTTTAGGTAAACCCAAGATATTGATTATGGTTACATTGTAATAGTGTTTAAAGTTTGAACGAAGATCAGCACAAGCTTCTATAATTGAATTTAATTTAGCGTAGGCTCCAGTCCGTCACCCAGTGTCAACTAAGTTTAAATTTGTTTCAAATTACATGTATTCGTATACTAGGATTGTCTATATTTCATAGTTAACATACGTGAATTGCCGTGTGGTTGCCGAGTAGAATAGGACCACTCCAACTCTTCCCGTGGATGTCGTACAAGGCGACTAAGGGAATACATTATGAAACATCAATCAGGCCTCCCCAACCCGTCTGGCCAGCGCGGGGAGTATGGGCCAAATCCTCCGTGTGTCTCCGCCAGATGAGAGAGGGTTGTGCTCCCGCAGTGGAGACAAAATAACCTGATGATGATGATGATACGTGAATTGAATTGGAATATGGTTTCACCTAAATCTATTATGACAATAATTAAGAAAATAATGAAATCTTCTTCTTGTAATCCAAAGGTTGTCTGGAAGAAATCGCTGAAAGCGTTAAGACCTCCTAAATTGTACTATTTGTAACTTTTATAACGTGTAACTGTATTTGTTTGTGCAATAAAGTGTATTGTATTGTATTGTATCTTTTCTATAAAAGCGGTATATTTTTCTATTATAGTTCCCGTTACTGCTAGCATTATTGAAGATGATCCAACCGAATCGGCGTGGGTGTCTACCTCTCATTAGTTTCACGCCTACACTTTAAGCTTTAGTAAGTAATTACTAGTTTACCGACCGAGTAGTTAATAAGGCCACTCTGTGGAGTAGGCAGCGTTATATTGGAGAGGTTCCTTGTAAACATGAAACTAATGACGATCATTGAAAATAAGTTTAGGAATAACAAGCGAATTAAATAGAATAGAAAGACTTTATTTGGCGAACACAAATACAACACAGGAATTAAAATTGACGACATAAATATGAAAAAAAAGAAGCAAACAAATTACATAACCGTTAAAACAAAACAGAAAAAAGACACAGTGTTGTAGTGTGACGCCAAAAGGGTCCCCAGCTCAGCTTATGCTGTAGCAAGAGCTGCAGCGCTGATTTTCAGTGAGGCCTCCAAATGACTCACGGACGCAGCTGGTACATAGCAAGCAAGAAATGAAAAGATTTATTAAATGGCAAAGACCATGCCAACAATGCCCAATTATATCCGAATATCCCACTAATATTATAAATGCGAAAGTTTGGATGTTTGTTACTCAATCACGCTTTAACCACTGGACGGATCGGAATGAAACTTGGCACACATTAGGTTAGGTCCTGGAATAGGATATAGAATATTTTTTATCCCGAAAAAATATCTCAATCCTACGGGAAACCAAATTAATCGTTTTAATAATTTTTAGGGTCGTTGATTACGAAAATAATATCTATTTTGAAATTCTAGATATGTAAATATCGGTACCTACGCGAACGAAGTCGCAAGTGAAAGCTAGTTCAAAATAAGTGTCAGAGTCGTAAATTTCGAAAGAAATCTAGGATTATTGGGGCTTGTATAGAAAGGCTGGTATAAAGCTACTCCGTAAACACCTTTAGTGTCGGAGTTACTATAAAATTGAGAGATTGACAATGAAAAAGAAGAATACCTAAGTGCGAGTAGTCCCGTCCTGAGGTTCCCTTCCGTTATAATTACCAGCAGTAAGACAGGACTGGACCCAAATCCAAATTCGAAATCATTCTCTCCTCCCTTAAGTACTTTTTAATTTACAACCATTTCCTTGTCTGATGGTACAACTTCCTGATTCACTTTGTGTCATTTACCTCCACAGCTCCCCTCAGACGTACTCCCTTACCTTTAACCTCCAAATAAAGTTTGTTAATTTCATTTCGAGGTATGTAACTATATTTAATGGTTTTTGGATATTTTCCTTTATTTTCACTATGATATTTTCGGAGCGCAAGTGTTTAATTTTAATGTTATTCAACGAGAAGCACACTTACCTACATGTTTTTATGTATCAGTTAGTCCTTCTGTATTAATATACATTTTTAAAAGTCGTATTTTTTATACTGGATTGAGTTACAAACTTAATGTATTAACAAAGCTAGACTTTAGTAGATATTGGGTATTAATTTCAATCGACATCTTTAGCCGTTCCTGAGAAAAAAGGTCTTGAAGAATTGAGAGCGGACAGCAAAGCGATCCACATTATATACCGTTTCGTTTTTTTTTCGAGGTAAAAAATTTAAATATTCGCTTAATTAATGAAGATATTTAAATTTTTCTACAAACGTAACCAACCATAAAACTATTAAAGAAGCTCTTGAAGCATTTTCGTTAAAACGACCAAGAGCGATACAGTTGAGATAATAAATAGACGAAGGACATGGCTGCGGGGCAGACTACTAATCAATACAGCAGGAGCATGCAAAAGGTTGGTTGCAAGATGAACTCAATATATTGCAAAGCGCAAGGGGCGGGGCACCTCGTCATTCAATGTCCCTTCTTTTTACCCTTTTCATTAACTTTTTGCAGCCGCATTTAGTTGCGCCAGCGCAGAAAATACAAGGTGTTACAAATAGTAGAGCTTCTAGTAACGCTTCGCACGATGTCGGTTCAGTAAGCTGCATAGCATACGTACGAGATGTAAATTTTTGCTTGTGTATGACAAATAATATTATTATATTATTCTATATTATTATTTATTTAATATGAATTCTATGTTATTATACGGTGCATTGCAAAAACTATTCGATGCTACTGCACGAATCACCTGATAGAATCATCATATCAGCCCTAGACATAGGCCTTCCCCAATGAATGCCACCACACTCGGTCCTCCACCCTCCGCATCCAACCGCTTCCGGCCACCTACTTCAGGTCTTCGATCGATCTGGCGGCGGGGCGTCCCACCCTGCGCGTGCTGATCCGCTGTCTCCATTCCAGAACTCGTCTGCCTCATCGGCCGTCGGTTCTGCGACAGATGTGTCCCGCCCACTGTCACTTCAGCTTGCTAATCCTCTCGGCTAGGTCGGTTACAGAATACAGAATCTGTACCTTGACGGGACTAGTTTCGTAAAACTGGAAGATTCACAATCTAAACCATTCCATGCGGAGAGGGGTGTACGTCAAGGTTGCATTCTATCACCGAAACTATTTAACTTGTACGGAGAACACATAATGAGGAAGGCTTTGGAAGGCTGGAATGGCGGCGTTGCGGTGGGAGGTCGGAAAATTACAAATCTGAGGTATGCAGACGACACAACCATAGTTGCTTCTAGTGAGGAAGAGTTAGCGATACTGCTAAAGAAAATCGAAGTAGAAAGTGCCAAACTTGGTCTAAAGATCAACCATTCAAAAACCAAGGTAATGGTGGTAGACCGCGGGCAGCTGCTTCCACCTACTAATGCACTACAGGGATACGAAAGGGTTAGTCAGTTTGTGTATCTTGGGTCACTCCTAACAAATGAAGGCAGTTGTACCGAGGAAATTAACCGCAGAGCCGGAATGGCCAAAAGCGCTATGACCAACCTCAAGAAAGTATGGAGAAACAGAAGCATCCGCCGCAAAACAAAGATGAGATTGGTACGGGCCCTCGTCTTTTCAATATTTTTGTATGGCTCTGAAACCTGGTGCGTTAAAAGTCGGGATCTTTCCAAAATTGATGCTTTTGAGATGTGGTGCTGGAGAAGACTACTTGGTATACCATGGACAGCCATGAGAACAAATGACTCCATTCTTAAAGAGCTCAATATAACAAAACGACTCTCCACTATCTGCAATGAAAGGACTCTAAGCTTCTTCGGTCACATTGTGCGATCTCCCAAGCACGACCTGGAGAAGCTCATCATTCTGGGACAAGTGGAGGGCAGGCGTGCCAGAGGACGAGCTCCGACGAGGTGGTCAGACCCGGTGAGGAGGGTGGCTGGCGGATCCTTATATGAAGCAATGCGGCTGGCCAATGACCGCTATGCGTGGAGGCGCATTTTATACGGTCGCGATCCTCAGCAGTGAGGGAACGACAGAGAAGAGAGAAGAGAGGTCGGTTACTTTAGTTCTTCGTCGGATCTCTTCATTACGAATCATATCCTTCAAAGAAACCCCGAGCATAGCCCTTTCCATAGCTTGCTGAGCGACCTGGAACTTGTGGATCAGACCCACCGCCAGTGTCCACGTTTCCGTGCCGTAGGTCACGACAGGCAGGACGCACTGATTAAAGAATTTTGTCTTTAAACATTGTGGAATGGACTGATAGAATCAGATGGGAATAATTCTTCTCAATTGACCGTGGATTGTGTACCTAATCATGTTCCTCAAAATTGAGTATCCGACCAATTGGGTTGGATTGGAGCGGAAAACTAAGTTGATGTGAAGAAGTATGCGTTATATAGGCAAAAGTATAGAAGGCAGAGTGGGGCTGCCTTCATCTAACAGCGGACGTCTTTGTCGAGAGGCTGATAGTGATGGAGCAACATTGAGTAAGAAACTTAGAACCTATTTTGTGTTACCCTGTATTAACAGAACTAGTTTATAACATGATGCAAATATTTATGAGGACTAAGATCGAAATGTCACTATATGACACAGTAATTAACATTTAAAATAATGCAGTAATTTTTCTGTATGAGTGAAATAATTGTACTCAGAATGACTTGTCACAAATTCATGATGCTCACAATTTCAAGCAGGTAACTGATGTAATTACCAATAGTATCATATTACTTATATTAAACTTTTATCCTCTAGTGCTTCACATCTTTATTGCTGAAAGCTGATTAATCTTAAACCTTCGCTATCACATTGCCGTGTACCCCAACAATGCCGTGAATACCTACTGCTCATCTGATTGATGGCTGATTGTAACGTTCATGAAAATCTGCAAGTTGTCAAATTGGGTTTATCGGCGAAAAGGCTACTAGTACATCTTGCGTGCATAATTACGCTAGCTCCATTCCAACCAAGGTATAGTCTAAGAAACTTAATCATTTATTCGAAATAAGAAGAAAATTGACTTAAAACGACATCGCAGACGTCGCGAACAGTCTGCTAACTTACATTACTTCTAACGTACTCAAAAGGGGAATTCGGAAAGTTTCGCTCAGCCAATGGAGTCAATTTCCTGCATTTGTGACGTCGATATGTACTGTTCAGATTAGTTTTAAATTAATAAACTTGCTCTTTGAGATCGTTTTGGCACAGACTTGGAATTACCTATCTGTTACATTCAGGTCGGTAGGTATATACCAACTTATTCAAATGAAACGTTAATGACTTATATTTAAGGCTAAAACTAGAGTATATAATGGTTATCTGCTGTAACAGAGGAAACACAGGAAATCGGGAAGACTGCCCACCTCTAATGGCTCCGTAAACAGAAGCGGAAAAAGCGGCAAGAGCACACAGGCATTTTCTTTTTTCATCAGAAACCATTTAATTATACAAAAGAGAGCTTTGTGTTTATTAAAGACTTTTACACCTTGCTTTCTTAACTTATAGGTTTCGTCACTATTTACATTTGTGTCGCACACAAATCAAAATCAAATCGAGAAACACCATTGAAACTGTAAGCCGAAATTGATTGCCTGAATCATCTAGATAAGGCATAAAAGGCCAGCTCGTAAAAAAGCACGGTTATAGATACTTCACCTAATCAGAGTCGTAAATTAAGAAGGCTATAAGCGTTTCATTGGAAATGAGTCATGTCCATGATGTATGGGAGTGTGGATGTTTGTGTAGATTTAAGACGGATTTAATTTCATTTAAGTCTCAACGAAACGGAAATTCAAAAATTCTTTCGCTACAATCCTACTGCTTATAAAATACAATGTATGTCTGATAGCTAGATATATGTATTTTCACACTCAGAGAATCTGTCTATGAAGGTTTAATACTAAAACTTTTAATAAACTAGCGGCAACCCGCGTCTTCGTGCGCGTTGAATCTCTTACAAATTATTCTCACTTTATTTCTACTTTCTTAAACTTTTTCGGCCAGTATCTTTGATAAAATAGGAAAAATATATACGAATATACTTGGAGAGTATACCACTTTTCCGGTGGTGAAAAAAAAACATAATCGGTCGCTAGTTTTTGAGACTATATCCTATCCTACTAATATTATAAATGATAAAGTTTGGATGTTTGTTAATCACGCTTCAACCACTGGACGGATCGTGATGAAACTGGGCACACACATAGATTAGGTCCTGGAATAGGACTTAAGATAGTTTTTACCCCAAAAAAACATCATCGCATTCCTACGGAAAATACATAATTATTTGTGATGTTAAGTTGTCCACGCGGACGAAGTCGCGGGCAACAGCTAGTTATGAATAAAGAAACGATACCTACCAACGAGAGTTGGCCTAGTGGCTGGCTTGGTCTTTAGACTCGAGTGTCAGAGGTCGTGGGATAGATTCCCACTAGTGACAGACAAATTAGTATATTTTTACAAGTTGGTCCCAGTTTGGATGTTTTGTTTGTAAATTGTGGAGAAAATCCTAGTTTGGGAATAGATAAGTGTGTATGTATGTATGAAATAATAAAAAAAAACACACTTCTCTTAATATCATCATCAGGTTATTTTTGTCTCCACTGCAGGAGCACAATCCTCTCTCATCTGCCGGAGACAGACGGAGGATTTGGCCTACACTCCCCGCGCTGGCCAGACGGGTTGATTGATGTTTTATAATGTAATTTATTCTCTTAATATGAACGACCTGAATTTCAAATTTTATATATCACTGTTTTGAAATTCTTATTACTTCGTACATAATATTGCGGCTTAACGTTATTCGATGTACGAGAATGTATGATTCATTTTTACAGTTCCACTCTGCCAAAACTTTGTTACGTATATGGAATTCAAAAGATGAAGTTTCACCACTGTTGCGGTTCTATACCGAATGCCAAATAAATTCGGAATATGGATCCTCCGAGCAAATTCATAACAAATTCGTTAATATATCACGAAGTGAACACTGCTTTAAAATTTACGGCGCGCTTGCAGATTCCAATACTTTATTTCATTTCCTGTGAAACGCTTCTGCAATGACTAATTTAGTAAAGAACATTATATTGGCCCGAGGCTTAAGTTGTAAATCTTTATTTTTTATAACTCGATCTAAACCACGATAGTTAATTAGATTAAATTTCTGGCAACTGTAAAAAGCTGACATTTCGTTATCTTAGAAATTTATGAGGATATAAAATTGTTTTGCAACGTAATCTAAAAAGATTCTCTTTCTTTGATAATAAAAAAATACTGTTTTAAAAACACCGACTTTCTTTAAACTAATATCAACAACATATAATATACCGTCCTAAAGTTGGGCAAAGAAAGCCCAGGGTTGATTTTAAGACTGCACTATTCCTGAAATGTTTCCAGTGAAAACCTTAAAAATTATAATAATTAGTACTTAAAATACAGCACTCCATTCAAGCGAAAAGATTTAATTACCTGGTACAGGCGCCCCAGCCTGGTCGTACACTTTTGCGTGTGTGCTTAAATTATGTTAGGGCTACTGCACCCAGAGAGCGAGCATAGTCGATCGAGAGAGGGACAACCTTATACATCAACAACATAAGTGCTTCTCTTTCTAACTTATAGCGTCGATCTCTCGGCGCAGGTCAACGCACGCTGGCGTAGTAACTTTATACCGGCAGGCGACGGCGCCGAACGGGGTGACAGCCCACAAACACAGCATCTTCTTTAGGTAGTAATATTTAGTATAGTATTACAATATACAGTCAGATTTCGAATTAAGTGACCAGTCTAAGCACCTTATCCCGTGACGATAAAATTAAAACTGAACCTGGTAATTTATCACAGGGCCTGACTGTACGTTAGGATATACCCACCTATGTGATGTTCACCAAAGTGGAAGACTGCTGGTTGATTTGACATAACATTATATGCAGAGTTCCTGCAAAGAATTTTGAGTCGGTCTATTGGCGGCTATATAATTGGGTAGGTAGGTATTATTTTATTATACATGAATTGGTTCGCCAAAGCAATTTATTATGAGCAATCGGATGATAATCGATTTCATTAAAGCTTTCATTTACAGAGGGTCACGCAGACAGCGGGGTGCGCAACGGGCCATTCCTGTTTACTCTAAAACGATCCCAGAAGACAATAATATACCAGCCCTTTTTGCCATTCATGAACATAGGCCTCCTAGTCCCTATGTTTGGTCTTATGCTCATAAAATTTTATCCTCTGTGTTGCTTGATATAGTCCACTCTGATTGGGACTCTGCCTCGCTATGGACCACCATCTTAGTCAGTAATTATATTATACGCAAACACGACTTTAAACTAATAGACTTCTAGTATACATTATCTTTGCTAATAGGTACTTAAAGGCTGGTGAGCGTTTTTATATGGAACTTGGTACCAACTAATAGCAATCAATTACAATAATAGTGATAAATAGTGATACGCCAAAGGTATTAAAAGGCACATAACGCCCAAAATACGAGATTAGCCGCCACCGTAACTGTGGTTCTACTTAATAAAACCTTTTCAATTGCATGTCACTTATTATTCTTGTCATCCTTTAATGAAATTAAAAATCCTTAAACAAACTTAAACATGTTAGTGGAGGATGCTTTGGAAGTAAAGAGGTATCAACCTATCAATTGTGACATGCAGTGAATACACCAGTGCTTATTTTCTGCTAGGGCCTTGGATACGTCTCACTAATCTGTCCACATTTCGTCTAGCAATATGTCCAGCCCAAGCCCACTACTACTATCATAATGGGCTCGATTCTGAAGGCACAACGTTAAAATTTGACAGCACTAAAACTGTTGCTATCCTTGTCACACAGTATTATGAAGATAAAGACGAAACCAATTTTAGCGCTGTCAAATTTTAACGTTGTGCCTTCAGAATCGGGCCCACTATATGTGTGTATTACATAGGTACATGACGTCTCCTTACGCCTTTTCTTGTAACACGAAACACGATATTCGTGGGAAAACAAACGCCGGCAGCAAAATGGGAACATGCCGCACGCACAATGGGCCGTTTTTCGCACAAAACGGAATCCGAAACGGTAGGGTTTCAGCACGGTCCGGTTTTCCACCGGTTTTCGGTAATGAACGAGCGTTTCGGTGAAATAATGGGGAGGGTGATTGCGGTGCTGCCGCAGTTAGTGGTCACCGGCGCCGCCCTCTCGATGCCGTGAGCGGTAGTAAATTTTCAGATTTGTTACGAAAACTATCAGTTTGCCTGAACTGTTATATTTATATCCTTGTTATCTACACTCCTGGAATATAGGGATAAAGTTTATAAGTTTGATCGAGATTAAGTACAGAATTACTAAATGGATTAGGTACAAAAGTTCTTTCACTGTTGTAATTAGATTTGTTCTAGGTTAGTTTTGATTTGAAGAAATTTCTGCACACATAGGAATATCGACGAACCGTATGCTAATAGTAAATTTAGAACTTTCTTTCTGAAAAATTGATTAATAGTACTTTAACTGTTGCAAATTTTTGCTTTAGTACCTACCAAAATATACCTATTTGTAAAATCATAGACCCAAAGTTTCTTTAAAATAATGGCGATGTAGGAAACAATACCTATATTTGTAGGCGTCGGTCGACCCGACTTCTCTTGAAGGGTACAAATCAAACATCCCCCAAACGTTACGGAAAATTGGAATTTGTCACCCTTTATTCGAGTGATCTTTCTCAGCTTCGCGCAATTTGCCCACCATCTTTGATTGGAGTGAGTAAACGGATATCCGGTCGAGGTTATCGTTTTCTTCCTTTTTTACGGTGAATGAATATCCCGTTATTGGGTTTCAGGTGGGCTTTGATGTTTTGATTTATTTACAAGCTTGTTTTTATGTCGGATAAAAGATTGGGAAGAAATTGGAAAAGAATAAAGACTTTCAGCAAAATCTACTTTGAGAACATTCTGTATGGAGTGGAAAGGAAAACTTCACAATCACTTGAGGCTTTTTGTAGGCTTTTCGGCAAAGACAACAAAAAATAAGATATTATACAGAACATAATATTGTTATTTTATATAATTACTTAATTTAAAGTATCCTTGAGTCGGTATTATGACTTGTAATATATATATAAAATAATATTTCTTTCTTTCAAAAAAGTCTAACTATAACTATTTAATACTTACATGTTTTTGACAATCCCACTAATATTATAAATGCAAAAGTTGGAATTTTTGGATGTTTGTTACTCAATCACGCTTCAACCACTAGACGAATCGGGATGAAACTTGGCGCACATATAGGTTAGGTCCTGGAATAGGACATAGGATAGTTTTTAACCCGAAAACACATCTCATTCCTAGGGGAAATACATAATATTTTGTGATGTTAAGTTGTTCACGCGGTCGAAGTCCCGGGCAACAGCTAGTAAATATTGAAGGCTGCTTTACTTCATAAACAAATTGTGACCGATGGTATTTTATTCCGTGATCAAGAGCTTATCATAATCACCAGCTTCTCGTTGGTAAAAACAATTTGTTGGTTTCGTGTCCAAAAACTTAAAGAAACAGTGACTTTAAAGGTATTTAAATTTGCATATAGTGATTTGTATTATAGTCCTTTTCTTGACCGGTAGTGAACTCTGTAGTTGCTCATCACCTGCAACTCTGAACTCTTCCCTCAACATTATACAAAAATTGCTCAGTGAATAGCGTTTGTGGTCCACGAATATTTGTTCCAGTAGCTATGTATTTCCATGTTGATTTGCAGTTATATGTGGCAAGTGTAGAGGAGTGTATATGTGAGAATTTATTTCAAAATGGTCGCGAACAGTCGACACTTTTAATACGCTTATGTTATTTATTTAATTTGGGTATTGATAACTGGGAACACTTTGATCAGTTTGAGATACATACAAATGGAAATTCAAGAGGTTTAATGTATTAGTGATAATGTGTTGTACACCCTGACAACATTATATATATATATATATATATATATGTGATAGAGTACGCAGTTTTAGTGTGGACACTGCGTAAATTGAATGAAAAAAGATATAGTTTGGTTAAAATATGTAAATACACCACATGACAGACACAAGAAAAAATAACAGAATCACTATAGCAACAGTCTGTGACAGTTCTATTCCGCCAGTCACTTCAATAGAGTTTCAATAATATGCAGCAGTTTTCTATATTTATAAAGTTATCTCTCAGCTCTCAGACTCAGGTCTGAATAACATAAATTAATGTTTCCTTACTAGGCTGGCAATAACCTTCTTGAGTCACTAGTGTAGATATATCAATTCTTTAGGTATTGCTTACAAATTAAGAATAAAAATTACGTACAGATTTATGGAAAGAGTACAAAGACGGCCTTATTCTTCCGAAAACATTTGCCAAGTAAATGCGTTAATCTTCCTAAAACACAACGAAATGAGTAGGATTGCATAGACGTTTAATTTATTAACACAGATCTTGAATAGGTGAAGCATATCGTAAGAAACTCTTTTCAAACCCTAAATCTGCACTTCACAACTAACTCTTCCTCTTCAAGTCTTCAAAGAATTGGTGGAACAGACAACTGATCGAAGAGTGGGATTTGCGACGTGAAGGGCATGCAGAGTGCTTCTTGAAACCGACCCGTAGACTGACTGCCCGTTTGTCTCTTCGAATTGTAAAAAAAATTAAGAACATAGATTCCTACCTACCCACAACAAGAAATCTTGCAGCTAACTACACTACTTGTATTAAGAATTCCATTAGGCCACAAGATTCTATTTTATTTAGATCTTTCATATTTTTACATTGGTTAACTTTTTAAACTCGTTAACTTAATAATTTTAAGATTTTTAGACATTTTATCACAAAATCTAACAATAATAGAAATTAATATATTATTTAAGGATTGTATGGATGACGGTATTTTCGCACTAGCACGGATTGATGGTTTTGATGCCTAAACGCTGCGCCTCTATGATAGCACGGGTGCTCGCCAGCCCCAACAGGATCCGTGGTGCTGGGGCCGTGGATACGACTGCATGAACTCAAGTAGCCTCGCCGCCCAGTATCGGGCAGCCATATTTAATTATAAAATATATTGTGTTAAATTGAGTAAAATATTAACATTAGTAAATAAGAAATTTGTTACTAACGCATACTTATGGATTATGTCCGAAATAAAATTTATTCTATTCTATTAATACAAGCTACTTATACAGATATAGGTAATAATAATTGTTAACCAAAAAGGAAAACTTTGCCTAATTAGTCATATCAGGCTGGAAAGTACCTATCACGCTGGCGGCGTGTGTCCTCTGTCTGGATCGCCAGCAGCGAGATGTACTGCACCAGGTTCGTCACCGCGCGTGGTTACCCGTGCTCTCCCTCTCCCTCACAAGCTGCCCCAAAGCACGGATAAAGGCTTTCGCTCTTAGATAACTTTAGATTTTTAGATAACATTTAGCCTATATCAATTTACAATCTGATTAGGTACCAGATTTGTTTTATGATAACGAATTATCCAGTTCCATTTCAAACTATATTACTCCTCGTAGGTTTTATTTTACTGATTTTTCTTTCATATGAAAGAAACAACGTAGGTACATTTATGTAATGCATATTCTGAAAGTAAATGAACTACTCTATATGAAAAACAAACGTTGTTTGTTTTATATTTCAATACAAAAAATGGTGTCTATATCAAAATAGGTACTTAAGTCAACTGTAACTTTTACAGAAATCACTAGACTCTAAAAGCATTACGTCTCACCCGTACAGTGCACCACCACGTAATGAATTGCGCGGCTGCGACATTCAATTTATTTAATTGCGACGGGCGAACTTGCGAGGACGGGGGATTTTATTGTTTCTGCTTGGTACCACAGCGTACGGGCGCGATTAGTACAAGTTGGAGTTTGCACTTTGCTGGCAGACATGTGTTTAAATTAATTGAATTTAATCCTTTGCTAGACGCCCGTTTGGTTGTTTATCTTCTGTCTTGGTGGTGGCCGGTCACAGTTGCCAATGACTGTGTATGCGTGTAACAATCTTTACATAATGAAGAAAAAAATGCTGATCAACTAACAATAAGTGTAATATTTAATTATTGTTAGGTAACCAGCATTTTTTTGTGGATTTCTAAGTGTTTTCAATCTAGGCGTTGCTACATTTAATTTTCAATATTTCAAAAAGAAATAAAATCACAGTATCGTTATTAAAGTTTCAAAGGCTGATTGTTTTTATCACCCTCAAAATTGCTCTGAAACTCGTTTTTTTATATTGCAAACACCAGTCGCCTTTATATCTAATCTTGGTGATGTTGTTGCATTCGATGCTACAAATAATTATATTTTTTGAAACAACTGTCAATACATTTATTGTTTTACTTAATGCATTAGATATCCCTTTTCATCCTTATGGATAAAGCGATTTAATACTACCGTATTCAATTTAATTAATGCTTATTTAATCATACAGCTACAATACTCTGCTACACAGGTTTAGTCGTGGTCTTACGATAAGTATTTGTGATACTTACATCGTAATATATAGAATTAATAGTTTGATTAATAAGGAATTTATAGTTTTTACTTAAGTGTTGAGAGATGTTAATTAGGTATTCTTAGACAATCACTTTTACTTAATTTGAACAACAAATGCTGTATCAGTTTTAGTACAGAACAAAGTCGCAGTTCTACATCCCCTCAGAAAAATAACGTGTTCATCTTAAGCATCTTAATTAAACAGCATCAATTGTACTACTGTACAAACTATATGTAGCTACTAGCATTAGAATCATCGGACAAAGACGAAACGTAGTCCTACATCCTCACATAAAAGTAATAAAGTGTTGAATTCAATAACATTGACAGAAATACCTCACAGCACCCGTCACAGTTTGCCGAGGGACGTCAGGCAAGTGACATCGAATGGCACTGATTGGTTATTGTGAAATAATGGCCAGCATAAAAAAACATTACCCTCGCTTTAGGGAGCTGGCACATCGCTAGCACAATGCGGGGCAATCACTTGCCAATTTTTATTTTTCCCCGATACCCCGTAAATTGGGCACATTTTTGGCACGTGAAAACTATTGTGAGCCAGCTCGTTAGAAATAATGAGGGTTTTGATAAATAATCGGTTGGTGTTTCTATTGTTATAGTTTTAGGTGAACTAGATTTTTTACTAATAACTACACTGAATGTTTTTTTTATAGTTGATGGATTTGCGCTTGACCTCAGTCTCACCTGATGGTAAGTAATGATGAGGCCTAAGGTGGAGCGCACTTACCCAGAAGATGCCTACTCACTCTTCGCTTAAAAAATCCAAATTGTACTGGTCTGGAAATACCCAAGCTGGCAGGGAGTTCCATTCCTTAGCAGTTCGCATGCAAAACGAGGAAGCAAAACGCTTCGTGCGAGAGCGTGGTATGTCTACTACATAAGGATGAAGTCCCTCACCACGCCTGGTAGTCCGGTGATGGAAGGGGGATGGGGGAATCAAATCGTGTAAATCCTGGGCACACTCTCCAAAATGTCTAATGTTTGAAGTGTCTGCATTTAACTTATGCAGAAAATCAACTGAAAATTTGTTATTTACATGATTCTCTGGTGATTAATATCCAGTAACAGCCTGGGGTTATAATATCTAATGTAGACCTAAAGTTCTGTTTATATAAGGTCCGGTAAACACAAGGACGTTGGCGCTTAACTCCAACGGGTCATATAAAATGTTCTGATAAGCATTTTGCGCTATACCTACGATAATTCGACCCCAAACGATTATCGGAATGTGTCACACGGCCGGTTAGAGAGTACAAACGGCTTTGCAGTTCGACGGATATTATCCGAAATGCTTACGGAGTAGGCTCCTTAAAGTATGGTTGCCACGGGTTTCCCGGATTAGTCTGAGTTTACTACGGGGCGTCCGGGGAGCGTCCGGGTGGGGTTTTATTTGTAGTGCGGGTTTTCAAGATTTCAATAATAACTGGATTTATAACCATTAACACTAATTTTTATGTTACTGAGTAACTTAAAAAAAACTGGTGACATGTCCTGGTTGTAACCTCTAAAATCCGGGTTTTTCATGCGTTTTGTCCTGGTTGGCAGTTTTTTTTCACAAAATCCACAGCACTTAAAAAACAATTTTAATTTAATTTATAGTTCTTACTGCCAATAACGGATTTACAATATATATATATATATATATATATATTATATAATTTGATGTGATTAGATTACACATATTATTGGTATCAATAGTATATATGTGTGTTACAATATCATTAGAGATGGCAACCCTACCTTAATTAAAGTTACCTATGAAATATATCGGTGAGTTTGTAGACTGTTTCTATATACACTTACTGACTTCTTTTCTTACATTTGCCCTTTATAAACAGCGATGATTTCAAATAACTGCCTTACGAACGATTTATGTGCACGCGATGCAATTTTGCTGCTTCGAGTTATCCGGTGTCGTTTAGTTGCCCTTTAGGAAAGCCCGAAGGGTGGGAATAACCCTTCGCGTGGAGTCGATTAAATTTTGTATTTATTAAATTTAGGCTAGTCTAGCCATGTGCTTTAGAATAGGGCCACCCCAATCTTCCCGTAGGTGCCGTCAGGCGGTTAAGTGATCAGCGTTTTCCTGAATACACAATATATATTAAGATCAATACTGCGATTACCAATCCGCCTGCCAAGTGTAGCGATTATGGCAAATCCTCCAATGGACAGCCCACTAGAAATGGTATTCTATTGGGGCGGCTTATGTTCAGCAATGGACATATTTCGGCTGATGATGAGACTAGAATATGTACTTTATTTTACAGGAAGTGAAAGAACATGCGACGCCATTGTGTATCATAAATTGGGATGTCATGGGCATTACTCCTCCATTATGAAAAGCAGGACGTTGATAGGCTGGCAAAGGCAAAATTAAAGGTAGCTACTTTAGTTTTAATGTATTATCATCAATTTATCACGAACTCTAAGAGTTTTTGAATCAATAAGTACTGAGTTTCATAAGCAGCGTGACTGGAGGGTGAAAGTAGAAGCTTAATAATAAACGACGATTAACGAGTGGAGTGCAACTCTATACAGTGGCAGAGTTCTTTACGAGGTGAAAACATACAGCGTTATATTGTAGATGGCCCCGTTGCGGTGCAATTATTGAACTGCAGATAAACAATAAAATAATGATGGATGAATTATTTTTAATGTACTGAATTTTTAAACGGACTAAAAATATTAAATAGTTTGTCCCAGCCCCAAATATAGACTTATAACGATTTGTAACTCTATACAGATTCTCCTGAAATTTTGTGATTGTGAATTTTTAATACTTGTAAGATTTAAAACAAAAAACCCTCTACCTCTACTAAACCCCTATTATCTTTTGCTTGCCTCGTTTTTCGTTGTAAATCTTAGCACTTTCACCATCTGACAGGTTCTCTATTCATGCGAGTTCTCAAATGTTTAACAACAAGCGCACGAAAAAGTATTGTCAAAATCAGGCCTACTAAATTGTATATTATTTTTGTTTTAGGTAATGTTTGAAGAGTACCTATGCGGAGACTGGAAATTATCATCTGTGAAATTGAGGACAAGGACGAAGGAAGCGTGGAGAAAAAATATTGAATCTAGTTGATGAATAAACTAGACTCGGGCTTGATACCCTTATGTATTTAGAATTATCAGAAGATGTTGACTGATAGATGGTCCGTGTTTCTTATCGATATGGGGTTTGATAATGAGTAAAATATCAGCTGTAAAATATGATTCTGTAAGTTTTCACCCTTACGCTTGATACTCTCTTCGCAATATCTTTGTTTAACTTGAGACGGCCTCTTGGATTAGGTTAGATTAATTTTGATGGACTGCATCGAATTGTTCAGTTGACAGTCGGCTTACAGACAAAATAATTTTATAATTTAAAATTATTTTAATTAAAGTTATAAATTAAGAGGGTAAAATGTTTCTTGTTGATAGGGGGTTTATGGAAGATTGATAGCGATTAGCAGATATTGTTAATCGTGAATAAAGCGTTTGTCACATGTCAACTGAAATTAATTTGGAAATTGTTCTTACGGTACAACTCGGCAGTAAAACAAAATATAAGTTTTTTTTCATCGATTTGACATAGAGTCCTCTAGCGAGGAGTAGAGAGTAGCTTTTAGTATCCGTCTAGTGAACAGATGGCGCTACTAGTAGCAGTCGCTTGCGCAGGCGCAAAAGGTAATGAAATGTCATAAAGTCCACGGTCAGTAGCATGTCCACTAAGATCCATATTTTTATAGTTATTTAATATTTATAGAATAAAGAATATTTTAACTTGATTTGATCCATTATTAGATCTGAGTGGACAAAATGCTTTTTTTTTACATGGAATACATTCCTATGTTATAGAAATAATTAACAAGCATATTTATTTTCGGATAGGGATTGGGCAAATGAGTTCTAATACATTTTAGATTCTCGCGCTTTGATGAATTCTGTAGGTGGAGTCTGTGGATCGGTAAGAGCAGCATGGAAAGCTCCACATCCACAGATGGCGGTCCAACTGTCCACGCCGAAGGACGGTAGCTGTAAGCGACTGGATGCGGAGGACAGAGGACCAGAGGATACAGAGAGGTGTGGTGGAGTTTATCAGGGAAGGGTTATATCCAGCAATAACGGCCAAAGGCGAAATAATGATGGATATGAGTTATTAGGTACTATTTATTGCAATTACTTTTTATTCGTGGTGTTAAATAACATTTGCGATGTTGTCTATAAAGTTAAGTTCCAATTGAAGGCGTTACGATGTATTTACTAAAAAAAAACGTAGCTAAATAAAAGTATGCCTTCACCAGTATGCCTTTGAACGAACTTGAAATGAGTTTTTTCTGTAGTTACTTATAGCAGTGTTAATGTACTAAATTTTGTTCGAAAATTCCCAGTGGTTATAAATAAGAAATAAAAAAATATATGGGGACATTTCACACCTGATCCAAACTAGGCAGAGCCTGTAATATGGGTATCAGACAGCTGATATACATACATAAATACATAATATAATATATAAATAACATCCACTCACAAGGCAAACACAAGTGCTCATCACACGAATGTTTGCCCTGGGCGGAATTCGAACCCGCGACCCCGAGCTTCGCAGGCAGGTGTACTACCGACTATGCTACGGGGCCGGTTCTGTAAAACGAAAATATCTCATATCGTTTTTCTCTTCTCTTATAGACTCTTGAATATTTTAAAGTAATATTCATAAATAACTGAGTATTGATGGATATGAATAAAAAAATAAATAAGGTTCGCTATTACATTCATGAAAAAAAAGTAAATGTAAAGTTTTCCATAAACGGCCTTTGATTAAAAACATATTTTTGGCTTACGAAAACAAACTTATTTGGGTCTTAAAATTCGATTTTGTATTTGTTAGATCTTTATACGTTATTATTTTACTTTTGATTAAAAACTATCTTTATTTAATTTTATAGAGTTCTAAACAATTTTTAACTACATCTGCAGTTTTTAATTATGCCATGTATTATATAGGTATATATAAGTCAAAGTCAAAGTCAAAATCATTTATTGCATATGAGTACACTTGGTACATTTATACACGTCATTTTTTTTATCGACTACCGCTTCCTAGGTGTTAGCGCTGTGAAGAAGAAACGGCGCAACAAACTTCACGCAACACATCTTTTAAAAATCAAGTTTGCATACAATTAATAAAGATTTTGCGAAGCTGGATTAACATTAGTACCAGGCATCTTTGTCATTCAAATAATCGTTTACTTTATAATAGGCTTTCTTACAAAGTTGTTTTTTAATGTGAATCTTAAACTTTCTGTCCGTCATATTTAAGATTTCCTCTGGTAGTTTGTTGTAGAAGCGTATACATTGCCCCGTGAACGATTTGCTGACCTTACTTAGTCTTAAACCTGGTAAAACAAGTTTATTTTTATTTCTTGTATTATAACTATTATTGTCACAGTGCCTCAAAAAGAGAGATAAATTTTTTCTGACATATAAAATATTATCTAAAATGAATTGACCAGCTACTGTTAATATGCTTATTTCTTTAAACTTTTCTCTTAATGAGTCTCTACAACGCAGATTATAGATTGCCCTAACTGCTCTTTTTTGCAAGATAAAAATGGTCTCTATATCTGCTGCTTGACCCCACAGTAGGATACCGTATGCCATGATACTGTGGAAGTAGCTAAAGTACACTAACCTCGCGGTAGCAACATCAGTTAATTGTCTGATTTTCCTTACGGCGTAGGCGGCAGAACTTAATCTGCCAGCTAATGAAGTTATGTGGGGTCCCCATTGTAAAGATGAATCTATAGTTATACCCAGGAACACAGTACTTTTAATAAATTCTAGTTCGCCCTTAGGTCCCTCGTCTGGTGTGGTGAGCGATGGTGGGCCCATTGTGATGGGGCAGAATGTAAAAATACCTGCAAAGAGTGTGGCTGAAATTATTAGAAAGATGCAGCGTGGAAAATCTCCAGGTCGCGATGGGCTCAGCATTGAGCATTTTAAATATGCGGGGGTTCATTTGCCGCGAGTGCTGTCTATGCTTTTCAGTCTGTGCATAGGTCACTCGTATTTGCCGGAGCCGCTAATGCGGACAATAGTCGTTCCGATAGTTAAAAATAAGACGGGTGATGCGTCTGACATAGGTAACTATCGGCCCATCTCACTTGCTACCACAACTGCCAAGGTGCTTGACAGTGTGCTGAACAGTCGCCTCACTCAACAAATTGAGTTGCATGATGCCCAATTTGGGTTCAAAGCAAAAGTCTCAACAGAGAGCGCTATTCTGAGTCTGAAGCGCACTGTCATGTACTACACAGCGAGAAGGACGCCGGTATACGCGTGTTTCCTCGACTTGTCTAAAGCTTTTGATCTGGTTGCATATGACATACTGTGGGACAAGCTGGGGGACGCGGGTGTGCCGGCGCAGTACACCGCCCTCCTCAAATACTGGTACTCTAACCAAAAGAACCAGGTGAGGTGGGTCAGTACCATGTCGGACGAGTACAGGCTGGAATGCGGAGTAAGACAGGGGGGGTTAAGCTCGCCTCTGCTATTTAATTTGTATATCAACCGGCTTGTCGAGGGGCTGGGCAGTACACATGTCGGCTGCCACATTGACGGAACCTGTGTCAATAATATAAGCTACGCAGACGATATGGTACTGCTCAGTCCGTCGATAAGTGGGTTGAGAAAATTGTTGTCGACCTGTGAGGCCTATGCGGAGGAACATGGCCTGAAGTACAACTCAAAAAAGAGTGAGCTTCTGGTATTTAAAGCGCCGAAGCAGCAGCCGCGCAGTGTTCCTCCTGTACGTCTTAACGGTGTAGAGCTAAATGTTGTAAACAGCTTTAGGTACCTTGGTCACATTGTCACGAGTGACCTAAGGGACGACGAAGACATTGAAAGGGAGCGTAGGGCGTTGGCGGTAAGGAGCAATATGCTCGCTCGCAGGTTCGCTCGCTGTACTACAGACGTCAAGGTAACCCTTTTTAAGGCGTTCTGTCAATCGTTCTACACGAGCGGCCTGTGGGTGTCATACACGCGCCGAGCCTACAACGTCCTGCGTGTTCAATTTAATAATGCTTTCAGAATGCTGTTGGGATTGCCTTGGCGCTGTAGCGCGTCGGGAATGTTCGCGGAGGCTCGCACAGATGGTTTTCACGCCATTATGCGAAAGAAAGCGGCCTCTTTACTGCAGCGCCTGCATGGTAGTGACAACAGCATTCTGAAAATGATTGCCACCAGACCGGACTGTCCTTTCCAGAAACACTGGGTGGGGACAGTCATAGGGCTGAAAAAATAAATTATATTATATCATATCAATAAAAATAACAATACTAACTTACATACCTAAGCATTATCATTACTAACACACTAACAAAATTATGGACTAATTAATTATTGTCTGAAATAAAGTTTTATTTAATTTAATTTAATTACCTAATGTCACATTGTTTTCTACTTTTCTTACATTTGGTAGAGAGAATTTAATACATTTAGTTTTCTTTGTATTTAATGCAAGGTTATTTACACTAAACCAGTTAAGAATTTGCGTGAGAGTATTATTTACCTCAGCAAGTTCACAATCTTTTCTGCTAATTTTAAAAATCAGCGAAGTGTCATCGGCAAATAAAACTATATTGGACATGTTTTGTATTAAAAAGGGCAAGTCATTAATATATACAAGAAAAAGAAATGGGCCCAGAACTGAACCCTGGGGTACCCCCATTTTCACGAATGACCCAGATGACCGAATTCCGTTTATATCTACTTTTTGTACTCTATTTTCTAAGTAAGATTTAAGTAATTCGAATGCTCTAATAATTTGGATTACCATCTAGAATCAAAACATTGTGAATAATTATGTATATTATCACTATTATTAATGTTGTGACTGTAATCTGTATCGTATACATAATCTATACATATAATAAAAGAGTAGAAAAAACAAAAGAAGAGCGAATCTGTACATTGAAGTTAAAAAAAAATATCACTGCCCGGACGTTACTGAAGACCAGTAGAGTCCAAAAATACAATTAAAAAATTTCTTATCTGTCTGTATGTATGTATGTATGTATGTACGGGCTAATCTTGGAAACTGCTGAACAGAATTTGACGGCGTTTTCACTGCTTAATAGCTTTGAGTTCGGGCCTCATACTGGTATAAGTCATATCTCAATAAAATGTCAGGATGTTGATATACAAGTTGACCTCTCATTTCATATCATTTGTATGAAAGTGTAGTTCAACATTACTGGTCGTTGCAAGAACTTGACAGAAAGTGACAGAGATGTTTTAAAGTTCATTTATAGATTTATTTTAGCTGATGTATTTCAGGTATTTCCACAAGTCTCGATACAAAAAGTTCGCTATTCGATAATTAGTGGCCCTGTATTAGACCGGTGATCGTCGACAATGTCAATATCGAAGCTGTTCAGGAGTACGTCTGCCTAGGACAGACAATATAGTTGGGTAGGATCAATTTCAAAAGCTGACAGAAGAATCCAGTTAGGGTGGGCAGTATTCGGAAAACTGCGTCATGTCTTTACGTCACCTATTCCACAATGTTTAAAGACAAAAATCTTTAAGATTCAAGTGGCTCTGCGAGCTATAGAGAGGGCAATGCTCGGGCTCTCTATGAGAGATATGATTCGTAATGAGGAGATCCGATGAATAACGAAGGTGACCGACATAGCCGAAAGAATTAGTAAGCTGAAATGGCAGGTCACATCTGTCGTAGTACCGAATGGCCGTTGGGGCAGACGGGTTCTAGAGTGGGACGCGACGTCCCACGCGCAGGGTGGGACGCCCTGCCGCCAGGTGTATGGACGACCTGTGATGGTGGCCGGAAGCGGCTGGATCTGTAGGGCGTTGTGGCATTCATTGGGGAAGGCATGTCCAGCAGTTTGACAGACATTTTGTTGTACAGTTAATTGGATATGCAACATAGGAAGGGAATAGGAGGGGAAGGAAGTCGGATGGAAAAGAATAGAGGGATTAGGGGTAAGAGAGGAAAGATGAGGGGGCAGTGGTAAATAAAGGGTGAAGGAAGGGGTGGGTTAAGGGAAGGGGGAGAGGTAGGAGTAGGGAGAGGGAAGGGGTGGGGGAAAGGGTTTTCAACGTTGTGGGAAGGGGATGGAGAAGGAAAGAAAGAAAGGGTATGGAAAGGACAAATTGGAGGGGGGGAAGGAAATATCACCTAATTTGCACAATATTAAAAAAAAAATTTTATTGAGTTGTCCACGCGGACTAAGTCGCGGGCAACAGCTAGTAAATAAAATAAAAACAAAATAAATAATATATGGTGTTCCAAAGTAGACCATCGAGATGGCGTTTGACAATGATATTTGAATGAAATATACTTCGCTAGTATTACTGTCATCTGCTTTTGATAAACCTTCTGCTTCTGTATCCGCAACGTGTTCAAAATTTGAACGAATTCCGTTCCATTTTTGAAACTGATTGTCGTGTTTGTCTTTTCTGTTAATTCCCGAGTTCCGGCGCGTGTAATTGGATACGAGCCGTTCGGAGCTCCGTGAAATCACTAATCCGACTAATTCTGACAGCCATATGTCACGTCGTAACGACTACGTCGGAGGCAGTCGTCTTAAATATGACGTTTGTACTTGCAACCTTCGTGACACACGCACGGTGCCATTGTCGTATAGATTCGGTCGGCCAATCCAACTGAGTTTTATGTATTTTAGAGTACGAAGTTTTTGTCTATCCGCCGCATAACTTTAAATCAATTGAGCTGATTAGATGATATTCTGTACATTTTAAGAAAATGATAATGAAAATTTTAGAAAAATGTTATTTTCCGATCAGTAAGATAGTGTTAGTAATAAAAGCTAATTAATAGCTAAGGCTTTTACAAAATAATAAAGTGTTATTACCCACCCATCCATTATTCCGTTGAAATAAAGTCGTTTCTTCTCTGTAGTGATCAGCTTAACCGATTCCGCATTGATAAGTACGGTAAGAGTATGGCAGACAGTCATCTTGGTGAACTAGGTACGCGACCGAGCGAAGAACGGTCGGATGGTATAGTCGTACGGACCAAATCCGCCTGACCAGATCTTATCGTATGTTGTGCAGCGTCCATTACTCGTGTTTTCGCAGCATATAAAGATAAAATGATCGGTCGGGTCTCGGGTTGCGATTTGCGAGTGGCATGCGTGGAATAAATTATGCAAAGGTTTTTAATATGCGGCTTGACATAAACAAGAGAAGTTGTACCAACAATCCGTTCACTGGAAAAATAACTGAGACAGTCAACCATATATCAGTGTTTGGGGGATTCGGCTCAGAAAAATAAAACTACATTTGTTAATATATAGGCACAAACAAAGGAAAAATTTCAGGGAATCCTACACAACTACGCCTTGCATTTCACATATCGCACGCTTAATAATAAAGTGAATTATCTCAAAAACAGAAACTTTTGGGTATTCGCTGTTAAAGTTTTGACTGGTTGCCGCGTGGCCAATATTTAAACTTTCGCGTGAGATTGGAGCCTATTTATTAGTTTGGTTAGTCTTATATTATAGTCAAATGTCCAATGAATAATGTCATGTAAAAGGATTGCAAAAGTAGTAATAATATATTAAAATAATTAACGTTTAAAAAAAAACTCTTAACTTATTTCAGTTTATGATGAAAATAATTCGGTTATTATTAAAATGAAATAGTACCCCACTACATATTTTAGGATTTATTTCACTTTATTTTTAAAATGAATAGTACCCCACTACATATTTTAGGATTTATTTCACTTTATTTTTAAAATTTATTTTATTAACCAGCCAAGTTTTCTTAAAAACTGCTTTTTTGTCACATTAATCAAACATTAATCAATCAAAATAAGGCTGCGAAAGTATTTTTCATAGTAAAACGAAATAACTCTAATCTTAATTTTGTGTATTATCTTATAGTATATGTAATATTATCTTCTTTCATCTAGCTTTAGGTAAGTTAGCCTTCGTCCTTACTATGTTTGCTTTGATGCACGATAAAATGCAAAGATACAATAATAAATAAACTACATTTCATTAGTACAGTTAGTGCACTATGATAAATTATCAAGTTCATTCTAAAATTAACTTTATCATCATTGGAAAAGGTGCTGGAGCTGGTCACTTAATTCGGTATGTCATTAGTTTTTTAAGCATATCTGGAATGCATCTGCCAATTTGCTTGTCTCTAGGAACGTGTAACAGTTCAGAACCACCAGTAACACCGGTCAAGGACAAAGCAGATACCTACATGTTTACATAAGTACAATATATAGAGAGAATTGTATTACTTTACTTTGTTTATATCTCTTCCCAATCCTCTGTGAGTTATTGTGAAATTTTTGATTTGAAACATCATGGTGTACAGTATTCGAATCTTATGTACTAGCTGTTACCCGCAATTTCATCCGCAACTTAACATCACAAATTATTATGTATTTCCCGTAGGAATGAGATGCTTTTTCGGGATAAAAACTATCATATTTCCTATTCCAGGACCTAACTTATATATGTGCCAAGTTTTATCACGATCCGTCCCGTGGTGGTTGAAGCGTGATTGATTAACAAACATCCAAATATTAAAAGTTTCGCATTTATAATATTAGTAGGATGATATAAATAATAATATCTCTAAGAATCATTTCTTGGCCCCCCATACATCCTCCATCATTCATTGAGCGAAAAAAATTCACCAAAAAATATGTCACGGGTCTTCGCCTCGCCATAATTCTGTGAGGATTTTAACATGTGTCAGGAATGGAAGCATATTTTATACAGAGCGGTGCAGGGGAAAGAGACGGATATTTAAAAGTGATACATCAGATAGACAGATGTGGCATTAGCGGGGATTATCTTAAATACGACCACCTGTTTTGGAGTCAAATTTGACTGCTTTAAATCTGCCCTTTTAGGACGGAAACATTTGTTTTTTAGGCCATCAGTTGCACGATTATGGGTGGACTAGGAGAATTAGTTGACTTGCTTCATCATGTCGGCTCTTGAACGTCCACTGCTGGATATAGGCCACCCCAATGAACGCCACTACACTCGATCCTCCGCCCTCCGCATCCAGTCGTTTTCGGCCATCTTCTTCAGGTCGTCGATCGTTCGGCGTTCCACTCTGCGCGTGCGCATTGCATTGCCACTTCAGCTTGCTAATCTTTCGGCTATGTCGGTCTTGCTTAGCTTGCGGCAATCATATTCAGTGTTGCCATTTTTATACATCATCATCAGCCTATATACGTCCACTGCTGAACATAAGCCTCCCCAATAGAATGCCTCTTTTGGTGGGATTTCCATTAGGAGATTTGCCATAATCACCACGCTTGGCAGACGGATTGGATCACTGGATAGTTTACGCGCACACACAAACCTGTACGGACAGGCTGGTGCACCTGTAGTAGTAGTAGGTGATTAACTCGTGCCCATGCACCAAACATTCTAAAATTTACAAAATGAGTATTGATTACTAAGTAAATTAAATTATGTAGTCAATCATTAATTTATTATGTCATAGTATATTTAAAATCCGTATTGCCGTGTGGTTCCCGGCTTAGATAAGGGCTACCACTAATCTTCTCACGGGTGTTGCTAAGGCGACTAAGGGATTGCCACAGGGACGGGCAGCAGCGTTCTCCTGTGTGTATTAGGATCATTACTGCGATCACCAATCCGCCTGTCAAGCGGTGTGATTATAGCAAAAATTCCCCAATGATAGTCTATCAAAAGTGGTATTGAGGAGGCCTATGTTCAGCAGCTTATTACGGCTGATGATATATTTTAAGTCAATGTATTTTATACAACGATCTCTATGACTACTAGATGGAGCATTTCAAACAATTGCACTGTTCCACGCAACTGCGGCCCGGGGAGCCGCAGCTCGTTCACATTTACTTGAAACTTGTGCAGTTACTACGCAGAACATTTATTCCTATCCTATCCTACTAATATTATAAATGCGAAGTTTGGATATTTGGAGCCGCAGTTGCGTGGAACAGAGCGATAGTTTGGAACGCTCCATCTAGTAGTACATAGAGATCGTTAATTTTATAGAACTTTTGAATGTTTGTATCATAAAGATAAGAACAAAGCAACGCAGTAAAATTATTGGCATGGAAAAGAAATGAAGCAAAATACGAGAGGTAGAAGGAAATTAAAAAAAATTATTTCTTGAATTTTCTGACCAATGTCGGTATTACTTTTTCTTTTAACACAGTCACTGGACTGGACTAGACTTCACCAAAAAAATTCCAATTCAAGTCAAACTAATCCTCTGGCCACGAAACTGCAGGCATTAATTAATGCAATTATAGTCGGCATCGCTGCACACAAGGTATATCTTATCTCCCCTGTTTCCTCCCAGAAGTCACTTAGAAAGCTTCGCTAACAGTGAGAAAAAATGTTGAAACTATGATCGACGGTAATGAGTATTGAGGATGTTACACTAAAATATCGAAATGGTTAAAAGTTAGGCTGTTCAGACTGGCACACTTTCAATATGATATCAGAGGTAGATATTTATTTTAAGCCAAATTATTCAATATGAATTGTCATAGTATGGACTAGGTATATGATAAAATAAACAAAGATACTGGTATGTGTATTGTAATGTTACCAAACTGTACTCTTACTTTGTTGTAAATATAGTTTTGTGTAGCTTCGTCTATGGTACAGTGTAAATGCCAAATTATTTATTCAAAGAGTTAATAGTAACAAGAGGAATTCAACATTAGGAATACGGTGTACAATCTACGTTACGTTAAGGGAGAACTAATTAATGTGTGGTAGTGCTGCTCCATCATCGAAACCGAAGAGTTTGGCAGCGGACACATCCATTTGTGGCGAGTGCCGCGAATGCACATACTCGTGGCTCGTATAATAGAGATGATAATTCATACTCTCAACCAGCCCATCACTTAACATCACATCACATTTACAGTGTAAATGCTCCTTGTAATTTTGTTCTACAAGATTGTCGGTGTCTCTGCTTCTTTTAATGGTGGTCGGAAATATATAAAGAAAAGAAAGAAAGAAAGAAAAACATGTATTCACTACCACAATTGGCACACACAAAGAAAAAACCAACAAAGCAAGAAAAAGGAAAAAAAAAACTTATAAGAACTAGAGAAAACAATTTAAAATATACGCGTCATGGTACAAATAAAAATCATATTTTATTAATCTATAAAGACAGATCCTCAACAATACACAGATTTTACTACACACTACTATATACATGTGATAGATTATACGAGACGTCTCGACTGTTCTGGAGAAACACTGATCCCTACGGCACAGGTAAAACCTAGTTGAAAGGGCAGAAGCCCAACCGTATTACTGCGATGTACTGTCTGAAAATATATCACCTTCTATGTATATTTCAATTCATAAATAAATATATTTTTTAATATACAATATATAATACCCTTTATTGCACAAACAAATACAGTTACAAGTTATAAAAGTTACAAATAGTACAATTAACATCTAGGTGCGATCGGCCTACGAAAACTTTAAACATACTTAGAACCTAGTCAAATTATAGTTCTATGTACTGGTTTTTATTTTATTTTTTATATGTATACTCAGCATACACGTTTGGATAACATAATATTTATTATGAAATGGTTCTAAGTTTCTCTTTGGAACAGATCATGGAACCACGTAACTATCACAACTAAACTGTATTCTACATCTTACGAAGTCGAGTGAGAGAGAGTGTCGACCGCACCATAGATTCTTAAGGTGAGTTGGCGCTGTCATGCGCTGTGAAAGATCGGCTCAGGAAACGTAGATCAGCATAATATTTATATTTTTCTTTCTCACCCACACGATTCCCTCAATGAGAACTTATTTGACAGAAGCATTTTTACTTTCTAAAAGTAATTGCCATTACAGTCTATAAAACATTATTTACAGTACTTACTTAAGTCTTATGTCAGAACCAGTCCCACATTCTGAACGAGAAATGCAAAGAGATGTGCTGTTAATTTTCACACGAGCGTTTTTTATCTGGCCCCCGGGGCTCTACTATGATTGAATACAATCCGCGGATGTTCGCGCTCACCTACGCGGCGGCGTTTTTTTTTATGAAAAAAACATTATCAGTGTTTTAGTCAAAACAAAAACAGGCGGCTGAAAAAACAGGCGTGACGACGGCTTATAGGGGTAGCAGGGAAAGCGTTTTAGCAGCCATGTTGGAGAAAAAATGTTTTAGAAACATGTACTACGACTTCATATTACTATACGTAAAGAAGCGACACTCACCTTCCCCCTCCAGTTTATCGTCGCCCGCCAATCAGAGCATGGTTAGCAGTATGCAGCTGCCGCCGCTTGCCGTCAGTTGAAGCACTTATGTTGTTAAGGTAGACTTCTGATCGTCGCGACCAGCCGTCAGTCGCGCGCGACATTAGCGACTGCTGCGACAATACTAAACACTATGAAACTGCTTCCCTCCGCCAGTCTGTGGTATTTATGGCTAGTGAATTGTTGAATGATTATACCGCCATAGTCTCCAGGGCCTTATTGGTCAATCAGCAGAGTGCACCGCGTGCAGGTGAGGTTGACATTTGCAGCACCGGATGTCTTTGCGCTCCCTTACATCTCACCATCATACTCATACCTACTGTATTCACAAAGTTCATCAAAGTCCTCTTTCGAACTATCAGACTGTTTTGAGTTCTTTACAATGAACGACAATCAGTTGAACAAGCAAAGGAATCACAACTTATTACACCCAAAACAATGAAACTATATGATATATTTTTTTGTATTATCTTAGTAATATATTGAACGGAACCATTCTGGACTCCATTGAGAGCGCTGATTTAATACTAATTGCCTGTCCATTCGTTGTTCGTTTAAGTTTTTAGTATACCAGGGAAAAAAAGAAAGCGAAAGAAAATACTTTTTTATTTTATTTAGTTACTTCTTGTTCTTTTAATTTTGTCTCTCTCATTATATTCTAAAACGTTTTTTATGTATCAAATTATGAATATTAAATTTCACAAATGCTTTAGAATTAATTCTCCAATGTAAGCATTGAGCTTTCTTCTTAAGAATGAAACTTGTGAGTGATTAAGAATAAGCTAAACAACCACATAAATGCAAATATCGAATAAAAACTATGACGAACTAATAATTAAAATAACTATAATAAATGTTGAATTGAATTTTACGATGTAAATGGGGAGAAATACAGTAATCAGCGGAAATCTCGTAAAGAGATAAGCAGTTACCATTTGTATATGTTTTTTCTCCTTTTATATTGATAGTATTTGTGTAATAAATAGTTATATAAGATAATTTATAGTTTTTGTAATGATTTATAATTGTCATTCTTTATTGTTTTTTCTTTTATTTGCGTGTATAGTTTTTTTTCTTTTATGTAGGTAATTATTATAATTTTACAAATTAATTTCAATCTTTAAAAATGTTTGTCACCAATTATTTTTATTTTCATCTTTTCCTGACCATGTTCCAACATAAGAATTCATTTAATTTCAAAAATTTAATCTAATTTATTTTATTTAAAATTAGTGTAAATTAAAGATAACTGCAATTACCTTTCAGGTCACAGCCTGTATTATTTCAACTTTGCTATACACGCCGACCATTGTTTGAAGACAGAGGATGCTATAAAAAACGTGGTTCATGTCCTATTTAAAAGCAGCACTTGAAACCAATTATACTTTTAACTAAGCTCTCTACAGCCCAAGGGACCAAAATAAATTGTAGGCCCTATACATATTAGGCGTTTATTTTTATCCCTTTTCCCTTTCCGTATATTCCCGTAACCTTTTATTGGAATTAATTAATTGTAAACAAATTAGCGAGCTGTTTTTGTTTGTTTTCGAAACCGGGTCGAGGAATTTATTGTAAAAGCGAAAAAGATAACAGAAAGGCAATTACGTTTACTTAATTGAAGGGTTTTCAATAAAGTTTAGTGTTTGTTTATGTATCGTTTTTAAAACAATTATGTGTTGACAGCCGGTAAAGAGAAACAAATAGCTAGAACTAAACATGCGTATATTAATCTAAGAAACACCAATTTTCAACAAGTTTATTTTAATATATTATCTTTGTAGCTCATTAATATTTTTGACTGATAACACAAAAAGAAAAGATTACTACACTGACCAGTTTAAAACGGTTATTTCTTTCTTTTATAATACACCAAAACTATTTTCTGTCGATACTGAAACGAAAACCAACTTAAAAATATCACCATTAGGCGCACCGAACAAAATCCATAACTCAATCAACATCAATCCATGTCCGACGCGAATTTAACAAGTCACGTCCGTTTCCACTCGTTTCGTGTTTACGTATTCGGTATTCCGTATCCATTTTAGTGTTACTAGATAGAAAAAAATCGTTAGAAGTGTGTTAGTATGCAGTTCGGTAACTTTTTAAGTTGTCTTCAAAAATTTAAAACCAAAGAGTAAATATGATCTATTTCAATGTTATCATCATCAGAAGTTTTCTTCAAAGCTATACTCGAGAGGGGCATCACCGTCGTTGGTGTATGGATAATCTAAGCTGCGCCAATGTTGCCCATCGGTTCGTAGTAGTCCCCAAAAATGCACCCCGGGAGGTGATAAAAGTGCGACCAATGTGGCAGCTTCGATTGTCTATCACGTTTACCTATTGATACCGTCTGCACGAAGTTATACTTAAAATTTATAGTATTACTAGCTTTTGCCTGCGATTTCGTCCGCGTCAGTTTCGATACTTACACATCTTCACTGCTTTTAACTTTTAATTTGGTTTCCCGTAGGAATGAGATGTTTTTCGGGATAAAAAGTATCTTATGTCCTATTTCAGAACTTAACCTACATGTGTGTCAAGTTTCATCCCGATCCGTACAGTGGTTGAAGCGTGATTGAGTAACAAAAATCCAAATATCCAAACTTTCGCATTTATAATATTAGTGGGATATTTTTACTATGGATATCTACCATGTATACGAAATTGAGAAGTAACTAAAGGTACTATTGTATAACTGAAATATTTGGTTTTGAAAACTTTGAGTAGGTAATATATTTTTTCATCGAACGTCTGGCAACACTGGAGTCGATCTGTATCCATAGAGCCGGGCGTTCGGAAATCGGGTTGTGTGGGCCGGCCCTGTCCGAACAAGCTTGTCACTACAATGAATGTGCCCCACAAATCACCGGTACGGTTGTTGGAGCATTTTTTGTCCTTTTCATTTCGCATTGGAATTGGGTTCGAGCCACAATCGAAAATTTGACCCATCGCCTATAGGCCACAACAATAAAACTATCTACTTTTGTAAACAAAAATATTCGTTCCGATATATCACGGGCATAAAGTGGAACTCCAGAAATAATGAGTTTAAATCAAAAATTCCTTCTAAATTAGTTTTTTGTCTGCTATCATCTGTTACTTATGGAACATTTAGATATATGGATATTATTTGTAGATTTTTCTTAAAGGGTAGGTATTTTCAGCAAGTTTAACAAACTTGCGAGTACCCTATATGCTACATACTCGTACTACTAAATTACCTTTATTTATTACATTTCCTATTTTTCACGTACCTATAGCATTGCATTTCTTTCATAAATTTATGCTTAACTTAGCTTAAGTTTAACTGAATTTTAACCCGTCAATCAATAATACCGTAAATCAATTTAAAAACATAAAATTATCATTTTGACAACAGACTCATTCTTCAAAGGGCGTGCTTAAAACCAAATTTATTGAACAAGGGCTGTAACTTGAAGTCGCGTGTTATTATATTTCAAAAGTTTTGGCTGTAAATCTTAGAAGGATTTAATTTTTATGTGACGTCCAGTGCTTTTTGTGCATCTTATATGTATGATAGAGAACCACAAACACACACTAGGGTTTCTACACACACATGAGTTGGAACGTTCGTGTAATTAGCATTATGGATATACCTATCTGTATAAATAACAGTTAGCTACATTGATAACTAGCTTTTGCCCGCGACTTCTTCCGCGTAGGTTTCGATATTTACACATGTCACTGCTTTTAACGATTAATTGTTTTCCCGTAGGATTGAGACGATTTTGGGGATAAAATCTATCCTATGTCCTATTTCAGGACCTAACCTATATGTGTGCCAAGTTTCACCTCGATCTGTACAGTGGTTGAAGCGTGATTGAGCAACAAACATCCAAACTTTTGCATTTATAATATTAGTGAGATGGGATGGGATGGTGGGATGGTATTAGTGGGATTAGTAGTTGGTAACCGAATATGTAACGTATTGCTACTTATCCAAGTAGGCAATTAGTTATTACCGACGGTCGCCAGCTCTTTAATAAATATTTATGTCGACAGAAAAGTAAAATACAACATTTTTAAACAATAAATCATAATCTCAGACCTTCTAATTAAACGCACGGACCAATCTACATTAACGTCAAAAACATAACCAAATATACGGTCAAAGTCCAGTGATTGATGATTTCTGAGAAGAAATAGAGCTTTCGATGTAAGGAGCGAAATTTTTAAGCAACTTCATTCCCTTGTCATTTACAAAGCGAGGTGTTTAAATACTATTATTATAAAAAAAAAACTTTTTTATGTAGGTATATGCAATGAAGGCTCAAGTCCTTTAGTGGACGTCTAAGGGCTGATATAATGATGATGATATAAATGAAACTACTCGTAATATGAGTTATTAATTAGTTTTTAGTGGAAATAAGGTTTTAATATATTTAGTGTTATATAACTAAGTTAATAGTCAGGTTGAAATCTAAGCGCACGGCCGGTGCGCGAGGCAAAGTTCTAAATAAAACCGTCTGCAATCACCCTCATCACTGAGAAGTCCACTGTTGAACATAGGCCTTCCCCAATGAACGCCACCACACCTGGTCCTCCACCTTCCGCATCCAGCCGCTTCCGGCTACCTTCTTCAGGTTGGTGGTTCTCTGCGCTTCGTAGTCATTATTCCTATAGTTCATAAATCATAATGCGTATTCGTCGTGTTGAATTTCAGTGGTCGTATTGCGTATGTCGTTAAGCGTAAAAAGAATGGTGATTCCTATCGGCAAGTGATAGCTTTATAAACTAAATCAAACATCAACATCTCATACTATCCGCCAAAAAATAATGTTCACTAGCAAATTAGTTTAACCGCAAACTTCGAGCGCATCCGAGTCAATTAGGTAGTCCTTATTGAATTGCTAGGTAACACTTAACGTGTCCTATTCTCACTAAAACACTTGCACATCAAAACAAAACTCTGATAGCATTCGCCAAGATCGATTTTTCTCTGTATACTTCTAAAGTATTACGTCTGAACGTCGAAACACTTTGAACTTTGTTACAGTGGAGTTAGAGTTGGGTGTTGGTTGTGAGGAGGGAGGTTGTAGGTTCTTGTAAAGGGTACACGTTAGAGGTAAAGGCGCGATGAATGATGTGACGTCCGTAGCCTCTGACTCCGCGTCGTGCGATCGACTGTACTGACTCGCCGCGTTGGAGACTTATTTATAGTTTTGATTAAGAGTGAAATATTCTGAGAGCCATTACTATTAGAATTACTGTCTTAACTTAGTTTCTCAATTTCCATAATTTCTTATATGAAACCGAACTATGACTTTGGAATTTAAAGCAATTAAGGAAATAAGAAAGCAATTAGAAAGTAAGTAGTTAGAGAAGTAATCGCAATCTAATTATATTTTGCCCAACTCCGATTCTTAGTAAATTGTTATCTATAAAGGTTCTTATTGTTTCTAACGATGTTCATTTCATACCCTTGGTATAAGACAGTCGTATCTTTCATATATAGTATGAAAAATACGACTGTCTTCTACCAAAGCTACGATATGAAGCCGGTCACTGAACCTAATGTAGGTATTATTTTATTTTATCTAATGTAACATGGAAGTAAAACAAGAACAGTAAAACAATGTCATACAATTATCAAAATTTTTTTTTCATTCTTTATTATTCTTCATTCATTACCAAATTGGATCAAATATGAACTGCTTACAAAAAAAATACTGTGTTCGCAATATTCCTACCTCATAATAATCAACTTTGTACGATTTGTCTGATTGTGTTAGTAACAGCTTGAACCACATAGGTCTCATCTCATACCCTGTAAGGTTGGCTGGAAGAGATCTCTTGTAGAGATAAGCTTGCCTTTCTACACTAAATTTTTTAACTGTATTTCGTTTTTAAAAGTACAATAAAGACCAAGGCTTGAGCATTATGTTAGGAAATTTTCTTCATAATTATCCAACTTTTTTCTGATAACTTAACTTTTTACTTCTATGTTAATGTAACGCTAAACCTCTACAGTAGCCAACCCACTAGCAACACTTACAGCTGTAAATGTCAGGAATTTTGATAAAGAAAACTTTCAGGACCATCCTATAGATTCGGCCGTCGGTGCATCAAGGCATGTTCGCAGCGAGACACGACGTGAGATGCGCCGGCCATTGTGTTAACTAGAAGGCGAATAATATTATGGCACTTAGACTGCGTTCACACTCTGCTTGTGATCGACGTATTATATCCAGTAAAATGGGAAGATATTTCAATTAGCGTTTGATAACCGTTTAAAATATTTATTTACATTAGTCGAAAACAAAGTTAATAAAAATATATTAAAATGTTTTTTGGAAATGCTGGCCCACCTGTAAATGAAAGGTTATATTTAAGAGCGTCTTCTTTTTCACTCAGAGCTTCCTATCTGAGGTGGGCGATCTATCATCATAATCTAACTAACAATAGTCACAAAAATATTTTTTTTTTTATATATTTGACAAGCCAAATCACTGCGCTATCAAAATGTCCCATATGTGCACTGAGTTCACTATACATCAAGTGATTTTAGTGAAATATGTGTTACTTACAAACTTGAATGTTTACACATACGAGTACCTTGTCTATATGTCGTATTGTATAATATATAGCATATTGTATATTATTTTATTTATTTGTATATTATTTTATTAATTGACGACTTCCGTGGCGGAACGGGTAGCTCTCGGACTGCCACGCCGGAGGTTGCGGGTTCGAATCCCGCTAGGGGCAAGAGTTCGTATGATGAATATGAATGTTTGTACCTAAGTCTTGGATGTTTATATATTTATTTAAGTATGTCTATCCGTTATCTAGTAACCATACAACAGGCTCTGCCTAGTATGGGACTGGATAATTGGTGTGAATGTCTAAAAAAAATATATATATATTCTATTATATATACATATATATTTATGTATCTGTATTGGTATTTATAGTTTATTAGTTTATGCTTATTGTATTATATGTTCTATGATTATTTAATATATAGTAGGTACACGCGATTACTGCCTCTCCATAATCCCTTGTCTTCACCGCAGGTTAGCTGGAAGAAATTTCTTTAGAAATAAGCTTATCCTTTTGTATAATTTTCTTTTCTTTGTGTTGTTCTTTGTATATTTGTGTGTACAATAAACTATTAAATAAATAAATATTTTATATATAACTAGTTATAGCGTAATAATCCAAAACCCTTTTTTTAACATAACAATTAACAATTTGTTCCATTTATCAAAAAATGGGAAGGGAGGCTACTCTATACAGATGGTTCTTTATGTTTTTATTTTATTGTACACCCTATAAGATATTATAATGAAATGACAAAATGTCAATTGAACCAAATCGTAATTTCCACTTAACTGTACGACACGTAAATATGTCTGAATACCTAACATGTAAAATAAGCAGAGGTTGGCGGATATTAGACACCGCGATGTTAGATACAAGAGTATACCGTTAACATACTGTTTGAACCGAAAGTTCACTCAAATCGTGACGACATAGAGATGATGGCACTATAAAATGTTAAATAGGAAATGAGACAAGAAAATACATATTAGTAGCGTCTTGTCTTGGGTTGTCACATTAAGCTCGTAGGATGTAGGTACCTCTCGGAGGTTCTGAACTCAAGGATTAAAGCTGTACGTCAGGACACGAAGATAAAATAAGGAGTACTGTGATGGATGTCCTTAATTCAGCTGATTCACATAGGTTTGGTGCTTGCTAGAAATACGTACTAGTTCACAATAATTAAAATAGCAGTAATCCCGCTAGCTGTGATTGTATATGATTCAACATTCCCGTAGTAAAATTAAATGGGATGCGGTGGCTGATACAAAAGTTTAGATATCTATGACTTGCATCGCTGAAGATCAAAATAGCATTGAAAAAGTTCTAGAAGGAAAGAATTTTCTCAGATCAGAATTTACTTAATTCAATAATTAAAATTCGGCCGCCAGATGGACCGACGACCTAAAGAAGGTGGCCCGAAGCGGCTGGATACGGAGGGCGAAGGACCGGGTGTGGTGGCGTTCATTGGGGAAGGCCTATGTCCAGTAGTGGACGTCTAAAGGCTGACATGATGATGATGAATAATTAGCATTTGTGGATAATACAGTTTTCTTGGGGCTAACCCTTGACAAGAAGCTGCAATGGGGTCCACATATAGAATTGTTATCAGGTCGGCTAAGCTCCGCAGCATATGCCGTTAAAAAGATTAGAGAGTTGACAGATATAGCTACAGCAAGACTTGTATATTTTAGCTACTTTCACAGTCTTATGTCTTATGGCCTCTTGCTCTGGGGTCGTGCCGCTGATATCGATTCTATATTCATTTTACAAAAAAGAGTAATAAGATCTATTTATGGGCTTCGTAGTCGTGATTCTCTAAGAGAATTATTTAAGGAAATAAATATAATGACGGTGCCATGTCAATACATATTCGCTAACATTATGTTCGTTAGACAGAACCTTTCTTCACTCAGCTTAAATAATGAGAGGCATAATTTAAATCTTAGAAATAATAATAAAATTCAAATACATCATTCTAGATTGTCTAAGATCAATAATTCTTTTGTGGGGCTGTGCGTGCGTTACTACAATAAGGTTCCGAATGAAATTACTAACTTGTCTGAACAAAAATTCAAATCTTCTGTAAAAGTTAATCTGTGCAAGAAAGCCTACTATAAGTTAGATGACTACTTAAATGATAAAAGTCCATGGAGTGCTTGATGGCTCAGCATAGGTAGACTTAATGATTGTAATGAATAAAATAAATCAAAGGTAGGGCCATGTGCCGTTGGGTTTGTTGCCACTTCTTCCCCTCGGTTATACAGGTGGAAGTGGAGTAGATTTAGGCAGAATTTGACGTCAAAAAGAGAATTATGTGTTCCAATTTTGAAAATAAATATTTTGATTTTGATTTTGATTTTGATTAAAAAGAATAATACAGCCGCAAATGGCGTCTCGTTGCATGTCATGTATGAAATTCTATAATGAATCAATAGGAAGTGCCTCGTATGGGCGGATCTCTATTGAAAAGCTCGGAACGCGAAGTGAAAAAATTTGGAACTAATGGTTTGAATTGCGATAGTACAAAAGAAACTGATTAAATCATCATCATCATCAGGTTATTTTTGTCTCCACTGCAGGAGCACAACCCTCTCTCATCTGCCGGAGACAGACGGAGGATTTGGCCTACACTCCCCGCGATGGCCAGACGGGTTGGGGAGGCCTGATTGATGTTTTATAATGTATTCCCTTAGTCGCCTTGTACGACATCCACGGGAAGAGTTGGAGTGGTCCTATTCTACTCTACCGGAAACCACACGGCAGTAAATAAACTAAATATCTGAAACAAATGTTTCGTTAAATGCAACCGAAGTCTTGTCCATAATGTACATAAAGTACTGACTACATAACAAATACTTAATCAGTTTTGCAGATAAAATCTAACCCCAAAATACCGCACCGTACACTAGTAAGGTTTTCCTATGAAAAAAACTAAAAATAAATCACAGGCTGTTTCATAAAATGTACATACATAATGCTCACGCCTTGGTCCCAGAGTGTACCTACATTCTATAAATGTACTAGTAATTAAACTACATTATTTTCATATTACTTTTTGGTTCCTTGATATTGAAGAACGAATATTAAGACAATGGAGTCAATTTTGACAATTTGATTACTCATATACCCGTATTTAAAGTGCTGTCGATCTAAAATAATGTTGGACTAAATCATATTTTTATTACACTGATTCATAATTTAAATAGAATAATAACGTCGTTTATTATTCTTTTCCAATAAAAACGTCAAATTTCTAGTCCAAATTAATGTAATATGGACAAAAAAATGACAAATTAAAATGACTAAAGTAAGTATTCGTAAAAACAATCCGTAAAGCCGTAAATTTAAATTTATGCTAATTTGTAATGAAGTCACACGCCTACGCTATAATGGTCCAATGGGACGGTTGACTTTTACAAACGAGCGGTTAAAAAACGGCATATTATTGTATTTTCCTACAAGTCTCAACCCCTTATTAATGTGTGTTGTTGCTACGTAAAACTTACAGCTACTTAACGTCTACATATTTTAAAGATTAACCACTAGTTAAATTAATCAATCTCTCGTATTCGCAAAAGAATACACAATATCACTGTCTTAAACCATTCATCATAAGCCGAAACACATTCACTGCTAAACATAAGCCTATTATCACCACGCATGACAGGTGGATTGGTGATCGCAGTAATGATAGCAATATTATTATTCATATTCGAGTTGGGGTTATTTCAAGGTCTCAGTCTAGAGCTTGTATCACTGCGACCATTTCTGGCCTATCGTGATCGCCACCATACTATAGTTCCGTTTTAAGCTTTGCAGCAGTTAGAAACTACACAATGCTTTTGCTTTCAGCACTGAGTTGTTTTACTTCGTCAGGGTGAAAGTAAGTAGTTACCTGGGTGGGTATTTCTTTTACGCATCAGTGGGCCACACAGGAGGTGCATGGGGGTTTCCTCAGCTTCCTCACAGAGCCTACATTATGATGATACGAATAATCACAGGACAATTCTGCTGCCTATCTGGTGCAATCCTAAGGGATTAAGATCGCATTTACGACACTCACGGGAAGATTTGGGATGACCCTATATTAAGCCGGGAACTACACAGCAACATTTAAGTGTCATTAAAACCTTTAATATTTTAGACAAATATGCAAACAGAGTACCAATTTGAACAGCCGCACACATCATGTATTTAGGCCAACACAAGTGAAACCACATAACAAGAAATTATTTCTCTTAAAAAAAGCGACGTTTTAAACGCTGGTCTATACACACAATCACAGCAGTTGATTCCAAAGATATTGGCGGAAGAAATAAATCACTAATTAACAAATCAATCCAATCGGATGTGTAACATTCTCGTGTCACGCTCTGATAATGAAGAAATTAGTTTTAGATTTTAACGAATTTGCGTAGGTGTGGAAATGAGAACAGGTGTAAATAAATAAAAAAAGATTATTATAATAACATCTTGTTTTGCTTTTAAATTTTCGAAACATTAAGCTTTGATTATGTCAAACTTAAATTTAAAAAAACATTCCGTGGTAGGTATATGGTTAAAATAAGAATTAGTCCGTTTGTCTGTCTATCTCACAGTCAGATAAATTGAAAACTACTAACCGATTTAGTTGAAATTTGGAACATAATAGGTAATTATGTGAAATTGTGCGGTAATGATGGATAAATTATGAATATTTCGTTTTATTTCGGAGATATTAAAGAAAAATCTTTTAAAAAATGTACGAGTACGCTTGTGTACAACGTAATCTTTGTTGATCACTACTCGAAGTAAAGACACTTTTCCTAGTAAATACGAGAATCCTGTAAGTTCTAAACAAATGTAGGAACGCAGACAGATTAGGGGAGATATCCCTAAATATTTGTAACAAACATAATCCAATCACGGGCTCATCAAAAACGCGACGAGCTGTGAATGCGCATTCTAAGTCGAGATAAAGGTTGGGATCCACTGGCACACGTGGCGAGCGCGTGGCCTCACCAATATGGTACCAAATGGAAGCACGCAAAAACTATCGTCCCCTTTAAATTGGGACGTATATCACACTGTATTGTAACGTGCGTTTAAAGAAATAGAGCACTTGATAAAGAAAATACTCAAGTAAATGATTAAAGTCGGTAATGTACGGATTCCGTAAACTGAATTATTATATTTTTTATTCCTTTATTTTTTATTTATTTAATTTAATTATTAGGTCACAGACAGAGTGTATACCAACTATTGTTTAAGGAAAACTTACAAATGTGCATTGGCTAGATGCCACCCTAACGCCACCCAATAGGCAATGACAACATGCGTTGTTTTTGTTACGTATACAGACTAATCTAATATTACTTTTATATAAATTGAATTAAATTATATCCGAAAGTATATTTTTACCTGAATTTTACATAATACTTTCCAAATTTCAGTTCGATTGGTCTAGTTTTTGAGTACTCTGTGGGCAAACAGACAAAAAAGGTCCGCTAAAGAATATTCGTTATACTTATCCTGGACTGATATAAAAATACCAAAATAAACAATTGCAAAGGGTAAAAAAAAAACACAAAAAAAGGTTGCTGTATATTAGTTGTTGCTAAAGTAAATTACATTTATATCTGATTAGAAAACTATAAAACTAAAAATATAAAGAAAAATATTGTCCCTACAACAACACCTAAAAAAATAAAATACTTACTTCTAGACAGAGTAAGATACTGATACTTACATGTCAGATTAAAATAAAATAATATTATAAGATCAATATGAAGAATATTATAAAAATTTGTATATATCATATAATAATAATAATAATAATATAAAAAAATATCAATCCAGAGATTTATTTGTCTATCATAAAATCTTGTAGGTACTTTTGCATCGTAAAAGAGATAACGGTGTGATAGGAATCTTCATAAATACTCGTAAGACCAGACGCGTGCCGTCTCCAAAAATAAATCTAAAAATAAAGCCCCCATTAAGGAGTTAATGTGTTAACAATGCTCTATACTGGGATTGCACATTTGCGAACGAGTGGAGCTGTCCAATCTGTCGCTAGCGCTACTTCACTCGCCACAGGGCAAGGCATTGTCCACTAGGGCTCTCGATCGAAATCCGATTTCCCTTTTAAAAAACCGCCGTAATTTTACGACGTGTCCTGAGCTTTTTGTCGACGGTTTCATGTTAACGTTGAGTTGATTTGATCATATGCGACGCCGAAAATATGGAATGTTTTGGATTCTGTCCAAAGCATAGACTCTGTGGCAAACAATACCTCTGCGTTATACTGAGAAAGTCTAGTCAACAGACTCAAGATCATGACCATTCTGGAAAACCTTTTCATATTCGTTGGCTACTATATTAAATCGCCCGGTTGTTACGTCAGTTTCATTTTGTAAGATTCTATTGTCTAAACAATAATCCTTTACGCCTTTTAGTTTGTTGTCGCTAGTAAAATTATAACTTTTAAATCACGGTTGCTACTACATATTTCGCGAATAAACACATACGTATCACAAAACAACGTGTTTTCTGCGACACAGTGAAAATTGATAATTTTGTTTTCGTTACTTAACAAGATCTATGACAGATCTGCTCAATAGAATGGGTAGGAATAGGAATCCTTCGAATCAACACAGAATTGTAGTACCTTTAAAGTGGGTAACTTTAAAAGTACGGAGTAAATATAACTCACAATTATTATAGGTATATTAGCTTGAAATATGAATCCAGATGGAATAATTCAAAATGCGTTCGAATCGAACAAAGTGCGTCCGTCCATTTTTATTTGCACTTTAGAGGAAAATCTCGAGTAAGGCCCCCTTATAACCAAATAATAAATAAGTATTACAATACAGTACAAACAAATACAGTTATACGTTATAAAAGTTACAAATAGTACAATTTATTCTACTTCAAAAGTATAGCAAACTTATATTTTGATTCTTTAATAATGGAATGCGAAATGGCCACTATTATAATGATAAACAAAGATTAATTATATGCAAAACGTATACTATACGGCCGTTCTCTGAAAACGCATTATAATTTGTGCCTATACAGTAGTAACAAAGTATATCCGTATAAATGTTCAATTTAGCGTTAAATCATTATCTTGTTAGGTAAAACACTAGGTGACATTTTAGCGAAATTTGCGCTCGAAAATGCGCGAATATGAGTCGAGAACCGCCACTAATGAAAGCCACAATTACACAGACATACATCAACTTGCGGCTCCCGGAGTCAGCAATAAACGTTTAATTAAAAAAAGTGGCCTGCTCCCATTTCACAGATAGTTCCTTATTTATACCAGGTTTCACATGCAGTATCATGTTTCAAAGCCACCTACATGGAGTCTCGGTGTGAATTAGGACGAGCTTCGAATGCTTACTGGTGTCATATCAAGTCGTTTGATCATCTTAGTGTTCTTAAAAATGCCGTGACATTTTCCAGATTCGATTTTAGGGACGATAAAAACACGGCTTTAAAAGTAGTAATAATTTTATAGACAAAATTGTTAATTATAAATGTTTTATTACTGTAAATAATGGACGACGTTAGTTTCCGTTAAACGGGAATTTTATGGCTCAGAAATAAATGCTTGATTGATGATAACATCAAAGAATTTCTGCATTCAATATAATAATTGAAACTATCAATAGTACACATAAAGTGCAATTTACGGCATTACTCTCGTTAAATAGCCATAAAAAGTAGATAGATAACCACTATTAAAAAGATAGGAGTCATTTGTTCACGATGTTCGGTCTATACTCGTCTATATTTACTCAATATACTTGACTAAACTGGTACTATAACTACTGATGATCTCATATTAGTCTCCATTGCGCCTACTACAGGGATATTTAATTTACTACACATGAAGTAAACGAGTTAGAATCTTTACTTATCTCTTTGCATTTTGAATATAAGTATACCTTTTTTTATTCTGAATATAAGTATACATAACCCATATTTTAGAATCTTTTTGTAGATTTCTAGATTATTTTATATATTCATAATTATGGTTAACATAAGTTAGGATGTCAATGTGGATTGCTACTTTTGATATGCTATGATCTTTAAACTCGTTTCCATCATCATTTTCTTCTATATTATGATCTTCTGTAATCTTATTAGTTATACCAAGGTCTTGCTCATTCTGTTTAATTTAAAGGTCTATTAACATTACGAATTTCCAACTGTTTATTTGAACGTGTTTGAACATAACCGACCGCGAAATTTTTAACCCTCCATCTCTATTTTTAAAGTTCCGCTTTTGGTACTGAAATAATATGGAGTTTTATGTTCGCTCGTAATCACATCCTTTCGTGTTAAATGTCTCAATTAGGTACGGGAGGATGTGTGGACACGGTTGGAGTTAACAGCTTTTGAATACGAGAGAGCTTTGATGGTTGCGCCCAATTGGTGATGGTGTGATGACTGAATTATCGCTTTTGTGCGAAGCATTGGGACCATTGTGGCTAACTTTGATGGCATTAGCTTAAAAGAATTGTCGATATCGATATATTTACAAAATTAAAAAACTATTCCTCTGCATTGTTATATAATTCAAATACCGCTGTCAAGGTAAGGATCAGTAAATTTCGAAGACAATATATTTCCCCATAGAAATCATACGAGTAACTGCACATATTTTCTGACTCAGATTCAGAAACAGATAAAGTGTACGGTGTGATTTAGTTTCTCAGTTGTTTGGTATATTTATGGAAGATATAAGCTTTCAGATTTTTTTAGTTTTCAGGAGTTGTCATTTTAAAGAACGTATTTTTTTAAGAACAGTTAGTTTAAATTTTCATAAAATCACCCATCTTAATGAGAAACTTAACAATAAAGTTTTCGCCCCCGCATCCATCTGTATCTAATATCTATCGACACCTACGTTTGCATTGTGTGATACAAATGCATAATCAAAACGTGCTGTGAATGTTAATGAAGCACAATTTATATTTGTAAGTATTTTAGTATCATCAGCTCAGGTTCATCTCTATCTTTTCAATATCTTTCTTTTATCATCACTGATTGTTTGGGGTTATTTGAATATCATTTAGTTTGGTACATTGTTGCGTTTGTTTCGTATACCGCAAGTTACAATTTAGATTCTCAACTGAAGACATATGACTTTTGTAAGAAAGTCTTGGTATCGAAATCAAATGTATTTTTTGTATTAAAAGTTCTCACTTTAATCTATTTGCATTTATTAAAATGTGTATCATGTAATGTGTATATGAAATATTAATTTTGTAAATATATGTATTTATACTTAATTGAAATTTTCAACGTAAGAAAAGAGCAACTAGTAGCTACAACAAAGACTTCTAAGATAGAAACAAACTTTAATTCGAATGTATATCACGTAAACCCTCACCGACATTTTTCTTTCCACGATTACCATACAATTACAAAAAAGATCTTTACAAATGGACAGTGAGCTATCTCTGTGAACGGATCTCGATTCAGATATATTATGAATAAATAAGAAGGGCGCTTTTGTCTCTGCTTGCCGCCCTCCCACGTCGAGGTCCAAAGAAAGCACTTAATGAGGCACCTCATAGATTATATTATTTGTTAATAATGACTTATTTAGCACTTATGCTATTGTTATTAATAAAATTAATGCATGGTCTATTCAATAAGCATTAGAAACAAGTGTTGGGAGTGTATCTTTTAATTTTTTTTTTAAGTATTTTCACCATTTGTTGTTGCTTAGTATTGTTATCATTATTTTCAGCACTATATTAACCTACACACTAACCATACCGTACACTCAGATTATTTTCAGAGATTTGTGCGTAATTTCAGAAATCTATAATAAAATCTGTTACAATTTGTATCAAAGACTTTACTTTCAGCGTTTCTTTCTAGTATAACACATATCTGTCTTTGCACTTTAAGGATAAGCATATATATATATCATGTATTCCAAGAATCGTCCCGCTTTCCCATTATAATGCTAGATCAAAACAAAGCAAAGAAAAATCCGCCCCACGGTACAGTTTACGCGCGAAGTAACCGTGTAGTGCTAGGGGAGACTAGAAAGTTTTAACACGAGACGACCTACAACTCTAGTGCTCCGGCGACTCATTAGGAACCCCGCTCCGTGAGGTAGGGGCCTAAGGGGACTCAGCCCCTCGCAAAAGGGGTCCTTCAGCTTTTGAGTGCAATCCGTGAGCGTACGCCCCTATTACGCTACTGCTGCATACAGTGTCAATAAAGTTACATCCTTCGATTTAGATACTGAAAGTTTCTCATGGAACTTGTTACGGTTAGTTTTAGTCTGTGGTTCGAAGAAAATGATGGTAGTGTAAGTATGAAAATATAGCATCTGTCCTAGTGGCAGTTAGGTCGCGAATCGCTCTACTGTACCTGCAAGTAATTCAAGAACGTTATGTGGCTTGAACTCTCCACGCACATATTTCAGACTTTACAGTCTCTGTTAATTTGGAATTGTCTTAATTTGTTATGTCGGCGTGGGGCATTTGTTTTGTGGCCTCTCGAGACTTTATTTATTTAGACAATGAACTCTTGTGTGTCTTATTTAGAAATGTCTTTGAATTAAGTTCACATAGCGGTAAAATTGCGTTAAAATTTGTTTTATGTTTTGAAAATATTTTTGCTCAAATATAATTTTAAGAAACGTCAACCAAAAGATATTTTTTTTGTAAAATTTGTTTTTGACTATAGTATTTTGGGCCTGAAAACAACATTCGATCATTTTCTGCTTATTCTTATGTACCTAAACTAAGAAAAACCATAATTAAGCTTATACAAAAACAGTTTCATCAACGGACATAAATAGCGAAGTAGTTACGCTTATCTAAGTAAAAGTCGTAAAGCGGTAAGTAAAGTAATGTCCACTTTACTTGACTTAATACACGTCAGTATTTACTTTATATACTAAAAGCATAGTGTTGTACTAATCCACATGACATGATAAAGGATTAAGCTATTAACAGCACTGTCCCTGTCCCAGCCTATAAAAGTAAAATATAGTTCAGAATCTACGTCCGTAATCGGCCCCCGACCTCATAAACTTTTATTTATTTTAAGCCAGTTTACGTATACACTTCCAGTTTAGTTCTTGCATTTTAGTGCCGGCTTTGGCGCAAGGTTTAGTTTAATATATTGTGAAACATTGTCACATAAATTGTCACTTAAAAACGTTTACTTTAACTTAGAATGCTCATAAACTTGTGTTAAGGATAAAGAGATGTTAAATTTAGACACGAAAAAGAAAATTTGAATATTATTTGCTTTACTAAGCCTTTTACCTAAGGGTCGCAAGTATTGTTTTCATTTGTTTTAAATATCACTCTTTATCTCTCGGTTTCCATTTTTATATTATTGAAATACTTATTACTTTCTATTTTAAATAGAACAATTTGTGATGTCAAATATGCGACAGATCACATTATCATTCTCATTCATGTAAAAAGCTACTTTTTTTTTTTTTATTTCAGGTTTTCTGTAACTTCAGAGATTTGTTACTTTACAGGTTTTTTAGTTCAGCGGAAGATCCCGAAATATTCATTGGAATTTAAGTGTATTGACGTTATTCAATTCAAATTGCTATTAATTTGAGTACTCTAAGCAGTACTGACTCTAGGAAAGTATAGTGCAACAAACTATCATCAATCAATGGATAACACTGATCGAATAGCTGCAAAGTAAACAAAGTTCGCACATCACACCTCCCCTCTAATAGCTTCCCGGACCTATCGTTAAAGGCTAAACCTCAGACAAATCTGCACTCGCATCGACCGGTCCGCAGTCCCATCACTCTTAATAATGAAGGATCATGATGTAGATTGATAAGCGCACCCTTGGTTTGATGCATAGAGTTTTACGTGTCACAGAAATGGCTATAATGCAATTTATAATTTAAAATCACAATAATAGTCACACCAAAATAGCACACACCTGCAAGTCTACTCAATAACCATATTCAGTCAAACTCGTAAGTAATATAGTTATACGTTACCTAGCTGCAATTTCAAGTTCTTGTTCAATCTATTTAAAAAAAAACACAGTTACCTATAAACGCACTGAATTCCCTTATTTGAGATATGTTCCGGTTTACAATATCAACACATAATTTGTTTCCATAGTATCTTGTAAAAATGGCTTGTTCTGATTCTGAATCTATCTGAATTAAGATAATAAAAAATCCAACTCGAGTTTGTGCGTGAGTCGCCCATTGAAAGATTTACAAACAATGGAATCTGCTAAAAGGAAGGCGGACCGAAGGAAGACCGAGATTAGTGTCCAGCAGTGAAAGTCAATAGGCGGATGAGTGTCTATGTTTTCGTAAATCTATGCACTGTACCTACTCATTACTTAAAAGGATTACAATTTTATCCTGTACCACAGCCGTACTATCTGCCCCGTGTTTTTACTTAATCTTCTCAATGTCCGGGTTTACCAAATGATTGATGGAATAAGGAGTTTCGTTAATGTAATTAATGATTTATTTGATACCTGATACTTTCCATCTTCTTATACTTATAAAATGTCTGCTTTCACAGATGTTTCAACATGAAATTAATTTGTGAAAAGTATGCACAAAAGCACAATTTAGTGTATAACATAAAGAAAACGGAGATGATGATATTCAGGTCGGGGAGCGGGCCGGAGCGCGTTCCTGACGTTAGTATGAACGTTCAGGTTATCAAAGTCGTTGAGAAATTCAAGTACCTTGGCCATATTCTATCATCGAATATGAAAAACGATTCGGACATTGAGCGACAGCGTAGGTCACTCTCAGTGGTGGGTAATATGCTTGCCAGGAGATTCTATAAATCTGACAACGATGTGAAGATTATGTTGTTCAAGTCATATTGTCAAACGTTTTATACGTGTCAACTGTGGACCAGATACACTAAAAGATCACATGATGGCATTCGTGTTCAATATAACAACACCTTTCGGCAGTTGATGGGGTTACCCCGACACTGCAGCACCTCGGGTATATTTTTAGAGGCTGAGGTGAACACGTTTAATGCCATCGTGAGACACCGAATAGCGTTATTTATGGCCAGAGTTGACAGGTGTAGCAACGTACCTAATCATTAAGGGATTGAACAGTAGATTCTTTACTTCAACCATATACAAGTGCTGGCTGGATATAGCAGCATAATTTTATTTTGTAATTGTGAATTATATTGTATTTTATACTGTACTAATTGTAATCTACTTATATGGATCCTTGATCTTAAGAAATAAAGAATTATTATTGTTATTATAATAATATATTAGTTTTAATGATTGGTGCTATGGCTCCATCTTGTAATAAGCCTTTGGTAAGGTTTGGATATTTTGCATACGGTTTGGCTAAATTTTTATAATGCCTAAGCCTTTGCTTCGTCATACTAAGGTGATACCACACAACTTTCATTCTTCAAAACGTAATATATATTCATGATTCATGGATGTGAACTAAGTTTTCGGACAAAAAATCAGTTATTTTTCATGGGTGCTGGAAACAAAATCCTTTTGAGCCCACTGGAATGATCAAAAAGATGACTGATCATGTGTATATGAATGGCTAAAAATACTTTTACCGAAATGTCGATAATTATTTGAAATGTTAAATGTCAGTCCTAAAGGATAACGTCATTCTTATTCTAGCTACTTAACTCATATTATAATTTTTCATATTTTTTGTGTTACGCTATCACATCTCAACAGATCACTATAGAATTTTGCAAGCATTATTTTGCATCATATAGTCTACAATACTACTAAACTATTCTTCCTATGCTAGTAGCTAGTTTTTTATAAATTCATGACTTTGATAACCCTGTAGTTGGTAAAGGTGATATAAGTAGATGTGGAACATTTATTCTTACTCTAGACCTGCAAAATTACGCATCCATGCGACAAATTACAACCTGTTTTTTTAATACTGGTATTAATTTAATCTTCTGTTCTTTCTCACGATGTTTGATATTATTATATTCATCTTCCCAAACTTTTCAATATGTTACTATAACAGATATTAAGGATACTAATAGTAGTGAGGAAACCAGCATTTATGGTGCGATTTTTGTAAACGATGGCGCATTAAAAATGGACATTAAATTAAACGATCGAGTGAGCGGAGTCAAATAGGGTCATTTAGAGTTTACTTTGGAGGAAAAAAACTAAAATGGTTTTGGTGAAAATTTCATAGTAGGACAACGGTTGTCATTATTTTGCTATAACATTTTACGTGCAGAATTTCTTCTGGAAATATGTAATTAAATTTGAAAAGAAGGTGTAAGTATAGTTTGAGAACATAGACTAGGCTGAATTGAATAATGACGCCAGACATTATAGCTTGTATGAATTTGTTTGTCCATTTGCAGTGAAAGTACCTGGCATTCGTATTTTTTCAAGTTATTATATGGACCTAATAAAACTTAATATGCAAGACGCTTAATGTTATGAAATGACCTTTTATATTTTTAACAAATAATGAGATTTTAATTCATTTTACATTGGATTGCACATCTTATTTATGTTCATTGTCTTAAATATCAAGGACTAAACCAACTTAGAAAAGCAATGCGTTCCAACCACCAACTTGATTGATATTTAATAGGCGACCGTTTATATTAGCATCGGTCCTCGAACACCTAAGCCCGAACGATAATTTGGTCTAATAAAAAATTAAAAGCATTTCGAAAACATCATAATGGTAACAACGGCATAATTGCTTAATGGTACAACCCAAATTGTGATTCCATATTATTTATTCATGAGGCAAGAGTTGCCGATCTTCACATGCGATCGGGCGTTTGCGCCAACCCGAAATTACCTATCCCATTATGTCATCAACTGTTTTATGAATCTAAATTCTTTATGATATAAATTAAGTATCTTTTTATAATGACTTCGCGTCATGGTTGCTTACATCTTCTCGATTAGCCGTAATAACCATTTAACAGTCTACTACACGGTATAGTTTGGTACATTATAATCATGTAGAATTGTAATAATCTTATGGAGCTATGGAGAGGGCTATGCTCGGAGTTACTTTGAAGGATATGATTCGTAATGAAGAGATCCGACGAAGAACGAAGGTGACCGACATAGCCGAAAGGATTAGCAAGCTGAAGTGGCAGTGGGCGGGTCACATCTGTCGCAGAACCGACGGCCGTTGGGGCAGACGAGTTCTGGAGTGGAGACCACGGATTGGCACGCTCAGGGTGGGACGCCCCGCCGCCCGATGGATAGAAGACCTAAAGAAGATGGCCGGAAGCGGCTGGATGCGGAGGGCGGAGGACTGAGTGTGGTGGCGTTCATTGTCCCCAATGCCTATATGGACGTCTAAATGCTGACATGATGATGATCTTAGTCATATGGTGAGTCTTTTCCAGACAAAGTTGATGTTGGCATTAGCCATAGCTTATATGTTGGTTGGAATGCCTTCCGACCATTACTAAATTTAGCAGTATAAAGAAAAGATGTAACTTTAAATTACTGTTGTTTTACAATTAATAGCAGTATCTTCTGAAACAACTGAATTCAAATTACTACTAGCGTATCATTTTTTGATATTTATTATTTGTTGTCTAAAGTAAAACCATTTAGTCAAAGCATTTACCCTAATTTGAATCTACTTTCTATATATTATACTAGCTATCGTTACCATGAGAGCAAGTTCCAGTGCTGGTATATAAGAACTGGCTCCGTGTAAAGACTCGCCAATGTTAAATATTACTAAACGCTGTCAAAATTCGTTTCCCGTTCCACGAATAATATAATTTTCGCCACACTAAACGAAGTTTAATTGAGGAGTTCGGCAACAGGGATATCATTATCAAAATGATTCTGTAATCCAATGCCTACTTGGAAGTATGTCGACTTAAGAATTTACCGACCCTTTCGAGAATTCATAAACTTGATGAAATTAAAGTTGTTAGCTAAGGTGTGTTGTGTTCTATAAGACAAATTATATAGACATTCTAGAGTTTTAACAAAAATTTGTATTATATTGAATAAATTAGCTATAATTTTGTTTACTCTGTAAGTTCAAATATTTCTAAAATATTTTTTCAATCGACAACTCGGTCTCATTATTTTTGATAGTGATAGAAGAGGTAAGAGAATAGAACAACAAATTATTGGGGCAGTTCGAACATGGGCCCAAAACTGTAATCATTTCTTAAACGTCCAAAGACAAAGGCTAGTAATTTGAAAAGTTTAATTTTGTGGGAACGGCACACATCAGAATCCACAGCGTAGATCGTTGGCCCAGAAAATTAAATGCTAATATAAAATTATTATACTCTATGTATAATGTTCGTAACAACATTATAATGAGCGACTTGAGAAATAGATCGCTCGTAGCGATGACTAATTTCAGAATAATTCGAGAATAGGCTCTTTTTTGCTTTAGTTAATTTCCTTCACGGAAACTTGACTTTGTAATAAGCTTCTAAAAATAATTGCTTGAAAACGTTTTAATAATTTTCAAATAAAATCTCTACGCATGATTTTTTTTCCTTATGGGTTCACGCTTGACCTCTGATCATCATCAGCCTAAATACGTCCACTGCTGGACATGGGCCTCCCCAATAGAATACCACTATTGGTTAGAGGTACATTGGGGGATTTGCCATAATCACCACGCTTGGCAGGCGGATTGGTGATCGCAGTAATGATCTTAACATACACATACAGGAGAAAGATAGGGGTGGCCGGGAACCACACGGCAACACGCTTGACCTCAATCTTACCTAATGGTAAGTGACGATGAACGTTAGATAAGTACATCAAATTAAGTCAGTTGACTAATTGAAACAAATATACTCTTGGGTGCCTACTCAAATCTTCTGTATGAAAGTACAATAAAATGTTGGGTTTGACATCATTGCTTCAATAAAGTTTTTAGTTCATCAATGTCCTAAGGGTGTCTACCTATTTTAAATTAAACAATTCTAGTATATGAGCCATTGCTATTGGAAACAAGTCTTTTTCTTCCTGTAAAATGTGGAGAAATATTATATTGATCTTTGAAACATTTTATCGGGTCTGGACCCGAGCTTCATCTAGGTTCTTCGTACAGTTTGCACAGCTGCCAAAAACGTGAAGATGTGATATTCTTATAGGCGCAAAGGATGCTCTATATCTTTTTAAAAACTTTTGTTTGAATTTTAGTACCCACACACAATGACATGAGTTACACGACATTTTTCAGAAATATAAAGTACACTTCTGCTTTTGCTGTAGATCAGTATTTTGATTTCTTAGTCCTACAACCCATGTCTTATTCCTGTAGGCTTAAGATAACTTACATATACCTGCTACATACCACCCTACACCTTACGACGTTTAAAAGCACGGCTTTAAGTGCTAACCGATTATCCAGGTTATATGACCGCGGTAAATCATCCAATACTTACCTCCTCTCTGCGTCGCTATCCAAGCCCGCGTGAACTATGAACTATAAAATTGAAGTATTGCCTTTTATCATACAAAGGGCTCCATATCTCGTTATTTTCCTTTAACAAAGACTCTTGTGTCGTAAAAATTGCAAATAAGCCGGATTTTATATCGATGGGTCCATCGTAATGAGATGGATGTATGAAATTATTGTACGAATGAGTTACGACTTACATATTTAGACCCTTTGCATGTTTTATAACAGCCTTGGTATGCAATAATAGTATTTTATATTAAAATTGACCGTTATAACTTCATATTATACTTTCTTAAAACAGTATTCCATTTATATTTTCTACGATTCATAGAAACAAATTTGTGAGAGTAACTGCTGTTATATTTAGACCTTAATATTGGTAATATAATGACCACCATGATCCTTCAAGTCAGGTATTTGTGTCTGCCTTTTTCAGATCATCGCACATTGCACAGAATACATCTGCTTTGTTGTATCAAACATTTACTAAATCAGTTTATACCTATTCGGAAAAATGTGAAAATCTAGGTCTTCTGCACCGGTGCTGATATTGTATAGATGATGGAAAAGTCACAACTTGTATTTATTTATTAGAAAAGCAAAAAGCAAACGCTGCTCAAGCGGTAGTTGAATGCGGAAAGAAAGTAAATGAATGGATCGAATGAATTGTTATTGTTAGTATTGGGAATTGGGATACCACAAACAGTAACAGTGTCCTTTCAAAATCTACTGGACATACTCGAGGTATGAACGGACAGAAGGACAACATTAACTATTTAGTGTCTTTAATTTGATGATAGAAATCTTATTTAAGTAATTCACTGTACAAGTTCAAAATTCTTTTACTTTTACTTGCACCCTTTCCAACCACATTTCCGTGCTGTTTAAACGAGACATACCGGTAATAACTGGAAGTTTCCAATTACCAGCCAATGTGCAGTCAATCACGGCTGGTCGACAGTTCATTTCGTGTCACAGGTTGTGGCAGCTCACTGTACTTTATGGTAAATGATCTGTTCAAAGGCTTATTAATGTGTGGTTACCGTGTGGTGTACCACATATTTCTGAAAAGAGTTTCCATCTCGATAAGTATTTTAGTACTTAACTTATGACTATTCTTCGATTAGTTATTTTCTTTTGTGACGTTGGTCATTTGTTTTTAATTTACTAGTTATGGTCTGTGATCGCAGGCGCATACATTTTTTTACATTCTGCATTATTTTACATAAACAGTACCTACTGTTTCTTTTGTATTAATATTTTTACTTAATCAGGTGTTTAATAATTTCATTAATTTCTACCTATTTAATATTGACAATCTTCTGTATACCTCCACTTGAGTTTCAAAGGAACTGAATCAATTACTCCAATTAGTTAAGCGAACACACCAAACCTACATTTGTTTCAATTATCGCGTGTGACTGGATCACCAATTAAAAGCTACTTTGGAACATTTAAGTTTGTCTCTTTCATTAATGTAGTATTAATTGTAACAATTATCCTCTCAGTCACTTATATTTGAATAATTTGAAAGAAATTGCTTTGTGAGATCTTATGAAATTGTTCAAAGTGTCAAATAATGCCAGGACCCTCATTAATTTGACAAAATAAAATGATCCCAATTAGTTAACTTTTGTTGTAGTCGTTCTAATTACTTACAAAGTTTTAATTAATAGAAATTAATTTCTTTCTTACTATTTCTCATTTATAATCGAAAAGAAAAGTTTTGTAAATTTTTATAAGAATTTATTTTTGTGTAATGTGATGAATGTGAGCTTTTCTATACTTAAGCTCAATGTTTCTTCATACCACAAGTAAAGCTTAAGTTTAAGTTTAGAGCTTTTCGGCCCAAGTCCTCGGATGTGAAGAAAGATTTGTGTCTAACAGAGGGACGGAAGCTGTAGATGATGAAGATAAAGATTTATCACTGATGAAACGTGGTCAACTTATAAATCATATTCACTAAAGCAGAGACTTTAAACAAAACCGAATCAAATACACTAAACTAGCAATTGCACCAGAGAAAATATTCATAAACAAGAGACATTTGTCAGTATTTATGGAGCTTTGAAAATTTACTAAGCGAACGGAAAATCGTTCTCGTTTATATTTAAATAAATTCAGTTTCCCCATTTGCCTTCCGATCCGTTTGGCTCCACCGGGATGCCGCGTCGACTGCCACGATTTAATGGTCTTATGTCAGATATCTGCTTTGATTTGCAAGAAAAACCTTGGAAAGGATTTTGTAAAATTTGGTATTCCTTTACTAATGAAAACTTAATTACTCATGAAACTGGCGAAAGTACAAGCCCGCACAAGGATCGTTTATGACTTGACTACTTTTTGGTAACTCGGTAACTAACATCGTTAAGTGCCATTATTTATATTGGTATTATGGACATTTCAAATAGAAAATTCTATCTTGTTTAGAGTGAAGACTTTTGCTGAAAGTCTTTTAAGGAGATCACGTTCCAAGAATATATGAGAATGTCCTGGAGAAAACTGGCCTTACGTATCTCTCGTCTTATTAAATAGTATTTAAACTCATATCTATATTTGATAATGACACAAATCATCATCCATATATTTTATTTATTCAGTACGCGTACTTGACTGGAAAATCAGCTAAATTATTCTAAAGCAAGGAACGGTAATCTAATTTTCTTTAGGCTCTTCATCCCGGACGGTCTTAGCCTCAAAAGTAACTAAATAAATAAAGTTAATTTTCTCCCAGTTTCTAATTAAATCCAATTTTCTTTAGCTGACTATTCGTATTAATAATACGGATTTTAACGCAAACTTTCCTTACTGCTGAAACTACAAACTTTTGGCTGCGACAACCTCTAATTAGGATGTAGGTACATTGAAACAATGACCTAGATCAAATTCTATCCACCAAGAATTTTACGTTGGCATTACAGTAAGCTCGATTTTGAAGTCTTCAAAAACGACTTAACTCTTACAAGTTTGTTTAGAATGAACAATGTATGTGAAATAGATGTAACTGGACCGGTAGATTATGCGATTGCAATATGATTGCACTATTATTCTATACAAATTTTAGGTGAAATCGGATAGTTTAGACTGGCAGCTCTTTGTATCACTTATTGTATTTTTAGTAGCAATCGATATGTACTTAGTTACTAGGCTTATGTGGAACGGATAAGAGTATAAGGCGCGTTCTGTAAATTGTCTTCTTGTTTTTAAGGTTGATAATGATAACCATCATGCTATTTGTATTTTGGATATTAGGCGTGAAGAGAAAGTAATATTCTATCACGTTCTGTAGCCAGGACATTTTCCTTTTACACTGATTCTGTAACTACGGATGAGTTAAAAGTTAGATTGCTTCAATTTCTTCATTCCGATAGCATCTGTTTTTAATAGGAAATGTGTCAGTAGTAAGATAATGTCTTATGCATTGTGATGAAGGAATAAGTGTAATAGTTAGATTTGAATAAAGAATATGTTTATATTCAATCTCTCGGTGACATGAATAATCAATGATTCATTATTAATTAAGGTAAATACATCATACAGAAATTGCAGGTCTTCAAAATGTTCTAACTAAATTGAACCAAGTCATCGAAAAAGATATTGAAATTCTAACTACCCCAGGAGAAACAAAAGTAAACCGCACCGTCCAATTTCCAGACAGGAGCAAGTTGAATCCAACCTTGTGTCTGCGACCGCGGGTCGACCAGACCCGTTCGAGAACTTTCTATTGCACTCAGCAAATAAGTCGGGGGCAGGGACACTAATTAGTACATTCGGTAGCGCGTTCCGTACCACGCCCAAAAGGGGAAAGTTTGCGATTGTCACACTTTAACGAACATAGCTTTGGTCGCTACTGTTTTGTGGTGAAATCAAAGTTTTAACAGTTGTAGATGTAGGTAAAGGTATTTTGGTTATCCACATCATTGTTTTTATTATTTTATTCTAAGAAAACTTTGAAGGCAAAACAAAGCTGTGATTAAATAGGTCACAAAATTCGTACTGAGTTAAAGAAATCAATCAAAATGAGATTTTAGGCTGTTTGTAGTGACACCACAAACATACACTTGCGTTGTCCAATACCCTCGACTCTTAAATGAACAAAGTATCCCTAATGTTAACAAATCTTATATCAAGAACGAATAGTCAAACGAAATTAAAAACTATAAAAACCAGTAAATTTTACACCTGGGTTATTCCCTAGAAGTTTCCTATGGGAGCTGCGAACGTGGTGTCGGGTGTCACTAATTAGTGCATGCGTTGACGCGGAATAGGTGAGACACGACTGTAAAGGCAAAAGGTGCAGCGTAAAACGACATACTGAAGTTTTTTGTACGAACGAGCTTTGTCGTTTGGAAAATGTCACAGATACGTTTTGTGTTGTCCCATGCTACAGTATTGGAAGTTAGAAGTTACGCAAAAAGCATGTAAGTGACTAAAGAAAATAATGCAAGCTGACAGTTGGCTGAATGACGTTTGACATGCACGGTATGTACGTTTTATGTTGTGATAGCATGGGACAACACAAAACGTACCTGTTAATTTTGCCAAATATATGCAAGCTGACAGTTGGCTGAGTGACGTATGTTTATTTAGTCACATAACATAAGCATTATTTTCCTCAATTTTTTCAAGAGATTTACCTACTATAATAATCTCGGTGGGAATGACAGTTGCATGACTCGTATTTATAGAAGGTCTCGACTTCCGGCTCGGCCTTCTAAAGTACACTCGTCCTGAAATTGTTAACTTCCCAGCCTCTGCATTGATGTACTATTAATTGAAATGAAATATTATCTTATTTTAACCGACTTCAAAAAAAGGAGGAGGTTCTCAATTCGTCGGAATCTTTTTTTTTATGTATGTTCCCCGGTTACTCGAAGACGCCTGAACCGATTTGGAAAATTATTATTTTTTTGTTTGAAAGGGTATACTTCCCAGGTGGTCCCATGATCATCAAGTCAGGATCTGATGATGGAACCCTGCAAAAATCGAAGACTTCACACACATCAGTAGGTATTTAGCACATATAATAATATTTTATTTAAATTAATAGATAATAGGTTTAGACAAGAATTGTCATATTGTAATTGTGAGTTTTATACTGGAATTGTAATTTAAATTTGATTTATAGGTTTGGATAGGAAATCGTATGTAAATGTGAAAAAATATTTTTTGCTTTTTAATTCCTAGGTGTTTTTTGAAGACGGTTTTTTTATTTAAAAATAATTTTAAAAAATCGATAAGAAGTTCCTCGCTAGATGGGCCAACAAAAACGATAACCGGATGAATCTGGATTAGAGAGGTGAACGTCAACTTGCTAACTATGATGATGATGTCACCAAATGATGAATCAATATGCGGATCATAGCCCTGCCCTATTCAAGAGTATCGCGACAATATCATGCACTTTTTGTATAATGTATAGAAGTTGATTACGCAAATACTTATTTGATTAGTTAATTTAAGTTCATCTTATTTCTTTATTGTAATCAAATTGCGTTAGTAAAGGTCAAGACCCACTTTGGTTCACTAAGCCGAAGAAATAAGCAAATAAGTGAGTAATTTGTAATTTAATTTCTTTGTAATACGGTTTGTAGCGGAAAACAAATTTATTTTTGTTTTGTTTGATTAAACTTTTGACGACATAATTGGTAGTGAAGTCTCTTGTGGTAAGGTTTCTTAGAATAAAAAAAACATTAAATTTAGAGAATATTATATATTTATCTCTTGGGCCGTTTGTAATATTTTTCTTGAAGATTTTTTTGTGTAATGAATACTATTACACTTATACATTATTTTAACATTTACATCTTAATTTTACCTTATGATCTTTCATAGCAACTCATGTCCTTTTCTCTGCCCTCGTTGCTTGTTATTACTGCGAATTCTGCTACGTGCAAAACACTTACTTTTCAGGACGAACTAACATCTGTTTTATCATCAGCAAAATATAACCTCAAACTTAGCGCGTGAGACTAAGTATTGTTCTGCTATTTGAAAACTAAACATATGTGTCATTAAGCATTATTACAAAAACTGTCATGTGGGTTAAGTGAACATGTCAGATTTTACATCAATGTTCTTCGTCTAATAGTGCACGTAAGTAATTTACTGTATTCGTTTCTACACAGAATTTGCACATACAGATCGGCCTTTGAAAAGTAGGGACCTCTAGCAAGAAAAAAAGAACAGGTTGTGTTATTAAATGTAAAAATATATACGTACTACCCATACTTTAGAACGTTGACATACATAAATCATAATCTATCTAAATCCATTCAAAGGACACGTGTGCTTCAATAATGATATCTATCATTAGCAATGGGTACATCTACAAGGGTTATACGATGTAGAGCAGTAGTTATTGCGAATCACTCTCCATGTGTCTCTAAAGCGTGAATAACGCGACCACATGGTTAGTTCACATCGAAGAATAATAATATCTACACATATACAAATACTGCTTACCTCTCTTCTCGACCACAGCCTGGTAATTCTCCATACAAAATAGTATACAAAACTCGCAGTGTTAAAAAATCGGCTACACAATCTGTTTTGTCATAGACAGAGTTGGAATAAAGAGGGTCGTATTCAGTAAATTAGGGTAAAGGGGTCAATAGTGGGCCAGATAAAGATGGCTGCAACAAATTGTGTGCTCTCCCGCCTTTTGTTATCGGTCCCTGCTGTACTTAATTGTGCTTTTGTCCGTCGTTAGGGGCCGGCGTTTGGGCAGCCCCAGGATTTGACCCGGGACTGAAATAATACAAGACTGAAATAGAACGATTACCAATGGTATCAGTTATTAATTTATCACCCTTACAAAAAATAGGTTTTAGAAATTATCGTTGTTTTATTGCAAGAGTTATAGGATTCTCTCTAAATAACAAAAGAATACCATTTATCCTGCACAATCATGCACGTATCACGATAATGATTTTATCTCAAATTGCGATAAGAATTTTAAAATAGGTAGTTTCAATTTTAAAAATTACATATTTGTAGGAAGCATAGACGGTAAAAGCATATTTAGTATTAAACAAAGCCTTTGAAAAGGCTCACTTGCAGAATGTTCATAATAAGAGTCTAGAATAATGAAGCAGGATTCTGACAAATTATGAATATGATGATTATGAAATGCGAACGAAGGGATAATGAACATAGGTTCCACTGGAGTTATTGTTTTTGTTTAATCCAAGATCTTACTGGTTATTAGGCATTCGAAGAATTAAATGCCCACGCAAAAGATGAACTTACAACTATAACACCTACAAAAGGTCAGAGGAAGTTGTTATTGCCGACAGCATTGTCGAAAATTGATTTTAGTTAAACAAAAGTAAGGTATTCTACGCCTTCTTAAGATTTATGTACATATTTGAAATGAAAATAATTTTGGACTTTGATTTTAGTCTAACTTTGATCATCATTCAATAATATTTCGAAGTCTTGCTTATCTTGAAAGCTCTGTAGCATAAAATTTGTTCTTAAACTTATGAGTTTAAACAATCTGAAATCTTCATTATTGTACTTAGAATATTGTACTCACCAGACCATAAAGACTTATGGTTTGCGTATTATTCTACGTGCATATGAGACCCCTACTTTGCCTACGCTAGCACTTATCTCTCTAATATCTTCATCACCACCCCAAACATTACTAACTACGACCACTTTCGAGTGCGTATCATCCAGCTCTTCATAGCACTTCGTGGCTCGGACAATCGCATTAGTATACGCCTCGAAAACCCGCTCTCGCCTCGAATCGCCATCCTAAATAAACAATAACAAGTAGGGGACACAGCTTTTAAACGATCTCCAGCGACTCAGCTGACAGATTAGCCCACCCCATCAACAAATTTACATTTACAAACCATTATGACCGTTAAAATCTTTCCTTCTGAGGTAACAAGGTCTATTTTAATATTGCGGATCAGTTTATTAAAGGCAAAGTAATGTTGTATGCAGATGGGTTTGGCTGATAGGTGCTTATAGAGTTTTTGACGAGACAAAGAGGTGGAGGGCCTGATTGGACCATGTGCTAATGTGTCCTGCGGGCGAAACTGATTTTTATCGCTGGTTAATGTTTCCACGTAGGAAAATATAAATACAAATGTACATATTGATATCAGGATTAACGGATTTCGCATGATGATGGCGTACCTACCTAAAGTTAAGGACAACTAAATCAATATTTTTTAACATTGAAAAACGCTGTTTATTATGTTTAGCAACACATGCAGCAACTAATATGTGTACTTATCACAAAACGTTTAGGATTATCTGACTTCTGAAATAGGAAACTACAGTCACTCAAGAGCTGATAATTATTTACATAAAAATTACAGGAAAAGGGGTTGAATTTAGTCTTCAGTATGTTACGAAGTGTATAGAGCTATCAAATAAGGTGAATCTCGAATGACCTACAAATATATTGGATGTGGTTCCTATATGTAACTACAACTGAATATTAGGAAATATGCAAGCGAGCCGGAATAAGCTGTAAATAGGGATGTTACTGAAAAGTTAAAAGTCTCCAAGCTAATGAAACTGAGCCAGGTTCTTCATACTATTATGATTTATGATTACCGTGTATGCTTTTTTCGTCTAATTCAAGTCATGGGGGAAAAATGTTGGTTGGGCTAACTAAACTTTCCAAATTTGTTTCATTCCTGCAATATCTTACCTGTCTATATACTGTACCTATTGTTCTATAAATTTTTTTTGCCTAAGTATTATTACTGAGAAATTGGTACCTTAGCAGAAAAGTACAATTTAGAAACATGATTGTGGTTATGGCACATGCTTTCTTTTCCATGCAGAAATATCCAGAGTGAGAGCGAAAGGCCCGAATTCAAACAGGATTTGGAGTGGAAAGACCGCGAAAGCAGATCTCATTAATTGAAAATAAAGTTTATAAGAGACTATACACCCCGACTTATACACCCTCTTGAGAATCACTCAAGATGCACAAAGCTATAATTTATTCGGAACACAAATTTAAAACCTTATACAGCGTTACTAAGTTGGTGAGATCCTCGTGGGACAACAAGCATATGCGTCCGTTATAATTAGCGAACAATGTTTGGCTTTAGCAAATCCCTTTGGGGCGTAAATTAAGAGATTCAGCTCTACGGACGGCTTACGGATACATTTGCGTTAAAGCCCGTACGGGACTTACAGGACAAATACTGACGTTGTTTGTACGTATTTGTCCCATTTTTGCATGTCCTCTTTAAGGGTATTAAGTAAGACAATTATTTATAACCGTTTCTGGAATCTTTCATAATTATTTAAGTTACATTTTTAGGGATGCGTTAAAACGGAAACCCTTATAGCGAAGCTTTTTTGGCTTCTGTCCGGCGAATAACATGAGTAGATGCTAATGGACCTATTGAGCTAAATGGACCCCGAACTACTTAGTTGGAAACTTTGGTCCTTCGGCACATATTGCCTAATATTGCCAAAGTTTCCAACTAGTAGATCATTGGGACAATTTTGGACATTACAAGTAAAATATTTTATTCCGAGATATTTCAGAAAAACTAACAATATTAATTAACGGAACCCGAACATTAAATACGGCGTGCACTTTGCTGACATTTTAAATCAAAGGGTTTGAAATTTAACTTTTGCTATAATTATTTAAAGCGCTTAATTTTCAAAATGGATGAAAGCTAAAATTAAAATGGCTAATGATAATAAATAACTAGCTTGTTTTCTGTGTAAGTTTGCGTGTTGCGTTGCAATAAGCTTTTGATGAAAATGAGCGTACAAAAAACATATGATAAAAAATTATAGTAATTACTTTTGTTTTGTCGTTTTTCTGGCGACTGAAAAATATTGAAGGGAGGCAGACATTTCGTCTTCATGTCAAAACGTTCAGTTTATGACTAATAGTCATCATTGTACAATTCATGTATTTAAATAGTGTATTTCGGCAGTTACTTTTATCCTATAAAGCATGATCAGAAACATTTCTTACTCTCCTCGTTACTCATAAAACTCATATTCACAAATTTATTTACTTTTTCAAGGGCTTACCTCTTTAGATTTATGAGCGGCTATATTTCGTTTGTCAACGTTTACACACGTAATCTTGTTTGAATATCATCTCTGCTGCTGTCCGTAGTTATTTGCATATATCTATTATCGTCGGCAGGGTCTATCACCCTTTGGTTTGCTCCGGATCTCACCAAAGTAAACAGTGTCACCGCGAAATGGGCTATTGAGTGTGTCACTGCTGAAATTATGACAATGAATTCCGCAAATGACGTCATAATAAAGAGATTATGAACATCTCCGAATATTTGTGGATTTTACGTATGCTTTATTATTTACTTTGTCAGGAAATACTTCAATAGTCTGTTATTCATCTCTTTGGCTTTGTGACTTCCTAATTTTGTGATTTTGTCGGTGTTTCTGATTTAAGTCATCCTCAATTTCGTTACTCTTTAAGTCTTTAGAAATCTTCAGTTTCATCATTACGCAACATAGTTAATGTATGTAATAATTTTGGAAATGGAAAACATAATATTTTTTCCATATTTTTATCTAAAATCTTTATTGTCCAAAAAAATAATGTTGACGAAAATAAGAGACTGAAATAAAACGAAAAATTAATGATAGTAATAAAGGCTTAATACAAGGTTTAGAACTAGAAGATTAGTAAGCCGAATAAGATGAAAAAGATACCTACGAAATGAATTATATAGTAGTATCTAGTAGGTGGTAAAGTACATTTTATTGAAACTAATTTTTGATTTATATTTTTAGGTGTATCTACTAATTTTTCGGGAATATAGGTATGAACGAAACCGAGTCGGTGACTTAAAATATACCTACACCGAGTTACATTTGAGTGCTCGACAACAAATAGTATTCTTTATGAAAAATATTTTTAGTAGAGTGTTAAAATTTATAGCAATTGAAAGCATTAATTAAATTTCTTTGCCAATTAAAATTTTTAAATTTAACTTTAAAGTTAGCACGGAAAATGAAAATTAAACAAGGAAATGACGAACGACAGCCGTCGAACTTTTTAATTAAGTATACTTTTTCTCAGAAATTGATAAATCTTCGCTTCGCGAGTTCGGTGTGAACAAATAAGACCAAGACTGGGATATGTTCATTAACATGTTTCGAATTCCGCCGACTCCATTAGTCTGATATTTTAATTGTTTGCTGGCGTCGGTGGCGATGGCGTCCCTTCTGAAAGTTTGCATCTGGGATGCGCCTACCACGTTGCGCTATTTAGGGACAAATTGCTTTTAAACTGATGACTTGTTTCCCTAATACATTCTAAATTTAAAACTTTAGACAAAACATTGTTTGCAAAGTTGGAGATGATATTTTTTTACTAGCCTCTACTAGCTAGACCTTTTTAAGAAAATCTTAATTAAAAGTGGATGAAAACCGAATTTTAAGTTAGTTCATATTTTTGCACTGTAAAATAAATGGGCTTACTCACGTCAGATTAACCTGAAAAAGGTTAATGTTTACAAAAGGTTAATGTTGGCGTGTGCCCATATTGATAACCAGTACAAGTCGGAGGCGACAGTCTGTAGATGATGAAAAATATCACAGGTTTGATAGAGGTAGTTTCATTTGAGGTGGTTATGACCGTACAAAAACCTATGCTCAGCAATTTACTGACTTTGCAATAGTAGACTAATCTATCCTACAAAGCTGAAGATTATTAGAGGTTAAAAAAAATTGCCATTCCATCTATCAACAGGTAAGATCTCATAAAACCTAAAAAACCTCAGAATTAGGTGTGAATTAATGTTATAATAAGTAATATGCAATACTTATATACGTGCTAAGATATTTACTAGGTAACGTTTGCTAATAATTGTCTAGAAAAACACACTAATAAAACTATACACTTACTTATTCATACTATTGCTCACATCACCGAACATCCCATAACTCACACATCTAATCACACGGACCCTCGACAATTTTACAGCTATTATCTGCACCCCGGATTTCACTATCGCTGCATAAATCATATTCAAAATGATAATTCAATAAACCACGTGATCGTGGTTCAAGCGTTGTGGGGCCGAGATGAAAAGAAAATAATCCGTATGGGCATAAAATTATTTCTCAACGATTCGCATGGGACAGAGTGTTTAAGCGAAATAATTTATGCTTAGATAAATGCTTAGCTGTGGAGATTAGAGACTAGGAAATCTAATAGAAGACAAAATTTATGTCAGTCTGGTTATCGCTAAATGTGCTCAGTCGCGTGGCCTTTCATTTAATCAAAACAATTTAAATTTGATTAAAGAATATTAGAAACTATAATGTGGTTTGGATGAGGCACACGATTGTATGCGCTTAATGGTTACGCTGACCCCAAACTTATATTATTATTTCATAGAAAATGTATCATATTTATTTTGCGATTTCATATTATTATGTTTAGAGATCACTCTTAACATAATAATATCGATTGTTTTGAAATATATTAAGATTTTCTATCATAATATGCAGTTATATAATATCTAACCTCCCTTTGTAGACTAGTTTTGTTGTGGAAAATGTAATTCTGTCAGTCCTCACCAAGTGTTGCACTAAAGTCTATACCTACTGCTAGGTTTTCTTTATCGTAGCTTGTTTATACATTAAAATATTTCTAGATATATTTTCCAAATCATAGCGAAATGTGCTTAACGGTTCTAAAGTCACAATCGATGTAGCGGACAAAAATACTTTTCATCTATAGAGATAGGAACATGTTTATGTTATAGGGTTGTGGACTGGTGGAGCAGCGAATTCCATTTATGTTATTATGTTCACTAGATAGGCATGTCCAGCAGACTTTATTTGAGTACGAACTGCAAATAGAAACTGGGACACGGCATTATGAAGCTTCTGTTCTGTATTTAGTTACAATGCAAACAACTAACCCATCAACTTGCCTCTCGGGTTACGCTTAAGTGACTTGTCGACCACCGCGGTATATTCCATTAAATTATTTTCTTTGCTGAAACGCCGTAAGTCTTCCAGGCAAATAATAACTCTTTTGTTTGAGTCAAGAAATTGCTGATCTCTGTGTTTTGCTTTTAAGAACATTATCTCTGCCTCTAATTCATCCTTGTCTATCAAAAGTTTAAATAAAATACATTTATTATCCCATACTTATAAGGTTTTAGAAATAGAAATTCTAGGAATGTTTAATGACTTTGGAGCGTCTTTTATTCCCATGTTACGATTGATAAGTACGCAGAAATATCTGTTACATCATTGTTGGTATTATTCGTTTCTTTGGAAGTGATGTATTTATATATTTTAATGATCTATCAAACATCTTTATGAATGCTCACTACCTATCCCTAGGTATTATAATACGGCGAGCACAAATCAGAAATTCTATTTTATAAATCAAACATTTTCAAACATCAAAAGCGTTTCATGTCCCAATTTATATCAAACTTAGCTCAACAAACTCAGTACAGATGTAATTAATGAAAACTTTTCCTATCTATTAACTTAGACCCTTCATACTCGAAACGTTTTAATCTTGAATATCGCCTGAAAGGGGATTGGGGGAAGTACCATTCAAGTTTTAAACGTAAATTTGTCTGTGTTAATACTTAGAAGGAACTTAAATATGAAATACGAAGATTTTGAAGGAAATTCTTCTTAAATTTCACTTCAAAGTGTTTTGATATTACAGTACAATTGGCCAAGTAACTTGTAGGTAAAAATAGATACCTACTCGTGGAAAGCATCGAGTTATTGATAGCTGTATTGCAAAAAAAACTATGTAAAATAATAGTAGTTAAGTATAGTTCTTGCATAAGAGAACATAGGGTGCTTTATAGAGTGATATATGATAACGCAGTTTGAAGTTTTCTCGTGGTAAAAATGTATCCTAGGTGTTCATTGAGGATGAGTATATTAGTTAAGTATATTATTAATATACCAAGTGTTAACAAAATTGGCTATTCCATTATGGTGCAATTAAGTGAAGCGTCAAACTCCACAATAGAATGATATCATTGCAACTCTGGATGGTGTAATTCAGAAAAACACCAAAATGATTATAACAAGTGTTTTGTGCCACTCTCTATTTATAGTACCAACTTCAAATCACTAATTTACCATCTCATATACCTAACTAAATTTAAAAAGGGCTCTGCAAAAAGAAGGCTTCGACTAAATTATACTACTCGGCTCGCTTGCAGCAATAACATGGGATGGGGACGCAATCCCATCTCATTACTGTGGTCTACACCAGCCGGCTCTCAAAGTTTAATTTTTTTATAACTTTACTGGATTCCTAAACAAAACAACTTTAAACTATTAGGAACATTTGTTGAAACTATTATATATTATTTTTGTTTTACTTTTAACTTTAAGATAAAAATAATTCTTGAAATATTCCTTAAATTTGAAGCGAATAAGTAAGTAAGTAGGCATGTCGTGTGGTTTCCGGTAGAGTAGAATAGGACCACTCCAATTCTTCCCGTGGATGTCGTACAAAGCGACTAAGTGAATAAATACATTATAAAACATCAATCAGGCCTCCCCAACACATCTGGCCAGCGCGGGGAGTGTAGGCCAAATCCTCCGTCTGTCTCCGGTAGATGAGAGAGGGTTGTGTTTCTGCAGTGGAGACAAAAATAACCTGATGATGAAGTAAGTAGGTACCTGACTAAAATTGTGGCACCTATATTTTCATTCCTTTTTTATTAACAATTCATATTCAGTTACAATTCTGTGAACAGTTTGTTACGTAGAGGAGTAATACTCTCGTTTGAGATAAGGCCTATTTCTAACATTGTACGTTGGCAAGCTACTTTTATATTTATTTATCATATCATATATGTACTTGCGACGAAATGTTTTGTGTTAATATGGATATTGTTGGTTATTTTCCGAGATTCATTTTAAAATTTGTTCATCATTTATCTGTCTTTCATTTGTGTATAAGCATATTGTTATAACATTGATAACTTTGCCAGTTTGAGAATCTCTGGTCCCAACTGACTCGCTGCCAACAATCCAAGGGACATTTTTTCAATTATCCTCCCATGCCACCGCGAATGCAATCAGATTTTCTTTTATTTACGTGCTCCGTAATTTTAATATTTCCTTTATTTCTTAAAATATTATTTTCTCATTCTTCAAAATTAAGGTCGCAATAGTATTTTTACTAGTGAAACACTTCAAGTTAAAATGTTTTTACTAACCTCTACTTTAATTGTCATAATGACACATTTTTTTTAATATAATTTTTGAGTCAGGGCTTTTCAATAACGATGTATAATTTCAAATTGAATAAAATGAAAAGGAAAGGTTTTAAATTGAATGACTCCATTTTACCTACTAGATCGGTTGACAGAGGCATTTCTCAGGGCTCCGTCTTAAGCTCCCTTCTTGTCAATGCCGTGTGATTCCCGGCTTAAAATAGGGCCTTTATCTTTCCTGTGGGTGTCGTCAAGACGGATTGCACCAGCGACGGTTCTCAGAAGCGTTCTCCTGTGTGTGTGTATTAAGATCGTTACTGCGATCACCAATCCGCCTGCCAAGCGTGGTGAATATGGCAAATCCCCCCAATGGACAACTTACCAAAAGTGGTATTCTATTGGGAAGGCCTATGTCCAGCAGTGGACGTATTTAGGCTGATGATGATGATGAACAGTAAATACTGGTAGAATCACTGCCAAGAAGAGGGGATAATTTAAAAAAAATTAAACTAGAATTATAACATCTACTAGACTCTAAAAAAACCAGGTACTATTATTTTCTTTTGTAATTCAAATACATACATATTTCAATTTTAGGACAAACGTAGAAATAAATGTTTATTTATCCTGATTTACATCCAATCACAAATATAAATTAGCTAGTATGCTCATAGAGTTTAAGCTGTGGAAATTTGATGAGATTAGCTAATTTCGTTGATACCTGTTACGTTAAATTACACTAACATTCCCAACCGTCACCTAACAGCAACGAACATAATCTAGCATGAGTCCTGCCATTGAATAATCCCTGCATTAAATCTAACAATTGCGACATACAGTCGCGAGCGTTTAAAATCGTTTCTTAAAAATAAAACACTCGCCGCCCTTGAATTTATGTACAGACACAAGGCACATTCCAAGTCACTTGCAGTGCTATAATATTATAAATTCTATAGCTTGTAATGTGGCAAAGCGATTTCACACTACCCGCTATATTTTCAGTGTAGAGGTTATGCTTACCCATGCAGGGCTAAGCAAACGCGTTGGTGCTACCCCCGATTTGTCGGATTCTGTAAGTGTCCATAGTGTAATAATATTAAATGATCATATGTATTTTGCTGCAGCCAATAAGTGAGTATTCTGTTTAAAGGACGCTCCTGGAACCGGTTTTCACTTCTCTTCATCCAGTTACCAAGTAAGTAAGCCGGTGATTAGCGGTAATCACGACCAGCATCATACATTGTAGTAAGTACAGCAAAGCAATTTACATATTTTCATATACAAAACATATTTTATAGCTTCAATAAAACATTAAATACTCATGGTTTAGCTCCGATTGCAGTACTAGGCACGACATGCGAAGCAACAGATCTCATATTTTTATTAAACCTTCAATAAGAATGTATGCCAGTGAGCTAATCATTCATGTAACGAAGCCGCTTATTGCATGAGCGCTACAAATACTCGTATCATGATGTCTGAAGTGGCCTTTACGTATTACCATAAGGCACGATAAATCAGACGAGCTATCGTGTCTTATAACTATTCATAATTACCAATATCGACTTCTTTGTGCTTCCAAACATGCAAATGTCTCAAGACTTATTTATGGTGTGATGGTAGGGCCTTACTTGCTTCAAGCTTTTCAAGTTCAATCTTCAGACACAGTGTTGTTTTTTCAAACGAAATAGTAGCGTTAGCAAGAGGTTGTGCTCGCGTGGCTTCTGTTACATCACGGACTGCTCGAGTAAACTCAAGTTATATAAAAGCTCAAATTACTTAATTTGCTGCTTCAAATGATGCAACTAATGCCAATGGAAGTCCTTTACAAATTAATAAATTGGTTCCTGCGTGAATATGTGACAAACAGAATTTAATTTTATAGTACTTGTAGTAATTTTTCTGATTTAAATTCTATGTTATGTACTGACACGACTTTTCAACTGTTTCGTCTTATGTATAACACCCCATATTTTAAACCCTATCGTCCGACACTGTGTCGCCGGTGTCTCTAGCAGGAAATATGCCAAGAGCCAGCGAGTACTCGTGTTTTACGATAACTTGTAATTAATGTCGTTGCATAGAGCTTTATTGTCGGGAAGTTTGTCGGCGAGCGAGCATCCGACTAAATTATGGCCCGACTTTGTCGCGTTCGAGAATTTCTCTAATAAATTCAACGAAAAATGTGTTGACTAATTGTTGAATGCAGTTATGAAAGTGCACGATATGTTTATGAGAATCGAGACATATATACTCTGGGTATTATGGTTTATTACATAGGTAATTCGTTAACCTTGAAGAATTGAAACCACTTATTTGATCAGCTTTATTAATAACTTAAATTAATAACAATATAACGTAAGTATACATATAAATAACATAAATAGTCTAAAAAAATGCCCAAGAAACCAAAGAAATCATTGAGACAAGTCAAACAAGGCCAAACACAGGGGCTTTTTCGTTATCGTTTGAGAAATTATATTACCACCACCTTCCCCCACCATCATACCATTCCTAATGGTACCATATTGTTATGTCACTAGAATTGCACAAGTATGGCTTACAGCCTGCATCAGCTGAAAGACCACCGCCATGCCGCACCGGCAGCTCGCAGCGTGTTCCAAATCTCTTTCTGATATTAGAACGCGGGCGCCGAGTCCCAACACTCATAACGTTTACTTCACAACTGGCCTTCGAATAAAGAAACATCGGATTTCCGCCGGATGTTTCATGTCATGACTCATAGGCTGGTTCTTCGTCAGCCCGCCGAATTTAGGTCCCAGTAGATTCCGCTTTCATACCGTGTCGCCTTTATTGAAAGAATAGGTATCTCGTAGATTATAATAATCGGTGTTTACGTCATGAAACCGACATAGAGCTTGATTTGAATATCGGAGAATAGAGAGCTTAGGATACCTTTATTATCAGCGAAAGCATCGCGAGTTGCAAAAATAATATTATCTGAAGTGTTCGTTCATGCTACCAACCACTAGTGAGGGCGTAAACTGCGTACCTTCGTTTACCGAATAATTAGTTACGAATTATATTTTATTCAAATTTATGTCCCAAGTTCTATGATTATGTCAGATCATAGGCATCCATTGCTGGACATAGGCCTTCCGCAATGAATGCTGCTACCACACTCGGTCCTTCGCTCTCCGAATCAAGGCACATCAGCAAACTTCTATGATCATTGTCTACAAATTAGCTAGGCTGTGATTACTTTTTTATAATATCGTTCTCGGGCAGCGGAGAGGAATGAATTGACTTTTGGTCTATTATACACTCTAAATAAATATTTAAATTAAATCGAATCTCGAATGCCGAGTGGCGTATCGAATAAATTTCTAGGATATGTCTGATGACTGCAGCTATATAGATAGGTAAACAAAAAATATTTTGAAAAACAGCAGGTTGAGCTCCTAGTCATCGGTAATGGGGCCTGGCTCCGATATCAATGGATATCATTTGGAAAAGCAAAATTGTTTAGTTTAGTCATCATACCGATAAGTAGTTGATTGATTCTGGAGAAAAAAGAGTCTACATATTTAGGTATAATACAGAGTAAAAGTCGAGTAGAAGTAAATAAGAATCAAAATACAAATAATGTAGATTAATTAATACTTTAAAAAAAAAACAAAAGATCTATTCATTTCTACCAACACACGGAAAGATCAAAACAAATAAATAGGGCATCTTTAATTAAAAATCATAATTAAAAGTTTCATAAAACGTTCTCATCGCGTTTACAAACAGCAACAACACGTGTTATTGGGTGCTAAGTAGGCCAGCAGCTGCCAAACAGATGTGGTAACACTGGCAACTGCCATTCTCATAGCGAATTAACTAGATATTGTCTCAATAACGTCTATTATGTCCCTTGGAATCCACCCAAATCTATGTTCTCGAAACGAAACTACTTTATAGTATGCACTTTTAGATATTACAGAGTGGTATTACTATAGGCATGTCTTCACTTCAATTTAAAATGTTTTCTTTCATGGGATGTGCTGGTATCACTCAATCACGGTGTTCCTCAGTTTACTTTCAATCTCAAAGATTCGTATTTGAAAAGTCTTAATCATTGTTATTGGAATTATAAAAATATTCTTGATTGTTAATTGACTTAGAACTAAATTCGACAAAAATAAAAACTTTTTAAAAACAAGATTTACTTAATAAAGCTTCATATTAAAAAGATATTTCAAATATTATTTTATTGTATGCTTTTAATAAGTACGTAACAGTTGTTAAAATCTTGAACATACTATATTGTATTGTATTGTATTGTCATGTAACAAGGTGTGCAAAATTGTAGCTCAATCGGTTGGAGGAATTGGTTTAAATTGATTTGACTCAACACTAACAAAACTTGTACAAATCTTGACGACATAAGACTTACAGTGTGATTCAAGGTACAACCTACATCTGAATCGGTGGTAGCTCAAATAATGATTAGCATACGACTCGTCGACTCTTAATAGCTTCTCACGTCATCTGTCTTCAGTATCTCTTGATCAGTTCGACTATAACATGGCTTCCACCATTCCAAATTATTCTAAGACAATAGTGAAATATGCCTCTTGACTTTAATAGCTCCCCTTATCAAGATCCCAGTTCCTGTTACGAAACCCGTTTCTAAGATATTTTTGTTTGCATTAATCTTCACAGATGACGACAGCCAGCCATAGAAAATTGGCAATTTATATACTTTAGAGTTAACAATAAATTTTGTTGTATCCCCACATTTGTTTCCCGTCACCCACGCACACAATCCTCTATAGCCTAATGATAGTTAATAATAGAAGCTTAAAAAGGAATTATCGTGGTTACGTTTCGATTATAATTTAAGAAATGGATATAGAAGTAATAAATTGATATGTAAACGTCTTTATGCTTGGACGTTATTGCCTTCATCATCATTGGTTGTAATTTTCCACCCACTGGAAGGTGTCGGATCTTTCATGTTGATTTTAGGTCCTATTTGAAAATTCTAGTAGCATACAAATATTTTATAAATATTTTAATACTTTTAGTAAGTAAAGGTATAACTTCTAAACGTCTGATTTGTATATTGTCAAAAAATTCCCTCATTACAATTATCAAAGGCTTACATATGTCGTTACAATAAGGATATACAGATTATGTGATAGTTAGTGTATTCAACAGAAATAATTAACGAAATAGGATTAGAGTAGTAGTAGTAAATTAGATATTTGTATTCATAGGAAATAAACAAAACAGTATCAACGAGGTGAAGTATCCCATAAACTATCATAACATCAACATTATCATTAATTTAGTCCTATAACAAAGAGATAAAAAATTCGCACGCAGACTCATTTTATTCCAAAACTAGTTTTTGGCGAAACACAAAATTATATTTGGTTTGCTAATGGACCATTATTTGTTACCTTTATGAACACTGTAACGCTTTTTATTAGTAACACGAACACGCCCGAAATCCTATTTACTTTAACATTATGCTAAGAGGATTACCAGAATATTTACGACGAGTAATGCTTTCGTTTCTTTATTATTTTTATGACGCAATAATTTTTATTTTGACGAGGGTGGAAATGAAAAGGAGGTCTTTAAAGAATATTATTGAAAAAAGGGACATATTATAAAGAACTAAGATCTGTAATTTTATATGGAAGTGGGAAGGATGTTTATCTGTCGGAAAGCCCTGTTAAGACTTTGTATGTAAATTGCATTGCCTACCGGACACCACAAGATGGCGCTCCCTGTCAGATGGATCGACTAAAGGTAGCCTAAAGTAGCCGATTGATGAAAGCGGAAGACCAGGTGTAATTCTACATATTGGAGAAGGCCTATGTCTCATATATGCTAATTGCATGACAGACGATTGTAGAAATATAAATAATACTTTGAACGGAATAAAACACTCATTTATATTAATAAGTATCATATAGATGTTTATTTTAGCAATAAATAATTTTTTACCAGGTGTCAAAGACCCTGTTGTCGGTCATTTAGATAATGTGGACATTAGCACGATGAACATTTAAAGGAGCTACAAGTTGTTTGAAGCACACTTGTACTAAAATGATTAAGTGTCCGTGGGGTTTTACCATCGGGAAATTATACCCCATAAGTATCGTGAACAACCTAAAGCAACCATGCAGGGTGATGAGAGATATTTATAAATCTATCAATAAAATCGACGTTTCCTCCCCTTTTTCAGATTCCAAAGCGTCAAGTACATCAATCAAACGTTATCCGAGATTGATTTCTTTTAAACCCATAAAAGCTAATGAAGTGAATATAAAAACAGCGAATGAGATGCAAATATTTGTAGTAATTAACTTAAATAAAAGTACTGGTAAGCTTTTTGCTCGCTTCGTGCTGTGATTAATGCGATCTCGTTGTGAATTCTATAAGTCGAGTCACTTCATTCCATATCAAATAAATTGCAAGGGTAGCGGTACGGTGAGTTTTTAATGATTTCGCACCGTCCGTTTGTCCGTAGTACTCGTACTAAAGGGACGTATCTATGTAGAAGTGTAATTTTAACGCAAAATTAAGTGGATATATAATTGATTTTTATTAGTATTTGTTTTTATTTCAACACTTTTGGAATAAATAAAGTATTAAACTTCAACAGTACTTATATAAATTTTTGTAAAAATATTTTAGTTTTTCAACCACTCATTTAAAACGAAATTTTAATGTCTTTAAAGACAGATGTTTTAAATTCAATAATTTTTCCACATTTTTCCAAAAAATATAATATGTTCTAGGAGACGTTGATGGTATGATAGTGATTGTTTTACCTAGACATAATAACTTTACCCATTTCTACTTTTGGTTAATAACATCTATACCTACAAGCCTTGAGAGGTCAACAAAAACATCTTTTAATAACGTATTTTATAATAATCCTAATACTAGACTGTGCTTAGTTACGCTTACTTAAGATACGCCCTTTTGCCTCCAGCTGGTATATGCACATCGGGGGGAGAAATTGAAAAGAATAGCCTGGAAGCGGTCCTCCATTTTGCTTTTTAATTTTCCGTTCCCGGCGGCAACTGGAGCTTTTACAGTTTGCGGTTGATTCAATCTTCTCTGATTGGCGCAAAACTTGTTAGTACAATGAGAATGTCAGTCCTATTAGACGTCGTCGTACTTGGTCTGGGAATACTAGGCTTGAAATGATAGTACTATGAAAGAAAACGTTAACTAGCAACCATGATTGTTCTATTTGACGTCAGTGATGATTTCGTCATCGAAATAGCTATTACCTAACTACCAGTAAATAAACCTAAGACACAATTGCGACACCACAAAACCATTGTCCATTGGTCTTTTTAGCAGAAAGTTAGAAACCCCAGCTACCTTACACGTAGTTATTGAGTGTTGTTGAAGTGTTATAGACTTGGTAATGCATATTTTAAAACAAATAAATACGAGGCGAAAAATAGAAATGTTTTCATTAAGAAAAAATTAAATCATTTTTAAAGCAAAAAACAAACATTTGTACGTGAAATTTTTTCCACCAGTCACAATAACGTGCGAGTCCATGACGTCATACTACATACAGTACACAAAGTCTCGAAGTAATCCAAAACTTAAACAATCTCAACCCCTAAGATTCCGCAGCCAAAGTTGGACGCAACATATAAAGGAGAACCGAAAGCCGGGACCAATGTTCTACTGTAATGAGATTCCTCCGATGTTATCTCGCTTGACAACGAATCTCCAATTTGTGGTCAGTCAATCTTCCCGAGAAGATTTTGCGGAATTCAATTTGCTAAGACAAAAGTAATGTGTTTTAGAGCCGTAGAAATTATTGCTGCCAAGACTTAAAAAAAAAAGATTATTAGGTCATGGTGGAAGTGGAAGGTCGTTGGTAGAAGATTATAGGTCACTGAACTCCACTGAGTATGAATGCAATGTTTTACATTGGAGCCGAGGATGAAGCAGACAACTTAACTAATGATATGCCTACACAAGAAAGAAGAAAGCTTTTCAGGGTATGGCAGGGCATCTATGATTTCAAATATTTGCCATTTGTGTTAAGCGTAGAGTTAACCATGGAAACTCGATTTAAAACCCAGCACACAATCCGTAATCACTTATTTCTTAGGGAAGCAAAAACAGAATTGGTTTTTAGAAGGAGAATTACAAATTCACGTCACATCTTTCGAGATAGCCCCTGGGTTGCGTTAAAAAATTTACACCCGCCTAATTTTATAGTCCCCAAATAACTTCTTAGAAGCTTTCACGTTTTTAATCGTTCTGCTTTGGGCCACACTCTGCTTCTGAGGTGTCGACGTGCACTAATGTCCAATTAATATGCCGCTTTATTAGAAACCTCTTTAATTTATTATATACCACATTGGAATATATTCTCATTAGTTTGACACTCACTGCCTATTATAAGCTGACCGATCATTAGATGCCGTCTGATAAATGGCGATAGGACCGAATCGAATAGAGATATTGACCTTGCTTATAAATCCTTTAGGCTACCGTTGGTAAGATAATATGCCAATATATTTTTGTCGCTGTTTCGGCTGGCAATCTTATCTTTTTAAATGCAGTTAAGTTGTAACGCTTAAGTGGCTGAACAAGGAAATTAGTCTCGCTGTTTCCTTTTGATAGGTTTGTATAAATGGATGGTGTGAAACAAAATACTAATGGGTCGTTAACGACTGTCATTGTGAACGGCAACCGAAAACAATGGACTTTTAACAAAATGCTCCGGTCATAGTAGAGTCTGCCCACCATGGACATTAAGTAATAAAATTTATTAGACTAATTCAAGGACAGTAATAGTAAATTAATTCCTCAGCGCCATTACACCTTACGTGTACTCATAAAAAGCGGACAGAAATGTATTTCTCTTTCATTCATTAATGATGAGCATGTAGTAAAATAAACCAATCGATTTTTACGACCAAGAGGACCTAAACACGACCGTTGCGTGTTCATGTACCCGCGGGGAGCTAGACAATCTCTTTGGATGAGGCAAAAAAGGACCGTCGAACAGCCAGAATGCTTTAATTCCAAAATTATTGACGCAATAAAAAAGAACTCGTCTATAATGTATTCAAACCGACTGCAGAGTTGTTCGGAACGCGATCGGATCGTTGTTTATGTAAATACGTTGTTCCAACTCCTTATATTGAGACGTTCTGTTAGTTTATGTCCAGTTCCCTCGACGTGTGCCCACTGTGCGGCGTAATTAAATGTTGCTTAATTATTTTATTCAGCGATCTTTATGCTCTTTATTTATAATGCAATAAACTTTTATTTTATTATTTTGTTAAGTCAAAACTTCTGTTGAGAGCTTTCTTCTGTTTTAATTTTTGTTAATTTGGTAATAAAAGATGTTAATTACCTATTCGGATTTAATAATGTTTAGGTGCTCTATTATTTAAACTGCATACAGGTTTTGCTGAATAGATTATGCGTTTGTTCTTGGTTTCTTGGTATGCTTTAATTAAATAGTTATCAATCATGGGCCTATCGATTCCTTTTTCTGAACTTACAGATGGACCGGCGTGTTTGATTATTAGCCTTGGGTTGATAATCACCACAACTTACGTTAAAATGCTGAATTTTATACAATTCTGAATACGGAGATTAATTAAGTTTCATTGTATAGTCTATTATTCACAGTTCGAACACGAACAAAATACAAATTAAAAGCGTTTAACTTTAAAATCGACACAATAGGGACACTCTATTACAATTGTTCCATCAATCTTTGTCTACGACAGATTCCAAACACCATAATAGCGACAAATGCAGTAAAATGGACTTCACGCATCACTTTCTGGGTCATTAGGGTGACCCAGAAACCAGTTAGATTTGCCGCTATTATGAAGCCATCCAGGTACCCAAAAAGGACACTGCAGTTACGTATCTATTATTCTAAACAATACGATTTGCTGCTGTTTACGACAAAGGACACAGTAGCACAATTCTAACAATAGAATCGCTAAATGCAACGGCAATTGTTTTACCCTGTGGGACCTCGTTCAGTTGTTCGTAGAAGGTTGTAAAAAGGCATCTTCCCGAGTCCCGAGCTGTATAATAAGTTTTTATATCTTTTGTGACGCAAGGATGAGTACGTTTTCTTTTACATTGAAGCAGTTTTACTCGATTTTGCTTTGAGTTTAGCGTGAAAATTGTCGTTTTGTTCTCCTCTGCTTCAGTTGTAGTTTGAATAAGTGTTTAGCTTTTATGTTATTGTTAGATTCGCTAAGGAAATCATTTCAGAAAATATATTACTTTGTATTCAAACATAAGAAAAAAGGTACCAAGACTTTTTTAAATATTTTTAGAAACAGAAGAATCTTAATACATGGAATTTAAAACTCAATCATGTATTAAATTGACAACAATGATAATAAGTTTTATCAACAGAACAGAATAAGTAGATTTGAATAAATTTTTATCATTACATTTTATTCTCTAGCCATGATGTAGGATTTCTTGACGATATCCTCACCGAAAACCCTGTCGTTTTATAACAATAATCTTTATTTAAGCTTTTAAGAACCTCATTGGGTGGGGCCAATGTTTGAATTAATAATATCAGACAAATAATTAAAATTGAAAAACAAAAAAAATATTTAGACCTCAACTTTCATAATGAGAAAAGGCGATTATGATAAGCTCCATCAAAATCAGACACCTGTCTTCGAATGTCATACCTAATCGTAATAAAATTAATTTGACAACAAATTAAAGAATTCAAATACCAAGACATCGTGTCACAATCCGTCACACATTTTAAAACATTCTTTAGTTATTGTGTTTTGATACGAGGAATTCGGAGGTGTTCGTAAGGGTTTTTTCACGGTTATCATTGCGACGATCTAATCTAGAATATCTATGGATGGATAAACAGAATTACAACTAATAATCTACAATTGTCACTCAAAACAAATTACATATTTTACAAATAGACCACATAATATAATATATTCCGTTCTACTACTATCGTTTTATGTAATTTCTTTTATATTGAAATGAATGTAAATAAAAAGTAAAGAAACGAATCTTTAAAATAAATATTTGCAAAAAAAAATTATACAAATTTAAAACAATAAAAGTCTAAAATAATCCTTAATGAAAGCCCGTATTTGTATGTAAAATATTAATACTTAACTAGGTGATCCTCACATTTATGTAAGTCAATCGATAAGGAAGGTTTCTGTAGTTCTGGTTTTTAAGAACCATTAGCTAAAGAATTTTGTCTTTTACATACAGTAGCGCAAGGCAAACCATGTTTTGAATACCTCTTTACGTAGATGATATGACTTTGAATGGCATTTCTTACTTTACAGTACAATATTGTGAAACCACAATTTAATTAAGCGACGCAATATATTGGCCAAGTGCTTTTGATTAAACAATAAATCGTTGTACGGAACGGCGCGTGAATAGCCTTGTGTTAGTTTTAGTTTGATTTATGTTTCAGATTACCTACGTTTTTAGTTTTCACTTCTTCACATAAAAGTTTATCATTATCTCCACTTTCTTATGCCATGCCATTATCAGGTCAATTGTTTTGGAGTCTGTTGGCAGTTTAAGACTGAATTGGTGATATGACTTGTTTAAACAGCTGGTACAGCGTAGTGAATATTTTTGTTTGATTTGTCTAATTTGACGTTTTTCTATGATGGTAAACAAATTTTGATTAACCTTATTAACCGATCAATTACTGATTCCTTTATTTTAGATTTCTTTAATTTCTAAGTACCTATGTTCACATAATTTAGTAGAAACCGTTTCTTATACTTCAATTAATCCTATTATGTGTTGTCTATTGTGCAAAATCTGCATGTAAAGTACAATTTATTGAAATGAAAAATGATTAAAAACCTTTACAACTAGCAATAATCAAACTATTCGAGTCACAAAACTATACTTAAGGTAACACCCTACCACGTGTCGCTCTTTTAAAAATGTCTATTTTTTTGTTCTTGACAACGAATCATAATTAATTAATGGTCGTCGAGCGTATCGGACACATAGCAGGGGCAAATGGGACGGATGCCCACATTCCATTGTCGTGTAACTTACGCACATCGTTCATCAAGTTGACAAGCGTTAATCCAGTTTCCGGGAGCTGTACCACGAGTTTTGATAACTCGAGTCAAATCCGCAAAATTACAGTACACGATTTCTCGCATAAAACTAACTTATGAATTTGACGAAATGTCGATCATTGTTTTATTCTGATGATTTCTATTATTCCATACCTACGATAGTTGCTAGGAAATTTATTATAAGCTTTGATATATGACTCATATTCGCATAGTATTTGATGTTTGCACGAGATCTCACTTCTAGCTCATTTTTTAAAACTATTGTCTTGTTGAAACTGTTGAATACATTCGCAAAAGTCTATTATACCAATAGTAGGGACCATGTTAAAAACTCTCCCCTCTCCCGCAGAATCTCGATGACAAATCGCTGCGTAAATGATAGTGTTCGCTCTTTCGTGCGTTCGTCGAGAGCTGTTTTTGTTGTTTGATGTATGTCTGCGCTTTGTGCATCGTCGATGCCTATTGTTTGACGTAGGTTTGAATTGCACGTTTTTTGCGTTCGCGCTTCATTCCAATGCGGAAAATTTGATTTTAGTTTTTTTTGGTTTGAAACATAACTCGTTTACCAGAATTAGATAAACATAAAACAAATCAGCAGCCTAGTAATATGTCTTTATTTTTGAGGTACAAGCCTACGCTCTTAATGAGGGCGTATCCAGCTATAAACCGGTACCTAAATAGGTGCCCTAGAAGGAGTACGGGGTATGTCGAATGAAATAGCGACACAAGTAAGATTGAGTTTTACTGGATCGAACGGTACGCTTAAGGACTCTTGGTGCATAATTATTTGCCAAGTAGTTGGTCACAGTTGAGTTAAACCACAATCACTCTGATTGCTTTTTATTACCAGTGAAGTTATCAGGGTTCAAATTTATAGGGGAATATTTTATAAGTCGAAATATACTTAAATTTTACATACCACCAACATTATAGTTCTAGTGACGCAGCGTTACAACTTTTGGGACTTTCTGTTTGACTGTATTGTTACATTTTCTTTATATTTCTTGTTTGGATTACATATTTGTTATTACTAGACATTATTTCTCCAGATAAGTAGTATTTACCTACGAGTTTTTAATCCAAAAACATCTACAGTTTCTGCTACTAAAAGAAATGAGATTAAATCATTTCTCAAATAATTTGTTCCAAGAATAAAATATCTCTTATCAGGAAGCCTTACAAACTCTTATACACCTAAAGAGGGTCTAAAAACAAAATTTCTCCGACACTCTTATCTCGATGTCCATTTAAACCCTTTTACGGGTGTACAATCAGATAAACCGGCACCTGGCATAAGATTAAACTGTTGGGAGGGTCTACACGGCATGTGGTGGTCCGATGACATGGACTAAATTATATAATTAATCATTATTTAGTACAGAACCCTTCTAAAAGTGAAGACAACGGACGTAATGACGAATGCCCGCGGGGGTTTTTGTTTGACCATACGTTTCCTGCTTCTATCTATTTTTCCTTTACGACTATTAATCAATAAACCACAATAACAGAGGGATAATAGTTTTTATATTAAATTGGACTTGCGTGCGGTAACCGCAGTTGAGGAGCAATGTGGAATAAGGCTGTCTACACATTATAAAAGCTTTTATTTCGTCGGCTTGCTGCAAGAAATAACTAACAGTTGGGGAATAAGCATAGTAATGTAAGATTTAGTGCGATAAGAGAAATCTCAAATTGCTACAGTTATTCCCGACGATTTATTTTCTTTTGGACTTCATTTATCTGACTAAATAAAAATCTTCAGTTTTCAACTCGTCAGGTGCAAAATTTGATCAGAAAAAATCTATGCCAATAATCTTAGTCTTAAATTAACATACGCTTTCGATATGTTTAATATAACATTTCTAAGTAAACCAGCAACTTTTCTGGATATGAGAGCCAGAAAAATTACGGACACAAGGCATTCTACGAACATAGTCCTGAAGGTAGTCTTTAAATACAAATAACTTCATTGGTTCAAGAACATGTGGGTTATACTAGATATATCTATATTTCATTCCAGATTAATAGTCCTATGAAAACCAACTACGTCTATTTACGTCTCGGTAACATATACATGAAAGGGTCACCAGCAGCAAAAATAGGTTTGTATTACCAAGTAAACTTTGCGGTCCACTTAGGAACACCATCTATTGTGTATTTTGTTTTCGAGACGCAAATGCGTTTGTTTTCATAGGACTATTAATCTGGAATGAAATATATGTAGATATATTATTACAATCAATAGGCCGGGCTCTCAAACTTTAGGCGACCGTAATCGCTTTCTGTCAGTCCGTTTGCCACTTGAGATGGTATAAAAATGTCATCTAACAGAATCTACAGAAATCTGGACCTCCTTCATGTATATTCTTAAAAGCAACATCAGATTTTCCTCAAATCATTTCGTGGCTGAGAATGAAAAGTTTAAAATTTTGTTTTCTTCTTTTTATGCAATGAAATCACACTTTTTTATGGGCCTTCAATCATTTTGTCACCACAATATCTTATCCTACTGTCAAATAATTTTTGACAATTTAAAAAATGTTATATAAAAAATATAAAAACTCAATTTCTGCAGCATACAATGTTCTCTTTCAAACACATACGAATTAAATTGATTTCTTGAGACATTCAAACGCGACACTCGAACCTATTTTCAAATTCCATCGAAAAAATATTAAAAAACCGTTCTTGAGGGCGTTGTTCGGATTTCAATTACGGGAACACATTCACAGGATCATGTTTTGCTTTCATTCATTTCAACCGAAATAATCTCTACCGCAAACAACGTCTGTACAGTCGACTTGTCAGATATAATACACCCTTTGTAGTACCAAAATCGATTATGGCCTTTTTGTTGTCAAAATTGAGGTTCGAAATTCTCGAGTTTCACAATAGTTGCGATGTTTATCGCGGCCAGGTGTGTACGCACCTTAAACGTATTTTAATTGACTGAGGAATATTTGTTGCTTAACTTAGTATAAATACTTTGCTTCAAAATAAAGCTAGAGATGTTTATTAACGTGGCAGTGGAGGCGGTTTTACCTCTCACTCTTTGACCGACTAAATTTCCTAAATTCACATTAAAATTACTTTAGGTGCATCAAAAAAAGATCAAAACTTAAAAATAAAGAAGTTACTTTATACAGCAAACGAATCTGAATCCTATGCTAATTAAGATCGATAAACAAATAACTTATTATCTTACAGAATGATTGAAACTTATTAAGAAAAGCACACCAGCTTAATACAACCTCACATTGGTACAAAAACCAGTGTTTGTGGACACCACAGAGGTCGGTCGCGGTTTCAAATTAATTACAGGTAGATGTGGACCAACCGACACCCCGTAGTCGATACAAAAAGACCTAGAAGTCAGTGCTTAAGCGAAGCGAGACAGTGACAACTAATGCATGGGCTTATTGTAAGAAGTCACTAACTTCTATGGCCACACATCAGTCAATGACTTAGAAATATATGCGTAGAATGAGCCACGAATGACAATGTTCAAGACTAAACTCTAAGAATATTAGTAGTGTACATGATTATAATATCACTCCTATATAACACTGATGAGTTGAAAATTAATAATCACCAATCTAATAATCTTTCAAATCTTTAACAGCCAGTGGGACTGGGGTAAATAGTGGCTATTTAGAGCATGGATGAAGGTAGGGAAGTGCATTAGCGCCTGAGGTACCTAAGTTCAAAAAACTGATTACATTACCCAGACTGTGTAGAATTCTGTGTGTTTATGACGATTTTGCTGCCATTTATGATGATTATACTTGTTACACAAGAACTAATTTTGATGAAAACCGTCAATTTGATTAAAGAGGTATTCCCAGGCACTTGGCACCCATTCAACGCACACCCAGAGTGATAGAATGTAAGATAATGGTGACTATCTAAATCTTAATCTTCGCTACCCGCTCCGCTTCTGTTTTGCATGTGGTCCATGTAAAGCCCGTTACAGACAAGCTGGCCGTCGTCGCGACCAGTCGCCGCCCGACAAAGCTGCACCAATTTGCAGATTAGCTGATGCGTAAACTGTTGCATTAGCCATCGTTCAACGTTGAAAGTCCAAGCAATTATAACCGTAATTCGATACCGGGCTGGATGTAATCCGAGGTTGTGTACACAACTTTATTTGTATGTTTGTTTTTTTGAAAGAAAATATTAATATTGTTTATAGGAATTTTTATATAAACTTATACTAATTATTTCTCAATGTATACAATCGCGTTTCTCGATTGTATACATTGAGAAATAATTAGTATAAGTTTATATAAAAATTTCGATACAACGATAGAAGAGCTACAGTAGTGACTGAGAAATCCATAAGTTCCGCATTATTAGCACATATGCGTCAAAGATTAAAAAAATGCCTTGCCTTGATATAACGAACGTGTGAGATATGTAATTCACTATAATTTATATTAGGTGATGCTTACCTAATGAAGACGAAATGTTACTTTATACGGCAAACGAATCTGCCGGTTATGTTAGTACTTATAATAGTCCTGAAGAATTTTGTATTTATAGATAGTTCAATTAACGATGTTATGTTGTTACTCTGTTACTTCTATCGTTATATGCTAATCTTAACTGTGTGCATACGTACCTACACTCAGCTACTGACGTTCCGATCAGCTGCCCGCATCCCGCGCATAGTGAATTTAACGATCTATATACCCAACTTATGCGTAAATAACATAACATTTCACGTCCGCTTTAAATTTTCACACAAATTAAGTCCTAATTATCTTTATTACACTTAAAGACAAAGATTTAGTGACCTCCGACGGCCCACAACCCAACCGCAAGGTTTGGCGTTAAAGTTTTACACTGACACCCATTTGTCTGTCTTCTAGTTTGAGGTCGCAAAGAAAGGACCCTTCTAATCCCTTTGAAGAGAACAACACGTCGTTAAATGCAGATGGTAAAGTAGGTACTCACTGATTCTCTACAATTTAATTGCTCTTATAACAGATATACTTAAATATTTTCTGATGTGTCTTCGGAGTCAATTGTCAATATTGACTGAAGTCAAAGAGGTATGTTTAATGAGTGAAATAACACAAGAATAAAAATATAACACATAAAAGAACGATATCAACAAAAGATAATGTTAAGAACAAGTAAACAAAGTAAATACAAACAGGAACACCAACACTATCCAAGACTAACAAAAATAATTACGAAGCAATAACCTATAATGTCACAATAAACGTCGTTGATATTTACATATCTAATAAAGCTCTTCACCGTTGAACTGCAAGCAAATTCAATTAGACAAATGAATATCTGGCGAATTTTGACTTCGAATAAAGTCAACACATTTCATGATATTTAAATATTGCCTCGCAGTGATAATTCACAGATCAAAGGATTTCTATTTCTGCTCTAATCTTACCTTCGCTTTGACTAAGCTCAGCTAAGGCCAGCCACCGTAATTCCTCAGTAATTTCCCGTTGCTCTAATCTTGCCTTAAAGGTTTGCGCACAGGAAAATTCATGAGTAGGTAGAGGCTCTTTTAATCCACTCTGTACTAGAATTTTGTCACTTAATCTGATTAAATGTAATATCAAAAGCAGACACTCTTAAAGAAATACAAGATGCTCCAAAGAGTAATTAATTTGAGAACAGTTAAGTGATTTTGCGGCAAAAAAGAACAAATTGGAAATCTAGGCACTCATTGAAATGCGAAGAAATCGTGTCAAAACGAAAGCTTATACTCAGCAAAAACTGAACATTTCAATACCAACATTCAAAACAACTTATATATTTGCTAATCATAAACTTCGAACTGTTTGAAAATTGGTTATTATTGCTATAGATATAGAGTAAAAGATTGATGATTTCTACATTGCAGTGGCAGTAAGTGAGTTTGGGGAATAAATCACAAGTCAAAAGGATAAAAACGAAAGTGTGCGTTCGGGTAGAAAATTTATTTCTTTTTTCTACATTTCACTGGTTCTTGTAAAACTTTTAATTATTTGCCGGATGCGGTCCGACGCCGCTTCGTTTGAGATCAATGCCCTGTTTCTACTTTTGTCTCATTAATTATCGAGCTTCGCAGCAAAAATACAATAGTATTCCGAGTTCTAAAGTTGGTTCATTTTATAAAATTCTGCCTTCCTCCTTTTATGCTTATCCTTTGTTTCGGATTAAAAATTTAACCCGTAGTTATCAGTAAACCTTCATTTTGCCTATAATAAAAATAACTAAGAGCATATTTGCCATCATAAGTCACCATATCTGCCTTATAAACAAAAATAGTCACGTCAAATCCATTGGACCATTCCAACTGTTTTATCCACTAAAAAGCAGTATCTCTCTCAGTTCACTCCGTGTACAGAATAAGTAACGGCCACGGATAGTAGATAAAGCTTGCTGTGGTCATTACCGCACTCCAGACGTCTCCATTGCCTCCCAGAGTGCGTAGGCATTATGCTCCTATCACGTCGATAATGGCCACCGATAGTATAGGGCTGTTTGTTCACAAAGGTTCCGATAAATATTATATTAATTAGTGGTGTTTGTTTCAGATTCGTTAAGAATATTGTTACTATAAACCTTATTTATATGGTATAATAACTTTTAAATGATTTCGCAGACACTAAATACTTATGTAGATCCCTTAAATCGACGCATATTGTATTGTACCCACAATATTTATAAAATATAACTTTTGAACATGCTACATTGGCTCACTAAGAGGAATTGCATTTTGCCGTAATGCTAAATTATAGCTAAGATGAGACATATGATTGGTGTCCATAATAAATTGTAAGTTCTACCATGGAACTTTCAATACAACTACCAGTTTATCAGGACGCTGATCCTCTCCCTGAATTATATATTGTGTTACCCATTACCAATGCTGGTTCATAGTGGGAATCTAGTAATACACCATCCAAGAAACTTCAGTTAATACATGAGTTTATATCAGTTTCCTATCAATTCTTAGTTTGTTTAGAATTCCTACAAAATAGAGGGTACATTTCCCTCAGTGCGTCCGTTAGATTCGTCAATATGATGAATCAAGTAACAAACTAAATTTAACTTTCAATTGCTATACAAGATAGACTTTCAACATTTTACTCTAATGCTAAGTGTAAGTGTGGGTAACATAAATGAATACCAGGTTGTAGCAAATAAATTCAGTCTTACAGGCTTGTTGCAGATATTGGAAAAACATTATGCATCGAACTTTACAATAGTGATAGTAGTATACTTAATGTCTCTATTGTCTCCCGAGCGTAGGCATTTGCTATCCACTATAACGAGCTCTTATTGTAAAGGTGTTACCGAATGGCATAGCTTCGGCTTAATGTCGGCCTGTATGAGAATTGCTTGAATCACAGAAGGTCTACCATTAGTATAATTTAGTTCTGACTTTTGCGCTGGTAAAACCCTAGTAAAATAAAGGTATCATTGAATTTTGTTTGGAATACCAAATAATATGAAAATAGGTAAATAATATCATTTAACGAGTTTTGAGAGTTGTAACGAGGTGAGACGCTCCGCCGCCAGATAGACCAACGACCTGAAGAAGGTGGCCGGAAGCGGCTGGATGCGGAGGGCGGAGGACCGGTTGTGGTGGCTTCATTAGGGAAGGCCTATGTCCAACAGTGGACGTCTAAGGGCTGATATGATAATGCTGAACCAGTGAATGGCTGGGGTGCTATTTTCAATGGTTTTATTTACATATACCTACCATGTGATCTGACATTTCTATATAAATACAGTTTGCCGTCACTACCATAAAACATCACAACCTAACCCCCCCCCCCCCCTCGACCCCTTCCCCATAGCACATGATATAAATTTCTGACTTGGTCCCATTATTACAGTGGTAACAAATTATCATTTATTCTTAGTATTTGTGCTGTGATAAACTCCGCTGTTGTTTAGTGTACACTGAGCCTTACACCCTGAACTTTATCGCGTATACTGTGTTGTAACCGCAAATAAATAAAATAACAACAATATTATCAGCTATCTATGTACCCTTAATATATCTAAATAATATATGTATTTTACAGATATACGTAGTAAGACTCAGGTAAGTCCTATTTGGAAAAAAAATATTTTTATGACAAATTTCATGGAGGAAATGAGTTTCAATGACTTGAGTCTAAGTGTAATATTTTTATTTTCTATAGTTTTAAATTTATTTTGAGTTAATATTCTTCCCGCTTCCGCTCCCTTAAAATTAAGTCCTATGTTTTTTTTTCAAGCTCCATCAGCATCAGTTCAGTAGTTTTTACGTGATGCGTGCACACACTAACATACAAACGGATAAATATACAAACAGACAAAAAATCCAAGCAATTATCTTTATGTGTTTTTTTACTTATCCTTAAACCCCCACATTTTTTTTGCAAATAGTTTCAATGTACAGACACGCGAAGTTAACATTTTTATTTATTAGATTTTGCTATTCGTATACTGATGGCAGTACTGTTAGGGTTCGCTTGGATAAACTCCACCCTCACCTATTTCTGTCGCCAACTGGCAATGCTTGTATTATTTGAAGCGAAATAACCTAGGTATGTAATTAGTTAATTATCCAGACAGACGAGACATTCCATCCGAGTTCGTAAAATGGCTACGCACATGTCGACTTTGGATTTCTATTGTAATAACTGTCATAGGTATTTTTTTTTAATTAGTTTATTTTAAAAATGTGTCAATGTCTTTTAAACTCTATCAAGACCCACATCTTCTGATTCTAAAACAACGAAGAAATTAATTCATTCATCACAAGAAACTTCGCTTATTTCGCTTATCGTGTGAAAATCGACTAAAACTAAAAGCGTTACCAATGCAATGCTTCGGAATCCGGACTCGAGGCATGTAATTTGATGTACTTTCTAACTTAAACGTTGGTTACATTCAAAGAAATAATTACACGGTCCGTGCTTATCTGACGACTATTTTGACAGCTCAATATTCATTTGGCGAAACATTTTTTGGGGTTCCATGGTCCGCCTCTGTTCTTAAGTTTGTTACGTGAATGGATCAATAAACAACATAATAATTATTAGACTAGTGCACAATAAACCAAAGCAAGTAACCAGTAGGTAACATCATCATTAGCGGAAATACATCCACTGGTGAACATAAGCTTCCTAAATATAAAGCCACTGTTGGTGATTTGTTCATTTGGGGTTTACCATAATCACCACACTTGGCAGTCGGATTAGTGATTACAGTAGAATGCTGCTGCCCGTTCCTGGTGAAATCCCTTTGACCCATAAGCCATATTCTAAGCCAGGAACCAAAAAACACAACAGTATAAGGTAACGATTATAGAAAATAAAGCAGACGAAGAAAAATAAACCCTTTTTTTCTTCAAATTTTGTGAACAATAACCTACATTTTCCTTTTGAGAAATAACAAACTCGTGGAGTTTCATAAAAGTTAACCTCATGAAACATGTTTTTAAATTTGAAAACATGCTTGAATCAAATTATGTGCGAAACCCTTTTACACAATAGATTTTTTGTATTATTCAAGCAAGAACAAAAGCTACTGGGAACAAAACAGACTAGTCGAAAAATAATATTTTTTAAAGATGCATATTTTGAACGCTGCTTATGTAAATGAATTCATAATAAATATTTTGATTTCACGTTAACGAGTAGTTGAAGTCGGATTCCGCTCGTTTGGATCTCGTTAGGGCTGAATGTAGGGCTTTATTATCATAATATTGTTATTTATTGCAAAACTTGTTTATTATTTCATTCTAAAGTGAGTCTTAAAAACCTACAATTTACGGTCTATTTTTGGAATTATTATTGTCTGGAACAGAAATCATTGCCAGTCTTCCTGTAGATGTCATAATATGAGGCGGACTATACTACTAAAACTCATAGACTTGCTAAACATCGTATATTGCGATCACGGATTCTTCTTATAAAAGGTTTTTGATGATGAAGAATGCTAATATGCGAGATCTGTTATACAATTGCCAAATAATTTTTCACTTTAATTGCATTTTTATTTTCAACAGCGATGAATGAAACGAAATGGGAGATAATGTTTTTACTTTAGAATGTCAATTGCTCACATTACTATATATATTCTCGATGTGGTAGTAAAGATTCTCCCTTATGTCTATGTTTCCATATACGAGATATTACGAGTATAATTCAACAATTTTCATTACTTACAATTTGCATGTACTACTCATTTTCTGCACGTTTGAGTGGTAAAGAGGTCATTGTCGTTTAAATTTACCTTTGCTATACTTGTTTGCAATTTTTTTTTTAATTAATAGATTTATTTAGCCACATTTTACGTTTATGTGCATTAGTTTTTGACTCGAACCTGTTTTCGTTGGGTTTTGTCATGGCATATTTATTAATCGTACACACGGATACTTACGAGCACACACGGGCACACACGGGCACTCACGGACACTCAGGGTCTAAATATGAAACAATGGCAATGGGTCTACAAAGAACGATAAAAACTTTTTATCTTGGACCTGTATATTCGCTATCTGCATATTCGTCGGCAACGAAACCGTGAATACGTAATGGCGACCGAAATATTATCTTTTTAGCGCACGCACCGCTTTCGCAAAACAAAAGGCATTACAGGGTGTCCTGATTGACAGGCGGGCTTGTTAAAAGTTTGCTAATTCCTTGCTGCCGGTCCGCGCCATTATTTCAACAGATCAAAAAGTGGAGATATATTTAGCATATTGGTAAAATATATCAATTTAAACGACGGAAGATACATTGTGGTTGCTGGATAACATTTATTTTGGTAAGACTGTAATGAAGTCTTTAAGATTTTATCAACATATTTGTAGCCAATGAATTGTTTGTAGTTGTAATCTATTAAGCTGTTTAAAGTATCCAAAAATATAAAAATAATGAACTACATATTTACAATAGGTACTAAAAGTATCAAAATTCAACTTTCGGGTTAAAATAAAACTTAGTTATCACTATCAGCTATCATATTACTCACTCTCGTTGAGGCAAATAAAGAAGAAACTACAGTAAGGTTGGAGGAGTAAGTTTCGATGGATATCGATCCATTAGCCCAAGAGGCGGGCATCAATCACACCGGGCAAACACACCACCCATTATATTGGTCAAACATTGGCTACTGGACTTGCAAACTAAATCTTTCTTTTAACTTGTGAACCTTTGGTCAGAGTGAGTGAAATTCATTCAGGCAATTGCACTATATCATCACTATAAATAAAAAAAATAAAGTCATAAATAATCCTGCAATTACCTTCTACGTAGCAAAAAGGCAATTTGTCAAAAACAAAAATAAAATTTTAAACAAAAAAATACGAAATGTATGCTGATTAAAAATTATACAGAAGTATATTTTTGCACAAAAATAAAACATTGGAAAAAAACATTTTGAAATGTTAACAAAATATTAGAAAACAAACGCTGTGTCCGTTTCCCTACAGAAACGGACACAGCGTTTGTTTTCTCAATAAACATTGTGAAATTAAATCATTAATTTTTGGGAGACAGTGAACGGTTTAAAATAACATAACTGAAAATATACATTCAATAAAATGTATTAATGCATGAACATCTGCATAAATAAATATTTGCATGAACCTTTTCTTACATAATGATATGATAATAAGAAGTAACAATCTTAAATAGCAAGGAACGACCAATACACGTGCACAAAATAAAGAAAATACTAGGAGAACTGGGATACGAAAAACGAGAATACAGGGCATAGAAGAGAAATATCCGCGCCGCAGTCGAATGGTCCTCAAAATGTAGACAATGACAAAAAGTAAACAAAAAATCTAATTTACTGAGAATAAAATAGGAAACAAGGCATACACGTGGACTAACTTTAAAACAATTATATTTGACATTCTTACATGGTTGACGTTATGATACGCCCGAAGCAGACGCCGCAGATGCCCCAGTCGGGTAGGTTGCAGCTTCGACTTCTAGGCGATTCATCCTCCCAAATTCAGACGCCTCGCTGCTGCATTGGTATAGATAAGGCTTTTTGCTTCAGCATCGGGTGCAAATGGATAGATATACCTACTCAGTTGTCAAAATCAAATCACCGTTCAGCTTAGCAAAAGACAACCTCCAAAAATTCTTAAATTTTGTACATGATCCTAAAGAACTTGTGTGATGCACAAGATACACAGATAGAATAAGTATTTTTGATGTACCATAGAAATGATGCCATGTTTAATATTTTTCGAATGAATTCATCATGACAAGTGAAATTCCAGTATCGATTTACAAACGTGTCTTTTTATATTCTGTATAGTTTAGATAAAAATTTTCAATGTTAAGGATTATTAGAATCTTGATTTCTGTTCTATGTACATATACAATCTACTAGAAAGCAGATGACAATCATTTTTGAAATACAGTGTAACTTCCACAAGATAAAGTGACAGTGGCAGAGGCTCCACGCTCAATTGTTAAACTTGTTTATACAACTTTGATCACACTTGGAACAACAATCCTTTGTTGACAGTTTTCTTTTGAGTCTGCCCGTGACAAACTCAAAGGATTTGCGACGAGGCATGACCACTTGAGATGAGAACATCTGTTATATTAAATTAAATGTCTTCCGTTGAATCGTCTAAAAATAACCTTTCGAGTGGTTCGCACTTACAAACATAAAGGTGTCTAATATGTTAAAGTAGTATTTTCAGACACGAATATGATGAATTTAGCATATTAATAATTAAAATGTCGTTTAAAGAAGAACAAAATCTAATTAAAGTCATGTAATTAAAGATAAATAAAACGGCTGTTGATACTGTGCTGGAGACTCAGCCAATTAAACAAAGTAATACAGACGCAAGACAATTGGAATGAAAATTAAAATCTAATTAAGGAAAATGTTCTACCGTACCTTTTGTACAAACCTTCATTAAGATGTCACAAAACATACAATTTTACGGCTAACAAGCAATGAAGGTTCGTTCCAACGACCAATATGCGGTGAGACACATGCAAACAATTACTAGGTCTCATAGCAAACCAAATGAAATTTTGCACAATGAAATATATGGTGAAAATAATGTTGCTATTTAAGGTGTTCAACAAACCGTGAAGGAAAATAATAGGTTCTCCCAAGCAATGGAGAACGCGAATGATATTATAGTAATTAAGAGCAAACTACCAGAAAATTTTATCGCAGAACAATGTTTTGCGACGACAATGTCGTTAAATAAAGAAGCTTTCTGTTCGCAGCCGAAAGACGTTATACTATTAAGCAAATAAAACTGTTCATTAAATTTGTAATTTATGCGTTCGCGGCTTGTATTCATTGCGATATAAATTTACCCTCGTTCAAGCATTTCCGGACCATTCGGGGGAAATAAAGGAAATTTGTTTTCTAGTCTTTTTAAACTGGGTACCATCCCACTGTCTTACCAATGTGACTAATTACTTAAATTGTGTTTGAGCAAATATTCTTATATGCTCCATGATAACATTAACAGGTGTGTTTGAATAATAACTCATTTAAAAAAAAGGTGACTGGTCGTATCTGTCCGGCATGTCTACACTTTATAATTTATTACTCCCATCCTTCGGTCCCAGGTAACTCCATATTACACGGTGAAAGTCTCCCCGTTTAAACAAAGAATGTTGACAACGAGCAAATATAAAAGACCGTCCCAACATCTCTTTCTAAGATATGACCCATTTTTATGCTATAAAATTACTCTCATCTGCCATCATTTTGGTCGTAAAGTTTGTTATCATTGTCTAATATTTGGCCTTTTTATTGCCGCTCGAGTTTTCGTCAAGTCGAATGGTAAGAAAGCATGTTTTAATTTAGGAACGCTTTTAAAGAACCGACTTTGTTGTTGTGTTGAAGTGTAAGAGATGCGGTTATGACAAAGGAAAATTAATGACTGCCTTCATGCTTTGAATTTCCGTCTAAAAATGGCAAAGGGTTTAGTCATTGTTTGCCCTGTGAAATGGTGTAACTCAACGTTTTCATAGCCTGCTTAAAAGCAAATATAAAAAAAAATTACCTACATATTTTCTTTAGACAACTTTTAATAAAGTATTAGATCTTTATTTTTCATACTTTACATAGTGTTATGTAAAGTATCTCTGTATTGTAAGTTGCTTATTACAAAACAGTTTTTAAGAGCACACCTTTACACCGGGTGTTGCTTAATGGATAATTATTATACGAGTTTTTCGTGTGATAATGAAATTTAAATATTCGTCATGATTGGAACTTAGCGCGCCTATTCGTGTATGGGGATTGGTTGACGGTAATGACCCGTCAACTGATCCCCGCGCTCAACCGATTTGCAGCCATTACGCTATTGAATTCATTCATTCGATTAAATTGTTATCTAATAAATAAAATCCTAAACTTCGCGTGTCTGTACATTGAAGATATATGCAAAAAAAATATTTGGGACGTCTAAGGATAAACAACAGAACACATTTCGATCATTTTTGTCTATTTGTCTGTTTGTCTGTGAGTTTTCTCACTTAAAAACTAGTGAACAGATTTTGATGGACTTCTCACAGAAACATGGGGTTTAATTTAACTTTACATTTAGGCCTTATTTCATCGCAATCGGTTTACTCAATCAAAAGTTATGGAGGCGGAGGCGGAGGCGGAGGCGGAGGCGGAGGCGGAGGCGGAGGCGGAGGCGGAGGCGGAGGAGGAGGCGGAGGCGGAGGCGGAGGCGGAGGCGGAGGCGGAGGCGGAGGCGGAGGCGGAGGCGGAGGCGGAGGCGGAGGCGGAGGCGGAGGCGGAGGCGGAGGCGGAGGCGGAGGCGGAGGCGGAGGCGGAGGCGGAGGCGGAGGCGGAGGCGGAGGCGGAGGCGGAGGCGGAGGCGGAGGCGGAGGCGGAGGCGGAGGCGGAGGCGGAGGCGGAGGCGGAGGCGGAGGCGGAGGCGGAGGCGGAGGCGGTGCAAGCGGGAGCGGGAGCGAAAGCGGGGATGGGAGCGGATTCTGTAGTTCACGCGAGCGGAGCTGCGGGCACAGCTAGTATTGAATACAAATGTGTGATAGCAGCATTGTTAGCGATGCTGCAAACTTGAATAATGTAGACAATTATTATACCTTGTAACCGATAATTTTTTTACATATTTGTAAATAATCTACGACAATACAAATAGTTCAAATATATACATAAATTAGGCTCTACGACTCGTAGAAAAAGTTGTATGTAATTGAACATATGAACAGGTATATGAAAAAATATATGCTCGTGTTTCGCTATATACTTATTTAGCACCGTATTTTAATACAATTCATGATCAGACAGTGGCATAAATAACTATTATGTACTTAGTTTCCTTCCTATTTGATTACACTTGGTTACCTGTACCAGATGGAGCGACGATCTGCGTAAAGCGGCTGGCAGTGACTGGATGAGAGGAACCGAGGATCGGGTTCAGTGGCGCGCCTTGGGAGAGACCTATGTCTAACACTGGACTCTCTCAGGCTGATGATGATGATGACCTGTACTAGGCCACTTAGATAATTTTGCTTTCTTTATTTTATTTATGGGACACTGGCCGGTTGTTAAGTTATAAAATATAACTATTTAGGAGAAACACTCTTAATTCGAACATTTCAAATTCAAATTTGTCTCCACAATCTTTTACTGTGCCAACTAAAACTCTCTCGTAATGTCTTGTCTCACACCCTGTAAGGTTGGCTGGAAGAGATCTCTTTTAGAGATAAGCTCACCTTTGTACATAAAATTTGTAACTGTATTTACTTTTAAAATTTGTGCAATAAAGAATATATTTATAAAATATTGGTCAATTTTGTTTATATCAAAATAGAGTCATCAAATCTCAAAGCTCTAAAAAAAACGTTATCATGACTCGATTATGATAATAACTAAATCGGCAAAAATTTTAGTTGGAGTAATGTACCTTGGAGGTATCGAAATATTGGAGCGACACGTTTATATTGCAAATGTCGCCTTAAACTGGAGGAATGATTAAATAAGCTTCAAATGGTGAAGTCATTTAAACAGTTATTAAAATCGCGTAAAAAAGAATGTCCATATTGGCCTTCCGTGCTATATTTTCGTCCAAATCACATGAATGACACTACATCATTGTTATGATTGTAAGTGGTTCGTCCAAACAGAATATCTATCCAGTTTCTAACTGCAAAGAAACTGTGATTTTGTTGTTACAAATCAAGAAGGATAACTTTACCAATAGGTATGCTTTTTATCCACATGTATTTCTTGAGAAAAACTTTAACCTGCCTGCATCTTCTTATTACTTATTTGTTATTACTTTGTAGATATAGGGTTGTAAGTGTGCGAAGATATAAACATATATTTTATTAATAACTTTTGTTGCACGTCGGTCATTCAGGGTTTACAGATTTCATACATTGAATTTTTAAATAAAACAAATCATCATGTAAAGATAAAATAAAAATACAATCAAGTTAAAAGTAAATAATAATAATTAAATATTAAATTACAACATCTTTGGCGTAATTTACTTATAATATCGAACTTATACTTTACTTTTCGCGAGGAGTGCGCGCGGGATGCGGGGTGTTATTCCGAACCTATTCGACACAATCCGAACCTATCCGTCAGACGGCAAAAATGCTGCCTTAGATACAGGCACTTCGACTTAACGTTATTATTACTCCGTACGTGCGTGGCGAAAACAACGCCGGGGCCGCTCGAAAGTGTAAGTACTTATCGGGCTAGGTTCGTTCGTGTGACGGAGGCTTGCTCATAGTACCATCGATCAGGCAAGTTTTTACTAAGTAGTAGTAAAGTAGTAAGTAAAGTAGTAGTAGTTTAACATTACTAAATCTTTTTCTAAATCGTAAACAAATAGTACAGGTAAAAAAATTGAAATTGAACTCGGAGCGTAGTGGCCAGCAACGTCCGCACTGAATACCAATGGAGTCCTCTTTAAAACTATTTTCGATTTCCCCGCATGCCCTGTGCGGAAGACTATTTTCTATTTTCCTGCATGCCCCTCTGCGGCCAGTTTACAGGGTTGTCAGATTGGGGAAACTTGCTTTCGTGTTTACGCCTTAATATAGTGATGTTTTGAACATTTTTTTTTAAAGTACTTCATAATATTTTGTCTTTTGACTTGTACCATCAATATTTGCATTTATTTTGTAAAGTAGTATTTATACGGGATGAAAGAGGTCGCATTTCGTAATTGAATTCGGTCAGGGAAATTACATTTGACATTTCGTAACCTGTCGTATGCTGCATAAAATTGAAAACTACACGTAACTATAAAATGACTGCTTGACAAGCAAGAAATTAATTACTACGAGTAAGTGGACTGAAGGAGTCCCTTTCTGTAACTGTCTTTGAACTGGGAAATTACATTTCCCATTTCGTAGCCGGTTACGAAATTTAGTTACGAAATGGGACGAAAGACTGTCTCTAAACTGTACAGGTTAAGTTGTTATAGTGTTTGTTGGTTTAAATTCTCTTCGCTTAAACTTGTCATCCTTACCAATATTTATTCAGTCAAAATATTTAGATGCTGTTAAATTTATGATTGTTATATAAATATTATGCCCGAGAAAGCCTATATGAGTTAAGATTTGGTAAAGAGAGGTGTGTGATTTTCTTTTAACTAAACCCGCTGATCCTTCAAATTAATTCAATATCTCCAAGGTACACTACGCCAACTAAAATTTTGGTAAATTTCTGTTTTTATCAAAATCGAGTCATCGTATACTAATTATTATGCTCCCTGAATTTTCAGAAAAAAAAAGTTTTGATATATTTTTGGAGTTTTGAGATTTGATGACTCGATTTTGATAAACACAGAAATTGACCAAATTTTTAATTGGCATTGTGTGCCTTGGAGGTATCGAATTGTTGGTGTGCTTGTTTAGCTACTCATAGGTAGGTAAGTAAAAAAAAATTAACTTTAAAAAGCGGAATAGGCTCCAGTACGATACGATGACAACCCTGTTGGTATGCCCCAGCGAAGCATGGCAAGCGAAGCGGCGGAGACTGTGGTCGAAGTCTGAAAAGTATGTAGAAGTCCTCTGACCAACCTCGTGGCAAAGTTTCGTGAAATTATTAAGGTAGTTGAATGTATAATTTGCATATTATTTTTAATCATTTACAGTCACAATGTTACGTCATCATCTCATCATGGTTCACTGTTGGACATAGGCCTTCACAATATAGCAGAATCACATCGTAACCTTGTCCGAATACTAAAAGACTTTTTAGATTAGAACACTTTCATTAATATAGGGAAATAAAATACTTTTCATTAGGTACGTTACTTGTATCAAAATTTGGTACTAAACACATTATACTAGTCCTTTCAGTTACTCTAAGGTTGATTGGAAGAGATACCGAAGTTGGATAAGTCCTTTGTATGCAATTTTATTCCTATTTGTTAATGTTAATTTTGGAACAATAAAGCGTTTACATACATATTTCATATATAGGTATACTTACTTAACTTCTTTATCGTCCTATTTGAAGCAAAGAGCCGTGGTAGCCTAGTTGGTTGTGCACTCGCCTCACGTCTATGAGGTCGTGGGTTCAAACCCCGCCCGTACCATTGAGTGTCTCGAAACTTAAACACGGTTTATTTATAATGTCACAGGATTTTCGTTGAAGGAAAACATCGTAAGAAAACCTGCATATGGAGAAGAAGAAATTCAGACATTCTAAGCCTTGAAACCCGACCCTCGGTTCTTCTTATCCCTCACTGCCAGCTGCCCTACGCAGATCGTCGCTCCATGTGAAGTTGTTTCCAGCCTTATGTGAAGTCCACCAAATCGATTTGAGGCAGCGATGGTGTACTTGTAATCCATACTTTGGCACAAAAGATCCAGAAGGGCCGAAGTGTCACCAGGTCTTCCTGCCCCCCTAAGATGGTAATATATTTGAAGCAATGCGCTTGGTTGATACAAATTAATACAGAATCGTCTTTTCTTTAAAATAAAAAAGCTTAAGGAGGTAGAGATTGGATACTCTCTACCTATAATAAAGTTGCAGCTTCAAGAATTTTCTTTATCCCTTGATTTTATGCCAAATTTCACGTAAAGGTAGGTCATAAAAAATAGAGAATGTCATAAATGATCCCATGTAATTTGATTAAAATTTCAACAACCAACCTTCTAAGTCATAAATTCGTGACGAAAAGTCCCTATTACGCAACCGTTCGACTTTATTACGAAGAGCACCATGTGAGTGACAATTTAATGAAGTGTTGCCCTATTGTGTAATTAAGGCGAGGTTATTAAAAGTTAGCTTTAACTAATGAATGGATACGTGATATATCAGAAGTGGGTTTCGTAACCGAAAATGAAGATATTGAAGTATGCTCAAATTAAGTTCGGCTGTCGATCTGTCAGTGGTTGCTTTGCCCTTGATGAGATGTTATGAAGATAATTAATAAAACTCTCTATTAATTAGTTTGTTTTAATTTTTGTTAGTAATTACTAATTACAACTACTTAATGTTTTTAAGACGCAACATCTTTTTGCCAGAATACTCGAAAGCAATCATCCGTATGCTTTTTCAAAAAATCACCATTGTTTGCTAATGAAAATGTAAAATAGAAGATCGCCTCTCATAAGCGCGACAAAGGTAATACCTACTCATATAGATATTGCATATTCATCATCAACCGAAATACGTCCTTTGCTGAACACAAGCTTCCACAATCGAATGGCGCTTCTGGTGGGCAGACCATTGGGGGATTTGCTATAATCACCACGCTTCGCAGACTGATTGGGGATCGCAGTAATGATCTTAATATACACAGGAGAACGCTGCTGCCTGTCCCTGGTGCAATTTCTTAGTCGACAGACAAAAAGATTGGGGATGGCCCATTCATATTGTTAAAATGTAATTAAATAATTTCTGAAAATACTGACATTTTCACATTCAAATTCTACCTGCACACCTAGGATGGGTATAGCTAAATGAAATTGAAGATAGCAATAATTAAGTTATTTTACATAAATCATTTTCGCTTCAATTAAAGCACTCCTGCGAATCTCATAAACAGCTAATCTAGCGTAATTGTGAAACTCAAATTACATTTTCGAGTTGTTCTCAAATGTGAAATTAATATGGCGTATTTGTGGTGCTTTGTTTACACAGAAATTACAAACAAGCTCAGCGTACCATTGGATAATTGCTCATTCCGAAATTCTCATAAGCTTGCCGTAATCAATCTGTTTTGAATACTCTATGACAGATTAGTATTCTCTCTTAGTCATGTGAGCGAATAAATATCAATGTATTAGGTAACTTTAAGACTAAGTACTACCATGCCTGTCTCATTCCGCACTTTAGGTATAAAAAATATTTATTTATTTAATTTATTTATTTGCATTCCATGAAGTTATGAAGATGTTACAGATGTTACCAGTACTAACATGAAACCCATTTGGGTATGGCAATTATGAAATTACATAGAACATTACATTACATCTAAATGTCAAATTACATAGAACATTACTTTACAAAGAAATTTACATTATAGCAGAACGTGTGGCGGATATATTTATTGAAACAAACGATACTTTAGAATTCGTCGGCGAAAAATTCGGATAAACTATAATAGCATTTGCACCTAGACGATTCGCGTACGATGCTGCGAAAAAGGGGGTACAGAACAATTATGACATTAGTAACACCAGTGTAAGAATACAGTTCACGCCAGAATAATAAAAGCTGACATATCTTCTATCTTCATTGTCTATACAACTTAAGTGGTCCAGTTTTCCTACCTCTTAAATCCTAGGCAATAACGTATCAGCTTTATTTGTCACAACAGAAATTATTGCAGAAAGTTTATCTTTTTTCTTCTTGACAAATGGTCCGAGTTATATTAAAAAATAAATCAAAGAGCAAGGCAGATACGGCGAGCAACCTCGACGGCGATGGTTTTCTTAAAAGGATAAGGAGAAACGAGGTGGCTCAGAATAGATTAAAGCTTATATGAAAAAAATTTAATTGCTTAAAGAAATTCTCTACCAAAAATTTGTCGGGAAATGATAAGGTCACTGATAAACGAAAATGTATTTGTTAAAAAATCTAAAATGTAACATTTAATTTTTTTTTACTAATAATGATTTTCATAGTGTGTTGTACTTGTATAGTTAATTCTTTTTATCTGTCATATTGAATTTATAAATAAGTCTAGAAGGACGGATATGATTTCCAAATTTCTTACACTTATGTACCCTGTGGTCACGGCTAGGATATTGATTCCTACGGACGTGGAGAATACTAGGTCCCGTAATTAAATACCTTCACCGATTATCTCATGCAGATATGTATATGCCAGTTTCCTTAGTCAGCAATTGTAAGGAATTTTCGAAAAAACTGTGTTGATATACAATAGCATAACCGGGGATTCATATCGCCTATTTCATGATTTTTAAAGACAAAAGTTTTTAATCGATGCGTTCTGCCTGTGATGCATGGACCTATGCAAAAACGTGGATACTGACACGTCAGTGAGCTATGGAGAGGGATAAGCCCGGGGTTTTCTTTGAGGGATATGATTCGTAACGAGGAGATTCGACGAATAACGAAGGTCACTGACAAATCCGAAAGGATTAGCAAGGTGAAATGGCGAGGGCAGGCCACATCTGTCCCAGAAACGACGACCGTTGAGGCAGACGAATTCTGGAGAGGAGACCGCAGGTCGCGGCTGCGTGTGGAGGGCGGAGGACCAGGTGTAGTAGCGTTCATTGAGGATGGCCTATATCCAACAGTGTACGTCAAAGAGGACGATGAATCGGGGATCAAACTTGGATATCTCGTCTTCTCCACTGAGTAACAGACACCTACATCGACACATACCAATGAAAATATCCTTTCCTATTGATTAGCTCTATGTATTTTTTGATGTATGGAAAGCGCCTAATTTGTATGTAATCAAATAGCCATAAAGGTAATTATTTTACCGAATCTCTTCAGTCACGAGCTCTTTATTCTAACTGTCCAATGGTAAACAATTCCCCCATTAGAGATCCGAATTGTGCTTTTAAATATGAATTAAGAACATCTTGATTGATTATACCTGGTACCTATAAATACCTACCTATATACCTGGTATTTCGTTAGAAACGGCGGATATACTTGCAGCATATCGTCGCTGTTTGGGAAAAGTTGTTGAAGCACCAAGGTAGTGTTTTACGATAGAGAACTTTAAAAACATATGTTTTAAATTCTCTTCAGTAAAATCCTATTTTGGCGCTTCAGCAACTTTTCCTAAACAGTGATGATATAGTTTTAACAGACAGTAAGGTATGCCTTATGCCATCATCGCGGATTGCAATTCTGAATAGATATCTAAAATGCCATTAATTACTTGAATTAGTAAAATCATAGGTAAGTATTGATCGAAGTAAGTGACTGTGGCTATTTTTTTTCTTCGTAATGAAATGACAATGACGCTTACTCGTATATTTGCATTCTAATTATCTTTAAAAAAATACTGATTGTTTTAAACTTATAAATATAAGTTAAAATTAACTAATCTTCTTATATTTTATTTATTACTAAACTAATTAATAGTTTTCCAAATGGCATAGATACAAAATAATACATTATAATTAAGAATTTAAAAGAAATTGCTTTATATATAGGTACTAATTTATGACTTTGTATTTAATTATCTTCGTATAATTTTATTCATCTTGTAAAAAATATATATAAAATATCAGAAGTACAAATCCATCTCATATTTGTGATAAATGATTCATATATACCTATTACTCGACAATTTTTATACTTACTAGTACTTACTTTTTACGGTTACTTTCCATGTCATGTAATAACAGATTGTGTAATATTTCCCTATTATACCTATTAAGTAGGTAAGATAAGGTCCTTATACTCAAAAACCTTTTCGAATCAATAATTTTTATTAGAATCTGTATTTTTACATAAAAATCTTTGTTAATTATGAAACAGCTCTACTGTACCTTACGAAATAAAAGAAAATCAAAAGTTCTGGACAATGCCCAAAAATTAAAAACAGATTTTTTGCATAAAAAACTTTCTTAACAGAAGAAACTTCACAAAAGGCAACATAGATTGTTGGGATTTACTTTTATGTCCATTCAAGGTTGTTTTATAGCTACTCTTGTATTGACGTCAATAATATACCTGTTAACTAAGAGACAATCATAAGGTCTCACTTTTATGGCTCCGGAGTTTTTGTCCCATAGAAAGTGCTACTGGGTTTGAAGTTTGAAAAACAATAGATGTTTTTTAGGCATCGTCATTGTTACATTGTGTCGTAAATCAAGATTTTATTACTGTAAATATTTTGCAGTAAAATGCAAATTTGAAGATAGGTTACATCTGAAAAAAAGTGTTCACATAGTCCACCTAATATTATATTTCTCATGAACATTATTTATTGCTAACGACATATATCAAAAAATATTAATATATATTTTGCATAGAGATCTAAGCTGGTAGGTTTACTATGGATAGGAGTGCATTCGAAAAACTTGGGGAAACGTATCATAATAGCTGTATTGGTAAAAAGATTCTTCAAATGGATGTACGGAATAAACGGTAACGGACTAATGTTTAAACAGAAAAGAAAGTAGTTCTAATAAAATAACAACTTGACAGTTTTCTGATTTTTTTGAGTATGGAGAGATAAAAATAGCAAAAGTGAAGCACACTAGCCAAAGTCAATTACAGAAGGAAATAGACCTAAACCAAATAGTCGTTGACAATATGTGGGCGTTATGTTTGTGGAAGGAAATGAAAATCCTTCTATTAAGTAACATGCTATTGAAAGTGTGGGTTGACAAACTTATTTTTGAAAAGAAACTAGAAAATAAAAAAGACACGTTATCTGGAGTAGTCTTTAATTACAAGTTATACACTTTATAAGAATTCCTCTTATAATATTTAATAGAGGACCCATATAAGAAAAAGAAAGTAAAAAATATGACAGTATAACATCTCACAGAGAGATTTACGTCACATTCAAGTGTTAATCGTAGGGCAACCATCAAGCACATTAAATACTTCTAGTCTTTCGTTGTTTCCTAGCACTGAGTATCTGCAGACATAATCGAGCAGCCAGAATTTAACAAGAAGAGCTTTCTGTCTTAAATACTGTATCATAGTTCGGAGAGTGCACTATTACAAGTATTCACTAGAGCCTGTATTCAAGAACGACCGTGAACAACTCTACAGGGATCGACTAATCATGATTGACAGAACAATTCCAGCGAATAAGCCTGACATAGTACTGATGTATCTATCACAGTGTAATTGTTTTCAGTTGACGTTACTGTCCCATTCGATGAGAACCTCGTCAAAGCCGAAGAAGATAAAAATACAAACTATATGGACCTGGCGCACGAGGTTTTTATCCATGAACATGTTAATCCCAACTAGCCTTGAATGATGCCTAAGGAAGATGGGACTCCGTAGCAGATCGACGATAGCAGGGCTCCGACGATCAATCCCGCTCGATATCGTCCGGATGTTCTATGACTACCGATAGAAACTCCAGCCGACTTGGTTTCTGCTGGAGATTTAAAGGGTAGAGACGCTAGTTTGATTCCAACATAATAAAAATAATTTCCCTTTAAATTATACTCTGATTTGTTTATACTTATAATATATACTCCGTTTTTTTATTATTCACTTTGAGGAAGGCTGACAGACAAATTACAAACTAAATAATAATATTTAAATATCCTGACTACAAGTCCCCACATACAAAACGACAACATTCGTATAACAATATCTATATTTTAGGTAAAGAAAATTATTGTCTTTCCATCATCTTTACCTACACACATTTAGATATACTATTCCGATCATCATATAGTCAAAAGTTTGGAGGTTTATAAAAAAGTATTGAGGACTTTTTATCCAATTATGAATCTACTTAATTTACTGGACACTAATAAAACAATACACTGGAGAAATGTATGTATGTAAGTGTCTTATCGCTTTTACCAATTTCTTCCAGGCAACCTGATAGCTAGTGAAAGGATCAGAATGACTTTACCAACCTTTAAAACTAAATTCACCCCAGTTGACCCAAATGTCAAAGACCAAAATGTCTAGAATTGGTTGCTGTGAAACTAGCTAATTGTGATTCACCATATGTTAGTTGAAAATACTATGTACCTAGTCATATTTTACGACTATGAATACAGAGTCAAGTCACAAAGCAGTGAATCACACGTGGTATCATCCCACGACTATTCATTCGGTCAACTGTAGATTAACACAAATGGTCTCTAATTGAGACGTCCCCTGCTGTGAACAAGGAACTCTATTTGAAACTTCATTCGCAAATTTGACCTCTTATTCAAACAATCAAACTAATATGAAATATGCATATAGTGAAAGTGTAGATGTTTGTTTGTATGTTTGGTACTCAATAAGCCTTTACGGCTCAACCCGGGTTTTACTTACAGTCTACGTGTATATTCAAATCAATGAAAACTACCATAATATGTATAGTTATTGCCGTGCCGTGGTGGATGTCGTACAAGGCGACTAAGGGAATACATTATAAAACATCAATCAGGCCTCCCCAACCCGTCTGGCCAGCGCGGGGAGTGTAGGCCAAATCCCTCGTCTGTCTCCGGCAGATGAGAGAGGGTTGTGCTCCTGCAGTGGAGACAAAAATAACCTGATGATAATGTATAGTACTACCCAAACCAGTTTCATGCTTCCCAAACTCGGTTTTCAATTGTCTATCGATTGGCATATTTATGAGACCTTGAACGATCAATGATTTTATTATTTGACAATCAGAATAGACAATCACAAAGAAAAATTTACGACAATTTAAATTTCCATCAACGATATATACAAACACATCCTAAACTAGGATTTTCTCCTGTACTTAGGGAATTACACAATAAAGACTAGATAACAATAGAGGTTAGGACGAATCACATACATAACATACAGTCCAGTAAGTACCAACGTGTACAAAGTAATCTGTCCCTGGCGGGAATCAAACCCACGACCTCTGGCGCTCGAGTCTAACGACCAAGCCATAGGCCAACGTGGTGGTGGGTAATATAAAATTAACCGACACAACAAATGCCACAAGTTTATAAAAAATTAAAATGCTAGAACTAGGACTAGTTTGAGTTAGTATGAACTTCATCATCAGCTGAAATACGTCCACTACTGAACATAAGCTTCCCCAATACCACTTGTGGTGGGCTGTCCATTGGGGGATGCGTCATAATCAGCTTGGCAAGCGGTTCGCAGTAATTATCTTAATATACACAGGAGAACACTGCTGCCCGTCCCCGGTCACCTTGACCACACCCACAGGAAGATTGAGGGTGGCCCTATTCTAAGCCGGGAATCATACGGCAAGTATGAACTTAATAATATATTTACCAAATTATAAAAGTTACAAGCCTTATAAAGGAGATGGGTAAGTCTTTCGGAATGCCGAGCAACCGTTCCCGTAAAAATTGTGTCGAGCCCAGAAATGATATTTTAAATCATAGGAATAAGTTAGATTTTTGTTTTAATTAGTAATTTAATTAGCATTATGTATTTTAAAGTAAACTCATTAAATTTAAAAATATATTTTGTAATTACAGTAGTATTGTTTCTGAGTAAATTCATACATAAATTACTTCACTATTCAGGGAATTTAGTCTAGTTATAGACAAAATAAATCTCTTAGCTAGAATACATAGATTCCTAGATATCGAAATTTGAATGCGACTCATACGGCCGCAGCGGTGGCCGGCAAACGATAGGTGTTTATTGGATTTACAAATTATTGGCTACATTGATTATCATTCTATACTTACATAGATATATACTTACTTACGTACTTACTGATTCGTCGTATATACTGCCAATGTCGCACGCAGTTGGAAAGTCCAGTCGCAATACATTGATGATGACTTTGATGAGAACTACTTACATTTTGTAAGTTGTACTTTCATTTGGTGACCATCTTCATTTTCTACTTTGTATATTGAAATAAATTATAAATGACCAAAAAAAAAATTATTCATTAAAATTGCTATTGGATTAGAACTGTCGCATCTTGATAAAAAGGATCTATCTTCTGACTATAATTGTTATTCTCTGCAACCATGTCATTTGGCAAGTGGCTTTCTTTTGTGCTGGCATATTCAGTTTAAAATTCAGTAGGCACCTTTACCTCGCGATTATGATATGAAACGTTGACCGCTGGATTCAAGTCACGTATAGTGTCCTGTGCTTTGTCAGATTTAGATAGAGCAGGTATAGAGAACCCTTTTTAGCTTAGTGAGACCTTATCTCTTTTGGGTAATAGCATAAGAAAGGCATATTTTTTTTCTAAGGATGATACCTATTCTGTAAATTATTAGTGTCTCGTGTAGTATTTGAGTTGTGTTGTATTTTAAACATATCGAACGAAGAAACAATAGCCATAGCAAGACTTATGTATCTGTAAATTAACACTTCTGCAAAAAAAAATTAATGAAAAAAAAAGTTCGTTCAACATGTGACAGAGATTCAAAATAAAAGAAATGATTTATGCAAAAATTATCACAATGGCTTTATTAAAGTACATAAATAGTATACTCGTGACTTATATGGACATTTATTTACAATTTATATACAAAATTCACATAATATTTCTACAGCAGTCTTATAGAATGTATTTACACCAACACATCACGAAACGAGCGCCCTTTGCAATGGCGAGAAATTACAAAAATATAGATTAAAATCTTAATTATTTGGTAAAAGCGCGCGATGCGATAAATACAATATTCACATGAAGCTTTGACTAAACGGTTTATACTGAATTTATGAGAAGCACGCGGACTAGACAAGATAGGCTTGACCTGACGGTTGGGTGTCTATTAAAGGAGGTGGGGGAGGCCAGTGTCTGAATTCCCGCCTACGATTAGGATTACTACCACCTAATTCTAATGAGGAATAATCTGAATCTATTGACGAGTATATGTGGTCTGAAGGAGGCCTACCGTCTGGACCATATGATCCAGTATGAATTTTCTGTGGACGTTCTCCGACAAACTGAGGAGAATTATTTACACCGTCAGCAGACCCTCTAATTTTTTCAGTAAAAGAAAACGACCTCATCGTCCCATTTTGCATTCCACTTCTCATTGTGTAAGAATTTATATTATTTCTGTAGCTAGATGATTTATTTCTGAACTTACGATCCGGCATCGCATATCGCAACTTTTCCCAAAATTTATTTTGGCCCCATTTTATCCTCGAACTTGTTTTCAAATACGGCCTCAACTCAGGATCACATTCGGCCTCGGGTAATACTGAGCTCTCTTCTATTACAACTAAGGTATAAATTCGAGATTTAAGGATTTCGTGTAACGTTTGTCGGAATTCGAAACGAGACCATTCTGTTTCTATGAAGTTTCTGGTCAATATAAGTATGATGCGTTTAGATGCTTCAGCAGCCTCTGGAAGAGGCAATGTACATTGCATATAGGCAACATTATGCTGAGGTATATCTCTATAATGTAAACATAGGTGATAGGAAGGATTTCCATTTTCCAACTCAGCGGCCAACGTTTGAATAACAAAATCGTCATCCTTTGGGCTGTAGCAAACATAAGCATCGTATAATTTATCAGTGTCGTCGTACGCTCCAGTGAATGGGAACAACCTTATTCCACAGCTTGTGTAAAGCCATATACGAATTGTGTCTCTAAACAAGAAAATCAGAAGGATGACTAGCATGATTAGCATGAAACCAGTTAGCGTAGTCACCATCATGGGCATGTAATTTGAAACCAGCATGTTATCTATAACAGAATCTCCTGCGTAATAGTCACTACATATTGTACCATTAAGATTGAGTTCTTTCTTTTGAGGTGTTTGAGTGGCAGTATTCCAACACCATACGTCAGCAAGATCAATAACTTTAAGAGCGTTTTCAGATATGAAAGCTGTGAACCTTTGTAGATATCTACATTTGCAAGACCACAAATTATTACCAAGTGAAATACTATTCAAGTTTTTGTTAGTACTTAGACTCCAAATAGTAAAATCAATTAGTCTATTGCCATCTAATCTCAATATTTTTAATGAAAATAATGAAGCAAATGTTGAATTCGCAATGTGACTTATGAAATTGTCTTGCAAATAAAGCTCGTTAAGCTGTGTCAGATGTTCAAACTCATACCCATTCAAATGTTTCAGCTTATTGTTCCCAAGATGCAAAATAATGAGCGAGGATAAACCGGCGAATGTCCTGTTCTGTATGTTCTCAACTTCGCTTGAATTTACATAAAGTGATCTCATATTTTTTCGCCCGATGAATGCATAATTTTGCAATTCTTTAAAGTCATTCCCGTCTAAGTACACCTCGGTCGCGTCCATTGGTATTTTTTCTGGGATTTCAATTGCACGCTGACTCGAGCAATCTACAACATTTGTGTGCCAAGTTGGGTCGTGATAACAGGAGCAATTATTAGGACAAGTCATTTGGCAGTCACAAGCAACGTAATCGCAGCAATGGCATAACGCAAAACAATGGGTTTCGTATGTGCATAAGAAATCAGTAGACTTTAAATTGCTTAAAGGTATGTGAGCTACACCTCTGGTGTGCGTCATTTTACACAATACGTTCTCGAGATCCATTATTCTCGGGTGTTGTCTCATTGCAGTCATATTGTTTATTAAAGGCAGCCATTCCATCGAACAATCACAGTTAAACGGATTTCCTCCGATATAGAACTCGGGCAACGACTTGTTTGAAGGAACCGGGGACAACCGGAGGCTGTTGATATCTAAATGAGATATCTCATTTGCGTAAATATCAACTCGAGTGAGATTGCGTTTCTCCATAAACGTATTTACTTGGATGTTGTTTATGTGGTTATTGTTTATGAACAGCAGTTCGACGCTGTTTGGAATTGCTAATGGCGATATTTCGACAATACGATTATGGCTCACATCCAAGGTTTTTATGTGAATTTCATCTTGTAGTTTATAATAATTCCCCAAATGTTCAATAAAGTTACTGTGTACGTCTAGCCATTTTAAGTTACTGGGTATGAAAGCGTAATCGAACCATACTAAGTGATTTTCCGACAAGTTTAACCACAACAAACTCATTAAAGCCGAAAATACTCCATTAATATCAGATATGAAGTTACCGTCTAACCTTATAGCTTCTAATTGGTTATTTCTTTGAAAACTGCCTCTTTCTACAGCTAGAATTTTATTTTTTGCTAAATTAAGAACTTGTAAGCTTGGTACATCCCAAAACATACCAACGGATAAGTTTCCAATTTGATTGTCTATTAATCTCAAACCGGTTAGTTGATCTAGATTCTTAAAGGAGCCGTTTTTGATATCTGATATTTGATTCTCACCTAGATCTAATGTTTTTAATAGAGACAATTCCCAGATGGCCGTTGGAACATCTGTCAGCTGATTAGAACTTAAATCCAATTCTTTTAAATCTGAGCAATTTTTGAAAGATTTTGGATCTATATTTACTAATAGGTTGTTGTTTAAGTTTAATTTACTAAGTACAAATAATCCATTGAAAAGGAACTCGTCTATTGTGTGCAAGCGGTTTTCAGCCAGGTTTAATGTATGCAGATTGTACAGGGGAAGGAAAGTATTTTCCTCAATATATCCAATAGAGTTGTTCCTTAAATCTAATATCTGAAGGAAGAATAAATCCTTGAACGTCTTACCATCTATCCTCGTCAAGGCGTTATTGGATAAATTCAGAATGACTAAGCGTATAAGGCCAATAAATGTTCCGCCATCAATGTGAGCGCTCGAGAGCTGATTATTCGATAAATCTAAGACAAGCAGCTGGTCTAATCGGTGGAACACGCCTCTGGCTAACTCAAACAGCAAATTATTATTCAAATATATCTCACGTAGCTCTTTCGTGCTAGCGAAAGTGCCCTCCGGTATAGACTGAATGTAATTATATGAAATGTTAAGTATTCTTAAAGAAATAAGTCCATTAAATGTTTCACCAGAAATGTCAGAGATATTATTGTGTTGAAATCGCAGTTCTTGAAGTCTTCTTAATCCAGTAATTTCCGAGTCCTCTGTTAATAATTTAATTTCATTGTAACTAAGATCCAAACTCCGAAGGCCGGAACCACAGCTTTTCCCGAATCCAAGACGGTCGACACTCTTGATTTTATTATAAGTGATATTAAGTACTTGTAAATTATCCAACGGACAGAAAACTTCTGAAGGAATAGCTTTCAAATTGTTTTCACCCAAATCGAGTGTTTGTAGCTCTCTCAATCCGTTGAAAGTTCCAAGCGAGAGCTCTAAGTTTTTATTCGGACTCCAATCGTAGTTTTTAGATCGGATCGACAACTTTTTCAGTTCACGTAATCCTTCGAACGCGTTGCCTGGTATCCTGAGAAGTTTACAGTTGTGAAGTGTTAGTTCGGCGAGTGTTGAAAATCTTTGAAAATAGTTTGCTTCGAGGCAACTTTCGAAGAGCAGCAGCTGGTTGCACTCGACCGTGAGGCGTTTAGTGCTCTCAGAAGGTACAGATGCAAAACTGGATCCATCAGCCTCAAGCGTCCGCACCCGGCATAACGTGCTTCCCTCGGCACCTCTAGGCAGGCTGCAGTTATCTACGCCTCTCGGAGCATACGCAGCATTAACATTCAAAGTCAATAACAAAAGAGTCAGCAATTGAAACATTTTCTACACACATTTGTCTATACCGATCGGAGCGAAACGGTGAGTAAAAACATCAAGTCACTAATTCACTATCATTAAAGTTAAAAGACGTTATCAATTAATTTTTGTTCACTTCACTGGTTAAATGTTTACGTCGCGACGCACGTACGTTCGGTGTCGGAGGCAGCGCGGATGCGTGCCGTCCTCATCGTGATTCTTGTGCGACTGACGAGCGCTCGGCCCGTCAGTATAGCGAGAGTGGTGCGCTCATAGCCGCCCCTCGGCCTGCCCCCTACCCGTCCCCGCTCACCCTCACCCCCACATAGTTACACGTGCGCTCGCATGGCGCCACTTGCGCGACCGACTGCTCTCGCACAATTATGTAATGTTTTCTTAATCGAGCCACCGCACCGCACCGCACCGAGTTAAAAAAGGAAACCTACTTAGAGAAATTATTATTACAGCTGCATCGTCGTCGTGGCTTTCCAAGAATGGCCAATGAGTTATTGAATTCCTTATGATGGAAGCAGTTTCGTATCTGATTTGCTACGTCTAATGATGGGTTATTTTATTTTCTTTTATAGTAGTTAATTTGTTGTAATCAATACAGTAGCTGACAAGAAAATTTTAACTTAGTTTCCTCGTATACCATAGCGTTTAACAAAGGGGAAACATCAAAGTGGCTAGTGCAGATATATGTTACTATGGGAACCCTTAATTCCTTTTGCTGTCACTTATTGAATTCCCAACTCGCATGCTTTGGTGAAGATACCCAATAAACCTTGTTTGGCATCGCGTGAGCCCCCTTCACATATTTTTTGTCTAAGGAAACGTGTAGAATTTTCAAATAGAGAAGGGCCGTTTTTGGACAACAAATTCCAGTATCCGCACGGGTTGAGTGAGAGAGGTGCGAAGTTGGTAGGAGTTGATAATTTGATTTCCTTGTTCGACACGTAAAGTCGTTTACGGGTCGCGTCGGAAGTTTCGTACGTACAGAATACAGCAGAAATTTCAGAAACGGACGCCGCGACTAAAGATACTACAACACTATAGCTGATTGTGGTGAAAATTTAAACGGATTCATTAACTCAGTTACCCATTGTTCCTTTGTTCAAAACTTAAATAGTTATTTTCTTATTAAAATGAAAACTTTCCTTGACATAACTGTTGAAATTTTAAAGAAAATGAAGAAAATTTAAACTATTGTAAACTAAGGAATATGAGAGCAAATAACTATGTAAAAGCAAACTCAAAGAAAACGCTGTTTCTTACATGAGAGGCTTCCTCGATGCAACAATAGGAAAACTAAAACTTCCCCTATTTAGGTCGCGGTTAACATTGAACGAGCGCAAAAACTCAACAACGATAAGAGGAAAGTTTTCCAGCTTAAGTGATAAAACACGTCGAGGACATCCTAAAAACACTTCGAGTACTATGATATCCTTAATATTAATGTCTTCTGGCGTATCCTGTATCAAAAGTTCTCGCTGTCGAGAGTTCTTAGCGCTAGCTTGATAAATGACTTCTCCCACTTTTGTGAAAGTTGCTCGTGTATTTTTTTTTCTCTGTATCCGGAGGCTGGATGTCACAGCCTGGTAGAACGTGCCCTGACTGCCGATGACGTTTTACTAACGCGACCTCGTATCATCCCGTCGGATTATTTGGATCGCTGTCGCCTTTAAACTTACTTTTTTATTTCCCTGTCTTGGAAATTTTGTTGTTATTCGCCGAAGATTGCTTTCGTGTTCTTCAGAAAGTTGAATTATTTTCTAATAAAAAGATAACAAAATCGAGTTTTGTAAATGGTTTAAGAATACCATTGAATCTCGATTGCTTAAATTTATAATGGTGGAATAATCGTTCTGGATTTTATCCTGGCCGTTAAGAATAACGACATGGTTCCTGTGCATAATTTAGAAGCGAGGAAGTGTAATTAAAATGCACATTATTTTGCGCCTCGAGCCAAAGTTTATTCTATTGTTATCTACGATCAAGCTGCGTAGAGAATATGTCTTCGGAGAAAATCCAGTTATTGGTTGTCGTTATCTTTGACGATATTAACGCTGTGCCACCATATATCAGAGAGTTAGCTTGCATTAAGATCAGAAAGGGCACTTGGAATTATTGAGTTTATCCGTAAGATAGGTGTGTAAATAATTTGTAGAGTCTTATATTGTTCAGTTTAATAGTGTTTAGTATTTATTATAACAACAGTCTTTGAAGTGGTAAAAAAATATTTTCAAATCTTTTTAGAAAAATACTGTAATGTGATCGTAAACGTTACGATTGCATTTTATGTCAACTTTACAACAGCTTTATCTTTTACAGGAACTTACTAATTCGCATTATGTAATGTTTGAGTTTAGACATGCCTAAAATACCCATCTGGAATTATTAGGTCTATGTAAGCAAATCTTAAGTAGCAAAGTTGCGTGTGCCTCGAGTATCAGAACGGAGAGATCTGTTTTAATCGGCACCTGCGGCCTATTCTCCGATACAGACCCATTGGAAGCCTGCGACAACGACCAATTGCATGTTCTATTCAAATTATAAACCGGCTTTAAACTTTGTGAAGTGACTTGCAGATATAGGAAGTTAATAAGAAAAGGATTACCTACATTTTATCGAATTAATACTAAATAGTTACATATAATGTTAACATATCAACTTTAATAATACTTTGATAAGATTCGTGAAGAAATGATGATACGAGTAATAACATTATAACAACAGTTAATAGTACGTACAGTTATTCTGGGTAATATTCGACAACATTTAATTAAAACTTAAATTTTTTTTATTAAGTTTATTAGTATTAATAAAACATCGAATAAACTTAGGATATAAGATCAGTTTAAATGCAATAGTCAACATAAATTCTATAAAGAATAGTTCACTGTCACTCAAGAAGACTATAAAATAACAAACAAAAAACACATCACATATAAAATGAAAGTTACGTAACTTATAAATAAATATGATTATAAATTGAAGTAATTATTACAATAAAAGCCCAACATCACTATTCATATTTGCTATGGGTGTAAGATAATAGTCATGATACTAACGTACTCGTATATAGTGCAGAACCAACCAATACTTATACAAAGATATTGGGAATCTAACCCACAGCCCCTAGTATCCGAGGCAAGCAATCTTAGGTTAACTACTACAAGCATCCCGATCCATCACCAATTAGACTATTAACAAATCAGTCTCCTTTGTTTAAAGCAGGGATTGAAACTCCACTGCACAGGGAAATTAAAGTCGTTCACGTATTGTAATTGAGTTTCAGCGAAGGATATTACTAGAAGATTGCTCGTCAACTCGAGTTCTCGCTTCAATCACTTCGGATAGTTCGAATAGTTCCAATCCGGGCGTTGATTACGCTGAATCGGTTCAGTGGGACAGTCGTGACGTAACTGTGCATGCTAATCGATGCACTCTTGTCTTTACAATGGTTACCGGAATTTGATTTGAAGAATGATTTCTCTACTGAAATATAATAATAGACAGTAACACACATTGAACTTGAGTTGATGCTATGTTCTAAATTTAGCATTTTAAAAGAAAATACCAGATAAGTACCTAAATTTTCATACAGTACCATGTTTATGCTAGATTTTGGTGACAGAATATTGGAATAAAATGGTTAAGTTACTAAGCTAAGGTACGTATGTATAAGTACTTTTTATTCAAAATTATTAATTAGTAACTTTCAACAGGGCACCTTTTAAATGTAAAGTTTGAGGAAGCTCAAAACTTAAAATCGCTTAAGATACTGATTCAAAGTATAAGTTAAATATTTATTGACTTATTTGAAAGCGATCATTAAAAGTTCCGCCAAACATTTAATAGCAACACATTCGATACCGCAGATCTATTTACCAAAAGGTATAATTTCAGATTAGGGTAATATTTAATGATGCAGGCCTAAAATGATGCTACTGTATTACATGCTGATCTCGTTGATAGCCAGAAAACATCTTCCGACAAAAAGTTTCAAACGGGAGTCAAAATAAATAGTACAGTATTATGAACTATTGTGTGACTGTGAGTTTAATATAGTAATATATTTATTTTTCATTCTATACAGAAACTATAACAAATTGACATCAAAATGGAAACGTATAGTGCAATACTAAATTGTGATTCAGCACTTGATTTGAACTACTGGATACCGTCGAATGTCTGAAATTAAATATAATTTATTTCGTAATAATTTCCATACCCAAAATGCAATTAATTATATAAAATAAGCAATCATCTGTCGAGTTTGCGTTCCCTGTTCGATTCCTTTTCCAATGCGTGTCATCACTAAATTTAAATTCAAATTCAGATTCAAAAAACTTTATTGCGATACACAGGTGTTAGTGGTAGTATATTTGTAAAATGGGCTCTGTGATCTGCCTTGGAGCATGCAATAATTATTACTATTTCTAGTGTACATAACTCTAAAAATCTTATTCGTCTAATTATTACAATTTATTATTGATAAATATATTATAAATATATTATGTAATTTTCTCATCATTCCCACACATACAAGTCAGTAATTATGTATTATGAACGCTATAATATTCCTCCATAAAGTAAAATTCTTTATCAATTAAATAGAGTTGCAATCTTTTTTTAAATTGTTCAAAATCTGTACGCCGAATTTGGAAAGGCAGTCTGTTATATATTGTAGGCGCCTGTCTAAACAAACTGTTGCGGTATAGCGTGGTTTTTGATGGTCCTAGGACCAACTTATCGTTACGTCTTAGGCTTGTTACATTTACAAACAAATTTGGATTGCGGCGAACAAACATGCATGTTTCGTATATGTACACTGACGTTAATGTAAGAATTTTCAATTGCTTGAAATGGTTTCTGCAGCTGTCAGTCCGTTTTAGATGGCAGATTGCTCGCACACATCGTTTCTGTGCCCTGAATACTTTAATTATGTTACAAGCATTCCCTCAAAATATTAGCCCATATCGAATCGTAGCTACCACCTGACCATGGTATGACACAAGTACCGCTTGCCTGTTTGCTATTTTGCTTAGTTTAGTTTCACTCTCTGTCTTCTGATTACCTCATCAGATTCTCACTCTCACCTGCATAATTATTACTAAGTCACAACTCGAAAAACTAAACAATTTTGTCTAGGCGGAAAAAAAATACAATGATAACAAGACGCGAATAGTCACCTTAACTCCATATGAGTGCACTTTTGCACTTTTGCACTGATCTTGTTCCCTTAAACTATCTCAACATTGTTATGGTTTGGTTTTAAATTATCATAAAAATGACTATTTTAGCTAACAGACAATAAACCAAATGCTATTTAGTTTAACAGCAGTTTTTTCAGTGTATTCATATTTAATTTTGAGTGTAGAAATGAAAATGTAAGTGGCATTTTATCATCCCGTCCGTACGCTCCACAAGTTCCCCGTGAGCAAACACGAGTATCCAGATAGATAGATATTACTTTACGTATATTTGTACGCAAATTTTCACCAATACCACAGTGTTTGAGTTTGTCACCGCGTTGCAGCAAGGTAGTGTTTGTAGTTAATTATGGTAATGGACTGCAATGTAAACAACAGGTCCTGTTCCGTCTCTAGTGGTTTCCATCAGGAATGAGACTGTTTACGCGGAAGTTTGAGGTGTGCAGGATGTCGAGTAGGTTTTGCTTTGCTTTGTTTTAAATTAAATGTTGTTTCAGAATTGTCAGTTTTAGACAATTTTTTACATGTGTAACTGTATGTTTTTGAAAATATAATTTTAAATGTGGAATTATTCTTTGAATAGGCATTGCCATCAAGAATATTAACATTTGTACTTTTTCGCTGATCAGAATGACTTTTAGGAATCAAGAAAATGCACAAGAAAAAGAAAGTCTCGAGCAATTTTAGATTCATCTTCTAAGATACGATCCGAAAAACGTTAACGTTAGAAATATCATGGGATGTACATGGCTATTTCCATCGGTTGTCACCACATCATAAACGACACACATATCGCCATTAAAATTAAGACGTTCTTAAGTTTATGCCGGTAATAAATAAAATAATCCAACTGAATTATTTTTGCTTGTGAATTCAAGCTCGAATAATTTGTCTGCGCTTGAAATCGTGCAAGCAAAATGAATTGTGATGAACGAGCATAGAGTGCTGGGTGAAATACTTCGCCGCCTTGCGCTGAGGTATTGATAGAGGGCTGTTTTGACATGCTTGAAATACGACCAGGGCCGATTTCCTTTTAGCAGTCAGGGTTAGGGATAGTTTAGTAGTCTGCAGAATGTGGTACTGCCTGCACTGGAGTGATAAATATGAGGTAGTTCAACGCGAGTTTGCGATTAAGTTTAGATTTAAATGTGTTCAAATCAATACCTAAAATTCATAGCACAGTCAAATCATATTTTGTTCAATGTCAGTTCTTAGGGTTAGTGTGTATATTCTTAAATAGCATCATTTTTACCTTTCGGATGATATTCTGTATTCGGTATATCACTTTTTGCTGCCAATGTTTTTCTGTGTATATTTAAATATGAAATTAGTGTGCTTCTTTTGTCTAAGGATTCAGTTTCATTAATAATTGAATAATGCATACATTTTTAAATCAACAAAATGCTACTTATCATAATCAAGTCAAAATCATTTCATTGTACATCCGCGCAAAAAGTTTCTGTACATGCTCGTATTGTAAACCCCTAGGTATCGACTCAAATAACAACGGTAACAGGGCATTAATTAACAACTCGAGTATATCCGGGTGTAACCCGGGTATAACCCGGTATAACAGGATCAAAAACTCCAATCGTAGCAGAGCTGGCACGCGAGATAATAGCCAATTGGGCACAGATTATGTAGTAAGTTACAAAACAAGGGTCTAACTATGATATCGGGATCAGAAATTAGGACGAACTTGCAGATTTATAGTTACCAGAGGGTTTAGCTTAAGTATGGTAATATTTGGATACGTTTGTTTAATTATGAGTCAGTTGATAAGTAAATAGGTATATATAAATAGGTGATTATTTACTTATTAGTAGTGTTATGTGGTACCCAAGCCTATTTCACAATTAAGTTACTTTTTAACTGTTTGCCCAGTTACTAATTATTAGTATCTTGCTATCAGCTAACCTTTGCAAATACCGCTTTGAATTTGTCGGCTTGTTTTAAGAAACAATTACGAATTCTTTTGATTCTTATAGGTAATCAAGTTAGACTATTTTGAATGGTTTGGTTGGTCATTATTTTGGTCCGTTTTTAAAACTTATCACATTTTGATTATATTTATTTTTATCTGGAGTTTGTTGCTATGGCAGTATTCAAGGTTTTTAGTAAGTATACTAAATCAAAATCCTTTGTGACATAATTTTTATTAAATTTTACACCCATTTCTTACATCCCAAATCGTAACCACTATAATTTAGTAATATTAAACCGGTTTGGACAAAGTTGTTTTGTTTACGTTACATTGCGTGTATAAACTTGCCACTAATATTCGGAAAATATTACAAACTACGCTTTCACCTGCAAATCCCACTGCTGGTGTATTATGTTCCTTATTGTTTGGTTATAAAGGTTAGATGAAAATGACGGGGTTATAAATATAATGTGGGGTGAAAATTTTAGCTCGAATAGGCATATAATGTTCAATTAGATACGGTTTCGGAAATATGCTTACCATGGCAGGCATTTCCACAAAGCAATTTGCATGTTGACGTTATTATAAACGGAAATAGGGACGAGCTTGTTTGTATTTAACTAAAGATAAACCTAATTAGTCTTTGTAAAATGTTGTATAATATTTGAATGTGCTTCCATTTTAAAAATTCTCATGGTATTTATCATGGGAATTATTTATTCATTATTTCGACATTCAGTTATTCATTTTTGGAGTTGAATTAGTATTTAGTTGAGTAACTAATGAGGAAATTGTTATTAGTATTAAAAACGAAACACGAATAAATATCAGTCTATAGCAGTGATATAATTTAATTATCTACTCAAAATATGTAACTATTAATCAGGTTTCTAAATTGATGTAACGAGGGTGTAACAAAACACCTCACCGTCTGCAAGGGGATTCAGTACAATGGACAACTTTTGGATATTTGATTTTTTATTGAAAGATAAGTATTATTCAAACTATCAGTTTGTATGGTATTCGAAATTAAATGTACAAAATTATTAGGTACTTATAGGCATGAATGTCATTCACTTTGGATTGGACACACGTATTTTAGTTGGTTACTTACTTTTCTTACTTTTTCACAAGTTTTTAGTGACTTTCTGGAGGAGAGAACGCAACTCAAAAATGAATTAATTTACATTCTCAATGAAAACAAAAAAAACAAAAAGTATATAAGATTATTTTTGCATTGGCTTAACACACCTCAGAGCGCCAACAAAAGGTAGTTATATACTTACATGATTTGGGATTTAAATTTTAATGTATAGGTATAAGTATTATAATTTTTCAATTTTAATCTCACTTATTTCTATTGCATCATTTTACATAATTGTAACTTTGTAATTTTAGTTTTATAATTTTATTTTTTGTGTTTTTGGTATGTTCCTGAAATAAAGACATATTAGTGTCATGCGTTGATTTAGTGTGGCATCTTTGTATTCCATAAAATATATCCTAAAACAATCACGAATGCATGCGGCAGTCATTGTAATCTTGCATTTCGAAACAAATTTGCACGACTAGAAAAGCCTTCAAACATTTCAAAACTATTTCAATAATGCTCACACAATTTTTCATAGTTTCAGAAAAAAAAATGTCGCCAACTGTGAACAATGGCTACGAACTGGTGGCTCACATATTAAACTTTTATTTGCTCTACTCTATTGCATAGAACTACAGTTCTACTCTCTATATGCATCTACAATTCATATGAATCGCGTATTTAGATTGTAAAGCCCGTAGAGACTGCCAAACATAGGTTCGTCAGTCAAAAAAGTACATTTTACGTATTTTAGTAGGTGTAACTGTATTTGTTTGTGCAATAAAGTGTATTGTATTGTATTGTATTTTAGTGTACCCTAGCTGCAGTGCACCTTCGTCTCCGTAAAAGTAATTTGCTAATAGACTGAAGGCTAAAAGACCACCATCCCCAAACTTCCCGTGGATGTCGTCAAGGCGACTAAAGGATTTCACCGGAGACGTGCAGCAGAATTATCCTCTGTATATTAAGATCATTACTAAGATAACCAATCCGCCTGCCAGGCATGGTGAATACGGCAAATCCCCCAATGGACAGCCCAATAAAATTGGCATTCTGTTGGGGAGGCTTTGTGTTCAACAGTGGATGTATTTCGGCTGATGATGAGACTGAAGGTGGCTAATAACATATCAGGTCGGTCATTCAGGCTTACAAATCAATTAATTTAAAAAAATCGAATTAAAAATATTAATTATAAATGAAAACAAAATAGGTAAGAGTGTCTTATAATAAAATTGAAATAGTCAATAAAATTATGTAAGTTTTTTTGTTATGTGTTCAGACGTAACTATTAACGTAAGAAAATGAAAACTTACCTAACATTTACGGGCGTCTTTGTTGTAGCTGTTTGTACGAAACATTTTTGTAGCAAAGAAACCTATTACAGAACTACAACTCGATAACTTTCCTAGTCCGTTTTATCAAAGTCTGGTGACGTCACGCGGTGACCGGCTGCCTGTGACGATGAAATATTGATCGCAAACTAAACAAATATATACAGTCGTAGCTTTTACTATGCCTTCGCGTGTTATGCTAGAGGTTTAAATTTCTAAATACTGAGCTTGTCGAAAAATAAAATTTAAAAAAAAAAAAATTGCGCCCCATAATATAAAAAATGTAAGGGCAGAGGCGGCCACTAGAAAGTTTTTACCTTCAGGAAAAAAAGACAAAAGAACCTGAACTAAGACTTATATAAAAAGGAAAAACATTTCGCACTCCGATATAAAAGTATGTATCTTTCGATGTACTCATTCATCATCATCATCAGCCTGAAAGAGTCCACTGCTGGACATAGGTATCTCCCAAGGTGCGCCACTGAACCTGATCCTCGGTTCTTCTCATCCAGTCACTGCCAGCCGCCTTACGCAGATTGTCGCTCCATCCAGCCAGGGAGCGTCCCACACTACGCTTGCCCAGTCGCGGTCTCCACTCGAGGACCCGTTTACCCCAGCTGTAATCGGTTCTCCGATAGATGTGACCAGCCCACTGCTATTAAAAAAATCCGAAGGGTCGGTATATGTTCTAGGATCAACAATTTATAATAGTTTACCCCGAGACGTGAAAAGTGCGGCTTCCACCAGCATATTTAAAATTAAATAAAAAAAAAATCTTATTTCTAAGGCTTATTACTCAGTTGACGAATTCCTGAAAGATGTTTCAAAGTATGTTACTTGACATTTGTGAATTTATGACATTATTTAATTTTATTAATTATTATCTGTTACCTATGTGACATTAATTGTTAAAAACATTTTTGACTTGTAATTTTGTTACCAATAAATATGATTATGATTATGATTTCAAGTGCTAGCATAAAAGTTATTGTAACGCAATGGAATAATAATCTGTAATGTTGCAATATTTAAATAAGTAAATGTCTAATGTCTAACTTTTTGAGCTATGTCGAAGGCTTTAGTTCTCTGGCGGATCACCACATTTCGGATGTACTTATTAATTACCGCGTTTTCACATGCGCCACGATGGAACTCTATTTCAAGTTTGATTTTCTCATTACAGATCATCATCATTATCATTGACGATATGAGTGCTTTGATTTAGCAGTATAGTCGCGCGCATCACACTGAAATATTAACAAAGCGCTGAATACCTAATCTATCCTTACATGCTGAGTATAGAAGACAGATAGATTTTATGGGCATCTTTTTTGCACGTTATTCCTTAAAAAGCGTATTTACTCTACGTCTTTATTTTATTTTGACGTCATTGAATAACGCATAAAAAACCACACAATAGCATCAGATATCACCTGAGGCAAAAAAGTTACGTCATGTCATCTCAGTTTTATTCCTTATGCCTCCCCGAAGGTTTTTTGCGGTACAAACTCCGCGAATGTGGCTTACAGAAAAATAAACAGGCTCGATAAAAACCCACTGCATTGTTTCGATTCGTTAACAAACAAAGATCTGTAAAAACAGCACCGACTCCCAAAAACCTTGCATCGCATCGACATAAAACAGTGTCATAATATATCTTTGTTATAGGGGCTCATGGTAAAGTGTGAAGTATACGGTTGTTCAATATTTATAGGATTTTTATTTGTGTTATTTATTCACGAGGCACGTTTTGTCGTTGAGACAAAAGAATCTTCAGTTTTGTTACTATCTGTGTTGCCGTAAAAGCTTGTAATGGGTAATATTAAGATTTGTTAGTGAAATCTGTAATTAGCTATTAGATTTCCTGGTACTACTACTAGATAGTGATAGTACCACCTTATCTTTTTTGTATCCAAATAAAAATGCATGCATTGCTGTGGTTTGAAGGTTAAGAGACACAGTTATAGGCATACCACTACCAGGTCTTCCAACCTATTGCTCAGGGTAGGCCCACAGTAGCCACTGATCATCAGGTAGGCCATTGATCCTCAGCCGAAATACATCCACTGCTGAACATAAGCCTTCCCAATAGAAAGTAATTTTTGGTGAACTGTCCATTGGGGGATTTGCCATAATTACCCGCTTGGCGAATTGGTGATCGCAGTAATGATCTTAATATAGTCATTGAAAGATGAACGTCTGTTAATTCAAAGTGGATCAGTAAGGTTAATAAATTTAGTGACAGCCAGTCTGAAAAGATCCCATATATGGGATAATCTGTAGTCACACATGAAGGCAACCCAACAATGAGAGGGCATGTCTACCACGTCACTATCGAGCACTCAATAAAACTGCTTATGGTCTGGAGACCGATTGCATGTTAGCAAAATATCACAGAAAAAAAAGTGACAGCCATAACAGAAGCTGTGCTAGGGTATTTGTCTTTTGGGGGTTATTCAATTTTAGCGATATTTAGTGCAATGATTACCACAGTACTCATTCATGTTTGAGAACAGAACTTATTTATCGATAATTCAAATAACTTCGCGCAATTGCAATGTCTCTTGCACTTCTGCAGCTGTAGGACTTCTATGGGAATCCACGTGGGCAAATCTAAGATTATGGTGATATCCTTTGATCTGAACGACACTCCCTCGTGTGCTATATAGAAGCATAACCCGAAGCTTGACTCCGTGGTCTCCATGTTTGTATTCATCTTAGACACTTGACATTAGCAAAATCCTAAGGAAGGCCATTTTAGGAAGAAGAGGAATAATAAAATATAAAAGCAACCTCATATCATAAGTTTACTGGATTTTTTAAATATAAATCGAAGACTTATAGACAAAATGATGAGGAAATTGAAAGACCAGGTATGGTAACGCTATTTTGGAAGGGTGTCTAACCAGTGAAAGTCTGCTAGAGAATTTGACTGCCTCATTCTAAATAGATGTATGGTGTAGTGATATGGTGATGATTATCTGTGTAATTATACTGTAAAGACTAACATAGTTATAAGTTTGTACACTAACAAATATGGATCGTGTAATCTGAATAAAAATTTATATATTAATATCTTAGTTATAATTAACCACATGTCACTGGGAAATTTTAGAATTTGCGATTTCAGACTTTTGCAGTCACTGTTGCATTCATTTTGGTCGTCTTAGGTCGCATAAATAATGCATTATCACGCGTAGGGTCGCGTTGCCGCGGGAATGGTCAGGGAGAATAAAATTATTTGCACTATCCGATTCAGTGTTGCATATACAATGTGTTCAAAAACATGAATACTATTTTGCAAAAAGAAACATAGAGTATTGCTTTTAATATGTCCCTAGGCTACGTTAATCGAATGTTTCCTCATAGGCTGTTTTAAAACCTCAACTGGTTTCTCACGGCAAAGTAGACAAATTGTAGGCAATGCCGCCGGACGAATGACAGTGTCTGGCTAGATGTTACTATTAAAGGTTTAAAAATTTGAACTGATGAAAATAAATCCAATACATACTTATCATCATGACACTCCTTAGACGTCCACTGCTGGACGTAGGCCTTCCCTAATGAAAGCCACCACACCCAATCCTCCGCCCTTAATATGATTTTTTATTTTGATTATTGTTCCAGTTAAACGTTACTTTTTCTGTCTAATTCCAAAATTAAATCACTATTTAACAATAATAAATATTTCATAAAGACTTGTCTAATTCCAAACGAGGATTTTCTCCTGTACGATTGGAATAAGACCAGGATAGAACAATTCACAAATATAACATCCAGATCGGGACCAACTTGTACAAAATTGTATGTCCCGGACCGACGACCTGAAGAAGGTGGCCGGAAGCGGCTGGATGCGGAGGGCGGAGGACCGGTTGTGGTGACGTTCATTGGGGAAGGCATATTTTTTCCAGCAGTGGATGTCGTAAGAGCTGACATGATTGTGGTGGAAATCGATCTCATGACCTTTGACGTTCAAATCTAACGACTAAGCCACTAGGCCAACGATGCCGTTGATTTAAAATACTTACTATGGAATAGTTAGCCCTAGCGCGACATCAAAAAACGAACTCTTACAATGCCACATGACAATAAAAAGAAACGAAAGTATTATTATCCAATTTCCGGCTCAGTAAAAAGTACGAATACAAAACAGAACACTGTATAAACTAAACTGCACGTAGTTACAAAAACTGCCGTCAAAAAGAACTGTTCGTGCATTATTTACAATTTTGCGTATATTTTCGAGTTTACTACCAACGAAATGGTTACGGGCTCAGTGTTGCTTCACGCAGGTTCAAAACTACCCTTCGTAACTCTACTTTATGACACCTAAATCACAGTATACTTATGTAACCACAAACAGTAACTCGACTGAAGTTTCAAGTGTTTTTGGCACTTCAACAACGTGTTGCCGGCGATAGAAAATCAGATCCATGTTCCGCCAATTTTGTAACACCTTTAATGCAAATTTTAATCTATTAAAATTACCTGAATTAAGGCTAAAAATACCACAGAAATTGCGGACGTACGAGGTAACAATAGGCAACCGATCTATGTGACGTACTTCATAATCACAATTTCTCCTAATTGCTATTCTACGCGATCATTTTGACGCAATCACATTTAGGTACGTAAAAGTGTTTAAAGATTTCAAAAATTCACCTAGATACATTGCATTACAACAAAGAAGTTATGATGTTAGGCAGGATTAGGAGTATAGTGTAAGTGGTGTAAGTTCGGATGGCGATGAGCGAGAATCACATTTGGCGATTGTTTCGAAATTAGATGTGCAGATGCCAATATGAAGGATGTTGCAACCTGACCAATATTAAATACATACTACGTTTTAATTGTATAGGTAGGTATGCAATATCTAATGCTACAGAAAGTTGAGTTACGGTGTTTTATTGTTAAATTGCCTACTGTGTCCAAATTCGAACATTTGAAGAAAAACTCAGGTTGACGAGAACAGAAGTTAAACCCAAGGTGTCTTGTTTTAATTAGTATGCAAATTTAATAGCCTAAAGGAATTTACATGTCAATGGGTCCCTAAATAACGCAGTCTGGGCACAAAGGATTCTACTGGCGTTACAGTGGCTGCTCACCAGTGCTTGTATTGATCTCTAGTTTATGCGACTCCAAGTGCCTATGAATAACAATGGTTTAAGGATTTTAAGAGAGGCCTAAGTTTATGTATTTTATATGTGCACATTTGGTTTAATTGACGACCTCCGTGGCGGAACGGGTAACTCTCGGCCTGCCACGCCGGGGGTTGCGGGTTCGAATCCCGCTAGGGGCAAATGTTCGTATGATGAATATGAATGTTTGTACCCAAGTCTTGGATGTTTATATATTTATTTAAGTATGTGTATCCGTTATCTAGTAACCATAGCAAAGGCTCTGCCTAGTTTGGGACGGGATAATTGGTGTGAATGTCTGAAATATTTATTTAATTTGCTAGCTTACTAGTGCAGGATTCGTCTACGTGTACACCTACACACATATATAAACCAGCCTACCTTATTTAGAAGTGACAGTCTAAATTGCAAATGAACTTTAAAATTTAACGTCTAACGTGACTGTAACACCCAGCTCTTACATTTCTCCCACCAAACTGCAATGAATGCATTTATTTATGTGTTTCAGTATAATGGCAAGACAGTAGGAGTCCACGGAACGGCAACGCACATGTTTCAAGTTATCGCAGCATAATATGGTTGCTGACATTTTACAAAATTTTATTTATTACATTAACATCACCATTTAGTCTACTCACAGTTTTGTAACACATGGTGAAAACGATAGCTGCTTACTTCGTCATACTTCTGTCTAATTTCCATTAATATAAATTACATATGACTAATATACACTTGTCTAATGCCAAACTAGGATTTTCTCCTGTGATATGGGAATTAAACAAGGTTAGCACAATTCACAAATATAACATACAGACCGGGACCAACTTATATAAATTATACAAAGTTGTCTGTCGCCAATGACAAACACAATTTGTTTGTAGATTTTAATAAAGTATTTTTATTTAAAATTTTAAATAAAAATACTTTTAAAACTCTCGTGGACAGTATGTCAATAGACGTCATACGGGTGGCTACTACTGTGACAGTACGTCTATCGACGTTGTAATTCGTATTGTTTCGTTGTCTGGGACCAGTTTGTAGATTTTAATGATACTTTTATAACTTTCGTGGACAGTATGTCAATAGAAGTCATACGAGTGGCTACTACTGTGACAGAACGTCTATAGACGTTGTAATTCGTATTGTTTCGTCGTCTGGTCCCGCATCACAAACTTATGTCACGTGGGCTGTGTCCACGAATATCAAGAAAAAAAGGCAATACTCCGTTGCAGCATCCAGTTCACTGACATTTGCTATAGTCATTTCCATTAGAATTAAAACAAAACACACCTAAATAAATTATTCCTTAATAATTAAGTTTATGACGCACTAAATAAATAAAGACATGCGAATGCCATTAGTATTATTACACTTTTATAGGCGGCTTGTGGCAGGTGTATCAAATACAGGGCTGGTGGTGAAGTGGTGACGGGAAATCTCATTAACGGGGCAGCACAAGGCTTCGGATTACGCGTTATTAAAAAAGAAGACAACAATTTTGTTACAAGTAAAGGTAAACAAGCAATAAACTTGAAATAAGTGCAGCATAAGACACGGTTTTGCATGTTCCTTTTCAAATAATCCAAAGACCAATACTAGGTTATGATAGGCAGCATCTTTATACCGAGTATTTACGTTGGTATATGGATGTATTTACTTATTTATGAATATCTGTATGTATTCATATGTGCATTGGTAAGTATGTACTTTTAAGTAATTTTTAAAATAATAAACTGTACTGGTACTGCTCTCTACCTTTATTTAACTGCACAACCTACCTTATCTCTGATATTCTTATCCTCTCCAATGGTTGTCTTTTATGTTACTATTAGCGATTACACCGTTTAGTCAGATGTACTAATGTAAGCTACGATATTATTGTATCTTTGTATTTTTTCCAGAAGTTCATATCAAAATCGATAAGAAAATAATTTTGCCGAAACTGTCAGACCGTATCATTGCTGCTTTATGGAACGTCACTGAACTTCACTGGTAAAATTTCAGTTTTCGTTTCCCGCTTATGATTTGACACCATGCAGCTTTGGTGTGAGCTGGGGAATTATCACTATAGATACAAATATTAATATAGTGACACTTGATAGTGGTGATTTGATTAAATTAATATAAATTAGAATAAGTAGGTACTTATCTTCTAAAGGGGCCAGGAAGACCTTCGACCCATCAGGATCTTTTGTGCCAAACCCCTGACCACCGACGGTGCCCCGAGCCGATTTGGTGGACATCACATACGCCTTAGAAATAGGTTAGTAGGTACTTACTTATGTATATTAATTTAATAATTTTTTCCTATTATTATTTATACTTAATTTCTGTCCTTTCACATGTCGAGTGTTTTGTTTAAAAAATTTATCAGTTGTTTTATACATTTCATCCCGTTATTTCTTAGTCGGCCTGGTTGAAAATCCTCGCTTCACGGTCTCCACGGATAACGCGATCTGCTCACTCCCACTAAAGTTTTACTATTCCATTGATGAAGTCGACTTCGATTTAACTTTGATCTATGAGATCATCTGTTTCTTTCAGACTAATTACTCTTAATTTTCATCTAGGTATTGCTCTGATGTTTTACTACTGCAAATCTACATTTTGATATTACAAGTATAGACTTATATAATGTATTTTATCAATTTCAATTTTATCGAGGTCATTTTCATGAGTTCACACCATCAGCTTTATCAACTTACTTCAACTAGGTAGGTACGTAAAAACTACTTCAAATATTAGTCCAACTGAATCAAACATGGAAAAGCAATATAAACCTAGCAAATGAAAAGACATTGTGTGTGCAGCAATGATTTAATTTAAATCCAGCAGCTACATTGTTTCTACATACCGTTTCTAGCTTTGGTCGTGGAGTTACGAAAATATCGGCTGTTCATTTAACTGCATAGTCGCATGGATATTTGACTATTAACTCAAATATGCCACAATTTTGTGGAGTTGATCTAGCATAGTAGGTAATTGAGTTAAGTTTTTAAAGTAATTGAGTATCTATTTTAAGTAATTATGGATATGCTATTTAAACCCGGAATCCTGGAATTGATCAAATATACCCCTTTCGTTCCATTTCGTAACAAAATTTCTTAACTGGCTATGAAATTGAAATTTTACTATCCCATTTGGTAACCAGATTCCGTAATTTACTTACAGCACACTGGTACATTGCTGTGTATTCTCAATATACTTAGATTCCTTGCAAAAGTTTCAAAAATAAGAATAATTATAATTTTTTATTATGCTGATCTACATATAACTTACTTATAAAATCTACCTATCCCGATCCCAGTCATTAGAATAGAATCGGTAATTCTCTTATCCCACACTCTTGTTTTATTAAATACAGCTACCGTTTCGTAGTTCTATGGTATTCTAGTCCGCACAGATTCGATTAAAGACAACGATCGCGTTTCCTATTAGGTTCTGTTGCAACGGCTCGTGACGTCACGCGCTACCCTCGGCTCCCAACCCTAGTTTTTTTTTAAATTTCTTTCCCCAACCACTCGGATTTTATTTCTGTAATTGGAGTGCGCTGAATCCTGTGCTAGTAAAATTTTACTGTTTTGGATGTAACTGAACGATCTATGTTAGTAAATAAAAATAGACCATTAATGGAGCTTAAGCTCTTTAATTTAATTTAGTCATTTTTAGGGTTCCATCAGAACAGCTCCCTTCTAGCGAGGATTTTTGTTCGTCTTTCTGTCAATTCGCTAAATATTTTGAAACAGAATATAGGTATATAAAAGTACTCGGCAATGATGGAAAAATTATGTTTTTTTTTGTAATTTGTTAGATTTTATAAAAAAACTCGGAAAGGTCCATAATTTTCCCATAATTGCCGAGTACTTTTTCGTTTCAGAGACATTCTAAAAAAAACTTAGCTAGGCTGACTGAAATGACTCAAAGAGATAAGCTCGTTAAAAAAAAGCGTGTGCATAAAAAAATATATTGCACACTAGCTGTTGCCCGCGACTTCGTCCGCGTGGACAACTTAACATTACACATTCTTATGTATTACGTGTTACTAAATCCTAAAAGAAATCTATTATTCTGGTTATGCATTAAAAATATTAATATACATAAAAAACATACTATCCAATTGAGAGCCTCCTTTTTTGAAGTCGGGTAAAAATTAGCGTTCCGGCGGCGGTTTCGTCCGTTGGACCACAGTTTTTTAGGTTTCCGTAGCCAAATAGCAGATATAGATATTGACATTGTCGACGATCACCGGTCTAATACAGGGCCACTAATTATCGAATAGCGAACTTTTTGTATCGAGACTTGTGGAAATACCTGAAATACATCAGCTAAAATAAATGTATAAATGAGCTTTAAAACATCTCTGTCACTTTCTGTCAAGTTCGTGCAACGACCAGTAATGTTGAACTACACTTTCATACAAATGATATGAAATGAGAGGTCAACTTGTATATCAGCATCCTGACATTTTATTGAGATATGACTTATACCAGTATGAGGCCCGAACTCAAAGCTATTAAACAGTGAAAATGCCGTCAAATTGTGTTCAGCAGTTTCCAAGATTAGCCCGTACATACATACATACATACAGACAGATAAGAAATTTTTTAATTATATTTTTGGACTCTACTGGTCTTTAGTAACGTCCGGGCAGTGAATTTTTTTTTTTAACTTCAATGTACAGATTCGCTTTTCTTTTGTTTTTTCTACTCTTTTATTAAATGTATAGATTGCACGATTTGATTCCCCCATCTCCGTTCCATCACCGGACTACCAGGCGAGGAAAGGGACTTCATTCTTATGTAGTAGACATATCACGTTCTCGCACGAAGCGTTTTGCTTCCTCTTTTATAATGCGAATTGCTAAGGAATGGAACTTTGGTATTTCCTGACAAGTACAATTTAGAACTTTTTAAAGGAAGAGTGAACAAGCATCTTCTGGGTAAGCGCGCTCCACATTAGGCCTCATCTTCACATACCAGGTGGGATATCAGGTGGGATTGGGTCAAGCGTAAACCCATCATGAAAAATAAATATCCACTTTGTAAAATAAATATCCTTTTTTCTATTTCATTTATAATTAGCTTTTACCTGTGGCAATGTCCACGTAGTCTGAAAAAACTGAGCATAATCTCTTTATATCGATTAAATAAATAAATAAAAATAATAATAGCCTGTATTTGATAACATCTATAACATTTTACATCAATATATATTTATATTCATTTACATTATTTTCCATTAGTAAGTATGTATAATTATTATTTTATTTATTAGATTGTATTTCTATCTGCCCTTTTCCGAGCAAAGGCCTCCCCCAGTTGCTCCCACTCCTTCCTATTCCTAGTTTTTGTGGTCTACGTTACTCCTTCTTCATTTACGATGTCATTTATCCACCTTTTCTTTGGTCTTTCTTGTGTCCTATTGTCTCCTCTGGGATACCATTCTGTTGTTCTCCTTGTCTATCTATCGTCTTGCGTTCTCATTACATGTCCTGCCTATCTCCATTTTTTTTATTTTTATTTTTTATTTATTTATTTAATAGTTTATTGTACACACAAATTTACAAAGAACAACACAAAGAAAAGAAAATTATACAAAAGGATAAGCTTATTTCTAAAGAAATTTCTTCCAGCTAACCTGCGGTGAAGACAAGGGATTATGGAGAGGCAGTAGTCTCGTGTACCTACTATATATTAAATAATCATAGAACATATAATACAATAAGCATAAACTAATAAACTATAAATACCAATACAGATACATAAATATATATGTATATATAAATATATATTTGTATATATAATAAAAATATACCACATATTATTGACAGAGAGTAAGGTAGTGCTCTTTAACTCGTGATCTGAACAGAGAAATCGTCTGAGAGACGCGTATGGAGGGGGGCAGTGAGTTCCACAGCCTGACCGCATGAACAGTTTAAGTTCTATCGATTAGTTTAACTAAACTCGAAATATTTAGTTCATTAGTCAACACTTTCCTTCAGGGGAACAAGATCTTCGTACGCTCATATAGAACCTAAGATAGCGTTGATTTTCGTTGACTAAAGGTTTGGAATGATAGCCTGTCGACGCCCACTGCTACATTTATTTTGTGTGTCATACAATACATAAATATGATTATGATTATGATTACATCTTCCGGAATACTTATCTTAAAAAGTGTATTATTTTTCATGTATGAATGCAGGTATGTGTTACTGAAATATAGCTCTAAAAAGCATAACGAACGAAGCCACAAAATAAAATATATATTAAGTGCAAAAAAGGTGGCTGTTCACGATAACCAAGAACTTTTTTTTCTTTCAGTGTACAAGCTGCTGTTTATTTTAGAATTAATTCAGAATATTGCTCATTCGCATGACATGATATAACAATAATCCACCTATCTACCATCGCCACAGACTCAAAATGTGAAAATCAAAATTATATTTGCCGTTCTCGATTCCGGCGCCGAGCTGACGACAACGAAAGGCGGGCGGTCCCACAAAATGACGCGCTCAGATAAGCCAAGCAAAAAGAGATTGCAAATTATACGTCCCCATATCATGTTATTACAACTGTTGAGAGCTCATCTCGAGTGTTGAGCTGTAAAACATGGTATATGACTTTTGATATCTTTACGGCCAAACAGAAATAGCTCATTTAATAGCATTATTCCATTAAAACTTTCGTATACGTTTATGACAGAATTTTGCGTCCAAAATTATAACGCCATAACTCCTAATTTCTACAAAATCGATATACAAAATGGTATTTACTATCAATCATAGAGTATACAAAGGTACTCTTAATCATTATGTTCATACAATGCTACATACATCTGTCTATCACTGCTTATAACTAGAAAATCAGTCTGCTGTGTTATAAGAGAACTAAATAGTAACGATTTTAGTCAATCCATTAGGGTACGATAACTTTGGTACACCATGTTTAATGTACCTATTGTAATTATATAAAATTTATTGAATAGGAGTATAAAATACAAGCTGAAAATGAATAAATATGAAACATCTAATTTAAATAAAAAATTTCGCCTAATTTGTCCAGCGAATGGTGCTGCAACGTGCCTAGGATACTCGCTACGTTTCCCCGCTGGACGGCTAGGGCTACGCGCTGTTGAAGATACCTCCCGCTATTTTTCTCCCCAGAAATATCTATGAATTTTAAACCTAATAGGTGCACTAGATCGCGCGCTTCTTTACTCCAAGGGCCTAGAGTCTCGACTGCAGCCGATTATATAATAAAGTAACTAAAAGTAAATAAAAAGGTAAACAAAGGATAAGTTTGTTTGTTTAGAAATTTCTTCCAACTTTTTATTTATCTTATTTTGGTAGCATGGTTCGTCGGTTATCAAGTTTTCGTTCACACAGTGTAACTCCGTCGAGACGCACCTAGCTTCCGAGGAAACACTGTTAGTACCCGAGGTTTATCCAAGACCGATGCTAATGAATATTAATACAACGGCGCCGCTCCTAACCGTGTGTGGTGGTGAATTATCTATTGAACACCTAGAAACTTGGGGTTTCTAAATGTTAGTACAAACGGGGACACCAAAATTCTTAGATAGGAAGAGAATGCTAATATAGCACCTCTAAAGGAGCGTAGATAAATACTGTGGTAGAGATAAATAGTTATTTCAAATTTAAAATACCTAAAAAATATCTTAGTATAAATATAATATTATAAATACGAGTATAATAGTCTAGAGTCATGCGGGGCTCTAATGAGGTGGACAATTATTTCCCTAGCTAATCGTGGTACCATAATGTGTCTCAACACGGAGGCGGCGATGTTGTTCGCCACAAATCACGCCAAGTGGTATCACGGAGCCAAAAGCGGACGAAGGAATGTCGCTTTGCGACATTGTCAGGATTGCACAAAGTGGCGATACATAGTCTCTGCCTACCCCTCTGGGACCAAGGCGTGAGCATTATGTATGTAAAAATATTACGAAAATTAATTTAAACGAGAAAACGTCTTGAATGAACAGATCGCTAAAAACAAAACCAAAAAACGAGCTATACTTTTTTCATACGAGAACAAGTAGGTTAACTGATATGAATCTTCAAATCCTTAATTAGTTGAAAAGGATTAGGAATCAAGCCTCAAACATAAAAGTAAAATTACTGACAATATTGCAACAGTTTCAAAGGCTAGCATTGTTTAGCTTCAAAACGAGCATGTAATGACTAACTAGTTACGAGTCGTAACTTACGACACAATATGTGTCATCCCAAGTTACCTTTAAGAAATAACATCGGCTCTGTAGTCTGCGCGAACCATAAATGGTAGGTACACTTTGCTCGTCTGTAATGGGACAGCAAACATGGGCCTGAGATCTAGATTTGTCTTGATTTGTTGACAAAGATAGGCAATGCTGTGTGTGCTGGGACCGAGAACGTCATTCGATGATTACACATGATTTTTACTTAGAACATTAAACCGTAAGAAAACTATAAAAATACCCATTGAATTTATTAAAAACTATTTTCAGAATCTTCATTAATGCATATAATTAATACTTCGTATTTTATCCAAAACTATACGAGATATATTTTTTTATACACTAGATTCTTTACTGCACACATACAAATAATCATAAGCAATATAAAAGGGGAACAAAATAACATGTATAAATGGTACAGCTTATCTATTTAAGAGATTTCTACCAGCCTACCATAAGGGATACATGTGTGTTCATAACAAACAAAACTAAATAAATCCTACAAAAGGATATAAATAAAAAACCTGCTTAAAAATATTCAAATCAGTAACTAACGACGAATTCAAAAACTTAAAAATATTATAAACATTTTAAAACATAATGAGAAGCGTATAAACAGGATTTCATTTTTTGTGAAAGATATAATGAGAATGAGATACAAATTATCTTTGAAATTAAGGTTATTAAATAATTTACCCTTAGCCCGCGGCTACCATGCGTCATGATGAAGATTGCTTCTTATGTTTTATTTCTGGGTATAGCAGTAGGTGTATTAAATTGAGCATTCACTAAGAATTAATAAAGAAGACTTATACTACTTAGACTTAATATTACTAAATATCCAATTACAAAACTCTTTTCGAAGAAAAACAATGAAATTAAATTTATAGTTATTTCTGATTTGTCAATCACAATTTGCTTTAAACTACCGTCATATCTGAGAATACCCTGCATACTAAATTAGTGCTTGTGAATAACGCAGTCTCATTCTATAGAAATCCAATAGCTTCCCATACCGCCATTCGAGTCTTCGGACGTCTGACGAGTTTGCGACAACGCCGTCGATTTGTCTGAAGCTGAAGCTCCCTTGAGGCGAAGCGTAATGAATATTAACATCCCGCAGACTGTGAGAGAGCTAGCAGCTTGTGTGTACGGCTCGCTAGATATATTTGAAGTTATGTACTATTGAACTTAATGTTATGGTTACGTGTACTGCATAAGTTAATAATGTACCTACGTGCTGTTGTCGAATTGGTTAGAAAATCTTGTGGTAAGATTATTTCGGTATTGTTGAGAATTTACAAAGATTAATAATAAGTTACACACTGGTATTATCCCCTTGTTCGCAGTATACCAGATTTTTAAAATAACAGCTTCGTTAAACACCAGATTGTCAAAGGAAGATAGGATTTACTTTATTAATAAAATAAATATAAAATAATACTTCAACGATTCAATTATTTAGTCATAATAATAACTAAAATCTAAAAGTCTTCTTATTGAAGGGTGAATGTAAATGCCGCTGAGTCTGTTTTCCTTCTACTGCCAAAACCCCGTAAGGAATTAATTAACGTAGTAGCAAAACACTGAATAATCTGCAAGAACTTTATACAAATTTTGTCGCCTGCAGCTAGGTTAGTCCCATTTTCACCTATTTTAAACTCTACGACTTTTGTTGTTATCACTTACTACAACTTATAAATGATAATAGTTGGATTCTCCTCCTTATAAATGATAATGGTTGGATCCTCCTCCTTTTTTGAAGTCGGCTAAAAATTAGATATTAATATAAGGTTTGTTTCGGTGCATGAAACATTTCCGTGCTACCCATACAATATAACAAAGCAGTGATTGACGTACAAGCTACAACCTGTTTGCGATCTTTTTCAGGATGCTATTAGTGCTCCGCCGCATTGTTGTCTATAAGCAGTCTAATCGCATCTCTGCGAACATCCCTGAAGCGTTGTAGAAGCGAGGCAACCCTAACGGCACCCTGAATGCATTATTATATTGTACCCGGAGGGCGTTATAAGATTTTGAGTACAACTAGCCCACAGGCAGCACGTATAAAAAAATTGCGAAATGCTCTAAATTTTCTCAAATATTGCATAGAATTAGACACACAAAGAACGAGAATTGACGATATAAAGATAGAAAGTCTATAAAAAAATAAAGACGTTAAAGTTATAGATGTAAGTATATACATATGTAATCGTATATCTTGTGAAAATCTAGCTTTCGAAACAAAAGCGCAAACCACTAAGCTAACACAACTAACTGCAGGCGGCTAAAATGTAAACACTACCGATTTTTAGTTATATCAAAGATAATATATTACTAGGTAATATTCATACATGTGACAAGACAGAACACGGGTGATGTGGATCACGATAGGAGCAAACCAAACTGCCATTAAAACTCATTTAGTGTACGTGATAACAAAGAAGCGAGCCGGATATGCGTCAATTTGCATAATCCATGCATCAAATTCCGTTAATTTTCTTTTAATGCACGCCGGCTGCAGCGGAATGCAAACACCAGACACTGAAGCGACACTTTGTTCTCTTTTAAACAACGTTAACGTCGCATTAGGTTTTATAATGGACGAAGCTGCTTATATGACTTAAATTATTACAATAAATGCAGATAACCACACATTCATAATTACAGAAAGGTTTTTTTTTTTATTTTTTTTTATTTGGGAAACATACAGTCACAAACAATTATTATAACGGGAAAAAAGATATAACATAAAGACCTAGAGTTCCACTAATAGAAGAATACATATAAAAAAGGAGCATAGTAGTAGCGTTAGAGTAGACGGTTAACATATTCATACATGTGACATGTGGTTGAATATAAGACAGTCATGTAAATGTAACAGATCAGAAGTTTGATTTAATCCACTTTTAAAAAGAATATAGAAATAGCAGAAGTGTGGGAAAAGTAAATAAAATATAATCGGTGTACTGGAAGAATTTAACAAGTCCACTCTTTTTTGTTTTGAAATAATGCTGAATGAAATGGAAAATGAGTTTTCGTATGGACTTAGGTATTCAAACTTTTCAGGGCTTTGGTGATACATTTATGAACTTAATAATTTAAAAATAACCAGGATACTTAATTAGCTGTTTAGTCAATTAAATCTTTTGGTATCGACTTAACTAATTAAAACGTGTACTTATATTATTTTCAGGGATTTGGTGACACAGTTATGTAGGTACTCTTTTTTTAAATCACCCTGCTTAATGAGCCGTTTGGGCAATATATTCATTTTTGCCAAAGCTCAAATCAAAGTCTTCAGCTCTTCCTTCCTCTCTTCTCCCCTTTTCCCTGTCTCTAAGAGGACCAAGTAAAGAAAGTTAAAGAATGTTGTTTGAAAATCGGAAAGCAAACATTACTTAAAGTCTTACCTTCAGATCCGATCATCATTATATTAATTGGAAGAAAAGTGAGGTGTGTAAATCAATCATAGGAAAAATATATTATTATTACGTGATTTTCTTCAGAAGAAATTTCTACAACTCTCCAATTTCTTCCTATGATTAGGATCGAATCGGATCGAAATGTGTAGTCTTTTAAAATTCAAGAAAGTTTCAGGATCACATGACACATCTAAAATATTTTGATAAGTCAGCTGTCAGTTATCAGAATGTGAAACAATGAGTGTAATGGAAAATGATAACAGTTACATATAAACGTCATAAATAAAACAATAATATACCTAAGAGTATGTTTGTGGAGAACAAAAAATTCTAATATACCTACCATTCCATGAACAAAAAACAATACCATCTCCTCAAAATGAAATTGTAGTATCGTAAAACAATGATTTAGAATCTTGGATTCGGCTTTATTTTTCCATTAGCGCAGGGGAGTGAATAAATCGACATGCAACTGTTATCTAACCAGGTATCTATAGCTTGATTTGATAATAATAACTTTTAGACGGGAAATGTGGAAATGAGGGGGCGAGACCAGACCAGGGGCGTGAAAATGTTTATACACTTTCATAATTTTGAGGGGATGATATCGGATTCTATACAAAGAGGGGTCGGCAAGAAGAGGGCTTTCAACAAAATACTTAATACGGAAAATACGAGGTGGAAAACCTGGTTATTTCTGTTTGTGCTATTATTTGGGCTCGATGTATTTCGTAGGATTTGCTTGGTGAAATGCATTACCATATTGTGGGTAAACAGCCCTGTGTATTTACGTTTGTTTGGAAACAAGCTCTTTTAGTTTATTTTACAACAGAAGATTCTTATTCGACAAGGGCTGATAGGTTAAGGGGATAGAAAAAATTGGTTTGAATTTGAAAATCTTTATAAATAACAAACCTCAAATAAGCAAAGTAGATAATAATCTTAAAGTTTGAATAAAAAAATATTATTTAATCCAATGTTCGATTTAATGTTACAAGATTTTTGTTAGTGACGATGTTTATCTAGAAACGCATAAAAACGCAGACCCATTCAGATATGTCAAATTGCAAATTGTATCTGTAAGTGGTTCTCAGTTGGACACTTAGGCACTTCAGATTTCAGATCGTAGACATGTAGTTATTTAGGTTCCAGAATTTTTCGAAACAATTTTAGATTTTAACTTAGTATTACTCTTTCTTAAATTTTTAAGAAGGCTCAAAAATGGTTCGATGTATTTGCATAAATTTAATGAATGTTTATGCCGTGTGGTTCCCAGTTTAGAATAGGGCCACCTTTATCTTTCCCGTGGGTGTCGTCAAGGCGACTAAGGGATTGCACCAGGGACGGGCAGCAGCGTTCTCCTGTGTGTGTATGTTAAGATCATTACTGCGATCACCAATCCGCCTGCCAAGCGTGGTGATTGTGGCAAATCCCCCAATGGATAACTTACCAAAAGTGGTACTCTATTGGGGAGGCCTATGTCCAGCAGTGGACGTATTTAGGCTGATGAATGAATGTTTGATCAGAAGTGTTTTTTCATTCTTGATGGGTTTGAACTTAATCTCATCTGATGGTAAGTGACGATGAGGTCGCTTGCCCAGAAGATGCCTGTTAACTCTTCCTTTAAAAAGATCAAAATTGTAGGTACTTGTCCGGAAATACCGAAGCTGGCAAGAAAAGGAACTCACTTTCTTAAGAAGTTCGCATTATGAAAGAGTCAGCAAAATGCTTCGTGCGAAAGCGGGTATGTCTACTAACTACATAAGAATACAAATCGTCAATTAAACCTTCTAAAAATTTAAGAACAGTATTTTTTTAATAGGTAGAGTTCAGCTTCATCTGATACAACTATATTTCGTCACATCAGATTTCTTGTAGAAAGTTTAAAATCTTTAAAACCTGCCTCGGAGAAGAAAACTTCCAACACCGTGTGAAGAGACCTTAATCCAGAATGGTTCCTTTTTAATTAAAAACCTTTGAGCGAAATTGGATCCGGTTTCCTTGTTCAGCAAGGCTCTGGGGCTATTTATTTTGAGTATTTTTTACACGAATTATTCAGGCTTATTGAACATCGAACGTCGGAGAAGGCAATCTATCACGGGGATACACGAGACCCAAGATGTAAAGAAAGCTCGACCCGGATAAATGGGTCACAAAATCCTTTGGAAGTCGGACCTTTAAAAATTGGTTTTATTCGTTATTCATGTAGGTATTTGGAGTTAGATAAGGTTTTTCATAACGAGGTGGAAGTGTATTTAGAGATCATAGCGTTAAGGTAATAACATTGTGTAGAAAAGGTAACATTGATTGTAAATATATTTTTGCTTATATTTAGGGATTAGTCAATCTCGTACATTTACGACGAAGCTTTTTTTCGTCTCTCTGTATGTCCGACAGATAACTTGAACATCACTAGACTGATTCAGATGAAATTTATAACATAAATGTAAAAATTACTGGCAATGGGATCAGGGATCCGCACACGTAGGGAGGGATACGCCGCCGTTAGATGGACCGATGAACTGAAGAAGGTGGCCGGAAGCGGCTGGATGCAGAGGGCCGGTGTGGTGTCGAATTGGGGAAGGTATATGTCCAGCAGTGGACGTCGAAGGAATGATATAATGATTATGGACCAATTTATTATTCTAAAAATGAAAAAATTACATTCATTTGGGTGATGCAGACCTAAACACCTAACTTAAAAAAAGACTGCTTTTTATATCATTGCACTGGATAGAGCGAAGAGTTATTTATGAAAATGATGAATTATAGACTACAAGAATTCCTTAAATATCAAACAAAAGTTAGGAACCGTTAAGCATTATTTTAAAAAACATCATTTTCGAAGGCTATTACCGGTCATTGAAGATTACCTTACAGGGTTCGCGGCATATCAGGGATCCGCAGGCTTTCAGAACCCCATTCAAATCGGATATCCTGGGACCTTTTATGGCCGTTGTAAAACACGGTACGATTGGTGGAGCAGGGATTTTGTGGAGACAGGTAACTGCAGTAGTTTGGTCGCCGAATGTTGTCCGGATGAAGATATTGTAGTTCGATAATTTAGAAACGTTTATATCTATGTTGGTAGTACGATCTCTACCTAGGAGGCTGCTACAAGATTGGCATAATCATAAAAAAAATCCAAATTACCAGATATAACTTGAACCTTAATGTAGTAAATTTGAGAGTTTTGTTTTAATTTTGGATTGTATTTTCGACTAATGCTAAAAACAAATATGACAGGAAAATTGTTCTACGAAAGTAAACTAAATTTAACGGCGAACGAATCGACGACATTGTTGAACAAAAAGCTTTCAATAAACAATTTCAGAACTTAAATTCATCATCATGTCAGTCCCTATAAGTCCACTGCTGGACATAGGCCTTCCCCGGTCCTCCGCCCTCCGCGCTACCACACCCGGTCCTCCGCCCTTCGCCTCCAGCCGCTGCCGGCCACCTTTTTTAGGTCGTCGGTCCACCTGGCGGCGGGGCGTCCCACCCTGCTAGTGCCGATCCGCGGTCTCCACTCCAGAACTCGTCTGCCCCGTCGGTTCTGCGGCATATGTGGCCCGCCCACTGCAACTTTTTTGCCACAGAACTTAAATTGATTATATTAAATACTTACCAATTTATTACCTACTAAGTAATAAAAATTAACAGCTACTAAATTTGCATTAGTTATTTGTTAACCAACTCGGCATATAATGCATTTAAATTCTCAAATTATGTACAGTATTTTAAGCTGAATAAATTACTTAATTAGCTATCAAAATCCGTATAGTTTCGTTGAACAAATGTACCCGTATCAAGTTGTTATACAATTTATTTGTCTAATAATACAATATACAACTCCAACTAAAACCAATTTCACATATTTATTAACATTCAAGTATATCTAGTATTTTTTATATGTACACAGTAGAATTAGTTTAGCCATATTCTATTATTTGAGATATACTATCTGTTGTAATAATTTCATCTGGTCTACAGTTGAAATAACCTTATCGCAGCCTCTAGCAGTCTCAAAGATAGATCCCCTTAAATGAAGCCCTAATAAAATAAGATTGGATGAAATGGGTTAAGAAAGGTACCTATATTAACAGTTACAATAATCCAGATGTCCCAGACTTCAAAATGTCTAGACGATAAGCTCAAAAAAATGAAATTGTCTCATTTACTCATTTTACTCAAAGTTTATTACTACATAAATGCTATCGGTATACAACATACGTATTATTATAGTACGTATGTGTTGTATGATTGTTGTTTCGTTGTTTATAATTATATGATACCCATTGACAAAACGTTTCTGTCAAATGTTAATGTCGGTAATTAACATACAAATCAACTTAACCTTTAAAAAAATTAGCGTTGTTGATATAGTTTGGCGTCTTATCGACTATCATGTACATGTGGCAGAAACGTTTTTTTCAATTAAAAATATAAATAGAATTAAAAATTTAAATGTTTTTAATGTAGTTTGGTGTGTAATTCCTAAAAAGGATAATGTAACGAACAAAATTAGAAGTTTGTGGAAGCGCGTGGGGACCTTTTCAAAATGTGTCTGCAATTAATTTCATAAAGGTCTTCTGAGATATTCTTGGATAATAATAAATACCCTTTTACTGAGTCGGTAACTTAATATCTGAGTATAGTGGTGAGAGCAATTAATCTAAAATAATTATGACAACAAATATTGTCATTAATTTTAACATATATGAATAGTATTTACACTATCTTCCTCAGTGAGGTATACATACAACTAAGAAGGGGCATATGTGGTATAATTTTACTACCTACGTGGTTCAAGGCCCTACCCCACCCATGTATTATGTATGTACATACCTAGCCTAACCGATAAAATTTTGTTACATGAAGAAAAAAAAAGTGTTAATTTTTAAATTAAAAGACGATTACCACTATGTATATAGCCTAATTAATTTATTTTTATTTTTGTTACGAACTGGCCTGTATCCAAATAATCTTTCTTCTAGCTCTACTATAGTCAGGCAAAAAGAGTATAAGGCTGTTAATATAAATCTAAATTTAGCATACAAACTCCTTGACATTCACAAGAAGTTACAAAAGAAGGGATCTAATTACACGTCGTTATTTTGATCTTAAAACAACTTAATTAAAGAATGTTCCTCTCTTAAATAGATATTTACATGTATATTGCTTGCCTGAGCTTCGTTTATGGTTACTTTTCACCGACTTTACGTTGGAGCCAGCTAGCAGGACATTGCAATGTTGGCGACAGTTTACGAAACAGTTTTAATATTGGCACCAATACCTGTTAAAAATAATAAATTAATTAATTTCAGTTTACTATAGTGTTTACCATTTCATTGATAGATATAGAAAGAATTAATGAATGTGTATTTATTTCATGATAATTTTGTTTGATAACATTGTTGAGTTTTCAATTTTTTATTAATTTCATATGATTTTTAAGATAATTTAAATTGTTTATATAATTACTGTACATCTAATAGGTAAACTAGAGAGAACATGCAATAGAAATGTAAAATTATAATATAACCTCTAGTTCAACAATAAATATACATATATACAAATACTATTCTTACGAACTTAAAACACAAATATGTTATTTATAAAAATTGGTACCGGTAAACCTGTATTATTTATTTCTTATTAATTATTGAAATTCTCAGGTAACTTTCGATTCCAGTGCCAATGCTGGCATCAGTTCTAATAAGCAACAATATGAGGTTGGCCGAAGTTTTTCTCAGTTAATTATTGCCAGCGCTTGTTCTAGTATTGGCATATGAATATTACTGGCTCCAAACCATTAATAAATAAGCCGCCGCTCAGTTTACTTACAGTAATTAGGCTCTTGACTTGAAGGAGGTTCAGATAAGGATAACTTTGTTCCCATTTAAGAGAAAATGTTCGTTTACACTTTTATCAATTCGGTTTTCAGACATAATTTCTAATAAATAAAAAAACAGTAAAATGGTAAGATCCTCTGAGTAAAAAAACCTAATAACTATAAAAAATCGACCTTTCCTGATTTACCGATCATCAGGAAAGGTCGATTTTTGTATTCGAATTTGATCTTATAGCTTACGAAAGCCATTATACATTTAGTTGTTTTATTATTGTCATCATCATCATCATCATCATGTCAGCCTTTAGACGTCCACTGCTGGACATAGGCCTTCCCCAATGAACGCCACCACACCCGGTCCTCCGCCCTCCGCATCCAGCCGCTTCCGGCCACCTTCTTTAGGTCGTCGGTCCATCTGGCGGCGGGGCGTCCCACCCTGCGCGTGCCAATCCGTGGTCTCAACTCCAGAACTCGTCTGCCCCAACGGCCGTCGGTTCTGCGACAGATGTGGCCCGCCCACTGCCACTTCAGCCTGCTAATCCTTTCGGCTATGTCGGTCGCCTTCGTTCTTCGTCGGATCTCTTCATTACGAATCATATCCTTCAAAGATACGCCGAGCATAGCCCTCTCCATAGCTCGCTGAGCGACTTGAAACTTGTGGATCAGGCCCACTGTCAGTGTCCACGTTTCTGCACCGTAGGTCATGACAGGCAGGACGCACTGATTAAAGACTTTTGTCTTTAAGCATTGTGGAATAGGCGAAGTGAAGACTTGACGCAATTTTCCAAATGCTGCCCAGCCCAACTGGATTCTTCTGTCAGCTTCCCTATCAAAATTGTTCCTACCCAACTGTATTGTCTGTCCTAGGTAAACGTACTCCTGAACAACTTCGATATTGACATTATCGACGATCACCGGGCTTAGGTCGACGTGTGAGTTGGACATGACTTTCGTCTTGTCTACGTTCATCCTAAGACCTACTCGTCTGGAAGAGCAGTTGAGGCTGGTCAGCATTCCCTCGAGATCCTGCAGCGACTCTGCCATCACAACTATGTCGTCTGCATATCGAAGGTGTGAGATGTGCTCGCCGTTTATACTTATGCCCCGTTCCCTCCAGTTCAGTGTTTTAAAGACATCCTCCAGTGCGCTGGTAAACAGTTTCGGGGATATAACATCCCCCTGTCTGACCCCCCTCTGCAACTGGATTGGCTTTGTCTGCTGATTCTGGAGTTGAACGGTCATTGTGGCAGCGTTATACAGGCATCTCAACACCTCGATATATCGCCAATCGACTTGGCATCGCTGCAGGGAATCCAGAACAGCCCATGTTTCGATGGAGTCGAAGGCTTTCTCGTAGTCCACAAATGCAAAACACAAGGGCTGGTTGTACTCTTCGGTCTTTTGTATAACCTGCCGCAATGTGTGGATGTGGTCTACGGTGCTGTAGCCTTATTATTGTATCAAAGATTTATTATATTTTTATCATAGTTTGGGTTACAGTCCGGAATCAAAACAATGTTAATTTATTTACATATACATATATATTTACATATATATTATACTATTATGACTGTAATCTGTTTCGTATACCTCATAAATAGAATAAAATTAGCCTTGTAGAGAAAACAGACAATTTTTATAATTTAATTAAAACAAATACGCGGATTAATCATCCCACCCCTACAAACTTTAACGAAAAAGGTAGATGGTACGTACCACGAAAAAATGCATTAATATTCCTGAGGGACTACAAAACCGGAGGAGGGAAAGAGACAGACAAACAAAGTGCCTGAAATAACAAAACTGACACCGTAGTGCACCAAATTCACTGTCTCTACAGGACAGGGTGCAATTTTAATGAAATTCCAGAGTATCTTCAAACCACTCCATAAAAATGGAGTACAGCATTTTTCGTATTCTGTCTAGCCTCTGCAAAAAAATATTCTCAAATTGCAATCTTGATGGTGCAGCTCGAGTTTAAAAAGATTTTTGTCATGGATTTCTTTGTATTGAATGTTTTGAATTATTTTGAGGTAGGTAACTTTTTGTTGAACCAAAAATACCATTTTACAATAACATTATTATTTAATTTTGTAGTTAATAATTTGTAAACGGGTAAAATATTGTACCTTTTAAATATTGAAGTTAATATCATAACTCACAACAATACGACCACTTGTCTTGTCTAATCAAAAGTCAGATTTAAAAAAAATAGTTTTGGACATCACAATTTATAAACATAGTCCTGTTGGGGTCAACAGGACTATAATTTGTACGATTTATACAAATTTCTTTGCTCACGCTGGTAATTGATAGCCTCCCGTGTTCAAATGGTTATGTCGATTTAGCTATTTGGAAATTATCGCATGCTGATGGAATAGCCCTGAAAAAAGCTGCACTTAAGTAACAGTTTTCTTTACCGTCGGCACCGTACAGCATCTTGGACGCTCTTAATGCAAATTTTATTTATTCATGTAAATTAATATCTATTCTCCGCGACATCCAGTGAGGCGAGAAATTGAGTACGTGCAAAAATAAAGCCGCTCTGCTCTGTTCTGCCCTGCTCTGCCTTCTATGCCCGCTACGCCCAGCTTATGCAAACGCTGTACCGCCCCGCTGGTTGCCAATTAGATGAGCTACAGAGTTTGTTTTTCAACAACAGACACTACTTTGAGAGAAAATATTGTTCATACTTCGTGCTTACTTTTCCATTGTTCTCTATTGTTTCGTGAAAATCTTTATTATGGTTTTTCATTGAACAATATACCTAATTATAGTTTGTTTTGAAAATCGAATCTACTGGTGCATATAGCATTAACGTTGAAGCGTTTAATACGAGTAACAGAACTACAATATAAATACTGATTGAGAAATATATTAATTTAATTACGCTTTATTGCACGATAAAAAAGCTTATTATCCCCAAAAACTTTTTGGTAATTCGATAATGTATTGTCATTCAGAAGTAATAAGAGTTGAGATCAGTATAAAATATGGATAATTATATCGTTTCAAAATTTACTATTTAGTTATTTGTTCTAAACTTTAATTGTAAATGGGCATCTTGTCTACTTACCTATATATTTCTCTACGACGTATTTAGGTTATGGCTCAACGATTCTGCTTATAATACCTCTATGTAGTTCATAATCATCATCATCAGCCTGCTGACGTCCACGGTTGGACATAGGCTTTCCCCAATAAGCGCCCAATACCTTCCTATAAACTTTATTTTACAGCTAGAAACTCTCGTAGATGTAGAAAATCTAGTAGGTATCTTAATATTTCCTCACATATGACATAATAGCAATGTTTCTTCCGACATCCAATTTTTCTCACGTCAAGAATCGTCTGTTTGAGACAAACAAAGGCCTTTGATATCGTTTTGTTTGCTGGCAAACACCATTCCCGCGGTCCCGGGTATACCTAAGTATACCCGGGACCGCGGGAATGGTGTTATTAAGACTAATCTTTGTTACATCATTTCTTTCACAATATACCTTCGCAACTTTTACCTTCTATCAATAGAAAAATTTCTTCTTATTATATGTATTTCGAGTTTAAAGTCTCTTCCGCTGCCACTGTCAAAATATCAAAATGGCTTAATTTTTTTTCACCTTTCTGCATTAACCAAATTTGGATTAATTAATGTTTGATATAATAAAACAGCGGCCAAGTGCGAGTCGGACTCGCCCATGAAGGTTTCGTAGCAGCAAGTAACATAATATAAAAGTTATTGTAGTTCGTTGTAACTTTGATCGATGTTTTAATAATAGTATTGTGGTTTACGATTTATGACGTATTAAAAAAAAACTACTTACTAGATCTCGTTCAAACCAATTGTCAGTGGAAGTTTGCATGGCCTGTGTACATCATATATTTTTTTTAGTTTTATCATTCTCTTATTTTAGAAGTTACAGGGGGGGGGGGGGGGCACACATTTAAAAAAAAAATTAGTTTCAGTTCTAAGTACGGGGAACCCCCAAAATGTATTGTTTTTTTTCTAGTTTTGTGTTAAAATCTTAATGCGGTTCACAGAATACATCTACTTACCAAGTTTCAACAGTAAGTATAGTTCTTATAGTTTCGGAATAAAGTGGCTGTGACATACGGACGGACAGACAGAGAGACATGACGAATCCATAGGGTTCCGTTTTTTGCCATTTGGCTACGGAACCCTAAAAAGGGGTGGAAGGGGGTGGAAACAACCAACTGTCAACCTCACCTGTACGTGGTCTACCCAGCTGATATCTATAGGTACGAACGAGGCACAGACGACAGATGCGACGGTTTAACCATCTACAAAATCTGGTCAGGCGTAAATATCCCAGGCCGGCTGCAGGTCAGCCAGGGCATCGGTGAGAGGTGCCTGACACTGCGATCGCCAACCCGCCTGCCCAGCGGGGTGATTAGGGTACTTTCCTCCAATGGATAGCGCCACCATCGGGTTCAGTGGCGCGCCATGGGAGAGGTCTATGTCCGGCAGTGGGCTCTTGCAGGCTGACTAAATAAAAGAATATAGATTTAATTATCTATCCATTGAAATAACTGGAGTATGATCTGTTGAAAAACATAATTAGTTAACATCAAAGTCGGAAGACCGTTAAATACCAGTCCCCTAGGCAATCTGAGCACATCTGGTCATTTCGTCAATGACGGTTCCTACTTAAGAAAAATAAGAATGTCAGGGAAACACACAGTTTGAAGAATCAGTAAGCTTAAGTGCACCCAGTAATACCACATTTGAAACAGAACCGATAATCGTTGCGGCACACAAATCTAGACATAAATGGAAATGTCGAGAAGAAGAAAATACACAGAAATGTATAGTTTACTAGCTTTTGTCCGCGACTTCGTCCACGTAGTTTCGATAATTACACACCTTAAAAAATGCCGCCACGTTGTGAGCAAATTCACTGCTTTTAACGATTAATTTCGTTTACCGTAGGAATGAGATGTTTTTTCGGGATAAAAATATCCTATGTCCTATTCCAGGACCTAACCTACATGCGTGCCAAGTTTCATCCCGATCCGTCCAGTAGTTGAGGCGTGATTGAGTAACAAACATCCAAACTTTCGCATTTACAATATTAGTGGGATAGGTAATCTGGGAGTGCGGTCTCTTTACACACGATTACACAATTCCTTTCAAATGACTTATAAAAATACGTGTACTGTTAAGACAGAGCACTAACTTGAACTTATATTAGTAGGTGCGGGAGCAGGAACGGGAGGAAAGGAGAAGGGGAGAGGAAGGGAATTAACACTTAGTACATTGAAAATTTTAAAAAACATAATTCTGAAGTATACTAGGCATGGTGACATAGTGACGTCCCTAAATAAACGAACTTTAACTAAATAACACATTATTACAACTTTATTACATCATGTCAGCCCTTAGCCGTCCACTCCTGGACATAGGCCTTCCCCAATTAACGCCACCACACCATCCTCCGCCCTCCGCATCCAGCCGCTTCCGGCTACCCTCTTCAGATCGTCAGTCCATCTGGTAGCGGGGCGACCCACCCTGAGCGTGCCAATCCGTGGTCTCCACTCCAGAACACGTCTGCCCCAACGGCCGTCGGTTCTGCGACAGATGTGGCCCGGCCACAATTTTATTTACATTTCTTTTATTTGTTGAAGTGGAGAAAATGTTACAGGATGTGAGCACATATGCAATTCTGTCGCCTTGGTATTTATATTCTACACAAGTATATCCCTGGAGGAATTATCTCATTAATGGGTTGTGTACATTGCACAGAACGTTTATTCGTGTTTGGATTTAGAACTAACCTAACATTGTTTCTATATAAATGTGAATATCTGTTTGTTTGTTTGCCTCTACAACATATTTGCGTGAAATGTTATATTATGACAAATGAATATTATTAAAACCAGAATATTATAATATTACTAGTAACATTACAAACTCTCGAGTTATTACTAATCAACTCCATTTCACCTTAAATTTATTTTTATTAAGTATACACGAACATTTAAATCAACATTTATGCAAATAAAAGGGTGTCACAGTAAGAAAGTAAAAGTGATATTGTTGTCTCGTTCAATGACATTTATGATGAATAGTTAAAACAGGTGGAAGCTCATTACACTCTCTCACTTAGCTCCTAATCATAATCTTCCTAGGATTATTGAGTGTGCCTAGTAAAATTATATTGAAACCAATCTGTGACATTGTACTTCATAACTGATATCGATTGATATATCCGTAAGTTTATATTATAATACCACATATAATATAAACCATATAAGTATGGACTGGCCACTCTATCTTTCATGGACCTCGTGGAGTTTTCATTTACTAGAAATCAACAGCAACAGACAGGATTTTGATATATGTAGTTTCATTGTTGCTAAAAGTACCTACATTTGAAGAAGATTATCGTGTATAAATCATTAATCTTTAGTTACAGAGAGCTGATCTATATGGTGAGCATAATCCATTGTAAAACTGAAAGCATACAAAATATATCGAATAGACCACTTATATGGCTTTAGCTTCTCAGAGCTTAGTGTCATGATTAAAGTCTCTTTTTCTCTTCAGCAGGATACCTCCATCGCATCTAGGTAAGATGACCGTAGAATTGCTGAATATATGATCATTGATCATATATTTACATCTAGATCTAAATTAGGATATAATGGCAAAATAAACATCGACAAACTATTTTTATTACCTCGATAACCTTATGCAAACTGGAGCTAACAGCCCTGAATTATGCAATGAACCATTACGAAACTCTTCGTGTGGAAAACAATGAAGCTAAACACACACTAACTTAAACTTATCGTGCGAAACTTGGTGCAAAATGCTATTTTATCGAGCGATCTAATCTGGTATATATATATACTACTGCTTGCTTGGTGCACCGCATTGATACTGCACGATGCTCCCAGTATCGATTGTGAAATCGTCTATTGTTTTCGAAAGATTGTTGTATGATAATTCGATGGTAGGTAACGAAAATTGCTGGGATTGTGAAGTATGAATTGAAACCGGTGATATTGTTTATTCATTGGTTATAGTGACAGTGTGTCCCTGCTTGCAACTTTTCAATTAGATACATTACTGTTTTCTATTTCAACTTCAATATATAACTTTGAATCGATAATATTTTCATGATGTATAAAAAGTAGCATACCGTACCTATATCTAATAATAAACCTGTAACTGGTCTGTCTGTACATGAGAAATATTTAAAAAAAATGTATGAGGGGTGTTTAGAGGGCCAATAGAAGCTAAAAAAATTTTTATACATTTTTGTCTGTATGTCTGTCCATCTGTATGTATGTTTCTTACCGCATCACGCAAAAACTACTGAATGAAATTTGATGCAGTTTTCACAGTTGTCTTGCTGGTGGTCTAACTTAAAATCTGGTGCATGTTTCATCTTGATACGCCACTTAGAACCTGAGATATTAATAAAGTAAATTTTTCTAGAAGCCATTATATCGGATGATAATAAAACGACTGTTAATATTTCTTCCAGTAACTCAGCATCACATTTAGAAATCATTCATAAAAAAAACATATCTTTTTTACGAAAATTTTGATGAAAAAAATGCAATATTTCTTGAACGTACGAGTATGTTCATCATATGGGCGAGGTCAACGGCCGCGCCGTTCGCTGCGCCGCGTATGGGATTGAGTGAAATTTAGTTTTTGGGGATGGGGTTGAGGTTGGGGTTGGGATTGGGATATTCAGAGTCTCGAGTCTGAGTGGGAGTGGAAGTAGAAGTGGGAAGAGAACGGGAGCGGAAGTGGGAACGGGGGCGGATTCTGTAGTTCACGCGAGCGGAGCCGCGGGCACAGCTAGTACTTTATAACTTCATGCATCTCACCAGTTAGCGAAAATCAACTATGTACTTATTTAGTTGTCTGCAGTTTAGCTATATGTATATCTCTTTTACTCTAAAGTCTCAAATAGTGTCACTGAATTTGGCTTAGTTTGACCACATTTCCTTTTGATTTTCTATGGTTTATTTGTTCTTCCATTCTACGCTTGATGTAGTTCTCTGTCGGGAATTCTTTAGTTATTACATAGTTACTGGTATGACTATGTCGATGTATGAGTGAGTACCTATCTTGACTAAAACAATATGTAGCAATAAAAATTTGAGCCCGTGAATTCACGGAATTTATAACATTAATTAATTAAATGTCGGTGTTAACGATTTACATTTATGTTAAATACGAAAAACTCGAACTCAATGAACCTACAGACAAATGAACGAATTAAAAAAATAAAGGATCGATTCTTTTCGTTTTTATAGGGGAAAGTACGTCCATATTTTAGTTATCATTGTTTAATTAGCATAACGCATGAAAATACCAATCTGATGTGAAGAAATGAGAACTTTTCTGGGATTTTAACGCTACGTATGTATTAAATATCTCTTTATTTACCAGACTATAAAAGCTTCTCATAAAGGAAAAAAAAAAGATTTTATGAGAACATTTCCACCGATCTGTCACTAATATACTGGAATTTTGTGAAAGTGAAAAGACGCAATAATAATATCTATTTACATTCGTGAGACTCATTTCGACAATGACATTTTCGCGTCGCCGAGCACTAATCTGTGAGAGAAGCAATTCTCAACACTGTTCGTGACAGTAACATCAGAAATATTCGTAACGCCAATAACAGTTACAGATTTCGTTCTCATTTGCTCTCCCTTTCGACTTATCGCCATAACAGAGGCATTAGGGTTTGCACTACTACGGATACTCATAAAATTCTTAATCTTTTATACTTTACTTCTACTATCTTCTCAGTAGAATAGGAACATGCGTTTATTAGAATATGCAATAAAATTAATTGCCACCAGACGGACTGTCCTTTCCAAAAACAATTTGTGGAGACATCCATAGGTCTGAAAAATAAATAAATACATGAGTACCAAGAAAACTAACAATACAAACTTATATACCTAAGCATAATCATTACTAACACACTAACAAAATTATGGACTAATTACTAAGTGTGAAATAAAGTGTTTATTTATTTTATTTAATTTAAAAGCATAAGAAGACGTTTTCTTGAAGTTCGAATATTAAATATACAATTATCCAATGAACATTTCGAATGTTTTTATGAAACTTTTACATTTTTATGGATATAAAGTATAGTCAACACAAGTTACCTAAATCTAGAAAGAATTAAAAGTAAATTATTAATATTTACACCAAAAATAGTTACGATTTTTTAAGAATTGGAGTGGCCAATGGGCAGACACTTGAGGGTAAGTTGCTGCTATCACCCATTAAAACTAAAGGTTTAAATGCCCCGTGTGCCTGTAATTACACCGGCTCACTTATTTACATCTATAAACAATTAATAGTTAAAAAAACTCTGCAGAGCTGGAGGAGATATTTTATCTGTAGGGCCCTTATTTCTTTTTTGTAATTAGTATATTGTTATTCTTAATTTTAATTAATAGTTTTAAATGTTTTTTTTAATATGACTTGTTGAAATCTTTCGAGAACAAGTAGTACCGTCTCAGTTTTGTTCATCTTGTTGGTTGCGACATTCGATGTGAACTGCAACGGTCCGACGAAATGTTTACGACTATACGAACAGATGATTTAGACCGTTAATGGGGACGTGATTCTCTTAAATCGCGCTAATTGTACATTATAAATCACTACGGATAGTCTGGCTCCATTTCTCTTGGCCGAATGTTTGTTATGACTGATTTTGAAATAGTGCTAGTTTTCTCACAAACAACTATTGTGCCTTTATTACAATGCTAGCTGTTGCCCGCGACTACGTCCGCGTGGACAACTTAACATTACAAATTATTATGTATTTCCCGTAGGAATGGCATGTTTTTTGGAATAAAAACTATCCTATGTCCTATTCCAGGACCTAACCTATATGTGTGCCAAGTTTCATCACGATCCGTCCAGTGGTTGAAGCGTGATTGAGTAACAAACATCCAAATATCCAAACTTTCGCATTTATAATATTAGTAGGATAAATTAACTATTGAGTAGAACAGTATAAAACGTATGTTTTCATTATTATCAGAATACTAGAGTTATTTATATTTAGTTGCAACGTCAGGGTGGTAGCAAATAATGTAACAAAGTAATGATTGAAACCAATATTGGTAAGAATTGTACAGTGTAATAAAGAAAATCTGGAATCTGACTTCCATGCAATCACAGGTGAAAGAACCTAGATTTACTTCACCCAACAATAAAACGCGTCCAAATTCATTCTCGTTCCATATCATTAGAAAGTAACATACGGATCGACTTCTTACAGCGTAGCTTGATAAACCGCGCCACATGGGACGTTTTACGACAGAGCTGTAAAAGTATATGTCGTCTTAAATGAGACATAAACATAGGGACGTGTAAACGAATGTAGCACATTTATTTTATTAGCGTCATTAATTTCTACGCTTTCGTCGCGTCCGAAACAGAGAAGCGTAGACCGTGAAATGGATAGAACAGTCTTTGATGCACTCGGTAATGCTCAGTGCTCGTCTGATGGCAAAAAGTTGAATGAGACCTTTCATTGTATTCCCTTGTGCTTACTTTTTATCTATATTTATCTTTCCAGCGTTATACAAAAAATCTTTAAGACTTAGTATGAGATTCATCACACCATTGCGCGTGGTGGTTATAATTCTTATTTTATTTTAGCATAAAAACTGATAACCTTTTTCAAATACAACTTATTGCCATCCGAATGCGGTTTATTTTCTATTTCAATTACGCCTCCTGCTGTCTTTGTCACTCGGCATAACAATCAAGAGATACCATGCGCGACTATATTTTTCACGTGTGCTTATTTACCTTTCAGAGATTCAATTATACATTCTTCATGGGACAATCTTTAAAATGGTTAGAAATTGTCAATAATAATACTTTGAATTCTACTAAAACACTTTTTCACCGCTTATATTCTTAGCGGAAAACAGGAAAAAGTGTGTTATCTAGTTTTCAAGCGAATGAAGTCTTCATTAAACGATGCCAATGTAACTGCCGAAAAGTTATCCCGTGACTTTCATTGGCAACTGTATCTACACCTAGGATCAAGTATTAAATAACTTGATACTAGGTGTAGATAATCATAATCATTTTTATTGGTAACAAAATTACAAGTAAAAAATGTTTTTAACAATTAATGTCACATAGGTAACACATAATAATTAATAAATATGTCATAAATTCACAAATGTCAAGTAACATACTTTAAAACATCTTTCAGGAATTCGTCAACTGAGTAATATACCTTGGAAATAAGATTTTTTTTTAATTTATTTTTAAATATGCTGGTGGAAGCCACACTTTTCACGTCTCGAGAGACCCTTCGGATTTTTTAGTCGGTGGCAGGTTTCATTGACAACTGTATCAACTAACTGTATTTGATTTTTGATCTACACCAGGTTTGAGTAATGTAGTCGTCCCTAGGTCTATGGTTTCAGCAAAAGATGAGGAGGACTGATGAAATTATATAATGTTTGAAACTTCTGCAATCGTGTGTGGTCCTAATGGCATCATAATAATGTTGTCATTACTACATTTAAATCATAATAAACTTCACAATAAAGGACTACAAAAGACTGATACCACTTTCAGATAGTAGCAAGTTAGTATCAAGATTATTTCGTTTGTGTAGACTACACGAGACAGTTCTCAAGAGAACACTTAAGGCGGCAAGTAGCGAAATCCGCAAAATCGAGGTTGGACTTAGAATTTCAGGTTCTTATTCTAGATTTGTGCGCGTTAAACATTGTAAGGTATTAAGGTTTTGAAATATGTCAGTAATAAGTAATGAAAAAATAGGCAGAAATTAAAGTCACAGACATAATTGAAAAATTGATAGTATGGTAAACTGAAATACTCGTATGGTAGGTTAGATATAAGTATCATGTCGGTCGTAGTACATGAAAAGAGAACTAATGTGACGATTACCTAATAAGGTTATTAACACTAATTATTACTACGTAAAGAAGCGATATCCAACTCCGCAAAACAGAGCTGGTAGTACGCGCTATTGGGCTACCGCCGTTCACATCGCACCGCGCTTCCTGCTTACTACGCCAGCGCGCTATCGACCGGCGTCGCCGAGAGATCGACGCTATAAGTTGGAAAAAGAAACACTTATGTTGTTGACATATAATGCTGTCCCTCTCTCGATCGACTATGTTCATGCGCAGGGTGTAGTAGCCCTACAATAATTTACTCACATACCCAAACGTGTACGGACAGGCTGGTGCTAAGGTATATTAAATAATAATAGGTAATTAAATGAGAGATAAGAGAGGGTTGTGCTCCTGCAGTGAAGACAAAAATAACCTGATGATGATGATGATGATGATGAGGTAATTAAATCTGTATGCTCGTATGGAGTCCGAGGGTGTGGTTAGACAGTGAGTGCCGAAATGACTCTAGAGATATCCACCTACTTATTTTGTTTCATGTGTTTTAATGTATATGCCCAGTTTTATTTTTTACTTTAACTCTTTTTCCTTTACAGAAACAATACCGAAGCGTTCTCACTGAAATAAGTCGGTAGGATCACTTATCTGCAGCGAACATCGAAACTCTGAACAAATGCTGATAATGCATCCAACTTGTGAGTGCACTTTGTTTCCAAAGGGTTTTGTCACTTCGCTCTCGTATTTACACTTCAGTTTTAAAAGGCTTTAGATTTATTTTGTGCAAAACATTTATATAGTTTTAATCGGATTCAACGTACTTAAATAGGAGACACAAGCTTACAACATTTTCATGCTTAAAATTACAGTCAAAAGTTTATTTTCGTTTAATTTTTAAAGGTATTTCAAATCGACTATCGATTTAGTACTGAGGATTCAAATATACCATATAAATAAATTGACAATTTGGTAATAACTCATTAAGTATTGAATTCACTAGATTTATTGATGCTCTGTTCAGTTCAGGTCATTAAATTCTGTTTAGTTCAGTTGAAGAAAAAAAACTAATTGACTGCAGTTAATGCATTTTTTTTTCATCTTCCTCAGAAAATTACCTACCAACAATATCTTAATCCGGACTATATTCTGCGTCCTAACTATTGCAGCTACATGTCTCTGCAAAATAACTTTTCAAACAATCGTAACGTTTTTTACAACGGTCGTAAAAGATACCAGGATATCAAATTCGAATGGAGATTTAAAAGTGTGCGGATCACTGATGTGTTGCGAGTCCTGTATGGTACTCCTCAATCACTGGAAAAGGATATAATCTAGGTGATGGGCCAAGTATCGCTATGCATCGCATCATAATAAGTTACATAAATTAAGTTCACCAGACGCTCATATAGTAAAATTTAGGGTGCAGTATAATGATGCGTACCGCATCCTAATGAAGTTACCTAGATTCTGTAGCGCGTCGGGCATGTTCGCCGCAGCCAGAGTTCCTGACTCTTATGCAATCATAAGATCACGTATTACTTCCCTTTAGGATCGACTGCGTAAGTCTAAAAATGAGATTCTCTTGACGATGTGCGAGTGCCTGGAAAGTCCCATCCTTAGATAGGTACTCGCTGTCCGTGTATCGCGATGAGAACCGCACATGTTTTTTGTTATTGTTGATGGGTTTGCACTTGACCTTAATCTCACCTGATTGTAAGTGATAATGAGGCCTAAGGTGGAGCGCGCTTGTTAGACATGCACCTTCATATAATTATGTTGTTATTTTATTTTATTTTAATATATGAACATGGATTTAATAATCTGAAATAAATAAATTTTATTATAATTGTATAGTTCAGATATTTTATTTAAAAATTAAGTAGGTACGCAGACACACAGTAAATAAACGTAGGGGCCAAACTACGTCGCGTGTTGAGTAGAATTTCGTCCAAACTCGGTGGCGTGTTGTTTCACGTTTCACATAGTAAATTCGATCAGACAGAGCGTGAGTTTCAGCTCGGAAGCGGGCTTAAAATACAAAATACTTTACTTACACATTTGAGTCGTATAAGTTGAGCTTATTTTTATATGTTTACTAAATCGCGATAAAACTAAATAGTTTGTTTAATATTACTTGATGAATTTAAAACAAGCACTTAAATGACGCGAGCAAGAAAACGAGCTATGGAGTGGGCTATTCTCGGGGTTTCTTTGAAGGATATGATTAGTAATAAGGAGATCCGACGAAGAACGAAGGTCACCGATATAGCCGTAAGTATTAGCAAGTTAAAGTGGCAGTGGGCGGGCCACATATGCCGCAGAACCGACGGATAGTGGTGCAGATGAGTTTTGGAATGGAGAAGGTAGGACGCCCTGAAGAAGGTGGCCGGAAGCGGTTGGATGCGGAGGGCGGGGATCGGATGACTTAAATGACGTCAGTGAATACATGAAACACTTTTCAAGTGGTGCCACTGCTTGGTGAGAGCACAACGAGAGCATGGGGATGCACGTACCCTAGTCGTCGTAAGCTGCAGTGAAGAGAGCGATTACCTTGCGTTAGTGAGGTTGAAAATCCTAATCATGATTTAGTGCAAATGAGTTTTTTGGAACTCAGATTATGTTTACACGTATTTCTTGAGTTGGGCTATTACTCAAGCTGCTTTATCAGTGAGCTAGTTGTCAAAATATTCCTTAAAAATTTACGAATAGTTAATAAAAAAGGAATTTTATAAGAAATTTAAATCTTATTGTTAAAATTGCTATACTAAAAGGCTTGGCAAACGGATACTATAGGTAAAGTACAACCAAAAAATCATCTAATGAATAAAAACGTAAACTTCGCGTACATTAGTACATTGAAGATATTTGCTAAAAAAAATTAGGCGGTCTAAGAACAAGTAATAGATCACATTTCGATCATTTTTGGAATTTTTGTCTGTTTATCTGTTTCTCGTGCGCGCATCACTTAAAAACCACTGAACCGATCTTGATGGACTTTTCATAGAAACATATTGCTTAATTCGGTGCAACATATAGGCTTTATTTCATTGCAATCGGTCAAAAGTTATGCGAATTTATAGTTCCCGAAAACTCGCATACGCTGCGAGGAGTGTAGGATGTAAATGGTCGATTGAATTTGTGAGCGGTAGCGGGAGCGGGTATGATACCAATGTACCTGGACCTGGACCTGGAGCAGGAGAGGGAGCGGGAGCAGGATTGGGAGTGAGTCTGAATGGAAGTGGAAGTGGGAATTGGAGCGGATCCTGTAGTCCACGCGAGCGGAGCCGCGGGAACAGCTAGTTGAAGCATAAGTCTTCAATCTTCATAAGCGGTATAGATTTAACTTGTAAGATTCACGTTACATTGAACTTGCTATGTGAATAGGGCCAAACAAATCGTGATAAAGAAAACTATTTTCCGTTTTATCAAGAATTTATTGAGCCGAATACTATAAATTTTGGCACATCGTTATTTGTCGCTACTATTGCATTCGCATGTTAAGGTGACATTATTTTGCCAAGCCCAGCGAAGTATTTGTGAAATTTCCAGAATGTTTTCACGTATTTTCACTCAGTTTTAGTGCAGGTACACGCGAAGTCGAGGTGGTTGCCCTTTAATAAAGAAAAATGCTTAGGTGTGTACTGTTCATTATTTGTTAAAGGCAAGCTTGAGGTGACAAATAGTAGAATGACCTCTCTTAATAGGTTTACATAGTTTGGCAGTATTAGCATTTACCACAAGTGAATTGAAAATTTCGGTGTCGAAAAACCGATAATCGCAGTGGTAAACGAATTTAAGAGAAGGGAGCAGAATTGGGCAGACGTGGATAGGGGTGGATGCTCCTAGGCTAAATGGATCGACGATCAAGACAAAGTAATATACAATATAGAAGATTAAGTTCAGTGTACGCCTTAGAAGATGCCAGCATAAGAGTGATATTAACATCAATGTGTTTTTTCACATGTGTTTTAGTTTGAAATTGCCACACCTAGTGGCATTGTTTCTTAGTTTCTGTATGCAAGTAAATTATATAGTTTTGTTCACTCTGATGTGAATACCCAGAACAAACCTGTACAAAATAATATTGAAGTTACAGTGACAGAATAAAGTCAAATGGAAGATGCACTGCGTATGGTTATGACAAGAATAAATATGAATAAAATTATAAAAGGAAAACATTACAAGAACATTCTCCCTAAAGCGACCTGTAAATCTACATTGCACTGATCATACATCATAATACACATTTCAGTGCAAAGAATGCATTATCCTTTCACATTGTGACGTAGCTAATGACGGTGAAAAATAAGCTCGGCTTAGCTTAGCCAGGCGAGCCTCGATTTAATAGAGAAGGGTGCTGCTGACGTATTGTGCCTCATATTTTCCACATTATTACAGTTTGAGTAACGGTGACTTTCCATTTTGCAAACGGTCTACCTACACGTATTTTTGCTTAATATTATGTATGTTTTGAAGGAAAGGTGTGAGTTTTTTACTAGATTGGATTGTGCTTTTTAAACAAATGAAATCTTAAATCGACAGCCACATCTTCATCATCAGCGGAAATACGTCTACTGCTATGAATATGATCCTCCCCATAAAATGCCACTTTTGGTGGGCTGTCTATTAAAAGATTTGCCATGATCTTACTGCTATTACCAATCCGCCTACCAATAGGAGGATTGGTGATCGCAGTAATGATCTTAATATACACAAGAGAACGCTGTTACCCGTCCCTAGTGCAATCCTTTAGTCGCTTCTACGACTCCAACGGGAAGATTGGGGGTGGCCCTATTCTAAGCGTGGAACCACATGAATATCAACAATAACAACAAATCAACAATAATATGGGCCAATTTTAGGATGCGAACATAGCCCACTATTCGCCTAGTAGACTTAAAATTTTTTAGAACTTCCTTTGCCGTAGCTAGTTTACCACGATATTTTCTTTTACTGAAGCATTTTAAACAATAAGGATTACAATAAGTTAAAAACAGATAGCGCTGCGTTTTAGTGTGTTAAATAACTGTATGTATGTGAAATAAAAACCTACTGCCAACTTAAGTTGACTTCTGAATCAAGTGGGTATCTCTTAGCATGGAACTGTATGCATCGTTTAAAAATTTAACTATTTTCATAATATATACAATTCAGCGCAGCACAGTAGAGCACAGCACAAAACACTTTATTGCACATGTATCAATTACATTTTGTAGAAGTTATATAGTCATATACGTAAAAACATTTTGGGTGCCTTATTGTCATCAGAACGCTATAGCGGCCTATAGGCGGAAGTAGATTTAGTAGTAGGCAAAAACTTGTTTCTGGAACCTAAATTTAGTTTAATTTAACCACAATTTTTTGCCTACCATATAACCCACATGTTTAAGCTTAATAAAGTTGTTAATAAAGCAAGTAAAACAAATATAGGCTTCTATGAATGTTTAAAAATATTCTTTGCTATAAAATTATTCAGGCAAAAGCTTCTAGTAAAGTCTGGTTTACAACTTAATGAACGACCAAGCAACAAACTGTAGTAAGTATAAAATATGCTAATGGTTTCTTATTTACCTATATTTTTGCAAAGTAAGTCTCGTGTTGAAGTGACCTAGAATGAATATGTGAAAATACTAAATATGAAAAAATTACGATACGGAAAATTAAATACAAACGGGCGTTTTGAAAACGCCACAAATTATTTGGGAAATGGCTCTAGAGATATAACTTTTTTTAGGAAGAGTAGTTGACGGAATTTTTAGTTTAATTTTTTATTGTGGTAAGTAGTAAAGTTTTGAAAAACTTATTTGAACACATCAGGTTTGCCCGTACGTAATATATAGTTTTTTTTTATCATTATCATCATATCAGCCCTTTGACGTTCATTGCAATGAACGCCACCAAAGACGGTCCTCCACTCTCCGCATTCAGTCGCTTCCGGGCAACTTCTTCAGGTGCATCTGGCGGCGCGGCTGGGCGTCCTACCCTGTGCATGCCGATCTGCGGTCTTGACCCCAGAACAGTTTTTTGTTAAATTGGTTTTCATTATTATTTTTTAAAACAAAACAGTGAATCATTTCTGTTTTTATACTTAATTTTCTACTCCATATAGAACTATCTTTAAACAGTAGAAAAATAAATGTAAAATTAAACACAAATTTTTTTTTAGACCTGATGTACAAAATAAAATTTTCGTTGACTTACTTCTTCAAAGTAAAGCCGATCGTTACAATCGCTAGTCTGCTTCGTTTTACAAGCGTCAAGACATGTTTTTTTATAATCCAGATTAGCTTGAAGAAGAATAACGGCTCGGCTCGGTCAAAGGGAAACGTAAACAGGACTTACTGCCCGCAACGGCTTTACAGATGAAATATTTTAACTTTTTACACGGTTTTTAAACAGGGCAAGTGTAATTAATGTTGTTGAACGTTTAGCTGTTTTATTAGCACAATGTTAAACGTACTGCTTCTAACATCGCAGCAACAACCTTTGAGGAAAATAATTTTTTAATGGTTGGTATTTCACATAGAAAGTATATTTACTCAGTAGAAACTGTAAAGCCGAATATTACTTACTGCAAATTCATTTTGCATCTCATCATTATTATCATCATCATCCTCATCTCCCAAGGTGCGCCACTGAACCCGATCTTCAGTTCTTCTCATCCAGTCACTGCCATGCAGCTGCCTTACGCAGATCGTCGCTTCATCTAGCCAGGGGGCGTCCCACACTACAACACTTGGCCATCTCCATTCGACAACCTCAGCGGTAATAAATTGTTGTTGATTTATTTTAATTATGATCTTGTATAATAATGTTTTTTTTATTTATTATACAATAATGACTTGCCGTGTGGTTTCCGGTAGAGTAGAATAGGACCACTCCAACTCTGCCCGTGGATGTCGTACAAGGCGACTAAGGGAATACGTTATAAAACGTCAATCAGGCCTCCCCAACCCGTCTGGCCAGCGCGGGGAGTGTAGGCCAAATCCTCCGTTTGTCTCCGGCAGATGAGAGAGGGTTGTGCTCCTGCAGTGGAGACAAAAATAACCTGATGATGATGATGATGATTATAATGATAAAAGCCCGTGTTCCCCATACATAACCAAAATATTTTACAAGCAATGTGCGAGGAACAACTAAACTGCATGTGATTATTGAAATCAGTGCGAATGTAAAAAAAATACAATTTTATTTTTGTATACCTAAACGTTACGGTGGTGACGTTCATTGTGGAAGGTATATGTCCAGCAGTGGACGTCTAAGGACTGACATGAATTAATAAGATGACATTTAATTTAATACCTATATTATAGTTATACTTACATCCATAATAACTATAATAAAAAATACAAGTAAACCCGACAACTTAACTTGAAGATAGAAGACTAATTGATAGTACTGAAACGGTTCGTTGAAGCCAAAAATGAAAAGAAAAAAAGAGGGACAATGGAAACTAGAAGAACATGCTAAACGAATTATAGCAGCGGGGAAGTAGTCGGAAGGCTCTATAATGGTATTGCAGGGGTGCGTCAAGTGACAGTCTCAGTACCATCCATTATATCTGTAGCCGTATTCCGATTGTCTCCATAAATGTTGCATCATTTTTAATACATCTGTCTGTATTACATACTTTCTTAAATCATCAACACTGTTGCGAAGATTTTCAATAAATTTACACTTTTACTTAATCATTAATCAGACAAAAATCAAATCCTGTTAATATGTCGTTACTATTGGCGCATATACCTACTCTTTCAACGAGACCTTATGGGTTATTGTAGTCAAGCATGTCAGCCGTGTGGTTTTCGGTAGAGTAGAATAGGACCACTCCAACTCTTCCCGTGGATGTCGTACAAGGCGACTAGGGGAATACACTATAAAACATCAACCAGGCCTCCCCAACCCGTCTGGCCAGCGCGGGGAGTTTAGTCCAAATCCTCCGTCTGTCTCCGGCAGATGAGAAAGGGTTGCCTCCTGCAGTGGAGACAAAACTAACCTGTTGATGATGTTGGCTAGTGCAGGTTGGTGAACTTCACATAGAATTCCTTCTTTAGCGTATGCAGGTTCCTCACGAAAAGCTTTTCTATGATAAAAACGTACTTAAGTTATATTGTTACGGATTTGAACTATCCGCCATTTGAACGTGACGCGACTTTACCAACTATCACGACTTCCTCATGTACTGCAGACTTCCATCATGAGACAAAGATACAATTAAATTGTTTGTTAAAATGAACGTATCCTTATGCACGGAAAGCTATTGGAGGAAATTCTTTGTACAGTAATGGCACGACAACCTACCTTGAAACAAAGGGCGCGTAAAGACGCCAAAAGACAAAAGAATATATTTAATTAAATATTTCGCTAATATGTGTGGAGAAGTGGTAGTCTGTAAAAGTTGACGTGTATAAATGTATCAAGTACTCATATGCAATAAAGGAATTTGACGTGACGAAAGTTTTAAGGCGGAAGGGAGCCGCAAGAACGGTTTGAGCAACTTGTAGACAAGAATTTAATCAGTATATAACTAAATTATTTATTAGCAAACTTACACACTCACTGATTTATTGATTTCTTTATTTAAACAATTATTATTTTACATGCCATTTATAACTAAATAACATTACGATGTGTTTGAGGTTTTTTTTACAGACAAAATGTGTTTATAAAACATTGAAATATATAGTATTAACATAAATTACAAATTTATTTATTTACTTCACAATTTTTTGTGAAGTCTGGTGCCTGAACTAGGTTACTTATTAACCTGTAAATGCAGGTCGCCAGGCTCCACCTCCGAACCGTGTAATAAAAAGTTAAGTAATTATTATTCCAATTTAAATATATACTAAGTAATTTTGCTTATAAAATAACTTATGGCAATAGAAAACAAAGATTTATAAACTTCAAGTATTGTGTAGTGTATGAGTTAGGATGTGAGTAGTGAGTGTATGTGTGTGGGTGTGTTGGGGTGCGTGTGTAAGTGTAAGAAGGAGTGTATATACTAATAATATTAAGTATTATAATAAAAAGTACCTAAGCATAGGAACGTAATATAAGTGCAATAATGTATAATGCACCTATAATATTCATATGTGACTTGCACACACTCACTAAAGTTAAGTTGGACAAACCTTTAAAGATTCCATTCTCCTAATATTTATTTATCGAGTTATATCCCGGAATAGGGGCACAGAAGATGGTCCGTACACATTTCCAAGAGCTGCATTCATTAACTAATGTATAGTCTTTCAAAATATTTGCACATAAATTTCGCTTAAGGGAAAAAAGTTGGGCGGAAAATGTCTGGAGAAAAAATGAATGGCTCTCTAGGGTGGTTGTTTTATCGATGTAATGCATACCCTTCAAGTAGTAGTCATTTTGTGGCCTGCTGGGAGAAAACTCTTAAAGAGTTAATTAAGCCTAAGTAAACAATTAATTAAAAAATGTGTATTAATATTTATACATAAATAATTATAATTGTTTAATCCCGAACTAGGAAGGGTAATTTACAAATATGCAACAGACCAGGATCCCATTGGGAATCGAATCCCATACCTCTGAGTCCAATGCCAAAGCCACTACGCCAATTTGGAGGTTATAAAATTTTAGACAGTTCTCTGTACAGTGAAGGGTTAAGGTCAAACGAAAAGGAATAAGGGTCTGTATACATATTTATAAGAATTATTGGAAAAATGATTTAAGGGGAACTATAAATAACAAATAACATTTCCTATATTGGATAGATTTTTCGACTTTCTGAAAAATGTATGAGCAGCAGTAAAAAACCTTCCCCTAAAAACCTGGCTCCTCTTTTAAACATTAATGAAAGAAACGCCTTACTTCACACTTCAACCTAACTCTCTTTCATAAAACAAAGGCGTTCTTTCATAATCTTTCGATGCTATTACTCATGAACTTGAGTTAAATGGTTCCGTCAGATGCACAAGACAAGCTCAAAGCGTGGTTTCAACTTAGATAAAGTCATTTAGAGTGCACATTTTAAAACTACATTAATAACCTGCTAGAGGGAGAGAATAGACAATCTTGGACTCAAAAGTTGTTGACGTCGATATAAAATCTATCTAAAAGCGACCTTAATACACCAAAATAAATATTATATTTATATTATCACTATCTGTCTATTTTTTTTCTCCATTAGTATGATTTTAATTAGAGAATCACATAAGGAAGAAATGTTTATAGAATGTACTGTAACGATATGACACAAATGTAGTACAATAAACTATGTGAATTACGTAATTCAACAAGCAAACAGGTAAAAACGTTTGAAAGAACTGACAAATTAAGATTTTAAATAAAAAAAAAACGAGTAGCATTCAGCTACTTACGTCACATCTAGAGAGCCGCTATCTCTCGGCTCCCTCTTTATTTCACTGGGTGCAAGCAAGTGCACAGAGACAGAGCAAGTCTAATATCTCAGGGTGTCGAGACAGCGCTGCGCAATCACGGCCCGCGTCTCGACGATGTCAGTCCCCTGTTGCATTGTAGCTTGACATTTTCTTGTTAAGCGCACTTTGCCTACTGCGCCTTCCAGTTGCGCTATGAAACTATTTTCATTATTTAGACGTCAGGTTTTGTGAATGAATTACGTGTTTATGTAGATAGAGTAATTTCAGAAGTTAGGGGTTTTTGTCGAGTTGTTTTGTGTATTGTTGAACACAATGTTGTCTCTATGAATGTAGGTATTATTATATTCATGACATTCTTCAGTATCTATATCTTGCCATAGGTTTTTCGGTGAATCTATATATATTATGGAGCAGGTGTGTCATCCATTATTCTCTGATAGACATTACATAAAATTAAACGGGGCCCATAACGCCGAAAATACATCTAACTGAAATATGCCGCCTTAATAACTATTTTTCTGTCTAATAAGACCTTTTAATTCGCGTATCACTTATTGTTAATCATCCTTTACTTTAAAATATGTAGGTATATTAATATAAGGAACCCTCAATTTTGAGTGAAGGCTTCGGCTGAGTTTGACTAGTCCTCTTGTTCTTGTGCTGTGCTTATCCAGTATAGTTCTGCATTTTTATAATTTCCCCCATTCGTCTCTCTCTCGATTCCTCCACTTTGGTTTCCTGAAGGACCTTTAGTATAACAGCTTTGGTCCATCTTAGTCTCGTAGATATGCATGATCGTGCCAGTCGTGCCTCTTTGTGCGTCCATGATTTTAGTTTCTGTTGTTATGTGTTTGTTTTTTAAGTTTTTCCCCTGTATTGATCGTTCCGTGGCTCTTTTACATAACTGGATTTTTGAGGAAGAGGCTATATTATACATGCATTAAAAGCCCTGGATAGTATGCAAGAGTCCATTATTTTTTTCTTAAGTATATAACATTGCCAGTGACAGAGTGAAGTCTACCGAGCCCCACTGGGGTTGTTGTAAAAGGAGGGATGTTAGTTATCAGTGTTTGTATTTGCATAACTTTGTTATTGTATACCCCTTATAAGTAGTAATGTTATGATAAGATATTTTAAGCAATATAACGTTATGTAGACCAATTTGTATCAACTCGTTAAGGCCATGTTGTCAATCATACCGCCTCGGCTTAATTTACATGTTATGCCTTGATATTAATGCCATGGTGGTATCCATGTCAGATATGTCAATTAAGTTGACGTGGAAACGTATACCATAGACTAAGGATAGAACAGAAAAGGTTCTTTCGCTTCATACAAGCATATGGAAAAACCGGCTCAAAGTGAGTTATACAGCTAATTTGACTTAATTTAGATTCTCAATACTTTGACGTTTCTTAAGTAAGTACAGGTTCACGTCGATGGTTCAACTTGCAAGAGCGGATCTCGGAATGACCAAGTCGCAGGTATTTGAATCCTGTCGGCGTGTTTTTTCTTTAACTATTTTCTTTACTTAATAATAGGATTAATCGGTTAAACTTTTGTACCTTCTGTACCCTCTTTATTGCATGTGTATACTGTGACGTGACTGACTTACTTTCAATATACACCTTAAATTAGTGTAACCACGATTTTAATAAAAGGCTTCGCTATGACGCAGGGGAACAAGACTTTATTAGTTTTTGTGTCACATACGTTATGTGATATCACTTATACAAATCAGTTTAGTTGATGCGGGGACTTTATATATGCCTGTAACAATAAGATTTTCATACATATATTGATTAACTTTGCTGGAGTAGGTATTTAATAATGTTCTAAAATCAATATATAGAACTTTTTATGGCAGATGCTAGTGATTTCTGGGTATTTAATACAATTTACGATATCGAACGCTAAAACCGTGCCGGAGTGGGGGTCCAAATTAACAGGTTTCCACATAATATCATCCACATTTCGTTATTCAAATCTGTAGCATTTGAATAGAATAGAATAGAATAGGTCATTTATTCATAGCTACGACACACACATACGAGTACATGAGAAATAAACAGAACAGAAATTAATAAATTACAATTTAAAAATAATCAAGGTACCTATGTGTCGCAGCAATAAAATGGCGCTGACTCAGCATAATGCTGCAGCACGCTACGCGACCTCCAGCGCTGGTATTCTGTCAGCACCAGGTCAAGTGACTTCACAGATTTAGTTTTTAAATTGTGCGTAGAGGGCTGTCAATGTATTGGTGTACATAATAATATTAAATATATATAATTTAAGTTTGTAAATTAGTAGAAATAAGGGCATTGTGTATAGCTGAATTAATAAGAATAAAATGTACTGACATATACATATAATGTTTGCCCATAAAGTTTATTCCTGATCATAACCAATCATAATCTTCATTTAAATTTAAATCAAATCGATCGAAATCACTTGCATCGATCCTCCTCCCCGCCTCCCCCCCACACCCCCGACATTCCATAGAAGCTTAAATTACAATTACATATAACAATTACAGATTAAATTAACTACTAACTATAATAGGCGCACCAGCCTGTCCATAGTTACACGTTTGTGTGTATGCGTTAATAAAAATAGGGCTGGCTCTGAGAGGGATAACATAAGGGCTTCTCTTTCTAACTAAAAGCGTCGATCGCTCGGCGCCGGCGGGCGGCGGTAGCTCAGTAATGCGTACTGCCAGCCGTGCTCTATTATGCGGGAGACGATAATCTGCTGTCGGCGGTGGGCGTTACTTCTTTACGTAGTAATAATAATTAAACTTTTTTTCAGAATTTTTTTCTATACAATTAGTTAGTAAACCTTATACTATGTTAGTTAATTACAAATAAAAATCTATAATGCCCTGTGCATATAGCAGGATACGTAGGCACTCGCCGACTCCACGGCGCCTGGCTACCTGGCCACGTGCAGGCGTATCCAGTGCCGCAGCATCGGAGAATCCCACCTATCTGCTATTGTGTAATATTTAGTAGTTACTGCTATGGTGATGATGAGAGAGATAGGTTAACTAGACCTAATTTCTCTGGTATCATTTGAACCACAAACGCATCTTCATGGTAGACTTAAATACTCCTGAATCGAGAAACATTTCTATTTATTTTAGTTAGAACTAGCTTTATCTTTCTCACTCGAATAACCCGTAAATGCGGATGCAGTTGGTTTACCCGCCCGCTGCTCGTTTGAATGAACGCCGGTGGCAGGACCAGTCAGCACGGCCGCATTGTCCGTCACTCCTCGCGAATGCGGCCGGCGCGGCCACGGACGTCCACGGACGTCGTCTGAGGCGCCGCACCGACGGCCCCAGACGTTATTTAGGGCTTCATTGTGCCATTCCCCGTTCAGAGCTTCAAGATTTGACTGTTGATAAGCTCGGATTGTTTCGACTGATGGCACGTCACATTATCTTTTTGAAATGTTTATTTTCAATCCAACAAAGCGAGTTATCTCTCATTTAAATACCCTCATCGAGTGTGTTTAGTGTCAAATTAAGCAGCAAAACTGTTCATCACCGGATTGATTTTACGGGCTCATTCATCAATCTCCTTGACTTATTGATTGATGATTGAGCGCCGTATTGACAGAAAGTAATTAAAAAACTACGTATGCATCGTATTCTCACACGTAACGTCCGCCCGCCTTTTTAGCCGGTATAAATTGATCCCTGCGAGATTGGAAGAGTTTAAAGGTTAATAGAGTTTTTTGGTGAAGAAAGAGGTCAAATGAAGCTGGCTGCTCACGAGAGGACGGAGTCAAATTATTTTATTATCAAGTGTACAATCGCGCAACTCGTGTGTTGTCTGTGCCATTTTGTTTTGACAGGTTATTTATTTTATTCGGAACACAATATATGATTTCTATGCTATAAGGTCGTGCGAGATTGAAAACGGCCTCACTTAGCTAATAACGTGTTGAGAAATACATTGCGTTTGACTGATATTCCATTAAAAATAAAATTAAACATCTTCAATCTTCACAGACATATAATATGGTTAAGAAAAAACTTTGTTACATAGTTTTAAATTAGAAATTCGTTAGGATTTTTTCATTTTATTAAATATTATGCTGGTTGCGGAGGGTGGAGGACCGGGTGTGTTGGCGTTTATTGGGGAAGGCTTAATGTCCAGCAGTGGACATCTAAGGGCTCATATGAAATTATGATGTTGAAAAAATAATGTCAATAACATACTTAAGCCACGCACAGCTAATTAATACACACACACACACGCGCCCATTCACGCATTTTCAACTTTAATTTTTTGTATTCTAGATGTTTTGTATAACTGTAGCCAGTTCTGTTAGAACTAACTATAATCTTAATATAGGTACTACTATTTAGTTTTATGTAAACTGTATTGTATATAGTAGCTGACTTATACCTTAGTCGATACCTAGTTGGATTTGCAAAAAATCAGTTACTAAATGGGATAAAGGAGTCCCATTCCGTAACTGGCTTCGAACTGGGAAATTAGATACGTTTCCCATTTTGTAGCCAGTTACGAAATCTGGTTACGAAATGGGACGAAAGGGATTTATGTTCTAGTGGTAGGTATAAGGTTTTTTTTCTATTTTGGTCATTTGAATTTTTAATCAAACTTTAGGTATTTCAAGACTGTGCGTCGTGAGATTTTCTAACAAATAAATCACATAAAAATAACATTTCTCGTTCTCAATCAGGTTGAAAGTTAAGATATTTAAGCTTTAACAAAAACTGTTACAAACAATTAAACTTAGTCTTTGATTTGTCCAATTATAATTCAGTTCAGTTTTATAAAGATTTTATTTTGGAACAAGATAGAAATATCATCTTATTTATTCCAACGATCATCGGACCGTTCTACTCGATTTTCAGTATTCGATGAAGTTTGGGCTCCAGAACCAGCGATTGTAGATCGATAAAAGCTACGAATGCTACGAGTAGAAATAGTCTTTAATTTATACTTTACACTTTTGTTAATACACATTCTGTATACATCATCGAAACACTCTTAACGATGAAGAAGCTTACTGGATAAAATAAGTTTCGATAATGTCCACAAAAGTAGGTTTTTTCGTTCATAATATTAATAACGACCTCAAATGATGATCATGAAGCTTCTTCAATAGTGCCACTTTTGGTGGGCTGTCCATTGGGGGATTTGCCATAAATACCACCATTGGCAGGCGGATTGGTTACCGTAGTAATGATCGGAGAACGCTGATGCCCGTCCCTGGTGCAATCTTTTATTCGTCTTGACGACACCGATGAGAAAGAGGGTGGCTCTAATCTAAGCCGGGTACCACACGTTTTGCAGAGACATCAATGTGTACAGTTACTGTTAGTGTTAGAGTTACAGTTACTGTAACATCCGTATGAGCGTTTGAATATTGTTATTTCGGTGTCTCGGGCACGCATGTTTATTGGCTACAACGGAGTAGCGGTCAACTGCGCCGTCCGTGTTCAATTAAACTAAACCGAGATAACCACAGTCACGTAGTGAGGTACCTACCCGAGGATTGTATCTTGTCACATCTGTATGGCCGGCCTGAATTGAACTCAAATGGTTTTAATTAGTGCCGTGCATTGAGCTGTATGAACGTCTGCTTATACTAGGCTCTTTAAGGCCGCTTTAGACTCCATACTTTATTCAGCATTTAGGAAAAGATCCATGCACGAAAAAAGCCATTTTGTTCTCTACAACGGGTCATGTGACATTATAAGCGTTTGCCATCTAACTATCGTATTTATACGCCAAATCTCTGGAAGTAAAAAAAGCGCGCATAATAATAAGGTATCACTGTTACTAAAATGGGCGATGCCTGAAATATTTTTTTTTATCATAATTGGTAAATTCTTGTGTCTAATTACGTCTGGTTCTCTTAATCTAGAATTTCCCATCAATAATTTTACTAAATAACAATTGATTCAACTAGAACTTTTAATTAGATAATGCGTGTATCATTCTTACCATGATTTATACTAGGAAACCTATTTATATTAAGTAATTGGCTCTGTTAATTAGGTTAAATGCTGAAATTGTTGAATTTAAGTAGTTTGGATTCGTCAAATAAAATGTAATAGAAATAACAAGTTTTAAATGCAAGGATTAATTTAAAAAATCATAGTTTATTAACATTCATGACCAGCGGCTTTAAACTGTTTTCTATCAAGAACGAGCTTTGCACAATTTATAGCGGCGATAAAATCGCAAATTCAATTGCTCCAGCATTCGTAATAGATAAGGAATGAAATCCATTATTACCGAGTCTAACCAATCGGTTATTAGCAGGCACAATGTTGATTGGATCCACTATTAGCCAGTTTGCAAGCAAATTGCTTACTTAATTTTAAATCGGGGAGTTCTATCGACGTAACAACAGCAGAGGCAGAATTTGTTGGGTTATTGTTACAGGTCTAGGATTATTCGCAATAAAAGTCGTCGTACACAATAATGTGGCTTCTGCCAATTAATAAAAATAAATCTTTATTAAACAATCAGGCCTCCCAAACCCGTCTGGCCAGGGGACCCGCGGGGAGTGTAGGCCAAATCCTCCGTCTGTCTCCGGCAGATGAGAGAGGGTTATGCTCCTGCAGTGGAGACAAAAATAACCTGATGATGATGATGAAACAGAAACATAATCATCAAATTATAGATGTAGCCCTGGCTCCCAAAATGGGATGTCCCGTGTATCAGGAGCCAGTTCCTTTCATAATCATAATATCAGCCCCAAAACGTAGCTGCACATAGGCCTTCCTAATTTTTTCCTGGAATTTCCATACCTAATTGTCATTTTTGCCACTAATCAAGTGTTCAAACCGGATAGACAAATATACATACAGACGGATAAAAAAGCTTGCTCCTTAGAAACGGTAGATATCCGACAGGGAAGCCAAAAGGAGGGTTATTGTAGACGTATATGTGTTTTGTGTGCGTTTTTTGAGGCATTTGTGTGTCGGGTGTTTTCAGTGTTGTCATTTTTTATATTGTTTGTATTCTTTGTAGATGAAGATTGTTTTCCGTATTAATAATATATATTTTTTAAGATAATGAGCTCACAAAGGTATTACACGTACTCGACACTAGGCTACCACCACAGTGCTATCAGACAAGTTTTATTGTTTCTTCAAACTACACCTAACCCTAAAATTACAAGCAACATTTTATGGGTATACCCATTTTATAGTTAATACGCTACAAAACCAACCCTATGCTTTATATTCCCGTATTCTCATATCTGAAATGTAATAAAATAGTTATTCGACGGAAAATCTTGACGACATGGCTTTAAAAGTGAATCCAAAAGAATTATATTGAGGGTTGCCAGAATTATTATCTTTTCTTTGTCTCGGTTAGTCGAAAAAGAGACAATACGTTCACTTATTATTATCGATGATCCAATCACTAACAAATGTGCTACATACTCACACACATTTACACAAACACAAACGCTACATAGACACAATACTCACTTATTACACACTACTCACACACTTTCTTCGAAATCTCTCGGTATTTCAAGTGATTGGATAGGAACACTTAGGTAATGAAGTAGTGATTAAGTTATAATTATATACAGGATCTTTCAAAACCTTTCAGGATCTTTTACATAAACTTTGGTAGTTACAAATACACACGGAAAACCAATTGGCAGGCTGAAACAATCAAATTTGATTACATAACATTTTGCTTTTAATTATCTAGTATTAGAGAAAAACGATAAAAGTGTAGTCTTAATAAAAAAAAATTATTGTTATATTCCATAAACAAAAAGAAAAGAACGGAGCAAATTACTGTAAGAACGATAATATGATACCTACTTATTATAAAAAGTGTTTAAGTAGTTTTTTATTATTTTACTCTGCAAATTTTAAAATATAAAATATATAAAAGAAACTGTACTACAGGCGAATTTAATACCGAAGGCCTTCTCTACGAGTCAAGGTTTGCAATTTTAGCGTATACAAGAGTTATAGTTAATTTTTAACACCTTATATGTTATCAAAAACATGATAAAACTTTATTTAACAAAATTCGGACTATTTCTCCCTACGTACAGACGAATTGTCGACGCTAAAGAAATAAATCGACACCTGTAAATATTTAGCTAAATTTTGTTTTTATCACAATCGAGTCATCATATACTAATTATTATGCTGCTCCCTGAATTTTAAGAGAAAGAAGTTTTGATTTTTTCCTTTTACTATTGACACTAGATTTTGATAAAAACAAAATTGACCAAAATTTTTGTTGGTAATGTACCTGGAAGGTATCGAAATAGCTCTATTTGATGCACGAGTAAGTACGCCTAAATTCAATAAATTTTATTTGTCCTCTAATGTTCATTACATTAGGGGTATTTTCAATGTATAACATTTTCAGCCGTAATACTATACTATCACTAAAACTGATATGAAACAGATAAATAAAACATAACATATGCCGTTAAAAAGACCCATAAACTTCAGGCCCTTGGACTAGGGTATGCTTCTCACGTTTGACAATATCTTGGAGATGCTACATTTTTTATTATTTTACGTAGGTAAAGAAAAACCAAGAAATCTGTGTACAAGAATATAAAGGATGTTCTTAGAAATTCACCACATATAGTATTTGCCTTCGGCACAGGCAAGTCACCGACTCGAATATCAAGTTTTATATGTCCTTTATTAGCATTTAAACAACTATATATGCCATTATAATATTTTGTACACAAGTGTAAACTTATCTATAATCAACTTTACCGGGTGTGAGTGAGACAAGGCAGTAAGAGCGAGAAGGGCAAAATAAGTTAAAAAGTAATAAATAAGTTAAATAGTTGTGTAAAAAATATTTAATAACAATTGCCTCGTTGGCTTCAATCGTCTCGTTGATCTTGTGGCTTTGTCAGTTGACTCTAGCTCCAGAAGGTCTTAGGTTCGATTCCCACTCAACGTGGTACAATTTTAAAAAGTTGGTTCCGGTCTGGATGTCATATTCATGAATTATCCTATCCTTGTTTAATTTACATAGCACAGGAGAAAGCCCTAGTTTGGAATTAGACAAGTGTATGTATATGTATAGGTATATATATTATTATATTAATAACATAACTATAATAAACATACATAAATACATACTGAGTGAGATAGATAATGCCCTTTTAGTTCTGTCTTGCGAAATTTTTTATTCCAGTATCGAGGTAAATTAGCTGTGTATATACATAAATACATACATACATACATATATATTGCTCATGCCTTGGTCCCAGAGAGGTAGGCAGAGACGATGGATCGCCACTTTCCGCGATCCTGACACACCTCACTAGCCTCCCTCACTCACCTTCATCAACCTTTTATTCTTCTCACTGTGTATATAACGTATGTCTAGACGGAGGTGGGGGTCTTATAACCATAAGTACTTACTCTTACATTATAGAATGACATCAAGTATACATCTGGGTAATACGATGACGTCACTGATATTTTTGCGAAAGAATTTGGATATTAGCGATTTCTTACATCAAAATCGCACCATAAGGGTACGATTTATCATTTTCGTGTGGAACTATAAACTAATTAAACTGAAGTATAATAATAGGTACATAATATATTATTTTAGTTATAAATAATTTTACCTATATTGACATTTAGTAAGGACATTTTTTGTAACGCAGACAATTCGAGATTTGTACTTACTGAGAAACAGGTAAGTACTCGTAATTTGCATTTTAGGTGTTTAAGAGAATTAGACAATTAGCGTTTAGGTAATCCGCGCCGAACCAACATAAAGATTTATTTAAGTCAAAAGCGAAATTGCAAATGCACAACAGAGGTCGTTCGTTACCTACTTGTTATATTTAGATTCCGTCTTGTGAAAAGTTTACCCCTTGCGTTAGACTTGCGCCCTGTACAAAAATATACGCGCTTTTATCATAAGTCGCGTACATTAGGGAAATGGGTGGCGCGAGTAGGGTGAAATATGCGAGGGCGTTGACCCCGTTGGAGAGATGGGACAACTTATTCCATGCAATTTGTTTTGACGGCTCTTAAGAAATTCCATATGGAAAGAAAATGCGTGAAGTTAATTTTGTAATGTGAGAACACCCACGCGACTTTTTATAAGGACCACTTTGCAATGCGGTGGTAAAATGAAGAATATTATATGGTCTGAACCGAACAGTGGTATGATATTTGCCATTTATCAAAAGTTACCAAAGGAAGTCGCATATTGGGCTCGATTCTGAATTCTTAAAATTTGACAGCACTAAAACTGTTGCTATCCTTGTCACACAATATTATGAAGATAAAGACGAAACTAATTTTAGCGCTGTCAAATTTTAAATGTTAGCCTTCAGAATCGAGCCCATTGTGTACTACCTATGTTGTTGCGTAAATAATATCTAAAAAGTAATCAAAAGTGTTTATTGATGACTTGATGAGTCATTAATAAGCGAAACACTTTTTTCAAAAATTATTTAAAGATAAGGTAAAATATTTAGCTAAGGTACAATATACTCGTACCTACCATTTTTTTTTTCAAAGATGATACTATGATAATAATACCTAAAAGTTTGACCGCCTCACTGGCCCAGTGGTTTGGTAATTTGACTCGAGCGCCAGGGTTCGTCGGCCAGCGGTCGGGCTAAATGTTATATTTGTGAATTGTCCTCCTTATTCAATCCCCATAGCACCGGAGAAAACCCTCGTTTGGAATTAGACAAGTGTGTGTTTAAATGTAATAATTATATGTAACTGTTGTTCTTGATGAAATCCGAAGCAGACAGTCTAAAGAAGAGGTAGGCTAATATGGTTTCCATTCTGACAGGTATTTCATAGACTTATGCTGAATGATTTAAGGTAATTTTATTCACTAAATAAAGCGGCCCATATCAATTTCCCTCGCATGTTTCCTCAGAGCCAGACAACATTCATCTTGCGCATACAGGGCGACGTCAAAATTACAAATTCAAATATTATTTCAAGCGAAAACTTCCACAAATCCATTTTGCACGAAAGCTTTCTTTATGATGCGTCAGACCACCCTGTAGGGTGGTGTTGCCTAAACAGAAGGTATAAGTTTGTTTTTATTCAAAAAAGATATCGGAGTGGGGAACCTCGTACCTATCAAAATCATCAAATCATTTTTTTTATATCAGACTTTGTCCATATTGTTAATTGTTAGTAGAATCTTCTTATACCACATCCTTTACACTACATACAAGCGAACATATTAATATATCTCCTACTATTAATACAGGCACACGTTTGTCATCATCATCATCAGGTTATTTTTGTCTCCACTGCAGGAGCACCAGCCTCTCTCATCTGCCGGAGACAGACGGAGGATTTGGCCTACACTCCCCGCGCTGGCCAGACTGTTGGAGTTGGAGTGGTCCTGTTCTACTCTACCGGAAACCACAAATAATAATAGGACTGGCTGCTGCACCCCAGTGCGGCCAAGAGAGGAACAAACGTTGTACGTCAACAACATAAGTGCTTCTCTTTCTAATTGAAAGTGTCGATCTATCGCACCAGCCCTGTTATGCGTGCATTCTGCTGTGTTTTGCGGGAGACGATAAACTGGCGGGGGGGAAGAGGGTGGGGGTGAGTGTCGCTTCTCTACGTAGTAATATTTACTACTCTCTGCTTATACTGTATTACTTAAATTAAAATTAAGTCTTTATATTACAAAATTACATTTTTTCACAATTATCAATTTATAAAAAATTGCCCGCGATTTCGTCCGCGTGGACTACTTAACATCACAAATTAAGATGTATTTCCCGTAAGAGTCTATCCTATGTCCTATTCCAGGACCTAACCTATAGGCATGGTACGTGTGCCAAGTTTCATCTCGATCCGTCCAGTGGTTGAAGAATGATTGAGAAACAAACATCCATTATAATATTATATACTTAGTGGGATATAAAGTAAAATTTTAAACTTTTGCTCATATTTATTGGAAGTCATAAAAAAATACTTTAAACTATATTAAAAGCCGCTTTCTATAGACTCTGTGCACATCCAGCGGACGATTCGCAGCGGAAATCCGCTTTATTCCAAGGGGCAGCACAGCGGTCAAACCGCTCGCTCACCGTTCACACTGAAAATAATAAAGACTAATTTGGCTTGTCGCCGCAGACGATACGATTCGCAAGCTCGTAGTGGCGTTAGCTATCCGCCGCGATTGCGCATTTTGGCGGACGGCTCGGTGTTTTATGTGCATGAATTTAATTTTATTTACTTAATAGAAACATTTTAATAGCAATTTTTATTTATTTACAAGTTTGTTTCACATTCCATTGAATAAGTTCGCATATTCGATGGGAAACGTCCCATCACCAAATTACACAGAATGTGGCGTGGTGGAGGACGCCTACCACGTATTGGTGGAGTGCGTCCGGAACGAGTCGTACAGGAGGCAAATTTTTGAGATTGAGATGTTTTTGCAAGTTGGTGGCTGTAACAGTGTCTTGGCCTTTCCTCTGTCAGTTTTGGCTGTGAAATTGTATAAATTATATAAAATTGCTATTAGAAATAGACATAGTCATGTTTATGACAAAGCTCTTTAAATAAAGATTAAAAAAAATTGTTTCAAAAAATTCAGGGCAAAAAGAGATTTCACATTTTTATAATATAAATACGATAACTCAGCTACTTGCACAAAATTGTGATTAAACAAATATGTTAACATAAAATTAAACAAATAAACCATACCCTAACTATAAGGTGGCCGGAAGCGGCTGGATGTGGAGGGCAGAGGACCGGGGTGGTGGCGTTTTTTTCTCCTTTAATTCAATTCAATTACTCTTTATTGCACATAAATAAAAGATACAATAATAAAATAACTTACATATGTATATTTAGGGGGTCTTATCACTAAAATCGATTTCTTCCAGACAATAGTTGGGTGAGGATAAGAATAATAGAAAAATGTAGGTTGTGCAGTTAAATAAATAGAACAGTTAAAGAAAACACTCCACACTATTCCTTCTGATTGACATCTGTTTTTTATGCAAACAATCATAGCAATATAGGTACTTACTCAGACTATTTAACGGTACAAAGCAGTGTAAGGTACGTGAGAACCAATTGGGCGTCTGCATCGTGCGAGGTGCGAACCCAACGGAGGCGTAAGGTGTCAACTTTAATTGGTGCTGTATTTCAAGCCAAGGCAGAGTTCGTGCCCGTGTGCATCCGGCTTCAGGTAGAGTCGCAGTGCACGCGTCGAGCGACAATCGCCGCAACGTTTGTCGCCTTGCGTCGCGACAATGTACTGTCACGCTTCTGGGTGTCGCTTATAGTTAGCGATAATTATTATCATTATTATCATGGATCCACATTTATATCAATCCGACCGACACTTAAGCCAACCAAATATTCAGGTGACATTTAGCATCGTCGTCAAACTTTTCTCTGAATAATTACGTAAGGAAATACTTAATTGCTTAAAACTTCTACTTATAATAGCAGCGTTGAAACTTGAGTATATATACGATATAATGTTAAAGTAATCCAAATGATATTGGATAGAAAACTATATTATAAACAAGATTTTTTGTTTTAAGAACAGTCAATTAACTCGACAAATTCATTTTGCAAGCACTTTATTATCTGAATCCTTTTTAAATAGAATAAAACTGCTGACTATCGCTTTCAATCTGGACCCAACCTTAGCGTGAATTTTAGCGTGCAATATCAGGGGTTCTATTGTTCGATTTGGAGTTCCACCAGGCGGGTGCGTCTAATTGGATGGATTGCTGAGGGCTGGTAACTAAGATACGTGAAAAGGGTTCCATATATTTCAATACTATTTTCTTGCTATTTTATTAAAACCAAGAATACCTATAAGAATAGTTTCCTACGACTATGTTTGTCTCCCAATAGAAAGGAAAATATCCTCAACTGAATTTTATTTTGAGACAGTAGAAAACCAATCTTCTAGCGAAGCCTTTCTCACATACATCTGTCTGTCCACTGGATAACTACTGGACAGATTGAGCTGAAATTAGGGGGTGGTAGTTTTAGGAAATATCTGCTTTTCAGTCATAAATGTTAATTGAGGCAACTCGCACATTTTAGCCGTGTGGTTCCCTTTTTAGAATAGGGCCATCTCCAATCTTCCCGTGGCTGTCATCAAGGCTTCTAAGGGATTGCACCGGGGATGGGCAGCAGCGTTCTCCAGTGTATATTAAGATCCGCCAAATCCGTCTGTCAAGCGTGCTTATTATGGCAAATCCCCCAATGGACTGGAAATGCAATGGAGTGGCATTCTACAGGGGACTTCGGTTCAGTAGTGGACGTTATTCGGCCGATGATGCCCACTTTACTGACTTGTTTATCGTCTCAACCAAAAATTCTACAATTAAGACAAATTTCGGAGACTCAGTAAAAACTTACCAAAAGCTTATTCATTTCTTAAGCTTCCGAATTCCAATTCCCGGTACTGTCGTTGACAGAATCCTGTTTCGATATCTCCTGAAAAGGAGCGAACACAGGTGTGTTGATAGACCAATTCACAAATCCAATTATCAACTTATAATTAACTAATTCTCAATCACTGGTGTCGTTTATCGCGATATTCTCGAGTTCAAAGCGACCATAAGAAATTTCGTTAGACTCAATTAAGACGCTCGAGGACCGAGTAAATATTTCAGTGTTACTTCGAAAGCTATTTATGGGCCTTCTAAGGCTTAATTAAGGCCTCTTTGATGTTCAATCTGTTACTGGAAACCCGGTAATTGCACGCCGCGTAGAATTTTTGCTTATACACAAATAAGTGACGCTGATGAGGAACGTTTTGGTAAATAGGGAAAATGAATCACATCATAATGTTTGCCTTACAAATATATTGTTTGTATCACAAATTAATGTTTATTATAAAAGATACCTTGATAAGACTATCTTTGAGAATTGAAACCCTTTTAGAAAAGAGCCATTAAAAAAGTTAACTTAGAAATGAAATACGTGTAATGAGCTCTATAGTAGTCGATTTCTCGACCGATGTAACACCCATTTTCATTTTGGTTTGAAAGAAAGAAACAAAACATATTTATTGACTAACACAACATATTTAACATTATATACACAATCATTGGGCCAGATTCTGAAGGCACACATTTAAAATTTGACAGCGCTAAAATTGGTTTTGTCTTTATCTTCATAATACTATGTGACAAGGATAGCAACAATTTTAGTGCTGTCAAATTTTAACGTTGTGCCTTCAGAATCGAGCCCATTATCATTATTATACACATTATTAAATTACATAAAATTATTACATTATCTTAAAATTAAGGGGTGGACGATGTTGTCCAAGTGAGATGTCCCCAACTTAGCGAAGTGCTGCACCCGGAAGGTGCAGCGCTGGTTTTCTATTGGGGCCTGAGCTAGGGTCTCACAGGTTGTGAGGTTTGTGGAATGTGTGTGTATTTGGAAGGGTGTGTGATAATGTGGAAATGTATATAAATGTTTATACATAAGCATAACAGAATAGGTAACTTAGGTAAATAGGTAGGTTGATAACTTTCTAATCAATGTCTTCTTTCATTGGTTCTCTCAAATCGTTCCACATACTGTCTCCAAGATAATGTGTGCTGTTTCTGCAATATCTCACCCGTAATCACCACTGCATTAAATACATTCCTGAGGCTCTCTACTTCCCCTCTCTAAGTTCTACCAAGCCTTAATCTCACATAACATATTAGATTAACTGTTTATCACCATTACTCTTGCCGGTTCCCCTCGCTGACATACAGCAGCTAAAGCTACTAATCCGCGACCACACAAAAACTTAATTAACCAAAATGTATATACAATATGGAAGTGTATAAACAAACAGCCACCACAAAGTCACTCCCTTCTCCCTAGGGACTTTATACGGTGATACTATTTCGTGTAATGACTCCAAAATGAGGATACACCTCCCTGCAATATATGGGGTGTATTACCAGAATGAGTTAAATCTAGAAGTGGTACTATCGATGTACAATGTGCGGTGTAACATCTGTAAGAAGCTGTATTTTAAGCTAGATCTTCCTGAATATTAATATTTATAAGGCCGCAGCTTGCATATTTACTTTATAACCGACTTCAAAGAAGGAGGTCCTCAATTCGACGGTATGTTTTTTTTGTATGTTTGTTACGCGATTACTCCGCCAATTCTGAATAGATTTTAATGGTTCGTTTTTAGTTTGGTAGATTACTTCAGAGGTAGTCCCATATAAAGTTTGTCGAAATTCATTCAGTGCCTTTTGAAAAATCAACAAAGACACAAATATAGGCGTAGTATATACCTACATAGACGACATGATAGTTTGAGGTTCCTTTAGCCTTAGATTATATATTTCTTTTAGTCTGGTCTTTCAGCAAAAGTTGAAATGAGGACTTTCAATCTTTTTTTAACTGTCATTAGCCAAGAACAAAGAAGAAAGAAGAAATAATTCAAATATGAATGAATGAATAAATATGCTTTATTGCACACATGTCACAGAGAATACGTACAAACTTAAACTAAAAAGTAGAAAATAATATTTTAATTACATCAAAGCAAAGAGCATTAAAGGACAATCAACGAAATTATTGATACTTATATACCTATTTATTACAATTTATAATAAGTTATTTTTGGAGTCGGTGCCAATAAAGCATAATGGAATAAAGCATATTTATTCATTCATTTATATTTGAATTAGGTATCACCGTCTTCTGGGTAAGCGCGCTCTACCTTAGGCCTCAATCTCACTAATTTTCAATTAGGTAAGATTGAAGTCAAGCGTAAACCCATCATGAATAAAAAAAAAATCTCATAAATATTCTCGACGCTCACTTATCACTTTTAAATTATCTAAGGAGCAGTGCTCGACTGATCTCTCTATGTGCGTGTATTTCACTCATGCCAGCTCCTTAATTCATACACGTCACGTATCAAGGCAGGCGCTGGGCCGTGCTCGCGATCGAGAAACGCGAACGCAAAATGAACTTCTGCATTAAAGTATCGCTTCCGTTTCTTATTATGTTAAAAGGGGCAGGTACTTATTGTGTTATCTTAATTTTGTTTTGAAAATTTCAAATCGTTTTCTTTTGTATGCTACGTTTTACCTACCTTGCGTTCAATAAAAAAATCTTTTTAAAACATCTTGTGAACAATTATAATCCATATATAGTTGCAACAGGAACGGGCAGCAGCGTTCTCCTGTGTATATTAAGATCATTACTGCGATCACCAATCTGCTAAGCGTGGTGATTATCACAAATCCCCCAATGGACAGCTCACCAACAGTCGAATTCTATTAGGGAGGTTTGTGTTCAGCAGTGGACGTATTTCGGCTGATGATAATACATTTACAAAAAATCTTTGTCATATTATCGGTATTCAAATAAACAGTTGAAATTAATATTTTCACTTAATTTTTTTTGCTATAATCCTAAGTTGGTGGAATACTTATTGGGTTTGTTATTTAAACTGACTCAATAAGTATTCCACACATCTTCATAACTCCTCAAACTATATTTTCCAAGATAATATGTAATTGAATTCAAAATTCGCACTTGTGCTGCCCTCTGCACTCCGAGCACGCACGCTCCCGTAATAACCCCCCTTAATATGAATATTTGTCTCAATGAAAATGGAATTATGACTCGAATACACCCCCCACACTCAGTTATGGGTCACACGATTTATGTTCCACATCTGGAATTCCACTTGTGGAATTTTTCATATAGTATGTTATTGTTTTAAAATGCGAGGGAACTCCAGCATATTTTTTATTAAAAATAGAAAAATGGTAGGTTACGTAATGGTAAACGTAAACGTGGGCATTTTAATGCAAAATAGGTTAATCTTGGAAACTACTGAAAAGAATTTGACGGCGTTTTCACTGTTTAATAGTTTTGAGTTTGGGACACAATCTGGTATAAGTTATATATCTCAATAAAATTTCAGGAGGGTCATTTACAAAAAGACCTCTCATTTCATATCATTTGTATGACAGCATAGTTAAACATTACTGGTCAATCAAAAACATGACAGAGAGGGACAGAAACGTTTAAAAGCTCATTTACGTTTTATTTATTTCTACAAGTCTCGATTCAAAAAGTTCGTTATTCGATAATTAGTGGCCCTGTATTAGATCGGTCATCGTTGACAATGTCAGTATCCAAGTTGTTCAGGAGTACGTCTACCTAGGACAGACAGTTGGGTAGGATCAATTTCGATAGGGAAGGAGACAGAAGAATGCAGTTACGCTGGGCAGTATTCTGCGTCAAGTCTTCACGTCGCCCATTCCACAATGTTTAAAGACAAAAGTCTTTATTCAGTGCGTCCTGCCTACGGCGCGGAGACGTGGACACAGACGCTGGGCCTGATCCCAAGTTTCAAGTCCCTCAGCGAGCTATGGAAAGGGCTATGCTCGGGGTATCTATGAGGGATATGATTCGTAATGAGGTTTCAATTGACGTTTTAACGTGGTGGGAAGGGAATGAGGAAGGAAAGAACGAAGGGGGTATGGAAAGAGGGAATGGGAGTCTGGAAAGGGAATATCTCCTGCCAATTTTTTTTAAATAAAATAAATCTCATTACTTCTTGCACAATATTAAAACATAAAAAATATAAAGAATTATAAGATAATCTTTTAATTCATGATAAACATGAAGAATATCAACTTTAAAAAAAAAACATTAATTCTGCGGTCCAACGGGCGGAACCGCCATCGGCACGCTAATTTTATGTATATAAATATTTTCAATGCATAACCAGATTAATAGATTTCTTTTAGGATTTAGTAATACACTAGTTGTTGCCCGCGACTTCGTCCGCGTGGACAACTTAACATTACACATCATTATGTATTACTAAATCCAAGTCGGGGGCAACAGCTAGTATGAAATATTTATTATTATTATATTAGTACAGACTGTTTTATAAGAGTGTTATATAATTAGGTAATGGTGCACTACGAGTTGAGGAAATCCAAAATTATCTTCGATGATTGCAAAAAAACCGGAAAACATTTTAATCCTATGGTTTAATAAAGTTATTTCTATTTCTAAAGAAAAACTGTATTTTTGGATCAGTTTGCATAAGATATTAAGGGGAGATGTTTGTTTAAGGCGAGATCAAATATTTGATCGAGAATTTATTGACATTGTCGAGTTAGTACGTAATATTTGATACACTTATTTTTAATCTTTAAATTTTAGCTACATCTATATAATGTACTCTAAAAGTTTTTTTTATTACAACTGCGATTACACTTGACATAAATTTGACTTGATAGTAAGTGACGATGAGTCTAATCTGAGCGCGTTTACCCAGAAGATTCACCTTCCTATAAAAAGATCCGAGTCGTACTTGAAAATGAAATACAACGAAAATCTAAATACAGACAATGTTAAGACATTTAAAAAAGAAATATTTAAATTTCTAAGTGATAAACCATATTATTCCGTCTCCGAATTCTTTAATGATAATTTTTGAAATAACTAATTAATGATCCGAGTTACTAATGCGTTACGTTTTTCTACAATTAATTATGATTTCATGACATTTTGATTTGAATTACGTTATCCTACTTATTTGACTGTTTTGTTTTGTGTATATGTGGGAGAAATTCTATAAAGAGCTTTATCTCTATATTACTTGAGTGTGATTTTATCTCTCCCGCCCTCACCCCTTCCCCAGAAGAATCGTAGTTATTCCTGTTGAATCTAGAATGAGTTTCTTTTGGCTATTGTTTATTGGTACACTTAAATAAGTGTACCAATAAACAATAGCCAAAAGAAACTCATTCTAGATTCAACTTTGGCTATTGTTTATTGGTACACTTATTTAAGTGTACCAATAAACAATAGCCAAAAGAAACTCATTCTAGATTCAACAGGAATAACTACGATTCTTCTGGGGAAGGGGTGAGGGCGGGAGAGGGGTTTCTTTTGGCTATTGTTTATTGGTACACTTAAATAAGTGTACCAATAAACAATAGCCAAAGTTGAATCTAGAATGAGTTTCTTTTGGCTATTGTTTATTGGTACACTTATTTAAGTGTACCAATAAACAATAGCCAAAAGAAACTCATTCTAGATTCAACAGGAATAACTACGATTCTTCTGGGGAAGGGGTGAGGGCGGGAGAGATAAAATCACACTCAAGTAATATATGCAGCTTTAACTACAGCAAACCTTTAGGACCTGTAAAAGGTGCCTCCCCTCCACTGACTAATAAATGGTAATAATTACTCCAGAGTGGCGGCTGTCATTCTAAAGTATGACCAGGGCGCCCTAGGGCACTGCAGCACAAGTTACCAAAGTAATTGCCTTTGTTAAGGCAACAGTCTGAAATGAACTGAGCCTATTAGTTGTTTGTCAATTTTTGAAACGAATTTTAATATTCTCCGGCTAATTAGTTCAGGTAATTTGTAACTGTGAAAAGGGATCAACAATTAAATGTTGTGTGGTTTGTTTTCAACTTGTTTAAAACGCGAACTAAGTATTATTAACTTAATTGGTATGTGAAAACGTAATTAATGTTGTATTGTTCTGTGCAAATAAAAACATTTTTAAGTTTAAAAATTTGTTTACAAAGCAATATAATGAATATAGTGCCTGAGTTTATTCACGTTGTTTGCAGTTTACGTAAAAACCAAGGCTGGTTTTTCCTGCACTGGGAAATATGTAATTCTTTGAGTATTATTTATAAATTAAACTGTTTTTTCCATGGTAATAAGCAGACGTAGGACTTCTCGGTGCAAGAATATAATTGTCATAGCGATGGACCGTTGTAGCACACCCCTGATTTAAGCACAAGCAGATTTAATCATCTACTAGAATTACAGGAGCACCAACCTGTCAAAGTCAAAGTCGAAATCATTTATGGCATATGAGTACACTTGATACATTTATACACGTCATTTCTTTTCTATCGACTACCGCTTCCTAGGTGTTAGCGATGTGAAGAAGAAACGGCGCAACAAACTTCACGTAACACATCTTTTAAAATCAAGTTTGCATACAATTATATAAAGATTGTGCGAAGCTGAATCAACATTAGTACCAGGCATCTTTGTCATTCAAATAATCGTTTATTTTATAATAGGCTTTCATACAAAAGTTGTTTTTTTAATGTGAATCTGAAACTTTATGTCTGCCATATTTAAGATTTCCTCTGGTAGTTTGTTATAGAAGCGTATACATATATTGCCCCTGCATTTTGTCCATACATTTATGTGTGCGCTTAAACTATCAAGAGAACGACAACGTTATATACGTCAACACGTAATTGCTTCTCTTGAGAGCCGTGATAGTCTGGTTGCCCCTCCCGTACCAATGAGTTTTTCGAAATTTAAGTACGGGTACGGTTTATTTATAAATATCACAGGCTTTTCGGTGAAGGGAAACATCGTAAGGAACCTGCATATTCCAAAAAATAAATTCTAAGGCGTATGTGAAGTCCACCAAATCGGCTTGGGGCACCGTTGTTGTGGTCAGGGGTTTGGCACAAGAGATCCTGAAGGGTCGCAGTGTCGCCAGGTCTTCCTGGCCCCCTAACAAGATAAGTGCTTCTCTTGCTAGGTAAGGGTCGCTTCTTGACAAGTAATATTAGTTATCGACGATATTACACTACTACATTACATTACATGCCATATTATACTGAGTGAGACGCGCTCTTTTATCAATCACTAGTCTCTGCCTCGAAAAATTATATCTCTATAAGTAATATCCACATGTTACTACTGCATATACAAAACACTAAGCTGACGAGGCGTCAGAGAAAAACAGAAATAGCTTCTCACATACAATATTTTTTTTACAATACAATGTTTTTTTTCTGATAATATTCTATCATATTCTAAGTCGGGAATCACACAGCTACCGGAAACCAACCATACTGCTGGTACTAGTTCTGTTATGAATGATAAAATTCCATTGATATTTACGTAATGAAAAGTAAGAGAAATCAAAACGTTCCATAAAAAAACCACAAACTTACGTCACCGCAATAAAAGTTACGACGTTCATAATTTAATAGAACAATAGTCACTTTCTGGCAAAATTTCTTTATAACAACACAGTTTGTGCACGATTTCGTAATCATAATACTCGTAACTACAGTACTTAGTGACGTCGTCGGGTCTATTTCACCTAATTTTGTCTCTAGACAGTGTTTGACGACAATGTCTTAAAACACAACAAGTCATGGTGAAAAATTGGTTAAATCGGTGTCAAAACAAATGATAGTCTAACATCGACGCCCGATTCTCGCATTTATCGCATTAATGTGTAGTTCAGCGAAGTATACCCTCTTCCTATAAATAATAATTTATATATAATTTTCCACAACTTTCACAGGTCCAATAAATGACACCACACAGGTGCTCCGCGCTCAGCGTTTCCAGATTTTTTTTTTGCCAAGTCGGGATTTTAAAAAAACGTATATAATCAAATGTTTTTGAATAATTATCTTTTTATTTGAGTTCATATTACGTTTACGTGACAATAGATAGCAAAAATATCCATAGACAATGTATTTTAATAAAAATATGATATTTTACCCCTTTTTGATTTTACCCCATTTATGATATTATACCCGCCCGCGCTTTCTCAGTATGCTGCACGCACGGACGAGTTATTCCCGAAAAGCGGGACTGAACCTGTCCCGCGCGGGATATTTAATTTTGATTTAAAATCGGGACGTCTGGCAACGCCGCGCTCCTCATCCAGCCCAGACAAACGATATCAAATATTGTTAGGAACTTTTGGTAATGGCGAAGTATCATTTAATTTAATTTATTCATTCTCAAACCTACGGCTAGTTAACAAAAATATATAGGTAATAAATACAGTATAATATAAATTAAACATTAGCCACAGATTTCTAATACATAAACATAAAAATTATTGTATAGGGTAATAAAATTAGATAAAAGTAGGGAGGTACAGAAAAAAGATAATTAAATAGACATTTAAAACAGAAAAGAAATAAATTAAATACAATCTGCGCGTACAATCGTCATCATCGCAATGGGAGTTGAGTGCGTGAACGTGAGGAGCTCATAATTGCAATTTATCTATTACAATTGTGTAACTGCAAGCTTGATCATCGCTGGACATATGCCTTCCCCAAGGAATGACACCATACAGTTTCCGCCCCCCGCATCCAACCAAACGAACCAAGCCGATTATTGTTAGGAACATGTGGTAACGATGAAGTATCATAATTGCTATTTATTTATTACAATTATAATTGCAAGCCTGTTCATCACTGGACATAGGCCTTCCCCAAGAAATACACATGTTCTTCGCTCTCCTCATCGAGCCCAAAGTCGATTATTGTTAAGAACATCTGGTAATGATTGAAGTGTCATAATTGAAATTTATGTATCTCGACACAATATATAACGAAACCTAAACACGTCTCGAAATGTTTTGAGATGCAAATTACTGGTTATCGAAACAACTTCCTGACTGATGTCTCGGCCCGCGCAAATGCACATAATGACTAATATTTCACATTTATGTCGCTCGAAGGCTGTGCTCTAAAAAAACCTAATTATCCCCAACGAAAGTTGGCGAGCGCTCGGAACCAAGCTGTGATTACACGATCATAAACTCGACTCCGAATTACTGTGTTTCCAGTCAAATATTTTCGAAATAATCGACAATTTACTACCTTCAATTATGGCTATCATCGTTTAAATTGTCGACTGACAATGGAATGGGAGACGAAGCGATAAGTGCAATGAAGTTCTGATTTAAAAATGTCTATTGTTGATACTTTAACCGGCTAACACCACATAGGAAGTTACGTAAGGAACGGATTTTGATAGGTGTTTGTGAAGAAATAAAAATAGATACTTAAATTATGTCATTGCCAGGGCATTCTACAAGTATGTTCAACTTTTAAATTTGGTTCAATAGTTTTTTAAGTTACTAGACGGACAAACAGTTTTTGGTTTCATAGTCCTGGGTGCATTAATCTATTCGGTTATGGTATTAAGGCTAAATCATTCTATTTTGTCAATTTCTGATCAATTTAGCGCATGTATCTTTATGTCTCTAAGCTTACACAACTAGAACTACCCTTGACTTCTTGAATGTCGGCCCCGTAGCCTAGTCAGTAGTACACCTGCCTGCGAAGCTCGGGGTCGCGGGTTTGAATTCCGCCCAGGGCAAACATTCGTGTGATGATGTATTTATGTATTTATGATATACATACATAAATACATAATATAGCAGAATATTATGTATTTATGTATGTATATCAGCTGTCTGATACCCATATTACAGGCTCTGCCTATTTTGGGATCAGGTGGCAGTGTCCGAAATGTCCCCACATATTTATTTATTTACTTCTCGCACGCAACGTCTCTCTGACAGATAATAAGTCAGTCACTATACTTTTGATGGTAGTAAGCTATACATAACTTTATAGACAACGTATACAAGTCATTCGGGTTAAATTTCAAAGCGCAACCCATTTAAAATCACTTTATTGCTTAGCCTGGCATGATAAAGACAATAAATTTACTGTAAGCGCGAATGTTGCGCATGAGTCCCCGTAAATTTGGACTTTCCGCAGTATCTCCTGCCGCAATTCGTCCGCGGGCGAGGCGTGCGCCATAGATTAATTCTTATTCGGAAATATATGGAAAGAATTCTTTTAGTTTTTTAACTCACCGATACTCACAGGGTTACCATAATTCATAACAAATATAAATGAAAAACAGTAGCAATTAGAGGCTTAAAGTTTTTGGAAAGAAGTCACTAACTGCTGTGGTTGTTCTCAAAGTCAAAGTCAAAGTCAAAATCATTTATTGCATATGAGTACACTTGGTACATTTATACACGTCATTTTTTATCGACTACCGTTTCCTAGGTATTAGCGCTGTGAAGAAGAAACGGCGCAACAAACTTCACGCAACACATCTTTTAAAAATCAAGTTTGCATACAATTAATAAACATTTTTTTTTTACCAGGCATCTTTGTCATTCAAATAATCGTTTATTTTATAATAGGCTTTTCTTACAAAGTTGGTTTTTAATGTGAATCTTAAACTTTCTGTCCGTCATATTTAAGATTTCCTCTGGTAGTTTGTTGTAGAAGCGTATACATTGCCCCGTGAACGATTTGCTGACCTTACTTAGTCTTAACCCTGGTAAAACCAGTTTCAACAAGTCTCAAACAGTGCTTCCTGCAGTAAGCGGACTAACGCTATGTGAAAGGATTGGCAAGGTAAGACACATCCTCATCTGTCGCAGAAACGATGGCTGTTGGAGAAGATAAGTTCTGGAGTAGAGACCGCGGGTCGGCATGCGCAGGGTGGGACGGGTGTGACGCTCCGCGGCCAGATGGACCGATGACCCGAAGAAGGTGCCTGGAAGCGACTGGATACGGAGGGTGGAATACCGAGTGTGGTGGCGTTCACTGGCGAAGGCAGACTCCCGAAACTCCATACAAGCGAACTAGTATTAAAGGCGCACCAATCTGTCCGTGTACGTTTGTGTGTGCGCGTAAACTATACAGAGAGGGACAGCGTTATACATGAACACATAAGTGCTTCTCTTTCTAACCGGCTGCGTACTACACGCAATAGTAACTGTTGCTCTACGTAATAATAACTTTTAATAAGCGTATAACTTATTGTTTGCTATTCGAGGGTAGGTTAGGTAACAGGTTCCCTACATTATACTTTAATTTCTTAAATCACATCCTTTTCGTAAAATTACTTCACGATGTAAATTTTCAGAATCTCCACAACTGACACCCTTTAACTGAGACGAAGTACACGAGCTGGGGTTTAACGAGGTATTGTCAATAAATTGACGAAGACAACGTCAAATTAAATGCATCGACATGCTACGGATCCCCCCGTAGGTCGTAGTCGGTTAGGGCTGTCAGTACCTCAGGCAGAGAATACTAAATGTTACCACGTAAAGACAGCGATACTTACCACCCGGCAGTTTATCGTTGCCCGAAGATTAGAGCACAACTAGCAGTACGCACTACACGCTTTCAGTTAGAAAGAGGAACACTAATATTGTTGACGTACAACGTTGTCCCTGGGTGCAGCAGCCAGAACTACTATTATTTATGCGTACACAAAAACGTGTACGCACAGGCTGGTGCACCTGTAGTAGGTAATTAAATCTATTCGCTTATATGGAGTCGAACCATCGAACTTAAATTACGCAGTTCACCTTTGACCTTTAAAAAAGTGCGAAAAATATTTTTTTCGACCATAAATTACCTCTATACACGCAACACTGTACCAATATTGATAAGTTGAATCAATATTCCCACCATCACAGCCCCAGCAACCTTTTTACTAAAACGTACTTACCGATCTCTATATTTCATCCGTTATCCGTAAGGATATTTCATCCTAAACCTCTTAAGCTTAAGACCCACATTTGGTTAAAGTTTTTGGTGAAAAAAGTGTAATGCTTCTTGAGCTAATAAAAGCAACTCGTTTCGCGAACAAAGAGTTATCGGATCCACGATTTTTGGACGCGTTTCAAAAATTAAGGAAAACATTGAGTGTAATGATTTGTTAGTTTAATGTGTAGAGTTCTTAAATTAACATTAAAATATCTGTTAGCTCAGTGGGAACTACTTAAATGAAATACAAACTCGAAACATATGGTTCTTAGGAAAAAATTGGATCCAATGCTTTTCTTGTCGCATCTTTTTCTCACAGATGATGTGTCTTTCAAAGCGAAATTTTTTTTATAACGGCTGTATTGGTCTCTAGAGGAGCCATAACTTTTCTTGTATCTAATCAAATAGACACACTTAAAATACTTTCCATATAATGAGGGTGCAAGACCTAGGTTAAAAGGGTTAGGTATTGGTATACTTAACTGTCATAACTACCCTCACCCAGCTGTCGCATCATCTTAATATGTTAATTATTTTGAGTAGATTTGGAGTATTTATCTGTACTATATAGAACCTGAAGAAGGTTCTATTCTGTGATAATGTAATTTAAACTCTTATGAATTTTTGACGTGACATAATCTATCCCTTTACGTAGGTATAGGTTCTATGCTAACTATGATTGTGCCTATTATAACTACTATATAGTACTCTACAAACTATTGGAATATCAAATTCTCTTATAATATTTTCACAAGAAATCATTTAGATTTAAGTACCGCATTCAGTTTTATGAGATCAGAGATACTTTTGCACGAAGCACGGGTATGCTCAAAGCTGGAATATTGAAGTCTTTGAAAGGTACTCGTTCAATCGGAAGATTCCTCCAACTAAGTTGCCACTCTCATAACTAGAAAGATATGGCATATAAGATTTGAATCTGCCTATATCTAAATGCCTGAGGCATTCGGAATTTTATTAAAACTTCTCCCCTTTGAGTAACTTTTGTTTGATAGAAACGAGTAGCGAACTGAAAGAGGGGTTCCCAATCCCCCCTTCCCCTCCTACTCTGACAATTAATGCCGCCATTTACGAAATTTTATTTCATTTGCGAATGCGAACTCCGGTTATTTGATTATTAATAAAATGAGTTTTATTTTGTTGGCCATTTACATAATTGTTTCATTTTCACTTGCCGTCTGTAGAATCCGATAAAGTCCACGCTGGAATCTCTTAAAAAGAAATTAAACTCTGCTTTGCTTAGCGGCGGTTTTCAGTGTTTTCTTTGAAATTTAATATTGATGCCGCTGAGATTGAATTATGCAAATGTTCAGAAAACAAACTTTGAAGCTTATTTTTTATGAACTGAATCAAAAAGTAGTTAATAGAACACATATAATAATATATATTAATATCTGTTGCAGAACCGACGGAAGTTGGGGCAGACGAGTTCTGGAGTGGAGACCGCGGACCGGCAAACGCAGGGTGGGCCCCCCGCCAGGTGGACCTACGAACTGAAAAAGGGGCCGTAAGCAGCTGGATGCAGAGGGCAGAATACCGGATGTGGTGACGTTCATTGGGGAAGGCCTGTGTCCAGCAGTGGACGTCTAGATGCTGATATGGTGAATATAACACAAGAATGCAAAATGCATGTGGATAAGTTCTAAATTACTTCAAAAAGATTTTTTCCTTGCTGTTATCAATCGTGGTTTTAAAAACAGTTCATGCGGCATTCTTCTGAGTGCTAAGCTGATTCCTTTATAAATTGCCGTAATATTTGTGATGACCAAATGCATATCCATATCATATCCATATAATGCATATGCATATCCATCTCCTCCAGGTCTGCTGGAGCTTCTCGAGCGGCCCATCTTAAAATTCAAAAATACTCCTCCCTGCGTGACCACTTTGAGTTCATTCCTTTTGCGGTAGAGACACTTGGCGCTTGGGCTCTGAAAGCTGAGAAGTTTGCATCGAATATTGGCAAACTTCTGAAGTAAAAGTCCGGCGACCGTCGTGCCAGATCCTTTTTTATCAGTCGCATCAGCCTGGACATTCAAAGGAGTAACGCAGCGAGCATCCTCGGCACTATTGAAAACTCTGCAGAGCTGGAGGAGATATTCTATCTGTAGAGCGGCCCCTCCCATCTTTTCTTTAGCATTAGTATATGTCAAATTATATATTTTTTATATCACCTCTGTTTCCCTTAATAAATTGTATTCACAATTCACAGCATATGACATGATACAACAGGTATCTCGCGTAAACAAAATGAAACTAGACTTTACATAATCAATATTTGAGAAATATAAGTGAATAGTAAAGCTAACAATAGTAACATTGTACATAATCTAGCACGATACCGTTGGAAAGCTAAATAATGTTTTACTCTGAAGGCTGCGCTATAACTCAACTGTACAAATAAATGTCTAGAGACAGACAAACGCAGTGCAAATTGAATATCTGTCAAATTTCATTAGAGGCTTTGGTTGTCAAACAGTCCGAGTGTTGGGACACTATTAAATAGTATAGCAATAGATGAATATGGGTTAATAGAGCAGATCGTAGGTATGAAATGACGCATTAACAAAGAGAGATCTTTGTTAATGCGTCGGAGACGGCCACCGTGAGGTTTTAGTTGATGCAAGTCCGGCGTAACGTACTCGTCCCCCCGAAGTACGTATGAATAGGATTTCACCCCACGAAAAAAAACGTAGCTAAACTGCTTGACAAAAGAAATAGCAGTGCCTGTCTGGTTTTATGCAGATTGGTATCTGCTGTGTTGTTGCTTTACATTTTTTTAATACGTATGAGAAAAATATGTGGTCTGTGGACCCTCATAATAGTGTAAATAGGGATAGATTCTGTTTTTTCCGACGTCTAATGACAATGAAGATTGAAATACAGTGAGTATTTGAGTTCCATCTCAATCTGCCGAAATGCGGTAGATGCTATTACTCAGTAAAAATTCAAGTTTCAAAAATAAATAGTGTCTAAAACTAGGAGGTCATAAACATAATATAACAAAACAGATGTCTACCTCAATCAGAGAAACAGTTCAAAACGGAAAATTCATTTGAAATTGAAACATTTACCCTACATTATGTTAAAACAAGTTGATAATAATTCACTCACTATAACCGGTCGAAAACTGGTTTTATAACAGCTGGTATGGCTATATAAAATAGAAAGGACAGGACATTTTGCAACTTGACCACCTGAGACTGAGACAGTTTCTAAACTGAACTGAATAATTTAAACTGTACAACAACTGATGAGGAAATTGTCTTTGAAATAGTTGGGAGCAAGTTAGAATGCAAACACTTAATTTAAACGCCTACACAAACTACTCTATCTACTTGACAAGTTACAGCTCTTGCAACTGTTTCTCAAATCACAAAAAAAAACATGGAAAAAATATATATTATAAGAACCTTTTCCTCTATAGTCTAAGATTCCTGTGTTTTCCCATGCTATAGGAGCTCGAGGAATCAAGTCTAAAGAGCAGACACCGCAAAATAAATAAAAGTAATAAGAGGGCTGGCTGCTGCACGCAGCGCAATCGAGAGATAGAGAGAGATGTTGTTATACGTCAACAACATTAGTGCTTCTTTTTGTAACTGAAAGCGTGGAACTATTTATTTCAAGGGCGGCGATAGACGTCGCGACATCCTGATCTGGCGCGTTAGAAAACCTATTGAATATGTAAATACTTAAAACACTCTAATTAAATTACGGATTATTAACAATCATAATTTATTATACTACAGACAAGATTCCACCTTCTTTTTTTAGGTTACAGTGTTCTAGAGCAACTTTTTTGGATGTCCTTTGTAGTTGTCGATACGTATTCCATTATCGACGAGTCACCCGGTTCATTGGTTACGTAGTTACCTCGCACATAGTTCGTTACCAGCCGAACACGCCGGTGGAATTGGATCGCATTCACATTTAATAGCCAGTAAACAGCGCTCTACTTCTATATTATCTGTATGGGACCTTTGGAAATAATTCATATATATAGAGCTGTTAATGTACCCCTCAAAAACAAATTATATTGTAATTAAAAATGAATGATTTTACTTCGTTTAGATTGTTAATGTACGAGTTGCATGCAAATTTGCCTTATACAAGAATATTAAATTATATTAAATTACAATTAATTTATTTAATATAATTAATAATTTACAAAAAATTTTATAATGAATTATTCGTTTCATCTGATTTCAATTTTGATTGACATAGCCGATAACACCTGGAGGTAAAACAGTATTAAGTTTATACGTTTAATGCAATGAACGTGGTTGGTCTGTTGCGGCAACATGTCAAGAAATTCTTACTCCACCAATCGGAAGACTTGGTGACTCTTAGAGAGTTTTGGTAAATTTCTATATTATTGCAATAAACCTTTGTCATACAGTTTAATATCCAGGTTTAAATTTAGTGCTACATTAAATCTTGAGGCACATAGTGCACTATCTAGGACTCTATCGAGCCTTATTCCTTTTAGTGACACAAACAGTAATTTTACAAAGCGCTCTCGACATCTCCTCTCATCGTTACCTCTCATAAGTCTAACAGCTCTGTATAAATCCCCATAATTAAACCGGCAAGGCGGAATGCTGCCGTAGGTTGTTAACCTGTCCCACCGTCGTTTACATCTGATACCCGATACGCCATATCTTTGTCTATCTGCTACCTAACTAATGCCTCGGGTATTATAATGAGAATACTCGCTATTGGTGAAATATCGAGTGACGTCACCAGAGAACGCCTACGCTTCGGAACGCTGCATCCGACAGGTTCCTTGCCTATAAAACACTAGCTTCTATCTCGCGGTGTTATCATCGGTTTCGCCAGTGCTGTCTGTAAATTTTATTTTGTTGCAGTAAAAACTAAAACAATATCAAAACGTAAACTTCGAATATAAAAAAACTTCCTTTGTACTTGTGTTTCTTTTTAATGTATTATTTTTGTTTTATCTGTGTGTGTGTGTGTGTGTGCAATAAAGAGTTAAATAAATAAATAAATAAAAATTTTGCAAAAAAAAAATCATTTTATTAAAAAAAAGTATTTGGGTGTCTCAGGATAGTTAGATATCATGTCAAGATCATTGTTAGAATTTTTGGGTGTGTGTCTGTTTGTCTATTAGTTTGTGCACGCATTACGTAAAAACTAGTGAATTGATTCTGATGGAGCTTTCACAGTAACATAGAGATTAAATCAGAGTTTTTATATTATCGCATACTCAATTAAAAGGTATGAGAATGTATAATTTTCTACACCACACTCAAAAGAAGTATAATGCTCGGTGGATTTCAGATTCTGATGAGTTAGAACTACGGTGGCCGTAGCAGTGGCAGTTTAAGGAGGGAGGTGGGAAGGGGAGCAGAAGCGCGAGGAAGAGGAAGACACTGAGCAAATTTCAAGTTTATAAAAAAAGAAGAACAATAATTCTATAGTCGCGAGCGGGTACAGCTAGTTTAAAATAAAAAAAACTATGTCGTTTAAGTTTATTCGTTATACCGTGATTGTATAACAAACAAATAAACATCTTCGCATTTATATTATTAGTGGTATAATGATGAAATTCTGTGACTAATTTGTTATAGTGAAATGGAGGATTAACTTTGATGACGAATAGTAGTGAAGGATGTGGTTTTATATCTGAGAGAAATATCTTAATAATCTGTTTTACGTGTCACAATGTGTTTTCTAAAATGACTGTATCGTTTAAATTGTGACTTTTACCAACAACCAGTGACTAACAAAGGTGAATGGAAATAACTGAACATATAAAATAGGATTATTCGAGACCTTAAGTTTAGCAGTGAAGAATTAAAATACAGGATAACGATGTTTGAAAAATCACAGATAAATTTCTGTTAATAAGAACCTAGATCATCTCGATCATTCAATACAAATATTTAGATTAATATTTGACCAGTTTGGTCTCAGAAACTGACTGCGTATGATCTATAGCGATCTGCAGACAAGTGCATTACTAGCAAGTGCATACATTCTGAATGGGTCAAACACTTTTCCTTGGTTTTTTGGCATCTAAAAAGCCACTTCATAAACACTTTGTAATCAAAATATTTGTTTTACAAGTGACAACGCAATTCACGTCGTGAATGTTTAAAGACAATAGTAGATTAGTAGCCAAGGGCTGTAAGGCATCAATTGATGCTGACACCCGAGCTAACTACTCTGCTTTACATCTCGATTGTGAGGTAAGTAGAAAAAAAACCGGCATTACAGGAATAAAACATTTTATTAGTTATTTAAAGTAAAAGATTTCTATTCCCGCCTTTTTTCATCTTTTTTTTTAAATTTTTTTTTTAAAGAACGAAATTGAGCTTCGCCGTTCGAAGTTAAAATTGATGACTATTATACTCATACGAAGACAAGACTGAATATCGAAGCGACCTCTTTTGTCATTGGGCTGAATGCATGATGTCTATTGCCAGTATGATGGTTAGATGTACGCGAACTTTTTGAAAGAGTGAAGAGGTTTTTTTTTATTACTTACCGCCCTAGGGCTTTTCTAGCTACATTATTACCCTAGAGCGCTAATTGGTCACCTACAAGCCCCATTTGGGGGTAATAAGGACCTACTTACCGAATATGAGAGATGTAAAAGTCTTTAATCAGTGCATCCTGCCTACCTGTCATAATATAATATAACCAACGGCACAGACAAGTGGATACGTCAGTTTGTCTGATCCACAAGTTTCAAGACGCTCAGCCAGCTATGAAGAGCACGGGTTTCTTTGAGGTATATGATTTGTAATGAAGAGATCCGACGAAGAACGAAGATCCTGCGACAGATGTGGCCTACCCACTGCCACTTTCCTTTGCTAATCCTTTCGGTTTTGACGGTTAATATTTATATGCTTTATAATTCTTTTTACTCAGTAATCATATCAGCCTCTAGAAGTCCACTGCTGGACTTCCCCAATAAACGCCACCACACCCGGTCCTCTGCCCTCTGCATCCAGCTTCTTCAGGTCGTCGGTCCACCTGGCGGCGGAGCGTCCTACTGCGAATGCCGATCCGCGGTCTCCACTCCAGAACTCGTCTGCCCCAACGGCCGTCGGTTCTGCGACAGATGTGGCCCGCCCACTGCTCAGTAATATAGGAGCCTTTTTTATTACGAGTACGTAGCTACTTGCTTAATCGTACACGTATACGTATTACTTACAAATCAAAAGGTTTTTAGTGTTCCATGTTGCAAATTGAAATTTTCAAGAGCCATAAATTCAGAGGACAAAAACCTAAGCTTGCCATGTTACGTTCATATTTTATTAAGGAATTAGGTTAAAACTCAATGCTTTACTCCGAAGCCCTAGGGCATAACTTAGGGCATTCACATGCATAAATTGGAATTGTTATTTCGAACGAAGCAAATAAAGCGTGAAGGTTTTAAATTTTTTAATTAAAAGTGAAGGTAATTAGACACGGTGCGTGAGTATGTTAATTAATCCAGAGTTCTTGAAAACACTGCCATTGTTCTTTGCGCCATAAAAATCACTGTTTGCGGAAACATTTGTACGGTATCGGTCGAGATGGATTAAAGTGGATCAGCCAAAGTTCATTTTGAACGTGATTAAGTATTTCATCATCATCAGCCGAAGTACGTCCACTACTGAACACAAGTACCTATTTTAGCAACAGTCACCAAGCATCCTATAAATAAACCAGTGGTTTCAGTAGGATACATTTGTAATATAATATAATTTAAATAGTAAATAATGAAAAAAAACTCCCCAATTGAATGTCGTTTTTAAAATTAGTGAGCTGTCCATTGGGGGATTTGCCATAATCACCACGCTTGGCAGGCAGATTTGTGATCGCAGTAATAATTTTAATATACATAGGAGAACGCTGCTGAACTTTGTTGTTTTCATTTAAGAGTGACTTATAAATACTAATCTTTTTATTACATCTACTAATTAACTCCTATGGTCGTGCATCTGCAAAACCTGTGCATCCACGTCAATTTTCTTTGTATTAATATAAAAAAATATAAAGAACATTATTTTTATATCAACAGCTTTAGTTGAGAAGAAATATACTTACATATGCATGCAGCCTGTCAATATGCTTTGTATTAGCATGAAAATTATTAGGAAAAATAAATATTTTAACAAACAGCTGTTGGTTGAGAAGAGTCACTCGTAGCCCTCTCAAATACCCTTTGAATATCGTAAGTAACGTCCACTGTATTCTTTCATCTGGACTCAAAATGCATAAGTCACAAGAGTAAGACGCGGTTGAGGGCAATTTATTGAATTTCAAGCCGTAGTTTGTTATTTTCGGTTTTACGAGTTATATTAGCTGGTTTAAAGCAATTGAATTTCTCACTGAGCTTGGTAATTAAGTCGCCTGGGGGACGACTGAGGTTGTTAAGCTTTGAATTACGTCCATTCGAAGGTAATTAAAACAGAAAATGAACTAGAATATTGTGATTTTTATAACAGACTTGACGGAGCAGTACTTCAGTGCGTCATCTAGTTCCATTAATTGGTTAATGTGTATTTCAGCAATTGGTTCAGCGATGTACAATGCCATTTTTTTGGGCTGTCATTAGGGGATTTGCCATAATCACCATGCTAAGCAGGCGAATTGGTGATCGAGAACGCTGCTGCCCTTCCCTGGTGCAATCCCTTAGTCGCCTCAACGAGACCCACGGGAAGATTGGGGATTGAACCATTCTAAGCCGGAAACAAAGCAATTAATAAAAAGAGAAAATAAACTAGAATATTTTGATTTATTATATAACTGATTTGACGAGCTGTACTAAAATGCGTCAACTGATTCCATTAAGTGGTTAATCTGTATTATACCAATTGGTTTTGTGATTTGACAATAGTTTTTAGCACCAATGGCTTTAGTGCCTGGTACTAATTAAGTGCTGTGTCATCGTACAGTTTACGACGGCACGCCCCACTCCTTCTCTAAATCCCTCAAATTTCATTGTATGCCTTATAATGTTACATGTTAGTTATATCGTTACGCACTAATCATCAAGGTGCATACATACGGACACTTGAAATACTGAAGTTCGTATAGGTTCAGCACTTGAGCCCTGAATTAGAGTTCTGTGACCAGTAAATATTAATAAATCCTTGATCTACAGAAATGAATTAGTAGACATTTAGACATTTATTTATGTATTTAAAATATTGAAACATTACAGATTATTCTTATTGCATTGCGTTACAATAACTTTTATGCTATAGACGAAACAGGTATTCCTCTCTCTAGCGTTCCCTTACATTCCGTCATCAGCCGTCCTATGCTGTCCACGAACATGTCACAGTATGGTGCCTCGGCGAGCAGGGAGCCGAACAGCTAAAGCGTAAACGGATTTGAATCTGTACTTAGATAGGCGACAATCTAAAATCACTAACCGCCTTGACCTACTTGTTGGTCAGGCTAATATTGACTTCTTACTATAAGAATGATTACTGGATATTCAGAGTTGGTATGAAGGTAATTCGTTGAAGTTGTCCACACGGATTAAAGAGTTTTCTTTATTGGAATTAAACTTATAAAGTTTGCACGTTGCTTCAAAATTAAAACTAAGTATGCTGATGACTATGCTGAATGATACACCTATAGAATTTTGCAAACTTGCATTAAGGTTCTTTTACGAAAAATAAACATTTATAGTCACATTTCGAAATTCTGACCAGCCCTAGCACCTTGTTCAATGTAAATAAAGTCAAATTATAATAAACTAGATGATGATGATCATAATATCATAGCGCACTGACTGTCGGAGAATCTAAGCAATTCTGGAAGGTGAATTATTCTTAGAACAAACGGACAATCTAAGAGTCCAAACTAACAAAAACTTGCCATAAAAAACTTATAATAATAATAATAAAAGCATTTATTAACAGGTAAAAAACCCATGTTACGTTTACAATGATTATCCCACTTCAAATGCGAAAGTTTGGATATTTGGATGTTTGTTACTCAATCACGCTACAACCACTGGACGGTATGAAACTTGGCACACACATATTAGGTCCTGGAATAGGACATATGATAGTTTTTATCTCAAAAAAGCATTTAAGTCCTACGAGAAATACATAGTAATTAAGTTGTCCACGCGGACGAAGTCGCAGACAACAGCTAGTAAATTATAAAATAAAATAAAATAAAGCAAAATAGTATGAATGTATAAGTTAAGATAAATGTAAATTACAAAATTCAACATGATAGAGTTTGCCATTCTCAATTCGATGAATGGTTAACTAGTTAGACAGTTAGCAATATTGTAATTAATGGTTATAAGAATATTATCACTGGTCCGTAGTCGGTCTTATAAACGAAAATATAAATATAAGCGACAATATTTGTATAACGATGTACACATGCTGTAAAATACCGCTAGCATTCATTCAGCATGCAACTAATGTTATATTTTATTGCATCCTCTATAAAACAGGACGTGATATGTTTCTGAAGCGACTACTAGGCAATTTATGATGTTAGGCACAATGACAGGTCCCAAATTCCGTTACCAACAGATACTACCGTATTGGGTGTATTGTAGTTAAGTGGGCGTATCTGATCTAATTAATGCGACGTTGATTGATACTAATGTACTTCGGCAACGTCAATCCCGGTGAGTAATTGATTGTCACAACATGATGTATATGAAAAAACAGGAGGATGTTGTTTTGTCTTTGTTTTGAAAGCAATCGGCTACTGATAGGACTGTGGGCTGTGGGCGGGTCATTTTGTAGGATGTCGTCTCCTTTTGATAAATTATTTTCTACAGCAAGATAATATTGATGACAATGTTACAACTCAACTGATCACTTTTGGGTTTATTGTGAAATCAATATTAATTCATAATAGGATGATCATCAGCCCTTAGACATTCACTGCTGAGACAATGAACATCACCACACCCGGTCCTCCGCCCTCTGCATTTAGCCGTTTTCGACCACCTTTTTCAGGTCGTCGGTCCACCAGGCGGCGCGCCGCCTGTTGGACAATTCGTTGACAATTCATCATCAGCATCACTTAGGAGAAACCCACAACAGTATTTCTCATGGTATTAAGTTATGTATACTAACTTGAAAAATGTTGTGCCTAACTCGTCACAAGTCTGGAAAGTTTATGAATATTTTTTTTACATAAAGCAAATCCTATATGTATTATAATATATAATGATGTTCCCTAAAAATGTCTGTAAAGATTCTGATATTTAAGATTATCGTTTCCGTGGGCAACGAATCGATCTAGGTCTAAATAGGCTACGACATATCTACATATTCAATGTACGAGTATGAACTTAGTGTTACTTTAATTCAGGGCTGGAATTATTATTATATTATCAGCCGAAATACGTCCACTACTGAACACAAGCCTCGCCAATACGATGACACTTTTGGTGGGCTGTTCATTGAGGGATCTGAAAATAATCACCACCTTTGGAAGACGGATTGGTGATTGCAGTAATAATCTTAATATAATATACAGGAGAACGACAGAATTAAAATAAATAAATAAATATTACGTATACAATACACTCGCCTAATCCCAAATTAGAATTTTCTCCTGTGCTATGGCAATTAGACAAGGATAGAACAATGCACAAATATAACATCAGACCGGGACCAAGTTATACAAACTGTACAAAGTTGTCTGTGTTTGTCCCCAGTGGGAATCGAACTCACGACCTCTGGCGCTCAAGTGCCATACCAAGCCATTGAGCCCACGAGGCGGTATTTCATTAGACAGCACAAAAACATTAATGAATTATTAAAAAGGTAGTCTAGAAGGTAGCCTAAGATGATAAGATCGCCTAAATTGTACTATTTATTATTTCAGTTCTAATTTTTTTTATATTTATTTATTCCTGATGGGTTTACGCTGGACCTCAATCACACCTGATGGTAAGTGACGTTGAGGCCTAAGATGGAGCGCGGTTACCAAGAAGATGCCTTATTCACTCTTCCTTTAAAAATATCCAAGTTGTACTTGTCCGGAAATACCGAAGCTGAACTGTAATTGTGTGTTAGTAAATAAGTATTGAAGATAACTCAAAAAAGCAGGAACCTGGATGGTTACAACTATCGTACCTGTTCTTACACCCTAACAACAGTGTATAAATTACTGTATTTCAGTTTGAGGGGTAACTTAATCAAATTACAGGTAAACAGGCAACGCATTTCTAGCCTACGGATTCCACAAGTTGTTCATGTCCGACAGTTGCTGATACTATATTTTCGAAGCTTTTTCTTTTAAGCTTTTGAACGTCACACTACGTATGAAGTGACTATGCTTTTATTATACAGTATCTAGACCGTAATACCATTTTAGAAAGATTTATTTCGATTTGAATGTTGGTCATGTATTGATGACGTGGCGTGTGAGCCTTTTCATTGGCTGTCACGACTGGAGGACTGTGGCGGTCAAAAGGTTAAAGGAATCATTGAGTTGTGTAGTTCCCGGCTTAGACTAGGGCTACACTCAAGGCAACTAAGGGTTTACACAGGGAATGAGCAGCGTTCTCCTGTGTATATTAAGATCATAACTGCGATCACCAATCCGCCTACCACGCGTGGTGATTATGGCGAATCCGGTCCCCAAAATTGGAGTTCTATTAGGGAGGCTTATGTTTATCCATGGTCGTATTTCGGATGATGCTGATGATGATTGAAAATGCAGTTAAATCGGATTAAAATATTATATTCCTTTAATTTATTTTTTGAATAATTAAATTTCTGTTTCTTAAATAACGACATATAGTATAATAATGATAATGACAAATTAAACTAATTTAAAGATTTATAATAACATTGTAATGTAATTGCTTGATCAGAATCTGAATAAAGACATTTTTTTTATGTCTGACTTATTAAGTTTCTAAGTAAATTCTTCTACGAAACCTAAAAGTCAGTTTAGATGTTATTTATGAAGTTTCTTATCCATGAATTGTCTGCAGTAGGTAAATAACCGACAATTATCAAGTCTAGTAACTACCTAAGTTATGGTTAAGTAATAAGTGGCAAGTTTACGGTTGGCAAGTCAGCGGCCCACGCCTTAACATCAAAGTCTAGACTTGAGAATTTAATGCTAACTTAACATGTTAATTGAACAAGAAATAATTCAAGTAAGTTTTATGTTCGCGAACGAATTAAATACTTTCAAGATAGCTTGCTTTGATGAACGATTTGTAAATATTTGTTAAAATTGAAACTTAACAGATATATACGATTATTTATTAGCAAAATTTACTTTTTGTTATCAATTAACTACACAGAAACGTGGACACTGACGGTCGGCCTGATCCACAAGTTTCAAGTCGCTCAGTGAGGTATGGAGAGGACTATGCTCGGGGTTTCTTTAAAGGATATGTCATGAAGGAATGAACGAAAGTGACTGACATAGCTGAAAGGATTAGCAAGCTGAAGTGCCAGTGACTGGGCCACATCTGTCGCAGAACCGGCGGCCGTTAGAGCCGACGACTTCTATAGAGTGGAGACCGCGAATCGGCACCGCCGGTACAGCGGCTGGCGTTCATTGGGAAAGGACTATATATCCACCAGTGGACGTAAACACACAGACTGAAAAAAGAAATAGCTGAACTAGTTTAGCTAGTCGCAAAATAGCCAAAGTTTACCCAGAAGTAAGCAAAATTTTGTTAAAATTGCTAAACTTTGTTTGTAATAAGATATCAAATTTTAGTTAGGCTTGGTTATATTAGTTTACATCGTCTGATCCTCCGCCCTCCACTTCTAGCCGCTGTCGGCCACCCTTTTCAGGTCGTCGATCCATCTACCAGCGGGGAATCCCACGCTGAACGTGTCAATCCACAGTCTCCACTCCAGAACTCGTCTACCCTAATAACAGCTGTAGGACTTCAAGGCGTGCTAATAATAGAATAGAATAGAAACGAATAGAATATTTATTTATTGGCTACAATAAAACACATACAGTGCAACATTACACATAAACAAAAATAACAAAAATAATATACAACTAACAGTCATGCACACGCCGGGATCACGTCACACGGCTTGTCGGATGATAATTTAATATTACATTCGCTTGCACGAAGAGCAGAAACAACGCGAGGAACTTACCCGACAAACCGGGAGTAGAACCAAGGCGTGCGACCGACCTGTAGGGGAGGGGACAAAAGTACAGTGTGGCAACACTGTAGTAGACACAGTATACGGAACTCGGAAATAAATACGGAACTCTCACTTTTCCGGTTTTTATTTCTGACCGTAAACATATTATGTTTTCAGGATCTCTACTCTACGATGGGTCTTCTCTTATGATTTCACGAAAGTCGATTATTGAACAATGCTCCTAGAAGAAAACTTTGCAGAATCATCTCAAACGAGTCAAAAGATAACTCAAAAAAAAGATCAGTAGCTCAAGAATTTATACACCAATTAGCTTTTGAAATAGGTCCTAATTAAGCACTGTTACGCAACTGTTAATAGGCAAAATTTTTAGTTCAAATAAAATGTAGTAAAATTATGTATGGTTGAATAAAACAAATATACATTATACTTAATGTAAATAGATTTTATTTTGTTTCGTAAAATCAATATTTAATTTCTTTTAACGTGCTATAACTGTAGTTTAAAAAAAAGCGAATATTCATTGCAAAGAGGTAAATAAATAACTAAAATAACATTGACTAGAATTTTACTAAGGAAATTCTTCTGACATTGGGATCCAATTCAGCTATTTATTGTGTGTTTTAGGGCTCTCGTAGCTTGCAGATCGATATTAAGTTCAGCTAATTTAATCATTAGTAAAAAGTAGATGGCTTTTTACTAATGATTAAATTAGCTCAACTGAATATTGATCGGCAAGCTGCGGGAGCCCTAAACCATCCAGCGACAGGTAGGAAAACAGTAACAGCAATAAATAGATAAATAATTTTGTTACTATTAGATAAACAGTTTGAAACTAACGATAGCCAAACAGTTTTGTTAAAAGAACCAAACTTTTTTATTTAAAGTCAACTGAATCAGTTCAGTAAAATATAACTTTACAAAACCCATTTTAGCTACTAGTAGCACTCAGTTTGGCAGTCCCCCGATTTATGTTACTAGCAGCTAAAATTTTAGCTACTGATAGGCAAACTTTTTTTTCAGTGCATATTATTAATATGAAATGTATATTTTGAAACTTTAGTGGTTGTTTTACATACAAATCACCTAAGAATTTACCATTTACTACTACATTTGGTACAATTTACAACATATTTACGCTGTAAAAATCAAACACTCGTAAACTCCTAAACGTGGTAGTGCCACACCATTACTAAAAATAACATAGAGCTAAGAAAATCAAATACAATAATCGGTGACCAGTTTACAACCGATTGAGTACAAAACAAACATTGTTGACACCCGACTACCAGCCGTGTGTTCAGAGTATTTGTAAACTAGAAAGGTACCGAACGGGAGTCACCCTGTACAATATAAAGGTGTCGTTATCTTGTTTGGTTTGAATTTGTTTGTCACAATCGGCTTTTTTGGAAGCTCGTAGACCTACCGCAATCTATCTTTCTGTCAAAGAGGATTTATTATTGATATCTTTTTATGATTTGTATCAGGAAGATATATCAAATATTGGTTTTTGACATTTGTGCGTTTGTGTTTATTTTCTGTTGGAGTTTGGAGAACAGATTCGCACCAGAAAGGGGAATCAGTTTTTATTTGTAATTGGCCTAGAATATCTCGGAAAAGAAAACTTTTCCTGAAACTTCCATAATATTGCCATCTTTTGAGATTTTACGTACATACCTATATGGGCCAAATTTCAGGTCAACAATGGATCCAGTAGTACAACGAGTCCGTTGCAACGAGTAATGCAACGGACACTAATATTGACGTACAAAAAACTTCGCAATAAGAGTTTCCATTTAGATGGTATCTATTTATTTTTAAATTGTTGTTATTATAAGCATCTAAGCTCAGCGCGTTACCTATATACTCGTACATCTTTAACTTGGTCGTAACTTATCACCAAGTAAAATTTAAATCAAGCCTAAACTTATCAAGTATCCTAAATGTAATTAATTTTTAAGAGAACAAGCTAATTTGACAACAAACAATGTAAAAAGATGCAAAAATAAATAATAAGATTGCTCATGTAAAGAGGGCACCTTATTTTTGCAGTTCTTTTCCGCCACTTTGCCAATGTAATGGCATCCATTATCCATACTCATATTTCTACCACCTATGTTTTGTTATTATTAAAGTTGCTGTTAATAATCGTATTTACCGAAACTTGCAAAAGAATCACAAGTGACACCAGCGATTCGAGTTGCGCAAACTGGAGCTATGCCGCAGGCACTCTCATTAGTGGGCCAATTACGTGCCTCAAAATGTCGGATGATTACAGACTGGCCGTGGCCGAAGGCTCGACCAGCAGATACCACAGGTTCTTTGTGCATTAACGGAATTTTTTCTTTTGAAATCTGGAATTCTGACAGATACTTTCGAAAGGCAACATTTGGAGACAGATGGTGACTCTAGGAAACGTAAAGACAATGCTATCTAAAATGAAACAGGCTGAATAACCAGGTAATTTGATTACGCTAAATCTTTTAGCTTTGAGAAAGACGTTATTGTAGTTGCAAAACGCCGTTATGGTCGTTTTCAATTTCGTAGAGAATTAGCTCTAACCTAAAAGTATTTATATAACGAGTTCAGAATTCAAAACAGAGAACATTGTAAAAATAAAAAATTGAATTTCTTTCTTTGTTTTATGTCGAGTAGAATATTATTGACGACTAAAAGCCATAAATAATAACACTTCACAGTTACAGCCATACCTACATCACTATTATCGGACCACAGACAATATGATGCATGTTTGGGGAGTGTCCATGACATATACACGTAGGGATCATAAATCTGGTTGTTGACATTGGAACGGAAACCAAGACGTCATAAGCAATATGCGTTTTGACCTAATCGATATACCAAGTACGCATTATCGTAATGATATATCGATGGTGATGCAAAAGAAGTGATTGATAGTTCATGTTAGACGATGAACAAGTACAAAGTTAAGTTCATTTGTTAATATGTATAACTGCAACGCGAACAAGTAGAAACTAATTAAAAGTTGTAACTTATTAATATTGATAGACAAAACTCCCAAGTTAAACTGATTCAATACTTCGTGAACATCATTGACCTAAAAAGAAGTTCTCATCGATTGGCACACTAATTATGACGGCCAATAATTAATAATATAGATACAATCCGACATACGTACCAGTAGCTTTGTAGGTAACCTTTTCTAGTCTTTGAAAGTTAACTCGTTGTAATTGATGTTCAAATGACGTCTATACAAAGGAAGATACAATTTTGTCCTATTCAAGTTGCAATAAGCAGTTACGAAGCAAAATTATGCGTAGTGCTCTGTAATAAAAGGTAATCTATTGCGTAATGAAAAGTAAAAGTTTGATGTACAATTGTACTAAATTCAGTTGTCATGTAACAGTCGTTATAATTTATTTTATTTTCTGTACTCTGTTCTAAATAACTTCGGATCGAGATAGTGAAATGTCTTATAGGATATTTGATCCTGACTTTGACTTTGAACACGGTCTCGGTGCTTCTTAGTGTGGGTGTTTTACATGTTCTTGCACCTAAATTTATAACGATAGTAACAGAAATATCGTTTTCTAATTCTATTGTTTCCTTGCGCCCACTTTACGCCATGTTCCCACAATTTGATGAAAACATTCGACACAACGACATATGTCGCCTGGCGGCTTATCCCACGAACCTGCTATGACATGCAGCAATGATACAAAGCTTTAAGACATTTGTGAGGACATAAAGGCACTACCAAATGGCTGTGGACGTTATGATGTCCACGTTCAAGACATGAGATGTTGCGTTAAATGTTAAATTTATAAAATGACATTGAAACATAGGATTCATAATTTTAATAGCATTACAGATAGTATGTACATATTAAGTAAAACACAACCTTGCTATTTTTAAAAGTCATGACTATTGATCACTGTATTGTAATATAATAAAGCAAAATATTATTTGAAAAGAAACTATATTGGGAGAAATTTCTACAATTCGAAAATCAATATGCTTTCATCCAAGTAGGTACTTAATCAAAATATTTAAACAATTTCAAAAAACATGTAATGTTCATGAATATAATATATTTATCTACTCGGAAGATCAGATTGAATATAACATTCTAATAGAAAACGAATACACAGCAATTTAAATGAAATGAAATGAAAAATGAAATAAAAAATGAAATGAAATTTATTCGTAATTTATAAGTATCGGAAACACAGGATACTTACACGAAAGGTGATGATAAAACGTTGTTTTACTAACAGTGTCTACACTAGCAGTAAAAACAACGTTGTATTATCATATAAACTTTGCAGTACACTTTGAAATAAACCTATTGTTTATTTTCCGAGATACAAATAGGTGTGGTTTTCTTACGCTTGTCGCTGTTTACTGAGCCCAAACAATAAATGTTAATAAAGAGGTGGACTGCCCGTAGCTATTGTTGATCTCGGTCATGAAACAGGTTTGGACAGTGAGACATAAAGACCGGCGATAAGAACTTTAAGAACACCATGTGAATGCCATTTGATTGCAGGCATTGGGAAGTTTTCAAAACTCAGTTTCTTGGAAGACTTAAAGGTTACGGAGAAACTTGAGAGTATAAAAGACACAACAAATGTATTTGCTATAAGAAGCATATAAACTAACTTCGACAACGACCTTAACAAAATACGTAGTTACGAAGACTTAGTCAGTGAATATGTTCCCCACTTACACTGCTTGACGAATTCATTAAAACTAGCTCAAAGTTACAACAACTTCAAGGTACATACTCAAGGAAAAGTTTTAAGTAATGAGTAATTTTTATAATTTACGGACCCAATTTGCTATAACGACGTTCTTAAATATATTTTTAATTAATTGGTGCCTACTTTTATAGGATGGGATATATTATTTAAAATTAACCAATCCTATAATTTGACTTTTCGAAATTGATAATTTAATGTTCACTTTTGCCGCTATGAATAAAATTCTTCTTGACACCAAATTACAATACATGCAATACTAAAAGTTCCACCTTCAGAGCGACATTTCAATAGATACCTCGTTTATGCTAATGTACAAAGTAGCATGACAAAATGTCATCGATACGTAATCCTATACGAAACACAACGTCATGCATGAATGCATGAGGTGAAATTGATTGATGTCGCAACGCTGCTCTATTAAAAATGTGTCTCGGAGCAAAATCACGTTTTGCGCAACCGTATCGATTGAAATAGTGATACAGATCTAACATTGATACAAGACAGACTCTGAAATCCGATCTCCATAGATAAAGTACGGCCGCTAATTGATAAAATTTCTGCCTTAACTGACAAGGGTATCAATTATCATTAGTCTGTAATTTGCAATAAGTATTTCTTGCGACTTATCGAGATTAATGACAAACAAAACGTTCTGAAACGATAAATCTTAATTACAGTTACAGATATTCAAGTAACTCTTAGCAAGCAACTGTTGCGTAAACATGTAACAGTAGGTAATTGATACCTACAATACAGTTGTTTCATTTTAATTTTTTAATCGAGATAAGTCATCAAATGAATAACTTGGAACATTGTTGCACAAAACTCAAAAAGACCACACTAGAAATATTATTTCAAATAAATTCTCTAACATTAGATTAGATTAAAAAAAACTAAGTCATCAATATATTTTGATTTATGCTTAAATGAACATAAGATTGGTGACTTTGAACACAGCGCAAATGTAGCAAAGGTGGTTAGGGTAAAACTATTAACTTTTTGGTTTGATACCGTACATTTAACTATAGTTTGAGAGAATCAGTCTCATATATAAATGAAGAAATAGAAATGTCTGGATGGAAAAATCTTAGGGTTTTGTATGACGGTGACTTTGACTATTCATAACAAGACGTTGGCTAGTTTTAAAATTTTCCCTTTTTTGTTTCTGATTTAATTCATTATAATATGTTTTTACGTCAATATCCTTTACAAAATCTTAGATCCAAAATTAGGTTGCTCAACTTCATAGAAAGTTGAAATTGTAACAAATGGGCAACATTTACGAGTATATATTAGGTAACTTGTTGCTCCCTCGCATCACGCTCAATGTTTGTTTAGCTCGGGGCCCTCTAATCAGCTTCCGAATCTTTTACGAGTTTGATTGAGTTAAGAGTTCGAGACTTGTCCGTTTTAGATTTGAGTTATATCGAGAGAGTTACTATTTATATTGTTAAAAGGATCGTGTACTGTAAAAGATGTGATATTTATATAATTGGTCTTCCATTACTTGCTCTGAAGATTTTGTTCAGTAAATGTAACATTTGATCATATCAAATTTAAGAAACATCATATTATGTTGACATTAGGGTATAGGTATTCATGTATCATTGAATGATAAATAATGTTTAGTTGACCGATGTGAGCTGGTAAGTATTCCATGAACAAGCGAATGCCTCTTCTGATGTACTCTCATCGATTCCGCTTTTTTCTACTCTCCAATCTACGTTGTGATATCTTCGTTCGGGCCGGTCTGTGTTCAGTGACTATAAATCCTCCAGACCATAGTCGACGACGAATAAATGTAGTTAAGGCTACGGAAAACCGGTGGATGGGATTTCAAGAAGACTTAAGTAATTAAGGTTAATGCATAAGTAACAATTGGTCAAAATATCACCAATTCAATAAAGCCTTCAGCTATCGCAGTATTGTTAATGGATTTAATGCAGGGTGTTGTAGGTATTGTTATGACTATGACTCATATTCTACATCATGTTTTACAACACAACAATTTCATATCATTGCAGCGGCGCACCCCGTATGCGATATTGCTCTTTCATTAATTATGGCTTTTAATTAATCATATCAAATATTTCTCCACAGAGGCCCGTGGTAATAAATGAGCTTTTTATTTGATCGTTACTTCACATTTTCATAGTATTATTTTGCTCTATTTATCACTTTCATGACAATTGTTAATCGAATTGACTTGGTCAGTGTTCCATTACATTTTATTATTGATTACATTATTTTCGATTATTTACAATCAATCTCGTATAATTTCCCTCTTGCGTCGTCAACTACCATTCAGTCATGTCTAGTGACTTTCCATAGAATATGGCATTTAGAAAGTCCATAATTCCCAATTATACTAGTTGGTACACGCGCGCTATCTATATATCTATAATAATATAAGATCTACTAAGTGTATCCTTTGTCTAGACAGACATGTTGTCTAGCAATTTATGGATTAGCCCCTTTGTAATGTCGTTGTGTATTGATGTCTGATTGAAGATAGTTGTATGTCGTGTTGGATAGTCGGTATATCATTTAAATGGATTCTTGACTAGACTCACGGGTATAATGAAATACTAATTCATATATATTTATTCATACATAAAGGTTGTCTGGAAGAAATCACTTAAAGCGATAAGACCGCCTAAATTTTACTATTTGTAACTTTTATAACTTGTAACTGTATTTGTTTGTGTAATAAAGTGTATTGTATTGTATATCATTACTAGCTGTAGCCAGCGACTACGTCCGCGTGGAATACTTAACATCACAAATTATTATATATTTTCCGTAGTAATGGTATGTTTTTCGGGATAAAACTATCCTATGTCCTATTCCAGAACCTAACCTACATGTGTGCCAAGTTTCATACCGATCCATCCAGTCGTTGAAGCGTGATTAGGTAAGTAACAAACATACAAACTGTCGCATTTTTATAAATGCGACAGTTTGTATGTTTGTTACTATTCCACTAATATTATTATTTAGTGGGATTATTGGTCTAATAGAAGCTGTAAATCTTTTAATTTTAAACGTATTATATTAATAGTTTACGGATTTCACGGATTTATAGAACAGATTTTTTCTTCTTTCTTCTGTTGAAACTTATAACAAGCTTTTGATTTTATATAAAATATAATTTCCACTGAAATGATACTGAAATTGTTATTAATAGTTCAAGGATCCTTAAATGTTAAAGATCAGGTATTTATGATTATGACCGCAGGGCGACAAGAGCTAGGTACTATCAATGGCCAATACTTCTGTCTAGCGTGGCTATATGGTCATTATAGGTAAATACAATCTAGCAACGTACCACATTATCAAAGAATTGGAAATGTATCCCTTGAAAGAAAATTAACACACTCTAGCAAAGCAAGATTAAGGCAATCTATATACTTATTCTAATGCATAACATTACTTACTAATATGATTTTTCACAAAACATCAGATTACAAAGGAAATTCCTACACCCACTTGACTTCAACATTATAACATTTCACATCCTCGCAACAAGTGGAAATGTGCTGCAAAATCGAAGACATTTTGTAGAGCCTACACAATAAACATGAAGCAGACCTAGATATAAATGTTATTTTTAACTAAAGTTAATAAATGTCAATTAGCAGCTGTTACCAGTAGTATCAGAATAATTAAATTGTAATACATAATTTATTAATGCCTCATTCATACCGAACTCTGTATTTTGCGCATTATTATTTAGCGCAGCATTTAAATCAATTGTTTGTCTTTTCTACTATTAATTAAAAAGTGAAGACTTAGAAGTTCTTTATTAATTAGTAAAACTTGCGTTACCTAACACATCTTTCATATGATTTTAGTAATCATGCAGACAAAATCTCATGCTCGAATTTTTCTCGACCTTTGGTTGCAAACATTTTCCTAAAAATCGTTTGAGCGTATCATACTTCGACATATAAAATATCTTTATCTTTTTGTAAGCCTAGCGACTTTTCGGCTCATTGGATTCTTCTGAGTCAGGTTTAGCAGTCAATGTGTAGGGGCTATGAGAAAGCACATGCGACCCGCAGACGAGCGGCGTATTACAAGCATCAGATATTTAGAAATCGGAAATGTCTTCGTACAAGTCTGGATTTATGGCACCGTTTGCTGCAACAGCAATAAGCGCATGTACGCCAGTTATCGCATTGAATTGCGAGTGTACTTAGGCATTGTTAGCTTATTTCAGATTTATCGTGCAAGAACATACATATATTTAAACGTTTATTTGTAATGAATAGGTAATATCAACTCTAAAGGGAGTTGCAGTCCTAAAATGTTCTATATCTCAATGTTTATATAAGTAATATATTTATTTAAAGCATTTAAACTACAATACTTTATGTTTACTTTGAAAACTGAATAAGTTTAAGATTTTAGTTTTGAAGAGAATAATGAAATGAATATTTAATTAGAATTTTTGTAAAAAGGATTGTAGATTTATAAATGCAGCCTGCCTTACATCATCCGCCATTCTTTGTTTCAAAATATTGGTAAAGGGTCTTATAAGAATTAGTAGCTAACGTCAATACAAACATGAAATACTCTTTGACAACATCTCGTGAAGCGTCACATTTTTAAGATATAAGCAACCAAAGCTTTACCATTGACAATTCTTTTGTAAAGAATAAATCGACAGTATATATAAGGATAAAGTTAGTACGTTGAAGTGGCGGTGGGTCACATTCACTGGAGGACCGATTACCGTTTTGGGGTAAACGAATCCTCAAGTGGAGACCACGACTAAGCAAACGAAGTTTGAGATGCCCCCTGGTTAGACGAAGCAACGATTTGCGAAAGGCGGCTAGCAGTGACTGAATAAGAGAAACTTGGCTCGGGTTTAGTGCGCTATGGGAGAGACCTATGTCCAGCAGTGGACTATTGCAGGCTAAAGATGATGATTTTATAGAAGGATGTGATATGCAGACCATTCAAATTTATTTAATTAAAATATTATGATCTATTAGAGGGCGATATGTTCTTAAATGACTCATTCTGCAGTCTTTAACCAGGTGTCAACTTTTTGCCTTGAGATTCGCTCGCAATGAAACGAGCTTGATATTTGTCGGCTCTTTATTTCTAAGAAATATATTACGAAAACCACAAAGAGTTCAGATAAATATGACTAATATTCAGATATAATACAAAGATAAAACAGAAATGCCACATGACGTCTATATCATGTCCACAGGATGTTTAAAAAATATATTTTCTATATCAATAATATCAATCTACCGTGTATTACCTACTTGAAAGGTTACAATGAATCACCGTAGATAATATTAGCGAAAAAAATTTGCATTCTGTGTCTTTAGGGCTGAAGGAAATATGTTACAGACCATTTAACACTAATACATCGTAGTGATAAAGAATCCAACCAGATACCAAACCGACTACCAAGCAAAATTCTATAATATAGAATCCATATGTAGCTTATTACCATGTACTTATCTAGCAAATATGTCCGAGCTAGCATAAAATAATATACTAACTATTAGGTATTGTTACATTCCATAGGTCGATCCGGCTCGAAGGTCCAAATGTGCAGATCTGGGTCTGCTGCACAGCTACTGATGTGTAAATGTTGTAAGGAAAAGTCAAGTTAAAGTTAATCACTGCATTTATTGGGAAAGCAAAATAATACGTGTATAGCTGAATGAATAGAGTGAATGTAATTGAAAGGAACGAGTGAATTTAGGATACCAACACAAGCGTGGTGATTATGGCAAATCACCCACCAAAAGTGGCATTCTATTGGGGAGGCTTATGTTCAGCACTTGACGTATTCAGGCTGATGATGAGACAGAAAAGCATCACAATTGAAAATTAGTATAGTAAATCAATAGTTGTGTAGTATTCTATTACTGAACTAGTTACCCTCATTTTCGAACACCCTGTAGAAGCACTCAATATTTAATTACCCATAATGTAAGCAAATTACATCCGTCTTCGAAATGTAGTGTTTCTATTCGGTGTTTAATTGTTTTCATTATCTTTTCACACAGTTGGTGAGCAACGTAAAGATTTGTAATTACATGGTACGTTCTTGGGTATGTTATTATTTCATCAAGGCAGATTCGAGGACGGAGTGTGATACTATTATGTCAGTTAATAATTAAGGTGTTTTAAGGTCATAATGTTACTGGTAAACGCAATAATGTACTTCTCTGATTGCGTGACTGGTGAGGATTGTTTGGTGTAATAAATAACTATTTATATACATACATAATGCTCATGCCTTGGTCGGAGAGGGGTAGGCAGAGAAATGGATCGCCAATTTGCGCGACTCTGACATACCTCACTAGCCACATTCACATTCATCTACCTTTTTTTATTCTTCGCACTGTGAACCCCAGCCTTTTTGAGGATGTTACTAAATTGATCCTTGAACGTCCTCCTAGGAAGACAAAGTACTCAAAATTTATATATTCTTTATTGCACAAATTTTAAAAGTAAATACAGTTACAAATGTTGTGTTTGGGTGTAGGCCAAATCCTCCATCTGTCTTTGGCAGATGAGAGAGGGTTGTGTTCCTGCAGTGGAGACAAAGAGTAACCTGATGATGAATATCGTTGTCCAATAATAATCAATAATATCTTTTAGACGGACGAAAATCAATAATCTGCCTGATAAAACTTTAAGAAAGAAGAAGAAAGGTTTACTGGAAGAAAACTCTTACAGAGTTAAGTGCGCCTTTGTACATCTTGTGTTTAAATTAGTTGTGTGACTTATATTTGTGTACAATAAAGTATAAAAAAAAAATAGTTTATTGCCACAAAATCCGATGGTAGGTATACATAAACTTATGCTATCATCAAATGCTTATTTGTTGAGGCTAGAGAGCACAGATATTTTTATGTCCAATGATTCTTAAAATAAATTCAGTAATTTCAGTAGGATTTCTTAGAAAATAATAATAACATAAATTAAAATAAAAAAAGTCTAAAAGACTCTCTTCTCAATTCTGTTTCTGATATAAAAATAGTATTTTATCATCATAGATCATAATGTAACGTGTTGATCGTAATTAACCGTACGTAGAGCTTAGACCTGCCGCGAAGATAATATTATTAAGATTTTAAATTTTAGAGCTATACAAATAAAAGTGTACTTTCACCAAATAAATATTCAACAGCTCTATACTCTGAATGTAGCTAAATTTGCAAGCTCATGCAAGAGCTTTGAAAAGCTTGAAGATAAGAAACGCTTCCTGTCTGCTTACCTCTCGAGAATACGGTCAGGTGATAACGTAATAAAATGTTGTATATGACGGCACATGAATAGGTATTCTGAAGAATATTGAACATCTTTTAAATATAAGTTTTATTGAAGATAAATATAACTTTTCACCGAATACTTTTCTAAGGGAAAAAAAGATGAAGAAATAAATTACCGATAAGGTGACGCTGTACTAGAAGTACTAATATAGTTCAGTATTTTTTTGTGAATGCAAGCTAAGTAAAGAAATGGATGAATGATTGAACGAACGACCGAAAGAATGTACGAACGAATGAACATACTTTATTGCACACCAATCACAAAAATACATTGAAAAAATATATAGCAAATGTGATCTTACTGCGTTAATGCCCTTCCTAGCTAACGAATTTGTAATGCAGAAATATGAGTATGTAGCGGAAATTAGAATACAATAAATATGTTCTTCATTATAAAGCTAAAAATACTGAGCGACTTGTAACAACGTTAATTAAATTCAACTTACATAACCTTACACAACAAAGACAGTTAAGCAATTCAATCAGATAGTTGCGAACAAATAGACCGAAAGAGATACGACAAACGCAGAGATTTTATCGCGCTACCCTCAAGTAGCCCGATGGTAATTAGGAACAAAACTTCAATTTTATCTTGGCGATCGAATGAGCAACCTTGGCTTATTATTGACTCATTAAAATTATATAGTCCGTTCCGATAGTTGGACTATTAGAAAGCAAGGTCGGGTTTGTGTAGTTTAGCTTGGTGCAAACGGAATTTGTCGTAATATTAAGATCTTGAGTCAGAGGCGGAGGCGAGTTTGTTTGGTTAAGTATGTTTTTTATTTTCAAATTTTTGTTTCATACTTATCTGCGCTGTATACTTCCAGCAAAAGCTCACTCAAATTCTCTCATAACTATTTTATTTACAGGTTATCTAATAGCATTTATAAATATGTATATTTAATTCTCCATAATAAACTTACAAGGTAAGTTGTGACCCTACATGTTATAAAATGAATAGTGATTTTACTGTACCTATATAGTTCAGCTTTATAACGGTAGTAAAATGACTTACAAAACACTGTTTTAACATTAGATTAGGTTAGATTAGATACTATACTAGATGGCACTAGTAGTCATTAAATATATATATATATTAAATTTTCCTGACTTTATTTGAAAAATCAATTTCTCTACCTTCTAGACTACCACTTAATGTATCAAATCTTCTGTCCAAATTTAACATTTAGTTAATTAATTTATGGTTACTAAATGCTAAAAAAGATGGTGCACAATTCATTTCTACATCCAAGTCGCTGCTGCTTTTCATTTGGACCATGAGCCCCGCGGTAGCTGTGTGTGATCCAGATAGAGTCAAGTCACAAAGAGGGCCCAGGCGACAAAGGCTGGGAACTGGAGCGGTAACCGGCACACGGCACTACGGCACACATTTGTCTTGCAGCAATTTCGCCAAATAATTCCCCGGTAGAATGCTTGCAGTTAAATATAATGTGGCAAACTTTTTAAACTGCTGCGATAACTTTTGTAATGGGTCTCATGGAGACAGGTTATTTTCACTGTTATGACACCCGATAGAACTGGAAATGTTAGCATCATTCAAAATATTAGAAGGTGTTAATTGTTATCATCATATCTGTCCTTGACGTCAATTAGGCCTTCCACAATTAACGCCACTACGCCTCCGCACCTCCGCATCCAGCTGCTTCCGACCACCTTCTGCCTTCTTTCGGTTGTCGGTCTTTCTCACACTGCCCGAACCGATTCGCGGTCTCAACTCCAGAAGTCGTGCTCCAATGGCTGTCAGTTCTGCGGCGACAAATGTGGCCCGCCTACTGCCATTGCCCACTATACCGACGGCTATGTCGGTGACCTTAGTTCTTTGTCGAATATATATATCCTTCAAAGCAACCTCAAACATAGCCCTCTCTATAACTCGCTTAGCCACGATAAACTCGTGGATCAGACCCACCGTCACGTCGACAAAAGAGCGCAGATCGTCAACATGTCGATATCGAAGTTGTTCAGGAGCAGGCCTAGCTAGCAAAGACTATGCTTACAGATGTGTAGGATCAAATTCGGTAGGTTTTAATGCCTTTCACAATTTTCTCTACATCAGTGCCTGTAAATTATAATTTATAAGTGTTTACTGCCTTCGTACAATTTATGCAGATAATATTTATAAAGTCCATTTAAGTATACAGAGGTTGGCTCGCCTTGGTCCCAAAGGCGTAGGCAGAGACGATGTATCGCCACTTTACGCGATCCTGACAAACTTTGCAAAGCGACTTTCTACCAATAGCAGTTATAATGTCAATTGCACTCCCAGAGATACAATCAAATGATTGCAGCCCTAACGCAAAGCTTAAGGATCGAAGCGGTATTTAATAACATTGGTCTCAGGACAAATTTCATTTGCAAATTTTGCTTATAATTTCGTGTGTGAAGGCGAAATATTAAATAACTTTGACATAGCGCGTGGTATAGTCACAGCAATTTCTGAGAAGTTTTATAATCTTAACTCACTTACACGTGGGTTGACAAATATGCGCTTGTCGCTTGCTCAAACGCAAAATAGACATTAGTTATGTAAATGCTATGACGCTAATTGGGATTGCATGAAACAACTCAATGAACTCGTTTCTGTGTAGGTAGAAACGTTACAATTTCATCAGAAAACACTCCATGGTAAATTTATTATTCGTTGCCGACTGTAATAATTAATGGCAACAGTTTTAAAATGTTGTGCTATTATTCTAAAACTACTTTGTGTATGTAGGTAGGCTACTTTAATAAAGGTCATAGTGTAGCTAAAAAGGAAAACACAATTAACAAATAGTACCTTGCTTAATATAATGTTACACAAACTTTTTACGAAAATATAAAAACATCAATGTATCTTTGAAAAGTTCTATAAGAAATCTATGCTCTAGGTAAATGTAAAAAGACATAAACATTAATTGTTTGGTAGAAAAGCTCTCTTAAAAGTGAATAAATACATAATAATAATTCCCATTTCTTACCGATGACAAATTTCAATTGGTAGGTCACCATACTTTCGAAGTGATGAATTTAAGAAATCTTTAACATTTAATGTGGTTTGCAGTTTGTGGCTTGATTTATGCGAGGCATGCATGTTTGGAATTGCAATGAAGCGGCTGCATTTTAATGCAATTTTTTCAATAATTTCATTATGAGGGCGTGATTTATAGCATCGAATTGTTATCCGAAATTCAAAATTTATGGTTTTGATATTTTTAAGAACACTTTCAACTTCGTTCCCGGATACCACGACCGTCTTTTATCGCAATGAAACCATGTTAAACTGCAAATTATAATATATTACAACCCATTTTAATTGCAATGATACCTTTGTACAGAATGTTGCAGTTACCAAATGATACGGTTAGAAACAGCAATGATATAAACTTGTTTCAATGATTATAACAAATCATGGAGAATTATGGTATATGGGTTAAACCCACTGAACACAAGCCAGCTGAACAATAATACATGGGCCACCTACTAGTTAAACTAGCTCCGAAACTCTCATATTTTACTGAACACATTCAGATTACGTACACGCTTAGTTCAAACGTGTCGCAATGCTGCAATCTGGTGCAATTAAAACTTTGGCCGAGTTTGTTTATGAGTGCACCTTTCGGCCAAATTTGACAAGTTGGCCAACTTACGCGAAGTTTGAGTTTGTCTGTAGTTGTTCACAATAGAGCCAAGAACTTCGACGCTTGGGGATCGACGGAATACCTCAATATTCTGCAAAAGTTTGAGAAATATTGTGTCATATTTTGCTCAATAAGATCCATCGGTTTGTAAAGTCAGCTTATAAATTCACTACTAATTTATTAAACACTAGCTATTCCCGCGGCTCCGCTCGCATGGACTACATTATCCGCTCTCATTCCCACTTCCGCTCCCTATCCCTCTTCCATTTTCACTCAGACTCTAAATCTCACTTTCAATCCCACTCCCGCTCCCACTCCCGCATCTACCCTGCCCTGCCTCTACTTAACCCTGCCTTCAACTCTGCTCTCAACTCTGCTCTCAACCCTTCCCTCAACCCTCCCCTCAACCCTTTCCTCAACCCTCCCCTCATATGTATAAATTCATCGTAATCGGCTAACTTTGAGTTAGCCGAATACGAAAGTTATGCGAATTTATAGTTTTCAAAAACTCACATACATTAAATTGGTACCATACCCGCTCCCGCTACCACTCACGAATTCCGTCGTGCATTGACACCCTACACTTTGTTGTGTGCGAGTTTTCGAAAACTATTAATTAGCATAACTTTTGATTGACTGCACCGATTGCAATAAAATATAGCATATATGTTGCACCAAATTAAGTACTATGTTTCTGTGAAAAGTCCATCAAGATCGGTTCAGTGGTTTTTAAGTGATGCGCGCAAACAAACAGATTTACAAACAAACGGACATAAATTCCAAAAATTATCGAAACGCTTCTATTACTTATCCTTAGACCCCCAATTTTTTTTGCAAATATCTTTAGTGTACAGACACGCGATGTTTGCGATTTTATTTATTAGATAAAGATTACTTTTGCTTATGACTAGTAGGTGCCACTGGACACTTTCTATTTTCTTGCAGAATAAAATCATAAGTTTATTCAATCACTGAAGAATAGTTTACACACAATTGAGCATAAATTAAACTTATTATTTCATAAACAGCTTAGTCTAAAAGCAGGACGGCAAAACTGTCTAGTTATGATTACGTTTATTAGTAGTCGTGATTTTTGTTAAACACATCTGGTAAAGGCCAGAGTTAAGAGTAATAAAAAAATATTAAGAGTTGAGGTGAAGTACTTTGTTTTTAACTGAACTGGACTTAGGTGGTTTCTGACCGTTTAACAACTTCAGTTTCCAAGTTGACTTCAGTTCTTCTAACTTTAATCGTAAAATACGTTGCCAAAAAAGGAATACCAGTAAAACGTGTGGATTAATGTTCTTTCTGAAATAACGAATTCAATTATGGCTAGATAGAATTCATACATACAAAATTTGATGATTCCAAATTGCAGATGTCCAATGACAGTACTTGTCTCTCTCTCTCTTCATAAGTGTGAATCCCAATAATTACCCAGCTCGAGTATAGTCACGTTGCTTCAAAATTTACAGATCTTAGGTAGATATTGCTAATATCAAATTGTATCCAATTAATTTAACAACGGAATGCTCGACTCAGATTCCCCTCGTAAAATTTGATGTTTGCCTGTGAAAGGCAATTTGAACCTAGATTATTATCATTGAACGTCTATTGTTTAACCTTAATCTTTATTATGGTAATAGAATTACAAGCTATATTAGATTCTGACTAAAAATACTCAACACGTGAAATTATAATTCCTAGTATCACTAATAAACAAACAAGGACTTTGTAAGTGGATTACTATGGCAATTAGTAGGTAAAAGCAACGACTACACTCATCTCAGTCTAAGTGTGCCTCTTAGCATGAGAGATGCGGGATTTGAAGTAGTTCCCTTTTCTTTGTACACAGAAGATTCAAAGAAAGTAGATATATAACAAGATAACTTAATGGCAAATATTAAAGAGATTAAACAAATCTAGACTAGCTTTACAGATATGTTAGGAAACAATGATTTTTGAGTATCATACTGAACTAGCTGTGCCCGCGGCTCCCGCTCTCACTCTAACTGCCACCCTAGCTTCAAACATATTCCTAACTTATTGCAATCTGAATCCCGCCGAGCATTACATTTCTCTGTTGTATCGTTATAGGAGTTTTTGAAAACTCTAAATTCATATAACTTTTGATTGAGTAAGCCAATTGTGATGTAACAAAGACTAAATGTTACTCCGAATAAAGCACTATGTTTTTCAAAAATACTCCAATAGAATTGGTTGAGTAGTTTTTATGTGATGCGTGCACAAACTAACAGACAAACATTCCAAAAATGATCTTAATGGGTTCTATTACATATCATTAGACCCCCAAATTTTTTGTTTTGAAAATATTCAATGTACAGACACGCGGAGTTAATGTTTTTATTCATAACATTTAAAATAAGTAAAATCTTTAGTGATATATATGAAAAAGAACAAGTTTAAAGAAAACCAGTACATAATAAAAAGATATTCAACAACATAAGTTTCTAAAACTGGAGAAGGTAGTACCTAGCTTGTATATAAAGCTACATTATTTGGTAAAGTTCGGCAGGGCTCTCGAGACCTAAGGAGTGTCTCGATATTGCCTTTGAAGTTAAGAATTATTGTCTCATATATTGTCTACACTTGCGCCTGGTGTGTCGTTTAGACTTCGCAAATTTATATAAGATGTTCGGAATTTCGAAATGCACCTTATTGGAAATAACATCGGATGAATCTGCTGTGAAGTTTCTAGAACTCCTATAAATATTGCTTTGCTAGACCTTTCTTTAGCTTTCATCATCATCATCAGCATATATACGTTCACTGCTGAACATAAGCCTCCCTAATAGAATTCCTCTTTTGGTGGGCTTTCCATTGGGGGATTTGCCATAATCACCACGTTTAGCAGTTATTGGTGATCGAAGTAATGACCTTAATATACACAGCAGAATGCTGCTGCCAATCCCTGGTCCAATCCCTTAGTCTTTAGCTTTATCCGTACCTAATACGGTAGGGACCATCTACTTTCTTCTGGGTATGTGTAATATACTTATGAACATATTACCCTTTTTTACTAAAAAAACAATGGATTCTCTGTGCTAAGTTTCGGAATGAATACATGTCATTCGATTTGAATAGACAAGTTACTCAAGGTGACATAACATTTTGTGTTTGTATTATTGCATACAAGAATTTAAAGGTTACCTACATGTTACCTATTTGCAGCTTTAAGGCGTGAAAAATCATGTTAACAGATTTTTATTTTGTTTATAATTTAAAGTGGTATTTATGTTAGCAGTCTGGGAATTTCGTATTAAAATACTTTGGATTTTAAGTTCAAACTCATAATTTTGTTAATTGTGAAAGCCTTCGTTTTCTCCAAAGCCGAAGAGCTTATTATTTAACAGCACAGCTACTTCGGATAATTTCGTTTATTGCCCACTTAGCAAGTAACAACTGTTTTTAAAAATTCAATAACTTTTGCGGTTATATTTTCGTGTTGGTTATTAACTTATTACACAAGCAAATAAATATCCAAATAACTTTTCGTAACTATATGTATAGATATTATGTTGAAATTAGATATATTAACTTTAATTATTTGCCTTTGAACATTTTGATAAAAATACAACAGAAGACTTCTTTGGTATGTGAAAGAAAGTCTCTTTCTTTAGTCTTTTTTGTCTTTATTTCAATGCAATAGAAGTGTTAGCTAGCTCATAGGTAAAGACAGACAGCATTATCATTTTATAGTGCCGAAACATACAGAAAGCGAATGCGTGGCGGAGGCGTGCTCCGGTTTTTTGTATTGTTCGATAAGGCACCTCACACAGAGTACCGCAGCGGGAAGCGGGATGTTGTACGAAGTGTACCGCTACCGCCACGCCTCCGTCACGCATTCGCCTTCTTTGTGTTTCGGGCATTAGGCCTGTGATTGTGGTTGAGGCAGCCTAATAGTACTGCGTTCAACACGTCTCCTCAGCGTGACCTTAAGGGTGATAAAATAAGCAATCTTTTGTACTTTAATAACTTTCCTAAGATAAAACATGATATACACATATAAGTACGTTGTGCAACCCTAATAACAATTTGACTTTTGATTAAAATCAGACTACAACCTTCGAATTCCATAAATGCTCAGATGTTTTCGATAAACATGTCCAATAGAACAGGCGTGACGTAGACCTACCTGATGCTGATACTATTGTAACGATCGTGGTGCACTGGTAAAACTATGTAACTGAGAAATGTAATAAAAAAACTTGTTTTTCAGGTCTCAGACGGCTTCAGACAAGGGTAAAATAATTTAACAGGATTTACACATAATATAAATTCGTTGCTGGAATCAATTAGTTCATTTTTTAATTATTAAAGTTGACGGAAATGACTATTGACGGGATTTTCTTATATGGGTGTCATTTTTAATGTTTTTTGGGGGCGCTGAATTAGAATCTGTTTTTTTTTTCAGGAAGCATTTGTAAAAGTTATCAAGTATTTTACCTACGTAACTTTGTTCATATGATGTGGCGACAGTGACAGGTGCGACAGTGGCAGGTAAATAGCTAATTGTTGCATTAGTAAATTATTAATAATCCCACTAGAATTATTGCGTAAGTTCATATTATTAGTATTAAAATGTTTGGCATAATACTGTCTCAACCTTTGTAACAGATAAGTACCTAAGTATACTCGTAAGCTCGTTCCAAATGATTTTGCACGTAAATTGGATGCCTGAAAAATACAAATATCTGACTTACAAAGTGTGTCATCTAAACTGTGACCGATTATGAATTTGTACATAAATGCCAGCAGCGCAGCGGTGTCAAACGGGACGTGACAAATAAAATGGCAACCGAACAACGGCTGCAGAGTCACCTCTCACTTTTCGATTAAGGTAAGGTTAGAGGTACTTACTTACTAGTAGTATAGTAACTTATGCCCGTTATATATTTGATGATTTTATTATACGTAATTTGTATAAAGTGAAGGAGTTAAAGTATATAACTGCGTTCTGGTGAGGTTGGAATTTAAAGTACTCCATGTTGCTGTGGCCGTGTGGTTTCCGGTAGAGTAGAATAGGACCACTCCAACTCTTCCCGTGGATGTCGTACAAGGCGACTAAGGGAATACATTATAAAACATCAGTCAGGCCTCCCCAACCCGTCTGGCCAGCGCGGGGAGTGTAGGCCAAATCCCCCGTCTGTCTCCTGCACATGAGAGAGGGTTGTGCTCCTGCAGTGGAGACAAAAATAACCAGATGATGATGATGTTGCTGTGATTACCTACTAATCTAATCTTATAATAAAAAATAAAAAAGTAACCTTTTCGTGTCTGTATATTAAAAAAATATTCAAAAAGAATAATTTGAAGGATAAAGAATAAGTAATGGAAAGAAACATTTGTTTGTTTATCTGTTTGTTTGTGCACGCATCATGTAGAAACTTCTCAACCGATTCGATGGAGTTTTCAAAAAAAACATAGGACAGAATTTGGAGCAACATTTAGTCATTATTTCACCTCAATCGGCTTACTTAATCAAAAAAATTATTGCGAATTTATAGTTTTCAAAGAAGTAATGCTCGACGGAATTCATATTCAGATTAGTTAGGCTGTGACAGTGGCAGTTGGAGTGGGGGTGGAGGAGGGGGGAGCGGGAGCGTGCATATTTGCAACAACAATTCTATAGTCCATGAAAGCAGAGCTGCGGGCACAGCTAGTTGCTGAATAACAAGAATATCTACTATATTCTTGGACAACACTAAGCTTTCATACCCGGCACTGATTGACCAACAATTCCGATATTTGGCGTGATTTTGATTTATCTACTTGCCTATACTGATTCATGTCAAACTGCCGTATGGTACCCGGCTTAGAATAGGGCAACCCCGAATCTTCCTGTGTGTTCGTCAAGGCGAATAAGGGATTGCACCAAGGACGGGCAGCAACGTTTAATCCCCCTGCCAAGCGTGGTGATTATGGCAAATCCCCCAATAGACAGTCCATCACCAAAAGTGGCATTCTACTGGGGAGGCTTATGTTCAGCAGTGGACGTATTTAGGCTGATGATGATGTTAAACTATGAGTACCTATAGTTTAATATGAATCGAAATTGCGCTAAATTTCGAAATCGTTAGTCAGCGTCAAGGCTTGCAGAAGCTATATCTAACCTATGGCTATGAACATTAAACCCAGATTTGTAAGTTTCGCCTGAATTTAATTTAAGTTTTTCAGTTCATGATATTACATACAAAAATATTTTTTATAAAAGTTTTTTTACTATTAAACTCAGCATTTTATTTATTTTTAATTTAAAGGATAGAATAACAATGTACAATTGTTTCCACAGTGTACACTCTATTACAAGTGACCTCAATAAATATTAGATAGTCACTACCCGCTTCACCATATAAACCGATTGCCTTATAGAGGACAACCAATAAATAAGAGATTGGGTAACACGACCGCATAATTTTGATAATAATTTGATCAATAACCACTTTGTACAATAGGATAACAACTTTATCGAACCTTTAACAAAGTAGGTAAACGTGATTCATTTGTTTAAGATATACTAGTAACATTAACTTACTGTACAGTTGTTTTATTGTTAACTATCTGTTGCCCGCGACTTCGTCTGCGTGGATAACTTAACATTACAAAATATTATGCATTACTAAATCCTATATGCTAAGTATTCTATGTACCTATTAAGCTATAATCAAACAGGCTGCGTATTTGGCGAGGCACCACACTGTGACGTGTTCATGGATGGCATAGGACGGAATGTAAGGGAACGGTAGAGAAAGGAATGCCTGTTTCGTCTATAGCATAAAAGTTATTGTAACGCAATGGAATAATAATCTGCAATGTTTCAATATTTTAAATAAATAAATGTCTAACGTGTGCTAAGTAGTTGGAATTCCAAGTATTTATACGCCCAGTATTAAAACGATATATGTATTATGAATTTATGAAACTCTTTTATGATACTGAAGTACAAATGAAGTGTAACTGTATTTGTTTGTGCAATAAAGTGTATTGTATTGTATTGTATTGTAAATATATCTTTGTACTTCAAGTTATATTCGTACTGTAATATCATAAAAGAGTTTCATAAAACTCTTATAATATTCTATGAACAGGTGCAAGGATCCGTCCACTTGAGTGCCAAATTCTCCAGTCACCACATTCGAGGAGCATAATTCACGAAATGCATTTACGGCGCCCACCGCCAACCAACGTCCAATCTGCGCCCCTACCAAAGTTTTCAAACTATACCTTTAATATTTAAAATTTATATCTTACTCGCTTGGTCCGCGTAGGTTTTGATACTTACAATGCTTCACTGCTTTAAACGATTAATTTGGTTTCCCGTAGGAATGAGATGTTTTTTCGGGATAAAAACTATCCTATTCCAGGACCTTACCTCCGTATCCGTCCAGTGGTTGAAGCGTGATTGAGTATCAAACATCCAAACGTTCGCATTTATAATATTAGTTGGATTAATTGTATACATATTAATTATTAGACCCCGCTATATTGAGTACACAGTTATACCCGATCCAATATGACTTTTAAAAACAAAAATCTTATACACAAGTCGCCCGCGACTTTTTACGCGTAGAATTACTAATATGATTATCGTCACTTTTTGATTCCTTTTCTCCCTCCCTCCTGGACTTCCTCCCTTTCTTCCCTACTGCGCTGAATGTTACCGAACCTTAAAAAAGGCGACAACTACTAGATTAAATATGTTTTATTAAGTGAAAGTAATGGCCGACATTGATCCAAATGATGGGTCCCATCTTCCCGTGGGTGTCCTCAAAGCTACTAAGGGGATTGCACCAGGGACGGGCAGCAGCGTTCTCCTATGTATATTAAGATTACTACTGCGATCACCAATCCGCCTGCCAAGTGTGATGATTACGGCAAATCCCGCAATGGACAGACCACCAAAAATAGCATTCTATTGGGGAGGCTTCTTATTTTGGCTGATGATGAACTTAAGTATAAACTATGAAGAAATTGATACGAAAAGATTTAAAGTAAGCTATCTGAATAGTTCGCTTGAACACGTCTAAGGATTACCTAGTTGTAGAAATAGGTATTCCATGGTATGTTTTATAGTAAGTGTGTTTAGTATGAGAAACAAGTGAGTTTAAATATTTGGTAGTGCAGCCGGGCAAAATTTATCGTAAAAGATTTGTGGCCACGCCGATGCTGCAATTTGACTATCGGAAAATATATTTTATGACGTCCATGGCACTTTGTTGGGCTTAATGGGGGTTTGTGAACGTTTTTTTGGGAGATTCGGATGTGTTGACGCCGGTAGATTTGTTATTGCTATGAGGTTTGACTGTTATTTGTTTTTGTGGATTTTATAAAAAACAAATGGTAGTGAAATATGTTTTAAATAAACGTTTGTTTAAAGTACGAGTATAATATACAACGGAGGAGGTGGTTTGTCTAAGATGCGACTGTTATCAGGCATGTCTCTTGGGAAGACGTCCAAGGTTTAGGATACACTTCATACGACTATGTCAAGTAACGCTTACAATAAAAGATTAAAAAATTAGTGAACTGACAGGTTCGATACATAGAAATAATCATCAATCTTGGACTCCATAGTAGCCCTCATTTTTACCAGGAGCGTCTAGTAGGCGAACATTGTTAGAATAGTTAAATGCGATTGCGGTTTGATTTGGCAAGCTGTCTAGGATAGGCAATCGCAGAAAACTTCAACATCGTATAAACAAACGAAACATTAAAGTACAGAGAAATAAGTGGTCATAGAACAACAAACTCTTTAATTTACTAATTGTCAAACTTACCTCATAATAACCAAAACAGATACCTAACTACAATAATTGTAATTCATGTAACAAACTTATTTTTGAACCACTTTCAACCTTCCTACTTCAGAATAACGAAGGTAATAAAGTTGTAGAGGCACTTCTGTTTGTGTGCAATGAACTGCAGATGTTGAATGCAACCTGTTAATTATGAGCAACTTTTCGAAACACTAGTTTTGCAATAATTGCTTGGAGGGCGCGCGACAGAAGCCGGTAAAAAGCTATGTAAAAACGTTGTAGCTTGCTGGTCTCGATATAGAACTTGTTGATTGGAAGAGTAACGAGTTTTGAGAACAGTCGCTTTGACTTCCGATGTCAATAAAGCGTACAGTTTGCCTTAGGAAGAAACAATCATTATACTTGTCCTTTCGGTTACTCTAAGGTTGACTGGAAGAGATCCCTAAGTGGGATAAGTCCGCCTTTGTACACAGTTTAATTCCTATTTTATTATTGTTGTTGTTGTTATTTTTGGTACAATAAAGCGTTTACATACATACATACAATCATTAATTTATGATGCAATGTTAAAAATCCAAATACAAAAGTTTTACAAATTACTCAAAAATGAAAAACTATAACTTTTACAAATAAACCTACTCTGTTCCAGAGTAGTAATAGCTACATGACATATTATACAAGATTAATCAACTTCGTTAATCGAATCTTTCACTATAATAAATCTTTAATACAAATAAAATCACCATCATTCTAAATAAATACAAATACGTATACTGTGTATGGTCGTATATTCTTTGACATTATCGTAAAAAAACTTGAGAAGCGAGTACATCAGCCTGCTGCCATTAAGGGCTATAAAACGCATCGAGCGAGATTATGTCTGAACAATTAAATTCTGGTCTTGTCACTAGTCTGATTGGGACCTCTGATATTAAACTAGCCTGAGAGAAAATGTTATAAATAAATATTCACACATATACACTAGTAGAGTAGTAATAATTGTTCACAGAGTGTGAACTAAAATATTCTGAACTGACTTTATGAAATAAAAGTGGAACACTAACAGTAAAATTCATCACTAATTTTACTTATTAATTTGTAGATTGTCTTATAAGGGCCCTGTGCCGTTGGGTTTGTTGCCACTTCTTCCCCTCGGTTATACAGGTGGAAGTGGAGTAGTTGTAGGCAGAATTTGACGTCAAAAAGAGAATAATGTATTCCAATTTTGAAAAAATAAATATTTTGATTTTTTTGATTTTTGATAAGAACATGTTCCGCAAAATATGTCCTAAACATTAGACTGCTCGGAATGGCAAGTCTACCATACGGCCTTAGATTTTTGAGTTGAAATTACATTTATTTAATCTACTTCGACATGTTAATAAAAGTATGCAAAAATAGCGACTAGAATAACGAAAATTATTCTGAAATAACAATAAAAAAGCGATTTAAAAAAGATAGACATGTAAGAAAGAGAAATAAAATAAATAAGATTTTAAAAAAAACGTATAACACTATTAACAAAGAAACTTAACACACAGGGAAACCCGCATCTAGTACCTATAGCAATCAAGATATAATTAACTAGTGATAAAAAATAAACCTAGCATAAATAAATGTAGAATCGCCACCTGCCAACTTGTCGATGAAAATAGCCAGACAGTGACACTTATTAAAACAGTATCATCGACGACGGTTTTTGTGATTGTTGGAATATAAATGTGGAGTTTCTAGATTTGAAATGCGAAAAATTTTCTAGATAATATGATTTGTGAGATGTGTGTATTTCTCCATAAACACCCTTTTTTATTTAATAAGAAGTGCAATGTAAATAGTAGAAGGGGTAGATATGAAAATAAACTTTGTGTTCCAATCCAACGACTAGTAGTTTTTAGTAAAAATTGTTTCTGCATGGCAACTCGTATATATAACAAACTTCCTGACAGTTTTAAAGACAAAACATTACAATTATTTAAGAAAAACGTATTTAACTTTTTATTGGATAAATGTTACTATAACGTTAATTAATTTATTAACGATAGAAAAATATAAATGTATAAGAATGCTCCCATAATCTTAAATACATTTCATAAAAAAATCTCAACATTTTCAATATTTGGTAATTTATATTTGTATTTCAATTCTAATCTTTTATTTTACTTATTCGACATACAGAACTGATTACATTTTAGTTCTGGACGGTAACCCGAATAGTGTTATTGTATAGTACCTATGTGTTATTAATATTTGCACGCTGTAGTTAGGCAGAATATGTAGGAAACATTACCCTTAATATGTCATCAATTTTATCACCATATTCTAGGCAAATAAATTTCATTTCATTTTTAAATTTATAATTATGTCAATCAATATTCTGATTATTGTTAACGATTGCAGAGAAGTAATAGTATATCTGTAAATACCAATCTGTCAGATATAGTTTTCCAATGACAAACCGAGGGCTACACTGTTTTGCTGGCATTTAAATGAATCTGTATCCTACACATTTCGGAGTAGCGAATAAACCTTAACACTATAATTTCCATAATAATTCCTTAAGTTGATTTCCATCGTTAATTGCAACTGATGACTAATTATAATCATAAATTGGTAACACAATAAGAATGTTTATTTTAATTGTACATTGATATCTCTATTCAAATTTAACATTCTTCTAGAATAATGAACTGTCAATCGTTCTCGTTTCATGGCGCATATGTCTCACGTTGTATTACTGATTTGCACGACTAATGATAAAAAAGAAAAATGTTCAAAGCCAATGTCCAAAAGTAAAAATGTCCAATGATAAAAATGTCTGTTAATAAAAATTACCAATAATAAAAATGTCAAATAGTAAAAATGTCCAATAGTAATAATGACCAATATTAAAAATGTCCAAAAGTAAAAATGGCACAGCTAATACTGTAATAAAATCATTGCTTCTATGTCTTCAAGCACAATGTCTTTGTACACTGTTGCTCTTTGTACGAGTATTTCGAGTTACTTGATAAACGAGTTATCACAGCGGGCGCCAGGTGCCGTATCAAAAATAGATTGTAAATATAGAACGTAATCAACCATTAACGAGCACGCTTTAATTTCCTTTGGCGTGAATTAATATCGAGCAGGTTGTCGTTGTTCGCCATAAACAAGTATTTTCTTTTTTATTTCTGTTAATGTTAATATCTTTGCACGTTGTCTTTAATTCACAGTTCGTTAAGAATGAAGCAAATGACAACAGGTAAGAATCAAAGGTAAAAAGTTCTTTAACCATAGACAAACGATTGCTAAGTTTTGTCTCTTTCGGTTGTAGGTCAAGATCAGATAAGAGTATCTATCTACCTAATGAAATAATCTTAGTTTGAATAAAAAAACTTCTTGCTGGTCAGATTTTACTCGTTGTCTGCTTTTCACCCGCTAAGTTAGAATTAAGAAAAACAGATTACATCATCATCATCATATCAGCCTTTCGATGTCCAATTCTGGTCAAAGACCTTCCCCATGAACGGGTGTGATGTTTCACACCCAGTTGAAGATTCTGTAAAAGAACTCTGTCAAAGTTTACAAGAGTTCTCCTAGAGCTAGGTCTTTCTCTAGAGCTAAGGTCGCCCACTAACATTATTTCAAGAACCTGACAATCACAATAAACATTTATCTACGGCATGTAGTAAGCAAATCCTTTTTGGACCACCTGACTGAATACACATAATTTATCCAATTGAATAAGCAGCGACATTTCCGTAGAAAGCTTGTGCCACAATCCGATATTTAGGTTACAGCCAAACCGAGTCTATTGTGCAAAGTGAATCGTTCCCAGTTAGTAATGTAGTGCAAGTCAAGAGACACAGACGAGGTGTATCGAACTGAAAGACCAAACTGCGTGATCATTTATCATAGAAATAGAGACGAATCCAAGACTATTGAAAGAGCGCAAACAATGAAAGGTACAATTTCAAGCGTATTCCATTCCAAATCATAATCAGTGTTTTATGTTATAGTACAGATGTTGAAATTTTTTATATATAATAGCTATATTCATTAAAAGAGAAAAGTCGGTATACAAAGATGGACTTAATATTCTGCACATGAATATGCATATGTGGTCGGATGGATGTGGAGGGCGCGCGGAAGACCGGGTGTGGTGGCGTTCATTGGAGAAGACCTACGTCTAGCAGTGGCCGTCTAAAGGTTATTATGATAAAGAATATGCAATGAGAATTGGTAACTTTGCTGAACGGATCAACATTATTATATTATTATAGGCCGATCGATGATCGCAGTAATGATTTTAATATACACAGAAGAACGCTGGTGCAATCGCCTTGACGACACCCACGGGAAGATTGGAGGTGGCTCTATTCTAAGTCGGGAACAACACGGATTTTCTAGGTGTGTAATGTATTATTCCAACTATCAACTTTTTAGAAATCTAACCACGTCAGCGTCCGCTGTTTCTTATAGTTTTGGCCCATTAAACAGCAATGTTTTATTCAGTCGCGCGACTCGTTAGTTTGGCGCATTGTGGTGGCCAAACAAACCGCCACCGAGCGGTCACATTCCCTCAATGCATGCTTGATTTTTATACACTAAACCTAATGCTCAGAGTACAGTGCAGCAGGCCTACTACTATATTTCATTCCAAACCAATATTATATTTGCGTCCAGGTAACATGTACATGAAAGGTTCACCGGCAGCAAAATAAGGTTTGTTTTATAGTTTGGACGAGTTCTAGAAACTGAATAAATTCGTGTAATACGAATATATTTTTATTTATTTTTAAGATCTATTTTAAATATTCTATTTTTGTTGTAATTTAATTTACATGATGACATCTGACATATTTTAATTTTTAATTGACATGTAATGAAAATTATCAATAAAGTATTTTTGTATTCGTATTAACATCAATCTATTAGTTATTTGTACATTTTTTTGTTAAAATGAAGAATAAAAATATACTAATTACAAAAAAGGAAATAAGGGCCCTACAGATAAAATATCTCCTCCAGCTCTGCAGAGTTTTTAACAGTGCCGAGGATACTCGCTGCGTTACCCCTTTGAATTTCCAAGCTGATGCGGCTGATAAAAAACTTATTTTGTTTTCAATACTATGAAGATATTACTGTTAATAACTGTTAAACTAAATATAAAAGCCATTTTGTACCCTCTGACGGGTCGATTGTACCTACGGATAGGCGTTTGGCGTGTAACTATGACAGTAGAATGTCACATGACCCGTGAGAGAGTACATCACAACAGCGTATAATAACGTCCACAAAAAAAAAAATTTGGTAAACGTTCAGTAACGGTAATGTATCGTCACTTTACCACATTAAAGAAAAATCTCGAGTTCCTTCCGATATCCACCCGAATCATCATTCTATGTTGACACAAAGTAAGGTTGTCGGCCACATGTAGTCACTTCAGACGCACGCATGTAAGCCACGCAAGCACGCACGCACACATGCAATCATTCTCTCACGCACACACGCACGCACGCACGCATGCACCCCGTTCCCCGCAATATCGAGCTGCATTCAGAATGCTATGTCCAGATGGGGTGCGCGCGCGTTGTCGTCATATCGCTATCGATATCGTTCTATGCGAATTAGCGATGAGATATTATACGTATTTATAATATGTTATATTAAATGGCTTCTTGTAGTGTGAATGAAGCAATATTGTTCTAGAAAATAATAGTTTATGTGCGTTAAACCCCAGACAAAAGCAACACCAACAACTCAAACAACGTCTGGCCAGCGCGGGGAGTGTAGGCCAAATCTTCCGTTCGTCTCCGGCAGATGAGAGAGGGTGGTGCTCCTGCAGTGGAGACAAAAATAACCTGATGATGAAAGCAACGCAACACAAAGCATTTCAAAGTAAAAAATAGGCTCCTCTGGTGATTAAGAGAATGTACACTATAGGTTCTGATTTCCGCCTAGATTTATCGTTTACAAAGAAAAAATGCTATACTTAAGGATTCGGAGGTCATCTATCTACTTATAATATAATTCAAAATAGATCGTTAAATCGCGTCAAGATACCATTTCAGCGCAGTCAATCTAGTAGTTTTTGTTATGCTGGCCTGGCTAATTTAGTATCCTGCGAAAAGACGGATACACGGATATACTGATTAAAAATTTCATACATGTGTGTCCGTTGTGTGTGACCGAACACTAAAAAACATAATTTTCGTAACCCTTTTCAAAATGTGTCAGTGGAAACGGTTTAATTATAATTGTATCACCGCCTTGCAAATTGCTGCTGTTAGAAATGACAGAACTTTGCCCTATGGAAAGTACAATCAGGCAAATAATGATCCGTACGTTGATATATTTCTCTAACTTTTTGATACTGAGTTTGACCATGAATAAAATAATAAATAGACTACACCTAGAATATACTTAATAGACTTTCTTTTTTGTGATTTTTTTTTTACTTTAGACCAAATATAAAAGGATTCTTTTTAAGCTAAATTAACTAGTATATTATTTAGAGCGGCATTCCAAGAAGAGCAAAATATTAATGATAATTTGAAAGATATGAATCTACCAACAACAATTATAAATTTTATGGCGATGCGTAGCGAAACCCCAGCGTTCCAAGCGGCAAAAAATAGAAACTTTTTCAGTACTAATTTGACAATGCATATAGGAAAGTGAAACTAGCGCAGGATGTCACACTTATGAACTCTTAAGCATCATCTATGCCCTCAATGCATTCTCAGATTCCAAATTTTGCCGCTTGAATCGTTCGTGTAATGTTTGCGTCGCCGACAGTTAGAATCCAAGATGCGTAAGTTTGCAATATGACCACGTAGTCGACTGTATTCCACAGTTGGCTGATTCGTGAAATGTCCAACTAATTATACACCAACGATGACCACACTGGTAATTTGTGTATTCCGGTTGAAATGACGGTCAGTGGTTCGACATGTGTTCTTCAGTAACTAGTTATTATTACGAAAGCTTCGATGGGGCCTCCGCTATTCTGTTCGCAATTTGATTTAAAATCACAGGTTTAAATTGTACACATTACGAAGTAGCAGCTGTTTCTCTTGTTCATGGAGTCTGTTCAGATAGGACGATGCATCATAAAGTTAAGATTCTATATTCGAATGCACGGGGAATGGCGCGAGGGAAAAGCTGGTATTCAATATTCATAATTTTTGGTAAAATTTTAATCATGAATTATATTCGAAATTAAGAACGTGTTGATCCCGAGTTAATTAATCCCATCTGCATCGGCGGTGGCGTGTCCCTAGCTAACGGAGCACTCTGGAAAAAATTGCCGTCCACTGTGATTCTCTTTAGAATAACTTATTTAGTTTTTTTTTGTGATCGAAGCAATATTACCAAGTATCAAACTTGTATGTTATTAATCTTGTTAAATGTTTAATTGTAAATTAGCTGTAGATTTCAAAATGCACAAATAAAATAAATAAATTGCCGTTTTTTACTCATCATTATCATATCAGCCCTTAGAGGTCCACTGCTGGACATAGGCCTTCCCCAATGAACGCTACCACACCCGGTCCTCCACCCTCCGCATCCAGCCGCTTCCGACCACCTTCTTCAGGTCCATCATTGCGCTTGCCGTACGCGGTCTCGATTCCAGAACTCATCTACCCCAAACGGCCGTCAATTCTGCGACAGATATGGCTTTTAACCGCTGTTTTTAACTAAATAATGTTAATATGATAATTAAATTTTCAGTTTAAAATATTTGAATGGCTGTACCTCTTCAGACTCTACAGTACCGATCATATGCGACAGATGGCGTTGTATGTTTGTGGTGTGCGTAAATTATTGTAGGGCTACTGCGCACCCAGTCGATCCAGAGAGGGACTACGTTATACATCAACAACATAAGTGCTTCTCTTTCTTACTTATAGCGTCGATCTCTCGGCGCCGGTCAATAGCGCGCTGGCGTAGTAGCTTTGTACCGGCTTTGTACCGGCTTTGTACCGGCTGGCGGCGTGCGTACTGTCAACCGTACTTTATTTTGGGGGAAGGAGGTGAAGTGTCGCTTATTTATAAAAATAAATATGTAATATTCCTTTAATAGCCTTAAATGTTTCTTTCTTTAATATCTGTTTATATCTATTTATTTGACATTTAAAATCATTGTTGTTAAGAGTCTTAATACATCAAAAGATTTTGTTTTAAAAATATATATTTCTACGTTTATTCTCCATTTAGTACCGCAGCCAGCATTTGCGGTTCACAGCAGTTAACTGTAAGTACTTCCTGTAATATACGACAGTATAAGTAATTGCGTTAGTACTTACGACTTGCTTGTTGTTCACATAATAAAAATATTTATTACATCAAGAAATGGATTTTTACTATAATTTGGTATGATGTGATACTAAAATGTGAGATTTCACAAACTTTGACTAAGTGACTTCAAACACATGCACTATACCTATAGTGAACAATTGAAAAAAAAAACACGAGAAAATCTTTTTTCTATAGCTACAGTAGTAGTATAAGATTAAAATAGGGCCCCACTCTTCCCGTGGGTGTCGTCAAGATAACTAAGAGATTGCACCATGGTCGGTTAGCAGCATTCTCCTGTGTATATATTAAAATCATTACTGCGATCATCAATCCGCCTGCTAAGTGTGATGATTACGGCTAATCCCGCAATGGATAGACCACCAAAAATAGCATTCTATTGGGGAGGCTTCGTATTTTGGCTGATGATGAACTTAAGTATAAGCTATGAAGAAATTGATACGAAATTGAAAAAAACGAAGGTGATTATGTCAAATCTGCCAATGGACAGCCCACCAAAAGGGACATTCTATTACGGAGGCTAATGTTTAGCAGTGGAAGCATTTCAGCTAACGATGATATTTTTATTGATAACTTTTTCTACAGGTATATTTAGCAGTTATTTGCATTGAACAACATAAGAAAGTTGAATAACTTCCAATAGTATGTTATCTTGTTAGGGAGCCAGGGAGACGTGGCGACACTTCGACCCTTCAGGATCTTTTGTGCCAAAACTCTGTCCACCAACAAGGTGATTTCATGTACTTCACATACGCCTCAGAATTCGTTTACGTATGCAGGTTTCCTCACGATGTTTTCCTTCACCGAAAATTCGGTGGTGTTATAACAAACCGTACTTAAACTTTAATAATCTCATAGCTAAGGGCTGGGTTTAAACCCACGACCTTATGAACGTGAGACGAGAACACAACCTACTAGGCTATCACGGTTCTCTCTATACTATGTTGATATTTTGATTTTCAATCAGTTGATTCTATAATGAAGTTAAAATACATTTATTGTCTTAAAATGTAAAATGTTATTTCCAAACAAAACACAAATATCACCTTTTAAAACATTAATGTCCTACTAATGAAATGTGTGGTATTCAAAATCGCAAAGTTCATTTACGCAACAACGAAAATAATTGAATATTTACTTGTCTATTAATGTCCAGAATAATAATGGAACTGGCCATCAGGCACGTTATGCAATATTCATTCAATTGAAATTACACAACTTGAAACTGACGGACGAAAGCCACTTGTAATTATAATTCAATAGTGTACTTATTACATCAACCTTGTCAATGTATAAAACGGTAGCCCAAGTACAATAAGCTAATCACACGGCTGTACGTCTTGTATATATAAAGGAGATACGGCCATTTAGTTTGGAAAACAATTCGATCTAGGAATTTGGTACTTGCTGCACGAATGAAATACACTAGCTGTAAGGCGAATAATCCCTAAACCCGAGGACTACATAGGCCTTTAGCTGCAACTGGCTTTTGTGCAGCTGACTCTCGAGGATGGGAGCAACGTTTAAATACTGGGGCGGAAGGAGTAAGAGGAGGGGGGGGGGGAGCTAGGAGGAAGGCAGACAGAGTGAGAGAAGAGAGATAGGTATTCACTTATACATTTTCAGCTGCTGCTCAGATTCACTTAACCATTCTTTATTGTCTTTGTTTTGAGCACGTACAAGACTGTAGCTTTGCTACGTATTTTATTGGTCTGTAAGTCGCGGAAATAGCTTGTAAGTAATAATAACTAACACGACAGTGACTCTTTATTGGTTCTGTCTACAAAATAACAAACTGGTACTGATGATTCAAAATTACCTACAACAAACGAGCCACAAAGGACTTGGAACTGATGGAGAGAGGAATACCTATGTATAATATCAGAAACGGAATGGTCTCTGCCTATGTTATGTGCGAACTTTCTGTAGTTGAAATTGTTTTAATTTATTGACTGAACTACTTAACTGTGTGTCCTAAAGGTTACAGAGTTATAAAGATAAATGAATGGCGGGTCTATTCACGTGCGGTATTTCAATATTATCGCGAGCCTTGTCAGGTGAACAATGGGCAGAAAGCTAAGAGATGAAGTAGAGTCGTTAGTCAGAAAAACTACCTTGGCCACCGACATCTTTTTGGCCACAGACTTCAAGAAATGGAGCCCGTTTTTTTAAACTAGCCATTTCACACAGTTTCGCTCGCTTGGTATAAATTTTTATTAATTTCATGGACATCGGTTAAATAGTAGAGCTTTGAAAGCATATCAAACTTACAAAACTCACTTTCGGTGTTACGATTAGAATATAGGGTTAATGTAATTTGTTCTAAATTTCTATAAAAATAACTTAACCTAACTTGTTTAGTAGTTTTAGTACAAAGTTACACCGTAAATTAAGGTTGATTTAAAATTTTTACATGGATTTGAAACATCCGAAAAATCCCTTTTTGATAATAATCATTAAAGAACTAGCTGACCTGTGCCCACTTCGTTGGGCGGTAAACATTTTGAGTTCGTAAGAAACATTTTCCTTCAACCGTTTTTTCTCTGACTTACTTTGCAAATCCGACTACCACGAAAAAGTTTTCATTTTTCGAGTAAATATATAGCCTATGACGAGTGTACAATGTTTGTGAGTACAAATAACGTGGCTTTCTATTGGTAAATATTTTTTTAAATCAGTTCAGTATATCCAGAGATTACCCGATACAACCTCACAAACTCACAAACTTTACCTCTTTATATTATTAGTATAGATTTTGGAAGTTCTATAAATAAATAAAATAATAAATATCTCAGACATTCACACCAATTATCCAGTCCCAAACTAGGCAGAGCCTGTGGTATGGTTACTAGATAACGGATAGACATACTTAAATAAATGTATAAACATCCAAGACTTGGGTACAAACATTCATATACATCATACGAACATTTGCCCCTAGCGGGATTCGAACCCGCAACCTCCGGCATGCCAGTCCGAGAGCTACCCGTTCAGCCACGGAGGTCGTCTATTTACCTTCACAGTTTCATCAGGTATACGAGTATATGTTTGATTGTATGAGAATTATAATAATAACACGGAATGTCACTAAGGAAAATATTGTAGTATAACCTATAAATGGATCTTCCTAATTCTTTCAGAATTGTAATTCTAAATATATAGAACATATAAAATTATCACGATCCTCACCATTAAGAGGTAAGAAAGAAACTAACAAACTAGCAAAAATTACGGATTATGAAAATGACCGGTGATACACTAACTGTAATAAACAAAACCAACAAAAGATGCCGCTTAAAGTTTACAGGATAATTAAGGTTGCTCTGATCGATGGAAAAAGCAATGGTGCCAAGGATAGAAACACGAATAATCTCGAGAACGCTTGTGGCGCGATTTAAACTAATGTCTAACCTTCGAAGCTTGATGTTAACAAATAATCGAGCCTTTGTTTTGTGGTCGCTATAATGATAACAAATTGATTTGTCTTTCTTTGTGTTGCTACTATTTGCACTGTATTACCGTGATCTAATTTTTACAGTACATTGCTTATATTAATGATCTAGTGATTTAAATTGTTTAGATATATTTCACTCGTATTTTTTAATCACTAGATTACGACATGTGAATGTGATCGTCCATTTTCTACAACTGAGGCGTATCTTACTTAATATTTGAATTTTCATTAGCTTGTAAATTCTAACTGGCTAATAAACAGTAGGTGTAGAAACGATATAAACTTGTGTTTGTTGTTTTCATTAATTTCATAAAGCTTGCGAAAAATTGCACTTCTTCAAGGTTTTCGAATTCTAATTAGTTATCCAAATAAACCCTGAGGTATCAATTTAATGAAGTTGGTCAACTCTTAATCAATGTCGCAATGGTATTATGATAGCTTCATCAATTGTTTGCACATATTCGTTACTGTTAGTTAGATAAGTCTAGGTACTTTTGTTTTGTGGGTGAATATTCGAGCTTTTCAATCGCCGTTATTACCGCCACCTTCAAAAGTTGAAGAAACAATAACAGTTTATCATTTTTTATTTACAATAAGTTAGGTATTGGGACTAGCATAGATTTTGCATTGGTGAAATATTAAATTAACTATATTATTTTTCATTAACTTTTGGAGGTAATGACGGCAGTTTAAACGCTTGAATCGACCCGTTGAACTTTAGATGCAGTTTCAAGTTATATAATGTATGCCAATATCATATACTCACTGTTTTCTATCTATCATACGAGCATAATATAACAGCTATCTTCTGAATGTCAATCACTGCTTCCAGGAAAAATCCGAAACATCAATTGTTAATACCAGCTTCATCCTAGATAGGCTTAAAATTAATTTCCCGTTTCTAGCAGGCAATAAAGTTTAAAAACGACCCCGCTATAGGGCTCTCGGTGCAGCAATGAATAAATTGCCTTCATTGAAAGCAATAAAAGCACACCACATTAATAAACATGATGTGCGATATTTTGCGCGGGTAGATTAAACAGATACCCTCTATGAGACCTTTGGGAGGCGTTTAACCAACTTAGTTTGGGCAAAGATTGTTTAATAACAGACATGATGTGCTTTTGGTCTCTTCATTTATACAGACGCATGTCACTGATATAAAAATAAATTACCAAAATACTTGACCTAGTAATTAAAAATATATTGGGCCCGATTCTGAAGAACACATTTAAAATTTGACGGCGCTAAAATTGGTTTCGTCTTTATCTTCATAATATTGTGTGACAAGGATAGCAACAGTTTTAGTGCTGTCAAATTTTAACATTGTGCCTTCAGAATCGAGCCCATTATTTATTTACTGCAGCATAACGTCATCTTCTATGGATTTTCTGGAAAAAAATTCTTAAAGCTATTGGACCGCCTAAATTGTACAACTTCTACTTTTTTTTTAATTTACCCTTATTTATTTCTGTAATAAAGGGTATTTTGATATATACTTATAAAACGCAATTTCCAAAACACTAAATATTTAGTATTGGATACCAAATGATTGAAGTAGAGAACATAAAAAACTGAATTACTTACAAATATAACAGATCGATCTGAGGTGATGAAAAAGTTTAAAAAATAATATGCAATAATAATTCTAACGAACTTTTCAATTTGTATTTAAAGGAATGAAGAGTAAAATGTTACGATAGCATACGTACTTATTTACGAACGTGGACTGGTAATTTTCTGATTATGCCATTCTGACAATGACAATAAGTAGACATATAAAAAAAGGTTAGCTTGAAAACCAATGTTTTGTTATGAAGGTCTTCGTATTCTTTATTATCTTGCAGAATAAGACGCTAGCTAGATAACTCCGTCAGAATAGGAGCACTCCCACCCGTGGATGTGGTACAAGGTGACTGAGGGAGTACATTATAAAACATCAATCAGGCCTCCGCAACCCATCTGGCCAACGCGGGGAGTGTAGGCCAAATCCTCCGTCTGTCTCCGGCAGATGTGAGAGGGTTGTATTCCTGCAGTGGAGACAAAATTAACCTGATGATGATTATGATAGTATTTAGTATGATGCAACTAGGAGCATAAAACAGAGAAATTGAAGATTGTATTGTGTGTGTGCCACATCTACCTACTTGATCTAACTTGTCTTTGACGCTTTTTCTCAACGTCTGAATTAAATCTTGTTGTTGAGTCTGGAAAGCATATAAAAGTGTCTGACAAAAGCTGGGGTAATTTAACGGCCTCGTTTAAAAATGTCTACTATAAGTATTTCAAAATGAAATACTATTAGAGATTAGGAGCAGTTGCAAATCAAAATAATGAGAAACATATTACGTTAAGTACGTGTGCTTACACTTGTGTGTAAAAACTTACGAAAATTCAACATAGTTCGTAAAATCTACTAAATCTAAAATGTTATATTTTTCAATTAATACATTTGTATTATTCAAAACGTATATATATTCTGAATATTAAAATTGTCTATACTCCACATTATCCAATACACTTTTTCTTTAACGAGGAACAGTATTTTCAACATGTTTGTTACTTACATGGTATTTTGTTGTTATAGGACCGCTAGGACCAATCACGCCTGACCTACCCTGCTAGTTTCTATTTTTACTCAACTAAAGCCAAGAGGGGTTTTGTTAGGTGGAAAGAGGGGTCTAAAAATGTTGGTTTCGTCATACGTGAGAGCATGCTTCATTTGCTCGTGGCTTCAGGCGGTAGCACCCGGTCCATTGTTTATAAGAACGGCCAATTATGTCTTCACAACACACTTCTTTTCTTACTTTACGGTATTCTTTTAATAATACACTATGGTAGGGTTGGTTGTTAGTGGCGATGGTAATTTGTAAAGCAATAATTAACGCCTACCTACCATATTTCAAAGTTTCGCTATTATCTTGTACAAAATTACATAGTTACTGGCAAATATCACCTGTTGGTAACTTTCATTGTTACTACTACCACGTGTGAATGTCAAAACTTAATAAAATGATTTGTTTATCCCTGTATTAGTTAAACCTCGTTATATTAGGTTGCGAAAATGTTGCTTTAAATTTAAACATCAAATCCATATTTATTTTTATTTTAGTGTTATTAAAAATTTACTGATTTCCTTTCATTCTTATAAAATTAAAACAACAGTAGAATTAGATTCGGATGCGTAGTTATACTATTTACTTTACATTTCTATTGAATATTACTTCCCAAAATATGTTTATTCTGCTTTTTACTTCAGCACCTGTCTTTTTATTAACACCTTAATCAACTTCCGTCATTTAATTTCAAATCGTTTACTATTTTGTCGTATATTATTGGCCATAATGTTATACAAAAAGCTATACGGGAATACACCTGTCTTATTCCAGCACACGTAGGGTGTCATTACAGCAACGTGCCAATGAAAAGCTCCTTCACGAAATTAGTGATTGCTCGAACGCAGCTTGGTGAATGAGCGGGTGCGAGTTCATAGTATACGACTGTAGTGTATTTTTACTGGAGTATTTTTCTTGCTGAATAGTTTTCATTGAAGAATTGATATTGCTTGTAGTAGAAACGGAGCAGGATCCTATGGCTCTTAGGGCAACAAATTCTGACGTGAAGACAGCATGCCGGAAAGCGCAAAGTGGTCACTTCACATTGCTAGATGAAAAGGAAGCCAAAAGCAAAAGGATGAGAACTTCGTGAACCAGGTAAAGTCGCGTGCATTGGGGAAGGCATGTGCAGTCTGCATATATGTCAATAAAACGTCTGCCTACGTCACTGCAAAGAAACACTACATACAATGTTCACGTTTGTAGTTAATGTTTATATAATATGATTAACGGCATTTTAACGTGAAGAAGACTTTGTTGAGCACCCAAAAATAAATTGGGCATAAGTTGCGTGCTTAACAATTCGATAAACGAGTATCGTGTTAAGAATCCCGTTGATTCTAAATTATATAATTGCTATGAACATAAAGCAACGCAAGAGGGAGGGGAGTCGCGTTTTTAGATGTTCCCCTCTGCCTAAGATACAAGACCACAGGTCATGCGCCGTTTTGAAATGTGCTGATATGTACGACAGACTTAACTATGAATGTAATGTTCGGTTTATTACATGTGTGTTTCTTCACTACGAAATTCGTTATCACTATTGAGAAATTTTTACATGTGTGCTTTGATCGTTTCGCATCGGAAGAAAACTATGGCATCTCCGTGGTTGTTGCTTTGTTGAACATAGGCTATCATGTGGAATTCAAATAGAATTAAAGCGGTAGAAAATACCGGTATATAAGTACCACCGATATCATATCGGTGTATGATAGCGGTGTAAAGTGTCTCAATATGAACAACACCAGTCTCGCAGCACAGTGGACCGCCGCCGGCGCACAAGGTTTTTCTAAGTGCGTGCTCGCTGTGGTGTGTACCTTGGGGGGACAATTTACGCGGTCCGACCAACTGATGTGATTGTTAACTATGCTCCACAGATTATAAGTTATCGACATTATGGGTGCACGATACTGTAAGTATACTGATGGGGTTAAAATACGATGTTTTTTTGTTGTTGTTGTTGAAAGTTACGTAACCTGTTAACGCTTGCAAGGGTTATCGTTTTAGCCTCTCGGGCAGTTCGTAATCATATGGATCAAAGTCAATTTCTGAGTTATTTTTGAGGGTTAAGATACTTTATCTTAGTTATTTCTTACTGTATTTTGTTAGTTAAGTTTTTAATTTGACTTTCTTTACTAAAGGTAGTGTATAGATTATAAAATATTTTAAATATGTAACGAGACGCTGTGCGGCTTTTACTATCTTTTGATTTAATGTTTCTTTTATTCTGTGCGTTTTTGTTGTACATCAATTTTTGTATTTTATAAATTTCGCTCTGACAACGTCACATCCGTCTTGCACATTTTTATACTTATTTAGGCCTTTCAGATAATCTATTATTTATCCATCACCTTTTACCATCTATCGCTTCCCGTCTTATTTATAACTAAATTCAATATTATCTTCTACAATCATGGTTATAACGTTATATGTCTTCCAAGACCTATGTGAATTACCTTAGGACCAAATGAAGAACATTCATCACGGGTTCCTGTATTTGTCTTCGTGTCCTGATATCCATCTAGCAGCCAAATACATCAGGTGTGAGACTCCTGGACTTTCTGACGTCTAGCTCGAATCCTCGATTCAGAACCCCTGATACTATATGACTTCAATAGAATACGCGACGAATAGACCGAATGTCACAGATTCACAATAGAAGTGACTAAGTTTACAATCATTGTCGAGCATATTCTGTATGTTTTTATGCGTATGTATATATATTTAGAAATATATTTTTGTTATATACATTATATTTATATTAATGGCAGTTATTATTTTGTATTTATATATGTATTAGGTATGTTTAATGCTATAAACATATATAATTTAATAATTGCCCTATCTAATCTGTGTAACTATGTTATATATTCAAAGCGGACAAACACTCAAATTGCAATATCTTGCACATATCTACCTATAACAATCTCTCAGCATGACCCAAAGATTGACTGGTAGAGAATGCCTTCGGCATTAAGTTCGCCTGTTCTGTAACTGTGTGTAAAAAAGGTTCATTAAACAAATAAAAATAAATGAATAAATTAGCGTGTGGTTTCCGGCTTAGAATAGGGCCACCTGCAACCTTTCCGTGGGTATCGTCAAGGCGATTAAGGGATTGCACCATGGACGGGCAGCAGCGTTCTTCAGATCATTACTACGATCAGCAATCCGCCTGCTAAGCGTGGTGATGATGGCAAATCTCCCAAAGGACAGCCCACCAAAAGTGGCATTATATTGGGTAAGCATATGTTCAACATTGAACGTACTTCAGCTGATGATGAAATAAATAAATACAACCCGACTAACTTGAAATTTAATTAAACATAAATGGCCCCTACACGTGATAATGACGATATTTCAAAATGCACCAGTATTGGTTCCATATTTTTTTCAATTCCGGCTGCGATGCGGTGGCTCGTAACCAAATACGCGCCAGGACGCAACCAAATCAACCAAAAATGCCATGAAATCACTAATCCGACCTAATTTTGAACGCTATACGTCATGTGAATAACGACTGTAGGGCGTTAACTCGAAATCCTAATACGAATCGTTTTAAAACGCAGCCTGAGTGTTTAATATTCGAAGACCGTCGCCTTTCTTTAATTGATATGAAGATTTGGTTATAAATATATTTTACGTACATTTCAAAAGTTAGAAAAGTGTAAGTACAATTTGTGCGAATTTTGTAGTGTAAAAGGTTTTTCAATTATGTTTTCTTCTAAATTCTCGATAGTTGTTCCATAATTGATGGGAAATTTTACTATTTATTTACAACATTTTCTTACTTGCATTTCACCTTAAATGGTCTAGTAGTTTCGGGTTATAAAATGGACAGATAGACAGACGACGGACAAAAACCATATAGTCCTAAACAGCACAGTGTTTTTTTTAAATCTTATATCTATTATTTACGTAATTTAACCCAAAATATACTTTAAAAAATATATATTTTTGGTGAAGTACCTACCTCTTAGCCTGGTAAATAAACGCAAACTTAAATGAGCATAGAAGAACATCATTGGACGTAAATAATGTCTTACACCCAGATATAAATATAAATTCTGCATGCACCTTACTAATTCAAAGGCCACTTAAAAGCAGCAATGAGGGATATCGTAAATTACTTCACGTCATCTAAGCGAAACGCTGACAAATGACATGTGTTAGTTCTAGCGTTTTATTTTTAGAATGTCCCACACAAGACTGTAATCGGAGACCGAATAGGGAGGTACTCAAACAAACAGAAACCTTGAGATCGCGATTGAAGCAGGTCTTTTTCTGTTCCCTTTTTTTAAAGAATTCTTAGTATGTTTTTAGTCTACAAACACAATATTATTGAAGCATAAAATAATACAGAACTACCATGTGTTTTAAATATACTATTCGATGGAGAATTGAATGAATTTCGGAAGCTAAAAAAAGGATTCTGGCATTATGTCCCATACGCCAATTAAAACTTTCGCGATGATATAGTAATGTAACTAGAAAAGGTAGTCAACAATAGAAGAAGAAAGAAAACTCAAAACAAACTTTTTTTTTAGATTAAATTACTTGTTTCCTGAACCTGCTATCATATGGAGAGTAATCTCGATAGAATCTTGTAATGGAACAGTTTATAATAATATTAAACTCGCATTAAAAATAAATAAATAGCGTGATCTAATGTTAAAAGTCTAATAAACGTAATTGGCTTAATATAGACATGATTTTTGTTTGTATCATCAAAATAACTACTTTCCAGTTTATACTAACCTCTCTTACCTATTTAAATGTGATGATTAGCGGGGTCATAATAGAGTGGTTGGTAAATAACTGTTTAGTACCTTCAGGCGTAATCTCATGATTGCTGGACGTCAGGAAACAAAACCATTTTGTTTAATGAGATAGATAAATAAAAGATTTTAATGATAAGTTACGATTGTAGTCCGTTTTGTTTGTAAATAATATAAAAAGGCAGATTTTGAATTTTTTATATAGTTTGGCGCTTGGTTCTCTCTGCAAGCTTGCTTGAAACTTTATAGAAATGCAGAAATAAAAACTTATACCATTCAAACATTATCTTTTATAACCTGTGTTTATTAATATAAGTCTAGTTTTATAACTCCGCCGGAGGTTATTGATATATTCGGGCACTGGTACGGCAACCAGGTTAATTATTTACGATGGGCGGATGATGCGCTCGGACGAGTATAGGTTAGAGAGCATTGGAGGGAGGCATGAGTTTGACGTCTCCGAAGCTCTTTAACATGGATCAGCTAATCCGTGGGCTCAGCAGCATGCATGTGGGATGTTCTATTGATAGTGTCAGCATCAACAACATCAGTTACGCTGATGATATGGTGATGCTGGCACCATCTGTAGGCGCGCTCAGGAAACTGCTGCAAAAGTGCGAAGACTATGGCGAAACTCACGGATTAAAGTATAACACAAAGAAGAGTAGGCGCCGCGGGTAGCAGCAGTCCACAAATCGTACCGCCTGTCACACTGTATGGAACGGCCTTGACAAGAGTCAAGCAGTTCAAATACCTAGGTCATGTTGTAACAGAGGACCTGAAGGATGACCTAGATGTAGAGAGGGAACGTAGGGCGCTGGCGGTCAGAAGCAATATGCTGGCCCGTAGGTTTTCTCGTTGTACGGAACAAGTAAAGATTACCCTTTTCAAGGCGTACTGTTAATCATTCTACACGAGCAGCCTATGGGTGAGATATACGCAGAAGGCATACAGCGCTCTACTAGTTTAGTACAACAACGCCTTCAGGATATTGTTGAAACTGCCGCGCTTCTGCAGCGCGTCATGTATGTTCATCGAGGCGCGCACTGACGATTTCCACGCGATCATGCGCAAGAAAGTGGCCTCGCTGATGAGTAGAGTGTGCGGCGGCACGAACAGCATCTTGAGGGTGGTGGGGGGGAGGCACGAGTGTCCTATTGCCAGCCACTGGACAGCGCTTTTGGTAGGTTAGTTTAATTTTGACATTTTAAATTTACATTCTATTTTAGGTATTTAATGTTAACATTTTAAATTGAATTTATTTTTGCAATTTTTAATCAATTCTGTACTATTAACTGACATTTATAATTCATTGATATTTCTATTGTACAATTGACGAAAAAATATGAATTCCACTAAGCTAGTTTAAGACCTACTAATTATATATGGAATGTATCTTTCCGAAATAAAATAATTTTCTATAAATATAACTCTTTTCGTTGAAATAACTGCGTATCCCAATGAATTTTTTTACAATCAATAACCCATCAGCAATATCACTTTTCTCACTTCAGAACGTACACAGAATTAAAATGGAGATATTATTTAATTTTGATGATAAATTGAATGCAATTTTGCAAATAAATTGAACAATAAACGAAATGTAGTGGGCTGGGAGTATTCAATTACAATTATTTATTATTTTGTCGAAAATATTTTACAAAGGCAATTTGTTGATGGTCAATAAATTATTGATTAGTAACACTTCACGATGACATATTTACATGACTTTAAAGGATGGATATGTTGCACATTTACATACGCAAGCATTTCCATATGCGAGCATACACTTGTCATTAACGGATGTATTCAATTTTAGACTTTACGTAGCGTTACTAAGGGAGTTAGTTTTAGTTTCAACCGCAAAGTTAGTTTAAAAAACCTTCATAACAAAATTATACAGCAAAATTGTAGTAAGCCAAGAAATGTAACTAATTTTCATATTATTTTGTATATGAATACTTAATCGATGTTCAGCTTAATCATCTTATAACTACGTCGTTTATTTTGTGCTGTTTTCCATAACCCTTGGGCGAAAGATGATTTTTTACCAAGTTGTCCTTTGGTAAAAAAAGGTTAACGCAAAAAAACTTACCTCTCTTAACTTTTATAGGCGGTAACTACATTTACGGCATCATTGTAAAATATTAATACATACATAATGCTCACGCCTTTGTCCCAGAGGGGTAGGCACACACGATGCATCGCCAGTTTACGCAATCCAATTTCGTAGAGCGACTTTCCTTCGCCCACGTTTCGCTCCGTGATACCCCTAGACGTGTTGCGAACAACATCGTCGCCTCATTGTAAATTTAAAAAAATTTATAATTCTTTGATTAGACTTAGGATGAACGTGGACAAGTCATATCCAACTCACACGTCGACCTAAGACCGATGATCGTCGATAATGTCAATGTCAAAATAATCAGGAGCACGTCTGGCCATCGAGGGGAGTGTGGGCCAAATCCTCCGTCTGTCTCCGGCAGATGAGAGAGGGTAGTGTTCCTGCAGTGGAGACAAAAATAACCTGATGATGATGACGTCTACCTAGATCAGACAATATAGTTGGGCAGGAACAATTTCGATAGGGAAGCTGACAGAAGAATCCAGATGGGCTGGGCAGCATTCGAAAAACTATGTCAAGTCTTCACGTCACATATTCCACAATGTTTAAAAAGAAAAGTAATCAGTGGGTCCACCTGTTATGACCTAAGTATAGCGCAGAAACGTGAACACTGACGTTGAGCCTGATCCATGTTTCAAGTCGCTAGCTAGCTAGCGAGCTATGAAGAGGGAGCTACGAAGAACGAAGGTAACCGTCATATCCGGCAGTATCCAGCAGAACCCACGGCCATTGGGACAGACGAATTCTGGAGTGGATGGGACGCCCCGCCGCTAGATATACCGACGATCTGAAGAAGGTGGCCGGAAGCGGCTGGATTCAAAGGGCGTATTACCGGGTGTGGTGACGTTCATTAGGGAAGGCCTACGTCTAGCAGTGGACGTCTAAGGGCTGATTTAATTAGGGTTTCATCACAGTGATAAGCAGAGTAAAAGTAAGTCAAGAGATCACACTCTAAGGATCCGTTTCTGAAATAATTACACAGTCTTCTACGTTTATTTACTTATTTACATTAATTACATTAATTAGTACGTCTGCTCATCACTGTGTCCTCAAGGTGATGAACCCCTCAACTGGTTAAACTTTGAAAGGTAGAGTTGGCTATTAAATACTTTCACAAAACAGCATTTTCCCGAGATCATTACACGAGCTTTTAAGCTTCTACTTTATGCATAGTCTAAGCGATGTTTTAAAAAGCGCTCATTACGTCTGTCCTTCGTTTCTTTAAAAGCTTAATAAATTATTAATTAGACGACGATTTTCAGAACTCTTTGGCTCACAGAAAGCGGACTAAGCAGGGAATTAATGTAATTCGGTGAGCGACTTCCCAAATAAATATTCAAAATGTAATTTCGAGATCTCTACAGGGGCGGATCTTAGGCTGATGACGGGGGTGGTAACTATTAAGCTCATACTAGCAGGTTTTCAAAACTGGCAATTGTTATATATTCGTTGTTCTCTTTACAAATTTTATTTATTTATTTACATACTGTGGTTACGATACTTGGAGCACTTCTTGGATATAGCAGTAGTACAGCTGATAGGTGACAGACGCTATTAAGTACCTAGTTTGGTTTACTGTTACTATATAGGTTTTGTTAGATATGAAACAATAATTATCCACTTTTATTACTATGCGTGCCCGCCAAATACGAGACATCTGTTAAAAGTTTTCACCCATATACAGTAAACTGTCACGTCTCGCATTTAGAACGTAACTTGTAGTATTTTGGCGGTGTTGGCCTTCTTATAGATTAAATTAAAGATATGATTATAACCGCCAAAGGTAAAGTTTGTCTAGGTAAGTTAAAAGAAAAAGATATCTACGAGATAAAATTGCTTAGATATATGACTTTTTTTAAACATTATAATTCGTTTATAAAATAGATCTGATGCTTCAATATTGTGGTCTGACCCCCAAGACCTTATCCGTGCCTGCATGCCAACGAAATTAACTTGTTGTTCTATCTAAAGTGATGTGGAGCTCACAAATTATATACTTGCTCGTATTTGGAGAAGGTATTTAACGATTTTCCTGAAAATGATTTTTGTATTTTATAGTGGAACAATTATTTTCTTGGCAATTCAATATACATTTTCCAAATTATTTTTATTTATTCTTTCCGTTCCATCAAAACGAATGTATACTAGCGAGTACATGTCGGTCAGCTTGTTAATCAAAAACTACGGTACATTTAGAACATCAGTACCTATGCACATGTCAAATTCCCAATAATAATGAAAATCTTACTAATATTACTACTTTATTATTGTATCTCAGAACAAAAAAAACAAAATTATTTACAGGAAAGTTTAAAAAATATTATGCACGGAATAAACTAAGGGACTAGCTAGCGAAGTACATACTTAGAATGTACAAACAACATTTTTGTAAGCCGTACGAGAAATTCGTAAAATGAATTTTTTTTGTAACTTTTACTTATGTATGAACATTTTTAGTAAGCTTCACTAAATGCACAATTGTCCCAAAATTAACTAGATTTTCTCGTAGTGCGAGTTTCAAGATTAGCAAAGAAATATTTTTCTCTAGAAGTCAATATATACTTTGAAAGCCGTATTTTTGTATTGGATTGACTTAGAAACTTAATTTTCTTACAGAACTATGAGGCTGAAGACTTTATTATTTTCTATTAATTTCAATTGATTTCACTAACTGTTCCTGAGCAAAGTTACATTTCACATCAAGAATGTGTAACGTAACTTTGCTGGATTTTTTGATTTGGGTCTCCGTGCTTATCGTAGCCCAAAAATGGGCACCACTTCTGCCAAATATTTACCGTGAGTGAACTTACACACGCCTACATATCGCGGCTAAGGCAAGGTCACTCTGGGTCTCCATGACTGATGTTGACGGCAGTCCCCTTTGACTCTTGAGTCGCTCAAACGTCCGTCTAGCTCGCGGCTTGTTGGAATTCATAGTACAGGCTATGAATTTACTTGCTTAATTATCACTCATAATATGACTTACTACACATTATAGGAAAACAATCAAACATACAGACAGGGAATGTAACACACTATGTATACAACATGCAGGTAATTAGTTTTGTTATTGATTTTCTTTAATTGTTTAATCTAGTGTGGAGACTACAGTGCCAACAATAATACTGTATATGTTTTTATGATTTGTCAATAATAAAGAATAATAAAACGGACAAAATCTACGGAATGTCAAATTTTCCCTAAATTTTAGTAATTTTCTCATCATATCCGGAAAATTTTACAAAGTTTACGATTCATTAATTTTTGAGTTGGATAGACGGACAGAAAGTCTTTGCTATGAGGGTATCCGTTTGATGGATTCCTAATACATTTCAACAAGTATATAATGAGATCCTTGAGATTATTCTACACTGAACTGACCCCAGACAAATTAGTAAGCTGAATTGCCAGTGACTAATTCACACAAAAACTTTCTTACACAGAGTGACACAAAACATGGCTGTTCTAGAGTTAAAAACACAGCGTGCGACGAAACCTTGTCAGTTCGTTAGGTAACCAAGCGTGGTAAGAAGGCCCGTAATGTAAATCAGAGACCTAACATAGATATATTTCTTACATTTCACAAATACATTATCTTCTCCTGAAGATCGGCATAACTGAGTAAAATATATTAATTACAAAAATAAAACCTCGACTATAAATCAAGCACGCATCACCCGTCGAGCGGGCCGCGCCGCCAGCCATAATGATTCATTAAGTGCCTCCCCGGGATTACCTTTTTGTAATTGACCGATGATGCGAGAGCCGTATCACTGCTTCTCTTTTACACGAGGTGTGAGCCATGAGCGGTGGGGGATGGCACAAAGCTTGAGCGGATCTTGGGCGGTCAATTACTCTTGGTTTGACTTTTTAATTAATTCTCAACTAGCACACTGGCGAAATATCCAGGTTATTCAATTCAATTCAATTACTCTTTATTGCACGATAAAAACAAAATTACAATAATATAGTAGCTTACACATGTACCTACATCTATGCGGTCTTATCGCTAAAACTGATTTCTTCCAGACAACCTTTGAGTAGAGGATAAGAATAGCAGAAAAAGGTAGGTATTACTATTTTATAGCTTAAGTAGGTCATTATTGGGAGTATTCTCCTCTCTTATATCTAACGCTAATTATTATTCCTTTCACGGTGACAGGCATGTGATGAAGTTAAAGTGAATTTCAGCTCTTTGAGGTACTTCAGTCAACCTGATAGTGACAGACAGAATTTGGTACTAGGGTAGACGAGTAAAAAATATGTGATTATTCATGAGTAAAAAAAAAATGTACATACTGATATTCTGTAGCTTCATTTGTACTTAACAGTTATTGGTAAGTTGCTAGTTATGGTATAAAAATAAAATAGTAATGCCGTGACATAATATTTACGTCGTAATCTAGTAGGTTTCGAATCCAAACCAAATGCTTCAATCCAAAAAATAATCAGTGTACAGCATCAGCTTAAGTAAAATTAAGAACCTTCCTTTTAGAAGTCGGTTAAAAATCGCTACCTGCCATCACTTATATATTGCACCAACGCATTATACGCCGATCTCAGCGTACGTTGACCATGACTGCCCATGACTTTTATAAGCGATATATAATATTGTGATGGAAATAGCAAAAATGCTGTATAACGTACACATCTTTATATTGACAGCGCGTGTCAGGTTTTTGTGAACTATTAGCTATTAGATTTAATTAGTATGCATTTACCATTAGTCACAATTTAAGTCGATATAAAAAGAGGAAGTATGAAGCAAATATTTTAAGTGGCAACCATTTAGAACTAGATAGGTTTAAAAGTAGGATTCTGGCGTTGTCGACTACACTAGATTATGTCATCTTCATCGAAGGATCCTCTAAATAAGGGTAGGTATTTCTGCAGCAGTTTCCGTTCTAAGCGTAAAATAATGTTAGGGGCAAAGAAGTCAAGATACTATCGTTATTGACCGATATACTTCGTGATATGTTTGTTAATTTATGAACATAATATGTAGGTTTATACTCTTTAAGCCTCACGTAAACCTTTATCTATTGGTATGTATATATGTCTGTATATTAACATAAAATACCTAATGAAAATTAGAACTATCCATAATATAAAGCAATTATTATACAACGAAAAATGTTTTAATGGTCGCTTGTTACTAATACTCGGAATTATACTTATAACAGTCATAATATTTATTTTATTTTATTTAAATCTTTATTGCACAGTTAGTACAAAAGGCGAACATAATGCCAATATGGCATTCTCTTCCAGTTGACCTTTACGTCATGCAGAATGAGTGGTAGGCGCAAAAAATTATATGATATAATTGGTTATAAACTATCTATACTATACTTATATAATAAATACAAACTAAAATATACTAAATGTAATCTATAAATTATACATATACCTACACATTACAACGTATAAGATATATACTACATATGTAATATATGAATACTTATTAAAAGATAAATAAATACGTATGTTATATAAATAACAAATGTAAACATAAATATTCTGCAATAAATAAATCAAAACGTGATTCATTCAATATGACATATTGACTAATATAAAAGTTAAGGACAAGTACCAACAACATATTTAAACATTACCTTTTTTACATGTTATTCCTATTCTTTCTTTGTAATAAATGTTTTGTATGTTTGTGCAATAAAAAGTTGTTTAAATAAAAAAAGTTAAATAAAAGTCTTCAAGGACTTTCAATGGAACAAAACAGGCAATGTCCACTTCCCATATTTTACAGCGTATGTCCACCGGTGATAATATTCATTTAACACAATCTGGGAACCGAACAATTCCATTACAGCTACAGAGGATGCGTTAATTGAAACATCAAACAAATTTAATACGTACATCATAATGCTTTTTATTTTACAATCCCTGTGTGTAACTTACTTTTTACGGCGAGGAACGTTTGAATTTGGGAAAATGTTGTAGCTTTTTGGGATATTTTTAAGCTATAAATAAACTAAGGCTTGTTTGTTAGCTATACGGTATATCGCGACAAATTAAGGTTGCCATTTGAAGACCTGGATCTTGTTGTATCCTCTACACCCTTTTCATAGCCATCAGCTCGTAAGTCCTAAGCCTACCCCAATGAACGTTACACCAACTGGACCAGAGTTTATATTCCAGAAACTAGTCTGCCCCAGCGGCCGTCAGTACCACGAACTGCGACAGATATCACCTGCCACTGCCACTTCAGATTGTTAATCCTTTCAGTTATGTCGGCAACCTCAGTTCCTCAGATATACTTTCATGTTTCATTTATACAAAACAAAGAAAACACTGTCTATCCTCACAATAAGAGTTAACGTATAATGTTCCACCAAGAGAGAGGACAAGAGATAGGTCACTCTGACGGTTTTGTCAACCCCTGAATCGGCTAACTAAAATCGCATGTTAGACCAATGGACTTTAGTAAGAAGATGTGATAATCATGTTCAATAAATCATCCAATTATTACCTGTAATTAATAAATGGAAGTACCTATTCCATTTAATTCTAATAAAATCCAAATCCTTTGCCATTATCATGATCATCTCCGAAATGCGTCCACTGCTGAACATATTATGCCTCTTCAATAGAATGTCACCTTTGGTGGGCTATCCATTGGGTGATTTGCCGTAATTACCACGCTTGGAATGCGGTTAGTGATCCCAGCAGTGATCCTAAGATACACAGGAGAACGCTGTTGCCCGTGACTGGTGCAATCCCTTAGACACCTTGATGACACCCACGGGAAGGTATTCTAAGTCGGAAACCGCACGGTTATAAGTTTAATAAACCGAAGTATTTCAATTAAGCCCTCAAACAAAAATGCATGTCGAAATTGATATTTAATACCGGTTTTAAAACCAATATTGTTAAACAGTTTACTGATGCAAGGCTCTTTAATGGCAATAAAATGGTACTTAAGTCGAGAATCGATGATTATATTGCAAATCGATGAGAAGATCTCCACAAATGACAGGACATTGACTTGATTACGCATAAAAAAGGTTTTAAAAATGACATTTATAACACACAATTTTGTTTACTGTTAAACATCCTCTCATTAGACTATACTAAACTCATTTTGATATACTTATTGTCAGTAAATTTAATTAGTTATTGATAAGAAGGTAATTTAAACGCAGAGACTGTTTTCAACATCTTTGTTATAATTTGCATTGAAATTGGTAACTGGTTTTGACTAAAAAGGAAAGTAATTATCGTTTGTAAAATAATTTAAAGATAATGGAAAATATATTCAATTAGTTATCATCATAGATTCAGATTCGATTATGTACTTTAATATTTATATCCCACTAATATTATAAATGCGAAAGTTTGGATGATTGTTATTTAATCCCGCTTCAACCACTAGACGGATCGGGATGAAACATGGCACACATATAGGTTAGTCCCTGGAATAGGACATAGGATTGATTTTATCCTGAAAAACATCTCATTCCTACGGTAAACCAAATTAATATGAATTTATGTAATTTTTGAGGTTCTTAGGGACGTTGATTACGAAAATAATATATCTATTTTGAAATTCAAGATGTGTAAATATCGAAACCTACGCGGACGAAGCCGCTGGCAAAAACTAGTAACCAATTTATGTCAAATGCACTATTAAATATATAAAAAAAATTAACAATGTTTATGTTATCTTAATAACCAGGAGTCGGAATTAGGTAGTGCAATTTATCTACTTAACTAAAATAAGTCACGGAAGACTACTATGAACAATCCCTTTCACTGGATTTAATTAACTGTTTTAATGAAAAGTAGACAAGACTCTTAGTACTAATATTTACAATTATAACTAGCTTTTGCCCTCGACTTCGTCCGCGTAGTTTTCGATACACATCTTGAACATTTGGTTTCCCTTAGGAAAAAAGATGTTTTTTCGAGATGAAACTATCCTTTGTCCTATTCCAGGACCTAACCTATATGTGTGGCAAGTCTCATCCCGATCCGTCCAGTAGTTGAAGCGTGATTGACTAACAAACACACAAACATCCAAACTTTCGCGTTTATAATATTAGAAGGATATCCAATTACGAAACGATATTTCATTTTATTTGTATTTTATTTTAAAGGGGGAGATGGAAAAAGAATTACAAAAAATGAAATAAGCGATGTGGCATGTCCATATTAAATGAATGATGAACAAATTTTTAAATAAATCTCTGAAAAAATCATACATAATGACATCCCTGATAATAACATTATAGTTCTCTGTTTTAGGCTAAATTATAAAGCCACAATGTTTTTCAAATGACCAAATCAACCGTAATTACCCTTTTTTCTTTTTTTTAAATGATCCTTGTTTACTTGAAAACACTGCCAAAAAATGTAAAAAAATATATATTTTTCTCATTATAAAGAAGCAAATACACGATCATAAAATCACATTGGAATGGTCCTGGGTGCATTAAGTCGTACTAATCAAGATGCCCGAGCAACTAAGTGCATGATTAGACGCACATAAATTCCTTAGTAAACACGGAGCCAGGGTTAGCCGTGGCGATTATGAATTTGTCATGCGTGCGTCACGCTGCGTTTTGACGGCGTGTGTGTAAACACCACAATCATAAGAAAACTTTATTTATTTTACGGTTATTTCTTGTGCATGTGGGTATATAAGATTTTTTTATCTTGTACGTTAATGAGGTGCAAATATGCGGCATGAAATTGTTTAACTAACGGGCGAGGTTAGTTATAATAATGTACTAAAGTAAGTAATTATTTAATTACTACCTGTTGCCCGCGACTTCTTCCGCGTTGACAACTTAATATCTCCAATTATTATGTATTTCCGGTACGAATGGAATGGTTTTTTTTCGGGATAAAAACAATCCTATGTCCTATTCCAGGACCTAATCTATATGTGTGCCAAGTTTCATCACGTTCCGTCCAGTGGTTGAAGCATGATTGAGTAACAAACATCCAGACATCCAAATATCCAAACAACCAAACATCCAAATATCCAAACTTTCGCATTTATAATATTAGTAGGAAGGATAATAGGATTGGTAGGATTTACTTTGGTTTAGTTAATAACAATGGTGCGGTAAAATTATGATAAAGCATCGCATACTAAAAAGCTTGTAGGTATTTATAAAGTAATTTAACTATCAAAGGAATTAGATAGATGTAAAACAAAATGTGATGAAAAACCTCTGTACACGAGTTGTAAAGGATCTCTTATCACCCAATAAAAGTATATAATCAGAAACGAGGATATCTAACGAAGAATTAAGTTACCGCCATGCTCGAAAAAAAAAAAATATTTTTTCGAGTATGGCGGTAACCTAATTCTTCTCAGAAGTGGCAGTAAGCAGGTCACTGGCAATAGATATCATAGAAAAGAGAGATAGATATAGCAATTGAGACAGACTAGTTTTGAAGCAGAGACGCGCATCGTGGTCAAAGCCAAAGTCAAAATCCTTTGTTGCACATGAGTACACTTGTACATTTATGAGTACCACGACAATACACAATACACGTTACTTTTATAGACTACCGCTTCCTAGGTATTAGCGATGTGAAGAAGAAACGGCGCAACAAAGGTCCAGTCCCTGTAAGATGGACCGACGACCTGAAAAAGTGTCTAGATGATGTTGGAGGGCGGAGGACCGAGTGTGGGATTAATTATAAAAAAAAGAGAATCTATTAGTCTATTATGGCTAGTTATATTGAAAGGTATGTGATAGTTTTCTTTCGCTGAACAGACTTTATCGCAATCGTTAATTTTGCAATATATCATTTTTTAATAGTATCCAATTTGATGCCATTCAGGCTAAAAAATATCTATTCAATAGCTCTAATAAGCCTGGATACGTGTAACATCAAATAACCAACCAATTTATTGATGGTAAAATATAATCTATTCATACACGATACTCTCATATTCTTTCTTTGATTTTATCGCTGCCGATATTAAAATAAATGTATCGTAAAATTTTATTACTCAACCGATTTGAAGAGCATCAACATACCAAATTTTTATAGTATACGTGTTTAGTTTGAGTTCTGTTAGGATTAACTGATTGGCTTTTGACAAAGATGGTTATTGGTCAAACTTCTCTGGATTTCTTCACAATTCTTGTTTACCTTTGACAAAACTATTTGTGTATTGAACAGTGGTTTAGACATTATTTATTCGACGACTTTGTTATAGTTGTCGACGGAGTATTATAAAATTATATGACCCCGGTGTTTGAAAACATTCATCGTTAGACCTTTGTGCATTAGGTAGGTACGTCCTGTTGGGCTAAAGTCGTATAATTTAATACTCTTATTAGTTTAGCTTTCAAAACACGTAAACGGGGCTAAACGGTTTATGGCTGACGTAAAATTAGCCATTCTTTGTTGCAGCCACCGTGTGTTAAGGTGATTATAGCCTTATTTTGCAGATTTACCCATAAAAATCTGTTTAGGTTAAACATTTGAAGCCATATAATTCCTAAACGTCTTTATTTTTACACGTTACAGTTCAAACTTTTGGCTTCGCCAAAGTATTCGAAAGTCATGCTTGTGTATGATTTTTTTTTATATTTTTATTGAGATAATTATCGCCTGATGCAGATGCTTTTACAAAGAGACGGTTGTTTGAGTATCATTTTAAGTACCTACCTGAAAGACACTTAAAAAAAGTAAAAAATATAATTATGTTCCAGGTATAGAATCAAAGAAAAAATTCTGTAACGCAATATTAGAGCAAAATCCCGCTGGACCAACTGTACGATTAATGGGTACAGTTGGTCCAGTTGGTACGATTAATGGCACTGATAGTAACTATCTCATTTGCCTATTTCCAGAAGTCTACATTTCTTCGACAGTTATTTTACAGATATAATGCAATTTTCACTATTACTATCCCAAGTAACAGATAAATTCAACTAATGCTATCAAAGCAGCCGTCCGTCGGATGATTCCTCGGGAAATGGACGGCACTATTAAAGGGACCTGCCGTTTAATCCCTTTATTTCTCGCACAATTAAACTTCTGATTTATAGCAAATCGAAAAAGAGCAGCGTCTTTTGCTATCAAGATTGTAGTCTTATATTGATTCCTACTAGCCATTCGTTTAGTTTCTTTAATAGATCGACTTCCTTCCTTATTCTTACCTAATATGTTTAGGTCAAATTTAATAGGTATGCTGATAACTACTGTATCATTACTTAACTTGCTGGTTGACTAAAATCTTTTGTATGTATTCCATCCATATATTTTCCTTGCGGAAAACCATCGTATTAGTGTTAAATATAAAAAAAAAATTGCAAGAACATAGCCACTGTAAAGCAAAAAAAACATATTCAAACAATAATCTACGAGAAGATAATATTATAGAGTTTCAATCAGGTGACATCACCTCTCTGAATTATAGCCATATTGCCTTATAGCTCGTAACTTAATTGGATTTTCCAAAACTTTTAACTATAGAAGGCTAATGCAGTAAGATCATACTCACATATATCTTGTTATTTTCAACAGAAGTGTCGCATACCAAATTTCTGCCCTCTCTAAGTAATAAAATAAAAAAAACGACTTAATCGAATGATCCCGGGTCGTTCCCAGAGGACGATTAAACGGATACATACTGTATATTGTTAAGACCCATTTTATTCTGACTGACAGCATCAATTAGAAGTTGACGCGGCGGTATAGTATTACAAAGGGCCCCGATAACTTTTACAAGCTTACTGGTAATGGACTATCAATATTATAAGGGATATATTTATAAGCACTTTTAATGTTTGGAAAGTAGTATAGTAGAAGTTTCAATTATGCTTATTGGACATATTAAACATTAACACCCTAAAATAAATTCACCGCAGAACCAGGCCAGTTCCAAAGCACTAGTAAGTATACGAGTATATGAATAAAAAAATACTGCAGAGACAGAAAATGGTTATTCGTAAAGTAAGTAGTAATTCAATTTAGGATTAAAATTAACTTTCTTCTGCTAGTAGTAAATCTGTCTTCAGGGTCAGTAAGATTCTATAGTCCACTGGCATCACCAGTTAAGCAATCCAATATGAGTGGACACATAAACACTTTGATTATCTCAGTTCCATATGCAATACGTAAACACACCCATTACGCGGTTTCTGAGTTCCCGTTAACTGACAGTTAATAGATTGTTTGCTATAAACGCCGACTGATTTAATGCAAACAGCTGATCCGTATAAATAAGATATAAAACGCTTAAATATCTTACTTTATTTATGTGACGTGCAATTTGCGAATGAATGATCGTCGTGATTTAAAATGCTTCTGGCATATTGGGGACATGGTCATGTTTAAAAACGAAGTACGTGTTTAGCAAATAATCTCCAAGTAATGAAAGTTTCCAATGAGTTAATATTACCATAAAAAAATTACTATGGTTATACAATACGTCATCTGTTTATTTCTATCCAGAATTATAATTTCTTGCACTAGATAACTAAAGGTCTATCACATTTCGGCTTAGTAGGTATTCCTTAAATTCTACATTACATATTTGGCATTTGGAATGATTTCTTGTATCAGTTGTTCAATTATAAAGCTCAGTAACAGGTCACCTTTTAGCACAAAGTCAAAACTGGCTGATTAACCAAACGCAAAATGTTCTAACGGCTATTAATAGTCACTTTATTACAGGAAAGCACTTAAAATAACATAAATAACATTAGGTATAAAGACAAAAATATTTACAAAATGTACACGTCGTCTAGTTGCCCGTCCTGCGGCATGGTGCCCAGAACGCTGGCGGCGTTACCCCTTTGTATGGCGATGGACAGCCTCTGGGCAAAGTAGCCGCCAGCCCTCTGGTCACCCGAGGCGAGGACCAACCGCGTCGATATGTCCTTTACGAATTTAAACGTATCGGACGACCACGGTCCCATGGTCTCTACTGCAAGCGCCGCAAACTCGTAATGGGCGATGAGAGACGAGTATTTGCGGCGCTTGAGCATTTGAGCATTTTCGGCCGCTGCTCCAGCTCTGGCGGCAGTGCCGTGGACGTGGGACGGCGCTAGGGTGTCCGCACATGTAGCGTCCCATACCAGGGAGCGCCCCAAGCACCACGGCACCAGCGTGGCGCCATCGGGACGCTTGCCGTCGTCTCTGCACATGCCGCTGGGTTCCAGCGTGGCGGGCACGCAGGCAGTGCTAAGAGCGCGACGGACAAGGTCATTAATGGCGCCATGACAGTAGAGCCGGCCAGCGCTCTTAATGCAGGAGAGACCATGGCACGCCTCCATGAATGAACTCGATCTACGATTCCGCGTATCCAGTTGCTGCTAGACGTTTTTGTTTGCTCCCTCTATACTAAGCGAGAATCTACATTATGTTTTTGATTTCCTCGTTTATATACTCTATGTTTATCTATTTTTCGATAGACGTGCCCGATGTTCTCTGTGTGATCTTGTGGAACTCCGAGAATACAGTTCTATACAACGCATCTGATTCTCATTATAGCTAGGAGGGGTTTCAGTGGTTTGTTTTTTATTCATAGCTAAAATATGTTGTCACATAACATTGCCTTTCTTTCTACTGATAAAGAAATTGCAGCTACTTTAATAACAGTATCAAATGGGGCAATTTAATTTATTTATGCCATTAACATCCCAATTAAGGTGACTGCCACATTTAAGGAAACAAAAGCGACTATAACTACGCCAAAAAATAAATCAAAATCGTGTGTTGCGTGTTCAGTGTTGTCACGCAATGAAAGTAAAAATATTTTATTTCTTGGGGAGGAATTTCCGTAAAATATGTGGGTACTTTCAGTTGCAGAGGTGAGCTGCGGTTAACGCGGTCGTCCAAACATTGCGGGCTAATTTGGGAAACGCAAACGAGCGTTTTAATTTTGAACATTTTTTTTTCTTTCTAATTTTGCTGAATCAGAAAATGTTATCGTTTATCTAATATACAAAATATCTAACCTAACTTGGTTAGATTAGGTTATCTTGATGATTATTTAATTAATATGTTAAAAACAGACAATTATTAATTAATATAAATAAGACAATATAAATTATGATTTAACGTTTTGATTCTAAACGTATATTTTTTCCGAATTTTGGACATATTATTAATTATTAAACAAATATACACGTTTCCACCAGGTTATACTGGCCGTGGTCATGAGAGGTCTCGAGAGATGAGTTGTCAGTGTTGAACGTTGTGAGCAGTGTCCTCAACTACCCACTATTGTACTTATATTATTGGAAAGTCACAGTCCATAATACTCACGGTCTCTGCGGATGTACTTGATGACAAAACTCGAGAGATGAAATATTCGCGTATAAGACTCTAGTATATATCTATAATAATGCCTGTCTAAGATGTGAACAGACAGCGATGTCTTACTCCGTTGCTTCAGTTGATACTTTACCCTGTAGGTTTACAGTTGTAGGCTTCTTGCAGAATGGCACGTCCGAAATATGTCTCTTTTCATTATTAAGGTAACTGCTAGTCATTTATTAAAAGGATACAAATACAAAAATACAAAATAATTTATTGGCTTTATATGTTTACATGTTAATGATATTTGTGGGATCCTCCTATTAAGCATAAAAATTGCCTGTACCAGGAGGATCCACTCTTCCTTAACTTATAATTTATGTAACTATAACAATATTAATATATGTAATGTAATTTAATTCAATTGAACCTAATAACAATAAATAATTTAATTTAATGACAATAAGTATATAAGTAAATAAATATGCATGTGTATGTTTATTAGTATAAGAATGTGCATTTGATTGGGTGTGTATGTGCCTGTGTGTGCGTGTGGGGTGTGCTTGTGTATGTGGGTGTGTGTTATGGTGAGGTTATTAGGTTGTGTCTGTGTTCTTGTTCTGGTTTTGTGAGTGTGTGTGTGTGTGTGTGTGTGTGTGTGTGTGTGTGTGAACGTGCTTGCACCTATGCGTGATTTATGTAAGAATATGCTATTGTACATGTTTCATAAGGGATTCGGTTTCATCATACTTAAGAGTTGTTATCCAGGTAGTTAGTATTTTTTTGCACTCGTGGAATGACTTAGAGTATATGTTTAATTCCTGGGTGATTTTGTTATAGAGGTATCCTGATCGTTTTTTTAATTGTATAGATGCAAATTCCGTCCTTGTTTGTGAAACATAAGCTACATTATTTTTCCTTCGCCTTGATTGTACAGTTGCATCAAATGGTAAGGTTCTATGGACTTTAATTACAGCATGAACAATATATAGTTTCCTGACTGTGAGGAGATTACAGATTTGATAAACTATATCGGTAGGAAAACATTGTTTTTTAAAGTACATTACTTTTAATAATGCCTTCTGAGCTCTCTCTACTTCTAAAAATCGTGTTTTGTGTGCACCGCCCCAAATAGGGAGACAATAAGTTATAACCGACTGAACAATTGCTGTGTAAATTTGATTAAGAAGTTTTTTTTGAGTTGTTACCTCTTGGCTACTAGTATCTATTCTGTGCTCTTGGGTCTTATTCACAGGTACAACTTTGGTGTTTATGCCATTGTGTTGATTCTACCGCAAATGGGCGAAAGTTGCTGATCTCCCATATTTCTTGACTATTAGTACTGTACCTATGTACCTTGTATTGTTTGTTGCATGTGCCTTTAGGGTCTTACAGGCGCGGCGTTTGGCACGCTCGTCTGCTGCCCTAAACACCGCAAGTGGGCCAAACTCTAGAACAGATTAAAACTTGTGATGAATCGCTATTTTCGTTTCCCCACACTCCAACTTCTGGATACGAGAAATTTACTTTATGTGTGAAAATGTAAATACATTTGGGAACTTCACCGCTTGCCAAGGAAATCGCGTTCGTCGAGTGTTGACAGAGACTTGTCGGCTTTTCCTAGTGGATTATTTGAAGGATTTGCTTAATGCTATGCGTTTGCTTGTGTTAAGGATTAATGAAAGCCAATGTTTGTTTCTGAGCTTATAGCATACAAGGTTTTATCCATTGATGTTTTCGCAGGCTAATGGCTTATTTTGCGGATATTTGAATGATTAATGAATCTTATAATGTTGGAGCTCAGTCGGGAAACTAAATATAATCTAGGCAAATGTCAGGTAATTTGCAAATGTCAAACAATTTGTTTGTGCTCTATATATATTAAGTGATCCCTTTCGGTCTTATATTTAATTATTAAACAAAATTACCTGAGAGCAAAGTTCATTCATAATTACATGAAGTGCTTCGTCTTGAGATTAGAAATGTTCAATTAAGTTCGAAATTAGGAGTCAGGTTAGTAATTTCGAGGACTTAGCATGAATATAAATCAGACAAACTTAGCTGATTATGATCATAAACACTTATACATATAACTCAGAACTAGTATTCTATGTATTCCATGTGAGTCACGACTTTCTTCTTCTGACGATACATCGCTTGCGCTCAATCTTTACCATCATGAGCATTTGAAGAACTATTCGTGTCTTAGCACATGTCCGAGTTATCTCACTTTCCTTGTCTTTTTGGTCTTCACGTGTTCACGGGACTTGACTGATCCTTAGCATTCGACGGTAACGCTACATTTCAAAGGCCTTCAAGTTTTTGAGGGTGTTCGTCATTATAGTCCAAGCCTCGCATCCATACATTAGAGGTAGAGATACTATTGGGTAGATATAGCAAATAATGGTACTAAACATTAATGTAATCAAAATTTCTTGTATGAATAATGTAAATAAAATCTGCACTAGGCGCTAAACTGCTATTTTCAGTAGACAGTGACAGCTTTGAATTACTATAGAACATTTAAACTATACCATTATCACCACAATAGCCATGTATTTGAAGAAATTTATTGTAACAATAGAAGTACTCCTTATTTGTTGTATTCCTCTGTATATGACCATAATAATATAAAATATATAATTCAGTTGTGAGACCTATTCTTATATCGTTACTAAAATTGACAGAAATATACCCAACTATTTTGCTTACAATGCCAGTATTCTTATGAGAGAAATGTATTGTCGCAGTGGAGTTTCTAGCTTGGTTTCAAGACGGACTAAGGAAACAAGCGCCCTTTGAAAATAGTGATCAACAATGACTACGTAATTAGTACGTTAGTTTCAGGAGCAGCAAACTAGTTTTATAATGGAGTAATAATATTGTGGAACTGTAATGAAATTTCTAATATTTATTTTCTTAACGTCATTGACTACGTGGGTCATTTTTTGTCTTTTTCACGCTTGTCATTCAAATACTGTGGAACGACTTCTATCAATTCCTTCCTTCGATTCCGACCAATCATAGAATAAGTTTATTAATATTGTTTACTATTTGCCGGTTGACATCAACTATGGGACACAGACCTTCTTCAATGCGCTTCACTATAACCAGTCCTCTGCATATCTCATTTATAGTCGCTTCCGCTTACCTTTTTTTTATATCCTATCTTCTTTGGCCATCGTGTGTTGGCGCCACCTTATCACAAACTGGAACCGGCTCTGGAACGTCGGACATTAAATAGTACAAAGGCACAATAACATGTAATTGCAAATGATACACTGTCTCATATAGGCCCTGTTCGTTGCACTACCATTTACGTCGACCCACGCTGCGAATACCCTAAGAATAACATACGCTGTGGATTATATAGTAAGGTGATGTTCACTTGTTTCAACCGAACATGCGATTTTGCGTCTATGGAAGTTTAATCATTTGCTGCATAATATAAGTATTATGCCGTAGTGTCAAAGTTATCACTTTAAACCCACATTTGCGCGTTGGATGATGCGTAAATTAGTACTGTAGCGAGTGGCATGGTCTAATCAAATCGTATTGGTTGTTCTTTAGGTATTTTAAAAACATAGGAATAATACGTACCTACCACGAAAAATGATCAAACGCACACCAAAACGATTGATTAAAACGTAATGCGATTGAAAATAGATCAGGAAAGTTTGAACAGATGACCGCCTCGTGGGCCTAGTGGCTTGGTCATTGGACTCGAGTTCCAGAGGTCGTGGAATATGCAACTGTATACAATAGGTTTATGTTGGTCTCGGTCTGGATGTTATATTTCTGAATCGTCCAATCCTTGTTTAATTCCTATAGCACAATAGAAAATCCTAGTTTAGGAGTAGACAAGCACATGTATAATATTTATTTATATGATTTATTTATAGGTATTATTTTGAAATCGAACGTGGTCGATGTCGGTCTAATGCATGGGCACACAGCTTTACCGTTACTTTATCTTGATTCATATTTTCATTTGTTTACAACTTTTGATACACGTTTTTATCGGATTACGTTTTATTTCCAAGTAGGCGGATTTCAAATTTAAACTTACTAACAACTTTATTGTTTGACCAAAAGTTGAGATTACAGGACACGGTTTTGCTTTCATTTTCGTGTTGGAAGAAAGTCGTAAAGTTGCAAGTACTAAAACTTGGAATGTCGAATGTCTATTTTGAAGTTACTGGCGTTTATTGACGAGAGGGTTTCGGGATAACGATGTGAAGCATTTTAAAGTGTCCGTAGTAGTTTAGTTTTAATGTAGAATGTTAGCTTCAACAAAGACATATAACGCTACACTCAGCTTGCTCCGAAATCGTCAAAATACGGTTTATAAATAGAATATATTCGAAAGTACGCAAGCGTTTCAATATCTTTTTGTCGTTTATTTGTCATAATGTTATTTAGTGAAGATATTTGGATCACTTCGAGACGTAAAGTCAAATTGACGGCAAGCACATGTTGAAAACGTTTAGTATTACCTTATATACTCGTAAGTATAAACCGTATTTTGACGGGATAGGATCCGGCGCAGTGCACAAGCACATTTAGGCTGCAGCTAAAGATATAGAGAATTTGTAGTACAAGTTACCTACCACCCAGCTCTTTTAACACGCGGGCCACATCTGTCGCAGAACTGACTGCCGGCCGTTGGAGTAGTCGAGTTCTGGAGTGTTAACCGCGGATCGGCATGCGCAGGGTGGGACGCCCCGCCGCCAGATGGAACGACAACCAGAAGGTTTGGTGGCGTTCATTGAGGAACACCTATGTGCAGCAGTCTAAGGGCTGATATGATATGAAAATCTTTTGAGCTATATAGATGACAGAAAAAGTACATAACAAACTAACAACTTTTCCTTTCACATTATATAGTAGGTACCTAAGTATATCTAAGTACGACAGGTTTATGACTGAGGTTAACAATCGTTCTCTATTTGGATAGTATTTAAACCTGTTCTAAATCAAAGAAATTCAAAATCAGACCCAATAACTCGAATGCTTCGACGGAATAACAAATAAATACGAACTATTGTAATAACCTGTGGCTTTCCCATGAATATCGTGCCACCAGTTAAGGCATGGCCCACACACATTGGGTTAAATACCTTATTTATTGCTCACTTGTGCTGACCTTTAATGGCGGGTTCGCTAGCAAGAACCGTATAACTCAGAAATCCTAACTATTAAATCCAAAAAAAAATTGCTAGTTTGTATACGTCGAAGTTCGTAAATTCTATTTCAGGACATTACAACTTTACTTCTAGACTGAGCTACGATTTTATCATGGCTACTAGCAGTGACTGCATGCCAAGAATCGAAGATCAGCAGGATTGATATACATAAACTGATAATGTAGATAAGAACTTTGTAAGTTTGATGTAGTCTGATTATTCTATTACCATCTAACAGGGATCCCTTTTTGTGAAGATAAATGTGATTGTTAATATTCCTCTATTACCAACGCTCCTTTACAATTAATTCAAAGAATCTGTATATACCTAAACGTAGTTCATGATCCAGGGAGATGGGCTACCTACATGAGCTACATTTACTATAGAATATAATAGAAAAATTATTACAAATACATACTTACCTAGTCCCAAACTAGGATTTCTCCTAAGCTATGAGAATTAAATAAGGATAGAACAATTCACAAATATAACATCTTGACCGGGGCAAACTTGTACAAAGTGTACAAAGTTGTCTGCCCCTAGTCGTAATCGAACCCACGACCTCCGGCAATCGAGTTCAATGACCAAGTCACTAGCTAGCTAGACCAACGAGGCGATCAATCTGAGAAATCTGAAATAATCTCAAGCAACACCGTAGAACAGAAACTAGTTTACTAAATAAATGCTTTTTACTCATAAATTAACATGGTAACATTACCGTGTTAATTCGCATGAATTAACATGTATAAATATGTTGACAGTATAAATATATATGTTGTTTTTTTTTTTTCAAAATGGGCGTGTTATTTTCTCAGCTAATATAATATTTATATAATAAATAATAATGTTCAATAATACAAATCTGATATTTATTATTATAACCATATTCTATATTTATTAAGTTGTATAATTCCTTACTTTAAGACCAGATTTAAATAATTCCGTAGTCTTGAATAATAATTATATTATTTTTATAAGTTGTTCACTTTCGGTATTTGAAGAAAAAGGTTTATCTTCCATATAAATTGAACCGCTTTACAATTCATTTGCTATGGAGAGAGGAGTTTGGTACTTTCAATTTTTTTTTTTTTCAAAATTCAAATTCATAAATAATAAAAAATTATTATTTCTAAGTTATTAGGTTTCTCTTCATCCTAGGAATACTAATACTAGTTCTTAATACGGTTGGTCCCGACCAGAGCATCGCTACAAACTTCGTTACATTGTTTGCACTCGCTCTGACCATTGCATTCGTGTAACGGAAACTGGCGATAGGCACGTAATCAGAATATTTACATGTGGGCCACACAACATCTGGTATTGGTCTGGATATTCACTATGTTATAGTGACGAAAATGTTGTGTATATTTTGCGACATATTTAACAGAAAACCTTTCCAGCTAATCAATTTGTATTATATACAGTTTGGCGAAGTAATTGTATATATTTTTGGAGAGATAATTAAATGTTTTATTATAATTAAAATATTATTTGGACGGCCCCGCGGCCCTGAGGTTTTTCGCTAGGGCCCTCTATCTCCACCTGGCTCTGTCCCTGACTGGCGCCATTGCATGCGCCTGACCTGGAAATTCGATATGTTTGACCATAAAGCGCACTTTGGTAGCCGATTACATTTGTTTACATCACTTTTATTTAATAACGGAACATTTCCAGATGTGAGATGACATTGACAACAATTGTTAGGAAGTGTCGGTAAAACCGTTTAGATTTCTTCTGCGTTTTTCCGTACCTATACATTTCACTGCATTTTTTAACAACGGCAGTTACTAAAGATTGTTTTTAATTTTTTTATGATTAATTATGTTTTTCACATGGTAATTGCTAAATACCTACGTCATTATGTGCTTATGTAACTGTTAAAAATATAATGTTTTTCGAAATATTGTACCACCGACTTATATAAATAAATTTGAGAGATGCACAGTACAATTTCAAAAACTTCAGTAATTAATCAATGACAACCTTTAATGTCTAATACAGTTGCCGACCATATTTTTAATTTTAAGATTGAACCTGTTGACATCTGGTTACTGTTAGCCACTGGACCTAAAGTCACTCATAAATTGTATATCGGAAATATCCGATGAGTCAAAGAGCCGAAACGGGAATTGCTTGCTTTTAACATATTTATTTGTCAAAAAAGAAACACTAAAATATTTTCGTCATCCCACATACGTTTTCATTACCCTCAAGAGACAGAGATAGTGCCATAGTTAACGTTTTACGACAATACCGCTACGAACTGTTATGGGTGCGATACAATGAGATCTAGTCTGACAGACCCGGTCAGACAGATCTGGTCCTTACTGGTTGGGCTTGGTCTGACTATGTTTGCAACCCCACATACTCCGACCATGAAGCGGGATTCACAATATACAAATTGACTGGTTTTCATCGTAGCAAACTCATCACGAGTCTCACTGAAATATAAGGACTATCACTAGCACGCGTTGCTAAGAAAAAGCCTATACCTGATACAGGTAAGCTTTTTATCGTTAAGTGTGTAAAATTGCGGACAGCGGTTCATCTTGCGATTTAATGTCAGTTATTAAAGAGACGACAGTTGGCCATCTGCAATATCGCGTCATGCTACGACTCGAACTAGGACGCGGTTGGACGAACTAAAGATCGGACGAAAACAATCGTGTCGTGTGTAGCGCACATTACCTGCTATTTAAAAGTAATAAAACAGCTTTTTAAGATACTCCAAGCTCTAATATTAGGTGCGTGACGATATGTTATTTTAATAGTCGAATTTCTTCTAGAAATAGTGGAATGACCCCGAGGCATCTGTATTTGTACAGGGCGATACAATATTTCTGTTAATGTTACATTATATTGTCTGACGTGTAAATTATATGCATTGTAAAAATATTTTACAAAGCTTCGGTCAGTCTGTGAGACCTACATCGTGTTTTCAAAGTTTTGAAGATAATTTGCATAAACAACATCTGACGAAGAACAGCTGAGCAGGTTTGTAGTCCCCGGCGTACAACCTAGTCCAAGTGGGACAATTCTTCCTCCTCTAAAAAAGAATATTAAATGGTATTTAATTTAGTACAATGTTAGTTAATTCGATGCATCCAATTTTCGTTACTAACAATATTACATACTATACCTACACTAATCAGGCCACCGCTTTCCGACTAAATTGCTTTATAAGATGCGTAGTTATTTAATCTGTGTTTAATGTAGAAATGAATACGGGACCCGTTGGAGCGGCTGACCTTTTGAAATTATTTCAAGCTTAACACACTTTGGATTGGGGCCAAGAAATTAGTGCCAATTACGTATTTCTTGATAAAGATGATTGATTAAAATGAAACCTCATGCTGGTAATTAAAGTTAGTATTATTTTTAAATTCCCTTTGAAGTAAGCAACCTATGAATCAAAGTCTTAGTCAATACAGTACAGAAGGAAAACTTATAAAAAATCCTCTGTCTTATCAAACTAGAAATTAATTCGCCGTTAAATATGTCAGCAAAATAAAATTTCATTAAAATCAACAAAAGCCATGAAACTATTTTCCAGACTGTAATAAAATCGTGATCATTTGTTTTGAATACATTATTAAATTCTTAAATCATCATCAGCCTAAATACGTCCACTGCTGGACATAGGCCTCCCCAATAGAATACCACTTTTGGTAAGTTGTCCATTGGGGGATTTGCCATAATCACCATGCTTGGCAGGCGGATTGGTGATCGCAGTAATGATCTTAACATACACACACAGGAAAACGCCGCTGCCCGTCCCTGGTGCAATCCCTTAGTCACCTTAACCTTGGGGGTGACCCTATTCTAATCCGGGAACCACGCGGCGATTCTTAAATGACAAGCATTAAATTAAGCTTCAGGTGTACGGCTTTAATACTAATTAAGTTGAACTGTCAAATAGTTCAAGTGCACTCAAAGACATCCCATTAATGTGCGTTTTGTCAGTCACCCCACAACAGACAGTAAACAATATTTCGAAACAAAGGAATTCCTTAATCAAGTCGAGTCGCTGATCGAAGTTCACCGATAGACCGATACGGACGCCTGGGGGTATCAAACAGCGCCGTTTTGCCAGGGGCGTATGTGGACTAAGGCCTCGTGGGGCTCTATGTGCCCATGTGATAACATATCTTTGTAAAATATGAAAACTTATTGATTTACAGCTTTTTTCTAGTTTTTTCCACGGACTATTCAGATTCTTGACACCAGAACGGAATTCTAAGATCGTTAGTACATATTGAAAATCAGTCGAAATTCATCCAGAATGATGAAATAAACAAACAGACTTATAATAATAGAAAAAATCACAAGACAGGGAAAAATTTAAGAAATTAGAAGAGTTCTTCAGCCGAGGAAGGGTCTCAACGATATACAAAATTAAAAAGAATAAGAGTTAACTTTAATAAGTAAAAGATGTAAAAACCCTTTATTTACCGTTTATTATTTTTATCCTTGAGTGAACTGCAAGTATTTCGACGGGGGTCAGTTAACGTATCCAGGAACTGACACCTTTCTTGGGGGGTCAAAATCCATGGGACCAATCTGCTCTTGCGTATAACCTTACACCCACTCATCGTGATGCAGCACGATCGATGGATTTAATTGTTGTGTGATACCATACTAATGCACCTGTCAAGGAAACAAAGACCGGGCTAGATAACTCCAAAATTGAAGCACGATCCGTTTTGTTGGCGGCCGTACGTCCCTCAAATGTAAATGTTTATACTTTCTCGTTTGTTGCTCGCCCGATTTTCATCTCGGCTGATATGAGACATGCCAGTCATTTGTCAAATGCTGAATAAGGTATTGGAAGCATTTGTTTCAAATGCGTTACATTATTATGAAATCACTGTCTTGTGTAATGCTCTTGATAAAATACTTACCAAAAATGTTCATGTGTATGAGGATAATGAAGAGAATGGTTGAAAATAGGTAACGGAATCTCCTTTAATCATTGTCGTGAACACTTCTAGCTGATTTGAGTGTTTCTATTATATTCTTGTTCTGTAGGAAACCAATTACAAATAGGTATAGATCTATTTGTTATTGGTTTCCTATAGTTCCGACAACTGTTAGCATGTCAATGTCATACATGATTCCAACTAAATGATCGTCACTACAAAACCACTTCTTCGCTTTCCGCATTCAGTCACTTTCGGCTACTTTATCAGGTATCCGATGAGAAAGGGAAGGGTCCAAAATAACCTTTATCAATAAGTATATTTATTCTTTTCTACACATTTATGAAAAAATAAAATACCGTAACAAAGTGACAAAGTGACAAAGTAGTTTAATGGTACTGATACATGAAAACTGCATTTACTTGCACATCAGATATTACAATGTATAAAATTAATAGCTTCACCGTAGTAGATAGGATTTTCTCTAAGCGATTGGCGGCCACGCATATATTTTACCGGGAGCACGTAACGAAGTGGTACTAGTTCCTCACAATGCTATCTACCAGGACTGGAAACCAGTTATGATCCATTATCAGATCCTATGCCTGGGGTGGCATTAAAATGTCGGCTCGGCCCTGCTTTGTTTATTAAATTATGTCCACCGCCGCTATAAATATCGGGCTTCGAGACGCGTTCATTTAGTGAAATACCGATCCGTGTTGCGATACTGTATGAGTTATATTGTGTCCTTAAGAAAATCGGCTTAAATCCGCATAAACAAGGCTAAGGAAAGAAAAATGGATTCTTATCTAGATGTTGGCGAAGGTAACAAATATCGCACTTCCACAAGTCTTCGTTTAACGTTTTTTCCGGAAGCGAATTACTCAAATTAGTAAACTAACCTTGAAGTTATGAGTAAAATACGCACCGACTCAAACTAACGATCTGAATTAAGTTCATCTTTATTTTCCATAAACCATGGATCAAATTGGTGTAGTCCAGAAGTTTCTGTTGCAATGAAGTTTTAGTAAAATACAATTTCAGTCAAAATGCACGCGAATTTTATCTCAGGGTCGATCTGTACATTCAGACAAAACTATAAAAGGTTAAGTGACCTCAGCGCTACAAATTCTCCAACTCTGTGATTCCCTAAGATATGATTCGACTGGTATTAAAAGTAATTGAATCAAAAACAAACGAAAGTCGAGCCAGAAATAGAGGAATAAAGCCGACAAAAAAGGGAAGAGTCGAGATGTAATGACGTAGATAACTTCAACCAATTACTGGGAACGAAGAAGTGCTGCATCGGCTGGATAAAAATGGACTCCCGGTTCGCAAATATGCAAGGATGGTTTTACGTAAAATACAGTGGGTACGGGAGCTACAGGTTGAGTTGGGTTTGTTCAATTTTAAAATAACAAATTCAAATAGAAGTCATATCAATATGTCAGTACTTACATGAAAAAACTGAAGCGACAGGTGCAAAAGAGATAAACATATTAATGAAGGGACAATCGTATACTGATGTATTGGATTCAAAATTCGAGCATCTGGAAAATAAAATGAAGTTTATAAATCGGAAAGTAAAATTAACAATGGATACCAACAGGCTGATGATGATGATTATGACCACCTCGAGGCTAAAAGCTTATTTCACTTAAGATATAAAACACCCTATAGAGACTCCATCACGATCAGCACAACGCCGGAGTCTGCGCGAGGCGACACAACGATTTTATCTCTCAAGGAGCTCGACCATTATTTCCACCGCCTTCCACAGATCGATTTAACAATTACTCTTAAAACTTACAACGTAAGAATATTAGACAAAGTAACACCTACAGGATTCTTTACTAAAGTCAACTAGCTTCTCTATATCTATTTATATAGCTTAAATACTATACACAATCAAGTACACAGTAAGATATACATATATATCATTTTTTCAATTGTTATTTTCTACAATCACGACCTGTGAATTCATTATGTATCACTTATTCAACAGGATTCTATGATCTTGACATTTTGCAACGAATTGTTTCAAGAAACATCGTACTCGTATTTCAATGGTGGCCTTTACCTACTTTTGACGACATTACGCAACTGAACCGGAATAACACAGGACATACTGTTGATCATGACCTTTTTGAAGGCGATTGAACTTTACGGACGATAGTCTAATGAATCAATGTGGTGGAAACAAAAGAGTTTAAGGTTATATATTCCATCAACTTATACCTACTGTGGAGATACATTACAGTCCACTGACTTGATCAAAGATAAAGTCTAGGCTAGGAAAATAGTTATAAAAAAAATACGGTTGGTGGTTCGTTTCACAACGGAATACAAAATATTGGAACCAAATACGTTACAATAGTACATGATATTGTCCATAGTAGACGTTTAGGTTTTAGGAGATTAGGTACCTGAGTGACTAACTACGTTAATTCAATAAGTGACTCTCAATTCACTTATTGCTCTTTATTGCACGGAAAAATACAAAGATAAAATAACAAAGTAACTTACATATGTACATAAGCGGTTTTGTCGCTAAAAGCAATTTCTTCCAGACAACCTTAAGATTCTAGCCTCTCTGTAGGTTTATAATAGAAAAAACAAATATGACCAATGTATGCTCGTGGAAAGAGTATGATTAACAGTTTGAAGGATTTTAATATTTTCCGTGAAGTATAAAAAAGCGAATGAGAGACAAGATAATTTGAACATGAAACTTCAATCATGTGCCATTTGTTCATTCTTCATCAAACGTATTATCTAGTATTGTATAATAGGTATGGCCAATTTTGGTTCACGACTCACGGCCGATCTGCTAATCCTTCCCTTTCCGCAAGTGTGCTATACTGATTGTTAGGTACTGAAATACATCATAATGCGTCGTCCGATCGGCCGCGGCCGGGCGAAGCAGTTGGATTACGCGGTCACAGGGAAATATACGACAATAAACATAAGATTACGTTAGTAGTAATAGTAAGGTTCGCAGTGACATATAATAAATTATAATAAGCTATAGAAGACAAACTTACTACCAACGACCAGTTACGCAGAATAATATGTTAAAGCGCAAGGAAAGCGCAACCAAAGCGCAAGTAAATACTAACACGGTATCAATACATGAACACGACAACAAAAATAAACTGTATCGTATCGTATGTACATACAATTAATTGACACACGTGTAGGAATACAATCGAATAATTAAGATCGGCGTGGGTTGATGCGACTCTACCCGCACCGTACCAAATACGACACAGACAGGAATCGAAGAAATAAATTCTTAATCTCGCCACAGAATACAAAATCACCCTACAAGAGAAAAGCAATACAGCGGTCTGTAAAAGAAGTTCATAAGAATTTGAATAGTCTGTGTTGTTGATGGCGTTCGAAAGTTCAGCGTAGGAGGTTGAATTATGAAGGCCACAGATAACCCTGGGTGGGTCTGCATTAATTAAATAATTATGACATATTGTGTGACCGTTCCAATGAAGGGTGCGTAGTCAAGATAAGAATGGTATGGAACGGCTTCATTGTTGATTCTGTACGCCCATTCTGCGCTCGTATGGCATGCGTTATCTTTGGATCTTATATTAAAGACAATGGGGTAAGTAAAATCGGTTGTAGATGACGACCTGGTTGATCCCATTTCTAATGACAAACAAATGTAATCAGTGTACGTCTTTGTATATACCGTAATTACCCTAAACCAAAATAATTATGTGTGGTTCCCGGCTTAGAATAAGGCCATCCCCAATCTTCCCGTAGGTGTCGTCAAGTGCCTGATGATAATGAAATAGCTGTTCTCAATTCTTAAAAGCAAAATAATGGTGAAAGGTCTTCGTATGTCTCGTACTTGGTACTTTAATTTATACATGTTCAAACCTTACATTTGTAACTTATTAGGGGTCCGTAACTGGTAAAATTGAGAAAGAATCTCTGCGTTAAGTGTGACACAAGAGCCAAATTAAAATATTCTCATTTAAGACTACTTATATCCAACAATTTGTTTTTTTTATTATTAGTGAAATGTCTTTTAAAAGATGTAGCAAAAAAAATAGAACATACAAAAATTCAACTGACACGTTCATTCGGATACCTGCTAGATTTTATGAACATTTAAAGATTATTATTATATGAAGTCGTCAAGGCGACTAAGGGATTGCACCAGGGACGGGCAGCAGCGTTCTCCTGTGTGTGTATATTAAGATCATTACTGCGATCACCAATCCGCCTGCCAAGCGTGGTGATTATGGCTAATCCCCCAATATTTTTTTATAACTGAGCATAATTTCTATGTGATTTATACGGATTATTTTTCTTATTTATACGGAGCTCTTCACGTCTGACCAACATTTTTAACACTAGCTTGCCGGTCTCAGCCGGTTCCACTGTTCTAATTTACATATTAATTGTTCTCTCCGGGTATCGGAATCAATTCGCGATATTAAGGCATACAATTAAGACACATTTGGTGAAAGGACCAAGCTAATGTCTTTATCATTAGACCGGATTTAATTTGGAACAACGAACCGTAGTGAATTTGATTCGAGAGTTCAATTTGGACAGCCAGAGGCAAAATAGGAAATTAATTTGTATCAGGCGTACCCACGCAACTGTGATGTTTATGTGAAATTGGATGCTTGACAATTAAAATAAGAGCTAAAAAATAATTACGAAATAAAAAAAAATTATAGAAATACGAATGTATAGTTACCTACTAAAGTATAAACGGCCTCTGTAGACTTAGAAAATAAATCTATATTGTCCTTATCACATTAAGTTCCTTTACCAAAAGTTATTATATACGATTCTAAAACACACATTGAACATTTTAACAGTTCTAAAAGTCATCTTCAAACTCATAATACTGTATGACAGGGATTATTTTATTTTTTATTTTATCTTCTTAGGGGGCCAGGAAGTCCTGACAACACTTCGACCCTTCAGGATCTTTTGTGCCAAACCCCTGACCACCAACGGTGCCCCAGGCCGATTTGGTGGACTTCACATACGCCTCAGAATTTCTTCTTCGGCATATGCAGGTTTCCTTGCGATGTTTTCCTTCACCGAAAAGCCTGTGGTATTATAAATAAACCGTACTTAAGATTCGTAAAACTGGTACGACAGGGATAGAAACAATTTTAGTTCTGTCTTAACTTCCGAATCGGGCCCCATCGGGACCTATCTTTTGCCAGTTATAATCTTTGATTGAAATTAAGATATCTAGTTCATCAGTATCGTATATATGCATGTATAATATACATAAATCAAAATAAACGTAAACACCTCATTATAATGTAGTATGCGTCGATTTTCGTCGCCGCCTCTTGATGGATCACTTCCTTAGGCGAATGGTAAAACATTTTTTTCTGTCTATTAACCCCTAATTTTGGTCTTAATTTACGAGTATATATTCTTATTTTAAATCTTATAAAATGGACAATATTATGTTGTTCTAAAAGTTAAGTAAACATTTGGTGACGGCACTGATACTTTGCTAGATTTAATTTTGCTTTGATTTTGTTCTATTTTCGTATGATAATACGAAATAAATATTCAATTTCTATACATGGATGAACACTAAAACTTAAGACATGATCACTCCTTCTTCTTTTTAATTTCTTCTTTTTCTTCTTCTTCTTTTCACCATTCACTTTCAAATTTTCTTCCCTAACTAACTCTATCTTACGAGTTATATCCTGGAAATTCTCCATGAGTATCTTGTCGCATTTATTTAATATTAAGTTTGTTATATTCCCATACAGTATTGAGTCATTCTTGATTTCTGTTCCCAGCATTAGGGCATCAATTCAGTGCTTTGAAAGCGATTCATCATCAGGTTATTTTTTGTCTCCACTGCAGGAGCACAACCCTCTCTCATCTGCCGGAGACAGACGGAGGATTTGGTCTACACTCCCCGCGCGGGCCAGACGGGTTGGGGAGGCCTGGTTGATGTTTTATAATGTATTCCCTTAGTCGCCTTGTACGACATCCACGGGTTAGAGTTGGAGTGGTCCTATTCTACTCTACCGGAAACCACACGGCAAAACGATTAATATAATGTTATTGATATAGACTGTATGACAATCTATATCCAATGTTATCCCTATTATTAAACTTGTGTTTTTTTTAATTTATATAGATGTTATGTGGCCAGATTTTAGTATATATTTTGTTACGTTGATAACATAATTCTTTAGACCACGCTAGTAATTAATTTTTGCTTTAGCAGAAAATGATGGAATGCCCGTGTTTTTATTACTCTATTCATTATATCATATTATGCTCTTTTAAAGTCATAAAACCCATATACTGATGATAAAAATACACTTTAAATTTCAATTAAGTTACCGACAAAATACGTGACTGGGTCTCGTATGGAATTGTTATTCTATTGAGGAATTGATGAAGTTGAAAACAATGGACTGTTTAGTTATTATTCTTATCACTGCTGATGGCGTGTGCTGCTAGTACCTACCAAATCAAAAGTATGAGGTTACGAACCACAGAATAGAATAGGAATTTTAGTTTTCAGAGATTTATTGATTTGTAAAGGGTTATGTTTCAATAGTACTTTGGGGTTTACTTACGTACTTATATGTACTCACGTGCACGGGGGGGGGGGGGGGGGTTTGATCCCACACGAATTGGGAAGAGGACGTGACTAAGACGGCTGCCCCACGCTGGCTACAAGTAACCCAAGATGGGGATAAATTGATTCCTTTGGAGGAGGCCTTCAGCAATGGAGGGGTTTTTGCAGATTACAATTTAAAAACCAACAAAGAAATATGTTAATACTATATTAACACTGATCTAACGTAACCTTAATCTCTCTTATAAACTGTGTCGAACTGAATATTCTTTGACTCTTTAGATTATACAAGAAATAAAAGGCTTTTTTATTATTCATGAGTAAAATTAACGGAACAGTTATTTTTCTGATATAATTAGGGTAATTTTGATTTGGATGAGATTTGATGCTACCTGTCCGAAGTATGAACGGAGAAGGTCCAAAGCTCCAAACATACCATAAATTTTTCTTGTGGTTTATTTATCTGGCGACTGCACAATGGCATTATAATATAACTAGGTATTCTAATAAGCTTGGACTTAGATGTCATAGATCCGTGATTAGTTACCACGTAATATTTTTTAATAATTAGGTATGTATAACCAATTAATCAATAATTATATATTCATGAGATAAATATATACTTATTGATAACATACTGCTTTGTAGCACACTGGTCGATATAATTAATTTTAAAATATATATATTTATTAAATGAAATATTTATATACTGTATTTATAATAAATAATATGAGCCCAGCAAAAGCTGAAATGTCTTCAAAGCAATAATTTCAGCTGACCTTTTCGAGACAACTACAAAAATATTACATTACCGGCTTTGATAACAGAAATTATGCGATTCCAAAATTTTATTTATACGCTTACTCATGACGTCTGAATCTTTTCGGGGAAAAAATTATGTGGCATTTTATTTCACAGCCAACCACTAAATGATTTACAACACACAGATAGGCAGCGAGTTATGCCGCAGCCTTTGCCGATAGCGTATCTGACAGAAATAAATAATAAAAAAAAAACATAAAAAGTCCTTTGTTCTTTGTCGCCCCACTCATATGCAAATTCGGTTGGTCCATCGTCTGATTTAGGGCCTGCATTACCGATTTACTTAGACGACGAAGAGTTTACACTTTTTGGACGTCAATTACCTAACTAGCACAATGGCTAAATAAGATATAAAATAAGCCCCTATCACTACTAATCCTACTAATATCCTACTAGTCATATCCTACTAATCCTACTAATATTATAAATGCGAAAGTTTGGATATTTGGATGTTTCGATGTTTGTAACTCAATTACGCTTCAACCACAGGACCGATCGTGATTAAACTTGGCACACATAAAGGTAGGTCCGAAAATAGGACATATGATAGTTTTTATCCCGAGAAATATCTCATTCCTACGGAAAATACATAATAATTTATTATGTTAAGTTGTCCACGCGGACGAAGTCGCGGGCAACAGTTAGTAATCTATAAAGCTATAAAATAGCTGCATATTTTATTTATCCAAAGTACTAGTCATCAGTCTATCAGTTCATAGATACCTACCGATATCTGTGAACTGAAACCAAAATATATTTTTTTACTTTACTTTCCAGAACTCTTCAAATAGAAGATAGGTACTTCATTTTCGAGCCTCTCTTCGAGAAGCGAAAGAATAACTTTTTTAAAACCAGAGCCATTGTTATTGTCATGATCAGTAGCTGAATTTCATTATTTAAACATCATTTTAATTAAATACTTAGTAGGTCACCAAAGAAATATTATTATATTGGATATCTCACCACAAATGGTCGTTCAACCACTAATCTACCCAGGTTTCTTATTCTGTACGTGGAACTTGAGTTTTTATAATGATGTTTGAATATTGAAATAATAAAGACTATAAACTGCTAGTAACCTAATTTGATATGTCATTGTATTGACTCTGCATATTAACTTCAGTGTCTATTTTCAGTTCACCTTCAAACCCAATATCTCTTAATCTGTTTTTATATTGCCTTTCAAAACTAAATAAGTTTGAATAGAAATAATTAGTGCACTTAACAACATCATTATAATTATCCTAAAAACGTTTACTGCTAGACATAGTTCTTTAAGCGAAAAAGATTAGTGCCTAGCCTTTATATCACAAAATTCCATTACATTATTGAGGAGAAATATCATTATATCACCATGAGATTACACTGTCAGGAACTATGAAATATGATCGTCGGAGACTTTCTGCGATATACACGTTTCTGAAGCTAAAACAAACGATTTTCAATGCTGACATCATTAATTTTATTCTAGTACACGACTTTTACTTTACATGTGTGCAACAAATCGATTGTCAACTTTATGATCTTTCCAAAAGGGTTTTCATATCCGAGAAACACAGAGATGTGTTTTCACGATTGTATTCTGCGATTTTAGAAGTACCGATTGATTCATATAAATTCATTTATTTTTTATTAGTAATATCGTCGACTAGCAAACGCCCGCGGCTTCGCCCGCGTGGAACAAGTTTTTATTTCCCAAGGGAACCATTTTTCCAAAGGTAAACATAAACCTATGAACATATACATGACTAGCAAACGCCCGCGGCTTCGCCCGCGTGGAACAAGTTGTATTCCCTAGGAAACATTATTTCCAAAGGTAAACATGATCCTATTTTCATATACATGATGTTGTGTACTAATAAAAAAATATGGTGATCACTTGAATAGCCGAGCCGTGAAAGAGTAAGAAACAAACAAATAATCACACAAACACTCTTTCGACTTAATTATATTAAAGCTGTTGCCCGCGGCTTCGCCTGTTTAAAAAAGCCAGAATTTTTGAAATCGGTTTATTAGTTACAGATATTACTTTAAATACACCTATCTATGAATACAATCTTTACATCTTATTAGTTTAGATCACAAAATGCAGAGAAATTACAAAAACTTCTCAGAATAGCCTAAAAATTACTCGTACTAGCCCTAGTTATGAACAAATGTTTAGGTAGCTTGTAGTCCTCGTGGTACCACTTTTCATAGGTTTATTGCGTCTTGGCACGGTATGAGAGCAATATTGATTCCGTTTTATCATGTTACTAAGTAGTGTAAGGCTGTGTGTATAAAGATTAACTAAATATCTACCTCGTACGTACATAATAATCGTAACCATTTATGTATAAGAGTTCTGGTTTAATAATGGTCTCCGATATAAATTGTAACTATACCTATTCGACTAAATACGAGATTTTTTTTCTTGATGACAGGATAGGTGTTTAATGCAACTTAAATAGGTAATGTAAGTAATCTAAGCATAGATCATATTTCATTCTAAATTTGAAAAAGAACCCTCGCGAAGAGTTACTTCTATAATCTTAAGTTCTGATGAAAGAACTAGATTTTAATGATACTGATCAGTAGTTTTAAAAATTAAAATATAATATGGGACACCATAAAAAAGTAACTTGAAAAACATTGTAACACAGAAAACGTATTTTAAATGATGCACATTGAGGTAATGAAACTTGTTAAGATGAAAAGGTATTAAAAAGATGTTAAAGTTTATACATAAAGCTGAAAACGAAATAAGGGGTGAATAAACAGTTTTCGTTCCCATTCATCAAAGTGAGCGTAGCCTAAGAATTGTTCCGACTTTGATTTATAACGCTTCATCGGATACTACATGCAAGTTTGAACGATAAAAGATGAATCATGAGAAATAAATGCTGTTCACTACAGCATACTTATCAAGTGAACATTTTGTTTGCAAATGGTACTTACAAGATAAATAAACAGGAGTAAGTTATTATGTTGAATCTTGAAGGAAGATGAAAGTCCTGAAAGATTCAGGAAAGAGTCAAGCAGGAGAAAGTCATAGAGTTTTTACAATATAGAAGAATACGAATACAGTAGCAGCTGCTCGAATCTCGACGAGTTTCAGGCAGTTACAGTCAAACGGCCTCGGTGACACGAATGTAAAGGATTTGTTGCCAATGCTGTTAATGGATTGCTCTTCCTGGAAACGTCGGACGATAGTCGACGGGACAGTATTTACATCATTCCGCATGCGAATGCGGTGCACTATGCTAAATGGAGAAATATCCTGAACACCAATTCTGTAAATTAAGATAAGTACCTAGATCCATTTCTATAAATTAAATAGGTATTGAAATATTTTCCTGAGCACCTGTGGTTTCTGTAGTGTCCCATCTATCATAAAAGGTCCAATTTAGATTTTATCATTATAAAGAAAGTTTTGTTGCTAACTCATAACTTCATACGCCAAACTACTCCAATAATTCTCCAGAATCAGAAGGAATCAATAATGTCAACAGCATTCATATAACATAACAGCATTTTAACCTTTTGTTTGGAACAATTTATGGAGGAGCATTCATTTGACAGAACACTACAGAGTAACATTTGGACGTTTCGAAATTTTTATTATGAATTAAAGTTAAATTTCATAGGGTTTCGAACGACATTTGTGGACACAATGTCAATTGCGAAGGCGGGTCCTGTGTTATTAGCATAAGGCGAACCACAAGTTCACCAAGCGACTGACAGTAATAACAAATTAGGGTAACTGTTCCAAACGTGGACCGTACCCCGACCGCTATTGTGCTTCCCCCTGTGCCGTGCTGGTGCTAATTTGTGTTTTTGTTTGCTATTTTACGGCCGAATGTCGCTGTGATATTTCACAGTTATGTGATTCTCAAACTATGCATCACCAGCTGCATGATTATTATTATTATTATTACAATTAGAATAGTGGTTTTGTTAAATACACCCATAATGTGGTAACATAATGTATGCATAATAATTAGCATTATTAAAGCTGATCAGAGAGCAATATAATTCAAACGTGTAATTAGACAAGTCTAAATCAGATGTTAATTATATGTGATTGATTACAAATTTAGTTTATTATACACGGATCTTAAACATGATTTTTTTACTTAGCTATGTTTAGTTCAAAATTCGTGAAGGACTTAAATGTAAAATTCGGTTTGTAGTAAATGGTAATCCTTGAAAATGAGACCTTACTCTTTTAACACAAATAAAAAAAATAAAGAAAGACTAGCAAGCTCGAAGCCAAATAACTGGGGCTCTTAATATTGGCAATCCGCGCTAAACCTTTCCTGTCATGTGGCCCATATGCCAAAGCTGTAACAATAGAATTAGTCGTCATTCAAAGTGCCGTGGCAAATTCACAACATATCTGGATAACGTGTAGCAAGTGCACTCGTCTGCCTGGGGTGACACTTTGAGCCCTTGCGATACTGACATTATGTGACAACAGAGAGCTAGGGGCGTGCGCTCACACAATAGCCGATCATTGGTACATTTACCCTACTCGTGTTCGTGTACACTTTTCGGTATTGAATACAAAACTGTTATTTTGTAAAAACTAGTTTCTATGCATTTTAAAAGACTTCTGAATTACTAACACTTTTGATCAAATTACTTAATACCAAACGAAATTGAAAACAAAATCTCACAAAACCAAATTATCAAAGAAGAATTTTGAAATTTCCAATTTAGGAAAACCTGGAACTTAGGTATGTGTCCAAAAGAACAATATAAGAAATTACAACTACTAAAGAAGTTACCAAAATTTTATATAAAAATTTGAACAACATAATTATTTCTGATGCGATTTTGAGTAATAATTAGTTAAGACTTAGAATTAATTAGACCCAGTCATGCAGAAATGATGAAGCCCACAATATGTGAAAAATGCATTCAGTAAACCGCTCTTTTCAATCCTAAAAATCTTCTGGCAGACGGCAGATCGTTCAAGATTTTTTTCTTGATAAATATATATTTATCAAGAATTTAAGCTTGATGTCTCAAAAATAACTAAGTGCAGTCTGAGTTAATTTTACCATAACTGTGTTTAATTATTAGCTAATATATTTATTAAACTAAATAATCAAGTCTTTGAATACTTTGACAGTCAAATTTCTATAATGAACTCGTCTAATGCTTTCATGTCATTCATTTAGCATTCAATACGAGAAAAGAAATAAATTCACCCACAGGCGCGACTTGAAATATTCAATGAAGAGATTTTTATGAAGAAGTAAAAAAAATCTAATTTGCATCTCAAAAGCGATGCGAGTTAATGGGAGTGATTCAAATTCCAGGCACGTCATTTCCCATTCGTCGGCTTCAACCCTTACACGACACTTCAAAGTTAGGCCGTTGACACGTTAGCGGATGTAATTGCATATAATAAAATTAATACCTGTGTGATTATTGCTTTATATTCTCGAGTCCTGCTTGAGCAAGACAATAAAATTTTGAGAAGGTTGTTGATCTGCAACGAAATTAAATGATCTCTCGTAGACACAAAATTACAACATGGTCATATTAATTTTGGAATTAAAATAAAATACACTCTAAACTGATATTTGTCGTTACTCGTGTAAATTAGCTGCATATAACTAGAAGAATTGGAACATTATTTTACTATATATAATATATTGATGAATTTCCTTTCATTTAAGTATATTTTTAATTCTCGAATAGGCTCAGTTTAAATAGATACATTAGAAGACCATTTTAATTTGAGCAATTTCAGTCCTAATCTTCAATTCAATTCAAATATTCTTTATTGTGCACCAAAACATATACATTTTTAAATAAAAACAAAACTTACATAGAAGGATGAGTTTAGTGTACAACGGCGGCCTTATCGCTTTCAGCGATTTCTTACAGGCAACCTATGGGTGGTGGCGAATTTTTTGAGGAGTGGAAATACTGGATGCTAAGAGTATACAATTTATATAACATAAACTTGCATGAATACATCTTCCGAGTGTTAATGTACTAAAACACAGTCAACAAATGTAATAAATAAAAATTCTCATTTATTGTTTCGGCAACGAGAGTTACTGAACATTTATGACTTACATTACCATATTCTTACCGCAATTGTCATAATGTTACGAATAAATAAAATACCTACTTAAAAATAAATATATTCAGAAGAGTTTTTTCCAAAATTGAACCTATTTCAATTCTAAATATTGAGTATTGTACCGGTTGCTTCGGGGAAGTAATGAAACAACCAAGATACAGTTAAATTATGTATATTGTTTCAATTGGGTCGTGGGCATAAGACCCTGATGGTCGCTCATATTATGTTAACGTTGTTGAGCCATTACTGGCCTGGCTACCTCGTAGTGAAGCCTGTTGCAACAGGAGTCGCCGATATAGGTGATGTCAGGCGATTAAGAAGATCACACAGTCTTCTGTTCCAAGCTCTTAAGTAAAATGGTAAGTAGGCACTCGAACTGGGCACTCGAACCGAGCACTCGAACTGAGAACTCGAACCCCAAAAGTGGGGGTTATTGGAAGCACCAAATATGTTTAGTTGCTAATGGCGGATAGGGACCTGTTAGGGCGATTTATTCAACTTGTCCTGTGATATTTAGGGCATCGGAAATTAATAATCGTTGGCTCCTGTCTCGCAAACAAAAATTTAAAAGGCAGGTATGCTGTCGATACTTAGTTTTGACAATTCACCGGCCGACATAGAGCTTGCCGCTTCTCATTGAATCGTAGATCGATTACAAAAATCGATAATCGATTATTTACTTAAATATTTAAATTAAATAAATTCACGCTACAGTATTCTGAATTAAAATTCACGTACCTATTTTTATTTATTAAAGTGATTAAATACGTTAAAGTATATAAAAGTAGCAACCCCAACCCCTTCTGGCCAGCGCGGGGAGTGTAGGCTAAATCCTCCGTCTGTCTCCGGCAGATGAGAGAGGGTTGTGCTCCTGCAGTGGAGACAAAAATAACCTGATGATGATGATATAAAAGTAGAGCTAGTCCCTACCACATAAACCTCCAAGCTTTACCCGTAGATGGGGAAGTTCGTTATTCATTTAGTATTACACTATGAGAATACAACGAGAAAATTTGCAAAATATAGCTTAAGTCTTTATATTTGTTGAAGTATTCTTTCAAGAATATTCTAAACCTTGGGTTAACCGTATACCCGTTGGATGACCTCAGGGATTTGCAAAGAATCATGGTTAATATCATAAATGTTTTGCTTAACCATTGATTTCTTATACTGTTTAACAAAACTAACATTCAGTACTAATGACATGTCAAACTCTACATTTTATGTATCTGTAAGTCTGTAAGCTTCGTGCGACGCAACGCGTGCCATTGGAAAATTAGCAAACAACCCACGTGACACTCGACGACTGAGTGAATTAACTGAAATCCAGCGGCTGATGTTGATGTATTTTAATCACTGCTATTTTGAAACTCTAGCTCAAATTTGAAGAACGTACATATTACAAAGAGTATATAAAGAAAACTGTGGCACTTAGGAAGAAAATGTGTATAATTTTTTTTTATTAATTTAGCAAGATAACCTTTTTAATACAAAATACTATAAATGTTAAAACTGTAAAGTATAACTCAGATACTGTTATATTATAATTGTGACCTGATCAAAATTCAAAATATAACAATTACTCTGCGCTAAACACGCAACTTATATAATATAAATCTATGATTATTATATACCAAGATTAATTGGTAAATAATACAAAAAATCTGGAACTGGACTAAGATGATAATGATATAAACAATGATATAGAAAACCAGATACAAGAAATTATACACAATATATATTCAACCACTCCTAAGGCTTTCCCTTATCGAGATCTTTCAAGAATGTCATAATCTTTTTGCATAACATCCAATGTCAATGTTAATTATGGTAAAATTGAATTATGCAAAGTTTCGCTGAATGAATAAACCTCCAGGAAAACTACTCTATAATTACGTAACATCGTCGATCGATACGATCGGCAGCTATATCGAACGATCGATTCATCGGTCGTACGATCGGAGATCCGATTCCAACGAGCGCGACCAATTTCATCCACGAAACATTTAGCTTAGATACAATCTTACTGCACGCATAATGGCCAGAGCTGATTTTAAAACAATAAAATGCAACGCGCTAGAATAAGTGCGATTGTTAGTGTGAATCAGATAAGTGGAATAGATATTGAATGCTATGGCATATTGTTTCGTAACACGATTTAGTTTAAAATTATGCGACAGTTAAGTTTATATCTTAGACTTATCTTACGCATTATCTATATGGACGACTCTGGTTTCGAATTTTACTACCTTTGAAATGTGTAGGTAGGTATTCATTTGATTCATGCAATGCTATATACCTACTAGTTTATCCTTGCATTTTCTTTTATTCTAAGTGGAATACAACAATTACATAATCTTTTCTACATAACCGTTTTTAGTTCGATCTTTTCAATAATCTCGATTTTGCTCGTCATCTTAAAATATAAATCTGTCTAAGTCATAATATATGCATAATGAAAATGATAATCTAAAATAAGACCCAAAAATATCTTTAGGATCATTTTATCCATCTCTCGAAATATCGACCTTCATGGAAATGAACATCAGGACGAAGATTTATCTTTAAAAAATCTTAATCGCCACGTCAAAAATCTGAGGGGAGTTCCAATTATTATTAAAATCGCTCTCGATAAAATCGAGTTAATGAAGTACGGTACTCGAGATTTCGATCGAATACAACCCCCAACAAAGTTTGTTCCAGTATCTGAAGAAGCTTTGCATGCTATTATAGGCATTACTCCTTTACGTTTTGAGATGATAGTTGGAAGTACAGATTTTCTGTCTAGAGCATTTGTTTTGTAGTCTGTACTGGCTCTGAAATTGATTTCATTCCATCGATGCGAGTCGATGGAGCACATTGATATAATCTGCGGAAGCGTTTCGCTTTTCAGTAGAATATCCTTTCAAGATTATGCCTGAATGATAATTAAGTTTTATGGTTTGAGTATAGGAGGCTCAGTTTATTTATCGCTGCGTAAATAACGCATTAGAACTCGTATAACTAAAAAGGAAAATAAGTTTAACATGATGTTGGACTTGCAGATAAATCAAGTTTTATGCTGATTAGTATAGCTTTAGCAGCTAAGGCACCTACCCTCTCGTAAATCAAAGTTGCCTTTGATGATATATTTCATGACCATACTCTTTAACCTCATAAAAAATCAGCAATGTGTAGTTATTACTTTTAATTTAATTAAAGACTTACTTTTCCTTTAATATCTCGGAAAATAATTTTTTTATAGCATTTTCCGTCACTTTCAATTGTACTCATTGTTTATTTTAGTTGAATCAGTTCTAACTAGCTATATTTGTTTTGTTGTGAATTACTGAAATCTTAGGATTTCCAATAGCCTCTCTCAGTTTGTTGTATTTACGGTATAGGTAGGTACTCATGTTGGTTGTGACTATTTTGATTCTTTTTCTGATAGCGAAACAATTAACTTCAGTGATACATTGCTTTTTCTCACCACTTATCTTTCTCTCTCTCTTCTTAAGCCAGTTTTAAATCTACATGTAATTAAGAAGAGCTAAATTCATTTCTATTTTTGTCATTTCAGCTTCTCTAGCTTTTGATAGTTGTACAATTGAATGTACAAATTACGAGTACTCTTATTGATTTCCCAGTCACGCATTCAATTTGGTGTGTTCCCCCGACAGTTGGTGTGTCAATAATAATTCCGGTAACTGTATACTGCTGTATAAAATGATTAACCTTCGCGCCGCGCCGGGGCACGGGTGACCGGCGTTTTGTTACTGTCTGATGCGATCGTTTATATACGGGGTGTTTAGTATCACAAGAATGTAAAGAGATATACCTTACATTGTTGTGATATTAAATAAATTAATCACTTTTAGTTGCGGAGGCTTTTCCGACAGTTCGATAAACCTGACTATTGTTTTTATTTTCATACATATCTACATTAAAAACCATTTACAATTATTCAATTATTTTCATCCTTAACATCTAGTATCATAATATTCGAAGTAATAAATAATGTATTTCACTTAGTTCCAGCCTCAGCGTTCATTGCGTATGTCATCGCACCATTTTTCCTACATCCACTCCGTGATAGATTTCACGCGACTCTGTCTGTTATACGCTTGTCCTATCGATATACTCGTATCATCCGTTAACCCACATATCGCCATTTCTATTGGGACAATCTCAGATCTATGTAGTTGACTTATGTCTTCTCCCGGATTTGCATTTATTTTGATGTTACACCCAAAGTTAGTACTAGAATATCATTGAAAAGTTTACTGATTGTCTATTTCCCGAGCGGCTGCTATTTTCACAGATACAATATTACTAGTTCGGCATTTGATTCAAGACCTTTATGCACCCTGTATTGTTTAATACAAATGTCAACATTGCACTTGGATGTATCGCCGGGAAAAGGAGGGAGGGAGGCATATCGGGTTGAATATGACATAAATTTAATGTCAACCCTTGTTGGCCGAATGAAACGAAATAAAGACCATATGTATGCAGGCTCGAGTTACGTAGGCCGCCAGTACTAATTTCCAATCCTTACAGTCGGTGTAATTGAAAAGATACAGCGAGTATAAGCACTAGAAGAAATATGTATTAAATATACTTATTCTCTTTTTGTACCAAAGTTAACAATAATAAGAACAAATAGAAATCAAATTGTTTATTTACAAAGGCGGACTTATGCCACTTAGTCTTCTAGTCAACTTTTAACAAATATAGATTATTTTAACTGTGTCATTTTATACATACAAGTATTTTCGTTAATTTAAGAGAGAGAGTAGATCAGACTAAAGCAAGATCAGATTTGATTTGCTGCTTCAGCAACCCATGCAATTCGACATTCTGATCATTTGGCGTTGGCGAACTCTCTTAGATACTTGAAAGTTTTTGATATTGACATCGTCACAACTGTAATCATAGGTTGTCACCTAATAATTGATTAATTATTGTGATCTATTTAAATTGTTTAACTATCATTAAGCGCAACTTTGTCTAAAAAATTAAATTAAATTTATTAAAGAGCTTAAACCTTTAAGTTGAAAGTGGTCCGCCTGATACTCGTGGTTTACCCCAACTCCCTAAAACATTATAAATGTCAGATACTGGATCGCTCGCCCTAGCGACTGTCAATGCTTTGCAATTGTGTATGACAGTTCATTGTGGCCATAATCATGGTGTATTGTTCATTTATGTTATTCGCATATTGCTCCCATATCAATGTTCATGTTTAATTTTGCCAAGCTTTGTGCACCTGTGAAGATAAGGTCTTTAACTGTTGATTTTTTAACATGATAATAGCCCCGATAGTTAAGTTACAACTTTAAAATTAAGCACTAAAATTGTTGCTATCCCTGTCACACTGTATTAAGACGAAAGTAATTTTATTGCTGTCTCTTAAATTGAGCTTCAGAACGGACCTAATAAATGTGTTGCGATTTGCAAATCTGCTTAATAGCATTATAGATGTGTATAGCATCTACATCATACGCTTAGGCTTTCCTCCATATCAAGCCAATCACCTTCATTTTACGGTCTGAAGTGGCATAGGTACGTACAGAGAGCCCGCCTAGTGGTAAGCAACTGTCGCCCGTAGAATATAGACCGCTGTTGCGTGTAGGTAACTGTCTTAAGTCCAAAACCGCGTTGCCACTTAGAGAATAGCTCATGTGCCTGTAATTGCACTGGCTATCTTATCCTTCAAACCGAAACATTACAATGTTCGCATTGCAGTTTAGCGACAACAATAGGTATATTAAAACGCTAAGGAGCTATGGGTTGAGCGCACCAAAATTCCTTCACTGTAAGAAGGAAGGCAATTCCATATTCTTTTTCATCAACATCTAGGGGAGATGATACGGTTGAAGCGCTCTAATATTCACCTAGGCATTACCTGCATACATACTGCAAGCTGAAGGTTACCCGAGCGAAGCCGAGATCGCAGATAGTTAGAAATATCTGTCTGTGAATGGTGAGAGTGAAATAATAACCAAGAAATCTAAAGTTGACAAGTGATGTAATAGCAAAAAACAAACACTAAACAAACAGATGTGGAAAAAATAATAATAAATCAACTTAATTTGATCATTACGTCATAGAAACTCCCAATCATGTATTAAGGCAAATTGCTCTTAGACATTGATTTTAGGCATTTCGCTACTTACACATTTTGGATTTTAGACGTCGCGCTCAAGAGGGAAAAAGACTATACATTCCTATTGTAAGTATACAAAAGTTTGCTTATCGATATAAATTCTCTCGAGTCCATGCAGTGCGCTGTACTTTTACTCCAGGTTCGTAATTAGCAGAATTGCATGTTGGATAAGTCATTATCTTTTACTTGAATTATAACCGTTGTAAAGAACCTATATATCTCAAGGTTCAAGACAGTCTGATCGTTAACATGAGAGTAAAGAAACAAAGCCCAATAAGGAACTTGAAGGAAAATTTAAACACATTGCAGAAGTAAATAGATCGTCAGGAACTGTTTTATTACTATTTATAGTAAGTACACTGTGTTATTTATAAAATAAACACACAATATTACTTCAGAATCTATTCGATGTACACTAAATATATTTGAAAATAGGTACATCATCAAAGCAAAATAAATAAATACTTATGTAGAATTTCTTAAAGCATTTACCTATTTATTTATTTTAAGCTGTTTGTTGATGACATTTCCATTTTAACTCACATGTAGGTATAATCCGCCAAATATACTGTAGCTCATAATTTTGCTAGATATAATTAGATTCTAGTCTGATTATAGGATTTTATTAATTTATTGCTGCTGTTCAACGGTATTACCCAGTGAAGTCTAATTGAAATAAAATGAAAGTGTAAAAATTATTTGCATCTTTTATTTATTTATTTTATTTTTATTTACACACAGTTATACAGTAAAAACACTCGATACACTTAAAAATATGTAAATAGAAAAATACATTACCAGATACAGGTACAAGGTACTCGAGGGCTATATTGTGACATCCTGCAATCCTTACACTAGGTAAACCTGAATTGTAAATGTCGACTACGATTTACAAATAAATGTAAGTTAATATAAATTACCTAATTCAGAAGTTATTACTAAGAAACTATACTTGACAAGATAAAAATTATTAAATTTAACACTATAATATAATATAATATAATATAATATAATATAAATTAAACATTAGCCATTTACACATTTCTAATATATAAACAAAAATTATTGCATAGGGTAATAAAAGTAGATTAAAGTAGGAAGGTACAGAAAAAAAATTAGGTAACTTAAACCAATAAAAACACAATTATATCTTCTTGAATAATGTCATAAAGGATTTAAACAGTTCATTATAATAGGTAATGAAAATTTAAATTACTCGTATCATACGTGCGTGACCCAAAAACCTGTGAATTTGGAATGAGTTTCCGGATTTCATTTAATGTTAATAGGTTAATTAAAACCACACCATTGACCATGATTTACTATTTGATTATTCTCTACAAACCAAAACCATAATTGATTTTAATAAAATATAACACCAATTACGACTCTATGCATAATTCCTATGAGAACCGTCACCTGTTCAGTTCAGTTGATGTGTTCACTGCCATTGTCACAAACCGTAAGTGGGTTTGGGAATTAATTTGCAACACAAATGAGAGCTGTGAATTTTAAAATTAATAAAAACATAAGAACAATACAATACGTAAATTAATAGTAGATTAGTAGCCAAGGGCTGTAAGGCATAAATTGCAGCCCGAGATATATTTCGAGATATATTACGAGCCTATAGTTCGAGGGTGCAATTGATGCTTACACCCGAGCTAACTCGACTTTACATCTCGATAGTGAGGTAAGTTTCAAATATCTCTCTTTAGAACTTTCAGGCAAAATATTGTTAATTGCTGCTTCAGCTTCCATTTTCATTGAATCGGGAGTGCAGCTTATTATATCTTCATCACTTGCAGAACTCATGTTTTTTTCCTAATTAGCACGTAATTATAAAAAAATCCCAAAAACTAACAATATTTAAAGTAAAATATTTATATTCCCGCCTTTTTTCATCTTTTTTTTTAATTATTTTTTTCAAGAACGAAATTGGGCTTCGCCGTTCGATATTTAAAATTGATGACTATTATACTCATACGAAGACAAGGCTGAATAGCGAAGCGACCTCTTTTGTCATTGGGCTGAATGCATGATGTCTATTGCCAGTATGATGGTTAGATGTACGCGAACTTTTTGAAAGAGTGTAGAGTTTTTTTTTAATTACTTACCGCCCTACGGCTTTTCTAGCTACATTATTACCCTAGAGCGCTAATTGTTCACCTACAAGCCCCATTTGGGGGTAATAAGGACCTACTTACCGAATATGAGAGATGTAAAATATACTTTATTTATACAGGTTGTAACAAAAGACCTGTATTGACCAGTTACAGAGGTATTCAGTTTCGAATACTGTTTTTTTATGTGACTACTTATGGAAATTCGTAAAAAATACGTGTGTCTCAATAAGAAGTCAGGACTTTATAAAATTTTTATATGTAACACAGGTACTTTGTTACGCCATGTACAAGGTAGGTAGTAGTATAATCTTGTCCATAGAGCAAATTGGTGTTTTTGTGCATACAGATGCAATAAGTATGTTTCAAGTTTCATCTACAATGAATGGATCTCACGATGTAGTAGAGATGGACATAATATCTTAAAACAATTATTATAATAGTGTCACATGGGATCCTTGAATTTTGTAATTAAAGCAAGCTTCTTGCCACAGTTGTTCCCTGGGTGGATCAAGAATCAAACGGCAAAACAGCTGAGCAAATTGGTGAAAAAGTGTAATCATAATTTTTGTTAATCATAGTATATACGTACATACACTTGTCTGATCCCAAACTATGATTTTCTCCTGTGCTATGGAAATTGAACAAGGGTAGGACAATTCATAATTCACACATCTAGACCGGGACCAACTTGTACAACGTCTGTCCCCAGTGAGAATCGAACCCACGAGCTCTGGCAATAATCTGCAATAGCTAGTTTGTTACAATTTGGATTTTTGGTTTCGTCTACTCTTGACATTTCAAGATCAATTTATACAGAAACTTGCTATTTGATTAATTACAAAGAGGCAGACTTATAAATGAACAAATCTCTAACTAAGTTTTTACCATACAGCAAAATAATTGTAAAACATTTTATTATAAGTCAAATGAATCTAAATATTGTACGAATCGGCTACAAGACAAACACAACGAAGGAACGTCAAAACATGAAAAACCGCGACGAAAATTACAGAATTAATTACAGACTCTGTCATGCGATGTATCATCGAATCCACCAATTGCCCAATTATGTAGGCATCAAACTCCTAGTACGAGATTCGAATTCCCCTAACAACACGGTTGATTTCCCACGATGAAATCCTACTGTGTTTGTACACTACAATGAAATATGCATGCGTGACACACAAGCTGTGAAATAGCGTTAGCCAATGCTATGCCGAATTCTGCAGAACCCCTCCACGATAGGAATTGGGATCCATTGGACAACACGGGACGAGATAATATATTAATAAGAACATTTCCGCTTTACCAATATTTTTTTATAACCGATGGGTAGGTAGCAATATATTTCGCTGTGGAACCTGAAGAAATTAATAAAATATACGGATAAAGCTACATTCCTTGACGAAATTTATCCAATCGTTGACCAAAAGTCATCTCAGTTTAGACTTTTCGATACGAAATGAAACGCGGTCGCCATTCTCCGTCGTATACTAAAATGAACGATCTGTGTACAAAATAAACATAAAGAGAAAAAAATCATCTAAAAAATAAATATAAACAGTCATTCCACATAATCTTTAAATATTGTGGAAATTAAACGTTGTTGATACTCTAAAAACTCAGATTAAAACAATGCGTGTATTCTATCTGTGACTAAACTGCCTCTGTTCCTTTTAAACTGACACGCATTAGCGGCAAAAGTGGGTAAGACGTTTCATCCGTGCCAAACCTGCACTACACTAGCACGCTACCGTTGGGAAAGATTTGGTCACTATAAGCTATAAATATTATTGAAATGTATGCCTATATTTTCGCTATTCATTGGAAACACGCACTGCCGATTGCCGATAAAGTTCTGATATAATTTTTTGATATCTCCAGAGGAGTGCTTTGACACAGCCGAAACGAATGCGATAAATTCGAATCTGAATCCAATATCGCCTTTATAAGTCGAGTAAGAGTTTTCTGGAGGGGAACCGTTTGATTGAAATGCTCTTATGCTAATACTGATTTGGTTTTCGACTACGTTTTGATACAGATATTGATTTTAAGCAAAACGGTGTTTGTTTTATGTTACATCGTTGACTGTTATAAGATCATGCCGGAAAACAATTACTTCTTCGGGTCGAATTATCTTTTCAATTCGAAATCACAGAACTTAATTCAATTTCGTAAGAACTTTAAAAATATTAGTTTTGTGTGTTGTAGGTATACACACACGTTATTACGTGATGTACATATGTGATTTCTGTCACAATCGAGTTGACTCTTAATCGCCACTTAACAACAAACGTTTAATTACCCCTTGAGTATTACTAATGTAAACTAAATTACGTCCCATATGATATAGCTATAGAAACTATTATTTGTAGCACTATAAACAATGCGGGTAAACTAGCGGAGGTGCGGTAATGAAATGCAAATATGCTTGCATATTCCGGGGAACCACTTTACGCTGCCACTATAAATAACAGGTGACTTCTTGGTTGTTAGCGCTTAGAAGTTTAAGTGGAGAATGGAAATAGACCATAGTATTGGTGGTTAGTTTGTTACTGAAAAATATATATTTTTTAAGAATATAATCCGATTTAAAGTTATTAAATATGTGCTAAGTTTTTCATTACTGAGAGCGCGGTGCCCAAAAGTCAATATTACCCTACGATAAAGCGAGGATGATCATCTGACCAACTATTAGGTCTTAACACTGACCTTTTAAGTTCTTTACTAGGCGTATAATAGTCACAGCTTAACATTATATAATGTGCCTTATTATTATCATTTCCTACTCTCGGAAAATTGTCATCAAGAAAATTTCCATTTTTTTTACAATAAAACCTAATCAGAATATCAAACATTTAAACCTAGTTTCTAGAAATCAATTTACTCCGCATAACAACATTACTATATCTACTTAAAGCTGTATGAAATTACTACTAGTTCTGGAAGTCCTGTTTTCCCGCGATACAGTTAGCTTCCTAACCTCTAAACATGCAAATCCGCCGGTATATGTGTGGTCTAGACATAACTCTACGTCGAAGACAGATACTTTTCCGTCTGCATAAATTACAGTTCATTATGTAAGCGAATGTTTTATGTTGCAGGATGTCGTGATGATGGCACTCTTTAAACTGGTGGGGTTATTTTTTTATGATGGAACTCCTAATGTTCCTCAACCCGCAGATTTCTCCTTCCTCATATTGAAGTTTTATAATGTAAAATTGTTTTACTGCATTGCTTGTTCCTTGTAGAATTTACAATTTAATCACTGTATAAAGTGATTAGTTATGTATAAATAATTATTTCCATCACTGTTAAATAATTATTTTTAAGTTATTTATTTTTATCTTGAATACGAGTATATTGTAAATATTTGATTATATTGCTGTTTGTAGCTGTTTAAGCTTCAATAACTATACCAGGATTTAAGTAGGTACCAAAACATGGTAGAATTACTATGAGTAACTACGAATCTTCCCACAATTTTAATCACGCAAAGTAATCTAACCTTTGAAATACGAGTAACTGACCGTAGGATAAATAGGACATCTCAAAGCTTATGATGATATTTGTTACAAGTTTTTTGAGAGATTCTTAACTTTACTGGGAAATCCTTAGCGATCCTGCCTCGTTATTTCAGACGAGTTCTTGTGGGTAGAACCGATGCGAGGCAATGCATTTTAACGTCACACGAACTGCGTCCGCGCACTTTACGCGCACCATTTGTTTTTACGATATCAAACTTACCACAGTTTTAAATGCAAACTCCTTATACATTATTTGTGTCAATTTGAAACAATACTGTCCCTGCTTGTTAAGTTTAAAGGAAAAATTAAAACATGAAATTCATTATCACCAGTCGAAATACGTCAACTGCTGAACACAACCCTCCCCTTAGAATGCCACTATTGGTGGGCTGTACATTGGGGCATTTGCCATAATCACCACGATTGGAAGGCGGATTAGTGATCGTAGTAATATAAACAGATGAACGCTGCTGCCCGTCTCTAGTGCAATCCATTAGTCGCCTTGACGACACCCACGGGAAGATTGGAGATGATGGCCTTATTCTATTCCATGAAGCACACTGCTAGAACTCTATGAAATTGTTGTTCAGTGCTTATTTGATTTTTCATTGATTTCCACTGTCAAAGAGGCTTTAATGACTGACAGTGAAATAATACCCTAGAAAGCATGTATAAAAATTGCCAGCTACATAGATAGATAGATAAACTCTTTGTTGCACACAAATTAAGAATAAGAATAAAAATAGTTATAGCTTTTTGGAAAGTGTACAAAGGCGGCCTTATAGTTTAAAGCGATTATATATACAGATAAAGAAAGAAATCTCCACAGCATACCGAAAAGTCCATGTTACCGCAAAAAATACAAACCAACACATATTTCCTACTAGTTTTGTTTTTGCTCCAACGCAACGTCGCCGGCGATGTTATCTGCTCCCATGTTTCAACTTGCTACATTGTATTCAAGAATAATACCCTACTGACACGTCGCACTGATCTATGCAGATAACGTAAGATATTTTGACGTGTGAAGAAAAAAAAAGTGTGATGGACGTAAATAGGTGAGATGATCTTGATAAGTGACTGGTTATTAAAAGTGCCGGAGTTTCATTAAGGATTAACATTTGGAAGATAATTGTTATATAGAAGTATACTACAAAAAGTTTCAGAATGGATACATATGACATAAGATTCTTATGTCTGAAAACGCAATTTAAAACACCGCTGTTAAGTCTCTGTTAGGACCTGAGGTCTGAAAAGATAAGATAGATGTTGTTGGATGCAGAAGGCAGGGTAACGAAGGAAGACTAGAAGCCAGTTTATGTACTCGTGAGTATTTGTGTAATTTTCGAGATTGACTTATTGAACGTACCAAAAAGATAGATCGTTTCAAAGTGAACTATTTAATCAATATAATATATGGTGGTGGTGCGTGGAAGAAACTTGATAAGTTCACTAAGACAACTTTTCAGTACAAGCTGTTTATAAATATTTAATTTAAATTAAAAACTTTATTGCACCAGTATGTACAAAAGGCGAACATAATGCCAATATGGCATTCTCTTCCAGTTGATCATTGGGTCATGCAGATAATGAATATATATTCAATAATATATAATAAATATTCTATGCACTAGACCAACGAGGCGGTTTTAATTTGGAACATAGAGGAACAACACAATTAGACAAAAAGTAAAATTCTTGTACTGAAAAGTTTAAAACTTTATTGCATGAATCTCTATAAAAGGTGAACATAATGCTAATGGACTTATCAGGTTTCTCCCAGACATCACAGATATGTAATATAGTAATTGATAACGCGAAGTAGTTAACTGAAGCCAACGCCTTCAACGACAATAATAAAATCTGGCTATAATTTGTAGTTCAAAAGTGAGATGGTCACAACCTAAGCTGACGACATTATGACGAGGATATGATTAAATGTAGTGTGGAAATCATTGGAAATTATAACAATGCACATACGTGTTATAAAGTGTTTTATTGATCTCAAGAGTTAATCAAATTACTTTCAATATTACCTTGTTAGTTTAACAACCCCATCATTGTGAGGAAAAAGTCTTAAGACGTCAAATAAACAGTATGGGGTTCTAGCCAAATATTAATTTGCAACTTGTTGATGATCAGAGGAGCTGTGTTTATCGCCCGCGTCACGCCAGCACCCCACACATTAATCACGTGACCTCACCTCTCCCCTACGTCATAGTGAAGGTTGCAGAAAGACCGGACAGTAGTTTCATAAATACTCTAAAATTTAAAATCATTGTAAGTACTGATTTTTTTTGGAGGAAACGATGATGAAATAAAATAAGAACCTAATGTTATGAGAACTTAGAAGTTACACTGTGCTAGGCTTGTCAACTAGATAAATTATATTAATATCAGATAAATTATAAACAAGTATCAGAAATATTTCATGTCATAAGTAGGAAATTAGAAAAAATATTCGTAGACCTTGTTAACTTAGTAGTATATTTGACCTTATTATTAGTGGTTGATAACACTTATCAAATGTTTGCTCTACGAGATGTAGGATTTTATAAAATAAAATAAAAACTTTAATGAAAGTTTTTTTTTTAACTTAGCCATGACGTAATGAAACTTATTTTATTCGTTTTAGTACATAAATGCTTCAATAAAGCTTGTTTTAAAAAGGATTTTTACTTATTATTTATTTTGAGCTTTTTAGTTTGTACATAGTAGTAGTAGAAGTAATTATAATATTGTATATTCACCAGAACCAAAATGTGTCCAAAATTTCAGCTCAATTGTTTAAGGGAAACTGGTTTCAAATTCAGTAGCAACATTTGACCTAAACATGCTAACAGGTAAAAATTAAATGTTTCCTGTCTGCAACTCTGTAACTTTTCTATGACCACAACGACATCGGCCCACCCTAAGGTGAGACGCGACGGCTTATTAGGGGAACCTAGACTTTGGGGTTGAGTTTACCTTTCATGGGGAGACTTGGGAATATGTTTACCCTGTCCAGCTCCTGTACCATGTTATCTTACCACATGACCTTTGGGACAATCTGTTCCTTTCATCCTTAATGGGCTAGAGCAAGATAGATGTTACTTTTAGGAAATGTTGGTAGCATATCAGTTCGACGGGAGATCAGAGTACAAAACAAAACTCACTAAGCTCAAGGGAAATATAAGTTGGCTTCATAAGTGGGGGCGAATCGTCAATCAGCATTAAATTCAAACAGTTTTTCAATTTGGCTGATGCAGTAATTTGAAAAGGATAATCTTCTTTGTTCTTGCGTATATTTTGAAGTAAAGCAAAATGCCTCAGGTTAGATCTTGTTTTTATTACTTTCCTTTCATCTTTATTAATTTCTTTCCCCACGAATAAGTTCTTCCTAAGCGGTGGTAATTGACACAGACTGGCCAAATCTTGTCTTCGTTGAAATAAAACTTTTGACGTTATTAAGAGACCTAATTAATCAATATAGGTCTTTATATGCCATTAGAGCCTAATTGTTTCGTTGACCTAGTGGCTAGGTCATTGGACTCGATCGCCAGAGATAGTTGGTTCGATTCCCGTTAGGAACAGATAACTTTGTACAGTTTGTAAAGTTAGTCTCTGTCTGGATGTTATATTTGTGAATTGTCCTATCCTTGTTTAATTTCCATTGCACAGAAAAAAGTCCTAGTTTGGGATTAGACAATTGTATGTACGTAATGTGTGTAATAGAACAATACTAAATAATATGCTTTTAATGTGTTCAGTGGAGTTATGTCGTCGTTAACGGAAATTGTCGTAAATATCTTTGTTTAGCACCTAATTCAGCAATTAGATATCAATGTGGTTTTGATGAAATACCCATCAAAGTATTAAAGGACAATATTGATATCTTAGCTGGACCGTTAGCTATTTTCTATAACAACTGCTGTGAACAAGGCGTTTTCCCGGACCAAGTAAAAATTGCCAAAATTTTGCCTGTACATAAAAAAAATTCAAAACAGACATTTGTAACTATTGCCCGATCTCATTACTATCAGTATTGTCGAAACTTTTTGAAAAACTTATAAAGACTCGACTTCTTGCGCTCATTAACTCGAAAAATATTACAAGTCAAAGGCAATATGGATATCAAAAAGGCATTGGTACTGGTGATGCGATAGAAGCTCTGATTGATGAAATAACTATCGGTTTGAATAATGGGGAAAATGTTGCTGGTCTGTTCTTGGACCTCAGTTCTGCGTTTGACACTGTGGAAAAACTACTGAGGAAGAACACGAAAAGACGTATAAGTCAAAATTACAAAAAATTACAAGGGGGCTACCTCAGGGCTCTATCCTGGGCCCCATCATTCATCATGCTCACCAATGATTTATATAACTATATGCTGAACCAGATAGCTAATGTAAAAATCGTGACTTATGCTGATGACACAAATGCGATAATCACTGCTCCAAGTATTAGCGAACTTACCTTCAAGGTGAATAAAGCTCTTATAACATTTCTCCAGTGGTTTTCAATAAACAACTTGAAGTTAAACACTGGCAAAACCATCATTATATTGTTTAGGAACACAGCTTGGGCCAAAAAAACTTTGGACGTTAGGTTGAATGGTGACAGAATTATGGTGGTAGAGTCTGTTAAGTTTCTGGGTGCCTATATTGACTCTCTACTTAACTGGAAGGAAAGTTAATAAAATCGTAGTCAACGTAGGCTCCGCTTGTTATGCCCTCAGAAGTCTTCAAGAAGAAACCTCTCTTGAACAATTAAAAATGGTTGATCACGCACTAGTGGAGCCAAGAATCAGATATTCAATAAAATTCTGGGATAATGAATACAACTATAATATCATTAAGGTATTCTTGATACCGAAGAGGGCCCTCAGGACAATAGTTCGAATTCCACAATAGCACTCATGTAGAGACAATTTAAGGAGGTTGAAGATACTAACAGCGCCCTGTCTATACATTCTAGTGCTGTTGACTGATCTTATCAAGCATCTAGACCTGTATGAAAGCGAGGAAGAAAGATACAAACGACTGTTGACACGCCGAAAAAACCTTCCCAATACTCTTCAACCAAAACTACGAATTGTATTCGTTATCAGGCCACAAAAATGTTCAATCCTCTACCCATGGAACTTAAAACCACACATGAATATAAAAAAATTAAAAATATGCTTAAGGCCTTCTTGTTGGAAAAGTGTTTTTACTCAATAGGTGACCATCTTATGAATTAGGTAATTAGTTTTATTGACTTCTTAATTGTTATTATGTGAAATATTATCTCTCTGTCTCATAATAATAATACTCGCTCTTTTTTTTTCTTTTACACTTGTGAAATAATTTTAACATCAGACTGTTTTTATTTACTCGTATAAAACTATGTTGAATGTCCAACACAATTCATGATATTGTTAAAGGATGAAACAAACTAAAACTGAAACATTTGCTCATCCATAATCTAATTCATGACACGTAGGTACCTACTCAAAATAATGGTAATACCAGATTTGCCGTCATAAGAACCGCTAAACTATAGAGGTGGTTTCGTAACGCTGCTACATGTCTGATATTGTTTCACCTATATTTCATTCCAGATTAATAGTCCTATGAAAACCAACGCTATTTACGTCTCGGTAACATATACATGAAAGGGTCACCAGCAGCAAAAATAGGTTTGTATTACCAAGTAAACTTTGCGGTCCACTTAGGAACACCATCTATTGTGTATTTTGTTTTCGAGACGCAAATGCGTTTGTTTTCATAGGACTATTAATCTGGAATGAAATATACAACGGTATTTACATAGGCATAATTATTATTATATTTACCCACTCCATACGTCACGCTACGGCGCTCGCAAGACAAGAGCTTAGATCTGAAGCCAGACGTATTAATATGTGGATCATTATTATTAGTAAATGGGCGATACGATATCATTTTTCCGTAAGGCGACACTAATAATTAGCTGTATCGTGATTTTCGATCTATCTTGATGATTTCTCGTTTTGTGGATATTACCTTCTAGTTCTCACTCTGCAAAAGGCCTAGCTTTTTGTCCAAATAGTAAGTAAAACATCACCAATCAATAATGAACAAAAGTGTGATATTAATTGCGGGTGTAGTGATTAGAACCTTTTTCGTAATAGAAAAAGGCCGTGAGTTGCATTCGCAATAAGCACCTACAACTTTGTGCAACTGTTGAAGTTGGTAGCGGTATGTATTAAATAAAGTTCTTGTCTAAATCCCATGGCCAAGAATACTAAATATTACTACTACGTAAAGAAAAGTCACCACCCCCGCAACTTAAATGCCGCCCGCAAAATAGAGCATAGCTGGAGCACTGCTAGCGCTGTTTCTGTAGGAGTAGTAGGTAATTAAATCTGATTGCTTATATGGAGTGCCGCGGGTATGCCCATGATGCGGGCAATCTACACTGGAATTAGATTGGAGTGCAGGCACTGATGTGGCTTTAACATTATATTGAACCTCGAGAAAGAACTGGAGAAGGCCAAGGTCTAATTTGGAATAAGGATTAATGAGTCACATTATAACAGACGACTTTTAGGAAACAACGTTCACAAAGACATTATACGTACCGAAAAATTACAGCGAGAAACATTAGCAACTTTATTCTCCACATAAAAGTCACCTAAGTATCCAATTAAAAGTAATTGTAAACGTCATTAGAGGGTTGTTTCTTCATCACGTAACTCGTTTATGGAAAAGCAGCATGAATGGCTTGTTAGCGTTTTCCAGTTGGTCTCAAAACTGCAGGCGTGAGGCAAAATCGTTAAGGGTACTGGCTTATTACGAGGTAAAAAGCGGTTTAGAGTAGAACTATCTTAGTCTGCTTCCAAATACGCTGACTAAACCACAAATATATCAGTCATCGTTAAATGAAAATTTTCGCTAAATAAACCCCCTCTGATACTGAAACTGTATGTTTAATGAAAATTATATTAAACATATAATTTTTTTTTATATATCGAGCGATTTCGGATTTCGTATAGTTGACTTTGCATATCTTTCTAGTAATCTTGTAGTCCATTATCCGCTAAAAATTCTGCTCTCCATCTGCTCGCTATTAGTGCAACCTAATTTTCAAGTCTATTCGATCCCCATATCTTTACATTATTTCAGTATTATGTCCATGCCTCAAAATGAGCTAGTTTCATCAACATATCTCTCAAGGTACTCCTTAAAAATCTCTTTTTCAATTCCTTTACTGTCCGAGACTGCGCGGTGTGGAATAAACCGACGGTCATCCGAGATACCTAGTAATTCAGTGACAAATTTTAAAATTATACTAAAAGAGCACTATCTGTATCGCTTAGTATATCTAGGTATGTTATTATAGTTATGATAATTATTAGGTATTTTTATTTATATATAAGTAGTTTAGATATTTAAGTTAATAAACAGTTTATCACATTTATTTTTGACCCTCTCACTCTTACTGCCTTGTCTCACACCCGGTAAAGTTAGTTGAAAGAGATATAAGCTAAGATCTATTGATATCTATTAGAGATGAGCTCGTCTTTGTACACAAATTATAATACTTTTATGTAGTTTTTAAAATTTGCAATATAGAATATATATTGTTTATTTTAATGAAAGCCAGCAGCTTTCTTCTTTCTGTGTCCACTTCCTACAAACATTGGTCATAATTTTCGATCGTTGAAGTCAGAGGGGAGCTCGCGTGGTATTAGGGAGTGAATGTTGCAATTGCTCTGGCAGAACGACATATTTTTGTGGAATCAAATAGCTGTGGGGCTTTAACGACGTGCCAGTCCTTTGATTCTATTAGTTGAGTTATGGCAAATTATTCAAGCAATTTTTTTAACTTTAGCACCGTAACAGTATTGCAGTTTGTAGATATTTGATTGTTTCTACTTTGCAAAACGAACTCTATATGATTTTTCAAGTTTTGATATTGAGATGTCAAAAAATCTTAAAATTAGAATTGTATACTGTTACGAGATAAAATTGAAAATTACAGTAAAAAAATTGACAATATCAGTTGAGCTATATTTGAGCTTTAAGAACGTTAGCATCAAAATCCGCTGTTTCATATTTTGCAAATATTTTCTTCACTATGCCTAGTCAATTAACTATATTCCTCAAAATGGTTAATGGTTATGGATATAAAAATCCAAACTTGACGAATATAATTGCTAAACGCCTGACGTCTACACAATTTTTCATTAAACACCATAATCCAAATCAAATATGGAAACGAGCGCATAATGTTTGATATTTATTGGAATTTTCGTATAAACATGCTATTTCTATGATCAACATATTAATCTCAGTCGTTTGTTTATAATGATCTTGACTGATTGAATGTTATGGATATCATAACGACACCAGTCTTATTTGAACTTCCATTGCCTTTAAATCGTTATGACTTAGAGTTCGATCAGTATAAACCGTTACGGCATTGATTGTTAAAATTCTATAAGTTCAAAAACATTTATTATGAAATTTGTTTAAGATTCAGATTAATTCTTCAGGAAGTCGCATCTCTTTATGGTATGGTAAATAATAATCTTTGTTGGACTATTCATAAAAAAACCTCCTAACTCTGAAATATGGATATATGTTAGATATTTTTTTCTATCTTTTATTTGTTTTAATTTCAGTTACTACCACATCATCGTACAATATTATAAACTTTTGGATAAACTTTAACTCGAAATTGACTGACTGTCCTGGTGTCAAACAGAACATTAACAGTAGAAATGTTAACTCATTCGACTTTTTAGTTTAAAAAAAGAACCTAAACAACCTAGGAAAACCAGAACTTATATTATTTTGTATTTTCTCATGGTTCTACTCTTGAAAGGGTGTGTAGTGGCAAGGAACGTATCAAACAGAAGACACTGACATGTTAACTTATATAAGAAACTATATAATCTACTTGTCTACATATATGTATGACTATCTGTAGGGTGTTCTGCGGTTGGCGATAGTCACGTATGTCAAAAACAAACGTTCACCGCAGGTGTCATTGACGACGTGATGTCAAATCGGTTACGGTCACCGGCGGAGGCGTGAACCAACTGCTTTATTAGGGTTCCGCTTCAGGAAGATTAACCTCTTGGTTTTAATAAAAAAAATATAAAGATTGTATAACAACTTGCTCTAGAAGTCGTTTTTATTAGAAGGTTATTTCTATATATTTGTTTTAGCTAATGATGAGCTTGTAAAATTGTCTTGTAAAGAATTTAAGTTTTTATCAAACAATTTATAGTAGGAATCTATTTTGACAACTATTCTAACAAACAAAAATATACCAACTTTTTTACATAACAATACATTGATAATAAAATATGTTTATTAGATAGAAGTTTAAGCCAGTACTGTTCTGGCAGAACAGCATACGCTATTATAAGCCATTTCTTAGAGCCTCGTGGCTCTAAAAGAGTTTTTGGATTAAGCGACATGACTATGAGTTGACCTAAAGAAATAGTTACCTTACTTGATACACCTTTTAGGTAAAATTACATTGAAACCACTAAATAATAATGTTCTATCGATGTAAATGACATGTAATTTATGGCAAAATAAACAAATACTAATACTAAAAGATATTAAGCATTTTCAATGTATACACACAGATAGCATACTATGGCAGAAGCTATAGTAAAGGTTAATATAGTAGTGGAGAATAAACATATTTAAGAAAGATTAAATAAATTCTCCTAAACCATAAGTCATACTGAACCCTTTATTATAGTGCTGTTCTCCTACTATATTTTTTCTATATCCCCTTACCACGCGCCACCACCTGCCGGGAGCCCATTAGAGCCGGAAACGAATCCACGACTATCACCTAAAATAAATATAATTTTATTTTGATTGCTCTTTTTAATGTTTGTTTTACGGTTATGCAATCGTAGTAATGTGTCTCTACAATGGTTGTGTCGTAGAAATATGTGATATACAACTCTAATAATTTTGTTTTAGTTTGTACAGTAATTTCAGATTATTTTACTAGTATTGATTTTATAATCAGTCACAATAACATTTTCTTTTTCAAATCTTCGTTGCATAACACATAACGTCAGTGTGACTGCCGATTTTATTATTTGCAAAATACAAACTTTTCAGGAGGAACATATAACTGTTTTCAAGCAAAATATAACTTCAAACTTAACTGCGTGGGTGGGACTGAGTATTGTTCTGCTATGTGAAAACCAAACCTAAGTGTCATTGAGCAGTTTTACATAAACTGTAATGTGATTTATGTTTACATGTCAGGTACCTATTACAAAAATGTTCCTCGTCTAATAGTACACATAAGTAATTTTGTATCTTAATTTTTAAGCGGAATTTATACAGATGGGTTTTTGGAAGTGATCGGTTTTTAAAAACTAGTGTCTACTAGCGAAAAAAATTTATATATCATATTTGGCAGGCCTATTGACGATAAGTATTCATTGTGTTAGGGAATGGAAAATAAATATTAGTATTAAAATCCTGTGTCGGTATTCGTAAGTAGCCTTAACAAGTACTCATCTGCTCTTATCTATCTTCAGGTCTTAAGAAATTAATCAGAGATCTTTAACGTATTAATTCGCCAAATAATTCAAATTATATCTTTAATCATTCCTAATATTTCATTTCGCCTTTTATCAAGCCATCTCATCACATCACGCTACTGAGGCGCATCATGACAGCCTTTCGTTAATTCTGTAAGTAATTTCATTCGTTAATTTAATTTCAACTCCCTTACATCAGGAACTGGAATCTCTCTCCCACCGACCGTCCTTAGATGTCACTTCGTACGTAATCCGAGATTTCGATTACAAAACTTCTGGTCGCACGTACTTCATCGTATGTTTTCTTTACATCTGTCTTATTCTTTGTCAGGCGCTGTAAATAAAAAAAGCAATGTATATATTTTAAATTGGACATACTTTTCACACATTTTGCGTACCATTACATGAATGATACTTTGAAAATCGTCCTTCACAAATAGCCTTATTTTTTTTATTTCAGATTTTTTTTTAATATTTTAAATGAAACTTAAATATAATACTGTTACTGAAAGTCATCCGAACCACTAGCCTTATATGTTTTTCAAACTCTGAAAGCAAACATTTAAAAACCGACGTCACTAAAATTATATCTATCCCTGTCAAACAATAAATAAATAAATATCTCAGACACTCACACCAATTATCCAGTCCTAAACTACGAAGAGCCTGTGCTAAGTTACTAGATAACGGATACACATACTTAAATAAATATATAAACATCCAAGGCTTTGCCCATGTGCCCCGGCAATCGGGGCCGCGCCGCGTAGGTATATTTTTATACCTAAAGTTCGGAGTGAGACAGGCCTGGTACTTACTGTCTAATTTTAAAAGTTTGTCTTTCAAGAATGTAAGCAATTGTAATTTTATTTTAATTACAACAAATGTATTTATTTATGGAACTAACCACAGTCTTCGTCAACATGTTTTATAACAATTGGATGGACATCACACTACTTATATGATAGTTTCTGTTCATACGTCATTTTAAAGTTAAGAGAAAACTCAATTATGTCCGTGTTTCAATCTCTTAAGTATGTAAGCAAATTAATGTTTGCATATTGAACACAAACATATTACGTTTTACGTTCAACAATATCTTTATTCAATATTAAACCTATGAACATCAAAGTTCATCATAAAATATCGAGTTACTGATATTTACGGCACCCTATAAACTGATCTTGTAGTTTTTAGCTCGGCGTCTCATCTCACAAATTGTGTTTTATTAGCACGTGAAGCTTTTACGACGTATGCGATATGGCGGGAGGAGCATAAGTATTACAAAGTTGTTAAGATATTTGGTAGTTTTGTGTTAAGTAAAAAAGTATTTTCAATTTTGTTGCCACTTCGAACTGAACGGATCAAACTTCGCATTACTTTGTCAATGTTCTTGTTATTTTTATGTAATACTAGCTGTTGCCCGCGACTTCGTCCGCGTGGACAACTTAACATCACAAATTATTATGTATTTCCCGTAGGAATGCGATGTTTTTTCAGGATAAACTATTCTATGTCTTGTCCTATATCCTATGCACACATATAGGACCTAACCTATATGTGTGCCAAGTTTCATCACGATGATTCACAATTTTGGCTATAATGGCTTACACATAAGATATAGATATATACTGGGGCGGGCTTTTTTGTAGGACTGTTTAATATAAACATTTCCATCATACATTACATATGTGTAACTCTAGCGGTTTTGGCAACGCACGCCAGAATAGCTCGCAGATGGTAGATTTTTTCTTACTTAATTGATATTTTGGACAATTCACACAATATCTTTATAAATTGTAGCCTATGTGTAATTCTGATGTATAAGCTATATTGTTGTAAATTTTCATTAAATTCCATTCAGTAGTTTTTATGTCAAAGAGTAACAAACATCCATTCATACTTACAAACTTTCGCGTTTATAATATTAGTAGGATGATAACCCAACTAACGCACGGGCTAACAATGCAGCATATTTTATTATAGCCTAATATGTCCATAGTGGGGGTACCTATATCGGTATTAGGAATATTAACACCACTATGAACCTATTTGGTACTTATGGCTATATTTCGCCAGTGTATCTTGTAAAAACACTATTTACAAGTAGATTGTTTAATAGTCAGATAGTTACTTATTTATGAAATTAGACAGACGAGCTTTGAAAGACAGAAAACTTCGTTGCACTATGTTATTTTTGTTTACCCGAGAAAAACTTTTTTTTATTTATTTATTTAAAATTTATTGCACACACAAAAGAAAGAACATACAAAACAATAAAAGAAGGGAAAAAATATGTACAAATGGTAATGCTTATCTCTTTAAGAGATTTCTGCCAGCCTACCAGCGACAGGGAAAGCTTCGTGAAAGGGTAGACATGTGTGTACATACATAACAAACGATACTAAATATGTATCAATAGATACTTATACCTTATAAATATACAAAGATATCAGAATTATTATGAAATATATTATATATACTAAGGAAGTGAAAGATAATGCTCTTTTACTCTTTTCTTGAAGATCGCGACATATTGGCTGTCGCGCATGTTTGCAGGAAGTGAGTTCCACAGCCTGACCGCACGTACCGAAAAGGAGTTTTATTGGGTTTATTTAAAAATGGTTTACAAATATCTTTATTGTGGATCATAGGTATAGAAAGGATTACATGTTTAATAAAACTGTAGGTATATGTCGAAATGAAATAAAATGCATTATTGAGTCTACGAGAAAATTAAATCTAAAGCCATCAACCTTTTTATCAAACCCAAACATTACCATTCCGTAACCCATAGCAAGCCATCTTCGCGACCGTACCGCTAAATTATACACTCAAGGTCCATAGTACCCCATTACGTAGGAAATGCGCACTAATGCATCTCATTCTCTATTTGTCAAATTATAGGCCGCACTCGTGGTAGTAATATCACGAAATGGACTATTCATAAACCACGTTACACTACATTTGTCCTGAGATTTCAAATCAAAACAAAACATTCTTTATTGTACCCCAAAACATATTTTAAAAAATGTAGCTAGTGTACAATGGCGGCATTATCGCCTTCAGCGACTTCTTCCAGGCGGTTACTCATCACTAACAGGTTTTTTAGTGATGAGTAACTTTTCTAATGTAGATGCTGGATGCAAACATTTATAAAAAAAAAGTTCAAGATATATGTCCATAGTACCTAATATCCAATTATAAGTATAACTATGAATAATAATGACATACAAACATATTTACTTACATCATACTTTAGTAAAATAAAATTAGATTAGTTACAAAAAAATATGCTTTAATTTTTATTAAAGTTTTCCCAACTCTATACATCAAACAATAGGCTTTTGAGGCAGTCGGTGCTAGCACCTAACTTTTTTTGTATAGTTTTTAATTAATAATACACAAATTTAGGCATAATTAGTTTACAAATGCAGTAGTTACTTATTCCACTTTCCTAATGCATATAAACACATACTGTACACGTGGGATTTGATCCTTTTGTTTCATCATCATCATCATCAGGTTATTTTTGTCTCCACTGCAGGAACACAACCCTCTCTCATCTGCCGGAGACAGACGGAGGATTTGGCCTATACTCCCCGCGCTGGCCAGACGGGTTGGGGAGGCCTGATTGATGTTTTATAATGTTTGATTTTGTTTAATTTAATTTAATTTAAATTTTCACTCCGTACACAATAAGTAGTAATAAGTACCTACCTATTAAAATGGAAGAGCGATGCTTCGTAACACAGGCTTTCTGAGTCTAAAAGGAGACTCTTTTGTTTATAGAAAATGAAGTTTTTTTTTAAAGTTCACTCATGAGGTTAGACTCAGTCTCCGTCTCGACTCAATGCGTCGCGTATTGTGCTTTAATAACTAGATAAACGCCTTGCATAGTTTATGTACTACACAGAGGCTCACAAAATAAAATAATAGCGTGAAGTGAGAGTCTGTCGTGAGTCACTTTTGACTCGTTAGTGACGCGGATATCTGACATTCGCACGATGCCGGTGAAAGTCACCTTATAATATTACAATAGCACGTAATCCGATTAGCGTAGGGCCTTTACAGGTTGAATTGACTGTGATTATGAATTTAGTTTCACCGTTGAATATTCTACTTTCATTTCTACTCATGACTAGAAGATCGAATGTAACGTGAAGTCTCAGCATAAACATAAGTACAATAAAAATCATACTATAGAACTTTATTAATACTGTTCACTAGTACTAAGAATCGAAGTTATTGGCAATTTTAATAATATTATAAAGTGAATAAATTCTTTGATCAGACCATTTGAAGGGAATAGAAAAATAACATCATTATCTTCATCAGCCGATATACGTCCATTGCTGAACATATGTAAGTCTCCTCAATAGAATGGCACTTTTGGTGACTTGAGGGATTTGCCATAATCACCACGCTTGGCAGACGGACTGTTTGGCATCTAACTATGATAGATAAGAGCCAAACGCTTATCCAATTACGTCACATGACTTCTTAGAGAGTAAAAGAGGCTGGTTAGTTAGACGGACATTCGCCGAAATGTGTACGAAGTAGGTACACATCTGATCTTTATTTCTCTAATCGATAATTACCAATGCTCAGTCGTAACAAGCGTTAAATGAAACAGAACCATAGGGCGGTTAAGCCAAGCCTTAATTTTAATTTACTGGAAACTGAATTCACTTATTTTAATTGGTGTAATATTGTGCTGACTACTAGTCATTAGCATACAAACACCACTACCGAACAGATAGACCATATAAATTGCACAGATAAGGCAGCGGTGAAAGAAACGTAGAACAGCGTAATTGTAGGTTGGAAACGTCTAAGTATAAAAGACTGCGCAATTTTGATTCTTTGATTGAAATTGCTGCATCATTTTGAAGGGCTGTCAAAGATTGCAAAATGTCCTTCGTCATGTCATTGGATGACTAAAGACCTTGCACCGAGTAAAATAAACCATCATCATCAGCTGAAATACGTCCACTGCTGAACATAAGCCTCCCGACACTTTTGGTGGACTGTCCATTAGGGGATTTGCCGTAATCACCACGCTTGGCAGGCGGATTGGTAAGCGCCGTAATGATCTTGATATACACATGAGAAGGCTGCTGCTCTGGTGCCCGAATAAACAATACTATTTGCTCTTTCTTAACGCTCTATGACAATAAACAATATCTTTGTTACCAACTAAAATGAATTTGATAAAATTTATTTAAATGATATTATTAAAAAAAAATTAGAAAATCAAGATCCAATCTAGGTCGCTGACTGAGTATTAATAAATAATATACAAAGGTCAAACAACGTTAATGTTTAAGTAGGTAACCTACCAAAAGTTGTCCGTGTTGCCGACTATTCGTCCGTGAATAAATGATGGTGACAATTTTCACTTAAATATTGAGTATAGTAAAGCACACGCTCTTTAGCCCGGTAGCGCTTGAATTTTCTTAATGCTCATAAGCTGACATTTATAAAGCGCTGAAATTTTTATGACCTCTACCATTAAACACTTACTTACTTTATCGTAAGCCGATGTCAGTTTAAATTATGGCGCGAATTAAAAACAGTTTCGCATGTCGAAAACGTTCGAAATATAAATCGGATCGGGACCGCGCTGTCAATTAAGTGGAAGTTGGGGCATTATAGTCCACTTTGAGTGTGATTCGAAAGCGATGCAGATTTCGCGATCGTGATACCGTTAAAGGATTATCTTGAATGACGCTGACGGCAACACCCAATTAACTTAAGGTTGTGTTAAACCGAAAGTGGCGTATGAATGATGCTAAAGCGAAACCTCGCAACTGATGCATGTTGGTAACTCGACAGTTTGATCTTTATTGATGATTAACATTTTAACCGCGTCGACTTAAAACGGGGTGTAAACAGTTACATTTCATAAATGACATGTAATTTATGGTAAAATAAACAAATACATTACAAATAAATTGCTTGGTTTTCTTTTGAGTGACTTTAAATAATGATCTTCTCATCTGAGGACTAGAAATGCATATAGAAGTCACAAAATTGAATATAATGAGCAATGAGCAGAATCTCATGTCAAAATAATTGAAATATCATAGGAAATTGACAATGAATTTTATCCAATCTTTAAAGCTTTCGATATTCTTTAATTAAATAAATGAAGATTTCAGTTTTTATATGGCTATAACAGAATCAAAATGTAGGTCAGTATATGCTGCATTTTCTTCATTCTCATTAAATATGCAAAATCTGCCATAAAATTGCTTGGGACAAGGCAATGACAATACTGGGAGCCACCAGATTGATACATTCAAAGTGCATAATTGTATACCAATAGTGCATAACGTTTTATGCTCATTTGTATATTATTTGGAAACTGGTTATCATTGAAAGTTATGAAATAGTACTCAAGGAATGAAACGAAGGTAGTTCATTGATAAATAGTACAATTTTAAATTGAAAAATATCGTCTGCTTAAATACTCGATAAAATACAATGTACTTCAATTATTTTGCCATGAGATTCCGCACCCTGCTCATTATAATCAATTTTGTGACTGCTTCGGTTTTTTTTTCAAACTGGCGCTCCCTGATGATGATATTACCCTGTTTCTGGAAGATCACACTTTGACAAGAAGACTTTCGGGTATCAACTGATACAGCAAATGTTTCATAATAAACTGCAATCTTAGGATTTCGAAGGCTTCGCAGTGATCGAGGAACAATTTTATCGAGCAGTAACAGTCGATGAGAAATCGTTAGGTTCACTCGTCCGTGCCTTAGCTTACGTTCTGTATGACGGTACTAAAGGTGATTCACTCTAATGTTCAGCCTACTTTATGTTTATGCCTTCACTCGAAAAGCGTAATTCCTACATAACGATAAATTTAGATGGAGCTCCGAATAGTACTAAAATTTTACGTGTCTAATTCATTTCCGTTGGAGTCAAATTGTGTAATTTCTAGGATCGTCCTATGTATTCCACTTTTTCTCCAAATTTTCAATTATTTTTATGTATAATGGTGACCTTAACGGACTCACTTTACTTTTATGAAAATATGGAGCAAGTATTACGGAAGTAGTACTAGATTGTTTGGCTTTATTTTTTCAGTTTTACTAATAATGATCACCACAATACTTATTAATTTTTGTGAATAGAACTAATTGCTCGATAATCTAAACAACTACGTGCAATCGCAGTTTCTATATTGCACTTCTGTAGCTGCAGCAAGTGGGCAAATCGAAGGCAATAGTGATATCCTTTGATCTGAGAGACATTCCCTCAGTGCTCTAGTGGCACAACCCCACAGCTTTACTCCGTTAAAGCGTTTCATGTTTGTATTCTACCATACACTTGTCATTGACAAAAACCTAACGAAAGCCATTTTAGGAAGAAGAATATGTATGTGTGTGTAGACTCCACAACAATGTACATGATACAGTTGGCAAATGACAATCACAAATTGAACTTTTAAGCAATGTTCAGATTAGTTTAATCATTAAAAAAACTATCAAAGAGACAAATACATAGCAAATGGCAACGATCCTACTTGTCTTAAACTTATATCACATGCTGATGCTAAAAAAATATAAAAGCTGGTTTAATAAAGTTCGTTGGTTACTAATTTCAAAACATGGAATCAGATACATTTGGTTTATCTGATGAGTCATTAAATTCTGTTATTTTTCTAAACCTATCACTTTTGACATACCACATCTCTGTCGCCTCAATATAAGTGCTTATTTACCTGTCTGCCGTTTTTGACGACAGGAAACGGTGTATAAATTGCCTCTATTATACAATTTCTGCATTATCGGAATAACTTTGTGTTAAAGAAAAACTAATATTATGTAAATAAGCATTCTTTGTCCATTTTTAACTAAAAATCCCAACTAATCAGAACATATCTTTGATCAAAATTCAGTCAAACCAAGCGTACATTTGACATTTGATAAAATGTGGCAGTTTTGATGTTATCAGATCATCTGCGCTGTTATTTGGCCTCGTGTGAAACGTTTTGGAAATCGCACTCCATACGAATCGTCCAATCATTTTAATTATAAACGAGTTCTTCTGCGGTATGCCAGAGGCGTAGTTGGGAGGTTCTGGGACTACATGAGGGAAATATTCGTTTTCTTTACAAAAAGGGTTAGTGAGAAAAGGTAGACCGTTCTTCTCATTAGCGAGTTACTCCCAATCGCCCATAAACAAATAGTAAATCAGGAAATAATATTTTTCACTACTTCCCTCTTTGCAGAAGAAACGTATTAGCTGTTTCACTATTGTATAAGTTATCTAATTACCTGTATTGTTAAACCAGATAGTAAATAATAAATAGATCCTGCCAAACACCGATTAACAGCTTTTACGCAGACAAGTTGTTTAGTTGATCAATATTTTAAGATATTAAGTATTTCAGAAGATACCTACATACTTTTGTAACTATGTTAAGCAATTGTAGATGTAAGACATTGTACCCAATTAGGACCCTCTATTATATTTGGGGCCCCACGTAAAAGATTGTACAGCCCTGTGAATCTCAAAGAACGTCAATAATATCTATCTAACCTACGTATCGATACATATTATTATGAGTGGCCTTTTTGACCGCAAAAATCTATCAAGTGTCACATACAAGTACATACTTGACAGTGTAACGCCTCTTATAACTGGACGGTAAGAAACTGAAGACGTATCTGAAATACGATATACCTACTAAAACGTCATCTGGAAACCGATGACTTGTTAGAAGTAGGAATAAGTGAAATGATGTCAGAAGATACATAGTAAGTGCTATGAACACAGCTATGCTTTTGTATCGTTCGATGTCAAAAATATACTAAAACAAGATAAAGAAAAAGTATTCCTAGTTGTGAAATCCTATCTAGGTTGATAGATGCAGTTGAGTATTGTTAGTGTGGTGAGTCGAACCTGTCGGTTATGGCAGAACAGTTCTAGTGTCGAGACCGCCAAACAATATAAGCAGCGTGGGATAGCCCGCCGCCCCAAACTGATCGAAGACCTAAAGATGGTGACTGAAGGAATCTGGATACGGAGAGCAGAGGACCAGGTGTGGTGGCGAGAAGGTCTATGACCAGCAGTAGACTCCATGGGGCTGATATAATGATGATTGTAGATTTAAATAAAGCTTCACCCGTATAATCAAAGACTGCTTGAAGAAATAAAGTTTGATATTGTAAATTTAATAAGCTAATTTAACACTATATCGTCTACCATGACCATGTAATGAATTAATTTATCGAAAATGAAGTTACTGATATGTGCTTGGGTAGCACCGTTAAACTTCTATCGATTTGGCTTCTAATCGGATTATAAGACTGGTACGTAAGAAAACCAGAATATATTGAGCTTTGATCATAACAACTCTTCCCTAGAGGATCTCTATGAAGTTTACTAATGAAGGGGGCATGGGAGGTCTTCGCAAACGTGTCATTTAGTACTAGTTAACGGATTTCGTGATTTCATGTAACGTTGCGCAAGACATCAGTCGCAAGTCCGTCTGTACACATCAATGTCTGCCGGATTAAAAAGATTGAATTTACATTCGTAAGCCGCTTTTCAAATAACTTTATTTGTAACGGTTACGATTCTATGGAGATTTATTTTTTCATATAATACTCGTTAGGTAAACAAAATTTGCGTTTAACAGACTTATTGTAACGGTTTCTTTTTATCAGGTCAAAACAAAATTTACCGGTAGTTTATACAAAAAACCTTGTAAGTTAGGTTTCTTTTTATTTCTGACTTCATCGTAGTAAAAGATTTGACAGCATAATAAATTACCTAGTGATGACCTGCTAGGTCAAGTTAATCGATAACCTAGCCCACCTTAAAAATGTAATTGATTAGATGTCCTCGCTAGCTCGTAAACTTCGCTGCTGACTTTTTATTTTTTTGTTTAACGTTTTGTGTTTTTACCCGATTACGACGTAGATTAGGAGAGTGAAGTTTGCAATATATAGTGAGAATTTCTTTCTATTGGACTAGTGTAGGTACGTATTTAACAAACATACTCTTAATGCCTTTTAGACAAGCCATCAAACTCATATTATAAATGCTAAAGTGTGGATGATTGCTGCGAATTTTAATGAAATTTGGAACACCAACTTAAATGCTGGAATAACATATAGGATACTGTTAAACGCGACCGAAGTCACGGGGATAATGTAGTGAATCATAACCCTACGATTTCCGATAACTGCAACAATTGACAGTCCTAGTAGCGTCAGAAACATAGCGACACAAATTCGACGCAAAAAATTCTGACACGCAAAAATAGTATTGTAGCAAGAGTCAAAATAAAAGGGGTAGGTAGATGAAGAAAGTACTAATTTATATTATGAAGTGGGTTTACAATGTCGCCGCGACGTGTATTCATCATCAGGTTATTTTTGTCTCCACTGCAGGAGCACAACCCTCTCTCATTTGCCGGAGGCAGACGGAGGATTTAGCCTACACTCCCCGCGCTGGCCAGACGGGTGTGGGAGGCCTGATTGATGTTTTATAATGTATTCCCTTAGTCGCCTTGTACGACATCCTCGGGAAGAGTTGGAGTGGTCCTATTCTACTCTACCGGAAACCACACGGCATACGGCGACGTGTATGCAAGTATACAATACATGTTGATGCAACACGTTATGTGATAGACCAATCATACCTCGAGTTGCATTAAAAGTGTGACGATAGCTCTATGATGTATTAGATTGTAAAACCGTCTTTACACGACAGAAGTCTATCTTAATGCTTCTAGATTTACAGAGACACATATATTATGAGTATCTGTAAATCTACCTTACGTGAGCTTTTGCTACAGTTATGTGACATAACCATTATGTTCGCTCATCTGTTTCCTCATTTGTAAATCCACTACCACCTAGCGTAACAAGCAACGTACCCGTGTCGCCTGAATCACACGCCTGTCTACTCCTATTAAGCACGCCAGCGAGAACCATACAGAACTCTTTTGACAAGCTCTCACAGTCTGCTGAACAAATTTTAATTAATTACAGGGAATCCTTCGAACGCACTCGTATCTAGTAAGCAAAATGTTATGCTCGTATAAGATATCGATCATTAATAAATATACAATTTTAGAGGGAAAGATTGCAGACAGCGGGAAAGTTGGAATTGTTATTCGGTTAATTACCGAACCTCGATACTTATTCAAAACTGTAACGCGCGAACTTAAGAAGTTATCAAAATATAACAAAGCCAATAAATTTAAAGAAACAGAGTCAGAAGCTTTTTGAGAATGCCACCGACAAACATCTGCACCTACAGACACGAAAAATGAAGTAACTTCTTTTACGGTTAAAACATAAACACACATGAAACAGGGAAACATAACTTGTATGTACATGAAACATCCACATTTGCGAGTCAATAAAAGGTCTTACAATTTGTTAAGGGTCCGAGACGACATAATGCGGGGTACGCAGTTGCCCGGAAACCTATTGTCAGAATCCTCCCTCTTAGAATAAACTTACACTATGACACACGGACTTGAACTTCGATAAATATTATACAGCATTTAAAATAAGACTAGTGCAGGGTGCGTCTGTTTAAGTATCATACTCGTTTTAATGTCAGAAAAATAACAATGCTTGCGTGACTGTGTTTTGCTTTGAAGGGTTAAAGAACCAGTCTAATTAACACGAGGGATTCCATCTGAGTACTCTGAGTGTCTGAAGTCATAGGGACATTAATGTCGTTGTTCCTCACAGACGGTAGTAGTTGACAAATTGTTCACAGCAATATTTGTCTAGGTTAATAAAAAAAAAAAATTCGTGGGAAAATGCATACGCATACCTACTTGCTTCGGGGAGACAAGTAGGATATATTGGACACGCACCGACTAAACTCCAAGGTGGCCATCTCTGACGCTCATCGAGGGACTCCTGCGCATCCATACGACCCCACCGCCTTGGGCGTAAGTATCCCTCTCCCGCGTCGGCGCCGTGCCGCTCGCTCTCGGTGGGCCACCTCTTAGAGAAACACTACAGTCTCGTGGTGCCTGCAGCAGCAACGAAGCCACCCCGTGCTGCCGCCCTCCCCGGGGATGCATGGATGAGTGCACTAGAGCCCCTACTCGGTGCGCCCGCGTCTCCGATGACCCCTTTACAGACAGGGGATATTCCTCGCCCTATAGACCAGAGAGCCGTTCGGTTAGTAAAAGCAGGAATGGCCAGCTCGCAGATTCAAAGCAGATGCACAAGATATATTTTTTATTTTCTATTGCATCCGAAGTAGAATTTTGCTCTAGAAAATATAACACCGACGCAACAAAGCAGAAACACTGTAACTCACACCGATGTAATTTTTTTGTTATAACAAATTCGGAATTATATAAAATCTGTGTCGAAGGGTCTGGGACCCATGTCTTTCTATTCGCCATAGCGACAAGGTACCCAGATCATTGGACTTAGATTTTTTTCTACTTTTTTGCATAATTAGAGAAACAGAAAAACAAATGCCCTTGGGTACGTAAATATAGCTTACAATAATTATTTTATCGCTGAACGTGTAAGTAACCTCAATTTAATACTTATCTGCATAGCGATAGCCAAACGGTCCGACCGCGTATCACTTGATATTAAAGTCCCCTAGCCTGCCCGTTAATTACTAGGCCCAGCAATATATTCAGGTTAAGAACCTGTGATAGCTAAATTAAAGGGCAAGACACGACGGCTTAATTGCAACTCCGACGTGACTCTGCGACTTAACTGCGAAACATGCGGCGTCGTTAACCGATTGTAATGAATGATTTGATGTTTTTATGCAAAGCTGAAATGTTTTAAACGAAACGTACATATATCAGAAAGAAAATTTGTGTTAGGATAAAAATATATTTGGACGCCCTGATACTTTTTGCAAGGGGTGAGCGAGGGAGGCGAGGAATTAATCCGAACGTAGTATACGTATGCATATTGCTGATTAGTGCGTAACGATAGAACTAACACAGTAACAATATAACGCATACAATGAAATTAAAGCGATTTGGAGTAGTGGTGCGTGCCGTCGTGAACTGTACGATCTATACATATTTATAATTAGAAAAATGATACAAATAAATATCAAAGACTTGGAAATGTAATAATTTTGTGTCATTGAATACAATCAGATAAATTGATATTTAAATATCGCTTTGCGTTGTTAATGAAATAGTAACATTGTAAGTGTTAGATAACTATTTCATAATCATTTTTGCTTCATGTTTGTCTCTAAACTTGAAATCATCACAATTATAGATTTTAATTTAAAACATTAAACAATGCAGGTAGAATCAATCAGGATGCTATAAACGTAAATAACAGAATACGCTTAAACGGTACAGGAAATCATGTTCAGTTCAATGCATAAATATCATCTGTACAATGTAAACAGAAAGCAACCCGATGCATTAACCCAATAACGTATCGATAACGTTTGATTCACTAATCAAAGCGAGCTTAATTAAGGAACGGTTTCATTCGCATGACAAATATAGTGATTCAATCGCCATGGCCACAGATCCGCCGCTCACGATCCGTTTTATCGTCTCAAACGCATCAATGCGCTCATTCAGCCAGTGTTTAATGTTCCACCGGTAATCCTACACCGGTACACCGCTAATACGAGACGGTAAGATTGAGTTTCACAGCGACGATTCGACTGTTAACAAGTTAATATCCTATGTCAACGTAAATAAATCATCAAAAACATTTAAAATCGTACCTTTACCTAAGTAAATAAAAATATATCTCTAGTGAAACATTTACAAAAACTTGGTAGGACCAAAATCTGGTAAATAATACATATAGCGAATCACCTTCATTAATTTAAAACTTATAGGTAAGTTTTAGGTAATTACCGAAGGTACTAGAAACAGGTCTCAATCAAAAAGTCGCGTCAATGAAACTGTACCTTCACCAGGCGTTCACGTATGAGAGTTCTGTAAAGGTTGATAGAAAGCGTCGTGACTGGTGGGATCACAAAACGGGAGCCGAAGACGGAAATCAAATCCAATTTACTTCATTTGCTCGCCAGTGAAGTTCACATGGAACTCTTGAATTGAACGGATTACCTTCAGAAATGAAGTTCGAAGTCGCAGTTGCTTCCGTAGACTTAGACGGTAGTTGTTACTAGAGAATGAAATCTTTTGTAAAGATTTGATTCACGTCCACGTATACCTAATAGATTGTGGGTAGAATACTTACCTACTTTTAATATCAAACAATAAAACCCTCAGATGCGTCGTCTCTGTGATTCCGATTTAATTTTTACTGCGTTTGAAAATGAATAGGTGTATTATTCGAATTTGTTTTTACAAGTGAAAGCCGGACATAACAACAGTTGTGATTGCTACGGCAATAGCTACCTTGATGCAAATATGTTAAAGATTCTAAAATAAATGGCATCTCCTGTGGTGTTACAGCAAAAAACAAACACAAGAATAAAATTGCATTTCCTTCGTCTATAAATAATTCTATACGTATGTAAATAGTTTGAAGCATCCTGCAATCAAAACGAATGGGTGGAAGCGATTCACAGCTTAGTGGGTCAGATGAAATGTAAACAAAAGATTGATCAATGGCGATATTGAAACAGTAAATCTATCTAAAGCTGAAAGTTTTGATTGCGATTGAAAGCAATCGCAGTATTTATAGAAACGAGGAAATGTTATAAGACCGTTTGAAAACTCTTTTCAAATTCTTTTTTTTTACCCTCTTATGGTTACTTTGTTTGCCTATGCCTGTTTATCAAAACTCTTTTTCTTAGGACTACCTAGAGGTAAGTATCAACTTGAAATTAAAACCAATTACTGAAGTAATTGTTCTGCTGAAGTAAGTAATTGTAATGAGCCGTATGATTACACCAGGGATAGGCAGCAGCTCCGGTGTATATGAAGATCATTACTGCGATCACCAATCCGCATGCTAAGCATGGTGACTATGGCAAATCCCTCATTGGTCAGTACACCAATAGTTTCATCCTACTGGGGCGGCTTGTGTTCAGCAGTGAACGTATTTCGGCTGATGATTACTGAAGTTGCAGTACTACTTTTTTTCAGTCATACACTGAAAAAAAAGTAGTCAACTAAGTGGCATTTTATCTTGGTTACCATTATATGAGGGCTAAAGTAATCATATTTATGATCGTTTGAAACAAGCTCGTGATCAAGTTAACAAGATGAGTTACTGCTTGATCTTATTTTCTTGAACTCTCTTGTTCCCTTTGGTTGTTGCAAGGAAACAAGACCTTGGTGCGCTCATATGGAGAAAATCTTGATCAAATCAACAATTGTTTGATTTTTAGAGTAGTTCGGTAAAAAATTCAAGATTTTGTTCTAAATCAAGAAAATAGACACGGCTTATCAAATTCTTTTCATACTGACTGACACATCAAAACCTATGGAATACTTCACCCGTTGACCTAGAATCCTGAAAGACACGAAGGGGCGAAGGGGATATAATGGGGATACATCGGAGTAAAAGGTTTACAGTACCTAACATTGTGTAGACAAACTTAATTTTGCGCTACGAAAGTTGTTGCGTTTTCGATACTCAGTAAACAACCCCTAACAACATTCAAAGAGCAAATTTTTTAACCACCTATGTAACGGTTTGTGACATACAGGACGCGAGTCTTACTCGTTCGTCATTTTTGTTTATTAGATTATTGTTTGGTTTTACTAGGATGCACAATAACAATACAATACATTTTATTGCACAAACAAATACTGTTATGATATAAGTTAATATCGTGAATAATTTGTGGTTATGTTTTTGGAGTTGTCTTTTGCAGCCTTTATTTTGATACAGGTACCACTGATTCTTGGTGTACTTAGCATTAGAAACACACTCACCGTTTTTATTTTGTCCATCGCACTCGTTTACGAAAACCGAGAAGTTTCCAAAGCATACAGCTTACCTTAGGTTTACCATTGCAGACGTTAGCATGCCTTCTCTGGTAATACTGAGCTTAAGATTCGCTAAAAGAGAATGGGTATGTAGGGCACCAACTATACGTACAACTATAGGCTCTAATCACATTATGAAGTCTGTTAATTAAGCAATGTTTTGTTTAGGATTAGCGCTCTACGAAGTGGAAATCTTAAGCCCTACTTAGGAAAGTACTAAAATGTTACAACTTCTCTAGAAACATAATAAATCAGTTTAAACCAGCTCGAATACATCTTAGAGTAGGTACTCGTACCTGCTTCGTCTAATTTAATATTCATTTGATTCATAATTTATTCAATAATCTGCAAAGTCTAGAACATCAGAAAGATTTCTGTTATTAAAAGGTTTTCTAGAAGACTGGCAAGACTTTTTGCCTTAAATGGAGCGATAGCAGAATTGTAGAACAACTTTTTTATTTTACTTATCTTAGGTGAGACAGTTTTATACTTATTTATAACTTTAAATTTAATTTTTTCAATACAATTAGTCCCAAAAGTTTTATTACATAGGCGTTTTCTGTATCATATTGTTATACACACGTGCTTTTTAGATAGTAGTTAAGTTTTGAGTTTTTATCTACTGGTTCAAAGATACAAATCAGATTATAATCACTTTGGTTTGTTGAAAATTTACTTTTGGCAGTTTGGTGCAATGTTATATATTTCTTATGAATCCTGTTCGAGCATGTGAACTGAAAAAAATAAGCCCCACTTAATATTTTTACTGAATTTTGACTGGATTGGATTTTTTTTACTGGATTCAAAACTGTCTTTTAACAAGCTTTATAATACAAAGTGAAATCCTAAATAAAAATCAATAAACTATTAAAACATGGTAATAATTTTAAAAAAGGTAGAAAAATTAACTGCACCACAGGATTCCAGACAAATTCAAATATAATATATATCAAATTCACTATATGTGGTTAAACACAGTAGGCTACTCACCACAGTAGGTAATTTAATATACAATGTAATTGTCCTAATCTAACACATTCTGAATAAAAGCTATAACTTGTGTATTATGTTCTTGTTTTTTAGGGTCATTTCCTTTCATAGGTTTAATGTCATTAAAGTAATTATTAATTTTGAGTCTGCCTGGAATAGTGTCATCATTATGCTCTTTCTAAATGTATCTATCTCTTAGGTTTTTGGAACAATACTTATGGAGTATTTTGTCATGTAAATAGAAGTTTTCATTTAATTTTTATTTCTATGAGAAGCTGGATTAAAAGATCTTAGTTTATGTATGGAATACATAATATTTTCTATTGCGGCCTGCATATTTCTAACTGCAGATTTCTTTCTGCTCTTTTGTTATACGAAACATTGTTGATTCCATGGTTTGTATTCTCTGTTTAAATTGCAAAAAAAAAAAAAATTATGCCCTGTTAATATATTGTAATTTAAATAATAATTTGTAATTTGTAAATATAATAGTAATTTGTAAAGTATATATTTAAATAAGTTTATTTATCAACGTAGATTTTTATATTGCAATTTATGCCTACCATTTGAATCTGAATGACCTAAGGGTCCGCTGGTAGAGAATGCAATTGACATTAAGTTCGCATTTTGTACAATTGCGTGCAATAAAATTATAAATAAAATAGTAAAAGTTTATTTAAAAAGGGTTTCTTTGTTCATATTTATAAAAACTTTATTAAACAAACTTCACTCAATTTACCTAAATTCCACTTATCTTGAGGAAGGATTCACTTTTATTAACCTAGCAAAATAAGTCAGATTTTTATATGTTCAACATTACATTCTTTATGAAAACATCTCGTGGCATTATGGAAATTGTTTTTAGAATAGCGGAATATGCAGTCGCGCATTTCCGTCGCCGGAATGTAAACATTGTCCGCCGACCTGAAAATGTATTTTTGTATTATGTTGTAATGAAAATAGAATAGATGTTCCTGTGTTTTGTCGTAAACAAAACAATACTAAAGCAAATTTTCTTATATTGTGAAACAAGTTTTCGCGAGTTATACGTTTGAAATATAGTTAGGTGACAAAGAACTGATACAATAAAAGGTTCTTACTTAGTTATTTCTAGAGTAAATGATGAATTCTAGTATGGTGTTAGTAGGTACTAGATACCTAACACCATATAAGCATCTTTATATGGCACATGACCTCTTACACACCCGTAACAGGCCAAACCAAGAGGATTATTAAACTTATACACGGATTGGAGTTATCTTCTCCAGTGTATTGCATTGCAATGCATGTATTCGAAGTTTTTTTTAAGACCATTGTTCCATAAATTGTTAGTAACACACTTATCCTATGTTAGTATACCGATACACCTGGACCTAGTGCTTAATAAAGCAACTGTCCACCCTATCTCCTAGCCAGGTTGCTGTTGGTACAAGCGCGCATCCCGCAAAGAGTGACGGCATGCGGAGGACTTTTGGTTCGACGTCACCGTCCACTAGGAGGTTGGTTCGTACGGCATCAACGAGTGGGCAGCGCGTCGTCAACGGGGAACAATGCGTCGTAAATGGGACTAAAACTAGACATCATCGATATGAGGCCACTCATAACTTTCGGGAATGGCGGGGCGTATGGGGGAGCACGGGTTGGCCAACGCGCGGTTTGTGCATCGTGAACGCGCGGAAAACGCGTGACCAACGAGTGGCAAGCGTGGACAACGCAGAGTCAACGAGTGGCAAACGGACCTTCAGCAACGCGCAGGTGGTCACTCAATATTCGGGCATCGTATACTAATTTTACTCATTTTTTTATAATATAATCTATGAAATGCAATTTAAAGCTGACATTTCAATGCTTTACTTTAAGTTGAGGCGGTGCAGCTGATCTGGTGCCGAGGCGTTAAATTTGCGAAGAGCCTTAGCGGCCACAAGCATGCCTGACGCACGACAGGCGCATGGCACAACAGCACCTTTAACGCATTATTGTATTGTATACGCATAATCTGATCATAAACATAAAATCCTTAGGTAAATAAGTTCATAAAAATCAAAGTTTATTAGAAAAGAAGAAAATATACCAAAATCAACTTATTGTCTATAACAGGTATACTGCAGTATAAAATAACCTACATTATAAAATAATAGAACAGTTTAATATTATCAGAACATAGACAAATGGAGACATCAAGATACGAGTATCATAGTTCAAAAGGGAAGCTCCAAGGGTATTAATAATTAAGCCGATGATTCATTTTTAAATTTGTTGACGCCCGAGTCACGTTTCAAGGATTTCGGGAACTGCTTTAAAAACGCTATTAGGTCGATCGTAAAAGTTTGAATGAGTGACATCTTTAACTAAACCACCTTAGACTTTCCTCTGAAGAAATCCTTGCTAAGCAAGTTACAACTTTAATTCGTTTCGTTACAACATTTTAATAAGAATTTAAATGTTTTTTACATGAAGATATATCACAGCATTTTGTAAGTTGTCGACTGTACTGTCACAGTGGACTTTTTGGACTGTAACTCGCATTTGAAGCGTTTTGAGAAGCCAGAATTAAATTTACTTTTAATACGAATTTGGACGTGTTTAAACGCGTTTCTTTAAAGTTCGACAATAGAATTGAACAAATTACAATGACTTTTATGGTGCTGAATAAAGATAGGCATCTTAATTGCTATTTTACATACTAATTTACACCTGACAAATATATAATCTATATTATAGATTTCATCATCCTTCACTACTTGCCTAAGTAATAAATATCTACTTGCTGATATATTTCTTTCGTAACCCAGTTACCTAGGATTCTTTAACATTCGTTTTTCTTATGTTCTACAGCTCTGTTGCACCATTTAATACATTAACACACAGTTTTAGATTTAAAGTGTTATTAGTTGAACTTCAACGGCGACCAGCCATAGATTCACATAAGTACCTAATTCCGACTCCATTCATGCAGAACCGATCCCGTATGAATAAAAAGAGACAGATATCTTATCTTCTTACGGGGCCAGGAAGACCTGGCGACACTTCGATCCTTCAGGATCTTTTGTGCCAAACCCCTGACCACCAGCGGTGCCCCAAGCCAAGAGACAGATATACTTAGAATACTCAATAAATGTTTTGTCTCACTCGTGTAGTGATCTATCATCCCCAGAACTCCATACAAGCGAACAGATTTAATTACCTTTTACTACTTCAAGCACCCAGACTATCCGTACACGTTTGTATGTGTGCGTAAATTATAGTAGGGCTACTGCACCCAGCGCAGAACATAATCGATCTAAAATGGGACGTCTACAACATAAGTGATTCTCTTTCAAAGTTATATTGTCGATATCTCGGCTCCGTTCGAAAGCGCGCTTACGTAGTGACTTTGTACCGGCGGCAACCCGTGCGTACTGCCAGCCGTAGCCAGCAGAGCTCTATTTTGCAAGGGGGAGGTGTGTGTCGCTTCTTTACGTAGAAATATTTAGTATTCTCTGGTTTCAAGTCATAATGTCGTTGACTAAATAGGTGCTATTTATAAGAAACCATAATCAAACATCCATCACTCGCGTCATTGAAGAACAATTCATTCTAGATTAGGAATTCCTTTCTAATACCAAACAGAAAGCTTCTTAAAAGCTTTCATTCTCCTCTATTGCATTCTTAATCTGTATTATTTTGTTTAAACAAAATAAAACACACTTGAGTGGGTCATTCTTTGAAGTTTTATCTACTTTGTTTCGGATCGTCTTATTTATTGGTATAGCGTGTAGAGATTAAGCTATAAAGTCGCTATCGTATGCTTAAGGCGCGAAGCTGGGCGCTGCGGGACGCGAACCGAGCATTACACTTTACAACTATTAAAGCAGGCGTGTGGGTTTATTGCTGTAGACCTAAACGGAACATATAACACGCAGTCTACAAACAGTGGTTTTAAAATAAAACTATAGAGTTAGGTATGTATGACATCTCTATATCATAGTCATTCAAAATTAACTACACAAACTTTAAGGGGTTAGGTATGCAAGGTAGAAAAATTAAAGATAGAATATTTTGCTCAAAAAAGACTTTATTTTGTTTTGAAAATTAAGCAAAACTGCATTCTTAGAGCTTTAAAAATTCGCTTGCCTGAGTTGTGAACCTAACCGTCACAAATTAAAAAAAAAACGATTATAGAATAACTTATTCCTTGATAATGCTAGTATATAAACGTAACATTAAATAAACGATCAAAAATTCAACGAAATATTTGCTTATACCCAATGAATTAATGATAAACATGTACCCTAATCTTTCAAATTCATACTATCTAGATAAACTTTGTTTTAGCACAAATAATAATAATAAATATGTGGGGACAATTCACACACGGCTATCTGATCCCAAACTAGGCAGAGCCTGTAATATGGGTATCAGATAGCTAATATATACATAAATACATAATAGACCTATATAAATAACATCCAGTTACAAGGCAAACACAAGTGCTCATCACACGAATGTTTGCCATGGGCGGGATTCGAACCCGCTACCCCGAGCTTCGCAGGCAGGTGTACTACCGACTAGGCTACGGGGCCGAAAAACAGTAAATGAATTTACCCAATAATACGAGAAAACAACTTGGTCCGCTAACTGCGTAATTATTATTACCTGAGACAATGTATCCTTGATTAGTTTAGTTACACGAAACTGACTTCCGATCCCTGTGTGGTAAAACGGAACGTGACAGTTTTGCAAGATCGATTTAACATTTTTATACCCAACATAGTTCTTGCAGTTGTCAAAATAATCGGCCATCAAATTTTCACCCTTATCTCATTCCGTTCAAGTTGCCGACTGTGATTTAACAACGTTATCGGATACAAAAAGGGTATTGAAATTTAAGTAAAAGGAATAGCTTAGTTGACAGTTTCTGACAATTCTTTTCCCTCTCATTAAAAGAATGTAAAAATAGATTTTTCCATCGTAAACCTGACACGGATTGTTTATAAAGTAAAAATATCGCGAAACGTCAAGCTGTCTTCAAAGTTTAAGCTTAAATAATTTTGTTTATAAAACAAAGACTGAAATTGGCCGCCATCAATCATCTTGAACATCAACAGAATAATAAGGAAATTTAAGCAACGGACGATATCTCGGTAGAGATCTTTGATACTACAAATGGCATTAAAGGCAATTATAAAACACACAATTCTTTTTCTAGTAAAGATGCGTATCAGTAGTAAGGCGTGAGACTCTTTATAGAGAGTAAATTTTAATTGGTGCACACCAACTAAGCTTAATAAAACACGTTACGACTTAATCGTGTAAGGATTGGCGGTTAATGAGCGGAAAGATTGTAAACGTATTAACGACGTGGGTAGTCCAAACTTCGAAATAAACATCGCGTAAGGGTTTCCTAAACCAGGTCAAAATGTGGTTAGCACGGCTGCGCTATTTACCCCAATTAAGAAAAATAAGGCCGCCTTTCAATCATTGTTACTGAACTTTGTTGAAAACACGATACGTTCTATTTTTATACCACCGAATAACACTAATCAAATAATTGGTTAAGCAAGCAACAAAATAAGAAAAACTTCAATTGAATTTTAAATTTCTAACGATATAAATGTTAAAGGTAGACTCGGTAATGAAAATAGACTAAAATGAACTGATGATATGTAGGAGTTGGAGATCGCGGCTAATGAATGATGTCGGATATTCGATAGGACCGACGATGCCCGTCATTTATATGAAACTTAATCGAATAATTGATTATAATAGTGGAACAATATAGTGATTAGTTTAATAAAAAGTAAGACAATGAGTTATTATTCATCGGATAGGTTTCTATTGTTGAACGTTAGATATTACAAGAACGCTTATCTGACAGCTCGGGTCATTGACCGCGCTTCGGCTGTATCATTTGTTTATGCGATCATCGAACCTCGATATTAATCTTCTAACGATGAGCAGTCAGATTCTTAAGACAGATATCTAAAAGTCACTTCCTAAATTATATTTATAATTTGTCATATTCGCTTTGAAAGAGTTGACCATTTAGTATTGATTATTATCGACACAGCTATTCTTATTAAGGACTATACGATCAGGTTTCTATCACTATTATTTACTCGTGATGGGACACAATAGTGCAAGATAATGCTGGATATATAATTATACACTCTCCTATGTCTAGCCCAAATTTGTTTTATCGTAAGATTTCTGGCGATAAGCCCGACTTAATGATCCTAAATCTGAATGATCATAAAGCTAAATTTAAAATTGTCTTGGGATTTCAACGTTAACGATACTGTACATCATATACAATAAAATTTTGGCCTTGGTGTGTTTGCCACCAAATTTGATTTTGAGTGGAGGAAGGTTTGTTAGAATCGTAATCATAAACTAAGAAATAGACAATTTTGTTTTAATGGAAGGAATGTTTAAGCTGTGAGACAATAACCTAAATTTCAGGCATATAACGTAAAGACTTTGATAGATATTTATATAAATTCACAAGCACATACTTGATACACAACAATACTTGATATAAACATTTATGTAGTAAATTCTGGTGTCCTTAGCACGCCATCGGTATAAACGGAAAAATATATCAGTATTTAGTCCCACACTTAATAAGCTGTTCGACGCTAAGCGGATTACGGCGCGGACGGTCGGAAGGCAATAAATTGTGGAATCTTTATAATTTTTTGACGGCCGATTCCTTATCGTCATAAATTGAATATCGTTAAATATGCAGCGACTCTAAATGTGTGCTTAAGTAGGCATTATTCCAAAAGATAAAGTCGTTAAAATAGCCTCACGGGGTTTTCGTTTAAATAAGCATGCGGTGGATAGTTATGTCGTATAACTTTAGTAGTTATGTCTCTAATCCCTAAAGTATGGAAGTGAAGTAGCTGAAATAAAATTTTATTGTTTGACATTATGTGCTATGGGAAGTGTACTTGCGTAAGAATCCACTTAAGTTTTATTTTTGAAATTCTTAAAACCTAAGGTTGAAATCTGTTATATCGGCTGGTGTGTGAAATATTTTCTAGGGAATACGGAAATCATAACATTATCTTATCACATTATTTGAATTGAATTATAGTTTTCTACTCCTTTGTATGGTACTAATAACTTATAATGGAGGTTATGGGTTATTATATGGGTTTTAAAGTAACCACAACGTATAATAAATACAATATAATTACAAAATGTTTATCTAATATTTTAATTCCATCTCTGTATGAACATAGAACTGTATTAGCATCCATTTTAAACTCGTCACCGTGATCAATGTGTAATATTAACTAAATCTAATGTTAAAGAAATCTGAAATATGACGAACTGAAAGTTTGAGAATCATACCTATTACAAAAAAACAACTTTGTAAAAAAAGCTTATCATAAAATAGACGATTATTTAAATGACAAAGATAAAGGTTGCAATAAAGGTTACCGACTTTAACAAAGTTTACGAAAATAAGAAACGTTTCTTATACAGTAATCCCATTTTAATTAAGATACTTAGTGTGTTAACTTATCCAACCAAACTCTACTTAAGGCGCAAATGAATCGTTTAAAGTTTTCATCTCAAAACTTTCAGTTAACATACAGTGAACGAGACACTCTTATCTTAAACAGTAGCGTGAAAAAGAGACTTAAAATTCATACGTGGGACGCAAGTTCTGTTAAGTTTATAACTTCACGTGCATCGGGAACATTTAAACTAGCTGTTGCTTAGTCTAAGTCTGGTGAAATCGTCAAAGTTATACACATTGCTTCTCTCTGTGCAGATAGACAAACGATTCGATTATAGAAACTGGTATATAAGTAACATCTGTTAGAATTTTAGCTGTTTTCGTGTTGTACAATACACTTTATGTTACCTTTTGAGGTAGGTAGTAATGTGGGAATTGAGCGGCAAATTGTTGTAGGTACGTCATTAGTATATCAACATGCACTGTTTTATTGTTGATTTTCAAATCAACATAAAAACATCTTGTTAACAGTAGACAGTTATCTTAACTGATAATTCTTTATGTTAACTTGAACAAGATCTTGTTAACAGTAAACATTTATCTTCACTCCATAGCTCCAAGATCTTGTTCCCTTGAACTAACTCATGTCTCCTTGTACTAACTCTACTTGTTAACTTTATCATGGTTTGATTTTAAAAATCATATGAATGGTTACTTAAGCTATCATACAGCAAACAAGACAAAATGCCTCTTAAATAGTTGAACAACATTTTTTCTGAGTGCACTGTTGTCTACTGGAAGTATCAATTTTGTTTCCTTATCTCCAACAAGAGTGAACCCCTAATAACAAGATCTATCCACATAATATACTTCACATTGTCAAAGCAAAAATGTTTTTTTAAGAATAACAGTATCGTCTCGTAAGAATATTGGGACATTTATCTTGTTTCTTCTTCTTCTACATAAAATTGCCTTTCTCAGGATTTTGCCAACGTCAAGGTATAGGACGAATGTAACCACGGTATAACGGAGTAAATTGTGGGTTATACCATTAGAGAACAGGAAAGTGTCGCTTACAAAAAATATATATCACCAAAACATTTAATCTGCTCACGTGGGTTTTTGTATAGAAGCCCTACAGTTCAGAAGTGCAACAGACATTGTAATTACGCAAAGTTATTAGAATTAGTTAGTTCTATTCATGTGGTCTCCGGTAATTATTATACACTAAATATTGCTAAAACTATGAAGGTAAAAACTTTTTGGTCGTAGTCTCCGCGCGCGCCTCTACGAAGCGAGAAAATGTTATCCTTCATTGCTGAAACTAAATAAACCCAAAAAACAAGTAACCTAGAACTGATTTCGTGGCTGCCTTCTCGAGAAGTTGTATTTTATGCTTATAATCTTTTTAACACAATATCATAACACATCGATACATTGTATACACTGAATTACTTTCCAAGAAATAATAATTTCATAAAGATCTTTAACAGTACTATGTGTGTGGTTTTCGAATTAGTTTAACGCAATTTGCTATATTTTAAACATTTCCTACAATAAAATAATGAAAACGCAAGTACATATTTACTTTTCTAAGTACACTTAGTATTATTTGAATACATTAAAATAGTACTAGTATTTTTTCTCCTAAAAAAAGGGTTCTATCGAGATACAGGATATACAGGGGACAGAAGTCATTTCAAACGACCTATAAAACGGAACTACGCAAACTCATTTCGTCGATACGACAATAGAAATTGCTCCAGTAATGACTTAGGAGTAATTTTATGTTCCATAGAGCTTTTTCACGAGCGCTTACTCTTCACATTTGAAGCCATATCAATATAGTTAACGGCAGTCTCGAATAAACATAGTGGAAAATATAGCGTCATTAAATAGGCCATCTAACGTATCGAATTTATGGCAATAGAAACTCAGCTTTTAGGATGATATCTTGGAGAATATTTTTCTTAGTTGCAGTTTTTTTTCGCATTGGAAAGAAAAGGCAGACATTGTCTCTTTTTGCTATGTTACTATTTAAAAAAAAAAATTTAACTAAATAATTTTTTTTCTTTTATGGAGTTACAAATTTAAAATAAAACAGCCCAATAAAAATTTTACTGTTAAAAAAATACAGGCGCACCAGCCTGTCTGTACACGTTTGTGTGTGTGTGCAAAAATTATTATTGGGCTACTGCACTCAGCGCGCAATGTTAGTCGACCGAGAGAGGGACAACGTTATATGTTAACAACATAACTGCTTCTCTTTCTAACTTAAAGTGACGTCGGTCTACACTTAACTTAGTATACCGGCGGCCGGCGGAATGGTGGCAGCGCAGTAGGGCGGAATGGTGGCAGCGCAGTAGGGCGGAATGGTGGCAGCGCAGTAGGGCGGAATGGTGGCAGCGCAGTAGTGCGAACTGCCAGCCGTGCTCTATCTTGCGGGCGACGTTAAATTGGAGAGGGGAGTGTTCCTTCTATACGTAGTAATATTTAGTATTATTTCTTAAGAGGGCGACGCCATTAAAGCAACACGGAGGATAGTAGCCATACTCAAGCTTTCCCCTCTGATGAAGTTAAAAAACATGTTCATGCGCGGTATATACAGTTAAGGCAGATTATAAATGTATTTCTCGATTACGCCTATGTTCCGATTACACCACAAAAAATACAGAATATTTTACATAGAAAAAAACATATCCCCTCCGGCTAGAACCCCCTGCCGTTAAGCTGATCCCAGTCGTTAATATTATTATGCAAATAGAATCGTCATCAAATATACTGAAAACTTCTGAAATCATTTCAATTCCCAAAACGCTAAAACGAACTTCCGTAGTGAAAATATCAATAAATAACCGACAAATAGTACGATTTTCTTCGTGGAGGTACCTAAGTGCCGAGTTTCCGACCCGCGCGATCTAAGCATGACCCATAGAATTTTTTACAGTATGCGATTTATTTCGAAGATAAAGATCGTTCAGTTCACGACGGCACGTCCCATTCTTCTCAAAATCGCTTACATGTCATTGTATGCGTTATATTGTTACTGTGTTACTTCTATCGGATTAGTTCACCGCCTCCACCGTTCACCCCTTGCGAAATATACCCCGGCGTGCCATCGTTAGTTGAGCGGTATATAATTATACATCATTTATATTTCTTTAAATTGTCTTATTTAATTTAGTTGGGTAGTATTTTACTTAGTATTTACCTTTTTTCTAAAATTATAAATTTCTTTTCTTTAACCTACAATACTCTGTCGCTGTTTTTCTTTTTTCCTTCTGAAAGGTTGCTTGGAAGAGATCGCTTTAATCGATAAGCCTTTGTATACTTTCCAAAAATCTGTACTTATTTTTATTGTTATTCCTAATTTGTGTGCAATAAAAAGTTAATATCTACTTATCTATTTGCAACATCAAGATCCGATTCCTTTTTTTTCAACCGACTACAATAAGAAGGACGCTCTTTATTAAGTTTATAAGTATAATAATAAGTTCACTTAAGTTATCAAATTCGACTTATGCGTTAATAGATAAGTAAGTCACATTCATCTAGGTAGGTTATCCAATATATTTTGTTGTTGGTAAAATTCGCTATAATCAAAAATTCTAAATATGTCTTGGAAAAGGGGCTTCCAAAATGTTTCAATGCCGTCTGCTTTAATCTTGACGGAAAATATGATTACACGTACATTCTATTAGACAACTTTATAAAGATACTTTACACTGTCATAAATTTGTCTATCTATTCAGTCAACATCAGTTAGGTGTCAAATGACTCATTTCACACATCAACACCTATTTGTCGAAACATCAACTGAAGTGTGAAGTGTTGTCACAGTCCAGTCTACTGTCACAACTACTATTACAAATCTGACCGAGTAAGTAATAGGTACCGTTAATATTATGTGGAAGGAATTAATACTCAACTAGAGGTCGTCCTAGGAAGACGTTCATGAATCAAATTGGTAACGTCATCAAAAAGGTTGGGGTCCACAATTAGAAGAATAAAAGGAGATGCATGAAAAGATTGAAGAATGTGAGTGAGATGTGTCAGGTTCGCGAAAAATAGCGATACCCCGCTGGGACCAAGGCGTGAGCATTATGTATGTAATTTTATTACATACTAGCTGTGCCCGCGGCTCCGCTCGCGTGGACTACAGGATCCGCCAGGATCCTCCAGGTCTAGGTCCAGTTCCAGGGCCAGAGCCAGGGCCAGAGCCAGGGCCAGGGCCAGAGCCAGGGCCAGGGCCAGGCCCAGGCCCAGGCCCAGGGCCAGGGCCAGGTCCAGGCCCAGGTTTGGGTCCACGTCCAGGTCCAGGTCCCACCTCTCAAACCTCCCCTCAGCTCTCTCCTCAACCCACCCCTCAAACCTCTTTCCCTCGTCTCTCCAAATGTAGTCCTCGTAACCAAAGATAATATATACTGTCGTAACTAATCCATCGCAATCCAAATTCCGGCCAACATTACTTTGTTGCATACGTACACCACAAATTCATCGTAATCGGGTAACTCAGTCAAAAGTTCAAACACTCAAATTACACTGATACCATACCCGCTCCCGCTACCGCTCACGAATTCAGTCAAACATTTACACCCTACTACATTCGTCGCAGTGAATGCGAGTTTTCGGAAACTATAAATTCGCATAACTTTTGATTGACTACACCGATTGCAATGAAATAAAGCCTATATGTTACACCAAATTAAGCCCCATGTTTCTGTGAAAATTCCATCAAAGTACGTTCAGTCGTTTTTAAGTGATGCGTGCACAAACTCACAGACAAACAGACAAACCGACAAACAGATAAACAGACAAAAATTTCAAAAATGATCGAAATGTGTTCTGTTGCTTATCCTTAGACCCCCCATTTTTTTTTGTTGCAAATATCTTCAATGTACAGACACGCGAAGTTTACGATTTTATTTATAAGATTATTCGTTGGTTTCTTGACCAAAGGACGTGTATGCCAAATAGTGTACTCAACTAGCAAACTAGCATACGAAATGTGCAGCTTATATAGCTTACTAGCTGTTGCCCGCGACTTCGTACGCGTGGACAACTTAACACCACAAATTATTATGTATTTCCCGTAGAAATGGGATGTTTTTTCGGGATAAAAACTATCTTATGTCCTATTACAGGACCTAACCTATATGTGTGCCAAGTTTCATCACGATCCGTCCAGTGGTTGAAGCGTAATTGAGTAACAAACATCCAAACATCCTAATATCCAAACTTTCGCATTTATAATATTAGTAGGATTAGGTGTTTAGTGGACCTAACACCGATATACCCCCACTATGGACCTATTGTATAGCTTATGGCTGCATATTTCTCCAGCTGCCAGTTGAGCATTATAATACTTATTTATACCTATAGATGTGACATTGTCAGTCTTAATTATGCAGATCTGGCTTATTTGAAGCTTCTAAAATAAAATAAAAAAACTACGAGAAATGCGGGTCATGTTCAAATCGACTTAGAATTTGACCCTTTGGTCCCTTTATCTCCTATAAGAGCCATGTCTTTTGTATAGAACCCATTGAACAGTAGAACTTGTAAAAAGATTTTTGAGAGTAAGAAAAATTCGCTGGAGTTTTGATCTTTGTGTGTAAAGGTCCCGCAAGCACTTGCGCTGAGTGTTGCTACATATTGACTCATATCGAGTATCGGTTCAGGGCGCCTCTAGTCTAAATTTGTACCATTCCGAAATACGCTTACTCCGACACATTATCCCGTTTTATGAGCAATAAAAGTCAGCGGGAACGTACTACATTTGTGGCGCAGCCCTTATTTTCAGAACCTAATATAGCATTTTCTTTATTGGCCCTCGGTCCTTATATTTTTACAGCTATGCATAGATTTTTTTTGTGCAATTTGTGTATTTTACCGCCACCCAATAAAGGGTGTTTATGAACGTATTTTATTACGGACGTGACGATTTTGCTAATATGGCCGGGTTTTTTGTCATAATTCATAAAAAAGTTTACAACCCGTAAAATATACGTTTACGTGACAATGTATTTAAAGAAATGTCAACCATAAAACCTATTGAAATGCGCGTTATCGTATACTAATGCAACTTTGAAGTTAAGTAAATGTTATTCTCATAAGTATTCCGGAATAAAGTATTCCTAGAATTCTAATATACCGTCGTGTATAAACAATGTGTTCTATCTCCATAATTCAACTCCGGGTAGAAATTAAGCAACATTCTCCCGAGGCGACCGGATTTCAGCGTAACATGAAACAAGATTATTCACCTGTAATAAATCACCTTGAGTAGCTCTACCATCTGCTTACGTCCGTGCGCACTTTGTAAATTTAATCATCACTTTTTGCAAATTCCTATGAAGCATCAAAAACCTTGTTATAATCAATGTCGGCCTGTTCCATTCGATAATTTGTAGCTAAATCTTTGCCCGTTTAATCACCCTTTATTTCAGAACTTGTAACAAAGTTTAAATTAATAAAGGGATGAAAAATATCAAGGCGAGTATTGTACTTTTCCATTTGCTCTTTTATTTTCGCTTCTGATTTAACATTGATCACAGAAGGGGTCATTTCAGTACCTTCTTACTTAGCACGTATGTATTTAAATGTGTTTATTTACTCAGTAATATCTTTGCTTTTGCCTATAATATAACATTTATTTAATAAATTGACATGAAATCTCTAAAAGTTTTATTTTCTTCATAATTATAACGCACACAATGTTTCTTAACTAAGGTAGGTAGTAATAATCATTTAGTATTCTCTGACTAAGGTCAGTGTGACTACTAGAGATGTAGTCACAATTTTGCTGTAATAAAAGATACAAAAATTGGCCAGCACACCAGAAAGTGCATTCTGTTGGGGGGGGGGGGGGGGGGGGCGATTTTAAGCAGCGGACGTATTTCCCTGATGCCTGATGATGATGAAGGGAGACTAAACCTATACTTCTAACCCAGACTATAATTTCGCCCCACATTCAAAACACTATAAAACCATTATCACGTCAATCTTAACCCTTCATTGCATGCAACTGAGCGTGGGAATGCAAAAACTGGCGACACCCTAAACGCTCCTTAGCTCATTCGATTCATTCACGAATTTCCTGGACGCAAGGAAACCGCAAAAGCGCACTACCTGCTAACACATGTGTACGTGATTTTCTTTGTGACAGTTTTGCTAGGGCTCAAAAGACCTTAGGGTGTAACTTGAAGGTTTTCATAAATATAACAAAACGATTCATGTTAAAGGAAAAGAAATATGAAGCATTATAAACAGAAAAAACAGTTTTTGATGTGTTTGCAGAGAAGAGAACAAAGAGATTGTATATCGAGTGACAGGTTTCCTTTTCTTTGTAATGCCCTAGACAGATCTAGCGAATATCAAGGTATTTACAGAATTTAGAAATCCACATATTTCTTGTCTAAATCATATATAAAAAGGTAAGAAATAACTATAGGAAAAAATTTCATTACATTTTAAATCAAGTTCAAATTATCAGTTGTCCATTGTAGTCAACCACACGCTGGGTGAACTACTTAAAGTGGAGTTTGAACCATATATGAAGTTCTATCAGTAAATAATGCCAAAGAAAAACTATGTATTATTTTAATATTTTCAACCTTGCATTTGTTATGATATGAGTCATTCATATCATTTATTGTTTCATAAATTGGATGCCGTGTGGTTTCCGGTAGAGTAGAATAGGACCACTCCAACTCTTCCCGTGGATGTCGTACAAGGTGACTGAGGGAATACATTATAAAACGTCAATCAGGCCTCCCCAACCCGTCTGGCCAGCGTGAGGAGTGTAGGCTAAATCCTCCGTCTGTCTCCGGCAGATGAGACAGGGTTGTGCTCCTGCAGTGGAGACAAAAATAACCTGATGATGATTGTGTCATGTAGTTAATAGGGTCTTACACATAATCATAGGCGCTAACATGAACCCTGTAAGGGCACTACAATAGTTTTTTTAGTAATAATATTTATAAAATTAAACTGTATACATAGGAGTTAATTACAAACAAACAAAAAGAAATTTACAACGACAATTACAGGGTTATTAATCTATACTGATAATTATATTCTAACAGTATTACATACTAGTATTATAAACTAATATAAAAACGCGTCACAGTAAGAACACGTCGTCCAGCTCGCCTGTGTACGGCATGGTTCCCAGGACACTGGCGGCGTTACCTCGCTGGATCGCTAGGCTAAGCCTTTGTGCGAGTTACGCGCCAGCCCTGGGGTCTCCGGAGGTGACCGGAGGGGGGGTTATTATTTAAATTAAATGTAATGTCAAAATACTTAATAAATTAAAAACTTGTCTCTATCTGCATAAGGCGCTTTCTTTTTATAATTTTTACTTTATAATACATTTGGTTATATATAGCGTAGAACAGGATGTGTAGCCGACACACACGATCATGATATTGTATTGGTCAAAAATTTAGCACAAAAGAAACCAACATCATTCTTTATACATTTTTCTTAATACCTAGTAAAGTCAACAAGAAAGTACACTTTTCTCTTAAAACGTTATTATTTCAAACTGCAAGAGAAATGATATCAATTACTGCATCTTTGTGGCAGAAAGTACTGATCTCGAAAAATAATTCGCGCTGTCCGACCGGTTCCTACCATGATTAAATGTCACCTTCCTTTCCAATTCCAATTTTAGTATAAAGAAATTGACTCCACCGGTACTTGGAGGAGGTGATTCTGCTAGTGTCTAGGTAGGTTGAAATACATGAAATTAACGGAAATAACCGGTAAGTACTATACACAAAAAAGAACCTCGTTGACCTTACTTTAAAGAAACCCGGCCCCAACAGCTGTCATTCTGTGCAGACCTATTCGGAAGCAGTCGAATAATTTTCGAATACAAAATAAAGTTGTAAAGTTTAATCAAAATTCAAGAAAATACTTTTTTCATTGATAAGTTTCATGTACATGAATTTTGATCAGATGAAACTGGGGTATAATTTTATCACTGAATTTAATCAACAATGTTTTATGATAAATTTCCCTTTTTAATGTTTCCGTTCAATTTATGCTGATAGCAGCAGATATATTACATTTCACATTACTAAAAGCATCCGAAACAAAAATGTTAAGAAAAGTAGAGAAGAGGTCAAGGCTTGTTATATGTAATGTTTTAGTAGGAATCTCGTCATTTCAAGTTTTTTTGCGTGGCATGAATAAAAACTTAACTAGTCTAAAACCTTAAGATGAACTTACACCTTAAAGTTTTAAACTAGTTAAGTTTCTTTTCTCATACCTGTATTTATTCTTTAGTCAATGTTTGTATTTATTTGTATGTTTAGTTAGAATGGACTTGAAAACAATATTCAGAATAGGGGTTTAAAGAAAAGTGCACCCCTGCTGTTGTGAAAATTAAAATTCGAATTAAACCGTTCTTCCTTTTTTTGTTTACTTTATAAACGTCATTGTTATCGGAGTTTTCACGAAATAAGAAATTCGGTGTGTTTTAATAAGTTTTCCTTTGCAAAAGTCATTATAATTAATCTACTAAACATTTTTACGGAACAATTTGAGGGGTTGCTAAGGAAAACAGATAAAGGGTTGGCTGGAAGAGATCTCTTTTAGAGATAAGCTCACCTTTGTACACACCATTTATTACTGTATTTAGTTTTAAGTTGTGCAATAAAGAATATATAAATCTGAGAGGTTGTATTTAAGTATCTTCTTTATTTCATTTAGCTAACGTACATATCGACATGTTCGTTAATTTTTCCTGGACTTACTTGATTAAAATCGTAACCATCGAAATGAAGTAGTTCCAATTTATATAGTAACTTTGTAGAGAGAGCCCTTATATAGGTAAGAATGAAAATTGCATTAAAATATATCCAACGATTGTCCAAAACGAAACTGTATGTATATGGGGCCCAGCACTATTAGAATGTGACATTCATATTCTGTGAACATGAAGTTCCCTTACGTTTTCAAGATATTACCGTTTTTTTTTTCATTTTAATTTTTAGTCAAAAATTTAGGTGCCACAGCCACAAACGTAGGTATTTAGTTATAATATATAATAAGAATATATTTTATTAGGTTATGGTATAAAAAAAGTTAAATAAAATCAACATTTTTAAAATAAATAAAACATCGGTCCTATCTCGAAAAAGGCAGGTTACACTGAACATTTTACATTCTGATTGGATTATCTTCCCAACCTCCTTCCGTTACTTCCTGTTTCCTTCCCGTCGTCTATCCATCCCAGTTACCTTCCATCTTTCCCACCTGCATTTCCTTGCTCAACCTTACATCACTTCGTCTCGTTGTTGAAATTACTCGATTATACGTATGTTTAGGAAATAATATTATTATGTTGTCGACTCCAAATTAATATTAATATTTTACGCATGTTAATTTGGAATAGGTGTTAATCAATGTACTCAAGTATTAATATAAAACTCGGAACCAACAAAGACTCTGCAGAGCTAGAGGAAATCTTTTATCTGTACGGCCGCCCCTCCCTTCCCCTTTTTTAGTACGTACTAGTATATAACAAACTGTAATTTTTTTTTATCATCGCTGTTTCTTCTAATAAAATATTATACAATACCTAAAAAAATACTAGCTATTACCCGCGACTTCGTCCGCGTGGATAACTTAACATTATAAATTATTAAACATTTCCCGTAGGAAATAGGTGTTTATGGGCTCAGTTTCATCACGATCCGTCCAGTGATTGAATTAAGCGTGATTGAGTTACAAACATCCAAATATCCAAACTTTCGCATTTATAATATTAGTAGAGTACATACGTAAGTAGTTAAGGACATGATTTCCACAGTTACAAAAAATTTAGGAAAAATGTAATACTTAACACAAAAATAGGTATGACTACTAATTACCGATTCAGACAAAGACGTTCTAAACAAAACACTGTTGTCTTCGTTTGATAAATTCTTATGAAATTTGAATTAAACGTTAAACGGCTTCCAAGTTTCCGAACCGCATGACCCGAGGGCGCAATTACTGTGCGCACCACCTGTCAAGCACACTGGCGACACTCGCGCCGCGCCGAAGTAATTATGAAACAGACTCGCAGTGAAAAAGTACGCGAATGTCGCCGAATTCAATTTAAATTATAAACTTAGTTCTATAAACTTCCGAATATTACCCAGTCAGGTACATTTTATTGGCAGTTGGAGCTTTTCATCGTGAAAAAGTTCCCTAACAATACTATCGAATTACTTTTTTGTACCATTACAATGTTAGTTTTTATATAATTTGCTTATTTATCTCAGAAAACTAGATCCACATACTAAGGATTTTATACAGCTTTTTCTGGTGTAACGGCTTATGCTATAACAGCGATATATTGCTCGTTCGAAGTTTTGTACTGTCGAAGTTTTTACTTTCGAGCTAACGAACATCGAAGCAATGATACCGTATCGAGCCAAAGACGTCGAGCTTATGAATATCGAGAAATCGACATCGAGTCCGGCCTAACTAGATATGTTGGCCTTTGGATCTCCTCCATCCATCTTTGGTTTACAGATTATTGATTCTGGATCTCATCAAAATCTTTTCCTGGCGGAGAACTATATGAGTTTATATGTAAATGTAAAGGCTCGTTTATTTTGCTTATTTGTATAAAGACAAGAAATAATCAATATACAGTAAATTGTTACATTGCTAATGTATAATCTGTAAAGTCATCACGTATTTCCGACCCAAAAACCAGCTTCAAACCAGACGATCAAACCGCACTTGACAAAAATTCGTCCGTACATTAGTATGCAGGACCAAATTTAGTGGCCACAGAGGGCGAATGTGTCCACATCATCTTTATTAATGACAACAAATTAAACCTTGTTTAAGCCGGGTGCACCCGATTTTTCTCTTTCAGTCCGCAAATTAACTACAACGAATTCTACTTAAGCCACGGAGGATTTTAAAATTTTAATTAAAAATTTATGCCCACATTTCTCACTCCACTGAAACCTAAACAATATTTATTTCTCTCAGCCCCTTCGGACAGCTAGCATTTTGAAATATGTACTCACTTAACTCTGGTCAACTTATATCAATAGTACAGTCAACATCGGATAAAGCTTTTATGGCTATCTTATTAACGTTAGAAGACGAAAAGGAACAACAACTCATCCGGTGATAAACGTTTACCTTTTTGAGTATGAATACCTGCAAATTTTGAATTCAAATTCCTCAAATTAAACCCTATAATAAACGTTCTATTTTCAGCACTCGTGCTCGGCCTTCCATATTTTACAAGGACGAAACAAACAACCCTATTAGTTACTTTATGACTTTGTGACTTTCTATTTTGTTTTTAATTCTATTGGGTCCGCTTATCTATGGAAGCCATAATAAACTTTAAGCACACCATGGTGCGGTGTTCCATTCTTGGTGGAAATTGATAGACGTGAAGTTATCATTTGACAGCGTGCGTGCGGCAAGGTTTTGTCACGCAAGCTTTGTGGCTGGTGCCGTGCCCTAACTGGGCAAAGACTAAAAAAAAGTGCAAGAAGTAGGTATTATAATATGTAATTGGTCGGCGTTCACATTCACAGATATTTCTGTTACTGTCATCATTATCATATCAGCCTACTGACGTCTTGAGGTTGATCCAAAAGACATTGCGGCGTTCAACTTTAGAACTCGTCTGCTCCAAATACTGCGGTTCTGAGACAGATTTATGTGACCTGCCCTTTTCAGGTTCTCCCGAGAACACACTGAAGGAGCTTGAATCTACTCGGAGTAAAAATAACTTTTATTAATTCAGAAATCACCTCAAGCTAACTTACCTACAAACTTTACTTCTACCAGAACGTACCTATTATCTAACCAATGTAACAGGAATCAGACAATGATTTGGTTAAAGTGTGGTTAAGTGGCAAACTTAACTATCAAAGTTTCCAACTAGCCTCGAGCGCCTTGCTTGACTTGGTTTAGCTACTAACAACAAGAGATATAAACTAAAACCACTTGCTATGCATCCTACAGCATTAGTCAAACCCGAAGGTAATATAAGATGAATAGAACAATAATTAAAAAATAAATGCCTGTGTAAAGTATAATTAAAAGACTAAATTTCTTTAATCTTGCATGATAGAAAATATTACCCAAATATTATCGAAACTTTCTATTTTACATGAGAAACCAAAGGAGTGAGCAGAATGTTCTAAAGAATTATTTATTGGGTCCAATAGTTTAATTTAATTATCGTATATTTCAAACTATCTTGGTGTGCCTAAATATTTAAAAGCTTAGAGATTGTGTCTATTTGGCCCCATAACTTACAAATACTCTAGGTAGAATTCTTAAACAATTGTAACACAAAACATCTTCGGTAATTATTTTTATCAACATTTTTGTTATGTTATTTATGACTTATTATGACTTATAAGTAATACAAACCTTTTTGTTTATTGGGCAGCCTACTTATATGACTTAAAACATCTATTATTTATTGAGTTTCTGTATACACATAAAGATAGGCTCTTAATAGATGTCTTAAACCATTGTTACACAAATTTGTTTGAACTTCTGTAATTAAGAATACTCTTTGACCGTATCCACCGTTGTTTTACGCCCTATTCGTCACCGTGTCGTATGCAATAAAATTCATTGTACCCGTCAGCGGGGCAAGGACCCTAAGTTTTATGTTTATTTTTTGGGCTGGCACCCCTTTTCGAAGTAAAAAGCTCCTTATAAGATTATGGTGTACTCTAGTAAGAGGTCTTAAAAAGTTTTTACGATTTTATTATCGTCTCTTAGAGAGGCAACATGAAAAATGTATTCAGTAATGCCAACCTCAACCTAGTTCATATGTTGGTAAAATTCATTTTAATAATGTTTATCTTTTTATTAACTACTGTAGGTACCTCACATTTTTCTAGGGCCTGTTTTACAACAACAAAATCTACAAGTCTCATACTAAATTAAAGTACACCAGCTTTTAGTTTTGTATACATAGTTTCACATCCCTATAAGATAGCGTAAGATTTCTGACCTACTTTTTGGAACTCTATTCTCTAAATCTTAAGGTGTGTCGATTACTATATTCCACATAATTAAGAATTCAAACTGTCACCACGACTAGTCACGCTTGATGGCGTGACGACCATCCAATTAGGTCGAATTTCTTACTGGAACTATGTACTTGTGATTATCTAGCTGGAAAGGTCGTGTGATGGAATGCTAAACTTTAGTTGGCATAAATACGAGTATGCCACCTTTAACTTTAGTTTGTGGTAGTCTATTTGATAACTAACACATAACACTTTCTTTAGTTAGCTTTGGTTGCAAGAGTTTTCAATTACGTGCTGTTCCTTGAGAATGAAGATTCAGTAGCTTGTATTTATAAGTTTAAACTGAGGATATACCATAATATAAATCTATATTATGTGCTTTGCATAATTTCTTATTAACTCTATGAACCTGGGATTTTGTAACACTTTCATATTTATGAGTTTTTACACTATCTACAATAATTTATTCCAATAAGAATTTATCGTCAAGTCCAGTAGCTATAGACATAAAAATGACTATACAAATATTTATAACCTTCTTCGTTTTAATGTCTTGCCTAATTTATTTACTTACTTGTATTATTACACAAATTATAGGTACTAAAAGCACGTGTATTTGTATAGTATGTATTATTGTAGCAATAATACATACTTATTACGTGTTTCTTCGACTCTGTCTTTAAAACGCCTCAAATCGAGGTTACCTCTGCTGATACAGGTTTTATATAAACAAGTATATTATAGATACAATATACTCAACAAATACAATTATAGAGCAAGATGAAATCTGAAAAAAGGCCTGCCTCCTCTCCATCCTTATACTGCTACTTCTGTAAGTCAAGATCAACAGTGGTACACTGAACACTAACTTCCCAAGCATGGTATATAAGTAAAGAAGAAAACCTGGATAAATTCTAAAGGAAAACACAATACAAAAGTATTGAGGTAACCAGTTTATGCAGAAACGTCTGTGATAAGTGACGTGATGAGTACATAGACATCGATTAAGGCAATAAAGGCCGATACAGTTTAATTATCAGACAGTTTGATTTGAACTCCAACTTAAATAATACTTAGGGCTTTAGCTATTTTTTTCGCCCACGCTTTATGATTCGAATTTCCTCTTAACGCATTCGAAAAGTTCTCTATAGACGAAAATAAAAACACGACAACCCTTTTTTGAGGGACTCCGACTGTTTTCAAGCGAAAAAAAGCAAGACCGCCGGATATAGAAGCCGTTCTCCATCTGTTTTATTAAAACTGCGATATTGATCTCAATCACAGTTTGCTCGGTGTTGAAACTGAAGGTTTAATTGAATGATTCCGAATGCATCCTCGATTGTTTTAATATGTTGACTTTGCTCGATTTATTGACGTCATAACTTACTTGCGAGTTCACGCCTACTGATATGCGCTGATGATTGGTTTCGCTTCGATAAGAAATCTCCAAATCGATATTCGTCGATTCGTTATCCCTTTGATGCTTTCGATGTTTCGTTTAACTGGACAACGTTTTTTTCTTATTGGAATAACGACATCGTGTTTGATGTGAAACAGTACTTATGTGATCTGGAATAAAGATTAATAAAATCAATAGATTCTGAGAAATAACTTCTGGCAGTATCAGAAGTTATTGTGAATTGTAAGCAGTAAAAATTTAATCAACAAAAAGTGGTCGATAAAAGCAACAAGTAATGAAGAAGTGGTTCTCAAAAACGGAGAGAAAATCATTGGAAAGAACTTTCATACAAAAATAAGGCTTATTTACAAGGAAATCAATCAATTACATCGGTCATCAGTGGGCACCCACTGAAATATATGGGTACTTGGCATGGTGAGATGAGCTCGGGACTCGACAAAAAATTCTGTCGTCGTCGTCTTGGGACCGAGTAAAAACTCCTCGGACAACTCGATGGTCGGACGTCACAAAAAATCGTACTCGAGATCGTACAGAATGCGGTGAAAAAGAGACCCTTTCAATGGATGCGGCATTCAGCAATTACGGTGACATTGCAAAATTACGTAAGGTAATTTTATACTTACCGTTTCGTTTGTGGTAACTGAATAACATTATATGTGAAGCACACCGAAGCATATAATTTAAATTATCGTCATGCATGTGTGGTAAAGGAAAATAAACGGAAGGTTTGCACAACTGTCTCATTTAACAAATGCTGGGGAAAATTTGTTTTATTATAAGTAATAACCTAAACAAAGATTGGGTTTCCAAAATACCACATGTAGAACGTGAAAAAAAAATGTGTTTTAAATATCACACAATTTCAATTTAAGTGCAATTTAAAGTCGGAACTCAAAAGGGAATAACTGCCCTTACACGCGGCGTCACATCTCTACCCTAGTTCCGAGATCGATTTATTTCAATTGCATGGAAATGTTTACAAAGTTATTTAATGTAGCTGTCGAAATTTTATACATTTATGGTTTGTAGGCATAGGTTATTTGTAGAACCGCAAATTTACTTAATTTACTTAACTTTATAAAATTTTGTTGTATACTAATGACGTCATAATGATTTTATCACACTAGTATAAAATACTGACCTACTCCAAAATCAGACTTAATGTATGAAAGTATATTAGTCATCCGTTTTTTTAACTTAAGAAATTTTAAGAAAAATGCATTTTCATTTCGTGACCAATTCGTGACTAACTGTAGGTAAGCCTTTCTTCTCTCTCCTTAGTTCTCTTTTAGGTCACTCTATAACTAGAACTAAAAACTAGCAAATGTTTTGACTTTGACTTAGAGAATCCGTTCACATGGTACATATATACTAAAAAAAAATATATCGACTCTATCACCGCTTCCTAAGTGTGTGCTATGAAGAAGAAATGGCAGAACAATCTTCCAGCAACACACCTTTTAAAATCAAGTTTCAATATAACATTGTACAGATTGTGCGAATCTGAAGCAAACGTCTATTTAATTTTTACATTAGTTTTTTAGCTTTCTATCTGTCATATTTCAGATTTCCTCTGATATCTATAATTTGTTGTAAAAGCGTTAAATACATTAACAACATCTAACAACAGTCTTCAAAATGTATGAGAAAGTTTGCATTAGAAATGGAATATTGCAAAGGGAAAACTTCCTACATCTCGTCACTTGCTAATGAAATCGTGTCCGTGTAGCAAACAAGCGGTACGATCGCATCAAAAAGCGCTTACCGCGCGCTCGTTTTTTACGTCTAATTGCAAGTTATTTGGCTCAGGGGAGCGGCATGTGCGCTTTAGATTCTAGTGCTTGCTATGTTGCTGTATTAAGTTACGCTGATTGGTCAAATTAAATGTTTATACACTAGGGATGTCTGGAATACCGTTAGTGGTCATTTAACTCCAGTAGTTACAAAATGAATGCTTGTTATTTTTATTTGGACCAGACTTCGACGAGTTCATTCCTATTAATTTATTTATTGGTACAGTGGTTTATCTAAATTAAATCTGTTCTAACTTTGATGGAGGTAGAACAGCAGCTAAGTTGTATTTTTTTACAGATTGTTATTAGGATTAAAGAAATATTTAATATGGGCAATTCTGATAACGAAAGCTTCCCAGGTTGTAACAAATAGAAAGATCATTAATTGATGTTTTAATTAATTGCTTGATAGTATACTTAGTGGGGAACCGAACGACGACGACGCGAAACATTCGGTGTATGTGGTGTCGCCACAAAACACACACGTCATAAATCGAACAACATGTTTGTAACCTATCGTACACATGGATATGGATATAGATCGTTCAGTTCACTATGGCACGCCCCGCTACTATTCGCGAGGCGCGAGCGCGGGACGCGGGGAGTTAACCCGAACCTATCCAAAAGTCAGTATCTTAGTGACGTGTGATGATTACTTGTGCGTAACGATAGAACGAACACGGTAACAATATAACGTATGCAATGAAACGTAAGCGAATTAGAGGAGTAAGGCGTGCGGTAGTGAACTGTATACAATCTAGACACGTCGATACCGCGCTTTGCCCAGAAGGTTTGTACCTTTGGCAGATCACGCCTGTGTAAGGTGACTTCCCTCCGTGACGCTTTGAAACGTATTTCTAAAACAAAAGATTTACTGCATCCGCGCATTCATCACAGCCATCCCGGTGGGCGGTAAATAGCGCGTACTCGTAAGTTGTGCGTCGATGCGCAGTATCAATGGAGTTGCAGCGTCATTACGGGGACGCTCCATTGCGCGCACGCGCCGCTTAGTGCCGGGACTTGCATGATAGTGAGCCAAAGAGTATATAGAGTATACAGTCTTCTCTATGTTGACTTCCATAGTAAGACATAGTATTCTGGAATTGTACTACAAATTTATTTCAACAAAAATTGTTCGGCCACTTCTAATTTTTCTAGGATATACGAATTTTTTTATAAAATCTAAGCACCGTTTTTAAGACCCTAATTTTACATTTAACTTTTTTATTGTGATTAAAACGTAAAAAATATTGTAAAAAAGCTACTTTCGATCAACTCTTTTAACGAGTACCATTTCCATAAAAAAAAAAGTTCTCATAGTCTAGGTACCAATTCGTCCAAGTCTCGTCTTGCTTAAGTACAAAATAGGCAGAAATATCGACAAAAAAACAAATCAAACATATTCCCCATCTTTTTTCTCCCTCAGCCTAATATAATCTTTAGTTAAAATGGAATCGTGTTTCTGTTTCACCGCCTATTTCCTGAATCCGGCATCCGTGTCGGCAAATGCTAAGTTTCTGGTTCGAAAGAATGGATTGAAATGGGAGTTTTATGGATCGAGAAATTCTCTATAATATATTTCTCTATACGATGTCCGGATGAATTTGTGAGACAGCCAATTCACCTGAAGGAGTGGGCAGATTCCCAACAGTGGGACGTTTATATACCGATGCTTTTATTTTGATTTGTCTGTACAGTTTCATCGCAGCTTCAAAGCAAACTTTCACAATGTTGCTTAACTTTGTAGAACGAAGCGATATTCAATTAGTCTTTCTTTTATTCCGCCTTTGTTTATATTTCCATAGAAAACGTTGGAGAAAAGTCAGACAAAAAATTCCAACATTGGCAAAGGACCATCCGAGCGTGAACATTCAAAGACAATACAAGAACCTCCGATCAAACCTCAAAATGTCCAGAAACTTGTGATAAAAAGAAATCTTTTATCATTTACGGTTCCAGTTAAATTTTAAGAACTAAATTTTCTTAAAAGTTTAATAGCAGTACCCTGTGGCTCACTAACAACAACTAACTGTGGCTCAAAATAGCTGAAAACTTTTGACAGAAGAGACCTCTTATGATGACAATATTGTACTAGCCAAATTTCAAGAGCTTGCCTTCCTCCTGCATCTAGAAGTTCGAACGAGTATCTAGGGGCTAGGTTGTCTAACACCACAGGTCATCATATTCTGGTGGAATAGTAGTGCAATTCCTTAAATAGCCGGCTTTTGTTCGTCTAATGACCACAAGCTTCGTTTTGTCCCAGCTGAGTCGAGTCGGGTGACCTAGTTAGAGCCCTCTCTCTCTCTCTTTGTGCAAAGACATCCCTCCATTTTTGTGGGGCACTTGTGTGAAAACAAACACGCTCCAGTTCTTTAAAGTCAGGTTTGCGGTCAACTATGTAATTCTAAACTTTTATCTTCCGTTAACTTAAAGTTGTTTTTATTCATTTGAGGTACGAGTTCCTGCTTACCTAGTAGGTGAACTATAAATAGAACCTTATTGCGTTCTATGAGGTATACAAATTGTATACTTTCATCTACCCACATCTATTTGTGGGCTTAACGTTAATCTAAGTTACGATGGCAGAATAATCCAAATTTCTTGTACATTCCTATATCACATATATCTTTAAAAAAAATGTAAATACGGTAGTACACTACCAGTAAATTAAAAGACATTTTGACGTTTGGACGTTTGGTCGTTTGTGCGTTTGGACGTTTCTTCGTTTGGACTTTTGGACGTTTGAACGTTTAGACGTTTAGATATTTAAAATGTTGCAACATTACAGATTATTCCTGCTATAAACGAAACAGGCATTCCTTTGCATTCCGTCATCAGCCGTCCGAAAAACTACATACTACCAACACACATAGATAGTTTAAAAACGTAATGTTTAAAGATCTTTCCCTATCTTCAACAATGTTAACAGTACCAACCTATCTACAACGTAAAATCATCACAAATATTTGACAACAAATTTCACTTCTACCTTTCATGTTATTATTATCTTCAATAATAATTAAACTAGTTTAAGTATATCCAATAGACTAGAAATTATTAGAGATGAGTATTTAAATTACAACGGTTGATGGAAAAGGGCAATAATATATATAATACCTAACTCCTTTGTCTGATCCAAGCAGGTATTTCATTAATGTTAATATTGAAATTCATACTAAAAGTTTGAAATCAACTATTTCAATTTTGTCTACACAAATACTAAGATGTTCAATGGTAATAATTTTGTTTTCTAGCGCTTCATCATAATGTATACACAGCCTTATACAGAATGCACCATAAATAAATACGTCATACTTACGGAAATGGTAGACTGTTTCAATATCTACTAAAATATCAAAACTATAGCGTTTATTAGCAATTTTGAGTTTGGAAAACTGTTGGAAAGACTTTTGGAAAATTTTCAGTTTTTTTAGGCATTTTGTAGACTTTGTATGTGACATAAATAAGACATCTGGATAAGCGTTTGGCATGTAACTACAATAGTTAGATCTCAAACGATTATTAGAATATATTACATGACCCGTAAAAGAGTACAAAATTGCCTCTTAGTTCGACGAATAGGCCCCTGATATTTAAGGAATTAAAAAAAACCACACTTATCTTATACCATAAGTTAAAACAATTATCGCAAAAAATCTCAACTGACCCAAAGATTGGTTACCATGACGAAATAATCACTTAATAAAGGAGTCAGCAAAGCGTTAAATTCTAAATTTATCACCCAAAATTGTTCAGTTCATTGTTAAACATTCGTTTTGTTTTCACGAGCCACGGCAGGGGGCGAGCGAGTGGTAATAAGTTAAAATTAATATTCTGTCGGCGAATGCGATTTTCGGCTGCGTATTTTATGATATCGAACAGTTTTGATCAGGAAACTCGATGTATGATTTTTGTGTGGATAGCGATTAATTTATTGGTGTATTTTGAAGATAAACGTGCTTTGTTTTGTTTTACAAGTTTTACTTCATATCGGAAGCGGAGGGCGGAGAACCTAGTGTGATGGTGTTTATTGGTGAAGACTTATATCCAGCAGTGAGCTGAAATTAATGATTAATGTTTAAGATTCACATTAAAAAACAACTTTGTAAGAAAGCCTATTATAAAATAAACGATTATTTGAATGAAAAAGATGCCTGGTATTAATGTTGATTCAGCTTCGCACAATCATTATTAATTGTATGCAAACTTGATTTTAAAAAAAGATGTGTTGCGTGAAGTTTGTTGCGCCGTTTCTTCTTCACAGCGCTAACACCTAGGTAGCGGTAGTCGATAAAAAAATTACGTGTATAAATGTACCAAGTGTACTCATATGCAATAAATGATTTTGACTTTGACTTTAAGTAATGAACAAGCATAAAATGATAATCATAGCCTTAATTATTTATTATGTTGTGTTAATTTGAATTTGTGTGTTCCTTAATAACGCTTTTACAATTCGTATAAAATATTTTCTTTTTCAAAGGTTTTTATTTTTATTGTACTATCACCAGTCTGTTAATCATCACCGGAGGACTCCTCCTGCTCCGAAGTGTACCACCATACCAGTGCCTCTGCCCTTTACAATAGAGCTAAAAATCTTTTATTTTTACCAACTGTCCTTCAAGCAGCAGATATAGAGACCATTTTTATCTTGCAAAAAAGAACAATTAGGGCAATCTATAATCTGCGTTGTAGAGACTCATTAAGAGAAAAGTTTAAAGAAATAAGCATTTTAACAGTAGCTGGTCAATTCATTTTAGATAATATTTTATATGTCAGAAAAAATTTATCTCTCTTTTTGAGGCACTGTGACAATAATAGTAATAATACAAGAAATAAAATTAAGTAATGAACAAGCGTGACAAGTGATAATCATAGTCTTAACTAATATGTTGTGTTCATTTGAATTTGTTTGTTCCTCAATAACGCTTTTACAATTCGATAGGTACCGCAATAATGCAAAGCCAAAAAATATAAAATATTTTCGTTTTCAAAGGTTTTTGTGTTTTTATTGTAATAATTAATTTATACCATCACCAGTCAGTTAATTGTCACTGGAGCACTCCTCCTGCTCCAAGTATACCACCATACCAGTGCCTCTGCCCTCCCTATCAATCAGCCGCTTGCGGCCACCTTCTTTAAGTCATCGGTCCACGGTATATACCTACTCCAGAGGGCATACTCCGACAACTTCGATAGATATACGCCCAAAGCTTATTTACATATGTCACATGGCCCGTTAGTGAAATTGCTGTTTGGTTCGACGGATAAGTAGTCCCCTGGACTCGTCTACCGCAATGGTCATCATCTGATTTGCGGCTATCCTGTTTCTACTTGTTACTTCTGATTCCATATCAGCTTTTTAGATACTACAGAAAAACTTATAGAAACGCTATATATTTTATTGTGCACCCCTGGGGTATTTAACTCACACTAAATCTCACACTGCGCCTGCTGCCACTTCAGCTTGCTGATCCTTTTGTCTATGTCAGAATGAAGTTATTCCTGTCTGACGTGTGCACCTCACTTTTAGTTTTTTTTTATTTGTTTGTATTTAAATATACATTGTATAGGTTTTGATACAGCCAATAAATGAGTATTCTATTCTACGTACAAATAGTACGAGAAGGTGCATATATACCTTCTAATTTTATAACTCATAAGTATAATTAGGAACTAAGGGTTAACAGTTCTGACACTCTATGTTTATACAAAGCGATCGACTAATGACAGCATTGATTTAGTCCGTTTTAGTAAAACGGTGGATATTTTTGGAACTTCGATCGTTAAAAACGGTCACGAGGTCATTAGGTCTATCTACAAACTGATCTACAAACGTCACTCAATCATGTCACATGATTATTTTGTCAATTATAGTGTGCTTGGACTAAATTAGCTCAAATATCCGTTTTTAGATATTTAAGTAGTGTAGTATTTAAGTATCAAGGACTTTTTGTTTCCGTAGGTACTTTCTATCTAGTTATTTATTTCACTATTATAATGTACATTTAAATTACTTTTAAGCAGATTTGTACGTTAATATAATCGAATATAGTATAGTAGGTAGTCAAAAGTTATATTATGCAAATTATTACATTATAGTCAGATTCCGAATTGAGTAATCAACCCTAGCACCTTATTCAATGATGATAAAGTTAAAATTAGAATGAACTTGATCAAATCACAGCGCACTGACCACTTAACATTAGCACTGACTGGCCAAATGAAAAGGTTATTCAGTTTTGTAAATAATTAGCTTAATATCCCGAGCACATTTTACCTTTTCAAACTTGCATGGAAAATAATATTTAATTGTTTTATAATAAAGTTTAAATTCGGTTGTCATTTCTGTAATATTTACAGCATGGATTGGATAAAACATAATCAAAGCGTAGACTGAAAAAAATGGTGATCAACAAAATGGCACTTTGTCTTGTTTGCCGTATATTAACTAAAGTAATAATTTTTATGGTTATTTGAAACCAAACCATTATAAAGTTAACAAGTTGAGTTAGTGCAAGGGGACAGGAGTTGGTTCAAGGGAAAAAGATCTTGGGGCGCTCGTATGGAGTTAGAATGGATGTTCACGGTTAACAAGACCTTGTTTAAATCAACAATTAATTATTTTATTCAGTATAAGATTTATTTAATTGCTGGCAATACTATTTCTTGCACTGGTACAAACAAAAATAGACTAAGATCACGAACCTTTGTATACCACCGCTGTAGATTATTGACTGTCCTCAGTTGGAATTGAATCCACAACCCTCTGACGTTCAAGTCAAACTTCCAAAGTAGTTCTACAGCAGAAACAAAAACTAAGAACACAAATTACTTATTCCAGTTTGTATTTCTTACTAAACTCTGCTTGGTTATAAAGCTACTACTACGTTTAGTTCTGAGCTTATTCCAGACTCTTCTTTTAAAGTTAATAGAGCCTTATTCCGTAGTCGGAACTTGGCTCATGTAAACGAAATAACAGTCTTACATTACAACCAGACAGCAAACTTGTATTCTGCTGAGCACAAGAAGTTTTCACTTGTTATAGGATTTCCATGAATATACTACGAATGAAGCTATTTCCTTTTGTTTTGAATATAAAGTTATTGCTAAAGAAATTTAAACCTTTACTTGAGGTATTCTTAGAATTAAGACTTTACCAGCTTTGAGAGAGAATACATTTCGCGGCTGAAGTTATAACACCACGAAAGTCAAAACTGACAACTTCGCACAATCTTTATTAATTGTATGCAAACTTGATTTTTAAAAAAGATGTGTTGCGTGAAGTTTGTTGCGCCGTTTCTTCTTCACAGCGCTAACACCTAGGAAGCGGTAGACGATAAAAAAATTACGTGAATAAATGTACCAAGTGTGCTCATATGCAATAAATGATTTTGACTTTGACTTAAAGTAATGAACAAGCATAAAATGATAATCATAGCCTTAATTATTTATTATGTTGTGTTAATTTGAATTTGTGTGTTCCTTAATAACGCTTTTACAATTCGTATAAAATATTTTCTTTTTCAAAGGTTTTTATTTTTATTGTACTATCACCAGTCTGCTAATCATCACTGGAGGACTCCTCCTGCTCCGAAGTGTACCACCATACCAGTGCCTCTGCCCTTTACAATAGAGCTAAAAATCTTTTATTTTTACCAACTGTCCTTCAAGCAGCAGATATAGAGATCATTTTTATCTTGCAAAAAAGAGCAGTTAGGGCAATCTATAATCTGCGTTGTAGAGACTCATTAATCGAAAAGTTTAAAGAAATAAGCATATTAACAGTAGCTGGTCAATTCATTTTAGATAATATTTTATATGTCAGAAAAAATGTATCTCTCTTTTTGAGGCACTGTGACAATAATAGTTATAATACAAGAAATAAAAATAAACTTGTTTTACCAGGGTTAAGACTAAGTAAGGTCAGCAAATCGTTCATGGGGCAATGTATACGCTTCTACAACAAACTACTAGAGGAAATCTTAAATATGACGGACAGAAAGTTTAAGATTCACATTAAAAAACAACTTTGTAAGAAAGCCTATTATAAAGTAAACGATTATTTGAATGACAAAGATGCCTGGTACTAATGTTAATCCAGCTTCGCAAAACCTTTATTAATTGTATGCAAACTTGATTTTTAAAAGATGTGTTGCGTGAAGTTTGTTGCGCCGTTTCTTCTTCACAGCGCTAACACCTAGGAAGCGGTAGTCGATAAAAAAAATGACGTGTATAAATGTACCAAGTGTACTCATATGCAATAAATGATTTTGACTTTGACTTTCACATTTCATATAAATTAAGTCAAAATAGTCCAGATAATAAATATCACGCGTCACATTTCACGCATGGTCAAAGATGTTGTGTGGTCCAAGAAATACACCTAACGGAACGTCAACATGTTACAGTCTCAAACATCGTCGCAGTGTCTTTCGGTTTTCTACAGATTACTTCATCCTTATGCTTCCTCTTTCATAATGCGAACTGTTAAGGAATGGAGCTTCGGTATTTCCGGACAAGTACAGCTTCGATATTTTAAAAGGAAGAGTGAATAGGCATCTTATAGGTAAGAGTGCTCCATCTTAGGCCTCATCGTCACTTACTATCAGGTGAGATTGAGATCACTAGTGAGAACACCCATCAGGAATAAAAAAGGATTGAAAAATTCCGTCGACATAACCAGATTTAGTAACAAAAAATATTATTCCTTGTAGGTATATTGCTAGGAATACATTTTATTCTGTACGAGTAGCAAAGGGACTTGTCCAAGCGGAAAAAAGTAATACTTAAATATTACTAATATTTAATGTCAGACTATAAAATAGTCTAGTAAATTAATATTCAGCTCAGGGAGAGACTGTCCCTTCACTGCTCATAAACATTTGTAGTATCATAAAGCACAATCTCATACAAGATGTCGGGATAGTATTAGAGTGGTTAAATTATCCCATTTCGTTGCTTTATGAATTCGCTGTTGTATCTGAGACTAGTATATTCTCCCTGCCTGCCTGTCTGTAGTGTACCGGTTGGCTCGGGGAAGTCATGAAACAACCAAGATACAATTAAATTATGTATATTGTTTCAGTTAGGTCGTGGGCATAAGACCCTGATGATAGCTCATATTATGTTAACGTTGTTGAGCCATTACTGGCCTGGCTACCTCGTAGTGAAGCCTGTTGCAACAGAAGTCGCCGATATAGGTGATGTTAGGCGATTAAGAAGATCACACAGTCTTCTGTTCCAAGCTCTTAAGTAGAAATGGTAAGTAGGCACTCGAACTGGGCACTCGAACCGAGCATTCGAACTGAGAACTCGAACCCCAAAAGTAGGGGTTATTGGAAGCACCAAATATGTTTAGTTGCTAATGGCGGACAGGGACCACTTAGGGCGATTTATTCAACTTGTCCTGTGATATTTAGGGCACCGAAAATTAATAATCGTTGGCTCCTATCTCGCTCCTATTTCGCAAGGCAGGTAAGCTGTCGAAACGTAGTTTGGCAATTCACCGCCCGGCATAGAGCTTGCCGCTTCTCATTGAATCGACGATCGATTACAAAAATCGATAATCGATTATTGATTTAAATATTTAAATTAAATAAATTCACGCTACAGTAGGTGTTTTCCTGCAGTCTAGCGGTTTACAGTAGTATTTTTATAGTTTCTAGTAGTTACTCATAGTTCATTGTATAGTAAAATTGCCTGTATATACCTACCCAACGACGTTTAATTATTTAAACATATTGATATAAAACTTTAATGTAAACCAACCCTGCTTTGTGAATTTAAAAAAAAATGTTTAAATTCTATTAATTCTAAATCTATTATTTAAAAATTCTCAAAGCAAGGTTTGTTTACATGAAATTCTTATTTATATAATTAAACGTAGTTCGAGGAATTTTAAAAAATAACTACTGTAATGCATTCTGGATATTTCTTTCTATTTATATTTTTATGGATATTTCTTTCTATTTTCTTTCTATTTATATTTCTATTTCTTTCTATATTTATATTTATTTCTGGATATTTCGTAAAAATTTTAATTCATATAGGTACATCATCAACATCTTTATATACGTATATACCTACTCATAATGTATACAGAAGCAGAGACAAACAACATATCGTTTACATTTTAAAAGCAAAGATTAAAATTCATTTGAGAATCCCTCTGCATAAACCTTAAAACTAATGTGCTGCGATAAACACGTTGATAAGACCTCGACTTTTTAAAGCTAGTGCCCTTCTTAGAATATTCTGTGCAGTGTGAATGCGTTTTTTTGTTTGCGCGATAAAACGGAGGCGTGAGAATATTTGTGTGAATTTACGTAAAAATACGGCTTGTATTTTAATCTGCATGCCATGCGAATTAATTACCGGGGAATAATCTACGTCCTTAAAATCTTTGAACAAATTTGGTGCTAATAAAGTTTGTCGGAATTTACATTTAAGTTTACACATATAAGTACAATTACTTGATTATCATATCAAATTAAGCTGCAATTTACCTACAACTTTAATTACAGTAGTTTAAAAAACATTGAAAGAGATTCGTGCATAATAAAAACCTCCCATTTTTTTGCAGCTTCCTTACAGCAGATGTCACTTCCGTGGAAACTATCGGTAACTGTTTTTTTGTTGTCAAAAAACTTAATTTGTAAGTTAAATAAATTAATATCAAAACATAAGTATTTAAAAAATCATATCATAATGAAAATCTACACTTCCTTAAATATTAATGAACTATAATGTTTTATGTGACCGCCACGTTGGGTTAATGGCGTGGTCGTTGGACTCGAGGGCCAGTGGTCGTGGGTTCGATCTCACTTGAGACAAACAACTTTGTACAATTTGGGCTCGGTCTGTAATTCCCATAGCACATGATAAAGTCCTAGTTTGAGATTAGATAAGTGTATGTATATGTACCTTTAAATGTAACATTTATTATTTTTATTTTAGGGTGATTAGTTATAGTGATTACAGTTTTCGATTTAATTTGTAAAGAAAATACTGATCAAATTTTACTTTTGCCCGAATTTTCAACGAAACTAAACTCAGCAGAAATCACGAAACTGACACCAAGACAAGACAGCGAAGGAACGTTCAGAAATCTAACCACGGAGGAAGTGGGCGTTTTAACCTCGGCACAGATCGTCAGCCAGATACGACACGGGGGTAATAATTAAAAGCTCTGACATGGCAATAAAACAGAACGAGACCTACTTTCAGAACGACAGTGGAATTCTTCGCGTTCTCAAATCGAAGTCTCGAACGTTTTTGCTCTGGTTTCAACAGTAGTTTTATTATGTACCCATAGTCTAAATAACAAGTTCTATTATCTACCAGTGAGAATATCATAAAAATGCGAACTTTTCATTCATGAATATTATTTAAATTAATTCTAAAGCGACTTTCAATTAAATGAATTACTTAAATAACGATTGAAAATACCTAAAAATTATGTCAGTTGTTAGTCTGTATACCTACCTATATATGTACGGAAACATGACAGGTCGCAATCTTGATCAATTGAATTAGTTTTGGTTTTAATCTCGTTGTACATTAGCAGAATAGATTACTATTGAAATCCAGAATGATACATCAATTAGATAAATAGTTTTAAGCAGCCATTTTGAGTAGTCATAATATATCGGAACCTATATCACAATTTATAAAAAAAAAATTATAACGTATAGAAACTGGTCGGTCTTTGCCATATACTTAAAGGTCGCGTTAACGTCAGCCATGTATAAAATAAATGTGAAACAAAACATTTTGAGCTAGCCTAGAGTTCTTAATGCCCAAAAGGTTGAAATAAATTAGTATGAGTATATTATTTAAACGAGAACATATCTAATATAGGCAGAAAATTTAAAGCTAACAAAAATAATTTCTATGGCGACCATTCAGCAAAGAGAATAGCTACGCTAAGGCCATTCGGTAGTAGTATTTTTGTTATTAAATATTAAAGGCAACGATACAGACAGCTTCATACAGGCAAATCTTATATTAAATAAAATATAGCAATGAAATTGAATCTTAAGCACTTCCTTCCACACAGTGTTTCTGCCAGTGTCGAGGTAGGAAGAACACATGAAATAAACGCTATCATAACCGAAACAAGTAAACTTTAAACAAACCTTCTATGAAAAGAGATTTCATGTGAAAAGTGCCGTCATTTAAATGTTTACTTTTTTTCTTCAAATGGTTTTACAAGGTGCGGCCTTTTGGTATTTACCAACCATGTTTGTCTTCTTATTTTAAGGTCTTCTAATAAAAATTGTGTAACATTGTTAAAATTCTTGCCTTTTTCTGCCATTCTACTTTCGAAAAACTACCTAATAAAAGTAAAACTAGTTAAAACAAGTTGACATGAAGTAAAAAATATTAATAGGTAGAGAAAAATGTATATGAAGTGGTAATTTGTTCGGATAGACATTCGATATTTGAAATTTATCATGTACCGTATGGTTCACAAACTCATTTATTATCCTCGTAAATTACAATACATACACATTTTTCTCTCTTACGTTATGTTACTTATACCCATCTAATTATATTTGAGTAAGTAGTGAGTGCATATGATGTTTGCTTAGAAAATTAACGGAAAGTAATTTTTAAAGAACTGAAATATCTTTTGTTGCCTGGATCCTAATTTAATATTCACAAAAGGTAAGACAATTTATTCAAAACATTATCAGCACCAAATTCATTTTGAAACGAACCTTTCGCTATCTCGAACTGCGGTCAGACGATATTCCTATTGTTTCCCATAACGTATGGGATACGTTAATATTGTCCACTCTATTATGTACGAAGGGTTTCGTGCTAAACAATGGTATTCTAAAAGAAGCCGCTGCCCTCCCTTTAAAGGATGGGACACAACCTTTTGATTCGTTCCATTAATACGGTGAGATCTAATTTGTTATTAAATGGGTCATTATTCCCTTATTTGGATTCCGACGGAGGGTGGTCTTTGGAATCCAATGAATTTTAACTTCTGCCATGGAAATGTTAAATATTTAAAAAAGGGGTTGTAACGCTTCCGTTTCTTTATCTTTTTTGGGTATTTTATGTGTTCAAATAAATTTAACTTAAAACGATGTGAATTTTAAAGTAGATTTTGCATTTCTATTTACAAAGTTAGAATATTTTATGTTACCACGACGTTTTTTATGACGGCCTCAAAGAATAGTGGGTAGACTCGGTAGTACATCTACTTTCGAAGCTCGTGGTCGCGGGTTCGAATCCCGCCCAAGGAAAAAAAAAATTTGAGCAAATTATGTTTGTGTTGTGTCTGGATATAATTTATCTATGTATGTATGTACGAGTATGAGCTGTCCGACACCTATAGTACAAGCTATGCCTAGTTTGGGATCAGATAATGGAAAATTATTATGTAAAAATAACAAAGGTATAGGTAATTTAAAACTAAATTAGTTCCAATTATGAAAACTCATTATGTCTTAATATGTCAGCTTTGTAACTTAATCACGTCGTCGTAGGAACCCTATTAACTGAACCGATTTCTATTAAAATTTATAAGCAAATAGTTCATGAAACAAAAGTAGAATTAAGAATTTTTTAACGGGCTTATTATTGGACTTCTAGAATTGCAGATATTTCTATTAGTAAATTAATCTTATCTGACACAGCATTTATTCAAAATATATAAGCATATTAATTACTGTTTGCAAGCATACCTAATTATAAATGGGTAATACTCGTATCAATAATATGGCTACAAAGAATCGTATATATTTAACTGAATGCTTTACTGTACCAAAATTACAATTTGTGTACAAAGACGGACTTATCCCACTTAGGAAACTCTTACAGTCAGACTTAGAGTAACTTAAAGGACCTACATTTGTGTACTATGCATTAAGCAGAGTACTCAAAGAATATTGAGAAAGAAGACAGTCGAATAGGTATAAAGTGCAATAAACATGTCGTGAAATCTTAGTGATATAAGTCAGCATAATTAAAGGTTTTTTAACAAACAGACTATAAATTACATTAAAATATGTACTTATAACTATAATCGTCATCATCAGCAGCAGTTCCAGATATGGAACTTCGCGATCAGTAGGCAAAATTGCTTTCAGGTCGCGATAGATTGTCTAACTTACAGCCATGAAGATAACAAAAAAATGCTTGCGCCACAAATTGCTATTATTAGACGTAGCACACGCTTGTTTATTTTTACAAATGCCCGTCAACTTAGCTGAACCATTTGAAGGCGAATTCATTAAGTATTAAGTATTGCTATATAAATAATACAGATAATACAGGAGGGGCAGATAGACAGGAGAGGAAGGGACATTGGGAAGGAGGTAGATATTTATTTACACATCTGCGGTTGAGGCTCTGACTACTACATTCCCCATTTTACTATTGTCTTTTATTTTTTTTGTTTATCGTTTTGTTTTAACCATGTCAAAGGCTAGGTCATACTTATAATAAACGACATCACTATTTATTTCAGTGCTCTGCGCGTACGAAGTCAAGGGCATAGCTAGTATTATATAAAACATAAACAACAGCTTATAAATAGTTCACTGCTGGACCAGGTCTCGTCCAGAATAATGGAAAGTTATTAAGTGCCTTAATCACCACACTGAGAAGACTGGTTGGGAGCCGCAGTATAGTTTAATGCACCTAGACGATGCTGCTGCTCACACCTGGATTTATGATTTAGTCGCCTTGTACGACATCCACAGAAAGACTGGAAGCAGTGATGTTCGAATACGGCTGCCACACTGAAAGATATGATGACATAATTTGGGGACTTGTAATCGACATTGATTTATATTTGCATTAATATTTATTTTGTACTTAATTTGGCTGTAAGTCCTCAAAGTAGATAAATAAAAATAATAAATATTTTTTTATTAAAAATACCTTTCATTGCAACTTATCTTTATAATCAGACGATCTAAATATTATGTACGATTAAAGGCATTAATGTACAAATGAAATCATCTGATTTTGTAAGTAAATGTTCTTTGCATGCAGTGCCCTAGTCGCCACATAAACGTTATCGCGGCCGCATCGTACGGAGATTAAGGCTGCGGCGGGAGGCGAATGCATCGTCATGCCTCCGTATGTGTGGTCTAAATCACACACTTATGTAATTGAGAACCTAATTTTAAAACATTTTTAAGATCTGTTACTACTTCTGTTAGATCGTTTTATCGACGTAAGCATTGTATTTTCATCATCGATAGAAGCCTCTGTAGCTAGTACTTAGAATCCGAGCTCTAGCCGAACTGTGTGTCTCTTTTCTCTATAAGCCTCTACAATGTCCATTATTCCTCTTTAATTCTCTGCCTCGTCCTGTTTCACTTGCTATCTGTCCCTTTTTCAAGTCTCGTTAACCATAATTGTCTAGTATCACTTATTTATATTCTTTCGAATGGACTAAACTATCTCATATTATTTAAAAATATTATATATCGCTTATGATTCTCACTTAAACCCCATTCTTAAGATGCTCTAAGCCTCAGGGACTGGACAAAATAAAAATGAGCAGTCTCCTTGTTGGCTTATCGGAATAGATTACTTTTTTCCGAAATGTCCTCAAGGGGAGTTCCTATACCACTAAGGATTTATATTTTCTTTATAATTTATCAAATCCTAGAGAGGTTCGTTACGGAATTTTTAACGTTTTCAGCAACATTGTTAAAGAACCAAGTTAAATTGTAAAAATTCCTTACGACTTTTTAGCCCGACGAATTGTTTTTGTTCTTTTCTTGTATTTTTTCGTATGGCACGTATAGACTTTGCGTGTGGGCGAGTTAAAACATAATAACCACCCATTTTACGAATGCCTTCGACATTGCCTACCGCACACCGTGAGCAGTCACATTTTGAAGTATCAACTCTAAACGCTGTGGTTATTTTTAATACCGCTCGTGTTTGGGCGTTCATTGTTTTCTTTGAGACATATTTATTTTTGTGGTCACAGCTTATTTTCGCTTCGAGTATTGTTTTAACTACTCTTCTTATTGTTTTGTTAACATCTTTCGTTTTTAAACATTAATAGTATTTGTTGCTACTACATACTACATTATATCCTTTGTTTTTCTTAAAATCATTTTATGTCAATTTGAAATCTTTCACAAAAGAGCTAAGAATTTGCAATAGAAAGGAACACACAAATAGAACCTTTCCAACTTTAAATATCAAAACAGTTTTTATAGAACCATATGTTGATAGAAACATGATAGCTTCATTTGTATCAAGCCTTTTGTACACTATTAGAATCATTATAATTCGCGACGGGGAACCGAATTCGGGTTTGTCTATTAGTCCTAACAAAGGGACCTACTAAATTGTTTTAATGGACCCGTAGAATTTGAAAGTCATTAAGTATTGTTGGCAGTGAAACCTATCATCCCTCGGAGTAACACCTGGTTTCAAATTAGATTCTTATCATGAGTGTATTTAATTAAGTGTAAAAGTGTTTGCCATGTGTGTTCTGAAATATAATTATGATGATGAACCAATATATTTTTCTTTGCCGTCGTTTAGCATAAATGATGTACAATTTATATGTTAGTGATTGGAGAAATTTTTGTTTACGTTCAAATATCTCAAAAACCTTCTCTTAAGACGTTACTCTTTTAATTTTTCCTTTTTTGACTACATTTTAGCACGATACAAAATTAAATATAATTATCTAAGTAAGTGCTAGGTACAAACCCAAAAACTGACGGTCCAGATCAAGAAAATATTATTAGAACTTATTATATTATTTATTTTTATCTCAATAGGGTTATTAGATACTAGTCATATACAATTCGGGAATATTTTAAAGAAATAGTTTATAAGTGTAATGAACTAATAAAAAGCCAAATCATATTTTGCACTGTTATGAATCACTACAACTCTGTTCACATACAAATGGGCTTACATTTCTGTGGACATTACTGTAATTTATATATTGTAATTTTTGTTAAATAAAGAATAAAAAAAATATGTTTCATTTAATTCTTGCCGCGCAAGTAATTTGAAACGTTAATCAGAATCCGTGATGTCATAATGTTCATAAACAAGGAATAGGTGTGGAAAGCAAACGTGAACTAGGTACACTGTCTTTAAGAAACCAAATACTTGTTTACAAACAGCGTGACGTCACGATGTTCGTTAGACTGCAGTTAAGTGGAACGTTATGGCACCCAATTTTAAAATCGTGACAAATATTTCAAATTACCTACTAGCAGTTTTTTTATATGTCTAACTATAATGAACATTTAAACCCTTTTTTGTAAATTGTCAAATACCCTATTCTGCCTCTAGTTGCCTTAACTAATGCCTTAAACATTAAAGACCATAGTACAAGTTGCCGTGCGGAAACTTTCACACAGATTTATCAAATTAAGTATTATTTAGCGGCAGAGGCTCCATCACTTCGCAAACCGCTGCGCTGTCCCTAATCACATCAGGCGGTTTCATTTTCTACTCGGTAATTTGTTATTATGACGTTTCATGGTATTTATGGTAAGAGATATCGAGGATTTCTAATTTCATCTCTTGATATTTGGATTTGGTAGTTATTACTTTCATTTAAGCCTTCTTTGGTAACGCATATTGGGGAAGTATTGTGATATTAACTATGATTTTCAACATTGGATGTCAACACGTTAATTATGAAGAATATAAGTAAATTAAATAATACTTTAGATAATGACAATGATGTCTAAAATTAAACTTACAGGTTCTCTTAAAAAAACTGTTAAATAATATAACTAAGGAATTAAAAATAAACAGTAGTCTGCAAAGTTACACTTAAAAACAACGATAAAGCTCAGTGAACGAGAAGCAGTTATCCGCTGTAGTAATAAAATATTTAAAGCATTTTACGCAAACTGTACTTTAATATGTTGCCTTGTATGTTAGCAGTAGCATTACAAGCTCTGAAGGCTGTACAAAGACTTAGAGCGGGCTTACTGTTTCCTTTGGAGAGAACCAGTGGACGGCGAAATTGCCTCAAGTCAGGTAAGCCGGTTTCTTTGAGAGATACGAGAGACTTTGTACTACTGACAGAAGATTGGCGAGGTCATAGAATTGGAGGAGATAAATATTCTTGGATAGATTTTTATCCTTCAACACATCTGAGTTGGATATATATTGGCTTGATTTTCTAAAGGTGGAAAGGTACATTTTCGATGAATAGAGGATATTTGTCAATCAGATTTGTGTATTTAGGACTTGTGTTCAATAAATACATATGCTTGTAGATATTGGCAATCACGAAGACTTCGTGTACGACGCTAACCTCACAAGATTTTTAAAGTAGAACTAACGCAAATGAAAGTAAATGGTTTTCATACTGAACATATACAATCTGATCACTACTAACTTAAGAACTATTATGGAAACTAATACTGAGGCTAAAAATGGTGCAACTAAATAACCAACATATTCCCTTAAAGGATTTAGCAAATAAAATCGGAAGTTAAATGGAGTAGTAAGACCAAGTAATATCGCCTACGCGCCCGTATCCGATATCAGGCTGATTCCGTAAAGGAACATAGCCAACGTAACTATTCTGACGTGGGAAAAACAAATATCGAACACTATTGGAAGTGGATGTCGAAACGGCGAGGGATTGCAAATGAAAATCTATCCGTATTTGGCTTGCCAGCTTGCAAGCATTCTATTTCAAATACGAATAGAGAAATCGTTACAATTTATCTTTTAAATATTTATTACGCAGTAAAACGAAACAGTAAAAAAACATTCAAATCAGCATTCAGAAAACTGCATCATATCTTCACATCGTCTATTCTACAATATTTAAAGACTTAAGTCTTTAACCAGTGCGTCCTGCCTGTCATGATTACGGCGCGGAAACGTGGACACTGACGGTGGGCCTGATCCACAAGTTTCAAGTCGCTCAGCGAGCTATGGAGAGGGCTATGCTCGGGATTATTCTTAATGAAGAGATCCGACGAAGAACGAAAGGGACCGACATAGCCGAAAGGATTAGCAAGCTGAAGAGGCAGTGGGCGGGCTACATTTGTCGCAGAACCGACGGCCGCTTGAGCAGACGAGTTCTGGAGTGAAAACCGTGGATCGGCAAGAGCAGGGTGGGTGGAACGCCCCACCGCCAGATGGACCGACAACCTGAAGAAGGTGGCCGGAAGCGGCTAGATGCGGAGGGCGGAGGACCGGGTGTGGTGGCGTTCATTGGGGAAGACCTATGTCCAGCAGTGGACGTGGCCGTTAGACGTCTAACGGCTGATATGATGATGATAAATCAAAAAACACTAGCTGTATGTATCAGACTGATTAAATACATAAAATGAAACACAATTAGTGGTAATGTGTTTGATAAATCTATTTTCCTTATCTTTATAATTTTATAGATCTCAATCGGTTTTAGATGAACTTTTAAAAGCTAAGCGAAAAAACTCCAGATTATAGTGGGATTTGAGTTGTTGAGTTTGTAAAGTTGTATGTTGAAAATAATAAGACAACACAAAGATTGTAAATATAAAAATTTCAGAATAATAATTGTAATACTGGTGTCTATTACTTAATCGAACGACAAGGACAATAAAGAACACTTCAAATAAGGGGTTAATGTCTCAAACTCCTTTTGTTACTTGAAGATAATTGGAGAACCTGATTCAACTATCAAGATTCTAAACAATGTGACGAACTACTCGAGATCAACAAGCTTGCCAATAGAGGAGGAGGAGACACATTGATCACATCACTACCTATATCTATATTTTAAATATGCAATATCTGTCTGTCTGTCTGCATATAAAATAAAGAACCATTATAAAAATTATGATAATTATTTCTTCCTTAATACTTAGAGGATTCCTTGAAGCTCGAAACACACAGAAAGCAAATACGTGGCGGAGGCGTGTTACGGTTTTTTTGTATTGTTCGATTTAATATGAGACACTTCACACAATGTACCGCCGCGGGAAGCGGGATTTTATATGAAGTGTACCGCTACGGCCACGCCTCCGCCACGCATTCGCCTTGTGTGTGTTTCGGGCATAAATGAGCTGTTCATGTATGAATCTTCTACCTACTTTGTAAGAAACCGGTGCAGTAACATAACTCTTGATTTTCGTGGTGGCAGCCATTACGGAAGCAGTGCAAGGTTATAGAGTTTATTCAGTTTTAGTGATATTTAGTGTATAATGATCACCACAGCACTCCTTAATGTTTGTGTATAGAACTAATTTATTGATTGTTTAAATAACTTCGTGAAACTGCACTTCTGTAACTCTACTGCTTCCCTGAAGGAATCCACGGGGGCAGATTAAATGTTAATAATGATGCTATCCTTAGATATGAGCGACACTCCATCGGTGCTATAGTGGCACAACATATAGCTTTATCCGTCATATACAATTGACACTAGCAAATTCCTAAGAGAGACCATTTTAGGGAGAATAAGAACATCACTCTTAAGCGAACGTAACAGCAGGTCAAAGCTAGTTTATAGATCAAACAATACAACGTCAAAGTGACTACCATTAATTTTAGTTACGAAAATAAGTTAGGACCCCCACATGTCAACGCCTTTTCCGTGAAACTATAAACGAAAGTGAGTTCCATTATTCATTAGTAATCGAAGTTATTATGAAAATTATGTTGTAGGAATTAGTACCATATACCGCTTCACTGAAAATAGGCATACATTTTAAAGTTATTATTGATTCGTCGTCTAATTATAACACTGTTTGTGGCGATGATAAATGAGTAGAGTTCTTTTAATTTTATCGATTTATCTATTAATATTACTAACTAATGTACTGACTATTCTAATGGTCACTCGATAATAAGGAGTGAGATTGCTACTAACGTATATTAAAATATTAATACCAACATTTCAGTTTTAGATGAAAATTATGATAGAGAAGGAGTCAATAGAAACAATTTGACCAGAAGGGTGGAAACTATTGATTGTAATTCACAATCTTATGTTAGTGTTATCATTTTTATTTACGTGAGTAGCAAACACTGCACCTCAATCGATATTATCGTCTATAATGTTCCAAAGAACTAAACATTGCCACATCCACTACCCGTGTTGCTTCAGAGAGTCTGTGATCGATACAATAAGTGAGATTCTTTATTTCACTTGTCAACTACAAATCTTCCGGACCCACCCATGTCTGCCATGTGTCGAATACTCACATGTTACGATCCGCCCGACATAAAATTACATGTATACTGTTCTGCTCCTTAAGCCTTAAGAGTTAAGCGGGAATACGAACTACGAAACCTTGATCTTAACTTCACACTACCCTAAATTTTATGATATTTTGAAACATTTATTTCAAAAACTAAGTCTTAAAAGTTTAGTTAAAAAAAGTATCTAGTGGTTATGTACTATAGAGAATGCAAGCAAATAATTAAAATTTTGCTTCTTCCGTAGATAATATCACAAATTAAAAAGTGGTGGTAGTTTACTGAAACGCACAGAAAAGGACTATTCCTAAGTTTAAACTCAAAAAAAAAATGTAAACTTATATTTAGAGGTATGTAGTAAACCAGAAATCCGTTTTGATCGTAATCATAAATACCAGATAATCCACTCGCTTCTAAATACTGAAAACAAATTCATTACAACTGTATAATATTATTCTATATTCGAGCAGTCACTTATAATTCGAACCATTAATGACTAAATTAGTATGACGTTGCCCACCTAAGTATAAATAGGTGCAATCGATGAAACAATACGATCCAATCCAGTGAGAACAATAACGCATATACTCAAGTAGGTAGGATATGTGACTAGACTGGCCCTTTACATTGTCTATGGTGTAAATAGACATTTGAAATCATTGAACCAGTTAAAGCATTTATGTAGTATTTGGAAAAGCGATCAAAAGACAATTCGTATAAATATTTTATTAAGAATAGGTTCGACCACAACTCAGTGTTTGACAAATAAGTGCTGCAGATTTTTTTAAACACTTAATGTACGAGTATATATCTATTATCATAACTAATTTCTTTCATAAATCAGCTAATAAATGGAACGAATAAAAAGCGCTGAATGAATTTCGATAAAATTTATATAGGACCACCTCTGAAGTATGACCTACCATACAAGATATGAACCTTCAAAATCCATTCAGAATTGGCGGAGTAATCGCGTAACAAACATACAAAAAAAACCGTCGAATGAGAACCTCCTCCTTTTTTGAAGTCGGTTGAAAAAAGAAGTGACGTAATAGTACGAACCTTTATTATCTTTCTGTTTTGTAAATAGTATTTCTGGATAAAAAATAATATGAAACTAACCTACCTAAATAGGTACTACAGAGTAGTGTCCAACTACCCAGAACGTTTTCTTAATTATTTCTTTCTAAATCATTCATGACTAACCAAAGGCTTTTAATATTTAAGTACTGTGGTTTAACCAGAGTTAATATTTAATGCTCACTGTAGTTATGTATGTTCTAACAATAAAACAACTATTGGTATGACAACATCAACTGTTTTTTCAGACTCCCAAATATAAATTTGAATGGCAGAAGCTAAGAATAGGATACCGAACCCCTATCATGTCAAAATGTTAAAGGCAAACAGTTTTTCCCTCCTGTCACCCTTCAAATGCCACTTTGATCTTTTTAATGTCTCAAGAAATAAAATTTCACATGGGAACCACTGAAGAAAGAGTGGTAAAGTATCTTTAATTAGTGTTATAATTTATTAATTTTTGTTTAATTTATTATGATCAGTAATTTTATTGTTTTGTAGGAAAATTTATGTTATGACATATCTCATTTGTTTCAACTTTTAAGACACTTGTTCTCTAGTAGCTGTAAGCATAGTTAAAACAAGATTCATTTTGACTTATTCTTTTACTAAATTATAATATTTATTTACCGCTAATCATTAAACGCTTTTAAATATTTAGGAAAATCTAGACGATTTCTTGGTTCGAGTTTTTTAAATATACTACGCATTGGTCCCGGAAAGGTAGGCAGAGACGACGTATCGCAAAGCGACTTTTCTTCGGTCGCTTTTCGCCCCGTAGTGGCTGGCGTAATATGTGGCGAACAACATCGCTGCCCCCGTATTGAAACATATTGTGGTAGGTACCACAAATAGCTAGGGAAATAATTGTTCACCTCATCAGAGCGCCGCATGACCCGGTAAGGCTAATAGTGCCCGGTGTTCCCCCAGCTCCACTAGGTCTTCCTAAATAAAATATATACTCATGCAACAATAACTTTTAATCCTTTAGTACATCAGCGTCTACTAATAAATAAAGCCTCCTTCAATGCTAACCCCTACAACCTAGTTTCGAAGAGCAGATACCATACCTACAAATGTAGTAGAGTCGGAAATATATTATAAAAAACGTATTAACTTATCAAGCTCCTTTTTGACGTCGTCTGTTCATTTGTCAAGATTTCGTATTTCCTGCTTTCTAATTCGCTTACAATTCGTATAAAACATTATAAGATATAAAACTTCACAAATTCTCCAAAATTCTTCACGTCGTCAGCATTCAATTATTAGCGAAAACGAGCTTCAAATTCTGCGGGGACGTACATATTTGCTCCACTCCTTCTCAACATTATACCTGTTTTAAACGTCATTAAAACGAAACTAGATCACATAAGTATGCTCAGTTTCCAAGCAAGCATAAGTGGGAGTAATTTTGCCGATCGGCAATCACGTATAACGACTTCGAATGACTGGCTCCGTGTGACATGTACCCAAAGGTTGCTTTGTGAATAATTGAACAGCAACTGTGGTGCTACCAAGGGAACTCTTTAAATTTAAAAAAAAACCTTTGTAGGTACAAAATTGGTTATTTATATTTTATAGTAATTTGATAGTTTGTACCATTTGTTTTCTGACTTGGTCAATCAATACATGAATTAAAGCAAGTCTCAAACCAATTATAAAGAAGTTAGAACATATGGTAAATGAAGAACTTGCCTAAGACTTCAATGGTATATTACAAGTTATTAACTATGGAAAAAGAAAAAATAACATACCTTATAAAAACGTATGGAAAATAAATTTCAGGCGAATTTCAATGGTAACTCTTCACTAATGCACTGAGCTGTAGAAATGAAATGTCACTCCATGCTACTTTACCCTATCTAGCTGTTTAATGAGGTACGGCTCTAAAGATCAACATGTAACCTACGTAATCAATTGTTATATCCGATTGATGTCTAAGGTTCTTACGTAATTTACTGGATATAGCACACGATAATTTATATGCAATTTATATTATAGGCTGTCTTTCTAAATCGTCTATTGACATTATACCTTCTTTATTGCACACTGCTATAGGTACGCAATCTTTGGCATGCAGTAGCGAAAACTAATACGCTACTTGAGTAGGTATTGAAAACACATCAAGTTTTAACGAAAAATGATTACCTATCACCGCACCATGATAACGGCGTAAAGAGATTGTGTATAATAATATTATAATGCCATCAAAATTAACAACAAATACAAACAGGAATAAAATACAAAATCAGCAGTGAAGGCAGTAAGGCTGAGACTGTGGTAACCATACACGTAGAAAAGAATAGGTAAAAATTTAAACTGTGACTCTTTGCGCATGCCAATAATTGGAAGAACAGACAGATAAGGTATGATAATAAATATGTGGATTATGCTGAATCTAATAATAATAAAAAAAAAATTCATTTCCTATAAATCGTCATGACAATGATCACAATTAAATCAAAATAACTGTGAAATAAACACTTCAACGATAACATCAATTGTATTGTTTATTACCATTCTCACTGGTCGTTAAACATGAAATCTATACGAAATGCGCGTAACAGGCTCATAAAGGGCGGAACGAATATGTGTTTTGATTGATTCAGGTGCACTTACATAAGTATGTGGGAGGAATAATTTGTAACTTGCGCTCCTGGGGATCTAAGAAAGTATTCATTCTTCAATAGTCATAATATGGGTAAGCACGTAAATATGAGCAACAAAAATGTATGTCTTAAAAATGAAAATTAATAAAGGCAGCTTACCGGACAAAAATAGTTCAAATAAGAGGCTATTGTCGCTCATGGTGTCATAGTTGGTTCCAAAATAATATTAATAATGAACACTGAAACCTTTGGATTACTGAGTGCCAGAACTCAAGATTATAATAATTCGTTACCATCCTATGAATACGGATCAATTCACATATTCAAAATAGAACACAATAATACAATTCGGGACAGAAATAGAAACAGGTAAGAAGATGTTACATTTTCACCTTAACTAGCACACTGGAAGAAGATGCAGCTATTTTATAGCTTAAGGCTGCATATTTCGCCACAGTGTTAGTTTGGACTGCACCAGAGTTCTAAACAACAGTAAAACTTAAAGACTGATCATTCGCAACACACAGTAACATAGCAAATAAAGAAAACCATTATTTCATATCAGTATGTATAATTTACGGATAAGTATTTTTTAAAAAAAATTCTTATCCTCTCTAACTTGTCGTTAGAACATCAATATCATCCATACTGTACAGCAATCCCGCTACAGTATTATGTCAAGTCATCTTGAGCCTCCGTCGGGACAGGTTTACATTATTCAAATGCGTACGTTTCGACCTCAACATAATCACATTAAAAAGTCTCTAAAACATTCTTCCTAGTTTCTAACGCTTTAGGAATAAGAACTAAAATAAAACAACTAATGACTTTGATGACTGAAAATTGGTTATTTAACTTTGCACGGTCATGGCCGGTATTCAAAACAGACCTTAGCCATGTTGAAACACAAAACATTAGCAAGAGAGTAATGCTTCGCTTATGGTAATATTCACTTATGCTCTGACTTCAGTCTGATCTATAAAGCTGCAGTCTAACTAATCGAGTTCCTATAAAAGTCTACTTTAATTCTATGGAAATTATTTTTCTTAGGTGATAGAAGTATAATCAAAGGTAGCAAATAATCAGTTATATCCAGGTGAGAATTGATAAAATAAATAAATATAAATATGTGGGAACATTTCACACACGGCCACCTGATCCCAAACTAGGCAGAGCCTGTAATATGGGTATCAGGCAGCTGATATACATACATAAATACATAATATAATATATAAATAACATCCAGTCACAAGGCAAACACAAGTGCTCATCACACGAATGTTTGCCTTGGGCGGGGTTCGAACTCGCGACCCCGAGATTCGCAGGCAGGTGTACTACCGACTAGGCTACGGGGCCGACAAGATAAGATAAGACTAAGTAATAAAGACCAGATGAGAATGTGACATGAAGTAGACGTTTCAAGATATAACATGAAGTTTCAAAGTGGAATGACAACACGAAGAAGGCTACTGATATTTACTGGAAACAATAACATGAAGACCGAAACTTTGGAAATACTATTGGTAGTCCCCGTAATATTATGTAAATTAATATCAATTGTTAACAACCAGAAAACAAACTTCAGCAAAGAGAAAAAGCCACACATTTTAAAGACTACTGATTTATTGACGAAATGCTATTTATAGAAATCTAAGTAAACAGTTGTAATGGTAGGGCACATTAGTCAAATACAACTTATCTCCGAAAATCCGATTAAATACAATTAAAAAATCGTGAACAGTAAAATGCCTTCATTAACGGCATTGCTCATGCTGTTTATTTGAATTCAAAGTCAAAATGTTTTTATCGACCGATACAAAATTCCAATACAGACGTAAACTAGATAAGTCCCGGTTTAAACGCCGTTTAGTCTGTAGATTAGTCGACCAATGGTAGAATACGAGTAGTTAAATAAGGAAATCTAAACTGGTTTCAAATAATCTCCATCTGCTACTTAAAAGATTCAGGCTTAATTACCCGAATGGTTTGGACTATATTCTTAGTTGATAATTTCCATTGCACTTTAGTTTTTATTGTTAATTACATGTAACTATAATACATACAGGGGACTAATTCGAAAACTCAGAGCTAGCTATGGAAAAAGCTAAGAGACAGGATCCGAAATGTGGTGATCCGCCAGAGAGTGGAGTGGTTATAACTATTGGAGAACCGATATAACCGAATTCTCAAATGGAGACCACAAATTTGCAGGCGTAGTGTGATACACTCCTAGAGTACGAGTAGACTGTGCCAAGATCTGCGTAAGGCGGCTGGTAGTGACTGAATGCGGCGAACCGAAGATCGGATTCAGTGGCGCGCCTTGTATAAGAGGCCTATGTTTAGCAGTGGACTCGTATGGGCTGATGTTGATGATTACATAGATATAAATATGTATTTAAATGATTATTACAATACTTTCACTTTTTAACAGAAGAGGAATCAGGACTACGATTTCGACGCTTAACCATTTATTGTAAAATATAAAACAGAATACTTGATTAAGAAACTACTTTAGTGAGTAAGGATGCAAATGGTAATTTGAGAAGTGGAAAATATTTTATAATACATTTTAGCAAATTGAAATTCTTTTTTGTAAATATTTCTTGATTTTGTAAATATCTCTACCGTATGAGATTGTGGACACAAATACCTTTAAGTTTACAACTTTAAGCCGAACTATTTGAGCTCCACCATGCAAACTTTGCACAATTAGTTAAAGCTTTAAGTGGGACTATAAAATCTTTAGATTACTAGAGGTTTCCCTAAGAAAATGTGACCAGTGTGTATAATGAATAAACTCAAAGGAATGAATAAAATCAATGAAGTTAGTTTAGCATCACTTTTGACTATATCCTTAATTTTTTTCTTTTACTTGGTCACTTGGTAGAACTCTTCTCTCTTAAGAGACAGTTATCAGAACTTTCAGTAAGGTAGTAGGTAAATACCTAAATCTGACTTTTCATCAAATAACTGTAACCAAAACAAAAGTCCTTTCACAAAGTTAAAAATAAATCGTGCGGCCAAGTGAACATTGCTTACTTTGTGAACAAAGCTTATAAATGAAGCAAAAAATCCGAATCTCAAAAGAATGTGTACCATGTTTTTGTCGGCCAATTGAGAAAACCACAAAAAACGTAAACAATAGCTATCGGCGCTTTTAAAAAATATTAAATTCATATTGGATACACGAGACCCGATAAACCGATGACAGTGTTGCCAACCACAGAATACTAATCGAAGGATTTGCCGGCGACCGCAGACGAAAATCGAGAGTCAACTGCGCACACATCATGTGGTTCCGTAAATTACAAATTACTCACATTAAAACAAATATAAGTGAGATCAAACTGAAAATAGACTAAACTAACAAAGATGAAATTTGATAATTTTTTTTTGTTGTAATCTATACTAATATTATAAAGAGGTAAAGTTTGTGAGGTTTTAGCAGGTAACCTCTGGATCTACTGAACCGATTTTGAAAATTCTTTTAACAATAGAAAGCCACGTTATTTGTGAGTATCATCCTACTTCCTACTAATATTATAAATGCGAATATTTGGATGTTTGTTACTCAATCACGCTTCAACTACTGGACGGATCGTGATAAAACTTGGCACACATATAGGTTAGGTCCTGAAATAGGACATAGGATAGTTTTTATCCCGAAAAAACATCCCATTTCTATGGGAAATACATAATAATTTGTGATGTTAAGTTGTCCACGCGGACGACGTCGCGGGCAACAGCTAGTCTATATATTAACCCGAAAAATGAAAATACTTCGTGGTATTCGGAAAAAGGTTACCGCCCATCGAAGTGGGCACGGGTCAGCTAGTTTCTTATAAATACATAGTAAACTACGGTTAAGAAATACTTCGCCCTTAAGGGGAATCATTTATTAAAATCGGGCAATTGAGATAGGTCTGATATTGATATAGACATATATTTACTTATTTAAATTCCCGAGGAATGAAAAGTACAAGTAAGAAATAAGATATTGTGTAAATTGATCACTACAATTGTATATGAACAACAACACAAACACATGCAGAGACAGGCATCAAAATTACAAATTACGAAATACATATTATCGTCTTTTAATGAACGCTAAACTTGCAGAACTCCAAAATCACCACAAATTTTTATCACCATGAAACAAACTACCGACGCAAAAAGTGTACCATTGTTCAGCTTTCACTAAAATATTGTAACAGAGAGTTTTCAATTTAGCTCACCATTTTTCATGACGACAAAAAAAACCTGTGTTCACCGTACAGTTTTTAGGTTATTGCCAAACATTGGCCGATAAAAGATATTTCCTGTTTCATGTTTGGACTGTGGCAGGAACAATAACAAGCCATTTGTTGTGCTGTTTAGGATATATTTATCCTAACGTGAAATCGAAGGTTTAAACTCGGGTCAATATTTATATATGTGTCAAAATTTACAAACAGATTAGAAAATACAGTGAACGTAAGATCGAAAACAGAAACACAATAAAAGAAACAAATCTTGAGAAATGTATAATTATCCGAAATTCCGATCCTAAGGCGTGGCACAACATATACCCGCGGTCACAAACAAGGGCTTGCATTCAAAAATAGGAGCAAGTTATTCTCCTAACCATTATACCTACATAATACGGGAGACGATCAGATAAGTGTTTCACAATGGAACCACGACATAAAGACATCATATCATTCCATGACAATAAATTTAGAAAAGGGCGGTTTGATATAATACTACAAAAGATCGAGGTTTAGGAGCAAACCGAAGATTTTACAACGAATTTAGAATCCACAATTCCCTTTGTGAAATGTTTTGGGAACAAGAGGAGTGATCACAACACAAAAGATATTTATTTTATCATGCAGTTGAAAAATTGCTTTTTATTCACAAAACTAGTCTTAAAAGTTTAACTGTCTAACGTTAGTCACTATAGTTCAGCATATCAGACGGACTAACCCTGGCATCTAGACACATGAACTTTGAAAGTATTAGGTTGTTTCTATACATAAGCTTTCACACGATATGTAGTATGTGTCTTAGTATTAGCAGTGAATAAATAGAATAGCTCTTATACTATAAGAAAGATAGAAAAAATACACACGCTCACGCTCTATCCTAATATCTATTGTATATTTACCTAAACCGAAATCAATTCCGCTAGCCTAAGCTAAGTACTGGACTAGCACTCTAATGAAGATGGTGAAGACATCTGTGTATTGTTTGTTTGCAAAGTTATTTAAGACATGTTTGTAATGCTACATACCCGTACCTTTCGTAGTAGTAATACGAGTATTGCAATGGTTTGGATAATCTGAGCTGTGGGTGACCGTACCCCTTGATTTAGTGAGGCAATACTTCTGATGATGCCACAAAAAATGTCAATGGCCGTAGATACAGTCATAGATACTAAAATATTGTGACGGCATCCCGCTGTGGTTTATTTGCCAAAATGTGGGCATCTTATCAAGATGTGGCATCAACAATCGATGCAGCTGATGTAATGTCATTGTTAAACCTATAAAATGCACACTGCAGTTTGTCTATGTTGCAAAAATAAAAGCAGTATTGACTTGACATCGTCTAAACTAGTAACAATGCATAAGTACTTTATCATTTTTATAGTCGTGGGCAACTTAAAATTATTGCTCCATTCAATTACGGTTTATTATATGTACTTTAGATATTTTTTAAAAGCACATTTGGTGTGCCGGTTAACAATCATCATTGTTGGATAAATGTTTTAATATCTATAAAAATAATACTTTGTATCTAGAACTATATCTGTTATATCAGAAAGCAACAAGAAAATAAAATACCATTTCTTTTTATTATCGTTTAAGTTAACACCACATGAGAGATAATACTAAGAAGCAAACGTGTAAGAATTTCTGCCTAGAGCCTCCGTGATGTCGAGATAAAAAATATTATTTATTATACCTGTCCCGTACACGCGATCTAGACAAATTCAACACGTAACTTGATCAGCCAAGACGTTATGTGTAACTTTTCGGAAGGACACAGACATTTCTTGGTAGTAAAATTAATTTCAAAAGACAAGAACAATATTAAGGCTTAAAATAAAGTTAATAGCGCCGTAGGAGTAGAAGTAGCTACAATCCCTCTCGACACACCACTCAACGAGCTTGAGAGTCGAGCAAAAACTGAATACACGACTCGAGCATACTTCAACGTCGAAAAAAAAAGTACCAGGTGCCAACCAAAAGCGCTCATTGTTCCAGTGAACGAGAAAGATTAATAAATCTTTAGAGAGAGTATATCTGCGGCCGATCTCGCGGGATGCGAGCTTCGGGCCAGGACGCGTTATTGCAAGCCTATTCAGATGCCACAGTTGAGGCCAAACAGCCCCTTTGTGATGACAAAGGTGTCGCGCAAAGAAAAAGGGGCCCTATCGACGATCTACCTTATCAGATCCAGTTCCCTTCCGAGAGGTCTCAATAGGATAGTCTGGAGTTTTGAATGCGACGGATCTAATTCCTCCGGCCACAATAACGTGCACGAATACCAATTTAGTTGGGACATCAAATGCACGAGCAATAAAAGAGTCCCCGCTACATAGGACGTTATCAGACATCAGCGTAATAGCGTTGGGAGTCTGAATGTTGTTTCTTGATAGACCTTTGTAAATTTGAACATTTATTATTATGTATTGTGGTAGGTATTGACATTTTATAGCAACAGTTTTGTTACAATCAGATTGTTTATTCTCTGCAGATGAATTTACTTTTACCTTTATTAACCAGAGACTGTGAAAAGTGTTGTTGAAGCTAGAAACACAATCGAAGCGGTATCATGCTATCATTTAAATAATGAAACATTATTTGAAATTTAAATTGAAATATTATTTTGCACCACAAACAAACTTTTTCGGAAATATGCACAAATACAATTACGAATAATTAGCAGTTTTATTGCAAGGTCAATCAAATTAACCTTAACAAAATTACAGTTAAACTAAGATTTATAAGTAAAACAGCTGTCAATCAAACATTTGCTCATATGAGCGCAAAAAGCAGTGACATACAAAAGATGTAGTACCTCATTACAAACAATTTCCCATTGATCATCCACGCATTTAAAATCGGTAGATTAGCCGAAAGAGACGAGACGTCTACTATGATTGATGTTTGTCCTCCAACCCCACATTCCTCACTCCACGCTTATTAAGTCCAACTTTTTTTGCTTTCTAAAAATCGACAATAAACACAATACCAACAATTGGTTCGATCAAACGGAATATTAAGTTCGCCTGTCATTTTAACTACACGCCTCTCTTACTTCCACAGAAATCTTTCCAAATGAATTTACACCATATTTTTTCTGCGCCAGAGTGTTTTTTTCATCTCAAGTTTCTCATATAGGAAGCGTTGTGAAAGAAAGGTTATTGTCAGTGAAGTTTTATGGGTTATGATTTATGACCGATGACTCCCAACGGGTTCTAGACGCATGATAATCTTATTCAAACTCACCTCTTGTGAATCACAATGCTACCTAAATTAGCTTTGGTATCATATAAGCAGCGATGTTAAGAGGTCCGGCTGAATCGTGTGTGGCTCGCACACAAACGAGGCGTGTTGTCATTTTGTTTATACTGTTGCTTTTTCTGAATCATGATTACCATCCTTTTCACAATGAACAATGACATCTGTTTTCTTGCAACGATTAATGATAGAATAATGAAGTAAAGTGCACCTGTCATGTTTAAATTCAACTTTAGAAGCATTTTAGGCGTGTCCAAATCTATAAAAATAGACGTAGTTTAACAACTTATTACACAACATACAATATTGACTCCTTAGTCAATATGCCCCATAATCATTGAAGCACCTTTGCTTCAATGATTATGGGGCAGGACATGGTTGTGTATACACAAGAACGCCATACCGTGCGGTTCCCGACTTAGAATAGGGCCACCCATAATCTTCCTGTGGGTGTCGTCGTCAAGGCGTCTATGGGATTGCACCAGGGACGAGCTGCAGCGTTCTCCTGTTTATATAAAAATTAAGTACCTATATATTAAAAGTGTGATCACCAACCGCCTGCCAAGCGTGGTTATTATGGCAAATCCCTAAGGGACAGCCCACCAAAAGCGGCATTCTTTTGCGGAGGTTTATATTCATCAGTAAGGTACGAGTACAAGCTTGAAGATCGAAGCATACAAAAATAGATATAGGTTGACAATAAATTTTTACAAAACAAATAAAAACTAAAACTACATACAGGACGCGGCAAACTTTTTTATTTAGACATGGATCCATCTGTCATACAAGACACAGCCACCACGTCTCCTGAGGCTACACAAAAATAAAATAGTGAAAAAAACTGTCCCATTATTGAACCCTTCCATTGTGGTAGTATCAGAGATTAGTCCTCGTAGAAGGGATAAAATCTTAACGATGTGGCACGCTACGGTAGGTAGACTCATTCTTCATATCGAGATGCTTATTGATAAGGATGTAGGAGTCATCTATAAAAGTAGCTTATGGTGTGTGGGGATTACATTTAAGTCCTACATTCAATTTGCCTACGCTACCGCCGTTTGGTTTCTTATTTTTTACAATCAATGAACTCATTTTTGGTAGTTGGTAATTTATTTGACAGCCTACATACGTATTCAAAGAAGCTCTAAGCAATGAAACTTTTAGATACGTATGTATATACTTTTAACCTATAATCGTTACATTAGGTATTTTGGAGGCAATTATGCATATTTGATCATCATAAATGGAATAAGTAAGTATATTTATCAGATACGTAATCGAATCCATGGAATATTTAACATCTTTCACTGTCTCTCTCCCTCCCTCGGCACCATCTTAATTATTTTCTGTGTAAACGGATGTCTTAATTCACCATAAAATTTTCTTTTATGAGGCTTTTTTTCCTTAGTGTTGATTTAGGTGCTACGCCTAATTAGACGGACCATTAAAATAAAATTACAAAATACTGTGGCTCTATTCGGTGCAACGGTCCGCATGATTGCATTCGCCTGTCAACTTATTGGTTATCAGAACACATCCTGCCTTTTAATTGATAACCAATTTGTCAGTATGTATTACCATCTCATTTACTTACCTATTTCTGTAGCTATACCAATGCGCGTTCTCCTCTTCCTATATCAGTTTGAAATATATATTAGTTTGCAGTTGCAGAGTAACTTCGTTCGGCTTCATATTGTAAAATATTTACTGCCTTCTTCGGGTTAATAATTATTAGATGCGTTGATAATAATGACATTATTTTACTTGCGGTTTTGAGAAATTGGCTTTCAAAAAGTTTTCCATGGGTTACAGTTTTATTAATATACACATATATATTTCCAAATAACTATCCACCAGCATCGTGACGGTTCATGCGCGTAAACAAATTTTCGTAACATTTCGTCCAGTGTCCATCAGACAGTTCTTCAACAGCCTGTCGAATTCAGCTAGTGCATCATAAGGCGACAAATACAGTTTTCTAAACAGTTTGAAGTATGTACCATCAAAAGTGTCATCAAAATCATTGAGTGACACTTCCCTTGTTAATAAACAGACCGCAGGCTTAGAGATAACCCCTTTTGCTTTTTTTTTCAAAACTTACTAAGTTTGAAAGTTAAGCCTGGTTTATAATAATTAAAAATACCTACAACTACATTCCAATCAATACACCTCTGAACATCCATTCGGTTTACGTTACTGTACCCAAAAGTTTAACACGATCCAATGTTCAACAAACTCATTTATAGTTGTTCCACAAAATTTTAATTAATTAACTTCAATCACGTAGCAGTTTTGCATGAACTGAAATTTTCAATTTTACTTCACATTTTTTTACAAGGAATTTGTGTAAAACATAGCCTGTTCACCTTTACACACCGGACACAACAACACCAAGTGATTCAAATGCTAACATTAACTGTAGGATGCAGCTGTGGACTCTGCCAGCTAACTTATGACGAGCCTCTGGCGTTGCGACTCAATAAAGTAGTCAATCGAAACTAAACCGTAAATAATGACAGCGGATCCGTGGATCTAAAAATGTGGAAGCTGGATGTGGAGGGCGTAGGACGCGACATGATGGCGCTTAGTGGAGATACCCTATGTTTTGCAATCAACAGGAAGAATGAAAAAGATCATAAATATCACATGATGGTGACAGACAGAGCAGACAGCGAGGCCTAGTGTATATCTCGGTTGAGGTTACCTTAGTCCTAATATTGAATTGCTTGATTAGCGATTCCCGAGAAAATTTAAATCATCTTAGATGGTGGACCTTACTAACAGCTACGAGTAAGTTTGAAGTTTAAAGAAATCAATTCAGTTCAATTGCTCCTTACTGCAATAAAAAACATATATACAATTGTGTTCGCGGAAATGGAATATTTAGCAGGTCGACCGTCACCTTAAATTGACCGTATTATACAGATCCGTGAATACGAATGGCACTCGATGCATAAAATTTCATTTTCAAATTGTTATACGTAAAATTTGGAATTCTTTCAAACTGCTAATCATCCCTTTTCACGAACGTACCTACATCTGGGCAGTCTTATCGGCAAAAGCTAAGTTGTGCAGTTAAATAAATGTTGAAGTATAGTTTATTCGATATTTTAAATGTTACGTACATTAAGTGCATACCTAAACTCGTAATATACAGAAATCTTTTGCAATTCAAAAGCTTTTGCTTTTTCAATTGCTTTTGATTAAAATGTTCAATCAAAAGCAAAAAGCTAACACTGAAGGTTTGTATAGGCAAATTGAGCGCGTAGGAGCGGACAGTGGTAGCGTATATTGAACTTGAGCTAAGCGCATAACTCCACTTATCTCGCCGCTGCCGGCTACCAGTTCCTATCTCCAGTGTAGTCGGTTTCATTCGAATTGGCTTTTAATTTCGTCGTTAAAAGATAATGCTTGTTGACGATTATCTATGCACATTTATAAAACTGCTGATTCTAGCTACCATTAGCTTTATTACCTACAGCAAATGTTGTTCTGTGATATTACTTACCTGCTGTTAAATAAATTTCAATAAAACTAATCACATAATCTGTCTTGGTGACTATATAATATCCTTAAATTTGCGAAACTTTAACTGTTTTTTTTATTGATGTTTGAGGTAGCATTCGCCTTTTCGAAATAAATTATCATATCATTAGGTGTGGCAGCATTATTTGGGTTAGTGTGAGTTGTTTCTTTATATATTTACCTATAGGTACCTATTGTAGTATACGAAAAAACTGCATCTTTTTAATAATTATTTTTATATAAGTTAAATCAACTTGATCACGGCCCATACTAACAACTCTTACTATACACGCACATACATCGTTTCATCTCAGGTTTCTCTCTATACGAGTGGCCGAGAGATGAGCTTTGAGATATTGACTTTTTATTTATTGACATTTTCTAATGTGCCTCCTTAGCTATTCATCATGTCGCTCCGATACCAACTCCCCTGATAACAAAACCTCATTGTTTGGCGTACACATAATGGATTATTGATAAAACACGTGGGTGTCCTTAATCTCCCTGACGGGAGAAATCTACCAAGACGTCGAATCTACCAAAATATATTAAGGTAATGCCTCAGTAATGAATGATCGCGGCCAGATATTAAGTGGACGCGATATATCGTCGCTCAGTCTTAATGTAGAAGTTTGTGATAGTCTGCCTACTCAGTTAAATGGTGTAACAGTAATCTATGAATAGTAACGCCGTATGAGCGCATTAGTCAATGTAACGACACCGGTTTTCTCTTAGATTAGCCTACCAACATTTAAAGGCAATTTGTAATTTTATATTTTTCTAACATATTGAAGGTCAGAGTTCGAAATTTGTCTTCTTAAATTATTTATCTTAGATAAGAATTTATAGAATGGTACGTGTAATCTTAGAAATTGAAATGAATCGTATTCTTTCTTTCATAAATATCTACCTATATGTTTAAGTTAAAGATTTGTAAATGTCAGTAACCTGTTTGTCGTGCCACAACCTAGCTTCTATTCGTTTAAGGCTAATCTTCTCATCAACTGAACTGACACAGGCAAGAAATTTGTCTTAGGAGCAGTCAGAATCATAAATATTCATTTTTAAATGAAAAGTAAACTTGGCAAAAAATTTGAGATAACTGCAAACTGGTTCAAAAGCCAATATTACGAAATTGGAACCGGCGAAGTTTTAAACGAAGTCGGTCGAACTCATCGTAGATTTCCCTCGAGCAATTATCGAAACAATAAACCTAAAATTGGTGCAGCGTCCTGTAGCGGTCACCGATCTCGACTTTGCACCAATTACGCGACTTCCCGCCTTCGACCCACTTTGCAGAATGGAAATTCATTAAGAGCCATTCAAGCTATCACAATATGACTATTAGAGCTCCATTCATTTTTTAATTAATCATTAGACTTGAACGCGAGACTGAGGCGAGCTAACCAAAAGCAAAATCTCGCTAGGGTTGCGGCGCAACTTTGTCCAACAGCGGTTTCCCGGAACTACTCTTTGATGTTTCCCTTTATCGCTGGAATTGCGAACTATTCACGTCTCATTTTATAGGAATTTATGTGCGAGCCAAGACTCAAAGCTTGTTACGTAAATAAAGAGCCGAATGTCAAAGAGGGAGTCAGAAATTCGAAATTTGTAATAATAGACGCGTGGCTAAACACTTTGTAATAATGAATGAAAGGAGACAGAATTGAATATTAAATTACTGATTGCGCAGTATGATAGAATTATTTAATACTAGTAGGTATTTACTTCAAATCAAGGTAGGTATTTACTGCATTATCCGTTTGATTATAGATTATGTAGATAATATTGAATTATACTAGGTTACAGTAACAACTTCATTCCAAAATAAATCAAAATGTGATGTTTATTGAACGTTAGATGCAACAATAAATCAAACTAATCATTGATTATATAAGAAATGTCAATGAAAACAAAAACAATCTTTAAACAGAACTATCATAAAAGGTACCAAAAGCTAATGAAATATCCAATTGCATCCCATTACGAAGGAAATATTTCAATTTAAAATTGGTCGTTCCAGATGTTCACGAGCAAATAACTTACGCCGACTAAAATGAACCCTAAATCTTCACCGGCTGGATGGTCCCGCGCCAAGAATTGAATTTGCCTCGCATTCTCTCACATGGTGTAGATTATAAAGGTATGTGCACATGTGAATTTAGGTCCGGATCCAGATAAATGCAGCCGAGCACTTTGTATGCGGCTTCAATTATTAATGTAACTACACATGGATCTAAATGCAATATTGACAGAACTCATTAAAAGTATAGTAAACGCTAAATAGAATTAATTGTATTTAGACAGAACCCACTTTAAAATCGGCAAGTAATCGTTGAGCCACATAATTTGTTGCTCACTTCATAAAAATATCCAACTGGTATCTCAGTCCCTACGTATCAATCATTTACGATAAAGAGGCGAAAAAAGGGAATTTTTAAAATGATAGACTAGTCAAACGAGTCAACATTAAATTAATAGAAGTCGTAATTATGTTAACTAATTACGTTGAAAACTAAAATGTACTTATGATTCTAGACCTCATAATAATTATTGCTTAAATACTACCTCAGTCTAGTTCTTGAACGTTTTATTCATACCAGGCACCATGTCTACTTATAAACCATATATGTCTTAGTGTGTTCCATTACGGACTTTATCATCATCGGTTAAGATGCTTTGGTTGTATACTTGATTTGGTAGGCAGCTGTACCAGTTTTAAGCACCAACAAAGACATACGCATTTCAATTTGAACTTTATCATCATTGGTAAAAGAGCTAAGGTGGAATAATTAATTCAGTAACCGACTGTACCCGTTCGTTGGAACATAGACACATACTGACTCTATCTCGCAACTCAAATTAAGTACTCTCATCCTATTCACTAGAAGTGGATGTTAATTAAGCCTCTGATGAAAGCATTAGTAAAAAGCTCCGGCCTTTGAATGAGCTTCGTTGCAATGAGGCAGTCTTAGTGTGTTTAAAATTGATGAAGCGCCCTTTATGTGCGTACCTAGTGCAGTTTTATGTTACGAATGTTTTATGTTTGTATTTTAACATACCCTGACACAAGTTGTTGAAGTAAATTTACTTTAAAATACATATGTACTTAAAAAACGTAACCAGTTTTTGCCCCTTATCTTCTTATCTTATCTTCTTATAGGGGGCCAGGAAGACCTGGCGACACTTCGACCCTTCAGGATCTTTTGTGCCAAACCCCTGACCACCAAAGGTGCCTCATACCGATTCGGTGGATTTCACATACGCCTTAGAATTTCGTCTTTGGCATATGCAGGTTTTCTTACGATGTTTTCCTTCACCGAAAAGCCTGTGGTATTGTAAATAAACCGTACTTAAGTTTGAAAAAACTCATTGGTACGGGTGGGGTTTGAACCCACGGCCTCATGAACGTGAGGCGAGTGTACCACCAACCAGGCTACCGCAGCTCCATTTTTGCCCCTTAACATTCACTGTAGTAATTTAGAAATAATATTTCATCAAGTGTAACAGATACCTTCCCAGTACAATAGTTTCTAATTCGTTAGATTATACAGTCATAAAAACGATCCGATTTTTAGATGTCAGATAATAATATTGATAAGAACAGTAAGTAATCCCATTATCTATATTTAAAGAATAAGTTAATACCTATTTTCCATTGTAATTTCTTTATTTATTAATAAGACCAGAAACTAAAACACAATTAGTCTATAGAACTAAAAGACTTGTAGCTGCAAGAGACGAATGAAAGCCCCATGTTAATTATGATCCTAAAATAACATTTCATTTGTGATCCAGATAAATTGGTTCCACTTGTCCCGAACGTAACTTGTTCATTAGCGTTTAAATAAATTCATTAATAAGGCTAGCAGGAGACACAAGCAGTCAACGCAGAAATCTATAAATCAAATAGTGAGGGAGTGTCACAGACAAAAGGACGATAACATGACGCTACGAGAATACACACAAGTCTAAAGCTTGACGAATACTTAGCGAAAAATAAGATTTGAATCTATCGAAGTAGGTAGATAAGTTAGTAGAAGAAGAAATTTTAAAATAAAGACCACAATACAAAATATATTGTATCAATACAATACAGATTAATAGCTGCAATTATAGTAGCGTTCTGCGAAAAAACGTTCAGTGTGTGAGAGAAGCACATCATTAACACAATAATATTAAAATACGTCGCGTATATTGGGAGACCATAATAATTTTAATATTACAATTATTAGATTAGTACTATGCAAATGACTAGGAACTCTAACTTTATTCCACAGCTGTAGATATAATACAGAAATAGTGGAAGATTTACACTGAAAAGTAAGAGACATTTTTACGTCAATAAAAAATGCATCTTAGATTCTCCTAGCTTTATGAACCGTATGTCTCGATATTTTACTCCATTTCCAAAAGCGGTTCCCACAAAGATCTATCTTCACATTCGATGTGGCACGCACATTAATCTAGGTAGGTAACGAACAGTCGTGTATAACAGAGTGAGTACGCCTTCACATGTTGTGCACCTATTGTCATATCTTTTCTTAGCTTTACATACCCTGCTAGTGACGTCATCCATGTATTTGGAAAAATTAAACCACGTGTACATTATAATAAATACGCATGCTAAGTCTTTACTTCTGCTGTCTCTTCACCAACAAGCTTCGCATACAGACTATTATTTTCATCGATCAACGCTGTATTAAAGAAATAAGCTAACTAAAGTGACAAGCACACTTTTATTTTATATAGATATTATCAAAGATCATTTTAATCTGCAAAACTGTTTCCATTTTATGTTACGAATATTGATCGGTTGTTACTTTTTTTATGTAATTTATTGAGTCAAATTCAGATACATTCAATTAAACATTTTTTCATTTAATTTGTGTCACAAAGTCACCAGGAGCTATCAGGTTTTAATTATTTTGTGTATGATGTATTTACACAATGGACTGGTACTATAAGCTGATGACTATGATGACCTGTAATAATTGTATCAATAATGTTCTGATTATCTTCCCCATGATTCAGCACTATAATAACATTTTACTCTGACTGAATATCTTCTAGGAAACGAATGTTCCTGGAGTGGAAAGAAAGAGTGCGGCTTTGACGGAAAGAGATATATGATTTTAATAAATTGAAGATCGTATACCTTCCATCCTGTATGAGAAAAAACAAGTAAAAATATTCAAAGCAACAAAATCCAAGAGCAAATAACTGGCACATATTACAAATAAATATCAGACTCTAGTGTTCATGAAATACTTGTATGATTGCAAAAGGAAAAGTCGAGTTATCCCACAGGGAACTGTATATCGAATCCCAATGCTATGTTACAATAGGCGTGTCTGAGAAAATGATATCGTCAAAGAAATAGACACATTTTATCAGCCTAGCGGAGAAATTGGAGTAAAAAGATTCTTATAGGCGTAAATATTCGATCATGTATAAGAAAATAACATATTCTGTTTTTAAATTTAGTTAAAACATTACTTATTTACGTAATGGCAAAAATTTGATTGTGAAACCTGACGAAATTATTTTAAAAATCATCAAATGCATACTTGACTTAAAATGTAACTTTCCCTAAAATACTCTCTACCACTATAACAAATCGTTTAAGTTGGAGCACCAATACTGGTTTCAGGATCGCAAAAAAAAAGGTATTTAAACACTATAAGTAATTATCATCATGGTCTATCACCACACCATATGATCACTTACGTAGAAGTAAGCAGATAAGAATTGCAAGAATATCCGTGTTTACGAAAATTGGAAAATTAAGAAGTCTACAATAACGAAACTACGAACACTATATTACTTTTATAATTCCTATACAACTACTCTACAATACTAAAATCTTTATTATCTGGGGCTGACAATACTGTAAGCCATATTTTATCTCTTTATAGATTGCACGCTGCAATATCGCGTGTCCACAGTGCTTGTAAGGTCGGTTGCTACACTTTCAGCTATTAAATTGTTAACTTTCCCGCCTTGCGGCGATGCCTGTTCTCATTTAACTTTTTGCAGGAAGTTCATAATTGCCTATTCCATAATATAAAATAATATTCCAAATATGAGAAAAAGTAATAACATTCTAACCTAAAAAAAAATCTAAAAAAATCATTATCAGATCAATACTACTCAGGTCTATGAGTAGTAACAAATACCAAGATACCAGCTTTTTAAATTAAAACCGTAACTACACTACTAGGATAAGTCCGGCTTTGTACACAGTTTAATTCCTATTTTATTGTTGTTGTTGTTGTGATTTTTGGTACAATAAAGCGTTTACATACACTTTAATTTAATGACATAAAAGCAAAGAGAATAGAAATTAAAGAAGCTGGATCATAATGTAGATGAATTTTCAAACCTCCAAATAAATTTCCATAAGGCATTTACCACTACCTAGAAAGGAACAGTATCATAAAAGACAATTGAGCTGTAACGATTTTGATGCTACAAGTAAACGACAACAAATCACTGGTGCGGAATACGTTGCAGGCAAAAACCAGTCAGAGATAAAACACGAACAAGCACACCTTTCGTTATAACATTCGTGTAGAAATAGTCAAGAAACTACTGACCTAATTAACAACAAACATAAAAACCCAACTACTTATTTGTAAAAGAAATGTAACATTCTTTCAATAAAAGAAGGAAACGGAAGGAAATATGAAAATATGGTTTAAAACGGAATGCATTATTAACTAGAGTTGTACTTTATATTAATGAATCCTTTTTTCCTTAGTTCCTACCAAAATGTAGGAAAAAACATGAATATTTTATATCTTAACATTTATCACAACCATTTTTTTTTATCATAAATAAGACTATTTCCATATACAACCTGTACATCCTTTTTACATAAAAAGCCATATCAAGAACATCTCTTTTCAAGACGCATAACCCTTCACGTGATATAAACACGCGACACACACAGCGAAGAAAATCACCTTTAACCCTAAACTGATTCCGTACCAAAGGTCGTTAAGGAAGGCAATGTAGCGAGGAGACTTCCGACCGATTTATCTATGTTAGCGGCGCGACGACGCCACGCCATCTATATCGCGCGTTAAAAATGACAGCTCCATGTTTTTCCAAGCGTCACATTGAATATCGACCTCGTTTACATATTTTTCAATTTTGGGACGCGATCGAACGGCTCCGATGTTTATAGGCCGGGAGTCGAGAACTACATCTGTCTCTTTACGTAGAAAATGTGAATGTTTTTATTTTAAATACTCAGTCGGCAATAATTAATAATGTAATTTATATCGAGATTTGAAATAGGCATTAAATACAATAGAAATAAATAAAATTAAATAAATTTACTTTAAATAAAATGAATTAGGTAGAGTCAGATAAAAATAAAATCACAAAAGGATACGATTGCTGAAGGCAAATAAATAATTGCTACAACAACAAGTCTACTTAAATCATCACATAGTAAGATTCCTTGTAGGTACTCTGAAAATCTTACAAGGATCATCATATTTTTGAAATATAACGTCTGGAACCAGGCCGACATATATTATACAGTCACATTCCGAATTAAGTGACTAGCCTTGGCTCATTATTCAATTATAATAATGTACAAATTAGTAAGAATTTGTCAAATATCATAGCGCACTGACTCTATAATACTTTCTGTCCCAACTAAGAATCAAACTCACGCACTCTGGCATTTGAAGACCGAATCACAGGGCGGATCAGTGATATTAGCTAGTGGAATTAATGCCTAGTTTTATACAGACTTTGAAAACAAATATTTCTACGTAATTAACTCTTGAATCCCCAGAAGATTACATTCATAATTTAATATTTAAGGAATTTATAATGCAAATGATTTCAATAAACGAAATTTTGGCTTTAGCTCTCGGCCTAATCTAAACAGAGCTTTGTGAAAAAAGATTTGTGGGGCTTTATGAAAACACATAAGTCTTAACCGGAGACTGTCATCGTATAGAGACTTAGTGGGGAATGTTTTCATTCGTGGAATCGCGCTAAACTGGGCGGCATGGGATTACGAGAGCGGATATATTTTCAATGCTGTGGTTTAAATTTGAAAGGAAAGACCACCAAGCGAATGTTCACTTTTAGTTTTTATTAGCCTTCAAATAAAACCGGTTTTATTATGGTTTAATTTAGATGGTGCCCTGGTTTAAGTAGCATCATTAGTCAAATTTCGAGTTTCAAGAGATTAATATGAAGACGAACTTGTAAAGTTGTTAATACTACCTGGTCAGCAAGTTTATTAATCAGTATAAACTTGGTTATTATTTATATCCGATGTAGTAGAGTTGAGTGACTTAAGTAATATATTGCAATAAAAATTACTTACACTTTCTAAACGAATACGATCTATAGATATAAAAAGTAAAAATAAATAGGTATGTTTTATAAAACTTTGAGACTGAATGACAGAATTTAAAAGAATAACGTCTATTGTTATTATAGAAACAAAATATGTTTTTATCTACATAACTTTTAGAGAAAAACAAATCGGCGTTAACAAAGACAGTTTTGTAATAAACGAGAACTTATCTAACAATCTCTTCACGATACTAACAAGGCAACCCAATGGCAGCTCGATACAAAATAGAAACACTTCTATAACAGTGACTGGACACTTCGATGGTTATGATATCAATTTTATGTAACTCCTTACCAAAGCTGACCCGAGAGTTAAAAGCATCGCCTTTTGTCGAAGAAAACGTGATGTAGAAAGTGAATTTTTCGATTGGGAATATCTTTATGTGGATCTATAAATTCACCTCGCACAAAGAAAGCAATTTAAAGAAACTTTGATAAACGAAACCGAAAGTGGAAGCCTTGGTTATCGCCTTAGATCGTTTAAAATTGGAAAGACACAATGATCGTTTTGAAATTGACGCGTGCGTAGTGAAAGTAGCTATTTCTTACAAGCTGACGCTTCAACATTGTGCCAGTGCAGTTTCTTTTGCAAGTGCATTGTTGGTTTTTAACATTTCCTGCCTTTGGAGATGGATTTTATTATAATATCACTAAATTAACTTACAAGAAACCCATTTTGCTCCATCAAAAAGAAGAAACAAATTGTTTGAAGAACATCTAACAGCTACTAGAAATACTTTACATCTTAAACACTACATCTGTATAAATTACCAGACATTCCAAAGCGACATATGTTGCAAGCATGTAGACAGCAAAGTCTCAAGTATAAATCGTAGGTATTTTTTATTATGCAAATGATTTATATAGACGGCGAGTTCGCAAAGGACCTATTGGTGGCAGCAAAGGTCTTCTTGCGCCTCCATGATTTATACTGTGAACTCGAAAGAGGTTCCGCCATCCCGTTTAATATCTTTGATTTACGATAGAAACTACGCGCATAAGTGCCAGTTCCCCACGATGATATGTGGCGCGCCTGTTACGATTCACTCCTTTTTTTGTTTCGAGAATAATGACATAGTGTAGCTGTTTTAATAACCGGCCTCGGTACGTTTAACGTTCTTTGCCCCAGGGCGCGAATTTTACAACGATTCGTTTTGGAATAAATTTTATGAAGCGAGCCTGTGTGTTTCAAATATTGAGTGCTAATGTTTTTGTTCGTATACTACAAGTAGCACATATAATCTGCCGGCTTACCTATAACTGTTGATTGGAAGATATAGTTTACCATAAAAATTTGAAAATATGTCATGTTATCTACAATTTATATGTGTGTAAATGTTAACTATGTCAAGTATTGTAATCTTTTTGCGAAATGCAAACTATTATTGCAAATCATTATACACTTAGGTTTGAAAATATAATATAGTACCTAGTGTCAATTATAATATAATAGAAATTCACATTGAAACTTAGGTATTATTAGTATGATCTTCAACAAATTTCCAATGAAGTCAGTGCTATAACAGAATATATAATCAAATCTAACCTTCAGTGATACATGATCCCAGTCGTGACTGTACACGAACCCGTGTTAGGGGGTATTGCAATAACTCATATCTCACCAACAAACTCGTAGAGAAAGTCACCAAGTTATTTCTAAGACAAATAGTTTTCTTGTCACGCCGGGCCATCGATTGAAGAGCTTGCCATGTGCACGCCCTGTTTGAAATCTCCTTCAAAGACAAACATAAGAAAAACATCGTTGTTATTTTGTACTACATACCTGCATGCACCCAACATAAACGATTTGCGACTCTACGTCTATGTAAAAAGTATGTTAATATAAGGGTTTAGGCTGTAATGTCAATGTAGTTACTATTTTAAAGGGCTCTTTAGAACCTAACGGTAAATTTTTGAAATGCAACGTTGTTTTTCTCATAGTATATCATGTAAAGAGGAAGACGAAAATTGATTTTGAAGGTAATCATTTTATGCGTGATAAAGTTATTTACTTCAAAATCTTCACAAATCTCAATTAAAGTCTAAAGTGCAGTTTGAAGTCGTCGTTATCTACTGTATTTACTTTATTAAAGAAAATAAACATTGCAGCTGAGATTGTCAGAAAGTGTCATTCGATTACACAAAAGGCAATTTGCAAAGGGTTGAAATGTTTACACAAGTCAACTATGTGCAAAACCTTCCTTCGGATTAAATTTAGTTTAAATCACAAAAGCTCTCAGACTGTTTATTCAGAAGTGAGGCAAGCCTAAAAATACAAGTCTTCGCTGTGAGTGACAAACCAAATCATGATTCTAATGGTGATGTGGCAACTTTTCTTACAAACGTTGTCCTTAAAGTTCAAAATGAATATAAAGTCAGCATAGATCGCAGTAAATGTAATATTGTGTTAACAGTACGTAATCCTTTTCGTCATTTCGTAATGCCTGTCAAAGTTGCCAATTGTTTACAACTCTTTTGGAATAAAGAGACAATAAATGACTATCTTTTGTGTCTATCTATACACAAAATAAACATCGTAAATTTTCGTCCATCATACTTTTGTCCTGTCCGCGCCACACAAATAGAATTGGCTATTGTGTAAAGACAATGTGAGAGGTTATAAATGAGGATGTTCTGCTCAGACATATTGAATGAACACGGAAATTGACGAGGATGCAACGGAATGGAGCATTTAGTTCTGAAATATATTTATTTGTAACTGTTTACTTTCGACACTGACAAAGTCCGTTTTTTTTAAATTTGTCAATAGCACTGTGTAATGTTTTTAATTTCATGTAGTAGTAATTAGGCCTCTGATCTTGTAAATCGTTAATATCGTAGCTAGTAGCATTCAATTATTTTTTTCTTAAACATGCTCGAAAAGTTTGCGTTACTTTCAAAACAAAGGAAGCACCTCATATACTGCCACAGCAACTTTTTGCCAGCCTAGGCCATTACGTAACGTAAACGATATGGAATCGATCAAAGATTTATTGCGCACATATTGTTACATTAGACCCTCTACTTTATAAACACTTACCAAATTACGTTCCAAGAATAAAATGCATAACACTGACAAATAAATAAAATATGTTAAAGGTATTATAGAAAATAAACGCAAGAGCCTTATAATAAGCACAAATGTTTCCGGAAAAACGATAAATAATTCCTTTAGCAATTATCCTAACTAATAACATCATCATCATCAGCCTTAAAGAGTCCACTGTTAGACATAGGCCTCTCCCAAAGTGCGCCACTGAACCCGATCCTCGGTTCTTCTCATCCAGTCACTGCCAGCCGCCTTACGCAAATTGTACAAACATAACATTAAATATTAACTAAAATAATTTATTTTATTAGCAAGCGAGCTCTTTGATTAATGTTTTGTTTTTAGAAAAACATTATACCTCGGCGGGAAAGATGATTGCATTATAGAAATCCTCGCTCGGGCTTCTAACTTCCCAGCTACTTCAGTAATGGATTGTACTGTAAACAAAACTATGAAACAGACTAGTTACACATCTCAAAAACACGTCAATAGCAAAAGTCCGTTATGTAACCTAACACATAAAACTCCAATATCGTGTTATCCAAAAGATTACGTCTCACAATCGAAATAAATAAATCATATCACGTGGTGAGAAAGGAAATCAGAGGAAGTTTTGTGGGAGGGAAACTTTCGGAAACGTATCGCAAACAATCAAAGGGTAAGTAAACCTCTTTACTCACACATTTCGTTTTATACGCTTTTAGGTCCAATATAAAAGTGGAACATGGTGGATGTAATCAATGAAAACCTTTTAGGAGCTTTGTCGTAAAATAAGGAAAAGAAAATTTTCACTTTGTTGAAGGAAATGAGTTGTAATATAAAGGGAATGTTACCATAGGCTGTAGATTTTTTATATACAGATTAGTAAAAGTCGGATAAATCACCCACATAATTTAACATCATACCCTGAACACACATACGAAGTACATTCGCCTAAAATAAAATTAAATAAACAAATAGTAATAATAAGTTAACAAAATGTAAAATCAGCAGTCTTCATAAATGTCTAGGTAAATAACTTTATCTCATTTATATATTATAAATTAAATAGCATTCGTGTCCTGCCTGATAATTATTTTTTAAAGTTTTTCTGAAAATTTATTATTTTCTTCAATTTCCCTAATTTTTTTTGTTGTCAGATAATTACAAATATATATTCAAAATTTAAGATCAATCAATCCAGAAGTTTACAAGTTATCCGCCGGATAGACAGACAAATATACAAAAGAATTTCACGTAAGGGTATTTATTATTCGTTTTGACGGCTCCGTAAAAAAGGTAAGTACATACAACAATATCTATTTTAATATAAATAGTTGAATTAATATACGAAGGTGAAGGAGATGAAGGGGATTCATCATAAACTTTAATAATTGGCCTGGTACGAGAGAACCAATTCAAGAGCGACCTTCAGATTGGCCCTAATCGAATATAATCGAAAATATATCGAATTTATCATTGTAATACTAGCCCACATAAACAAGCACCTGAGCAAAAATGCACGCATTCACGGTCTCTCTTCGATTCATGCCCCGGGCACTCTGGACGGTAGGAATGAGTAATGACGGTAATCCGCTTGTGGTGAGCCTTAAGCGAAGGGTTAAGGCTCCTGCAAGCTATAACTTTCATATTTATTACGGCTAACTTGTGTAGGTACGGTAAATCTAGCAGTCAGGTGGGGCATAAGAATCCTATGAGAAAATACTGAAATCTTTATTTTACGCCAAATAAAATATTGTTAGAAAAGAGGAACCAACAAATTTCATGCAATGTTTTAATTCTGCAGGATCTGATTCCCCCATCGGGGTTCGGTCACCGGACTACCAGGCGTGGGGAGGAACTTCATCCTTATGTAGAAAACATACCACGCTTTCGTACGAAGCGTTTTGCTTTCTCTTTCATAATCCGAACTGCTAAGGAATGTAACTCCCTGCCAGATTCGATATTACTGGACAAATACAACTTGGATCTTATTAAAGGAAGAGTGAATATGCATCTTCTGGGTAAGCGCGCTCCACCTTAGGCATCATCGTCATTTACCATCAGGTGAGATTGAGGTCAAGCGTATACACATCCAGAATATAAAAAAAATTATATCTTAATAGAGACTCAGACACACAACCTGATGTTCATTGACTGTAACAAATGTCAGTTTCAAAACAGCAGTGAAGTTTAACGTCGAACGAATAAAACTAGAAATTTTTAAAACTAAATGTTACTTAATTACTAAAATATTCTGAAGCGCAGAATATATACTACAGGTAGATGAAATAAATCAGGATTAAAAGAGGATATGGAATTCTCACCACTTAACAAACCGTATGTTTTTGGCTTCAAAGCAACGAAAAATATAGGTTTCATAAAAAATACACAAGTCCAACTAGGGAAACGAACGATAAAACTAAAGCTAAATCACAATGACATCAAAACATCCCCCCTGCTAAAGAACTAACTAACATTCTTACTGACCGAATTCGTTGCGCACATACCGACAATTTGTTAGAAAAGGCAGTGATTAATTCGGCGTCTTTCGTTATTCCAATCGAGTTAATTTTACCCGGAACGTGGACGATAAATAAGGGACTGCGCGCGACATTTGTCATTTTGAAAGATTGCGATCTGATTCAGTAGTTCCGCTGTAGATCTTGTATAGGCTCCAGCTGTTCACAGATAAAACTTTCCTTTCTCAGCAAGAGGCAAATCCTTTTAAAAGTACTATGAACTCGTACAGAGAACTAAGAACTTCGTGACAATAAGAAAAAAGCTTTCATGTCTGATATTTGTTATCCATTCTTCAGTCATATAAAGACCTTTTCTTGTGAAGACTAAGATTTTTTCCAAGGCTAAAATTGTTTTAAGCCATCAACGAAAATCGACCTGGCAGCACACTGTCCTAGAGGGAAAAGCAAGCGAATGGGCAAGACGAGAAGCGAAGTGAAGTAACCGTGAAGCCAAAGGCAGATCGTTCTGGATTGCACTGTGTCACCTTCTGCTTCATCGAGAAGTAAATACAGTAAATACATTACCAATCTGCATGGTAAACTAAGAAAAAAGAAAAAAAACATAGGATTTCGCATAATTTTGAACTTAGATAAATATAGTGATCGATGTTTCGTGGTCCTTAGGCTCGAATGACTATGATATAGTCGAATAAAAATATCGACGACAATATGACGATGTATATTTAAGTTCAAAATTATGACAAATGTGATTTTTATTTTATTTGTTTTTTATCTTACATGCAGATCGGTAACAAACAGAGACAATCATAATCAAGTTTTAAACCATAATTATAGTGATATAACCTTTAGGACTTTCGTGGCCGTTATAATCAAACGATTTGTCTGCTAATATAAAAAAAAAACGGAAACAAAAATACCAGGGGAAGACTCTGGTATTTTAGTTCCTGTTTTTTTTATATTAGCAGACACTGTCTATCCATTTCTTATTCGACGGCTGCGACCACAAACTCAAAAAACAAGTTAGATCTCGGTAAGAATCCCGTATTATCCAAATCGTTTAATAGTTTTAGTGTGAACTTCTTTGTAGTATTTTCCAGACGTTTTATTTTTGCTCCGCAGCCATTTTGTCCATTCACATATCGATTCACTAAATTATTCACGAGTTGTTTTGGAAGGTGTCTCTATGGGCGCGCACGAGTATGTTAGTTTATCGCTCTCCCCTGTCTCACGATACCATTGCTCGGGCCGTTGTTTCTATAAATTTAAATTAACTGGTAGAAAAATTTCGTAATTTCCTATATTAGTTTAATATCGTCTCTGATAATTAAAGTACAAAAAAGGATACTAAGATAAAACTAAATTTAACAGCTTCTGTTGCTATAACAAGCGTTCCTGTCTGTCTAATATTTGCTAGAAGAATCTTATTTAACAGTAATGTTGTCAAATTTTAAGAGAAATCAATATAAACATAACATTATTATATAATACACTTATCTAATTCCAAACTAGGATTATCTTCTGTACGATAGGCATTAAACAAGAATAGAATATTTCGAATTCGAAATAGAACCAACTTGTACAATTGGAATTGAAACCACGAACTCTGGTGCTCGAGTCCAATGATCAAGTGACTGAGACAACAAGGTGGAATAGTATTACAATACACAATACAATACACTTTATTGCACAAACAAATACAGTTACACGTTATAGAAGTTACAAATAGTACAATTTAGGCGGTCTTATCGCTTTAAGCGATTTCTTCCAGACAACCTTACAACGTATTAATAGCAATAGGTTTATTTATAATAATATCTTAATGTCAACTTATGGTAAATCATGTCATCATGTCAGCCTTTAGAAGTCCACTGCTGGACATAGACCTTCCCCAATGAACGCCACCACACCCGGTCCTCCGCCCTACGGTAAATAATAAATATTAATTAAATATAACTTAGAAACTAGTTAAAATCTAGCGTGAATAAATACTTACTACTTTAATTAAAAAGAACATGTTTTCTAGTCTTCAAGTCTAATAACACAAAAAATTCATTGACGATACGATTTATATGCAATATTGTTACTCTACCTGTGGATATATTCTTGACACATGTAAAGCTATTTTCACTTCAGAATCAAATCTCGTAATTTAAAGCGATTTATGTGAAAATTTCTTAGAATCTACAGCTAAGATATCGACTCAGCTGATAAGAGCTGACTCTCATCCTCCTCCGATCGTTCTATTTAATTTAAACAATGCGGATACTAACACGCAGCTCGAAATCCCGGCCCTACGATGACATCTATAAATTCCCATTCTAATTATTTTGGACCGATATGCCGACAAACAAAATAACATCGCCTCGAGCTTTCCGAAATTGAGCCGTTTTATTGAACCCCAAAATTAGTCTATCGGGTACGACAAACGCCTAAAGAAATTAACACCTTTTACTAAATTAGAAGAAATATTGTTTAATGTTAATTAATGTTGAATTTAAAAAGTTATTAAATATGAACAAGGAACATAGTGGAGTCGTAATAATTAATTTCTATGCCATAATTTAAATTTAAAAAATATGAAATAACACTGTTGCTGGTGGAGATGAATTTATCCGCGTTTTACATCTTAACGTTTAATTTGTACACCATTATATCAAAATGAGAGGACCGGCAAAATTAATTACCGTTTGCATATTTTTTAATTAGAATTAAATTTTATGAAACTGGCCATTTACGTAATCCGTAATATTTCATAAAAGATGGAAATATTAGTGGCGCCATATTGTGAGAAAAGGCAATATTTTGCATCTTTAAGTGAATTTATTTCGCGGAGTAATCTGGCCTATTTTCTTAACGTTCACGATTTTAATTTCGTTATATAATTTCGTTACAATCTTTAATTTCATTCATAATATAAGCCTTCTTCAATTCTATTCTGCTATACTTTATCAAGACCACTTCTATTGACTTCTTATCTTCTAAAAGCAATCCCTTTATTTAAATCGATTCAATACAAATATCTCAATCGAACAGCTTAAGTAAATTTTTGTTTACTTCCCCACCTAGCAATTTGTAAACATTGGCTCCATCCTTAATACAGTCTGCTCGAGTTCAAATTCTAAACACGCTAGCGTATCAGGAACCCAATCACTTAGTAGGTCATATCGGTTCTCTCATAGCGACTGAATTAACATATTTTCCCTTATCTTCGAATATGGAGGTCCGGGCCGGGGCTTATCAAGGATGTTTTAACCGAAAATATACAACACCCTCATAGTATCGAGCTCTATTCTTCGTTTTGAACAAATGCGTCCACGCCCACAGTAGACAAGATTACGGCATGTTTGGGAATAAATCTTGTGGTACATTGCGGCCAGCTACAAATAAATGTCGCTGTCGACACTCCCCTAGTCTGGTTTTGGCCAACAACCACACCCCAACAATGCTAGAGACGTCTTACGCCAAACCATTTGTAAGACATGCTTCGTGCCATTAATTTAAACGTGGCAGGAAAAGAACTGCGTTATCCACTATGCACATATAAAATAGAAATAGTATTTTAATGTATCTGCTGTATAATGTTTTACTCCGTCTTTCGTATGTTTTTTCTGTGTTTTATATTATTCAACATTTTTTTTAGAACTTGCACGTGAGAACAAGCTGTATTTGTAAAATGTAAGAATTGGTTAGTCTGAGTTCAGTAATTTTTTATCATTACTTACATTATAACTGACAATAAAATACATTACTTCCTCTACTTCAACTCCAGTATAAACAACTGATGTTTTTAAAAAGGGTCACAAAAAATATCAACATTTTTTACTAAACGCTTCACGGTCGCGTACAACACACAATCAAAGAGTTTATAGACGGTGACCAAAGCTCGACCTTTTCACGGCTTTTTGATTTATGCCTCCGTCGCTCGATAAAGTATGGATAAAGGGTATCGTTAGTACAGACGAATAAAGCTTATTTTACTGTTAAAACTTCTTTAGTTCACATTAGTTTAAATGAAAATCACGTAGAATTGAAAATCACTGTGACGTAAAATGTGCACAATTTTATGAAGAGTCCTCGTTATTAAGTTACTATTATTAAGAACTAGTACATAAAAGTATGACTTTTGACATAATGTCCGTGCATCTCTGGCTGATGGTATATTTTCTCTTCTGCCCCTTGTTCTTTTTATGGTTTCCAAAACGGTCTTCTGTACCGTCTTATACCTTAAAATTACTCGCTTTAACTTCCTTAGATCTTTTGATAATATTCGCGACACAAGTATCGTAACTTCAAAGATGACAGTTGGAATCACCATAAGTTACTTACATCATCAATGGCAATCACCAACGTCCTTTGCCCGCAGCCTCTCAAAATAGAATTATCATTGAATAGTGACTATAACAATAATTTGGTTGTAGCCAATGCAATTACAGTTCCGTTTTATGCCCCAAAATCTCATTGGCGATGATTGCATCAATTGTCTGGTATGCGGGTGGCGACAGCTTGTTGATCCCTATATAAATTATAATAATATTATAGATAATTTATGGATGATGTGATAATATTCTCGCCACATCTACCACATGACACTTCCAGTTGATGCTTGATTATTTAATTCGTTCAGTAAGTGGTGTGTGTGTCTGTGTTTTCTTTTATAAAACCACTTATAAGAATTGCATTCCATTAGCAAAAGGAATAACGTAGGGAGTCATGCGTTTATCGATTTCCCGTGAGGATATGATGATATTTTACTTCAACTGCTCATAGCATTTGCCTATTTAAAGCAATCCTTAAATAATTCGAATGCTCGTCCACAAAGAAAATAGAACTATTAAGAAAATCTTTTCGTGCAGTGATTGCCAGCTGTTGGTAGTCGGATTCAAGTGTAATAGTATCCTTGAGACTCCATGCACAGCATGAGGTCAGGATAGCTAGAAGAACAGAAAAAATATATTTATTCCTATTCTACTAAATGTGTTCTTATGTTATATATGTCACTAACGAATATTTTACATTAATTCTTATATCAAAAATTGTATAAGCCTGTCATGACTTGGGGATATGATAAAAAAACATAATTTGAAAATAATTGAAATAAATTTCGTGTCCTAATGGATTAATGCTGAAAATACCTCATCGGCTTATCAAATGACGGGTCTCGTCTTCTCCAAATGAAATGTCCCATCCTAATGCTCCTTTTTCGAATGCCACTATCCTTTTCTCTACCATTAACTTTAATACGACAGATAGGGATGGAAAACAATTTGTAGAAAAACATAATGTAGGGTTAGGAGCGGTTGGTTTCGTGTCGCCCTCCAGGTAGATCAATAAAAATGGCTATTTCATTAACTTTATGTCAGACAGCACTTATAAAGACATTAAAAAACCTCAAATCCTCTGCCGTTAATGTGTAACTTTGGTCTATGAATTTGTCTCTAAAATTTTTTTATCATATCTGTATAGGAGTTTTTCGCCTTATCTATATATAAATTTAGTGGGTCTTAATTTGCGCTACTACATTTTTTTTTTTAATATTTCTTATTTATATCTGTAGGTTTAGTAAATTAGATATGCTTTTTATTGTTCGAAATTTTATTCAATATTAGTAGATATTGTAATATAACATTCTTGTTGAATAATTAAGTGAATGATCTTTTAAATAGTAGATAATTAAATTTCCGAGAAATAAAACCTTACCTAAGAACATCTGTTAGTCCGCAAAAGGTATCATAGACAAAATCTGTGTAGGGAGTCCGTGTTATCAGAAAGTTATAGCACCTAGATTAGATAATAAATAGATCTAAATACACCCTCTAATGAGACACTGTACAACATAAAGCTGCTTTAAATAAAAGCTCCATGGCGAAACAACATAAATATGATCAAACTAAAGGCGCGATGGAGGAAGTAATACGTTGCATAGATAAACGGCTCACTGCGCTCTCATAAACATAGAAAGCTCGTAGTTCTCAAGACACAAAATCGACTAGAGAATGGATGAAGGAAACTTACACTCTTGTAAAAGGATCCAGTACTAATGTTCTAATATGGTAATTAAACTTAAATAAATTTTAGGGTGTAAATAACATTTCAGTAATGCCATTAACGTTGTTATACACGTGAACCACGAGTCTTAGTCTACCATGCGACTTAAGTATGGTACGGTTTGGTGATTCGCAATGGTAAACACGTGCTGATGGAGGCAGAAGACGTTCAAAAAGGAGAAGGATATCATAGCTTGAAAATCTGGGCCAAATGGTTCAACAGAAGCACGACAATACGCTTGCTGTTCCGAACTGCAGTTTCTAAAGTTGAGATCCAGGCGGCACTGGAAGAAGAAGAAGCGTTAAATTGAGCAGCAGCAGTTTGATAGGGAGAGCCGGCTCTCATATGGAAAGGCCCATGTCTAGCAGTAGACCCTAACAAGCTGATTATAATGTTATAGGTTTGTTGAATAAATAATCTTAGATAAAGAAATCTCTTTTGGTGGTGTTAAATTGAGCATAACCGGTTAATCATTTGTTTCGGCAGATTATTCTTGTTATTTTAGAACGAACTGTCAAACACCTCTTTGCTATTTCATGATCAATGAAAACAAAGTTCTCTCCCAAATTCAAATCTGGTTCCAAGGACTGACGTGTTAGTGTGTTCAAAGCACGTTAGGTCTATAATTGGCATGGCATTCTACTCTGCTACAAAGCCTTGGGCGAGTATGCCGTCTTAGTTATCAGACAATGAACATGTCGTTGAAGAGGTTGGTCGTTCAGGGAGACCAGACCTAAACTTTTTTACTTACAGTTGTTTTATTTTCAGCCTGTAGACCTCATAAGTCACCTCAAAGATTTTTCCTTCATGATTGACACTAATTGGTTATTAAATTAGATAACAGATGATTTTAAAATAAGCATCTGTTATCTAATTTCATGGTATGAGGTATAGTAGAAAATAATGAATTTAGAGGTCGGAATCGATAGAATAACCTACAATAGAATAATATTTTTGTGTGTTTATGTATTTAACATGGTATCATAACCCGCTTTATATTTAAGCACATATTCTGTCCCCCTTCTTCTTTTGATTATTAGCTGCATTCTAGTTGACTATAAAAGATCTCTCAACTTTACAATATAATACACTTTGCGCAAACAAATACATAAGTTCATCATCAGCCGATATACGTCCACTGCTTAACATAAGCCTCCCTAATAGAATGCAACTTTTGGGGGCTGTCCATTGGGAGATTTGCCATAATCACCACGCTTGGCAGACGGATTGGTGATTGCAGTAATTATCTTAATATACACAAGAGAAAGCTGCTGCCCGTCCCTGGTGCAATCCCTTAGTCGCCTTGACGTCACCTTGATTGAGAGTGGCAGTGGGATTCGAAGCCAAGAACCACACGGCTAAAATTTAAATAGTACAATTTAGGCCGTCTAGTCGCTTTAAGCGATTTCTTCCAGACAACCTTCGGTCTATCCAAATATTATTCGAGAGAAAAAGTTAGGTTGTGCTGTTTTGGAAACTTAAATGAATCTTTGTACGCTAGCCCGAATATAATTCTTACTTTGACAAGACACTCCAAATCGCTTCTAACGTCAGTGGCGAATGCGCCACAAAAACGTTCAGAATTGCCCAACCGTGGGTAGAGTAACGAATTAATTAGTAATTTATTACATTCTCACATGTAAATTTGGCGATCTATCGTCTCTGTCTACTCCTCTGGGACCAAGGCGTGAGTATTATGTATGTATGTAAATAAATTTATCGAGTAGTAATTTTATATCTGACATTGATATCGCAATAAATTAGCACTTATTAATACCTTCACCTGTTCCGGTGTGGTTAATAAATAAAAGGGTTGTATGATAATTTATGCAGTTTTACAACAATGCTTGTGGGCAGTATGAAATGAAACCGACTAACATTTCCACCTCAAACGATGTAGTTTATATAAACAAAAACTACTTTTTGTTTGAGCTCCCGCTCGGCATGGTTTTTGAATATAACGAACCGCCACAAAAGTTTTAAAAGTTCATCACTTAGTTCTGTTATAGCCGTTTATTAATTGATTTAGTACAATAATTACTATCTTATCTTATCTTGTTAGGGGTCCAGGAAGACCTGTCGGTATTTAAGATCCTGTAGGGTATCTTTTGTGCCAAACCCCTGTCCACTAACGGTGTTCCAAGCCAATTTGGTGGACTTCACATACGTATTAGAACTTCTTTGGCATAATCAGGTTTTCCTTCAACGAAAAGCCTGTGGTATCCTTCCTACTAATATTATAAATGCGAAAGTTTGGATATTTGGATGTTTGTTACTCAATCACGCTTCAATCCCTGGATGGATCGGGATGAAACTTGGCACATATTAGGTTAGGTCCTGGAATAGGATATAGGATAGTTTTTATCCCGAGAAAACATTTTATTCCTACGGGAAATATGTAATAATTTTTAATGTTAAGATGTTTACGCGGATGAAGTCGCGGGCAATAGTTAGTTATAAATAAACTGTTCTTAAGTTTTTTCATAGGCGGAGTTTGAACCCACCTACGATCTCATGAACGTGAGGCTAGTCACAACTAGCCAGGCTACCACAGATCTTTATTAAAAGAATGACTAAGTTTTGTGTTGTATTTAATTTATAGGTGAACTAGTAGAAGTGCAGTGAAACAAGTAAACTAATAAATTCCATCGAGAACCTAATTAATAATGAAAATGCCATAACAACATATATTTACTTGTATGATTGCAACTGTGTTTCATTTAATAAATATCCAACTAACAGACTGGCAGAATATGCAGATATTTACAGATTGATAGATCCATAGTGGAGTATATCAGTGCTAGATGCACTAACACCGATACTCTCACTATCAAAGATCTCTCCTACTACTAGATGGAGCGTTCCAAACAATCGCTCTTTTCCACGCAAGGAGCCGCAACTCGGTTACATTCACAATAAAACTTGTGCAGTTACTATGCCAAAACATTTAATGATTACTAAATATTGACGCTACGGGTAAATAGTGTCAATATTTAGTAAATGATTAAATGTTCGCCGTAGTAACTAGTGCAGTTTAAAATGAATGTAAACGAGTTGCGGCTCCTTGTGTGGAACAGAGCAATTGTTTGGAAGACTCCATCTAGTAGTATATAGAGATCGTTGCTCACTAAGGACCTATTTTACAACTTAGCGTGTGGCTAGTACAAGTGAAATGATTAATTACAAGTTTCAGTGTTTTCACACCCTCTATATAGAAGTCATAAGGCACACACCACCCACATTTCATTACTGACCAGTCAGACCTCACAGTATTATTTTATATAAGTAGTTATTCGCGGCCAGATAGCCAGTATAATAAATCAAGAAGGATATCGTGTAATGGACACCAGCCGAGCGTCCCCGAAGAGACATAAATTCGTTTTTGTACGTTTTTTAGTAAATCATTTGTTGTGGCAAGGCGGGTTCACCATCGATGACTAATGGTGGTTTAATATGATTTGGTTTACACTTTTGGGGTTAAAATATTCATGGTTGATTTGAAATATCGCATTTTGAAGTCATTTTGATTCTCTTAATGCAAAATATCAATAGTACCTCTAGATATATACTCTACATTTTGAATGTGAAACAGTCGTTTTCGGTGAAAAAAAGTAAACAAATGTACGTAGATCTCAGACATTTTCTTATCATTGTCGGCAAATTTAAATATACAGGAAGGGAACAGAAAACTGGCAGGAGCCGATTATTTCTTAACTGATAAATATTCGTCCTAATAACAATTCATCATCAGGTTATTTTTGTTTCCACTGCAGGAGCACAACCCTCTCTCATCTGCCGGAGACAGACACCTACACTACACCTACACTCCCCGCGCTGGCCAGACGGGTTGGGGAGGCCTGATTGATGTTTTATAATGTATTCCCTTAGTCGCCTTGTACGACATCCACGGGCAGACTTGGAGTGGTCCTATTCTACTCTACCGGAAACCACCCGGCAGACCGGAAACCACACGGCAGATTATATAACAATTAAGAATACCAATTACGTCTTTATTATTGTACTATTTTGATAACTAACGATACTGCTGGTATGTCGACAATGAAGTACACAATCTTTTTTTTAAATAATAAAAAGGGCTTTCGCTTGGCGTTAAAATAATTACCTGTTATAAAAAAAAATCACTGCTGTTTTGGTACTTTTTAATGATATTTTTAGTTACATCCTTTTTAGCATAAGGCCTCCTAGTAATTAATATGTCAGTATGAATTATTCATATACCTATCTTTATTATTTAAGGCGTCTGACACTTTTCTGTTACCCCTGTATACTTAGGTACCTATTACAAATTTTAGCTCAACCGGTCCAGTAGTTTTGAGTTATCCGACGGACATACAGACAGACGGACGGTCAAAAAGTTCACTATAAGCTATAAGGGTGTCTTTTGACAGTACTAAAAAAAAACACAGAAGAAATCAAACAATTTGGAAAAAAATTCTTACCACGATATTTAACTTACTATACGGACGATGAATCTAGAATTTTCCAAATCGTTGATTATAACTATAACAGCCACTACAGTCTTAGAATAGAAATTAAAGGCATGCGTAAGAAAAGTTTAATAAGCTTTTTGGTAGACTATGGCCTGGAAGCTAACAAATAGCCATAAAAAAAAAAACAAGAAAAATAAGAACTTTTTTCAAAAATTTCATTTTTACCCACGACGGAACGGAGACGACGTATGCGTTTGGGGTGAGAGGCAGTTTGTTTGTTTGTGCAAACCAATGTTGCCATTTATCTACAAAACTACTTGTCCGATTTTGATGCGGTTTTCATATACTTTATACAGAAATTTATTTGTAACCGCTACGATTTTAATTACGTTTCTATTTCCCGATCCGACAATTGCTTCCTTAGACACTACTGGTTCCTCAGACACAACCAACAGGTCAATGCATGTGCCAGGAACAGTCAATTTGCCAGCATAGCATTTGAAATATTAAACCCTTTTTTTATTTGAAACCGTTGTTTTCTGTGTAATACAATGCCCTTGATAAGAGAAAAGCTTAATTCGTCAACCTAACCTCTACAATATTAAAAAAAAAACACAAATGTTTTTCTTTCACATTTTTTTAACATTTGTATATTGACTGTATCAATATCATTACCAGTGATCAGAAATTAGTGTCCTTGAACCGATATGTTTATGTTAATATGGATATTCCGGGATTTTTTCCGAGATTCGTTCACATTTCTTTCCAAATCCCGATATATCGTATTCATTCATTTATAATGCACTAAACTCATACAATAATATGAATATGGTCAATCCACATCGCTTACTTACGAATCTGGATTAAAATTACTTGGCAAGTATCTGACCTGACCACAGTGATAACTGAAACGAGACACTACGATCCCCGCGCCCGGCTTCCCAGTAAAATTAAATACAAATAATAATTATATTATATGTTCTTAATTGAATATTGTATAAGCTTTATAATTATTACTACTTATTTAAGAATAATGGGATTTTCATCACAACAATTAATTGGATTTTTAAGATGTAAAAGTGAAATAAATTAATCTAATCTAATTAATATAATCAAATAAACAAACAAATATCCCAGACATTCACACCAATTATCCAGTCCCAAACTAGGCAGAGCCTGTGGTATGGTTACTAGATAACGGATAGACATACTTAAATAAATATATAAACATCCAAGACTTGGGTACACACATTCATATTCATTTGCCCCTAGCGGGATTCGAACCCGCAACCTCCGGCGTGGCAGTCCGAGAGCTACTCCGCCACGGAGGTCGACAGATCCCGCGTCCATATTAATCTTTCGTGTCATATTTCGTCCCAAGGTCACAACTGACACTACGAATCCCAAATCATTACTTACCACTTTCAATGGTGTCAGAAGTCGAAAAGCTTGACCTGTAATTTACTTAGCACTTAATTTCAATATAATGATACAGGCAGAACAGAGCAGATATGGTTGGCTACATCGCTAATACGCCATATGTTTAACGCGTTGATGTCACCTACTAATTTGACTTTGATAAATAGGTCGTAAGATTATAGGCCACCTAATACAACTGGCCTTACCACTGAACACAATCTCACTTTTGTCACATAAATCTGTAAAAAGTTCTGCCATAAACTTGTTAAGCAAATGATTTACTTTAGAGGGCGTCACTGTTGTTTATTTTTACTGAGTAGAAGAAATGCAATCTCATTTATTTCTCTCGTTTTTTTTTAAATTTTTGATAAATTTGATTGGTGTTATTTGTTTTTAAATTATTTCGATTTGTTGTATTGTTTTAATTAGATTCGTGTGTTTTATTTTTGTTTAATTGATACATACCAGCCTGTAAGAAAAGTTATCAATAAACATATGTCTTTGTCATAATGGCATACATGTTTGTCACCAATCTGTAATTATGGCTCAGTTAATTTGAATACTACAATGTGCTCACTGCTGCCAATGAACACCTGCAAGACTAAGCCTGCTGAATGCAGAGGTCTAGAGATCGCAAGTGCGTTGCCATCCTTAGGATCTCCTGGATATTGGCTCACATAACTATCCATTTGCCGCTTTAGATAGTAAAAAAAGTCACCCTAAACAGTATAAGATTCCTTGCCTTTCGTTTGCATGCATGTGTACAAATACATTGATCTGCATAACAATATTGGTTGCTTGGTTTACATTACTTCACCCAAAGACCGCATCCCTGAAGTGATTCACCTTATAATGGTATTTCTTAGTAGGGGTCACCTAATGTGGTTATTCACGCCCGTAGCATATGTTTAATGTTGAGGAGAACTTCAATTGATTGACGTGCCTTCTGGTTTCTTGGTCTCAAGTAGTACACAGACGCATTCAGTTATTACACCATGAGTTATTCATTATGGGTCATAAATGTAATGACTACTTAAATAGGACGCTATGAACGTTTCCATTTTATTTTTAAAATTGCTTCATTGAAGCAGTCTTTCAAATATGTATTTACTGCAATTTGTTCGATTTTTATCTGGAGTCGAAAATATATTTTGTTATATTATTATATTGTTTCATAAACCTTCAATAATGTTAGGTACTTAGTACGTCCGATCATCCATAGCATATTATGATGTTAATCAAGATTGGTATACATTTAATAAACAGCGAACTATCTAATATATAAAAAACGTATACTTCACGTGTCTGTACATTGAAGACATTTCCAAAAAAAAATTAGGAGTCTAAGGACATTTTGGTCACTTTTGATTTTTTTTGTCTGTTTGCATATTTGTCTGTTTGTTTGTTTGTTTGGCTGTTAATTTGTGTACGCGTCACTTAAAAACTACTGAATTAATTTATATGGACTATTGACAGAGATATAGGTCTTAACTCGGAGTAACATATAGGCTTTAATACATCGAAATCGGTTAACTCAATCAAAAGTTATGAACATTTTTAGTTTCCAAATACATTAAGTAGGTAAGGTTAGTATGCAAAATAACAAAACAGTATAATTTTAATGTTCGGTACTATTCAGATTGCGATGAGTTTCGACTACATTTGGAGCTGTAGTAGAAGTAGGCGTGGGTGTGGAAGCGGATTCTGTAGTCCACGCGAGCGTAGAAGCGGGCACAGCTAGTATGTTAATAATATATCTTTAATCCTTGAAAATCAAATCTTTAGACTTGATTTTCAAGGATTAAAGAAAGTTCTTCCAACCAAAACGAAAAATAACGCCCTAAATGAAGCGTCAGTTTTTTTCACTTCAATCCTCATTTTCTTCTCGTCATCCTGTCAAATGGAATCACTCATTCACACTAATCTAATCATTCGGCTCCCGTCCGTCCGTTCCGTTCCCACAGTTACACCGTATTACTGGTATAACATTAGGCAAACGAGCTGTACAATAGCTTGTACAAGAACGTACAACACTGTGGGTGGTCGTTCTGTGCACCTTGCACAACGGTCTATACATAACGATAACCCATCTTAGCCTTCACTAAGCGAACAGTGCTAATATTGCTATAACAATACGCTATACTGTTCGCCATTATCATCATAACTAAGAGCAAAACAAAAGAGGTGTCCTAAAAGTAGACATAACTATGTTTATTGTTACCAACCGTTTGCAACTGGAATACTGTTTTCTTTAATCAATGTTTAACAACTCCGATTGTAGTCTAGTAGCTAGGATACCTTACTCTCACCCAGGACTTTCGGATTTTTTCCCGGTACCGGAAACATTTTTGCTATTATATACCGTAGTCCCTTCTGTCTGTGAATGTTCGAGATTATTTCATACGATAACGCAGAATACACTTTTTACAACTTACCAGACGTAGCTATCGCTCATCTTTCTAAACAATAAGGAAGAATAATAGAAAATGAGCATGAACATTCCACTTTTTGCGATAATAAGTGAGAACTTAAAACATTTTTTGTAATCCTTTGAGAAAATGCATTGTTATTAGAGCGCAATCTATGTCATAAAAAGTGGTGAAAAGGAAGGACTTCCCATTCATATTGCCATCGCTAATCTCGGGCTTAGCGAGGCCTGAAAACTATCTTTAGCAGGATGTATTAAAACTAAGAGGTCTTGTATTTGTCCAGATATGCTATTTAACACATTTTGCATTTTGCCTATCACTTGAGACAAGGTGTTTAGTTTTTTATTTTCCGCTTTGGCGCCACGTCCATTCCGGCCATCGATTCCGGCCATATTCCAACTGTAAAATATTCAAACAGCGTCTGCCGTAAATTTCGTTAGGCACCCGAATGCATTATGCTAATGCCACGATTTCCTGTTAACGTTTAGAAGAGGCCAAACCTCGCCGAATTCTTTGCGTGTCAATTGACTATTGTTTTCAACATATCGCTTTTTTCGAAATATTTCTCGGAACACTGTATCTCTAAAAACAAAAAGAGCGTGAAATTTGCATGTTTTATTTATTACTCTACGATTAGAGACGGAATATTTTTGGCTCACATGTCAAATTATAATTTAGATCGGACCCTATTTTATGGAGACATTATTAAAATTTAGCTTGGGATTCTAAGAATGTCCATGCGGTTCAGACCGATGATTTAAGGATATTAAAAATTTAAATACCATGACCGTATTCCGTGGATTTTCTTTAATCTCTGATTAGTCATTAATAGGTTTCTGGTGGTTAATCATTGTGTAGCCACAAAATATTTTTACGTTTATTATCAGTATTATTTATGACCATTTGATTATGTTCTTGTAATACTTACCTACCGTGGAATCTCATTATTTTATTATAATTAGTTAAGTTATTGGGTTTGTATGGTTATTAAGACGATAAAATAAATAAATAAACATGATATTTATATGACTAGACGACTTTTCTGCAAGCAAGCAAACCAGATCACTCAAGAGCGCTTCGAAAAGTAAATGTTTATCATTTACTGCACGCATTTCCTCTCAGACCTGTTTCTTGTAATCATGTAGACCTTTTGCTATATCTGATGTTGAATTTGCACCTTCGTTCTGATTTAATGTTTTTTTTTGTCGGATCGTTAGACTGTTTTCATTAAAACTATACGTCTAGCTTTTCTTATGACTGTATTCTAAACACAAAAGCCTCGTGTCGCTCTTTTTGTCAAAATTTAAACTAATATGCGAGAAAAATCGAGCGTTAGTATCGTGTCGTGCACACCACGCATCCTATTCATCACTTGAAGGTTCATTTTTCGGAAATACTACAAAAGCTTTGACGCTAAACATTCACATTATTGCTTTTATAATAGACAAAGCAACTTTGTTCGAGACAAAAGAGTGAAATAAAAGGTTGTCGCCATTAATTCTAAGCTTTCGACATTTGTAACGGTGAAGCCTTTGTGTGTTAAAGTGAAGAGCTTAACCTCGTGAAGGCGAAAAATTAGCACGCAGCATGTGTGCTGTCGGTAACACCTAACAAATTTAACAAAATAGACTCGGTACCTATAAATGTAGATTATGCGTTTCCCTTTCTGTTATAATATTGTTTGTCGAATCGAAGTCGGAATTAGTAACGCTGCAATGTCACCTGAGTCGAAAGACCGCACAAGGAACAAAGATGGATATTTTGGGTTCCCGTGAGGAACTATTCACTGCTTATAATAAAATATCATTTGTCCATAGACCCCACGGGAACGTGTAAGACCCACCAAGGAACGCTTTTTATGTTCTGTCTTTTTATAATTGTGAAATACGATGTTTTTGTAATTATTTACGACCTTTATCTCGAGGACGTGCGTTATGTGAGATAGAAATATGTACAGTTGTTTACGTCGTAGGTATCCTAAGATTAATAACTATGGAAGGTAATCTCGCTCTCTCTAGGATTAATTATATTTCGTCTGAAGTAAATTAAATGAAATAAACAATGTTGGTGTTGTTGGCTTGTAAGTTAGGTAGAGTTACATTGTATTTTGTGGGATATTACACTAATAAACTAGTAACTACAAATTTCTCATAATAATTAAATTAATTCACATTCACTTCCTCATTGACTTACTCGCGCGAGTATTAACCTCGTATGCCTGAGGTCGTGAATTCAATATCTAGGAACTGACAACTTTGTCTATGTTGATCCATAATCTTTAAGGAAGGTGACGTTTTTAAATAATTTCCAAAATACACACAGAATCATACTTTGAGTCTAGGCAAGTATAGAATATAGCTACGTGTTTCTGTTGCAAACTCATTTATATATAATCATTGAACGTAGATGTCAGAAGTTATTACCTCTGCTTTGTATTTGATTTACGCATAAACAACGGTCCATAGCTGTATTCAAAGGTGACCTAATCAATTCTGCACTTTATGAGGTGCTAGACTGGACACGCTTCTCCGGCTTGCCACCCAACGGCTCGTAACAGAAACCCGAATAAGCTCTTCACACGTGCCTACATGTAGTAGTAAATCTTTTACTCCAACTCGTAATTCAACATAAAGAACTTTCTAGAATCTAGAACAATCACTCAGGGATTATTACATGTTCGACGGCAGAGTATAAAGTAACTCGGGTATAATCTCGCGAGCGCTCCGTAATGGATCCTAGAGTTTACGAGGTGCTAAAGTCTCTGGATGTGGATGGAGTAATGTTCATAACACTCAACTGTGTCAGGAGTGGAATGAGCTCCTGAACACTTGACACGTTCACGTTCTCACCTCAGGTTAGGCACCTTCTAAATTTTGGCACCGACTTCCACTCAGTTTGGAAACAAAGTTTGAGACTTTCTGTATAAATCCGCAACATTGTATTAAGTTATGTAACGTAATTTGTACCATTGTGAATACTTGGTGAACTTCCGAAAGGGGAAAATGATTGCGAATCGCCCTTGCTTCATTTTTACATCCCGCTGGGTGTCGTTGGCGATAAACCTCGTCGGTACAAGACACACACAGAGCGAGCACAAAGCGTAGGAAATGCTTAACGCACACATTCTGGAGATCAAAGAACGCGCAATCTGTGTGAAAAAAATAACGTTTTGGTCCCAAAAGGGCGGACCCGTTTACGCGACCCAATTCACGCGAACGATTCGGACGACGAAGAAATTGAATTGAAGTCAGCCCGAACAACAAATTCAAACGCGTATCGAATTGTTTTATGTCTGACGAATTCGCTTTTTGAAAATTTTAAATTCGTGACAATAGGCCATAATGATGCAGGTCCGCTTCTTTGTCACTATCAGAATGTTGTAGGACATAAAGAATCCGCGGTATGAATTTGCCGAATGAGATTCGCTTTTGAATCTACGGTCGTTGAAAGTGATCGTGTGGCGATATGTCGAATAAAATCGTCGACATAGTTTTTATAAAATTCTTGTTGCCGAGTTCTCTGCATATTCATGTAAATGTTTGTGTTTAAATTCCTGATTAGTAGGTTTCTTTTCTTAATAATTAATTTGGTCCTTTTTATTCATTAGCCGATTGTAATCTTTTTCTCCCGCTACGACGTTGAGACTCGTGTGCTCACACAATGCAATGAATGAAGACAGTAGTTAGTACAACAACATTAATCATATCAAAGAGAAAATTGCCTTCAAGATCAGCGCTCCTTCTGAACGATGTTATCTCGGAATGTTCACAGCTTCCATTTGTTAGTGTCTTGTTTAGAAAATCACATCTGCTAAACTTTATTAGTCTGCCTTTTGACAAAGGCTAAGTTGATGGAGGCGCGTATCAAATCGTGCAATTCAGCGCGCTCCTTAGCGCAGCTGGTTCTAGCGAAACGAATCATTTTATTTATTGTTCAGATCTTATGCGTTATTTATGAAAATCCGAAGTCAGTTCGTTACGGTACCTTTACTATTCGGCCTGTCTCACTGAAAGTGTGTCACCTTGCCTAGAATTAGTTACGCGTTCCCAGCTGATACATGGTCATGTATCATGACTTTGAAATTGTAGACCGCTGTTACGTTTGCATTTCCTCAATCGATCGAATCATTCCGTTAATCATATGCCAGTATCAAAAGGTATGTGGTTTGTATAATTACGCGATAATTTGATGGTTATCTTTGCGGAGCGATGGTCAATTTGCGATTGCATGTGCTGAATGTGTTATTTGTATGTATTTTGTTAATAATTAAGTAATTTCTCACAAAACACACAATATTAAGTGAAAGACGTGTGAGTGGAAACGGTGCACGATTATGTGCAGAGCTCTCATCGGCTGCCTTATTACTCCGACCACCGACTCGATCCGTTACGTCGACCGCGCAAACTCAAAGTTTTTTGCCGCACGGTAGCTGCACCGATTTGATTGCTCTGCTTTTTGCTCTCCTTTTCAAATAAACCGGAGTAATTGTTTGTTTTAAGACCCGTAGATTGCGTCCGCAGCACGGATTACTAACAGACGTTTTGTATTAGAAAATAAAGTCATTGAAACGGTCGAGTGTTGCAACAATTTTGACGATCCTTATCTCCTGTTGGAAGGCTTTAAGGCATTTTATTGTAATTATAATTTTTTTACTAAGTTTTAACTTAATTTTTATTTCGTTAGTTATTATTTCATAATCAATGTTTATCAGAAATAATAGCTAATCGTATTATTATTACACGAATATGAATTTGCCCTTTATAATTACATCATTGTAGCAAAAGCCAGTGTTATGATTTCAAATGTGAAATTAATTCTAAATTACCGCGAAGCGTCTGCTTTTTGCTCCAGAGCAGGTAAAGGAAACGGGTTGTCTGACGTTAATCTCACAGAAAACGCATGTGTGCGTGTCACGTTGTGTAATCATGGCTTTGATACGTACGTGTGGTGTCGTCGCCTGTTTTTTTTTTAACTGAGACTTGAAAGCCCCTGGTATATCGACTTTATCTCAAGTAATCACATCCCTATCTCACTTTTACTTACTTAGAAGTAAAGGATGCAATGACTAAGCTATAAAGCTGGATTCACAAAGCTAGCAGCTTTCTAGCAGAACCTTATTGCCGCAATATACAGGTGCAATGCAACCATTTTGGCGGAGTAATCTTCATCATCAGTAAACGTCCACTGTTATGCTGGATTCACAATGCGACACAATGGTACGTTTTAGGGCTTTTTGCATTCGACCAATCAAAATACAAGGTGATATTTTAACTTGCGATTGGCATTGTTAATCCATCTTTAGACAAATACCAATAGGTACCATGAATCAAACAAAAAAACACTACGAAAACACTCACTTAAAACGAACTTTTTATTGCAAGGAAAACGCTGTCATAGCGCTGTATTGTGAATGCAGCGTAAGTTAGTATCTAGTACAAAGTAGTGGAAAACCGGCCGGTTTTAACTGCTCGTTCATCAGATCTCGGCGGTGTTGTTTAGAATGACGCTCTATGATTTAGTTCCCTTGAGGCTTGTAACTGGGATGTGTTTCTCAGGCTTCTGGTGACTGGTTTATTTCCGACATGGCTATATAAGGTTTAAGCATTTGCACCTCATATTTTCTAGTGAGCGAGACACGAGCGGATTATGAATGATTTATTTTCACTGGGTTTTAGAATATATTTAAATTTCTCAATGGACTAAATTTTACAGATGAACATCAAATGATATATGCATAATTAGAACTTATTTTCTATAATATGCAGGTATATAATATAACATCTCAAGATACTAATTAGATGTATTTCTGTATAGTAATTAGTGAACGTGTGCGCAGGCATTAGGAGCAATGAAATAAATTATCAATCCTTTATTTTCTAGATATTTAATATTTTTTAGATTGAAATTTGTTTGATATTCGATAATCAATGTATGTACTGATCACTCACTGCACATGTAGGTATTTGGAAATAAAATATTTTGTTACGGTTACGAAATTTAGTTACTAAATGGGACATAAGGTTATTTTAAGATCCAAAGGTTATGGATAAAACGTCAAAAATGCTCAAAATCTGACAGTTCTAAAATAGTACAGTCTTTGTACCATTGTTTTGAGGATTAAATAATTCTAGAAGTATCAAATAAAGTGCTTTCAGAATCAACCTATCTAATTTTAATATTCACATCAAAGTGGAACTCAAATCCGCAAATTTCAATTTAGACATTCCAAGGCCCAATTAATCCCTAAAAAGTACAGGTGATTAAGCGTTTTACGAAGTTGGTATCAGTTTTCACATCAATGATGGGATAATCCTTTATGTGAGGGTTGTGGCTATGAGTGAAGGCTGTCATAGGACGATTACTGTAACTCCTGGTGAGGTTGATCCTCTGTCCCGACCGGCCTCTCGCGCTATCTGTGTTAACATTTACTTTAGACTAAACCTGTTACCATAGTAATTTCGTATAGCACTAGTTTCTGTTCTACCAACCACGTTTTTCAATTTTCCTGTAGTAAAATTGGTCCCGTGTATTAAAACTTTATAGGTATATAAGCGATCACTTTACCTATTTTCGTTTTAATGTTATTATGACAGGTTAACACACATCTAAACAGACAAATATTAACACTTTCGCTTTTGTAATATTTATTTGTATGATTGGCATTTGACCTTTCCTATTTCTTCTGATGGTACACTAAAATCGATACCTCTCGGCTCATTTGTTTGTTTGTCTTAAGTCATCCTCTAAGCAAAAGTGTAAAGTGCAAAAATCTGAATTTAATAGCCAGTGCTATTTCCAAGTTCATAAAAAAAAATTAAATAAATATATAAATATGTCAGACATTCACACCAATTGTCCAGTCCCAAACTAGGCAGAGCATGTGTTATGGTTACTAAATAACGGATAGACATACTTAAATAAATATATATATTTTATATTTTCTTCTCATACTTATTCAGGTAGACAAACTCAACGTAAGCTTTTAAATATAATTATCAAAAAAACAAAATAATTTCCAACCTGAAAGCGTGTTTGCTCTATAATTAAAATAATGATCCTAATTTCTGGTCAGTTCCAATAAATTTGCCTTTTTACCTTTATCTTTTTACCTGCCTAGACGTGATTTGCTAATGACTCTACACTTCCAAACTATATTAGCTTTTTTCTGAATTCCAAAGAAACGTGCCCGTTTACAAATTAAACATAAATAATCTTTGTTTAACTATCCCTAGGTTTGTTGTTTTAATGATTAAGAGCAGTTTAGTGTACGTTCTAAACAAATATGTAGCAGATAAGGATCTTAGAGACCACGAGCCAATTAATTTGTGTATTAATATTAACATTATACCTTAAAAAGCTCTAAACAATGATATGTATGTGATACTTCTAGCTAACTACTAAAATGTGATCTCCTTTTATATGTACGAGGGAAAAATACAAAAACCAAATTTCAGTTTGTTTGACTTTTTGAAAATATTCTGTTTCTTCACATTTCTAAGCTACAAGCCTCTGACAGACGGACAGATTTAGTATAGGACTACATTGGATCATTCGGTTAACGAACCCCAAAAATAACTGTATGTATCATGATAATTTTAAAGCGAACAAATAAATATTTAGGTTTTTTTTGTAAAGACAAAACAGAAGATACGAACTTGAAATTAATATATCAGCAAATAATTTCATATTATAAACATCTACATACCTTGTCTATTCCCAAACTAGGATTTTCTCTTGTACTATGAATAACAAATCAGGGATTAAATTTTTGATATTCAATTACATAAAAAATAACAGACAAACAAACACAAGAACTAATACGATAGTCCTATGATAGTGTTGTGTGTCACACTGCATAAGAATAATATCATAAAAGCTGTTTTGAAAGGAGGATTAAATGATTTATTAAAAATTATAATATTACGAACCCTTTAAAAGAATTCTTCACACATATGACAATGGTCGGATTATGGTGACAAAACGGTACAATAAAAATCCGCACAATTCAACGTCTCAGATGCAATTATATTGTAGATAAAAAAATATTGTATATAGCGTGTTGAGAAGATTAGTACTGCGCCGAATCAGAGAATAACAATCAACAATTCAACACGTTATTAAAGGTAGACGAAAGAAACCAAATTGTAATATAAATACTATTTGAAGTAATTAATTGTAATTTCTCAAAATTTTACAACATTTACCCGACATATTTTTGTATATGGAACAGTGTAGTGAGCTTACGGTTCAAAAAAGTATTGGTTCTGAAGTGCGAGTAACATTTAAAGCAACATTGGAAAGAAGTCGCTATACTTTCTATCTTCCAAAAGTACAAGTCCAATGGTCATGATGTGGTATCGAAATCAATCTTGTATATATTAAGATTATTACTGCGTTCACCAAATTATGGCAAATACCCCAATGGACAGCCCAATAAAAGTGACATTGTTTTGAGGGGGCTTATTTTCAGCAGTAGACGTATTTTGGCTGATGATGATGTGTTTCATAGTAACAGAGTATTAGTGTGTAAGTGTGCGTGTATGACAGGATATATCGCTTCGGAAGAATATGCTATGGCGCCGCGTCCGGGTTGAGCCGGCGGCACCGTGTAGTAGCTCTAAGGCGAGTTGAGTAATTAATTAAATTATGTAACAATTTCAATGTTAATTTCATATGGGATACGTAATATGTGTGTTACAGTTTTCAATTTCAATAAATATATTTTTTTACATGTCAAAATTGTGGGTATTAAATGAATTAAAAAATATTTTGTCATGACAAGTAATTGTCATTTAACAGAATGCATTTATTACGAGAAACAGAGATGATAAAAAATTACCCATTTATTATTTGTGTTTCATAGTCCCCCTAAGTAAAAAATATTATATTAATTCCAGAAAGTTGTATACAAAAAATTATTATTTACCCTTCCTTGTTTGCGTAGGCATTCTTCTGTCACAAACTTACTTACACGTTATACACATAGTCAAGTCATTTCACATAAACCGTTTCACGTTACCACAAAAAGGGGATGTTCGAAAACCTGACATTAATCCCATGAATTCCGAACGAATTCCCTGCCAGGTCCTTCCAAAAAGCCATGGTAACGACATAATGACAGGCGAGACGTTATAAAACGGCAACTTCTACCCAAATAGTCCTGGATTAATGTCGATTTAATTAAACCTGTATAATTTTGATCCCGTCCTGTCTAGGGAGGAAACATGAAGCTCAGAATAGTAATATGGATGCGGCAATCGGCGCACCCCCAATCTTCTAGTATGTTTCGTTAAGGCGACTAAAGGGTTGCACCAGAGATGGGCAAGATCATTACTACGATCACCAATCCGCCTGCCAAGGGTAGTGATTATGGAAAATCCCCCAATGGACAGCCCACCCAAAACGGCATTATATTGGGAAAGCTTATGTTTGCAGTGGACTAATTTTGGCAAATGAATTGATGATGTATTAGCGCACGCATTTCCTAATTACTTTAAAATATTTTTTTACAAAAGCCACGGAATATATTTTTATGCTGATAATAATAGTATCTTATTAACGTGATAGAAAAATATTTTATTTAAAAAAATCGATCCTTAACTGAGCACCAATACATGTGATGATTAGCAACTGTTATAATCAAAATTATCTATAATTGCTACAAGTCACAGGGTAACTAATGCCTGAGTGCAATAACCTATAGAACACCCAGTAATATTAAAAACAAATTCAAATAATGTCATCAACGCATATTATTTGGTAAAATCCGTTTTAATAAAGCCAAATTGAATCTGTAGACTTATCCACCTAGGTAAACACCCTTAGAACATCGACGACTAGATTGAAGGTTGCGTGGGCTCACCCTCAAAGAAAAGGTCCGTGTTGTAGGCGGGCCGACTTTATCAAATTACAACCTGTGCCGTTTTGTACGCCGACAAAGGGACCGATACTCGGGAACTCAGTGACGAAGCTAGAAAGGAATTACTAGTAGACTTGGGGGTCAGTTTTAAGAATCAAAATAAAATGGAAATTCGGTTCGCATCTGTGTTTTAAGCCTCTTAATTTGAAACATTTCCTTTGAGACCGTAAAGTACTTATCCTTTTTAAAAGTTATTAGTAGCAACTTATAAAGGCTTATCACAGTCAAGAATTCGGAGCATATTACATTATTTCATTATCCGAGACTACAGGAATGAACTTGCATCTAAATTTATAGCGTGCAGGTCACTAGCGTTTATTATAAAAAATTGCAAGAGTAAGTAAATAATTCAATCCTACGATGTACAATGTACATACATACATGCATAATGGTCCCAGAGGTGTAGGCAGCGACGATGTATCGCCACTTTGCGCAATCTAATGTCGCAAAGCGGCTTTCCTTCACCCGCTTTTCGCCGTGATGTACTATATTGTGAACAACATCGCCGCCTTGTTGAGGTACCACGATTAGCTAGGGGAATAATCCACCTCATCAGAGCCCCGCATGATTCGGTAAGGCTAATAGTGCCCGGAGTTCACCCAGTTCTACAATGTAGTACTCGTAAAATTAAATAATTATATAGATGACTCTTATTGAATTTGCTGGTATCGAGTGAATCACGATCAGAAAACTCAGTGGACAAACTCACATTGCAATATCTCGCGCCTACATTACAATCTCTCAGCTAAGCCAAAGGCTGACTGGTAGAGAATGCCTTCGGCATTAAGTTCGCCTGATGTGCAACTGTGTGCAATAAAGTTTAAATAAAAAGACTCGATGACCCACTGATTACGTCCCAATGTCAGTCCACCTTTTAAAACCAGTGTATTTGAATGATGCGAGACATCGCTCGAACTTGCTTAAGCGTTTGAGGGTTTAATTCTAAATTGTCGACGCGTGGTCTGCGTGACTTGAATGATGGTTTACATGAAGACTTCTTAAGAAATCAATATCTTTACCAGTTGTCTCCATAGCCTCTACAATCATTATCTCAAAGTATTTTATATTAATATCATACTATTTTAACAAGTTTTTTACTACCGCGATAAGTACCTAACACTTTCTGGACGCCCAAGCGTTGTTCTCGCCCCGCGTGTAGTAATAACAACGCTAAGTCGAGCGCCTTAGACTCATTTTTACGTGTATTGTCTGACAGTGGGAAGGAGTAGATGATGAAAAGCGTAAATATTTTCATTTAACTATAGAGAAGTTATGTATCTGTTACGTAGTAACTATAAAATAACCTGTGACTTTACCAACTCATGTCGGTTTACATCAGCGCAGTGTCGCATGCCGAATGAGATATGGGTTAGAGTTACTACCGAATGGGTCCAATAAATAAATAAAAACCGGCCAAGTGCGTGTCGGGCCACACGTAGGAAATACTTCCATAGTCAGTGCGGCTATAATATGCGTATACCTAAATGCATTTTTTGAGGTACGGAAGCCACTTACAATTAATAAACAGCCTTATTATCTTCAGGTTAAAAGATACCAATAATATTTTAAAATACAGAGTTATTTTTGTAATTCTATAAAGTAAGTTTGTATGGATGGAGTATCTAGAAACTTTTTACTGACCCAAGTAGTGTTATAATATGGTCAACTATTACCTGTAAACTAGTAGACCTTACTTCGCTGTCAAGTTTTCCTTTCAACTTCGTTATCATATACTATTTCCGCTGGTGGGAGGTGGGGAGGGGGAGAGGGATTAATATGTATACCCCAAACGGAGAGGGCGGCGGGTGCGGCGGCTTTTGGCGCTGAAAACCTTAAAAGGCGCAAATATGCAGCCTTTCGCGGTGGAGACGATGGGAACGTGGGGGCTGGAGTCGCATCGTTTTGTCGCCGACAAAATGGGGGTGGGGGTGAGCTGGATGCCTTCAAGGACTGTGACCTAAAGTGGCACAAAGCCGGAAGCAGTTGAAGACATGAAGGGAGGCCTTTGCCCAGCAGTGGAACACAACAGACTTTTAATAATAATAATGTATACCTACTGTAGTTATTTCTATTCAGTTTATCTTTTCAAGTTAATTACATTTTATTATGACTCTTCGTTGAATTTTTGTGCATCTTTTTTTTTATTTAGTTATTGATGCGTCACGCACGGCGGTCCAATTATTAGCCTTATTTAATAATGGCGTTACAAATTATATATAAACGGTCCGGAACTATTATAAACAAACAAAAAACGTTCACACCCAATTTTGACTTTTATTGAAGCAGAATCTCCAAATTCCTAATTAAAACTGAGACCGTATACACAAAGGTCTTTATACCTGTGATGATCTTACCTTGGAATTTACGATCATCGACGCAAAATTTTAGAAAAGTGCTTTGAAGTAAAGTTCAAAATTGAAAGAATTGTTGTATAAGAAACGCAGCATTAGAGTGGTTTTTCTGTTGACTTACGTTTCATCTTTTATTTCCTGTGAAGTATTAGCTGTTATAGTGTGCATAGGCTTAACAGTTTGTGTGCACGTCAAACATTCCGGATCTGTGGTAATGCACAAAACATACATTGCGTTGTGCGTTCTGTGATGCACAAAACATGCGTAACATTTCGGTGAAATGCAAATGCAACGTATGGTCTTTTAATTGATGCAGCAGCTGGTTTGTTGATATGTTAATTAGAATTAGTAGGCTTATGTATTTATTTCTAATTGTCATTATCATTGAACTCATTGTCTATATCAAAATTTTAGTTTTATTTTTTAGTTATAGAGACTTGTTATTTATATGTAGGTATACTGGTTATAAATTATACTGACCTGCAAGCCAATAAAGTCGTTAAGTGTTTTGGCAACCTTTTGGAATAGACAAAAAAAGGGTTCACACTTGTTTTCTACAATTTATCATAATTACTTATATTATTGTAACATGCAATTATAAAAAAAAATTAACTTTCTTGAAGATTTTGTTGCATCAAAAGTTTTTTATGTGCATTTCATTTATTTTAAGTGCATTTATGATATCTATAACCATAATTTTCACATTTTCGTTAATTTATTTTCATAATATGGTACATTGAAAAGATTTGTTTATTCTAAAAAAAAAGTTTTGTATTTCTGTTAAAGGTTAGGATCTATTTTGTAAATGGAACATTGCTCTACATTTCTAAAATTAGGCACACAACCTCTCTGGAAATGCGGGAGCCACGTATAGGTCACGTGGGATTATAATCCACCACACACCCATTCAGCGTTGGTCAAATATTTGTAGATACCAGAGTAACAGCTCAAACAAACAGAGGAAGTTTACCCGAATACTTTAGAAAACAAAAAAAAAACCATCAAGTTTCATTATGTCTTATCTGACAGCCCACATGATACGGTAATAATTAAACTCACGGACGGACTCATGAATTATCATGAGGTTAATAGTCACCAATGAGCTTGGAGTAATTATGTAGATGAAACTGCGCGAGCGCAGTGGTGGGGGAATGGACGCTTGGTATAATACAAGGCCACTGGAGCGATTGGTGATACAGATGGGAAAGTAGGCAAAAAATCAACACTAATTCAATTCTGTATCTCCGTCAAGAAGTATCTAAATTAGAAAATGATGCTCTTCGGAGACCAAATAAATAGTTTTTTTAATAATATTCTGTTTTTTTTTCTTTCCTCAAAAGTGGCCCATGTCAGTGGCTGTCATGGAATTTGACATTAATATGACATTTAACCGTTTTCAAGAAAAAAAATCAGATCATTATTAACTTTCCATTGGACTTTCCTTTCCTTAATTTGTAGTCGTAGAACTAAGTTTGATTAGTATTTGATACTGAATACTTAGAAATCTTAACCGGTCCTTATTGATAAAATATTAATTAAATTATTAATATTTGTTATATCCTTACGAGAATTGACCAGTAGAAGGATTGATAAAATACATCCTATTAATATATATCCTACTACTAATATATATTTTTTAATTTATAACTACAGATTTCTGCCTAATGATGATTATATAATCTTTGCCACCTTTCTCGCAGGAGGCGGGCCCAAGTCAGCGCTTCGCGCGCACGGTTCGCGTGCCGGCGCCCGCGCCACCCAAGCGCAGCTACCGACGATATTCCACCAGATACCCCACTGCTGCTTCTTAAGGTGTAATCTCCGTTAAGCAGTCACTTAGTTGCATTCTTTTACTGTTAATCTACCACTGTTTTAAACGAAGGGAGATCTTCATCAATTGCAAAATGTAGAGTACTATTCTAAATGTTTAGAAAACCACTTTTATTTCTTGGATTTGTGTCTTGATTTGGATTGGACATTTTGAAAGAAATAGTGATAGGCATTTACTGAGTAAACCCTGACTTGGTGTGTGATGACGTCACTTATGTGAGATTGAACTAAAAAGTTAAGCTATTCGTGATTTTATTTTTCTAATATTGCAGGTAACTTCACTTAGAATATTAGGTTTCTCTGGGCCTTTGTGAAAAATGTCAACTATGGCAACTATTATAAGCTTTGGGACCAATGGCGATGTGTAATCTAAGTATGGTGCGACTGCGACCAAAATAGCATGAGATTGAATCTTTAAGATTCAAATGGGCCATTGTGGGCCGACCGATAGGCACCGCGGCCACTAGACAAAGAAGCTTTTTTTTACCCCCTGCAAGAAACGCCCGTAGACGAAGCTAAAATATACAAGCATTACATATATCAACGCACCTATACATCTGTATGTATACATTGATATATTTAACGCTTGTGCACTGTTGGATACTGAATCATGCCCATCGCTGATTGGTGAATTTCATTTATTTCACTTTTGCTCACTAGGTTTTCTTTAAAAAAAAACAGTGTTGTGACTGACTTGACACGTTTAGAATTAAATTAATCTTAATGTAATAGTATAAAATATTCGAATAATATAGTACTCGTATATTCTTGTCAAAACCTAACTACAATTTCCGTCTACTCAACAACAGACGTATCAAAATCAAAGGGAAAATCAATTAAGGTTTAGACTCGTCACGTTTGTTTTAGTATACTATTAAGTCTCAGGCCTGTTTGTTAAATAAGACATCGTAAGCAAACAATATATAAGATATTATCTAACATATTGCACCAGCCCTAATGATACCTAGCAAAACAGAAACTACTGATATTCCATCAAACCTTGCATTAAATTCCATAGTCTTCATTATACTAAAGTTCCTGGGTCAATGAATGGCTACGATGCACTGATTTATCTAGAGTATGCCTGGACTTCTGGACCACCCCTTAGTAACCGCAGGTGCGCGATGAAGGCATTAAACTGAATCGCCCATTATGATTAAGCGAAATTGCCCTTGGTAGTCTATGTTTGCAATCAGTTGGGCCTAGAGGGTTATTGATAAGTTGGGTATGTTTAGCGATCACTTTTGTGTGATACTGATAAGTTAAGTATATAAATATAATGCGTATGAATCAAGTTAGACCATATTGACACCTTAATGGAACGGTATCAAGGAAAGTGCTGGATACTAGAAAGAAAACTTAATAAATTAAACCTAATCGTCATACATACATATATAGAGAAGAGCGGGGCAAGACGGAGTACCTGCCAAATAATGTGATCTGAATACACCAATCAGCACCTAGTAAGCAGCATCCGAGCCGTGGTAGCTGGTTGGTTGTGCACTCGCCTCACTTTTATGAGGTCGTGGGTTCAAACCCCGCCCGTACCAATGAATTTTACGAAACTTAAGTACGGTTTATTTATAATACCACAGGCTTTTCGGTGAAGGAAAACATCGTAAGGAAACCTGCATATGCCGAAGAAGAAATTCTGAGGATTATGTGAAGTCCACCAAATCGGCTTGGGGCACCATTGGTGGACAGGGGTTTGGCACAAAAGATCCTGAAGGGTCGAAGTGTCGCCAAGTCTTCCTGGCCCCCTAAGATAAGATAATATAAGATAAGCAGCATCCGATATGTCATTTCGCCACGTAGATTATTTATTTTGATATCATGTTTCATGTTTAAAAACATTCACTGACGAGAGCGAAATCGACCAAAAACCAACTTTGTCACACTTGTGGCAAATTGGCTCAATGCGGTTGCGCAGGAGTCGATTATAGTGATGCTGATGCCACTCACGTATGTGGGCTCTACAAACCTGTGTAAAATTAAGAATTTGATATGAATAAAATAATAAAAAATTAATAAATTTAAAATTTTATATGGCTAAAATTGCCATTTATATATTTTTAAATTTAATTTTTTTAATGTTTATCTTAGTGCAATATATTCCTAAACTCAAATTACAAGACTTTAAACTGTATAATTTAAAAACTGTTTTCTTTAATGTCAAATCTTAAATACCCCGTCTTGCCCCGCTCTCCCCTATATTACAACTTTCAATCTACTTAATTAAAATAATATCCTGACTCACTAACTAATATCAATATACACCGCTCAAACCGCTGGGCCTAGAAACTTTTAATTTTGCATAGAGCTTCCTCAAATGACATATGGAGTGGAACTCTCTAAGGGGTTGAAACTCTACAGCAACAGCTAGTATCAAACTTAATCTTATTAGGTTTGATACTAGCATCTTATAACTTCAAAGGAATTACTGTCTGAGAACTATGTCTGGAAATGAAGCTAACAAGTCGAATTCGCTCGTGATTCGTCAAACTGATAGAGTATTGTGGCGAACAACACGACCCAGTATCTGCTGCCGAATCGCATTCCGTCACATTTGGCAACCGAACAGCTGGGTGTTGCTTTACTATTGCCGTTCCAAGATAAACATTGCAGTCGATGAGACCACACACGTGGTAACTATGGTTACATATACTCACTGGATATTCATTTTGAATAATATTAGATGGAGTAAATCATATCAAAATTAGATTTTGTAACTCAAGTATGAATTACTAGCTGGTGCCCGCGACTTCGTCTGCGCACGATTAGTATTTCGAGTAGCTTTTTTGTAAGACTATTTAAGATAAACATTTCATCATACATAACATTACATATGTGTAACTCTAGCGGTTTTGGCAGCGCACGCCAGAATAGCTCGCAGATGGTAGATTTTTTCCTACTTACTTGATATTTTGGACAATTCACACAATATCTTTATAAATAATAGCCTATGTGTTATTCTGATGTATAAGCTATATTATTGCAAAGTTTCATTAAAATCCATTCAGTATTTTTTACGTGAAAGAGTAACAAACATCCATCCATACTTACAAACTTTCGCGTTTATAATATTAGTAGGATAATGTGCACGGAGGTCTAGCGCAAAATCACGAGACAGAATACTGGCAAAAATCATCTTACGCGTTCAAGAATAAATAGAATGTCCTACATATCAGCTTTTAGACGTCCACTGCTGGACATAGGTCTTCCCCAATAAACACCACCACATCAGGGTCTCGTCAGTCCACCATGCGGCGGGGCGTCCACCCTGCGCGTGCCGATCCGCGGTCTCCACTCCAGAACTCGTCTGCCCCAAACGGCAGTCGGTTCTGCGACAGATGTGACCCGCCCACTGCCACTTCAGTTTGCTCATTCTTTCGGCTATGTCGTTCACCTCCGTTCTTCGTCGGATTTCTTCATTACGAATCATATCTTTCAAAGAAACCCAGAGAATAGCCCTCTCCATCAATCTTCTACGATAATTATAAATGTGAATATGGAGTTCTAGGAAAGAATGTTCTGTGCGAAAATCGAATGAGTTTGTATAAGGTGGTAAAATCCACGTTTCTTAGTACGCTGACACAAACGTTCATGCCACACGCAGTCTCAATGAAATACTGACACTAATTGCATTTCAATAAAATTACAATATTTCGCGGAAAAAATAATTAACCTTATTTTTGTTACTACTCTATCACGTTCGTTCTGTATATGGCGATTACTTAATCTGCAATTATCAGGCATGTCTTAGTAAAAGGAAGTATCGTTTATATCATTTTAACACGTTGTGTGGTTCCCGGCTTAGAATAGGGCCATAGGACAACCTTTCCGTGGGTGTCCTCAAGGCGACTATGGGATTGCACCAGGGACAGATAGCAGCAGCGTTCTCCTGTATAATTAAGTGCATTACTGCGGTCTAACAAGCGTGATGATTATAGCACATCCCCCAATAGACAGCACACCAAAAGTGTCATTGATGATGATCGATTGATGATGATCGTGGACTCGGCCCACGTCACGTGAGTTAGTGATGTGGCACTAGACGACGAATCAATAGGAAATATGTCGACCATAGGCGTACTGTCACTTTTGGAGCCACCGGTATGACACCTATTGACGTACTATCCGCGAACACATAGATATTATATATTTGATAGAAGATAAGCAAGACTGCTTTAAAGTTAAAAGTCTCGGTAGGCTAGTTCGAAATAACATAATAGCAATTAAAAGTATATACTCGAACCTGACGGCTGACTACGAGTTCGCGGCGCTCGGTGTAGAGACCCTGGGCCCGTGGTCAGCCGACACGGAGGCGTTCGTGAAGGCTCTGTCGACCAGGCTGGTCCACGCCTCCTGAGACCTCAGGGCTGGCGCCTACCTCGCACAACGTGTGAGCCTGGCCATCCAGCGAGGTAATAGCGCCAGCGTCCTAGGGACTATGCCTCACCACGAGGGGTTGGATGGCGTACACCTGTTATAAATAATTGATTTTCTTTTATTGACTGTATTTTTAAACTTTCTGTAATTATTAAAAGTATTACTGATTATCTCGTTAGGCAGTATCTTACTCCCAAATTATTGAACAAAAATCCATAATTTAGAAGAAGAGTTTATCTTCGCTACTTTCCCTAAAGATCATGATCTACGAAGCATACCTCAGCAGTCGCAGACTGATCCAGTGAATACTAAATATTATATAGTATATCACGTACTGTATATGTATGCATATCTATTTATTAAGATTTGTTATGTAAATTTAATTGGGTAGTATTTAAAAAAATATAAATATCTTCTCTTTTATTTGCAATACTCTGTCTTTCTTATTTTCCTTCTGAAAAGTTGCCTGGAAGAGATCGCTTTAAGTGATAAGGCCGCTTTTATACACTTATCTGTACCTACTTTTATTGTTATTCTTAATTTGTGTGCAATAAAGAGTTTATCTATCTATTACTACGTAAAGAAGCTACACTCCCCTCCCCCCGCCAGTATAGCGTCGCTCGCAAAGCAGAGCATGGCTGGCGGTACGCACTACTAGGCTGTCACCGGTATAAAGTTACTACGCCAGCCCACTATTGACTGGCGCCATGAATTCGACACTATGAGTTAGAAAGAGAAGTACTTATGTTGTTGCCGTATAACGTTATCCCTCTCTCGGTCGACTATGCTGCCGTGTGGTTTCCGGTAGAGTAGAATAGGACCACTCCAACTCTTACCGTGGATGTCGTACAAGGTGACTAATACATTATAAAACATCAATCAGGCCTCCCCAACCCGTCTGGCCAGCGCGGGGAGTGTAGGCCAAATCCTCTGTCTGTCTCCGGCAGATGAGAGAGGGTTGTGCTCCTGCAGTGGGGACAAATATAACCTGATGATGATCGACTATGCTCGCGCACTGGGGGCAGCAGGTCAACAATAATTTACGCACACACACACACACAGACACAAACGTATGCGGAGAGGCTGGTGATCTTGTGGTAGTAGTATAGGTAATTAAATATGTTCGCCTGGAGTGCCGGGGGTGTTCTAACACAAAAAAGAAAAAGAAAGAAAGAAAAACATTTATTTACTACCAAATCACACAAAAGAAAAAACCAACAAAGCAAGAAAAATTTAAAAAAAAATTATAAGAACTAGAGAAAACAATTTAAAATGTTTAACATAGGTAAAATAGTATGCGTGTGCAGTGGCAGCAAAAGGGCAAACGACTCAGCATATGCCTAGACCAAGTAAGGTGCTAGGGGCTGATTTTCAGTCGCACCCGGTGCAGACAAGTTTGTCTATAGTGCCAAACAAAGTAGTAATAAATATGACATGTGTAATTGCAATACGTATGTACCTAGATAATATAATAGAACACTAAGAATCACACCAAATACATAAATATGATGAGTAAATATGACACAAAGGTCCTAGATAGCAGCATCAGCAGGTATAGACAGTCCTAAAATAATTCCAATAGTTATAATGCCATTTAACATGTGACACCCACTTTGTCTTTGTTGGTCACTACTTTGTAATGCTTTGCTTATAGGTTTTATTTATTTATTTTATTTTATTTTATTCGGAAAACTTACAGCTATAAGAAAAAGGTAATATTACAAATATATAAAGCTATTAGCCATTAACTGATTTTCACATATTAAAACAACACGCATATTTACTTAACATTAAAAACAAAAACAAATCTACTTAAATCAGAGAAAAACAACATATACATGAAATAATAAACAATAAAACCTTTCCATGGTGCTAGGGTGTTGGGGGCCCGAAATAGTTACCAACAGCTAGGCGCTTGATAGTTACGGAGCTAGTGTTGTGTATATCAATAGCTGGGTGCTCAGACACTAAGTCATTGAGTAGCGAGCCGGCTCGGTAAATAAATGAGTTACGACGGTAGTTGGTGCAAGCAGCGGGGACATGTAAAGGATTAAAATTCCTTAATTGCCTAGCTGGTAAATTTCTTATACTTACCTGATGAGATAGATTTAAACGAGGATGTTCGTTTGAAATTGCATCTCAAAACCTATAACAAGCTTACCTGACCAGCTAATCCGTATCCAATGTTTGTTAAACATAACTCAATTTCTCTTATAAACGGTAAACTGTCCACTGGACAGTCGACACCGTTACAGAAAGTGCTCTAGCATGTAAAGCGTTTGCGCAAATTGCATAGCTCATAACGGCTCACTATATAACGACACTGTGAGCGGGAGAATTTGTTCACATACACTTTGTTTAGTAAAGGAATTGTTGTAACGTTGTTATTAAATCTTACTTATTGTTTATTTCTGACTATTATTGTTACGATCCATTGTTGGAGACAGGGACTTCCCGTTATGTCAAGGAAGTTTATATTACTGTCAGTCATCGCTGATTGCTTACGAAGACTTACGTACTGATTGTTTTTACGATTCTAATATGAACATTTTGTTAGTTCCCTGATACACCTTGTAGCCATATTTTTTATTACCATCAGGCGAAATACGTCCACTGCTGAACATAAGCCTCCCAATAGAATACCACTTCTGGTGAGCTATCCATTGGGATATTTGTCCTAACCACTACGCTTGGCAGGCGAAATGGTGATCGCAGTAATTAACTTAGTATACACAGGAGAACGCTGCTGCCCGTTCCTGGTGCACTAGAATGTGGCTATTCTATAATAGCACCACCCCCAATCTTGCAATGGGTGTTCATAAGCGACATAGGGATTGTACCAAAAAAAACTTACCGCCTATTTTTACTCTGCATTTTGCTTTCAAAACAGAGCAACATTATTTTATAACTACGAAAACTGCAAAGTGAAATCATTACATAAAACCGGTAGGTTCTCGTCTTGTACCAGGCCAAATGACATACCTGGCGTAATTCCCTATAACTTTCAATTATACCAGGGATTCCTACTACTACTTCAGGGGCACCAGCCTGTCTGTACACGTTTGAGTGTGCGCCTAAATTATTCTAGGGCTGTTGAAACCAGCGCGCGAGTATAGTCGATCGAAAGAGACAACTTTATACGTCTATAACATAAGTAGTTCTCTTTCTAACTGATAGCGTCGATCTCTCGGCTACGGTCGATAGTGCGCTGTCGTAGTAACTTTGTACCGGCGGGCGACGATAAGCTAGAGTGGTGAGGTGAATGACGCTTCTTTACGTGGTAATCCTACTAATATTATAAATGCGAAAGTTTGGATGTTTGTTACTCAATCACGTTTCAACTACTGGACGGATCGGGATAAAACTTGGCACACATAAAGGTTAAGTCCTGGAATAGGACATATGATAGTTTTTATCCCGAAAAAACATCTCATTCCTACGGAAAATACATAATGATGTTGATGAATTTTCGATGTTGTCCACGCGGACGAAGTCGCGGGCAACAGCTAGTATTTAGTATTCTGTGGCAATGTACAACGTAATATGCAAGAGTAGGTAAGGTTAGCGGCTAGCAACAGCTTTTACTACTGGAGTCAAGTGAATGTCCTACTATTTATGTGAAGTTAATATCCATTAAATATTTAAGTGGTAGCTGTATACGAAGACTTCCACAGGTGACATATATCGTCTCTCTGTAGCTTGTTTACGATAAAAAAGTACATACTTATACGAAGCTATTTCCTATTTAAAGGACCACCATCATCAGGTTACTTTTGTCTCCATTGCAGGAGCACAACCCTCTCTCATCTGCCGGAGACAGACAGAGGATTTGGCCTACACTCCCCGCGCTGGCCAGACGGGTTGGGGAGGCCTGATTGATGATTTATAATGTATTCCCTTAGTCGCCTTGTACGACATCCACGGGAAGAGTTGGAGTGGTCCTTCCTATTCTACTCTTCCTATTTAAAGGACATTAACACTAAATAGGTATAGGTATTATGAGTTTTTCGAAACTTAAGTACGGTTTACTTATAATACCACAGTCCTTTCGGTGAAGGAAAACATCGTAAGGAAACCTGTATATGCCAAAGAATAAGTTCTTAGACGTACCTATGTGAAGTCCACCAAGTCGGCTTGGGGCACCGTTGGCACAAGATTCTGAAGGATCGAAGTATCGCTTCTAATAACGTGTAAAAAGTAAATGGGGTTTCTTTTAACTGCAAAATAATATTTATAATTATTTTGTAGGCCAAATTTCCTTTCCTTTCCTTCGTCCGTCGGTGTGGGTCCGATCGTAACGCATTTTATTAGCCGTCCAGGACTTTCTAACACAATACAGTATTGTCTGAAGTAAAAAATATAAACAAAAGTAATTTCTATTTTGTTAGTATTTGTTACCTCTCAGACATAGCTGTTTCTATCCACAACATTGGAACTGATACATGGAATGACCACAGATTTACAGTAAAACTTAAATGACTGTTTAGCAGTAAACCTGAGCCATTAAATTAGATGCGAACTTTGACATACGAACGTAATGTCCGCACGTGGTGGACGTGGGGCAAAATGTCCTGTTTTAGTCGTAAATTGTGGTGAGTTCCCAACTAGTTAGGATAAGCAGGCTGAAGTGGCAATCGACGGGCTACATATGTCGTAGAACCGATGGTCGTGGGGGCAGACGAGTTCGCGACATGTGCAGGGTAGGACGCCCCACCGCCAGATGGACCGACTACCTGAAGAATGTGGCCGGAAGCGGCTGGATGCGGAGGACCGAGTGTGGTGGCGTTCATTGGGGAAAGCCTATGTCCAACAGTGGAAGGGCTGATGTGATGATGAACTGGTTAGGATGGACTGTCTATTGACCATATTTTATAGTATTTGATTCGATGTTTTGTACAAGTTGGTCCCGGTCTGGATGTTATATTTGTAAATTGCCTATCCTTTTGTAATTTTACTTACGGAGTCTAAATATATCACATGAATATTATGGTGATGATAATGCGGATATGTTCGCTTATTTAATTAGTAAAATAAGCGAACATGCTTATTTTCCACAGCTTAAGGAATTATCTTTCGATAACCTAAGCACAGAATAAGTACAAACTCGCACTCCCTAAGAAAACTTGTTAAATTTTTCAAAAGTATGACTACAAAATTCAGTGCAAGCCAAATTTAATCCTATGCGCATAGGATAAAGTCAATGTTGCTCTGAATCGCTAAATCACACACACATTGACAGTTGTACGCTTAGGTATGTTTTTATATCTACTTAAAGTGCGGAGTGAGACAGGCCTGGCCTATGTATCTATAAAATGTTATCTATGTATAAGTATTTAGTATAACGTATAACCTTCTCTCCAATCAATAAATGCTGACTACGCCTAATCTTAGGAAGACGCAGCTTCCAAAAAAGTCGTAAATCATAACCTGTGACGTCGATATCGTAAGTATCAGCTATTGATTAATGGGATGCTTAATCGGCGGATTACCTACAAGCCAAAAGAACTTAAACCACGGACAAGGTATTTAATATTGAGAGCGATAATCGATTGTTCTGTACAATGATGCAGTCAGAATGAACAGAAGGACCGACTCAGGTATCAGTGTAGTATAGGAGCTGCAAGTTCACATTCTTTAAAATTTAATAAGTTAAAAAAAAAAAAAAATTTGAGTAAGTATAATACCATCGCTTCGCCTTAGCCGGCCTTTACCAATTCAATAATACACAATCTTAAATTTCTAAAACCATAAGAAACTACATTAATTTATATGAGAGTCAAAAACTTAATAAAATTCAATTATTTCAGAACAGTGTTTTTCGAGTTGTTCCCCTATTACACTGACTCATCGATATTATGATAACATAATATTTACCATTGACTAAAACACCTATATAAAAACAGTTATTTTTCTTTTAACTCTACATTACTGTTACACTTTTTATAAATGGGCAAAAAACAAGCATCTTAAGTTTAGTTTAGATAAATAATTTATTTATCATGACTTAATACAATATTTTCGTACAAAAAATGCGAGAAGGCTGTAAAAGACTGACTTCTCGCAATCTTGGCGTGTAGTGCATTCGATATGACTTTCCCAACCAATTCCAACCCCGTAGTCAAATTATTTTTTGCTACTCCAGCTCCTGGTCTAGCTTCATAATGCCGAAGCACGTCATGTATGTTTGTAATTAACGACGCGTGCTTCCAAGGAACATTGTTCTGTGGCTCTGTGCTGAACTGTGTACTCGACCACACATAATCTTACATACTTGCACCTTGCTCAGTGGAAATAGTGGCTTCATTACAATAAATTAGTCAAACTTGAGAAGTGGTCGTCCGTACCGTCCGTCGGTCTTCCAATAAATAATACCTCTTGTGTGGTAATGCGATATGACGTCATGTAAATGTAACCGGAGTGGGTTTCAGAAGCCGACAATTGCTTATTGTTGAAATGGGTGGAACAAGTGCGTAAGATTCGAGGCAGGAATGCTAAGGTCTAGCTAGAGTTAGTGAGATTAAACTTTAAACAACAAATAATTACGTATATAGCGATATAGTGATCATTTTGGGCCGGGTAGCATTCGAAAAACTGCCTCAAGTCTTTACATCGCCTGTTCCACAATGTTTAAAGACCAAAGTCTTTAATCAGTGCGTCCTACCTGTCATGACCTACGGCGCAGAAACGTGGAGACAGACGTTGGGACTGATTCACAAGTTTCAAGTACTCAGTTAGCTATGGAGAGGCCTTTGCTCATTTTTTTTGAAAGATATGATTCGTAATGAGGAGATCCGACGAAGAACGAATGTCACCGATATAGCCAAAAGGATTAGCAAGCTAATGTAGCAGTGGGCGGGCCACATCTGTCACAGAACCGACGGCCGTTGGAGCAGACGAGTTCTGGAGAGGAAACCACGGATGGCATCGCGCAAGGTAGAAACGCCCTGCCTATAGCCAGAAGGCCTATGTCCAGCAGTGGAAGTTTAAAGGCTGATGCGATGATGATGATCGTCATTCGCATGCAATTTACGTAATCGTATACATCTCTGACACACCTGTGTCAATTTATTAAATCTTGATGTAGTCATCAATAATTTACATCTGGCAACACAAAATATAAATGATCTCTTGACATTTTAATTAAAGAAAGATAATTAAAAGTCAAATAATACATTGCGGAAATTTATATTCAGTAGCCTCTTTTAATTGCATTAATAGGTTCGTGATTGACAAAACGAGATTGGAATTTTTAATTATCTGAATAATAATCTGTTATATTATTTTTCACATAGCTTGGTGGGTGGGACATTAAACAGTGTTGATAATATATTACATACCATAGCGCTTTTTCATAACACTATTTCGGTTAGCTCTCCTTATACAAAACTACTAGCCTAGCTAGCCAACGTTACTTTACTAATAGGCTATCAGCTAGCTATAAAGCCTCATGCTATACAAAAATACTATAATGCACTAATATACGGCCCCGCAGAATAGTCGGTAGTGCACTTATTTGCGAAGCTCGGAGAAGAAAAGATAAAAGGAAGAATAAAAGGAGGTGCATGAAAAGATTGATGAATGTGAGTGAGGCTAGTGAGGTGTGTCAGAATCGCGGAAAGTGGCGATCCATCGTCTCTGCCTACCCCTCTGGTACTAAGGCGTGAACATATGTATGTTTGTATTATTATACTTTTTAGTTGAACCTAAAATCGATTATCTGGTAACTGACTGAAACTGATGTGTTGAATTCTCAATGGTTGAGATTATACTCGTATTTTTTTTTCAGAATTGATTATTTTGTTTGAAAACAGGTTACTGTATTTGGAATAGTAGCAATATCTCTTAAAATGCCTAACCGTTCATCAAGTATTTTGGTTTGTGCTAATAAAAGCTAGTTGTATTATTTAGGTCAATTAACTAATAAAACAATTAACACTTGAGGTCGCCTCAAAAGCTAAATTGAAATATACATCACTTATACCAAGAACGAAACTCGTTGAATCATTTCATTAAGACCGCATTTCATTGAATAGTTTATTTTGAGTGCTCGTTATAAGAGGCGCTAGTTGAGAACTATTTATAAATTTAAATTACCGTGTTCCATTGCTGTTTTCATTACGACTCAAACATGCCTTTGGGTATTAAATGTGCGCAATCATGATATTATTTATGTATTTTTACATCTGCTATGGTTAATGCGGTGTATTTTGCCTTTATTAATTAGCCTCCCTGCGAGCTTATTAAGAAGGCATGCTAGCCTGAAGCCAAAATACAGTTTTCTTGTTTCAACGTAGGTGTAGTTTCGACTTCATGCATCTTATCAATGGTAGGTTCTGCTAGAGTTTAAGTATAGGTAGACATAATTCGTCGAAGTATAATTTAGGTCCACCCTTCATAAATCCTATATCTGACAAGACAATAAACACCTAACAATGGAATTATGAAACATAGAGGGAATTCTTCTGTCCTCTTCTTGAGATCAAGAATAGATCTTCTTGAGATCAAGAAGAGAACAGAAGAATAGGGATACGCAAATAGATATGCTACAGTTGAAGTCCAGCAACAAGACCAAGATCACACCTGTACACGTTTGTGGTGTGCATAAATTACTGTAGGGCTACTGCACACCTGGCGTGCGAGCATAATCGATCGAAAGAGAAACAACGTTATACGTCAACAACATAAGTGCTTCTCTTTCCAACTTATCGGACACCCTCGGCACTCCATACAAGCTAACCGATTTAATCACCTACTACTACTACTACTGGAGCACCAGCCTATCCGTACATAATTGTGTGTGTGCGTAAATTATTGTAGAGCCACTGCGCGAGCATAGTCGATCGAAAGAGGCCCAACGTTATAAGTACGTCAACAACGCAAATGTCTTTTTTATAGTACTTTGTACCGGCAGGCGGCGCGGCACGAGCAGAACGGCGGCAGCGTACTGCCAGCCGTGCTTGGAATATGAGTGTCGCTTCTATACGTAGTAATATGTAGTTATTATCTAGCAAGACGCAGTGTCTTATAAAACATCTTGGCGGGGAATATCATAGAATAAGATGAGATGGTTGTTAATATAATCTATTAATAGGTAGATGTTATTTTCTTATTTCGGCTTTACCTAACTAAAGTTGGCAGGTTTTTACCTAACAGATCTAAATGTTCTTTCAACAATAGTATTCCCATGGCAATTAGGTAATATTTCACAATTTACCATGGTCTCATTACAAACTGGACGATAAGATCTATTAGATTTAACAAGTCTACCAAAAAGGGGTAACCAAGTTACTTTTAAAAGACAATCACCCACACAGCTATTAGAATTAAATTGTTACCATCTATCAACTTGCTGATTCTGTTCCGCTTTTGATGACAGTACACCTTAATTAATGTTCTACTTTCTGTCTGTTCGGAAAGTACTATAGGTACCTATCTGTAATGTATTTTACATTATAATGTCAGTTAGAAGGATTCCTGACTCGTATATCAGGTTGTTTATGTCGCAGGCCGATCACAAAATTAGGCACATCATGATGTGCCTAGCCACATCGTGATCTGGCGCCATTTCATGATGTGCCTGACTTATATCAGACCGATCGTTCGACAGTCATCGTTGTCGATTTGGCTAACCACGTTAGAACGATCATCATGATCATACATCAACGAACATTCATCATCACCCAAAACACGCCCACTGCTCTCCAATAGAATGCCACTTTTAGTGGGCTGTACGAGTACATTGGGGGATTTGCCATAGTCACCACGCTTGGCAGGCGAATTTGTGATCGCAGTAATGATCTTAATTATACACAGGAGAACGCTGCTGCTTGGTGGCCCTATTCTAAGCCGGGAAGCCCATGGCGCAATTCTAACCAAATCTATATTACTCTGTGTTTATTAATTAATCTTTAAAAATAAATTGGTCAAGTCGGTAAAAGATTCAGGCTGACGTTTAAGGGGTTCCGTGTTTAGGTTCCAGGATTCGCCGAAAGAAGGATGTTTACTTACTTTATTAATATAATTGACAGACCACTAGCATTCCGGCTAACAGCTAAGCAAGTTCCTTCACGTAGATCTTTAAGTGTATTTTCCAAACGGACTTGATATCCTAATACCTATCACTAAAACAATAAGTAGGTCCAAAGACCTTGGTTGTAATGAACTAGTATCAACGAGAAGGTATGTCCATGTAGTGTTGCAGCGAAACACGGTAATTCCTTGTCATTATGGTATTATTTATAACCGGAGCACCAGCGCAGGCGCACATGATACAAGACATCGCATGCGTTGCACGCGCAAAGAATAATGAAGAAGACTGGTAACAGATTTGAAATCAAATATTAAAACATAAATGATTAGTACCTGTCTTCCCGTAGACGTCGTACAAGGCGACTAAGGGATACATTATTAAACATCAATCAGGCCTCCCCAACCCGTCTGGCCAGCGCGGGGAGTGTAGGCCAAATCCTCCGTCTGTATCCGGCAGATGAGAGAGGGTTGTGCTCCAGCAGTGGAGACAAAAATAACCTGATGATGATGATGATTAGTACCAGGGTAGTATCAAAGCAATATTATTGATGGTAGCGATGCAGTGGCTTCGTGACGTCACAATAGTTCCTATCAATTGGCTATTGATAAACTGCTTGATATGGCCTGAAAACTCATCATCAGCCCAAAAACATCGGCTGAACATAAGCCTTAATAGAATACCACTTTTGGTGGGCTATCCATAGGGGGATTTGCCATAATCACCACGCTTGGCAAGCCTATAACTAAACATATACTTGTCTAATCTCAAAGTAGCATATTCTCCTGTGCCATGGAAAAAAGACAAGATCAAGAAAAGTACACAAATATAACACTCAGATCAGACCCTTCTACCTCTGGCGTTCGAGTACAACGACAAAGCCTCTAAGCCAACGATGTGGTCAAAGTATTGCTGACCAACCATTAAATCCATGATGATCATCGTTAATAGTTGGTAATTCATTTGCCTCCTTAAAACGTGCTACCGCTAGCTACTACAACCTTTCCCATGTACCTATGTTAATCGGTTGTATGTAAATCTCATAGATCTATAACGTTCATTTTTGTTCGACCTTCGACTTCTGTCATTATCACCTCTGAGAGGACTTGTTCTTGTAGGCTCTTCACTGGCTGCATTACCTGGCTTTTCTTCAACGTTTCATTTTCTCTTCTGAGACTCCGCCGTAACGCCAGCGGCGACCCAACCTGTTCCCTCAGAGAGAGCAGTCATACGTCATTGGCTGACTTAAAAATTATTCCAACATTATATAATAAATCATAGTAAACCGGTAATTAAGTCAGTCATAACCAGAACCGAAGAATAAAAAGAGTTCTATAATTTTTTCACATTAAATAACCATTTCGGTGTTGCCGCTCTGCCTAAACGATCATCGATAAAGTTTTTTTTTATTTTGTTTATAAACTTTTTCGAAGACGTTTCCTGTGTTGCCGCATAATGAATGATGTTCGGTGAATTAAAAGATTGTAACAATATTAGGACTGTGTAAGTAACGGTATTTATAAAATAAGCACAGAGTACAGATCAGTGAGCCTTTTATACAGTAAGCCTCAAATTATAAAAGCAATGAATACAATATACAGGGTGTTCGAATACTTTATCACCACAGGATCGGCTGTATGGCTCGTCGTGACCGTTGTCCACTCTGACAGTGAACTATCTAACTTATCGTTACTGTCTGTACCTTCCTTTTTTCAATTTCGGCTAATCATTTACTAAAAAAAAATTATATACTTGAAATAATACAATCAAATTTAGAAAATTTTATTGTTTTCATTAAAAACTCGATGTCCACAAAAGTCACGGCCACGTCTATACAACACGGAGGAAAAGTACTTGAAATATTGAATGTAGGAAATTTTACTTAAACAACTTTTTAAATAAATTTTATTTTTTTAAAGTAAGATGAACTGCATTTTAAGATTTTTAAAAAATCACGTGTCTGAGGCGTGAATCGAACTGAACAAATATGTAAAAACATCCTGAAGATAGGAAATTATACTTAAAATAAAAATAAAAAGAAGTCTTCTTTAAATGTAATTTTCCATATTTAATATTTCAAGTAGGTACTTTCTCTCCGTGTGCATTGCCGTGGGACGTCCTGTATATTCATAATAAGCTAGTAAACTGTGTTTATAGCGTGAACATGGCGGCCTCCTTTACCTAGTGGCTTGGGATTTACTTTGAAAGCCATACATGGGTCGTGGATTCGATTCAGCCTATATTATACATATACTGTGGTGTAAACTTTCTGTAGTAACAAAAGTTATATATTTTTTACATCTCGGTACAAATGTTTAGTTTACATCTTAATCTGGGTTTGATTATTGTGATGTACTCACCCACGCTTACATAGCTATCTTTTATTGAAATGTTTCTTTAATTGATTCCTTGTTCATGCTTTTGTGTTTTCATTTTCTTGTTTACTACCTAATTACGCTTTCCTGCTATTGATTATGCAGTCATTTGCCTTAAGACTGTCGTAACTTTAATTTAAACTAAAATATACTTTTTTGTTAATCTTCAACTATCAACTAACAGGTACTCCAAATTCAATTTTAAGCAATTAGTCATCTAGATAAAGAGTAAAATTCTGGAGGTCCTCGGGCGATACAAGATATTAAATAACCAAGCCGTGTAATTAAAGTTAAAAAACAAAAGAATAATAAAGCTGTACTTAATCGTATTTTAAAGGTCCTTTATAACAGGAGATTATTTCATAATCTTTATTGTAAAACATTATACCGACCTACATGTTTTATTAAGAGATCATTAAACACGGAAACCCGTATAGCGAAGCTGTTTTGTCTGTCCATCCTGTTACTGTACTGTTAGTTTAGGAATCCAAGATGGCTGCCATGACATGTTATAATTTTTACGATATGTGTGTCATTTTTTAGATTTTCGGGGGTGCTGTATCAGAGACTGATGTTGGTATTGGAATCCAAGATGACCGCTGTGTCTTGTGATACTTTTTCTTTTTTTAAACTGCTCCGGGGTGTAAAATCCGAATTCGACGTTGGTTATGTAATTCAAAATGGCCGTCATGATATTTGACACTTATATGGGTGTAATTTTCTATATTTTCCTACCTACGGGGGTGCTGATACGGAGGATTAGGTTTCATTTTCTAGATTTTGAGGTGCTGAATCTGAATGTGACGGGCGGGGTAGTGAGGGAAGTAGGGAGAAAGGCATAGCGGAAAGGAGGAAGGACGAAAGAAAGGGAGGGATAGTGAACGGGATAGTGAGATCTCTCACCCTCCCGAAGGGAGAAATTAAGGGAAGTAAGGGAAGGACTCTCATTTCAGACATATAGGCAAATTTTGATTCGGTTTCATTAATGGGGGTTAGCCAAAGGATAGTGAGGGATCAAAATAATATTGCTACTTCTCCCTAATAATATTATTTCCACAAGGTAATCGCAAGTGGTTTCTAGTATAAATAATTATATCAACTGATCATTTAGAAAAGCTGTTGAAAACAAAGCGCATTCAAAAAATCTCCATAAATAAAGAATATTGTGATTGTGAACGTAAACGTGTATACAAGTTCATCACTGCCTCTAACATGGCATTTTCATTGGATTTTATTTTTGGCTTGCAATATACTAGGTGCAATGTTGCAATCAATCAATGAAATCAATCAATGTAACTTTACGTTCGCTATTTCCTTATTATATTTTTTAATCAACCTTGCATTGCATTGCAAGAATTTAAACCATGTACACATAAGCACGTTAATTGACTTCGACAGTTTACGTTACAAACACCGCAGAATTCCAAACCCTTTAACGATAAATCAAAACATTAACGCGGTGCAACAGAAGCCCCAATCATTTCTGGTAGCCTGGTAGTCTGGTAGCTAATACTCCGAACTACCGCCCATCAGTGGAAAGTATACCCGTTTATTGATCACTTCTCGCGCCGTTCCAACGTAATTTGCCTTAATAACTTCAAAAACTCATTAAGCACGTATTAAAAAATCCGTTTGGATCAGTTAGAAATTTAAGAGTTGGTTTACATGTTACACTGAATCCCTTTTTAATAATATTAACTTATTAACAGATGTTAAATGAAAAGTAGTGTTCAGTTTTAATATAGGTAGGTATTAACTACAGTGATATATTTACATTGTCAGCTTAGGATCCAAACTGCAATAACTCCAATAAATATCGTAATATCCTGTTTATGGGTATTGTCCTTTCACTTTTAAATACCGATGGTTACTTCATATCATATCTTTTTCACCTTGTTTTATAAAATTTCTTAACATATTCTGACGCGATCTTGAAGAGCATTACATTATCTCTCTCTCTCTCTCTTCTCTCTTAGGAATTATTATTTAGTATTCACATAAATCGGAAAAATTACTATGAGTCTATAAATACATATATGTGTACGTAATTATATACATGTACAAGTATATGTAGTTTATACAATATTTAGTATTGTTTTATGTAAGTATACACGCACGTCTTTGTTCACGTCTAACACTATGTTCTCTCTACTCTAACCTATAGGCAGAAACTTCTCAAAGGCTTTACCTATTATACAAATGCTTTTTCGTTTTGTTTGTTATGATTTTATGTTTGTGCCATATAAAGTTAAATAAATAAAGATATTGCTCTGATGTAAACCTGTCTTAAAACAATTATTTTCTACCGAACGAACGGCCGTTAAAGTTTCGTATAGGTAGAGCCATTTCTCTAAACAAGTGTTATCTATATGGTACGATTATGGTAGAAAGTTGTTGACGTAGAGTAATTGTTACATAAAATTTTATTTAATGATAACAAAATATACTTAGTCAACAGCAGTGAATCTTTATTAGACAACTCCGGTTTAAAAAAAGTTAAAACAAACATTACAGATAAAAATGTTGAAGGTCCTATCGGCAAGTGATTTCGGCAAGGGATTCTATACAACAGTTTACACGAAGTCCGAAAAAAATCGTAAAACAGAAAAGCAAATGGGCCGTTAGAAAGTAGGCAAGTCTCAAGGCCGACCATTCGGGACCCTGAATAAATTAGTTTCCGAAGCGGCCGAGCCAATAAAAGTTTTAAACAAAAGAATCATAAAACGAACTTCGGCAGCAAGCAACAGGAGTTGAATGATTTACGAGGAAACTAGGACACAATTGCTTCAAAAGTTTTCAAATAAACTACCAATGAATAGACGCAAACATGTGTTTCAGATTCAGAGACAAGTTTCGTAGCTGTTTCAGTATAATAAATGTAAATGTGGAAGTATCGGATCGAAAGAAAAAACAGACAATAGGCAAATTAAATTTTATTAGTTGCTGTTAGCTACCGAATGGTGTAGAGGGGGATCTGTTTGGCATAAACAGGACGTCACGACGAACGCTACTGAGCAATAAAACTCCGCGTGTTGTGAACATCGGTTCTGGTCCGCCGGGTCTGCATGTGTAATACGCCGACAGTATGGTACAAAAAAACAGATTAAAAATAACCCCTTCTGCCTTTTTTGTCGCATAATCGCCGCCGCTATCTTTCAAGTCGGGCAGTTAAAATAAATACCTACTTAAGTATTCTCGGAAATTATTTTCAGTTTTTAGCAAAAAGAAAATAAATCATTAGTTTTACTTAGTCTTGTAGAAGTTGGGTCTCACCGCTTTGAAGATAAGTAATCATATCTTTATTGAAGATATGATAATATGCTTAATTTAAATCTGATAATGCAATTTACCATATAAAGTCATGAGACAGGATATGCTGACAGATCCCAATTTGCACAATGTGCTTAAAAGTTATACCTAATCCTTGCGTGAGGGTATTTTTAAGAGTTCCAGGTAAGTTTTTTATTTCATTTAGATAAGCTTTATGAATTTTGTTTTGGGACAAAATTCTGCATTGGCATTTACAGCTGCCGCTAATGTATATACGTATATGCAGGTACTACGGTTTGCAGCTTAAAATCTGCATCGATATTTGGACGTTTAGAGGTAGTAAGTAATACCCCAACAAAGACTGCTTCCACTGCTCGTTTGCTATATTTTACTTAATTTCCTCTACTTACCTGACATGATAAACAATTAGTCCGGTTCATTATGCAAATCAATACGTATAAACGTCTTTTACTTGTTAGTTGACAATAACAAGATCCTCAACAATGTCGGCAAGGAACAAAACGACAGAAGCCATTGTCGCACGTCAAAACAGAAGCTAAAATTACCATTGTGCTGCTGTCAAAACTCACTGAATGAGAAAAAATGTGCAGATGTGTAACAATGTCGCAATAAAGTTAGAAACGCATTTAACAACGTCCCAAATATTTCTACACCGGTAGCTCTGCGACTTTTGTCTTTGCGACCGACTACGACTCCACGTTTATGGCCCATTTCGCCTTATTCTTTCACGAGCCATTTTATTTTTTTGTCGTATCTTAAATAAGACATAATGTTCTAAGAAACGGGACATTAGAATGGACCCCGGGCTTTCTCTTTTTGTGAGGGACACGTAAGAAGGATTTTATGGTCAATTGTTTTACTTAGTTGTTGACGTGACAAAAAGACTTACGACGGAGTTTGTTCGCCGATTCAACGTCGTGTACTGAGCTGTTAAACCGATTGAAAATTAAACGTATTTCATGGTTCAACGAATCTTTTGTATCTTGTGATGTGAAACCTTTCTTGTGTCTTCTAACTATTTAATAACCTACATTAATCGTGGGCAAATGTTATGGAGATCAGACAATTAAGGTTAAATTAATCTTAAATGTCAGGCCAGATAAATTTAAATTGTAAAAATATTACATTCGCATGATTTTATGTAATTACATTCCAACGATTCCAACCTAACCATTCACCGTTGCGTAATTTTTAAGATGATCGTCATTTGTTACACCCATAATTCGAATTTGCATAAACGCTTCTGATTAAAGGAAAGTGTAAAAAACAAGCTATTTTAGAATGCAGGGAAAGTAAGGCAGTTCGCAAAGAGACATCGCAAGAATAGTAATCCAACTGAAGCGTGACGACGTATATAACTTATAACGTCTTTATAATGCATGGTGTTAAATTTCAGAAACCGCAAAGTGAAAGCATGGTCTTAAGAAATATTTATAACAGCATGTGGTTCTGCTTGTGTAAGATAGTAGCTTAAGATAGATAGATAGATAGAAAATGTATTTATGGGCACAACACAATATGTGAGACGGCAAAGTAAAGAATAAAAAGAAAAAATAGGATAATAGATAAATTCAAAAGTGGCCGTAATACACGGCGTGGGCGGAGGAACGAGATAGGTGGCGCTTATTGGGGAAGGCCTATCTATGTCCAGCAATGAACAACATGCTGATGATGAAAATGTTGAAAGGCGGTTTTATTACCCGTCTCCTCGTAGGACTAAGTAAGTTAAAGCTCAACTTAATTCAGACTTTCTAAAAAAGGTAACACGGAAAGCCTCAATTTGTAAAGCAAGCAAACATTTAAGCCAGGTGCGTTCTGAACATCCCGATAAACCTCATCGTCATAATACAACACTAATGAAAGGCAAACGACAAATATGATTTTACAATTCACACACACAAATATATTCCCACGGCAATAGCAACAAATTTTATTTGCTTTTCCTATTCAAACGTTAGCATTGGTAATTTATAGCAAACAGTGAAATTGCCCTGTCGTAGCGAATATTAATGACTTGTTAAATAAACCTGCATTCATTATCTAACACTCTTCGAACAAGGGTTTGTGGAACTAAAATCTGTTTAACGGTAACTTGTTTAAGGTTCTATTAAGTTTTATAAGGCCTATCGCACACGACATTTATGTTTTATTTTTTAATACTTATATAAAGGAATATTTTGAGCTATACTGGCTTTACTAACAAGCGAATTGTCGGTTAGTTATGTACAAGAAAACATATTAACGATACCAAAGTAGTCCGCTGCCTTGATTATTACCTAAACCCAAAACCACAAATTTGATAACAGTATTTTCATTAAATGACGTAGTCACTATTAAGATACAATACTCTTACTATACACATAGTAAAATTAGATACGACGCGGTAATATAAGGACAATGACAATAGGTACTAGCTCGTTTCATCACTGCAGACTATAAAGCTTGCAACTACTGTGTTCAGTCTGTGAGTCTGTGAGAAACCTTAAAGGTCTATTAAGTACCTTCACAACTTGGCTTCAGAGAGGCTTAAATCTGGAATTATTAATGAACATCGAGCGAAAGTCGTCGTTATTTATGCGTAAGATAACCTATTCTTGTGGAGATAAATACAGTGTTTGCCTAAGTAAGGTACCCAGCAGTCGATGTTTAAGACAAGAAACAATACAATTTTAGGGTAAATTTTACTCTGCACACATGTTCAAATCTTTGTTTATACCGATCAGACAGAGATACATAGAGTATTATTTTGTGTAGAAAAAAAAACAGGTGAATAACAACAAAAGGAAAATATTTAACAGATTCTAACATACATTAACAAACTAATGAGACACTTCCTTTTAGCATTGGGGATAGAAATTAACACCTTAGTTATGATTCAAATAGAAGAACTAAAATAAAACATAAGGAACCGATTATATTGTGCCGACTAAACAATATCAAGGAATAAAATGAGAAAGCACTAAATGTGACTAATTTTAATAAGCTTGAACTGGTAAAATTTATTACTAAACGGGAACTAACGTTATTAGAGTGGTATTTATCCATTGAGAAGAGCTCATAGATCAAAACTATGAGACAATATCCAGAAGCTAACAACAAAGAATCACAAGTTACCCCATACAATAATGCCCATTGTTAGTCAGAGCGCAGCGCGTATGAGCTGATAGTATATTAAGTATTCAGGGGCAGGAGTTAGTTTGTACTTAGCCGACGGAACACAGCCTACTCAGATCACGCGCTGTGGCGGATATGACGTCCGGTTGAAGTCATTGGACTAGACAAAAGTATATATTGACGGTTTCCTACCTTAATTAAAAGCGATGTCTTGCTTAAATATTAATATGAGATCAGCCCAAGGACGTAGCAGTATCAAGTTTGGCGGAAATTATATTTCCGTGATGAATTATTTGTCGCAAATTTTAATTCCTGGCTCTTGAACGTTTAAAAATGTACGCAGATCCATGAAGTTGTATAGACGTGAAAGAGGAACAACATCAAACAAGAAGGAGTTGAAGCGCTAGCCATAGTTAATATACCTACACGTAGATACCTATTACAAAATATTTTTATGGTTTTCTTAAAATATAAATGAGGACGTCAGTTGGTTCTGATGTTAATTACTTTAGCTCCTTAAAGAGACGGTACAAAAATCGTTTAATTTTATTACGAGTGGACACTAACTGCTTTTTGTTATTTTGCGAAAGAAATGGCAGTAAGTACGTGAAATCAAAATATTGTAAGTCACTCTTTGATTCCACGTAAGCTTACTGCCATTTGTTCCGTACATAAGTCATAGTTTTTTTTAAATGCCTTCTCCAATCACACAGCTATGCACTCTAGTCCGGAATGATTCACTCCTATAATAGTATAGCAGCGTATCTTAAACAATGTGATACAGTACAGTACAGCAGGAAGAGCTTCTGGGAACTGGCCTGGAGCCAAAGTGAATTTCCGATTATGGTAAATAATTGTGAACTGTATTGCAACAGACTGCAATAAGTGTTATAGATGTGACATTTATTTTTATTCTTTTTGTTCGCTGTAATATTTATAATGTTACTAACTTTATTTTATGACAAAGGCTGTAACAATATATTAGTTTGAGCCCTTTCGTCCCATTTCGTAACCAGATTTCGTAACTGGCTACGAAATGGGAATTGCGTTGTCCCATTTGGTAACTCACTTTCATAATTGCTTACGCAATTCCCATTCCGTAACTGGTTACGAAATGGGAATTGCGTTGTCCCATTCGGTAACCAGCTTTCATAGCTGGCTACGAAATGGGAAAATAATTCCCATTCCATAACCAGTTACGGATTGGGAATTATGTCGTCACATTTCATAAACAATTTCATAACTGGCTTTAAAATGATGAAATGAATTCCCAAATGACATGAATTGTATATATATATATATAACTAGCTGTTGCCCGCGACTTCGTCCGCGTGGACAACTTAACATTACACATTATAGAAATCTATTAATCTGGTTATGCCAATGCATTTTTACTTTTGACAGCTATCATCTGAAATGAAGATCTCATCGAGACCTTCCATTTTGGTAAAGACACCACTAGTCTAGAGTTAGTACTTTCCGAGATATGGCTGTTTTACTTTTGACAGCTGTCATCTGAAATGAAGATCTCATCGAGACCTTCCATTTTGGTAAAGACACCACTAGTCTAGAGTTAGTACTTTCCGAGATATGGCTGTTTTACTTTTGACAGCTGTCATCTGAAATGAAGATCTCATCGAGACATTCCATTTTGGTAAAGACACCACTAGTCTAGAGTTAGTACTTTCCGAGATATGGCCGTTTTACTTTTGACAGCTGTCATCTGAAATGAAGATTTCATCGAGGACTAGTGCACAGGAATGTTAAAAGGATGCCAATGATTTTAATTTTCTAGTTATTCTCAAGTTGATTTCCTTTCGTCCCATTTGTCCTTCAAATACTACTAAATGGGATGACGGAGTCCCATTCTGTAACTGGCTTCGAACTGGGAAATTACTTTTCCCATTTCGTAGCCAGTTAAGAAATTAGTTACCAAATGGGATGACGGAGTCCCATTCTGTAACTGGCTTCGAACTGGGAAATCGCATTTCCCATTTCGTAGCCAGTAAAAAATTAGTTACTAAATGGGACAAAGGAGTCCCATTCCGTAACTGGCTTCGAACTGGGAAATTACATTTCCCATTTCGTAGCCAGTTACGAAATCTGGTTACGAAATGGGACGAAAGGGTTTGAGCAGTACCAGTGTTTCAAACATGATCATGTTTGCAACCACAATATAGTCATCTTTTTCATGGTTATTTCATACCTAAACCATTTTGTCCGTCTGTTTATAGTCTGTGACATTTCTGTTGTCAATATTAAGGATAAACACTATATCATCGCTGTTTACGGAAAGTTGCTGAAGCGCCAAGGCAGGATTTTACGATAGAGAATTAAAAATATATATTTTTACCTAATTAAAAATATTATTTCTTTGTCTGAAAATCTGATTTTGACAAAACAAGGAATACGTAGCGACGATATGTAGATGCAAAAGCACGGGGCACTGAAACCTATTTCTTGGTGTACGTGACCTTGTTTAGTATAATCAGTAGAATTTCAGAGGAAATTTACACCAGTGAGTTTTGTATCGTACTGCAATTCTGTTCATTTTGATAGAATATTGAAAATCGTCATCGATAATCATAATTAATTGTCAGACTTTAAAATATAGACATCTCCAAAATTAATTGTTATCCATCTTTCGGGATTGGATTCGGGATAAGTATCTTTTATATACATATAAGATGTTCAAATAAATAGACATGCCAAATTTAGGGTTCTTGTATATACCACAATAAATCAGGATATTATAATTTATAGCAAAATTTAAAAAATATTATTAACATTACCTAATATTACACCGCCTTTGTACTCTTTCCATAAATCTGTACCTATTTTTTTATTATTCTTAATCTTTCACATTACACATCAGGTTGTTTTATTTAAATATCAGTTACTGAAACTGTTATTAAATCTTATAACAGTTATTGTTCTAAAACATAAGTATAGTATTAAAAAAAACTAGTTTTGGAACATTCTAATACTTAGTTTCTATCATTTGAGCAGCTTGTCTATTTTGTTTTACATCTCGTATACGAGTATGTCACTTCCTGTATATAGAAGAACAGGTTTATATAAAGCATTATTGGTGTACCTAACAAATTAACAAAATGTATCAGTAGAATCCACCTCATTACAGTGAATAGTCAGTTACCTGATGCAGCTATTCATGTGAATAGTAAAAGTGCCCAGATTAAAATCAAGTGTTTTCATTTATACCTACTATGGTTGTAAAAATTGATAAGGTATCACTTAGATATGTTAAAATTAGATAAAATCTGTCAGCTACTACTTAAGTTCTTTAGATCTCTAAGTCCGATCAAACACCTTTTGTTACCAGCTTTAATAACACCGAAAAATATTGTGTTACATTCATTGCAAAAGTTATAAAATTGTATGTTCGGTAATAAAATTTCATGTGGCAAGCCATCAACATTTTCAGAGCTGTAAAACAATGTGTGTGTAAATTCTCTGTATTTTATGAGAATGTCTGTTTTCATAAACATGATATTTCAGTTTGCATATGCACTTTCATGATTAATTTATGTTTGGATAAGCTATTTAATGCTACAGGCTTCATTATTGGTGTAATGCCATCAATATTTTACAATTAAGCATATTTTAATTAATACTTTTATTGGTAAGTACTCATTTTATTTTAAGTGCAGGATTCATATGGCTAGTTTGGTGACTACTAATTTACAGGTTTCCTAATTGAACTGAAGGTTTTCGGAATGTTTCGAATTAATATTAAAAACTTTAGGAAAAAATTAAGTTAATTTTACACTGCTGAAAGTCTCAAGTAATACGGTGTATGAAAGAAATTTTATATTAAGAAAATGAGTACCTTAGTTTTGGTGAGGAAGTAATGTAACATTTTTACATATCCTACTGAATTTCTTGTACCTAAATGAAAGGAATTGGAAATAAGAACTGCAAAATTTATAAATCTTCATCACTTTATTTTTCATAGTGTATAAATAACGCCATATTACTGATATTAAATAGTATGATCACTTGTTCGCTATTTACAATACTCATATACTACAGCAGTCTTTAAAATTTTATTACGAAATCTATATACAGGATAACCAACAGGCAATAATAGTTCACTTACATAGATTTGGTATAGCACTTAGTAACTAATAATTACAATATTTACAGCAAACTAGAACTAAAATCTACAATTTATACATGTTTATGACTGGAAGTAGGGCGATTAGAACCCGTCTAGACTAGGTAAGCTTGCACGGCATTGCCTGTGTCTACCAGAGTAGGTGGTGGGGGCCACTGACGCATATCTCGCCGCCTACCTGGAGCCATGCCGTGCTCTAATGAGGAGTAATCTGAGTCTATAGAGGAGTAGATATGATCTGAGATCGGCCTTCCATCGGGCCCATAAACAACTCCCTGCGTCTGCCTAGCTGCTGACGGCGACTGTCGCACTTCACTGCTATACTCAGGTGGAGCGCTAGCGCCCTGCCTATCACCCATTACAGGCGATTTATCAGGAAAAGGTATTGTTCGATTCCCTCCGTGCGGCACAGAGGAATCTAAAGTATAAGTATTTATATTTTTCCTATAGTTTTGACTATGTGTCTTAGGATGCGGATTTGATGGATCTGGCATCATATACCTGAGGCGTTCATAAAACCTTTTCTCGCCCCACCTCAGTCGCGACCCTGTTTTTAGATACGGTCGCAAATCCGGGTCGCATATTGCATCCCCCACCACTGAGCATTCTTCTATTAGTACTAACTTATAAATACACCCTTTGAGCGCTTCGTGCAGCCCCTGTCGGAATTCGTATCGAGACCATTCGGTTTGCATGAAATTTCTCGTTAGCACGATTATTATTCGTTTCGATGCCTCTGCCGCTTCGATGATCGGCGGCGCGCATTGCATGTACTGAGCTCCGTGGTGTGGAATGTCTCTATAATGTAGGCAGAGGTTATATGAAGGATTTCCATTTTCTAATACGTCTGCTAACGACTGCACGACGATTTCTTCGTCTTTCGGACTATAGCAGACATAGGCATCGTACAATTTCTCATTCTCTTCAAAAGTTCCCGCGAACGAGAACACTCTTATGCCACAATTTGTGTAAAGCCAAACACGAAGCGAGTCTCTAAAAAGAAATAGTACGACAAGAGCCAATAAAATTAACATAAAACCGGTGAGAGTGGAGACCATCATGGGAACATAGTTCGACACCAGCATGTTTCCGATGACTGAATTATCAGCATAATAATCGCTGCAGGCAGTACCGTTTAAGTTGAGCTCTTTTTTCTGCGGCGGCTTTGCCTCTCCGTTCCAACACCACACGTCTGTAATGTCGATGATTTTTTGCGCATTTTCTGCCAAGTATGCAGTTAATTCTTGCAGGTAGCGACATTTACAAGACCACAAGTTGTTTCCGAGTGACAGAGCTTTTAAATCGTGGTTATTATTAAAACTCCATACTCCAAAATCAACTAGTCTATTGCCATCTAGGCGTAAAGTTTCTAAAGACTTAAGAGTAATAAAAGTTATGTTTGCGATATGGCTGATAAGATTGTTTTGTAAAAACAATTCTTTCAAATTACTAAGATTATGGAACTCATATCCTTTCAATTCCTTGAGTTTATTGTTTCCCAAGTGAAGTGTTTGCAATGCGTTGAGACTCGCAAAAGTTCTGTTTTGTATGCTATCCACATTGCTATTATTTACATACAAAGATCTCATCTTTTGCCTTCCAATGAAAACGTGATTCTGAAGCTCTCTGATGTTGTTCCCATCTAAGAATACCTCTGTGGCATCCATAGGTATTTTCTGCGGAATTTCCATTGAAGATTGACCGGAACAATCCACGACGTTGGTATTCCACAATGGATCGTGGTAACAGGTGCAATTTTGAGGGCAGGTCATTTCACAGTCACACGCGTCGTAGTCGCAACAGTGACAGATCGCGAAACAATGAGTCTCGTACTCACACAGAAAGTCCGTTGTCTTAAGGTTAGTTAAGGGCACATGAGTTCCACTACGAGTGTTTGTCATTTTACACAACACATTTTCTAAGTCCATCACACGCGGGTACTGACGCATAGCAGTCATATTGTTTATTATCGGCAACCACTCCATGGTACAGTCACACTGGAATGGATTCCCACCAATGTAAAACTCAGGCAAACTTTTGTTCACCGGCACTGCCGATAAACGCAAACTATTTAGTTCTAAATGCACTATTTCATTCGCATACATGTCCACACGCGTTAAGTTCTTTTTATCGAAAAATGTATTCACATGAATATTATTCAAATAGTTATTATTTATAAACAACAGTTCTACACTATTAGGAATCGCCATTTGTGATATTTCCGTTATACGGTTATGGCTAACGTCTAAAGTCTTTATACGAATTTCATCTTGCAACTTGTAATAGTTGCCTAAATGTTCAATGAAATTGCCGTGAATATCCAACCACTTTAAATTACTAGGCACAAACGCGTAGTCGAACCACACTAGATGATTTTCCGATAGGTTAAGCCATAAAAGGCTCGCAAGTGTTGAGAAGACTCCGTTGATATCCGACAAAAAGTTTCCATCGAGTCGTATGGCTTCCAGCTGTGCATTTCTTGAAAATGTTCCTCGTTCGATCGACTGAATCTTGTTTTTAGCAATATTGAGAACTTGCAAGCTCGGTAAGTCCCAAAACATGCCGACGCTAAGGTTACCAATTTGATTGTCAATCAGTCTCAATCCAGTTAATTGGTTCAGGTTTTTGAAAGATCCATTCTTGAAGTCAGATATTTGATTTTCGCCTAAATCGAGCGTTTTCAGGAACGCAAGCTCCCATAAAGCTTCGGGCACTTCCAGCAGCTGATTAGAACTCAAATCCAGCTCCTTCAAGTCTGAGCAGTTTTTGAATGCTTTTCGGTCAATATTCACAAGCAAATTGTTGTTGAGAGTCAATTTGCTTAAAACAAATAAACCATTGAATAAGTTTTCTTCGATCGTGTGAAGTCGATTCTCTGCCAAGTTAAGTGTATGAAGATTGTACAAAGGCAAGAAAGCGTTGTCTTCAATGTATCCAATTGAATTGTTCTTCAAATTCAATATTTGCAGGAAGAATAAATCTTTAAACGTTTTTCCATCAATTCTAGTCAAGGCGTTGTTTGATAAGTTTAAAACAATTAAGCGTATCAGTCCCAAAAACGTTCCATCGTCGATATGATTACTTGTCAGTTGGTTACTTGACAGATCTAACACAATCAACTGTTCTAATCGATGAAATATGCCTCGAGCTAGTTCAAAGAGAGTATTGTCATTTAAATATATTTCTCTTAACTCTCTGGCATTGGCGAACAGGCCTTCAGGTAAAGTATGCAGTCGGTTATGTGATATGTTTAGAACTCTCATAGACACGAGCCCGTTGAAAGCTTCAGGTGATATGCTACTGATATTGTTATACTGCAAGTACAAGTGTTGTAAGCTTCTCAATTTTAGTAATTCTGACTCTTCTGGTAGAGTTTTGATCTCATTATGGCTGAGATCTAAACTATGTAAGTTAGAACCACATCCTTGGCCAAATCCAAGCTGGCCCACTGTTCTTATTCTATTATATGTCAAATTCAGTGTGTTTAAATTTTCTAGAGAGCAGAACACACCGGAAGGAACGAACTTGATGTTATTTTGAGCGAGATCCAGCGACTGCAGTTCCGACAATCCATTGAAAGCGTTCAAAGATATTTCTAAATTCTTGGTAGGGCTCCATTCGAAGTTCTTCGAACGAAGTTTCAGCCTTTTCAGTTTATTCAAGTCTTGGAACGTGTTGTCTGGCACATGGAGCAATTTGCAATTGCTTATCGATAGTTCGGTGAGACTGGGGGCCGAGCTGAAGTAGTGTGCCCTCAGTGAGCTTTCGAACAGAAGTAGATGGTTGCACTCGACGGCGAGGCGGCTAGTATCAGGTGTAACTGATGCGATACTGCCACCGTCACCATCAAGAGTACGAATCCTGCAGAGCATGCCTTCGGAGTCTGAGACCCGGATGCATTTGTCCGAGCCGTAAGGAAGCACCGTCCAGCCAACGTGCAGCAGCGCACAAAACACAGCCGCTACAGCGTACATTATCACAGATTTTTCATTTCACTACTGAACGTCTCATAAACACACCCTGTGGGTCGATATCACCATTTCCGAAACAAAGTACGTGGTACACTTAAGCGCTGAAGAAAAACTTGCTAGCATTTCACTGCACTGTAGTTATAATAGTATGATGCGGATAAAGTCCTTTGCAAGTTGCTTTGATAATAATTTTCACTCATGAATAAGACGTTTGTAGATCGTGTTCCGTTTTGTGTGTTAAATATTTATTGCGTGTGGTAGAGACCGGCGCGCACGAACGCACGAACTCTCCGCGGCGCGGTTACGTTGCGACTGTCAAACAGAGCGCTTGACTCACGAAAGTAGCAGTGGGGACGCGCAACTTAGCCCCCCGCCCCCTCGCCCCGCATAAGCTCTCGTTACTTATTTCATTTGGTCGCGTAGAGCCATCTAGCGTCGAGTAGCGGCAGTAAGAATGGAATGCTGAGGACCTTAAGTTAATAATCTTTTCTTTCCTTGTTTACTACCTGTAGCTTTCTATATTTTAATAACATCTTTATCATGATCAAACGTTCGAGATAATTAAAAATTATTTTTAAAACTAAATTAGCTGTAAAATTCATCAAAGACACCTTGTAAATTTTGTACATTGCTATTTCCTATTTTGTTTCTTGTGTGCATTAAAAAGGTAAATTAATTACCTAAAAGATTTATGTCATTCAATAGAATCTAAATATATTAAAAACATAACCAAACTTACGGACCTTCAAAAACGGCTCAAAGAATTTCTTACTGAAAATAGTAAAATAGACGAAGTCTTCGCAGAAAAATTTGACTAGAAAACAATACTTATGTATAAATAGATTAGATAGAATTCATAAATTAGTTAAATAAATAATAGTAAATTGTAAAATAATTTTATTATTTATTTTAAATGATATTTTAGTTTGTAGTTATTATGTAAGTATAGTATAGTATATAACCAATTTTCTTATATTACTTTTTTTTTTGCGCCTACCACTCATTACCTACATGAGCTAAAGGTAAACTGGAAGAAAATGCCTTATTGGCATTATGTTCGCCTTTTGTACTTACTATGAAATAAAGTTATTAAATAAATAAAATATATTGTAGTGCCCTTGAAAGGTTCATATCACTAATGTATGGTTCATATCCTATGTATTATATTGTAACATCTTATTAACTATATGAAGCAAAAAAATGAATATGAGAATGTAATTCTCTGGTAATAAAACATAAAATTATTATTTTATATTTAATTCATGTCTATTGTCTCTAATACACAATCATAATTAAACAGGACGTGAACTAAAAACTGTTTACATTTACATAAAACATATTTAACGTGAAAAAACTGTTGTAAAAGCTGTCATAAAAGGCACTTTGGACATTTTCACCGACGCTCATGATGCCCAACTTGCTCGTAACGTTTCAAATTTCGCTTGGAATGTTTTATTGTTTCCTAATGTTTTCCCGTCAAAAACTGTGTCTGTACCCAGCGGGAGAAAAATGGAAAAGTTGTGTCGGTATGTAGCTATACTGTATGGTATATAGCTAGACTGTATTGTATAGTTATACCAAAGATAATGGTATACGGAAGCTTTCCTGATCTCGTAATTTATCTGAGTATTTATATTGCTCAGGTATTTCTGACGTATTCTATTAATGATAACTTAAAAGGACAGAAGGGATGAAATAAATAAAAAAAATTATAATGCTACGTTTGCCTGATTGTTCCCTTATAACTCGAAAAAGCTGAACAGATTTTGATGATGTTTCACTGTAAAGTAAAAAAGTAAGAAAGTATTTCTGTACAGTAAAACAAGCGACGCCGTGTGATTCCCGGCTTAGAATAGGGCCACCTCCAATCTTTCCGTGAGTGTCGTGAAGGCAACTATGGGATTACACTAGGGAGGGGCGCAGTATTTGTCTGTGTATATTAAGATCCTTACTGCGTTCACCAAACCTGCCAAGCGTGGACATTATGGCAAATCCCCAATGGACAGCCCCTAAAAGTGGCATTCTGTTGGATGTTACGCAATTAATAATGATGAAATCAAGTGAAAACAATAGATAAGAGATAGTTTTTGGTACAATACCGGGACAGTTACCATCTCAGTACTAGACTTCGCAACAGTGACGCTGCCATCCATCATCAGTCTGTGTATTTTACTTAGTTTTATCATCTTTGTTTAGTAGTCAAGCTTCGTATTTTAGTCATTCTGTATATACAGTTATAAATGACGCATGCCACTTTTCTTGTAAGTCTTGTAACGTGTAGTTTAATTTTCTTAATGCTAATAACTATACCCTGGCGTCCCGCTAAGAGGACTAACGTAAACAAAAACGGGACATTTCTCGCTTTCCCGACCGCAGTTGCGGGCGGTCTAGTCCGTTTTCGAATGTAACCGCAACGAATTGGTACTTAGTCCATCTTAACTTTCATACCGCAGCTAATATGCCTCCAATAAGCAATTATTTGTGCTATTGACCAAAGATGATACAGTGCATTGCAGTTAAATTGGTCCTAATCTCGTTTTTTTTCTAAACGCCTGAGATCGTGACGGATCTAGTCAGTTCTACAGATTTCGGAGGGCAATTTCATCTTAAATATTAATTTGAGCTATAAAAATGTGCTTTCAGTATTTTTAAGGACATCGGCGCCGGACACTTCGATATCTTTCCTTGTTAAATAACTGTAGATCATTAGCCTAAATATGTCCACTACTGAACCTCCATTTTCCATAATCACCACGCTTGGCAAGCGGACTGGTGATCGCAGTAATGACAATAAATCCAGGGGAATGCTGGTCTAATTCCTTAGTCGCCTAGACGACACCCACGGGAAGATTGGGGGTGACCCTTTTTTAAGCAGGAACCCAACTTTCTCCATATACTTACCAGATGGAGCGAACCAAACAATCGCTCTGTTCCAACGCAACTGCGGCTCCAACTCGTTCAACGTACGCTTTGACACTTGTGCAGTTACTAGGCGGAACATTTAATTATTTACTAAATATTTACGCTATTTACCCGTAGTGTAAATATTTAGTAATAATTAAATGTTATGCGTAGTAACTGCAAAAGTGTCAACGTGAATGTCAACGGGGTGCGGCTCGAGACGCAGTTGCGTGGAACAGAGCGATTGTTTGGTTCGCTCCATCTAGTAAGTACATAGAGATCGTTGCAGGAACCATACTAATTACTCAGTGTTTATTACATTATTAGTAGAATCAGGCTCACATTTGAAGGGTTCAATTCAATTCAAATGTTCTTTATTGTGCACCAAAACATATAATTTTTTATAAATATATATATATATATATATATATATACAGATGAATTTAGTGTACAACGGTGGCCTTATCGCTTTCTGCGATTTCTTACAGACACTGAAGGGTTCTGTGTTTAGATCCCAGGATTACCTACAAAAATTAATAATAAGATCTTAAAATATACAAGAGACAGCTGCTGCCCGTTCCAGGTGCAATCCCGACGACCCCCACAGGAAGATTGGGGGTGGCCTCATTCTAAGCCGGGAACTGCATGGCAATAGGTTAGTATACGTTTAACCAATAATAAAGTAACATCTAATGTTACCAGCAGTAAAAGCACTTACGATTCTATATATTTTTGACTATGTTTAATACGAAATGGTTAATGTTTTTGTTAAACTCTCCGTCATTAGATGGTATCCGGTATTAGAGAGATAAACCGTCGTCAGGTAGACATTGGAGTTATCTCTCCCTGCATTAGCACTTCTAAGAACTCCATTTATTTTGTGAAAATATTTACTTTTTTTATGCCAAAATGTGTTAATGAGTCATACGACTTGGGAATATTATTGATTCTTTTAAAGAGGGTTACAAACTCGTCACCTATACAATCTTTCAATACAAATGGGTACTTCTCCACTAATTGGAAAAACGGTGTCCCTGCATAGTTTTAGCTAATAAATTCTAGTTTTCGCCCTAAATTGAAAGGTAATATGCAAGAGAAACATGATGTGTTTCGTATTTAGGAAACTGCTTGATCAAATTAATTGCAATTTTTTTGTTATACTTTTATGTTAAAAAACAGTAGCCGGGTATGTTCCTATTCCAAAAATCACGTTTTGAAAGATCTTTTTAATAAAATGTAAATTAATAAATAATTTTAACGCGTAAGGTTTGAAAGTATATTAAATAAAGAACATCTACTGTAATAAATAGTATTTTATAATAAAATATTAGTATTATTTCTCAATCCCTTATTATTGTTCTCAAATATTGCGGCCAGTCCCCTGGCGTAAATTGAAAATGGAGTCAAAACTTGTCCATGGAGTGTACCATCTTTATTTTGTGACGAACGGAACATAACGAGTGGGAAGTTCGCTCCAGGCCGCGAAAAACTCCAAAACACAATTTTCTAAAGTGTCAGCGCTTTAGTTGTAGGCCAAACACGTGTCAAGTCTGCTACGAAGAACAGTCCACTGAGATGATTTTAATATGCATCTGTTAATTATTTTAATAACCAATTAGTGTCAATCATGAAGGTAAAAACTTTGAGGTGAAACTATGAACTACGAAAAATTATTTTTCTTCATAGTATGAGGTATAGGTATGCTCAAATCCCAGATTAGGCTACTGTCTCTGGGTTTCGATCGTCGTGATACCCTCATATGAAGAAAAATTCTTCTCTTTAATGGAATACCCGGGACCAAGGATGACAAACCTTGTGAAGCTATCCATAAGGTATTAATTAACCAACAAAATGATATTTTCTGATCTATCCACAAGTGATATAAAGACATGTCATCGTCAGGAAATGTACTAGGATTCGAGAAATCCCGTTGCATATAGCATGACCGAGAATCGCATTCAGACCCTCGGACCTTTCGACATACTTAGTAAGAGGCGTCTTCCCCACTGCACTACCGACTCTGCTAGTAAAGCAGATGATCACTGTGGTGAGGTGCAAAAATACCTAGTTGATTTCCTATACAATATATCCTTATCTATTTCCAATACAACCCACTTCCGCATCGAGCATGAAATACGAGGTTAGCTCTGTATAACCCAAATGCACACAAATTCCCATCATTCGGGGGTGTATTGTGTGGACTCCTGTCGGGACACGCCCGTAATGTGTCGACATCATTATACGGCCGCAATAAGAGCACGACAATGCAGATAAGATCCCTGTTTGGCGACGGGGGGGTTAAGTTACGTAGGGTGCGTTTGTATGGAGTTTTGTTAGTTTTTAATTTAAATATACTGAAGTCATGATGGGGTTGCAAGAAAGAAAAAGTCAGGATTCGATGTCGAAAGCTCTACTAAAGCATAGTAATATGAGTACTACTTAGAGTATGACCACTCCATGCGTGGGATAAGGGACGTGACTGACTAAATAACTCATACACGCATTAGCAAGTACACGTTTGTATACGCAAAAATACAGTTGCGTGAATGTAGGCAGTAAAAGCTACTATCTTAAATGATTATATCATGGTCGTAGATTCGACTAATCAAAGCCAAATACACAATTCTGTCAAAGTGCTAAAGTGTGCGGGAGGAGAGAACTTGAATCTGATTGGCCCGATCAAGGTCGCACCATATAATGATTGGTCAGTATTAATGTGACGTTATGCGCGGTTGGTACTTTGTTTAAGTCTCATGTTTTGCCAGAAAGTGTCAGACTTGCATGAGGCGTCAATAGGCTTATTAGTTGGGTAAGGTCAGGCCTCAGCACGTTATGCATATACATTCACAGGAACCTTCAGACACCTTCGAATACAAGTAATAAACATCAGCGGTTAGATGCAGTTGCTTTTGATTATGAAGCATGTAGCTAACAGAAGAATTAATTTAGGCTGCAGACTTGGTTTTAAGCGAAATTTATGTGAAATGCTAAAAAGATCACTTTGTACAACTTAAAAGTCCATTTCCATATTAAGCTGTCTGTGTTTCGCGTACCGACGCCTCCACGCACCCTTCGGGAGAGCGTTTCCGGTTCCGCTCTCCGCGATACAATATACAGCCTGTATTACGACACAATAATAGTAAGTTTGTAAGTTATCTACTTAAGAAATTGTGTATACACTTGTAAGAAAATGAACGAATTTGAGTAATGAAGAAAGACAAAGACCTTATAAAGCAGTAGTAATTTATATAATTGGTTGTAACATTTGTTGGATGTAAGTAATAGTAAAATTATACATATAATAAAAGCTTGACATACAAAAAAGAACTCGGTTGTCGATCCGAGAATGAATGAGGTTATTGAAAACACTAGTTTTCTGGCGGATAACCTCATTCAGGATCGTGCTCTTAGAAGAACTCCGAGCATAGAACATACAAAGATGAATGTTTTTTTTATTATTATTAAAAATTAATAATTATATGAGGGAGACTGAGGACTTGGTGGTGGAATTGCGAAATGGTATTTTTAAAGAATCGACAGGCTTATATGACAGATAATAGTTAACAAACAGTTAATTAAAATAACTGTGACATAATGAAGGATATTATATTATTATGTGAAGATTCTAGATTATCAAGACTGGGAGTTAGTACGTTGAATTGGCAATGGACTGGTCACATCTGTCGGAGAACTGATTACCATTAGGATAGACGAGTTCTCGAGTGAAGACCGCAACTGGCTAAATGAAGCGACGATCTGCGTAAGGCGGCTGGCAGTGACTGGAGGAGAAAAACCGAGGTCTATATCCAGCAGTGGTTTCTTCCAGGCTGATGATGCTAATGACAAAGAGAATAAGACATGACTGCAGATAAAGTGATTAATGCAACCAAAATTCAAGACTGTTCGTAACTCTATATTATCGCCGAATATCCGTAGCGTCCTCTCTACTACGAGTACTTATCTCAGATTCCCGAGCCCATTGCGAGTTAATATCAATGGCAGCCGGAAGTGAACGCGGAAATGCCGTATACATTAGATATTTGACACATATATATGTTATTCCGTCCATTCTACGTCTTGTATGAGGGGTCGTTAGAGAAATACTTCAATCCATTTTCCTTAAAACCGCTGCAATAAATATAGAGTCAGAAATAGTGTCGTTTTACGTAAGGAAAACTATTTTTGTTTGTGTTTATTTTTCTAAAGATCAAATAGAAATTTTAGCATCTCCTTTGTCATTGTCATAACCATGGTCGTGAGCCTTTTCGCATGCTGCGATATGATTAAAGAAGGCAAAGTAAAGGTATGATTAAAACCATAAAGAGGACAGAGGAGTACCGAGTGTGCGTCTTAAAAAAGGCATATTAGTATGTACAACTAGCTGTGCCCGCGCGTTCATTAGCGTGGACCACTCTTCCTTCTTCCAACCCTCAATATCTCTTCCCCCTTCTTCTACCCTCCCAACTCCCCAACTCCCAACTCCCTCCCTCTTATCTTCCTTCTGACCTTATTGTACTAATGTAATGTAGGTATTTTTTTTAACTTTACTTATATTCGGATATCTTCTGATTGAGAGATCCGATTGCGATGAACTAAAGTATTACTCCAAGTTAATCTCTATGTTCCCTGAAAACTTCATATAAATTATGTCAGTAGATTTTATTTGATGTGTGGTCAGGAAACAGACAAAACATTCTATTACTTATCCTTCATCCCCCAACTAATTTTTTTACTAATATTTTTAATAGAACGTGATTAGTATTAGAAGTTGTAACGCTGATGTCAAATGGTATGGTTTACACGTCCAACAAAATGTTTGAAGGGGGTCCCAAAAATCATTATGTTACATTTTCCACCGAGGTAATTTTACACCGAGGTAAGTTTATATTAGTAAACTGATACTGCGGCCGAAAATTTCTCAGTCTAAACGTAATTACTGTTTCTTTTCCGCCAGTCGCATATAAGACCTGCAAAGCAACGACGGTTCCACACATAAAAACAGACCATAGAGTCCAATACAAAATAAAGGGTGCCTAGGTATTTTAATTTCAATCCCACCCACGTACGAACCTTAAATTTTTTATGGCCAGGTAAACAAACAACGGGCAAATTGTTTTTGTTTTCCACACACGCCGCCGCCTGCGTTAAACGTTACGCATAGAACTCGCTCGTGCGTTATGGAGAAAAACACATTTTAAGAGGTCAGACGTGTCGATAAACGTTTCAGATAATATAACGTGAGCAGACAGTTACGTTCTCGTGAAAAACAACAGTAAGGTAAAGGATCTAGTGTTTTATTTTTGCAGTGGTAAAAAATATTATTATGCATACAATTATTATTATTCAGATGTCAAGGGACCATAATTGTTAGTAAAACAATAACACTTACATGACTACGTGTAATAAGTAACATTCAAATATTGAAATACAGAGAAATCAATATTTAAAAAATTAATTTAATTAAATTACAACATTATTTAAAAATATACAATATAATAATCTCCTGGTGCATGCAATGCCAGTAAATACAATTATGTGCCGTGTGATTCCCTGCTTAGAATAGGTCAAGGAGAATAAGGGTTGCACCAGCAGTACGGCAAGCAGTACTCGGTGTATATTATGGTCATTACTGCGATCACAGATCCGCCTGAAACGCCTGGGGATTATGGCAAATCCCCCATTGGCAGCCCACCAAAAGTGCCATTCTATTGGTGAGGCTTAGGTTCATCATCAGCCTGCAAGAGCCCACTGCTGGACATAGGTCTCTCCCAAGGCGCGCCACTGAACACGATCTTCGGTTCTTTTCAACCAGTGTCTGCCAGCCGCCTTACGCAGATCGTCGCTCCATCTAGCCAGGGGGCGTCCCACACAACGCTTGCCGAGTCCCGGTCTCCACACGAGAACTCCTTTACCGTAACGGTTATCGGTTATCCGACAGATGTGACCAGCCCATTGCCACTTCAACGTACTAAATTTTTGAGCTATGTCAAAGCTTTAGTTCTCTGCCGGATCACCGCATTTCAGATCCTGTCCCTTAGAGAAACTCCAAGCATAGCTCTTATAGGCTTGTGCTCAGCAATGGACTATTTCAGCTGATCATAATGCATGACAACGGTGGAAGAATTTAAAAAATCTATTTTGTGGTTCTCCATATCACGGTTTCAAACACATTTCCATATAAACGGTCACGGTCTGAAGTGGCAAACGGAAGCGGTGACTGTCGCCCATAATCCTGCAGTATAAAGACCAGAATAGCGTGACCACCATGAGGATTATATTAGAATGCATCTTTACATGTATTTACACTGTCTCTCCTGTCTTTCAAACCCGAACACAACACTGCTGATATTGTTGTTTGGAGGCAGAAACAGGTAATAAAATAGTCGGATCTAGACAGATCCTGTACTAGAAATGCATATTTAGTGATATATTTGGAATAATATACCGTATCATAATCATCCCTCGAACCGCACAAGGGATCATGCTTTCATCATCAGGTTATTTTTGTCTCCACTGCAGGAGCACAACCCTCTCTCATCTGCCGGAGACAGACGGAGGATTTGGCCTACACTCCCCGCGCTGGCCAGACGGGTTGGGGAGGCCTGATTGATGTTTTATAATGTATTCCCTCAGTCGCCTTGTACGACGTCCACGGGAAGAGTTGGAGTGGTCCTATTCTACTCTACCGGAAACCACACGGCATGTACCGGAAACCACACGGCATATCATGCTTTAATGAATTGATACTCATGACTCACACATCGCCAGAAGATATAAGTATTTGATTTATAATCATAACGTTCAGAAACTAATCATCATCATGACAGCCGCAAGACGTCCATCGCTGGACATAGGCCCAATGAACCTGGCGGCGGGGCGTCCCGCCCTGCGCGTGCCGATCCACGGTCTCCACTCCAGAACTCGTCTGCTCCAATACCCGTCGGTACTATACTGTTTGACAAACATCCCACGAACCGTTCAACGGATCATGCTATAATGAATTCTACTTATTCATGACTCACTCATCGACTAACGCCAGGACTGTCCCATTATTAGATTTACGAGTATAATCACAATGTTTAGAAAGTGATACTATTAGAAAATGAAATATCATAAATATGATATCATTTCCATTATTTTAAGTATTTTACTTTTAATTATGTTTTGATTTGCATTTTTTTTATATTATTTATATTGATTTAGATTAGTAAGAACTATATAGAGTTGTTACAATAAGATTGTAATGTTGGCATACAATAACATTGTAACTGAATAAATTAACTAGATACTAAGTAACGTATAGATTTTTGACATTAAATAATACTGCTATGTATAAGATTAATACGGAAAATTCCAACATCCGGGATCAAGTATAGTGTTGATCGATTTTCGTAACATCGACCTTTGACTCTTTAATCTTTTGTAGATCAATGTTTTCTATTTCAATTGATAGATCGATCATACGGGAAACTCCTAACGCCGACCGAACTTGAGTCTGACAGGTTAGAAAGGAAACTTACGAATGCGCAAAAACAAATGTCTGACTGTTTTTAGTACCACCAGGCCAAATTTAAATAAAAATCAAAATCCATAGAGTTTTTGCCTTAGTAATTTGATCAAATTAGTAACATCCTCAAAAAGGCCGCAGTGAGAAGAATAAAAGGAGGCGCATGAAAAGGTTGATGAATGTGAGTGAGGCTAGTGAGGTGTGTCAGGATCGCGCAAAGTGGCGATCCATCGTCTCTGCCTACCCCTCTGGGACCAAGGCGTGAGCATTATGTATGTATGTATGTATGTATGTATGTATGTATGTATGTATGTATGTATGTATGTATGTATGCATGTATGTTTGTGTCTTATAAACAGTGCCTGTCTGTTTAAACTTTGGCTATGGCTCCATGGCCAACTCATCATCATAGCCTGTCGACATCCACTGCTGGCAAAGGTTTTGGTCTAATGCCATCACAGGCTTTGCGTTTCTCATAAAATCGCTTCCTGCCTTCTTCAGGTTGTTAATAGAGCGTAGACAATATCTTTTCCTTTACATTATAATCCAACATATAAAAAAGTCTACGTAAGTAACTGGTAAAAATATGTACGACTTAAAATGTGTCCGAAAATGTAACGCAAACATTTCAAACAAATAAAACGTCCATGGGTGACGGTTAAGGGTAAAATAAATATCTTTCTTGGCCCTTAAATAAGAAATTTATGTGCGCTACGTTGCAGGAGAAATAATACCTAATATTATTGAAAAACATTTTCTGGCATTCACCTGTAGAACATGTGCACACATACTAAATTATTAAAAATATTGTACGCAATTACACAAGACAGAGGGCCCGATTCTACAGACACAAAATTTGACAGCATTAAAACAGTTGCTATCCTTGTCACACAATATTATGAAGTTAAAGATGAAACTAATTTTAGTGCTGTCAAATTTTAAATGTGTGCTTTGGAATTGGGCCCATCATATCACTAAAACGAAAGCAGGCTTTGAAAAAGATAAATATGATATCTAATATTTAAGTAATGTAAATAGAAACATATTATGGTAAGTACTAGTTTTCGGCTAGAATAGGGCACCCCCAATCTTCCCGTGGGTGTGTCGTCAAGACTACTAAGGGATTGCACCTGGGCCGGGCAGCAGCGTTTTCTCCTGTGTATATTAAGATCAATACGTCGATTACTAATGCGCCTGCTAATTTTTTTTTATATACATTGTTATAAATCTCTTAGACGAGTTGTGTAAAATTGACATTTTGTAACTATACTTTTATTATCTTTTGACATTTTATATACTATATTTTTGATTAGTTTTTGACATTTTGTATACTATTTTTTTATTATTTTTTGACGATCACATTAACTCTGACCTTTTACGTAAGTTAATCTATGTATTAAAATTTGTAATGTGAAATAAAGAAATCTAATCTAATCTAATCGTGGTAATTATGGCAAATCCCCCAATGGACACCAGTAGTGGCATTCTATTGGATCGGCTTATGTTCAGCAGTGGACGTATTTCGGCTGATGATTTTGAAGCACAGAATATAAAACAGAAACAAACAACTGTTACATAAATAGAAAAACACTCATGTAATTTAATAGCAAATATCCGATTTCAAGATGTTTACGTGATATAAATAAATTGCTATTTTAATTCTAATTAAAACTCACGATATCATTATTCCTAAACCTGTTAAAAACTTTATTTAAATGAAAACATAACAGCACGCTTCCCCTATACATAAACTTTAATTAATCAAGATTAATAGCTTACAGTTTAGCACTACTACCCCAAGGAATAGTAATTAGGCGTAGCCGAAGGAAGCAAACTCAATTGTTCATGTATTTTTTCCCCGACCCGAAGGAGGGCGAAGCATGGAACAGGAAAACAAAGAAACTCGATTTGGACCCCTTCAGGGACTGTAGGGAGAGTATTAAATTTGCATTAGACGAAATTGAAATACGCCCTTCAATGACTCGTTACAAGGGCGGACTAATAATGTCTTCAATACGGATCGGGTAGATCTTCAAAGTCACGGCGTGACTATTTGATTAATTGAATCATTTTTTATAACCCTCTTAAGAGGCATTTGTCTGTTGGCATTGTTGTCTTGTGTATAGATGAACATCCATGGTGTCACAAACATCTGATGGAATGTTTTGGAGAAATGGATTATCTCTTTATAAAGAATTGTTAAAGAGCTTTTAGTTATGTACTAGCTTTGCCCCCGCGGCTCCGCTCGCGTCGATGACAGAATTATTGTTCTTTTTCATAAATTGTAACTTTACTTAGCGTTAATCCCCCTCCCCCTTTCCTCCCGCTCCCGCACCTCACTACCCTCCTCCCCCATCCCCATCCCCACTCCAACTGTCATTGCCACCACCACAGTAGTCTTAGCTCATCATGATCTGAATTCCGACGAGCATTATACTTCTTAATATTCTAGAATATTCTAAAACATTCTGGAAAAATCTCGAATATTCTAGAAAAGTTCTCAATATTGTAACTCACAAACGCGATTAACGCCATTCAGCACAATTTCGAGTTTATATGAGCCGCACAATGTGTTAGAAAAGGATAGAAGAATCTCGTTACACATTTTTATCACCCACATCAACCCACTTTACCAAACTCCCTCCCTTACTTGCAAGTGCAGACCAAGGGCTATCTACCACTGCAGCCATGAGTGAGTGACAGTTTGTGGTTATGGAGAAAAGGCTGGCCATACATACACACACTTTCCCTTTATATATGTATAATAGATTTAGCATATCAAAATAAACAGAGATAGGTATTTTCAGATCATCAGCAGTCGAAATACTTTCATCTTTTAGTAATTAATAAACGAACAAAGACTGTAAAAACTAAAGCATTCATTATTTAAAGACATCTAAATCTTTAACGATTATGTCCTTTATATTAAGTATAAAGAAATTTCATCAAGTCATTACTCAAGTTTCTTTATTACTTTGCCGTCTAAGATTCCGTGTAGTAGCGCAGCAGTATTGTGGTTAAACACTTGTTTATGTACAACCCAGTGACTAGTACAAATAAAGCTCAAGTCGTAAATCTAATTCTACAAACTTAGTGGTGAATATTTTTGCAAGAAAGTATAATAATTCTAGTTGAAGAGACAAAGAAATTTGCTTCTGGAAGGAGGCACCAGTCCATTTCTGACATTTGAGTAAAAATAGCAGGGCATCAGCTGCTGATGCACCATCGTATGCGACGTCGACGTGATTCTATTAGCAGTATCAACTGGCACAGACTTCACCAAATCCCCTTATTCCAGCTACAGCCGAAAACTTGGTAGTAGAAATATTTTCATATGTTTTTATTAGTGCAGACTGTCCCAATATCTACTACTACAACAGCACCAGCCTATCTTTACATGATTGTGTGTGTGCGTAAATTATGGGAGGGCTACTGCACCCATCGCACGAACATAGTCGATCGAGAGAGGAACATTGTTATACGTCAACAATGTAAGTGCATCTATTTCTAACTTATAGCGTATAGCTTTGGCATTGCGAGTGCTGGCGTACTGCGTCCTGCCAGCCGTTCTCTATTTTGATGGCATACTATGATGAATTGAAAACTCTCACTCGCAGTTGCAGAATTTTTTGGCTTACTTCATATTACTGCAGCTTGGATGACAGCAAAACGCAAATAAAATCCGATCTCCGTTCATAACACTGATTATCAAGATTTAAGAGCTCGAAATGTTGACATTTTAAAGTATTTTTGTCTTGTTTATGCCTGTGTATGCTCCGTACATAGATAGTTTATCAGATGACCGGTTGCGTAAGGGCGTGGCACGTCTGTCACGGAAATCCACGTCACGTACACGGCACGTGCTCTAATCACGTTCGCTGTGTCACGCAACCAGTAACTCGCTTAATTTGGTGACCGTTTCCAGAAAGTTGTAAGGTCATCGGCATAATTATGTTTCAGTATATTCTAAGAATTAGAGGGAAAGGTGACACTTCGGTACCCAAGGAGATACAAACGCAAAAGAGAGAAATAAGACAAGAGACGGGACGATGACCTTGTATAAGTTGCTGGGATAACGTGGACAAGACTGGCAAAAGACAGAGAAGAGTGGAAAAAGTCAGAGGAGGCCTTTGTCAGAGGACACACAGACGGCGCAACAGATAACTGACGTTGCCAAGGACATAGTTGGTAGCATTTAATGTAATGAAATCTGAATAAAAGACTCTTTTATTTATTTATTTACATTGTAAGAAAGAGCTTGCTGCTGAGCTGTCACACATACTTTAATTCAGGCTGAGCTTCGCTTATAACTTTACACTAAAAATCTATTGTTGAGGTAAATAAGACCGTGAACATCTTAACTCACAACTTAAATTGATTACTTTAGCTAACATAAAGCAAAGCAAAAATGCCACTTACTTGATCAGATATTTTTTTGGCGCACTATATTGAGATAGTAAATGTAAGAAGGATCATCATGAAAGCAGGTTGAGATGCGGTCTTTAAGAAAAATATAAGGGAGTGAGGAATACAGTGATACGTGAGAAGTGTGGTTTAAAAGAAGATGTAGTAACGAAGGTAGAGAAGGGTATGTTGCGTTGGTTTGGACATTTAGAGCATATGAGTGAAAGAAGAGTGACAAAAGTAATATATAGTGCGAATGTGGAAGGAACTACAGCTAGAGGTCGTTCTAGGAGGACATTCAAGGATCAAATTAGTAACGTCCTCTAAAAAGCTGGGGTCCGCAGTGAGAAGAATAAAAGGAGGTGCATGAAAAGGTTGATGAATGTGAGTTACACTTACGCAAAGTGGCGATCCATCTTCTCTGCCTACCCCTCTGGGACAAGGCCTGAGCATTATGTATGTATGTATGTATGTATGTATGTATGTATGTATGTATGTATGTATGTATGTATGTATGTATGTATGTATGTATGTATGTATGTATGTATGTATGTATGTATGTATGTATGTATGTATGTATGTATGTATGTATGTATGTATGTATGTATGTATGTATGTATGTATATGTAAGCCATGGCAAGCTAAGTGTGTAGTTTGTAGTATACTGCTTTACTAGCAAGATAACTAGTACAATCAATAAGTTTTGCTGTTGGTGTAAAGAATTGCCATGTGACTTCTGATACTCTGGATTCAAGTCAGCAGACTCGTGTGTTTGCGTCATATTTGTAAGCCCGATTACAGGCTCGGTCCTCATCTCCTTATTATGAGACTCTCTCATCCTTGTCGCCCCGTGTTATATACAGCGATACTAAATCTGAGCAATGAAAATACAATATACCTACTCGGAATACGGAATATAGTACGTAGCATACTGGTTTATTAGTGGGGTCGCAGCCACTACATCACGTTACCTTATAGGTATATAACTATATATGACGAAGCAGAATTCGCAGGTGCTTTAATTTGCTAAAATAAGTCTGCTGAAATATATCGTACCTTTCTTACTGTACAACTAAATCTTTTTACATAATATCATATTACATAATTTAACTGCTCTTAAAATTTCCCCTTGCACCTTTTTGATACTTTTAATACTCACCCTTCAGGCTAAAATAAATTGACGTAAGCCCTCACCTTTAGTGATGATGCTTCGCTAATGAACTTTTATATTTTTATCCCCACAAAAAAGGTCGTCGAAAGACAGTTTTGAGTGACGAACGCTGCTGTAGGTAAGGTGAAGGGCGTCAGTTAATGACGCATTCTCGGCATAATTCCCTCCGTTATAGGGTGTCTATATTTCTAAGAATTATTCGGATTTTGTGCTATGGGTGGAACACTTTTACTGCAATTGATTGAATTGAATTGAATGAATTGATGCAACCAAATAGTAATTAATTACTGTAGGACCCAATTGTAAACGTTGTATGTAACAAGTTCAAAAATATATTATTTAAAGCAATATCAAAATTTCAGCGATGAAGCATTTCAATGCTAGAAAATAGCAATACTCACACATTTATGAAAAAAAGATTAGAGTTTGTGCAAAAACTTCTAAACATTTTCTCCACATTAGACAATGTGTGGACACCCTATTTCTAGATGATGAGTACGACAAACAGCTCCGATATAGTACCACCCCAGGTTTCCTGCTTATGATTAATGCTTTCCGCTCTCATTTCATCGTTCAAACTGTGCGACATACAAAAACAAATTCAAAAGTCAAACTTTTACTACCGCCAATAACTGTAGACACAGATAATGATATTTGTTCGACTGTGGCGCTATCAATACACAGATGGTAGATGTCTCTATTAACTGAATAGAGATAAATACTTCAAAAGAGTTTTTTGATTTATTTTATCGCTTCGTAACTTTTACAGCGTTTTATTTTAAAAGTGCCGGATACAAATATTTTTATTTGCAAGAGAATGGTCTGCACGTTTAATATCAAATAAAGTTTTTAACGGACACGTACACTGACAATCACATCGATTTTCTCGGCTGTTACTTTTCACTTTTTTTATAGATACAAACTATTGAAATTGGTTGCAAAAACGTGTTATATTTTCAATCGGAGTCGGAGCTTTATAGACTGAATATAAAGTAACTGACTCAGTGTTGTCCTCCCAAGTAATCCATAAATAAAATAAATAGATAAATATACTTACATATACACTTATCTATTGCCAAACTACGATATTCTCATGTGCTGTGGTAATTAAACAAGGATTTGACAATTCACAAATATAACCTCCATACCAGACACAAAATTGTACAAAGTCTGTTCTCAGTGGGAATCAAACCCACGTCTCTGGCGCTCGATTTCAATGACCAAGCCACTAGATCAACGAGGTGGTCAATCCATTGTCCAGTCAGAAGTTTCTAGGCGTATGTACTGAGCCCGGATTGACAAAACGTCATCTACCTATCAGGATTAATAATAATAATATCTCAGACATTCACACCTTTATTATCCAGTCCAGTAGATAACAGATACACATACTTAAATATATAAACATCCAAGACTTGGGTACAGACATTCATATTCATCATACGAACATTTGCCCATTATCATCATCTTATCAGACTTTCGACGTCCACTGCTGGACCTAATGAACGCCACCACACCCAGTTCTTAGCCTTCGCCATTCCTCAGGTCGTCGGTCCATTTTGAAGCGGGGCGTCCCACCCACACAGTCTCTCCAAACCTCGCCTGATTATCGGCGTTTGTAGTTTGCGACCGATGTAACCCGCCTGCTGCTACTTGAGCTTGCTAATCCTTTCAGCTATATCAGTTACCTTAGTTCCACTTTTGATCTCTTCATTGTGGAAGAATTTTCCCCGTGACGTGGATTATCACTCTGGTTATAATAAATCTGAATTTCTTTTAGATTCTCTTTTTAGAAAAACACTTTGTTATATCAACCAACTACACAAGAACCTCGAACTCTAAATGTTTGGTTGCTAACCAATTGAGCAACACATTGTATCTAAGATTATTTTCAGCGTAAAAGAAAAGTAAAATTTACAACTACGAAAACCGATAAAAGTCGATTGTACGATTCCCCAGAGTGGCTCGCGCTCACATCGGCGCGCCGCACTTACTGAAATAAATGGTGCAATGAACTGAACTGCAGAAAATTAGAACCAGAACCATCCAGCTGGATATGGCGGTAACACATCTAGTATTCTGCGCTGCAATGGGAACATCCGTGACTTTAACAACTTTCTTAAGAAATTGTAATGGGATTTCTTAGTTGAATGAGGAAAAGTTCAACAGTTTCAGCTGGAAAGCAACCTTTCAAATGCATGAAATTTTTCAAGCAAAAAATAAGATCTTATCTTCTTAGGGGGCCAGGAAGACCTGGCGACACTTTGACCCTTCAGGATCTTTTGTGCCAAACCCCTGTCCACCAACGGTGCCCAAGCCGGTTTGGTGGACTTCACACACGTTTTAGAATTTCTTCTTTGGCATATGCAGGTTTCTTCACGATATTTTCCTTCACCGAAAAGCCTGTGGTATCTATACTTATAATAAAACTGTAACTGGTCTACGTCTACACATGAGAGATATTTACAAAAAAAGTTTATGAGGGGTGTTTATAGGGCCAATAGAAGCTAAAACCATTTTTTTAGAATTTTTGTCTGTCTGTATGTATGTTTGTTACCGCATCACGCAAAAACTACTGAATGAAATTTGATGCAGTTTTCACAGGTGTCTTGCTGGTGGCCTAACTTAAAATCTGGTGCATGTTTCATCTTGATACGCCACTTAGAACCTGAGATATTAATAAAGTAAAATTTTCTAGAAGGTTGGGGTTGGGATTGGGATATTGAGAGTCTCGAGTCTGAGCGGGAGTGAAAGTAGAAGTGGGAAGAGAACGGGAGCAAAAGTGGGAACGGGGGCGGATTCTGTAGTTCACGCGAGCGGAGCCGCGGGCACAGCTAGTTATAAATAAATGGTACTATAGTTTTTGAAAAACCCATTGGTACGGGCGGGGTTTGAACCCACGACGTGAGGCGAGTGCACAATCAACCCGGCTACCACGGTTCTAAGGGACAAATACTTTTTGACCTTGTCGGTAATAAAATGATATAACTTAAAACTAAAAATGAAACGGCTTTAACTATGGTTTGATAAATTACATATTTTTAAACCCATTGACAGTTTCAGATATTATAAAAAACAATGTACACTGATTGCAAGCCGTCTGATTCCTGGCTTCGAATAGGGCCACCCCCAACCTTCCCGTGGTTTCGCGAAGGCGGCTAAGGGATTGCACCAGGCACGGGAAGCAGCGTTCTCCTGTTTATATTAAGATCATTATTGATCTTTAATCGCCTCGTTGGCTTAGTGGCTTGGTCATTGGACTTAAGCATCAGAGGTCGTGTGTTCGATTCCCACTGGACAGACAACTTTAGGCCCGTTGGGACGTTATATTTGTAAATTGTCCAATCCTTGTTAAATCTAGTTTGGGTTAGAGAATTATATGTTGGTATATATATATATTAAAAAAATTCTGCGATCGTCAATCCGCTTGCCAAGCGTGGGGATATGACAAATCCCCTAATGGACAGCCACCAAAAGTGGTATTCTATTGGGGAGGTTTATAGTCAGCAGTAGACGTGTTAAGTCTGATGATGTACACTGATAGAAAATGATTGAAGAATTACTTCATGTTTGGAGAAACATTCTCCCTCAAAACAACAAAATGTACAGAACATAACAAACAATAAACATAGCAAAGCATTAATAATAACTGTATAATCAAAATAAAGTAGTCGTATAACAGAGCAAGTTTCTGAAAGCTCATTTCTGCAAGACAATAAGTCGGTTTATACCTTGCTAAGATAACAGTCTCGTTTAGACAATAGCATGGTCTGAAGACGCTCTAAGGACTTTAGCTCGAATGAATGGTCCAATTTGCTCTTCCTTAATCGAGCGTGGAATGGACCACGCAGCATGAAATTAGATCAGAACAGCTATGTATAATCTTTTTTTATGTATTATTATAATGCAGTGGAAAGGGGTAATGTTACATGGGTATTTAAAAACGACGATTCAATAGAATCATGCTAAATAGCGATACAAAATAAAACTCTAAGTGAAAGATCCTATAGTTTGACCGCTACGTTAATTGGCCTAGGGTCTTGGGAATGGGCCTAGGGTCTTGGGAATTGGCCTAGGGTTTTGGATATTGGACTCTAGTGGCAGAGATTGTGGGTACAGACAACTTTGTACAATTTATGCAAGTTGGTCCCGGTCTGGATATCATATTAGTCAATTAGTCCTATCCTTGTCTAATTCCCATAGCACAGGAGATAATCCTAAATTGGAATTATATAAAGTGTACGTAATACATATGAGTCATATATTTTATGTGAATATATATTTTTTAAAACTAATGAAATGAAATGATTTATTGCAAGAAATTACGTTTTTTAATCTAAGGAACCCGTTTAAGTAAATTAATACCTGTGCCAGGGGTTCCCGCTCTTCCAAGGCGGAAAGTTGTACAGACAATAGTGCTAATTAAATGTTAGTTTTACAATCTTAACTAACCTAAATATTAAAACTAAGAATTAGGGCGCATGCTCGTGTGTGTGAGTGTATGTAACTACACCTCATACCACGAAGCATAATAATTTTTCGTAGCTCATAGTTTCACCTCAAAGTGTTTTCCTTCATGATTGACACAAATTGGTTATTAAATTAGATAACAGATGATTTTAAAATGTGCGTCTGTTATCTAATTTAATAACCAATTAGTGTCAATCATGAAGGAAAACACTTTGAGGTGAAACTATGAGCTACGAAAAATTATTTTGCTGCATGGTATGAGGTATAATAATATAGAATTTACTATATTCACAGTCAATGAAATATATAAAGGTAATCCAACTGAAAACCTTTGTAAATAAATAACAACGTGCCTGACTTTTGTTTGGAATATGTACCTATTTCGGATTTCAGGTACAGAATCCCATTGGCCGTGCTCTAACAACGGACAAGCATAAGTTATGCAAAATTATCTAGCAACAGAAACTAGACCCGAAACAAAGGCGTAAATAATTTATTATTCGTTACTTTGATTCAAAGTTGTATACCTAGATATATTACCTAGGCCCACTGTCTAGACTGCTGCATTAAAGGTTAAAAAATGTCAGCTAAAACAACTCTAAAACATTTATCTATCCATTATATTGTCGGCCCCGTAGCCTAGTCGGTAGTACACCTGCCTGCGAAGCTCGGGGTCGCGGGTTCGAACCCCGCCCAGGGCAAACATTCGTGTGATGAGCACTTGTGTTTGCCTTGTGACTGGATGTTATTTATATAGTTTATTATGTATCTATGTATGTATATCAAATTATCTAGCAACAGAAACTAGACCCGAAACAAAGGCGTAAATAATTTATTATTCGTTACTTTGATTCAAAGTTGTATACCTAGATATATTACCTAGGCCCACTGTCTAGACTGCTGCATTAAAGGTTAAAAAAATGTCAGCTAAAACCACTCTAAAACATTTATCTATCCATTATATTGTCGGCCCCGTAGCCTAGTCGGTAGTACACCTGCCTGCGAAGCTCGGGGTCGCGGGTTCGAACCCCGCCCAGGGCAAACATTCGTGTGATGAGCACTTGTGTTTGCCTTGTGACTGGATGTTATTTATATAGTTTATTATGTATCTTTGTATGTATATCAGCTGTCTGATACCCATATTACAGGCTCTGCCTAGTTTGGGATCAGGTGACCGTGTGTGAAAATGTCCCCACATATTTATTTATTTATTAAGCATTTTTCTACAATAAAAATTTCTTGTGTAATTTGCTGCATACTTAATACTTAGTAGAACTTCATTATATATTCTTAAAATAATGAATACAATCCTTGCAAGGACCGGGTGTGGTAGCGTTCATTGGGAAGGCCTGTGTCCAGCAGTGGACTTCCAAGGGCTGCTATGGTGATGACGATGAAGTACTATTTACTAAATTATATTTCGAAAAAGCTTAAGTTGTACATGTACCTATTGAAAAGATTTTATATTCCCTTTACTAAAACAAGGACAGACTTATCAACACAAACGACTGAGGTATATATTTGTCACGTAAAGAAGCCGAACAAACAGCACTACAGAGTAAAAAGTACAATCGTGACCTTAAAATTAAATAAGGTGAAGAAATCATTTTCCTGATCTAAACAAGAGCAAAAGAGCTGGCCCAATTAAAATTGACACAACCAGCTCCCAGAAAGTGTCCGCGTTCGCATCACTCGCACGCGATCTCTACCGACCACACGGCCGTTAATCGATACCATTAATTTTATTCCAACGGATGTTGTTGCTCAAAGAAATATTTCCGAGTATTTTAATGAAGCCAAAATCGACGAGGAACGTTCTGTCAAAGTCGGTTGAAAAGTTGTAACGCAACCAAGTTGTTCTCAAATAAACGAATAACGATCACAGCGTTTTCCTAACCTATAATTTCGTTTATAATTAAATATGCGTTTCGAATTTAAAAACGGAATTGTTTATCTTTTAAAATTAATACAATGGACAGCATTTTAAATTTCGAAGGGGTAGATAAAGTGGCCAGTGTGGGGTGCGTAATTAAAAGAGACGCGTTGTGCGACAGTCGAGTCGTGAGTCGCATGGTGTCTTATCGGTTCGGTTTTAATTTGAGGCTGCCATGAAACACGCGAGTCGATCACGCGAACGGACCCCATCGACCGACGCAGAGAATACGTTCTCTTTTCGAAAATTCTTTTTAATACCATTATCGGAACAACAACCAGTAACATGCAGTTTAAATTTGGAATAATGTTAAGTTCGTCACGACCGAGTAGCTTTATCAATCGTTACGTAAAATAAAAACACACAGTGGACCCCTTTTTTTTAAATAGTGTCGGGACAAAAGCAAACTTAGGAAATGAGATTTCACGTAACAGTTTTTTGGAACAAAGTTTTGGTTGCGTGTCGGATTGTAAATAATTAGCTCATTCAGCCGCGCCTACCGGGACGCCATCGCAGCCATTGTTTGTTTAGACACAAGAAATTTGTGAAAAAATAATGTCTTCCTCTATCCGAATGACGGGTGGATGCTCTCGACAGTTGTTTTGTGGAAAAAAGAGTTAATCGAAGACTTCAATAGATGATTCCTTTGAGCTTTGTGCTCCATTGCGATTATCAGAAGTGTATCTTATGACGTATGTGTCAATTTTAGTTTGTCAAACATTCGTGGACCTTTTCTTTGTTCAGCCAGTAAGCACTTAATGCGATTCTGTTATTCTGTATACTGTTTTTTTTTATTTCTTGGTTTACTAGACACGCAAGAAATACGCCCACTGCTGAACCAAAACCTCCCCAATAGAATGAAATTTTTGGTGAGTTGTCCATTGGGGAATTTGCCATATTTCCATATTGCTTGGCAAAGCGGATTGGTGATCGCAGTAACGAGCTTAATATACATAGGAGAACGCTGCTGCCCTGGTACTGAAATACTTTACTTGATAACACCCTTGGGAAGATTGGGAGTGGCCCTATTCTAAGCCGGGAAACATACGGCTTCGACATGGATGCATTGATATTTTGATAAGTTCAACTTGTGATTTGGATATTCAGTTTCATAACCTACGTGATCACTAATAACGTTTTTTTTTATTATAATTTAACACGCACGTTGGGGAACTTGACAATGTTCTTAATTCCACGCAGAAGACATCGCAGGCAATAACTAGCATGTAATATTACAATGAATGAAATCGGCATACTCTTTAATGATCCGTCTGTATTACCCAATTTAACATTATTACATTGATTTCAAAGTTAATCTGTGCTCTGCCAAGTTAGTGAGGGGCAATTTATTGGTTCATTGGAACTTGGCAATTTCTAAGTCCGTCATTAATTGAAGATACGCCGCACAAGTGCTTCTGGTGAGACAAGTTTCGTAATATTTGAGCCCCTTATTTGTCGGTTCATTGGTTTACAATAACTTAATAATGACAACTTCAGTTTAGCGAAAGCGAATGTCTTGAGTGAAGGCTTTATTAGTTTCATAACTCAAATAATATGCTTGGCGACACAACTTTCTAATGCTAGGTACTGTTAAAGATTTTATTTTGGTCTCATCATCATCATCAGGTTATTTTTGTCTCCACTGCAGGAGCACAAACCTCTCTCATCTGCCGGAGACAGACGGAGGATTTGGCCTACACTCCCCGCGCTGGCCAGACGGGTTGGGGAGGCCTGATTGATGTTTTATAATGTATTTCCCTTAGACGCCTTGTACGACATCCACGGGAAGAGTTGGAGTGGTCCTATTCTACTCTACCGGATTTTGGTTTAATAAAGTATAAACTATATTTAATAATAGTACCATGGCAGTTTAAATATCGAGAATGCTTATATGCAAAGGGGAAGATCAGTTACTCTCTAACATTGCTTTATTGAAAATTAGACTCAGTGCACAACTATATGCACACACACTCACACAGTTGAAGTTAAAGTTGCGTTCGTACAGTCACCCACAGGCAGAGAAGTCGTGATGGGATGAAATGGATGAAACAGTTAGATGCTTAATCGAAGGCGAGCATTATTTTCAACACCTCAGACTTGTCTTATACAAGACGACACGCACCAACCGCGCACAACATCAGCTTAGTTCCGACCAATCATAACACGGGGCGACCTTAACCAGGCTAATCAGCGTACAATTCCCCCCGCATACCTCATCACTTTGACAGAATTGTGTATTTGCAGAATTAGTAGCATTAGGATTCTATGGGGCTTATTCGATGCCTAAGGTAATCGATTTTCCCATATCATCCTGGAATTTAAGTATTTATATAAGTGATCCCCAGTTCGCACGTAGTATAGTGTTGTATATCAAAACTATCATCGGTAAACAGCCTAACGAATTCTGAAAACCGTATTGAAATCCACTGACTAGTTTTAGAGATTTGCCTGAAAATACAAATATAAGCGGCCAGCAAATTTTGTTTTATTACTGTGTAAATGGATGTTGTAAGAACAAGCTATAGATCAGATAACAAGACTAAGAACGTCGAAAAATTCAATCATCACTCCCCTTCCCATTCTCAAATATCCTATCTCGTAGTCAACAGTAGCTTATTTGTCATTGCCTATTGTTTATTAATATATTATGTTACGGTGAATGGATTAAATACTCAGAAATTTAACAAAAATACAGTATTCTGACAATTTACAATAAACAGAATTCTTACTACAACTTTTTATTTGAGCTCCGGATATTTGCATATCTTCTGGTTACGGTTAAACTGAAAATAGTTGTATCGTGGTATCCTTTTTATATTTGAAATAGTTTGCTAAATATAATAAATCAAATTAATATTATAAAAGCGAAAATGTGGATATTGTTTGTTTGTTTATGGCTCAGTCACGCCATAACGGCTGAACTGATTTTGATGAAACTTGGTACAGTGATATGATAACTTGTATCTTGGAGTAACATACTCGTATAGGCTAGTTTATAACGTGAAAATCTGTCTGGTTCCCGTGTAATTGTGGCTATCTGATGACGCTATCTAAATTATACATGTATATAAGAAGTGCTTCCGCCTATAAACGAAACAGAAGCGCTTCTATTTCCACTTTTCGGGATGAAGTCCTGATGATGCAGTTACAGGTGCAATAATTAACATTGAAAAGTGTAGCGCAAGCGCCACATCGGTGTAACGCACCTCCTGCATAAGATGGAACTATCTGATACCGTCAAACGCAGAGTTTGTGGAGAAGCAATTATCCTAGGTGTGGCTAACCCTGAACCCAAGGATTAAGGACTCTAGAGGATGGTAGTATCGTATCGATAGAGGGGCTGACATAAAAGATCCCGCGAGGTCTATACCTGTGTACCTGGCCCCCTACAACAACATAAGATACAGGCAGAGATAATTATGCTTCATCGCCAATTAATTTCGCACCACCATCACCTATAACCTTACTTATATTTACCTCAAACTATTCAAAATTAATAATTGCCGAATTTCTCACACGAACCGTAACATATAGAGTTACGAACGTCTAGAGGGCGGGGTTATTAGTTTACAAGTGTATCAAACGCGCCCCCTTGTTTATTATTGACTCAATGCCCGTGGGAGAACGATATTACTTTTCTAACTCTTTCGGAAGTTTGCTTTCTTTGTTGACATCTGCCGTTCGATTATTGGAAATTTCTCCATGTTGTATAAACTTCGGGGACAATATTAATTTGCTTTTGATGTATTTCCAGGCTTTATTATGTTTCATAAAGTACAGTGCACTCATTACTTGCTTCTAGTTGCTACGTGGACATAAATTTTTTAATCATCACCACCTCCATCATCATGCCAGCCCTTAGCCGTCTACTGCTGGACATAGGTCTTCCCCAATGAACGCCACCACACCCAGTCCTTTGGCCTTTCGCATCCGGTTCTGTCGTCGGTCCATCTGGCTACGGGGCGTCCCACCCTGTCTCCACTCCAGAACTCGTCTGCCAAAATGGCCGTCGGTTCTGCGATAGCTGTGGCCCGCCCACTTTCACTTCAGCTTGCTAATCCTTTCGGCTATGTCAGTCACCTCCATCAATAGCTGAAATATGTCCACTGCTGAACATAAGCCTCCCCAATAGAATGCAATTTTTTTTTCGTATGTCCCCGTTGGCAAATGGGAACTTTTTTCCTACCTTGACTCTTTACTTCTTTAATTTCATTTGCCTGGGGCCCAAGGTAGTGTAGATTCAGTCCTTGGGACTTGCCCTACCTTCACTGGTAGGTGCTTATGTGTTTTTACGTACCTCCGTTGATCCTCGCTTAGAGGAGTGGTGGGGGGAGATTGGTGAGGAGGCGGGAAAAAAATGTCCCCGTTGGCGTTCTGTTCGGGATCTTATTTGTTCAGCAGTGGACCTAGTTGGGCCGATGATGATGATGGTATACTTTAAAAAATACAACAGAAACTAAAACAACCCCGTACACTTATCAAACAAGTTGTAGGTGCAAAACAAATCTCCCCACCTTTATTGCGGGCGGGGTCATAACAGTAATTCACATTTTCATGATATATGACGTCACACAGCCCTCGCTTGTGGGTCCGCTCGTAAAGCCCGCACTGACCACTAATCTTAGCCGTATTGGCTTGTTAGCACCACACACCGACGTTCTTTATTGTTACTGTACCTACTGTATACTGTGATTATGAAAGATTAGACAACTAAGAGCGGATTCATAGTACATAACAACGCAAATACTCTTCCCACCCGTTAGTGGCCGAAAATCAAAACTTTTTTTTAATTATGGTAATTGTATTCCTGTAGTTACTCTTTGGGTGCGTGAGGAACAACAATACTGCGAAACTTTATCTTTCTTAATATTTATTTGACAGTGGGTGGGTGGCGTTTATAAAAAGTGAAGTTACCGCTCTACTCAGCTACGTCATACTTCCTAATTCTCAAGAGTCGTTCGAAATTCTGATAATTAGACTAAACCTGTAGTAGGAATTTAGAGAACAGGAATGTTGTATATTAGAAATTTAGATTTTCGATTTACTGTCGTTCGAAATTACGGAACTATACATTTTGATTTTCGAAATTATGATACGGACCCGTCACTTCTTATTAGGCATCTTGCAAATTTTACCGCTAGAGGCGCGCGCGTAATCTTTTCATAGCCAATTTAAGAACCAAGAAATGCTACGTTTCAGATCTTTTTTTTTTCATTAAGGCTTGTAATATTATAATACTAGGCTTGGAAACACCACACGCCATAGTTTTTGTTTTTTTTTCTTAGAAGAAGTAGGTACCCTTATATAAAAGTTTTGTGCTGTAGTCCGTCCGCTTGTCTGTCCGGGGCTAAGTTAATCGATTGAGCTGAAATTCGAAACGTATATGTAAGTACAATTGCCCGACAATGAAATTTTTTTAAATACTTACTTTTAAACTAATGAATTTCAGTGAATATTTCTAAACGTACTGCTAAGGCTAAGGACACCAATTACATGTCATGCTGTCTATGCATAATTTAAACCCGTGTAGTACAATATTCTAAAAACGTCGTAAAACTAACTCGAGCCCAAGTTTCAACCATTTAAATATAATTAAAACCTTTTTATTACAGCAATTAAACCGTAAAGGTATGGAGCCCTGAAATGTCCTTTATCAAGTGTCACAGTAGTAATTAATTCGAGAAGGGAATACCTACAAATGTAATCTTTGTTAACAAACGCCAGTCCTATGCCCTTGTCAATAGTATGAAAGGTGTTAGGTGTTAATTAGTTTCTTCGTTAATGACGTTTATTCCGATTCATCATCATCAGGTTGTTTTTGTCTCCACTGCAGGAGCACAACCCTCTCTCATCTGCCGGAGACAGACGAAGGATTTGGCCTACACTACCCGCGCTGGCCAGACGGGTTGGGGAGGCCTGATTGATGTTTCATAAGGTATTCCCTCAGTCGCCTTGTACGACATCCACGGGAAGAGTTAGAGTGGTCCTATTCTACTCTACCGAAAACCACACGGCACCCGGGAACCACACGGCACACTATTATTCCGATTAAATATATTATAATCATCTTCAGCCGAAACACGTCCACCGCTGAACATGAACGTCCCCAACAGAATGCCACTTTTGGTGGACTGTCCATTGCGGGATTTGCCATAATCACCACGTTTGGCAGGCGGATTGGTGATCGTAGTAATCGGAGAACGCTGCTGGCCGTCCCTGGTGCAATCCCTTAGTCGCCTTCACACCACAGAAAGATTGGGGGTGGCCCTATTCCAAACCGCCACCGCCGGCCACACAGCATAGAAAAATTAGCTAAAGGTAATTCCGAAGAATTTAGATTTACTCGTACCTAAGTAATGGCTTTCTGTTACGCTTCAAAAATAAATTTAAAATAAATCCTCTATCGCATGTTCTATAAATAGAAATATGTATATTTTTAGAGGAATACTGTATATAGTTTTGAGGATGAACTGTTTTGGACTGCGTGTTGACGCGGATCTCTTCGATAGCTCCTTCGTAGATAGATAATAGTTACATAAAAACACTTTTTACACAAATTATCAAGATGTATGATAGGAAAGACTCCACAACTCTTTGATCCAACGTCTGTAAAAAACCCGGTCACGACGCGAATTTGGAAAGCAAGGAATGGATCCCGAAAAAAATATGCGCAAATGTTTAAGAAGTCCAAGGCGCGGGGGAGCGGGGGTGACAGTTTTGATATCTTTGATTTTTTTTTGGCGTAATTCACATAGAGAAGGCTGATGAGTGATGATGATCTAATGTTTCTAAAAACTTTAATGTCATTCATATTAATGCCCAAAGTATACACGCTCACTACCCTGCTATGCTAGCGACTTTCAATAATAAAAATATCCATGCTATTCTTGTCTCTGAATCTTTCTTACAGCCCTGTTTTGCTTCTACATCTTATTCTCTTCCTGGATTCCAGTTAATTCGCAACGATCGCACCAATTCATCATACGGTGGAGTCGCCATCTATCTTCGTAGCTACATTCCATTCTCCATCGTGAACAGGTCAGCGCAGCCTCCTCCAGAAAATTCCCCAGAACATCTTTTCTTAGAAGTTACCCTATCCCATACTAAAATCCTTCTTGGAGTGTACTACAGTCCTAATTTACGCATCAACTACTTTCCTTCCTTCGAGCAGCTCCTGGAAGATCTATCTCCTTCGTACAACCATACGATAATCATGGGTGACTTCAACACATGCTTACTAAAAAATGATTCACGCACCCGCAGTCTTCAATCACTAGTCAATGCCAGTAATATGCATATTCTCCCTCTAAATGCCACTCATTTCGCTCCAAAGTGTGTTCCTTCTCTTCTAGACTTAATGATAGTAACCTCTCTGAACCATGTCGCCAAACATGGACAGTTCACTGCCGATGCCTTTTCCTACCATGACTTAGTTTATCTGTCATACAAAATCCGCCCCCCTAAAGCCAAGCCCAGAATTCTTCTGCAGCGCAATTTTGGTGGAATGGATATGGATCGCCTCCAGCGGGATGCGCAGGAAGTTGACTGCTCAGTCATAGACCTAGCTGATTGTGTAGACGACAAAATTGAGATTTTTAATTACTTAGTGACACAATTATACGATATTCACGCACCCGTTCGCCCCGTCAAGATCAAGCATCTTCCTGCTCCCTGGATAACTGATGACATCAAACTTATTATGAAAAAGAAGAACCGAGCGAAGACTAAATTCAGGGTAGACCCGTCGGATAAAAATCGCAACAAGTATCATCTATTACGGAATCGCTGCAATACAATGTGTAGGGATGCACAACGCCGCCACATTCTTCAATCTGTTGAAAATGGGGACCCAGCAAAAGTCTGGAAGTTTCTCAGGTCAATGGGAGTTGGTAAATCACGTAATACTTCTTTTCCTAAAGATTTGGACTCAGACCAGCTTAATAAGCACTTTTCATCCGTATCTGCTTTTGACAGCAATACTAAAATAAATACTTTAAACCAGATTTAAAAAATACCAACTTCTGATCACTCATTCTTCTTCTTTAGTCAATTTACCGATTGTGATGTTAAGAAGATCATTCTCTCTATTGCTTCAAATGCAGTCGGAAGTGACTGTATTAGCCGTAAAATGATCGTTCCCCTAATCGACATCCTGACCCCCATAATTACTAAAATCCTGAACTATTCCACATCCTCTAGTATGTTTCCAAACATTTGGAAGGATGCTCAAGTTATTCCTTTACCAAAGAAGCCTAATCCCTCGTCGTTCTCCGATTTTCGTCCAATATCCATACTACCTTTCCTTTCTAAAGTCCTTGAACGACTGGTCCATCGGCAGCTCAACCAGTTCCTTTCAAAAAACAATCTCCTAAATCCATTCCAGTCAGGTTTCCGCCCCGGTCATAGTACGGTTACTGCTCTAGTCAAAATGTCTGATGACATTCGTTGCGGTATGGAGAATCAACAGCTCACAGTTCTCACTTTACTGGACTTCAGTAATGCCTTCAATACTGTTGACTTCGACTTACTTCTGGGGTTGCTTTCTTCTCTTAATATATCTCCAGCGGTAGTTGACTGGTTTCGTAGTTACCTGTATGGGCGCCGGCAACGTTTACGCATTGAAGATTCCTTCTCTTCATGGTGTAGCACCTCCGCTGGCGTACCACAGGGTGGTGTGCTTTCTCCTCTTTTATTTTCTATTTTTATTAACTCTATTACTCACCAACTTTCTTCTTCCTACCATTTGTATGCAGACGATCTACAGATATACTCTCACGCCCGTTTAGATGATATTCATGAGGCCATCAAAACAACAAATGCGGATTTAGCGCGCATTTCGGAATGGAGCAAAATGTTTGGTCTCAAAGTGAATCCGACAAAAACCCAAACAATTATAATCGGCAGCCAATCATTTGTTTCTAGGACCGATTTTGCGCAATTGCCGCCTGTTTTGTTTGATGGTATACTTATACCCTTCAGCGATCATGTAAAAAACCTGGGAATCTGGTTCGATAAAACACTCTCATGGAATAGGCAGGTAGCCGAGGTTAGCAGGAAGATGTTTGCAGTTACCGGATCATTAAAACGTCTTCGCAACTTTTTGCCAACTTCTACCAAAATTGCACTTGCACAATCTCTGTTTCTACCTATTTTAGACTACGCTGACACTTGTTACCTGGACCTCACGATGGAACAACTCAATAAACTCGAGCGGATGCAAAACCTCTGCATACGGTTCGTTTTCGGCCTACGCAAATATGACCACGTGTCTGATTACCGTAACCAACTCAAATGGCTTCCAATTCGTCGTCGCAAAGATTTTCATATTCTTTCTCTTCTCTATTCTATCCTGTTTAATCCCTTGACACCTATCTACCTTAAGCAACGCTTTCAATTCCTCTCTTCTACTCACGATCGCCCTCTGCGTTCCTCTGATAACCTACGTCTTTATGTTCCTTCCCATTTCACTAATTTCTTTGATCACTCTTTCTGTATCCAAGCTATCCGTCTATGGAATTCCTTACCTGCTTCAATCAGACAGGCGAAGTCCCTTGACGTGTTCAAGAAGCAAGTCAAGGAGCGCCTTTCAAATTTGTAATCACATTTTTTGCTTCGTATTTTTTATAATTATTGTAGTGTATTCTTCTTTAACTATACTCCCAAAATGTATTTACTCATCTACGTATTGTATGTGTATGTATTTGTATTGTGTTTTTTATTATTATTGTATTATTATTTATTTGTTGTATATATATGTGTAGAACCATAAAAACTTAATACTTATAACTTATTTGCTATTTTATTTTATTTTATTTATTATAGTCATATAAGTACCTATTTATCATTTAAATTTCCTAATCAGCGCAACCTACAATTTCTCTGGCATAATATTTTTCTACCCAAAGGTTGTCTGGAAGAAATCGCTTAAAGCGATAAGACCGCCTAAATTGTATTATTTGTAACTTCTATAACGTGTAACTGTATTTGTTTGTGCAATAAAGTGTATTGTATTGTATTGTATTAATTTGTTTTTATCTAGAGTATCAAAATCAGCAGTATTCCTTAAGTGAACATATTGCTTCCGACACCGCTTTAATCTCGTGAGCTAAACACGCGACTTTAATTAAACTGTTAATTCGTGCCGTTAATGGCGACATGCCCCGTCCTCTGCCGTAGTTATTCGCATATCACGGGCCAATGCGTTTTAATAGTTACAGCTTCATGCTGGATACTTTCACTATGTCGTAGTCTGCAATGACCTCATAGACAATTTGTGTAAGTGAAATACCTATATGTAACTTGGTAACTACATACCCTCTTCCATCAAACAGCATACTACCATTGTTATGTTTTGGTTTGAAAGCAAACGCACGACACATTATAATACAGTTCTAAGGAAAAAAAATACAATTATTAATTTGAACAAAATCTTCTTAACCGTGAACAGCCATCTTAATTTTATACGCGCCCAAAATCTTGTTCTCTTGCATTAACTCAACTTGTTAACTTGATCACGTTTTGTTTCAAATGATCATAATAATGTTTACATTACCTAACATACAGTAACCAAAAGTTAACAAAAAAAAATTCAGGGTAATATTGTTTTCCCGGCCGTTGGGGCAGACGAGATCTGGAGTGGAGACCGCGGATCGGCACTCGCAGGGTGGGACGCCCCGCCGCCAGGTGGACCGACGACCTGAAGAAGGTGGCCGGTAGCGGCTGGATGCGGAGGGCAGAGGACCGGGTGTGGTGGCGTTCATTGGGGAAGGCCTATGTCCAGCAGTGGACTTCTAGGGGCTGATATGATGATTGTTTTCCCTAACCATGTTAATACTTGTTTACTAATAGGTACTTGTTTTTACAGCTGGTCTAATTTATAAAGCCCATTCTTCCAGCTCAATCTTTACATGCAGGTATGATCATAATCGTAGTGTGCATCGCAAGCTCATCGCATCGACGTCAACAAAAGCAATTGCTTACAGCAGCGCGGCAGTAATAGCAGCTAACCGCACGCGACGGCGCTATGAAGCCAACTAGGGAAGCAACTTCTATGTATCGATATATCATAAGAAAAAACTTATTGAAGAACCTGAGAGTAAGGAAGCATGAACATAAGTATTTGCTTATAGAAACGCGGCGGCGCCATTAGACATCTGGGTGTTGTAAGCAGATACTTAATATATTTATCGACATTTTGTCGTAGAACCGGTAGTCGCCTAATGAACTGTTAGAATAAAGGCTCGCAAAGATGACAACTTGTGACGTGACTTTGTATAACAATAATCAGGGCCAGGTCAAACAGATGGCTGTTGGGGCAGCCAAATTTTGGAGGTAAAACCTGAACCTCTCTATATTATGATATTATGAACCGACGACGACCTGATATAGCTAAAGGAGAAAAAAAGGGGCGGGTGTGATGGCGGGCAGGTAAGGCCTATGACCATAGGCTGATAGGATACTAATTTACCTATACTTAACTCTAAAATCGGTGCAGAAACGTGGACACTGACAGTGAGCCTGATCCACAAATTCCAAGTCGCTTAGCGAGCTATGGAGAGGGCTATGCTCGGCGTATCTTTGAAGAATATGATTCGTAATGAAGAGATCCGACGAAGAACGAAGGTGACCGACATAGCCGAAAGGATTAGCAGGTTGAAGTGGCAGTGGACGGGCTACATCTGTCGCAGAACCGACGGCCGTTGGGGCAGACGAGTTTTGGAGTGGAGACCACGGATTGGCACGCGCAGGGTGGGACGCCCCGCCGCCAGATGGACCGACGACCTAAGGAAGGTGGCCGGAAGCGGCTGGATGCGGAGAGCGGAGGACCGGGTGTGGTGGCATTCATTGGGAAAGGCCTATGTCCAGCAGTGGACGTCTAAAGGCTGACATGATGATAATGAACACTAAAATCCCAAAATCACGTGGTATCCCATCCCTACGCTGTAGATTGACGCGTTGTTTCAGCCATTGCCAGCCAAGACGTAATTACTTCGCGAGCAGTTTGTCAGCCAATTAAACACCTTCGCTTTATTAAGAAGCCCACCGAGTACCGGTAAACAGCGAATCAGAATCGAGGCAGTAATTTTCAAATGTCTGCGGTTTTTATGAATAGCGTCTTGATTACTAGAGGAGGAAATGGTTTGCTTTTTGAATTACGTAAGCTAGTAGAGTGAAATGGTAAGTATTTTAACGAATTATAATTGCTTATGCCGCCAGATGGATCGAGGACCTGAAGAAGGTGACCGGAAGCGGCTGAATGCGGAGGGCGAAGGACCGGGTGTGGTGGCCTATGTCTAGCAGTGGACTGACATTATGATGATTGTTCCTTTTGTACGAAAATTTATGTTTTGGGTTTTAGCATATAGCATACGTAACCTATGTATGTATGGGATGTAAATATTCGATGCAAGGAGCATTGCAGTGCAAGCGTGACTCAAGATTAAACGTCTGTAGGTTTAAAAAATCTACTTTTCTTGGAGATTTAAGAAAATTTAGTCTAATAACTTCAGTAATCATAAACATTTTTTGGTTCGCAGAATTCTAGTTCAGGACCAGTACTTCTTACCTATTACTGCCACCAAACAACTAATAGCAAAGTACGAGATGGTGGTAATTACACCACTTTCAGGGGAAGAATAAATGTAATGTATGAGTGGACTGTATAGGTTTTTGCACTTGTAAGTAGCTAAGGAGGATGATCAGCTGCTAGCGGATATTTGGAAAAACGTAGAATGCAGCTGCAATAGGAAAAGAACATGCACCTACTTGATACTATCTTCTCCTGAGCTTGAGAGCTGCACTTTCAATCGACTAGCTGCCGCCACTCACCTGCCACTTATTTTATTATTATTATATATTATATTATTTATTCATAAGAAATAATTATTACATTGCAAGTACCACTAAACAGCAACTGTTTGTGGTGGTACTAGTATTCGCCGTTCACACTATTTACTAACATAAACAAAACAAAAATACTATAACAGTACAATTTATACACTGTTTTCCAGCCAATAGGTATTACAATCGCATGTCATTCAATTCGTTAGAAAGAGTACGAATCTACCACGTACAATTTCGATATGAAGTGTGTGAGGGTAGTTGTATGCTGTTCTGTAGTCGCTCGCGCACAGCGAGAGGCGACAATGTATACTGTACGCAGTGCATACACACACAGATATACGCGTTGGTTGAGTGGACCAACCAGTTTTGCTTGCTCATATATACAGGTCGCTCCAAACTGAGTATCATGAGATTTGTATATAATATTTTTTTAAAATGCTTTTCATTTTGTTTTTATTAATTTTGACTTTTATTTCGCTTGGAAGTCTATTAATTAGTCGCGGTATTATATATTTACTTGTTCTTTCGCCATATGTGTTGTTAGCTTTGTGAGTTGTAAGAACTTTATTAGTTACCCGTCTAGTTTGCTTTTGGTGGGATGTAGGAATCTGGATATCTTTGTTATTCGATTGTTCTATCAAAAACATATAGTGAAATTTTTGGTGTATTGGTAGTATTTTACAGTATTGGAATAATTTGTGGTAGTTGTCGGAATAATTTTGTTTAATGGTGTGTGGAACTATTATTTTAAGTATTCTTAATTGCAGTGTATATATTTTATCTAAGTAGGTTTTGTATGTCCGCCCGTAGCTTGTTAGTCCGTATGATATTATTGATTCGCCTAGAGCTAGGTACATCCTTCTCAGAACATAGTAAGGTACTCTATTTTTAATTAATTGGAATTTTGCCAGTATTGTTCTAAGCCTATTTGAGACATTCTCAATATGAGACGCCCAATTGAGCCGTTCGTCTATCTGTAAACCAAGGTAAGTTTGTTGTCTCACCTGTTCGAGTGGCTGACACTGGCACGTGGGACTGGGCGCATGCAAGCAATCATGATCATGTGCTATAATTTTAGCCAATCTTTCTGATTTGTTATGGGAGGATCGTATATGTAACATTTTCGTTTTCTGTGCATTGAGAACCAGTCCTGCGTCATGTGACCATTTGCATAAGAGCGTAAAGTCCTGTTGTAACATTTTCTCGGCAACTTTAATGTTTCGGTCTGCTGCAATGAGACACGTATCATCTGCGAATTGGTAGAGTGAACACTGTTTTATGATTTTGTTTACATCGTTAACGTATGCCAGATAGTGTGTGGGACCGAGCACAGATCCTTGTGCTGTGCCTTTCGTGACTTCTATAGTATCACTTACCACTTGACCTACTTTAACAACATAGCTGCGCTCATGGAGATAATCTTTACACCAGTTGAGGAGTTGCCCTCTAACTCCAGTATTTTCTAGCTTATGGACTAGCGTGTCGTGCCGTAATGTATCAAAAGCTTTGCTGTAGTCTATGAATACTATAAGCACATGCTTTTTAGCGTTTAAATGCTCATTTATCTCATCAGTGAACTTGGACAGCAGCATCGATGTATTCTTTTTTGGGCGAAATCCATACTGTTGTTCATTGAGAATATCATTCGTCTCATAGAATGTACTTATAAGTCCGCAAACGTATTTTTCTATAATTTTATTAATAGAGGATAAAATTGTAATAGGTCTGTAATTTTCATATATATCGTATTTACCTTTTTTATGTATCGGTCTTACTATTCCAACTTTTAGTTCTTTTGGATACTTCCCAGTTTCAATGCTTTTATTAATTAAATTTACTATAGCTCCTACAATTTTTTCGCAAATTAGTTTAATATCTATCATTCTTATTTTGTCATATCCTGGTGATTTGTTCGAATCAATAGATTGTATTATTTTCGTAATCTTATCTTTTGTTGCTTTTTTGTAATAAATTGTTATGTTGGATGGATGTTCGTTCTTGTTGTGATCTAGAGATACGTTACATTTGGGTATAATCTTTTTGACATTATTAATGAATTCCTTTGCAAAGTTGTTGGCAACTGTTTTTTCATCGAGTTTGCTAAACGACTTAGATATGACGTCATCCACTGAACGCGTTATTTTTCCAGATATCTTATTAAGGAGTTGCCATAGTTTTTTCGTATTATTTTTATTTTCATTTATTTCGTTAATATAATATCTATTTCTACTGTTTTCAATAAGTCTGTTAGTTAAATTTCTTTGTTTGTTGTATTTTAATTTTGTTATCATATTAGTCGTGTCTTTTTTCCATGCTAAATATAATTTGTCTCTAATGTAACATTCTTTATTTATTTTATTATTTACCCATTTTTCTTTATTTCTCTTAGATTCAGTGGTTTTTATTACTATTTTAGACTTATCGTAACACCTGTTAAAATTATTATTTATGTAGTTATATATGTCATTGGAAGACGTCATTTTATTTGTCTCTTCCCAGTTTACAAGGTCTAATTCCGTATAAAGGATTTTCAGATTGTATTTTGTAGCGATATTTGGAGCGTCCTGTATATGCGACATTCCCACACCAGACATTGCGATCATTCGGTGGTCGGCCAGAGTTGTACCGAGCGCCGCAGTGAACAGTTCTCCTGTGCGGATTCGACAAAAGATGTGGTCTATACATGTTTTTGTTACTTTCTTCTTCATTTTTTCTACTCTAGTATAATCAGTTATACCACACAGGAGTCCTTGTTCTGCTAACGCGTTTACGTACCTCTCTGTAAGCCCGTTGCTCGCCCGTATGTCGATGTTTACATCTCCTATAAGTACGAAGTTATGATATTCTGAAAATTGTGAGATACAGTTGGACAGTTCGTTAACAAACCTGTATTTGTTTGTATCTGGTGGTCTGTATAGTGCACACAAACATACTTCTGTTTTACCCGACGTGATGATGCCAATTATGCTTTCGCAATGGAGTATCCTAGTGTCTAATAGTTTAAACTTATGTTTAGTGCTTATATAAACTATTATTCCGCCACCTTTACGGGTTTTTCTGAGGTTTGTGTGCATTATATAGCCATTTATTTCATACAATGGACTAATTTTTTGAGGTATACCTGCCTCCGTAATAACAAGGACGTCAATATCATTCGTAAGCTGATTAATACACTGCAGTAGTTTGGCATAATTTTTGATCATAGATCTTATATTTATATGTATGACATTAAAATGGTTTATGGCTTTAGGAAGTTTCCTTAAGAATTGGAATAGGTTTACAACATTAATATACTCATTAACTTCTGTGAAAGTGCCCATTTTAGATAAGTAATTTTAGTACAAAGTAGAAAGTAGGGTGGATGACCTTAAAATTAGTTAATAAGTAGGGATTTGATGTCTCCCTCATTTCTGATAGGATAAATCTTCCCTTGGTCTACCTTACGTGTAAGAATTTTTCCGTTCTGGTACCAAATGTGCTTAAATCCGGCTTCTCTTAATTCTTGCTTAGCGTTCCACAGTAATCCTTTATAGAATTGTGTGAGGGCAGGTCTGATGCTGAGTTCAGAGATAGTTACGTCGCATTGGATGTTAGGATATAGGTCCTTTAGTGTGATCTTGTTCTCCCGTGCTGCTTGTATCCAGTTTTTCGGTCCCATGTCGTCAGCAAGTTCCAGCAGTATAGGTGCAGTTTTAGGGTTGCGTCCAGGGGTCCTTTTACAGGATTTCGCCGTCTGTGTACCTACGTTTAGTTTTTCTGACAATATTCCAACGGTTGTCCGGATATTTTCGTTTTCAGCATAGGGTATCCCGTATATTTCCACATAGTTGGTTAGTTTAGCCTGTTCCTCCTCATGGTGCCCTTGCTCCAGCGCGAAGATTCTGGTCTCCAGGTTTTTGTTTTTGTTCGTCAGATTTTTGTTCATATTCTCTAAGTCCCTAATTTTTGATTTTAGCCCTTTGACGTCTATCTCAAATTCATCTATTTTATCGCTACAGAAAGCTAATGACTTAGTAATTTCACAGAGCTCCTTTTTTATAGCTTTTTCGACTTCTTTAGATATGTCTTTTAGAAGTTTTTTGACGTCGATCGAGGCAGAGTTTTTCTTATCATGAGGCTCGTCTTCTAGATCTTCATCTTCACAGACCTCAGGGGCTATAAAAGACTTCCTGGGTGGTGAGTTCTCGTGACATTCCGTGCAGGTCCATTCAAGACTATCCGAGTTTCGTAGTGCCGTGATTTGCTTGGAGGTGAGTCCTGAGCATTGGTTGTTCGCGTGCACCACTTTTTCGCATTTACTACACTCCAATCCAGGGAATCGCTTCGTGATAGTTTTTTCGCAAATGTCGCATTTAGGCATATTGAAAAGATTGACGGTAGTTGGAAAACAACGTATAGAATTAAGCACACAACCGCTACGCCACAGTGACGAACGACGAATTATGAACCCCACAAGTGCACTGAAGTGGTTATATATTGTTTTTAATGTTGGGATCACTTTATATCATGCAGAATGCGAATGGATGATTGAGTTAACACTTTAATGGTTATTTGCGGAAGTATAGGCTTGCACGATCCTTCTAAGCAGACGTCCATTCGAAGAATGTGTGGTTTTATTACTTTATAAATGTCATCGTGCGAGTAGTACGAGAAGACTCGTGGTGCGGAAGGTTTGTGCATGTGGGAAAGGGGTGGAGTTAGTAATTTAAGCTAATACCTGGAAGTGCAATTAGCAATTGATATCCAGCACAAGAGACATTCTAACACACTAGTGAGCTTTGGACTTACCAACAGATCTGCTCATTCCACAAAAAATAGTCAACAAAATCAAAAATTCATAAAAAAGTACCTATTTGTTAGTTCAAAGAAACTTTAAGTGGAAGAGTAAAAAAATAACTCATTTACTAAACATAGCTTCATAGCGCATTACTTACTTGCATTGTTGCAACAAGATGCATTACAAGCAACTCTTACTTCAAAGAACTATCATAAACTATCTCAGGGCATAAAATCATTTCAAAATCACCATAAATATTCCTTTGCATATAACAGCTATAAAATATGACTAGGCTAGACTTATACAAAGCTGATGAGAGTAAACGGGCCAGGCAATATTTCACATGTAGTTTTATTCTTCTCTTAATAGCGATACATAGTTCAACAAAAGACATAAAGATGGTAATAAAGAGCGTCCCACACAGATTTTTTCGTCATCCAAAGATATGAAGACATTGCCTGTTCTGTTACAGTGGGTTGAAATAAAGGAATTTAGACTAAATGAAAAGGATTATTGTTTTAGTTTTATCTTAATCTATGTAAGCGTTCGGTGTGGGATATCGTCGGACAGAAAATGTGTAGAGCTAATATGTTTTACTAAATATTATAACAATAATTGTGCGTCTGAAAAATATTTTATAAACTTTTAAACGTTTAATTGGTTAAAAAATATCAATAATTTCTTTACTTTTCGGTTCTTTATTATTATATACATATGTATAATAATAATATAAATAATTATTCTAGTACACTTATAGTGAATTTACGAGAGTTTTATATTTAGGAGTTACACAATTACAGGTAAAATCAATGCAGTTTATATTTTGTAACTAGAATGAAAATGATGATAGATTTCAACAATAATGAAAATGGGATTATTTACGATACCAAACGTTCTTGTGTCAGCAACCAGAATCTAATTGAACAGCAATCAGAATTATTGCAATACTAGTTGGCGCCGCGACTTCGTACGCGCAGACATACGTATTACATATCGTGTTTTATAAGTATCCTACTAACTTAGGATATGCTGAAAACCAAGTGAAAAGAGTTATAATCGCAGATATGTAAGTGAATACCTTCCAACCTTCACATCATCCATGCCTCACTCTCTCGCTCTTCCCGCCCCCTCTCTTTCCCACCCCCTTCTCCTCTCTTCGTCTTTCTTTTACATAGAACAGATTTTTCTGAATACTTAATCCGAATTGGGTCAGTGGTTTTTACGTGATGTAAGCACAAACAAACATCCAAACAGTTTTTTTTTTATCAAAAATGGTCTTAATGTTTTTTTTTGTTCTATTACTTCCTTAATTTCTCAATTGTTATTTTTTGCAAATATAGTAAATGTATGGACACAAAGTTTATTAGATCACATTTTTGTTAATAAAGGAAGAAACTAACACGTATAAACCAATCCAATTAAGATTTTCAATTTGATTGACTTTAATTGTATCACTTAAGTTATTGTAAATGTTTCTAAAGATTTTTTTATTGACCAGCCAAATAAGGAATATAAAGAATAGTACATGCTATTCTTTCAATTCTTTTGTATGTAGATTTGGTACTGTAAGAAATATCTTCAAAGTGTTGTCAAACCTAATAAATTTTAAACTTTAAATTAAAACGAGACTTAATTAACTTAACTGCCACTCCATGGCTTTCGCTCAGCCGTCACTTCATCCACGGCGCAAGACAGCGACATTTCGTGGTCTCAGTCATTAATTATACGCGTCTCTTTGTCCCTAAGGCTTCTCGGGTCCATTGTGACAATATTTGGGTCGAGCCTTTCAAAACTCGACCCAACAATAAACTTGTACATAGACGGATCATCTCAGCGTTGGGAAAGGTTGCAGGTAACATCTTATAATAGGATTTTTCTAGGCTTTGATTTGGGTATTCCGATACGAAATAATATTTAGTTTAGGAGACACGTGCACAAACATGGTTTGATATTTGACAGTTTCAATAAATTTGATGTCATGTCAGCTTTTATTGATCCACTTTGACTATGTACAGATTTTGTTTGAGCGTTCCAAGTTTTACTTTACGTTATTCTATTCTGTATTAATGATATTGCTATTGGAAACAGAAAACCTGTCCTTGATTTATTTTTCGTTCTATACTTTTTTTTTCGATTATAACATTTACTTTTTTTGTCACCTCAAATCTATAACTTGTACTTAGACGTAAAGTCATGTAATTTTTAAATAAAAAGAAATCTCTCCAACACTATGAAAATCTAAAACACCACATTGTCGGTTGATTTATCGAAGTGAGGCAAATGACAAGGCTTAAAATAGTTAGTAATAGCCATGGACAAATAATGTACTTTGCAAAGCTAAATAAACCGTTACAGAAATGTTTGTATTGAAGAAACAAAAAAAGGACAATCTAGGTTAAAATATTAAAAGAAAAGAATCCCCATTTTCCCGTTAGTCAAGCAATTACGTCTTATTACAGGAATGATGGTCGTCATACTTGGATAATATCGCAAAGACTACATAGAGAAATAATAAAGTTCGACCCTTTGTCACTAATACATCAGATATTACTGTATAATACTACACAACCAACTTTCCATAAAACAATTTATATTTATGTCCTACACAGGCTTCAAAAAAGAAATAAATGAAACTTGACAGAATTTATATCAAAGCCGAATGAAAAGTTTTATTAATACCTCATACCGTAACAAACTATATCTTCAAAACTAATAAAGACAGGCGGTGTAAAGTCTAGATAGTATTACAATATGATATAAAAGTCCTAACTACAATGACACGGTCGAGCAACAACCTAAACAAAAAAACCAAAAATTACGCTACACTAACAGTATTTCTTATACTAAATTCTGAATTACAATTAAACATTCATTGCATACGTAAACACGCTACGGAGGATTGGCAAGCATTCGACAACCAAGTTCAACTAATAAGTAAACAACTGGCAGTATAAACAGAACTAATATTCCAGTCGCAGATGCGCTCAGTATTGATTTTGAATTGAGCTTTGGAGAGCATTCAGTAAAGCTAATCATCGTGACATGGAGCTGATAATTACGATCATATCGGAATCCATGATTGCATCCTGTAAGCTTAATTATGGAGGTGCTATTAACTACAAGCACGTTTTTAACAAGCATCGTTGACTTTTCGCTGTGCATCTAAAGTACTGGTTTACAATTTTGATTTGACTATAAAATCTATAAACAAATTCTTATTCATTCAGGACGCCGTATTTTCAAGTCATTGGAACCAGAACACGACAGTATTTAGTGTTACAGTTAATTATTTTCTTAGGTAACGAAAGAATGTAAGATATTCAGGTAGAAAAACCAGGTCCAGGTGATACTATACGCTAGGCATCATATAAAACCTCAAATATTGCAGTTTTAGATAATTTCACTCTAATGCATATACATATTTGCAAGTTGCAAGTAATGACTTGAGTGAGATTATCACTAAATACGTAAATTCTCCTATAATATGTATTTGCAATAATAAATAACTGGTAAGGACGACTTGCTTATTTGTATTACAACATAGCTTTATTTTCGTACTTTTTTCTTCGAATCTTGTTATGAAATATTCACGCATATTAATTCAATTAATGCTAGTACTGGCATTGTACTCACTAATGGACCGGGTAGTCGCAACTCGAATTAATTGTTGAACGTGCTTAGCTTAGTAATGAACGCACAGGAATTAGACAAAGTATGTTATTACAAGTGCAAGAGTAAAACTCCAGCAAACTCACTTCCCGTACTAACGAAAAACAGAAAAATATATCTAGTAAGAAATTATGAATGTCAAACAGAATTTTCATAAGTGAATCGAAAGGCTTAAAAGAAAGTTATGAATCCTTTATGGACATATCACCATTTTATTCAATCCCTCATATTACAGCAGTTTTTACATGTATCTCTTCTCTTAAACAGGCTTATAATAGCAATACACTGCATTAAACTTTCTTTTTAGGAACATGATTGATCATGATCACACACACACACATACTTGATCACATTTGACAGGCTACATTTAGTTTGTTTATACTGAATATTAATTGATGTTCTTACGACTGATTTTGTTTGTCATTTGACCCGACGATTATTTGTATATCGCTCGTAGTAGCCTTGCATTCCAAGGTTCAAGGTTCAAATATACCTTTCTGGCATCATCTAATATAAGCATATATACATCATAATTCTATCATCATCATCTTGTTAACATACATTCATTGCTGGACATTACCTAACTAGCGCCACCACATCAATTTCTCACTTTTAGTCACCTCCCCATTGAACTACTTCCCGCTACCTTTTCAGGTCATATCATTTAACATGGAGACATCAAACGCCGCGCTCACCTGTACGTGGTCTTGACTTCGTAACTGGTCTGCTCCTAGAACTGCCTGGAAGTATGTTTTCCAAACAGTTCTGTCGATAGGAGTAGTAGAACAGTTTGGATCATATTTTCCAAATACTTCTACTGATAGAGCAATCAGCAGAACTGAGTGGAAAAGAGGTGACAATAGGTTCTGCGACACCAACCAAACCCTCGGTCATTATTCATTATATTACTTACTTATAATTATTTATTTATTGTTTTTCCCTTTACCTACTAAGTAATTTATCGTTCATACTTAGTCGAGTACTGTAATAAATTTAATTATACAAATAAGAAAAAATCCGTTGAGACCATTTCCAAGTCACGTCGAAGCAACTCATAACATGCCAGGCGCACCTCCAGTGCCGTTAAAAACTGGGTCAAGTTGTACAGCTGAGTGAAAAACGTCGTAAAGTAATTTTTTATTTGGTGCTTGTTATAAAAACTGTCATTAGTCCAGGCTTGCATATAAACAAATACGTTTATTAAACATTTCATTTCAAATTTAAAGTGCTTTTGATATAAATCAAGCGTTAAAGAGTTGTTATATAGCCTGTGCAGTTTTTTTTTTATTATTTCAATTAAAAATCATAATTACTCCAGTAATTTGTCATGAGGCTCAGGGCTTAGAATAGAGCCACCCGCAATCTCACCGTGGGTGCCGTCAAGGCGACAAACGATTGCACCATGGACGGGCAGCAGCGTTTTCCTGTGTATATTAAAGTCATTACTGCGATCACCAATCCGCCTGCCAAGCGTGGTGATTATGGCAAATCTCCCAATGGACAGTTCACCAAAAGTGGCACTAGGGTGACTTATCAGCAGTGGACGTCTTTCAGCTGATGAATGCCTTTGTAACGAATTATCACTAGACAATTCTTACTTCATACAATATTATGTCACTTTATAGTCTTAATACTAGGTCTAGGTTAAAAAGTAAACATTTCTAGTTTACAATTACTAAATTATAATTTACCGTTCCCCATGTTTTTATGTTGTTAGGTACACAATCATTCACATGGTTTCATGCAATTAACGTAAAACGTTTAGGTACTAAAATATTACCTAAATTACTATTGTACACACTGAAATTTCACCGTAGAACCTACATGAAAGCATAGGCGATTTTCTCTGAAATTACTATCGTTTCTACAATCTAACATGCAATGCTATGGTAACATGTTTGATATAAACTAAACATTATTAGGATTATGGGAAATGAAATGAGTCAGCACATCACATACCGCTACGCAATCAAGCCTGTTCTCGATAACCGGTGAGGTGGTCAACTAATTTACATATGATACATATTTCGGGCAGGGTGGGTACTTGGTACTACCATCACCACCATCTTAATCATCTAAACAAATCACGCGTTGCTTGCTGTATCGACAACTTGCACCACTCCCTTTCACTTCGACTTAGCGATTTTTCTACCATAATGACAGTGACTAATATGCATTTTCCTCTCACCATGTAAATGTGTCATTCCCGTGGGTATCGTCAATGCAACTAAGGAATTGCACCAGGAACGTACAGCAGCTGTCTCCTGTGTATATTAAGAACATTCCTGCGATCACCAATCCGCCTGTCAAACGTAATGGCTATAGCAAATCCCCCAATGGACAGCCCACCAAAAGTAGCATTCTATTGGGCAGACCTATGTTCAGCAGTGGATGTATTTTGGCTGATGATGACGTAAAAATATGTTATCTACTTTATACTCTAAACTTTATCGTATATGTGTGTAATCGATGATACCTAACAATATTTATATTATTCATTAACACGTTGAAGGACAGTAACTGTGAATGTCCTTCAACGTGTTAATTGTATTTACTTTGTATTGTTAATAACTGAATTCTGAGAAGCCACACCATTTTTTAATCCATATTTTTTGTCCATTGTGTTTGCCTTTGCCGATCTTCGAAAGATATTTTCTTTCATTCCATTTGCATCTTTCAAAACATTGAGACAATCACGCAAAGAATCATCACGTCTTCCCAGATTAATCTCGGCGGAAAGGACGTCTTCAAATGAAACAGCCGATTGAGCTGAGGACAAACAGCGCACACAATAACAGAGCATAACAATTCGTGCAAAATTGTTTTCAACAGATTAAAGGACTGCTCTTTCTAATGCTCTTGACAACGGGCCCCGAACTTTGACGATGCAAGGAAATGGATTCTGTGTTGAGAACTCAGTGTTAACGTTATCAAACGGTGTCAATTTTATCATTATTGAAATATCTACAAATTTCTGTTAGTTTTTTTATTTATGTTTGGTATTAACCAAAATTTAAATAGTTTATTGTATGTTAAAGGTCACTTTAAATAAAATCAATGGTGTTTAACGAAGTATTGTAAATGAAAAAGATTCCTAAAATATTATACAACATTATTCGAACGTTTAAGGTAAATATTGATCAACATTAAGTTGATTACGATTCCAAGTATACATAGCAGTATAGTGTTCTAACTTGGCGGTAGCACTTCTGTACCCTTCGATAAATAATAATTTGCTTTTAGGCACTTCCGTCAGCACTTAGTTAATGAATGAATAATTAACACTATGTGCAATATTTGGTCCTCGTTATTAACGAGTATGTATGCGACTTCCTCTAGTGTAACGCATACTCCATGGCTTACAAGCAGTGTTTATATAAATACTCTGTCAACCACACGGATATTCAGACAATGAGATTTTCTGTCTCCTTTTACCCCAAAATGGTGTTTGCCGAATCACAATGACGTCTCAGACAACAAGATGAGTATTGAGGAAGTCATCACACAGACAAATAGGTATATTTGCCGATAATGTTGTTTTAGGACAATAAGAACAGGAAATCTTGGAAAATTATTACGTCATGTGAACATATATTTCGTATTTTTATTTCATTGCATTATTATTGTTGACGAAATGACGACATATCCTATGTGTATGTATTGTTCAGGACATGTCTTGAAAACATAAGAATAAAATCTTTCTTCAGATTGTATAAGAATTTAAAATTTCCTGAAATTCATACACTTAGACTTTATAGGTATTACAGAATCACTCTTTAGTTTCGGTAAAAATGTAACCAAAAAGAGCAAAAATAATATTAACTTAACCTAGGTAGATCTCAGCCAGCATTTACTACTACAGCAACAATCCTGAGATTAATTTACAATCAATTACTTTTGATTGACAAAATCAATACTTAATTGACATTTTGAAGATCAGAACTGGTTTTGTAGAATTAAGCTCATCCTGACAATTTGAATTAATCCCATCTGCTCTAGTGATGTACCCTCCGGTAACGGGGTAGGTGGGAAGAATAGTATAATCGGAGGTCTATGGGATGGAACTGATCAATTCTTGTCGTCCAGGCACTGGAAAATATAACCTAAATAGTACAGTTGTTCAAAAAATTTGAACTGATAATTGCAATAAAATATTGGTAAAGTATTAACTTTTCTTTTATTACCCTTGTCGTGTTTATCAAATAGTACTAATAATAATATATGTTTTAGCGTCCATTAGTGTGAATAAGCGATAGTATTACAAAGCTAATTAATCCGATTTGTGTTTCGAAAATCAATACGAGTAATAAATTAATCTATACAAATATCAGTTATCTATCATTTATTAACCTTATCATTTTTGTCCTCCGTATAGAACTTGTAGTAATATGCTAGTGCTATTTTCAGTTTGAAATATCTGAATAGGTCTAAGTACTCTTTCTCCAGTATCAGTGATGTTGAGAATTGATCAGTGTTATCTGCCTCGGTTATCCTTTCCCATCTGCCCCGTTACCGGGAACGCTCCATCGGGGCAGATGGGATTAAATCGACTATTTATTAGGTAATTTATGTTATTTTATTTATTTTCACGAAATCCACAGCACTTTATATATAGTATTAATATAATTTATAGTTCTTACTCGCTCTGCTCGGGGTTTCTTTGAAAGATATGATTCGTAATGAGGAGATCCGACGAAGAACGAAACTCACCGACATAGCCGAAAGGATTAGTAAGCTAAAGCGGCAGTGGGCGGGCCACATATGCCGCAGAACAGACGGCCGTTGGGGCAGACGAGTTCTGGAGTGGAGACCGCGGATCGGCACTCGAAGGGTAGGACGCCCCGCCGCCAGGTGGACCGACGACCTAAAGAAGGTGGCCGGTAGCGGCTGGATGCGGAGGGCGGAGGACCGGGTATGGTGGCGTTCGTTGGGGAAGGCCTATATCCAGCAGTGGACTTCTAGGGGCTGACATGATAGTTCTTACTGCCAATAACGAATTTACAATATATTACAAAAAATACAAAATACAAAATAAAATAAAAGATGATAGATACATATAATAAGTTTGGTATACTTCCACAAATAGTTTAATTAATCATGAATATGAACGACAATAGCTAAATATATAAAATTTTGTAGACACAATATTATGAAAGTTAAGATATTCCAGTAGCTTTCCCAAAAATTATATCAATGGATGTAATGGAAACTGGTAGATGCCTCACACAAAGGGGATGTAAGCACTTAGTCTATCTCCCGGTTACAATGAACAATTAAGGTCACGGTACGTCTCTAATCCTTCATTGTATCAAAGGCATTTAGATAATCAAGCTTCGTACGACAAAGAGCCGAGAGCTATGGTATGTAATGACTTCGTGAGTTAGGCTGGAATTTTATAATGCTCGCTAAGTTTTGAGGACATTATCGTGACTTCGATCAGTGATGCGTCAAAGGGCAGCTATGGGGCAGCCACACACGATGATCGTCCTTGAGAGCAATTAATCTGACTAAATATCTCTGTTTTATAGGTGTAAGGACAAGTCTGGGAAGGTTAATGCGTGTTCTTAGAAAAAGAATTTGTCATGAACCCTTTTTGATGTGTTTAATGTTAGCTATGATGTCGTGTGAACGGCTTTAATGAGTTCACCTGAAGAAGTCGTTCTGAGAATATTTTAAAATGAAACCATGTATCTTTCAATGAGCTCCAGTATTCTTAACAGCGGGCTATGGAAAGAGCTATGCTCGGAGTTTCTCTAAGGGACAGGATCCGAAATGAGGTGATCCGCCAGAGAACTAAAGTCTTCTACATAGCTCAAAAAGTTAGTACGCTGAAGTGGCAGTGGGCTGGTCACATCTGTCGGAGAACCGATTACCGCTGGGGTAAACGTGTTCTCGAGTGGAGACCGCGACTAGGCAAACGTAGTGTGGGACGCCCCCTGGCTAGATGGAGCGACGATCTGCGTAAGGCGGCTGGCAGTAACTGGATGAGAAGAACCGAGGATCGGGTTCAGTGGCGCACCTTGGGAGAGGCCTATGTCCAACAGTGGACTCTTTCGGGCTGATGATGATGATGATGATGATTCTTAACAGAATCTTACTTAAAGTCGGATACCTCGTCAGGAATTAAATTGTTTTCTTTGTAAATTATCTTTGTAAAGCTTTCAAATATAAATAGACAAAAGGACTTTGCGGCAATAACAGGTAGAAATAGAGCTAGAGTTATCAAAATAGAGCTGGCTATGCTAGCATCGCAAGAGACATATTGTAAAGATAGTATGTTGAAAGAACTTACGTAACTTCAAACAGATGTTACCACCTTAGTCCTCCGTAACCTCAAAAGTCATCTGATCGAGATACGATCTTCAAAAAAAATTAACTGACAATTGCGGCGTGCCTGCAAAAATGTAAATCACTAGTCGAAACACGTGCGTCAACCAGCAATCTAAAGATATTTGATAAAAAAAACTTTTTCTACCTCAAAAGTGAGTTTATCCGCTTTCAATCTGGAATCTGTTCGGCACACATTTGTAAGCTTTTTCTCCTTTGTGGCTCTGGCTGTTATCGTGCGGATTAATCACCGTAAGAGAAGCTTGGGGACCTCAACGACATTTTTTCAACAAAGACCTCTAAAAACTTCCCGATGTTTGCACAAGGAGAATGGTTGTTATTCTTAGTTTGGTATGATGGTTAAAGGCGGAGAATTTACAAATGTTAAGCAGTGCATCTGCAGATTGTTGATGATGTCTTTTACTCAGAAAATAATTATTTTATGACTAGTCTAGTTGCAACTGATCTGCAATTGTCACAATCACTTTACATATTTTATTGTTATAATGTATCCTAAGTATCTAATATAACTGATAAATCTCATTGTATATTTATATATTCCTCCTCGCCTATAACTCAAAGGATCTGCATTTAATTTTGTAGGCATGTAGTTTATGAGCCGGGTTAACATGGACTGCTATTTATCGCTGGAACATTATGCTTACCGTGGGAAGCTTGGTTATTTTTGGTGCTAATCAGGAAAGAAACTAGTATTTGATTTGATTTGATTTGATTTTTATTGCAACAACTTACAGTTAATACAGTTTTTTAAATGTAAGGAACCCCTTTTAAGTAAATTAATACCTGTGTCAGGGGTTCCCGCTCTTCCAAGGCGGAAAGTTGTACATGAAATAGTGCTAAATTAAACTTAATTAATGTAAAAAATATGTTTGTTTTAGAATCTTAACTAACCTAAATATTACAAGTAAGAATTAGGGTGTATGCTCGTGTGAATTTGTGTGTGAGTGGGGGTGAGTGTATGTATGTGTAGGGGTGTTTGTGTATGTGTGTGGGGGTGTGTGGATGTGTGTGTGTGAGAGAGAGGGAATGAGAGAGTGTGTGTATATGGGCACGTACATAATGTATAAATGAATGCGAGTGTATTTGCTTATACGCAGAGCGAAACAAAGTAAAAATAAACTAAGGTGACAAGAATATTATTTACGCATACTATTCAGGAAATAGTGTATAACAACTTTTCAGTATCATCATAAGAAAGTATTACAATAATATATTATAATACCTGGCTACATGCAGAAGAATCCGCATATGATTGTATCAGAACTATGTAATATACCTACCTATAGTTTTAGTCAGCTGCAGTCGAATGTTACAAAATAATTATCATTGTGTGTAATCCTTTTTTTACTTTATCATTATTCTTCAGATATACTGAATCCTGAACCAGGGTTTATTATGTTTCATGACAGGCTCCGAAAGATTATTTTATGTTGAAAGGTTACGTTTGACCATTTTGATGTTACTCTGTTTATCTTATTTAGAAAAAGAGCATTTAACAAGACCTCATCTGCAAAATAACCGTTGTTTTGTCAGATCCTATTTATTTTTGGGATCAAAGGATGCTCTTTGTTTCTCACACATTTCCTATCTCTGGTAACACAAACCGAATTTTGATAAAACAGCTTTCAATACCAGTTGTTGGGCACAAAGTCGTGCAAAAATGGGCGTGTTTTTATTTGTAGTTAGTTGTGATCGCTGCACAATACTGGGCACAATTGTGCAAAAAAATTGTTTTGTGTTTACAATCTGCGACTACAATAGTCTAAGAATGATATTAAAATATACATGCCTTTACCATCACACAAAACATTTAATAAATTTCGTCTGTTTTTTCGATATTTATACTAGTTTTGCCAGTGATTCTACCCTTGGAGACTCTTTTCACTTCACTTGTTACTGTTTCACTCCCTTTTGTTGTAGTTTGATGATTTATAACTATCACGAACTTATATCTAACCCGCTAAGTGGAAATTTCGTCAAAAATTGTTTAGTGATTATTAATTGACATCTGCTTTATTATTATGCTATCCTCTTATCTGACAGATTGCAGATGTATCCTAGAAATAGTAAACATGCAACTCTACACTATCGTAAATGTCTTTAGAACTTTAATCATTGTTAATTAATTTTCACCCTACGAGTACCAGTCTATTATACCAGTATATTATACCGGGACATAGTCCATAAGGGACACAGACGTCCGTTTAATAAAGGATCTCGATTAGGATAGCCATTCTTAGCCTATAGATAGATATACATCTAGACATCGATAAACCCAGAACGTTACCTACAACTCTCTAAATCGTTTTAGAATTCACAATGCCCATTTCTCGTTACGCAAGTCCATTCAGTAAACGCCTCGTGGGTCTATCATTTAATAGAGCCGGCTCTTGCAATGTTAATAATGGCTATTTGCTATGCTTTGTCGATGTGGGCCGTGAATAGGCGAACGGAGGTGGGCGCGTCATTATTCTGTCAGCCAAATCGATGCGTTGCTTTTGGGGGATGATAGTGATGGAATAGTTTAATCGATAGTCGATGTAATAAAACGCTTCTTCTTCATCATCATTCTTCCAAACAATCGTTCTAGTGCAAATTTGAATGACATTCACTTTTCATATTTATTTTTAGTACTTTCAGTGTGATATAAATGATCTACATATATTTATTGTGAGAATGTGTAGTAATACTGGACTATAATAACGTTTGAAGGCAAGATATTAGAGCGCTCGTATTCCATGTATAAATTTCAGTTAATTTTTTTTAATTAGGGACAACAACTTTAATAATAACAACATATTTAAGAATAATTTGTAAATATATTAATACATTAATTTATTATTAATAATAATAATAAATATGTCAGACATTCACACCAATTATCCAGTCCCAAACTAGGCCGAGCCTGTGCTATGGTTACTAGATAACGGATACACATACTTAAATAAATATATAAACATCCAAGACTTGGGTACAAACATTCATATTCATCATACGAACATTTGCCCCTAGCGGGATTAGAACCCGCATCCTCCGGTGTGGCAGTCCGAGAGCTATCCCGTTCCGCCACGGAGGTCGTCAAAATGTTAATAAATTTAATAAATTTACAAAACAAAAAAGTCAACAGCGTTGGCCTCGATATTGTAAGTGTAATAAATATATATGAGTAAGTATAATTACAAAAAAGTTTCAAAATGTTTCAAGTCTGGGTAATAATTACTACATAATTCAAAATTTTGTGCACTTACATTTTTAAACAAATAAATTAAATTAATGATAATAATTCAGTATAGATACTTACACATAGTAAAGAGTTAAATATTTTTTTAAACTATACTTACTAATGCATATATGTCTGTCGGAATTACCATATCACACTACTGTTAAGACTTCTATCACCTCAGACCCGGCTTTTTACAGCGTCACGATGGTTCTAAGCATAACGTCCTGTTAAAAATTCTTTAGTGACTAAACTTCGATGTTTCTACTGACATCTCTAACCTGCAGTACAATGTTTCCCACATTTTTTGCACAATCCATAGGGATTACCAAACAATGACGTGCGTAGACGCAGGCCACACATCATCTCACAACGAGGAGTAAGTTTTTGCCGACACATTTAATGGGATTCTGCAATTTATTGTGAAATGCTTTTATAAATAAACGTTTTCAATTTCATGTGCCAATGGAGATATGCTGGTATAAATAAACAAGGTCAAGCTTAAGAGCAAAACAAAAATAATTTAGTTGTTAAGTTCAAAATAAGAGGAGGATCGAGAAATTGTGCAATTAGTATCCATCATCATCATCACCACCACTGCTGGACGTAGGTCTCTCCCACTGAAGCTGATCCTCTGTTCTTCTCATCCATAGTCACAGCCAGTTACCTTACGCAGATCGTCGCTCCATCTAGCCAGTCGCGGTCTCCATTCGAGAACTCATTTACCACAATGGTAATCGGTTCTAACCAGCCCACTGCCACTTCAACGTACTAACTGTAAAGGTCGAAGACTTTAGTTCTCTGGCAGATTACCTCATTTTGGATCTTTTCATACCACGAAGCGAAATAATTTGTCGCACCTCATAAGTTACCTTAAAGATTTTACCTACATCATCATCAGCCTAAATACGTCCACTGCTGGACATAGGCCTTCCCAATAGAGTACCACTTTTGGTAAGTTGTCCATTGGGGGATTTTGCCATAATCACAACGCTTGGCAGGCGGATTGGTGATCGCAGTAATGATCTTAACATACACACACAGGAGAACGCTGCTGCCCGTCCCTGGTGCAATCCCTTAGTCGCCTTGACGACACCCACGGGAAAGATATGGGTGGCCATATTCTAAGACGGGAACCACGCGGCATGCCTACATGATTGACACGAATTGGTTATTAAATTAGATATCAAATGTTCATCTGTTATCTAATTTAACAACCAATTAGTGTCAATTATGTCAGTAAAAAATTGAGGTGATTTATTTGGTGCTAAAATTATTTTGTGTATGGCCATTGTTTCTATTTTCAAGAAAGACAGACACGGTAAGGAAGGTTAATAAATATTGCATGCTTATACAAAAGGCAAGGTATAGCGACCCTAATCTATAATATAACATCTTCTGTGTATCTGTATTTACCTATACTTGACAATAAATGATTATGATTATGAAGACTTCATAAAATGTTTCCAGAAACAACAAGCGTGTTGGTAATGACGATGACGAAATACGAAAGAGCAAACAAAGAGCAGAGTCAAAAACCTAAGTTCTTCTGAACTTCTAACATAATTAATTAAACTGGAATTCCAGAAAAAGCTGTATGCATCGATAAGGCACCGAAAACAGCGCCAAAGGCATAAACAAACGAGAAAATAGAGCAATACAAGACGACAGCCGAACTTATTGATTGTGACCCGAAGTTGGTTTCCTCGCTTTCGGTAAATAAATTGTAACTCAGTAGGCTTTCATGCTCGCTAGTTCTATATCTCGGGCACAGATGGCGCTGGCGATCTGATTCTAAATTAAAACCTCAGTTAATATTAGATAATGAAGGTTGGTTAAGATTATAGTACCTTATGATTGATTTTCCGATTGTAATTGTTTTTTTTTTAAAACAAGTAGACTATAATAACCTTTACGAAAATATCAACGGCCGTTCAGTCAACTTTATATTAATCTGTTCAGCCCTTATACGTCCACTGCTGGATATAGGCCTTCCCCAATTAACACCACCAAACCTGGTCCTCCGTCATCCGCATCCAGTCGCTTTCAACCAACTTTCTCAGGTCGTCGGTCCATCTGGCAGCTGGTCGTTCCGCTCTGCGCGTGCTGATCCGCGGTCTCTACTCCAGCACTCGTCTGCCCCAAGGTTTGTCGGTTCTGCAGTAGATGTGGCCCGCCTACTGCTACTTCACCTTGCTACTCGTTTCGGATAGATAGATAGATATATATATTCTAAATCTAGAGTTCGTTGTTACATAGGAATTCGACGACCTCCGTGGAGGAACGGGTAGCTCTCGGACTGCCACGCCGGAGGTTGCGGGTTCGAATCCCGCTAGGGGCAAATGTTCGTATGATGAATATGAATGTTTGTACCCAAGTCTTGGATGTTTATATATTTATTTAAGTATGTCTATACGTTATCTAGTAATCATACCACAGGATCTGCCTAGTTTGGGACTGGATAATTGGTGTGAATGTCTGAAATATTTATTTATTATTATTAATTAAACTAGAACAGGATAGATTAGAATCAAGATCTAAGAATCAACTTGAACTAAGTTGTCTGTCCAAAGTGGGAGTTGAACCCACTACCTCTGTCTGGTACTCGAGTCCAACCACGCCAATAAGCTGACGAAGCAGTCAATATAAATAGACGACTACTTGTATGTATGTGGTTAGAAACATAACGATATTATTAAATTATTACATGGCATTTAAAATTATATAAGCTCTGACTCGCCACACTTGTTTTTAAGCTACCTTGACCTTCGGAACCGGACACTAATCATCATTGAGTCAAGTTGTCAAATTAACTTAAAGCGAATAACTAAAGATAAAAGACCCTACCATGGTTGACACACAAACACCAATACAAATAGGAACCTTGCGGTACGGTAATAATAGCTACATTCGAATGCTTTTGTATAACTTTGAATCGTTGACTCACATTTAAACTATATTTTATGATTTACTTACACAATCTCAGATTTTCTCAGAATTTCACAAAAATTTCACTAAAGTGTTAAACATAAACATTACTTTATTCGGTTTAAAGTGATACATTATTTATGAAGCCCTAAATGCTTCATACAATTTTATTCAAATCAACTACCTATGTACTATTTGTTCAATTATTAAGTATATCTGACCTCACAGATGGGGTGTGTGTGATATGAACTAGTATGACAATTAATATTAATAAAATAATAAAATTAGAACCTTTGTTACAATAGAAAATCATATAATTTCGACTCTGGTATCGGTAAACTATTATTTATTTTCTCATAATTCAAGGTAGACATAATTTATGTATTTTATTTTCAGTGGAAAGACAGCTTATCTAGCAGTAGTAGACTTGATTATTTGCTTTTAAGAAATGATCTAGTATGTTCTAAATCATTTCTTAAAAGCAATTAATGTGGCAGATACAACAGATTCTGGTAAATTGTTTCATCTGAAAACAACCCTGTTGCTTAAAAATATCTTTAAGTGTTCGGGTGAGCATTTGGTCTTCGTAATCTCATATGACCTCTGAGTCGTTCAATGGGGTTTTGTGTTAAATATATTCTTTAAATTGGACGAGTTGTAGTGAATGTTTTAAATCTGGAAGATGTCAATTAGATCACATCTTTATCTGCGTTCTGTAATTATTTTTTTATTAATATACGAGCAGATACATTTTTTCTACCTTCATCATCATCAGGTTATTTTTGTCTCCACTACAGGAGCACAACCCTCTCTCATCTGCCGGAGACAGACGGAGGATTTAGCCTACACTCTCCGCACTGCCAGACGGGTTGGGGAGGCCTGATTGATGTTTTATAATGTATTCCCTTAGTCGCCTTGTACGACATCCACGGGAAGATTTGGAATGATCCTATTCTACTCTACCGGAAACCACACGGCAATCTACCTTCATAGAACATTTAATTAATTATCATGTATTTTCCGGAAGTTGTGCAAAAGATTGAGTTTTCCGCCGTAAGGAACAATATTAAATTGTTCACAGAGGATAATCATAAAGCTCACTGCGCAAATGGGCCGTAGCGTAGGAACGGAGAACAGAGAAAATACTGGAGTAGACTTTAAATATAATTATTATTTTCTTTACACTCCGTGCAATGAATGTTGTAATTTTGGATGATCCTATCCTTGTTAAATTTCCATAGCACAGGAGAAAATCCTAGTGCATACACTTGTCATAATTAGACAAGTGTATGCATATGTATAGGTAATGACAGAATGTTTACATTTAGTTTTAACTAGTTGGACTTTTTTTGCCTGATCGTAGAACTAATAGTATGATTAGTTGGACTAACCCTTCAATAACCGTAGGTATTCTTCATATTTTTAATTTATTTTGTATTTAATTTTATCTGACCTATAACAAACTTTATTAATATTAATATGTATATGTCTAAACTTCTAACTATGAACAAAAGCAACTAAGTAAAGTGTTATGTTCGTGTAAATTTCTATCTGCGTCATACATTATTATGCTATTCAATATATTTTATTGTATATATCATAACAGAAGTAGTTTGTAATAGTACTCGGTAACAATTACTCTACATAAGAAATCTTCGTTCCATTGAAAATTAATAAACTGAACTAAAACATTTTGCTAAAAAATCCAATTTATTATTATTTTTGTTAATATATACATTTCGTATGTGAACTCTGTATTTTCCAGTAGTGGAAAAGCCTACTGTTAATTTAATGTTCGACTTCAAACATCCCTTAGTCCGCAGCATCCCTGCAGCTAGCTTACCGTAGACCGTCGTAGTGTAAAACCCAGATAGATATTTGACGCTTCCACTAGACCGGTAGGTAACCTGGATTGCGGAGAAACCCGGATGACCTGGATTTTTATTGAGGGAATTTATTCGTAAAGTCTAATCTACTTTAGTTTACCCCGTCGTCGCATCCCGATTTCCGACGCACCATGACCGACGTGCAAAGTGACTTGGAATGCTTTTGGGACGACGGGGGTCACTAAATATACCTCGTTACATTAGTTTTGTTTTATAGTATATTCATATACAAAATATATCATCATCATCAAGTCAAACGACCTCCTCATGCGCATCCAGGCCAACAACCACACCTCCGCCCTCCGCATCCAACCGCTTCCGGCCACAGATTCTTCAGGTCGTCGGTCTATCTGGCGGCGGGGCGTCCCACCCTGCACGTGCCGTTCGAAGTTACATCACTAGACAGAAAATTTCATCTAGACATAAATAAAATACTGGGTGTGGTGGTGTTCATTGGGGAAGACCTATGTCTAGCAGTGGACGTCTAAAGGCTGACAAAGAAAATATTAATCTCTTAGCGTACAAAGATTCGAGTTCCCCATCATATGTCACATTGGCCGCGCGCGCTGGCAAACTTCTGATTACGCAGATTCGGAAAATATAAGAAATATCTTCTGAGTCATGGATTAATTTAGTACAATGTTAAATTGTAATTAAAAACATGTTTTTAGTTTTTTAAAGTTATTAACATTCTTTGATAGATACAATGAAATACAGGTTGTAACAAAATAACAAATAACGAAATATTTGTTATTATGATTTACAAAAATCCGAAAAAAACTACTCTCTAAGTGTTGAATGTAAGGTTAAAAATATTTAGTGAATTTACAAAACTAGTGAAACTATATAATTCAGAAAGTTGCACTGGATATTTTATTTTTAATTAATAAATTTGCCAACTTAAATTTTTTATAAAAACCTCAAAATTTCCTTTTCAAAATAAGACGAGAATTATAAAAAATTAAAGTAATTTAGCTATAACCTTACTAATTAAGAACATCTCATATTATACTGTATTAAAACTCTACAAAATTAGAAAACAAGCTGCAATTAAGTTAACTAATTAAAAATAAGTGGTCCAAACAGGGAAGTTAAAGATACAAGACCCCTAAACGTATTTCACTGAACAAATTCAGCAGAAATCTGATAAAACTTGGTCCCGATCCATTTTGTCGGAACTTTACTTTTATCTTACGATAGGGCGAAGCGTCTGAAATACTTATCTTCTTCGTAGCTGGAAACTTTTAGTATATTATAGTAATACGTATAGAGTATCATTTAATATATCTATATATATAATATTACATTTTGAATAACCTTTTTGAATCTGTTCTCTCTCCAGTTCTGAAAAACCTTGTTCTGAGACCGAACGACAACATTTAGTTTGAAATAGGTAACTCGTTTCACAACGATTGTTCTTAACGTACATTACAAAAAATGTAAATAGTGAAAAAAAACGAACAAGATTTATATAAAAAAAATCCAAGAATAGATTTACTGGACTACTTGATGAGTTTTTTTGTAACAAATACTTCAAAAATATTTTTTTACCTGTCTTACTTGTTTATAAAAGAAGCCCATGTGATACGCAATCGTCAGTTGCCTTGACGAAACAGGAGTTAATAAAAGATTAATTAAAAATTGCAAAAATGTTGTGTTTGAATATTCTATTTTTGGCACTATTTATAAGTGTATCCTGTGATCCAAGTAAGTAACCTACAGAAGGAATTTAAATAAATATATTTAGTGAAGTGGATAAATACAATCCTACTAATAATATAAATGCGAAAGTTTGGTGGTTTGAATGTGTGTTACTCAATCACGCTTCATCCACTGGACGGATCGTGATGAAACTTGTCACACTTAAAGGTTATGTCCTGAAATAGGACAAAGGATAGTTTTTATCCCGAAAAAACATCTCATTCTTACGGGAAATGCATAATAATTTGTGATGTTAAGTTGCCCACGCGGGCGAAGTCGCGGGCAACAGCTAGTTTACTATAATTTTATATTATGTTATCAATAAAACAAATCAATAAAATTTAAAAATTGAATTAGGTCTACCGTACTCCAAAATAATACAGGCTGGTGATTCTTTACGAAAAAGACTCACCGAAGACAACAAATTGAAAATGAAAAATAAGAAAAATTATAGAGCTCAAAAAGTTTGATCTATACCGATAACCGTTGGAGTAAACGTGTTTTCGGGTGGAGTGGAGACACAGTTGCGCGGGCAGGAACTCATCTAGCCAAATAAGTGACGATTTTCGTAAGTCAGCTATCGCCTTAATGCGGATAATCGAAAATCCGGTTCGGTGGCGCGTCTTGGGAGAGACCTGTATCCAGCAAATAGTTATTTACTGGATAGCTGGATGGGAATCATCAGCCTGTACCAGTGTACAGGCTGATGATTATGAAGACAGAAGTTAGAGTAAACTAACCCTAAACCCTTTTAATGTATCTATGTAATTTATGTGACATAATAAAAGAAAGAAAACAAGTCAGCGCGTGTGCTGAGCTGACGGCATTGAGAATTAAGCATGATCAATAAGAATCAATGAAATAGTTGGAAGTTAAGAGAGGAATTTTCCTAAGAATCGTGTTGGTTATAATTTGTCAATTGTAACCAATATCATCATCATGATAAAAACTATGGACCCAGAAACATGTTATGTTTACGAAATGTTTTATGATTTATTTATGACACCGTCCAGCGAAATAATTCTTATTTGTATTTTGCAGAATCCGTTCTTAGACACAGTTTTCGTAATTTTCCGCTATGACGAGGTGGTTTTACAGCTTTGTTTTGTTTAATATTACTATCTTAAGAATATGTTGTGGCATGCGTTGATCAAATAAATTGATAGTAAATGTAATCAAGCATAATAATATTTAAATTCGATTTCGGTGATGTTGTTCGCAACACATCACGTCAAGGGGTATCACGGAGAGAAAAGCGGGCGAAGGAAAGTCGCTTTGCGTCATTGGATTGCGCAAAGTGGCGATACATCGTCTCTACCTACACCTCTGGAACCAAGGCGTGACCATTATGTGTGTCATGTATGTTTAGATTTAATTAAATATCGTGATAGTCTAGCTAAGTTCGTAAGGTCAAAGTATTCAAAATTTCATCACAAATGAAAATAGTAAGGGACCGCCGTATTTATTACGAGTTATTATTATACCATAGAAATTTCGATAAACTGCATACGTTTTAGGAGAAATACTAAGGCATATACACTACGATTTAATATCGGTGTTCATAGTTACATTTGATTAATGAGCAGGAGTCGGAATTAGGTAGTTTCATTTATGTACTGTACATGATGCAATAAATAAATATGACTATGACTACTTCCGACGAAAATATGGCACAGAAGAAAATACTTTTCACGGTATTTTATTTACTGTTGTAATGTAATGACGCCGAATTACGATGAGGCTAGGCGCATCATGATCTGCCTGATTTTATAGTGGGTCATAAACTCGGTAATTATATATGTATGATTTTTTTATCCTATGACGACCTCCGTGGCGGAACGGGTAGCTCTCGGACTGCCACGCCGGAGGTTGCGGGTTCGAATCCCGCTAGGGGCAAATGTTCGTATGATGAATATGAATGTTTGTACCCAAGTCTTGGATGTTTATATATTTATTTAAGTATGTCTATCCATTATCTAGTAACCATACCACAGGCTCTGCCTAGTTTGGGATTAGATAATTGGTGTGAATGTCTGAGATATTTATTTATTATTTATTATATATTTATCTAATTATAATATAATTTTCTCATTCCAGACAACATCATAGTGCCATGTAACAGTGATGATTATGCTTGCATGAGGAGATCAGCTAATCTGGCCATACCTAGGATCTTAGAGGGTATTCCATCCCTAGGAGTGGAGATCTTAGATCCTTTGCATCTGGATGAAATTGTTGGAGAACTGTCTACATTAAAGTACAAGTTTACTAATAGCACTTGTACTGGATTCAAGAAATGCGATATCAAGAATGTCAAGTGAGTATAATTTTGTTATTTTCTTGCGATGGCGCTTCATCATACCAACTTACAGAGCCTCAAACATCGTCGCAGCGGTGCCTGTCTTCGGGTTACATTTTGGGAAATGTGCCCAAGAATTGCACAATTTGATTCCCCCATCTCCGTTCTATCACCGAACTACTAGGCATGCAGAGGGACTTCATCCTTATGTAGTAGACATACCACGTTCTCGCATGAAGCGCTTTGCTTCCTTTTTCATAATGCGAACTGATAAGGAATGGAACTCTCTGCCAGCTTCGGTATTTCCGGACTAGTACAACTTGGTTCTCTTTAAAGGAAGAGTGAATAGGCATCCTCTGGGTAAGCGTGCTCCACCTTAGGCCTCATCGTCACTTACCATCAGGTAACAAGCCTTTCCAATAGAATACCATTTGGTGGGCTGTCCATTGGGGGATTTGTCATAATCACTTTCCTTCAACGTGTTAATAAATATTATATATATTTTAATCATCCATGACACACATATCTACTAGTATATACGATAAATTATAGAGTTTATAAGTAGTTAACATATTTTTACATCATCATCAGCCGAAATACGTCCACTGCTGAACATAAGCCTCCCCAATAAAATTACACTTATGGTGAGCTGTCTATTAAGGGATTTGCCATAACCACCACGCTTAGCAGGCGGATTGGTGATCGCAGTAATGATCTTAATATAGGTACATAGGATAAAGCTGCTGCCCGTCCTTGGGTACACCCTTTAGCAGCCTTGATGACATCACGGGAAGATTGGGATGTCCCTATTCTAATCCTAGAACCACATGACTTAGTTATTAGTGATCTGCAAAGTACGAACTTTTAACAAAAAGCGTCAATGATTATCTATCAATATCCTTTGACTATTTTCGACTTTGGTTGTCCATAATATTGAAAAGCTAAAAGTAAAGTAAATAATCATTAACTTTACTAGATTTGCTTATAAATTAACCTTTGTTGATATTAAGACTAGAATTACAATAATACTAAATTAAATACAAAGTGATTTTTTGGATATTAAATTTTACTTGACTTTTAAAAATACCAAAAAATCTATTTAATTATCCATATAAACGAAAAACATCAACCTAAAAATTCGATAGGGGAGGGAAACGTTAAAACGGTAATATTTCAAACTTTAGATAATTAGTCGTACTGCCACTTTCGCACGAATTGCGACGACAGAATTTGGCAAATGGCAGCGAAACGGCAAGTGTTTATTGTAATACCTACTTCAGATTTTCCGCTGCAAGCTGTGGCCTTTTAAATTAAAGGCCGCTATGAAAAAGATATTCAGTCTACTGTATTTTATATCTATAGAACTAGAAACTAAGTGGCTATGGCTTAAATTGACAGGAAGAATTCATGTACCAAACAATTTTACCATATTGAAAATGTCAATGCTTGGAGGTTAGTAGAGTCACCTTCGGTTCTAAATAACTGGTTTTAATACCGGAATCAAATATATTATTTTGGGTGATAACTATTATAAATAGACTAGAGGAGAATCTACGATCTGTACTTTTTGATTCTAAAGTAAAACCAAAGGGAGACCGTGCACGGACTCGGGCGGATCCGTGATACCTTAAGTCACGCCAAGGAGGTTCACCAAAATTTTAATAATGTTTTGTGTATTGTTTTAGAATGGACTTAGATAAATCCAAACTAAACTTCGATATGACTTGTAACAATATAGAGATAAGCGGTAAATATACTATCAACGGCCGTCTAATCATACTTCCGGTGGAAGGAAAAGGACCATTCACAATTCGCTGTAGTAAGTTTCAAAAAATATAAAAATGATTAAAACTACTGACCCCTGAAAAACAGTTTATTAAGTTTGGGAGTCAGCGCTTCAACAACCATTTATCGATTTCATCACAGGCCTGAAATAGTCCACTGTTGGACATAGGCCTCTCCCAAGGTGCGCTACTACCCCCGATCACTGAAACCTCAAAAATTAATGTGTTCCCAAATATTTAGGCAAGAAATACTTGCTAATAAATAAAATTGTAAACTTTGCGTGTCTGCATTGAAAATATGGGGGAAAAAAATAATTTTGGGCGATGAAGGACAAAGATATATCTCATACAAATAAGATACATCTGTCGGAGAACTGATTACCGCTGGAGTAAACGAGTTCTCGAGTGGAGACCGCGACTGGGCAAGCATAGGGTGGGACGTCCCCTGGCTAGATGGAGCGACGATCTGCGTAAGGCGACAGGCAGTGACTGAATGAGAAGAACCGAGGATCGGGTTCAGTGGCGCACCTTGGGAGAGGCCTATGTCCAACAGTGGACTCATTCAGGCTGATCATGATGATGATGAAGGATAAGTAATAGAAAATCTGGATTTTTTTGGGTGTTTATCATGTTTGTCAGTACATCACGTAAAAACTACTGCCCAAGATACTTAAGTATACATGAGGTATTTGCTTATATATTTGCGGTTGAAGCTCTGACTATTTATCTACCTACCTATGTTTTATTGTCTTCGTTATTTTTTCTCTTTGCTTTGAATATGTCCACATAATTATATGAGTATAGGAACCATCAATAAAAAATTAAGCGAGTTAAAAGTTTTCAACGACTCACATTCGCGTATTTTTGACAATGGCAATTTTTTAACACTTTTTAAATACAAAACCTTCGTAATACTTCTATTATAATTTATTTCATTAATCTGAAGAATTAGTTTGTTTCTATTTCAATAACCCTCAAGGTGTATCAATTTTTCAGAGCAATTCCAAATAGTGTTTGACGGTGATATCAAAAAAGTACAGGGCAGCGACGGCAAAACTCACATATTCATCAAGAAGTACACAGTTGATGCGGAGCCTAAGAATGGAATAACCTACAATTTAGAAAATTTGTTCAACGGGCAGAAAGACTTAGGTACGAGCATATAGTTCAGGTTTACAATTATTTTGTACGCATTAAAATAAACGGTGCGGTCACGCCAAACTACCTTTCCTATGGTACGATTGACCACAGGTCAAGTTTTACAAAGCCTGTTGCGCCCCCGCCGCTGTTGTTTAAGGCGGTACCTATATCCAGACTTGTTGTCAGCAGTACGTTTATTTAAAAACTCCAAATTTGGTGTAATTTGAAACAAAAATTTAATAACTCCAAATTATTAATTTGTATAATTTTCTATATTGTGGGCAAAGGTTATTTTCTAACTGCAAATTTAAATTTGTAACTTTACTAACAAATTTATTTTGTATTTTCGAAAAAATCCAGTGACGCCATGTGATTCTTTATAAAAAGTCAAGAATCTCTTCTATATTATTACATATGGTCTTTCGGTTTTTTCCGCATACTATATTCCGGATTCCTATAACTTTACAACTCTTAGCACAGCATTATTTATAAGATACAAAAACAACAGTTCATTTAAATCACTCAACTAGTCCAGGTGCTAGTGTCCGTAATGGACACAATTATTCGAATTCACCCTTTTTTATTTTTAAGTTTTTTCGACTTTCTAAGTGTAATACAATCGTTTTCCATCAGAAACTCAAACTCGAATTTTCGCACGATTGCAATAATTCCTTCACTGACAATTTTTTTTGATTTGAACAAGATCTTGTTAACCGTATTATCTTAACTCCATACGAACTAATTAAATTCTTGTCCCCATGCAGTAACTCAACTTGTTAACTTGGTCATGATTTACAGGTCATTCCACGCAGTAAAATAATTTGTCGCACCTCATAAGTTACCTTAAAGATTTTACCTACATGATTAACACGAATTGGTTATTAAATTAGATATCAAATGGTCATCTGTTATCTAATTTAACAACCAATTAGTGTCAATCATGTAAGTAAAAAATTTGAGGTGACTTATGAGGTGCGAAAAATATTTTGCTGCGTGATATGACATGTAGTTTCAAATAATCACACAAATGATTACTTGACGTACACCTATGGGTACTTTGTCTCTCAGATCAAATCTCTTCTGATCCATTGCTTTCGGTAACCCAGTGATGAGTTAACGGTTAACCTATCCCTTATTACTATGCTGTTAAAGATTATGCAGCTGAAACACAACAAAAATTGCAAATACATGTGTACACACAGCGTTAACTAAAATATGTATTCTGCGTCATCTTTATTAATAAATGTACACACTTCATAATCTTAAGTCAATGTGACAAGGTACTAAAGTGCGCATAATAATAAAGCTGACGTAGAATGCATGTTTTTGCTAACTTTGTATACTTACTTAATATTTGTTTTTGCCCTTGACTTGATTTTAAGTGAGTTTTTTGATGTTTCAGCTGAAACTGTATTAAGATTCGCGAATGAAAACTGGAAGGAAGTAGCCGACTTCGTCAAAGGACCAGTAATCTCAGCGGTCATTAAGAAACTTATTACCAACGTCAACAAGTTCCTTAAAACTGTACCTGTTGAAGAACTGTTATTGTAAACTTTTCTTCAAATATCACCCACGTTTCTAGTAAAATTAATTAATAGTAACCTTAAACCATTCTTGATAACACTGTTATTATTATTATTATAAATTTTGCCAATTTCTAACAATTACATTCGGCCATTCATTACAAATGTTATACTAGTAGCCTAGGTTTATAGGTACTTTAGAGTAATATTAACTAAAAAAATTAGTTTAATTTTGTAAAAAATATTTTAAATATGTTATTAATATAGATACTAGAATTTTTTAAATATAAGTACGTATAATAAAGAAAAATAAGTAAGTACACAAGTTGATTTAGGAAATAAAATGTATCGAATTCTACTTTGTCCAAAATGGCATACTAACGATGGACAAGGAACAGAAGTATTGACTTCTAATGAAATGAAATCTGAAGCCAGGATCAAAGAAAAAATAAAGAGTAAAGAAGGATGGCGAGCTTACATGTAGATTGGGACCCAGTCTTAGAGATGACGTTCATGGGGGAAATCTAGTAATACTTGTAAAACAAAATAATAGTAACAAAAAAGCAAATTGAAAGTGGCTTGTAAAATTTGGAGGAAAAAAGATAATATAAGTAATGATCGCTTTAAGTAAAGGTCGACTTTGTACACTTTCCAAAAAACTGTACCCATTTTTATTGTTATTCCTAATTTGTGTGCAATAAAGAGTTTATCTATCTATTTATCTATAAATACAAAGTTATGATATTTATAACCTGCACTTTTTCCTAAATATTATGATCTTATTGTTATTATCATAATCTTTAGTCAATTAAACAAGGCCAATACAAGTCGTTAGAATTAAGAAAATACACAAATCGCAGCCTTACCAAAAACCCCAAGATGCCGTTTATAATGAATTGAATTCAAATATAATGATGTGTGTGTAAGCGCGACTCGCGAGGAAAGACAGTAACATTGGCATGAAAGCTTATGTCATTGCAATCATAACCACTTTCCTTTAAGACTGCAAATATAGCAATTCAAATAAATATGAAGCCTTAATTTTTGGTATTTTAGATGACTTTGGTGTTGTATAATTACATTACGTTTATAATTTCTATACTTCTTTGTTTTTGTATACATTCAATTGCCCAAAAATATGATCTTACTATTTTAACCAAAAGTTCAATCATGTATTGGAACGTAATTTCACATGTGTATCCGAACGTAGTCTAAATCTGACTGCGTTTTAGTATTGCTGAGGATGATAATTTATGAAAATTAAAACATTAAATTGATATTCATAAAGTTGTCTTTATAATAATAACAACCCCAATCATGACCGGCCCTATCTCGCCATTGTTCTATGCACTTTGTCTGAATTAAAGAACAAAGTATGTAGATTATTTTTCTTCTATGTGGATGAAAAGACAAAAAATAAAATTGATTGAGTTCAATTGGAATAAATAGATTAAATCGTCAAAATTGGTAGATACTTACTTACACATGTTTAATGGAAACATGAACATATGTAAAATAATATAGATCTTGTTAAAAAATAACTACTAATTCATTTACCAGATAACGTGTCATAGTAGTTTTAAATGTATAATTTCTGTTATATATTTGGTTAAATTAACACAAGGACATAGTCGGTTACTCGTGACATCATAACAAGATAAAATATGATAGTCAGAAGTCCAACGTTGGACTTTTCACTATGAATATTTATAGAAATAACATAACTGTGTGTTACTGGTTCAACATCGGAGGAAGTAAAACTCTTACATGTTGATGATTACAATAAATCATATAAATATAATTAATAATCTAACTGAAATTATATATATATATATATACTAAATAATAATGTCTACTGTTAATATGCTTATTTCTTTAAACTTTCCTCTTAATGACTCTCTACATGAAAATGATCTATTTTACTCTTTGTCAGTCATTGTTGATTTATTGCATCACGTCCTGGGGTGGTGCCTCCAAAACTCATCTGCTTCAAGCAGAACGCGCCCCTTTGGTCTAGCGATCTTATAGGTCTCCACGTTCAAGCCTTTCCTATTTCCTACCTCTGAACTCTATTCGTATTGCCAAGTCCTTTCAGTTCGACAACTATTACCTTATACACTACCCTGAAACAGTACTCCCTCACAGTATTCGACCATTTCATTCGTACTAAACGCAAACATCTTGTTCCCTTCAATTATTTGTAAGACCAGATTCAGTCATAAATTCTTTGTTTTTTAGGACCTTTTCTATACAATAGGCTGCATTCTTCTCTCAACTTCCACTCTCTCAATAAAAATCTCATAACTAAATACCTCCTATCTCTAAACTATGACAGAACAGAAAATCTACTGATCCCATTATCGTGAAACAGACTCTGCAAGTCTAACCAACTTAAGGACACAATATACCTACCTACCCATCTCATACATATATCCCCCACCCCCCATACACACACATACATACATACACACACGCGTGTTTACACGCTGCTCTTTATAATTTCATTTTCTTTTAAATATAAAATACCGTCTATTTACATTCAAGTGGGAATGTAAATAGACGAGCTCAACTCACTCGACATATCCTATCCGCTCGCCTTCTCGTCTGATACTACATTATTTAGCTGGTGTTTATAGTACTTATAGGTTTATCCCATTTTAAACATCAGCTGCCACGTGTAACGGAAAACTAAGAATTTTTTCCTTGTTACTTATTTAATACCATAAAATAGACATGAGACCCATATACCTAGAAGATAAGGAAAATATTATGTGTGTTGAACCCAATAAAGTATTATTATTATTATATTATTATTCTGTCTGGTAGATTATTATTTTTGTCACACAATTATTGTTTTGTAAAGTATTATTTATTCATTGTGTACATGGTATTACTAGCATTTTCTACTGTATCTGAAGTTTAACCCGTGAAAATAATTCCATTACCTATTCATTCAAGATGGTAACTATTAAAGTTTATTTTTTATTCCACAGATTCTTTTTATCCCAAAATGAGTTTTATAATAAATGTATATTTAACAACAGCATTACGAAATATTTCAGACTTAACAAATAACCAAGGATGTAAGATCTAATTAAAACTATTTAAAAACAGTTAGTGGTTCTATCATTAAAAAGCTTTTGCTAGTATTTTATTTTTAAAATTGAGCAATGGAGCCGGATGCTACCTAAAAAAATGCTATGAATCCGATTTAGAGACTGGTCGGCCATACGCATGGTAATTTAACAGAAGTAAGAACACAAAACAGAGAGGAATAGACTGAAGAAAAAGAGAGGCTCTAGTTCAACAGTAAACTTCCGTGGACTGAACATGATGTTAACAGTGACGATATAATCCTATCCTTCCCACTAATATTATAAATGCGACAGTTTGGATATTTGGATATTTGGATGTTTGGATGTTTATTACCTAATCACGCTTCAACCACTGGACGGATCCTAATGAAACTTAACACACATATAGGTTAGGTCCTGGAATAGGACATAGGATAGTTTTTATCCCGAAAACATCCCATTCCTACGGGAAATACATAATAATTTGTGATGTTAAGTTGTCTACGCGGACGAAGTCGCGGGCAACAGCTAGTAGTAAATATAACTTGCGTGTAGCGATAATGCCCCACGTAAAAGATTTTATATTTGGTTTGTGGGGGTGTACCTATGACAATGTCAGTGAAAGGAGTATGTAAGTAAATTAAAGTAAATAGGTTTTCTAATAAAAAATACTCTCAATATCATGTAAGAAATTATCAATCACAGTTATTGATTTTACTAATGTATCTATTTATTTGCTCGAATATACATAATGTTATAGCCAAGAATAGATGATGCTATCGCTGTAATGTGATGGTAGATATCATTTCTGATAAAGGTTTAACTTTTCGAAGAGGAAGGTGGAGGGAAGGAGGAGGGAGTTGCAGATAAGTGTAGGTAGGAAGGGAAAAAGGCGGAAAGGGAGGGGATAGGAGAAGAGGTAGTAGTAGTAGAGACAGGGATAGAGAGGGTATAGAAGGAGGGATACGGGGACGGGGAGGGATGGTTAAAATTGGGGTTAAATGGGGGTACGGATTGGGAGAAGGGGATATCCCCGCGATAAAAAGATTTAAATAGTGAACTTTTTAATCTGGAACTTGAATCTATAGACTGGGAACATATTTCAACTCTAAGAAACGTTAACGATATGATCCTCAATTTTAATTATTTAGTTATGTTATTGTTCTCTAAATATGCCCCCACGAAGACAGTTTACTTGAAGCAACATAAATATCCTTGGATCACTTATAATATCCAGCAAATGATGAACCTTCGTAACGAGGCTCACGCAAGGTTCCGAAACTCAAAGTTAGAATCTCACAAAAAATATTATAAGGAACTCAAACAGGAAGTTAATTCTGCATTATACAGTGAAAAACGAGCTTATTTTAAACAGCACATAAATTGCAATATAAATAATCCCAAATCGTTATGGAAAAACTTAAAACAGAATGTATTACCGAGTGGAAACAAAGACATAGATTTGCCTGCACAGCTAAATGATCCCAATTTTATAAATAATCATTTCCTAACATTACCGGGAAAAGCGGAGGTCAGTATATCAGACCTGACATATTATGAGTTTCATCGCTTTAATTCGGCCACTTTCGAACTTGAACCTGTTACTGAGGAAACGGTTTCAAAAATAATCAATAGTTTTAAATCTAATGCCACGGGAGCCGATGAAATCTCTCTGCAAATGATACTTTTGACCCTCCCTCAAACTTTGACAACTATAACAGCGATTATAAATGCTTCCATTGCAACTAGTACATTTCCTGATGCTTGGAAAGTTGCTATAATAAAACCAATCCCCAAAACTCCTTACCCATCAGAAATCAAAGATCTTAGACCCATCAGCATACTTCCCTGTTTATCTAAGATACTTGAAAAAGTAGTAAGTACACAGTTGATCCGGTATCTAGAGTCAAACCACATTTTGCCGGCTGCACAGTCAGGTTTCAGGAAGAAGCGTAGTACGTCTACTGCGTTACTTGATGTAGTAGATAATATTATTGCTGCACAGGATGCTGGTGAGGGTACAATTCTTGCGCTATTAGACTTTTCACGCGCCTTTGATACTATTAACACATCACTGCTGCTGTCAAAACTATCATACTATGGATTCCTAACTCCCACGGTGAAATGGTTTGCGAGCTATTTAACAAATAGGTCGCAGCGAGTGGAATTGCGTAGTGGTAATGGTTACTTCATGACATCTGAGCCTCTTCCTATTACTAGAGGTGTCCCACAGGGCTCAATATTGGGCCCAATTCTATTTATCCTTTACACAGCAGATATTACAAACCATATACGCAATTGTAGATTCCATATTTATGCGGATGACATCCAGGTGTATATATCTTTCAAACCTAAAGATACCTTAAACGCAGTATACAAACTTAATGAGGATTTGGACTGTATATCTTCATGGGCACATGCAAATACCTTGGTGTTAAATCCTGTAAAATCCAAATTCTTAATTATGGGCACGAGCCATCAAATTGCAAAAATATCGGCGCAAGATCCTCCAGTTGCAATTTTAGGCCAGAGAGTTGAACGTGTTATGGAGGCCCGAAATTTGGGAGTACTCATCGATGGTGAGATGCGTTTTGAGCGTCACGTACTGGAGATCGCGAGAAATTGTTTTTATAGAATAAAGGTCTTATATAGGGTGCGAGACTTTCTTAGCGTGGAATTAAGGGTTAGGCTATGTGAAACATTAGTCCTGTCTAGGTTGAGTTTCTCGGACGTGGTATATGGCCCACGGTTACTGGCTCGCACGTCGCGGATAGCTCAGCGTGTGCAAAATGCATGTGCCCGCTTCTGCTTCAATGTACCTCCACGAGCACATGTTACGCCCTTTTTAAATGAAGCAAATATATTGAAAATGGCTCCACGTAGAGAACTCCACTTGGCCTCACTACTTTTCGGTATAGTAAAGTACCAACAGCCGGCTTATCTGTACAACAAGCTCAAATGGCTGCGCGAATGTACCAAATATAACACTCGGGCTGCTGATTACAGGCTTGTTCTGCAGTGCTACAAGACTGTTGCGTTCCGAGGCAGTTTTCGTTACAATGCCACCAAATGTTGGAATAATATACCGCCGCCAATTAGAAACTTACAAACTATTAACTGTTTTAAGTCTAAATTGAAAGCATATCTTTTAGATTTACAAAAATGTAACAGCCGGTATTATTTAATTCGAGATGTTTTTAATTCATAGCTTGCTTATCTATCTACACTTTCACAGTTTCATCAGTTTATATTAGTATATCATAGTTTAGTAATATATTTTTTATGGTATGATATTTATATATTTAAGGTTTTTTTGTTTAAAATATTACGTATATGTGTATGAATGTATGTAACTGTATGAGTATTATTAATATAAGTAATAATTATATGTGCTACACTGCGTCCGCACCGTCACTGGTGGCTCCACTGAAAACCAGCGCTGCAGATCCTGCAGCATATGCTGAGTCGGAGTCCCTTTTGGCACCGCACTGCAACACCGCTACGTGCAGTCGACCGGTGGGGTGGCCCCAGGGCCTACGAGGCGGGCTGCGTGACATTTTGCTTGCGCCTAATTTTAGCCCTTGTCCATGGCCAGCCTCTTCGTGTTGACTGCACTAAATGTAAATCTTTCTGTTCTGTCAAACTGTGTTGTATATGTGTGCCAAATAAATATTTTTCTATTCTATTCTATTCTAAAATATTTGTTTTTAATTAGAAAAAGATACCCAATTTTTTGCCCAATTTTAAAACGTAAAAAATATGAATAATTATTTAATATGATGAGTTAATTTCATGACAAACATGAAGTAAATTTAAACAATTCTGTAGTTCTCGCGAGCGGAGCCCCGTCACGGCTAATCTATACATATAATAAAATCGTAAATGCAAAAAAGTCTGTACATTGAATATATTCGGAAAAAAACCAACCAGGGCGACTTAAAATAAGTAACTAAACATGATAGAACAGTTTTTAAAATTTTTGTTTGTTTGTTTGTTTATTTGTTTGTTTGTTTGTTTGTTTGTTTGTTTGTTTGTTTGTTTGTTTGTTTGTTTGTTAGGGCATCACGCAAAAACTACTGAACGGATTTTGACGAAACTTTGTACCGTGACAATGTATATCCCGGAATAACATAATATATAAAAAAAACTAAAAATATGTCTAAGAAATAGTAAACCAGCCACCAAAAACTTTAGTACTGTACAAATATGGTATATTTCAGAGGTCTACTAAAGCAGGTTTTGATCTTTATTGCAATACATTTTTCAAAACTGAGGTAAAAAGGAAATTATAATTGAGAAAACTGAAAAGAGACTATTGGGGAAAAGTATTTATTCAGGGAACGTCTTGAAAACCCTCGGCAAAACACACTTCTAGCGTTATTCAGACTGTGTCAAGAAGATGATTTTGCCAAAAGTATATTATATATAACCAGGTGCCGTCGTACTACACATTTAACAAACAAACATAGAGGTTTATTTAATCGACGTCGACGGGGCAATTGGAGGATGGGGCACGGGTGTCACACAGAGCACACTTTAGGGCGCGTGTACACTGTTCATCCCAGTAACAGTGAATTATATTAATTATGCTACTGCACACTGTCCACGGCGCTTCCTCATTTACGTTGCTCAAACGGTGGATAGTGTTGAACACTCTACGTCCCACGCGGCCCGCAGCGCAAGGCACCTTCTGGATGACGACCGAAATTGGGACGAAACTCTCGGTGATGCATTCGTAAGTGACGTCTGCGCCATTTGTCGCTATGTTCTGTGGGCTCTCGAACCCAGTGGACATGGACATATCTGATGAGAGGGTACTAAACCGCTGCCTTACTATGTATGCTCGAAGATGGTTCGGCGGCGATACGCTACATGGACCGTTGCGTGCGGATTATTTGTACCGGGTATAAACGGCGTGTGGGTACTTCTCATTGTCACTCAATTTTTATGGTCACACAGTTATATTTCCTAAACAGTATAAGTTAAAAACATAACTTGTGGATTGGTGGATAAAACATCTATTTGGTCACAAAATAAATAAAACTTGCCGTAATTGAAGCAAAAATAATATAAATAATTAACACGAACGATCAGAAAACGGGGCCATTTTTCGTATTCTCATCGTGTCACACTTCCCGTTACAGTAAAACATTTGGTTACTGCTTTACCAAATTTCAGTGTATTTGTATGTTATATATACCAATGTCATCGTAATTATATACACTTTACATACGTTGGTGTAAAAAAAAACTTTTCGTCATTATTTTGAATTGGAAACACAATATGTGTCGGTCACACGATTTTAGGTACTTAAGATTTGAGTAGTAATAAAGGCTTGCTGTTGAATACAACAGCAGCAACTAATCACAGAGTTCGATTCAGTCATCGTCAGTCGTGTTCCTGCTTCGCAGAAGTGGGACGAGCGACTCATCGTTCCGTGAGTAAAAAATATTGGTAAGTTTATATTTATTCGTAGGTGTACCGATCACTTGCGTGGACAACATATTTGTGCATTGTATTTTGGTAATGGAAATTAAAGTTAGCTCATCGAAACTCCAAAATGTAAGAGATATTTATGTAGTATTTGATTTAAAACAATACACCTAAACTTTGCAGGAATTTATAAAAAAGGGATATTTTCGTCACCTTCGTGGCATCACCTTCGTGGCGTTTTACCCACGAAGGTGAGTTTTTGCCACGAAATTGATTTTTTGCATTGTTTTATTTCGAAATAAAGCGACTGGTGTATACGTATTTACAAAATCAACTAGTTTGATGTGGTAAATAGTGTTTTGAATACATAAGTAAGTATATTTACATGATAAATTAACAACTACACTATTAATAGATAACTAATTAAACATGAAGTATGGGTAGGTACTAATTAAAGTAAGTAAGTAAGTATATTAACGTTGTTTTTAGGGTTTCGAACCAAGATGGTAAAAACGTAGCTTCTGGTCTGATGATGATCCAGATTCGAGTTACAATATATTTGATTTACGCAAAAACTAACGTTCTGATATTTTCTTTTACTGTTCGAAGATGTTACCGTCTTCTTGTAATGAGATTTTTTTTTATAGAATAAGTTTTTGTTTTTGAAAAGGAAAAGTGCTGCCTAACAAAGTGTAATGTTTCGTTTTTATTTTTTGAGAGATTTAGCCTTTCTAAAGCTCAGACTAAAAGTAGTATATAATCTAAGTTCTAAAGACTTATTTGATTCATCATTAGGAAATAGTTTATATAACAACCAATTAGATTAAGTTTTTGATTATTTTTTTATCACCGGAGACTGATTATTTGTGAATGTCACAAATTACCAGTGATATTACAATTAAAGTATACTAAAATTATGCACAATTTTTATAAGTTTAGATAATTTGGTTACGTTAAGTATGTTATTATGTTATCACATGTATAAAGATACAATAAAATACCCTTTAGAGTAAAACTATCCTCCGAAATATAAGTACCTGATTAATAAAACCACAGTAAAGTTTCTATATGTTTCCTACGTCAATAATGTTCTATAATAAGAACTTTTCACTAAAATTATGTAGTTTTAATTGACATAGCATATCAGTAATATTAAGAACCTATTTCGTAGGATGACCGAGCCTAGGACCGAACTCGTAATTCTCTCTTTGCTTAGGTATTGAATATTATGTATTTGCATGTTTAATTATGAAAATAAGATTAAGTTGTTATTTCATGAACATTTAGTCTCATAACCAGTAGTCAATTCTGAGAAAATAATTGTTGTAAAGTTACTGAGTCACCTTCGTGGATCATCGCGTCACTTTCGTGGCATCTAGAACTTCAAAACATTATTACTTCCAATCGAGACTCACGATTTGATTAATTTACTTATACATTTACTCGTATTATCAAGCGCTATTAGATTTCTTACCAAAATAGTTAATATAAGCAAAAACTAGAATTTACCACGAAGGTGACGATGAGAATCGTGGCGATTAGAATTAGCCGTGTACGCTTCGGAAACCGATTACAGTACAGCTGAAATGTCAGCGATGGTAAGTGATAAGTTGGTAATCTTTCCAAGAATCACAGTTGGGAAAATATAACGTTTTCCCTTGATGCACCGTCAGGCACCGGCAAAATCATTTCACACTGGCAAAATTCTGGTAAAAATCAGACGACAAGAAAATCGCCCGCGCTGTAGCGCCCTCAGGGATCGCGGCCACACTGCTTCCTGGCGGTAAAACAGCTTATACCGCCTTATTTCCCATCAATTTACACAGCGCAGAAACTCCAGTGTGTCACGTCAAGTAACAGGGACAAAACCGTGCTGATCCAGGACTTCTGTATAATCATTTGGGATGAGTGCACTATGGCGCACAAGAAAGCTGTAGCAAGTGTAAATATAGGAGGGGGAATCGTGGGACGGGTGCTATCACGGTTTACTTTTGCGGTGAATTTCGCCAGTCGTTGCCGGTGGTGAAGCGGGGCACCACTGCCGATGAGGTGAAGGCCGGCCTCAAGCACTCTGTACTACTTATGGTCGGGAGTACTGAAATTGAGACTCACGCAATAAGTACCTATGCGGCTCCAACTTGGGGGCAATCTCACGCTCAAGAGTTTTCAGACATGCTCCTCAACTCAGATGCGTGCACAAACTCACAGACAAACAAACAGATAAACAGACAAAAATTCCAAAAATGATTGAAATGTGTTCTATTACTTATCCTTAAACCTCCATTTTTTTTTTAAATGCCTTTAATGTACAGACACGCGATGTTTACGATTTCATTTATTAGATAGTCTTAACTGTGTAATTATCATCATTAGCCTGAAATAGGCCTAATAATGTAGTAATTCGTAAATAATCTATTCATATAATATAACAGTAAAACGGCGTTTCTTTGCTTTAAGTAAAAAAAGCAGTCCCCAGACATTACTTTAGAGTGGAATCCAAAAATATAATTTAAAAATTTCGTGTTTGTCTGCATATTTTTTTGTAGGATGTATGTTGTTTGTAATCTTGGAAACTACGGAACAGTGTTTGCCGGGGTTTTCACTGTTTAATAGTTTAGGGTTGAGGACACAATCTGGTATATTTGTATCTTAATAAAATATCAAGAGACTGATCCAGAAGATGAACTCTCATTTTTTCTCATTTGTAAGTATGAAAGTGCAGTTACACGTTACTGTTCATGGAAAAAAAAACTATAAAAAAAGCCTATTTATAGTTTATTTATATTTTAACTGTTGCATAGTTTATTTTTGGGTATTACCACACATCGCGATAAAAAAATCTTTATACGATAATGGCTCTGGAACCGATCACTAACTTATCCGGCATTTTGTTATCCAGTTATTTGGATATGCAAAAACTTAGCACTTTGAGGGAAGGAAGGGAAAAGGGAATGGGGAAAGGAACGGGTAGCGGGAAACGGGAAAAACTCTTCCTAGCCCTCCCACCCTATCTCCCCTTTACCTTCCCCATTCCTTCCCCCTCCCCTTCCCCTTCTCTTTCCCTTCCCCTCATTATTCCTATTCCCTTCCTTCACTGAAAGTGCTAAGTTTTTGCATATCCAAATAACTGGATAACAAAATGCCAGATAAGTTAGTGAGGGCTAGAAAAAGTCCTAGCCCTCCCAATCTCACCCTCTCTCCCCTTTACCTTCCCTATTCCTAGCCCCTTCCCTTCCCCTTCTCTTCTCCCAAACCTCTACCCACATCCCTCTGGGTGTAGGTAGGGGGTTGGGAGAAGGAGAGTTGGGAGCGGTTGGGAGGAGATGTAGGGGAAAGGTTGGGGTAAAGGAGAGAGTGAAAGGGGGAGGGGAAAACGCGGGGAGGGAAATGCGAGGGGGAAGAGGAGACTAAGAGGAGGGGTAAAGGCATATGTCCTTCCGATAAAATATTTGTTCTAAGAATCAGAGAAAAGATACCTCAACTTCCTGCAAAATATTTTCATGTGGAATTATAATTTAATCATAATAATGTGTGATGTTAATTTATCCACGCGGACGAAGTCGCGGGCAACAGCTAGTATGTAAATAAATCTTTTTAATGCATAACCAGTTTAACTAATTTCTTTTTAGGATTTTGTATCACGAATGATTCATTTTCATGGGGTTTTATAATTTTGTGCGCCGATGAAGTCGCGGAAAAAAACTAGTAGTAGATAAATAGTTTTTAGACCAAGCTGGTCCAAGTTTTGACATTGTGACGTCAATATTATCGATACTATACTAACTTCATCATCAGCCTGAACAAATCCACTAACTACTAACTTAAATTTACAGAACTCTCGAATGCATCCTCATGTATCGAGTGAGACGATTTTGACCATTCTATCCTACTAGTATTATAAATGTGAAAGTTAGGATATTTGGATGTTTGGATGTTTGTTACTCAATCACGCTTCAATCACTTGATGGATCGTGTTGAAACTTGGCACACATATAGGTTAGGTTCTGGAATAGAAAATAGGATAGTTATTATCCCGAAAAAATATCCCATTCCTACGAGAAATACATAATAATTTCTAATGTTGAGTTGTCCACGCGGACGAAGTCGCGGGCAACAGCTAGTAAACTATATATTGAAGAATCGATTATCGGCATACCACAACACTAGAATAGTCATAAATCCTAGTAGTTAAATATATAGGTACCTACTCCTACCTATACAAAATCAAATGATGGTCTCAATAGGTGTGCAAACATTGGGGGAATTTATTTTCACAAGGAAAACAATTGGAAACCGGTTATTGGAAGACATTTCCTTATCCATACATTTTTACTTTTTTTTATTTTTATTTTTAGTAGTATTTGTGTTACGTGCCTATGTATGCTGGTTGCAACTATTAAAACATTAAAAACTATCTATTTATATTTAATCTTCCATTTACAAAAAATTCTATATAACACATTTTTTCAGATCACATGCCTCTACGAGACAAGAAGTTTGTATTATAAGGGTTCCGGCAGAACGGAAACCATTATAGCAAAATTTATTATTTATCTGATAGTCTGTCCACGGGATGATTCGAAAAACACTGGACCTATTGAGTAGAACTTTCCCTGTGTCCACTGGGATTTGAACATATCTACTTATATAAAATTTCCTAGCAATGATTGGAAAATTACAAGAAAAAAATACAAGAACAACCGTGTCCAGTATTTGATTGTAAACAAATTAATCATATTATGAACACTGATTACTAATTGAATTATCATCCGCCTCTCGAGGTCTACTGCTGTCCGTAAGCCTTGCTTTGCGCCCTACATCTGATCCTAAGCCTCCCTCGCATCCAGATATCTTATTCAGGTCGTCGGTCCATCTGGCGACGGAGAGTCCCACACTTCGCGTGCCGAACCGCGGTCTCCACTCCAGAACTCGTCTGAAATGGAGACCTCCCTACCCAACGGCCGTTGTCAGTTCTATAAATTTATACTTACAATAAACGTACATTTAAATTTAGTAGGAACCTCAAGATATCATGGTACCTACTAAATTTAAATGGACTGATGGACAGACGCCCTGAAGAAGGTGGCCGGAAGCGGATGGATGCGGAGGGTAGAGGACCGGGTGTGGTGACGTTAATTGGGAAAGCCCCAGTGTCTGTCCATCAGCGGCCTTCGCCTATGTCCAGCAGTGGACGTTTATGGGCTAATACGATGGTATGATCAGTAACATCTCAATACATCAAGAGAATTTTGACCCTTATAAAATTTGACTTGACATTGCCTAGTGTTTTTTTTTCATCACAGATATGAATAATTAAGTGTCCATGTAAACCTATACATATAAGAGTCTGAATAAAACTTTATTATAAAAAAACTAGTTTCGCAGATATGCGCGAGATAAGATATATATGTATAGATGTGTTATATAAATGAACGTATTTATTGAATCCCGCATATACGGAGGTGTTGACTTCCCCGAGCGGTGGCGCGCTGTGTGTCTTTTTAATTAAACATATTTTTCAAACATAAAAATGTGTGTAAAGTATTTATTGGTGACGTGTTTGATCGCATTTGCTCATATGACAAATGCTGCATCAGGTAAGATTTTTTAATACATACTTTATTATGTTTAAGTAATTTAATTTTTTTTATATTATTTAATTTGTCCATTTATAATCCTCTTTTTATAAAATTTCGCTGATTAAAACCTATTTTAGCACGTAGATAATATTTTTTTATATTTTAATTATTTAAAGACTAAAAAAGTTTGACGTTCATATACTTTTTCAGTTTGATAGCGTCAAATCTAAAAAAATATTGGTAATTTAATTACATAGACACTTTGAAAAAGATTTGGACGTTACTGTATTTTTTATTCAATTTAATAATTTATTACAATGACATAACATATTCAACATCAGATGCTTCACTTTTTACAATAAACATTACCTGTAAAAAAGTGTAGTATAAAATATCTTAATGGTACTAGTTAAAATAACAAAATTCTACGAGTCTATTTATATTTGGACTTATTTACATAAATATTTAATTAATGTTTGCAGTAACTTCTGTGAATAGTTTGTATACTAATATCAATCAAAATAAGCCATTTATAATTGAATATTCACTTAAATAGAGATATTACCTAAGTTCTTTAACCTTAGGGTAATTTTGCCTAATTTCAGCAATAGACTATTCAAATAACAAAGCTATACATACATATGCATTTCGAGTGTTGTTAAGTGTTAGGAACACCTCCTAAGGGGATAAAATAAAAATAAATAAATAAAATAAATATATATTGTGCACAAAAACTAATTACCTAATTACATTTATTCAATAGTATGATTAGAACTACTATAATTTGTAATTCTAATCAGATTGACATTGCTGAATCCGAGGTAAGTCTAAGAGTACAGAATCACTTGTAGCTAAATCTAGAACAAGGGACCTAGCTTACACATAAGTCTATAATTACAAATCTCTATAATAATCTAAATACAGCAACCACACTGGTTCAAGGTTTAGAGAGCGTGTAAACTGTATGAAAATTTCATTTCACATCCCGTTAAAAATTAAGATACAAGATCTTAACATTTATTAATACCTTTTCAGCACCATTCATCACGAAATGTAAATCAAACGACTCAAAGTGCATAAAACAATCAACACAAGCCGCGATCCCGACTTTCATCGCAGGCATCCCAGAACTAGGCGTCGAGACTCAAGACCCGCTCTTCATAAAAAACATTGATGCCAGTAGCAGTGATCTAAAATTCTTGCTCCGTGATGTAACTCTCACCGGTTTGAGGAACTGCGAACCGAAGAAGATACAGTGAGTACTTTTGTTTGTAAGTTTTCTTACTTTCTGTTGCAGTTGCACCTGTAAACAGGATTCGAGACTCTAGGCCCGCTATTCCAAAATCACACTGAGTCCAGTAGTGGTGATCTGAAATTCTTCCTTATGGCTGCCTTGTTAACATAAAAATAATTTCTTCTTGTAAGCTGTCGACTCAAAATAAATATTTACACGCCTAATAATTTGGGATAGATTTCAAATGGGTCTACCTTAACCCTAAACGAAAATATTAATATAGATGTACCTATAGCCTACTTGTACAGACATATAGGTATGTATTTACTGTCACTGATTTTAATGAAAGTTTTCTCATCATCAGCCTAATGTTTTTACTTTAAGAAATAAATATATATATTTCTTTTTCAACGATCAGCATATCAGCCCCTCGATGTCCCCTGCTGAATATAGGCCTTTCCTAATAAATGCCAACACTTCTCCGACCTTTGAATCTACCAGCTTTCGGCCACCGTCCTTTAGGAAGTCATTCCATCTGGCAGCGGGAAATCCACTGCGAGTACCTATCAGCGATATCCACTCTAGAACTTGTTTGTCCCAACGGCCGTCAGTTCTGTGACAGATCTGGCCCGCCCACTGCCCCTGCAGCTTGCTAATCCGATGTCCGAGACCTTAGTTTTTCGAATCTCCTCATTGCGGACCATACCTATTCTTCAAGGAAACCTCTCATAATAATAAACTTCATAAAAATTTATTACGATAGTTCAGCAGGATTTTAAAATGTATAATGCTAATTGAATTATCACCTCTGCGCGTTTTTGTGACTACAATTTTAATTATACTAAGTATAAATATATACTATTTTATTTTTATTACTGCAAAACGACACTTAAGATTTTCAGATGTTCAAGAGTAAATCACATAAACGTGCTAATCTCTTTGGGGCAGAGTTCTAAGTTATTTAGCGTAAAACAAACTAAATTTCTATGAAAAGGTATCAAAATTATACATCTCCTTATAAATAATATGTATGATTTAAAACTATTTCATAGCAAGTGAAATATTTCAATATTTCCTATTTTATTATTGTTATTGTTGTTATTTTTGGTACAATAAAGCGTTTACATACATACATACATACAAGTGTTCTATTTAGCTATAAACTTGCTTCAAAGAAATTATAACTTCGGTGCGAATCACCTTTTACTTAGCGAAATTTTCTTTTTAGTCTAAATATAATTCCGGGAACGATGGCGCTCATTGGCGAAGTCTCTATGTACAGCAGTAAAAGTCAACAAACTGATGATATGCCTCCAGTGAAAAAAGATCTAACTATAGAAAACTTCTTAGATGACCAAAAAAAAAATTCAATGGTCTTTATGGAATTAATTGAATAAAGGAACATTGAAAACGTCAAGGAAAAATTTCTAAACATGATTATAAATCTTTTATTTGTTATCCTGAAGAGTAGCATTTTCTAAGTTACACCCTTTTTCATTGGAGACACAGAAATAAAATCATAAATTAACATGTCTGTTTATCTTACAGGCGTGACGTCGCGAATTCCAAACTATTCGTCAAAGCTCTTTGTACTGTGACTATAGACGGCCAGTACGAAATGAATGGTCGCATTTTGATTCTACCTATTGAAGGCAAAGGAAAACTGCACGCAGCACTCAGTAAGTACCAACCCACTAAAAGTGGGGGTACGCGTTAAAGGGCTTCGGGGAACGAGGTGTAGTGAGGAGGGAGGGAACGTCAAACGTACGAATCGCACACCTCTATTAGATAACTGTCAGAGGAATGTGACAGCTGTCACACTCCCCTACTGTATGTATATTGCATTCGAAATCAATTGTCATTTGTCATACGAGAAACAAAGCGCTTTTTCATCTCGGCAACATGTACATGAAGGCTAGCAGTAAAAACACGTTTGCATTACCATGTAAACTTTGCAGTCCACTTCTGGACACCATTTATTGTTTATTTTGTTTTCGAGTGGCAAAGTTTTGTTCGCCAATTGAATTCATAATCATCAGTCGAAATACGTCCACAGCTGAACATAAGCCTCCCCAATAGAACGCCACTTTTAGTAAAGGCTGTACCTCGCTTGTTTGGTAATCGCAGTAATGATCTTAATAGAATAGAATAGAAAATTCATTTATTGGCTGCAACAAAACACATACAGTGCAACATTACACATAAACAAAAATAATATAAAGCTACAACTAAGAGTCGGGTGCACACGCCGGGATCACGTGACACGGTTTGTCGGACTATAATTTAGTATTACATTCGCTTGAGCAGAAACAACGCGAGGAACTTATCCGACAAACCGGGATATGCACAGGAGAACGCTGTCTGTCCCTGGTGCAATCCCTTAGTTGCCTTGACGACTCCCATGGGAAGATTAGGGGTGGAATTCAAAAGACTGACTAAAAATCCATTTTCATCTCATCAAGTTTAAAAATCGGTCATCTCCTTCTCATCTCTCTCATACATGTCCCAAGGAAATATTATGATTTACAATTTATTTACTTCACGTCGAAATAGACCGGTTATTATGAAAAGGCTATCTAAACCGGTCCGTTTGGAATCTTCATGCTTCTACATTAAATATGAATGCACTGCCTTGAACGGGGTTTCTTCCGTAATTTATACCGACTCTGTCAGTGTACCTTGTATAAACTTATACTTAACGAGAAAAGTATACGAGATATAACGAGAAGAGTCAAAACCTTATATTTAAATAGTTCACCGTTAATTTACTATGAAAACATTATTTATTTATTTTTATTTAACAATTTATTGCACACACAGAAGAAAACTTACTAAGGAAAATAAATAACATGTACAAATGGTAACGCTTATCTCTTTAGGAGATTTCTGATGAACATTATTTATGACTTGATGAGGAATCAAAATCAACGAATCAATCCAAAGAAACAGAGGGCTAATTCTACTAACGCATTTTCGCACAAAACGCAATTGAATTGCAGCTGAAACACGAGTTTTAACACTATTCGTACTCCGCTGTGCACAACGTTCGTGCTTCAGCTGCGTTTCAGCCGTAGCTAACGTTTAAACAAACGTCAGTCGTAGATAGAACGAACGTTTTTCTACATTTTGACAGTTGTCTCAGGTAAAAACAAAACGCATTGCTGTCAAAATAGCGTCTGTTAAAAACTAAAACTTAAACGTAACTTTTGTTTCAACGAACGATAAAAGTTGAAAATAGTAGAATAAGCTCCCAGGTTTACTCTTAGAAATAGAGGCGATTTTTACGTGACCTGACCACAATGACCTTACCAAACGGTTACCATAGTATGGGATGATGCAGCTAGCAGAAAAACAAATAAAAACTGGGCCAAGTGCGAATCGGCTCGTGCAAAAATGGTTCTGTAATATGCCCATCAAAAAAGCTTGTCTATGTGTGGCGCGGGTAGGATAACAAATGATTTTGTAAACCGTATGGCACATAATAAAATAATTCAAGCTTCGAATGTCTATAAATAATTACAAAAAAAACACGTTATCGTATTTATAATATTAGTTGATCACTCGAGCCTTACACGCGAGCATTTTTTATTTACCTTTGTTCAAATTAAAATAAAAAATTGGAACTTTGGAAGATAAATAAAAAATATTCGAGTATGAAACCCGTGTATACGAGTATATATAATAACGTGTGCATAGCGTAAAAGTCTTATAGGTATCATTACTATACTTTGTGCTAACATAGTGTGATAATGAATGTTATTTTTAGACAAACTATTCATTGATGTGGAAGTTAACCTCGGCGAGAAAGTCAAAGATGGCGTCAGCCATTGGGACATCAAAAGCTGGAAGCACTCCTTTGAACTGAGAGACAAGGCTGAAATTGACTTACAGGGCCTTTTCAATGGAAACGAAAATTTAGGTTTGTACAACCTTATTAATTTTTAACTATCTAGTTATTATCGTTTAAAAATCTAGTTGCTCAAAAAAATCCTGGTGATAGCAGATGTTTGTGAAACATTATTAGTAGGTGGGGCCGTCACCTTTTTACCGTATTACGATAGTAATCGATACCGACCGAAAATTCGACTGTTGTCAAAAGATACGAGTGGCACACGATGATTGAAGTTGCATAACCAAATTATTATTGGATTAGCTGTGTTACTTTCTGGCATGTCAAATATCAAAGTTCGAATTCGTTATCCGGATTAAAAATATGGTTTGACATCAAGAAGGTTTTATACGTGGCAGAAATCTATTTCCCTTCTAAAAAGATTACAATCAGATAAAAATAAAATCGGTATAACAGATAAATTGTAATCACAAACATCATATAATATATACGTATTTTACTGTCCAAAACGAAGGAATTGCAACCATTCATAAATAATAAAAAAATACTTACAAAAATTTCTGTTGTACTACTTACTACCTTTATTTTACCTTTTACCTTTGCAAATTTTTCTTCTTTTATTATACTACAGCTCGCGCTGTCCGTGGGCTGCTGACCACCAATGCCAACGACGTCGTCGCCGAGATTGGACCAGCTGTCGTCAAAACCATCATCTCTAAGGTGATCAAGAATGTTGACCGCATGTTCCATAGAGTACCAGCCGAAGAATTGTCAATAGACTAAAGTTCCTACTACAATAAACGTCTCGGATTAGTGCATATTTAGATAGTTGTTTTATTCGCTAATTAAATGCGAACAGATAGGTATTACGATGGCATCTCAGGTCCATATAGATTAAAACTTAAGACAGAAAAATTTGTATATTATAATAAATGATTGGTGAACCGTACGGCATATAATAATTCACCTGACCAATCGACTAAATCAGTAGCTCGCTATGTACTGTGGTTCTGGTGGTATTAGGTGGCCATGCCGTAATAAGCCGTAATCTGGCATGGCCACCAACAAACTTCGTTTAAAAACTTTTAAACGAAGGACCAACAAAATCTAGTTTTTTGCGATTAAATTCGACTAACTATCGACATTTGTTCCATCTATTCAGAATTGCAATCCGCGTTGGTGCCCATGCCAGTATAAGCCCTACGATTCACCTACACTATTTCAGATCATCAGACTAGGATTTCACATAACTGTCTAAAATATTAGTCAATCATAATTACAAGATTTTATAATCGATTCAGTTGTTTTGTTTCCGAGACCCATTCCACGGTATTTGTCGTACATCATACATAGATTCGAGAAAATATTATAAGGTTGAATGCAACCAAGTAAACATTGAGAGATGTCACATGATACCAGTGCTTGACGAAATAACATGTGACCTCATGTAATAAGGGACGATCTGCGTAAGGAGGGGCGGCTGGCAGTAACTGAATGCGAAAAATAGAAGATCGTGTTCAGGGACGCATCTTGGGAGAGACCTGTATCCAACAAAGAACTTGTACAGACTGATGATAACGAAGACAGAAATTCTAATAAACTAACCCTGGAGCCTTTTATTGTATCTATGCTATGTATGTGAGATATAATTAAAGAAAGAAAGCAAATCAGCGCACGCGCTGAACTGATGGCATTGAGAATTATGCATGATCAATAACAATCTATGAAATAATTAATTGGGAGTTAAGAAAAGCCTTTTCCAAAAAAAGTTATGGGTTATAATTTGATAATTTTAACCACTCTTATAATGGGTTTGATAATGAAAGTTTCTTAAATAACAGGATTCCTAATAAACTTTACGAAAAATTTTAAACTTAATAAATAACGAAGCATGTAAAATCTAATCAAATCAATTTTAAAATGGATAGTGTTTTAAAATTAAATATTGTTGCTAGTATTTTATGAGGAGGCGCCCAATAAGTTTTTAATTTTATATTTAACATAGTTAACATGTCTTCATTGAGTGAAGACTTGTTTATTTAATCACCTGAATGAACGTCATCGTGCACAATATTTCTTTTGCATCCCTTTCAAAGTTACCTAGTACGTACGCCAGACCAGCCATCTCTGATAACTCGGTAGCCTATTTTTTTTTGTGTAGCAACTGCTAAACGTGGTTGGAAAAACATAAGTCAACATTAATTTAGATATAATTTAGAAACTTAAAAATGTAGGAAGGCGTACAAAAAAATTAACATTAAATACTACAACAAAAATTAAGGGCAAAGTAATAAATACCATTATTAAGTTGTACCTATGTGTAACAGATTTGTTTTAAAAAATTTAACTAGTTTTACGGCTCTGGAAGTAAAAGGTAAAAGTCAACTTAGTTTCGTGTGTTGCCTAATTGTAAAAACTTTAACTTATAAAATGGATAAATTTTTCGATGACTTTTTGAGCTGAGCTAATTAGGTAATCAAATTAAAAATATGTATTGAATATCAAGAAATATACAGATAATGAAAAAGTGGCTAATAGTCGCTAAAAAAGATTTGGGGTCTAACTCTTAAAAAAAAGGCGCTAAGGACGTAGACTTTGTCGCTAGATCTAGCGACAAAGTCGCTAAAACGGCAACACTGTATTCAGTACCTATTCCCGGACTGCACTGTACACTTCGCATTCTCTTTATAAATACTTATGACTGAGCTACAAGATACTGATATATTTTTTTTAATTAAAAAAAAAATACATGTTTCATATACAAAAGTTTCTTGCCAGTTTTTTGCCATTCCTCAACTAGATGATTACTGCTCGTAAAGTCGTAACTAGAGGTAAGATTATATTAAGTGACGGATTTAAACTTTGTACCTTATAGGTAGGTTTAATGAAGTCGGTAAAATGAAGGCTGACAAGTCTTAGTAACGAATGACTCAAGGGAATTCTTTTTTAGGGTTCCGTATTAAAATTTGTAAAAAAGGAACCCTTATGGTACGAATTCGTCCGTGTCCGTCTGTCTATCTCAGCTGCTTATTTCAGCAACTACTAATGCTGTCGTTTAAAATACAGAAAAAGAAATGCTTGACCCACTTTATTGCAAATTATTTTATATTCATTACAAAAAGGGCCGATATGATGGAAGCGGGGGGTGGGCAACATTTTAAAATATGGTTTAGATCAAGTGGGGTATCGTATGAAAGGGCATCATTTAATTTTATACATTTTGTAACAAGTTTTCTTTTCTTTTTATATCGCTTAGTTTTCGACTTATGATAAATGTCAAAAAAATCCATTATCTCAGATGTTTGCATGGCAAAATAAAAAATAAAAAAGAGTTGATAGAGGTTTACGTTTCCCTTCAAATTACGGAACCCTCGATGCGCGTGTTCGACTCGCTTTTGACCTGTGTTTTGTGTATAGTACCGGTTGTTTTCCGTTTGTTTCATGTGTTTTTTCCTACCTTGATAATGGTAGAATCACCAAAGTAGAGTAGAGCAATTTTTTTTTAAAAAGAATTGGGTTTAAGGGCAAAATGTTAATTTTATTCTTTTTATAATTGTTCATAAGCAGGCAGTTGTGCAACTGATTGTGCTTATATCGATTTATTGTTCACTCATTATTTCTATTTCTAATTGTCACGTATGAATTTATCCAGTCTATTTTTAAACTGGACTGGATTTTAATTTTGCTATGCGTATTTAAATTGTGAGTGTGTTATCTGAATAAAGTACCAATCCCAGTTGACTAGTAGATGTCTTATAAGACTATTAAACGATAAATCCAAGTGATGTGGATAGTAGCATAGTCTGTGCATCAGCATCACAGTATGGCCATTTCCTGCCCCCGCCAATTCGACTTCCCCCGTGCATCAGTTACCAATTGGTTACCAGTGGTAAGGGACGCGCATGACTAGTTTAAAAAGCTTTTTGAGTAAAATTTGTATTTTTTCGTGTACCGATGTTTAAACTTAGTGAGATCATATTTTTCGGATTATCTATAACAGGTAAGGATAGCAGTTTTTATTAAAATGTATGTAAATAAGAAAATTCACAACTACAGTGGTACCTAGTTGTGATTCTCAACAGTAATTTTAATGCAGTTCTTATTTTTACATGCAATGCGAGAACGAAGAGGCACGCACAAATGATTCTTGAGTGAGATATAGGAGTTGCGTAGTCATTCTTTGCGGCATTGATAAAATGATGCCAACCCTAATTTGCCTTACACACACATACGCAAGAGCTGTGGTGTCCGGGGTGTTGTTAATATGTATTACGTTACTATACTTACGTCCAGTAGTAAAGAATAGTCGATAAATAGTTTTTTATACAAAATGAACCATACTATGGATAGTCCAAGCGATGTTATTGTAACGTCGATAGTATCGATACAACTAACTTCATCATCATCATCATATCAGCCCTTAGCCGTCCACTGCTAGATATAGGTCTTACCCAATGAACGCCACCATACCCAGTCGTCCGCCCTTCGCATCCAGCCGCTTCCGGGTATTACTATAACTTAAATTCACACAACTATCGATAATGCCTTCTCATGTATCGATAGTGAGACGATTTTGCCCTTAAACTGCATAAGAATGCCGATAAACGGTCAACCACTAGAATATTCATATTTCCGACAAGTTATAATTATAGGTTCTCCTACCTATACAAGATCAAATGATTGTCTCAATAGGTGCGCCAACATTGGGTCGATTATTTTTTCAAGGAAAACAATTGGAAACCGGTTATTGTAAGATGTTTCCTTATCCATACGTTTTTACGGTATATATAGGCTTATAGTTTTTAATTATGACTCAATATCAAGGTTAAGGAGATAAATAGACATCTTGACGGAGATGAAGGTTTAGGTTTTAAGGTCATTTATAGAAAACTTAATAGAAACCAATAATTAGTGGATAGTAGTATCATCAAATCAGCCTTAGAAGTCCACTGTTGGACATAGGCCTTCCCCAATAAACCCCACTACACCCGGTCCTCCGCACCTTCGTCAGGTCATCTGACCATCTGGTGGCCGGGCGTCCTCAATGAGAGTGCCGATCCACGGTCTCCACTCCGAAACTCGTCGGCCCCACTGGCCTCTTTTCCTGCTTCAACTCTTTATTTCTTTAACCTTTTCTTTAGCCAGGGGCCCAAGGTAGCGTAGATTCTGTCCTTGGGACTCGCCCTACCTTCACTGGTAGGTGTTATGTTATGTACCTTCGTTGATGTAGAGATAATGGTAAAGAGGCGGAAATGCCCCAACGACCGTCGGTTCTGCGATCGGTGTGGCCCGCCCACTGCCACTGTAGCTTGCTAATCCTTTCGGCTATATCGGTCACCTTCGTTTTTCGTCGGATCTGCTCATTAAGAAACTTTTAAAGAAACCCTGAGCATAGCTCTCTCCATACCTAGCTGAGCGACTTCAAACTTGTGGAACAGTTCCACCGTCACGTTGTGTCCACGTTTCTGCGCCCTAGGTATGTCATGAAATGCAAGACGCACTAATTAAAAACTTTTGTCTTTAAACATTGTAGAATAGGCTACGTAAAGACTTGACTCAGTTTTTCGAATGCTGCCCAGCGAAACTTGATTCTTCTGTCAGCTACCCTATCTAAGTTGTTCCTACGCAACTATATTTTCTGTACTAGGTTAGGTAGGCATACCCCTGAACAACTTCTATATTGACATTGTCGACGATCACCGCTCTTAGGTCGACATGCGAATTGGACAGTATGTTGGTTGTTATTATTAAAACATTGAAAAGTATATATAATCTTCCATTTAAAAAAAACTTTAATCAAGTTTTTCACTTCACATGCCTCTACCAGGCAAGAAGTCTATAGCGAAGCTTTATAACTTAGTCTATCCACCAGATAATTCAAAAACTACCAGACTGATTGAGCATAAAATTTCCCTGTGTCTATTAGGATTTATACATATACATATGTATATATACTTATCTAAAATTTCCCGGCAATGATGGAAAAAATACAAAAAAAAATTTGTCCAGTACATATTTGAGTGCAAACAAAAATCAAAGTAAATATGAACACTGATTAGTCATTTAACCATCATCCGCCTCTCGCCTCTCGATGTCAACTGCTTTTCTTTGCGCCCTACTACATCCGGTCCTTCGCCTCCCTCGCATTCGGATATCTAATTAGGGTCGGCGGTCCATCCTGCGTCCAGAGGAGCAGCCGGCCGTCGGATCTCTCCGTTATCTATCAGTTATTATAATCCTTTATTATGTTCGACTATTTTCGTCATATCAAATTAGGTTACCTGTAATAGCACTGTAATTGTACCTACCTATTACAAATAAATAAATAAAAAATCTAATTTAAACCGAACAAATTCAAACTAACCAAAACCAAAAAAGTTAATAGTACCTCATTTTTTCTTTTACTTTAACGAGGTTTTGAACCATTCATATCCATGTAAGCCTCATAGGGAAACACATAATATTTAGCGATTACACACACCTCAAACTGCGCTTAGCGAAATCATGTTACTCTCGAACTTGGATACTTTAATTTTTAGTTTATTTCCCATTATCTCAAAAATGGTATCTCAGTCGCCGTCTAACCACACTCCACCAGCAGATGATAAACATCGCCAAGTTGTCGGCAATAGCTGCATAGTGGTGATTCTGCCGTATCTGTGAGATGATACAATTTATGGAATGTGGCCGGACCTTAATCGACACGTCAAAACCAGCATTTCCCTAGGAAGGGTTTGCTAAATTTTAAAATAGTGAAATATAACAACTAAAAGTTATATAAAAGTACAATCAATTTAATAGGAACCTAGGTACATAAGAGTTTTGACCCTAAACAAAACGTGTCAGTTTTTAACTACATAAATTACCTACTCTTTTTTCATCACAGATATGAATAAATTAAGTATATATGTAGGACTATAACAAAAATTTCAAGCTGGTATGAATTTATTTTTATATAAAAACTAGTTTTGTTGATATGCGCAAGATATATATGTATAGATGGTGTCATATAAATGAACGTCTTTATTGAATCACGCATATACGGAGGTGTTGACTTCCCCGAGCGGTGGCGCTCTGTGGTATTTTTAATTAAAATAATTTTTCTAACTTTAAAATGTCTGAAAAGTTTCTATTGGTGGCGTGTTTGATTGCATTTTCACATATGACGGATGCTGCTTCAGGTACGATTTTTTAATATATTTTTTTATTATGTTTAAATGATTTGATAACGGGTTTTTTTTATAACTTTTTTTTTAAATTTTACCGATAATTATCTATTTTAGTAGTTGTATACTTTCTATCATATTTTATAAAATATTAGGAAAGCATATTTCTAATTATATTATTGGTACAAGTACATCGGTACCTAGTTAAACACTTGCCGTCTTACCACAAATAAATTTTAAAACAATGTTTGAACACTTGTTTAGTTAAACAGTGTTTAAGGGATAACCACTGCTTAAACAATAGTTTAATTTTTCTTACCACAAAACCATGTTTAGCAATCATTTAGTCGGACACAAGTCGACGTAGTTTTATTTCAATATGGCAACCCTAAGAAACGTTTCGTTTTTAACAGATGTTTAACAATTAAAATTTTCTGTTTTCTATTAAAATGTATTCTTTTATTCTTAAATGCTTAAAACCTATGTTAATTTTTTTAAATACTATCATTTATTTATTATGTCCGCCATTGAGGCTTGCGTAGACATGTTGTAACTTTTTTTGGACACAAACAGATTATCAGGAACGGAACGTAATTTTCATTGACAGTGACAGACAATTTTAAACAGCTGACAATAATTGACCGAGTAGCTGATTCAACAGATACTTGAATTTTGAATTTGGTGATCCAAGCATCCATCACGAGAATCATGTGGAATATCTTCTTTTACTACGTCGTTTTAGTGTGTGTGTGAAAGCTTTGTTACATCTGTACCGTTTTCTGAAATTATGTTCATAGTAATCAACGATTTATAGGTACTACTAGAGAGAGATTTCATGTCTTCCAAATCATTAAAATCACCATAATCGACGCAATCCATGGCAATTTACAAAAACAAAAAAGAAAGGTTGGCAAAAATTCAATATGGCGGTGGCTAAACAAGCGTTAGATAGGGGGTTGGCAGTGTTTAAACTTAAACAACGTTTAAACCATGTCTAATCATAAACAACGGCTAAACAGGGATTTGTGGTATCACTTTTTCGAAACAACTGTTAAACACTTGTCTAAGGCTTCTTTAAGTTTTTTGTGGTAAGACCATTGGTTTTAGTCTGAGTTAAACACTAAAAAAGTTTGACGTTAAAATACTTTTTCAGTTAATATTGTCAATTCTAAAAAAAAGATTGGTAATTTAATTACATAGTTAGATACTTTGAAAAAAGAATTTCGACGCTACATACTTTTCTTTCTTCAATTTAATGATTTATTACATGACGTCTTCAGCATTAGATACTTCACTTTTTACAATAAATATTATCTTAGCGGTACTGGTGAAACTAGATTCTTCAAGATTATTTCTATTAAATTCTTAATATTTTGTACTGACATAGGTAACTATTGCTTGCGTCACTTCTTTAAAGTACATTATTTGTAGTTTGTATATTAAATAGCAATCAGAGTAGGTATTTATAACTATACCTACTAAATAATTTACTAATACATAATTAATCTAACTCGAGCTATAAACTATTCGTATGTAAAAGCCAAATACATGTTTAGTATGCGAAAGAATGATTCTCTATAATTTGTGATTTCTATGAGATTGAAATGACTAAACCCTAAGTCTAACAGTACAGAAACACTAGTACGTAAATCTATCTATCTACAAGGGGTCTAGCCTACACATACATAGGTCTATAATTACAAAACTTTATAATAATCTAAATATAGCAACCACACCGGCTCAAAGTTTTAGAGAGGGTAGGTGTAAACTGTATGAAAATTTTAATTCATATCCCGTTAAAAATTAAGATACAAGACATTAACATTTATTAATACCTTTTCAGCACCATTCATCACGAAATGTAAATCAAACGACTCAAAGTGCATAAAACAATCAACACAAGCCGCGATCCCGACGTTCATCGCAGGCATCCCAGAACTAGGCGTCGAGACTCAAGACCCGCTTTTCATAAAAAACATTGATGCCAGTAGCAGTGATCTAAAATTCTTTCTCCATGATGTAACTCTCACCGGTTTGAGGAACTGCGAACCGAAGAAGCTACAGTGAGTACTTTTGTTTGTAAGTAAATTTTCTGACTTTCTGTGGTAACCTTAATCAGGGTTCGAAACAAACCCGCTTTATAAAAAAAACATTGATGCCGGTAAGTATTAAACCTAGAATCACTTTTGCTCAATTATGGTAGTGTTAGCGCTTTGAGAAATTGCGTAATAATACAATGAATATTTCTACTTCTCTATCTTTTTTCCTCCCTCCCATCCTCCTTCCCTAACTGCCTTTACATCTGCCTCCCTACTTCTCTTCCTCTCCATCTTCCCTTTCTCTCTATTTCCCTCCTTGCCTCTCTAATTATTTTATTGCCTACCCTTTTTTCAGCCGTCCCTTTCGCCCTTTCTTTCCCGTTTTCCCTTTTTTATATTGTTCTTTTCGCTCGATCGAGTTTTAAAAGGGCCCTATAAAGTAAAACAACTGAGTCCAAATTCAACCCAATGGCAATTGATTTCATCTTTTTAATAATTGGCTATACTTTAAGAATTCTAAACGCGTGAAAAATAATAATAATAAAAAAACAACATATGCCAATCAATCCAAACAAAACCAATGTCAAGTGTAAACATAGTTGTTTTGCTGACATAAAATGATGTCTTGCTGTAATCTGTCTATGACATAAAAATAGCTGCCTTTGTTGACATGAAAATAATTTATTTTTGTAAGTTGTCGACTCAAAATCCATATTTTTTACGCTTAATAATTTGGGTTAGAGTCTCCCTGAATGAAAATATTTATATAAATTTCATTCCAAATCAATAGTCATAGGAAAACAAACGCATTTGCGTCTCTAAAACAAAATAAATAATTGATGGTGTTTCTAAGTGGACCGCACAGTTTACATGGTAGTACAAACCTGTTTTTGCTGCTGGTGACCCTTTCATGTACATGTTACCGAGACGCAAATAGCGTTCGTTTTCGTATGACTATTGGTTTGGAATGCAATTATACATAATAATGCCTGCTCGTACACAAATACTATCATTGGCTGAATACAACTCTCTTCTCTTATTATATTAGCCTACATTTGATCTATTATGAAATAAACATATATTTCTTTTTCAATAATCATCATCGTCATAATTTATTACTCATTAGACGTCAATTACTGAAGATAGACCTTCTCAAATAAGTGCCACCACACCCGGACCTCCGCATCCAGCCGCTGTCGCCCACTGCCCCTTCAGCTTGCTAATCTTTTACATATTACATTCCATATACATATACAAACTTTAAAAAATTCTAATTTCATAAAAAATTATTACGGTAGTCCGGAGTTCAGAAGGATCTTTAAAAATATAAAGTTAAGTAAACTGTCACTCCTGCATGTTTTTGTGGCTACCATTTTAATTATACAAAATGATCTGTGCATAATAGACTATGACTATAGACTGATTTATAGCTATAACTCTAACTCGACAAACTCCATTTCAGAAGTCAGATGAATAAAATATTAATAAAATAAAACTTCAGAAAAAGCAAATAAAAATTCAGGAGAATACGAAACACTACAGCACAAAACGTATAAAATTCAAATTGCTTCTTTACTTCATTAAATAATATGAAGTAATATAACGATCAAATTGACGGATATAAAAGACAAAAAAGTGTGAACCAAGTACTCCCGGATAGTATTGTTTTAAGACAATGAAAGTGTCTTGTACGTAGTTATTAGACAGATAATTAGTGTAATTATTGTCCTATACCTACATAAACTGGACACGCAATTGGTTTCGAGCAATTGTTTCGAAAGTGGACTAAGCGATTTTGACCTAAAAAGAAAATTGATTTTAGAGAGATATTTTTTAAGTGTCTCATAAAATAAGAAAATTGCAATTTTATTAAAAACCTGTGTAGTTTTTATTGCGCGTAAATTTTAAATTTAAAACAATATTTTTTTATAAATTGTAGCTTTTGCTGTTTTAATACTAATAAATAAATGGACAAAAAAATACATAAAAAAATTTCAGATTACATCTAATGAATTATTCCATATTTGCAATAGGTGAAATTTTGCAACAAATGAAAAATGCAAAAGCAGACACTATAAATAAATTCAAGAATAATAATAGATAAAAATTTCATATGTTTTTATACATAATAATAATAGTAATATGTGAGGATATCCCACACGCAGCCACCTGATCCCAAACTAGGCAGAGCCTGTAATATGAGTATCGGACAGCTGATACACCGCACATACATACATAGATAAATTACATCCAGACACAAGGCAGACACCAACCTCACTAGGATTCTTTATGTACCTGTATATCAAATCAAATCAAATATTCTTTATTGTGCACCAAAACATATAAATTTTATATAAAAACAAAAATTACATAGAAGGATGAATTTGTGTACAACGGCGGCCTGATCGTTTTCAGCGATATATATATTAAATAAGCAAATTGATTGGTGATCTGAAAGTTTCAGCTATAAGTTGCCTTTCCAATAAAAATAAAATAATAATAAAAAATATGCAAACCAGTGCCTAAACATATTGATGACAGTTATTCTAACTTCTGCAGATGAACTCTACGGGACATAAAGGTGGACGAACAGTGTACGCTAGAATCACCTTATTCGGATTTGCGTTCGAATAATAAATAAAATAAATATTACATTCACATACACTTCTAATCCCAAACTAGGATTTTTGTTGATTGTGTTATTATTGGACTCTCAAAGGTATCAAAATTATACATTTTCTTATATTATGTATGATTTTAAGCTATTTCGTAGCAAGTGGTTAATTTTGCAATAAAAAGAAAAACTTGTGCTAAATAAATTAGACTTCAGTTCAAACTACATTTTAATATGTGAAATTTTCTTTTTAAGAACTGTCTTTATAGAGTAAATAATACCGGGTGTGACAGCGCTTATTGGGGATGTCTCTGTGTACAGCAGTGAAGGTCAACAAGCTGATGATTGTGAAGAGCTGATAAATTATTTTTAAAATTGTACTGTTTTTTTCTTTTCTTAAAAACGGTCAATGGTTTTGACAAAATTGAATTTGACATGAATGTGAAGAAATATTTAATCGTTTTCAAGAAGAAAATTCAAAGATTATTAAAAATCATATATTTGATATGCTCAAAAGTAGCATTTTCTAAGCCTACATCCTTTCACACTACAGTTGCAGAAATAAAATCATAAATTAACCTTGTCTGTTTATTTTACAGGCGTGACGTCGAAAATGCCAAACTATTCGTCAAAGCTCTTTGCACTGTGACTTTAAACGGCCAGTACGAAGTTAGTGGTCGAATTTTGATTCTACCAATTGAAGGCAAAGGAAAAATACACGTAGTACTCAGTAAGTACCTACCAATTTACAGTGGGGTACCGAGTTAAAGGGCTTCGCAGAATGAGGTACGGTGAGGTAGGAGGGAACGTCATACGTAGAGTCCCAGGCTCTTAGAATCCAATTCGAGTCTAAGAGAAAACTTCGGATATATTGATGAGACACACGAATCTAATATTACTGTATTCTTAAAACTTTTTAAAATTATCGAAATTAAGACAAAGTTCAACACCAACGCAAAGTAAGCCTTACCTCATTGTCTTATATTCATTTATTGATTGTCCACGTCAATACTATATGACTTTATCTTAAAATATTGTAACAATAATGCGAATGAATTACACCCGTCTGGGCAGCGCGGGGAGTGTAGGCCAAATCCTCCGTCTGTCTCCGGCGGATGAGAGAGGGTTGTGCTCCTGCAGTGGAGATAAAAGTAACCTGATGATGAATGAATTAAAATATCTAGATTTTCACATATATTGTAGTTTTTATGGCGAATTATAATAAAAATAATTATGGCAGTATCATCAACAAATCTATCTTTAAAGCCATAGAAAATGCCTTTTTCATGTTTGTCTGTTTCTCAATAATTTCCCGAAGATTTTTAATTTATATTTTAAAGTAACATGCTTTATTTACTTCCCTTCGAAATAGACCGGTCATATGTGAAGGCTATATGAACCGGTCCCGTTTGAAATCTTCATGCTTCTATATTAAATATGAATACACTCTACCTTGAACGAGGTTTCTTCCGTAATTTATTCCGACTTCTGTCAGTGTCGGCAATGACCTTGTACTTACCGAGAAAAGTAGTAATTCTGGTTTAATATAGTCAAAGCCTTTTAAACGGTCAGCGTTATCTAATAAATAACCTAACATAAACTTCGCGTGTCTGTACATTCAAATTATTTACAAGAAATAATTTTTTGAGTCTAAGTATAAGTGAGTAATAGAACACATTAAGATGATTTTTAAAATTAAAAAATTTGTATGTTTATCTGGTTGTCGGTATATCTGTTAGGTAGTACACGCATCATGTTAGAACTATTAAACCGAATCTGATTGAGCAATATAGGGCAACAAAATATAGGGCTTAATCTGGAGTACCATTTAGTAGCAATTTTATCGGCAATATAGGGCAACAAAATATAGGGCTTAATCTGGAGTACCATTTAGTAGCAATTTTATCGCAGTCGACTTACTCAATCAAAGGTTATGCGAATTTATAGATTTCAAAAACTCATTCAAAGAAGTTATACTTAATGCTCGGCGGTATTCAGATAGCGATGAGTTAGGAGTACGCTGGCGGTGGCAGTGGTAGTTGGAGGGTGCGGAGGGGTGGTAGGAGCGGTATCAAGAACGAGAGCAGAGCGGGAGTGGGTTGAAAAGGGAAAAGGGAAGCGAAAGGGGAGAGGGAAGGGGATTATCGCTAAATTATATATAAAAAAATTACTGTATGATTACAGTAATTCGCGTGGATACACGAGCGGAGCCGCTGGCACAGATAGTTTACGATACAAACGTTATTGATAAGGAATCAAAATCAACATATCAATTCAAAGAAACAGGTTTACTTTTAAAATACAGGCTTGATCGTGACCTGACCACAATGACCTTATCAAACGGTTACCATAATATTGGATGTTGCAGCTAGCAGAGAAACAAATAAAAATTGGGCGAAGTGCGAGTCGGGCTCGCACATTCTAATAAAAAAAAACCAGACATGCGTGACGTGGGCAGCACAATAAATGAGTTTGTAAATTGGTGCGATACATTATAAATTTCAAATATCGTTAATAAATAATTATTACAAAAATTCACATTCTCGCATAACTTATAATATACATTTCTCACTGGCATACTTCTGGACAAAATCAGGCGAAAAGGGAAGAAGAAAGAAGCTGTAGCGTCCTCAGGAATCGGGCTAACTTATGGTGGAGCTCATCCATGCTCCTCAAAGTCATAGAGGGGCGATTACCGAACAACAACTTTCATGTGGTTTTATAATTTAAACATAATAATTTCTGATGTTAAGTTGTCCACGCGAAGTCGCGGGCAACAGCTAGTTTCCAGTATTAGTTGCATACACGAGACTTGCACGCGAGTAGTTTTTACTTACCTTTGTCTGAACGTTTTAAAGGTAATTAAAAAAAAACGAGTGTAAAACCCGTGTATTTGTATAGTAAATAATATGTACATAGTACAAAAGTCTTAAATGTACTTAATATTATTACTAGGTGGTAATACAGTGTGATAATGAGAGTTATTTTTTAGACAAACTATTCATTGATGTGGAAGCTAACCTCGGCGAGAAAGTCAAAGATGGCGTCAACCATTGGGACGTCAAAAGCTGGAAGCACTCCTTTGAACTGAGAGACAAAGCTGAAATTGACTTACAGGGCCTTTTCAATGGAAACGAAAATTTAGGTTTGTATAATTACTTTATTAGAAAATACACGTTTAAAAATTTAGATATCTAGTTGCTCAAAAAAATTAGGAAACAATGTTATGTATATAAGTAGTAGAGAGGGAATGTTTAGTAGGCGGTCGTCACCTTAAATTGACCGTATTATACAATCACGAGTTAATACGAATGATAAAGAAAGATACGAATGGTACACGGTGATTCAAATTATTATTTGATTAGTTTTGTGATTTTCTGGTAACTCTAACATCGAAATTCGAACATGAAATTCTAAAATGATAGACATGAAAAAACATGTTTTTTCAACTTTACAGAAATAAATTTCCTTTCTAAAAAGACTGCAAGCAGATAAAACAAAAGCTGTGTAACACATAAATTGTAAAATGATGTTTAATGATTTGATAATAAACGTCGTAATTGCACATCTAAACCCCATGACCCAACACATATCTGTTACTCTCATAGTTGACTGACTAATCTTTGAGAGTAACAAAGAAAAATCTATAATACCAGCACATGGCTTAGATCTTTATATTTTGCATTTTGGGTTACTTCAGTATTCTATTGTTCTGCTTATATATAGGTATATATTGACAGTAAGAACTATAATTTAGAATAATGTTGTTTTAAGTGCTGTGGATTTGTACAAAATAAATAAAATTAAAACCAAAAAATATGAGATCAGTAAAAAAAATGCTTTTATATTACAGCTAGCGCTGTCCGTGGCCTGCTGACCACCAATGCTAACGACATCATCAACGAGGTTGGGCCAGCCATCATCAAATCCTTCCTCACTAAAGTGGTCAAGAACGTTGACCGCTTGTTCCATAGAGTACCAGCCGAAGAATTGTCAATAGACTAAAGTTCCTACTACAATAAACGTCTCGGATTAGTGCATATTTAGATAGTTGTTTTATTCCCTAATTAAATGCCAACAGGCACTACAGTGGCATCACAGATTATTATTAATATGTGGGAAATCTAAGTTACTGTCTCGCCTGGCCAAAAAATGGCCGGACGGACTTCCTCCGGCTGAGGAGTCCAAGCGGCCGGAGGTTAGGGCGATAGAGAGAGAAACCGACGGACAATCCGGGCGGTGTCCAGCAGCACCGCCTTCTGCATCACCGTCGGAAGCGAGCCCACGCGGAGTTCCAACTGTCTCAGGTGGTCAGCGAGGCATTATTATTATTATTATATATTCTTTATTGCACACATTTTAAAAGTAAATACAGTTACAAATTTTGCATACAAAGGCGAGCTTATCTCTAAAAGAGATCTCTTCCAGCCAACCTTACAGGGTGTGAGACAAGGCACTAAGAGCGAGGGGGCAAAAAGTGCATAATATACTACATAATAACTAAATACTGGAACTACTTTACTCACACACACATATATATATATATTACATATAGTAAATAAATATACATAAATACATACATATCATATTATACTGATTATATTCATATTATTATATCAGATTCATATAGTTTAAAACTTAAAAGAGAAAAATATGTACGTTATTGTGTAGTAGCTTATTAAAAGTGACCAGTATAATAAATGAATTGGTGAACCATAAGGCACATAATAAATTTCAAATATCGAATTTCTCTTTTATACGAACAAATGAACACTACATGTAAATTTTTCTCTCTTAAGTTTTTTACCTATGCATATCAATCCCACTGTCGTACAACAGAAGTTGGGCGCCACGCGGTTTCTTTAGGTATGTATGTATGTAAACGCTTTATTATACCAAAATTAACAGCAACAATACCAAACAAAAAAGTAAAGTACAAAGGTATTAAATTTTCCTTCACCCATAAATATGCGGTACGAGTAGATGCATTAATATTTTAGTTTTAAAAATGTATATATCTTTATGGCGTGGGTATGTAGCTTAAATCTTATGAAGGTAAGACGAGTGCTCTACTAGGTACAATTATGATAAAAAAGGTTTCAAGACCTAAATTAGTATTCTAAATTAGCACATAAAACAAAATAGTGTGATTGGAAGGAAATACACGTACTTATCAATAAATATTGGTATTGAATCCAAAACAAATATGAAACATCATAAAGGTTATATTAAAAAACCGAAGTTCGACTGCACTTCACATCGTGCAGTAAATTGTATTATCTTCCCATAAAACCGTCATCGGTGACTAAACACTGCGTTGGTATATCATAATAAACCGTAAAAGAACAATTATAAAGGAACTTCACACGCGGCTAAAGCATATAAAAATGTCAACGCTGTTGTGAGTATTCGAAACATATGGTTGGAAATGTCATTTGTGTGTATTTAAAGACAAAGGGGAGCGGCTGATATTAGATTTTATGGATAATAAAAATACATAGAAAAGGATTCATCATTTCTAACTGAAATCAACAGTTATGATATAATAAGTCTAAACTAAGGAAAACAATGTTAAAAATAATTCCATAATCTATATAATTTCATAAGGCAAAGCAGACGAAGTGAATGCTGGTGATATGAAAATCAAGTTAGATAGAAAACAGTAGGCCAATGTAATTAGAATTTGGTTTGAAAACCGCAGGCCAGCAGATTCACTTATTTGCATTTGTAATGCATATTTTATAGAAGAAAATTAGGAAAGAAAGTGAAATTGTTGACGAGTAACATAAACCATGTTTCAAAGAGAGCACCATAAGTTTAGTAAACGCAACATTAAAGTACTTATTAACATACAAGAACTTCTCTCCCACATACATCACCATAATGTACTTCATGAACCCTCAAATTCACCAAAATTACTAGAGCCGAATCAACTTAAGCGTAACTAACTGCCAATCAATAACAAACTGATTTATCCCCTTGGGGTTCGGTATCATTCAAAAAAATCTATGTCGTGTTTAGACCGTGGCCTCACTTACAACGAGAACATTAGTGTTATGGTACGGAGTATTATTAAATATTCTAAGGTTAAGACGCAAACATGAAACGTCAAAATTGAAGCAATCGAATAAAAACGAATTAATCTATTCTTTTACTGAAATTATAAAATAATCAAATTAAATAAAGTCTACGTGTGTTTCTCTACTAAAACCATGGTTTCTTCAGAAATTATGATGTATAGATATGAAAATGATAAGAAAATTCGCATTGATGTTACGAAACGGATATATTATTGTAATGTATTAGATTGTATTAGAATACTTGCAGACCATGCTTATCTAGGGGTAGTAGCTTCAATAACTAAAAACGTATTAATTGCTTTTTTGACTTCAATGACTTCAAACTTTACGATCAAAAGTTTGCACCGTAAAAAGAAAAGTAAATAAGATCACTCTAGATTTATACATCAACATGTCCCATTGTAGGATACTTACACAAACTTACTACACTTACACTCCTTAGAATTGCTTCTCCAATTGTTCCATTGAAATAAAGACCCTGCAATCCCCATTTTTTCTGCCTTGAAGCAATTTTTATATTTGTAAATAGGTATCTAGTTCGTATTGTATTTAATCCTACTTTCAGATCTATGTAAGCATTGCTATAAAGTCGACCTCATTATATTTATAATAAGTATGAATGTTTGTACCCAAGTCATGGATATTTATATATTTATTTAAGTATGTCTATCCGTTATCTAGTAACCATACCACAGGATTTGCCTAGTTTGGGACTGGATAATTGATGTGAATGTCTGAGATATTTATTTTATTTATTTATTTGTCATGCAGAAAACTAAAACAATTGTTGGTTTCCTTGTCATTCAAACTTCAATCATAATTCAGAAGCATTGCGATTAAATCTATAATCAATAATATTTTTTGTCCAAAGCATCCTCTATTAGGATTGAATAAATTTCTTGATAAAACTTCTCAACTTAAAAACTGTTCATAATTGATTTTACTTATTCCTTTAACAACATAACATTATCTCACTTGCTCTCGCTCGGACACGAAACCCAACTTTACTACTTTCTCGGTACATTTGTAAAACTACAAACGTTTTGCGGCCATCTTGTGTTATCGCGGAGGGATGTAGAGACACGTGCCATAACCATTTGCGTGACGTCACCCCGAATTCGATCTTGTAAAGACTAACGAATGAGTTGAGGTTTGCAAGGGGACTTGTTTGACTTTAGAGGGGTACTGACGGATAATAGTTATATACAATCAAAATGTCACAAAACGCAAGAAGATAACATTTAAAACGGAAAATTGTATTAACATCGTAGGTTTAAAAGTATCTTTATGAAATTTTCTATAAAAAAAATGTTCGCCTAATGAACAAGCTAAGCTACACAATCCATATTGGAACTTTCCATCAACAGATATTTAAATAAGAACGTTTTTAATTAACCACTCGACGCCGGTTAGTGACTAACAAATTTTTTATACAACCGTTTGATGTAATTTAGAGGATCCAAATGCTTTGCAACTAGCTAATCCGATGATAGATAAAGCTAATTGAACTTAAGTGATGAACAAAAAAATATAAGCAAGAAACTGTTGAGTACATTACGAAAAAAACTTGAAGTTGTTCAATCCTTTTGTATCATTCTTTTTAATTAAGGAAGAAATACTCTAGCGAATGCCTTTGTTTAAAGATGTGTATCATTACTTACTTAAGTTTTTGAATAGTTAGTGTATAATGTGGATCATGGTAAAGATGACAGAATACTAATTACATTTGGTTTTGTTTTCTAATAAATTGGACACGATGTTTTAATGGGACTAATGACTTTTGCTTATCCTTTTGTAATCAAGATAACGCTAGGCAAGTCTGTGGTTCAGATATATCCTAAGGGCTGACTATGCTCTACGTGTCCGGTTTCAAAATGCTTTTAGGGTGCTCAATGCTGCGGCTGCCGCGCTTCTACACTGCATCGGTAATGTTCACGCTTCGACGCCGTCTGGCGCAAGAAAACTGCCTCACTGCTAAGCCGAGTACACTAGACCAGCAATCAGCATCCTGAAAATGATAAATGATTGGAGTGTCCTCTGGTGTGGATACTCACTCAGAAGATTAAATCACTTTTAGTTATTAAACACTACATTAGTTCAAGCGTCTATTAATGCTCTGTGGTTTTTGTAATTAAATAAAATAATAATGGTTAAATTTGATAGAAAAAACATTAAGTCGATATTGGATATATTTATTATTTATTTTTGTATATATTTATTTATGTAAGGGAGAATTTCATAACAGTACTTTCAGTAAGTACCTCTTTTGTATTTCTGTACTACATAAGGTCACCAATAGTTTGTGTTATTTAAAAAATAACCAAATAATTCATACATGAAATATAATATAATAAGATATTTATAAATAATTTTTGCATATGGGCAGCACAATATTTGATCAATAAATGTTTTTGCAGTCTAAGGAATTGCTGGTCAGTCTTACTACTTACTTATTTTGGTGGGTACATCACTAGCTTAATAGCAATAGTGTACGTATACCACTAATTTCAGTTTGCTATCTTGTCTTCCTCTACGATTTAGGTCTATTTCTAAGCGTATGTGTAGTTTCGATATTACTTATTTCTACTTTACTTCACTAATTTATAATTTATGTGTCAGAATATTGACTAGAGTCATAAATTTAAAATACTTTAATACAACTAGCCGCCCCAGAAACAAACTGTATTTTAATATTACAGCACAAAGACGAAACTGCCACGTTCTGCATTAATTTCCAACTTGTAATTGTCGGTTGTTACAGTTACAACATTTTGCATTTCGCATGCATTAGCACGAAAGCAGTTATTAAATTTGCTTGGTGTAGTGTCCAACGTTTTCGGCCGAAAACCACATCATCGGCATAACCTTAAATATTTAGAAATCATATAAGATAGGTAGGTACGCGTAGTTTTGAAATTATTTTCCTATCTATTATGATTACATTACTTTAGAAATTTAATATAATTTCATTCATCAGACAAACGGATATTTGAAAACGAAAGCACAGCACAGTTTATCACAGTAAAGTCAAAAGATGAACAGACAAGTATGTGTAAATAGAAATGTGGCAATGGCTGTCAAACCAAGAAAATAAAAATAAACCCTAGCTACTGAAACTAAGTAGGTATCACAGACACTATTCAAAGTCTAATTCATATTGTAACATCGACATTAGCTTCTTCGACGAAGTCGAAGTTTGTCATCGTCTTCGGTCTAAAACTGCGTCTGTGTGACCAAAAGTCGGACACTATTCATAACATTAATCATGAAAATTTGTATACAGAGCAGCCAACATAATAATTGAAGAGTAAACATTGCTTGTCACGTAATTTGACGTGATGTTTATGCATTACATTAAATTTCTAAATTCCATAGCTGGGAAATTATACAGTTATACCTACTTTGTATGTCAACTATATTTAAGAAAGGGGAAAAAATTGCAAAAAAGGAAATTGAATGAAAATTATTACATTTACTAAATGTGCAAATTATTCCTAATACTAATTTTTTATTTCACTTACTTTCCTAATGCGCAAGATTTTTTTCCAATCTCATTTTTTTATCAATCACAAAACATATTTTGCATGCAGTAAAATATTGCTTTCTCTATTTTTAAAAAACCCTAAATGAAATAATTCACATGACAACGAAAAGCCTCTCCCATTATCACTAATTAATAAACATCACATCACCTAGCTGCGTGTGTTGAAGGGAAATTAAAAAAAAAAAACAATTCTGCAAACAGCTAAATAACGAGGGTTATTCGAATGTAAAGAGATTTGGCGCAAGTTAAAAGTGCTTTTCTAAACAAAAAATCACTCTGAAGTCTTTTTTATTTTAAAGCATTTAGCAAAAATTGTAGTGACAGATAATGTAGCTTATATGTAAACACAGAAAACTAATCATAGGTAAGTATCACATATAGATTATCCAAAGGCTATATTCATAGTGAACGCAGGATACCCAAAACAAAACTGAACAAGAATTATCTCTTTGCAGGAAACCGAAAAAACGATATTGCAAAAAGTAATTAGGTGGTAACTTAAGTAACTTCTAACCAATTGCTTTTGGGTGTAGTACCTGACACACAGCCACAACTCCACTTTGATGCACCAGTTTTAAAACCCCTTAAGTTCATTTTGACGTTTCGAGATAAACGTAAAATAATATTCATATATGGTCCCAAATGAAACTATTTATCGAAAATGTATCAAAAATTAGTTCAAAACCTTCTTTCTTATTTAAGAAAAAAATGTCTTATTGAGACTAAACTACTTCAGACCGAAGCTCAAAATTGGCAAAAACTTGACTTAAGGATTAATAAAACGAAGTTGAAGTCACGTTATAAGCCGCTTGAGACCTAGAACAGAATGATCTGAGGATTCGGAGATTTGACACATCTATATACATACATATAATAAAAGAGTAGAAAAAACAAAAGAAAAGCGAATCTGTACATTAAAGTTAAAAAAAAATTTCACTGCCCGGACGTTACTGAAGACCAGTAGAGTCCAAAAATATAATTTAAAAAATTCTTATCTGTCTGTATGTATGTATGTATGTACGGGCTAATCTTGGAAACTGCTGAACAGAATTTGACGGCGTTTTCACTGTTTAATAGCTTTGAGTTCGGGCCTCATACTGGTATAAGTCATATCTCAATAAAATGTCAGGATACTGATATACAAGTTGACCTCTAATTTCATATCATTTGTATGAAAGTGTAGTTCAACATTACTGGTCGTTGCAAGAACTTGACAGAAAGTGACAGATGTTTTAAAGCTCATTTATAGATTTATTTTAGCTGATGTATTTCAGGTATTTCCACAAGTCTCGATACAAAAAGTTCGCTATTCGATAATTAGTGGCCCTGTATTAGACCGGTGATCGTCGACAATGTCAATATCGAAGCTGTTCAGGAGTACGTCTGCCTAGGACAGACAATATAGTTGGGTAGGATCAATTTCAAAAGCTGACAGAAGAATCCAGTTAGGGTGGGCAGAATTCGGAAAACTGCGTCAAGGCTTTACGTCACCTATTCCACAATGTTTAAAGACAAAAATCTTTAATCAGTGCGTCCTGCCTGTCATGATTATAGCGCGGAGACGTGGACACTGATGGTGGGCCTGATCCACAAGATTCAAGTGGCTCTGCGAGCTCTATAGAGAGGGCAATGCTCGGGGTCTCTATGAGGGATATGATTCGTAATGAGGAGATCCTATGAATAACGAAGGTGACCGACATAGCCGAAAGAATTAGTAAGCTGAAATGGCAGGTCACATCTGTCGTAGTACCGAACGGCCGTTGGGGCAGACGGGTTCTAGAGTGGGACGCGACGTCCCACGCGCAGGGTGGGACGCCCTGCCGCCAGGTGTATGGACGACCTGAAGATGGTGGCCGGAAGCGGCTGGATCTGTAGGGCGTTGTGGCATTCATTGGGGAAGGCATGTTCAGCAGTTTGACAGACATTTTGTTGTACAGTTAATTGGATATGCAACATAGGAAGGGAAAGGAGAGGAAGGAAGTCGGATGGAAAAGAATAGAGGGATTAGGGTAAGAGAGGAAAGATGAGGGGGCAGTGGTAAATAAAGGGTGTAGGAAGGGGTGGGTTAAGGGAAGGGGGAGAGGTAGGAGTGGGGAGAGGGAAGGGGTGGGGGAAAGGGTTTTCAACGTTGTGGGAAGGGGATGGACAATGAAAAAAAGAAAGGGTATGGAAAGGACAAATTGGAGGAGGGGGGGTAAGGAAATATCACCTAATTTGCACAATATTAAAATATTTTTTTTTATTGATTATATGATAATCTTTTAATTCATGATAAATGTAAATGTCAACTTTATTTTAAAAAAAAAGCGGCCAAGTGCGAGGCCGACTCGCCCATGAAGGGTTCCGTAGCAGCAAGTAACATAATATAAAAGTTATTGTAGTTCGTTGTAAGTTTGATCGATGTTTTAATAATAGTATTGTGGTTTACGATTTATGACGTATTAAAAAAAACTACTTACTAGATCTCTTTCAAACCAATTTTCGGTGGAAGTTTGCATGGCAATGTACATCATATATTTTTTTAGTTTTATCATTCTCTTACAGGGGGGGGGACACATTTTACCACTTTGGAAGTGTCTCTCGCGCAAACTATTCAGTTTAGAAAAAAATGATATTAGAAACCTCAATATAATTTTTTAAGACCTATCCACACGGGTTTAATGAAAAAAAAAATTTAGTTTCAGTTCTAAGTATGGGGAACCCCCAAAATTTAATGTTTTTTTTCTATTTTTGTGTGAAAATCTTAATGCGGTTCACAGAATACATCCACTTACCAAGTTTCAATAGTAAGTTCTTATAGTTTCGGAAAAAAGGGGCTGTGACATACGGACGGACAGACAGACATGACGAATCCATAAGGGTTCCGTTTTTTGCCATTTGGCTATTTAAACCTAAAAAACAGTGGTCCGAAACCGCCGCCGGAACGCTAATTTTTACCCGACTTCAAAAAATGAGGTTCTCAATTGGATAGTATGTTTTTTTATGTATATTAATATTTTTAATGCATAACCAGATTAATAGATTTCTTTTAGGATTTAGTAACACGTAATACATAAGAATGTGTAATGTTAAGTTGTCCACGCGGACGAAGTCGCGGGCAACAGCTAGTCTAATAAATAAAATCGTTAACTTCGCGTGTCTGATGTACATGGAAGATATTTGCAAAAAAAAATTTGGGGCGTCTAAGGATAAGCAACAGAATACATTTCGATCATTTTTGAAATTTTTGTCTGTTTGTCTGTGAGTTTGTGCACGCATCACTTAAAAACTACTGAACGGATTTTGATGAACTTTTTCAGAAACATGGGGCTTAACTCAACTTAACATTTAGTCTCTATTTCATCGCAATCGATTCACTCAATCATAAGTTGTGGATATTTTTAGTTTTCAAATACATTAGTAGGTAAGGTTAGTATGCAATATATTGAACATATTTCCGTACTATTCAGATTGCGATGAGTTTGGACTATATTTTGAAGCTGGTAGTGGGAATGGGAGTGGGAGTTAGAGTGGGAGTGGGAGTGGTAGTGGGCGGGTGCGTTGGCGTGGGCTTGGGCAAGGGCGTGGGCGTGAGCGTGGGCGCGGGCGTGGGCGCGGGCGTGGGCGTGGGCGTGGCCGTGGGTGCGGGAGTGGGGGCTGGTGGGGGGGCGGGTGGGGGCGGAGGCGGAGGCAAGCAGGAGCAGCAGCGGGAGCGAGAGCGGGAGCGGAAGCGGAAGCGGAAGCGGAAGCGGGAGCGGAAGCAGGAGCGGGAATGGGAATGAGAGCGGATTCTGTAGTTCATGCGAGCGGAGCCGCGGGCACAGCTGGTATCATCGTCATTGTGTTAAATTGTTAAAGACGCCCTTTCGATTTCTGTTTTTCACGATATCTCTGAAGACACTTACTTAGTGGAACTAAGTCACACATTAATTTAAAAGTTTATTTATCTGCTTGCACGCTCGCTCACTCACTCAAGCGCTTTTTTTCTGCGTGATACTCGCTATGAGCTCTCAATTTATATACACTCGCTCATCGCTTTTGTCTTGCATATCTTAATATGAAAATAGGAATGTAATGAAAAAACATAGTCGCTTTTAGGCCTTTGTTTCTGTGCTCGAAGTGAACGGAAGGGAGCAATTAGGTGTTTTGCTTCACAGCGAGGGCGTTGCTACGCGCCCTAAGCTTTACTACTCACTCCTGTCATGTTTCATATTGTTTGTACTCAAGATTGCAAAACTATGATGGATGGCGTAAGTATATGGACATTGACATTTATACTTCGAACTTCATGTTTAATGACATTGAAATTACTGAGAATAATAATGACAGTTCCTCAGAATGGTCGATAGTTTATCTACTTGCTCTTGCTACAAGCTCGGAGTCTCGGATTCGAATCCCACCCAGTGCAAACTTTTGTTTAATGAGCATGTGTGCCTTGTCCGGATTTAATTTATATATGTATATATGTGTGTATGTATGAATGTACAAGTATATCAGCTGTTTGATACCCATAGCACAATATCTGATTAGTTTGGAAGCAGAAGGCCGTTTGTGAGATGTCCCCACATCTCACAAACATACACATGCCTCCTGTCTGCGCTCTCGCGGGCTCCCAACGTAGACGTGAAAACAGTAGAAGTTATATTGTGTCTCGTTTGGTGCCCGCGAAGCGTTATAATTTGTCGATGTAAAGAATATGAAAGAATAGAAGGTGATTCAGGCTGCAGTTTCTTATATGAACTCCGGCCGGACAAGGGAGATTATAAATATAAGTTCATGTTATCTAGGTGCCTGTGTTCGTATGGTGTTACTTCTGAACCACAATTCGATCTAATGTCTGTTAGTACAATACAATACTCTTTATTTCACAAGGTAAATTTTTTTGCAAGCATTTAAATTGTCTTATCGCTTTAAACGATTTCTTCCAGGCAACCTTTGGGTAGAAGATATTATGCCAGAGAAAAATATACGTTGTGCAGTTTTGGAAATTTGAATGGTAAATATTAAGTTTACATATATACAACAAATAAATATATACATACATAATTATATCTACGTCTGTTATAGTTAATGCAGACGTTTGTAGCACTTCATCTTATAATGCTTCTTTTCACTTCTTATTATACTATTTTTATTTAGGCAATGTATTAAGACCACCGCTAGTTTATTGATTAAAAAGTAAAAATTGATATTATTATATTATTATTATTATTACAGGTCATCAGCTTCACAATCTGGCACTTGGCATTGATTGAACGCAGTTGCGCTTAAGCTGTGTTCACAATACCGTCTAGACACACTACATTTATGTGAACCCTTTTACAAATTGCTATAACTGAAAGCAAGTGGACTGATTACTCACTTTACACGAAGTAAATATTTATGTAGAAAATTATTTGTAATTCCGGTTATATACTATCATTTGCATCTCTCTTTAAATCCATTGACAAACCAAAATTTAAATACGAGTAATCCTATCCTACTAATATTATAAACGCGAAAGTTTGTAAATATGGATGGATGTTTGTTACTCTTTCACGTAAAAACGACAGAATGGATTTTAATGAAACTTACAATAATATAGCTTATACATCAGAATAACACATAGGCTACAATTTATAAAGATATTGTGTGAATTGTCCAAAATATCAAGTAAGTAGGAAAAAATCTACCATCTGCGAGCTATTCTGGCGTGCGCTGCCAAAACCGCTAGAGTTACACATATGTAATGTATGATGGAAATGTTTATCTTAAATAGTCCTACAAAAAAGCTACTCGAAATATATGTTTTATGTGACATCCATCCATACCTCATTTTTACTAAAACTTTGGGTGTCATACTCGTTATGAATATTCTTGACTTTATTATACTTGCTTCAAAACTTTTTTTATTTTAATACCTATAAGACAGATCACGAACAACTTATCTGGGTTTATTATATTTGTAAATATGATGTCGTTTTCTGAATTTCTTGTACATGTAATCCTACTCAGTGATCGGATAAATGCGGGTTGAGAACTTATCGCCATCACTGCATTGTAGAAAGAGGAACTTCTCGAAATCTTGTAACAGTATTAGGTAGTAGTTAACTACCCACAAGCATATTTTCCAGATAATAAGGCTTTGCTTGCGTCATGCATCGACCATTAAACAGCTTAAAAAATATACTAGGAGTATATTTATTGGTGAAGGTCTATGTCCAACAGTGGACGTCTAAGGGCTGATGATGATGATATTTATTAAGCTGCTTATTAAGTATTCTACAAACAAACAATGACATCAACTTGCTTAGGTGTACAGGCGGAAGGAACTGCGCGCTGATTGGCCCGGTAAAGGACACAATGCCATGATTGGTCGGAACTAAGATGACGTTGCACGCGGTCGCTCGCTGGTTCGTGTATAAGTCATATAAGTCTGATGTGATACCAGGGAGTGATCATCTTGTATGACGCGTCTATTAATTGGGATTATTAGGAACGAAAAGCGGGCGAAGGAAAGTCGCTTTGCGACATTGGATTGCGCAAAGTGGCGATACATCGTCTCTGCCTAACCTTCTGGGACCAAGGCGTGAGCATTATGTATGTATGTATTAGTCAATGGTGCCACAGTTACAGATGGTATAAAAATATAACACATTTTCCAGCCCCATCTGCACTCCAATGTGAACTGACCCCAGCGAACTTGACCCCTGGACATGTGCGAGCTTGGTGCCCCTGTTCGCCCATCAGCCTCGACCATAGATCACCGAACACGACCGCAGGTCGACGACCGGGTACCTTGTGCTTTCACCCAGTAACGGGTGATTTAAAGGCATTGTTATTAGATGATAGATGACGATTTGAATAAGTGCGTCATCTGAAATACTGATAGATAATAAACATTGGTGAAATGGTAAAAATCAAAACAAAAAAAAAAATATAAACAATTATGCATCGCTAGGAAACGCTGGTCAAGAAATACTGGGACGTATTTGAAGTTCCTGAAGGAGGTAGCTGATGACGGTATGTGGCATTTATTAGGATTATTATATTATATTTATTTCATTTCAAAGCACAAGACATTTTACAATGCGCCTATATCCAGCTGTGGATGTCACCAGGCAGTTATGATAAGATGATTTGAAGCTCACCAAACTTGCCGTGATACAAGTGTACAAATAAAATTGCACACAAATTAAGAATACCAATAAAAATAGGTACAAATTTTTGGCAAGTGTACAAAGGCGGCCTTATAGCTTAAAGCGATCTCTTCCAGGCAACCTTTCAGAAGGAAAATAAGAAAGACATAGCTATATATAATAATAAATAATATAGGTATTTATAATAAATATAAGCTTTATAGAAAAATAATAAATAAATATATTGCACGTATCAGATGGTGACTTATAATCAGTGTTACTTAAATTTGAAACTTTAAACTCTTATTATTCAAAAACGGATAGGAATTTTTACACAATTTTTTTTATATACATAACCTAGTTCTTTCGGTCATTTATGCAGCTGGTCTGTTTTATTGTACAGCCTGTATATAGCCCGCATACCCTAAATCCCTGCCGATTGCGGCCACTGCGACGATACGAAACACTTTGAAAGTGTATGGCGCCGCTTCCGAGGCTGTTTAGTATTGTCGCAGAGGAGCGCGTCGGCCGCGCTCGGTCGCGATGCTCAAACTGCACCTTAATTGTAAAGATGGTCTGTGCCTGTCAGTGGAAAATTAATAATAGTAACAATTAATTAAAGTAAATATGTGGGGACATTTCACACACGGCCACCTGATCCCAAACTAGGCAGAGCCTGTAATATGGGTATCAGACAGCTGATATAGGTATATACATAAAGACATAATATAATATATAAATAACATCCAGTCACAAGGCAAACACAAGTGCTCATCACACGAATGTTTGCCCTGGGCGGGATTCGAACCCGTGACCACGAGCTTCGCAGGCAGGTGTACTACCGACTAGGCTACGGGGCCGACCTCCTTGAACTTCTGATTTAAAGATGAAATGATTAAATTTGTGGCTACTAATGTCAATATATTTGGTTTTTATTCCCAAATATTTATTACTGTCTGATGCTGTGATCTTGGAAATTTCGTAAAAATATCAGTTGCATCTGATTCAATGAAAGTAGACACCTTGATCTGATCTTGTCAGATACCCACGGCTGAGAAGGTCATCTGATTTCGTCATTGGGAAAGCTTTTATTATAAATACTTTCGCCTATGTGAGAGCATAAAGGAGCACATCTCGAAATCTATTATAATAAGTGTGTAGCAAATGTTCTTATAAATATTTTATTGAAACATCAGGTTCTAAGGGTTGAGCTTACATACGCGCGCATACGCATTTTGGCGCCGCGCTCGCCTTCAACGACAAAATACCGATAAGAAAAGTCGCTGCGATCGCGCGTAATGGTGTGCGTCTTATGTAAAGGGCCCTACTGCACGCAGACGCGTGCGACCGCGACGGGCCGGCCGGCGGCCGTCTAATTCTGCTCGATGCTGGCGCTAGGATTTGAAACTATAACTAATTAGCTTGTTGTACAGATAATCTAGTTTGAGAGCCAGGCTACTGCTTGTAACAATATATCTACATTGATATATCTAGTATAAGGACGCAATTAAAAAAAGTTGTGTTTGTATTTGTATTAGGGTTGAACTCTGCCGCGCACCATTTTGCCGTGCTAAGTAGACACACGTTATACAAATGGCATGTTTTTGTTTGGAATACCGTACAAAACGCGTGATTTGTATGGGCAAAGAGCGGCGCCCTTTAGTGGAGTTTAACTTTGAGTATATAGTCGATCGAATCACGAATAGTCGTATCTGCTTTTTTACAACTGTAAACTTTTGATTAAAATTTAATTACTAAAGATTTTGAAAACTTTAGGCACTTAGGATGTAAATAAAAGTTTTTACATCTACCTAAATACATTTTTATTCAATGTCTCTACACTTGCCAACGCTGGGCTGATTTCACTAGGAAATCATATAGTACCATGAGGGTGCAATACAATGACGCATTTTGCACCCTCATGCGACTGCCGCGCTACTGCAGCGCGTCGAGCATGTTCGCCGAGGCGCGAGAGCCCGATTTATATGCTGTTATGAGAGCACGCGTGGCTTCCTTTTGGGAAAGGCTGTGACATGGATAGACCGATCTATAGGTACTGGCTAGACGTTCATCGGAGCGTGAACAGGAAATAGTCAATTTTGACTTATTGACCACCTACACATTTTGGTAAGCATTTTATGTCATGTTTTATTTTAATTGTAATTGTTTGTTTTATTTTTGTAATGTCTGTTCTATGCGTTTTAAATGCCTTTAATAAAAAAACATTATTTTTCAAATCGCACTACTGTAAAATTGTATAAAAAACGTATACGCTTCTTTGTCATTGGACCAACGGTAACAATCTTTTATTTTAACTCAAATAACTTAAGATTCGGTCAAAAAGCGGAAAACTAGTGCCCTTAAAAGCTTATTACATAATTGCTTATCTTAATCGCTCAGAAGGAAGGCTCAGGCGTTACACCATCGATCGCACTACATGTATGAAATATTTGTTTTGACAGGCGTCATTAACGCCGGTTAACTACCTGGAACTATCGTTAGCAGACCATTTGTTGTCCTTCGTAACTTATAAACGAGTAGACACTTTTCCCTGAGGGATACTTGTGTTCTAACGCATGGTTAGATGTTTCAACAAGCCCCATTACTTCTGTAGATTACTCAAATGATTCAGGAATTTTCTACGACGCCTGAGAATCGCCTAAGGTGTTTGCAATAGGTACCTGTTCTTGATGCTCTTCTGGTTGGACGTTGTATAATGGGTGACTTCTAATCAGCAAATTATTAGGAGTCAGCGAAGTTCGTTGAATCCATAAAGCAACACAGGAAAACAGTCGCCAAAGTCAGGCGTTCCCCTCCGCCAAAGATACAAGACCCCGATCATGCATAGTCATCATCATGTCAGCCCCTAGTCGTCCACTGCTGGACATAGACCTTCCCCAATGAACACCACCACACCTGGTCCTCCGCCCTCCGCATCCAGCCGCTACCGGCCCTTCTTCACGTCGTTATGCGGGGTATCAAAACGTAATTAATGTATGGATGTATTGTTCGATTTATTTATTACGTGTGTGTTTCGTAGCTACAGCATACAAGGACATCCCCGGCACTCCGTGCAATTATTTAATTACCTACACTATTACAGGATTACTAGCCTGTACGTACACGTTTGTGTACGCATAATAGGACTGGCTACACCCAGCGCACGAGCATAGACGATAGAGAGAGGCTGGGGTACTCCCACACTGGCGTTTCAAACTGTTGAAAACTGTTTTGTTTTGAAGCAAAATGTTGCAGCGTGTGTTTTGTTCAGGAATGTTGTCGATATAGTTTAATTTTAGTTTCTGCATGTTAGAGAATGTGTCTGAAATGTCTGCAAACGAATCGAAACGTTTTGATACATTTGTCTTTACACCGGATGTTGCTAAATGTTGAGAAACGTTTTTCAACATCGGTGTGAGAGCACCCTTATACGTCCATAACGTAAGTGCGTCTCTTCTCTCCTTCTTTCCTTATTTCTCATTCTCCTCTAACAGCCATTAGGTACATACCTTTTCGGCAACCTGTCGGTCAATCTGGCAGGAACGTCTCCACTCCACGAAAATCTAAGTTAAACACTATGTAAGCCCACACATGAGCTAATTAACCATTTATTGTTTGTTGATTGTCTCGATCCTTCGATCTCCGATAGCTCACCGATACTGATTGCTATAGGGCAATCTAATTGGCGCATTTCCCATACACGTAAGGTTACCAAACGTTAAGATTTATTCGGATTTGTTTATAAAGAAAACGTAGGACTTTGTGTTATTTGATTCACTTAATAAGTTTAATTTATTATCCGACTTATATATTTTTTTGCATAGTATTATAGATAACTAGCTGTTGCCAGCGATTTCGACCGCGTGGACAACTTAACATCACAAATTATTATGTATTTCCCGTAGGAATGGGATATTTTTTCGGAATAAAAACTATCCTTTGCCCTATTCCAGGACCTAAACTATAGGTATGCCAAGTTTCATCCCGATCCGACCAGTGGTTGAAGCGTGATTGAGTAACAAACATCCAAATATCCAAACTTTCGCATTTATAATATTAGTAGGATAGTATAGGATGTATCAGATATCAGTATTAGTAAAGTTACTATAGGCTGTAAGGTCATACGCCTCTGCTTTTGTAATGAACAAAAGTTATAAAACTGGCTGGTTCATTGATTTAAAAAATCTGAAGCGCGGCCAAATCTTTAGTACTCGGCAGAGTATCTTTTTATAGAAAAAAATTAATAATAATTTCCTACGAAGTTAGTTTTACGACGAAATCCCATCTAAAATATGCATTGTTACCTATTTTTCCCTTGCAACATTTCCAAGAATATTAACTAATGTTAAATATTACAACTATTAGGGAGCGAAATTAAATAGGCCGTGAGCGATAATTTTCTGTATTTTCTTTTTGACGTTAGTGACATGACATATATAAAACAAAACAGCAAATCATAAAAAAGGAGAACTAAACGGCCAGTTATCAACATGGTCCCTTTTTTTTTTACACTGGCAATCGCACCAGCTTCCGCACTGGGCGGCGAAGTAGGCCGTGGGAAGTGGTGACGTCTGCCACTCTTATTTCTCTATCTGGGCCGAGGAAAACTGCCGAAATCCTTCCACGTGGCCAAGTTCCTCTGGGCAGGTTGCCGTCGGCTATAAAAACCAAGTCGCCCACAGCAAGCCGAACGTTGTTACCACCAATTGTTCTGGGATTGAGGGAGGGCAGGTACTCCCGGACCCATCGACTCCAGAAGTGGTCGGCGAGGCACAATGCCTTTTTCCAATCCGTTCGTCCTACCAGGTCTTGGTCTGTTAAATGGTTTTCGGTCGCCCGACCGGAAGAGCTGCCGAGCAGGAAGTGGGCAGGCGTGAGCGCTTCGGGATCCTCAGGCTCGCAAGGCACATATGTTAACGGGCGAGAATTAATCACAGCTTCCGCTTCGGCTAACAACGTAGCAAAAATCTCTTCCTTCGGTGACCGTTCTGTGAGTGTAACCCTCAAAGCGGTTTTGACAGATCTAACTAGACGTTCCCAAGCGCCTCCCATCGAGGGGGCAGAAGGGGGAATAAATATCCAGCGTATGCCTGTATTAGTTGCAAATTCACCGACAGGGGGGCCATACATCTCAGTCAGAGTTCTGCTAGCGCCAACAAAAGCAGTACCGTTGTCACTTATAATCTCGTTGGGTGTTCCTCTTCGAGCCACAAAACGGCGAAGGCTCATGAGTGCTGAATCAGCGGAGAGACTATTTACTATCTCCAAGTGCACTGCGCGTGTGGTCATGCAAGTGTAGAGCGCCACATATCTCTTCTCAATTCTGCGGCCGATAGTAACATTTACGGGTCCAAAATAGTCGAGACCGACGGATGTGAAGGGACGCTTGTGATGATTAAGTCGTAGTTCAGGAAGGTCACCAACGGGTGGCACGAGTGGGATGGCTTTTCTAATCCGACAAAATTGGCAGGAGTGTGCTACTGCTCGCACCGTACTCCTAAGTTTCAAAATCCAAAACTTTTGCCACAACTCGTTGACAACCGTTTCATTGTTGGCATGAAGAAATCTTTTGTGGTAGTGGTGCACTAGAAGTCGTACGGCATGCTTCTTCCCGTCTAAAACTATTGGGGTCTTCATGGAAGAACTGATGCTGGAAGCGGCTCCTATACGACCTGATAGGCGAATGAGACCTTGTTCTCCGATGACAATCTTTGTTTTGACCAGCTTACTGTCCCGGGGTATGTGTGCTGCAGAGCGGAGTGACGATAGTTCTTCTGTGAAAGTGTCAGCTTGGCACTGGAGCAGGACATGAAGCTCGGCGTCTTCTAGTTCTTCTGCCGTTAGCAGAGGAAAAGTAGTGCGAATTGGAAAAGGGGCATTGTAAATGTTAGCTGTAGAAGGTCTATCATGCTGTGCAAAAGGCGCAAAATCTGCTGGAGCAGAGCCGCCGGGACGCGCGACAACAGCCGCTACGTCCACCGGGGCGGGCCTACTGGGATGCCCTTGCATATTAAATGGGATAGAGTTACCTGTCAGGTCTAATGTCGGTTCTGTATCTAGAGCCGAATCTAAAAGCCAACCTTTTACGGAATTTACGGAGGAACGGATGCTGCGGCGGCTGCCGATACTACTGGCGTGACGTTCCTCTTCCGCTTCTATTGCTGCCATTTCGGCGCGCAATTCCGCCTCAATCGCGGATTTTTCGATGTCAGCTACTTTCCTAGCATACTGTGCCTGTACAACAAGCATTCTCGCTCGTACTGTTGCTGACGATCGTGATGATGCTGATGAAGTCACTATAGAAAGATTGTCGTTACTACTCACGACACCACCAGTGGCTGGATGATCCTCATCCCTTGGTAGTTGCTGGCCACCGGGTACGCTCGACGATACTATATGCGCTGCAATCGGAGGCCGAACTTCCATAAAAGTCGAAGGCAACTGGGCCTCGGCTGCAGCAGATTTTTTTGAAGCAATTGCTTTTGCTGCTGCTCTGGTTTCCATTTTTACGAGCTCGAAAGGACCAATATATTAGGGAGCGAAATTAAATAGGCTGTGAGCGATAATTTTCTGTATTTTCTTTCTGACGTTAGTGACATGACATATATAAAACAAAACAGCAAATCATAAAAAAGGAGAACTAAACGGCCAGTTATCAACAACAACCTTATTTATTATTTTAGAAAACGGAACTTTTTTAGGTCTCACAAGTTGTGGTAACCCTGCATAGAACCGTCCTAAGTTAGAGATACGAATCGAATAGCGGTATCGAAATCAACATTAATTGTTCAATAAGATCGCACAGCCAAGAACACAAGAATATACAACCACCATCTCACACTTCTTACAACTCTTCTAAAGATTGATATAAGATAGAGCGAGCTGAGTGGATGGTTGTATGCCGGCGGTGCCGGATCGTCAACTCATCAACGCCTATAATACTCTACTAAATGAACTCGACAAAAAAAGAACCTATATCATGAAATGAATAGAGAAACATAACAAGTCGCTTTCAAAATAAAACATCGATTAAACTCCGATTCGTCATTTAATAACATTTGGGCAATTTTCTAATATTAAATTACGTTAACAGCACGTATCCAAACATGATATTCACTTTGAAATAAATGACATCGTAAATTGGAAGACGAGGTCTTTTAAGAGCTTATTTACACCTACATGGAAAATATTAATAGTATAACACTAGCTGTTGCCCGCGACTTCGTCCGCGTGGACAACTTAAAATCACAAATTATTGTATTTTCCCGTAGGAATGGGATGTTTTTGCGCTATGTCCTACTCCAGGACCTAACCTATATGTGTGCCGTACTCATCACCATCCGTTCAGTGGTTAAAGCGTGATTGAATAACAAACATCTAAACATCCAAATATCCAAATATCCAAACTTTCGCATTTATAATATTAGTAAGAAGTAAGATTGTATGTGTTATACATTCTGATAGCATAATGGGTCAAATTCTGAAAGAACAACGTTAAAATTTAAGAGCACTAAAATTGTTGCTATCCCTGTCACGCAGTATTGTGAAGATAAAGACGAAGTTGATTTTAGGGCTGTCAGATTTAAAATGTGTGCCTTCAGAATCGTGCCCTATATTTATTCAATTACAAGTTATAATTATCCTACTAATATGATAAACGCGAAAGTTTGTAAGTATGGATGGATGTTTGTTACTCTTTCACGTAAAAACTACTAAATGGATTTTAATGAAACTTTACAATAATATAGCTTATACATCAGAATAACACATAGGCTACATTTTATAAAGATACTAACTGTGCCCGCGGCTCCGCTCGCGTGGACTACACAATTTTCAACCTCACTACTCTCAATTCAACTCCGACGCCCAAGCAACCTTCACGTCCACTCCCACTCTAAATCCCCGGCCCCCTACCACTCCCACGCCCTCTACAGCTTCAAATGTAATCCTAACCTAACTCATCGCAATCCGAATTGCACCGAACATTATAATTATAATTCTACATTATTTTTAGGCTTTTTGTAAAAACTAATGAACCGATTTTGATGGTCGCGGGCAAAAGCTAGTAACGAAATATTATTGACAGGTCCGTAAATAATTATGTTCCTCATGGCTGCACTTACCAAAAATGGACAAGATAGAGGAACCGTTTGCTTCACGTAACTAGCTATGGGACGCGAGCAATAAAACCGGTATAGTTAGTGAGAGTAGATTAGATGTAAACGGGCTAAGCGTAGTATTTACTAACAGCTCATGCGATATATTCGGATAAGTTTGGCGTCTAACTATCGTAGTTAGATACCAAACTCTCACCAGAATATGACACATATCCCGTTGGGAGTTATAATATGGATTTGTAGTTCGACGGATATTTCTATCAAGATATCCGTGACTCTGCCGTACAGACGTAATTTTGCCACAGACACAAACAAAACCCAATATCTCGAAAATGGTAAGGGTTTGAGATCTGAATTTTGGACATGTGGAGCACAATTGAAATAGACTGCGGTACATATTTTGAACTTTTACAGAATTTTGATATGTTTTGTAGTTTCGTAGACGTCTTTTTGGCAGAGCCACCAATAGAGCCCTACAACTTTTAAACGGCTGAAGCAAAAATTCTAATTTTCGAGTACAAAATAGTTAATTCAGTAATTTTTTTCTGAAAGTCAGATTTCGAATCAGTCCGTGGCTCTGCCAAAATGACGTAAGGTTCAGTTACCTTAACCTAACAGTGGACTGTCACTGGTTATAAAGATGACAATGATGCCCATATAAAAACACAGAATGGACACATATTATATAAGTAATTCTTATTAAAACCATCACAATCGCTGTGCGAAATGCGAAACTAAAATGGTAAACAACTTCCTTGACCGATGTACCTACAAAGCATTTATTGTTAAGCTTCAACGAATGCAAATAGAAAACTAATGACTCGCTACGTAATGACGCGTGTTGGCGTGGCATATGCATGCATGCACAATGCATGGCAGTTTGCAAGTTTGCGGCAATCACTTACGCTCGTGTAACTGATTGCATGCAGCACGGCACACGCTCCTAATGACCGTTCATTTATTTCTAGGTGCTTGTGGGAGGCGATATTCATATCGCTGTCTTGCTTTTGCATAATACCTGTCAAGTGCAGGATCAGTATTTCATCGCAGCTCTAACACTTGATCTTCCTTGTAAGGTGCAAGCAACGGCCCGCGCCGGAGCTGCTCGATACGGGCGCTATCCCAACGTGGTTTGTATAGGTAAAGTGCGGCACACTATAGTCGGGTTCAACCCTTATCATTGGCCGCCATTGCACACTAGACTCATCCTTCCATGTTACATTTTTATAATTTTTATAGGTACGTGCATAATAATGAATATTTTGATTAAGATTTGATAATTCTCGCCTACCTTTGTTTACTATGTATTAATTTATAAAAATGCGTCTGTCTATTGGTACATAACTTAACAACTACTCTACATACTTAGATGCAGTCATCAGTGTTGCTTAGAGCAGCTCTTGAGAAAGGTTTCATGTGTGAATTATCAACATATAACAAAGCAACTCATTTATGCAGCACTATCTCTAGTGCAACAAGGTCACTATCAGAACTTTAAGGAGAGCAGCGGCAGTCAAAAGCTAGTGATTAGCCTAACCAGCTGAACTGTTCTGTACTAGCTAACCTGAACCTACAAGCTAGCAAAAGCCTATTCTTTCAACATAGTAACGCATTTAACATACTCTAAAAGAGTGGGGGGTTCCATAAATTTATTTGTTGTTTTCCTGGAAGGAAAAAAATCATTTCTGGGGTAGAAATGATTTTTTTCCTCAAATTTCCATAATTATCACCCGACACATATCTTTCGGAATAAAAGTTTTGCCATGAAGGCAGCCTAAAAAATTTCAGTGCGTAACTATTTATTGATTGCCACTAATGAAAGTACATCATTGTTTTCGCCATCATATCATATCTATAATACTTCAAGACCTCCACAATATATTGTTAAATATAACACCTCGAATCACGTGATAATCATGCTTATGTAGGGAAGACTTAAGACTCATAAAACTGCAAATCCTTATCAACCCCAGCCATTTATAAGCAAGTATCATGGAATGACGTATCGTGTGGGGTAAGTTTATATTCTAGGGGTTACTTTATAAGGGGTAAGTAATGACTTAGAAGCTGCGTGAGCATCTTATATCTTATCTTGTAACAAAGATATGAGATAAATGCAGTATTATGCAGTTGTTTCAATTGAATGAGGATAGAATTATAAAATTAGGTATATTTACCTACGAGATTTTCTTTTTGTACCATAGATTTTATACCATTGTGAATGTTGAAATGAATAAATAAAGTTGTTGAAAAGTTGTCAAGATTTAGACATATTGGAAAAATAGCAAATATGGCTACCAATGTATCAATGTACCATTTTTATATCAATTAGGTATTTATTCATAAACAAAAAGCGTCTCGAAGTCTTTTAATGTCAACATCGGCCTTCTCACTAATTTCAGATCGCTTACGACGACCGAGATTTAGCTTTTATAATCTGTGTAATAAATAACTAAATTGAATTTAATAAAAAAATCATAAGGTAATTTACTCAGCACTTAAATTTCCCTTTATTCCTAAATCAATTACGAACACAGCTAAGCTTATAAATTGCGAAGGGAACGTATTTAGGGCTTATTAGATATGATTAATGCCGCTTCTTGGTGGTACCGAAGATGTACCCGGCTTTAAGTCAAGTTATAATTTATTTGACCAATGCATCATGCAACTGCTGAACGCATTAAAATATTTTCCCGACATTACTGATACATTTAGTAAAACTGTGAATGTATGAATGTTTGCAATATTTTGAGTTTAGACAATAATTGGATCATGTAGCTGATTGTCAAAAATTTATCAAAAAGAATTCTAAAACAGACAAAAAAAATTACGAAACGTAGGAAATTGTGTAACATGTAGAAAATCTTTCAAAATCTTTCACAATGTATTTTTTGATGTACTACTCTGTCAAGAAAGTACCGGGAAAAGATCAATAGTACACAAAATGTTAATTATTCATCCAACTTTATTTCATCCCCTTCAAAGCGACACACTTACGCCAACGAATAATCCAATCATCAAAACATTTTTGAAACGCTTTTTCCGGAATTGAGTACAGTATACATCATATTATGCAGATATATTTTCTGATTCATACTATTATGTAGGTAAGTCTATATGAAAGGTACAGAAATACACATTACTAACATTTACCACGTTTGTACTGGCCTTAGAGTGTACGTAGGTAGTTTATAATAAAAAAAAATTAAATAAATATATGCATAGAGGTGCATATATTTCATTCCAGATTAATAGTCCTATGAAAACCAACGCTATTTACGTCTCGGTAACATATACATGAAAGGGTCACCAGCAGCAAAAATAGGTTTGTATTACCAAGTAAACTTTGCGGTCCACTTAGGAACACCATCTATTGTGTATTTTGTTTTCGAGACGCAAATGCGTTTGTTTTCATAGGACTATTAATCTGGAATGAAATATACACTTATCTAATTCCAAACTAGGACTTTCGCCTGTGCTATAGAAATTAAACAAGGTAGGAAAATTCACAAATATAACATCCAGATCGGTACTAACTTGTAGAAGTTGTATAAAGATGTTAGTCCCCAGTGGTAATTTAACCCACGACCTCTGTAGCTCGAGTCCAATGACCAAGCCAATAGGACCACTACCACGTTTTAAGAAGGATGACATAAAATAGGTATAACGCCTACTTACTGTCAATATTCCATTATTTAACTACGACGATTTGATATGAAGCAACTAACATAATAATAGCCCCGATGGTAATGACCCACCCTCATGGACACTTCCAATCTTAAAAAGAACATTATTGAAGAAACTGAAAATACATGCAAGACAAACCGCGTGTGGCACTAGTATATAATTCATATGAAGGGCCGCCAATGCGTTCTTGGAAAGGATATCTGGTGGACGCATTTAAATAGATCCAATAGCACATCTCGGCTTATTATTGGCTAATAAACTGAATTAATTGTGTCTAAAACGGGTTGCGTTGAGCGAATTAAAACTGGAAATATTGAAATTTGTTTTGAGTTCGACGAATTCAAACAAAGGATGATCTGAATTCATGATAATATGATTAAGTGGCTTGGGTACCTAGGTAGTCGCTTATCTATTTCTGCTCGCAAAAAGCAATGATAGTATTGTTATAGACGGTTAGGAGAGCCATTGATATTATATAAGCATATAGGAGACATTCTGGCAGTGACTGGATGAGAAGAACCGAGGATCGGGTTCAGTGGCGCGCCTTGAGAGATGCCTATGTCCAGTAGTGAACTATTGCAGACTGATGATGATGATGATTCTAACATAGTCTTCAAAATGGCATAACACATATGGCCTTTGTGCGGTCGTCCAAACTCCGCAGGTTTATAGGTGACAGTGACCTCTTAGCATCGTCGACCGGTCGTGTCCTACTCCGTAAGCATTCATAATATCCCTCGATCTAAAAACCCATTCGTAGTTAGACTTAGACTTACGAAGTAGGCCCCATGGAAAACCTACCTGCTGTAATGCGGCGAGCTGCAGTAACGAGAACCGAACCAAGTTTCAGTTAGCCCCCAACTCAGAGCCCCAAACTCTATTCTGTTTTTAATAAGGTTGATAAAAGCATAAAAGCTATTCCATTCTTCATATTTGATCTAATATTCGAAACTCAAACCGGAGTAACCTCGAGCTCAAAGTCAAGGTGAGTGGATTACCTCATATTTTGAAATAGCAATGCCTGACATTTTGAACCCATCGAATAACTATGACTAGGTCCTTCACTGACTATCGGAGATTACACCACGTATAATTTGGTTCCATTCACGCTATTAATTATTCATCACATAAAACTAAAAGAGGTAAAGACTCTTAACAAATACTCACGTTGATGGCAGTTCTAAGTATTCAGAAGTGTCTCGAAAACGGGCAAAGTTCGAGGAACAAAAATTCCATATCTTGCAACTTTGCATTCAAAAGTATTCTCAAGTATGCGGAAACTGTAGCAGTTCGGCATTTTTTTCTTAAAGGTCAGGAGCCCGAATGATTTACGCGCTCAATATTACAGCGGGAGTCAGGTGGGTGGGACGCGGACACCGGAATTAAACTTCCAACAAAATATGGGCCGGCTCCTGTCCTCCCCGCCCGGTTAAGATATCACTTCGAAACTTTTGTTAGGCGCAGTCAGTTTATTTGTAGGTAATATTAAAGTCTTTGTTTTGTAAAATCTCACTGAAACTTTTAAGAAAAATCAAAGAGTAACATCGGAAAAAAGTGTCTAAAAAACTTTATTTGGCACTTTTCTGTAGAGCGTACTGCTACAATCCTATTCGATAGCTTATATACCATTTTTATAATAGCCTCTATACATTATCTCTCTAGTATATAAATAGATTGAACTAAATTGGTAGGCATAGCAGGAGTAATGAATGAGTAACAAAAATAAACAATAAATTACGACAGAACAATAAAAAAATATCGCGCGAACAGGAAATCATTATCCTCTGACCAAAACAAACAATACCACGTTATTGTCTTTCCGGATTTATTTCTAGGTATGGCAACTCCAAAAAATGTTGCCGAAAAAAAGGCCGGAAAAAAAGAAACAATTTCTCTTTATGGCTTCCGCCCCTCGCATTATGAAAATGAAGTTTTTATGTTTTTAAAGAGGTATCCGGCGCCAACCGGGATTCCAGTCTCATCGGGATTTTTAAATAAACAGACCATCAGTACATTTAAGTGTTACGGTATCACTGATATCATAATCTTTGTATTAAATTGAAATTATTTGGTCCATAATAATTTATTATACAACTATTCATACCCTAAGTAAAGCTCGTAAGAAAACTTGCTTTCATATTTCATATAAGAACTTATTTCTTGTAATAAAATTCTATATTCTTCAAAACCACTTGGAATTCACGCGCACGAGTTTCACTATTACATTTAGAATTAAAATCTTTATTAAAAAGGGCATGTCACTTTTTTAGGGCAAAAAACATACTGTGCGGTGGGGAAAATTGACAGTTTGGGAAAGTAGACCGGTGGGGATAGTGGACCGATCGCTCCGGAGGGATTTCGTTCAGTCTACGGGAACTCCCATTCTGAACTCTACATTCTAGTATATCAGAGATATGATGCAACCAACTTATGATATAACTTTATAATAGGTCTAGTTGTGTAAATCTATACAATTATAGTATATATGTATAAATTACCATTTACATACGTAAGATATTCTACAGATATAATACTTAGGCAACATACTTGAACTTTTTGATTATTGCACGTAGCAGTTCAAAGATTACAGGTATTCGCTATGGTTGATAGAAAGTCTGTCTCTCAATTCGCTGCCTCATCGTACAGCTGAAGTAAAGTCAGACGTTGCAGCAAGTTAACTATTTCAGCTATCACAAACATTTCACTTCCATAGCTATGAACAAAACTAAATTAAAGCGAGCACGCGGTAATTAAAACGCTCATTACTGCAACGCAAACGCTAGATATCCATAATATGTTGCAGAAATAAAAATATAATTCACCCCACACGAACACTTTTCACATACGTGTACACGGGAAATGAATCTAGGTAATACATACGACCCGACTAGTTGTCGACTTGTCGAGTGGCGAAATGCCACAGTTAGTGTAAGGTTTTTGGAAGTGGTCAGTCTAGCCTTGCCAGGGTATCCCCGGATTTGTTCTAGTTTACGGTGCGTTCGGGCGGGGTTTCATTTATAGTCCGGGTTTTAAAGTTGTCAATAAAAAGTTGATTTATTACCATTAAAACTATTTAGTATTATACTGAGTACTTAACTTTAAAAAAACTCTGTTGACTTGTCCGGGTTGTAAGCTCCAAAATCTGGGGTTTCCATGTTTCTTGTCCTGTTTAGCAGATTTTAGAGATGGCAACCCTAGCTCAGTCGCTATGTCGATCAATACTCTGTCGCTATGTCTTTCTTATTTTCCTTCTGAAAGGTTGCCTGGAAGAGATCACGACGATAAGGCCGCCTCTGTACACTTTCCAAAAATCTGTACCTATTGTTATTCTTAATTTGTGTGCAATAGTTTATCTATCAGTCTAACGGTCTATCACGCGTCTAGCTTTGCGTACCGGCATCTTTCTCGGTGGTATTAGTGGCTACATTACAATGGTTTAGTCCAGTCTCGTTCTCTTAACTGTATTTCTGTCGCTCAATGCTTGCATTTCTGCATGCTCGGTTATAACAAGAAGTCGATCCGATAATTTAGGGTAGCTACGTACTGTATTGTGTTCTATTCGAAGGTTGCAGGTATCATGTACTTATATTTATTATGTATTATTTTATAAACTATATGTAAACGCTTCATTGTACCAAAAAATAGCAACAACAGGAATAACATTGTGTATAAATTCGGACTTATTCCATTTACAGATCTCTTTCAGTTAGGCAAGTATTCATAGTCAACATATATAACATAAACTTTACTTAAACTCACCTTACTGCCTAAAGCATAGGATAAAGCATTCAGTTGAATTATATCTGATTCTAATCTATTAGTCTGATTGAAGTAATTAAACCCAACAAATCAGGTCGTATGTTCGCTAGCGTGGTTGTTAATAATGTTAGTTAAGTTCAAATATTTCTCCCACAGTCTGACGTCTAGGAATTCCTCTAATTGCGGAGGCTTCGACCCTGAAGTAATTGCAGGCGATGTCCTCACGCCACGGTGTCAACTGACAAGGTGCACTTACTGGAACCCTAGCGAATGGATGTAACGTAAAACCGGAGTAATTATTTTAGAAGAAAAGTACATGAGATGCTGTGGAGGTCGACTAACTTTCGGAGTCGAGTACTAGATTTTATATTGGTAGTTATCTAAAACTCGCTTATGCAAAGGTGGCTTATAAAAAACGAATTAAAATAACTATCAATCTGTCTGGTTTTAAAATATAATAACGTCATTTGCATCGAATTTATCGTATGAAAAACTGTACTTCCAATTTTTATTTATTGAAAATCGATGTTATTTATTTGTATTAACTATCTCTCGTCAACTTGTTCATAAATACATTCCTAAGTATCTATCACTTACTTATAACAAGTTATGAAACTAAGTAAGCATATTTGTTACGAAACTAAATAAGAAAAAATGTGTTTTATAGTTTATTTCCACCTTACGCTGTCATACGGAGATAGGCAAGATACAAAGTCATAATATTTACTACCCATTTCATTAACCAGATAACTACAGTTTTTCTCAAACCATACCTTTGCCAGTAAATGAGCTATTCACTGTTTTGTGCTAGATAAAATGTTTATATATTTACATTTAATTCATATTATTAATAGGACTATAAACGTCAACTATAAACTTATCAAAGACGCAGTAAAAGCTATTTAATCTTGGACGAAAGAAAAATCCTTCTAAGAAAAGAGAAGCGAGTATTGTACGAGCACTGAAAGTTAATTTGTGTTTATAAATATAAATACCTTACTTTTATAAAAGTCTAACATGTTATTTAATTTACCACGTATACTGTGAGTTATTTTATTATTATTAATGTTATGACTTTTTCATTTAGATTGTCCTCGAGAATGACTTTCTATTTTTAATCAAAAATATTGTACCTTTTATTTCCGAGATATTATAAATTAATTCCACTTTAAAAAACTAACACTTACAGCGACGATCGAACACCCACAGAAATCTGTAGTGCAATGCACTAGCTGAAAGACGAATGTGCGTTCTGGGATCACATAACCCTGATATATGCATAATAACATTTATGCAATGAGCTTTTGGGAATCGAAACAGCATTAAACACTGGGGCTGACACAAAAGATCCCATAAGGTTACAATAAGACATTGTAAGATAAGACAGGATACCAAACTAAGTACAAATAAAGAAAATCTTCAGGAGTAACAAGAAATCCGCTAACAAAATATAAACACATCATCGTAGTCTACTAAGGGTAACTCCTATAACGTATATATACGGCTTCATGATGTTAATAGTATTCAAAACATTGCTTACTCTATACTAAACGGCTTTCTTTCTAACCTTAAGGTGTTTAAAAATTTAATGCTCACCATAAATAAAGACGGAGAATCTCAACAAAAATAATGAAATGCCTAATCAAATTATAAGGTTATTCATAAAACTGAGCCATTAGATCCATTCTCTAACGGACTATTAATCACTTAGTTAAAGCGAGAAGGAAATTTATGAACGATCTTTGAAAACGTAATGGAATATAAAAGTTTTAGCACCACTTTCAGAGTTAACTAAGTAACGTAATAATTTCTAACTATGGTTCCTTTTTTCCTAAGTACGCCTTAGCAAAGATAATATATTATTTTAGTAAGGGAGTTTTTAATGGAAAATATGAAATATAAAGTAAAATTGGTTGGCCTTTGTATTAATTCTGGTTTTGGGACACACTAAATAGTTTGGATACAGAGAAAATTAAGTCTACACCTAAAACTGCTGAAAATGGAGATGCTAAATTACACGGAAGCTTTTTAACTCTATTTAATAAACTCACTATTGGGAAGGATCATCTGGCTAATGATGACATAGATCCGGGTAAATTCCATTCAAAATCAATTATCATATTATTAAAAAAAACACACACATTAACGTCTCAAAAACTAAATAAACAATACATGGTGTTGGTCTGAAGTGAATTGCAAAGTTTACTTGGTAATACAAACTTGTTTTCTAGTGTCCCTTTCATGTGCATGTTTCCGAGATGCAAATAGCATTTTTTATCGTATGACATCTCAAATGTTTGCATGACGTCTCATAAATAACAAAAAACAATAGATAGTCCGAAGTGAATCGCAAAGTTTACTTGACAATACAAATCTGTTCTCTAGTGTCCAAATCAAAGACAAAAAATAGCAAATTGTTATCGTATGACAAATTGATTTCAAATGTAATATAGGTAGGTATAAGACTTAAGCTTGTAGAAAAACTTTAGGTTATAGACAAAACTTTCTATAACCTTTGTTCTCTTTATACCAGAAATGCAATACGTCTACACCTCATAACATGAAGCAAAATAATTTTTCGTAGCTCATAGTTTCACCTCAAAGTGTTTTACTTCAGGATTGACACTAATTGGTTATTAAATTAGATAACAGATGATTTTAAAATGTGCATCTGTTATCTCATTTAATAACCAATTAGTGTCAATCATGAAGTAAAAGACTTTGAGGTGAAAAAAGGCTACGAAAAATTATTTTGCTTCATGGTATGAGGTATAGTCGTGTATAAAATGTAATGTGTAAACTAATTCTCAGTAGGCCTAATCGCTTTTTTACTAAAAATGTGTCATGACGTGACTATTATTATAACATATCGAATGATTTAGAAAACTTAGTACCTAAGCTACTTAAAGTTGAAGATTAACTTTAGACTTTTTTAATGTAGAAAATATAGTTTCTAAATTCTCATATACCAGAAAGACGATGTTGCGGACTCTTTTGCTAGTGATTTTATTATTTTTTAAATAGCTTGATTAATGTAGTCAGTATAGTTTTTGTTTCACTTTTATAAAATATCACCGATAGTTTGTTTCCATTCAACTGCTGCAGCCTTCATTATTCACAGACGGACTTGCACTACAAAGTAAAGAGAAGATACTATAGCAGATAAACATTCTTTAGGCCACAAAGATACAAGGGATGAAATAGCAAGGGAGAGGGCTAAAGAAAAATAGCGGAACAGATCCAAACGGCATAGCAGTAACAGCAACTTTGATTTAAATAATTAATTAGCAGATCCATTAGCTTAGAGGCGTGATAATCTTTATGGTTTCTTAGTCGGATAGCGCCGCCTTAAATCACCTCACCTTCAGCAGATATTATCGCACTTTTACGGTCCTGACCTTAATGTCGCCTTTTACTCAAAATATCACCTAGTTCTCTAGATAAGTATTATGTCTTTACCATGTCGAAAGTAGTTAAGAATTGAAGTTAAGTTGATTTAGTGGAAAGATAAAACTACCTAAACGTCACTTGTTCGAAAATCGACACATAAACTCGCAAAATAGATAATTAGATGGCATTAATATATATTATATTGGCATCTGCCTCACAAACCACCGGACGGAGAATGGCAAACTCTCCAAATATTCAATTGTGTAATTTATAGGTAGTTATTTTGTTTTATAATTTATTTGTAATATGAGTTTCACCTGCTAATTTATTGCTTTCATTTTTGTTATATTCTTACGCAGAGTTATATGAAAAATTGTCAGACTCGCGCAAAGTAGCGATCCATCTTCTCTGCCTACCCCTCTGGGACTAAGTTGTGAGCATTATTATTAGTAGTTTAAGTCTTTACTAACACGAATGGATCTATGTTATCTTTAGAATGAATAAATTAAATTAAATTATGTACGAGTATGTATATATGAAAATACAAAATGAAATATTATAATTTGTTAGTCAAAGGGTTTAAACGTTCAAAAAGTTATAAAAAAATATCCCAAAATAGTTCTTTATTATATTATCTTTCCACTATAGATATTAGATCCGAGGCATACTTTGCAAACAATATATTTTAATGTTGAGTAATACGGTGTTAATGAACATTTCTGCACCTAATTTCGCTTAAATATTAACAAAAAAAATTGCAAAATATTTCTGGGACTCGTTAGGACAGACATCTTAATAATATTGTGTAAAAAAATCCTTCACCAATTTTTTATGGCTACTGTTAGTAAAAAAAAGGAAACGCTGCTACTAAAAAGAAACCTCATTCGCTCCTAATTACTTCGATTACATTATCAGCGGGATCTTTTTAAACCCCAACATTGGGTCCAATTAACACCAGACAGGCAAAATATCCCTTGGGTTATCTGTGTTAAACGATAAGGTTTTGTTTCGTCTCGCTTCCACCTTCACAAGTGATAAGGAGGCTTAAAAAGCGACCGCAGGGTTTTGTCGCCTACCCGACAAGCAGGTGCGTAATGTTTACCTAGTACCTATTTTGAATATACATAGAATATTGATTGTTGATAGAATTGTCAGTTGACTGAAATCTGTCTGAACTGAGCAACAGAATTAACGCCTATCGTATTTAGGTTTATAGCAAATATTTAAACGATATCATTAGCCTGGACAGTTATTTACTCATCGTTAAATAAACTGCCAAGTATAAATCAAATATCTGTCAAGAGCATGCCAAAATTGTCATAAAAAATCTATTTATTACATCTTAAATTAAATATGTTAGTAATTCCTACATTAAGTCTATAATTATAACCTCATTACACGTAAAGTGGGCAAAAAATGAAGGTTAAATTTAAATTCATCGTAATCACTGATTACTTATTAATATAGTCACCTTCCACTGCAAGTTCTCCTATCCTTGAGTCATTATTTCAGGAGCGTTTCAGCCACTGTAACGGAGGCTCCATTGCCCTCAATAGTTGATCACAAAGAATATTTTCATAAGTGATTGAAACTCACACATAAAATAGTTATGTGAATGTAAGCAGTTAGAATACGCTCAGGCCATACATTTTAGCTTAACAAAAATATTCCTGCAGCATCATGATCAGCATTCTATTCAGCCACATCTTTGATCCTACGCTTCGCCTACCGGTACACTAAGCGATTTATCACTCCAGAACTTCGTTGACTCAAAATATTGTCTCTTGTGATCGCCACTTATTCTATACTCGTAAGTATCAGCAGGTTGCGTCTCTACTCCCTTAGGAGCTGCGAACTGTATCAGTATCGGTGACAGCGACGGCACCTGCCCCACGGATTTTGTGTACCGTGACCATTTTATCTTCATTACTATACACAGAATTAAAGGAATCCCTACCCTCCCTCAGCTCAACCTTTATTGGAACTCCAAGGGAAAGGGGAGTTGAATGCCACAGCTCATCAAATATTGGTGCAGTTACCTTTTTGTGCGGTTCGTTTGTATTGACACACCTTGCTCCCTTTGTTTTAAGGTACCTTATATCGACCCGAAATATTTCATTCTCTATGCGCTCCATTAGTTCAAGTTAAGAGACCGATAGATTCCTTAGCAAATGATCCATGGTCGAATTTGAGCTCGTACATGAAAAGGAAATCATTTATTAAACTTAAAAATCATGTGAGTTCTTCAAATAGAACGAATAGATTCAAATTCTTATAACGTGATAGTATACAAACGCACACACGCACGCACACGGACACATTAATTTTGCCTTGTATTTTTTCTTTCTGTATTTGTTTTTATTTCTTTGTTTAATTTCACATGTAATTTATATAAAATAAAATAAAACAACATTTTAATCTTAATCTTTAATTGTTTACTGTATTTGTTAGTAATTTTTATCAAACATAAGATTTTCAGAAGTAAAACAAGTTATGCATGATTGCATGAATGCATTGACTGATCTACATATGGACATAAAATGCCTGACGGTAAAAACCTAAGAAAACTTGTTCAGCGTCTGAATTTTACTGCAGATTCATACGAATCACTACGCAGAAACATGCATTTCATTATTTTTGACACAATCGACCATTAATGTGAGAACCGTAGCGACTATTCAACACAAGTTCGTTTCAGAGAAGAATCGAGTGAATCGCGAGAAAAGAGAGACCTTCCTAACTGGTTACGTAATTCTGGGAATTCAATATCAAGATTCTAAGCAGGTGTGTTTTAAGACAAGGCGCCCTTAGACTAAGGCGAGACACAGGTGCTCTAAGAATGGTTGATAATTGAGAGAATGCTTTGACTCGAAACACACACCCTTAGAAAAAGGAATACTGACACCTGCCACTCTTGTAACTTAAAACCAGGCGGTTTTAAAACTTCATTTGCTGAAGAAATAATTTCAACATATACGAGTTGAATAACGTCAAATCCCATCAAATATTGTAAGTAACTAATAAAATCAAAATCAAAATATTTATTTTCAAAATTGGAATACATTATTCTCTTTTTGCCGTCAAATTCTGCCTAAAACTACTCCACTTCCACCTGTATAACCGAGGGGAAGAAGTGGCAACAAACCCAATGGCACAGGGCCCTAATATTTAGAATATATTAAACTTTTATCGGTTACAGTAAAAACTAGATGCCTGAGAAAGAACACCCGTTACTTTGAGAAGTTAGTATGAAAACCTATGACTAAGACCTTAAATCAAAAGAAGAAAATACTAAAATATTTGTAAACAAAATACTAATTGGCCTAAATGACAATGAGTGTGGTGAGGTGAAAACCTCTGACATATGTTTCCTTGCTTAGAACAGGGCCACCCCCAAACTTCTAGTGGGTGGGTGTCAATGCGACTAAGGGATTGCAATAGGGACGGGCAGCAGCGTTCTCCTGTGTATATTAAGATCAGTACTGCGAACACCAATCTGCCTACCACGCATGGTGATTATGGCGATTGCCCACCAAAATTGGCATTCTATTGGGGAGGCTTACCTATGTTTAGCTGTGGTCGTATTTGGACTGAGAATGATATATAGACTTTGGAAACAAAGACCGTAGTTCCCTTTCTTTTACATGGTCTTGCTTGCGATCTGACTTGACATTATGTCACATAGCGTCAATAAAAACCAGCATGGTCGCCACTGCACCGCCGAGCGCGCCGACGACGGTTGTCGCTCGGTTGTCGCCGCTTTGTCGGCACTTTTTGTCGAGAACCCGTGACTGTTTTAGTAATCGGATAGCGATCTGCCGACTTACCAATCAAGGATCAAGCCTATGATCAGGTAGCGATGAAGTAATAAAATATGGAATGAAATAAAAGCAAAAAAAAAAGCAGAATTGTGAAGTTAATATCATAATTCGATTGGACGTACGCGGTATGGAATCACGTGTAGAATTTTAATAGGATTAAATTAATATAGGTTCAAATAAGGTGCATAATAAGTGATTTTTAAAATAGAAAAGAACCATTCATAATACTTCAAAATGATTGCAAAACCGGCGCGGATACAAGATTTTGTCTGGGGGTGTTTTTGAGTGATTTTGCAGGGTGGAACAGAAAAGTGTATAAGCACTTATGTCCTTGTCTCGATCGACTATGGTCTCGTGCTCAGCCTTACAATAATTCACGCGCACACAAAAATGTGTACGGACATACTAGTGCTCCTGATAAGATGAGATGAGACAAGACAAGACAAGACAAGACAAGACAAGACAAGACAAGACAAGAGAATTCTTTATTGTGTAAATATAGGTTGAAATTTGCAGATGATGTTACACATGTGGATTTACCAAATCTTTCCTTTTCGGACGTACCCACAAACAATATGACATACAGCACTATATTTCTTCTTCTTTTCTTACTTGAATTATAAACGTAAAAATAAGCTTGGAGTTCGTTTACTTCTGTTACCGTGTGTAACTTTTGTGATTGCGGGTAACACGTGGGTCATTATCAGCCTAACAGCTACGTTCACCTGTAAACACTAGCTGCGTGCAGCCTACACTTTAGGCTTTTTATCCGTCCTAAGCTGGCTACAACTATAGGGTGTTGCCTTGAGGATTCCGATGAAAAGCCTCGCGAGCATTCTCTGATAGCGGTCAGGTGGTATATAATTAAATTAATTAATTATATGTATTATTTCTTTATATAATTTACTCGACAAAGTGAATTACGAGTAAGTCTACAAAGTAGTGTGTACACCTACTTAATTCAACCATTTGCTTATAAAATATAATTAGACTTAGAATAGGGCTACCCCCAATCTTCCCGTGACTGTCGTCAAGGCGAAAAGGCACTAGGGAAGGGCAGCAGCGTTCTCCTGTTCCATACTGCGATCACCAATCCGGCTGCCAAGCGTACTGATTATGGTGAATCCTCCAATGGACAGGCCACCAAAAGTGTCATTATATTGGGAAGGCTTATGTTCAGCAGTGGACGTATTTCGGCTGGTGATGATGATACTAGAATTATCCAACCCACACTTAGTCATTTTTGAGATATAAAGCGTTAAAGTATATCCTGGTATACTTCAATGGAATGTTTCTTAGTGATGAATATATTATTTAAAAAAAAAACAATATAAAAGTGAGCCTAGAACGATTCAGACGTTTGCCTGATGATTGTTTGGTCATACTGAACTCATTTCTTGACGTCTTGGAGTTGGATCATTTCTGCATAACTAGGTCCAATTGGACTTGAATTTAATTGCCTTTGTATAAAAAGATTGTTTTTTTATTGTTGAGGTTTGAGCTTTAGTTTAGTTATGTAAATGAAATAAATCTATCTACATAATTATACATTAATACCATTAACACACTTAAGCTAAGTACCCTACCTACCTACACTCAGAATAACATCATTATAAAATTACTGTCGAATACGATGTATATTGGTCTATGAATAAATAAATGAAATAAAATATAATATTTTCCTCACAGCGCCATCTAGTAGTGAGTAGAATGAACCACAAAAGTTTAGTACACTTAGTAGAGATGGCGAGAGGTTGTAGCTCTGGCTAGTTGCAGATACTCAAAAATACTAGGATTTTCTTCAAATAGCAACCTATATCTCTGCCTACTGTTGGGATTATTATATTGGCCAAATGGGGCCTTCGGTGAGAATGTAGGTAAGTGTGTTTTCTCCATCCAATAAATGTACCCTGAGGAGACCTTTTAACCTTTGATTTTTTTTGTTAGTTATTCTAGTTTTAGTTCTTATTTTGAAAATAAAATATCATTAATGTAAATATTTTGATATTAATATTATTTTATATTTGCCATTACTATCATTATTTAAAAATTAAAACATTCCTTAGTATTTTTATCTCTCTTTCACTTGAATTGAACAAATAGGAATAAACAAATAGATTACAAATGCAACAAACAGAACGGCGCGGCCGCGCTAGCAGGCAGCGATCCGTTCCCAGTGCAGTGGTTGTGGTACTACCAAATAATCTTACCAGTTGTACTACTGGGAATTTTCGTCTCAATAGACTTACCGATAGTCTTACCAATGCGAGATACTAGAGTCGTGAGTTACAGAAAGGCAGGTACGTATACGGTTTCCAAATTTGCTACACTGTTGTTTGCTACGTGCAGTAAAGCTGAGGTAACTCCTATGGACGTGGTGTGACATCGGCCCCTCAATAACACACAATGTCTACGGCCAACACGTTTGCCTGAAGTGACATGTATCCAACAGTGGACGTTAATATCCGTCCCGTTCATGACAGATAGTATTTCAATAAAACATTATAGGCTTCATAAGCCATATTAGAAAATTGTAAATAAAATTTACCAAACAACATCCTAATGAAGGAGTTTCCTTTGAATATAAAAAAGAAACCCACATTGTAAAGGAGCTGAATATTAACAGATTTTCAATCAGTATAAAACAGCTCGCGACAAAACAGGCAAAGTGGAGAGAAATATTTTATTGTGAGCATAGCGGACGGATCGGGAAAAGATTTCAGTAACGCGTTCGTCCTTTATAAAGTCGCCTGCGGGGGCGCCGGGGAGGGAGGCCATAATTTGTTTGACGATTGATGGGATAATGTTAAAATTATGTTAAAATGTTATATTTTATTTACACTGTCCGGTAAAATTGAATCAGGAAGTGTTTTTTTTATTGTTTTTATTTTTTGACCTGATGGTAAGTGATGGTGAGGCCAAAGGTGGAGCGCACATACCCATAAGATGCCGATTCACTCTTCCTTTAAAACCTTGGCTAAAGAGAGGCCTTATATGATGGCTCGTACTAGACGTGTGCGCAAATCGACCTTTCAGCGGCGGCGTCGGCGTAATAGGCGTGTAATCGGGATAAGGCTTTGGTGAACCAGGTATTAACAAAATAGCTCAAATGGTGAGAATTTTTAAAACAAAGTTTTTAATAAAAAAAATTACTTCATTTTTATTTCTTTATCGCACCTAAAAATTTAACCAAATTATTAAGATGTTTAATTTAATAGAATGACTTTTAGCAATCTGCATAATGGTCATGGACAAACAAGACTTTATCAATATTATTCGAGCTAAGCCGGTTTCATATGGTATCTAATGTTAGCCCAGCGATTGAAAACCCCTATCGTTGAGCGTTGATGTAGCCTGTATGCAAGGGACAGAGTGCGCGAAAGCATGTTGCCGTTCTCGTTATTATTTTCCTGATTCGCTGTCGCAATTCCGCTGGAGCTGAAGCACCAAAATACCAGCACCAGCATTCCAGCTCTCTTGCACGAATTTTGTCGTAGGACAAGAATACTTTTTGTATAATTAAAGAAACAAATTCGACCTTTCATAGGGCTTTCTAGTGTGACTATAGTCAGCAGCATCAAATGAATCACTTACTTTGCGGACCAAATCAGTGTTCTTTTCATCATCATGTCAGCCCTTAGACGTCCAGACGTCTTGTTGGCCTTCCACAATGAACGCCACCACACCCGGTCCTCCGCCTCAGTGTTCTTTTCGGTGTCTCCTATTTGTATCGACAGAAACTATACGTCGATCGAAGACAAATTGGCCAACAAATAGACCAAATCGGCTATTAGCCAACTAGTTGACCAACCGGTCGGCCAATCAGTCTACCAACCAGTCTACGAACCAGTCGACCAATCTGTTTACCAACCAGTCTGACAACTAGTCGGCCAAGCGGTCGACCGAACAGTCTACCAACCAATTTACAACCCAGTCTACAACCACACTACCAACCAGTCGGCCCACTGACCTGCCAACTAGTCGGCCAACCAGTCTACGAACCAGTCGGTCGAGTACAGTTCACATTTTGGGAAGTGTGCCTTTGGGGATTCCCCCATCTGCCTTCCATCTTGCTCCTGCAAGATAAGATCAAGGTGCACTTTCGATCGCATCCGATCGCGGCCGCGCGCTGCCTACGACTTTCGTATACCGGTCACTTAAGCGAATTTTCGGTAAGCACTTTTATGTAGTAGACATACCAAGCTCCCGCGCAATTTGCTTCCTATTTTTATGAAATAAAAACCTAATGGAACTCTCGTCAAAACGCGTCTCGTCAAAAGAAAATGAAATATGTAAATTATGGGAGGTTTTTAAGAGATTAACTCGTCTCCCTTTAAATTCAAATAGTCACAAAAACTTTGAGATTTCAAGTTTTTCATACTAATGTTTAAAAAAAATACGTTTATCTTTTTTAAGTAAAATATGTCGAGTAATGTAAAATGTACAAATTCTAAAATTCCTTGTTCTGCTTATGCATACAAAGAATCATAAGAATTGCCCTGTGCATTTATTGTACGAGAGGCAAGTTTGTAATAAACTTTATTTAGCTCTCGATATAATACAACATTTATCGGCTCGGACAATTAAAATCAATATCTTAGAAAAATTACTAAACATTTGTATTAATTTTTTATTTACAGTTATTTTCAAGGATGTCCGACATTTTCTCGCACCATGGCCAACAGCACCCATCGCCAATATTACTGTTAGGGCGACCCGTTCAAATCCGCGCCGATCCCATCATCCCGGCTCCTTTCTCCCAGACTGATGTTTACCTTATATCTCCTTCAAATTACTTATTCAAATCTCGAACCCGACCTAATTTTATCAGGCGTTGCGGAAATTCTAAAGAATACAAGAGAGTAACGTGTTGTTTATTTAACTTATTTACTTTTAATATTCATTTGAGCGATAAAGAATATTGCATTTACTTAAATAATTTTTTTTTTTATTATTATTCGGGAGTACAATTGAATCCTTTAAAGTTTACACTTTATTTAGTTAGAACTCCTTTATAAGGGCGTCCTCCAAAAAGAATCTGTGTCTTGTGCCATTTGGGCAGGACATATTGTGGCTGGGATGAATGCCCAAAAATGGACTAAAACCACAACAAAATGGAAAGTACCAAAAGGTACATCATCAGCCTAAATACGTCCACTGCTGGAAATAGGCCTCCCCAATAGAATACCACTTTTGATAGGTTGTCCATTGGGGGTTTTGCCATAATCACCACGCTTGGCAGGCGGATTGGTGATCGCAGTAATGATCATAACATACACACACAGGAGAAGGCTGCTGCCCGTCCCTGGTGCAATCCCTTAGTCGCCTTGACGACACCCACGGGAAAGATAGGGGTGGCCCTATTCTAAGCCAGGAACCACACGGCAAAGGGTACAAAACTGCGACAAAAAAAAATTTGGGCAGGAATAAGCAAGTTGGAAAAATATTCAAATACTAACACAATATTGTTTAACCTCTAAAACGGAAACCCTATAAATATTCGGAGTTTCAGCAGTAATCCACTGCTATCGATTCATATCAACAGCGATGAAAACTCTCGCCATTCGTCCGCTGTCCGCTGCGACTGCACGTTTGAAAGAAAGACAAACATTTATTTACTGCCGTAATTGGCACACACGACAGAAAAAAAATTAACGAAACAATAAAAAGGAAGAAAAAAATATAATTAATTACAGAATACGATTTACAAATATTAATAAAGAAATAGTATGCTTGTGCTTCGGCAGTAAAAAGGCAAACGGCTCAGCATATCCCTAGACCAAGTTAGGTGCTAGGCGCTGATTTTCAGTCGCACCCGGTGCGGACGAGTTTGTCTACGAGTGCCAAACAAAGGAGTAATAATAATAATATGTGAATTTGCAATACCTGTGTACCCAAGTGGCATTCGGGGTTCTATATAAGATGTATAGTGGTTCACATGTACTCCACAAGCTGTGTAAGTCAGCTGTATAAGAGCTGTATAGCTTGCTATACAGCTCTTATAGAACCAGTTTGGGCACAAATTAGACAGCCTTAAGTTCACTATGGCTGTACATTAGCGTTATATTAGCAGTTTAAGTAGTAACATCGGGCTTAAAGGCTGACTTACGGCGCTATATGGGACACATGTGAACCATACAACGTCCATGAGCGTAATAAAGAGTAACAAGTGGCTAAATACACAGCCTTCACAGTTATAAAATCCCACAAAAGTACTCCAGTGCTACCTAAAGTTCACGTGTGTCCTAAATTATTTCTTTTATTTATTAATTTTCCTCATTTAGTTTGGTTTTGTGTGTACGCCCGGCCATCAGAAACATTAACTCCGGCGGATATCAATTGGATAAAAATGTATGATAACACGCGGTAAGTATACCTGTTTTAAATACTTAATAATGTTAAATGCCATGGGAATGCAACTTTATCGTGAAATGTATACATATTTACAGCTAAAATATTCACGCGCCTCTGTAAAAACGCGATATTCATTTTAAAATATTTAAAACTGGCTGAGAGGAAATCTACAATTTTCAGTTTTTGATATTATATTGACATTATAATTATACTACGGTAATTAATTAAAACATGAAACCAAAACTCAATCGCTCTATCTGCGTATTTTGTGATAAATCTGCATGATAATTTTGGAGATTTATATGGTAAATATTTTAGGTTACGTGAACAAAATGGTGGAAATGAAATACGGCTAGAGCGTATATAGGTTCACATGTGTTCTGTTAGAATGCTGTTGGCTATATAAAGTCCCACATTTGTACCACTACAGAACCAATGTCTATAAATGTATTCTAATGTGAACTTATGTACAGCTTTAAGATGTAATTCACGTCAATTGTGATCATCGTTTTATTCTTTTATTATTTCATACTGAAATTTTAGAGATCCGCAATAATAATTATTGTCCGTTAAATCGCCTAGCCCAGGTACTAAGTCAAGTATGAATACCTAAAGTACAAATTTTGTAACAAACTAACAAAAAACACTTTTTGTTTTCGTGTGAGCCACACAGTTTGGTGTCAGAGTATTTACACTTACAAAGACACTACGTTGTTCAAGGAGGTATTTAAAAGAATGTAAACAAACTAGATAAAGAGGGACGAATTTGCGAATATTCTTTTGCAATGTTTCTTCTTATTCCACCGGTTCTCGCTCTTATTTTCCAAGATTTTTTATTCATTTTCACAAATTTTTGCACGCGACGTAATAAACACAATACACGTCAACTTGACCGACCACAAACAACTCCTACTACAGCTACTAGCTGTATAACAGTCTAAAACAAGTAAACATAACAGCCTTTGGCTGTATAAATGACCACGTGTGTTCTATTAATATGCTAGCTGTATAACATCGTACAAGTAGACCGTTAAACAGCGATTGCCGTATCTCTACCCTCCTATACGGCTCTTAGTCAGACGGCTGACTAATGGACAGTTGTTAGAGTATTATAACACCAACAACCGTATAAAAGTATAACTCTACACTCCTATAAGTCCCTTAGACAGGTATAGGTGGTGTTAATCGCAATAATGCAGCTTATACATCACGAGTGAACTGTAATAATGCTTTAAGTTCACATTGGAACTAAATGTGTACTCTTAAATGGAGTAAAATGCTACTTGGGTACCTAGATAATATAATACAACACTAAGAATCATACCAAATACGATGAATATGATGAATAAATAAATATGACTAGGAAAAATAAAAACAGTTTGCGGACTGCTACATACAACATGCAGATACAAAGGTATTTAAAACAGAGCGGATAATTCCCTGCGGATAATCCACTGGATGTACGTACTTACGTACACGTGTAAACATACAAGAGTAATATAAATCTTAGAATTAAACCAAAATGTTTTATAACCTGGCATGTGGCTCCCTTAATAAGGTTGTTTGTTAAGCATTTGTCTATTTTTAACACAGATTTGTACTAAATTCTATGTAAATGATGTAAGTTTATTTTCTAAATCGTAGTTTGTAAGAACAAATAACTGGAATTTCTTGCAAATATTTACTCGTAAATTTAAAGCAGGTACAGAATTTTCTATAACAAGTTTCGCTCACAAATCTGTAACCAAGTGAAAAAAGATTTAAAAAAAACTTAATTAAGACCTCTGTGTTCGAGATATAAACTGCAATGTCACTTTTCTTATTTTCAAGTATTTTCACAAGACGTGCTCCTCTGAATTCACGTGGCGTGCCCCACACAAATTTCATTCTTAATTAGTGTACATTTAAATGCAAAACCCCGCTGAAGAAGGTAATTAAGCTGAAGAAATGCCCTGAAAATAATCTTAACCAAGCTTCAGTTGACTTTATTTCACTCGAATACGTTTAACAAAGTTTCATACTTGCTGAGAATTATGATTAATGAGATTTAAGTCTAGATTTATACGATTTAAACGCTTGTAAAATAATTTTCCATGAGTTTTAAGCTCAGTTATTATGAAGTACTATGTGGATGTTGGCTGTGTGGTTCCCGGCTTAAAATAGGGCCTCCCTTCAATCTTCCCGTGGGTGTCATCAAAGCGACTAAAGGATTGCACCAAGGACGGGCAGCAGTGTTCTCATGTGCATCTTAAGATCATTATACTGAGATCACCAATCCGTCTGCCAAGCGTGGTGATTATGGCAAATCCCCCAATGGACAGCCCACCAAAAATGGAATTATACTGGGAAGGCTTATGTTCAGCAGTGGACGTATTTCGACTGATGATAATAATATGCAGACATAGTTTAGAGTAGTTCTTAATACACCTTTAAAAACCTATAAATCATGGAATAAAATACTACTGATAAAAGACAAGCGTATTCGCAACTGAACTACCACGGCTATGCTTTTTATTGAAAGTACTATCAGAGTGCACAAACTCTAATTCTATAAAAAGTGGTATTTCCAGATATTTCTTACTATATGTAGTCGGAATGCAATTATAAACCAGTCGCAGTCGGCTCATGTCCTCAGGCTATCCTTCATACAGAGAGGCACCGTGATATACACACGACACTACCTTTAGACAGATTTGGTTTCAACAGCACTATGATATAAACAGATATTTGATATGAACATAATGATGATAGGACTGTGATCTGAACAGACCGATGACGGACTGTTATCTAATTAGACCGATTTGTGTCGTGACGCGAGGCCACAAATCGGTCTAATTAGATATCACATCGGCATAAAAGTCACGACTTTTGAGCTTTATAGACCCATGATGAACTGTGATTTAAACAGTAGTAAACAGTTCGGATTGTAATCCGAACAGACCTATGACAGACTGTGATCTGAACAGATCGATGATGAATTAGGCTACCAAAACCGAGAGTTCAAACATTTCTATAAATAACTAGATTAGTAATGTCTAGTGAAAAAACGGCAACGATCATTCGGAGGCCACTGCCAGGGGTGCGATATCTTCAAAATGTCAAAGTTTCCCAAATGTCCTAGAAAGTTAGAAATTGAATATGATTACTTTTATATTTGCACATACAGGCAGACCTTTGAACATTTCCTAAGAAAGATTTTCATCAAAATTTATTTTCTAGATGAAGACGTCCGACCAAACCCATCGTACCAAATAAGTCTGACTGTCCGGATCACATGGTGTGTAGAACCCATAAAAAGCATTACCCTCTGCGGCGACCATAGGTAATTGAAGCCTTGTAGTTTATGGGGATACGCCTGCAGTGGGCTATTTCATTAGGTATTCGTTATGTAGGCTTACTTTATCAGATCTCTAAATATATGTAAAACTGATCTCTTGGGTAAGGTATATAGGAGTAGGGTTCGTTTATAATTAGGTATGTCACATGTTGATAGGTAGAGGGCTATAAAGGGTTTAAGAGTTTGACAATATGTGATTAAGAGTAGGAAGTGGTTGATAATTATAAACAATTAAAATGTAGCCGGAAGTGGTTGATATCAGGAAAGGACCTGATGTGATGGCGAGTTCTATGTCCAGCAGTGGACGTCAGCAGTTTGATGATGAAATATATGTCACATCGACAAACCTGACTTTGTACTCCTTATCTTATCTTCGGGGCCAGGAAGACCTGGCGACACTTTGACCGTTCAGGATCTTCTTGTGCCAAACCCCTTTTCACCAACGGAACCCAAGCCGATTTTTGGTGGACTTCACATAAGTCTTAGAATTCTTCTTTGACATATGCAGGTTTCCTTACGATGTTTTCCTTTGAAAATCCTGTGGTTTGTATTCTTTAGACTGAAATCTTTAGTGACTTCATCTTTTTTTTCTACATTCTTTGCAGTATTTTACCAAAATCATAAAAAGACATACATTGGCCTAATGTGGAAAACGACCTCGCTTCACGGATAACTAGAATTTAGTGACAATAAAGTCACTAAACTTTGTTACGTCATGATAAGTTGCTACATCGTTAGCCATATTTTTAGTTTTGTCTCCCCAAGGGCCCGAGCACATAACTCAAATGTAAACCCTCTCTAGGTCGTGATCTTTGCAATAATCTATGGGCCACCAACTTTATCGCGGTAGAGTTTTTTTTTCTGAATTTCAGCTATCGTATACCGTATATACGATATACGGTTGACATCCTCGTTGGCCTAGTCACAGATTACGGAATAGTTACTAATTTATTACTCCATAGTAATACGTAAAAACCTAAATTTTTAATACTGTGAAATAAAACACGCAAAAATGTGTTATATTAGATTAGATTAGATTGTATTTTACAGTAAATTTAAGAAAGTTGCTTTGCGACATTGGACTTTCCTCCACCTCCCATGGTCTTTCGACATCTAGGTCATATAGGCCGAATCACGAGGTAGGTGCCCGGTACCTGCTCAGGTGCTCTATCCCAGACACCCTGCTTGATCCCCCTACAAACAAAAATAATCCTGTCCCTTGTACCTTTCTACACCAGCTCTCCCCATTTTGGACCGTGACGTCACACTAACAGGTTCGTCATCGGGCAGTCCAGTCAATATGTCAGGTCAAGTCAATAAAATCAGATAGATAAATAAATAGATATCGCCTTTTTTTCCTTTTCATCTTTTTTTTTAAATCTTCTCTGCATACCCCTCTGGGACCAAGGCGTATGTATATATGTAGCAATATAATTAGTTATCTAAGCCACATAAAGATGTATAAAAAAAATCTATTAATTTAATGATTCCAATTCAAACTAATCCAATATTGGTATTACAAAAGCATTAACATTCAGATTCATTCAACAAGTTCTTCATAAAACCAGATTAAAAATGAGAACAGACATAAACACTAATACCTACATACAGCTGTAAATTAATGTGCTCGTAAATTAAAATGGCTTTAATTGTTTGAAGCCGACAAAAGTTGCATCAGTTCTGTTCAAATGTTTTGCATAATTCTGGGTTGGGACTCGGGATGTAGATATGTAATAATGTATGCGTCTCTGTCTCTCGTTATTAATTACTTGATTCTTATGTCTTTATTACTCATCTGTAGCTTGCAAAATAAGAGTATGCAATTAATTTATTATGGGGATTTATTTTAAGAAAGTATAATTTATTCCATTGTATGTACCCAACTATCGCGCGCTGCATCGCACTTTGACAGTACATCGCGTGTTTTTTTATGAGATTCCAAAAGCAGGCCTATACTAACCTACCGCGATAAGTACCTACACTTTCGGGCGACCTGGCCTAGAGACTTGATCATTGGACTCGAGCGCCAGGAGCTCGATTCCAACTGGGGACAGACAAATTTGTACAATTGGTACAAGTTTGTCCCGGTCTGGTTGTTATATTTGTGAACTGTCCTATCCTTGTTTAATTTACATAGCACAGGATAAAATCCTAGTTTGGGATTAGACAAGTATCTAGATGTGTACAAGTCACGAGCTAAAACATATAAAAAGACACAGTTTAAAACAAATAAAGCCCCATAACACCCCAAGTAAGTAATCAAACCCTCGTTTCTCCTAAAACTTCAGCAGAACAAAACCGCATTAATGTAATATTCAGTTCACGTTCTCAAACCTATTATCTGTGACAAGTTGACAAGTAACGCAGCTGATATACTCGATACCACCCCTTAGTTGCACCCGAATTAAATTCATGGCCTGATCGGGTAATCAAGACAGACACTTTGATGCACATCTGCTACCCGAGAACATCCCTACATCTTTGCAAGTTACCACTTTGCCACATAATATACGTATGAAGTGATTTGTTAAAAGAATTAATAAAACTTTATTTACAACGTCTGTTTTTATCCATATTGGTAAACAGTGCATTTTTATACAAGACTAGCTTATCCCACAACTTCGCACGCATGGACTACAGAATTATTTTCCCCCCTTTCCTTTTCCCCCACCCCTTTCCCATCCCATACCCCTCCTATTCTCCATACACTTCGATGCCCCCTCTCCGCTCTTTCCCGCTTACCCACGCTCCAAATGTACTCCTAACTCATCGCAATATTAATTCCACCGTTCATATTATGAGTTTAAGAAAACTACACGTTCATGTAACTTTTGATTGAGTAAGCCGATTGCGATGAAACTTTTAACAAAATGATACTCCGAATTCAGATATGATTATGAGACTTATTTATTCATCCAAGAGTCTAGATAGGCTTGTGCACTTGACCTGAATCTCATGTGATAATCAGCGACACTGAACCACTTTTGATTGCTTTTTTTTATTGTTTTTATGGTTATTTTTGTACGTGCAAAAAGTAAATTATTTAAGTAAAATTATCGTTGTAGATTATCGAATTTGACTTTATTTCAAACTGGATCTCTATCTCGGTATACTATTTCATTTATATTATAGATATTTATGTTTATCAGAAAAGTTTCTATAAATACGCTACAGATTTTATTCAGAATCTATTTTTAAATATGCACTGGTAGAATTAAGGGTAATCTTTTTACAAAAGGGGTGACTGTCCACTAATCCGCAAGTATTTTGAAGGGTCCATGACAAATGGAATTGTGAAGCTGTGTGACAGTTTTATAAGTTGTGAGTAATGGAAGCTTTATAAACGGAGACGCAATGACTCTACGTCTCTAGTGTATTACTAGAAAAAAATGTATTTCGGATTGAAATTAAACTGGACGTCTATCAAATTCACCTTAAATTATATACATTCTTTATTGCATATTTCAAATACTAAATACAATTTAGGGCGTTTTGTGTACATACAGCATCTTTAATAGAGATCTCTTTCAGCCAATCTTACCAAGTGTGAGACAAAGCACTTTTTCAAATGTTTTTTTTTTTGCACTATCGTAGTGCAGCGTTATAGTGACTACAGTAACTAATGTTTATGCATCAGATAGGCCTAACATTCAGTAAATTTGAAGACAAAAATCAGGCATTTACCACAATTATTGTCGTCACTATAAGCAAAAATCACTTCAGTTTGAAAAAAAACACGAAACAGACTACAAAAACTACAAAACATCGGAAAACATACATGGGGGTGCTCGACACTAATTCCTCGAACAGTATACCTATACTAGTAAGTGCGAGGCAGCAGGTATAAAAAGTCGAATAAAATTATATACTCGTACTTACCAAATAGCAATGTTAGCGAAAGTACCTCCTGTTAACTTTCAAATATTGTTAAAACGACATCAACCTAGTACCATTCTGTGTACATCATAATCAAAACACGGCGAGTGGTAGTAACAATTACAGAGATCGTTAAAGTACACAGATCTGGAACAGATGCATTAATCTAACTGGCCCATCGCATATACGGCGTGTTGCAAAATGTTTACTGTCGGCCACAGCTCAAGTTAGACGAACTGGTAAAATAACTAACAGCGCATGATGCCAGCATGATAGTGTGAATTTGTGTACGGTTTAGTACAATACTACAAGGTATTTTGTCGAAGGAAAACAACTTACGGGATATATGAGAAACTAGCTTATGCCCGCGACTTCGTCCGTGTAGGTTTCGATATTTACACATCTTGAATTTCAATATATAATTTTTTAATTTGGTTTCTCGTAGGAATTAGATGTTTTTTGGGTTAAGTTTTAATTTATTATATATGTTAATTGTTTAATGCAATTGTGGTCTAAATCTGTTGTTTCTCCAATAAATTAAAATAAAATAAAACATACACTTTCTTGCCGGTGCAGTTTGTTGGGTCCTACTACAATATTATAAATGCGAAAGTTTGGATGTTTGGATATTTGTTACTCAATCACGCTTCAACCACTAGACGGATCGTGATAAAACTTGGCACACATATTGGTTAGGTCCTGGAATAGGTCATAAGATAGTTTTATCCCGAAGAATCATTCCATTCCTACGGGTAATACATAATAATTTGTGATATTAAGTTGTCCACGCAGAAGTCGCGGGCAACAGCTAGTAAATTTATATACTTGCTGATAAATGACAATACGCGAGATTTCCAATGCCATGCAATTCAATCAATAAAACGAGTAACTGTATTTAATATTTATAATTTCTTCTATAAATTCTACAAATACTCCTACAATACTTATTTTACCTCGATCTTATGAACATTAATAATTATTTAACTATTTTCTAACACATCCTGTGTGCTGTGCTGTTCTAACCAGTCAATTATAGAGCAGAGCAAATATAAAGTCTGAATCATTGTTAGACTGATGATAGAGTTTCTAAATATATACGAGTATGTATAGGTAATGATAATATATGACACACAGACCAATGACGGGCAGAAGTGCATGGTAGCCTGCGATGGCCAAAAAGTCTGACCTGGACAGTAATTATGGCCAATATTCCCGGCCCAGCGAAATTTTCATTTTTACATACATACATAATGCTCACGCTTGGTCTCCGAGGGGTAGGTAGAGACACTTCGTGATCCTGACAAACATCGCATAACATACGAGTGAACAATCAAATATGACTATAAACAGTTACTTTTATTATTGCTGAGGTCGAGAATCCCACAATATTATTCGATAGGATCCTTTGATGTGGGGAGTTCTTTCTGCTGACCGCAATAAATGCCTCACCAAAGAGATAAAAGTACGCTAGACTCCTTTGTGGGAAAACTCGGTCAGGTGGTTTCAAATGTAATGAAAATCTCCAACGACGGCACGGAAATTTATTTTCTTCGATAACTGCCTCTGTCTTATGTGAATTTTAGTTTAGTTGAGTTCTATGGTTACATACATACATACATACATACATACATACATACATACATACATACATACATACATACATACATACATACATACATACATACATACATACATACATACATACATACATACATACATACATACATGATGCTCACGCCTTGGTCTCAGAGGGGTAGGCAGAGATTGCGCAATCCAATGTCGCAAAGCGACTCTCCTTCGCCCGCATTTCGCCACCCCTTGACGTGATAAATTGCAATTTACGAACAACAACACCACCTCCGTGTTGAGGTACCACGATTATCTAGGGAAATAATTGTCCACCTTGTCAGAGCTCCGCATAACTCGATAGGGCTAATAGTTCCCTATGGTTTTTGGGGTGAAATGTCCCAAAATACAAGAGGAACTTAAATACATGAAAACATAAATAATAAAATAAAAGAGACTTTATTTATCAACACAACAGCAAAGCAAGTTACATATAGTCCCTATAAAATTCTCATATTTGTAATATCGTGCTACCTAGTCTCAATAAAGACCGTCAAGGCATTAAAACCTGTCGTAAATATTGAGAGACAGCCCCGGCACGGGCTGTATGGCCTGTTGGGGCTTCTCTGGACACACACTGTCGTTCCATAACGCATGCTCGGCCCATATACTCGTATGAGTTGTGTTAGAATTAAGAAAGTGTGTAAATTGTCGTAATAATATGTAAACAATATAAAAGTACTTAACAATTATTATGTTGAGTTAAAACGGTCGATGCCTCAGCCTGTGCCTCAGCGAAGCGCTGCTTTACATCGCCATTATTGTTCCAGCATCGCTAAAATCGAAGAGAGTATGGTATTCAAATCAGTAGAGTAAACGTTTAAATATATTAGGCGATACTTATTGGAGAAAATAAGTTGGTCTAGATTCGTTAAATATGTATAAATAACCTAATTTAATTCCAATGTTAACCCTAATTTCATGTATTTTTATTTATTTATTTAATAGTTTATTACAAATATACAAAGAATAACACAAAGAAAAGAAAATTATACAAAAGGATAAGCTTATTTCTAAAGAAATTTCTTCCAGCTAACCTGCGGTGAAGACAAGGGATTATGGAGAGGCAGTAGTCGCGTGTACCTACTATATATTAAATAATCATAAAACAAATAACACAATAAGCATAAACTATAAATACCAATACAGATACATAAATATATATGTATATACGAGTATAATAGAATATAATATGATATATATTTAATTGATCCATTTCAAATTCAGTCTTCAACTAATATACATACTATCTGATGTGTGGTGTTCTGTCCGTACCATACCCCCTTACATCTGGTAACCGGATAATCCATGTATATCTTTAAAGCACATGTTGTGGTATTCTCTGACCCTTGTGATATGTGTATTAAATAAATAAATGTGTGTATATATTTTTAAGTATTGTGTGTATTTATTTATATTGCCCTAAAGGCACTTATCATTTTTTAAATTCTTTAAATTGTAACTTAACACCCGCATCTAAATATTTCCATTTTTACTAGCAAAATATTACCTGTCAGAAATCGCTAAAAACGATAAGGCCGCCACTTGTACATTTACTGTACATTTTTCCTAAATATTTCTGTAATTTTTGTGCAATAAAGTATATTCATTCATTAATTCAAACATAATTTGTAACAACAATATGAATCAAATAGAAATATTACATTATCCCAATTTCAAAACACAAAGTCAACAGTATGCAAGATGCATATTCCAATACTCTCATGAATGGGTTTTCGGATATGTATTCCCGACATTATATTGTTCATGCATTATAAGCAACTGACCTCGGGAGAGTGGAAACTAGGGTCTGGCCTAAATGTGCTTTCGTCTGAGAAGAAACCGAAACCATTGGGATTATCTAGCACATTTTAAATACCATTCATTTAGCGATAGACATCACAATCAACGTTTCCCATGACGAGTAGTGATATTTTTGGTAAAAAAAATAGTTCATTGGGTCCGATTCTGAAGGCACACATTTAAAATTTGACAGCGCTAAAATTGGTTTCGTCTTTATCTTCATAATACTATGTGACAAGGATAGCAACAGTTTTACTGCTGTCAAATTTTAACATTGTGCCTTCAAAATCGAGCCCATTATCAGCCTAAATTTACGTACACTGCTGAACCTGAATAGAATGCTACTTTTGGTGGGCTGTCCATTGGGGGATTTGTCATAATCACCACGGTTGGCAGACGCATTGGTAATCGCGGCAATGATCTTAATATAAACGCTGCTGCTCGTCCCTGCTGCAATTCCCCAGTCGCCTTGACCCACGGGAAGGTGACCCTATTCTAAGTCGGGAACCACAAGGCTGAATATCACAAAATTAGTTATTTTTTATGGAACACAAATACTCCCGATCATTAACTGAATGTCAATAAATATTTCGTTTAGGAACAAGGTCAAGGAACTTCCCAATTGATGTAACAAGGCCATAATATATCATCTAATTTAAAAACTGAAAGTGGACAAATGAGACTTGGCAGAGATCCACCAATAACAATGACACAGTTATTACTGGTAGACTGGTACTAGCATATAGCAAACTAGCGCACCCCCACAGACAAGCGAACAGATTAAATAACCTACTACTTCAGGCACATCAGCCTGTCAGCACACCTTTGTATGTGCGCATAAATTGTTGTAAGACTGCTGCTGCAACGAGCGCGCGAGCATAGTCGATCAAGAAAGGGACAGCAACATAAGTGTTCCTCTTTCTAACTTAGTGTCGATCTCTCTGCGCCAGCCGGCTCCGAGCTGTGCTATATTTTACGGGTGACGACGATAAACTGTCGGAGGAGGTGAGTGTCCCTTCTTTACGTCGTATCAGTTAGTTTCTTTGCTAACGGTTAGGTCAAAGAGCACATCAGCTTTAAAAAGATTTTGGGAAGTTGTGACCGACCCAGGACCGTGTGTGGTGAAGTTCGTTGGGGAAGTCCTATGTCCAGCGGTGGACGTCTAAGGGCTGATATGAATGAATGAATGTCCGAATAATAAGAAATCTTTTAAGAGAAACCGAAATTCGGTCGCAAGTGCCGAAAACCGAATATGATACTTTCGGTCAAACACTAGTATGGGTCAAATACATGGAAACTGGGCCGGCCAATTGATCGGCTGATATTGCTTTACGACTATATGCGAATGAATATCTGCAACGGTGTTGTAACCAGAGATCGGATTTAGGTAGTTCATTCTCTTCAACACAATAACAATATAACGCATACAATGAAATGTAAGAGATTTAGAGAAGTAGTGACGCGATCCATCGTGAACTGTAGACTGATGAACTCCACGCGAACGAAGTCGCTGGCGAAAAGCGGAATACAATCGTACCGAACTTTTGGACTTTGGTATGGGCGTGCTGAAGGCCTGTGGGCGGACTTCGCTGATAAGGGTTTGTATAATCATGTAGGTGTACGAATGCTGGAAAAAAGGTCTTCATTCAAATACAGTATTTCTAAAACAAGCTTTTATTTCAAACTAGGTGTTGCCCGCTACTCGTCCGCCTGGACAACTTAACATTACAAATTATTATGTATTTCCCGTAGGAATGGTTTTTTTTTTCGGGATAAAAACTATCCTATGTCCTATTCCAGGACCTACCCTATGTGTGTGCCAAGTTTCACCACGACCCGTCCAGTGGTTGAAGCGTGATTGAGTAACAAACATCCAATTATCCAAATATCCAAACTTTCGCATTTATAATATTAGTAGGAAGTAGGATAGGATGAGCTAAACTAAGCGAGCCCAATCGCCACACTGGAGGTGAATTTATCGTTGACTCACGCTCCATTATCAGATCATGTTCAAAGTTCAAATCTGAATACAAGATTTGACTCGAAATAATGCAATTTCCTCTTATCCCTTTAAGATTTACAACTAAAATGTTGTAATTTATAGGTTTTTGATATTAAAAATATCTTATTAGACTTCTGACTTATTGTGACTTCATGTCATACAAAAAGCGCTATCATCTCTTTACCCCCTAAACCTCTTCAGTTACAGTTTTTGATGACTTTTGGAAATTTAAGAGATTTTACTAAAATTAAATTTTTAGTTCGACTTTTAAAAATATTTCAAAATCTAAAGCATGGTGGGCGTGTTTGTATGGAACCTGATACCCATCCACTTATAAGAGCTTACAAACCAATAACAATAAGAGATACGCCAATGAAAAAGTCGTATGGTTACTACCTATATATGCCGGAGAATCTCAGTTGGCTGTATTTTTGATATTATGGGCCACTTTTTTACTATCCACCTACAAATAGCAAGTGATACGAAATAGAAAAATCGAATCTAAGTTTAATAACTGCAAGGCAGAAGGTATTCTTTAATGAATAAAAATTGATATGACATTGTAAACAGTAAAGCAGCTTAAATAACCCTTTGGTTACAAATTCGGTTCCAGAATTCCTCTGTCACTGTTCCCTGTGATTCATTTCACAAACACTATCCGTTTTCGCCACAAAGTACCATCACAGCATTCGCCTAAATCATGTGGTCAGTGACAACAAAGTGGAGCTTAAAATATTGCGGTTTTGTGCGAAAATATTCAAGTCTACCTATGGGTGAGATGAGTCAGATTCTTCCACGTCCATACATTGAATAATCTTTTTAGGGGATTGAAATACCACTGGTGGTTTGACTTAGAGATACTCTTATTTATTTATTATGTTACTAGCTGTTGCCCGCGACTTCGACCGCGTGGACAACTTCACATCACAAATTATTATGTACTAGCTGGTGCCCGCGACTTCGTCTGCGTACGATTAGTATTTCGAGTAGCTTTTTTGTAGGACTATTTAAGATAAACATTTCCATCATACATTACATATAACTCTAGCGGTTTTGGCAGCGCACGCTAGAATAGCTCGCAGATGGTAGATTTTTGCCTACTTGATATTTTGGACAATCACACAATATCTTTATAAATTGTAGCCTATGTATTATTCTGATGTATAAGCTATATTATTGTAAAGTTTCATTAAAATCCATTCAGTAGTTTTTACGTGAAAGAGTAACAAACATCCATCCATACTTACAAACTTTCGTGTTATAATATTAGTAGGATTTCCCGTAGGAATGGGATGTTTTTTCAGAATAACAGCTATAATACGTCCTATTCCAGGACTTAACCTATAATTGTCCCAAGTTTCATAACGATCGGTCCAGTGGTTGAAGCGTGATTGAGTAACTAACATCCAAATATCCGAACATCCAAATATCCAAACTTTCACATTTATAATTATTATTTATTTAAGTATGTCTATCCGTTATCTAGTAACCATATCACAGGCTCTGCCTAGTTTGGGACTGGATAATTGGTGTGAATGTCTGAAATATTTATTATTATTATTATTATAATATTAGTAGGATATACAGACCCTTGGTTTGGTTAAACACATATAAGTCCTTAGTCATAATCACAATACAATTGTAGGCTCTGCAATAGAGTTTACTTTACGTACAAATAAAATAAATAGGTACAGTTACAATTTCCAAAAGCTGAATACACAATGTAAGCTGTGTTTTCTTACCGATAAACCTTTAGAAAGAAACATAATACTATGGCAAAGAAAAGGTGGTTTGTGCTGTTTTAGACATTTAAATGAGAAATATGTATAACTATAGCATAGGTAACACATTTATACACACAAACACACCCCCGTACGTACATACATATACAACATTGGATTAAAAGATGATAAAAGAATATATTGTTGCCGTGTAGTTTCCGGTAGAGTAGAATAGGACCACTCCAACTCTTCCCGTGGATGTCGTACAAGGCGACTAAGGGAATACATTATAAAATATCAATAGGCCTCCCCAACCCGTCTGGCTAGCGCGGGGAGTGTAGGCCAAATCCTCCGTCTGTCTACGGCAGATGAGAGAGGGTTGTGCTCCTACAGTGGAGACAAAAATAACCTGATGATGATGAAAATAATATAAAATTAATTTAAAAGAATATTAACATATCACTCTCTAAGATAATTAATAACCAACTAGAACTAGAAAAAAATATAAATTTAGGAAGTCAAATTGGTTTGAGGGAAAAACGGACCAGTGAGTGAAAGTTTTGCAAAGTCAAAACCTACCGAAACGAACTCCCCCAACAACGCCTCAAAATAGTTGTAAATATTAACAAAATTATCGCGTCGTCAAATTGACAGAAAAGCTCGGCTCTGCGAATGAAAGATAAAACGCTTAATCGGTGTAGCTGAGTTTCCACCGCGAACTTGGAGTTTGTGGAGTCGCTTCTTGCGTTTTGGTGCTGGCTTTAAACGGAGCGACGCGATGATCCGGTCGTCAGTTTATAAGAATTTGGACAAAATGCACAATAACTTCAGTCCCCAAACAAAATGATCTGTCAATTTCATAAGTCCGATTGACTCACGTGACTCACCAATGAGGGCACATGAACCAGGGAATACTAATGATTACTACGTAAAGAAGCGACACTCACCTCCTCCTGCCAGTTTAATGTCGACGGCTGGCAGTACGCGCTACTGGGCTAGCGCCACTCCGCCCGCCGCTACAAAATTACAATGCTATCGACCAGCGCCGAGAGATCGACGGTGTAAGTTATAAAGAGAAGCACTTATGTTATTGACATACCTATAGCGTTGTCCCTCTCTCAATCGACCATTTTCGCACGCTGGGTACAGTAGCCCCACCAAAATTTACGCACACACATAAACATACAGGGACAGGCTGGTGCGCGTGTAGTAGGGTAACTAAATCGCTTGTATGTAGTTCCTGGACTGTGTTAAAACTGTTTGAGATATTAGAAACGAGACTACTTATTGACGTAATCTAATCGACTTGTTTCTTTGTAGGTACATAAGGCCTTAAACTCTGTGATTCGGCCCTTCGCCTCTGAGATATGGCGGAAAACGTTATGAAAAGTTCTACATAGGTACTCCAAGGGAAATGTGAAAGTCGCCAATCAGCTTGGGACTTCGTAGTGGATAAACCGCATGCCCTCTGTAAAATGATACTTTGGTGAAGTGATGACATATTAGACTCTGAATGGGACTTTACCAGCAGAGCCCCAGACACAGCTACTCGTTAGACACTCATCCCTTGCACCGAACAACTGTCGACAGCTCCTTACTCGTAACAGCTTTGTTGGCTCGTTACCTCTTTCGTGTTGCAAGCGAATAAAGTTTTCTTTGATGCATTTGCATCGAGCACAGTGGAATTGCTTTAGGGCGCATTCAGATTTGTTACAGAACATCATAACGTAACATGATAAAGGTAACATTCACGCGAGCGTTACTCTGAACAGTGACGTGTTACAAAAGGGGGCCTTCGTTCCTTAAATCGAACCGAGCAGCTCGATAGTAAAGCTCGCGAGCATTACTCTGAACAGTGTCCTAACATCATACAAAGTAAGTATTCGTGTGGTGTATGTCGAGCCGAGCAGCTCGAGAGTGAAGCTGAACTGATAAACATGACACACAGTGAGTATTCGGTCGTTGAACATTGAGCCAAACAGCTTGACAGTTAACTAGTTCAAACATTGTTCAAAGTAATACTCGCATACTTTGAACAATATCTACACTGCATTAAACAATTTCAGAACATCATCTACATTACTGCTATGGAGAGGGCTATACTCGTTGTTTCTTCTTTGATTATATGATTCGTAATGAGGAGATCCGATGAAGAACAAAGGTGACTGACATAGCCGAAAGGATTAGCAAGCTGCAGTGGCTGTTGGCGGGCCGGCCGTTGGAACAGACGAGTTCTGGAGTGGAGACCGCGAATCGGAACGCGCAGGGTCGGACGCCCCGCCATGACCAACGATCTGAAGAAGGTAGCCGCAAGCAGCTGGATGCGAAGGGCGGAGGACCGGGTGTAGTAGCGTTAATTGAGGAAGGCCTATGTCCGGCAGTGGACGTCTACAGGCTGACATGATGATGATAATCTGCAGTACCTATCCGAGCAGCTCGAAGACGCTCACTAGCATTTGTCGGTGTTATATCAGACATAATAACACGCTGGCTGTATTACATCCTCCTATCAAGTTTGAACACCTCGCAAATTACGACATTTTGTTGCAACTCAGTATATATGCACCTTTACATGCCGTGCTAGACAAATGCAAATTAGACTCTTAATATATCGAAATGGTGTGAAAGTCGCAGACAAGTCGATAACGTGACAGAAAAATAAAGTGGAATAAAATCTGCATTTTGGTTACTGTGCAAGAATTTTTTAAAATTTTGACTAAGAGGTTTGTTATTTATACAAATATGATACTCTATATAGTGCATTGAAAAAAATACATTTGTTAATCTGTACGTACTCATGTGCATACGCTTTATTGTTGCTGGCTGGCTGCTGGCTGGCCCCAAAAATATATAGGTTTCCGCCTAGTTTTGGAGTCAGTGGTTCTTCCTTATATATTATTACTTTAGTACATAATTTAATATTTCTGTGTATTATTATCTAGTGTCATGTATTTATTTATTGTACCAAAATTACCAACAATAATAACAAATAGGAATAACATTGTGTCCAAAGACGGACTTATCCCAATTAGGGATATCTCCAAGTATGTAATAATAATAATATTTTAGTGTAAACGAACCTACTACATATTATTTGGTTTGTTCATTTCTATTATCACAATTTAGCACTGAATGCATTATACCAATCCTTTCGACGACCTTCGTGGCGGAACGGGGTAGCTCTCGGACTGCCACGCCGGGGAGGTTCGAATCGAAAAGATGTTTATATATTTATTTATGTATGTGTATCCGTTATTTAGTAACCATAGCACAGGCTCTGCCTAGTTAGGGACTGGATTATTGGTGTGAATGTCTGAAATATTTTATTTATATTTTTTTCAGTTACAATAAAGATTCTAGTCAGCCTTGGAGTAAGTAACCTACCAAATAGAATTGTAGTAGGTTCGTTTACACCAAAGTATAAATATTGCATACCTATTATATCATCATCAGGTTATTTTGTCTCCACTGCAGGAGCACAACCCTCTCTCATCTGCCGGAGACAGAACAATTATATACTTATAAACTATTACAGACCTTAACTTACTTCCATACCTCGTCTGCATGTAATGACATTGATGGCTCTAGAACTCCTACACCTCCAACTAGAACACTTCCAACATAGAAATGTTGTGTGTGATATACTGTATGTACCTCGGTTTGAAGTGAAAAATGAAAAGTTAGCCCATCTGACCAAAAAAACCTGTACTGCTATTATTCTCTAAAATACAAACTCACGTGCATGTCTCACTCAAGTGACTTCACTCATTTTGAAACCTAATCCATTGGTAATTCTGTAAACATGCCAGAGTACTATCAAAGTCAAGTGAACAAAGAACTCACTTCAAGTCGACAGTGCTCTGGAATATTTACAGAATGCCAATGTATAATGTTGACGACCTCGGCCACGCCGGAGGTTGCGGGTTTGAATCCCGCTAGGGGCAAATGTTCGTATGATGAATATGAATGTTTGTACCAAAGTCTTGGATGTTTAAATATTTATTTAAGTATGTCTATCCGTTATCTAGTAACCATACCACAGGCTCTGCCTAGTTTGGGACTGGATAATTGGTGTGAATGTCTGAGGTATTTATTTATTTTTATTAGGTTTCGAAGTGTGTAAAGGCACCTGAGTGAGATTCGCACGTGAGTTTGTATTTTAGAGACTGTTTGAATGTTTTTAACATGATCACATCTCACTGTTAAATCAAAGGTTCCAGAATGCAACTTGTAAGCTAAAGTTATGCACACGCTTTTATCAGACCACTCATGCTAAACTGGCAGCGAGCATCAGTTAAGGCTTACCATACATCAGCCGGAGCCCGCCCAGTAGATACGTACCTAGCCCACACGAGCGATAGCATCGCGCTACCGGCCACGCCCGCCGTCAATCTTGTATGGAGAGTGCTTTATAATGATGTAGAGTTGGTATTATAGACATTATTTTGTCTTTGTTTGGACGGCGACATGTGTTATTTATAGATCTTTGCTATATCTGTGGTATGTTGAAGATTTGCCGCATGCACAACTCGGTCACACCTCCGACACTTCATACAAGCGAATAGATTTAATTACCTACTACTACGCACAAGCCTGTCTATATGTCTATACACGTTTGTCTATGTGTTTAAATTAGTGTAGGGCTGTTCCACCCAGCACGCGAGCATAGTCGATAGAGACAGAGACAACGTAAGTGATCTTTCTAACTTACAGCGTCAATCTCTTAGCGCAGGTAGATAGTGCGTACTGCCAGCTGTGTTCTATTTTGAGGGCAACATTAAACGGTTTACCGCGGCAGTGGGGAGGGGGACAGTTTTCTACACGCTTTCGCAATACATCGTTTATTTATTTATAATTCGATTTAATTATATGTTAGGTCATCAGGTGCCGTGCAGACGTTCTCAACATTGATGATGAAGATATGGGCTTACATAGAAATACATCTATTGTATTGTATAGGTTTCTCAATTGCCTTCACAAAATCTAATTTCAACATACCTCGAAGTAATTGAGGTCAGGTTTACAACAACCACATAATTGAGGGTATAATTATGTCTTGAAATTTAGCTTGCTTAATTCCCTTGTAAAATAGCTAGGGCTCTCATGTAGATGTCTTATTGCCCGTCGTAATAGCAGATACGGGAAGTGAGAATCTTTTATGAAATAAATTTAAATTGCTCTAGAACAATTTTCGCAATGGCCAGGGACGTGTCCAGGTTCAGACCCACATTAATTTAAATCTAAGACTACACATCACAATGGGTTTACTAATAATTCGTACAAAATTATTTTGTGAAAATATATGGTAGAAGTAACGTAAGGTACCTTTCTGTTCAGTATTTTAACAAAGTACTATATAAACTAACTGGTTTTCAATCATCATCAGGTTATTTTTGTCTCCACTGCAGGAGCACAACCCTCTCTCATCTGCCGGAGACAGACGGTGGATTTGGCCTACACTCTCCGCGCTGGCCAGACGGGTTGGAGAAGCCTGATTGATGTTTTATAATGTATTCCCTTAGTCGCCTTGTACGACATCCACGGGAAGAGTTGGAGTGGTTCTATTTTACTCTACCGGAAACCACACCCAATACAAAAGAAAACAGGTTTTTAATGTTAGAAAATAAAATAAGCCTTAACAATATATTGTCATCTATGGACTTACTAAATATCTTTTTTTTTCTTAATTTATGCAAAGATACACAGATTTTTCTCCTATAGAAAAGGATTAGACAAGGATAGAACAATACACAAATATCCAGCTTTTACAAAGTTATCTCTGGTGGGAATAGAACTTACGACCACACGCTCGAGTCTAACGACTAAACCACTAGGCCAACAACATACAGTAACAAATAAAAAAAATATTACATATATGTATATTAAAACATACACTTATTTACTCCTAAACTAGGATTTTCTTCTGTGCTATTAAACAATCAAACAAAACAATCATAAAAAGGTATAACATTCCTTTCTGTATGTAAATACGAACTTCATTATTAAGGGACCTTCGAAATATTTACTCCTTAGCTCACTTAACACTTGTGGCCAACTGACCCAGTTTCTTGTACACAGATGAGGCCCTCTAAAACTGGGCCCCCACATTATGCCGTCCCTTCATTCCGTTACTGGCTAGAACAATTACGTTTGCAATTAAAACTCGGCCCCTGAGATACGCGGTATGCTCGGGTTGTGGACTATTTGCCAGTTGGCCGCACGATTGTGAACTAACCTTAAACGACCTTTGAGTGAAATTAGTCACATATTTTATGTCTAACTATTGAGTTCTAGTAAAAATTATACTTTCCGTCCACTTTACAACCAGAGGAAAGATTCAAGTTCAAGATACATATGAAATGAAATGAAAATGAAATGAAAAAGGAAAAATATTTTATTTCAGTAGCAATAAATTTTGTATGAATGGTCATAATTTCTTATCTATTTATTCCGCCAATCAGTGTTATTTTTAACCAGTTTGAAGGGTAGGAGAGCCACTGAATTACAAAGACACACACATGCTGACGATGCCACACACTTGTCATCGTTGGACTGTTCTCCGAATACTGCAAGTTGTACGCTGCCGACAGTGAGTCAGGTTCTTTACATTTGCCACTTCAGACAGTTTACAGCTGCAAAAGCACCGCTTACCTTAGCGGTATCTATTTTATTTGTAAGAAAAAATTATGCAACATGCATTGTAAGTACCGCATCAGGCCTCAATCCTCATTTTATGTATATAACAATATACCTACGCGGCGCGGCCCCGATTGCCGGGGCATCTAGGTGATCGTTTACGACTTTCAATGTTGCACAATTTAGCGATGCTGCGTAACTGCGACTTTCTTAAATCCATAAGAGCACCAAGATGTTGTTCCCTTTATCTACGAGTAATTCTTGTCCCCTTGCACTAACTTAACTTGTTAACTTGATCATGGTTTGATTTTAAATAATCATAAAAATATTTTAAAATACTATAATTACTTTAACATACTGAAAACAAGACATAATGTCACTTATTCAAAAAGCATCTCAATGTATACCTTAAGTCAGCTTTATTTCCCCTTTTTCTTCAGTCCTTGATACCAAACGGTTCCAGATCGAGATAGACGCCATTCAACCATCCGAGCTTGAGTGTACTAAGAATACTACGTCTTTCAGGTTTGCCTTCAGGAATCGTTTACAAATATAAAAGAACTAAAGCTTTACAATCTCTTCTGAAGCGGTCGTCTTACCTTTCGTCCCATTTGATAACCTTTCGTTACCGGCCAGTTGAGACGAAACCGTACGAAATGAGAAATGTAATATCCCTGTCCGGAGCCAGTTACAAAATGGGACTCATTTATCCTATTTTTAGTAACTAATTTTTTAACTGACTGGATGGGAAAATTAATAGCCCTGTCCGAAGCCCGTTACAAAACGGGACTCATTTATCCTATTTCTTAGTAAAACCCTGTACGAAGCCAGTTACAAAATGGGAAATGTAACTTACCTGTTTTACCGACTTACAGACTGATATCGAGGACTGACCTAAAGTATTTTTATTAATAGTTATTCAATTCATATAATACTTTGTATCCTCTTAAAATAAAGTTATTTAAGTTTGAATGAATGTGCAACTATCAAAAGCGTTGCCTCCCGTGTGAAAATACCTGCACTGAACCAACGTCAGGCTTAAACGCGGATCATAAAGTGCCATTCCTGGCAGCCCGGCGGAATTGCGCGCGATTTTCTAGAAAAACCAGGTATTTTCCCGGTAAAAGTGGAGGCGTGTTTATTTTTAATAAAAAGGCAGTTGTATTATGATCTAAATCTTTCAGTGAGAGCTCTTTATGAAATACTAATGAGCCTCTTTGAAATTGTAGAGAGGTTTTAGCTACGCTAGATAAATATTCTTTGTGTAGTCTTAGAGTAATGGATAAGTCAACTAAACACAACAAGCGGATCTAAAATGAAAGTGCGTCAATAAATGAAGCTTATAGGTATAGTCTTTTAGTTAGCTAAATACAAGTTTTTGGGGATGACTTTTGGTGTGGAGGTAGGGGTTAAAATTATCGTATGTCAAACTTGGTGAACAGCGAATAATCGAGTATGGGGTTCAGTGGCGCGCCTTGAAAGAAGCCTATAGTCTATAGCCTATAGTCATAGCAATTGATTATTGCATGCTGCTGCTGATTATGTATGATACGAGCCTTGGAGTAAGTCGACTCGGGCCGCTACCTACTATTCCATTTAATTATTATATTTTATTAGTTGACTCGACTCGCTTGCAATATGTGCAAAAAATCTCTTGTTTGATTCACATTCTAGTGCGGTACCAAAGACCAGTAAATATTACTTCATAAAACAGCGACACTCTCCTCTCCCCGCTATTTTAACGTCGCCCGCAAAATAGAGCACGGCTGGCAGTGCGCACTACTGTGTTGCTGCCCAGAAATCGACGCTATAAGTTAGAAAGAGAAGCAATTATGTTGTTAACGTATGAAGTTGACCCCCTCTCGATCGACTATACTTGTGCGCTTGGTGTAGCAACCCTATAATAATTTACGCGGACACAAACGTGTATCCTCCAAACACACTGGCTAGACTCGCCAACCCAAGGCGCGCCACTGTATCTAATTCGATAACTGCCCTCAGCCTTGCATATATTGTCTCTCTGAGAGGAATCATTGACTTACTATTTAAACATACAAAAAAAACGAACCATCAAAATCCATTCAGTATTGGCGGAGTAATCGCGTAACAAACATACAAAAAAAACATACCGTCGAATTGAGAATGTTCCTTTTTTGAAGTCTGTTTAAAAAAACAATAAATTAGAACAAAATCCATCCTTCGGAAATCTTCTGCATGTGTAGATAAATATAAAAATAATCATATTCACGTATATTAATAATGTCTTTGTCTGTTTAAGTTCTAATGAATTTTCTTAGGTCTTTGGAAGAATAGGTACTTTGGCATTTTGAAAGCGTGAAAATGTCGCACGATCGGCAGTTGTCTTCCGACTGATTGCAAATGCTTTTGCTTTGATTTATAACCGATTCCTTTTTTTTATATGGCCTTTGTTATTATGCTTTTAAGGCATTATAATTCCGCCAATGTCAAAGTAGTGAAAACCTGCTTCCTTTTCAATCATCAGACACTTAACCGCTGATGCACCAAGTTTGACATACGACAGTTTAAACGCCTACGTCCACACCACAGTTTAACCCCAAACACTTTTAACTAGCAAAGTTACACATTTCCACAAAGTCATAGTAAATTCAACCATACACATTCAAAATTCAGTTAAACAATGACTAAAGTTTGATAAAGCTGGTGTTAAATTTAGTAAAAGTTTCAGTCTGTGGACGGGTACATACTAAGTAGAAGCTGGTAGGTTTATAACGTGTACCCTGCCTCCTGTGGACTCTTCCTCTTCCCATCTTGCTTGGGAAATGTGCAATTGCATATGGTATTAGAGTTGCTTTTCAATTAATTCAAATAGAAACTAATTATTCCATATACCTACATAGAAAACTCTAAACAGAATTCGAACAAATCACTTATTACTTCCTTGTTGCAATGTTCCCTTACTTTGCGATGCTTAAATTCTGTTCTGACGGATTTTTATAATGACAGAAAACTCTATGAAATTAAGGAGAAAGAGAAACGAGTTTAAAATTAATTATCTTATAAGTGAATAAAATTTCAGTCGCAGTAGGTTCAAAAAAACTCTTCAAAGTGTATCTACGATGTATCTACTCGTACTTTAAGAAAATAATTAAGAAATCGACGTGTCAAAAGCGATAAAGTGTGTCGAAAGCGGCTGGATGCGAAGGGCAGAGGACAGGGTGTGGCGGCGTTCATTGGGACCTATGTCCAGCAGTGGACGTCTAAGGGCTGATATGATAATGTGTCAAAGCCAGTGATATATTATTGTGTATGTATATAAATTTTGCATTTATTTAAGTGCATTAAAGAATGTATAACAGAAGCACTCATTATCACTTTGAAATAGGTATAGAAAAAGAAACTAAATCAGCATACATAGAAAGTCACCTAAAAGACGAGAGAATCGGTAAATAAACCATATTACCAATGCCATGTACTCTCCACCCCCCCCCACCCCCCCATTCGTTTCTCAACTACCCTCCAGGGGGCGCTCTTCAGAAATTAGTCGGGTAGTAGGTAATTAAAACGAGGCAACACTAGCGCTAAGTCGGATGCTAGGACATGAATATTCTATTGGGGGGAAGCCTCACATGTAGTAACTTTGGTGCTATCAGAGCTCTATTATGTGCATAACCTGTACTTTGTATAGTAATGAGTAGACCATATATGTAGAGTAGCTGTATGGTACGTTAATAACGTGGATTTTGAGAAGGACTTATTTCTGTCAAAGGGCTGATGATAAAATCATCATTGTCATCATCATCAGCCGAAATACGTCCACTGCTGAACACAAGCCTCCCCAATAAACAACGGTTGGCAGGCGGATTGCTGATGTAATCCCTTAGTCGCCTTGACGACACCCATGGGAAGATTGGGGGTGACCCGATTCTAAGCCGGGAACCATACGGAATGATATAAAATGATACTTAATTATTATTATATAAGCAAGACCCCGTCATCGCGGATTTTCTAATACAAATATTGTAAAAATTCCATATTGTATTTCATCGACTTTTGATTTATCGATATTGCTGCGATGCACTTCTAATAAAATGGCGTCAATCGAATTCATAAGTCGTGAGTGAAAAACTTGCTTGTCTGTATATTATATACTGTAATATTATATACTACTCATAATATCAGCTGAGCCTTCTCCCAATACATCTGTTCTCATAAGAAAGTAAGTTACACCGCTAAAACATATTCACAACCACATACTTTCCGGAAAACATAGTGGGGAAATCAACTTTCACTGAAGATACATTCTATGTATCTATTCTACTTTTGAGGCACTGTGACAATAATAGTTATAATACAAGAAATAAAAATAAACTTGTTTTACCAGGGTTAAGACTAAGTAAGGTCAGCAAATCGTTCACGGGGCAATGTATACGCTTCTACAACAAACTACCAGAGGAAATCTTAAATATGACGGACAGAAAGTTTAAGATTCACATTAAAAACAACTTGGTACTAATGTTAATTCAGCTTCGCAAAATCTTTATTAATTGTATGCAAACTTGATTTTTAAAAGATGTGTTGCGTGAAGTTTGTTGCGCCGTTTCTTCTTCACAGAGCTAACACCTAGGAAGCGGTAGTCGATAAAAAAAAATGACGTGTATAAATGTACCAAGTGTACTCATATGCAATAAATGATTTTGACTTGACTTGACTATGATGTAGGTAAAGTAAGTAAAAATGAGACGCTTGTGTCCAAATGAGAGCTTTATATGTTCATTTAAATACTAAAGCCTTATACTTAAAACACGAATATACCTAAATGATTTCTTTGATAACACCCTCCGAATCTTTTCGAGTCAAACAGCGCAAACTTTCCATATAATTATAATGCAACAGGGAGGGATCGACGCGAGAAGTGCACTTCAGAATAATGACACGCCACAAGGACAGAGAAACAAAATACGCGCATACATATCTCTTACTAGAAGTGCTAATGTCCGTTCAGTGATCTGTCCGCCCCTTTAAATAAAAAAATAGTAATTGTTGATTTGAACAAAGTCTTGTTAACTGTGAACAGTCGACTCCATACGAACGCACCAAGATCTTGTTTCCTTAAACTAACTCTTGTCCCCTTGCGCTAACTCAACTTGATCACGATTTTTTTGAAACGATCATAAAAATGTTTACTTTAGCTAACATACAGCAACCAAGACAAATCGCTACGTAATTGACAGTGAAGTAATTAATGAAACCGAAACGTCTTCGAAGTCAAAATGTTAATTTTTACTTTTGTTTATCATAGTCATCGAACTTTAAAAATATATATTTATCAAGTTACTGTCAAGTCTGAGCTTAGTATACCTGACTGAAGATCACACTTCATAATTACCAATCAATTCATGTTCCCTATTGAGCATGCCATAAATCATACATTATAAGCCACGTTGGGCAGACGTATTAGTTATTGTGGTATAAAACCTCACACAGTTAATGGTCACGCCACATCCAGACACAAGTTTTCTATAGCATACACATTCGCAACCGGAACTGCTCGCATGTCGACAATCAAGAGGGAACCATTGAAGAAGACGCATTGTATTTAGCAACCCCAATGTCAGAACAGCGATGGAAATCAATAACACTGGAGTGCTTTGAAGGATGTTTCATTATGGATAAGTAACTGTGAAGTACAATCTACTGTAACCGTAGATTGGAATTTATGTCGTAGTGGGAGATAGCCTCGCCTCAATTTCATCTGAGGTGGTTGCGATTCAAACTGTGGTCGCGGGTCACATACAGTTTCTATGTAATTCAATTACTCTTTATTGCACGATAAAAACGTACAATAAAAGTACATATACATGTACATTTAGGCGATCTAGAAAAACATGCAATAACTAAAAAGAAGCAAAAGATAACATGTTTACCCTATTTAAGAAATTCTTTATTATGACTATATATATATAAATTTACCGGGTGGTTTCCGGTACAGTAGAATAGGACCACTCCAACTCTAACCCGTGGATGTCGTACAAGGAGACTAAGGGAATACTTTATAAAACATCAATTAGGCCTTCCCACCCGTCTGGCCAGCGCGGGGAGTGTAGGCCAAATCCTCCGTCTGTCTCCGGCAGATGAGAGAGAGTTGTGCTCCTGCAGTGGAGACAAGGATAACCTGATGATGATCATTATGACTATTTTGTATTGAAAACGTCAAACGCAAAAGAATCTATAAAATAAACTTCAATAAAAAAATTTACTTTGTAAACGTACGCCTGATATCGGCACCAATTTTTATATGATACTCGCCCCAGGTGTGAAATGACATACATACCTCCATAAGTCCGAAATTAAAAGTCACAAGTTTAATTCATTGATCGCGATTCAACGAGACATACGAGTATTACAGTAATGTGCGATATTTTACTATGTAAGAAACATTTTCTGAAATGAAATAAAAATAAAAACTAGGTACCTATACATTAAGCACTGTGCACCAGTGAGTGCAACAAAGTTTTGAATAGTCTACTGTAGTTTAAATATAATGGACATTTCGGGTTAAGTATTAATGAGAAAATATAGTTATTGTTGGCTTTTATATTCGGAGCAGTGGAACGGTGGAATTACAAACAAAGCTCGCCGGCATTTCCCGTAGATCTAGCTTCCGTGCCTGGCTGCAACGGCCATTGATAAACAAGAAAAAACTTGAACAATATAAGAAAAAGCGGCCAAGTGCGAGTCGGACTCGCCCATGAAGGGTTCCGTACCAGCAAGTAACATAATATAAAAGTTATAGTAGTTCGTTGTAACTTTGATCGATGTTTTAATAATATTATTGTGGTTTACGATTTATGACGTATTAAAAAAAAACTACTTACTAGATCTTGTTCAAACCAATTTTAAGTGGAAGTTTGCATGGCAATGTACATCATATATTTTTTTTAGTTTTATCATTCCTTTATTTTAGAAGTTACAGGGGGGGGGACACACATTTTACAACTTTGGAAGATTCTCTCGCGCAAACTATTCAGTTTAGAAAAAAATGATATTAGAAACCTTAATATCATTTTTGAAGACCTATCCATAGATACCCCACACGTATGGGTTTGATGAAAAAAAAATTTTTGAGTTTTAGTTCTAAGTATGGGGACCCCCAAAATTTTTGATTTTTTTTCTATTTTTGTATGAAAATCTTAATGCGGTTCACAGAATACATCTACTTACCAAGTTTCAACAATATAGTTCTTATAGTTTCGGAATAAAGTGGCTGTGACATACGGACGGACAGACAGACAGACAGACAGACAGACATGACGAATCCATAAGGGTTCCGTTTTTGCCATTTGGCTACGGAACCCTAATAAACTAGCCAGCTTAAGTAGGATATCTGTGCAGAAAATATTTAATTAAATTCTAATAAATTAAATTGAAATTCTTTAATATTTCCGATAACCGAACACGCGTTGTCCGCCATATTTGCCAAGATATCCGCGATCGTCTTCAGTGTTATGTTATGTATAACTGGAGGGACGCAATGACACTACAAACGTGTAGTAGAGACTGGTTTATATATATATTCTTTATTGCACAAATTTTAAAAGTAAATACAGTTACAAATTTTGTGTACAAAGGCGATTATTATTCAATAGCCGTTACATTTAAATCTTATATACTGACTGACCGACATCTATAAAATACCTAGTACATAGCCTGCGAGTACCCACACCAGAACAAATATGAGAGGTAAAACGAAAACCTGATTTTGTAAGTCCTATTTCAGAATTTAAAATGACCAAAGCCTGCTGACGTCGCCGTTACGTACGTTAAACATAATATATTTAATATCTCTTTTAGCCACCGTAACAAGTCATCCTCATCCAGCCACTTCCGGCCGGAAGGCTACCTTTTCGATTCGTTTTCAGTTCAAAAGCGATTCTATACTTGTTGATAAAGTAACAGATGGTTATCGAATTTACCCTGTTTACTTAGAAACTTCTAAGCGTCTATTCCACAAATTGTAAAGCTAAGATTAGAGTTCAGCAAGTAATCTGATAGTTTAACTGCAAAGAGTTCACTATAAGAACGACCTACATTGTTATCACATAGTTTAATGCCTTGGCTCAGTGCAAAGTGTAAAATGCAACGTTTATTCTTGGTGCTTACCAACAAAGTAAAGCTAATAATAGTCAAGATAACGATAATCGCGGTCAACACGGCCGTAGCTAGGTTTATTTGAGTCCCAGAACGAAAAACTGCTTCAGGTCCTTAATACCAAATTATAGATAAAGACAAGTCGTCATCCCTGGCTTAGAATAGGGCCACCCCCACACATGGGTGTCGTCAAGGCGACTAATAGATTGCACCAGGGACGGGCAACAGCGTTCTGTTACGTATATGTATGTGATAATTACTGCGATCACCAATCCGCCTGCCAAGCGTGGTGATTAAGGCAAATCCCGCAAAGGACTGCCCACTAAAAGTGGCATTCTATTGGAGAGGCTTATGTTCATGTTATAAACAGTAGCTTATTAGATACTGACCTACATAATAATACTATTATAGAAGTGTATACACATTTATAACAACACTGCTTACGTTTATTTTAATGCACCTTTTTCTGTCAGATTTAAATTTTAACTCTGTAAATTGACTTTAAGGAATACTGAATATTTAAATTTAAAATTATTAAAAAAATTATGTTTAAAATTTAGATTCAATTCCTTTTTAACATATTTAAAACCACTGTTCAAGATATTTAATACAAATTAAAAAAAGCTAGACGTTCATTTGCGCCGCCCATTAGCTGCTTTGTCCTCTCCTAAATACAACCCTGGCATCCAATGTCGTTCGGGATAACGACTTTTGGTTCTATTTCTGTTCGGTTTATATACCTACCAGTCCCATGAAGGTTCTCAGACAGCAATTCAATTTAATATCCTTATATCAAAATTTAACTTGCCATTTCCCCTTTAAAAAAGTCTTAGTAAATAGTGAGCACGCATTTTATAATACAGCATCGATTTAATTATAACACTACTTATTTTCCTTCTGTCAAAGAATGAATATAATGAAAACATTTTCTACCAAACCCACACGAATGGAAACTTCAATAAAAGCGAGTGGTGGATGTGAAATAAAAAACAATTACATATATAAGAGTTGTACATTTGCGTTCAGGAAGCGACAGAAATCCAACCATCAGATCCTAACGAATGCTCAGTATCCTACCGCGATAGGGCGAAACGAAAAATACTATTCGGCAATGGTCCACTACAACACTTTGTCTATGTCTTTGATTGACCATAGAATAGATGCGTATGCGCCGCAATACCGAAATAGGAGACAGCGCGATCGAAGTTCGGATTAGAATGAACATGGCATAATTACAGGATTTAGGCGTAGGTATAACGTTCCGTTCCCAAAACGTCACGTCGCAGCTTCGCAAAAAGTCCCTTTCGCAAATAGTAACTATCGCAAATGTCCCTTTCGCTAAATGTAACAGTATCGTGAAATAATTCGTCATATAATTAAATGTTCTGCGTAGTAACTGCACAAGTTTCATTGTGAATGTGAAAGAGTTGTGGCTACTTGCGTGGAACAGAGCGATTGTTTGGAACGCTCCATCTAGTAGTACATAGAGATCATTGTGAAATAGACTTGATTTTTCTTGATAATGGACAAATCTCTCCAAATAGTTCGTACGTGCTCTCTTTTGTTTTTATAGGATTTTCCTCCTTCTGCAGCCTATTAATAAAAAATATAGCAATAGGCTACGACGCAATGGTCTGCGTATTGGGAAAGGTCGTGCGATAAATATGGCGTGGGGAATGAATATTTATTTTCAATTTTCACATCGAAGTTGTACACCCGCCAAAGAAAGTAGCTGACCCACCCTTCAGGCGTTCATCATCATCAGTATTAACGTCCACTGTTGGTCATAGGGCTTCCCTTAATAGCGCCTTCCGGTCATTCACATAGCATTAATTACCTACCTATTGAACAAAATATAATTTATAATATTATACATTTTTAATTTATCACGTGAGAATAGTTGTCTGTTTTAGCCTACTTCCATCGACTGTTGGATATAGCCTAATGCACATCACTACTCCCAATTCACGTCATGGATAAGTTATCTACATCCAGAGTGCCTGAAGACAAAAGTCTTCAACCAGTGCGTCCTACCTGTAAAGACCTAAGGCGCCGAAACGTGGACACTGACAGTGGGACTAGTCCGGAAACTCAAGGTCGCTCAGCGCAGTTTCTCTCAGGGACAGGATCCGAAATGAGGTGATCCGTCAGAGAGCTAAAGTCTTCGACATAGCTCAAAAAGTTAGAACGCTAAAGTGGCAGTGGGCTGGTCACATCTGTCGGAGAACCGATTACCGACTCGACTAGATCTCGCTGGGCAAGCGTAGTGTTGGGACGCCCCCTGGCTAGATGGAGCGACGATCTGCGTAGGGCGGCTGGCATGCCAGTGACTGGATGAGAAGGACCGAGGATCGGCTTCAGCAATGCGCCTTAGGAGAGGCCTATGTCCAGAAGTGGACTCTTACGTTGATGGTGAAAAGTTATCTAGACGATAAGAAGTCTGAAACTATATAGAAACACTAATAAATAAATAAGACATAAACACAAATTAACTAACGTTGAATCAAAAAAATGTGCCATGGGCTTTATAATTCTGAGTCATGCATACCCTCTAACTCTGAGTCATAGTTGTGCATATCCTGTTTAATTATAAACTGTAGATAAATGTATGTAGTGCAAGCCAGGTAGCGATTAACGTGCGGCGCACGCGGCGTGTCCGGTGTATTTGCATGCAAATGCAGACCCAGGTGCGCCACAGAGCAAAGTAATACAGCTTGGCAAGAGTCTAGACTATCGATCTGATATATGGAAATAGTTTTAAAGTAATTGAAGTTCCCCGACCTGCCTTCGAAAGTTAAGGGGAAGGGGGGGGGGGGATCAACTTTCTATTTTATCTCAGTTCTATGACGTAAACATCATATTGACGTCCACTGCTGGACTACGCACAGTATATTAATGGGTACTACGTACAGGATGTCCACTCCGTGCCCCCCGCTGATTCAGCATCCCCGCACATCAGTTACCCATTGGTTTCCGACAGTATGGCGTGCGATCGAGTTTATCTCACACACTCTTACAAAAGCGATCACTTGTGCACCCAAATAATGGCTGAGTGAGTGTAGACAGACTTCACTCGGACCATATTTTTTGGCGCGGGGTCCGGGGTGTGACAAAGGTATGCTTAAGAGAGCCATTTACACATTTACCTTACTTCTCCAACTTGAGAACTGTACCAGTTTCACCAAAATCGGTTAAACCATTGCGGCGAGATTGAATAACCAACATCCAAACAAACAAACACATATTACACACCTATTGTACGAACCTATATTTTACCTATATAGACTATAATAGACAGTTTCTAGTTCAAAGATGCATTCGATCTCCAAGTTCGACAGACGTTGCTCGTTGCTTTGAGCGAACCGTTGAATTTTGTATGAAATAGCAGATGCACTTTAACGCCGGCGTAGATGGATGATATTTCCTGCTACCCCTACGACTTACGTCTTGGTGACGTATAAAATATGAGATAGGTATTTTCACTTGCTACAAGGCGACATTTTCTAATCCAGCTAGTTTTACAGTAGTCGGCAGTATGCTAAGTATGTTAGTTACATTGTCGAAATTATTCGTTTCAATATGAATTTCATGCTAGTAATATATTAACTTTGGTCGTACTGAAATCCTACTAATATTATAAACGCGGTATATTATAAATAGCTAATTTTCCCGCGACTTCGTAACATTACAATTTATCATGTAAATAACTAAATACTAAAAGAATGCATTCATCATATCAGCCCTTAGACATCCACTGCTGGACTGCCTTCGCCAATTAATGTCATTACACCCGGTCCTCTGCCCTCCGTATCCAGCCGCTTACGGCCACCTCGAAGCATCTGGAAGCGGGGCGTTCCACCCTGCGCGTGCCGATCCGTGGTCTTCACTCCAGAACTTATCTGCCCCAATGGCCATCGGTTCTGCGACAGATGTGGCCCGCACACTACCATTTCAGCTTACTAATTCTTTCGGTCACCTTCGTTCTTCGTCGGATTTTTTCATTGCGAATCATATAATTCAAAGAAACTATTATGCATTAAAAAGATTTATTTAGATAAAATGTCACTTAGTTAACCAGCATTTATTTCAGTGTACGGATCCCACCCAGATGATCTAATACAATTTAATATAGTACACAGACAAAAAGCTAAAACATTCCTATAAATAAGTAGGTGTAACAAAAGATTTTTATCTTGTACACGACCTTCGCGGTACACTGCGCCAGTACGTAAAGTAGTACGTAAAGATCTTCTATATAAATTATTCGAATAAACCCACAGTAAGACAAGTATATTCAGCGCAACAACCGGTTCTCATCCAGCTACTTTCGGTCATCTTTTTTAACAATCGGTCATCTGGCAGCCTATATAGATCCCACTGTTGGGCAGAATCCAACCCTTAGACCCACGTCATAAGTCCCACTGTAACACAGTATAGAAAAAACAAACGTTACCAAGATGGAGTAAGGTAGCTTTTACTCAAAGGACTTTATTTTATTACTGCATTCGTAGATTCTGGAAAGTCGCATGCTTGAGCCGGAAATCGAACCAACACATATGTAAACGTAAATAATAACCATCATATCTCTGTAATGAACTGTCTGTTATTACCACATTTACCTCTTAGATTATATACTGTACTTATTGGTCTAATATTTACCTTGTACATCCATTTAATTTTTAAAAATAGAAAACATGCATTCTAGGTTTTAAAATATGCCTTCTTGTGATATTTACGTGATGTAAGACTTCTTCAAATAATATATGCGGATTTTTTGGTTTAAAAAAAAAATCTCATTTGAGCAAAATTTGTTATTTTTAATGTAGGATAGCATTAGTTTTTTCACCCTATTGTATATACGAGACATATCCTCACATCGCATGGACGTGCTGTTTATACTGCATATGCAGTAATTGGTCCATCTAGCAGCCAGATAGATAAATCCACATCCCCTTAGAATTAGCCTTCTCTTCTGCTATAAAAAGATGTAAGAAGAGGTACCGGAACAAGAAACTTTGATGATAAAAAAGGGATTCTTCAATTGTTAAAGGCCAGGACACGCAAATAGGAATTGTTCCTATCAGCACCACACCTGTCTCTAAATCAAACTCCCTATACGATCATGTATGCTGAACGTGCTTCACCACCACAGCGTAGTTATCCTTACCACTTTAACTAGAACACTCCACATCACTTCTGAACCCCTTTGGAACCTTAAAGGTGGAATCAAAAAGAGGGGGAGGCAGCTCACGGTAATCTGGTTCCAAGTATTCGCTTAACCCTGTTATCTCGGAATACGGAATGCATATAGGCACAGATTGATATAACATTTTCCATGAGCAAAATAATTTAATAATTTGCTCGTAATTCATAGTAAAAGAACCTAACTCATATTCCTAGTGAGGAAGTCGTGGTAACCAAGCTGAGGGTGTACTTTCCTTAATGAGGTCAACGTTCTACTGAGAATTTCCAGATTATTTCTCACAGACTTTTCGGTGGAATACACTAAAGATATTAATTGATTGTGCTGAAGAAAAGTAAAATAAAAAAAACAATACTGAATATCTGGACAAATAAGATATTTAAAAAAAGTTTAAGATTCTTGAGAGAAATAAAATAAAATGTTGAATCTATTTTAAAAAGAGCGGAGCCCTAAAGTGAATATCGATTTCAATTAAGAGATAAACAAAATGGTCTGGAATAGGTATTTTACTACACAATCATTTAAATGTCTGCTGAGTTCAGAAACCTAGGTCACCTTAACTTTATCTCAAAAAGGGGTATCGCGTTTCTAAAATTACCTGGAGAAGTTTTCTAGATTATGTATCAGATATAAAACGTAATTAAAATAATAATTGCGTAAAATAACTTTATTTTGTAACTGATTCAACACTTAACTTCAATCTCACTTGGTGATAATTGACTATGCAGGCTGACGAGACGACGATAACGAACCCTTACAATCAGAATGTGACAAAATATATTCCCTATAGTAACTTGTTACACAGACATTCAGTTTATTATGCTAAGCAATTTTTAAGTCTACGGTTTTTTGCAAGAGAGAAGATTTTATAAATGTGTTGTATTATAGTAAGTTAAACAACATTTCTGTACCACAAAGGTAGACTGTGTAAAGTCAATTTTACTTTTTTGGTGATTCGTGTTCTATTCGATAATCTTAATTCAGCGGTAAAATGTGTTAATTCGCAACTACAACCCATACTTTTTAAATTAGTCACCAAATCCATCATTTTTTTGGTTAAACATCGAAAAAAAATAGTTATTCTCTCCACCCGTCAAATTTTTCATTTGTGATTTGACACTGTGTATCTCTGTTGTACAGTTTGCAAGTCTTTAACAAAAGTTGTCAGTATTTATTATCCGTTAAAGTGACTAATTAATAATTGTATAAATTAAAACTTAAGTAAGATACGTAAGTACATTACATCAACTAATTCAATAATTAAGGAAGTACTTACTGTAATAACCTGCTCATAAGATTTTATATTGTTTAATATTCGCTACTCGTACTTTAAAACAACGTCTCATTAACTTTGTTATGAAACGTTTTTTTTGTCAAAATGCAAATCAGACTAACAAATATTTCCTTTTTGTGATCCTCCTAAAAATATACTTTTTAATCAGGTATATAAATACAGATCCGTAGGAAAATTATGTTAGAACATAAGTATTCATCATTAGAGTCATTCAACAAAGTAGTATAACTTAATAAAATGCTTAGGCTAATCTTTGTTTGTGTCCTTAGTTACTTTATAGTGAATTGCAATGCTGGCGTAGGTGAGTTTATTTTATTTGAGGTGTATCAAAGTGTTTCTCTAGTGTTTAGCCATGTGGTTCCCGGTATAGAACAGAGTCACCCCCAATCTTCCTGTAGATATCGTCAAGGCAACACGGCGCGTTCTCCTGTGTATATTAAGATCGTTACTATGATCACCAACCCACCTGCCAAGCATGGGGATTATGGCAAATGGACAGCTAGCCAAAAGTGGGACGTATTTAGACTGATGATGACGAAGAGACGAAGACGTAACGTAGTTTCCCAAATACTGCTTAAGTAAATAAATCCTCCTAGTTTGCGAAATATAATTATCTTTATTGTTGCAGTATCATTCATCAAACCTTGCAAGATAGAAGACAAAGCATGTCTTCTGACATCAGCACAGGCTGCAGTGCCGTTCATCGTTGACGGTCTGCCGGAACTCAGCATACCTGAGATAGACCCACTCGTGTTGGATGACGTCAAAGCAGATGGTGACGGGCTCAAGTTGGGTTTTAAAGACTTGACAGTCACTGGCATTAGGAACTGCAAATTTATTACCATTGAGTAAGTTTTAGGATAATATCCTGTTGTATACCTTTTGGCCCACTATGCAGGTATCATCATATAGTCCAGCAAAACACAATTTAGTTGGAAATAGGCGTCCTTTAATTCCAGCCAACTTATCTAGGGGCGTTCTATTTTACCCAAAGATTTTCTAAAATATAAGATGACCTTGGGAACTTGATCTGTATTATCTATTTTGTCTTGTTTTAACAGATTTACCAGTGAATTATCGTTAGCCTTTGACGTGGAATGCCCGATCGCTGCGACCGGAAAGTACAGTGTTAGTGGGAAACTGCTTGGTGTGCCTATTTATGGAGACGGGGACATAGAACTTAAGACTGGTTAGTACATATGTCGAAAATAATATATTTTTATTAAAAATAGATACTTAGTAGGAACCTTTTTTCAACCTCTTATGTTTTTCGATTTCAGTTCTTGAGTCATTTGCCAGTAAGAATCAAGCAGTTATTTTATAGCTATATAGTTATTTTAATGTTTTGCATTATATTTGACATATTAATTTTTATTTAATTTAATTGTGGTTTTATTTTTTTTAATTATTTTAATCTGATCTGTAACAAAAGTTATTAATAAACAGATGTCTAATAAATTGTCACCGCTTTCGGATCGATATAATAAATGAGGAAATAAACGGCAGGAAGGAACCACTCTGTTCAGAGCTGAGATACTGGCTCAATAATAACAAGAAATAGAGAAGGGACTTATTTTACTGCATTTACCTCGACAGATCGACGATAGCAACAAAGTCGTAAATTCTAGATTCACTTGAGCAGAACTCCAATAAGTCACAAGAGAAATGGGTCATACCTTGCAGGAGAGAGAGTGATAAAGACTGATCGATATGACACATTTTTGAGAGACTTTATAATTTCAGATAAAATCAAACTATCGGTGAAAACAGAGTTCGAAAGGACCGAAGGTGCCGACGGAAAGGAGCACCTGAACATCGTCTCTACGGAGAAGAGCTATGAACCAGTTGATAAATTCGAAATTAAGATGAACAACCTATTTAATGGAGACGAAACGAAAGGTAAAAGGCAATAATAAATATATCTTTAGAAACATGATCTGTCAAAAACAATAGAATGTTTGCGGTAGTCAAAATATAAGAATTGAACTCCACTATACGCACCACGCTGCACTTTGCCTGCACAAATCGCGAGAGGGATGGACAGCCGGCTGCGAGCACACGCGTCCGCATGCGGTAGGCCCCTATTCGCATGCTGCCCGCTCGGTCGCTTCGATATTTCTTATTATTTATTCGTGGAGTGAAACGGAGAGCGCTGCCCGTCAGTCAGCCGAATTACGCGCGTATGTATGTTGCTCAACCATAATTGGTCGTATCATCCAAATCCGAACTCGTCTAAACAATTAATAATCAAATCCTTAATTCTTGATAGTTAATTGATTGGGTGATACGAAAGAAAGGATTCTGTGCTCTCATACTGCTCTATAACAAACGTAACACTAATTTGTCTTTTATACAGCTAAGCCTATCGTGGAAATCCTGAACGTCAGCTGGAAGGAACTGATCCTCGGCATCGGCAAGCCTATCATCTATCAGCTTATTGACAAAGCTGAAGGCATTCTCAACCAATTCTTCATAGCTGTCCCGGCCAGTGAACTTATGTTATAGGCAAATCGTTTTCTTCTCATCAATTTGTTTTATCAATTTCTTAAATTGTAGATAAACTGTTTATTTAAAACTAGTCATAATTCGTGCAAATGTACAATTTAAAATACAAATTCATATCATCCAAAAACATGATCATTAATGGATTTCACTAACGCGAGCCACATATCAAAATACTTAAAGTAACAATAATACAAAAACATTTGTCTGATGAATATTTGACTTTGTTAGCGCTTTATTTTCAAAACATCATTGAAACACCTATCTTCAAAGGGCTTAATTAAATGATGCACACAAAATGTAATAACTTAACTTAATAATCGTAAATTAGTTACGATTGGAAAATATACTTACAATTATTATGGTGCCACCTACCGTGCTGCTCACTGTTTAAAAAGATGTTTATTACCGGCTTCTTATTATTATTTTTGTAATAAAATGTTTTAAATGGTAAACATGTACTCGACTGTTTTACTTATTTTTTGGTTGAAAGTTGAGGCGGAGTCAAATATGTCTCAAAAGAAATTGGTATTGAATGCTTCGGAAACTACAAATACATAGGTTGCTAATATTAACCCTACTTTTGAATCAGCCTATACTATAGGGTCAAAATAAGTCAGTCTTAGTTACTAGGCTAGGCACGTCAGCCTTAGATGATTATAAGGACTATATATATAGACTTTTTTTATTGCTCATGAGTTTGCGCTTGACCTCAATCTCACCTGATGATAAGTGACGATGAGGTTTAAGGTAGAGCGCGCTTACCCAGAAGATGCCTATTCATTCTACATTTAAAAAGATCAAAATTGTAGTTTTCCGGAAATACCGAAGCTGGTAGGGAGTTCCATTCCTTAACAGTCCGCTTTAGCGCTGGTCATTCATGGAACCCTTCCAGTATTAGACCAATTTTACTCTGCACGAGATTAAATAATGAACATTGTAAGTGTCCTATTTTCAGAACCGCTCCAAACCACGTCACAGAGCTCTCTCGATCAATATTCAGGATGTCAGTGAAGTAGTCTAATTAGGATGGAGCTGCCAATAGAGGGTGTCACGGCGACCAGACAAATGACACTTGAAATAACGACTGTCCGTAATTGCTGTCGACCGACTACGTGTCCTGTTTTCAGAATAGTGCACTTCTGTTCTACTCATGTCGATAACTTCGCACCTAAGGAATATGTCATTTTATGCTCAGCAACATTGACATAGTCATCTCAATCGATAGGGTGAATTCCGCCGAATGAAGGAAAATAAGTTTCGCACCTCATAAGTCACCTCAAAGTTTTTACCTCCTTGACTGACACTATTGGTTATTAAATTAAATAACAGACGAGTGTCAATCATGAAGGTAAACACTTTGAGGTTACTTATGACTTATGAGGTGCGAAAATTATTTTCCTTTATGGTACCTGTAGATAACGTAATAAACTCGTACTACGCGAGTTTTTAAAAACTATAAATTCGCATAACTTTTTATTAACAAATCCTATATACTTATTACTCCGAATTAAGCTCTATGTTTTTTTCCTGAAAACTCCATCATAATTGGTTCAGTAGCTTTTACGTGATGCGTGCAATAAATAGACAAAAATCCAAAAAAGATCTTCATGTGTTATATTACACATTCTATCCTTAGACCACCAAATATATTTTTTTCCAAATATCATCAGTGTACAGACACACGAAGTTTAGGTTTTTATTGTGACTTTTATATCATATCACGATATTGCTTAAGAATAAGTGACATAATAACCATTATTTGTGCATTCATGCAATAATTTTACCGTCACACCTTTTAACCCTTTATTCCTATAATTAATCAGACGCCAGTTGAAATAATTTGAGTAGCGAATCCATAATAAATGACGATTTTTACAAATGAAATGAACAAAGAAAAATATGCAATTAAGTGAAGCAATTACTTTTACTCATTTGAAGCAGACTTTAATTTATTTGGTCAGATCCATGGAATCAGATTTTAATTTAACTCTGAAATTAAAACCAATGCTACATAATCCACATTTTACGTGGTGTTTTAATAATAATATATAATATGAAAATCATTTATTCATCTCTCCACACAAAATACATTCAATAAGTCCGCCAAACTGTATAATACAGTTAGTTATAAATCCTAAATAAGTCATTAAACGTGTAAAAGAAATATGGCCGGTTGTGTTACGATTATCCAGTTATTAAATAATTAAACTCAGTAAATTCAATCTAAACTAAACACTATAAATAAAATTATTTTACTACAACAAATAACATATGAAATTGATCGTAAAATTAATGTTTATTTTACAAGACCAGTTTGTAATTAGTTCAGTTCGTTATATAGGAGCTGTTGGAGTTTATCATAGATCAACGACGAAACTGTATAGAAATTCTATTTCATTTTATTCCTTCTTTGTTACCTAATTTCTTTCTTTTGTACCGAGGTAGGTACAAGGAACGTGTCTGTGTGTTATGTTTGATCAATTGCTGTACATCTTATAGTTTTTAATGTATATCCCGGCTGGCGCAACTCGGTAGTAAAAAACCGATGTATGAAACGGACAGAGTTTTTAATGGCGGCCTAATCCGTCCAAATCAGGAAGAGCACTGAAACCCAAAATTGTTATAGGACTCCAGTGGCCTTCGTAACCAGACGGATTATGTGTTGCTTTTTTCAAGAATTTTGTATGGGAGTCCCGTCTCTTATTAGTTATATTATCTTTGTGTATATCGAGGAATTTATATTCTTGGTAATCGTGTAGGGAAGGCTCATGTTCAACAATTTACAGTCAAGTTGACGTAACTGGTTAATGATAAAAACTTCGCTGGCTCTGTTACCTGAAGAGGAATAAAGGATCGAGCAGGAAAGATGGAAGGTCGGCGTCCTAGGCATTGCTGGAAGGACGCAGTTGAGAAGGGCTTACGAGAGCTGCTGGCAACAGTTACTGGGGAAAGCATATGCGGAGAAAAAAGTTGTAAAATCTTACCCTCCTATTACTCACCGTAGATACCTTAGCTACAATCAAAAGAGAGAGATATGTTACTACTTACTGCGCATGATCTTATAAAACTAAATTCCATTAACCTCGTTTGCTCAGTTCACCACGGAACCACTGCTTGATTACATGTCATTTACATTTCCTTATTATTACTCTTTTACTGAATAATACATAAGTATAAATATAGCTTCTTGTGCATTTCGTCAGTATTTTAATCACTCAGAACAAAAAAAAAACAAGACATGAGGTTAATATTCACAAAATAGTAAGAATCGAAATAGGCGCACTAACTCTCGCACGACTGTTCCAGCCCCTCACATTTCTCTGTCTATTGGTGATTGTTTAAACATAGGTACCAAAGCAACTTTGGTTAAAGCTGTGTGAGTCTGAGTGCATGTAGCAGAGCCTAGTTTTCTTTTAATCAATGAAAGAGAGTTACATATCTCGCCCATTGGAATTTTTCTAAAATGTGTAGTATATTCATAAGTGTTACCTACACAACATGGCCTATCTATGAAGTAAATAATCTATGGTTTCATTACCCTTTCGAAAGTAAAACTCGGGGAGTAAACTCGTAAACTTACTGCCGTAAATGGAAGAAATTTTTGTGCCGTTAAATGCGCGGCTAACCGCGAAATATTAACTTTTTAAACCTACCGCATTTGCTCGAAATGCTTTTGGTAGGATAACTTGTACAATAAAAACTGAAACAGATGGTCCTATAATGTTTCTTCTTAGTACTTGCTGTTAAAAATACTTACAATTGTATCCAAATTACTAACTGTAACTATAGGTACCTATTTACTACCCATCGACTTGTCATTATAATCAGCCTGCAATAGTCCACTGCTGGACATATGCCTCTTCCAAGGCGGGCCACTAAACCCGATGTTGGCGCTATCCATAGGAGGAAAAGCCTGCCCAACGTGGCGGTTAGCGCATTGATCGCTCGCCAAATGATCGCCAACCAGCCTGGAATGCTCAGATCCCTTTCATGGTAGCTTGATGATTACACATCAGAAACTACCTCGAGATATTAATTTAGTAACAGTGAAAGATACATAAAAATCTGATCAGCGGTTCTCAAGTTAACAGACAAAAAAACATACAAATACATTTGCATTTAAAGTCATAAGTTATACGTTTTCTAGAAGTAGCATAGCTCTTCGTCGTATTTTATGTCAATGCGATGTACACCACCCATAAAGTTCTTACTGGATATACTTTACAGTATACTTTACAGTTTTACAGCACTGAACATTGCAATACCTAAACTGAAGTTTAGCCGTAAAGTCTTAACTGAACATTTGCAGACACGAGCAGAGCTTGAGTGAAAAGTTTGACAGTTTTCGAGGCAGGGCCGCCGCGCTGCAGTGAGAGGCGCGTAGGGGCAGTCAAAACCAAACTAAGTACCGCATAGTATTTTTTTTTTATAAAATAGTCGCTCATGGGTGAGTCAAATTAAATAGCGCCATCAGTCAAGAATAGTACATTGTTACCCTAGGGGTAAAAGTAACTTATTCGCGAGGGCGCCAATAGTTCGAGGGACTAAATAAGTCTTTAACCCGAGGTAAAAACTGTGCTTTTCATTACGAATACAAGGAAAGTAAAAATAAAAGATGGTAAAAGGTTTTCCACTAGGTAAATACTGCTTTAGCCTCTTATGAAATCAGGCGTTAAATCCATATCTGAATCAGATGAACTCATTGTTGTGAACAGCCTTAAATCTTCAGTAATAGCAAACCAAACTGATTACTAAAATAATCACCGCTAATCAAAAAAAAAGTTATTTAGTAGATATATAAAATAATACATATTTTTACGGTCAATTACATAGTACAATAACGAAACGATTTTGACCCAGTAATACCGTTTTGTTTTATATAAAGGGACGACATTTTAACTTACAGTTGGGTACCCGAACATCTAACGCCACCCCTGTCTCGAGTTACTCACTAAAAAAGAGAATAAAACAGCATTTTTCCTTGACAGCTGTACCATGCAGTCTGCACTTTGACAAGTTTTTGTTTTGTTTTTAAACGTTTTTTTTATGTTTTTGTTCTTCCTTCGTTCCTTGTAGAGTCCCTTTTCGTAACCAAATTTCGTAACTGGATACGAAATGGAGAAGCGGTTTTCCATTAGGTACATAATTTTAGTTGGTAACGGCAGCAATAGATGGCATTGTATTGAACTCATCTATCATTCATTAACATGATCAACAACTCAAAGAAAACACGTGAATCAGTCTTTTTTTTTAAACAATTGTATGGTCTTGCTTCAAGGATTTTTGCATACTTTGATATTTAATGGTACAGTCAGGGCCAGCTTTACTTTTTAGTTTTTAAAAGCTAATCGCTGATTGTATTAAACAATGATGGTAAAAACTTTTTAGTGGGTGTAAACTAAAATCTGTTTCGCAATACTACCATCGACTATTTAAGCTTTCTGATGTATCTTTTGGTTGAAAATAGTATGTTACCTGCAAAATTTTATACAGCAGAGTTGTATAGAAACGTAAAAGATGATACACGAATAAAATTGGATGTACATAATTAATTTTATCAGATAGGTCTCAGGAACAACCTAGTTGAGAAATGTAACATGTGGAAACAGTTGGTATAGAACAAGTATCCCAAGTGGCATTCGGGGTTCTATATAAGATGTATAGTGGTTCACATGTACTCCACAAGCTGTGTAAGTCAGCTGTATAAGAACCAGTTTGGGCACAAATTAGACAGCCTTAAGTTCACTATGGCTGTACATTAGCGTTATATTAGCAGTTTAAGTAGTAACATCGGGCTTAAAGGCTGACTTACGGCGCTATATGGGACACATGTGAACCATACAACGTCCATGAGCGTAATAAAGAGTAACAAGTGGCTAAATACACAGCCTTCACAGTTATAAAATCCCACAAAAGTACTCCAGTGCTACCTAAAGTTCACGTGTGTCCTAAATTATTTCTTTTATTTATTAATTTTCCTCATTTAGTTTGGTTTTGTGTGTACGCCCGGCCATCAGAAACATTAACTCCGGCGGATATCAATTGGATAAAAATTTATGATAACACGCGGTAAGTATACCTGTTTTAAATACTTAATAATGTTAAATGCCATGGGAATGCAACTTTATCGTGAAATGTATACATATTTACAGCTAAAATATTCACGCGCCTCTGTAAAAACGCGATATTCATTTTAAAATATTTAAAACTGGCTGAGAGGAAATCTACAATTTTCAGTTTTTGATATTATATTGGCATTATAATTATACTACGGTAATTAATTAAAACATGAAACCAAAACTCGTTCGCTCTATCTGCGTATTTTGTGATAAATCTGCATGATAATTTTGGAGATTTATATGGTAAATATTTTAGGTTACGTGAACAAAATGGTGGAAATGAAATACGGCTAGAGCGTATATAGGTTCACATGTGTTCTGTTAGAATGCTGTTGGCTATATAAAGTCCCACATTTGTACCACTACAGAACCAATGTCTATAAATGTATTCTAATGTGAACTTATGTACAGCTTTAAGATGTAATTCAGGTCAATTGTGATCATCGTTTTATTCTTTTATTATTTCATACTGAAATTTTAGAGATCCGCAATAATAATTATTGTCCGTTAAATCGCCTAGCCCAGGTACTAAGTCAAGTATGAATACCTAAAGTACAAATTTTGTAACAAACTAACAAAAAACACTTTTTGTTTTCGTGTGAGCCACACAGTTTGGTGTCAGAGTATTTACACTTACAAAGACACTACGTTGTTCAAGGAGGTATTTAAAAGAATGTAAACAAACTAGATAAAGAGGGACGAATTTGCGAATATTCTTTTGCAATTTTTCTTCTTATTGCACCGGTTCTCGCTCTTATTTTCCAAGATTTTTTATTCATTTTCACAAATTTTTGCACGCGACGTAATAAACACAATACACGTCAACTTGACCGACCACAAACAACTCCTACTACAGCTACTAGCTGTATAACAGTCTAAAACAAGTAAACATAACAGCCTTTGGCTGTATAAATGACCACGTGTGTTCTATTAATATGCTAGCTGTATAACATCGTACAAGTAGACCGTTAAACAGCGATTGCCGTATCTCTACCCTCCTATACGGCTCTTAGTCAGACGGCTGACTAATGGACAGTTGTTAGAGTATTATAACACCAACAACCGTATAAAAGTATAACTCTACACTCCTATAAGTCCCTTAGACAGGTATAGGTGGTGTTAATCGCAATAATGCAGCTTATACATCACGAGTGAACTGTAATAATGCTTTAAGTTCACATTGGAACTAAATGTGTACTTTTAAATGGAGTAAAATGCTACTTGGGATATGACTTTGAAGAAAGCATTGCTAAGCTAGACCGAAAGCGAGACTAACATCCGATACAAATACCAGAATCTAGGCAAAAATTGGCAACTTACTCCTCTATTATTCCTCTATACTTACTGTTATTAAGTTTTTGATTTTGAAATTTGTATCGACATTACTTTTATTAATTATTTTTTTAATTCGTTGTTATTAACTTTTCCTAGTTTGACATGATTTTATTAGTTAATTTAAAAAAAAAATTATATTTTTTCTGATATGTGTGATATCTCTAAGTGTACTTTATATATCCAAAGATTAAGTAAATAAATACAAAAAAAATACTCCTCCATCCATGTTCTGGCTGAACAGCCATCATCAGATTCCACCCAAACCGTCCCTTGCGAAGAACTGACTTTGAGATCAGAATGCATGGACCATTTTAATCTCTCTGACTCGTTCATTAGGGTCCGTCGAAACAGATACCCTTATAGCAAAGCTTTTTTGGCTGTCTGTCCGCTGGATTACTCTAAAACTACTAGCCCGAATTGCCCGGAAATTCTGAAAAAAGTATGTAATTTGTGTACGACGTACCCTTCGCTGACTTCATTTGCTTGGCCACCCATTATTCGAGCAAAATTTAAATTAAGCCCCAACTAGGCTATGTCTAGCTCGCCTATCAGAATTAAATTAATTATGCATAATATGAGCCAGGATCGACGGCCCGCAAATTGTCCCAGATCGCTTGCATGTCTCCATAAATAATCGCATAGTCGCCTGTAATCTTGGGTTACACTGTTTTCTGTGCAATTTACCCATTATACGCTAGTAGACAAGCCACGTACGTACCTAATTTATTAATAATGGACATATAGGTATATTACACATTTCGAACAAGCAGAACTCGATTTTGTACTTTTATGTGACGGGAGTAAGTAAATTATTCAGTAACTCATTAGTCAGTCGATTACAAAGTGGTTCATTTTTATGACTAGTGCTCGTATTATTACTTTATGACTATACTAGAGCACTCTGTATATCCACATCAACCTTCAAGTCTTCTGTGACTAGGTGGCCTAAGTACTTGAGACGAGTCCTTTATTTGGGTTAGGGTAAAGTTCGATCTCACAAATCGTGGGGACTTGAGATCGATCCAGGATAATCGATTCGATTTTCATATGGGGTTGAGGAAAAACCTGCTGCGTAACGATTCTGTCATATTTTTCTAATTATAGAAAGAAAGAAATACACTAATCACTGTACTCATTCACTGTTCTCATCATCATCATATCAGCCCTTAGACGTCCACTGTTGGACATAGGCCTTTCCCAATGAACGTCACTACACCCGGTCCTCCGCCCTCCGCACTGTTCTCAACTCACCCAATAAACCAACTCACTGAATGAATAGCACACCATAATCATTTAACCAATCATAGAAGCTAAAGTACTTTAGGATTGGATTTACCCCCGGGCATTGTCGGTCACGCATTCCTTAAACTGCCACCGCAGGCTGGAGGGTGCAACATTAAAAGAAAAACCGATCTCCGATTTCCAATTTTGGACCGATCTTGCCCTTAAAAGATCGATCCAAAAATCGAAGATCGGACTGCCAAAAAATCGATTTTCCATAAGGTAGGATCGAGATCGGAAACCCTAATCAGGGTAGAGCGACACAATTAAGTGTCACAGGATAAAAATATTATACTCAATGAAAATATTTTAAGATATTTTTGTTCTATAATGCCCTTGAAGAATTTATAAGAATATTCATAGAATTCTATAAAATCAGTTTGGCACCTTTTTTGACAATTTACCAATGGATACCAAAAACAGCCGCCTTTTCGCGTATCTGGGCAGTAGTACCTAGTAAAACAGGATCCTAGTTTAGATCGCTATACTGTGACGTTCATGAAGCCCGAAATGTTTGCGATAAACTTAACCCCATTTAGTGTCGACGACTAAAAAGCGAGGTACAGAATCGCTTAAATTCCTTCGGAGCAAGCAATGTCGTCAATGTGTTGCAGACGGCGCAGTAATTAAAGCGGACGGACTTCGCACATAAATATTCATCCGCTCTGACTGGAGCGGGGCAGAAATGGGAAGCATTGCCTAAGGAGACTAGAATGAAGGCAGATGCGGTGTAAAAGTGCAAAGAAAAAAAAAGTTTTCAGGGTTAAGACACAAACGCGGACATTCGCATTATGTTGATTGCCGTTTGCCGCGCTGCACCAAGCGCCAGCAGCACGCGCCTACACACCCCGATCAACCTACTACCAACGATCTCTATGTACTACTAGATGGAGCATTCCAAACAATCGCTCTGTTCCACGCAAGTAGCCACAACTCTTTCACATACACTTTGAAACTTATGCAGTTACTATTCAGAACATTTAATTGTTTACTAAATATTGACATTATTTAACCGTAGCGTCAATATTTAGTAAATAATTAAATGTTCTGACTAGTAACTGCACAAGCTTCATTGCGAATGTGAAAAAGTTATGGCTACTTGCGTGAAACAGAGCGATTGTTTAGAACGCTCCATCTAGTAGTACATAGAGATCGTTGCCTACTACACTACAGGCCTCACTAAGCTGTCCGTACACTCTTGTGTGTGCGGGAGACTATCGAGAGAGGGACAATGTTATATGGCATCACATAAGTACTACTCTTGCCGGACTACACGTCATGCTTTATTGTGCGGGCGACGTTAAACTGGTGCAGAGGTGAGTGTCGCTTCTTTACGTAGTAATATTTAGTACTAGCTGTTGCCTGCGACTTCGTCCGCGTGGACAACTTAACATCACAAATGTATTTCCCGCGGGAATGGTATATGTTTTCGGGAATAAAACTATTCTATGTCCTATTCCAGGACCTAATCTCGTATATGGCTGCAAAGTTTTATTACGATCCGTCTAGTGGTGGAAGCGTGATTGAGTAACAAACATACAAAAAGGTAAACAAGAAAAAAGGTACCTTGATTATTTTTAAATTCTGTTCTGTTTATTTCTCATGTATTATGTGTGTCGTAGTTATGATTAAATGACCTATTCTATTCTATTCAAATATCCAAACTTTCGCATTTGTAATATTAGTAGAGTTCTCTGCCCGTCAATTAAGGCCCTTTCACAGCGCTCATGGTGGGATTCAACCCTTATTTAACGTTCCTTTCTTATGTATTATTTCACAATAGATCGTATGAAAATACTAAGAAAGTCGAGGGATTTGCCACTATCACAACCCCATAATCATAAAAACCAATAAATAAGATTTTCTTTTAAGTAATTTTATTTTAAGAATACTATAACTCTAAGGATACTTTAATTCTTAAAATAAAATGGAGGTGCATATGCATATAGCTTGACAAAGCCGGTAGCATCGCCAGGAGAGCATAATAAAGAGGGATCAACTAAACGGCGAAGTCGTGGCAGAACCAAAATCCATACTTAAAATAAAACGTACTCCTCCGATTTCTTTCTTCAATCTGTAAAATCTTTGAATATCTTCATTACAGCCTATTTCTCTAATAATGTTTCAATACAACTCTGTGTCCATTGATATTCGAGTGGTGAAAGTAGTACCGCAGAGGGTTTAGTAATGATACACAGAACTTAAATAAAGTCATTTCTGTTTTTTTATTTCATTGCGGTTAAAATTACTTCGACCATAATGTGGTATATGAAAGATTATCATAAAAATATACACATTTCCCTATTTTCCAAATAACTCGCAAATTATAATACAATATTTTATTTTTGAATTTCAATGCATATTTTCCATGCACATTTTTTGATATCTCACTTGTTTTGGTTTCTCCTACAATGAAGGTTGGCTGTAAGAGATCATGTATAGAGAATAGACATAAGTCCACCTTTATTCAGTTTTTTTTTATTTATATCTATTTTATAATAAATTATGTGCTATAAAGAATATATATAAACTAAAATGACTGTTTACGAGTCGACATCAGACTACGATCTAAATCTTGTCTTATATTTCATGTTTCACAATATTACGACCATTTCTGCCGATCAACTCAATATTAATCTCTTAAAAGATAAGGGCCGTCTCAGACTCTGCAAGAAACGTTTCTAAAAGCGTAAAAACTCGAGCATCGATTCAGCGCTCGAGGCTCGATAGGACACGCGTAAGGGCCCTTATCTTGGAAACCTTCGAGAAAATGTCTGAAAATATTGCTTACGACTTTTATGACTGTGGTCTAGATACAACATGACTGGGCTAGTACAAAGACAGATCAATATTTTAGTTTTTTTTTACAGATACACTTTAAATCTGAGAATACTACGACAGAGATTACTACGTACAGCAGCGTCACTCACCTTCCCCACCAGTTTCACGTCGCCCGCGAACTAAATTACGACTGGCAGTACGCACTACCGAGATGCCACCGTGCCGCCCGACGGGGCCGATAGATCGACGCTATAAGTCGGAACGAGAAGCACTTATTTGTATTCTTGACGTATACCGTTGTCCCTCTCTCGATCGACTATGTTCGTACGCTGGGTGCAGTAGCCCTACAATAATTTACGCACACAAACAAACGTGTACAGACAGGCTTGTGCGCCTGTACTCATATTCGTATTTGTAGTATTCGTTTGTATGGAGTCCGTGGGTGTGCTTATGTTGTCAAATCGGTACCCATGCATTGTTTTAGGTATAGACTGCAATAACTCACTAAATATCTGTAAAAAAACTAATTTCGATTTACAGTCTGTGGAATGATATCAACGTAATAAGAAACATAGTGGAACTGAGTGAGCCCACAAAAATTTCTTCCAATAACCGTGTTAATTGGATTTCCAACTAACATCTCGCACATTCTATAGAACAATGGCGTACCTAATTTTAATAAAATTTTGATTGAATTTTGTGTTTTCTGTAATCTTCCAATAAAGTAGATACATTTTTGGAACAACAATAGAAATCAAGGCTCAACTGAAGTTTCTGTTCCTTGGGATGTGCGATATGTCCATTCTTTTTACTTCTTGTCTACTCTTTAACGGTAAAATTTAAAAAAAATATTTAAATCAAGAAAAAATTACAGCATTTTGTGATTTACAACTCAATAATCCCCATCTGTAGGGCTGCGACCGACACCGCCGCAGGCCTCTTGCGTGCTGTCAAGAGGATACTGGGGAAGGATCCCCCTTATAAATTGCCCCGCTATCTAAATCTGCGAGATAAGTGCGCCTGAACTTTCCAATTTCGCTACACATCAATAACAGTGACAGCGTCGGGGGTAACAAATCAAAAACACAACTCGTATGGGGACATGACTGATGACGTACGTGACGGTGAGGTTTGGGATGTCAAGCTTTCGAATTGGTTGATTATTAATGATTTTACAAGATTCTAATTCAGACTTTTATGTAACTGAAAAGCATTAATAGCCGATTGATCATTCTTAACTAATAAAGATATCCGAAAAATTCAAACTAACGTAGCTATGTCAAACTTTCAAATTGGTTGATTATTATTGACTAGCTGTTGCCCGCGACTTCGTCCGCATATACAACTTAACATCACAAATTATTGTGTACTTCCCGTAGGAATGAGATGGATTTTCGAGATAAAACTATCCTATGGCCTATTCGAGGACCTAACCTATATGTGACCAAAGTCTCATCCCGATCCGTTCAGTGAAGCGTGATTAAGTAATAAACATCCAAATATCCAAACTTCCACTTTGTATTTTATCCAAAAATACAAAGTGGAACAGAAAAGTGTCACCATCCGGTTATTCCTTATAAAGATATCCCATAACTTCAAACTGACTTGGTCGCCTCATGCTAAAAAGTGTACTCAACAAAAATATAAAATTCTTATAAAAAAAGTACCTAAACAAAAATGCTTTTTTTAAAGTCAACCTAGGTTTGTACAACACTGTGCTTTTATTTAGTGCATCAGATGATAAATGAGTACGTAGATTTTACTTTCATTCACATTTCAATATAGTCCTTTTAGGGTGGCAACGAGCTCGTGGCAGCAGGTTTATGAGCAACAGTAATCGCTTATCAGGCTAGCTATCAGTTCGACTTCCGCTTCTTCATTCTCAATTTTCCTTATGAACATCTCTTTATTTCGCATTAAAAATTTTTTTTTAGCAGACTACTACACCTCATACCATGAAGCAAAATATTTTTTCGTAGCTCATACTTTGATGATTTTAAAATGTACATCTGTTATCTAATTTAATAACCAATTAGTGTCAATCATGAAGGAAAACACTTTGAGGTGAAACTACGAGTATGAGGTACGACAAATTATTTTGCTTCATGGTATTAGGTATAGATGCCAAGCCACTTCGTTTTTCCATGTTCCCAGGCAATTACAAATAGTCCTCTCTTAGTGATGGCATCACGGTTTTATGGTGAAGGTCTATGCAACATTTCAAGTTTATAAATCTACACAGAAAAAAAACATTTCTCCAGCCAAGATTACGAATATTGTTAGGCATCCCAAGTAAAAATATGCTTAGATGAACAAAATATAGTTCACTTAACAATTTCAGCTTTATTGAATACAAAAAATCTAATTAAATCAAGTAAATTATCTTAGATTTAAACAGTTATATACTTGTATTAACTATAAGAAAAAGGATATTGAAAGAATCTTAATGCCGTCGACTTAATGAAGCGGTATTGTTGATTAAACAATATTTATACTTACTTGAACTAATGACAAGACAATGGAAACTTTGGATAGATAATACATGTGGTTGGTTTAAGTATTTCGAATTATCAACTGAAATTTTCTCAATTTATTTAGCTGAGAAAGTTTATTTTTAAGAAAGACTTTCAGTGTATCCATCTAACAATATATATTTTTGAATTGCTTGTTCTAAGAATAAATATTGTTGGATTTAGATGTAATATTATCAACTATCAGATAAAGTTTTTAGTTACTTCGTAAAAAAAAAATTCTTACACCAATGCAAATTGTGTTTAGTCAAGAGAATATTGTCTTCCATATAAGGGACAGGATATAAATGTAGAATACAATATTGTTAAGATGCTTGCATTCCGCTGAAACAATATATTGTTAATTGTAGATAGGAGAATGATTTCTTATAAGAATATGGTTTATTATTAAAAGAAGTACACTAATTTTCTTGCTGTAATAATAAAGTTTACTTGGAATGATAATATATAATGCCAGTTTAACAATACGAATTCTTATTTGAAACATATGGTTGACTTACTGTTTTGTTCATTTGAAATACTATGTTCTTAAATTAACAATATCTCATTGTTGTTAGAACGATGTATTGTTTTAATTGGATAACAAGCGACACTTGAACTGATACGTAACTGATTCAACTGAAAATTTTATATTCTTAATTAAGCAATTCCATTCATTGTATTGATAATTGCGTATTCTTAAATGAACAATTCGGTATTTTCAAATTAATATTCGGTTGTGTTGTATTAATAATTGTGTATTCTTCGTCCAAAGCAATATTCTTTTGTATTTAGAATGTCATATTCTTAACATAGGTGAAGTTATTTGTCTTAGGCTGAGGTTCCACTGAAATCGGAGGGAGATGTGCCGTGTTTGTTTAATTAACTTATGTACATCTAAAGAAGGTTTAAAATTGTATGCGCGGCAAAACAAGACTTTTACTCCATTCTGCCGTGCATAGAATTATAAACCTTCTTTAGGATTTCTGAATAAATTAAGTGCATTACAGTACAATAGGGCAAAGTATAACTGATCACATTATAAGACAAAAAGGAGAGGATAACAGATACGTAACATGTTATTGAATATTACTGTCTTCGGCAACGCCGCGGGGCGAATTGTTTCATATAGTCGTAATAGCACTTTGCATGATAAACATGGTTTACGTACTAAAAATAATATTTTACACTGCCGCACTGGAACTGCTTTCAATTTCAGTAATGCACCGCAAAAGCTATAAATTACGGAACTTTGCACTCGTTTAACAAAACCATCTATTGGGTAGATAAATAATGTTTGTGGGTTGATACAAATAATGAAGTGAGCAATGCATTGACTCAAGGATAAGTATAAACGCCATCGTAAAACCAATTTTTATTTTATTTCTAAGTTAAGTGATTGCATAAAAATGTTACAGTTTAAAAGTGATATGTTCTCTATATAAAATTCCTCCTCTTACGAAATTAAATTTAGGTCTTGCTTTGCCATTGCCCACAATATTGGAAGTAGGTACTTAGGTAATAAATTTAAAATAGAAGAAGATAAATAGGGCAAACTATCGAAATCAAGCAAGATAGCTGACTTTAATATCATTCTTGTACCAATTGGAATTAGTTACCTCAAGGTAGAAGAACAAATTGATAGTATCAATCACAACACCAGTATTCGACTTATGAGAAACTGATTATCAAAAGTCACAGAACCTATCTTATCCTGATAATGAACGCCCTTGCGGATGCATTCACATAAGATTGTTTATCAGACTGTCTAGACCTTAAATCAACGTCCTAACGAAGCAGACTCTAGTCTATTGTTTAGTATGGGATATATTTTAGTACCATAATGATGGTAATCAATTAGTAAGCGATGTAAATGGCCTGGCAACAGCCAATGATCCCAGACGAGTGTATCAGCACATTAGAACATATAGACAGTACTACCAAGTATCTTGGGACCAAACCAATTAGGTTGAGTGGAAAACTAACGTGTGCAATGTAACTTTGACTGCTATTAAGATCGAAATTTAAAGTTATTTTGGGTTTGCTGCAAACGTGCCATATGTTTAGCGGTTTGGTAACAAGGCCCGAATGGGTAGGTCGCAGGTTCAAGATCGACTCGCGTGTGAAATCTGCTTGTAATAATGACTGATTAAAAAAATAAGACTAAGGTTGGCTGGAAGAGATGTTTATTAGAAATAAAGCTCATCTTTGTACCCAAAAATCAAAATTGTACCTAGTTTTTTTTATGTGCAATAAAGAATACTAAATATAATAAAATATTAATATTAAAAAGAAATCTTACACATAAGACATTATACTTAACAGCTAAGGAATATCTTCAAGATAGATCTCTTTCACCCTAACGCTAGAACTAGAACAATTACAGAATATAGATTCATTAAAAAGCCAATATCTTCACTCCTGAAATCCATGATTTAGTATAAGTATATAGCCTGAATAATTTGTATGTAGTAAACTAAACAATCTGAAAGTGTACGAAAATTAATATTCCTTTTGTTCTAGTAATATTACATTTTATTTGCGTATTACATTAAAGATATAAACTGTACTAAAAATAGGGTTAGGATAGGGTAAGGGGTAGGAATAACTACAGCCGTTCCTATAAAATTCTACAAGAGCAAACACTTTAGCGGGCACTATGACGGGATAAAAATAAATATTGTGTTTACTGAACCACAAAGTGATTCCCGATGTAATGTTCCGTCGTTTGCCCTTCGCGGTCCACCGGCCACAATCAGAGTCCATCGAAGTTGGACGGCGGGCCAATAAATAAAACTGCCCTAATAGATAAATTTATCTTTAAAAGAAACTGCCTATAAGCAATGAACCGCAAGGAATAACATAGATGTTATAGCATGTTCTACAGCAGTCGTGAATGGTAGCCTGTGCTAGCCTCACCTGCATGTGGTCGAGGGTTCAATTCCGGGCAAGAACCAATGAGTTTTTGATGTTTATGGTTTATCTTATCTTCAAAGGGGAATACCTGGCGATACTTCGATCTTTTTGAATCTATTGTACTAAACCCCTGTCCACCAGCGGTGCTCCAAGCTGATATGGTAGACTTCACATAGGATTTTTTAGGATATCTTTATTATATGTAGTTAAGTATATGCCGTTATGAAGTTAATGCCGTGTGGTTTCCGGCTTAAAATAGGGCCACTCAAAATCTTCCCGTGGGTGTCGTCAAGGCGACTAAGGGTTTGCACCAGGGATGGGCAGAAGCGTTGTCCTGGGTATATTAAGATCATTGCTGCGATCACCAATTCGTCTGCCAAATGTGATGATTATGGCAAATCCCCAATGGAAAGCCCACCAAAAGAGGTTATTGTATTTAGGAGGCTTATGTTCAGCAGAGACACTTTTCTGTTCCAACCTGTATACGACTACTAACACTGTATAGCCCTAATTTACCTTTAATCATTATAACTCTCGTTTTAATATCTAGGACTGTAATACATTGTTGCCTGTTTGTACAACCTTGCAATAAAAAGAAGACCTTAAAAAGGCACACGTTCGATCCAAGGCCCGGCACAATAAAGAAAGCATGATCAAATGAACATTTTATTTTATTTGCGGTGCTCTCATTTACAAACAATGCAATCATCCCAGCGGTGGAGATCTCATCGCCGATTATATCTCGTTTGCGGGCCGGAGGTTCTTTTTTCATTATTTTCATTCGTAAAGGCTTTGAGACAGTTACAAAGCGAAGCTAATGTCACGCTGCTGACTCTTCTAAGCGAAATTTCATTAATATATCTAGATACATCTTTATCTTATCTTCTTACGGGGCCAGGAAGACCTGGCGACACTTTGACCCTTCAGGATCTTTTGTGCCAAACCCCTGACCACCAACGGTGCCACAAGCTGATTTGGTGGACTCCAAATACGCCTTAAAATTTCTTCTTTGGCATATGCAGGTTTCCTTACGATGTTTTCCTTTATTTCTACTTTATTGTACACAAATACAAATCACACAACTAATTTAAACACAAGATGTACAAAGACGCACTTAACTCTGTAAGAATTTCCTTCACCGAAAAGCCTGTGGTATTATAAATAAACCGTACTTATGTTTGAAAAACTCATTGGTACGGGCGGGGTAACCTAGATACATACATAATGATCACGACTTAGTCCCAGAGGGGTAGGCAGAGACAATGTATTAGTCTCTTTGTATTTCAGCTCTATGTTATCATCGGCGAGTGGCTGAGCGCAGTTTATAGATATGCAAATATAGCTGGCACGTACTATACGGGCCAAAATGGTTAAGGACATCAACTTACGGCCCCGACGTTTGAAGACGTAAAGCTGACGTCAACTCTTCTCCAAAGTGGTTAAGTTTTCCAAAACTTATTCTTTGGGAAGAAGGACCGGAAGTTTCACGACTCTGGAAACAATTAGGTACGTTAACTACGTTTACATTTAGATTAGAACGGTTCTATTAATTTTCACAAACGTGCGTAAGCAACAAATGAAGCTATAGTGTATAACAGAGTCTTATATTATGACCCACTCACGCATAAGAGGGTGCTATCTCCACAAGTAGCTCCATATAGTATGGCTTCCATACAAATCAGTCTTAAAACTAAGACTGTGTTGGCACAAAAGAGCAGCATAATGATTCAATTGGCGCATTAGTTTGTTTATAGGAGAAAGCGTTTCTAATCTGCGATAACAGAGGCCACCAGACAAAACAAAGGGAAACTTGTCTACCAAAGATTGAGACACAGATTTCAGACAAGCATGAAACTGCTGATTGCAGTATGGTAGGTAACTTGATTATTTTATTCCAAATCTGGATAAATGTATTCCTTGCAAGATACACAAATTAAAATTTTAACTATCTTTATGCTAGCCACGCTTGATGGGTCTAACATGGCTAGCTGATATGTTGTCCGTCACCAATCTGTGGGATTTATTGCCTAGATATGATGATATTACTGCCTCGATCACCGAAGTCCCATCCGGAGCTGGAACAGTAACAACTCTCCAACACAAATTGCATACGAAAACCATTGCATTTGCGATATGTGGTGCAGGCGATGTTGGTATTTAGAGCACTTTTGAATTTTGTTGAGACGATAAATAATCTAGTTGACCTGTCCCGTAAGGCTCGTTGTTGAAGACTCAGGAAGTTGGACAAGAAAACAAAGAGTATACTGTGACAAGGTAGGTAGGTATACTCCATTCAACAGATAGGTGATTCATAGGCTAGTGCTTTAAGAAAATACATATTAACTGTACAACTCAAGCTACTTTGACCGTGGTAATAATATACATACACACTCAGTAGTTTTGTATTCTTTGATGTCTTATGTACCCAAGTTAATCACCACTCTAAACAATAGGTACTAACAACGGACACGATGCGCTGTACTCCGAAGCCATAAACCCCAATAAAACTATAAATTCCCAGACAGCAATAACAATTAATTAGCCAACTTATTACTGGCCGGCAATGTCATAGTGTATACGCAGTTATTTGCAATACAGTGACTCCACTTCATTTATCAAAATCGTTCGGTGTTAGGCTTACTACCAACCGTCGACGTAGGACGATGATGATCAATGAATAATTTTTGTTTTTGTTCTTGGTGCACTGTATTTTTTGCAACCGCCATGATAACTAATTATTTCGCAGATTCCCGGCCAGGAATTGTGTTGCTGTTATTTGATTGTGCATCTCATTAAAAATTGAACTACATACAAATGCTCGCATTCGCATTATGGCTGACCATCAGGCGTCAGTGAACTGTTGCGTACCGCGCGCGATGGCGCGCGACATGAAAGGTCGATGCAATCGCACGCGGCGGTGGCGGGCAGCTGCATCTGCATGCGAAAGGGACTTGCAGCTAGACGCGTGCGATCGCGCGCCAGTGCGGCTCGCTGCGCTATCCCATACAAAAAAGCGATTAATAAAATAATAAATAAAACTGCTTTTTATTCCTGACTCATGCATGCATACATTAATTGATACATTGATTAAATCAAATAGATTTCAATGTTATTTTTTTTTTTTTTTTGATTTTTGACATGATTTTATATTATAATAAAGATAGTTGTACATAATTATAAATAAACAATAACAAGGAACAATTATAAATAGAAAATGTCTTCCAACGCACCGCACCGGGGCAGGGTTCCCAATATGCTGGCAGCGTTCCCCCTCTGAATCGCCAAGCTGATTCTTTGGGCGAAGAAGCTGCCAGCTCTACGGTCTCCCGAAGCTTCGATGAGGCGCGTTGAAAGGTCTTTAGCTAGTAATAGGGCATCTGGCCCCCAGGGGCCCAGAGTCTCGACGCCGAACGGCACAAATACATACCCTTGCCCAAGATCGGCATATTTACTTTTTTTTTGTCCTCCGCTGAGGCCGCTCCCGCGCCCGCAGAACAGGCAGTTGCCCGAACGTGAGATGGAGCCAGCGTATCTACGCAGGTAGCGTCCCACACCAGGCATCTACCTTGCCTCCAAGGTATAAGCGACAACCCATCAGGTCTCTTTCCGTCGGAACGTAAAATACCATTTGGCTCCAACACTGAAGGGACGTTCGCGGAGGAAAGAGCCCTGCGAATGGTGTCATTTAACGAAGCGTGGCGCGACAGACGGCCCGCGCTCCTTCGGCAGGAAAGTCCATGGTGCCCCAGCTCATTAACCAGCTCGCCACAGTGACAGCGGTGCGGCTGATTAATATTTACTCCTAGGCGCAAACTTACCGCCAAGGTAAGAGTACAATTATCCAGCAGGGTTCCTATGTGTGCAGAAGGAATTGCATGAAGCCACAAACCGGACTCTCTCGTAGATACAGCGAGGAGGCGAGCATGCTCTACCGCATCCGCGCTCGATGTTAACAGTTCTTGTTGTAATTGTTTACACAGAGGGTCGTCCCACTGTCTCTGTGAGTGCAGTAGGGTGGGCAATGCACTGGGACAGGCCAGCAACCACGCATCCCTAGCTTCTGACAGGTGTGTAATCTCTACGGAACCCAGAGATGGGCTGGTGATATTACCGAAGAGACCACAAGAACCATGTGAAGAAGACAGATATGCGGGCAACGAGACGTGGCTCGCCTTCCTTATACCCAGGCCCCCGAAACGGACCGGAAGTGAGGCTTGAGTCCAAGCCCGGTCACTAAGAGTGCAATTTAAAATTTTGGATAGAACGTTCCTAATTTCATCGTCCAGAATGGTGAGTTGGTCGAGGTTCTTCCAAAAATGCGAGCAACGCAACACATAAATAAATTTTGGTACGAAAAGACAAAACTTCATTATGACCAGAGCCATATGGGCGTTTATTTTGAACAGACGGTCAGATGACTGGCGGAAATTGTTTATTTGTTCCTGGATGTAAGTGGGAAAGGACTCATCAAATACCGGTGCACCGAGGATGCGAAGCGACCCGTTATCCAAAATGTTTATACTGGGGGCCAGATCACTAAATCGTTTAATTAGTTCGCGGGCAGTTTCTAACGGTGTCGATGGAGGTACATAGATTTCACATTTCGAAAAATTCAGGTCAAGGCCAATGGCCCCAAAAGCTTTAATTAGGCTGTTCAAATCTTCGAAAACCACGGATGCGTCACCCCCAAAAGTGCCGTCGTCGAGGTACCAGATGTTAAATTTTGATTTTAGAGCCGAAATAGTGGGATGGATAGCCAAGCTAAAAATGGCAGGTCCAAGTGGGTCCCCCTGCTGGCAGCCTACAGATGAGTTAAGAAGGTGGTCTTTATAGACTAATTTAGTGGAACTATTATAGCACTGCCAGAGATAAGGGTATATCGACGGGAGGTACTCCTTGGCTTGACCCAATAGAATGCCACGGTCGACTGAATTGAATGCATTTTGGACATCTACTTTTAAAAGAACTTCAGCTTCCTTGCTTTGTAAGAAGGACCGCGTTGCATGCACAGCAGCCTCGCACCCACCCTTCGAGCCAAAGCCTAATTGTAACGGCTGGAGCTTAGTGGAAAGGTGCGGCATAATATGTCTACAACAGATCTTAGAGACCAGGCGCCGAAGGGTTGTGCCGACAGCTATCGGTCTGATTCCGCCGCCCTTCTTATTCAAAGCGCACAGATTAGCACCGTACAAGATGTCTGTGACTTCGGGTAGTACTTTTCCCGACAACATTAAATTTACTAACGACGCAATGCTCTCCAAAAGAGCCCTGCTGGTGTCACCGGTGTTCCCATACACAAGATCCTTTAAGTGTTGAGGGGAAAGTCCATCGAGGACACTAGCCGAACCGCTTTTGAATGACATTAACGCACGTAGGACATCGTCGATTGTGGCTTGCGGAGTCATACCAGCCATAGCGGGAGGTTCGGGAAGGCGGAGCGATGCAGAAGGAGGCGGGTGTTTGGCCTCAAGCGCCTGCAGTGTGTTGATGTCATCTGCAGCCACTGTATCACACGAGAAAAGTAATTGTGCTGCCCCTCTGATATCACCGTCACCAACTTTGGATTCTATTTTATTGATGGATTTAATAACATGATTGGATCGTCCTGTCCTGGGATGATCAAATTGTGGCGGTGATGAAGAGCAGTTATTTTTAATTTTTTGTGTGAGGGAGAGAGGAATGCCATCATGGTTTGAAACGTGAAGCGTGTTATACGAGAAGGTTAGAAGTTGTTGCCAGCTGTCTTTGTTGTTATTTAGCACAACTTTATTGATAGCCTTCTGGAGAGTGGTAGCTACAATAATTCGAGCCCCACGGGGTATCCGCTTGACAAGGGGAACATTGTTTTTGAAGTTAGCTAGCACTCTCCAAAAAGGCGTGGGATCTGAGGCGGCTGGAGGACTAAATCCAGCTTGAATTGCAGGTGCGGTATTGGGATCGTCAGCTGGGATGGAAGATGTTATGGTAATCTGTCTGTGAACTTTGCCAATATGAATTTTCAGACCTCTGTTCCCTTTAAAATATTTTGAACACTGGTCGCATTGGGAGTAATCACCCTGCGACCAGCTACCAGGCTGAGCTGAAGACAAGGGGTGCGACATGTATTTGTGCCGCTCAGATAGGTTCCTGCTTATCGATAAAGTAAAATTAAACTAAGCAATACTAACATAAATATCCACAAAAAGAGGTTCAAAAAATAAATGGGTTAAAAATGCTGTTAAAATTCTCCGTGTTGACACCCCGTGCAGAGATGTGCCCTCCGTGCGGGCCGGTCGACGTCTGGCGTGAAGCTGGGCCTTCCGGAGTGCCTGGTCGCAGCTTAAGGCCTTCCCGGGGTTCTTTGCAGCGGAGAGCACACGGAGAGAGGGACGCACGGAGTGATCGGGGCTTTCCCAGTAGTAGTAACACTTGATATACGTTCTGATGGCTTATAAATTGATGACTTTATAAATTATGACACATATATATTTTATCTAAATGTCGATTTCGCATCTGTCACAGTTCCCACATTAGAAAAGATTAAAATAATTCTTCGAAAGTCTTTTCCTTGTTCGTATAAATTATTCGCTGGAATAAGTGTAAAGCAATTTAATTTAAACTTTATATTACATTATTGTTGATGCAACATCGTCCACATTTTTTTTTTTACGAGTATTTATTAGATTCTACTTAACTGACAATGCCTAAAACCATGGTTTATAAGAATCGTAGATCATTAGGTAAATACTCGTTGATAAATAATATGAAAATCGTACAATCGTTGTATTTAATCGGTTTTTAACCCCAACGCAGAAGAATGAGTTATAAGATTGACAAATTAGCCAGGTTATTGATCATTTCCATTATTATTTGATGTCAGATTAATTCTTCATTTGTCAATGTGCCGGTTTTCAAAGGCCTCACGAAGAAATCATGCTATTACATAGTATATGCAAAATGCGACGCGGTGTAGTTCAACCCTGAATTAAAATTTAGCCTACTAGAACCTTGTGGTGTAAAAACAACAAAAATGCAATTAAAAATAATTATAAGCTGACAAATGGTTCGACTTTTTCACTTTTTGTTAGCATTAAACCTTCAAGCTCACTATGAATTATGGGTATTTATCCAACACGCAAATGTTTGAAATGAGTAATGTGTTTTCAGCGTTAGTTTATAGACGCTATAAACCTGGCTCAGTCAGACACATAGTTAGGGGTACCCAACGGGTTGGACCCCTCAAGGTAACATGTTCCCAGAAATAACGAATAGTTGCTATAAAAAAATAGTCAGGAATGTGTATGTATGTATTTCGTGCGAGAATACTCAAATCGATATTTGTGAATTCGTCGTATGTAACGTGCGAATTCCGTTAACTATTTTTTAAACTTTTTCTTTATTGTCTCGGAACCTTTTCTTTTCCCTGATCTGTAATGTTCCTATCGTTGTTGGGAAATTTTACGTAATTCGACGTTTAAAAGGAGACTTGACTTAATTGGCTTTTTCTGCGTCTTTTGAGTTAAGTATCATTTTCTACTTGACGGTGTAAGTCATTCAGGCCTCAATTTATCTAACTCTCATTTAAATCCACTTTTTTTATGTAAAGCCGCCTGTTCAGTTTTTCTTACTCATGTAAAGGTAAAATATTAAAGAATAGATGCGGCTTAAATTATTTCACTTTAAAGTAATTCAGAAGTCATGTCGCTGTAGAATTTTTAATCGTAACCAAAACTGCTGTTTAACATCGGTTAAAACATTTTTCTACATTTTTAATAAGCATTAGCTTAAAGAATAAATAGCCTAAAGTAAGTTGAAACTACGGATATCACGGATTAAACTACGGATTAAATAATAAGGGGACGTTATACCTACAATTCGTCTGCCCAACTGTCATCGGTTCTGCGTTAGACGCGACCTACCAATAGCTTACTTCTAGGTCAGATATCGTAATTTCTGATTATATTCTTCAAAGAGCGCAAATAGCCCCCTAAAAACAAATTCTGGCTACCTCCCTGGGCCCAGCTGAATTCCTGGAACCGTCGTTAAGCAGAATTGTCTCTTGTGAGCAAATGAAATAGTGGTTTATTTCAAAAGTGATGCTCTCAATCTCATAGTGTTGGATTAGTGATAGTAAAGACGCTCGTAATTTCACTGAGGTGTAAAAATAAACAATGCAAACACTTTGATATGTTTTATTTACTACACTACTGAATGATGACATTCTATTAATGAAAATCTCGAGATGTCGATGTCGTTTAATCAGTTTCTTTCTTTTTGTTATCGACTTTTTTGACACGGGGCGAAAAGCAGGCGCAGGAAAGTCGCTTCGTGACGTTGGATCGCGCAAAGTAGCGATACATCGTCTCTGCCTACCCTTCTGAGACCATGGCGTGAGCATTATGTATGTATGACTTGACGAAGACAGCTTTTACCCTATATGTTACCTACTAAAAACAATACAATAATTATGACACCTCAAATTAAGCAAACAAAAGAAGCAAAGCAAAGGTGAACCCTCATCTCTAAAACCCTAATTTACCCTTCCAACACACACTTTTTTAAGTTCATGCTATACAGTTGTTGAAATTTATGGAAAAGTATTCCTAAGTAGGTAGGTACATTCAAAACCATCCTATTGTATGTGGTAAGATCACAGAATAATAAGTAGTACTTACTAGTCGTGTAAGATCCTTATACTAAGATTGAGTAGCACTACCTGTCCAATTTGTCAAGAATTTCTTTTGTATGCACAGTCCGCATATTTTTTAATTTTCTCCACAATAAATGTTGGCTGGAAAAATCTCTTATAGAGATAATTCCTTTAAAACCTATTTCTTTTTGTAATGTTTCTATATTTATTATGTGTATACATAATAAAGGTTTAGACCATTGTATAGTCTAACCACATGTTACAATTCTGTCGACCCAGTTCGGGGCCCAATCGCACATTAGTTCAATTTAGAGTGTACACGGAACCGGAAACTATCAATCACAAATACGACAGTGACAGTACGGCATAATACTCGACACAGATTCACACTACGTGCATATATAATAGGGGATATATTTACATATATAGGTAGAGGATACGATATGACAGATTGCCGTAATAATTTCGGAAGCGTTCGCACCTACTATGTTCAGAAACAATTATCTAGTTAGCAGGATATTTCATGACTAGATGTGCCCGCGGCTCAGCTCGCGTGGACTACAGAATTAAATAAATTTGAAACGTTAATGTTGAACGTTAATTCCCGTCCCCCCTCCCCCTTTCTCCTTCTGCTTCCCCAGATCCAGCTCCGACTCCTGCAATTATTTTCAATGTACAGACACGCTAAAGTTCTATCATAAATAGTTTCCGCAGTGCATGCGAGTAAAGACATTTTATGGTTATTTTTTTTACACCTTGGGTTACATTATTGAAGTTTTAGTAGGTATTTTTATAGTAATAATATAGCCTATGTTACTCAGGGATAATGTAGCATTCTAATGGTGAAAGAATTTTTGAAAGTGGTCCAGTAGTTTTCAGTTTATTCGTTACAAACATACAAATCTATCCTCTTTATAATATTAAGTGTAGATAACACGGAACCAACATAAATACGTACTGATGCCTTATAATCCTAGCCTCGGGCATGCTCAAAACAAAGTGACAGGCTGGTGCCATCAATATCTTTTTAGTTTTTCTGATATACCTCGGAAAATAAAAAAACATTAAATGCATGCAGCCCTGTCGATCAAGTAGTTTTTGAGTTTACCTACTAAGGATTATCTACAGGAGTAAACAACGTCAAAGTTAGTTATCATTTGTTTTATTATATTTAAAAAGTTTAATTTTAATGTAATGTGCACAATACATAAAAATTTGCTTTATATAAAGGTACTTTCCTAGATTTTATATTTGCGACATCAACATTAACTTCTTTTAAGTCTAGATATCTCTTTAAGCACGTAACTCTCTTTGGACACCTTTCCTGGAGTATTAAAGTTTTGAAACTTAAACAAAACTTAACATTATGAATAAAATATGTCCTCCAGTGCGCCGCACCAGTTCAGAGTTCCCAATATACTGGCAGCATTCCCTCTTTGTATCGCCAGGCTAATTCTTTGGGAGAAGAAGCTGCCAGCTCTACGGCCTCCCGAAGCTTCGATGAGGCACATCATTGGCTAACCCACGGACATCTGGACCCCAGAAGCCCAAAGTCTCCACGCCGAACAGCACAAACATATATCCTTGCCCAAGGTCAGCGAATAATTATTTGCAAATATTTCTTTTACAAAGCAATACACTTAGATTTAGTGTCTGTTTTTCTCCACATTTGCATTTTTCGTACAATAAAACCAATGAGTGAACAGAATACAAATTTCTGGTTGCAGATAAATAACCAATTTTATTTCGCACGGGTTCTCCTTTCGCTAGACAAAGAGCCAATTGGAACCAAAGACAAAACGGTGGAGATATTTCTTGTGTAGACAAAGAATCGCGCTAATTCTCATACAATTTGTAATCCTGCTAGTCTTATAGAATGGTGTGGCTCTCTGTAACCACTCAACAACGTGGATGAGTGTAATATTTATAGATAACTAAATGTAGTTATCTATAAATATTACATTCGTTTTACTTATGTAAATGTATTTTTAGATAATTTAATTTTAGTATTGTAATAAGGTCTCGGCTCTCGTTTCTAGATTTTCGTACCGTGGAGTTGCCCAAATAGGTCCATGATGATCTGTCTTTACTTTTGTTAGTATTGTGGAATGCAATAAAATGACCGAATTGGTGAAATCGGCTTTCAGTAGTGCACGCACAGATGCCACAGTACTTATATTGTATTGTACTTTTATATTGTACTCTCTATTTATGAATATAACGACTCTTCCGTTGTTACTAATTATGCAATGTACAGATAAATAACTTAGCACATAAGTATATATTATCTTTGGCACATATGACCATTTTGTTTGTAAGTTGTCATACAGACCATCATGGACCTATTTGAACAACTCCGCGGTGTAAAAATCTAGTAACGAGTAAGTAGTTATTTAAACTAGACAATGAATTCTGAAGAAATCTTCCTTAGGATATGTCCACAGTTCTGCATATGTAAATATGAAAGTATGATATTCACTCACATTAATAATGCTGCCGCCAGATGGACCGACGACCTGAAGGTGGCCGAAAGCGGCTGGGTGTGGAGGACCGGATGTGATGGTGTTCAGTGAAGGCCTATAACCAGCAGTGGACGTCTAAGGGCTGATATGACGATGATGAATAATGTCTTTGTTTAATTTATAATTTCTTAGGTCATTTGGAAGAACCATATTTTTTTTTGTGTTGCCGTCTTTTCACTGCAGATTAGAAATCTAGTTATAGAGCATTATTAAGTCTCTCATAAAAAGTTTTTTCAAGTAGACGCGATTTTTTCCCATACTATAGAAGCACTTCACAGCGCCTATAACTCGCAAGGGATACATACTCGTATATCACTGCTACCTACGCATTATGCAAAATATCCTGCTGCATCTTTTGTTTGTTCTGTGTAATTGTTACACGAGTAGATGTTATCCATGCGCAGGGCTGTCACAAACAGCTTGGCACAAAGAGTGCTGTTTACTATACAATGCACCGACCATGTTATTTGTGAAGTGTGTTAGGCGCTACTTTGTTAAGTTCGTCATAAATACTTCATTTAAAAAAAAACCTTAAGCTGCATATACAATGCAACAAATTGCAAACTGTCGCACTGGCAGCGGATTCGGCCAATCACCGCACGTAACATCAACTTGTTTTGATCACCAGAGCCTTGTCAATGCATTGTGTGCAGCTGATATTGACATCCGCGGAACATTTGATATTCTAGTGTCCTACTAATCTAAGGTTGCGTAGGTCAACAATTCACGCAAACTAAGCTTGGACAACGCCTAAATAATTATTATGCATAAGTTGGTGTCAGCCCTAACCATGGTGATACCATAGAATTACACCTGACAGCTACAGGTGTCCGTTCGCCATCTCTGAAGAGTTATCGGGTGATCGGACCATGATATAGAGCTGTTATTAGAAGGTTTTAAGAATTTTAAACTGCACACCGAAACGCGGGCAAGGCACTTACGAAAGAGCATGTTTTGTCGTTTTAATCTTGTCCAAATCAGATGTTTGTTATATGATTCATGGTTTGTAATTAAAAACTACTAACATTTAAACAATAAGTACTTATGAAAATAAAAACCTTTGGCTTCTCACTGAAAGAGTTTATAAAATGACTAGCTGTGCCCGCGGCTCCGCTCGCGTGAACTACTCCCGATCCCGATCCCACTCCAACTGTAGTAGAAACCAATCGCAATATGAAGTGTATCACACATAATAATACTTCTTTATAATAATGACTTTTAGACATTTTTTCTTTATTAATATCTCAGGTTCTAAGTGGCGTATCAAGATGAAACATGCACCAGATATTAAGTTAGACCTCCAACAAGACAACTATGAAATCTGCATCAAATTTCATTTAGTCGTTTTTGCGTGATGAGGTAACAAACATACCTACATACATACAGACAAAAATTCTAAAAACAACTATTTTGGCTTCTATTGGCCCTATAAATACCCCTCATACGCATTTTCTACAATATCTCCCATGTACAGACATAGACCAGTTACAGTTTTATTATATGGATAGATTAAGTAGTTTTCCGGAAGTCAAAACGGATACAAAATTAGAAAATGTGTTGTATCTGCCATGATAACCATTTGTCCCATTTGGTAACTATATTTCGAATTCGAAATGTAATTTGCCCGTTCGAAGCCAGTTACAAAATGAGACTACTTCATTCCATTTAGTAATTAATTTCTTAACTGGCTACAAAATGGAAAGTGTAATTTCCCTGTTCGAAGCTAGTTACAAAATGTGAATCCTTCATCCTTATTCTGCTTTATTTAATAGCTAAAGGAAAATACGGTTTCAGCAAAACGTTAATCATGTATTTATCGAAAAGCGTCAAAAAGCAACTCAAGGTTTTTTATACTCTCTTTACACTTTCAGGTTATGGCTTGGCTAATCAGTTAGGAGTTGTAGTGTCAGGTAGTTTGGATCTCATCTGGTTCCTTATTATGGCAAATTTATTTGGTTCCTTTGGAAAGGCTAAATTATAGATATATCACAGAAATGACTATATTGACCTACATTTTATCAGACTGTCCACGAAACTTTTCTCGTACGACAAATCTGCCCCAAACTTCAAAGAAACATCGCAAAAGTGAGATAGATATCTATTCGGTAACAAACCGGGCCCTGCCGAGTCACGTAAATTAGGCGTCCCATAAACCACGGAATCTTTTGTCTTCATGCCTGTCGAACTTTGTATCAGCCACTTTGATCAGCTTTGTTCGGAACTTTGAAACGGTGCAGGTGCGACGCCGCGATAGGTCTTGCGGAACAAAACTGCTTTTAAAGTTTACACTGATTTTTGTTACCCTTTTACTAATATATTGGAGAGAACTTTTCTAGGTTTAAAATGCTGTAACACTTGCAGTGACTGGATTTGCCTGAGGTACTGACGTCACATTAAAAAGAAGGTACTATGTGGTCATATATAACATGGATATGCATTTACATTATATTTTATTTATTTATTTATTTTATTTTTATTTATTTGTAATACTATTACAGTGCCATTACAGCTAACCTAATTTGGCACTGTAAGCAACCACTTTTAAATATTTAGATTTTATATCTAGGTAAGTACTTAGTATTTATGCACATTATATAGGTATTTGTCTCTTCCTTACACTTAACACTCGAAATGCGGCTCCTGTGAATTCCGTCAGCGAACAGTTGAATTTTAGAATATTATAATGAAAGGTCTGATTCTAGCCCCTTCGACGAAGCCTCCGTTATAGTCCTAGCAATGAAATAATACAAATAACATAACATTTACTTACTTAGATATTTTTATGATTTTAATTTATTTCCGCAGCATTTTTGTTTTGTAAAACAAAATGATTACACTGAAAAAAAAAACATTTGTTGATTTGAACAAGATATTGTTAAATGTGAACAGTAATCTTATCTCCATACGAGCGCACCAAGATCTTGTTCCCTTGCACTGACTCACCTTGGATCTTATTTCAATCGTTTATAAAGATGATTACTTTAGCTAACAGTAACCAAGTTAAAATGTCACCAACAACTTAGTGACCAAGATTTTTTTCAGTGTACGTTGAGAGTTTTTCTTATTATCCTGATTTTTTTTGGAATTGGGCATGTCTTGTTTATATGTCGTACTGATTGTGACGTCAACAACTCCAGCAATCCCGATTACTGAACACAAGGTAGCATAGGTATATTTTTTTTATATAATTTTGGTACTAAACTCATTATACCAGCCCTTTCAGTTACTCTAAGATTGACTGGAAGAGATCCCTAAGTGGGATAAGTTTGTACACAACTTTATTCTTTTATTTATTTTTGTTGTTTTGGTACAATAATGCGTTTACATACATACATACATACATACATACATATATTATAATATTCATAATTTATAATTATCTCGAGGCAGTTATAAGCGGTATCTTAATCCTACCATCTGATCCGTTTCAGAACTCGTCTGCTTCAACATCAATGGCCGAAATACTTCCACTGCTGAACATAAGCCTCCGCGATAGAATGCCACTTTTGTTGGGCTTTCCATTGGGAGACTTGCAATAACGCTTGGCAGGCAAATAGGTGATCGCAGTAATGATCTTAATATACACAGGAGAACGCTGTTGCCCGTCTCTGGTGCAATCCCTTAGGCGCCGCCGTGTCGACACCTTCGAGAAGATTGGAGGTGGCCCGGCCCTACTCTAAGCCGGGAACCATACGGCTTCAACGCCGCATCTAAAATTGAAAGCCCTAGTCAAATAGCGCAATAGTCAGACAGTACCTCAAATTGTGTATTTACCACAATTCTATAGTTCCACCATTTGACTAATTACTGCACACGTAGACTCCGCGTGCTCCCGTTCCGTAATTCCCTTTTCCCTCATTGTTTCATATCGTCCTGTGACGGGTGTGTTTTGACATTTTAATGTGCCATTTGGTCCGGAGGCGGTGTAATGCCAGCGCTTTTGTTGTTCGCGGGCGCTTGGCAATTTATGTACGCCGAATGATAATTTATTGTGCCAGTTTTTGTCTACAGTACGACGAGTGCAGGTTGGCAAAAAGTCAAAAATGGCAGCCTCCGTTTTGATTAGCTTCTGCAGTGACTTCTTACTTTGCAAAAATACTTTTAATGGTGCGATGCTAATATTCATATGTAAATATGCATGAAAACCGACAAATCATGTGAATCTGATACGATCGTCTATGAATGCAGAATATAAGTAAATAAGTTCGATTGCATACTATATGTGTTATACATATCTAAGGCTGCGATGCTCAAAATAAAGAGACAACCAAAATCCCGCCTCCCCCCTCCCCCCCCCCCCCACCATTCCTAAATGTTAACTTTTGAAAACTCCACCCGCATTGGGTCAGAAGTTTTTGCGTGATTCGTGCACAAACTGACTATAATTTAATTTAAGAAATGATCTTAATGCTATATATTACCTATCCTTCATCCCCTAATTAATTTGTACGCAAATATTTTCAATGTACAGTCACCAAGTTTACAGTTTAATAAGTATAGATAGGATGATGAAGATGTGAATAATGACAAGAGACTATAGGACGAACATGTAGATAACCGCAAGGGATGAAGGAAGACGTCGCGCAAGGCCGACCGAACCTCCCATGACAAATGCATGGTTTGAGAACTTGCGGACGAGCGACCGAGCGAGCTAACCGAAACGCTAGTGCTGCCACTATCTCACCAATTAAATAAAAAATAAAACAAAATAACAAATTATTTCCTACTATATATTTTTTTCATGTTTTATGATTCTATTTATATTTTATTTTATTTTATTAGATGATTATTTACTGTGTAAGAAACCTTCTTTGGTGTAGACTTCCTCCAGTGCTTATTATCTGCTACGAATACTAAAGATGTGGCGTAGATATCTCACCTTGATTGGTCTATTTAGAACGATAACAACAACACAGAAATATTTAAATCATCTTACATACTGCAAAAACTGAAGATGATGCCAATTTTAAACGGCCGCGCTATAATTCACCTTGAATGCCTACAAGCTACAGAACAATGAAATATATTTTTTGCTCCGTTGCAAAAATGCTTTCGGGCCAAGTGTCAACAGAAGAACAAAACACATCAGTTACGTACACGTATTTATCAGCATAATCATTTTTGGCATTGCTACCTAATAAAACACAGCCTGTATGAAACATACCATCATCATCATCAGCCGAAATACGTCCACTGCTGAACATAAGCCTCCCCAATAGAATGACGCTTAAGGTGGGCTGTCTATTAGGGAATTTGCCATATTCACCACGCTTTGCAGGCGGATTGGTGATCGCAATAATGATCTTAATATACATAGGAGAACGCTGCTACCCGTCTCTGGTGCAATACCTTACTTTTAGATAACTGCAAGGGATGGCGCTCGAGTCCAATGACCAAGCCAACGAGGCAAAATAAACATCATTGGTCGAAAACTTAAAGCGTCATAGATCTCCAAAAACTAGAGTAACCATATCGGTTTCAAATTTCATCTATATATATAAAAGAAGAAACTGACTGACTGACTGAATGACTGACTGACATATCAACGCACAGCCCAAACCGCTGAGTCTAGAGGCTTGAAATTTTGCACAACGGTTCCTTATATAGCATAGGCAAGCACTAAGAAACGGATTTTCAAAATTCATCCCCTAAGGGGGTCAAATGGGAGTTCAAAATTTGTATGGAGAACGTCTATTAGATAAACCTATTAATTTGAAACTTTGTAGGAATACTCTAAAACCTTAATGATTTAACACGTGTTTTACAGTTTTTGAAAAACCATCCCCTAAGGGTCTGAAATCGTGTTCAAAAGTAGTAGTCTCCAGACCGATTGCTCTAGAAACTTCAAATTTAGCACAAAGGTTCCTTATCTATCTCCGGTATGCACTATCGAAGGCTTTTTCAAAATTCAACCCCTAAGGTGGTAAAATAGGGGTTCAAAGTTTGTATGGCGAAAACCTATTAGATGTTCCTTTATTCGAAACTTTGTAGGAGTACTTGAAAAACATAATGATTCAACAAGTATTTTACAGTTTTTGAAAAACCATCCCTTAAGGGAATGAAATGGAGTTCAAAAGAAGTAGTCTCTAAACCGATTGCTCTGGAATCTTCAAATTTAGCACAAAGGTTCCTTATGTATCTCCGGTATGCACTATCGAAGGCTTTTTCAAAATTCAACCCCTAAGGTGGTAAAATAGGGGTTCAAAGTTTGTATGAAGAAAAACTATTAGATATTCCTATCAATTCCAAACTTTGTAGGAGTACTCGAAAAACATGATGATTCAACAAGTATTTTACAGTTTTTGAAAAACCATCCCTTAAGGAACTGAAATGGAGTTCAAAAGAAGTAGTCTCTAAACCGATTGCTTTAGAAACTTTAAATTTAGCACAAAGGTTCCTTATCTATCTCCGGTATGCACTATCGAAGGCTTTTTCAAAATTCAACCCCTAAGGTGGTAAAATAGGGGTTCAAAGTTTGTATGGAGAAAAACTATTAGATGTTTCCATCAATTCGAAACTTTGTAGGAGTACTCGATAAACATAATGATTCAACAAGCATATTCCAGTTTTTGAAAAACCATCCCCTAAGGGACTGAAATGGAGTTCGAAAGTAGTAGTCTCCAAACCGATTGCTCTAGATACTTCAAATTTAGCACAAAGGTTACTTATGAATCTCCGGTATGTACTTTCGAAGGCTTTTTCAAAATTCAACCCCTAAGGTGGTAAAATAGGGGTTCAAAGTTTGTATGGAGAAAAACTATTAGATGTTCCAATCATTTCGAAACTTTGTAGGAGTACTCTAAAAACTTAATGGCATAACACATGTTTGACAGTTTTTGAAAAACCATCCCCTAAGGGGCTGAAATGGAGTTCGAAAGTAGTAGTCTTACAACTGTTTGCTCTAGAAACTTGAAATGTATAGCAAAGGTTTCTCATGTATCCCAGGTATGCACTAGAAAAGGTTTTTTTTTCAAAATTCAACCCCTAAAGTGGTTAAATAAGGGTTTAAAATTTGTAACGAGAAAAATTATAAAATGTTCCTATCAATTCCAAAATTTGTAGGAGTACTCTAAAAACTTAATGATTGAACAGTGTTTTACTGTTTTTGAAAAACCATCCGTAAGGGGCTGAAATGGAGTTCAAAATTAGTAGTCTCCAAATCGATTGTTCTAGAAACTGGAATTTAAGCACAAATTTTCCTTATGTAGCTCAAGTATGCGCTAACGAAGGGTTTTCAAAATTCAACCCCTAAGGTGGTCAAATAAGGGTTCAAAGTTTGTATGGAGAAGAACTATTAGATGTTCCTATCAATTCGAAACTTTGTAGGAGTACTCTAAATATTTAATGATTTAACACGTGTTTTTCAGTTTTTGAACAATCATCCCCTAAGTGGATGACGTCTGGCCAGCGCGGGGAGTGTAGGCTAAATCCTCCGTCTGTCTTTGGCGGATGAGAGAGGGTTGTGCTCCTGCAGTGGAGACAAAAATAACCTGATGATGATGAAGTGGATGACATAGAGTTCGAAAGTGGTAGTTTCCAAACCGATTGCTCTAGAAATTTGAAATTTATCACAATTCCTGATGTATCTACAGTATGCACTATAGAAGGGTTTCTCAAAACTCAACCTCTAAGGTGGTAAAATAGGCGTTTAAAGTTTGTATGAAGAATAACTATTAGATGTTCCTATCAATTCGAAAGTTTGGAGGAGTATTCAAACAACGTAATAATTGAACACGGGTTTTACAGTTTTTGAAAAACCATCCCCTAAGGGGCTGAAATGGTGTTCGAAAGTAGTATTCTCCAAACGTATGGATACATTTAAACTAAAAAGGATTATAAAGCTGAGGTGGCAGTGGGCGCGCCACATCTACCGCAGAACCGACGGCTGCTGAGGTAGACGACTTCTGGAGTAGAGACCTCGGAGAGGCACGCGCGTAAGGGGGGCGCCCCGCCACTAGATGGACCGACGCCCTGAGCAAGGCGGCCGGAGGCAGCAGGATTCGGAGGTGGTGGACCGGGTGTGGTGACGTTTATTGGGGAAGGCCTATGTCCATCAGTATATGTCGCAGGGCTAATATGATGATGAACTGTATTGTATGTATAAAACGATGAAAACATTAATAAGTAAAGACGTCGATTAAATAATTTATGATAATGATAACGTCAACAGCTTCTTCTCCAAAACCACTAAATGAATTCGAATGTGGTTTTCACTGTTGGATAGCTTGGTTTACCGTGGGTTTTTTCAGCTGGAAACCTTTTTTAAGCAGGCGAATCTGCGGGCAACAGTTTTAATATAATTAAGTCGAAAGAGTGTTAGTGTGTTTATTTATCTGTTTCTTTCACAGCTTGGCTGTTAAACTAATTGCCATAATGTTTTGATTAGTACACATAACATCATTTATTTGAACATAGGCTCATGTTTAACAATGGTTCCCTCGGGAAACAAAAACTTGCTCCACGCGGGCGAAGCCGCGGGCGTTTGCTAGTTACAAATAAAACAAAATGTACACAAAAGTACTTAAAACAAGCTGCAAATACAAGCTTGTATAACTAGGTTAACTTTGCAGTCCACTTCGTAATGCCATTACCATCCTACTTATTTTGTTTTGTATGATATTTGTATTGGCACATTCTTCTAAGCAAGGATCATCTAAGACACACGTCAAAATAATCAGCATGCTTATATTCGGACCTTTGCATAATTTAAGCTTTCAATCGTATATCTGTCAGTAATAAACAAAGCTCCGTCCATTAGACGAAGAACAATGATATTAACTATATTATGGAATATACAACTGACACGTTAGTATCCATTTCATAGGGTTGTTGCGAGCAACATTATTGATAGAGGCCTGAACAAGCCTCGTTTAGATGCCGTAAACGCCGTAAGATAGGAATTAATACACAATTTGCGAAGTTACCACATATTATTCATATTTAGGAACTTATTTTCTTTCCAAAGAGTCCTAATTTCCTAGAGCATAATTTCGTACGTAATGATATTATATTTCATATTTCTCTAAATTCTACATTTTACGAGTACTTATGTAGCACATCAGTTTCAAATTCTTACTGAAATTGAATATTTTTTTGTCTAAATTCTACTAATCCCAACATCATTCTATGACTATTCCTGAATTTTACTAATAATATATATCACCAGACTCCCAATATGAACAGGTACATACTTCCAAATTTGCACCTTCCAAATTACCTTACACTCGGAGTTTATATTGGATTTACTTTTTAAATTACTAGCTTTTGTCTAAACAAAGTACGTGAAGATGCATGATGGTTTCTTTGCCTATCAATACAGCTAGTTGTGGAGTCACTGCCTTCGCGCTGCCTCCGTGACAACATCCGCAAGCAGTATTTCAATTTTACGTCACTAAAACGACCCGTTTGACTCGTTCCTGCTGCACTGTCAGACACCTGTTTAGTACTTGTACAGTGGGCCTTATATACAGCTATATAGCTGCCTTAAGCAGTATAAAAGTGGCCACATCGTAATAGTAAACTGTGATCTGCCATACGCAAAAGCAAAGCACTCACAAAAGCATTGAATTGAATGGACTTCATTTATAGGGTTAATCAAACCAAAGATTTACTAAGTATAAAACTGAATTTATTGAAGTATGTATAAAACTGACGCACAGTATGGTCGCCCTACAATATACGGAGTCTCCCCTTCCGGCACAGTCGCTTGTGTGCACAAAACACGAACTCATTAGGCGAATATTATGCTATCAGCAATACATACTTGTCGATAACGTAATGCATTTTACTCCTACGCTACTCAATTCACAAGGCTCATATTTCTAAACATCAAGTTGTCTAGATAAAATTTATGTGTGCCTGAGATCGTTTATTATATTCTGCGCTACTGCTGAACATAACCCTTCCCTATAAAGTGGGCAAAGACGACGTCAATGTCGCGTCATCGTAGTCCAGAACCTCGTCTGCTAGGCAGCAAAGTGTAGCGTTAACGTGACGCTGGCATTTAAAACACTTGATTTTCATATGTTCCATATAGGTGTTGTAACCCGTCTTAATAATTGCGGACATTAGAAACACATTACTGTATTTCGTTTACGGTATACGCAGTGTACGTTTGTCGTTTAATATCAAACTTTTAAAGTAAACGAGCAATGCTCGGAGTCGGATCGTTGTTTGAATTTATTGTAGTATTTTCTTTTACAATATATAACCAGAAGGTACAATTTCAACAATGAATGCCGAGCTCACGTGTTTTTATTCAAATATGCTAGTAAACTTTATATAATTCCATGGTTTACTCGTATTGGCTTTAGATGTACATCGTACTTTATTTGAATTTCTTGTGCTCCAAAGAAAGTTAATTAATTTTGAATCCCAAAGGAACCTACGTGATCTGTCTCATGAATAAAAGTATTGTTCACTGTTATAAACAGTAATAAAGCGATGAATGACTATTTTAAATATATAAGGCAACTTTAGCTTTTTGGACTTAGGGCGCGTCTTGTAAAATATTATTCCAGGTAATGTATTTGAATTTTATTATTTAATTTTGAGTAGCTTACCGCCAAAAAAAATACACACACAACCTCCGAGGGCCGGCCGCAGCCCGCCTCATTTTTATATACGAGTATATGAGTCGTTTGTTTAAAGTTTACTATTTATCGGTTATTTTCTTACCGTTTATTTGATCATTCCTACCTTGACACTGTCAGAGAAACACCGTATGGAAAGAAAAAAATATTCATTTTGATTCTTCTTAAGAGTTAGCTGTTTATGGCTCTGTATCTTTGTCTTTATTAAAAAAATATCATATTGAAATGGCGATTGGCGATTAATTGATTATCTTTGTTATTAATTTATTATGTTCAGTTCATATTTTATTTTTATCAAGAAATGCGTCTATTTATTGTCGATTTTTTAAATGAAATATGGGCCCGACATATGGTTGCGCAAAATGGCTTCTATATTTTTATAAGGGGAGGGGAAGAGAATTGATACCTCACCATTTAAAAATTTATTTAAAAAAAAACTAGTCCACGCCAACGGAGCCGCGGGCACAAGCAGCTAGTACTATGCATATATTTATGTAAGTATTTATTTATTGAAGTATGTATAAGTCTGCACTTAATGGTATATACCTACTCCTACCTATTTCTTTGCTATTGTTATCCTATACCCAAAGGTTGTATTGAAAAAATCGATTTTAGCAATAAGCCCACCTAGATGTACAAGTGTAAGCTACTTTATTATTATATCTGTGTGTTTCTTTATTGTTCAATAAAGATTAATTGAACTGAATTGCATTAAATTTTAAAGAAAACCATTATTTTAGTTTACTCTGGGTAAAAACAAACATTATCCCAATCTATCGTTTGTTCGCACAATAATAACTATCTCTAGTATAGAGATTAGACCAATAGGTTATATAATTAGACCGGGAATCGAACGTGTAATGAGCCCAGTCTGACGTTAATTGCGCCCGCGCCGATTTAAATATATCTACGCGAAGTGCATCGACCGCTATCGTAATGCGCGGTATTTCGGTGCGGTAAGGAATTCACACGCGGTAATTATCAATTCGAGTGTTTAATGTAAACTGTGGAATTAGGTATGTTTGAAGTTTCAAAGCTGCTGGTGTTTAGGGAAAAGTTTCTAGTACTATCAATGGTGTCCTATAAGTAACTCGATTTCTAATCTGCAGTAGTAAAAACTTGTAATACTAGCGAGCTCATTTGAGATTAGTCGGGAAACCGCCAGCCACCATGAGGCGTGAGACATTTTCAAAACACCAAAGTATTCTTCCAAATGACCCTAAGACATTAGAAATCAAACAGACAAAGACATTATTAATGTGCGTGAATAGGGTTTTATTAAGGTATTTGGCCAGCGCGGGGAGTGTAGGCCAAATCCTCCGTCTGTCTCCGGCTTGTGAGAGGGTTGTGCTCCTGCAGTGGAGACAAAAATAACCTGATGATGAAGGTATTTACACATGCAGAACTTTGGTCAATTTCTAAGGATGATTTTCTTCAGAATTCGTTGTCTAGCTTAAATAAATTTTTTTATTATTAATTTTAATAATCTGTTAAATCCCTTATTAAGTGATAATTAACTGTATAAAATACTTGTTGTAACAGCCACGGCCTCGGGTTAGGTGGAGTAACGGTCGCGGAGCGGGACCTTGTCTTTCGGAGTGAACTGATCGTTTCTGAACATCATGGCAGCGAAACGACCAAGCAGATGTGATATGTGAATGAATTGTACAGACGTGATTGAGAAGAAGTGAGATAAATTAATAGACCAGTATGTAAAATGAAGAGAGAAAGGAAATGAGTAAAGGAAAGGGTGGTGTTGCCAGTGTTACATTGTATAATTTCTTCAAAGTTTAGTATGTTATGTAAAATTTGATTTGACTCTTTGTACCGTCATGATTATTGCTGTTAAGGTGCAAATATACAGTTAAAAATAGTAATTCAATGAGTAGGTACTGTTCAGTTAGTGCAAGAATAGCTTCTAGTTTCTAAAGTTGAAATCATGATTAGAAATTCAAAATTCTTACCTAACCATAGTATTTAACCTTTTGTTTAGCAACGCGTGCAAGACTGTGGCTCAAACTCGTTTCTCCGATTAAAACTCCTAGTTGATATTTGTTGCCTGTAGTACTTAAGTACTTAAATACTACAGGCAATAAATATTGGCAGGTGGCACCACAATGATTGGTGCTAAAAACTGTAGAGTCCCAAACAACATCCACAGCCACGGCCGGTAACGAGACAGTGGAAACAATTATTCAACTAAAACAAAGGCACCATAATGAGGTATTGTTTTTCTTTGCATACGTCACTTGCCCGAGGACAGAATTTGAAGCAGGTCCGTAGCCAGAAGTTTATTTAAGAGGTCGATTCGAATTTGTGATCAAACTTTTTACAAAATAATAATAATGAGTCTAAAACTATAGAAAAATAAAGTTAATGCTGCACGTATGATGAAACTGTGAAGACTCATTTTTACAAGCATAAAAATCAAATTTTGCAACTGAATTTTAAACCAGTTCCCCCCTACTGACTCAGATGAAACTTAACACATACAATACAATATAGTATGTACACAATCTTCTACTACGTACTAACTAAAAATTACAAAACACAATATTAACTAAAATACGTTTTAAAAAAAACTTTTATTTAATCATGGCTTAAATTGCGCAAATACACATTTCGGCAATAAGTACCTATTTACCAACCAATCACTGTCCAATGAAATTAATTTTTACCTACTTTTATGAACATTTCAAGCATGACATTAGCTTTTTGAAAACAAAAATTCAATATAAAATTTTGAAATTAAATTCATCTATACAGATAAGTACGTTTGTTTTATTCGTTTTAGTACATAGCTTAAGTTACATAATATATACATATACATACATACACTTCTCTATTCCCAAACTTGGATTATCTCCTATGTTATGGAAATTAAACGAGAATATGACAATTCACAATACAACATTCAGACCAGAACCAAATTGTAAAAATCAAGGAATCAAACCAACAATCTCAAAATAAATAAAGCTTGGTTAAAAAGATTTACTTTTTTTTGGTTTACTTACTTATTCTTAGACACCCCAATTTGCAAATATCTTCAATGTATTAAGTTAACGATTTTTTTATTAGATTATTTTATTGATAAGTGTGATCGCTCATCCATCCGTAACTAGGTACGTGCCTGTATCCACCCTAATTGCTGTAATAAGGCTATAATTACACACTTAATTTTCCGATGTCAACGTGAGAGAATTGGTTTGGACTTTGCACCGACACAAGCAAAAAATTTCATTGGCATTTACTTTTTCGAATGTGTTTTGAATATTAAATGATCAATTTCTATGGAGCAATTTCATTCTTCCGAATTCATTTTTTTTTTAATTACTTAATAAGTGTAAATAATTCTCCCGTTTTAAAAATTTTCAATTAAAATAAAACTTAATTTTCTTAAATCTGTTTCAGCAGCTGGTATACGTCCACTGCTGAACATAAGCCTTCCCAATAAAATGCCACTTTTGGGGGGCTTTCCATTGGTGGATTTGCCATAATCACTACGCTTGGCAAGCGGTTTAGTTATGATCTATATCTATAAAAGAAGAAATTGACTGACTGACTGACTAACTGACATATCCACGCACAGCGCAAACCGCTGAACCTAGAGACTTGAAATTTTACACAATGGTTTTATAGCTTATATAGCATAAGCAAGCACTAAGGAAGGGTTTTTCAAAGTTCACCCCCTAAGGGGCGAACCTCTATTCGATGTTCCAATCATTTTGACACTTTGTAGGAGTACTCTAAAACTTAATGATTCAACACGTGTTTTACAGTTTCTGAAAAATCATCCCCTAAGGGAGTGAAACGTAGTTCTAAAGTAGTAGTCTCCAAGCCGTATACTCTAGAGACTTGAAATTTAGCACAAAGGTTCCTCATGTTGCTCAGGTATGCACTATTGAAGGGTTTTTCAAAACTCAACCCCTAAGGTGGTAAAATAGGGGTTTAAAGTTTGTAAGGAGAAAAGCTATAAGATGTTCCTATCTATTCGAAACTTTGTAGGAGTACTGTGAACACTTAATGATTCAACACGTGTTTTACAGTTTGTGGAAAAACATCCCCTAAGGTAGGTTTAGGTAGTAGTAGTCTTCATCCGATGGTTCAGAGACTTAAAATTTCGCACCAAGGTTCCTTACATGGCTCAGGTACCCACTAATGAAAGTTTTTTTCAAAATTCATCCCTTAGAGGGGTAAAATGGAAATTCGAGGTTTGTATAGAGTGAAACTTTTAAATGTTTCTATTAACTGAACTTTGTAGGAGTAATTGTAAATTTAATGATTCAACATGTGTTTTACAGTTTCAGAAAACCATCCCCTAAGGGGGTGAAATGGAGTTCAAAAGTAGTATTCTCCAAACCAATAGATACATTTAAACTATAAAGGATTAATAAGGTGAGGTGGCAGTGGGCGGGCCACATCTGCCGCAGAACCGACGGCCGTTGAGTAGACGAGTTCTGGAGTGGAGACCTCGTAAAGCCACGCGCGCAAGGGGGGGGCGCCCCGCCACTAGACTGACCGACGCCCTGAGGAATGCGGCCGGAAGCATCAGGATTCGGAGGCGGTGGACTGGATATGGTGACGTTTATTGGGGAAGGCCTATGTCCAGCAGTGGATGTCGCAGGGCTAATATGATGATGAACTATATTTATAAAACGATGAAATCATTAATAAGTAAACACGACGATTAAATAATTTATGATAATGATAACGTCATAAGCATCTTCTCCAAAACCACTAAATGGATTCGAATGCGGTTTTCACTGTAGATCGCTTGGTTTACCGTGGGTTTTTTCAGATTTGAAACAAACCCTTTTTTTAAGCAGGCGAATCCACGGGCAACAGCTTTAATATAATTTCGTCGAAAGAGTGTGTGTTTAGGTATTTGTCTGTTTCTTTCACGGCTCGGCTATTCAACTGATCACCATACATTTTTGATTAGTAATACACATAATCATGTATATGAACATATGCTCATGTTTACCTCTAAAAAAATGGTTCCCTCGCGATATAAAACTTGCTCCATGCGGGCGAAGCCGCGGGCATTTACTAGTCTTAATATACACAGGAAGACGCTGCTACCAGTTCCTGGTACAAACCCTTAGTCACCTTGACTTGATATCGTTGGGGTGGCCCTATTCTAAGCCGGGAACCACACGGCTTTAATTAAATCGAAACACGTTATATGCTGAGTGCGAATTTACGCAAAACCGTTCAACTCTATAGAAATATACATAAAATTCAGACAGACAACGATTTTCATGCTCATAACATGGAATTGAAACAATTTTTCTTGAATTTTATTTTCTTGGAGAAACCGAACCAGACATGTCATAAACGATAGCGGTGGGTAGGAATATGGTGGACATCTAAGAGGCATTTTACCTGTACGAGTATATTAGCTTAATTGCTAAAAGAATAATGTTCATGATTGAAACAAGATCATGATAAAGTTGGTGGCAATGGAACAAGAATTAGTTAAGAGGAACAAAATCTTAGTGCGCTCGTATGGAGTTAAGATCGCTGTTAACAAGATCCTATTCTCTTTTTTAGTGAACTATTAAGATCAACATAACTACACTCTTTCGTAATGAAATGGCAAACGAGTCAACAGTTATCTGGTGGCAAGTGATGGTTAGTATCAAGACTGCTGATGCGTGCGACCAAAGTTCCCACCTTATGATCTTTCGCTCTAGATCGGTTTATTTAAAACTTTTTCGGTATATTCTATAACTTTTCGGTCTATCCAAGACTTTTTCTGTTTAATTAAGACCTCTTTGGTCTATTCAAGACCTTTTCGGTTTATTCAAGACCTCTTTGGTCTAGTCAAGACCTTTTCGGTTTATTCAAAACCTCTTTGGTCTATTCAAGACCTTTACGGTTATTTAAGACCTCCTTGGTCTATCCAAGACCTTTTCGGTTTATTCAAGACCTTTACGGTTATTCAAGACCTCTTTGGTCTATTCAAGACCTTTTCGGTTCAAGACCGTTTTGGTCTATCCAAGACCTTTTCGGTTTATTCAAGACCTCTTTGGTCTATCCAAGACCTTTTCGGTTTATTCAAGACCTTTTTGTTTTATTCAAGACCTCTTTGGTCTATTCAAGACCTTTTCGGTTTATTTAAGACCTCTTTGGTCTATCCAAGACCTTTTCGGTTTTTCAAGACCTCTTTGGTCCATTTAAGACCTTTTCGATCTATTCAAGACATTTTAAGTCTATCCATTTCAATTTTATATCTATTAGGTAAACTTGCTGAGTCTATCAAAATATGAAACCCCTTCCGATAACTTCGACCAATAACTAAATAGGAAATGAGTCGTGATCAGGCGATCACGCAATTCTACTAGAAACAAGTTTTAAGCTCCAACATCATGTCGTTATAATAAATCAGTGTGTATCGTATCAACAATCATTTGATTGACGATTTTCCGATTACTGCAGTGCATAAATATTCCATTTGTTTTGCATACAAGGGGTTCGGATCACGTATTGGGGCTGAGTCTTTATATTCTTGTACAAACATGAACCAGCTGAACTATTACTGCTTTCACAGGCTAGGAATATTCATTACAAAACTAGAGAGAAATAAACCAGTGTCTTAAAAAAATACTACTGATTATTTTGCCTGTGGCGTAAATATAGGGAGCGTTGTGCGTACGCGCATTAATAGCTTTATGCATTGAAGCTATTCAGTTGTATTGATTTATGGACCATCTTCGGGTGGGCGGTGATATGTGAGCGTTCGGACCGTTTCCTCAGAGCATGTTAGAGCCAATTTATTAAGATCTGTACCACCCAGCTGTTAGGTATTAAAAGAGGTTATTTAATAGATTAATTCGATAATGTATGTGGATAACAAAAGAAATTTACATAAGTAACGTTTTAGTAATATAGAAACAAAGGCAGTAACATATTTTGTTTTAATTGTAGCTTTTTTATTGCTGATGGGTTTGCGCTTGACCTCTATCTCACCTGACGGTAAGTGACGATGAGGTCTAAGTCGAAGCGCGCTAACCCATATGATGCCTATTCACTCTTCCTTTAAAAATACCCAAAATGTACTTGTCCGGAAATACCGAAGCTGGTAGAGAGTTACATTCTTTTGCAGTTCGCGTTATGAAAGAGGAAGCAAAACGCTTCGTGCGAGAGCGTGGTATGTCTACTACATAGGGATGAAATCCCTCACCACGCCTGGTAGTCCGGTGATGGAAGGGGGATGGGGAAATCGATCTAAAACAAACATTACTAAAGCTGCTAAAATTGAAAAATTAAATATTGCTCTCTTGGCTTTGATATAACTCATTATTTTTACAACCCGTAGTTATACGACTTATCTATACATATAATAAAAGAGTAGAAAAAACAAAAGAAAAGCGAATCTGTACATTGAAGTTAAAAAAAAAATTTCACTGCCCGGACGTTACTGAAGACCAGTAGAGTCCAAAAATATAATTAAAAAAATTCTTATCTGTCTGTATGTATGTATGTATGTACGGGCTAATCTTGGAAACTGCTGAACAGAATTTGACAGCGTTTCACAGTTTAATAGCTTTGAGTTCGGGCCTCATACTGGTATAAGTCATATCTCAATAAAATGTCAGGATGCTGATATACAAGTTGACCTCTCATTTCATATCATTTGTATGAAAGTGTAGTTCAACATTACTGGTCGTTGCAAGAACTTGACAGAAAGTGACAGAGATGTTTTAAAGCTCATTTATAGATTTATTTTTGCTGATGTATTTCAGGTATTTCCACAAGTCTCGATACAAAAAGTTCGTTATTCGATAATTAGTGGCCCTGTATTAGACCGGTGATCGTCGACAATGTCAATATCGAAGCTGTTCAGGAGTACGTCTGCCTAGGACAGACAATATAGTTGGGTAGGATCAATTTCAAAAGTTGACAGAAGAATTCAGTTAGGGTGGGCAGTATTCGGAAAACTGCGTCAAGTCTTTACGTCACCTATTCCACAATGTTTAAAGACAAAAATCTATAATCAGTGCGTCCTGCCTGTCATGATTACAGCGCGGAGACGTGGACACTGATGGTGGGCCTGATCCACAAGATTCAAGTGGCTCTGCGAGCTATAGAGAGGGCAATGCTAGGGGTCTCTATGAGGGATATGATTCGGAATGAGGAGATCCTATGAATAACGAAGGTGACCGACATAGCCGAAAGAATTAGTAAGCTGAAATGGCAGGTCACATCTGTCGTAGTACCGACGTAGTTGGTACAGACGGGTTCTAGAGTGGGACGCGACGTCCCACGCGCAGGGTGCGACGCCCTGCCGCCAGGTGTATGGACGACCTGAAGATGGTGGCCGGAAGCGGCAGGATCTGTAGGGCGTTGTGGCACTCATTGGGGAAGGCATGTCCAGCAGTTTGACAGACATTTTGTTGTACAGTTAATTGGATATGCAACATAGGAAGGGAATAGGAGGGGAAGGAAGTCGGATGGAAAAGAATAGAGGGATTAGGGTAAGAGAGGAAAGATGAGGGGGCAGTGGTAAATAAAGGGTGTAGGAAGGGGTGGGTTAAGGGAAGGGGGAGAGGTAGGAGTAGGGAGAGGGAAGGGGTGGGGGAAAGGGTTTCCAACGTTGTGGGAAGGGGATGGTTAAGGAAAGAAAGAAAGGGTATGGAAAGGACAAATTGGATTTAAGGAAATATCACCTAATTTGCACAATATTAAAATATAATTTTTTTATTGATTAAGTATATGATAATCTTTTAATTCATGATAAATGTAAATGTCAACTTTATTTAAAAAAAAGCGGCCAAGTGCGAGTCGGACTCGCCCATGAAGGGTTCCGTAGCAGCAAGTAACATAATATAAAAGTTATTGTAGTTCGTTGTAACTTTGATCGATGTTTTAATAATAGTATTGTGGTTTACGATTTATGACGTATTAAAAAAAACTACTTACTATATCTCTTTCAAACCAATTTTCGGTGGAAGTTTGCATGGCAATTTACATCATATATTTTATTTAGTTTTATCATTCTCTTACACTGGGGGCATTTTACCACTTTGGAAGTGTCTCTCGCGCAAACTATTCAGTTCTGAAAAAAATGATATTAGAAACCTCAATATCATTTTTGAAGGCCTATCCACGGGTAGGAAGGCGTATGGGTTTGATGAAAAAAAAAATTTTTTGAGTTTCAGTTCTAAGTATGTAAGTACCCCCAAAATTTCATGTTTTTTTTTCTATTTTTGTGTGAAAATCTTAATGCGGTTCACAGAATACATCCACTTACCAAGTTTCAATAGTAAGTTCTTATAGTTTCGGAATAAAGTGGCTGTGACATACGGACGGACAGACAGACAGACAGACAGACATGACGAATCCATAAGGGTTCCGTTTTTTGCTATTTGGCTACGGAAACCTAAAAAACTGTGGTTCAACGGGCGAAACCGCCGCCGGAACGCTAATTTTTACCCGACTTCAAAAAAGGAGGTTCTCAATTGGATAGTATGTTTTTTTATGTATATTAATATTTTTAATGCATAACCAGATAAATAGATTTCTTTTAGGATTTAGTAACACGTAATACATAAGAATGTGTAATGTTAAGTTGTCCACGCGGACGAAGTCGCGGGCAACAGCTAGTGATAAAATAAAGCAATCTGCTATATCACTAAAACAAAATATTTGAGTTACCTAAGTACAAAAAAAGTTTTATAAAAAATTGTAATTTTAACGGCTAATAAGAGTTTTTGTGTATGAAATATACAACCATTTTATTATATAAGAATGACATCATTCTTACGGGAAACTGATTTTATGGAGGTCACAGATGACAAAATTATACCTTGTAAAAAATTATATGTCTGTCATGTTATTAAAAGATAATAACATGTCCGGTCGTATAATCAGCAATGCCATGATACTCGTCGCAGTCCGTTTGTTCCAAAAGACCAAGGTTCTATTCTATACAGCCTATTTACGCTTTTGTTCTGCCGTCGCTGCGAGGTCAACGCCAGTCCGCCTCTACAATGATTTCTGCCTCCATACATATTGTAATTGCATAGTGTCATTCTGTTCAATGCATTGTGACGTAACAATATTGCGTTTTAAGCCTTTGGCATACTGGTGTGATGAACAGCTAAAAGCATCCGTCCGTCGACGTGTCTTAAAGGCAGCAGGAGTGAAAAGGATGGCCAGATACTGGATACACAGGAATAAAAAACATGCAAAAGAAAAGATTCTATTCCAACAGGTTGAACACTAAACTAAATTAAATGCAAACTATTTAAGCTATTAGTAAAAGATAGAAATTAGTTTGGTTATGATCATTCATGTCGTCTTTTGTATTTTTAAATTCTTTCTTTAGGAGGACGTTCAATAATCAAATTGGTGATTGGCTGGAGTCCACAGTGAAATGAATAAAAGGAGGTGCATGAAAAGGTTTATGATTGTAAGTGAGGTTTGTCGTGGCTATACATCGTCTCTGCCTACCCCTCTAGGACTAAAGTGTGAGCATTATGTATGTATTTAAATTCTTTCTCGATCTCTCAGAACTCAGAATAAGAATTATGTAAATATCATTAAAGAACAAAGACTGAACCAAATTATTGCTGCCAAAGCCAAATCCGTGTACCTATTATTTCGTTCCTAAATAACTAAACCTTTTTGATCATAAAACATCCAAACGTTTCCTCCACACGTTTGGCTCTACCTCAAGCAAACTCATCCCACTAATATTATAAATGCGAAAGTTCGGATGTTTGTTACTCAATCACGCTTCAACCAATAGACGGATCGGAATGAAACTTGGCACACATATAGGTTAGGTTCTGGAATAGGACATAGGATAGTTTTTATCCCGCAAAAACATCTCATTTCTACCGGAAACCAAATTAGTCGTTAAAAACAGTAAATTTGCTCACAACGTGGCGCCACTTTGTATGGAGATTTATCTATATCTAGAAAAATGATATCCATTTTGAAATTCAAGATTTGTTAATATCGAAATCTACGCGGTCGTACGTACCTAAGTCGCGGGCAAAAGCTAGTTAAACATAATTGTATGGAAAATCTGCCGTCTATCAGCACAGTATGTAAGGTCTCTAAAGTGCCGGTCAGTGCCGGTAGCCCCGGCCGAGTTATTTATTCTGTGTGAAATGTCGGTTAGGTGGTCGGTCGGTTCATTTCTATGCAAATTCAGACCATGGGAGCTTCGTTATGGGCGAGTTTTAGCCTTATGGTCCACTCAAGTTATTTTACCACTTTTGCGATTTATATTATTGACCGCCTCGTTGATCTAGTAGCTTAGTCGTTAGACTGGAGCGACAGAGGTTGCGGGTTCAATTCCCACCAGGTACAGATCACTTTATACAAACAAATAGTACAAGTTCCTCCCGGTCTGGATGTTATATGTATTTGTGAATTGTTTTATCCTTGTCTAATCGTACCATAGTGCAGGAGAAAATCCTTTAGTTTGAGAATAAAGTATATATGAAATATTTATTATAATATTATTAATCATTAAACGGATTTAAGGACCCAATAACAAAAGGTGCTCTAAATACCAACCGCAGCTTCAAGCAGCACAGTTTTCTAGCTATCAGAGTAACAGAGTAACAACAACCAACCGATAGTGTTTTAAATATTCAAGCTGAACAGCAGCTACTCCCACAATAAAATGACGGTAATGTCACCTTTTTCGATTTGCAGGAAACTGACCAATGGGAAAAAATAGGGTTGGTAATGCCGTGTGGTTTCCGGTAGAGTAGAATAGGACCACTCCAACTCTTCCCGTGGATGTCGTACAAGGCGACTAATGGAATACATTATTAAACATCAATCAGGCCTCCCCAACCCGTCTGGCCAGCGCAGGGAGTGTAGGCCAAATCCTCCGTCTGTCTCCGGCAGATGAGAGAGGGTTGTGCTCCTGTAGTGGAGACAAAAATAACCTGATGATGAAGTCACTCCACTAGACATAAAACGTGCCCCAATTTGCTATCTAAGTAGTGTTCTGGCGGCAAATTGTGCAGGACTATTATACAGCAGGACAAAGCCGGCCAAGGGTCCGTTCGCCCAGCTGTACCCGATCTGGAAATCCAATATCCTCTCGTGTGAGCTCAAATTGAGAATCTTCGACAAAAACGTAAAATCCGTTCGGCTGTGTGGATGCGAAACATGGAAGGTGAAAACTAGACTCCCATATAACATTCAAGTTACGCAGTCAGCGAAATTTTTCAAAGAAAATGGAATTGGATATCTTAAGAAAGCTGGAAAATAGCATCACTTGAATGAGGAATGCACCAAATGAACAACACAGCGACCACTAGGAGGCGATTCGTCATAGTCGAGCTAATTGATAGGTGAGTATGTCATGGCAAGAAGCCAAACCGAGGGCTATGGACTGTACGGAGTGCAGGAAGACTGTTGGAGCCTTATGCTACGGAACTAAAGTCATCATCATCAGTCACTGCTACATACAAGTCTGGACATCGTGGCGTTACTCCTGTTTTGTCTTAGGTCTACGAAAGTATGACCATGTCTCCTAAATTGAGTTAAATCCTAATTAATTTCGTATCAAATTAAAGTGGCCTCCCAACCACTCCCCAGGATCTCAGAGAAAGACTTAGGCTGAGAGCCTCAAGCCATGGTAGACAACTCGTTATTGTATTTATAGTGAATCACAATTTGTGGATCATTCACGAAATGATAAATCAGAAGTCAAAAGTCAGTTTCTTCCCCTGTCAGTCCAAGATTATCTTTTTCTTTTTACAGTAGTATCTTTAAGATAGCATCGCTTGGCCGAGTCACCCAGCCTTGCGCCGCCTTTACTAGGTGTGTGTATGTTGGTGGTTCGCACAGATTTGGGCATTGATTAGAAAGCCGTTGTTGCAGCTACAAGCTTTACTCTTGTAAATGTTACAGTGATAGTGAAATCAAAGTGCTTTTGATGCAATAGCTATATAGTTTCTCGGCGATTGTGCAGTCACATACCGAATTGAGTGACCAGCCCTAGCACCTTATCCAGTGATAATAAAGTTAAAATTAGAATGAATGACCATTCATCAATATCATAGCGCACTGACTGTACCTGCCGTTCAATTAGACGGCAATAAACTAGGAAGTTTCTACCAAGAGAAAACTTGAAATGGACAAATAAAGTTAATGTAGAGACAATGGTAATGTGACTCTAGTACTACTTCGCCCTATGTGTGAAATGGTGTTCAAACTTAGCTAATCCAGATTGGCATTCTTGGCCCGATGCACTTCTTCACGTTACTACTGACTCATATTTTGATCAACGTCTAAATGTCTATTGCTGGACACAGTCCTTTCTTTAGCGAAAATGTGATACTTTTAGCCGACTTGTCGACCAGATCAATACTTGACCTCGCTAAAAGTAACAAGTTAAGATCTAGTTAAAATGTTAGACTTTTAGAATCCTCTCTTTTATCTACATATTACCTGCAAGCAAGGTCAGTATTTGGGCACACCCCACAAAAGTCAAAATACTTTATTGCACATGAGTACACTAGGTACATTTATACACGTAAATTTGTTTACTGCTCAAGCACCACTTACTCTTTATAAACTTATAAATCTAACGATTCCATGAAAATGAATAACCATTTTTGTGGAACGTTTGTTACAGTTACGGAATATTAGGCCAATTTTCGAACGAAAAAGGTACTTTGAACGCTATCTCTGACAAGAAAATTATGCAGCCCGAGCCATTTTCCTTGCACTACATTTATGTATACGATCCTTAAACTAAAAGTTGTTTTATAAAGTAATGGCAAAGGCCAAAAGGACTAGGCCAATTAGAAAAGACTGTTGTTAAGGCCGACCTCTCTCCGCGCCGAGCTCATTTCGTACCCTTCGTAGAAGACAGTCGTAATTTTCATGCCAAATATATGAAAGATACTTCTTCTACCATGGATACGATTTGTGCTCAGCCGGCCGTGCGACGACACCTAGAAAATGACAAAGTATTCTTCCAAATGACCTCAGAATTTAAACAAACAATGACTTTATTTAATTTGATATTTACACATGCAGTAGGTACTTTGGAACTAGGTATCTAATGCGCCCAGCGTCTTAATAGGCTCCCTTCCAGCCAAGCAGGACCTGATGGGACAAGGGGCGGCTCTAGCAAGTTTTTCCGGTGGTGCGAGATTTCAATGTCATCCCTTCTTTCTTTAAAGACTGTCTGCCCTTTCAAGACGGGCTTATAAATAGTAGAATCGTTGTCGGTGGCTCAAATCGGTACTTATATAAAATATTCTTGCCGACGACGAGTCTATAAGACCTATGTCTACTTGTATCATATCATATTGTGTACTAAATTCTAATCTATAGATACCTTTCGTAGGTGACTTATTAAGTTACATCGGCAGCTATATTTTGTCAACGCATTTGCGAACTAATGAATCGAATTTGTCATACGAGTCCAATTCATATTGTGTGATTGAATTCTGGCAATCAAATTTTGTAGTTTAAACTGAAACTGAATACATTGCCTCCGGTCAAGCTTTTATTAATTTCAACTATCGATTCGACGAAGCATGAAGCCCATAACATATAGTATACGGTCGACCAAATGTTTACTTCCGTCGTATGATGTTGTAGTGGTACACAATTAATATGATGCGAAAAGTTATTGGATCGGGAAAGGTCGGAAAAAAATATGATAACCTAAATTAGTTCGGTTTGTAAAAGCAGGCTCTGGGTGGCCAGGTCGTAGATTCAAATCCTGCTCGCGGTTATCAATTTATATTAATGATTAAAATGAATATATAAATTTTTCAATTCTATCATTTTTCAATGTTCAATTAGCATGGGGTTGTACGATATGCATTATACGACTGCTAGGTATTAACACTTGGAAATGTACATTTCTGCCCTCGACACTTCCTTCCAATGAACCAATTGAAGTTATCATGGTAATATTTACAGAGTGGCTGCTCACTAGTTTAACTTAACTACAACTGTGTGTTTGCTAGTATCCGGAACTTTGCCCGGAGCAAATGTATTAGAATCGATATCATTATATTTACTGTTACTACACATTCAATAGTTTGCTATCGAAACTTCCCCCTCCTGCACTAACTTACTATTTAGGTCAATGCCTAGCATTTGCGACCGGGCGAAGACGAAATTTTGAACGAATCGATTATAGTATACCTAGGTATAAAATTTGTATCTATTTTCCAGTGGCAACAGCTATGATCATCGGCGCCTGTCAACGTTCACTTCTGGACATTACATATACTAAACTTCTGGGGAGAAGTCGTACCAATATCTTTGGTTCAAGCTAAAGAAATTAGTATAAACGATATTAACCTAAATAAAAACAATATCGATACCTTAAAGTGGCAGTGAGATAACTCAAACTTGACTTTTATTCAGGTAAGCACTTTGACGACCTCCGTGGCGGAACGGGGTAGCTCTCGGCCTGCCACGCCAGAGGTTGCGGGTTTGAATCCCGCTAGGGGCAAATGTTCGTATGATGAATATGAATGTTTGTACCCAAGTCTTGGATGTTTATATATTTATTTAAGTATGTGTATCTGTTATCTAGTAACCATAGCACAGGCTCTGCCTAATTTGGGACTGGATAATTAAATAATAATAATAAATAATAATAATAATGGTGTGAATGTCTGAGATATTTATATATTTTACGAGTAATTACTACGAGTGGTCACCGTGGGGGGAGGGGGGTAAAATTGTAAAAAATGTGTCACGTAGTTTGGATATGTTCCCTAACAGTGTTGTAACAGCCAAAACCATGGTATTAACACTGTGTTGGGGCATTCCCTACGCTGCAACTCTGCGCGTTTGGTCCTTACAGACTATGAGATAACTCAAATTCGACTTTCATGAAATATCTGTCACTATAAAGTATAGGTGTATCGATTTTTCGATTCTTGGCATATGCCTACTTTCTGCTGGAATTGCAAGCTTCTGTTGCATATATAACAAGATTTGTCCCAAACAAACACGTAAAGTTAACAAATGACTGTAAAAATAAGAGCGTGTCCTAAATTTCCATGACAGTAAAACGCCTCACTCGGTTCCTAATATACGGTGGAGTGATACACAAATCGACATCAGCATGACATTATGGGAGACGCCGCGATGGGTCCCATCAATTCTCTTTATAGGCACTTTCTTTGGCCATCAACACTATCTGACTCTGGGTGGGACGTTAAATTTTACGACCCTGACTCATTTGTGACCCCGCACTGTTCATTTTCGATATTTCGATCGTTTTTCGGTCGATGTTCGTTTTGCATCTCGTAAAAGGTTGAAAAAAATGTTGTTCGACTCAGTGGCAGTTTGTATTACTTGCTGTATGTTACCTAAAGTATACATTTTCCTTTCTTTCTATTTAGTAACTGACTAAAAATTTTAAAATGTAATTTCCCTATGAATATATGAAACCAAACCATGATGAAGTTAACAAGTTGAGTTAGTGCCAGATGACAAGAGTTAGTTGAAGGGAACAAGATCTTGATGATGCATGATGCGCTCGTGTGGAGTTAAGATGACTGTTCACGGTTACAAGATCTTGTTCAAATCAACAATTGTTTTTTTATTTTCAGTGTAGCTCGTTGGAGTTCGTTGAAGCAGTTCTGCGTCTTCCTGAGACTTTAGATTCGATTTCCACTAGAAGTGGACTACAGTGGTCCCTAAGTGGGATAAGTCCGCCTTTGTACACAGTTTAATTCCTATTTTATTATTGTTGTTGTGATTTTTAGTAAAATAAAGCGTTCACGTACATACATACATACATACATACATACATACATACATACATACATACATACATACATACATACATACATACATACATACATACATACATACATACATACATACATACATACATACATACATACATACATACATACATACACACACCATACACACACCCATACACACACCCATTTATACAACTTGAAACGCAGGTACATTTTGAAAACCTTGTTAATTTGAAAAGAAAATTTTCTTCTCTGTATTTTAGGTTATCTCCGCCTTGACTTATCTGTAGGTAGATTCACAATCACCATCCCAATGAACCCCCTTTTAAATCCAATCTCGGCTGTTTCGCTTTTGTTTATATAGGTACTTTTAATGTCTTTACTTAAGGCCATAAAAACCTCATCAAGTCATTACAAGGATCCATTAAGGATGCTTTCTTAATTAACCTTTTCTACTTCAATGTCCTACATTGGCTACAGAAAAGAGAAATGCAAAAGATAATATCTTTCATCTCAAGCCACAATTGAAGGAAAGTAGGTCGAGGCAAGGATTAAGTTAAATTTAAGGACCGTAATGATTTAGGGGCGCGGTTAAATGCGTCACACCCTATAAAGTTTTATCTCGTGCGAGCAGAGTGAGCGGGCCTTAACGGTAATCTAAATTAATTAGAAGGTCTCAAACATAACAAACTGTAAACAAAATTTACATTCAGTACCGTACAAATATAAGTCTTCTTGTAAGGTATTAAAATGCAATCAGGTTTCTTGCCTCTTCTTTCCCCATTAATAGCCATCCCCATAGCCATCTCTTCCGAAGTGGTGATAGTTTACCGTCTTACTATTAAACTGACATAGGAACTCAATATGTTTATTCTTGTACCTACGTACATTTTATAGAAGGTAACATATTTATTCTGCTTAGGGCATCCTAAGCAGAATAAATATGTTACCTTCTATAAAATGTACGCAGTAATATTAATTTAAATAAAGTGATTTTGATATAATGAAACTTCATACATGTAATCAGGATACATAAGTATTGAATTTGTACAGATTTTTTTCGGCATATTTTTTTTTTTAAATAAAGATAAACGCGCACTGTTGAAAAATGCTGGTCAACTGGTCAACTAAGTGGCATTTTGTCTTGTTTGCTGTATGTTTGCGAAAGTAATCCTTTATTTTAAATTATTTGAGACCAAACCATGACCAAGCAGTCTGGCGCAACTAAGTAGTAAAAAACAGATGTATGAAACGGACAGAGTTTTTAATGGCGGCCTAATCCGTTCAAATCAGGAAGAGCACAGAAATCCAAAATTGTTATAGGACTCGGTGGTCTTCGTAACCAGACGGATTATGTGTTGCTTTTTTCAAGAATTTTGTACGGGAGTCCTGTCTCTATTCTCTTTAGAGTTAGTTCAAGGGAACAAGATCTTGAGACTACAATTCAATTTAAATCAACAATTGTTTTTTCCGTGTGAATATAAAAAAAAACTATAAGATTTAAATTTAAAATGCATGCATGCATAATGCTCATAAAAATGAACATTATGCATGCATGCATTTTCAATTTAAATTTATAGTTTTTTTTTATATTATAACCAGACTACATGATGAAGCTACATCCTATTATAATTTTTTTTAATGAATTCGTACTAAGAGCTTTAAGCGAACGAGTAAAATCTACAATTAGTGATAAGGAGTTTGTGAATTTGCTTGAGGTAGTTGTTTTAGCTGGGCAAAACAAACCAACAGACAAAACCTGATTCTCCTGAATTGTTCTTCCAAGTTCTTATAATTGTGTGATGGTTATATATTGATATTAGTGGTGACTTTTGTTTTATTCTAAATTCTTATATCCTATAATCAAATGTGAACAATACTAAACAATTGAACGCGCCGCGACTGAGAAGACTATCCCATTCGCTCAAGCTATAAAGTTAGATAGTCTAAGCGATTTATAGTTTGTTGCCTTAATACACAGTTGTACCTAACTACAAGATATCTTTCCGGGGTCAAGCACCTTCGTTCCAGTAAGGTACACCCACATACATTAACAGATGTAGCCTTATGGACGCTACACACTGAGAGATCTGATCTGGCTGACCCGGTCAGACTATTAATAGTATGGTGACGATTCAGCCCTGGATCTAGTTTTATTGGTTCACCGTAACCGCAGATCACCGATCAGTCATCCTCAGATCATCGGACAGTCTACTATAACGTGTCTCATGATATAAATAGAATTCGGAGTAATTACTTACTCTATTGGTTTAGCGATTATACCCTAGGAACTTAACCTTCATTCGAATGCGACGAAAACTCTCCTTAGTTCGATACAAGGGACGCCCAACTTAGAATTCGACCTTCAGACCAAATCAGTAAACTATCACATCGTGTGTCGCCCACATTAAGTCAACATGCGGAGTGCATTGTATGTTTTACTACACTATTTAGGTGTTTTAAGCGAATGGCTGGAAGTGGAACTATGGTGAGAGTTCATCTACTTTAACCCAGTTTTCGGACCATGTATGTATCTTTTCTTTCTTAGCCTCAATCGTTGTAAACCTTTCAAATCAGACCTTCTATCTTTTATTTCTAATACGATTACTTCGACGCTTATTACTGGAACTCTTGTGAGGGTAGTACATTATCCGAATTTTCAGTTGACTTGCCACCTTAATATTATTAAATTTGTTTATTCAGATGTCAATGATTCATTATTGTTAGTAACGTAATACAATAATACTTATATGACTAGGTGTTAGTAACAATTAGGATGTCAAAATATTAAATAAATTCAATTAAATTACATTATACAATAAAATTCAATTAGTATATTCTAGCTCTGTTGTGGGGCACTGGAGCATGCAATGCCAGCCAGTGTCCCACAAAAGGGCCGTCCATGCGGTCCGCGACCACGGACAGCAGCCCGTTGCCGCCGCCCCTCGTCCGCCGCAACATCGAGGCTGCTCTCTGGCGTATCGTGGCGCGGAAGCAGTTGACTCGCGCCTCTGCGAACATCCCTCATCATCATCAATTATTGTGCCTTGTATGGCTTTTACTTTCTATGAGACATGTTGCTTACATCTTTGTATTATATGCCACTAATTATTATAAGTGCGAAAGTTTGGATGTTTGGATGTTTTTTACTCAATCACGCTTCAACCATTGAACGGATCGGGATGAAACTTGGCACAATAAGGTTAGGTCCTGGAATAGGACATAGTATGGTTTTTATCCCGCAAAAACATCTCATTCGTACGGGAAATACATAATAATTTGTGATGTTAAGTTGTCCACGCGGACGAAGTCGCGGTCAACAGCTAGTTATCAATATATTAATTATCTTTCAGTTTTTGTGCTCTTTTGCTTGCTAGAAATAAAGTTGTCTGTCCACAATCTAAGGCAAACGCAAGGATTTAGGCCCTTTCTCCTCCTAAATATCTCCGCCTCCTATCCTTCATCCCCAGCTTATTTCTAGTGAATGGAGCAACGCTCCAAAAGGCGCCAAAGGCGATAAGTTAATACCAGCAATTACCTTATTTTCTTACACTTAAAACTGGAGTACAACAATGTTGCTGTTTAACAAGCAGCAAAAATAGACTTGCAACTCCAACCGATCATTCTATTCCTGGAACTTCACATTGAAAACTTTACCATTCTCGCGACTTTCCTTGTAGATTAAGTTCTAGTTTGAAATCACAATGTTTGCCTAACGACCGTCTAACAGTGACTCACCGAATAAGCCTATAGCAATTTCAACAATGACTCATTACCTTGATAGTAACATGACCAAGTTACAAACTCTACCTTCCTTTCTACAGACATATTTTGTACTTACCTGTTTGCATATAAGGACGGAAGTGGATGCATATGTTTTGGTGGTAAAGCAGGACTTTAGGGATGTTATGGGGTTCCGAATCGGGACGTCACGCAAGCGTTGGCGCCACGCTATGTTCTACCTGTCCTAGTCGTGTTAGTGTTACCACACGTTTTGATTTTAATAGGATAATCCTTTGGTTATTGTTAACTGTTATTTAATACGTTTCGTACAGTAATATTTACTTGAGGTATGTTATACGATAATCGACTTTAGTTGTTAGTTTTAATAAGATATTAAAGTCGTCGTCATCACTCACTCATATTCAATTTATATACATTATACCATTATTGCTTAGTATAGCCGAGTTAACTGTGCTATGGAAAAGAGTACATACCTAATGAAACTATTAAAAATGAAGTGTAAAATGTACGAGTACATTTCCCAGTTCCAAGTCAAATTCTATCACCATCCAGTCCCATTGTGTGGTAACCCATCTCCTAATAACGAACAAATGAATATCGCCGGTACACTTCCCTCTCTATTTATTGCATGTTGTCGAAAAGGGACATTTATAGTTCCTGTTCGTGTTAGGAACATTTGGAGCAACCTTAAAGTACGCTATTTTATTGAATACGATGTTAACAGCGGTGTATATCGGTGCTATAAACATTAGGGTTAGGTTAGCGGGGAGGGTAAGGAATCAAAGCCCAGTGGGCTGTGAGAAAATAAACTAGATATGTATAAAATTTATATTAGAAATTGCGTATTGCGGTATATAAGTAGTGTCATTTATACAATACAATACACTTTATTGCACAAATAAATAAAAATATAAATATAATTTTTTAGAGTTAAAAATAGTACAATTTAGGCGGTCTTAATTGCTTTAAGCTTTATGTACCTACTTGATACGAAATATTAATGTTAATATAGATATTTCAGAGTATTCCCGAGATTTATTGAAAATGTGTGTAAAATTTTTTTCTAACTGAAGCTGAAGAGGCTATTCCCTCTAATAATTGCCTCACTATAGGGTAAAAAAAGAAAACTATATCATAAAATGATAAAATCGTGATTAGTTTCGATTTTATTGAAAACTCATGATTTATTTAATTTTTTTTTAAATCATATTTTTTCCAATCCTTATTAATAAGTATTATTTTACGGCGTGGTACAATGTTTAATTACATTCACCGAAAAAAATATCCTAAACAATGTAAATAAACATGACCGTCATTGCACGTGCACGACGACATTTCGTGGCAAAGCAACATTCAGTTGCCGTGACGACGTAGGTGGCGAACAAACCGCAAGCCCGCGAGCCCGCCGCAAGCGCAGCGGCTTCGAATTACAAAAACAAATGCAAGCGGAGCTCTCTAATTAGCAAACTGTCATTGCATCCATTGTATAGTAAATGACTGTAAAGTAAATGGAAGGCTTACGTTCACCAATGGACGTTAAAACGCCTTTGTCAGCGATAGGGGCAAAGAAGACTTAGATATTTACTACTACGTAAAAAAGCTACTCTCGCTTCCACCCGCCAGTTAAAAGTCGCCAGCAAAACAGCTGACAGTTGCTGCACACCCCGATACCTCATACAAACGAACAGATTTAATCACCTACCACTTATACAGGCGCCTGTCTGTATAAGTTTGTGTGTACGCGTAAACTATCACGAGAGAGACAACGTTATACCGAATACGTCAACACATAACTGCTTCTCTTTCTAACCGGATGCGTACTACGTGCCGTGCTTTATTTGCGGGGTACAAACTGACGGGGAGAGGTGCCTGTCGCTTCTTTACGTGTAATATTTAGTATTCTCGCTGCTTCTGGGCTGCGGCCGACCGCCGGCGGCCGAAAGCTCGACGCTTACCTAAGTTAGAAAGAGAAGAACTTATGTTGTTGAAATATGACATTGTCCGTCTCTCGATCGACTATGCTCGTGAGCTCGGTAGAGCAGCAACCCCACAATATTTACGCACACACACAAGCGTGTACAGACAGGCTGTTGCTTCTGTAGTGCTAGGAAATGTCGGGCGTGTGGAACGGGTACGGATATGGCGATCGATCTTGATGAATATCTTGTTTTGAAGGAATCTTCAATCACAAAATAAAAACTGGCTAACACGCGCGATACTACAGTTTTCGCAGCAATCGCATTTCCATAATATTTGAAGTATGACGTCAAAGAATACGAAATATTAACAAGAAGTGCTGTATCAATTTCTTGCTGTGATCAAAGGAGGAACGCTGTAGTACTAAATGCTCAGGCAAATATTGTACTTATTTGTCTGAGTACTAATGGATACAAATAGGGACTCGATGTAAGGAATTGTACCTACACAGAATGTCACTAGGCAAAAGCTCAAATGGTATATAGTATTTTATGCAGAATCAATACAAAAAAGTTCTTCTTACTAAAACAGTTTGTATTAAGGTATGCAATCCTACTAATATTATAAATGCAAAAGTTATAATGTAAAGGATATTTGGATGTTTGGATGTATGTTACTCAATCACGCTTCAACCGCTGGACGGATCGTGATGAAGCTTGGCACACATATAGGTTAGATCCTGTAATAGGACATAAGACAGTTTTTATCCCGAAAAACATCCCATTCCTACGGAAAATACATAATAATTTGTGATGTTAAGTTGTCCACGCGAACGAAGTTGCGGGCAACAGCTAGTGTAATAAATAATATATATACATATTTATATGTATTATATTATGTGTATGTATATGGGTTTATAATATACAATAAATAGATAGTTATCATTAAGTTATTCATGTATGGTCTAATGTATATTATGTATCTGATATATTTTGTGTAAGGGTATATTTTGTAGGTAAATTTCTTTTATCAGAATTTAGTACTAAACGCAGTTATATTAGTTATTTCAGTGACTTTAAGATTGACAAGTACTTCGTACATAATATCCATAGGCTTACTTACACACACATAAACAATCTCATAGCGACACAGCTGTGTAGACACAATAATGCACAACATAACAAAGTGACGGTTAGTTACGATGCAATTAAAGTCATATTTCAACGCACTGTAGACCACCCAGTGCCTCAGTCTGATAATATTTTATTTGAAACTGAGCCTAAGTATAACAGTAGTCTTAAGTTTTAAAGCTTACTGTCTAGTCTTAAAAAAAGCGAAATGTTTGTTTAAGATTTTATATAAGCGGCCCTGCCTTTAAAATGGTCGTTAAATAAATAACTAGTGATAACCAATAATGTCTTTTCAATTTTTAAAAGTAAGGAATATTCATAAACTTATAACTCTCATACCATAATATAATTGTGATGGTCTTATTAGATTAGGGTAACTAATAAAAGACTGTTTTAAAGCGATTTAAATGGAAGATTTAATTATATACTGATTTAATAGGAGAGGTATGTGCTCTCTGCTGTAAGTTGCAATCGAGACTGAAAACGCTAAGGGAATGAAATGCCCTTCAGGCCTCACCTCGTATGAAACAAGAGGCTGTTAATATAAACATCATGTATGAAAGAGAAGTACTCTCAAACTATTTGTTAAAGTGAGATAGATTCATTTTTTCTTTATAAAGCTAAGTTCTAATTTATCTATTGACAACAGCATGTCAATATTTACAATAATGAATCGTCATCAGCAGTATATGAGCCCTAGGGAAGTAGGCGTCAGTCCATTGCTGCACATAGGCCTTCCCCAGTGAACGCCCGTATCCAGCTGCTTCTGCCTTCTTCTAGGTCGTCGGTCTATCCGGAGCGGAGGGACGTTTCCCCTTGCGTTTCTAGGAGTTACCCTGCCTGTGCTGACCCGCAGTTTCCACTCCAGAACTGGTATGGTTCTGCGACAGATGTGTCCCGCCGCAAGCTTCTGCTATGTCGGTCACCTTCGTTCTTCGTCGGATCTCTTTATTACAAAACATTTCGTTCAAAGAAACCCCGAGCATAGCCCGCTCCATAGCTCGCTGAGTGATTTGAAATTTGTGGATCAAGCCCACCGTCAGTGTCCACGTTTCTGCACCGTATATAGGTCATGCATGACATCAGGCTGCAAGATTAAAGACTTGTCTTTAAACATTGTGGAATAGGAGACATGTGGATTTGAGTAATGAATAATATAACTAACTAACTAACTACGGCGCCGCTGCCGAAATGAAGGCACGGTCTAAACACCTCAAGTACTCGAGTATAAAGTCATCGTACGCTTTCGTAGCGTTTGCAGTCGAGACTCTAGGCCCTTGGAGTAAAGAAGCGCGCGATCTAGTGCACCTATTAGGTTTAAAATTAATAGATATTTCTGGGGAGAAAAATAGCGGGAGGTATCTTCAACAGCGCGTAGCCCTAGCCGTCCGGCGGGGAAACGTAGCGAGTGTCCTAGGCACGCTGCAGCACCATTCGCTGGACAAATTAGGCGAATTTTTTTATTTAAATTAGATGTGTTTCATATTTGTTAATTTTCAGCTTGTATTTTATACTCATATTCAATAAATTATGTACCTACCACTACTTATACTAAACCTACTTTATACATTGTGACCCAAAATAGGTGCATAATAAGAGCGCTGCTGGTATTGTTACAGATTATTCGTCGTAGTTTTCGCTTCTGTGAATGACTTATACCATACCTTATACAAAAACAGGATACCAATTAACGCCTTTTATCCGAGAAGTCCAATTTTATTTCATTTACTCACGTATGTGTCTCGCGTCAGCTCAAGTCTTTAAGTGAGTAAATTAGTAGGTACCCTCCGTCATTAAGACTAATTTGGTCCGTCAGTGTTCGACTTGTTCAGGATTCGTCTCTCTCTTTATTATACTTTGGTTTACATCTCGCTATCTCTTAAGTACTAAGCATGAGTTCTATTTTTAAATCTGAACCGGTACTTTAACTGCACAGAACTTTGTAAGTTTAATATAGCCGATAACCACCTTCCACCGGTATCTATCAGGAAAAAGATATCTATCTATATAATAGCACACACATATTGATAACTCTGATGTACAAACACACACTATCATTATAAGACTATATTAAACAATCGGACCCAGAATATCAGTCAGTATGGAGTCAAGTATAGGTTTATGAAAACAGTTCAACAACTACACCTCTAAAAGGTACGCTATTTACCCGTAACGTAAATATGTAAATGTTCTGCGTAGTAACTGCACAAGTGTCAAAGTGGTCGCAGTTACGTAGAACAGAGCGATTGGTTAGTTCGCTCCATCTAGTAGGTACATTCAGATCGTTGTTTCCATACATATTATTACAACGTGAACAGTAACCTGGAGTGAGTATTGTTACTAAGTATTTTAGCCTATTTAAAAAAACCAAATCTAATTTTTTTTAACAATACTTATCCACAATGGCCGATTAACTAACTCGGTAAAGGTTTTTAGATTCGAAACTCTATTACATCCGGTAGACAGATAAAGAGAAAACCTCAAACCACGGTATCACGTCCAAATGGGATGGTCCCCTATTACTCTACTCGATCTCGCACAAGTGACACATAATGGACATAAGGGTCAGCACAGCCTCGCGCCTCGAGCACGGACCCATCAAGCTTATTAAGGGCCTCCAGGGTGTCACTCGTTCAGATTTTGCTAGCGCAGTCCTGCTGCTGAAAATCTCGACTCTGCAACCGATGACATAACGATTTTTCCCAACTTTTAAGGCACAGATTTTATGTACGTTATTGTGGAATATCCAAATGAAACTCTCCGAAAACCACGCCCCCCCCCCCCCGCAGGCGACAATTCTATGCAGTCCTACTTATACCTGGCTGAAGAATGTGGCGAAGCGCCTGGAGCGAAGGACAGATGACCAGATGTGTTGGCGTTGATTGAATAAGGCTTATGTCCAGCTGTGAACGTCTAAGGGCTGATATAATTATGATTGTGGATTATCAAATCTTCAGAAGTCCGTCTCAGTATGTCTCCTGCTTTATTTTTTTGTTGTTGATAGTTTTGCGCTTGACCTCAATCTCACCTGATTGTAAGTGATGATAAGGCCTAAGGTGGAGCACGCTTACCCAGAAGATGCCTATTCACTCTTCCTTTAAAAAGATCCAAATTGTACTTGTCCGGAGATACCCAAGCTGGTAGGGAGTTCCATGCCTTAGCAGTTCGCATTATGAAAGAGGAAGCAAAATGCTTCGTGAGAGAGCGTGGTATTACTACTACATGAGGATGAAGTCCCTCACCACGCCTGGTAGTCCGTTGATGGAAGGGGGATGGGGGATGGGGGAATCAAATCGTGTAATTCCTTGGTACACTTTCCAAAATGTTGCTGTATCCGAAACACATATTATTAGGTTGAAGCATACTGTCACGTTTTTGTCGCGGCGATATCACCGCGAGCAGCCATCTTGGCGGAATTGACCAATCACAACACTCGTCGGTATTAACCTTGTGCACTACTATTTCTTCCTGCTTGTACATTAGTAAAGTAAGTCCACGACACAATCTCGTTTTGGAAAAAAAGACGGCTCTATATTTTATAAGTACGATTTAATTGTCAAATTACTTTATTCAGTGACGCAACAATTCCATTAATCTAAGGCTATTTTACTTATAGCGCCACAACGAGTAAGAAATATTAAAAAGCTATAATTTAAACCAGGCCATTAAAATTCGGTTAAGAGCAGCCGTCTACGCTATTATGAAAGCTACACACATTCAAATCTGGTCTGTCGGATCTGGTTGGAAGGTTTTAAACTGACGTCGTTTGCACCCCTACACGTTCGACCCTCGTCGTCGCTCGGTCGGCCGAAAGAGAACAGAAAGACACCGCAGATCATCGACTTCGAACAATCAGTCATTATACAACGAAACTCGATTCACAATGTAAACGACGGCCACGCGACACAATCGATGCGATAAAAAGCTTACCTGTATAGTTAACATTATCTTATAAAGCGTGCTGTGATCGACTGAATACGCCAAATTTTAATCCCGCGAAAACATGTCAGTTTGTAGCATTGTGAATCCAACTTTACACTTCGAAATGCTTTTAAGTTCACTCAGCCAAATCTCGTTGTGTGTATAACCTGCATTACATGCCCAGCGCGGCAGTTGAAAGGCTTGAAAACATAATAACATATCATTATTTCGTCTTTAATTTTTTTTCTAAAAACCTCTCGCATAGGACAGGCGTACTATAAAAAACAAGTAGTCTAACGTCAGAATAATTATTGTTTTCAACCATATCAGCAAACATATCTACAATTCTGTGAAGCTATTATTTTTACTGCTATTACCTATACTTGAATTGAATACTCTATTCTGCACTGATACCACAGAAAGCCGTTAGTGAATTTTGAGATATAGCAAAAAAGTTCACAAACTGGTTTTCTAGATTTCTATGAAAATTACTACTATTTCTTCACCAATTGAAGTTTCTTTATCATTATCTTAAAATTTTCCAAAACACTGCGACCTTCTCTTGTATCATGCAGGGATATACTGTATATACAGCATACTTATATTTTATTAAGGTAACGACCTAGCAAGAGAATTTCAGACGTATTTATAGAATCTACTTAGGAATAAATCACTATAATCGTTACTTATTATTAACTAGCTGTGCTCGCGGCTCCGCTCGCTACAGGATCGACTACAGGATCTGCTCCCATTAACACTTCGGCTCCCTATCCCACTTCCACTCAGACTTTAAATCCAGGTCCAGGTCCGAGTCCAGGTCCAGGTCCAGGTTCATTCTTCGCAGTGTATGCGAGTTTTCGGAAACTATAGATTCGCATAACTTTTGATTGACTGCACCGATTGCAATGAAATAAAGCCTATATGTTACACCAAATTAAGCCCCATGTTTCTGTGAAAAGTCCATCAAAGTCCAATCAGTAGTTTTTAAGTGATGCATGCACAAACTCACAGACAAACGGACAAAAATTTCAAAAATGATTGAAATGTGTTCTGTTGCTTATCCTTAGACCCCTCAAGTTTTTTTGCAAATATCTTCAATGTACAGACACGCGAAGTTTACGATTTTATTTATTAGAGATTAGTATAAAATTACCCTAAATGTTTAATACCAACTTCAGTAGTCATGTGTTCTATAATAGTAATTGTTTTGTGAACGGGTCATGAGCCAGAAGTAACACAAGGTAAGTATTTTTTATAATCGGAAAATATTTTTTACCGCGGGAAACTTAATTAAATAATACTAGCACTGTGGGACAGGAGCTGCATAAGTACGTGCTAGGCATTTTTAAAAACATATCTAATTAAGGACTGTAATTGTTTATAATCTTAGAAGGAACAAGGATTGTAGAAACAAAACTTGAAATACCATTTTGAAATCATTTATTCAGTTATTGTGATAATTTTAATTTATTATTATATAATATCTTATGATTTTACGTGACATGTAATTGGATTGACGATCTGCGTAAGACGGGCAGTGGCTGGATGAGAAGGACCAGCTAATAAAAAAGCTTTATAGTAAATACAACGGTCAAGTGCGAGTAGGTCTCGCGCACCGAGGGTTCCGTTCCTTGAAAGGAAACGTGTAAAAAGTTATTTAAGTAAATAGGTATGATTTGCACTTAAATTTTATTTTTAGGAGCGCATAACTATGTTTGTAAATGACTTTTGCTGATTTCTAAAAAATACTGGACTAGATAGAGACGTCGTTTTATTTTTCCTGTAATATTTATTTACATAAACCTGTATCTATTCTAATTATTTCAGATTATTGGCTATGCAAACTTCGGAGATAAGGGGACGGAATGGGATTTTTATGGCATTTCTCATCATAAGTCGAAAGCTAAGCGAGCTATACATATAAACATAGGTACTTACCCGCAGGTTTGTTCGTTGTACCAAACACATTGACACGTTTTAAAGCTTATTGTAAGTCTCTGTAGACGTGTAGCCTGTGGACGCATACCCAAAGAGCGTGCAGGGCTCTGCGCACTCAGTACAACAATGCCGTCATGGGGCTGATGGGGCTGCGACGTCACTGCAGTGCGTCAGGGATGCTGGCAGAAGCTGGAGTCGATAGCTTTTCTAGCACTGTTAGAAAGCGTATCGCTTCTCTGATCCGACGGGTGAGGGGCAGTTCCAACAGTCTTCTGCAGACTGTGGCGGCGAGACTGGAGGTGGACAGTGCTATTATGCAGCACTGGATCCGCGTCCACCTTGCCAAAGAAACAAAATAAATATTTTCATTATTTCAATTTTTTCAAGTTACTAGCATAACAGCGGAAAACAAGTAAGAATAGGTTATTATATAAGTACAATTCAAGGTTGCATAGATACATTTATTTTGTCATCTGTTCTGTACTTAACTCTATAATGTACAACAAGAGTTAGCATGGCCCGCTGTGACCGAGCGGCCTCATCGCACATAGGACAAACCCAAGAGGTTTATTATGTGTGAGTTATGTAAGACATATGATGTATTTTCTTATTAATGTTAAATAAATATAAAGAAAAAAAAGTTATAAGGTATCAAGTGTTCCTAACACTCTACGGGCAACGCCTGAAATATATATTTTTTTATAAAGAAACGACAACCTTTTTCAAATTTACAATTGATGCAAAATGATTTGACACGGAACCCTTAAAGGTCTCAAATAACAAAATCGCAAAGTTCCGCTCAGCAGATTACGATAATGAAGCAAAAATCTTAATTACCTCCTTATTGATTCAGCCGTGAATTTACTTAATTTGAAAATGAGAACCTTTTTTGCTTCCGCGCCAAAAGCGTTCGCCCTAACGACGTGGAGAGCTGCGGGCATATTCAGAAATATTACATTGCTCCTTGTTCGAATAAAATAATGAGGAATTTTTGTAAAGCTGTACGACAATCATTCATTTCTTAGATTAGAATATTAATAAATAAATTAGATACTTAATTACTAGGTACCTACATATTGTACTGAATAATTATTGCATGTTCCTTCTCTCGAAATGTCTCTTCAACACTCTAGCACAGATTATCCAATTAAAAATAACTAATTACGAGTACTTAATATTAATAAGATCCTCAAAATTACCTACATAAACTTTGAGAGATTTATGTACAGGCTTTACCTATTATGGTATTTACAAAAAAACGATAGGTAATTTTTTTAGTACCATGACAAAATACTACCATATCACATTATCATTTTTTTGTTCATGGTTACAGTAATCGTCGATCTCTTTATTTTTTTACAAGTACAAATAAATATTACCTTTTTATGTATATAAATACATAATAGAATCCGGGTCTGTAAGATTTGTAAAGTTACGTGGCAATACGCTATTCTTATTCTAACTAACCAACATGTGCTCATCTCAAATTAGAGGGACTTCTAAAATAATCACCCACATTTGCGGTGCTTCTCAAATCTTTAGGCTCTCAGAATAGTGACATTTAGAAGGTTGGTGACTTGCAACTTTTTGCCGTCAAACTATTGTGATGCAACGTAACGGTTCGTCCGTTCGTTCGTCCGTTCGAACTGCGTCCGCGATGATAAACGTAAGTACCTAATTTGATCTAACACCGGAGATACCTAATTGGTAACGACCATGCGTAATGGGATCAAACAAAAAATATGGAAAATGCCTTTCAACATGCTGAGATGACACACATACGAGTAGTGTGGTTTGAGCATCAGTTGCTTGATTGTAAAGTTTTCGTCAATGACTTTCAGACTGACAGAACGCTTTCTGTTGTAAAATATGTTTTGGTAATAAACTATCATTAGACCAATAACAAACAGCAAACGTTATCCAGTTCATGAAAAGTTAAATTATTAAAATGTCGTCCCTTCCCAAAATTCCTGGTAATGTCGGATGGTTTCCAAAACGTTATTTTATTTATCTCAAAACTAAGCTCCGAGTGTGACCAAAATATCCTCCGCAAGGCTTTTCTCCAACGATGGACTCCAGAAGAGGACCTAACCCACCTAACCCACGACTAATATTGAAATGACGCAATGAAAATAAGTTACGACCAAACAGTTCGACATTCAATTTACTAACAGATAAATTCCTCATCTTATCAACCGCAGCCGTCTTCCAACTGCAAACTGCTATTACTGTTAAACCTTATGTGCAATAAAATACGGTTTAACAACAGGATCTTAAATCTACGGGTCAGAGTAGAACCGTCAAAGGAACCTTTAAATTTTCTAAGCTATGTACATTATAAAGAAAATAAGTAGAGTTCTGTGGTATTTGTAGTTATTCTGTCTGGTAGTATTCCGTCATATATTGTCAGGTAACTCCTCAGATGTGTTTGAAAGGATTACATAATTTCATCTGCATACATCTGACGACGACGAGTGATGCCCCCCTGTCAAATGGACCGAACGCCCCCTAAAAAGGAGCAGCTGGGAATGCAAAGGAAATTAGTGTAATCAGGTGGATAAGGATAGCTGATACACCTTCCAGGCCAGCTACATCTGGATCGTATCAGCACAATTTGCGCGAGCGGTGCCAGAAATGTGACAGTTATCTAATAGTGCTGTGCAATTTTTGATGTTCTCTCCTATCTCACCACACCTGTTTTCCCCGAAGCGTTTAACTCGGTCTAAAACCCACTATACTTACTAAGGTGCTCTTTCCTCTGGACCCTTCTGGATCTCCCTAGAAGTTATTTATCCTGTCCCTTGTGATCTGTCCCAGATTTTGATCACGATATCGGAGTGGTAGGGCCTACTTCGTCTCGCTCTATCCCGTCCACCTTTTTTCACCTAAGCTCTTCGTACAGTGGTTATTACCACAACGCGTGATGCATTACCTGTTCCGCTTCACTACAGTGGCATACACTCATTATAGGGCAGTCTATGTCCAAGAGTAGACGTCGAAAGGCTGCTTACTATGATATGCTTAAGTATATCTTCTCTTCTCTGTCGTTCCCTCACTGCTGAGGATCGCGACCGTATAAAATGCGCCTCCACGCATAGCGGTCATTGGCCAGCCGCACTGCTTCATATAAGGATCCGCCAGCCACACTCCTCAACGGATCTGACCACCTCGTCGGAGCTCGTCGTCTGGCACGCTTGCCCTCCACTTGTCCCAGAATGATGAGCTTCTCCAGGTCGTGCTTGGGAAATCGCACAATGTGACCGAAGAAGCTTAGAGTCCTTTCATTGCAGATAGTGGAGAGCCGTTTTGTTATATTGAGCACCAGGTTTCAGAGCCATACAAAAATATTGAAAACACGAGGGCCCGTACCAATCTCATCTTGGTTTTGCGGCGGATGCTTCTGTTTTTCCATACTTTCTTGAGGTTGGTCATAGCGCTTTTGGCCATTCCGGCTTTGCGGTTAATTTCCTCGGTACAACTGCATAGTATATATTTAAGTGCAAAAAATATGACTCGCCAACTTAGAAGCGATAATTGCACGCAAATAACAGCACACCGCCTACGCATCTGAGCGACTACATTGCTTTCTAACATCATCAATTTGTTTGAATTGAATCTAGTTGATTTACAGTTTCCTTTATAGCAAACATGCGTAGGTGTCGCCATTATTATTGTAATCTTTACTACGACGCTAACAACTTCTTTCATAAGTTAAAACCACGAAGGAAGTCGTTATCAATTGCTAAACTAAAAGCGGCTGCAGCGCTCCATATATTGAAAGATGTATTCGGTACTTGCCGACTTTCGTTCTTTGCCGACTTTTTCCTGTTTCATATATTTAGTTCGATTTCTGCCGACTCTTTAATTTTTTATATATGTTTACTTCGCATTTAGCCGATTTTTTACAAAACAAGCAATTGTCAATTTCGCACGTCGCCGAAATTTTTTTTACCTATAGCTTTTTTCACACTTTAAGTGTTATTTCGTATTAGTAAATTAAATGTATTTTTTAAAGGAGGATCCGTCAAAATGTCCCCACCGACAAACAACAACCAGACTTCTCAAATCGTAGTGTGAAAAAAGCTATAGGTAAAAAAATTTCGGCGGCGTACGAAATTGAAATTTGCTTGTTTTGTAAAAAATCGGCTAAATGCGAAAAACATATAAAAAATTAAAGAGTCGGCAGAAATCGAACTAAATATATAAAATAGGAAAAAGTCGGCAAAGAACGAAAGTCGGCAAGTACCAAATACATCTATTGAAAATATTACCAATAATAATAAGAAATAATACTTAATTAGAAGATCATACAATTTATTAGGAAAAATAACAAACGAACAATATTTATAAGTTTAATTAAATAGATAATTAATATTATGTTCTTCTATTACATATGCAAATACATAACAACTCTTTAAATAAACCGACTACAATATAAAAACATAGATTGCTAACGTAACACCCGAATCGGATAGGTCGCAACAATGTCGACTTCTAGGCGCATGCGAATTTATACAAACTCCTTTAATTTTTTTCAGTGTAGCGAGATGTGTTGAGGTTGACAATGAAAACATTTGCTATTATTGTGCCCCCAAACCTTTCTGCTGAATGGGTACTTCGATAACGGACGGTAATTCCGCCAAACCAAATTAAAACTGTAACAATTGACCAACCTACATAACCAGTTTTTATTAAGAGCAAACCACACCGGTACCGGCGCATCGCTCCCATAGATTTCGCCTAGTCAGCCGATCTAATTACAAGTTGCTGCGATCGACCACAGATTAAAATTACCACTCGCTTCTCAAACTGTCAAAACACCGTTGGCCGTTCACAATGGTGGCGTACAGTTATGTTACATATGTTTTGGAGCTACCAGTTAGCCCATCTCAGTTAACTAATCACTGATGACTATTAGTTTTCTTTTTAACATATCTTATTGGTTGCAACGGTTTGCCTCAAAAGATAGAAGGTTATGGGTTCGATTCTACTTATTCCACAGACAAATTTATTCTTACTCTTTCTATCTGACCACCTCGTTGGCCTAGTCACTTGGTCATTGGACTCGAGCGTCAGGTCGTGGGTTCGTTTCCCACTAGGGACAGACAACTTTCTAGTTTCTACAAGTTGGTCCCGATTTGTGAATTGTCCTATCCTTGTTTAACTTCCATAGCACAGGAGAAAATCCTAATTTGAGATTAGACAAGTGTATGTATGTCTAAATTTGTAATATTTAAATTCTACCTGGTCATATGTTATATTTGTAATTAGCTTGTTACACGGGATGTTGCCCACGGTACATTTTATATTCCCGGTAATTATAGTTAATTTAGTTTATAAGCTATTACTGGCCAGAATTTCATCAAAATCCGTTCAGCCGTTATGGCACGATTTAGTAGAAAACATTCACACTAGTATAGAGAATCACTTCTCGTACCTATTTAGACTTGAGCTCCACTATAGCGCGACACCGCGCACTTTATCTTTACAAAACACACGATTTATAAAGATAATGGGAAAATCATTTCAGTCAACTGCAAATGTGAATGCACGCGTTTGTATGTAGTTCAAACCTTTACATACACGCAGGGGCGGCCCATGGCTTTGCTTAGGTAAGGTTCTTAGGTTTAATTAGTTGCGCTGACGATCTGTCGTTGAATTTTCGACGTACTGCTCCCTCCCCACATCCCTTCCCTCTCTCCCACCGCTCTTTCCCCTTTCCCCCCCCCCCCCCCTATTTCAACTCCCCCGAAATATGACAACACAACGACCATTGGCCAATTCTGCATACATGCTATACCCCGAGTATCATGTCATCATGTCAGCCTTTAGACGTCAACTGCTGGACATAGGCCTTCCCCAATGAACGCCACCACACCCGGGCCTCCGCATCCAGCCGCTATATCCCAATACAAAAATCCAATCCAAGTTACAAACTAAACGAACACAATATGTTCCAATTCCAGCAATCCTTGCAAATCGGATCGAACACCGAACCGTTCTATCCGAGTCCACCAATTGAATAGCCCACGTTGAATAATAAATCCGAATTTGTCTCGTCTAATTGGTCCGCTCTTCGGGGTGAAGTACCGACTGCAGGCAAATTGCAGCACTCGACTCCAATGGCTCTCCTCCAGAGCTAGTGCCAAATTGGCCTGGACCTTTATTATTAAATTGGACAACACTGTTCATAGAATTACCTCCTACGAGACAAGAAAATTGGGGAAGTCATATTTTTCTATTTACTTTGCGGGTTTTTTGACGGAGTTTGTTAAAAGTTGAGTAGGATGATCGTTACCTACCTATAAGAGACTGATCAAAAGTGGTAAAGTTCTATTCTAAAGTCTCTATAATATTTAACATGTAGAAACCGTTAGTAAAACCAAAAGGGCGCACCTATAGCATATAGTAAAATTATATTCTGGTAAATTTTTAATTTGGAAAGAAAGAAAAATAAGATTAAAATATAGGTACGAGTACATACAAGAACAGTCTGTATGGCTTAGAACCATTGCCTATCCTAGAAAGACTAGAAAAAAATAACAATAATTTATGAATAACGTTGTTATTATGGTTTGTGCATGATTTATAACAAAATAAATGTGATGTTGAAAATTGCGGCTTCAATATTTTTATCTGATAAATAGGTAGTCTATTTGGAATACAAAACATTTAACACATACACGCACACATGAATGCATGCACTCACGCACACACATAAACAGTCTGACATATATGGTATTTGATTTTCAATAATTATTTATTAATTGAAATATGCCGCGTGGTTCCCGGCTTAGAATAGGGCCACCCCTATCTTTCCCGTGGGTGTCGTCAAGGCGACTAAGGGATTGCACCAGGGACGGGCAGCAGCGTTCTCCTGTGTGTGTATGTTAAGATCATTACTGCGATCACCAATCCGCCTGCCAAGCGTGGTGATTATGGCAAATCCCCCCCCAATTAGGGAGGCCTATGTCCAGCAGTGGACGTACTTAGGCTGATGATGATGATGAATTTAAAGTCGATTTGGAAATAAATATAACATTGAAAAATGTAATCTCGGCATTGATACTTTAATTTTGTTTAAACATAAAATGCAAAACCAACCCTATCTGTCATACTGGTTTACTATTTGACATTTTTTTCATTGGACATTAACTTTGGACATTTTTGTTTTTTGTCATTAGTTGTGCAAATCAAAATTCTCACTGATCAATAAATATAGTCATAGTCGTAATAAATCATTTATTGCATCATGTGTGGCACAGGTGTTACATTTGGTTTGTTCTCAACATGAGCCTGTGAGGGTGTCGCAATATCTTATATCTAACTTAACACTATTTATTATTCTACCCTAACATATTGCATCGATTCATACTACGAGTGTATTATCACATTTTATTTAACAAAACTCTGTACATATATTTATGTTTAGGGAGTGCCTCCGCTGCCGGAGGCGGTCGCTGATTCGGTTGCCGGCGCCGGTTGCCGAATTGGCTGCCGGCGCTGGTGGGGTAGCAGTTGAGTGTGTAGGAGATAAGGTTTTATAAGGCATTTATAAATTTTAGAAGGCATTTTTATTACTTATATAAAAAAATCATATCTAAAATCAGATTCATTGCTTTTCATTATTTTCTGTATTTTTATTATAAAATCTTTCTGTTCTATTATGCTCGTCTTTATACTCGAACTCAAATTTTCTTTAACTTCACTAATTGGTTATTACACAGTTTGGCGTACATCAGTACCTAACTTGTGCATCAGTAATCTCCTCTGTCTATTATGGTGTCGACGCCGGCCGGCAGCCTTGTTTTAGATCTCAGCTGCCGACAGTAAACCTACCGCGCCGGTTCCCGATAGCGTGTTTTTTGGTGCTGGCGCCGGCAACGGAGGCACCCCTTAGTTTTAACTTATTTAGGTACCTACTCAGTATTATTATAATAGTAAAAAAATTCTTGTAAATTTAAAAAAATCTGTTAACTTTTTAATAAATGTTGGAGGATTTCTCTGATAGCTTTATGTGTTTCGGTAAATAATTGTATATTTTATAGCCATTTGGTATGTGCCTGATCTTGTATATATATCTTAGTAAATGGTGCTATCAGTTTGCCTCTTGGCCGTAAGTTATGGGATTCTATACAATGTTCTTCAAATAATATTTGATGTAGTTTTACTTCGCACATTCTAGAGACCGTACCCTATGTGTACGCAATATACTCAGTATTATATGTATATCATCATATAGGTATATTGTCGTACGCAACATGAATCCTATAAAAATGAAACACAGTCGTCCGGGTCGTATCGAAATCGAGGGTCTGCCATAAATAACGGATATGCCCGCACCTGTCTCACAGAAAAACGCTCGCATCGGAATATTACCCTCTATCTGTTTACATGAAGGCAGATAAGAGCATTCATTTCGAAACAAAGATTTCTAGCATTTTCATATTGATTTATTGTGTATGAAAGAAATGTATGGATTTAGCTTTAAACAAACATATATATCGTTCAATTCACGATGGTACGCCCCTCTACTTTTCAAGGGGTGAGCGCAGGACTAATCCGAAACTCAATAAATATTAATGAATGCGTAATATTGATGATCAGTGCGTAACGATAGAACTACCACAGTGGCAATAAATAAATGTAAGCGATTTAGATAAAGAGTGCGACGTGCCGTCGTGAACTGAATGATCTACAACGTCGCTTCGTCGGCTAATAAACATACCTACAAATAGAATCTATGAAAGATGCAAAAACTTACGTAGTTTTGCTGCTAACTGAAGATATAACTGAGCCTGAGCACTTAATATTCTGTTAATGAATTCCTCAAACACCCAATTCTAAATTTAATATTGACTCAGTCACTCATGTTGTTTGTATCAGAAATATTATTTTGTATCAATTTAAAGTTAGGTGGTTAACATTAATCTACTTTCTAATTGTTACAATTATAATGGATGACATTTAACTTTTTATTTACTTTTCAAGTTAGGTTTCGGGGACATAATGTGGTGGCGTTTTTGGGGGAAGGCCTATGTCCAGCAGTGGACGGTGTATGAACTCTCTAGGAAGGTAAGTACACTGAAGTCGTCAAAACCTAATGATACCAAGTGTACCTTATTATCATTACTTACCGTCGAAATAATTACCCATATGTCTGACATCCAGGCTGGTGGGTGGTGCAGAAAGCTGTAGACTAGACCCACTTTCAATAATGCAGGCGTGTAATTAAGCCGCCACTTTACAGGGACAGCTCCAGGGTAAGTCTCGGACAACCAGCCTCTATTTCCTATATATATATCGAAACATAGAGTTAATTCTTGCCACCACACCGTCACGCCGTCGCGTTTCGCTCTTCTTCAGACCTGGACATTGAGTTTAGGTTAAGGGACAGTAGTTGAATGGACCGAGACCGACAGACATCGATTCTCACCCGGACCTCTGCTCTCCCCATCAGCCACTTCCGCCCACCTTATCAGGTCGTCAGTCCATCTGTAAGAGCAGGTTTTTCAATAGTCCTCGAACCGGCCCTGTTCGCTACGCACTGTAGCGCCGCTGGCGGCAGCGTTTGTGCAGCTAAATAGAAGTTATGTGGCGAGATCACAGGACGAGATTTAAACAGTTCGCAATTCGCAGTTTTGTTTTCTAAAAACAATCTAGGAAGTCCTACTGTAATAACTTTTATTATTCCTGTAATAACCTTTACATCATCATCAGGTTATTTTTGTCTCCACTGCAGGAGCACAACCCTCTCTCATCTGCCGGAGACAGACGGAGGATTTGGCCTACACTCCCCGCGCTGGCCAGACGGGTTGGGGAGGCCTGATTGATGTTTTATAATGTATTCCCTTAGTCGCCTTGTACGACATCCACGGGAAGAGTTGGAGCGGTCCTATTCTACTCTACCGGAAACCACACGGCAAGCTTTAAACCACACAACCTTTACTTAACTACTTTATTTTGTTGACCTTAAGCCCAAAGGTTCCTAGGTTCAAGTCCCACTGGGAACAGAAAATTTTATACAGTTTATTATTCATAACAGTGAGACAATAAACAAGACTATCATTTTTTTACCGCTTTACTTGATCTAAGCTTATAATATACTGTATATATTAATATACTGTAATTTTTTTATTGAAACCAATATTTTTTGTGATTATGTATTTTCATGAACCTCGAAAAAAACATAGAATATGCCATCTAATCGGCTATTAAAGACAAAGGATCACCAAGTATTTCTGCTTTTTAGGTGTACATTTTCGACCTTAATATTATTTATTTTAGATTTCCACAATCAATATAGATGGAGGAGAGGAGACTTTGTGTCCTAATATTTTTATAAGATTTAAATTATTATTTTTAAAAATAACCTACCATCAATATTTTCAATTTTTATACGTTTTACCTAATCTAGTAAATAAAAACGTAAACTTCGCGTGTCTGTATACTGAAGATATTTGCAACAACAAAAAAATTGAGGTCTAAAGATAAGTAATAGAACACACATTTCTGTCATTTTTGAAATTTTTGTCTTTTGGGATTGGGATTTTGAGATTGAGAGTCTGATTGGGAGTGGAAGTGGAAGTGGAAGTGGAAGTGGAAGTGGAAGTGGAAGTAGAAGTAGAAGTATAAGTATAAGTTGAAGTGGAAGTGGAAGTGGACGTGGGTAAGGAACGGGAGCGGATCCTGTAGTCCACGCGAGCGGAGCCGCGGGCACAGCTAGTGTTTAATAACCAGAGTATGTATAATTATCTATTTCCGAAATTTATATGCTCGTGACGTTCAGTAGGGTAGGGACATAGTTCAATGTAACGCTAACTATAGCTATCTAACTACTATATGACATAATAAATTCTATAAAAGCTATTTTAGAACGTTTTTCCAAATAAGTAAGTATAAGTAGTAATTAGTAAGTATTACATAGCGTACCTATATAAAATGTCGTTAGTTTTAAGTATATTAGGTAAGTACTACCTTTATTTCTGTATTTATTAAGTTTTACTACGAGTTATTCAAAATGCGTTACAAGTTTCATTCTCAGAACACTCGACATAATTCGTATGCGATAATGATACGATAACACCTTAACAGTACTTGGCACGTGTTACATGCGTGCGTTGCTTTAAGATGTGATTAGAACAATGGACAAATATGTACCGGTAAATATAAGAATATAAGTAAATTTACTCATTTAAATTGAATACGATGTGAATTTTAAACAGATAAATTATGCCGATGATGTCATAATGACTTACAATTCGAAATACAATACTGTGTAACTAATATTCAAAAACATTCCAAACAAATCGGAATCAGGTATTGTATAAATACTTATATTTCATTCCAGATTAATAGTCCTATGAAAACCAACGCTATTTACGTCTCGGTAACATATACATGAAAGGGTCACCAGCAGCAAAAACAGGTTTGTATTACCATGTAAACTTTGCAGTCCACTTAGGAACACCATCTATTGTGTATTTTGTTTTCGAGACGCAAATGCGTTTGTTTTCATAGGACTATTAATCTGGAATGAAATATACACATTGATTGACCTGGAATAATACAAACCTACGAGTATAATTCGAGAAGTGATCTGCGGATATCGACGCAACTTCCGACCACGATCTTCAAGGTAAAACGAACCACTTATCCACTGATCGATCAACTGGAGCAACTTAAATGTTGTTCTGCACCCCAATATCCTACATACTAAGACTATATAATAATTATTGTGTTGACACAGTAAAGTTGAATATAGTCTCAAATAGAGTCCCGACTGCGACTGGCAAATAAAACACCCTTCTATTTTAAGACTAATAAAAAGTACGAAGCTAAATATACTTTTATTTTCCCCTCATACTTTAGTCTCAAGACCTGTATTATCACCAAATAAAGTTCACTTTTGTCATTTTATCCCATTTAAACATTTCGCCACGTTTCGTAGCACACCCATAGCGCCACTCGTTACGAAAATAGTTAAGCTAACACAATAAACTGTAACTCTAAATTAGCTACTCGTTTTACAAGCAATAAATTTAATAGGCCTAATATATCTACAGGGGGCTCACAAGTCACGCTTAAAATTTTAACTCGGCGACAATTTGGTTACAGCGTGGGGTGTGCGAGAGAAATCAAGTAGCGTAATCGAGTTTTATTCGAATAGACTTAAGAATAACCCCCCAAGGTAAACATCCCCCATGTTTACTAATTGTGAATCGATCAATTTAAATTGATGTAACTGTAAGTTTATTATGACTGTTTTTTAAATTTTCTACATTCTTTACTAGTAATAACATTTTTGGGCAAAAAAATAAATATTATTTTGGTATATGTCCTTTTTTTTGTCGGAGTGGAAATGCGTTACGCATCCCCCTGGTTAAGGGAGATCAGGGGGTATGTAGGGACTCTCCCTCCAGGCACAGTACGAGAGCGTACTGTATGGAGGGCATACCCACTAAAACGACTCCGGCGTTTCGCCCGCTTTGCCGTTTGACGGAGGACGTCATGGGGTCCCAAGGATTTCTATCCATGACGTCCTCCGGCAGCACCGACTTACGTCGGTGCACCCGCGCCAAGTGTGGAGGGTCGTGAAACGCTATCCGAACCTCTCCAGACGTGTGGAGCCGTGCAGTGTGGGCCCCTAACCCACTGGCTCCACTATGGGTTCAGACGGGCGCGAACTGCGCCCGTCTTCTAGCCCTCTGTCTGCGCCGGAGCGGGGGCGCGTCGACTTCGTCTTCACGCTCCCGCTCCGCGGCCTCCTTCTGCGAGATTACGTTCGCGCAGAAGGAGAAGGCCAATTGGTATATGTCCTAACTTAACTCTCCTAACAATAAGCAATTCAAACACAAATATTATTACATTTTAAGCATGTCTAAAGATTATCTCATGTTATCTTTGTCATCATTTGTGAGATGGAGGTCAAGCGTAAACCCACCAGGAATTCAAATAATTGTTCCACCTATTTCTCAAGTAAATACCTATTCAAATTCATCAAACACTAGCTGACCCGTGCCCACTTCGTTGGGCGGTAAACATCTTTTCATTTTTCGGCTTAATAAGTAGCCTATGACAATCACAAATAACGTGCGTTTCTATTGGTATATGTTTTCAAAATCGGTTCAATAGATCCAGAGATTACCCGCAACAACCTTACAAGCTTTACCTCTTTATAATATTAGTATTAGTTGAACCGCCTGTATATATTTTTTCTGCGGTTGTGGTCAGCAACGACGGATAACATAGCTTTTTACTCAGAAATCCGACGATGAGTTGCAAGTTGCCTAATGGTGATGTAATTTAGGGAAGCCGCTCCAACTTCCGCTTTTTTAATTCAATGTACAAATAAAAGTTGTTGTAAATGGACGATAATGGACGGCCAACGTACCGTGAATAGATTACTGAACCTTTTTGTGCAGTTGTATGAACCTATGTGGTTTTACTGAGAGCCATATTAGGTGGATAATTAAATGTCCAATTGATTATAACCAGCGAATAATACGTGAAGCATAACGTTGATAGGAGCAATGAATGTTAACTATTACTACGTGAAGAAGCGACACTCACCTTCCCCCGCCAATGTTACATCTCCCGCATAATAAAAGTACGGCTGAGAGTACGCACTACGGCCGCCGCCGCCGCGCCGTTTACTTGGTGCGCGTGTGATTTGTATTTTTGTTGAATTTAACGATTTATTTATGTTATAATTTGAGGTATATGGATATTGATATAATAATACTGAAGATTACCATATGGTTAGTTATTGTGCTGAATACTTTTTCGTTTCTCGTAAAAAGGCGCCGAACGAACGACGCCATAAGTTAGAAAGAGAAGCACTTCTAGATATTGTTGAAGTACGTTGTACGACGTTGTTCCTCTCGATCGGCTATGCTCGCACGCTCGCTGCTAACAGCTCTACAATAATTTACGCAGACACACAAACGTGTACGGACTAACATGGTGCGCTGCTGTAGTAGTGGTAAGTAATTAAATATATTCGTGTATAAATACGTACTACTTTCTACACGTTACTGTCACTTGAAGGCCGGTCCACTAGCCCCCCACCCCCCCCCCCCCCCATACGATTGGCCATTACTACTGGACGCCTTCGTGTTAATATAATTTTTATTTATTAAACGTATCAGAAAATAAAAAAGATACTTCGTTTAACACGACGTGTATGGACCAAAAATTAAAGTAAACGACTGTCTCATTCCATTACATTTTCACATCCACCATCCTGTTTGAAGCCAAAGCTGTCCTTTTTACTATGTTGCCACTAAAAAGAAAAAAATCAGCATTCCAGCGCAGCCGAGGTAAAAAATGAAATGAAAATAAAAAGCTTGTCGGCATTTGTTTGGTAAATACCCGCTGCTGTAGGTGTCGGTAATCGTATTATACGTAATCCTTCCCTTAATCCCTTCTTTATACACGTTACGCGTACTATCTGGGTGGTGTAGGTACTACACTGCTGGACTTCCCTTCCCCTCCCCCTTACCTTCCTCAAATTCTCTCGCCTACCAGTCGCCCACCTATCCGTAGCGTACGTAATTAGTAAAGACTTTATCTGTACATCAACTGTTTCATGTCTTGTAAACCTGTTTATAGATATTGGATCGAAGCTGGAGGACAGGAGGCAGGTATACTGCCTTTTGCACCAATCAAATGCACTTTATACGATGATCAGAACGTCAGCCCAAGTGTAATCATACTTTTCTCAAGTGAAAAAGGCCTATATCCAACTGTGGACGTTGAATATACTGTGATTAAACGCTTAAGTTACAGATATAATTCATCATCATTCATTCAAATTCGCCCAAACCGATTCTTCGATTCTCCGCATCCAGTCACTGCAGATACAGTAATATAGGTAATTATTACATCAAATATTCACTACATAAATAAGTTCCTTCGTAATGTACCAGAAATATTAAGTTAGACCTTGTATTCGTACAAAAAACATCAAGAAACACATAAATAATTCTCGGAACATATGTACGCACATAAAAGAATATTGTAGCATAACGCAATATCCACAGTCAGCGAGAATTTCTCGCTCCAGAATACTTGTTCCGAGTAGGTAGGTAACTGTACCAAAAAACGCCAAATCGATCGATACACCGCTTTATTGCTGCTGTCTTGCGGTGCGGAAGACATTGTCATTTGTTACGTTTACGTTACGCTCTTACGTAACTGTACAAACATGTTTTTGCACCTTAATTTCCCATTCCGTAGCTAGTTACGAAATTTGGTTACCGAATGGGACGAAAGGATATGTGGTAGTCTAGAAAGCGAAATTGATTTGTATAAAAAAAAGTGCCCAAAAAATTCAGGAAAATTAAAATCTATTTTTCTCTCTTAGGCTCTAACGGTCACTACCTGATAGCATTTTAAAATCCAATAATGACTACCGGGACAAAACACACTTGGATATAGTAACATTCTCCTCTTCCTGCAAAAACGCTTTAGATCCCTAACAAAAACAACTTTAGCTAATTAAATAATAGTGATTCATTTAGCTTAAGAGACAGAATAGGGATTCCAATCAGGACTCCCAAAGGAAACAAACGTGAAAAAGCTGCGGCCGAAATAAAGCAAATTGGACTAATTAATGCTCACTTGATAAGTAAACTGATTAATTTACCCGATTCATGGATATTTTCTTCTTCAAAATTGAACATTATAACCTTTTTCGTCGTAAAATACATATTTAAAAGAGTGCAATGGTAGATTTTTATATTCAGCGTATTGATAGCATAGATGCCGGCCATGTTTCCACTCATTTTTATTCTGTTTACACGAGCCAGCTGCTGCATCTCTAGCCCGCTCGTAAAAACGAATTGGAAACAGAATAAAACATGTATTTTTAATGCTTACTCAACATTTTTACAGCCTCATTGACATTAATACATACAGAGTTGAGAAGGAAGGAAGACATTTAAATACATATTTATCATTCATAAACTTCTTTAATTACATTCCTATACAAACATCAGCCAATTGAATTGTTTAAAACTACACAATAATTTACAGTCTTTCCAATTAATACTTAAAAGATTTCTTTTTATTTAAAAAAGTAATAAATACGAAGCAAATCTGTAGAAATGCGAAAATTTGGTATCATTATTGTACAAAAGTTACAATGCTAATAGAAATAGATTACAAGATCTATTATTTACATCACATAATTGGACGATTGTACGTCTACAACAAATTTCTGCTGTCGCCTAAATCTACGTCTAAGGCTTACAGGGTCATTAACAAGAGATCTTACGAGGATTATACCAGGTACGTTTGGACAGTGTGCTGTAGTACTACAGACTGCGGTTGATGATGATGATGTCGGCCTTGGTAATCATTGGACGAGTAATCCGAATCTATAGTAGAATAGATATGTTCGGAGAGAGGACGGTCGCATGGCGAGCGCTCGGCGGAATTCGCAGACTTGCCGCAAAGCGTCTGACACGTACTGTTCAACACCGAAGCGTCCACTGTGTACGTATTCGAATTCCTCCCATAATTGAGTCTTTTCAACTTATGACCGTGCCTCTTTGACAATGGCATCGCATATCGTAACCTTTCCCAAAAACGTTTCTCTTTCCACGTTATCTCCAAACCCGTTTTGAAATACGACTTCAATTCCGGATCTCGTGGGACGAGCCCTACGGCGACTATTATTAATTTATGTGGATTCTTTCGGAGCGCTCTCTGCAGCGCTTGCCGGAACTCTACTTGAGACCATTCAGTCAAGATAAAGTTCTTTGTTAGAACTACTACGATACGCCTCGACGCCTCCGTAGCCTCGACTACTAAGTCAGGGAATTGGGCGTACGTCGCCTCGAACTGTGGCACGTCTCTGTAATGGAGGCAGAGATGGTACGAGGGATAACCGTTCTCGAGCTCTCGCGCCAAAGATTCTATAACAAACTCCTCGTCCTTTGGACTATAACAAATGTACGCGTCGTAAAGCTTATCAGCGTCCTCGAAAGCACCCGCTAAGGGAGAGAGTTTAATACCGCAATTAGAATACAACCACATTCTGCAAGCGTATCTAAACGTGAATACTAACGCTAATATTAATAGAATAAGCATGAACCCAGTCAGCGCAGACGCTAGTAATGGTAAGTTGTTAGAGACGAAGAACGCGCTTATCGACGTATCGTTTATTTCACTGCAAACTGACACATTTAAATTCAATTGCTTCTTCGCTGGGCTCACGTACTTATTCAGACACCACAAGTTATTGATGTCTATTACTTTTTCTACGTTCTGCGATACATAAGTAAGGAAGCCTTGTAAATATTTACAGTCGCAAGACCAACAGTTACTGCCAATGAATAGAGTCTGTAACCTTTTGTTATTGTCTAAATGCCATAGACCGAAGTTCACGAGTTTGTTTCCATCCAAGCGTAAAATTTCAAGGGCGGCTAATAAAGAAAATGTTACGTTTGAAATTGACTCAATTTCATTACTTTGAAGATACAGTTCTTTCAAATTACTTAACTTGGAAAACTCAACGCCTTTTAACTGTTTCAGTTTGTTTTTATCTAAATGAAGTATTCTCAAATCAGTGAGTCGATTAAATGTATTATTATGAATGTGCGCGATGTGACTCGAATTTAGATATATGACGAGAGCTTTATTCATTGGATCGAAAACAGACTCGTTGAGTTCATTATAAACATTTCCGTCTAAATAAATGTGCGTCGCATCTGCAGGCAAACCCTGAGGCACAATATTTAGTTGTTTTACAGAACAATCAACAACATTCGTACTCTTTGTCGAGTCATGATAACAAGAACAGTTTCTGGGGCACACGATTCTGCAATTACAGTTATTGAAATCACAACAACGACAGTCCTCTGGACAATGATTGTCGAATTTACATAGAAAATCTTTTAAATGTAAAGAAATCACGGGGAGATACTTAGCACCGCGTACGTATGACTCCTTGCATATAACGTTTTCTAAGTCCATGACTCGCGGATACTGTCCCGAAGTTACTGAGTTAATGAGTAAAAGCCATTTCATTGTGCAATCGCAGCGGAACGGATTACCGCTAATGTAGAATTCTGGCAATGCTCGATCTTCGGCCACTTTTGAAACACGCAGACTGTTTATGTCTAAGCTTTCAATCTCATTGGCATACATATCGACCCGAGTCAAATTACCCTTATCCAAGAACGTGTCAGTCTCTACGCTAGAAATAAAATTGTTGTTTATAAACAGTAGCTCTACACTGTTCGGTATAGACATCGCAGATAGAGACACTAAACGATTATGACTTGCGTCCAAAGTTTTGACGTGAATCTCATTTTGAATGTTATAGTAATTCCCGAGAATTTCAATAAAGTTTGCGTGAATGTCCAACCATTTCAAACTTCCCGGTATGAAAGCGTAATCAAACCACACCAAATGGTTTTCGGATAGATTTAGCCATAACAACTTTGTCGACGACACAAATACTCCATTTATGTCCGAAACGAAATTGCCGTCCAAACGAACGGCTTCTAATTGCGTGTTCTTTTGAAAGGTTTCGGTCTCTATAGACTGTACCTTATTTTTGGCCAAATTAAGAACTTGTAGGCTAGGCAAGCCCCAGAACATGCCCGCCGTAAGGTTTCCAATTTGATTGTCAATCAAACGTAGCCCCGTCAACTGCGATAAATTTTGAAATGAACTGTTCGTAATTTCAGTTAATGAATTCTCCCCCAAGTCCAACGATTTCAAGAACGGTAATTGCGAAATCGCTTCGGGTATTTTCGTTAACTTATTAGAACTTAAATCTAACTCCTTTAAATCTGAACAATTTCTAAATGAGTTTTCACTAACATAGGACAATAAATTATTGTTTAAATTAAGCTTATTCAATATAAACAATCCGTTAAATACATAGTCTTCGACAGTGTGTAGTTTATTTTGGGCTAAATTTAGGGTGTGTAAATTAAAAAGTGGTGAGAATGAGTTATCCTCGATGGAAGAAATGGAATTATTGCTCAAATTGAGGATTTGCAAAAAGAATAAGTCTTTAAACATGTTGCGGGTGATCCGTGAGAGCGCGTTTTGCGACAGGTCGAGCACGATTAATCTTATTAGACCACCGAACGTTTCATCTTCTATGTGGTCGCTCCTCAATTTATTCGCCGAAAGATCTAAAACGAGCAATTGTTCCAACCGATTAAATATTCTCTTGGGCAAAGTTTCCAGCTCATTATTTTGCATATAAATCTCACGAATCTCTCTCGTATTATAAAATAACCCTTCTGGCAAGTATTTAATAGCGTTATCGGATAGGTTTACAACTTTTAATGATAGCAGATCGCTAAAAACGTCGCCTGGCAACTCGCTGATTTTATTGTTCTGCAGGTATAGTTGCGTCAGTCGCCGCAAGTGCAGAATTTCGGAGTCAGCTGGGAGGGACATGATATCGTTGTGACCCAGATCGATCGTCTGCAGCGTGGACCCACATTTATGACCGAAGCCCAGTTCATCGACAAACTTGATTTTGTTGTGCGTCAAATTGAGACTAATTATGTTTTCCAGGGCACAGAACAGGTCCGACGGTATCTTTCTGATGTTGTTGTCGGCTAATTCCAACGTGTGCAGTTCCCTGAGGCCGTTGAACGCACCCAGAGACAGCTCCAGCTCTTTGCTGTTGCTCCATTCGTTGTTCATGGTGCGTAGCTGCAAGGTCTTGAGGCCTCGCAGGCCTTCGAACACGTTGCCAGGGAGCCGGAGTATTTTGCAGTTGTTTATAGTGATCTCTGCCAAACCTTGCATTCTGCCGAAGTGGTGGTCGCGGAGCGTGCTCTCGAGGAGCAGCGGGCCGCAGCGGACGGCGAGCCGCTGCGCGCCGTCAGAGTGCATCGAACCGACCACGTCCCCGTCCGCCGACAGCGTCCGAACATTGCACTCCACACTGACACTGGCCGCACGGAAACACGCATTACCATCGTCGGGCGCTTCCGTAAGCGCCGCGCCCATCACTAAACAAAAGAATATCGCGTCGATTATCATTATAATCGGCACTGTGTCCATATCATTTTAGCACTGTCAAATTGTTTTGATGAATGAAAGCTGGGTCGTGGAGCGCGCGGTCATGCTCAGCTGTTAGCGAGTTCTACGAGGGAACAGTTCGATAACAATGGGTATGCACGGAGATGGTATGGGGGCATGTGCGCGGTGTAAGCGGACACATGGCGGCTGGCACGCGATCCCCCCGCGGCGGCGAGACCGCGACTGCCGCGTACAATGAAATGCCATGAATGCGCGGCGCTGAAGGGGGGCCGCCGCGACCCACAGACTGCACCATCGCATTTCTGCTACCGCATATTAACTAACCCTATTTTTTCGAATTTCGTACACAACGGAAACCGTTACGCGCGACTCCTGGTTGCAAGTTGTTAGACAAGTAGCATTACTTAGTAAAAATGCAAGCAGAGCATTCATTACGCAAGAGTTTATCCAGCTAGAAGGCACGGCACGGCTTACAATGTTTACACAAACACTTGTACAGTCTACTTGTACTAGAAATAAAATTAAACAACGTGTATGGCTGCTGTGAACAATACAAGCGTGCATATTCGTGTATGTACATCTAATCCCAAACTAGGATTTTCTCTGTGCCATAGGAATTAAACAAGAATAAGATAATTACAAATTTAGTTAACATCCAGGCCGAGACTAACTTGTACATGCAAATTGTACAAAGTTGTCTACCGCCAGTGGGATTCGAACCCACGACCTCTGGCGCTCGAATCCAATAACCAAACCACTAGGCTAACGACGCGCTCAAATATCATGTACATATATTTGAAACTAGTTGTGCCCGCGGTTCCGCTCGCATGGACTACAGGTCCGCTGCCTTTCCCACTTCCGCTCCCAATCCCACTTCCACTCCCACTCAGATTCTCAATCTCACTCTCAATCCTACTCACTTTCGCACCAGGTCCAGATCCAAGTCTAGCTCCAGATCCAGCTCATCAATCAAAAGTTTTGCGAATTTATAGTTTTCAAATACTTATATTTCATTGATACCCCGCTCCCGCTACCGCTTACGAATTCCGTCGTGCATTGACACCCTACACTTCTTTGTTGTTGTATGTGAGTTTTCGAAAACTATAAATTAACATAACTTTTGATTGACTGGGCCGATTGCAATGAAATAAAGCCTATATGTTACACCGAATTAAGCAGTTTCTATGAAAAATCCATCGAAATCGGTTCAGTAGTTTTTAACTGATACGTGCACTAGCAGATAAACAGACAAAAATTTCAAAATGATCGAAATGTGTTCTATTACTTCCTTAGACCCCCCCCCCCGCATCTTTTTTTGCAAATATCTTCAGTGTACAGACAAGCTAAGTTTAAGATTTTATTTATTAGATAAAACAAACACTTGTTTCTAATTATTTTGTTGTTTCCTTTATTATTGTATTTTTTTCTTCCCGTTTAGCCATGTCCGTTGCCTTTCACATGCCAATTAAATTTGTCCACAAATATATATACCTCTCTATATTAAGATCATTACTGAGATCACCAATCCGCCTGCCAAGCGTGGTAATTATGGCAAATCCCCCAATGAACAGCCCACCGAAAGCAGCATTCTATTGGGAAGGCTCAGCAATGGACGTATATCGGCTAATGATGATCAAGAAATGTAGGAAAACATATTTCCCTCTCTTCTGTGGAAGTAGTTATTTAAAATATATTCATCATCAGGTTATTTTTGTCTCCACTGCAGGAGCACAACCCTCTCTCATCTGCCGGAGACAGACGGAGGATTTGGCCTACACTCCCCGCGCTGGCCAGACGGGTTGGGGAGGCCTAATTGATGTTTTATAATGTATTCCCTTAGTCGCCTTGTACGACATCCACGGGTAGTGTTGGAGTGGTCCTATTCTACTCTACCGGAAACCACACGGCGGTTTAAAATATATAATAACGGTTTTAACAGAATAAAACAGTGGTTTTTTTTTCATATTTATTCAGTTACGATGCTTAGCAGCAATATTTACAGTCGGGTATAGTCAAATAGTTTTTTAATCAACAAAACACCCCTAAGCATTAACAAATTGTTTACACTACTGATATCGTTCTCGCATATTCAACATTTAAAAGAGAACATTGATACAAGCAAATGAGATTTCTAAATTAAATACGATTAAAGTATATAATTATAAATATCAATAAATAATACCAAAAAAATTGTTTAATGCTTTACAATGTTCTCTTTTTTTTTTAATTTAAATCCAAAACATGCTTATAGTAAACTCGAGTTGAAATGCATTAAGTTTTTTTTATAAAATAATACATTTTAAAACAACTGAAATATCTATTTAAAATTAAAATGTCAAAAAAAATACATCGTAACAATATCATTACAAAGGAAAATCATTCCGTCAAAATAGCAAAAAATATTTACATAGCCAAAAATAAAACATAATATTTACAAAACTTTAGTAACTTAAATTCGGTGCTTCAGCTGTAGTTCCAATCAAATAGGCCCACGAAAACAAATTTAAATTTGCATCTCGTAAACAAAATAAACAATAGTCACTGAATAAGTAATATACACAATAGTACAGCTAATTCAACTGCAAAGTGAAGCTGGTAGTACAAACTCGTATTTGCGATCAGTGCCACCTTAATAGTCTATTTAGTATTTTGTTTACAAAACGTTAGAATAAATTGTGATAACTACTATTGTCTTAGAATCATAGCCATGTTATGATATTATCACATCCACTTTAAATACTCAATTTAACGCCCAGTTAGTCGCATCAAGTGGCTGCAACTAAATTGGACTAATGAATTCACTGGGAAGGCAGCTGGCAAAATTGGTGCTGGCGTAAGTTCAGTTTCAAGGAATTCAGTTATTACTAAAAAAAAGCTGTGGGTTTTATTATCAATTGTACGAATGTAATTGAGAACAAAAAAAAACGTTGCTCATTTCTACACCTTGCTTACAGGAAGGTTTAGTAATCGACGAGGGAATACTCTATTTTAACGCCAACAGCACAGATCACTAAATAATTATTACTAATAGTTAAGTAGTTACAATGTAACTGGCCTTCCCAAATTTTGGAACACTGCGATCTATTATTCAGTCTTACATAGCTTCGAACCTTATAAACGACCTTACAAATGTTCACACAAGTTTATATTACAATAACTTTCTAATAGTATACTATAAACATTGTTCACACCTTCCGCAATATACGTTGGTACTGTTCTTTTTTCTTTTGCAATGTTATTAAAACATTGTGGGAATCAAGTTGAATACGAATTAACAAAATACATCAAGAACATTACCATAGGAAGAAAAATACTACTGGAAGTAGCCATTACTGGAAGAAGATATAGCTAGATTGTACCCCTTATCTATCTCCCAAAGTTATTTTTTATTCCCAAAGTAAAAAATAACATATTCCAGGATGAAAGCCATCACTGTACTAAATTTCATCAAAATTAATTTAGCCCTTATAGCACGATTAAATAAGAAACAGACACACTTTGGCTATTACAATTTAAGTATGAATATAGCAGTAATTTCTACAAAGGCCACAATATTTCTAGTTACTATTGTATACGTAATTTATTGCTTTGAAAATATATTCTCTTCCATAAAACTTGTACACATACAGCGGACGAACCGCGGTGGAATCTGCTCTATTTAAAGCGGCAACGTGCGGTGGAACCGATCGTGCAGCTGGCACATTCGAAATAATAAAAGCTATAATAGTTTGCCGTCCGCTCGTATCGGCGGACGGTCCGCTGTTGCATATGCATCAATTCAAAGACAAACCGCTGCGGATCGTCCGCTGGATCTGCACAGAGCTTTAGAAAAGACTTGAAATTCTATAAGTTGATAAAATATTAAAATTTAACTAGACTAGAAAAGCCTACGCAGAGCCATGGTCAAGATAAATAGTCTTGACAGAAAATTCATTGATATAATGTTATCATAGTTAAGAGGAATATAAGATTATTAGATCAAAATTAGTTTTCCACTCAATACCAACCTCATTTAATGTCAAATACCTAGTGGTAATATAAAATGTCTAAACTACGAACTATCTCTTGTCGCACTATTCATAGTGAAACTGCTAGCTGGACTATTGTAAAGTTGCATAACAGTATAACATTCGATGTCCTTTTTAATGCACAGAATAGTATATTTCTTGATAGTAAATAAACAAAAGTCAGTTTACATATCGTGAAACTGTTGCCAAATCTTCATAGAAGTTAAAATTGTAACTTCCAATCACAGGCAAATTTTGATTTAAAAATAATACAATATACTACGTACAAACCACTAATAATTCCCATATAGTTACGATACTAATAACACTCAAACTAAGGCCTAACACAGACCCACAAACTTTTAGCAAGTGCCTAGTCAAGGGCAGAGTTTAGTCGATCAATATAAATAAATAAAAATAGCCTTTATTTATTTTTATTTTTATGTATTTAAATCGTCGATCAATATAGCGGTAAATATTTGAGCGTTTTAAACGCAGACATTATCGCCACCTTTAAAAGTTGAAAAGACGACTCTAGTTCATTGTTTTCTTTTTAGTTTCTGCTGCCAACACACAGATTCTGCACTGGGATAAAATTATATAAATATACTCTTTTTCATTAACTTTTAAGGGTTACAGTAATGACGGCAGTTAGAATGCTTGAATTTCACCCATCTGTGTTTTTGTAGCCGTGTATTGGCTTATAGAGTTTCATATTGTTAGTTTTCCCCAATGTCTTCGTCGGGAACTGACGGTCAGTCGTCTGCGTTTGCCCTACCCAAACATTCTTGCGCCATAGCATCGACGCCAGTGTATATTGCAAGGATTTTTCACTTCACTCGCACTTAGCACCTGCGTTTCTTAGTCACTGTACACGCGTAAGTCCACCTCTATTTGTCTACAGCCTGTATGTGGTCTGGCCTGTCCCCTCGCGCATACCGCGTCCACATCTTAGCGTACAACATCTCGAGGCCAGTGGCGTACGCTTTGCAGTCGAAGAGAGGACTCTCGGAGCGCGCTGTCCATACTTTCGCGCGGATGCCTCTTAAACTGCAAAGGAAATTGTAAATAATCAGAGCTATGTTTAGGTAAACCGATTATAGATCTTGCAGTTCACGACGGCACGCTCCACTCCTTTAAATCGCTTACACTACATTGTATGTGTTATATTGTTACTGTGTTAGTTCTATCGTTACGCACAAATCCTACTAATATTATAAATGTGAAAGTTTGGATATTTGGATGTTTGTTAATCACGCATCAACCACTGGACGTATCGTGATGAAACTTGGCACACATATAGATAAGGTCCTGGAATAGGACATAGGATAGTTTTTATCCCGAAAAAACATCCCATTCCTTCGGGAAATACATAATAATTTGTGATGTTAAGTTGTCCACGCGGACTAAGTCGCGGGCAACAGCAAGTCACTGTTGTACAAGTCAAGTACACATATTGATATGTACATACGTACACTAAGATACTGATTCGGATAGGATCGGATCGGATTAATGGCCTACATATCATACGTGGCCATAATGGACATTATTCTCGTACGACGAATGTCCTGTGCCCAAAAAGTAGGTGTGTTGAGGCTAATGATAATGATGATAATAAATAGATATAAATTGTACTGGTCAAGCAAATGCCAATTTACGTGTATAAATGTACGAAGTGATCTCATGAAATTTTGACTTTAAACAAAAAGAAATCAAAGAGGTTCCTGTGTGGGTCGCCACGCAGCCAGATGGACCAACGACCTGAAGAAGTTGGTCGGAAGCGGGTGTTGTGGCGTTCATTGCGGAAGGCCTCTTTCCAGCAGTAGACGTCTAAGGGCTGATATGATGATGATTATAGAGTTTGATACAATATAATCTGCACCAATTTATTTCCCAGCATAGTTACTGTTGACTTCTTTATTTTATTCCGCTCAATATTTACCCATATTCTAGGTATATCAACCAATGATACTTACTATTCTCTATCAGTTCCTAGTCTTACAGCTATATCTTGATACTCCTGCCTTGTTCTCGCAATCAGCTCTGGGCATCCGAGGGTATTTAGTTGTGAAGCGGCAACTCTGCAAGACAGAAGCATATAAACAATTTCGTAAAGATTGGAGTATAAATTATCATCTAACAACGTTTAACCAAATGTCACATGACCCATTAGTGTACAAAATAGCTTTATCCGTTTTCCGACAGACATTTTCTGAAATGATTACATACGTAGTAAGTCCCCATGATTGGGTAACCGTAAATATTCCCAGAAGATCTCCAGCTAGATTCAGAGATGTGGTTCAGTGGCACGGAGGCCTACGTCCAGCAATGAACTGATACGGGCTGATGATGGTGGTGTGTTCATGGGAGTAACCGCTTACCATCCGATGGGCTCTTATTTAACGCTACAGACCGCAGAAAACTTTATACATTTGACTGCCTAGTGGCTTGGTCATTGAACTCGAGCGCCAGAGGTCGTGGGTTCGATTCCCACTGGGGGCAGACAACTTTGCACAAGTTGGTCCCTGTCTTGATGTTATATTTGTGAATTGTCCTATCCTTGTTTAATTCCGATAGCACAGGAGAAAGTACTAGTTTGATATTAGACAAGTGTATGTATATGTAATATTTATTTTATTTATACCCTACCTCGAGGCCAAAGTCTCTCCAGGCAACGTAACAACGGGTGTGCCGGTCCACAGTATGTCCATGCTGGTCGTATGCCCGTTGCACAGCGGCGTGTCCAGACACACGTCTGCCAACTGGCCGCGTCTAACGTGCTCCTCCTTGGCAGCGACGTTGGAGAATATTATACGCCCGGGGGGAAGACCTGTGACAGAAAAGAAACGAAACTGACATAATTATCAGGGCATTTTCATAAAAATAAGTTAATTTTCATGTTTACACAATATTTTGTTTTTTAAACGGATATAGGACATACACTACACAAAAATTTAGTTATGAAAAAAATCATGCCTCCAAAAAATTTGTAGCAAAACCATGTGTCCATTTTGTTACCAAAGTATGAGACCAAGTAATGAAAACGTGTCCGTTTTGTCACCAATTTTTGGAGACAATAAGTTTGCGTTCTAAATTTCTGTCTAGAAATGTATGTGTATCCGATAATAAAAAAAACACACAAAATTACTTTATGCAAAAATTAGAGAAAATACTCAATTCCGTCCTAAAACATGTAAGAAAAATATCATACGCGGGCAGGACTTCGACAATAATCCAGCGATAGTGGCAGTTGACACGATAGCTCTGTTGGTTAGAGTAAAGCATGACCGCACACAAATAGGTGCGGGTTCAGATTTTATTCACATGTGAATTTTGCTTTCTAAAATATTTAACGCACCAGTTCTTTCACGTGCGAATCATGTAAACTTTAGACTACTTAGTAAATGTATAATGTCTATACAACGGATGTATAATGTACATACACCAGATAATTTTATCGCAGGTTTCAGTAGCTGTGAGATGAGAATCTTGGATAGAAGTTTCTACTGAAAAATATGAGAGAGAAATTACATTATAAAGATATGTGAAAATTTACCTAATTGCTGAGCAGTCGCTAGAAGATTAGGTTCGCCAACTGCCGGGAACCTCAACAACCACAGCACACTGTTCGGCACGTGCTTCAGGATGTACACCCACATGTGCAGAGTCAGGGGGTCGATCTTGTATAGCTGGTTGAAGTTGCAGTAGACCACCGCATCGTCGGGCAGACTGTACTGCTGCCGGGTGGTTATTACTATGGATTGGGGAACTTCTTCGCCTGTCGCAGCTTTGTTATTCGTCTGTGTGGTCGCCAAGCCGTTTTGGAGGATGACGCCGTTCACTGATGTCTGGAAATGCAAATGTATTAATTAGTCAGTACTGGGAACTAATGTAAACATATTTTATTTGGCAGCTAACATACTTGAACTTTTGCCAAAATGTTTCACCAACAACAACTTTCAATAATTCAAATTATACTGAGTTTCTGGGTGCACAACTTTGACCTATGAAAGAATAGATAGGCATATTTTGGGCAAACTGTTCCTTATTCCAAATTAATCAAGTATTCCATATAGAATTAGAAATTAATCATTTTGAGGTACTGAACATTAACAAATGGTTTTCGTATTTTTTTCTTTTATTTGTGCCGAGACCTTCCTTCGTGCAACAAGATCTAGGTTAGCTGGAAGTACCCTATAGGTTTTAATGCGACTGTCGGTGAGTAAATTTTGTCCATATGAAAGAAAATACACTTTGAAAGGCCTTTTTTTACAACTAGTTGCGAAACACAGTTGCCATGAAAGGTATCTTATTAAAAGGCATTAAGTTAGAAACTTGAATTTATTACAGGACTATGAGGCTGTAGACTTAAGTATTTGGTATTAATGTCAACTTAATACCTCTAGCCGTTCCTGAGAAGGCTGTTGACTGTCAAACAAAGAGACGGACGAGTGGACCACGAAATGATCATATCCCTTATATGATTCAGTTATTTTTTATTTCGTGGTACAAACCCTAAAAAACAACTACACAAGCATTGTCTTATAAAATTAAGACTACAGATTCTCACCTGTATTTGCCCTGAAGCAATCATAGTTTCAATTGGCGTAGTTGTGGGCAATTCAGCGACTTTCATTGAAATCTCGAGTGGCCTCGCCGCTCTTACAATTTCTTTAATCTCCTTGATATCCGTATTCTCCACTAAGGGCGACAGATCAGTCGCGTTAATGACGGCGACGTTGTCCGCGAGACTGCCCAGGTTATTGTGAGATTTGATCTTGTCACTCAAAATTAGTCGCTCCTGTAAATGCGGGAACATCTGCTTGTGATCCCCAACGAAGTATGTTTCAGGCATATACGCCAATTTCTCACTATATTGACTGGCTAGCTCCAAGGGTGACGTCACAGCATCAGTGACCAAATAGTCCATGTAACTCGCCCCACTTGTTCCTGGATAACCCAACCACATCACTTGGACAGGAGCAGGTCTTAGAGCGAATATCTCATTTCTTGCACCTTTAGTATACCCATTCATATTGACCAGTATATGAATACCGTCTTCGTAGATTTTATCAGCGGCTTTGCCATTGCACTGCGTCTGAGATAAATCGATGAAGTGGTCAGCTTCTTTAGCGACCTTTGAACGGAACGTCGTCCCGTCGTTTGGGCTCAAAGCATAGCAGAAGATTTCAACTTTCGCGCGATCATGCAGTCCTGGCACTGACTGCATCAAATGTGAAGTAGGATGGTTGCCAAAGTCGCTGCTGACGTAACCGATGCGCAGAGGGCCTTGTAAATCACGAGGAAATTTGTACGGAGGCTTGTGGAGAACTTGCACCTTCTCCAAGCACAAATTAGCGTGACGAGCAGCAATTGCCTTTCTAAAGTCATGCGTCAAAGGATAGAGCATTGAATGATGAGGATGAACAGATGGCAGTCTGTTCTTTTCGAGTTGCTCGGCCACTATACTGACTAACTTCTTCATACGTGCCTCGTAGTCTGTCCAATCACACACAATTTGCAAGCAGTGTGCCAAATTACAGTAAGCATCTGGGAAGTCAGGTTTTAGTTTCAACGCTGTCCTGTATGATTGTATAGCTTCGGGTATGTTTCCGGAATCCTTGTGGATGCTGGCAAGGTTACTGTGAGCATCAGCGAACGCTGGATTTATTTGAATAGCTCTAGTGTAGCACTGCAGCGCACCTGCCACATCTTGCATCTCTTTAAGCGTATTGCCCATGTTGCTGTAAGCATCAGCAAAGGTCGGCTGAATGCGGATTGCTTCTTTATAATGCATAAGTGCTTCATTTAGTTTGCCCTGTTGCTGCAATACGGATGCCAAGTTGCTGTGAGCTGCTGCAAATTCAGGGAACACTTCCAAAGCTTTGAGATATAGGCGCGTCGCTTCTTCTATGTATCCTTGCTCGCGTTTTATATTTGCTAGATTGTTGAGGGAATCTGCGTGGGACGGGCACAGACGCAACGCAGTATTATAGCATTCCTCAGCGTCAACGACTTGCCCTTTCTCTTTCAAGGCATTAGCCAAGTTACAGTATGCGTCTGGGAAGTTTGGCTGTAACTCAATAGCTCTTCTGTAAGTGTCGATTGCTAAGTCAATTAGTCCCTGTTCGTAATAGACGCACGCTAAGTTTCCGTGGACGACAGCATTGTTAGGAGAGAGGTTGAGAGCGCGCAGGTAGGCAGCTACAGCCCTAATGATAATGAAGTCGTGATTAATTACAATGTTCGAAGTTAGAAGATCTTTCAATGCAGAAATATATCATGTATAGAAAAATAAATTAGGTAATTAAATCGCACTTCTTTGTCTTACCTGTCGAAGATCCTGGCTTCTTTGAGAACATTTCCCAAATTAATGTATGCGTCCAAGAAATTAGGGTCCAAGGCCACAGCCTTCTCAAAGTGATGTATAGCCAGCCAGATCTCACTTTGCGCGTTAAAAACGCAACCCAAATTACTCCAAGCGACTGCAAAGTCCGGCCTCGTTTCGATGGCCTTCAAGTAACAAGCCTAAACACACGAGAAAACGAAATGTTAAAAAGTAAACACGAATTAATTTTACAATGATGAGTGCTCGGAAATGTTTGTTACGCCAAATTCGGAAGTTACACCAAAGCGTTGAGTGGTGCTGGGTTACCGAGTCACAAATCAAATAGATAACCGAACACCAATCACGAGTTAAGAAACGTTACGCCAACAGCGCCCTAAAGACACGATACTACGCCGATAGCCACGAACATCAGTAGGAAATGCAAACAATCAGCAAACGACAAATTCATACAAACTAAATTGCTGTTAAACACAGCCCGAAATCCATCAATCACAACACGCTTCCACTTCCTAGCCGATGAGGGGTGATCACGACAAATGATAAATCAAAAACCGATAACCAATAACCTGACAACTAATTCAGGCAAACCTTTTCCACTTTACCTGCAGCACGCACGTTGTTATCGCGGCGGGAGAACCCAGCTAGATACAGCACCGGTCACACCTACTGTCTTACCAGACAACACCTTGTGAAAATATAACATTGAATTAGTTGATTTTGAGTCAAACTAGTTCACCGGATTCTCGGCTAATTGTAATTTGCAAATCAAAGTATGATTCGAGAGGATCATTATCAGCTCAGGCTGTCATCAGCAGAGTATTGCGTGAGGTGGATAACCAAATTATAGGTACAAAATATTAAAATAAGTCACTATGTAGTACCACTAATGATATAAACACTACTTCCCCTCTGATCCTCCTTTGAAAAATGTATAGTAAGAAATCACTACAAGCACAAAGATTGAAAATGTAAACTAAGTTAAGTAATGTCGTGAAGCAAACAGGATGTATTTGTTAATTTTTGTGTAGTTTTAAGGATATATTTATTATTAATGTACTCTCTCTTTACTATCAACTTCCACACAATGAATTTATTAACTAATAAATCAAGATACTTTTTGCAATTCCATATAGGTATATAATAAATTCATTGTGCAAAAAAAATTTTAAATGTTTACGCATTCAGTGGTCACAAAATATAGAACCATAAGACGCTGGATTATAAAATATAACGCAAGACGCATATAACGCAACAATAATTTCATATAACGAATTTGTTAATGTCGCTTCTCGAATATATGAAATTACTAAGAGGATGAGTAACAATTAACGATGTAGTTTTGAAACAATAAGAAAACATGTTGTTTCAATGCTTTGTGACCATTGTTTACAAAACAAGATGGAAAACAAACGATAAATAGTAGTTCTCCATCGTGTTCTCTAAATTACAATAATGGTTTAAACATACATCAATATTTACTCAGCAGCTTGGAAACAAAAGAATGTTGAAACCATTATTAGTATGAAGTACGCTGAGCTCTCAATCATGAAGGTTAAAGAAAATTCGCGCACCTCCTTGGAGATAAATATGAACATGAGTCATATTCATAATTCTTATCCGCGACATGTCAAAATGGTATGAAACTAAGTCATATTAGGTTAGAAATACAGTCGAGTTAATATGACAAGTTATTAGAACAGTGTTTAAGTTCTAAAAGGTTTTATACCATTCTGAGTTGGCGCGGACAATACCTCCCCATGAAACCTGTTTAAAATCAATAATTGTGTAGCATTTTAAACGAAAACTCAATGTTTTATAAACAGTTACTCCATAATTCGGACCACATATAACCACATAAAATTGATATTAGTAACAGCGACGGCAACGCGATAGAATTTTTAACCTTCATGGTCTCACTTGATATACGCAATCGCCAAGTACGCATCGCAGCAAAAACAAAGAGTACATTAATTCAATTTACACAAAGGGAAACAGTACATGAATCCTGTTAACTTCGGAGCAAACCACAGGGGATGGCACAGAACTGTATTTACCTTCGCCTCGTCCAATCGTCCGAGAGCCTTGAGTAAATTGCCCAAGTCGCTTCTGACGCAGTAAAGTTCCTGCAACAAATTACTTTTGTTATTGTTTGCGATGTCAAAGGGCTTTGTGTTGAAATATTGGGGTTGGGATACATTGGCAACGTCACTTAACGACTTATGAGGGTGTCAACTTATCAAGTTGTTTACAAATTGTATTGTTACAGTGACAATAAATTTTCAATTTCGCTTTGGCGTCTTGTTTTAATCGATTCTAGTATTTGACAACCTTTGACTAAGAGTACATAATATACATTTTATTTTGCCCAATGGATTACTGGTTTATTAGACTCGATCGCCAGAGGTCATGATTTCGATTCCTACTGGGGACACACTAGTTGGTCCCGATCAGTGTTATTTGTGAATTGTCCTGTCCTCTAATTCCCAAAGCACAGGTATCTTCTTAGGTGTATATGTGTGTATATGAAAATATTTAATCAGACAGAATTTCAGCCAACTAAACCACAGCTTTCGTTCATTTTCGTTGCGTATTATAGGTATATTTCATTCCAGATTAATAGTCCTATGAAAACAAACGCATTTGCGTCTCGAAAACAAAATACACAATAGATGGTGTTCCTAAGTGGACCGCAAAGTTTACTTGGTAATACAAACCTATTTTTGCTGCTGGTGACCCTTTCATGTATATGTTACCGAGACGTAAATAGCGTTGGTTTTCATAGGACTATTAATCTGGAATGAAATATAGGTGCAAACATTTTGTGTCATGAAATGCGAATATAACTTTCATATTACTGAATTTCTTTTTATCAAGTTTCTTTCAGTAGATTTATTTAAAAATGTATTTACTGTTGAACAGAAAATGAGGCCAAATGATACTTTCGAACTTATAAAATTCAGAAAAAAGAATTAAATACGCAGACTCCAAACACGATCTTATAATAATTTTAAATGCAAAAAACATGTTATGCCACTATGATAATAAGTGCGACAAATAACAGTAATGAATGGAGCGAGGTGTCTCAGGATCGCGCAAAGTGGCGATTCATCGTCTCTGCCTACCCCTCTGGGACCAAGGCGTGAACATTATGTATTTATAATGAATGGATAACAACAAATCGACATTGACGAATACAATAGGCCATATAAAGTAGAGACAAGTATCGACTATGAATCCACTCGGCTATTAAAAGGAATCATTCATAATGGAAATAAACCATAAATTGACAGAGCGATGACAAGTGGAATAGATAATTGCCGATGGTGATAATTAATTCCAGCGGTCGCTGTTCACGTAATAGTTAACATTTATGTTAATATAGTCAAGGTTGAATTTTATCTTTTTACATGTTTGGTAAACAATGAGTAGCTTTTTTTTAATACACCTAAAGTGTAGCTAACTTTTGACTAACTATAGGCGAAGCCGCGGGCAACAGCTTTACTTAATTCGAATGTACTGTTTCTTACACTTTCACGGCTCGGCTGAATCAAACATTTATGGTGATAATTATATTATTCAATTGATATTGAATAATTGATCAAAAAATAATTGATTAGTACACATAACATGATGTGGATGAACATGAGCCCATGTTTATCTTTGGAAATATTGTTCCCTCGGAAAATAAAAACTTGCTCCACGCGAGCGAAGCCGCGGGCGATTGCTAGTTCGTTCATAATTTTACCTACTAATGCTTTCCCGTTATGCCTCATATGGTTCACCCGATAGCAACTGGCCAATGAATCCCATGTACACCTTGCTACACCAGGGAATACGTGTATAAATGTACCAAGTGTACTCATATGCAATAAATGATTTTGACTATAACTTTGGAGTAAATGCGACCTACCCTAGAATAGCTTCCCTTACCCGAATTCGAAATATATTGTAGCGCTAATCATTATTAATGTAAATGGAAATTGGAGTTCTGCATATACTTATTATTTTAAAAAAATGCCTATACACTATTCAAACAGGCATGTTAATTTTCACACCTTAATGTCAAAGTAATTTGCAAGGTTAATTATAGTACAGGTAGGTTGTTTTGTTTATGAGACACTTGAGAGATAAGACGAAAATATGTAGAAAGAGATATGGCCAATGACAGTTTCATGCAACAGCGAGGTGCAGGAGTATCTTTTAGTTATCTATCAGACACTATGATTCATATATTGTACAAAGGATGAACAAAAAGATATTATTACGTAGAACAAAGTATGGGCATTTTAGTACCCTTTTGGTACAAAAACGCCTATCATCCTTTGTTAAGCTTTTACAGCTCGAATAATCAACCGATATCTTTATAAAATGACCCATAATATCTGTTAGTTTGTGTCAATTGGGAAATCATATCCTGATTTGAAGTAACTATAAAAAAAATACTATCGAAAGCTAAAAAAATTCAGAACAAGTAAATTTGCAGATAATCCATAGAATGCAGATTTTTATTAGGTTGCAAATTCCATGCACATGAGCTGCCCATATACTTACAGGGTTATACTGTAGAGCTGTGACGTAGGCCTGCACCGCTTGCTCCATGTCACCCGCGGCAACCAGGGCGGCCGCCAGGTTGATGTAGCCATCAATGAAGTCTGGCTTCAACCTGACAGCATGCCTGTAGTTCTCCAATGCCTCCTGCAGCTGTCCACGTTCCTTGTACACATTACCTAAATTGCTAAGAAAAGAAAGAAAAAAATTGTACATATTTTTTGAAATAGAAACCTTTTTTAAATAGCTAATGCAAAAATCATCACTTTGTAGGTTTTTGGTCTTATTTATAAATAATAAAAACCGGTAATATCTCGAAAACATATAGATTTGAACGACTTCTGGCCTTGAGTCCAACAACAAAGCCAACAAATGATAAGGTTGTCTGGAAGAAATTGCTTTTAGCGATAAGACCGCTTAGATGTACACATGTAAGTTACTTTATTATTGTATCTTTTTATTTTTTTACGTGCAGTAAAGAGTAATTGAATTGAATGGAATTACGAGGTTACGGTCAGTATGACATCAATTCAGTCGCATTAGTATGGTAAGACTGACGTTACTAAATGTGTAAGCTATGTCTAAAGGACTGTGAAAGCCTAGGTCTATGATCAATGGCTTGACTCCAGAATGACACAGAAATGTTAGCTACTTGAACAAACAGATATGAATGCTGTTTATATCAATATACTTCCATTACCCACTGGCTGCTATATCTCTAGGTAGAGATAACTGTTAAACAGCGCTTCTAGGAGATATTGGCATGTCAAAATTAAGCATGGTTTAGTGTCATACTCATAATATAAAAATATCTCAATATAAACATTTGCTTTGGCAGGTAAATATTTTTTTAATGTGGTTATATCTTATCTAGTGTGAATTTGGAATTGCGGAAATGATACTGGTAATTGGCAATCATATTATTAACAATGATCCTCTAACTAATTATATTGTGCACCCATAAATAACCTAACAAACTAGTCGCTTCACTCCTCTGAACCCGTAATCTAAGTCTTTTACATAGCTTTTACTGATCATTAAACCAAATTATTAAATAAAAGTTTCATTATGAGGATAAAATTCCAAACTTGAATATTACGTTAACTCCAAATCATCTTTCAATTCAATCAATCACCAATATTATAATAATATTATTTCAGTGTTATGGAAACACGATACAAGTCACAATTCTTGATTAAGGAATTAGTTTTGGTTTCAAATCTCTTCGCATATTACCAGAATAGATTGTTATTGAAATGCAGTGTGATAGATTAATTAGATTAATAGTTATAATTGCGTGACTAAGGGAAAAACATTTTCATAGAAATCTTCTCTTTAGGCTTTCGGAGGTGCCGAATCGGAATTTGGCATTGGTTTTGGAATCCATAATGTCAGCTACGACATTTGTCACTTTTTACGATTCAGGTGTAATTTTCTAGGTTTACGGGAATGTAAAAATTTAAAACATACCTGTATGTAAAATGGCCAGTAATAAGGAGATAATTAAGAAAATAACAGGAAAAACTTTTACTTATTTAGCAAAATGTGTCAGGAAACAAATGACCTTCCATTCCTTGGTATGGCAAGAAACCTAAGAAAATTTTATTTAAAAAAAAGACAATGTGTAGGTACATTTGTGATTTTTTTTATCACACCTATAATTTCAATTTACTTTATTTTGTTTCATCCGAAATTCATTTATTATAATTTTACAAGATGCGCCCTTTTTGTATTACTATACTCTCTGTCTATACTGTTGATACTCAGTTCTAACCTGTTATCTAACATTGAACACAATTGTAGGCACTCTTGAATTCTATCTGTTTTTATGCATATGACCTCACCACAAACTATCTGAATAAAACTGGAGGAAAGCTTTTAAAGTTATGTAATAAAATGTTCAGCATAAAATTTTGCTTGGCCACTGCAAACATGTCAGTGATGAATAATGTACAATACATACATATCTAAGAAATAAGACTCAGGAGCATGTTTATATAAATAGCATCAAGTCTTACAGGCAGATTAATGAACCCGAACTCAAATAATTTGGCCTACATTTAAAGGCTACTTGTTGCCAAAATTTTGTTATTTTAACCCTTGTTAAGTCTCTAAAAAAACTATAATAATAACATGTACCAAAGGTGAAGCATATATCATTGAGAGATTTCTGACTGCTTACCAGTGACAGAGAGAATGTCGTGACATACATGTGTAGCATCATTTGGAATTAAGTGCCCTAGCACCTTATACAATGATGATAAAGTTAAAATTATAATGAACTTGGATCACACTCACAACAATAAACACATACATACTTGTACAATGCATAAACTTATATATTGATTAATACTACATTGAATTGATTTTTAGATGTCAATAGTCATTGATTTGTTTTAGTTATGTCATATATAGAACTATAAATCTGCTTCTCTAGCATGTCCAGTAGGTTTGAGGAAGTGCATACTAAAGACTTTCATGTGTTCATGTTCAAGCGCATCCCTAACATCACTCTTTTTGAAGTCAATGAGTGAAAGAATTGTAAGAGAAAATAACACCCTCCCAGGAGATCTCCTTAAATTAGTTACTTCATTAAGTATACATCATCACAATATATACATGATCAATTGATTAAGTAAAATTATTTTTCATTTTATTTTATTTACTTATAATACAATTACAGTACAGTACAATTACATGTAATCTAATTTGGCACTGCTTTAATTTAATTTTAACATTTTTGTACCTAAATACATTTTTTCTAATTGATCCAGTAGTTTTCAAGTTATACACTGGTCAGACAGATCTCGCTATCAAGGTATCCATTTTGACAGATTTCATTAAAAAAAACTACACTACTGTATGAATAGTAAATTGGATGTATAATTCAAATTGTTACCTGTAAGCTTCTGCTAACAAAGGATTTTGTTTTATGGCCAAAGTGGAGAAGTGTGCAGACTTGTCCAATCGCCGGCACTGGAAGTGAATTGAGGACAGTAGAAGGAGGACGCCAGTGTTTGTGCTGTCCTGTCTCCATAGTTGCATGCAATGCAACTCTGCACTGTCATAGTCACCCGCTTGGTACTCCCGATGGGCCAGCTCCAAAAGACCTATCAATACAAACGATTTTATATAAAAAAATCTCTACTTATAAGCAACACTGTGCAAGCTATTTATGGAACACTATACTACTATATATAGTATATAGAGAAAAGGCCCTTAATCAGTATCATCCAGTAGATTTCGCATCATAAACCCTCCACACAAAACACACTGGGAGCCTGTGGAAAAGGCGCAGCTTAGGTACCATACTAAATGTCTTGTCCGCGTTGATGTAATCTTCCATACAATGCAAATACACATACAACAGATCGACACCGCCCCAGTGTCACCCCGGCTTAACAAAAACAGCCAATTTACTCTATAGATTGTTCATAAGCCCCAGAAGTCGTCATCAACGTAGATTTTCTTTACACCGTAGTTCTATGTTTAGATTCTCAAATATGGTTGTCACTTGGTTAGAGAGTCGGGCGTGATTGTGTTTACATACTTTTTGTTTCGTATCGTGATTTCTAGCCACCCATTTTATGCAGCATTGTATTGTTGTAATGAACGCTAATCAATCAATGAACATGGAATTTTCCTAAAACTTCCATTACACAAGATTTGTTTAGCTTCAAGGACCATATAGATTTACTCGTTATACATACCGACGGTAGATATTGGCGGGATTTCAGACATTTTTAGAATCACTGCATTAGACAGATTAGCAGGCACACCGACTATTTGCTGAGATTGCGTCGTGACAGACTGTGGCACTGCAACATTCGCTTGAGGTTGCATTTTTGTTATCATAGTTTAAAACACTGATCTCTTCTTTAACATACACATTTAAAACACAATACCCATTGAAACGAACGTTTAAAACATTTAATATTTTATTTGCATGATGATATTTTTGCAACACGAATCCGTACGAATACGAACAACGACGACGCGATTACCGGAAACAGATTGCTTTGGCATGCAAGGAAATTTTGTTTGGCAATATGATTGTCTATGAATTGATGGATTGATATCCACTCATAGACAAGCATATCCGGTAGACAATAGACTTGACTCAAACCTAAATGCTATTAGGATTAGGTACTTTTGCTTATGTTATATAAATCCTCTTTGGGGTTATGTTCACGAGTGCATTAATATTATACGAGTGGTTCTAGGTCATTTCCAAGAACTCTCCCTGACTCTATTTATGGGCTTTACCAAATCATCGGCTGTACAATATTGCCACCGAATTTAAAAGAAGAGAAATAGTAGTCTTTCAATATATATATTTATACTTTATAAATTCATATAAGTTTCAGTGTTATTTATCAACTTCCCGTTAGCGAAAATAATAATTTAAAAATAAATATCATATATTGGTACCTAATTTTATTTACATTAGGAAATGGTAATTTTCGAAATTATCGCGGTAATTTCAATTCATTTTGTCTCGACGCCCCGCGCCGCCAGCACGCTGCCGTATTCATTCGCAGTTTAGTAATACTCTAGTATATATTATCTTTGGTATAAATGGGGCGCCAATAGTCGAAAAATTTACTTTGCCACTATTTTTATTTGGAATAAACGTATAGTATGTGCAATAAAAGTTAAATAAATAAAATACGATGAAATACGGAGTACAATATCTCTTGCTATTATTTCTACACTTTCTGTCTTGGACATAATCTGTCTAATCTGTGCTTTCTGTGTTCAAACACTCTAGTATATATTATCTTTGGTTCAAACTAAGCTGTCACGTAGCACCACCTGGCGGAAGAGTTTGTAATTAATTATCCAATGTTACAAATGAGGGCGACCCTATATACATTTGAACTAAACAACTGTATACAAGTCTCAGTATAATGTGAGGTTTATGCTCTAATCACCGGTCGGTCAGACGCGGATCCGTCGCACGGACCATACATTTTGGTCCGAGCGAGTGATAAAATGTTCCGTGCGGCGTAACTTTAAATTTTTTACTATATTTTAATGTAATTTTAAATTCAACTAACATAGTTTTGTAAGATTCTACTAACAAAAAAATGGAAAATGTCTGATTTTTATTTTATTTGATATAACTTTGTAAGTTTTCTTCCAGTAAACATTTGGGTGAAAGAGACAAGTCAAAACAGATAGGCTGACAGCAGTGCTCCTTCTCTAAATGACTTACATTTCATTGTATGCGTTTTATTAATAATACTGTGTTAGATCAATCGTTACGCATTAAATAATCAAGATACTGACGTTCGGACCGCATCCCGTGCTCACCCCTCGCGAAAAGAGGACAGGGCGCGCCATCGTGAATTGTTCGACATATATCTTCCGTCTATTTAGCTGCCTAGATTGAGCAATTTAATAAACGTTGAAAGATAAGAAAATGAAGGGAAAATAAAGATAATGAAATGATATAATTTAAAACGTTATTTATTAATATTTTAAACTTTTATATACATACAAATATCACATATTGGACGGATAAAGATAAGATTTTATAAAAATATGTAAATAGTACTTAATTTATTCTAAATAAGAGAGTAAATAGGCGACTTCAGTGAGGTCTTGCGGCACGGACTCGTGGTAGCATACGTAGAGCTCTCTCGGTTCAGGATCGCTGAATACACGCCTGTTAAAACATCAGCTATTTTAATATAAATTATTCAAACATCTCCTGTCCTTCTTAAAATAACACTAAGTACTTAAAAAGTGTTGTGAAACTCTTCAAATGGATAAATGCACTAGTAATTCCATTAACAGCAGTTAGACCATCTATCCCATAATTTCGTAACTGGCTACGAAATAGGAAATTATTTCTTCATATTTAGATACAAAAAGTCAGCAAAGTGCGTCTATAGCATATGTTCGGGTCAGTCAATATTTAATTGACGTTCATTTAAAGTTGATTCGGATCTATCAGTGCCGCCTCAGTCCTGAGTCAGTCTTTTTAGATAGGATAAGGAATAACGTGTCATATTTCAAATGCAGTAAAAGCTTGATCTGTCATGCGTCCGTATTTGTTCAGTTACGCGTCAGTGGTCCTTCAGTGCAGTGTCAGTCCAGTTCTGTGACATTTAAGAAACTTGCATCCATTGCATCAGGAACTAAATTAGCATGTATTTATTTTTCATATTTTATAAAATAATGTAAGCAAACAATCATTACCCGACAACCCAAAACTGAAATGGCTCCGAATTCTTCTTCACGACCCCACATTGACTGAGAATGTCTGATGGTGCTTGGAACAGCATCCCATGCTCTTTGACAGCCACCAAGATTTTGTTCAAAGGGTTGGATGTGGATTGATTTTTCTTGAACCTACGAAAACAGAATGCTATTATAGAATGAGCTCATGTCTAAATTTTTTCATGGAAACCTAATATATTATATTATAATATATAAAAAATATATGAATTATAATTGAAAAAAATAGACTAGAATAAATCAGCTTTTCAACATTTCACTTCAACCAACGGTGCCCGAAGCCGATTTGGTGGACTCCACATACGCCTTAGAATTTCTTCTTTGGCATGCAGGTTTCCTTACGATGGTTTCCTTCACCGAAACGCTTGTAATATTATAAATAAACCGTACTTCAGTTCCGAAAAACTTATGATCTTATGAACGTGAGGCGAGTGCACAACCCTGGCCCTGGCGGTATAATCTTACCTTAGACTGTGCTGCAGTAAATCATGTATCCTCTTACTGGCAGATCTGAACGTTTTAATAATGTAAGAATATAATGCGTTATTGGCATGTAATTCTATGCTTTTTACAGGGGCAATCAGAATACCCTTCTCAGCTTCTAACTGTACAAAATGGAATAAGACGTTTTCGTCTCCAGCTGTTATTCTGGAAAAAAAACTATACTTTATTCAGATGACAAAATAGATTCTTTTCGTACACTCCATAACCTTGGTCACCAGGTAAACCAGATTCCAAACAAGTGTTCCCAGACAGAAATGTAAAGCACACTCAGTGTGTCATCTATATTTCATTCCAAATCAGTAGTCGTATGAAACGCATTTGTGTCTCGAAAACAAAATAAATAATAGATGATGTTCCGCAGTGGACTGCAAAAATTTACATGGTAATACAAACATGTTTTTGCTGCTGGTGAACCTTTCATGAATTATTAATCCTTACCGAGACGCAAATAACATTGGTTTTCGTGTGACTAGTGGTTTGGAATGAAATATACGACCTGCCAGCTAGACTCCCTACCCCGCATTTCGGATAATATCCGTCGAAATAAAAAGTCACTTTATACTAACGCATCATGTGACATATTTGGATAAGGATAGTTTTAATCCCGAAAAAATATCTCATTCCTACGGGAAACCAAAAATTATATCTATTTTGAAATTCAAGATGTGTAAATATCTAAACACGCGGACGAAGTGACAAAAGCTAGTAGAGTATAAAACGACTGTGTAGTTCGACGGATATTATCATACATTATCTTAGTGCTTTACAATACATCCCATATTCCTCACCGCACCTCATACCCCAAACCCTTTAACTCGATCCCTCACTCATTATCATCATCAGCCTGAAAGAGTACACTGTTGGACATAGGCCTGTCCCAAGGTGTGCCACTGAACCCGATCTTCGGTTCTTCTCATCCAGTCACTGCCAATCGCCTTATGCAGATCGTCGCTCCATCTAGCCAGGGGGCTTCCCAGGTCACGGTCTCTCCGATCTCGCGATCCCTCACTGTATGCATGTAATTTAAATCTACATTAATTATGTAGATTTATGGTAATGATTTCTGGGAATGTAAATTGTAAAAATTTAGTTACTGTAGGGGATAATGTCGCTAAATTTTTAACATCATACTTGGCATCTGAGAACTCAAATACATCAAAAACTTTGAGGGTTCAGGTAATCATTTAATTGTGATGGATGTGTTGTAGTGATTGTTTAAAATCTTGAAGGTCTCAATTAGATCTCCTCTTTCTCTGAGTGTAATTTTATGTGGCTGGATTTTTTTAGGTAACTAAGTCTTTAAAGAATATGAATAATAATAACTGACAGTACATTGACAGCAACAGTTTTAAAAAAAAACACACATCAGTTACTCTGATCGACACTGATTTTTTTTTGTCATTCGCCTTAATGTCATTCAATCTCTATTGCGACATTGTTCCAGGCAACCCAAGAAATGTTCGCTTACCTGTGTATATTAACGTGATTGATCTTTAACAACGACTTTCTTATGTCCGACATGTCGATGCTGCTGCCAGCTCTACTCCCAACCTAAGAACATAATGTCGTGTTAAGGAAAGGATAAGAAGCTGCGGTAAGACTAGTAATTAATAAGGGCCAGATTATATCGTCGCTGAAAAGGCCAAATCAGAGGCAAAAGGCAAAGGTAGAGAGTTTTAAAACATATATACTTAAAAAAAAGGATAGATTTTTATCTATTTATTATCTTTATTTTATACATAAAATGCCATGATATATATTTTTTTTGTACATATTTAAAAAAAATCTATATCGTTAAATTTTATTTTGACGCTTTAGCAATTTTGCCTTTATTTTTGTTACAAAGGTACTTCATTATCATAAGTCAGCCTTTAGACGTCCACTGATAGACATAGGACTTCCCCAATGAACGCCACTACACCCGGTCCTCCTGCCGCTTCCAGTCACCTTCTTCAGGTCGTCCCTGTGCGTGCAGGCCCGCGGTCTCCACTCCAGAACTTGTCTGCCCCAACAGCCTTCGATTCTACGACAGATATGGTCCGCAGACGAACCTCCAATGCCAACTAGGCAGTCACTAAGGTCACCATAGCCAGTGATGACGTCATCTTTGTCTCACCTGTCTGTCCCAATCGGAGTCTGAACCTGACGAATCGCGGCGAGTTCGTTCCCTGTCCGCTCGTCTCCCTTGAACGCGCTCTTCACTTATTTCACTAAAATAAAAACATTAAAAAGTTTGTACAAAGAATAACAAACGAAAACCGTCGAAATCGAATCGACGCAAAACCCTTGCATAGAAGTTACTCAAATAACGTAGGAAACCCCAAGCACTAAAAAAGAATTGTCAATGTTCCTGAATCCAAACAGACGACAACGCAGGCAACAGCTAGCGAAGCGGGGTAAGGCGTGGTCGACGTAGGGTCACCGCATACGGCTCGCGGCCCAAGGGGCCTCGCGCCTTTAAGGTTTATACATCGCAGCTTGGCTAGAACCATCAAAAGCCGTGACCGCGAGTAAAGATTTTACTCCACCTTCATAAAACGATTAACAATGTTAAAGGGATGTTTGCAAGTTTATAAGTAAACGTTTTAGTCCATCCATTTCTCTTGCGCCACCAGAGGGTTCCGCAAAATGTATATTCCTCTTAAGCCTGAAAGAGTCCACTGCTAGGCCTCTGCTAAGGTGCGCCACTGAACTCGATCCTCGGCTTCTCTCATCCAGTCACTGCCAGCCGCCTTACGCAGATCGTCGCTCCATCTAACCAAGGGGCGTCCCACACTAAGCCTGCCCAGTCGCCGTCTCCATTCAAGAACTCTTTTACCCCAAAGGTTATCGGTTCTCCGGCAGCTGGGACCAGCCCACTGCCACTCTATCTTGCCCACATCAAGTTCAGGTGCCTGCCTGACTAGTTAATAATACCATTACCTGTTACTTTTTAAACTGTTTGAATCCTCAGAATAGCTGACATCTAAGCTCGAATGTCTGTACTGTTTCCCGTACCACGGAGTGTACAAGCTGTGGTGGCTGCCATAGTTATTTACTGTGTTATCAGCACCAATGCTGGACGTTACATTGATTTGCTCCGATGAGTTGTGACGTCGTTTTACATCCGATTGGGATTTAGAAAGTTTTAATGTTGATGATTTTAGGCTGACTTCCGATTTTGATGCTGGAAAAAAATTAAGTACAATAGTTATTTATAAATTTACTTCGAGTCACATTTTTGTTCTATCTGATCTGTTGACATGATCTGGTTATGAGAACTAAAATAAAAAAGTCTGCGAAGCGTTCATCGACACAATATGCAGGTTTCGTCAATATTTTTTTAGATATCCTGAAAAATGTGGGGAAAGAATTTTCTTCTGAAATCAATACCTGTAATAAAACTGTAACTGGTCTATGTCTGTACATGGGACATATTGTAGAAAAGTGTGTATGAGGGGTCTTTATAGGGCCAATAGAAGTTAAAATATTTTTTCATAATTTTGCATGTATGTTCATTTCAGCTCGATCAGTCCAGAAGTACCCATTCGAGTGATCGCCGGACGTACAGATTAGTGTCCGACCGAAGATTCGGTTTCGGTTACGACCAGTTTCGGCCAAAAAACTAGTTTCGACAGCATAGTGGGGGTATATCAGTGTTAGGTGCACTAACACCGATATACCCCTAATATGGACCTATTTTATATCTTAAGGCTGCATATTTGTCGGGTGTGCTAATAAAGCAGGGTATCCGTTTTTACTAACCCTATCCGTTTCCCTAATTTAAGCTAATTTCTCTCATTCAACTGACTAATCTGATAACATACAGCTCTAACAGCTGGGTCTAAAAACCTGAAATATTGTATATAGGTTTATAAATGACGTAGACATGATTAAAAATTAATGCGAATGAAGTCTCAGGCAACAGATATAATCCAGTTTTGAATTGTGCACTACTAAGAAACATAAGACACTCTCATTGGTCAATTGTTCTTACGGCCCGTATACAAAATGGTGATATCTAATAAATAAAATCGTAAACTTCGCGTGTCTGTACATTGAAGATATTTGCAAAAAAAAAATTGGAGGGTCTAAGGATAAGCAACAGAACACATTTCGATCATTTTTGAAATTTTTGTCTGTTTGTCTGTTTATCTGTTTGAATGTGAGTTTGTGCACGCATCACTTAAAAACTACTGAACGGATTTTGATGGACTTTTCACAAAAACATGGGGCTTAACTTAACTTAACATTTAGTCTTTGTTTCATCGCAATCGGCTAACTCAATCAAAAGTTATAGACATTTTTAGTTTTCAAATACATTAGTAGGTAAGGTTATTATGCAATATATTGCTTAAAGTAGTATTTCCGTACTATTCAGATTGCGATGAGTTTGGATTACATTTGGAGCTGTGAGTAGGAATTGGAGTGAGAGTGGGAGTAGGAGTGGGTGTGGGCGTGGGCGAGGGCGTGGGCGTGGGCGTGGGCGTGGGAGTGGGCGAGTGGGTATGAGAGCGGGAGCGGGAGCGAGAGCGGGAGCGAGAGCGGGAGCGAGAGCGGGAGCGGGAGTGAGAGCGGGAGCGAGAGCGGGAGCGGGAGTGAGAGCGAGAGCGGGAGCGAGAGCGGGAGCAAGAGCGGGAGCGGAACTGGAGCTGCACCGGAGCGGGAGCGGGTATGGTACCGGAATTTGGACTGCGATGGATTAGTTACGAGGACTACATTTGGAGAGACGAGGGAAAGAGGTTTGAGGGGAGGGTTGAGGGGAGAGCTGAGGGCAGGGTTGAGAGGAGGGTTGAGGGGAGAGTTGAGGATCTGGACTTGAAATCTGAGTGGAAGTGGGATAGGGAGCGGAAGTAGGAATGGGAGCGGATCCTGTAGTCCACGCGAGCGGAGCCGCGGGCACAGCTAGTATTAAATAAAATGTAAATAGGTTGTCACACATTGGGTTTTTCAGCTCAAATATGATAAAATAAATACTATTTTCAAGTAGATAGTGGGCCCGATTGTGAAGGCACACCTTTAAAATTTGACATTTGCGCTAAAATTGGTTTCGTCTTTATCTTCATAATACTGAGTGACAAGGATAGCAACAGTTTTAGTGCTGTCAAATTTTAACATTGTGCTTCAGAATTGAGTCCAATCGTTATGTAAAACAAACCAGTATGAACAACCTTTATCATCGTTCCCATAATGCATGGTTAAAAAATAGACAGTAAGAGGTCTTCTGAAAATTGTTTTAACAAAACTTACAGTTTGCATCCCTCATCTTCCTCCCTAACTTCGTGAGTCGTTCCGGGGAGGTTTCCACTTGCGGCTGTGTATTGGAAGAGAACCACGACGCTAGATACTTGTCCAGTCCGACCTCGTACAGCAGTTCTAGACAACTCTCGCACTCTTCCACGTAGAATGGCGACGGGGGAGTGACCCCTGATGTCTGTTAAATGAGCAATTAGGATGCAATCAAATCAACAGTTTATTAATACGTCCCCACTGTAGGTGGATTTCACATGCATCATCTTCATCCAAGTCCACTACGACCACTGCTGAACATAAGCATCCAAATAGAATACCACTTTTGGCGGGCTGTCCACTAAGGGGTTTCCAATAACTACCACGCTTGCCAGGCGGATTGGTGATCGCAGTAATATTCTTAATATACACAGAAGAACGCTGCTACCCGTCCCTGGTGCAATTCCTTAGCCGCCTTGGCGACACCTACGGGAAGATCGGGATTGGTCCTATTCTAAGCCAGCAACCACACGGCATAATTTCACATACGCCTTAGTAGAATTCCTTCTTTGGTGTATACAGGTTTCCTCACGATGTTTTCCTTCACCGAAAAACCTGTTGTATGACAATAAACTGTACTCATTGATACAGGCCTGGATTTGTATCCTCGATCTCAGGAAGGTGAGGCGGGTGCAGTAGAGAGTCAAGTTCGTAACTAGACTACCACCATTTAAAATGTTGAATACTTGTGAGAAAGTATTGAATCCGTCCTTTATTCGGCTACTCTTTGTCTTTGTAATAGGGAAATTATATCAAAATCTGTCCAGTGACTCTCAAGATTACACTATAATAGTTTGAGTCGGTAGGAAGAAGACAACATTAAGACCAAGTAAAAGTACATAGCATGAGTTTACAAGAGTTTCTAATTCTGAAGTTAGATTTGCAAAGGCTCTGTTTAGATATTTATAAATGTTAAATGGTGTGAGTTCGTTTACGTAAATTAATTTAAATATACAAAGGTCCCTATAAAATTAGTTCCACTGTCGCTTTATTTCGTAACTGGGAAAGTAAGACATTATTAAGGAAGACCAACAAAGTAGGTACTTACGTCCTCCGTGCACCCACCAGCTTCCATCACAGTAGCCAATACGAAATTCCCTTTGCCAACGACCAATAAGAACCATCGACCATCGGGAATTTTATAGTCATTATTAACATTTTTACCCTCTCTATGTTCGTGGACGAAAACTTCCCTCCATATCACAAGCTTTTCCAATTCCTTTTCACTACTCAGTCTCAATAAGCCATTTAGTTTGAGGAAAGCGTTTATTTCAATCAAATCTTCGTCTTGTAGATGAGAACTAAGTAATTGGCCAGAGTAGTACAAGCAAGAGCCAATTACTGTGTACAATCTTTGGAAGTTTTCTACATCGTCAGTCTGTAAATGAACAAAAAAACAAGTCTATTTCATAGTTTAAACACTTATGGCATAGAATACCTTATAAATTATACTGCTTATAACAGATCCCGTTAGTTAAATGGTAAAATAATCAGGCATATTTAAGTAAATCAGTGCATTAAAAAAGTTGATGAAAAACAGAGCGAAAGAGAAATAATGCAGTAATGCAAGGAAATACAGACCCATTCGCGATAATCCGCTGCTTCCAACTCAGTTATGGCATCATCCACTTGAATCTTAACTTCTAATGGTAAAGATACTGTGTGTGCTGCCAATACATCTTCAAAGCGTCCAACATTTTGGGTGTCTCTTGTTCCATCTTTCTTATTACTGTCATAAAGTGACGTAACAAAAATTCGAGAGAATAATCCGTCTAGTTTATCAACGTTATTCGGTTTCGTGAAACAAGATTTCAAAGATCCATATAAGAATTCCAATACTCTTACAATGTCATTAATTACTTTCTTTGCAGTAAATAAGTCTATCTTATTATTTGGGAAGGCAACTAGGAGCAAATCACTATAATGTGACTTATATGTAACATTGATTAGAGTATTACTGAATAAGATTGTTGAACTTATAGGCTCACTGGTTCCTAAAGATTTAGGCGCTAAATGATTCAAAGTTACATAGGCACCTCTGGTGTTATACAAGAAATTCTGATTGAAAGGCCTTGGGTAGCAATATAGAACTCCTTTATCATCATTGCTATTATATTCTATGTCATTACAGCATATGTATAAGACAGAACACATAGATTCCTTCAATAGCTGTGTAAGAGCATTGTCTGGTGAATTCTTTACCGTCAGCAATTTGTCTATATCAATATTATAGTCTTCATTGACTACTTGAAAAGTTAGCTTGGGATTGTCAAAGTCCTCTGCAATTCTTTGCAGAACATTATTAATGTTATAAGAATTGACTTCAATTCCATTAATTTTGAGGAGATAAAATCCTTTTTTTACTCTTGGTGTGTAGATGATACGAGCTTCAGTCAGAAAGTCTGCGACTACTAATGTTTTTCCATCTGCATGCGTTTCAAGACTCATGCCGAAAAGTTTTTCTATCTGACAGTTCTTTTCACTGCTGAATATCATGTTTTTGCTGACCTGAAACCAAATTAAAATGTATATGAAAGTGATCTATTGTAGAATATTTGTTTTACAAACTTATGAATTTAGTGTCATTTTAATATTTGATTAAGGGGCTATTATGCAGTGGAAGTATATATGGATTTCATAAATTATAACATGTTGTAATGATTATAAAACTTGTGTGATATGTTTTACATGTACATGTAGTGGCAAATTACACATATAATAGAGGAAACTTACCTGAATTATAACAAATCTGTTATTATCATCAAAATGCGATAGTGTATTTGTACTATCACAATCTACTTTCTTTCCAAAGGCGCCTGTATTTCTAATCTTACGAGCTTTCAAGACTTTGAATATTCTTCCTGAAAATTTAAAGATAAAATTATAAAGCAAGAATAGTGTATATACACCTATATTTATGTACTTAAATGTTAAGGGGTTCCCTATGCTAAATTATCAAAAGCTGTTTCATTAAATAAAAGTTATATTAAGTCAAGGCTTAATTAATCGAAGTTCATTTTATCTATGGTATGTTTAGTTTTGAAGATAAATTAGCCATAGGTTTTTATTCTCAGATGGTGGTGCTAGTCCCTGCACTGACTCTACAAAAGTGCGAGTCTTTTGAAATCATCCATAAATTGTTATAAAGAGATTGGCTATAAGTGTGGTCTTCAGAATAGGTTTCAATATAAGGAGATACCTTTAGTGGATCGTCTTGTAGAAGATCTTTTGAAATTATTTCTCAATTTGAATGTTTCACAGTTCTCCAGCAAAGGGGGTTTGGTGCCATCTGTGGTGTTGTTGATAACTTTAACTTTTACATACATTAGTTCTCCATCCTCTCCAACATCTGAATCCCATTCTGGCACAGAACTGAAATAAGTTAGATAAAATATATCTACAATTCATGTCTTTTTTCTAAAACCTATATAATAGGGTCATTTCAGCATAACGGTCGTTACGAGCGGACGCCTATAGAAGTAAATTTTGTGAATTATGTTTGTCTTACTTGTACGTAATAGATAAAAAAGCAACGCCTTTCAGTGTGCTTTATATAATTTAAGTACGAAATGTACATAAACTTACAAATTACAAAGATATTCTTTGTCAAATAGGCGTAACGGTCGATACTTAAAATAAACCTCCAATGAGACACCAATGTCTAGCAATGTAAAAATCTGCGAATTATGGCGAATAAAAAATAATAAAACCACTTTTATTGCAATATTATTAGTAAGGATTGAGGTGACCATAATAAACAAATGATTAAAGTATTTTATTTTTTTCACAATTCTTTTTCCATAACGGTCGTTACCCATACGAAAACTAAGGCTTGTTTTACTGTGAATCCACAGAATCATCAGTGTATATATCGTTATAGTGTATGCTTCTTTCTGTGCATTGTAGATTCTGCTCAAAGTAATGATCTATAGGCACTTTGTCTTTCAAATCTTCTATGGGTAAATATTTCATCATCAGTGCTCCAGGCATTTTTATTTGGATAAATCTGAACAGTTTTGTGTGCTGATATAGAAAGCCAATGCCACTGATAACTGATAATATAAGAAGGGTTTTGTTTAGATTTTTTTATACCAATAATCATTTTATTTTGCTTTCTTTACATGGTTCAAGGCTTCTCTTCTTTTCTAAGACCTATCTTTTTCATTAATCATCATCTTAATATCAGCTCTTAGATATTCATTGCTGGACATAGGTCTTCCCCAATGATTGCCACTATACCTGTTCATCCGCCCTCCGCACCCACCTGCTTACGGCCACCTTCTTCAGGTTATCGTTATTTTTCTTAATCAAGGTAATTTCTATGTATTTCCACATTTTCTTTCAGGTTCTTACGATACATTTTTAACCTTTCCGTGGGTGGTGCCATAGCTTCTATCAGAGTTAAAACATTGACTTGATTCTGTATAAAAGGCCTAATAAATCGCCATGTAATGACTGTTACATGAAAAGTCAACAAAAAGTAAATATCGTTACCACATGGCCATCATCATTGATTACACGTTTTTAATTTAAAATATTCAATTTACAAATTTTACACTGAACCATATGTTTTGTAACGACCGTTACACCAATATTTCAAAGACCATGCACGCCAGTCATACGGAAATAACCCTACAGGACCATAAAACATATTTTAATGTTGGATTAAAATTGATTTTATTATACGCTGTTTGTAAAACACACAAAGTTAAAAATTAGGTACATGTTTCATGTCACTGATAGAGAACGAAAAAAAGGTAACCAAATGTACTATTTCTTATCAGATTTCAGGCAATTTAAGTTGTCTATTCCTATGTTTGCCCAAAAAATATATTCACATTGTTAAGAAACACGTCTGTAATAATTTAATTTTAATTGACGTTAAAGAAATTGATAGAAATTTTCTGGTGACAGCCTCCATCATTGGTTGCATCCAAAAATCGTAAATTTCGTTAAAAAAAATATCTGTTTTCTTACGGATAGTGAAGCTTTAGTGTATTATCTATAATATTTCGTAACTCAAACAGTTGTGATAATAATTAGAAAAAACATGCTTCGGTTTCAGTTTTTCTGAAATGACCCAATAATAAAGGGGTAAGTAGGTACTGGTCCTAACTGATCTATCAACATACAGCTGAAACCAATGGGTCGATATACTTGAAAAGTTGCATGGATATTCCTCAAATGACGGTTAGAGGGCTATGAAAAAAGGTCTATGGAAACCAGACAAAAATGTCATGACATTTGGCTCTGGAAATCATCGGCAACCGCAATCTGGGTAGCGGCAATTAGAGTAGGAGTATTCCCAAATACCTATTAGACGACTTGTTGGTTTGTTGGCAAAACGGTACTTACCTTTCCGAATCAGAATACTTTGAATCATCTGATGAATCAGTCCAATCATTGTCGGAGTCACAGGGGCTATCATAATTCATTTTTGGCTTATAGTTATTCATGTTTCATACATAAAAACATTATTTTAGAAATTAAAGCGACAAAACACAACATCGAGCAAAATGTAAACAAAAAAAATTATAAATGTCAATAATATTTTTTAAGTCTATGGTATCAATAGTAATACAGCATAATCTAACGAAGTCACATTTGAAATATATTCTAAAGTATTTTTTTTGTACACAGTAAAGTCAGTATTATTTAAGTATTCTATGGTAAAGTTATTTTGAAATAAACTGACAATGACATAAATCAATTTGGCACCAAATTCAAAAATGGGGAAACGCAAATTGTTTTTACTTTTGCAGTTTACATAAATAGTAAGAACAAAATTTAATTTTATTCATATGGCACGCAGATAAGGTATAATCTTTTTGGAAAATAGTACCTAATGTGGTGTCAAAAATACTTGTATATTTCCATACAGTTTGACCTTGTTTGAGGTCACGCTAAATGGATGATGACGCCGAAACAGAAACTGAATCCTCATCGGCTTGTACAATAACTGATGGCTTATTGTCTTTATCTGATGCATCCACTACAACTTCCATACCAACAGATTATACAAATGAAACAAACACAAACGATGAAGTGAACAATGATTTAGGCGACTACAAAACTACAGAGCTAGCTTTTGGGTGTCAAATTAAACCTGAACTAGATACTTTTGGAGTTCAAACCGGTCCAGTTTCTATATTTGAAGCAGCAAACGCAAACATTCAGCATGAAAAGAAAATAGATGTTGGAGAAGCATATTTTCAAATAAAAATGGTTGGTAGATCATCATGTCAGCCCCTAGAAGTCTACTGCTGGATATAGGCCTTCCCCAATGAACGCCACCACACCCGGTCCTCCGCCCTCCGCATCCAGCCGCTACCGGCCACCTTCTTCAGGTCGTCGGTCCACCTGGCGGCGGGGCATCCCATCCTGCGAGTGCCGATCCGCGGTCTCCACTCCAGAACTCATCTGCCCCAACAGCCATCGGTTCTGCGGCATATGTGGCCCGCCCACTGCCACTTCAGCTTACTAATCCTTTCGGCTATGTCGGTGTGTTTCGTTCTTCGTCGGATCTCCTCATTACGAATCATACCCTTCAAAGAAACCTCGAGCATAGCCCTCTCCATAGCTCGTTGAGCTACTTGAAACTTGTGGATCAGGCCCACCGTCAGTGTCTACGTTTCTGCACCGTAGGTCATGACAGGCAGGACGCACTGATTAAAGACTTTTGTCTTTAAACATTGTGGAATAGGCGACGTGAAGACTTGACGCAGTTTTCCAAATGCTGCCCAGGCTAACTGGACTCTTCTGTCAGCTTCCCTATCGAAATTGTTCCTACCCAACTGTATTACCTGTCCTAGGTAGACGTACTCCTGAACAACTTCGATATTGACATTTTCGACGATCACCGGTCTTAGGTCAACGTGTGAGTTGGACATGACTTTCGTCTTGTCTACGTTCATCCTAAGACCTACTCGTCTGGAAGAGCAGTTGAGGCTGGTCAGCATTTCCTCAAGATCCTGCAGCGATTCTGCCATCACAACTATGTCGTCTGCAAATCGAAGGTGTGAGATGTGCTCGCCGTTTATACTTTGTAATATCTCCTTTCTTAAAGAATAATACCACGACACTCCTACTCCATGCCTCTGGCGGTGTTCCGTTGTGAACGACGGTATTGAAGAGCTCCTGTAGTCGTGTTAGGACTGGAGTCCCTACGGCCTTAACAAGGTCCGCTGTGATACCGTCGTCACCTGGCGCCTTGTTGTTCTTGAGCTCCTCGAGAGTTATTCTAATCTCGCCCACGTCAACGTCCGGGATGTCCTCAGTGTAGTGGCGGATCAAGGGTGCGCGACTATCACCCGTGTCTTGGGCCGCAGGCTTTGGCGCGTGTGTCGAGTACTTGTTGAGTTCAGTTCTTGGGTGGGTAGATATCTAATAAATAAAATCGTAATCATAGCGTGCCTGTACACTGTACATTGAAGATATTTTCAAAAAAAATTGGGGGTCTAAGGATAAGTAATAGAACACATTTCAATCATTTTTGAAATTTTTATGTTTGTCAGTTTGGTCTGTTTATCTGTTTGTGTGTGCGCGCATCACTTAAAAACTACATTTCGGCTATTCTTCGGAGCTGCTGATTTCGATCATTATCTTAAAAAAAAACTGCAAACAGCCCTTTCCATTCGCCTTTTGTAAAAGTAACATTTATAGATATAAAAACCTGTTATACCTATGGGGGACAGAGTCAAAGGATTGTGACAGGTACATATTTAAAAGCGCTGTGTGTACGTAACGTACCCACATTTGACAGCATTCCTGCCACAGAAATTATATCAAGATAGAGCGGTTATAGCCAGTTGTTTACTTCAATCTCGCGCGTGCCGATTTCAGACACAGCGCGCCCCTCCCGTGAGGAGATACAGTTTGAAATCGCATAATATGGCATTATTGCATATTTTTTGTCGATTTTTACCATACCTTGACTCGGCGCGAAACGAGTAGGTAGCGTTTGATAGTTTTTACAATATATTGCACATGGTTGGCACGCGTGTCGCGCCTACTTCACCATTCTGTCTTGATAGAATTTCTATGATTCCTGCTATCTCATCGCCCCTAATTCCCCGAAGCTCTTTAACTTGGTCCCCTACTGTAGGTGCTTGGTAATATTAAAACATCACTTGTTGTAGAGCTCCTATACTTATTTGTGTTACCTATTTAATTTCAGTTTTACTATATACCACAGCTAACCAAGATTTTCATAAACGACAAAATAAAGTGTAAGTCGAATGAGTGATTTTAGTTTTAATTTTTATTTTCAGGAGTCTCTGATGAAACTTAAGGATAGCACAAAAAAATTACTCACTTTAGTGGAGGAGATACAATCAAAAACTCATTCAACTAACGCAGTACCAGATGATATTCCAAGATTGTCAAACGTGTTCAAAAATCTTCCATCTTCAGATCAGCACAGTGTATGATTTTTCTCTACTTATTTATTATCTTTACGTTAGGGGCGCAACGGGAATACCAAGAGACCTGGCCTTATCGTTGCTACGGAAATGAGACTTCTGCAAAATCAGCTGAGTTACGAAAGTTTTTCCAATCTTGAATGACTGTGTTTCTCCATCTTCTTCTCCATAACGTAGAAGAGCCTAACACGTAGGTACCAATTTGGTTGTCGAACTTGAAGGATGCATAAGAGTAATAGGGATAGAGCTTATCTGTTTCTTTTACTCGTATAGATCCGCCTCTATCAGTTAAGTCAACTTTCATCATCATCATATCAGCCCTTAGACGTCCACTGCTGGACAGGCCTTCACCAATAAAGGCCATCACACCCTGTTCTCCGCCCTCCGCATCCAGCAGCTTCCGGCCACCTTGTTCAGGTCGTCAGTCCACTTGGCGGCGGGGCATCCCACCCTGCGCGTGCTGATTTGCGGTCTCCATTCTACAACTCGTCTGCCCCAACGGCCGTCGGTTCTGCAACAGGTGCCGTGCAGGGCAGGTGCAGGTGCCCACTGCCACAACAGCTTAATAATTCTTTCGGCTATGTCGGTGACTTCCGTTCTTCGTCTGATCTTCTCATTACGAATCAAAGAATCCCCGAGCATAGCACTCTCCATAGCTCGCTGAGCGACTTGAAACTTGTGAATCAGGGCCCACTGTCTGGCCCACCGTCAGTGTCGACATCTCCGTGCCGTAGGCAGGATGCACTGATTAAAGACTTATGTTTTTTAAACATTGTGTTACAAATCTGCCAAGCCCAACTGGATTTGATTAATTTCAACTCATCTAATAAATAAAATCGTAAATATCGCGTGTCTGTACATTGAATATATTTGCAAAAAAAAATTTGGGGGGTCTAAGGATAAGCAACAGAACACATTTCGATCATTTTTGAAATTTTTGTCTGTTTATCTGTTTGTCTGTGAGTTTGTGCACGCATCACTTAAAAACTACTGATCGGACTTTGATGGACTTTTCACAGAAACATGGGGCTTAATTAGGTGTAACATATAGGCTTTATTTCATTGCAATCGGTGCAGTCAATCAAAAGTTATGCGAATTTTTAGTTTCCGAAAACTCGCATACCTGCGAAGAATGTAGGGTATAAATGCTCGACTGAATTCGTGAGCGGTAGCGGGAGCGGGTATGGTACCAGTGTAATGTGAGATTTTGAAAACTATAAATTCGCATAACTTTTGATTGAGTTAGTTGATTACGATGAAAAATCTGGAGCTGGATCTGGAGCTGGAGCTGGATCTGGAGCCGGGCCGTTAGCTAGACCTGGATCTGGAACTGGACCTGGATCTAGACCTGGACAGGACCTGGACCTGGATCTGGACCTGGACCTGTACTGGAGCGGAAGCGGGAGCGGGAGCGGGATTGAGAGTGAGATTGATAGTCTGAGTGGAAGTAGGATAGAAGTGGGAATGGGAGCGGATCCTGTAGTCCACGCGTGCGGAGACGCGGGCACAGCTAGTTTGCTAATAAATTTGTTTTTGTTTTAGATGGTATCTGCAGCAGACGTCCTTACTGCCATTGCAATGAAAAACTTAGAAGTGCAAGCAAGTAATCTGGATGACATTTTTATACAGGTACCTATATAGAAACAAGCAAAGCTGATATATATAAAAACGTGCTGACTAAGATCGTTATGCTGGGCACCCTTTTGTCGTAGTTTGACGATTCATATACTAAAGCCTTTGTCAAGAAAAAAAGTTGAAACTGCTGTCAAGCGGTTTTAAACTGTAGCGACCACACAGATGTTTGTACAGAAGGGATTTTGCCACTTGAAAAAGAAACCGCTGAGAAACTGCATCAAATTTAGAAGCTATTATAGATTTATAACTGAATAGCTGTGCCCGCGGCTCCGCTCGCGTGAACTACAGAATCCGCCCCCGTTCCCACTTCCGCTCCCGTTCTCTTCCCACTTCTACTTCCACGTTGGGGTTGGGATTGGGATATTGAGACTCAATATCCCAATCCCAACCCCAACCTCAACCCCATCCCTATCCCCAAAAACTAATTTCACTCAATCCCATACGCGCCTCGCCGTTCGCCGCGCCGCGGCCGTTGACCTCGCCCATATGATGAACATACTCGTACGTTCGAGAAATATTGCATTTTTTTTCATGAATGATTTCTAAATGTGATACTGAGTTACTGGAAGAAATATTAACAGTCGTTTTATTATCACCGATATAATGACTTCTAGAAAATTTTATTTTATGAATATCTCAGGTTCTAAGTGGCGTATCAAGATGAAACATGACCAGATTTTAAGTTAGACCTCCAGCAAGACAACTGAAAACTGCATCAAATTTCATTCAGTAGTTTTGGCGTGATGAGGTAACAAACATACATACAGACAGACAGACAGACCGACACAAAAATTCTAAAAACAATTATTTTGGCTACTATTGGCCCTATAAAGACCCCAAAGGGATAGGGAGCGAGAGTGGGAACGGGAGCGGATTCTGTAGTCCACGCGAGCGGAGCCGCGGGCACAGCTAGTTTTTTATAAAATAACCCTAAAAATGTTCTAGGATGAAGATGATGACTGTTCTATTTTTAAAAGGCTAACTAGAAAATGCCACTGTTTAAATCATAAGCAGTATAACGACTTCATAATACATTTCAATGAGGACACGAAGTATTTTACGAGTACCCTCGGGGAAATTATAAAAAATGTGCGGATTCTCAAAAAGTTTTTATACATGGGCGGAACGTACGCAAAAAACGCTTTGTCGTTTTTGAATGAGGTGAGTGAACAAGTTACCTGGTCCCAGAAGTGTAGGCAGAGGCGATGTACCGCATTTTAAAATATGTACACATTTACTTATTAAGGTACCACCTATTTACTGGCACTTATTAACCGAAGTATGGCTCCTGTGAATACCGTCATAGAACAATTGAACAAATCCTTAACTTATATGCAATCGAACTTGATTTAACACATTAAGATGCAAATGTGGCAGATCTTTTACTAGACAGACACTGGATGTACTTGTTTAGCATTGGCTACCGCAGTACTAAGCATTATGTATTAGTCCACAAACTTAAATCTTACGGCTTTAATGGTGTTGAACTTAGCCTTCTACATAGCTACTAACATAATAGATACCAGGTTATAACTGTAAATGGTAAAACTTCATCTGAAAGAATTGTAGATATAGGCGTGCCACAGGGGTCTATCCTGCCGGCCTGCTCTTTTTTTAATATACATCAACGACTTGGCTAACTGTCTACCAAATTGGGCATTTGCTAGTCTATTTGCAGATAACACGCACGTAGAAATTAAGGATAAAAAAACAGAGGAGGTAATTTGTATTTTAAGGGATTGGTTCGAAGCAAATGGAATAATTTTGAATGCAGATAAAACCGTTACATGAAATTATCAATCTAGGAAAGGTCTAAAAAGAATTGAAGAAGGGAAAACTGAAACAACTTTTTTGGGTTACACTATAGATTATACCTTTGGCCATTCAATGCACATAGACAAGGTATGCAAGAAAGTATCAAGTGCTAATTACGCTCTACTAAAACTAAACTTCTGCTAGATAAGAAAACTCTTAGCTGTGTACTATGCATATGTGCAGTCAATTTTGAGTTACGCTGTTACTGTTTGGGGCAATGCATCCGATATAAAGAAAGTTCTTAAGTGAAAGATCTCTCAGAATTATAAATGGAGTTCCTAAGTGCCAATCGGCACAAAGGTTTTTTTTACAAAAAATAGGATAATGACTGTGGTATCACTCTATATATAGTATAATAGTTTGTTAGAAATTCACACTGATCAAGAAAATGGTAATTTAAATAAGAGAATGAACGGGCACAACTACAACATAAGAAACAAAGAAAAGTTAGTGCATTCAAAAACAAGGCTACAGAAAGTGATGAAACAAGGAATTTACACGAAAATAATAATGTACTATAAGTTGGCACTATATGTCACCAGATTACCGATGCTAGAGTTCAAACGGAAGCTTAAATTGTTTTTTGAAGGCCATGCAAATGCATTCTATTCACTAAATGATTTCACGGAAATGTCATTAGATGAATATTCATTTTCTGATAGCCCAAGTAGCAATCGAATGTCTTAAAAGGGTATTGTAGATATCTTGAAGGCAAGTAGACGTATTCTAGCTCTTGTCTTGGCTAAACCTATTACGTCCCTCAAGATATCCCTGAAGATATCCCTCAAGATACAGTTAAGTACAAATGGGCACAGCATTTAGGACAAATTTAAGACAGAGTTAAGACTACTGTTTAGACAAACTTTAACCCTACTTAAGAGAGTGGTTGTGCAGAGCCCTATAAAATGGATTTCAAGATATCTTGTAGGTTGACTTTAGACCAAGAAATAGACTTGAAGATATCTACAATACCTAGTTAAGACTATCAATACTGAATTGCACAGATTCCATCATAACTTAATGAAGTAAAATTTAAAACTATTTTTACTCTAAGTAATAATATTTTAGAAAATATGGTGAACTTTTATACTTAATACAAAAACAGTATGAAGGCTTATGATAATGGCGGTTAAACAACTAATTTTAATGTCTAGAAAATGCTGTATTATGTCGTTGTATGCATTGGAAATTTAAAACGCATGATTGTTTCTCGTGTAAAATCGATAGATAGTGCTATAAAACAGACGGGCCTTTAAAATAGTGGAAAAAGAACAATAAAATTTTGAATAATTATATTGCAAATGAAAAATTTTGCGGCATAAAGTGCAGAATATTACATTTTATATAAATAAATGAGTTATTAATGAAGTTAGAATTACTTTAATATCAATGTGTTCTAGTTTTTCATGATGTGGTATCGGAAAATTTATAAATTTTTTTTTCATTTAAAGTGCAAAATGGCGTTAAATCTAATTTTTCCTAACGAAGTAAGAGTTTAGACAATACTGACTTGTAAGGCTAGTTTAGCAAAAATAAAGACAAGTTACATTTGAAATAGTGCAAGTTAAGAGATATTATACTTAACTTATACTAAAAAACCGTATTGGTGAATTACTACTTAATACTTTTTAGTATTAAGTTAATCTTTAGTTTATCATTTCATTGTTCTTGTTTATTTTGTGCTGGAAAAGAGTTTATGCAACTAAAAACTATTAATTTATAAATAATATTTTTTTTATTTGATAAATAAATATATTATGCAACTAAATGTATACTACTAAATAAAAATTGTACTGAGAAATTCCGTATGTAGGTAGGTATAAGAAAAACGTTATGACAGCTCTCGCTCGAGAATCCCACTAATATTATAAATGCGAAAGTTTGGATGTTTGTTACTCAATCACGCTTCAACCAATGGACGGATCGGGATAAAACTTGGCATACAGGTTAGGTCCTGGAATAGGACATAACATAGTTTTTTATCCCGAAAAACATGTCATTCCTACGGAAACGAAATAAATCGTTAAAAGTAGTATGTAAATATTGAAACCTACGTGGACGAAGTCTCGGGCAAAAGCTAGTTTTCTGTATTTTACAACTTGCCGATGAAAAGCACCAGACCTTTTTTAATTTTTCAGTTAGGTACTTGGGTCTATTTTGATGAAAACGTCCCGTTAAATGTATTTTTACTCTAAACTTATTAATTTGAGTAATAAAGGAATAACATATTCTTCAGAAAGACAGTTTCCAGAACTTGGTGTCACAATTATCTTTAGTTTATCTACAAAATCAAATTTTACTTTGCAATACTAAACCAATTCCCCAATTAATTAATTTTGTTTTAAGTGAGCCTTCAAATAATCTGAGTACAGTAAAAAAAAGATTTTAAGATTTAACTGTAGGCATATTTAATACAAAATAGTTTTGAGAATACTTAACTTGGTTTTGGGTATTCTGAACTTGCTAAAGTAGCGGTTGTATAAAACTATTTAGTCTTAAAGAATAAAATGACTTAACGAAAACCATTTTGATTTAGCAAAATCCAATTTTAGATAAAGTATAGACATGTAAGATTTAATCACTATTCTTGATTGCTACTTGGGAGTTGCGCTTAAGTTGTAATTAAAATTATTTTCTAACTAAAATTGACAAAAAAATAACATTGTACTGTGATACGGCCGCCAATGCAACATACTCAGTTGCAGGGGTGAAAAAATTGATTTGATTTGAAGCCTTGCACAATATTTCATACTGTTGTCTAATCCCAAACTAGGATTTTATCCTGTGCTATGAGACAAGAATAGGGCTATTCACAAATACTGCTATTATTCGGTCATAAGAAACGTTTATCTATAAAGAAAAAATCAGCGTCAATAACAGTTTGACGCAATAGCTCAGTTGATTAGAACAAGACTCGGAACAAATCTGTCGTATCGCCAATTCAAGTCCTACTCGTGTGAGCATATATGTATACTGAAAAATAAAAAAAATCTTATTATATGCATTAAGTATACTTATAGGTATATTAATCATAATTAATAATACTTTAAGTAGGTACTTGTTTTACTCAGGGTCTGGCAAAATGTCCCCACAATGAAAAAGTGGAGATAATCCAAGCATGTTCCCATGCGGACGTGTGTAACGTTTTCGAGGAGCATTCAATAGTTGTTATTTATCTGGCAGAGCCGTGTAGAAATGTGAACTGTGGGGATTCCATGACGCAGGTTGGTGTTTGAGCATATGTTAAGAGTAGTTATAAAACATTAACCTCTTTGCTTGCGCAGTTCGGATAAAAATACATCATTGTCAAAATGTTTACGCCGCCGTAGTTACCTAGTTGTGTGGCGTGGCGTCGAAGATGGGGCCAACGAATTCTTGGAGGCAAACTATGATATAGAAAACATAGTGTAGGGCTTCACTAACATGAAAGGGAGCGATGATTGGTTAGGTATAGATCTAGTTGGGCTAGTGGTGTGACTCTAACATACGATCTTCGAACTAGAACATATATTCAAAATTTAAAGTTCTAATCCTAATAGTTGCGTGTAATTTTGGCGTTGTGTCATGTAAAAAATATATAGCATTTTGAATTTTTTCAGGCTCTAACAGCAGGGCTATTATTCAAACTAGCCCAAATAGAAGAAGGAAGACGATACCTTACATTCAGTTCCAAGATAACAAACGATATAAAAAGACTATTGAGAAAAGAATCGTCCAAGCTACAGTCTGTCACATCAGACACCTTAAATACCACAATAAACTTATTGAATCCGCCATTAACACGGCATATAAACGTTACGTACTACTGCAAGGCCGAAGAAGGTAATCAACAGATTATTAACAGCATCAAAAGTACAATTTTAAATCAAAATCCAAATAATGTTGACTGCCAATCACCAATAAGCCGAGAAAGTTATCTTACACGGTGTAATAGCAAAGGTCTGCCTAAGATAACACCCAGTTACACCGCATAATTATTTAGAATGGACAACGGAACATTATAACATAGCTAATTTGGAATTTATTTATGCAGGTACTTTCACTAGGCTAGGTAACAGAGTGTTCCTGTGGTGAGCGAGTACAAAAGATTCAAATGGCATTAGACGTTAGTTTACGACTTATTTGTTACTTTCATCTTCTTGAGGCCCAAACAAGAAAATGCTAAACTACCATACTCTTTAAAATAAACTTCCATGTTCCATTATGTCCTTCACACCTAAGGTACATTCTCTGTTACCTTGCCATAAAGTTCTTATTAATTCACATATTTTCACGTATTCGTACAAGGCGATTAAGGGAATACATTATAAAACATCAATTAGGCCTCCCCAACCCTGCGCCTGGCCAGCGCGGGGAGTGTAGGCCAAATCCTCCGTCTGTCTCCGGCAGATGAAAGAGGGTTGTGCTCCTGCAGTGGAGACAAAAATAACCTGATGATGACCTACCTTATTTATACGTACATTGTTTGGCAAGTGTTTAGTGAACTTTTCGTTACACTTACGATACTTTTAATACCAAATATTCCCAAATCCAAAATCAAATTAGCTCAGTACGCAGTTTTGCACCGGACCGTGCACTATATGGTACACGAAGCGAAGTTTTGTTTGTCCATCTGTCCTTGAGTATTGTCAAAACCTACGGAATCAATATTGAACTAAAAATCTCTAAAAGTGCTCTTTACCTATTTTTTTATATCGTATTTACGAATTTTTAGGCATGGGACACAGAACACTGCATGCATTAACCAGATATCGAATGTACATGACATTAGATGAAGTTTTCACACATTTAGACTTACTCAGCAGCATGAGCGACCATCAGGCTGGAAAGAAAGAACTGATGCAGCACTTACCCAACCTGTTGAGCGTGTTTAAACGCCTCCTAATAGAATACAACAGCCCTGAAATTAACATAGTATTAACGAACATTCTTAACAATCTTATTGCGAAAAATCCACTGCCAAATAAAGAATCAGAGTTGATTAAAACTTTTATAGTGTCCGATATGTCAACAGAGGTATTTCTTATTTTTTTTAAAATAGTCAATCTTAAGAAATACGATACTGACTTTATAAAATATTAATTTATTTCAGCCTATACCGACGACATCCGAAGTTAATCAAGTTCCCTCGTTAAAGAAGGCTGTTAAAAAAAGAAATAGGTCTAAATTGCACCTAAACAGAGCAATTAACAAAAATCGTGATTTAACTAAACGAAAAGGTATATAACATTATTATTGCTAGTACCTTTTGATTGTATCTTTTGCATCCGTATCATTCCCACTCACGATTTTCGCTAGCTATAAGGTTGTCTGGAAGAAATCGCTTAAAGCGATAAGGCCGCCACTTGTATATTTACTGTATACTATGTAACTATGTAAGTACTACCAAATATAAAGGCTTAAGCTATGTACTGTAGATTTTCCTTTTTTATTCTCATAGTTGAATACTAACAAACTAATGAACTCTTCCATCCAATCCACAGATAAACCTTAAAAGTTTATACGGCAGGGATTAACTGTAATTTTGAATACCTTGTAAACGTTTTGATTATTTTAATAAAAAAAAAGTAGGTATTTTCTGTGAATTGTGTGCAATAAAGTATATTAATTTATTAATTTATGAAAATATCAGAATGTCAGGAATATCCTATTCCATATGTATGAATGAATTGTCAATTAATTCAATTCAAATGCACTTTATTTTAGGTATATAAAACATAACCTTCTGACCTGCCTTTCCGTAAAATAACTTCATCTATGGGCAGTTTGAAAAAAAAAAGTCATAGACTGTGTTCCAAGTTAAATAAATTTATGAAACTTTCACGAACCCACCAAAAACAAGGTCTTCTTACAAGTATAATAAAACTCGGCTTTGAGTAAACTGCCTTGACTGACCTTGCTTATGCTTTAGACTGAACCATCTAGCAAGAACTTAATAATAATAACATATATATATATTAATAACTAGCTGTGCCAGCGGCTCCGCTCGCGTGGACTACAGAATCCGCTCCCGTTCCCTTTCCCACTTCCAATTCCACTCCCACGCAGACTCTCAATCTCCCAATTCCAATACAAACAGACAAAAAATTCAATATGACCATAATGAGTCCTATTACTATCTTTAGACCCCCATTTTTTGCAAATATATTCAACCAGGTCCAGGTCCAGCTTCTCAATCAAAAGTTATGCTTTTTAGTTTTTTTAATTTATAGTTTTCAAAAACTCACATCCATTACATTGGTACCATACTCGCTCCCGCTACCGCTCACGAATTCCATCGTGCATTGACCACGCTACACTTTGTTGTATGCGAGTTATCGAAGACTATTAGACTATTAGAGCCGTGGTAGCCGGTTGGTTGTGCACTCGCCTCACGTTCATGAGGTCGTGGGTTCAAACCCCGCCTGTATCAATGAGTTTTACGAAACTTAAGTACGGTTTGTTTATAATACCACAGGCTTTTCGGTGAAGGAAAACATCGTAAGGAAACCTGCATATGCCGAAGAAGGAATTCTGAGGCGTGTGTGAAGTCCACCAAATCGGCTTGGGGCACCGTCGGTGGTCAGGAGTTTGGCACAAAAGATCCTGAAGGGTCGAAGTGTCGCCAGGTCTTCCTGGCCTCCTAAGAAGATAAGATAAGATCGAAGACTATTAATTAGCATAACTTTTGACTGACTGGTAGATTACAATGAAATAAAGCCTACATGTTACACTGAATTAAGCTCTATGTTTCTGTGAAAAGTACATCGAAATCGGATCAGTAGTTTTTAAGTGATGCGTGCACAAACAAACAGATAAACAGCCAAAAATTCCAAAAATGATCGAAATGTGTTCTATTACTTATCCTTAGACCCCCCAATTTTTTTTGTTGCAAATATCTTCAATGTACAGACACGCAAAGTCTACGATTTTATTATTAGATACTGCCTGTGTTCTGGTTTAATTTACATCTAAGATTTTTTTCCTTTTCAGTTGGAGAACCTTCAGTCAGACAACTCAATAGATCAAGGAAGCTTTCTAGTGGTAAATAACTAATATTTACCTTTATCTTACTAACAAGGAAACCGTGCGAGGTATCAAAGATTTTATGGAACTTAGTACATTGACATTCATACTTTTAAAAAAAACACTCGCCACCCTCCAGACATTATGCAATCAATTGATGTTGATCCCAAATAGATTTTACACAATTATTATGGATTTTAATATTAATATCACCCACCCATTTAGGGGGATTTTCTGCCAAAATATGGATACCATAATTAATCCGTTTACAAAAATCAGCATAACACCTTGCGAGGTTCCCTAGGAAGTTGCTAAATATGTAGAGCTAGAAAACAAAAAACGGTATTTTCAAATGGAATTGTTTTGGAATTTTTTTTTACATAATGTTATGTTATGAATGATACTAATATATTTTTGTAAATGTTTTCTTTAAGTATATTTGTCATTTTTGTTCTGGCTCCACATAAAAGTTGTTTTAATATTAAAATTTATTTCAGATTTAAGGAGTAACTTAGTGGTCGTACCCATTCAGAAAAAAACAGTTCATATAAATTAATCGGTATAATAATCTCAAATAATAAAAGAATATCATCAATACAAAAACCTACCTACACAAGTAACAAGTTTGCCGTCTTATTGTAAATTATATAAATGCTAAAATCCATTCTTTATGTATAAAATCAATTCTGTACAAATAAGTAACAATATACATATTGTATTATAACTTGTTCTTTTTATGTCCCAATAACCCATAAAACCTTATCCAAATATTTTATAGAAATCAATATGGGGTCACTTAAATACAACATTCACAGAATATCTTTCTGTTCAGAGTTAGAACTATTGGATTACAAATGGTGTTTCTTAAGCATTATGTCCAGTATTAATTGTGTAAATGCAAAAATATACTAATATATTCTTATATACAGGCAACTCCAGAACAAATATTTTTTACAAATAAAGTGTATCACAGAGTTGAGACAAGATGAAAATTGTATAGCTTGTCATATAGCAGACTGTATGTACATACAAGGTAGATTAAAAGGAATGTCAATTGTTATGTAAAGACCAATGCATACTTCAAGTATTCAGGTTATTATTGGCATCTCGTAAACAAACATATTGCTATGTCAACTGCAAAGACAAATGCTGAAAATATGCATGACATATGTTATGATTTTACAGTTAGTGTAAGTTTAATTTTCTATTGAACATTTGTTTTCAAAATGCTAATAAATTTCTTTTCCTTGGCCATTTTCATTGGTTTGTTTTGTATTTATAATTCTAGGTGCTAGCTACATAGTGTAAAAATGATTATACTTTTTGGTATCATCTTCCAATGAGATCTAATATACAAACATAAAAATGCATTATGAAAGTAAAGGTTGATATTTGTGATAAATAAAAACCTAATCAAAACTCTTATCATCATAATTACTGCTGCGTCTACGATTGTAGCCAGAGCTATTACTAGTAGTTGGTCTATCATAATATGTTACAGCTCTCCTGTTTAGAGGAACAGGGTTACTTGGTCTAAAAAACATAGCCAAGAGTATATAAAAACCTCCAACAATCTTGCTCAAGAAATCCAAGAACCCCAAGAACATTGGTGTAGAATTTTTTACAAATACAGATATTTCTCTCAGCAGTGCCAATACAAAATTGCCTAAGAAATTGATAAAGGCTGTGCTACCTGTGAATAAAGCTATAATTAAAGCAAAAATGAATGTAATGAATTCTTTCACATTAGTAATAGTCAAAGCTCCTTTCAGTGTCTCTACTATTTCAGTGTATGTGTCATTAAACGACACAGTAGATCCACTGGCATTGTTAGGCCGGTTTTGGCTATCACTGTTACTTTTACATTTCTTCGCAGTTCCAGACAAAATTGGCTCTATCTCCAAGAAGGAATCTGAGATGTGCCTTATGCACTTTAATATCACAATGACTTCTTCATCTCTGAATTTTATACTTCGAATTTGGAACCAAAATGGCCCGAAGGGTTGATTTTCTATTTCAGTCCATAGACATACGCCTGAAGGGTATCCTAAGGGCTCAGCATCTGTTATACCTATCCAGTGTATATTCGGGCATTGAGTACGCAGCTTGTGGTGAGCCTCCAATAAGTCCCTCTTTAAATCGACTTCAGCAGCACTCAGTAGAACTATGTCTCGGTATCCAATACGTTGATCTGCCAGTCTCCTCTCTAAGTAACGGCCAAGGAAGATGCGCGATTTCAACAGATCTTTGATATGAGATTTTACCTTAGCAGAGTCCATATCTTCGAGACCGGTGACATTGGACGACGCCACAGATGAATTAAATGACGAACTGGGTCTCACGACACTCATATTTTTTGTGTAATTATCAAATCAAGAAAAAAAACATTCAACCAAGACTGCTAAAAGACAGCGGTCAGAGTCAGCGACATGACAGTTGACATTGACAGTGAGTGAGTCAGTCAAGTGTAATTTTTTTTTGCATACCGACCAGGCAAAGATATTATAATCATACAACTTAGATTTTTTATTCGGAGCTTAAAGTTGGAGAAGTATGACTACCGATTTTATTACAGGTGTTTCCATTTCTCCGTGGCCGTGAGTGATTTATCGTTAAGTAGATTAGTAAGGATACTCTCGATATTCCGTCACAGCATTAATATTGAGATAGCGGGCTTCTAAAATCATTTAATAATTCCATAAAAAATATTTAGGATCTTATTACTGCACTGCAATTCACGAATAAAGCTACTCCCACACTGGGGATGTCAGTTGTGTGTTGAAAAAATGTCACTGGTTTTGAAAAACGAATAAAACACTAGTCTTACATACCATATGTAGCCAATCTTTAAACCTTTGACTAACAAAGTAGATTCACACGTAGTATCACGTATCACACACTTGTGTGACACTACTAATGGTACATGTATATATGCGATTGTATGGAGGTATCCTCATACGGGCCTACGGAAAAGTGTGCCTAAGCCGCTCCTTGTACGCATGGCGATTAGCTCCAACGATCCAGTGTGCGCCTTGCTTCGATAATAAAAAATAAAAAGTAGATGATGGTAGGTAGGTGGTATCATGGGTCACACATCCTCATTCACGGGTCATGCATCCATTTCTCTATGTGATAAAGTCACATAGAGAAGTGATAAAGTCACTTTGTATGTGATAAAGTCAATAAAACAAGTTTGAATTTATAAAATTTGTACAATTTAATTGATACAGACAATAACTTGAAAAGGAATAGGATACCATTTAGGTAGTAAAATATGTTCTGAGTATTTACAAAATGACTCCTAGCTAAAGGGATACACATATGTTTAAAGAAAGCTTTTAAACTGAACCTTTGCAACTTAGTTAATCAGCAGTCATATATCTATATTTCATTCCAGATTAATAGTCCTATGAAAACCAACGCTATTTACGTCTCGGTAACATATACATGAAAGGGTCACCAGCAGCAAAAACAGGTTTGTATTACCATGTAAACTTTGCAGTCCACTTAGGAACACCATCTATTGTGTATTTTGTTTTCGAGACGCAAATGCGTTTGTTTTCATAGGACTATTAATCTGGAATGAAATATACATTCTCAGTTCTTCAACTTCCTCTTAAACCCTAGGAACATAAGCAATTGTACCCTATATACTAGACTTTACTAAGTTGCAAAGCTGCAGTTGGCGAATACACTATTTTACTCGATTGATTTATTCATCAAAATATTTACAATCGGTTATAAATTAAGATAACTTATAATTACAAGATCAAATATGTTTACTAAAGTTAGTGGCCACAAATATTTTCGCAGATTAGAGCTTTCTCTGTGAATTATACTTATTAGATGTAATTTAAACCAGGTCGCGGGTACAGTGAGATGAAGTTATTTGCCGCAAGAAGCATTGATAAAATAGTTCAGTTGGTCTACAAAGTGACCCGGATACAGTTTATCCCGGAGGTACTGTCTTCTTGCAATAAACCGATATTTACTTTGATAGGCCCTAACGCTGGTGATCGCATGAACGCAACAAGCTCGAATTTCACGCTAATGAACGTCCTTATGTAGAGGACCTTAAACTGGTCTACTTTGTGAAAATCGCTCACACAGTGCAGGCGCGGATCCGACCTGTGGTCACTGCCACCCGAAAATCAGCCAAGTGCGAGCCGGACTACAGACTCGCTCACGATCGATACATTGCATTCCTACAAAGGAGACGTTTAAAATATGTATGACGCCCTGACCAAGATCTTGTGGTTTTATTTTTAATTTTATTAAGGCATTTCATATAACAGCCTATCGACCTCAATTAGGGTTGTGGGCATGCCTACCGCGCCCACAATAGTGGATCCGCACTTGACACAGTGAAAAATAAGCACTACACTTTATAACTTAAAAAAATTTGTGGCACTGTAGCAATAAAAACTACATCATATGATCCGTAAAAGGTAACGTTACCTATGTCATAAAAATATTTCATTTAATTAAAGGTAACAAGATGGAAGAACAAAAATAGAATAGATTAATAAATAGAGTAATGATTTTGGGTGTGGTTTGACTTTAAATATATAACACTAGCAACATAGCTCCAAAATTAGCTCTTAGTTCATAATTTTATAGTACATAATTGCTTGACAGAAAGAAAAAAACTATATTACTTACTATAGAGTTGTCAATTTACAAGCTCGTGATTTCGGAAAAAATAATGAATTAGGTATGCTTAAAAGACTTTGCCAGACTCCATGTAAACCTTTAGACGTATGCGTTCTATGGTACCAAATACGCGACGGAAAGTTTGTCCACGTGCGATCAGGCTTATTAGGATGATTATATAGCATAATACCGTAAGGCATGAAAAGAGATAATGTTCAAGATTGGACTAACAATAAGCTAGGATGATGTGATTACACTTTAGAGATCACTATTCCATCGCCGCGCTAAGCTCGCCTCCTGTGTCTATCTATACGATTTCAGACTTAGGTGTTGCTTACAATTTATTAAGTATATTTACTTACTTACCTCATCACGTGATATATTAGACTTTTTACAATTACTATACAAAAGGAGAACATTGTTTTTAGTGAAAATAAACCTATGCTGAGGAAAACTACGAAGATCAAATGCTACTTGAGAAGACGTCTTTAAGATAACTTAAAAAAATGGTATGCTGAATTGTAACATCTAGCGCAACATTCTCAGAATAAATAGTACTTAAATCCAGTGCGTCAAATTAGTTATTACTTGAATTTGTATTATCGACTAGCATGATTCATGTGGCAACAACCACATACGGTCAATTTTGTCAAGTTCATTGTAAGTTAGCGAATATGTGAACAGTAGTTTGTAGTTTGGGTCAGCATTTGTCACCGAATGTGTGCCGAATATCTCGCCTCACGCCTTGGATCGCGTCTCACACGCAGTGTAAAACAGCTATAAGTTTGTTAAAAATGGTACAATTCAGTACACCGCAATGTTCGCACCCAAAGCCCACGAAAACAAACTTAATGTTGAGACTTTTTAACAACATGAATTAAACAGATGGTACAGCTAAAGGTAGCATTCCGACCCTAGTCGCTTGATGCGCGGCGACTGTTAGCATGTGGGTATTCTCTTAGTGATCGCAACCCGAGACCGATGTAACTAATTCTTCGTAGTTATTGCACAGATAATTTGTAACAGATACACCACTTCCTCAGATAATACACCCAGAATTGTTTCTAAGGCGCTCGACTTAGCGTTGTTATTACTCCGTACAGCGCTCGACGGTCGGGGTTTGATGGTACCGACAATACACGCAAAAATGTGTCTAAGGCGCTCGACGTAGCGTTTGTTATTATTCCGTACAGCTAGATATGTAGGAGGAGGATGCTAGTCCGTACAACGCGCTATTTGTAGGCGGACCGCTACGTGTTTGATGATGCCGACAGCGCCCGAAAATATATCGTAAGGCGCTCGACTTAACATTGTTATACTCGGTACAGCTCGCGACGCGGGCGGGGCAAGTGAACCGTCGACGGCGCGTGAAAGAGTAGGTATTTATCGCGATAGAGTACAGTGACGGGGGCCTGACCTGACACCGCTATACCCCCACTATAGAACTATCAAGCTATAAAATAGCTGCTTAACTGGCCAGTGTGCTAGACATTTAGTATTGCCTGGTGGTGGGTGGTACTAAAACGAATCATCATATCAGCCCTTAGACGTCCACTGTGGACATAGTCCTTTTTAATATAGTAGGACATTTTAACTAAATACGACTAGAAAAAGTTATACAGCGATTATTGGAGAAGGAGGATATTAATATGATGTTGGAGGCAATGCCTCCGTAAAGAATGAATCCTACTAATATTAGAAATGAGAAAGATTGGATATTTGTTACTCAATTACGCTTCAACCACTGGACGGATCGTGATGAAACTTGGCACACATATAGGTTAGGTCCTGGAATAGGACATAGGGTAGTTTTTATCCCGAAAGAACATCCCATTCTTACGGAAAATACAAAATAATTTGCGATGTTAAGTTGTCTACGCGGACGAAGTCGCGGACAACAGCTAGTATATAATATATACTCAAATTACATATTAAGGGAAAATCTATTTCCAAATAACTGCTACCGGAGCAGCTGGCCATACCTATTGGTCGTGTGACGCGGTCGCCTGGTCGCGGGTCGCGGATGTCAGAAACGGAATGCTACCTTTAAGTCAACTGCAAAGTTTAGGTCGTAACACCAATTTACTTTTACTGTTATTACCACTTTTATTTTCTATTAATATTTGTTAGCGAAACTCAAATAAAGTTAGTAGTCGTGGGTAAATTTGATTGAAACAAATCGTTATAAGACGGAGTCAAAACCTACGAATTCGCAGTAAATACGTCATGGCGTAAACTCTCTATAATATGTGTAAACTTAATAGTTTACACATGCACAATTTCTCTTAACTAGCTTGTATAAGTACGAAAAGTGTACTTCTTAAACTTACTTCTAATATTTAAATACCACAGTGAATTCACCATCATTTTTTGCATTTATTACACATTCACAACCACATTTAAATAAAATAATTGCCGTAAATTTGGCATTTTTATTATGAACATATTTTGCAAACATTAGCATTGGTAGTTATAATATATAATTATTTACGGTATATAATTGATTGTTTAGAAACGTGGCTAACTGATTGGGAGAGAAGAGGAGGTCCCCCTTTTTCCACTTCCCTTCTGGTACGACTTCTCTTACCCTTTCAAGCTTGGATACTCTGAGCAAGTTTCAATAATGGCTATGGAACCAGCAAACTAACACTCCTAGCAGCCTCTTTTGCAATTTCAACATTAGTCTTTGAGCAGGCGAGGCGGTGTCAGAGGGTTCTGCCCTCTCCGTCCCTCCTAATTCCGGTAGCACGTTCTAATCCTACCAAACCTTTCGCATTACATTACTGAAGTGAAAGAATTAAGAATTGAGTGAGTGGTTTAATACTGTATCTTGTAATTATATTTTAACTAAGCTATTTTCATTTAATTTATCACCTCACTCAATAATTGTAATTTACTGTAAAGAGAAGTTTATATGCTACACATTACATCGGAGTCACAAAGCACCCTGTACATATTAGGCCTCATTCAAAACGGCAGATACGTTGTAGTTTAAAAAATAATACACAGGTCTTAGACATTAGAGAAGAAAACCTTGTGGGTAGTTGGAAGAAAACGACTTCACCTGCGCTTTTCATTTATTTTTTAATAAAAGGGTCTAAAACCATACAGCCAAGTTTTTTTTAAAATAAATTCGAGGCAGTCAATTCATTAGTTTAAAAAATGTATTTCAAAAATCTTTGTATTCGTTGTCTTATTATAAACTATGTGTTATTTATAATAACTCGTATAATTTTCATTGACCATAATAATATAATAGAGTTTCACGCCAAAGACTGGTGCATTATTTCTAAATATACAGAAAGTGAGATTATAAAAGAGAATGAGACATGTCATTTACCAACTAAAATTACACTGCCCTCGACTTCGTATATTCAAACAAATAAATAACAATGCATTCATAAACAAGGATCGGTATAGGCAGTGCCGTAACTAGGACGGTGCCAGCGGTGCCCAGACCTTGGAGGGGCGCAAAAATGATCTGGGTGGCCTTTTTTCAAGGGCGCAGTTATAGAAGCTAGCACCGGGCGCATAAAAGGATAGTTACTGCGCTGAGTATAGGTATACGTATATAGACACGTTTACACTTATTTGATACAAAATATTGATATGGATATTCTGCATCCGAAATTCCAATTCTGTTCGCACTATTTTATAAATTGTTAACTTCATTCGCAGGCGAGAAAACAGACTACATAAATCAATACTTCATGTTCGTCGAATTAACTTGAAAATATCACCTAAAACACAAATCAGAAAAACAGCTTTGGGAAAGCTAGTAATAAAGATATTATTTAAATAAAAATAGGTTAACATTAAGAATTATTTTTATAACTTATCGGGTGGGAAGTTTATGATTTTCAAGCCATATCCACAAAATACCGTACTTAACGTATGCAAATTTAACTATTCCGATAATTATTCCTATATAGGGCCTAGACGGTTTCAGATTAACTCTAGACACAATAGTGTTTTACAGTACCGTTTTGCACAGCCCAAGTAAGGACAAAGTTAAGACATTACCTAATTTAATGATCAATCATTTTTGCAGGGACTGAAAGCGGCGTAGACCACTGCTATTATACCGCTACAAAACAGGTATCAAAATTTCGACCTGTATACAACATACCGCTATGCGATTTCCGTACGTGTCTTGACATTGCAGTCGCCGCAAGGTGGAAGCCGCCGGCGGCACAGCAAAGCCTTAATTATATCGGTTAAATAGCGGTAGCGAAATACAAAAATTATATGATCTCGATACTTCTATGTAATCGTACCAACATACCTACAGGAACAAACGGTCTACTATCCCAAAATGACAACTTAATTTTCCCATAATGACCGCTTTCTCACATTTTAGAAAATGAATCCAACTAGCACACTGGCGAAATATGCAGCCACAAGCTATAAAATGGCTCTATAGTGGGGTTATACCGGTGGTAGATGCACTAACACCAATATGCCACTAGGGGCCTATTAAGCTATGAAATAGCTATATATGTCGCCAGTATCTAGTAGGGGATAGATATATAGCTTTCACCGAAAGTCCCCATACGTCTCCGTGCGTAATGTTTTTTAAAATGTTAGGAAACGCTTGTAAACCAAATATTTTTTACCAGGGGAAACTAAGCTGAGGGACACCAGAAGGATATTTATTATTGTTGCGGTTCTTACATTTTGGGGTAATAAGGTTCCATTTGGTAGGACCTTATGGATGAACTTTTGGGAAGGTTGAAATCTTTGGGATAATTGTCATTTTTTGGGAATATCGTTATTTTGGGAAAACAGACCATTTGTACCTGAAGGCCAATATAGCGCTATCGAAATATAACGGCACAGAAATATGAAGGTATCAATCAATATGCGTACCAACACTTATTTAAAACGGTATAACGTATACAGCTTTGTAAAAATACCGTTATTTTCGGATTATTCAGTCCTTGGATCATACATTCGAGTGAGCAACCTTGCAAATTAACACACCAATTAGTCTTTCTTTTACGATTTGGTTCACATTCAGTGCAATTATTAATAAATTACGTTCAATATTATAGGTTAACTTCAGTACATACATTGGAAGTTTTAGTTAGAATGTTTAAACAACTTTTCGAACATAGCGTTCGATGTATGTTGTCTCATCGAAAAGTTAGCATTAGCGCACGTGGTTCGTATTTGAATTGTGATAAATTTATTATGGAAGATTGGGGGCGACAAATAAATATTTGCGCCTCCACTACTGTCAAGACGGAACCTTAAGACTAAGAATTTTGCTTTAGAAGAAGCTACTTCCAGCCGCGCGGAAGTATACGTCATATACGCCATATGCATTGCGCCATATGGTCTTAGGAGCTGCCTTAGAAAATGCCTAATAAGTATGTATGTTTGTACATACCCCTCATCCAACGCCTAATCTCCGATTCCATACAAAATGCCTACTCACGCACCACAGCAAGCCTAAGAAATACAATTGTATGTATAATACACAGCGCTCATACAATTTCCAGCCAAGATATCTCCTAGAGATTTCCATACAAGCTTGTATGAGACCGCACCATCTGTCGTAAGACAACGCCTTCAAAAAGCGACAAATTTACACTCAATATCACTTGTAACACCATATTATTTCACAATAAGGAACCCGTGCACGCTCGCTAGGAACTTATCGAAATTGTCCTGAAAACGCATTTTATGCGGCCTCATGCCGTCGAATAACACTCCATTTGTTAACACCCCGAAGGATTCCTCTAACCTAGGTACGTTCGCGGGGTCATTGGCCGCGAACGCCTCGATCACCTGTCTAGCTAGGCCTTCTAACAACGCCGGCTTGACACACGTTAAGGCGTATATCGCCGCTCCGGCGGCTGGTATGGAATCCGGCGGTATTTCCATTTTGATTATTAACATTAGCAGTAACTCGGCTAGACTGAGTAGGGATTGGGAGTAGGGGTTGTTGTCTCCCATGTTGCGGACTTTGTTGGACAGGCCGACGATGGTGTCGCAGCATAGTGTGGACACGTCGCACGACACCGCTGTGAGACCGATGCGTAGGGCGTTGATCACCATGTTGAAGTCTTCTATCGGCAGATTTGTGATCTGAAATAGTAAGGTTGTTTAATAAATATGTCATTATAGTAACAGTGTTGTATCTAGATGGAGCCACATGCCAGAATTAATGTATCTGCTTCACATGTTTAAGAATAGACTGAACAATTTCTTAAAAGAAATTGTCGACTCGATATCAAAGCACCCGCTATAAGCTCCCTTTCCATTTATTTTTATTAATTCATTCTGAAACCTACAGGTTACAATAATATATAATACTATTTAAATTTAAAATAAATATACTTCGGCACTTGTCTAATCCCAGACTAGGATTTTCTCCTGTGCTATGGAAATTAAACAAGAATAGAACCATTCACCATTATGACATCCAGACCGGGACCAAACTGTACAACTTGTACAGTTGTCTGTCCCAGATCATCATCATCATCAGGTTATTTTTGTCACTGCAGGAGTACAACCCTCTCTCATCTGCCGGAGACAGACGGAGGATTTGGCCTACACTCCCCGCGCTGGCCAGACGGGTTGGGGAGGCCTGATTGATATTTTATAATGTATTCCCTTAGTCGCTTCGTACGACATCCACGGGAAGAGTTGGAGTGGTCCTATTCTACTCTACCGGAACCACAAGGCAAATGCTCCCAGATGCTCGAGGCCAATGGCTGAGGCCACTAAACCAAAGAGGCGGTCATATAATTCGAAGTTGCAGAAGTTTCACGTCAAAAGACACTATCAGAGCTTTTAATTTACCTGATCCGAGCCAGTAGCGTCCAGATCCCGTATCATCCGATACGTATGTAACGCCAGTGTCGGCAGGCACAGTAGCGGCGGTGTCACCAGCGGCAGCAGCAGCCTCAGCCCCCGCGCGCACGTTTCGCCCACGCCGCGGTCCGAGCCGCATCGAGCTATGCTACATATCAGCTCCATTAACGCGCAGATATCCTGAAAATGTTACATATCTAATAAATAAAATCGTAAACTTCGCGTGTCTGTACACTGAAGATATTTGTAAAAAAAAATTTGAGTGCCTAGGATAAGTAATAAAACACATTTTTATCATTTTTGAAATTTTTGTCTGTTTATCTGTTTGTCTGTTAGTTTGTGCACGTATCACTTAAAAACTACTGAACCGATTTTGATGGACTTTTCACATAAACTACGGTTTAACTTGGAGTAACATATAGGCTTTATTTCATCGCAATCAGTTTACCCAATCAAAAGTTATGGACATTTTTAGTTTTCAAATACATTTGTAGGTAAGGTTATGCATATAACAAGCAAGTATAATTTTAATGTTCGGTACTATTCAAATTGCGACGAGTTTGGACTACATTTGGAGCTGGGAGTGGGAGAGGGAGCGGGAATGGGAGCGGAAGTGGGAAGGGGAGAGACTGCCGAGAGACTGTGCACGCGAGCGAAGCTAGTTCTAAATAAAACCTCACACTGTGCACTTCAAGACCTAAATTAAGATGGGCCCTGGAACACAGAATAAGTAATGGTATAAGTAGTAACAGAAGGCGCACTCCCCAAGAAAGATTAATAAATTTGCAAGCCAAATTGAAGGAATATTTAATATTTCTCCTGATAGTTTGTTGCAGACGCGTATACATTGTCCCGTGAACAATTTACTCACCTTACTAAGTTTTAATCGTGGTAAAATACTTTTATTTTTATTTCTTGTATCATAACTGTTATCATCATCATAATAGGCTTGAACGAGTCCACTGTTGGACATATGCCTCTCTCAAGGTGCGCCACTGAAACCGATTCTCGGCTCTTCTCATCCAGTCACTGCCAGCCGCCTTTCGCAGATCTTCGCTCCATCTAGCCATGACGCCCGTTCCACACTACGATTGCCCAGTCCCGGTCTCCACTCGAGAACTCGTTTACCCGCGTTAATCGGTTCTCCGACAGATGTGACCACCAGCCCACTGCTTCTTCAATGTACTAACTTTTTGAACTATGTCGAAGTATTTCTTCATAGATTCTTATTTCTTCGCTTAAGAAATAGTCTATTTCAACAGTTAAAAAAACGTGACCTTAAACTAGAAATAGCAAATGCTGTATGTATTTAGGAGCATGATACTTATAACTATAACAAAGGCTATGTAGAACTAACCTCATAAACTTCCTCCTCAGCGTCTTGTGGAATGGAAGATATTTTTCCAGAATTCCATCTCATGTACACTTCGAATGTCGTATTGCAAATCTCTAGGAACCTGAAATTTAACAGTGATGATTAGACAGCGAAAGCAAATAGCCGCGAGAAAGTTATTCCATGAAGAATAGAGCAAGCTAAGTTTGTGAGTTTGCTCTATCGGTCAAGTATCGGTAGTTGACCGGTAGAGCAAACTCACAAACTATATCTTGCTAAAATTGCTTGCTTTATATTTAAAATCGGTTTTAAGAAATCTTTCAAAGTCGTAATCATTTACTGCACATAAGTACACTTGGTACGTACGTAAATAAGTATTTTTACGGCTAGCGCTTTCTAGGCTTCAATGCTTGAATTACGATTACAAAGGCTTATTTAAAAATATATATATTTTTAAGATGCAGCAAAATGTACGTCGAACAGTGTAAATAAGAACAAGAGTTCCGTAAAAAAGTTTCTAGTATTCCTAAAATATCTCGGAAATTATATTTTACCTATTTTAATCTTTTTGTTCCTTTTATTATTAGTATTCTAGTTTTTATTAATCCATACAATTATGACTATATTAAATATAATCAAATTAAATTAAAATAAATTAAAACAAAAAATAATAATAAAAAAAACCTTAAAAATCCATAATTTTCCCTATATTTCAGCTTAATCGGTTGAGTAGTTTTTGAGTTACAGGCGGACAGATAGACACAAAAGTTTTGCTGTAATCCGTTTTCATGGACACAAAAAGTTTATCACACTTCTAACACACTCCGCCACAAACAATGTAAAACTTTTTTTTTTAACAATGTGATATAATACTTACTCCGATAAGTCGAGAAAGACCTAAAGGAGATTTGGAAAACAACGTTACACAGAACAGTGCCGAATAGGAAAAAAAGGAAGAGAGCCGACCACAAATGATTGGGAAAGAGGTCTAGGAGAATGAGGATGATGAACGACTATTTACCAACATAATGCACCTTACCCACAGGGGCAGGCAGAGACGATGTATCCATTTTTCGCTATCCTCACACACCTCACTAGCCTCACTCACATCCATCAACCTATTCATTTACCCCACTGCCGACCCCAGACTTTTTGAGGACGTCACCAATTTGATCCTTGAACAACAATTCCTTACTTGTTTACATTCTGCGGTTGTACTGAATGCAGCATCCTCTTGGCGCTCTTGGCGAGTAGATTCAACGCGGGCAGCACCACTCCCGGATAGTTGTGATACCTGAATATTATCCCAGGTATCTTGTCTAAGGCACCAATTAGCATCATGAATTGTTCGTCCATTGTTCCCACCTGCAATACAAATATTATGTCTGGAAGGAATCGCTTAAGCGATCAGACCACACGGATTGTACTGCAAAAACTACGTTAACAACCAATATAATTCTTTTTTGTACATAAAAGAATATTGTCATTATAGTATAGATAACTAGAACAAGTGATTCTATGTCTGCTGAACTATTGAATTGCAGCACATTCATAATTGACCGCCTCGTGGGCCTAGTGGCTTGGTCATTGGACTCGAGCACTAGAGGTCGTGGGTTCGATTTCCATTGGGATATACAGATTGTACAAGTTAGTCTCGATCTGGATGTTTGTTATATTGTAAATTGTCCAATCTTTGTCTTGCACATGTCCAGCACATGAGAAAATCCTAGTTTGGGATTAGACAAGTGTACGTATATAATTAAGTTATATTTATTTATGTCTCGCTCTAGCTTCCCGCGACTTTCCTATAATTGCGTCTCTATTTCTCACATATCGCATGTTTACCATAGATTGCCGCGGTCGGTGGTGTACTAAGGGCCTAAGGGTATCCGCTGTGACGGATTATTAAGAATAACATGGAAGGGGCGCTACGTCGCCGCACTATGTATTCTGTATGTAGCGTCTTAGTTAGAAGGAAAGAAAAACATTTATTTACTGCCATAATTGGCACATACAATATGCCATAGAAAAAAAATAACAAAACAAGAAACAGGAAAAAAATTATAATCATTACAGAATACAATTTACAAATTAAAAAAAAATAGTTAGCCTGTAGTTGAAGGTGAATACCTCATGAACGCCTTCAGTGACGCCTATAAAGCAGTCCAGGGTGTCTGCGAGGAGGTTCCTCACAGGTTCAGTGTCCGACTCCATGTTTATCAAGTTCATCAGCTTCTCTTGAAGCGCCACTGTGCTCGCTAGCAGTCGGTTTCTCACTTCACCTGTGATAATAATTTTAAAACAAATTAACATCATAATACGTGTGGTTTAAGGAACATAACATTTCAACTATTATTATTCATGATGTCGTATGAAGCGACTGCAGAGTTAAATAAGTAGCAGCATCTATTTAAAAATCTAATATAGTCGATGATACGATAGATTATGCAATAGGTTCTATGTTAAAACTGTCTTTTTTTTTCACTAAGGAAGCGTAAAATTATCTTAAACTGACATGCAATTAATTTTGTCAATAATCACAATACAGTTTTTTCATAACTAAACGCTCCTAACAACGAACCATGTTTCTAGAATATGTAGAAAATGTATGAAAATATGAAAAAAACATGTTAGATGTTTGTTGCTAGGCGCGTTTAGTCTTAAAAACTGTATTGTGATTAATTTATTGACATAGAATTACTTGCATGTGTATTTAAAATTATTTTAAGCAGCTTTTTTTTCAACAGTTATTATTTCATTTATTAATTTAAAGAGGGTTATTTCCACTAAAGAAAAATACCCTCATAGGGCTCACAGAATTTACTTAATTTCTATTTCTAATGGAAGCTAATACCATGTATAATAGACTACTAGGTAAGTAAGTATACTCATATGTAAACAGGAAACAGAAATGGTATTGTGTCATTCGTTACAATATTCTCAGACACTCATTGTAATTTCAAATGTATTGATCCTTGAAACCGAATGAGATCAGATACATAAATATCATCTTTTGTGACATTAGCTACAGATTTATCGGCACATCAAGATTTTGTATCACAGTGTCTATATCTGAATGTGAATATATTATTAAGCCATTGAATTTGCGGTAAAAGTAAACATTGTGAAGAATCTGCACATTTGAAATACCTATACCACAGATAAGTTAATAGTTACGTTCTTCGTAACAGATACACCACTTCCTGGTAAAAGGAAAATACCTACGCTTTTCATCATCTAGTCTTTCCCACTGTCAGACAGTACACGCAAAAATGTGACTAACGTGCTCGACTTAGCGTTTGTTACTACTCCGTACACCGCGCGGTATGTGGGCGGAGCGCCGCGGCGATTGAAATGCAGCACGCGTAAATGTGCCTCAAGCGCAAATGTGCTTTCGGGGGTCACCCGTTCATCAGTTACCCATAAGTTCCAACAACTTGTTCCACAACTTTTTTGAAACTCAAAGAAAAACAACTTTTAATAAACTTTTTCTTTGCAAACGAGCTTTTCTATCAATCTCGCCTATTTTATTGAGAAAAGCACTGTACACACCTGGGAAGGAATGACAATTGTATGACTCGTATTATGTCATCCCCCTAACTTCCCGGCCTCTGCAGTAATCTATTGACTTTGTTTTTAAAACTCCTCAATCCGACAATCATCATCATCATCATCATGTCAGCCCTTAGACGTCCACTGCTGGACATAGGCCTTCCCCAATGAACGCCACCACACCCGGTCGTCCGCCTTTCATTGCCTAGACCGCTGCCGTAGCTAGAAATAGTAGGGCTGCCGGGAACTGAGGGCCGCGGCTTCTGTTTACTGTTCATCGGGGAGGCTTGCCCGTAATGATGATGATGATGATTCCGTCAATAAACTTTCCAAATTTCCAACTCACCCTCAGCGTAAGTAGCGGCTATAGCGAAGGCCCTGTGTAGCTCCTTGCGCAGCTCGCCCGGCAGGTTGCTGCCGGCCGCCTCCCACGCCACCAGCGCGAGGAACTCTTCGCAATTGGCCAGCGGATTCTCTCTGAAAATTAAATACTAAGTGTACCATCATAATTAGCCGAAATACGTCTACTGCTGAACATAAGCCTCCCCGATATAAAGCCACTTTTGGTGGTCTGTCCTTTGGGAGATTTGCGAGCAATCACCACGTTGGTGATCGCAGCAATTAGCTTAATATACTCAAGAGATTTGCCGTGTGATTTCCGGTAGAGTAGAATAGGACCACTCCAACTCTTCCCATGGATGTAGTAAGGGTATGACTAATACATTATAAAACATCAATCAGGCCTCCCCAACCCGTCTGGCCAGCGCGGGGAGTGTAGGCCAAATCCTCCGTCTGTCTCCGGCAGATGAGAGAGGGTAGTGCTCCTGCAGTGGAGACAAAAATAACCTGATGATGATGATGACGCAAGAGAACGCTGCTGACGTCTCTGGTGCCATTCCTTAGTCGCTTTGACGACACCTACGGGAAGATCGGGGGTGGTCCTATTCTATACTGGGAACCACGTAGTAACTACTCGGGTCAGTACTTGAAGTGCATACTTGAGTTGCGAGTGGGCCAGAGTAGTGAGCAGTTGGAGCGCCTGCGCGGCGGCGGCGGGCTGCGCGGCCAGGTGGCGCAGGCACGCGCCCGCGCGCGCCGCCAGCCGCGACACCACCCACGACACCCCGCGCGACCCGCGCCCGAACGCGCACTCCAGTATCGGCGACATCTGGACGTAGTTAATAATAAATAAATAAAATCTTTTTTAAAACAAACTTAGTTCGTTTTATTTAGTACCTTTTTGTACGTTTTTTTATTTTATTTTTATTTGTTTATTTATTTACTTATATTTTAGTTAGGACGTAGTAATTATAAAATTTAGTATAATGTATTGTATTATCACCAGAACGGTTTTAACTGATTTAAAATTCAGTGCGTGAAAGTTCATTGGTGAGAGTTATACTGACACATACCTGCAATAGTTGCATACCTCAGAATACATAGCGACGGAAGGAATTAAATACGAGTTGGACCATATCTTCAGCAGCCAGGACACGGTGGCCGACAGTTCTGGACTGAAGACTGACCCGAGCCCCGCTTCCAACGCGGCGCACTCCCAAGCACTAACGCGAAGAATTTCACCTATCAACCTGCGGAGGAGTACGAATAAGTACTGGAGCACTGGTGAAATCGAAAAAAAAAACGAACAACATCGCCGCCTTGTTGAGGTGCCACGATTAGCTAGGGAAATAATTGTCCACCTAATCAGAGACCTGCATGATTCGGGGATAGACGACTCCGTACAATTTTTACAAGTAGGTCCTGGTCTGAATTGTATATTTGTGAACTATCCTTGTTTGATTCCCATAGTGCAGAAGAAATTTTTTGGATTACACAATAGTATGTATTTGAAATATTTATTTTTTATATTTTTAGGTTCAGGACAGCACAATTCCTTCCTCTGTGACGCTGGTCAGCAAGATACATATATCTATAGGTGAGAGCCTCCTGCGGACAAACTTTTAAGAAGCCACTGAGTTCGTCATTCCACCTTCATTTTAGTCCTCCGAATAATGTAGTTATATGCGTTTGAAATATGTTAATGTATTTGATGAATGAATATAAAATTTATGCGCATACTTCATTGATTCAAACCGAGATATGAAATAAGACGCATTACAATGGTACAGAAATACAATTTGACTCAATACAATAGAAAAACAGATAACAAAACAACAATAGGCAGGAATACTTATCAATTTCATGGCGTTACAAATACACATGAACAAATTTGGACAATATGCAATATTTTAACTAATTAGTGTTTGTACGTGGTGCATTCTAGATATCAGCTCATGTCTCGTGACTTGGTCGTTAGATTCAAGCGCTAGAAGCCATGGGTTTTCCCACCAGGGACAGGCAAGTTTGTATAATTTGTACAAGTTGGCCCCAATCTGAATGTTTTATTTGTGAATATTAATTGTATCTTTGTCTAATTCCCATCGTACAGGAGAAAATTTCAGTTTGGGATGGGAGACAAGTGTATGTGAATGTATATATAATAACTGTGAAATTAAAAAGCCATTATGTACTTTCTACCGGGTCATGTGACATATTCTGATAAACGTTAGGCGTCTAAGATAGTTATCTGCATCATCATCAGCCTGAAAGAGGCCACTGCTGGACGTAGGCCTCTCGCAAGGTGCGCCACTGAACCCGATCCTCGGTTCTTCTCATACAGTCACTGCCAGCCGCCTTACGCAGATCGTCGCTCCACCTAGCCAGTTCTTTGTATTCAGTCACAATGATCGTTAACCATAAGCTGGCACTGTCAGAAAAAGATAAAGGTAGTTTTATGAATATGTAAAATAGGGTACTCACTTGAGAATCGGATCAACATTTTCCGTATTAGTGCTCTCTCCAACCAAATATCTGAGAGACGCGTCTATATTAGAGTTCTCGATAAGACTGTAGTGCATTATTTCCGGTGGTATCATTACAGTTTCTCCTTCAGTGCAATCGACGGCTAGGAAATGACCTGAAAGTTTTATACGAATTCTAGTACACCAGTTTGGCATCTTTTTGCCAATTTCGCGAATGTTACCAAAACCACTTTGCAGCATTATTTCGTCTCAGGACAGTATATGTAGATAGATATACATGTACAGTACAACCATGTTTATATGGCTTAACGATGTACCTGCGCAGTCGACACATTTTAGTAGCGCGGGTAACATTATTGACCAATCAGGACACTCCACGATAGCGCGATAATAATTCTGTGCCGCTATTGGTTGATTTGGCGAGTAGGGTTAACACAACAAATGCCACGCAGTGTAAAAAAGCGCATGAGTGAGATAGAGGTAACGCGGCAATCAATTTTGCACCTTTATACTATCGCGCATAGAACTGAATATAAATTTACTCAAGTATTATCGGGGACTGTTTATTCCTGCGCAAACGAGCACTGTCGACTCGACACGCATTATATTTGTGATCGATCTGTACGTTGCACTCTCGTTCGTTAGTTTTGACCACCTCCTTGGCTTAGTGACCTGGTCGTTGCGTTGGGGTCAAGTGCCGGAGGTCGTGGGTTGGATTCCTACTAGAGACAGACAAATTGGTAGATGTTCTGAGATTTATTAGGTTGGATACATAATTTTAATTGCTGACGGCAGCAGTAGATGGCGTTGCGTAGTACTCATCTGTCACTGTCAAAATCTCCAAAGGGAAAAAAGTCAATCGGTATACGGAATTATTATTTAAATAATATTATGCCCTTGCTTTTTGCATACATTGACATTTTATGATAATCAGTCAAGGTTCATTACCTTGACTGACTATTTCTTTTTATTAAACAGATACTTGATAATCGCTCTATCTTCTATACTTGTCTGATGAAAAATCCGACACCAGGTAATAAGACAAGTAAGTAAGATTTTTTTTTTGTAAATGTAAAATAACATACCAGTAATCATGAGAATCCAATGCAGATCTTCAAATAAGCTTATTAACTGTTCCCCGCCACTCACTGGCAGCTTGCCCATGTGCATGAGTTGCAACTGGCTCTCGAGTCTGTAAAGTGTTTAGGCAACCTTTTGAACTGGTTTGCTATAATTCTGTGATAATTCTACGAGTTTCTTCGCCAATTGAAGAATTAGAATTTAACAATCATAGAATTCTAGAAAACCTTGTGTACTAAATACTTGTGTATAATGTATAACGTTGGACATTTCCAAAAAGGAAGATTTTGTTCAGAATTCATTGTCTAAGTATTTAAATGGAAGGTCAAAGGTTTAAATAACAAAACAACAATTTCTAAGTTGTAATACAAAGTTCACGGCTAAAACGGTCGGTCACATTATTATGACATTGCGAGGATGCAACTTTTTTAATAAGACCTGTACAAAAAAGAGACGGACAAGAGTTATAGAGACACGTGTTTTTTTTCTCTCAAGAACATACTGACATTATGAATCCAGTTCAATGCCCCAGTAACTATACTATTATTATACTAATTATTGGGGGAAAGAATCACATGGTCTCCACAGGCAAAGTACCTGGGGGTGATTCTGGACAGGAGCTTGACCCTGAAGCCACACATAAATGAGGTAATCAACAGGACCCGCGTGGCAAGAGCCCTTCTACGCCCCGTTCTCGCATGCTCTCTGTCAACTCGTACGAAGGTCTATAAAACTATAAAACATTTCTTCGTACGAAGTTGACCTACGCCGCTCCATCGTGGTACTCACTGGTCGCGGAGTCAAACAAAAAGCGCCTTCGGTCCCAACAGAACCAAGCCCTCCGCACAATTGTAGCAGCCCTTCGCTTCGTGAGAAATGCGACGGTGGCGCGCGACTTAAAAATACAAAGCCTCGACGCCCAAATTGAACGCCTGGCCACGTCAATGTTTATTCGTCCCCCTGACAAAAGCCGTTACCCGCGCGATCTAATCCGCAACGAAGAGCAAGCAAGCCACCCACAACTTTCGACTGACACCTAGGGCGGATCGCTCTATGCGAGGACCACATAGGTGCCCAACGTACCCCAGCCAATGACACCAAAAGAACTGCACGTTGTAACGTGCAGCGGCTATACCATTGCAAGCGGCAACAGCCGCGTATCGGTTAACCCGGCCCTTATAGCCGAGGATGACATCATCATTAATTATTAAGTAATCTGTGGTTTAACTACGATCAGAATAAATTATGGTATGGGGGCCTCATCCGTAAGCAATTGACAGCCCATGCAGGGTAGAGCTGGGATAAACCTACGACGACGTGGTGCCACATCGGCCCCGCGGGTATACACACGGGCTATATCAAAGGTGCCGGTTTGCTCATGATGTTTTCCTTCACGTATTGTACACGAGAAACACTTTTTATATCATTTTTTTTTGTAAAAGTACAAAAACAATGGCAAGAAATCCCATATTCTATTTATGTAATGACATCCAAAAGTATATTGACTCTTAAGTAATGAATAAATAAAGACTCGTTACTCGCAACCAGTACTATTAATTTTATTTTATACTAGCTGTGCCCGCAGCTCCGCTCGCGTGAACTACTCACTCTCAATCCCACTTCGACTACGACTCCGATCCCGAACCTGACCCCGAAGTTCACTCCCACTCTCGCCCCCGCCACCACCTTTGCTACCGCCACACTGCCACCACCACCACCAGTACTAGCGGCGCGTGACATCGTGAATTGATCCGATCTATACAATAAAATGATTGATTACCTCTTGCTCCTATCTTGTAACAGAGTGAAAAGCACATGAGAGCAGTGCGCCGGTGCTTTCCTCGATATCGCGCCCACAGTCATCAGGATGTTGGAGTGCAGCTTCCGTTCGTCCTCCTCCATATCGTCTTTGATATCGTCTGCGCAGCCATCTTTGCTCTCTGTCCCTCTGTACATATATTTTTTTAAATTAATTTATGGACGGTGAACTGAGAAGAACTGACCACCCCATTGGATTAGTGGATTGGTCTTGTGACACGTGCGCCAGAGGTGTAAGTATTCGGTAATTTGTAGGGTCAGACGAAATGCGTGATGAACTACAATTCGGACGAATTACGTATTGAAACTACGGCTAACACATCGTTATAATTGTCCTGTGCTTGTCTAGTTCCCATAACACAGGGGAAAATCGTAGTATGAGATGAGACAAGTGCAAATGAAATATTTACAACTAGCTGTGCCCGCGGCTCCGCTCGCGTGGACTACAGGATCCGCTCCCATTCCCACTTTCGTTCCCTGTCCTACTTCCACTCAGACGTCCAGGTTAGGTCCAGATCCAGGTCCAGGTCCAGGTCCAGGTCCAGGTCCAGGTCCAGGTCCAGGTCCAGGTCCAGGTCCAGGTCCAGGTCCAGGTCCAGGTCCAGGTCCAGGTCCAGGTCCAGGTCCAGGTCCAGGTCCAGGTCCAGGTCCAGGTCCAGGTCCAGGTCCAGGTCCAGGTCCTGGTCCAGGTCCAGGTGCAGGTGCAGGTGCAGGTGCAAGTGCAGGTCCAGGTCCCTCCTCTCAAACCTCCCCTCAGCTCTCCCCTCAACCCACCCCTCAAACCTCTTTCCCTCGTCTCTCCAAATGTAGTCCTCGTAACTAATCCATCGCAATCCAAATTCCGACCAACATTACTTTGTTGCATACGTATACCACAAATTCATCGTAATCGGGTAACTCAGTCAAAAGTTCAAACACTCAAATTACACTGGTACCATACCCGCTCCCGCTACCGCTCACGAATTCAGTCGAACATTTACACCCTACTACATTCTTCGCAGTGAATGAGAGTTTTCGGAAACTATAAATTCGCATAACTTTTGATTGACTGCACCGATTGCAATGAAATAAAGCCTATATGTTACACCAAATTAAGCCCCATGTTTCTGTGAAAAGTACATCAAAGTCCGTTCAGTCGTTTTTAAGTGATGCGTGCACAAACTCACAGACAAACAGACAAACAGATAAACAGACAAACAGACAAAAATTTCAAAAATGATCGAAATGTGTTCTGTTGCTTATCCTTAGACCCCCCAATTTTTTTTTTGCAAATATCTTCAATGTACAGACACGCGAAGTTTACGATTTTATTTATAAGATGTGTTCTACAAGACGAAACGAAAAAAAGTTGTTTTGAAATGAACATACTAAAGGAGAATGACCAAAATTGTATGGGAGTTTGCCCTTGAACTTTTAACCTTGCGTCTGGATCAAATTGTCGTCACAATACAGGCAAAATACTCAGGATCATTATAAAAAGAAAATCGTTTAAATATTTAGTGGGAAAATTCAATAATCTTACTTGGAATAAAATCTTCGTTGGCGTGCAGTTTTCACAAAACCGTGGGTATATAGCCACGATTAACCGCTCCAGATATTGATGTCATAGTGTTGTTATTAGTCGACGACGGTATATTGCATTCGACACTACATTAAGCTCGTTAAAATAGATTTTGTCACCCAAATACACAATGTAAACAAACGGACCAAAACAATTGTTGAAATCATATCGGATATGACGTCACAGTACGAAACCATAGTGCATATCAATAGTGAGGTTCAACTACATCGATTTAACAAATTGAATAATCGATATTTCGGTTATGTAACAATACTTTCATAAATATCTTTTAAGAACGTTCTACGTTTAAAGTGATACACACGTGTGTATCACTTTAAATCAGTACAAATAGTGTATTTCCAGTCAGTAAATGAAAAATATGATGGGTGTATTATCGCGCTAGTAACTGAAAGGTAGTATCAAATATTGTTGACAAATATCGATTATAACTATATATCGATTTTAATTCTGCTTTCACTACTCTAGTTGAAAAGATGCCGGTCGGCCGGCGGAAATCAATCAACGTTTATATTATATGTTATTTTTAAACTCCCTATTCCATTGGCTTTAAAAAAAATTTGAAGGAATTCATAATTCAGACCAATATTTTTGGTACATGAATGGTTAAGACGCATCTTAGGCCCACTTTTGGTCATTCTCCTTTGTATATGAATATAAATAAAATAATGAATTACAATAAACATGTAATATGTTTTGTAATTCAACATTAAAATACGCCAAATTGCCGAAATGTACTTAGGACTTGTCAGTTCTCGTTCATAAGAATTTTGTGGTCTCTCAAGCATTCTTCTTTGATGTCCTTTCATGTTAATGTATCGTTATTCCACGTCCATCGACAATAAGCCCAATACACTCCTTATGCACCTAATTCTACAAACAATTCTGTTCATAATATGGAGGCAAACTGGCGGAGGAAACTGCACGCTAAATGGCCCAATCAAAGCCGCGCGTCATTATTGTTCGGAACTAAGAAGAAAGTTAGCCTTGCATGAAGCATCTTTGGGCGTATTTTGTTAGTCATGTTCGCGTCCAACTTGCGTCAAAAGTTTCAAACAAGAACTAGAAAGTTGGCTGTCTCCTGGACCTCAAGTGCTCGCGTCACGAGGTCAATATTTTTTTAAGTTTGAGCATCATCGTTTTCATTCTCATTTTTATGTCAAGTCAAATTTGCAAGGTAAAAATGGGCCCTTCGTTGAACAAGTAATGGTACATTTGAAATTGTGAAAATATGACATAAGGTACACTATTAAAACTAAAATTAAAACACTAGGTAATTTTTTTTACTAAAAAACAAACCGTGTCCCATCTGGCGGCGCCAATCTGCACTGTAGATAGGTATTAAATATTTCTATACAAGGATTGATTAGTGTCTCAGACGAATATCCATCCGTATCATGAACTAAAGAGCTCCAAGTGTGAAGGAACTTGTTCAATGATTCTCTCCATACTGTGTCGTCGTTTACCTAGAAGTAAATTAAATATAATTAAACAATTAGGTCAGATGATCCAAGGATCTGAAAAAGAGGAGCAGGTATGGTGACGCTCAATGGGGAGGTCCAGTAATAGAGGACAGTAGGCTGCGATGATAACTAAATTTATAATGGTTATTAAATGTAAATGTATGTGTTGTTTTGCTTGTTGTAGATATCGTGACAATGCAAACATCCAGAAATCTCTTAAATTTTTTTATTGTTAGAATTTGATTAATTAATTAACCCACTTTTCCACTACATACAATAGGCGGACATACTGTGCCTTATATACCCATAACAAAGGTCAAAAAATAAAAAATATATAAATATATTGTAGAAAGTAACAAAGAAAAATACTCACACTTTCTTCAATAACAGAGCCTCTAATGCAATGACATGTTAATGTTGTTAGATTTTGTAGAAAGGCAGGCGGAGTTGCTGCTATCATGGATGGCGAAAAGAACTGTACCAACTTCCGATAGATATCTGATATGCTCAGCATTTCCCTTTCAACTGGCTGTATGTATGCCATCATATTTAAGAAACTATTTACATAGTTTTCTAGATATTGCTGTTTTAAGTTGCTGGCTGATACAACCACACCACATAAACTAGCCAGTTGCACCAAACATGTCAATGATGGACTAGCTAATTCTGGATTTGATCTCACATACATATGTATCTCAAAAAATAATGATATAAGCTCTGGTTGCATGATAGTGTCTCTCCAATTCAAGCTTAATCGTAATGCTGGGGTGTCACTTTCAAATATTGCTTCAAAAGCACCAATCAATCTTTTGGATAGCAAGGGTGAGACATGACTCCAACATAACACAGTTTCGACAATAGTCAGGAGCTGCTTGGTCAATAAAGCCTGTTCTCCTTCGGGACGGTGACCAGAACGGATGATCTGCTCCAAAACTCCAACAGTAAATCGAAAAATCCTCTTTAAATCTAAGGCTTCAAATGATTTCTTTAATCGAAAGTGCACTTCCCATATCATTCCAACATCAGCGGATTTAACAGTGATTGCATACTCTTGCATGATTGAAAGTATTAAGGAACATGCTAATTTCTGCTGGCTTATAGGTGAGCTGAGAATTATTTTTTCTAATTCACCAAGTAACGCTTTTCTTTCACGCCCACCATCGTCTATGCTACCTCTCTTTATTATAATGGCAATAGTCTGTAAAAAATCGCAATTTTCAAACTATGATAAAAAGGAAAAAATTCAAAAAAATATCTAGTGCCTTTCCTATTCATAAATAAGTTAATTAATTGAGATAAAGCACTATTGTCCAGCAAGTAGAAGAAATGTTAATATTTATTAATGATAAGTATATAAATAATAACATTCAGTCAGGCTAGGATTTTCTCCTGTGCTATGGAAATTAAGCAAGGGTAGGACAATTCACAAATATAACATCCAAACCAGGGCAACTTGTACAAAGTTGTGTGTCCTCAGTAGGAGTCAAACCCAAAACCTCTGGCTCAGTAGTGTAGTTTAAGAACCAGTTAGTAACCTAGGCTTCTTTTTAGCATGGGAAAAATAAATACTTACTGCAGTAATTTTTAATAGAAAGATCAGTTACCAGATATTTTAAAAGAATCAGTTAGGCTATGCTAAAGCTAAATTTGCTATGAAAAGGACACAGTTTATTGGGCACTTCAGTCCAATGACCAAGCCACTAGGGCAACGAGGCAGTCAAATTTATGTAATGGCAAATTACCTGTAAGAGTTTCTCTCTCAGAAATGGTGGGCTATCTTTCCTCAAAAGGTAATTAAGTAAATACTCCCTAAGTGAAGATATATCACTTTCAGACAGCAAACTCCACTCTCTAATAAGTGCTGCCTTCATCAAGCCAGCGGCTTCAAAAAGCACATATTCTGAAGTTGACTTTTCTAAGATTTCTCTGCACAATTGGTAGGGGTTTTTAGTGCTGCGAAATTCTAAGAACACGCTCTCTGCTTGATGCCGTTGATCTGAATTCACCATGGTAGGCGGTGCCTATGGAAACATGGCATTTTTATATAAAAAAAAATACAGTGTTATGTAAAGTTTTCAATGTATTAATTTAAGTTATATTCTTATTTAATCAAAGCATTTTTGACAAGTTTTAGGCTTACCAACAATACATGAGAAGCTGCTTCCAGTGTTTGTATCGCGGAGATATCCATGATTTCCAGCTTTGCCAGAGCAAAGTACAGAAGAAAGATGAATGAGAAACGATACAGTCACAATTTCAGGATCGTCTAATAAGTATAACTGATTTAAAAGTCACATAATGATTGATGAATTAGCCAAAATATCACGAATTTTCTCAACAATTTCACGACTCCCATATCGATGACAACCAAATCCAACACAGATTATAAAATCTTATAGAAATTACAGATGATTTGTAATTTCGGTGACAATAGCAACATTACACTGAAAACGGCAAAATATGTCAACTTTAACGCAATGTCATAAGGTTTAGTTTAGTTTCCAAAACATATGTGGTATTGCTAACAACGAAAAATAAAGGTGTGTTAATATCAAATTATAACCGCGCGCATTTATAAAATTTGATGAAAATCAAACCCAGTGGGAGGAGTGCTCTAGCCTCACAGTCGTGAGGTCGAGGTTCAACCCGCTGCTGCTTGACTTCTGGTATTTCAGAATGTCTACACCCGGACCTATTTCACCATTCAGTCTTAAGCGGACACCTTTTTCATATCGTCTTGACACTTTACAGTATTTGTACGATAGACGTCCACTGCTGGACATAGGCCTTCCACAATGAATGCCACCACACCCGGTCCTCCGCATTCTGCCGCTTCCGGCCATCTTCTTTAGTTCGTCGGTCTATCTGGCACCGGCGTCCCACCTGCCTGCGCGTGCCGATCCGCGGTCTCCACTCCAGAACTCGGCTGCCTCAACGGCCGTCGATTCTGCGACAGATGTGGCCCGCGCACTGCCACTTCAGCTTACTTATCCTTTCTACTATGTAGGTTATCACCTTCTTCGTCGGATTTCCTCATTACGAAACATATCCTTCAAAGAAACCCCGAGCATAACCCTCTCTCGCCCTCGCTGACCGACTTGAGACTTATGGATCAGGCCCACGGTCACGTCAGTGTCCACGTTTCTGCATAGTAGGCCACGACAGGCAGGACGCACTGTTGAAAGACTTGTCTCTAAGCGGCGGAAGGGGATTAACGCTTAAGTAATTTTCAACTTTATTTAGTTCTGTAGTGCACGCGAGCGGAACCGCGGACATAATAAATTCAAATTCGCATATCGTCACGTACTCGTCGTGCGCTGTCCCTGCCACTCCAGAAATCGGTTGCCTGCCATAGATGTATCAATCATAATATATTTATCATCGTACATTGGTACGTTGAAGTGGCAGTGGGCTTGTCACATATGTCTTAGAACCGATTACCGTTGGGGTAAACGAGGTCTCGAGTCGAGACCACGACTGGGCAGGCGTAATCTGGGATGCCCCTTGGCTAGATGGAGTGACGATCTGTGTAGGGCGGCTGGTAATGACTGGATGAGAAGAGCCGAGGATCGGGTCAGTAGCGCGCATTGGAAGATGCCTATGGATTTTTGCAGGCTGGTGATGATAACACTTTTATGTCAAAACCAACGTATTTAGTTTCGCATTTATTTGTTCCCCTGTTCTCTTCGACCTCATTGACACGGCCACGTGAACTTGAGATTCATGTTAAAGCATCTTAATCCGGTTTTAGGCGATTCTTGAGACGCTGCGTCACATAAGCGCTAAACGTCCGCGGTGTTTCAATTAGGTGGCAAGGCTCTTTTTGACCACACCAAACCCCCAATACTTTTTTCTACACTTCCATTTGCTAGAGGGAAAGTGGGAGTTGAAGAGGAATGGTCCTTCGAACCGGACAACTTATGAATAAATTCAAGAGAAAAAGTTTTTTTTCAAAATTTAATTTTATGACGTGATGGTGGGCAAATGAAAGTGCGGTTGCCATAAAAAAATATACCTCAAGCCGCTACCGTAGGTAACTTATGTTAATTAGTTTAAAACTGGTTTCTTGTCTGCACACAAATCTCTAAGCCAAAACCAGTTCATTGGACTCCTCTTCAATAACTCGTAGCCTCCTCTCTAATATATGTCTGTTCAATCTATGCATACATAAGAATTTTCCATTTAGGAACAACACTGGTATTTCGTATCTGTACAATCTGAGCCATCTTAAATTTTCTTTTTGTGTAATGTCCACCTTTTTAATTATTATTCTGTCTTGGTATGGCTCTAATTCTTCCATTATAATATCACATAGGGGGCATGGGTCTTTTGTGTAGAATGTTAGCACTGGCCTTCCATTTATTGATTCCGATCTGGAAAAAGTTGTCCCAATTAAAGAACGGAGAGAGAAAAACAAATATTTCGAAAACAATATGCTGATTTATTTTCAAATCATTCGTACATAAATATAAAATAAAACACAAACATAAACCTTGAAAATGCGTATTTACATAACATTAAATGCATATAAAATTGAAAAACTCTATGTATAACAATACTTATTTTTATCCTTAAAATTATGGAATCAAGGAACATTCTTGTTCACTTTTACAGTTATAGACAGCAAACTATTTTAATTAGAAGGCACAAGTAGACATTATAACAACAGTAAAAAAATGTTACCACAATATCCCTTCACTCACAATAATAAAAACTAATTTCGTCTTTTTAAATTCTTAATTTTTTTATATGACAACATATTTATGATTATTTTTACAAGTAAAGGGATGTTATATAAATTCACTGACAACCAAACCTACTTACAATTTTTCAATCATAATCGAAGAGGCACCACCACCACCATTACAGATAGAAGCTACACCTTTCTCTCCTTTTTTCAGAGCATGGCACAAATGTACAACAAGTCTTGCTCCGGACATGCCAATGGGATGGCCGAGACTAACTGCTCCTCCATGTATGTTAACCTTTGCTGGATCAAGCTCTAAGATTATTTGATTAGCAACAGCAACCACACTGAATGCCTCATTGATCTCCCAGAGAGCTACATCATCTTTCTTAACACCAGTTTTCTCCAATAGTTTAGGAATAGCAACAGCTGGTGCAATAGGGAAGTCAATAGGATCACATTCTCCATCAGCATAGCCAACAACACGAGCAAGAGGCTTGACATTTAATCTCTGAGCTGTGTCTGCTGTCATCAAGACTAATGCTGCAGCCCCATCATTTAATGTGGATGCATTGCCTGCTGTCACTGTTCCATTATCCTTTTGGAAAACCGTTGCTAACTTATTGAACTTCTCAAAATTGACCCTTTTATATTCTTCATCTTCAGCAAATACTATGGGCGGAGCTCCTCTTTTCTGTGGTATGGAGACTGGTACTAATTCATCAGCGAATGCTTTGGATTCATAAGCAGCTGCACTTCGTTTATAGCTAGAAACAGCATAATCATCTTGCTGTTGCCTTGAGATTTCCATCTTCTTCGCGGTGTTCTCAGCACAGTTTCCCATGTGGAATTTATTGTAAACATCAGTGAGGCCATCAAAGACTATACCATCAACCAGTTGCATACCACCATATGTAGTTTCACCTCTCTTCAAATAGAAAGGTACATTGGACATAGATTCCATGCCACCAGCTAGTATAACATCTTGGGCACCAGTTTGTAGGCCTTGAGTGGCCAGCATTACAGACTTCATGCCAGATGCACACACTTTGTTCACAGTTGTGCAGATTGTGCTTTTTGGAAGGCCAGAGAATATGACCGCCTGTCTTGCTGGAGCCTGACCCAGATACGCTGAGCAAACATTCCCAATGTAGACCTGAGAATTGAAATAAAATCGATTAAATTGTTATATTTGGTGCCCAATATAAATTAAAGAAGATAATCAATTTGAAATTGATCTGAAATATTTTTTATGTGAAAATAAAAAGGTAAAAATAAATTAAATATATTTATAACTTTAGGGGGTTAAATTTTGACCACTACAATATATAAATTTAGCACTAATATAATATAGTCAAATTGCCCTAGAAATGTAAAATCCAACTCAGGTGATATCAACTGCTCAGGTGACTTAGTAAATCTTAAATATTTTATCTTATCAGACAAATGATGTTATGTATGAAGTTATTTGAAAGTTATATATCAAATTGTCAAAATTAGAAAACAAATGACTACAAAACCAATGTGGTAAGTACAACACATAACTGTACTATCCAACTGTACTAAATGACTGCATAAATTGGAACAAATAACTGTCAATTGGAGGAGAAAGTAACAAATAACCTCTTTTATTTCTTCTTTAGGAATTCCAGCTCGTTCTATGGCTGCTTTGACAGCTACGGCGCCAAGTTCTGGAGCCGAGAGACTCGCCAGGCTACCCCTGAAGGATCCAATAGGAGTCCTCACTGCTGAAGCTATGACAACCTCGTTGAGGGAAACTTTTGAGGAGTACGCCGCCGCCATCGCTTTTAAAAGCTATCAAACAAAAATTACAGTAAAATAAAAATCTAATAGGCAAGTTTTTGGTTAAATTGCATATGATTTTATGAGTTCAATCTACTGAACCTACTGGCAAGGCAAGTGGAATACGACTGACTGACAGAAACACAATGTTTTAAGAAACACGAACCTTATTAGCTGACTGCATTCTGATGCTAATTACTTTACTTCCTTTCAGGAAAATCATGATTTTAATATGCTCAAAGCGAAACTATATACAAGCTCTACACTACAACAGTAAATGAATAGACTGAAATGAAGTAATAGGTGATTATTATCGCACGAATTAAAGAAAACATTTACATAAATTTATCTTCCCAGATTACACTTATATAGTGAGATTATAAACCTTAATAAGAGTACAAATAAGGTTCAATTATGCATGCTAATGTCTTTTATTGTTGTAAGAACCTTTGACCTTAGACTTTCTTACGCGATTTTGTACAGCTTTAAGAATATGATATGAAATGGGGCTCTACGGAATTACATCTTTTGTCTCTATTTCACAAATGATGTATACGCTTGTCCGTAAATAAGAACCATACCTAACCACGGTGATTGGTTGTTTTTTGAGAATGAATGGATTGAGCCAGTTGAAGCAATTTGTTGACATTGTTATCCAATGTTGCCCCTGTTAGGTGCTTACCTAGTCAAATGGGATATTAGAAATTGCACAGGTGTTCTTGTGTTAAAAACCTCTCATTTCTCAATGTTTGTTTTTGCTTTGTTTTATTGGAATTTGGATAGAATTGACACTTTAACTTATTGATGTTAATAAAAATACCATTGTTTTATTTTGATATAAATATGTATGAAACATATCCCAAAAAAATTTTTTTTCGAATCCACACACCGTGGATATTTTTCCATTGTATTTGTATTCACACTACATAACAAAGAATAACAAAATAGTATATATTGTTATGGTGTGGAAATCTGTGAGCCGGTACGGAGCATGCAGTTTCAGAACTAAACAACTATTAAATACATATTTTCCGCAACTAATAAAAATTCCATTCCACTCTTTCTGCTGAGTCAATTAAGAATATAGCGTAACAATTTTTATTTAATTGGGAAACCATAACGGCGCCGGCGATACAGAGTTGTATTATATATTAATGTTTAACTTATGATATTTTTCCTAGTTAAGTATAGGATCAAAAAAATATTCATATAATCTTCCACTTGACTGTCAGGGTAAAAAAATTCTACGACAGTAGCACCAGGTGTCTTCTCCGGACTGCACCTCAGGTAGACGTTCCATTCCGTTCTGTACTTACGTTATCGTCTTCGTTGTAGCTGTCAGGAATCGGAGCAATTGTGTGACTTGCTCCTTTTGTGTCTGATGGACTAGAAGGAACTTCTGGAACTCATCATCATTTATTTTAACTCGATACACAGTGTATAGGTTCGAGTCAGTTGTATTAATAATGAAAACACATTTTAAATAATTAAGAACAAAAGTACCTAATATACAAGATTTATATACTCAAATACATCACTCGAATTTTGCCTCTCATATTGCTTAAAGGTGATCGAACAAAACGGGTAAACGTCGAGTCTTGCTACCAACACTCATTTCATTCGTTCTTTTCACACTTTGAAATGTCAATGTCATAGCATTTCGTTCGTTCATTTCATTGCTTGCCGAAGGCTTGCCGAGATTCTAAGTTTTTTTCTATAACATCACGCACCTATCAAATCATCACATCACAAAACAAATGATGCCAATCAAACCGAATTAAAGAAATTGAGTGATACAAAACAAATTAAGTTAATCAGTGCGTGACAACTGTTTCGGCTCACATTCTGGTGTGTTCAGGAAATCAGGTTGGTACTTTTGTAATACACTAATGTACACAAAATCTTGCTGGTGACTAAGTATTAACTGAAATCGTCTCCACATCAATTCTTCACCCATCATAGTATCCTTGGAAATGATAACTTTTTCTTAATACCAAGTGCCTTATAGCCTTTCTCCTATTTTCCTTGGCTGAAAAGTAACTTCACACGCACTAGAGACAGGACCTATTATATGTAAATTCATAATTACTAATAGTAATGCCTGTAGGTACGTAGGCAATTATAGGAAGTACATTTATTGTAGGTAGGTAGGTATCAAATTTTTTTTATGAAATTTTGTGTGTGTTCAGTACATGTGTAGTGATGTGGTGGCGCGCAGGTATTTAAAGACCGACTGATAATGATAAACTGAATAATAATAATAAATATTTCATGTGACATGTATGCTATAGGTAAATACAATAGTCTCATCCTAATCAAAGATTTTCTTCTGTGCTATAGGAGTTAGATAAGGATAGGACTATGTGAATACACACTGGGACCTGTTCACAAGTTATTCCCTGTCCCCAATAGGAAACGAACCCACAACACCTAGCACTCCAGTCCAATGACTAAGTAAACTAATTGATGATTGCATGTATGAGTAATACTGATGCACTTATTTAAAAGATGGGAATTAATATTATTTATCATTCAATCAAATGCTCAAAGTCATTGCAATTTATACATTATTACTATAAAATATTAAGTTAAGTTTCCGGTTGTCAAACTGTTAATTTAGTCGATGTCTATTATCTAATTCCATGTATGATACAGCTTCGAAGGCTATTTTTATTTTATTTTATTGCTATAAAATATAAGGAATGTTAGTGTATAATAAACTGATTGCGCAGCTGTACCAGGCTATCCCTACTGGTGAGGATAGTATAAGCTTGATTAAGATTTGATACTCATACAGTTAATGTTCTAGTACACTAGGCAAATGTTTCAATGGATTGTCGAAATACTAGGAACCATTAACTTCTCTTCGTTGCAAGGATAGTTATGTAGAATTAAAATATGTTACAATAATGAATGTACATGTCAAAATAAAAAGTATAACTTATTTGTCTACAAAAAAAATTTCAAACAATTGATTTAAGTATTGATATCCACTGAATGGTCAACACTTTGGCATTACATCTCAGTGCCTTCAAAGAATGCAGTTTTGACCATCATCTAATTTTAAGATTATCTGGAAAAATAAAAACAAAAATATGTGAAATCGTGGTTTGTTTCATATGTTTTTTTTTAGAAATTCATCAAAAAGAATAAACTGATCTATGAACAGTGTCCTTTTTATAGCAAAACCTTTAGAATAGCTTAACTTTTTCTTTTAAAATATTTTGTATGATCTTTCTTTAAAAAATCCTGCAGTAAGTTTTATTTTTTCTATGCTTAAATGTAGAGGTTACTCTGGCTCTCGAGCTACCTCATAATGGAGTTTCATTAGTTTTTTAGATAAATTTGTGGATTTGTACAATTGGAGTAAATCAGTATGAAAAAAAAAAGTTTTTTTATTTACTTTTTAATAGTTTGGTTCTGGCTTTTTAAAAAAAATATAATATTAATTGGGATTGGTGTAGATAATCCAGATTTGGAATTATCTTATCTTTACTATGTTATTGTGTAATAAATGTTATGCAACATCTAAGTGTGTGTTTTATCAGTAGTCACACAATCGCAGCTGTAATAAATTGATTGTGCAATATTGTTTAATATTTCTTAATGATTTTTGGTAAACCACACACTAAATATGCACACTACTAACCAGGAATACATACTTTGTTGAAATTCATACTTAAATCAAAATAAATGTAGTACAATTACAATTTAGACCACATTTATCAGATTCCACATTCAAAATAAAAAAATATATATTTTAGTGTTTAAATGCACTAATAGATGTATAATACAACTCTTTACTGCATACAATCGAATTTAATGTAATATTTGAACAATTTCCAAACACAGTCATAGGGTCATTTAGACCTTAAAGCAACATGTAGGGGAGGTGCTATACTCAGTTCCCCTCAGCCAAAGGTACAGTTACATTCCGAACTAAGTGACCAGCCCTATCACCTTATCGAATGAATAAAATAAAAACCTTTGGTCCTTTATCATAGAGCACCAACTACAAAACCATTTGATCATGTATAGGATAGGTAATTGTTTGATTTATTATGTATTTGCTTCGTGTTGCATGCGTCAATATCCCCACGAATAATCCCAATTTGCATCTGAGGAAATCGCTATGGCGTATCTCATCCTGGTCGAGCTGCGAGCTCATAATATGACTGCAAAAACTTGTCCTAAATCAAAGTATTAAATTTTTTAGATGCTCACTACTTCAGTGCATGTTTAATTAAATGTTTTCTTGTATGTAATTTTATGTAAATAGTGTTATGTCTGATTCATAATTTAAATTAATGCATTTGTTACACTTCTTATGTGCTATATTGCTATGAATAATGTATGACAGACAAACTACAAAGCAAGTCAGGCTTCTTATGTCATACATAATAGTTTAATGTACATCTGTTTTAACATAATCATTTAATCTAAACATATTTTACAGATAAAAAGTCAAATTCATAACCATATTTAGCTACACCTGGTCGACCTAGTGGTACGAGTGTCTGCCTCTGTTGCCTTGGGTCATATGTTCGATTTACATTATGGACAGCCACTTTTGTACTTTTTGCACAAGTTGGTGGTGTTGCAGATAAAATCGGAATCCATTTCTAAACAGTACACTAAATCCTTATTTATAAAACTGTAATATGTTGTTATAATTCATCATATTCAAAGCACCTACAGCCTTCAGTACAAGTAACAGTATATTGTTCATAGACTTGGCGTTAAAGTGTTAATGTGTCTGTTTCATACGATGGTGCACTAATTAGGTACACTTATTAGTACGCTAATTCATATGTAAATATGTACTCCGTACACAAACATCGTCCACAATGTACAAGCTGTGGAAAATTGTCACTTCAAAATATTGTGCGTAATTTTTTTCCCTGTGTATTATTTGTTTCACCGAAAGTGAAATTAGAAACTGTGGTTTGTTGCAGGGTTGGCACCAAAAAGAGCGGGCTATGAGTTGGGCCATGCGATAAAAATGGAAGTGGTCAACACAGAGGGTCGGTATGAGCAGCAGGAGAGCGTGCCAGGCAGTAGCGCCGATAGTGACGCCTCCAGCAGCGCCTTCGAGAACGACAGCAGCGAACAGTTGAGCGAAGACATCGACCACACTGACGACGAAGATGATCTCAGAGAGGATCTGCAGAAAACCATTCCAGAGTGCTACAAATCCGACTCAAACTTCACATCACACACATCCAGTGACATCACAAACGATGAAGACTTTCAAGCGACAGCTCTATGCCAATTTATGGATATATTGAATGACCTAGACGAGGTTTTAGACAAGTCTTTACTGGCCTGCCTTAATGACAATACGAAAACATTTGACAGTGATGAAGAGGATCTCATATGTAAGATTAAAGAGTGTATTGGTGATTCAGAACCATCAGATCGATCTGAGGCTTCTATAGATGATAATACTCAAGTAATGTGTGCCATACAGGCTTCAATACCAGTAATGGCAGAAGACATCTCAATGACAGCTCCTGAGCGGCCTTCTTTGATCCTAGGCCGTTCAAAAAGCTTCTCAGACCTATCCGCCAGTCAAAGGCAGACAGTTTCCCTAGAAAGAGCCAGCACAACTCACGATAACCTACGCAATTCTATGAGAAGATTGGATCCAATAGTACTACCAGCGATTTCAACGCAAGAACCTTTGACTTTACCAGTTATATTGTTTCTGGAACATCACGTTAATATGAGGCCGACGAGTGCTCCAATACAGCTGCAAGTTACTGCTGCTAATCTGAGTAGTGATGGGACGTCGGGGCCTCTTATCGTGGGTCGGAGGGCGTTGCTAATGAATCGAGCCTTGTCGTTGCCTTCGCCCGTGGATAGTGACGTCACAGGAGACTGGACGGGCCGGAATACTGCCCGAAGTACCGCCAGAAGCTCAAGTTCCAGCTCCTCGAATGAATCTCTGGCGGGAATTATTGCCGCAAATCAAACTGCTACTGGTGCCACTGAAGAGAGGTATGTAAAGATAGTTTATATTTACAATTTAGCCAATTCGGATGAATCATAAAATTAAAAGTCTTTAGGACTCCCCGCGGAGGCGCTGCGACCTAATTTTAACCTTCATGAGTCGTAGTCTAGTCAGTATTATTTAGTTTGTGAAATTTGGTCAAGTTATTTGCCTGACGACCTATTTTAACTAACGAGGTGTTGTGCATATCGAAGAAGGAAGGTACTTGTTCTGGATGTACTGTGTCACAGGCAGGTCGTGAATGAAAGATGCCAGTTGGTAGAGAAGTTTTCTATTAAGGCTTGTTACTTGTCTGGAGATCAGTTGTGGAATGAATTTTTCCCCGAATGGCCCTCTATTTATATTATTTCTTACGTTGCTTCTCTTGGGTAAAACATAGAGAGCAGGAATTAATTTTGTCCAATAGGGAGCGAGCAGCGTCGGAATTGATCCCCCCGAGAGGAGCAATACCGACACGAGAGCCGCTTTGCCTTTTTCGAGGCCCCCTACTGGAGCAATACCGTGGAGAGAGCCACCCGGTTACTTTTCATTTTAATTCCAATTAAACTTATGCTAATTAATTATTACAATAAACTTAAATACTATTTCCGTCGTGAACATTCTCCCGCCGTCGCTATTCTGCGATTCCACTGGTAGGTAGCACGACGATCTTCTTGGTGGGGCGCCGCAGGGTGTGACCGTTACTTGTCGTCACATCGACGACCCGTACTTCGCCGTCCTTGCCAGGGAAGACCTTCGTTACTCGTCCTCTAGGCCATGTGTTGCGGGGCAAGTTGGAGTCGCAGATGATGACGATGTCTCCGACGACTGGGCTGACTCCGCTGCTGTGTGGCTCCCGCCGGTGTTGGAGTAAAGGCATGTACTCCTTCACCCATCGTTCCCAGAAAATATCGGCGAGTCGCTGGGCGCGCTTCCAATGTTGGCGCGCGGTGAGGTCTGTCTCCTCGAAGGTGCCGGGTGCTGGGACGTGGCAGTTGGGGCCAATCAGTATCATATTTGGGGTCAGCGCCGGAGGGTCTTCTGGTGACACCGCCACATGCGTCAGGGGGCGAGAATTGACTGTCATCTCCACCTCGGCGAGCAGCGTCGTTAAAGTCTCGTCACTGGGGTACTTCTCTTGAAGTGTGGTCCGCAAAGCCTCTTTTACGGTGCGCACCATCCTTTCCCACGCCCCGGCCATGAAGGGTGCGGCGGGGGGTAGGAAGCGCCAGATTATGTGGCGGTTGATCGCCTCCTCTTCCATGGCTTGCAGCGCGGACTGGGTGAGCTCTCGATCAGCTGACCGGAAGCAGGTTGCGTTGTCGCTCCAGAGCTCGGTCGGGCAGCCGCGTCGCGAGATGAATCGACGAAGGGCGCATATAGCGGAGTCGGTGCTGAGGGAGGCTGCCACTTCCAGATGTACAGCCCGAGACGTCATGCAGGTAAACAGCGCGACATATCTTTTTTCTCTGTGGCGGCCCACTGTCACTTCTAGGGGACCGAAGTAGTCTAGCCCTGTATAGGAGAAGGGCCGGACGTGGTGAGCGAGTCGCGCTGCTGGGAGATCACCTGTGGTGGGACTTGCAGGCTTCGCCTTCTTTAATCTGCAGGTGGGGCAGTTCTTGATTGTGTTCTTGACTGCTGGCCGTATCTTCATGATATACATGCGTTGCCTTAATTCGTTAACTGTTATCTCTGTCCCGCCGTGATGTAATTTTTCGTGCACGTGTTGTATGTACAGTCTCGTGTACATATGTTTGCCATGTAGTACTGCAGGACTCGCTGTTTCTTCATGTAGCGCGTCGGCCGCCGATATTCTCCCACGAAGACGTATTATGCCGTTGCTGTCGATGTAGGTACTTAGAGCTGCTAGGCGGTCACTACTGTCGGGTTTCTCTCTTCTACTAATGCGCTCTCTCTCTTTAGCGTAGCATTCTTCCTGAGAGGCGCGTATCCACAGCCGCTCGGCCGCGAGAAGGTAGTATGCTTGTAGTCCGACGTAGCTGCGTGTCCGCTCGCTGCTTTTAGGCGCAACGGCCAGCTTGAGTTTCTGTCTGCGTGGCGCAGGTTTTTTCCAGTCGCAGTCTTCTGTGGGGTTTCTCAAGGTGCGTTTTCGACGTGCGGCTGCTACTGTGTCTTTCCGAGTTCGACACAAATCGATAAACTGGAGTACTCTTGCTGTTACACGTATTAGGCGTGTCCATTTGGAGAAACGTTCTATGGCGGGTAAGTGGGCGTGTCCTCGTTCTTGTGTGGCGCAGCACTTTTCTTTCTCCTCACCCGTCTCGATGACTTCGACTTTTCTTTCTGTGGGCCATGAGTCCTCCGGTTGATAGAGAAACTCTGGTCCGTTGTACCATCTGTGGTTCATATCGAAGTCGCTAGGTGTCGCTCGGGTTGCGTCGTCGGCCACGTTTTTCTCTGATGGGACCCACTTCCACTCGTTCTTCTTGCTCGAGTCTTCAATTTCAGCGAGGCGATGGGCCACGAACGTCTTGTATGCTCGCGGCTCTCCTCGTATCCAGGCTAATGCAGTGCGCGAGTCACTCCAGTATGTCTTGCCCGCAATCTCGAAGTCGTGTTCTTCCGCTACTGTTCTTGCCAAGCGTACCCCGAGTACCGCGGCTTGTAATTCTAGCCTTGGTATCGATATGGGCTTAGTAGGCGTAACACGACTCTTCGCTGCTGCCAGGGCGACGCGCACTGAGCCGTCGGCGTGCTTAGTTCTCCAGTAAACTGCCGCCGCGTAGGCTTCTTCGCTCGAGTCGACGAACGTGTGCAGTTCGTAGGTGGCTGCCGGCTCGTAATCATAGCAGCGAGGGATTCGTATTTGTTCTAGCGCTCGCAGTTGTTGTAGCCAATCGCTCCATCTTTCTTGTAGCTCCTCAGGTATCGGTTCGTCCCAGTCGGTCTTGAAGCGCCAGGTGTCTTGTAGGATGCGTTTCGCTGGCGTGGTCACTGGTGAGATGAGCCCGAGTGGGTCGAATATCGACATGATAATGCTGAGTGCTTCTCTCTTGGTCGGTGGGCGTAGATCGTCCAGTAGCTCGGGCGTAGCTTTCGCCTTATTCAGACGAAAACTTATGCAGTCTTCTTCTGTGTTCCATTGTAGGCCGAGTGCTTTTTCTATGTGACTCCCGCCGATAGCGACCGTAGTTGAAGTGGAACTCGCGATGTATGTGCGCGCAATTTCTTCATTGTTAGTAGCCCAGCCGCGTAGTTCGAAACCTGCTTGTTTGTGGATGTAGTCGACTGTCTTTGATGTCTCTATAGCTTCCTCCGAGGTAGGGAAGCTCTGGAGGTAGTCGTCCATGTAGTGGTTTCGTTTTATTGCTCTGGCGGCGTCTGGGTATTTGTCTTCGAAGTCACTGGCATTTCTGTTTTTGATGTACAGGGCGGTGCATGGTGATGAGGATGCACCGAATATGACTGAGGTCATCCTGTATTCTTCTGGCTCTCCCTCCCGCCGGTCGCCTCTCCATAAGAAGCGTAGTGCATCTCTATCCTCTTCACGAATCTTGATCTGCATGAACATTTCCTTGATGTCAGCTGATACTGCCACTGCCTGTTGTCGGAACCTCATTACTACACCAGGCAGTGACTGTAGGAGGTCAGGGCCGGGTAGCAACAGGTCGTTAAGGCTGACACCATGTGACTTGGCTGCAGCGTCATGGACCAGTCTTATTTTTGATTTCTCTGGACTGACGACAGCAAAGTGCGGCAGGTACCAAGTCTTGTGGTCAGATGGCGCTGTGACTTTCTCGGCGTAGTTGGACTTCAGTAGATTCTCAACTCGTTCTTTGTACTTCGTTTTGAGGTCTGGATTGCGGTCTAGCTTCTTCTCTAATGTATGGAGTCTTCGTAAGGCGTCCGGGCGATTGTTAGGTATCTTTATGTTATCTTCTCGCCACAGGAGTCCGGTTTCAAATCTGCCGTCGGGCAGCCGGTGACTTCTTTCTTCTAATAGCTTGAGTGCTTGTTCGTTCGGGTCGCTGCGTTGTGTCCTTGGTTCGATGCCCAGCGATTCTAATGTGAAGAATTTTTTCATACTTTCTTCGATAGACTCGGCGCGTTCGACCATGCTGATGTGCGAGCAGAACGCCACGGGAGCCGTTTGTGAAGTACGGCAGCCGTGGAGCACCCACCCCAGTAGTGTTTGCGATGCAACTAACTGATCGCGCCGGCCGTCACGGATGGAACGTGACACGATGATGTCCCAGTTGTCCTGACCGATGAGAATTTTCGGTGTTGCGCCTTCGTATATCAACTCCTGCTTTATGTCTTGCAGGTGCACGCAATCTTCAATATCTTCCGCTCTGACTGACTGCGTAGTAAACTCGAGTCGCCCGACGGTGCGTACGTTGCTCAGTAGTAGCTCTCGCTCGGTGTGCTTGCCCTTGATAGCGACGTCAACTCTCTTGCTCTCTTCATGTACTATCTCTGTCCCGCTCACTCCTTGGACCCAGATTGGTTCGGTGGGCCCTTGGAGTCCGAGTATCTCGGCTATTGAAGAGTCGATTATGGAGATAGTACTGCCTTCGTCTAGCAGCGCGTACGTCTGGATCGTAGCGAGTGGGCCCCGTAGTACTACTGGAGCGATCTTCAAGTAAGCGCGGCGTCGATATGTATCCGCCGCGGCCGTTGTGTGTTCGACCGCGGAGGCGAGCACCTGCCTTGGTGGAGCTTGGGCTGCTACTGGCGGTTGTTCTGTGGAGTTTTCTGGTATCTTCTCGTGGTGAAGGAGACGATGATGGCGCATGGGGCACCCGTTATGGCCACAGGGTTTCGCTCTGCAGCTGAGGCGGCGATGTTTACTAAGCAGGCACCGGAAGCAAATGTGACATTTCTTTGTTATTTCCCAGCGCTTGCTTGTGTCGGCGCTGAGAAACTGCGGGCAGTCAGGCAAACGATGGTTTTCTTTGCAGTTGGGACATCCGGGCTTCGTATCGGCGGATGCAGCGTAAGTGCGTTCTATCTTCTTTCTTGGGGCTTTGTTCTCACTGACGCTTTGTTCTATGGGCGCGTATGCTGCGCATTTATCTGCTTCTTCATTTAAGAAATCTGCGATCTTCTTCAATTCTGGTATGTTCATCTTGTTTGATGCGTAGTCGTACCATTTGTTGCGAAGAATTGGAGTAAGCTTCTCTATTATCTGCCGCAGTATCTCTGGATTGTGCAGATATTCTGGTTTCTTCAGAATTTCTATCGTCGCTATAGTGTTAGCGACGCGGTTGGCGAACATGTTCAGGTCACGTGGATTGTCGGTGAGCCTATGTAGAGACTTCAACTTCTCCATCTCGTTCATGAGGATAGCGTCGGGTCTTCCGAAGCGTCGTTCTAGTGAAGTGATAATTATTCTGGGAGCGGGCTGGCTGATGAGCAGCGCGCTGACTGCCTCTAAGGCGGGCCCCTTCAAGCTTCTGCGGAGACGTGCGACGTTTTCAGATGTGGTGAAGCTCTCTTCTGTTTCATAATAGGTGGCTCTGAATGATAGCCACTCGTTGCTGTGGCCACTGAAGGTTGGTAGCTCCTGAAGAAATCTTGGAGCTGTCCTCTGTGTGGCTCGGACAGCTTCTGTTAGCGCTGTGGCTAGCGACGTAACGTCAATCGGTGGAGGTTGGCGCGCAGGCGGTGCTTCAGGCTCCCGTTGCTCGTACATGATGGCGCGAGCTTCCTGTCCTCGTCGTTCTCCCTGATGCTCGATTGGTATTTCTCTCGCTAGTTCTTGCTGATGTGTCTTCGTTGCGCTTGGTCCGGGCAGCTGTGGTTGCTGCTCTGGTTGTCTTTCAAACCAGTCGTTAACTCGTTGCGACGTTAGGTCGGCGTCTGATTCCTCTCCAGACGAGACAGATTCCGCTTGCAGACGTTCTAATCTTGCTCTTTCCAGCGCGGCGGCGGCTTCCATCTGCTTCAGCTCCAACTCGGCTAGCCTTTCCTTAGCCTCCAACTCCGCGAGGAGTCTCTTGCGGGAGGATCCAGATCGGCGTGACCGAGCGGGCTTCGGCAGGGACTTCGGTGGTGGTGGCGGGGGCAGCATTTGATGCTTCCCTGGAACCAGAGTGCTCACGCTGGCGTGGTCGGTGACTGAGGCCGTGCCCGTCGTGTCAGCGATAGCGGCGGCGGCTGGCGTCTCAGTAGGATTGACTGCGCCGGCTTTTTCTACCGTAGCCTCGGTTCCAGAAGTGGTACCGGTGGTGGCGGAGGTGATGGTGTTGTTGGTAGTCCTCGACGCTGTGTTGCTGCTAGTTCCACTCGTTTCAGTTGCTCCTGTGCCGGCGCTGGTGTCGTCGTCTCGCGTCTTGTCCCCCTTCTGGCTTCTTGTGATGACCATCTTGATGTGCTTGTGCAGAGATCCGGCTTCGACGAAGGACCACAATGTTCTGGATGTACTGTGTCACAGGCAGGTCGTGAATGAAAGATGCCAGTTGGTAGAGAAGTTTTCTATTAAGGCTTGTTACTTGTCTGGAGATCAGTTGTGGAATGAATTTTTCCCCGAATGGCCCTCTATTTATATTATTTCTTACGTTGCTTCTCTTGGGTAAAACATAGAGAGCAGGAATTAATTTTGTCCAATAGGGAGCGAGCAGCGTCGGAATTGATCCCCCCGAGAGGAGCAATACCGACACGAGAGCCGCTTTGCCTTTTTCGAGGCCCCCTACTGGAGCAATACCGTGGAGAGAGCCACCCGGTTACTTTTCATTTTAATTCCAATTAAACTTATGCTAATTAATTATTACAATAAACTTAAATACTATTTCCGTCGTGAACAGTACTATATCAAAGGTTATCTGAAATAAATCGCTTTTACCGATAAGAACGCCTAGATGTAGTAATGTAAGCTACTTTATTATTGTGTCTGTGTATTTTTTATTGTGCATCATCATATCAGCCCTTAGACATCATCTGCTGGGCCTTCCCCAATAACCGCCGCCACACCGGGTCCTCCGCCCCCCGCATCCAGCCGCTTCCGGCCACCTTCATGACTTTTATTGTGCAATAAGGAGTAAATATTTTTTTATTTCACATTTTTAAACTAAATACAGTAGTAAATTGTGTGTACAAGTTAGTTTAGCAAAATAAGTGCACAATAACAAAATACCTAAACTACTTATATATAATTGAATTGAAAGAGTTTAAAGTGCGAGTCAAATCTAAATTGCGTGTCCCACGCTATGTCTAATAATATCTTTATTCCTTTCGCAAAGGTCAACCTTAAAAGTATTCTTTTGCAAAGGAAAATAAATAGTACACATTGTCATGATTTTTATCCTTATTCAGTTTCTTTTATAACATTTGTTGATACCATTGATTGCACAAGGATGTATTTATAGATGTAACCTACACGTGTATGGCTATTAATAATTTTCCTCTTTTATACGTCATTCGCTTTTTTAAAGACTAACTTCGAACTGTAATTGACAAGGAGGCAATTATCTCTATTGAAATAGTCATCTAGCTAGGTACAGTTCATACTTCTGGAGAAGAGCTATGTTTTTTGACTTTCATCGTTTTTGCCTTGTACCCTTCATTATCATTACTATATCAGGCATAGGCCTGATATGAGACCTGAGGCCACATTCCTCAGGTCGGCGGTCATCTGGCGGCGTGGAGTCTCACCCTGCGCGTGCCGATCCTCGGTCTCCACTCCAGAACTCTTCTGCCCCAACGGCTGTCGGTTCTGCGACAGATGTTCCACTTCAGCTTGCTAATCCTTTCGGCGATGTCGGTATCCTTCGTTCATCGTCGGATCTCCTCATTACGAATCATAAACTTCAAAGATATCCCGAGCATAGCCCACTCCATAGCTCGCTGAGCGATTTGTAACCCTTCATATGCTTCTAAACTGAGATTGTGGTGCTTTGTGGATCCCGGCTTAGAGTGCCGAGTGGTTCCCGCCTTAGAATAGAGCCACCCCCAATCTTCCCGTGAGGGTCTTCAAGGCCACCAAGGGATTGTATCAGGGACGGGCAGCAGCGTTCTCCTATGTATATTAAGATCATTACCGCAATCACCAATCTGCCTGCCGAGCGTGGTTATTATGGCAAATCCCCTAATATACAGCCCACCAAACGTGACATTCTATTGGGGAGGCTTATGTTCAGCAGTGGCCATATTACGACTGATGATGAAACTAATATTATCTAGATCTTTGGTTGTTCTGCTGATAGCAATATCTTATACATTACAGAAACGAAGAGACTGAGGATCCTCCTTTTGGAGTGTGGCCACACCGTATGAGTGCAATGCTTGCATGTCTCAGTTGTACCGTGGGAATATTCAACATTTCACGATTTGCCATATTTAGTGTTCATTTTGGAGGTATGTATATTTACTACTATGAAATCGAATGATTTATTGCAACAACTTACAGTTAATACAATTTTTGAATGTAAGGAACCCCTATTAAGTATATTAATGCTTGTGTCAGGGGTTCCCGCTCTTCCAAGGCTATAGAAAGTAGAAAGTTTTCGCTCATTGGATTGAGTAACACTAGACCAACTTTCGTAGTAAAGATTTCAGCATTTAAACAGTTTTTGTTCATAATTTGATTAACTAAATGTAAAACGTTGTCAGAAATGATTGATTACTTTATGTATTAGTCGTCTAGGCGGACGAAATTGATATTTAACGAATATTTTAACCAAATAAATTCAGGAAAAATTAAGGGGCATCTAGTGGTCCTCACTTAACCGACCATAATTGAAATTAATGTATTTTAATAGTACGTACATTAAAGTATGGAAAACGGATGGAAATGATGGTAGTCTGCTACTGATGATAATACCTTTAATAATAATTAATATTACATTATATTCACTTGTCTAATCCCAAACTACGATTTTCTCCTGTGCTATGGGTATTAAACAAGGATAGGACAGTTCACACATAAATATGACATCCAAACTGGGACTAACTTGTAGAAAGTTATCTATCCCAAATAGGATCGAACCGACAACCTCTGGCGCTCGAGTCTGTTGTGATTGTATAAATATGATAATTTTCTTTTGCAGCGAGCTTCATAATACAGTTTTTTATACTGTCATTTTTGATTGGAATACCATTGTTTACATTGCACCTGTGTCTTGGACAAGTCTTGGAGTCGGGACCAGTGGACATGTGGAGGATATCCCCCATATTCCAGGGAGTTGGTGTGTCCATGCTCATTACTCAAGCCGTTATAGGAATGTACAGTATCATAGGTCTGTCGTGGATATTTGTGTTCTTCAGGGATTCGTTTATAACTACAGGTGATAAGTACAAATGGGCATTACCGCATGAATTCAACTTTGATGGTGAGTTTACTTCTATATCTCTAGTTTCTAGCTAGTTGTAGGTCTCGTTCAGTAAAACCAGGGTTCGTTGATATATCACTTGATATATTTTTTTCGTTGAAACTAGATTTTTTGCAGGTTTCTCGCTTGCGCTTCAATAAAAAAACGAGTTATTCCTAAATGCCTCACCGAGTTCCTCCAATGGTGGACATTTTACTTTTTTTTAATTGTCCCTAATGCCCCACCAAGATTCAATGATGGAACTTCTCCATCAGAATTGGGTCAGTACTTTTTAAGTGATGCGTACACAAGCAAACAGATAAACAGACAAAAATTCCAAAAAAATGGTATTAATGTGTTCTATTACTTATGCTTCGTCATCCAAGCATTTTTTTTTTGCAAATATTTTCGATACAGACAGGTGTTATTTCTAAGATGATGAGATTCCAAATCGTTCTACTACTCCAGGTTTTAACAGTCGACGTTACGAAAGCAAGGCAACCTATATTTTCTACCACTTATAAAGTTTACTCTAAATGTACATAATTTTTGTTTACATAAACCCAATGTCAATTTTAGTAATAATAATCTGTGTGCGAATAACAGGAAGCATTGTAGAAGGTCGACAGACCGGTCAATTTAGTCAATTGCCATTTCGTCGGCTGTTAACTAGGAAACCAATGTGATGCTATTCATTGGAAGACAATTGAAATCAGTTGGTCAGATGCTAAACTTACCAATCGAGGAAAAAATTGTTTTTGGTATCTTCTGGAAATTCTTAAAAAATGAGATAGGCCAGTCTGCAGCGTCAGTGACGACTTGAACGTGACCATTATAGGCTTATCGGCTGCATATGGGAAGGCTATGTCCGGCGGTGGACGTCGTAATATGACGAGTAATACGGCCGTTGCTTATTTATGTTTGTTTTGACCTCTTAAGTTAAAGTAATATATTTAACTTCCAGATGGCGTGAAAAATGTCTCATTTAAACTACAAGAAACGTTACCTCAGTATTTCCACGGAGAGGTGTTGCAAAGGAATTTTGGGTCCAATAACTCTTATTTCGGTACAATAAAGTTCCAGGTTGCATTCAATCTCGCTGTAATATGGATGATTGTGTTTGTTGCGCTGAGCAAAGGACTCAGATCTTACGGCAAGGTAAAATATTTTAGTATTTTTTGTTCTGTAATAAAGTAATGAATAATAAAGTGGCAGGTATCTTCCGACCGTAAGCAAGACATGACTTTCGCTCCGGCCTTTCTGGCGTGGTTGACCTCGTGAAGATGGGCCTAATAAATGGTCTGCTAAATACATATATGGGGCCAAGAGCTTGGTAATTTTCGTGCGCAACTGTATATTCTACTAATATTATAAATGCGAAAGTTTGGATATTTTGATGTTTGTTACTCCATCACGCTTCAACCACTGGACGGATCGTGATGAAACTTAGCACACTTATAGGTTAGGTGCTGGAATAGGACATAGGATAGTTTTATCCCGAAAAAAACTCAATTCCTACGGGAAATACGTATTAATTTGTGATGTTAAGTTCTCCACGCGGACGAAGTCGCGGGCAACAGCTAGTAACTAATAAGTTTCCGAATTTTCAGTTGAAAATAAAATGCTTAATATTGAAGGTTGTAGTCCTTCGACGTATCGTACTGTCGATGGTATCGATGTTGTCCCACTTCTTAGTATATAAAACAACAGGAAAATTACATATTAATATAAATTAACATTTAATATTGGAACACAAAAAAGGATTATCGACATGTCCTTTATTTTTTTTTAGCAATCAAGTCTAAACAAAAACTGAAATTAATTTACAATTTAACTTGTCGTAGTTTTGGCAATTTAATAAAAAGTAATTTCCTTAATAGCTGTGCCCGCGGCTCCGCTCGCGTGGACTACAGTTTTATTTTTTATTTTTTTTATAAACTTAAATTTACGTAATATCTAGAAATAAAAGATTATCAAATGTAAATTAATACAGCCTATTTAACATAATTCCCAATAATTTTATATTTATGCTAATGCATGTATTTTTTTTATTTCTTTTGCAGGCTGTATACATGTTGATTTTTTTACCGATCTGCGGCACACTCGTGCTGTGTACGAAATTACTCACACTGATACCTTACGACACTGTCACCAACATATTCTCGGAGACCGAGTGGAGTGAATTCTTCATCAATAGTAATGTATGCATATAATTTACACTACCTATTACACATTATTAGGTGTCAAACCATAATCAACAACCTTTATGTACATCCCACAGTTGGACAGAAGCTTACATTCCAATAGATGTGGATAACGAAAGCCATGGCTATTTGCGTCTTGGAAATAAAATAAACAATAGTTGGATTTCTGAAGTAGACTGCATACTTGTAATGGCTGCAAGTGTCCCTTTAATCGACTATGTATTTTGTTTTCGAGACGCAAATAGCTTTGTTTTTTTAAGAACAATTACCACGGACTCTCTGTTAGGAAGTTGTCTATCAGATATATCAGCAGTCTATGTTTAATCATAAATAGTGTTAGGGGTATACCAGGGGCAGGCTTGAGTTATATAAAAATGAGAAAAAAATCGGCTTTAATTTTTTTTTAACATGTCCTGATTACACAGTTTGGCTACGGCCCTGATCACCATACTTTGTGCCCGTGCCCCTTCGGTAAGCGCTATATAATCTATAATGCGCAGGCGATGATGCTGTTCGTCACCTGGAGTCTTTTCGTACAGTCAGTCTGTAGTATCTTAGTATATGACATTTCCAAAAGAATTGCAACACGTCATAATAGTTTCATAGCAGAAATGTTACTAAAGTACATGTGTAACATGATCATACAAAATCTCTAAATTAACTGATATTTCCTTTTAAAAGTAAGAAAGTATGATATATGGAGTTTAGAAAAGTATTGTATTATACAAGTATTCGATTTTTTATGAATTTCATCGAATACTATATTTTTGAAATGTTGTTTTCTATTTTCTTTTGAACATTGTTCTCTACATACTGTTTCATAACGTTGACATTGGTAAATACAAAATATATATTTTCATCATTATCCGAAATAAGTCTACTGCTTAACATAAGCCTCCCCAGAATGCCACTTTTGTTGAGCTGTCATTTGGGGGATTAGCCATAATCACCACGCTTGACAGGCGGAGAAGATCGCTTAATATACACAGGAGAACGCTGCTGCCCGTCCCTGGTGCGAACCCCTAGTCGCCTTGCTGCCTATGGGAAATGGGGGTGGCCATATTCTAAGCCAAGAACCATATCGTAATCAAAATGAGTCAAAAAATATCATCGACGTGGTATAATTATTTTGTATTTTGTGACTTTTACGTGTACGTGAATATTTATTATGAAAAACAGAGAAGACAGGTTTTGTGAAATTATAGACAGTCAGTACTTTTGGAAGTTAGTATTTGTTCACAGGAAGACGGAGTGGTAATATTCTGTTTTAAATACCATACGGGACTTATATATATTTTTCCCCAATTACAGAGTTGGGCAGCGGCCACACAAGAGATATTCCTAACGTGGGGCTTGCTCGGAGCGTGTATAATGCAACTGACATCTCACAAAAATGCCAAAAACAAGACGAACGTCATGCTACAGAAGGAGAGCGCGTGTATAGTCGCGTTTACCTTCGCAATGTTACTGCTGGCATCGTTTCTGGCCAACACCTGCGTGCAGATATTGAAGAACTATGGGTTTAACTACATACCCGGCAGTTTTGGTGAATATAAATAAATAATAAATATATGTATGTATTGTACGTATTCATTATGTTATTTAAGACTAGCTGTTGCCCGCGACTTCGTCCGCGTGGACATTAACATCACGAATTATTATATATTTCTCCTAGGAATGGGATGTTTTTTCAGGATACAAACTATCCTATGTCCTATTCCAGGAACTAACCTATATGTATGCCAAGTTTATCACGATCCGTCCAGTGGTTGAAGCGTGATTGAGTAACAGACATCCAAACTTTCACATTTATAATATTAGTGGGATAGGATAGTAGGATTATGTATAGTAGAAGTACATGTAGTTTATTTATTTAGTTGCTTGTACACACATATTATGTTTGCCTTAATACGAAGTTTTCACTGTCGATGATAGGCTGGCAGTAATCTCTTAAAGAGATAAGCATTACCAGTTGTAAAGGTTTTTTCCCCTTTTCATTGTTTCTTATGATTTTATGTGAGTGTGCAAAAAAGAGTTTCATAGAAAATTATTACATTCATGTGTATAATATCGGCCCCGTAGCCCCGACTGGTAGTACACCTGCCTGCGAATCTCGGGGTCGCGGGTTCGAATCCCGTCCATGGCAAACATTCGTGTGTTGAGCACTTGTGTTTGCCTTGTGACTGGATGTTATTTATATATTATATTATGTATTTGTATATGTATATCAGCCGTATGATACCCATATTACAGGCTCTGCTTAGTTTGGGATCAGGTGGCCGTGTGTGAAATGTCTCCACATTTTTTTTAATATACATGTCTATTCCCTAAATAGGATTTTCTCCTGTATGATATGAATTACATAAAGATAGAACAACACATAAAATCCTGACCGGGTCCAACTTGCACAAAGTTGTCTGTCCTCCACCAGGAGGAAATCGAACCCACAACCTTCGGCGGTCGATTCTAAGGACCTAGCCACTATGCCAGCGAGGCGGTAAAAAAATGCCACAAAATGTATTTTCTCCTAAGATTTTGCTTCTTCAATTTTAATCTGTATTCGTTTCAGAATCAGTAAAATCATCACAATTCTTATGGCCAAGATCGGAACCGTTGCCGGGCAATCAAGTGTCCACCCCGGTCCGTTACATGGGCCACTACGGCAGCCTGGTCGGCGTGACTGTATGGAAGGGTGGCAACACTCGCGCGCTCAGCGGGTGGCAGCCACTGCAGCTGGCAACACAGCTCGTGCCAGCCACGCTCGCAGTGTTGCCGGCTAATTTGGTAAGCTTTTATAATGATAATTTAATTATATATCTCAGAACTCCGTGCCAGCTTCAGTATTTCCGGACAAGTACTACTTGGATATTTTTAAAGGAAGAGTAAATAGCATCTACTGGGTAAGCGCGCTCCATCTCGTCACTTATCATCAGGTGAGATTATGGTCAAGTGTAAACCCATCACGAATAAAAACATACTCTAATTGGTATTGGATGGGATGAGCTTGTTGGTCCAGTAATCTGTTAAGGGGCATATGCCAATTAACTGACTAAAAGTTCTCCAATTTTATGGACGACAACTATTTATAAGGTGTCCATGACTATCTACTTCACATCATTGAAATATAATAGATTTGAATATAACTTAAGATTTTGTAGTATGCCTTACCATAACAGAACAGAGAGACGACCTCCGTGGCGGAACGGGTAGCTCTCGGACTGCCACGCCGGAGGTTGCGGGTTCGAATCCCGCTAGGGGAAAATGTTCGTATGATGAATATGAATGTTTGTACCCAAGTCTTGGATGTTTATATATTTATTTAAGTATGTGTATCCGTTATCTAGAAACCATAGCACATGCTCTGCCTAGTGTAATTGGCGTGAATGTCTGACATATTTATTTATTTATAATCATGACTAAATCTTTTCATTCCAGCTTTCGCCAGCGTGGGCAGTGATATTCTACTTCATACTTATAATGTTTGGCATCGCGCAGCAACTGGCCATATGGCACTGCGTCATCACTGGCATCATGGCAATAAATGCAGAAGCGCTTCGGGTTTGGGAGACCACCATAACGTTCCTTAGCTGCGTGTTTGGGCTGGCAATGGGATTGCTTCTCAGTACTGATGTAAGTGCAATATAATTTCAGTATTAATTTTTACTGTTTGTCAGCGATTACTGTTGGTTATAACAACCCTTCCATGTGAAGATCACGCTGGGTAGATGTGTTTGCCGGTTTCGATCATATCAACCCTTAGACGTCCACTGGTGGACATAGGCCCAATAAACGCCATCACACTCTGTCCTCCGCTTCCGGCCACCTTCTTCAGGTCGTCCCTGCGCATTCTGATCCGGGGTCTCCACTCCACACTCCAGAACTCGTCTGCCCCAACGGCCGTCGGTTCTGCGATAGATGTGGCCCACCCTCTAGTGCTTGTTTGCCGGTTTGCGTAATAGTAAGTTTGCTATAGGCTACTCGGCGTGAGTGTAGATAGTTCAAATAATAAAATCTGACCCATTTTTTTTATCTAATATACTTACGATATGGTAATTCGAGCGTTAGTGTGGGGCTAGTGGATCGTTAATCAAAAAATAAAGTCGATTTTCAAAGAAAGCAGAAATAAAGCCAAGTCTCATTCCACAGGCTGGCATCAGAATAATCCACTTTATAGACTACGTATGGGTCGGCGCTTGGTGGCAGTGCGCGGTGCAAGTAGCGCTCGCGTGCGGCGTGTTCGTGGTCCGCGGCCGCCCCTACTCGCCGGACGTGGTTGTGAGCGCTCTGTACAGCGCTCGCAGCCGCCTGTCCGCCACCCTGGCGGCGCTGCTGAGCTTCACTTGGACTGTGGTGCTACCGGTGTTGTTATGTGTAAGTATTTGATGAAAATGTGTGAATCACTACACCCGACATAGTGGTAAGCTCGTTATGTAGCGCTCGCAGCCGCTTGTCCGCTACTCTAGGGGCGCTGTTGAGCCTCACGTGACTGTTATGTGCTAGCTGTGTTGTGTTTAGTTTGATATTTGGTACAAGTTACGTTATGTGTGTAACTTTAACTGACGATGACCACGATCGTTACTTTGACACAGCAAGCGAATGGGTGGCGGTAAAATCCAGCTTCCCTCGGCAGTACTCTGTACAAAAAACCGGAACACGCATTCGCTTTCTTTGTGTTTCGCGCTTTGAGCTCAAAAACTAAGTGTAACTTCATTTATATTTTACTTTCAGGCGATATGCGTGATGGATTTCCGAGTTGGACAGCATCGTCAACTTTACAGTTGGAGAAAACCCGCTGGGTAAATAGTTTAATTTGTATTTATTACACTCTTCTATTCCATTTTATTTATCTACTAGCTGTGCCCGCGGCTCCACTCGCGTGAACTACAGGATCCGTTCCCATTCCCACTTCCGCTCCCATTCCCACTTCCGTTTCCGCTTCCGCCCAGCGCCCGCTCCCGCTTCCGCCCCGCTCCCGCTCTCGCTCCCGTTCCCATTCCCGCTCCTGCTCCCGCTCCCCTCCCGCTTCCGTTTCCGCTTCCACTTCCGCCTCCGCTCCCGCTCCCACAACCACTCCCCTTTTCCCACGCCCACGCCCACGCGCACGCCCATACCCACACCCACTCCCACTTGCAGTTCCAAATATAATTCAAACTCATCGCAATCTGAATAGTACGGAAATACCATTATTTGCAATATATTGCTAACCTTACCTACTAATGTATTTGAAAATTAAAAATGTCTATAACTTTTGATTAAGTTAGTCGATTGCGATGAAATAAAGACTAAATGTTAAGTTAAGCCTCATGTTTTTGTGAAAAGTCCAATCAAAATCCGTTCAGTAGTTTTTAAGTGATGCGTGCACAAACTCAACAAACTCACAGACAAACAGATAAACAGACAAAAATTTCAAAAATGACCGAAATGTGTTCTGTTGCTTATTCTTAGACCCCCCCCAATTTTTTTTTTGCAAATATCTTCAATGTACAGACACGCGAAGTTTACAATTTTATTTATTAGATATTGACTACATAATAGAAAAAAATTCATGTTTAATTTTTACATCAAAGTATCTTTGAAGGACAATGCCCACAGCTGGGCCTAAGTTGGGTCTTCACCAGTCATGTACCAAAAATATTGGTATGAATTATGAATCCATTCCAAATTTTTTGGAAATTAATGGAATAGGTCATTTATAAATAACATCTAATAATAACGCTGATTGATTTCCGCCGACCGATCGGCAACTTTTTAACTAGAGTAGTGAAAGCAGATTTAAAATCGATATACATATTTATATTCGATATTAAAAAAAAAATTATACTGCCTTTCAGTAATCAGTACTTTATTACACTCCATGGTGTTAACACATGATAAAATAAACATAGTTTTCAGTTACTAGGACGATAACCAACCATTACATTTTCCATTTACTGCCTGAAAACACTGTATTTATATTAAACTGATACACACGTTCGTAAAAGATGTTTATGAAAATATCGTTAACTATCGATTAATCTATTTGTTAAATCGATGTGATGTTGTTTCTACTGTCACGTCATGTCAGATGTTATGTCAACATCCTCTTTTATCTCTGTTTGTTTACATTGTGTATTTGTGTGAAAAATTCTATTTCAACGAGTCTAATGTAGTGACGCATAATGGCGTCGTCGACTAATAACCACACTATGACGTCAGGATCTGGAGCCATTAATCGTGGCCATATACTCACGGTGCTGTGAAAACTGTGCACCAACGAAGATTTTCATTCCAACTAAGATTATTCAATTTTCCCATCAAATAGTTAAACGATTTTCTTTTTATAATAATAAAATTCTTAGTATTTTGCCTGTATTGTGACTATAATTTGATCCAGATGCAAGGTTTAAAGGTCAAGGCCCAACTTCCATACAATTTTTGTCATTGTCCTTTATGTATCATTTCTCATTTCCCACTTCGTAATTCTTTCATGTTATACTTTGACCATGCTTGAAGAAAAATTAGCTAAAGTATTTAAAACGATTATTCCAGGTACTGGCCCGTCTGGGCGCGACAGGTCGGCGTGTTTATGCAACAGGGAGCTTTGTTGACGGTGCCCATAGCGGCGTTTATCCAGACCTGGCGATACATGAGCAAGGGTCCGCCAGACATATTAGAGGTGAGCACATGTCCTACACCGTTAACTTTGTTGCAGCGAACAACTGTGGATTAAATTAGATAGTACCCAAAGAATTAAATGACGTGTAAATAATGAAAAAACAAACATAAATTCTATTTTTGACATTGAAGCTTACGTGAACTTGTAACATTTTAAATTATTGACTCAGAGTGTAGATATTTCACAGGAGTTAGTGCGAATGGAATGCACCTGCCCCCCTGCCCCCACATACACACACTAACACTCGGATACTCATTTCTGAATAATGCATGTTATAACAAGTGAACTATTTAGAAGCACATCAAATAAATACTGAATTTACACTAAGCATACTGACTTCACAACAAAGTGCACATTTGATATTAAAATCTTTATTATTTGAGATGTTCATTTAAATATATGCTTTATAATAATAATTATTATACTCGCATCTATATGGATTATGTTCTAACATTAATGAGTTAAAATTTGGTGACCTAATTTCCAAGGTTCAACCTATCTTTGGGCACCAGTTTCTCACAAAAAAGATTAATTCTACGCATACCGAAATTGTATATCTTTAATTTTTAATCATAATTATGTTTGTGTTGAGAAAGTAAATAAATGTGTATTGTATCATTGTGTGAGTGCCGTCTTTATACTGTTACGCCCTTATATTTTGCAAACAACAACTTTTTACACTGCACACATACATACTTTCATTCAATCATTCATGTCAGCTCTTGTGACACAACCTATACTCACGTAATTGTTTTTTCGGCTTAGTGCGACGTGTTTCGACCCCGTCCGGGGGGCTTTATCGGGGAGAACCAAAGGACGTCACCGCGGGGCGCGCTCGTCTGGTTTATAATTAAATAATTTATTTGGTCTCCAGAAAAGTTGCATTTTTTAAGTTAGATCCTTTGTCACTGGAGGCACAGAATTACAAGAACACGTGTAATAGGTGTTACACAATTTATGGAAACTCAGATTTCCAACTTGCAGAGAAACTTAACTTGGTAGTTAGTTTTCTATGAATTAAGTGTACCATAAAACTCACTGTGCAGCTTCCAAGTAAGTGGACTAGTGTGTACTTAACTCTGATAAATAAACTTTTTTATAACAACGAAGACTTTCCGATCGCGCGGCGACTTAAAAGGTCACATTGCTAATCATCATGCTCAATTGTTTTTGAACAGCTATTTTTAATATTTGTTACGCTATTTCGTATTAGAATGTTAGTAACTAAGTATGTATCGTTTGCACTTTAATGCTACAAAGGATTATGGCGCGAACGACTGTATGGAGGAACTGGTAAGAGTTATTTGTTAGAAATGCAAAATATATGTGTCGTAGAGATCTAAATATACACATAGTTCCATGTTGCCTTTAGACTTAAACAAAACTTAGTTCTATTGCTATAAGTGAAACAGTGCTTTCAAAATCTACTATACGATAAAAATTACATAATATAATAAATAGTAATAAATTAGTTTTAAGACACCTTGATTGGGACTTGATCCGAGCGCCGATATTCTTCATGGGCGTAATAAAACTAGTCGGACGATCTATGATAATTAATAATACAAAATATGTATTATACATCTTTTTACTAATTTTACATTATTTTCCAACTATAGGCAAAGCGCATAACTGAGTAGGTTCCGTTCCCGCGGTAGTGGAGCGGTGCGGGAGGGGTGGCATGTGACGTAACAGTACTGTGTCACTATACACGACGCCAGCTACGACGACGCCCGACTTAAGTCTCGCGTCATTTGACGTAAATAAAACACCCTTCCGCACCTCTCCAATACCGCAGGAACCTATTCAGTTTTGCGCTTTGCCTGAGTGCATTCTAAGATTGCGTTTACAATCCTCATAGACGAGAAATAAACCAATACGCAATTTGATACCATCATTTTGAAGTAGAAGCAGGGCAAAATTTTTATTGTATGTCCAAAAGCATGATATACTCTCCTTACAGCGAATCCAGAACCTGTACCGACCCCGCATGGGAACTGCCAGCGAAACTGTCCCACCACGCACTTCAAACCAACAGCCACGTGACTCGCACAGCTCCGAACCCACTGCCCCCGACCCGCCGCCCAAATACACGCCGCCCCCATCCTACTCCACAGCCACTGGAGCCAGACTGCTCAATACTTTACGGAGGAGCTTTAGGACTCTTAGGAGGTAAGGATATACTGATATAATACAGACTGTTGAGGTCAGAACCTATCGTCTACTGTCTGTCACCCAAATACACCCTGCCTCTGCCTTTATATTTGTAATCAGTAATTTATTGCATTCCATGGTATTAACAGATGGCAAAATTAAACAGAGTTGATCATGGACCCATTTGAGCACAGCAAGTAGGAAAGAGGGGAACCAGCAATATTGGCGACGTTATCAAGTTGTTTATCCTATCCTACTAATATTATAAATGTGAAAGTTTGGATATTTGGATGTTTGTTACTTAATCATGTTTCAACCACTGGACGGATCGTGATGAAACTTGGCACACATATAGTTTAGGCTTTGGAATAGGATATATGATAGTTTTTATCCCGATAAAATATCCCATTCCTACGGGAAACACATAATAATTTGTGATGTGAAGTTGTCCACGCGGACGAACTCGCGGGCAACAGCTAGTTATTGTATAAATGTATATAAAAACGCATTAATATGTAGTATTATTTTGATTTCATATTTGAAAAAATATGTCTATTTTGAATGAGCGAATCTTTTAATTGTATAGTTGTTGTACTGATTGATAAATTCTTCTTATTGTTACAGGATAACTTCAGCACGTATAGAGCCACCACAAGCCGACGATACATCACACGCGCCCATCACACTCAGCGAGACGATCGACCGTGATCTACAAATCTCTATCGAATCTCATCCGCCTCACTACAGCGGCGTTTTCGCCACGCCCTCTATAACCGTCACCGACGAGACCGACTCTAGGTCCCGCCCAAGATCGTCGACGTCCAGAAACTCATTATCTCTGACTAGGGACTACCTTCGCAGGTCGTTTGTTAGGAAAAGCGAGTCTGTAAAAAGTATTAGGTCGAGTTTGCGCAGGAGTTTCAAGTACGGCGGTGCCTTGACGACTAGTCATGAGCATTTGGTGCGCGATGCGGAGCCTATATCGAATACGGTGGCCATGTCCGCCATGTTGGATAGCGAGGGGTCCGCGCATGCGCGCAGTCTCGCCTCTGTGATATGATTTTCAACGCCTATGAGGCAGGAGTTTGCATGGCTCCGGCGGGTTTACTCCGTAAGCATTTCGGATAATATCCGTCGAACTACAATGTTATTTTGTTTCTCTAACAGATTACATGACATTTTTCGATAAGCGTTTAGCGTCAAACTACAATTAGATGCTTAGAATAGGTTACATAACCGTTAGAAAGTACAAAATGGCTTGGAAGTTAGCCGGATATTAGGCGATATGCTTACGGAGTAGCCCCCCAGATCAGGAGTGCGTTTTACAATGTGCATTTATTATTTATTCGGCGTTCGCATGTGGCTCGAGTGTATGCGATGACAGATCTGTTTCATAACAGTTCATTGACAGAAAACTCATTGACAGAACTACTGTTTGACGTTATACATTTTGTCGTTATACTGGAAAAACTAATTATCACGCAGTTTTTTTGTATTTTTATTTAACAGCACGAAACTATTTTTCCGCGCTCTTTCGTCTGCGAAAACCCGTTAAACGCTATGTCGCATACTTCCTGTGACATTCAACAGGAATACTAATTATGTATTTCAAATCTGGATAATATTAAGTATTTAAAAAAATATCACGATGTTGTTCGCAACACATCACGTCAAGGGGTATCACGGTGCGAAAAGCGGGCGAAGGAAGCCACTTTGCGACATTAGATTGCGCAAAATGGTAATACATCGTCTCTGCCCACCCCTCTGGGACCTCTGTATGTATGTATTTAAAAAAAAATCAATTTTGCATATATTTCAAAACAGATATTTAGTGATTTAATGGCTTTTCGCAATATAACGGCGATTTGCTCTGTTACGACTATTTTCACGTTACGAAACGCACTTTTGTCATGCCACAGTCGATTATTGGACGATATACCACGTTTTGAGGTATGTCAGTCCGATGTGGCGATTTATTAATTACTAAAAAAAAATATTGAGTGAAATATTTTAAAGGGTAACTCAAAAAGTTGAGCTTTATGTAGTCGAATAAAATTCAATACAGGGGTGTTTAACACGGATAATGAGCTAGCCTTTAAATTATTTACACTAATAACTAGGGGTCGGATTTCATGGCAAAAATTAAACGTCATAGAGATTTACGTTAATCGATTCAAAGATGTCGATACTGTTAGACTATGTACCACAATCGCATGTAGTCAGGTACGTTTGATATTAAGAAGTTTATTAATTTCTTTATTACTAGTGAAATAGATATAAGAATCCATTATTATCATGAATTTTTTGCAATAATTTATTATTTCTCACACATTATACAAACATTTCAAAATTACAATAATTAGAATAATTTAAAATCAGTTTCAACAATTAATTTATTCATCACTCTGACTTTTAAACTAAGTAGAAACTTGTGGCTTTAAAGTCAGTTGACTTAAACTGTCATTTGTAAGGTGGCCGTGTGTGAAAATGTCCCCACATATTTGTTTATTTAATTAAAAATTATATTGTGATTTTGACATTGACAGTTAATTGGAAACAATCGAAGATAATAATTGTTGAGGAGCTGTGGGCTGAAATAAATTGCTGCCAATAGAAACCAGGTGTAGTTTATTAGCTAAAAGACAAAACTGACATATAAAAACAAAAGACTTGTATCAAAAGAAAATATATGAAACTGCCAGTACGCAACAATAATAAATAAGCAAACTGCTATTGGAAAGATCTCCGATTGTTTCAATGCGTTTGAATGTTTTTTTTATCGCAAAATCTAAAATGAGTAGACCGAAACGAAGAAACATATATAAATGATTAGTAGGTATGTGAGCGTCAATCAGTTTTAATATCGATATCTTTAAAATATGATCAGTATAATCATCGAAATCTTTAAAAGTCGATAAATGTGATATCCCTGTGATATTTAATTTTTGCCATGAAAAATCCGACTCCTGTTTATATAATGTAGACCCTATTTACCTGGTGCAGAAACACCTTTATACCATGGTTTGTACTTTGTACAGTCATTGCCAAAACATTTTTTATAAACTTAATTTTATTTCGTAGGTTTAGACGAGAATATTTTTATACTTACCTCGATTTTGTATAAGGACAAGATTCCCAAATACGATTTAGGTTAAAAATTGACGTATTTTTTTCTCTAGTTACGTAAGCTCACAAACCTCTGATTTATATTTTGGTCTTGACTGTACTTTAAATGTTACACGGGTATGGGTTTTTGATAATTGCTATCATGAAGCCGGAGGGGAATTAAGAATACAAATGCGAATGTTTATTACTTAATACTGTCATCGGTTAAAGTTTTGATGAAAAGCTGGTATTTTCATCATCGACGATATAGACCTTGATTTACGAAGCAAATAGTACTTAGCAATAGCAATAACATTTACAGTATAACGATTATCAAAACCTCATCCTCGGACGGCTTTAAGCTCATCGTACGTAGCAAAATAATCAACCAATAGGATCACGTAATTTCCCTAGCTCCGCCCACTCAGCTCTTGAATCCTATTGGTCGATTACATAAAGTAACACTGGAGGGGAGTCTCCATATTCAGGCGTTCCGCTTTATTGAATGTACAAGCCCACTGGTCATGCGTCGTATCGAATTGTGTCGTATAGGCAGAGAATACTACGTAAAGGACACTCGCCTATGCCGCAGTACGCTCTTCTGGGCCGCCGCCCGCCGGTACAAAGTTACTACAAAGCGCTATCGACCGCCGCCAAGAGATCGACGCTGTGAGTTAGAAAGAGAAACACTTAGGTTATCATAACGTCCCTCTTTCGATCGACTATGTTTGTGCGCTGGGTGCAGTAGCCCTACAGTATTTTACGCACACAAACGTGTACAGACATGCTGGAGCTCCTGTAGTAGGTAGTTAAATATGTTCGTAAAATGAACATTTTTCGCATCAGAAGAAAACTATGGCATCTCCCCTCCGGGTCAAGCCGACCTCGTGTTGCTCTAAGGTCGATTAACACATCTTCGCTCCGCTGGGCTTTAGTTTACGCCGCGCCTTACTTATTTACTGTTAATTAATCGTTGATGGCAGCCAATGTAGTCTATTGTAAACTTGAATCTCAATATCTTCACTACAAACGTTTATTTTAGTAGCTGTTTATTGTTCGATCTACAATTTTAATGTATTCGTATGTAGCTAGTTATACAATGAAAGTATATTTTAAATTAGGAGTTACAATTAAAATGTATTACTTAATAAAAGGGTGATATCGCATTACCTATTTAATACTATTGAGCATTAAATTCATTATTGCTCTGCAAGATATTAATTTTAACTAATATTAATTATTGCACAAAAAATTTACTTACTTAATGCTCAAAAGTATTAAAGTGATGCACACATAATAAAAAGCCCTTGCAAATCGATAATAATCTCAGAGCTTAGTAAATGTGTTTTAAGATTTTGGAATATTAAAAAATTTGGGAGCCATTATTTTGAAATAGATTTTTTTTTATTAAGTACTTATTGTGAATTTGCCAGACTAGAAATGTGTTCTCGTTAGATTAAGTTATAGTGTGTCTTGAACAACATGTTTAATATATGAATGTTTGATAATATCTATAGACATGTTCACAGAGTGTTTGAAATATCTAGATGCATCACATGTGTGTTTAATAGTAATTATTGTATTACATGACTGTTGATTTAGTCTTAAAATAGGCTTAGCGATTTTTCCTAACATGGGGTTAATTAAAATAAGTTTCGTCTTTAATAAAACTCCGGAGCAAAATTTAATATTATATTGAGAACGTAAAGTACTTAAAAGATATGTATTAATGGTTCTGAAATGTTGGTGTCATTGTATAGTCCAAATGAGTTTAAATTAATTTGTTCTGAGTTCTGGCACTCTGAACTGATGAACTGACAAGGCCATTTTCAACTCAAATATTTTTATGAAAGTCCAAAGATCTACGCGTAGTATTTTTCATATTAGACGATAATGACTCATTGTCTTCTAATATGAAGAAAAAAATTACGCGTAGGTCTTTGGACTTTTATAAAAGTGTTTGAGTTGAAAATGGCCTTGTCAGTTCATCAATTCAGAGTACCAGAACTCAGAACCAATTAATTCAAACTCATTTGGACTATACCACCTTAAAGTGACAGTGAGATAACTCAAACCTGACTTTTATTCAAGTTATCTCATTGTCAATTCACATTGTTGGCGCTATGTTCGTTTAAATTTAAAAATATATTGCAATCAAATATACCGTCATGTTACCTTCGCATTCTCGTTGTTTAAAAGTTCTGATCCATTTATTATTCTTACGGTAAGTCCTAACAATGCTGAAGATTAAAAGCCCCTTTAGGGGAGGGGTTTTGTCAGATAAAATAAATATATATTTTCCTACGTATTCTATAAAATGTTTTTATAGTCTCCTGTAGTGATTTACAGATACAATAATACGAAGGTAACATGACGGCATGTCATGTTGTGTCGTGTCACTCCCTACGCTGCACGTACCCTACTCACATTTGGTACATAAAGTGAGACAGTGAGACAACTCAAATTCGACATAATATCTCACTGTTTAAGTTAAGGTGTTGCTATATTAATGCCGACTCTTTTGTGAACTGCCATATTCAGGGACTACACGATCGTCCAACCCTCCAAATGTTCGTCAAACATTCGATGTGTTGGACGAACTCATCGAAGTTGGGTGGTCGCGCGCTTTGGCATATCGAAATCGACATCACATCAAAGGAGTTGATGATAGGTCGGAGTTTGCCCTCGTGTGGGGACCAGTTTCGTGAAGTTGAAGGGTTGGACGATAGTATAGTGCATAAGAAGCATTGTAGAAGATTGATAGTCATGTAATATTCGTGATTGACTTGAGTACAATGAATTTAGAGCAGTAAGTAATTCGGTTGTTCAATTATAAATTTAGGCACTTGATTTATGGTAGCTTCAATCAGTTCCTTTCGTGCATTTATATATGAAGCGCTCACTTGGCTTTGTGTTCTGAAATTTGTTATCTTTAGTTCTAGTCACTTGCTTCCGCTTCTCTTTTTATTTTGTTTTATAAAATAGTTATGAGTTAAAATGAGTGTAAATATAACACTAATGTTTATTGATTAGTATTATCACCAAAATATTGTCAGGATCTGAGTACTTGAAGGCTGTCGGAGGTAGCGCCCGAAACAGATTTATCGCACTTTATAGACAATGCAGCGCCGTGGCAGCGTTTTATCGCCGTGATTTCTTATTGGAAACCACCTGGTTGGATTTGATTCTGAATCGAAAAATCGCGTTGTAAGCTTTTTACAGCACGATCTGACCACGGATATCGGGTGGTTAAAACGAGGCGATGACGCTGGCGTGTGCTGTTATGATCACGACCTCTCATGTCACATTCGACGCAAGCGACGGCCGCTTCCCCACCCGATACTAAAATCAGCCTCAATCCTTTCAAATTGTAACATCACAATCACTATCTTGTAAGATTTGTTTTAAGAACTCCACTGTTTTCTTTTTGCACGTTATTTTTATTTTATTCTTATTTTGCTTTTTCTTTACTTTTTTTGTTTCTATTTTTCTTTACATTCCATTGTTGCAAATTACCTTTACAAAAAATAGTTTATAAATAAACATTTTTATAACATATTTCTTGGTTTTATTCATACGTCTTTTTGTATGATTGTTTGATGATTTTGTGATAAAGATTGGTAAGCTGAAGTGGCAGTAAGCAGGCCATATCTTGCTTTATCTGATGGCTGTTGGGGCAAACGAGTCCTGGATGGACTGACGACCTGAATAATGTGACCATAACCAAGGATAATATATTACTAGGTATATATAGGCACCCCGAACAGAAATGTAGCCACGAAAAGGTAGCATATACAGATGGCGTCGCCGCGACACTACTATAGGATGCAAGCTAAAATCCGCACGGCGCTAGTGTGTCTCTAGTTTTGTCGAAGGTAGAAATTAGTAACACTATTACCTCCGCATCCAGCCGTTTCCGGCCACTTTCTTCAAGTTGTCGTTGCCCCTGGCGGCGGGGCGTTCTACCCTGCGCGTGGCGATCCGCGGTCTACACTCCAGAACTCGTCTGCCCCGACAAACATGTAATCATCTTAATTTAGTTCAATAATGTATTCAGTAACAAATAACGTCAATTCGAAACTCGATGTGTTCTTCGTAGAGATTAGAGCCATAGCCATCATTGATTGACATAAGACAACCAATAACTGCTTGGTTATGGGGAGGGCGGAGGATCGGGTGTGGGTGGGTAGGCCTATAATTTCCGTTAATTGACTTCGACAGGTAGACCTTATCAGTTGAATTAGAAGACAAGTATGGAATGAAGACTTTATTTACCATACAATAAAATTACATAACTAATCAAAGTTAAATCTATCAATTCATACTTAAAACAAAAATAGTACAAAATAAATGTCAAAATCATAGTCCTTAAAAACAAGGAAGCCGAGGTAATGAAATGTTACATTCTAAGATTTAAACAAAGAAAGAACAATTACAGACGAAAGCAATGTGAGAATTAGAACAAATCGAAGAATTAGGAGAAATCGCGTGCATTTTACAACCTCAACTTCTCTGGTTATCAAAATTCAATATTGTATTTCAAAAATACAATTAACAAATATTTGTCGTTCATAAGCCACAAGGACTTAAAATTACAGAGTTAAGGCGCGTCTCCTACGCTTGTTTTTTCGAAACCTTACACAAAAACTAAGACAATGTTTTAAACAAGGCAAGTTTATCTAACCGATCTCACCAAAATAAATGAAATTTTATGGGTGTGTAGAGTAGGTTATTCTGAACACAACCACATATTTTATATCTGCCGAATGTTTATTGTCTCAGATAAATTACCTCCGGAACTACCGAACTTGCACTCTCCGATATCGACGAAACTTTTGTAGAAATTGTACAGCAGGTTTTTCTGAACACAACTATACATTTCTTTATCACATTTGTTTATGCTTACACAACATTTTTGTGTTCCGTTATGGATATACATTGTTTTTAACCTAAACAAAATAGCTTATTTATTTAAAAACAAATGTTTTCGTGCAATGTTACGAAAAAACGCGCGAAATGCGGCTTTACACAACTCCATTCCCATACTTCTAAAATATGCGTAACCAAATACACCTGTAGCGAACCGTCAGTATCAGACATTAAATGACTAGGCGATTTGAGATACTCTTTCAAGATACCAGTCCATTTATTTCATTGGAACTCTCAATAATAATCAAACAGGGCAATTTAATACAGGTTCAAAGTATCGCATCCAGAATCGAATATCTCTCTTTAAAAAAGCTCCAATCACCTATCTTTTCGATATAAAACTGAAATGACATTACAGAGGTATTCAGTATAAATATATTAAAATACAAAATTACTGATTCAATTTAAAGATCACAAATTTTCCCAGTCTTAAATTGTTTCTTAGAAGTGGTTTACGAAGTGCCAATACGTATAATCCAATATTTGTTTGTGTTTTGACTTTTTAAGGAAGATTTGCAATTCGATTTAGCATGGCACAGAAAATACTACTATCATAATTTGTTAATAATAATAAACACGTATATTTTAACCATCTGCATAAAAAAGTCAATACACCAACAAAATTTTTTTTAGATATTGGTTGTTCATCGTCCATTAGCAGCATTATCGTCACAGACGGAATAATTAATACGGATTCCAATTTCGATTGGAATACATGAACTAGTCAATCATGCACACATAAATAACAACCTAATTGTAAAGGATCACAATTCTCAGTCAAAATGGTAAACAGTAAAACACAAATGGGTCTACCCCATTATCTAATCAAAGAGTTGAGATTGAGCAGAGATTTGGCTGCCTTTGTATCGGTGGGTTGTTTCTTCTTAGACGGATCTAGCATGAAGCACTTCCAGAGCCTGTAAAAAAAAAGCGATTACAATAATGGCTTCACTTGGAATTATTGTGGAGTTATACAAGGGAACTCAAGAGTATGTTTTCAAGAAAAGATGTGGTATGATCAAAGTATGTACTGATTGTATGGGCTTGGTTTCGAACACGTTAAAATTGATAGTCACACAACTAAGTTAATAAGACTGAAGAAAGTTTTTGCAGGTGGTGTTTTTGGTCTTAATGTCCCCCCCCCCCCCCCCCCATTGTGCCACGAATGGTATGGCTCGATGCGCCCGCTAACATTTACAAAAGTACACATCAGCGGGTACTTCCATATGACGAGCTAGGACCAGTTAGAGCTCGTGCACTCACCGCAGCGTCTCGTCCGCGCCGGCGGACACGACCGCGGTGCCGTCGGGCGACAGCGCCATGTGCAGCACGCGCGCCATGTGCCCCGTCAGCTCGCACACGCGCGTCATCAGCGGGTACTTCCAGATGATGAGCTGGTTGTTCGCGTACCCGTGCGCGGATATCAGCTCCTTGTAGTGGGTGCTCCATAGAATTGAGCACACCTGCGATTCGTTTATGGGTTAAGATTATTTATTCTCATAAGAAATAACATTTCACTTTAAGCGATAGTAAGCTAAAATTATATTATGTTCTATTCTAATCTAATCCAAACTGAGCTTATACAAAACAAAATACTTTCAATAAACTATTTTTATATATATAGAAAACCACAATAATAGAAGATTGTCGCGAAGCGAAAACACAGACATTGCACCATTACTGGCAAAGGAATGCGACAAAGATATAGAGCGTAATCTACAAAACTAGACATGGCTCGACTTTACCGAAACATGTTTAAATACGTAGTTTTTATTATCAAATATTTTATATAATATATAGATTTATGTATATGTAGAAAAGACTAGTATCATCAGCATACAACGTTACAATTGTTGAAACAATATTTAAAAAAGTTAAATAAGACTACTTATTCTTAGTTAGTGAGTATTGATGAGATTAATTAAAGAATCCGAAATAGTTGATACTATCCAGATGGATGATGTTGGTACTCATGTTATTTCTGGGTGCCCCGCAAGGTATACAGCGTCATGTAAGGATGAATATTTATTGATTAGCTTGTTTTAACACTGCCTGATGTGCAAGAGAAGTAGACAGAGTTTCTGGTTTCTTGCTCTACTGTGTCGCACTCAGCCTTTGTAGAGCAAGAAACACAGTAGAGCAAGAAACCAGAAACCCAACTACTTTATTCTTATGAATTGGCATGATGGCATTTAACTGCATAAAGCACCGAAGTTCGTGGTGTATGTACGAGCGATGATTATTCCCTGATTCCTTCTAAGAATATTAATAAAACACTCGTCATAGTTCAGCACAACGACATACCTGCGACCTGGTATCGACAGTGTTGAGGTTGGACCCAGTGTTGATGTTCCAGATGCGAATGGTCCGATCGGCGGTCCCGCCACCAGACGCCAGGATGCCAGAGCTCCAAGGACACCACGCTAGGCCCTTCACAGCTGCTAAATGTTGGCTGTAAGAGAAAATACGTTACTAAATAACACAAGCAATATCTGAATTACAAGCCCAATGAGGCAGGCTAAAAATCCTTAAAAAATTGAAAACTTGACGATTTTGTAGGTACCTACTTTCATCGATATCCATACAAGCAGATCGGTAACTCTCTTACATTGCTTAAACGAAAATGATTGGTATTCATTATAGTCACCAAGAGCTCTAGTATATATTATCTTTGCCAAGAGTTATATTATATTAATAACGTATCTCTCACGAGAACTCTTTAGATCATAAATGATTAACTAATATGATATTCTTTATTGCACAAATTTTAAAAGTAAATACAGTTACAAATTTTGTGTACAAAGGCGAGCTTATCTCTAAAAGAGGTCTCTTCCAGCCAACCTTACAGGGTGTGAGACAAGGCACTAAGAGCGAGGGTAACTAATTATAAACACATTCAATTATCTAAGAAGGTTCTATGATAGCCTACAATTTAAGTTGGTTGAAAGTACGTTTTTTTGAAAGACCATGAGTAGTAAGTAGTCACACATTTCTCCCTAGTTTTCGATGAGGTTCTCTATCCCCTATCCTCCTTTACCCTCCTTTTAGGCTTCGGCTCACAGTCGGGTAATAATAGGCGTTAAATACTTAATACAACCTTCAATTTTGCGTCGGGAATATTTATCGGCCCGACAAATTAGGCTTTATAATATAGGGACATAAAATAATTACTCGCTCATATCATCTGTGGATTCAAAAGCAAATAAACTTACTTGAAGGAGTAAATGTGCTGTGTTTGTGAGTAGTGTTGCCCCTGAGCGATAGGCCAGATATTTAGCAGATTGTCGTTGCCGCCAGACGCAATGTATTTACCATCAGGGGACCATTTCAGACCGCAAATCTGTTGGCAAAGTTTATATTATGTAGCCAGAAGAACAAGCTTATTGCGAACAATAATCGCTATTCTTCAAAAAAATTACACGTTATTATTGTATGTGATAAAAAAAATTCAATGAAATAGTTGAAGATGGTACGATCTGCATAAGGCGTCTGGCAATGGTTGAGGGAAGGCGCATCCCACACTTCACCTGCCTTATAGCAGTCTCTACTCGAGGTCTAGCCTCCTCAACGACTATCATTGTTGCGACAAATGTCACCAGCCCATTGTCACCTCAGTTTAATAATCTTTTCAGTTATGACAAATTATTTTTACGATTTGACTGTGATCGACGTCATGGGAAGCAATAGAGGACCACAGAGAACACTGGTACATGATTATAATAAATGCAGCGAAGACTGTATGGACAAAACAAAAAGTACAGAACTGAGGAGGCCTTTACTCGTAGGCCTTAATACCCATAGAGAGGTCTTAATCAATTAATTGAATTCAAATTATTATTTTTAATCGAAATATTTAATTTAAATTAACACTTAGGATACCAGAATAGTATAGCGGTATTCTAGCTTAAAAAATGCCTTTTAATTTACTAGATAATTAATGGTTATTTATAGGAAAGCTTTTTGACAGTTACCGGTATTCTAGCTGTAAGAAAAAATACTCCCTGTAGACAGTCGGTAATCTGTAAAGAATGTTTCGTCCAGCTAGAATAACGGTATTCTAGTTCAATTGTATCCTAGGTGGCGGCATATTAAAGGTTAAGGAATAAAAGGCAACATTTTTGTAATTATAATTATTGCAACCCACCTCCTGCGTGTGCGCCTGTATAGTTGCGACCGCATGGTCTCTCTGTCGCACGTCGTGGTGGACTATGTTTCCATCGCGAGACCCGCTTGATATGATGTAAAGGTTCCACGCCAGAGAGCCAACGCGGCCCGTGTGCCCGTCCATGCACTGGAAAAATGTAACAAACGTTATTTACTAGTGTGAATTTAAAGATTTTATTTAAGCCTTAAAACCAAGAATATCCGCGTTTTTTATTGCTTAGCACTCTTTTAAAGGCAGAATTTGCTCTTTCACTAATCTTGGCCAGCCTGTATCTGGAGGTACCTTATGTTCCAAGTCACAGGTGACAGGATAGATATATAATGGTTAAAGCTTTATTTATATTATCTTATAAATAAAATCGTAGACTTCGCGTGTCTGTACATTGAAGATATTTGCAAAAAAAAAATTGGGGGTATAGTTTGTGCACGCATCACTTAAAAACTATTGAACGGACTTTGATGGACTTTTCACAGAAACATGGGGCTTAATTTGGTGTAACATATAGGCTTTATTTCATTGCAATCGGTGCAGTCAATCAAAAGTTATGCGAATTTATAGTTTCCGAAAACTCGCATTCACTGCGAAGAATGTAGTAGGGTGTAAATGTTCGACTGAATTCGTGAGCGATAGCGGGAGCGGGTATGGTACCAGTGTAATTTGAGTGTTTGAACTTTTGACTGAGTTACCCGATTACGATGAATTTGTGGTATACGTATGCAACAAAGTAATGTTGGTCGGAATTTGGATTGCGATGGATTAGTTACGAGGACTACATTTGGAGAGACGAGGGAAAGAGGTTTGAGGGGTGAGTTGAGGGGAGAACTGAGGGGAGGTTTGAGAGGAGGGACCTGGACCTGGACGTGGACCTGTACCTGGCCCTGGATTTAAAGTCTGAGTGGAAGTGGGATAGGGAACGAAAGTGGGAATGGGAGCGGATCCTGTAGTCCACGCGAGCGGAGCCGCGGGCACAGCTAGTTAGTAAATAAATTGGATAGAGGGATGATGCGTTTTTGTGTAAATATGTGACTAATGGTACGTTATGGGAAGAGGGTTCCATACGGCGCAAGATGGTTCATACTGGAGCCAATTTGTTTACAGTCACGATTCTCAGCACTGAAGAAACTATAAAAAAGCAGAAGGAATTCACTATCACTTACTCGCAACCTCTTCAGTTTTTCACAGTCCCACAGTTCAACAGTCGCGGAGGACGTGCCGACGGCCAGGTGCGACGCCCCGCCCTGCACCCACGACACGGAGCACACTGTCTCGGAGCCCTCAAGCGAGAGCAGCTGCTCAATCTGACCGGTTCCAGCGTTCCAAAGGTAAACGGTGTTGCCTAAAGCCACGGCTAGGATATTTGAAGGACTCCAGTCGACTAGGTTGAGATCTGCAAGAGAAATAGTGAGAGTTCAGTCATTTATCATCATATCGACGTCCACTGCTGGGCATAGACCTTCTCAAATGAAAGCCACCACGACTGGTCCTCCGCCGTCTGCATCCAGCCACTTCGGATTATCTCGCTAAAGATGTACATAGATGAAATTTGAAATATGTGTACATTTTGGACTCCTGATCAAATCTGTAATAATAGACCGAAACTGTACACTTTCAGCGTTTACAAGACAGTTTCTGGTGAATTTGGCTCATACCCATTCCAAAATGTCCTCGAAATTCGTCATAGATGAATGATTTTGTTCAATGAGCATTAGCCACATTTTTCTCACCGACCGCAATTAACAGACGGTCTTCACGAATCTCATCATAAAGAGAAACACTACCACGATTATTTAATCTGAATTTTCAATGTACCAAAGCCTCACAGTGCTCGCAACAATGTCTTACAGCTCTGCAAAGCACTGCACTCTTGCGGAGGTAGATAACTTTTAAAATCGTAAAAAAACTTGCTCTAAAATTTTATATCGTTAAATCCATGTTTAGTGAGAAACTCTGACACGTCATAAGAAATAACTTACAAGTAATTTCCCTCAAGAAACTATTATATAAATGAAATATACCAGCTTTTAAAAACATAAAGAAAAATAATATCAAAATGTCAATACATAGGATATGTGTGATCAGGAGTGCAAAACTTACAGTGTGGCCTATGTAAGCCCTAGCTATCAATACTAATAAATAACTAATAGTATAGATCGTACAGTTCACGACGGCACACTCCACTTTACGTTACTGTTAAGCACTTATAATAAGACTAGCTGTTGCCCGCGACTCCGTCCGCGTGAACTTAACATCACAAATTATTATGTGTCTCCCATAGGAATGTGATATAAAAACTACAATATGTCCTATTCCAGGACCTAACCTATATGTGTTCCAAGTTTCGTCCTGATCCGTCCAGTGGATGAAGCGTGATTGAGTAACAAACATCCAAATATCCAAACTTTCACATTTATAATATTAGTAGGATACAATACAAACATTCCGATTAGCTGCCAGAGTCCCACGCTTACCCCTCGCAACCAATAACGGGGCGTGCGCGGTCGTGAACTAATAAGTAACAATGGTTAAATTGCTGAGCCCCGTCGGTAAACATTAGCACATTTCAAAAACACTTCTTATGTATGTATGATAAATTAATAAAGAAAATATCTTACAATAGTCGTCCGAAAGGTCAGGAGCATCAAGTATCCTTTCAGGGGCTTGCGGTATATATCTTGAGGTGTTTTTGACTGTTGACGGTACCTTAGCCTGAAAGTTGATGTACGGTATAGATTATTCGTTTTCCTACATCACATCATCAAAAATAGCATAATTGAATAATTTTCTAAAATATTGGATTGGAAATGCCTACATACATGCCTCGCCGCCAGATGGACCGACGACCTAAAGAAGGTGGCCGGAAGCGGCTGGATGCGGAGGACCGGGTGTGGTGGCGTTCATTGGGGAATGTCTATATCCAGCAGTGGACGTCTAAAGGCTGACATGATGATGATGACAGTGGAATATGGAGTTGTGAATTCGCACTGTGAAATGAATTAATTGCTTTTCTAGCCATGGCTTAAGCAATTATAACGGAAATGATTTTCCAACAAATTTTAATCTATTCATTAAAGTTACCATCCATAACCGCAATATTAAAGTTTAGTCAGTTTATTGAAAACACGAAACACCAACATAAACATGGAAGACAAAAAATATTTATAAAGAGCAAAGCATACTGCAAAGTTGCGATTTTGCAGTTTTAAGTAACTACAAAAGTCAAATTACAATCAGTTCAAGCCTTGTTAAGTTGTTAAATTACAATGTTTTTTGATTACCAAAATTATATTAATATAAACAGTATTATATGTAGTATTTGTTAATACAGTCTAAACGCGAATTTTAATCACAAATGTGATAAGTAAGGTGCATTTGCAACTATGGTAAACTGGCATAATTGCAACCAGAAGGCATTTGCAACTACAGATTTTATATTATGACTGCATGGAGAAATTCATTGTTTACATATCATATTAGGTAGATTTTATGACAAATAACTTGGTGATATTTGATATTTATTCATTCGGTACAGATATAGAATCTGTTGCTGCAAATGCACCCCAATTGCAACTACCGCAGTGTACTTTATAGTAAGTTTTTTTTTGTGAAAGACTTGGAGTTCTAGTGCAGGAAGTAGTAAGCATAATACCTGTGAATACACAACTCTAAGTCTGTTCTGGTATCCCTCTGGCGCGGCAGGAGCTTTGCAAGTATATTGCAGGAGGCGACCGGGCTCCGTGTCAGTGAGCGCACGTCCAATCACTTCGCTGGCTGCTGTCTGGGCCACCACTTCCTCACCCTTGTCATCTTCACGAGTCATCTGGGTTTAAGAACATTCATAATTATTAAAAGGAATAGACAAAGTAAGGGACAATAAGATTCTACACTACAGGTACTCTATTTTATGACTGGTGTATTTAATTGTTGCTATCTGTCCGAATAGAACTAAAGTTATTAATATAACTGAACTGTAAAGAAAATAGTTACATTTTGGCTCATAATTTAAAGTTCGAATTTGTCCCATAAGTCAATAGATTTTTCCAATATGGATACCTGAGCTGGCATAATAATAATAATAATATAAGCCTTTATTTACTACATTTTTTTTTATATCTATATTTACATATACATTCCTTTATGCAATAACCTATGTTTCATCTCCCTCTTCTTTGTTTGCAGTTTGTCTTGTGACAAAGGCCTCCTCCAAGGCTTTCCACTCCTTTCTATTCCTAGCTGTATGTGTCCACATTCTTCCTGCTGTCTGTTTGATGTCATCATCCCATCTAGTAATTGGTCTTCCTCTTTTTCTTTTGTCTCCTCTAGGGTACCATTCCGTAATAGACTTGGTCCATTTTGGTGTTTCCTCCCTCATCATGTGCCCTGTCCATCTCCATTTCACAGTCCACAGACTGTGAGCTGGCATATTAAGCTTTAAACACTATAAAACCCAACACAATAATAGTGAATGACCTGTCAGTCTGTTTTCAAAGTATCTTCAACGTATCCCACAGCAAATGTTTTAATTTTTTAGCCACTAACAATCCAAAGCAATAAAAACAGCAGTCAAGATTTTCAAATAACTGAAGAGACTGTCACTGTCTGTAAACTGTTTTATTGCTTTGACGCTACCAATAAAAGTTAGCGACAAGTAGCGAAGGCGAAAGTACATCATCATCATCATCAGGTTATTTTTGTCTCCACTGCAGGAGCACAACCCCCTCTCATCTGCCGGAGACAGACGGAGGATTTGGCCTACACTCCTCGTGCTGGCCAGACGGGTTGGGGAGGCCTGATTGATGTTTTATAATGTATTCCCTTAGTCGCCTTGTACCATATCCATGGGAAGAGTTGGAGTGGTCCAATTCTACTCTACCAGAAACCACACGGAAAGTTTATATACTCACCATATAATGACACAGGTCATAATTGGAGTTACTTCTGGAAGGGATGAACCTGTCTGCCTTGTTTGGGGTCTTAGCAGCTTTGTTAGGAGTTGGTGTTTTAGAACGACCTGTAACAACTTTCCATTAATAAGATATAGAGAAATCAGAAGACAGTGGAGGTCACAACCTTGGTCTAAGTTAGTAGTTAAAGAGGGCACAAATAATAATTTGGAAAAATACAGTCACCATATATACTCTGGTGCTTTAGCCAAGCATAGGAGAGGTTATGGATGTGTTATCGACTTATTATGTGTTTTTCATAGGAATGGTTACAAACATATATGTAATGCAAGAATGTTTCACATCAGAAGAAAACTATATGGTGTTTCTTCTCCGGTCAACCCATTTCCACCATGTTACTTTCCATTACTATCTTAATAATAATAGGGAGCCAGGTATATGCAGCAATGTGTCGACCCTGTGGGGTCTTTTGTGTCAGCCCCTCAGTTTATATGGTGATTCAATTCTCTCATAGCTGTATAAAAACTATTATTCTACTCAATACACAATTTTGTGAAAATATAGAAATATGGCAATCAAATTCAATTCAATTACTCTTATTGCAAGATAATTTATTTATTTACAATAAATACACAGATACAATAATAAAGTAGCTTACACATGTACATCTATGTGGTTTTATCGCTGAAAGGGATTTCTTCCAACATTTCAAACAATGAAGATACCTACATTTCCTACACACCTGCAAATAACTGCAAGGATTTTGGTGAAGTTACCTACCTTTTTATAATTACCTACATCAAAACTGTAATTTGTAGACCTTAAAAAAATGGAACTACCTGGAGATTTATTTTTAGAAGGTGTCTTCTTCCCTTTCTTGTTATCGCTGCGCGTAGGCGTCTTATTGCTAGAAAGTACACTGTTGTTGCAACTCTGGTTTGCAGATACTGAAAGTTTCTGCATGGACTGGTTGCAGGAACTTATGTTGTTGGAGATGTTTTGGAGAGACGCGCACATCGCTGGGTTTATGTTCTCACTGCCAGATTTCTTCGCCCATCGCTGCAGCGGACCTCTCGTGATCGGACCGTCCATTGTAGCCAGACTCTTTATTTCATTCAGGTAGTTGAACTGGGCCATTTCACAACACCGACCAAAAAGCTATTTAATTATGATCTTAAATAAAAGATATGAGTAATTAAATATTATGGACAATACTCTGACATCAAGGCATTAGAAAAGCTAAATGATATTTATTAATGTGATAAAATTCACAAAAATCCACAACGCAATCTCGAATATTTGACAGTTATTCAAAAAGTCCGTTGAAATTCAAACAAATCTGAAGGGTGGCGATCAGTGTTGCCATTGTACCTGCTACTACTAGGTTGTAGGGGCTTTCAATACTTTTTGTAAATCTAAGACGTACACAAACATGGATATTTAAACTTTTAAGTTTTAAAAAAGCTGAGAGTACAGAGTGGAGATAAAATCGTTCCCAACCAGATTCGAGTTCGGAATCGGTTGTTTGTAATCAGAACGAGCTAGAAACTGACAGTAACAGAACCAGGCTCGTATTGGATCACAGACTTAGTTGATATCACAGGCTTCACATTTAAGTCGAATTTGAGAGACATAAAAATAAAATCGCGTTTCTTTTATGATTCGGTAGGTACCTCCATAATATTTTGATCAACAGTGTACATTGTTCATCACATCATCGTCTATCGTCCGAACTTTGGATTACAACAACCAGTAAACAATGAGTTAGTTCAATAGTTGTTGTAATCCAGGGTTCGGATGATGGATGACGTTGCAAGATTCATATAGATTTCTTTTTTTAAATGTCAAACATATTGGATGCCGAAATAAAATATTAATGAAAATAATTTTCCTACATCAAATACATCATATTTCAAATCATCCCAAATATTTATCGTATCAAAGACAGGGCCGGGTAATTTAAAATATGAATTGGGATACACTAAAAATGTTGCTAGTGCTAAAAATAGAAATAGAGCTGCCAGCTACTAACAGTATTATATCTATTACCGGTTTTATTTAAAGTAACGAAACCTTTTATATACCATATAAGCACCAAAGAGGATAACTATAGAACTCTTAGTCAGTCAGAGTGTACAAAAGGGAGCACTAAAATATAACTTTTTCGCGTAAAAAATTGTTCAGGGTGTTAGCTGGTACGTAGATAAATAGGTAGGTATCTTAATATGATGAGGCGGCCAAAGAGGATGTAGTTAGGTGGCTAAAGTATAAAGCTGCCATCAGACTGGCGTGGTGGGCCAGGCCCGGCCTAAGTTCCATACAATTTTATACCGCAGGTCGTATCAGAATAGGTTCCTTCATACAATTTCATATAAGACTAGTGTATTGTATGTGCAGCTTAGAGCAACACGCCACACTCATGCAAATTTCGTTCTACATCATGACCGGTGGCCTTGTATTTGCCTTCGTATGGTAGGAAGGTACGCCTGAGTATGGTAACTAAGGCACCCCTCCTGTGTTTCCGAATGGTTGTGCTTTTGCAGCAGCATCGTTTTCGAATTAAACTTAATATATTGCGATTACCATTCCGAATGATGAGCGTAGTATAGTGGTTAGGAAATAAACTTTATTCTTTGGGTTATTTGACATCTGCTAGGCCTAGTGATCGAACTTTAGAACTTCGTCGCGTCGTGGATTCGATTCCTGCAGGTTCGAGGGACAACTTTGAGATTTGTTCCCAAGGTTATTTTAATTAACTTACTACTACTTACAGAACATCAGTGTTTTTTTTAAATTTAATCCCACTGTAACTAAATTGTAAACTAGTATTAATTATAACAATTATAGTACATTTAATTATAGTTAATCCATATTTCAAGGTAACGGTAAAAATAAAATAAAATAAAGCAACTTTTATTCATAAGAAAATCTGTATATATTTAAGAATGTAAAGAATTGCTCATAAAAATAATGTATTTTAATCTAAATGATCTAAAAATAGTATTTCAATCATACATAATTGCATACAGTAAAGATTATATATTCAAACTATTTTAAAACATTTACTTTCTGTTTGACATTGTTTGGCAAACTTAAAATAGATTTATTTTAATATCAAATATATCTTGGATCATTGTCATATATAATCTTTTTAGGCACATAGATATATATTATTGAACTTCATGTGTACTGGCCGTACTATTTATTATATTGTTTTATTTTATACACTACAGACTTGAGTCGAAAAGAGTAACACTTTTAGAAAACGAAGTTTGGTCCTTCAGGGCTTCATATTGCAAGGGAAAATTATTTCGAAAGTTAGATTTGGCACATTCATCTTACTCTTTTCGACTAATTCTGAATTACATTTACAAAATTGATACGACAAAAACATTTATTATGCGTCTCGAAAACAACATTTTTAATAGAAAATTAAAGTGACATTAACCGCTAATACAAGTTGGTATACTAAACTTTGCAGCTGTACTATCTATTGTTTATTTTCTTACGAGACGCAAATAAAATGGTTTTTGTAGGTCAATTAATCACTTAAACGGAAATCTATTTTATTGTTACGTTGTCATGAAAAAATATAAAGGGCAGTACAATATAGGAACAGGGATAAGAAATGCAAGTTTTGAGCATTATTATACTTTCACCTAAACACACGTCTTAACAATCTATTCGGTTAAACTGTTTAAGACTATAATGACGAAAGAACACCAACATACCATTGTCTGCTAACAATTGACAACATATTCATAATTTTTTGTTGGAAGAGTTCCGAAGCTGAACACTGTTTTGGCTTTAAATATATTTATCTTTATCTACGTACATTTTAGGTAAACATTAAATATGTATTGATATTAGGAGGGTTTTAAATCAGGCCAATTCAAATTATAAACGGTAATAAAAGTAACCAATTTGACAATCAAAAAAATCAATTTCAGTTATAACGACAACGGCAAGGGTTTCAAAATATTTTATCTATTAAACTCGTTCATTATAAAAAAGTCAGGATATTTTATACTATGTGCTGTAACATCTAGGCCTCCCAAAGAAGTTTGTACGACTTTCACTGTTTTTAGAATTAACTTTTTTTTTTAGAAAATTGTGTCGCTCTCGGCCAGTGGCGCAGTTTGAGAGACTTTTAGGTTTGAGGCAGTGGGTTCTTTGAGAGGCAAAGCAGAGTGCTCATTAGTAGAATAATTGATACTTTTGAAGACTTTCTAAAACGAACAAAGAATACAATTTAAATCAGAACTCTTCCATATTAATACTAGCAAAACTTACCTCCGAACACACGAATCGAATAATTCATGTCAACAGACAACGTGTATCCATAAAATATATATTACAATTACGAATATAGCACCATTATAATAACTTATGATAAAATATTCATAGTTAAACATCTAAGAGATCCGTTCTTGGGCTTCATCAATCATCACATCACAATACATAACATCACTATTTACAGACTCAAATAAAAATGGCACACACCAATTAAATAATTTTATATTCAAACTTATCTATGCATGGGACGAAACGTCAGTGTTTTATGGCACTGTGAATCATAGCCACCTCCACACTAGGGCGGTGGCGGCTTGCAAAGCGTGGTCTAGGTTCCATACAAAAATTTCGCGCCTGTGGAGTTTTCTATACAATCCTATATATCAATCAATACCGTCACCAGCTCAGTATGTGGGTAGCTTAAACCGAATATCTATCTATACTTTTTGTTAGACAAAAGTAATTTTGTTTGTCAGTCGGTGGTATAATTTAAAAAAGTAAATAACACAGAATTAGTTATTGTACACAATATTGTTAGGCTATACAGGAGCATTGATGCTTTTTTAAACTAATCATTTCTTTTTTATATACTCAATTTGCTTTATTTCATGACACTCGTGAGTATATAAAAAAGAAATGGACTAATAAGTTGACACATATAAGACCTATATAATGTGCAGTGATCGGAGTAGGTAGAGCAATTTTTTGTACTTGCAACACACTGTCATAGTATGGCATGCCGTTGGTACCTGTGTAGCAAGGGGGCGTCATTTTGACACCCCATTATTTAGGGCATTGAATAGAGGGCATTGTGGCTAACAACTTTCATCTGAACAATTTTTTTCAGCGTGCTAGACCTAGCGACAAAATTACGAAAGCACTTTCTTTTGCAGAACTATAAGGGTAGTATGCAAGCGCGTTTGCGAATGCAACTTTTCAGGATATCAAAGAATTTAATAATGTCCATTTTTTTTTCTTGAAAACGGATCAATGCATTTCTATGGAATATGACAGTAAGATGAAGGAACATTGAACCGTTTCCAAGAAGAAAATGCAGAACATTGTTAAAATTCATCTCCTGATTTTTTTTTAACTTGGAGGCAAAGAGATGTATTTCGATAACATGTTTCTTTTTTTACAAAACCACGTACAAGATACTAATTTCACAGTAACACCACATGCATTGATAAGTGTGAGAGTATGCAAAGAAAATTTAAGTTAACTAAAATAGTGGGCAATTCAATTGATCAAAAACACATATTTTGTTCGATAAACATTGAGAGAATATTATGTTAAAAGTAAAACTAAGTAGCTAAATTAAAACTTTTTAGATACTGATTTGAGACAACAAAGAAATTATTTATATTTCAAATTAACTAAAACATAACCGGCCTTGATGGCTTGTTTGACCAATCACAGGCAAACATTTAACAATCATAGGGCGCCCGCACGCAGTCAACATAAAAACACTTGTTGTCAATCCATACTGGATGTATCTCTCTAAAATAAAAGTTGACAGAATAATAATCATATACAAATTATATATATATATATACATGGTGTAAAAAGATAACACCCGAAAACTGGAACCACGAGTTCTATACATCTTAAAGTATGGAAACATATTTTTGTTGTTGTCAGATGTTTGACACAGCAGAATTATAAATACGATGGTTTGAGTTTTTGGGGAGATTTTTTTACACACTGCATTCAACTACAGCATTCAGCTAGTGCGGGCAGCCTAGAGCTACGAGATTAGTTGACAATAAAAAAAATAAGGATAAAATAAAAACCAAGAAATAAAATCTAACCTTGAAATAAAATACAAGAAGTTAAAAAGTTAAATTATTTAACAGAATTATGTCTTATTTAAAAATGTTAAGCAATAATTACGTCTAAATAATAAAAGCATAATGAAAAATGTGGTGGGATCAACATTTTTAGGAATTTTAACTAAGATCAGGGGTATATACGTACATTGTTCTAGTGGTGCCGGAAAATGGAAGAACGTGGTAGTGCAATAAGCTTGCAAAAATGACTTCAGACAAGAACTGGATTAAACTGTCTTTACTAGGAATTTATTATTTTAATATTTTTGTAAGATTGCGACCGGGTGAGAAATTTGAGAACAGTTTACTAAAGATAAGGCATAATGCCGGAACAACAACTGGGATCAATCGTATCAGTTATAGTCTTCTATCTGAAAACTTAATAAAAAAAATGAAAATGCAGAGAATAGTAACCATGTAAAAAGTGGTGTTTTTACTCGAGATTTCCATACAAATTAATGTGGACACGACACTGAAAACCAAAGACATGGAAATTCATAGGTTATTTATCAATTGAGTCAAGTATAACGGGGAACGAATTTCTCAAACGGCGACGTAAACGCACGGTCCTTGTTGAGAAATTGGAGTACAGCATAATATAAACTTTACAGGCATATTGGACCGAAGTGATGAAAATCAGTCGCACTATCGATCGATATCAATAGTATAAGTGATTTTTCCACGATCAATCGATGCATCGACTTTCTGGCACCACTAAATTTTATTACGGCTCTCATCGAGAGACGTCAAACTTATAAAAAACAACCGCTAGTACTCCCACATGCCCTTTTCGCCATCTAAGAAATAGAATTTATAAAATACGAACATACTGTTACCTATGTTTAAGAATAATCTAGAAGAACACGAACACACATATAAGAGTACAGTATACATCCAAAAATTGTGCGTTTTTTATTTCACTACAATATTTTAATATAATTTTAAGCACATAGTCTTGAGACTCGCGTATCTATCACGTCTTTTAAAAATGAGCAAACTATTCGTTGTAAGTTTGAATAAAAAAGAGAGCTAAAGCTCATTATAGTAAAAAGAATACAAAAATATTGGAATCATCCACTACATATACTTTAAAATATGTAATAAGCCACAAATTAGCTAAAAAGTGAACTAGCGACATATCAATTATTATTTATTATATAGTAGCTGTCATTTTAGCTAAATGAAAACAGAAATTGATCTAAATTTTGAAGATAAAGTTGAGTCAATTAAAAAAAACATCTACTCACATAATTTATCTTTTGGAGAAATAAACACTATTTTTGCCAGAAGCAAAAACTTTTCTCTGCCTCAAGATGAACAGAAAAATGTGACATTTCATTCTCTATTTCATATAACATCGCTTTGGCTACGATATGATTGTTTTTATACCAACAATAATTTCAATATTTCACTAAACTTTAAAAACATTAAACTAAAAAATATAAACTAAAATTTAAATTTGTTCCCATGATTACAATATTTTGTCCGCAAATTTGACTACAACCCTAAAATAATCTCAGAAATTAAACTATTAAATGACTTTACCTAAATAATATTTAAAATTGAAGCAAATTATATTGAATATTATATTTCTAGAGTAACAACACTGCATTGATATAAAGCATTGACCACATTTAGATATATATGAGCTTAACAACCACATTTATTTATGTTTATTTTCAACTACAATATGAACACTCTGTGTAAAAAGGCTATAGTAATTATTTTACAACAGTTTTCTATCACGATTTAAAAACTGCAAACGTTATACGAATCAACATTCACATATTAATATATTGCTTTTTGTTGCTTATATATTGCTTTATGTTGTTCATGTATTGCTCTTTTCATTGTATAAAAAATAAGTACGCTACTCGTAACAGCACCCTAATTTTATAACGTCATGAGTTCTGCGATGTTCCAAAACTCTAGAAATTAAAGTCAGTGTACAATCCTCTATGACAGTTGCTGAATAATAAAACCCTGGAGAATTGTACCTTCAGCAGTGGGCTAATATAGACTGCTTAAGATGGCATCCCACATGATAAATTTTATCCAGGCACATAGCAAGATTACACATGCTCTCATTGTCCTACAAGTGTCGGGCGTGGCCGACTTGCGAGCTACATATACATATATTTTCACAAGTAAAAAAATACAGCTAGAGAGTTGCTTTGCCTTCCTTTATAAATAAGTGTGGGCGCGGGGAACTCAAGCTTTGCTAAATAGTAACGAATCGCGCGATCATTGGCTCTAGCTCCTGGAGTCAAGAGCCATTATATTTGTAAAACTTTAATACAATTCGTAAATACACTAACGAGCAAAGGAAACGGGTGGTGGACTTTTTTTTCTACATTCTAGGTCCATTTGAGTTTCTGATAGGGACGATTTGGAAGAGGTATAATAGCGGCTATCCAGGATACGAATGGCGGAGGAGAAGAATGTCAGTTTCCCGTGTCCTTTTCTAGTTAATATCTAAGGTCCAATTTCATTTTGACTTTAACAATTGTCTACCTCACTCTGAGCAAGACTGTGCATTAATCACGTGGACGCTAGATTTTAATTACTAACCCTGCCCGTGCAACCGTTGCCTATCTTTCATTACGAAAGGGTAATAGTGAGATGTTGGTCCATATAACGTATGTTGAATGCATATAGCAGTGTGCTACGTAGCGTTTCTCATAACGTTCATAATGTGCATATGGCCGGGGTTGTCCACGGTGACGAAGCAAGAGAACTTGTCGTCATGGCACAGCTTCTTTGCGTTCATACCTGACAGTTTGATGCACGCGAGGATCTCCTTCCGCTTCGAGCCTTCTTTGTATCTGAAATGCAAGTATTATATGTAATTAAAAAAATACAAGGTTGTTGTAAGACACTTTATGTAGGTTTACATAGGGGATTAAAAACAGATTAGTTATTTTTTTCTAGTGATTTGTATCACATTTAGATAAATTAATATTGATATTTTTCATAGGCGCCGCGGCGAAACGTCCTGCCCATAAGGTCTTGATGTTTTTCGAACAACTTGAAATCGTCATAGCTTCCTTATTATTTACTTAATTACATCATTAAAATATATCATTACAGAGCATGTTTTAAATTTTTTTACCAAAATTAACAACAACAATAACAAATAGGAATAAAATTGCGTACAAAGGCAGACTTATCCCATTTAGGGATCTCGAAATTGTGTTTTCTCATTCTGTATATTATGCAAATCAAATCCACAGCTTAATAAGCAAAAAAAAAGTCTATCATATGCGTCAAGAAACCTACTCTTGTGGGTATTGGTTCCAGTGCGAATTGGTGGAATCATCAGCCTGCCGTCATCCACAGCTGGAAATAGGCCTCCCCAATGCACTCCCTCTCCGCTCAACCACTTCCAGTCACCTTTTAGGCAACTCATGCTGCGGTTACCAGTGCGCTGGCTCCATTCGCCTGTGAACCGTTGGTCGTTAGGCTCAAGCGTCAGACGTCGTGGGTCCGACTCCCTCGGACCCATCTCGGGTTTGGACAGACAACTTTGTACAACGGTCTGGCTGTTATATTTGTGAATTGTTCTATCCTTGTCTGTCATTTTCAGTCAATTCCTATTTCACAGAAGAAAATCCTAGTTTGGAAATTGAGATATATGATTTGTTATTTTTATTCCAGAACTCGTCTGCCCCAACTGCCAGCGGTTCTGCGACAGTTACCTGGTGACCTTACTAGACAAACTAGCAAACTTACGTTTTCCGCTTCCAAGTGGCCTTCCAGCAGTCCTGCGCCAAGAGAGCGTCGCCGAAGAAAAAGTTGACGGGCGCACTGTGGTTCGTGTTCTGTGTGGCTGTCGGCAACTCGTGTCTGTCCATCGGACTGGCAACGGGCGACACTACGTTCCAACCGAACCTGTGATAGTGTCAGTTAAATAAAGTATTTAGAACGAAACAGTGTTGATGGAGACAGCCGCCTCTTTTAAATTTATTTTTACTTAAAAAGAAGGTATTTTTTTGGGTAAAGACAAGGATATTGCGAATACTGCCATTTCTAAGCATTCTTTAGATTGTGTGGCCAGACACCTTTGTCTTATTCTGGACACTCGGATTCTCTCAGGCCGGTCAGTATGAGGTTGGGAAAGTCAGAAACTATAAGAGATAATCAGTCATTGGTTCTAAGGAACCATAACGTCGACTTTAGAGATACGAAAATATAAGGCATATAAAATAGTGGAATGGCTCAGCCAGCAGGAATATCTATTGTATGTCACGGCATTATTAGTACACGCCATCTTCACACTAGTGCGGTGGCGAACTGAGGGCAAGGCGCGACCTAGATTCCATACAAAATTGCAACGCAGGCCGAGCGTTATCCGCATTAGTGTAAGGTCCATGCAATCCCATAAATCGCAACAAAAGTGGATTTGAACGAACCGGTTGATTGGTTGATCGAGTGGTACATGTGATCTAGAGTATACTAACAGAAGTTTCTCCAATTTAATAATAAACATTGATATAAACTTCACAACAATGTAATACTAACCTCCAGTAAGCCTTATTGGCCCTCGTCTTGATGAGATACGTGACGTTCCACCACACGATCTCCGAGGCCATAGTCACCAGCACCAGGGGGGGCTGTTCCTCGTCCCCCTCGGAGTAGGTGGGCGGGGCTGCGGGGTGCGGAGAGGGGGAGTTCAGGTTGGTACTGCGGAACAGCCGGTCCGGCACCGGGGAGAAACGGCACGACTGGACCTTGGTCTTATGGTGCTTCAGCAGTCGCAGTTGACGTTTGCCTGGTACGTTCCAAACCTGAAAATTAACGGGAAAATAATACAACTGACAGGCTTATCCATACTTACATGAAAAAGAGAGGCGTGGTGAGGGACTTCATACTTATGTAGTAGACATAATACCACGCTCTCGCAAGAAGCGTTTTGCTTCCTCTTTCATGATGTGAACTGCTAAGGAATGGAACTTACTGCCAGCTTCGGTATTTCTGAACAAGTACAATTTGGATCTTTTTAAGGGAAGAGTGAATAGGCATCTTTTGGGTAAGCGCGCTCCACCTTAGGCCTTATTATCACTTACCATCAGGTAAGATTGAGGTCAAGCGCAAACCGATCAACAATAATAAAAAGAGAAAGTGTTGTGACTTGAAAGTCCTGTAGTTAACTACGGACCATACAATTTCTCATTGTAGGAAAACATCGTGAGCAAATCTGCATACAATGAAGAAGTTCTAAGGCGTATTAGAAATCAGTCAAGCTGCATTGTTATCGCGTCTATACCCTCGCTTTTATGCAACTAACACTTTTCGACGGGAGTAATATTAAACACAGGGAATGACACAACAGATCACATAGACTCGACGCGTCGGTGGGTATACCTGGCCAGGTATAACAAGATAAGCTATGTCTCACTGTATATTAGGTTTTAGGTTAGCATGTCAAGCACTCAGTTGACCGTGAATATTTGCGCTACTTGCTATCCACTTGGGGTTAATAGACGGAACGAAGACAGACAGGATCTACATAAACCGTTTTAATATGATTATTCCACCATAAGGTTGGTCTCGGCGATATATTGACACTGCTTAATAGCTATGGCACTGAATAAAAGCTTATTCAATTTGTCATAAATGTACCTACAACATTTAATGCAAGCCAAATTGAATCCTACGCCGATGGAAGAAAGTCAACGTCACATTGACAGTCGTACGCGATTCACCTAGGTCATAGAATACTTAATAATACTATCCTAGGTGCTCCGCGCCGCGTAGGTAAATTTTATGCCTAGGAGTGAGACAGGCCTGGCTATGGTAGCTATGTAATCACGTCCTCTGGAACCTGTCAATATGTGAAAAGAGTTTATCTTACCACAACATCACCCGAGTCGAGGCCCATGGCCAGTATGTAGCCGTCCGCAGTGAGATCGCAAGATATGATGCGATTGTTCAACTTGTACTCCTGTATAATGTGGAGCGCTATTTGGTCCCCTTTCAGCTCGAAGGTCTGAAATACATAATATTACTTAATATCTGTGTTGGATCATAATCAGAATGTTGACAAATCTCGTAATTAAGATATAATTTGTTCAAATATTAAAAAAAAATAACAAACTAAAACTTATAACTAGCAGGGTATATAACAAAGTTTTGGCACGAAAATGTTCAATCAATCAATCAATCATTTATTGGTAAAACAAATTTACAACATGTTCAGTATGGTAATTATAGTTTGTCACTTGACAAATCGGTTTGTTTAAAGATACAGATATTTTACAGATATACAAGGGCCTGAAAATCAGTAGTGTGCAGTGGATTCTGCAGGGTGCTATCATAAATTGAGTATTTAGACCATTGCCTGGTATAATTTAAAACATTGTTGAGTAAGGCGTGTAAATTTAAAATGGGCAGTAAAATATTACATTTCCACACTAAATTATACTTTCCAAAACCTCTATCTCAACCTATCATTGAAATCCTTACCTGGAATCCTCTACTGTCATCGCATATAACGAGTATATTTTTGCGGAACGCCGCACACGTTATCTGTATATCAGTCTGTCTCCCGTTTAGCACCGCAACTAGCTTCAAGTCCTTGTTCCATAGTTTTATTGTTGCGTTATGTTCAATGGTGATCATTCCTACGTCTGGTATCCAGAAACATTCTACGAGGCCGCTGCTTTTGTATAAACTGTCTCTGCTGTCGCCATTCGGGAATAATCTGTCTTTAGATGCAAGGCTGCTGTCGCTGCCTGAGTTGGAGAGACAGTCTGATGGACTGATTTTTCTTTTGCCTGAAAATAGTGCGACGGTTAGAATATGGATAGTATTGTATATCTCTGCCATTTGCTAATGGAAGATTGGTTTTAAGTTTAGTCTTTGTATAATATACTATTATTGTAAATGTAAACAATAATAAAATGTTATTTTTACACAACATTTGGATTTTGAAACAAAATATCATGAAGTAAAGAAACAATCTCCTTGAATTGCAAAGCGCATATTGTCGAATAATTAGTATGTATGTATGTATGTAAACGCTTTATTGCACCAAACATCACAACAACAACAATAATAAAATAGGAATTTAACTGTGTACATAGGCGGACTTATCCCATACCAGACGGACGGATCTCTTCCAATCAACCTTAGAGTAACCAAAAGGACAAGTATAATGCGTTTAGTACCAAATTTTCATAAAGAAATGTACTTTTAATAAAGTTTGAAAATACATATTACATAAACATAAACGAACTATATACATAGACGATACATGATAAACTCATACACATAACATATAAATATATATATACATATGTTCCAAATAGGTACTGTTACATTATATATCCCAATAAATACTTATTAATAGTATATATACTGTAATATAAGCTCAAAGCTTCGGTATTGAACCCATAGTACTTTTTTAAGTTGTTTTTAAAGGACATCAGGGAGGGGGACTTTCGAACGTGGACAGGGAAATTAATTATTTAGTCAAATATTTTTGTGAAAGTTTTTTTCAATAAGCTACTTTTCGTTAGGGTGAGCGCGGGGCGCGGGGAGTTAAACAAGGATACGACATTCACAAATATAACATCCAGACTGGGACCAACTTGTAAAAATTGTCTGTCCCCCACACAGTGGGAATCGAACCCAAGACCTCTGGCACTAGAGTTCAATGAGCAATCCACTAGGCCAACGAGGCGGTCAATTTAAAACGAATATCTAAATATATTTGCAAAGTGTAAATATAGTAATAGAACCTACAATTATAAATTCAAAACACATACCATGCATGTCATTGAGTATCTCCTGCGACCCCAAACGTGCGTCACCGCGCTGCAGCATCTCCGGCTTCCAACCCCCATCACCCGTCAGCCTATACGCCATCAAACACCGGTTCTTCCCAGCCACCATCAGCAAATTGGAGTTCACATAGTTCAAATACTGAACCGGTCCGTTCACATCCATTATAGGCTTGATCTCCTTCGTTCGGAGAGTGTATTTGATGACGTTACCAGTCTTCAGACCATACAAAATGTACTGGTTGCAGGGAGATATTTTGACGGTAGTGATGTGCTCGTCGGTTTTGGCTGGTATTTCTGTCAGTACTTTCCTTCCTCGCAGTATCTGTAAGGAATTTTTGTTACATTTACTGCATCCAAGAGTTGAGTCATTGTAGTACAGTAGACACTGTGTTTGGCTTGCGTTCGTAAGGGCCAAATAATATTACGCCACCGGAACAAAAAATATCATGCCACATGCTTATTATCAATGAACGAAACATACTTTTTTTGGGCGACTACAGGTATTACCTTGTACTACAACTATACATATAATAATAATAAATATGCAAGTCTACCATTGTACATTTTTTTAAGCCTTTTTTGTAAAAAAAAAATGCAATAGAAGAATAAATACACTCTTATCTAATCCTAAACTAGGATTTTCACCTGTGCTATGGGAATCAAATAAGGATGGGACTATTCACAAATAGAACATCCAGACCGGAACCAAGTTGTAATTTTTTTACATACTTGTCTGTCCACGATGGGAATAGACCCTCTCGTGCTCGAGTCCAATGACTAATCCACTAGGCCAACGAGGCGTTCGCATACATACATAATGCTCACGCCTTGGTCCCAGATGGCTAGGCAGAGACGATGTAGCGTTCGCATAAAAATTGTAAGGTAAGGGCCACACCATATGAGTGCAATGCTTGCATGTCTCAGTTGTACCGTGGGAATATTCAACATTTCACGATTTGCCATATTTAGTGTTCATTTTGGAGGTATGTATATTTACTACTATGAAATCAAATGATTTATTAGTTTTTAATTAATATAGTTTTTAAATGTAAGGAACCACTATTAAGTAATTCGAAGTATAAGTTTCAGCACTTAAAAAGTCTTTGTACATAATTTGATTTGAATGAATAATACTACAAGTCTTCGACATAGTACGTTGAAGTGACCATGGGCTGGTCATATCTGTCGGAGAACTGATTACCGCTGGGGTAAACGAGTCCCCAAGTAGAGACCGCGACTGGGCAAGCGTAGTGTGGGACTCCCCTTGGCTAGATGGAGCGACGATCTTAAGGCGGCTGCCAGTGACGAACCAAGGGGTCGGGTTTAGTAGCGCACCTTGGGAGGTCTATGTCCAGCAGTGGACTCTTTAGGCTGATGACGATGATGATTATTCTACAGGTATAAACTATGATACGTACCTGTATGTTGTTTTTATCATCGACCACAGCCAACAAAGGCTGGTTGCCTTCTTCCCCATTCCCATTACATATCCCCTTCAACACCAGCGGCTTTAACGAGTGCCTGTCTAGACTCATAGTCTTTTTGGCGAGCCGCTTCTCCACTTCCTTGTGGTTGACGAAGGACTGGTGACGTTTGGGCGTGGCGGCAGTGCTTTGTGGTCCACTGTTGGTGGATGAAGTGCTGGGAGTCTGCGGCGATTGGGTGTGCACGAAACTCGCGTCGAATTTTGTGGTCAGACGGACTTTTCTGTTAAAATATACATGGTTAATAAAGGTTACCTATTTATTACAATACGCAATGTTATAATTACTGCTTAAAATGTAATATATACATATACAGTGCCGGAAAAGCTAAAAGGCGTCGATTCGATCGAATCACTTACCCATTCCTCGTTGTTTGCGACACGTATGAAGCGTCCAAGTACCACACTTTGGCGGAATTCTCTATGGTTCCTGTGCCCGTAAGCAACACGTCAGAGCCCGGCATGAAGTCGTCGCAAGTTTCACTAACCGCCATCGATACCACGTTGCTGCAAAAAAGGAATAATAAATACATAAATAAAATCATTTATTTATCTCTCAAAAAAAGTACATACAATAACTCCGCCAAACTGTATAATACAGTTTGTTGCCACTCCCGGAACGTACATTCCTATGGCAGAGAACACTAAATATCACTACGCATCTATGGTGAATAGCAAAGAAAATTAGTAGTTTTTTTTATATTAGCAAAAAAGAACGAAGTTACGTCATTATACGAAGACATTACTCATTTGTTGTATATAACAGTACTTTGTTGCTGAGAACGGACGGACTTGGATTTGCATTTCTGAGAAGGTCCGCCAAGGCTCTCCTGTTCACTCGTCCAAGAATTACACAAACTGTCGAGGTGCGTTTCACGATGAATGTGAGAACATAATTTAAACAATTTAATTAGAATAAAATAATTTAAGTAATGATAATATTTTGATAATTTCCTGACGTTTTTGGCTAATAAATAAACTAAGTCAAAAGCAACTAACCCTCTTCTGTTCTCAAGATCGAAAACCCTCGCATTGGTCTTCAAATCCACGCAAATGATCCTGTAATAGTCAGTGGAAACGAACAGAAGGGTGCCAGATTTGTTCACGGCTATCGATATAAACGTCATGCACTCCTTGACGTCATCGCAGCTGATCACTTTCTTGCATCGACACATATTGCAGTTGGCCTGGTACGAGGCCTTGCTCAGCTTGAATTCGTGTTCTAGGATTTCCTTTGACTTCAGCGTGATAATCCTGTTGCTTCCTGGAAAGCAAAACATATGTTAATTCCTATTAAGGTTGTAATAAGGTTGTAATTCAAGAGCAATATTATCGATATTTCTTTATTAAATAAAAGAACAATACAGTTTTTATACGGCTATAACAGGATCATATGTCGGTACAAAGTGAACTTCCTTCATACTCCATTAAATATGGAAAACCTGCAAATAATTTGCATGAGACAAGTCAATGGCTTTCAATATGCATGCAACCTTAGCAGACAATACTAAATGTGACTACGTAAAGAAGCCACACTCACTTCCCTCCCCGCCAGTCGAGCGGTCGACGCTCTCAGTTAAAAAGAGAAACACTTATGTTGTTGACGTACAACGTTGTCCCTCTCTCGATTGCGCTGGGTGCAGCAGCCATATTATTTACGCACACACATAAATGTGTACAGACAGTTGGTTCGACGGTAATAGTATTAAATCTGTTCGCTTGCATGGAGTAACGGGGGTGTGCCTATAGTGACTTATGGTATTTTGTATATAAATTAAACCTAATTGACTAAGCAATAAAGTTTTCAATAAAAAATATCGATTTTCAACTCGACTAAAAAATACAATATTCCGATATTTAAATGGTTTTGAAATGAGATTCTGCTGCTGGCTGATCACAACCTTCTGTACTCACCAGGGACGGTCAAAATGTCCAGGATCACATCAGATTCATCAAAGAACATGACCCTCTCCTTCGTCGTCAGGTCAACCACTTCGACATTATGTGAGATGCCATTAGTGCTCGCGATGATGGCATGACTGTCGTTGTTGCACGGCACGCAGCACAGTATCTCGCGGTCTCTATCGAAGGTGTCGATGACCTGAATATGGACGAATCAATCAGTCAACTCAACAGTCTATATCCCACTGGGCCCACCCACATAATGGATAAGCAAGTCTGTATTTTTTATTGATAACTTTCATCTGCTATCCCACTAATATTATAAATGCGAAAGTTTAGATGTTTGATAGTCAATCACGCTTCAACCACTGGACGGATCAGGATGAAACTTGGTACACATATAGGTTAGGTTAGGTCCTGGAATACGACAGTTTTTATTCCGAAAAAACATCTAATTCCTACGGGAAATACATAATAATTTGTGATGTTAACTTGTCCATGCGGACGAAGACGCGGGCAACAGCTAGTTACAAATATTTGACTTGAGCTTGAAGTAAAGAAAGTTTTAAAATTAAGAAATTGAATCGCATAAAATAAATTTTATTTCAATAACATACTTTTATTGCCCGTACAAAAGGAAATAAAAATTGTGAAAAAGAGTACGTTGTACTAACTAGGCGGTCTTGTTACTAAACCTTATGTAAAAAAATATATAATTTTTTATTTATTGATCAAAAACAATAGAGATAAATCTTAAATTTCTAGTCCAAAATTAAGGATAAAAAAATTGGAGAATAAAAACATAAAATAACTGAGCTGATTTAAAACTAAATTACCTTGACCACATCGCCGCTAGGGGTGTACAGAATGACCAACTTGGATGTGTGGGTGATGAGGATCTCCTTATTGTTGGCCCAGCGACAGTTTACGAACAGCCCGCGTTTCGGTTGGATGGTGACGTTGCTTGGGTAGTTATTGTTGTATGGTTCTTCGGGTTCTGTAAATTTTGGTTGATTTACTTTAATCATAGAACTATAGTAAGTGGTTAGCTCGATTTTTTTTACTTATCATTCAATTGGTTAAACTAGGTTACTTCGCTGCAAAAGAAAGAAGGCTAAAAGTTAGGTTTACTTTAAAAAGTGGGTAGTTTAATATGCTTCATTATTTGTTAATTTTAAAGGCAGTATAATAGCTGGTTTGTCCAGTCTGTTCTTAATCATGTTTATTGGGCTTATTCCAATAATTGATGTGGCAGATACAACAGATTTTGGCAGATTGTTCCAAATGGATAAAACCCTGTTCCTTTAAAATATATTTGAGAGTTTAAGTGTGCAATTGTTGTATTCTCATATTGTCTTCCAAGTCGTTCGATAAGAATTGAGTTAAATATATCCATTAAATGAGTTGAAAAACATTAAATATTAGCAGATGTGCAGGTCGGTAGATGTTTAAGCCACTTTGCGACATTAGATTGCGCGAAGTGGCGATACATCGTCTCTGCCTACCCCTCTGGGACCAAGGCGTGAGCATTATGTATGTATGTTTAGGTCGGTTTATTACCAAGTTAATATTACCTCCTCAATAAAATTAAATCTAGCCCGTCAATCATTAACAGTAATTTTTTTCATGTACAACACGACTAAAATACGATAGTTGGCTAGTGACTCAAGTCATTACTTGCGACCGTACAATCCATTTCAGTAAGTTGTTCCATCCAGGACGTACCTTCCTCGATGACGTCATCCGCCTCGCCCTGTTCCAAGTCGTCGATGTACCACACCTTGAGGACTCCCTCGTCGGCCAGCGCGGCGACTATCGGCGGGTTTATGGGACACGCTCCGATCCATTTTATGGCGTACCCTGAGCCTGGGACCTCTTTCTTAAGCTTGTTCGTTGCTATCTGAAAGAACTGTAACAGGACAAAGTATTTATTATTGAGTTTAAAAAAACCGTTATGGTTTTTACTCTACACTGTCTCATGTGGTTTTCTAGATAATTGTTCTTATTTATTCTTGAGAGGGTTTATTACTTTGTCTTCCATATACACTTTTAATTCAAACATCTTTAAGATTTTATTGCCAATTGTAATTGTTCAAATATAGTGTTATCTTGTCACTAAATAATTACAGTAGTTTCAAGTTTTGCATACTGATGTTAAAATAAATTTATCTTTTCTGAAATAAAGTATGTCAAAAAGTAATCTGTACCTACAAATTCAACAATTTCGTTTTCTATTTATGTTAATAAAGTTTCATCAAAATCGGACTTTTCATTTTAAAGATATTTGAATTGGATGTTTGATGAGAGAAACAAGTTTGTAATAGCCCTTTTAACTTACAAGTGCTGAATAATGTCAGAGGAGGTCTAATACCTATAACAGTGCAGGCATTTAGCTTAGTTTAGTTTAATTAATATAAGTAAGTAAACTATTTTGAAGTGAGTAAAATACTTCTAATTTAAATTGTAAGACTTCAAAATTGAGAGTCTTCTCTCAGTAGTTGTAGAGTGGGTATTTCAGGGCCATAGCCAGAACCTGATTTAGGGGTCATTGACATAAAACTCGTAGCATTTAATATTAATGTAGTTTTCAGTACTATACTTTCGAAATATATGCGAGGCTTAAACTTTTAAAATCTTCCCTGCCTACGGACGGGAGTGTTGCATATGACTGACCTTGATGACTCCCGTTGTGGTCCCAACAAGAGCATAATCACCAAGGAAGCAAACCGATGTGATGCTTTCTTTGACGTCAATGTTAGACGGTTTAATTTCCTCGACGTTTTGTTCATGTCTAGAAAAGGATTTAGAAAAAATTTGATCTAGACAAACTGTTTTTAGATATATATAAATAGAATACTTCTTTTTGATGTTACAATTCTATAAGGGTCCAAATTTTTTGGAAATAATTGAAGTACGTCATAGTTATATAGAGTGCACAAATATACCAGCTTATAAGGTTTACTGTAAATAGAATAAAAATCATGAAATACATAATTTAGGAAACAAATACAAAATACTACTAATAATAAAATGAAATATAAAAAAATTGCCACATTCAAACAAAAAAGGTGGTTTAACTTAAATTAGTGTTACCTAAGCAGCTGAAAACCAACATGATTAAGGGGTTGGTCATATTACGTAGTTCTACAAAAAGTAGATGCTCGTGAATTCCTCGATGATATTTTTTGTAACACTGCGATTGTAAATAGGAACGTAGTGTTAAAAAGTGTAGAATACTTACAAGAACTCAAAATACAGCTCGTTCCTAGCGCACTTCTCCTGAGCGATTTGCAGCGCCCTTGTATACAGGTTCCCCTTGTTCTCGTGCTGCAATATGCTCTGCACTATGTCCGTGCACGGGTAACGGTACAGGTCTATACCGTGCGTGCTCAGGTAGCCTTTCACATTATATATGAGCTCTCTGTCGAAATCCTGAGATAAATTTAAAAATAATTAAATGATGGGAAATTAATACCAAGTAGGATGTAATTTACGGGACTAAGATCGAAGGTAAGCGACATGGCCGAAGGATTAGCAAGCTAGTGGCAGTGGGTGGGCCACATCTGTCGCAGAACCAACGGCACATGCAGGGTGGGACGACCCGCCGCAGATGGACCGACGACCTGAAGCGGCCGGATGAGGATGGCAGAGGACCGGGTGCGGTGGCGTTCATTGGGGAAGGCCTATGTCCAGCAGTGGACGTCTAAAGGTTCATTTGATGATGACGCAGGGACTTGCCAAACGGACCCACAACATGAAAGTTATGGACAGGTTGCGGCTGGACGGGTAGGGCGGAGGACCGAGTGTGGTGTTGTTAATTGGGGAAGACCTATGTCCACCAGGGGAAGTCAACAGGCTGAAGATGATGCAGTGTCAATCATTTAACGTTGAGCCACATGAAGTTTGTTGCATAAAACACTATCCTTAAGACCCGCAATATACAATTTTCAGGACTGACGTGATCCCATCCAAAAGTTCTATCATAGTCTACACTTCTACTTTATTTCTATAGACTAGTTTTATTTATACACATTAAATGTTAAAAATACTTACATCATCAGCAATATAACTTTCATACTTCTGCAGATCGAGTATCACGTCCGCCGGCCCCGTCAATCTCACTTTATTGCCGAGGAACTTCAAATCCAAAAACAATTTATTGAACAATCTCCACTTATTGTTCAAATTCTTTGTGTTCAGTATATGGTAGCCGATGTAGAACGCTATGTAACCATCGTCTATAATTTCAACTGGTATTTTCGTGATGTTATCATAGTAGTAACTCTTCAAGAACTCCCCGTGTAACTTCTTGAGTTCTTCCTCATTCGTACAAGTTCTGAGATAGTTCATGATCAAGTCGTGTATCTCATAGATATAGTTCCTTTGGTCGTGATCGTAGAACTCTATTATGAGCGACTTGCTGCGCAGTTGTTTCATTATCGCCTCGACCTCGTTTATTTCCCGATTCCATAACTTGCTGAGAACTTTGGCGGATACTTTTGCATTGCTCGGTAGGATACTGAGCATTTTGAATAATGGCAAAATGTTTGGTTTTAAGGAGTTAATGCACACTTCTATTGTCTTCATTGGATTGTTGTTGTGTCTTGTTAAACTGTGAATAAATTGTATATTAGCAATTTTATTAGAATTAATTTATTATTTTATTTCGGAAATTATGTAAGTATCGATGCTTATGACTTCACTTTAAACGAATCCAGCATCAACTTGCATCTGTCCATGGCAGGACGTAGACCTCTCCAATTGTAATTTAATCTTCATTTCTTCTTAGATCGTCGCTCTATCTATATATTTCAATTATTACTTTTAAAGGCAGTTTATTAAAGCTAATGCTTCCAAATCAGTAGTCAATTTGCTTATTTTAAAAATTGATTTTTTAAGAACATTTTACTGATGTGGTAGGTACAAACCGGCAAATTGTTCCTTGTGGATATAATTCTGTTTCCTTAAAAGTTTGATCTTTATAGTCTCATATTAAGTACTGTGGTTTAATGGAAGTGGTAAACGAAAACAAAGCTAGTCGCGTCTTCGAAAACCATTATACATGTTCCATGAAAGGAACACTAGGAGCAAAAACAAGTTTGTATTACCATGTAAAGTTTGCAGTCCACTTCGGAACACCAACTATTGTTTATTTTGTTTTCGAGACGCATGTAGCAGTGGTTTTCGTTTGTCACGTTTGCTTAATTGTGGTCTTTTAACAAGAACTGTTGTGTTCGGCTCTAAGACTAAATTAGGTTTACAAATGGGTAAAGCGCGAAACACACAGAAGACGAATGCGGGGCGGAGGCGTGTGCTCCGGTTATTTGTATTGTTAGATTTAGTATTCTCATACTATGGTGGCAGTATTTGGTACCCAAAATTGTTAACACTATCCCACTAGGCATCAGAAGCAATGTAATCAACAAAAACACTTTCAGAATTAAATATAAGAAATATCTAGTAAACTCATTAATGTAACCTCAATCTTTTTGTGCTAATATCAAAATTAAAAACTTTGTAACTTTGCTTTGCTATTCACCATTGCGTAGTGATATTTAGTATTCTCTGCCATAGATGTGTATAAAGTAAGAGAGCTATTTCTGCCAACAAACTGTATTATACAGTTTGGCGGAGTTATTGTATGTATATTTTTTAAGAGATGAATAAATGATTTTATTATTATTATTAGACACGTCACACAGAACAGATTACCGCTGCGGGAATCGGGATTCTGTATGAAGTGTTGTTCCGCTACCGCCCCGGCTTCGGTGTGTGGTGCGTTTTAAGGTCAGATATTTACAAAAAGAAATCCTTTTTTTCCAACACGTTCAAATAATGGTTCCAGTAGCTCCTGTCATCGATCAACCTTTCCTTGTTCTCGGCCAGCTGGGCCCCTATAAGGGCTATATGGAAGGGGCTGCCCTTGCATATTTCGTGCAATTTCTTGGCCTGTCGCGGCAGTTGGCCGACGTTTACGTCGAGACAGGACGCGAACAGTTCTAGGGTCTCTCGTTCAGTGAAATTGTTTTCAATCTGAAATATTGACGAAACAGGTTAAATATTGTTATATTTGCATCTCGGAAATAAAAATATACCAGCAAAGACAACTTTGTAATATAACGATAAGTTTGCAGTCCACTTCGGAACACCATCTATTGTTTATTTTGTTTCTGAGGCGAAAACGCGTTGGTTTTCGTGCGTCAGTTGCGTTGGAAGAGATGTTATATCATGTGGGATTACAAATATGCTTGTCTAATCCCAAACTAGGATTTTCTAATGTACTATGGGAATTAAACATGAATAAGACACATCCAGACCGAGACCAACGAGTAAAAAATTTACAAAGTTTTCTGTCCCCAGTAAGAATCGAACCCACGACATCTGGCGCTAGAGTCCAATGACAAAGCCATTATACAATAATAATCTTATCTTCTTAGAAGACCAGGAAGACCTGGCAACATTTAGGTCATTCAGGATATTTTGTGCCAAACCCCACCAACAGTACCCCCCTATCCCCCCCCCCCCCCTCCCCCAAGCCGCATACGCCTTAGATTTTCTTCTTTGGAATATGCAGGTTTCCTTACGATGTTTTCCTTCACCGAAAAGCCTGTGGTGTTATAAATAAACCGTACTTAAGTTTCAAAAAACTCATTGGTACGGGAGGGGTTTGAACCCATGACCTCATGAACGTGAGACGAGTACAGGTTGTTAAATTAGAATCAGAACTTACTTTGACAATCTGCGGATGAAAATTGGACACCACATCAGTGTCCCTCGTCGTGATTAATATCTTGCATCCAATATCGAAGGCCTCCACACATTTCTTCTCATTCACTTCGTCTAGTACAAGTAGGCATTCTTTCAATGTTTGTTCTGAGAACTGGGTCTTCAATCTGTCCCTCAGTTCTAGTAGAGTTAGTTCGTAGCCAGACAGAGAGTGGGAGTCTGCATTTGAGCCGATACTCGACATCGATATCGAAGAGTTCATGTAGGAGTTGTGAGCGTATATCGATGATGCTTTTCGATATAACCTGGTGGAAAATAATTATTTATTTCACAAATTAATATTATATCATTAACAGTAAAGTCCCATGTCACTGATGCCAAGATATTAAATTACTACTACCATAACTATACTTTATAAGGCTACATAATATACACACTATTAATTCTAGTTTTCATAGTACAATTTAAATTGGCGAGTTGGTACTGCATTACTGGCATGGTTTCACTACCTTAATAAAATACACACACATTTACTCTCATACATAAACACACACACCCCACCACTCACCCACACACACGCACCTACACTCACACACACACACACACCCACCCACCCCCACACATACACGCACACACATACTGTACACGCGAGATTTGATTCAGTTATTTTTGTTTAATTTCTAAGTTTTCACTCCATTATAATATAATATTTATAATATGTAGAAATAAGTATTACCTGTTAATATAAGAAGAAACGATGCTATATTTATATTTACAACACGAAACAATATTTGTAAAGAAGAGCGGTGACTCCTAACACAGGCTCTGCAAGCCTAAAAGGAGACACCTGCCTCCGAATTTTTATGTAACTTTTTCTAATGAAATAAACAAATAAATCATTTGTATGTGAACAGCGCTCACGTGATCTGTAATGTGGCACGCTGATCATAGTCAATCAGGCAGATCATGATGCGCCTAGCCACATCGCGATCTGGTGCAATTTCATGATGTGCCTGACTTATATCGGACCGATCGTTCGACGCTCATCGTTTGTCGATTTGGCTAATCTCGTTTAGCCATATCGTTTGTAGGAAGTTTGTTGAATGTTTTACGTAAATATGTACACTTTGACTGAACCTCATAGAACTAAATAAAATGGCAGGAAATAAGTATCACATATTGAAATTATTATTCCAAGTCAATAAATCTCAAACACCAGCCAAACAACAAAACAAACAAAAATCAAAGAGTCAATTATCATGCCGACCGTACACAATTTTTGTTTTTTCCCTTTGTGTTGCGTATTAAAATGTCTGAAACATTTATTATCTACATTAGTAACAGTTATCTGAAAGGTAGTCGTTTGTCCACAATCAATTGTATATTTAAAAATGTTTGGCAACGATGACTAGTTAGCCGTGTGATTCCCGGCTTAGAATAGGGCCACCCGCATACTTTTTGTGGGTGTCGTCAAGGCGACTAAGGGATTGCATCAGGGATAGGCAGCAGCGTTCGCCTGTGCATATTAAGTTCATTACTGTGATCACCAACCCGCCTGGCAAGCGTGGTGATTATGGCAAATTCTCCAATGGACAGCCCACCAAAAGTGGCCTTCTATTGGCGAGGCTTATGTTCAGCAGTGGACGTATTTCGGCTGATGATGATGACTAGTCGGTGCTCTAGGGGCCGACTAATCGGCCAAAACCCTACTCGACGCATCTCTAATTATCATCAGCCTGTCGATCTTCAGTGTTGGACATACTAAGAACCTCAGTCCTAATAAGAGCCTCCACAATGTTCCTATTAGCCGCTCCGATCACCTAAAGTAGGCTGTCCATCTAAGAGAGGTTCCCACGCTACATTTATACATATAAGCTTAGATAAGAGTGGTTATAGTGTTTCATTCAGCACAGAGAGGCAATGGAAGCTGAATATTACAAGTAGATAACGAGAAACACTGAATACAAACTCTGAAGTGTGCTGGCGCAGGGCGATACAAAAATAAATTGTTGCGTTATCGCATCCCACGCACTCAACTACAGCGTATGACTGAGTAGGCTAAGTTTGAAGACAGTTATTGCTTCGCTAATTGTACGAAATTATACGGGCCGATTCCGTCACTACGGCTTGGTTCGTGCTGAAACTATTATATTTTGTTGTTTGGCTGGTATATTTCGTACTTCAAAGTAGATACGTAATCATCAGGGATCGGAATTAGGTAGTGTCATTTATTTACTTGCGATGAAAATATGGCATGAAAGATTAATATGGACAATCCTTTTCATGGATTTTATTAACTGTTTTAATGAAAATCTCCGGGACGATTATAGTAATAATTAAAAAGTATATACATATCCACCTAAGAAAAGATAATTTCATATTATTTGTATTTTATTTTTGTATATATTTTACTGGTATACGAAAGGCGGAAGAAGAATAATTTATAGTTTATTAAAGGAGCGAGAGGAGTTTTTATATTAATACTAGCTGTGCGTGCTGTGCTCCGCTCGCGTGGACTACAGGATCCGCTCCCATTCCCACTTCCGCTCCCTATCCCACTTCCACTCAGACTATAAATCCAGGTCCGGGTCCAGGTCCAGGTCCAGGTCCAGGTCCAGGTCCAGGTCCAGGTCCAGGTCCAGGTCTAGGTCCTGGTCCAGGTCCAGGTCCAGGTTCAGGTTCAGGTTCAGGTTCAGGTTCAGGTCCAGGTCCAGGTCCAGGTCCGTGTCCGGGTCCGGGTCCGGGTCCGGGTCCAGGTCTAGCTAAAGTTCCGGCTCCAGATCCAGCTCCAGATACAGCTCTAGATCTAGATCCAGCTCCAGCTCCAGATTTTTCATCGTAATCAACTAACTCAGTCAAAAGTTATGCGAATTTATAGTTTTCAAAATCTCACATTACATTGATACGATACCCGCTCCCGCTACCGCTCACGAATTCAATCGAGCATTTACACCCTACACTCAGTTTTCGGAAACTATAAATTCGCATAACTTTTGAATGACTGCACCGATTGCAATGAAATAAAGCCTATATGTTACACCAAATTAAGCCCCATGTTTCTGTGAAAAGTCCATCAAAGTCCGATCAGTAGTTTTTAAGTGATGCGTGCACAAACTCACAGACAAACAGACAAACAGACAAACAGACAAACAGATAAACAGACAAACAGACAAAAATTTCAAAAATGATCGAAATGTGTTCTGTTGCTTATCCTTAGACCCCCAATTTTTTTTTTTGCAAATATCTTCAATGTACAGACACGCGATGTTTACGATTTTATTTATAAGATTTTATTGATTTATTTATTAAATTAGAAAATATGTTACACCATATTGTCATACATACATACTTTTCATTGGGCAAGCAAGCGTGCAGAAACGAAACATGGCGTTGCAGTAACAGCTCAAAAAGACCTAGGCATGTTCTATGGCTAGTATATTACTAGCCATATATTACTAGTATATTACTATGAGTTTAGTGAATAATGAATAACAAATCACGGAAAGAGACCCGAATATCGCTATTAACATAAACATTTCGTGGAAAGTTAAGTACCGAACGTCACTACACCCGGTCTTCTGCCCTCCGCATCCAGTCGCTTCCGGCCATCTTCAGATCGTCGGCCCACCTGGCGGCGGGGCACGCACTAAATAACACTAATGAAATAAGTACTGAAATGACACTACCTAATTTGGATCCCTGTATCACATATACGATAAAAAAAAACAGCCCTGGCTCTTAAAATAGGAAATCCCGTGTGTGTCAAGATTATAGACTTGATGATCATGATTAATCATCATTATGACCGCTGCTGAACATAAGCCTCCCCAATAGAATGCCTCTTTTGGTGGGCTTCAATTGGGGGATTTGCCATAATCACCACGCTTGGCAGACGGACTGGTGATCACAGTAATGATCTTAATATACACAGGAGAACGCTGCACATCCCTGGTGCAATCCCTTAGTCGCCTTGACGACACCCACGGCAAAATTTGAGGTGGCCATTTTCTAAGCCGGGAACCACACGGCATGATTAATGATAGGAGTTATTTTAGTTGCACTCACTTATTCTGTTGCGAAATGATGTCATCTTCAGTCTTGCAGTTACCGAGGTTGAGCCAGAATACAACACTATTGAAGTTTGTGGTAATCAGCTCGGGGTTGTCGCGGAGCACGCTGGTGATGATGGCGGTCTTCCCCGACCCTGACATGCCATGGAGGACCAGGAAGTTATGGCGCGACAACTGCTTTAATTTCTCCGCTACATTTTGTTCCTGAAATTTTAAACATACATTATATACTGAAAGATATATTTCAGTTTCTTCTGTAGACCCCTTTACAGATATAGCGTGAAGACATGCATCTTGTTAAATGCAATGCTCTTGTTGGGTAAACATAGAGAACTGAGTGACCAGTTTATCGATTCTAATAAATGCTTCATCCTTATGTAGAAAACATATCACGCTTTTGTACGAAGCGTTTGCTTCCTCTTTTATAATGCGGATTGATAAGGAACGAAACTCCCTGCCAGCTGTGGTATTTCCGGAAAAGTACAACTTGGACCTTTTGAACGGAAGAGTGAATAGACATTTTCTGGGTAAGCGTGCTCGACCTTAGGCCTTGTCACTTACCATCAGAATTGAGGTCTAGCTTAAATTCGCCACGAATAAAAAAAATTAACATCTATTTACCTACATAATATTATCTAGACTAGATAAATAGAGACTAGTCGTCGTAGTGGTTCGCGAATTGCCTTAAACAGCATTTGGGCTCGAGGTTACGGGCGTATAGCTATGATTCTCAATCATCATCAGGTTATTTTTGTCTCCACTGCAGTAGCACAACCCTCTCTCATCTGCCGGAGACAGATGGAGGATTTGGCCTACACTCCCCGCGCTGGCCAGACGGGTTGGGGAGGCCTGATTGATGTTTTATAATGTCATTCGTGTTTATAATGACGATGATTCTCAATGGGGACCGACAACTTTGTTACAAGGTCTGGGACTATTTATGGAACTAAAAATGATCGATGCATTACCGTTTTGATAATAACGTCCAGAAACCAACACTTGACACATCTGTAGTAGATCATACCTAGCTATAATTATGTAGACGAACATGATAAGTTAAGTGGTGGGGTAGCCACATATGATTGGATGGCAGGGACTCATTGTATGACAGAAAGAAGATTACATTTGCTTTATATTTAACCGCTGTTCGATTTTAATCCATGTGATAGACATCTATAATACACTAGCTTTAACCAGCGAATGCGTCAGCCTGAAAACAAATGATTTTCTACTTCTCATGCTCTTAATAGTTAGTTCTGTAGAGTTAAGGAATAATCGGCTGGTGAAACCTGTTGCACCCTATATATTATAATTTTTATTACACAAACCTTTTATTATATAACATACTAAACTAATACTTGTTCTTTTTGTCTACTATTTACGCGGTATTTTATTGTAACACCCAGAGTACAATTTTAACTCTGACTTTTATGTTTAGTTTAAGAGGTAAAAGTCGAATAAACAAGGACATAAAAATTATAGTCTGCACCAAAAGCCAAATTATAAAAGAACTGGAATTCAAGCATTGACAATACCAATGTGAATATATTGCAGAACATTGTTAAAACTCGAAAATTCAAAGACGAAATAGAATCGACTTTATTAATAAGTAGTCAATTGTAACCGTACACTGTTATAATAAAATGCTTGAATACAAGCATTGTACAAAAACATTTGTATAAAAAATATTTATTTTTAAAAGAGAAAGACTTGATTAACTTGTTTTAATGTAACGTTAAAAAAAGGTTAGGTTACAGCAGATTATGGGTCTCCTTTTAGGTATAAAAATATCTATGCCAGGCCTATATTAATATTATATTTACAGTTCATATCGACATTTATTTATTACTGTACACAATGTGCAATAATTAAATAGAAACCATGTTCGATACTGTAGATGATTTTTAAATAGACTAGATAACATTTAAACACGAAACTCGTCGGAAATGACAAGCGTTGTTTTTGTAAAACACCCTTCATTGTTTCTATCATTGTCAAACAATAGAAAACATTCATTATTTTCGTGCTTATTTAGGCTTAAAAGTCGCGCTTAAAATAAATTATGTTAGTGTAAGTCGACGTGCACATTAGGGGGAACCCCACGTGTTTTTTATGCGTATTTTACAACTTGCATAGTGACTTAAGTCAACAAAATTATCCAGTTATGTAAATGAGGATCCCTGATTTCTTTGAATAGAGAATAAATAAAGTATATTCTATGACGAAAAGATTTTAAAAAATCAAACGAGTTTTTCGCGTTGTTTCTATGTGGTCTGCTTGGTTGATTTTTTAACACAATTTGACAGCTTTTTATCTACTTAGAGTCTATAAAATTGCGTTAAAAAATAAATAAAAACAAAAGACCACATAGGAGATATTTTGGAAACACACATCGTGTGAGTTAATTTATCCCTTTGTCTTTGTTTTCACGGTTCTACAACTCAAGGGAAATGCATGACAATTCTAATGTTTAGGCAGTTCATGAGCCGGCTATATCCAGACCTAAGCTTGGAGACCAAAATTAACAGTGTTTTTCCCGGCTTAAAACAGGGCCACCTACAATCTTCCCGGGGGTGTCGTCAAGGCGACTAAGGGATTGCACCAGGGACGAGCAGCAGCGTTCTCCTGAGTATATTAAGATTACTGCGATCAACAATCCGCCTAGTGTGATGATTATGGCAAATCCCCCAATGGACAGCCCACCAAAAGTGGCATTCTATTAGAGAGGCTTATGTTCAGCGGTGGACGTATTTCGGATGATGATGATAATGATGAGAAAAAGTCGCTGGAAAAAGGAGCGTTGATCGTAGGAACAAATCGCGGTTGCGTAACTTCAGGGAGTGCACGAGTGGTTCTGAGATGTTTCTTCGCAAGATAATAATTAAATCGGATTGAATTGAATGTACTGTGTTATTGCAAACCAGTAACATAATAATACGTCAGATAAGTATACAGGATATGAAGAGAGATATGAGCAGTTAAGTTATAAAATATATACTTTATTTCCTACCACAAAAAACATAATTTAGTAAATTTGGATTTGCTTACTAGATTGTACGCAGTTGTCTGTCCGTGGTGGGAATCGAATCTACGACCTCTGGCGCTCGAGACTTAAGACTAAACTAGCAATCGACTAATGTTGCTTCAGCTACGCACAATCTTTATGTTATTGTATACAAACTTGATTTTAAAAGATGCGTTTCTCGAAGTTTGTTAAGTTTGAACGTTAACACCTAGGAATCGGTAGTCGGTAAAAAAAATATATATGTAAATATAATGTATGTAAATGTACAACCAAGTGTGCAACAAAGGATTTTGACTTTGACTTTGAAAGCCACTAGGCTAACGAGGCGGGAATCTAGATACTAGTATACTTACAATGATAACCCTCCTGACATAATGATCCGGTAGTCTCGGCACATCGCCTCTACTGAGGCTGTCCTCGAAGCTATCATTAAACATGGACTCGTTGTTGTCTATGGCCAGCTTCTTCCATAACCAGTAGTAGTCCTTTGCCAGGCTGTCTTTGAATGCCTCATAGGTATCGTTGTTGCCGTACTGTAGTATTGTGTCGAGGAGGTACCTGACACGATCTAAGCGGTTTGTCTGAAAAAATGCAATAAGGGTTGAACTACGAACAAACCGATACAAATTGTGGCGTAACGCACTTAGTGGAGTTACACCTTAAGTTAAATCACTGACTGACAGCCACTTGTTATTGCTAAATAGGTCACACCTAAGAAAATTATATCACTGTATGCTTACATCTGTAAGAAGCAAAAGAGCACCGGAAACAGAAAGTTTAAGAATCACATTAAGAAACAACTTTGTAAAAAAGCCTATTACAAAATAGACGATTAATTGAATGACAAAGATGCCTGACTATAGTACCAATATATACAATCTTGATTTTAAAAGATGTATTGCTTGAAGTTCATTGTGACGTTTTTAGGGTTCCGTAGCCAAATGGCAAAAACGGAACCCTTATGGATTCGTCATGTCTGTCTGTCTGTCTGTCTGTCTGTCTGTCTGTCCGTCCGTAAGTCACAGCCACTTTATTCCGAAACTATAAGAACTATATTGTTGAAACTTGGTAAGTAGATGTATTCTGTGAACTGCATTAAGATTTTCATACAAAAATAGAAAAAAAAAAATTTTTGGGGGTCCCCATACTTAGAACTGAAACTCAAAAAAAAAAATTTCATCAAACCCATACGTGTGGGGTATCTATGGATAGGTCTTCAAAAATGATATTAAGGTTTCTAATATAATTTTTTTCTAAACTGAATAGTTTGCGCGAGAGACACTTCGAAAGTTGTAAAATGTGCGTCCCCCCCATGTAACTTCTAAAATAAGAGAATGATAAAACTAAAAAAAATATATGATGTACATTGCCATGCAAACTTCCACTTAAAATTGATTTGAACGAGATCTAGTAAGTAGTTTTTTTTAATACGTCATAAATCGTAAACCACAATACTATTATTAGAACATCGATTAAAGTTACAACGAACTACTATAACTTTTATATTATGTTACTTGCTGCTACGGAACCCTTCATGGGCGAGTCCGACTCGCACTTGGCCGCTTTTTTTCTTTACAGCGCTAACACCCAGGGAGCGGAAGTCGATAAAAAAATTACGTGTATAAATGTACCAAGTGGACTCATTTACAATTAGAATTTCACTCCAACTGCCTACTTCATTTGCAAAGGTGCACCTTCCTAGTAAGCATAAAAGTTCTGGTGACAGAACAAGGGCACTTTCAAACTGCGTGCCTTAGCACTAAACAGTTCAAGGTGAACTTAGTATTGTGATGGCCACGCATCTGCCCAGCGTCACATTAGACCAATATTCCCTTGAGCGACGTACCTTTAAGACACAGACACGTCTGCCAAGCATGGTCATTATGGGCATTCCTCCTGCATTTAAGGTAAGATTAAGTCCAACAGTGGAATAATGATGCATAGAGCGGCGAGAGAAGGACTTCTGCTAGCCGTTGACACTCCATGTTTGTAAAAAGTTGCAAATAAAAACAATGGGGAAACAAGAGACGGAAAGATATGTCAGATGATAAAATTGTTTAGGATGCGTCATATTATTTTCGTAGAAATTCGTAAACTCTCGTCACGCCCCACCTCAATCGAGGCTATATTTAACATTACAGAGTAAAATCAGGTCATCATTTTCATAAATTACAATAAAGTTATTATTTGCGATATCCTCAGCAATAGATAACTGTTATCAGTAGTTTTGCAATCGGTTTTATGATTATTGCGTTATGTATTCGCTATGTGTCACAGACACGAGCTTTGCGAAGAAACACGTTAAGGTGGAGACAGCGTCTACCTTGATACTGGTCTGTGTTTTCATCTTTTTTTAGAAAGGAATTTCCAGAACGCGTGCTTCTTAACTGGTTTTATTTTATTTTTATGGGGAAGGAATTTCCATGTATGACAAAAGGTATCTAGCGATCAAACAATGGTGGTAAAGGCATGTAAACAAAGAAGGGTGTTAATGCCATAGAACCCTAATAGGGCAATCGGTACAATGTATATAGTACTGCAATGGATAACAAGGCTACCCAGCTTGCAACTAATAAACTACAACGACAGTTAGTACAGTCTACTGTTAGACTAGGGTTCTCCCAAAATAATGGGTGATTTAAGCCCTAGTCATCACGCTGGGCAGACCGACACCTCGCGGATCGACACCTAAAGCACAAAAACGTTTAAGTCAGTATTTAAAAAAAGGGTACAGTGGTCCATTGTATCTACTTACCAAGTTAAATATATGATCGAAATGCTCATTCGATATGGCCTCCTTAGTAAACAGCTCATCGAGTATATAATTAACGTCTAGATCCCTGATAATGTCCTGCTGGTAGTGTTGCAGCAGCTTCTTGTTCTTGGCGTCCATTTTTTCGGCGTATCATTCATCTGGAACAAAATTACATCTTACTTGGGAACAACTTAGGTTAAGATGAAGCTTGCTTGGGGTGTTTTCGGACATCGACATTTTCATCAACATCATATGGGCGTTTACTGCTGGACATATGCCTACGGTATACCTAGCGTGGAACGACCCGCTAGATGGAGCGGTGACTTAAAGCGGTGGACGAAAGCGGCTGGATGTAGAGGGCGGAGGATCAGGTTCACCCTATAATCTACAAGCGGTGAACCCTGACAGTTTACAGACGAATCTATATAACTACCAGCCGTACACATACATCAACATTACCAGCCGATATACGTCCACTGCTGAACATAAGCCTCACTAATAGAATGCCACTTTGGTGGGCTGTCCATTGGGGGATTTGCCATAATAACCACGCTTGGCAGGTGGATTGGTGATCGCAGTAATAATCTTAATATACATAGGAGAACGCTATTTCCTTAGTCGCCTTGACGATACCCACAGGAAGATTGGAAGAAATAAACCATAGCACCTAATAATGAGACCGACGACGGCGGTGAGAAGTTTGTGCTGTTATGGCTAAGACGTGGCTATTAGGGAAAGTTTATGACCAATTCTGATGATGGACGGGTCGAACGTACAAACGTCGCAGTACCATATATAGGAATTGAGAAGCCACGTGCGCCTCAAATCAAGGATGGGCGGACGATTTCATAGAATGAGACGTAAATTTTTTGTAGCAGAGGTATTTGGTCTCTAAGTAAGCCGACAACGTAATGAAACAAGGTCTGAAAAGGCGTTGTGGGAAGGCTTTCGGATGCCTGCAAATTGAGTAATGTTTGGCGACCAGGCCATGTTCCACCAGGAAATTATTACATCATCTATATTTCTACACTGCAAATTCGTACTGTTTTTGGTACCAGCCCGTCTGGTACATCGTATATTACCTTGATAAAAAGTGATGATCAGAATTCGTAGAACAGGAGCTTATCAAATGACATAGATATGATTATCCAATGACGCGCACAATTATTATTTACACGAGTATCAAAACAAGGCATTTGTTAATCCTTTTAGTTTTACAGGAATTCAATAATTATTTCACTTCTTTCCATAAATTACAATTAGGTTTTTTTTAAATATTAAAATTGGTTGCTTAAAGCTCAGAATAAACACTGAAACTAATAAACAGAAGACGTATTGGTAACACAAACTCAACAATGTCAATTTCCTTTCTTAATTAAAAGAGCCAAAGTTTTGTACGTATCTCTAAATAAATTTGTCTCTTGAAAACAGAACATACACTGAAACTTGTCTGAAACTGATTATTAGTTGAATCACAGCTTTTATAATCATAAATAACACAGCGCAGGATTCACCAGTTATTTAATAAACACGTTTCCTCCTTCCCGTTTAAGTAAAAGTCTAAAATGTATTACTGAAATCACAGCACCATACACTAAAACTGATAGATCACAAGTCACAATGTATAGAACATTAAAAGTGATGGTCACACACAACCAAACTTGTCGGAATCACTATTCAAACTGCGTGAAGTTCCAATATTTACAACCTTGCCGATTTGTGCCACCTACATAACATAATACGCAAACAGTCAGAAAAGAACAAGAGTGTCGTTGACCGTCCACCATCGTATGACTGTCAAGGCCGGTGTTGAATTGAGACGTTTGGTACTAAGGAAAATTAGACATGATTAACGAGAGGCCACAAGATGATGTTCTAAGCTCTAACACATACGACCGGCTAAGCAGATCTCTTTCTCTAATCTGTGGCTCTAATAATGCTTATTAGCGTTAAGTATCGATCAACGTTACATCTTTAATACTCTGAACACAATATTTAGAAGCAATAAAGTATTAAGGCACACTTAACTTTTAATTAAATTTCCAATATTCGCTTAGAAATCGATATTTACTTGAAATAAGACTATAGGGAGCGGTGGACCGTGTGTGTTGGCGTTCATTGGGGAAAGCCTATGTCTACCAGTGGACGTCTGGGGGCGACATCTTGATGACGATGATGATGAAGAGTATAGAGAGAAGATCGTTTATTTTTGCTATGTTTTTCTATTATAGACATACTTCCGCATTAGATACTGTTGTTACTGAGACTTGTGATAACTTGTAACAAGCAAAACCGCAAACTACAAACTCTACCGTTATTACTTATTATTACGATAAAACTTTGGTACATTACTGTTCAGAGCTAAATGGTACAAAGTAGAGTACTTAAGGATATTAGAGCTATACGGATAAAGGCAAAGACAGGTATAACACAAACTTGAACAAAGACCAGACAACTTGAAAGTATAAAACACGTAATAAAGGAAAATGACGACGAAGCGCGATCAATACCTCAACAAGTTGCAGAGGATAAAGAATATTAAGTCATCTACATATATCTATACGTAATTTGTATAATCCCCTTATTAGGAACGACATACGCGCACACTGAGGGTGATATAATGTTGGGAGCATTTGCAACTTTTTGTGTTTCATACACCATTTCAATAGGTTTCTTTTCATTGTTTTTATTAAATCATTCTTAATAATGTCTGTCTTTTGTTGTACAGAAACTTCTCCTTTGAAGTTAGTTGTTGTATTTCATGTCGACGACCTCCGTGGCGGAACGGGTAGCTCTCGGCCTGCCACGCCGGAGGTTGCGGGTTCGAATCCCGCTAAGGGCAAATGTTCGTATGATGAATATGAATGTTTGTACCCAAGTCTTGGATGTTTATATATTTATTTATTTAAGTATGTCTATCCGTTATCTAGTAACCATAGCACAGGCTTTGCCTAGTTTGGGACTGGATAATTGGTGTGAATGTCTGAGATATTTATATTTATTTATTTATTTATTCATAGACTCTCTATTTGTTCCACAGTTCATTTTAATAGTGATATTTAATATTTGCATGTGTATTTTTATTTTATGTCCGGATTTTTTATGGGGTCACCGAAAACTCCCTCAGATGTTAGATTAGAACTGAGATTTTTGTAATTAAGTAGTAATTATGATGATATTAAAATAAGGCAGGTGTCAACCAGGCTGGAAACCGAACTAGTAAAAGTCTGATACTGAAACAACAGATATACAAACAAATGTATTACATTTATATCTAAGTATTTCTAAAGCTGATTAATTATGACTCTACAGTTCATTAATGTTATGATAAATAGGTTATTAATCAATGCGGCTACAATTCATGTAGCCGCAATAAAATAGTTTTCAATCATAATTAAACAAACGCGTCAAGAGAACAAAGAGGAAAATGACCATTAAAATTAACAAAATGTTCTGTTTGTTGATTCACAAAACAGTAGCAGATATGCAGCACATAATTTGATCTCTGATTTGTTTGAGCGCCGGCACAAATCGGAGTTCAAGTTAGTTAGGTGCCATTACTATCATTAGCAGAATTGTCCCCATAAATAAAGTTTAAGTTACTCAAACTCATACTCATCCGCTACATTCCATCAAAGTTGTCATTTCAATATGTGATCTAATGTTAAGTTTAAATTGTAGTTCGTGTGTCAGACTGAATAAGGACTGTCCTGAACAAATAAACATAAAAAATACATACGTGTCGAATTGAAACTTCTACTTTTATGAAAGTCGATTAAAAATATAATAAATTTAATGATTGCTGACATTAGTTAAAGGTTTTAATAACCTTACAATAACGTTTCAACTCCCTGTTATATTAGACATATAAAAAGTTACTCCCTGTTCTTTACAAATTGTCGTAACAATACCTAAGACCATAATGTTAAACACGTTGGTCAAAAAGCCAAATATTATATACTAGCTGTGCCCGCGGCTCCGCCCGCGTGGACTACAGAATTATTCCCCCCTCCCGCTTCTGAAATACTCAACTACCACCCACCGTAGACCTTACTTATCGCTATCTGAATTCCGCCGAGCAATAATATTTCTTTGAATGATTTTTTTAAAACTAAAAAGTCGCTAAACTTTAAATAGAGTAAGCCTTAAATTGCAATGAAATAAAGAATAAATGTTACTCCGAATTAAGCCCTATGTTTTTCTGAAAGCTCCATTACAATCGGTTCAGTAGTTTTTACGTGATACGTGCACAAACTGACAGACAGACAGACAAAAATGATCTTAATGTGTTCTACTACTTATCCTCAGACCACTAAACAAATTCTTGCAAATATTTTCAATTACAGCTTATGGGAGTTCACATCCACATTTACAACATAAAACACTGTAGGGGAAGTAGAAACATTTAGTATTCTCTGGTAGGAGAAAGACAATCATTAGTATCTACATTGTGGCCGAGGACGGCAAGAGAGCAATTCTTGGACGAGTGAATCTTCAAGGCTGAGATTTTTGGCGAGGCATTCTAAGAGATACGAGTCCAAGAAATACACTTGCCGTCGAGAGATACATAGTGCTTTTCACGATTAAATGCGAGATTATAAATTTTAAAACAAATTCTGAATGGCAAAATATTCTTTTTTTGTATTTTGTAATATTGCGATTTTGTCGTTTTGCAATTTTGTATTTTATTAATTATTTAAGAAAATAAGAAATTCTGCGAGTCACTCAGTTGTTGAAAATTTAATAAAAAAAACAACAATTTCGATTGGTTCCATAAAACACGACATTAATGATCCATACTAATTTTATAATGACCAGGTGTCTATGCATCCCACCTGCGTGCAATGGAGCGCAGCGACGGCAGCACCCTCACGTTTAATACAAGAACCTTTTAGAGTTTTAACCACTCAATTCACGTCAACGACTAACTCGTTCAACTTTCATTCTGTTATGTCAGTCATGTTTACACCAAATTAAAAAAAATACAAGAAACATATTATTTTTATTTCTGCGACAGTAATATTTCGAGAAAAAGTTTATATCTATGAGACACTGGCCGGCAGTTTCTATGTTTTAAAATAAGGAGAAAAAAAAACGGATAAGTATTCCAAATTCAAATTTCCTTCCACATTAAGCCATTTATTGCTGGCGACTATCTTTGACTGACGAATAAAAAAAGCGGCCAAGTGCAAGTCGGACTCGCCCATGAAGGGTTCCGTAGCAGCAAGTAACATAATATAAAAGTTATTGTAGTTCGTTGTAACTTTGATCGATGTTTTAATAATAGTATTGTGGTTTACGATTTGTGACGTATTAAAAAAAACTACATACTAGATCTCGTTCAAACCAATTTTCGGTGAAAGTTTGCATGGCAATGTACATCATATATTTTTTTTAGTTTTATCATTCTCTTATTTTAGAAGTTACAGGGGGGGGGGGGGGACACACATTTTACCACTTTGGAAGTGTCTCTCGCGCAAACTATTCAGTTCAGAAAAAAAATATATTAGAAACCTCATTATCATTTTTGAAGAGCTATCCATAGATCACACGTATGGTTTTGATGAAAATTTTTTTTTTGAGTTTCAGTTATATAAGTATGGGGAACCCCCAAAATTTATTGTTTTTTTTCTATTTTCGTGTGAAAATCTTAATGCGGTTCACAGAATACATCTACTTACCAAGTTTCAACAGTATAGTTCTTATAGTTTCGGAATAAAGTGGCTGTGACATACGGACGGACAGACAGACATGACGAATCCATAAGGGCTCCGTTTTTTGCCATTTGGCTACGGAACCCTAAAATTTTTTTAGGATTTCACTTTGCTCAATGCACATATTGCAGATTTGATCGGCAATTGTGCATTAGATCGTGAGGAAGATAGTTTAGTGGTGGGTTTCCTTCCACACAACTTCACAGAGGCTCAGAAGCACGTGTGGAATGTTTCAATTTGAGACAGGCTTGTCTCGGCGCGTTTGCGACATCGTTACTGGTGATCAATGTTGGACCTACCAGAATGATTTAAAAACGAAGTGTAAGTCGACCGTTTGGCTGTTTTAAATATACCTCTTCCAAAGTGAAGCAAGGGAAAAGTCTTTTGATCGCGGTTTTTGACGGGGTGTCTAGTATTAGTATCGTTCATTACAAATTCAAAGCAGGTATATTGCCAAATGCTCGCCAGAAGTTTTTAACTGCTGTGAGCAGCAAGCGACTGGACGTGCACCTTCGGCGCTCAAAACGAGGGACTTTCTGGATGGGACACCGGTCAAACTTATAGGAGAGTCCCGATTCGGCACCGTGTGACTTATTATTTGCAAAGAATAAAATCAACTCAAAGAAAAACAGTTTTCATCGCTGGAAGATGCAGGGGGCAGCTGCATTCGAGAAGTCAGACGAATAGTGTCTGATGCGGACTGGAAGAAATGTTACGAAAATTTGTTTAGACGCATAAAACTTTGTGTAGAAGCTGGTGGAGAGATCTTTGAAAGGATATAATAATAAAACTATAACCCGTAGACTTTTCTTTTTCTAAAAATTTTCTGGTTACCCCACGTATCGTGTATGTATGTCCTGTGCCCTGAATGTATTGTATTTGTATAATGTACATGGTATTGATAGGCAAAACTTGACATACTTCTGAAGATGCTAATGTTCTACCTTGGCGACAAACTAGCCGACGACGCATCGCGACTTTATTTGCTATCCTGTTTTTTCTTTTTATTTTGTGTATAGAATTCAAGTAATTTTAAGATTCACACATTTATTACAAGTTCCACTAAACCCTACCCTTTCAGGCGTATACACACAAAATGTTATTATTTTGTTTTCGCGCGAATTTCAGAAAATTCCGTCTTAGTGGTTTCACGTCAAATTTTTTGACCCAACGGCGTTCGAACTGTGCGACAGATCGAATGACCCCGCCTGACTGACTTATCTATTGCTGAAAATTTTATTTTATTCGGGAACCTTTTCGGGAATAATAACTGGGTAAATGACAGAAAGAACGAATTATTAGTATGTTATGAAAATGCCAGGTTTGTGTAAAAATTCATATCCGTTGTTGAACAATTACTGTTTGAATATTCAAACTTAAGTAACACTAATTTACACAAAACACCTAACCTGTGTGTAGTGTCAAAGGTATGCACCCTGTATATATAAGATAAATAAACAAAAATCTCCTAAAATAAACAAGGATATTCCTAAAAATTTTACTAACACATATGGACTACTAGTTTTGCTCGCGATTTTGTCCGCGTAGATTTTGATATTTACACATCTTGTATTTCAAAATAAATATCACTTTCGTAATCAACGTCCCTAAAAAAATTTACTGCTTTTAACGATTAATTTGGTTTTCCGTAGGAATGAGATGCTTTTTCAGGATAAAAACTATAATATATCCTATTCCAGGATCTAACCTACGAGTACCTATATGTGTGCCAAGTTTTATCCCGATCCGTCCAGTGGTAGAAGCGTGATTGAGTAACCAACATCCAAATGTCCAAACTTTCGCATTTATAATATTAGTAAGATGTATGAAATACCTAATAGGCAATACAATACTAATATAGATACCTATGGACATATAAATTTTGATTTATGTTAACATACGGAAGTTCCTTTAAAAAATTACTAACACCTATATATATAGACTAATATTGGGGGAATTACCAATTTTAGTCGGAAGTTTTGCCGTGTAGTTTCCGGTATAGTAGAATAGGACCATTCCAACTCTTCCCGTGGATGTCGTACAAGGCGACTAACTAATACATTATAAAACATCAATCAGGCCTCTCCAACCCGTCTGGCCAGCGCGGCGAGTGTAGGCCAAATCCTCCGTCTGTCTCCGGCAGATGAGAGAGGGTTGTGCTCCTGCAGTGGAGACAAAAATAACCTGATGATGATATAGACTATTATTGGGGGAATTACCAATTTTAGTCGGAAGTTCTGGTAATTACCCACTGTACATAATGATAATGTCAAGGTCCCTTATCTAGTGTTTATCTAGTTCCAAATATGTTATTATTAAATAAGGGTTCAACCACAACTTCTTGGCAGGAAGTTGTGGCACAGAATAAGGAGTGATTGTGGTTAATAATGAACGAAATTGAAGACATTAACGCCAGAGGTCGTAGGTTGGATTCAGGTACGATAGGAATAGGTATTGATAAATAGTATTAGCCTAAAAATATTAGAAACAAAGCGCACTATGCGTCATACATTATAAATGCAAGGGCATATGGAGACATAGTTTTATCTTTTTCGCACCGTATGTTCGTTCAATTTCAAAGGGTCCGAACTCTACTTTCTGTAGCCATGTGTGTGGTTGACTGTATGCGATTGTACATTTCACGACGGCACGTCCCACTCCTCCAAATCGCTTACCTTACATTTCATTGTTGCATTATACTGTGTCAGTTCTATAAACGCACTATAATAATCCATCAATGTCGGCATACGTACACTAATATACTAACTTTCGGATAGGTTCGGTTTAACTCCCGCGCTCACCCCTCGCGAAAAGTAGCGGGGCGTGCCATTGTGAATTGAACGATCTATATCTACTGTTAAATTGTGGTCTTCTTCTCAAGTACAGGCAATACTAGATTTGGGATTAGACAAGTGTTGTTTTGCCGTTGTCTTTGTAACGATTATTACCAGACTACGGCGAAGCTGAAGTAGACTTATGGTTTTAGCAGTGAATGTACTATTTAAGTATGTACCTATATTTCTTTCACTTAACTATAAAAAAATAAGCACAACAATTTAATAATGAAAAAATGGATAAGGTAATAAATATTAAAATCAAATTATCTCAAAATGTCAAAGAAGTGACTTACGAGTACATTACAGGACTCTTTCCATGTGATAATAATGATTATATTCATCATTCTTCTATTAAATCTACACATCAAAATGATCATCATCATCGGCCTGCTTAAGTCTACTGCTGGACATAGACTTAACGTCAGTACAATAACTTTAACATGTTTTTTAGAACTAATCAGTGAGGCTAACAAAAGAGATAACACCTGAGTTGAAAGCATGCAAACTTACTGAACAAATTAGGTAACACAAGATAACGACAAGCGATGGGCAGCGTATCAAAAACAACTAAAGGTTTTGTGTACAAAAATTAACAGTTTTTACCTACCTATCAAGTCTATTCAGGTAAAAATTTATCCCGACCAATGACAGACACCACTTGGTCAGCAAAATTGGTGGACAGGTACTTTTTAGTGTTGCATGAATATCTATCGACAATCGCTGAAATAATGAATCATCGATACTATTGTGACGTCAAGATACTGTCGATGGTTTTATAGTACTGGGAATACAGGCTATCAGAGAGCACGCGCATTCCTCATTTACCGTGCGAAAGCCCTTCTTTTTTACCACTTGATGAAGAACCCTCCCAGTGCCTATAGGTTATTGGTGCGCGAAAAACAACCACTTTGCCTAAGCACGCGTAATTGGCTACAGGATAACGCATGCCGGGACTGTGTTTGCGCGCGCGGCGCAAGATACTCGTACTAGGTACTTTTTCTTTCGCGCTATCAATCACGCAGGCGTGTAACTACACCTACTGATAGTATGAGATTTTAGGTTATAATTTTATATAAAAAAGTCAGCAAATGTAAAGTTTTCATAAAAAGAACAGTACTTTGTTGCAAATTTCAGCTCAACCAGTCCAGTAAGTAGTAAGTATTCGAGTTATCAGCCGGTCAGACGGACATAAACACTTCGCTATAAGGGTATCCGTTTTTAACGGATCCCTAAAATAGTAAATATAAAAGACTTTTTTGATCATAGGTAAATAGGTTAACTTATCGAACTATCGATGTTCCTGCAAGCATCTGCAACACAACACTATTTATTACTTTCACGTTCATTGTTTCCCTTGAACATGTCTCAACCTGTTAAACTATTATCGTTTATTTCGTTGTGGTAAGCGTTTATGGGAAGGCGGGAAGCGAAGCAGGCAACTAAATCAATAACAAATAAAGTGTGGCGCAAACAAATAGTTAGAAATTAGACAAAGAACTTGCGACTCTACGGTGACTCATACGTAACCGCACCACCACACCTGTGCACTAATGGCCCTATTTTATGAATACAAATGGTTTTTGAGAAATACTCCATATGTTGGGCAAAGTTAGTAAACCAATTACCGGGGTTTAGGGTTCAGTCAATATGGATACGCTAATCCGTAAAAGCGATTTTGGCAGTCTCTCTTTCTGTGCGAATTTAGCTGAAATTTGCAACATAAAATATAATAGGCAATGATGGGAAAGTTACCATAATTACAGGATAAAAATATTTGCATAATATTTATATATACACAAAAATATTAACAGAAAAATCATGGAACTCGTAGGTACATTGTGTTAAGTACCATTATTATGCTTTAAAGCACTGAATTGTTTATTAAGTATTTAATTTACTGCAAAGTCGTGGCTTAATTTGAAAGCTGTGATAATGTGATTGATGTGATGACAAAACAATTTCGACAAAGACAAATAATTATTCTGATAAATTGGGGTTGCAGTTACAAAAATAATTGACGTATTGTTAGTTAAATTGAATTTTGGCGTTAGGGGATTGTGGCTCCATCATGGGAAAAGGGAGAGGAAATGGCTGACAACCTTTATTTGATTTACGAATTTTGCCACAAATTATGCAAATTTATACAATCTGTTTGGTTCAAGACATCAGTATGCAACAGCATTAAAGGGTTCATATCAGAATCAATCAATCAAATCATTGGTAGTAAGTAATATCTCCAAGTCAAATGCATTTAAAACTAAATATTTATTACCATATTGAGAAAGTATATAATGCTTACCTATTAGAAATTATGTCTGTACCTTTTCTTTGAAAAACATGTCTGTATATTTTTGTAATAAATTTTATTAAGTATTTTTATGACTTGGGATGACAAAGGGTACATACATTTTTATGACAAAGTATTGGGATCCCATGGGGTGAGAAAATACACAGGCTGTAATAACCACCTGTAGGGACATTTAGCATTGATTGTTAAACAAATTTTTTAACTGTATTTTTTTTTATGAAACATGAAATATGTTATATAATTCGTTCATTACTAATATTAGGATAACAGAAGAGCAGCTTAATCACTCCTGGTTCGCCAGTATCTTATTTCCTTGGTAGTCCAGTCTGTTTTCAAATGTTTTGGTAGAGTTTCGGCGCTGGACTATTTCTCCAAAACTTATATTAAATAAAAAAAAATCTATTTTACTATAAATAGCTCTTAATTCGCTAGTGTTGTAGTGGTTATGTAGTATTTTGTATGTTTCAATCAGGTCATTGCTTTAATTGGGTAATTCCTGCCTCTGCAATTTCTCGAGCTAGTTAAATCGCATAGACAGCTTTATAGCGCTAGTAATTTCATATAGAAATTGAATTTTAACTTAGAAAAGTTATTTAGTAACCGATACTGAGTATAGTAAAGAAGTAGAATAAGTATTAATACATTTTCAAATTTTCTGACCAATAAACCTGTGTAAACAAATACGCTTCCCAGTTGAAACTGACTGTTATTGAATTGACTAAAGAAATATTTATGATGTGGGCAAATTCAACTTTTTACTGACATTTGTTTCCATACTTAACTGTTATAAAACAAAGAAAGTTTTCTGCTTGATGTATCAACCATTTCAGCAATATTATGATGTTATGTAGTATGTAATACTGAATTGAGCAAGTTTCGTGTTCAATAGTGCATGATAATATGAATCGTTTTTTATTACTAAAAGAGCTACTGCAGGACCTGCCTCTCCGGGAAACTGGGGCCAGCCATGCCATTATAATCACTTCACTTTATGTGTTAACTTTTTTTTGCTGGCAACAAAACATTAGCCAATGAAGTGCTAGTCTTGTGCTGAAGCTTTAACAACAGGCTCTTAGAAGCATGCGTGATATTTGTGACCTGACATTCTCAGATGTTGTGGACGAGAAGAGTAAGAGACAGATGAATGGGGCAGGCTGAAAGAGGCTTTTCTTGAAAGAGAAGCTGGGAAGGGAAAGGAGAAAAGAATGTTAGATGTCAGATAAATAAAGTAATGTATATATTATAAAACAAAGTATACAGTAAGAAATTAATTTAAGGCATATATTTACTTCTTATAGTATTAAAAGTTTATTTATTTATATTCTCATATGTGGAATTTACGTGCGACCCTCAGCCCAATCATCCTAAATACATAAAATAAAAAAGGGGTTCTGGCTGATAGTGACACTGCTTCAGATTCCTTATATTATCTCATTTAACAAAGTATTCATGAATCACAGTCTCGAGTTCTCATTATCGGCAAAAGCAAAAAGTTTAAATTTAATCTCATTAACTTCATTTATAAGTAATGTACTGAGCTTAAACTGCTTTCTCTAAGGATCTCTCTGGTATTCTGTGTCCCCGGTCCATGTAAAAAAGTTAGTGTATATTGGATTTGGCGAAAATTAATTTTAATATGCAAAGTTAATAAAAATAGAAGGAATACAGGAATAAGGAGTAAGAAGAAATATATTTTAACATAACTGCTATAAATATTTATCAGTACATACTTTTAGTGTATCTTCTATATACCCCTTCAGAACAATGAACCACATGCATAATGCCACACTTTGTGCAAGGTGTATACTTTAAAGGACTGATATTGGATTAGTGGACATAATATGCGTGTGATCTTTAGTATCTGAGGAATGAAACTGAGTGTGATGCTAAGATATTGAATTGTATGATAGGAATAATGAAAACAAACGAAATTACCCAACTTATAATTAGAAAAAACTTACTTTTTCGCCAATAACTTAGCTGTAAAGGTAAAATGGAAATTCGCAAGCCATAAATATTAATTTGTTAGTGCATTTTCTTGTGCATTATTATGCGATTACTAACCGTTCATAAAGTTTTGAATGAAAAAGTAGACTTACCCCTTTTGATGAATGATATATTATGTTGCAGGCATTGTAGAAGAGATCAATGGACTAGTTTTAACTAAAATTATCATGAATATAAGTAAATTTCACTTAGGACACAACGAAAATAACCACCAGTCTCGAAATAACAAAGCAAACAAACACTCGCTATGCAGTCCCTGCATTCAAACAAAGTGCAATTGAGTTTGTTTTCATTTTGAAATCCTGCTGTCAGAAGATCAATATTCATTGGTTGTAAAAAGTTGCCCCGAGCTATGATTGGTCAAAATAAGTCAGCCCATCGACACATCGTACCATGTAAACTCACTTAAGGAAATGTCGGCTGAATGAGTATCTATGTTCTTTTCTATCGTATAAAAACTAATAGAGAGCGACATATGTCACAAACGAATATCGAACGAGAAATTATAGTAAGCCCTCAAACTGACAAGCGTCACAACAATAGCAATGTGTTAAAAGAGAACAGGCTTCAGTAGAGGTTGAATATCAAGTTTATTTATCGATTGGTTTACGGTTTTTGTTTGGCAATCCCAATACTATACAAATATACAAATTCATTGATAATGTTATAATTATAAAAGAAGGGGGATTTATTTATATTACGGGTAATCGATTTCCTAATAAATAACTAGTGCACCCTGCATAGTAAACAAAGAAGTCGAACATATTTGTTTTACAAAAGCAGATTTTTAGGGATGTTATAAAAGATAATTATATATACTTTTTGAAATGTCATATTGATTGTATGCGCCGCATTTTTTTTGGATCAGATAACAGTTTGATTGAAATCTATAAACAAGTAACTTTGCGACGTTCATTCTAATCACTAGAGGGCGTTATTATCTGAGGCTCATGAGATGGAATTGATGGAATGCTGCGACCACAGAACAACAATACCAGCTACGACTTTCTAAATATTAGACCTAGAGTTTGTGTTATAGAAGAGCCGGCGTTGGTGGTCAAGTAAAACAAAGGCACCAACAGAACTAGGTTTTTATGGTAAGAACAGCAGTTACAAACAATGCTCTGGCTAAATGTGTAAATTACTTGTATGCTACTTGAACGGATTGGAGCGGATTGAACATAAACTTATACGCGGAGCCACTACTACTACAATGCTGCCCCCTTGTGGTAAAGATTGATACCGTCGGTAAACGATTAGGTAAACTCTTTGGCGGCACCCTCTGCTAGAGAGCGCGCACTCGCACTAGCTATACTGGCTGGCTATTTTACTTCTCATATTTACACCGTTTTGGCGGCGGGCGGCGGCGCTGCGATCGTCATTGGGTTTGACAGAACATACATATTCCTCTTATCTTCTAATAAATTTAAACGTAAAATGCGTGTGCCTGTACATTGAAAAAATATATATTTGGAGGTCTAATGAAAAGTAATAGAAACACATTAAGATCATTTTTGTCTGTTTGTCTGTTAGTTGTGCATGCATTACTTAAAAACTACTTAACCGATTCTGGTGGACTGTTCAGAAAAACCAAGCATAATTTGAAGTAACATTATTTTATGGCAATCGGCATACTCATTCAAAAGCTATGCGAAATTATAAGTTTTCAAAAACTACATTGTGTAATTGCACAAATATAAATACCTACCTTAAATATAGATTTCCAAAAACTATTTTCTAAAATTTCACTCCCACTAGTCCATCATCGCCCTAATATAATCGCTTAGCTATTTAATTTAAGTACCGACCGCAATTGATAGATGTCGTTGCTTTCAATGCATTCTACCTATTATTATCGGTATAATCAAAGATAATATATATTATAGTACTAGTTGTTGCCCGCGACTTCATCCGCGTGGACAACTTAACATTACACATGATTATGTATTACTAAATCCTTAAAGAAACCTATTAATCTGAAAATATTCATACACATAAAATTAGCCTGCCGATGACGGCGGTTCCGCCCGTTGGACTACAGAATTAATGTTTTATTTTTTAACTAGCTGTTGCCCGCGACTTCGTCCGCGTGGACAACTTAACATTACACATTCTTATGTATTACGTGTTACTAAATCCTAAAAGAAATCTATTAATCTGGTTATGCATTAAAAATATTAATATACATAAAAAAACATACTATCCAATTGAGAACCTCCTTTTTTGAAGTCGGGTATAAATTAGCGTTCCGGCGGCGGTTTCGCCCGTTGGACCACAGTTTTTTAGGTTTCCGTATTTCACAAATATAATGGCAAAAAACGGAACCCTTATGGATTCGTCATGTCTGTCTGTCTGTCCGTCCGTAGGTCACAGCCACTTTATTACGAAACTATAAGAACTTACTATTGAAACTTGGTAAGTGGATGTATTCTGTGAACCGCATTAAGATTTTCACACTAAAAAAGGAAAAAAAAAAATTAAATTTTGGGGGTTCCCCATACTTAGAACTGAAACTCAAATTTTTTTTTTCATCAAACCCATACGTGTGGATAGGTCTTCAAAAATGATATTCAGGTTTCTAATATCATTTTTTTCTAAACTGAATAGTTTGCGCGAGAGACACTTCCAAAGTGGTAAAATGTGTCCCCCCCCCCTGTAAGAGAATGATAAAACTAAAAAAAATATATGATGTACATTGCCATGCAAACTTCCACCGAAAATTGGTTTGAAAGAGATCTAGTAAGTAGTTTTTTTTAATACGTCATAAATCGTAAACCACAATACTATTATTAAAACATCGATCAAAGTTACAACGAACAACAATAACTTTTATATTATGTTACTTGCTGCTACGGAACACTTCATGGGCGAGTCCGACTCGCACTTGGCCGCTTTTTTTAAAATAAAGTTGACATTTACATTTATCATGAATTAAAAGATTATCATATAATCAATATTTTTTTTTATATTTTAATATTGTGCAAATTAGTTGATATTTCCTTCCCCCCCTTTGTCCTCCAATTTGTCCTTTCCATACCCTTTCTTTCTTTCCTTCTCCATCCCCTTCCCACAACGTTGAAAACCCTTTCCCCCACCCCTTCCCTCTCCCTACTCCTTCCTCTCCCCCTTCCCTTAACCCACCCCTTCCTACACCCTTTATTTACTACTGCCCCCTCATCTTTCCTCTCTTACCCTAATCCCTCTATTCTTTTCCATCCGACTTCCTTCCCTTCCTATTCCCTTCCTATGTTGCATATCCAATTAACTGTACAACAAAATGTCTGTCAAACTGCTGGACATGCCTTCCCCAATGAATGCCACAACGCCCTACAGATCCAGCCGCTTCCGGCCACCATCTTCAGGTCGTCCATACACCTGGCGGCAGGGCGTCCCACCCTGCGCGTGGGACGTCGCGTCCCACTCTAGAACCCATCTGCCCCAACGGCCGTTCGGTACTACGACAGATGTGACCTGCCATTTCAGCTTACTAATTCTTTCGGCTATATCGGTCACCTTCGTTATTCATCGGATATCCTCATTACGAATCATATCCCTCATAGAGACCCCGAGCATTGCCCTCTCTATAGCACGCAGAACCACTTGAATCTTGTGGATCAGGCCCACCATCAGTGTCCACGTCTCCGCGCTGTAATGATGACAGGCAGGAGGCGCTGATTAAAGATTTTTGTCTTTATACATTGTGGAATAGGTGACGTAAAGACTTGACGCAGTTTTCCGAATACTGCCCACCCTAACTGGATTCTTCTGTCAGCTTTTGAAATTGATCCTACCCAACTATATTGTCTGTCCTAGGCAGACGTACTCCTGAACAGCTTCGATATTGACATTGTCGACGATCACCGGTCTAATACAGGGCCACTAATTATCGAATAGCGAACTTTTTGTATCGAGACTTGTGGAAATACATCAGCTAAAATAAATCTATAAATGAGCTTTAAAACATCTCTGTCACTTTCTGTCAAGTTCTTGCAACGACCAGTAATGTTGAACTATACTTTCATACAAATGATATGAAATGAGAGGTCAACTTGTATATCAGCATCCTGACAATTTATTGAGATATGACTTATACCAGTATGAGGCCCGAACTCAAAGCTATTAAACATTGAAAACGCTGTCAAATTCTGTTCAGCAGTTTCCAAGATTAGCCCGTACATACATACATACATACATACAGACAGATAAGAAATTTTTTAATTATATTTTTGGACTCTACTGGTCTACAGTAACGTCCGGGCAGTGAAATTTTTTTTTTAACTTCAATGTACAGATTCGCTTTTCTTTTGTTTTTTCTACTCTTTTATTATATGTATAGTATATATATATATATATATATAGATGATGGAAAAATATAGATCATAGGATAAGTTTTTAACTTGGCATAGAGAGTTATTTATGTCATTTAAATACTTATATTTGTCCAACATTATCCAATGAGACATTGGCCTCCTTTTTAACCGACTTCAAAAAAGGAGGAGGTTCTCAATTCGACGGTATGTTTTTTGTTTGTTACGCGATTACGATTGTGAATTGATTTTGATGATTCTTTTTTTGGTTGGTAGTTCATACTTCAGAGGTCCCATATAAGTTTTATCGAAATTGATTCAGCGCTTTTTGGAAAAGACAACAAATACAAAAAAAAATGTACACAGATGACGTTTTGGTTTGTGAATCCCTTCAGCAAAATTTTGAAAAAAAAGGCTTCAAGACTATACCTACATGTACAAAATTAAACTAAAAAATAAAGCAATTTTTAGAAAAATAACTAAACCGACTTTAAGTCTGTACCTATATGTACAAACTGAAACTAAAAATTAGAAAATAATATTTTAATTACTTCAAAGCATCGAGCATTAAAGGACAATCAACGAAATTATTGATACTTATATACCTATTTACAATTTATAATCAGCTATTTTTGGAGTCGGTGCCAGTCGAAGCAAAAATAACCTTAGCCTCCAACAAGATTTCAATAACTTTTGTTAAATAGTTTTTAACTATTTTCGCATATAGAAGAGTGATTGAATTTACACAGGTATGTTTTTATGAAGAAGCGACTTACCCAACTCGCTCTTGTCAAATTTCATAATTCCTTCATAATCTATGTTTCAAAAATAACTCTATGCGTGCCACATTTCACATCATTGGCTTTATTACAAGTTGCCTAAAGGTTTTGATTACCTGTAATTCAGTGAGTAGGTAGGCACCAAAATTAGCTGTTTTATAAAGTCCTTAACTTTGGATCTGTTTTACAACTTCGAAATTTAACACTATGCAAATGTTATCGTACATGTCTCGAATAGGTACCGAATAGAATAGCACCGGGCGTCAAAAGTAGCTAGAAACTGACTGCATAAATAGAGCTTAAATGTGAGTAAAACAAATACTTATTGAGGCTTTAGGATAAAGTATCTAAAAACTTTTGCTGTGATAAAATTCCAAGGTGACTAGCCCACCTCGTTAAATCAAAACACTATCTTTAAACCCGAGATCTTCAGGTAGAGCAGATGCAAACCACAATAAGCTTGCACTAGTAAACTCTATTCACTGAGGTCCGATCTAAGCCATGAATGACGGTGTGTGGCTCAAGCATTAGGAGCTTTTCCATTTTATAATAAGATTTATTGTAACTGATCGTGTTTTGACAATCACAATAGTGTGGCTTGCTTGGCGGTAAACGATATTCTTTGTGTGGTCTTGAGATGTATTGTTAGAGGAGTAAAGTCGAAAAAATTGTGCATGTAAGCACACCTGGACTGGAAAAAATGCATACTGCGTCAGTCAATACAATATTTTGCTATAAAAGTGTGACCTTGTTTTTCTAGATAAAAAATTACCTAATAGAGACAAAAAGTGATTCTAGTTTTCTTTCATTTCGCAAGTATTTTCGCTTCGAAAGTATTGCTCGGCAGAAATTATATACCTACTTACTTTTAATTTTACTAGATGAGCATGCTAATTTGCTTTAGTTGCATAGTCATCCACACATGAAGCTTTACAATGTAGTACCTTTTGTCATTGAACTAGTTGCAAAAGCCATCATCATCTATCTTGATTGCGTAAAACGTAGTGATTACTTATATTATTCTCTGATTTAAGTTATTTAAACGTAGAGACCTAGGTAGGACCTTGTGAGGTGTAATATGTATGTACCTATGTCTATTCTATTGCCTCTTTATAAGTGTACCCGTAATACGAATGCGTGAAACAACTTGCAATTTCCTTCATCTTCCACATATTTGATTGTATAGAACCATAGAATGCAACTAATTTATTTAGAAACTTCTGTTAAATTCGCATATTTTAAAACTTTATACAAATTGAATCGCACAAAAACTATTTTGTATTTAGGTTGAAGCTTTTTGAATTTCCAAACGTCGTAGAACAGAAGTAATTCAGTGCTCGAACCTGAATGTATCCCTTTATTAGTCTTACAAGTATTTCGTGCAGGTTTTCTTACATTTTTCTTCACCGTCTGAACTCAATACCGTCTGGGCTACCACGAAACCTAGGTAGATACTTTTACAAACTGATGGATCACTACTCACAAATGCACCACGATATCAGTGAAAGGTAAGTTATGGTAATGCACCCTGCGAGACCTGACCGTTGCATCGCTTGGGAAAGTTAGAAAAAGGTTTAATCTTAACGACAAGCACACATAAAAGTGTCCTGTCCATTGCATCACTAAAACCCGATTGTTGTTAAATTTTATGGCACATTAAATAAAATAAAAGTGCTTTGAAGGTAATTACCGTATTGACGAACAGATCTAAGTGTTCTCCAGGGGTGCATCGGATTTGGGTTGAGGGGGGGTCTTGATTTTACTTCTGATTTCTAAACCCCTGAATCGATCATAAACTAATCAGACAAATGAATAATTTCTTACTAAACTAAATAAATATCGCAGTTTTTTTTGGAATGAATGAATGAACTTTATTGCACACCAATTACAGAAATACATTGGAGAAATATACAGTAAATGTACAACTGGCGGCCTTATCGCTTTTAGCGATTTCTTCCAGGCAACCTTGTAGCTAGTGATGCGGGTGCAAAGATGCAATTTTGAAGTACTTACTTAGTCACTTTAAGTTTGATTCTGATTAAATATTGTTTGTTCCTATGTTATTTAGTAGTTTTTTAGACTTTAACTTCCATTTACGAGTAGCATCAAACGACAGGCTTTTCGTTGCAGAAGAACATAAATGTGATTAATCTTTTTCTTGGCTTGAAGTCCACCATACGCATGTGCGCCAATTTAATTTACATCTTAAACCTTAACTTTGCGATAATGTTTCCTTACCTTTAAAAATCCCATCAATTCCAAAAAAATACTTGGCCAATTGATAAATCTGCATTGCTGAGCGCGCGTGATAAAACTATTGGCGCTCTGTGCAGTGAGTAGACTGTTGAAATGAGAATGACCTCATAGTTTGCCTTATTACCTCCCTGCTTCAAAACAGCTCTCGTTAGAATTAAACGAGAATAATATTTCAGATTAGAAACAGCTCCGTTTGAGACCATATTATATCTATTAATGTCATCTCTTTGTTAAATGACCTGAGTTCTAATTAGCAAACTAACATAAATTACTAAACAGTAAAACTAATGAGGCAATTAGTATCTGTGCCGGAAGTAATAACAGAAATTGCCATAATTTTATTTTAAATTTATGGAAACAATGCATTCCTTCATGACTTCAAATTGGTATGGGTAGCTCATAAAGATCAGACTTTTACGGATGTCAGCATAATATTTTTTTCGAGTTATTCGGCAGACACAGACATTCGACGATAAGAGAAAATCTATATAAGGGTATCATTTTAGACGGAACACTATCACTAGAAATCGTACTTAATCGTAAAGATATCTACACTAATATTATAAAGAGGAAAGATTTGTATGTTTGTAACGAAAAAACTGAAAAACTACTTCACTGATTTCAAACATTCTTTCTCCATTAGAATGCTACATTATCTTTGAGTAACATAGGATATATTTATTACGAAAAAATTAGGTATCCCTACTAAAACTTCAATAATGTAGCCCAAGGTGTAAAAATGCAATATAGCAAAGAACTATAATTATTATGTTCGGTACGATTCATATTGCGATTGGTTTGTACTACAGTTAGAGCGGTAGTGGAAGTGGGTGTAGGAGTGGGATCGGGATCGGGATGGAGTCTGAGTGGGAGTGGGATAGGGAGCGAGAGTGGGAACGGGAGCGGATTCTGTAGATCTCGCAAGCGGAGCCGCGGGCACAGCTAGTATAAATATAAAGTTCTATATAACACCGTCGGCCCTGTACTTGCTTGTGTCACTTTGTTGTTTTGTGTGAAAATTAATAGTTTTTTTTTGTTATATACCTAGGTAGGTATATAACAAAAAAAAACTATTTTAACAGAATGAAATACTAAACCGATGGATTGACGATTGTTTAACGCGTTTTGTGATATTCGAAAATTCGTATTTGGTCCTCTGTTACTCCGAAAGTAAAATATCTCCATTGTATCGACCAATAACCCTGTCATTTTTTCTGTCGCCTGAGCCAAATGGGTCATCGTAAAGATTGATATTACATTTTATGCAGGCGCTTTAAAAAAAATCAAAATCATCGTCATGTCAATTGTTTATTTTAGCTTCGTTTTTCAGTTTGTTTATTATTATTATTGTTTCGGTAGCGGCTGGATGCGGAGGGTGGAGGACCGGGTGTGGTGGCGTTCATTGGGGAAGGCCTATGTCCAGCAGTGGACGTTTAAAGGCTGACATGGTGACATGATGACTTGCAAAGACAAGTGGACCTGCGTGTTTAAATAAAATATAGCCTTAGAATGTAAAAATATAGTCCTTTCTAATGATACAGATTTCTTATGATTGCATTTGTAGGTAGACTACTATACATCTACATAGGTAGACTCACTTAACTCGATAAACGAAAAAAATGCATTTGAGGTCTCTTGTCAAAGATGTATTTTTTCTATGTTTGGATTTTATGTCGTCCTGGGCTAGATATGGATTAGAAAATTAGGTAAGAAAGTTTGGTACGAAACCCTAATAACGCGCGTAGAATAAAAACTACCTATATAGATAGGATTTGAGTATCAGCCTACTCTTACAACATAAGGAATTGGAAGGAATCACATTAAACTAATGGACATAGAAATTGTCGATTTTGGAGCTAATGTAACTGTCGAATTGAACCTTCGAACCGAAGGTCTCACACCGAAGTTCTCTTGCGAACAGGAAAACAGTAATTACTTTAAAACGGTAAAACCTAATGTTTGTCATAAAACTTGAGTTTGCTTAGGTAGTGTGTCTTTAAATCTAAGTTATTTAGTAGCAAAACATGTCTCGTTATTTACTTTTTATTGCGTTTTAGGTTTTAAAAATATTCCGAAAAATATAGTTACCAGTGTCAACCAAGTTATTTAGTCAGTAAAATGCATTTAAACAAACACAACAAGTTAAAATGAAGCAGTGGAGGATACTTAGGTACTGTATTGTCTTAAACAATATGTATTATCTTTGCCTAAACTCAGGAGGTCTTAAACTTAGCTGTTTAAAGCAACTCTGCTGCACCCAGAAGGTGCAGTGCTGTTTTTCTGCTGAGGCCTTATCAGCCAGGGGCAGGGGCTCAATGTGTACGTGTATGAGATTATAATATTAAACAATATACATAAGTAGATAAGACAGTGGAGGATACTTTGGAAGTGAAGAGGTCTTAAACTCAGCATAGTGCTGCACCCAGAAGGTGCAGTGCTGTTTTTCTTCTGGGGCCTTAGCGGTCAGGGGCTCACTGTACAGGCGTGCGAGATTGTAATAAAAATTAAAAATGATAATAAGATAACACTATTTGAGGTTCAAACCATCGTGGTTGGAATTTAGGGTTTAAAGCATGACCTAAACCATATCTTATTGTACTAGTAGTAGGTAGGTTAGTACCTACATCACAGTATAGTAATAAGCAATAATTACCTATGCTAAAGAGTCCAATAAGTGGTTACCTAAGGCAAAATTCACATACAGTCCATACAGTGTATATAGAGAGATCATGCTTTCTGACTTATCATAACTATTTGTTAAGGTTTCAAGTATTGATACAATGGTTTTGAATAGATTATGATGAAAAAGGGTTCCACACGTTTGCATTTATTTCTCACACAACACTTTCCGTTCCGACTGCCCGGATGTAATGTAGGTACAACGACGTTCTAATTCTAAACTGTCTAGGTATTCCTCTGCCCACTGTCCAACGTGGCCTACGTCCAACTGTTAATATATGTAGATTGATAAAGCATTGGTCCTCTAGACTCATTTAGGGAAAGAATTTCGGTGTAACAACGATGTAAGCCAGGAGGTAAACATCGCAGCTTTGCAACCCGCGCACGTCCATGATTGGTCATTTCAGTATATCTCTGTTAGACGCAACGCGAATCCCCAATGAATTACGGGAATTGTTTATAACTCGATATTCAGGGATTTCGTCTGGACACTCTATAAAAACAACATTTGTCGTCGTTTGTGGCAATCGGTTATCAGCGGGGATCATTCATTACCTAATATTTAATTTATTTATATGTAAACTTCGAATTTCAGAAAAAGTTAATTTTGATGGTAAATAAGTATATTGCTGGTAAAATTTAATTTTAAATTATTAAGTAAGTACATATTTTAAATTCTTCACTTCTTTAATGGTAATGGTTATTAAAGGCCTCGTTGACATTGGCTTGGTCGCTAGAATCAAGCGCCAGAGAGCGTGGGTTAATAGTGGGAATCGAATTTTCTCCTGTACAATGGGAATTTGACAAAGATTGTACATTTCACATATATAACATCTAGACCAGGGCCTACTTGTACAAAGTACAACAACAACTTTATACTTCTACAAGAAGAAAATTCTAAATAGTTGAGATTAGGCAAGTGTCAGTGTATATGATAAGTATGTATATTTCATTCCAGATTAATAGTCCTATGAAAACCAACGCTATTTACGTCTCGGTAACATATACATGAAAGGGTCACCAGCAGCAAAAACAGGTTTGTATTACCATGTAAACTTTGCAGTCCACTTAGGAACACCATCTATTGTGTATTTTGTTTTCGAGACGCAAATGCGTTTGTTTTCATAGGACTATTAATCTGGAATGAAATATAGGTATATATGAAATATGTATTTATATAAATTGGACATACCTTCCCGTTTCTCCTTTCTTCTTCCAGCCACTTTCAGATATAAACGTGTCATATAACCGGTCCTTATTTCAGAAATTCAGAAAAAGTTAATTTTGATGGTAAATAAGTATATTGCTGGCTAGTAAGGTGTGTCAGGATCACGTAAGGTCGCGATGCATCTTATCTGCCTACCTTTCTGGGACCAGGGCGTGAGCATTTAGTATATATATAGCACTCGTATATATTTCGGAATCGTTTATAGAAATACTTGTAATAAACAATTTTAATACTTAAGCTCACGTTATTACATTTTATTTTACAACAAAATAGCTAGTTTTGTTGCTACACATTTATCATTACAATAACCGTCATATTGTATGTAACTTTGCCATTAACCTGGCTTATACGATTTAATTGTAGACATTCCCTCTAATTTCATTGATGGCACCTAATCACTGCCCACGGACAAGATAATCCCTTAATTTATTGCCCATAACAACTGATACTGTGACGTCAGTTGAATGGTCACAGATTTATAAGGTCTGGTAATGAAATTATATTGGTTTCCTATAAATTATTCTGTGCGGGGTGACTACAATGATGGTTATTTACAATTGTTAAATAGCGTGGTGACAATGGTTGGACCACCCTTAATTTCTGGGCGATCACTCTCACCACAATGGTTTAAAGGGCAAGATGTTTTGGTCAGTTGCTTTATACTGGGCATTCGACGTAATTTATTGGGGCAATGCAACTTTAAATATCGTTGGGTGGTAAACAGGTGGTTATAAACCACGCAACTGTCAAAATAATCTTTCTGGCACTATACAAAAGTTTATAAAGGAAAGAAAAACGATTTGTTGCATTGGTTAGAGTCGATGAACACAAGAATAGTTGATGTGATCATTTTTGCCGGCGATAAAATAACCGACAAATGCATACAGTGAGAGACCGAGTTATAAAAATAATAATAAATTTAACATATATACATATACGATACACTTGTCTAATATCAAACTAAGATTGTCTCCTGTGCTGTGGAAATTAAACAAGAATAGGACAATTCACAAATATAAAATAAAAGACTGTAAATATCTTATTAGTTGTTTGTATTTGTTTTATGAAGAAAAAAATAAAAATAAATAGTTAAGGGGATTTCTGGAATTTTTTGGAATTTTTGTCCAGAAATCCCCTTAGAGCATCGGCATTCCAAAAAATTCCAGAAATCCTCTTAAGGGGATTTTTCGCAGGGGATTATTGGAATAAGCCCCAGATCGGGACCAACTTGTACGAATTGTACAAAGTTGTCTGTCCCCACTGGGAATAGAATTCTGGCGCTCACCCAGTCCAATGATCAAGCTAGTAGGCCAACGAGACCTTCGGAGGAATGTGACAGTTATGTGACAGTGGTGTGCGATACGTACGTTTGACGTTCCCTCCCACCTCACACCACCTCATTCCCCGACGGCCTTACCTCCGTTCCCCACTGCACTGAGGTGCAGAAATTGGCCTGTGACTTTTGGTCTCACTAATTTTACCCACATGCCCACCGGTCTGAATTCTACATCTTATTAGGAACGAAAGGGAAGCCACGATCATTGTTATCCAAATATTTTTGTCCCCGAGATTTAGTACTCTAGTTTGTACCAATAGAATAAACAACTAATATCGAAAACGATGACGACGACGACAAAAAAGAATACCAATGAACAAGTTAGAAAAATAAAATTATAAATACTTCGATCGAAATATTCAACTCACAATTAGAGAATCATTTGATAAAATATCGCTGGTTATTCTCACGGGGTTCTACTCGGTTCGTGACATGACTAAAATTCTTTTGGCTTTGTCCACAAAGGACCAGGGAGTCAGGAGCGGTGAGGAGCGTAGGTAGCGTCCGCCTTCCGTCAATATCCCAGACAGCGGGACACCATTGTCAATGGCTCCATTGTCCCGCTGACGCTGCACTGACCAAAAATCATTAATTTTGTATCACAAAGCCAGAACCCACAAATTGAAGGACTGAAAAAAAATTAGGGCTCCATTCACGACCGGTCACTGACACACGGTAGGACGCGAGGATGTTTCGATTTCAGTTTTAATTATTACGATTTTAGAACCCACCGACAAAGATCATGCGTGATGCACTATAATTGTTATGATTTTGAATAGTTTTCATTATAATCGGCATCTGAAAAGATTAAGCGCGATTGCACAAGTAACATGGCGGGATTTCTTGAAATTAGTGTCATATTCATTGCATGCATGCAATGATCTAAACACAATTTTCAAAAAGAGTAATTTCATATATACTTAATATTTCATATACCTATGCAACACACTTTTCTATTCCTAAACTAGAGTTTTTCCTGAACGATGGGATTTAGGCAAGGATAAATTCACAAATATTGTTACATCTGTGTTTTCAGACCGGGATAGATCAAATTGTACAAACTTGTTTTGTCCCTGATGGGAATCGAGCCTATCACCTCTGGCGCTCGAGTCTAACGACCAAACTGCGAATCCAAATACGCGGTCAAATATAAAGTGCCTGTTTCGAAAAAGGTGGCCGAGCACATGCCAATGCTACTAATATCAACCTTCTACAAAGTGCGCCGTACATTATTCCCGGACAACGATCTCCGGATAAGTGAATTAAAATAACCAGTCCCACAGTGAACGTTGACAGGCTGATGATGATGATAATCAGAATATCAATAAGAATTCCACACATGCGATTACGACTTTTGTTCGATCGATTTGCATAACTGATAACAAGTATGTACAGTATTTTGATACTGCACAAGTCTGATCAAGTTAGAACATGTTAAACAACAAAGAGTTGTAAAACATATGAAATATCAATAGAACTCTTTGTTTCATGAGTTCATGACAAAATATTACGCCGCGCACGTGTCTACGTTACTTGAAAATTTAAAAAAAAAACAACGTTCCCTTTGTTAGTCAAATATAAAACACGCCAGTAAATCGTAGACTAAACTCTAAAATGGATCCGTGTTGTTGTAGGCATAAATCACAAAGTCTTTTGTTATTAATGTCAACTATGCGCATAAAGATTTGTATTTAGTGCACCGCAACTAAACCCAAAAGGTCTGTGACGAAACGAAACCAACCGGATTAAACCAGATCTATAAAATACGTTAAAAAATAAAACTTTTGGCTTACTGTTTACACATCTATGGTAATTATTTATCGAAATCCCCACATAAATTAAAATTCATCCGCGGGATAAAAAAATCTTTTTTGGGTACCATGGTTACAGCAGAGAGTTTTAAATTTAGTTTCGTTAGTTGTGGCTGTCACTTTGTAAGATGCATCTGGTGTTTCTGATACTTACATGTATATTTGGATAAGAAAATAGGTAGGTACTTACTTAAAGTTACTCTTAATTTTAAATGTACTTACGAGTGTTCTATGAAAGTGTCGCTATTAAATTCTGATTTGTGATGGATGATATAAAATTTAGAACAACACTTTAATACGTTGTTGTGTCGATCTAGAAAATAGGAAAGAAATAAGTTAATAAGTAACGTAAAATACCAAGTGAAGTAAAGAGTGTAACAAAACAGTAATTTTTATATCCCCATACAAGTATCATTTTTGCTTTATAAACAAACCGTTCACGTATAATGACATGTGGCGTAACAAATACGATTAAAGACGAAACCTCTGTAGTTCAACATTGAACACAGATGTTGGAGTTGGGCAAATTAAAAACCGTTCGGTGCAGAAAAAACACGGTCTTTGTTCGCGAAATTCGCTTTATCTCGTAAACCGGAATCCGCCGCCCCTCAGGACCAAATAATGCTAATCATAATAGCATTACATTCATTCGCCGGATTTCGTGAAGTAGAGGTTTCGAATTCCCATCATTTTTTGTGAGTCCTCAAGTTTTTCTCATTATAAAGCATTAATCAAATCAGAGCTGTGGGCTGCCAATTACGAAATAAGATTTGTTAATTGTGCAAATGACATTAAGACGCTGGGAGATTTTTTGCGATGTTAAAACCATTAGCTTAGAATAGGTATACCAACGTACGTAAAAGTAGAGTACTATAACGTTTTGTCCTACCGTAGATTATTTTAAGTGTATATGGTTTAGCTATTTTTATACGCATTTGTCGTCGTTTCTAAAGGTTAAGAATAACTTAATACATACTAACTCTCATTACTACTTTTAAATTTGTAATTTGTACTTGTTTTAATATATGTTTGACACCTGGAGCTTTCCGCTGTGATGAGTGATCGGATATTTATACATTTTGATGACAACTTGAATTGTTTCGGGAGAATTCTGGAGTCTTCATCGATTCTAATCGTCCACTCTAGCCTCTATACAATTTTGGTGTTAATTGTAGATTTCATCTTCTAAGTAAGTATTCTTATAAATATTTAGCTAGACCTCATAAATTATTTTGACTTTATCACTTTCAGGATAGTTTTAAATAAAGTTTTGTAAAGGGTTTAAGGTTGGTGGCGTTCATTTGGGGAAGGCATATGTAAGGGACGTCTAAGGGCTGATATGATGATGGTTTTCTGGCTAGGAACTTTCAAAATGGCCTTAAATATAAGAAACACACTGTATGTACACATTGGGCTCGATTCTGAAGGCACAATGTTAAAATTTGACAGCACTAAAACTGTTGCTATTCTTGTCACACAGTATTATGAAGATAAAGACGAAACCAATTTTAGTGCTGTCAAATTTTAAATGTGTGCCTTCAGAATCGGGCTCATTGTCACTTGTATACCACTTTTTATAATAGGGTAAATAAATATTTTGGACTTCTCACCGAAAACCGTATACCACAAAACCATGTACATATGGCCACAATGTTCCCGGATGACACAACAATAATGACCTTAATGCTGACTTTACAGACCATTAGCACAGCTGATACAAAATATTTTGACATTCACCACCAAATATGTATGGGTCTTTAGGGACCACCATTACAGTCAGGGACAACACTGTGACAAAGCGAATGGCAGACAGCTAGGAAGATCGATTCGATTTATGCGTTTTTTGCGGAAACTAACAATAGGGTCTATTTATCGATAGATAATAGATTCGACATCGCGAAGGGAACAGTTGGTCGGATACCGTTTGGTGTAATGCGGTTAGTTATGGTGATCAAAATCACATGTTGACTTCAAACGGTATCATTTACATGAGGTAATGTATCTTGCGCATTGGCTATCAAATATTTATGTCTTTCCTAGACATTTTGTTTTTATTAGGTAGTGCAAGATAGTAGTGGTATTCCACTTGTAACTACGTTTATAAACCTTATGTTCGTGAATTTATTTACCGGGTTAGTTTTTTCAGACAGTTTTTTCTTTGTCATGTGAAACCGAGAACTTCCAATTTTGTGTTGATTTGAAAGATTTGTTGCGTAGGTACTTAAATAAACATCGTAAGTTTATTTTTCAAGACGTTTCAAAGGTTTTCACTTTCTTATACACATGTTTTCTCTTTCTTATACAGAGGCATCATCAGCTATATAATTGGTTGGTTTTACAAAATCCATTTAATGCGTATTTCTTAAATTTACCATAAGATCTTCGAAAATATCAAGGATGGTATACATTTATCAACACGTGGGTTAAGTGATTAATTTGGGCATATCAAACGAGACAGGTGACGATGGATTGGGGAAATTTTATTTTCTCCTAACAACAGAGTAGCAGGATGCCTGTCCAATAAAAAGTAGATTCAACATTTTCAGCGCTTCATCTGTATAACTACCAGAATATATAGAACTCTGATGACTCTTTCAAGTCTACCTCTATTGCTTTATTGATTTGAAGGGGTAGAGGCAGGGTAGGTCACGTTATGCTGGATCAGTTATAAGAATCGGCTGACGAGTCGGTAGAGCTGTTGTGATTTACAACTTCCTGAGTGAGCGGGCGGCGCGTTATACCGCTGCACTTGATGGGACATACCCATTAACTGCGACTTGAAATATATTTTGTTCTGTTGGATCGATTGAGACGTTTATAGAACGTGTTGGTCGTTATAGCCGAGACAGAATATAGAAATATGTATAAAATTGATTCTGAAGTTTGACCTTGTCTTTATTTTTTCAAAGTTGATTGCTCTTTAAACGTATGCTTTACTTCTATTTCTTGCATTGTGGGCGCTTCCTGTTCAACCGTCTCTACTTTACTAGATTTTTGCCATGATCCATCTTTCAGGCAACGTGGACATCTCACTCGATCACTTAACTCTCTTTCTCTTGGTCATATCAAAATTTTGCGAATGTTGTTTTTAAGATACTCTAAAGCGTTTCTTTTATTATGATCAAGGTCCGGGATTTCCATTACGAACGTAAAATGTAAGTCTTTTCTTCCTATTCCTTCCCTACTACTACTAATTACGATAACAAGCTGAAGCTCCATCAACATTATGAACTTAAAAATAATAAAATATGATTTTTGTACTAGAAACAAACAGAATACATGACACTGGTCGATGCAATCCACTCTATTCCATCGGCGGCGAAGCGGCACTCCTCCCCCCAAGAGCGCACTCATTTGGATCAGTTAACTCTTTGCGGGACAATTTTTGTGTTTCGCCGCCGAGCACGCTAATAAAGGCCTTTTCATGTTCACCGACAGCTTTCAGCTTGTTTTGACACTCGGTGAAATATTCGATGGAACGATAATTTTTTTTGGGAAATATTATAAGTACTGCGTACTTCACACAAAAAAACTTAAGGTTTTGTGCAGAGCGGAAACCATATTATAAAAGAATTTTATCCAAAAATCTGAAACACAAGCAAAGAACTTATTAAAAATGTATGTAAGAACAACGGTACCAACCTAATTTAGTTGTTCATGCCCTTTCATGGTATAGACCTTACAGTTCGCGACGACTGTCGTCGTCAATCGCTCACATTTTATGTGTTATATTATTACTGTGTTCTATCCTACATACGTACACCAATAGACGTTCGGATAGTTTTGGATTAACTTCCCGCGTTCTGCGCTCAGCCCTCGCGAAAAATAGCGGGGGTGCCATCGTGACTTAGACGATCTATATACGATACATAAGAATCATTTTCTTTATGTAAAGTAGATAACATTTTGTTCGTAGATTTTGCCACTTCGAAACAAAAAAAAAACGTCAGTTCAGGTCAGGAAATGAGAGAAAATCAGTTCCTTCGGATATAAATTAATAAGTAATCAGAACTACGCTTTCATGACCTTTTTTTTAGTAAATTATTTACTACACGATCAAGTAAGCACCATTAACATTAAACAGTAAAGCATCGTAGAGTTTTATTACTAAATTACTGCCACTAATTACGGTTTTAAAGTTGAAACCTTATCAAAAAGGTACTTAGAAGTCATTAGTAAACTGTTATTTTTAATGTCTAAGTGCTACTTAAACTACCTACCTCGTAGTCACAACACATAACACCTATTTCACATACATACCTAAGCATAACATCTTTTATGAGCACACGTTTTGCTTTTGGGACGTTTAGCAAGGTATATTTAATTCCAAATCAATAGTCATATGAAAACAAACGCATTTGTGCCTCGAAAACAATATAAATAATAGATGGTGTTCCTAAGTCGACCGCAAAGTTTACATGGTAATACAAACCTGTTTTTGCTGCTGGTGACCCTTTCATGTACATGTTACCTAGTTCAAATAGCGTTGGTTTTCGTATGACTATTAGTTTGGAATGAAATAAATGACCAATTGCTAATATTTCATTCTGATACGAAGGAATACCCACTCACATACAATTATTACCCAAGTTACTTTACACTATTATCTTTGCTTTAGATAACTTTACTTTTGGATCATCATGAGCTATTCTGTTGTGCTAAAATGACATATGGATTATGGACATGGACTACAGTGACTTCATTTATCCTTTGTTGAGACTTTAATTTTGTTACGCGTGATCTGTGAACAACACATTAGTAGGTCATTAGTATAAGCAGTAGGCTAAACATAACATAAATGTATAAAAACTATCATCATCAGGTTATTTTTGTCTCCACTGCAGGAGCACAACCCTCTCTCATCTGCCGGAGACAGACGGAGGATTTGGCCTACACTCCCCGCGCTGGCCAAACGGGTTGGGGAGGCCTGATTGATGTTTTATAATGTATTACCTTAGTCGCCTTGTATGACATCCACGGGAAGAGTTGTAGTGGTCCTATTCTACTCTACCGGAAACCACACGGCAAATAAAAACTATGTAGATGGGTAAATGTAACTTTTTATGTTCTGATACTTGCCACTATTATAGAGATTGGTATTTAAGGTGGTCGCTACGGGTCGATTAATACCAGATGGCGCCAGTAGATGAGAAAAAAAGTTTTTAAATTTTCTGATTTAGTTTGCTTAAACATTTAGATCAAAAAATAATTTCGCCCGGGAATTTATACGTACATCAATTTTCCGATGGTCTTCCCTAATAGTTTATGTATACCCATTAAAAAACAAATTGTTTGTTTTTCCATTAACTCATTTATCATATGCATTTAATGTGGCTAGTTTTTTTCGCTAATCTGAATTTTTACCATGTTTCTTTTTATCCCAATCTGTGTTTTTTTACCGCTTGCTGATTAACAATGTACTGGAAAGTTGGCATAAGAAAAGAAGACATACCATTATTAACTAAACTATTTTTGCGACTAAGTACAGCGCCATCTAGTGTGAATCAACCCGTAAGCTACCACCTAAAATAGCTTTATTATTGTGCAATTTTTACGACTATGATGAATTATAAAATTCATCAACAGCATCACATCAGCCGAAATACTTCCACTGAACAGGGACCTCTCCAATAGAATGTTACTTTTAGTGGACTGTCCATTGGGGGATTTGCTATAATCACCACGCTAGGCATGCGGATTGGTGGTCGCAGTAATGATCATCAATTCAATTCAATTACTCTTTATTGCACGTAAAAATAAATAAAAAGATACAATTATAAAGTAACTTACATTTGCACATCTAGGCGGTCTTATCGCTTAAAGCGATTTCTTCCAGACAACCTTTGGGTAGAGGATAAGAATAACAGAAAAAGGTAAGTTGTGCAGTTAAATAAAGGAAGGAGTATTAATTGATCTTAATATACACAGGAGAATGCTGTTGCCTGCCCTTGGTACAATCGTTTAGTCGTCTTGACGTGGGGGTGGCCCTATTCTAAGCCGGGGAACTATTACTACTACTACTACAAGGCCAAAATTAATGAAATTCATTATGTTTAAAATGCAAATCTTAAGCTTATTTTACTATTCGGGAAATAACCAACTACAGACAACAACTTGTTTTTGTTCACTCAGTGACAGTCAGTTTAGTACCTACACCTCATACCATGAAGCAAAATATTTTTTCGCAGCTCGTAGTTTCACCTAAAAGTGTTTTCCTTCATGATTGACACTAATTGGTTATTAAATTAGATAACAGTTTAAAGTATTGAGGTAGATAACAATTAGGTATGAGATGTATGTACAATGTACTTATAAAAAACCTACGATAAAATATCTAATCGTACTTGCATTTCTTGCATCCTTAATCTTATAAAACATGAGCTCTGGTTGAAAACTTAGTCATGAAAAATATGTTCGCATTGTTTTACCAAAAACGTCATTGTTCAGCAAAAAAAAATTAGAATCTGTTCGGCAATTCATGATATAAGTATAAGCGGACAGTCACACGGGTCGTGGACACTCAAAAACGTTAATAAATTATTATACAAGTCACCAAAATACTTATGAAGTAAAAAATAACGTTGTGTTTAATAAATATAACTTAGTACTTTTACGTATAACTTAGTTCAGAAAGTAATATCGTGTATTATTTCTAATACTATGTAATTTCGTAATAACTTAAGTTACGCGAATTAGCTTATACCCGCGTCTTCGTCCGCGCGGAAATATACCAGTCAGGTTTCCGCAGAAAGTATCCTGTACTCCAGGATGTAAGCTATCACTGTATACCAAGTTTCATATAATTATATCTATATTTTATCATCAATATTCCAATATACCTCTTTTTGATGTACTGTGACAATTACAGTTATTTATGTATGATACATATATGATTTGCCGTGTGGTTTCCGGTAGAGTAGAATAGGACCACTCCAACTCTTCCCGTGGGTGTCGTACAAGGCGACTAAGAGAATACATTATAAAACATCAGTCAGGCTTCCCCAACCTGTCTGGCCAGCGCGGGGAGTTTAGGCCAAATCCTCCGTCTGTCTCCGGCAGATGAGAGAGGGTTGTGCTCTTGCAGTGGAGACAAAAATAACCTAATGATGATGTATGATACAATAAAAATAAACTTATTTTACCACGATTATTAAGTCTTATTTAAGTCAGTAAATCGTTCTCGGGGCAATGTATCGCTTCTGCAACAAACTACCAGAGGATATCTTAAATACGACAGACAGAAAGTTTAAAAATCACTTTAAGCTTTGTAAAAAGGCCTATTATAAAATAGACGATTATTTGGTCGACAAAGATGCCTGGTATTTATATTGCTTCAACTTCGTATCTTTTAATATTGTAAGTTGGTACATATACAAGCTTGATTTTAAAAAATGTGTTGTTGGAGGGTTGTTGCGTCGTTTCTACTTCACATCGCTTAAAACCTACAAAGCGGTAGTTTAAAAAAATTTACGTGTTTAAATGTACCAAGTGTACAATACAAGTGTAAGTACAATAAAGGATTTTGACTTTGACTCATTAAAATTCGTTCAGCTGTTATATTGAGCAACAAACAAGCATCCACTCTTTCGCATTTATAATATTAATGTGAAGTATGATTATAGTGCGCCTTTCCATGCCCATCTTCATTCACTAAGAACAGTGAAACGATTTCTAATGCAGTTTAACTAATGATGTCATCAGGTGAGTGTTTTGACAAGTCTACCAGATAATGCTATCGCAAATGCTGTGCGTTGTTGTGACTCATGAGATAGGCAGTTTCAAGGATTGGGAACAAAGAGAAACCAATGGTGATTAGCGATTTCACAAGAAAGTGAAAGAATTACTATCTAGACAGCTAGTTGCTGACATCCGTAAATGTTGTGCTATTATCTAAATCTGTTTATCTGTGAGGAAGCTAAATCTTCGGCAGTAGATAAAATCCTTTGACGTAAATCATCTGGGATTGCGACATCATAGTTAGGTATATCTACTACTGACTGAGAGTAACACATTTTAATTTAAGTAGTTAAGATTTGAAATGGTTTTCAGCAAAATACCTTTTTTTATAAGAGAACACTAGTACTAGGCATATGAAAATATACACTACATTTAAATTATAAAAGGAATGGCGATTGATGTATAAGCGCGTCTTTTTAGTAGATAATGTTTCGTTCAGTTGGTTTCAACTTTGTGAGAAAAGTTTGAATGAATAACTTTTATTTAAAGATCTTGCCTGGCTAGTTTAGGAATTTAAAACAGATAATAATGATACGAGTATGTAGGTGTAGGTAAGTTTTATGATAAACGCTCACACGTTTTTCATTAAACTCAATGGAGGCGCTATTGAAATTTTATGATTACGGCAAAACAAACAAAGTAAGCACCGCCATGTTTATAAAAGCTCGCGAAGCGCGCTCCTGTTCATGCCAATCTTGCGGCAAGCAACTTGTTGCCGTTGTGAACTTTTGGGGGGAGAGAGAGACCGATATCGGACGGCTCTGTCGGGGGAGGAGCGTGAGTGCGCGGGGAGCGCACTGGCGGCCGGTCGCTCAACTTGCGGCGCGCCGTCACTCACCCAGTCGCTTCCCACACCTCGCAGAGAGTGGTGTCGCTTCATACGTTCCAACTCGCCGCACTCGCGCCGTTATGTTCGAAACAAGTTTGACGGGAAATTCGTAAAGTTTTCCGACCGCATCCGGACTACCTTAGCGATGTGCGCGATAAAAGCGAAACAAACAGTGACGATTTGAATTTAGTGACAGTTGAAAAGTGTGTTTTTCGAGATGTTAACGATGGGATTGGTGGCGGTGTGGTACGCGGCATGGTGTTGGATGTGGATGGGCGCCGGTGGGGCGTCGCTGACCAGTCGGGTGGCGGAGGCGCCGCAGGAGTGCGAGTGGCAGCGCGTGTCCGGCGGCGCCGGCGAGCCCACGCGCGTGCAACTCGCGTGCTCGCTGCGCACCGCTGCCGGAGCCACCGATCTGCTGGCCGGGCTTAGCGCCTCCCAGGCGCAGCGCATCACTGCCCTAGACCTGCACTGCACAGATGTTCTCTTCTTTGAGAGTTCCCTCGACGTCGGTAGAAGAAAGGAGGAGGGAACCGAACTTCTTTCCCGGTTCCATAATCTGCGAGAACTGAGAATAGAGTCGTGTAAAATACGATATGTGCCCTCTGCTGTGTTGTCACCGTTAAGCGGATTACGAACTTTGAGCATTCGCACTCATAACACGGATTGGTCAGCTATGTCAATGGAATTTCATAGAGACACTTTTAGAGGACTCACCGACTTGAGAAGTTTGGATTTGGGTGACAACAACATTTGGATCTTACCGTCCGAGATATTCTGCCCTCTGTATAACCTGAAGGAGCTGAATGTAACTCAGAATAGGCTACAAGATATTTCGAATATGGGTTTCTCCGATTGGGGCAACGGACCAACTGCTCCTGGCAAGTCTTGTAACACAGTGCTGGAGACATTGGACATGTCATATAACGAGATAAGCGCATTACCTGATAACGGTCTGTCCAGCTTACGCGCTCTACAGAAACTGATTTTACAAAACAACAGAATATCAAATGTGGCCGACCGTGCCTTCGTAGGCCTGAGTGATTTGCAAATTCTTAATTTGTCTACGAATGCTTTAACTGCATTACCTCCTGAGATGTTTCAGTCGTCGCGCGATATAAAGCAAATATACCTGAATAACAACTCGTTAAGTGTACTCGCACCTGGACTGTTAGAAGGATTAGATCAGCTACAAATATTAGATTTATCAGTAAATGAATTGACCAGCGAGTGGGTGAATAGAGATACATTCTCAGGGCTAGTTCGTCTCATAGTTCTGAATCTATCCCACAACAGAATCACAAAGATCGATTCTCTACTATTTCAAGATCTAAATAGCTTACAGTTTTTGAGTTTGGAATATAATAATGTTGCACGGATTGCCGACGGTGCTTTTTCTAATTTGAAAAATCTACATTCCCTCTCATTGGCTCACAATAATATTATCGAAGTGGACAGCAGCCATTTTTCAAATCTGTATGTACTCAACCAATTATTCCTTGATGGAAACAGAATAACCAAGGTCGACTTACGCTCTTTTGAAAATATAACGAAGCTACATGATTTGGGACTTAGTGGAAACCAGTTGTCAGAAGTGCCGGAAGCCATAAAGACGTTGAGATTCTTGACATCCTTAGACCTAGGCATGAATAGAATAACAAAAGTCACAACAACGCATTTTGAAGGGTTGGACGACTTATATGGTTTACGCCTCGTGGGAAACAAGATAGAGAAAATATCAAAGGATACATTTGCTGGTTTACCATCCCTACAAATATTGAATTTGGCTTCAAATAACATAGATCAAATAGACGATGGAGCTTTTGCGTCGAATCAACAGTTGAAAGCTATTGGATTGGATGGCAACAAATTGGTAGATTTAAAGGGAATATTTACCAACACACAGCCACTTGTTTGGTTAAATGTGTCAAACAATGAATTACTCTGGTTTGACTACAGTCACATACCGACTAATCTAGAGTGGTTGGACATGCATGAAAACAAAATAGAAAAGCTTGAGGATACTTATGGAGTGAAGGAATCCTGCAATGTGAAAATGCTTGATGTCAGTGACAACAAAATAAGAAATATAGATGAATTTTCATTTCCGAGTAGCATAGAAACTGTTGTCTTGAACAATAACTTCATTGAAAAAATAAACCCTGGAACTTTCTTGCAAAAATACAACCTCAATAAAGTTATGCTTTATTCAAATAAGATAAAAACATTAGAAGTCGGCGCTTTTGCGATATCTGCAGTACCCGAGGAGAAAGATTTACCGGAGTTCTATATCAGTGAAAATCCATTTGCGTGTGACTGCACAATGGAATGGCTGCAGAGAATTAACCAATTAAGTGACCTTAGGCAGCGCCCGAGAGTAATGGATTTAGAAAGTGTAAGGTGCTCTTTAACCCATTCACGAACAAAATTAGATGTGCTCTTACTTGAGGTAAAATCATCAGAATTTTTGTGCGAGTACGATTCGCATTGTTTCACTCTGTGCCATTGTTGTGACTTTGACGCCTGTGATTGTAAGATGACTTGTCCAGATAAATGTTCGTGTTATCATGATCTCCCCTGGAACTCAAACGTGGTCGATTGTTCGAGCGCCGGCTACGATCACGTACCCGACCAAATACCGATGGACGCGACCGAAATATACTTGGACGGAAACGATCTAAAAGAATTGGGAAATCACGTTTTCATTGGTAAAAAAAGACTGCAAGTTTTATACCTCAATAACAGTAACATCAACACAATACAAAATAGAACATTTAACGGTATCGAGTCACTGAGGATACTCCACTTGGAAAACAATAACATCGAAGTACTTAGAAATACGCAATTCACTCGGCTTCAGAATCTCAATGAGCTTTATTTGAGCGATAACAAAATTAAAGTCATAGAAAATGATACTTTTAATTATCTACCCTCACTGGAGTTCTTAGACCTTGACAACAACGGTTACGTTGATTACATGCCGTGGAGAGTCATTACTGACAACAATCCCCGCACGCGAGTTTCTGTAGATGGGAACAACTGGATATGTGATTGTAAAGACGTAGCTCAACTGAATCAATGGCTAATAAAAAAATCAAAAGATACCGAGACCATGATGTGCTACTTTGTTCACGACCAACCAATGAATAAGACCATCGCGACCGTGGCTAAGGAATGTAAAACAGAGACCACTACCGAAGAAACCGGGACGGAGACTCTAAAGCGATTATTCATCGAATCCAATGACGGTGTCGAAAATTATATCCCATACATCGCAGTGGTGCTGATAATAGCAATTATTCTTTTACTTATGTGTGCTCTACTGTTCATGTTTAGAGAAGACTTTAAATTGTGGATGCATTCCAAATATGGTGTAAGAGTATTCAGTTCTACGCCGAAGGACATGAATGATAATAAAAACAAACGCTTCGACGCTTTCTTCGTGTACAATCCACGGGACGAAGACTTTGTGACACGTGCAGTAAGTTCGGGATTAGAGAATTCAGGACACTCACTGTGTTTACAGCACAGGGACTTACAGTTGATCGAACGACGATCTAGTGATAGTTTAGTTAGTGCTTCTGAAAGTTCAAAGAGACTCGTTATAGTGTTGTCAATAAACTTTTTGCAACAAGAGTGGTACTCATCAGAGTCAAAAGCTGCCGTGCAAAGTGCTATAAACTCAGTGAACGTTAGGCATAGGCGTCAAAAGATAATATTCCTTGTGACAACGGATTTGAGTGCCATAAATATTGATGGAGACCTAAAAGTGTTGCTAAAAACGTGCACAGTTATAGTGTGGGGGGAGAGAAACTGTTGGGAAAAGCTAAATTTTCGGTTACCAGATGTGGACGTGACATTACCGAATCGGACGCTTCACAATGCGAATAATTTAAAAAGTGGAAATAGGGAAGGGTTTGGAAGGCATGGGAATTTAAGGTATACTGCGCCGCCGACGGCTCACGATCCTTGGTATAAATATGGAATGGCTCCGCCTATTCTAATGATGTCGAGTCCTATGCACTCGACCAGCGCGAGCGCAGAGGTGTCGGCACGCAGTACAGAGGACGAGACTTGTTCTGTGGCGAGTAGCGATGGTCGACCTGACGACCGACTACCCCATCACCACAGCTACGTCTCCATAGACAACCATCAGTGCGAAGAGCATCCCCTTAGACCTCCACAACAAATTCCCATGTCTAACACTAGACCCAATAACATGAGAAAGACTTACTTTGTATAAAAAAAATAACGATCAATGTGATTTATTTAATGTAAATATTAGGCTGTAAGCATTTTTAAATTAACCACCGACGCACGTGAAACATATTGAAAAATTGAAATGTCTAAATTATGCTCAAACAGCCGAATTAAATAATTGAACCTACGCATAATTATAATTCAGGACATTGTAATTCAGGTCGGGGCGAATATATGTTTGTCGTAATTAACGGGGGTGTAAGAGGCAAAATAGTAAACCTTAGTTAATAGCAAATCTAGTCTATAGTCTTTTTCATACAGTGGATGTTGTGGGAGACGGATTAAAAAAAAGGAAAATAAAAAAAGAAAATCAATTTAGGAATTGATGTATTTCGAAAATGGGCTATAACTAATTAATCTTACATTTCGCAAAGAGTACTTCGAAATAAATGTCTAATATCTCACACAACATGAAAAAGATTATAGCAAAACGACTCTAACAGTGTGTTCTCGAGTAACCAAGTTGTAATGAGAATAGGATTTCAGATCGTGGTTGTATGAAAAAGAGTGTCGTACACTAAAAACCAAGTATTTCCTTATTCTTGGACGATGTTATCCAAAAATTTAGGCTGATCCATATCACACAATCAAGTTCTGTATTCGATACTCAGTGGAGCTGTAAAGGATTAAAAGAATAAATAATTATCATCGCACAATTATGTAGAATTAAATGAATAATATTCATTAATCTTTTTATCGCATAAAATACGTAATCCTGTACCTGTCCTACTTTAGCAATCTTCATGTTACTGCCTTTACTTTAAATGTATATTTACTACAATCGCATTCCTTTTGAGAGAATATACGGACTTTGAATATAATATACGAGATATTTTAAGGTTCCTGGTTAATGTAAGTGCTGATGAAGTAAATGAGGTAAATAATAACTAATTTGTGATAAAGTTAGGTACTTACATTAAAGACTTTAAAAAATTGGAGTGAGAAGTGTAATATATGAAACGAATAATGTTGTACATAAATAACGCAAGAAAGTTGTCGAAGAACTGAAATGTACCCTAGTCAATTGTAAATAGCTAATTCTAAGTATTAAGTACATAATTTGTGATGTAATGTTTAGTTAGAACAAAAATAAATTGTATTTATTACGCTTCCAAATGCAGAGTATGAATAAATTAATATTTTTCTCTACTGTACAGACTTTTCATTCACGTAATCCATTTGGCAGTGAAAGTATTGGAGTTAAAATCAATTTCGGCAAGATAGATTGCAATTTAAAAATATAAAAGCTTAATTTCAGTTATACATGATAAATAAAATTATATTTCTTACTTATAGCTTACAGTACGAACTCTATTAGAATGCATATCAGGAATCTAACAGGTGATTGAATAGGAGCGAGCCTCGAAAATTCTCCATCGCCATAATCAATTTACGGAATCGCTTTGTTCGCCCATCCACGGTCAAATATATAAATATTTATTTTATCTAAATTGATCGAACCGGATAAGATCACGCCCTGGTCGGTACGATTTTAATTTAAAAAGCGACCGCGACAGTGCGCTCGCGCCGTTGCCCGCTGCGAAACTATAAATCATCGTCAGACTGAGCCGAGGATGAATAAACAGCATTTTAATTGACTCTTTTGATTGCGTTCCGATGTCTCTTCATTGTTAAGTAGTCTTACACAAGTGGAGCAATCGATTATGAAGCCTTCTGTTCAAACATTGCGATAAGTATTGCCGTATGTCTGTAGGAATTAATTAGCACTGCTGCCTTTCGTTATCTATCGATTCTTGTGCCTACTGCTTGCTATCGCGTTCATCCATACAATGAGGTAGAGAGAGCACTGTAAGCTCATTCATTATCATGATTAATATGTCCTATCTTAAAAAGTTTAACGAATTGCAGGTTGTATTCGTCAACACACTATTCATTTGTATTCCTTGAAGTGAGACTTCATAATTGAATTGAAGATCTTTATGTACTTCTGATTATCAGTGTAAAATAATAAAAAAAAATACATAAATTAAATAATGAAGCATAATATAGGGATTGTCTCGCGAGATGTCTCGCAAACTTTGGTGGATGACATATTGGGGGGCAATGCGCGAAGTGAACGCTACTATGAAGGGGTATTATCTGGCGAACAACAATGCGAGTTAGATGGTCTCCCTTTATAGTAAGCATAGTACCTATTAAGTGTATGATTTTAGCACCGACAGATTTATAAATGGTATATGTGCGGGGATTACCCAGTTTCATTTTTATTTATATAACTCCTGGGTTTATTTGTAGGATGGTTGGTGCAGCGACCAACCATCCTACATATAAACCCAGTGGTTTCAGTGGGATGGCTAAGAAAATAAAAATATATAATATGAATAGAAAAAAGAGTAATACTTGCTTTGTCTAACCTGTTCTAATTAGTTTGATTATAGTGTTTCATTGGTACTAACAAGTAGGTATTACTTTACAGAATCCAAAGAAAATACCTGCAGTGATTTTTATAACTCTTGTCATAAAATGATGGGACATTAAAATCAATTGAAGTTTTAGTAAATTGAATATGCAAATCATAAAAACTTCCAAGTTTTTTTAATACCCTCTATTAACTCTTTATCATTCTTACGATTATGTGTATGTTAAATGCAAGAGAACTAAAGAGTATAGGTACAATATTTTATTGTATGTTCGACCAGAAATCGCAAATGTAAGCAATTACATCGTAATCAATCTTTACAATATTTTTTCTTATAAAAATATATATGTATATATTTTAATTAGTAAAATGTATATGTAAAACGATAACTCTTAGCAATACAAACAATCTGCGAAGCATCTATGATTTAGAATATCCTGTGAAGAAAAACAACAAAATATCTCAACTTATTCCTTGTAACACTATCCTGACAATAAATTTAAATATCGAATGTTGTACGACGTTGGGACTTAAATCGCCCTAGTCGTGCCCCATGTCACCACACTCGACCCATCTATTCGCGCCAGAGCTGCCCCAGCATGAACACCCATCACATCGCTTTTTTTCTCGTGCAATACGATACCGATCGTTTAAAGGCGACGGACTATCCCAAACCCGTTCTAAATGGATCTGAGACATCTTAAACTTAGGTGGGAAATGTCCAAGCTCGAGGTGACAATTGATTATGTGTCTTGCGGAGACAAAAAGCGGAATAGCTCGATTAGTTATGTCGACGGAACGCGTAGGTCGAATGGAAACAATAGATTGGTTCTGCTTTATGATTCTATAAACGTTTATAGGGACATAAACGGCCTTTTAGCTTTTGGTGGAGTTGAGATTGTGATGTTATCGGTCCCCGGACAGGTTTATTACGAAAGTGTTGATGGAAGCTCTTATGAAAATGGTGTGGAGCAATAAAATGTACCCAACTGAAGTTTTAGATAATGACTTTTGCACGTTGAGTCTTAAAGTTTTTATTGATATTTAATTTCGTTTTATGATAATTTTGTGTTGGCGCAAGGCTTTTGATACTGTGGTTTAGCTTACCGATAAAGAATCTGATCTGTCGAAGCTATTGATACTTGTTCACAATGTTGCTAATGTAATAATATTGAGCTTTGTTTTAAGTTTCCAAAAACTTTAGGTAGAGTCGTCGTAGAGCCTGGTGGTTGTTCGTATGTAGATGTTGATCATGCTGTGTGGGAAGCTTATGGTCATGTTGTACGACTTTTATAAGACCAGTCGATTATTGAATGAGATCATAAAGTTAAACTCCTAATCGTGCTCGCCCATAGCCATCTAAAATCGTAAATGTAAATAGAGAAGCAATCAAATGTATAACGAAACATTTTAAGTAGGAATCGTGTGAGTTTCGCGTGGGACGTTCGGCATGTCATAATAAAACTTTTCTGTATAATAGCTTTATTTATGAACAAAATAACATATTCAGATTTATGCGAGCGATAATTTGTAACGAATATTAAAGTTAATTTATTAGCTTATCTGTCCAAAATGTTCGTAAGCAAATTTTTAGGTAAGACAGTCTTATTTTCAATTTAATTTAATTATACGTCACGGTAACTACAATATTGTGATTAATTACAGGCTTGTTATTCTTAATTACGATGTTCATACCAAATCGTAGTACATTGATGCTCGAAACGTGTAATCAACGACATGCCAATTACAGATAGTCTTAAAGCCAGGTGGTTTAAAGTAAATAACAGTTCTCTATCAAAGATTGATGTTGCTAAAGGTATTAACTATTAACTATCTGCCTATAGGGTTGCCCAATGCGCAAGAGTGCACGTTTGTAATTATAAGGGCTGCAGCTGTTTCCGTCGATGGGAGGAGTCAGTGTTTTTTTAATAAACGTTCAACCGTTATTGGTTGAAGGAAAGGAAAGAAAGACATGTTGTTTTGAATTACAAATTTAAATTCGCTAAGGGAATTGTCCGTGTTGACGTCGAGGAATGTAACGCATGTGTTCCCGGACGTAATGAGGTCGTTAGGTTTTAGTTTTGAATCGGTTTTGTAGAAATTATATTAGGGGAATGGGTGAATCCATTTTTCTTTGAATTTTGTTCTCAAAAAGGCTACTACTGACACATTTTTTTAACGAAATATAGTATCCTAAAACTTTAGATTTAACTTATCTTTAAAATGTCAGTCGAATTTAAATCTAAGTAGACAAAAATGTACATGATAGAATGGGTAAAACAAAAAAAATTAAAAACTTTGAAAGACATTATGGTGTAGCTACAGGATACATATTTATTAAGGGAACATATTATTTTATAGTAATTCGTGTTGTATTCTTCAAGAAAAAAATATAGAAGAAGAAAAGTTGATTCACTCATATACACATACGAATGAATCAACTTTATATACATAACTACTTATCAAAGTTGTCATTGCAATTTTTGGTTTAAGCTTTTTATGTGTAACAGCAGAATCACAAAATAAGGCTACAAAACACTAGCACATGTTGGGAATCAAACTTCCGACCCCTCGCCCAACAGTCAGATTTTCTACCGACTGGACTGGGTCGTCAGCCCTTTAATTAACTTCGTAAAATAGAAACTTGGGTGGTTTGATCGGAGTCCGATAACTTTTATTTTTAATTATTATCATAGAAAAAGATTAAGGGCAACCGTGAACCACTAATTTCTATTTTTGAGAAGTGAATACATCTGTAGGTCGTTACTCATAAAAATCTACGATACTAAGAGATAACAAAAAGGTGATTTCGCAATCGACTTTTGAATTTCGGAATTAATTTGAATGAGAACTCAATTTTGAATTTCAAGGTTTTAAAATGGCGATCGGGTTTGAACTCTGGTGACGCGCAAAAGGAAATCTTATTAATGTCCAATCATTTAATTAGACTTCATAATATCATTGTACACGTCCAACAGTGGATTTCTACTGATGACGATGACAGGATTTTGTCAATTAAAAGTCTATCTTATTATATCTTCTTGCGGGACCAGGAAGACCTGGCGACACTTCGACCCTTCAGGATCTTTTTTGCCAAACCTTTCTCCACCAACGGTGCCCCAAGCCGATTTGATGGACTCACATACTTACGTCTTAGAATATCGTCATTGCATATGTAGGTTTCCTTAAGATGTTTTCCTTCTGTAGGCTGTAGTATTATAAATAAAATAAACCGTACTTAAGTTTCAAACTCATTAGTACGGGCGGGGTTTGGACCCACGACCACATGAGCGTGAGGCGAGTGCACAACCAACTATGCTACCACGACTCTAATTAAAAGTCTAACTACTTAAGTAGTTAAAAGTTAAAGTAGGCTGAGGATTTTAGCCGGACTCGATCAATTTCGATACTTTTTCGAAGAGCTAGAACTCGCAGTAGGCTTTACGACTAGGGAGTTAATAGTTTTTATATTTATAAGGATAAGTAAGAGGGAGGAATGCAAGATGGCTGGATAAGAGCTAAGGGTAAGCCGGGAAGTCTGCAGGTAATTCCCGGGACGTGCTGGGTACGGATGCCTCGCGATAAGTGCATCTGCTGAGTAAATACAATAAATGCTTCTGTTAATGACTCACTGGATACGAGTTCTATGACTGTCTTATTTTTTGCGGTTTCCAAGCCGGGTTTATCTTAGAAGGAGATGATAACGCTAACGTCAAACTTTTGATAATCCTAACTACTAATATCTAACTTTAGCGAAGTCAAAATTTGCACCATTTACAACTGAGTGCTTGTCTATTTCTTATGCTAGTACATAAAATTGTATATGCGCGTTGTCTACGAGCCTGAAAGAAATATGATATAGGTTAATTTTTACCTCTCGAAAGTTCTTGAGAGATAAAAAGTAAATAAGTAAAGTAATAATTTCATGCCAATTGACTGTTGAATTAAAAACATTTAAAGTTTCTTTCTTTATTTTATTATTTGGGATGCTAATGAATAAAAATAGATATCTACAAAAATAAAATCTTGTAATTTACCAACCGCAACGCATGTTATGGGAAAATCAAACATGTGCGCTCTTCACCACTTTTAAGTGTCGATCAATAATCCCACTAACCCACAAGCAAACCACGACCAGTAGATTAGCTAAAAATATGCCATATGTATGAGTAGGGGTTGCACTTGTCACAAAAAGCATTAAGTAGATGAAATTGAATATTATGCTGATTAGTATAACTTGCTGCACTGGCTTACAATGCCTAGTTCGTTAAAATCGACCCCGGAGAGTAATGGCATTGAATAAGAAATAAGTAGAGCCGCTATGTTTAAACTCATTATAAAGAACTAAATAATGGTCCTTCAGCTTATTGAAAGTTTTAGATAAAACTATATGCAGATGGTAATCATCTTGATTGCCATTAATCGTATGGATATGGTATAATTTTAATTGTATTAAAATACTAATATAGTAGAGTTAGGGTTAAACCCTACTAATACCCTCGCACCCTAATTTGTTTATACAAATCGTGTGTTGTATGGGATAGCGCCGGCATCGAACAGCGCCGATGGACCAGCCGGGTGCGACCTGTGGTAGGACACTTTCGTATGTAGATGCACGGCAAACGCTGCGCGCGATCCAATCGACCTTTCGTATCATTTATTCGCGGCGAAGCTGGAGAAGCTCGCTGCCCGGTGCTTCACGACGCCTGTCAGTCAACAGCCGTAATGAAAACGGGTGCGTGTGTATGTAGTTCAATCCTCAGCTTCATTTATAGTCGGATTATGTGTATATTCACACAGGAGTAGATAGATACACGTCGCAATCCCCCAGATTCGTATGATTCTACCAGAATACCAGACGATTCTTACGAGTATTTTGTTGATATCTCAAAATCCAAACGTAGCGATTCATGTGATATTCTTCACCGTCAAATGTCTTTCTTTTCGCTTGTATTTTCTAATTCCTATAACTTGGGTATTATAAAATCTACAGTGAATACGCGTATCCTAGGTGGTCTTTGTTTGGTATTCCCTCAAATATTATATTATATAGCCATGCTCTTTGGTGGAGACTAAAGACTAATTGGGTCTCATTTTGTCGCATCTCCAATGACATGTCAGTTACAAGTCAGTTACGAACAATAAGCGTAAGTAAACACCGGTGTCGCGAAATATATCAGAAAAGTGCTTCGACCACAAGGAGTTCGAGTTAAAGGTGAGTGCGTGACCATTTATTATAATTTTTGCGGTGATTCCGGCTACCCCTTTAGCAAAGAATATCCCAATATATATATTATATTCAAAAATACAGTCCACTTATTTCGAACCGCTACATTTTTTGGGCCTCCGAGCCGGATAAATATCTTTGAATCTCATAAAGTTCGACAAAGTGAATCGTATTCACATGTTATTTTGTCACTTATCTCTATAATTTACAATTTATATCTAATTTAGCGGCACTTGGCTCAGTCTATTTCTTGTTGTTCGTAACTCAAATGGCGTTTACAAAAGATCCGATTTTGACAGTTTTGATTTTGAAAAAAGAGCAATTATTTGGGAGAGTCCAAAGGACGTATGATTTGTCAAAAAAGATTAGTGATCAGAAAATAGATTCTATTCCGGCCTTTTTGGTGCAACATTCAGAATTAAAAGAAGTACGTAAAGAGTTCGAAAAGGTTGTAATGGATATTATTTTGAATGAAATCGAAGCAGATGCAAAATATAAACCTAGCACAAGCGAATTAGATAGTTTCGATGATTTATATTTCGCTTGTAAGCTTGTTGCTCTAAAGTACGAGAAATTGGACCAGGAGTCAAGAGTTGAAACTGAACCGAAACAAAATTCATATAATATCGCGACGCCTTCCTTGCCTAAACTGACACTCTTTCAGTTCGATGGTCAAATCGAGAACTGGCCCACCTTTTATGACACTTTTCTGTCGTTAATACATAATCGCGAGTTTGACAATATCGACAAGTTTCATTATTTGTTGTCGTGTGTAAAGGGGCCAGCACTCAATTTGGTTAAGAATCTACCGATCACTGCTGCCAATTATCCTCTCGTATGGCAGAGCCTGGTGGATAAGTATCAGGACAACAGAGCACTAGTAGGAAGGTACTTAGATAAAATGCTTAGTTTTACTCCTCTAACGAGAGATACTGCAGATGGGCTCAATACTTTTCTAGAAACATTCGATTATTCTCTCAAAGCTATTAAGGCATTAGATGTGACACATTTAGAAGATTATTTATTTTGTCATCTGGCTTTACAAGGGCTAGATATTCATACCCGAAAACTTTTTGAAGAAAGTCATGATCAGAAGGAGTTGCCTACCTTTTCAGAGCTGATTTGTTTCGTAAACAAACAGATAAAAGTTCTAGAACATACATTTCCAGGTTCTAGTTCCGGAACTCCCACGTCTAAAAATAAATTCAAACCAAGCTTTAAATCGCAATTAGCGTCAAGATCGGTATTTGCCACCACTCGTTTCTCTTCCAATGAGAACACTAAATTAGTGTGTTCTCATTGCAATCTTGAGCACATGATCTATCGATGTGAACAGTTTCGTAAACTGTCAATAGATCAGAGAATTGACCGTGTCAATGCTCTCAAATTATGTACGAATTGTTTAAAATCTCACGATGCGACTAATTGTAAAAGTAAGCTGTCTTGTGGTGTGTGTGCGTCACCACACCATTACTTACTTCATAGAGACTCTGCGCAGTCCCAGGTGTCGTTATCGGCCGTGCCGAAATTACCTGGTCATCCAGACGTGCAACGACAAGCACAAGTTCTAGTGTCATCTCGCTCCGTGAGTGGGGTAACGCCTGTGTCACCTCATTCCGTGAGTGGGGTGACGCCTGTGCCGTCTCATTCTATGAGTGAGACCGTGTTGATGTCGCCTCATTCCGTGAGTGAGGAGAGACATTTGGCTTCTCACTCCGTGAGTGAGAATGCCTGTGATGAGTTGCCGTCAAGGGATGCACTTCATTCCGTGAATGAAAGCGCAAACTACGAAGTCGTGTTAGGTACAGCGTGTACACGTGTCGCTGATGCATCTGCGAAAGTCATGATTTTTCAAGACTGCCGTGCAGTTCTAGATACTGGAGCTCAAAGCTCTTTCATTTCTGTAGACTGCGCTCAACGTTTGGGTTTACGTCGAAAGAAATGTCCATTTACTGTCTCAAGATTAGGCGGTGAAGCAGTAAAAAATTACGGTATGGTTTCATGCATTCTGAAACCAAGATTTAAAGAAAGTCCAACTTTTACAGTCGACATGGTAGTGGTGTCTAAAGTATCATCAGATATGCCTAACATCTTAATTTCTGAAGACGTTATTGATAAATATCAGTACTATGAGCTAGCAGATCCATTCTTTTATAAAACAGCTCAAGTGGATATATTACTAGGAAATGACATTGTTTCCGAACTAGTAAAAGACAAACCTCTTACTGTCTCCTCTGATATTCCGAGTGTTATTAATACAGTTCTTGGATTTGTTGTCAGTGGTAAATTATACTCTACTGCTAAATCTTCTTTACAAACTTTACCTTCGAATCGTGAAGAGCAGACCACTGATAAACCTCTGCAAGATGCAATGACACTTGGAGAACAACCGTCTTTTATGATATCTGTGAATCTGCTGGATAAATCTAACTATACTGTTGTTAATCAATATACTGGTATCAATGCTGAAACAAATGCACCATCATCGTGTATTTCTGATTCTCTTTCTCATGCTGAATCACACGATTCAACTGACCATATTCTCTTAGCCACTAAGTGTGAACTATCTTTCACTCCAGTATTACAAAAAACTTGTGACGATCTCGTGAAAGAGTACGATACTCTTGATCATGCCGAGCTATTTACTGGTGGTATTTTAAACGAAACTTTGTTACCACAAAGTAATCCAAAATTTTAATAATTTGTGTTTGTAACCGTGTTACAAAAAATGTTGTTGTGTTACCGTCATATTGTAGTTGCCACGTTGGTATTGATGACAATCTCTTTGCAAATACTTGTATGTATTCATGCGAAACATTTCCGATGCAGTTAATGAACTGCATTAATTAGCTGTGGTTGAAGAAGGATAGAGAAGAATGCCTTTTATCATAATTGCGAGTTGAATCTCAAAAGTTACCACTTCAATCGAATGTCAAAACATGCAATTTGTTAACGCAAGCTAACTCTGCAATGTGTGGATGTCCATATCATCGATACTCATCTCTTTTAGAACTTCAACTAGTTTTTTTTTGGGTCTGTCACTTTAAAGACCATTTTGCAGTCTATAGAAACTAAGCCAGTATTAGCTACTGAAAACATTGAGAACTCTTTATAGAATCTTGTTAAATTAATACTAATATTCAGATTTTTATAAACAAATTGAAATTCTGCAATAAGAGGTTATAAGTTACTAGGTCATTTTATTTTGGAATACAAATTGTTTGGTTTTTTTTTGTAAATATATTATTCTATACAATCTTCATTCACGTAATATGTCTATAGTTATTATATTATAACTATTGTAATATGAAGTCTTAACAAATTCTACTATCATTTTCTGATTGACAGGAATCTGAACGCTGTTATTAAATGTTTTATTATTTCAATTACATTGCTTTTTACCAAAGCTCACGCCAATACTTAATGTCAAAATCGGAACCTTAATTCTTGAAAAGGTTGACCAAGTGTTAGTTGTGCGGTAGTAGAGTCTGTATACCCAGCCCACAAAGTAGATAGCGCTGTTAATATTTGTACTCATATCTTATACCTGTTAATGAACTATGTCCTTTACCTTATGTTAATTAACGTAACTTGTTATTTATTTATTTCTTGTGGCAGAGTGTACCACTTTCATTTATTTATTTCTTGCTAATGAGAAGCATTGTTTTTTTTTCTCTTGACCAGTGTTAAACTGTGATTCTGTTTTAAATTATTTTCCTACATCTACCTTATCTTAATTTTATATAATTATAGTTTTTCTTTGTTAAAGAAAGCATTCAAGCTGCTTTCGGAGGGGGGTATGTTTGGTATTCCCTCAAATATTATATTATATAGCCATGCTCTTTGGTGGAGACTAAAGACTAATTGGGTCTCATTTTGTCGCATCTCCAATGACATGTCAGTTACAAGTCAGTTACGAACAATAAGCGTAAGTAAACACCGGTGTCGCGAAATATATCAGAAAAGTGCTTCGACCACAAGGAGTTCGAGTTAAAGGTGAGTGCGTGACCATTTATTATAATTTTTGCGGTGATTCCGGCTACCCCTTTAGCAAAGAATATCCCAATATATATATTATATTCAAAAATACAGTCCACTTATTTCGAACCGCTACAGTCTTCACCACATTGTTCCAATCCATGGTAAGTTGAGGTCGAATGATAACACGTGGAACGTAAAAAAATGTAGCCGACTTCACCAGTTTCCTTGTTCCAGAAGCGATCGCCTCGCACTGGCTCCCTTTACATTTCGCCGCCACAATGCTCTTGCGAGTTATTCTAGCTTTTTTACTTTTTTATTTCGGTCACGGTCGTTGAATTACGTAATTAGCAGTAGCTTATTGGGAGTTTGGACCGTCCTTTCGCTTTCAAACGTGATTAAGTATTATGCTGAATAATATAAAAAATACAATTTTCTCAACTAATTAACTATAACTTTGCTCTCATTTACTTTTGACCTTAACGAATATATATTTTGGGTTATATTATTGGGAAAAAGTCACGCGATTTTATCAAAAATTAAATTGCAATGTACACTTGTCGTCGGAACAAAACATTCGATTAATAAAATAACAAGTGGCAACATCAGAAGTGGGACCTCTATCATTCATGTCGTTACATTCGCTCTTGTCTCGTCCCCTACCGCTGGAGCCCTATAAATAAAACACACATTTGGCATCGGGAACACAAAAGATTAAAAAACAGTCACATAAAAAACATCCGCGGTTATCTATTAGTATCTAGTTAGAGTTACACACACAGATGTTGCTAACATAATAATCCCTCCCTATACCATCTCGTCACGAATAGAAGCTCGTTTGTTGAAAAAATATATTTCTTTTACCTGAAAGTTACAACCAAACAGTAGGGATTTTTTCCGTTCAACAAATAGATAGAAATAGTTTCGAGAGGAAACGTTGGTACTTAAACTTTTAAAGAATGATAGTCGGTGGTAAAACATACTTAATTTAGTATTTCTGTGGAAAGCGCTGTCGTAAACCGAGCTTATGCGCTCAACTTTACGACGAAAGTGAAGTTAGGGTAAACTTTGACAAATTTCTACACTGTAGGTAGTCCTTTTATAAACCTTTTTTATATAGCAGGACGCTATTTCTAAGACTTTTGTCTAAGTTCATTTATGATGACGATATTCAATTTAAATGTCAAATATGAAAAACATATACACTCTTTTGTACATCCAAGTTCTCAAACAGTCAAACAAGAGAACAGTGGTTGAAGTGTGCGATTGAGGATGAAGGGTCAAGGGTCGTGGATTTATTCTCAGGGTAGACAGACTACACTAACTTTATACAGGTGATCCTAGTAAGTTATATTTGTGTATTGTAATGTGCTTGTGTGTCAGATGATCCTAGTTTGGGGGCAAGATGATTTTTTGTCGTGTAATTATTATCATCATCATCATCATCATCAGGTTATATTTGTCTCCACTGCAGGAGCACAACCCTCTCTCATTTGCCGGAGACAGACGGAGGATTTGGCCTACACTCCCCGCGCTGGCCAGACGGGTTGGGGAGGCCTGATTGATGTTTTGTAATGTATTCCCTCAGTCGCCTTGTACGACATCCACGGGAAGAGTTGGAGTGGTCCTATTCTACTCTACCGGAAACCACACGGCAATTAATTATTATAAATGATACTTATTCAGATCGTTCTTCGTATTCCTTATTTGAAGCTTTGTATAAGTTTTAGTATCCAGTGGTGATATTTATTTGCATTCGTACAAAGTCGTAAATCGAAAATAAACAAACCTTTTAATTGCGGGAAGTGTATTCAATACTCCTAAGCTCTCTATTTCGTTGTAGAGTTTGAAGAGTGCATGTCCAATGCAGACGCAGTACAGCTGGTGTTATTGAAACTGAACACTCCCAGCGCAGATACAAATCGCACCTGCGATTCTTATAAATAGGTACACCAGCAATCATATTTCAATGGGTATGTAGACAAAAAGATTGTGGTTTAAAAAAGGTCAACGAAGTGTGCGGCGTCGATTTTAATGTATGGGTTCCGTAGTTCACAATTTTATTATTTAATGATATATATAATTTATGAAACTATTCTCCACCACAGATTTTATTCTTTCTTTATTCTGATTAGTCTATCTGAATAAATAATAAACAGAATAAATATTATTATTGCAATTGGTTTGAGAGGTACAGGGCAAAATGGCAATGAAATCTATTTGTTAATTTGGTACCTACTTTGTTTTTCTTATGATAGTTAAATATTTCATTGCAATATATTTCTAAAGTTGCTTTGTTGATCTGCATGACCCAAAGGTCAATGGGAAGAGAACTCCATATTGGCATTATGTTCGCCTTATGTACTATCTGTGCAATAAAGTTTTTAAATAGCTAAATAAAAACAAAATGAAGTTTACATTTAATTGTATTTTATTTAGTTTCACTCTTGCGTGTTGAAAATATACTTATTAGTTTTGTAATTTTAAAACTAATTAAACAGCATTTGCACTAAGGTTTATAAATATTTTCCGAAACGTGACACGTGCATATGCAGACAAGTTCATAAACAGGCGTTCAATTAAGACAGATCCCTAAAAGGCATCAAAAGATCAGTCGGTGCTCAGTAGCAACAAACTCAACATTATTTCCTGTTTGCCCCACCCGTCTGCCAACAAATCGCTTACGAAAATATCGTATTACAGCCTGTATAAAATGTCCATTGTAATGCGCGGATGTACGAGCTTTGGGAGATTTGGGGGCGCCTTTTTCTGTTTTTTGGACCGCATTACGAGATATTAAATGACTGGGGCCAATTAATAAAGATCCACAATGGACCCCACCGCCGTGGAACGGCCCAGTTCCGACCGGAAAGGTTCGATCGAGATCCACAATCGAACGAAATACGATATCGCGCGAGGGACCTACCTGTAAAGCTTTATTGTCGTTGTAAGCGAATGTTTTGAGATGATACTTAGCTCATTTGATTTTACTGCATTCAAATTAATATCTTTCATTTTCTCTGTAGTCATACTTATTTTCTCAGGTTCGAGCTCATTTAATAGAATATATTATAAAACTATAGCCAGGTGGACCGATGACCTGAAGAAGGTGGCCGGAAGCGGCTGGATGCGGAAGGCGGAGGACCGGGTGAGGTGGCATTCATTGGGTAAGGCCTATGTGCTGCAGTGGACGTCTAAGGGCTGCATGATAATAATCATCATCATCATTATCAGCTGAAGTACGTCCACTGTTGAACATGACCCTCCCCAATGTCACTTTTGGTGGGCTGTCTATTGGGGCAAATCGCCATAGGGTAGGGTGGTTTAAGAGTGCGCATTTTTTCTTTAGATAGTTATAAAAAAATAACTGATGTATTTAAAGAAATAAACCATATTATTTTGCAAATCTTATTTATTAGGCAACAATTTACTATATTACTTTTAAAATTATAGTATAATATTTTTGAGTTATATCATTAAAAACACAAAGTGGGAAACGCGCACTCTTACACACCCGGTTGTGTAAGAGTACGCGTTGATATCGATACGAGTGCGCAGATAATCTATCTTCAATGCGTTGGAAATGATCTTCACAAATGTCACAAATCACTATAATTTAACTAGCCTGTAAAATTTTCAGTCTACCACACACACCAGTAATCAAAACATACTATCCAGCCTTCTTGAAAGGGCAACGACTCTTTCTTGCATACGTTAAGTTAAATAGTTTGCCATTGTCATGCTCATTTCACACATCTTATTACCAAAAAAAGTGCACATTATATTTCCTTCGCCAAAAATATTACAAGATAATTATAGTAGGTACTTAGTTCAAAACCTATGTTCTTAAAAGTAAATAGAGCTAAATGATTTCAATATTTCGCCTATTGTAAAGCTCTTACTGCCAGCTCTTCGTCGCTCTTACAGCCTTGTTTCACACTCTGTAGGGTTGGCTGGAAGAGATCTCTTATAGAGATAAGCTCGCCTTTATACACAACAACACTAACAGAAATAGAATGTAAAGTGAAAACTATGAATCAAATAATAATATTATTCGTAACATAATTTAAATATAAACATAAACGGAATTTAAAGGTTGTCTGGAAGAAATCGCTTTTAGCGATAAATCCGTCTAGATGTACATGTGTAAGCTACTTTATTATTGTATCTCTGTTTTATCGTGTAATAAAGAGTAATGGAATTGAAAATAATATAATAGACAAACGGAGAAGGTAAACGATATTTTTCCTCTCATTTTCCACGGGTTGTGAAAAGTGCCATTGGTGTTCTATATAAGAACCTTTCAGTTTTCAGCACACGATTTTGTAACAGGAACCGTTACGAGAGGGCGTTGCTCGGCTTACAACTCTGTGTTATAAATTAATTAATAATTATATCTATACTTGTATATTTTAATAGAAGACTCAAGAAAATGTATACATTACATAAATAGTATAAAAAAAAATTACAAAAAAACTGCATTAAGTACTTTTTAGACATCAAAATACATAGTTTAGTTTTATTTCACTTTTACTTCTTAAACATTCAATTTTACATGTCTTTCTAATATGGTAAAAGGGATAGTCATAAAATAAAATAATGTACAAAATGTAAATACAATATCAATATTTAAAATAATGTCACAGTATATAACATACTATGTCAGCATATAATATTAAAATAAATAAAAAAATACACTTAGTATTAAATGATTACAAAAACATACAATGAAAAAAGAAACTGTTAAAGATGCATTATATTTGTAAGTTGTCTTGTCCTTGTTTAATTCCCAAAGTACAAAAGAAATTCCTGGCTTGAGATTAGTAAAGTGTATACTTATACACTTCATAGATAATATAAATTAAATATTAGGAGTGATGATTCCTACGGTACTTCAACCTAACCTTAAAATACTATGTTATATATATATGTTATCAATTTGAGTCTGAAGAGAATAAAGTCAGCAGAACTTGTATAGCTAGCTTAGCAATTAATAACGATTATAATAAAAAAGACAACAATATAAAAGCGCCCTATAAAGATAAAAATAACTACGAGTAACAACGCCAAAGCCGGTTCCGTACAAGGCAATTGCAAATTAATAATTTCAATTAAACCCCAAACAAAATCAACGAAGCAATAATTGTGGCAGACCTCATTACCTTTAGTAATTTATATGTAGTAGTTGTATGACATTTAATATCCAGGTGATAAATTTTAAATGAGCAGGCGTACTGTGAGGTTGCCATGCCTTGTGGGGGGTTAAAGTGGTTGGTCGTTGGATGTTCGCGACCATATTTTACACTTTAATAGCTCCTTAAAAGAAGCCAGGTTTAATTGTCTAATCTTTAACGTCCCGACTATAGGGATGATTCAGTAATCCTTTGTCTTTTTTACTTTGTCAGTTAGATTGTTTACCTTTATCTGGCAGTTCTGTTTATTGGTGAATTAATCAAGTGTTAAACGTTAAATGCTTTTCTGAATGCGGTTTAAAGTTGTATAAGTACACTCCCAGCCAAAAGTATGGGACCTTTTTAATACATTCGAGGTTATTTTGAGTCCTTGAATCTCCGCCGGGGATCGATTTCGGTGACATCTGATGCTGACTGTCCGGAGTATGAATGCACTAGGTTTAGAGCGACAAACATAGCTCTTTGATTAAATTGACAGTTAACATTAAAATTACTCACACTATTAATCTAAAAAAGTCTAAAATTTCTTCAAAATGTATACATACGTTTTGGACCCAGAGGTCTGCGTTTAGGCAGAGACGATGCATCAGCACTTTGTGAGATCCAACGTCGCAAAGCGACTTTTCTTCGTCCACTTTTCGCTCCGTGATACCACATCAAATTGTATGTAAATACCAAGGATGCTGAACAGTCTCTGGTGTGAACTGATTGCCTAATCAAAGAGGTATGTTTGGGACTCTGGACTGTTACTTATTTACTCCGGACAGTCAGCATCAGGTGTACCCAAATCTGACCAAAATGACCTCGAATGTATACAAAAGGGCTTGTTCCCTATGTTTGGCCGGGAGTGTATATACATATAATTATATGGCTTTTGTTGATGATGAACCTACTTAAGATGGCGTAGAACAAGTTTTCTCTACTGACGAATTCAATTTCGAAATTCCAATCGATTCGGGTGTCATATCTATTTGGGTGTTCTCTTATCCAATGAAATACTATGCGATATACAATTAAATGGGTATAAATTCTAATCATAAAACAGAATAAGATTATTACGAAGCTCAGATTATGAACCGTTTCGAATAGAGTTTGAGGAAATTATATGACTTTTAGGAGGTAAAATTCATTAACATTCACTCCGGGTGACTACGGTTGTAGAAGCCAGATACGGACTAATAATAAACAGGATTTGGATGTTATGTGTCAGAATAATAATGGTTTTTAGTTAATATTTAAATTTATACTTTTAATTTGTTCTTAGATCATAAATATTTGGATATCACGGTGTCCATAAATGTCGTCTTTACGGCTACGTGCTACAAATACACCGCGTATTTGCATTTGAATTTATTGCCATAAATAATAAAATCCGACGAATTTGGTACATTGCTGTTTTTTTTAACACATGTTGGGGTACTAGAAGCCACCCTGTGGTGTTTTGTATGTGTGGCGTTAATTTATCGTGTTTGTTAATTTGCGATTAATCGCGATAATTTCTCTACTCGGCCAATGTAAGATAACTGTAAAAACTGGTGTCGGAGCGGAATAGGAATGTCAAATAGCGTAGCAGAAAATGAGCAATTGGCAATTTGTCTTAAAAGCATATCATAAACACATACCTATACATGCCTATACGCCACACCGTTAAGCACAGGCTTGTTTGCAATATGTTTATATTTAAAACCTAAAATACTAAATAGGTGGAGAAGTTCACTAACCACTTGACCATTACGATACCCGTTCGCCTTTACTATTTAAGGGTTCTTAAATTCTACCTATACCTATCACTAAATCTTTAAATTATTGTAATTATTTTTTGTCCTTAAAAATAGATAGAGAGAAAATTAATACATAATGCCAGCCCTGTTAGCTTCGGTATTAATTTGAACCTTATGAATAGGCATCTTCTGGGTCAGCGCGTTCCACCTTAGGTCTCATCGTCACTTACCATCAGGTGAGATTATGGTCAAGCGTCAACCCATGAAGAATATTTTTTTTTATCTTTTCCAACCTTTAACTCAGTAGCATAAGTAGTTGTTGAAATAAACAGCTGTGACTGACAGACGAACGAAGTACTGTTCGTCAATTCGTCTAACGTAGTCAAATTTAACTATTTAGGTACGGAACCCTAAAAAAAGTTTAACATGCAGTTGCTGCCACTAGTTATATGAAATCGAAAAGTAATTTTGACGATGGCAAATTCTGTAGATATTTTGGGCACTACCTATATGTTATATATTTATATTTCACAACTATAAACGTCAGGTCGCAGCTATAAATCTTTCCAGATATTCAATCTAGGCAGGGCATCAACTCTGCAAACACGGCTGATACAATTCGACGATCATCTAAATTCACGGCTACGAATAAAGCGGGTCACCCACTAAGATCGCGATAAATCGTGTTATAACGTTTATGACGATGTACAGCGTTCGGATCATTTTATACTGGTGCGATGCGCCTGCACATCTGTAGATAACTCCGGCGCGAACCTGATAAAACAAAACATGTGACTTTCGCGCTGCGTTTTGATGGACCGAAACGGGACGGGTGCGTGTGCAGTCTTGCTGCGATGAATTTAGACTAGAAAAAAAAACATAGCATAAACATCCTAGTTTAGGACAAGTATTTGTAATATCATTAAAAAATTATTAACTGACTTCACATTATTTATCTGTCTGTGATAAACACACCTATGAAAAAAAATCATAAGTTGTGAATTTGCTTTTTATTCTAAACTTTATATACATAAAGTTTAAAAAAAATTACACTTTGTCCAACTAACATTGATTGTAAATAGTGAAGGTGCTAGGATATGTTATGTGAGACTCTTTGGCCCAGAGGTGCTTTACCAGAATTAAAGACAAAATATGAAAAATAACAATAAATACTAGGGTCAAACTAGTATTAGTATGTATAGAGTTCGAGATTTATTGAAAATAAATCTACAGAAAATCAGTCGTAAGTTAAGACCAGAACATTATGTCATGCAAGGTGCGTATTTTCGATGTCCATTGATTTCTAAAATAAACAACAAGTTTATAAGCCAATAGTGCAATTTTATCACAGAGTTGTTAACAATCGTCGCTGGGAGATCGTACGCGCCAGTTCCCGCGCTATCGGGGCTCAAAGGGCCGCCATGTTTGCATTTCGATCCGCAAGGAACCTGTGTTTAAGTTGACTCGGGAATTATATCGGAGCGATTAGTGTAATAACTGGTTGGCTCGCGAGGCTTTTTCTTGTTTCAGCGCAAGCGCTTTCACTGCAACATCCCTGCGCGCATCGGCTGCGATTGCAATTGTTCCAATCGAGGGCATTGTTTTCCGCGCTATAAAATTTGCCCAGTTATTTTTATGATTGCCTTTATTTTTTTAAAGCCCTGTATCGTACAATCATTTTGTCGTTCTACTTTTATTGGTTGCTGTTGTTAGGTTTAATTCAGCTGTAGGTACCTACTAAATTAATAAAAATAATAACAAGCGCATGCATTACGTTTACTTTTAACTACAGATCCATTTATAATTGAACATGTGGCTCATTCGTCACATATTTTTTAAACGACGTAAAAATAATTATCGCTAAATGGATTTGAAAAACGATACAGTCAAATGACTGAAATAATAATGCAGCGCAATATCATTACGTTCGAAGATTGCACGGTGGGTTATTTATGCACGGGCACAGACCAACGTGCGATGGTGTGCGCCCACCTTTATTTTAATCGCCGCAGGAAAGACGTGAAGTCAATATAGAAATAAGAATTGGTTGCGCGCTGTGGTGCGTAAGCTCGCTTTTGAAGCGGACTCCGAGCGGTAATGTAGTAGTGCATGTAACATTGTCTCGAAAGCGAATAAATATCGCTCGTACCGCGTATCCGCTTGTAATTGCGTGTGCGGCCGAACGGAGCTTTTATAAAACTCGTTGCAAACCGCACGGAATGTAAACCAGAATGCTCCGAGACATTAATGTGTATTTATTGAGAGCTGCGAGTAATGTTTTTATCGGGTGTGTTTAAGAACCAACGCAACGTGGCGATCCTTTGGATAAACGTTAGGATGAATTTTATTTTATTTGCATGTTATTTTAACGCGCGGCACTGTTACTCATTTCAACTTTATTACTGTATGTCTTAGTTATTTTATTACTCGTTAAGTGCAATTAGAGCAGTTATTTAATTGGTATACCTACATAGGTATACCAATTAAATCGGTTAGGCATTAAGAAAATGAATTCTTGACACGTGATTTTTCATGAGACTCTCTTCTTGTTGCAGTCAATTTTTCAAGGAAAGAAAATCTAATCATCAGCCACCCCCGCACTCCACACAAGTGAATAGGTTTAATCACCTACTACAGGAGAACCAGCCTGTCGGCACACTTTTTGTGTGATCATCATCATCAGCCCAAATACGTCTACTGCTGAAGGCCTCCTCAATATACGATGCCACTTTTGGTGGGCTGTCCATTGGGGGATTTGCCATAATTACCATAACCACCACGCTTTGCAGACGGATTAGTGATCGCTGAGACTTAACGACACCCACGGGCAGATTTGGGATACCCAGCTAGTAATTCAGTTAAATAACTTAGACTTACTAATGCCCTACCTTCCAGTATGTAGAATATCTTCATTGAAAGTGATGCAAAGTTGACGTAAAGATTTGTTAGATTGAAATGTAAGTTATTACGACAGGAGGCAGCTGCGGGGAGAAACGTTACGTTGTGCGTTGGTCGCCTCGGGGATATTAAAAAGCTAACAACAAGATTATGTTGTTCCGCTGATGTGTGCTGTTTGTTTAAAGCTTATAATAAGAAGTATAACTGTTTTTTTTTAAATATACCTATATCTTTTTCACTATGTAATGTTTGGAAATAGGTAGTTACTCAGTCGTTCTACGGTTATAAGCGTAGACATACTACTATTAGTACGCTTATAAATGTAGAACAACTGAAGTAAACCTTACTTAATAAGACTACATATTTCCACAAACTACAGAATTTGGCAAAATTTGGTAAAAAAAATTTATAGAAAAATAATTGAATACTTTTATAAAAATAGGCAATTATTTTTCCTATTATAAGCTTTAAACAAACAACAGCAGACAAGCACTTATAGTAAATAGCTGACGTTGCTCGTGCATGCGCCTACATACCTTATTGACATATCGTAATAATTTATAACTTTAGTGCAACGTTTACGTACTTGGTAGCCACGAACGTCTTTCTCTTTACACCATATTTCCCGGGCTATCTATCAAGGACCTCGCCACCGCGAGGTCCAACATCAAACATGTGTGGATACACCATACTCAGAGATGCGTTCCATATTATTTTATTTATATAGAAACTGAAATATAACGGAAAACAAGTACCTAAGCAAGGCTTTAGTAAATGCTGTTCGTGCTTCATTCACATAAACTTTAGTAAGTTTGTCGAGTGATTAATATAAAACTGAGGAATTCAGACGTAACTGAACTTGAAACTTTACGAGTTACGAATGACGCTAAATATTGATTAAGTTATAAACTTGAGTGGTTGAGATTCTTGTGGTTTTATGACGTACCCAACTTATAACATAAAGTCTTTGATAACATTTTGTAATTTTGTTTTCAGTGCAGTCAAGAAAGTAACAGAACTTATATAAACGTTTCATTCTAAAGTTAAAGATTCGATAAAATAATAAAATCAAAAGTAATACATGCTTGAAACGTTCTTAGGGTATAAACAGATGAACTGCATTTGGATACTGCGCATTGACTGCATATTTGCTGTAGTTTTAATAAAATATTGAATTGTAAGTCAGAGATAATTATATATGACATATTTAAACAATATTAAAATATATTTATCTCTTATATAATATTGTATAACTGCAGCTAGCGAGCAGTCGGTGTACAGATGGTGGGCAGGCTGATGCAGTTGAGTCAACTGCACGCACACCGACTGCATATAACTGCAGTTTTGCTTGGACCGCAGTCGAAATAGTCAGTATGTCTACACCGTTAATTAAAGTAAATTAAACCTTTTGTTTCTTTGTGGCTTGATCCATTTAGTCCCACTCTTCTGATAGATATAGGCATTTCCTAATGCTTATTCATACCACACACGATTCTCCATCTTCCATAGCCAGCCACATTCTTATTTTTGACCACACCGATTCCTATAAAATCGTGTACTCGACTGAAATATCCGGAACTCATAAAAGCAACCACATTTCCATTCAAGTCCTTTTATTAGACTTCAATCTAGTTTCAGTACCCAGAGCACTGAGCTAACTAAGAAACTGTCCACTTTAGATTGTCTCAATTAAATCAAGTGGTCCATCGACGGTCTCCGTCCATTATCCGGTGCTAGCGATTGAAACTATGACAAGTTGACAACCACTGGTCGTCCCCTAATTGATCCCGAATAAATCTCGCTCCGAAATGGGTCACGTTGTGGGCACAATCAAAACTCGTTTATTTAATGTTTCATGTCAATTTTCGTTTGTTGTTTTTGTTTATTGAATGTTTCGACTAATTATGAGTAATTAGAATGTACCTATATGTCTAAACCGAAACTAGGATTTTCCCCTATGGGAATTATATAAGAATAGGACACTTCACAAATATAACACCAAGGTCGGGATCAACTTGTTCGAAGTTGTCTGTACCTAGTGGAAATCGACCCCATGACCTCTGACACTAGAGTCTAACAACCAAGCCAATAGGGCCTGGGACTAGGCCAACTATGAGGTTGGAAGCGATCGAATAATAAATAACTGAATATTATGATTTTCCTTTTGCAGTTTTACAGTGTAAAGAAATCGCTTAGTCTTTAACTAGTGTAAAAGGGTTTAAACGTCTTTAGGTAATCTGCATTGCCATCAGAACTATCATATCTTATCATATTAGGGGGGCAGGACGACCTGGCGACACTTCTTCTCTTTGGGATCGATTGTGCCAAACCGTGAGCCCCAAGCCGATTTGGTGGACTTCACTTTAGAATTTCTTCTTTGGCATTGCTGGTTTCCTTACGAGGTTTTCCTTCACTGAAAAGCCTGTGGTATTATAAATTAACCGTACTTAAGTTTCGAAAAACTTATTGATACGGGCGGGGTTTGAGCCCACGAACTTATAAACTAGCTGGTCTGATTAGGTTCACTTTTGTTGTCCACTTAGCCTCGTCTTTAGCACTCTGAGGTTCCCATGTCGTATCAAACTGGCGTTCAAAATAAACACCCCCGCCACAATGCAAAAAATAAGCTACAAGTGATCTAATTGATTACCTCTTCAGTTCATAAAAGCATCTTAATACCCACAGCCACTTGACTCGTAAAAACCTTTAACCTTTTGTTGTTAAATTTGGGGTAGCAGCGTTCGTTAATTAACTGCCTATCTTTCTAATGATCTACTTGATCTACATATTGTAACTTCTTGAGGGTGTTTCAATGCATGAATGTTTCAAACATTTATATATCATGCGAGTATAAAGACTTGATATGGTTTATTTTGTTTTATGACCGCAGGGTCTAGCTCCTGCGACGCCTACGTTGAAGCATTTACTTTAAATTTTGTATCTCTCCTATGCAACAACCCTATACTTGTTAGGGTTGCGTAACTTTTATCGCAGCAAGTATATTAGTTATCAACATACTAATCGCTAAAATAATGCAAAATAAGTTCATATATGTACTATAACACATTTTTTTAATATATTTGTGTAGCTTTTACAAAACTTACTCTGGCTCCATCTTCAGATGAGAAAAGTCTCTAGTTCACTCCTTCCTGCGTTTTCTTGCACTGTTGTTTAATTGATAGAGAAGATGAAAGTATGGAAGAAAACAAAAAGGATGACATTCAGAAAGTGGAGTCTTAAGTGAATATTTTACCCATCAAGTAAAAGTTTGCTGGATTGCTTATTATCTGAGGATGACGGAAAAGAATCATGCAGTATTATCATGCAATACTTAATTAAATGTCTCAATTACTAAGTCCATAATTGACTATAATGTTTTTACCATACGTTTTGAAGGTGATAAATAGTACAGTGTAGTGTAGAAGCTTGATAATAAGATGAAAATTTTATAAGTAGAATGCTTTCCAGTTCTAAGTGTAGTCGTAAGCCTCAAAAGCTTAACCTAACGATTCTCGTGTAGGAAGTGATTATTTTGCCATTCAGAAGCGTCTCCGAGCAGTTCTAAATCCATTAGCCCTCCAATGTCACACGACAATTTTCCAGTAGCTGCCTGCGCCCACACACAGTCGCATTTACAACCGAAAATACCTAATAATCATTATTCTAAAACGGTCGAGTCGAGCAGTGAGCAGGCGTCAGTGAAAATTATGATTAATATCTATTTAGCTAACGGTATGGTGGAGAACGGTCTCTGATGGAATCTGAATCGCCCGATTGTGCGCTCGCACGCTCTCTTATTGTCTACTGACTTGGGATTGTGACGAGTATCTATTGAAATGTTTAAAGGGCATCAATTAGCTGATCTCTATCTGTGGTACTGCTTGATGCGTTGATGAGCAGTTGTTTGACTGGTGTTTGAGTTTCCACTTTCTATCATTTTAACAGTTTCTCTTCCATGTGAATGATTGTGGTGTAATAAAATGCTGTTTTGATAGTTTATAATGTAGATTGTCCGTGTGGTTCCCGGTGTAAAATAGGGCAAACCCCTTATCTTCCCGTGGGTGTCGTCAAGGCGACTAATGGAATGCACCAGAGACAGGCAGCATCGTTCTCCTGTGTATATTAAGATCATTACTGCGATCACCAGTCCGCCAGTCTATCTTGGTGGTTATGGTAAATCTCCCAATGGACAGCCCACCAAAAGTGGCTTTCTATTGGGTAGGCTTATGTTCAGCAGTAGACATATTTTGGCTGATAATGATGATAGTGTGGATTCCGGTGGAGTAGAATAGGACCACTCTAACTCGTCCCGTGGATGTCGTACAAGGCGACTAAGGGAATACATTATAAAACATCAATCAGGCCTCCCCAACTCGTCTGGCCAGCGCGGGGAGTGTAGGCCAAATCCTCCCTCTGTCTCCGGCAGATGAGAGAGGGTTGTGCTCCTGCAGTGGAGACAAAAATAACCTGAAGATGATGATGATAGTGTAGATGGGGTGTCAAATTCCTCCACCTCCCATGGCCTTACGATGTGTTGGTTGGTTGCTCAGGTGCTCTTTCCCGGACACTTTTGCCTTTGTCGGCCAGAAAAAAATCTGGGCGAGATATGATGATGGGTGTCCAGAGTAATGATGGAAGAGCTCCAAAATACACATTGCCTTTCTTTCGCACGTATAGCAGACATGTTAGCCATCTCATTGATCTTGATGTGTTTCTATTGCTTCATAGTAAATTATTTTGATATATTATGATAATATGTATTAGTAAACACTTTGCTTGTTTTAGATGTTAATAGTTCAAGATTTCTGCTCATTTGCGTCAGTATTTTGAGTGTTTGTACCTAGGTCAAGGTGAAGTCAATATTGTGTCTATAGTTTTCATAACCCTAGAAGGTCATAGGTTAACAAGTTCCGGCATCACTTTAACTTTTAAGTTTTGCGCGGTGTTTTTTAGACTCTACTTGAGATTAATGGCTTTATACCACTTTAATAGTTCTTTAAAAAATTCGTTGTAAACCATAAGGATTCCATATAACCTTTTCTTTAAAGATTTATTGGTTCCGCAGAATAAGCTGGAAGATATTTCTTTGGAAATAAGGTCAACCTTTTGTATCAAATAACCCTAAGGATGCATAGAAAATATGAGTACAAAATAGAATTCCTGAATTATTAATATAAATAATAATAATCTGACGCTTGAAAGGACACAAAGGTGAAATTAAGTATGTAAAAATTTCTCCGATTTATATATTTATTTAGTCACTTACCTTTGTGATGAGATAATAAATATTTATTTTATTACTAGCTGTGCCCGCAGCTCCGCTCGTAACCCTATCCTTAACTCTCCCTTCATCCCTCCCCTCAACCCTCCCTCAACCCTACGTTCAACCCTCCCCTCAACACTCCTCTCAACCCTCCCCCCAAACCTCTTTCTCTCTCACCCTCGTCGCTCCAAATGTGTCTTCAAAAACTTACATTACATTGGTACAATACCCGCTCCCGCTATCGCTCACAAATTCAGTCGAGCATTTATACATCCTACACTCCTCGCAGTGTATGCGAGTTTTCGAAAACTATAAATTCGCATGACTTTTGATTGACTCCATCGATTGCAATGAAATAAATCCTATATGTTACATCGAATTAAGCACTATGTTTCTGTGAAAAGTCCATCAAGATCGGTTAAGTGGTTTTTAAGCGATGCGCGCACAAACAAACAGATAAACAGACAAAAATTTCAAAAATGAACGAAATGTGTTCTGTTGCTTATCCTTAGACACCCCAATTTTTTTTTGCAAATATCTTCAATTTACAGACACGCGAAGTTTACGATTTTATTTATTAGATTATTCATTAGTAAATTTTCTTACAATTCCAGTGTATGTATGTATGTATTTAGGTGTACATATATTGAGATACACCACAGATATGTATGTGTATTATTAATTGTATTTCTTTATGTACACACCACATATGTCTGCCTATCTTTTGAAAGTCTCACTCTCTTGGGTTTCGTGGAAGAAATCTCTTATTAAATCTATATTTAGGTTTGAACTTTGTACAAGTTGGTCCCGGTCTGGATGTTATATTTGTGAATTGACCTATCCTTGTTTAATTCACATAGCATATGAGAAAATACTACATACATAATTTGGGATTATATAAAAAAATAACACATATAGTAAGAATTGTTTGTTTTGTGTGTATATGTTACTTTCTTTGTTTTATCGTTAATTAGATATCAATTTATTTTTGTTTACGAATGAACGAATGAGTGTATACTGAACGTGAATCTTAATACCTATTCGGATGACGAATGCAGCTTATTGCGATAACGAATGCATTACGATTCTTATCGAACACTAGCGGCTACATTAGTATCTATATATAGCATATTTTACACCTAAGACCTCTAGAGATACGCTGGTGAATTCAAATGTAAGACTATTCAATAAAATAAAATAAAAGCATTGTAATAATAAAAAAAAACGTACAAAACTACAAATTATTTATTTAATTTACTGTTTATTGCACATGCAAAACATTGAATAAACAAAACAAATATTTACAAAAAGGCTTCTAATTTATTTTTGTCTTGTGTAAATTCGGCCCTGGGCTGAGTTTTATTAGTGCCGTACCAGAATGCCACGTCCGTGCCGTTCAAAATGGCCGTGCGATTTATTTTGTGTTTTATGATTTCTAATATTTACGATTATCGTATCGTTATTGTTTCATTCCTTCATTTTAATGTTTTCGTTAAAATTAAAATATTGCATTCATTAATTTGTAGTGAATAATGGGTATTACTTAAGTTATTTGTAACTGCGTAAGTTAGTTATTTGTATTTTTTTAAATTAATACCTACATAATATTTTATTCAATTAAACGGAAAAAGATGGCCATCGGCTATAAGAAAAAACAACAGTAAGTAATAATTATTATCAAATTGTCAAAAAACAAGGACCAACTACATCGCTCGCCTTCATTGCCTTGCCCAGATAACATATCGCTTATACTAGAACGCAATTCACTCTATCAAGGTATCAGTCACATTCTTTGGTGACTGTACCTGCCTTCTTATAGTCTGCCTCATCATCACCACATCGGCCTTTTGTCGTCCACAGCTTAACATAGGTCTTCTTTAATAAACGTTCTTCATTCTTTAGGTCATCCGCGCTCTCAACTCTAGAACTCGTCCACTCCAAAGGCTGTCAGTGTTGCGATGTGGCCCGCCCACTGCCACTTCAGCTGGCTATACTTTCGACTATATCGGTGACCATAGATCTTTGCCGGATCTTATTGCGGACTATATACTTCGAAGAAACGCCGAACACAGCCTTCTCCAACAGGCCCACCATCAGTGTCCACGTTTCTGCACAGTACGTCTTGACAATCAGGACGTACTGTTAGTATAATCCTCGATAAACAACAAATCAGTCAGTTGTAGTGAGCGAATGTCACTCCGATGATCCACTACACGCGAACAAGACAGAGTCTCAAGACTTTAAAGAGACAGACAAGTCGCATCCCGAGGACGAGAGTGACATTTGTCTCCGCTTCCGTCGCCTGACGACCTATCGGAGACGTGATACTGTCCTTATGACCTCATTTGAATACGAGATGCGCAGTTCTGACCCCGATAAATAAAAGATATCGGGGATGGATTTGCGATAAAGTAGTTGAGATAAAATATGTTTTTGCAGAAACATAGGAGATTAATGCTGTTTATGCTTGCACTCAAATACATCATCTTTATTATCTCAAGTGTTTTTGAAACGGGTTACGCAATACCTGATAATAAAATTATTTTCGATTGCTGAACTGTTTAGATCTGTTTTTAAGGAAGTGTTTTTTTTTGCGAATTTTACAAATATATAGTTATTATTAAATGTATGATTAATTATTTATTAAGAATGGACCATGTACATTTTACAGCAACCTTAAGAATTTCGTAGTTAAAATTATTCGTCATTATTATATTTGTTTGCTAACAAAGTCTTGTATAATATTTAATAATACAAAGTATTAGTTACTTTGTGTTGGATATAAAGCTTGAAGTATAGAAAGTGTTTATAAAGATTTTAGAATAATAAATATGTATTAACGTAGTCGATGTGCTCTTTCACTAATTTGTACTCGACTGTACATGCGTCAACGGTCAGGCCACGAAAATAGCGACAACAGTTTTTTAAACGTCTAGATCTTTTGCAAACTACTTTTTCATAATAAAAGGAACTTGTACCAAGTAGGTATTTGAAATAAAGCAACCTAGCACCACATACTTGGATATTAACAGCTGTTTCACCCAATGATCAATTCTAAGGATCGTGATAGTATTGTCTGCAATAGATGCTATGCTGCGGCACTTTTCTGAGCCCTTCCTGTCAGCCTCTTATCATGTTATGCAGTGATGTGTATAAATGTATATTATTAAATAAGTAAGTACCACTTTTAGCAGTAGTAGGTGCTTATACTTATTTCTGTGACCGGATATTTTTAAAGCAGATAAAAACCAGAAAGATTTCGCATTTCTAAACACTTACAGTAGACCCGATTCTGAAGGCACACATTTAAAATTTGACAGCACTAACATTAGTTTCGTCTTTATTTTCATAATAATGCATGACAGGGATAGCAACAATTTTAGTTCGGTCTAATTTTAACGTTGTGCCTTTAGAATCAAGGCCCAGTATCGTAATAAAATTTTCGTTCATCTTTCCCACAGTTATTTTTGCGCAGTGCTGTCACCAGTAATTTGAGCATTTTTCTGGCTCCTTCGTCAAGAGAGTCTAGAGTTGCTTCACCTAGAGGCGGCCTGCAGTTTTGTGAACCCAAAATTCAGTAATACATCTACGCTTGAGAGGATTAATTGTAGCAACCAATACGTCCTTCTGTAACTTATCCAAAGAGAAAAAATAATTAAAACGTCGTCAGCTGTAACTTGGGTCTTATTTGCGTGGCCCCCGTCTCTAGGCGAGTCTAGGAGCTGCCTCGCAAGGAGGCGGCCTGCAGCTCTGACAACCCAACATTTAATAATAGTCCACCCGAGAAGATTATCTGTAGCAACACGTCCGCCCTGAGCGCAGAGCTGGTAGCCCGTCCGCCGTCATTATGCAATTGAAACTTAGTGAATTATTACGCTCGATAATAATCTCCATAAATAAATAAATGCCGGCCGACGCGCTGGGCGGTGAGATTGGTGAGCGGTCACTCTCTAGGATATGCTCTTCCTGGCCTAGAGTTACCGAGAATCGAGAGTGCAGTCCATGTTTTATTACGTTTTATCGGACCTAAGGAACTTTATCGGGTGAAAAGTCAGAAAAGCGTACGTAGACACATTGTCTGGGCCCGTCAATTATTATATTGCCATAATGTTACCATCATCATTGCCAGGGAAATCTACATCGACGGCAATCTATCTCTCCGGCTAATAGAGAAGACTCGGAACGCAGACCATTCGACGTAGATTTTTTCCGAATTGCATGATCCGAAGGGCAACTGGTAGAGAATGCATTCGGCATTAAGTTCGCCTTTGTACATTTGTGTGCATAAAGAATAAATAAATTTGCAATAACTTTTTTTTACATTGGGGTAGGTTTCCGCTCTTTTGCCTCGACATGCACGTTCAATATTTCAACTAAATCAGTCCAATAATTGTTGAGCTATCTGGGAGAAAACAAGTTTTAGATTTCTTTTAATAAGTAGTGATTTTTTTACCATGAAATTTTCATAATACTCCTATCAATGTCAAGCAATTTTCGTTCAGAAGTTTTCGAGTTATCCGCTGGACAGATCGACAGTGGGTATCCGTTTTGGCCGATACTTTTAAAGAATTAAAGAAAAGAGGTTTTGCTGGAATTTTATTGCGTCGCTTCTTTACAGTTATAATAGATAACCATCCGATGCGATGGGCAATGGTACTCGTACATTAAAATTACGCATTTAAATGTGCCGCAGTGCAATCTACAATAAATTTCAGTTCCCTTATAATAAGAATCAGCATAACTATGTAAAATTATTGGATTACGTCAAGCTTACTGAATTTTTTTTTTAAAGTGCTGTGGAGTTGTGAAAACAAATAAAATCAAATAAAGAAACATGGTTGATATTAGGTACTCATGGAAAAACCAATAGCTAGCTTTTTTTAGTAGATTTTTTCAAATTGAAATAATTTTGTCATAAATAGGTAATCATATCAGCACATCGGCTAGCTATGTAATCTTATCATAATCTACCTACATTGATAATCTAATCGCATAATAATTTATTTTCTTTATCCTATCGAATATTCCAAAGATATGTCTTTTCATTCTCTTTGTTTACACAAAGTAGGATACGTTATGCAAATCAATATTAAATCTTATATCTTTGGGATCAGTTATATCTCATGATACGCTTCAGAAAGACAGTCGTATTCCTAAAGGGTTTGATTCGATCAATTATTCAATAAAGTTATGTTACGACGACTTAGGGTTGGCATATGAACAAAACGGAATATATTTTTTTAATCTAATAAATAAAATCGTAAACATCGCGTATGTGTACATTGAAGATATTTGCAAAAAAAATATTTGGGACGTCTAAGAATAAGCAACAGAACACATTTCGATCATTTTTAAAATTTTTATGTATCGCGCAAAGTGGCGATACATAGTCTCTGCCTACCCCTCTGGATCAAGGCGTTAACATTATGTATGTATGTAAGTTTGTTCGAGGAGAAAAAATCGTAGAGGATTGGTTGAGGAGGATTGAGGTACTTTTGGCCACGACTATTTCCAAGACTCTATACCATTGCAAGTAACCGCTCTAACATGTCCTTTAAAAAATTTACACTGTAAAGTTCCTATATTTTCGGCCCTTAAAATGCCTTTTTTTATTGTTGATGGGTTTGCGGTTGACCTCAATCTCACCTGATGGTAAGTGATGATGAGGCCTAAGGTGGAGCGCGCTTACCCAGAAGATGCCTATTCACTCTTCCTTTAAAAATATCAAAATTGTACTTGTCCGGAAATACCCAAACTGGTAGGGAGTTCCATTCCTTAGCAGTTCGCATCATGAAAGAGGAAGTAAAACGCTTCGTGCGGGAGCATGGTATCTCTACTACATAAGAATGAAGTCCCTCACCACGCCTGGTAGTTCGGTGATGGACCTATTTATATCTTATTAATAAATATAGAGACATTAGTCTTACATTAAATGTAGATACTAGTTCTGCACAATTTAATTTAATTTAAATATGAGCATAGACACAAGAGATACATTATCTTGAGACATAGCGACCGGCAAGTGACAACCCTATGAGAGATGATATAGCTGGCTGGTCCTAATTGAATTTATGCAGGATTACTACGGCCATTCTGCGACGAAATGGTTTATTTCTAATTGATCGAATATTGGAACTGTACCTACGATATTGTTTCGCAAATTGGCTTAAAGATACGTTCTCACAGTAGTACAATAATATGTCTGCCCAATGTGGTAATTATACGATTATAATCCTTTATTTTAGGGAAAGCCTGGGCCACGCTTGTTCTCAATCTTACCTGATGGAAAGAGTAGATGAAACTGAAGATGGAACGCACAAACCCAGACGGTGCTTATTCATTCTTCCTCTAAAGAATATATGTAGGTATATGGTTTTAATTTGTTTTGTATTTTGTGATAATGTAATTTAAACTCTATGTATTTGTGACATGACATGTTTTTTTTTGTCCCTTAATATATTATATGCAATTATGTATTTAGTAAATTATATTAGTATCTACACAGTACATTTAAATGTAAAGTACAATATTTTATATGTCCATGCAAATTTTTTTGAGCTTATGATATTTTTTTTCTCCCATAGTGAAGGGTGGCTGGAAGAGATCTCTTACAGAGATAAGCCTACCTTTGTACATTCTTCATGTATGCCTTAGTGTAGTTTTTTTAAGAAAAAGAGTATAACCCCTTTATATCAATTATTATTGATAAACCCTGTATAGTACAGTTAAGACACCTTATTTAAGTACATATCCTTTATAATATATAATACTGTAACTACGTAACTTTTAAATTAAAATAAATATTATAACCCGTACGAAAAAAGGTAATAAAGCCTCAGCCTGCGCTAATTAATATTTACGGTACTAAATTGACCCACGCTACGAACAAATAAACCTCAATACTGTCGAAGGCTTCGCGGCAGGTTCCTATAAAAAATTTACACTTAATTACTAGTCACTATAAAGCAAACATTCAATTTACAAGCGAGTTAATTGCGATTGCCCGCATGATGCTTTGTAAAAAAGTTGGCTAAAAAACAGTATCTTAACTTATTTCTTAATTATAGACCGATTCTTAGCAACTCAAGCTTCGCGCTGGCGAAAACTTAAACACTTATATGGTGAAAAAGTTTTAAAAATTGCCTTTAGTGTATAACTACATAGTGTTCAATATTGTCAAGCAACTCTGTGTACACAAATAGGTATTAGTGTCTTGGCAAAATGGTTCCTCCAATAATTACACGTTTCTCGTCGAGGTTATCAGCCTTAATATGAAGTATGTAATACTCTATTTATCTTTAGATCTGCACTAATTTTATTATCCACGAACTGTGACTTCATTAGTATTTATTATATCGTCAAGATACATTAAAATTGCTTTATTTATAGTAATAACTCTCTGTTAATAAAAATCGGGGTTGATTGTACCGTGTAGTACCTAACTGCGAACGCAGGCCACTAAAAGTCTGTTATTCCAGCAACAGGGTACTTCATCTTCATCATCAGCCTAAAACGTCCACTTCTGAACATAAACCTCCCAAAAAGAACGCCATTTTTGGTGGACTATCCATTAAGAGATTTGTCATAATCACCACGCTTTGTTCACTACTCGATACTAAATGCTATTCACGTCTTTACTTTACCTAATTTAAAATGTCTGAATAACTTTTGACTCCTGACTGCAAAATTCAGGTAGAGACACAAACAAGTTCAGACTGTTTTAACTCGGAGGGATCCAGCTTAACCCTAAGCTCTATTGTTGGCAATGGCCTTGTGCTGGCCGACAAATGGCCCCCCTGTTATCAGACAGACTCTAATTTGAAAAAGCCAGACATATAAATTTTCCTCTAATCCCACAATTGTGCGAGAGGGAAATTGGTAGCCATTCCCTTTTAGGCTTCAAGCTGCAAATCGCCACGGTTTATTGCATAATGAGTGTAGGGCGACAGGGGAAAGGCTATTTGTATATAGCCTTATACGTTTAAATGCTTAATTCTCTACCACGGAGGTACAATATTTTTATTTATTTATTGATCAATAAAAACATAAAATTTATATATGTCCCATGCAACAAAAACCGGGCGTGGTTTGTCTGTGCACCGCATCTGTTCTAATTACACCGTGTCAAGTCAAATGATAAATTTTACAGGAAGAGAGAAAAACGATGTTTTACCAAAGAAAATATTAAATTTGAATGGAAAATAAAAAAAAACATACCAGCTGTGACTTAACATTTTACCACTGAATTCAGCTCATCGATTACGATATGAAACACCAAAAATATAAATACCGCAAAAAATGGACTTGACACAGTCTATCTCTGTAGTAGAGAATTAATTAACCTTCAACATTTTGTTATTTTCACTTTTTGACTTACAATGCTATTTGGCATTAATACACTAAGTTAGAATTTATTTAATTCAAATTCGTATACACATAGGCGGTAAATGAATATGTGTAAAAGGTCATAATCATCAAGTGTGAACCATCACCATAATCAATTTAATGTCTGTAAAAATATATTTATTTAAGCTATAATGCACACAGTTGAATAACAGGTGAACTTAGTACGAAAGGCATTCTCTACAAACCAACCTTTGGGCTATAGGTACTGGGAGATTTTGGTAGTTAGGTGTAAGATATTGCAATTTGAGCGTTTGTCCATTAACCACATAATCCCGGTTTGGATGTGTTAATTTGTGAATTGTCCTATCCTTGTTTAATTCCTATGGTCAGGAGAACTCAGTTTGGGATTAGGCAAGTGTATGTAATGTAATATTTATTTATAATGTAATATTTATTTATTTGCGATTAGTGTTTTCCTTACAGCAGACATGTTTTAAAAGTAAATTAAACGAGATGCGAGTATTATTATGATATATTTTTGTTTTGCTTGACAGGATATTTACCAGGATTTACTTGTTTATGCTTAATCTATAAACCTTTTTTTATGAAACTTGCACCAAGACATACCAGGACGAATTCTACTTAATCAATTTTCTACACTGATAAATTACAGTTTTAGTAAGCATCGAAACATTTCAATAACTTCTTAAGGTTTTCCGAAAGAAATTGGTAATTTTCTCTCTCAGCGGGATTTCAATCGTCAATAGGGTAAAAAAAGTAAACATTTCATTCGTTTACTGTACTTTCGTACAGTAGTCAAATATGAACTTTAGTTAAATGGTGTAAGCTGCAATAAGAAAGGCAGACTGTACAGCAGAAAGTCAGTACCTAATAGATATAAAGTCCAAATTGGAAAGAAAGCGTTGACTGACTCGATGTAAAACAAATTTCACAAGAATAGCGAAACTGTGTCGAGATATCAATTTATAAAAGTAATGATGAGTGCTACGCAATTTGATATACTTTTACTTCACGGCTCCGTTGACAGTGAAGTGATTCGTTCTTCAACACTCAATTTAATGGTATATATGTTTTATGTTGTGCCAGATCTAGATGACTAATCTCTGGAATGTTATGTTACGGCTTTGCTTCATTTTGCCATAACTTGAAGATCTCTGTATATTACAAGCATAAGTAAGCATATTTACTTATATATACTTAATTATTTATTTATTATGTAAACTTAAATACAATTGTCTGATCCCAAACTAGGATTTTATCCTGTGTTATGGGAACTAAACAAGGATAGGACAATTCACAAATATAATATCCTGACCGGGACCAACTTGTACAATTCATACAAATTGGTCTGAACCCACGCCCTCTGGCGCTCGAGTTCCATGACTAAGTCACTAAGTCAACGAGGCGGTCAGTATCTTTAGTATATGTTCTAAAATTGTGATATTCTTTTACCTGCAATACTCTGTCGCTATGCCTGTCTTGTTGTCCTTGGCAAAGGTTGCCTGAAGGAGATCGCTTTAAGCAATAAGGATGCTTTGTACACTTTCTATAAATATGCATTTGTTATTTTGAAATTTGTGTGCAATAAAGAATTCCTCTATCTATCTTTCTCTGCTTCCGTCGGTTCTGTTGTTGTATTAAGAAAGTAAGCAGATAGACAGGCGTTGCATATTATTCATACACATTAGTGAAGGAACAAAGAAACAGACTGATGAACACATTACCTCTCATTGTTTGTCGCAGTCGGATAAAAAGCGGCGATTATAGGAACCGAGCAGAATATAATTACCTCTTGAAATTGTATCATATTATACGTTTATGTTTATTTGCTCCGCGGCGTGTTTATCCTGGATCTGGCCATTTGTCGCCGTGAAATCCTTCTGAGTGACAAACAATGCGCGACGGGAGACATAATGCCGTGCCCTCGCTGCGACACTGACTCCTCTGTTCCCGACTGCCGACCGCGGATTGCTAACTAGGTAACAATCTGCTAAGTGTCTTTGCAAACAGTACCACGGAAATGACATTGAATTTTTCTTCGCTGTTTTTCCCAACCCATTGATAACTATAGACCGCTAAATATGGCAAAAGCCATGGAAATGATAATATTTAAACAACTGTGAAATGACTCCTCTGTTCTAGACCGCCGATCTTAATAAATCTAAAACAGGCTTCTTAGAAAATAAAGGGAGTTTTGTGCCCTAATTGTGGTAATGAATAAATGTTTTTCTTTCTTTCTTTTTTTTCTAATCACCAAAATTTATTCAAACGTGAATATAATTTTTTTTAAATTAATAATAAAGCCATTTATTTTATTTATTCATTCTGAAACCTACAAATGTATATTATACTGTATTATATATTTTTGTAAACTAGCTGTAGGTTTCAGAATGAATATAATTGGTTCTTTTTGTAAGGAATTAATGTACCTTTATTTTTAACGGTACCACAGGAATTATATTACTGCCATTTTAGCCACAGAGTTGAAAACTCAGACCTAGGCTTAAAGATGGTTATAATTAAACAAGTAGTTTAATTCAAACAGGAGCTGAAACTTTCCATATTAAAGACATCAACGAGCTTCTTGTGCTGACAAAGGGTAAAGTTTGTATTTCATTAAACAGGATAAATGTCGTCTGAACGAACACTTAGCTGGTTAGTTCATCCCTTTAAAGGTCCCCGGCGAATATAATGGATTGTAATTGTGTTCTCATAAGCGTACCATGTAACCTGGGCTCGGTCGAATCGGCCTGCGACTTCGATTGAGTCAGCGATACTCGAGCAATGCTGTAATTGACGTTTACTTAGTTTTTCTCGAGTATAGCGCATGTTTTTGCACATTGTTGCTGGAAAGATTTATATGTCATTGGGTACGATTATGAAGCTTGGGAATAAATAGCATTTGTTAAGATGGTATAGCATAACTTTTTTATTCATGCTGCGATAGGGAAATGAATATTAATACTGTTGTAAAGGAATTTCTCACGATAAGATAGTAATCTATAATCTATAAATAATTGAGAAGATAAAATAATAAAAGACACTAAAAAATCTCAGTGGTATGGAATGCAACACATTGGGCATATTTTAGTAGTCTGTGAATGACCACGAGAAGGTAATTAACACATTCGTGGATAGTACGTCAATAGATGTCATACCGGTCGCCTATCGCGATAGTACGTCTAGGTGATGTAACAGCTGTCATTAACACAGTAAGTATGGGGAAGTCAGAAACTATAAGAGATGGAGTAATTTGTTCAAAGGAACCATAACATCGAATAGAGAAAAACTGCATTTACATATTTTCAGAATATCGCAACACGACTCGGGAATCCAACTAAGACATTTAAAACGTAGGTATGTATTTTATTACGAAAATTTGTAATGTACTCGTAGGTTGTAGGAATAAATGTTGCCATGGAACCTTGTGTCTAGGTACAATGAAAGGAAAATAATTTCTTTTCTATTTGCATTTTATTAATTTATTTTATAATCAAAGATTTTTTATATCTTAAAACTTACGTCGTGATATCTCAGAACTTTTTACTCCACCTTTTATATCCTCTGACTTACCCATACTGACCGTTCTTGATGCTACGTCTATTAGTCTATCTCAGAGATTCATAGGGTAGTACTGCTGATGTCGAAAGTGCGAACACTACATATCTATAGTGTTCTTTGACACTGAACGTATATTTATTTCGGCACCGGAAGTCGATAGTCTGATATAACTAATGACGATGATGATATTATATGTATTTTGCTGTATTAAAATTATATCTAGTATGATGAAAGATAGAGTAATGTTTTTGTTAGATCTTTGCACCTGCGATTTTTTTAATACAATAAAAATACCTAACTTACAATATTAAAACATAAAAAATATAAATAACTATATGATAATCTTTTAATTCATGATTAACGGGTCCGCCCGTTGGACTACAGAATTATGTTTACCAACGCAAATTTTATGTAAATAAATATTTTCAATGCATAACCAGATTAATAGATTTCTTTTAGGATTTAGTAATACAGAATAATGTGTAGTGTAAAGTTGTCCATGCGGACGAAGTCGCGGGCAACAGCTAGTTTATATATATATATGTCTACACACAATATGTCTGCCCTTTCACGAAGTTTTCTCTGTCGCTGGTAGGCTGGCAGAAATCTCTTAAAGAGGTAAGCATTACCATATACATATTATTATCATTATTATTTTCCTTATTTTTATTGTTTTGTACATCGTTTACCTAGTGCTAGATCTGTCTTTACCAAGCATTCTCGATTTGATGAATCTTAGTGTTCCTAAGGTAAGATAGAAAGTACGTTAGTAACACTGTTATTCTAAACAGCATTTAGAAACAAATTATTTTCTAGATAGGAGCCTTGTTTCCAAGACAAAGGGACACGCAACACATGCCAAGAATCAAGACAGTTTCCGAAGTGCAGAGCCGGCACATAAAAAGGCCTACTACTGTTTTACTTCACGGCATGCGAGTGTTGCGTGTCACGGATCGATTTACATGTTTTTTGGGAAGTTCTAATGCTAGGCTACTGTCTTGTTACTCGTAGTTTTTTGACGTTAATAACAAGACATATTTGGGGGCTCGTGATGATGTTTCGGTTTATAAATATGTAATTTCGTTAGAGGATGTGATGTTGATTATATTTCGTTTTTCTTTCTATTTTTAAGGCGTGCCGTGTATAACAAGCTTTGTTGGAGCATAAGATATGAGATAAATAGTTGAAATTTAAAATGTATTGCCTGATTTTTGCACTAAGCATTGCATATGATGATTATTTGTTAGTGATATGAGTTTTAAATATAAAAAAATACTATTGCGTCGTGTGAATTCATCTACCAGCAGCTTTTCTTATATATCTGTGGCATCAACGCCAGTAATCATTGATCATCTGGCTATAAGTAAGCCGAAACTATGTCTAAAAACATTAAAAACTCACAAAGATTTTTTTAAATAATTAGCCATGCAGTATATTTGGGAAATCCAAATCACCTATTATACATAATATTATTTGGTATACTTTCTGGATACTTGATATATCTATTTACTAAGAAAATATATAAACTAAGCGGCGGCGGCGTAATGTGATACAATGCGGAAATTCTGAGAACGAATTGTACTAGGTAAGTATGAGAAACTGGGTACTACTTTTATCACTGTTGGGAACCGCGAGGTAAGTGTAATTCTATCTTATTGAAACATGTTACATGTTAATAAGTACAAACATTTTTAAAATGCATTATGTTCCGTCATTTACTATCTACTTAGGAACTATAAAGTCATTGTCATATTCAATATAATTAAATAGGATTTAAATGGTTGATATTCTGAACAAGCATCCATAAACCATAATAAGCAAATAGTTCAAAAAGGACCAAGGACAGCGTCAAAACTAAAATGATTAACACACTTTTTGTTCTTATCAAGTTCGTTCACATCGGCCCCGGCGCATTCGAGCGTTAATTAAATTAAATCGGAGTTATCGTCGAATCAACCGACGGCACGCAGCGATTTGTCACAGACGTGCATCGGGGACGGCCTTCGTCGCCTTCCCGTGGCTTACTCCGCTTCTCAGATTCCCGTGATCGCGGGACGATGGACTTCCGCCCGCCATTCATCACGAAATCGATTCAAGATCGAATGTTTGACGTATCGATTACACCGACACGCTTTTGACGTATTCCATTGTGCATAGCCGAGTTCTATTCACAGATTTGTTTTGTACACGGAATAGGCGACCATGGCAAACAATTTTTCAAACGTTTTTGTCTGTAGCACTTTCACGTGTAGGCATTCTGTGGCACTCTCTAGAAAAGAAAACATTTTGAATCATAACATCGCTGTACGTTCAAGAGGCTCTCTCTGAACGCTACAATATTTTATATTTACTCATTTATTTGTACAAGGGAACTCGTTCCGTCTAAATGAATAAAATTGATTGCTTATACAAACTGTGCGCCCAAATACTCAGCCATCACAATAAATAAGGGCTTTTGAAGAAAAAAAAAGGAAAAAGCGCTCGGGCGGCGGCGGCGCGGTCGCAGGCGAGTCGGACCGACCTTGGCGTGCTCCGTAAGACAAGTCGATTTTGTTATTTGTTTATACACAACACTACCTGTTCACGGCACGGGGCGAGGTGTGGTGCTCACACGCACACACTCGCCCATCCCTGAACGCTCACCGCGCCGCGTGCGCTCCCATCGATGTCGAATCGCTCAGGCATTTTACGGCGATTTTTGTAATGGACATCGATTTATTGAGGCTTTGGTATGCCGCTTAAAATTGACTCTATAGACAGACAATACTACACACGAGAGCGTTCCCAAATAATTTCATTAAAACAAGAAAGGAGGCAATATTGATCCAAGGCATAATTCCATACTGGTCCAATTAAAAATAAAAACCGAAACAGAATTTACGATTAGAAAGTTTACTTTTAAACTTTAACATCGTTCTTTAGAACAAATATTTATGGATCGCGGTGTACACAGTTCACGTACATCAAGCGAGATGTATCTTCATAAAATGTTATAATGTTTTCTGTGGATATGCTGTAATGATAGCTCGTAATAGGAAAACGTAACAAGATCCGACGAGACACCATGAAAGACGCGGAAGCCGTCACTAAAATCCATAAAAATATTTCACCGCAGCCATCGTGGCTACCTGATAAGGATACGCTTCATTTGTAGTAGCCTCGTGATCCTACTACTACTACGGCACACCATTTTTTGTGTGTAGAACACCGTCAGTTATCTATTTAATGAGTTTGGAGACACCTTGAAGTAGATACAGTAGAACCACAAAGTAGAAAAAGGAAGAATTTTTTTACCTCTCACGAATAGTCGCTTACTGCAACACCATATTTGGATAAAGGAGTTGTGACTGTAAATAAATTTCGATGTAAAAACAGTCGATAAGTCCACTTCACAGTTTTGCGAGTGACGTGACAATATGATTTATAAAAAACACTGGTGCTTAATAAATAATGGCGTTTCGGACGAGCCGTGCCTTTTTGCCTTCATAAATATTACCCAATAGGACTTCGTGACCTCTGTTTAAAATCTGTTGCGATTACGTCCAGTGATTTAGATGGCCATTACTGGGTCGCCTCCACAGATGGGTCGATGTTGAATTACGTTCTTCCCGTTGCTTTGTTGGTTTTGTACCGCCGTTAGCCCGCCAGTAATTATGAGATCATGTTTCATAGTTATCTATTGATTTAGAACTCTCCGAAGTCTCAATTATGAGTCATCGATTATCGTTCATATCGGGAGAATTATGTGAGATGGTCCTCTATCATCATCGTTTTCCTTAGCCGGAGAGTTCGTTGAACTCTCATCAGTATGCTTGTGGTTGTAACGAGTACCTATGATTTACATCGAAGCTATAAACTATCCGACTCAATTATTTCACAGTGGATTTATACAGAGTTTCACAGTTTTCGATAAACCATTTGAAATGGGATTTCTTTAATTGACTATTAATTTTCAATTTAGAAGATGAAATTCACGTTTCTTAAATGTTATTTCGTATGTACTGTTACTCATACTTCTGTTCTATTCTAACCCTTCCCTTGGAAATATGTTTGTTTGTTCCACCAAACGATTTGTGTTTTTTTCTTCTCCGTGAAAATAAATATAGTATTCACTCATGGAAGGTATAAAATGTCAAAAGTTCTTTACAAAAGCCTACAAAGCCTTAGGTATTACCTTTATTTAAAAGACCAACTATTAAAAATAAATACAACGTAAGCGATTATACATTTCAATTGTATACATGCAAATTTTTTGTTATTTCGTTATTTTCTTTTTTTCTCCCACAGTGAAGGTTGGATGAAGATATCAGTCCACGTTTGTACACTTTTTTTATATTTATCCCTTTTTGGTTGTTTTATATGCTTTTGCAATCCTACTAATATTATAATTGCGAAAGTTTGGATACTTGGATGTTTATTACTCAATCACGCTTCAACCACTGGACGGATTGTGATGAAACTTGGCACATATATAGGTGAGATCATGGAATAGGCCATAGGATAGTTTTTATCCCGAAAAAACATCTCAATCCTACGGGAAATACATAATAATTTGTGATGTTAAGTTGTCCATGCGGACGAAATCGTAAAAGTAAAGAATATATATAAGTATAAACTACACAAAAAGTGAAATTGCTGTTCTAATTTCAACAACAAAGTCTCAGTAGCCCTGAGGCTCAACTTCTTAGCATACAAACAGCATAGGGTTGTAGTTGTAGTGTAGTACAAGTGTATCTTGCTCGCGTGACCGGCCAGCCACGATGCGCCCGCGCGCCCATACGATCCCACCTCTGACGTTCTCACGACATATTTTGACATTTCACTGAGCAAATATAGAAGCCATTTTCCATCGGAACTTCAAACACGTAAAGAATGCGAATCGGTCCTCCATGTTTTGACAATCACTTGTGTGTGTGGGATTAAAAGGCCACGCGCTTATGGAGATTTGATAAAGATAAAATTTACAGTTACCGTAATTTTTTTTATTGGCGCTTTATCAACGTCAGAGAAGTGATGATAGAATAAAGAAGAGGTCGTAAAACTGTGAAAGCGACCGCGTCAGATTTTAATATTGCTACCGGTATACGTCTATTTTTCGGTTTCGTTCGACCGGACGGGTCTATATACGAAAAACTCAATCAATGCCCATGAAATTTACAAGCCAGATAAAATTTAATTTAATGTTTTATCGATCGGTGTGCTGGTGTGTGTGTGCGTCTGTACACAGTAATTATGCGGCGGATCGGCGGCGCGGGCGCAGCGCTGGTGGTCCGCCGCCCCCTCCCCCCGCTCCGCTCACGTCTCTATAGAAAAGCTCTCCTACACCTGGGAACTTATGGCCGGACATTTGATTAAAGGATAACACTGACATTTGGCTCGGACTCGGAATTATTGTAGACTGTTTACTTCTATTGTCTATTACAATCATAATTATATTAAAAAATCTTTAGTTTTTTTTTATTTCAAAGGCGTATTAGATTAAAAATTAGGTGTAAAAACAATACACACTGCTCGCTGTCCAGGACAGGTCTAAGTAAGTGGAAATATTTATATCCTTGCCGAAGAACAACAGGGTTTATTGTTTACTTTGAACTGTTACAAAATCCTACACATTTGGAGTTGACTGAGACTGTCACATATATCATGTACGGATGCAATAATTTGGAAAGTAGAATGGTAGAGTTCTATATTAATATCAGCTTTCAGATGGTTGGTGCACACACATTCATTAACTAAATGTTAATTTTGGCCACATTTTTTTTTTGGTATATCAGTTATTCGATACTCATGGCACGCACCCGCCACACCATAATACAAGCGAACAGATTTAATTACCTGTTACTATTATGAACAGGCGCATCGACGTGTTCGTACACTGGCGCAGTAACTTTATAATGTGCTGCCAGCTGTGCTCTATTCTAGTTTAGGATCAGAGGCCGTGTGTGTGATGCCCCATAATAATGAACACTGATCTTCACTTGAGCTCTTATTTTAGAAAATTAGTCTGTAAAAAGCGTATCATTGTCAAAAGTAATACCTTTTAAAATTCTATAATGTCGCTTGGTCGTGAAGGAAGGAGTGTGAGAATATTCTTGTAGCAGATTTCCAGTGTGTCCGAGAGAGCGGCGGCGGCGGCGTGCCATGGAGGACTATGCGGTCTTTGTCTACTTTTATTTGCCTGTCACTCAAGAAAGGCACCTCACTCGGACGTGTGTTAAGGCACGACAATGTGGCTCTTTGTCAGACGCTTTAGCGACCTCTACAACACTAAATTTCGTTGTCATGCATAAAACCATGTGTTTATATGGAACGCTGCTTTATTGTTGTTGAGATAGGCTTTTGTATGTAGAACAATTAACTTTGCAATTTTTATTGCTCAAAGTTCATTTGCACGACTGAGTTTATGAGATAATTAATGGTACATTGTTGCCGAGGACGGCATGTTAATAATTCTTGGACGAGGTGAGTTAGATTATTGTGCGTTTTGCATTTTAAGAAAAAGAAAAGCAATCGTGGTTCGTCTGTCACTTAGATGTTGATGTTTTAAGAAAAAAATATTGGTTATATGGCAACACGGTATTACTGAAATGATCCAAATTAAATTTATTGGTTTTATTTATTGTTTATTTATTTAGGTAGTGTTTTATTTCCGTTGATGACCTATTTTATAAACCGTATGTTGCAAAGTGATATTTTACACTTATTTTAAAATTATAATGGGATCATTTTACAAGTTATTTATTTATTGTTTGTTTTGCGAGCATTATTTGAGTAAAAATAGGGTAATAAAGGAAATGACTTTAAACACTAAAGACTTTATCTTTAGCGTTTAGTCATTTCTTAGATTTAGACTTTGGACCTGTTTAAGGCAGCGCTTGCAAAATTGCTTTAAATACAATGTTGCTATAATTACGCTGTTTATAAAAAAAAACTTTTGGTTCTTAACCTTACATTTCTTCGTAAAAATACCACTTTTAAGCTTACGAACTCATCTGTTTAAAACATATGATTTAAATTTATTGCAAATCTATTGCAAATAAATGTTAGAGATACAAATTTAAACTTTTAAACACATTTTTACAGCAGGTTAAAGTTTTTGGGGACTTTGGAGTCATTTTGTTTTATTAGCTTAAATGGCAATACATATTCTCTTACTTTTTGTAAAAGAACTTCTGTTTGAAAACTATTGTAAACAATGTTTATTGTACACAACTCTTTTCTTTTGTCTTTATTTGTTACCTTGTCACACTGTTAGGTTTATGATTGGAGCGTCACTATAGTGAATAGTGACCGTTATTGCAAATTCCCTCCAACTCTTATTGGCAAAATCCTTTCCATGTTTCTACGAACTGTTTTAAGAAATTTGTGGATTTATTTGGCGCAATAAAATTCGCCGGCGGCGTCCCTTGTCTGGCCCCTAACGGTTTTTGTAGACACAACATTATGTTTCGCGCAGAAACAAACCGGACCTTTGTATTTAGGGTATTGTTCTTAATTTGCAACTCTTTTTCAACCTTACCCTACCCTTTTTTGCAACCCTTGAGTACCGTTTGTTGTCTATTTATGACGTCACGGGTAACGGACTGTCATAAAAGTAAAGTTATAGACTGAAAGAGAGGAATGCGAAATGTATTTGGGTAATTACCGTAGTGAAAAAATATTTTATTTTGGAATTTCTCGTTTGTAGTTCATAACAATAGGAGCAATGACTGATCAAGGATTTTGTATGTGTAACTAGCTTTCGCGCTCGCCCGATTAATAGAATTTAGCAGATTGAACAGGCATTAGTAGATCCCGTTATCTTGTCGTTTTGACGTCATAAGTAAGGGGGCAAAATTAGGCCAAATTTTCCTACAGTTTATAAGTCTGTAATGAAAATAAGCCATTATGGACTGTAGGGCTTTATTCGTAGGCTACGACGAGTGTGCCATTTTGCCCTATGCCTGCCTTATCGTGACGTATCAGTACGTATCAGTCATCATCATTGATCACATGTGGTGGTGTTTTCATTTCGAGTTAAATGATCCCGCAGATCATATTTACAACACTCGAATATATAATAGAGAAAACCAACACATATAAAAATTTGAACAGATAGACAAAAGATGCAGAAATGGTCATTGTCTGTTTTAAAGTTAATTTATAGTCCTCAGAACTATTTTTTCTGACGTCTTAAACGTATCTACAGAAATTTTCTGTACTAAATATCATCATCAGGTTATTTTTGTCTCCACTACAGGAGCACAACCCTCTCTCATCTGCCGGAGACAGGCGGAGGATTTGGCCTACACTCCCCGCGCTGGCCAGACGAGTTGGGGAGGCCTGATTGATGTTTTATAATGTATTCCCTTAGTCGCCTTGTACGACATCCACGGGAAGAGTTGGAGTGGTCCTATTCTACTCTACCGGAAACCACACGGCTAAATATATTTTGTTGTATTTAAATATCCACTTATTTCCAAACTAGGATTTCCCCCTGTATGATAGGATTTTGATATGTCCAAATTCACAAATATTACAAATTTTACAAAGTTGACTGTGGGATTCGAACCCATGAACTCTGGTGTCTAACGACCAAACCACTAGGTTAACTACGCGGTCATATATAAATGAGATGACTAAAATGAGACAGAAAAATAAACATCATTTGTCACTTAAATATCTCTAGCTTAGCTTCTGTACTTCAGTGTTGGAGTTCAATAAATAAGCAGTCGCCAACCCTCGCGACTGTTATGTCCTTCCAGACCAGGAATGCGGTATTTCAGATCAACCCGATAAAGACCGATGGACTCACGCGGCTTTGTGAAAAGATTCATTGCGAATTGACAACAGCCCTAGTCACAGTGGGGACTAGAGGTGTTAGGCTTGTATAGTACAGGAGCCTAGAGAGGTTAGATAGAACTACAGAACATTTAAAGAGGTTAGAAAGGGCATCAAGTGCAGTTTGTAACGAGACCGTTGTCGCCACTACATTCCCTCCATTTGTACTACGCGTGTCAGGGTACACAACTGCGCGTGTTTCGGTAAAAACTATGAGCGTTTGAACATAGTTGTGTGGCACGCGTCATCCGCCCACATCGCCGTCCTGACAATGTTCTGTGGTCAGAACGCCCTAGAGCGATGACTACTGGTTGCAGGAGCTATTGGAAAATTACAAACATTGCTACTTAAACGACCGTTGCGATTGCCTCGTTGGAGGCGAGCGCCGAAGATAGCGAGTTCGAATCCCGCTGGGGTTGGAAAACTTTGTACGATTTGTACAAGTTGGTCCGATCTGGGTGTTCAATTTGTGAATTATTCTGCTGTTGCCTATTATAATAATTATATTATAATATTTCAAATATACATATACACACACTTGTATATTAGACATAGATGTGAATTAGACAAATATAGAACAATTCAAATATTTCATACAGATCGATAAACTTGTAAAACTGTACGAAGTTTGTCCCTAGAGGGGAATCGAACATACGACCGCTGGCGCTCGAGTCTGTCGACCAATCCACTTGACCAACAAGGCGTATATGAGTTAAAATCGAGAGACAGTTGCAATGAAAATAATATTTTAACTTTGTCAAAAAATTAAACACCTTCATATAAGCCCAAAGAATTTATATTTTTCATTCCATAGTTGTTATAGAATACTATGGAGACTGACTTCTTTTTTTCTGCTAAGGAATGGAACTCCCTGCCAGCTTGGGTGTTTCCAGACAAGTACCATCTGGATATTTTTAAGGGAAGAGTGAATAGGCTTCTTTTGGGAAAGCGCGCTCCACCTTAGGCCTCATCATCACTTACCATCAGCTGAGATTGGGGTCAAGCGCAAACCCATAAAAAAAACCGAGCGGACGTGCAGATGGTTCTCTTACAACCGCCGTCGCCGTAGCTGCTAGAACGTTGCCCACATAAAATACCTCTGCTTACGCTACTTTTGAAGAATCTCATATCGTAGTACTGTAAATCTCAGGAGGAATGCAAATGATATTTTTGAAGTTCTTTTTTAATGATTGATCAGTCAATATTTCTGAAATAAATAAATCATTCCTAGGCTCCCGTACTATTATGTCCTTTTGCGCTTTGCGGTATACGCGGCGGCGCTCGAAACAAGCTCAGATGGTCAGATTAGATGTTCGTCGGTAAGCGATAGCAATTCTGCTGGTTTTGGAACAGGTTTGTGGATTATACAGGCCATGGTTCAATTTCGTAGGTATGTATATCAATGATTCCAACTGTGAGTGTGATTTATATAATGACAAATTCACACTAAGGTATTCTAATTATACCACTGGTGTCACTTTTGATAATAGTTAATTATTTTATGATTTTATTTTCTGTCCAGTATGTTGATTATATTGTTCAGCTGTTTACGAGTCTTTATGTTTGTCTGGGTTAACGTCACAACAAATTGTGATATCATTAGGTCTTTGTATGTTATAGATATTACCTGAAACACTATTTAAAAATTCACCTTTCGTGCTAAATATGAAAGGAAGAACTGTCTATATACACAAAATATTTCGTAAAATGTGTAAGATAGTGTAAAAGTTTACTGTATTTACTTATATGTTTATCAGTAGAGGTTCCTAAATACATATAACGGAAAGGTCATCCTTTTTTTTTTATCTAGACTGAAGTTTGAAATGTTAATTCCCTTACTAAGACTTTACGACCCTGCCGTGTCACTACCTTCTGTTTTAATAACTAAGCCAATAACTTCATCTGTATTTGTATTTCCATATCCTCTTTTAGCACGTAGTCAAACACTGGGGCCTGGAGGAAAAATAGAATGTGATTTCAAAGACTATTATCATGGCAATGTTTTTCAACATCGTTTACTTATCGTGCTTACATTAGATGCTTCATTAAGTTTATACGGAACCTTTATTTGTCCTTGATGAAGACATTCTCTTCTTCAAACACTCTGTTGGCGATTGATTGAGAGGCATTATTACGTCATCGTTAGAAATCTGCGTTTTTAATGTTAAGCTAGGTTTTACCTGCGACTACATTTGTTCCTAAAACTAGCAGAGATTCTTTTCAAATCTTTGGATTTACTAAAACCAAAACTTTAACAAAACCCGTTCAGTAATTTTATTGAAAATCTCATCATTCTTCTTTTACTCTTCGTTTTTATGGAAAAGTTTTGACTTATTATCGTTTCAATAATGTTTCATTTAATATATTTGATATTTGATCGAGTGTTTTGAGAATAACGATTAAGAGGTTGTATTGCGTCGCAATTAGTAATCGCGTTTCTATTTTCAAGCCTGCGTTTCGATCAGCACTTTGCGTTGCGGCATTGCATTAATATAAAACTAATTTGAATCCTGAGTTACTATATAAAAGACCTCATCATTTTAAGAATTGTACATCTTTGAGTTTACATGGCAAAATATAGACATTTTGCTTTGGTTTTAATATATTTTGTATGGAGTTCCACAACGATTGATTACTTTATATTTTGACAGGCAGCTATGAAAAATGAAATACAATGGTACTAAGACTTTAATACAACCCTTTAAATCTGTTCTTTTATCAGGACTAATTCGTGCCTGTTTCGCATGCATTAGCATTTCAAGCGGAGCATGTTGAATGGCGCTCGGGGCCGAGGCGTGCAATTACGCAAACAATATAATAGTAGTTGTCAGCCAGTGATGTCCAGCCGACTTGTTTATTGCTGCTACACGAGGGAAAAAATGCCCAGGATAACATTCTGCGCGATTATCGCGAATTGCTTTCGGATGTTGCTATGATTTTGAAGCGATGGGTATCACCTTTGACATTTGACGCGAGATGTAGGTAATCAGCTGCCGTTAGGAATATCCGAAAAGCACCACTTCAAAGGATAAATCCTAACTTCAGGTCTTCATGTCGCACATTCCATAATGTTTAAAGACGGCAGTCTTTAATCAGTACGTTCTGCCTGTCAAGTCCTATGGCGCAGAAACGTGGATACTGACGGTGGCCCTGATCAACAAGTTTCAAATTGCTCAGCGAGCTATGGAGAGAGCTATCCTCGGGGTTTATTTGAAGGATATGATTCGTAATGAGGAGATCCGACGAAGAACGAAGGTCATCGACATAGCCTAAAGGATTAGCAGGCTGAAGTGGCAGTGGGTGCGCCACATTTGCCGTAGAACTGACGGCTGTTGGGGCAGATGAGTTATGGAGTGGAGACCGCGGATCGGCACATGCGGGGTGGGGCGCCCAGCCTCCAGATGCACCGATGACATAAAATTTAAATTAAGGGGTGGACGATGCTGTGCAAGTGAGAGGTCCCCAACTCAGCGAAGTGCTGCACCCGGAAGGTGCCGCGCTGGTTTTCTACTGGGGCCTGGGCTGGGGTAGATAAGTAATACGCTAAGGGCACTGAAAGGCACATAAGGTCGAAAATACAGCTAACTGCGATCAGCCGCCATAGTAACTATTGTTCAGCTTATTAGCGTACCACTTCTTATTGGTGGCTGGGATAAAAATAGCCAAATCCAAAGGCATATGACAGACTCGTCAGGGGGTTAGTAAGAATCGATAGTACAGTAGAAAGTTTAAGTAACGAAAACTTATGTTCTATATTATTAATGAAAGTAACGCTAAGCATTGTGCATTGAAAGCCATAACTCGCGTCTTCTCTCCAATCTTCAAAAGCCTGGCGAAGCAACTTGGTTCCCACAATGATGAATCACCATCTGAGCGACTGTCATCTATCGAGATGTATGGCATCTAGTCTTTACATTCCGAGTTACATTTTTCTTAAGGCCGTTCTACAAACAGGTTCCGAATGCATTTCCATTTCCAAGGAGCCCGCCACAGTATCTATTCTAAGGGCTATTTTTGAATTTTAGCGTATCACGAAGACAAATCTCTCAACGGATCCTAGAACCGGCTTTCAACGGCTTCTTTATCCTTTCAACAAAGGACGTAATAACCATATCAAACGGCGTGTCCCTTTGCCGTGTTGCATACATATCGTCGAGACGCCTCTATAGTGTTTTAAAATGAGTAAAGAAATGCGTTTTGTTTCCGCCGAGGCGAGGCTTCCATACCTAATGTGTCTGCGGCGAACGGAACGTGAGTACATGATGTGTTCAAAAAGTATAGGAGCGGTAGACAACATTTTGCCTTTACATTTCCATGTAAGGCAGGAATTTATCTGGCCGATAGTACTTACTGGGTAGGTACTTACCTTTATTTGTTCCTCATTAGCGAAAAGTTACTGATATGTCTGTTTGTCAGGATGTTTAAATGTTAGACATTTTTTCTGAAATTATCTTCATGGTTTTAAAGTAATGTAACAAAATCGCACTTTCAATGATTACTTAGATATGCATGACAAGTATTTTACTGTTTGCAATAGTTCAAAGAAATTATTACATCAAAAGTAACCAACTTTTGTGTCTAATTCCAACTACAAGTCCATTAACACACCTAAATCATGTCCCAGTTTAGAAATGTTTTGACAATACCCTTAAAAGCTTAATTCTTGAAGGATTTACCGCATATCTTAGCAGCCATCAGATCGTAAAGCTAATGGCTTACTACGAACGGTTCATTATTTTGGAGTTGATAATATTTAAATGTCACATACACCAGGTAACGTCACGGGCGTGCCCCGCGCCGTACGTGAGCAGCATGAGAACCATACAGCTCGACCCCGCACATAATTTCATCTTTCGTCCATTATGCCTACTCTTTGTTATTAAAATAATCACAGCCGCCCTCCATCGTGCTCCAATCGAAACATTATGGGATATAAACAAAAGAAAGCAAGAGGAATTCAATGAAAAGCCATTATGTCGCCGTGGAGGGCACTCCACTGGGCCCTGTTGGGCCTGTTGTCTCAATATTTTTCTTCGTGGATGGAGTTGACGCGTCATTCACTCGCGCCGTTGAAAAACACCGCATGGAATTTTGAAGGGCCCTCGATAATGGCCGATATTTACGGCCTTTAGATAATGTTATTTAAACGGATGGGGATTTATTGGGAAACAAAATAAAAGAAATGTCACATTCACTTCGTGATTACAAATAGGTAGTTGGTAGATATGAGTGCACAGCACCATAAGAGGTTCGTAAGCTTAAAGAAACCAACTATAAGCTGCTTTTGCATTTCTGAGTCACGTCCTATTAATTTAGTGTATCAGGGTTCATTGTCAGACATAGGACTTTTCTAATGCGCACCAAATGACAGGGCAATTTAATTAAAACAAAACTAGAGTTTGAAATACCACTACAGGTATCATCATCATCAACATCATAGAGACAGCAATCATTTGATTAACTAACAAAGTGAAATATATTTTTCAAGTTTGTTTCTTGATCTTGAAGTCTGGTGCAGGGTCAGTCTGGGCTCTAACCCTTGAGGAATTTTGTCATCATTTCTGAGGCCATTGCAGTGATCCAGTTTGCACGAGACATTACTCTAAGTTTTTAGAGTGGTATACGTAACACACCTACATACAAACAGACAGAAAGTAGTTGATGCCCATCAAGTGTCTGCCATTTTGACATCCCGCCTGACTGACTGTCGCCTATATACCTGCAGCATTTACACATCAGTGTGAGGACTGTGTTAGAATTCCTCGTGACCCTCGTATGCTTATAAATACCCTGGCTCTGCTACCCTTCAAACCGTTATACAAAAATTCTGGCAATGTCATTTGGCCGTTGAAATAGGTAACAGGGTGGCGAAGTAAAATAAATTTTCCATAGTAATGATCTGTACATGTCACGTTGATGCTATCCTACCTAATACCACCTCAAGCTTAGAGCTCATGCTTACAGACTTATAGGCAGGAGTATTTGTTAAGGAAAGCCTATTATTTGAATCGATTCTGTATCGAGGGATTTAGATACACGTTGCGGTATTGTGATCCGAGGGCAGATCCGATAGTCGGCTAATGCGTTTACTGTCGGAACGTTTGTGTCGCTATTAGAAAAGTCGGACGACACTGTCGGATTATAGTTCTCTTGCAACTGACGCTGTGATAAGCTCAGTGGTATGCTTTGAAACTATTGAAAGGTTACTATTAATTCGATATGATCTTATGGATGTTGTTTTTGTGGCGATGGAAATCAAAAATTATATTTACAAATAACTTCTTTCTCTCTAGGGTTTGAGCAGATCACAATCACTGGATACTTTACTTAAACTCTATAAGCTTGATATACATATTTAAAATTATGAAGATAATTGGATTTGTTACAATATTTTTTAGATAGATAATATTTTTTATGTAATATGTACTCGTATGATAAATTATAGTTGTGAATTGTTATAGGATGATTTGTACTAAATGCTTAGAAATAAATACTCAATATTTTGCATTTCAGAAACCTTTGTGTTTTGTTGAAATCAAGAGGAATTAAAATTATTTAGTTTTATCATCATCCAGTAAAGAAATGCTACTAACTGTTGATAAACAATAAGCGTCTAAAAACAAGAAATTGAAATATCATTTTTTAAATAAAATAAACTTCTAAACTATTGAACTTCTGACCGGTCCATCCCAATAGTACATTAACAGGACAGTAAAAACTGGCGCAGTGACTGAATATTATTGCTAATGTATTACCAATATCTAGACTTTGACTCGCGACTACATTAAAATAGGTGTTTTATTTTACTTCTCAAATACCTCCATATAAACATCATCTCCTATAAAGAATAATAGCGTAATAAAATGTTAAATGTATTCACATTTCAAGCTCGGATTTAAATGGAATGGTCATGTTTAGGAACTAATAAGAAAATATTGTGCCCGACAAAAATGCCGTTCGTTCTTTAGGAAGAATGCTTTGTGGCGAGCTGAATCGTAAATTGGAGACGAAACTATTTCAGATGGTATCGTGTGGGCAATTTAGTCTTTGCCTGAATGTTTTATGGGATTTTTGTGTTTGAAATTTTCGTTGGATCAATATATTTATGAGCGTTTATGAGAAAAGGTTGATCTTTAGCTTATAGTCTCCCCAGTCTCCACGTTAAATCATAAATAATGCCACCTCTATCTATATAAAAGAAAATACCCCACTGATTGCTTGACCGATTGATCCATCGGTCTAGAAAAATGAAATGTTACACAGGTTGCTCAAATGACGTAAGAAATCACTAAGGCAGACTAAGCAAGCTTTAGTGGCAGTGGACGGGCCAATCTGTTGCAAAGCCGATGGTCGTTGGGACAGACGAGTTCTGGAGTGGAGACCGCGGATCGTCACGCGCAGAGTGGGACGCCCCCTGGCAGATGGACCAACGACCTGAAGAAGGTGGCCAGAAGCGGCTGGATGCGGAGGACGGAGGACCGGGTATGGAGGCGTTAATTGGGAAATGCCTATGTCCAGCACTGGACGTCTAAGGGCTGATATTTATGAGTCACACACTTGTCTTCATCCCAAAGTAGGATTATCTGTTACCACAAAAAAACAGGATACACACAGATTCAATGAGTTCTTTTATCTTCAGTTGGAATCGAACCTACGAACTCAGGAGCTTAAGGCTGAGGTCCTAACCACTAAACCTACGAGGGTCAAAATGTTTGATATTGATTATATACAATAGAGGTATTTGTTTAGGATACAAACAGTAGAGATTCATTGTTATTAGATTACTGAGTCATCATTGCGAAAGCTTCTAAACTCCAATAGCTAGTTCCTAGTAGCAAAGACATTGCTGTTAAATGTTTGCAACTACAACCCTTTGTGTAGTAAAACAATAGAGATTTAACTGGCATTTGTTTACGGCCTTGCAAAATGATGTTGCAAACTCGCGTAGAAAAGCTTCAAGCAATAAAAGAGTTGCCAGTTATTTTTACTGTTATTGCCTTATTTATTAGTAGGATAGAATGTCGCGGAAATACACTGATTACTTGTAAATCATAAAAATGTTTTTGCCAAAACGAGCCGATGATTTGACAAATTCAAATTCAAAAAACTTTATTGCGATACACAGGTGTTAGAGGTGGCACTATATTTGTATAATGGGCTCTGTGATCTGCCTTGGAGCATGCAATAATTATTATTATTTCTAGTGTACATAACGCTGAAAATCTTTTTCATCTAATCATTAAAATTTATTATTGATAAAATTCATTATAAATATATTAGGTAATTTTCTCATCATTCCCACACATACAAGTCAGTAAATATGTATTAAGAACTCGAAGATAGAGTGAAATAATATGGGAGAAAACAGCTTTTACTTAAATTAATTCATTTTATTTTATTTTTGATTAATTTATCAAATCGAATTAATTTATTGTGTCGCTATTTTAAATTAAAGCCCATTGATTTAACTATATATTTTGACCTGTAAAATTATGTTATCAATTAAAATTAAATTTTCAAATGGTCTACAGCGAATAATAAATATCTTTAATTTATAAAAGAAGGATTTCCACTTTGAACGTATTTACGAATTATGTACGTACAAACAGCTGTTTTAAATAAAATCTTTTTTCTAAAGTCACTCAACAGTGATTTTAGAAAAAGATTTTATGTAACAGAGCTGTTTATAAGTACATATAAGCGGATGTCTTTTCCCAGCGGAAAAGACATCCGCTTTCTTTTCCACTCATTTATATCAATGGGCAAAATTTCAGATCTTAACAAATTATTTCACTGATTTAATGTTTAACTTGAAAGTATTTTACTTTGTGATAACAATGAGTAGACTGACTGTGGACAACACCGCTGGTCGAATGAATACTTAGTACAAGTCTATACGTGTTACTATCAAACCATGTTATTTGTTAAAACCTATCCTGTCATTGTTCGTAACCTCATATTTTCAATTCAATGCCATGCGGTGTCTAATCTCTATACTTTAGCATCGCTAGCTCTGCGATATCTGAAGTTTCGATCGCGACTTGTCAAACAAAGCTCTTAGCATTACTCGTACCGACATACTTTACATACGTATACTATGCTGTGCCTCTACAACTACCTACATACTGTATGTAATATGTATTCCTATTGTTATCTTACTTCTCACTTCACTGTCAATACTACAATTCGAATAGTTTAGAAGAATACAGAAGTGAATTATCCTATCCTTGTTTAATTCTCATAGACAGGAGATGATTGTAGTTTCGAATAGATGTGTATTAATTATTCATTGGGAAATTATAGGTAGGCTACTTAAAATAATGACTTGACTTGAATTGAATGACTTGAATAATGCTATTAAATAGAAGTTTGTTTAATTAGCACCCTTATTCATTTGTATATTCGTTACGCTTGATGAATAAGTCTTCATGCTGTTACTGAAAGCGGCGCTGGAGAGAAAAGCAGCACGGCGTCATATACTGTTGTTTTAAGCGTGGTTCACAAAGGAAATTCCAAGATTCTGTGATATAAGCACTAATTAAGTGCGATTTTACCTGTTAAATGAATTTAACTTATTATATACTAGGTATTCTTAATTGCCATGTGTAAGTATTTGTCAGCAGCTAGCAAAAGGCATTGTAGATAAATTTTATACAATAATAATATTGCTACAAGATCCACAATCGTGCACTCTGTAATTAAATAAACCAGTTTTAATTCTAAAGAGGAAATAACTAATCTTCAAAAACTGTCTCGACATTAGGTCTTAAATCAATATAATTATAACCGTTAGTTTAAAGTTGATTTTGCTATCCTGGCGACTATGCGGCGTTTTTCTTCTAACATTCCTTACAATGTTATACCTTACCGCAGAATCGCCTGAGGCTACTAAATGCTACTATAGACATAAAATGTAATGGTTTTTGTGTCTTTACTCCATTCAATCCGCTCCATACAAAACTGAGCTTTAAAGAGGTTGGAAAAGTTTGATTTCCGATGTTAAAGAACTAAGTCGAATTTGTTAGGACGAGTTTACACAGGACCCCAAGTGCAACGCCGGGGCAAACATAAGGCTTTGTGCTCACGGAAGGGGTAAATATTGACCCTTTACTTCGGGGAAAAATGCGTTTTGAAAACATGCCGAGCCGCTGTGTACTGATTTCGTTATTCGAGTTAGAGTCGGGTGGCGTTGAATGCGAGCGGCTTTTGTACCCGCTCTATTATAATTTGTTGTTTAAATTTGGTCTGGGGTTTGATAGAAGCCGACGTCGGCATTTGATACAGAATTGATGACTTACAAGTTGATTTTAGGAGCAATAAAGTTTCATGTTTGTTTAAAACAGAAGTCTAATAGTTTCTACCGATTTGGTAGTTACCTCAGTATTTAGTAGAATACTTTTTGAAGGGTATGCGTAATAACTTCCATCACCTGACTACGAAGCATAATAAAGTCACTCTTATTTACTTATTCTGTTATACAAACTGCTGAAGAATGCAGTGCTTGAAGATTTTCTGCTATACTTTGTCAGGCCATCGGTCCATGGCGGGAGGTCATCTCACGCTGCCCTTGTTGGTATATGGCCTTTCCTCTCCTGAACCCTTCTGCCAAAGTTTTTGGTTAGCTTACTGATCACAGAAATCCTATCAAGATGAGAGTCGTTCCTTGTCTAATCTTCTCATTTCGAATATTTTAGTAAGTACATATCTAATAAATAAAAACGTTAACTTCGTGTGTCTTTACATTGAAAATGTCTGAAAACAATTGGGGGTATAAGGATAAGTAATAGAAAACTCCAAAAATGATCTTAATCATTTTTGGATTTTTTGTATGTTTGTGCTCGCATCACGTAAAAACTACTATACTAATTCTGATGGAGTTTTCAGAGGGCTTAACTTGTAGTATCATTTAGTCTTTTTTTTATGGTAATCGGATCGCTCAATCTGTAGTTATGCGAATATGTACATACATACATAATGCTCACGCATTGGACCCAGCGGGGTAGGCAGAGACGATGGATCTGGATGGATGGATGGATGAATATGTAGTTTTCGAAAACTGTCATACACTGCATTAGTATACAACAAGAGGTGTAATGCTCTACGAAATTCGCAATGCAATGAGTGAGAACTATATTTTGGAGATAGGTAAAAGCGGAGGTGGAGTTCATGGAAGTACAGGGGAAAAGTAAAAGGGTAGTAGAAGAGAGGGGAGGAGAGATAAGACAGGGGTGAAGAGGGGTGAGGGAAGTGGAAAGTGTAGGGATAAGGGGAGAGAGGGAGGTGGGGGAGCCACGTATTTCAGTGATCTGCGTGTACGAAGTCGCGGGCACAGCTGGATATGTATATTAAAATAATGATCCTACTTTAGCTATACTTATAAATAAGGCTGTAATTTATTTCTGTTATGTAAAATGAATTATAAAATGCAAACTTTATGATAGCTTTATATAAAGCTATGAGGAGCGAGTATAGTGCACCACACCGGCTCATCTTTAGATGAGTAGTAACTGTTACCACAATAGTGTTACTAGCGTGGCCTACCGTACCTTCTGTCCGGCCGTTGTATCTTCCACCCTGCATAAACATGCTAAATGGTTGAATTGTTTCCTATGCGTAGTAGAGCTACCACAATTCACTGAGAAACAAATATTACAAATACAACCAGCTTATTCTTTTAAAAGAATTAAAGAAATTAGTAGTTAGCTTTTATCCCAAGGAACTTCTCCGTGGATTTTTAGTAACTCACAGGCAAAGATTTGATATCATACGTAGATCTATTAAAAGTGTACAAATACAGCATTTTTTGTCAGCGGTTAAAGGAGAGAGCGAGAGACCGACACAAATGGAGAAGATAAGGCTGCAGTGACAGGGGTCGACCTTTTAGTTAAAAAGAAAAGTAATCTATGTTATTTCCTGGTTCATGCATATGAACTGGAGGTGTGTAAAAGCTACAAACAAAGAAACATTGCAACCAATGTCAGGTTAATTTTAATCCTTAGCAATAATATTGGTTGAACTGTTTGAATGAATTTTATCTTCTAAGGTAAAAAAGTGCCGAGGGCTTCCTGGCTTAGAATAGGGTCACCCGTGGATGTCGTTAAGGCGATTAAGAGATTGCACCAAGGACAGGCAGCAGCGTTATCCGGGGTAAGATCCAAAAGATCATTACTGCGATCACCAATCCGCCTGACAAGCGTGGTGATAACAGGAAATACCCCAATAGACAGACTATAAAAATTGGCATTATATTGGGGAGGCTTATAATACGTATTTCGCCTGGTGATGAAGGAAACTTAGATAATTTCAAGTATTACTTGCTTCGTTAGCCGATAAATTCAAATCAGTCTAATAAAAGATGTGTTTAAGTAAAACTTGGTCGATGTATCAGAAATATTTCCAAGACTTAGGACTGTGGAAGGCCATAACTACTGATATTACACAAGTAACTATAAATAATGGAAATCGAGTAACAAAGGTATAAGTAAAATTATCAATATAACAAGAATTCTGCATAAAATCAGAGTGTGGCCATCCTACTTACACAAAGACTTGAGCTGAAGCAATATCCCAGTCATAAAGCCGGTCAACCACTGGGAAATAAAACGACTAGACTCCCATTCACACTTGTCTACTAAAATATTTATCTTCTATACAACACTCGCGACATTTATATTGTGGTGTTAGTAGAAAGAATACAATGTGCTACCAAAGAATGAAAACATCGTAACATAAAATGGTGGCATAAATTCCTACTAATCCGTAAGATTATCTACTTCTTTACGAAAATACTGGGCTCGATTCTGAATGCACAAAGTTAACATTTTAAAGTACTAAAATTGTTTCTATGCTTGTCACACAGTATGATGACGATCAGGAAAAATTAATTTTGAGTGCCGTCACATTTTAAATGTGTGTCTTCAAAATCGAGCTTATTGTATGGATAAAAAGCGAAAACTATTCGGATTCCTCGATCATATTGTTAGTTCAGTTCAATGTTATAATTGTCCTACCCTTGTTTAATTTCTATAGCACAGGAGAAAATCTAGTTTGGGATTAGACAAGTGTATGTATATGTGCGATATTTATTATTATTATTACTTTAGTCTCCGTCTTTAGCAGCATGGAAATTAACTGAAAATCCTTTTAAGGTGCAACTTTTGTGGTAGGCATTAAATAATTGCTTCGCTGTTTCTGACGTGAATAGGCAATTTGCAAAAAATAACTTGATCTATATATCAAAGACACAAGAATATTAATGCAGTGTTAACAGAATTCTGGCCCAGGGTATCGGATTTCCGTGGAGTCAAACACTCAGTAACATGATAAATTAGAGCAGACACTTATTGATTCATTTGCATAGACACATTTCAAAACAACCATCCCAGAAACAAATTTATACACAGAATTTCAACTGATATATGAAACCGATAACTGCCATAAAATCTTAGAGTTACACCTTTAAACGGTATTAAAAGGAATCACATCATTAAATCCAGTGAATGAAGATATAAATTTGTTTGATTTTTCATTTAAACATAAATTTTATTTGCGTAAATGTCGGCGAGGAGTTGAATTGGTAAATTTTATATTGTCATTTCGTTTTTATGTTGTACTTTAAACACTCGATCGATCGTACGTGTCAGCAAGCAATAAATTCCATTCGATTTAAACTTCTTTTTAAAATATTTTATGGAGGCTAGCAAGCATTTGAATTGTTACCATGAAGGTAGAAACTTTTTGGTGGGCGTCTCCGTTTATGGGGCGCGAAATCATTTTTCCCTTCAAGCTGTTCCTGTGCGATCGACATGATTTTTACTAGCTGAGCTATTTGTATTGTTAATTAAACTTTTTTTATTTTTAGATTTTTAATCGTGTTAGAAAATCTCTTTTATTCATCCCTAACTTTTTGTCTAGTAGGAATAAGTATTGCTTACAAAACCAATTTCTTAATATTGTGAGAAAGTATTTACGTATTTTCTTACGTATTATTCAGTTAACATCCAAAGCACAGCTGTAGTTTACTAAGTTTAATCTTAAAGCTAAAAAATACTTTAAACCGTTCCATTTTTAGTTGAGTTACAAATAAAGCGATTCCGCGATGTTCTCTTCAATCCAAAAAGCAATATGTTAAGGGCAGTATTCACTTTGAAGATAAATTTACAAATGACCGCGGCGCCGCGCGGTGACAGCGGGCGCGATGCGCAGACGCATTGTCGCAGCTGTTGGGTCGTTAGCGGCTAAATATAATGACGATATGTAGGGAAATCGGATGAAAATGTCAACTTTAAACAAATATCACGTATATTTTACTTAATCCTGTTATCTACACTACTTAAAAATCGTTTAACCAAAAGCATAGAAGGACTTAAGTAATAGTTGTAAAGGTATTTTAATTTGACCATATAAGTACGAGTATGTACATAGGAGTAAACTGAAAATATATATATACTAGGCATCCTTATACCATATGGCATACCCCATCTAAAGGCACAACGTTAGATTAAAGCAGCGCTAAAATTATTGCTATCCCTTTCATACATCATATATCTTCATATACGAAACTAATTTAAGCACTGTAAAATTTTAAATGTGTGCATTCAGAATCAGGCCTACTATTATACTAGGCTGTGTGAAAGGGATAGCAACAATTTTAGCCTATATAGGACCGATACTCAATCACACACTTGTCTGTTTCAAAATATGCCCTACACTTTGGGAATTAGACAAGAGCAGGACACATGCACAAATATAACATTCATACCAGAACCAACTGTATACAAATTGTACAAAGTTGCCTGTCCCTGGTGAAACCCACAACCTTTGGCACTCGAATCCAATTCCCAAGCCGCTAGCTCAACGAAGCGGTCAAGTTTTCTTTATACCTAGCTGAAGTTTTTCATGTTTACTTTCGGGTTTGTATAATTTTTATTCGACCCTACGTTATGATGGAGCGTAGATATAGTTGTTTTGTTGCTATTAGTATTCAGACATTGTAGAATTTTTATGATGTAAAAGAATGTCCACTTAATAGGCCATGTTCTGCTGTTTATAGCATAATAAATAATTTTATAATGACATAATTTTATCCTAGTTTTTAAACAACAGCTCTTATTTCCTATACTCCCAACAATAGAGATTAAATAAGTAAATAATTTTTATATCAGAAAAAGTAGAATTATGCACGATTTTACATACGATAATCTTTAATGATGTTTGGAATGTAATATAAAATAATGTCCTCACAGAGGACATCACCCAACATCCTACAAAATGACCATAAAGACATTTTTCTCTATGACAGCGGGCACTGACTGGATTTTTAAATGAGATGACAAGGTTTATTCGGGATGCATTCTTAGTTATGTTAGAGTATTCGCTACCGAATATAGAATAAATGGAAAATTATAGTCCGAATTAAAAATTTACAGGACGATTAAATTAGATTTACAGGACGATAAGGAAATTTATTTTAAAGTTAGGTAATAGGCTAATAATATGATACGTTGGTAGTTATAAAATGCTTACATATTACACGTCGTTTATAGGTTTGAATATATATTACATTGTTAATAGTTTCAGACCGACACTAAACCATGCGATTTATTGTTAGTGCCTCACTTGTTCTATATGGACACTTACGACATCGTCTTCAAATTGTATATGTGTCTATAATAATGCTATATTATTTATCTATTGGCAAATTGCGCAAATCGATCAGGAAAGGGGTTATTTAAATATATTTAAATATTCCGTTTAACTTTAACTTTTATTATGATTGGCTATCGTATCGAAATTTGCGGCTAGTGGAAATAGTGTATGAGGCAGTTCGGTTCGCAAAATTGAATACAGACAGGTTGAACTTTAAAATGGTACCTATGTAATATTATAGGAACCATTATATTATTATTACACAGGTACTTTTAAACATTTATTTTAACTACAGAGACAAATTTTGACAATTGTTTGCCTGCAGTGGATAAGTACAACTGAGTTCACGATTTTTAGGCATTGTGTACTTAGCAGTAAATCAGTTTAAGAGTAAGTAAAATGGTTCCTTTGAAATATCATTTTCATTCATATTTTTATTAATTCATCTTTTATAAGTAAAGTGCCACAGTTCAATTTCTTTGTCTGCATCCGGATTACGGATCTTAGGATCATCATTTAGGTCTTAACCTTGATATGGTATCAAATATGATTGCTTAAATGAGGATAATGTAAGTACACGCGTAGAAGCTGGTAGCGATAGTAAGTATATTTCTCATGAATAAAAAACTGTCTGTCGACAGGCGAGTTGAGTTGACAGTCGGGGCAGAGCAGGATAATGATCACGAATTTACAATTCAACTCCTTCCATTTGCCTGTTGTTTTAAATTTCAACTTAAACAATATTGAAATGAATATCAAACTGAAGTTTTCGTAAGTGAATTACATTACTTAGCCTTTTGTTATTTTACTTTGTTTACTTAAATGATTTCTCGGTATCTTTTAAGGTTAATAAAAACAGGTATATATTTGGAATTCACATTTCTGTGTACTCCTATCTCATTGAATTTTGATGTATTTTGTGTTCTAGATAGCTATTAGTATGTAGATAGATCCAAGCGGTCAAACTCGGTAATTTGTTATTAGCGGGGATCGGAGTTAGATAGTTTCATTTACGTACGTGAGACGAAATATTTATGTCAATATGGATATTCGGGTATTTTTTCCGAGATTTATTTAAAATGTTGTCATTCATTTATGTATAAATTCGCATAGTAATATACCTACATATGGACATTCCACATCTCTCATTTAATCCAACTAATATTATAAATGCGACAGGTCGGATGTTTGTTACTCAATCACGCTTCAACTACTGGACGGATCGGGATGAAACTTGGCGCCCATATAGCTTAGGTCTTGGAATAGGACATGGAATATACATAATAATTTGTAATGTTAAGTTGTCCACGCGGACGAAGTCGCAGGCAACAGCTAGTAATCTATAATTCTTCTACCTCCCGCTTACCAGTAACATAAACAACAAATAATATGAAATTATCTTTTATTAATTGGATAATGGGCCCGATTCTGAAGGCACACATTTAAAATTTGACAGCGCTAAAATTGGTTTCGTCTTTATCTTCATAATACTGTGTGACAAAGATAGCAACAGTTTTAATGCTCTCAAATTTTAACGTTGTGCCTTCAGAATTGAGCCCATTATATACTTTTTAATTATTACTATTAAGAGTCCCGGTAATTTCATTAAAAAGGGGATTAAAATCCCGTGAAAAGGAATATCCATATTGTCTTCCGTGCGATATTGTTATCGCAAGTACATCATCATCATCATCAGCCCGAAAGAGTCCACTGTTGGACATAGGCCTCTCCCAAGGTGCGCCACTGAACCCGATCCTCGGTTCTTCTCATCCAGTTACTGCCAGCCGCCTTGCGCAGATCGTCGCTCCATCTAGCCAGGGGGCGTCCCACACTACGTTTGCCTAGTCGCGGTCTCCACTCGAGAACTCGTTTACCCCAGCGGTAATCGGTTCTCCGACAGATGTGACCAGCCCACTGCCACTTCAGCGTACTAACTTTTTGAGCTATGTCGAAGACTTTAGTTCTCTGGCGGATCACCTTGTTTCGGATCCTGTCCCTTAAAGAAACTCCGAGCATAGCTCTTTCCATAGCCCGCTGAGCGACCTTGAGTTTTCGAACTAGTCCCACTGTCAGTGTCCACCTTTCGGCGCCGTAGGTCGTTACGGGTAGGACGCACTGGTTGAAGACTTTTGTCTTCAGGCACTGTGGTATACACGACGAGAAGATATGACGTAACTTCCCAAATGCTGCCCAGCCTAGCCTAATCCTCCTGTCGGCTTCCTTCTCGAAGTTGTTTTTGCCAAGTTGCAGAGTTTGCCCGAGGTAGACATACTCGTGAACAACTTCGAGTGCCTTACCATCGACTATGGTCGGTCCCGGAGCAGCGTGATCATTGAACATGACGTTAGTCTTGTCCAAGTTCATTCCGAGACCGACACGTTGAGATGCAGCGTTGAGGCTGTCCAGCATTTCCTGAAGGTCCTGCAGCGATTCTGCCATGATGACGATATCATCGGCAAAGCGTAGATGGGAGATGTACTCGCCGTTTATGTTTATGCCCTGTCCGTTCCAGTCCAGCGTCTTGAACACATCTTCCAATGCATTTGTGAACAATTTTGGGGATATGACGTCACCCTGTCTCACTCCTCTGTGCAATTGGATAGGTTGTGTTTGGTGGTTTTGTACTTGGACTGACATTGTCGCGGCGTCATACAGACATCTCAATACTTCGATGTACCGCCAGTCTACTTGGCATCGCTGCAAGGACTCCAGAACAGCCCAGGTCTCGACGGAGTCAAATGCTTTCTTATAGTCCACGAATGCGAGACATAGGGGCTGATTATACTCTTCAGTCTTCTGTATAATCTGCCTCACCGTGTGCATGTGGTCTATGGTGCCATATCCTCCTCGAAACCCGGCCTGCTCCGGTGGCTGGAAGTCGTCAAATCTTCTTGCGAGACGATTTGTAATGACTCTCGAAAACAGCTTATAGACGTGGCTCAGGAGCGAGATGGGCCGATAATTTTTAAGTAGGGTTTTGTCTCCTTTTTTGAAGAACAAAACGACAATGCTCCTGTTCCACGCCCTCGGGGTACTCCCTGTATGAATAACGGAGTTAAAGAGCCTCTGTAGCTCCTTGAGTACAGGTATACCTCCTGCTTTCAGAAGCTCTGAAGTAACTCCATCTTCTCCAGGGGCTTTCCCATTTCTGAGCTGTTTGAGAGCCATCCCAATTTCGTCCAGACTGACTTCTGGCAGTTCGTCGGTATAGCGGCGGGTTAACGTGGCTCTGGCATCAGTCACTTGGGGCTCTGGTTGCGAGACATGCGAAGCGTACAATCGGCCATAGAAGTCTCTAATCTCAGCGAGTAGCTCTGGCTTAGAGGTGACGGTTCTACCACTCGAGGTCTTAAGTTTCATCAGGTGGCTTCTCTGTAGTTGCTGAACGAATACTTTTGACCCCCTGTTCTGCTCAATGGCCTCTTTAATGAGGCGCGTATTGTAGCGTCGGAGGTCAATTCGTATTCGTTTGCGAATAGTTTTATTGAGCGCCTGTTGTTCTGACGATGTGGCCTGTGAATTTTCTCGTCTTTTCCTCATGAGTTCCAGAGTCTCGTCCGAGAGTTTCGACTTCTTACCCGTACGCTGTTGTCGGCAAAACCTGTTGCCCTCATCCCTCATGATTTTCACCACGTTATCGAGAGCCTCATCAACATCGTCGATTGTAGTTTCCAGAGCAGCGAATCGATTTTGTAGTTCCAGTTGAAACTTTTCGGAGCCAGCTACGGTCTGGTGCCGAGTAGGTCGGAGCGTAGACTTCATAAGACGGTTTCTCTCCAGCTTATAGTCGATATTCAGAGTGCCTCTGACTAATCGGTGATCGCTACCAGTGTTGAACTTATTGATCACTGTGACATCTCTGAATATATGCTTCTTGTCCGTCATGATGAAGTCAATCTCATTTCTTGTCCTATCGTCGGGGCTTTTCCAAGTCCACTTTCTCTGGGGCTTTTTCTTGAAGAAAGAGTTCATCAAGAATAGCCCCTCCGACTCCAGAAAGTTGACCAGCATTTGGCCCCGGTGATTTCTGCGTCCTAAGCCGTGTGGTCCTACCTTCGATTCGCTGCAAGTTTGTACTCCTACTTTGGCGTTGAAGTTCCCCATAACAACATTGAAGTGGGCCTTGGTGGTGTTATTCAAGGCCTTGGCTATGTCTTCATACACTGCCTGAACTTCATCATCTGAGTGTGTCGAAGTCGGTGCGTAAACTTGCACAACCTTGAGGGAGTACCCCTTGGTAAGCTGAACAACAAGATACGCTACCCTTGTCGACACACTTGAGATTTCTACAATGTTGTCAGTGAGGGTCTTATTGATGAGGAACCCGACACCGCCCTGGGAAAGGTTGTCTCCCTCTCGATAATAGAGTAGATGACCTGATTCTAGGGTTATCGTGTCCTCTCCCTCTCTTCGGGCTTCGCATAACCCCAAAATGTGCCATCGTATTTTCTCTAACTCTACTTCGAGTTCAGCAATGTGCTCGTCCAGCCTGAGAGTTCGTCCGTTATACGTCGCCAGGGTCAGTTGTTTTTGGTAGCCTACCGTAACCCGGGGATTCTTAGCACCCCCTGCCCTACCGTAACCGTGACCGCTACCTTGGTCAGGAATGGTAGGGCGGCCGGGAACTGGGGGTCGTATTTGTCGTATAACGTTGGCGCTATTCATGGGGGGGGAGGAAATGCCCTAATCGCCACGCTGGGCAGGCGGGTTGGCGATCGCAGTGTCAGGCGTGTCGCGCAGGTAACGCTGCTGCCCGTCACCGGCCTGCTGCATTTAAGCCTGACCATACTTTTGTAGATGGTTATACCGCCATCTATCGGTCGTCAGAGCCTCGTTTGTTCCTCAGCAGGGTGTACCACGTGCAGGTGAGGTTGACAGTTGGAGTGGTTAACTGGTTTTCCACCCCCTTACACCCCAAGTACACATCGCAAGTACATACATGCCGCTATCTTATTCCGATCACTTGTCACTAGCCTCATAGTTTAATTTAAAAGTTGACGACTAAAGAACTTAAGTTGTTGCGTAACCTTTAATAAATTCGACATTTTTAAACAGTCAAGTGCCGTTCTACGCTCATTAATTTCGTAGTCATTTATGCATGTAGAGTTGATCTAAAGTCGGGCGGCCATCCTCGATGCTCTTTAATGAATTTTTAACAAAAACTTAATTAAAAATCGTATCTCGCATGTTCGAAGGAAATGAACTCATTCTTCGGACCTCAGAACCGCTGACTGACAAGAGACTGACGGGCCCGTCATTATACAGACCGTCCAATTTACCATGACCTTCCCATACCCAAAATCCCATGGACGAAATTATTAAGATATGCAAAGTCAAGGATTGGTTACAGCTCAACGTAAACTGGTCTTATTGTGTGTTTTCGAAATTTCATAGTTGACGGAACGCTTCGTAAATACTTATTACCTAATTATTAATTATTGTCTCATCGTACGTTAATTTCGGCTCCGTTAATAAACGTATAGTGGATGTTCTGACAAGCGTGTCGGAGTGGCCTAATTGCAGTTGTCAATTCATAATCGCTTTTCGCGATCGACGAACTTTGATTGGACACGCACTTCAAATCAGACGGCTAAAGCAATATTCTCGTATTAGCGGACTTACTGACAAATTGCTGATGACGCTGTAAGTACAGATAGATCGTAGTTTATAGATTGTTTAATTCACGATGGCCCGCCCCACTCCTTCTATAAATCGCTTACATTTCATTGTATGCGTTATATTGTTACTGTGTTAACTCTTATTATCAATATGTGCATGCGTACGTCAATGTACATTAAGATACTGCGTCCCGCACTCACCCCTCCCGAGCGGCGCGTGCTTTCGTAAATTATAAGGTCTATTGCTTAGATGAGAGATTTCATTTTCGATTTTTTAATGTTTTTATTTAGGGATTCAGTTCAGATTTAATAGAGATTATGCTATTATAATTAGGATTATCCCTTTTTTATATGCTCGACGTGGCTACACAATAGGCGATTCTAGTTGAATCCAAAGGACGTGTCGTCTTTGCTGCCGAGACTAAAAGAAATTGGTGAATTTGCTGGAACTCACTTGGACAATGAGCCGAAGAAGACAAGAAATTCAGCTATGATGCGCTTACCTTGGTATAATTTTTTTTTCACGCCATCCCAGGATTTAATTTAAAATACATGCAAATAGGTACTTACCTAAGATATTTACATCGTCTCTTCAGCGTTATTCAGTTAGGGTTATTTACACTACAATACTAGGTTCTTAGTCCCTATCTGGTGCATGGTGCAAGTTAATGCTTCATCATCATCATCAGCCTGCAAGAGTGGTGAATTCATAGATGCCTAACCTAGGAAATATACTTGAATATAAGGAGAGTATGTAATATAGTAACTTTTAGACTTAAGGCGTATGAGAGAATCGTGTAGATGCTCCCAATGGGCCTAACATAAGAAACACAATGGACAGAAGTTAATAAATCGAAAAACTTATTCGTCTATTGTACTCAAATCATTTGAAGAATGCGCTTGCGGCGTTTTTTTTCTCGCAAAAAGCGTAAAAAGTCTCAGGCACGGGTATGAAGACGCTGGCTTCAACAAAACCAACACAGGGCGGCCACAAATTGGCGGTTCAGAGAGACGGGCACGTCGTGACTGCGCCGGCGCGCCGCGGGCGCGCACTCCACGCACGGTGATGACCGGAGCGAGCGGAGCCAGTCGGAGTGCAGTCAAATACAGCTTAAACGGCCTGCAATTCACAAATGAACCAGACAAATATACATAAGTAGTAGAATTTGATTCTGGATGTAATTGTTCATGTTACCTAGTTTAGCCTACATAACTATATTCAACTTATACAGATAACCTTCTTCTTTTCCTTTCTTGTATGACTTATATATTTACGAGACAGGGGTATGTCTGTATGAAAGACAAGTGAAAGAAATAGGCAAGTACAATGTAAAATGAATAATTTAATAGCCTCTAATATAAAATAGCAAAAGTCGAAGATTAATATTAGTAGTTAAAAGTTGTCGTTAGGTTATATTTCAACTTGCTACTGCTTGTAATATTGTATCTACAAAGATATATTATATAATACATAGCTTATATAGTAAGGTATAAGGACAAAAATGTCCCTGAACAATTTTTCTGGCATAATATCTTCTACCCAAAGGTTGTATGGAAGAAATCGCATAAGCGATAAGACCGCCTAAATTGTACTATTTGTAACTTTTTATAACGTATTTGTTTGCGCAAAAAAGTGTATTGTATTAATATAAAATACAATACAAGTAAGTATTTTATACTGTCAATAAAAATTTAAATGTGCAAATGTAATGTGCTTTAAATGTATCGCCAATCTGCACTCAACAAGCGAGCAGCCTTACAAATCCAGTACGATTATTTGCTCAGTAATGGTAGAAATCCATTAAACAAGCTTCTTTGGTGATTGAACAACGTGTACCAACGAGCACAACGACATTGCTATTACAATGGATTTTTCAATTGCATTCAGATTTGTGCAGCCATTAGATGGGGAATTTAAAAATGGTCTTTTGTTTTTGTACCTGACTACGTTATGAACAGGTACTGCGAAAAGATAATCTATCTTCCATAAACAAAAGATTCTAATCAGTGTCTTTAATGTCAGAAGTGTGGACACTAACAGTTGACTTAAGCCACAGTTTAAAGTTTCTTCTGGAGTTGAGGAGGGTGCTATCTATATGAGTCTATGAGTCATAAAGTGCGTTCGATAAGATCCGACGAAGAACGTGAGCAAAGTTTGAGTAAGCTGTAGTTGCAATGGAAAAGCCCAAATCAGATGAGTATAGAGTGACACCGTAGGTGCAACGTGGGAAGCCCCACTAAGGAATTCTTCTTCGCTGTTGTGGGGCTTTTGTGCTATAGGAATTCGCAAATTTAACTGCTTGTTAAAAGTGGTCTGTCCCCAGTGGATATCGAGCCTAGAACCACTGGAACCAGAGTCCAGTGACGAAGCCACTTAGCTAACGAGGTGAATTTATTCATCAATAGCGGATAAAGGGGGGATGACAGCAATGGGTGCAATTAAGGAAACGAAATCCAAGAGATCAAATCTAAAAGATAAAATCCTGTATCCGAATCTGCTTTACCTACCCAAAGAGTTTAGGTTTCCTGAAGACGGCTTCTTAGGCGAGTAGGTATACTTAAAACATGTGAACCAACCCACTCGCCGCAAACTGTGTTTAGAGTAGGTACATATTTTTCTTACTCTTTCACCTTTATTAACGGTCCTTTGACAGTGACAAATAATTACGGCTTTTTACTACGATTACTTTTTTATCGACATCAGAAATCATAGAGATGATAAGATTGAGAAAAACGACCGACGTTATCTGTGATAATATTTTAATATGAACTTTCACATGAGTGATAATTTCGTTTAAGGGGTCCTTTTTACTTAGTATACAACCAAATAATACTAAATATCTAACATACGTAAATAAAACGTAAACTTCGCGTGTCAGTATATTGAAGATATTTGCAAGAAAACAAATTGGGGAGTTTAAGGATAATAAGTAATAGAACACAATTTAGTCACTTTTCTCTTTTTGTCTATTTATCTAGGCGTGGGAGCGGGAGCGGGAGCAGATTCTGTAGTCCACGCGAGATGAGCCGCGGGCACAGCTTGTTACTAAATATTACTCTGTGTAAAGAAGCGACACTCACCTCACGCATACATCAACATGGCTCGCAAAATAGAGCGCGACTAGCAGTACGTACTTACTGGGTTGCCTCAGTTTGGGTCGCGCCGGTACAAAGTTAGTACGCCAGCGCGCTATCAATCGGCGCCGAGAGATCGGCGCTAAAAGACGTAAAACGTTGTTCCTCTCTCGATAAACTATGTTCGCACGCTTGGTGCAGCAGCCCTACAAATGTGTACGGACAGGTTGGTGCCTCCTGTGGTAGTTAGTAGGTATGGAATATGTTCGCTTGTATGGAGTACGGGGAGTGTGACACTGTGCATAACATAACACAACTAATTATGGAGCTATGTATCTTCCCGTGGGTGTAGTCAAGGCGACTAAGGGATATCACCAGGGACGGGCAGCAGCGTTCATCTGTGTACATTAAAGCTTATTATTCCGATCACCAATTTGCCTGCCAAGCGTGGTGATTATGGTAAATCACCGGTAGCCCACCAAAAGTAGCGTTATATTGGGGAGGCTTATGTTCAGTGGACGTATTTCGGATGATGATGATGATTCGATTAGTCATCGCATGCAGTAATGTATACCTGCATACATCCGGCAAGATGTAAAACGGCAGTATATTAATTTATAACATAAATCTAACACTGTATTATATTGACGGGCAAGTACCATCATTCGCGCGAAGTTAGTAATTTTTAACTGCGGTTTTACAGCTGACGGGAAGCCTTTGACCCTGCCTGTCTGGGTGTCTGGTAATACAGTAAAATTTACTGTCGATGAAAATATTATTACTTGGAGGGTCCCCACTTTATTTCGCAACTGTCGCTATGATTTAATGGCCTTTTAGAAGTCAAATAGAAACTTGTTAAGTAGTATTACAGTTGAGTAGAATACAGCATGACTTTTATATTTATTTATTTTTATTCAACAGTTTATTGTACACAACATAAAGAAAAGAAAATTATACAAAAGGTTAAGCTTATTTCTAAAATATTTTTTTAGGTATAGGCTAGTCATTGATTTTATTTTAAAATTCATATTCAAACATAGTTTTATCATCATCATATCAGCCCTTAGACAACCATTGCTGGACATAGGCCTTCCCCAATGAACGCCGCCACTCGCTCCTCTGCCCTTCGCATGCAGCCGCTTCCGGTCACCTTCTTCAGGTCGTCGGTCCACCTGCCGGCGGGGCGTCCTACCCTGCGCGTGCCGATCCGCGGTCTCCACTCCATAACTGGTCTGCCCCAACGGCCATCTGTACTGCGACAGATGTGATCCGCCCACTGCACATAGTTTAAAATTAACTAAAATCGTTACCTATTGAATTCGTTTTGTTTTGGATCACAAATGTATGTATTTGTCGTCGGCCCCGTAGCCTAGTCGGTAGTACACCTGCCTGCGAAGGTCGGGGTCGCGGGTTCGAATCCCGCCCAGGGCAAACATTCGTGTGATGAGCACTTGTGTTTGCCTTGTGACTGTATATTATTTATATATTATATTATGTATGTATATCAGCCGTCTGTTACCCATATTACAGGCTCTGCCTAGTTTGAGATCAGGCCGTGTGTGAAATGTCCCCACATATTTATTTATTTATTTATTTTACATCACAAATATAAATACCTCTATTTACTTACGTAAAAAATCAGAGTAATTGTCAAAGAATAATAAAAATATAGCATTGTTGGCAACATAAAATATTATTTATTATAACTACTGGCAACACAGGCAGTTGACCACCATCACTTGTACACGTTACGACTAAATTTATCCTTGTGTTCTGTGATATCGAAGAATATAAGTTTGTGTTTGCATATAAGTGTTTCCTTCACCATGAGTCACACTGCAATTAACCCCAGAACGTTAACTTTTTATATTACTTTTCATGTGCAAGAAAGTGTATTTGAATTGAATTGCTTCCTCAATCTGTGAAACATTTACTGCTGGAAATGATCCATCCCTGTGCCAGGCGACGCTGGGCAAAGTGTTGGCCATAGTTTCCATTACATCTAACTAAGAATGATATGCAGCGTCTGAGTACTTCGGCGTGATCTACTAACAAGTTTGATTTTTAATTCATAAGAAAATAATTTTAATGCTGCTTAGTGAAATAAACGAAGAGCAATCAATGTTGACTTTAATCATGGCGTGCAATGTATCGAAACCACCGCCTTTAAGCAGCGAAACCGTCAGCGCGCCTAATTTGCATATGGCGAACATAAATTCTCGTTTGTAAGAACACACTGGCATTTTTATTGTGTAGTTCTATGTGGGAGCAAAAAATTGACAGTCTTTAAGCGAGCTAGGCACAGATCGGCGAACTTTCGGTCATCGTTGTACAAATATTCTTTGTAATTTACTCACTAAGTACGTTTCTATAATTTTTTTTTGTAGCCGTGGTAGGTAACAACAAGTATTGTCTTTACTTATGCTTATAGGTTCTTCACTTCATTCTCTTCAGGAATCTGACCACCAATTTGGATGGATTATTATAATAAACATCTGATAAGGAGGCCTATGCTAAGGGTTTCTTTGAAGGCTGAAGTGGCAGTTTGCGGGTCACATCTGAACATACGGCCGTTGGGGTAGAGGAGTTCTGGATCGGAGACCACGGATCAACACTCGCAGGGTGGAACGCCCCGCCGAAAGATGGACCGACGACCTGAAGAATGTGACCGGAAGCGGATGCGGATGCGGGCGAAGGATCGGGTGTGGTGGCGTTCATTGGTGAATCCTGTCATTTTTCGCGGGGGGTTCCACGCATTCATTCACACATGTATACTGTCACTACAACACATACGTAATAAATTGGACAACACATTCATAAACTCACGTAAACATTACAGATGAAACTTTGGCAGACGGGAACGCCTCAGTATGGCGAAGGGTCGTAGCCAAACTATGTAATTAGGACAGGCACAAATAAATTCAGTCTGAAAGCTAAATTTTTCTACATTTATATAGCTCAGGCTAGCAGCTAGTGCAGGCTCAAAATTCACCATTGCAGGCTTAGCATGTTCTGGCATACCCCTGGCTATGGACTTGGTATAGCGACTCCCCTCCTGTGTTACTTTATGATGCTGAGTATCACCTGGTTTATCAGTTTGTCGCCTTTTACAACACAGGAAGACTGGGTGAAGTCTTACTAGCATCAAAATGTTAAACTGGGTGGCGTTGTTAAAAAATCACCATAAACATTAAATTCAAATTATTATAATGAACGGCTGAACCGCATGTGGGTCAGAAACATACAAAATTCGCGATTGTGAACATTTTCATAATAAATATTTTACTGTTAGCCATTAAAAGGCTCTCAAATTGATTTATGGCGGTTTCAGACGTGGCTGCGTCAAAATTTGAAGCCGCAGCGGCTAAAATTGTATCGACTGCTCAATGAACACTCGTTCATTTGTTAATTTTGTTCGCAGTCATAACATTTACTGCAGTCGTAAATATTTGGGCCACAAAATTTTCAGATTGCTCGTAATGCGTGTTTCGCTCCCAGGCTTCCAATATTTAGATTGTGTATGATATTTTTATGCGCATTCCTTGAACAAATAAAGGAAGTACATTTCCGAATGGTTTTGTGAAAGAATCTTTGTGACGTCAATTTTTATGAATGCAGCTCTACTTTGGGATTTAACTATGCATGTCTGCTAGAGAGAGAGATTTAATTTAATGATGTATGTATGATGTAGGAATAAAATATGGTAATTATATGAAATATCCGTTTAATATCAATTTCGTACAGTTGATGTACTATTAAAAAAATTAGACAAAACTTTGGTCACACTTTTGTGCACATTTAAATTAACTACTTAATGAGCTGTTTGGCCAATAAAAGTCATTTTTGTCAAAAAGTGGACTGGACTTCCAGTATACGACGATATTTGTGGTTTGCTAAATTTGTATTTGATAGAAGAGTTTAGGCTTTGATATAATACGAATTGTGACGATAAGGGTGACATGGTCGTTAGTATGTACCAAACTCTTAAAAAAGTGACTCGCCACTATATCAAACCTGAGACAGACGTCCCACTGTTGGGCCACACGGCTTGTGCACTTTGGAGGTACGAACTAGATTTTTATATTGTTTCCTCCTGGTTCGCGTAACGTCTGCGTATGTTGTATGTATGTATGTATGTATGTATGTATGTATGTATGTATGTATGTATGTATGTATGTATGTATGTATGTATGTATGTATGTATGTATGTATGTATGTATGTATGTATGTATGTATGTATGTATGTATGTATGTATGTATGTATGTATGTATGTATGTATGTATTCAGAGTAAAAAAAGTATCCAGGTCTGTGATTGGCCAGCGTAAACTAGGGGAAAATGATTTTAAAGTGATCAGGCGGAACTTTTGCTGATAGTACTTAAGGTTTAGTATTTGAAACACATCGGAAGGTAGACTTGAAGCCGTAAAAACCTTCAGGCGGGCGGACTGCTGTTAGCACTAATGATTTTAATATACACAGGAGAACGCTGCTGCCCGTCCCTGGTGCAATCCCTTAGTCGCCTTGACGACACCGACGGAAAGATTGGGGGTGGCCCTAATCTAAGTCTGGAACCATATGGCAAGGCACTACACCTTCATCATCATCATCCTATAAGAGTACACTGTTGGACATAGGCCTCTCCAAGCTGAACCCGATCTTCGGTTCTTCTCATGCAGTTACTGCCAGCCGTCTTACGCAGATCATAGCTCCATATAGCCAGACGGGGCGTCTCACACTACGCTTGCCCCAGCGGTAATCGGATCTCCGATAGATGTGACTAGCCCTCTGTTACTTCAAAGTACTAACCTCTTTAACTATGTCGAAGACTTTAGTTCTCTGGCGGATCCCCTCATTTCGGATGCTGTCCCTTACACCTTATTCTCTATTTATTATTATTAGGGTTTGATCGTTAATTTAAGTTCATATAGGAATATCCTCTATCAGTTCTCCGCATCGCCGTTGTACTAACGCCAGTGATGTCCGTCCATTCGAATCTTGCGCAGCTTTATGAGCACATAAATAGTCGACGATCTGTCGCGGTGTCCCCTCGGAGCGTGCGAAACTCTGCCTCGTATACTCAATACGAATAATAACAGTCCATGCTATTTGATTTGCGTGTTTTATATGGGTTTTAACCTTATTGTACATAGTTTGAGTGGAATACTTACCTATTTATTGTCGTTGTTGTGGAAAAACAGCATTCGAAGGCTAGAAAAAATCATGCAAAAATATAAAAAATAAGAGACATTTAGCGAAAAAGACTTTTTGCGAAGCTAGGACGTAACATTTTGCTTACGCCTAAATGTTTTTTTTTATTACGACATTTGCCGTCGTATATATTTTCTAAAATAAAATGACAAACTATTACTGTTCCATTTGTCTAGTTTGAGGGTGAAATTTTACAAGTATTTTATTTTTAAGGGTAATAGCGTACTTATTTGCTCCAGGTCTCAAAGTATTTGCATACCAAAATTGAACCAAATAAGCTCTGTACGGCGGCGTGACATACAAATATGCAAAGATTATTTTAGATAATATTTACAACTTATCTAAAGTATTGTTTTTTTTGCCAAAAAAAAAAGTTAGGATTAACTATTCATCCTATGGTAAAATTAATGCATTCACCCTATTTTAGAGCACAGACTCTAAAATAAAGTTTTGTCTTTAGGCGATTTCAAATTTAGGTGGAGCTTGTAGCCTGTCTCCGTCTGTGTAGGTGTGAATTGTCTTAAGATATTTATTAAGCGCTCTTTAAGAAAATATGTGTATATTTTGTCTGATAGAGCTAGAAATGTTGGCTTGGTAGCGCCAGCGCCATAAGTACAGACAATTGTTTGCAAAGAAAATATTTGGGAATCAAACAAATAAACCTTTTATACATATATACACTTGTATAATCCCAAACTGGGATGCCTTCTGTGCTATGGGAATTAAACAAGGATTGGACAATTCACAAATATTAAACTTGTACAAATAATACAAAGTTGTCTGTCACCAGTGGGAATAGAACTCATGACTTCTGGCGCTTGATTCCAATGGCCAAGACCTAAGGCCAGCGGCCGAATCAAAGCTGAGGTAACGATCGCGACCGGGCGAAACTGAAATAATATTTCAATATGTCTCATGCACCTCTTTATTTTCTGGTAAGTTTCCATATAATATAAAAAATTATCTACCTACAATTGTCCGTCTGGTAACAAATTGTAAACATTTTAGCATCTATTTGTTACAGAAAATCGGAGCCTTCAATCCATGAACCTATAGGTTCATGCTCCGATCTTTCTTTGATATTATCTAATGCTTCTTTCTGTACCACTTGGCTCTCTGTTTCCGTTATATACAAAGTAGTTCCTTAGTTCGACTTCATCTCTTTTCGCATTAACTTATAAATGGTGGATTAATACAGTTGAAAATTATGCGTTTAGTTAAATGCGTGTGGTCTACTTAACAAAACAGGAAAACAATTTAGAACAATATTATTGCACTAGATGACGCCAGTCCCATTATAACTTCAAATTGTTGATAGTGTAGGCGGAAACTCGAATCAAAAAAGCCGGTTTGGTATTAAAGCTTTTTCACACTGGCTTTGTAACGATGCGCGGCAGCGGAGCGACACCGTGCCAAATATAAGTAAGTAAGCAGCAACACGGTAACTAGTAATTATAATATTTACTCAGGGGCTCAAAGAAATCATGACCTTCACCTCACAAAAAATCGCCAAAACTATCAAGAAGTTGCCTGTAGTACAAATGTACTGTACTATGCACTATCCAATTAGTTTGCGTTATCCTTCTCTCGCACTGTGGTATTGTTAATTCTATCGCCCTGTAACACCATTTCGTCGCTATAACTTTCTGTCACCTTACCTACTTTCGAGTTGGAGCCCTTGTTTTTCGTGTCAATGTTCCGCATTCAGCCTCTGCCATTGCTTTCTGCCGCGTAATTCATCGCTTCAGCGTGACAAAATCCTTAACGCCATAAAAGTCAATAAATAAAAATCTTCTTGCAAGAGAACGCGCTAAAAAGACGGAGTTTACACAACTCGACCATCACTCATAAGATAATAGTGTATTCATGTAAATTAAAATCATTAGTTAAGCTACCTGACTCTGTTTGTTTGATGCTATCCAGAAGCAACGTCTAGATAATTTGTCATAAAAACCAGCGTACACGCCAACACGAGCATATTTAAAATATTCTGTTAAATGTAGATAAATTAGGTAAGATCCATTTAAATATTGAAGATAGCAAATATTACATATAGAATATTTTATATTATTAAAAAAATATGAAAAATGGTATAAATAGATGTTAAAAAGTTCTTTGGCTGAGTCAGGAATCGAACCGACACAAAAGCGAATTGTTTTTATTTTTATATCACTGATGGATATGGTAAATAATAGGAATCAAACCTTCGCAATGAACATTGTCTCAATAACTCATAAATTAAAGAAAGATGTCAAAGTGTAACATTAACATTAGTAGGTATTATAATAATATTATTATAATTCAATAGGATGCGGAGGGCGGAGGACCGGGTGTGGTGGTGTTCATTGGAGAGGGACTATGTCCAGCAGTGGACGTCTAAGAGATGATGTGATGCATATGATGATGGTGAATTATAGGACGGAAGAAGACAACCATTAGTAGTAAGTTTTAACTATAGGAGTCTGTTTTATTTTAAAAATAAGAAAAAAATGCATTGGATTAATAAAAAAATTATAACAATTTTTTGGTCCTTAGACTTTCTATTTAATATCATAGTAAATTGATTGGTGAGTAATCGGCATATAGCGGCATTTTTATATATTCGAGTTCATTTTGAAGTCTTGGTTCTTCAAGAAATAATCTGGCCGAGACCTGGTGGTCGTTAAGAAAATGGACGGCGTAGTTTCGGAGGGCTCGTATTCGACTGGCGTATTTCACATGTCTTAAAATGTTATTCGTATCAATATTTCAGGCATAAGCAGCAGGGTTCCCATACGACGGGCGAGGTTTCTTAAGTAGAAAATCTGTATTGTATATTTCGTATTTAAGTTTCAATAAACCCGTATTTGAACTCTAGACAGTACCTACTACGATGTTTTAAATTAGAGTTTACTGTCCATTCGCACTAAAAACTTTCGACTCCATTTAGTTTATGACCAGGATAACGATACTCATGTGGTTTTGAAACCTTAAATAGTTTTTAAGTACCAAAGAGGGAAGCGTAAATTAACTGTTTATCTTATCCAAAACAAGGCATTTATCTATAATGATGCAATTAAAAGGTGTACGCATGTAGTAGAGTCAGATATTAATTAACTTTCCGGTTTCTATTATAATTCGGACATTATGTCTTATTCATTTCTACCAACTAACTTTTAAAAATAAAAAAGTCTAACGAAAAATACGGTATTACATCTTTCGATTTTAACGGAGTAAAAACTAGTATTTTGCCTACATATCATAAAACTCAACGTCTCTCTGTCTGTCTGTCCGTTAGTGTGCTTTTAACTCGAGAACTACTTATCCGATTTACATATTTTTATTTAAACTCATACATATGTTCTCGGACCAGATTTTAGTGTATATTTTGTTATTATACGTAATATAATAAGGAATAGCGACAAGGAATCGAAAAACGTAATTCTGAAGTCCACGCGAGAGGAGCAAGCAAGGTCTAGTTACGACTATATAGGCAAGTTGTTTTCCTAAAGGAAAATATTCATAATAGTCTTTGAAATACGAGATTGATAACCTGATTCAGATTATATAATAACGACACTTTTGAGTATTTATTTTTGTATGTACATGGCTCTACTTTGACTTATTAGGTATAACAAAAAAATTTATGACAGCAACTTCTTGCGAAAGGGACTTTTAGCGAAACTATGACGTGACATTTTGCGAATGGGATCTAATATGCTTCAACCCCCGGGGACTACGAGGCAGCAACTTTGGTAAGTAATATTTCGCTGCCCTGCTTATTTACAGTAAATAACTACCTTTTTTAGATTTAGACGTTTTATGAGTAGGTACAACTAATAATAATCTATAAAGTTATATTAACATATATTCTATACCAGGAACGAAAATAATCCATTTGATAGGAATAATATTTCCAAGATCGATTACAAAACTATTGAAATCTATGAATGTCTTTACTTCACCAATAATCCATTTACATCATTACAACAAATATAAACTGATCAATAATCAGTATTCGTAATGCTTTTGGTTGGTAAATATTATTTTCGTTCGTGAAACGGAATATAAGTGATGCAACTTAGTTATTTTAATATAGGTACGTTTGGTATTGTAATCCTCCACGTTTGGTCTTCGATAAAATCCACCTATAATTTTGAATAATGAACGTTGTATCGTTAATACATCACTCTGTGGGACAATAACATGGGACGTGGACAGGACAGTGCGGGCAAAATTACATGTGGTTAATACTGGCCGGCGCAAATAAATATTTTGAACTGACATTTGGTGCCTTTTTTGCCCCTTTGTAGTTAAAAACAAAGGCAACATCCACCCACGTCGTCCGACTTCGGTTGGAAGGGCACCGAAATTATAGCGAGTGATTTCCGAACATTCCAGGACTAATGATTTGAGAGATACCCTCCCCTTGAATGTAAAACGACTCCGCCCCTAGAATGAATTGAAACACTGGCGAGACCGTTGCCTTTTTATTTTTAATTGTCGTTTTTCTACTCTCGGTGGCCAGGAACCAGAGCAAAAAGTTTTGTTTATTCGTTTTGTAGTTATAATTTTTATTTCTATTTTTAAATTTAGATTAGAAATATAAATTATGGCTTCGAAAAAATGTAACTAATCTTCGATGGAGGTAATTTAAATAGCTTGTTGGAAAAGGTTTATTAATTTATGAATGTTAAACTATGACAAATAAGCTGTTTTGGCATTTATAATGTCTAAATACTAGTTGGCACGCTGATTATGTGCCATCGAGCGCGCCCACGTACTAGCCCAATGGAAACGATAGAAACATAAATTAATGTACATAATTAAAATGAAGATACATATAACATTTTTCTTCTGCCTACGCTGGATTTTATAGGAAGTGACTTTCCGATATCACCAATCGACAGTTCCACTGATGTGTAATTAATCTACCTCTACTTTTTAACCTTTGCTTACTTAACCTTTAAGTTGAGTTCCGGTCAAGTTCTGGCCAAATTCCTTGCACATTATAAATAAACGACCATAGTTCTTTCCTTCTTACTCTACAAGTAATTCAGGTAGATATAACAAAAATATGTTTATGTGCACTAGAATCACAACAACCATACAATCTGGTAATATTGTAAAATATTTTTCTCTCCGTGCATGCTTCAATTCCGCGGTGCACCGTAGAATTTCGTCGTTATTACGACCTGTCCCCGCGGACTTGCTGTTATCGCACGATTAGTTCGAAGGTCGTCTCAAATACGGTCATCCTTTGTCTACTTGATGTCAGTTTAATTTTTTGGGTATCGTTTTAGTTTGAAAATTATAATACGTACTATGATAAATTGATCAGTCATCGCTCCTTTTTGGTAATGCGCAAATTTCGTATATTAGCCCCCTAAATGCTGCCGCCTTAATCACGTCAAAATCATTCCAGTAGAACATGAGTTATAAGCGGATATAACATTACACAGATATAACGTTTAGTTATATAACAGAACTATCGCTACATATTAAATGTAGGCAGTTGTAGGTAACGCCATCAGAACCATTGTGAGGTGTGTTAACTGTGGCAGTACCAGGCTGTACTGCCACAGTTAATACATCTGCTCACTATGGCTATTATGCGCATTTCTATTTGAGGAAATCTTACAATGAATATTGGTTGGTTGATATTGTTCTATAAAGGACTATAAACTTCACACACGACGTAGAATTTCTTCTTTGACATATGCAGGTTTCCTCACAATGTTTTCCTTCCTATGGTAACCTAGTTGGTTGTTCACGTGATCACGTAACCTATGGTAACCTAGTTGGTAGTTCACTCGCCTCACGTTCATGAGGTTGTGGGTTCAAACGTCCGCCCATATCTATGAGCTTTACGAAATTTAAGTACAGTTTATTTATTACACTTACCACAGGCTTTTCGGTGAAGGAAAACATTGTGAGGAAACCTGCATATGTCAAAGAAGAAATTCTACGTCGTGTGTGAAGTTGGTGGATAGGAGATTTGGCAAAAAAAAATCTGAAGGGTCGAAGTGTCGTCAGGTCTTCCTAGCTCCCTAATTTTCCTATTACCTAACTCCCTATTTTAATGATTATTTAATTACGGAAGATAATATCCGATCATTACTGACTTGTTCACAAACTAATAGGTAATGAACATTAATTAACACAACAGTAGCGTGGACCAACATTCGTGATCGGACAATAAAAGGTACTTCCGTTATGAAGTCATTCATAACATACCACAATATCCTCTTCGTTATATATATGTTACTGTGGAAGTAAAAAATTGGTTTTTACTATTTGCCAGTAAACCCGAAGATTGGCCGATGGTGGAATATCATTCAAATATGTCTGCCACCTGTTAACTGAAATTGCTTGGTTAGTACCGTCCGGAGCAGAACGAAAGCTATCATTCTAAGCTTCCGTTTCGACTAAATCGAAATACATTTGAAACCGACATATGTAGAACTATCCGTAACCGTAATCAAACCGGGCTCGTATAATTGGGGCCTTCCACCATTTTTAATATAAAAACTTATGAATTGACGCATGACCCCTTACCCACCCTCTTTGACTGAGTGAGCTCGCTGTCATAATTTTACTTTGTTTAAATCAAATATCTATGTCAGATAGGTATATCTAAGTAGCTTGTCATTGGTATATCTTAGGTTTAATACGTTCACAGACAGGTCAAAGGTGGGTCACGTGACTGCTTTCCAGGAGTCCATGCTCCCACTATATTTGACTAAGTTGGACGTATAAGATTGACAGATGATTTTGCACGGGGACGTGTTAAATGGCAAATCTGAGAATGTTAATTTTATGAACATTTACAGTAACATTATGCGTGATTCACTTGAGAGTATTTATTATTTTAATGTTAACTCACCGCCCAGTCATATGTCAAAATAAATTTATTATCCAGTTCTAAGAAGTGGCCTTCGGATTCTCTGAGATTTTTTCACACGCAAAGCTATGAGTTTAACAGAAACAAAAGAGTGATAGGCGAGGTATTTTTTTAATAGCTTCTATATTATTTAAATTAGCTGTGAAATTTGTGTTTGTGGTAAGATTTTTACGGTAATATACAAGTACCTACCTACGAACTTTTTGTAGTAACATCGGTAAAATTACTGCTAGTTTTGAAGAAACAATATTACTTACTATGTACCGATAAGTATAAGTTCTCATTGATCATAACATTATTTTTATTGACAATTTTCCTTTAGGTACTAGGTATTTCTTTTTTTCTTTGGGAAGTTTTTTTGTTCGTCTGTCTGGCGGATAACCTGCTGAAATTTGGGACATAGTTATATGGACAAATTGTTTGGATATCATGCGAATTAATTGGCGGACCCTCACAATGTGTGAGATATTGTAATACACCTTGCAAATATTTATTAGAATTTAGTAAAAAAAACAAGTAAAGGAGCATTATTTGTTGTGCATACAATTCATGAGTAAGAAGCATAGCCTACTATTTACCACGGAAAATAGTCATCAGTATGTTCACGTCCACTGCTGGACATAGGTCTTCCCAAGTGAGGCCATGACTTCCGGTCCTACGACCCCCGTACCCAGTCGCTTTCTTTACAGGAAAAAAAAACAATTATTGATTTGAACAAGACCTTGTTAACCGTGAACAGCCCCCTTGCATTAACTAGATCATGATCTTTTTCAAACGATTATAAACATACATACACAAGCCAACATACAAGCAACCAAGACAAAATGCCAGTTAGTTGACCACCACATTTTTCAGTGTTCGTTTTATCGGGCAGGGGGTCCAGACTCTAAGTTTGTAAGTTATACATTTTAAACTGTTGGTTAATCAAACGATTAAAGTAACTTTTACTTTTGAAGTACCAGCATAAATAAAAGTGATTTTTGCCCACAAAGACCCCCGTGTCCATATCAGGGCAAAGGTCTAACATTTGATATATGATGCAAAGCACAAAATCCACGCCTCGAACCGCGAGTGGCATAAGCTGATCGTGGCATTGCTCAATCAAATCAAGATTGATACGACCTTTCATATTCTTGCATTATTGCTAGGTGCGAAAGCATTAGGGCATGTTAGATAATCGCTGCGCAAGAATAAATTAAAAACTAGCCTGACCTAATCCCAAACAATGCCACTGAATGCGGATCGGAATTGGTCAATAATTATTTTGATTCGCGCCCGCGATCCGACAATTAATCATGTAATTTCGCTTGCACTGACCGGTTTTAATCGTATGTAATCGCATGGCCACAGTGTGAATGTGTTGATGTGATTAATGCCAGCCGAATCAAATTTGATTATCTGAAAAAGTTTTATGCAAGCGGTTTGCAGGCACGGATCTTGTTATAATTTGTAACCCAATAATAAAAATAGGGATTGATTATATATACCTACTTATATTACTTATATTGGTATAAAAATAATAAATTACTACCTGTTATAATTACTCTTTGTTTATCTTAGATTATATGAAAAAGTCCTAAGGTTGAAGTCGCTTCTTACTTTTCTTGTTTTTCATGTACGACTCTACAGCTCAAAGGATCTGTATGATATTCAAATGTATGCAGGCAGTACATGGATTTGTTTGAACGGTTAATATGGATTTAATAAAGAAAAATTAACTAAACCCGGAGCAGAAGCAAGTATCTATATGATAGCGTGGATCAACAGTGAGAGATATAATAATGGTTTCTCTAAAACCTATTAGGACTTTTAATTGACATCAATTTTTTATTAATGATAAATGGGACTATCTATCTATACATAACTTGGTGCGTGGTTATGTTTTTTTTTGTATACAAATAAGGCTAGTGATTCATGTGCTGTGTTTGTTGGCTTACAATAATTATGTTTCTGATTTAAAGGGGGGTCATGGCCCCCTGCTCTCACCCTGACTCCTCATTGCCGTCGTGTGAAATACAACGATTGCAAAAACATTGTGCGTAAGTTCGTTCAACCGTATCCTTAATAAACCCGTCGAAGACAGAAGATTATTAACTTTTGACCGAAACGTACATTTCTCAAGAACTTTAGAAGCGATGCGGTTTTAACATTATTTCTCTATTGTGTAAAATATAAAGGTTACGTGCTTTCGAATATTCATTGAGTTTGAGTGAATTGGGGTTTGAAGAATCACTTCTTTGACGGGACACTTCAATGCAAGATATCTATTGCGTCAGTGCAGACGACCGCATATCCGCCAAACAACAGATTTTTGAACAAAACCTTCATTCTTACAGACCTCATCGCACTTTGATCCGACATTTATTTTTCACCAGTATGTTATAGCCCAAGCATTCACTATCATTGGTTGTAAAATGTTCTGTGAATGTCGTGAATTCTTCAAACCAGTATCGATCTCTTAACACCAAATTTTAAGATAAAATTTATATTTGTCTGTCTGTATATCAGTCTGAAATTTGACTGTGGCCCTAGGCTAGAGTAGATATCGTTTTTTATGTAGTTTAGATTGTTCATAAGTCGACCACTTAAGGTAGATCTGCATTTGAATTATTGTTCTGCTCAATCCGTCTTAAAAAAATATTAAATTACTATCATAAAAAATATGTGTACTATTATGTGTGTTGTACCGATAATAAAGTAATTTATAGATTAGCCTGTATCTTGTTCTATAAACAGTAATAAAGCATTTTATTTCTCTAATTAAGTACATAATGTAACGGCATCAGCAATCATTGCGCGGATAGACTGAGATCGGGTTGATTTTGTTACGCCGTGTAATTTGGACGGAAACGTCGAAAAAAGCTAATAATTATATAGAGGAGAGAAAAATAATAACAGCTCATTATTATCATTTACGGGGACGAGTGGGGAGGAGGGGCAAGGGGGACGGGATGGACAACCGGCCTGGCTAATGAGCATTTTATTTTAGAATAATAAGGATACGCGTGGGTATTCTGTAAAACAAGTATATGAATAATCTGAATATATGAAACGTTTGTTTATTTTGTGTTTTATATTATACCTAAATCTAACCCTGGTCTCAGTCAGAAGTCTTCTCATTTGATCTATAGCTCACGTGGATAATATTTGTGTTCAACACAAATGGGATACGGAAACATACACATTTGTGTCTCGGTAAACAATAGATGGTGTTTGTTAGTGCACTGTAAAGTTAACGTCGGAATACAAACATATTATTGCTGCTAGTGCCCCTTTCAAGTCGTTGTATACTTTGTTTCCGAGATGAAAATAGCGTTTGTTTTTGTATGCCATTTCATTTACTGATAAATAAAATCTGAAAAACTAAATTTGTTTTTTAGTCAATGTAGACACATTCCCTAATACCAAAGAGAGAGTGCCTGGAAGAACTTGCTTAAAGCGATAAGGCCGCCGCTTGTACTTTAGATTTGTAAATTAAATTTGTAACTTGTGTGCAATATAATAAATTTATTCATTAATTCAAAGATTGGTTAGGAAAATGACAACATAAGGTTAAGGCTATGGATCACAATTTCATCAATAATAATAATAAAAAAATTAGAACTACTGATTGACTAACTACATCTCTCTGTAAATTCATAAGGAAATAGCAAAATTAACCAAAACGGTTATAAAAACTGCCTCTATCTTCTAGTTCATTGCATCATTCATGCAACTGGTCCGTTTTAGCTACTAATCGTACCAAATCCGATTCAAAACGCCAAACGAAGTAGAAACTCCTTTTCCACTTGGTGGATTAACAAAGACGCCGCATCCACATTATTGTAATCGTATTTCTAACAAGCCCGACTAAACAACTAATAACGAATAATTCACTCACCAAACATTGAGAAGCAGTGAAAAAAGCTCCTACAGCTTTTTTTTTTCGGATTTAGACAAAATAAAACAACATAAGGATGTCGTCATATTTCTCGTGCCTTATTATAATCAGTGTCAGGTAAAAATCGTACTCCGTCTATTGTTTTTTTTTCGGAAATACAAATAGATTTAAAATTCGATTGCTACCTGCGCCCGAGTGCGGATTTTCGGAATTTCGGTTTTGAAAAAAAGTTTGATGCTCACCGCAAACATTGTTTTTATGCGGCTTCGAAGTAAAATGACGTATATGCAGGGGTTGGAAACCAGTGTATACAAAATAATTGCATTTCTATTATAGTTATTTTCTATATTGATTTATAATGCCCATACCCAGATTTATTATTTTTATAAGTTTAATAAACAAGGAATGTAATTTATATGCAATAATGGATCATTTTGCGATCTGGGGAATGTACTTCTAATTTTAATTCGTTTATTTCCCAATTTTGACTGCTTGTCGCATTCAGGACAAATTCACGTTAATTTTACAGGTTATATATTTTTAGCATTACACAAGTTATAGACACTATTATAGATTTTGTGACAGAACCTTTAATGGAATTACGTCGGAATAATAATGCAATAGAGTAACAACAAAAATCTTAAATAAAAAAAATGTTTGCGATCCCTTGAGCACGCAGCGGGGAACCACGAAAATAATAAAATTATGTTGCAGATCCTCACTGTATGGTGCATCCAGTAACAATCTTGTGTTTTTTTTCCAAACGCTGTACATTGCTCCTTACATTCCGAACTTCTAATCTTTTTCTGACGAAAGTAAGTAGTGTAGAAGGAATATTAAAATTTTGCTGCTATAAATCTTGAAGGGGCAGCGGTGACTTGAAGGATCGTCATATGGCGATCGTTACGAATTTTTTCGGTGGTTTTACGATTGTTTAAAATTAAAACCTGTTTTTGCATTGTAAAGTTTTTGTTTGAGTAATTTATAATGGTGGGTTAGATGGCAATGACTTAAACCATTTTATGGGTGTTCAGTTCTTAAATGTTAATTTTAATGAATACTACTTATCTTGTAAAGAAGACCGCTTATTTATAATAATTTAATATACAAAATCGTTAAGTTTCAAAATAGTTATTATGTGAAAAAAAAAACAGTACTATACAGGTTATTTTATTTGCATTTGAGATTGGAAACAAACAGTAAAAAAAATTAAAATCTCTTACAAGTAGTTGACATAAATTATGTTATTTTATTATACAGTATTTTGATCAGTGCAATCAAATAGGTTAAATTAAACATACGACCTAATTATATTGTATACAAAAGAATATTGTTATAATCCCATAATTTTGCTCGCCATTATTAATATGTATGATATATTTACTCTAAAAGGAAATGAGCATGTAAAAATGTCTCAATAAAATATTTTGAATCGCATATACGATATTTTAATTTGCAATAATTTTATAGAAGTCTCTTTTTCCGGACATATGCAAAACTCAAGTCGCCGCAAGTCGAAATGAGATGGAATTTTACAAATAATTGCAGTGGGTACAAGTTAATGGAATAATTATAATTATACGTGGAGTCCAAAGGAAGCCGGCGGCCACCCGCTGGTCGCGTCGACGCCGATTGTTGTCCGAAAAAGCAATTAAAAAATGAACCAGAAAAGAAATTGCTTCGAATTCTAAAAGAAAATACTTCTTTTGATGAGTTTCTTATTATGACTTTTAAATTGAAGCCAAATGACACGGACACAAAAAGGTTTAAATAATTCTAACCCGCTGTAATCGAATAATGATAAATGAAATACGTGCATAAATATACCAAGTGCAGTGGCTGTGGTGTGGTCACTATACGGTGCAGAGACGTGGACACTGATAGTGGGCTTATCGAACTATCCATGCTCAGAGGACCGTAGGAAAGTACCGAGGAGATTCGTAGAAGAATCAAGGTCACTACATAGAAAAGCTGAAGTAACATTTGGCAGGCCACATCTGTTATAGAATGGATGGTTCACTTCGGTAGATAAATGATAAAAAAAAGGCAGACATAAATATCTGGATTAGAATGGCGGGTATGGTGGCGTGCATTAGGTAAGACCCATGTGCAACTGAGCCTCAGTTACTGAGGATGTCGACAGGTTGAAGTGACTGAAAACATATCTAACAAACAGCAACATAGCTCTGACCGAAATTAGGACATATATTATTGTCCGAAGTCTTATCCGACTAAATATGAGACGTAGCCTAATGCATAAATTTAGTTTTAATTAGATGGGATAGTTGTGATTGGAATTCTGGGTTCCAATTACATATCGAAATATACATAGCAATTTTTAGATTTTTTTGTAAAGAAATTTATTTATAGACCATACTTTCACTTTGTGAGTATATATGCAATAAAGTGTATTTGAATTAAATTATATTTTGAAAGGACAACAAAATGCACCTGCTAATGTACGCAAGAAAATAAACAATTCATGGAAATATAAAGAAATGCATTTAATTAGATGATTGTCGCTTTTTGATGTTGATAAGTCATTATAAGAAAAATACATGGTATATTTATTGCAAATCCATCCGTAGTACTTACCTTTTATTCTTTTTTAATTCTCATTGAAATCACGATGAAGATTGTATATAGGTACGTAATGGGGGCGATAGTAAATTCATTATGTTATATTGCAAGTGAAATTGAGCTGTCAGCCGTGTGTGTATTAACAAATGGGTCTCTATGAATATTAATAAACTATGCTATTCGGTTTGACTAGCAGACTGTGCAAGTACAGCGGCACTGTCCGATCCTTTCTTGTTTATTTTTCGACATCGTAAAGTTCTATGGCTTTCCTCACTACGATTATTGTCTGTAACCATTTCGTAATCGTCTTTAATTTTATATCTGAATTCCTGAAAACTCTGATATTCTCGTTATTCAAAACTCGTACCGGTGTTGAAAATGTACATATAAAACCTAAGAATGAACGCAAAGAATACGTCGAAGATCATTTAAAGATTTTTTTCAATAAATATTAAGCTTTGCTCTAAAAATTATACAACATAAATAAATATAAGAAGATTTTGTGTTTGAGATTGCGTATTTAAGTTTTGTTCATTTCAAACATTCTTGTTTCTATAAGTAGGTTATTGATAAGCGAAATAGATTCATTGCTTTGGTATAGATCGAAGTAGGTATACGTGGCCCAACCCTTAATCATAATAACGGTTGAATCATCGAGAAAATAAAACGAAAAGTTTTTGTAGGTCGAACTACATTCTTGACTGCTGTATGGCAGTAAATGGTGATCAGTGCCTTTTAAGTCTAGTCGATCAATATTCAGTCTCAAAATGAATAGAATAAAAATTAGTCAAATTTTGCTGCTCGTCGGCTATATTTGACATTTGACGAAACAGTCAGTGACACAAGATTTTGGAACCTGGCACCAACCCAGCTAGCATTTTGACGTCAAAACGTGAGTTTTGCGTCCCTTGCGACGTAAGAGACGTCGGAGAGACGTCTGAGTGACGTTATTATGCCACAGTCACAGCACGTCTTTTAGACATCAATAACGTCCTTTAATCTAGACGAAGGAGAATTTAACACTATAAAAGTTTTGTTCAGCCACCAGGAGAGTTATAAGACGAAGTTATATTAACTTAAGCCACGTTTTAACCGTAGTGTCATGTACCTACGTAAATAGAGTCGGTAGTCACGTCACGGGGTAAGTAGATTTACATGTACATAGAACGTGACTCTATTTTGAATATTGCTCTGCTCTGATATTGCTCTCAGATGAGTTTCTCAGGCAAACTTTAGAGACACGTCGTACGCACAAAATTATAATGGATATAGCTTTGAAGGAACTAGTTGACTTGTGCCATGGAAACCTAGAGAAATATTAAATTATGTAATACTTATAGTAATTTTTTTGTTATGTTCGTCTGTGGAGTTAAACACATTGCCATAGACATAGACATAATTTATTGGTAATATTCATTCAGTATACAAAAATAAAAAAAATATATTAAAATACAATATAGGGTAGTGTTTATTGTATCTAAGCGTGTAACAGAAAAGGTTTTTCAAACTATAGAAAGAAAAAAAGAGAGAAAGAAAGAAATCATTTATTTGCTCTTAAATTGGTACAAATGCCAGATGTTAAAATTAGCCTAAAGTAACACCAATTCAGCCATTATCAATAGCATGCGATAGTAGTCGTATATATACCACCGTGCAGGTTTTTAGTTCTGAGCAGTGTTCGTAGAGACTGGTTTCAAGGTGAAATATGTCGTGTGGTTGTAATGATAGGCATGGTTGCCAAATTTTCTTATACTTTTATCAAAATGTGAAGGGTAGCTGGGGTTAACTTCTATAGAATATTAAGGATGATTACACACTGATCATTTCAGATGTGCGGGTTTTCTCACAATGTTATCATTTGAAATATTTGAGAGCAGTCAGTTAATTTCCAAAATAATGGTACAGAGTTAGCGTTCCAGAATACTTCTTAAAATTGTGCAACGGAAAGTGGGAAAACTATGTTTCGTTGGAAATTTATTTCAAAAGTTGTTATTAGCCACCTCATTTGCATTTTTTTGTATACCACATTCTATATATAATCGACGAGAACTATCATTTTCCCTGGTAAAGGAAAAACAGAGTGAGTATATGAAGTTTTAAGCATTGGAATGGTTTTAAAGTTAGGAATTCAGCAACGTAGATCAGAGTCATCAAAAACAAAAGAGCGAAGCCGCGGGAAACAGCTGGTTATAAACAATTATTATCTTATCATGGAGTCCCGCGGCACTGGACTCCCAATCAATCTCACTTCGACATAAACATGGTTACAAAATTATCAACAGCAGTAACCAGATTAAAAACCATAAAAAGCAATAAAAAATCTTTCTGAACATGGAACATTATTTCATTTTAATAATCATTAAGTGAACTGGAGGCAAGTTTTATGGATACGCAGTAAACAAAACAAAAATTAAAAGTATAGGGACCAATGTATCTGGACATTTAGTTATCAAATGGGACGAAAGGGCAAAGTGATTATGATGTCTATAGCTCAATGTAAGAATCATTGTTTTCGTCATTTAATATAAGAGAGGAACTATTTTATTAAACTGATGTATCCTCAATTTCGGTTTCGTCCGCAAGTTAATCTCTATGATGCGGGGGGTGGAGGACCGGGTATGGTGGCGTTCATTGAAGAAGCCTATGTCCAGCAGTCTAAGGGCTTATATGATGATGATGAATCTCCATGAGAGACTAACATGAGAGACCATAATAGAGAGATCCTGTACTCCGGATCCTACATTGCGTTTGAGGATTTTTACACAAAAAAATCATTCCTGAGCAGGTTTCGAACCTGCCACCTGGCTATTCCAAGGCCAAAAGTTAGCTATCGCGATAAATACTGCAGCGAACGAATTTGAGTAAGTTTTCGGTTTTCCTGAGCATGGGAAGGTACGGAAGTTGCCTGAGCTGCTAGGGTTGAACTCCACTATAGCGCGCCGCATTTTGCCTATACCTACTAGGTGTAGTGTTTTCTATGGGATAGCGCCCGCATAGGGCAGCGTTCGTCGGCCGCACAATACCGCGGTACCACGCGCGATCTCCAATGCGTATGCGCGCTATTGTATGTACGAATATATACTGTATTATACAGTTTGGCGGAGTTATTGTATATATATTTTTTATAGAGATGAATAGATGATTTTATTATTATTAATAAATAATAATAATATGAATATGAAGATTATTATAGCTCAACCCTTACCATAGAATCCACATTACTGCTCAAAGCTTAAATAAGTATATAACAATACTATAGGTAAAACTATAGAAGAAGTCTCAGCGAGCTATGGAGAGGGCTATGCTCGGGGTTTCTTTGAAAGATATGATTCGTAATGAGGAGATCCGACGAAGAACGAAACTCACCGACATAGCCGAAAGGATTAGTAAGCTGAAGTGGCAGTGGGCGGGCCACATATGCCGCAGAACCGACGGCCGTTGGGGCAGACGAGTTCTGGAGTGGAGACCGCGGATCGGCACTCGCAGGGTGGGACACCCCGCCGCCAGGTGGACCGACGACCTAAAGAAGGTGGCCGGCAGCGGCTGGATGCGGAGGGCGGAGGACCGGGTATGGTGGCGTTCGTTGGGGAAGGCATATGTCCAGCAGTGGACTTCTAGGGGCTGACATGATGATGATAGAAGAAGTGCGTAATAGAAATCTATGAAGGTTTCTAAAAGTCATTAAATTTTACTTGTAAGACATTGCCTTTAAAATACCAGTAATTTGAACAATTGATTGACCATTTTAGACATCGATTTGCTTAGAACGTTAAAACAGCTTCCGCGCGTAGTAAATGTAGAAATCTCATTTTACGCTACATTGTAGGTATTATTTGTCAGTGAACAGTGAAAGTGAGAATTTAAGTATGTTTATTTTTAATATTGCTCTCAGCAGTTTAATGTTTGTAATAGTATAATTTTACTGGATACGTTTTTTAAATTGAATAGAAAGTATGACCCATGTTAACTTACACCCGCTGACAGCAATTTTAAAGGCTTAATTGGCCGTCTTTATTATCTAATTAACTAAATAGTATATTTGTTTTCTGATTATGACATTGTTCGGCATCTGAGGAACTGTTTAATGAGTGTAATTATATGTTAAAGCAAAGACCGCCCACAGTTTCATGTACCTACCTGTTTTTATACAATTTCAACAAACATCATTATAAAAAAGACGATGTGTTTTTACAAAGATAACGTAACTTATATTGAATGCATAGATGGTTACCGTAAGTAGTTCAATATCTAATTCCGAATGACCTTATGACCTCTGTAAATGATCAGTGTAAAGATATATTATACCAAGCGATGTGACAGTTGTAGCAGAGTCTTCGATCACTATTTAATTCAAGAGATTAGATATAAACACTTTCAAATAAAACACTATCAATACACGTCAATAATCATTTATAGCCTTCATTCATTATGCATTACGGCGAGGTATATCAACGGTTAACGGGTTTGATTCAATGAATTTTTACAGCTGCTTAGTTTACCAAATGCGTTAGCGCATTGTCGTTAATTCAATGGACGAACTCGGTTAAAAAGGTCAACACGATCAAAAGATTCGAATACGATGGTAAACATTTGACATTGAGGCGATTGTGTCGATTTTGACAGCGAATCAATTTGAAATGTGTACGCGAACCACATAGAAAATATTCCATTGATACAAATCTCTAACGAACACTACTCTAATTCCCTTTAATAAGATGCAAAATGCTATAGCAGGAATGGAATAGATAAATTTGAGGTTAGAAAAAACAAGTTTGTCGATCCAAAAGTAACAAATATCGATCGTCTAAGAGATAGTCCGGGCTATGTTGTTGAATCGATACAGACATGGCGCTTTGATTACTCGATTCAATCGTACTTGGATACGCACTTGGTCCTGGCCGCAAGAACATGTTGTGGTACCGCATAATGTCCGATACCTATCTCTGTCGGCTGGCCTGTCGAATCATCCGATCATTCGACTGTAATGCATTACGTATTCATGTCCGACAATTGATATTACTTGTTACCTCAACCATAGCTGTTACATCACAAGACCAAGTATCAGAAAGTGTGCCTGAGTCGAACTTTTGAACTCCCAGTTCTGGGTCAATTTTTGTGACTTAAATATGTTAGCAATAGACGGCGTTGCATTGGTCTCAACTGTCATTATCATTAGAGATTCGAAAACTCAAGGACAACGTCAAATTTCAATGAGATTTATTTTATACAATCAATGGTCGTGCTTCACGGGCTTTATCTAACATTCTCGCATACTTTGATGATACAGTCAGAATTCGTAAAAACATAAAATATTTTAAAAAATCATTTAAAGCATCCGAAGAGAGACGTGAAGGTAAGGTGCAATGATTGCTGCAAGATGGCCAAATAGCGAAAGACCAAAATCCAAGATCCGGGACGAACTCACTACTACATAGTTTATGGACATACGTGTAGGTATGAGGCTCACGGAAAGCGAAAAAGTCTTTATCCAACGATACTCTCGCAATTCAAAAAGCCAAGCAATAGAGGTAACAGAGTACCATAAAATCGAAATTTGAATCCTTTACAAGAGTCAAAAAAAGGAGAATTCAAAAAGAACGGGCTAGATAGGTTATCGAATTGGAATGATAGTTATAATACATATTATTAGAGCCCAAACGTTAACTACAGGATAATTAAACTGCTAGGAATTGGCTTTGTCTACAATCTAACCAGCTGTTAGAGATGAAATCATTGGCGTGGGTGTCTAATTAATAAACAAAATTCCTCTTGAGTCCCACTTTACTATGATTGAATCATCTTTAGTGGTATTAGATAGAGCTATTAGGTAAATCTAGTTAAGTAACTTACTGATCTCTGTCGAAATTCAGTATAGTGGTAGTGGTGTTCGTCCACTCGCCTGTAAAGAGAAACAAATATCATCAGCACTTTATGTGACATATCATCATACTAAACTGATAATGCAGACTTAGCCTTAATCTGCTGATAAAATAAATAAGATAAAACAGACGTTATTATTTTGTACTATCCAACTGGAAACAGTAACGATGTCACAATTTAAAATGGTTCTTATCATCATCAATAGATTCAAACAGAATCACATATGTTGGATATGTAATGCAACCTATTACGTAATCCTATCACGCCTCTTCCAAATTGACCTACCTCTGAAAGAGTATAATAGACTGAACAATGTGGCCAAACTCGAACTGTGGTCAAACGACACATGCAACATTGTTGTAACTCGAAGTCGCAAAACATTCGATGGAATCGTTTAAACTATATCCATCAATGCTTTGTAACAAGCACTAAATATTATGACTCTATTGAAACAGTCTATTGAGGTGACACAAAGCGAAGTAATCGTAAGAGTTTCTATTGAAAGAGATGTCTTGGTAGAGGGTTACCTGGTTGATTGTTTGGACATTTTGACAGCTGACCACGCTCGTTACCACTGTCGTCGTGAAAGGAATCAGTAATCTAAATGCAAGGCTAATTGAATACAAAAGAAGCGATAACCATGGAATGCACTTTATGGGCAGTTGTGTAACGAAAATGGATAACGATTGAGCAAACGTAACTCGCTCGACCTTTACAAAGTAAGTAACACTTTTATTAATACAAATTCTTAGCCCATTTTTGCCTTTTGTTTTAGTTACCACGCAGGATCTACACGAAATCTATCAGATTGTATAACACAAAAGCTTCTCTTTCCAAGAAAAGGCGTGATGCTGTAGGCTAGTTTCATGAGTAGGTTTTAATTTTAATTCACACTCTCTAGGTGACAAAGGAGGCGGCGAAGAGCCCGAGGCATGAGCAAGACTCGTGTCTCTTGCAGTTAATGACGTCATTAAATATGAACCGACGCACGTATAGCTGAGCCTTTTGAAGCTGTGTTACGCTTAAGAGAATCCTGTTTCCCTCGGGCTTACTGTACTCATCCTTGTATATGTATCGAAATATCGTTTAAAAGGTTCCGCTTTCTAACTTTCATTTTCTCTGAAAATTCTCACATTCTACAGCGTTTTTTAGCATTGTTACTGTTGAGGAGCTGTGGGCTGAAATAATTTGCTGGGATAGATAACCAGGTATTCTATATTATAGCTAAAACCAACTGACTTATAAAAACAAAAGACTCATATAAAAAGGAAATATAAAACTGCCAGTACGCAACAGCTATAATATTCATATTTAAATTTTTCTGTGGGTACTGATATGGATTTAATTAATTGACAAATTCCATTTTGGCAAAATCATTTTAGTTTTCAAAAAGGCTACATGTCTTTAAAAACCTATAACATAATAATTTGTTAAAAAAATGTGCCAGAATTTTAGAAATGCTAAACTATACAGTTATATATTTACAAGAAATCTGTTACAAGTCGAACGCACTGTCTATTTACAAATTGGTCACAAAGTGCAACTCATTTCGAAACTTTTAGCACACTTAGCATCCTCAGTTTTATGTATGAAAGTATGTCGTTGAAACAACCACTTACTATTCATTCATGCACCAACTAGGACATGATAAGATATGACTTTGTAATGAAACATTTCAGTTTTTGGGTTCGGTGTACTGACAATGAATCTTATCACATCCTCTTCCTAACACTCGCCCTATTGTTTCGAGATTACCTTAATGATTCATTAGTACATTACCTAACTTTAGTAGTGGGACTTTTACCCTACCCACTTACTAACAGTAGTGGATTGTCCTCAGATTTACATGAGAGAACTTTAAATTTATTGATGTTATCTTTCTAGATATGCCCATGATTTAAATTAAAGTTTGTTTAATTGTGTTACATCCTTCTTCTTTGTGTTCCTCTTTTCAAAATATCAGCTTATTCAAAACACAATACTGGACCTAGACATTGTGTGGGAAACATGAACAGTCAATTATCCAATTTTCGTCAACGCACGAATACAAGTTTGACCACAATAATGTTTTAACAAGTTTAGTATTGCCCGGTTAAGGTATTTCAAACATATCGGCTATTTTAAGAGCTATTTGCCAGTCAGTACATACAGTCTAAAATAGGCTTCAAAGGTAAACGAACAACAGTGATCTCATAATGATAGTGGTGGTGTCATGAATTTTGATTTAGGTGGGATTTATCTCGATCTTAGATGTAAGAACGTATGGAGCTAAGAATATATTTCCACAAGATGTAATAATTATGATGAATCTGTTGAGGACGCGAAGTCATATGTCGTCAATAACTTTATAAACGAAAGAGTTATGTTCTGTAGATGTATCTATGTTGATTGATTCTATTAAATACCTATTTATTTACAAAACAGGAACCATCGCAGTCATTACTTTTTCAAACTAATGACCCAAAAGAAGAATATTATTAAAAGATTGACACAATGTCTGTTTCCATATCATATTATGTCCTAAGTATTCGCCCTTTTTGCAAATTCATAAGGTACATATACCAGTCTCGGTTTATCAAATATTCAGTTTAGTGTAGAAAACTTTCTTCACTTGCCAGATCGCTATTGCTTCCTTATTCCTACTTCTTAGAGCCGCATGTGTGGCGTCGTCTATCATCGCTTGGCAAAACGTTTGAAAGTTCGCTTCAAGTGTTTTAGATAATGGTCGTCTAAAACACTCGAGCGATCGCGTCAGTGGAAATTATGATTAATATCTAGCTAGTTAACGGTATGATGCTAGTTAAGGGGCATGCGTAAGGCACTGGCCTCACCGGTAAGTTTTATTACTTTCATGAGATAGTTCCTAGAACCTATGCCTTTTTACTGCCGCGGCACACGCATGATGTTTCATTATTAAAATTTGTAAATTGTATTCTATAAAACGATTTTTTTTTTCTTGTTCTATTATTTTTTCTTCTATTGTGTGTGCCAAATAAGGTAGTAAATAAATATTATTGTTTCTTTCTTTTTTGAATTCTGTCATTAGGTTCATTATTGCCTATCGCTCTGTAGAATTACGACATTAATAGGTGGTTTATGTTATATGTCCCGTTTCGAAATTTTGACAAATATGGTAGGTAATGCGGTCAACGGCAACTCACTGAATACTGATAGTCAGTTCTATCATTGACGCTATAGATCCCAAATATCTGCTTATGAAGTTCTTGAAACTCTCAATGAGCACCCTCGTATAGTATAGAAGGAAACAAAACAATTCAATAACGTAGTAGCTGTCGTGTATCTACGACCTAACAGAAAGTAAAGAGCAGATCGTTCTGTAGCCGTGAGGCACGGACGTCCGTATCTCGGATGCATCGTTTGTTTGCCCACCGACCGGTCGGCGTAGCTACTGCTTCAAATTCATAATTTTTCAATAAGTCTTTTTTGTATACCACCGTTCTCGCTGACAACTGCGCTTATGGTTCCACTGATAAGATCGCTTTGTGGGCCATTAGCCAAAGTGATTGACGTTGGTAGTTTGTTGTCAGTAATTTTGTTTGAAATCTAGAGCGGCGCACGCTCCTTTTTTGTCGGCTCGATATGTGTAAAGAGAGCAATGTTGACATGTACGGTTGATTATTTTACGGTATTAACCGTGTAATACTTTATGTTAGTGCGAAACGATTTTTAGATAAGCTAAGCAGCGTTCCACGGATATGACTGACTATGGTTAGTCATGGTGATAAAATATTGCGTCATTTTGTTTGAAACACTTGCTTGGTGCTCAATTTTGAAAATAATGTGCAAATATCGGAATATTAGTTGATAATCATCACATTATATCAGCCCTTAGACGTCCACTGCTGAACATAGGCCTTCCCCAATGAACCCCACTACACCCGGTCCTCCGCATCCAGCCGCTTCCGGCCATCTTCTTCAGATCGTCGCTTCGTCTGGCGGCAAAGCGTCCCTACATGCGCGTGCCGATTCATGGTCTCCACACCAGAACTCGTCTGCCCTAACGGCCGTCGGTTCTGCGACAGCGATAATCGACGTGCCATGCCGCAAAGTATTTTATGTACAAAAAACAAAGATTGAAGAGAATTAAACATCAAACTGTATATGTAGGTAAACCAAAAAAACATAACATAACAATTCACATAAAGTTAAACGATAAACCTAAAAGCAAGTAATATATAAGTATGAAATACGAAATTTGTTTCCGGCAGTGTGGCAACCGTGATAGAAATAAACAATGAGTCAGTGTAATTATCCGGACGACACTCCAGTTGCATAACCGAAACAACAGACGCCATTTGTCCAATCGTGAAACTGTGAGACAGCCGCTCCACAACAGTCGGCAGCGGTATCAATCGGAACATTGTCGTGACTGGGACGAAATAGTACCTATAGATGTAAAAGCTTTACTAAGTAATTTGGCTAAAACCAAATTTTCAATTGTTCAGCTAACAAGAGAAAACACTAATAGTATAGAAATCTTACTACAAAATGCTGCTCAAGCTGATGGTGAACTTACACGAATGATGGTGCGCAAAAGAGATCGTTCCATGACGTTCAAACACGGTGAACCCGTGTTTGAACGTCATCGTCACGTCTAATAAGTTTTTTGGAACTTAAATTTCCATTCATCATCATCATTAGCCGAAATGGCAATACTGAAAGGTCTTCCCAATAGAGAGAGCCTCTTTTGTTGCGCTGTCCATTGCCACGCTTGTCATGCGGATTAGTGATCGCAGTAATGATCTTAATATACACATGAGAACGCTGCTTCCCGTCCCTGGTCCCTTAGTCACCCACGGGAAGATTGGGGGTGGCCCTATTCTAAGCCGGGAACCACACGTCAATTCCATTATAAATTTCCCATTAAGGAGGAACATATTCGCAGTAGTAGATAGCAATCGTACACAATTATAATATTTTTACTTCTCTCACTGAATATGAAAGCTAGAGTTTCGCAAGCGGCTAAAGTTTCGGCTAACTGCAACGATGTGATAACACGGCATCGCTAATCCGGCGGACGACCGCGCTCCATAAATCTATTCTGTACAACGTCATACAGTTGATAGAAATGACTTGTTGTGTTTATTTCGTTTCGAAATGCGCCTTAGTTACTTGAGCGCACCGCTTAAAGCGCTGGGTCTAGAAAGTTTAAGTACAAAATTCCACATAAGGATTTAAAATTACATGTGGATGAACAGCTAATTATAATACAATAAGCTAAGTTGTACGTGTACTGGCAAAAGTTACGAAGTCCTGAACTAATTGACAATGTTAAAGAGATAGACATACCTAAGTATGTCTATCTCTTTAACATTGTCAATTAGTGTCTAAACATAATTTATTCATAACTTTTGTTACAGGTCAATTACAAAATCAAATCAGGTTAATTATATTAAAAAAACACAATCAAATTAAATAAAAATAAATTAAAACTAGATATCTACTGGACGGATTCGGCTGAAATATTGATCATAATAATGTGTAAATTTGTCCGGTAAATATGAGAACATTATGGTAATTTCAGGAAAAAAATCCTATCTGAGATATTTTAGAAAACTTTGGGTACGTTTTTAAAATGAAAAACCTGCAACATCAAAAGAGCTGCTAGTGTATTGCCGGTTCAGAAGACATATTTTTACTTTTCTCTTGAAGGAACCCATATCTTTTACTTTGGATGTTTCATACCAGTACAGTGAAAAAAAAATTTGGTCAACTCAGTGTAATTTTGTCTTGGTTGCTGTATGTTAGCTAAATTGATCATTTTTATGATCGTTTGAACAAGATCGTGATCAAGTTAACAAGTAGAGTTAGTGCAAGGGAAAAAGAGTACCTAGTACCCACTTAGTTCAAGGGAACAAGATGTTGGTGCGCTTGGGTGGAGTTAAGATGACTGTTGATGGTTACAAGATCTTTTTCAAATCATCAAATGATTTTTTTCAGTTAATGTTAGTTTTGACTTTTCCAGTTCCTTGTCTTTAATTCCACGTCGCCCGCGTCATTGGCCACTCAACAGTAGAGTTGCATAATCCTTGTCATTGCATTTAGTCAGCGTCATTTACGCACGAACAAGGCTCGAGTGCTGAATCCAGTTTGATTTCAGTTCGCCAATGCTTCGATTTATTAATTAGGATTAGTTTGTAATATGCTTCTTCCGGTTTCCGGCATCGAGAGTGAAAGCGATAACTGTAAGATTTTGTTTCATACCAAGGCTTTAATTTATACATTAGACAAGCACTGTACTGTTTAAAGATTTTCTCTAACATATTTTTTTATTAGTTCAGCAAATATGGTGAATAATATTTGCTCCCTTTTCATCATCATCAGGTTATTTTTGTCTCCACTGCAGGAGCACAACCCAATCTCATCTGCCGGAGACAGATGGAGGATTTGGCCTACACTCCCCGCGATGGCCAGACGGGTTGGGGAGGCCTGATTGATGTTTTATAATGTATTGCCTTAGTCGCCTTGTACGACATCCACGGGAAGAGTTGGAGTGGTCCTATTCTACTCTACCGGAAACCACACGGCATTCTAGTTTAGTACATTTAATATTTATTATTTATATTGATAACAGCATAAACATCGGAATATACATGAGAATAAGCTGATCTAGACTCTCACTGAATTAAATCTTGCGTTACGAATTGCATCGTTTGTTTCAGTTTTTTTTTTAAATCTTCACACAATCTTTTTAATATTGTGTATTATTATTTATTTATTACGAGAAACAGAGATTATAGAAATAATATATACAATTTGTTATATACTAGGTAGTTACGTAAAAGTGATATGGGAGTGATCGCTCTACATATAAAAGATCTCCTCTCCTGCAGTTTCTAATATTATTTATACTGTTAAATTGTTATATTGTAAATGTTAATTAAAATATTTTATTTCGTATGTGTTAAGTGATTGATCAAATTTATCAATATAATCGTTAACTATCTATAGCAAAATAGATGGGAGCAAAAAATCTCGAACTGATCATCTTCTAATGATTGATCACCATCGATTACAGTCTATTTCCTTTGCAATTAGTTATAGAAGAAAACATGATTATTCACTCACCTCTCAATCGAATAAATTATTCTTTTAAATTTTTACTCAGAGCGCATCGGTCACTCCATACAAGCGAACAGACTTCATGCCTGCTACTACAAGAGCACCATCTTGTCCGTACACGTTTGTGTGTGTGTGTGTGCGTAAATTACTGTAGGGCTGCGCGAGCAAAGTCGAAAGAGAGAGACAATATTATTATACGTCAACAACATAAATGCTTCAATTTTTAATTTATAGATTTGATCTCTGGGTGCTAGTCGATAGCACGCTGGCGTAGTAATCTTGTACCGGCGTAGCGATGACTTTTAGTAATAAGTATTACTCGATTGAACTTAGTTTAATTATATGCTACATTTAAATTTATCAGACCATAACCTTTCCCAACTTATGTTTTGGCTGAAACTAAAATCAACTGTGTGGACGTACCTAACGAGACTTCTCATAAAAAACTAATATAACACTCTCAAAATATTAAACTATTTCCTCAGAACCGATAATTTGAGAAGAACGCGACACTCATTTTGTAGACATATTACTTTTTTGTACGTCCTAGTGTTGTCTTACCACGTATCGATAGTTTTGATATTTGTAAAACAAACAATATAATATATTGTTGTTATGTCGTGGTACAATTATTTATTAATATAGATGACGCGGAACCCGAACCGCCTTAATAGTGCCGGTTTAACCTAAACTATTAATACTATCCATAACCCGAACTGAACGAATACCATTTAATAATAATAATTATTAGTATTGACGGTGGTAAGATTATCCTTTTTAATACTATTATTGAATAGAATAGAATAGAATAGAATAGAATAGAATAGGTCATTTATTCATAGCTACGACACACATATACATGAGAAATAAACAGAACAGAAATTAATAAATTACAATTTAAAAATAATCAAGGTACCTATGTGTGGCAGCAATAAAATGGCGCTGACTCAGCATAATGCTGCAGCACGCTACGCGAACTCCAGCGCTTGGATATACATGCCTGACGACTGTATCTAGTCAGGCCCAAATGCTGCAGGCCTATGTTGGGCTGCAGCGTCACCGATGCGAGGCACCTGTCTCTGCGATCGCCAATCCGCCTTCTCAGAATTCCTCCCATGGAGAGCACCGAAATCTACATGAAAATTGAACACGGGCTTTCATCATGCAGAGGTAGGTAGTAGTATAATCAAATCTATGGTTACGCATTATCGATACTATCGATAGTTTTAATTTTAGTCGATATATCAACTTGGCCACACTATGAAGCCTAAGAAACTGTGTGGCATCGTTAAGTTGTTTATTTTGTTCCTGATGGGACTCTAATTTACCACATGTTGCTCTATTTCACCATAAAAAATAATATCCACATGATTCGACGTAATTTGTGCCGCGTTATGACGAAAGGTTCGTGTGTTTAAGGCTAAATTTTTTCTTGTCAGTTATTAACCGGTAACCGAGTATTTTTTTCTTTTTCAAAAAAAAAGTTAACGAGGATAAGAAACAAGCTCGTTATACAAATTTTCGTTAAAATACTGGATATGTAAAAAATAATGTTCAAAATAAGTCTTACTGAAGTGTGTAGGGGTAGGTACACCCAAATACCATGGATGGGGTTCTGTGGTATCGTGAGCTTATTTCAAGAAGACACTAACTATTGGAGAATAAAATTAGCAATTAGATAATGAGCTATATAGCAAGTAGTCACTTTTCAGTCACTGTCTGTTTCTTTATCACAGCGTTAGCATAAAAAAATATTTGTATAAATGTATCAATTGTACTCATATGACTCATGGATATGATACGTAATCCGACGAAGAACGAAAGTAATCGACACAGTCAAAAGGATTAGCAAGCTGGAGTGGCAGTGGGCAGAAAGTGGATGGCTGGATGTATGTGTGTTTGAAGTTATCTTTGTAAGGAACCGTTGGATAGGGAATATGCTCCTTTCATACATAAGTAGGCTATATTCTATTCGATTTTAAAAAAAGTTGGTAGCCACAGGAGGATAGGTTCGGATAAAAAAGTGACGATAGTCGGGCTACATCACCTTTATAATAATTCAACGCGGACAAAGTCGCGAGCGGTTGCTTGTTATATATACATTTTGGGAGAGGCTTGGTTAGTCCACATTTAGCAGTAGATTTTTTAGTAAAAGTTTTTTTATAGCTTTAACCAGCTCTAGCAAATAAATCACTTGAGTAACCTATTGCGATGGCTAACACATTTTCCATCTGTGGCTGTTATCAGGTATCGAAAGTGTATGTCTAACGGTGGATAAGAATTAGCTAAGTACCATATTTTATATGAATCGATTGTTTGAAATGCTTTAATTTTATGCGCATATTTTACAACAAAGCCAGGCATTTCGTAATGTAGGCATACAACATATTACATAACACTAACATTTGCTTAAATTTCATTTAAATTCCAATAAGAATATTCTCAGTATCTCATAATGGGGATTATAACGCTCAGCATCTATAAAGTGGTGGGTACAAATCGTTTGTGAATAGGAATTGCTCTGAGATAAACCAATATATTTGGACAAATCGATTATTACAGATAAAATTTCAAATTTATGAATTTGCTTTTGTCAGGATCTATCGCGTGCGTTCAAAATATTGATATTGATTTCGATCACCAATTTTTTATTCACTAATAGCTATTCTGTTGAGCTCATACTAAAACGCAGTATATGCAAAAGTGTTTGGAGTTCTACACTGTCAGAGAACCCAAGTAGCATTTTACTCCATTTAAGAGTACACATTTAGTTCCCATGTGAACTTAAAGCATTATTACAGTTCACTCGTGATGTATAAGCTGCATTATTGCGATTAACACCACCTATACCTGTCTAAGGGACTTATAGGAGTGTAGAGTTATACTTTTTTATACGGTTTATACGGTTTGTTTATACGGTTTTATACGGTTGTTGGTGTTATAATACTCTAACAACTGTCCTTTAGTCAGCCGTCTGACTAAGAGCATTATAGGAGGGTAGAGATACGGCAATCGCTGTTTAAAGGTCTACTTGTACGATGTTATACAGCTAGCATATTAATAGAACACACGTGGTCATTTATACAGCCAAAGGCTGTTATGTTTACTTGTTTTAGACTGTTATACAGCTAGTAGCTGTAGTAGGAGTTGTTTGTGGTCATTAAAATAACCTTTTTTACTATCTGTATAGAAGTGTTTAAATGGTTCACATGTGCACTGTAGGCTGTTAAAAGGACTACATGTGTTGTCCATTAACTTCAATAGCAGTTTATTTGTCCACAAGTACTACTCTTATTTGCTGTAAGCTGAACATGAATGTGAATGTGATATTCTATTACACTTATCCCACAAGCTGACGTGTATTGTGTTTATTACTTAACTTATAACTTATTAAAAATTTGTGAAAATGAATAAAAAATCTTGGAAAATAAGAGCGAGAACCGGTGGAATAAGAAGAAAAATTGCAAAAGAATATTCGCAAATTCGTCCCTCTTTATCTAGTTTGTTTACATTCTTTTAAATACCTCCTTGAACAACGTAGTGTCTTTGTAAGTGTAAATACTCTGACACCAAACTGTGTGGCTCACACGAAAACAAAAAGTGTTTTTTGTTAGTTTGTTACAAAATTTGTACTTTAGGTATTCATACTTGACTTAGTACCTGGGCTAGGCGATTTAACGGACAATAATTATTATTGCGGATCTCTAAAATTTCAGTATATGAAAGAATAAAACGATGATCACAATTGACCTGAATTAAATCTTAAAGCTGTACATAAGTTCACATTAGAATAGACATTGGTTCTGTAGTGGTACAAATGTGGGACTTCATATAGCCAACAGCATTCTAACAGAACACATGTGAACCTATATACGCTCTAGCCGTATTTCATTTCCACCATTTTGTTCACGTAACCTAAAATATTTACCATATAAATCTCCAAAATTATCATGCAGATTTATCACAAAATACGCAGATAGAGCGATTGAGTTTTGGTTTCATGTTTTAATTAATTACCGTAGTATAATTATAATGCCAATATAATATCAAAAACTGAAAATTGTAGATTTCCTCTCAGCCAGTTTTAAATATTTTAAAATGAATATCGCGTTTTTACAGAGGCGCGTGAATATTTTAGCTGTAAATATGTATACATTTCACGATAAAGTTGCATTCCCATGGCATTTAACATTATTAAGTATTTAAAACAGGTATACTTACCGCGTGTTATCATAAATTTTTATCCAATTGATATCCGCCGGAGTTAATGTTTCTGATGGCCGGGCGTACACACAAAACCAAACTAAATGAGGAAAATTAATAAATAAAAGAAATAATTTAGGACACACGTGAACTTTAGGTAGCACTGGAGTACTTTTGTGGGATTTTATAACTGTGAAGGCTGTATATTTAGCCAATTGTTACTCTTTATTACGCTCATGGACGTTGTTTGGTTCACATGTGTCCCATATAGCGCCGTAAGTCAGCCTTTAAGCCCGATGTTACTACTTAAACTGCTAATATAACGCTAATGTACAGCCATAGTGAACTTAAGGCTGTCTAATTTGTGCCCAAACTGGTTCTATAAGAGCTGTATAGCAAGCTATACAGCTCTTATACAGCTGACTTACACAGCTTGTGGAGTACATGTGAACCACTATACATCTTATATAGAACCCCGAATGCCACTTGGGAATACTATGTTACTACCTACGTTCATTTATTTCATTTTATTTTACTGCATTTTAGATATTACCGGGGCCATGCAGATAAAATTATTTAAGCACTTTATCGTTTCCATTGACGGTTTTGAATGTAGTAAAAAAATAAGTTGAGACAGAAGAAGACAACTTGATAATTTAACATGATAAAAGACAGTGACACCGTACGGCGTCCTGTAGCAAGGCCAATCGTATGGGGAGAGAATATTGAATATTACTAAGTAAAGAAGCGACATTACCTCCCCATACCAATTTAACGTCACCAGGGAAATAGAACATGCTTGGCAGTACGCACTACTGGGCTGGCGCCGTTCGCGCCGCGCGGTCCGCCGGTACAAAGTTACAACGCCAGCGTTCTATCGATCGGCGCTGAGGGATCGACGCTATAAATTACAAAGAGAGAAACTTCAACCACATAAGTGCTTTATGTTGGTGACGTTTCTCTCGATAGACAACGTAGGAGCGCTGGTGGAGCAGCCCCACAATAATTTACGCACACACAGGCACGTTTACGGATAGGCTGGTGCTTCTGTAGAGTAGTAGGTAATTAAATGTGTTCGCTTGTATGGAGTGCCGGCGGCGGTGTGGTATGGGCTAGAGGGGACTGTTCAAAATTTTATCTATGAACTGCCCGTACTGCGTTTTAGTGAGAGCACGTCAGTACTGTAACTATGTCATATGACATCATACTAGATAAATTCAACTGCTTAGAACGCGATTTTTCCGAGTACAAAAGCTGGAATGTCGACGTATATTGAAATTATTGACCGTGTATAGTAACTTATGTGGCAGCGTATTATCTACCGGGCAATCTCGCAATTCGCCCACAAACAACCTACTTTGAATATTCTATCAACGTCGATATTCTCCGAAATACGGTAGCAGAATCAACCTCATAACAACGAATTAAGATGATAATTAGCTCCTATGAAGAAAGCCCGAATTCCAACGTCTTTAGTTAATTTGCGTTTCGGTCTCGGAATCTTATTATTTTTTTAATAAAAAAAGATAATGGTTTCCTTTATAAACAAAAGATTAACGTCTAATCTTGTAAACGTAAGAGGAAGTTTGTGTCTGATTTGGAAGCAATTGCTGGTCGTAATTTCTTCTTTATTAAATAAGATGTTTGAAGTTATTTTTCGGATCAGTGGGTTAGGTTGAAGGATAATGACAACAGTACATCGCCGGTGTCATTACTTTGTTGTGGATATTTAATGAGTTGTTGACATATTTGGTAATATAGACTTTATTTGAACAGTTAAATACGAACAAAGTTAATAAAGTTAATCCGGTGTCATTACGATACGTGTATTTTTTTTTACGGCGTATGAGTAAAGTTTATTCAGCCGAGTTGTTGGTAACTTACGGACTAACTGATAGTGAACGTGTAGCGAAAGCGATCGAAGCTGTATGACAAAGATTCTTTGCTTAGCCCGAATCAAAAGAAAAAAACATTAGTCGATGATTGGTTATCTAAATAATGTTGTAATTTAGCTGAGCAATCGTAATCAGCCGAAATACTTCTGCTGAACTAATCCTCCACAATAGGATGCCACTTTTGGTGGCCTGTCAATGGACAATGAATGGAAATCCCCCAATGGGGGGGATTGGGCATAATCACAAGGATTAGTGATCGCAGTAATGATCTTAATATACTCAGTAGAACGCAGTTCTTCCGTCCAATGTTTTTTAGAATTCAGATTTCGCAATTAATTAAGGGAACCGATTAAGTCATGGTCACTTTTTATCTATCAAACAAGACAAATGCACCGTGCTATACAAGCCATATAAATAAAAGTAGTGGTTTAAACCTTAAATAGCTAAGCGTTTTCAATTTCAACATGAATTCTGATTGAAATTTATAACATGCTGGTTGTAGGTTCCCACGGACCGCGGTAGATGCCGCTGTACAGTCACATTCCAAATTAAGTGACCAGCCCTAGTACCGTATCCAATAATGATAAAGTTAAAATTACAATGAACATGGACATTGATCATAGCGCTCGGACTGTACTACGTATATATATGTTTCGCCATTGCGTGATAGCTCAGTTGGTAGAGCGGGACCCCGGTAAGGTGGGTCGCATGTTCAAGTCCTGTTGGGGATCGTACCCATACTACGTGACCGGTTCAGGAAGGGGTCGGTGGGGAGTAGAATTACGTCTTTGTAAATTATTTTAGGTGTATTTTTTTATAAAAACTGTGGCGCGTCGTCGAAATAATTTATTATAACAGTTCTATTGATGGACCATTTTAAAAACTATGATATGCTGGTGCGTAATTATAGCGAATTTTTTTTGACCGTCTAGAAGAATCTAGTGCTTTTTTGAGGAGCAAATACTATGTAAAACATGACAACGTGAAAACATAACGCGTTGAGGGGGAAGGTCTTGACATAATATGCTACAAAAGTCCTCTGGAGGGATAGAGGGGTCAAAGGTTGCCAAAAAAGGGTCACACGTAGTATAGGTACGTTCCATTTTTATACATCATCAGGTTATTTTTGTCTCCACTGCAGGAGCACAACCCTCTCTCATCTACCGGAGACAGACGGAGGATTTAGCCTACTTTCCCCGCGCTGGCCAGACGAATTGGGGAGGCCTGATTGATGTTTTATAATGTATTCCCTTAGTCGCCTTGTACGACCACGGGAAAAGTTGGAGTGGCCCTATTCCACTCTATCGGAAATCACACGGCAATTTTTATACGAAACTATAATAATATAATATTGCAAATATACATACACGTGTCTAATCCCAAAATAAGTCCCCTAGTGGGAACAGAATCAACGATCTCTGGCTCTCGAGTATAACGACCGATAGGCCGACGAGGCGGTCAACTCTTCCACATTTACTCATTTGGCAACATAATGCCTGGTACTCGTAAGCAAACATGTGCATTAAAACTTAATACTTAAAACTTTTAAGACAAAGACAGCTGGTGTTAAGACTGAGGGGTCGTAAATTTACCCTGTCATATAAACTTACATGTTTACATCGGCCATTGTAGGGTCAAAGTTAATTTATATCTTCGAGGAACGAAAGAGTAGCTTAGGTAGTTAACGAACAACATTTTGTGCTTAATTTATTTCACGATAGTCGCTTCGGTAACAATGTTGCCATATCTCGGTAAGTGACGTACGCGCATGTCGGTATTCAACCTGTCCCTGTCTTAAATTGTCTTTTTTCAAATGTCACGTAGAAATAGAGATGTCATTTCGTGATATGGGTAGTCAAAAAACGCGGAAGCACGAATTTCGTTACTCAAAAACTTTAAAACAGTAAAATAATATGAAATATCAGGCAATCATGAAAAATTTAATAATGTATATGCAGTAAGAATCAGTCGGTTCTTCCATAATTAAATTAACTTTCAATATATGTAAAATAGTCAAATATGTCAAGAAATATATCGCGAGCACAAGTTACCTTTTCAACTAAGCCATATAACATACTTTTGCATAGAGAATTGTGTGCAGTTGTTTGATATTAAAGTTTAAATTCAGGCTTCATTCTTTTGGTGGGCTGTCCAATGAGGGATTTGTCATAACTACTACGCTTGGCAGGCGGATTGGTGATTGTATACACAGGAGAACGCTGCTGCCTGTCCCTGGTGCAATCCCTTAGTCGCCTTGACGACACCCACGGGAAGATTGGGGGTGGTTCTATTGTAAGGCAGGAATCACACGGCATCCATTCGTGATAACAGAAAATTCAAATTATGTCGTAACTTGCGGGCGTTGTACATTTTGTTGTTTATTGTTGAATAGTCATTATATGTAAATCGCTTGGTCGTGATGATGGGTAGACAGATAGTGACGAGCATGTTTCGCAAGCACACGGAATGATAATTGTTTCGAAAGCCACCACTAGCCGTGTGGGTGCAGACTGCCGCGCCGGCGCAGGCGCACCTGCTCTCGTATAATGTCTTTTCTCAGTAGAGATTCTCTCCAGTGATAGAACTAGATTTAATATTTCATAAACGTGATCTTTAAAATACACGTTCTCATGAATTTTGAACTATTCTGTATGTAGTAAGCTCTGTTGTGTCAGTAAGTTTTCGATGTTGTGATTTGTAGAGCTTGCTTCTTAGGGTTGTGTGTGTAGTGATCAGTGTAAGTTTATGATCATTCCCGATGACGTAATTAATGTAATACCGTAGGCCCGATGTAAACTTCTCTGCAGCTTTAGCTCCTCTTTGTCGCCCTCTTTGTCTTTGTCACCTAAGACGGACGTCTAATAACGTCTCCCACATTTTATAATAATATTAACAGTTTTACTATAATATAACAGTGTCTCACCAATTAGACGTTTTATTAAAACTCTCATCAATACAGTGTGGTGTTTCGAATCGAAGATACGCAGAATTAAATTGTCGTACAATATTTATTATGGAATAAATGTCAATCGATAATCTATGACTAGATTCCTGAAGTAATTTCATTTATCCTTGCACAAATACTCACACTTTGTTCTTCAATTCTGTAACACCAGATAATGAAGCTTATCTCGCTCCCAAGATCTTATTCATTATTATTTATTTTACACACTAAAATACAAGGAAAACAATACAAAGAAAATCATACAAAATGTTGAGTTTATAAAAAAAGTCTTCTAGCTAACCTGCGGTGAAGAAACTGTAGTCGTGTGTAAGTACTTGTTTGTAATGCATTTGCCGTAAAAAAAATAGGGAATGTGGTGACAAACGAACAGACAGCCCTGATGGTAAGTGGCTGCTGTCGCCTAATAGCTTACATACAGCCTTTGGATTACTGCGTGCAACAATACAAGTGCGTTGCAACTCTAGGACTAGGTTGGAATGCTTCCTAGGTATGTTTATAATTACGCACTTCAAACCGAAACACAGCAATGATTGCATTGCTGTTTGCTGGCAGAAATAGGCAAGTATTGCACTCGAGCCCTACCAATGAAAAATTTAAATTTTAAGAATCTATGTCAAAGCATCTTATTCTATCTTTTGTCTATGCTCATGGATAACTAAATATTCAATACGTGTCTACATTGGGGGACTGAGTTACAGGGCTACGGGGAATGAGGTGCGGTGAGGTAGGAGGGAACATCGAACGTATCTACTCCGTATTAAATGACCAGCCCTAGCACCTTATCAAATAAAGTATAAAGTTAAAATTAGAATGGACTTGATCATTTATGTGACCGTACGTGTGCAACGGTTCGGTTGAATGTGCGAATGGAAAATATGAAAAACGAATACATGCTAATTTAGTTCCTGATCATTGGCATAAGGAATATTTTAAGAAGTTTCTTAAATTTCACGGAACTGAACAGACACTGCACTGAAGGATAACTGACGCATAACTGTTTGAATACGGATGCCTGACGGATCGATACCCTTTATTGCATTTGAAATATGACACATTATTCCTTAACCGAACTAAAAAAGACTGATTCAGGACTGAGGCGGCACTGATAGGTCTGAATCAACTGTAACTCGATCCCCCACTGTAGGTAGTGTTACTGGTATTATTACTAATACAACTTGTTAGATAACTCAATTTAAAAGTTGGCGCCAGCTGTGAATCTGGAAACCGCCTGCATTGGCTCGATTCCGTTTGTGCCAGGTGCTGGCTGAGTTTGTTTGGCTGCCCCTGTCGCTGGACCATTTGGCTACTCTTTTCGGCCTCAATTATATTGGCAAAGTTACCGCATTGCAACAGTAAATACACGATGTATTTAATTTGATGTACAGCCAATCTTATGAAAAACAATTGTTTAGTATTTTATTTATGGTATTATTTTAGCAAAACTATAAATTACATAACGATATATTGAAAGATTCACATTTAAATTATATAATATTTATCATTTGGTTACTCAACATCTCAATTCAATCACTTTGTTAATAACCAAAATTTTAGTTTAGTACAAATACCGGGATGACAGTTTATTGCTACATTCTTGAATTAATTAATGTTTATAAAATGCAAACCTTCTTAAGCATTAATTTAAAATTAACTCATTTACAACGCAAAATTATCTTCAGAGACATTATTTTAATAGCCCTAGGTTGTCATTATTCAGTTGTCACCACGAATTGACAATATCGGTTGATAATGTTGCTCCGCATGTGCTAATTAAAAGGACATACCCTACACAATGATCCCGACTGTCGTTCCCTGAACGAACATGAAGGCACGGCATGCGAGCAAGCCTTTCTTTCCAGTCATTGACTGACTACCAATACAGCCAAGTTGTAAAGGAATACGCTTTTAAGTCTTTGCAATGTGTATTTTGTTTAACCGCATCCTCGCTCCTGCTCCAATAACAGTGTTGTCGTTGTCGCAGTGCACGTCATACACTGCTCCATGTAAATATAGATTTAGTATCCATTATGTAGATTAAGAGTAATGGCTGAGGTTCTCAGCGACAAAAACGCTTGTAGGTAGGTTTTGAGGTAATGTAGAGGTGCTTCAATGATCGCATCGCGATAATCGCGATCACGGGGACCCTGACATTTCTTTTCTTTTATCTCGGACGGTTGCAGTGAGATAAAACGGCAATAAATAATCGAGGGTAGACGTCCGTGGTACGTGCGTTCGGTTGCACTTTTCATTTGTATTATCCACGTAATTATGCGTTGCAAGTAGTTTTATTTATGGCCGGCAGTGTAATGTATATAATTGTTTGTTAATAAGGTTTATTTTAAATTAATCCTTCGCTTGCGTGTATTGAAGTACCTAGTGTAGACTTTCCTTCATCTGGAACGCCACACGTTATTTATTAACTTTTTATAAACCGATCAGTTTTAATTTCAATATTAGTACTTTAGAGTTTTAAAAAAAGCCTTCGTAAGTGACTTTAAAGGTTGTACTATTTAGGTACTTACATTTATTCTCTTTGGTTATCTCTAGAGAGTTATTAGTTTGGTTATCTCTGTAATTTTGTTCCACCGTAAATCACTTTTTACATAATATTATGGAGCAGTAGATTCCTAGAAAAGTTTTGTAGAGATAAATATAACTATATAAGCATTATGCGCGTCGCATCACCGCCGTCGCGCCTTATTCCTGGGAATCTGAGTGTCTCCATTCACGTCACGCGTTTCCTACGGGATGTAGCCATTACCGATAGGGACGCGATATACACAGTTTGAGACGGGTTGTTTTCGTACGGTGCAGATTTCGTTTGCTCAAAAGGAGAAAAGTGCGTTTTTAAGTGAGCATTGCGTGCTCACTCACAAATGCTCTGTTTTTAGAATCGGAAAAACGTGCAGTTCTACGTGTGCCACAACTAAAGTGTTTAATAGATAACACTACTGTAATTTGATTATTTGAACGTAAGAAAACATGAAAGTACAAGTACTTTCATGTTTTCTTACGTTCAATGCTCACTTAAAAACGCACTTTTCTCCTTTTGAGCAAACGAAATCTGCACCGTACGAAAACAACCCGTCTCAAACTGTGTATATCGCGTCCCTATCGGTAATGGCTACATCCCGTAGGAAACGCGTGACGTGAATGGAGACACTCAGATTCCCAGGAATAAGGCGCGACGGCGGTGATGCGACGCGCATAATGCTTATATAGTTATATTTATCTCTACAAAACTTTTCTAGGAATCTACTGCTCCATAATATTATGTAAAAAGTGATTTACGGTGGAACAAAATTACAGAGATAACCAAACTAATAACCTTAATTTTCTAAAAAGGTCTTATAACACACATTATAGTAAGTTGAGTAAAATTATTCTAGATTTTATTTAGAAGGTATAACAAAACGACTTGTTTATAAAATTATGTTATTAGGTAAGACATGCGAAGACAAGTTATAATATTATTTAAGTAATTCTAAATGTCGAAATTAGCAGCCTATTAAAGAGAGTACGTTTATGTACGTTTTGTCTATTATACATTTCATCCCCCAAACGAGCAACACTTACATTGGGCAATATTATACGTTACATTACGTAGGTAAAATTAGTAAGTTTTGTTTTTGGTCCAACGATGAATTGAGGCATACTTCATACACTAGCACCTATTAGAAATTCTACTTCACTTTCAATTAATCGTTCTCTAAAAACGTTCTTCTAAATCTAAAAATAGGTTTTCAAAATTTATAGTCGTGTTTCATGACTTACGTGTCAAAGCTTGGAAAAAAAGTGGACGAAATGAAGAGTTTCTATAGCGAGAACAAACCATTCGAGCTTCTCATACCACTCCTATAACTGTATTTACGCTCCCAAACATGCATTATTGTATTTTTATGCGGAATTCGTATGCGGGGTAGGTTTTAGCGTCATCTGTTTCTTGAGAAGTTTTTAAATTGTGGGGGAAACAGCGTGGGTTTCCGTTTGATATCGTTAGCTTGAGTAAGTTTTTGAAAGGAAATGGTAGGTGTTTAAAGTTAAACATTCGTTCTTATTTATATGATGATTCGGGTGACCTGTTAATCGATTTGGTTTACTATGTATAAGGATAGACTTTGAGGATAGGTCTGTGACCAACAGTGGAGCATAAAACATTCATAATTATTTTATAACTATCTAGCTGCGACTTCGTCCGCGCGGAAATATACCAGTCAGGTTTCCGAAATAAAAGTATTCTGTATGTTATTTATTTTATTTATAGGATATAAGCTGTCACTGTATCACTCCTCATCAATATCCGTTCAGCTGTTATAGCGTGATTGAGCATCAAACATACTCACTTTACGCATTTATAATATTAGTGAGATTATGTACGTATGTAGTGGAAATACATAATCTATTAACCGACTTATCTGTTTCACCTTATTATTTACAGAGAGTTTTTTCTAGAACATGTCACCCTCATTTTAACATGCTTACTTAACCTCTCTCTCTCAATTTTTCTTTTCCTCTTTGAAAATGAGCGAGTCCAAGATAGTATTGCATTTACAAAAATATAATGCCTTATATTTTAATTCAAATTGTCTTCTTTCCAGGCCTTCATCATCAGCCGATATACGTTCACTGCTGAAAATAAGCCTCCCGAATAGAATTCCACTTTTGGTGGGCTGTCTATTGGGGAATTTACCATAATCGCCACGGTTTGCGGACTGGTGATCGCAGTACTAATAGAACGCTGCTGCCCATCCCTGGTGCCATCCCTTAGTCATCTTGAAGACACCTAGGAAAGATTGGGGTTGCCATATTCTAAGCCCAGAACCAGGCGGCATGTTCCTTCGCAGTCCACTAAAATATGGTAGACATCTTCTATCGATCCACACTCCGTCTGATCTATTAGAGCCAAAGCTCTAACCTTCTGAGTCTAGCTAGATACCTTAATTTTGCTTCTCAAAAAGGACATAAGTCACTATAATACCAAGCGTTTGAAATTCCACACAGACGAAGTCTTGGGCTCCAACTACTTCCTCAGTAACTTCCTTCACTTTTCCCTTACACATTGACACGGCCTGACCGTGTCTGCATAACAACCTTTTAGCTTAATCCGGATCGTTCAGACTGGTACACTAATAAGAAGGTTGTAACTGAACGTCAAAGGGGCCGGCCAGATTAGGCGACGAATGCCGGACGGTGACTATGAGCGTCAATTCCAAATCTGTTGTGAGTGACAGGCGGTCTGTACGAGTAAATGGGTTCGTTATTGATAATGTATGTGTTATAGGTTCATACTATATAGATGTGGAAATGAATAATTTGTTTCCCATGGGAACAGATTTTCCTATGGTAAAATTAACACCGCATGAGAAGTGTAAAAAAACAATATTTGTTGAAATTAAAAAAATGAATTGTTTACGTGTTTTGATGTATATACGAGTAAAAACATACTCAAAGGGCAAGAATGTCGTATATTCCAATACAGTTTTCGAAAAAAAAAATGGCTGAAATTTCACTGTAACTACAAATAAACCAACAGAAAAAATAAATCGCATTATTTTTACTGTATTATTCTCATTTTACTGAAATAAGTAGGGGAATATTTTGTCTATTTCTCATTACATGACTTTTATGGGGAACAATTTCCCGATTGATATCCTAAATATAATACCAAGGGACATACTATATGATATTTCATGGAGATCAGTTAAATAGTCGAGCTGTAAAACAAACTTATAATATAAGTACTAGCAAAATATGCAGCCATAACCGATACAGTAGGTCCATAGTGGGGGTATATCAGTGTTAGTGTACCAATATACCCCACTATGGTACTAGTAAGCTATAAAACAGATTCATGTTTAGCCAGAGTGCTAATTGGGAAAGGATTTTAAGGCAATTCCACAATAATATGTGCACATCTTGGTGGGTCCTTGCAGATGATTGGCGGCAGCTTTGTCGGTAGCTTTAAAAGGCAATTAAACAGAAGAAGTTTAGTCTGGACAATTTAATTATTGCTATACTATTCCACTATGTTCAGCGAACTTTTGACTTGACTTCCGATTCCATGACCGCGATAAAACCTTAATCTCTTACCTGTCATTGTATTTATTGATCACATAAAATTTGCTCTTGTTCTCGATATATTTCGATAAATCTTATTAGTACGTGTATGATAACTGTGTATTGAATTGTTAGTCTTAAATGTTTAGCGAATATGTTACAGAGTTGATAGCTACAACTAGATATGTGATTATTATTGTAATTATGTTATGTAATTTATTTAACAACATTTTCTTACATAAACATTTTTTTGTTGTTGATTTGAACAAGATATTATTTACTGTGATCTTTACTCCATATGAGCGCACCAAGATCTTTGTTTCCTTGAACCAACTCTTGTCCCCTTGCACTAACTCAACTTGTTACCTTGGTCACGATCTTGTCTCAAACGATCATAAAAATGATTACTTTAGCTAACATACAGCCAAGCGAAAATGCCTCTTAGTTGACCATCATTTTTATTTGTGTACGTCCTAGGGCAGAATTTGTAAACATACCTATAATCTTTTGTAAAACTTGTACCTACCATGTTTCAAACTGCAAGCAATGTTAATAAAACTGTTCATAATATTACTAAGAACACATTTTAATACATAATTTGAATATTAATTCTAAATCTGTGGACCGCAATCAAAACAGTCTCGTTAACCTTAAAGTTAAGCAGCTTAGAGTTTTCTAAAAACGTTCATTTAGTTTTGTGTTACTGGCGCAGAGTGCGCCGGCGACTATGCGGCGACGCCGACTGTGGCTCCTACCATTAGTTTTTATTTTATTGTCAGTCTTAGAATTTCTATGATTTAAATTCTAGCATTATGATGCTATGTTGATGTTATTATGACGTTCTATGTACCGTTACAACACGTTTAATGTATAACGTTTAACAGGAGCTATTGGAGTATTAAATTTTGTTAAAGGATTATTTAAATAAGGAATTTTAATTTAAAAATTAGGACAATAGAAAGTTTTTTCCCATAATCACATGTATGTATATCATGAAGTCTTGTAACTATAAAAAAGTAGAACCATAAACCTCTATCTATTTTAAAAGGTGGTACTATGTATTTTATTATAATGTTAGTCATAGATTATCTATGACAAAATTCTGTAATGCACGTAACAATTGGTCGGAGCACGTGACAGCTAGGTGCCGTATCTATACACTATAGGATAGGACTGCTAAAAATACAAGGTTTTAAAGTCTAAGGTTACGAAAGTCTGCATAGGCAATAATAGGATAATACGCATGCGCTTATTTGCCCGTCAGTCTATCTTTCCGCAGGATAACTTCATGAATGGATCGACTGATAAAGAATGAGCTGGAATAGGTATATATTTATATCAAATTGCCTGAAATTGCATGTTTAGAACAATCTATTTCTCGAGATTCTAAAGAAAAAATAAAGAAACAAACATTGTCAGCACGCACCTTGAGTGTTTTGTTTTATTTCTAAACATTATTTTTTTTAGACCTGAAGACGTTCGACTTTACAGTAAGATATCGTAGTAGGGCCTGAGTAAGAATTCAAGATACTATCATTATACCGGGAGCTTAGAATTTTACGTGAGTTATGGTGCTATAAATAAATGTACCGTTGTGACACCTACATACGTCATCGGTCGTGGGACACCATAATGGATTTGCTAAACTGTTTATTCGATCTTTTGTTCGGCCACTGTATAAAATTGTGACATTTATGTACATTGTTGTAAAATATTAGAAATGATTTTAAATGATACGTCGTGGGAAGTTAAATTGGTCATTTATCACTACTTTATAAACAACAAAAGCACACGAATGCAGTGTACATGCCACATCCGTCTCAGAACCGCAGGCCGTTAAAGTTCTGGAACTTCTGGAGTAGAGACCTTTTCGGTGAATGACAACATCGTGAGGCTTGAAAGCATAAATAAACCGTATTTAAGTTTCGAAAAACTCATCGGTACTGGCGGGGTTTGAACCCACGACGTCATGAACGTGAGGCCAGTGCATAACCAACTGTGTTACCACAGTTCTTTTGACACGAGATAATTTTGCCAGGAAACGTTTCAATTAGATTATGAATTACAAACCAAAGATTGCAATGTGAAGAATAAGCGTGAAACCGTGTAGACAGTCCCGCAGTCGCTAACGTTTAAAGTCGACAGATGAGATGTCAGCAGAAAATTGGATTTTGTAAAATAAATATGACGTATTCACTTTGAATTAACTGCAGCTTCACGAAAATAAATTCTGCCGCTTTTCGAATAAGGTGACTTGTCCCGTGGTTCGGGGTATTGTCGGACAAGTATGGCATCTTAAGGGGATTTGACGAAAAGTTAATTTTAAGTTACAACTTTTACAGTCACAAAGGAATTAATTTTTGTCCACTATAATGTTATTTTTTTATTTTTGGCGAGATTAATACCAGCTGGATATCACAGGTAAATAACATCGTTATACTTTTGAGTGACACCTTTACATTTCGATTTTGTCGGAAGTTTTTGCCAGGAAAGTGACTTCAAATCTCTTTGTCTGCCTTTGTTCAAACATTTAAGCTCCTAAACCCGTGCCTTTGATTCTCGTACGCCATTTTGTTTGTTAATTGTTTGTAATTCTACATTTATATCCTCTTTATTTACTCATAGCTCGTCACTTTTGCCTTTGTTAATCTGTTTTGTACTTTCACCAAATCTTTTGTGATGTACTTAGACTTTAGAATTATTGTATAATTTCTGGGTACATTTGAATAAATTAAATATCTTTAGCTCTGTCCGGTTTCTGGTAAAATTAAGTAGTTATATGTACCTACTTATTCAGAGAGCGAATGCATGTCAGTTTTTGAAAACATAAACAGCAATCTTATAACCAGGAAGCGGAATCTGATGGCAGAACGATTGAAATATCATAGGGACGGAACAATTTTATCATATATGTCGGCTCCGTAGCCTAGCCGGTAGTACACCTGCCTACGAAGCTCGGAGTCGCGGGTTCGAATCCCGCCCAGGGCAAACATTCGTGTCATGAGCACTTGTGTTTGCCTTGTGACTGGATGTTATTTATATATTATATTATGTATCTATGTATGTATCTCAGCTGTCTGATACCCATATTACAGGCTCTGCCTAGTTTGGAATCAGGTGGCCGTGTGTGAAATGTCCCCACATATTTATTTATTTATTTATTTATTTATTTATCGAGTTTTTTAAATTTTCGATATGTTTTAATTAAATTAAAAGAACATTTCAGTTTTTTTATATGAATATAATAGGATTAGAATTTATGTCGCTACAAGCAGCATTTTCTTCATCTTGCATTAAAGCAAAACCTGCAATAAAGCATGAGATAAATCAATGGATATAGTGGAAGCTACCGGATTAATACATTCAAAGTGCGCATGCATACCATACATTATATAGTATATTCATTAAACGTAGGTAAGTAATAAAGTTTTAAATTAAAAAATATTGGTAGCTTGAAAACTCGATAAAGTACAATGTCATGTCCCTATACTTAAATTGTTCTGCCATGAGATTCCGCTATCTGACATAACATTTTTAAACCGGGACTTCATAAGGAGACACTGAAGGGATCTTAAGCTTTTAGTCACATCCCGTTGAGTGTGGTCTGAATTTCGCACGCTTATGACGATAGCACCTCGAAACGTTTTACCGGCTACGAGTTGCCGCAATCAGATTTCGTGGCCATCTGCTAAGTGCCTCGAAGAATGCATCGGCTATAAAACTGGACAGACAATCCGACAATCGGACACCTCTGACGAAAGAAGGGTTAATATGAAAATAATGTAGTACGCCCACACCCGAAACGCAGAATCGACTTACCTCCGCTTATGATCCGTTAAAATAATGAAATTTAATATGAGTTTTAAATTAAAGAAACTTGAGTACAATGGTTTGAGTTAATGTTGTAATGTGTAGACGGTCATCTACGGTCACTTTTTTTTCTTAATTTTAGAAAAGGAATGTGGTTGTAGATACTAGACTAGCTATAAATCTCATCGATGTGTAATATGTTATTGGAATAGTTAATGTATAGTTCTGCATTAGACTGAAATCTGGCTAATAGTCAGAAATTTGTACACGTAACGTACATTGAGAAAGATGTTATTACTATTAATTATGATAATTTATAAGCTTTGTAAGCTTCGAAATAGCTCAAAAAGTTAGTACGTTGAAGTGGCAGTGGGCTGGTCACATCTGTTGGAGAACCGATTACCACTGGGGTAAACGGGTTCTCGAGTGGAGACCGCGCGACTGGCCAAGCGTAGTGTAGGATGCCCCCTGGCTAGATGGAGCGACGATCTGGGTAAGGCGGTTGGCAGTGACTGGATGAGAAGAACCGAAGATCAGGTTCAACAGCACACCTTGGGAGAGGAATATGTCCAACAGTGGACTGTTTCAGGCTGATGATGATAGTGATAATTATACAATTAAGATTTAGGCGTGGGAGTTATTTTTGTAATCCTAGTTTATGATTCATCATCAGCCGAAATACATCGGTGCGACGGCGGCGGCGACCTTGGCAACAAGCGCTCGTCACGCGCGCACCGTCGCAGTGGCCTAGCGGGCGATCGGCACGCATCCACGTCCCTACCTACTGCTAACACACGGCGTGTACTCGACAATCGGATGGTCAGAGAAAAGTTACTATCTATAGACTTCAATGAGCTTTTATTGATAAACTGTCCTATTAAACTGTACACGACGTTTTGCCAGTTATTTAACAACACTTACGATGAATGTTATAAAAATATAACGGTGAATAGTAATAGAAACAAATGTTGGGTTAACGATAACTTGAAAGCAATGATAAAAGAGAGAGATAGACTATTTGAGATATGGAATTGTGATCCTAAAAATATGATTAAAAGACTATCCTATACTAGGTACAGGAACAAATGTTTTAAAGCTATTTCTAAACGTTGTTATGAATACGACAGGCAATGTATATTAGACTGTAATAAAAATATAAAAAAAATTTGGGATAAAATTAATAGCATGTTAGGTAACGATAGAAAGTCATTAGATTCAATAATTTTAAATAATATGAAAAGTAGTTTAAAAAATAAAGATATATGTGATAAATTTGCTCAAACTTTTTCTAGTGAAATTGATCTCATTAAACTTGTGTGTGACGTTGACTGTTTGGATAGAAATGAGTATGTTAATGAAGCGGAGGTGAGTATGAGGTGGCAGCCGGTGACTAGTAAAGATGTCCTCCGGATAATTAGTAAAATGAGCGATAAAAAGTCCCCCGGATGCGACCTCATACGCATGTCTGACTTGAAAAAATTAGGTGATAAGGTCAGTCCTGTTCTAGCAAAATTAATTAATTTATCTGTTGAGCATTCAAAATTCCCAAACGAATTAAAGAAAGCAGTTGTACGCCCTATCCATAAGAAAGGTAACAAAAGAGAATTTTCCAATTATAGACCCATAACGATATTATCAAGTGTAGATAAAATTATTGAAAAAAGTATTGTAAACCAAATAGGTAACTACCTTAATAAAAATTCTATAATAAATAAATGTCAACACGGATTTCAAAAGAACAAAAGCACTAACACTCTTTTGTCACGTTTCACAGACGAAATTAACTCATACCTAGCAGATAAAAAAATTGTAGTATCCATATTCTTTGATTTCAAAAAGGCGTTCGATACCTTAGAAATAAAAATGTTACTGAGGGCTATGGATGAGTGCGGGGTGAGGAAGCCGCTCAACCAATGGTTCCGCGACTTCCTCACTGCGCGCTCCTACCGCGTGCGGGTGAGCGACGAGTACAGCGAGGACACGGAAGTCCGGAGCGGGGTGCCCCAGGGCTCCGGCTGCGGACCTGTGTGCTACTTGATGCATGTAAACAGTCTGTGCAGAGTGCTGCGCCACTGCTCAGCGCATATGTTCGCAGACGACCTGTGCGTGCTGCGCGCCGGCACTGACCTCGCTGACACTTGCCGCTTGCTACAGCAGGATGTTGATGCGGTGGTCAAATGGGCACACGATAATGGCATAGTCCTCAACGCCGATAAAACTAAGCTCATTGTTATTCATTCACCGTATCTCCATTTCAACGAATCACCTCCTTCAATCTATACACATAAGCACTTTTGTCTTCATGCCAATGTGAATATCTGTGATTGTAAACCTATAGAAGTAGTCAATAATGTCACTTACCTAGGAATGATAATAGATATACACTTTTCATGGGCAAAACATGTAGATTATATATGTAGTAAACTTAGAGTACTTTTAGGAAAGTTCTACCACTTAAGCTACAAAGTGCCCAAAGGCACTTTGAAATGTTTATATTTGTCGCTGGTAGACTCTATCGTGGGGTATGCTCTTGATTGCTATGGACTAACTTTCAAAACAAATATAGATAAACTAGAAGCACTACAAATAAGGTTCTTAAAATTACTTGTGGATAAAAAAACTCAAGCAAGATGCAATGATAATCACAGAAAGCTATTTAAAATTTGTAAAATTCTACCGGCAGGTCTAAAGCATAAATATTTACTTCTGACAAACCAACATAGCAATCATGAGACTAACCTATCACTGGTAAGTCACAGCCACATTACTAGATCAGTAACCGGGGGCAGGTATGACGTACCTAGGGTGGGTAATTACTATGGCGACAGAACCATAAGAAAACGCCTACCTTACTTACTTAATACCTTGCCCGAGGATATTAGAAGGGAGTGTAACAAGCGTAAATTTAAAAAAATGCTGAAAAATTATTTGTTGGAAAGCATTTAACTCCATCACTTTTAATTATTAATTTCACTTAAACATAAGGAGACTATGATCCCCCAGTCAAACCGTCTAGACGGTTTTGGGAGACAATTTTTGTAAGAAAATGTTTTATTTTATATGATTAATAAATTAAATAAATAATAATAAATCACTACTTAACATAAGCCTCCCCAATAGAATGCTACTTTTGGTGGGCTGTCTATTGGGGGATTTGTCATAATCACCACGCTTGGCAGGCGGATTGGTGATCACAGTAATGATACTTATATATACACAGGGAACGCTACTGCCCGTTTATAATTAGGCAAGTGTATGTATAAATTATTAATACGTGCATTACGAATTATCCGACGCCATTGCCTTTCCCTTATCTGTAGGTATTGAATGTTCTATACTCTCTAGGTTATTTTTCACGTAAACCACCGGATAGTTATAAACGCCTCAAACTCTTGTGATATCTCAAAAAAGAATCATTTATTTATGACTTAATATCCACCACTTAGTTCATTAGAACGCTAAAATAAAGCATAAATTAATATTTTCTCAATTCAGCCTGTCCAATCTTAATCATTTGGAAATAAACTAACAGTATCTTTTTTTGGTGTTATTAAGGTAGTGATTTATTTGACAAGCTTTTTGTAACATGCAGACGAGAGCAATAAATGTATCGATCTGGGTCGGACCCTTGTTTTAAAAAGGTAAAACCTAATAAAATAAATATCAAGAGGCAACCAACGTTCAAAAAGTTTTCATGTAACGTACTTTTAGTTCTTGTTTTCGGATTCCATAATTATTTTTGCATATTTATTGGCCGTATTTAAAAACATATATGTATATTTGAATAAGGTAATGCAGATTTCATTGCAGTGAAGTTTTAATTTACCAGTTGGATACCTTTTTATGGATGCATAATGATCTAAGGAAGGAATATTTTGAATATTTTATGACGCTCTTATTAATACATCCCGTAACGAATTTTATATTTGAAATAAAATTTCGTATATTGAAGATGAATTAAAAATTAAATTAATTTGTGTTTCGTGTAATATTAATAAAGATAAATAAGGACTTTTAATGGATATTCGTTCTTCACAAGTTGTTCATTTTAATATTAATGGCTGTAAGATGAGACGGCGAGGTCCTGGCTGACGTAACGACAGTAGCTGGGTAATTTGAAACTTAGTTCTTTCTACGCGGTGTTCATCAGTTATCATGTGTGTTATTGGATTTCAGCATGGCACATTGGTTTACCAATGCTCTCATGTTGAAAAACTTACTTTTTAGTTTACGATTTTAGATTCATATCGGACTGGAGCTAACTAGTTTCTTGTTGCATTTGTTCTCATTCGCTAATCCCTCGAAACATATAGAGAATGAGCGATTTTCTAGAAGGTATAAGTAAGGTTTTATATTTCAGCATGACACATTGGTTGAAAAATTTACTCTTTAGTTTACGATAACATTAGCTTTCTATTGGAGTCGAGTTAGCATCTTGTTACATTTCTTCTCATTCACTAGGTAATTCTCGAAACATGTACCTACAGAATGAGCGATTTTCTAGAAGGTATTTTTTAGTGACTAATATTGGCTGTAGACAAGGATCAAGCATTAAAACACTTCCTAAATTAATGATTAAAACCATACTTGATCCTTGGCTGTAGATGCGTCGCATTGATCTCACTGTCATCGTCCATGGAGACTTGAACACTCCAAGGACAACGTCAAATTCGTTCGGTGGATTTTTTAAAAACAAATGGATGGCTTTGCATATTTTGATATACAGTCTGTGTTTAGTGCCAGCTATCGAGTTCCTCATGAGTTAAAATCGCTCATTGACGTCGTTGTATACAGTAAATTCGTATATGATAATGGACTGATCCATTATTCCACGTCGACAACTGAGTTAGACAACTCGACGAGTTGAAAATGGCTGAAAGGTGGCCAGTAGTTACTGGACGGGGAGGGCGGAGGTGTTTGTTGGGTGTGGTGACATTGAGAAAATCCTTTGTCGACCACTCGACGTCAACAGATATTAAAAGTTTGTACATACTTAGTAATTTATATTCATTTCTATACAAGTTTTGCAAGAGAATTCATGTCTCATTTCATTTATCTTGAATCGTATATTTCTCTGTTGAGAACACCCAGTCCCATTTCCATAGCACCAGTCAACATGACACTTTCTGGCGGAAATCTGTGGCAAGCCAGAGGAAGGAAGAGGAAATACACTACCGCAGGCGAACGTTTGTTTTATCAGATACCATTTCACGTGGAAATGCTTTATTTTTGTTGGACCTTTTAATAGCGCTTGCACTAGACCGCCCACCCACGGGTTCGCTTGCTTATTATTTTTCGTAATGTTATTGAAATACTCTTTCTGTTATTTTGATGAGATTAAAATAAAGCGCTCAAAAGTCGTGTAAATAAGAAGTCAGTATCCTTTAAGTAGTTTCGATAACCGTCATTTAAATATCTGACAATGGTGTTGTAACAATTAGTTATCCTTTATAGCTTTGGCATAGAACAGTAAATGTTAAAACTAAGGTATAAAATTATGTTTCCACCTATATTTTTGCTATAGGTTATAGGATTAAATTTTATACATAACATACATAACGCTCACGCCTTGGTCCCAGAAGAGTAGGCAGAGACTATGTGTCGCCACTTTGAGTGATCCTAACACTCACTCATAACGCTCTAAATGTCCATACCAACTAGATGTCTGAAATTTTATAAATCTGCATTATAACTTTATGACACTTAGGAACAATTAAGAATGCTAACAAAACTGGTAATACATATTTCATACATAAATAATTATACATACACGAATAATATATTTTATAATAATACTTATGTTACCAAACTAAAGTTGTCTCCTATATTATAGAAATTATACAAGGAAAGGGTAATTCACAAATATAACATCTAGATCAGGACTAACTTATACAAACTGTACAAAGTTGTTTATCCGTAGTGAGAACAGAACCTCTAGAGCTCGAGTCAAATGACCAAACCACTAGACCAACCAGGCGGATAACTAAATAGATTAGGAGCAAAGCCGGTTTTGACACCAGCAAGAGTGAAGGAATAAATTTAGCACGATCGCGGCACGGGCACGTGTGGCGGCGCCCCCTAAATAGTACATTATTGCATAATCTGGAAAGTTAAGGACGAGAGAATATGAGTTAGAAGGCTGAGCATACAAGTCAAGCAATTGTCATGTATGGCACTTATTAAAAAAAAAAATAAGAGCTCGCTTGCAAACAAATAATTCTTTTAATGTCAATATGCTGTTGGCTAAATGAGAGGTCGCTAAAAAAACTTGGTGTTTAGCGCAGAGGACAATAATGGATTTTCATACTAAGGTTTCTGGCCTAGGTCGGCAAAGAGATGCTGTTGCCGTGTATGAGGTACTTCCTGTCTTTTTTTAATAACGCAAACATTTCCGAGTGTGTTTAAGGAAAAGTTTTTACCTTCATGCTAGCAAGAAATACTATTACTATAGGTACATGAAGAAGACACATAATATAATGAGCCTAGTAAAGGTATTTTAAACCAGAACTACTTTATATTACCTACATAGGTACAGTTCGTAACAGATGCTGGCATAGTTCTACCTACCATCTGGTCAGTTGATAGCAATGAAATCAAAATGCACGGGTTACTTTCGCCGACCTTGAGGTACGGGCTTATTGTTTGAGTCTGTATATCTAATTGCGTGTTGTGTAAGCCGCCGACGGCTACGAACAATCAAAATATTTCTCAATTTATTAGCTGCACTATCGGGTAGCCTTCCATCTGCTAAGATGGTTTAGTTAATGGTTACATTGGCATTATGTTTACAAATATGTTTTTTGTAGAAGGTGAACACCTGGGCTCGTACAGAAGAAGTTTTAAGGAATTTGAGTTAGGATTATTATCATCACCTCTATGCTGTTTCGTTTAGTGAAATAACCTGTTGTATGTGTAAAACTGTGTACATTGCGTCGAAAAATAAGTCAGTTTTCATTCAGCAAAACGTGGTTTCTCTTCGACAGTTGCATTTTATTATGTGATTTTATGCGATATTCGACGGGAAATCGAGAACTACATGAAAGTTTGTGCCAATAAATAATATGGCTTACTCATGTAATTAAAAAAAACCAATAAAATTGGTAGTGGTGACTTACATTTAAATATATACACTTTTAAGTTGTTATCTGCTGATAAGGTCATTATTTGGGTAGAATACGGAGAAATATTATTTGTCTTTTGTTTATAGGAAATATGTTGTATGTTATGCAGGTAAGTTGAAAATAAAACAGTTTTCATCCAGCAAGATGTGATTCCACTACAAAAACTTTAAAGGTTGCATACGCTGGAGCAAAAAATAAAAGGATATGTAAAAATCTACCAAGCCACACTGGATCCGCTTTGTAAAATTATTAGACTAACTAGCCTAGTACGATGGTATGATTGAGTAAGGATTTTGTGATGTCCAACAACGGACGTTGATAGACTGACAATTGGAATACTCGTTAGTGCAAATGTAAACAACGAGGTTTCTGCTTTAAATGGTTTCATAGTTAATTATAAAAATGGAATGAGTAAAGTGTTGTATAGTCTCGGAGACTATAAATGTTCCAAGAAGCCAACGGCTATCATAATATTTAGAAACTTAGATTATTCAATAGCTTCACGGGTAACATTTTGTTTGATTTCGAAGCGCGATTTATACCGATCAATGTATGTTATAATTACACCTCTTGTATTTCTCAACAATTTTTAGTTGTAGGCGGATCGAATGATCGATTTTGCAACTGGCTAAAGCTACAGCGGTTTAATTGCGATTCGATTTTAAACAATTGTTTGTTTGTATGTTTGTCAACAATATTTCTATTTGTTTGTTCCCTAGCTGTGAGATACAAGGTTTTTTATACATGTAATTTTATTTCTTGTGACTTTTTAAGCATCAGTTAAGACTGTCAGTTACCTTACAATATGAATATTTAAGAGATTTTAGCATCTTATTTGATAAAGAAAGTGGATTAAGTGAACACAATTTTATAAACCAATCCTCGCATGACTTTTTGATTTTCAAACCCAATAAATTGCAGATCTTCTATGTGTCAATTGCATGAAATTGAGATATGAAAGTGAGTTCAAAGCGTTGTCTGTATTAGACAGAACACGCCAAAGTGAAACTATCCGGGTTAATTTGACCAAACACGACATTAATAAACCCAGACAAAGAATCCGACAAAGTGTATCTCCGGTGCATGTTAAAGAGGCAAATAAAGTCCCTGTAATAGATGATGGTCTATTTTCATCCGTTAAAGTAGGTACTTTAATTTAATTGAAAACAAACACGGTTTAAGTGTATGGGTAAATAAGCTTTAAGTCAGTAAATTTATAATGAAGTAAAAGAGCATGGATTTTCGTTAATATTTGGAATTTCGCATAGACAGTTTCTCTCTTATGGACTCCCCTTACTCTGTTTTATTTATTTTCACAAAATTCATAACACTTTTAGAAACCTGAAGTGGAAAATGAGCTGACAGCCCATCTGATGCTAAATGGCTACTGTCATCCATTATCAGGATAGTGGGTGATGCAGGCATCACCATATACTGCGATCATTGATCTACTGAATGGCATACAAGGACAGGTAGGCAATAAGGTGATGTGTATAGTGTACTTATCACTAATTCTCTAGGTTTCATCAAAATCGGTTCGAGTGATGGAAGTAATTTGCGGAGAATAATAATGGATGGAGGCAGACATTAGCGGATGAATAAAACAATTTAAAAAATCAGCCGTTTGCCACGCAGCCCATCAGCTGCTTTCCATGAATGCCGAAAACAGGGACGCAAGTCTTTCCCTCAGATTATGATTTTCAGTGATAGACGGTGTTACTTTTGTATAATATAGTTTTCTATATTATTTTTAGGCTATGGTCAATGAAAAATAGAAAATTTTGCTTTTATGTTAAGGAAATAATTGCAGTAACTACAAACAGCGAATTACATAGCTTATACCATATTCTTATACGATCCCTTTTACCATATTAGAATGACATGTAAAATTGAGTTTTTAAGATGTAAAAGTGAAATAAATGAATCTAATTTAATCTATAATAATCATAAATTCATAAGTCTTGTAGTTAGAGACGATAGTTAATTTGCAACGAACGATTGATGACAGTACACATGTGCAAGTTATGCATAAACCGTGTATAAGTCATAGAATCTATTCGTTTCAAGGAAACTCGTTTAGGAATACAAGGTGATGATAACATACAATATATATTGTATAGAAATTTCCGCTCCCTGAAGTGCTGACCCGGTACTCCGAGATGCGTATTTTCTTAGTCAAATCAGAAATTCACTTTCATATGTTTCAATAAATGTAACAGTATGATATAGCGTGGAGTGTATATGTAGTTCAGACATAACTAATCAGACATTAAATGACTTCAGTGAGTTTGTTATTTATCTATTTATACGGCAATTGCGAGCTATCCGCAGATGATTGTGTTTTCATTCTTGTATGCATGATAAAACACTCCACAACGCAGCCTGCAAACTGGAAGAAGTTCTACGACAACACGTCTGGTTAGCATATTGATTTGCGAATTTTCAGGGCTTTACCAGAGATTATCACATTTACAAATGTTGGCACATAATATATTCATTTGATATTTTTCTTGAGATGATTATAAAGAGAAGATGAAGAGATAAAGTAGAAAAATATATTTCAACTGCACTGTTCTGAGATATTTATTATCTTTTCAGTTTTTGACTCTCATAAAAATGAGTTTTGTTTTCTTATGGTTTTGTTATGTAGGTATGGTATGGTGATAGATATTTAAGATGGTGTGTTGATGGTATTGAACTGGTAAAGGCCGGCTAAGGCGAAGGCATTACTTACACAATACAATATTTGTTTAAGTTGTTGCACGTATTGAACTGACTCACAGATATGAAAAATTTACAACAGACTTGTGGAAATACGCCGTCGTCTCTACACTGTTGCAGTTTGAATAAAGGGTAAATAACAGGCGCATGCATACAAAATGTGCAGGGGCTGTCAAAGGGCCATTTGTCTTTTTCCAAATTGTAGCAACATTTCACGGCGATGTACTCACATTTTATCTCTCCTGTTTTTCTATTTTCCTCACTTGATGTATGGGACGCATTTCCGCACTTTCGGATAACTCCTGTATTCCCTTTTATGTGCGCACTGCTTTAAAAATGTATTCGTGGGGTGGATTTGGGTACGTGACGCTGAAGATTCGGCGAAAGAATTCAAGATGACAAAATTTTGTTATACGTAATGTAACGACCATTCCACATAACTACATAGAAGCTGGTATACCTTCTCCTTTTACGAGACTTTCAACTTTTTAATCAAATTATTGTATTTTACCTATAACTTTTAACTATTATATTATTAGAGCGCTTAAACATACAAATAATGTTGAAGTAGAAATACAATTATTATAGCAGGAAAATATACATGAGAGAGTTGACGTAAGGCTACGTTGATGCTCAGGAACCTGAACCCACTAACAGGACGACCAGAATTGGACCGCGACGAAGAAAATCAAAGAGATGAAATGTAGATCATTCACGGTTTTGTGTAGATGATCGAACATTGTCGTTTATATTTTATTTATATATTACATAAAATAGGTTTAAAGCTCGAGGAAAATACTTTGGGTTATACAACCAGCTTTCCTGTAAGAATAAGGATAGGACAAGAAGGCTAACGAGTTTTTTTTAACATATGAAGGTAGGATGAAGATCCAAGGAAATTCTAGAAGAAAAGGAACATTATCAACGCGATTTTTTTAAAATGAAAAAGTTAGCGTACAAAACAAGCGGTAGAATAGAAATATGAAATCAAAAAGATTATAAAAGCCGCCGTCTAGTCACATACCATCGATGATGAGATTATACAGAAACATTTGAAAACTTTTAAAATTGTATACTGCTCTCTAATAAGACTAATTAAAGACTATAGTGATAGATCAAGTGCAAGAAGCAAAAGTTATCCAAGTAGGTACTTGGATAAGTAATTGAAATAGTAACTGATTAAAATGGAATATTTGACGTTAATACAAACTTCTGGGACAGATTGCAGACGTGTGTTAAATAAAACAAAGTTTGTTGAATAGACTCCATATCATCTTATGGGAATCTTATCAGAGCACACAATCACGCATACGAACGGACGACCACACGCGGAGAACGTTTTTGCGTCCGTAGTTACACGTATTTTTATTGACCCATAAGAGTTGACCCTACTGCTTAGCACAACATTAACAAACAAGTTGTAATTAAACATGCTGTGTTTAGAATGCAATTCAGATCAACATCACTCTTTGCACCAGCGACTGTATCCGTTTTACTTTTGGGAAATTGTTATTAATCTTACACCCATTATGTTTGAAGTACTTATTATAACATCGCAATCGTAACGTATAATTGTCCGTCTGTTTGCTAGTAACGTCGAATAAAGCTCAGAAATATGAAATTAAAATATTTATAGGGTTTCATTTAAAGTGGGGGTGGGATACGTGTGTCAAAACTAATATCCATATAACGAAACTTATTGTCCGCGTGTCTGTCTGTCCAAATCTAATGTATCGATTGAGCTTAAATTGAAATTAATTAATCTTATAAATAAAATCGTAAACTTCGCGTGTCTGTAAATTGAAGATATTTGCAAAAAAAAGAATTGGGGGGTCTAAGGATAAGCAACCGAACACATTTCGATCATTTTTGAAATTTTTGTCTGTTTGTCTGTTTATCTGTTTGCCTGTGAGTTTGTGCACGCATCACTTATAAACTACTGAACAGATTTTGATGGACTTTCACAAAAACATGGGGCTTAACTTAACTTAACATTTAGTCTTTATTTCATCGCAATCGGCTAACTCAATCAAAAGTTATAGACATTTTTAGTTTTCAAATACATTAGTAGGTAAGGTTATTATGCAATATATTGCATATACGAGTATGTAGTAGTATTTTCGTACTATTCAGATTGCGATGAGTTTTGATTACATTTGGAGGTGCGAGTAGGAATTGTAGTAGGAGTGGGCGTGGTAGTGGGAGTGGGGGTGGGAGTGGGGGTGGGAATGGGAGTGGGCGCGGGCGCGGGCATGGGCGTGGGGTAGTGGGTATGAGAGCGGGAGCGGAAGCGGAAGCGGAAGCGGAAGCGGAGCGGAAGCGGAAGCGGAAGCGGAAGCGGAAGCGGAAGCGGAAGCGGGACCTGGACCTGGACCTGGACCTGGACCTGGACCTGGACCTGGACCTGGACCTGGACCTGGACCTGGACCTGGACCTGGACCTGGACCTGGACCTGGACCTGGACCTGGACCTGGACCTGGACCTGGACCTGGACCTGGACCTGGACCTGGACCTGGACCTGGACCTGGACCTGGACCTGGACCTGGACCTGGACCTGGATTTGAAGTCTGAGTGGCAGTGGGATAGGGAGCGGAAGTGGGAATGGGAGCGGATCCTGTAGTCCACGCGAGCGGAGCCGCGGGCACAGCTAGTAATTAAATAAAAGTTAAAAATAACCAACCAAGCACCTTGTGTACTATGTATATTTTACTAACATTTTAAGTTTATTTTTTTGTTTTTGATGCGTTTACGCTTGACCTCAGTCACACCTGATGGTAAGTGACGATGAGGCCTAAGGTGGAGCGCGTTTACTCAGAAGATGCCTAAATATGCCTATGTATTGTATACTAACTATTCAAATCTCCGATAAAATAAAACAGAAATAAATATACAAAGCATCGCAATTATTAAGAATGGAATTGCCAACGCAGCATGACACTACAGCGCTGATTTACAACAGGGACCCAGTTATGTGACCCACAATTCAGTGAACAGAGCAAAATACTTCGATCGAAACTAATAATAAATTACAATTACGCTATAAGAAGCTCATTTGAATGGGCGTCGCGATACCGATCAGGTAGCATTTCATCAGGGCGACAGAGTCGCATTATCTCTCCAACGAGGAAGAGATCGCGTTTGTTGATCTATCTCCACGTATGCCAATTAGCCAATTAGAGAGCGCAAACAACGGCACTCGGTTTAGATAAGGAAACGTTTTTGTGCTCCACCGGAGGCCAGTGTTGCTAGATGATTTATTGTTTTCCTAACGGATTTAATAGGAGTAGGCCTCTGACCTGTGTGACGTAATATAGACTGTTGATTTGATTGTTACAAATTAAAAAATATATAATTAATACATACATAATATACATTTGTCTAATCTCAAAATAGGACTTTCTCCTCTACAATGGGAGGTAGACAAGGATATGACGATTCACAAATCCAGACCAGGGACAACTCGTTAAATTTTTACAAACTAGTTTGTCCCTAATGGGAATGGAACCCACGGCCTCTGACACTCGAGTCTAACGACTAAGTCAGTAGTAGGCCAATTTCGACCAGCTATGTCTTATGAAAAAGTCCAATAATTGTAGTAAATGTTCATATTACAGAATACTAATGTTTATTTCTATTTTTTTTTTCAGAGAATTTTTAACTAGTACTTAGAAATTGACAGTTTTGCATGTAATTGTGCCTATGTAAAAGATTTCAGCGACACTTGTGATTCCAGTCCATTGTCTGATGTTGCGAAGATAGGATAACATCGTTATGGAACTCCTCTTCATTTTTTCTTTGCACCATTGATCGCTAAAACAATCAAAAATAATGTTATGTAAACGTCGTAACCTACCTTAATATCAATAGATATTGTCTCTATGTACAATTATTGTTTAGCTAAAGTAGACAATTTAAGACTGAAACTTAAAAGTTTTAAAATATTGCCACAAACCTTATAATAAAACAATGTAGGACCTTAGAAACTACAATTGTTAGGGAAAACCGCAGAATCTGGCAACAATTTCTAATACATTCCTCACCCTTTTCTGTAATCATTAATCTGAGTCAAGAATATTTAAATAAAGAAAAAGGTGGGTTTTTTACGCGCCTCGATACGCCGGGGTCGCGATAGTCATTTGTCTCGAAGTCCAATTTAAAAACCAAACGGTAAACTTAATTTTCGAATTCATAAACGGCTTACGAAAGATTTTGTGATTAGATAAGTGTCAGCTGACAGTTGTACAAAACGGAAAAGTTTAAGACTTTAGACCGTTTCACATTTATGCGGTCTTTTGATATTTTTAAAACATATAGCGATTCAAGGCCTCGAGGCGAGCGATTAGGACATGCGAATGTTCTGGCGATTCCTGGAAAGCGTTCTTCTAACAAAACCGAATGACTTCGCAAAATCGGCTCTTGGAACTGCATACCTGTCTCATTTTGTTTTGTTTAAATAACACTACGCTCAGCGGCCCAGACTAGAATTCCCTGTACGATGGCATCACAGATAATATATTAAATTGTTTCCTGACCTTTTCGTGACATGGGAATAAAGTCTCCAGGAGCTATGTGAGGAGGGTTTCTACGTTATTCCACTTTTTTACGTTTATTATATCGCTTACCCTCTTCTAATTACTGAAAGATACATGATTTACCACATTCCTGAAAAATCGAAAAGTTGAATAAACACGTTTTGAAAATACCCTCCTCATGTCATTCACATGTCTCGGTATAACAATAATCGATATTTTAGTTCCAATAAACTCACTGAATTCGAGGCACTAGTTAGGCTTCGAAAACTTTTTATATCCCAGACTTTTCGGGATTGTGATTGACTGTGATTTCAACTGTATGTTAGGGTCCACAAATACGGTGCTGAAAGTAGGCTTGCTTACAGGCAGTGGGAAGTTTGTTTTGATTTCCTCGACAGTGCAAATGAGATCTTTAAATCTGTTCCGCGCTAGTTTCCTAGCCTGACTTGCAAGAAGCCGAAAAAGAAAATATCATTTCGTAGCCGTAGACTAATTTGGCGAGTAATTAGATGTCACAGAGCGATCGTGAGGAGAGGCAGACAGACGGATAGTAAAGTTGACGATACGTGAACGCTCAACGTTAAACCCTAATCACTTTCAATAATCGCTTCTAAGCTTTGAATGAGAACGTCAGGTTAATTTGTAAACGATTTCCGAGTGTCCGTCTTACTTTCTTATTGGCTCATGATTAATAAGATTTTTATTAGTCTCATTTGAAACGATATTCAAGGCTTGAGCTTGTATAGTAAGCCACACATTGGCTTTAATTTTGTCTTGTTTTGTTTTTGCTTTAATAAATAATTTTCTATTCTAATCTGTTCTATTCTATTTTATTTTGTTCAAGGATGTTCGATTTTCAAGTAGCTCTTTCATCCTCATCATATCAGCCCTTAGAATAAACCCGTCCACTGCTGGACATAGGCCTTCCCCAATGAATACCACAACACCCGGACCTCCTCCCTCCCTCGACGACCTGTAGAAGGTGGCCGGAAGTGGCTGAATGCGGAGGGCGAAGTAGCGCTTTAAAAAATATATTACTAAATATCAAAGTATATGAGAATATTTGCAAATATGCATGAGTCTAAGCCCTAAAACTGTTTTAAAAAACCGAACATTTTTAACACCATATTCAAAAAAGTTCACGATCTAACTCCTCTGCAAACTCGTAAATTGGGATTGCTTCATGAAAAAAAAAGTAAGTGGTGAAGTAATATCTGAACCAAAATATATCATATCATAATATGAACTGTCTATCCAACAGGGACATAACCATATGCTAGAGCGATAAATCTATATCCTCTATTTAGCAGCCAGAGTATTATTAGGGCGTAGCAAAGGGCTAAATCCCGCGTTAACGAAGGTCGGAACCGTAATCCCGCCTCTCCGGGACTCGCATGGACACAATTAACAAGCTCTAGTATTGTGTACCTAGTCCGTTTTAGTAGTTAGGGAATTTTGGAGTGATAATACACCTACGTTAAAACGTGGCTCGGGTAACTAAAACTTCTGGAGGGTTTGGAAGTGGGTAAGTAACTAACAGAAACGCAACTAAGTTATGCAATACATTGAACACGAATATATTCCCAGAATACTCTCACCAGGATAATTTGAACAAAATGTTAATGGATGTTTGGGAATTTTGTGAAAAATCCCTACCAAATGTGGTGGATATTTCTGGACAAGCATTTCAAAAATCTTAATGTCAGGACGTGTGGTGGGGATTCTGGGCACAACCCTACAAATGAACTTAATACTATGATGTTACTACTTTATCATAAGAAATGACATTAATAATGCAACAATAATTTTAATGAAACTTTACCGTTAACAATAGCTTAAATATAGGTACACTGACAAAATCACATCAAATAAGTTGTTAAAAATAAAACTGGTACTCATTCAAAAGTAAGAAGCAGATAAACATAATAAAACAGAAGCAAAAACCGATAGAAATGTATGGAATACAGTCATTACTCGTATAAATTATCAAATATGTCAACGGTGGTACAACCGTGTGTAAAACTTCATTTGAATACCCCGGCGGACAGCCACGCAGCCTTATACTGTATTTACGAGTACGCTTGTGCGGCTAGCTTTGTATATTTTTTGTATCCCATTGTATAGCCTGTTTAAATGCAGATAGGAAAATTGTACGACAAACATTTAATGAGGTGTTTCTTGCATATAAAGACAGACAAGCGTGTGTTTTGCATATTGATATAACGAATCTATAAATCCTTTTAACTGATATTATAAATGAGTCAAGTTGTTTGTTTGTTTGTAGTGTAAACGATTTGATACATTTCTGTAATGGTAAGAAGATTTTGCAATGGGTTGGTTCATAAATTGGTACTGAGTCCTCAAAATAGGTGAAATACAGAATGAAGACAACGCACTATGAGACATAGAGTATTTCATCAGCGAAAAGGACCGTCTAGTATCTGGAACAAGTTAGCAAAGACTAGGAGAGCAAAAGTTTTAAATGAGTACGATTTATGTGGCCAGAGAAAATAGACATATAGGAAATTGGAATCATGAATGAACTAAACTGTCTATATTTCATTCCAGATTAATAGTCCTATGAAAACCAACGCTATTTACGTCTCGGTAACATATACATGAAAGGGTCACCAGCAGCAAAAATAGGTTTGTATTACCAAGTAAACTTTGCGGTCCACTTAGGAACACCATCTATTGTGTATTTTGTTTTCGAGACGCAAATGCGTTTGTTTTCATAGGACTATTAATCTGGAATGAAATATACATACTCGCATTATTCTTTACCATGGATTTGAAAGATATTCAGGGATTCTCGCTGAAAATTCAAAAAGTCTTAAGCATCGCCGCGGAATGAAAGATCATTGATGTGAGTTCGGATTGTTAATAAATTGTTTTGAATAGGGTTATTCGAAGCTCTTAAACGCCAGTTAAACTAGTCATACGTTTATGGGTAAAAGCATCTGGTATTCTATTGAAAATTTATGAATACATTAATAATGATGATCATTTACATTTTGCATGTTAGTACAAGTTATAATAAACTTATTTGAGTTAATTTAAATACATCATTTTGTTTTTATTAAAACATTTATTTTAAAGTAAGTAAAGCAATTTAATCCAATACATTTAACCTTTACGTTTGATTTTTAAGTAGCGATAATTCAAAATACCGTTACTAAAGACGAATTTCGATTGAACAAGTATGTACCTTTAATAAATCATGTTCCAATATTCGCGGTAGAGATTACATTGTGTTTGCGTTGCCGAGAGCTTTTACAGCTCATTGTTGCATGATCATTTAAATATTTCACATAATGGTTTGTTAAATTTCAAGGGAAGGTTTATCTCCTGCTTCGAATAAATATGAAAACTCCAAAAATTATTCAGACTCTGAGTCACGAACGATCGCGTTATTACCAAGAATGAGCATACGAATGAGCACTGTAAGATTGGAATGCACTCAACAAATTCCTGCAAAGAATCAAGCGGTTGCTTTGATAACATCCACAAATGATTGTTGTTATTTACAGAGCTTTGTACCTTGTCATTAGGTGGTGGATACTATATTCTGTTCGTTTTAGGTGACATCTTTTAGCTGCTCGAACAGGGACCTGTGCTTATATTTTAAAACCATTATTAGTCTTTTACGACATCATCTGCTGCCGGTTGGATTGCCTTTTCTGATGTTTCCTTGCAAAATGAGATGTATATTGTATTTGTTATGTGAATTGAATTTTTCTCATCTAAAGAGTCTTCAGAAATAGAAAATTAACAAGGATTAACTTTTAACTCAAGGATTCCTTGCTAGTTTAGAATGTTTTTAAATAAAATCAGGCTTTGTTTCCTACACAAGCATGATATTTTTTGGCTTATACTCATATTTTTACATTGAAATGTAGTTAACCTATTGTATTTCTGTTACAGGATGCACCGATACGAATGTCAAGGGTCCCCTCAACACATCATCACAATATTCTTAAAGATGTGTAGGGCTTAACACTTAAAATAATTAAATGCACACAAAAACTTAATTAATATTAATATATTCGGGACATGGAGGTGACAGCGACGCCACGGCATGGAATCTATTTAAAAAGTCAACTAAAAAAAACAAATCCAAAACACTCACTATAATAGTGGGTCTACATATTATGAATATAAATTAGCTTAACTTAGAGCTAAAAAATCGTAGATGCATCACGCTTGAATAATGCAGCTAGATGGACAACCGTAACGAATACTGGATTTATTACCTTATTATTATTGTTTTCTATTACAGAACAATAAGATTCAATTTTTAAGACTTGAGACCATGAGTTATTATTCGAATTCGATACGATAGCCATCAAATAAAGAACGAAGAATCTTGAGTTGAACACAACGCACAACACGCGCGAAATGTTAAGTTTTTAATCCGGTCCATAATTAATACAAATAAAGTAAAAAAATATGTGTCCATAAATTAAGCGAATCGGAAAGGGTCCGTCGCATATCGAGGGACCTTTTAAGAAAACCTGTACACTCGAATGCCATTCCAAGAGCCATAGTTAAAATGCTCAAAGAATAGCTATTCATTAGCGGGTGCGAGAATGAGAATTCTTCAGGCACTCTGAATATTCCATTGGCCCGAGGCTGGTATTGTCTTTGGAAAAATGTCCTGGTGTTGGTGGTAAATTATGTCGGTTCGATGTTTGCAACACTGCCGCCTGACAAAGACCGAGGTGCGGGAGCTCGGAAGATCCTAGTTCATTATCTGAGTGCCTTAAGATTTTATTGCTGCGGAAACATTGGATAGTTTTAGTAGCCTGTTTTAAATGAAAATTATTGAACAGTTTGTTCTTTCGTTAAGTTGTTGAAACATTTTTGACTGATAGAACTAATGGTACATACCTACAACACTGATACGGTTACGAGGATACCATTTGTTTACGAGGATTTTGTTTAAAATTTCATTAATCTATATGGATAATAAATTCAGGAAAATCTTTTTTAATCGACTACTGACGCAATCTATTGTTACTCAATCTGTGAATGACCACTTTAAAAATATCATTGCATGCACAGGAGTAGTTGATCAGGAACTATAAATTGAGAATAAAACATTTCTCGTGTGTACAAATAACTGTTAAATCAGTGGGAGAGAGACATCATCAAAATTTGTGTAAATAAAATACTATCTATTTCTTTCTTATTCCACCCATTCTGTCAAGGGTACATTACAAGACTATGTAAAAGATTTTGGTCGCCCCAGAACGCTTTACTGAAAACAGTATATGTGTAATGAGATACTTTATTCACGATGTTATCCAACAGTTTTTGTTGATCTTAAACGCATCATTAAAACATGCTCCTGATCATGAGGCATTACTTTTCTTACAGTAATTGACTTAAGGAACTCAAGATCGCGTCCGAATCTTTAAAGCCGTTAATTACAGTCATTTAAAAAGTGTCAATGGCAACACCAAAACGCTTGAATTAAAACGACACGCGATGCATTAAGAGCGTGTAAAATTATTCAGCATCCTGTCGGAAGGCTACTACAAAGTTTGCACTTTGCATATTTAAACAAATACTCCCTTATCTGGCTCATCGGTGATTCCGTTCACAGATATTCTCCAGAGAAAAACGGACCAAACTAAAGGCCAGGATTCTTGTAAGAGCAAACGCATTAGGACAAAATTAAGTGCGGTTATGTGTTCTCTTGTCACATTAAAATGCCTTCGGCTACTTCACACCACTTTAAAAATAAAGGGTGAAGTTATTGGCAGTACAATTATTCGATGAATCCCTCGCCCTTGCGTTGTTAAAGTTACGATCTTGTTGTCAATTTATCGGTTGATGTTAAGTTGTTTTTCCTTTATTTCAACAATGCCCCAGTGCGGTCTTTAGTAAAGTTTATTACGAGTTTTACCTGAGATAAATTCATTGAAGGACTAAGTATGTGTTGTTAAATTTACTCTTATTTTAAGCAAGTCCTTAATATTTAACTTTAAAGCTACTACACATTTTTCTAATCTTCATGGCTTACAAAAGTCTGCAATTAATCTATAAAAATGAGTAAATTTTTTTTATTCTTTTTGAGCTGATATGTCGATGTACACATTTCTAGGAACAATATCAAGCAAAACAATTGACTAACCGAATTTTTGACACGGTAGTGACTCAACTGCCGAGTAGAAAACCATTTCCGTAGCGGGTTGATTCGTCTCGAGCATTGAGACCAATTAAAATATAGGAACGGTCGACTGAGTTGGTACGAGATGGAATCCCGAGGGAAACGATCGTGCGACAGTCACCGGGTTACGCCGATGGTTAAAAAAAACCGGTCAAGACTGATTGTCCTTTTTGGATAGAATATTTTAAAAAATGAGTAAGTATTTTATTGGTAAAGAATACGGTCTGTTAAGCATTGCGTTTTCCGTTAGTATAGTTTAAATCTCATCGTATACTCCTGGGTAAGCAGGTAAGTAGAGCAAAGTATTGATGGTTAGGAATATAACTCAAAAGGGTTTGCTATTTATACTGAATGTGTACTTACAAATAAGGTTCAAGCTTGTGTACATAATGGGCCCGATTCTGAAGGTACACATTTAAAACTTGACAGCGCTAAAATTGGTTTCGTCTTTATCTTCATAATACTGTGTGACCAGGATAGCAACAGTTTTAGTGCTGTCAAATTTTAACGTTGTGCCTTCAGAATCGAGCCCAATGTCTTTCTAAAGTGCGTGTAATGAATTATTTTGACAAGTTTCGATAAACATTCATATTATTTGGAACGTAAATTTAAGAATTCATGATCTTCAGCCTATATACGTCCACTGCTGAACATAAGTCTCCGCAATAGAATGCGTCTTTTAGTGGGCTTTCACAACGCTTGACAGGTAGATGGTGATCTCAGTAAGATATTAATATACACAGGAGAACGCAGTTACCCATTCCCTGGTGCAATCCCTTACTTGCCTAAGTATTAAAAGTCGTAACCACACGGTACGGATTTTCTTTAAAATTACTTTACCAAAAACAAAATCAGTCATATATCATGTCGAGTATTCGTTCACAAAAATCATTACTGTGGTGTTTGCACAAATACTGAAAATGTGTATAATGTAGGTAAGGTAATACCTGTAATTTTCCTCCAGGCGAAGTTTACCATCTTTATACGTTTCTTATAGCCTGTAGAAAACTAACAGTCTATTTACTCGGATAATTCAAAGATTACATGTTATACGCTGACAGTAGAGTAGATGTGCAATTTGTTCATCGAAACAGGTAGCCTGTGAACGGTAACACGTCATGTTACCGTACCGTACAAGCAGGGCGGAAAGGACAGCAGCGACAGCTACCGTTTGCGAGACGCGAATTAATTTATGCAACTGTTATTACCTCAGTACGCTAGAGTAAACTTGCTTGTGGAGAAGTCCGTGTTGATTCTAGACTATGTCACCACTCTTTTATATTTTATGGGGACTTTTTACTGTAACTAACTGTGATGCCTTAGTTTTTGATAATTTTTATTAGCATATTATTCACATCTCATCTCAGTATTCTCTACAGGTATTATGATGATTTTATCACCTATCTGTAAGTATGTCTTCTTATCAAGTTGGTGGCTAATATTTCTAATCACTTGATGTCATGCATGATTATCGAAGCGTTTTTCTTACCTTGTCTTTAGTATTGTTGTGGAATAAAGAATATTATTCTTGTAACAAATAAGATGACAAACTTATTTATGACTTGTTATAGTGTTGGTCAGCAGTTTTACGTCATCTCTTCTTATTTTGGTGTTACATTGTTGAGTAGTCTATACTTAGTTAACTAAAACGATTTTTACACAATATTCTCAGAATTCACTCAAATCATGGACAGTGTTGTGTTTAAATTTTGCAAAATGTGTACAGTTTTCCGGTCCGCGGTGAGTTTGCGGCCCGCTAATCGATTACATTGCTACCTGCTTCAACATTTAATAACTATTCGCGGACTCACATACTGTTTGAACAAATATTCTCTTCCTTGGTTATAATTAACGAAGGTTCTCTTCCTTGGTTCGAATTCTTTCGAGAGATCGAAGTGAGAATTAAGTGTGTATTTAAATTTGTGTCTATGCTAATTACTATGGGAATTGCGTTGATTGGAGATAATAAGCAATAATCAACATTAATGGTTTATTATGATTAAAAAATTTCATGAAATGATATTCTATCTGTATTTACATGACACTGGCCGAACCTACTTAGCATAAAGGAGTGTATTACAACTTCATTGAATTTAAGATGATTACCACTTGGTAAATTTTGCGAAAGTAGCACTTCGAATATCTAAGTAGTAGCTGCTAATAATTGAAATTCCAACGGTGTTCTACACTGGGAGTGTGTCTTGTGGTAATAACTTTCCGATAATTTTATGATAGAATTTGCATCTAGCTAGTCTTCAATAGCAACTATTTAAAAAAATATCTTTTAGCGTTTATATGTTTCCTTTTCTCGGAAATTAACCATTTGTTTTCAATCAACTCATTGTGATGCCATTATCTTGATTGTCATGTTCAAAAGGCACGTTTTTCCTATATCAATGAACGTTTTATTTTTGGTCTGCGGTTTCAATTCATGTTTTTTTTGGCAAATTGATTTTTTTAACTATCAGTAGCATTAACTGACTCATGTCACATTGATTATACGCAAACTTTTTTAGATCCATTATTTGTACATTCCAATTTCTGTAGTCATGTCGATGATGTTGCAGTTTTTATATGTAATATATATCTTTCGTTTTATATTGAAATCTAAGTTTTGCTTTGGGTAAATTTTCTATATATTTAGTATATATTTGATTATTTTTTTAATTATTTCATATATATGATAAAGAGCTTTGTCATCTAAATGAGTCAGTCTATTAGAGTTTCTTGTCATAATTATTATTATTTCTTACGCGCACTCCACCAAAACCTGGTGAGTATATTCCACAAGTCTATCCTCCACAATCGGTACAATTTGGTAATAAGACCTTTTCCAGAAAATGTTTAAATTTAAATGTTATTTACACGTTTAAGGACAGCCACCTAGCGTCACTATCATAAAACGTGTTAAAATAATTTTAGTAAAATTATTAATATAAATTATTTATTTAAAATTTAACGCAGTACATTTACCCGGTAAATATTGTACTTACACCCATAATAGATATACAACTGAATATATCCCTTTCTGTCCATACGAAATTCAGTAATTTATTGTATTCCATGTTACGCAGATGTAAAAATTAAACAGATCATCATAGTCTCAATTGGGCACAGCAGGTAGGAAAATTTATATTATTTTTTAATTATATAGAAGGCTCGATTCTGAAGGCACAATGTTAAAATTTGACAGCACTAAAACTGTTGCTATCCTTGTCACACAGTATTATGAAGATAAGGACAAAACCAATTTTAGCGCTGTCAAATTTTAAATGTGTGCCTTCAGAATCGGGCCCATTATTTTTATAAATATAATTATTTTATCTGGTCTGTTAAATTTAGAGTTAAATAATTGTGTCATAATTTATCGTTTAAGTATTCATTTAATGTATAGTAGCTTCTATAATCAATAGCTGTTTCAAATCAATTTGCCCATAGGTACGTTGCTGCAGCACTAATCTTACACTGGTTTTTAAGGCCGTCATCAACCGTGAATGACTCGACTATATTCTTATTGCCAAGATTATGTTCTACAATATGCTCCCATATCATAGCTTCGTGAAAGACTTTCAGTTTTACTGTACCTCGTGTACCGTTAACTAAATAGTGTTATTAATCACAATCTCTGCGGTGAGATTCGCTCAAGTATTTTAGATGATGATTATTAGTTGCGAGTTATGAATAGCGGTGGTGAATTATTGTTGATGAGTCTCGTCGCGTAATGGAATTTTAAGAGGTTACTGTTCATTAATAATGAACCCAGCATACCTACTAAAATTAAATAATTAAAGCAACAGAATTACTAAGATCAAAGAAGAGTGCTGTCCTCTGATTAACAGTCGTAGAGTAAGAAATCTTTATTTCCTTTAATATTTTTTTTTCGTAACGAAGAGATCCGAAGGTAATAAACTTACTGACATAACCCGAAGGATTATCAAGCTAAAGTAGCAGCTGGCAGTACACATGTGTCATGTCCCCCCTCAACCTCCACAATGAATGAAGTTAGCGAAGCGTCTGGATGAATAGATGGCGATAATAATAATAATAAGAAAAATAATAAAATGTATTTATATTATCTCTGTTTCATTTAGAGATTAATAAACATTTGTTTTTGTTTTTAATTTGAAAAGATACTTATTTCTACTTATTTTATACTAGCTGTTGCCCGCGACTTCGTCCGCGTGGACAACTTAAAATCACAAATATTATGTTTCCCGAGATGCTTTATTGGAATAAAAACAATCCTATGTCCTATTCCAGGACCTAACATATATGTGTGCCAAGTTTCATCACGATCCGTCCAGTGGTTGAAGCGTGATTAAGTAACAAACATCCAAATATCCAAACTTTCGCATTTATAGTATTAGTAGGATAAAGTGAAAATAGGTAACGATGAAGATGATGTACAATAAAAATTACTACCTACATTTTCGTTTCCGGTGTTTACCGAATTAATTTTTTTTAGGTAAAGGCGGTTTGTCCCCATCTCTTGAAAACTCATACAGAACCGTGAAGTTTTTTCAAAGTAACAAACAAAGGTATATAGCTATTAGGATGATCCGATATGCTGTCAACATCCATCCATTCAATATATGGAGTCAATAACTTAAAATTTAAAGAAAGAGAGTGTCTGAAACCTAAATAGGCAGATGATGAAATTCTCATCGATAAATTATTTTAATTTCTTGCCAGAACAAAATGATGGTTACTTTGTGCTATTGCAAGTAAGTGCAATTATTTCGCCCCCTGCTAAGCTGCGTTGATCTTAAAAATCGGCATTGTATTTGTCTTGGAAGGATTTAGTATCGGTTCTTATACCGTTTACGATTAACAATAACCTTAACAAGGTTGTTGCGTGCAATTTCCAATACATAATTAACATATTTATTGATGAATCTCACGCAATATCAACACCACATAAAGTTTGCAAAGTACTAGTGTGGAGATTAGTACATACTCGTACCAGTAAGTACTGCGACTAACGTGTCTGCCGTTATCATTGTGGCGTTTGTAATAAACGGAAACCGATTTTTTCAAAATTAAATTTAATTAACAAATTAAAATAAATAAACAAATAATGGGCTCGATTCTGAAGACAAAACGTAAAAATTTGACAGCACTAAAACTGTTGCTATCCTAACAGTATTATGAAGATAAAGACGAAACCAATTTTAGCGCTGTCAAATTTTAAATGCGTTCTTTCGGAATCGGGCCCATACCACAGGAATAAGTCCTAGTTTGGGATCAGACAAGTGTATACATACAATTATCTCAAACTAGGACTTTCTTCTGTGCTATGGTATTTAAACAAGGTTGATCCTACGTTTACGAATGAGTCTTCTTCTTCTTAAAGTGACTCTCCAAATAGTTAAGTTTTGGCAGTCAGATCTATATATCCATCTAGCTATTTCACGCTCTCTCACTATTGTAAGTTATAACCGTTCATGTCCCTCGTGCCAAAGATCGTGTGGAAAATGTAAGTACATTTCGTTTCTTGACAGTCAGCAAAAGTTCTCGTGTCTTTTTAACACACCGAAGAACTTTTTTGTTAGATGCCTTTTGAGTTCCACTGCCTACCAGCATGCCTCTGCAGGGCTGATGGCCTAAATAAGGTCATATATATGAATACATGCGTCGAGACGACCTGAATGAGCAGCAGTTGAATGGCAAAGACGGAGGAGTTGGTGTGGTGGCGTGCGTTAGAGGTGTACGTTCAGCAGTAGACAGCGTTAGGCTAGATTGAAGGACTACATTTCGAATGCTTTTTATACGTTTCTGAGGTCGTAATATTTCACTGTACAACTTTGAGAACCCGTAGTATGGGCGAAATGTAACTTCTAAGAGACTCATTATGTTTGTCTCCAGTTGAAAATATGGACTACAGCTTGCATAGGTTTGTTGTTGACACTAGTGTTCAGCAGTAGGGTAAATATGGGATTAGAAGATGATGATTTTTGAAAAGAATTGTAATTTCAAGTTGTAGAATACGCAGTCACGATCTTCAGAATAAAAAAGGCCCGATAAATTGTAATGCAAATTACATTGCGTAACAACATTCCTCCCAGCAACTTCTCTAACATGTCTCGCCTGTCTTTAGACGTCCCCGAGACGTCACTTTGTATTTATACATCGATGCGGTATAAAGCGCAGCGGCTATCGAATTAACCCATCATATCCGCGCGACGTTATCGTCAGACGACATCGGTAGCGGACAAGTGGACGAGTGGGTTAATCTGTCTGGCTGCGTTTTATTTTACGCGGGGGCCTGACGGGCCCGCCGGCTGTCACCCGGTTAAGACGACTTCAAATTATTAAAATTAAAATGTCAAACTGGTTGTGATAGAGTAAAAAATGTAGATGTGAGCATTTTCTTTTAAGGTTAGGATTTAGGAACTCTGTTCTCTTAAAAAATATACAATACAATACACTTTATTGCACAAACAAATACAGTTACACGTTATAGAAGTTACAAATAGTACAATTTAGGCGGTCTTATCGCTTTAAGCGATTTCTTCCAGACAACCTTTGGGTAGAAAAATATTATGCCAGAGAAATTGTAGGTTGCGCTGATTAGGAAATTTAAATGATAAATCAGCTGACTGCCTTGTTGGCCTAGTGACTTATTTATTAGGAAAGTAGCCAGTGGTTTTCGGTTCGATTCCCACTAGGGACAGTCTACTTTGTACAGGCTGTAAGATTTCGGCCTGGTCTGTATGTCATATTTATGCTATACTTGTCTAATTAGTCGTGTTTGTGAATCTGAAGGTTGGAAAAGAAAACCATTTTATACTTATAAGACACTCTTATTGGACTTCATTTTATTTTAGTGATAGATAAGTATGTCTTCAGGATAGTTTTCGGAAGAAATATCATCAACTGTGGAAAAAATGCTAAGTGTAGACCGAAATCTTGAATTAAAAAGAAAATCAAGATAATAAATAAGAAAAACGCTATTATTACGTTGAGTTAAAGTCCACAGTCAAAGCCTTCTGTCTATTTTAGTGTCTTCAGCTTCTTGTCTGACTTAAAACTATTTTATAAATATCATGCGACTTATATCGGTTAGTAATAAAAATATCGCATAATCACACGTTGCGGAGTTTGCAATAGCAAAAACTATACATTAACGTGGGTGGCGCACGGCAGACATTGAAATTAAAATATTTAACAAGCTGCGGGCCATGGCGGCTATCTAATTAAGAGCGATCGACACTGAAAATGCCATTAAGTTGTCAAACGGCGAATAAACTTCGGCAATATAGGGAATTGATCGGAAACCGACGACGTCGATAGTTGAGTGGATGCTGTCGTTATTGGTGAATTATAGCGACGAATTAATTTGGATAGGTTTGGTTTCCAAGACTGTTGGTTACTGTGATTTTTTGTTAAATTACAGCGTCAAATATTAAGAACTAGCTGTGCTCGCGACTCCGCTCGCGTGGACTACAGAATCTGCTCCCGTTCCTACTCCCGCTCCCAGGTTAATACCTACCTCAGGTTCTAAGTGGCATATTAAGATGAAACCTGGTGCATCCAGGTTTTAAGTTAGACCTCCAGCAAGACAACTGTGAAAACTGTATCAAATTTCATTTAGTAGTTTATGCGTGATGAGGTAACAAACATACATATAGACAGACAGACAACACATCTAAAAACAGTTATTTTGGCTTCTATTGGCCCTATAAAGACCCCTCATACACATTTTTCTACAGTATCTCCCATGTACAGACATAGACCAGTTACAGTTTTATTATAAGTATAGATATTAGTATAGAAAAGATGGCTGTTGGGACAGTTCTACATTGGAGTCTGCGGTGAAACGTAGCATTGTCTCTATTTTCTGTCATTGAAAACTACTATGACAAACAATGACCTTCCGTCATTGGTATGGAAGATCATTAATGATAAAAATAGAGCTCAAAAGTGATGGGGGTCATAATTTCAATAAGATGAACACACATATGTTAATTTACATAGTGCTTTAGGTTTTGTTAATAAAAATATGTTAACACTTCAAATTTAGTTCTAAATAAGTTAGAAATTATGTCCCTATTTCAAGTGAAGGTGATTTTTTCAAATAAAGTTATTGTAGAACGGCATCTGATTCACAGTCCTCTTAAAAAGAATCATAATCGTAAGCGAACTCAGGTATAAAAAATTAATTAAACCGTAGACTATATAACTAGGTTCACGTGTGCATTTTTTATTTAATGCGAATCAGTTTCCTGCGGCAAACTGGAGTCAGATGTTTTTATATGACAAGTCCGGAAATTACAATTTATTATACAAATTTCTGTCAAAATTCAGACAGATAAAGACCAAACATAAAATTTATGATAATCATTCATGAATAGTGTCGCAGGTATAGTGTGCAGTGTTTGCAATTTTACATAATGCCTAGGCGAGGTAATCCTACTAATTCTACTTCCTACTATAATATTATAAACTAGCTGTGCCCGCGGCTCGGCTCGCGTGAATCCGCTCCCATTCCCACTCCCGCTTCCGCTTCCGTTGGCGCTTCCGCTTCCGCTCCTGCTTCCGCTTCCGCTTCCGCTTCCGCTCCCGCTCCCGCACAGGTCCCGCTCCCGCTCCCGAGCCCTCTTCCGCTTCCGCTCCCACACCCACACCCACTTCCCTTTTCCCACGCCCACTCCCACTCCCACCCCCTCTACCACTCCCACTCCCACTACCACACCCAGCTCTAAATGTAGTCCAAAGTCATCGCAATCTGAATAGAACGGAAATACTATTATTTGCAATATATTGCATACTAACCTCACCTACTAATGTATTTGAAAACTAAAAATGTCTATAATTTTTGATCGAGTTAGCCGATTGCGATGAAATAAAGCCTATATGTTACATCAAATTAAGCCCCATGTTTCTGTGAAAAGTCCATCGAAATCCGATCAGTAGTTTTTAAGTGATGCGTGCACAAACTCACAGACAAACAGATAAACAGACAAACAGACAAACAGACAAACAGACAAAAATTTCAAAAATGATTGAAATGTGTTTTGTTGCTTATCCTTAGACCCCCCAATTTTTTTTTTGCAAATATCTTCAATGTACAGACACGCGAAGTTTACGATTTTATTTATAAGATTATTTATAAGATGTGAAAGTTTGGATATTAGGATGTTTGATGTTTGTTACTCAATAACGCTTCAACCCCTGGACGGATCGGGATGAAACTTGGCACATATATAGGTTAGGTCCTGGAAAAGGACATAGGATAGTTTTTATCCCGATAAAACATCCCATTCCTACAAGAAATATGTACATAGTAATTTGTGATGTTACGTTGTCCACGCGGACGACGTCGCGGGCAACAGCTAGTAAATAATAAATGTTAATATCGAACGACGACAGAGTGAATTTTGTCAAATCATAAGACGTATTATGGCATAGAAGTAAATTATTTGGCAGGGTTTTATGGAATAGTCAAAATCCTGTGTTGTACTCGAGTCTATTTTTATACACGTCAGTCAGCCGAAATACATCGACTGTGCAAATAAACCTCCCCAATAGAATGCCACTTTTGGTAGGCTGTCCATAATCACCACGCTTGGGAGGCGGATTGGTGATCGCAGTAATGACCTTAATATACACAGGACAACGCTGCTATCTTGTTCCTGGTGCAATCCCTTAGTCGCCTTGACGACACTCACCGGAAGATTGGGGGTGGCCCTATATACGACGACGACTACATAAATATATAAACGATAGTGTTCTCTTCAAATCGACAGGAATACACGCCATCATCTTTTATTGTTGCATTCCCTTTGATCGAAGGGCACAAGCTTGCCGTTGTCCGTTTTGTGACCGTTCGAGGCGTGTTTGAATTTTATGGGGGCATAAATATCGGTGGATGGGCAGGTCGCGTTCTTGGAGGCTCATTCCTATTATTGCTAAAGAATAATGTAAAACAATGCTTATATAATATTTCAAATAAATAAATATTACATAAATACATGTAGGTATACACTTGTCTATGTCAAAACTAGGATTTTCTCCTATACTCTGGGAATTAAACAATTTGGGCAATACATAAACCACCATCCAAACTGGACCCAGCTCGTAAAAATTGTACAACGTTGTCTGTTCCCAGTGGGAATCGAATCCGTGACGTCTGGCGCTCGAATCCAATGACCAAGGGCCAACTAGGCCAACGAGACAGTCAATTGAAGTAAAGATACAAAGTATATTAAAGTGAAGTTTTCGCAAAAAAATACTCCGGGTACTATTAAAGAGCTGAATAAAATATCACAGCATCCAGCAAATCGATCCATCGAAGTTGCAAATGAAATATTTTGTCCCCATTTCCCATAAAAGATTCGCTCAGTGTGAGTCACTGGGTAAGACTTGTTACTGTAGTAACTTACTTTGTTAGTTCATAAAAGATATTCTAAACATCTGATTTACGGCCTCTGAAATAACTACATGAAAAATCACAATTAAAATGACGCATTTTTTTCATAGACAGAAGATGTAGCTCTCGCAAAGACAAATATAGAGTGCAGTCACAGATTACTTAATAGTTACTACGTATCAGATACATCACTCCCTATAAACGAAAATTTATACGCTTTTAATCAGCTACTCATTCCCAGTGTCATATAATACATGCAAAATTGTGTATAAGGCGCACGACTTAGGGTTGTTATTACTCCGCACAGCACGCGATGTCCGGACGGTGTCAGAAGTGCCGCGCAGCGCGCAAAAATATATCTAATTCGCTCGACTTAGCTTTCTCCTTTGGCGCGGGTGCCCCGGCAGAGTAATGTCCGGGGCTGCCGGGGGGCACAGTAGCCTTGAATTCCTCGGAGAACGCACTGTGCCCCCCACTACGGCAGGGCGGGAAATACGCCGGAGTGGTTTTAGTGGGTATGCCCTCCACACAGTACGACAGCGTACTGTGCCTGGAGGGAGAGTCCCACATACCCCCTGGTAACCCTAACCGGGGGGATGAGACAACTCATTTCCACCCCGTAAAAAAAAAAAAAAAAAAAAAGGTGCAGTATCGTTAACTTGAGTATCTACTTATTCGCCGACATGAAAAGCAGTGCTAATTCGAATTTGAGTTTTAAATTTCGTAAGTTAAAGGATTAGTTCAGTTGGGAGTAACCCTTCTGAACGGGGCAGTCTCCGGCGCAGACCGCGGGCACACAAACCGGTCGTAATTTTTATTCGCCGGCCGCGGTTCGGTAAATTTGTTTGCTTGCCCCGGGTTTTGTTTGGGCATTAGCGTTGGGCGAGTTATGAGTGCCGCGTAAATAACCTTGTCCTGACTGAGTTTAAAATATTATCTTGCTTTTGTTTATACTTTTAAGTTCCCCTGATAATTGTTAAACAACTGTCCCATTATAAAGGCTGTTAAACCCGAATGATGACACAAGAGTACATAAGTACTTGCTAATCTCGAATGACCGTCGGAAGTTTGTTTCACATCTGTGCGACTCGGACAGTAGAGTAATTCAGACAATACTAATACTTAGAGGAGATATATTCTAACGAGTTTCCTATAACCTTTAAAGGTTTATGTTCATTCTTGGACTAAGTTTCGATCCTCCGATACACCGCCTTTCTCAAATGATGCATTATAAGTAGTGTCCCACGCATCTTTATACACACTATCTGATAGAGTTTAAGAATTAGCCATCCATCATTTAATGATAATGAAATTTGACGGGCTCTTACGATCGGATCCTCGATAAATTTTAATACAGCAGCATAACGGATTGAGACTGTGTATTGTTATGCCAAAATTTCACGCACGTGAGTGAGAATGTAGTTTATCAGATCATAAATTAATGGGACTAAATAGAAATCGTGTTTCGTCCTTGTTGTTCTTTGTGATCATTTAATGTTGAATACTTGGATCATATCGTTATTATTTTAAATTTAGTTGCGTTTTTCGAAGGTAATTTGAATAATTGTTATAGTTGTTTAAGCCTGCTTACTCGTTTAAAACGTATGTCAAATATGTGTGTCGGGTCAGAATTTGTTATACCCTATGTTCATGTTGATATTCAGTGTGTTCAGGGTGGGACGCCCCGCCGCAAGGTGGACCGACGGCCTGAAGAAGGTGGCCGGAAGCGGCTGGATTCGGAGGGCGGAGGACCGGGTGTGGTGGCGTTCATTAGAGAAAGCCTATGTCCAGCAGTGGACGTCTAAGGGCTGACATGATGATGAAATATGAGTGGAAATAAGGCCACAGGTTACCTAATAGTTACTACGTAACAGATACATCACTCCTTGATAAAACGAAAATACCTACGCTATTAATCACTTAGTTCTGAGTTTCCACTGTCAGACAATACACGCAAAAATGTGACTTAATGTTGTTATTACTATTTACTTGTTGGGCGGATTGGGCGAGAACAACGCCGGGGCGGCCCTAAAGTGTAATGTTATCGCGGTAGGTTCGTTCAAGTGACGGAGGCCTGCTAAGGCTACATACAGTACTAATCAAGTCAAGCCTATGTTTACTGTGACTTAGTTCAGAACCCGCATTGTGTTTACTTCTGACAGACTCGTGATCTTAGATTTGGATGCCCCACATACGGGACTGGAATGCTACGATGACGCCATGGAGCTACGATGCTTTAATGAGCGGATGTGCCAAGGAGTTACTTATTTACTGAAAGTAAAAAAAACATTTATTTACTCTCCAAAAAATATATATACAATAACTCCGCCAAGCTGTATAATACAGTTTGTTGGTAGAAATTGATCTCTTACTAACACACCATCGAATCCATACATGTAATAACAGTAGAAAAACAAAAGAAAATCGAATCTGTACATTGAGGTTAAAAAAAAATTCACTTCCCGGAAATTACTTAAGACCAGTAGAGTCCAAAAATATATATAAAAATATTTCGTGTCTGTCTGTATGTATGTATGTACGGGCTAATCTTGGAAACTACTGAACAGAATTTGACGGCGTTTTCACTGTTTAATAGTTTTGAGTTCGGGGCACAATCTGGTATAAATTATATCTCAATAAAATGTCAGGAGACTGATCTACAAGTTGACCGCTCATTTCATATCATTTGTATGACAGTGTAGTTCAACATTACTGGTAGATTCAAAAACTTGACAGAGAGGGACAGAAACGTTTTAAAGCTCATTTACAGTTTTATTTATTTATTTTAGCTGTTGTATTTCAGGGTATTTCCACAAGTCTCGATACAAAAAGTTCGTTATTCGATAATTTGTGGCCCTGTATTAGATCGGTCATCGTCAACAATGTCAGTATCCAAGTTGTTCAGGAAAAGGGACCCAGGACAGACAATACAGTTGGGTAGGATCAATTTCGATAGGGAAGCTGACAGAAGAATCCAGTTAGGTTGGGCAGTATTCGGAAAACTGCGTTAAGTCTTCAAGTCGCCCATTCCACAATGTTTAAAGATAAAAGTCTTTATTCAGTGCGTCCTGCCTACGGCGCGGAGACGTGGACACAGACGGTGGACCTAATCCCAAGTTTCAAGTCCCTCAGCGAGCTATGGAAAGGGCTATGCTCGGGGTCTCTATAAGGGATATGATTCGTAATGAGGAGATCCAACGAATAACGAAGGTGACCGACATAGCCGTAAGAATTAGTAAGCTGAAGTGGCAGTGGGTGGGCCAGATATGTTTGGGCGGCCGTTGGGGTAGACGAGTCCTAGACCGCAGATCGCAACGACGCCCCGCCGCCAGGTGGATTGACGACCTGAAGAAGGTGGTCAGAAGCGGCTGGATCCATAGGGCAGAGGACCGGGTGTGGTGGCGTTCATTGGGGAAGGCCTATGTCCAGCAGTTTGACAGACATTTTGTTGTACAATTAAGGAAGGTCTGATATGATGATGATTTTAATATATCATAATTTTTAATACTTATTTTATTAAAGTAACGTTTGAGAATAATTTCTTGTATTTTCTTCATGTTTGTCTCACTCCTTCATTGCGTGAGAAATTTCTGTGACTCTATGACACCTCTTTTCATTTCTAATTCCATTTACAACGTACACCGGATCCAATCAAATTTGTACGGTACATATTTCACAAGGCATTTGTCAAGACCACTGATTCGTTGTAATTACTCATCTTGTCTGGCAAATTGATATTATAACCCGTATTATTATTCGAAAGTAGAATTACTTTCCTACCTCATTATTGTCTATTTCGGTGAAATAGCTCTCTTTTTATCCATGTGTATGTAAGTAAAGGCGAGTTTTCTGTGAATCATTTGTAATAGCTGTTGAAAACTTTTAAATAATGTAGTGTAAGTAAAATATAGAAACAAATGAAATGAATTTAAATAGGAGATATATGAACTAACAACTCAGAATCGATAGAATTTTTTTTACTAATAATTAGTTCGCTATAATGTTTTTCTAACGTTACGGTAACGCCTAAACCTAAGAAAATTATTAAAGACTGTTCGATAAATGCCATATGAAAATCATAACTAAGAGAGAGGTATTGACCACATATGGGACTGCACTTATTAATTAGATAAAAATAAAACAAGATTATTTAAAAGATAATTTTTTTTGTTTGTTTTTTAATTAAATTTATTTCTGTCTGCGCCAGAGGTCTAGAATTCCCACCAGGACATACCACTTTGTACAAATTGTGAAAGTTGGTCCAGGATTGGATGTTATATTTCTGAATTGTTCTATCCTTGTCTAATTTCTATCGTACAGGAGAAAATCATAGTTTATTTTATTTTATTCGGAAAACTTACAGCTATAATAAAAAGGATTACTTTTTACTATACTCGTAGCTGTAAGTTAAAGCTATTACACATTACCTGTTTGGGATGAGATAAGTGTATATAATTATGGGTTAGTCCAACTAGTTATACTATTAGTTCTATGATCGATATGAGAAAAAATATATTTATCTGCCAGTCGATAGAATATCTGCATGCTGTGTACATGCACAGCTCCTGGGTTGCATTCCTGGATTTACCAATATTATGAAGCAGATATTTTTACACACCCGACATATTATTGTGCTATCATTATTACCAGCCTATTGATGTCCATTGATGGACATAGGTTTTCCCCAAAAAGAGTCATAATATGAATACATACATAATGCTCCCGCCTTGGTCCCAGAGGAGTAGGCAGAGGCGATATATCGCCACTTTGCGCATTCTAATCTCGCAAAGCGGCTTTCCTTCGCCCGCCTTTCACTCCGTGATACCCCTTGAAGTGATGTGTTGCGAACAACATCGCCAACTTCTTTATTTAAGTTTAAGTGTGTTAAATCTATAAGTATATGTTTTTAAATATTATTTATAGTAAACATAGTATCCCATAGAGATATGCATCATCTACAAAATATAATACGACAATAGCACATTAACAACGAAGTAGATGAGACGGTAACGGACGTAGCATTTGATAAAGATCGATTTGGTTCATTCGTCATATCATTTATTTAGCTACTCGTACAGTGGTTCACTTAGTGATAAATATTGACTGATAGTCACAACCTATATTAGTATAAAGTCATAATTCATAAATATAATGTCAACATGTGTGGTTTACTGTATTAGTATATTAAGTTCAACTGGCAAAAAGGTTTGATGGTATCTTGTACATAATGTACTTATACGCACTTTAGTATCAATTAGAAAAATTTATCGAAAAACTCTTAGAAACGAGTCCAGATGAAAAGAATATTACTGATTCCAAATACATTTTACATGTTGATAATTTTTGGGATACAAACAATTAGGAACTGTTTAAAAATTACTAAGCATATACGATAATAAAGTATTGCACCCAAAACTGCACTAAGTATAAAAGCCAAAGCTCTGTCACACCTCCGGAACTCCATACAAGCGCATAGATTTAATTACTATTATTAAATGTATGTGCGTGTGTGTGTCAGTTATTGTAGGGCTACTGCATCCAGCGCGCGAATATAGTCGATGGAGAGAGGGACAACGTATTCGTCAACAATAGAAGTGCTTCTCTTTATAACTTATAAGCGGCGATCTTTCGGCGCCGGTTGATATTAAACTGGTATAGTAACTTTGTACCGGCGGGCGGTGGGGCAGGAGCTGAACAGCCGCAGCCCAGTAACGCGGACTGCTAGCCGTGCTCTATTTTACGGGCGACCTTAAACTGGCAGGGGCAGGTGAGGCTCGCTTCTTTGCTTAGTAATATTAAGTATTTTTTGGCTCTATTAAGAAACATTAAAAAACATAACAATCATAAAAATATCAAGCTCAAAAACTTGAAATTCATGTGTTCTTTAAATCTAAATATACCTATTCGGACCTCAAAGTAGATACTAAAGTTTTTTTAAAACAACCCTTTATTTAACACCGGTTTCCGCTTTGAGTTGGATAAAAAATGGATATTAAGAACCTCCCATTGTGTGACTCTATCACGCGTGAGATTATCCAAGCTCACCCTTGACCAAACGGACAATTCATTAAGGGGTGTTTGATTGATGTGCCTGATTATAAACTAAAGGAGGTTACACATTGGGTAGGAGTATTGTGAATTCCCTTTCGTCCCATTTGGTAACCAAATTTCGTAATCTGGTATGCGATTAAAATAATTTAATCTTATGTGCATATTTAAATACAGATTGTGCATTATTCGTATATGAAGTGTGTAGGATATCGACCATACGTAACCACAGCGCATTTGTATCGCAGCTACAACGTAACCACCAGCACTTGATTTGTCAATAAAAGCTTTGTGGTATTCAGATTCTAACGATATGCAACCACAGCGCGACCACCGCTTGTGGTTGCTATGTGGTAATGCTACTCACACGTAACCACTGTCCGACCTTTGTGGTTGAGGTATCCCTCGTCTGACAGGTCCTTAACTCCACCTTGTCCGTAACGCAAAGGGTTGTAATTCTTAAGTTTATTGTTACATAGGTATGAAGCCAGCAAACTACAAACGCAGACCGGCAATTGAGTAACGATTCTGATTTGTGCAGGTGTAATAACAGCTGGCTCTTAATTAATAAATTGTTTTATTGAAGTCGAAATTCTCCCTTTTATTTTCAATCCTTAATACCACAAGGCAACATTAGACTATACATAGCAAGGCAACATAAAATAATATTACCATAATCTTACATAATAGATCTAAAAGCATGAGGTTAGTTTTAAAAGTAAGTACATGTAAAATACGGCACAGGTTTTGAAGAATTCCGAAAGTTACCGTAAAATTAAATGTTGGACTGTTGCTGCAAGTGTATTACTACGATCTCTCAATAAAATTTGAAGCATCTGTAACCGTTCTTCAAATCATTTCCGACTTATACCAGCTTGATTGGGAATAGATACTAGTGAGTTGTATGAGCCGGCGTACGCTGAAACTGCAGTCTATTGTCTTTTACTTTACTAATATTTTAAATGTACTGAGGCTTCGCATAATTTCCTAAACCTACAATTTAGTACATATTATAATTTGTTTACGTATTGTTACACCTACCATCAAATTGAGTGGCCTTCTATTCTACTTTCTATATTTTGGGTTATTGGATCTAACTAATTATGGGGGCCAGGTAGACTTTGACCCTATATGATCTCTCTAGCCCTGTAGGGACGTGGTGCGACATCAACTCTCCCGATTACACACACTAATTATCTCAGTGCGGGTTTGTCTGTTTATTTGAAAATATTCTATTATCAATTATCACAGTAGAAGAATATGTCTTCAGTTCATGTGCATATTGAATTAAAATGTCCAAATTCCAAATAAGAGTGCTTCAACAGATTTTTTAAGGAATATTTATTTATTTGCAAAATTTCAACATTAATGTTGATTTTAGGTTAAAACCTTACCCAATATTGAAAGTTCGTCCGATATATTTAAAGTACAACCCATTCGTCTTTAAGCGGAATTCACACTGCTGATTCTTGCGGCGGCGTGGGAGCAACGTCACCATAAAACATTATTGTAGGACAGAAACGGAACCGCCCGCGAACATGATTGAATTTTATTGTGTACTTTAAGCTCACTTGTTGGATTTTGTTATGAATATTAAACTTTATGACTTAGCCGTTAAATAGTCAGCCTGGAGATGGATTGAGAGATTAGCTACCATTGGCTCTACGTACCCACGTTAACATATTTCAGTAAGGTTTATAGCCAGCGAATCCTTATTCCGATATTAGGTATTTATATCCCTGTCAGCTTAATCATAATAATCATATTTATTGGTAAAAACATGTGCCTAAAAAGCTAAGGCTAAATTAATCAATTAAATTATACATTTCCACAATTTCATATTAATGTTATAATAATAATCATACAGAAAACTTATGTATTTATCGTTAAAGATCTCTTCGATTGAGTAATAAGATTTTATTTATTTATTTATTTTATTTTATTTATTTAAAAACTTTATTGCACAGTAAGTACAAAAGGAGAAAAAAAGATAAGCCATTTTTTTGATTCCTTTAAATACATTGGTGGAAGGTGCTTTTTTTAAATCTCGCGTTAAGTCTCATCAACATATTTTGTCAATATGCACTTAAAATTTAAAAACTTTAATTAAATATGTAAAAATGTAGTTTGTGAATGGTACTACTAGCTTATTTAACTTTCTCGTCTGCATATTCATTCCTAACATTTATATTCAATATGCCTTCTTCTGTCTTCACTCTGTCTCGTATGTTAGTTTCCGCTTCTGTTTTACTTCTAAGATTGCATTTTTACAATCTCGTAGCTCCTAATGTTGGCAAAGTATAACTCCCTGGATACGCGTTACTTACTATTAGTAGGTGTACTTCATCATCATCATCCTATTAGTACTTAGACGTCCAGTGCTGGACATAGGCCTTCCCCAATGAACTCCGTTACTCTGGAACCCGGTCCTTCGCCCTCCGCATCCAGCCGCTTCCGGTCACTTCTTCAGTTTGTCGGTCCACCTGGCGGCGGGGCGTTCCAACTTGCGCGAGCCGTCCCGCAGTCTCCACTCCAGTAGGTGTACTTATTGTTTCTAAATAATTTAAAGCTACTTTGCAGCAGCAACCGTTAAATCTAACCCGTGTTAAACATATGCCTCCTCAATCTCAAATTTGTTACTGCCGAAGAAAACGACGACATTGAGTTTTTTAGTATTGATACTTCCACAGTGAAAGTCCATAAACGTGACCCTTGTGGCGAATAAACCACCATCCTGCCCATATGATGCTACTTTGATATGCATAGAACCCATTTTATTTGAGGTTAACCCTGAAAGCTGTAGTAAAGACTGATAACGGACGAAAGTATAGGTTTTTGAAGTGGAGGTAAAGTTTAATTTATAAGGAGGTAGTACAAAGTTGATAAAGTCAATATTCGATTCAATCTAAAACTTAGGTAGAATGAGCCTATAGGACCTAAAATCTAGGTGGACTGGGTGTGGTCGCGTTTATTGGGGAAGTCCTATGTCCAGCAGTGGATATCGAAGGGCTGATAATGATGATGATGAAGGAAGTCTACATTATGTTTATTTTATTGACGTCTCTAAAGTTCAATACATTAGTTTCATATGTTTATATATTTATTTACTATTTTATTTAACAATTTATTTTTTGTTTATTTTTTTAATAAACATATACATAACTTTATTCGATTTAAATTGATAGAATATTTATGAAACCCTGACTCCCAAACTAGGTAAACTGTATTTAAGGAGTCAGATACGCATATAAAAATTGTATAAGAATATAAAAAGCCATCTAGTAATACAGGCTACCAATTTCCATAAGAAACTTGATTGAATTACAAACATATTTTATGGATATACAGGTAGCAATTTAAATGAATAAAAATGAATGTAAAAACTTCACTTTATAATAAAACAAAAGTACTAAAATATAACAAAATACTCAATGAGCCTTTCGTATTCAGTAAAGAGTTTAAAAAAGAATAGAATAGGTCATTCATTCATAACTACGACACATACATATATACATGAAAAATAAACATACAAAACAGCTTACAAACTATCATTTAAAGAAACCTAAGTGTCGCAGCAACCAAATGGCGCTGACTCAGCATTATGCTGCAGCACCTACGCGAACTGCGGCGTTTGTATTTTGTCAGCTAGGTCAAGTGATCTCACAGATATAGTATATAATATAAATTAGGCTTAGGGGGCTGTCAGTGTATTCGGTGTTTTTAAGTTCATTGGCAAATACTCAGGGATCTACTCGTAGTTAGGCAAATCTTTTCCGTTATCACTATTAATGTGTTGTCTCTTAAACGGCCTATACTCTTTTCTTCCTCTATGCTCCTAGCCTATTCGGACATTGTCAATTTGGCGGTGCTTGGATTCGTTTTTCCGTATTTCAGGGAGATGAATAATTTAGTAAGCGAGGTGTGCGGGGTACGATTTACGAAGGGTGGCCAGGGTTTTAATCTTACGGAACGACCATAACAAGACGTATGGGCAAATTACTGAATACGTTATGAGGCAACTGAAACGATTTAATAGCAACTTGAATTTTAGGCGAGTGCCGTTTTAATATTTTATTAGGTTGTACATACAGTACGTCAGATTGCACGGGATTAACTTGCTGTATTGTGACCGTTTAGTTTTAGCAAATTGGCGGTATTTTGAAAACATATGAAGTACTTAGAAGTACTTTATCACCTTTCGTCACCTTCGTCCACGGGTACCTGAGCGTGGTTAAGAAGCTGTCTGGAGAGGTAAGCTGTCAGTGTTCATCGTTGCTAGTAGTTTTCCCAGCTATCCATCTTGTATTATTGAAAAGTCACGGCACATAACAGTCACGGCAGAGAATACAATATGTTACTAAATATTCGCGTGTAAGAACCGTGTAAATTGCACTTAAATAAATAAAAACTAGTTAATCACATACATGACTTGTTGAAAAATTATTTCTGTGGTCTATGGTTTCTTAGATTTATTCCTTCGACTTGATGATTGAAGTCAATAAATCAGCAGTTAATCTATATAGGCTTTGATTTGTTAGAACTATTTTTATTATAAATATTTAATCGATTATAATCCAAAATTTTATATATAATATAATAATAAGTTCAGACTTTTCCTCATAATTAATAGTTTTTAATTCGTTTTCTGTTCTTTATTTACTTGAGTAGGTATTTATTATTCATAAAATTAGTCATACTAAGCTTAAGCTCGTTGGAATATCAAAATATTCAATAAAATTGTGTGTGTGTGGCATTTGTAAAGGATTTGCAAGATTTATGATGGAATTTATGACATATGAAACAAGTCTGTGATACCATTTAACAATTTATTGACGGACGTAAATAGTAGAATTTCTATACAGTTGTTAGGGTCAGAAAGTCGTTGTCGTATTAGACTGGTACAATATATGTAGGTGCCCAGGGTATTATAAAGCATAATGGTCCATAAAGTACTGAATTAGTCTTCGGTCTTTGATATGGGACACTAATACGAAGATAAATTCTTAAGCGTTTTGACGAACGAAAAACTTTTTTTACCTCTTTTTTTATTGTAAGATATTAGTTCCATAATTCACTATTTAAAAGATATTATGGCAGGACCCTAAGTGTTTATACCTCTATAGTTTAGTGCCGAAACCAATATCTTATTAGTAGAACTAGAACAAGGATCACTAGAGAAAGCACACCATATAATCTATCACAAAATTTTAAGCATATCAAATCACAGATTTAAATAGATGGTCATTTGAAGTAGAAAGCAGCGTGCGTCTGCTTGAACTGCTAGTTGTTCCACTACAGCATCATCATTAATAACTACACTACACTCCAACCAAATAAAATGTAATAAATGACCGCACCTAATATGCCACAGTAACAAGATGGGAGCTCAGCCTTGCGCGGATTCTCTCCCTGGCGTTTACTAATAGGCTCCATTTGCTTTCTCTGTTCATGATGTCATGATCTCGCCCTCATGCGACTGACACGGAGTGTCGTGTTCCATTTAATTAGCTCTAAACTAATGCTAAATCGTGATGTCACGTGTTCGAATTTAAATATTTCCAGTGTTTTGTAAGGTTTGCTTTTACTTTGTATTAAGTACCTCTAGTATTACACACCTTTTAGAGCAAGTGAAAGGAGGATGCTTTTGCTATCACGAGCTTTGTAAGTGCTTTTCAAATTGTTTAGTTTTAGTACATTTCATTGTTGTAATTATACGAACGATGTATTTGTGATTGCAATCAGGAAACTAATTGGTGCTAATTAGCTTTATCAAGTCGAGATCAAACTGCGTTTAACTGAGTTTTGATTAAGCTTATAAATTAGAAACAACAAACGCAAGAAATATCATTATTAGTGCAAAGGTTTTCTGTTTAATCAAATCTTGTGACTTTATCAATCAGGCAGTGTGTAATATTTGATAAAAAAAAAATTAGATTAAATAAGATATTTATAACAATATACTTATGTATTGTACACTTATAAGGAAATTAATTAGACTTAATTACAAAGATTCTATTTTCTATCATCATAAAACATCATAATGACCCAGAGATCACCATTATTGATATCACTACATGTCTATACTTGAGTAAATACCAATAAAAGAACATTATAATTACGATAACATCTTTCATCTTCTATTCGGCAATCGGCACATACCTCACATACTTGGAGATATTCCTCTCCTCCCTCATCTGAATTTTATTAGGAACCCCTAGGGGAAGGAACATTTAACATCATAGCTCACATAATTCTGGTGTCAGTAATATCATCGTGATCTGTTGAACAATGTCCACCGACGCGCATGCCCACGCGCAGGTCACGCCCCTAAACGATCTCACATATTGTTTGTACTCTTTCTTCTATCAACGACATCTCACCGTCATGTGTTTTAAATTCCTCTGAGATACTAATCGATAATATGCATAAAGATGAACGTACACGTTTGTATTATAGGCAGAGTCAAAGTGGTCACTTGATAGTTTCGACCATATTTGACTGTTCCGTTTTATTAGTCTCTACAAGTTTTTCCAATCTTATCTGCCTATAGATTTGGCTAAATATTTAGATACTTAACTCGGATACAAAGGTGGGCTAGTTTTGGGATCGCAACTGATGCGCCTCTATGCTGCAAAGATGCGATTTAACTCAAAAAAGTTATTAAAAGCTAAATTTTTAATTTTTTAAACGTTTTTGTTAAAGTTATCATAAACAAGAACTGTGTGCTTTGAACAGAAGTATGAGTATCCTCACAAAAACAAATTTTTGCAAATATCAATTCATATTCGAATCATGTGTGCAAAAAGCAGATTCAATTATGCGTAAATGCAACGTCCACTTAAAAGCGACCACTGATCTTTTATCGTAATAAATCGAACGAAGAAATGTTTAAATCGAAAAAATATTAACAGCGCCTTGAGAAAAACTATGAAAAAGTTTTATTGACATTCGTGTATTTTTGATATTTCTACATACCGGTTCAGTCCCTAACGTCAAAGAAAACTTACTCCATATGTCATTGTGTCAAGAAAGCTCAATGCATTATGCATTGTTTCCATTATACTACGAATTTTAACATAAACTCGATGTTAACGTTTGCTCCATGAATAAAATACAGTTTTTTCGTTGCCTTGCGGGAGCTTCGTCTTGGCTTCACGGGACATTGAAGGACATCAAACTACTTTTTGTATCATTGATAGTTACGACATTGAAGTATGAATTCTCACTTTAACGTAGACGCGTAGAAATACAGTTAATTTAGTTAGCAACATTCCACTGCCATTGACAGCTAACTGTATTGAACATTTCACTGCTCTGTTTACAGATACAAACCTGCTCCAAAGTACGCTTCTTATACAAATACACTGTGATTTGCTATTCCGTTTCGGTGCTTGTTCGGGTCTAATATTTGTGTTTGTCGTTGAAGACAAACTGAGCGTGTGTCGTGTCTTGTTCAGTGTTCTCGACCACATCCGTACTATTAGTGCCAGTCATATTGTTTACAATGAACATGTCTCTTCTGGATGATACTAAAGCATTAACAGCAATATTAAAACTTTAAAGAGTATACCAGTTTTGAATAATGATAGGAAGTTTCTATTCCAGATTTTTATCAGAATAAAGTCATCACAGAGATTGGTGAAATGTAAAATTTCCAAGGAATGTTTCGTAGGTATGTATGTATAACATACATACATACGTACATACATGTAATACATATAGCTGTGACAAAAAAGGCATTCTATTTTAGTGAAACATGCCAGAAACCTTGAAGCTTGTATTTTATAAGGCATATGCATATTTTATAATCTATGGTTTAAAAGGTTATAAAAATCTAATCCAGAAAGTTGACTTAACAATTTGAATAGTAGAAAGAAAGATAGAATAACTAAGACCACCGGAGCTGCATCTAAACACATAGCTATAATAATTATAACCAGCGACTGTCGAATAGAGCTTGCGAGAGCGTTATAATAAATTGTTTACCGTACTTGATTATACACCGCTGACGTTTCAATTTGATAGTTCCCATTGCTTTCCTTATCACTTTCTAAGATTATTGATCGATTTAGTGAGGCGTATCGTTGCGATCTCGGGGCATCGTATAAATTACTAGTCCGGTCGGTCGGTGCGCCCGCGACCATTGTCAAAGGATCGGTTATTGTTCCCGCCTCGCTTTGCGTTTTATCGCGACCGTTTGATCGCAATCCAACTACGCCGAGGACTGCAATTTATCCCGCCCTTTATTTGATCGTCTTATTTTACTATTGAAAATTATCTCACGAATTTGACGCATCACTGTAATCTTTGTAGCAATATCTTTTCACAAACTTATGAGGATCCTGGAGCCTGATTGTGTTCTTTGGTGTTCGTTTCTTCTTTGTGTATTCATATTCAATAATTTAATCAAATTTTGAAAATGGACAATGTTTCGTACTGTTCGAGTGTGTATGTTCGAGTTTATGTTATTTGCTTAAACTGATAAATCCTTATTGACTTCTTTAGCTTAAAGGGCAATAGTAATCTGCTAATTTTAATACTTTCTTATCCTTTGTAATCTAAATGACACGTTACACACAAATGAGAGTAATGGGGTTTCAAAATCTGTCTCATCTAGCTAGACACGAAGTCTTAAACTTTTTATTTGGGATACAATGCCGATCGATAAGATTATTTAGGTGTAAGTGCATAAAGACATTTTTTCAGACATTTTGTCGTCTAACATTAGACAGCATTACATATCGTCTTATAAAATACTGTTAGATAAAAATCGGAACGGCTATATCTTGTTTATAAATCCATTGCAATCGATTGTGCTCATGTCATATTGACTGACGAGCGATCAACATAATCGGTTTACAGGCTTCCTGTCCCAATTGTTATTATAATATGCATTGTACTACCAGTTATTAATGTCCCATACGAGGCATGAACCGTCATGGATAATTTATTTATGTGTTAGTAACAAAATGTAATAATGATTATTAGCGGTCTCTAGACAACGATTTGGGGTCGAAGTTTAGACATTAATTAAGGCTTTCATAAGTAGCATACTGTAGATGGTAAGTTTGCTGTTAATATGTCTCCAGTTGAAATTTTGTCACGTAAAGTTGAATATGCAACTCAGAAGAAGATACATATAACCATAAAATAATATTATAGAAAAGAACGAAACTATAGGTAGTTAATTTTCCTCTCGCCGAATCACAGAGATGTTATCAAAAGATCACTAGCATTTTGCAAAAATAAGTCTGTAGGTGTATCCGAGAGGGAGCTATGGCGACGTTAGTGATTGCTATGAAATTTATTTATACTACTTTTTAGCATCCATCCTGAGCTTCATAAGTACTTTAAAGCTATCGCACTGTTTTCTGAAGGCACTACAATATAAGATTATACTTTCTTTGTACCAGACCACACATGTGATTTAAATAATTTGTCAATTTATTGACGCCAGATTTGATCTGATGTGGACTTACACCTACATTAACAGTCGATGCGTCATATAAACGAATAGATGATTAGATATCACCATTTTTATTTGCATTGGCATTTTAGTATTTTTATAGTGATTGATAATTATCAGTTTAACTGTTGATGTTTTGATTGAAGTTATTATTGAGGCTCAGTTAATGCGAAAGGAAATGTAAACAGAAAATATATATATTCTTTGGTTTTGAAGTTCAATTAAGGGATTTTCGAGGGAATAATTTTTATTGAACTTGTGAAAAAAAAAATACATCCGGTCTAATGAAATGACTCGTGTGATTTGTTAAGAGGTCAGAAGTTATCTTCCGAAAGGTGAAAACTCAAATTTAATTCATGATACTAATAAAACAAGTTAGATATATATTAATATATTGGAATAGGCTTTTCTTCTTTTCTCAGATATTTGGCAAAGATAACTATTCTACAATTTTTCTTAGTAGATAGATAATGTACTCGTACATGGTAAATTAATGTCTTAACAGTGCCGTTTAATAAGGATTTCCTTTGTTTTTACACCCTGCTTTGTATTACTTTTGTCTGTATGTTTTCTGTATGGCTATAACCGTACCGAAGAGATGCTGACTGTTTCAAAAAAGTGTTTACGGGAAGCTTTTAATGGGTCTCTGGGGAGATGGAATTGAACAGAACCATCCCTATTTCATTTATGATTTATGGTGGTCTCCACGATCAGCTATAGGCTGTAAAACCGATTTATAATCTTTGTGATTTATTGATACAGTAAAACTTTTTACATCTCCAGTCTATTACATATCTTTACTTTTACAATTCCATTTTTTGTCATTTTCATTGGGAACTTCATACTTCCGAACGCTGAAACACAGATTTCTTTCTATTGTTACCGAATTCAGCTTAACTGCCTAATCTGGTGCTTCTGTATCAATGCCTTTGGGGATTATTATGTAAATTCTCTCCTCGCCTCCCCAACCCGTCTGGCCAGCGCGGGGAGTGTAGGCCAAATCCTCCGTCTGTCTCCGGCAGACGAGAGAGGGTTGTGCTCCTGCAGTGGAGACAAAAATAACCTGATGATGATGATGTAAATTCTAACATGTGGTTAGCAAATCACATTAAAATCATAAATAACCATAGAAAATTTTGCAAGGAAATATGTTGATGTGAGAAGAGAAACCTTCATTGCATTGGGTCAAAAAATAAATAAAATGTATGATACGATAAATCCCATTAATATTATAAATGCGAGTTTGGATGTTTGTTAGTCAATTACGCTTCAACCACTGAACGGATCAGGATCAAAATAGGTTAGGTTCTGAAATAGGATAGTTTTATACTGAAAAAACATCTCATTGTTGATTACGAAAATGATATCTATTTTAAAATTCAAGATGTGTTAATATCGAAACCTATGCGGACGAAGTCACGGGCAAAAGCTAGTAGAACATAAGTGTTGAGGTCAAACATGGATTAGTTTAAAACTTCAAATAAAGGATACCGTCTGCGGATTTCGCATCTGCTCAATCTGAAGACGGTATCAACTTAGCACAACAAGTGGCTCACAGGCGCCTGATCTCCAATTGCAGATTTTTCAGATTGCCTGTACATGAGGTCCCATTGAGAACGCTGTTTAACCTGAGCAAGCTATCATTAACCGTTCATTGCTGGCGGATTTATACCGTCACGGACGGTTCCCGTACGCAATTATCCGAGTTGCGATCTCCCCATTGTTGTCGAAATTTAAAACAAATTTCCTGTACAACGGGGGGTCGCGTTTTTCTGCCCTGCCAAATTGGATAAACACTGTAATTACTCGTTCAAGTTTTCTGCTTGGAACGGTTGGTTTGTGGGTATTTCGGATAGGTATGCGGGTTGGAGGAGTTTACGAGACGGGTATCGTTGGTGAGACGGAGCAAGGACATGGACCGGACGTTTTTGTTCTGTATTAATTTCTTTTCTTCTTCCTTGTCTCGAATTCTGATTTACTTAGGCATTTAATTAGTTTCTTAGGATTAATTTAACTTGATATTAATCTTTCTTGATCGCATGTTGCTTAATAATTTTTTGAAATGTTACTAACATTTGTAAAACGCAACCTCAGTTTATCTTACTGTTTGTTCGCTAGTTACACGAGAGGAGATACAGATGTTGTGCAGTTTTCACTGTTACTTAAAAGGGCTACATAAATAGATTTAGGTATAATATGTATGTACATAATCATTAGTTTGTTATGATAAACATAGGACAAAAGATCGCCAAGCAGAAAACGATTTTAGCAACGGGCTGACCGTCTATTTAGTTCTTCCACACGCAGAGCTGCGGAAAAAGCTAGTGCGGAAAAAGCTAGTGCATCTTATAAATTAAAATAACTAACATCGTGATCTCGAATACCGCTTACACAATTTGGCGACACCCTACGTTTACATTTGACGGATGATATGTCAGTAGAAAATTGGATTTCGCAAAATAAACATGTCGTATTCCGAAATAAACTTTTGTTCGTTCAAAATCAAACTCTATTTGTAAAGAGGTCGTTGATATTGGTTGCAAGTCTAACTAAAGCTGTTATTTCATTTGAGTTTACGCTTTATATGTATTATGCCACGTTATGAATTTCGTCTTAATTTTCTATAGTCTAAAGCTGCAAAGTAGCAGAAAATTGACCTGATGGTAAGCGGCCAATATCGCTCATGAATATCAACAACGTCCAATTACTACAAGTTGCCACTCTGAGTAACCTTTTAAACTAGAACTCATCAACTAATGCTGCAAAAAATAAGTTGAAGGTAATATGGACACTCCCTAAGTATATGTGTGTGAGTTGTAGTTATATACACCCTTATAAGTCTATTAATTTTCACTCACTCAGATTTATCATTAGACATTAAAAATACCATTAAATTTTAGTTATGAAAATGGTTTTCTAGAGTATCCCAGTTCCATCAGCGGAGTACCAGGACTTCATCTTTATGTAGTAGATAAATCACGCTCTCTAAATAATGCTGCATAAATGTCTAAATACTTTAGGTTAAATTGTTTTTTTTTCATATAAAAATATGTGACTGCTACTTGCCTCCTTATAAGCGGGACTTGTCCACAAAATACTAGTAGGTAACTACATTTTCAAAATTTTCAGTAACAAAATCCCGTGAATAGAAAGGTCCATATTAATCTTTTGGGCCATATATTCGTTGCAAGTACATAAATGACACTACCTAATTTCGATTCTATAATAAAGAAATATTTTTTTTTACAATATCAAAATAAATTTTATTTACATATACAAAATAAAATTTGCTATATCATAATTACAAAAATGGACAGGAAGGGCTCCACAGATAAAATATCTCCTCCAGCTCTGCAGAGTTTTTAATGGTGGTAAAGAAATAATTTAGTATAAGGCGGAGCTCAAAATCGAGTCGCCTTTCTTAAGTTTTAATGTGACTATTAAAATAATACCCATTGCGGTTATTCATTTATTTAAACCGGCAAATCAGTCAAATTGAAAATATAGCGGTCGTAAACATTTTATAGCTGACGAATAAAATTACACATAAAAGGAATTAAAAGCTTTTAAATTATAGCATTCATACATGCTTGTTAATTAATTTTAACAAACATTTTTCCGGCAAATTATTTCAATTAAAATTAAACCATTTTCAGTATAGATGTGTTGTCTTAAGTAATTGCTGGTTTAGTTTCCTGCTGTTCCTTGTCATTATCATGGTCTGTTAAATTATTTTATAGTCGCAATTATTAAGCCATAATTATTTTATTTTACAATTCGCTAGTACAATCACACTATCCTTCTGTAATAGCGGTATCCCATTCCTTACCTATAGTACTTACCCATGCCCCCATCTCTCGTCTCCCTCGCCCCGATACTTGTCCCGTTCGCCAATCCAAGATTTGCCGTGCCGATGGATGCGTGTCCAGGGACTAGCCTGGTCGTAAGCGTGCCGACATCCCGGAGCTTGGCGAACTCCGGGCACGATTTGCCCTACCTTGTCATGCGAGGCTCTGACGAGGTGGACAAGTATTTCCCTTGCTAATCGTAGTACTACAATGTATCTCAACACGGAGGCAGCGATGTTGTTCGCCACACATCACGCCAAGTGGTAGCACGGGGCGAAAAGCGGCCGAAGAAAAGTCTCTTTGCGACGTTGGATCGCGCAAAGTAACGATGAATCGTCTCTGCCTACCCCTCTGGGCGTAGGCATTATATATGTATGAATGCATTTAGAATTCCTGAAAATGACTGAGATATAATGACATTACATGATGTATTGTGTTGTATCATATCGCCATTGTATCAAATAGGTTGCTGGAAACAATAGTTTGTTTGATAAAATTGAAATATTTATAATTAAACTCTCAAAAACTGAACAAAAAATAAAACGTATGAATTCATGTGACGTCACATCACCGTATGCCTCACAAGACATGTCCCGTCTCAGAATTTACCATCAATGACGTGTAATTGACGTTTGACTTGCCACGTCCGTCAGTGTGGCCGACAGTGACGGGCTGACAATGCGGGCGTTATAGCCAACACCCCATCTACAATTAGAAATGTCGATAAATAATAAACATGCAACACTGATTGAATCTTGCAAGTTATATTTTTAGCGTCGTGTGATTAGAATAGGGCATTCTGTAGAGGCTCAGCTGAGGTTTTATGGTTTTTTGCAGGTAGAATACTCCGTCAGTGGTCATAAAAATGCAACGGGAGGTATTGTAGCCAAGGCACCGCCATCTCTTGACCAAGTTGAAACTTACAACACAGGTGATGAAACAGGTATGGGAACGATCTCTTAGAAACCACTCAAACGTTCGAAACAAAAGGAGGTACTTTGTAAGTTTTATAGTTATTTTGTATATCGCAGAAGGTATTTTAAATAGCGATACAAGTAAAAATATATTTTAATACTAGCTGTTGCTCGCGACTTCGTCCGCGTGGACAACGTAACATCACAAATTAATATGTATTTCCCGTAGGAATGGAATGTTTTTCAGGATAAAAACTATCCTATCTCTTATTCCAGAACCTAACCTATATGTGTGCCAAGTTTCATCCCGATCCGTCCAGTGGTTGAAGCGTGATTGAGTAACAATCATCCAAACATCCAAGTATCCAACTATCCAAATATCCAAACATCCAAACTTTCACATTTATAATATTAGCAGGGTTCTGAACGCGTCATATCTGTTACTCAATAACGCTTCAACCGCTGGACGGATCGGGATGAAACTGGGCACACATATAGGTTACGCCCTGGAATAGGACATAGGATAGTTTTAATCCCGAAAAAACATCCCATTCCTACGGGAAATACATAATAATTTGTGATGTTAAGTGGTCCACGTGGACGAAGTCGCGGGCAACAGCTAGTAAGATATAGATATATACTGTGGCGGGCTTTTTTGTAGGACTATTTAAGATAAACATTTCCATAATACATTACATATGTGTACCTGTAGCGGTTCTGGCAGCGCACGCCAGAATAGCTCGCAGATGGTAGATTTTTTTCTGCTTATTTGCTTACTGCTTAGACAATTCACACAATATCTTTAAAAATTTTAGCCTATCTGTTATTCTAATCATCATCATCATCAGGTTATTTTTGTCTCCACTGCAGGAGCACAACCCTCTCTCATCTGCCGAAGACAGACGGAGGATTTGGCCTACACTCCCCACGCTGGCCAGACGGGTTGGGGAGGCCTGATTGATGTTTTATAATGTATTCCCTCAGTCGCCTTGTACGACATCCACGGGGAGAGTTGGAGTGGTCCTATTCTACTCTACCGGAAACCACACGGCAACATTTATTCTAATGTATAAGCTATATTATTGTAAAGTTTCATTAAAATCCATTCAGTAGTTTTTACGTGAAAGAGTAACAAACATCCATCCATACTTACAAACTTTCGCGTTTATAATATTAGTAGGAAGGATAGGATGTTCTGGGATACCTATGTTTTAAAACATGTAAATTCAAATCACCTCTATTTACCAGATTTAGTTGTGACATCTGAGTACAAATAACAAATTGGGAGGCTAAAATGGAACACCTGTCCATTTCATCATGTATAGGTGTTCCTCGTGGTTGTAGATAACGTACTCTTATGTGTATACAGTGTGAATGTACGAAGTTTCACAAATAGGAACAATTCTATTTCTGCCGCTTTACTACAATTCATTTCCGTTTAATTTTACTACAGTTCGACGTAGATACCTAAACTCGTAACATGCTATAGTACATGGTATAAAAGGCTAATAAAGAGATGGCTATCTGTATATTGGCCTATCGGATAGTGACACACACGACGGGCTACGCAATTTGTCTCCTCTACTGCTATAAATTGATTGTATCGCAGCGGGGAGCAGCACTAACCGACTCCGTAATAATAAATGGTACCATCTATACGATAATACAGGCCTTATTTACGTATATGAGTTATATATGATTGCTGCATTATGAAGTTAACTGTATTAATCTTATTCCTTGAGAAAACGTATTTCGCCATAGCAAGTAAGATAAGCTAAAAGTAGTGACCTTATTATTCTGTTAATTTTGATTATGTTTAGAGATTTGTCTGATCGGGCAGTTAGGTTTGTTTTTTATAGATTTCCATAAATGAAATGTGTGTTATATATAATTATAACGTTAGTTAGCCGATTGAAATATTGGGTGATACCTTTTTGCCCTTTGACGCAAGAGAAAATATCGACACGCAGAAATATCAGTTACCGTAAGAGTCAAAATGTCAAAAATGAGTTATATTATATTACATAATTATATTTTTTAGATAACCTTGATGGTATATAAATAAGTACATAACATAGAGAGATCAACAGTATATATTCTTCGGCAATAAATTAACTAGTTATACCATAACTTTACTCTGTTACTGACCATAAGTATCAAATGCACCGTATCTCTATCTTTCGGTACAGTAAAACGTAATTTAATAAATTGAAATTCCCGCCACCCTTTCGGGCAAAAACGTTCAATTCAATTAAATATTTCTATTAGTGGACATTTTGGACGGTATTCGGGATCAATAAAAGTGAATTGGTGTATATGAAAGGGTATCGGCCAATTGGTGTGGTGTGGGGTTTTACTCGTGTTTATGTCTGTGATCTTATCTGCGGTCTGTCTATCGATGTATACGGGCACCCGCCCTTTTATTAAAGTCACGTGTTGGAACAAAATCTATAGAGCTAGAGATGTCAAAGAATTTCGAAATGATAGCTTTTACATTTGATAGTGCGACTTAGTTATAGTATGTTGGTACTATTATCTATTCTGTGGTTATAGACTTACAGAGATGTTCATCAGCCTATAATAAGTCTAATGCTAGAAGAGAGACCTTCCCAAAATAATGGAGCTTTTTACCCTGGACACTATTATGCTTCGGAAGTAGTATACTACAGACGTCTCATATTTACTACATCCACAGGAATAGGTACTACGTACTATTTATTCACTTCTGGATACCGTCGCACATGGACAATGGACTCCATTACATTAAATTAGACGTCTATATTCAATAAATAACAGTGGACATTGAAAGACTGATGAATTTATTAACACATAAAGGGTAAATTTAATCAAAGCAAAATTACTTACTCAATCTTCTTACAAAGAGTCTTAAACCATTTCCCCGCCATCAACTTCAAATTAAGTCACTAGACTTAGTTCCCCACACAATGACTTCATATCTAGTCAAGACTTTTGTCATGTGTTAATGTGTATGGTTGGTGGATGGTAATTTTTTGCAGTAAATGGATATAATCATAAATAATACTATCGCATATGCTTGTATTTATACCTACATTATATCGACTTAGCCATTTGGTAGCTTTGGATTTCTTATTTTTTAATGCGTTGTTTTGTTGCTAGGCGTGGAGGACACCATATTGTTTCATTGCTATGGCGGCGAAAAGGTTAATAAGGTTTTTCCTATAACGAAAATGTATGTGATGAAAATAAGATTTACATACAGATGTTACCTATATAATGCAAAGTAAAGAAGTTGAAGTAACTGTCTCCTGTATTTTCGTTTTCTAATTTTCATATAGGTTTTTAAATACGCATGATTCTATTTCGACTCTACGTCATTTTGTTTTTGATTAGCACCAAAGGATGCGTGTTGAACGTTAAAAACAGAATAACGACTGAAATTCAATGATTTCCGTTTTGAAACGCCAGAGGTCGTGAGTTTAATTTCCACTGGGGATGACCCCAGTGGGTATTTAGCCCTGTATTTGTACATATGGATCTCGGTGTGGATAGGTGGTTTGATTTGTGAATGGATGTATCCTGTTTCATTGGTTGAAATATAAATATACCTAGATATGGTTTTAAAACACTTTCAATTTAAGGCGACATTTTGCAAAGGTATTTTCATAGACCAAAACGGAAGTGCTGAGTGGCTAAATTGAAAGTGTTACGAATAGATATTTTTATATTCCTCTGGTAATTGCAACTAGCTATTTTGTACAGCGTTGTACTGATTATTAGTAAATACTTTTATGAGCATTATTAGTTTCTAATTAAACCATTAATTGAAAAGTATAAAACTTTCCCCACCTGCGCCTGCGCGGTCGTCGACCTCCGAACCCTGGACTAATGACCGGTCACGTCACTCCGCTGTCAAGGCTCCACGAGGAGTTAATTTTCTCCGTGCACTTAATTATTTATATAAAAACATATCTGATCTTACCGAAAGAGACCTCCAGGCGGCCAGTGTTGTCTGTGTGTTTTATAAGAGTACCTATATACTCTGATAATGCCCGGAATTTTCAAGGTTTCGGCAAATAACAATAAACGGCACGCTAAATCTATTAAGAAACCTATACTGGTTTGCTTTACAGATTGTTTGTAATTTTTAGAAGTCATTTTAAAACACACACGATACGTCACACCCCCGACAATCCATACAAGTGAACATATAGAATTACTCTTACTTCAGACGCACCAGCCTGTCCGTACACGTTTGTGTATGCTCGTAACAGCGGCGGCAGACCAGTACTGCTAGCAGTGCTTTTTTTGCGGGCGACGTGAAACTGGCAGAAAGGTGAGTGTCGCTCTTTACGTAGTGATATTTAGCATGCAACCAACCCTAGACCGACTCATACTTCTAACAGCCTCGCTTCTAGTCTATCTAACAGACCAAAACCCAGGATGAGCTGGTAGTAACTCATTAGAAATTATTTACCATGTTCGGTTTTTTGACTCCCTACAGAGTACTGTTCTATCGCTTTTCTTTAGTTTATTTCGTAAATTGACCACCACATTATTTAATCGAATATTTATGTTAATAACGATACGCGAGCAGCAATCATACCATTATTTTCTTCACAAGGACGTATTTATAAGTAAAACCTTAATAAAATGCATGATAAGATTCGAAAATCTAGCAGTTTTAATAGGAATACCCAAAGTGTAGCAACACTGGCTGCGGTCAAAATCTATGCGCGCGCATCAAACGTTGTTTATCTTTAATTAGTTCGAAATAGCTGATTCACTGTTGAAGACGTGATAACAGATGTACCTACGCCTGTCCACCTACACTGCCTTGTGTTTATTGTTTCGCCGGCATGTTTATCATAAACACTGATGGGATGACGTCCAAGTCGTATTAAAAAAAAAACTTGCCTATCTATGGTTTGTCGTCTGTAGGGATTCAAGTCAAGGTTTAGGTTTCGAAGTATGCTAACCTAGTTTTTATAAAGACTGAGTTTATTTATTCAATTATTTGTCCAATTCATTTAATTATTTCTACAGTGTCACCAAATTAAAGTTTGGAGTTTATCCATGCACATTTTGATATTTATTCAGGAATTCGCTGATACGTAAATAATAAAGTTTATAGTGGTTCGTACTGAACTCTAATCAATAACGGTTTATAGAACTACATACGACTGACGTCTGTATTACACTGGACTAGCTGTTCCATACAAATGACAGATAATTAACTGTTCCGAGTTAATACTTAGTTCCAGGGACACTCGTTCTAGCCTTCAGCGCCAAAATGGCGTAAACCATGTAGGGCAGGCACAAAAATAATTTCACAGCAGATCGTATAACAGAGGTCAGTGGTAACATGCTTAATACAATGGTACTAACAATACAGTGATAATGTTAGGACTATTCTGTAAATTGCATTCGTATGTAAATAGGCGACAAATCTCGAGGGCTCTCTGGTTACAATGTTGTTTGTAAAACAGAACTTGGATTGTCGTGTCGTGAGGCTATACTGTGATTTGAAAATGCATTCCAGGCCTGCAAACTAATAATACTGACTGAACAAATGTTTTCTAGTAGTCTCTAGTACCTACTTTGATAGAAATATGGAGATATTAATGTTTGATACTTAGGCAAGCCGACGCCTCATATATAGAAAATTGCAGAATTGAGTAATTAATTGTTTATTTTAATGGACAGAAAAATTAAAACTACAGATAACTTATAAAGAAGAAACAATCTTAGGCTAAGTTAAATTAAAATTGACTAAAGACACTGCGATAAAAATAATGCGTAAGAAAAAGACTACAGGTTGATCTGTACCGTTGGGAAAGAAAAAAAAACCCAATTGATTGTGATGAATCATGAAAATAATGAAGAGAGATGTTTATCATCATAATGATCAGGGCGATGCAAGTAGTTACCCAGGTGTATATTTCTTTTGCGCATCAGTGGGCCACACTCACACAGGAGGTAGGTGTATGGGGGTTTCCTCTGCTTCCTCACAGAGACTACGCACTTATGTGGTTCGGAGCTTGAGGTTGAACATGTGCTTGTTCAGACCACAATGTCATGTGAGCTCTCACTACTATGCGTAAGTTATTGCTGCTAAGCGCTAAAGCTTCTTGAGTAGACTTGATTAATACTTTGGAGTGGCTCAATCCTGGCGTGCAATTCCAGTGATTGATGTATTGCTCTAGGCAAAGGTTTCTGAGCCTTAGGCGTGCCAAGCTTATTGGAACGCCACAGCATGGCTCTGGACCGCATAGTGTTCCTCTGGCTCCCGCCTTTACAAGTTCGTCGGCATTTTCATTGCCCTCTATCCCTGCATGCCCGGAACCCAGTGCAGAACTACCCTGTCCTTATCGCCCAGGGAATTCAATAATGTCACGTAGTTCTGCACCAACTTAGAGCTTATTGTCTCTGAAGCTAGTGCTATGAGAGCTGCCTGACTATCCGAATTGATATATCTGCGACAGATGCAGCTCGCCCTCTGCTACTGCAGTCGATTAATTATTTGGGCTAAGTCGGTGACCTTTGTTCTTCGTCGGATCTCCCCTCTCCATATGTTACCCCTCTCCGTATATTTATCAAATGATTAATAAAAAACTATGATGATGGTGGTTACATGATTTGAAGCAGTCGCTAACTAAATTAACATCAAGAATGCATATTTCCGGACGTGAAAAATCCTTTCTAGAAACAAAACGGAAGTGTATAAAACTATGACAGCTACAGTTCCATGCAGGTTAAAGATTCAACGACCTACATGAATGTTCAAAGAATTTTATGTAGTGCAAACTGGCTAGCTATGAAGTTAGATGAAGCTTGTATCTCGGGGCAAGAGAATATTAAAATTCTTCGCGACGGCGAATAGAGGTCCTAAGGCACAATGCACATTGTCAACGCATATAAAGATACACTGTTGCTTTTATATTGCCATTGTGTTGCACCCTTGCAGTTCTTTACTGTTTTCACGGCGTATTCTAGTATTTTATTATTCATGTAACAAGTGCCTTATGCGACCTTCTGTAATGTTAATAATTGAAGACATCCGTGACAAGAAACTGTGAAGACGAGAGATGGGGCGTGAAATTTTTATATTTCAACGGTTTTATACATTGCAATAATATTTTTTGTCTCTTTATTTTCTTGTTCTTCATGTGTCAGTCTGTTTTCATAAAATACAAAGTGGGCTTAGATAGAAAATGCTCATTTTTTCACAATGTTATTATGCTGCGTCTTAAAAAACGCGTACTGTATTTCCTTCCTCAATTATTTTACGCTACTAATTGAATCTCTGTAAATCTTTTAAATATAATCTAATTGTACGTCCATAATTCAAATCTTTAATTATTTTCATTTTTTATTTCTGAATTTTAAGAGGACCAATAGTTAAAAAAACTGCCGTCTTCATATAGATCATTGACGTCAATAGACGTCATACCGGTAGCACCTATCGCGACAGTACGTGTGTGGACGTCTTATTTCGTATTGTCGTCTAGTGCCACATCATGGACTCCATCTCGTGGACTTTGCTGCAGAACGTATCACCATTTACTTTACCCTGAGTTTATCTTACTTTTGTATACATGCTCGTATATTCATGTGTATAATACTTTCCTTCAATCTCATTCGAAGTAACTCTACACCAAATACATTATTATTGTTGTTTTGATTCAGAGTATGGCATTATTGAAATAAAGAAAGCCCCATTTCATCGCTCTGGGATTGCATTATGCGTTGATATGGACGCTTGTTTATGGCTCATTGTTCTGACTCGATATTATACTTAGCATTGCATTAAAATATTTCATTGAGTAACACTGCTTTCGATAGCATCCAAGAAAAGGTCAAGTATATTTATTTATTTTAAAATAGGCGATGATATTTATGGTGACATGTTAAAATAGTGATAAGAAAAATGATGTTCATCGAATACTTTGTAAACGGGTTGCAATCGTATAAAAAGATTCCGCTTCATGGATGACAAACATTCACAAATTAATTTCCGTTTTAATAATTAATATTTTATACCTACCTAATATTCTGAGCTATAATAAGCTACGGAAACTAAGGTAGAAAACTTTTTGAATCCAATTAAAGTAAGTATGAAAATCCGGCTATTACGATAGAGATACAAATGACGAATACATCGTAATGCATATTACGATGAGTGGTATAAGTCCGCCTTTGTACACAACTTTATTCTTTTATTCTTTTTGCAGTTTTTAATTTTATTACAATAAAGCGTTTACATACATACGATAATAAATACAAATGCAATACATTCTTACTAAAAGGTTGGGTATTCGACCTTTATTTGAATTTATACATAGCATATTTTACGCTGATGAAAATTCTATTGTAAGTACATTTAACACAATAGTATGTTTGATATCAAGCTGGAAGTCATTGCGGCCCTGCTTGGGCCAAATCGTTAACTGCAAATTATTTAACGCACATACAAAACAAATATGTACAAATAATAATTTTTTATCCTTGGGTAAATTCGGCCCCAAAATGTCAGTTTATTTTATTTTATGTAAGATGGGCATATTTTCTAGCTATTTTCTATCCAAAATCGAAACTGGAAACATAATTTATCGATTTATTTTTTCTGCTAAAGTATCGCAATTAATTGTAATATTTTTACGATCACGATTATCGTAAAAAGCAAAGTTAACCTGTAGTTTACGATTATCTTTATTGTTTAAATATAAATATAGCTAATTAGTAGTTCGACTATATCCTTGGTTGCGCATGAACTAATTTTAGAGTGCTTGCGCTACCAAATCAATGCTATCTTTATGATGACACAAATTTTATTTTTATTAATGCTACTGATTTCATTAAATTATTAAACGTATAGTTTTATTTAACAGTATATTTGACTATGATTTAAGACCACATTCTTGTACTTATCGAGTCGTTCACATTGTATTTGAATAACAAATTCATCCTCTAATTGGGTGTTATGTGGTAAGTTATATGCTTATCTTACGCATTTATCTTTATGAGATTTTTATAAATAACAGGTTTTATTACAAAAAAGTTCGTATTAGCACTTTTTATGTGCATTTTTCGAGACAGAATAAAATAATGAGCGATGACACAAAATATATACAACCTATAATATATTCTTAGCATAAGAAACATTTGAGCCGTGTGGTTTCCGGTAGAGTAGAATAGGACCACTCCGACTCTTCCCGTGGATGTCGTACAAGGCGACTGAGGGAATACATTATAAAACATCAATCAGGCCTCCCCAACCCGTCTGGCCAGCGTGGGGAGTGTAGGCCAAATCCTCCGTCTGTCTCCGGCAGGTGAGAGAGGGTGGTGCTCCTGCAGTGGAGACAAAAATAACCTGATGATGATAAGAAACATTCAGAAAAGTAGTGGATTTTTTTTGTTTCTTCCGGATGTTGCTATAGGAAATAAATCATCAATATAATTTAAAGGTTTCATGATAAAATCATACAACTCAACAGAACTGTATAAAATTCTAAATACAGGTAGATAGGTCATAGAATACAATACACTTTATTGCACAAACAAATACAGTTATAATATTAGCAGGTAAAAATAGTAAAATTTATGCGGTCTTATCGCTTTATACGATTTCTTCTAGATAACCTTTGGATAGAAGAGTTGAGTTGTTGTCAAGTTTGAGTTGGTACATACAAATGGTACGTTTTGATACGGCTATAAACTTGGTGCCGCGTGGTTCCCGGCTTAATATAGGGCCATCCCCAATCTTCCTGTGAGTGTCGTCAAGGTGACTCAGGTATTACACCAGGGACGGGCATCTGCGTTTTCCAGTGCATAACTGCGATCACCAATCCGTCTGCCAAGCGTGATGATCAGGGCAAATCGCCCAATTGACAGCTCACCGAAAGTGGAAATCTATTTTCGAGGTTCCGCTGTGGAGGTTATTTGGCTGATGATGGAAAAACTTCGAATACATTGATAAATCACGTGTAGAATCGCGGAGCAGGAACTAAAATTTTTTTTTTAAAACGGTGAGTCTTTCATATGGAACAGCAATGTTCGATCTTTAGAGTAGGCGTAACTGTTTAAAACATACCTATATAAGTGAAAATGGACAAAACTAAACGGCTCTATCCGTAAGTGAAAATATACAAAGTAAACAGTAAGTAGAAAGTAAGTCACATAAAATGCAAAGTTATCCAGTTAAAAACTAGGGTATCGCCACTTAGCAGGTCTGTAAGTTTTGCCTTATCCATTACAGTTAATTCCATTTTCCACTGGAAATCCGCAAGTTTTTTCTACTTAACGAAAAAAGTTGGTGGTATTGTGCCGTATTCATAATTAGACCACACGCGATTGTGTAAGTAGGGGAAAGAATTTAAATTCCTACCGTTCGAGGAAAAAATTCTCAGTGCAATGCTTTCTTCGTTTCGTTTTGCTAAAAAACGTCTTTGAACGGCTTGCAATGGTTTGTTCCCAGAAGAGTTTAGGGCCCCGAGCTGAGGCATAGAATTTTACGACGTGTTGCATCAACCTCACGTTCCTGAATTCAACTACTTGGGTGGCCCAGTTTGATAACCATTAGCTTTTTCTTTGGATTTAATGATTGCTCTTAAACAGGGGTAATGTTTCTTTGTTGTTTTATCAGTTAAGAGGCGAGTTGAAACGTCTCTGTAATGTCCCATCTGTCCGTTTGCTTATTCGTAGTCATCATGAGACAATGAGATGCATGATACCTACTATCGATTGGATACGTTACTAATTCATCATCAACCGTTATACGTCCGCTGCTGAACAGCCTCCCCAAAAGATTGACACTTTTGATGATGGGGCTATCCTTTGCGGGATTTTCCATAATCACCAACCCCAAATCTTCCCGTGGGTGTCGTCAAGGCGACTAAGAGATTGCACCAGGGAAGGGCAGCAGCATTCGCCTGTATATTTTGAGATCATTACTGCGATCAGCAATCCGCTTGCTAAGCGTGATGATTATAGCTACTCGTATTTCCCTTATAAACAACCAAACCATTGCATTCTACTGGGGAAGCTTATGTTCAGTAGTGGACGTATTTCGGCTGAGGATGAAAGATAAATAGTAACACAAATTGCGCTTGCAGCATCCAGAGTGCAAATCGCCATGATCGTTGTTAATCTTGAAGTTGTAGAAGTGGTTTTCTAAGCTCCATCTCTTGCGGCAATAACACTGCCATTCGTATACCGTACATCCTGTAAAGTCGAATAGTAAAGTTATATGAAATTTTCTTTGTAGTATCAGTTTTAAGGTGGCTCTCAGTGACAGATGTTACCGACGTCGGTTGGAGTTCTACGTGACTATAATATAAAATGGCACCGGTTGTGAATGGGACCGGAATTTAAAATAAAAATAGATCGAAGTGTTTTGAAAATGCACTTATGGTAAATATACCTCAAACAGTATTGGAATACCAAAATTCTTCAGTTTTCTTCCAGAAGTGTTGTATGTAAAGTTGATTTTAAGAACACTTCGGGTCTGTACAATGACGCATTATGTACAGATTAGGTAAATTCATTTCACAGGCTTTTCAATGAAGAAAAACCTTAAGAAGAAAGTGTTGTAGTCATTTTTGTACTTAATTTTATTCCTATTTTAATAACTATAATAAAAATTTCATTGTCGGCCCCCTAGCCTAGTCGGTAGTACACCTGCCTGCGAAGCTCGGGGTCGCGGGTTCGAATCCCGCCCAGGGTAAACATTCGTGTGATGAATACTTGTGTTTGCCTTGTGACTGGATGTTATTTATATATATTATGTATGTATATTAGCTGTCTGATACCCATATTACAGGCTCTGCCTAGTTTGGGATCAGGTGGTCGTGTGTGAAATGTCCCCACAAATTTATTATTTTATTATTATTAATCTTTCATTGAAAGTATTAACACATTTTACAGTAAAACCCCACAAAACTGATTTCTCCATTTGACGGAAAGAAAATTAATACAAACAAAGCTAGTCTTCTATATTTATCAATATGGATATTATTGTTATTAATTTTGAAACAATAAAGCGTTTATATACAACAAGAAATTCTAGGACGTGTGTGAATCTATCGAGCCGTGTTGATCTCGTATAGTGCCTAAGCCAAAACCCTCATTATTAGGGAAAAACATTTGCCCAAACGGCGAATATCGGTTGTTGATTTGAAACTTGCTTTATTATTTTTATTAGTTAAAGCTAATGCACCATCTCTCTATCTTTATTTAACGTTCTTCGAATATTGAACATGCAAAGCGTTCATTTATCGCGATTTTATTTTTTCTGGATTTAAAAATATATACCAATATTAAAGTCTTAGAATGTTGAGATAAACAGACAACTACACAGTTATTTAATTAAAAGAAATGGTATTGAGGTAAAGAAAGCAGGACGTTCAATGAAAAATGTCGAATTTCGCAGGTTTTTAAAGCGCTCCCATTTAAATTTAAGCACTTGTTCGTACAAAACTTCCAATAAAGTAGGGCTATTTGACAGCAGTACATGCAACTTCACTTACCTGAGCCTGAGTGCCGTGTTTGTTGAAAGAACGGAAACATCCGAGGTATTCCGAAGGCCTGCCAAATAATTCGCTCACAATTAGTGTCCGATAGCGTGTTTTTTCTTTCGGTTGAAAACAAAATCGGAACTTCTTCTTTCGACCAAAAACGCCAATACTTAACGATGAAAATTGAGATGTGGTAAGCCACATCTCAATTTTCATCGTTACTACAGGTTACCATCTGTTATCTAATTTGATAACCAATTAGTGTCAATCATGTGGGAAAAAAAACTTTCAGGTGAAAGTCATAGGTGCCAAAAATTATTTTGCTTCATTGTATGACCTGTACAAGGGTGTTATTAATTATAAAAGTAACTTTAGTGGGTAAAAATTAACCAACTGTTACGAGTACCTACGTACAGACTATTTACTATTCTTTTGGTAATACCTGTAGCGAGCGACCTATACACTTAAATACACCACGGAAATTTGTTAAATACGACTAGGTAACTATTATTATAATAGAAACACTCATGAAAGGATGAATATTCAAGTCGATCTCCTCAACTTGTTTTAAAAACGTTTTGAATTGGCCGCAACATTCTATTATTATTCGGCCGATACTGTAATTCATCCATCCAAGCCGAAAGGTCTGACACTATTTACAATATTTATTAGCCTTTTGAGACTGACTTTCCTTCGACAGTTAACGCACATATCAGTAGTGAATGACATGGTATTTACTTGAATTGGGTTAATTAATATTAATTGCGTAAGAACAACTTATGCTCTGAAGACCACGGAATTGTTACCGCGGGAAACTTGTATATTTACTATGTAGGCTGACGGTTAAGATGAAAATGGTCATCATACTGCCTCATTATCAACTCAGAAGTATTTCTCATGTCTCACACGTTTACATAACATTTTATTGAAGTTTTCTGAATAAATTTACGCTGATGTGTGAGTATACGTTTCCTTTATCCGGGAAATGCGAGCTAATCCGGATCCTAGGCGCATTTGGCAAAGTGCTGGGAGCGCCGAGACGGGGACTCCCGCAGTCTCGCGCCATTTTGTCCGTCTCAAAAACACAATTTTGCACTTCGTTATCCAACCTAAATTTATTTTGAGAAAAAAAAAAAAGATTAGAAAATAAGACGCATGCATGGTATGCGTGGTATGCGTGGCATGCGTTGTATGCACAGTATGCGTGGTATGCGTGGTATGCGTGGTATGCGTGATATGCGTGATATGCGTTGTATGCGTGGTATGCGTGGTATGCGTGGTGTCCGGGGCATGCGTGGCGTGGCATGCGTTGTATGCACAGTATGCGTGGTATGCGTGGTATGCGTGATATGCGTGATATGCGTTGTATGCGTGGTATGCGTGGTGTCCGGGGCATGCGTGGCATGCGTTGTATGCACAGTATGCGTGATATGCTTACCATGCGTGGAATGCGTGTCATGCGTGAAATCGAGGGCCGCAAATGTCATTATTGGTTGCGTCAATCAAGCTGTAGTTACTCAACGGTCCACTAGATTGCGCTACAGGTAACGAATTATCACAATTCAATAAGAATATTGAAAAAATGGACTTTTACGCCATCTATAGTCGAATAGTCGTATGACGTTATATCTTTCATAATGTTATAGCATTTACAAACCCCAATAGATGGCGTTTAGGTAAATAACAAGACATGTACGTAATCAATGATGATAATACCTATATTACTTAGTACAAAGATAATATTATAAACTACGACGAGCAGTTAATGAACAGTAGCTCTCAATTTCATTATATAACAGCTTTGCTGTCAAACACATTTCGTTTCATGTTTGCTGTAATTCATTCGCTTACCCAAATAGCTCATATCTTTGAATGCATTGATGCATAAGAAGTGACATTTCTTTAGCTATTAACGGAATGGAACGTCGTTTGACGTTTGCATCGCGTGTTTGTTGTACGAATATAAGCTACAAATGAAAACTCAAAAATTATATCTCGAAATCTTAGCTTACGGAACGGAACGTCGTTTGACGTTTGCATCGCGTTTTTGTTGTACAAATCTGAGCTACAAATGAAAACTTTCAAAAATTATATTTCGAATTTGAGTTTGCAACTTTAACTTTAAATTATTATTACCTTATTATCACCTCTACCCATAGTAAAAATATAAATTGACTACTTAAGCAAAGCGAAACTAAAAATGGTATGGATCGACAGTATCCAAAAATCGTCGATTTAATGATGTTAGGGGAAAATTCATATTAAAAGAATTTAAAACACTGGTTTAGTTTTATTTAAAAGGTTCAGATTATTAAGATTTTCAATAAAATAAAACATTAATTAAAATACTGCATCGGCCATTTTGACTGAAACACCAATCACAGTGCATGACGTCACGCCTAGGTAAACAATACTGTCATTCTCTGTGTTTTGTTGTTGTTAGGGATACGCAAAAAAATAAAAGTAACGATACTGTATTCGATACCAGTATCGCATCAAAAGTATCGATGCCGACGATAGTATCGAATCAAAAGTATCGATACTACTCAGTATCGAGTACTTTTTCATCACATTAGAAACCTCAAAATTAATAATAAAATAGTATAAATAGAGACGAAATATTATTATTGGTATAATAATAATATTCCGTCTCTATTTATTTATTACAATAAACATTGACTTAATGGTAGATGTAAATATGGTTCTTTTTAAACCCCTAGTCTTTATCACTGCAATCAGACCAAAATCAGACATAAAAAGTAATTTATCTCCATGCAACGACATCATATTTTAATAAGATAGTGGTTTCCTCTAAATCTCGACCGAGAGGGTCGTTATGCATCAGCAAAGCAAGAAAGAAGAGAACGGTAATGAGATGACACTCTATGAGTATACAATGCGGTTTGCCGCATTTACACATGGAGCGTACGGAGCTTGCGCTGGCGTATTCTCATCCCTGGCGCTGGGCGATACGCAAAACAAAGTAGGTCTGCTATCGGTACACCAAAAAGTATCGAGTATGTGACGAAGTATCGATACCTAGTAAAGTATCGTAACAAAAGTATCGAGTACGAAAATACTTGGTATCGTAACGAAAGTATCGATACTACTCAGGTATCAATACTTTTTGCGGATCCCTAGTTGTTGTGAATACTACTGATTACGCATTTGGATTGATTTTTTTTCTTTAACGTGTGATTTATCGACTCCACTGTACTATAACAATGGAACCAAGCTTTGTTAAGGCAAATAGCTCAAATTTGCCCAGGATTGATGTATTAATGTTGGGCGATTTCCTCGCAACAAATAAAGAATTTTGCTCGCTGAGTTACGAGAAATGTGAAAACTTCCTTGTAAGTAAATTTTGTATTTATCTTTACCCTAGATACAACCAACCTAGATATAATCAAACTTTTTGAACTCGTGCGAGTTTATTTTACTTTCATAGGTTATTTGCACAATAAACTTGTCATTGTTTATTTTAGAGGTAGCTCCCTCACAGCTTGTATGTTGCTATTTTAGAGTTAATACCATGTTAATACCCGATAAAACTAGTACATTTCTGTAACTAAAAAAACCTACTAGTATAGTATTTTTCCTCAAATTAAACACCTAAAATCGGATAAATCATCAAGTCAGTGTGTATATATTTGTTCTAATTAATTTCAATTATTTTAGGTCTTCAAGACCATCATATGGGGATGATGCAATCAGTTATGTGCAACTAAAACGGGAAGGAAACATTTGTACAGTAAAGTGCAAAATTTGCCCAGAGCATAAAGTCCATGCAAAACTATATGCTGTTACATTGATGGTTGATGAAGATGAAGAAAAAGTAATATCAATCGAATGCCATGATTGTGTTGCTCCCCAGGGCGGATGTAAGCATGCCATAGCGCTGCTTATGTGGATCCATAGACGAAGCGAAGAACCTTCATGCACAGAAGTTCAATGTTACTGACGGAAATCAAAGCTATCAAGAGTTGGCACTACCTTTAAATTTATATCTGCAAAAGATCTATCTAAAGGTAGCCCTATATTGCCTTCTAACTCCACAGCTCCACTTCTTGAAATTTTTTTAGAAGGACAAAAGAGAAAATATGACAACTGCGAGCTACTAAAGTATCAACAAGATTATAATTGTAATAAACTACTTAGCGTCTCAATGCACCAACTTGTGCTTACATATAAGGAAGAGTGTTGTGACTTATTTTTAAGTAAAATTAATTTGACTGTTGATCTTATTAACAAGATTGAAACTGAAACCAGGGACCAGTTCAATAATAACCTTTGGTTTGAACTGAGGTATGGCAGGGTAATAGCTTCTAGAGCTTATGAAGTGAGTCAGTGTCAGACCAATGATGAGACTCTGATTTCTACTATCATGGGGGAGGGGGAGAGGGGGGGGGGGGGAATAAGACACACCAGCAATGAAACGGGAAATAATAAGCAAGAAACTAGGGAAAAAATCAAGAATACTGGACTGTTCATATCCCAAAAATATCCAATGATAGCAGGTTCCCCTGATGGAATATGTCAAGATAGCATTGTGGAGATAAAATGTCCCATAAGCAACAAAACGTATCTCAATTATATAAAAAATGGGAAACACAGCAAGAAATGCTTTGCCCAGGTTCAAATGCAAATGTACCTAAGTGGTCTAAATAAGTGTTATTTCAGCATCGCAGACCCAAATTTTACTACTAATAAAAATATAGAAATTATATGTATAACTTTTGATGAGCTATGTCAGGCTTGAAAGTGTTATTAAATTTTGAAAAAACTTATGTGTATCCATTGTTATATAAAAGTATAGAATAGGAAATAAAAATGCAGTAATTTCATTTGTGTTTTATTTAATAAGAGAATCTTGTATATTAATCAAACCACAAGCTATAGTTATCACATCAAGAACTTTAACCAAACTTAAGATAGGCATGTTACTATTAACACCTTGATGCTTGATTTTAAATGGTGATGTAGAGACAGAATGTAGAAACGGCTTCAATGGTGATGTCATCTGATTTACTGAACTGACTATTGTTTGGTTAGCTTTACTTCTGAATGTTTTCCATGTGTGTACTTGAATTGATTTATCCAACACTCTTGGTGTTACTTGGGGAACTTCTATATTCTGCTGAACTGTAAAACAAATATTTTATTATTTAAGTGCAATGTTATAATTATGAACACAAATAGGAGATTACTAGATCACAGAAAAATCTATGTAGTTTTGTGTGTACCAACAATGTACCTATGTAATAACACTGAGAATAAAATTAACTTTTTCAATGCTATATTCTAATAAATAAGTTAATATTAAATACCTGAACTACCGGATGCAATTTCTTCAAAACTTGATTGTTTTGTAACTATACATTTTTCTTCGAATTCCTTTTTACACTCTTCAATAATCATAATTCTTCGTTTCTTAGCTATATAGGGTCGCTCTGTTGTGTCAGATGTTCGTGTTTTCCTGTCTGGTTGGCATATAAATTTATGGGGCATACATCCTGGTTTCATACGTACTTGTGATACTGACCCCATCACATGATACTCCATATAATTTTCCATATCATTTGGCAACTGGAAAAAGAAAAGTAAACGATTAAAATTGTTATTAGGAATGAGGGCCAAGACCAAAACAAACATAACCTCAATAAATTAGTTATTCCATAGCCTCAATATTTCAACTATTTCATATCAAACAAACATTTTAAGTATAAGATCTATCAATATATGATAATATACTCACATCAAAGTGGTCTTCACAGAAATAAAGTGGCGAATTCGTGACTACGTTGTTTCGCCGTGCGAGCTTTAACCAAACCATTTATCTCTTGTTCATAACTTGTTTGGAACATGTACAAACACTTTGTTGGGTGTTTTTATTGATGTGTTTTTACACTGCAGTACTGCACACCACTTATAAACTTTGGAATTCATTTTTATCACACGAATTAATTGAATATTTTGTTGACTTTCTTCGTACGCATAGACACAATGACATGTTTACCTAACCGTGACGTCAGAGCCGACGCCATGACAGCTGCGAGCTGTTTGCGCGCAATATTGAAAAAATATTATCAAAATGGCTTTAAACTCCGTTAAACTTAAGTTTTATACCGAAACAAAGGTTTTTTCGTAAATAGTAAATGTGTACCTACATTACGGAAGAGGATTTCAAAATCTTTCGTCATGCCTATTTGGTACTTTCGGTTGATACGATAAATAACCATGTTCATTCTAATTTTTACTTTATTGCTATAACAATAAGGTGCTAGGGATGGTCACAATTCGGAATTTGACTGCACTACTAGTAGTAATCGCTACCAAACATAACATATTTCGCAACTGTGAAAAACAAATGGAACGAGAAAGAACAGCTGACCCTAGGTCAGTGACCTGTTTGAATATCTAGATATCTACCTCGGCTTGATTTACCAGAGCACTGTGCAATTGCGATTGTATTCCAATTTTAGTTACCTAGAAGATAAGAAAAACAAGTTTACAGGTCATAGTAAAGCAACGATCTCTATGTAGGTACTACTAGATGGAGCGTTCCAAACAATCGCTCTGTTCCACGCAAGTAGCCACAACTCTTTCACATTCACAATGAAACTTGTGCAGTTACTACGCAGACATTTCATTATTACTAAATATTGACGCTACGGTTAAATTATGTCAATAATAAGTAAATAATTAAATGTTCTGCGTAGCAACTGCACAAGTTTCATTGTGAATGTGAAAAAGTTGTGGCTACTTGCGTGGAACAGAGCGATTGTTTGGAACGCTCCATCTAGTAGTACATAGAGATCGTTGTAGTAAAGATAATATTTATGTACTAGAGTGAGTGAGTCAGGACTCGTGATTCTCACTGGGGGCAGGGAACTTTATATAATTTGTACAAGTTGGTTCGAGTCTGGATGTTATATTGAATTGTCCTTTCCTTAGGTACTTTGTTTCCATAACACAGAGATGTATATACCTACATGTAATATTAATGACTCATTAAAGGAATTTATGGATCAGATTTGAAAGAAATAGGATCAGAAAGTACAGAAAAAAATACATTTGGTTATTTGAGATAAAATCCCGCCAGCCCATTTCCTCCATTTCGATAAAATTTATATGGGATCACCTCTGAAGTATAACCTACCAAACAAAAAAGAAACATCAAAATCCATTCAGAATTGGCAAAGTAATCGCGTAACATACTAAAAAAAACATACTGTCGAGCTGAGAACCTCCTCCTTTTTTGAAGTCGGTTAAAAAGAAATTCAAAGAACAACACTGCAATAAGAAACATGGCGGGCATGGCGGCTAGGGGTGTGAATGAGAAGTATCTATGTTAAAGCAAGACAGGTATAACTGCCATTAGTTCGTTTCATATAACTGTTGTTACTATGAAAGTTGCGACAGATTGTAACTAGTTTCGTATTAGCGCCATCTGTTACGTAACACGTTCATGAACTCATTAGGTGATTACATGTAATGACATCTAGCGACGGGTAGTGTTACCACTTTTTACCTTCGCCACAACTAGAAACAGTGCACTAAAAACACCAGCGCCGTGCGGATTTTAGATAATACTTTTATAATTGGATAGCAAATGCGCCATCTAAGTTTATGCTACCAATTTTTGATTTACACTTTTTGTTCGGGGATTGCTTATCTTACTCTAGTATATATTATCTTTGGTGAAATGCTAGGTATGCGTGATATGAAATTTGTTTTGTGAGATGTACCTAACTCTAAATCTCTTTTTAGAGATAAGCACATCTGTGTATACGTCCTATCCTGTGTATTTATTTATATATTTTCTGTGTACAATATAGTTATAATACTGCTGATATAGAACACATTTTTAGTATATAAAAAGACCCACGACAGTGCCTTTCTCGCGACGCAGGAAAGTAAAAATACAGAACGTAGAGGATAAGATATTCCCGCTTATATTTCATATTGTAAATAAATAGATCCAGTATTCATTACGAGTATAAGAAAAGCTGGAATAGAGTTCGGTCTTAAGGTGCCTTAATTGTATTCCTAATTCCGGTAACTGACTCCACCAATCAACATCGATGATCACAAATAATATCGCTTACACATTCAGAGAACTATTTGGGTCTTGCACCACTTCCTAATAGGTTTTAAATCTATCTACTGGCACTGGATAGTAAGGAATCGTTTCCAACGAATTGATATAAATCGTCGGAGCTCAATCCATCTTCTTTAAATCCATCGAACGTACGTGGGTAATGGTCCAGTGACATCGATCTTTGTCCGATTCGGTACTAATATTTAAAATCGAGATTGAGGGACACGGGACGGCATAAAAATAAGACAGAAGTTAGAAGTGAACATCGTAGTCCTACACAATGCGCTGTTCAGTTATAATTGCAGTTTTACATCTCTATCTATTATATATTTTAGCTCAATTTGTTCAGTAGTTGTACAGTTGTCCAGCAGATAGATATACGGAAAAAAGCATCGTTATAAGGTTATGCCGTATTCGTTCTGACAGTGCCCTAAAATGATACAGGGACTTTGGTAATTCTCCCTAATGAATAAAAAAAAATTTAGCCATCGCTATTTAAGATTTCACAACAACACTGTCTAATCTCAAAGTAGCAATATACATACATACTCACGCCCCGGTCCTAGAGGGGTAGGCAGAGACGATGCATCACCACTTTGTTGCTTCGTCCACTTTTCGCTCCGTGATAGTAGCAATATCTGAACTGTAATAAACGAGATTAAAATTTTGATCCACAGAATCGAACCCACTACCAGACATTATAGTAAGTGAACTGTATGCATACAAATTTTCATACAGAGAATCAATTTTAAGAGACGTGAAAAAGAAACGAAATAAATAATTCGACCAGATTTTTTTAATTAACTATTACGTATTTAATTATTATTGTTAACATAAGGAAATTTAAGCTGTAACCCTAAAAAATAAAATGCCGAGTATTATAGATAACATTGTGATGGCTCTGTTCGCTAAAGTCAATATTTGTTCCAAACAAGACTACAATCTAAGTAAAGCAAACTACGTTAATGTCACGATTATCTCGGTGCGCCATGGTTCTGTTTTCCTTTTTTAATTAATTTAACAGTATTTATTACGGCCTATGCAATTTAGGCCACATATTTTTACAGTCAACACCATCACCATCATGTTCAGCCGTTTCTTTCCATTGTTGGACTAGATGTCTATTCATCATCACCAGCCGAAATACGTCCACTGCTGAACGTAAGCCTCCCCAAAAGAATGCCACTTTTGCTGGACAGTCCGTTGGGGATTTGCCGTAACCACCACGCTTGGCAGGTGGATTGGTGAACGCAGTAATGATCTTAATATACACAGGGAACGTTGCTGCCCGTCCCTGGTGCAATTCCTTAGTCGCTTAGATCATACTCACGGGAAGATCGGCGGTGGCCCAATTCTAAACCAGGCAAAACACGGCACTCTGTGACAACACAATGTCTCTCTTCTTTCTCTCGCATTTTTCTCTTTTAATCGTGTTCTGCATCCATCTTGCTGCCTTCACGTTATAATCCTGGTATCATCTTCCCCGTGGACGGCCTACGCTTCTCTATCCGGTCCATATCCTCCATTTCATCAGATTGCGGCTCCAGTATCCATATATTTTACGACATACCTACTTGACCTGTCATTTAAGTGTACCCACTTTTTTGGTATCAGCCTCTTATATTCTGTTTAATTTGATTTTTACAGGAACATTCATCATCATCATCATGTCAGCCCCTAGAAGTCCACTGCTGGACATAGGCCTTCCCCAATGAACGCCACCACACCCGGTCCTCCGCCCTCCGCATCCAGCCGGTACTGGCCACCTTCTTTAGGTCGTCGTTCCACCTGGCGGCGGGGCGTCCTACCCTGCGAGTGCCGATCCGCGGCCTCCACTCCAGAACTCGTCTGCCCCAACGTCCGTCGGTTCTTCAGCATATGTGGCCCGCCCACTGCCACTTCAGCTTACTAATCCTTTCGGCTATGTCGGTGACTTTCGTTCTTATAAAAGGACATTCGTTCTTATAACATTCACGAAATATTTATTTAAATATCGGTGGTGCTTGGGAGAAACCCGATAAGTCAATCGAGGAGACTTTTTAGAACCAGCGTAAATTCACTTACCAAATTGGATTGTCACAGAAAGAAAAAAAGCAGTTATTTATATAATTAATTAGAGAATTAATTAATATTTGGGGGAAATTATGTGTGTGCATAACAAAAAAATTGACATATCAGCTTTCTCCCAGACACCACCGATATAAAATAAAGAATTTACTTATACGCACCGTTTCAATTTGAAGCTCCATTTTATCTCAAATCTGTATTCATGCCCGCTATTCTTTAAAATATCGATGCGAAGGAATTCCCTTTTAAGCGTTTATCGAACATTGTTCGCTTAAGCTTGGCAATCCAGAAAATTGTTAATCGTTAAGTAAATAAGTAATTTAACAAATCAGATTTTAAGTGGCTGAGCGAGGCGTAATCTTTACTCTGATCAAATTAACTTATGCGCTCACTCCCTACGGTTTATTTGAGGATAATGAGCGGTAATAACTAACTAGTAGGAAACGTGCTTGTATAGTTAGCATATAAATCAACGTGTGAGATAGGTCTAACGATTACATTAAGATTTTTGAATTAGTCTTCGATTATCTTCTGTCTCTCTTTAAAAGCTTGACAAAGGTCAAAGAAATTACATCTGCCTTTGAATGTTTTGTTTTCTGTGGCTTAGAGATGTCTATTTTTTTACCTACCATTTTAATTTGATTATTGTCTATATCAATTTATGATTTCCACAATTAGAAACAGTCTCATAGCAAAAATTACTGTATCCTTTTCTTTTCCAGTTAATCTGTAATGATAATCCTATTAACATTATAAATGCGAAAATTTGGATATTTAGATATTTGGATGTTTGTTACTCAATCACGCTTCAACCACTGGATGGATTGTGATGAAACTTTGCGCACATAGAGGTTAGATTCTGGAATAGGACATAGGATAGTTTTTATCCCGAAAAACATCCAAATACATAATAATTTGTAATGTTAAGTTGTCCACGCGTACAAAGTCGCGGGCAACAGCTAGTTTCTTATAATTGTAGTTTTGGGTTGTTAGCCGTGCCAATGGATGCGTGTCCAGGGTCTAGCCTAGACATCCCGGAACTGGCCGAACTCCGGGCAGTATTATCCTTACCGAGTCATGCAGGGCTCTGATGAGGTGAATAGTATTTTTCTAGCTAATCGTGATACCACAATGTGTCTCAACACAATGTAGGCTGCGATGTTGTATGCCACATATCATGCCAAGTGCTATCACGGGGCGAAAAGTGGGCCTAGGAAAAGCTTTGCGACGTTTGTCAGGATCGCGCAAAGTGGAGATACATCGTCTCTGCCTACCCCTTTGGGACAAAGGCGTGTTTAATGAGTTGTTACCTATCTTTAATCAGTCACAATGTCACAGTCACACTACTATGATCATCATCATCAGCCTGTCAGCATCCAATATCAGACATAGGTATGCTTTGGAATTCTAAAAATAATCTACTTATATTATTTTTAAAATTATACAAAATTTACAATTTCTAATACCGACTACTCGTGTAGTTTCATTGCTATCCGTACGTTACGTGTGATTAAATTTTAAATTGCTCAGCCCACACAGGTTGCTCTCAATCGCGTATCGCGTCGTGACGAGGTTCATGCCTTCCCTGAATAATCCACCATCGGCTTTAAAAATATTCGCATCAATCCTGTCACGCTTGTGAACCGGAGGGAAGAGGGAAAGATTAATTTCCTGCCAGGAGCGGTCAAAGCAAGTTTTTTAGGTGGTGCTAGATCTCATCGTGCCCCCCTCCATTTAATATGCATTATATCGTGATCATGCTGAACGTATAAATAGAGAAGATAAACAGATAAATAATCGGTCCAGTAGAAAGTTCGGTTTTTATTTAATTTTTGAATATTATTTTGAGATCTCATGGTCCCCCACAATATGCAATTGCGTTTTTGTATATTATTTTGAGATTTCATGGTACCCCCAATATGCAATTGCTTATTAGTGATTATGTTGTACGTAGAGAGTTATTATACATACTTATATAATCAGTCCACCAAGAAGTTTGATTTTTATTTCGCCAAAACAAACAAATATATAATTCTACTTTATTTTGGCGGGTATAGGGTGAAGTGGTATAAGGTGCTCCGACCCTTGCTAATAATGGAATCGTCCTAGTTAAGAATGTACATATATATATCAAATGTGGCAAAGTTTGTCAGTCAATCAGTTGAAATAATAAGATTGATTTTTTTAACTTAAAGTGACACTTGTACGTAGCAGTTAATTACTTGGAAGGTCATTGCTTGCACTGTCTGAATCTAAAATTGTACCTATGCAGACATGTAAAGGTGTAGAGGAATCGAAGACCAAAAAAGGATAGAAAAATACCTGAGAATATTATTAGGTAAGGATTACACTCAATCTACTTGATCATACTTACTACACCAAGACCATTAAAAACAAAGACAGCGATCAGTAGTACAATCTATTAGATAGCGATAATAAATTGACACCATTAGAAACCAATTATATCCTAGCAATACTCTGTAATTATGGAAATTAGATCCTTGATTGCACGCAGGACTAATTTCACACTCGTATACCAATTACTAATGTCACATTTAATTATTAGTGCGATTCCTCATTTCCTAAAGTAATTATAAAATACATTTGTCAGTTTGATTATTGTGACTCTTCAGGCACGAGACGAGATATTCTAAAAATAATTTTAATTGTGTTATAATTTGATTACGTTCTTTGATAAAACACGACGTTTTGCATTGAGAATAGATTAATGCGAAAATTTGGATATATAGATATTTGGATGTTTGTTACTCAATCATGCTTCAACCACTGGATGGATTGTGATGAAACTTTGCGCACATAGAGGTTAGATTCTGGAATAGGACATAGGATAGTTTTTATCCCGAAAAACATCCAAATACATAATTATTTTGTAATGTTAAGTTGTCCACGCGTACAAAGTCGCGGGCAACAGCTAGTTTCTTATAATTGTAGTTTTGGGTTGTTAGCCGTGCCAATGGATGCGTGTCCAGGGTCTAGCCTAGACATCCCGGAACTGGCCGAACTCCGGGCAGTATTATCCTTACCGAGTCATGCAGGGCTCTGATGAGGTGAATAGTATTTTTCTAGCTAATCGTGATACCACAATGTGTCTCAACACAATGTAGGCTGCGATGTTGTATGCCACATATCATGCCAAGTGCTATCACGGGGCGAAAAGTGGGCCTAGGAAAAGCTTTGCGACGTTTGTCAGGATCGCGCAAAGTGGAGATACATCGTCTCTGCCTACCCCTTTGGGACAAAGGCGTGTTTAATGAGTTGTTACCTATCTTTAATCAGTCACAATGTCACAGTCACACTACTATGATCATCATCATCAGCCTGTCAGCATCCAATATCAGACATAGGTATGCTTTGGAATTCTAAAAATAATCTACTTATATTATTTTTAAAATTATACAAAATTTACAATTTCTAATACCGACTACTCGTGTAGTTTCATTGCTATCCGTACGTTACGTGTGATTAAATTTTAAATTGCTCAGCCCACACAGGTTGCTCTCAATCGCGTATCGCGTCGTGACGAGGTTCATGATTTCCCTGAATAATCCACCATCGGCTTTAAAAATATTCGCATCAATCCTGTCACGCTTGTGAACCGGAGGGAAGAGGGAAACATTAATTTCCTGCCAGGAGCGGTCAAAGCAAGTTTTTTAGGTGGTGCTAGATCTCATCGTGCCCCCCTCCATTTAATATGCATTATATCGTGATCATGCTGAACGTATAAATAGAGAAGATAAACAGATAAATAATCGGTCCAGTAGAAAGTTCGGTTTTTATTTAATTTTTGAATATTATTTTGAGATCTCATGGTCCCCCACAATATGCAATTGCGTTTTTGTATATTATTTTGAGATTTCATGGTACCCCCAATATGCAATTGCTTATTAGTGATTATGTTGTACGTAGAGAGTTATTATACATACTTATATAATCAGTCCACCAAGAAGTTTGATTTTTATTTCGCCAAAACAAACAAATATATAATTCTACTTTATTTTGGCGGGTATAGGGTGAAGTGGTATAAGGTGCTCCGACCCTTGCTAATAATGGAATCGTCCTAGTTAAGAATGTACATATATATATCAAATGTGGCAAAGTTTGTCAGTCAATCAGTTGAAATAATAAGATTGATTTTTTTAACTTAAAGTGACACTTGTACGTAGCAGTTAATTACTTGGAAGGTCATTGCTTGCACTGTCTGAATCTAAAATTGTACCTATGCAGACATGTAAAGGTGTAGAGGAATCGAAGACCAAAAAAGGATAGAAAAATACCTGAGAATATTATTAGGTAAGGATTACACTCAATCTACTTGATCATACTTACTACACCAAGACCATTAAAAACAAAGACAGCGATCAGTAGTACAATCTATTAGATAGCGATAATAAATTGACACCATTAGAAACCAATTATATCCTAGCAATACTCTGTAATTATGGAAATTAGATCCTTGATTGCACGCAGGACTAATTTCACACTCGTATACCAATTACTAATGTCACATTTAATTATTAGTGCGATTCCTCATTTCCTAAAGTAATTATAAAATACATTTGTCAGTTTGATTATTGTGACTCTTCAGGCACGAGACGAGATATTCTAAAAATAATTTTAATTGTGTTATAATTTGATTACGTTCTTTGATAAAACACGACGTTTTGCATTGAGAATAGATTATAAGAAAACTAGTTCGTATTTCTATAGGTATTTATTATAGTTCAGCAGGTAATGGTTAACTATTTATACTCACTTTGATAGTAGTTATTAGCTGACGTTTTCGTATCAAAATATAATTATTCCACAGACTTTATTTTGTATATTCAAGTCAAGCCTACAATCTATCCAGTACACATTGGTTGAAAAATAAATCACGTTTGGCTCGCAGTATTCCTTGCTCCGTGGTTCAGTAGTTGTTTTAGTACCTATTTAGGTAGGTAGTGCTTTTACGGGTAATCAAGCATTTTCCATAAAACAATCACATTTAATTTCCTTTGGGAAAGTCCCCCTTTTTATGTTTTTGTGCCTTGTTTACGAGTACTACACAGAAAAAAAAACCTTTCTCAAACCAAGATTACCAATTTTATTAGGCATCCCAAGTAAAAATATGCTTAGATGAACAATATATAGTTCACTTAATACTTTCAGCTTTATTGAATACAAAAAATCAAATTGTCAAGCTGTTTTCTTGAATCAAGTAAATTATCTTAGATTAAAACAGTTATATACTGGTATTAACTAAAAAGGTTATTGAAAGAATCTTAATGTCGTCGACTTAATGAAGCGGTATTGTTGATTAAACAATATTTATACTTGAACTAATGACAAAACAATGGAAGCTTTGGATGGATAATACATATTGTTTGTTTAAGTATTTCGAATTATCAACTGAAATTTTCTCAATTCATTTAGCTGATAAAGTTTATTTTTAAGAAAGACTTTCAGTGTATCCATCTAACAATATATATTTTTGAATTGCTTGTTCTAAGAATAAATATTGTTGGATTAAGCTGTAAATTATCAACTATCAGATGAAGTTTTTAGTTACTTCATTTAACAATGAATTTTCTTGGTTGTACCATCGATATTGTTTGATCAAAATGTATATTTTTGGTATAAAGGTTTGATGTTTCCACAAAAAAAAATTATTGTCATTGGCGAACGGCGTCGCGTCTTCACTCTTTACACGTTTACCATTATTTAGTATCTGTTTTCTGTGTTGGATCGGGATTTTTATTACAATGAACGAGCGTCTTTTAGTGTAAGTGATTGCTATTACTTGTATTGAATTGCTTAATTAAGAATATAGATTTTCAGTTGAATCAGTTACGTATCAATTCAAGTGTTGCTTCTTATCCAATTAAAATAATACATCGTTCTAACAACAATGAAATATTGTTCATTTAAGAATATAGTATTTCAAATGAACAAAACTATAATTTTGAATGGGCACCAAATAACAGTTAAGCCAACCATATCTATCAAATAAGAATGCGTATTGTTAAACTGACATTATATATTGTCATTCCAAGTAAACTTTATTATCACAGTAAGAAAATTAGTGTACTTCTTTTAATAATAAACCATATTCTTGTAAGAAATCATCCAATCTACAATTAACAATATATTGTTTCAGCGGAATGCAATCAACTTAACAATATTGTATTCTACATTTAAGAGTATATCCTGTCCCTTATATGGAAGACAATATTCTCTTGAATAAACACAATTTGCATTGGTGTAAGAAATAATTTTTTTTCCGTGTACCTGTACAAGTAACCAGAGAAACCTACAGACTATAGATAAAATAATAATAAGGGTCTTAGCACCAAACCATCATCATATCAGGCTTTCGACGTTTACTGTCCACTATTGGATGTTCCTTTCTAGGTGGCGTCACCACCATTTGACATATTATTTTGTTGCTTTTTCCACCATCATCAGCCGAAATCGTTCACTGTTGAACATAAGTCTCCCCAATAGAATAACTTTTGTGGGTTGCCCATAGATTTGCCATAATTACCACGCTCGGCAGGCGAATTGGTGATCGCTGAAATAATCTTATTAAATATACACAGCAGCCTGTCACTGGTGCAATCCCTTAGCCGCTTTGACGACACCCACGGGAAGATTGTCCTATACTAAGCCGGGAACCACACGGCTATACCGTAACCACCGTAAACAGTCCAGTAATTTTACAAAACCAACAATATTGCCCTTATGTAGGTAAATACATCTGACTTGTTCCATTACTTGATTAACCGATTCACTTTACCTATCCAAACATCTAGTGGCAGTGTGTAGAATTGCAAGCCACCACCCACGTGCAACAGTCGGCAGTCACAGCCGATTTGTCAGTTGTCGTCGCCGGCGCACGCGTTCCGACTAATTGATGTTATAAATCGACACGCGCTCAAAATGTAATGAACGGCGCGGCGGGCGTAAGCGTAAAGCGACGAGCGGGGATTCAATGCATGAAGTATCTAACTGCTGAGGAATAACCATAGCAATTAATAACTGTACGATGTCACTAACTTCCCCCTCAACCACAGCAGTTAGATACTTCTTCCAATAACTGAGAGTCTAAATTAATGAAACTTGTTGTATCCACAGTTCCTCATGTTTGTTATTTCACCAAGTAGATCGCTTTTCTGATTCTTATGCTGCGTTTACCGGTGCGTAGTTATCAATAATCATTCGGTTCTACGACAGATACTTATTGGCTCAACAACTCGAAGTGGATCTTGGTCTACTCAACAAGAAGATGCTATCTAGGCTTATTCTGTGCGACTCTATGCCAGTAGCACAAATATCCTTCTTGAGTGCATCCCTCTACTGCGACACATATGAAAACTCGACATGAAAAACAAAATAATTGAAATGAAACGTTCATAAAGGCATTTTTGAACTTAGGTATACTTTTTGTGTTTTAACGGCGTTAAAAGTCTTAAATTTTATTATTATGTATCAACTCATACATAAGATACATGATTATCGCTTGCAGTTTATCACTTGGTAACGAAAATAATACCAAAATAGTACTACCAATAGCTACATACTCGTAACGATTGCAAAAATGGGAATCGCTTAACTAATTATTGCACGTTATTAAACGACACACGGTGTTAATTTGAAGCGCTTACAAATGAGATCGGGTTGGGTATTTATCAAGTAGGAAATCGTAATAAAAACCTTATAAAATATTCATAATTCCACACGTTTGCTTTAATATTTAATATAGGTTTGCTCGTGTCCAAAGTGATTAATAACATAGTTTTTATGTCGTATTTGGAAATACTGGCTTAGTTGTAGGTATATGTAGAAGAGATCGAGATATACCTGGGATATAGAAGACGTTTGATAACGCACATAGATTAACATTTTACCTATTTTATTGACGGCCTCGTTGGCCTAGTGGCTTGGTAATGACATTCGACTCGAGCGCCAAAGGTAGTGGGATCGATTCCCATTGGGGACAGATAACTTTGTACAATTTGTAGAAGTTGGTAACGGTGTTTTGTTTAATTCCTATAACACAGGAAAAAACCTTGTTTGGGATTAGACAAGTGTACGAGTATATAGGTATTGAATCTTCACGTCCAGTGTTGGCTTACCTTGTATTCCAGTCCTGTAACATCATTCGAGTTTATTCAAAGTCACTACCAAACAGAGTCTGTCAGAATACGTTATAATCATCACCATTTGGCAGAAAAAAGAAACAGAAATGGAACAAAAATAAGACGTTTGAGGGCACTGCAGGCTCAGTTTCTGAAACAACGGCTGGGCTGAAGCATTTGAAATATGCAGCTTGGAATCAGCGTAAGACTTAATCGGTCATTCCTGGGAGAAGCGTTCTTCGCGTCAGATTCGTGGCTTTTATTCCCCCTAAAAATGAGTATAAAAAATTTATTCACAGGTGAGGTTAGTGCTTGTTCTAACATATATATTATCATTCCAACATTGTCCTCGTGTAAACTGACTAAAACTATAAAGGCAAACAATTCCAAGACACATTTCAAGTGACTTACAACACAAAGGGTATCATCGTGCGCCACACAAGGCGAAATATCCTGGTTTGGCTCGTAAATGTCAGTCAGGAACGGATTATTGTGGGCATTCAGCTGGCCATGCGGCAAACGCTAGGCCAGACACAAAGGCATGTGAAATTAGTATTTGTCGTTCATTAATAAGGTTGTATCGCTTCGTGCGATCCTGGTACAAAGATTATCATGCAGAAGAGACTATACTACAATATTAATTTGGCTTAAAATAAACGTTGTTTAGCCTAACTCTAAAAATCCGTCGTCAGATTTAAATGAAATTTTTCCCTATTTAATAAATCAAAAGGCCATTACGACCCCTTCCTTGCTCTTACAAGTATATTTCGGATAAACAAATCATTTTTTATTTAATTAAAAAGACATGCTAGGCAATTTATTTAAAAAAAAAATAATTATAAATAGGAAGAAGGAGCATTTATATGAAATCACGTGTTCTTTTGCACAGCACGGCAGCGCGGGGATATCTTATTCAGTTAGGGCTCTTATCTTATCTTATCTTCTTAGGGGGCTAGGAAGAACTGGCGACACTTCGACCCTTCAGGATCTTTTGTGCCAAACCCCTGACCACCAACGGTGCCCCAAGCCGATTTGATGGACTTCACATACGCCTCAGAATTTCTTGTTCGGCATATGCAGGTTTCCTTACGATGTTTTCCTTTACCGAAAAGCCGGTGGTATTATAAATAAACCGTACTTAAGGTTAGTAAAACTCATTGGTACGGGCGGGGCTTGAACCCACGACCTCATGAACGTGAGGCGAGTGCACAACCAACCCGGCTACCACGGCTCTTAGTTAGAGCTCGCTTAGCACTGAAAGCACGATGATGCTTAAAATTTGGTGCGGTGACTCAACATTTCATCGCACTTTTATATGTCTTTACAGGGCGCCATTGAATATATAAATAATATAAGCGTGCGTATGTGAGTAAGAAAAAAACGTTTAAATAGATGGAGTTAACAATACCTGTAAGCAGTTATCACTAAACTATTGTTCTGTCTTAAATCAGACGGGATCAATTTCTGGATGGTTTGTCTTTTAAAGGTTATATAGTCTATTGTGATATTGTACCTTGGATAATCCAATTAAGCGGTGATTCCCTAATACGAGCCCGTGAAGCCTCGTCTCACGTGCCTGAAACTATTAATAGTGCCAATATTGGCTGAAACTGATATTGGTAACGTGCGCCTTATATTCCTGGGCTCTATAGGTTTTCCCATACCTACCGAAGCTATTCATAAATAACACTAAGTTACATAAAACAATATCTCGTCTAAAAGGCAAAATTGCTAGACACAGAAAACATGATTTTAGAGTAGAGAATTAAAAAAAAAGGAAAAAAAATACTTTTTTTGTACATCCATTTTGATAAAACAAACTGACAGTTAATTTTTTTTTCAAATTTTACCATGATATTTCTCTAGGCCGTTTAATATTTGGATATAACGTATTTTGACCAACGAAGACCTTCGCCTTTATTTAACTGCACAACCTACCTTTTTCTGTTATACTTATCCTCTACCCAAAGTTTGTCTGGAAGAAATCGCTTTAAGCGATAAGACCGCCTAGATGTAAATATGTAAGTTACTTTATTATTGTATCTTTTTATGTGCAATAAAGTGTAATTGAATTGAAGAAATATTTATAAAACAACGCTGCTCTACCAAGTGTATATATATATTGTATACACTTGGTAGAGCAGTTAAAAGTTAGTCAAGTCAAGAAAACGATTTTACTAGTATTCGATTCATTTGCCGTCTAACAGTAGGTACTATTGATTTATCAGCAATCAGGTGAAACCAAAAATTGTTATGAAACTCTAAATTGTAGGTACTTACTATTACTAATCTTTATTAGAAATCCCCATAATTCGCAATAAACGCCGGAAAACAGAAACTAAGTTAGAAATTGAGTAATATTTTTTATAGTCGATAGTGTCATTTTAAACTTAACTAAGTATCAAACACTGCAAGTATATCATGCATGCAACTCCCAGTGGATTAGACATGTCCTTTGGTTTCCTTGTAAAAGAGAACGTGCTGTTCCAAACCAGCCACACCGCATAACCCTGCCTGTAATGCCTGTTCGTGCGTAAATCACCATCTGCCTTTTCTTGCATAAATAAAAAAATAAGAAAATGTCCATCGGAGGCGATATGCAGGATTGAAAATTGTAGAAATGTGTATTTTGCTTGGAAAATACAATAGTTATTTATTTTATTTAATAATACGAGTAAATCATTTACTCCGAATCAGGCAATCTTAGACACATTTATAAATACTTAAAGTACGGCAAGGTCAAGTAAGATTGTTGTGAAGACTGACGCTTGAACTTAGGGAAACCCTGTATTCCAGGAAAATAGTAAAGTTTAAATTATTTAGATTTTTGGCACTATTTACAATGAAACCGTACTTAGGTACCACGGCGCTCTGGAAAGTGTGGCTAGTGGACTTTACGTCCGTGTTTGATTGAAATTTCAGCGAAAGTAAAATAAATAAATAAATGCCAACTAATATCTCAAATTCCAATTGTTTCAATAAAGAAAGTTTGGATGTATTTATTTATTTATAAAGTGTGTTACCATCATATCACTCATATTAAGTAAGTAGCTTTTGCCCGCGACTTCGTCCGCCTAGGTTTCGATATTGACACATCTTGAATTTCAAAATAGATATAATTTTTGGTTTCCGCTAGGAATGACATGTTTTTTCGGCATAAAACTATCCTTTATATCCTATTCCAGGACTTACCTATATGTGCGCCAAGTTTCATCCCAAACCGTCTAGTGGTTGAGTAACAAACATCCAAGCTTTCGCATTTATAAATATTAGTGGGATCAATAAAACACAAAAACAACTTTTGTATTTCTGAAATACCTACATCGTAAAATATTTTTTCCTGAAACCGGGCAAATTCAGCTCAGTATCGGTTTTTAGTAGTTTTTAGTTGTCCATCGGACAGACAGGCAAACGGACAAAAAAATTTTTTGCAGTGTTACATTATCGCAGTAAATTATCATATGTAAAAAATTTAAGTAAATTTTTGAGCCATAAACAACTATTATAACATTTGATACCTTATAAAAGTGTTTTTCTACTCTTAAAACCGGCTGCTTACGTTGGGTGTGAGGGAATAGTTTCTGAATAACGGTTTTAAGTATAAGTAGGGGATATCCTTTGGCATACAAAGAGTGGTTTCAGAGGGTTATGGGTCCTATTTACATTGCGGCGTGGTAGTTGCATAAATTTGGAGACAAGCAAAGTGGCTTCGCTTGTACTGGGCACGTGACTCTATTCCGTGAAAGCCTTTCTGCGTGCGCGTAAACTACGCGCTAAGGAAATATGCAATGGAGGTTGGGCCTTAATAAACACAACACTTTATTTCTTTCTTCTTGTACGTGTTTTTAGATGTATGAGTACATCGTCGTTCTTATAAAAATAAAAAATCGTTTGGATATAAAAATAAGTTTTCACAGGAAATAAAAATAACTTATGGATTGCATTTCTAAAATAAGGGAGTTACTGAAATAAACATATTATTTACTTTTTTTTATTCATGATGGGTTTACGCTCTCTCAATATCACCTGATGGTAAGACGATGAGGCCTTTGGTGGAGCACGCTTACCCATAAGATGCCTACTCATTCTTCCTTTAAAAGATCCAAATTGTACTTGTCCGGAAATACTGAAGCTGGTACTGAAGCTGGTACTGACCAATCTCCTCTTTTTACGAAAGCGAGATTTTGTTAATGTAATGTACCCAAGTACTATCATCATATTACATGAAGTTAAATCAAATAAAATCGTTTAATACAAATGTATTATTTAGTTTTTATTGTTGACTTTTCCAGTTAATTGAATTTTCATTTAATTAGATTTAATTTACATAATTACATTTTAGGTGTATTTCAATTGATGTATACCTAAAAATTAGCAATAAAACTTTGTATTTGAAATAGTTTTTTTCTATATTCGTCTGCAGTAACAACGACAATGCATGAAACAAAATATGTCTATTGCTTCGTATTGGAAACCGATGTTTGGGATTTTAGAAACATTTACTAATTATGTTTAATTATATACATTCTTGTTATTTCAAACACCGGCTTTGTGTATCTGTGTAGAAATTTTAGTTTATTCAAAAAAACCTCTGGACTTATATTTACTTAACAAAATGATGCATAATATATTTTATTACAATTACTTCAACAGGGGAATAAATAGTAGCTACAATTAGAAGCTTAGTTGAGGTAAATTATGTAAATCAACATTTACTAAAGTTTATTTAACAGTTTTTGAATAATCCCTGTGCGATCCGACTTAAGCAGTAATTATTTATGATTCAAATCGCATTACATTTTAAAGAGAATTTGAATTTCCGACGATTTGTTCACTAAATCAGAGATTTTTTAAACATTTTGATAAGCTTAATCCCATCACAGGTGACGGTTGTAAGTCAAATTAGGATGCCAGTCTCACGCCTACAATGTTAATGCCGCCTTATCTTTGTTAGGGGGCTCTCATCAAGGAAAATATTTACTAAACTTGAAATTACGGGCGTCATAGTAGACGTGAGATGAGATAAAGTAGGAGATTAACCTCTAATTAACTGACACTATATTAGGCCTTATTAAAGCGGTCCTTTGTGTGAAAGTTAGTGGCTTGGTAGACGCGGATTCTATAAGACTTTGTTTAAGTTTGATTCCCGTTATTAACTGCATATACTTGTCATCGTCATCATGATACGAGTAACTCCCGTATTTGTAGTGCGTCGGGGATGTTTACCAAAGCCCGTACTGATGATTCCATGCCATCAGCCTCAAGAGGGAGGCATCCCTGATGCAAACGACACGGGACAGTGGCAACGCATTCTAAAGACTATTGCTGGAAAATTTCACTGCGCCACATTAAAAATAGGTGGATGAGTTAGTGATTGGTGTAGGCTATGTACTTGTCGTTTTTAATAATAGTTTGTATACTTACTAACAAAATTTGTTCCTGTAATCTGAATAAAAGTTATATTATTATTATAAAAATATTATTATTAAGACATATGAGTAACGTCCAGAGAAACACTCGATGGACTTAAAAGAAGTAGCTGCAAGCGATAATACCGATTGTATATTTTATATCGAAATTCAACCTTTAATATAGTACCTACTATAAAAAGCTAGATGATATTTAGACGTCCTATGCATATTTAGTTTTTATAGAAATAGAGAAGTTAGGTACCTACTTTAAACTCCGTAGTTTCTAAATCACAATAATACAATTATATATTTCAGATTTTAAACAACAACGAGAGAAGTTCAGAATTACGTTAGTACTTCAAAGTCAATTTATCTCAAATACCATACAGAGATTTATGAACGTTTGTTTATACAAGCCTAAAGATCACCGTATACAAATAACGCTAGATGTCTTTATTGCAAAGGCGAAATGTCATCGGCGGCGTTGAAGCTTTTCACTATGCAATTACGGCGGCGGTGATGGATTCTATTACTGCAACTCTGAATATATCTATAGGTACAAAGTACAATTAGGTATAGGAAATATGTCTGGTTGCTATTTTTAAAGTACAGAATTAAAATACTTTTGAATCATTAATTAATTTTGAAATTGACTAAATGAATGAGAACATTTATTGTGGCATTCCTCCACGTTAGTTTCAATAGGTGACTGTGACTTACCAAATGTTATGAAATGTTGAAATTGACTATTCTAAGTATCCATGTAAAATATCCATGGAAAATTTTGTAAAATAAAAATATGATTATTATATAAAATACTAGTTAGGAAGAGAAACAATTTTTTTTGTTAAATTTTACCACGGCTAAGACTAAAAAAATGCTAGAAGTTTGCGTCTTCACGCAGATTGCTTATAATGTAAAACGTTATAATTCGCAAATGGTTGAGCCGTTACTTCTTCACAGGGCTAACACTTAGGAAGCGGTGTTCGATACAAAACATACATATATAAAAAAAGTACTATGCACACTCCTGTGCAATAAAAGATTTTGTTTTGGACTCTGTCTGTCTGATTGCTTATTCATAACTCTAGAACCATTGATTTAATTATAACTTAAGGTATATCGAACATGATTTTCATATAATAATTACTCAATAGTTGAAAGAAATGAAATCTGACCATATTATTGAAAAAATCCAAAATAGTTTATTTCATAAATAAAAAAGGGGGTTTCTCTACAGAAAGATTTCGAGGATTAAGTATTCAGTGTCGTATAAGTAGCAAACATGTAAGTATAACGCCATTATGCGAGTACAACCTTAATCATTCTTATTTAATAACGCGAATAATTCAGGTAAAATAACCAATTCACAAAGTAAAGACAACTTAACTCTTTTAATTTTCAAGTCACTGTACCTACCCACCTGTTTTATGTCAGAGAATTATACTTAACTTGTCGATCGATCGAAGAGAATGACAAAATAACCCCATTCGATACACTAAGCAGCAATTTTACTGGCTTGACTTGTAATCATGAATAGACGTTATTAGCATGTATTCCAGTGATGCAATCAGGTTAAGAGCGATATAGCGCCTATAGCGCTTCTTTTCGTACGTATGTCATTATGAAGTTTTGAGGATTAGATACACTGGCGAAATATGCAGCTATAAGCTATAAAAATAGGTTAATTACGGTGGAATTGCACCTAACACCGATTCCCCCACTATGGACCTATTAAGAATATTTCGCCCGTGTGCTAGTAGATTGTACTGTTAGCAAGTGCTAATAACAATTAAATCAAAGATCATGACCAGCTTCTGCTAACATTTACTGTGATTTCACATTTTTATTTTATTTTGTTATAGGAACTTGTGATTGTTGTTCCCATTTATTAGTTGTTGCTATTATAAAAGTAAATAGGGAACAGAACAGGACAAACATAACCTATCATAGGATGACCATTCTCAAAATACCTTCAAATACATTTTCAAAATACATTCTAAAAATATAGTAATGTATGAATTTGTGGTAGGTATGGACCACGAATTTAAACTTGGCTTCGTAGAATAAATCCAGCATTTTTGCTAAGCATTGCGTTTCATGAAAAAAAGAAGAAAAAAAACAACTTGTTTAGCATCTAGAGAACAATTGTGATTGAATCCTGAATCCTGTTTTAATAAAACTCCTATTGGTTTGGTAATCTGATACTCAACTTTATAAAGTTTGCGCCCTGTGACAAGGCGCTAGTATTAGAAAATCCCTTATTATGGCACTGTACATACATAACTATCCAGTTATTGTCGGTAATGGTTTTGGAAAACCGTCAGCTGCCTTACGAACGTCCTTATAAGAATGATGTAAGATTGACATCAATTTGAAGTAGTAAAGTTTATTAATTTCACAATTTACACTAGAAAATATGTAGAGTAAGGAAAATATACTTATATACACCTTTGAGGTGTCAGTTTTTAAAGTAACTGTAATTACTACTACACCTGCTTTAAGTATGTTATTAAATATATACTTCTCTGAACTGAACTGTTAATAAATCTGTTCTATTTCTGTAACATATATATTATTACATATGTTAACATAAACTACTTTGTACGAAACGTATACTCGTAAGGAAATACTAGCAAAGATTGGGACTGGTCATAAGTTGTATAACATGGTGATCATGGTATTGGAAGTATTTGGACCTTATAGTTTCTGAAAAGCTAAACAAACTGTAGTCGCCAAAATATTTGCCTAATCTTCCTTACCATCTCAGTTCAATTTAAATTAGTTCACCAACTACCTGAAGATCTCGGAACAAATCTACGTTCACGTACGCGGCGACTCTTTTAACAAAGCGAAACAATCCCCGGGAACAAACTAACGAAGCCAGTTAGCATAACAATATTCGTGTCTCGCTCGTGTTGCCAGCACACGAATGTGTACGCCGGATTGTTCTTAAATAACTACGTGGCTAGTGTTGCTATGCTAACTGTTACAAAATATTGTTAACAAGGGAGTTGCAGATATCAGATGCACGGTTTCAAGGATGTTATTAAGACACATTGTTATAAATGTTATATTGCCATACGTATCAATAAAAGGGATGTGCTGTAATAATATGTTTCATTATCGGGCTCAGGTCTAATTTACAATGATGTGTGTGTGCTAATGATCCGGCAAGTTAGAGATATATAAATTATATGTTTATTCAATAAAATATGTTTTACTATTGAGGAACAAAATAATTATGTATTTGGAAATAAAAACAACACACAGATCATCACTGGCTCCAGAATGTAAGGATTTGTTTCTATGTGTAATTTATATATATATTTTTTATAACATTTATCTAAAGGTGTTACATGAAAAGGTTGATGGAGTAAGGCTCGTGAGGTGTGTCAGGATCGCGCAAAATGGTGATACATCGTCTCTGCCTACTCTGCCTATTATGTATGTCTAATTTATTACGTCATTAGATATTATTTACTTCAACTGTTTGAAAACTATTGTGATGTTATTTTATTACTAAATGATACTCTTTACATATTTTGTAAGTTTTCTCAAAATTAGTATACGGTATTCGTATACGGTATTCGTATACGGTATTCGTATACGGTAAGTATCGTATACTTACCTATAAATACATAGAAATTAATAAGAATAGCAACACTGTGCGTGGATTTTATGTAAATAGCGTCATCCAGCCGCGGGGTGTGTGCTGATATTAAAAACCTTTGTTGAAGCCCCTGGTCTCGGACAATCTTGTCTCTTGCCTTGAACAAGGTTTTGTCAGACTCTAAAACCTCATTTACATAGTAATTGTCTGTGTGTATTCAGATGAAAACCGAGAGACTTAACATAAGTAGAAAATGATGAACTTTCATTCTTGTCTATCATTTATCAGTCAAAATTCCCATAAAAGTCTATGATAGACTCATAAGAGTATGAGAGTTCATTCGTAACATTAGCAAAAGTTTTGAATCTTAAAATAAGCCTTTGCAGTATTAGAAAATAATATTTCCGTCAATGAGTTATATGTTTTTTTTTTAATAATTAGTAGTACATTTTGATGTCTTGAAAGGAACTGTATACAATTTAATGCTTCGTCTTGGTTAATATTATGCAAGTTGATAAGAATTTTTACTTTTTATAGACTACCAAGGTATTGCGAAATAGCCCATAGTGGATTTTTAAAAGTTTCAAATGTTGTAAACGTTAAGATAGGTAATTATATTTCATATAGAATTATATTTTATGACCATTTTTGAATAAAATGACTTATAAATTGTTTCGAAACTGAGGTAGTGGCGCAGTAATGGTTATTTTACAAATGGTAATTATTATGTTATTTCTTTGCAACGTCATTATTTTTGCTACTTATTTATTGTGTACGTAATTTTTTATGCTAGGGGTCGAGTGTCATAAAGCTGAAACTGTATTCTGGCAGAATATCGAAATATTCAGTACATACAATGGGACAACAAAAACATTTTACGTCGAAACCAATTTACATTTTGTGTTTTTAGTAGACAGAGACTGCGAGTCATTCGCTCAATGAGTCGAGGAGACAATATTGACAAAAGACTTTTGCTCAGTAATGCAGAAAATATGCAAAATAAGATGCGACGAGCTACCAATTTGATCGCTGTGTGGTCGGCTATGGAAGGAAATATTTCCATATACGTAAGTAAGTACTTGAATATGGTAAATGACATTCGGTAATGAAGAGGATATGATGGTAATGATAATGAGTCTTCTGCACTTTTGTACACTCTTGTGTAAAGGAAGAAAACTTGCGGACTTTATTTTTTTAAACTTGCTGTAATTGTCTATTGTATAAATGTATTTGTTATATTGACTTTAATTTGAGTTTATTATATTGAAATCGTTCCTTTACCATAGGTTACTGATTACCCTAAAACCCTTACGAGTATGTTTACAAAAACCTCATCCAGTACTATTTTTATACATTCCTTTACCATTAATAAATAGTTAAATACCTTTTTGTTTCTTGTTTAATTACATAATTTAGTTAGAAAGCGAACAATTTAGTATTTATTTAAATTATTTTCGGATACCTACTTTGTAAATGTGAAATATTATTATATCTTACGGTCATGAAGAAGACAGGATGGTAAGGAGAATGAGAGTTAATAATTTGACCGTGAATATAGTTGGAAGCATGTAACATGAGCTCTGATTTGTAGCGGCACTAACTATACTAATGTGAGGTCTAGAGGTCATCTCGTTTATTGTCATAAAATAAACAGATCATAGACATTGGAATATTCATAATTTATTTATTAGTCTATCATTTTATGACTCATCATCATCATCATTATGTCAGCCCTTCCCCGTCCACTGCTGGACATAGGCCTCTCCCAATGAACGCCACCACACCCAGTCCTCCGCTCTCCGCATCCAGGCTTCCGGCCACCTTCTTCAAGTCGTCGGTCTATCTGGCGGCGGGGCGTTCCACCCTGCGCGTGCCAATCCGTGGTCTCCACTCCAGAACTCGTCTGCCCCAACGGCCGTCAGTTCTGCGACAGACCGGTTTTATGACTATATATAGTTATAATTAGAAATTAATGAACAATCGTATTATTTTTTTCAATAAATGTATTGCACTATGAAATAATGACGAAGGGCGGGTTGGCATCACCACGTGGGTGGAGTAAGGATTTGCGGGACTACACTATATGGTGTAGTATAAATAGTATGTAAAAGTATACTCTTTAGAAATTCTTCTTCAATAGCGCATAAAAGTTCCGTACGATGTTTACCTTTACTGAAAAATTTGTAGTGTGGTAGTAGGATTATTTTAGTTTCAAGAAACTCAATGATATAGTTTCAAATCACAGCTCGAGTAATTATCCTTCGATCGCTTCCACGACTAAATACTAGTGTATTTACGAAATACTTAATATAGCTAATTTCATGCCCTGTTTACACACTTCATCTGCTTGGAAAGCAAACAATCTGCAGTAATTTGTTTACAGATGTTAATTTTAAATTTAACTTCATGAAGTACAACAAACGTGCCTCTCACCCGGACCACCATAGTCGTTCGCTTAACGCCGCACAGCGCATGCGTGGTGGGTATTCGCAAAGGTTATTTATTATTCAGTATTGTGCACTTACAAATAGATATTCCCGTAATTCAATCGCTTTCGATAAAAACTTCCATTAGCTCCTGATATTTTTCAAAAGCGCTTACTTAAAACTTAATAGTGTCTATAGTATTATTCTCCATTAATACTCTATCGACTGTACAGAATAAAAATATACTAGAGAGTTGGTCACAGTAAGTATTCATAAATTGTACTATTAAATATTGTGTTGTAGAACACTATCTGTGCATGAAGAATTTATTATTAAGTTAACAATACACAGCTTAAACTGCTGAGTCTACAAATAATTTATTTTTCCTTCAAATGGGTACTTCCTCATGGTCACACTAATATTATTAAGGTATTTTTTGAATTTGTACTATATTTTACTAACTATAGATAAAGTATCTTTCTTTAGTATTCGGAACACTGAACGATATTGTGGGGAACAGATACGTAGACAGACTGTACTCTATTTAGTTTGCGATAGTACACCTCAGTACGCGGAAGCTCAATTTAATTACAAAGAACCGTTATAACGACAACGCACTAGGCTCATCGTCCAGGATCATATTAATCATCGGCTGAATGATTTATGTGATAATTCTATGGGATACTAGCCCCGATGTTATTGAGACGCTTCTTTCGCGACAGTCTCATTGCTGTATTGCTGTGATTCGATAAGCTTATAATTTATGAAGTTGATTGGATCTTTTCATAGAAAATATTTTATAGGTGTTTGAAGTTGTGTTATATCGTTTCTTGCGATGTGGTTTCTTCAATAGCAGCCTCTTACCCTTTCCCCTCAAAAAGGAGAAAGGTTGTCAGAGAGGGAGAGAGAGATGATCTTAGATTTTTTGTGTCGATCGTTGCTAATAAATCATTATTTCAACGAAGTATTTTTTTTTCATAGTAGTTACCACTTATTTTGTTCCGATTATTTCATACTACCTGACACTGTCTCAATCACCGCCAAGTAGCAGCGGAACCATTTTTTTCTACATTAAAATTGGAATAGTATCATACTCCTAATATTCCTTTACAGTATTACAATCTATAACTACACGTTGTTATACCATTTGTGGTTTTAACAACTTCAATTTTCAATACTACACAGTTTCCCGTGATCGCGGGCGGTCCAATTTCCCCAGTTTCAGTTCGATCAATTAGCAATAAAGCATTTAGCAAGTCGTATGTGGGTTTTGCTCGAATTCAATTAAAATTACCGAACATATAGCGCGGTCTTCAGTAAAGGGGAGAGAATAATTTACTGCGTAGGGAAGACTAATATAAATCTTGCAGAGATTGTTGACTGTTCTGAATAGATAACTTTGGTCTAGAAAGTGATGAGAAAACCAACACAAAAAATCTTACGTACGATTATGTTAGACTGCTTCATAAAAGTTGTTTTAACACAAACATAAAGTCTAAAAAAATACTTAAGGCTCACAAGCTATACCGATTAGGCATAAAATATATAAAAAGGGGATCTTGTGAAACTGAATTTTGTTATAGGTTATTTTCGCATACTTACATGAATTTTCTTTATACTTACTCAGCTTACTTTTTTCATAATTTGGTGTCTAACCATGAGTATAAAATCCTATAAAGTTATTTGATTTGTCAAGTTTTTGACAAATCAAATAACTATATTTTACATTTTTTTAATCTATATTTTACATTTTACAACACTGTGCATATATTCACTCTCAGATCAAGTTATATACACCTGGTGAATATCTGGTGTGTACTAGTCTAGTAAATGTTACTAGAGTCTATATTATAACGTTAATCGCAACCTTACATAATTTACTCGCATTCAGTAATAAAAAGAGAATTATAAGAAAAACAAAAGTAATTATAAACAAACACTGTGCAGAATTATATCGAAGCCACGTTGAAATGCCCCAGTGTATCGAAATGTCGATTTATATGGAGGCACTACAATTAAGAAGCATTTTGCGTGATGAAGTAAATTTTTTATTGTTAATTAAAATTCTTTGAGGGTTTACGGGCTTGATAACGTTTTACAGTGTAAAATTAAAGGCACTAAGTCCGCCTTTTGTAAATTGTATGCCATAAAGTTTAGTGTTGATATAAAAATTATTAGCAATAATGTTTTCTTTTTGGCTTATATTTCTTTAGTACTAATAAAAACTGATGCTTGATTTCTATGTTTATTGCACTTACCTACTTCTTTCTTCTAATTATTTTAAGGAAATCTTTACATTAATTTGCTCAGTTATAGCAGTAAAGTGTAAAAATAATTTCAGTTATGCCGCCTCTTCAAAGAATTTCTTTATTTATCTTTCAATCCAAATGTTTAATTTTTTAAACTATTTTGTAGAACGGAGGGCCATGTAGATATCGCGAGCAGCGACACTTCTATCGCTATCTTCAATTTCATCATACTCTTCATACCTACATGCTCGGGACACGAGTGCTCTTCACGTTTCCGTTTCTTCGATGATTGTACAATATTGATCTATTAGTATTAAGAAGTCTTCACTACTTCCGTGCATACTATCGTCTTATATGTATTGTGATAAAATCTTACCGAAGCATAATATCAAAACCAGACAGCAATCTCATCGTCGTAATACCGTAATACCGTCGTAATTTCCTGCTTTATTTATTTAAAACGTATTCTTATGAAATAATAAATCTATATTGGTATTGAGAACCTGTAGCCTTAATATTTATGGAGATTATTATCGTGGGCAATAATTCTTTTGCTTTCAATTGAGCGTTGAAGTAAAGCTTCTACATCGTGGGTCTATCATAAATTATATGTTGACTTATAGAACCAGGGTTAGTTATATTAAAATTCACTATCGCAGTCTAGGCTTTAATTTCACCATTTCGTCCAATTTCTTTAAGAATAGAATAAGAACTAATGTAGGTAACAACCTAATTCAACGAAATTACATCTAAACACGACTAATTTAACTAAGTTATTTACTTTCAGATTACTGGTAAGGACTCCAACTCACCAATTGCTAAGAGAAGAGCCGGCGCCTCCCATGGCGGGGTACCTTGTTACAGATAATACTTACCTCTGGGAGGACCATTACATTTGATGTGTTTGTTTTGTGGCGGTACTTCCAGACAGGTGATTACGCCCTGTTCAGATAACAGATGGACGTCGACTTGAAGACGAACTACTGTATTATACTTATTAGTGAAATTGGCTCTTGAAAACATAACAATGTAGTTATTAAGATATATTGATACAATAGTAAGACACCTCCTCCTAAAGCTGATAACAGCTTCTAATAACTCCGAAATGAATGGAGTGAAACTTTTTTAAAACATTTTATGACACAGTTATAAGAGTTCGAGTAGATATCTACCTACGTTTACAAAAGATAAAAGGTAATGAAAATAAATTAGGCCCTGGCTTAGAACAGGGCCACCCCCATTCTTCCCATGGGTGTCTTCAAGGCGACAAAGGGACTGCACCAGGGATGGGCAGCAGTGTTCTCCTGTGTATATTGCGATCACCAATCCGCCTGCTAAACTTGGGGATTATGGTAAATCTCCCAATGGATAGCCAAAACTGCCATTCTATTGAGAAGGCCTACTTAATTGAGAACGTATTTCGGCTGATGATTGAAAGAAATTTCTTACAGTCAGGATTTGTTTCTCAAAACCTTAATAGCATACTTGGTAGGTAGGTACATGTCATTAAAGCTTATAGAAATGGACTACAAAATCTTAATTCCTGGCTATTCTAATTAGTCCGTAACATTATCTGCTGTCGAATCGTTTGAAATTCGTTTTCAATTATCACTATCAGTCACATGGAATGGAATGCAATCTATGATACGTTGGCATCTTTGCTGATTGAGTAAATTTAATTGGTACTAAGTGTCAGTGATCCCAGATAACTTTTCAATCCGAACCGTCGTCGTTGTGTACATAAATCGTTAACAAGTGCCCAAACTCAATTACTACTACAACAAATTCGTTAAGAGTCCATTCATCAGCAGTGATTGGCAGCTCACTGTCTATGATACTTTGTAAAGTCATAGCTACTGGCAAAATTGCAGCTTAAGTCAATTACGTTTTTGTTAGTAGAAGTGCTTTTTTGTTGGACAAAGTAACAGTTATGCTAAGGGCATAGCGCTTCTTATATTGACATCGATGACTGGTAGAAATGTTATAATGGATGTATGCACGTAGATAAATTGAGGTCTAATATCTTGAACTTTGCGTAACTTGAACTCTATTGGAACATGAATATAATGTGATTGCAGATGAAATGATACGATATTCATTTTTGTGAGCACAGGTTAAAAGTTTAATGTTATCGAAAATGACATGAGAAGACAAATTCTCTTTAATTTAATGTCTAATAAAGTGTTTTCGAATCACTTCGATTATTGCATTTTTCTAAATCTTTTATTACTGTAGATTTTATCAAGTATGTCAAGCATGTTTATTTATGATATACTAGCTTTTGCCCGCCACTTCGTCCGCGTAGGTTTCGATATTTACACATCTTGAATTCCAAAATAGATTTCTCGGGATAAAAACTATCCTATGTCCTATTCCAGGATATAAACTATATGTGTGCCAAGTTTAATCCCGATCCGTCCAGTGGTTGAGTAACAAACTTCCAAACATCAACACTTTCGCATTTATAAATATGGAATGGGATGGTCTACATAAATATATAAATATAACATACCTATATATTTTACTTTAGTCATAATGTATATACTTACATTATGATCACGTCTTGGTCCTAGAGGGATAGGCAGATACAATGGATCGCCACTTTGCGCGTTCCTGACGCACCTCACTAGCTTCACTCACATTCAACCTCATGACACCTCGCTTTCATACACCTACCTCCTTTTACTCCTCTCACTGCCGAACCCAGCTTTTTTGAGGACGTTACTAATTTCCTTCCACATTCGCACTGTATATTACTTTTGGCACTCTTCTTTCACTCATACGCTCTAAATGTCCAAACCAACGCAACATACCCTTCTCTACCTTCGTTAGTACATCTTCTTTCAAACAAACTTCACTTAAATAATGTAAGCAGGTATATTTTTGATATTATTAATAGTTAAACTGTTATCACACACGTACTTTATGGACACCACTTGCACTCCTTGAAAAATTCCCCATCACCCAAAGGTTGCGTGGTAGAGATAAGGCCGCTATTGCACACTAGATTCATCTTTCTATGTTAAATTTGATATATGTTTTGGTACATAATGAAGAATGTTTGATTTGATTAGATTTTAACATATAAACTATTAATAGCCATTTTCTGGTACTAAGTAAGCAACACAGCTTAACCTTACCATATAAACAGAAGATTAGACTCCAAATGCAAAGATACCGTTCTAGCTTCCTTACTATTGATACTCATACCGTGCATGGCACTGCAAATAAAATAGGCCTCTATCCTCTTTATATCAAACACTATCATAAAAGTGTCACAAGGATGCCGCAAACGAGAATTTACGAGCACGTCGTGCAAATGAGCGACCGATATTACAAATCGGTTGCGGAACCAATACTTGACAAGATATTGCTGTTAAATCATGACCTGTCTAGTTGTTTGTTTGTTTTAACTACTCTATATACTAGAATTTTATTGCTCGGCCTGTAAATCTAAAATAAAGAGAAGTTTATAACTTTAGATTTACAAGCAGCGCGATAAAATAAGCAGTAAATTAAAAGCAGAAAATTAAATCGGTGAACTAAATAAATCTTTGAGTAACAAATAATGTCTTTGCTATGACCAATTACAACAACAAGTACTTAGTTGTTGATCTGAGTAATTGGTGGTTTAATTTAGGTTAGGTTGATAATAATGAGGAGGGTGCCGGAGTGGATGTGGAGGGCGGAGGACTGGGTGTGGTGGCACACGTGTGGGGTAGGACTATGTCCAGCAGTGGAAGTCTCGGGGCTGAATGATGATAATCAGTATGATACCTTAACTAAATAAAATAAGTTTGTATTGCAATGCAGTGGCAATGACAAAAAGCCGGGAGTGGGTGTGGAAGAAGTAGAGAACTTTGGTCAGCATTGGGACTGGACGAGTTTTAATATAAATAATAATTTCTGTATCAGAACCTACAAACACACTCATTTAAATATTGAAAAACAATGACAACTTTACTGAAGTAAATCGCTTCGGTTATTACTATTTGCTAATAATTTGCTAAATTAAACGTGCATCATCAGCCATAATAACTATTAAGGTATCAACGTTAGAGAAAATATTGACTCTTACATGTTGATGATGTATAATAAGAATATTAATAATGAGTAATTACAATCTATATATATTAAATAATAATGATTACCCATGACAGTTAAACTGACCAACATCACGTATACACGGAAAACGTTCTAGTTATTCTTGCTGACTACTTATTCTCCGTATCATCTACAGGTTGATGTAGACATGTTTGTACAATAACCTATAGAGACAGTAATAAAATTAGTTGTAGTTTTACGAGACAAAATTAAATATAGACCTATTTAGTCATTAGATCACACACATCGTTTCTGCGGCACTATAAACAATTTACTACTAAACTGTTGTTTATATTATGCTTATTGATGCTATTGCTTTCATGATGTCTGTTTGGCATGCGATACTCTAATACAATAAATTCACTTTCGACACAATTCCGTTAACCCTCTTTTACCAAACTTTTATCGTAATTGATGCCCTATAATTAAACGCTATCTTGACTAAGTATGTCCTATTTTATAGTGTAAACCATATGAGATATGGTTAGTGATATACTTCAGATCTCAGTCCATTCCTTATTTTATCGATGATCGTGGCTCCGACCACAAAACTTATCGGCGGGTTTTTTTTGCACTAGTTCAGACCTTTTGTCTGATGGAGTTCCACATTCATATTCCTTTCTAGTGCATGAACTATTAAAACTTTACAATTCAATAAAAAGGGTAACCTTCGGCGGTTTCTTAAGAATGTGGCCTCCGCTTTTATGTACTTTTACGCTGCAGATAACAGTATGCTTGCTGCTGTCAAATCGGTTGACAGTGTTATTTTGTCTAAGTCAGGTATCAAAGTATGCTTAGACATAATACCTTTCATCATCTTATCTTTGATCATCACACAAAATTTCGTCCATCATATTCGTGTATAATTTCTATATTAAACCGCATTTCATTTCTCAATCGCATCTTAAGACCGTTATGAGGGGAGGTCAAGACAGCACAAGTGATTTGGGTCTAAAGCGAAGGCCTAGCGTTTCGCATACCCTTGTTAATTTAATTTAAACATGCCATCTGTCGGCCAATTGCCTGTCTAGAGTCTGGAGGAGCCTATCCAATTACAAGTGTATAAACATAATTGAATATTATTGGAATTAAAGAAAATATCACTTGATATTTCACATTGTAAAATTTCAGGTAACATTTTTTACGCACGTGAAGTATGTCTAAAATGTTCTTAGTACATATTCTTAGTTTCTGATCTTGTAAAAACAAGAACAGAAAAATGTTTTTAGATTAAACGTGATTCATATAGTAAATGAATTTGAGTGGTAAAAAGTCACCAACAGATATTACAGAACATTTTCCATGTGAAAAAAATACTAATAACATGATCATAATAAACTTTACCTGCTTGGATACGTTTTTGATATTATTCTAAAACTATAAACACAAAAACCAAAAAAGTGTTGGTCGAAGTCAGAAAACTACAACAGCATTTGTGTAATTGAATACGTTCCTCCCTCCTCACTCCCACCCTTTTCAGCAATAATGTACTAATCGGCGTTAGTTTAAGTAAACAATCATCTCTGTAGATAAGTTATCTGCTCACTCTGAGATATGTAGTCGTTAAGGAAGTTCTAGAAGATAACCTTATTCTAGCTTACCAAACAATATGGATGAACAGGAATGATGCATACCGATATGTCGGTCCATCTCTCAACCCCATAGATAACTGGTTTGAAATGTTAGCACTATTTTTAGAGTTACAAAAAAATCGTAAGTTAATAACTGTAGTTACCTGACCTTTAATGTTAATTGCATTTAATTCAAGATAGATGCCTATACATTAAGTTCAGTAAGGCTTTTAGTTACTTCCACTTTCAGGGACTTTGTTAATCACAGGGGCCACCTTAAAACCAACATTGAAAAATCAATTTTTCTCTGTCGAGGCACAGTAATTGCGAGCGAGTCTCGAGTCTGACACAAATTGCGGCCAATTGCACCTGGCAGCGCCGGCGCACACGACCGGTTTGTGTGTACAGCGTGTAAGTCAGTTTTGTAATTTTACAGGGAAATTCTTTCGAGATTATTGTTATTTGTAGTATATGAAAATTGAATAAATAAATTTTTATGTCACCAAACATTTACCAAATTTTATCGCTGCTCAACTATTTTGGTTAATATGTTACCTGCTATTTTAAGGTTGAATACCAATTTTATGCTAACCTATAATAACTTTAAAAAATTAAGAGTGTGATGTGTGTGCTATCTTTTAAAAGAATTTATTAATACATATATTTAAAGTTTTAGAAAGTATTGTTTATGATATCAAATTCTGTCTGTTTTATAGGACGTCCCGATATTTATTAAATTGAACGTCGTATATCTGTTCACAAATATAACTAAAATAGAACCACTTAACCGGCTTTTGAGAGGCGAACGTCCGAAATCAAGCGTATGATATAAATTAGTTATGAGTTATATGAATTACTACCTAAATCATTAAAACAGACGTTACCTTATTCAATTATGTACCTTAAAAATAAGAAAAATGCAGTTGCTCGTCTTTTGATTAACGCCAATCGACTCTGCGCGAGCTATTTACATTGCACTCTATAAAATAAAACTAAATAAAACAGGTTAAATAATAAAGACGTCCTCCATCCTGCATGCTGAACGCAATGGTTCAGTTATTTATAATCTCCAGAATGTGTTCAGTACTATTTTAGCAATGTGTAGTGAACAGATAAAAAAATTTAAGTCTATTTTCAAAGACTCAGTTAAGTGATATATTGCGTATTACTGTTTTATGAGTACGCTTGCCCGACAAGCCTCCCATCGGAGGTTAAGGGGCATCTGGTAGTCCTTGTCAGATAGACCAACGACTCAAAAAAGGTATTCATAACCAGTTGGCATGTGCCTATTTTGGCTAAGGTTCACTGAGAGAGAAGCGTTTCATTTCTAATTTAGTTTAATAAGTAACTTTAATAACCTCACTTTAATTTTAATCACAATAAGGAAAAGTGTAGTCGCTGGACTTCATATTCCGCAAGCCAATGGAAGCACAAAAGATCCGCTCATGGTCTAAGGACCGATCGCGGATGTAAAATAATTTTTTTTTTTTATTTAATCAGGTGGTTGGTTATTCATCTTACACTGTCTTATGAATATGTGATAAGATAACCAAGTTCTGCTTCTAAATTTTCTTGATCGTTCCTGCTCTATGTTTTACCCGTTTATACCATGAACATAAACCAACTACTTGATAAATGGTTGAACTTCTTTAATTTCAAATTTTTTTTGTCGTGTGCCTGATGGGCACTTCTTGCTCCATATTTGCATCATGAGATATTTCATCACCACACTTTTATGTCAAGGAATGGCTTGGGGGAATTACACAAAACAATCACAGATCAAGGAACTGCTGTCCTCATCTAGTAATATGAAATATGCTTCAGATAACGCGACTAACCCAACATTTTTGTTTCCAACTGTAATGATGTCGTCGACGTCGGCGACTTTGCTTTGTTCTATGAGCAACACATTTGTGTTTCTAAATTTCGCAGTTCTAAATTACTTGCGTGAATAGCTAGAAAGACATATCGTGAGAATATCTCATTGAAAGTAGGAGCGTAGGTTTTAAAAACGGTCCCTATTAAAACCGTCTTTAGGCTCTAATAGCAGTTAATTTTAGTAATAAACTTTGTTTTCTAAATGATGTTAATAGTATAATTTATTTTAATGATGGTGAATAATCAACTTGCGGATGTTAGCTCAGTTTTGATGATTGATTAACTGGGTTTTATTATTATGTCTTCCTTATTCGCGTACTTATAATTTGAGTTGATTAAGTTATGTTAAAATTATCAAACTATGAATATCTATAATTCTGAATGCAACATCAGACATTCATCTGCTTATTAACTCGAGGATCGATAGTCAGATTGGTTTTTGATTTTGATTTCCATCATCAATGTACAGTACCGCAAAAGAGAACCAATCAGCCACGAATCCAAGATTGTAGTAAATCAAGTTGAAGAGAATCGGAAGTCCAGCGTTATCATTGATCACACAGGCGAAGTCGTAGAGTAAACTAAAGCAATCATCATAATCTTTAGCTGTTGTTAGCCAGGCTTTCCGCAATGACCGTCATCACGCGTGGTACTCTTCAGCTTTTTCAAGTTGTCTGTCCATCTGGTCAGGGGTGTCTGCGTTTACCGATTCGCAGGACTTGTCTGCCCCAACGGCCATCGCTTCAAAAACAGATGTGGCTTGCCTACTGTTTGCCCGTCTATATAATTACTAATCCTTTCAGCTATATAGATGACTATAGTTTTTCGTCGGATCTCCTCATTTTGGATCATAGCCTTCTCCGTAGCTCGCAAACTTAAGCAATGAAAAGCCTTAACTTAGATTTACCACGTACGTAAATAGGGTTAATTACGATAATCCATTCGTCCTTTAATTAGTTACATAAATTAGAAACTTAAGAACCATCAGCCCTCGTTACTCTTACAAGGTCAAAGTGGTGTATTGTTCTGATAGTTGTGGGTGAATCAAAATAGATGTGAGACTGTCACTGAAGGAGAGAGTATATGACATGTATTGTTTTTACTTTTGATAATTTTTTATTTTCTAAATGTACGAGGAAATTCGATGCCTTTTTTAAATCGCATCATATATGGATGACAAACCGTTTGCTTAATTTTTTACCAATGGCAGTGGGAGTTAGGCTACAGAAGAAAGCAGACGAGTTTGAAAGAAAGGCAGCTGCAAGCGAAAGGATAAGAAATGCAGAGTACTAGAGTAATTAGGGACTGCCTAGTAGTTTACATTACTAGGATTGTGATAACAGCCTCTGATAGTCCTTTGCGTTGAGAGTACATTACGTAATTTAAAAATATGTAGGTACCGTATTAAACGAGATGACAAAAGTAGATCCAGTACTATATAGCTATCAATAAACGTAGAAATTATACTTTCTTTTCTCTACGCCCCCATCATCTTGTGGTTACAGAACATTATCTGACTACACCGCATAACCAGTTGTGGTCTTGTTACTGGGGACAATTTAGTTGGATTGCTTTTGATGTTGAAGATCGCGTTTGTTAGTATTGCCTTTTTGTTGGTTAGACTATGCTAGTGCTATTATGTTGATTACGTATAAAGTAAACTTATTTAAACTGCCATTTCAGAGACAGGAATCATCATCAGGTTATTTTTGTATCCACTGCAGGAGCACTACCATCTCTCATCTGCTGGAGACAGACAGAGGATTTGGCCTACACTCCCCGCGCTGGCCAGACGGGTTGGGGAGGCCTGATTGATGTTTTATAATGTATTAGTCGCCTTGTACGACATCCACGGGAAGAGTTGGAGTGGTCATCTACTCTACCATATTATAGACATAGACAGGAATAAAATTCTTGAATCTTCTCCGAATTGATTCATATTATAATGTCGTTATTACGATATACATAATGATAACGTAATGTTTTACATAATACAGATATCATAATAATTTTAATAAGTAGCGAAGGATCATATGGGCAAAGACACTAACAACATTAGACCGCCTCGTTGGCCTAGTGGCCTGGTTATTGAACTCAAACGCCTGAGGTCGTGGGTTCGATTCCCACTGGGGACAGACAACTTTGTAGAAGCTGGTCCCGGTTTGGATGTTATATTTGTGAATTGTCAAATTCTTGTTTAATTCCCATAGCACAGGTTTTGGATTAGACAAGTGTATGTAGGTATATTATGTAATATTTATTATTATTATAACTAAATACTATACACGAAAGTAGCAACATCGTATCCTTTTACTATTTATTAGTACTCAAAGAAACTCAGATGAAATTATTAGCGACATTTCTACTATTTTATAATATCCGCTTTATCAGTTACAACTTCAAACAAAGGTACATATTTTGCGCTCTTCACCCATAAACTCCACAATCCCACAAATTGACTAAGAAGATATTCCGAACATTCGCTCCCACATTCCCTTCACGCTGTCACAGGACCGCTCCGCGATATTCATAAGCAGTATCATCAAAGCCCGATGCGTTCGTTGCCTCTGAAATATTGCCAGTGGAGTCGACGCGACAGGTCTGTCCTCAACTTTATTTATAACGTGCGAGAACGTTTGATAGGACCGAATTAAAATATTCTAACGTCGTTGGAGGCCGATTTTGAACAAATGTGTGTATCACGCTATCTGTCAGTGGTAATTAATTTTTAGGAGCATCTGTTTCCTTAAATGTCGGGCAAACTGGCATGTACATAAATTGGTTAAGTAACATCTTGCGCCTTTGGAGACGTTTAATTTTAGAGCTGATAAGAGTTATATTGTTTTCAAGTAATTGTGGTAAAGTGTGCCTGTACAGTATGTTACAAAAATTCGAAGATATCCTTTATTTCTAGAGGCGTTATAAAGGATTCAGTAAGTTATGTGGCTAATGAACACATCAACCCTAATAAGAAAAACCATTGTCATTATCTAGATAAATCAATAAAGAAAATTCCTACTCATTTCTATAAATTAATTAATACGAATCCGGGATCAAAATCAAATCATTAAATATTTCACATCTTCAAAGAACCCTCAGATTGACTTAATTAATCAATCAATCCACTAGGGACCATTGTTCTGAGGTTTTTGTTCGGGATCACAAAGGACCTGCTACAGCAGGTCTACCAGTCTTGGTCCAACAATAGACTTTGAACTTTCACCGTATACTCATTTTACTCCTTTTGTATGCACTTTTTCGTAGAATATATTGACATAGACGCAAACGTTTCGAGCTTATAACTATGAAGTAGCTATGCAAAATTATACTTAATTCAAAAGAATACACTTATACGGATTCGCCTTATATTATTCACATAATAAGATTTATTAAATGTGTTAAATAGGTGCCTAATATTCTCTATGGGTTCATATCCTTTCGTCCCAGTACTCCTACTCCTTTAGCTACTAAATGGGACAAAGGCTAGATAAAGGATTCACATTTTGTAAATGGCTTCGAAAGAATTAAGTACATTTCCCATTTTGTAGACAGTAAAAATTTTTAGTCACTACCTAAATAGGATGAACAAGTCACATTTTAAGTGGTTTCAAACATTTGCTAGTTACGAAATGTTGTTACTAAATATAACGAAAGGTATTTATTATCATCACCATCACATCACCGACTCATAATAATCATACTTCTTGTTCGCCAATCATGACTTCTACTGTTAGACCTTCTTTAATGCCTGTCATCATCACCCTGCGCAGGACTTTACTCTCTTAGCCGCTTCTGGTTTTTTTTTGGTCGTCAGTCGCAAGGCAGCGAGCGTAAGGTATACCCAAGTGTACAAATTAAGTTAATTTAGACCAGTTCCCTGTGAGTCTCTATTAGGTAATTTGTCATTCTAGGGTTAAAATACACTGAAAAATTTTTGGTCAACTAAGTGGCAATTCCTCTTGTTTATTGTATGTTATTGAAAGTATCCAATCATTTTAATGATTATTTGAAATTAAACCATGATCCAGTTAACAAGTTGAGTTAGTGCAATAGGACAAGAGTTAGTTCAAGGAACAAGTTCTTGGTGCACTCATATGGAGTTAAATTGTCTGTTCACGGTGACAAGATCTTGTTCAAATAACATTTTTTTTCAGTATTGCTCTCTTCTAGACTAAATACACCAAGCATAAATCATCATCAACAAAAATAAGTACGTCCACTGCTGAACATAAGCCTCGCCAATAGAATGCCTAATAATAATCACCACGCTTGGTAGGCAGATTGGTGATGATAGCAGCATGATCTTAATGTACACAGGAGAATGCTGCTGTCCACCCTTAGTGCAATCTCTTAGTCGCCTTGACGACACCCACTGGAAGATTGGTCAGGAAGGAACCACACATAAATGACAGACTAAAATTACTTCCTGTTTTCTATTTACGAAATTTTGTTTGAAAATAAACAAGCTGCATATCCGTACCAATCGGACCGAGACACGGCCGTTAAAACACGTGTACCTGTGTGGTGTTGATCGTTTGTTCCAACCCCAGTGTTAAATTTGCATTCCCACTTATTCACTCCTGTTGAATATCGTTCTTATTATGAAAGGTACTATTACGCAAATTGTGTAATGGCAGACTGTCAGCCAATATGAATGTGGTGCTTTCATTAGCAGTTTATTGGTGTAACGTCTGGGAACAGAGTTAGATAGAAATCAATGTGATATGAAAGGTTATTCGTGCGTGTTGCTGCCTTATTGGCAATTATAAAAAAGCTACATAATTGTGTGAACTGTAATACAAATTTAACCAATCGAACTAAACGATTGTTTTATTTACTATCTCTCATACTAAATATGCGGTCTATTTTGTTAGTTTTCTCAAACTTTGATAAATAATAATAATATAATAAGACAGGGGGACATATCACACTGGGACTTGTTCGTGGACGGCATAGGACGGACGGCTGATGACTGAATGCAAGGGAATGCTAGAGAGAGCAATGCCTGCATCGTCTATACTCTATAGCATAAGAAATGATTGTACCGCAATGGATTATTTAAAATTTGTAATGTTGCAATTTTTTTAATAAATAAATGTCTAAGTGGCCATTTTGAAACTAGGCAGAGCCTGTACAATAGGCATCGGAACTAATACATACATACGTAGAGAAATTATTCAGACACAAGGAAAGCAAATACTCATCACACAAATGTTTGCCCTGGGCGGCATGAGAACCCACAACCCCGAACTTCGCAAGTAGATGCATTACCGACTATTCTACGGGGTCGTCAAAAGAAAATAAATAATAAACTTTCTCTTTATACACATCACCACCAGAACAATTTATCATAATCAAATTGACATGAAACTAGAAAGCTGCAAATAGGAGACACTTGTAAAGACCGTGAAATCAGATAACAAATTAAGCTATCGCCGCATCCTCCAGTTACACCGCGCCAGCAGAGAATACTAGATATTACTAGATAAAGCAGCGACACTCCCCTCCCCCTTATTAGTTAACCGTCGCCCATAAAGTAGAGCACAGATGGTAGTACGCACTACTGGGCTGCCGTCGCTAGGATCACGTCACGCCGACCCTATAAGTTACAAAAGAGAAGCAGTTATATTGTTGAATTTTGCATTGTCCCTCTTTCAATCGACTATGTTCGCGCGCTGAGTGTAGTAGCCCTACCATAATTTACGCGCGCACACACACACACACACACACACACACACACACACACACACGTGTACCGACAGGCTGGTGCACCTGTAGAAGTAAGTAGTAGGTAGGTAATTAATTTTTTTCGCTAGTATGGAGTGCCAGGGATGTGTTGCCACCGTTTTCTTACTGCAGCAGAACTTCGTTGTTATCAATGGTCTGTCCCTGCAATCAACTAATTTAATATGAATTCATCATCATCATATCAGCCCTTAGACGTCCACTGTTGGACATAGGCCCTTCCCCAATGAACGCCACTACACCCGGTCCTCCGCATCCTACCGCTTCCGGCCACCTTATTCAGATCGTCGGTCAAGCTGGCGGCTGGGCGTTGCGCGTGCCGATCCGAACATAAATTACAAATACATTATCTACAGGACATGAAATTAGAGAGCTGCAAATACAATATACTTGAAAAGACATTCGCCAAATGATTATTTTGCTGATTCAACTTGATGCCGCCGTAGCATCCACCATTTGTTTCTCCAGTTACACCGTGCCAGCGTGTTCCGACTGCAGCAGAATTGTCTGTCACAATTAATTACCTCATCCAACATGCATGACAATCTAATAGCGGTGATCTAGCAGCGACCCGCTATCCGCTTTCTCTCGCACGAAGTCCTTACTAGCACTAGATGGCCATGAAATAAGCGGGTTAAAGTAGCCAGACAGCCGGTCATGCAAAACAGAAGTTACCATCGGGTGTATTGATATACCGTATACCGACCGCCTCGTGGACATATGCCTTCTCCAATGAAGGTCACCACGCCCGGTCCTCCGCCCCCCACATCCAGCCGCTTCCGGTCAGTCCCGGTCAGGATTTTTGTCAATTGTCCTATCTTTATTTAATTCTCATAGCACAAGAGAAATTCTAGTTTGGGATTAGACGAGTGTATGTAAGTATATGTAATATTTATAAAAAATATATATATTCCGTAAATTCTAGTGGTTTGAGTTTTGATGGCAGCAAAAGTTTACTTATTTATGCTTTAATTTACTTATATCGTACATTGCGCTTGTTTCACCATGTATTTTTTATACGAAATGAAGTTGCTAACTTTTCCACTCAGTGCATGGTGTTACATTAACAAAAGACAGGTTTAGTTTTATCTTATAGGTGATCAAAGTGCTATCTAAATTTAACTTTTTAAATCGCTCCTCCTATCAAATTCTTCGCAACCCGCTAAGCTCATGGCCCTGACTGGAGGTCGTGAGTCGAACTTAATTGGGCCCCGGCCGGGTGACACGGAAAGGAGATGCATCGCCAGGCTGTATGGAACGCATAAATTTCGAGCGCAGAATTGGACCCCTTGGCACTTTTGTTGAATATTGCAGGAGAAGACATTTCACTCGCCTTCGTTATTGCAGTGTCATATTGTGATGATATAAAATATAAATCAAGGTGTAATAAGATGTCTTATAAATGTTATAGGACGTTTAATTGGTTTTTGACAACTCACTCGTTTCATTATAATTCTCATAATAACTTTACTGTGGTACGTAACCTACTTCATGAGTGATTAGATTAGGCTATCTGAACATGAACACACTAGTCGCAGGTATGTAATTCACTAAGAACGCACAAAAACATTTCTTTCTTTATAGACAACATCTACAACAGACGACACTCTTAAAGTTAGAGAAGAGAATGAACTAACAATACCGATATTTAAGTTTAAAGTTGAGATTGATAAGAAGTTATGAATAAGTCGAATGAATAGAAAAAAAGAACAGAAGTACCTGGTAGGCATAAGTAGGTACTAACAATAAGTCATAAAAATATATCGCATAAAGGGATTCGGTAAAAGCTTCATAAAGGCAAAAATAGCATAGAAACAAAACACGATAACAGACTACAAACGTCCTTATTATTTGAAAGCTCAAAATCTCGCATGAGACAGTACTGGGTGAAGAACGGCGTAGCTTCATAAGTGCAACATAAATAAAGAAAAAAAAGCTCACAAAAGACCGATAGTAGTAAGCGAGTTAGAGCGAGAGCCGTTGACACATTTGAAGATAATATGCGCATGTTCCTCTGCTAAGCCCTAGGTGTAAGTTAAAAGCGGTGACGACAAACCTTATACTGATTTTAGGGAAGTGAGAGATGAGAAATTAGTATCTTGATGCTTCAATGATCTCGCTACTTGTTCTGGACGTGGTATATGAACAATAAAAACATTTATTTTATCCACTTTAGTAAACTTTACTGAAGCATACTGCATTTTAAAATAAACCAGTTAAAAAAGCGTAAACGAATAATTATTTCGTATAAGAGTTATTTCAACTCATTTCAAGTTGATTGACGTATTTCACAAATAAACGGTATATTGTTGTCTGAAAGAAAATATTTGTAGATCAAGCAGCTGTCGCTCCCACTTATATATTGCACAGTGGTCTCATGAATACCGAGCGGGCGGCGGGCGCCGCGTAACGAGTGTGCATTTACATTTCATCTGCTACAAATGACGCGGTACAATGCACAGGTTGCATGAAGAGGCATCTACATTGAGACCGGCGACATGGCCCCGTACTGAACATGCATCCGTTAGGTAATCTGACTAGAGTTTTTAGGAAGATGGCAACTATAATATGGAATAAATGAGAATACTATGGTACGTGCAGTTGAAAAGAAGTGAAAAACGTCTAACTGGAGATTAGAGTTTTACATGAGAGAATAGTCTAAAATATTAAAGACTCAAAATAAAAGTTAAATCAAAGATAAGGAAATATCTGATAGTGGTTTTGCTCAATAAGTTGATAAGTCTAAAAGATCAAACATGGTTTATTATTTACAATTTGCCATTTGATCAGGTACTACGACACAAATCCTTCACAACAAGTCTGATTAGAACTCAGTACTTCAAGATTTCGTAAGACTACATATACTGGTAGATATTCTAGTTACTCAACAACATCAATACTGCTATATTTATGACTTACACGATAAACTGGAGCATAGAAAGGAACAACTTGATAGACTTATTGAGGAAATGTTTCAGCTCTATGAGGTTAAGTAATCTCATGCAGTTGGTTTTATGAATGACAAGATTGTGATACGATTTTAATAGATACAATTGATATAGTATTTTAGCCGCCATTTGTATTTAAAATGTATGATAAGTTGGGCTATGAATTCTTCGTATGACTTACATTTTAGACACAATATACACTATTATGTTTTCTGTTTATTCTGAGCAAAGACGTATTAAAAGTTTAAATTAATGTTTGAACCCTTAGCAATGATACAATATGAAATTGGCATATATTGATGTCATAAATGCGAATACAAGAAGAGAAAGAAGCAGAAAAAAGAGAGAAACTTCTTACAGATATGTTTGTCTGTAAGTAATGCAAGGAGGGCGAAGCTGCTTTTAACAAATAAGGCAGTTATGTAAATAACCCCCTTGGCATGTCCCCGAGATGCAACGGAATCACAAAAAGTCTTTGTTATCCTCTTTTCTTGTGCACGTGCATATAAAATATTGCCTACTGAAACATCGACTGGACTTGTTTAATTAAAGCAAAGCTGTGTAACTGTTAAGAGTACTACATACCTACCTACTCCTTCAAAAGGAAATCCCGGACTTTGATTAGGCTAATCATGATCACTAATTTTAGCCTAACGAATCAAACACAGCAAGTCTTAAAAATCATAATTTCTCTGCCCGGACGTTACTTAAGACCAGTAGAGTCCAAAAATATAATTAAATTTTTTCGTGTATGTATGTATGTATGTATGTATGTATGTATGTATGTATGTATGTATGTATGTATGTATGTATGTATGTATGTATGTATGTATGTATGTATGTATGTATGTATGTATGTATGTATGTATGTATGTATGTATGTATGTATGTATGTATGTATGTATGTATGTATGTATGTATGTATGTATGTATATTTCATTCCAGATTAATAGTCCTATGAAAACAAACGCATTTGCGTCTCGAAAACAAAATACACAATAGATGGTGTTCCTAAGTGGACTGCAAAGTTTACATGGTAATACAAACCTGTTTTTGCTGCTGGTGACCCTTTCATGTATATGTTACCGAGACGTAAATAGCGTTGGTTTTCATAGGACTATAAATCTGGAATGAAATACATGTATGTATGTATGTATGTATGTATGTATGTATGTATGTATGTATGTATGTATGTATGTATGTATGTATGTATGTATGTATGTATGTATGTATGTATGTATGTATGTATGTATGTTTGTATGTATGTATGTATGTAGGTATGTGTGTATGTATGTATGTATGGGCTAATCTTGGAAACTATTGAACAGAATTTGACGGCATTTTCACTGTTTAATAGCTTTGCGTTCGGGCCACAATCTGGTATATATATATATCAATAAAATGTCAGGAGGTTGATCTACAAGATGACCTCTCATTTCATATCATTTGTATGACAGTGTAGTTAAATATTACTCGTCCGTGCAAAAACTTGACAGAGAGTGAGAGAAATGTTTTAAAGCTAATTTATAGTTTTATTTATTTATTTTAGCTGTCCTATTTCAGGGTTTTTCCATAACTCGATACAAAAAGTTCGTTATTCGATAATAAGTGGCCCTATTTAGATCGGTCATCGTCGAGAATGTCAATATCGAAGTTGTTCAGGCCTACGTCTACCTATTTAGGACAGACCGACATACAGTTGGGTAGCATTAATTTCGACAGGGAAGCTGACAGATGAATCCAGTTAGGCTGGGCAGTATTCGGAAAACTGCGTCAAGTCTTCACGTCGCCCATACCATAATGTTTAAAGACAAAAGTCTTTAATCAGTGCGTCCTGTCTGTCATGATTACGACGCGGAGACGTTGAAATAGACGGTGGGCCTGATCCAGAAGTTTCAAGTCCCTCAGTGAGCTATACGACCTCTGGCACTCAAATTCAATGACTACCTGTCTAATAATGAGTGCCACTAGGCCAACGAGGTGGTCAATTTTGATCAAAGTTTCGAGAATAAGATTCGTAATACAATAGTATAGTAGATTTCGATGTTATTCCGTCCGTGACCTCCAAAGCCCCTAACTAATCACAGTGTGGAGTTACACAATCTGCAGAGTCTCTGCCCGTGAACCTGATTACAATGCTCTCCCCTCTGCCTCGGTCTGTGGTACTATGACAGCATAATCACGGGGGACTACTGTACGTACGCTACTGGTTTAGAAATTCGTATGATTAATTATGAAGAAAGTGGCCGGTAGCGGCTGGATGCGGAGGGCGGAGAACCGGGTGTTGTGGCGTTCATTGGGGAAAGCTTATGTACAGCACTGGACATCTAGGGGCTGACATGATGATGATGAATTTGATTACGACAATTGGTTAACTCATTACATCAGTAGATTATTTCATCTGATTTTCTTTTCATTTCATTGTTTATCTTTGTTATCCAATCCATATTTTAAGAATGTTATTATTATAACATTAATTATTATAGACAATATTGTAGAAAATAATAAATAAATATAATGTTCTCCTATGCTATGAGAAATAAGACAAGGATAGTTTATTTTGACATCACTTTACATGGAGCTACATTGGCGCTTTTCTATTGACATCTTATAATATTCCAAAACATACTTAAAAAATATCATATTCTGTGTATTATAGCTTTCCTTAATTAACTTGGACTTTGCAACGTAAAACTTAAATACCTACCTACTTTCGAAATTTATTGTTGTTTATATAATTTATGTACGAGTATGTTCAAGTTTGAGTAATAGCACGATCTAATGTGTAGTTGTCCATAATTCCAGGTATATTTATGTTACCTCAGGAAAGCAAGAAGGCAGATTTACCTCACAAGCAATCATCTCCCGTCGCTTGCAGATTATGATGTATTTATTTTTTACATTATTTAAGTAAATTATAGATAATTTTACTAAACATTAAGCAGTATCTTTTCGTTTTACGACTCTTTAATAGATGGTCAAGTTTGTACCCACAAGAATAGTACCTACAGGAACTATATACCTACAGAATATAGAATTAGGACTAATATTGTTTTTTTAATCCTTATTGAAAACATCGTTGCTATAAAATTCAATAAGCTCCTTAAAATGGTCAAAAAAGTAAACTACGTAACGACATCAGTCGTTCATATAACAAGGAACATGAAATATGTCAACTCATTAATTCTACAAGGGACTTCAACTCATGAAGTAAGGCAAAATCAAAGACAGAAAGTGGGAATGAGGAGAATAGTTTAAATAACCTACTGACCTTAAGTTTGAATGATTTCATTGACCAATCGCAATTTCGCGTTACCAAAAATTAAAATCGCCTCATTATTTTTCAACATTCTGAAACTGACGGATAAGGAGATTAACCAATGAACGAAAGTGACGAACTAGCGAAAGTGACGAATAAGAAAATGACTGATGTGGATATTGATGAAAGAACGATAGTGACGAATAAGGAAACTGGTAGTATTAGCGAAAGTGACAAATTAGCGAAAACGATGAGCTAGGAAAATGACCAGTGATACACTAACTCGGATTTGGTACGGAATACAAATAGGAACATTGGTTTCCACAATTTCTAAATTTGACTTATAAACGAATACCAACATGAAAAAGTAACAAAACGGAGTGTAATCCCGAAATAGTGCTCTAATTCGGAGCTCACCTGTAATCATTGATCTACATTTGGCTACTCTGCCAAAATGAACGGACATCGGATTTTAGACTTGGCAGGGTAGTGTTTATTTAAGTGCTCTTTGTTGCCTAATACGTCTCATACGTGATCGCAATGAAAACATTCGCAGTTTTAGAAATCTAAATCTAGAATCTATGAGTGTTTTTTGTTTTATCGTTGGCTGTGCGTGCAAAAAGACAGCACAGTTGCTAGGTGCCGAAAGTGTGATTTCGTCACATAAAAAAGTGTATTCTATAGAAATGATAATATAGTTAACTGAATACTTTATAAATGGTTAATTTAAATTTAAATTGGTCCAAATCACGGATAACAATGCAAAAACAAGCTTATTTTGAGCAGAAAGTGGTTATGGTGAAGATTAAAATTTATTTTAACTACCTACCTTTCCAAATGAAGCAAAAAAAGTCAACATTCTCATTTTTAAACGTACTGATTTCTATCGGCTCTGTAGGATTGAAATTAATCCATTGCTAATTTGTATGTAAAATAACAGCATCAGGAATATACCTAAGCCATAAACATGAGCGGAAATATTTGATCGTAGTACCGAGATAAATTTATTTTGCACGTTATATGAACTGATAATGAAGCCATTCTGCTTCATTAGTGCTTATCTCATGAAATATCCAATAAATTGTATTAATTAGTTAACTAATCTTTAAAAAGATAAAGACAACATAATTTGAAACACGAGAAGCATTGATAAGTAACACAGATCGTGTTCCAAAATGAAAATATCAAGCTAATGAATTCATTGGCTCATGGTTTTTCATCAAAAAACAATCTTCAATTAGTACTCAATTGGATGGCATTCTCTGATTTCGTATGGTTGTCGATTCAATTCCCGAATCAGTCGCAAAACACTGCTACTGCTAATGTGATTGAATTCATACATATTGATGACGGGCGAGACAGGTTTTTGTTTAATGATTTGCTGGTCTCCACTTTGAGCAGAAAGTTCTTAGGCTGAGTATTATTTAGGAATGGCTGGGGTATGTCTTTTGTTGCTTATATGACTGAATTAAGTAATAACAAGACACATACCTACACTGACATTAAAACCAATAAGTGAAAACATGCATGAAGGAAACTAAAGTCAAAAATGTGTGAAGTGCCAAGTTTAAAACAAAATAAACATTATGATTTTAGGAAAAGTTTGGAGATATAAAGTAATAATATAATTGTGAATCTCATAAGTACTCATAATACAATAATTATCAGTCAATTAATCTATAAACAAGAGATTGAAATGTAATGCTTGCCATTAAAGGCTATATGAAGATGATTTCACCTAATAGAGTCATGGCTTGATAAATATAGTAGAAGTTGCTATAAGATTTCAAATAGAACGTGATAATTGAATGTTTGGAAAGAAAAAAAAACGATACCTAGAAACTAAAAGTAATGAAAGAACCAGAAACATTGAATTCCTATTTGCACGGAATATATATTTCTTAAGCCATTGACTAAATATTATACACTATATTAAGGCCAACAGAGTGATATATGTATAGAAGTGTTATATTCAAATCATCGAGAAACATAATAAAATAATTAAAAAAACATTGGTCAAATTTATTTATAAAATAAAATTACAAGTCTTAAAATTTACCATTTAAATTGTACATGTCACGTAATTAATAGATAATAAATAAATTTCATATATTTTAAACATAAAACCAAGTCAAATAATTCTTCAAATCCTACGCAATTCTCCTATTGTGACCTCTAGTAGCATTCTCTCGTATTAAAATACTTCCACTAGTTTACGTAAGATGTCGCTAACGATTCCAAATAAGAGATTCTAAAAGTTTTATGAGACAGTTTTCTGATTGGAAATAAAGTAGGAACCTATTAAACATGAATACTAGTACATTTTGTTTGCCATAAAATACTTAAAGCCTTACAACCTCATAATGAAAAGAGGAGGGAGGAAAAGCGCACTTATGTACTTCGCTATATATTAGGTATTTGAGAACGAATAACGTCTGTACACGTAGTTGGCTCATTATTTGAAGCCTTCTTTTAGTTTTAGAATTTTATGTATCATATTATAGTTCAGTGTGTAGTTGTGAGCTTCACAACTATCTGCTACTATGTAATAAGCAACTATGTATCAAATAGGCTTTGGTCGTTTCTTTGCTGCTAAGACTGATTAAGGTGATTACTTAAAATTATTGTCCGACCGAAGTTTCGGTTTCGGCCAGTTTCGGGTAAAAAATCGAATTTCGGCCATAGTTTCGGTTTCGTCCAAAAATCAGCCGAAACTTCGGCCGAGCCGAAACTCAGTGTTCGTGAATTGTCGTGCTCTGTTAGGGTGAGTTCGTGTAGAGTTTACTTACAAGAGTAACGTTGTTTATTATATTTGTTCATGTTAAAGTCAATATTACATAAAGTTAATGTTATATAAGTACCCATTTATCATTTGAATTTCCTAATCAACGCAACCTACCTTTTTCTCTGGCATAATATTTTCTAAGACAAAGATGTCTGAAATAAATCGCTTAAAGCAATAAGACCTAAATTGTACTATTTTAACTTTAAAAACTTGTAACTGTATTTGTTTGTGCAATAAAGTGTGTAGTACCTATTGTAACAAAACAAATCTATTTTATATTACATACTTTAATTGTTATTTTTAACATGAATTAACTATATAACATGTAAAACACACTAGATTTCAGCATACAATAGAAATTTTAACATATCTAAATTTAACAAACATTTTAACAATCGGTTTCGGCCGAAACTGAGACCAGGCCGAAGATTCGGTTTCGGTTGCAAATCCTGTTTCGGTCGGACATTACTTAAAATGGTGATTTAATTTTGCGGCAGAAGGGATGCGGATGCTCATATGTCGGTAAGTAACATAGTTTACATTTCATTATAGAAATTTATATAACTGTAAACAACGTCGCAAGGCAATACCTAGTTCGAAGATACATACATACCTATATATCCTTAAAGAAAAATGCAGAACTTTAAACGACCCATTATAAATCGGGTAATTAAGGTTCATGAAGCTCTCTAACGTGGACTTATGCCCCGTTTCCTTTGCCTTAAATTAGACGACTCTATAATTCTAAAGGGAGATTTTAAAAGTGCCTAAAGAGCGTTTTAAGAGCGGACGGGATGGTGGATGTCATTTGAATTAATTATCCTTAACGAAGTAGCTGCTTAAATCATATCAGAGTATTCGGAGTAGAGAGGTTCGAGAGGGTGCCTGTTTATTTATCTGGCGTGTTTATTTATCTGAAGTGTCAGGTCGGGAATAACACTCATCATTACATTGGTAAGATAAGTCTGTTCCGTGGCACTTTTCACTTAAAGAAGTATTTTAAATTGGGATTCATTAACGCTTGTCCTTTTAACGAATCAGATTATATTAAAAAAAAGTAAGGGCAAAGTTTGAATGAAACTGATTAGGTGACAATTTGTATTTCTAATGTTTCTTTTTTAAATATTTGCCGTTAAGAAAAGTTGCTTTAATAAACCGAAATTAAAATTTTAGTATCTCAAACCAGAGTTCAAATAAACTAATTTTTAGTTCAGTTTTTCAGGAAATCCAGCAACCCACACTTAGCCAGCGTAATTGACTATGGCCTATATAACCTTGTTATAAGGATAGACCTCTGGGACGTACCTATTATGCACTGCTGTTTTTTCAGGGCGGGCGGGCGTCTTTATTTTATAGCGCTGTGTGTAGTATCCATGGATAATGAATGTTACTTTATAGTGAGAGATAAGTTTTTTTTATTATTGATGGGTTTGCGCTTGACCTTAGTCTCACCTAATGGTAAGTGATGATGAGGCCTAAGGGGGAGCGCGCTTACTCAGAAGATCCTTTAAAAAGATACCAAATTGTATTAGTCCGGAAATATAATATAATAATTCGGACTTTTCATGGCTAAATTTGATATTCATAGTGTTACAAACAATTTTTTTAACAACATCAGCGCTATTGTATGTAGGTATGATGCTAATAATACGTTACTTAATAATAATAGTATTTATTTTCAGGTAAAAACCCATATCACACATACAAAGGTTATAAATAATAAAACATAACTTAAACTTAGGTATATAAAAAAGTGAAACCCAGTGCCTTGCATTGCTAACGAAATAGATGTTGCCTGAAAATAAAATTATTTTATTTATTATTTACTTATTAATTCGTTTTTATCGTCATCTGTACATAAGGAATATAAGAAAAAAAGCATAACTTTAAATTTTACAATTAATCTGTGTCGATAGAAAAATGTAGATTGTTTCGAGCACTAAAATATCATATTTTTACCATGAAAAGTCTGACCTATGGTAATTAGATAGGTACTAGATATGGTGTAAAATGCATCAAAATGGAAGAACAGTAATGCATGATGCATCAAATTGGTTAACCGCAACACTTCAGTAATTACCGTACGTCACGAATTGGAACCAACAAATTAATAGCGAACAGCACTCGTGTTAGCTACTAATCACCACTCCTGCGTAATGGTGTGAAAATCGGTACTGGATGTTCGAACGTTACCAGGATTACCAACGGTTTTGCTTTGTTGGTTTTTGCAACAAAGCAAAACCGTTGGTAATCCTGGTAACGTTCGAACATCCAGTACCGATTTTCACACCATTACGCAGGAGTGGTGATTAGTAGCTAACACGAGTGCTGTTCGCTATTAATTTGTTGGTTCCAATTCGTGACGTACGGTAATTACTGAAGTGTTGCGGTTAACCAATTTGATGCATCATGCATTACTGTTCTTCCATTTTGATGCATTTTACACCATATCTAGTACCTATCTAATTACCATAGGTCAGACTTTTCATGGTAAAAATATGATATTTTAGTGCTCGAAACAATCTACATTTTTCTATCGACACAGATTAATTGTAAAATTTAAAGTTATGCTTTTTTTCTTATATTCCTTATGTACAGATGACGATAAAAACGAATTAATAAGTAAATAATAAATAAAATAATTTTATTTTCAGGCAACATCTATTTCGTTAGCAATGCAAGGCACTGGGTTTCACTTTTTTATATACCTAAGTTTAAGTTATGTTTTATTATTTATAACCTTTGTATGTGTGATATGGGTTTTTACCTGAAAATAAATACTATTATTATTAAGTAACGTATTATTAGCATCATACCTACATACAATAGCGCTGATGTTGTTTAAAAAATTGTTTGTAACGCTTACGTTACGTTGTTGCAATTACGAAAATACAGCTAACGTTACGTTGTTGCAATTACGAAAACGCTCCGTAGCAGCGAAATGATCTCAGTTAGCTGTATTTTCAGCATTATGGGCCTTTTAGTATAATTTGCCGTGTGGTTTCCGGTAGAGTAGAATAGGACCACTCCAACTCTTCCCGTGGATGTCGTACAACGCGATTAAGGGAATACATTATAAAACATCAGTCAGGCCTCCCCAACCCATCTGGCCAGCGCGGGGAGTGTAGGCCAAATCCTCCGTCTGTTTCCGGCAGATGAGAGAGGGTTGTGCAGACAAAAATAACCTGATTATAATTTACCTACCTACAATTTGTTTAAAGCACATGAAGATTTAAGCATTGGTTCCCGGCTTAAAACAGAGCCGCTCCCAATCTTCCCGTGGGTGTCGTCAGGGCGACTAAGGGAGGCGTTCACCTGTGTACATTAAGATCATTACTGCGATCACCAATCCGCCTGCCAAACCCCAAGGGACACTCTACCAAAGGTAACATTATATTGCGGGGGCTTATGTTCAGCAGTGGATGTATTTCAGCTGATGATGATGACATGAGGATTCAGGGGGCTTGGTTAGAAAATTTGAACTGAAAGACAGTATCAAATATTTATTAAATATATTTTTGAAAAATATCGATTATAAATATATCGATTTTAATTCTGCTTTCACTACTCTAGTCGACAAGTTGCTGATCAGCGGAAATCAATCAGTGTTATTATTATATCTTATTTTTAAATTCCCTATTCCATAAACTTTAAAAAGATTTGAAGGGATTCATAATTCAGACCAATATTTTTGGTACATGAATGGTGTAGACGCATCTTAGGCCCAGTTTTAGGCATTCTCCTTTATATTATTATTATTGACGACCTCCGTGGCGGAACGGGAAGCTCTCGAACTGCCACGCCGGAGGTTGCGGGTTCGAATCCCGCTAGGGGCAAATGTTCGTATGATGAATATGAATGTTCGTACCCAAGTCTTGGATGTTTATATATTTATTTAAGTATGTCTATCCGTTATCTAGTAACCATACCACAGGCTCTGCCTGATTTGGGACTGGATAATTGGTGTGAATGTCTGAGATATTTATTTATTATATAGTAAATCAAATCTTAGACAGAGCATAATCTATTGAAAAATATCCTAAACTGAATCGGAGAGTATAGGTAGAAGTTATGCATTTTCTGACGTAGAATAGAACTACTGCAACCACATAAATAGATTCACAGATTATTTCAAAATCTACACTTGCTTTTATTACATAATTATAAGTTCCCAACATGCGGCTATTATTAGGTTCATGCTTATTTATCAGACTTAAGTCCTAAGAGCAGCACTACAGAATCCTTATATCCTCGGCCTCGCTTGTATTAAGTCCGTAGTCGCTACCGTGATTTACATTGCAATGCCAAGTAGTTTATGGACAATCCTGCTTTATGGGAGCATAACACCTACGCTGTCGCACCAGGACAAGAGAATTGTGACGCTACTAGACGGGATGTTTCTAAGAAAGAAAAAAGTCACGTGCAAAAGATACTGTTCAGTGAACCATATTAAGAATAAAAATAACTGAATAATGCAGAAGTCAAGAATGACAGCATAAATTGCATGCAATTTATACTTTTCAAAACATCACAAGTTCTTATGTTTTAGTTTAAAAAAGTTCCGGAATTGTAGATTATGAATTGGAAATTTACTGTAATTCTATTTCCGTGCATTCCTAAATTGAAATATCGATCAATTCAACATTGTAATTGGAAACTCCGAAAACATTAAGTTGAGAGTATAAATTATAGTAGGAGAACGTCTGTGACCAAGTGACCCTTAAGCTATAGTCGGTCATAACCGCAGGTCATGTGACATCAAACGCCAAGTTGGACCAACTCCAAGTGGCTCCGTTGGATTTGGCAAGATATCTGATGAAGGCAGATGTCACATATATACGTACCTGGCCAATTTTATAGTTTTGAACAAATATCTGGCAGACTGATAACATAAAGCTTCAACAATGAAGTGATTCGTGAAAGGAACAGAAAAAACATCTTGATACAAAAACTAATAAACAAATGGAGACATGATCAACCGAAGCTGTTTTGTAAATCTATACTTGTGTTAGACTTAGTCTTGGTAGAATTGTGAGTCTAACGTCGCTTTTCTAATTCACTATACTCAATAAAAGGTAGCAAATAAACAATACTACCTACTTTGTTGCCGAGGACGGCAGGTAAAGAATTCTTGGACGAGTAAGTAAGAAGTCAAGCCTTGGTGAGGCCATCTGAGAGATACGAGTCCAAGAAATGCACAAAGCGTCGAGTCATACACAATAATTTTCACGATAAATAAATAAATTAAACAATTTACTTAGAATAAATTCATCAATGATAATGGTTCATATACTTTTGCTAGGGACATTAATATTTGTTTGATTCAATTCTGATGATGATGAATTCGACGGAATAATGTTGCAAGATGTTGATGTAGACAGATATGGACTCTGCAATTTGGGTTCATCCCAAAAAGATGTAGCTAGACGGACGCCATGGTGTTGCCATCCGACTTAAATCCGTCTGACAACCTTTTTAATAACTCAGTTAATTCCGCATAGTCTTTGATGCTAATATTATGTTTCGTGTTCATAGTTGACTTTAGCCAAAGAGAGCTTTAGCATGGAATAAATAATGAGGAAGGCTTTAAAGTTTGTGAAAGTTCGTTAAAGTATGCAAGAAAGACATTTTCAGAGGACTTGGCATTTTTCTTGTTTTGCCACAGCATAAAAGAATTGTAATATTTTAGGTACTTTGCCCCAGATTTAACTGGCAAGAAATTGAGAAAAAAACGATAGGACAAAAAACCGTTTGTCTTTAGACCGCATAACTCAAAAACACAAGACTGCACTGAAACTTTGAATCCATGTAACATTTCCCTGCCACGAAGATAACATTATGAACACTTTTGAGGAAATATATGTATCTGAGATATTCTAGCTCAACTAAAAAAAGTTAAGAACCCTAACTTTGTGTACGACGTACACTTTGCTGACTTTTTAGATTTTAATGAATAAGTTAGGTTTCTTATGTGGAAATTTATCGTAACCAATTTTGTTTGATATTGAGTTACAATAACGAAAATGATTTTCGAATTAAAATTATGCTGAAACCAATATTAATAAAAGGTTCTACGAATTTTCTCTAATCAAAATCAAGATAGGAATTCAATTTGTATTTCCGGAATCCCAGTCCCCATTTCTGTTTTAAATCGAAAGCACCCCTGAGTATTTGATGGTAAATCTGATCTCAATCGCAGAGTTATCTCGCCCGCAGATATTATTGAAAGAACTGATAAAAATCTATCAATACAAATAAATTATTGCTTTACAAACTACAGAACTATAACTATAGGAAAAGCAATCAAGCTGAGAGATTTATTACAAAAGGGGTGCGATTGTGTACCCCAATTAGACCATGAATGATCATGTTTATAAAAATAAAACAAACAGAGAATACTTGCTACATGTACCAATTTAAGTTACTTTAATATTGTATCTGTGTACAAGTAGTACGAATTGATATTATTTTTTCTGTCATACTATATGCCCTGCAAAAGCGGGCTAGTATACCTAAATTCTCAATTTTCCAGGGTATTTTATATATCAGACAGAATTTCAATAAGAAACAACTTCAACATTGATTTAAAAATTGGTTTGTAAATGTGTCTTAAACAGCAGTAACCTAAGGTAGTTGGTCCCAATTTGCATTTCAATTTCGCCAGAAATGCAAACTGCACTACCATGAATTACCACCAAAAACCTTTCCACTATACAATCTGATATCACCATCGTTTTAGGTCAACCATCTACTTAACATACCTAACTTGGTATTAAATTCTAACAAGAATTATTAGAGGAATACTTAGCGTGTTTTGTGCTGTAGTTTCGTGCAAACATTCGCTGAATTGTGCAAGTTGTTATAGACCACAGAAACTCCCACATGGGTCTTAACTGACAGTTACTTTCAAAACAATTACGCTTCCAGTTCTTGGTACGTGACACACTGCCAGGCATATTGGCGAATATATGGAATCATTTGCTTCACAAATATAAATAAATCATTTGTGATTAAATTGATACTGGAAAAGAATAAATTATGCGAAACAAAAGCTTAAATATGATTAATAATGGGGGTAGTTGCAGCTTAGCATAATTTTTTAAATCAAAATTTGTAAGTGCCTTCTACAATCCGTAAATTTGTACTTAAATTGAAAAGGCTGGGGGGATTCGCAGAGAGATGAATAAAAAAAGGAGGTGAATGAAAAGGTTTATGGATGTGAGTGTGGCTAGTGAGGTGTGTGATAATCGCGCAGTGGCAATAAATCGTATCTGCCTATCCCTCTGGAACCAAGGAGTGAGCATTATGTAAATTGAAATGATTGAATATTTTCAGTAACCGCATTTTTAATATTTCCTAGGTATTACAAAATATGCATTGTGTTAATGTTAGATGCTTATCTCAGATTAGATCCTTTTGTGTCATTCTGTGGACTAAAAAGCATTCAGTCCACTGTTGTCTTTTCATTCCACGTCATATGCACCTGACTGTTAAAAATTCGCTAAATAATATGACCGTATATCACATACTATAGTGAAACACGTTTTGTCTATCTAGACAGACATCATCACGATTCAGTTATTTGCATATAATGACTACTTAAAAACCGACTAACATGAATGTATACCAGTTAACTGATTGTATATCGTATGAGATGTCAACGCTTGATCTTTGATTACTTTATTGCCTGAGGAGGCTTCATGAATTATAAGGTTGTGATTATAGCAGCGCCCCTGTCTTTGTGCAGAAGTTGCTGACAGTTTGAATTTGTAATAGTAGATATATTGCTCTGGAAATATAAGTGATTATTTTGTAATACAATTCTTTACTTCAGTAACTATGTGTACTTCTTTGTATAACGACCTCCTTCTTGAATAAGAACACATTTTTTTTACTGAAATTAGAACCAGACGTGGATAGAATGCCACATATTGATTTCACATTTCAGGATCTCCTGTCGAATTACACAAAACAGTGAAATTGAACGTGGACTGAACCCTTGCACCCTGAAATGTAACTTTTAGAAGCTTTGGTACTCGAACTTAAAGAAGAACCGACGTTCATACATGTATTAATAAATACATAAATGTACATATATATATTTGCAATAAAGATTTCGACTTATTGGAAACCTAGCAAAGAGCACAAGGTGGGATAAGACGGTAAAGCGCTTAAATTTCATTACAATCGCACAATGTCAAATGTACCTATTTCATTTTATTAAAGAGTTATCAGTCACATCACCTATGTACAGGAACCTATTTACGTTATTCAGTCAGTGGTGGTCATATTTTCCATTCGATAAAATTCTATAGGCTTTGTTCTAATTGCATTTGCATCTATCAATATTATATAGCTTACAAATTATGTAGATTTATAAATCATTCTTTTTCATTTGATGCCATTTTTTGCCCTCAAAAGCCGTTGGTTACACGGAATGGTAATTTTAACCAGTAATTTACAATTCATACGAAAAAATGGAACTCCTGTTACTTGTTAGCATATGCATTACCATTGTTGACGTAAAGGCAGCTCATTTCCTGTGTCCTGTTTAAAAGTAATGCAATGTGATGTTGTTTTACTGTCATGTATATACTTTTGGAAATTTAAGAACTGGTTAAATTGCTGTCGTTATTTATCTAGATCATAAATTAAACTAGAGATGATCAATTTATTTGTCTTTGTAGAAGTGTGTTAATGAAACGTTTTACTAAACTTTACGTCTCTTTTTCGTTTTTATAGACGATGCCCAACTTCCAAAAGATTTTTTTCGATTTTTTTTAATCAGTTAGCTAGTAATGTAAGCATTTTAAAATCAAAGAAGGATGTAATTTGGAAGACATTTGATTAGATTTTAGATTTCTTTAGATTCGATCAGAGATTATATTTATCGTTACAGTTCGCGAGTCTACCCTAAGTTAAACAAACAAGTTAACAGTAAAGTGACCTCTTCAACAATATTGACACCAATTTACTGGCGTTAGCTTTAAACCACTAACCCTTTATTAAGCCTGCAGGTCATTTTCCAGCAGACACTTTGGCATAGCCTTACAATGTAATCTGGCGAGGCCTCTTGATCCCGTCATAGGCTTCAAAGGCACGAATGTAGTACAGTGCAAGGATTTCAACTGTTTAGTACAGTTCCGAATGTAAGCCCGGATTAACCCGGCGTGTCATGTAGCCACTACAGCCACTACACTGGTACTAATTGAAGTGGTAGAGCAATACAAGTTAGGACATGGAATCATACTTAGGCGTATCAAACTGATTGTCAGTGGTATACAGTGAGGTCCAGCTTTAGTTACAACTAGCTCTCAGTATGATGTAGAAGCCCATAATGATACGTCAAAGAAACAACATGAAATCCATCCAAGGGGATGGTAAACGAATGAACAGCTGTCCGAGTTGAGTGAATGCTCAAACAAAATGATTGCGCACTGTGAAATAAGTTAACTTAGTATTTAATATTTTCATAGAATCATCATCTTCGTCATACTAGTCTTTCGACATCTACTGCGCTGAATATGACCTTCCTCAATAAGTCCTCCGAATAAATTATCAGCTGAATTTATTGAACATGGGAAAATTACAAAATTTCAATGGATATCTATACGAATTTTATGAAGGTTCCTACAACTGTTCATTAAAGAATTAGTACTTACCTACTTCTAATTCAAGATCGAATGATTGAATGATCCGAGTATTCGCCGTTCATTGTCTGCGGCATACGGGCTGTCGAGGCGCCCATGCCGACTGGCCGGCACCATTTGTCAGCCGGCATCGTTTGTCGTGCGTCGGGTACATAACTAATTGCTGCTGTAAATCGTCCCCGCACGCGACGGACGCGTCGGCGCGAGCGATATCGCCCAACAAGACCGAATGGACCAGCTATCAATGAAAGATGAAAAGGTTGCGGAAAATTTTGGACATGGCACAGCGGACCTGTAAGGATTGGAAGTTGTGCGACTTTTTAAAAGTAAACGATACCGAGTAAATATAATATCAGCTAAGTCCAAAGACATCCATCAGGTTCCCCAAATGCACAATGCCAACCTCACTCTGCTAATTGCCAACGAAGCCCTGGCGACCGACAATGGCCGTATAGCTTATAGCTATGGATAGCAGCGTTACCGGTGCAAGACCAAGTACTGCGGCGGCCAACACGCCTACTCAGTGTGGCTATAATGGACAAAACTTCTTAACGAGAAACAACAACCCCCAGTTCCGGCAGCCCTACTTACTTAGTACTAAAAAATGGGATGCCCCGCTATCAGATGGACAAATGACCTGGAGTAAGGTGGCTGGAAGCGGCTGGACGCGGAGGGCAAAGGACCGAGTATAGTGGCGTTCATTGGGGAAGCCTATGTCTAGCAGTGGACGTCTAAGGCCTATATGACGGATATGATAAGTACCAACATCAATAAACTTAATCACATAATTGTCTAAAGAAGCTATCAATGGTCAAACTGACTTTAAGTGTTACAGTAAGTTTTAGGCCAAATGTCTCAGTGGTGTCAATAATTTTCTAACCAAGTTCAGGAGTTTACAGGCAACTGCTAAACCTGCATCAATAAAACTTCGAAAGGTTAAATCCTTACAATATATGGCACATCTCCATTTATTCCACCATCCTTGGGCTGAACGAATGGGTGAATGACGTGCAGCTCTTTTGTTTTTTGCAGAGGCTGTAAATGGTTCATGTGGGGTGTACAAGAATTATGATGAGTCAACGCAGTCTGTAAGCCTTTCTGTGGACTTACCATTTATATGAGTTACTGTTCTGCTTATTTAAAAGTTAAGATGCTTTGTATTCAAGATTTGAATACCGTTTGTATATGTATAAAACACGAATAACGAAAAACGGTGTAGTTCCCGGCTTAGAATAGAGCTACCTCCAATCTTCTCGTAGGCGACTAAGGTATTGTACCAGCAGCGTTATCCTGTGTATATTAAGAACATTGCTGCGATCGCCAATAATAAACAGTCCGTCAAAAGTGATATTCTATTGGGAAGGCTTATGTTCGGCAGTGGACGTATTTCCGTGGATGATGAAGGAAAATAAATCAAGTTTTAAATTATACCTTGCAATTGAAGGTTGATAATGATAATGATTAATATAATTTTATATCCTGTTAAACGATCTTTTTATAACTATTAAAATTTGAAAAAAAAAAAGATGCAAAGATGATCAGAACGACTGGATTTAATGGATGTTTAGTTTTACATATTCACTGAGTGATCACTGTCTCGTTGGCCTCGAACGTCAGTAGTCATAGTTACGATTCCCACTGGGTACAGACAACTAACATTGTACAATTTGTACAAGTTGGTCCTTATCTGGTTGTTATATTTGTGGATTGTCCCATCCTTGTTAAATTTCCAAAGCACAGGAGAAAATCCTAGTTTGAAGACAAGTAGGTGTATGTATTTGAATATATGTAATTTTTATATATATTGTGAAGTTATTTATAATTCTAATGGGTAGTCTACTATGTCAAGATCCCTACACAATATTAATTTCACTTGATATTAGGTATTTCTTAGAAACAGAAATGCTGTGTGATGTATGCAATACTCATACTTTTATTTAACACCACATCCTGACTTTCTCTGCTATCCTTATCCTCTACCTGAAGGTTATCTGGTTTTTACTTTGTTTTTTTATTGTACTATAAAGAATAATTGAACTGAATCGATGATAACAATAAAATAGATTCAGAAAAGTGTTACGGTGTAGCTCATCTATCAACAGAAGGACTCTGTGGTAACATTCTCGAAGCATTGTTTCTAGAGTGAGATCCTCTCGCATTGAACGCACGAATCGTGATAAATGAAGCGTGTTCGCATTAGCTCGAGATTGACGCTGAGTATGGGGCGCGTACTGTCGCGATGACAGCCGCTGATCTGATAATAGACGACGTGGGAGAATTTTCTTTTCCTTTTTCGCTTAGTAAATCGGAAGTGTTAAAAGAGGTGACAGAATAAGGATATTAAAAGATTTGTGTCCCACATTTAAAGTGGAATGCCTCTTTGTTTTCGGGTTGACTTCGCGGACTCGTTACTTATTTTAAATTCCGAGAAGCATTTTGTTTCAATTACAGCTCAAGGGTAGTCTGAAGTGTCTGTTTATTTAATCAGTGTGACAGCTTTTCTACCTTTTATTCATCTAGATGTCAATGTATAAAAGGCAGAAAAGCTGTTAAATTTTTATTTTAATTTTTCTTATATATCTCGAAAAATATAGTAGGTACCTAAATCGATAACTTTACCACAATTGCCCGGCAATTGCATATGTGTTCAAAATTTCAACCCAATTAGTCTGCAGTTTTCAAGTGATCCGCCGGATAGACCAACGGTCAACACGCTTCTAAGGTTTGATTTGATAAATAATAATTATACTATTTCATATATATACAAACACTTGTCCTAGGATTCTCGTGTACTATGGAAGAAGGTTACCGACATAGCTGAGAGGATTAGCAAGCTGAAGTGGCAGCGGGCGGGTCACATCTATCGCAGAACCGACGACCGTTTGGGCAGACGAGTTCTGCAGTGGAGACCGCGGATCGGCACGCGCAGGGTGGGACGCGCCGTCCCAGATGGACCGACGACCTGAAGAAGATCCATAAATAAGATCCAAACCAAAATCAACTTGTTCAAATAGCACAAAGTGGTCGGTCCCCTGTGCCTGTGCCCTGTCAGTGCCACGACTCTGGCGTTTGAGTCACTACGCCAACGAAGCAGTCAAATGACTTAACCTAAAAAACTATTAAGGTGATTTAATAATACTAAGTATTAGTGGTTTTATATAAACCGTTTCGTATAGTTTCAAAAACGGTTTATACTAGTCGCTTCAGTTCTGGATGTGATTTTAAGTTTTACTTTATTAATCAGGTTGCCGTGTATTTCCTGGCTTCGAATAGGGCCACCCCCAATCTTCCGGTGGGTGTCGTCAAGGCGACTAAGGGATTGCACCAGATACGCACGTTTTCCTGTCTAAATTAAGCTCATTACTGCGATCACCAATCCATCTACCAAGCGTGGTGATTATGGCAAATCCCTCATTGGACAGCTCACCAAAAGTGGCGTTCTATTGGGGAAGCTTATATACAGCAGTGGACGTGTTTCGGCTGATTATGAATCAGGTGACATCTGCATGATTTTCAAACTCACCATAGACTACTAACCTTCTAAAAAATCAGTCTGGACAATGATGACTGTGTTCAGTTTATTAACCCTGGTATGATTATGTTTAATGATATGTCGAAACTTAATAACGCGTCATTGTACGAATGGATTTAAGTTATCAAATCGAATGAAAATATTCCTCGGAGAAATGTAATTACGAAGGTCCGAAATGAGTTTTCCAATTAGACTGGTTATTAGAATTGTTATATCGAAAATAAAAACCTTGAAATTATTGTTGCTACCTACGATATATGGTTGTATATTCCAATATGACGAAATATGTGATGTACCTATTAGCTGCTTCCCAATACAATGATACATTATTACATGTTTCATTATACATTACATTTATATCGTTGTCTTTGGACCGAAACGTATTTTTTATTGCTGAATTAATGTTGAAGAAACATTGCTCTCTTATAGCGGCATATTATGCATAAACTGTATTTCGCATTTGTCAAGTTACCAGATGAGGCATTAACAACGAACCAGACACAATCAAAGTGGCACCGAATCTAAAGGCCCAACTTCCTGCTGCGGGTTGCGACCCCTACTACCTTGTACCTGTCTCGCCTGTATCACTCTACCAAGAAGCAAGGCTCTGTGGTGTATATACGGATGAAAACCAAGTCATCGTGAAGGTGAAACCACTGGAGTCCAGCTACAAGGTCTTTGTAACATGAGTCCCGATCCCCGAGGCTGCGCGACTCCAACGCCAGTTCATCATTACAAAATGTGCAAAATTATCTGAATTTGTATAGACGACGCGAACCTTGACAATTGACTAGTGCGACGTTCTTGCGGTGATTTCACTTTAGAATTTCTATACGATTCCCGTGGTGGTAGCCATTACTCAAGCAGAGAAAGGTTTATTCAGTTTTAGTGATATTTAGTGTGCAAAGATCACCGCATTACTCATTAACGTTTGTCAATAACTTAATTTATGGATAATTCAAATAACATCCTGTAATTGCAATGTATTTTTTAGTACTTCTGCAGCTGTGGGGCATCCCTACGGGAATCCACTTGGGCAGATTAAAGGTTATGGTGATATCCTTTGATCTGAGCAACACTCTATGTTTGCATTCGTCATATACATTTGAAATTGGTAAAATCGTATGGAAAGTCATTTTAGGAAGAAAAAAAATTATAGTTACGACTATCAAACTAGTACTGAAAAACTTCGATTTCTGGCCGCTTGGTGCACTGGAAGTCATTTTTAATTTACCTGGCCAGTTCTCCAAAAGTTCCTGGCTTGTCTTGTCTGGCTCGTTATCTTGGTCTACATCTCGTCTGTTATTAAAATTAATGGTATAATTTGTTCCTATATCATAAATAGGTAATAAGTTAATTCCTATTAATATGATATTCCACGTAAAATATTAAGTATGATACAAACGCGCCGACGAGTCTTCAGAATTGTGAAGCTGTCATGACCCGATATATTGTCCTACAACAAACTCCTAAAATAGTCTTCTCAGAATAGTCACTATCTAGATATTATTTTGTCAAAGCGTTTAGCAGACGGCGCCGGCGTCTAGATATGAAATATATCTTAATTAGTGTAACCCCAACAACTTTAAAAATTCATTCGCCATCATACTAATTACCAATGATATAAGGTTTGGTTTTCTTCAGAGTAAGATGAGACAGTTGTGTGAAATATGCAAATTATGTTAAAGCAAAGCGTAGTAAATCAAATAAGCCGTACGAGTGAACAAGTAATCAAAATTCTCTGACCCTTTGAAAGATCAAGCTAAGTTAGGAATTTTGCATTTATTATAATTATGAGAAACCAGTATACCTACAACATATATCCGAAGGCATAGCAAATGGCATAAGGTATTCATTAAATTACATGATTATAACATGTTACTTTGATCTTTATTTATAGAGCAATATAATAACTAATATATATTATGTCAATTACTAACATTTAAAAGTTAGAAAACCAAATGGAAATGTCCCCTAGGTCGCTGCCACCACGCGGTAGGGTACCGATAATGCTGGCTGCGTTTCCTCGCTGTATTGCAATGCCTATACGCTGATTGAGGAACGAGCTAGCCATATGGTCGCCCGTGGTTACTTACCTGTAGTGAAACGTGACAGAGGCATTCGGTTTAAATTATTGAACAGTTTGTTGTGTTCTATAGTTTTCGAAAATAGGAATATTATTTTTCTCTCCTTCAAATTCAATGAAACAAGTACGAACCCTCGATTTTACAAACTGAAGTCGAGCTATACCATCTCCTAATTATTCTACGGGGCCTAACCTAAATATTAAAATCTTCAGTTGACATGAAGTCTCTACTCTCCACCACACTCTAAAATTTCTACAACATCCAATTACGCCCTTTTCTACGCGAATCGAGCTATGCTTATCGATTCCGTTCCACTCGGCTGAGCCCTGCATTTTGTATGCACATTTAATGCAATCATCTTAGCGAGTGATCCGGAACCGAATGTTTATGCGAAGCCACGGACAGGGCAGAGTTGACGGTCGCTAGTCCAAATAACGGGCTGTGATGTGCCAACTATCAGGCCACGGGCAAACAGATCTACTGACTGAGCAGATACATATCATAAATATCTATGAACATAGTATAAGTTTCAGAGTAGGTATACCATGTTTGTCTTCTTAGGTGGATCTCTTTGTATGTTTGTTCAGATCTACACAAAATATTACCCTGTATGACTGCGGGTAACTAATTAATCAGTAACTATATTATTTTGTTTTCCATAATATGAAGCTAGTTATTTGATTTTATTTTATTTAGATCATATTTATAACACAAGTTTGAACTCGATCTGATTGTCTTTTCTTTATTTTTATATACAACTACAAAACGAGTAAGTAATTGAAGTTGATAGTTCACTAAAAAGGTAGGTATAAGACAGAGTCCTGTAAAATTGTATATTTAATAATTGAAACATTAAGCAGTAATACTTGTATAAGCAAAGTCAGTTTCAAAGTATTTTGAGTGGAAAGCAGTATGTACAAGTTTACACAAGCAGATAATAACTCTTTTGAAAATTTGGTTCATATGAAAATGGCTAAAGATATGAATAAACAGATAATAATTTCATTTTTTTTATTATTGTTATTGTGATATTTACAGTGTAAAGAAAGGACGCATCATTGTTCGAAATGGAATATCATTCTTAGGATATATTCAAGTTTAACAATTAAAATTAATGTTGTAGGCTAACATTATAGTATATTTTATTGGATGTGTCAGACCACATATTGACAGATATTGTATTTTAGCGGACACTGTCGCCAATAAATATTCTTAATCTTTACTGTCTTAATCCAAAGGCAAACCTCCTAATTTATATATGGAAGATCTCGTGTTTGATAATTACAATTACACTGGCATTTACATTACGTTACGTTATTACGTTACATTACATTTCAAATGGAATCATTTCGCGTTTTGCGACAAAATAGCTAGTAAATTAAAAGTTACGGAAATTGAAAAGAAAACCACATCAGTAAAATCTTATCCAATATAATCCAAGAAATTGTAACTAGAGTCAACAGTTGCTACAGACAAGTACACAGTATCTAATGACAAAGACTTGAAACTAGGTATAGTGAATATTGTAAGCTGAGCATGCTCCCAGCAGAGAAATAAACCCTACTACGGTATTATTATATTATTAAAATAAGAAAACAGATATAAACATAGAATTGGGAGAAAAGTGAACAATAATAAAGCATTTGAGTAAGAAAATCATACCTGAAAATTTGAAATTAATAATCATTTTCCTGTCATATTTAAAGAGTTTTGTCATGTTTGTTTCATTTTCAAATGAAAGCTATCAAAGCGTGTGGAATGGTTGACAAAATTGCAACACACTTGCAGTTTGCAGTCAACGTCAGAGCCGCTTTATTTAAAAATGTTATTAAAATAAATAATAATATAGTGAATTATTGTGCCGTAATTACTCAAGGAAGAAGTATTTGCTAGAAAGAGTGACAAGATACTTCTGCTCCCGCTACATCCGTCCGCACCCCCTACAACCGACACGCTCAGTTCCCATACTAAATAAGCAACATGCGGTCTCCATACATTTTTTACCTTTATGCATTAAACGTAATCATTTTATAGATTACCGTGTGGTTTCCAGCTTAGAATAGGGTCTTCCCAAATCTTCGCGTGGGTGTCGTTAAGGCGACTAAGGGATTGCACCAGGGATGGGCAGCAGCGTTCTCCTGTGCATATTAAGATCATTACTGCGATCACCAATCCGTTTGCCAAGCGTGGTGATTATGGCAAATCCCCCAATGGACAGCCCACAAACAGTGGAATTCAATTGGGGAGGCTTATGTTCAGCAGTGGACGTATATAGGCTGATGATGATGATTTTATAGATTTAGAATTCTCCTGTTATTCCATAATAATTATTCCGAACTGTAATGCAATTTATTTGTGCCTTAGCAACACGTAGTAAAGACCTCGAAAGAGCAACTTAAAGCCTTTGACGACAAAACTGCACTCGGGGCTATATACAATCAATAGACAATGGATTGTTCAGATTTTGTTCGCAAATCGTAGAGCTCTATCTTAGTAGTACTTTGGAAACGTTTCTTAGTGAAATGCTTTGTTTTGGTCGCGGTGACGAAGATAAGTCTCTTTTTCAAGTATTTTTTAGTATTTTCGAACAGTTGCAGAATTTATAATATATTTCTTTTATCTGTTCATAAAGAATAGGCGTGATCTTCATCTATCTTAGTAATATTATAAAGAGGTAAAGTTTGTGAGGTTGTAGCGTGTAATGTCTGAATCTACTGAACCGATTTTGAAAATTCTTTTACCAATAGAAAGCGACGTTATTTGTGAGTTTCATAGGCTATATATTAACCCGAAAAATTAAAAGACTTTTTCGTGATAGTCGGAAAATATTTACCGCCTAACGAAGTGGGCACGGGTCAGCTAGTTAAGTATAAAGATAATATCAAAGAAAATCATACAGTAGAAATAGTGCGAAGCAACGGTACACACAACAACTAAATCGATGGTGAATTGCATAGCCTCCCAACTAGCACACTGGCGAAATATGCAGCCATAAGCGATGCCAATAATAAGCCAGTCGGGCACGAACACAAACAATCAGGGCTTCAATCCCTTGCTCCAACTATGTCCCCTGCTAGTTAATAAAACATCTCCCTGGAGAAATGAAATAGCCTCATTTGCGACACCAATGCAATCCGTTTAATTCGTTACGCAGCAACCCCCCAATGATTAAGATCGAGGCGTTTGGGATTAAAAGAAAATTAAACGTTCAGAACTGATGTCAACCCCACGAAACAGTAAACACACACCCTCAACTAATTTCCGAGATCCTTATTGCGAACAGTATAGAGCACAAATTTTCTGTTTGAGATTTTTATAGAGAAGTTTGATAAGATATCACCGCAGACAGTGTGGAGCTGAGTTCTGCCCCTCAAGAATTTATTCCACGTTTGGGGCGTTCCTTTGGTAACGGCTGCTGATTGTGCGCCTTAATTAAACTGCATTATACTGGATCTGTGCAGTTTCATCGACAGCATTCAAGAGGTAAAGATAAATATAATACCTCTCCGCCATTAGGCAAGCTAATGCCAATAACACTCGAACCGAATTCTATGAATCCTATTCTCTTTAACGTAGTTTTAATTAAGTCAAGGAGCACTACAACTAAATGTTTGATTATTACAACAAAAGCCTAGTACAACCTCTACCCCACTTTCCTTCTTGAATTTATGTTCTTACGTAACCTTATCACCGTCAACCTACCTATATATAAATAGAAATTTAATGCAGTTCCGTTGAACTTTAGAGGCGTGAAAGACAACCAACAAATATGTTCTACCCAAAGGTTGTCTGGAAGAAATCGGTTAAAGCGATAAGACCGCCTAAATTGTACTATTCGTAACTTCTATAACGTGTAACTGTATTTGTTTGTGCAATAAAGTGTATTGTATTGTATAGAAATAGATACCAACTCACATATTAATTACTTATCCATCCATCGTCGCTGTAAAACTGCACTTGGCATCCTTGTTGGCCTAGTGGTCATTAAATTCGAACGCTGGACCTCGTGGAGTTCGATTCCCACTGGGGACAGAACATTTTGTACAATATGGCCCCGGTTTGGATTTTATATTTGTGAAAATTAAGATCCTTGGTTAATTCCCCTAGTACATGAGAAAACCTAGTTTGTAGTTAGATAAGTGTATGTATATAGTATGTGTATGCATATTATTATGTAATCTAATATTTTCCCTGACACATGAATCGAATTCTGCTTTATATGGCTAAGAGGTCACAGGTGATTTAATTAACTTACTGTATCCAGTACCTACATACCAGATGCCTATACCTAGTGTAATTGCAATATACTGCAATGTTCAAAATATGGAGATCTGTTACAAGTTTCTCGAGCAAATATAACTTGAATACGTAGTTAAGTTACACTCAAGCCATTTGTAAGTAAAATAGTAAGATGTATCGGCACGCGACCAACACTTCAGCATTATTGTCAATACTACTGATAGCTCTACAAATGTTAGATTTTCTTGTGTAAAAAGATGCGGATTTTGTAGTACCAAAAAACTGGTGCTGCAATACAGATTTTAATATTCAACATGTTGAATGGTGAACCTTATTCAAATGTATGTATCGAACATTGTAGTTTTGTGAATGTTATATTATTTTTGTAACTTTAAAATTTCGGTCAAAGTTTTTCTGAATATTTTAAAATAGTTTTATTAAGATTCACTCTTAATTAGGAAAAAGTTCTTTGAGAGTTTCATTTAAGCGAAATCGTGTTCGAATATTAAAGGTAGACATCCGTGGATTGCGACCAATCGCAGCTCCGCGCGATCTATCGCACGCGGCTGACGTGCGCAATCGGTCGCGGTCGTCCCGCGCCGCGCGCTCCTTGCTGATAAACACTAACGTTACTGTCCTTGGCCTCAGAAGCGGCGCCATACAGTTTCATAGAGTTTAGCCACAGATTACTTAATTGTTACTACGTATATAATGTTACTAAGTATATCATGCCCTAGTCAAATGACAAACTGTCAATTAATACACTCAAACATGTATCTAAGGAGCTTGACTTAGCTTTGTTATTCTCTGTACTCCGTACGGGCGAGGCGAAAACCACGCTTGGAAGGCCTGAAAGTGTAGGTACTTATCGCCGTGGGTTCTTTCGAGTGTAGGAGGCCTGGCTTAGTATTATCACAGCGGTCGCGACCGACATCGCGCAAGTAAGCCGCGATTGTTCGCGGTCTACGGAAGTCTACCTTAAGAATTTGCGATCGTGTACATTTCTCTGTACATTATACAATGTAGTAAGATTTTCGTTTATTTAAATTTTATCACTGATCTTCAAACCGCTATAATGATTGACATTTTCTCTTCAACTCTTAGTATGAGTTTCCCAAGAAAATTCTTATGAAAGGTGCGTGAGGTTGCAAGTCTGCGATATTGATATAAAACCACGCCAAACTATGATTGATAGTGTGACTGAATAGAGCCTTATCTAGGGATCACTATCCTCTCACAAGCAGGGTCTTATGACCTATTTGTAAGGATATTAGAATTTTCTATCAAACCACTTTTACAAAGTAACGTTGTGATGTAAGTTATGGATACGTGTCTATGTATTGCCCACTTAACTTAGTTAAAAAAAATTTATGTGGCTATATTGATGAAAGCACAGCATTTTAGGTACATAGAGTTATATTAATTATAACAGATGTTTTGATATGTTTCTTAAGTTATAATTACATACATATTAAAAATTCAATTTATGTATGTAGATACTTAGATACAAATTAACAGAGTTAAAGATTAACAAGTGAGTTTCTTAATCTTTGTCTCTGTTAATTTGTATCTATCTGAAAATATTTTGGAAGTATTTATGAGGGCATGCTAAAACTCTTATTTGCTGGGTTTTGATTCAAAACAAAATTGCTGTTGTCGGCAAAGCGGGTTTGGGCCAAGCGTTTACGAAACCATTACAAATACAATTGTGTTGAATATTTTTTATTTGATGAGCCTGCAACTATAAAAAGAAAAAATGCTACAAGAATAAAGATTACCTACACATTTCTTATACCATGAACCGTAGGCGGCGGTATGAGACGGCATCTATTGAGGACAGGGTTCGGTGTGACGATACTGAATACTGACTTTTTTTTTGCTCAAAACTGACAGTTGTCACACCATCACGATATTTGTACCTCGTACTTTGACAGTAGGTCACTAGAACCTTGAACTCAGACAAGGCTAAGAAACGTAATGCAACTAACGTAAACTTTACTAAAAAAAACGTCAAAAATATTCGTTTTATCTATTTACAGATTTACACAAATAAAATAAAGTAACTTCATTTTGTTTTGAATTTTGGAAATTAGGAGACGCTCAGTGATTTCTGACATTTTTCAAACAATATATTTATATCTATCTGCTTTGCCCACTCTTCTCTGGCAAAGGTGAATGACTGTGTTGTTGTTTACAAATATAATTAATATTAATTAAATAAAATTTAATAATCCACGATATATATAGTTAAACTACATTTAACGCTGTCCATATTAGTTTAAAACATCAATAAAATATTTGTACTATTTTATTTTATTTTTTGTCATAATGCACTTAGCATTAAACATTTTATCGTACTAGATTGAGTAGGTAGCTGTTGGTTGATGGTGCTACAGACGTTGTTACAAGAAGTTGCCGTGTTTTGTTCAGTGTCATCCCACGCTTGCTTCAAGTTATTGCAAATATTGACTGTCACTAGAGTATTACTTGACAATCCTTTCAGTGTGTATTTGAAAACAAAAATGCATTGAGTAGAATAGTAATATGAGTTTAGAAATCAACATTCAAAGTGGATGTGGATCCTGGCTTAAAATAGAGCCACCGCCGATTACCCCGTGAGTGACGTCAAGGCGACTAAGGGATTGCATCAGAGATGGGCAGTTTATTAATATTATTACAGCGATCATCAATCCGCGTACTAAGAGTGGTGATTATAGCAAATCACCCAATGAAAAGCCTGCTTAAAGTGGTATTCTGTTGGGGAGAATTATGTTCAGTAGTGGACGTATTTCGGCTGACGATGAATAAATAGTTCTATCATTAGTCTAGGTCAAAGTCAAAACCCTTTATTGCACATGAGTACATTTGGTACATTTATACACGTCAATATTGTATCATCTGCCGCTACCTACGCTCTGTGAAAAAGTCTTAAATATAATGATTTCCTTTGCACAAAAATGATTATAAATGGATACGGTTATTTCTCACCAATATTATGCTTTGTTGAACTTAGGGCTTCCGATCTTTGGTGATAAGATTGATCTTACGAATCGATTCAAATCGCGAGAGTTGAGATCGATCCAGGAAAAATCGGGGGACAAAAGATCGATCTGATGAAAATCGGTTTGCTGCGGAACGATTCTATTAACTTTAATAACACTAATAGTAAAATCGATCTCCGATCTCTAATTTTTTATGGCGATATTGCATCGATCACGCCCTTCGATCCCAAAATAGTAGATCCGACTTGCAAAAAGCCGATTTTCGATAAAATCGGATCAATATCGGAAACCCTAGTTGACCTTAGTAACAATAAATAAACTATGGCAACTAGCTCTAAATAGCTCTACAATGTTGCTCGATATATATTAATAAAAAAGTTTCGTATAAGTGTCGTTTACGGCCGTTGTCTTCTGGACTTCGACAATAAATTACCCGCAAACCCATTAAGATAACCATTTCGGACAAAACACGACGACGCCGTGAATTACTTAAAATTCATAATCCACTACCGTATGTGGGTGAATTAGGCGTAATCTCGTGCTTTATCTCATCTTAAATATTTTACTCTAGAGACCGAACGAATTTTCGACTTCATAGTCGGCTTGAGAATACTCACATACTAATAATTATAATCATATTTATTGGTAAAAATAATTACAAGTTGAATAAACATTAATCAAATACATTATACATGTGACGTAATTAATAATGTAATATACATACAATATATAATAATAATATACATATAGGTACATACAGTCTACATGTCTAATTCCAAACTAGGATTTTCTCCTGTGCTATGGGAATAAACAAGGATAGGAAAAATCACAAAAATGTGACATCCAGACCGGGTCCAGGTTGTAGAAATTGTACAAAGTTGTCTATCCCCAGTGGGAATGGAACCCACGACCTGTGGCACTCGAGCCCAATGACCAAGCCACTAACTAGGCCAAGGCGTTCAACAATAATAAAAAATTATACACAAAACCATCTCAAATAATGTATTATATGTATAAAAGGAAAGTGTGTATGTATGTCCAGCCTTTTTTCCATAACCATCCACTGGTACACACTCATGGTTGCAGTGGTAGATAGGCCATCGTCTGCACTTGCAAGTAAATGAGTTTGGTTACGGTGGGTGGATGTGGGTGGTGCAAATGTGTGATGGGATACTTCTATCTTATTGTAACACATTGTACGGCTCATATAAACTCGAGATTCTGCTGAATGGCGTTAAGTGCGTTTGTGAGTGACAATATTGAGAACTTTTCTAGAATATTCTAGACATTAAAGAAGTATAATGTTCGTCGAAATTCAGACTGTGATGAGTTAGGACTACGGTGGTGGTGGCAGTGGCAGTTGTAGTAGGGATGGGGGGAGGAGGGTGGAGTGGTGCGGGAGCGGGAGGAAAGGGGGAAGGGGATTAACACTAATTAAATTTCTACTTTATGAAAAATAAACAATAATTCTGTCGTCCATGCGAGCTGAGCCGCGGGGGCACAGCTAGTCTTTAATATTTATCGTTCAGGAACTCGTCAATTGAATTGTAAGACTGAGACATTTCTTTAATTAATTTATAAATACGTTTGCATATCTCATAGGGATTGAATAGAATTTAGTACACATAGATACAGGGACTGAAGAGGTTTACGAAGGAAAGTCTGAGTGGTCGTGTTCCTTACTAACTTTCCAAAACGCGAACCTACCTATTCCGTTCGTGAAATATCCTGCAAATTGTCGTAGCAACTTAATTTCGGTTTCGGCGACAGAATAATAGTCGCATTCGGTCGGACTCTACTGTCTCCTCTAGCTCGTTTGCTAGATATTTTCTCCCCACATAAACATGATAAGCATTATCTTAATGGCGTCGTAATAGCAACAAACGTACAGTAAACTTTATAATAATATCGTTATCGACAAACAAAACACTCCTTTTTTACAGTTTTGTAGTTACAGTTTTATTTATACCTTGCATTGTATTCGGTCGTTTTACGTAATCACTTTGTCTCTTAGTTAATAGCAATTTCGTTGCGATTAAATCTAAATTCAGCCCAAATTTGGATAATAATACGTAGTTATATGCATGAAAATATAAATCTTAATCAAAAACGTTTGTTAGCAGCTGCTAAGGTCGACGTTACAATAAAATTAGAAGTGCATTAAAATATAACATTAATAGCAATAAACACAGTGACACGTTAGTGTGACCAGAATGCCGCAATGGTCGTTAAATTCTACACATATCTCACGCCACACTCGTAACCAAAGGCGAAAATTACTCACTGAATCACAGAACACCGAAGATAAATTAAACACAGAAGTGACAACTGCAATGTCAGCCAAATAACGCTTTGGAGTAAATTTTTAGGATTCCGAAAAAATTGATTCTCATACTGCTTGCGTTCGCGTGCAGGCCCGCGGTAGCGATCAGCTATTTTCCATGTACTTGTTTAGTAAATAAATAAATAAATGGGGACATTTCATACACGGCTACCTGATCCCAAACTGGACAGAGCCTGTAATATGGGTATCAGACAGCTGATATACATACATAGATACATAATATAGTATATAAATAACATCCAGTCACAGTCCAGTCTTGTTTGGAAGTGTTCACACCAAACGCTGCATTCAGATGCAACGATAACTTATCAAAGAGACTTGTATAGATATCAAGGATACAATACTTAACAATCTCTTTGTGGAAATGGCCACTTCAACATTTTGATTTAATATTTTCATTTTCTTTATCTTTCACAAGCGTTGCAAATTCTCCGGTGATTTCAGCCATTATTTTTATAACGCGGATGTGAACGCGACCACGGTGTGAATGCAAATTTAACGCAGCCTGATCGCCACCGCGGACGAAGCTTTTTTGTTGACAGGCATCAGCTAAATCAAAAATTTAATTATTTATTGCACATTTATTAAACATGATGATGATAAGATGATGAAACGAAGTTCTAAAAGTTTCCATACAATGGAGACGTTTCTTGTTAGATACAGAGTACGTCTAGATAATCTATGGCAAACTAAGAGAAGGATGATGATTCTTAGCACTATAGTGAAGATCTCGTTTGCCTGATATCGTAACCGCAAGCATGTACATCATGGCCGTTACTCATCATAAGTGTTGGTTTAGAGTCGCGGTCAGTAAGGTCAGCTAATATAAGTTTTACCAAACTTTCTGTATCTGTGAAACATACAATTTTGTTGATTATTTTCATCTAAGAAAAATATTGAGTGGGTCGATTCTCATGCACGTCTGTTTTACAATGACAAGTTGCACTGGTATTCCTATTACATGTTATTATAAAATAAAATACATATATTGTAATCAAAAGGGCATTTCTTCTGATTTTCATCAATTACATTACAATGGTATTATAAATCTTTAAATAAATTTCACTCGTCATTTCATTATGTGGCTATTATATTAATTAAGTCATGCGTTATACGAAGTCAAATAGATATTGGGCCCGATTCTGAAGGCACACATTTAAAATTTGACAGCGCTAAAATTAATTTTCGTCTTTATCTTCATAATACTGTGTGACAAGGATAGCAACAGTTTTAGTGATGTCAAATTTTAACTTTGTGCCTTCAGAATCGAGCTCATTATAAAGCTAATTTTTGGTTTCAAAAAATAACCGTCATTATAGAAAATTTAAATTCGGCTCAGGAGACGTTGTTCAGGTTGAATAAAAGTTATTGTTTAAGATTTCGGGAGATTTCATGTTGTACGATTATATAACTGTTCAGATGCTAATGACATGTCTACATTAATTTACAACTGTTTCAAATCTAAGACGACTCTGCTAACGGCGGGTGGTCTCCCCCGGCAAAAGTTTTTGGCCTGGTTATTAAATCTATAGGTCTCCTGTTAAATAAAGTTATGTTAACAAGCCCTGATATTTATTACGAAACAAACACAATAAATCCAGTTTGAAACATTAATAACAATCGTTTGGATGTTTTTGTTTTATTTTTAAAACTTATGTTGAAAGATGTATTACTAAATTTGAATAATATCGTTTGTAATATATTGCCCGCTGTAGGGTTAATGACGGTTCGATCAGAGCCAGTTTATTGACTAAGGAATTTGATTGGAGGATAATTTTACGCTCTTGGGCCGGTTACGTACTATCTCCATGGCAGTTGCGACCAGATGTGTTCAGAATCAGATAGGTTGAAGAAGTACCAATTATAACAGGACTGTAGTAGCCAGTCATTCATTAATGATAGATTACATCCAGAATTATTAGTAGGTATAGTAACTTGTAAATTTTTTGTTTTAGAATATTTGGATCCGGTACAATAAATGTCAGCTTTCTGATTAAAAAATATATGTACTTACCTAAAATTCGCCGCTGGCATGGCAAACAAGCGTATCTCAGTTTTTGCAAAACCCAATTAAACGCCCTGTGAAAAATTCCAACAGTCGGATATTGTATATGGCATCTGTCAAAACAATAAATAGGATCCCTAACCCTTTGAACTGCAAAGGCAAATTTTTTCAAACCGATCCACTTAACGGATGTTTAAACAAAAAATCTATTCACCAAAATTCGCAGAACCAATATACATTAGCGCCGCATATCACCGCAAAAAAGGTTTTAAGTAAACACAATGGTTTCTGCCTGAACCCGAATCAAACCGCAACACTATATTGAATTAGTAATAGGCATGACTAATAACGCGTGAAATACAGATTCCTGTGGCCGCGATATCGGAACGAAATCTATGAGAAGGTGTCTAACGTCTTGTAGTTTGTAAGGTGTGCCAAACATATCAATAAAATAAGGACAAGAAGCAAAAATATAAGCGGACTGATAGTTGTCGATGTGAGTCAGTGAGTCTACCGTTTTGTACAATATCTGAATTGAATCCGTTCTTTGTTGAACATCTTCAATTCAAATTAAGTACTTTTTATTGCACGATAAATACACAGATACAATACTAAATTAGCTTACACATATACATCTATGCGGTCTGATCGCTATAAGAGATTTGGGTAGAGGATAAGAATAGCAGAAAAAGGAAGGTTGTGCCTAGGGTAGGAGTATAGTTTATATCAGTAAAGTCAAATATACATACATAAATATATACATACAATAACGTATTGCACAATTTGATTGATCACGACTAAGTTCTAAAACAAAGGAAATAGGGAAGTGAGATCAGTCAGCAAGAAAATATTACTTGACTTGCCGTTTGAACTACTTCCTTAAAGAAATAATATGTTTATCTATCTAATATTGGATGTCACTCCATGTCTTCTTAATCTGCTGTTTCATCGTATGCCAACACTTTGACTTGACCGGGATCTCCAGCGAAGAATTCTTCTACTCCATCTTCTTTCGTTTGCATATTGTCAGACATAGGTCTTCTGAATGCGCGGCAAGACCCTTCAATCTGCAAACAATGTGAAAACATGAGGTCCATTAGTATCATTATCAAAGTCTTGACAAATGAAACAAAAGAAATCATAGACCACGAAAGTAGAAACGGCCACTAGTGCCGCCATCTATGTGGTATACGCTACACTGCGTGCATACGTAACGGACCAAAGGTTTAATGGGTAAACACCTTCCGGACGCCAAGCTCTGTCAAGAGAGCTTTCTTATAGGAGCAAAGCTTATCTCTAATCTAATAAGGAATTTATAAATAAGAAGAGTCTTTGTAAGTGTGTATATTGTGATGTGAGAAAAATCTTGCATTTATTCAATGATAATATTGTTTTCAATACAGTAATAGGTAGGTTTTTAAACTTTACAAGTCATTTAAAATGAGGAGAGACAAATTAAACTTGCATTGTATGTATCCTAGCGTTATATGCAACTGTTTACTACGAAATATTTACAATATAACATACTATATTTTAAGCTTTCCAAAGAAAGATAGCTAAACGTAATTGTAACGTTTATGTAATAGATATATCAGTATTACACCTAGATTTTATGTTGGTATAGATTACAGATGGTATTTTATTATCAGTTATCCACTTTACCATCTTTAATTATTAGTTTTAATTTTTGTGAGTCCGTAAATGCATGATTTTGTAAAGCTGAAATATGTATACACATTTTTCATAATATATTGTGTATTTTTTCTATACTGACTACAAAAACGGCTTAATAGCCACATTTATATTAGCCTTAACAATACAAGTACGTGAGAAGTGTGTAAAGTTAGAATTAAATTAAGTTAAACAGCTCCAAAGTGACCTAAAGAATAATTTAGCGAGGGCTCTCCGCTGCTAATGAAGAATAGTGCCCTCTAGACAGCTGTTTGTACTAAACTTGCTCCATTAAGATATTACAACCTTGAGCTTTATCCGGGAAATGCGTCCCTACATATTAAAGTGCGCTTTTGTCCGTCCGTTCATAGGACAATAGCACCGGGATTCAAATTAAAGGTAATATTTACATGAATAATTAAGTAATAAATAAATAAATAAATATTACATAGCATATACATATACTTACACTAAGATACGATAATTCACAAATATAACATCCAGACCGGGACCAACTTGTACAAAGTTGTCTGTCCCCAGTGCGAATCGAAAACCCACAACCTCTGGGGCTAGAGTCCAACGACCAAGCCAAGCCTACTAGGCCAACGAAGCGGTCTCTAACTTTCAATTGACTGTTCACTTAGAAATAGTTTAAGATACTTAATCTAATAAGGTTGGAATGTTTAAATATTGTACTTACCCTACCTGTGTATATAATGGCCCTTTATTTCAATATGTTCAACTTTCTGTTCACGACTCGAATGGAAAAAAAAAATTACAACAAAAGGTAAAAACATAGAAAAAAATTTAACATCTGAAACTAACCATGTTCATGGCTAAGGGCCAGTTAGTTGCCAACATGATTCTGAATTCTCCTTTGTGCTGTTTTATTATAAGCTTACTGATTATTATCCATGGGATAGAATCCTGTGGAAAAGTTGATTAATTAGTCCTGCGATAAAGAAAGTGGAGAGCAGTGAATACGCGGGATCAGCTAGTATGATATGAAGAATATAGCACAGAAAAATACTGCTTTTTAAATTAATAAGTTGAACTAGCCTCTGTTGTGTTTTTATGTGCATTAAATTTTATTATTATTGCTATCATTAAGGAAGCTATTAACTTACATATTAGAGAGGTAGATAGGTTCTATTATATATTATATTATTATACATTCGAAATGAAACCTTATTTACTTATTCTACACAAGCAGATCTGGATTTGACAATAGGCCGTATAGGCCTCGGCCTAGGGGCGGCAGATTTCCGAGGGTAGTAGGTTGACTAAGATAGGCAGAAGGGAGGGGCGGCACTAAGTCATGTGGCCCATATTTTAGAAAAGTATAAATACCTCACTGTGCACACGACTGAGGGGAGTTGGGCCAACATTTTGTAGAAGTGAAAAAATAATGGGTAAGAGGAGTGAAAAAGAAGTGACTCATAAATTAATTTTTATTTTAAACTTTTAGGAATATCGTAAATAAGACTTAATATGTAAACGGCAAAGCCAGACACAACAAATCATAAACTAGATTTATGCCATGTAATTTTTTATAGACATTTGATACTGAGGTATAAATTACTAATCTGATAACACGTAAAATCCATTAGTCCGATAAGGACATAAGAGTTATAAAAAATACTAATATAGAAATACCAGTTACCAAGACAATAACATTTAATTAGTAAAACATTAAAGAAATATTAAGATATAAGTATACATTAGGTACCTATACATCCAACGCACATAAGTCAAGGGTTTTGTCAATATACTTATAAGTCTAAGACGAATTTATACATTGTAGAATTTATAAGACTAAAACTTTCTAAAAGTTTATTCAAATTTCTGTTTTTAAATCTTCCCAGAATAAAATAGATGACAAAATTATGTCAATTTTTATTTTATGTAATGCAGTTCATATATACTAGGAATCTTTGGCAATAAGGACACACCTTTATAAATTTTAAGGATCTCTAAAAAGGAGAAACTAGTTTCATATATCTATAAATATGTTCGTAATCTAATCTAAAAAATCTGCATATAAATTTATAATTATGTAAATTTAATGCTAAACATTTGTATATGTATACATACTTTTATTCGTCAGGTTACGTTGGTAGCTAGAGAACATTGTAGAGTCGCAAATAAATCATCAATATAAATATTTCATAAAACAAGTTAGTAATATTTAAAACTCAATTAATATGTCGAAACAAACAATTCTACAACGGTTATCATAACAAACATCGTAAATTCTGTAAGACAGAGGTGACCAACACACAGACTGTAATTACGGGGTCCTCAATGTGACTGTTAACTGTGCTTATTAGTTAGTACGTACTAGTAGGTAGTAATTACAATATTGAGTATACTATTATGTAGGCGACAAATCTCCAGAACCATCAAAGGTGTGAGCAAAATTTTAGCTCAATAAGTTGGGGGAAATAGTCTAAAATTCAGTTGCAAGATTTGACCCAAACATATCAACAGGTGAAATAAAAGCTTGTAAAATGGCCTAAATAATTCATATTTAATTATCATACATAAACTACTGTATCACATAGTTTCATAGTATGTATTATGTTTTTAGTCTTTAAGTATATTCAAATTGTTTTATATTTCAATGCATTAAGAGCTAAAAATTACTACAAGCTCAGGCCCCTGGCCAAAAAAGGTGGGCCAGCTCTGTGTTATGTTATCTGTAATAAAGAGACGATGCCGCTTGCTCAATAAATCAGTAGACTTATCTGTTCTGATAGAAAATAATTAGAAGTAACTTAATTATTCTGGTTTGGTCTCTTCATACGTTAAATGAATACGTAGGTGCCTATTTACGTTATCTCAAAGATTTCGAAAGTTAGATTTTATAAAAGCTGTTTTCGTTAAATTTGTGGAGTTCCGTTTTTATTTGAATTATTGTCGTATTTATGATTGTGTAATTAATTACTAAACTTAAGTTCAATGAGTTTGTGTTGTGGTCGTTATATCCCAGTTAACAACTTCAAAAGGAAAATAATGTCAATTAAGTTGAAATCTGTACACCCTTTGATGATTTATTATAGATTATACAAAATACATATCATTTATCAATTAATATTAAAACCCTTTTCTAACCACTCTAACGTCTTTAGACCATGTCTTTGTAAATCTTCTCAAGTTCCTTCTCACATAAGCAATCTTGTTTATACCCCCTAATCCCATCCATTCAGTAGTGTAACAGGAAGCTTAGGGTTCTAATTTAGTCCACCCACTGTCCACTCGGTCCCCTGTGTCCTCTTGATCATTCTCGGATTCAGTGTCCTGTTTCAAAGGGCCCTTTTGGAGCATACGGTTCGGAAGTCCTACGTAAAATACTTGTTCAACACGTGTTTCGGAATTTCGAAAATTTCCTCGTATACTTTGCAAAGATATAACAAAAGATTCGCTGAACTATCCGAATTGGATAAGAACATCACCTACATAAAATCCAGATAATGATAAACTTGTATACCAGTACAAGCCTTAGAAAGCTGAGTATCTCCAATAGGATGATCACACGATTTTTGGAGGTAGACACTAATGAGGTGGTCAAACTGATGAAATAGTAGTAAATAATATGATGTCTTCTTGATGTCAGCTAACAATTTAACTATACAATCCTAAGTTGTGTGAGCTAATTGTATTTAGTATCATTCAAAATCTGTTTATTAGTTAAGCAACATATTCTATAAAAATATTTTAAAAAGAGGGTAAGTAGTTTTTTAAGTAATATACATAGTAAAATTGCACATAATCTCAATCAATGCTTCTAATGCTTCTGTAAATATATAAAATGGACATGTAAAAAAACTATCTAATCTGAAAACTTAGCTTTGTTTCTTACGATTATTGTTGTAAGAAAGAAAAAAAACGCATATAATAAACTTTTTAACGAGTGACGGCTCCGGTTGCAAATTCAATTTCCTTTTGCAGCCGTCCTCGCGCATACCTACGTGTTTATACTTCAAGCATATTTCTAAAATAACGATGACTTATATTTTATAATCTCATCAATATTATAAAATTGAAAATGCGTGCAGTCTTAATTTTGTTTGGAGCAAAAATAATCTTTACAACTTGATTCGCTGTAAAAGTTATAGTTTAGTGCTGGGTATATACAGAGCATTGAACATATCTAGTAACAATCTGGAACTTGTCTAGTAAGAAATATCAAACAAATGACTGATACAAAAGACAAACTACATATTATCGCATACGAAAGCAGAAATATAATTAACTGACTTCAATTTCTGTCCACAAAAAGGAACAAGAACCCAAAGACAGTTCAAAGCACATGCAAAGTGCAGTAGTTGTACCTATTTAATTGAATTGAGTAAAGTAGTAGATTAACCGAGGAAATGGCAAATGAATTCTGAGACTTTGTCAGTAGGCACATATCCTGTTTCCCTCTCAGTCACCGGGCAAACTTATCACTCTCTAAATAAATACAAACACGGGCTAACGAAGTGCCGAAGGAAAGTTAAAAGCGTCTTGTAGGGAAGGAGTTTGGTTCCTACTAATGGTTTTACTGTGGACGCTTATTATGAGAAAGGTATTCTGTAGTGAGTTAATATGCATTTCATGTAACGCTATTATTACTCTTTGCTTCGACTTCTATTACTTTTACCTCTTCATCATCAGCCGAAATACGTCCACTGCTGAACCAACCTCCCCAATAGAATGCCACTTTTGGTGGATTGGGGGATTTTCCATACAATCACCACGCTTATATATAGCTGCTTTGATGACACCCACGGTAAGATTGGAGGTGGCTCTTTTCTAAGCCGGAAACCACACGGCACATTTACACCTGTATTCACAACTAAATCGAAGCAATCTAGTTCGAGGTATCAGTCTTTGTCGGTGATATTCATAAAGGTAAAAATTCCGACTGCTTTTAATGGTTTACAATATTAATAAATATAACTAAGATTACATATTGAATGTCGATATTGGTTCCAGCCAATTCATGAACGCCATCAACTTCTTCTTCATCTTATTTTGAGGGAACACAGCTGGCAGTTTGAAGATGATAACATTCGAAATTGAAAATGACATCATAACTGAAAGAAGAAGCCAATGGTAGGGGCACTGAATTTATTAATGTTAACGAACCTCTCGCCACTCCTTTAAATCATATCTGACCAAGCGGTTAAAAATGCGACTTAAAGCGACAAGCGGGTGCCATCTCAATTTATTAGCTCATTTTAGTTTTAATTTTCTGATAGTTATTTACGTCATCTTAGATTTTTTATATTGATGTAAACCAATTTCACCATGTAAACCAATGTAAGAATAATTTTACAAATTTACTTAAAAATTGACGATTTTATATGTTGACTATATTTCCAAGTAATGAATAAGTACGATCTCTGACTGGAATCAAAAAGCTCAAATAAATGAACTAAACTTTCATAACATAAATCTAACATAGTCTAGTAGATTAAAAATAGTTTGAACTAAATCAGTTTAAAGATCACAAGTCGTAAAAAGACTTAAAAGTTATTTGTTGCATTAAAAGAAGAGATGAAGTATTTATTGTTTATCTGAAAGCTTGCTGTAACTACTCGTAAAACAGTGACGAAACATCTATTTCGGATTGGTATTTTTAGTTTCACATTACTTTGTAAGAAGTGCATTCGTTTGACCGAAATCATTAGTGTTGGTTGTCATGTATTTATTAATGACAATTTTACTTCCGATGAAATGTTTATAGTAGCTTAGTTAACATTTTTGGATCATGATTGAGTGCGTCATTTGTTTTATGACATCATCATCTTCTTTCAGGAGAAGTTTTGTTAGTTTTTAGGCCAGTCATGTATTCGAAGCAATGACGTGTCTTTAATCGACTACGGCTTGAGTTTCATTGTTAGAAGAGTGACAGGACTAACAAGACTTGACTTCGCACGCTGATTGTAACCAAGAATCTTGAGGTCAAATGAATTGACATCAACTTACTCTTTCATTCCTTACGACAAGACTATGTGTTATCTTGCTTCAACTTTCGTTAAAATAGTTTATGAGATTGCAGACAGCTTACATAAGCTTTCAACGTGGATTTGATTTACGAGTGTAACAATTTTCAGTTGTATTTTCGTTCGCTCATCTGTTTGGCCAAGAGCGTCATACCCAATAACGTTAAAGCTGATGCATACCATACGATCTTCTTTTCAACTTCAAAGTGTTATGTTAACAATTACTATTGTTGTTCAGCCTTGGCCTGATTTTAAACCTATTGGAATTTCTCAATTCTATTTATTTACATTAGATTTAAGAGATGATCTTGTCAAAATAGTATCACCACTCGACATTTTGGCTTCGCTTTTGTCATGTTCGTTAATAGTCCGTTTGATACTTGTCACGATTTCTTCTTCGATAGTTGAATTTATTTCAAAACGGTCATCAGCATAACACGTCGTGTCTGAGATTGACTACCGAAACCCATGATTTATTAAACCTTGGCATAGTTTAGGAATTAACCGATCGGTATTGTATGTAACAATGTCGTAAATATCTAGGGTGACATTGGAAATATATTATGTTTAATATGTTATAGGAGACATTTTAATTAATAACAACTCGTTTAAATAACATCGAAAGGATATTTTGAATACGTCTTATCTGTGTGTTGACTGCATTTTGCTCATTTATGTCGACCGTCTCATGGCATAGTGGTTTGGATATCTACCTTGAACGTTGGTTGTTTTTATTCGCACCGCATATGCACAATGCTTGTGATGAAACCTGACTCGATAAAATATCGGTCACAGGTTCAAGTCCTGGTAGCGTGGGAATTTTCTATCTTACTTGTCAGTCCTGGTATGGGTGTAGTATTTATGTATTGCGATTTCTTTGTTTGATTTTCACACTCAGCTTATTACTATACATGGAATTCTAGTTGGAATGAGATAAGTGTATGTCTTAGAACACAACCATTCGAGATCTTTCTGAGCATGAAATTATTGAAACGATGCATTTGTTTCGGTGATCTCAGCAAAGATATACCTAAAACTACACTACTAACAGCTTGTCTGGCTGATGGAGAGCTAAGATTTGTACCTATATTATATTTCAAATGAAATGACATACAAAAACTAACGCTATTTTCGTCTCGAAAACAAAATATTTATGAAGATGAAAGGGATACAACCATCAAATACAAATTTGTATTACCACGTCAAGTTTGCAGTATACGTGTCGGAACAACGTCTATTGTTTATTTTCATTCTGAATCGCAAATGCGTTGGTTTTTGTATGCGATTTGTGCTGAAACAGATGTTAGCCATTAGTGATTTAGTATTAGTATCCACACTTGAGATACTTGAGTTTTGTGATAACGGGTAATTTAGTGAATTCGAGTTAGGTACCTTGGTATCGACCAGAAACCTCTTAGGTAAAACAAAGGTTATCTACGTTCTTAAATACTATGTGTATAATTTTGATGACAGGTATAAAACCTGATATCTCCTCCTTAACGTTTCTAGTTAACTAACTAATTAATGTTGCGGCATTATAAAGGAGCCGGTATTTTGGACTGCCGGGGAGACAGCAAAACCTGTGAATGTCGTAATACCCTAGACGGAACCGGTACACCGTAAACTTAATCATAGGAATCGTAAAATTAATAGTCTCATTTATACGTAATAAAAGCAACTATAAAATTTCAATGCGCTGTCTCACGCACGGCTTTGACTCAATGAGCCTTAAATCGGCTACAATTGAGCTCATAGTTCAGATGTGACCGTGAAGAATCGGTCAAATTGAATACTACAAAAAGAACTAAATGATTTGAATTTAAATTTATTTGTAGAGACATATGTACATGGTATATCATTTTCAACCGACTTCAAAAAAGGAGGAGGTTCTCAATTCGACGGTATGTTTTTTTTTTTTTTTGTATGTTTGTTACGCGATTACTCCGCCAATTCTGAATGGATTTTGATGGTTCATATTTTGTATGGTAGGTCATACTTCAGAGGTGGTCCCATATAAATTTTATCGAAATTCATTTAGCGCTTTTTGAAAAATCAACAAAGACACAAATATAGTCTTAGTATATACCTACATAGACGACATGCTAGTTTGGTGTTCCCTTCAGAAAAGGATGAAGCATTAAAACTATGGATCCATCATATTAAGTTGAAAGTAAAAAGTGTAATCGACTCCTTCACATATTTAATAATGGGCATTCTACAAAAGAGATAGGTATATTGAATCTGTATTGTGTAAATAGTAGAATGTCAACAAATTATGGACATATTTGTTTAAATCAACTTACCGATGAAAAGATAATTTGTAATTGTTTTCCGTTAAGACACCAATTCGGCTTCGACAGCCCACAGCAGCACATGCCATAGTTATTATAAAAGCAGGTTACACAGAACATAATAACTAACGAATTAATCACGAAATTTACGAAAACCTAACGCAACCAAAATGGTATTCAGCTGTATACCAAAAGCTTTCAGACGTCAAAACTGGTGGCCCGCCGACTTTTAAGATGACGCGCGTGCCAATTGTTATCTCTTTTTTTCTCAGTAAATGCTGCCATATATATGACAAGTATGAAGTATTTATTTCAGGTTTCAACTTATAATGAGTCATCCATGGTTTTAATGCTTGATCCTTGCATTAAACAAAAGTTGTGATGAGGAATTTCAATATTTTTTTAACTGTCATTAGCTAAGAACAAAGAAGATTGTATGCATTTGTAAGGAGCCTTCATAATAGTTATACATTAATATCTGTTCTTAAAGAAAACTACCTATTTGTTGAAAAGATTACACAAGCGTGTCATTTTTGTTAAAGGTTTCTCATTGTGGGATCGATTTAAAAACTTGCCGCATAGCAACTAACCGAGTCGATCTGGATTCATATAAATGCTCGTGTTGCAAGCCAAGACGAAGAAAACATTACTCTTCGGTTTCGATTGATAAACGTTGTGAATCAAACTGAGTCGTTGAGCATGACTTTCTGGACTTTCATTAAGCCTTGATAAGTTCGTGTGTCTGAGAAAGTCTATAGGCCCGCTGCTCAAAACTCTCATTTGAAATATTTATAGCATTTCTTTCCCTACTTTTCTTTAAACAATCTTTCTTCTCGTCACTACTGTCTTCCTAACGGCGCTGTCTCATTTGAACAGCGCGTTTTAAATAAACAAAATACACTTACTACCCACTAAAAAGTAAAAAATAAAATTATTTTTTAGAAAAAAACAAAACCGACTTCAAGGCTATACCTACACGTACAAACTTAAACTAAAAAGTAGAAAATAATATTTTAATTACTTCAAAGCGAAGAGAATTAAAGGACAATCAACGAAATTATTGATACTTATATACCTATTTACAATTTATAATAAGTTATTTTTGGAGTCGGTGCCAGCTAAAGCAAAAATAAGCTTAATGGATACCTCACTTCACTCAGGCATATCATATTGTTGCTTAAATTGTTAATTAAACTGTCCTTCTTGGCTGGCACCGACTCCAGAAATAACTTATTATAAATTGTAAATAGGTATATAAGTATCAATAATTTCGTTGATTGTCCTTTAATTCTCTTCGCTTTGAAGTAATTAAAATATTATTTTCTACTTTTTAGTTTAAGTTTGTACGTGTAGGTGTAGCCTTGAAGTCGGTTTTGTTTTTTTCTAAAAAATAATTTTTACTATCCACGGTAGATGTAATGTGTATTACATGTCCCGTAGAAAGTAAAAAGTGTTGATTACCTAACCTAACTCTATCTGTCTTCTAAAGTGTTCCCTTCTTCATTATCATTAGCTTGTTGATGTCTGTTAATTAGGCCTTTAGTTATTAATTTTTATCAAACTATTTTTAGCTTATTTTTTTGGTACTTTTGGTCTATCTGGCATTTGAACGAGTTTTATACTACAATAGCTGTTGCCCGCGACTTCGTCCGCGTGGACAACTTAACATCACAAATTATTATGTATTTCTCGTAGGAATGGGCCGTTATTTCAGGATAAAAACTATCCTATATCCTATTCCAGGACCTAACCTATATGTGTGCTAAGTTTCATCACAATCTGTCCAGTGGTTGAAGCGTGATTGAGTAACAAACATCCAAATATCCAAAATTTATTTATTTATTTAATAGTTTATTGTACAAACAATATACAAAGAACAACACAAAGAAAAGAAAATTATACAAAAGGACTTAAACTTTCGCATTTATAATATTAGTAGGATAGGATTTAATAATTCGAATTGCAGAATTCTACTATATCCATTTTAAAGAATTTTTGGGCTGCAGGCAGCTTACCAAACATACTGTTGGTCATTATGAGAACTAGTGGATGCTTCCCTTGAGCCTCGTCCGTCGATTAGCTAAATATGGGTACGTTAGCAAATAAGACATTTGGAGCAAACAATTTTTGCAAACAGCTAATGGTGCTGGTTTTCATTGGTGGGGTTTAAAATTCCTGCTTATATTTTTTAAATTTATTAAATGGATTACTATGACCGTGAGAGTTATTGGAACGTAAATCGTCATAATATTAGTATGGCGACTACCTTAGTCTAGAATTGAAATTGATGTAAATTCTTATTCATCATCATCATCATATCAGCCTTTAGACGTCCAGTGCTGGAAATAGGCCACCACACCATGTCCTCCGCCCTCCGCATCCAGCCGCTTCCGGTCGCCTTCTTTTTAACTTCTTCAAAAATTCCACTTGATGATGAGCGATCATCTGTAACCTTTAGACTGGTGCTTGGAACAACCTAATGACTAGAAGTACGTTTCACACTGCATCTCCTAGAATTTGAAATGGAACACAGTATTTATTAATACATTGATCGCGAACAGATTTAATTACTTAAAACCTCGGGCGCACCAGCCTGTCCTTACACGATTGTGTGTTTGCGTACGTTATTCTAGGACTACTACACCCAGCGCTCGAACTTAGGCTCGAACGAAGAGAGGGACAACGTTATACGTTAATAACATAAGTGCTTCTCTTTCTAATTTATAGCGTCGATCTCTCGGCATCGGTCGATAGCGCTGGCGTAGTAACTTTGTACCGGCGGGCGGTGCGGGGCGAACGAAACGGCGCGGCGGCAGCCCGGCATACTACCAGCCGCTGGCCGTTGACGTGCGACGTACTTAGTAATATTTAGTAGTCTCCGCACTGACGTTCAGTAGTCACAACTACAACTGAGATACTTAAATTTAATTAACATTCCCTTTACAAAATCAAGCAACTTTCCATAAGATCTCACAGAGAAGCGTCATCGGCAGGAGCTGAGCGCGTGGCTGGCAACCGCGCTGGTGACCTCGTCTCATCGACAGTAACCGCAGAGTTACGCGCTCGAGCGCCTTGTAATGAGACGAACGATGTAGTTAGGACGTCTGGGATGTGTGCATGATTTGCGTTAAAGTGGGATTATCCTAATCTGTAAATAAATACTTTAAGTATTTTAAGTGACTAGTTTTTCTTACATATTTTAAATTTAATATAGAGAGTATGGTCTAGGATAATAAAATCAATAACAAGTATTAATGTTTGTTCTTGGCTTCAATAAAACTTATAAAAAAAGTTGTCAGTGATGTAAAGACGAGTGGGTGTAGATTTTATTATCATAATGCTCTACAATCAAATATGAATTAATAGTAAATTAAAATAAAATAAAAATAATCATCGCAATGAATGTTTTGGTGTACAATAAAGAATATTTGAATTGAATTGAATGAATAAAAATGATCATTAATATAACTGACAACAAAATTTAGTATTAAAAGCTCGTTACAACTATAAAAAAATTAGGTACTTGACAAGGCAGTTATGCAGTCTCTTTTATAAGGTAAACTTGGAACTAGTGGTCTTAACGGGAAGTCGGTTGTAGGTACACCGCAGAGCTCATAACCTGGATTATCATAGTTTACTGGGGTGTGGGCGACAAATCGAAGTATATTATATATATTTTGCCTCAAACCCTAGGAGTCCGGAATGTACAGCCGTGAGTTGATCATAAGGTTTGTAGTACAATGACCACTTACTTATTTTGTATGGTTAAAAATTACGATAGTTGTTAACAACAAAACATATAAATAATATGTGCATTAGATAGTAATCGTCGTTAAAAATATACCATTATTACTTTTACACGCTGTATAGTATGTATTGAGTCCTATTTTCGACGTCAATCATGGTCATACTGACCAATGGGCGCAGGAAAACGGTTGAACATCAAAAACATAGACCGCAAATGAGTTTCTGAATCAACTTCGAAGGGTAAGTTTTCTTTATACAATGATTATCGCAAATTGCTACTAACGGATGCTTACGCTCTGCTTTTTGCGGGAGCATTTATCATTGAAATTGCGAAATGTTATTCTGTTACTCGTCCCGGAATGAGAAGTGTGAAATTCTAGTTGATAATTTGCCAAACAGCCAATGATGAATGTGTAAAGTGTTGTTCTATTTTCTGGGTCGTTAAAATTTTATTAGTTGACGCTGGAGTGTCTGTCTATATAAATATTTCTCGTATCACATTGTACAACATCTTCCTTGAGCCGTTTTGTAGCGTCCTCACTCTTCCAAAATAAAATAAAATCATCTCTTTACAGAGATATACCATCTCAATATCACTTATCTTTCTTTTTATTCTTTAACCCAATGGAAATGCTCTGAATAAAGCAGATAAAGAATTTCCATTACAATTTTAATCTACGATCTTTCTTCAACTGTTTCTATACACCGATTGTTTTAGATGTTAGCCTGTGTATCGAATGTCAGCAGCAGACATACACTAAAACCAGAGTAAGGATTTTTTTAAATCTTTATTTTTAAGAGCTCAGTCGCTTTAGCGACTACGTCGCTTTGTTGGTGACAACATAAATAACAGAAAAAAATCTACATGACTAATGCCTTAAAGATTTCTTCTGTTAATTCCAATCTTAATAACTAATCTATAAAGTGCCTTGGCAGCATCTGATAGTGGAAAAGCCAAGGCACTGTTATATTGACCCACGTTCCATAAATCTAAATTATTGTATATAATGTATTCTAAAAGACTCATTCCGGACACACTCCATCAAAATATGATTTGTTAACTACTATTGTAGTTTAACTAATTTTTTATTATAAAAATAAACAATCGATCTAAAAACAACACTAACTCCTATAAATTCTAGAAATTCCCTTAACGTGAAAATATTATTCATGGGTCGACGACACCAACAAGTCATGTTCGATCTTTGAGTTGAGTATCGTAACCCGATAAGTTTATAGCTCTCGTAGGTTTGCTCATGTGAGCTGACGGCTTAAACGGTAGCGATGGGGATCGGGTGACAGTAGCGCCCCCTGTCGGCCGTGACATCTTCGCTTTGTTTTCTTAACACCAACGTCGTATCGACCAGAATTTTAGAAACTGTTTCTTATTTTTGAAGTCATTAAATTAAGAATTTTATGTATAGTAGGCTATTGTATTTTATTTCTTTATTTAACAATTTATTGCACACACAAAGAAACATATAAAACAATAAAAGTAAGGAAAAAAATAACATGTACAAATGGTAATGCTTATCTCTTTATCTTAAGTGTGAATGGAAATAAATCTCATAAGTGCATATTTATAACAAAATATATGCTGTACGTACTTCCATATTGTTGCATTAACGTAGTATGTCGTGTGAAATGTAAGAGAGTAATATCGTGATCATGGTTCTAACCCACCCATTTGCGAATTATCTCAGATACAAGGCTTCTCAGAATTTGCAACAATGTTTCAAGTTTACAACCCACCTATCATTATTACAGTTTAATGTTTCGAAATCCACTACGACAAACACCAAGAATCCACCATGCCGCATGTAAATCACTACCCACCCGTTATCTTAGCAATCAACAGTTTAAAATAGAGGCTTGCGTTGCGACCGCAAGCTCGATTTGCCCCCGCTTCCTCCACTTAATGACGTCATAAAAAGTAAAACCCGCTTAGACCCCTCACCAGTCAGAAAAACTGAGCATTTCTCTCCTTGCGAACGCAGTGACGCGGCAAATTACAATTGTCTGCATTTTCATAAAAAAATAATGCTTTCCTCTATGAAATTGTCAGTCTGAGATGTCGGTAAAATACTCTCAAATATGTAATTAAATATTTAAAAGGGTTCATCAAAGTGAGACGTTATTAAAATTTTATGTTTCATTGTTTGTTGGATAAGTTGATGCTACTTAGTACTTACACAAAAATTACTGTAACAATAAAAAAAATCATTATCGATTTTTAAAATAATATTTTGTGAAAAAAGTAAAATGAACAATTAAAGGGTCATTAAAGTTATATACAAATGGATGAGGACGACAGCTAGCCGATTACTTTTTTGATCAAATAAATTGGAAGATCATCATCAGACTGCAAGAGTCCACTGCTGGACATAGGTATCTCCCAGGGCCCTCACTGCACCCGATCCTCGGTTCCTCTCATCCAATCACTGCCGTAAGGCGTCGGCCTTACGTAGGTACTATCTAGCTAGGGGGCATACCACACATTAGATCGTGGAATAATTTTTTTTATAATAAAACCGATATCTGTAAACACCACCAGTAAAAGTTTATTCTAACTAATTTTGATAGGTACTGGGAAAATATTTGCTTTCTTTTTCATGCCTCTACAACTCAAAGTGGTTGCATGATAGTTTGAAAGCATACAGAGTCAGATACTATGAACTAAAAATAAAATTCATATCCGTGGGCAAAACCGCGGCAGAAGCTAGTTAGGTTAAACGTAGGTATTATAATTCAAATAAGCATGAAAATTAAAAAGTATTTCACTCGTTCGCTTGCAGGAGACACTGATCATTATTTATAGCATATTGAGCAGAATAAGGGAAAACAAAATTCGGATTCTGTAAGCTTTTCGAAATGATTTCCGTAATAGGTTCTTATATTAAAATTAAAATGGTATAAGATGATTTTTATCACCTATCATTGACGTTGAGTGAATTAGATTCACATAAGACGATCTTATTGATCAATAAATGTTATAATATTTTAATATCTGATTGATTTATTATTAGTTACCGTTTTTAAATTAGTTTGTAAGTTGTGATTCGTTATGTATGATGAACTTGAAATCTTAAATTTCTATACCACTGAGGCTGTAAGTATCTACTATTAATTTTATTAAGATACTTAAACGCTACTTAACGCTTAAAGTCATTTTGTGTAATATACTATACACCCGACTTTGAAAAATTCTCACACATTCGTAGCGCGTTTTTCAACTTGACTTTTGTAACGGTTCACGATTCTGACCGTTCCTTCACCTGTCAAAAACTAAAAATGACAGTTGTCTTTGGTAATTTCAAACAGTCTGTGAAATAACGACATCATGGTGCGTCCGCCAGTTTTTGCTAAGTTTTTAAATAATTTTAATATTTTTAACAGTAATTATGTATATCTGATTATTAACATGTGTTGCCAAATGTGTAGGCTAATGCCTTATTATATAACTAATGGTCTGGATGCGATAATTCACACATTTACCTGGCGATCCATCTTCTCTGCGTACCCCTCTGGGACCAAGGCGTGAGCGTTACGTATGTATGTATGTAAACGCTACTATACTACAATTTCAATACAATAAGTTAAACACAGTACCTGTTTTCTATAGTATTTCATAGAATAATAATCAGACAGTTACCTTTATCAATTTTTCTCAATAATTTTCGTCATTGTTCCGTGTCGAAGTCCTCTAATAGAAGGAACTTTTAGACTCCGAAACAAAAGGGGTCTTTGATTCCTTTCCGGATGTTGCATTTGTCATATGATATGAAGGAGAATGATGTGCGTTATCTTAGCGATGCCACAACAATACGAAATTTTATAATTACAGCTTTACCATAATGACAATTATAAAGTTTATCATTTTTATGATTTTAACAGATCGAAATGATATAATCCTGAAATTTTGTGTTGACAATTTCTTCCAAAGACAACCTTATCTCTCAAAATATAAGATTAGAACAAGGTATTGCCAAAGTAACGTTCACATACTACGCACACTCCCCTACTAGTAGACAATTCGTTCCAGCCAAGCATAACGAACGCGCGACCGTCGCTTTCAAGTCCGAGCCACGCGTGCTTTGAGCTTGCATTTGGATTATCTAGCCTGCCAACATAACTACTACAGTTCTCAAACAAAATAATAAACCAAATGCGCATATAGAAATATTAACTAAAACTGTTATAATAAGTTTGTAGAGCCTGACACTACCGAATATTATGCGCAGCGCAGAATTAGTCGGAGATGATGTACAGATTTATGATTGCAGTATGATTTGGTTCTGCTTAGGGAAGTATGATTGATGACACAATTTTTGAAACGTCAGACTGTTTGAACATGTCTAGAATTGTACTTTTTGGAGAACTAGAGATGTATATAACGACGGCTAGGTAAATACGACATTTCAGGAGAAATATTTCAAATGGGAGTTCTTAAATTTTAATAATGTTTCTTATAAGTAAATGAAACATATCAAATTAGAACATAACAACAAAAAAAAAAGAATGAAGGAATTTCTGGAAAATCTTATTGGATTTTGGATTCGATGATAGATAAAGCTTTTTTTATTGTTCTTAATTAGGTATAACGTTCGACGATGTAACTTGAACAAATAGCTCGATTTATTTAGTATTACAATAGCTAACAATAGGAAATTAAGTAATTCTCAAAGATGACCGGAAAATAGGGCCCAATTAAAGCTCAGTCGCCCGATTTGGGTGTGTATTTATTTTTCACATTTCGACCTCTGATGTCCGGAATAGGGGTCGGACCCACAAGATGAGACACGCCATGCGTATAGCAATTCGATTAGGGTGCAACACAAGGGTGAAGCTGACAGTGCAACTACGAATTGCACGACAAAAATATATATGCCTGTAAAAAACACAGTTATACTAAGTAAATGTTCTCAGAACGGGAACTAGAGTAGAAAAATAAATTTGTCGATCTCATTCTGTGGAGTTCAGTCGGTATGTCATTTCATTTCATACACAACACTCGCAAAATAGATCGGTGACGAGTGCATGTACCATTTCATAAAAATGAAATTGCTATGGGGCGACATTCTGAGCTTTTACTTTATGAGATTTCTCTGAGGGTCCTTTTATTGCATTGCGAAAGCATTGCTGCAAGTGTAACGTTTTCGTAATAACTCATGATGAGTAACATCGTGAGAGTGGCCATTGTCACAAAAATGAGAACTATGTCGCACTAAAAACAAATAGAAAAACAAATGGCGTTCACGATGGTGATAATAGAACCACTTTACTGACAAAAGAAAGTAGTGACAATGTAGTCTAATTGGACGTCGATAATTTTAGAGATTTGCCGCGAAAGTGGCTAATGGTGCCAATTTGTGATGTCTACAGGCTATAAAAGGTACGATAATGTGAGCGCATGGGTGCGTTCACCGCTCTCGATCTTGACAACTATTTGATTTGGTCGTGAGATGGCGCACCGGATTGTTGCACACGTGTCACGATTATAACACTTAGTAACAATTCTAAGCTTCACACATTCTCATACATAGATAATGCTCACACCTTGGTCTCAGAGGGGTAGGTAGAGACGATGGATCGCCACTTGGCGCGATCCTGACACACACATTCTCAGAAATGGATGGAAATGGAAATATTACACGAGTAGGTATATTGCCCTCAAATGTAACACATTTGGAATTTTATAAATAAGTATGTGGGGACATTTCACACACGGCCACCTGATCCCAAACTAGGCAGAGCCTGTAATAGTCGGATCACGTACTCTTACAATTAAGGTTACATTTCATCAATCAACTATCTAGTATTTCGGCAGTCACATTATTTTTGTACTCATAATTCAATTTTAAGCATAATGTATACTAGTTCTTATTATTTATGTTATTATTTTTTTTTCCTATACAAATTTTGTTTCTATTATGAGTTAATAAATATCACTCAAAGTCTATTCTAACCTTTTTAATTTCTCTTTCTAAACAAATTCATTTTCACAATAGTAAATCATAAAAGCATATCCCACAGTCACAAATAACAGATTATTGTGTTATCAGCGAATTCATCAGCATTTCCGCATTGACTACGAAAAAACTGAATTCGTTTGCTTAGAATTGATTTGTAATGAAATGAATGCGGCCCCTAAAAAGCAAAACGCAGGAGGGCGTTTGGCAGAAAAATAAAGATAGGTGGTTCTTATCTAGATGTACAACTGGAGGATTGTGGATTGTAATAAGGGAAGGGTGAACGTGAAAAGGATACGATCCGACCCGACTCACTTCAGAATAATTGAAGTTAAATTTGTTCATTTGAATTAGTCAGCATTTGGTCCGATTGTATAAATGTAAAACGACAAACTATATAAATCAAGATAAAATGTCTGATAAAAAACATCAAACTAAACAAATAATAGTGATAAAAATAGCTAGACATTTTTGCAGAAAATATTTTGTCTTTAATTTTTTCATAAAATCAAGTTGATGTCGGTAAATGCACAATTGCATGCAGTATGCAATCGAATCTAAATATTTTTAATTCAATGCCATTTAATTTTCATTACAGACAACAACTATGAAAGTAGAGTAATCAAGTTTAGAATTTCAGCGAAATAGAATTTGAAACCCGTAATAAGTGTTGCATAATGTTCGTTCATGTTCACACAATTGGATGACCATAATCACCCACAGAACGTGTTAAAGTCTACCCATTACGAACTGTTTCAATTATCCGCGCACGTTCAATCCCGAATTAATAGGGACGAATGCAGATTAGGGATTGAAGATGGGCAAAGTACTTCGCTAATCACCACTACAACTACGCACGCTCCAAATTCAACCAATTAATTTTTACTTCAAGTATGATTTCAATTCACGTCATTGTAAGCAAAAACTAACGACTCGAAAATGCAAACTTTCTCATTGTTTCGCTGATGACACTAGAGATTATTATTATCGTACCTATAATTTGTGTTCCCACGAATGACAAGTTAAGTGCGCCCAGGAACGCTATTATGGAAGAAAGTCCAACGAAGTCACGTCTGCCTTAGTTTGCATCTTAAACTTTCCCACTATTCGGCTTCGTTGCATCTGTCACAGGTTACCTGATACGTTGTGCAAAACCAGTCACTGGGTCAGGAGAATGCGGTACAATGGTTGGATTCGTCACACTTTTATACTCACAATAAATCGAATCGTTCCCTTTTTTTGCGATTTTCCACACGTGTAGGCGTGCGAATAAAACCGCAAAAACTAACACAAAAGAGCAACGTAACAATCACTTTATTTCGCAGTCATAGTCGTAGCTTTATCAGGTGGTAATCTATGGAAGTTCAAATCGATATTGAAATACAAAAGTAAAAGTGACATTATATGTCTAACATTTGCAAGCCTTTTAAGTCGTTCCCATGTCAATCAACACTGTGGGAAAGTTGCACAAATGTTCCTTATAAGAAATACCCTGAAGTGATTACCTGTAAAACACTGTACATACTTATTAGCTCTAATTGAGCCAACAATAAGTCCTTGACGAGTCAGGTGGTAACTCACACGCAATTTGTGTCAAATATAGCAGGTGACAATGGTTAGATTTTTATCCATCGGCCAGATGATATGCAAACAAGACAAAAAATGACCATGCATCTGTCTCACAAGTCTGATATTTGATACTTGGTACAGATGTCAAACATGTTTGTGTTTGGACAGGTCGCTTACGATGTATGTTTAAGATGGTACTTACTTATGTAGTTTGATTTAAAAAAGGATCATCACGAGTTAATTATAAATTAATAAAACGGCCTTAGGCCTTTTTAAATGAGTAGTTTTATTTATACTAAGGTAATAGGAATTTTTTAAAGAATAACTATAACCATTAAAGGATTTTTCATATGGTCCAGACAGAATTGACCCGAAGCGACAATCCCTTAATGGTTTCGCTCATACATAAATTTGTAGGCCGTGACCGAGCTAAAACAAACTACCACCCTCGTAATAATTAATGATCATCCACATCTATTTTACGGTCACTAACTCAAAAAATGGTTATAACAAATCAGAAAGATGTTCGTTGTAGAGGTACAAACGCACCTGCTCTACTAGTATAATACTCTGAGATATTATATTTTATACGGGTGTCTATTTGTATATTTGTTAGATTCTTTTATCGTACTAACGATAAGCAGATTGAGGGCAGTTCAATGTTTCAATCGCTAGGTAGATACATATTTTAATTTTAAATGGTTTGTAGATAAATGTCTACCGTGGCTATGTTATTTACGAACCTTTCATTGTGTTCGTGTTGTTATATTCCAACACTTCAATAGAAATATTTCACGAATGATTTCCTTTTCCAGTTTCGTCCCTAATTTTTCCTATTTTTAAATCTTAAATCGTTGTTTCAATTTAAATTCTTTCAATGTTTACCAAACAGACAACACTTAATTCAAATTGTTTGCCGGAACCCTTTCTATAAAGTCATCGAGGTGGGCGCGACGAGTAGTTAATGATTTAAACAAAGCTTTTAGATACAATGACATCGCGTTATCGATTCGACTTATGTATGAAAACTTATTTTCGGTGAATATCTTCTTAGCTCTATATTTCATTACGAACATTAAATTTGCTGTGTAGGTTATTTTACTTTGTTTAATAAATGGGTGTAAAATAATGCTGGTAGTTGAGAAAAATCTTGCAAATAAACATAACTCCCAGATTAACCTTGCACAATATTGTTTGTTATGTCAGCCTGTAAATTGATATTTAACAAATAATTCCAAATAGGTTTTTAATTTACCTTTGAAGGGAATGTATATGACATCTTTCCGATTACTAAACAAAGCGTTAAATTTGAAAAGGTGGTTATAAAATTGTGTTCTAAAAGCACCAGTGTAAGCTTTTTAATTTAACTGTTTGATCTCTGATTCTCTTGATATCAAAGCAGACCCGAGGGCGATGTTCAAGCTAATCTTGTAAAACCTGTGTATTTTTAAGTGCAATTTCCAACCCCTGTTTTATACTATTTAGACGTCCTTTAGGATGTTAATTTTTTACCTCTTAAAAGGTAGCATTTTTTATTGCGCTCTTTTTTTATAATTATTTTATTTTTTTGGTAGGTAACTGTGTTAGTGGATGTCTTAAGATCTCGAGTAGCTAAAGGTAAAGACGAATTAAAAAATCTTTTACGTTTCAACATTTCTTATTTTTTTATCTTTACTATTTATATTTTCTAGTACCAATGTCATATCTGCCTTGCGCCTTCAATAATACTTATCTATTCATACTCTTCCTTTTTCTTACTATAGCGTCATCTAATCAGTATAAATTGATAGGTTGTCAACCCTTGCTATGGAAGTAAATAACCATGAGTAAACCATGTTTATAAGTAAATCTCTGGATACAAAACAAATCAACGTCAATTCAAGGCCTGTTCCCCGATTATGTAATATAGTATTAATGGCTAAACAGAATCGATGGATCCCTTGAGGTGTCCCTCTCCTTTATTATGATACTATAATATGTATGAGGGCCATTTTATTACTGGGCTATCTTGAAGGATGGGGTCCTTCCGAGGTGTTGTTGGAAATTTATGAAAAGGTTTTTTGTGGACCCGAATGTCCTCTTGTAAATTTTACATGAGGCATTCGTGTCTATTGTCAGTGGTGACTTGTGATTATAGATGTTTTCTTCCAGAATATTTAGAATATTTGCTTTGCTTGTTAACCTTTTTACAGTTTCATAGACCTATGCGTACCATTAGTCGTCGCATAAAAATTTCCGGAAGTATCTGGCATTCTTGTGTCTCTCAGTTATGTGAACCATTTTAAACTTGGGCATCTTTAAGTGAGAAGTTGAACTAATTTGCAAAGTTAATATACCAATCAACCGTCTCCACAGATTTCACTAGCTTGACCTATCTAGCAGTTAAGTACCTACAATAAAAATACAGTAAATCTAAATATTGTTATTAAATTTAATAATTCTTCTAATAGTAACCTACCAGCCAGTTGATTTAACTCCAACAAGCTAAAGAAGGAAATGAAACAATCAATACCAAAAGAAGATTTCACCGTAATGGAAATTTATGTTTAAATGGAAGAAGGATTCTAGGTGACATGACCCCCTCCCCTAGTATATAGTAAAAAAATGCAACACCTAATTTGTCTATCTCAAGAACTAGTATACTGTCGTACAGAGATGCTCAGATTTCACTCAAAAGATTATCTGCGGAAAATTATAACGAAGATTTAATTACGAATCTGAGTGTTTGAGTCATATGCTGGTAAATAGTACTGTACTGACTAATAAGTATAATGACTAAATCATTGTCTGGTAAGCAATATTACTGGTACATAGACGCGTTCTGCCTGACCCCCTAGAGCACTAAGTCCTGAACACCACTCTGTTCTAGATACACAGTGCTGTAAGTGAAACGTCTCGACTCCAGTATTTGTAAGTCAAACTGCATAACGGTACTGCGTGTTAAGTGCTACAGTCAACAACATCAATACACTCTTAAGAGGATGGAGTATGCCACCTAGCGTGCTCTCCATGTGAGGAACTAGGAACGAGGGTGGACCTTCTATTGTTATTATTATAGATGGTTTAATTTGTATATAGTCAAATTTAAGATCGTAAAATCATTTAGGTAATAGTTTTATCGATGTTGTTAAATGAACTTATTAACGGTCATTACGAGAATATTGTTTCCGGTACCCGGTCGGCACCATGTTTTACATACCTACAAGCAAAAGAGGTATAGATAGCTACCAATGCTTATAAAAGGTATCATTAGATAAAATAATATAAAAATGTAAATTATTTTTTAATTGTTTCTAACTAGTTAATATGTTAAATCACCAAAAGATATTACATAGAATTTCACCAGATTTACCATTTGATGCAAGTATTTATGTAACAATTTTGAAGTGTGCATAAATATATAGATAAATGCTAAATAATGTTAAGAGTACCTCAGGATCACAATGTTACACTGAAGAAATTCAGACGGGATTTGCTTCTTACGTACTTAAATGCAAGGTTCGCTCCCCGGACACGAAAATGTCGAAGTTTTGAACCTATTTGTAGTAGTTGGGATTCCGGGCGTTACTTTTTCAAGTTTGCAAAGTCCACACTACTTTAGATATTGAAACGCATCTTTACTGAATCTTTAGGACTTCTTCCAAAAAGTTACATTCATGAAGTTTCTGTTTTTTTTTTTAATTTTTTTTTCATCCATTACCTTATTTAATTTGTTTTGCTATACTTCTTAACTAAAGTACATAAATCATTGTGTTTTAACGTATTATCATGACCTACTTATAAATGAACGTTTACTGTCACAAACATTAGCACGCTTGATACTTTTTATTTAAATCGCTGTCATTATTGTCTCAATAGTAATTGCAAGTCGCAGACATAATTCTTCAGTTATGTAATAGGTGTCATTGGTACATTAGCGATTCCATCCACAGGTTGTAATAATCGTGCGCCATTCTGTGCTAATACGAGAGCAATATTACAGGGCGCGAGCCGACAGTACTTACTACTCATACAAATGAATATCGACATTCCTTTAACAAAGTTGTATGCGAAACTAATGGCTACATTTGCTACGGATGATAAAAGAAAAGAAATAGGTACAAACGGTAACTTTACTTGCACGTTTAACTCAGGTAATTTGACCCTAATGATAAATGTGAAAAACTACATGAGATATTGGTAATAAACTAGTAAAAAAGCAGAAACTTTAATAGGGTTCAAGCAGTAGCGCTGGGCAGAAGCTAATTCTGTGCCTACACCTAACGATGAAAAAGGATCTAACTGCTACTTTTCAGAAGACCAAATAAATGATTTTTAATAATTTAAGATTTTTTTCCTTGAGAACGGGTCAATGTTCCTTCATATTCAAAACAGAAGTTATTAAAAACGTTTATTTGGCCTGCTCAAAAGTAGTATTTTCTAAGTAAGATCCTGGTTCATTGAAGGCACAAAATTGTATAAATAAAAAAGTCCTAAAGGAAATACGATAATTCATATTGCAGAACAAATCATGCAATAGGTATTGAATACTTCTGATATTGAAAACATGCCGATAATAACAAATCAGAACCAAATTTTAATTGAATGTTATATTATGTGAAGCGCTTCTTGATAATACCAAGAATAAAACTTTAGTACTTTAAACCTATAGTAACTTGTGTCATCGGTCTGAAGCTCTGCAAGTTTAATTTCATTTTGTGTTTAAAATGAAGGTGGACGTAATTATACAATACAGTTACAGTGCTCAATAAACACACTTTAAACTTTCCCCTACTTGACCATAAAGGATAGCTTCAACGAAGAAAATTAAAAAAGTTAGTTCAAACAAGGGTGAGCATAATGTCCTGCAGAATCGCTTTGGCACGTTTTTTCATCATCCATTTTATACGATGAATTCAACCAGATAAAGTACATTGCTGGCTTATGATAGATGTTTATGAATGCTTTGAAAGAAAAGAAGCATTGAATGGCTTCAAAAGTAAATGTCGTTCTGTGGTATTGAGTTTTGAGGCTTCGGATCATGTTGACACAGCAGCAGGGAGGTCATCCGCATACATTACTGTGCTTATAGATAACAGCTGAAAAATGGATTACTGAACCCATTGATTGATTGTTTCTCTGTAAAATGTGTTACATGTAGCTTTGACACTACAAAGGCTTTTATAGTTACTGGCGATCCTCCATGTTGATAAGGTAGGTTGGCAATGTTTGCTCTAGGATGGGACACATCATATATTTCAAGTATATTCATGTCTCAAACGAAATGCAATCATAAATTATGATAGTGCTAGATCAGATGGTCATCAATTTAACAAGATGTCATGTAATCTAAGACTTGTCGATATGAAACGGTAAACTGCCACGATAAGTACTAGTTAGTAGGTTTTATACTAATACCTATGAGTTTAAGAAATAATCGAACTACCGAAAAATTGAGACTAATCTGTTAGGTATTGTTTCCCAAATCGATCGATTTTTCTCTCTCGGGTCTTTTGTCTATAGCATATTTTCACATCAATTCTCCCAAATGTCTGAATAGAGATTCAATATACTTTCCAAGGCCTCCAGGACTCCCCAAAGGCCTCTTTTTGGTTGGTCTTCGAGGGGAAATCTGGGGAGGAAGCTATCCTTGATTGGTTTTTGGGGCACTTAGGAGATGGTGGGAAGAACTAATATATTAAATTAGTATAAAGAGTAATAATAGAGGAGATTAAAGTAATTCTGTGTCCTTTTCGATTAATATACGTTCAAGTAGGTTCTACCTAGTCAGGCTTTTTGGTAAAGTCACATCGATGTTACAATTGCTTTTTATGGAAATGGCCTATTTAGATGTGTTATCGGAACAATTTCACTTTACAGAAAATAAAATTGTAGTCACGAACGTTAATGTGAATAAAATTCGAATTAATGACGCGCTTACAGCTACAGAAACATTTTATTTTGACATTAAACCATAAACATAATAACATCACGATTGTATGGCTTCACAAACTAAACTCTAGCTGCATCAAAGTAAATTAACTCTTCTGTTATTTGTAATAGAGGTTCTCGAATGAGTACAATCAAAATTAAAAATTATGTAACATAAGACTGTGAACAGTCGAATAGACATAAAGGGAGCAATAATACATCATTATATTATTAACCCATCTTCTCACCCTTGACAACAACAATGGTTGTTGAAATATTTGATATCATTATTCGTCTACGAAAGCCTCTTTTGGATTTTACTGCCTTCTGACATGCAATACTTTAATTCAATTCGTCGAGAAACAACAGGTGGGGTGGCAGGTCAGAAATTTAATGTTATAAAAAGAATTTTTGTGATTAAGTACCGGTTCGTAAAAACGTGACTAGGATTGTATCTTAATTGACTATAGAGATCTTTGCAAGGATAGCAGAACTTTTACTTGCTGCTTGTTAATATTCAACATACTAAGATGTAGATTTAAATATTTAGGTTATAATACGTACTTAAAATGCTTTAAATGTTGCAAATTAAGAAGTAAAGAAATATGCAATTTGTGACTTTGTTTTCACGAATGCAATTAAATAGGTACCCTTAAAGCTGGCATATTATTTTAGAACGCGTTACATATTCCGATTGTATGAAAGGTAATACATATTTTTCGAATTTAAATTGCTTACATAGCATTAATTGAAAGCTGACAAGATGTGAAGGTAACCAAACGCGCACGTGTTATTCTAATAATACGGCCAATTCCTGGAGGTATGTAAACCACGCTTTCTTTTATCGAAATGAAGTACTTACCTACTTCACATTTATATGTTGTACCTTTAGGTACTCGCATGTTACGTATCTGAAAAGTAGCTATAACATCAAACTTAAGAGAGAAAAATGTGTATGTAATTGCGTTATAATTGGCAAGGATAAAAAATTAGGTTGTGAACCGTACGGCACATGATTTTCAAATATCGAATGTCTATACCAATAAATTACGATTATATACAAATCGACAACATTCTACCTACAAATAAAAATAAATATCAGAAGAGTTCAAATACAGTTTTGTATTAAATAGTCTGAGGGAATGATATAGGCAGTGAGTAGCTGCACTTCATGCTGAGTGGGGCAGTTATGAAAAACGTAATACACCACTTCAAAGACTTTCAAAAGACTTCGCCAAATAAACCTCATAGTGAACAGTCGGAGATATGGATAAATTTGCATAAGAAGGCAGAACGGCCGAGTCTTGGGCCAAACGATCGTGTCTTGCATCTAAATAACGTCTTATATTTGCAAATATTGACTCTTGCCCGCACCCTTTCAAAGGGTTTCGATCCTTATTATCTTAAGATAGTTTAGTAAGTGCCAAGTTGCTTAACACGGGTCGAGGAGGCTTCTTTCTCAGCAAACTTTGCCCGGATATATTCCGGGCCACAATGAAACCGTTTAAGGGCCGTCTCAGATAAGGATTTACGTCTTTCAACTTCGACATCTTTTGCTTCACTTCAGGGTCGCAGGTCTATTACCATTCTTTTATTCGTTTCTTCGACCTGATTAGTTTCAACGTAACTTGTTGTTTTATAATTACAAGTACAGTCTAAAATCGTTCGATCGATGTGAATAGTTGTATAAGGTATTTTTCATTACATATTCAAATTTCGTATATATAAATTTATTTAATTATGAGATATGGTTACATAATCGGGCACCAATTGAATAAATTGAGTTATCTATTATTGAATTAGTTTTTTTTTTATAATTGAAATAATTACTTTATTTATAAATTAAACTATAGAAGTCAGCAAAATGTATCACGTCATATACATTTACGGGTTCCGTTATTAGTTTTTAGCAAAAAGTTTTCGTAGAATATTTTGGACAAGAATCTGTATTTGAATTTTGCATAATTTTCCGGGCAGTTTTTAATATACTTAAAATATCAGTTTAGTAAGTTAAATAGTTTTCGAGCTGACCGGCGGACAAACAGACAAGCTTTTTGTCTATCTATCTGCATATAGATAGACAAAAAGTTTCGGTATAAGGGAATCGTTTTGTTGGAAACTTACAAAAAGACAAAACAAAATATTAGTTCTGTTCACCTTTGTGCCAAGCAAAATTGCAAAGTAACGTTAGTTTGAAACAAGCAATTTCAATTTTAAATATTCAGTAACTTAAACTTTTGAAATACTCAGTGACCCAGAAAATGTATCATGTTCTTATGAATCACATAATCTAAAGTAGCCTACTTGGTATTCAAGGGCTTAACGCAATAAATTTGCAAATCATGTGAAGTGATTCACCTGCATTCAGTTTACCTGCGGCAGTCTGTGTGAGTCGTTCGACTTCAACGGAAAGGATTACCTGGACGTTGACGATGTTATCAGTCTGACTGTCATGATTTTCGTGAAATAAGCTATCTAATTTGGCAGATCTTTAATTTACTTCTTCAGTTCTTTGTATACTAACGAACGATTTAAAATACTCTCTGCGTTGTTTTGATTGTATTACTAGGAGTATTCATATAATTTCATTTACTGGAACCTACGAATATCAATGATGTAAAATTATTTTTAAATAGAATATTTTGTTAGCGGGTTTTTCTATCTATCTGTTTGTCCTTCTGTCAACTGGACAGCTCATTTGCTATCAAGCTGTGTTCTGTTGCGATCAGTTTGTACTACTACATCCAGCTGACTCAATTCAATTAAATTCAAATATTCTTTATTGTGCACGAATACACATAAAATTTAAATAAAAATATAAAAAAAATTACATACAAAGATGAATTTTGTGTACAACGGCGGCCTTATCGCTTTCAGCGATTTTTTCCGGCCAGTCTTTGGTTGGTGGAGAATTTTTGAGGAGTGGAAATACTGGATGCAAAGAGTGCATCTAATATTAAACAACTATTACTACTTAACCAGTTTCTTTGTATCTAAATAGACCACTGGTAAAGTTCCCATTATAAGGTGATTACAGTTACTTTTAAATATGGGATGATGACTCTGCTTTTAGGTTCCTGTTCACCTAAGCATAAAGGTGAATCAAGAAAATTCCAAGAAAAAACAGAGGGTAAGTAATAAATTTCCCAACAAAACCACAAACCTTGTCTTGTCGTTAGATAAAACAATAAACTTGAGTCGTGATCACCACGCCTAACTTTCGCCCATTCGTTCATTATTTACTCACTCATTTCACCATTGTACCCAGAAAATGACGTAATTTAAGGTGATAATATAATAGAGGTTAATATAATATATAGTTTCATAGATTTATAACTACTTAGTCTGAGGTTAGTTTAAATCCATTATTAAGCTATGGCTGGCTGGCCACATATCACAAAATGACAGCTGCAGTATAAAATATTAAAAAAAAATCCTACATTTCAGAAATGTGTACCGTGAATCTGTATTTGGCTCTGACAAGTCTTGTACTATCCTATAATTTTATTTAACTTTACCCAGCAATTATAGCTCAGTAATAAAACTATACTCATGTTATAGTAAAGTAGAATCATTAGTGAAATTGGGTGCTCGAAATAAAAGCAAACAAAAAACACTGCCTAATGAAAATAATTGTGATGCAATTTCACAAAAACATGTTCGGAGGCGGAAATATCAAATCATTCTAATTAAAAGAGAACTAATAACAGTTTATTGTTATCATTTACGCTACAATGATCATGAATCACGGTCAAGTGGACACGTACGATGATTAAAGAGAAAAAAGACACGAAGATCTGTTAAGGTGATTTGAAGAACAGAGGCCGCATTGTATTACTAATGTTATTTTATTATTCACTAAAGTGGTCACAACTGTAGTGTAGGTGGTGAAGAGAAATTTATGTCTATGGACAATGAATAATGACTGACAATTCGACTTTGAAAAGAAAATGTTGAATATTTCAATGAGTCTTGTTAAAGAGTTCAAGAGTTTAAATGGTTTAAAGCACGATACTATGTGATTTAGTAAATTGCAAATTGGTACTGGTACATTAAATACCAAAAAGGCACACCTTTAGAAAATAAAATTCCAGGTAATGTATTTTAAGATAATTACGTATATTTTCTTAAATGAATGCTTTGTTGAAAGTATGCTATAATAATATTACTGGTGTATACAAATTGGTGATAAATTAAAAAATAAATAAAATGTCAAAATGTAAATTGGTGATCACAGATCGGCATCTCTCCATGTATGAACATGGTAAAATAAATACTTTTTCAAGTCGATACACTATTTTATAAAACTAAAACTAACCAGCATGAACAACTTTTATGCAATTCAAGTTAGTGCAAGGTCTAAAAAATAGACTAATAAAAAAAATAGGTTATTTCTTATCATTTGTTTGAATAATTTTTACCTTGCTCGACACTGACAGAAACACTGTATTTAAATAACTCTTCTAAACAAGAGTAGTATATTTAGTAACCTACGAGGAAGTTGACTTAACTCCAACAAAAGCCAAAGAAGGAAATGAAACAATATCAAAAGGAGATTTCACCGTAATGGAAATTAATGTTTAAATAGAAGAAGGATTCTAGATGCTATGAACCTTTCCCCAAGTATTAAAAAAATGCAACACTCAAAAGAAATAAGTAATTTATTTTGATTGTTGTTTAACTTAACACTTGGCTGTATGGTTCTATGTTTATGCCAATGAAGAAATAACATTTGTAAATATCTTCGATGTACAGACACGCGAAGTTTACGTTTTTATTTATTAGATAAAAAACAATAATTCTGTAGTCCAGCGGGCGGAACCATTTTATGCTACTATATTTATGTTACGCTAATTTTATGTATAAGTTAAGTACATATAAATATTTTCAATGCATAACCAGATTAATAGATTTAGTAATACATAATCATTATTATATAATGTAACGGTAAGTTGCCCACGCGAACGAAGTCGCGGGAAACAGCTAGTACTCTATATATTCTTTGTAAGCAAATACGTGTCATATTTTTGATTCAGTATTTATGTATCTAATAAATAAAATCGTAAACTTCGCGTGTCTGTACATTGGAGATATTTGCAACAAAAAAAATTGGGGGGTCTAAGGATAAGCAACAGAACTTATTTCGATCATTTTTGAAATTTTGTCTGTTTATCTCTTTGTCTGTGAGTTTGTGCACGCATCACTTAAAACTACTGAACGGATTTTGATGGACTTTTCACAAAAACATGGGACTAACCTAACTTAACATTTATTTCATCGAAATCGGTTTACTCAATCAAAAGTTATGGACATTTTTAGTTTTCAAATACATTAGTAGGTAAGGTTAGTATGCAATATATTGCAAATAATAGTTTTTCCGTACTATTCAGATTGCGATGAGTTTGGACTACATTTGGAGCTGGTAGTGGGAATGGGAGTGGGAGTGGTCGTGGGCGTGAGCGTGGGCGTGGGCGTGGGCGTGGGCGTGGGAAAAGGGTAGTGGGAGCGGGAGCGGGATTGAGAGTCTGAGTGGAAGTGGAAGTGGGATAGTGAGCGAAAGTGGGAATGGGAGCGGAACCTGTAGTCCACGCGAGCGCAGCCGCGGGCACAACTAGTTTACAATAAGTTTAAAGTTTCGGTGTACCTCGAAATAATGGCTGCTGTACATTAATTTAGAATGTTTTAATGCTTATTCACAAAATTGCTTACAACTATTTATCTATTTAATCTATCATTTTTGGGATTTTAATAGCTATCTTTTTTGATAATGTACGAAGAGACTGAAACCAAAACTAATTCAATTGATCAAGAATTACATTCTGTACATTCACAACAGACCAACTGACATCATTTGCAGTTGATTGTCTGTTATGCAGGTCTATCCTGATTTTGACTTAATACTCGTATAACAAATATAACGTTTATGAAAGATTCCCCTTAGTAAAGATGAAAAGGAAGAACTTATATTAGGTTACAAGATAATAAAATAGTTAATAAATATTTCATAATATATATATATATATACATCATCATCAGATTATTTTTGTCTCTGCAGGAGCACAACCCTCTCTCATCTGCCGGAGACAGACAGAGGATTTGGCCTACACTCTCCGCGCTGGTTAGACGGGTTGGGGAGGCCTGATTGATGTTTTATAATGTAATATAAATACATGCACTTGTCTAATCCTGTACTAGTATTTTCTTCTTTACTATGGCAATTAAACAAGTCAGGGCCATTCACAAATAGAACAACACTTAAACCAAGGATTCACTTTTACGAATTGTACAAAGTTATCTGCCCCAGTGAACATTGAAATATTTCTAAATACATACCATTTTACTTATGTTACTGGTAATAGAGGTTGTCATAGAAGAGACCTACGTGGAAATTGAGGAGCTATCTAACTAATACTTGTATTCACAAACGTTTGATTATAGTTTCAATGCTACAAGTATTAAAAATTAAGTTCAAGTTTTTAGTAGTAGCAAATAAGTTGTTTATTTACACATACGCATAAAATCAGTGTTTGTACCTAAATTCTATGTTGAATCGGAGACCACAAATCGAATTAAACATTCTATTTTTAATTACTGACACAGAAGCGCGTATCGCCACCGTTATAGCAACAGGTAACAAAAATGGTTTACCAAACAAAAAAAGTCCACAGCACGTGACAAGCAAAGAGGTTGTTATTCCGAGGATATAGCGGTTTGGTTCCCCGTCGTTGGCGACCGGGCTTGCGGTCACGGCGTAAAACGTCTCTGACCGCTAGTTGTTACAAGACTGGTTGAGTTGTCTGGTGATTTTACAAGATTCAATACAAATAGACCGCATACTCTGTATCACTTCGTCATGACCAATGCTTATCTGTAGCTTTGTCTTTCTACGCTCTTAAACAATTCAATCATTTACATGTAACGTGCATCTTATTATTTCAAGACAGGAAAACATACATAGGTCGACCTGGTGTTAGTAGTCTGTTCAAAGCAACTATTTTTACGCTTTTCATTACTTTTGAAAATATTTAGCTGAAGCTGATCTAATAACAAAAAAAAAAAAAAAAAAAAAATAACACAAAGTAGGTAAGAAAGTAAATCACCAGAAGGTAACGGATAGGAAATATAATTTAAATTCTGATTAAGAAACGATGTTAGCATTTTAATTAACATCATTTCTGTTCAGATCTTAATCGTTTCACAAATAAAAGTTAATAGAGAAACGTTCCTCAAGATGTCTATTGTAGCACTTGTTTGTCGAAATCATCGCAAAGTTCATTACCTCGACAAACGTTACAGAACCCCACGTACTTGTGATGTAAAACTCAAACACTTGCTACGGAAGTTTAAACTCGAACCCGACCGACTGGTTCGTACTAATTAACATAAAAACAAAGCTAGAAATTCATTGAACGATTTCTCTTAAACATTCTTTGGTGTCCAACCACCCATCTATTCGATATCTGTCGCATCTAGCCTTAATCCTATAAATGACATCAGATTAGATAGCGGACACGTTGCCACACCACGTTTTTATGTCAGAAATTAAAAGCAAGAATTAATGTAGGCCGCATTTTAATTCGACTGCTGTGAAACAACTCATTTACTGTGAGAGTTTCTCATACTTATTCAGTTTACTTAAACATTTATGCAATAAGTACAGTAAAATGACACTATAAACTTGTAACTTGACACTTGTGTGTACTCATTTGTTTAATGTTTTCACTCGCGTAACTCTTTTCATCAACGAATTAAAACAAAAGTGTTTGAATAAGTTCTTGCAAACAATACAACATTCAATGAGTAATTTGTAAAATTTTGAGGCTTAGACAGCGACGTTGGATGCAATTTTTGCAAACTTCTTAAACATCTTGTTTTATTTCATGAAGCAGTCATTTTAGGTAGCAACACTATTTCAATTATTTGTAAGTTTTCTGGTCTAATATCTGGTAGCTCGTTATTTTGCAAGGTCTATCATTGCAAAAGTTTAGTCTATATTTATAGCATAGGACGTTTATATAGTCTCATAATGGTGATGAAGATTATGTGTCAACTGACACCTCTACATATTGTATTGCGCGTCCTCAACTATAATTTCATTAACTCATCTGCTCGGAATATCTTAGATTTACTGATTGACGCGGTCTGGCACTTATTAGCTGCTGGTTACTGTATTTCCTAGATTCTGACTTACAAAAGACACTAATGTACGTAATTCCATTAGATTTACATTCTGAAAGCTATACATGTATCTAATTTTCAATAGAGTATCTTTAAACTTAAAACTCGCTCGTTTCACCTCTCCGCTCATCACCCCATCGGCTACCTAACATTATCATACGGTATCGGAGTCATCTCCGGCGACAATATACGATCAGTGACATCGGACCGAATCTCTGTTCGAGATCACTTTGACTCGTTCCGAACTATCGTATTAGCTGTTCTTATGTTTATTACCTGACTCTACAAGGTACGCCTAGGAATATAGTTAAATTTGTTGATTAATTTTATACAGAGAGTCCTCAAAGTTTCCTTGCTCTCGATCCCGTTTGACAGACGTCAGCTAACGGTTACAAGTTTCGAAAAACTCTCAGTGCACTACTAAACTGTACAAACTATACACAGTGTACATTTGGAAAAAATATTAAAATAGTTTGTGGATACAAACTATATTAATATTTTTTCCTATTATCGCCACTGACAATTCAATCTTCAGCTATTTGAGCGAAGTTCGAAAGAAAAATAAATAATAATAAAAATAATAATAAATATCTCAGACATTCACACCAATTATCCAGTCCCAAACTAGGCGGAGCCTGTGGTATGGTTACTAGATAACGGATACATATACTTAAAATTTTTTATAAACATCCAAGACTTGGGTACAAACATTCATATTCCTCATACGAACATTTGCCTATCGAGATTCGAACCCGCAACCTCCGGCGTGGCAGTCCGAAAGCTACCCGTTCCGCCACGGAGGTCGTCAAATAAAAGTAAACATACAAATAAAAGACAAAGAAGACAAGAAGCAATAAAAACAAAGAAATGAATCAATATGTAGCTCCATTAATATGTACTTTAAGTACCTATTTTTTGATGCGAGGTAAATAATAAATCTGTACGTCGTTACTTACCTACCCTTCTAATCGATATTGAGGCGACCTTCGTACAGAAGCCCGATGAACGTCGAAACAAAAACCTATATCTGCTACATTATCATAGACGAATTAAATTAGCAGCAGAGGTGCAATGTGTTTTGATTTTTAAGATTTCATGGATCAGTCGTTTTTTTTAAATAAATAAATAATAATAATAAATATAAAAAATACTTTAATCAGGCACAGTCGAATAAGACACTAAGACAGTATCGTTTTGTCACAGAGTTCCTCTCATAAACAACTGTGTTAAATCTAATTAAGTGCTTGTGTCATAAACCTGTGTATACCTAAATAGATCAGAGACAGCGACTCCTCCTAAAGCGGCAAGTACCTAGAAATAAGTTTTAGATTCAAATTTATAATATATATATTTTAAATCTTTTAGATTCATAATTTAGCCCAGCACCCTTCTTAAACAATTTTTATATCAGGATTTCATTAGTATTTTACAAAGTTTTCATTATCATTACCCTATTCTTTAATACAGATGATTTCGTGTATTAAGTTTCGTATAAGTTATATGAAATAATCAGCAAGTACAAACATGTTCCATCATCATAATCATCATCATGTCAGCCTCTAGAAATCCACTGCTGGACATAGGCCTTCCCCAATGAACGCCACCATACCCAGTCCTCCGCCCTCCGCATCCAGCCTCTACCGGCCACCTTCTTCAGGTCGTCGGTCTACCTGGCTGCGGGGCGTCCCACGCTGCAAGTGCCGATCCGCGGTCTTCACTCCAGAACTCGCCCACTGCCACTACAGCTTGCTAATCCTTTCGGATTCTAAACTTCGAAAATTCTATATTTTGAAACTAAATCATGTTCCAGTACATATTAATAATGTTATATTATTTTCTTTTCAAATAGGTAGTAAGTAGTACGCAGTACGCTTCAGTACTCAAAAAGTATTGAAGTAAAAATTTGTTTAAAGAAGTACCTATTGTCAAAGTAACTTATTATTTTTAAATTATCTTGAAAGCTTGCTTAGTCTCGTGTCGTTAACCTTGAAGCAGCTACATCAATATCATTCGCCCTGTAATTTAAAATACTCATCTGAAGAAAGTCCGTCAAGTGGAAACTTGAAGTTAAGTTTATCTTTCTCATATCTACCTAATAGTACAAAGGGCATATCTACTTCTTAAGTCATCTATAACTCGCTACCAGTACCACCCTCGTCGGCCACCAACTGGCGCCAGAGTCACAAGGAACGGCAAATAAACTGTTTGCCTACAGATATATTAAATTAGTTTTCTGGCAGCTTTGTTTGTATTGTTATTTAATTAATTGCTTATCTTATTAGAACGTTGAGACTTTAATCATATCACACATGTTACTTACAATGTGTCCGTAACTCATACTAATATATAAAATTGCTTATTTTGACCGCCTCATAGGCCTAGCGGATTCGTAGGTTCGATTCCCACCAGGGAAAGATAATTTTGTACAACTTATTCCCGGTTAAAATACAAGTTATTCCCGGTCTGGATATTATATTTGGGAATTGTTCTATCCTGTCTAATTCCCATCGTACAACAAAAAATTCTAGATTGATAATTGACAAGTATAGTAGTGTGTTTATGTGAAATATTTATTAATTACTTTCAAATTGATAAATTTATTTAGCAAAAAGTTTATATATTTTACGTTTGAATTAGGAATGAAATATTTAAGAAAAATATACTTATATATCTTTTTTCATATGCACTGGCAGACGGCCTTCCTGTATGATAGCATAAATATTATTAGGGAACTAATTTTGGTATACAAAATATAAATAAAATAAATATAAATAGAAATAACATTATATAATAAACAATAAGAGATCTTTATTTATGACCCCCGGCACTGCATATAAGTGAACAGATTGTTCTGTACCTGTCAGTACACGTTTGTGTGTGTGCGTTATTTATTGTAGGGCTGCTGTACCTAGAGTGTGAACTTAGACGATCGAGAGAAGGACAACATTATACGTTAACAACTAAGTGTTTCTTTTTCTAACTTATAGCGTCGAACTCTCGGCGCTGGTCATAGCGCGCTAGCGTAGTAAAATTGCTCTGGCGAGAGGCGCGGTGCGAGCCGAGTAGTGCTTACTGCCAGAGGTGCTCTATTTTGCCGGCGACGTTAAACTGTCAGGGGGGAGATGAGTGACGCTTCTTTACGTAGTAATATTTAGTATTCTCTGTTCACGAGTATTCTGTTTTGGCAATTTCCTTTTGCTAAACCCTAGACCTTGTCGGCTCCGTAGCCCAGTTGGTAATGACCCTGCCTGCTGTGCTCGGAGTCCCGGGTTCGTATCTCAGCTGGGACAAGCATTTATCTGACTGATAATTGTTCTCGGGTCTTGGATGTTTGTGATTGTGTTTGTATGTGTTTATGCCACCCGCAACATAGGGAATCCTAGAGTGGGGGTGTGAGTGTGTTAATTTATTTATCTTTTTTTGTTAAGCTTAAAAAAACTATTAACCACAAAAAAATCTAAGTCACTAATTTCACGTGGAAACTACAAACCTACGTATCGAAACAATCGATGCAAGTCTGCGTGAGTCATACAACTGTGAGGGAAACAGTCGTCTTTGTCTAAGTTGACATGTTACTTAGCCGCTCTATTTACAATGCTTTTAGCACAACCCCTGTTAGCGTAAAGTTCGAGTAAATAACGTTTTACTTCGGCCCTCTGCCCTATCTACACAGATGGACCTATATCCACAATCTGTATATTTTATCTGAATTCATTCCTTTAATAGTTCCTATCTACAGTTTTAGTAAATCTATGGGCAGTGGTAAAAATAACCTCATTTGAATAAATGACATAGACATACTTTAATGATAACTTCCGTTACAGGTCAAATAAAAATTATAAACAAATTAATGTATACTTAAGATATCAAATATATTTTTTGTTCTAATCATCATCAGCCGAAATACGTCCACTGCTGGACATAAGCCCAATAGATGCCACTTTTGGTAGTCTGTCTATTGGGAGATATAAGAAATAGTTACCACGCTTGGCAGGCGGATTGGTGATCACGTAATGATCTTAATATACACAGAAGAACGCGACTGCGCGTCCCTGGTGCAATCCCAACTAGTACATTGGCGAAATATGCAGCCATAAGATATATAATAGGTCCATAGGGTAGGTTTAGTGCACCTAACATCGATATACCCCACTATGGAGCTATTCTACACTAATATAATAAAGAGCAAAGATTTGTATATTGGTAATGAATAAACTCAAAAACTACTGGACCGATTTCAAACATTCTTTCACCATTAGAATGCTACATTATCCCTGAGTAACATAGACTACATTTATTGCTATAAAAATTAGGGATCCAATACAATATAACCTGAGGTGTAAAATGCAATATAACAAAGAAGTATAATTGTTATGTTAGATACAATTCACATTGCGATTGGTTTGTACTACAGTTGGAGCAGAAGTGGGATCGGGATTGGGATTGACAGTCTGAGTGGGAGTGGTATAGGGAGTGAGAGTGAGAGTGGGAACGGGAGCGGATTCTGTAGTACACGCGAGCGGAGCCGCGGGCACAGCTAGTAGGCTATAAAATAGCTGCATATTTCGCCAGTGCGCTAGTTGGGATTCCTTAGTGGCCTTGACGACACCCACGGGAAGATTGGGGTGGCCCTATTCTAAGCCGGTAACCACACGACAACGTATATTTATTTTCATTACTCATACTCGGAAAGTAGGTCTGAAGTTGCCTGAGGAGCGGATTGAAAGTAATACATGGTAATACTTTTCAGACCTAGAGAGAATCGTTTTCAACTGACAGCTGTCAAATTATAAAAAAAAAACTATTTCTGTTTTACATTTATATAGAACCATATTCCAACTTTCCATACAGCCACTTAATTACAGCGCGATGTAAAATTAAAATAACATAAAGTTAAGTATTAATTAAAGAATATACTTTTTTTAATCTTTCAACTATTTCTTTAAAATAATATAGACTTGAGCAAAATATTTACCATTTTTCCAATGATGGAAATGAAAAATAATGGCTGAATAGCTGGCCGGCCACAGAAAAAAAAACAAAATAGCCAGGAAAGACGGCACCTGAGCTTCATTTGTTTATTATTCATGTTTTTATTTTTACTTTCCTTGTATTCGTAATGAAAAGCACGGTGTTTACCTCATGTTAAAGACTTAGGTATTTAGTCCCGCGAACCCCATCTCGGGACCAAATAAGTTACTTTCACCCCTAGGGTAACAATGTTATTTAGTATTATTCATTAATATTATAAGGTACCCAAAATGTAGGTATATTTGTATTTTACGAACTCCCCAAACAGGCATCACATTAAAAAAAAAACATGAAAAGAATTCTACAAAATTTATTAGGCAATGAAAACACCCCTTTCTATTTTAATTTAAAAAAATGTCTGCTACTTCAAGCTTGTACGAGTATCATTGATATCATTGACAGTAAACGATGTAAAAACTGTGACGAATCGGCGTGAGAGTTATTTATGATATCTAAACGGGTCCATTGAAATAACGATGCCATATTTATTGATAAAAAATACATATTTTTAAAATGAGTATTACAAAATGGGTTTTATTAAGTACCCCTATGTTATAAGATTATTTATGTAAGACATGTTATGTACATTTTATGACTATAAATTTTATCAATTGCTACGGAATAATGAACGTTCAATAGGTATATTTGTCACTAAAGATGAAGCAAGAATATATACTCATTGTAATACTGACTCTATGTTTCTATACTCTATAGAAGTGTTTTGATTAATACATGTGCCTTAGTCGCGTATTTAATGTTACTCGAGATGTCTAAGGGAGCGCAAAGACATCCAGTGCTCTAAATGCCAACCTCACCTGCACGCGGTGCACCCTGCTGATTGTCCAATGATACCCTGGCGACCGACAATAGTGGTATAACCATTCAACAATTTACTAAGCCATAAATACCACAGACTGGTGGCAGGCAGCAGCGTTACCGGTGCGAGGCCTAGTACTGCAATTGCCGACACATCTGCAAAGTGTGAACATTATGAACAAAGCTCTGTTATGAGCATAAACCAAAGTTCCCGTCAGTTCTACTATTCGTGGCTTCAGAAGGTCGTCTAGTGGAAGGATGCGGAGGACGAAGTGTGGTGGTGTTCATTGGGGAAGGCCAGCAGTGAACGACTAAGGGCTGATATGACTATGATGTTACTCAACTTGAACGTTTAAGCTGAAAGCTCGTGACCAAAGCTAGTAGAAGTAAAATACAAACAAAAATGCATCTTATCTCATGTAATTTCACCTTTTTATTATTTTGAAAATGTACTTTATCTTTTTGAAATAGTAGTTACTTAAAAAAAATTGCATTGCCATGTCAAACATCAATACAATTAAGGCGATGCAGTGATTGGGATACGGCATCACTAAAACTGGTGGCCATTACTATTCCTTTACCCGTTATCACATCATCTAATTAATTAATACCAGTTTTTGTTCGGACTAGCTGTAACTCTGTCATCTGGTTGTTGATTGGAGTACAGTCGAATATGATTTTGTTCGCATTTCTGCACAGAACCTACCCTGAATTCATGAATATAACATGTTCTACAACTTTGAAACATCAATTATGTCTATAATAATAACTGACTACCTCAAAGTAATATCTACGTACCTACTCTATTAGTTTTGAAGTAAGTTTGAAGTTATTCCGTCTCTTAACAGTTAATAATCCTGAACTCAAATAATTTCGATATACATACTCAATGGTCCTAGTTACCTTCTTTGTATAAATTCATTTTGTATTTTAACTTCAGCAGTTTATTGTAGAAATATTAACTAACATACTTATTTTATTAAATAATAGGTATTGACCCAATTTCGAATTTCTGCAGACAACAAGACCCGAAGGTGGTCAGTATTGGATCATCATCATCATGTCATGTCAGCCTTTAGACGTCCACTGCTGGACATAACCCTTCCCCAATGAACGCCACCACACCCGGTCCTCCGCCCTCCGCATCCAGCCGCTTCCGGCCACCTTCTTTAGGTCGTCGGTCCATCTGGCGGCGGGGCGCCGCCGCAGTATTGGATACTTTAAAAATATTCTAGGTATCGATAAAGTAAGATTGGTTCGACTGTACTTCCGAAGATCTCGTCGGTCGCCCACGCTGTGTAATTAAGCTTGAAGCAAGCTAACTGACTTAATGCAATCGGGCAACTGATAAACAGCTGTTTACATTTGCATTAAAAACCGATATTCTGCTACCGGCCCATAATTTTGTCTAATGATTGTTCAAACTGTGGTTTATTTCCTTTTCTGTGTAGGTAGATTGTTAGATCGGTTACATCTGGACATAAATCTTCATATTCAGCACAATATGCTGCTTAGAAGTCTGTAAAGTGTACGTCGATCTTACGGGTGTCATAATATTTTTTACAAGATTTTAAAAACTGTTCTAACATGTTCAGTTACTTATTAGAAAATTGGTTTGAACGAGATCTAGTAAGTAGTTTTTTTTAATACGTCATAAATGGTAAACCACAATACTATTATTAAAACATCGATCAAAGTTACAACGAACTACAATAACTTTTATATTATGTTATTTGCTGCTACGGAACCCTTCATGGGCGAGTCCGACTCGCACTTGGCCTCTTTTTTTAATATAATCAATGTACAGACTTTTTGCCTTTACAATTTTAATATATGTATAAATTATAGAATAAATATACACGAGTAATTTTCGAGTTATCCGGCGGATAAGCTGACAGACTGATGGATAAAAAGCTTTACTAGAAGGGTATATATTTTGAGAATTTTGTTAATGATTAAAACTCAGCACAATGCTTCTCGATAAACTGATTTTTAAAAGAAAACACATATGCTTGATAGTACCGTATTAAGAAGACAATATCAACAAACAAAATAACGTTCTAGTCTTTATCAATTATGAAAGAATCCCACACAATCACGCACAACAAGCCCGTATTCGGGTGCGATTAGTTCCGAGCGAGCGTGGCAAATGTGCGCCGGCGCTCGCTGTCGTCGCGAACGCTGCTCTTGCGCAATGAATGATGCCGCCTCATTAGGCCGGAACAAAGTTGAAGCACTATACTATTGTAGATAAAGTGTGAACTTCAGATTCTAATTAAAAAGAGAAAGAAATTCAAGGCCTTAGAAATAACAGTAGGTACCAATGTTAGTAAAACTTTCGAAATTTTCAGGAAATGTTGGCTATGTAAAATCTCAGTTAGATGTATTTTCGACGTTATGAGTCTTTTAGTACCCAAACACTAAGGCAATCAATTATAATAAGTACTAAAAGGCCCATAACGCCTAAAATACAGTTAACTGAGATTTGCTGCCATAGTAAGGTGGAGGCTGGGCCATTGGCCCCGTATTGACTGTCGCACATCACTCTTTACGAGACTGTTAATATCTAGGACTCAGAATAATATAGCTTAGTCATATTATGTTAATTTATCAATGTCAGTTCAGATTGTACCAAGAGTCAAAAACAATTTTAAGGACTTCACTTTTGCATTAAAAACTGAAAGGAAACTAGAAAAGGTCTATTGTTGAACAGAGGATGTCGACATGCTTATGGTGCGACGATGGTAACAAATGCCTCAGTAGACTATTCACATAAATATAAATCTTTTTGATATGATGTAAATTTACAATAAGATGTCACTAACGTAAGATTTAAGTGAAAACACTAGTACAACATTGATGAAGTCGAAAGCTTTCGCAGTGACGCTGCTCATGATGTTGTGACCCAATTTGGTGCTCCCTGATAAAATACATCTCACATAAAGCAGGAAGTGAGTGCATTAGGATAAAATTTGTAAAAGCGATGGGCTCATTCTTTTGTAAATTTCATGTCATATGACTACTCATTTCGGGCGATTGGAAATGGTAAATTTTGCAAGGCAGGAAGCGAATCGGGTGTAATAATGTCCGCCAATTTGTTTCACTGTTGCGGCTTATGAAATGAAATGACTATGCGAAAAGATTTAAAAGGATGATATTTTAACATTAAAATTTAAATTATAAGTAGATAGTGGGCTCGATTCTGAAGGCACAACGTTAAAAATTTACAGCACTAAAATTGTTGCTATCCCTGTCACTTAGTATTGTGAGGATAAAGACGAAACTAACTATAGTACTGTCAAATTCTAAATGTATGTCTGCAGAATCGGGCCTACTTATGAATTAAATTTTAATGTTAAAATACCAAATATTGCAGGTTTTTTTTCAAGGTAACGGGCTTGGAAATTGTTAGACAGTTTGATTTAGAGCCTTAATTAATCCTGATGCTTACTATAGATATCATTGACAGACACAAATATAGGACTTAAAAATAGACAAAAGCTGATGAGAATTTACGTTGTGACAATTATCAAATTTATGATATAGGCTATGATACGCAATTCATTTTTATAGTATCTTAAGCCTTCTTATCTTAAGAAGGCTATTACGAACTCGTCTTCCATACAAACCTTAAATTCAAAAGAAATCGGTACAAATTCAATAATTTCGTGTCCTGCCTACGTTTCATTACAACCGGCTTTTCCATTTTTAATATTTTTGAACTGAAAGTTTGTACGAGAGACCAGTTTACAATGGAGCTCTCAATGAAAATATAATTATATTAAAAATCACCAATTAATTAAAAGCGGTCTACTGTCGGCACAAATTCGAGTCATTTTATCGCGAAGTCGGTTGTTAGAGACGCCTCCTAATTGAACAGGACGGAAGAGGCATCAAAGGGAATGATTGCATTCGCCCCAAAATTTCAAGGGGATGTACAGCGAAGGGTAGCTCGCGATGCGTGGACAAAATTCTTTTGGGGGACTTGACATGGAGGTAGAAAAAAAATCAAATGATTTAAAATAATATCCAAATCATATTTTTAGGGTTCGGATTTACAAGAACTGGATAGTAAGCATTGAGTATTGCAAGCAGCCTTTGAAAGCTGCAAATAACACAAAAATTACAGCAAGTTGTGTATGTGCACTACATGTAATTATACCTCGTGTACTTAGAGTACTTCTCTCGGATTCATTTGTTCTCTTTACGCTGAAACATCAACGGTTCTTAAGATGTCGAAAGAGCAAGATGGTGATGTTTTGTTAGTTCTCACAAGATTTTGAAGTGACTAGATTTTAAAATTTCCATTTGTACAGAAGCTGTAACTGAATGAAGAAGATCTACTATTTTCATAACAACGAGGTCAAATATATTGTTTCGATTATATTCGACACTTTATCAGCTGTTATATTACCAATATAAATTGATTTTAAATGTTATAGTACATGCATACAATTGGATGCGCCTGACCTTTCCGTAAAGATATTTGCCATTGTATTTACAAAATTATGTAGGTCTTAGAAAAAGGTCAGGTATTTTTAGAATATTGTTTATATTTATTCCCTCTGCGAGATAAATTCCTTGTTGGCTATTGTTGTACCCATTAGTGGTTTTAAAATAATTATTTTTGCATTTTAACTAAAAATAACTTTCCTATATATATAGAGTCTGCCTTTGTAACAACTAGCTTTCGCCCGCGACATTGACCTAATGAAAAATGTGATATTAGTTTATTAAAATCATTAGCGATGGGCTCGCTTTTGGTGATTCGAACAAGACTACCTCTTTAAAGATAATCTGTCCGTATGACTTTTACAACATTTTATAGTGACGGGAAGTTATGATATACCGTTAGACCTAGTCAAAATATTCTCTGATACTATATTAAATTTATCCATATAATTCCATGCTTCTTCCAACTTGGAAGTACCAAGTGAAAGTTTGCGTTTCAAAATTCATTCGTAACTCCATGTATGACCAATAGGTCACAATCAAATATGGCGGGTAGATGCCGTTGCAGTAATGTCATTGCTAAGATTTTGGGATGGAATTGCTTTATGTAATTTGTTGGCCTGGGGACTGGACAGATCTATCCTCAGATGTCAGGGTGCAAGGTTTCTTGGTGTAGTCGCTAATAAGTAAAGCGGTTGTGCGTTTATGCGGCAATGGGTCGGTAAATAGAGACTAAGGTTAGAATATGTTGAAAAATCCTGCATAGCCTTAAAGGTAAAATGGCAGAGAATAATATATTGTTATTCAGTTCATCTTACGTGCAATTTGTGCAGTATAGTTTAAAATTTCAAATTAAAATGCGGGTTATAATAAAAATAAAATACATAAATGTGTGCAATATATCAAACTATACCGAATATTTTCTACCCAAAGAATATTTTCTGGAAAAAATAGCTTAAAGTGATAAGACTGCCTAAATTGTAGTTCTATTTATAACTTTTAAAACTGGTAACTGTATTTGTTTGTGCAATAAAGTGTATTGTATCTGTTTCTAAGAAATGTTAGTGCATTGACCGCTCAAAGTGGATCCTTGGTTTTAAAATCCAAAAGAGAATGGGTCATATAGAGACCATAGTATGTTTCAACGTTATCGCTGCAGATGTGGGTAGAAGGGTTGCGATGAACAGAAATGAAAGCCACTTCAAAGCGGCTCTCCTATGATGCTTCCGACAAAGTAAACACTTATTTATACCTCAGTGTTTTACGAGAATGTTTCTTTGTGATCTGCGTATAAGTTTACCTTTAACTGGTTTTCTATGTAACTCTTACCATTTATACAAAATCTATGAAGCATGAAACTGAAGCTGCTTGAAGCAATTTAAATTTTTGTATTTATAACGAAAAATAGTTGTTGTTACTGGGGTACCGTTTATCGTTTTTTTAACGACACTAGCACTAAATAGTGTTGGAGGGTATAATGCTAATAACACGGTACTGAAACTTTAGTTTCTTGCATTACTAACAAAATGGATCAATGAATGTTGTCTTGAAATAATGTCATTCTATTTATTTATTAAATATGCATTTCTTGGAAGAAAACAATACAAAATTTTAAATTTCACAATCACAGTCTATTTGTAGATATCGATAGAAAATTTTACATTGCTTCGAGCACTATGAATGTAGTTATATTTTTTTCATAAAAAGTCTGATCTAAGATAATAAATATTAATTCACGCTGGAATTGTACATATGACTTAAGATCACATGTCACACTGAAGTATGTACGTGATGTGTTGACTAATATTATAATAATTAATATTATATAATATTCAAGAAACTTAGTTTTAAACTTAAATATTATGTCTTAAAATTTTATGAAATTGAAGTTTATTTTAATTTTAATAAAAGATATTCATTTGTATTAAAATAATATACTTCGGGACACTCCTTGATGTCAGCTTGTAAATCGATAAACAGCCACTGCTTCAAAATATGATGTATGAAATTACTATGAAAATCATTTATAGTGTGCTAGAAATCTAGTTACAGTATCAAATTTGAATTGAACTAGAATTTCACAGCTGTTTAGCAATCAATATGCCAAATTTACATAAATTTAGTATTTTAGTGTACCTACCAGCGGTTACTATGAAAACAATGTTAACCTAAATATTGTGAAGGCAAATACATTTATGTATGATAAAAGAAGTACAGGCTGTACGATAAAATAGACCAGCCGCTTAAAATGATTACTAAATATTGCAGCGCTACGCTGCAAGATCGCAGGATATCTTTTTGACAAAACATAATATGAACTTTTTTCTACTGGCTGAATTGCAAGTTTTTGGTTGGAGAAATAAGAAAAAAACAAGGTTAGGGAAGTGAGTGAAGTGAGAAAAAATATTATTTTTTGAGGTGTTGAATTAATAAACTTGTAAAAAGGATTTGAACAATATTAAAAAAAAAAACGTTGCAGCTGACCCATAACTGCACCCGCCAAGTACTCATTATGCATTTATTTATCGCGTCCCACAATATGTTATAAAAAAAGGTTTATGCAAAAATTCCTATCGATTTTTAAATTAAATTAAAGAGTTAGCCTGTTTGAAGTTACCACCTGAGGGGCAGTGGCAGGGGCAGTGTATTTTAATTGTGACAAAAAATGAGATCTTGTTTTTATTGCCCTTACAATAACCCTTTAATTCAGCTGGTCTATTTATTTCTAAACTCTGCATATTCCTATAGTCAAGCGTATTCAATACAAAATACTTTCCGATTGCAGGTATAGGAAGATATACGTACTCGTATATGACCATAAAATGGGCCAGATTATGGCACTCCAGATTTTTTTGCACGCATTAAAGTGCCCACGCGTGTGTTAAACTCCCCTTTAATATTCCGATCCATTGTATCAATGTAAACGAATGGATATTTCAACTTTTTATCATGAACACCAAACAAAGCTTATTTCCAAGCGTCATAAGAAACCCTGGTTTATTTAACCATTGTTGGAGCACCATTTATCTCTTTAATTTATGGGGAAGCGACGCGAATGGTGGACAGATTTGCGTCGACGGCCTCACGTAGTTTGGAGCATTGTGATGGGTGCTTTTTGTATGGCGTGTTACTTGACTACCGGCCCCTTGGATTCGTCACAGAAAGGCAAATGCCCACTATTAACCATTGTTTGCGGGTTCGTTACACCAAGTAATTTTCTTTGGTCGTTCGAATTGTCGCATTGGTGGTAAGCAATAAAAACTTTTATCAATTCTTGACTCATTTCAGCCGATAGGTGTTAACTGACCATACAAACCACCACGATTCAGTTATTGACTACTATTTAAACAATCAACCGGACGTTTTGGTATAGAAAGGCTCTGGATCTTACTGCATAGAGTTTTAGTTAGTCATTGACATCGACGCAGTAGACAAAGTTTGGTGTTGTGTTCTTCAAACCGCTGTCTCTACCTTCTCTTTCACCTTTCATTCCTCACAACCTGGTTTTATGGTTTCTTTCATTATAATATCTTTCTTCTCTTTGCGTGCTTGATTGGTGGATGCTATTAGTAATATAGCTATCCGTTTATTAATAAAATATATTTGATCTACAATATGTCATAAGTTCTGTGCACTAATTACGTATTTTTTGTTTAATCGCTACTTATAATTTTGAATTTGACTAGATATTTGATTATTCTGGTCGTGTTAGTTAACGCTCTGTTTACATTGCTAATTTAGCGATAGCCGTTAGCAATCTCTAATACTCTAGATTGGTCTAGATAACGAACAGATTAGAATCAGCAAATTTTATATATTTAAGTGCAACATACTTTACCATAGATACTGATTTTGGGTATCAAAGGGGTCATTACATTAACTCACTCATGCAGTAGGTAACTATAGTGTAGGTATAAGTATATATGGTTGGGTAGGTATGTTTGCCGGAGATTTTATACACAGCCATGCGCAAAAAATGCGCGTCCCTGGTGCGCAGGATTCGGGTCAGCCCCAGCAGAAACATTGGAAATGGTCACCGGCAGACTAGACTACCCGTACATCCGACGCTGTTTAAATTATTATGTTGAATACTAACACTATGTTAAGTCTTATATTAATTATTTAAGAGTGTTATTCGAAAAAAAAAAAAGATTCTCCTGCATTGTTTTTTATTTATCAAAAATTCAATAAAAAAATTATTTTTGCTACGCCATTTTGTTTCAGTGACGAAATAGGTACGCTACCGCTGTTTATAACTCACACGTCTGTTTTAGCCCCTCACCTATGTCCTGAATATACGAAAGCAACTTTAGCAGTGAGTTTGTGTGCATGTAGTCGTGTACCGAGCTTGGTTATAACAAGAGTTGTGTATCTTCCTTCTCTGATTGATCTAACCGTATAAGTATCATAAACCTTTTTTCCCTTTCTATTTTCTCATGCTTATTATTTTATTATCTTGATCTGCGTCAAGAATAGTCCGATTTTTTGCATATCTGATTGCGACTAATTGAAATTTTCTATGAAAGTAGGGTGTATGGAGTAATACTTTAATGTACACGTAAATTTAAATGCTACCTATAGTTAACATGACAGTTAATACATACAGTTACTATAGCTAGGAATAAAACGGTTAACTAGTAATTCCAGATGAAATCATAAAACGATTCGATTGGTCATATTTTATGAGTCATAAATTATAACCAACAATTCTAGAAACGTGTAGTTGAGGGATATTACTTCGAAATCTAATCAGTTAATCTTTCAACAAGCCTTTATATGCAGTAAAATTAAACCCTTAAACATGATTAATTTTATACGTAAGTACTGCAACTGCAATTCACCTACTTTTGCCGAATGCACAAATGATATATAACTGGGATACTATTACGTATCATAATGGCTATCTTTTACTACGTTAATAAGTACTATGTATAAGGGAACGATATGTGAGACTTTAATATGCTATATTTAAAAAAAAAACATTTTCCTAAAATAAAAACGACGTAAATTGACGAAATCTCTTTATTTATTAAGAGCAAACCAGTCGTAAATCATCTCTTGGGTAAATATTTGTTTCAACTGCCGTCATTATTATCTTAACCCCCAAAAGTTGATGATAAAGAATATATTTAATAAGATATTTACCCAATACTGACTCTGAGCCAGGACTAAAAACTGTTTAATAGAGACTTTGAATTGGGTATTGTCTTTTTAACTTTTAAAGGTGGAGGGAATGATAGTAGTAGAAAAGCTTGAATATTTACCCTCATCACAACAGCCTCACAGTGAGAGCGTCATTTCCCGGGAATAGAAGTTAAAAACCAAGATAACGATAGAAATAATGATATGCAATGAAGTCTTAGAACTAATAAAACCAAATGCACCACAAATCTCTATGTAATTACACCAGTCACGGTTGTATAATTTTTAATTAATCGCTAAATTACACTCGTACTATTTTTTATGGTTGTAAGTCGGTAATATTGGTGCCGACTTTGACCATTTCTTTGTGTCATATACGTATTTACATAACTTATCGACGATTTTTATCTAACGTAACTATTGCAGTTTCAAACGCAAAATTGCGAGCAATAAAATCGAACACAAAAACCTTTTTAATTTTGTTTTACATTAGCTTTTGTCCGCGACTTCGTCCACGTAGATTTCAATATTTATACACATCTTGAATTTCAAATAGAATCATTTTTATAATCAACGTTTCTATTATTTCTAGATAATAGTTGTGAGCAAATTCACTGCTTTTATCGATTAATTTGGTTTCCCGTAGGAATTAGATGTTTTTTTCGGGATAAACACTATCCTATATCTTATTCCAGGAGTTAACCTATACGTGTGCCAAGTTTCATCCCGATCCGTCCAGTGGTTAAAGCGTGATTGAGTCACAAACATACAAACTTTCGTATTTACAATATGTTATTAGTGGGATTATGTATTGACAAAATAATTGATATATTGCCTGTATAGCAAAATGCCTAAAATCAATTTCTAAAATCCTCAAACTCATAATGGCTAAGTTGTGAAACGTATAAAATATAATTATTTTAATATATATATATATATTCGTCCATTTGTTTCGTAGTTTATTTGCATTTTAGAAGTTTTATTAATTAGACATATTAGCCAATTTGCAATATAGGCAAAATGCTTTTTAGACGATACGATTATAACCGAAAATAACAAGTACCATAACAAACTGTTATATATGTAGGGATATCTAATAAATTTATTAATGAAACTTAAAAATAAGAAAATTAATGTATTATTAAAAGAAAGACCAATATTCCGCTGTATTTTTTAATTGAATAAATAGGTAAAATGATTTGAATATCACGCTGCTGCCTTTATAGTTTTTTTGCCAATAATCATTAGCTAAATTAAAATTAATGCCCTGTTGAACACTCATATATGCCTGTAGCTAAATTTGAAATTGGATTGACCGGTTCGAGATTGCGTAATTGACATGGTTTTAGTATACATGTCTAGTCGTTAAATTGCAATAAAAAAGATACCCAAAATTGATAATATTATCGCTACTGTGATCTTGCTTTTTATGGCTTTACAGTTACGCGTTTTTCCTAACGCCCACCTCTCTCTAATAAGAATTTAATATTGTAACTTGCATACCTTTGTAGAGTGCTTGGGAATGACTTGACGTGTTGGTTGTAAGAAGACTCTTCGGCTATTGACAATCGAATATCAATTTGTACAAATAGATCCCGGTCTGGAAGTTATATTTGTTGATTCTACTATCCTTGTTTAATTTCCATAGCACAGGAGACCATCCTATGGTTTGGGATTAGTCGAGTGTATGTATATGTATGTAATATTTATTTATTCTTCTTGAAATGCTGCGATATCTTTATTTCACTTTTACGAATATAAACAATTTGGATTGATACGCCAAGTATTTCTCTAGAACTACACACTATGATTATATTTTTAGTAAGAGTATGGCGACAACCTCAGAATGGTAAACCAATTCAAATCACCTTAAGACTTTAGACTTTCTTTATTTACTGTCTCATTAGGTAAGTTATGCACATCGATATACCAGTCGATCTTAAAAATACACTTAACCCCTCTGAGTTTAAACAATAAATAATCATATTAGCCCTAAGCCGTCTACTGCTGACATAACCTTCCGCAATAAACGCCACCACGCCCTGTCCTCCGCATCCAGCCGCTTCTGGCCACCTTCCTCAGGTCGCGGTTTCCACTCTAGAACTTGTCAGCCCTAACTAAAGGCTGTCGGTTCTGCGACAGATGTGGCCCGCCCAATGCCACTTCAGTAATGCTACTAAAAGTAAATAATATAGGTCTGTGAAATAATATGGACAACGAATTAATAGTCAGATAGGTAGCTGAACTGGTCAAAATGGGAGTAATCTGAAAAGCAACCTTTTTCTGTATATTTACAATGCGTAGGCGTTACATTTTAATCTTACCTTTCGATATTATACGAATGTTTTTTTCCGTACAGCTCCATTGAGCAGCAATTCATTTATTTTTAATGTAAATGTTATAGAAAATTTATGTAAATTAGTATTATTACATTACGCCTGATGGTAATTCATTTTAATTTTAAGCTTGCTTGACACTGGTGCAGACTGCTGACAGTGGCGCGTTCATTGCCGTACCATTCGGTGAAGCTGTAAAGACCAGTAACAGCCAATGGGCCCGATTCTGAACGCACACATTTAAAATTTGACAGCGCTAAAATTGGTTAAGTCTTTATCTTCATAATACTAAGTGACAAGGATAGCAACAGTTTTAGTGCTGTCAAATTTTAACATTGTGCCTTCAGAAGCGAGTCCAATATCCTTTAAAAAAAACACTTATGTATCGTGGAAAGATATTGTAACTTTAACAATACAAATCTTTTTAAAGGAAGAGTCGTCGGTACAGCTGCGTTCTGGTCGCACATGATCTAGTAATAGAGGGAACCGTTCGACACGATAAGAAGAAGAAGAAAGGAAGAGTGAATAGACGTTTTCTGGGTGAGCGCGCTTCACCTAAGGCCTCATCGTCACTTACCATCAGGTGTGATTGAGGTCGAACGTAAACCCATTAGGAATAAATAAAAACAACAGTGAAAATATTCTATAACATCTGTTCCAAAACAAATGGCATACGGAATGCGTTGGCATTTGCATCTCATCATTTGCAAAATAAATACAGTGCTTAGGTGATGATCCGAAGAGGACTTTAAAAAACCAATACAAACTTGTTTTTGCTGTATTCATTTCGTGTATATATTTTTTTCGAGACGCAATAGCGTTTGTTTTCGTATGCATTTTCATTTGGAATGGAATATAAATTAAATTAATTGAAAAACCCGTCAGTTATTCATCAGCAGCGAAATACGTCAATTGTAGGTTAGGATAATACTTATCTCCATTGTCAATCAAGTTAATTAGAAAAGGCATCAGTACCTGTTAGACCCAAAAGTTATCTAGAAGAAATCGCTTGAAGCAATAAAACCGACTAAATTGTACTATTTTTAAGTTCCAAATCTAGTAACTGAATAGTAACATCATGGCACCTATGGTCTGTCTACTAGAAGCTGATGGAGCATACCTAGAGTAGAATACTCACTTATTCATAATTGTTATCCCCCTTTTTGTCCCAGTACTTATACCTATATATATGCATTAATTACCTATACCTAATTCAGCTGTCAGATTCCGTATTAGTGCCTCGCGGGTCTAATGCGCTTCAACTGTACCGCTTTACGCGCTAGTACGGCGGTAGCTTAATGCGAGAATACGGCTTATAGATTTACTGTTTACGTGTCTAATACCAATAAATGCTTTTATTGTGTTGTCAAATTGTAGGAATTTATTTAAGTGTACTGAATTAATGATTTTTGATTATGAAATTGTTAGCGATTACCTACGAAGTATTTTAAAACATTTACTACCTTACCTATGAGCGTTTTTCCGCGGAAGTACACAGTTAGTTCTATCCAGATGTTTGCATTTTTCATGAGTTTCACTAATATTTTAGTTACAATTTTAAGCAATTTTTTCACTGGCTCAGCTCGATCCCGGTCCCATCCGCTAATCCAAGTTCTGCCGTGCCGATGGATGCGTGTCCAGGGGCTAGCCTGGTCGTAATCGTGCCGACATCCCGGAGCTGGGTGAACTCCGGGCACTATTAGCCTTACCGAATCATGCGGGGCTCTGATTAGGTGGACAATTATTTCCCTAGCTAGTCGTGTTACCTCAACAAGGCGGCGATGTTGTCCGCAACATATCACGTCAAGGGGTGTCACGGGACGAAAAGCGGGCGAAGGATAGCGTTTGCAACATTAGATTGCGCAAAGTGGCGATACATCATTTCTGCCTACCCCTCTGGGACCAAGGCGTGAGCATTATGTATGTATGTATTCACTGGTTCAGGAGTAATTTTTAAACCACTTTCTTGACGAAATATACTGATGCTTAACATGTCTTGAATATACTTAATTTTTAACTTTATACTGTTGGTACAAACTTACGTTTAAAGGTCAAGACAAGTTAGGTTATCGTTTATAACTGGGTACAAATAGATTAAAGTAAATAACCTCGTTTCTAGTTTCAGATTACTTATCTCTAATATTTGGACGACCTCGAAAATACAGTAAACATTAATTTTATACACAAGTGTATTGATAAATGGTATTATATTATAATATTAGGTATATAAGTAATATAATTTAGCCATTATAGAAAATATTGTGAATGTGAGTGAGATGTTACAGTGCAACGAAATTTTGTACAGTAAACCTTGGCAAATCGGTAATATACGAGTATATAAAAGTACCTATATCTATATTTATAATTATTTATGTTACTCCGTGTAGGGATTTTTTAATTTAACTATCGCTATCACCACATTACAATAATAATCACCGATTAGCGAAAGTTCAACTTGTGATAATATAGACTCGGGCAACAATAACTATTATATTACATTACCGATACATTTTATTACCCGAACTGCGCAAGCAAAGCAGGGCAGTGTTTTTAAAAATGTTTAAATGTATGTAAACTGACTGAAAAAATTAAAACTAGCCGTAACATTAAACCTTGCCTCAGAATGTTACATAACATTTATGACAATTTCACCACTGAGAGGTATCCCAGGGGGAGACCTGTTTTCAGGCAGGCACAGACAAAAATTTGATTTATCTTAATGGTATAAAGACTAGTAAACTTTTAAGCCTAAATGTTCATTAGCTATGAACAATTTATGCTTCTCGATTTAAGAGTAGGCGAGACATTCCCTACTGCATATCTCCAGAGACACTTCGGACGCGCAACCACTCGGTCAACCCAAGTACGCTTGCTTCACAGCCTCAACTCTTCCTATTCTCTCCACGTTTCTGAGCCAGCAAGCCTGAAAAGAATTGTTTGAAGGTTTTGTTTTTCATTAGGGTTTCATCTGTTCGCTTTGAACGAAGTAACATAAATATCGATGCGTCAGTTCAATGACTTACTTCCTGTCGAAATTGATTGTAGAGATCTCCACAGGATTACAGTTACTATTGGAGTTTTTTTCTAACTTTGACAAACATACAAAAATTCGCTACGGTTTAAAAAAATACAGATCCTTCTACTATCGTAAAAATAACAAAATGTCAAGACCATTAAAAACCAAAAATAGGCGTAATAATACTTACGGAGACATTTTCCTTGCTTTTCCACCTAAATAAACAAGAATCTCAGGTTACAAGGACATTATGTGTGACATTATCAATGTATGCTCGTCAACTCGGAGAAGTGATCGATGGTCCAGAAGCGTCATATTTTCTAAAAAGAAACTCAGTACCTACATTGAATTTGATAATGTCAAGCACCCACGACGTAACTTAGAAGTTAATATAGAAGCTAAAAGCTAGGTTATCTAAGTATAGATAAAAGAAACTGCTACTAAATTGGGTTGTAAATTGCTAACATCTATTTGTGATTGTTTTAGTGTCAACCTATTTGTTGATCTATTGAGATTGGACATACATTCGAGTACAACAGTGGAGGGCTATGATATTTAACATATGTATACCTCGGTAGAAAACAAACTGCTGACCTACTATCAAACGGACGACACGTGTCATTATGATGACTACGCTGTGGTCTCAATAACCAGAAACATGAGGTCATGTAGTCATATGGATAATAATTAGCTAAAGTAAGAAATACTTCGAATAATTACTAGGTATGTGTGGTGATTTTCCACTTCTAAATATAGTGTGTATTTAGTTTTAAAACAATACCGTAAATGCTGAAGATTTGTCTCACAGTTGGAAATATAGGTACGTTTTAGGACATTTATTTATTTTCATTGATAATTATTTTCTCATTTTCTAAATCAACACACAAATTACAAAGACGTAAAGAGTCTAGTGTAGCAGGTTTCATCGAATAGGTCGATTAGTCGTGTTAGCGTTGTTGTTTTTTTTCTTCGGTGAAGGAAAACATCATGAGGAAAGAAGAAATTCTAAGACGCCTGTGAAGCCCACCAATCTGCACAGGACTGTGGCCCGTACGCTCTCGTCGAGTGTCTCCAACAGTGGAGACATATTAATAGGTTGATTGGAAATTGATCGAGTTCGTAGACTCGGTCTTGCATTTGATATATAGAATAATGATTTAAAACAGGCGGGTGTATTACTTTAGATTTATCCAAATGTCCTGTCTTCCTCATAATTTCCTTCAACGTACACTACCACGGAAGTACTTAATCATAAAAGAGTCAACGAATCCGAGGCAAAAATTCAACGTCCCTATCTCTACTAAAGCAATATCTAGCAAATAGAGCAAATACAGAGATTAAAATCAAACAAATCAATTCTATTTGTTAAAGTAAATGAGCGGCCACCCGTATGGGCTGAAATAGATAGGGATCGTGGTGTTAATAAAACTTCCCCCCAGCCATTGTCTCTATGGATAAAGCAATTTACCTAATTAAAAACTCCCACAATGTCGAAGCTGGGATACCACATATTGAGATAAACTACGTTGTTATTAAGACATTAACTGATAAAGTTATGTGACGTATCAGTTAGGTTAAGTTTAAGCCCTTAAAAAAATTATCTGACTACTGTAAGCGGGTATAATTATATATAAGTATGATTTAAACCCATTGTCTCTGCAGTTTTAGTAAAGTTTTATGGATTCTAAGTGATAATGGCTCATGTTAAAGGGTGATAGTTAATGAACCTAGCACAAGTAACCTTTAATAAATAGATATTTTTTTATAGATTTCAACTAAATGCTCTAAACAATAACACAAATTTTGCTTACATAAGGAAATTGTATGATAAAATACTTAAGCATTTTGTTTCAAACTCGGTGTTAAACGTTAAACAATAGTTGAAGTTGAACTTTCAATAAACCTTGGCATTCAAACAACCTAGAGATTAATTACTAACACAGTCATCATTCGTACAATTTGATACGTTTGTAAATTTTTATATTTCCGTTTATCCACCAAATCCACATGAGGATAGAATATATTTTAATCTGTACAATCGCAAATGAGTTAGTCGTAAGACTGTACTATTTATATTAAAACGCATTATGCAGAAAAAAATACAGCTTTACGATACTACAAACGCTTATGCAAAGGTAAATTGGTATTCCGCCCTGATATTAGAGAAGGTCGCTAAGTGTAAAAATGAATTTTGTGAAAATGTTAATTAAAAACGGTGTCGCACTAGTTTTCTAGAATTATTTTCGTAGAGAAACTAGTCACTCTTATGGAATTTAAGAAAACTAGATTGGCACAGTTTTTGTCATCTTCTCCAAGGTACCGTATTACAATTAGCGGCCTTTTCTCGTATCAGGCCAGAATAGGCATTTTATAAGTTACGATGCTCAAATGCCATACAGTCGCATATTTTTAAAAGCTATAAGTATTAATGAATAACGCAACTCTCATATCCTCGTCCTTTCATTTAGCATTCTCTATAACGCTACCTCTCCCCTCTACCTCAAGGAGTTTTTCAATATTTGGGAAATGACCATAATCTAGCGTCAAGGTCTAAAACTACAACATACTTCAGGCCCCTTACTGTCGTTCGAATTATAATGTCGTGTGTATCACGTAAGTACGGTATATGTATTGTATTATAAACTATATACTCGTATGTATGCATATCTATTTAAGTATATTTGTATGTAATATAATAATGTAGGTAGTACTTTTACTTAGTATTTATTTACCTATGTTCTAAAATTATAAATGCAACACTCTATCAGTATATCTTTTTTTTTTAATAAATAAATGTCATGTCTAAATGTCTTTATTATTTTCTTTCTGAAAGGTTGCCTGGAAGAGGTCGCTTTAAGCGATAAGGCCGCATTTGTACACTGTCCAAAAATCTGTACCTATTTTTATTGTTACTCTTAATCTGTGTAAAAAGAGTTTATCTATCTATCTATCAATGCAAAAACTGTCCGTGTGCATAGACCCTATTTTGAATCTATAATAATAGCTGTTTAAGGCCGTACCGCCAGAGTCAATAATTACAGGTTACAGGCAGTAAAACAAACATTTAACTAAACGGATTTTTAATAGCATTTCCGTTTTTGTTTGACTATTTTTATCGACTATTCATTCGTTTTAAAAACGCATTTGGTCATTTATAATTTAAAGAGACCTGTAATTATCTGAAATAATCAACTAATTAATGTCTATTTCTGTCTATATTTAATGTATAAACAATGTATTTTTATATCTTTTGTATACATTTTTAATTTAACTTTGCATTTTAGATATCAAAACATGCTTAGGATCTAAAAGCCATAAAACTAAAATAATCATAAGTAAGATAACATAAAGTTACTTATACGTATATATCCTTATACATATGTTAACTTATATACAAATTTGACTTTTGGATTTACCCAAATAGCAGGGGTGTATGTTCAACCAAAATACCTTCACAAAGTTGAGTTAATTGTTATTCGATTTGTGTATATTATAGGATTTCCTCTATGCTGTTCCCCTCTGCAAAGTAAGGCTTGAGAAATCAATGGTCGGAACCCTCTTGTGTCCAAACAAATCGCCCATGAACGTTGATAAATCTTTGGATATCACTGCATTAGATAGGAACAGTAATGCAATAAATTTAGAAAGCTGTACTTTGAAATATATTTTTTGAGAAATATGAGTTTTATGAAAATGAAAATTTTATTGATAACAATTGTTAACAATTATTATACAATAAAGTACGGTTTAGATAGGAAAACTTTGTTATTAACGTCGGTTTGTTTAAATTTTTAGTAAAGGTTAAAACCCAGTTTATAATTATAAAAAAAAAAACAATAAAACACAATAAGAATCCGCTGTTACTTAGCAATTGTATGGTGTTATTGTTATTATGTCCATTAAAGCCTTAAATAATATCTACATCACGTCTACAATAAACGCTGATGTAGGCTTTAATTGTGGTTTAAAATATAGCATTACGAGTCATAACCATTACGTATGCGCAATCGCTGCCTAAACGGTGTCCAAGTGTATAATTTTTGATCAAATAAAAACAAACAAAGTACTTAAAGCTTTATTTTTACACATTACTCAATAAATTTGTCGCTAAGTCGAATATTATTGAGATTTAAATTCAGTAAGCTTTGTTAAATAACATAGTACAATACAATAACTTTTTAGCCTATTTCTAAGTTCAGATTTTACAAAAATTTAAGTGGGAATACAATACTATAAAATTAAATAAATTTCACAATTACCAGCTTCACAGCTGAACATTTTATAAATTTATTTAACAAATTATTGCACAAATTTCTGCCAGCCTACCAGCTACAGAGGAAACTTTGTGAAAGGGAAGACAAGGTGTATATACATTATTTATTATTATTATTTCAATATGTTCGCTATATAGAAGCTACCAGATATGTTTTGGTATTAAAATTGGTGTGTAGAATCGGCTGGTTGTAGAGGGCGGAGGATCGGATGTGATGGCATTCATTGGGGAAGGCCTATGTCCAGAAGAGGACGTCTATGGGCTGATATGACGATTAATATTAAAATTCTTTAATTTGCTTCTTTAATATTAATGGTCCATTATTATCAACAAATGTTTTACTAATCGTCAGTTTATAATTACTACATTTATTGTTTCTCACAGCAATAAAACCAATAGATGCTCGATCACATTTCTTGCGGCACTCTATCCAATTTAATTGTAGTAATTTATATAATTGCTCCATACAGTTGACTTTCTCGTTGAAAGCCTGTCGATTCTAATGTGTCCAATAAAGATTATACGTTAGTAGTATAACTATCTTATTTTACTTTACAATTATTTAACAAGCCTATAAAGTTAATAAGTTGGTATTTTTTATTTGGGATTATTAAGAACATAACGAGGTTTTTATAGTCGAGATTCGTTATGGGATTTTACAATGTTTATATTGATTTATTTCACTTTTTGACGAATTCACAAATGTGAAAAAAAAGTGCTTTTACCTACTGGTTGAACTGTTTTACAAATATATTATGAATAGAATGGATACATGTTTATATGTATTTTAAGTGTCCTAATGCTTGCTATATAATAAGTTCTACATCATGCTCCATATTATCTTTCAACACAAAGCTTTTTGTGCAGAATCGCACCTCTTTTATAATATTATTGTTTTTCTATCAAAACATAAATGTCAAAATGATAGAAAAACAATAATATTATAAAAGAGGTGCGATTCTGCACACTTTTACTTATCTATCCGTTTTTCAACAACTTCGCTTACGTACTGTTACCTAACTTCATTTATTAGTAAATGATGATTACTGTTATATACATATACCTGTGTGTAGCTCTTCTTACTGTTAGGTAAGTAGCCATCTTACGAGTAACACCTGTTAGTCATTTGATAGTTGTTCATCAGACCTACGTCTTCTGATTTAATTACGTAGCTTACTTAATATTCATTTTGTACCTAAATTATTCGCCTTTATTTTGTGATCTTCTTTTTTTAAGGCCTATTTAAATAAATGTAATATATATTACAACATTGAAAAAGTAATATTTTCTACAGACTTTAGCAACGGTGTGTGGCCACAGTAAATAAAAGTAGCTATTCCTTTAACAAGAATCGGCTTTCTAATTTTAAACAATAACCCAATTCCTCAGTGGTCACGGAACCCATAAATTAAAATGCACTTAAACAGAAACAGTCCATATGTCACCTCTTAAAAGCTCTTTCAAGAATAAAATAAACAATATTTTGCTACCGTTTCACTACAAATTGAAGGTAAGCAACAGATGGGAACAAAAGAATCCAAGTGTAACCCTATTATGTTTTTGCTGAAGAAAACAAATGGTATAGTAAAAACATGAGCCGAACAATGTGATTTGGTAGCTCTTGTCCGGCTTCCGTAGAATAATGACAAGGGACTACTGGAAGTTCTTTGTCAAATTGCTTCAAACCTCCCCATGAGCTCTTTACTGCAGTCCGATTACCCACTGGGATTTGGTCTTGAAATTCTTGGAACGGAGATCGCTTGTTGTCATTTGCTTACTTTATATTTTTGTTCGTTTTGAATATTTAGTCTGTAACTTTTTAGCGTTATTTACTTAATGCTCTTGATGTTTTAAGTACAATATAGGTATTTGGTTATTATTATATGCTTCGGTTGCAGTTTCTAGATAAATTAAAAAGTGATCATTTATTCTTTATGCACACAAATATGTACAAAGGCGAACTTAATGTCGAAGGCATTCTCTACCAGTTGACATTTGGGTCATGCAGATAACGTTCTTCATGTCATGCAGCTATTTGATCTTGCTTTCATTGGGCTTGTCTGGACAAGCTAAGAATTAATACTAGATTTATTTAAAAATTAGTGAGATAACATTGAAATGTCGACAAACCTGTGGGCGCATTGGCTTTAGTCTAGCTTTGGTAAGCAAAAGAAATGTACTCGTATGTTATTATTAAACATTACTTTGACATCAGGATATCATAAATCTAAAACCTTTGTACCCACATGTATTCAGCGAAAGAATAGCAAAGCAAGAAAAACATCAGGTATATCGTGTATCAACTCAACAAACAAATAATTCGCAATCTACCTTTTGTGGGGACCAAATGCGACTGTATCTATTACTGCTACAGAAAAACTTGTACAAAATTGCAGCTAAAACGCAATTGAATATTTTAGTTTCTATTATAATAGTTGTTTGTAAAAAAAAGTACGGACAATTGCCTCTGTAACTTGAATACTGATCATTATCGGGATTGGGATAGAGCTTATCTGCGTCGCAGAGGAGCCGATCGCAGCTAATCTACTATTCGACTACATAATAAGTTTCCTCTCGATTGCCTTGTAAACCGATACAATGAGGCGGTGTAATTGTTTATTTTATAGTTGCTTAATAATTATTCTTCGTTTTGTTTGTTAGCTGTAGATTTTCGAACAGAAGCATGTATAAATTTAGAAGTTTGTAACGATCGTATAGCAACAGATAATTTTTCCTACTCGGATTGTCAGTCAACCAAATATATTGATGTCATTGTTTTCATAGTGTGTTGAAAAAGGAACCTCTCTTTATAACTTGCCGTACCTACTTATTAAATTTGTCTTATTCGTGATATATTTAATATTCTACCAAAAGGTAAGAAAAACATAAAGTTCTATTGCAAAATAAAAAAAATATCTCTGAAATCCGACACTGATTGATAGAGTACAGATGGTTGCACAATAGTGTCATGATTATAAAAATATAGCAACTGATCCTAAGAAAATAATCTTTATTTGAAATTCGAAATTCCGTAGTGATTTGAGAATTTGTAGAAACTTAGAATGAACGAATTTTGATTAAAAACTTTTTTATCTTATCTATGTTTTCTGTACTTAAAACATAAATGTGTGACTTTTATGTTGCATAGGTAGTACCGACCTATATTGAGTCCCGTAATGCGAATTTAATTGTTTTTCATATAATCCCTATATAAGTTCATACTTATTGTTTCCTGTGGTCCGTCGGCATGGAGTTAAGGATCTATTTGGGCATATCTTGACAAAATTAAGATTATGTAGTTCTAAGTTGACACTATCAAAGTGCTCTAAATCTAATAGTGACACTAAAATAACCGTTGCCAAATCTAAGGCAAAAAAATATATTAACATTGGTACTGCCAATCAATCACTTCGCTGCAAATTGTTTACGAGCACTTCTAAAAAGCTTTATAACTAATTTTGAATGGTACCGTGACCATGAAACTTATTGAACTTGTGGGTGTGATCGATGAAGCGTGACCACATGAATTGCAGGAAACTATTAAGAACGACTTAAGGCCACAGAAACACAGGTATTGTATCGTAATCGATTCAACGCCTAAAAAGCCGATATGTGAATTCAATGGCGCCTCCAATACGTTTAATAACGGTAGGTGTGTCGCTGCACTTCATCAATGATACTGACTGTCAAGAGATTTAAATGAAATTCGTATTTTTATTTCTAACGGACCCTTTGTAGGTCCGTGTGCAAGTTTCACGGTAGGTTAGGGCACTGGCTCGGAAACTGTGCAGCTGTCAACCATATCTTGGACTGCGACAGCCAGCCTTTGTCCTCTAACAGATACGACTTCATATAAATGCAGTTTATGTGAATTCCTCAGAAAAGAATGAAACTCTCAAGAATTAAATCTCACGAAAAAATATTCATCTATTGTTAAAAGTCCAACACAATAAGCGTTGGTCGTATCGTTGGCACATTAAAAAGTATTCATGCGGTATCTTTGTAAGGTCCACGCGTGTTTTTGTGTTCGTTCGCAGAGATCTTGACACATCGATATTTGTCATTATTCTTGCGTTCAATTTTTGGTTTCATTAAATTTGGAGTTTTTGTATCTGCAAATATACTGGTTTTTATACTTGTATACTTTGCTTGTAGTCTCTTCTGATGCTTCACGTCTTGAAATTGTGAATAAAAGTAGTAACATACTAAAAAGGTGACGTGTGTGTCGATTATTATCAGACGTCTACGATGTAATTCCGTTTCTAATCTGAGTCCAATATATAATATTTTAAAATTATTATACGCGACAGATACGTTATACAGATTAGTTCTAGTATCTTTTTATGTCTTCATCAGTTTTAAGAGACAAAACTCGGAACGGGTTTGTCCATTGGTCACAATTAAAGAAGCGTAAAAACAATTGCGAAACTGTTAATGAACGTCAGGTAAATCCGCTTAGTCGTTGCCCTAAGCTTTTCATGGTTGAAACCACTGATGCTATTCTTGTTAGAGTCATTGGATTGGAATCAATAGTTTTGAATGGAAGCCGTGACGGAGCATTGTCTCAATCAAACGGCAATGAGCATCGGGTACGATGACCGCACTTGCTAAACGACGGGGAACAGTTGTTATGGTTATTGGTATGCGTTGCACGAACAGTAACTATCGCTCGGTAGCATAGTAGAGAATAAATGCTATAATTGCTTGACCATTTTAACTTCTATAGCACAGGAGAAAATTCTAGTTTGGGTCACTCTCTCAGTCTATGACAAGTGTATGTATTAGCATGTAATGTAAATAAAATAAAAAAAATTCACGGTACAAAAATTATAAATTGGTAGCATGTTTGTATGGATATAGAAACTACTTTTTTCAACTTTCCGTTACATCATTTTCTATTATATGTATTTCAAATTGTCTCTTTTCCAAACATTTTCTTCATAGAGTGTGTACCTAAATACTTTGATTTTTACTTTAACCAAAATAGTATTTCATTTAAATCATATTTTAAAGGACTTTAAAAAAATGTAGCACCAAGAAATTCTTTGTTGGGAGCAATATATCTGTCATAGTCCTTGTTAGTAGAACGCTTTGATTTCAGGACGATCAAAGACATTTCGTAGCGAGTATCCTTGGCGACGAAACTAATTGGTTTACTTATAAAAGCAAAAAGTTACATCTAAATATGGCGCCAGGCTTGCTTTCTTCACGAGCCGACAAGTCGTATCTCTGAGATCGTAATTTTCTGTTTTTTTTTTGAGAAATATTTAATTTTGTAACAGCCTCGAGTTACATGGTTTTACAGTTGCGGTGCGGCAGTTCGGCACTTATTTGTACTAATTGTCCGGAACTATCATGGCAGGGAAACGAATGACGACCAGATGTGAGGTGTACCTAAATGAGTACGTATATCCGTGATTGAGAGCAGTGAGATAGATCGACCGTAAATATGAAAGAAGAAAAGAGAGAGGCAAGACGTGAAGGAAGGGCGCTTGTCAGTATTATTATAGGCGCTCCTTCGGGCCATGGAAGCGTTCTTGCCCACGGACTGATACCATTAGGAACTCTTACGTAGTATCCCTCTTTTTTCTTATCTCATCGGGTTCAGGAACAACAGGCGACGTTGTTTTATTCTTTCGTTTTCGGTATCTCTTTCTCCGACGGCCGTTGGGGCAGACGAGTTCTGGAGTGGAGACCATGGATTGGCACGCGCAGGGTGGGACGCCCCGTCGCCAGATGAACCGACGACCTAAAGAAGGTGGCCGGAAGCGGCTGGATGCGGAGGGCGGAGGACCGGGTGTGGTGGCGTTCATTGGGGAAGGCCTATGTCCAGCAGTGGACGTCTAAAGGCTGACATGATGATGATGATGATGATCTCTTTCTCTGTAATCGGTGTCATGTTTACGCCGTCAATACTCTGTACGTACCTTGATAGGTCGCTCATATGAAATTTTCCAATGATGTGGTCTGGTTTCCCAGGAAGATACAGTATGCAGGTGGTGGGACTGGCTGCTTGGATTTCATATGGACGATTTTATGTTGGTGTATTTGTGAATCACATTTGGCTCAGTAGGACACGGTCTCAAAGACTGAATGGTAGGTCTGCGTTCTGATCAGAGTAGTTCTTTCGGTCCTCCTGTTTTTGTATGATCTTCTTTTTTGCATCGACAAGGACGTCATTTAAATTCATTGAGTATAGAGTTTTGTGAACCACAAAACTTTCAATTTCTATAATCATCTTAATGTTGTGTCTGGTCTCAATGAAGCACCTCATCTCTCGTCCAAACATAAGGTATACGCAATCTTACCTGTGCTCTAAGTTGTGAGCGAATAGAAGGCAACACGGTTGGACAATTTGAATGATTATCTTTTACTATGGTTGACAGTTGTACTTTCAAGTCTCTATTCTTACGTTCAACGGAATTGCCCTCAGTATGAAGCATCTTAATGTTTTGAAGGCACCGTGGAGTAGTGATTCAGTTGAAAATTGACTTATTTTAATTGTCTCTAAAAGTTTTTTCAATAAATTTTATTTATATCGCGTATTTTATTGTTTTGTTTGATGTCTAGCAAATATTTAAAAGTTTTCTAAATTAAACATATTTAAAATGGATACTAAGTTTTACACATTTTAAAACATTACCTTGTAATTTAGACCTTGCAATATTTACGTACGTTAAACATACTAAAATAAATTGTACGCTTACGAGACTAATTTCGCTTTTAAAATGTCTCGTCACGTTCGTGCGAAGTGTGAATTCCAAACGCTGACTTTGTGTGAAAATAACTAGATGTGTCGGTATCTTTTACGTTTATACGTTTTTAGAAATTATTTTCACACCGTTTTTTTTAAATGTATCCACTACTTATACAGTTAAAATGTGTAACTGCTGACGACATTGAAATTCCACAAGTCCGGTATCTAGGCTGACATCTATTTTCTACTGTTGGTTCTTGATGTGAAACACATATTTTTCACAATTTCTGTATTTGAATTTATTAGAGTGTGATTCACGACATCCCCTGTTAAATTATACGTTTTCATATTTTCCTTCATATAGTGATCGCAGTACTTTGCTTGCTATACTTTGCACACTTAGCAAATAATTGTGATTGTAATCACATACTTTCCTGTTTCTCTACAAACATTAGCTAGTGTTACGCCTAAGCAAGTTTGTGCATAAATTAGTGGAAATCGTTATTATTGTAATGATCTGTTAGATTTTATTATTTGTTAATTTTTTATTGTTTATATTCGGTCGTAGCGTCTACCTTCCTTCTCAATATTGTATGAAAAACTTTAGCACTAGAGTATTTTTAAACTGCTTCATTAAACACTGCAGTGTGTGCAGCGGTCACAGTGTAGGTAGGTAAATCTTCAGTTGTCCATCTGACTGCGTGCATCAGTGCACATGACTGAGTGGTTAAGGCCACGGCTATATTATTAATATCATTAAAAATTTACTATATTGTAGAATGTACGATAAAGTTTCTGTTTATTTTTATATGATTGCTAGATACAAATCATTTTATCTGCTTTGCTTCTGTATTCTTATCTCTACCTTCAACGCTGTCCCTGTTATACCTAAGTCACATTACTATATTAAATTTAGTTAGGTTCAACAAATGAATATCTGCCCTACGTAATACTTTTTAAACTTCCACGGCTGATAATTTAACATTTCATTTAACTTTTTTTACTGGAAATTACATCATGGTAAGTATTCCGTTTATCCAGGATCATAATCGTATCAGCCCTTAGATTTCCACTGCTAGACATAGGCCTTCCCTTATGAACACCACCACAACCGGCTATTCAGAATCGTTTCTATGAACTTCCAAATAAGTAGGCAGTATGTAGATATTAGTTATATGTAAAAGGTATGTTGGTACTGTTTTCCGCTGTCGCGTCCTCTTAAGCTATGATCCTATACACATTCCTCACCACAACTTCACACGCGATCCTGCAGGAGCCACCAGGTCAATCCACTTTGTTTTTGCGCCGCCCATAAAAACAAATTACCTACGCTTCACTTATCGATCCTATAACCGCATGGGACTAAGTTAATAAAGCAGACACGCGATGTCCGTCTGTCTGTATAGACACTGTGACTGGCACGTGTTATATATGCTTTATGACTGTTATCTAAGGTACATCATCATCATCAGCCCAAATACATCGACTGCTGAACATAAGCCTCCCCAATAAAATGCTACATTTGGTGGGATGTCCATTGGGGGTTTGACATAATCATCACGCTTGGCAGGCGGATTGGCTATCGCAGTGATCTTATTATACACAGAAGACGCTGCTGTCCGTCCCTGGTGCAATTGGGAGTGGCCCTATTCTAAGTCGGGAACCACACTTCAAGGTTGTTAGATGTCTAATGTTTTTTGGGAGAAATTGCTTTCCTGATGATACCGACTGGATTGTATCGTAGTAATGTTATAGTAAGAAATTTTCCAGCATTATCTAGTCCATTCTGAAAGTTAATGTCTTTGTGGAAGTTTTATTAATACAGAATGAGGTCTCTATTAGTCTACCGACATTTTCATAAATTTTAAGTCACTCTTTTATCCTTTAGAGGTCCCAAAATGGCTCCCGCGTTGCCAAGCGGATGCGAGACGCTGGCCCTGAAGTACTCTTTAGCATGAATTTGATAAACTGTCATAAAAATAAATGCCAAAACGAAGGCCTATGGAAATTTATTTTTTATTCGCTTAAAATTAAAACACATACCTTCATCAACCACTGCTGGACCAGAGTAGAAACATCCTGTTTTATAAGTCGTTAATACATATTATTAGTTTATATTGTGAAATATTCATTAAACTTATGGGAAGATTGATATTATAAAATAATTTGAATTATTAAAAAAATTTATATCAAGTTAATTTATTTTGTATGCTCAGAAAAATCTAAAAAAAACCATTTTCAAGCAGTATTTAACCTGTGACTAAATTTGTCCGCTTTCACCAATACCTATTAAAGAATACCAAGTTTAATTTTGCAATATTAAGGCTGTAAATATTATCTAAACAATTATAGAGAAAGACAATCAGTTCTAAGTAGAGGACCCACAGAACATAAAACAGGTTGATTTTGTTTAAGTAACTTCCAAAACAAAAACAAAGGACATAGTTCATACATTTCAGTGGTGTATTAACATGTCGAGGTCCCCTACGGTCACCGACATAGATGACCGCATTTAAATGTGCATACAAAATATCGATGCTATACAATGCGAAACTGGCCTACAAATACCAACTTATACTTTCATACAGTCAAACAAACAAACGTGAGATAGATCTAAAATAGGCCTTTTTAATAAAGACATAAGCGCTAGGAGCAAAAACCTTGAGTTCTTTAAATGTTTGTTTAACATGGTGTATTTGTACAATGCTGGACAATAACGCTGACATGTACTTGAATGCAAAACAGTTTACATGTCATGACATTTTAACATGGAAACTTTATAGGAAGTGCTGCATGCAAATGTCCTATTCTAGTCCTTTGAAAACGTCATTTATAATGGGAGGAATTACCCATTTGATTAAATCAGTTTTGAACCCTAATTAGATATTTCTAAAGGCCATTCTGTTAGTATTTATAAGTTTTCATCGTATAGACAGTCACTCATATATCACTTTAGACATTTGTGATCATATTTTCAGTAATATAAGAAGCAGCCAACTTCGTAAGTATTTTTCTGAAATTATAAATACTTGAAAAAATAAATCGCCTACCTAATTACTTCAAAGGGCTTCATACTAATTACCTTTATGTAGGTAATAAGGTTTCTTACATAATAGTAGTAAAAGAAGATGGACTATTAAGCTCTTTTTTGTTAAAATCAATATAGATAAATCTTAAACTTCTAGTCTTCTAACTAAACCAAAATTGCGGTTTATCTGTAAAATTTTGCACACAAAAACTCATAATAAAACAGAAAAAATATCTTCCCACATACACAGAAGGTGGAAGATACTAACCATACTAGAATTATAAAGGATAAGTAGAAAAAGTAGCTTTGTGGTTGCTTAGAATAGGGCCACCCCCAATCTTTCTGTGGGCGACTAAGAGATTGCACCAGGGACGAGCAGTACAGTTCATTTGTGTACATTAAGTTCAATACTGCGATCACCAAACCGCCTGCCAAGACTGGTGAGTATGAAAAATCCCCAAATGGACAGCCCACCAAAAGTGTCATTCTATTGGGGAGGCTTGAGTTCAGCAGTGGACGTATATCGACTGATGACGACGAGCTGAAAACGGAAACTCTATAGTCTGGTATATAACAAACGATTCCCATCTTGATGATCATAGAACGGTATTCTAACGGTGGGGTAGTCAAGGTCAGTATTCTTATAATTAGAACAGAAATTGTACAAATGAAAGATGTTGAATATAGATAAAGCCGTATTTAATTTATGCGTTTTATACGCCGCATTGTTATTCCGACACGACCTCTCAGGCTTCCATTAAAGTAGCTATTAGAGAAACAAACAAGGAACTCCCCCGCGATAAAATAATTATCGCTTTTATCCCGCCGAACCTTTGTAAGCCCGAGGGTCTCGAAAGCAAACATAATATTAAAGAAGAATTTCACGAGAACGGACACATCAGAAAAAAAACCTAATCTAAAATCGGACAATTTAATGACGTCAGCTAAAAACTGCCAGCGAAGCCGCCCCAGGCAAAACATTTTACTTTATTTAGGCACACAGGGAAACCGTGACCGACGTAAAACAAACTATAACCCACAAAATAACTAATGATGATACTGCGGTCTATTTTTTGGAAGGAGAATACCTAAAAAGTGCCCTTCGACTTCGACACCTGTTTGGCAGCACCTGCCTTACTGACCGACTATTAAAAAGTACAAAAAGTTTTTACATAAAGAAATTCGTATGGAGCCAATGTTAACAATAGGAGTCTTTTTTGTGTCATAAATATGTATAAGGATCTTGTTCGTTAAATAGAATACATGCTCTACATTCTGTATTATAAGAGTAAACAGCATACTTACTCCTAAAGTTATTTCTGCTCCAGGGTATTATTGATTTTGTACTATTTATACAAGGTACATTGATGATTATTGAGTAAATTAATGAGCTCGAAAGGGCAATGCATTTAAATAGTCTGATTTTGTCGACAACGTATTTGGTGGATATAAATAATAAAGTCTATAGATCATTATTCCTTTATAAGTCTGATAGTTAATTAAGGCACATTCAGTCCGTTCGAGCCCCGAGGTATCATTTGCTATTGTGATAGGCCCATTGGATCCTTCGGGGGTTCACCGTTTTGCTTTTCCATTTAATAGCAAAAATGATAAATGTCTCCTATGGGATAGGTATCCCACACTAAATTCAAAGATGGTTTTAAAAGTTTGTATGTTTCAAATTAATATGGAACATAAAATATTTAGAAATTATCTTCGATATATTCAATTCTTTGATGTATTCTTATATCTAATAAATAAAATAGTTAACTTTGTGTTTCTGTATACTGAATACATTTGCAAAAAAAATTTGGTGCCTAAGGTTAGGTAATAGAACACATTAAGATCATTTTAGAAATTTTTGTCTGTCTGTTTATCTGTTTGTCGGTTTATCTGTTTGTTTGTGCACGCATCACGTAAAAGCTACGAAACCGATTCTTATGAGGGTTTCAGAAAAAACATGGGTCTTAACTCGGTGTAACATGTAGGCTTTATTTTATCGCAATCAGCTTACTTAATCAAAAGTTATGTGCATTTTTAGTTTTCTAATACATTATTAGGTATGTAATATAACAAACAAGTATAATGTTCGGTGCAATTCAGATTGCGATGAGTTAGGACTACATTAAGAATTGTAGTAAGCGTGGGAGTGGGAACGAGTGGAAGTGAGCTTGGGAGCGTGAACGAGCGTGGGAGCAGGAGCTGAGCGGGTGCGGGAGCGGATTCTGTAGTCCACGCGAGCGGAGGCGCGGGCACATACAATAAATATATTTATATTATTAGGTAAGTTATTCGCGTACGCTCTTTGTATATATATCTTTGTACGACCTCCGTGGCGGAACGGGTAGCTCTCGGACTGCCATGCCGGAGGTTGCGGGTTCGAATCCCGCTAGGGGCAAATGTTCGCATAATGAATGTGAATGTTTGAACCCAAGTCTTATTAATTTTATTATTATTATTCTTGAGTTATTTATATTTATTTCATATTGTATTGTATCGTTTATGTAATACATGCATACTTTAGTGTAACTGTATATTTAGTAGTTTCTTTTATCAAAATTTGGTACCTACTGACCGCATTATACTAGTCCTTTAAGTTACTCTAAGGTTGACTGGAAGCGATCTCTAAGTGGAATAAATCCTCCTTTGTACACAATTTTATTCGTGTCTGTTATTGTTGTTGTTTATTTTGTAAACAACAAAAACATTTGATAAAGCATAGAAACAAATCTTTATTTATTAATTACTTTTAATAACAAATTATCTGTTATTTGTAGCATAGAGTAATGCACCGCCCAGCGTATATATGGCAGATAGCCACTAATTAAACTGTTGAACAAAGAAACGAAGTTGTACCTCATAAAACCTCCTTTTAGAACCCCCACGATGCTGTGTTCTAAGCCGACTCGAATAGGTAACATAAAAAACCTTACCCACGTAATATCACATCGTCTTGCGATCGACTCTTAAGGTTCTTTCAAACGTGATTTCACAAAAAGCACAACCCTTTTAAAGGGAAATCATGGTTTAAACGTCTTATAAGGCGGCCGCCACACTTTCCATAAACTTAAGTAAGCTCTTAGCGTGGATGATACGGCTACCTCCTTGGTTAATCCTCTTTTAAAAGACCGCAACACTCTTTTGTTATTCAACGGAGTGGAGTAATCACGTCGAGAGCTTTATAAATATAGCAAATGAAGAAACTGTTCGCATGCAAAACCACTTTTATTATATATATTCTTTATTACACATTTTAAGAACTAAATACTAATTAGTAAACTTTGTGTATAAAGGCGAGCTAATCTCTAAAAGAGAGATCTTCTAGCCAACCTTACAAGCTGTGAGACATGGCAGTAATAGCGTAGGGGTATAAAAATAAATACATATAAACTAAATACCTAACCTAGTCTATACATATAATAAAACAGTAGAAAAACAAAAGAAAACCGAAACTGTAAATAGAAGTTAAAAAAAAATTTACTTCCCGGAAATTACATAAGACCACTAGAGTCCAAAAATATATTTAAAAAATTCGTGTCTGTCTGTATGTATGTATATATGTATGTATGTACGGGCTAATCTTGGAAACTACTGAACAGAATTTGACAGCGTTTTCACTGTTTAATAGCTTTGAGTTCGTGTCTCAATCTGGTATAAATTATATCTCAATAAAATGACAGGAGACTGATCTACAAGTTGACCTCTAATTTCATATCATTTCTATGACAAACGTTTTAAAGCTCATTTACATTTTTGTTTATTTATTTTTGCTGTTGTATTTCAGGGTATTTCCACAAGTCTCGATACAAAAAGTTCGTTACTCGATAATTAGTGGCCCTGTATTGTATTAGATCGGTCATCGTCGACAATGTCAGTATCCAAGTTGTTCAGGAGTACGTACGGTAGGATCAATTTCGATAGGGAAGCTGACAGAAGAATCCAGTTAGGTTGGGCAGTATTCGAAAAACTGCGTCAAGTCTTCAAGTCGCCCATTCCACAATGTTTAATGACAAAAGTCTTTATTCAGTGCATGTTAATATTTAAATTATCTATGAAAGCGAAAGGAAACGGAAGGGTTAAGTAAAATCGTAATCAGACATGTCAATCTTAATGAAATTTATTAAAATGCGTTATTGTTCAAGCAGAAATATCCCAGATATGGCCTTACTTTAAATTACACAATGGGTCGGCTCCACAATCCACATGTCTTTTTTGTGCCTCCCAAAATATTAAAGATTCAACTGTCCGACAACGAAAGGGTTGGCTTAGTTTTTTACACACAAACCTATCGTATCATCGTTTTTACCTATTCAAATCTAAAGCTTTGTTTACTTATCTTATCTGTTACCCAAGATATGTTAATACTATCATCATCATCATCATCAGCTTTCGTTCACTGTGAACGTAAGCATCCCCAATAGAATGCCACTTTTGATGGGTTGTCCTTTGGGGGATCTTCCATAATCACCACTCTTGGCAGGCGGATTAGTGATCGCAGTAATGATCTTAATATACACAGGAGAACGCTGCTGCCTGTCCTTGGTGCAATCCCTTAGTCGCTTTGACGACATCCACGAGAAGTATTTGAGCCGGGCAAATACTATTGGTATTTATTTATTCCAAAGGTTTATGGAAGAAAACTCTTACAGAGTTTAGTGCGCCTTTGTACATCGTAGGTTTAAATGAATTGTGTGACTTGTATTTGTGTACAATAAAGTATACATATATTAACTTCAAATATATTTGTATATTTAATGAAATGATTAAATATTTACATGAGATATTTTAAAAAAAGATGTCTCGCGTTTCGCCAAGTCCTTTAGAACACAACACCGAGAGAGATCGCTTTACAACTTTTGTTCGACGCAAGCAAGACGTCCGCGATCGTTGTCCGCAACGAATTATATCAAAGAGCAATCGTTCATTCAAGAGTATATTGAATAGTCGTTAAGAGGGAATGGGCGTGGGCCACAGCCACAATACGGCCCGTCGCCGATACTCACCGGGCCCTTGTCGGTTGTCGGAGAGCCGACGATTCCAGATCACTCGCATACGAAAATGCATGTATTATAAATCTTTCCGGTGGACCACGAGCAACTGGACCACTCCCACTCGGCCCGCGGTCTCGAAATGCGAATATTAAATTCCACTCATTCAATTCTTTATTTCAATACGTGGGACTAACAATTTTAGTTTGTATATTCAAGCAGATTAAGTGCAGTTTTACTTCTAGAATTGGCCCTTACTGGAGCGGACGTTCGAATATTCGGCCGGTTGAATGGGTATTAATAATTTTTATTGCAGGTTCATTGCATTGTACCTTACGATGAATTCCTTTACATTTCTCGCGACGTCCATCAATAATATTTTGGACAGTTGAATGTCTGTCTGACGCTTAACGACTTTATTGATCAGTCTTTAAAATTATCTGTTCTTAAATGTAAATCTTAATATTTTATTTCATGTAATTAATCGTTTTCGTGACAGAACTTTTCAAAGACAGATCGCTGTCTTGAGCAGATTTTGGGAAATTACCATAATTTGGTTGGATGGTTGTTAAATCTGTTGTTCATAAGGACCGTAAGAAAAAGTCTTACAAGGTCGGCAAGCACAGGCAATTCCCCTGGTATTCCAAATGTACCTACATATAATAGGCAACGGTGATCACTTGCCATCAGTTAAATCATATGTTCTTTAATGTGCATCAATACATATCATATTAAAAATTTTACATAGAAGGATGAATTTACGAAATTCACAGCACTTAAAAAAATATATCAATCTAATTTATAGTTCTTACAACCAATAACGGATTCACACCTATATATCTAGTTTACAGTCTAGTGATTGTATGTATACCCAAAGGTTGTCTGGAAGAAATCGCTTTTAGTGACAAGACCGCCTAGATGTAAATATGTAAGTTACTTTATTATTGTATCTTTTTTATTTTTTACGTGTAATAATGAGTAATTGAATTGATGTCTGTTAGGGGGGAGGAGGGATGTCTGTGGGGGTGTGGAGGTTCCAGACAACGATACGGACGATAGAAATTTATCTTAGAGTGGAAGTGGTGGGTGCCAACATTTATGAAAAAGATTTGTCCAAGCTTATGTTACACAATAAGCAGTACATTTAATCATCAGGTGAACCGTCTGCGTTTTCAAATCAAATATTTCAAATCAAATATTTATTTTCGTTTACAATTTGTTCTTAAGCTATGATACAGTGGTTGGAGGCCACCTATTGAGTATTTTGCAAAATACTTGTGCCAGGTGGCCCCGTTTTCCCCCCTAGTTTTAAAAAAGGTAGACAAAATCACTCAAGAAAGATTTCTATCGTCCGCTGCCATTTAGGTATGATCTAAAAAAAGCACAACCAAAACCCACGGAGAGCTTAGCTTATACATAAGTGAACATCATGACATGAGTAAACAAACAATTGACGATCGCAAAAGCGATGTAATCTGATAATCGGAATGGAACCGTTATAATAGCAATATGAAACAAATAGTGATAGAACGAATGCAGTATTGTCAGATAATTTAATAACAGTAACGTAAAGGAAGCGGCCCGTCACAAGTGACAAGTCGTATCAAATCGCGCTGACATTGAAGTTCAAACGATATCGTGGTACCTCCGACCTCGGCCTGCGGGGTTACCATTGAATCTCACTCTGTTATCACTCAGACTATAGCAGTGGAACTAACCAAATGCCCTGCGGTCGATTTGTGTTACTTAGCTTTTCTAAAGCTGTGTGATAGAAAATACTTCGTGGAAATAATGTGAGAAGTTGAAAATATAAGTCGTCTGTGGAATCCATTATTTGCTATTTTTTAAATAATTAGCAATATTAATATTATAAGGAAAACTTGCTCAACTTAAATTCAAATGTACTTTGAATTTGACGTCAAAGATCTCAGTAAAGATACTTTGATCTAGCTGAGAAAAGCTGAAGATCGGGTGTTGTGGCACGTCGCGTAAAAGACTTTAGTAGGACGTACGATGAGTACAAAGTTAATTTACAAATTCGTGGGTATAACTTCTCAATTTGCTTAATAAATTCCACTAACACTTTTAGATCGAATATCATTTGCACGTCGCAGAATGAAAAGGTCATTTCAAAGTGTCAGTCGTGTTCAAAGTTTCAGCATTAGGGAAATTGTCATTATCTAGGAGTTGTTGTCTAAACTGATACAACATTTAAAAAAAACAGTCGAAAATTAAAATCATTTTTTTTTAATTGTTGATGGATTTGCGCTTGACCTCAATCTCACCTGATGGTTAGTGATGATGAGGCCTAAGGTGGAGCGCGCTTACCCAGAAGATGCCTATTCACTCTTTCATTAAAAAGATCCAAGTGAGACAAAAACTAATTTATATAAACTGCTCCTCGCATTTTATATAAAATTAGTGCTCGTGAAATTTGATATAATTTTTAATAGAATGATAAGTAACATAAAAGTTGACATACCGACTTCAGAATATGAAACCTCTCAACCCATCTCTGCGCCGTTTGTATGCAAGAGAGATATAAATCCTACACAGTAAAATCAGACTAAAACTTTCTATATAAAAATGCGACTTACTGTTGCATTGCATAGAGACATTTCATCTTCTGAAACGTATAAGCATCAACTTTTTTTTTATTCGGCTAAACTAATTTTTAGATTATATTATAATCTAAAAGTTCAATGTGTGTATTATTTGTAACTCGCACTTTTTATCGTCGAACTCTGAATCGATACTTTTAAATCTACGTCTCACAACGCTATAGCCAGTAGTTTACTTTGTGACTTTCTCTGAAAGAAAACAAAAACACACACACACGCCGGCTCAAAACAATATCGGTTCGTGACAACATCGGGATGCTCTATTTACCCGTTGAAAGCATCTCACGTGCATTAACTTGAAGTGGTCGTTCTGTTCTCACGAATACCATTCGATTGTTCTACAACCTTTTAACTATCGGGCTATCGGGCCACGACCCTGTTTATACCATAAAACCTATTACAAGGGTAAAAGGGACAAGGATGAGCTTTAGCAATGATTGTATTTTGTAAATAGAGCCGACAGTCTGATTGTTCATTAAAATGCAATTAACCTTTGTACTAAAGTAGCGATTTTAGCCCGGAGCAAACGCTTTGCGCTTTGCGTCTGTATAGAGTTTGCAGAAAATTGCACTTATTTATGACGACGTTTAATTAAAAAGTGAGAAGCAGTATTACAGTTAACTATGATTAAATATTATATTACTTTTCTATACAATCAGCTTTTAGATTAATAATTTAATATAGGTACGAGTACTTGACATCTCTTTTTTACCTTATAATTCTCTTCCTAAAAACTATTCATCCCGAGCATCTAAAAATTCATGCACCGCTGTGACTACTGCATCTTCCTCTTCAAATTTCTGGTCTCTCAGATTCATTTCTAGATTTTGTTATTTGTCCTGCATATAGAGTCTCCATAATTATTAAGGTATTTAAGTATTCTATGACTCCTACAGTGAAGGACGTAGTGTCATTATACTTAGCGACTTGGTTGTCTCGTATCACGACAGTACATTGCAATGGTTTTATATAAACCTGATCTGGTATCGATTATTTATCTTTCAAAACTGTCACGTACTTATTGTTTACTTATTCGGCAGATTTCATAATTTCAAATGGATGACTAAAACTTCCAAGCGCCAATACTTTCTCGGACCCCAGAATATATAAGTAACATAAAAATAAATTAAAAGAAACAACAAATAAACATAACTCATTTCTAAATACAGCTACGTAGAAACCTGATGATATTTTTGTAAAAATAATAAATAACATTCGCATCTTTTATATAAAAAACAGTTTCTACTCGTATGTCTATTGACATCAATTATGGCCAACTGACCATTGAAAAGGGTAACTAACGGAAGGGATTTATAATGCAATTTGCACTTGAGAGTTTTAGTCTCTTTTTGTGATTATTAAAATGGATAAATAATGAATTATTAAACAAATAATAAATAAAAATTACGAGACATTTTTATTGCGAATGAATAAATACACATTACTGCACAACAATCACAGAAAAAACATTGGACAAATATTCAGTAAATAATCGAGTGGTGGCTTTACCGATTTCTTTCAGGAAACCTTATAGCTAGTGAGAATTGTAAGGGAAAATAAGGATGCAGGTGCATTGATACTATTTTGACGTACTTATAATACTTATGCTAGAGTGCAGAATTCCATTTATTTAAAAAGAAGTACAAAGTACATTACTCCCATAATAATGTGTATGCACTATATATTATGTATGCAACAATAAAAAACGCTACAACCGCACAACGCAGTCCATTATGGAGATTGCAACGTGCGAAGCAAAAGCCACGATGATTGACAACCAGAGTCCACCCACAACAGTGTGTTGGTGGCCGTTCGAACACAATATATTTTCCTTTTTTACCTGTGGCTCTACCTTTATAACCATTCATTTGCGAGACAGGTAAAAAACTATACTAATTACTTTATTCTGAAAGTTAGTTCTCAATGTTAGTAATTATCGATATTAAGTGTATTTTAAATTATTATTTGTATCTTAAGTTGTAGGTACATAAATATTATATAACTTTTAAGTTAATTTATTTTATTACAGGAAATCATGTAGATGATTGACAGTAGTTTTGTGTTGGCATTTTATTTAAACGAGCTAAACCAATAATTGTAAAAAAAATATTTAAATGCCCAGATACATGTACCTAACTTCATTATGGAAGTATTCAAATACGAATGAGTAAGTCTAAGTGTGTACCTATGTAAATATATCTACTGTGAAACTGGTAACGAGGTAAGTAATTTCTTATCGTTAAAGAATTGGAAAATCTTTTATTTATCTAAAAAGATAGGTCATTCATCACATTTACTCACATAAATATAAATTTCGCATTAAAATTTCAATACCAGACATATATATTTGCATATAAATAGAGAATGAGACCACAAAACACGCAATATACATAACATCATGCAATATTAAAATGTAAAAGTAGACGTAAAGTTACCACAACCATTGTTTGCTCAATATAACGGGGGTTTACAAACTCAAATGTTCGAGATAATGCCGTCGTTATCATTACTTGGTAAAAGCATTTTTTGTAGAGACCATTTTCATTCGATTACGTTCCGTTAGCGAACCCGCGAGTCTATTCGTGTAATGTGCGTAGTGTGGACCTTTTCTGGATTAGAATCTGGTTGGAGGTAACACTAACAAAAAAATTGGTCAACTTAGTGTCATTTTGTCTTGGTTGCTGTATGTTAGCTAAAGTAATCATAATCAAAATTGTGATCGTTTGTAACCTAACACTTTAAGTTAGTGCAAGGAGACAACAGTTAGTTTAAAGGGAACAAAAGATATTGGTGCGCTCATATGAAATTGGAAGGACTGTTCATGGTTATTAAGATCTTGTTCAAAAATCAACAATTGTATTTTTTTGTCCGTGAATTTTAGCGTTTTTCTTCATTAAATATTTTCATTATATGGTATTTAAACTTACTGTATCACCTGACTAAAGATTGCCATACCGCAACTTATTTTCAAGTAATACTTTATTAATGTTCAAAGTCACAAAATGAGACTCAGACGAATGGTACCTAGATAAAAACTATTTTCTATTTTTGTACAACGCAACAAGCATGATATGACAAACATACCTACAAGAAACGAAACTACAATTATACATGTAGAGTTAGGTAGTTTTTTTTCATAATTTTAAGTAGGCAAATAAATAAGACAGATAAATTTTTTCATTGTGGTTTAATTAAATAAATAGACAAGAAAAGACTATGGTAAAACAGAATACAAGTTTATGAATTATAAGCAATCATTGCTCAAACACACGAATTACTTCAAATTTTATTCCGATTCTCTCATAACTTTGAAAATAACATGTTAGATAAAGAATATTGCGAAGGGAAACCTATGATTTTGTGTGATGAAACCAGTTGGTTCATGATATGCTAGTCTTACGTTACTACCTCTATACATACACCTGTCTTAAAAACCCCAAACTAAGATTTTCTCCTGTGCTGTGGGAATAATACAAGGATAGGACAGTTCACAAATATAACATCCATACAGGGACAAAAGTATACAAAGTTGTCGGTCCCCAGTGGGAATTGCACCCACGACCTCTGGCGCTGTCCAATGACAAGCCACTAAGTTAAGCACAACCTTCCTTTGCTACTATTATCCTCTACCCAAAGGTTACACTTTTTTTTTAGCGATAACACCGCCTAGATATACAAATGTAAGCTACTTATTATTGAAGAGAAATTGAAGTAAATTGAAGTTTGTAAAAAGCTTATAGCGTACTGTATTCACAGTACAATACTTTGCGTTGTCATCCAAAACCTTTATCTAGAATGCGTATCGTGGGTCTAGGGCCCATTGGCGTCGGAGGACATTGTTCTAATTTGTACAAGTTTGTCCTAGTCTTGGTGAATCTATGTATATACATATCTAATTCTCACAGTACAGGGAATCCTAGATTGAGTTTAGTCAAGTATTTATGTATTGTAATGGAGTTAAAAATAATAAATTGCTAGACTAAACATTTTTATTTATAAAATATCCATTGTTCAGATTTTATGTTTAAATTTACGCTATTGTTTTACAATGCTTGCACTGTGTAGTTTAATATTTCAACGGCCGAGCCACGGGTTCATTACTGCAATGAACAAATTTAGCCTACGGCTTACGTTCAATGTTAACTGATCGACTAGTAATTTTAAACCCATTTGCTGTTACAATTTGGTGCCATATATTTTATGTTAATTTTTTGATGTGAATGTACCATACGTGAACTGGGTTATGGTGTCTTCTGCTTACAACATTAGGTACCTATCTTTTAATTTCCAGAGTACGTACGAGTACATGGCTTGCTCTGACACTGACATAAAGTGACTTCATCTGTAAAATAGTTACGATAAAAAAATACAATAAAACATGGAGTTTATTTATCATTGAAACTTAATTTTTACTTTCACTCCGTGTGGTGGAGTTTTGGTGATCTGATAAACAGGCTTTGTCTAGTTCAGGCAACAGTCGCCACAAAACAGATTTTCTTAGTTTTTCATAAATTGTCTAGTCATAATTTACTATGTAATTACCTTATTGTGGCGAAATTGCATGCATTTGTGTCTACCTTGTGTCTGGATGTAATTTATCTATGTATGTATGTACGAGTAGATCAGTTGTCCGATACCTATATAATACAGTATAGGCTCTGCCTAGTTTGGGATCAGATGGTAGAGTGTGAGATGAGTTGTCCCCACATATTATTTTGTCCACATTCATTCGGCAACGTAATTATCTACACGTTTCAGTCCATTCGAGTAGTAAATATTAAATATAACAAAGAAAGACACATATTCCCAGTCAAACCTGTTTCCCAAAGATGAGGAAAGATCGAAGGCCAACTACTGATTGTGCAATTCTATTTTATACAATATTTATAAAACATAAAATTCTTTTATACTGTATCCGTTAGCTAACACGACTTGCGTTTTAAAACTCTATAAAAGTAAAAGTTTAATATTTGAAGATGCGATAGTTAAGATAACGCCGATGCCATCAGATGCCACCTGCACTCGTTTGACCAAAAACTCCAGTTATACGACTTTAAACCTAACTTACTCGAGCTGTTAGGACGGTTTTGCAGTAAAGGGTTGCGGCAAAGAGAATTCCTGATGTGGTAATCTGGTATGCCAAAGCTATACAACCGGAGCTGCCTTGGTTACACCGTCTGTGATGCGACTATTAAATATCAATATTTTATAAGGAGGGTGCGAGTTATTCTCGATTCTTATCGTTTGTATTAACACCTTGTTTGTTTATAGAAAAGTTGAGAATGTATTTTTTATTAATGAAAATGTTTTTGATCTCTACCAAGCATCTGCTCAGCGGATGTGTAGGGATTGTTGTGAATGATTAATATATTTTCGAAGTTATTAATGATTAATAATATTGTCTGTAACATGTCTGTGAAAGTTATAAGTCGGTAAACTGTATTAATAATAAATAATAATGGTACTGGCTTTTTATTTTTTTTTATTTTGTCAAAATTTTCTGTAGATACATATAGTATACTTAGAATCGTCAATTTAAACATTGTTAGCCTATAAACATAACATTGGTAGGTCATAGTTAGTACCTACTAAACTATCGTGGAAGAGTGCCACAATAAATTCTTTCATTCATTTAGTCAAAGTCAAGTCAAATTAGAAATATATATACATAAAATTTATGTAAATGTCAAAATTATGTAAATAAATTTATTATTAAAAAAATAATAATAATTATGAGTACGATTTTGGCTGTATAAAATATAATTTAAAGTGTCATGTCTTATGTTTGGAAAATTCATCTAATGAGTAAAGCTCGTTTTTGGTCATAACTGTTTTGCATTTGAGTTTGAAAGCATTATTGTTGCATTCTCCCAATTTATCAGACAGCATATTATAAAACTTAACACTATTCTTTATAAAACTCTTTGATTTTTTTGTCAATCTGCATTGGACCTGTGCAAGTTGATTCTTATTTCTAGTATCAATTTGATGTACATCTGAGTTCTTCGGCGTATTGGCCAAATTTCTACGAGCATATAATAGGTTATGAAATACATAGGCAGAGTAAAAAGTGAGTATGTTAGCCTCGGCGAATTTACCTCGGCAGGAAGTTAATGGGGTGAGCCTATAAAGTGTTCGCACAGCCCTTTTTTGCAGTATGAATATCTTATTAACAGTTGCAGCATTACCCCAAAATTTAATACCATAATTCATTAGGCTATGAAAGTATGCATAATAGACTAATTTAGCTGTTTCCAAACCACATATTTGCCTGATTTTAGATATTGCAAAGACAGCTGAGGCCAGTCTTGTAGCTAACTTGTTAATATGTATTTCCCATTTCAATTTGTTATCCAAATACAGTCCCAAAAACTTCACTGATTCTACAAACTCAAGTGATTGGTTGCCTATTTTTACATTAGCAGGTAAGATTGTGCTACGCGTTCCAAGAAAAAAGTGTACAGCCTTAGTTTTTGTAACATTGAGTAATAGATTATTGGACGAAAACCAGTCGCTAAGACTTTCCATGGAAGAATTTACTATTTTAATGAGTTCCGCCAAGTTTTTATGCTTAAAAATGATTGAAGTGTCATCAGCAAACATAGTGACATGACCGTTTTTGCCTATGCTAATAGGCATGTCATTAACATACACTAAAAATAAGAATGGGCCTAGTATAGATCCTTGAGGGACACCATATTCACATATTGTTGATCCAGTTGGCTGTATGTTCTTATTACTTATATGTCATGACTTTGTTTATTTGTCAATTATTTGTAAGCGATTCTAAAATTGTACTGTATTTCGCTTATATTCTGATTTTGGATTGCTCTGTAGCTATTCCTGTGTAGCTTATATGGCAACATCCAAAAAACTCTAATTATTAGAGTGTACTTTGTTCCGAAGGACTTCTTATTCTGAGACGTAGTTTCATCCCACTGTAGAAGGCAGATAACTTTTTAGAATTTTACTAAGTCTGGGTGTTATACATGTAAATTGTAATAGTTTTATTTACATCCTAATGACATTATACTACTACACTATACAATTTTTTTTTATTCTTAATGGATTTGCGCTTGCCCCCAATCTCACTTGATGGTAAGTGATGATGGGGAATACTATTTATTACTTACAAATAAACACACTATATTATTCTTAACATTAATAGACATGACGTGATGCGCCTGCGTTGATTTTGTATATACTGGAGGTCAATGTAGAGTCATGAAATAAGATTTAAGGGAATTTCTGAACAATACCTTGGTAGATGTCTGGGAAACTTGGGCGATGTTCGCAGTAGCTAAATGATGATAAGATAATTTGGATGAGAGCTAAGTACTGACTGATGTATTACACAAAAAAAATATTAGGTACCTCCTCCTTTACCCCTCTTGTTCAAATGTAAAATACCTTAAACAAGGGCATTTATACTCAGCACGAAATTTTCATGAAATATTGACGCTGACATATCAACGCACAGAGGTTCCATATATACTCGTAGCATAGTAAAGCACTAAGGAAGGGATTTTCGATAAGTTGTTCAAAGTTTGTATGGAGAAAAACTATTAGATGTTCCTATCAATTCGAAACTTTGTAGGAGTACTCTGAAAACATAAGGACTGAATACGTCTTTTATAGTTTTTTAAAAACCATTCCCTAAGGAGTTAGCACAAATGTTCCTTATGTAGCTCAAGTATGCGCTAACGAAGGGTTTTTGAAAATACATTCCCTAAGGTGGTAAAATAAGGGTTCAAAGTTTGTATGAAGTAAAACTATTAAATGTTCCTATTAACTAAACTTTGTAAAAATGCATCCACATGGGTTTATTGTTTCAGAAAACCATGCCCTAAGGGGGTAAAATGGAGTTTAAAAGTAGTATTCTCCAAACCTAATAGATACATTTGAAGTATAAAGGATTAGCAAGCTGAAGTGGCGTGGGCGGGCCACATCTACCGCAGAACCGATGGACGCTGAGGTAGACGGTTTCTGGAGTGGAAACTGCGGATAGGCACACGCGCAAGGTAGGGCGCTCCGCCACCAGATGCACCGACGCCTTGTGGAAGGCGGCCGGCAGCAGGATTCGGAGGCAGTGGACCGGGTGTGGTGACGTTTATTGGGGAAGGCCTATGTCCAGCAGTGTATGTCGCAGGGCTGATATGAGGATGATGAACTATATTGTATGTATAAAATGATGAAAACATGACTAAGTAAACACGTCCATTAAATAATTTATGATAATGATAAAGTCATCAGCTTCTTCTCCAAAATCACTAAATAGATTCGAATGTGGTTTTCACTATTGGATAGCTTAGTTTACCTTTGTTTTTTTTCAGATTTGAAATCAACACTTTTTTAAGCAGGCAAAGCTGTAATATAATTAAGTCGGAATAGTGTCTGTTTAGGTATTTTTCTGTTCTTTCATGGCTCGGCTAATCAACTGATCACCATACATTTTTGATTAGTACACATAAAATCATATGAACATATGCTCATGTTTACCTCTGAAAAAATGGTTCCCTCAGGAAATAAAAACTTGCCCCACGCGGGCGAAGCCGCGGGCGTTTGCTAGTTTATATATAAACTCATACAGTAATAGAAATATGGACATTATTTCTAATATTCCACATCGTCCATTTAATAATCACGCTTACCAGTAAACTAAAATACAAATAACATGAAATTTTAATTATTACTACTAAGAGTTCCGGGATTTATTATGTGAAAAGGAATGTTCACATTCAAGTACATAAATGATACTCCCTTAGTCCGACCCCTGGTTATATCCTTATTCCTAAGTGAAATAAATGCTGAATCACAATGTTTAGCCACTATTACTAAGTAAGAAAAAAAGTTGACTTTGTATTACGGGACGTATAAAAACTGACATCAACAAACTACTCCTAATTTGATCCCAGCTTTTTGTTGATCAGAATCTAATGCTTACCGTGAAACTATGACGCACCACGGTTACCGTCCAGCTTCACCTGTCATTTCGGAATTATTAAAAATAAAAACCCAGACCGACTTCAGAATAAAGAAAAAACCGCCGAGCACCCGCCAGGATGATAGCGGGTTTATCCTTTTTCTGACACAAACGTAAGATCGGATCTCTACCACCAAAGGGCAGCATTTCTTAAAACGAAATACTTATGTCGTAAAAATTGAAAAGCGGGCACTTTTTTTGTTTTAGCTATTAACTAATAAAATATTTCTGTTATTAAGGACAATTTATCGCTTTATGTCCATTAAAAGGATATTTTATGGTGTAGGTTTTGTAGGGGTCGGCACGGTTAAGCTGATTTCAAATGTAATGAGCCCCGTGAACGAATATATTAAGGTGAAATGACAAGTTTTTTGTTGGTGATATTTGTCATATTTAAGAGCACTTTGTCATCTAATAAATAAAAAATTTAAACTTCGCCTGTCTGTCTTTACATTCAAAAAACTATATATTTGGAGGATGAAGAATAAGACATAGAACACCTACATAAAGATCATTTTTAGAATTGTTGTCTGTTTATCTGTTCGTTTGTGCACATGCGTGTGCACATGCGTGCACTTAAAACGACTGAACCAATTCTAATGGAATTCTCAGACGAACATGAAGGTTAATTGGAGTAATATTTAGTCTTAATTTTATTGCAATAGGATTAATCTGTCAAAAAATATGCAAATTTATAATTTTCAAAAATCACATATACCTACCTATTGCATTAGTACCTATATACAACAAAGAAATATAATGGTTGGTGGAATACAGATTGCGATGAGGTAGGCCTACGCAGCAAGAGTATGTAAGAGGGAAAGAGCGAACGGAAGTATACGGGACCTTTCCCATAGTCCTACAATCTTCATTTTGCCAGCACACTTCAGGCTAAATCAAAACCTTGGAAACTTGCTATTCTTGCATGCTTGCTATACATACAACAATTTATCTAAAAAAAATTTATGATGTCATGTCAATTTGTTTTATTAAAATCGTATCTTTAGATAAAAGTATATATATATTTTTTAATTAGAAAAGAATATCGTATTTTGGAATTTTATCAATTTTGCATTTCCAGCGACGAATTGTGAGTTGTGGCACTTAAAGTAACTATAAAGGCACAATCACACTCGCGTCCTAAATTAGCAACAGCTATAAAATCGGTCGGCCTCTTTTAGCACCTTGCGTTACAGTTTATTATTGAAAGTTAACAAAGGGAAATACCTACTTGTCACTTCTTAAGAAAGCCTTTTTACTTTGCCGCTCTGTAGAGCAATAAAAATTATCGAAAACATTTCCGTGTACGTTCGAATTGATGATAATTTTTCACTAGTTGCTATTGAAGATTTTTAACGATCCACGACAACCAGCATTGATGTTAGGCTTCAAATTCGTAGCGAGAAATAGTGTTACGTAATTAAAAGTTATACCTACTTACGGAAATATTAGTATGAGTGTTCAGGATTCACTAAAAAATCGATTACAGTTAGCAGATGATATTTTTATAATTATTCCTCATTATAATATAATAAATAAAATCGTAAACATCGCGAGTCTGTACATTAAAAATTGGGGAGAGGGGGTCTAAGTAATAGAACACATTTCGATCATTTTTGGAATGTTTGTCTGTTTGTGCACGCATCACTTCAAAACGATTGAACCCATCTTGATGGACTTTTCACAGAAACATAGTGCTTAATGCGGTGTAACATATAGGCTTTATTTCATTGCAATCGGCCTAGTCAATCAAAAGTTATGTGAATTTATAGTTTTCGAAAACTCGCATACACTGCATTAGTATACAACCACAACGGAATGGTACCAATACATGTGAGTTTTTTAAAACTATAAATTTTGAGTTGGCCGATTACGATGAATTTGTTGCTTATGCATGCAGAGAGAGAGAAAGAGGTTTGAGGGGAGGGTTGAGGAAAGGTTTAAGGGGACGGTTGAGGGGAGAGTTAAAGGTAGGGTTAAGCGGGATAGATGCGGGGGTGGGACCTGGACCTGGACCTGCACCTGGACCTGGACCTGAAGTGGGCATGGAAGTGCGAGTGCGAGAGTCTGAGTTGGAGTTGGAGTGGAAGTGGGAAAATGAACGAGAGACGGGAGTGGGAACTGGAGGGGAACACCACATCTGTTCCTCCGCCCTCCGCATCCAGCCGCTTTCGGCCACTCTAGAACTGGTCTGCTCCAACGGCCGCCGGTTCTGCGACAAGTGTGACCCGCCCTGTCACTTCAGCTTGCTAATCCTTTCGTCTATGTAGGTCACCTTTGTTTTTCGTCGGATCTCTTTATTACGAATCATTTCCTTCAAAAGAAACCTTGAGCATAGTTATCTTCATAGCTCGCTAAATGAAATAAGTACGTAGTGTCTACTATCTCACTTTAGTAGGTACACTCGCGTCACTTGTCTATTCATGCTCTCTCTACGCGCTCTATGCATTGCCCTACATTCGCTCACTTCCCCTGAGTAAAAGTTCCTGAAGCTCCTGCAAGATGGCGCCCATATATTTTTTTCTACTAAATAATTAATTGGAAAATTCAAAATAAATAATTGTTATTATTTAATTGATATTTGCCGTGTGGTTTCCGGTAGAGTAGAATAGGTCCACTCCAACTCTTCCCATGAATGTCGTACAAGGCGACTACATTATAAAACAATCAGGCCTCCCCAACCCGTCTGGCCAGCGCAGGGAGTGTAGGCTAAATCCTCCGTCTGTCTCCGGCAGATGAGCGAGGGTTGTGCTCCTGTAGTGGAGACAATAATAACCGTATGATGAAATGTTGTTAAAAGCTATGAATAATAATTATTTAACAAAAGATGGCGTTGAAGTGTGAACTTGACATTTTAGGAAGAAAAGTTTGTGAGTTTATAAGTATTCATTTCATAAATGCCTTAACTATCAAAATACCAGAATGCCTTAAATACCAACAATAACAAAAAACTGTGTTATACAGTTTGGCGGAATAATGTATTTTTGGTGTGATGAATAAATGTTTCTTTTTTTTATTATTAATGGATTTGCGCTTGACCTCAATTTCACCTACAGAGTACCTTTTGTCGGTAAGTCTGTTTCTTCGCCGGATAATGCGGACTATAAACCGATATACTTAGATTAAACTTGAACCACACAGTGGCCTAGCTGTGATGGGAAGATTATGGAAATTTGAAGATAAAAATATTTTCCGACATTATACTTTTTTTTTTTGCTGAAACCACACACTGTGCTGGCATACAATTTGCTAACTTTTTAACTTATCTTCCTACAAAGTCCATTAAGCGTGAACACCGTTTTAGGGCAAATAAAGTAATTTGAAAATAAACTTTAAAAAAAATCAACTACTACAAACAGCTATGACCTATAGCAATAATACCTAAGTAAAAAAATATTCAGGTATCTTCCCCATTGTCTGAACTAAAATAATTTGAAAAACTTTTTAATTTTGAACGTGTACTTCAATTATCTCAGTCATTCATCTCAGTCAGTCTTCATAAGCAAAGAACGAGGAAACACTTTCTTGATACTTATATTTACACAAAAAATACTTTTTTCAATTTTCATTTCACATTTAGCTAAGCTTAACATTTTACTTGAGAATGAAATATAAAACAAATCTTTTTGAGGAAGTAGGTATAGGTATGTAGTAGGTATGTTTATATTTTTTCATTGGTTTATTTTTATTATGTTTCTGTTTACAAAAGAAACTGAAACCTTGATACAGATACAGAATAAGTAATAGTACAAGGAAAATAAAAGACGTAGAAAACGTAGAAACGTAGTTAAAAAAATTAAATACAAGCCAAATCGAGTCCTACGCGCATGAAAGAAAGTTAATGTTACTATGAAGCACTAAATCACGCGAGATTGACAGTCGCTCGCTATTCGTCTAGTTGCCCCGGTAATCGGGGCCGCACCGCGTAGGTATGTGACAATAAAAAGAAAAAAAAAAGAAATCATTGTATTCCTTTTATTTAAGGCTCGCTTCCTCGAAGTATGCACTGGCGTTTTGCTAGTATAAGGTATTAAACTATAGTATTATCATCATAAAAAATTGTGATTAGTTAAAGAACTAATTAAGAATCGTATTACTTGAATTTGTTATACCTATTCTAATTAAAGAGAAAAAAAATATGAACCGTCACTACAACTGCATAAAACGACTTCTGGCGTTCATATAACTTTGAGTATTATATAGAATTAAATATAAAAAGGATTGTTTAATTTCGGAGTGAAAGAGTCATAGAACACTGCGATCCTTTCAAAAATACAAACTAAATTATATATTTTGTGCAAAATACAGTCATAACTTCTGAAATTTGCCGCACGAAAACTCCATATAAATTAGTATGAAGCTTTGGCATCATACTAATTTGTATTATATTCGGCATATAACTGAATCTCACGGCTTGTCAACCTGATACCGCCGTTCAAGCTATGCGCACGTCTGTCTGCTCCAGCAAAAACAAATGCTCGCGCCTTGTGTAAGACACAAGCAACTACCGCACAGTGAGTTTGTTATCGATAGGGAAGTTATATGGATTTGTATGATGGCAATATCTTATAGTAAGTATTAGTGTATATCTGTAGGTCACAGTTTTGTTTAGAGGTTCATTGCTAAATGTTTTTTTATCAATATTATGAACGTTTGTGTTACCGAATTGATATAAAAAAATTATTTTGTCCATATGAGTGAAGCTTGCAAAATAAATGCCTCGTATAAAAGCATTTTACCATAATCTTATAAAGAAAAAAAACGTATAACAAGTTGATAGTTTCTCAAGACTATACCAGAAATTTTTATTACAGCAAGCCAGTATTGGAAATTAATTATATATGTATATAGTACACATACATAAAAAAAATTTCGTTTCATAGTGCCTTTTATATACACTGATTTTAACGTTTTGGGACTTGAACATTTTGCTTTTTAGGGTCGCCATGCATTAGATGGTTCTTAGTTTCGAGCGTGTGTGAAAAGTGTTATTGATTATTCATTTATTCGACTTCTAAAGACAATTTTGTCATGTCACTCAATCGTCAAGCAGTTTCGGTCAGACTTCAGAATTTTGGATTAAAAGTCGATGGAATAACAATATATTTATTTAGATGGTTCTGCATCGGTTGGTTTGCAACTGAACAAAATAAATTATTATGATTTTATTTGTGTCAGTCAAAACGACGGATCGAATTTAGCGTTTTTTTTTCAAACAGCCCGGTTTTAAATGATTTTTTCAGGTTTCTTTCAGAGAAATTTCAACTTGAAAGACACAGTTTATTTAAAAAATAAATAGCTTTTTAGGTCCGATTTTTTTCATGTTTTTTCCAAATGGCTTTTCTTTTGATTTCTGAATGACAATAAACATTTCGGGCACTTTAGGTACCTAAGATAGAAATGTTCTATAATACCTGATTTAATTCCTTTCGGCCCATGTGGTAACCAAATTTCGTAACTGGCTACGAAATGGGAAATGTAATGTCTCCGGTATCATAAAATTCATACGATTTTCTTTTTCATATTTGTCCGTTTCGATTCTCAGCTCGAGCAGGTGATTTTCTAAAAAATCACTGAATGCAGTTCTACTTATTTTGAGATTAAATGTAGTCTTTTGTTGTAAAATTTCCTACCTTCAACATTCAAGAACTTTCCCTCCATGTTGCATTGCCGTGGGATGCCTGTATATAATATATTTCATCAATTATTGTTTATCAAAATTGGTTTCAACATTAAAAATGAATTTTTCTTACTTAAAATAGGTAAGTAAGGTGTGAAACACTAAAGATAAATATCAAACTCATGTAGTCATTCTACATGCAAGAAACGACCAAGATAGAACAGTCGACGGTTGCCAGCGAACAATTCGAGGGTAGGTGTGACTCAGCGAATTTATAGTATTGCTTTTTTAAGTGCCATTGATTCAACGAAACTCGCTAATGGCACCCTGTTTTGTTTGGAATGACGAACGTTAAATATTTGAAAGAAAAATGTTTTAGCTTGTTGTTTTTTTAAGTTATTGAATATTGAACACTCTATCATCTTTAACTTCCGAAGCTTTGCCTTTTCATCATTCCATGACGGCTCTAATATTTCTGAAACAACTGATGGAACTTGTTAAACTCTAGCTAATATATAGAACGTGCATACTGGTATATTTTTTTTGCAAGTAGCTACTTATTTAAGGCAGTTAATAATTACAAGAAGTGTAGTAGCTACCTTTAGAAGTAGTTTCTGTGGTACCTAAAACTACAGCTTTTTCCCAATAGAGGGACAAAGCCCTTAAGACCCTTTGGGAGAAGACAGACGATGTAGTCTTTAAACCGGTATTCGATAGCAGCCAACCTGGTCGGAATAGTAATACCACCATTGTTTAGTTGCCGGAGTCTCACCTATAGTAAATAGCAGGACATGAATGTGGCTAAAAATGATATTTGAAGTAGTATGTACTTCAAATATCAACTTCAGCTGTGTTGTATTTGTATTACAACCCTTTTCATGCTTATTTAGTTTTTTTCATAATAGACGTTATGGCTAGATGGAGCGACGATCTACGTAAGGCGGCTGGCAGTAACTGACTGGTGATTATGATAATAGAAGATTCATAATTATCTTCTACTATTGTTGCCTGCGTCTTCGCCCGCGTGAAACTTAGGCGTGGAATTTCGAAAATCATGTCTTACTGGTTACTTGAAAGATCATTCAAACAGTTCGGGCATCCATTAGACGGTGAAAATCGCTGCTCTACATTTCGACTCTACTACGCTTAGAGTATGCAATGGACCCATTTCGTAATTCCTCACAGAGATCGACGTTCAATAGCCGGCGGACTGCTAACATGGCACGTGTGCTTACAAAGAGCCGAACTTAACTGTCCAAGGTTTATTCCGCTTTGACCTAAGCGACCATTGTAAGATCTTTAACACACTAAGTAGTATGCTATGTTACAGGGCACTTAAATACGGGCACTACAAAGCCTTATGATTTTCGATATATGAGAAGCGTCTTGTATGTATTTTTCCCATTGATATTTATACAATGAAAGGATCTTTTATTTATGTAATAAAATTATTTAGGAAAACATTCTCCTGGTCGAGTGAATATTCAGACAGGTGATATTACGATTATATACATAAACACCTAATTAGTTGCATTGGTAATCGTAGGGAAAGGTGGCTTCACTTTTTAAGTTCTCATAAATTAAAAATAAAAGAGAAATAATCTTTACTATAAGAACGATATACAGAGAGATAGAATATTTGTGAATATTTTTTTACTAAACACAATTTTATTTTTATTTTCTAGCTTGTCAATATGAACGCTGTTATATGGGTTCCTGACAATGCTTTTGAACTCAACAAAGCTCTCACAAAATATAAATATCGAATCTGAAAACATGTCAGTGGTAATTTTTCCAATAATTTTAATTTAAGATTCTCTGTATTTTTAAAAGTTTTAAAGCGTAGTTATGTGGTTTCCAAAACGATGCAAGAGGAACAAATTGTTACGAATGTTCCTTCTGGCACAATACAGTCGATGTCAAACTGTTAACTTGTTAAAACTTTATATGTATTCTACTTTACTACTTATACTCAGTATAACAATATATATAGATACGTGCATTGTTCACCTGTAATTTATACCTATGTGACACTGAAAATTACTAATGTCCAACATATGATTTTAAGGCACAAATAAAATATTAAAAAATTTTGATTTTATCACCACCCGGGGTCCACTTATAAGGTAGGTTAGGTAAAGCCACCGTTACTCTCTCTTACGGTATGAAGCTGCAAAACGGGAAAGACAATCCGTCTAATGTTAAGCGGATGGTAGCAATAATCTACGCGGGTAATCTACTCGGGCCGACCACGCCTATATACTTGTCCTAATCTAAGTACATGAGATTTTCATTAAACATAGTCGACAAAACCCATTTCATGGGTTTCAGGCAAAACGATTTGCATGGTATTTGGTTTGCAGATAGTAATATATAAATAAATATAAAAATATATGAGAAAAAAAATTATCACAGGTTACAAGTATGGAAAAAATAATTTTAGTCGCAAGTAGCACCGCGAGCCAGAAGTTAGTTTTTCTAACAAATACGATAGCAAAACCATTTATAGTTAGTAAATATTACAAGGTTTTAGCAGAATGGCTAAGGATGCTGAATCACCAAAAGCTAATACAGATAAATACTTTAAACAAGTTCGTCTGTTTGTTTCTTTATTTAAACATAAATACCAAATGCAAATCTATGAGGAAACTGATATTTACTTAACACCGTCAAACTAGATAGGCGCAGGAAGAAGCGCATTTACCTAGATACTTATATGAAAAGATCAAATGAGATTTTATGTAAAAGCTCAGAGCTTGACCGCATCTAAACTATTTTTGATACTACATTCGTGTCTTAGCTTAATCCATATGAATCCGTAATGATGCAATGCAAGATCTCTCAGATAACACGTATGTATTTGCCCTACTTTTAACAAGAAAGGATGTTTGGACTTATGGCGAAACTTAACGGAGCTAGTGTTACCATGATATTACTAGATATGTCAATATTGAAGCCAGCGCTGGCATCAGTTGAATATACGACGATAGAGAAAATTATGATTGTCTTGACAAAGGATTTGCTACTAATTACTGATTCTAGGAATATTTTACTACTCTACAAGCCTACTCTGATCTATCAAACATCTTAACGAAGGTCAGTTAAGTATCAACTTGACTTTCGACGAGCTGGTGAAGATGTGGAAAAAGATTTTTCATAACTTAGTACCTACAGGAGAAAATCTTAGTTTAGGATTAGATAAGTATTTATATGTAAATCAAATATTATCTAATTAACCAAGATTGCAATTAAAGTTCACGTTCTAATACTGAACAGACACACCTATCTCATACCAGTACTAGCTTAGTGAAAATACTCACAACACAAACAAACTTTACTGGAATCTCGGAATGCACAAATAGTTTTATTTTCTCGCAAAGAACTTTCCATTGGAAAGATAAAAGTCAGTCATGCTTACTCGCCGGGGCAGGGATAATGAAATCGTCTAGTTTCCCACTGCCACATTTTTTGTCCGTCGTGACAGTATTTTTCGATGTGATTTATCCGGGTTCAGATTCCCATAACCCAATTTATTTTCCTTTATTGAGGCGTTCTATTGGTGTTACACAAGAATAATAACGGGACGAGAAAACAGGAATCGCTTTGTTTCCTTTGAATTGGGAATAAAGAGGTTTCATGCAGTGTTTATATCACAGATAACTACATAAGCTGGTTATGTTACTTATGCATACAGAATGAGGTTCTGTCATATGTCGATCGATGTTTTATCGCAAAACAGATGATCGTTAGAACAGACGTAGTCTAGAATGAAGGTCGCGCATAGGTAGGTGCATTAGGATACTAGAGCCCAGAAAGGAATTAAAGGGAAGACGAGAATCAGGAGTGAGGTAAAAAATTAGAGTGAGGTAGAGAAAATGAAAAGCGAACATTCACAAGCTGATCATTATGGTATGATACATCTATGCACAATGCTACAAATGAATGCAGCTGTTGTTATGATTTATCAGACGAACGGTCATAAGGTGACTTAATTATGGCAATTACAAGAAATTATGCTTTATCGCTTTTCGTAACATGTCACAACTAATGTAAAAATCAAACAAGGCATTGTCTGTAGTTTTAACACGGAAACAGAGAGGCTTTTGTGCAGTTCTGAGATAAAAACAAGTCGCATAAGAATAATGAATCTTCTTTTGCGATAAGTTTTATATTTGTGACTAATTACCAACAATTAAATTCATATAAAATTATATTTATGTACGTACAAAAAGGTATAAGTAGGTAAATTGTGAATTTAATGACGAATGCATTCTTTATCCGGGAATTCTAAAACTATGGTACCAACTATTTTTAACTAAAACTTTTGCATAAATATGTATTTGACTAATTTGGTACCCTAGATTTAACAAATTGAGTAGACAAACTCCTTGGCCTAGTCGGTGTTGTTGCAAAAATGGAGGTCACGGTTTGAGTGCAGCTCGTGACAACTCTCTGAAATAATCTTGGTCAGATCACAGCGATATTATCGTCCGATAAATACAATAATAATTAAATTAAAAAAAAAAGAAATTAGTTTAATCAGATTAAACAGCTGGATTATTATTTTAATCAATATAACTTATGAATTAATAATACAAGTGTCATACTCGCATTCAGTTTATAAAAATGTTAATCCCACAATAAACAAGCGAAAAGCGTGTATAAAAGCAGTGTGTTAATTCTATCACATACTCCACGATAAATGCCAAGACAATTTTGTAATAAAGCAAACAAAGCCTAACCTCAATCTCCGTTCCACAAACACATCTCCTTATTTGTCTTACAATAATTTAGTTAGCTCGAAGTTCGCCCGTGTTCCCATGCTCCCATTACCTGATCCTAACAACAGAGCGATGCATCGGAATTGGCCAGAAAATCACGATAAGTATCTCTCGGTTGTCACGAACCAATTTCGACCGAAACGCTCCCGGTCGAGATTTGAGTGAGAGGACGTGACCTTTTGAACCAACTTGAAGTGTGAACCGTCATGTCTGGCCAGCGGGTGGCGTGAGTTGTCCAAGCGGCGAACAAATTTTGTAAACCGAAACAGAAAAGTATTTTGTAGCTTGTACTCGTACATCTTTTCGGATATCAGACGTCGATCAAACGCCAAGTCGGAACACAAATCTATCTGATTTGACTTGACCCTGAGAACTTGGATTAGTCACTGCCTTTGTTGTGTGATGTTTGGATAAAGGCAGAAAAAATAAAAACGTGAATATTCAAATATGTATCTTATGATTGATTGATTGGGAAGGACTGGATAGATCATGACACTTAGTATCGTAGAAGTAATAATTTTGATTATGTTAAATTACCTACTGACTCACAAATGTTGTATTACTTCCAAATATTGAACCAAACCAAATAACTCCACTTATCTTTAGACATTGCTTGTTTTGTTATTATTTGTAGCAATCGAAAATATCTTTAGTATGTGAAATTAATAATATACTCGTAATAATATATAGCTCTAAATAAGAATAACAAATCATTATAGAGAGTAATAGAGATTTTCAATTTCATATCTAGTTTTCTGGTCAATTTCTTATCTTTCTTGGGGATACATTGCGGATGATCGAGGGAGCCAATGGTGCATTTAACCGTGAAATCCGAAGATAGTCCGATATCCCCGGATGTTGATAGCAGGTATCTATCGGCACCAGAAATAGTTTTGGGCTTGTTTGGAGATAAAATTGGGGTGAGTGGAGAGGCTGCTTTTGTCACATTGATATTTAACGGACTCCGATTTAGGATTGGATTAGAATTGTTGAAGATTTTTTTGCTTTATAATAATAATACATTATACAATACTTACACTAACAACTCCTTTTGAAATATAATCTTCATATCACGACTGAAAATAAAAGTAGTCTAACTGTCACATTAATGTATGTCCTAATTAATTGTGAATGACATTTAGTATCAGTAATGTGACATTTAGTAACGAATAATGACCAGTAGTTTTGGAAACTACAATAAAATTTACTTCTAATAGGTATATACCACAGATTTATTGGTAAGTTTGATGTTGAATTATAATAACTGTTTATAATTCAACATCAAACTTACCAATAAATCTTTGGTATATTAATTAGAAGTAAATTTTATTGTACTTTCGAAAACGACTGGTCATTATTCGCTTTCACTCGATTAATAATCTCCCTGGTGGTCGAGCAGTTGTTGCTGTTTTTCTGATATGTCAATATTAAAATACGTATTCCAAGGTTATTTTTAAACGGTTTCAAATTTAAATAAACAGAGTCAGTTGCAACATTTTGAGGTGGAGAAAAAATAAACTTGACCAGACGGGGCCATTCAAAGTATGTCATACCATATGTTACTCGCAAGGAACTCGCACTTCGAAAACTATTCCAAAAAAAATCAATAACTGCTCTTCGGACCGTGTCCGACAGAAGGTCACATAAAATACCTCTAACTAGCTACGAATATAGAATGTATTGTAAATCTCTTTTATAGCTACTATAGTGTATCCATGTCGGTTGAAATTGAAATATGACTTGGGAGTTGGGAGCGTTTTCTACCTGAAAAGGGACCATCATTATGGCTTGCGATGATTGTCGGCAGTCCGAAATTATTTCGGTTTCTTTTTTATACAAATACAACGATCCTCGTTTCTCGATATTTTGAGCTGGAAACAACGGAGTTAACTGTTAAAGCCGACATTTGGTTACCACACAAAGCATCTTAGTTTTTGTTATCTCTGTCGGCGAGAAAAACATCCTTGTTCTAACAAACCACAAAGACTGTAGGTAATAAATGAGCAAAATTTAAAGAGTAATTACTTAATGATGGCAAATTATATTGTTGCCGGAGTAGACTTTAAAAAATGTAATATGAGGTCATAAAGTTAATGACAAGGCTTTTAGAAAGTTAGACTTAGAAAATGATGAAATCAAAAAGTATATTATTTGATAATCATGTTTTATTTAATTTATTATTATGTTTAACAGTCGATGAAATGATAACTATTATTAGTATTACATACAGCCTGACACATAGTTCATTTCACTATATTATGAAGTATTTCTTCATGAAAAGAATTAAGAAAATACAAATTTATAGATGAGATGGTACCATGAGCTATATTGTCAAACATGTATCTAATTTCAACACTGTTTATTTCTTAGCTAATGACTAGTAAACCTATATAGAATTAATAACTTTATACAAGATTAGTCACATCTATCTACAAAATATTTGGTAACAATGAGATAATATAATAATATACTATACCAAAATACTACAAGTTTAATCACTCCTGATACTGGCAATAACTCGTATTTATATATGTATCAGTCTTAATGGACAACAAACATTGAAGTATTTGTCGTACTTGTTATTTTAATTATACCTAAGTATTATAGTGTAGGGTTGGGTTAGTAAAGGCTATTCTTCTACATCAATATCTTCAATGCAAAATTTAACAATACAGTCTCTTAGTATGACATAACATTACATCTATGTAATCTATAAGGAACAAAATATTCATTAACATTTTGGCCAAACTAACACCCGTCCCAAGACTTTTGTAAAATTATCACTTTTCAATAAGGCATGGCCAACTTATAAATGCAGTCTCGCTTACACATGTGGTTGGAATGTGAGGTTCCATTAAGAAATATCTGGTCGAGATAACGATAGGTTTGTACCATCTTATCATCTGTGCGCGGCCAAATGAGTTTGTGGCAAGCATTCGTGCACAGATGATCGTGGTTGTAAGTAACCCTGCTCATCAAGCATTGATGGAGAATGATGTTCTGAATGAGGGTGCTTACGTAACGTGTTAGGAGGCCTAGGTCGACCGCCATAAGGCTGCTCATAATTTTGAGTGTCAATTGAAATATAACTATGATGCAAATGTTCACCATCTTGAATCTGACTCGTCAGTGTTGTATTTGTTAACATTGACGTGTCATCTTCAATATTTATTCCTACATTGGCAGCACTCGGCGTCTGAGGAGGAATAGCATCGTATTTATACCAATGTTCCGGTGCAGTAGGCGAGGCTGTATATCTCGAAGGATGCCTCCTACCATTTGGACACATGCCATGATTGTAATTCATCGTGTCTTTGTTCCACTGCAAGTTAGAAATGTCCGGCATGACGAATCTAATTTTCTCCCAAAACTTCTTTTCACCCCACAAAAGAACGTTGCAAGTTTTTAAATAGTTTTGAAAGTCCAAATCTAAATTTAGTGCGCTAACATCTGTCGTTAATATAAAAACTACTCTGTGCCGTCTAATAGAAGGGTGAATAGCGGTGATAACGTGTTTTATGGCCGCCTTGAATGAAACTTTGGACCATTCATTTTGTAAGAAATTGAATGATACAAATATTAATATTCTCTTAGAAGATTCGGCAGCGTTAGTAATTTGTTCGGATAGATAATTCTCAGGTGCGTGTTGCAAATCTCTATAGTGAAAACACATCGTATAACCAGAGTGTTCCATTTCAGGAGCTACTACTTTAGATACAAAATCATCATCCAATAAACTATATACAGCATATCCATCATACAACCTATCTCTATCAAGTTCACTTTCTTGAATTGAAGCACTTTTGAACAACCGCACTCCATATCTAGAATGAGCCCATAGGCGCACGTTTTGTCTAAATGAGAATGCTAAGGCACCAAATAACAGAATTAGAATTACACTTATTAGAACTACAGCTAAGAGAGGTACAAAGTTCAACTTTATGGTGCTCACTTCATCGTACTGATACGGTTGATTTTCCGTAGGGATAGTATTGTCAATCACACTGGAATCACGGCACTTATCAATCACGTCAAACACAGTCAGATTAGACACTAAGCCATATTCATCAGCACAATACATTTCAGCGGGATCTTCGTAGTTCTTCTTCAACCAGTTTTGTAAGGGCATAACATTGTCACAAGAACATGTAAAGAGATTTCCTTCAACGTTGACGCTCTCCAAGTGGATGATGTGAGTTAACTTTTTGTCAAGGTCTAGAATTTTGTTGCCTTGAAAGTGTGCAACTCGTAGAGATGACAAGTTTTCAAAAGTCTTGTTTGCGACACTTGTCAAGAGGTTATCGTTTAAGTATAGCTCTCTCAAGTGCTTTGTTTGCGAAAATTCGCCGCCGGCTAACTCAGTAAAATGATTATTTTCGAGATGAAGCACGTTCAAAGAGTGTAAACCATTCAGCGTGTCATTGTCAATAGTAGCAATATTACTATTGTTTAGGTAGAGCTTATGCAACTTCTTTTTGCCAATGAACAAATGACTATTAAGTGAGCCAAAGTCATTTCCATCAAGATATAGTTCCGTGGCATCCATCGGTATTTTTTCTGGTATTTCAGTGTAGCCAACATTAGAGCAGTCAATCACATTCGAATTCCAGTTGCTATCATGGAAGCAAGAACAACCAACTGGGCATGTCATTTTACAGTCGCAGGCTTCAAAGTCGCAGCAGAAGCAGCTGGATGAGCAATGTGTTTCATATGAGCAAAGGAACTGAGTTTCAGGAACATCCATTAAGTTGGCTTTTCCGCCATATTTGTTATTTACAACTTCACAGGTTACTGATTCCAAATCCATAAATCTCGGGTACTGCCTCATATGATTCCAAAGATTTATTTTCTGTAGCCAAATCATATGACAGTTGCAGACAAATGGATTATTTCCAATAAAGAACTTCGGCAATAATCTATGCTTCGGTATATGGGGCAGAGTAAACGCAGACAGTTCGACGGTCCTCAATTTATTGTCCGTCACAACGACTTTTTCTAAGTTCTTTTTTTGTAAGAATGTACCTGGATGGATCGTGTGAATTTTGTTGTTATTCAAGAAAAGGATCTCAATAGAATTGGGTATAGATCTATCGTCAACATTTTCCAATGCGTTGTAGCTTACATCAAGCATTCGGATGTTTTGTTGTGCGTTGTGTTCATTATCTAGTTTTGTGATATTATTGCTGTGAATATCCAACCATTCCAGACTATCTGGCATGTAACTATAATCGAAGTAAATAAGTTTATTGTCGGATATATTGAGCCAGCCAAGGGTATTCAGTTTACTAAAAACGCCTCTAATATCGCTCAGTTTATTACCATCTAAGCGAATTGCTTTTAACGTAGGGTTTGTCAGAAATGCGTCTTGTTCAATGCTTTCTATTTTATTTGAAGCTAAATTTAAAACTTGCAGTGATGGCAAAGTGTTAAAAGTATCTTTAGGTATACTGATTATTTGATTATCTACAAGTCGCAACCCATACAGTTCTTCCAAGCCCTCAAAGGACGTATTATAAACTTTAGTTATATTGTTCTTTCCAATATCAAGTGATTTCAAGAATCGTAACTTTTTTATGCCATCAGGTACTACATTCAGATTGTTTCCATTTAGGCCTAAGTCTTGTAAATAAGTTATGTTTTCAAAACAACGCTCGTGAATCGTGGAAATTTGGTTGTTATCTAAATAGAGCTGACTGAGAACAAATAAATTAGAAAATATATGCTCGTTCAGAATTTTCAATTTATTATCGGATATTGATAATTGATGTAGATTCTTAAGTTCAGCAAACGCGCCATTGCTTATTGTTTCTACTGCATTATTGTCTAAATTGAGAACTTGTAAGTTATTTAAATCCTGGAACGATTTGGGATCCAAACGTACTAGATAATTGTGAGATAAATTCAATATTATCAAACGTATCAATCCAGCAAATGTATCTCTATTGACCCAATCATTAGTAAGGCGGTTTCTTGATAAATCCAATTTCTCGAGTTGATCAAGTCCTTCTAGTAAACCTGGAGCTAATACAGCTAGGGAATTGTTTGCTAATGAGATGTCTTTGATAACTCTTGATGATTGAAACAGCTCCGGAGGGACAGCGACTAACTTATTTCCAGACAAGTTGAGAATTTTTAATGAATTCAGTCCGACAAAGGCTCTGTCGCCGATCTCATTAATTAGATTAATCTGAATATTCAATACTTCCAGTGATCTTAAGCTAGAAAATCCATTATCGGGCAATCTCAATACGTTGTTATGAGATAAGTCAAGCATTTTTAGCCCCGTGTTGCATGATTTTCCCGGTGCAATAGGTCCTTTTCCCCAATCAGAGAAACCAATTTCAGATATATCTTGGATTCTATTATTTGTAAGATTTAGCGATTCCAAACTGAACAATGGACAGAAAACTTCCGAAGGCAGCATGTAAATATTGTTATCTCCTAAGTCTAATGAACGAAGTTCCATCAAACCTCGGAAACTTTCGGCATGAAATTCCATTGTCATCGCAGGCCAGTCAGTATTATAGGAGCGTAAAGTGAGGCTCGTCAAATCACGTAGTGGAGACAAAACAGTTGCTGGTACATAACGTATTTTACAGTACTCAACGCGCAGGTCTTCAAGCTTCCGCAACTGTCCCAAAAAACTGCCGGTGTTCATGTGCAATGAACTTTCGAAAAAAAGCAAATCAGTGCATGTCAACTTCAACTTGTTGATGTTATACGCCTGTGCGGTGGTAATGTTTTTAAACAAGAAGTCTGCAGAGCCAATAGTTTTAATATTACACGTGAGAAAGTTAGATTCACTCAACTTTGTGTCCGAATAGTCCCACTGACAGCCGGCGGGGGCGGGCGGCGCAGAACGTGCGCGCGCACCAGCCACCACAAGCAGGCACATCCAAACTTTTAACGAAATCATTCCGTATAAGTTCTTGGTCATTTTTCCACAGTAGCACAGTTCATTTGTCACTGAGAAATCACTTGGAATACTCGTACAAACTTTTAATCACTTAATAGTCAATATTATAAAGTTATTTTGTTGTGTACAATCCGTTTCACAGTGCATGTAAACATAGAGAGAGCGGTCGCGGTAAAACTTTTGACGCAGCCATGCTCCCCTGCGGTCGGGCGGTAACTGACCTACGTAAGTTTGAACGAACGAAAGCCGCATGGGTGTCGGGAGAGGGGGACGAGAGGCGCGGAGGGTCGAAACGATGACGGGTGGGACCCGCGCTGCATCGGCTTACAACAGATGGCACGCGTGTTTTAAACACTTGAAAATATTGGTTATGCATTAATGACCATAGAAGACTTACTGCGTGATTCGTTGGCTGCACCTCCTCAAGTTTCATCTCAAAGGAGGTCGAGATGTCACCTGAAACTGAAGCAGTTGCAGGAGTGATTTAAAAAATTATTTAAGTAATTTAACTTATCGTTCCCTTGGTAGAAGACACTCGTACCTTAATACTAAATTCGAGTATACACAAGATACGACTATCTTCTACCAATGGTAGGTATGTTATGATTATAGATCTGTGGAATAAATCTACTGAGAATAATCGGAACGTAATATCAATATTGTCATGAAGAAATCAAAATAACTGTGCTTTTGGAGGAAACGAAATATAATGCAAAATCTTGACAAGAGGGGCGGACAATCAATGCAAAATAAATGATTGACAGCATCGTGTAATGCAAAGAGATTCTCATGATACACTGACAAAAGATATTGTGGTGTATAAATTTCTTTTGAATCATTTCACTTAAGTGACTGAACAGATGTTCAATAACTGCAAAATTAATACAATGGAGCGATGACTGTTAAAATTGCTGATCTTATGCTAGCTAAAAGCAGATATAATTATATCTATTATGTTGTTTCGAAGTTGAATTAACATATTAAAACAGATATACATGAAACATTTCTAACACATACCAAACAAATGTCTATAATTTTTCTGCTGTCAATAAATAAATAGCTATGCAAAGCATTCGCGAGCCAAATAATTTACATACTTTCTATGACCATGAATTAATTTTAAGTTAGTTTTGTAACATTAGTTATTCTGCTTAGGAAGGCGTTGAACTCACATGTTTGAGTTTGCTCCAGGTAAAGCTACTATACATATTTTATAAAGTGTTTCACTGTTGAAGAGTAATTTCTTTTAGATGGACATAGACTTATTTAACTCTGGTTTAATATTGGTTCCCTAAGGGAAAATTTACTTAACGTCAGTAAAGTCGCTGGGAACTAACACATTTCTTAATTTAAGTAATAGGGAATTTCTTAATCATTTCAAAGTTCAATAACTCTTGAAAGAATTCTACGCTTAGCTAGTTAGTTACAAAAACACGTCCATTCAAGAGGGAGACCATCGTGCGTCAGCGCGACGTCTAATCGCAGGCCATCGGATGCCATAACACGTGCGTGTCCAATTGCGTCTACCGTGGGAGACGGTTTGAGACCTCAGAGCATCTCTACTGATGCTACAGACTCCATACACCGTGATAATTTTTTTATATAAACTATCACAGACACGAACCACGCGGTTTCTCAATTGGTCATTTATGAAACAGAAACTACAGACCTTAGGTAGCATGTGACAGTGATAATTATAGAAAATATTACACAAACAGTTGTATAATTTTAAGATCCTTCCTCATAAAGCAACACGGAGGGGAGTCGCCATACTCAGGCATTCCCCTCTGCCCAAAAGTATAAGAAGTAGACGATAGGTTATGAATGTGTTCTACGATTTGTTACTTGTGTGTTTCGTAGGAACAGTGTATGCATGCATGTGTGCGTAGTAACCCCCCCTCCCCCCCCAAATGACCGACCGATCTGCATCGAAATACAATGCCTTCAGGTCGGTGGCCGTGTTGCTTTAAGTCCTTCCCGGATGAATGTTCAGATTAATAAGATAGATTAATGTTGTTAGTGTAGGTACCTCTCTTTTTTTAGGGTTCCGCATGTGGAACCGTTGTGGTGCAACTCGAGTATTCGTTTGTATCATGTACGAGTACTCACTTCTAATTTTAATATAAAAAAAGATTTACATCACCGCTATTGGGCGGTGATTCTGCCAGTATCAAGGTAAGAAAAAACATAAACGGAGCTAAATAACCGATACTACATGGAACAAAAAGACTGGAAATATATTATCTCGTTGAGTTATCAAAGCAAAGATATTGTTGTAAAAAAATTATATAGGGTGGGGATTATAGTTAATGTGACACAGTGAGGCAGATAAATGGAGCAATTCTTGAGCTAGCGTTGACCGTTTAATAGTACAGTTGACAATTAATAGTAGAATCCAAATAAAAATAATAAGCTATCGGATATGAGTTCGTAATCAGTTACTTGTTTGCAATCTTGTTTAGTCATTTTTGTGCAGAAGTCTCTAAACGCAAGCTACATTCCCACTTGATATTAAAGCCGGTCACAGACGTAGCTTACTCATAACAGTGTTAAATAGAAAATATATCTATCATATAATATTTTTATTTTATTCGGAAAACTTACAGCTATAATAAAAAGGTAATATTACAAATATATAAAGCTATTAGCCATTAACTGGTTTTCACATAATATATTATAGGGCTACTATAAATATCTTGTATATTAAATTAAATTTTTGTTTCTGACTTACAGAACGAGTTAAATGTTATGAGTAAAATTTTAAAAAAATATAATTTTATGTGATTGCTTTATTTTAGGAAACGGTTTAATTTTTTTGTTGGGAAGAAATCCATGGTCGCAACAAATACATAAATCAAGGTCCAAACTATTGATACTTTGTCAATATCTACAGTCAATATCTCACGTGGCTGCGTCAGGGTCTAATATTTACCAGACAACATCAAACACAATATTACCACTTATCTTGTAACAACTGGCTCCAAAAACATCTCATAGTGATCTTACCTCAGGGACGCTATAATATAAACTATGTTGACATGAGCCGATATCTATGGACTGGGTTTAATATCACTTTTATTTGAGGGAATAGTTCTTTTTGTTTGTATAATATTTACAGGTTTATCATACATGACCTTAGATTGAATTTTCAAACATATTCTCTTAAATGTGAACCACGAGTACCTTTTCATTTTAATACATTATTATGGATCTATTGCTTTAATCAATAGAAAAGCAATATAATAACTGATAATAAAATTACAAAAATGTTCTTGTTTAAATAAGTTAAGGTTGTTATAAATCTTATCTTATTTTAACACAAACTCTTTAGATGGCATTATTAACGAATTATGAATCACTAAATAAAAAAAGGACACAAGGTTTGTGCAAAACTTACGCGGGATCGGGGAAGAAATACAAATAGCTATTTAATTTTTATACCCACTTAAACGCAATCACCAGCTATCTCGGTACAACTTTGTAGAGCTCTGTGATATGTAATTTACACATGAAAACATACTTTATTTACAAAACATTATAATTATAACAAAATATTTAATAGAAAATAAAAGTTAGCATTATTGTCACTTGATTGTCAAATGAAGGTGGAATTCGTAGATAATTTTTTTAGGTAGGATTGAACAAAGGGAAAGAGTTTGTTTCCCAAATATTTGCTCCTTCTGTACTCTATTTTGTGGTTGAACTGATTTATATATAGGTATATTGTGGAAAACGGAAATGAGTCATTTGATTGATCAATTGTATTTCTCATCTATAACCTATAGAACTGAATACAGGAGTATTCTAAATTTATAGCTAATAACAAAGAGAAACCAATCCCACTGAACGGAAGCTTTAAAATAATTGAAACAACTCTGCGTGAGACTTTGAAAAGAGACAATATAAGAGTACAGTAAAATTTTGTAACCGAAAATGACTATACAGTATCAGAAACAATTCTATTAGCCGTAACCGAAAGCCTTTTACAATCCATTCAAAACTGTGCTCTTGCTGCGTTATTTCTCTTTGCTAGCATTGAAAAAGTAGTGAAAGATAAAAGGCGGGTCGGTGGACAGAAATTAACAATTCGGGAATGGTTTCTCAACTGCTGCAAAAAACTTTTCAAAGCTTTGCATTGCACCGCAATAAAAATAGTGCTAGGGGTCGTTTTCACTTAGACAAAAGAATTTTACCGCAAACACACAAATGGCCCCATAAAGTTTTTAGAGACAATAGTTTACAGATAAAAGCAATCGGTAAGTTTATGGTTGTCAACGCTGTAAATAATTAAAAGTATTAAGTGTTATAAACTTGTTTTGTGTATAAAGTTAAATTTTATTTTTGTGGTTATATGTTTTAGTAAAGCATGCCAAAATAAAAATTTGAGTGTCATAAAAAAAGTCAAAGTATGTTATTTTGCAATAATACAAGAGATGCCAAAGATTATTACCACTTGGAAGCGGAACTTGGCAACATGTTCCTCACAAATGACAATGTAATGTAATGCATAACAACTAACCCAGTATGAATGTAGTTTTTGCAACTGATTGATGTGAGACTTGGTCAGCTTCCAAATTGCCTGATGAAATTGTATGTAGCGGAAAAAATCCGGTTTTCGATTTGAGTAAAAGATAATTAAAAACAGTCGTGGTTTTCTTTGAGTTACTATAAATAACTTATGAAGTCTTAGCCGCTATTTTGTTTATATGTGGAATGGTATTAATACTCTACTCAATACAATTTTCTCAAAAATGTTTGTTCTTATAGTGTGTTATAAAATTTAATCCGACAATTGCATATATTAAATGAGCAATTATGAACATTCCAATTTCCATAATTTATATTAGTCTACTAGCTGTGCCCGCGGCTCCGCTCGCGTTATCTACAGAATCCGCTCCCATTCCCACTCCAGCTTCCGCTCCCGCTGCCGCTTCCGCTTTGGCTCCCACTCCCGCTCCTTCTCCCTCTCCCGCTCCCTCTCCCCTCCCGCTTCCGCTCCCGCTCCCACACCCACTCCCCTTTTCCCACGCCCACGCCCACGCCCACGCCCACGCCCACGCCCGCAGCTAAAAATGTAATCCAAACTCATCGTAATCTGAATAGTACGGATATACTATTGCGCAATATATTGCATACTAACCTTACCTACTAATGTATTTCAAAACTAAAAATGTTTATAAATTTTGAATGAATTAGATGTATTGCGATGAAATAAAGACTAAATGTTAAGTTAAGCCCCATGTTTTTGTGAAAAGTCCATCAAAATCCGTTCAGTAGTTTTTAAGTGATGCGTGCACAAACTCGCAGACAAACAGACAAAAAATCCAAAATAGATTGAAATGTGTTCTATTACTTATCCTCAATTATTTTTTTTTGCAAATATCTGCAATGTACAGACACGCGATGTTTACGATTTTATTTATTAGATGAGTTTAGTGCATAAATGAATGAATACGATATCGGCATATAGTATATAGATCGATCGACTCGGAAAGAAATTTTGAAATAAATCTCGTTAAAAATTCCGGAACATCCATAATTATCATAAACATTTCGTCCCAACGACACAAATGACACTACCTAATTCCGATCCTTGGTCATATTGTATAAACTTTTTATTATAAACAAACATTCAGCAAAACAATTGCTCAGATTAGACTTGACTCGGCAAATTAATTGAACTATCTGACAATGATTTAGGTAATATTGGATCAAGAAATGAAGAGAACTGTGTTTCTGTTGGCGGTCTTACAGAAGGTTTTAGACTTCAAGTATTTATTGATCACTTCTCTCAAGTTTATCTTTGAGACCCATGTTTGGACGATGCAATGGCTTAAAAGCGTGATTGTTATTTGTAAAATAAGACATCGCATCTGTTAGAGAGCTGAACGCTGAACGTTAAAGGCGTTTTAAGAGATAATCTGAACAAAATATTGCTCGCGTCTCTCGATAAAGGTGGTCTCAAGTAAACAGGTACTCCCAAGGCACGTTCCGAGTCAAATAACCTGCAGGAAAGGGTCCGAAACAGAAAACGCTTTGTGCTAAAAACGTCGACCCCTTATCTTCCTTAGATGGGTCGCGGCCATAGATACAAGAAGGAAAAGAATATAAATAATGTTATATACAATGCTTATTGGCAGTTTTTTTAATAGGAATAGTCACTGCCACTATTATAAACTTGGTCAAAATTATTGATATGTGTTGATTGATGATGATTCCCTACTGAGTAAATTAATTGACGCACGATACACATGAGTCTTGTTATTAGTTGACCCATTAAAATTATTTAATTTCACGTAGGTAGTCTTACTTAGATCCTACTTTAAAAGTTACTTGTATCATTTATATAGGTATTATAATATGAAGTCTTCGTTACAAGCAACGTATTGTTAGATATTCAAATGATCCTCTAAAAGGAAGTCTATAAAGTTGCTGAATTTCCATATTCGTGCCGTGTCTTTCGGATTCATGTCTATCTGGAGAGCCTGCTTCTAGAGGCTTAGCACGAAGTCATCATTCATACGAGGAGATATCATCGTCGCTTTCGTGGCCACGGCTTTCTGCTTGTTAACAATAAAAACGTTATCCGGCGCTTACACAAAATGTGTCTCGGGAAAATGTCCAACCTCAATAAACTTTATTTTAGTTGTTTTACTTGCCCAGCCACTAAGTGCTTTAAATACTGTAACAAGTATTGCATTATAAACAATATATATAGGTTATTAGTTGGAGACTTTACTCGACAAACTCAATTTTTAAAATGTCGGATTTAAAATGGCGCTAAAAATTGAATTTATATTTTCGCTGTTAAATAATAAATATGAAAAATTGACAGGGCCAAGAGAAAAGCCGTTATTGGCGGAAAAGGTAATTAAATTAATTAAATAAGGACTTTTATCGTAGAAGGTTTTAAAAGAGCTGCCTTAGATTTCTCCGATTCTGATAGAAAGAAGGAACCAGGAAGGAACATTATAATGTGCAGTGCTGTCTGCCTATCTGCTTTGACTTGTCTCTTTCACCCAAAGGTTTACTGGAAGAAAACTCTTACAGAGTTAAGTGCGCCTTTGTACATCTTGTGTTTAAATGAGTTATGTGACTTGTATTTGTTTAAATAAAATAAATAAACCAGGTGCTAATAATAATAGAGATAACGTTGGTGTCTTCTGGATAAATTATAAACATTTTTGAATCTGAATGTCATCGATTTCACCTATTTAAATAATTGTGGTTAAGACTTCGCGCTCATGAGGGTAAGCATTGTGTTTGTTGGCCTGTTTAAATAACGGAACACCTTATAATCCTCTTTAAACTAATTACGTAATAGCCTTAAGATTAAACAGTTACAGTTAATGCGATTAAGCAATCCAATATAGACGAAATGGCACCACAAATTGCTAATCAATAATGACCCTAAGGACATGTAATTAACAGCCGCATTAAGAGCTGCATTATGCATGACATTGAATCTGTGTCCAACATGTTATCTGCTTGCGTATTCGGCTTTACAAACATTTACATAATTACTAATATTCAACTGGGTTCAATTTAACAGGTGTGCAGAAATTGGTCGCAGTAAATTTACGAAATGCATTATCTTACAGATTGTCGAAGACAACGAAATAGTCAATCAAAGTGTTATTAAGTTAAATTACTCAGATGTTGCTATAAACAGGCAGATAAGATGGACTTGTGAGCTTGAAATTTCATGAAGGGTACGCAAAGAAATTAATAAAGGCTGCATATTGGTGTAGAAGACCGAAATACATGTTGTGTAATTGAATATCTACTTCTCCTATCTATGACGATATAGTATCAAAATAAGTTTTAGTAGAAAACCATCAAGAAATTAGAAGATCCTGTCTCTAATCTAAATCTAAAAAACTCTTTAAGTAATAAGCACAATATACGCAGAGTTGTAAATGGCAACAAGCGACAACTATTCATATAAGTAAGTTTTTTCTTGATCATAGGCACATCGCTATCGTAGATACAGCAACAGGATCTAATAAGAAACGTGGCCTCAAATTTGTCTTACAGCAGCTGACACAGGTGTATGTACAAGTACGAGTATGCCTCTTCTTTGGCTAACTAATGTTAACTTTAATGCAAAGGAATAACACTCATATATAATCATATTCTTTAAGAAATGGTTGCCTACCGTGATCCCAGTCAATCTCACAGGACGCGTACAATTATTTTAATCTTATTAAAATCATGTTTTTCATGGTGTATAGATTAGTATGGATATATCTTGCTTTTATTATTCTGTGATTCTAATAAGATAACGTTTTTAAATTATATTTTTACAACACTGTTGTTTGAAAACATACTACAGTTTCACATTATATGAACGAAAAAACTAAAAGTTAAAGTAACCTCTTCTGAATTACAATGTTGGTTTGGTTGAATAAAATTATACCTAATAACGATCAATTATACAATATTCTAAATGTTGCCTTCATTACTAAAATTGCTAAGTAATCATTTTATTAAACCGTAAAATTTCAGCTCATTACCATAATTACAGTGTACACTTTGGAGAAAATTTATGTGTATTTTATTTAATTGTTTTCTTCATTTTATTTAAAAGTGAATGATATTATAATAATTATGTACGACTTTACTGTTAAAAAAAGTCACTATTAAAAATACAAAATTCATAAATATGTGATTAAAGTCTATTCGTTTATTTAATGGTTAGTTACTATAAGGTTAAAATGGATCGCTATAGAATTCCTCCTTACTCCATACTCCTTTTTATTAAAGTTTGAAGTTAGTCTGAAGAAACTAAAAAACAATTGCGAAGTAATTGAAATCCTTAGGTTGGACGTTTTGAAGTAATGTCCATACTATAAAAAAACAATGGAGATAAAACAGAACATCGACCACGTCGCTTGTTATACAAACATGAGATCCCATCTGATATCTTGGAACAATGCGAGAGTGTGGGTGAGCCAGAGTGCCCCGGGAAAAAAAACTCGTGGTTTAAAAGATCTGACTATACTGTAACTCATAAGGAGCTTGTAAGACAAATTAAAGTCAGAACCATACCAGATATGAACAGATATGGGTGTAGGTAATTTATAATAATAATACATAATATTATGATGGTACCTAGGTACGTTTTCTTTTATCAAAATTTGGTACTAAATGCATTATACTAGTGCTTTCAGTTCCTCTAAGGTTAACTGAAAGATATATTCCTAAGTGGAATAAGTCAGCCTTTGTATACAATTTTATTCTTGTTATTAATGTCGTTAATTTTAGTACAATAAAGCGTTTACATAGATACATATATGCAAGTATTTAACTACTATTTTAAGGTGGTATTTTTAAATTCTTCAATCTTAAAGTAGTATTTGATAGTAATTTGCTTTTGGGCACAATCTTATTCGAGTAACACAGTCATCTAACATACAAGATACTCGTCATAAATTGTTGTTGCAATGGTGATTATTTTTTGGTATTATGTCCGGGAATAAGCAAATTATTTATTTGTTTATAAAGAAATAGGTGTGATTCTTTAATTATTCAATTACATGCTCCCGATTCAATAAAACTGAACGGTTTAGAGTATTATATATTTACAGTTACGGTTTCAAATGCCAACTTACTGCTCCACATGTCTCTACAGACCTCAGTGAATCCCTGAAATATGTTCATTTTTCGCTGACAAACTGAATTTGAACGTTTTTGTGTCTACTCATTTTTAAAAACCTAATAAAATATATCCTATATTCAAATAGAGAGTCCACTCATACAAAATTTGTAAGATAGAATACTAATATTCAAATTTTACCAGTCCAAATATTTACCTAAACTGTGTTTCTTCACTCTTTACTTCTCTATTTACTCTTTCTTTCTACTCTTCTATTTTATTCATATAATTCAAGTAGGGATATGATACCTTCGTATATTTGATAGTACTATCTAATAAATAAAAACGTAAACTTTGCGTGTCTGTACATTAAAGATATTTACCAAAACAAATAAATTAGTGGTCCAAGGATTAGTAATAGTACACATTAAGATCATTATTGTCTGTTGGTCTGTTTATCTGTTAGTTTGTGCACGCATCACGTAAAAACTACTGAACAGATTTTGATGGACTTTTTGCAGAAACATAGTATTTAACTTGGAATAACATTTAGTTTTTATTTCATTGCAATCGGCTTACTCAATCAAAATTTATGTGAATTTTTGTTTTGTAACATATTAGTATTCATGTAATATAACAAAGAAGTAGATTTAAAATGTTCGGTGCAATCCGGTTTGCGATGAATTAGGACTAGGTACTTTTGTAGCTGTACTGGGCGTGGGCGTGATCGGAGTCGTAGTCAGATTGAGAGTGAGTAGTCCACGCGAGCGGAGCCGCGGGCACAGCTAGTACTGAATTAATTCATCAAATCTTAGTCTAAGAGGTAGTTTTGAAGAAGCACGACATCAGTTTCCTATCCTATTTAAGCTGATGAAAAAAGTATACCTGCCCTTATAGGACGACAAATTCGGTTAAGAAGGTATCGAGTGTATCAGGAAAAGGATGATCTTATTACTGACTGCTCTTACTTAGTGGGTCTCGGTAATGATATTACTAAACTTGGGTTAAGTCTTTCCGCCCTTACTTTAGTTAATTCTGTGGTTTCTGATTCCAATGCAGTGGACGAGGTTAACGATGTTATGTTAGAAGTACATCAGTTAAGTAAGAGATGTAAGTTTCTAAATGTACCTAATACTGAAATTTGTGATACTTTGGACTTTGGATCTATTTTTAATTCGCAAGAAGATAAAATCAATAATTATTATCCAATATGCAACCCTAATTTTAAAGAAAATAGGTGTAACAATTCAAAATTTTGAAATTAAATTGGTAAACACATTTAGATCAACTTCAAAGTTTATGAAATACCAAACACATTTTACTTATAAAATTTCTTTATAAAAGTCATTAGGCTTCCTGAGAGTTCCTAGTTACAAAACTTGGCAATCAGTTTGTAATTTTAATTTTTTTTCGTTTACAATTCATCCTTAAACTTACGATACAGTGGTTGGAGGCCATCTATTGAGTATTTTGCAAAATACTCAATAGATGTGCCAATTGCTTGTACATTTTAATAAAAATAAAATGTTAAGTTTTAAATGTACGACTCAGTACAACAATAGCTTCATAGGGCTGATGGGGCTGCGACGTCACTGCAGTGCGTCAGGGATGCTATCAGAAGCTGGAGTCGATAGCTTCTCTAGCATTGTTAGAAAGCGTGTCGCTTTCCAACGGGTATATCCAACGGGTGAGGGGCAGCTCCAACAGTCTCCTGTGGCGGCGAGACTGGACGTGGACAGTGCTATTATGCAGCACTGGGCCCGCGTCCACCTGGTCAAAGAAAACAAAATTTCATTTATATTATTTTAATCTTATCAAGTTACTAACATAAGGTATCACTGGTGTCACTGTTACTCTATGGGCAAACGTCTGAAATAAATTATTTTTATTTAATGGTCAATAAATATACACTTCTAAAACTTTTCGATATCGACACTGAATGTAGATTAGTTACAGATAGATTACTTGTTTCACTTTATATTTTATGGTGTTTTAGGTACTTACTTCATTATTTTTAATAAATAACTCATAATTATGGAGAAGTCCGAGTTAAAATTAATGTATAAAATTATATGATAAAGTTTATACAAAAAAAAAACACTCTTATCTATAATTTTCATTCCAACAATAACGCAAGGCCCAAAACAAATCGACTAATGATGAAGAGGCGTTACCAAAATTACATGAACATCGTATTATGAAATGTTGACAAGGCAGGAATTAATCACAGACAAATCACCGAAGTCCATACATTATGCTAATATCAGTGTGTAGAAGGCTTACACGGTAAATTTTGTTTATTGTACCTCATTTATTTATGTTTAGTCATCATCGTTTCATATTCAACATACTATAAGAACGAATCGTCCACGATCAATCAAAACTTGAAGCTAAACTCCTATAGAGCCTTAAAATCCACTTCCTCTGCCGCTCTATTATGTACCATGCTGTCTTGATTTTAAAGAACAGTTTACTTAAGTCAAGTTCAAGATCAAACTTCGCTCAATAGTCCCTTTGCAGAATAATGTCTTATGTCACTGACAAAGACAATGACATTGCATTTTGGTCTATTGTTTGAAAGTCCATTTTAGATCATAGAGAAACTAAAGTAGTAGGTATGTCTTTAAATGAATATTCAATTTGATGTTGTTATACAGACCTTAGAAGATTTCATTCATTAAGGTTCATGTCATGTACTTACTAATAATAATTTTTGTGAGGGCACCTGTCAAAGTAAGGTATATCAGGCATTAGGCATTGTGTGTAGGTACAATGTGATATTATACAAAATAAAATTAGGGACCTATTCCAATGAGAGCATGACATTGGTGGTAAAGTAATATCTTCCTGAAGAAGCAATCAGCTTGTATCAGCTTAGTGAGAGGGGCCCATATCCAGCAGTGGATTCTTGCAGGCTGATGATAAACCAGATGTATTTATAACACATAGAATCGTTTTCAATTATAGCAAAATGACAAAATTTGGTTCTCAGTCGGGTACATTGCAGCTAAATCTTGATAGGGCAGTGGCAACTGAGATTCAGTTCGTGTTTAAATTTTGCAACTTCAATAGATATTTTAAGTTTCATTTTCGTTTACACTAACTTCCAAAGAAAAAAAAAACATCTTTGCGATTTTTTGCAATCATCTTGTAGAAAGTTATAAGAACCAACAAAAGCATATACTCGTATGCTTGTTAACTTTCTTTACTCAAATGTGTCATGCATGACAAGTTGATTAACTTTTAGTTACAAAATTCACATTAATTGAGTCAATTCATATCTTTATGGTTCAGTGATTGGTAAATAAAAATTTATATTCTTTACTTTAACTAGATTTTGGAAGAAAGCGTGTTATTAATTTGTTACCTGACGTCTTAAATGGTTTAGCAATCAATTATACAGTCTATCAATTAAATTTATTAGTCAGTTTATGTGATCAAAATTAATTTATAACTTTTATAAATAATATTTTAATTGGTAATATTGCAGTTGTCAGTTGATTATTTCATTCAGAGGCATTATTACTGTATTCGATCTTGGCTTAGTTCCTGTCTGGATATTATTATACCTGCACAAATATATAGATCAGCCGGATTTTTGGACTATAAGTTATTGTTTTTTTATATATCGTGAGTATTTCAAAATCACGATATAATTAATAGACATTTTCTACTCATACTACTCGCATGTTAAGACTGACCTTTTTTTTTATTTCTATGTGACACACATGCATACATGTACCTAGTATGAAGAAATCCGAAGAAAAACGAAGATGACAAACATAGCCGACAGAATTAGCAGGCTGAAGTGGCAGTGGGCGGGTCACATCTGTTGCAGAACTGACGGCCGTTGGGGCAGACGAGTTCTTTAGTGGAGACTGTGAATCGGCATGCGCATGGTGAGTCTTTCCGCCGCCAGATGGACCGACGACCTGAAGTGACGTGACCTGAACTCTTCCATAACGGAAAACCTAATAGACAATATTTCTAACGCGTATTAATCCTAATATGAATGTGTATATAGCCGTCTCCTAAACCGTGAAACCGGACTACTTTGCCCTTGGCGGTAATTTTGCCCAAAACCAAAAAATAACTAAAACCTTGACCAGCAAAGTAATTTATGGAGATATCGTCATTTTGTAGACTGTTTAATAATATTAGATATATACCTGGCAACATAAATTACTGTTTACGGTCCTAAGTCCACGGTTGACACCTACATAAATGATTTTGAAGCTTAATTGAATTATTTGAATGTATGCATGATAAAATATATCTACCTTGTAAAATTGATGCAAGCTGAAATTATTAAAAATTAATTCTACTTTAATTTACACTTATGTACAAATGTGTGTCAACCCTGGCACACAAATTTGGAAAAGAAAGTGGCTGTTGTTGAGTGTAACATTGCCCACTCAAAAACCAAAGACAGTATAGACTTATTGACCCTGTGTTACTGCAAATAGTACCATAATACTCTTTCTCATATGGTATATTATTTCTAAAGCCATAGGGCTGATAGTTTCTTAGATATTAAGGCCGAGCAATGTTGGACGATTGAGAAGGTAATTTTGCCCAGCTCTTTAACTGTAATTATCTCAGAATCTATTTAACGCTAAGGCACCATATTTTGGTTTTTAAAACATATAACAGGGATATCTATAATGAGCAGGATTGCTGTACCTTCCAGTCCATAGTTTTCATAAAATCTCAAAAGTAAGTAAAAAAAGCGGTCAAAGTTGCCCGGTTTCACGGTATAATTTTTATTTTACATTTATAGTTGTACCAATACTATCCTACTAATCCTAAGAACTAAAAATATACTTCCTACTAATATTATAAATTCTAAAGTTTGGATATTTGGATGTTTTTTACTCAATCACGTTTCAACCACTGGACGGATTGTGATGAAATTTGGCACACATATATATTAGGTCCTGGAAAATATACTAACTGATGTTAAGTTATCTACGTTACGTTACGTTACGTTAGTTGTTAAGGCGACTAAGGTAATACATTATAAAACATCAATCAGGCCTCCCCAACCCGTCTGGCCAGCGCGGGGAGTGTAGGCTAAATCCTCCGTCTGTCTCCGGCAGATGAGAGAGGGTTGTGCTCCTGCAGTGGAGACAAAAATAACCTGATGATGAAGTTGTCTACGGGAACGAAGTCGCGGGCAACAGCTAGTATTTATTACAAAACAGGAACGTACAAGTAGAATATTCTTTTGAGGTAGTCACAATAGGGCATTGTGCTTAGAGGTCTGGCAACGTTCCCTCGTTGTATGACCAAGCTAATGCGCTGGCTGAGGTGCTGGCCAGCCCTCTGGTCACCGGAAGTCTATATGAGACATGTGAAAAGCGATTTAATTAGGTTTTTCGCTTCCGGACTTCATGGCCCCAGTGTCTCCACCGCGACGGGTATGAAAAGGTAGCTGGATTCAAAGTTGTACATTCATTATTTTATATTCGACATGTTATTTTTTAAGGTTATTTTGGTTAAGAGTTTAGTTTAGTTTTTTAGTTACATTGGTTTTAATTGACTAAACTACTGAGTGGAAGTACTTTTGTTCTATTTATCAATTTTGCCAATACTCCCCGAATCTGACGAATGCTCCCTTGACCCAATGTAATTGATGATATCGTCTTTAACTTAAACGTAGGCATCAATAGATTAATGACCATCAGATAGTAGGTCGGAACTCCAGATAATGTATCTGGTCACCAGGCCATTAATTTACTGTGGTTACTTATCGTGATCAATTCCAGTATAAGCTATAGACCACTAGTTATACCTTAACTTCACATAACTTAAAACAGAATGTGATACGTAAATAGGTACCTACATTCACTTTTCTTTCGTTATATTGAAACTACAAAATTCATTGATTAAATGGTCTATCTTTCTCTTTAAAACAGAAAAGTTTATGCAAAAATGCCTAAACTCTTTTAATAAATAAAATATGGAATATTGAGCATATAATATAGTAACTTAGAAGTTAAGTGAAGTTTGAGAAATAATTACAACCATTTTTAGTTGAAATTCAAGTTAAAGGGCTTTTAGTAGCACAACTAAAAGCAGCAATACTATATTTAAAAAATACATGAGTAAAGCCACGGTCAATGCTAGTGTAATAAAGATTTACAATGAAATAGCCGCAACCACTTATAAATAAATTACAATTGTGTAATTGTCAAACTTCAATTGAATTCCCGAACTTGATTAAATAGCAACAATAATAAAATTATTGAACTCTGTACAAATAAAATATATATCTAATCCAATGGTACAATTAGGCAAGTGTTGTCAACATGTCCCGGCATACAATATGGTCCTGTTAAGGGTAGTATAGTCAATGTCCCTGTTAAACCAGATACGAGTATTTACGAGCGGTCTGCCCGTCCCGCTGCATACAGGCAAATGCCACACATGGTCCGCCTTAATTCGAATAGATGACGCATAGGGCTGACACTCCAGACTACTTTATTTAAGACAATGTTACTTAAACTCAACATATATAATACAGGAAACGACGACAAACTTATGGTAGATGCGGAATAGAAATCTGGATAATTATGTAGGTAGTTTCATTGCCGGCTGAAATAACTTTCCCAAAAATGGGAAAACTCAGTGGTCTGATGGGACTTGGAAAGTTCAGGTTTAGGGTAATATTAAAGTAAAAAAACACTTTTCATTATATCTAACGAAACGTAGGTACCTAAATATAACCTAATTCTTGTAACTAAAAAAAATATTCGTAAATTTAAACCATTTATTATTCAAAGACAATAAAGACAATATTTTTCAAGTGACACAAATTTTGTAACCGGTAGCCAAACATATTCGAGGTCACAGTTTTTCTTATCGAATCACGATAATCAATTTAATTGGCAAAGACAAGGTTGCTGGCAAATTCAATTGTCATTGTTTCAACGATCTACTCATGATAAACAACGGAAGTAAAAATATACTTGCAACTGACAACCCTAAGGTTAAAATTCATATTAATGCTTGCTAACAAGTACAGAGCGGACCATTGGCGATATTGATATAAATTGATTACGACTTGTCGCGACGTTCATTAATATGGTTCGACGTAAATACCTTATCTAGTGAATTCATTGCTGTAATGATATTGACCAAGAGTCTAATCTAAAAGGCTCCTCGTTTGATTTATTAGAAGTATAACAACAGATGCCCCTGTGAGAAGTAGTTACGAGTAAAGTACTCATAAATACTTTACCAGTGCAGTGCTTCATGATTAACAATAATGCGTTCTGTTTATATGCAATGCCGTACTATATTCCTAACTCCAAATATTTAGGTCCCTACTGCAGTATCATCGATACTAATTTGTTATGATCAGTGATCGGAATAGGTCGAGCGATTTCCGATCAATGAACTCAAACGTAAATGTTAATATGAACATGCCTCTGGGATCCAGTGATTTTAAAATTATCAATATCTTTATTCATTGAACAATCTTTGTAAAAGATTAGTAAAATATTCGCAGATAAAAAAAATTGTGGTTAAAATGACGCTCCTTCGCTATACAGGTACCAGGTAGGATTTCTGAGTCTCTTTATTAGATCAAGCGCAGAAAAAAAAAGGTTTAAATAACAGTTATTTGTCATGATGCCCTCCATCTTATGCCCGCCAAAAATCGGGTGTTAAAATTACGTTCCCCTTGCTACACAGGTACCAACGGCATGTCCATACTATGACAGCGTGTTGCAAGTACCAAAACCAGGTCTACCTACTCCGATCACTGGTGATGGAATGTCGAACCATTTAATGACCGCCTCGTTGGCTTGTCATTCTATTCGAGTGCCAGAGGTCGTAGGTTCTATTCCCACTGGGGATGACAACTTGTACAAGTCGATCCTGGGCTGGATATTATAATTGTGAATTGTATTCCTTGTTTAGTTTCCTAGTTTTTGATTAAACAAGTCTAAGTAATATTTATTATAATTTATGATAATACCTATCTATCGCTGAATTGTTGAATATCCTTTACTGCTGACAATCACATGCTAATTAATTTTGAGTAGCTTGAACAGTAGTTTCTTATTTCATTAATATAGAGACATGAGTATACTATTTTTAATTGATACAAGGATATCGACCTATGTAGACATAAAAAACCCGTTGTAGCTATATTTAGATAAAAGAAAATAACATTTATAGGGTACAGGACCGAGTTAAAGGACTTCGGAGAATGAGGTTCGGTTACGTCTCCTGTGGAGTGTCAAACCATATATAGAAATACCTAATGTCAAGCTTCCAACTCCAGTGCTGCTACAATGTAACTGTTACATTCCTCCTACGGTCCTTTAACTAGGTATCCCATTGTACAAGTTTTTTTTTTTATTGTAAGCTAAAATTTCCTCCAAACAAAATGGATTAGGTTAAGTTCACAAAATGAATGTAATGTATATGCTATCTAGTCATAATTATTGTAACATCACCTGACGATTTGGATAGACCGTTGCAGGATCTCAGATTGATAGATGACTTACTGTTATGTTCTCTTCTCTACTTGCATACTTAACACTCGTACCATCGTTCACGATAACTCTAGTAAATTTTTCGCTTATTAGTTATACCAAACAGTCACTTTCACAAACCGCCGGGGGCCAAGGTCAGACGATGTTAGCCTCTGGGATGCTCATCAATTTTATGTAAATAATCTCTGGCATCCACTGAACACAATGAAACATGGCATCTTGATTGATTGTTGTATTCCCACCGTCGTTTTTCCTTCAGACATCGTTTTATAGCACCTTTGTGGTTATCGAAAGTGTGTATTGTTTGGTAATGGATTTGGTAACGTAATAATTATAATATTCAACTAACCTTATTTAAAAAGAATAGGGTAGGCTCTACTTAATACTGTGTTTTTGCAACCGCCGTGAAATTACATTCCTTTTTTTAAATGTGAGATTAGTAGCCAATGTAGCCAATCAATTTAAAATTAGGTAAGTTTATGATTTTTTATTCTATCTCTTCACCGTACCCGAAAACAACAACATTTCACGACAAAAATATCTGTGAAGGTTAAAGTCGCATTATTTAATTTACAAGTAGAATGAACACTTTTTTATTATTATTATCCCTCCGGAGCGATCGATTATTAATGGGTTTGCGTTTAACTTCAATCCCACCTGATGGTAAGTGATGATGACGCCTAAGATGGAGTTGGCAGGGAGTTCCATTCCTTTGCAGTTCGCATACTACTAATTGGTTAGTTAAATATTTTATCAACTAGTGCATCATACGAGTGTAGGTTTTTCGAAACATGTAGATTTTAAGATAATATAAAATGTGCTTCAATATAATTGACAGCAGCAATTGATAAAAATATCATTACACTAGCAAAATAAGAGCAACTGGATATAAAAGTCGGCAATGAAGCAATAATTAGCAACCTTAAACTATTTACAGTGGTGCACAGACTTTAGAACACTGATAAATCAGTCGATGACCTCGATTTGTATCAATCAAATCGAATCGCTCAAACTGCAATTTGACTTGTGTCAAACGATGATTGGTTGCAACACTGCCTACGCCTAATTGGCTGAATGAGTTTTGCTCGCGTGCCAGTGTGGTTTACGAGAAATTAATATGTAAGATGGATATGAGTACAGATTATGCATATTGTTGTAAATCGGTTATCATGCATGATGCATTTGTAAATGTAATGGATACTGTATTAGTATAGCATCAACGTACATTAGGAAATAGCAACAAAAGCTTAAAACTTCATAAGTATCGCGATGAGAACCGTAAATGAACTGAACTGATTGACTGACTAATACTTATCATATATATGTTAGTAGTTTTATTTTATTTTATTTTATTGTAATTTTAGTATTTTTGTACTAAATTTTAATTTGATTGTTATTATTTTTATATGGATGTTAATCTGAAATAAATGATTGTTTTTATTATTCGTTTTCCTTTATTTTTCACCTTATGGGTAATTTCGACGAAGCATCGGCCATGACGGCAGGATGCTGTCGACTACTATGACAGATGGCGACGTACAATCGCCGTCGTCTCCAGAATTACAGCTTGCAGACTGTTCAGTTCGCTCACGGAGAGCCCGAACTTTATCATGTTCTCCGTGAGCGACTTAGGGATAATTCCGGTGGTGGAGATGATGAGCAGGATAACTAAAACCTCCTGCTGCATCCAAACTTGACGGATCTCCTCGGCCAGCAGTTGGTATTTAGTTATCTTTTCGTTGGTGTACTGTTGGATATTGTGAGAATTTGGGTCTGTAAGGACCGACCTGTCCCAATATAGCTGGACGGTGATTGTTCTCCATCACTGAACACGACCACTCCTCGACCACTAAGGCTGGTCATCCCCGGCAGCGCATTGTATGGTCAATAGAAATGAACGAGGAGATCAGGCGCTGCTCCTACAAATCTACAAGATTTAAAAAGACAACATCAAATTGGATTCAGGACAGAGATGCATCACCTCTTTGTTCAGAGATTCCCCGAACTTGAAGGGAGAGTGACTGAACAAAAGGTAGCTGACCAAGAATGACATATTCTGGCCACCAGTAAAATCAAAATCACATAAGGCCAGAAGAGTGAGCCCTTTGTCACATGCTATAACATCTCTATGCATCGGACTTCCCGATTTCGCCAGGAAGTATTTACGGAGGTTGCACACTTCGCGGTTATGCATGGTCTGAGCGCTTAAAAGTCCTCGGCCCCCATGCTTTCGCGGTAGGCAAAACCTCATCGGGTGATGCAATTTATGGAGAGTCATAGTTGTGCGGACTTTTCTATCCAGGGCTTGCAGTTCGGTCTGAGTCCACCTGAGCACGCCAAATGTGTCTGAGCGTGGGCATGACCCAGCCGTTATTACCAAGTGCCTTGCTCACGCCGGACAAATAGCTGTTAAGCACTTTTGTCAGACGTGAAAATAACACATCGCACACAGACTGTTTCATGTCCACCTCCAGGACACAGATGTTCTGTGACATACCCAGGTATCGGTATGTTTCAGCTTCGGAGAGGGTTCTCAGATTGACTGGCATAGACGGATCTATGCCGTCTGAATGCACAACCCTTCCCCTTTCCACATGCAAAACCAATTTAATTTTATTATTATTATTATAAGAGTCACTTGGATAGCGTAATTAAGTACGCGTACTAATATATGATTTATCAGTGTACTAATACACTTGCCGTGTGATTCCCGGCTTAGAATAGGGCCACCCCTATCTTTCCCGTGGGTGTTGTCAAGGCGACTAAGGGATTGCACCAGGGACAGGCAGCAGCGTTCTCCTGTGTGTGTATGTTAAGATCATTACTGCGATCACCAATCCGCCTGCCAAGCGTGGTGAAATCCCCTAACGGACAGCCCACCAAAAGTGGTATTCTATAGGGGAGGCCTATGTCCAGCAGTGGATGTATTTAGGCTGGTGATGGTGTGGTGGACTAACATATAGACGACATAATTACGGTAATTAAATTAACAAAAGACATTGGTGTTTATACCTAAGCCGGCGAATAAAAACAATAATACAAATATCAAATATTAAATAATCTGAGATCAGACGCTAGATCGATACTAAACTCATCCATATTCATCTTTATCACTCCATGATTTGTTGAATAGGCAGTGTGATTGCAACCAACACTTTGCCCTTTGTTTCGAACGCACGTCGCAGACCCATCTATCACTGCTCAGAGCCTGCCAATTTGTTAGTTCACAATATTATACCCGTCTGCCCCATGTTGGGTTAGGAATGCCTGCAAATTTTGCAGTCTTTAAAGAATGCCTTTGCACTAGAACATTATTTCTCCTAATGATGATGATAACAAATACCCTTCAAGGATTTGAATAATAAGAAATTCTGAACATGAATCTTTTAAATACAGGATGAAAGGGTAAAAGGTTCTATTCTAACGGATGGCAGTTATGTCGATTAGCCAGAACATTTATGTTTTATTATTAATCTTTGCAGCAATAACTTTCGTTGGTTGTTTCATACATAGCGTTCGATTTCTATACGATTGCTATCTGCCAGCGTACTCTTTCTCTGATCACACAATTTTATTTCCATGAAGGCTATAATCATAAAGTTTTTATTGCTATCCGAAGCAAACACTTACGGCTCGGAGAAAAAAGTTTGGTTCGTTATGTCTCGAGAGGAGTATAAGATCTTCGTGTCAGTTTTGATCGTACGCACGCCTGATTTATGTGTCGGAGATATAAATTGTAAGGTCATGTTCGGCATTCGTCAAGTGGACAGCTAGTAAAACTTGCTATCCGTCATGAGCCTATTCGATGAAGTAACTTTTGACAGAGTCTCGGAGAAATTCGGAGTCAATATTTACACGTGGGTTAAAAACAGGCAACTTTGACTTTGAAAGTTTTGCAGAGTTGCATAAGCTTTGATTTTTTCACAGCTATAATAATCAATTATCTAGTTACCAAGTAAATGTGTTTTAAAATTGAAGGACCTGGCGAACAGAAAAAGAATGGAATGACATGTACTTTCCCAACCTTAATATCATTTTACCAAACTTGATAGTTATATATCACAGATTCAAAAAAAATTATCCTACTTAATATAGGTAATTTTTTACTGTCAAGTAAAACAATAGTAACACGCAGAATTTCTAATTCTACTGCTGTCAAATTTTAAATATGTGCCTTAAGAAACCATACTCAATAAAGAGTTGAGTTTACTTTTAAACTATCATATTATTATACCTGGTAACTAATTTTGTACGACATAAAAAGAAACAAATAGTTACCCTGTATAATTTTGTACAAGACGATAATAAAATGAAAGTGTCATTGTGGCGTAGAGCGACGCATTCAGTTGTCGACGTAATATAATCATATTTCAGTGTGACCTTAATGAGGTACATGTATTAAAACAGAATGGGCGGGCGTGTAGCTTCACCGCATACTTAATTTATTACTAACTTTGTCGCTACTAACTTATTAAGGCGCAGCTTCCTTTCGTGGGCGATCTAATTACTGACAACTCGAGAACAATAATATTTAATTTGAATATTTATGAGCAACGCAAGATAAGCAGTGCATTTTTGAGTTTGATGTTGATACCTACTGTTTATCTTAAACGAAAATTGACTGTGTGCAATGAATAATTTATTGTGAGCAACCGGCACTGACGTTGGCCATATTTTAATATAAATCCATCTACCATATTGTATGCAAAATGCCATTGAATGCAGTGCAAGGCAGGATCATTATTCCAATATACTGCTGCGATATTCATCACGCGGGCCGTGGTTGCAGCATTTTAAACAAATCATCTTTAAACGTGGATGCTGGAAAGGACCACTGAATGTAAACGCACTATAACCGTTTAGTGTTGGGAAAAAACGATAAAATATTTTTAAAAGAAAATGTATATCTACCAAAACAAATCTTACAGTTGATCTTACTTGCTATTTCTTATATAAAATTGTGACAAATGTGAATCGTATACATAATAAATACAATAATAAAATAATTTATATTTAGCCTCAGCGAGCCTCATTGGATATTTGTCGTTCAAGCTAGTTCTATCTATACCATCGTAACCGTTAACGTATAAGTAAAAATAATTGCTCCATCAAAACTATTTCCTTAACTCCTGTTTCGTAGACGGCTAAAAAAATAGATTAGGCCTATGAAATATCTTGATGATATCCGCAGAATCAGGTTTGATATTTTAACAAAAAAACTCGATTCGAATAGTCTCAACCATATCGATGTTAAGACGACACTACAACCGGGTTACTGAATCGATTTTAATAATGCCGGCTGCGTAGTTGTTTTGCTGCGTATATTTGTTTTATACGCTATGAACTGCTTTGGTATTCACATTTCATACTCGTATTGTTTTGTACTTAGACCTAATATTAAGGGATATTGTACATTGTTCATTATGGAAAATAGGTATTTGGAATAACACTTCCTAGATGTTAAAAGTACCTGTATGATTCTAATGCAAATATAGAATTTCCAGAGAGGATATGGTACCTAGGTATTTAGAAACGAAATTTCATCTCAATTGTATGACTGTTACATATTAAAAGCATAAAAGCTAGAAAATCTAGAAGTCGTACGCGTTTAATTAAAATAGTTGTACAGGCAGTGGGCTATGAATGACCAAGTTCATTCAAATTTTAACTTTATCATTGTTAGATAAGGTGCAATGAAGGATATGTGATTGTATATATCTCATCAAAACCACATATATTTTGTAACAAGTAAACAATAAACTCCTTTATAATATCTTTTAATACTTATTTTTTAAGGGGCAGTTGTAATCGTTTTTATTCCAAATATTTATCTCAGAATGACGTTTTACCAGATTTCACTATCAGTTCCGACCAAAATAAAAGCCACTAAAAAGCCGCTACAAAACTAGCTCGTAAAATTAAACTTGCATTGCAAACTTCGTAAAGAAATATCTCGTTTCTCTCAAATTCCATTCAATTCATTTTTCTAAAGATACTGGTTATTGTATGGTAAATGTTATAGCAGGGTTTGTCACGCACGTCAGTTATGATTAGGAAATATTTAACCTTATTTTTAATTCTACTCAATAATGAAGCAGTTGTAATACATGAGATTCTATTCTCGTCCACAAAAACAAGGTACCCAAATTAGTGATCGTTAGTGTAATGGTTGCCCTAGATAGAGCTATCACGATAAATTTCTTAATTGCCCCCGTCGTTGGATAGCTGAGATTCTTAGACGGTGATGCAAAAGTGACCTCACTATTTGAAGAAGAATGTCAACGGGTTATGTAATTTGCGTGAAATAAACCCTTACTACTCATACATAACCAAATTATATTACAAGTACTGTACTAAGAAAAATAATGAGCCGTGTGGTTCCCGGCTTACAAAAAAGGCACCCGCAATCTTCCCATGGGTGTCGTCAAGGCGACTAAGGGATTGCACCAGGGACGGGCAGCAGCGTTCTCCTGTGTATATTAAGATAATTACAGCGATCACCAATACGCCTGGCAACCGTGGTGATTATGGCAAATCCCAACAATGAACAGCTCACGAAAAGTGGCATTCTATTGGGGAACTTATAAGTTCCGCAGAGGACGTATTTCGTCTAATGATAATGATGAAGACAAGTGATTCCAATTACAAAATCAGGTTATGGAGGCGGAATTTTCCTTATCATATTTATTTAATGATTATTTACTAATTTCTGTTATTATACTTCCATAACGCCGGAAATCTAAAGAGTCGAAAGTTATGTAATAACAGTAGTAAAGGCTAGCACAGCGCCGGACGGACGAGCAAACAACCGTGATGGAATAAAAAATCCGCATGTTTGTGTTACCATCAATCAAACAATGCTCGCAGCAAGCTTCCAGTCCAAAGCCAACTTTCAAAACTGGGTTCGCTATTATTTAGTATTGATTTTCAACGTCTATTTTTATCGGTTTTCCCAACCGTTTTCAGTGTTTATACAGATTTGCGACGGCTGTAAGGGTATGATTTCGTTTGATTGGATTTACTGTTCAAAATATTATTTCGTTTTTCTTTTTTGTGGTTTAAATTGGATAGACGTTAACGATAAATTGTTACAGGCCTTTGTCAACGAGAGCGGAGCATAAATATGGGCACAATTATAAAACTCAAACATTGTGACATTGCTTTCCTTTGTTTGAAATTTCCAAAATGGCTTGGAGTTGGGGATGGGAAACTGTCAAGTGCTAGGGTCTCTAAGTTCGGGCCTGAATTGACGACTGTACCTACCTTTTCGGTAAAGTTCTCATTTTACTCAACGCCATTAAATTACATATAAACAAATTCGGTATTCTTCACAATTATTTGTAGGTAGGTACCATATGTCTAAGTACCGTAGACTATTGTAACTCCGCCTTTCGTATGAAAGGCGGAGTTACAGGAGTCTACGGTACTTAGACATTCTATCAATTGGCATCAATTAATTTGATTACTTTTTGTTTAAGTAAAAAGTGTTTTAATTGTTAAGTACGAGATTCACATATTAACTGCTACACATAAAAACTATAGAATTCAAATTGCTGTACATAGATGATAACTACATTTATCTATAGTATCATGAAAGTATCTTCAAGACGAGCGATTGAAGATCAAACTCAAGCACTTGCTCTATAATCATAAATCTTATCACAAACCGCATCGGGGAGTCAATAACCTGTGCCACTATTTGCTTACATCATGCTACAGCCATGGCAATTTGACATGAGAACAATTTGCAATCGAGCACTTTTTACGCTTATACGCGCACCGGACGCTTCAGCATAAAAACCATGATTTATTGTTATGCTTATTACTGCCACTTATATCGCTGACACACAGTCTTGGAATCTGTCGATCAAAATTATTCATTCCATTCGTCATATTGATTGTTGATTGGACGATTGGAATCCTTCGTCACGGGTCCACTGGTGTCAAGACAACAAAGTAGTCTAAAACAACTCTGAAAGTAACTGAAGATCAAACAGAGCAACACGGAAGTCGGCTCGACGCCATTACGTTTTATTTCTATGCGAACTCCTGGCATTTTTGCGGGGAGATTCACCTGCACACTGAAACGCTGTCGCTATGAAGCACATACGTATATAAATCTGACAACATATTTATAACCATCGTACACATCGATATAATATCAATCCGCGCATGGTCGAGTAGGCTGGTTACCATTGGCAAAAAGGAACGCCTAAGTATGGTGACTCCCCGAAGAAACACTTTATGATCATAAATAATTGACTTGATAAGATTGCAAATAAATTTTTAGCCAATAAGCAATTAGTTGCATGAGTTGAATTTTGTATTATCAGTAGGTCAAGTCTGAAAAAAGTGTAGCTGTTTACAGATATCACGCATCTGATGTAACAATGACGAAATTGCAAATAATTTTTTTGTGATGTATTGTCCCATCGGATGTGCGAAATATGTAACTTAAAATCAAGTCCGCGATTTTATATTAGGATTAGAATAGGTTAAATAAGGATCACTTCCTTATGATTCGAATTTGTTTAACTCGACCAGCTTGACGTCCCTTATGACCGTGAGTCTCTGCTATAGACAACCCAAGCACAATAGGGTCTTGTTTAAGAATTAACGTTAAAGGTAGCCAATCAGGCAGACCATCAGTTAGTTGATCAAACACAACAAAAAGCCCACACTCAATCAAGAGGAATCCAACGAGGTGTTAACCTAACGCTATCAATCATCTAAACGAATAGGGCGCTTCATTAGCCACTTGCAGCTGGATTGAAGCCAAAATTGTAATAAGTAATAACGCTGTTCTCATTAAATCTTTACGGTGGCTAAGTGGCAATTGGTATAGAGATATTCTTTTAATGGTTCCGTCAAAACGGAGACTCTTACAGTGAAGGTTATTATTGTCCGTCTGTCTGTAAGCTGGATAACCTCGAAATACTGGACCGTATTAAGCTAAACTTTGGAACATATATGTGGAATTGCCTAATAATTACGGAAAATTTCATTTTCCTTCGTAACAACTTTTATTTCCCGATATCCGAAAGGATATTATTAGTACTTAAATGAAAACTATTTATAAAATTAATTAACAGATTAGCAAATCGTGTATATTTCATTCCAAACCAACGCTATTTGCGTTTCCGTAACATGTAGATGAATGGGTCACCAGCAGCAAAAATAGGTTTGTATTACCATGTAAACTTTGCGGTCCACTTAAAGTTTGTGAGTTTGTGAGGCTGTAGCGGGTAATCTCTGGATCTACTGAACCGATTTTTAAAATTCTTTTAAGAATAGAAAGCCACGTTATTTATGATTGTCAAATGCCCTATGAATATATTAACCCGAAAAATGAAAAGATATTTACCGCCCAACGAAGTGGGTACGGGCCAGCTATATTTATATAAAAGGATACCCTAGTGTTAGTAAAGTTTTCATTACCACTTGTAATTGTATTTCTACTGCATTTACATAGCCATTCATAGTCTCTTAAAAGTTTTAAATTTAACCAAAGTTAAAAAAATCAACACAATGTCACCAAGAACTTATTATTTTCTGTATCACCTAACAGTGGATTGAAATTTTAGAGAAAAGTAATCAAGTTAAAGCAAACTTGGTATGTAATTACCTACTAGTACTTACTTAGTAAATTCTGTCAGACACTGTTGTAGAAAGTTGGAACATAAAATCCTTTCTTCATGTTATCGTGTTTCCTGAGATGGGAAAAATGTGTTCCGATAATGCGTGCGTATCGGAATTCATGTGGTTTATATTTTGGAAGGAAGAATTTAAATGAATATTGTAGGTTAAGGTCATAAAAAGCTCTAACGGTGGTTATTGCTTTCTGGTTTTAAAGAATAAAAATAGAAAGACGACAAAGTAAGGAAAATAAATAAATTGCTATCTAACAAAATAATAACAGTGTCCTTCTTTCAGTTAAAATAAGTTTCAAGAACATATTGGTACATATTATTTTATTTAATGATCAAACCACAAATAAAAAATACTTATTAGGCCCGATTCTAAAGTTTTACAGCACTAAAATTGTTTCTATCTACTGTCACATAGTAGATATTATGAAGATAAAGCTAAGCAGAGTGGGACGCTCAGCCGCCAGTGGAGCGACGACCTGAAGAAGCTGGTGGCGTTCATTGGGGAAGGCCTATGTCCAGCAGTGGACGTCTAAGGGCTGACATGATGATAATGAAGAAAGAAAAAAGAAACCTTTTTGTAATATATCACTGTTTCATTGTAACATCTTGCTCCAACCTTTTAATAGGTTCCATATTAATTACTGGCAAAATCAAGCCTGTTGTGTCACTCTCCTATCAGTTTAAAAGCGTACTGTCTAAACAATACGCCGGAGATTGCAGCATCCGAGATGACATCAGATTAAACATTGCCAGCGTTTTTCCACGTCTCATTAAGGATATTGTCACAGACTCAGCAAGAACAGTACTTACACTTAGTACCCGATATCTGCTAAAGAGTTTCACATTACAATGATTCAGAGAAATTACGTGACATTTTTAGTTGTCGAGACAATTCTATATAATAAAGCGAAACTTCTATATTGTTTTGTCGTGTTAGTTGTGTAGAATCGAGGTAAACTATTTCGAGTCACTTAGTACGGTAAGTAATAATACAAATACGAACTTCGGAGACCTCTGACTACCCCCCTCCCCCCTGTAATAAAAAATACTTTAATTTCAGACTAATATTTATTAAGCTATTATTGTTATTTATTAAATGTGAATTGGTGATGGATAGTGTTACAAATATAAAATTAATCGAAAAGGCTACAAAGTTTGTTATTTATAAGGTCTTGATATTAGTGTACTGTTATTACTTAGTCTATGATATAGCTGTTGCATTTGTTTTACTTTAATTTCTGTACACAACTTCCGCTACGACGTGAGACCTTGTTTGTGTAGCTATTCAATATTAACCAGATCATGGAGAAATTGTGTTAAAATAATAGTACAGTCTTATTAAGTAAGTCATCATGAAATTATGTCATTCTATACAATATAACACAGATCAAAAGTATAAAATGGACTACGACCAACCATTTTCAAGACTGCTGAGAGTTAAGGCTCCTTTAACTTTTGATATTGTCCTTGTATGAGTATTAATGTATTGATTTATTTAAGTGATCAACATTTTAAGCATTAGATACTTATAACAAATTAGTCCCTATCATATAAACCTCTAAGGTTTATCAGTAGCTAGGGGAGTGCGTTAGTAGGTTTTTCTTGGCATTCACGACCAATAATTAAAAGTATCACGACTGAAATCACCTCTTTATAAAACACTTTCTGTGTAACTAGTGTTGAAGCTAATAGCAAAAAACGGGCTAAATTTAGACATTCTTAGAAGGTGAAGGTCAAGAAGTCCCGGCCTCGGAAGATTCCTGTTGCCTCCACTGCGTTTGTCCGACAGGAATTTGGTACAATATATTCATATAAACTGGTTTAGTTACATTCAGCCTTAAATTGTATGTACATCAAGTTCTTAAAATATGTTTTAGTTCTAATACAACTGTAGCCAAGTGTGTAGCTTAAAATATCTTATAATAAATAAATTCTAAATTACACAATATCAGAGATAAAAAATTAAAATAAACATGTCATAAAACACACATCAAGAATTAAATAATCAAAGTCAAAGTCAAAATCCTTTATTCCACATACACTTGGTACAATTTATACGGTAGTTATATGTTATACGGTATTTATAGGGTAGTTTTTCAACGATACCGTTTCCTATGTGTTAGTGCTGTGAAGTCGAAACGGTGCAATAAACTTCCAGCAACTGCACATCATTTAATATCATGTTTGTGTACTATACAAACATGACAGACGTTGCATTGACAGTCGTTGGGGCAGACGAGTTCTGGAGTAGAGACCGCGGATCGGCACTCGCAGGGTGGGACGCCCCGCCGCCAGGTGGACCGACGACATAAAGAAGGTGGCAGGTAGCGGCTGGATGCGGGGGGCGGAGGACCGGGTGTGGTGGCATTCATTGGGGAAGGCCTATGTCCAGCAGTGGACTTCTAGGGGCTGATATAATCATGATACTATATTATAAAAATTGTACGAAGCACAAGCAACATCAATATCAAACATCTTTGTCATTCAAATTATAATCTATTTTACATAGTTGTTTGTTGACAACAGGACCTCTAACTTAATTATTCCAGGAATCATCCAATAGACAAAATAAAAATTCATATTTTCTAGGTATTGAGTGATTCTACCAATAGGAATAATGAAACTGTAGATCCCTGTTGTCCCCACTAAACAAGTCTGTGGAACCAGCAGGAATATTACTTTTGATTTATTGAATACTCTGTATTAGCTCAAAAGAAATTAAATGTTAAGGAAACCAATAAAAACACAGTCTTATCTTTATTAAATACTAGCTGTTGCCCGCGACTTCATTCGCGTGGACAACTTAACATCACAAATTATTATGTATTTCCTGCAGTAATGGGATATTTTTTCGGGATAAAAATTATCCTATATCCTATTCCAGTACCTAACCTATATGTGTGCCAAGATTTATCACGATCCGTCCAGTGGTTATTGAGTAACAAACATCCAAATATCTAAACATCCAAATGTCCAAACTATCGCATTTATTTAGTAGGATTTGAATATTAATATTCCATTCTGATAAAACTATAAAAAAGTTATCTTGAAAACTTTGCCCATATTTTTTCGTTTTTTGCCCGCCAGTCGAGCCGTCCGTCTGAGCTAATATTTGTCTTCGTCCATTATTACTCCATGGGGTCCCGTGCACAATGAAGCGAAAATTACCTCTGTAGGTTCATTCAGACTTCTGTATAGGAAGGATTGCAAGCGAGCTAGTTTGTTGTTTTAATTTCAGGATTTCGTGACATGCGATATGACTTAATACAAGTGATATGATACTCATATTACGAGTAGTATTTCGTACAGTGACTACAGAAACTTGTTATTGTTGTGGGTGCGGTAATCTAAAAGTGTTCTTAGGTACTTAGTTGACGACATAACTACATGAAGAAGAAAAAAACGCTTTCCTAAATTGTCTAATGGGTCGCGAAGGTGCCCACAACATTTTCTTACCTTCATGAATAGGATCTAAACTATAATATTTCCTATATTGTAACGACCTTATTGCTATATGACATGTAAAATCATTTAGCTCATTTTTATCTATGTCCATACCTTACATTTTTCTGTTCTTGGCTACAATCAATAAAAAATTATCTTGGCAAAATCATCTTGTACAAACAAAAAAAAAACATACCGTCGAATTGAGAACCTCCTCCTTTTTTGAAGTCGGTTGAAAAAGCGATAGTTGCATTGTTAAATCTTTTACAACAAACAATTTACTATCATATTACCATCAATCGTTTTTTAATACTTTAACTAATACACAAAACGGTATTCAACAAAAATCACTACTTATATAATGCATGGGTTAAACAAACAAGATGTCAACATAACCAGGTCTACCTATACCCGAGTTGTAAGGAGAGTCAACAGCCATCTCATAACTGAAAACCGGGCGCATGAATTTTTGATGAACCCTTTTCTTTGAGCCTAGACACCGTTCAACTGATGTCACTCGGCTAGGTTTTGCACTTTGCCTAGTAAATGTAAAGCTATGATAATGGACCTGACTTTTGTACTTTATAACTTTCACTTTACAATATAAGCTTACTGTATAACTAGTTGGACTAACCTCATCTCTTACAGGCACCGAATTTTAAAATGAATTCCCAATTAGAAACTAAAACTTTTAGCATTCCTGAAAATGTTAGACTGCGCTCGAAATTTCTGATGAAACTTTTTTGGATTCCAGTGCTAGCGAAGTTTTTTTCTAGTGCTGAAAATAATTAATAGGAAGCATAAAGGAAGGTAGATAGGTAATCGTTTCAGAAACCTATAACGAAAATAGCAATAGATTTTCACACGGTGTGCGTGAAACCTTCGTTTCCATTACTCTATTTGTTCTATAATTCACTAGAACATGTTGTATTCGACCATCTTCTTGTTAGGGTATCGGTAACGACATCGTTACCTTGATTTGAACATTTAGCAAGTGATGGTTTTTGCTTTTAATTGGGAGTGTTCAATGAGAACGCACTTTGTTACGTTTTTCTCCATAATTGTTTACGTTTGTAAAAGTATTGTTAGCATATTGAAATTTTAACAACAGCTGAACATTGTTATATACTATGTGTATTTTTAACAAGCTTTTCTTATTTATCGTGTGTAGTAAAATAAGTCGTGGAAGCTTTTATTTAGAAATTTATTTCAACTTTTGTAATTTTTAGCTAGATGGAGCGACTATCTGCGCAAGACAGCTGGCAGTGACTGGGTGAGAAGAACCGAGTATCGGGTTCAATGGCGCACCTTGGGAGAGGCCTATGTCCAGCAGTGGACTCTTTCAGGTTGATGATGATTTTAATTTTTAAGCACACCAATCAGATCTGCTTAAAACTGTGTACAGATTGAGGTACAGAACAATATTTTCTTGGAGTGGATGATGGAGTCAGGATATGCAGTACCTCCTTGAAAGTGAACAGTATTATCGTTTGTTAAATCATTGTAAGGGTACAGGGGAATTACGATCAATGTCACAAATGCGTAGAGTTTAATTTATATAGACACAAAATCCAAAATTAACGGAGTTAACATACACTCATAAGATCTCCGTTATTTTAATATTGACCTTAGGTACTGTTTTAGGACTTTCATCATTATTCGCCTGTACTTCGTTAATGTCAAGTAGCAGAGGCGCTGTCTTGTGGTTCTTGGCTTAGAATAGGGCCACCCCCAATCTTCCAGTGGGTTTTGTCAAGGCGACTAAGGGATTGCACCAGTGACGATCAGCAGCGTTCTCCTGTGTATATTAAGATCATTACTGCAATCACCAATCCGCCTGCCAAGCATGGTATTATGGAAAATCCCCCAATGGACAGTCCATCAATAGTAGCATTTTATTGGGGAGGCTAATATTTAGTAGTGGACGAACTTCGGCTGATGGCGATGATGGGTGGAGAGGCGTTACACTGCCACTTGGTGTCGTTAAATTAGACATTACAAAATAATTCAACTAAAGCTAGAGTTAGAGTTGTCCATGTAAGTTTCAAGTAAGTTTTGGCACACGGTAAGGGAGCAAAAACACATGATAATAATATCAAGCGGAATGTAGGTCGAATGCTGATTGCACCGACACTCTCCTCATATCGAATTCTCTTTATTCCGACAAACGATCTCGGTTGCGCGAAAAATTTCATATCGCCACGCGCTTTGCAAGTAAAATCAGATAACTTTTGACACTTCAATTACGTAGTGATGGCCGCCTCTAATTTTTTCGGCGCGTAAAAGCGGGAAACATGTCGTAACGTGTCATGAGCACACAGACTCCAGAAGTTTTGAGGACAAAAAGTTTCGCTCAAGTTTAACACGACCGGAAGGTAATAAGAGCGAAAATTTAAAAGTTTTTCGCTTTTAATATTAAATTAAATTGAGATCTTGTTTTGCAGGTGAAGTAACTATCGAACGCCCGCCGAAGTTAGCTATCCTGAACTCGGTCCACGGCTGCTTCATTATTGTTTTATGCGTTTTAGTTTACGCTTGTTAGTTTCCCATTAAGATTTAGCGCTTAGGGGCACGTATTTTATTAACCCATTCACCTGGATGTACGTCAAGATACGACGTGAGCTCTCACTTACAACTTCAAATTAATTCTTGTTGTGAGATGTTAGCGCCGTTGCAACACCATGTTTATTACGCGTTGAAAATAGTTCGAACCTCGCAAAACCAGTTCAAAGAGAGAAATAAATTACTCACAGAGCATTCTCTTTTTAGCATCGTCGGTATAAAGAAGAAAATGTCTTTAGTGCGAGACCACACTAATGTTAACGGACAGTTACAAATCTTCATTAACAGTCTGACAAAAAGTCGCAGCTGCCCACTCGTGTAAATCTAAAGAAACCTGGTTTCCTCGTGTTAGTAGAGACATTAGGAAGGAAAATTATGGGGACGATAAAAAGAGAGAAATGTTTAACGGCAATATCATAAAACTTCTCAATTAGAATCAGAATAGTTATGACTTTAAAGGTACGAATTCTTAACACTTCATAATTTTATAGATTCAAGGTACTTAGTGATTTATTGAGACAACTAGCTGTGCTCGCGGCTCCGCTCGCGTGGACTACAGGATCCGCTTTCATTTCCACTTCCACTCCCTATCCCACTCCCACTCCCGCTCCCGTTCCCTCTTCAGGTGCAAGTCCAGGTCTAGGTGCAGGTCCAAGTCCAGGTCCAGGTCCAGGTCCTCAATCAAAAGTTATGCGAATTTATAGTTTTCAAAAACTTACATATATTAACATTGTACCATACCCGCTCACGCTACCGCTCACGAATTCCGTCGTGCATTGACACCCATCACTTTGTTGTATGCGAGTTTTCAAAAACTATTTTAAATTAGCATAACTTGTGATTGACTGGGTCGATTGCAATGAAATAAAGCCTATAATTATGTTACACCGAATTAGGCACTATGTTTCTGTGAAAAGTACATCGAAAATGATGCGTGCACAAACAAACATATAAACAGACAAAAAATCCAAAATCAAAATGTGTTCTATTACTTATCATTAGACACCCCCCCACCCCCCCCCCCCCCCCCACCCAATTTTTATTGCAACCAGATGAAGCAATCTTATAGCGCCCCCCAGAAAATCACCCTAAGGTCTAAAGCTATTTGACATCATCACAAGTGTGTGCAATCTAATATATTATCTTTGGTGCAATGAACAAAAAGACCGTGTCATGTCAAGCTGTTACTGCGCAAAATGTCATTAAATCGACAAGAACGATCCAAACAAAAATAAAATTCGCTCGTCGACAGTGAAGCCAAAAAGTTTAGTTTTATTAATATCGTATTCAAAGTTGAAAATAACCCAGCAGGCATCATAAAAGAAATCCCAACAGGCAGGATCCACGTGGAAATAAAAAAGACGTCAAGGCATAAAGTAACTAATGATTATACGTAAAATGCTGGTTCCGTAGATGCAATTTTTTTTGTATCTAAGTAAACTATTTGATTAGAGAAAATATATTTAATCAGCTATACTAGGTACCTAGAAATTATATTACATATACATGGCAATAGCTATATTCAGGCGTTACCCTCTGCCAAAGGTACAAGGCCACTGTGGTATTGACATGTATACGAATATGAATATGTTGTTCAATTTACTACGTGTAGCGACAGCGTACGAGTGTGCATGTATGCGTGGAAAATGCCAATATGTTTCGCATTGTAAGAAAATTCTATGGCATTGCATCCGGGTCGAACCAGGGCGGCAGTGTTGGTATAGGTTTCCGTACTCACGAGGCAGGAATCAACCGATCCTAACCTGAGGGTGGCAACATCAATGGCAATACAATGGTTTATGCAGCAATTCAAATCTCGCAGGAATTTATGGGCGACCTTTGCCGCTTACTACCAAATCTGCCCATTTGCCATTTCAGTAAATTAAAGAAATAACAAAACATATTTTATTCTAATATCCAAAAAGGCGTGGTGCACAGTTGGTAGTAATTTGAGGCCGCACCAGTGAGTTTTCTTGAAACTTAAATACAGTTTATTATCAAAATTACCTCTTATGCTAAAGAAAGATGCGCATGTGAAGTCCATTCAACCTGCACTGGGCCAGCGCCACTCCAAGCTGTCAGCGTGGTGGACTATACGGCCATCCTTCTTTGAGAGAGTATGCCTGTTCTCCAATAAATAGTAGGGATATGTTAATTAATAGACTCTTGATTATAATCTTATAAATAAACAGTGACATCATAACTCGATTTTCTGCATTCCTCAGAACGAATAACTATGCAACCGAAATTCCGTTTTTACGAAGCCCTAAATGTTTGTATTTATGATTTAACTAACTTTTCAGAGTCAATTTTTGTGTAAATAAAATAGCGTTTGGTCTGGCAAGCTAAGTTTTAATGAACTTTAATTTATGTAGTCCGCGTCCAAATCTGTCGCTTTTATGGCCGATTTCGACTGAGTTTTTGGTCGTTCGAAATTCTTATATGTGAGGAATCGTAGGAGCTCGTTCTAAGGTACGATGTTTCGGTTTTATATAATCCAACCCATAATTTAGGTGGACTTACGTTCTGCCACTCACACTATCTAACTTAAATCCCTTATTAGTGTTGTTCTAAAATTTTATTCGGCTTTTCTAAATCTATAACTTTCTGACAGTGTATTTTTAAAGTTAGCTAGAAGTGTAAATTTTATTATTTAATATCTGTGCCTGCGACTCCGCTCGCGTGGAAGCTCTTATTTAGAAATTTATATCAAATTTTGTAATTTTTTGCTAGATGAAGCGACGATCTGCGTAAGGCAGCTGGCAGTGACTGGGTGAGAAGAACCGAGGATCGGGTCAATGGCGCACCTTGGGAAAGGCCTATGTCCAACAGTGGACTATTTCAGGCTGATGATGATGATCCCTAGTTTGTAATTATTTTTTATACAATAGCTTGTTATTATTGACGACCCCGCAGAATAGTCGTTATTTCACCTACTGGCGAAGCGGTAGTCCGAATCGGGGTCGCGGGTTCCAATCCCGCCCAGAGCGAACATTTGTGTAATAAGCATTTGTGTTTGCTTTGTGTCTAGATGTAATTTATCTATCCTATGTATGTTTGAGTATTTAAGCTGTCCAATAGCCATATTACAGTCTCGCCTACTTTGGGATCAGATGGCCGTGTGTGAGATGTCCAGAACAATGCCAATACGATATTTTTATTATAAAAACTGCATTTAAGTAATAAAACTAATCCCCTGCCATTTGTTTGCTGTAAGTAAAGCCGGCGATGAATATCTCCGACGACTTATTAACGACATCATTAAAATTCGTATAAATAAAACGTCATCTAAACACCTATTTACGTCTCCAACTTCATCCACGAAAGTGAAATATTATTATAACCGTTCGATAATTTATCACGCTATCTTGGATGAGTTGATTCATTGCGATGATTCATCCTGATGGAGTTGGTCGAATTTATAAATTAAAGGCATTTGACAAAATGAACCATTAGTTGTTACGAAATGGTTTGTAAACATGTCAGTAAGTTGGCGAGTTTACAAGTATGTTGATTCGGTTTAATTTCAGATTTTGAAGCTATTTCTACAGTACTTTATACTGACATGGTCTTCAATATTCACACCTTCAGATGACATGCTTGTAGTTATCTACCCGTAAAAAAAGTGTAAAAAAAGTTCCTGGATTAATTTTACAGTTATTTTCAATGAAAACGCTCTTGCGCTGCGTACCTACTCGTACTAACTACAAGTTTAATTATTTATTTTACACAATGACATGCAAAAAATATGCGTTGGTATTACGCATATTTTACATAATTTTTTTTACTTTTTATGAATAATCTGGTTTTTTTATTACCATTCATTTTGTTTTATTGGACAAATTAATAGACTAGCTAGTTTATTTTAGTTACTTAAATACGAATATTTTAAAACAAATCATAGGCACCTTCAGCCTCTTAAAACACTAGACTAGAACCCGTTTAAATATAACTTTTGATTAAGATCAAATTAATAACTATTGTATTATGTCAATAATAAAATACTCAAAACTAAAATAAAGCACCACAATTAGGTTTATAAAACAGCATATGAGGTTATATTAGCACAAAACGACAATCAGGTGCAAGACTGCAGTTTTCGTACGTAAAACCTACAGACTATTCTCTAATTGATCTTAGGTATCGACATTTTGAAGTACCTACTTACATTCTTGTTTAAATTGTGTTACTTATACCATAGGATAGGTTAACACTTAACAAGACTCGTATGATTGGCATTTAATTAAGTTTAAAATTTATGGTAATTAAGCAATTATAATCTACAAGGCAGTAATGTATACAACAATACCTACACCAACATGTTTTCCGGTACGCGGCGCAACATGGCAAACAAAAAGAAACCAACTTGTGCATTTCGTATGCACGACATCCTAGAATGGTAACGCGTCATAAAAAATTAAAGAGCATCTTGCAGAAAGCCAAATACACTGTTCTACAATTGTTTCATTCCCGGGACAAGTCTCTCTATTTGGCCTGGAGCAGTTGCAATATTCATCATTCCTTTGGCCTCTGTGACTTTAAACGGTGCATGTCCGCCTTATTTTTTCTCTTTTATTTATTCTCGCCTCGATTGTTGCCAGAGCGAAGTATTCATAAAACTATGGAAAGCCGCTCCTTGTTTTACACAGTGCTTTAAATTGCAACAAGCTTTTGTGTTAAGAAACAAGGAGATAAAACTGAGTGGATTTGTAGTGTCTCTTCTACTATTTAATTGAAAGAATAAAAATATTTGCTTTGTTTAAAGTTATCCTTGCTGAATAAAATCAGTCAAAAATAAAATAATGTTACATTTTACTTACATTATACTAGACCTACAGTTTCAGAAGCATTAAAACTACTGTATAGTGGTTTAGTATTTTAAATTTATTCAGTTTTAGCGACATTTAGTGTGTAATAAATGATCATCACAGTACACACTCACACTAGTGTTTGTAATAGAACTAATTTATCGATAACTTCGTGCAGTTGTAATGTCCTATGCACTTCTGCATCTGTGGGACTTCTCTACGGTAATCCACGTAGACAAACTAAAGGTTATGGTGATATCCTTTGATCTAAGCGGCACTCCCTCGGTGTTCTAGTGGCACAACCCACAGCTTTACTCCGTTACAGCGTGGTCTTCATGCTTGTATTCGTCATATATACATGACATTGGCAAAATTCTATACAATATAAGGAAGTTCATTATAATTAAAAAAGCCAACAAAAAACTTTTATAAGGACATGGTGAAAAACTTGAAATAGAATGGATTGTATTTTCAATATTACGATAAGACACTAGTAACTTTATAGTCCTAATGGATCTAGTCAATTTGGGGCTCGAGAAGAAATAAGATGCCGTGCAACTAATAAAATATTCAGGATTTAAAATTGTACCTGGAAATTCTGTATGCAACGATTAAATCTTATATTCACTATCCACTGTAAAACGAACGTAAAGTTGATGCTTCCTCGAAATCAAGAATGCGAAACTACCACCTGCTCTCTTGGTAGGTATCAGGGGTATACATGGGAAGGTTTACTATATCTTAGGGTCATCGCAAACCACGGAAATATATTTGAGCGGCTTGAAATTCTGTGGACATGTTAGGAAGTTAGAGACCAGTACAGTAGAGATTCATTTTTCTGACAATTAGCACATTTCTCTGCTGCTAGCAAAAAAGTGGAAACTGAATTAAAATCATCATCATATTAGACCGTAGACGTCCACTGCTGGACATAGGCCTTCCCCAATGAATGCCACCACAGCCGGTCCTTCGCCCTATGCATCTAGCCGCTTCCGGCCACCTTCTTCAGTTCGTCGGTCTATATCTGGCGGCGGCGGGGCGTTTCACCCAGCGCGTGCTGATCCACGGTATTGGTCTCCAGAACTTGTCTGCCCCAACGGTCGTCGATTTTTCGAGTTAATCCTTTCTTTGTTCTCGGTTTAAAACATAAAAATAATAGAAACAGATTTTTTTGGATTTTGAATAGTATAGACAGATAGTTCCCCCATGACAAAATACAATATATATAAAATAATTTTACATAAAACATCCTCAAATGCAATTCCTATTCCTCTATCAATGATATTGTTTTTATTAGTAGGCGCGGGCAAATGAAACATAACACTCTCCAGGAATCATAATTCATCAAAACATTACAATTTGTTGTTATTGCCTTGTTGTTGGTCTGTTGGTTTATGGCATGTATCATTTCTATCACAATGTTAACGAACTGATCGATATTGATGATTGATACAGCGGCAGTATGAATCAATTGGTTAAATAGAGCGTTGGTAAGTTATTTGATTAAATATTAACCAGTAACTTTTTAGGGAACAAATTTTTTTTACAAAATCCAAGGTGAAGCGTAGTGTGAACAGAATTTAAGTACGTGCCTTAGTTCAAAATGTCCGAGCTGGAGTGACATCATTCCAGCTCGGACTTCAATACCCCCTTGTAACTTTTGATCTGTTTAAGTACAAAATCTGAAAATCGAGTACAAAATAGTACGTTATGAGTATTAAATCCTGCCAGGGTCAGATTACTGAAATTCGCCTTCGTCCGAGCTGGAGTGACGCACACTTGTTTATGTATATTTGCAATATTTACTTATTTATTTATTATTATTACTTTTATTTTATTATTATACAATAAAGCCATTACATACTCACTCATGGAAAATTACGTCAAGTCTTCACTTCGCCTATTCCACAATGCTTAAAGACAAAAGTCTTTAATCAGTGCGTCCTGCCTGTCATGACCTACGGTGCAGAAACGTGGACACTGACGGTGAGCCTGATCCACAAGTTTCAAGTCGCTCAGCGAGCTATGGAGAGGGCTATGCTCGGCGTATCTTTGAAGGATATGATTCGTAATGAAGAAATCCGACGAAGAACGAAGGTGACCGACGTAGCCGAGAGGATTAGCAGGCTGAAGTGGCAGTGGGCGGGCCACATCTGTCGTAGAACCGACGGCCGTTGGGGCAGACGAGTTTTGGAGTGGAGACCACGGATTGGCACGCGCAGGGTGGGACGCCCCGCCGCCAGATGGACCGACGACCTAAAGAAGGTGGCCGGAAGCGGCTGGATGCGGAGGGCGGAGGACCGGGTGTGTTGGCGTTCATTAGGAAAGGCCCATGTCCAGCAGTGGACGTCTAAAGGCTGACATGACGATGATGATGATACTCACTCATATATACAAACATTTGTCCATAGATTCGACGTTTAATTCTTATATCAATTAAGATGCAAGATGCGCCTAAATTATTATATGAAGGATTTACGTTTACAACTTCTGTGATATCAGTATGTCAGTAATAAATAAAGTAACAACTCGCCCGTTACTTATTACTTCAAATACTTCAGGGTCGTGACTCACGTATTGACGCACGATTGATTTTATTTATATATATGCGAACATATTTATGTCTCTTTGTGAGTGTGGTGCTTTGCAACGCCCCCATGCCTTAGCTATTGCTAGAGTTCTTTGAAGTAACAATTTCTGAGCGTTCACACTTTGATACGTTGAAACATATTTTTTTTCAGTACCTACGCATGGTTTAATTATCATGATTACATTTTTCGTAATATGTTATTTATTTTATTATACACAACATAAGTTATATTATTAGTAAATATTTATTTATATACTTATATTTTTTATCGTGTGGGTTATAATCTATGTAATGGGTATATAGTATATATTAGTGTATGTATGTATATGTTTTCTTTATCTGTGTGTATGCAATAAAGAGTTAAATAAATAAATAAATAAGTTACAATAGTATAAATATGTGATGTACCAGTAAACATAATTATGAAATACTATGTAGCTGTTGCCCGCGACTTCCTAATCATGACCATAATCCTAGTTATTTATCAACTTCATTTTTAATGAAATATTTTTAACACGATATCAGTACGACTCACATAATATGTGATTACTCACAAAATATATATTTCATATTTTTTGTACCTATCCTGTAAAGTATATTTGGAAACAAAAAACATAAAAAAAAACGATTTACCTTACTAGAAATGTCAAGTATAAAGTCGATTTCAATGTACAACCTATACTCGTATATTTTATTCATTCATTCATTCTCTTGCCGCACTTCCGTAAAATCTGAACAACCACACACCATGTGCGTAAAACCGTAGAGCATATGGACCACAAACGAACGCAACGCACTTGTTGCCGACACGTTTATTGCTGAGCTGAAAGTGACTCGTAAACCGTTCCCAAGGTGAAGTTTGATTGTTTCCTAAGCTAGCAATGCTCTAAATGCGGTTTTGAGGTCAGACTCCTATTTGCTTTTAACAAGATTTAAATAGGTCGCAGTACAAAAGGATTAGGTTTAAATGGACGGCGTGTTATCGTTTGTTCGGAAAGTAAAGCTCATTATTCGGCCGTAACCATTTGGATAATATATACATGCTTTTGTCTGAAAAGTTACGAAAGACTAGGTGAGTAAATATTTTCTAAACATTTTATCAGTAAGTAATAAATCAATGATATCTTACTACATAAAATTATTGAAACGTAATAAAATGGTATAATTCCAAACTACTTACATTCCATGTTCGTTACTGACGATGTGACAGTGAGCAAACTGTGAAACCATAATAATTAGTATAACAGAAGCACAAACAGTTTCCAGATGCGCAACAAAAATTGACATCTGCCTTCAACTCCCGAATTTAATGATCCCAAGGCGCGATGTACTAAACAGCGAACATATTCCAAATTTAAAGGAGCAAATCGTTCGGCCGATACTTTGAAACGGAAATAGAAGACACATGATCCCGCGGGAAGTTAAGAAAAAACGTAAAGGAGAAACACATGACCTCATTTGTCGCAGAGGCGAGGGAATTATTTATTACGTTTGATACTTCTCAAGTCGACGGGTTCTTTGTCTTTTCTCCGTTGTGATTTTAATATCGTTTCTGTTCTTTGTTACACTTTGATGTTGAAAGTACATCAATAGAATTGATTATAAAAAGTTTTAGAAGTGACAGTAGAATGAGCAATTCTAAAAGTTTAACTCTTTACATGCATGATTATTTCTAAGATAAAACAAAACACACTCGTACCTACCTAGATATGCAATACTTTTATTTCTGTTTTGGGATGACTGGAAAACTAATTTCATTTTTAAACATAATTGTAAAACTTGGTTTCTGACTATTGTTTTAAACCCAAATGTTTTTTTTCTAAGTCTTACTCTATGCAAACTTTCTATCGACTAATTTCAGTATCAAAATATATCGGATGTTTTATTGTTGTAAGAATATGTAAACACATCTGTAAAACAGTTTAAGCTCCCCCTCCTATGGAATTTAATAAGGGCATTTATCATTTCAAATTTCATTATAACACCCGATACATTGATGTCAAAGCACGACAGACAGACTGAGCTATTTGTTATGGTTTTGAAATTTAATCATTTCCAATACTGTCAAAACTTTTCGATTTACCAATAAAATCCTGTTATGCGATCCATTTTGAGCATTACCACGCTATCATAAGAATTATTTGATATTTTTAAGACAGCGTTATTATGATTGTTAGAAATGCGTGTATGCCTTTGCCAGATGCGTCGGCGCATCCAAAACTGACGACTAATGACACTCCAGCGACGATATATACATTCAACGGCAGTCGCTGTCAGAATCATCACGAGGCCGAGACTGTCGTTTTAGAAAATGTTTATAATGTTTTCATTTAGGGTGAGAGGAAGGAAAAAATCTAGGTTATTGCGGTATAAAATTGATTTTTACATTTTCTCAAAACGTAACAGTTAAAAAGCTATGGTTTTCCACACTATGTCAGTTTTCCCACATTATGTCATGTTTATTTTCAAATAGTATTTTTTACATAAAATGCATGTATTTTTAGTTATTTTTAACTAAATTTATGTCAAACTTATCGTCGGAAAAACGTGTTAACCTCCCAACTCCAATTTGGCTGCTATGCAATTATATACCCTAATGTTCACAACATAGCGTTCGTAACATCAAAGTGCATATGATACGAGTAGGTTTACACGTTTAGCCGACGTCGATCGACCTAGGATCGATTTTACAACCGGCGAGGAACAAAGAAATCCTGTAACCCGATACTAGAACTGCTGAATGTTTACCAACGCTCTATGTTTAGCGAAATCAAACAAGAATTGAGTGGCGTTCCACAAAAATACAAGAGAAGGGGAGGCGGTAGCGAAATACAAGGTAAACAATAGTACAAAGTCGAGCCAAGATTATTGGAGAATTTGTTTTAAGCCACTCGAGGCTCCTGTAAATATTTGGTAAGCTTCTATAAGCGACGTACGTTAACCATTTTACCTGCCAACGTTTCTTTAAAGTATAATTTTATTTGCATCGTGATCAATATTGTAGCTGGAATATTAAAAAATTAATTGGTTTTTTAGTAAGAATAATTGCATATGTCAGTCAATTGTTTTTCTTTATACTAGCAAACTGTCTTGTAGGAATAAAACGTTAAGGTGAGCTCTCACGGGTTGAGGCTACATGGGCGCCATAGTAAAAAAAAGAGTTGATTGTAAATTGTGGCCAAATTGTAAACTATTTTTTGACTAATCTCAATCAATTCAGATTTCAATACTTAATTAGTTTCGCCGTCTTTTAGACTAGCACTCAAAGTATCCAATTATTCGTGACAATACTTAACGTTTAGATAAAAGAATTGGAGCATCAACTTTGTGAATGCTAAAAATTGTACATTAAAAGATTGTTTTTATCTAAAGTTGTGGCTAAATCAATTCAGATAAATTAAAAAACAAAATATTTTAACGCCCTCTAGTATAGGGCAAGTAGTAAGCGACCACCTTAAATATGAATATATATAAGAATCAATACAGAAAGATCGCGCTGACGATTAGCAATGGCGGTCAGTATTTGTTAGGTCACAAACTCCGCAGAAAATTTGACGGGCAGCAGCTCTAATTGCGTGAGGCCTGGAACTCTAATGGCCAACACTTCTGGCATAAAGACCTATATTCTACAGAAAACGTTGACATAGTTGATAGTCATCTTTCATCAATGGCTGCTATATAAAATGAAACTGAATGTATATATCCTTCCAAATCAATAGTCATATAAAAACAAACGCATTTGCGTCTCTAAAACCAAATAAATAATAGATGATGTTCCTACGTGGACCGCAAAGTTTACATGGTAATACAAACCTGTTTTGCTGCTGTTGACACTTTCATGTATATGTTACCGAAACGCAAATAGCGTTGGCTTTCGTATGACTGTTGGTTTAGAATGAAATATAGTCTCGTTGGGTTTAATTTTCTATAGCAGGCACAGGGCCTCAGATTTTCTTGTATTTTAAATTTGTAGTATCAGTTGATTTATACTAAATGTATTTCTTGAATCTAAAAATTCCTATCATCATTATTTTATAACCAAAATGCTGATTGATATGAAAATGTCCGCTTTCCTTTCATATTATGGAAAATTTTAGGAATAGTAAAAAATACTCTCTTATAAAGCATATATCTTTTTTTCTATTTTGCTGAACACTTTACTAAACTCTGGTAAGCATAAAAGGATGATAATAGGTATATTGTTTGCTTACTGTGTCGCTCTTACGCTTACTTACTTGTTATTTTTAGTGATTATATTTTAAATTCTATATCTATGACGTTAAAAAATTGATTATAATGATGAACTGCTACACCACATCTACAACAAAAACATAACACAACAAAATATTTATTTTGGTGTTACAAATTGTACATAAACTTAGATTTAAAATAAAATCAGCTTTTAGTCATCGATGAAGAATCAAGTCACTACTTGAACGAGTTATCACCGTTATTACAGACCATAATGAAAACATTACATAGTCAGAGATACGTTCTAAAACACCAGCAAGACTAACACGTGTTATCAATCAGCTCATAACGTCGGCGTTTTTGAACGCACGCCTTTATGAAACGCAGCAGACAGACAGACAGTCGTAAAATTCATGATGAGTGCTGATTGGAACCACGTTTGGGAATCATGCTTTCAAAGCGTTTGCTTTTAATTAGAGGAAATGTAATATGTCGGGAAAGGAAATAGTGGTTAAAGACCGTAGCAAATAGATTGCTTTTAGATTTGCCGATGTCTATGGAGCTGCTTTGGAGGCTGATATATAAATATCGATTAGTATAAGTAGTACATTATAATACGAGTGTGGAAATTTGATTATTCCAGGGTACTCTTAGGCGAGGAATATGATGATAAAACTGAGATATGAATAATTAACTTAGCACGTGTTTCATAGGATTATTTTTTAATCCATTTGTTTGTAATCATGAAATAAAATTCAATTCACCATTCAAAACTAAATCGAACCACCTTTTGGAGTTTTCAATTATGGCGGACTTTTTTCACATTTCACTCGCGAGAAATTTAAAATTCATTAGAAAAATAAAAAAGCAACCGCACCAAACAGCCAAAAGTTAAAATTCTAATAAACCAAAGAGATTGTAATATCTGATTTGTATCTTTGAATAAGTTAATAAAAACTCCTTGGTTTGTTGTTTTAATGGAAAATTAAAAGAACAACAATCTTCATGGTTTTAAGTTGCTGGCAGCTTATTAAATTAAAACTAAACCACTTACAATCAAAAAAGCACTACAATGAATAACGCCTATGTAACAAATCTTTTACGAACAAGTTTATTGAAAACATAATTATTGCGTAGGTTTAAAATAAAAAAAAAACACAAATCAATTAAATTACATACTGCTATAAATGTTGATATTTGAAGAATTGCGACGTTGGTCACGGTTAGTTGGTATATCGGGATTAAAATAATAGTTTAATCTAGAACAAATCAGCATTACAACCGCAGAGAAAATTATAATTTTCCGTTTCCGAGTTATGACTTTTGCCCTTTAGTTCTGGTACTTTATTCCTTTATTATGTTAAAGTAGTAGTAGACATATCAAACAAAACATGATTGCAACATGTTGTTGCATTTACATATGATATTATGCTGCACGGTTAAGGTAAACCATAATTACGAAACAACGACGAAAAATCAATTCTTTTTACTTCTCATAATACTAGGTTTCTCTGATATCCGAAACCTGAGTTTCAACTCAAACGATAATTTGTTTTAACCTCGCTACGGTTACTGTATTATTAACGTCACAACATTGACATAACACGACGTCGTTTTCCGCGGACATGTCTTCGAACCTCACGTAGCAATCATCATTACGAATCAATCGACAGTTGGCAGATGTGTAATAGTTACACTTCATCAGTTGTAACTTTTTAATGCAGAAGCAAAAAGTAACATCGCCCATCAAAGTCAACAACAGTTCACTTATAAAGAGAGAATTATAAAGTTCGAAATCGTGTGAGGAAATTTTGAAAACCGGATGGAAGTAAAGGGTTGAGCATAACTGGCCACCTCGTCGTCAGCGAGTGGATCCCTATATTTAGAATGTCACTTAATAGCGTACAATTTTGCCGGCAATATCGTCGATTGTGTAGGTGCATTCAGAGGAAAATGCTCGACGGAATGGAAAATTTGTCGCAGCTATTATTCGCACTGGCGCTTTGGACGATTAAATTCAACACACGCATGAGGCTAGGCGTTATGATGCTCACAAGCTATACGTAACTTTCACTAGCTAACCTATAATTTCATTAGGAACGCTTACACTTATTGTTACTGTAATCATGAGCATGCTTAGCACAAAGAAATTCACTGTTAGACTAGGCCCTCTTCTTATGCACACCTTCCCTGTCATTGAGTATCGTCTGGACCTATATTGTTTCTGCCGTTAGGCCAATGGCGGATGGTCTAAACTTATGCGTCCGGTTCTGTCCTCCATTCCAGAAACTTGTGGCTCCAATGTACATCTGTTCTAAACCAATGAGGTACACCAATGGTTTGTTTGAAATCCTAATCAAAATTATGATGAAGAAGAACATCTGAATGATTACTTCTAAATCCTCTGAATGTAGTTTCATATGCAAGTGAGTCGGAGTACCACTAGCTCATGTTTATATACTATGAAAAATAAGTTCTGGGTGAAAATAATATATGTACAATTATTATATTGTTAAAGCCACTGTTATAAAGCTTTAAAAGATTCCTGAACTATGTTTCTGTGAGTCACAGTGTGATCGTCGTATATTCAGATGCTGTGGATATATTAGCAGCGACTCTATTTCTCGTTGTAAACAAAATTACCATCCATGATAAGTAGTTACATACATACTGTGAGTGCTTGATGGCTCAGCATAGGTAGACTTAATGATTGTAATGAATAAGATAAATCAAAGGTAGGGCCCTGTGCCGTTGGGTTTGTTGCCACTTCTTCCCCTCGGTTATACAGGTGGAAGTGGAGTAGTTTTAGGCAGAATTTGACGTCAAAAAGAGAATAATGTATTCCAATTTTGAAAATAAATATTTTGATTTTGATACATATAATACGCTGAACATAATGTAAATAATATATGTATAAGTAATAGAATACTCGGATCCTTAATGTAACTAATTAAAGTTAAGCGATATAGTACTCTAAAATATTTCAGACATTAATTAAAGTCCGTGTGTCTCACACTCATACTCGAAACGTTCCCAAAGTGTTCCAATAAAATAATTTGTCAATTGCGATAACGCTGTTTGAAAACATTAAGGCAGTGAATAAAATAATCTTGCTCTCAGCATTTCTGTATCTCGATTTGTTGTCTTAAAGGGATTGTAACTTAATACTTTGGCGCCGCGGTGGCACATTTTGGAATCGTTTTGTAGATATCAGCCGCCTGTCATATTGACAAAGTGTTTACAAATGGTGTCTTTATTTGTTTTGGTCTCTTGTCTCGAGTCAGTATTTGAGAAGAACTTGCAGGAAAAAGCTTTTAATAACTTCTTTGATCTTGTGACTTTATAAAACACTGGCATTTTCCCGCGGCTGTTCTCACGTAGGAAATATTAGAAATGCATAGTCGGCGCGGAAAGAATTATTTGTAACCCAAAGGCAAATACGATCGGGGTAAAATGAATCATAATTGTTTAGTAATCTCGTCATTTAACTAATTATCAGTACAAATCATCATGTTTGTTGTGGTTTTCGTGTGAACATAAAATAATGTCTCCTGATTTAGAATTAACCTACGAAATTTATGTACAGAGTCGGTAGCGTTAGAGTCATCTAACGCTACAGCGTTAGAGTCATCTAACGCTACCGCTGAACTTTGGATATACAGAAAATGAATATATTTATTTTTAGACTTTGAAGAGCTTTTGGAAACTTCTATTATTAATATTAGATAAATGTATGTAATTCCCTTTTGTCTATGCAATCGTAGTCAATATATACGTAACTTCCTTAATTATCCATCTTGTTGCGTACCTACGTCCCATCTATTGATCCTATTGATGAGCCCAGAACAAAATGATTGGGTCAGTAAGAGAATCGCTAGTAAATAAAGAGATTACGTTGGACGGATAGACAAGATTCTTTCTTCCGTGTACCTTTTTTATCCTGACAGACAATGGCAGACTTAAGTTCGGTAGCGTAGTCATTGCAATAAGGCTGGTATTTATCCCCAAAACGACGTAAAGTAGATAAGCCTCTTCTGTGTGGAAAAATTCCCTTTCAGATTTATTGGTAATCTAGTTCGTCTTTTGCTTTATTGTTTCTAACACACGGTAATGAATTAGTTCGACTTCCCCCTTTGTATTATTTTGTTTACTTTTGAAGCTGCATTTTCCATTGGGAGGGCGGGAGTGTAAGGGGTAGTTAAATCAAAGCCAGGGGCGGTTTGCAAGGGTATTTCTAGATTTATCGGGCTCTGTCTTGCTTCCGTTTTTTAGATGAAATGGATCAATAAATCGTTCTAACTACCTATCTAGTTTATATAACTATATTTAGTTATATGACTTTGATGTGAAATGAACATTTTTTTCAAAAGCAGTGTTGACATTCCATACGATGTTCGTGGACGTTTTGATCACTAATGAGACGATTTCAGGAAGCTATAATACTTTGTTACTTTCAGAAATTAGGTTGTTATTTTTAACGTAAATAATGAAAGTACATAATTAGGACGCTTCGGTTTTCGTCGGAATATGATGAATGTTATAAAATATTATTATATCTATCTTGAACATGATTGCGATGTTAAACAATATTCTTGGCTACAAATAACTTTTAACTAGCTGAATCTCTTTTCATACTCCTAAAGTCTAAAATATCTTCTTATTTTTCTGTTTCTCCATCTTCGGCACTAAACACGACAATTGCCAATCTAGTTTTTACTACCCTCTAATAATACAATATATTTTGAACAATAATTACTCATTATATAAGAAAATTCATTAATATAAGTAGGTACTTATTCGCATTAGCAAAAACTATTCTCTGGCATAGGCTTCGAATATAATCAATATTAATACTGCATTAATGATGTAACAGGCTTTTTGGTCTTTGGTACTATTATTGCAGTAATTCCATGAATTTGTTAAGCTGACAGTTCTAATGACCCACATGCAGCAGCGGTGCTTTGGAATGTAACGTTATGACATTTTGGCTAAGCAAAACCAAATTAAGCGTGCTCATTAGCAAAACGAGAGTGTACTGGCTGATGTAATCAGTGTTTGGAAATAAATCACGGTAATTGAAAACAACGGGACAATTTTATATATTCGTATTTCGTTGCTGTAGTTCTTTACCAGCGATTGACTTGATTAAATGACGACTCTTCAGAAATGTATGGAGGATGTATCCTCCTGTTGACGTAAGCCAGTTGCAAGAAAAGCTAATCTGTTATTAAACCACAGACCGTGTCGTGGGTTTCAGAAGAGTTGGAAACAGTAATATTAAAACACTTTTAAAATATTAAAGCTTAGTAGTAACTCAGACTGTTGAAGATCTGTCCGTTGTTGGATTAATTTAGTTAGAGCTGTTTCGCGCTGTGGGCTCGCTGGAGAAGGAAGCAGATTCCACGCCTTTGTCTGTGGTCGGTACGCGAAATAGAATTAATTTTAAGAAGATTGTCCACCCGAGCGAATTGGTACAGTTCTGTGTACTGTTAACGGAGATATTCGACTAGAAATTAATGTTCATAAGTTAGATTATTTAAACGTATCTCGAAATGTTTACTAAAAGAAGAAATTGTCGTTGAAGAAATGAACCAACTGCAGGAGCAACACAAATTTCACAATATCGACTAAAGTGGAATGCAACCAATAGTGCCTTAGTTACGAAAGCCAAGACCCACTTTGGGTTGCTCAGTCAGAGAAGTATTAATTATGACTTCTTCCTTGTCTCATGTTTTATGGTACTTAAAACAAATCTTTAATTACTAAAAGTGATGGAGCCCCTCTATTAGGTTCATTACAGGTTTCTCGATATACTCCGTGTTTTAAGTACCTAATAAATATTTTGAGGTCATTAACCTTAATTATTTATCATTAAACTAAATTACCACGCAAAATATTCACGTACTTACATATTTTTACCAGCCAATAATTTTTAGAATCGAAGTGACGAAACACATCCAGTATGCTGTCGCTACAGCTGATATAAATTCCAACGAATTCCCTGTAGATTTTCTCTGTCTGTACTTTGTCATTCACGATAATTAGGAAGTGGAAGTGTCTGGGAGTCGTAATTTCGCTTTGTGTCCGAACAATTTTGTCATGTTTAATTTCATGCTGCCTACTGCGTCTTCACGAATTAAGTTAGCTTTTGTGACGTGGCTAGGATACAGAGCTGTTATTACGATGTTCACTGTTTCTTTTTCTTTTTCTATATTATGATGAGGTTTCAGAAGGGAATGTTGGTTTCCTGACTGCACTTCTATCTGCCTTATATCAAATACGATGTATGTAATTTCCGGTGGTACAAGTAAATTAGGTGGGCTTTAGTTTTCCAGGTACCTAACCATACAAAATTACCAGTCCCCAAAAACTGTTCATAAATTAAATCGTTTATTTTGTGAGTTGATCGTTTTTTCCAGTTTTATCTTTGGTAAGATTATGGTCTTACGCCTACCTACAATTTAAAATCTAATACTAAAGAGTGGTCTAAAAACTAACATTTTTAAAACTTAAAATACGTATACATATTTTAAAGCCATTGTGTTACTCACAATAACAACTTTCAAACATATAGAATCAAAAGTGATCGAGCGGCGCGTTTCACAAAAGAGATTCGAGGTACGTGACGAAACAATAATTACATTTAATAATTATCTTATCAAAGACGAGTAATTTGTTTGGGCTGATTCAATATCGTCCTTAATTCGGTTATCGTCAGCTGTCTGATTGATCAAAGGCCATGGAAATATGGAGTCTATAAGGCAGTCACGGTAATTTAAGCGTTTTAACAAGTTTTTTTTGTAATATTGTGATAATATTTTCAATTTTTTAATGGTAGGTTACCTACTTGTTGAATGATATTTATAAAAATAAAACGTTAAAATAACGAGTGAGGATCCCTTTCGATATTCGAAAATGATTCTTATCATTATCTTATCTTATTCTTAAATTGTTTTCTCTAGTTCTTATAATTTTTATTTCTTTTTTTTCCTTTTTCTTGCTTTGTTGGTTTTTTCTTTGTGTGTGCCAATTATGGTAGTAAATAAATGTTTATTCTTTCTATCTTTTAAGCAATACGTTTCTTAAGTTATTTCTGTGGTTTGATTCACATATAAAGTAAATTAACAACAGCTTCTAATGCTTAGACATCGAAATGAAAGATAATTTTGTCTGCAAATGGTCTATATTGTCATAAACCGAGTCAGTGTGTGGTATATTTACAACGAGGATGTAGCCGTTAAAGAAAATGCTTCGTTAGTGTGGAGACAAACTTCTTTTTTTTATAACGTTATAAAACCATTTTTTATATAACCCTTAGTCGATTTCCCCTTGATATTACGAGTAGATAATTTTTTTTAAAACTATTCCAGAGTTTACCTTGAACAAACTTTGTATGTGAAATGAAAAACTAGAGTTTCGAGTAATGATGATGACAAAAATAAATTAATAAAAAGGGAACAAAACAAATAGGCGACGTAAAGGTAAAATGTGAAGTTGGTAATAGTCTAGGTCCTTACTAACTTGTACAAATATTGTAGAAAGTCAATTGTAGAATCATCAGTAGAGTTGAGAACAGTTATATAAACTATATAAGATGTAAGTTGATGATACTAGAGCCTCGATACTTCGGGAGACACGTACACTTTAACCTAATGAAAGTGACCCAACGAATCGGAATGATCATTTGCATCGAACGCAAGGTAAGAGGAATACCAATATAAAAAAGACTAACACCACGTCTTGTCCCCCTTGTCTTTATATTTGTGGCGGGTACAACAGGAACAAAACATATATTTACTTACCTATATGAAATCTATAAATATCTTAAATAAATATGTATAAAAATACCCACCGACCACCCCGTTGCCTAGTAGTTTGGCCACTAGACTCAAGCGCCAGAACTCGTTAGTTCGATTCCCACTGGGGACAGACAACTCTGTACAAGTTGGTCCCAGTTTGGATGGTATATTGGTAAATTGTTTAATCCTAGTTTAGTTCGTATAACATAGTTAAAATATTCTAGTATGGAATTAGACAAGTGTATTTATATGTATATATGCAATATTTGTTTATTTATAATCTGAAACCGTGTCCACCCAAATGCGCTTTTGCTAATCTCCGCACCGAGGAGTAATAAAGCGGCCGTAGTTTTACATTACCCGACTGCACTCGCGAACACTCAGTGCATAAAACTAACATTAGTTATGTGATAGTGATATTCCACTCTGCCTCGTTAGGTACAATTAGGCTTTTGAGTTAAAGCCTTCGTGATATGATTTGTGTCTCGCAACTTACTTTGAACTCTGCTTTCATTAAAACTTAATACTTGGTATCGATAATAGTCATCATGACAACAATCTATTACGCCTTCCCTCATGCAGGTCATCGCATTACTGGACAGACGAGCAAGCCATCACAGTACTAGGCCTACGCAAAGTCGGATTTTATCCAGTACTAGGGAAATAAGACAAAGATAAGAAAATACACAATGTATAACTCCTAGAGCCGGATACCTACGAGTAGAACTTGTAGAAATTACCAACAGACTCTTAAACATTAAAATTTTTTGTGAGTAAAATACGGAAGAAAGAAGGTAGCTTTCTAATTGCATTAATGTACTTACGAAAATTAGAAAGATTGAGTTTATGAGTGCTTTTGGAAACACACTAAGTAGGGCGATGTTTTTGCAATTGAAAGTCGTTTTCCGAATCTTTATAAGAAATCACGATTTGAATACTAAGTATTTGTGAATGACTTGAATGTCAATCGCTTGCTACCGATTATCGCAGGTTTTCTCCAAATATATAGCAAGTTAAACAGTATAAAATTCAAATCTAATTCCAGCTTATTTATATACAAGTCCCACTGTTGGCCAGAGGTTAATTATATGGAACAAGTGCTGATTGCTGCATTCAAAACATTCCACATGCCTGTTCAAATATTGTTCTATGATTATCGCGATACCATAGATCAAGACACATTGTGGTATTAAAACATCTGGAAAAATTACATTCAAATATTTAATTAAACCCTCGCAAATAAATATACCTAATAACCTTAATAGGACTAGTAGTAAACTTGATATTAACAAGCATTTAAAATGGTTCACAAATGCTTACCATATTATTTTTAAGAAAAGTTAAAGGTAAAAACAGTTGAAAACATACAATAATTTTAGTTTTCAAAATTAATCATAATTCCATTAATCTACCTTTTGTGCATCAAACTTTTACGCAATGCTACCGTTTCAAAATTAAAACCACGTTCAGTGATTCAGAAAACAATTGGATTTAAAATGGAATAATTGATGCAAACCATCCGATGAATCATTAATCAAACCGGCAAATCATCGATATATCGTGATAAAATATCCCCTATTTTGACATCTAGTTTCAAAAGGGTAGAAACAGTAACAAGGGCATTTGTTATCATCGTGACATGGCGCGTTTTGCTGCCTCTGGATAATATATCTTGGTTGACAACTGGGTGGTGCCTAGTGACCAGGATACTGTTTTCCTTCATTTCATTGACGCTGCGAAAATCGTCAAGGACTATTTGTTTTCTACGCCTCATAAATTTTGTGTGAAGGGTTGTGCTTAGTGTAATTTTAATTCAAAACGTTGTTTTCGTTTTATTAATATATTACTCATCAAGGCATACCTGTAAACCATATTCTGATATTTGTAAAACTTCATCTTATATGTACTGTACCTTAGATCATAATAAAAAAATTTACTTTCGCGTAAAATGTGCAGCATTTCATAAAAACAAGTTTTCCCTAACAGTAAATGGTTTTATAGTGATATAAATAGGTTGTTTGTTAGCAATACCTGCTTAAATGTGACTTTTTGTATAATGCCTATAAAATATTTACCATATAAAACTTTAAAAGCTCTCAGCCAAATTTCATTCAAAGCAAACACTAATATGTCCTATTGATTTCCCCTACAATAATTCGTATCCGTCAATACTTTTCCCGTCAATTTCATACCGTTATCGGTCTAATCATCGACACAGACATTATACAGCTGACTGATTAAGCAATTTCTCGGTCCACTAGTCACCCGCAGAGCATGCCCTACGCATTCATTACAATATGTTACAGAACAATATGTAATTTAGCACACTTCCTCCCATACGTCTGTACAAACCGCATAGAAAAGTATTTATTATAGTTGTCAAGTTAAAACGTAAACCAAATTTGTTAGTACTGTCTCTAAATTGTCTCTAAATGCAATTTTCACCTCATCAGCACACGAATCTCTAAGTGTACGTTATCCTCCTTACTATTATACTGTACTGTACTGTTGTGCTACTCAAGCCTCTGACTCAGTGACCCGACCGGATCTTCGCTTCGCATCCAATATTAAGTGACTCCACCAGCTCTACTTCCAGGGTCTGTTTCCTGAAACTCACGCAGGTCGTCTCTGGAGCGACACCTAAAATGCCCGATCTGGCCGACTGGTCTGTGTCATAATCTTGGTTATAATTATTATGTTCCTGAGTACTTAAAAAGAAAAGCAATAATATCCTTATACAAACGGATAATAACGTGTGCCAAAGTACAATCAGGTAATATCAAGTGGATGTTGTCTCGCAAAATGAGACCCCATTTCTCTTTGACAATAGCAATAACACGTCTAAAGGAAAAATATATCTTGTATAGGCAGCAATATCGAATCAATATTCCAGTTTATGAAGATGTTCAGGAACTCAATATTGTTCCGGGTTGGTAGCCTCGGGCAAGGAAAAGCACTAAGCTGCCCTGAATTCCAAAAGAAAATTAATTAAGAACTTAATTTTGCGATATTGAATTTTTAAGCATACTTTGTTGATGAAATATTTTCATTTTTTTCTGCATTATTGGAAAAGAAATGAACGGCTTGTTTCTTTTTCAGTGATGCAAGAAACGGAAATTAATTTGAATTTTTGGTTTACAAATGAATCAATCAGATAACTGTTCTCCTATAGTTAGACACAGGTCTACTCACACAACGTCGTGAAATACAAAGCTAGTAAGTTTGATAGTTATATCTTTCGTTCTTTTTAGACAAATTTATTTCACTAAATTCTTAATTTCTACATTGTCACCATTATCTTAAATATACTGGAACTAATGTTTAGTCAACTAAGTCGCATTTTGTCTTAAGTTACCTAAACTAAGCATTTTGATTGTTTTAAACAAGATCATGATCAGTTAACCAACTTGCAGGAATCCAGATCATGGCGTGCTCGTATGTACCTAATTAAGATGATGTTATATTCCCTAAATTTATGTAGGTATGTATGTATATCTGTATGTATTTGTTGTATATTATTGTAGTGTATGTATTTAAAACTAAATATTTATTACTTATTTACTAAAGTCATATAAGGAATCACCCATTTATCATTTAAAATACCAAATCAGCGCAATATACTTTTTCCTCTGGCATAAAATTTTATACACTGAGGTTGTCTGGAAGAAATCTCTTAAAGCAATAAGATCACCTAAATTGTACTATACTACTTTTAAAACTTGTAACTGTATTTATTTATGTAATAAAGTCCATTGTATTATGAGTGATAACGGTTAAAAAGATAATGGTATTTTTTTCCGAAGTAGTTATATTTAGTTTGTATGAGGAAACGCCTATCAAAATAGGAAGAACTGGTAAACAAGTAAGTACACCAGTTTCTAAATAATTGTTGCAAGGATTGCGGAAGTGAAGCCAGGAACGCTATGCCATTAAACTTTCCGGTCAGAATAGCTCTTTGCAGTTGTATAATTTGCATGTGCATTGTCAAACCGTATCGGGAGTTTAAAATGAGCTCGGTGGCTAGCTGAGTTCGAAATAAACTTTTGTCATTCCAGAATTTTGCATATTCACCTATAATACATTACTAGGAAAAATTGCATTTTAACTTCGGTTTAGTTTGAATTTAGTTCACAGTGGAATTGAGTTTGGAATAATCTTTGCTGGGAAACGATTTGGTATCGGAAATTGCAGTCGTTTCCTTGTTAGTAACATTTTTAATCTATCCCGAGGACTTTAAATTAAAACATTTTCACTTCTTAACATTACAAATAGGAACTTGTAAACCAAAAATATATAAATACACAAGGTAGTAAAATTATGATATAAAATTAATTCAAAAACAATTAGATATTATATATTCTTTATGGCACATAAAAAGCAAAAAGGCGTAAATTAAAAAGTTTACAAAGGTGGCTCTCTATAAGAAATCTCTTCCAGCTAACCTTCACTGCTGTGAGCAGTAAATACAGGACTCCATCGGCTACTTCGGCCCGGACTCACTCGGTGTTCAAAACGAGGGACTTCCTGGACAACATTTCGGTCAAACTAATAAGTTACCCTCCTTACGGTTCCGATTTGGTACCGAGTGGTTCGTTCAGTACAGTACAGTTTCGATCTGGTATATAGGAAGACAGTTTTCATTCCCGATAGAAACTACTAGCTGCTTTCGATGTGAACTGGAAGAATTGTTACAAAATTGGTTTGCATTAAACTTTGTAAAGACGATGCTAGACAGGCCTTTAAAAATATTAATAATAAAACTTTAAAGCGTGAAATATTATTTTTATTGTTGCAAAATTTTCTGAATGCGTATAAATAATCTCCACGGGTGGTGAAATTATAAATTCTAACAAAAGACGCAAATTTTATAACATTTTCTAGCATGCACAAGGTCTTGTCGATAATTGAAATAACAAACTGTGCCCTGGAGCCGACATAACGATTGACGTTTAATTTTAGTACTAACAAAACATTTGCTGTGAATCAGCTACACACTTTAAGAGTAAAATATTTCTTTAGAATTAATATGTAAGGTACTCAACCTTACATTTTGCACATCTACTTTGATAGTGTTTTATTTTCGATGAAAACCATCTATTGAGTTTATAATTGTACAGTAATTTATGGTTATGTCGGGAAAATAAAATTACAGCCCATGTCTAGCAGTAAAAACTTTAAGTTTAATATAGTTATGTTTATTTTTTTATTGCCTTTACGTAAGTATACGTTTTTATGAAGTAAAATTTCACACTACTGTCAGTAAATGAGTGTCAAAATTTGTTGATATAACTTTGATATATTAAAGCTACAGTAAAGGTATTGACGGTTTACTAAGTGACCGATGTTTTAGAACTTGACCATACTCACTAACTGTGCGCTTTGATAAAATCACAGCCTCAAATACAAAAATGTGTCTATTGAATTTTGTGTCATTTGTTAGAGCTTTAAGATAAGAGAAACATCGTAGAGCTAAATAAGTAAGAACTGTAAGATTTTCTCTCAATTAAAAACAATAAAGAAGTATTGGGAAACTTTCTAAAGGACTTGGAAAATGTTCCTCCGTTCGGAGTTCCGTTTCGGATCCTTTTCATAGCCAATTTGAATGCCGTGAATATATCTGTTGAATACTAATTCAGTGTACAAAATGAAAAGCTTCAGAGTAATTACATTAACTTACTTTTTAGCTGCAGGTCAAAATTATGCGTTGAAGAAAAGTAAATTCTATCAATTTACTGGGGATGTTTGCGTGGGTGAAATAACAAAATCGATCACAACGAAAGCTGAAGCGAAAAAAAATAATAGAAACGATTAAGTATTGAATTACTTTGAATACGCAATATACAGTATTCGTAAAATATGACCAACATGTTATATTATATGAATCATTAACTACTTTTAGTCATAACGAAAGAAGAAAGGCCCCGTTACATACTTCAAGTTAGTCTTTTCCTTAAAAAGCTTTCTTTTAAAATTAATTCGAAGTCAGAAAATAATACTAGCCTACCATATGTCCAGTACTGACTGAAATTTTGATGTGTCACGTTACCCGGTGTCTGTATTGATTAAAAGATTAATTAATTGTAAACATGTCAGAACACCGAAGTTTAAAAAAAAATATTAACATAAATTTCATAAATCTTAAATTAGAAGATTCAAACAAGAAAATAAATTCAAGCACGTAACTAAGCAAAATTCAAAACAAAATTCTAATTATGCTACTAAGTATCCTTAATAATCTGTAAAAAATAAGCAAGTTCAAGTCAAATTTAACGCAGAGTATTTTAATATTAAAAGTTCAGAAAACAATTCCCTCCCAATAATGGAGAATGCCCGCGAGCAGGTCGGAACAAAATAAAGGATTCGGACTTGGGTGAAGTGTAGTTTATTATGAAATTTATCGATAAACTTTGAGAATTGATTCTTAATTTTAGTTTAAGAACTAAGTTCAGTTTTGTTGCTAGCAGATTAGTTTGTTTTACGGAAACAATGTTATACATAGAATAAGAGCCGTGGTAGCCTAGCTGCTTGTGTACTCACCACACGTTCATGAGGTTGTGGGTTCAAACCCCGCCCGTACCAATGAGTTGTTCGATTTTAAATATTCATGTAAAGATTTTCGAGTTTAAATATTTGATATCTAAAATAAATAAAATTAGATAACATAATTTATGAACATGAACACTTTCTAATAATTACCATGCTTAAAGGATTGCTTTTCTTTACAAATTTGTATTTAGCAGCATTCTTGCTAGGATATAAACTTTTGTTAAGCTTTCGATAATGACGGAAACTGTGCCGAAATATTAAAAGCTTAGCATATCGTGATAAGAGTCCGGTATAATTTAAATCGTTTGTTTATTTTTACCAATTTAAAACCGGTCAAGCGACCTCGTCAATAACCTGTAAAATATTCAGTTCCCATACGGGCCACAGAACACGTAGTCATTTTATTATGCCCTAACACGACCTCGCTTTTTCAATATAAGGGTAAACGATAAAATTTTATTTTATACCGGTTACTTTGTTCATTGAATACTGCTCGTATTATGCTAATACTCCAGCATCACAAAGAATCGCAGCATTGTGAGCTCGCCTACAAATTTGAATAAGCATTTACAGTAAACAGGGTAAAATGCATTAACGTTGGCTTAAATTTTAAAAACGTCTCATAGAGTGTTATGTATGGGCTCTTAAGTGCGACTCGAGATATCATTAGGGCAGTCGGAGAGAGCTCTCGGGCCAGATTAAGACTGCGCTGCCTTCTTAGCGTGGAGCTTCCATGACAGTGCGAGTTCCTTAGCCGCTTTTGTTTAGGAAATTAAATTTAATGTGGAATTGTGAATGAGGAAGCCAGAAAAGGGAATTTCTTGGGAATCAAGCTGCAATACCAGTTTCAAGAAAATAACGAATAAACTTTCCTTACATGAAACGACTAATTTTATTCTAGAAAAAAAAACCTTCAGCAAACGTCGTGCACGTTATGTCAGTTTCGTAATTTTTTTTTTCTCATTTTACTGAAACATGTTCCAAATACTGGGCAATTTTACATATCAATTGAATCAGTATTGCGGAGTTATCCGGCTTACAGCATGAAAGACTGACGGAAAAGAAACTGTCTCTATATGGAAATGCTGTTGCGGACAAGTCACGCCTTCAAAATTACACCCATTAGTGACTGAGTTTTGGTGGGCTTTTGCCATCAACTCGTTACGTTACCGTCAGGTTGTGTGTAGCATACCGGCTGAGGGCATGAGTAGATTCGGCCTATCTAGGAGGAGACCCTGACGAGGGAGCAAATGAGAAACTTAAGCAAGTTAGAAACTCAATCGTATATCGACATATCGTATAACTTACAAAAGCGGTAACCATCAGGTATAATACATACAGCGAGGGTTACGACACTGCGAAGAAAAGCAGCTTAGAGCGATTGGGTTGCAACGTACCGACGGCATGATACTGGATGTGCAGCAAAACGACTAGATGATAGGGCAGGGTACGGGCTCGGGAACAGGTCCCAGGGGTTTTCACGAAACGCAATTGACCATCTGGCATCTGGCTCTTAGAATAGAATATTTATTTATTGTCACAATTTTTTTGGCAATTACATATAACAATTATTAATTATAGTAACAATTCTTAAAATATATGGATAAAATATTTAACAGCAATAATTGTGACAAAAGGAGCCAATTTCAGCATAATGCCGGCAAGGTTTAACTTGCTCGGCGCTGTTTTTCTAATTGGCTTTAGTTCTTTAATTCTCTTGCCTTTAGTTACAACAGTTAGCACGTGCTTGGCGTCACCGTTATCCTTTATGTCATCTTTTTTTAGCCAGAAGATGCCTTTTCACTCTTCCACGGAAGACTCGTTCGCATTCTCGCGAGGATTCCTTGTTGCGTGAGAAATACGTGAAAGCGAAAATGTTTCACAATTCGTAAGTTACAATTCAATTTGTCAAAGGTATTGTGGTTTTTAAATACAGGGAGCTCAATATAGCGATATAGTTGACTGCATTTCCCTTAAGAATACCCACATAAAATTTAGGCTGCATACAAACGCTAATCTGTACTATTCAAGACATACAGCCTCCGCTCTCTTAGAGCACTAATCTCGGGCAAACGCCTCCAGTGTTTATCTTGCCTAGCAATGTCTGCCAAGTATACGAGTAATCCTTGCATACAGTACGACTGAACCATTAAACGGCATTAAAATGCGAAATGCCTATATTTTTGAACTGCAGAACAGGAAGCTAGTATCTCTAAAACATTTTTTTAAGGATGTTTAATTATCACATACATATATCGGATGCTAAAATAATCCATAACACTGGGTACACTATCATCATCAGGTTATTTTTTTGTCTCCACTGCAGGAGCATAACCCTATCTCATCTGCCGGAGACATACGGAGGATTTGGCCTACCCTCCCCGCGCTGGCCAGACGGGTTGGGGAGGGCTGATTGATGTTTTATAATGACACTATATCTTCAATTAATAAATAATAATATCGCCAATTAGAAAATTGTATCGATTCTAATTTACAGAAATAGATATTTTAAGTTTTGATTAAGACATAATAATCAAAATGTCTTTAAAACGGATGTCTTCAAGAGGTCACTTCAGATAAGACCGCTTTGCGAACTTGTCATTTATTATTCTTCATTTTGTCCCTTTTATGTGTTAAGCAGTTTATCTATTTCTAAAATACATTACTTAACGAGTTACCACTTTATACGACGCACAGCAGTCTCGAGACGGTGGGCGTTTTACACGGTGAAGAATGACCAATTTGTTACTGCCACCTCTAGGGGTCCAGACAGGGTATGATGAAGATTTTATTGTTGCAACATAATGCGAGCGCTCTGTAGGTGTATGGATTCGTGGCAATAAGTTGCTTGGCAACAAAAGGTGCCACAGGCGGCTTCACCCACGCTCGGCTTACTTGTCTACTCCAAAGGATAACTCAAGTGTATGCGGTAAAGTTGGGAAATAAAGCAAGGTGGTCAGCCAGTCTTACAAGTAGTGATTGTATAATATAATTCATTCAAAAGCGATAATCCTAATTGTTTTTTAGAAATATTAATTAAAATGATCATAATTGTATTAACTTTAATAAAATGATATTTTTTCCATTAATATTATTATCGCAGTTAAAATATCACTGATGATTTAGAGTTGCAATGCTACTTAATTTTAAATTGTAACGTATCACATTCAAAACTTTAATAATTTCACCTTCGACTTAGTGTACTTGTATCGTATTGCTTAATCGTAATAATGCAGGCTGTGCTCTAATTTACAAGTCATCATAAAATTAAATAAATGTTAATCGTAATATACCCTTAACAAATATGATAAACTTGATTAGTGGTTTACAAAGAAAATCACTATGAAACCCACTGCTGAAGCTTGAACTGAAAGTAATCCAGTCTTTATTTAAAGGGGATGAATATTATTACAATATCAAACGGGAGGAGACACGCAATCCGCAGAGTTCAATCCCGCGCAGCTTAGCTGGATATCGAATTGCAAATGGCCACGGAAAATGTAGCATTTAACGCTTCGCCAACTGCGAACGACTTCCATTGCGTTGCGATCTCGCTACGTCGAATATAACTTTATTATTCCTACTTGTTATTTTCCTAAAATTGGCTACTAGCTAACATTAATTATTTTTTATTATACTACTTACCTAAACAAGATGCGAGACTCCGAAGCAAATCGAAATTTCGATGCTGATATGTTATGTATATTCTTTATTGCACATTTTAAAACTAAATACAGTAATAAATGTTGTGTACAAAGGCGAGCTTGTCTCTAAAAGAGATCTCTTCCCACCAAGTCAGCCAACCTTACAGGGTGTGAGACAAGGCAGTAAGAGCGGGGCGGTGGCGAATACTAGGTTATCTTTTTGTGACCATGGAATGACAGCGAATTAATAATAACTTAGGAAAAAAGTCAAATAAACTTACTACAAAATGTAGGTGAAGCAACAACAAATGGGTCCCGATGGATTGATTTATAAAATGTCTTGGACTTTTTAGATGATATTATTGAAAGACAAGCGAGTCGCTACCAGATGATGTGACATTTTAAGGAGGTACAATTTTACACCTGGCAAAAAAACTAAAGTAGTTTAAAAAAATGTATGGTGACATTTCATTAATGAAAAACAGAGAAATTCCAAATAGAATGCACCAATGCCCAAAATACGCACATACTGTATATCGACCGGGAGCCGATGACACAGATTACCCTGAAATCTACTTTTCAATGTGACACTGACGAGAGGTTAGTTACGTAGTCTATCTTCATTATATAAATGACAGAGTACATCTTTGTTGAATATTAAAATTTATTAGGTCGTCTTGGATATTATTTATTACGTCCCCTATATTTTGAAGTTAACTATTGGGTTTATGCTGTTTCTTAATTCGCCGCCATTCCATGATCACAGATTTCCTAGTATTCACCATTACGAGACCGCACCTTAGCTATGCCTGCAATCAGGCGAACCCATGCGACAGTGTGCGGTTGCGACACAGGGCAGCACCGTTCTACTGGGGTGGTTTAGAATATCAACAATACTTAAGTGTACGTGCAGCCCTCCTGCGCCCGAGCAATGCTCTTACTGCATTTACTAGATGAGCTTTCGAAACAGGAGCTCCAAATGCAAGAGCCTTCGATGTTCAAATAGGAACTCGATCAGCACTTGAAGATGCGACTGGTGTTTATTGCGTCGAAACAAAATTACATTCAATATATCTTGTCTAGAGACATACAAGAAATATAACGTGAAATTCTATCAAAATTTCATAGGACATGAGAATTTTAAAACTTTTTACTAGCTTTGTGGGTGAAGAAGAAAACAAGCGGTACCGAAACTAAAGTCTGGTTGCCATCCAAGTAATTGGTGGTTTGCAACTTAAGTCTAACTGCAACCATAACCATTCCATTGAAATTTTCTCCAAGTTACGCATTATAATAATATCTAGGGTACTAGCTAAGTAAATTGGCCGCGAGATGGCGTTTACTTAGACGAAGTTGAATAAAGTATTAGTACTTTGCACATTATTTTTAATGGTTTCTTATTCTTCGATAGTATGTTTTCGCTCATCATGAATATCAGTTTTCATTGGAGTACTACGTGCGTGAATAATATTTCTTCTATGAATCTTGTCTATTTTTGATTTGATAATTTTATCATACTCGTAGTGTCTAGTAATCGAAATCCCGTTATCATCTTTGACTACATATTAAACGATAAAGTACACAATATATTATTTCGCCCTGCAGCGTCGGCCATTATTTATTAGTCTACCTTTCGGTAGGGCCTAGCATTATATTCATCTAGTGTACTGCAATAGTAATGAACTTTTTTAAATCCATGATATATTTTCAGAGATCATCTTTAATATTGGTATTGAAGTCAACTTCATTACTCCTGAAACTAGTGTATAAAATACGTCTACATTTCCATGTAGGTATACAAACCATATTATGCAATAAGATCATTGTCATTACTGCCATGCCTCTAGCAGTCTACGTCCCTCTAATGTACTTGTATTTTAAATTATGCTTTCATGATTCGGGGAGATATGAAAGTGAAGCCTCAGGGGTGAACTTATATAATCTTTGACCCGACCACTTCACATTATACAAATCTTTGTTAAAGGGCCAATTGCATTACAATGCCTACGAGGGTTCAAATGAAAAGCATGGGGTTGTGAAGTAGGTAGGAATATCTTTACTAATATAGCAGTAAAGATAAGAATGTCTGCACGTTACATATACAGTTTAAAAAAAATTGTTCTATGGACTATAAATATCAACAAAGCTGGAAAACGACAGATTGTCTGTATTATTATTGTTTAGTTTAACAAGTTTCATGCAAAAAAGATTTGAGAGGTTTTAGCTAGAATATTCTATTAACGCCGCGAGTGAAACCGCATGAAAACTAGTTATTTAATAAGAGCAACTGAAAACGCATACTTGTAACTTAGTGTAACGATTGCATGAATTTAAATTACGTGAGTGTTTGCTTTCCGTTTTTGAGTGGCATTCATTTGAACATATTGAATAGGCGGCCTACTTTAAAAAAATAACTGAAAGCGCGTTTCGATGTTTTCGGTTCTCTTTTGTGGAGGAATATTTTTCATTATTTTCTTTTCATTGGCTTTTTCCTCATAATGTTTATGTAGAATTAAGCCTATATGTAAATGTATTAGTTTTACTAGCAAGGTTTATGTAATTGTTGGTCTTAATTTTGCAGTCTTCTATTTCTTTTAATAATTTTGACCTTTTTAAGGTTTTTAAAATGTCAGAGTTTATAGCTATTAATACTATTAAAAATCCAAGTTCCAGTAGACTTCTATGACATTCTGATACCCACTGATAATCGTCTGCCCTTTATAAATATTTTATATAAAATTAATCCAGTTATGTCAAGCAAACCCTTGGGGGCAATTCTTAAATCACTCGCTCCAGCAGCGAGTGGACAAGAAAATTCTTTGCCCTTTTTATGTCCTCTTTAATAATCGCAGAGGAAAATATTATTTTGAGTTTGTAATTTGATTCTTTATTTTATTTTTGAGAGTTTTGATGTACTGAGTTTTATAGCCAAGTTCATATATTTTGAGTACACGTGAATAATTTGACCGGCACAATCATTTAATATATGCTCAGGCATAGGTGTGATGCTATAGGAAAACCTTGATATAATAATAAAAAAACTGCAGAATTCTTTCTAGCTTTTAAATATATTTCTTAATTGTCTCTAAAATGTATAATTGAAGTGCTTTTTAAAAATAGGTACATCCTTTAGTCAAGTCTATTCAAGATTCTCAAGAATAACTCCACAGAAATCGGCACGTGCACGTCACGTGACTCCCCGGATTAAGCCAGCAACGCTCCGGATAATTAACTGCACAAAATACTGGCTATCGCACACGATCGATGGCGTGAACGCACGGGCACCAAACTGAGGGATTGGGCCCAATTTGATGAAGGACAACCCGGCGTACACACGCGATTATTCCGATTATGGAAAGGTCTTTGCTGACTTAATTATAGCGCTTTATTTTAATCCTCCAAGAATTATTGTAGTGGATAAACAAACGAATCAAGGGGATACCGTCACACAGAAGTACGGGGGTCACTATTTGACCTAAGGAGAACATCACTTAGGTAATGATGCTAAGATTTTCCTTTTAATTAAGGTAGGGTGAAGATTATTACATCAATAACAATTGCGATTTAATTTTTTATGCTAATATTATAAAGAGGTAAAGTTTGTGAGTTTGTGAGGTTGTAGCAGGTAATCTCTGGATCTACTGAACCGATTTTGCCGACCGATAATGAATATGAATGAAATGAAAAACCGATATGAGTATCGTAGGCTATATATTAACCCGAAAAATTTAAAGACTTTTTCGTGGTAGTTGGAAAATGTTTACCTCCCAATGAAGTGGGCACGGGTCAGCTAATTTTTTTATAAAAAGGCCAATACAAGAAATTGGGGACAGATGCTAAAATAAAAAAAGATTAAGGAAAATTAGTCAGTAATAGTGATGAATATACGCAGTATAAAGTTTAAGCAGATCTACTGAGATTACATAAATATTAGTAAGAAATAAATATCAGCAAAGGATAACATATGGCAATACATTTTAAAAAGAACATGAAAATGTAACGGGCATCAATACCATTTTGTCGTGTCAGACTGCTAAGCCTTTTGGATTGTAACCTAAGAGCGTTGTCAACGTCAAGTGTAAGGTAAATCCCTTGATTGACGAAATTTGTCTTTTGCCCTTACGTTCGAGGGGTGGATAAATACAAGAAGCACCTTTAAAAGGTGACGTTGTTTGTCAGTTAGAGAATTTGTTTGCGTTTGTATTCGCCTGTTACATGTTTTCTTTACAAATCCTATTTTTCTCATCGAGTTCGATAATTTCATTTTACCTGACAGCAGATGGTAAAATACCTACTCACTAAATTATATTTGACTAACTTTTTTCAGCAATATTCAATGACCTTTAAGGACATGATCTGCACAAAAGATTTTCTGAGTCCTTCTTTCATGGAGCGGTTACTTCATAAATTCAAATTTACTATTGTGTTGGATTTTTACTTGCTTTTGCTTTTATTTTTCACTATCAAAGAGTTCTGTGTATTACCTTATTATCAAAAGTTCGTTCTAAATAAATTGTATTCACTTAACAGTTTATCAATTTAAGTTATAAAAATTACTATAGCTGAAGCATTAGAATTCATCAATCATAGAGTTTTAGAAAACCAGCTTTGATTTTGTTTTCAATTTACCAAAATTTCCTTTCCATAAATACACTTAGCGGCCTTTTCTCGTAACACGACAGTATTAAAACGCATATCGTCATATCGTTTTTTAACATATCCTGTTAATATACCTGCTACCCTGTTACTACTTGCATTTAGCGGTACATGCCACAATTAAACGAAAACAACATATCCTCGAAACACAGAAATAATAAAATTTGTATATATTTTTTCAGAATTGTGAAACAGTCATACGCAGTTACATAGTCGGCTGGGTTTAATCTGGCTGTTTACGCGTCGTTTGCGTCCAACTACCGACATGTCGAATTGGAGCGGTTGTACTGTTGCTTATACAACATACGTACTTAAACGTATAACATAATTATATTATATGAGTTGTTTTTTTTTTCAAAATACTTTTTAAATTGTAATGACTTTATAGCACTAAAATCTCTTGGTCCCATTTTTGCCTGATTGTGCAAAGGGTCAAAATTCTAACAAAAATTTCCTGCAAAATCAAGATTAAACATAAAAAAGCTAAAAAATTCAAGAATCGTGATTATCTGTTAATGTCATTATCACTACATGTAAGACATTGATTAACTTTTAATCTTCACAACTAACGAATAAAACCAAATCTCACACAGCCAATGAAACCTGATACTCCGGTACATTTTTAAGCGCTGTGAAATTCATAAAGGCTCTAATAAACAGCTAATGCCTGCATTTAGACGCCCATATTGGCTGTTTAGCTGGTTGTTTACCTTTCTAAATGAGCGTCAAACGAGAACAAACTGTTATTGGTGTGTTAACGCAGCGGTATATCGATTTATTGCACCATGTAGGCGGAAAAGTCTATAGCTGACTAAGCTGCAGTCGTGGGAAAAACGCTATTAACATAAACATAATATGTGGTGACAAAATGGTGCTTAATAAATTAATTGTACACTGAAATAGTGCACTGATAATTATCATAATTGATGATAATGGCTGTGAAAGAGATTTAATGTATGCAGTAGTCGATTTTGATCCACTCATAGAAGCAAAAGCACTAAAGACGCCAAAGCAATTACACTTGACGTTCTTAAAACGCTACCTTTTTTATATTTTGAATACAACAATTGACGTCGACTTTCCAGATCTAGATAGCTACTCGTAAATAGATCAAGCTACAGTGGAGAACCGAGTTAAAGGACCGTCAGTCGGAGGATCTAATGCTGTGCGATACGTAACTTTGACATTCCTTCCTACCTCACCAGACCTAATTTCCCGAAACCTTAAACTTAAGTTAAACCTATTTTTCTAATAAACAAAAGGTAATTCTTTAACTTGATCAAATTTTGCTGTTTTCAGCTTTGCGTTTTCGTTCCTTTTCAGAGATTTTTAAATGGGAGGTCTCTTTCATCTTTACGAGTATCTCTAAAAGTTTGTCTTGATTCAAAATACACAGTTCAGCTAAAAATATCTGTAAGTAGGTTTTTAATTAAGATGACAGCAATGACATAAAACGTGTGATTGCGCGTCGGCGAGCGTTTTTAATGACCATCATATCTTCGTAGAGGTGCTAGTGTGAACGGGCTCTCATAAAAGTGTTATGAGTTCATTCCCAGACGGCGCCGTTCTACAATACTTACAGCCAACGTTGTAAATTTTTGACATCGTTTAAAAAATTTCACAAGCTTCCAAAAACCTACGCGTCATATAGATGCAACTCATATTTCTGATATAATATTTCTTCCTCGTTGACAATACAAATAAAACTTTTTTTAGTATTTTCATTTCTTTGGAGTGTCTAAGAGCTACTCATTCTTAAAAATTTTAAATACACTAAAATTGTTGCTATCCCCGTCAAACAGTAATAAGAACTTACAAACAAACAGTAGTCAAACAGTCAGAAGTAGTCAACTGTCAAACAGTAAGAAGAAGGTACTTGCTTAACGATTTCCACCTGAAACTCTGTTTATACGGCCAAGGTTGTAGGTTTTATAGATTTAAGTAATACGAAACACAAAGCAAGATACCGAAGACGAATCCTTTTAATCTCTATACGAAACATTTAGTTCAAATTGATTATAATTTACATCCTCGCATTAAAAGTTTCAAACAATGTGTTAATTCCACATTGACGCACATACGCTTTGAAAACTCCCATAGGCTTGTAACTTGTCTTCGAGTATTACGTAATCTGGGAAGACTTTAACTTGAAGCAAATCCCTAATGACGAACTCGTGCTATTGTGCGTGTGTCGAGGGGCAGATAAATATATTATGTTGTCCCTAAAAGCGTAAGAAATCCGAAGATTTGTAAAGTTTCCCCCTTTATGACGGGTGAAGCTTTCTGCCAATGTTTCTGCTTGAGCGATATGAAAAACTTTTCGCATATCGTTGACTTGCCATTTCCAATCTTAATCTCTTTTGACTTTGGGTTTGAAATTAACCGTGTGAGTTTAGGAGAAAAATTCATTTGTGGATGTGAGTAGAAGGAGTCGTTTAACGTATTTAGTTTACGACTGTAGTCAAACATCAGACAAGGAATATTATGGGGTTCTTAAAATACAAGATTGCAATGTTTTCTGTTACGAGTTAATTTATTTTGAAAGTTTGGTCTCGCTATTCATACAATTTACGGAGGAGTTCTGTTCCAAAAACTAATAAGTAGAGAAATGCGTTCCAGAGTTACTTGACTATTGATATTTAGTTCAGATTAAAAAAGGGTTAGGGACGCAATTATTGGCCGACCATCAAGTAGCCGTAAATCAAAACTTTTCGGTCCTAATTTTCCTTTTTGTACCTAGTGAGTAAAAAAAGGTATATATGTGGAGAAGTTACCATATGAAAGTCAGACTGGTTAATTCAAGTCGTTTTTTCTAACGCATATTTTAAATTGTGTCTATGGGGAGGGTAAGGGGGGTAGAGTCACAGAGAGATTACATTTCATATTGATTACATTACCACAAGTTATCACTGTGATTATTATTACTCTCATGCAAGGCCTTATATAGAAAAATTCTATACTAAGGGTCGAGAACAATACAATGAGAAAATAAAGTATATAAAAGTTATCTTTGCTTGTTTAAGCAACATTTTTTACGGTCGATAATTGAAGACTTTTAAAATTAACTCTAAATTAAAAAGTTTTTGGTCAGGCAGAGGCCGATGGACAAGTTTATACAAAATATATAATGTACACAAACATATAATCACTAAATTGTCCAATAAGTGCTGTGGTTTTTGTGACAATAATTTAAACATATCTTTTAGACTTAGTACCCTATCAAAACGTAATAACATTGATTAAACAAATACACGGTAACCTTTTTTCCAGTACCTATCCACGGAAACAGTTTCCAGGTCAAATGTATTGAAGATGAATTTACTGAAAGTCCGGTCAAAGAGTCGGCAGGATCAAAGGCAAACGGACGTAATGTACTAGCCCGGAGCTCGGACCAAATGTAAATATTGGTAGATAGATAGGTCATTTGCAGCTACAACATATACACACATGAGAAACAAATATATATATATTTTTAAATATAAGCATTATGTATAATTAATTAATAAAACTAAAATATGTTGAAAAGGTGTGTGTTAAGTGCGCTGTGTATTTACATCGGTAACATCGAATTACCTCAGTAAAAATAAATTTTGTGCATTTCGTCAAATCGTTGAAACTCTACTTATTGTGATGTTTGTTTTCCAAATGTTTTATACTGTTAAATATTATATTATCATCATCAGCCTGTAAAAGCTTACTGCTAGACATAGGCCTCTTCCAAGGCGCGCCACTGAACCCGATCCTCGGTTCTTCTCATCCATACTCTGCCAGCCGCCTTACGCAGATCGTCTCTCCATCTAGCCAGGGGGCGTTCCACACTACGCTTACCGAATCGCGGTCTCCACTCGAGAACTCGTTTACCCCAACGGTTATCACTTCTCCGACAGATGTGAGCAGTCCACTGCCACTTCATCGTAGTAACTTTTTGAGCTATGTCGAAGACTTTAGTTCTCTGGCGGATCGCCTATATTATGTAAATATTATGTAAATAAATAAAGTAGGCCTACTTAATTTACTTACTAATAATTTATATGCGTTTCAACGAATAATCACCTGATAATCTTCATAATACTGGTAGATATCGATTTCTTGTGTTAATTAGAAAATAATGTCAATTTAATTGAATTTCTCTTTATTTCACGACAAATATATACACAGATAAAATATACAAAAATAAAGTAGCTTATATTTGTACATCTAGGCGCTTTTATCGCTTAGAGCGATTTCTTTCTGTACGTATTTGATTTTATTATATATGTACATTCAACTATGGGCTAAACCTAGTACAGTAACTCTATTATAAACAGTTTCAAAAATCGAATTGCAGAAAAATCACTTATGATAACAGAAAAACCATTCATCAATAAATATTATCAAAGTCGTACTGAATGAATTAGAATCAGATCAGTTCATTTACGAAACTTCAATTGCTACAACAGTTAAGTCTTACGTCGCAGTTGTCGCCAACAATTTATTTTAATGACCACACTGGCGCCCCTAGTGGGTGGTGTGGAAAAACTGTGACTGGCGTCGTTTTGGAGACGGTAATTTTTCACGTCGTGGCTGCGATAACGCGCCGCGGTCAGGTGTTAGAATGATTTGTGACCGTAGACCGTGCGCTCGCTTTTTGAAGGTTGACAAACCCTGACTGAAATGACGTACCATGGGAGTTATGTCTTTATTTTTTGCCACGTTCCCAAGAAGATAAACGCAACTTAACTTTTGTTTTTAAGAGGATGTAACATTTTATTGCTCAGTTTGTTTTCGTATCGTGCCTTGCTGTGCAGTGCATGGAATTACTTGGTCGTATAAAAGTTTTAAAGTTTTATAATCGTCGTAAAAACAATTGTCCGACAAGCGAACTAACAAAACAAAGTACACTAGGAAATAAACGCTAAATAAAAGCCACTTTCTTACCCTATAACAGTAGCCAGCGGTTTTAATTGGGGGTGGAAATAGTGATTAATGCCATCAGATAAGAAAGTCGGCGCTTGCACGAAAGAAAAAAATGGGTTGGAGTTCAAAACCCACACACATTAACCTAATTTGTTTTAATTGCCCAAACTAATCATTAGTAAGGAGTTCTAAGTGAGTTCGCAGCGGGTTTAATATGTTGTGTATGTTTAGCAGGCGTTGATTTATGTGTTTAGGTAAACGGTTGGCCTTGCGACACGGAAGGCTGTGAAAAGTGAAAGTGTAGGCAAATATTTTTAACTATTTCAACACCTCACACAGTAGCATTTCACTAAACAATTTTATGACGTCTCAGTTCATTTAGGACCCGTATACACGTACATAAAGTTGCTTAATGGAGTTCTAACATGATATTTTATAGTCAAACATTAGAAATTATTTTCTAACTCGAGTGCGGAGGGTCATTATGTTTTTATTGTGTTGACTTTTCTCGATAATATTTTGTACATTGTAGTTGGTAGAAATCGTATAAAATATAAGTTGTGTAAAAGTGTGAATTTTAGATGTTTTCTACACAATCACGCTATTACGGCTGAACCGATCTTGATTGAACTTTATTCAGTGGTAGCTTATAAAGTACTATGCGGATGTCAATTGGATCCAATTATGTACAAATGACCTAATCCACACATGGACATTTTCGAGATATCAAAATTTAAAGTCGTGTGTAATGTTGATTCGTTCTTTAATAGAATATTATATACACGGAGAGAAGTTGTGTTGTGATTCTAGTGCACATAAATATATTTTTGTCAGATCCACCTGACTTACTTGTAGAAACAAATAGTAACATTGTTGTAAATACTAGAATATTCTAGTAGATAATTATAATAAACATAACATTAAAATATAGTTATGTTTAATAGTTATATAATTACTGAGAAACATATGCTTTTGGTGCACAGCACCATACGAAATGATTAATTTCACCAAAATAATTTATTCAGTGAACCAACTGTTTATTTAAGATTACATTATTTTAGCTATCTTTACAAAATATTCAGGTTAAAGCAAACTACTATTAATGGTTAAAGGTGCTAGATTTGTATAGTTCACTTTACCAGACTTTTTTTCCCTTAACCGTTTATGTTTTTGTCAATAACATAGTTATCTTAGTAATATTCTGGTAAACAGAACTAGATTTTTGTAGAGTGTACGCTCTAGTTGTGAAAGAAAATATTATGAAACATGGTCAGTCTGGCAATTTATTTATTTATTGTGAATTACTCTATTTTTGGAATAAAAAGGACCAGTTTGTACGTAACTCATTATTTGACGTCTTAGGCTTTGGTTTATTTCTGCGTAACTGAGTCCCATTAATAACCGCGCATAGCATCACAGGGTACAAGCTAGGGTTATAATTACCTATATAGTAGAATTATAATTGGCAACCGTAACAGCAGTGTTATTATGAGCAAATACCAATAATTTTGCGAAAATTGTTGAAACATTTCAACGATACATTCCTACGTAACAAGCTAGAAGGCACGGAACTATATTGCAAGGCTTTCCATTAATGTTCCAACAAAATTACAGTAAGTTTGAATAAATATACGTAAATTATTTCATACAAATCAGGTAAAATGCAATGTTGCTTATGGAAACAGGAAGATTAGAAGTTTTTCGGCATTATAAAAAAAATTCAGTGTGGGATCGAGTGGCTTCGCGGAATGAGGTGCGGTGAGGTGAGGAGGGAACGTCAAACCATAGAATACCTAATGTGAAACTTCCTATTGCAGTGACAACTTCCCGAATTAGCTCTTCTGTAATCGTTTAATAATAAATAAATAACATTGAAATAAATAAAGTTTCACATATTTACCTCTGACTATCCATTTTTTATTAAATAAATAAATATTTCATATATTCCTAATATATACTTCCTTGTCTAAATGAAAACTAGGATTTTCTCCTGGTGTTACGGAAATTAAACAAGGATAGGACAATTCACGAATATATCATCCAGACCGGGACAAACTTATACAAAGTTGTCTGTCCCTGGTGGAAATCGAACCCACGACCTCTGCCGACCGACCAAGGCACTAGCTAGACGAACGAGGCGGTCAAAATCGGTCTCCCAATGTACTTAAGTGAAGGATTTAACGTAATCTTCTTGATGACACTGGACGTTATGTCCAAAGCCAACTTTATGTCAAGGAGCTAAGGACACTGAATTGTGATTTAGTCTAGCCGTGAATGGTAAACCTTATTCTAGCCAGGCACACAGTCGCTAGGGTTACAAAAAACCACGGCAACCGGCGATATGCTAAGTGACCGGTAGTTGATAACCGTCACGTTGGCCTGCATTGTACTTGCATGTACTTAACAGTCCGGACTCGATATTGTTTTAGTTTTTAAGGCATCGTTCAATTTTGAAAAGAGTAGTTCAATAGAGTACCTATACAAAGCTAAAAATCAATAACAACAATAAAAAAGCCTTTATTTGATAGCTTCTAAAACATTTTACATTCATATATATTTATATTCATTTAAATTATTTTCATTAATAAGTAAGTAAATTATTTTCATTAATAGTAAATTATTATTTTATTTATTAGATTGTATTTCAATCTGCCCTTTTCCAAGCAAAGGCCTCCCCCAGTTTCTCCCACTCCTTCCTGTTCTTTGTTTTTCTAGTCCACGTTACTCCTTCGTTATTTACGATCTCATCTATCCACCTTTTCTTTGGTCTTCCTTGTGTCCTATTGTCTCCTCTGACATTCTGTTTTTCTCTTTGCCCATACAAAGTGGAACAAAAAATCTCTATTGGTCATTTTATGTATTTTTTTTCTCTTTTTATTTGAATTACCCGATTTGTGAGATTGGATATTAATTGATATTATGTTTTGTGGTGTTATGATTTTCTTTAAATTTATTATTATGTACAATACAATATAACCATTGTTTATGAATAAATAAACTTGAGCCATAATAAATTATCAGCGATAATCGGCTGTTGACACTCTTCCGTTCCACTCTGTAAAATATTACGTTCACATGACTAAAGCACTTCAATTAAAGTGAATATACCGAAATTGATTGCAATTAGTTTAACTGCATGATCAGTAATACGTATGTTTGTACCCTGATCGTGAGAACTACTAATAAAACTATTGTTTTTTTGTAGTCCATCTATCTACCGGATAATTCCAAAATTGTTAGACCGATTATGCTTAAATTATAAACTGATAAATTATAATAAAATTCTTATCCTACCATTTCGTAACTATCATTGGTAACCAGTTTCCAAACGGAAACACAGCCTTCTCAATTTGTAACCAGTTACAAAACGGGTCTCCGTTGGTTCATTTCGGAGGCGATATTCGTAAAACGGTCCAGGGCATATAATGAGAATTTCAGGAAAAACACGTCTAAATATTTGGTCGGTTCTCTAGAGGCACAATGTGCTATGTTGTCCCTCAGCGCCTTATTACTTTTGCGAGCGTTTTCACTACCTTGCGGAAGCTAGTGGCGGATGCCTGCGTTCCTGCGACACTCGAGCACTTTGGCCTCCCTTTTCACGCTATTCACAACTATACAAATTCTTTTACTTTGCCAGCAGTAAGGCTCTGGAACCAACTCCCTCTCGGCTTCACGATGTTCCCCTCCCTGGTGTCAGTTATAAACAACCTAACAACTAATTTTAGTTTTAATACCAATGCTTTGAACTATCTATCTATAACTAGCTTATCTTGGTATGTTATGTAAATAGTATATAATTGTAGAGATATTTGAATTGTTATACGTGTAAAACCTATATTATAGTTTTCTTATCTCTAAAATCGACGTCATGGTTCCTTTGCACAAATTGGTGACTTGTCTTCATGTTACATTCTGTATATTGTGTTGTATCCTTTATGTAATACTTTAGTATAAGTGTACGTTTCTATTGTAAAAAAAATTAAAAACGCATTATACTAGTCCTTACAGTTACTAATAGTTTGACTGGAAGAAGTCCCTAAGTGGGATAATTCCGCCTTTGTGATTTTTTTTTTCTATTTGTTAATGATTTGTTTGTACGGTGGTCCATACTGTTTGTCTGGAGGATAATTACTTACAAACCCGATTGAACAAGAGTACAATTAAGAAAAACTGTATAAGAAATAAATGGGTATGAATTATGATAAAATTTAGAGAGTAGCTATTTTCCAAAATATGGACTTTGCTGATTATTAAAATTGAATTGGTTTTTACCCAATGGCTATATAAGATTATCGTCCGAAGACGGAGCGAGAGCTGCTATACACTGTCAGCTGCGTCAGCAGTCATACGAAAGTTCATAATTTACTGAAGACAAAAGCAAACAGAATTTATTATTCCAATTTTAATAGTACGTGTTAAGCTTACCCTTAAAGCTCACGTGAGCGCTTCAGGATAAGGTAAAAGCTTTCGTCCCTAACTTTGACGATATCAGGATTTACTCAAACTAACCATACAAAGGTTTAGTTTATGGACATGAAAATAAGGTTTATATTTTATGCTAGACTTTATATTTTTAATAAGCAGGTTTATTCATTAGGTGTTGTTATTGGAGATTAGTAGCTTACCCCTGGCACTTAATACAATCATCAGCAGCTGCTGTCCACTGCTGAACATCAGCCTCCCCAACTGAATGCAACTTTTGGTGGACTTGGCAGGCGGTTTGGTGATCGCAGTAATAGTCTTGATATATACAGGAGAAAGCGGCTGCTCGTCCCTGGTGCAATCCCTTAGTCGCCTTGACGACACTCACGGGGAGGTCAGAGGTGGCCCTATTCTAAGCCGGGAACGACACGACGAATCAGTACAATGGAGCTGATTTAATTACCTGTATTCTGTTCGCACACGTGACGCACACATTTGACGAAATAATTATGTTAATCCATTCTAGTGGGAACAATTCGTATATTTTCTTGTTTCGAAAATGGTCTTGGTCACTGGTCGGTAAAGACTTCATGCGAAGAGATACAGTGCTATAGAAATTGGTTCAAATATTTACGTCTAAAAGTCAATTTTTTTACGTAAATATTTCTAACAATTTCGATGGCGCTGTATCTCTTCGCATGAAGTCTTTACCGACCAGTGACCAAGACCATTTTCGAATCAAGAAAAAGTTTATTTTCAGTTACACAAATATTCGAATAACTCATGCAAGTTGTTTGAATTATTCGAACAATTCATTAGCGTGAACCCCTGCGGTGTAATGAGAACCTTATTTACATATCTTTACTTTTCAACCGAAAGCTAAAAATGTTTTGACGTTAATCGTGACGTGCGACACGTTTTCACGAAAACGCAAACTGGGAAAGGAAGTGGAATTATTATTGTGTAAGAAATGAAATTGGTCTGTGTAAAAATTTTCACTTCATTACTTGTATGCGGGGGCAAACACTACGGACAAACGGAGTAAGCACTTTTGGTAGGTACAGTCGCACTTAGGCTTAGATATACACAAAATACCCTAAGAATTGCATACTAGTGATATAGCTAGGAAACCCAACAATATCATCATCAGGTTATTTTTGTCTCAACTGCAGGAGCACAACCCTCTCTCATCTGCCAGAGACAGACAGACGATTTGGCCTACACTCCTCGCGCTGACCAGACGGGTTGGGGAGGCCTGATTGATGTTTTATAATGTATTCCCTTAGTCGCCTTGTACGACATCCACGGGAAGAGTTGGAGTGGTCCTATTCTACTCTACCGGAAACCACACGGCAAATATGCTAGAGATAAAGACAAAATTAGAATAAACTATAGAACTTAAGATTTTATTTGCTTGACAATAGGGTACATAATATATCAGATGGATAATTTATCTTCGTATTCAAAATAATTCTAGAAATACTGATATGTTATGTACCCTACTGTGAAGCAAATAAAATCTTATCTTGTCTAAAAAAAAAACTCAAGGAACAAAAAGAAAATCGTGGTCAAATACCAATATGGAACACATTTAAAACAGTATTCTGGTCTATAATGTATTTAAAAAAAATTCCCACCGGTTTTTTCTTAAATGGTTGGTTTAAAATTGACTAATATCGGTTATTTATTTAGAAACGCTTTTGTATTTGAAACCGATATTGCCAGAAACGCAGTACTTTTGGGTAGAAATTATTGATTTATTTTGTTTGACTTAAGAGTTGGAAGTCAGGCTCTGTAAAAATAGTGCTTCTACTCAATGGTTGCCTTGTTGTTAATGCACGCGCAAGCGCGCACGCACACTAACAAATATACACATAATTTAATTAAAATTGATTTAATATTGAATGTTACAAAATGTAATCTTATTAATGATACTTTTATTTAGTTAATTTTGTTTAACTTAAGAATGATACAATTTAATTTGTCATCCCCAGGATGCAAAAATCTCACTGGTGGATAATAGAATATACCTATGGGTGAGCAATAGTGACTTAAACTGACTATGGTATTACATATAATTAATTGATAAAATCTATGTGTGTGTTGTGGTGTGTCTGTATACTTACTTACACGGCGCTCAGGACGCGAAAATATGTATATGTCTATGTATTTAAATAATCATGCCGTGTGATTCCCGGCTTAGAATAGGGCCACCCCAAATCTTCCCGTGTGGGGTCGTCAAGGCGACTCAGGGATTGCACAAGGGCAGAGCATGTATATTAAGATCATTATTACGCTCACCAATCCGCTTGCCAAGCGTAGTGAATATGGCAAATCCCGCAATAGACAGCCCACCAAAAGTGACATTCTATTTGGTACTAGGCTTATGTTCAGGCAGTGGATGTATGTAATTAAATAAACTATTTAAATTTTCCACTACTTTAGTTATTTTCGTTAATCAAATATCAATTTTCTGATGATAATACGTCAACTGTAGCTCAATTTGGTTAATGGACATTCGTCCACGCTCTGGTTAACGTAAAAAGCGTTACTGCTGTTGTTTATTATCTTTTAACCGTGTTACATAATTTAACGTAACATTTCCCGTCACATCGCCAAACATTGCAGGATAGCACTGCAGCTGCACGCGGTTCGAATGGAGTGAAGTTGGATTATTTTTGGTACACAAACTCGACTTTACATTTTTTTATTATAAATATATATTTTTTTCTGAGCTATCATTTATTTATTTAAACATTTATTGCACACACAAAAGAAAAAAAAAACAATAATAGTAAGGAAAAAAAAACATGAACAAAATGGTAATGCTTATCTCTTTATGAGATTTCTGCCAGCCTACCAGCGACAGAGAAAACTTATAAACAAAACATCATACTGAAACCACTGAGTTTATTTGTAGGATTGTTGGTCGCTACTTATATTAAACTTACGATGGTTATGTAGGTGCTATTAGTAAAACCAACCACTAAATAAGTTGTAACTAGATTTTACGTAATGTAATTAAATTTCCACTTCAGCCACTAAATTTAGCTTATTTATTTAAATTAAGGTTAGCTGGAAGAAATTTCTTTAGAAATAAGCTTAACCTTTTGTATAATTTTCTTTTCTTTGTGTTGTTCTCTGTATGTTTGTGTGTAAAATAAACTATTTAATAAAATAAATATTCTTCTATTATGTTAGGTTCAATATCTGGTGAAAAGTAAAAAAAATCACACGAAAAAATATAGGTTAATTGATAAATAGCTGTCTAGTTTAATTAAGACATTTGATTTTCATTTTCATATGGTAGAACGAATAGCGAAGGTAGCGAGTTTTGGAACTAATAATTCTAGGTTGGCCGTCGCCAGTGAAGCATTATTATCTGTAACAGTGATTTAGCGTTTTTATATCTATGCTGTGCTGCGTAGGTGATACATTACAATAAATAAAGATTTGCACTGTGATATATAGTGTTTCTATTACAATTAAAGTAACATATAATTACGTGTACTGTATCAAGTTATCGAGTAAAATATATTTAGCTACGGGCGGCGTAGCACAGGCTACGAGAAATAAGAACATTTTAAATAATTTACAACTGCTTAAATAATTTTTTGATTAAAAAAATGTTTTTTAAGGGTCAATTAATAGACAGATATGATTTTTCGTTTCATTAATTTCATTGAATTAATACATAATTGTATGTATGAAACTTATTGGAATCCTTTATTTTGAGTGGTGAACCTTGTTTTAACAAAGTTTTCTACACTGTTTACAACAGCTTTCGTTAGATAAAAGAATAGATAACTGACAAAACTAAGGATTCGATCTTTTATTCGCAAGCCATCGTGTAGACTCGTCCTTGCAAAGCAACCCTTGGTCATAATTTACGCGGTGGCGTTCGTGTCTGTTTACATTACATTTAATTAAAAGTCCACCAGTTTTATAGGCCTCTTTTCGTCCTCATTGACGCCCTGTATACCCACTCACCTATTTATTGTGTTTATTTTCTTTTATGAACTTGTTAAGTTTACTAGACCTCTATTGTTCTGTAGTTCCAAAAAAAATTCAGTGTTAAATAGAAATTGACAAACGCATTTTTGAACTTTGTACCAAAGTGATTTATTTTAAAGGTTTGTGTACATAAAAAGGCCACAGCGATCCATTTGTACTTAATTAAAGTCAATCAGCTTATATATTAGTAACTAAGCCTTCAAAATAGAATGCCACTAGTGGTAGGCTGTCCATTGGGGGATAAGCCATAATCAAAATGCTTGGCAAGCGGATTAGTGATCGCAGTAATGCTCTTAATATACATAGGAGAACGCTGTTGCCCGTCTCTTGTGCAATCCTTTATTCGCCTTGACTACACCCACGGAAATATTGGGGGTGGCCCTATTCTAAGCCGGGAAACACACACCAAAGCTATTTCTTTTCAGACTTACGCGTTTGTACACGTTATATGTAGTACAAGTATAGTTAGTCCTAACTTATCTGTCGCTTAATAGTTGTCGTGCCAAGGGGAAATAATAATAAAGTCCGTCGCTGAATAAACGGACAATGCGCCTACGTTTTGTGTGTATAGAATTTATATTTTTTACTGGTTTGTCGTAGTGCAGTGAAAATATTTCATCATTTTTATAAGCTTTAGGTCAAGAAATGCAATCAGGAATTTTAGTTTCAAATAAGGTACTGAGTATCCTTAATCCTGACAAAAGGCACATGGTATGACGTGGTAACATATGCTTGTCAAATAACTGACATTTAGTCTTGTTTGTTGTATGATAGCTAAAGAAATCATTATGATTATAGGAAACCACCCAAAATCGTATTAGCAATAATTCAATTTCAAACGTCCCTAATATATTTATTTCATTCCATTTTGTAAATATTGACAATAGAGAAGTCATTAGCATCGTCGTCAGCCTGCTAGAGTCGATTGCTGGACATAGGGCTCCCCTAAGGCGCGCCACTGAATATACACAATACTTAGCTTAATATATTTTTGAAGCGAATGGAATTTTTTAATCCTTTTTTTGGAATGTGACTGTATCTAACTGGAGCTTCAAGGCCTATGACATAGAATACTTAGTAATACGTATGTATAGCGTCTCTAATGGATACCATCACCGATAAATGTGGTTAATCATTTTTTTATTTATCTCTTTCTCTCTTATTTAATTAAGGTGGGTGGGTTTAATTAAGGGTGTATACCCTAGGCACTAGGTAGTCTTTTGTGAATAATGCACCAGGGTTGGATTAATAAAGGTATAGGTACCACGTAAAACTCAACTATGTCCAACATCGGTTTAACACAGAAGAATATTATGGTATGACAAGCTTTACTGCATATCCTTAAGAGTTTTACATGAAGTCTTATGACTGGGTTGTTGCTAGTTTTATTCCAAGTCTTTTGCTAGTCTTATGACAAACTTTATGGCAATGTCATGACAAGTCTTATGACAGAGTCATGACAGTATCTTGAAGCAGAGTCAAAAGGCATGTCCTACGATACGTTTTACGGCGGTCTTATGGTAGATACATATGGTTTATTCGTCACTATTTTCTTTTATTGTTATTTATAAAAGTCTGATAACAATATAAGTAGAAAATAAGAACTGTAGTTCCACTCCTATATAAGACTTGGAGATCTAATAAACTAGCCTATTTATTTTAAAGTGAAGAAATACCTACGTTTTAATTAATCAAAGTTGAAACCTATGTATGATGTGTATTGAAGTCAGAGGATTTATATATAAAACTACGTAATTATGTCTATTTAAATTTAAGACCTACTATAATATCGCATTCACTTTACTGCAAAAACAGAGTGATAACTAACCACAGTCATATAAACTCCTGGGTTGCATGCTCAGCACACTTTATTTATTAATGCAGCATAAACTATGTAAGTTAGGAGGTGGAACTGAGTGCCGTGACGGTTTTTAACCATTGTAGATATTTAAATGGGCAATAAACACTGATTTATGTGAGTTTGTTTGCGTTTCAGGTGATTAAATTGAGGTTTTCTTTAATTATCAAATGCCAATGCTAGAATTTTTTCTCTGAAATAACAGAACCATAAAATAAATATACACGGTATATTTATTTATTTACAGTATGCGCAATATGATACGCTTGAACGCAAAGCCAGAAAAATATTTTTTTTAAATACATATTTTTTAAATATACTGTCACTAAAAGTAAATAATTTATTAATATTTTATAAATAGACAAGAAAAAATATAGGATCGGGCTTTATTTTCTAAAATTTAATACATATTATCCAAATTTTAGTACTTAAATCAAGCTTGCATGGTGTGTATATTTTGTTTGATTTTGAGTTTATCTATTTTTACATTTAAATTTAATGCATGTTGCTTTTATGTTTTTATAAATAATAATATTCGTTAATTTGAATTTTTTTACTATTATAGCTGTTGTCCGCGACTTCGTCCGCGTGGACAACTTAACATCACAAGTTATTATGTATTTCCCGTAGGAATCAGATGTTTCTTCGGTATATAAACTATCCTATGTCCTATTCCAGGACCTAACCTATATGTGTGCCAATTTCATCCCGATCCGTCCAGTGGTTGAAACGTGATTGAGTAAAAAAACATTCAAACCATCGCATCTATAATAGTAGTGGGATTATGTAATTATAGATATACAAATTGTTACACAAAAGCCTATTCTGCAGAATACCTCACATATATAATAAATCCCTAAAACGATACGAGGTGAAGATGAGATTAATTTATTTAAAAAAAAACTCCACGATCTGTTGACAGAAAAATGTTATTATAGTTTGGAAGAATTTCTTGGTGACGGTTCAATTTAAGGTTTCAATTTGTATCTAATTAATTAACTCATAATTTTTTTTTGTAACTTTGTTTTTAAATGCATGCTTTACTACGACACAATGTTGTATGCCCACGTGGTGGGTCATAGCTCAGCTCTAACTATGACATGTAATCCTTTCTAGACCTATGATCCACAATAAAGACTTTTTTGTAATAACTAACCTTAACTTAGTATACATGACATTGCTACCTGATCGATCGTGTTACTTAAATATAAAACGTTATGGTAACATTATCTACATTATAAAAGTAACTTAGTAGTTTAATTTATTGCTCAATCAGCCATTGATGAGTCAACTCTGATATGGTTGGAGCAACACCCTTAGGATACGATGTGTCGTAAATGGCATCACCTCTCGTAACGTTGGCGCCGATCCACCCATACCTATTGGACTATACACATTTCTTTTATTCAATCTATAACAGAAAAATATATCTTTATATAAGTATATATTCTCTTTTTAATGAGTGAATGCTGATATATAGGTAGACTGAAAGAAAATAGGAAATATGTATATTGAAAAAAAAACTGTTGTTCATATTTTGAGATTACCTTTCTAAATATACATAACATTTCTGAATTGAAAAAAATTATAACAGAAGTATACTATAATCTGATGATACATATTAGAGTAATTATAACTTTACAGTTTAATTTCATTTGTATTAAAAAGCATTTAAGCTACGTTATTTTACTGAATATGCTGCTTGAAACAGCATTACGTGATCACAGCCTGTTAATGTCCAATAGACGATAATTACCTATAGACTTTTCTATTTCCCATCATAGGCCTATCCTAATGAAGCTACCACACTCGGTCCTCCACCCTCTGCCTTTTTCTAATTGTAGTCGGCTAATTCCAAAGAGTCACTAGCAATAAGCTAAGTTTCTATTGCTACAGTTATCCAGCATGTAGTGACTTCTTGTAATAAGCAAATAATATGTGGAATGGCCATCCTAGGCAGACGAGTTTTCAATCGCAGACTAGACCTTAGGTACTCTCAAATATTTTTAGCACCAAATGTGTCCTAGAAATAAAAAAAAACTATTATTTCAAATGTAAAAGAGACATTTGGAAGCGTGGATCTTTTCGGCGTAAATTTTAGACTACTTAAAATACTAGGTGTTTGGAAGTCTGTTACTCAATGACTCCTCTGGGGCTTACCAGAGCTGCTGGCTAATTTATTGTTACTTGCTACTGAAAAATAATTACTCTTCCAGTCTTTAATAATCTTTGGCTAAGCTAGCATCGAGAAAAATATATAAAGGTTTTCATAGCAAATATTGAGGTGCCAATGTCTGAACACGCACATATCGCGTGTTCCCGCAGATAAGGGGTGTCATAAGAACTGTCGGCGACTCGCCGCCGCCGCCCAGTCAACGCGCTCATTACTTTATTGTTCATCCAACCATGAGAAATAAAAAACTTTTTTTTAAAAAGGGGAGTCAGTTTTGTCCTTTTTATAAAACTGTGTAGAGTAAAAAGTTTCTTTCCGATCTATTGTTTGTAGAGGTCACATACCTCTACAAGATTAAGTCTTATCAATTGCTACTTAATTATCAATATTATTTACCAATTTTGCTCTGCAAGCAAATTATACAGGGACTTTTAAAATGGAAATTACATCTATAATATCTAAAAATCAAATTTATTTTTTTCCTTTTATCATTTAGTTGTTGAAAAAAACGATTAAACAGTAATTTTTAGTTTCGGAGTTATTGTATATATAAATATTTTTTTAAGATGTGAATAAATGATTTTGAATTATTATTTATTAATAAATTAAATTAAAAATCTCACGTTACTCAACGTATATGCAAAAAATAATAATTGCAGAGATCTTGTAAGCATGAACAAAATAATGATAATGTAACATTGTAAAAAAATGTGTATTTTTTTAAACAATACTGTAAAATAGAGAAAAAAATATATGTCAAAGTATTCAATGTTACAAGTAAAACTTATACCTAAATCCCTGAAATTTTATAATAAAATATTTAGTTAATGTTGAAAAACTTAAATATAACAAGTAAATAGGTTTTAACGCGGCATTCCAACCTGCTCTTGGTAACTAGGCATTCTAGTCCTCATTCCAGTGTGAAGAAAAGGAATAAAAATAGAAATAAGTAAACTTAAGCTAATGTTATTCCTACCTTGTTACTGTGACATATGACGTACCTACCGGTATTTCGTTTGTTTTTAAATTGGATTTTGACTAATGTTTCAAAGAGGTGTGAATTATTCATAAAAGGGTGATTTAATTACTCAAGATAATCGCCTTACTGTGTTATCATCGCGTGGCTTTATTTCACTTTCAACCTGATTTGATAACGTTAAATAAGGTTGTTTAATAAAAACGGAACGTTTTCCCTTAATAGCCCCACTCCATCGTTCATTAGGTAATTAAAATGTCACTAAGTTTTTGTAAGGGGGCGCACGACATCAAGCTTTATACAAATATCAACCCAGTTTTGTATAGTGCACACTGCTTATGATCAAGGCTTTGATTGAACAACAGCCAGTCGAACTACTATAAATAATCATAAATTGGTAATGGGCAGCAGGGTCGCCATGTAAGGGCTATACTGCGTCAGTGCTATAAGAGTGTTCGTCATGGAGCATCAACTCAAATGCTCCTATATTCTAAAAATAAACAATTATGTCAAAATGCTGAGGTATGCGGGGGTAGGAAACTTAATGCTGATTGGCTTTGCCAATGCCGCGCCATTTACGATTGGTCGCAACTAAGATGACGCGTTTGTGCCATTTCGTGCACATGTCTTGTATAAGACACTAGCTGTTGCCCGCGACTTCGTCCGCGTGGAAAACTTAACGTTACACATTCTTATGTATTACGTGCTACTAAATCCTAAAAGAAATCTATTAATCTGGTTATGCATTAAAAATATTAATATACATAAAAAAACATACTATCCAATTGAGAACCTCCTTTTTTGAAGTCGGGTTAAAATTAGCGTTCCGGCGGCGGTTTCGCCCGTTGGACCACAGTTTTTTAGGTTTCCGTAGCCAAATGGCCAAAAAACGGAACCCTTATGGATTCGTCATGTCTGTCTGTCTGTCTGTCCGTCCGTATATCACAGCCACTTTATTCCGAAACTATAAGAACTTACTATTGAAACTTGGTAAGTGGATGTATTCTGTGAACCGCATTAAGATTTTCACACAAAAATAGAAAAAAAAACATATATAGATATTGAGGTTTCTAATATCATTTTTTTCTAAACTGAATAGTTTGCGCGAGAGACACTTCCAAAGTGGTAAAATATGTGTCCCACCACCCTGTAAGAGAATGATAAAACTAAAAAAAATATATGATGTATATTGCCATGCAAACTTCCACCGAAAATTGGTTTGAAAGAGATCTAGTAAGTAGTTTTTTTAATACGTCATAAATCGTAAACCACAATACTATTATTAAAACATCGATCAAAGTTACAACGAACTACAATAACTTTTATATTATGTTACTTGCTGCTACGGAACCCTTCAAGGGCGAGTCCGACTCGCACTTGGCCGCTTTTTTTTTAAAATAAAGTTGACATTTACATTTATCATGAATTAAAAGATTATCATATAATCAATATTTTTTTTTATATTTTAATATTGTGCAAATTAGATGATATTTCCTTCCCCCCCCCCCTCCAATTTGTCATTTCCATACCCTTTCTAACTTTCCTTCTCCATCCCCTTCCCACAACGTTGAAAACCCTTTCCCCCACCCCTTCCCTCTCCCTACTCCTACCTCTCCCCCTTCCCTTAACCCACCCCTTCCTACGGCCTTTATTTACCACTGCCCCCTCATCTTTCCTCTCTTACCCTAATCCCTCTATTCTTTTCCATCCGACTTCCTTCCCCTCCTATTCCCTTCCTATGTTGCATATCCAATTAACTGTACAACAAAATGTCTGTCAAACTGCTGGACATGCCTTCCCCAATGAATGCCACAACGCCCTACAGATCTAGCCGCTTCCGGCCACCATCTTCAGGTCGTCCATACACCTGGCGGCAGGGCGTCCCACCCTGCGCGTGGGACGTCGCATCCCACTCTAGAACCCGTCTGCCCCAACGGCCGTTCGGTACTACGACAGATGTGACCTGCCATTTCAGCTTACTAATTCTTTCGGCTATGTCGGTCACCTTCGTTATTCATAGGATCTCCTCATTACGAATCATATCCCTCATAGAGACCCCGAGCATTGCCCTCTCTATAGCTCGCAGAGCCACTTGAATCTTGTGGATCAGGCCCACCATCAGTGTCCACGTCTCCGAGCTGTAATCATGACAGGCAGGACGCACTGATTAAAGATTTTTGTCTTTAAACATTGTGGAATAGGTGACGTAAAGACTTGACGCAGTTTTCCGAATACTGCCCACCCTAACTGGATTCTTCTGTCAGCTTTTGAAATTGATCCTACCCAACTATATTGTCTGTCCTAGGCAGACGTACTCCTGAACAGCTTCGATATTGACATTGTCGACGATCACCGGTCTAATACAGGGCCACTAATTATCGAATAGCGAACTTTTTGTATCGAGACTTGTGGAAATACCTGAAATACATCAGCTAAAATAAATCTATAAATGAGCTTTAAAACATCTCTGTCACTTTCTGTCAAGTTCTTGCATTGACCAGTAATGTTGAACTACACTTTCATACAAATGATATGAAATGAGAGGTCAACTTGTATATCAGCATCCTGACATTTTATTGAGATATGACTTATACCAGTATGAGGCCCGAACTCAAAGCTATTAAACAGTGAAAACGCCGTCAAATTCTGTTCAGCAGTTTCCAAGATTAGCCCGTACATACATACATACATACATACAGACAGATAAGAAATTTTTTAATTATATTTTTGGACTCTACTGGTCTTCAGTAACGTCCGGGCAGTGAAATTTTTTTTTTAACTTCAATGTACAGATTCGCTTTTCTTTTGTTTTTTCTACTCTTTTATTATATGTATAGATGTATAGATACCGATAAGTCTGATGTGTTGCCAAAATACATACGCATTACATGGCCTTATTTGTCAATGTCTGCACATAAATGCCATTGTTTAACTGCCTGATGCTGTTTTGCCTGTTATGCGCAAAAGTAATTGAGTGTTCAGTAACTTTCATAAAATATCTCGAAAACCGATTGATAGATACAGGGAAAATATGAATCATCAGTTAGAACTATAAATATCGGGGTGGGTAGAAGCCTGCCTACTACTGCAAGTTTTGTGCATTCGATGAATCTTTTTCAAAAACGCAAAATGTCAGCTATTTTTAACGTCAAACCATAGATTGCTATATTTTCTAAAAAAAAAACGTGGATGTCCGTGCAGTAGTCTTTAGAGTAGGCGGTGACCGCGCGTCATTTTTAGTGCTCGATCGCGCGGCCTATGACGTCATCAGAGGGGAGCTGCAGTGGCGTCATTTATTTTTTGACGAATCGATCTTTACTATGGTATAACTGTTACATTTCTAACTTTTAAACTTTAGTTACACGAAGCTCTAGATGTACACATTTTTCGTTACGTAACTTAACGTAAGTAAACGTAACGTAATGTAATAAAAAATATATAATTTAATGAACGTGTTAGGATGGTCAACTTACTAAAAGTGGTACTCTACTGGGGAGGCCTATGTCCAGCAATGGACGTATTTAAGCTGATGATGAACGTCTTAGCTTGTTAATTGTCCAAACAAATCCCAAATAATAACATGCATACCGGGATCAACTTCTATAAATTGTACAAAGTTGTCTGTTCCCAATGGGAATCAATCCCATGATCTCTAACGCTCGAATCCAGTGACCAAGCTATTAGACAAACGAGGTGTCACAATCACGTCAAAATGGAATCCAGCAGCAATGACCTTAGTGAAGCGTAGTAGCTGGCTAAATAACTTATTAAAAGAAACCAGTTGAATTTATTACTTAAACAAGAATGGGGCCCCTTTTCAAAGCCATTGTCTGAAGCGTCCTCAGTGAATGATCGGTACAAATATTTGAACAATTAAGAGGTTGGCTTATCAATCATTGTAGTTTGCTCGCTGATGGAATAAATGAATTTCCCTAATGAATATGGTCCATCGGCACTTTCGTTGTGAAGTAGATTCCGCCATTTTAAAAGATTCTTTAAAAGTAACTGATGCTCGCGACTTTGTCTGCTTGGAGTATATGGAACTTGTCAATTTGGAAAGAACATTAGAAATTCAAAACTCTTTTAGAAGTGGTTACTTCAGTTGATGAACCTTCATACAAAATTTAGTTTTTGAACAAAGCGGGTTTATACTGACAAACACACCCATGTAGCAATTTCAAGGACCAGATTATGCTGGACTGCTATTTCTTATTTTTAGAACATGACAGTCTTTACCTTTTTTGTCATCCTCTGAATTCTTATTTAGATAAAGCCTAAACTAGTCCTGTCCAGTGTAAGTTGATCAGGACTTTCATACAAACATTAGAGAATAAGAGGTCATCATTTTGGTATGTCCCCTGATATCGTTTAGATATAAAACATATACCAGCTTGTATTGAGAATCCTAAGCTATTAGACAATAAATACTTCGTCAGATTATGTCTAACAGTTACGAAGTTTAATTTGTACAAACATACATACGTACAGCTTGGGTACGAATTATATTTTTCTAATCAATTTTACTGAACTGTATTTTTACTGCTTTGGTAAGAATAATATGATTGATTATGTCAGGTTCTCTAAAAGAAAGATAACAAAGTATTTTTAAGAAATATTTACACTATTACTACGTACTTTCTGATAATACCAAGACATTAACGGAAAAACTGATTCTGAATCTGGCAAAAGTGAAAATTACTTAAATTAATATCTCCAACTGATCTCCATACCTGCAACCATTTAATTTTTTATGCAATTAACAATCTAATGAAATATCTCGTTTGCCTGTAATTAGACTGGACCTTTCAAACAGGAACACAGCAAATGTATGCATAGCTCTTTGGCGTTGGAAATACGCAAGGGGTTGTACTTACTTAGCCAACATTAGAGCTGTTGTGCCACCAGTGAAAGTAGGTTACGAAATGAACTCAATATAAATTATGCTCTGCTATTAAAAATAAATATATCGATCCATTTCAAGCGACCCAATTCCGGTAGAGCCGGTTTCGAATGGAAAAATAACAGCAAACTAATTGAAACACTCCTGGATAAACCCTTTTCGTTCGATTTTCAAGTTATCGGGGCCTAATTTAAATGGTTTGCTTCATCGAATGCTGCACTCGTTTGAAAAGTTTAAATTAATTGAGGTAGAGGAATAATGGAGTTTGCTATTTTATTTTTGATCTTTTTGTTAAAGCACAAGAAAAGGATCAGGGGTGTCCAAATGTTGCTGTTATTTTTAATAGCCGTGTCAGTTTCATAACGGTAGCAGCTTTGACATTGACATTTCGATGACATAAATTCATGCCATGCTCACTACATGGTCCCAGAGGGGTAGGCAGAGGTGATGTATCGCAACTTTGCGCGATCAAATGTCGCAAAGCGACCTTCTTCCGTCCGCTTTTAGCCTCGTGATACCACTTGGCGTGATGTTTGGTGAACAACATCGCTGCCTCTGTATTGAGACACTTTATTTCGATGACTTACTTACACGTCGTACCGGTAACGCTGCTGGCCGTCACCGGCCAGCTGCATTTAGGTCTGACCATACTTTTGTAGATGGTTATACCGCTATCTGTCGGTCGTCAGAGCCTTGTCCGTTCATCGGCAGGGTGTACCACGCCATAGGTTGACAGTTTGGAGTGGTTAGCAGGTTTTCCACTCCCTTACACCCTTTGTAGTATTTTACAATACGTGACATATATAATTATTAACATTTTTAACTTCGTTATTATCTTGTTCCATAGTTAGGTAGGTACCTACTCCTATTGCGGTGATGTTGAGAAAAAATATTCAATTGTTTTTTTTCTTAAATATAAACATATTTTCGATGTCTTTGTTTAATTCTTTTTCTCTGTTCAGTAATGCGGAAAAAATTATAGATGCAAATTTACCGCATTCCAGCATAACATTTGTCCAACAACATCATACTTAATGGTAAGAAGCATGTTCCTAGTAAATCGTTCGTTTTACTTGAATTGAAAACTTAAAACAGTGTCTACCTTACGACAGAACGAAAATTGAAATCGGTAAGCAAAAGAACTTAGCGATACGAAATAATGCCTTTATCAAAAAGTCGACGTTTGACTGAGATTGCGTGCGGACGGCTAGCGAGCCCGAATTTATAAGATTTAGTCGGAAAATAAATTAGCTGCGACGGAAAAGTTTTCCGTAAATAGGAGAAGGGAGACCGTTGAAGAGCTATTGACTTGCAAAAAGTAGATGCGGCAGTCATATATTCAAAATTTCAGTACCCCTTCAACGTTTCGAGATTACAAAAGTGTTTCAGTATCAATATTGACCTGAAGAAGGTGGCCGGAAGTGGATGCGGAAGGCGAATCAGCGGGTGTAATGGCGTTCATTTCGGAAACCTATATCCAGCAGCGGACGTCTAAAGGTTGATATGACGATGATTATGATTCTATGTTGAATGTTTTTACTGTTTTTGTATCGGGCCACTATAATAAATAGTCATATCTTATAAAATATTGACCGCCTCGTTGGCCTAGTGGCTTAATCATTGAACTACAGCGCCAGAAGTCGTGGGTTCGATTCCCACCGGGAACAGACAGACAGACAGAGTCCAATCCTTGTTTAATTTCCATAGCACAGGATAAAATCCTAGTTTAGAATTTAAAAAGTGTATATATGTATATGTATTGTATATGTCATGGTCGCCACAGGGGACGACATTCACTAAGCTTACTCTTACGACTGACTCATCGGTGTATGAGAACCTAGTAGCTATCCTAGTCAGGACGGGCTACCAAATTGAGTTTAACACCGTTTCAAAGTTAACACGTTTACTGGCTTCAATGGCAACTACAGGAAATTAAACTACATCATCAAGTAACGATTTTAAAAGGCAGACGATCCGTCAGCCTAAAGCCTGCGCACCGCACGCACATCCCACGAAGGCTCTCTCCACTATGCGCCTGCTCCAGTCCTACCCGACGTCCTGTCAGCACGTTCTCACGACGATCGCCGAACGAAGCCGAACGGCGCGCCGAACACGCACTGTGCCTCCAAATTAGCTCTTCTTTTATCATTTCGCTTACATATATGTAATAATTATTTATTTACAAGTTCCTGCAGTGCGGCATTAGCCAAGTTCTTTGGAGCGTTTGTATGAGATGGATTCTGGGCAAGTAACAGTTTACTAATAGGATCCCCTAGAAAATCCCCCGGAGGATCTGTCTGCCACTAGCAGACAACATCACAAAAATCACTGTAGCATGTAAAATAAGAACGCCAATGAAAACCATTAACCGCCTTCCCCACGATTGAGGTGGCGTTCATTGAGGAAGGCAGTAAAGGAAGGTAGTTCAGCAGCGGAAGTCTAAGGACTGATATGATGATGATGATATAAAAATAATAAAACCTTATCCAGCCTGAAACTGTCTTCTATCATCTACGACAATTGTCTCAGGGCCGAGTTTGTACGTCTTAATCGCCGCCAGCCAACTGATTACAACCCGAACATTTTCTTTGGCCCCTTAATGAGTTGCCTTTTGAACTTATGCTATATTAAAGAATTTCATAAAAAAAATTCGCTTGAATATTCAAAGGCTTATTGTTAGTTTATTGTTTAAGAAAATGTTTTGTTCCAGTTTATTTTAATAAAAACATTTTCTTGCTTTCTTTGTAAAAAAATCTTCTTTCGAACATAGCGTTACAGTAACTGCTAAGTGCATGTTTGACTATTCATTCTTAATCCGGTACTCTACAGTCTACGCTATCTTTTTGGCAAAGCCGTACAACCTACAAGCGTATGCACTAACCTCCTACCATGCAACAAGCGACTGCAACTTCTATCGTTGAGTAATAATTTGAGTGAGTATACATTGCTTGATTCTTGTGGCTTTTATAATTCGACGTATTTTACCAGCAGTCATTGTATTGGTTGTAATTTTATGGTTACATTATACAATTGCAGTCGCATGTTACGTAATAACGACCTGCCTCTTTTAAATTGCATGCAGTTAGCTACTCATTACTCGTGGGATATTTGCATTTGAAAATAACACAGATCTAGTTCCTCTGGGCTGTTAGTTTGGTTTTTAATTGTTAACTTACGTTGTTGAGTTTACTTTCAAGAAATAAACATGCATAAGGTAATCATCATAAGGATAAAAACTAGATTCTCTTTTTTTTTTTAATAAATCTGCTGGTCTACTGTGTAACGTATGAAACGTTAATATTTTAATAAGAGAAACAGCGAAGGGTCTAAATATTAAATAATACCTTATTTTAAAGTAAAATCCTTAAACATATTTTATAAAAAAAATCTAAATCCCCTTTACAAAAAATCAATAAACAGACAAACTTCAAACACAGTCTATATAGATAATTCCGGCCGATACTTTGTTGCAAACAAGTGCGGGTCGCTCGGACGCGGCCGCCGGCCATCGATTCATTCACTCACACGCAGCCTCAACTGCTAGGCGAATAATCATTGGATTGTTTCTGGATCTATAATCCTATTTATTTCTTATTTTTCCAACTATAACTTATTTTAAAAGTGAAATAACAGTGTCCCATACTTGGGTAAGTGTCACATTTGATTATAAACTTAGTTTTAGTGCCTTGTAGAAGTAAGTTCGTTAAGGTCACCTTGACTGGACATGCTTTGTGTTCCATCATACTTTATCCATTGCATTATCTACATTACGATTTACTTAATCTTCGCTTATTTAACCGCTTTGATTTGATTTTAATTGCTTAGATAATATTAAAACACTTTTGCATCAGAAAACAATAGTATTTTTTATGTACAATGAGGGTAGATATTTTCTATCTTCTATTTTAAACATTAATGCTAATTTTAATTTATTTTGCTGGCTGAGCTACAGCCTTTGCTAGGATTTCCATCGATTAAGTATTTCATTGTAAATCTCAGTTGGAACGGTTGTTTTCTGTATTAAGATATCTGACTATGACTAGTAATAATTATTAATTAGATGCTAGATAGCAGTAATGGTTTATAAGTAAATGCTTGCAAATCCATTGTAAATATGTAATTTATGCCAAAGAAAATAACCTTTTGCCGAATCGCTATATGCAGGCTTAGCTATACTACCGCCTTGCTGCGGGTTTGCTTGCCTAATTTTAAATTGTATTTAAATTCCTTGCACAGCGATCTGGCATAAGGTTTTCGATCATCTCGCCTCATAATTACTGTAACTGGACTGCCGTATACCTCATCTCATGATTGCTAAATTGTAAATACCCACCCCTAGCGTGATCGTCTTATCCTTGGCAGTCCAGGCCTAGATTGTTCACCTTCTAAAACCCACAATATTTAACAGGAACACCCTACGGGTTGCAGAGCTCGCACAGACACATTCTCCGTGAAGAAGGGCATGTGCAGTCCTCCCCTGGTTTACCTGATCGCCCTATACTTTTGACGACTCACCGGGTCATCACGGCGTGGCAGCTGATCATCGCGAGCAAGGGGCGTGCGGTATCTTGAAAGACAGCTCGACCAGTCTCCGATAGCCAGACCGACCTAGGCTTCAAACCTACGTACCCTACTTAGCCGGACAACTTAACTTAATAAACTGGAACCTTTTCATAATACCTAATCTAGTTGTCTTATTTTGTTCACCCTACCATCGTAGACGAGAGGTGACAACTGTCTAGGGTTGTTTTGGGTGTAGTAGTGTGAAGACAACAAAAAAGTCACAGTACAGTCAAATATGTTTTTATAGTCATGTAAATACGTGTCAAATTTACCATTAATTACTTTTTTAGTTTTATGCAGATCGTCAATTGCAGTCATCATAATATCTTTGTACCTACATGCTTACACACTTATATGCAAGGCAGAAGTGATTTAACTCTTTTTTTTATTCCTGATGGCTTACGTTTAACCTCAATCACACCTGGTAATGGTAAGTGACGATGAGGTCTAAGGTGGAGCGCGCTTACCCAGAAGATGCCTATTCATTCAATCTTCCAGTCATTGGACAAGCCCTTCCCAGTGGGTAGCATACAAGTACCTTTATGATAAGACATAGTATATATATAGTAATGCTCCTGTATTAGAGAAGGTACATACATAAATCTAATATTGAGCGTTGGCAGTCTGATGAAGGAATCTAAAAGTCTTGAGGTCTAGAAGGACAGGTACGGCTGCTAAATTAGTTGCACTGTTAGCACCATCTGGGGGCAACGTGCAGGGTTGCTGAGGTAACTCCTACAGATGTGGTGCATCATGAGCTCCGTGATTACATAATGATTTCTTCAGATGTGTGGATTTCCTCACGAAGTTTTCCTTCACAGTTTGAGAGTAGTCAGTAAATGTACGTAGGTTTCGATTTTTTTTATTGGAACATGGCATGACTGGGGATACCACGTCTTCACCGTGGAATTGCAGCTCTCAGATTGCCTTCATGAGGTCACGCCACGCCCGTCATAGGTTGTCATATTCTGTAGGTACTGTACTTTTAGATTGGCTTCGTGTTAGACCAGCCGCTTAGCTTACTCTTAGCTTGTAAGTTTATCTTACCTAGAATGAAACTAGCTATTTGATTTCCTTTTACTAATTTATGACAAGCTATACGACATATTTTCGAAAATTAGCGCCACATGTCACGCGTCATTCATAATTTAATCAAACCAGCTGTATTGGATTTCACAGGGGTTCAACCAAATTTACATACGTGCATGCCTAAAAACCTAATATTTAGACAATGTTTTATTAATCTTTAATTTACTTTATTAGCCCTTGCTCCCCTATCCACCCTTCGCCCAGGGGATTTGCACGAGAGAGCGAAAATTTAAATTTGAATGACCCCTCTGTTACCTATTGCAAGAGTCTAGAATATCGCACGTGTATTGGCTTTAGGGTTAGGTATCTATATTTTCTTTGTAACATATGACTCATATGATATAAAGACAATATAGAAATGATAAATAGAAAATGTAGTTATTCATAAGATATCAGTAACTAAGAAGAACTATTTTTCTGTTAAGCCACATAAATGCTGCGTTAGAGTGTAGTACTACTTATTATTCTGTGGTATAAGTATAGTAGTTTAGTACAGTGGTACCGCTGGAGTTGCAGTCATTAGACAATCTATGATATTTTTAGCCCAGCTAGATATAGTTTAAATACCGCCATTGTTCGTTCACTAGAACATAGTTTAGTACCTAGCGGACCGGACGAGCAGATGGAATCTTGTTTTCGGAGCAATTATTATTTTTTACTACCTACGTAACACACCTGATTTAGGTACAGTGGCGTGTTTGAAATTAATGAAATCCTAGCTAACTCAATTATATTTAAAGGAGACGGTATAACATTATTTTCGAATATAAAATGAGAGTGAATCATTCTAGGTATTTTAAGTAAAATTTAAAAAGAGGGGTATACGCTAAAAACTCTGCTGTGTTTAATAAAAAAATATAATTTCCCTCGGGGACTATACGCGGTTTATTAATTTGCAAAAGTAAAACATTAAACTTAGCTTAGAGCTTTTGTATTAAACACATAAAAAATATAATAGGGGATTGGTCTAGTCGCTGGATCGTCTACAAGTTAAATAATTTATTGCAATTAACGCGTAGGTACTACGACTTAAATTACAATATATTGTTATAACAAGTATAGTAGGTAGACTGAATAGGAGTAAAATATTTACCAATAACGAAAAAGTAGTTACAAAAGATTTTAATTCTGCTCGCTCTCTGCCCTAATTATGAGTGCTTAGATTGTCAAAGTAATACCCGATTGTAGCCAATGTAAATGATACAGGACAATGTATTTATAATGCCTAAATACAAAGATACGGAAGATAAACGAGCTCAAAATACTGTAAATACTTCATCACTCTTCCTTCCCACATTTATGTCAGTGATCAAAACAAATTTATTTATCAAAGCCCAACTCCAATTTGTGGCTTGTTCAAGGATATAAGGTTGCAAATGGTTTAATTGTAAGTTTGGGAGAGGTAAATATTTTTGTCACGTAGTTCAGTTGACACGGTTGGCCACCAGCAGACTTTGCACCTGTAGAATGCGCCGCGCCTATCTCGCCGAAAGATTCAAAAGCGTAGGTACCCCGTCTGACACTTTTTACGGTACCGACAAAAAAGCGACGACGTTATTTTAATTGACGCTGAGCTCCCATTAAAAAAGAACCTTTGCTGAGTGAATTATTCGAAGGCTGCTACTGGTATGGGAAATATTTGGAATGGACTCACCGTGGTGGTATGCAAATAATTCAATGTGACAGTTTGAATGGTTAGACCCAATGACCCAAGGTATGTGAATAGTTGACAGCGCTACCGAAATACAGTCTCAATTTTTTTATCGCTAAAGATATCCTTGGTTATACATTTAAACATTTAAATCTTATTCCTAAAGACAGCTCGGTTAACTGACTTACTTTGTATATTCTTATTTTTGCTTAGGGAAAACAAATTTAAAAGAAGACATACGTGATAATACTGTGTCTCTCAATATTTATACAATAGGTAATAAAAGATGAATAAACTTGACCACAGACGATGTACGAAAACATATTTATCATAAAAGCGATCACAATTCGAGTTTATTGAGCAGAATTAATAACCAGACATATTACTCAATATTAGATGAATAACTATTGCCGTAGAAGTTATACTGCAACAAATAAAAGAGAATTGTCGTTTTTATTATTATTCGACCCGGATATATCTGCGAGTCAAGCATACGGGCGAGTGGGTATAATCTCGTGGAGGTATTAAGAAAGTTATACGAATGTTAAGGACAGGGTAAACTAACTTCGGCCCTGATATTACGTCCACAAAAACTTTAACGGCAATGATAAGCTTTACGTGTTTGTATTAGTCATTCTTGATTCATTTGGTTTTATCATGAAAAGCTGCGTTCTGATATATGTACGAGTATCTTAGGTTTGTCGGGCAGGCTTTGTAGATGGAGAGAAAATCGTAAATGTTGTAGAAAATATATTATTTCATTATTCCAGAACAAACCAAATGCCTGACAATCCCAATGGCAGAAAGATACCATCCACGTAACCTCTCATGTCACTTTAGAAAATAGGTCTCATATCGAACTACATTCCGCCTAATACTATCATAGAAAATAACTGCAAAATAGTACTCCACAGGTTGATACCTGCTTACTAAGATGTTTTTTACTGCTTCCTGCCTAACTGCACTGTTTATGGAAAGTTGACTTTTGTGAGAACCCAGCATAATCCTAGGTAAATAGCCTATGTCCATATACAGAGTTCATTATATCGAACTAATGGTTAAAAAATATGTCCCAGTCAATGTACCGAAGAACAAAGATGTCACTTCGAACAAGATTGTGTTTTGATTGAAAAATTGTATTTACATAAAAATTAAATAAATGAACACCACATTGTTATTGAGTTAGAAGATAGTTTTACTTTACATGTCAGGTAACGTAGTTTCGTTATCATATTAAGTTTCTTAATATCGACTTAATTTTAAAATTTCTCTTTGAGGCCAGAGTAAATATATGGGAATGTTCAAAGTCAACATTTTGGATTTACCACGTTTTAATTAATTTATTGATGTCACTTTACTCAATTAGAAACAGTCAGTTTCGATATCAGCTCAAGGTTTTTTTGATATCTCTGACATTTATAGAATAATCCTGTGCACTGAAAAAAAAATAAGAGTTCCAGGAATAAGTTAATTTCATAAATATTTTTTTGTAGTTCCGAAGATCTCTTACAGCTAGAGTAAACTCATATCATAACCTTTCCCTCCGTATTATAATATTGGTAACTGTACTCATCTTAGGTTTATTTATTATCTATTTTAAATAGAAACTTATAATATACGGTGCATTGTACAGTTTCTAAAGTTGCAGAAAGTCACCGTCTCACGCACTGCGCGTTGTCTGTAGCAACTGAACCAGAAACTCCAACAGAAACTTTTAATAGTTTTTCTTTATTCAATCAACATATTTTCGCTCTTGGACACTTCTCTCGTTTGCCAACAATTTGTTTCGGGACTTTTTTCTTTCACTAGATGTTCACTAACTCACGACGCTCCTAACAAATTTGATCTCGAGGGTGCTTTAGAAAACTTTTGGTACTTGCTCTGATCTAGTCTAGACGGAGCATTTTATTATTGTTGACTCAGTTTTCATACCATTTGATTCACCTGTGATTTCTTTATTTATTTGTGCTTGCTGTTTGATCTTGACTTTGACTAATCTAAAATATAAGATTTAAAAAACTTTTTGAAGTTGTTATTATTTTTATTATTAGAAATATCGTAGCCATTATTCTTGTATTAATAATTTCTCAAAATAAATACGAAAGTTAATTTGTTACGCTTTCATGGCTCGACTATTCAACCGATTTCCAAGAAATTTGCATAAACATAGCTTGTAGACTAACTTTTACCATGGGAAAAAACGTTACCGCAAGAAACAAAATCTCATGCACTCAAAGCCGCGCGCAACAACTAGTCAAATATAAGCATAACAGATACGCCAATTTTCAACGTTAATTTTAAGCTCCACTTACATTCGTCACATCATCGTGAGTTGGTTAACGAGCGTGAAAGTGTTAAAGATTTTTCGAGAAAATATGTTGACATTATCGAAATTGGTGACATATTCAATGAAACTTCCGTTTTTTAATATTAATGAAGGAAGGTTTCGAAATTCGGAATTAGCAACGGCCATCTGCAAATAGAGAAATTTCAGCTCCTAAAATTTATACTCATTATTACGTTTTGTTTACTGGAATATGTGGTAATTATTTTACTCCACTCACCTGATAAGACCTTATATAATAATAATAAATAAAAGTAATTAAAACAGCCTTACATATTTCCAATAATTATTTTTTATATTAATGTTAGAGTTGTGTTTCCTGCCTAAAGAGCACTCCATTTCGGTATATTTTTAGCTATCGTTATTCGGTTTATTCCGGCAACTTTCACGGGATTATCTGTACTTACTTACTTAGGAAACATTAAAGCAAAACAGCAGGATACAAAAGACTCAATCAGACCAATCCCACACATAACTTATCTTTTAAGGCGTGATCTACATTATAAATCATACGTACCTACTCTATTAAATCTGGCTAACTCAATACAAATGGACAGTATCAACTTACTTTCTTTATAGTTAACTTACATTCAGCTGAATATGAAGACAAATTACCAGGTGAAATAGTGCAATCGGAATGGAAAGAAGTAAAAATCAGCGCCGGATCGCTATTGCGGGCTCGTGACTGAAATGCCGAATGTGTAATTTTAAGATTCCCCGAATGCTCGTACAGAGAGAGCAAAAGTCAGCGTCTAATAGCATTGCGAACATGTTACGGATGCCGAAGAGTAATCGAGCTTTACTATTTGTACAAAAAAGTGCTCTGGTTATTTGTGGTCGTGGTGATTAAGTTTTGTTCTTGGCGCCGATTCATTTTTCGACTTATTATCACTCTGCTTAAGGCTTCTATGGATTTATTATGATGACAAAGATGACACCTAGTCCTGAGAATTGATTAATTCTTTGCCTGGAATATCTGAAAATATTTACAGAATCTGTAGTAGCGATGTCACGGATACTATAGAGATGACTCTGTCTGACACTTGTTCTTCAAATGAAACATCTCTTTTGTGCATAAACTTACATACATGACATTACATAATGCTCACGCTCTGGTCTCAGAGGGGTAGGCAGATATGATGTATCGCCACTTTGCGCGATCCAATTTCGCAAAAACTTAAAAGCCTATTTCCTAGTGATACAAAATATACCATTAGTTCAATGTCAGTCAAAAATGTCGTTCAATTTACAAAATTAATATTTAAAATGATGAATGCTCTTGGTCCCCAACACGCCAACATCTGTTTGGTAACGCTAAGCAAATAGCGGAACAGATTGTCACGAAACTAACGAATTTCTCACAAAAAATCTAAGTTGGTAGGGAAAATGATTTATAATGTTATTTTGGATACATTCGTTGGATAGAATGTTTATTTAGAAGACGTGAGGTAGACGGTCGTCGGTGTCAAGTTTCTGAACTACCGTCGACGGTGCTACTGTGTTTGATTACGAAACACATTAGCAATCTTGTTTCTACAGTGAACACAGATTTGTATGTGTATTTAGTAATACAGTTCCTCAACTCTTTACATGACTTGGGCTAAAACTGTGCTTAACTTGTCTTAAAAGATTTTCATTACGCTCTTCATTTAGACTTAGTTTTTATAAACCTACTTCCTTTATTGTTTCACTTTTTCCTTGTAAAGTTTCTATTAGTAATCAAGTATTTAAAATATACATCTAGTAATATAGATGTTGCATACTGAATACGTACTATCTGACGTTTCTCTGTTTTCAGTTTGTGTACAATAGGTGTGATCGCAAGTTTATTCAAATTATAATAATAGTTTAAAGGTTAAAAACAAATTCAAAGGCTTTCATTAGTAGGTACCTACCAATGAAGATTAGATACGATACTACAATAAATTATTACTGTACTTATCTAGGTAATCTGTCTAATTATTATGGCGGTGTTACTACGTACAATGATGATGTTAATTAGTTTGCATGAGCTTATCTCTTTATTATAACTGCTGATAAAGTTATATTGTTCAACTTTCTCATTTTCCTTACTCTCAATAACTGATTATGTTACTTAAATAGACATGCAAGTAGTTGCTTAGGCATTGAATTGCATGTAATATTATAAGACATTCCTAAAATCGATTAACACAATAGTTACAAACTTATTTATTGTACAAATTAAATTAGAAACACAGTTACAATTCTTATTTATTGTTTTTTTTTTGATAGCAGTAGTAGGACTTTGATTTACAAAGGTACATACTACTATAAACAAATTACTGCACTGTACCCTACTAGATGTGAAAATAGCATGCTCATAGAAATTAATGTTTCACTATACAATTACTGTTCCCAGCTTAACCTTAAAATTATGTACAATATTGACCATATACTTAAATAAGTAACAGAAAATACCAAAGTCAAAAACGTTAATTGACAAGTAAGCTTTGTACCTGACGTAGGTAAATGTAATGTGTTAAGTGGTCGGTTTAATAAAGATTCCAAGACTTATTGTTCTACCTCAGATATCGATATATAGAAGATTTTAACGATATCCTCTAGACCGAACTTTGTCTTAAATGGGTTATCATACTGAGTTACATACACACATGCATACAAAATGCCCACGCCTTGGTCCCAGAGGGATAGGCAGAGACGATGTATCGCCACTTCGCGCAATCTAATATCGCAAAGTGTCTTTCCTTCGCCCGCTTTTCGCCCCAAAACTACTACTACTATACTGAGTTAATCAAGAAGAATATCATGACATCTGTGTTAATGTCGTAAGGACCATCCAGAATCCGCCCGACATGTTGTTCGCTTGACAGCTGTAGCTCCGCGCACGTGGCTGTCGATGTCACACGACAAATCGTCCGACACGTTAGACAAGTATCTGGTTACTTTCAACTAGTGCACACTGCTCTCTCTGATTGAGCTTGTTCAAATCGTACTGCTCGCTTCATCAAGAATTCTAATGGATTTGGACAGATTGTTTGGTTAGATATACTAGAACATACCACATATTTTACTTGCATATTTGATGCAGTTCTTATCTACGTTTGGTACAAAAGTACAAATTCAATAAGTAATATCATGGTTCTTTCTAAGGTAGAACGAACTTCTAACAGTGGTAGAACTTCTACCATTCCAAAATCATATTAACCATCTTTGATTGACCTTTATAAACTTTCTCCTCTTTCTCTATTTAATGGTGAAATGATTTATATTTTCTACCAGTCCTTGTTATTTAAAAATTCCACAAGTATAAAGAAATTTAACGAATAGTTAATTTACAGCGTATTTTGTCAGGGAAATTGCTGTATAAGAGACTGTTTATTAAGTTAATCACACTTTGCCCGTGCTTTATGGTTATTTCTCAGCATGGTATCTGGCTACTGAATGATTGAAATGACATGAAAGTGTAGTATAATGTCGTAAATTTTAAGTTAGACATTCAATAAGCAGGTACTGCAGTGATATATGAAAAGGTGAGCCATTTAGAAATTGTTTAAAAGTAAATCAAAGTGTAAACGATCAATTTGTTATAGTGAGCTTTTTTTGTCATAGTTTATATACCTTAGGTTTGTGGCTATCTGGATTCTTATATAATGTGATAATAATGATAAAAATATATATTTTTTTGTTCATCAAAATACCTAAGTATATAAACTTATAATTAGCCAGAAATATCTAGAGTTTGTTGAATATGATTTGTTCTTTTTATCTATTTAAACGTAAAAGTTGCATTAATATGTTTTTTAAATAGAAAATTAAGTTAAATATTCTATTCAATGACAAATTACTTAAATTTATTGAATCTTCCACTATTATAATTCTACAAAACCTAAACATTTAGTATAGGTTTAAATATTTTACAGAAATTTTAATGCTGTAGTAAAGGTAAAAAAATGAAAGCTTTTGACCTAAATAGTGTAGGTAAGCTAGCTAACCGTGAACTTTTTGGAGTTTTAACGAGTAACGCCAGTACACGTTGGTATTCAAACTTTCATTTTATAGTACTTTGTAACATATAATCCTTTAGTAAATTATTACCTGTATTTTCATATGAAAAGTAATGTAATGTGTATACTACAAAACAGTTATGACCAAAAACGAGCTTTACTCATTAGATGAATTTTCCAAACATAAGACATGACACTTTAAATTATATTTTAAACAGCCAAAATCGTACTCATAATTATTATATTTTTAATAATAAATTTATTTACATATTTTTGACATTTACATAAATTTTATGTATATATATTTCTAATTTGACTTGACTTTGACTAAATGAATGAAAGAATTTATTGTGGCACTCTTCCACGATAGTTTAGTAGGTACTAACTGTGACCTACCAATGTTATGTTTATACGGTACCAATGTTTAAATTGACGATTCTAAGTATACTATATGTATCTATAGAAAATTTTGATAAATAAAAATAAATAAATAAAAAAACTATATCAATTCTCTCGATCAGGGCGTCATAGATGTATGTATTCTTCTTTTTTTAATGTTTATTCGAAATCATTTTGAACTTACTTTCTAGTACTTAATAAGAAACATCTATATTATGTCTACCCTAATTATAATAATTTTGGACCTAAGAAAACCATTGCGATCGGTTTTCATGAAAACAGAGTGAGTAAATAATAATGACATTTGTAATGTAACTGTCAAATTTTACTCCTTTCAATTGATTTCAGTTCGATAAAAAAAATCTAAACGATGTCAATGACCTGTCTCATGAACAGAGTCCAGTACATTTTCTTTATCAATTTATCACTTAGAAGATATCGAAGCTAAATGCTCCTAGGGCTTTCACATTTGCATAATAAGGATTGAACGGAGATGACGCCGGTAGTCTTCAAGTATATAGTATTAAAGTAGAAATTTGCTTATCAGCTGACTGTAGCAATATTTAGAATTAGTTCGAAGGCAAGCGGCAGTTTCACTAAATTGCCCCTCTATATGCAGAAAGCGGCAGAGCCGATTTTCATTAACCGTTTAGAATCGGTCGTTTGACACAGGACGAGTCGCCACTGTAGTTGGATTGGTCACTTTCTCGATTAATTCAAACAGATCATTTCATTCGTTCAAATAAAGGGCTTCGTCATTGACTTGATTAACGTAGGTAGACATTTTTATCCCAACTTCCAATTTACAATGCTTAAAACACTAGATTACGTCAATGGACAAAATATTTTCCATAAAAAATTGGTCCCACTTTTGTTATATACCTTTAATTTATGCTTATGTATGACACAAGATTAAAATCCGAGTGAAATACTGAAACTAGATTTAGGTACTTAAAGCTAAAGTGATTGTTGATTTATTTTGTTATATTTTTATTTAATTTATTTATTGATCAAGAAAACTTAAAAATTACATATTTCCGGTGCAACAAAAATTAGACTTGGTTTGAAACATATGTAGACTAATGTTATATTAAGTCTATTGAAGAAATAATTATAATATTATTAAACACATTTGACGTGTGTCGTCGATATGCTATGCATGCAGTTACATAAGATAATTTGTTATACGTCTAGACATTAGATTAGTCAGCCTCTAAAACTTAGGTAAACAATAAATTGTCTCGTGTAACTTCTAAACTCAAGGATTTAATTAGGAAAGTGCGCTTTGGGTTTGGACAGCCACCGGCCAGTTAGGAGCACTTGACCAACCCTTTAACTTTAAACTGCGTTTAAGCAAATTATCCATGCAAAATTCCTTTGCCTTTACTGGCGAAGTGTTTAGAGTGACAGTAAACCGATGTTTAAGCAAGCCATTCCTATGTATTGCAGTGTTGTTGCATATTAATTTTACTAGAGTCTCTGTCTGATCGTTTCAGTTTACGGACATTGGTTTTAATTTCATTCCGAATGAACGAGTTTCAATGTTTTCATTTTGCAAATATTTTGGTTTTGTAAATAAAACTAAGTACTAAGCAGATTTATTGGATTATTATATAATTAGAATCAGAAAGAATTTCTATAGGAATCTGACATGACTCGAAAAACTCATAAATAATGTTGCAAATTAAAAATTAAAAAAAAACTAAGTAATAAGAAAAAATAATAATACGTAACTATAAAAAATCTGTGTCAGCTGGTGGATGATGGCACATGTGAACAATAACAATATACTCTAAAATGTCCCATAGATTAGATTTCAATGGCAAAAGCGTGCACACTTATCGAGTAAAAAGTATTATCATTCTCCATCCCGTGCCAACCAGATCATTTAAAAAATAGGGCCACTCAAAAGGGATAATAAAACCCATGAAATCAAAACATGAACGGGTTTTATATTTCGTGCACATGAATAAGCTTCGAGTGCTTATGGCACACCTTTCGATACTAATTTCGCTGTTAACACAATACCAGACCCTAAATCATGAATGAACATGAGGGTACATTAGGCATCTATGTTACTGAAGGGGTGACAGAATGACCCGGCAAATATATTTAAATGCCCCTTTGGTAGAGGTACCTAATAGCAGCATAGGAGATCCAAATAACGGATTGATCAAAGTTGTTCCCTTTCTTTTGTCGAGTGCAAAATCGACATACGAAGTAACCCTGACAAGCTATAATAATATAATAGTTCGCTTTTAGGATAATCTCAAGAAAAAGGAATGAATAAACTGTGAAGCTACGATTAGGAGCTGAGTATTAATAATTTTGGTAAAAAATTACGAAGAAATAACTGCATACATTTTATGGTAAAAATATCAGTCCTAAAAACATCATAACAGATGCCCAATACGAGCCTTGCTCTTAACCACATGGATAACATGTACATGTTGCGATGGAATTATACCAGCATAATTCCATCGCAAAAAAATCCTAGCATAAGGAGACCACCAACAACACTCCTAAATCAGCTAAATCCCTAGTTAATCCCCAGCATTGTATATTATGATCGTTGGACTTAAGTTTTACATATCACTAATACAGAACATGTGGCGAGGGTGTGAGGATGTCACGATTAGATAGTCCATAAAAGTATGTGGATTTCGAGGTTTTTGGTTGACGTTTTTATTCGATTTTAATAAGAGGAATATAACTACTAATAATATACGTGGCGTGTAGCATAAAGTGGAGGGTAGAGGACCGGATGTGGTGACGTTCATTGGGGAAGGCCTATGTCCAGCAGTAGACGTCTAAAGGTCAATATGATGATGAACATAATACGAACAAGAACACATTCAAAATTATTAATCAAGACAATCAGTATCGGAACACAGTATTCATATTACGTACAATAAGTTATAAAATAAATATGAATATTAATAATTAAACATAAATATGTAATTATATTAAATACATCCAACGAAGGCATTAGCAGTTTGGCTTTGTATATTAAAAACGTTTTCTGCTGTGGCTTATAACCATTTTCATCCCATTTTCTTCTTTTTCTCTAAAGTCTGCAAACTGCTGAAATCCACGACAGCAAATCCGCTGGCAAAAACTTGTATTTAAAGTAAAGGTTGGTATTACCGAAATAAGAGGTCTTGTTATAATTAATATACATTTTACTGGTTATTCACTACAGCAAAACAGTCGTATATTAGACTTTTTGTACGAAACTAAGCTTAGGGTGATGGTACACAAATAAAAAGTTACAAATTGACGTTTCCGCCGGTCCCTTGGCCCCGAGCAGTGGGATGAAGAGTGACTTATAACTTGGGACAAATTATTATTATTACCAGTGATATATAGTTCGACTTCTTCTTTTTCTTCGCACGAAATTGGTTTAGTTCGTAACAGCACACATTCTGTCTTAAGCTTTTAGTCTATTGAGTGTCATATTTTTAAAACTAGGTTTTAATGCAGTATTTGGACCATTTAATTTTGAAATGTAATAAATATATTGTATTAACTTATATATTTTAATTGTAATGTAGCGTTTATATTACACTCATTATTAAATTCAATTAAGATGTAATAACCAGGAGTATTCACCAGATAACAACATATTTCAACATACTGTATTATGATTACACAGGTCGAATCATACAAACAATACATGAGCATATCTAGCTACCGTTAGCCTGCGGTTCTCCCAGTATTTTTAATAACAATTCCCAAGTTAATAACAAAGTAAACAGTGGTGGGTCCTCTGTAAACACCAGCATCCAAGCAATAGGACCGTGCAAAATTGGCCACAGATATAATGACTGGTTAGACAGTGCAGTTAAAACGGCTGTGGTAACAAAGTCAGCTAGTGCCTAAGGTGAGGATATTATGAAAGTCTGTGTTACTTTCTAGAATATCATGATATTAGGAAGACAGTGAAAAATCCAATTAAGTCGGTGTTAGTAAAACTAACAATAAGAAAGAAATTCAATGATAAAGGAGTCATATTGTTTATTCAGCAGTTGTAATTGGACTATTGTCTTGTTATTTTCTAAATTACTTCGATGACTCGTCTGACGATGACTTACGTCTTGGTCTTTAATATTAATATACTGCTGCTTTGTTAAAAACGGTTAATTAGCTACTGCAAAATATAAAAACCCTAGTTACACGTACATAATCAAATTACATTACCAGCGCTGGTGAGGAAAAATAATTCCTGCTACATAACCAGGTTAGCATAGCCCAATGTATGCATTTTTTCTATCATCTCACTAATAGTTTAAATGAGATTTCAATTTAATAACGTTGAAATAAAAATAAATTCAGCCAAATTTTTGCACCAAAAATAACTTCCTGTCCAATACGGTTTCACTAATCTACTTTTGAACTTAAACCGCTCGGTTCACAGAGCTTAACTACTCTATTTCATCTACTTTGATTCAAAATCAGCTACATTTTTCCCTTTTCCAAACTCTACATGGTCTATTCTTGCGTATCTCTAGCAATTATAAAAAAACGTAGCAAATTACATAAACTCGTATTGTTTGAGCAAACCCTTTTCAAAGTGTACTTTTGAAATTTATGCACCCCTAGTACGATTGCGCAGCAGCATCTATAATAAGTGTAGGTTACATGCCCCATTTGAAAGCTTCCTGTTGATTTTGAACATAAAAGATATTAATCTACCGCATTGGTGTAAAATAACCGTATTTTTCTTTTGTGTTTGTGATTCAAAGCTCACCCTTCTATAGGCGGGTGCTCTTTCAGATTTTGTGCTCCTGGTTTTGCTACTGGCGTTTGCGGTTATGTTATAATAATGATGGGCACATCGGTATTATAACATTTTTTGACATCACATTTAATAAGGATTTTGTTTAAAATATCATTTCTTCCAAAATTATTCCCACTCCCACTCCAATTCCTACTCGCAACTTCAAATGTAATCAAAACTCATCGCAATCTGAATACTACGGAAATACTATTATGTGCATTATATTGCATACTAACCTTACCTGCTAATGTATTTGAAAACTAAAACTTTTGATTGAGTTAGCCGATTGCGATGAAATAAAGACTAAATGTTAAGTTAAGTTAAGCCCCATGTATTTTGTGAAAAGTCCAATAAAATCCGTTCAGTAGTTTTTAAGTGATGCGTGCACAAACTCACAGACAAACAGACAAAAATTCCAAAAATGATTGAAATGTGTTCTATTACTTATCCTTAGACCCCTCAATTTTTTTTTTGCAAATATCTTCAATGTACAGACACGCGATGTTTACGATTTTATTTATTAGATGTTCTTGTCAGTCTGTTGTCCATACAATATAAGTAATAATAATTTCGGGTTAGACAAATTTACTGTCTGCTAAGTAAAGGCTACTTATTTTGTTTCTTTGATTTCCTAACTAAAACCCACTTTTTACTAGCGCAGGTTATATAATAACAGCTATTAAATATATTTTTTATAATGTTCTTTAAAGTATTCATTTGTTCTTCTGAAGCTTTCAAGCTCCTTTACTATATTATATCGTCTCATTGTATATTATTGGTAGTTAAAGGTGAACACTGTCATATATTTTCTTTTAGAGATGTGTTAATATTTAACTAAAACATAAGACAAACGCTGGTTCTCTAAAACACAATACATTATTGTACCTTGTCTCAGCATAATGTACAAATCCGTTGCACAAACACTAACTGCAAGCACTTAGCAAATGCAACAGGAATAACAACACGTTAGCCGATTATTACGTGTGAAACACTCGCATAGAATTATGAGCATCTTAAACCGGCTCCAGAAATGCTCATCGTGTGTCTATCGACACTCTGCGTGTGCTCAGAAAGTACGGAGAGCACTTTTGCGTAAATTCATTAATCGACAATCGTTACGTTAATCTCACTTATTGCTCATAATGGCGAAGCATTTTTGTCCATTTTAGAAAACAACTCGACCGACTGAACTTACATTTAAAACATTTTTTTAATATATTAACTGTATTTAATATAGTAAGTAGTAAACCTAACCTTGCACATTGTGTACACAGTTTGTTATTATATTTATTTTCGTTGCTATAATGCAAACCGCTGATATTTGCATCATTTTACATCTTTTCCCATGTATCTATCTGCCTTGTAATTTATTGTCAGAACCCATTTCGCCGCTATCGTTATCTTTAGCTCATTCGATGTTTACAATTATATTTTCTTAACTTCATGAGTTAAAATCAATTCATAATCATTCTTCAAGATGTCAGTCAAACAATCCTCTTTCACTTTATCTGCGCCCAAACCGAAACAGCTAAGTGCGGTATAAGTAATTATTAGACAATAACGTTCCCGGGATCTCTGTTCCGAGAGATGCTTCCTGTCTGAAGCTCCTTTGGGAGAGCTCTACTGTTCCAATGTGTTCATTACAAGTGGATTTGCTGAAGAGAGACGTAGTGTCACTACCGGAAGATAATAATACTGTATTACTTTTTGAACGGAGGATATGTGTCAGCTATCTACTAATGAAACTTAAGATTTTTAGACTCTAATTACTGCATTTTATCATTTGGAAGAATGTTATTCGTTGTTTCCTAGGGTTTAAAATTTTTACATATCATATTTTATAAATCACTGTTGTTTTCAATTTGATTTCTTAGTTTTGCATAAATGCTGAGTAGCTTCGGTTATGTATACTAATTTTCTTTAAAGTAGATACTATAAACATAATTATGTTTCCAGTCTCCATGTTACTATGAGAATAATGACGTAACCTTGCAACGTAGAATGACAATACACCCTTGAATATCCATAATAATAAACGCGATTCATTAGCCATCATCATCATCAGGTTATGTTTGTCTCCACTGCAAAAGTACAACCCTCTCTCATCTGCCGGAGACAGACGGAGGATTTGGCCTACACTCCCCGCACTATATGCTCATAAAATCAGTTCTTGGAACTTTGCAGAGACAAAATAGTTTAAGAAACAGATGAGCTTCGACTTATCCGGAACAAGCACTTGAAAGGTGCAGATATTGACACTAGCCTTAACTTTAAAATTAAGCCATAAATTTTACGTAATATTAATGTCTCAGATAAGTGCTTTACCTGAAAAAAGGTGACCGGAACAACGTGTAAAAGCCCTTGGGACTTTATTACGGCATGTGCTGGCTTTAACTTATCTGCACGTGTAACTTTTGGTGAGCTCATAAATATGTTAACCTTTAACTTCTATTTTAATTTTTTTTTACATTGATTATTTAACAATGACTTATTTTTGATTTTGTATTCAGAAGTTTTAGTAGCATTAGAATATCTCATCTTCCTGTAGTTGTTATATAGTTACATAATCGTCTAGTAGCGTATGACCCGTAATTCGTTGACGTTAAAATGTACTATTCTGTTTATATGTACCCACATACATGTTAAAAATCCTATCTTTGTTTTGTTATCGTCTACGTCATTTAAAATTTCACATATATAGAAATTTTAAATGTCTAGATCTAGCGATTTGTCTGTGCCGTATTATATTAGTTAGACCGTCATTCAGGGTATCTTTTATATATTGTAGATATAAAGAAAAAAAATATTCTGTAGGAAATATAAATTGTGATTGAAAAGCAAAATTATTAACACCTAGTTTCCTTCACTATACGAATGCTTTTGAAAGAACAATAATTTTTAAGCAGTGGGAAACAACGCATCAAAACAGACAAGGTTGTAGCAACTAACTGTATAAAATGTATTCAAAACTAGATTTCTCAGCAGAGAAAGCATAACAAAATTATGCAGCCCTGGTGAAACAACAAAGCCGACCGAACCGCACGGACCTCAGTTCGGGGTAACCCTTATTACAAAGTTACATTAACTGCCTCTATGCAGAAACATTGTCTGTAATACATACAGTTGTTATATCTCCTGTCAAAGTTTCTGTTGCCTAGTTTCATGTATATATTTACTAGTCTTATAATCTGAACCGTCGAATATTGTTTCTTTCCGACATATTGTTTTACTCGTATTATTCCAAAGTTTTCTCTTAGACGTCTAAAAATAGTATTATCTTTTATTTATACTCTTATTTGCTTTAATATTGATTTCATGACTAAATAGTTTCGCTTGTTGCAGTTCTACAGCTGCATATTAAACAAACACAGTCTTAAGTAGGTACTTACCAACCATATAGAAACTTTTATTGATCCTTTTATCAACTTACTAGCAGAATTCCGTTTTCCACAAAAAATTGTTCCATCTTAGTTTTTATTTAATTCTATTGACGTTTAAATTTTACTTGATTTAACAACTTTTGAAATTAATTGAATGAACACGTAAACCTATTCATTTTGGAATTCGTGTTTTTTAAGTTAAAAAAACATAAGAATACATGCTTGAGACATCGCTCAAGGGTTATAATGTTACAATAAAGTCTTACGCTTCAGGGCTAAAACAACAACGAACTATCAAAGAAAAGGAATTTGCACAAACACAAAGTTGCTTCTTATGTTAATCCTCGAATAAGGAATTGTCCCGATTGGTTCGTGTCGACACGATTTAGTCACATACTCCGCGACTTGAGGAGAACTTCCAACCCCCGTTCGCCTAGAACAGTTAAGGGTAGATGAGGGGATGAGGGTTCACTATCACAGATCAGTTTATACTGGTCATGTACCTCACGTTAATACAGGCCCCAGGCGAATACTGTAAGTACCCGTGTATCTGCAAATAACGTTGAAGTATTCCATTATATTGGATCCTTGCCTAGGGCGGGGGTCCGTCCGGTCGGTTGTAATAAACAAGACAATATTCAAGCCGATATAGACGGATGCTTGTGTTTGTTCAGTCAGCTTTTCAGAATTGTATCTATTATGATTACTATTATTAGACTTGTTTGAGGTGTTAGTTTGTTTTAATAAGTAGGTATATTTGCCTATTTAATGTTATTGATGATGTATAAAGAAGATTTTCTGAATTTGACGACAAACCTTATGGAGAATGTTAGCCATCAAAATTTAAGTACCCACTCTTTTTATGTCCTGGATATTGGTAGACAATGACATCCAAAACAAGATTAGCTAGCTCGGCAATGGAGTTAGGAGGTTTTCTAAAATTCCATAACAATAATTAATTTTGTATATTCAGTTATAGAATACTCAGACGACAATTTCTGCTCACCATTTTGATATAAATATTTTGACCATATTCTAGTTCTATTCCGTGTGCATAATCAAATTGTCACTCACGCTGTCAAAACAACGAGAAAAGTAAGTTCTTAAAATTCCCTGAGGCAATCGAATAAAAATCATTACCCGCAAACAAAATTGTTGTAAAAATACCGTAAATGACACGCGTGTACAATGTAGATAATAAAGTTGAAGAAAAGTACTTAGTGTTAAATACATGCGTGCTCGTTCACATCAAAAGTTGAGAGAAGCGGTCCTGCAATAAAGACGTATGCCGCCGGCTAAAGCAACTTGGCCATTTTGGGTTTACTTTACATTGCATAAGCGGACAGATTTACCGAAATTAAAATTCGAAAAAGTTAATTATTTAAATGATTTCTAAAACAAGCTTTTGATTAAAATAAATAAGGATTGCACGTAAGAACTTATCACCAACTTAAGTAATGATGATAGTCTTTTCGCAGAATGCATCATCATGATCATCCTTGAGACTGCTGGACATAGGCCTTCCCCAATAAACGCAACCACACTAGGTCCTCCGCCGTCCTATTTTAACGTACATGTAATGAATAGAATTATGATGTTTCCGCTAATCGCTACTCGTAAGCACCATGTTAAGAGGTTAATAAGCTTCGTATCCCATCTTGCAACTTTATTATTTCCTTTAGCTTTCGTAATCATTACTCGAATAATATCTTGATACTTGTAGTAACGGTACCTGTTCATTTGTATAATGTTAATTGAAATAATGACACGTAGCTAAAGTATTATAATGTTTAATCACTCAATTATACATATATCTTTGTATTTGTATTGTATTTATTTATTTATTCTCTATGTACATAAAGTACACTTGCACATCTTTGTAACAAATGTTAAATGTAATATATTATTAATGTTAATAAAATTAATAAAAGTGTATTCGCAAACATACTGCTCACTAATTAGGAAATTATGATTAATTCCTTGTAGAATTTATATTCAGACCAATATCTAAATAAACTGTCTACCATATCACAGTTACAGTTAATACGTTAAACTCAAACTAACATTGTTTCTTGCAATTACAGTCATTATGAAAAAGTGTTGGGAATAGTAACTTATTAAAACTCATGTGATAGCTTTTCACAAAATGTATATGACAATTTAGTATTTTTTAAATATTCTTAGAGTCTCAACAAAAATACAAACCCTTACTGAATTTATATCAAAACAAACTATCCTCTATTGTTCATCTAGTATGTAGGTAGCTGTGAATCTCTACGGATATTCCTCTTCTCATATCGTATTCATTAGATTTCATTTGTCAGCGCCCGTTTCTTTGATGAATTATTCACAGCACACGCAATTTGTTTATGCTGGTCATACCCGAACTATTTCTGGAAAAGTTGGACAAGGATTTATAAGTGTGATTACTCTCAGGTTAAGTTGCTCACTTGGATATTTTAGAAGAATTTGTTTTGCAAAAGATTTTGTTTTATCGCCTACAATAAAATTTAGTTTTTTGAAATTCTAAGTTAGGCTAGATAGGTACGTTATAAATAATTCATTGCCATCGTTTATTTTTGAATATAATTTGTAGCTCATAATTTCAATACTTACTGAAACAGCGTTCAACTGTCAAACTTATTGTTTTCTAAATAAATGTGCTGATCTTTTCCATATTTTCACGTATTTCAACTAGTTCAGTCAATATTTAAATTACCTCATTATTATTTAGATTTATCAAGCTTTTCACAAAAAGCTAACTCTTAAGATAGTAAAAACAGAGAATGCTAAATATTTTGGTAAAACGTTGGAAAGTTCACACTTCCATATAAAACACACAAAAATCAGTTAGGAAGCAACCATTTTATTCATACGGATCTCATATTTTCATCACAATAAAACAACATTGTGGGTCAAAGGCTCTTTGTTGTGAACAAATAGGGTTATCCAACGGGTTTACTCTGAAACTTTTCAATAATCATTGACAAAATCCTTCATCGGACCTTGTTATCTTTTTGTTTTCGATCTGAGAAATCCTCGGAAATTTCTTTCCTGTGTTCTTTTCTATTTTGTAACAAAATATTTCCTGATCCCTGTGATGGGCAGCTGTTGTATGACTTTTCGCATTTGCATAAAACGTTTTTTTTATACAAAATGAGTGTCATCGAGTTTATCAGGTATGATAAACAAAAAGAAACTGTAAAGTATTCTGTGGACGATATATAGATTTTGGAATTTGTGCAAGTAGAAATATTTACAATTAGGCCCATAAAATGAAGTTAATAGCCTACTTAATTATGTCAATTATAGAAAATTTGTCTTATAAACTAGAAAAGAGGTGCTTACATTTAACGGTTAAATATTTTAGGGTAAATTAAGAATTAACGTCTGACTGCTCATATATTTCTTGTTCCCATTACTCTTATGATTTTACCCTGAAGATTTTCAGAAAATATCCCAAACGGGGAGTTGCAATCCTTTTGGATATGAAAACGTATATTGAACTCAATAACGTATCAAAGGACTCGCCTATGTCGTAGTACTCACGTGTTTCGGCCTATCCCGTTTTATCCGCGGGATATTTTGTACTGATACGATGTTTTCGGGGATTTGGAGTTTGCTTTAGTATCTAGGTTTCAATTTTAGATAAAAAATTATCGAAATCTACCTAGTATTTACTATAAACACTGTCTGGGTGGATATGGAGATCAGGAAGGCAGAGAACCAGATGTAGTCGTGCTCATTAGGAAAGCATAGGTTTAAGCATAAGTACGTCATCTGGCTCATGATGATGATGACCTAGTATGTGAAGTAAACTAATTTAAAAATTGCCAGCGCTACTACACGGCACAAGACAGGGAGACATAGCAAATTCAGGAGGAGGTCTTTACCTGATCAACAGTTTTTATAACAATAATTCATTTTGGATGACAATATAAAGTAATTCATATCATGTTTTCGAATTAATTGACTTTTATCAGAAGCTAAATATTCATAATTATTATTTTTCTATACTACGCAATGAATGAAAATAATATTTTTTTAAACTGACTTTTCATTATTGGAAAAGGATAGATCAGCAAAAAGCTTTTTTTAACAATAAATTGTTTTATAAAATAGAAAAATGCTAAAGAAGTGTTTAATATTTTTCTGTTAATTTGTTATTTGTCTGCGTTTGTCAACTTTTTCTCCGACTTTCAGACGGTTTTATAACTTCTAAGAAACTCTTTGATGCAACTTAGATTGATTTAGAAATGAGAACATAATTGACTCAAAAGGTTTTATCATTATAGTTCAAGCGTCCAATGCAACAAATAACTTTAGTAGCCACCGTGCCAGTTGGCACTACAGTAAACTTTGTAAGCTCACAATTATTAAACATCGGACGCCGTTCCGGTATTTAAAACCGGTCAATTATATAAATTTCGAAATTCGAATGTCATAAAACTGAGCGTGGTAATAATGAACAGGCGGCGCGCGTGCAGTAAACTTGTCGCAGTTAATATCGAGTACGGGACTTATTGGACATTTAGCTATTTGGCCGCATGGACCCGTCCACTAAATAAAGCCCATATACATACTGACCATTTCATCGGTCTCGAATGTAAATTTAATTTACAATCGCAGTAGGTTCCAAACGAAAGTTATATCAATAAACAACGTTTTAAAATTGTTCCACCGGTTATATCTGAAACTTACTTCATTTAAATATAGTATATTATATTGTAAAACTTTTTATTTTTGAATATAATTATGAGTAAGCAATATATTGCCGGATAATTTAAACTCTAATAGGTAGATAATTATCAAAATTCGATAAAATAATGTAGCATAATTCTATTTAGTACAAAATTATATGAACGCCGTTTATGGAAATGTCGCCGAGCCTAATGTATCTTCATGAAACTAGAGAGTACCTATGATAGTGTTAATATCCCGGGAAGCAAGACTTATTGGTCGTTTGCCGTTTCCAGGAAATAAATGGCATAGCCGCGTTGCGCAGCGCCGCATAGCGTTGTTGATCAGGATTTAGATATACTAGTAGTTTATGTAAACTTTGTCCATTATAATCTTTATCATATAGATTTTTCTAACATGGACATAAGTAATACACTTTAGTTTTATTTTGAAATACGAAATGTTTTCAAATTATTACCAGTTCCAGAAACGATTCAGTGTGAATACAAATAAATATTTCATACACATAGTAACTCTTTTCTAATCCCAAACTCAAAAGGTTCCTGTTGTTATTTCGGCTCCCTGCTCGCTGAGGAACCGCACTGTAACGTGTTCATGGACGGCATAGGACGGCTGATGACGGAATGCAAGGGAATGCCTGTTTCATCTATAGCATAAATGTTATGCAATGGAATAATAATCTGTAATGTTGCAATATTTTAAATAAATAAATTCTAAATGTCTTCTCCTGTATTGTGGAATATAAACAAGGATAGGAGGATTTACAAATAATAACATCCAGACTGGGACCAACTTGTACAGTTGTACAAAGTTGTCTGTCCCTGGTAGTGAAGACAAAATATGCTCATTATTTTACAATTTTGATATCTAATTGATAATATAAATAAAGCAATATAAGAGCTGATGTGTGACATTCTTAGATTGGTTGAACACGAAATTACAGTAAGGCTTAATTTTAACTCATTTCATCTAATTAAGTCCTGTTTAACTTCTAACTTGTATGTATAAAGGTAATTTATGTTTAACTAATAGGAGTGGAATATCTAAGATTTTGTCCTGATCTTATCTTGTCTTCTTAGGGGGTCAGGAAAACCCCCTTCAGTATCTTTTATGCCATGCTCCCAACCAATCAACCACCAACCCCAAGTTTGGCGAACTTCACATACTTCTAAAGCGGGTTAGTCTAGTTGGACTAACCTGCCTTAGGCGCTGCGCAGACGACAAATAATTTGTCAGCAGACATTTTGTCCGCGGTGATGGAACGTATGGAAATCTATGCAGTAATTTTCCATAGGTTCCATCACCGCGGTAAAAATGTCCGCGGACAAATTGTCTGTCGTCTGCGCAGCGCCTTAGAATGTTTCCTATGGCACATGCAGGTTTCCTTACGATCCTTTACTGAAAAACCTGTGGTATTATAAATAAACCGCACTTAACCTTGGAGTCATCTTTAACAAAATTATGCGGACAGGTCACAAAGTTATAATTATAGCATTTCACAGATTTCACCAGCCAGTGCACTTAGGATTCGATAAAGTCATGATGGTCACTACTTATCATGTGATTGACTTTATCACTCGCTCTTGTCCATTAAATATTGGTAATGATAAATTTAGTCAGTGACTACAAATTCTAATAATGTTATTTTAAAACGTGAAAGTGACCAACTCCATCCGTTTCTATAGAATATTGAATAAGTTTTAATTAAAAAGCCGCTGAAGTTCGGACATAATTACCTGGATTATCCCGCGGAGCCCCATAGTACCGTAGACTGATTCAACCCGATTACTATAATTTACTTTTTTTTTTAAAGACTTTTTTTAATTTTACCGTAGCACTGCTTTATTAGTGCGATTAATAATGAATGATATCCCAGAATCGACGTAATTAGTTTGCCAGGAGAAAAAAATATATTTGTAAGCTTTATAGCACACAGAAGGCATTCTCTATCAGTCAACTTTTGGGAGACCTGGCAGAGATTGTGGTAGGAAGATGCAAGGTTTGCAATATGTCAAAATTTTTATTTGCATTTTAGTAAATTAGAATAATGTTTATTAACTAACCTATTTTAACCTAATTTATTATAAATAGATTAATAACGTCCTCTTTTAGCTGTTGTTTTTCATCCTTATCGGTCAGTCGTCGTCCACTGCTGGACATAGACCTTCCCCAATGAACGCCACCACTCCTCTACCCTCCGCATCCAACCGCTTCCGGCCACCTTCTTCAGGTCGTCATTCCATCTTTGTTGTTTGCATCATAATAATTGTATTATCATGATTTCAGTCAAAAAGCTTCAGCCAGCGCGGGGAGTGTAGGCCAAATCCTCCGTCTGTCTTCGGCAGATGAGAGAGGGTTGTGCTCCTGCAGTGGAGACAAAAATAACCTGATGATAATGATGATGATGAAGTTTCAAACCCCATAACAGTAATTAAGTAATTATTAAGATACTCATTGCGAAGCTGCTGATTATATGGGTAGGTTCACGTGTGATTAACTAGTTTAATAATTTAGATTATTATCGTATAAATATTTAATAACATTATTATAGCAAGTAGTAAGCTTGAGCTAACAAGAACCGCGGCTTGTTAATACAATATTAATTAATTAAGCTCATAAATTGAGAGAGAATGTAACATGAGACGCTAACTCTAGTTATTCAGTTTCCAACTAACTCCAGGCGGTACAGTTTTACATAGCCCTTTGAGGAAATACGGTTTCATTACGTGTTGAGACCGTTTGTAAGGCATGTGTTTCTTAATTCAATTCAATTGAATTACTCTTTATTGCATGTAAAACATAAAAAAAGATACAATAAAGTACCTTACATAGGTACACCTATATAGAAATCAGACAACCTTTGGGTAGAGGATAAGAATAACAGAAAAAGGTAGGTTGCGCAGCTAATTATTATTTATGTACGATAAAAATACATTGATATAATAATAAAGTAGCTTACATTTTGTATATGTAGGCGGTCTTATCGCTAAAGGCTTCTTATAAAGGTTTCTAACACCTTAGATTTAATGAAGGACATATATCAGTCTAACAATATTTGAATAAGTAAATAATGTAATTATAGAACGTTTGTGTATCAAACCCATAATGGTTCAGAACTGGGTTTTAAAAATTTAAAAATGCGATCAGGTGAAAATAAGGCTGTGGAAAGATGAACTGCATAGTCTACATAGCTATAAGTATGATCTCAGGAGGCTCTCGACTGATCATACGGATATTTTTGGCTAATGGTTGTTGGGGCATTTTGAAGCCTTAAAATACATACATAATGCTCACGCCTTGATTCCAGAGGAGCAGGCAGAGACGATGCATCGCCACTTTGCGCGATCCAACGTCGCTAAGCGACTTTACTTCGTCCACTTTTCGCTCCGTGATACCCTTTGGCGTAATGTGTTGCGAACAACATCGTCGAGGTTGTCGAGTGTTGAGACACATTAAAAAATATTGCAGGTACTATTTAATTATAGTATATCTTTAGTATATATTTAAATATACTAAAAATAATAATTTAATTATAGTTGTCTGTCTTTGGGTGAATAAATCAGAATATGTCAGCTTTGGTTGCGTTAACTCATTTTCAGGTAAGGCATGCTTCATCCAAAACCGCAGAGCATCCATTTGGTGTTCAGTGTTAATAACAGCTTTAGCACTAATTACTCGCCTTCTGGCTTCCTGAATGCTGACATTCTTCAGTGGTCATGGTGTAACTCGGATGAGAGAATAGCTGTGCTCAAAGAAGATAAGATAATAATATCACCTTATCTTAGTAGTAGTACCTACATCTTGTATCCCAGTAGGATCGTTAGTATACATATAAACCTCTATTAAGGTCCCCCTAGTAAGTACTTCAAATAAGTAGTACTAATAAGTAACACTAACAAGTCACCCTTGCAAGTAACCCGAGCCCGTGACCCTAGCAAGAACCCTAGTTATTACACCTAGTAAGTACCTATCCCTAGAAAGAATCCCTAGTTATTTAGATGCACAGAGAAAATATATGTTTCAGTAAACTATTAGTTTATAGCATGTCTACGATGACATCAAGAGGCTCTTTTTTAATTAAGTATTTCCATATTTAACTCTTTTGAACACTAGAAAACCAGAAATAATTATACGTGGGAATTATTTATACTAAAAAATCTTGAATTAGAACAAAAATATTACCTGCAACGCAAGGATTAAATCTAAGATCATGAAGAACTTTGCCACTCTGAGGGCTTTTTGATCTTTGTTAGAACTCAGTAACTTTATACAGCAAGAAGTGGCGTCATTTGGTGATAGAGACTAACTACCAAAGTAATAAGTGGCAGTGGGTGGGCCACATCTGTCGCAGAACCGACGGCCGTTGAGGCAGACGAGTTCTGGAGTGGAGAACGCGGATCGGCACGCGCAGGGTGGGACACGCCGCCGCCAGGTGGACCGATGACAGCCTGAAGAAGGTGGCCGGAAGCGGCTAGATCCGCATCTAGCCGCTAGCTAGGGCGGAAGACCGAGTGTGGTGGCGTTCATTGGGGAAGGCCTATGTCCAACAGTGGACGTCTGAGGGCTGATATGATGATGATGATGATGACATAGTCATAAATTATCTTTGTAGAGACCAATACCCAATTTTGGACGAATAGCCAACGGAGTTAATGCTACATATTACTTTCTCTGCAATTTTCTTATTCCTGATGGGTTTACGCTTGACCTCAGTCTCACCTGATGGTAAGTGATGATGAGGTCTAAAGTGGAGCGCTACCCAGAAGATAACTATTCACTTAGTGCATATTATAAAAATCTAGAAACTATAGACGTCACAGCCCTGTGGAAAGAAAATATTCCTCAAAATAACCAGTTTGGATGACTGCACCATCAGTCACCCATGACTATAAAGATCATAGAACGCACTAGGGTATTTTTCTAATATGCAGGCAATCATTAATAGGTGTTAGGACGTTACTTAAGTCATTATTTTGAGTTATTCACTGCAATGCATGCGGGGCTCATTTTCTAAGAAAATGTTTTTAAATAGCTATACTAATGATGCATAACGAGAGTCTTGCAAGGAATATTGTGGGTAATTGTAGTTCTATGCAAAAAAGCAATGGATTTGTTTATGCTAGTCATAAATTGCTAACATTAGAAACTATATAAGCAGTTTCGATTGTGTAGTTCGCATTTTTAAAGGCAGAGTCGTATTTTATACTCTAAGTTATAGTCTACCCTATTTCTATCCTCAGACAGACACTGTCTTTCCTTCTGGCTGAAGCCAGTATCTAATTTTAGGACCGTTTCATTATAGTCTTTAGAGAGACAAACCAATTTCCGTTGTTGAAAGCAGAAATCTAAATATTACAGTGTATTCATAGATCTAGTCACAGCCTTCTGCTTTGCCTATATCGGAAAACAGTCCCCACTATTCAGAAATTGTCTGCGTCCAAAAAAGCACATATTTCCTTCGTAATGTCAAAAACAGACCACAATCACAATAAAATATTTCTTTAATACCATCTCTACAATGATTAAAGGTAGTTTCACACATCCATGTCTAACTCCTTGCGGTCACTGTCGGCAGTGTACTGTGGGGCTGCGTAGCGCGTACCAAGATGAAGCTAGTTCAGAATAGACCCAACGGTGTGGAAACCTAAATCCCTTGAGATATGTTGATGGAAACGTTCACGTTTAATTAAGTTCGGCTGAAATATTATAGACTTTAAATTTCACCCGAGTTGGACTGTTAATATTTTATTTGAAGTAAATATTATGTGGTTTCTTCGTTATCCATTTAATCAAACGGAGAACGAAGAAGGGATGTCGAAATATGTGTAGTTCAATTTTTGGTTCAGACTCTATTTATTTATTTACAATGAACATAAACCCAAAGGTTGCCTGTAAGAAATCGTTGAAAGCGATAAGGCCACCGTTGTACACTAAATTCATCCTTCTATATAATTTTTGTCTTTTTATTAAAAAAAAATATTTTTTGTGCACAATAAAGAATATTTGAATAGAATTGAATAAACTGGTAACCTGATTTCACAGGTTTATCGTTTTTTTTAGGTACCAGTCTCTCACAAAAGATAAATTGTACTCATTTTAATTATATGCATTATAATTGTACTTAATCTTTGCGCTTGAAATAATAAATAAATTTTGTATTGTATAAGCTCACGTATATGATTAATTTACATTCAAAATAGAACAGATCAGAGCCGGGTAGAATGGAACAAATCTGTCGAATGAAATATAACAGATTTTTTTTAATAACTTAAACATTTTACAATATAAGGCCCGTTTAAATGAACTTCATGTACTAAAAATGATAATTTTTGAAACCACACTAGTTTATTTCTACCTTCATCGGTCTATTTGAACAACAGTCTCATTTCGTCCCAGCGGGGGAGTGTGGGGGAGAGAAGGCTAGTTTGTAGAATGTCGCCGTCTGGGTGATTACCGGGGACACGTACCGTGATTCTCAATGTACGTGTGAAGGTGCCTTGATTACTGAAAGCCATTTTCACTCTCACTCTGCCACTTTGAAAACACTTCTCTTATGTTCAAAATATTGTGATGAGAAGTTGATATGTTCATCCCACACGAGGCATTCCGTTTGAGTGGCACCCGACAATATCGCAAAAGTGTCAATTTCCTGTAATTGTTGCGTGAGGTACATCATTAGGTTATTTTTGTCTCCACTGCAGGAGCACAACCCTCTCTCATCAGCCGGAGATCAACGGAGGATTTGGCCTACACTCCCCGCGCTGGCCAGACGGGTTGGGGAGGCCTGATTGATGTTTTATAATGTATTCCCTTAGTCGCCTTGTACGACATCCACGGGAAGAGTTGGAGTGGTCCTATTCTACTCTACCGGAAACCACACGGCAAATGCAAGCAAATAATAGCGTGAGGTAACTACAAGACAAATCTAGAGGGCAGCATCATCATCTGCATCAGCATCAGTATACTTATTAACTGCAATCATCGACGCCTGTCTAAATATAAATCCGCCATTATTTTGGGAGTGACCTAGTCCAACAGTCAACGGGCTGTTGTTATGAGCAATTGCGTGTGTATAAGCGACAAAGTACTTGCGTACCATTATGTGGGCCGTTAACCTCTTGATACAGTCCGCCTTTGTACACAGTTTAATTCCTATTTTTTATTGTTGTTGTTGTTATTTTTGGTACAATAAAGCGTTTACATACATACATACATACATACATACATACATACATACATACATACATACATACATACATACATACATACATACATACATACATACATACATACATACATACATACATACATACATACATACATACATACATACATACATACATACATACATACATACATACATACATACATACATACATACATACATACATACATACATACAGTAAAAATATTTTGCTGGAGTATCAGATATTTGTTTCACCGCTTCTCACTTTTCACGATCTTGATCGGGAGCTCACTTAGCGCTTGTCGTTGTCTGAGAATGATAACCTCATAAAGTATAAATGAACAAAATGCATTGTATTTGTTTCCTTAGAAAGAATCTATTAAAACACTTGATTGAATCTTAATACAATCAAGCTTATGGTAGGTACTCCTACTACCCGATATATCCCATTCGGCCGTCTACGAAACCGGAATAAACCTTACAAAACTTTGGTAAATACTATTTGTTATGTGGAACGCACTTTAGACATCTACGAGTATATATCAAATTATATTCAAAATTCGTTCTAAAAGTGCTAAAGAAACAAAAATAGACATATTAAAAAGTACCTTAAGATATGTTCACTGTATGGTTTATTTTTCGTCGTGTAAAATTACATTTTTCGCATCTATATGCGTACCTACCTATCTAAGTACGAGGTTTTCACTCTCAGTTAGCGTTATGCATGTTTCCGTGTCATCACTATGCATCCACATAATTTTGTCTTACTCTAAAATAATACCTAATTTATTGATAATCCAATCAACATAAACCTGGTGCAAACACGTCTTCTTCATGTAATTAATTTAATTTCCATGAGCTCGCCGCGTATTTCACCGTAGCATTAGTGAAACTCAAGGAGGGAAGCGTTTAAAACATTAACTTAATCCCGCATATCGTCGCGTCATGCCGCGACATCTTCTGTTATGATAAAAAGTTGAATTGGTTTGTCGGTATACACGCATATATTACGGTCGTCATACAAACTGGCATTACGGTGCTAAGTTGTTATCGTTTTAAGTTTTTTAGATTTATATGCACGCATTTTCCTCGCTTCCTTACATCTGATATAAAACGTAAACTGTGTTTTTTTACCAGTTGTTACTATTCTTAGCTATGTATTGAATAAATAAAAATATGTATGACTAAATTTAACTAACCCGACTAAATTCTTCAGACTAAGGTCCAAAATATCTTAAGAAGAATGATAAAATTGTAGCGAACAAAGTCATAGGCGGAGGGAGTGTTTGCTCGTCACAGGGTTCTCAAACTTGCATTAGATGGCACCCTAAACACCATGTGGTGGGATTCGCGGCATCGCGGTGTGAACGATGTTCTCGTTGGCAGGCTATATCAGCGAGAAACATGGATTTTTAATATATGGAATTGACTAACTGTTAAATAAACAAGGGAAACAAGGAAATGTTCAACAGTAAACAATATTGTTTAATACATAATAAACATAAATATAATTTTTTAAATGATAAATTGTTATTAAGTATATTACATATATGAAGATTTTGTGCGTAACGAAACGTTTTCTATGTTTTCATTCGGCTGGCAACACTGCCACTTTGTCCTTCCATTTTTTCTATTTCAACGAAGAGCACCTCGCTGTACAAAAATATTTTTATATCTCAAATAAACCAAAAGTTTAACATACTTTTGACTTGTTATAGCAGTATTAAATTAAATTGTGCTCATCTTGACGTCTTTCTCACAAAATAAGATACTATAAATTGGGATTTAAAGCCAAAGAAAACCTTCATTAAACTAACAATAATGTTGAGAAAGTAAAAATATATCTATAAGTAGGTACGTTTGCTCGATCTGTGAAAAACCGTGACGACCTTGTTATATCGCAAACAGTCTCTTAACCGGCAATTAAATAAACTACAAGAAACCACGTTTACAGTTCAAACGCAGCTCAAGTTTCAGAAACCTTATTCCTGTTATAACCGCTGCTTAATAATTCACAACAGAATGATTCTAATGTCCATTACATTCAATGCGATCAACAGGCGACTATATAATCACTTTCATTCATGCCGCTTCCATTTTCCAACGCCATCTACGCAGCGGGGTGATAATGAAACGACTGCGGGAAGGTGTCTTATGAATACTGACTACCCACCCCAGACGGGCGACTTAACTTGTCAGCAGTAACAAATGAAGTGAGCTAGTCGTGGGATGATTATACTTCAATATTTAATTACGATAGTCGACGTAAATTTTCGATAGGTCTATGATCTTTGTAACATTCTAATAATCTATGAAAGGTAGGTAAGTAGATTTCTCACAACTAAGAAATGTATGCTTAAAAATTATAAAAGAGTTACTATCAAAAGATTTAATAATATCAAAATAGAAAAAGTTAGGAGGCCTAGTCCGATAGAGGATGCGACAGGCTGGATGTGAATGATGATAACAATAAAGTAGGAAATTTGATTACAAGTAATATCGCATTTATTGATTACCTACCAGTATTACGAGACTTAAAACTAGACTAACTTGCTGCAATAATTTTAAAAGCTTCAGTTCGGCATAAGCTGACGATGGATAAGAAACTTACCTTTAACTCTATCAAAATTACTAAATCCGAATTCTATGATATCAACCTTACCCTAATAATAATATGAAGGACAATACAATATTCTGTCACGCTCACTGATGTCACATATTGCGATCTTAATCCCTGATAGCGCCGTATATGTGATCGCTTGATGATGCCTTGAAGGTAACCATAATGAATTCTCATCTAAATTAATGACAGAAATACCTCCATGTTAGATTAACGTGTTATCTCGTATGATGTTCCCTTTTGATACGCTTGGGATAGAATATTAGTTGGTGTGTAATATTCGTATCAGGATTACTGAGGTAAATTTTAAGTTGGTAGGTATTTTGTAAGTAGTTTATAATTTAGTAAGAATGAACTATTAAACGATAAAGCAAAGTTTATTTTATAATTAATTAATGTAGATAAGTATTATTTCAATTGCAAGGTAATAATATGCTGATTGACCCGCTCCATTACTGAGGTTAGGTCTTTGTACTCAAATGAATTTCAATTCTGCTTTTGTTGCGAAAATAGAAAAAGTAAATTAAGTCTTCATAATACGAGATAGGATACGATATTTGTTCAGCGTGCTATGGAAAGAGTTATGTACGGAGTTTCTTTAAGGGACAGGATCCAAAATGAGATGATCCGCCAGAGAAATAAAGTCTTTGACATAGGTTAAAAAGTAAAAGGGCTGGTCACACCTGTCGGAAAACCAATTACAGTTGGCGTAAATGAGTTCTCTAGTGGAGACCGCGACTTTGCAGGCGTAGTGTGGGATGCCCCCTGGCTAGATGGAGCGACGATCTACGTAAGGCGGCTGGCAGTGATGAGAAGAACCGAGGATCGGGTTCAGTGGCGCGCCTTGGGAGAGCAGAGCAGATACATTATAAAACATCAATCAGGCCTCCCCAACCCGTCTGGCCAGCGCTGGGAGTGTAGGCCAAATCCTCCGTCTGTCTCCGGCAGATGAGAGAGGGTTGTATTACTGCAGTGGAGGCAAAAATAACCTGATCATGAAAGTTTCCATTAAAGCCAACCTAAAAGAAATTGTCCACTATAAATACCTCCGACAAAGAGACGTGATACTCTATTCATTAATAATAAGCTTTGTAATTTGACCATTATTTCGGCGACTTTCCCTTCTCATTAGGGGGTAACTTTCAGTGCTCTCAAGGGGCAATAGCGCTTAACATATTTGACATGTATAATTTATAGGTGCCGACATGCAAATTTTCCGAACGAGGACACGTTTGCACCCCTATTATTTTAGCGCAATTCGATTCGCTTCAAATGTCAGAGAATCATTACATTGGAGATCTTTTGTGAATAAGATAGGAGTGCCAGAGTGCTACGTTTGATCTCGGCGTTGTACAAAAAAAAAAACATGGCAATAACGTAACCAACGACCTGTGCTCTTGGCCATATGAAAGAAGTTTTGAAGATCTTACAAATTCATCTACCAATAACGCACAAAGACTGCGCTTTTGTGGGTGAACTTTAGCAATGAAGGAGTTTATTATAATATTTTCAAGTCCTTTGACTTTCGATATATATACGCCATACCTTATTAATTGTGAAATATTCTCACAAAAATTTAGTCGACCCCGATAAGAGTGTTTATCTCAAGTTCATTTACATTCATAAATATTTAATGAAATATGACCTCTAACGTTATTAGGTAACATTGTTTTGAAATTAAATGTCTATGTGAGCAGATGGTACACGTTCTGTGTTTATTCATTATTGTGTAGGCTTGCCTAAAAATAAATAAAGATACCTTATTTAATGGTAATGAAATGTTATCAAATGAAGTGATGTATGCTTTCAAACGAAATTGTCATGTAAATTTGTTGAATTCGAACCCAGTGCCCAATTAATTCGCAATTATTCCGTGGTTATATCGCTTAATTAAACCGATTTGGGAGCGCTTTAATTTTGTTTTGTACGTATCCTATTGTCGCAGATTTTGTATGGACGAGAATCAGGCTGCAAAATTTATACCTAATTGCCTTGATAATATTGCGTGGGATGTAATCATGCATGCACACCTACATACTATAAGGCATGTAATATTTAAAGTATTAAGTGTTATCATCCTCTAACTGAATACAATATAACAACTATTACTGGCATTTTGCGAGTAGATGTTCAGCGTCAAGGAAATATGCGTACTTAATTCTAAATACAACTTTTTATTATGTGACTGAGCTCCCTTTGATCAGTTATCGATCCTTGGTTCAGCGGAGCTTGCTAGTATGCCAGCGTAGCTCATAAATATCATTTTGTTATAATAGGTTAAAGTTTTCAACATTTTTAAATCTTCATTATTTATCACTAGTTGGAAGTTGTTGCTGCCACCAAACAAACACTTTCGCATTTATAATAGGTATTAGTGTATATTTATTATAAACTGATTGATTTTTACTGATTTTAATATAAGCATACAGGTTAGGATTCAATTCAATTCAAATATTCTTTATTGTGCACCAAAACATATACATTTTTAAATAAAAACAAAACTTACATAGAAGGATGAATTTAGTGTACAACGGCGGCCTTATCGCTTTCTGCGATTCTAATTGTTGTATTCGTATGTCTTTGTAAAATTTAAATTTTCTTGAACTTCATTATCTTAAAATATGATATATACAATACCATTTAACGTCTCGTTGGCTTTGCGTTGGTCGCATTCGAGCGCAAGAGAGTATGTGGGTCCGATTCCCACATATGGAGACCAACAATTTGGTACAATTTGTGCAAGTCGATCCAATTTGTGCCACCTAGATCATCTTGTCCGGGTGTTATATTTGTATGTTGTCCTGTCCCTGTTTAATTTCCATAGAATATGAGAAAATCTTGTTTGGAATTAGATAAGTATATGTATATGTTTATATGACATTATGTGATACATGAAGATGTTTTCAGGAATTTCCTGTTGTGGTAGAGGCTGATCGGATCCTAAACCTTGCTATCTATGGGAAACACTATTCTTTCACGAGGCTATTTATCTTTGCTAGTCATTTTTACTGACAAGGAATAGCCGATTTTAGCCAGTTAGCTATAATATAATCTACATAGACTAGATACTAGATTGTCGCGCCTGAACCTTACTACTCTTAAAGAACGCAGAGTAAGAGGAGATCTAATTGATACCTTCAAGATTTTGAATAATCACTGCAACACATTCAAGTTAAAGAATATATTTAACTCAAATCCCACTGAACGACTCAGAGAACATAATATGAGATTACAAAGATCTATGCCCACCTGAACCCTAAAAGTTTTTTTTTTAGCAACAGGGTTTTTATTCAGATGGAACAAATTGCCAGAATCTGTTGTATCTGCTACATCAATAAACATGTGTAAGAACAGACTATAAAATGCCTTAAAAGAAAATAATCAAGTCGACTAATGATTTGGAAGCACCAGCTATAAGCTGTCTTTCCATTTAAAATAAAATAAATAAATAGGTATAATATGAAGTATTCCTACGTAACGTAAAATACCAGTTAACAAAAATACACTTACTCTTTATAACGAAAACACAACTCCCTAACAAAAGCTGGGTTACCAACCGTAAATTTAGCAGATAAAAAACCTGGCAGCAATTTTAATTTTCAATAGCCCGAAGCAGTCGTCGCGATACAATGTTTTATACCTCGTAAAAGTGTGGTGTTCGTTATAAGTGAATAGAGATTGATGCATGCCTATGCCACTGCTGTCATATTTTTATTTCATGCGAACTTAGCATATTTAATTGAAGAAAAAAAAACAAGACATATTAACCCACATGTTAATTAAAATTTATAATCATATACCTAATTATAATAAAAACTTAACCAAATAGACGAATTCTTCGTAGAGAAATTTGACTAGGAAACAGACATGTATAATATGCGAAAAGGTTAGATATGTAGATTATTGTAGTGCCCTTGCAAGACTCATATCAGTGCATATGTATTATTGTAATATCTTATAAACTATATGAAGCAATAAATTAATATTAATATGAACACATAATAAGCCAATTAAAAGCTTCATCATGGTTAAGGTCATACCTAATGTCGTGCACTTGTAATCGCTTTCGTAAGATAACCCGCCACGCAACTGAGAGGTAATAAATACTACATAGGTATTAGAGAGGTACTCTATTAGAGTACTACAGAGGTAATAAAGGCTAACATGAGCATGACACATGTGTAAGAAACTCGGTGGTTGTCAGACTAGCTAAATAAGCGTCAAAACCAATTACGCTAAACCTAGATGAACCGTTATATTTATCATCAGCAGATACCGTTAATAAATTCCTCATCAAGAACACAAACGAGGAGCATGAAAGAATGCAGAAACTGCGATAGAAATGTGAACAAACGCGCTCTATGTTTCTTATCAAATATAGCAAACTAGTAAACTTTCTATTGAAACGCAACCTAGTTTACCTTAGACTTGTATTTGGCATCAGAACAGGACACTGCAATTTAAACAAGTGCATGCTCAACTTGGGAATTATAGACCATTTGCAGCAACCACAGAACTCAGATCCGAAATAGGGCTGACAGTAGATCCTGACCTCTCGGCATTCAGCAACCTGCAACTGTGCTGCCGTCAGCCAGAATACCTACCCTTCTACTTCAAGGAGCTTCTTATTAGATAAACTAATTTCCTTTACCTACAAAACTTTATCGCTATAAGTATTTTTCTTATTTTCCTTGGTAAAGGTTGCCTGGAAGAGATCGCTTCAAGTCTTTTTACACATTTTCCATAAATCTGTACTTGTTATTTACTTATTTCCGTGCAATAAAGAGTTTATCTATCTACTTCCAACTATTTCGTCGTTTTTTCCTATGTTTTTATTAGTGTCCGACCGAAACAGGATTTGCAGCCGAAACTGTAACCGAAACCGAATCTTCGGCCTCGATCTCAGTTTTGGCCGAAACCGAAACTATTTAGACATGTTAAAATTTCTATTGTATGCTGAAATCTAGTGTGTTTATCATGTTATATAGTTAATTCGTGTTAAATGAAATAATAACAAAAAAAAACAATTAAAGTATGTAGTATAAATAGATTTGTTTTGTTAAAATAGGCCCAACACACTTTATTGCACAAACAAATACAGTTACAAGTTCAAAAAGTTAAAATAGTACAATTTAGGTCTTATCGCTTTAAGTGATTTCTTTCAGACACTCTTTGGGTATAAAATATTATGCTAGAGAAAAGGCTAGATTAGGAAAGGAGAATGCCAAAAATTGGGCTTAACATGCGTCTTCACCATTCATGTATCAAAAATATTGGGCTGAATTATGAATCCTTTCAAACTTTTTTTAAGTCAATAGAATAGGTATTTTAAAAATAACATATAATAATAACGCTGATTCTTTCCGCCGGCCGACCGGTAACTTGTGAACTAGACGATTCATTTTAGATAATATTTTATATGTCAGAAAAAATGTATCTCTCTTTTTGAGGCACTGTGACAATAATAGTTATAATACAAGAAATAAAAATAAACTTGTTTTACCAGGGTTAAGACTAAGTAAGGTCAGCAAATCGTTCACGGGGCAATGTATACGCTTCTACAACAAACTACCAGAGGAAATCTTAAATATGACGGACAGAAAGTTTAAGATTCACATTATAAAACAACTTTGTAAGAAAGCCTATTATAAAGTAAACGATTATTTGAATGACAAAGATGCCTGGTACTAATGTTAACCAGCTTCGCAAAATCTTTATTAATTGTATGCAAACTTGATTTTTAAAAGATGTGTTGCGTGAAGTTTGTTGCGCCGTTTCTTCTTCACAGCGCTAACACCTAGGAAGCGGTAGTCGATAAAAAAAATGACGTGTATAAATGTACCAAGTGTACTCATATGCAATAAATGATTTTGACTTTGACTTTGACTTTAGAGTTGTGATACCAGAATTAAAATTGATATATACTTATAATCAATATTTTCCAAAAGTATTTGATAATGCCTTTCAATTACTGCATGATTGTCCACCTATCAGGTTTTTAGTTTACTGACTGAAATCACAGTATTTATATTGATTTAAAGTAATACACACGTTCGATATTTTCATAAACATGGTTTTTTATGAAAATATCATTAAATATCGACTAATCTATTTGTTAAAACGGTAGTAGAACCTCATTATTGATATGCACTATTGTTTCGTACTGTCAACATCCTGTTTTGTCTTCGTTTGTTTAGTTTGTGTATTTGGGTGAAAAAATCTATTTTAACGAGCCTAATGTAGTGTCGAACGCAATATAACTTCGTCGACTAATAACCACACTATGACGTCAAGATCTGGAGCGGTTAATCGTGGCCTTATACTCACGGTGCTGTGAAAACTATGCGCCAATGAAGATTTCATTCTAAGTAAGATTATTCAAATTTCCCATAAAATAGCTAAACGACTTTATTTTTGTAATAATCCTTCGTATTTTGCCTGTATTTTGACGACAATTTGATGCAGACGCAACGTTTAAAGTTAAAGGCCCAACTTCCATACAATGTTGGGCATTGTCCTTTAAATGATAAATGGGTACCTACTTGTATAACATTAACTTTATGTAATATTAACTTTAACATGAACAAATATAATAAACAATTTTACTCTTGTAAGTAAACTCTACACGAACTCACTCTAACAGAGCGCGACAATTCGATTCGGTTCGACCGACAGTGTCGGTTCGGCCGAAGTTTCGGCTGATTTTTGACCGAAACCGAAACTATGGCCGAATTTCGATTTTTGGCCGAAACTGGCCGAAACCGAATCTTCGTTCGGACACTATTTTATTCTTCATGTATCGCTTTTTTTGTGATCTTGGGCCACAGCTTTAAAATCAAAACACAACATTATTTCGCGATCCAAAAAGCTCACTTTATCCAACCTTTTTACTTTTCTTTCTTTATATGCTTAACTACCCCTACACCTGTTAGCTTCGGGGCATTGCCCTTTTGTATTACGTTACGAATTTATATCTCAAGTAGCACCCGCTTGCAACTTCGTCGTTCGGAATCCGAAATCAACATCAACCTCTGTTCAGCACCCCCGAAAACCTAGAAAATGACACCAATATTTAAATATCATGGGGGCCATCTTGGATTCTAAAACTAACGTCAAAATATGATTAAGCAGCCCTAAATACCTAGAAAATGATACAAATTAAAAAAAATTGAAAATGTAAAACTAGTTATTTAGAACTTAACAGTTTCGTCAAAAAGGATATAGTGATTTTTTTTGTCCGTCTGTCAGTCTGTCCGCCAGATAACTCGAAAAATATAGACCGATTGAGCTGAGATTGAACTCATAATATATCTAAAATGTCTCAGCAATGACACAAAAATATTGAAATTACAAAATAATTTTTTTCTAGGTATTCGAAGGATAATTAAAAAGAACTGTAATGGACGAAAGTTACACATTGTGTACGAGGTAACTTATCAATTTGTCATAGAAATGATAAAATGTTAGAAATCCTATTTTATTTTATTTTATTATCATATCATCATATCAGCCTTTAGGTCTTCCCCAACGAACACCACCACATCCGTTCATCCGCCCTCCGCATTCAGCTGCTTCTGGCCACCTTCTTCAGGTCGTCGGTCCACCTGGCGGCGAGGAGTCCCACCCTGTGCGTGCCAATATTACATCCATTACATTCCTTGTTTGGAATAACCAAAGTATACAAAAACGTTGCATTTTTAAATTTCATTATCTAACATGATGAATTAGACGAAAAAATTAATTAATTTTTGTTGTGCGGGGAAGAGAGCTGTACCGTGCCTAAAATGTTTAAATTATTTTATTCTGTATATTTTTATTATGGTTTCTAAAATGAAACCGTCTGCTATGTTCAATTAGAGTTTGAAAATTATGCATTCAAATTCATTTTTTTAACTTTTAACAGTAAAAGCTCAATAATTAATATTTTACCAACTTTGTTTTAAATATTTTTATATTGTTTGAAATCATAATTTATTTTTGACCAACTTCACAGCAGAATGATAAAAAATATTTTAAAACTCCGTAACGTAAAGTCAATACGTGCCTTTTTTCTAATTTATGATTTACGTAGCATTAACCTAAAAGCTCAGTAAAATATGTTTGAAATGTAAAAGTGTACACACAACGGATTAATAATGGGGTATTGTACTGATATATAATCTTTAGTTTCGCTTTCTGTTATGTGTTTTCAAAATAAAAATATAAGACCATTTTGTTATTTTAATTACCTATGTACAGTAATTAAATATATTTTGCGAATACTTGTCGAGAAAAATGATAAGTTAGTAAAAATTTGACGAATGTAGGTTATTAATATTAAGTACATAATTTAGAATCTAATCGCCTTTCCTTGTAAGGATTTTCTGAGGTTTGTTTGCAATTAACATTTTTATCAATATGCTGTCACACAATCTGCTTTAATATTGTACACACATATATTTTAGGCTTAATAACACCGCACCTTCCCGAAAGCTATTCTAACAATTAGAATGTTTCATAAATATTAATATCACACAACTTCGCTAAAGTTCCAATATTCCCCTTCAGATTTGCCATTTTCAATGTTACTGAATAATAGACTAGAAAATTAAAGTTTACCTTTCAATATACGTCTGTGTGCCGCCGCCTCCCGCTATGTAAACCGTTTATCATTAAAATTAATTCGACTTCATGTTACTCGCTTTAACGTCTCCTTATTCATTTCGTTTCCTTAATTAAGCAATCTGTTTACAATGAAGCAATTAATTGGTATTTCCATTGTTAAAATTGGCGCATAACGGAATGGAGAATTTGAAATTTAAAATTGGGCGCCAATTTAATACTGGCCAGCTGCTTTTAACGTTTGGTGTTTTGATTTTCTAAGAACCATTTTTCAGTCGATTGCAATTGAAAATACCAAGTTAGAATTAAAATAAAATCGACGACTAACATTCAAAACGACAGTATCATTATATGTTAAAGAACGATTAAACATAAAAGTATAAAAACAACAACATATATATCGATACCTCCGATAATCACTACACCAAATAAAATTTGGGTCAATTTTGTTTATTATCAAAATTTAGTGGTCATATTATACTCATTATTATGTTCCCTGAATTTTAGGAAAAAAAAATTACTTTGACTTTGATGACTCGAATTTGATAAAAATAAAACTGATCCAAATTTTAGTTGGCGTAGTGTTTATTGGAGGTATATAGCACCTCGAAAAATGAAGCCATCTAGGTAGAAAATACAATATAAATAGCAATGTACGCATTTTATTTTAAATTTCAAAGAAACACCAAAACTTAGAAATGTTTCATTATTTAAGTATTTCTAAGTTTTAGGCCAGTTTTAGATTTAATAAGACTTATTTAACAATTAAGATAATCACCGAATTTAATTGTACCTAAGGATTTAGTTACTATTTTCTTGTACCTGTCTAATAGTTGTATAGGTAAAAAAATCATGCTCAAAAATGTAAAACAAACGTGACTTTACCAAAATAAGGTGGAAATAAAATTGCTTATTCAAGGTCTTACTCGCGCTGGCAATTTTTCCGTCGAATGGCTGCGGTTGCATGCGAGTGGGCCATTTATAAAGCGCTGGGTGAGAGCCCTTAATAGACTGTCGACAGCTAAATGTCACCGAGCGTTTATTTGCTTACATTGGCTGCTATATTTTCACGTAATTTTATTATTGTATGAAGACAATACCGTTTTGGCCCAAAGTCTTTTAAAGATTGAGTAAGGATTCAGAAAGTTTATACATACGTGTGGTTTGTTTGTTATCTGTAAATTAATTGTTTACTTTTTCTTTTTCTATATAGGTTACCTGCTTATTTGTCTACCTTTTTTTCTTCCTTCCCTTGTTTCTTTTTCTTCTTACCTTTCATTATTTTTCTCTCTCTTTTTTTATCTGATGGTAGTATATGTCAGTTTCTCCCACACTAAGGGATGGCTGGAATCTGTAAGTTCATATTTTTTTTTTATTTATAGTTTTTATATGAGCAATAAATAGAACTATTACTATTGGCACTAATATATAGGGCATTATTAGCCTTACCGAATCATGCGGGGCTTTGATGAGGTGGACAATTATTTCCCTAGCTAATCGTGGTGCCTCAACAAGGCGGTGATGTTGTTCGCAACACATCACGTCAAGGGGTATCGCGGGGCGAAAAACGGGCGAAGGAAAGCCACTTTGCGACATAAGATTGCGCAAAGTGGCGATACATCGTCTCTGCTTACCCCCTGGGGCCAAGGCGTGAGCATTATGAATGAATGAATAAAGTATATAATGTAATGTACTTAGTGGTTATTAATCATCTGGTGTACAGATTGTAACGTGTAAAGACACCCTCGGTAGAAGAACGTCGTAGCTTTCATATTTAGTATGAAAGATACTACTGCCATCTATCAAGGGTACGTAGTATGTACCGACAGTTGATAACAAATTACTATTTTTAGTTGTATAGCAGAACTGCGACCTACTAAAATAATCCTTCCTTCTGTGGCTTTTACCTATACCATTATTATTACTATATTTTATACCTCAGTAATAGATTTTCTTTAGATTTAGCTTTTTTTTAATACCTAACTAAATTTAAGAAGTATAGTAGTAATGGAAAAGGAACTATTATAGTAAAAATCAAGTGAATCACTACAAAGACTGAACGTCAACTTTATCCAAAAAGAAACAGCAGAACTTAACAAAACTGGAATAGTTCGCGTGCTAATGCTTAATCCTATATTTCAACGTAGTATAACTGTACCTACCCACCTCAGTACGCCAATTAGGGTGATCTACGACCGTCGCGTTCGTTATTAAGTATTTATAAATTACCTTCTGTTTAATAAAATGCCCGAAAGTGTTATTATTAATGAGGTGAAAACGAATGCCGTTTAATCATTCACGCTATAGCTTTACTTAAAAATACACGTACATACAAGAAAGTTAACTTCTAAACTTTATTCTACATAGAAATAACCTTTACAGTATGCACTATACTTAGAAGTTAAAATTAGTTTGTACTTAACATGAACAAAGACAAATTCATGTTAAGTACAAGTTTACATACTTATACAATTAAATAGCGTTTGTGTGTAATTTGATGATAAATAAATATATTAAACTTATAACTGTATCAAAGAGTAAGATGTTGACATCTCTGGCGTTGACAACTTTTCTGTAAAAAAAACCGTTGAACTTTTTTTCCAAACATTACCGAATGATATGAAAATCGCTAGTTTATTCCTATGTTTAGTTATTAATTATTATATAAGTGACTACAAAAGTAGTCAATATTTTAACTGCCACTAAAGCTCGAAGAAAGTTATTCCTTAATTTTAATTCAATTAATATAAAATATTAAAATTATTTACACGAAAACCTTTTTACCCTATTAAAATTGTGAGACTGTTGACTGTCTTGCATATTAAATAAATCTTCTCTATCAAAGGCTTATACATAAAATCACAATTCAACAGCTTAACGTCTCTCCTAATTTATAACCAGGGATCTGGACTTCCTGTCAATGTTATTTTTGATGATCACACAGGCGCCAGAGAGGCCAAACAATGTTTTTATAAGTGCCGACTCCGCATACGACTCATGTTTTTGGTACAAGTTAAAGCATTAATTAGTGAATTAATATGGAATTAGTTATTATTGTTATGTAAATAATAGATAGACAAACAGCAAATTGTTGGTTTACCTATACCTAGGTCAGTGTATTTTACGTCTTTGAATTCTGGATTCATAAACAAAAAAAAACAAGTCGCTTATCTTAATTTATTTTGGTAATCTTAATAATAATTATCCTTGCTAAAAAGTTTCTACGCAATCAATTACTTTGCCACTTAGATTCTTTGAAGTTAATGATCATTCTAATTAATATTGTTGTTCTAATTAAAATTCGACTAGGTACTTATTTATGTGAACACTTTTACTCTACCGTTATCTCGGGTGATGTATATCATGTCTTTGAATTATAGATATAATCATTTCATAGAATACTCGTATACATAAAAAATCACAATCGTATTTTATTTTGATCATCTTAATAATTAATTCTGCATCAAATATTATCCTTGCTCAAAAATTTGCTAAATAATTAATTACTTGGCCACTTAGATTCTTTAAAGTAACTAATTATTTTATTTAAAACACACTGTGTCATTTCAACTGTTTTTAAATCATTACTGTCTGCCGCATCACAATGCTATTAACTTCCGATATTTCAAAAAGCGTCAATATAATTCGACTATCACGGCTTATGAAACAATATAGTACAACTTTTGCAGAACTGTTAAGCTATAATTACGTCTTTTCACATTTCCTTTTTGCAGATCTACTTAAACATCCAGGTATTTCATAAAAAAATATTGATTTCTAGACATTACCGGCTCATAAGAGACTAACCACCATGATATTTTATGAATTTTAGCCGCTACAGCTTGTCACTTACAACTGCTTGTTGAGTCTTTGCTTTTCTATCATTAAACCAACCAAATTAATGTCAATCACTTTTATTGGCGGATAAATAAAAACAGTAGCAACTCTTCCCCGAGGGTCCACTGCCACACTATAAATTTCCACTCTTAAAGGCCACTGATAATTATCTTCAATCCTAACACTACCCTTAATTTATAACTTTCGTGCCTCGGTCAGTGGTTTTATTGAAGTATTTTTGGACTAATTAAAATATCTCCCCTAAATTTTTTACTAAGTTCGTCCTTATTAATCCTGAAAAGTTTGAGTTTGGGTGAGGGTCGCGGAAAGTTATTAATTAATTAACTAGTTGATCAATTTAGTCTCATACTTCGTAATTAAAAGAAAGTACGTTTATAGTTTGGTATTTGATTTTAGACGCAAATTTGTACAATCAAATGAGCTTACGCGTAACATCAGTACATACATACATAATGCTCACGCCTTGGTCCCAGAGGGGTAGACAGAGACGATGGATCGCCACTTTGCGCGATCCTGACACACCTCACTAGCCTCACTCTCATTCATCAACCTTTTCATGCACCTCCTTATATACTTCTCACTGCGCACCCCATCGTTTTTGAGAACGTTACTAATTTGATCCTTGAATGTCCTCCTAGGACGACCTCTAGCTGTAGTTCCTTCCACATTCGCACTTTATATTACTTTACACGTAAATGTAGTCCAATTGAAATTATAGTATTGTCGTCTCTCCGAAGTTACATTCATTTTCATCAGCCGAAATACTTCAACTACTGAACATGGCTTATGTCAATAGAATGCCACTATTGGTGGACAGTCCATTGGGGGATTTGCCATAATCACCATACTTGGCAGGCGGATTGGTGATCGCAGTAATGATTTTAATATACACAGGAGAACGCTGGTGCAATCATTAGTCGCTTTGATGACACCCACGGGAAGATTGGAAATTGCCCTTTTCTAAGCCGGGAACCACATGGCACATTATTATTACATTCATAATTTATATAAATAAATATTATGAAAATTCTATCTCAATTGGTAGAAACCATATGTTAATCGTAAATTATATTGGAAATCGTATCTGGGTGCAGCAAGCCGTTTACGTCACGTAAATCAAGATTAAGTACGAACATACGGGTCATACCTCAAAATGTGTCGACAATAAATCAATTTGTAAAGAAATTCGCCCCAACTAATTCTAAGCGACTTCAAAGTGAGATTTGAAAAGTCGTCAATATTCACCGCTGATGAATCCAAGGGTTCTGCACATTATTCGGTCTTTAAACTATCGTTGATTAAAGTAAACGATAAATATAAAAGTGTAAAAATAAATTTTACTCAAAGGGGTTACGTAATTTTATGGTAGAAAATATTTTATAGTTTTTCGTGGAATTTCTATATTTACATATAGAAATTCCATGATTAGTGGTTGATTTCCATGATTAGTACTGAATTAGTGGTTGTTTAGTTGGAAACTTGATTGGATAAAACGACAGCTTATCGATATTACTAATAATCATGTGACGCAACGACTCAAACTGGATGTTGATTTACGTCATCAAAAGATGCCACTCTAGTAATTGACTTTGTTTGACATTGTGCCAATGGCCTTAATTTCCTTGCTTCAGCAGTAGTATCTGCGTCTTCTGATCAGTGTTCGGCTATTAGGTTGTCCCACATATACTTTAAATAAGTATTAATAATATGCTAATAGCTAAATTCGTCCAAAATTCCTATATCTCGCCACAGAGATGTTTATAAGACTGTAATATGGAACCCTAAAAGGTAAGGAGTAAAGGGTAAACTCGTAAAGTGTTAGTGGTTTCGAACACGGACGTTAAACTGTAAATCACGAAATAAAACTCATGTTTTTTATTTAATTAGACTTAAGGGACCTTAAATTGCTTAAAGTGACACGCAATGAACCATTTTACTGTTTTAACTATTTTCATTAGATTTAATGTCAGAGCTGCATAGAAATAGATTTCTAAGGTCGATCAGAATCTAGATATCTCCGAGAGACATAGAGTGGTATGAACAGCAATAAATCAAGCAAACCACAGGGTCATTCATTGAAATTTTAATATGAATATTTCTTTGCATCACAGAGAAAAAGAAATATTCATATTAAAATCTCAGTGGATGGTTTATTTACATTATAATCGATTTAAGTATTTACAAAGCGTAGTAGACATTATGTGTACTGTTGTATTTTTTTAGCTATATAGGAAGAACGATTAGGTCAAACTCCAGGAAGTCAATTGGTAGATGCAATTTTGTGCAAGCCCAATGCAGTGACGTCTTGGGTTCCTAAGTAAGAGCTGTAATTAAATGTTGTTATTGTTTGTAGAAGAGGTGAACATCAAAACTCTGAAAGAAAGGTATTCCAATCTGACCACAAAATATTTAATTCAACGCCTAGATTATACATTCAAAACAAATGAATCATTAAACAAGTCAATGTACCAGCAAGACGGAGTTAAAAGTTTCATTATCAAATAGAAACTTTGTAGGCATTAAACTTGGCCGGGATAGTGGTATTCATGAAACAAACTTCGCAGATGAAGCAGTTTTCTTAACACAACCGGCGGTTGAACGTATTTGTACCTTTACTTTGTTTTTAGTTGTTTATGCAATTGAGATAAGCCAGTTTTCTTTTACAACCTCAGGATGCAGTAGAAAAACTACTTTAAGTAAAATTATTAAATATAATACAACAGTATTTATTCTTGAGGTAAGCAATATTATTTTTAATTTTACGGCGTTTCAATTGAAAACGTATTTTAAATATCAAAACTAATAAAGAAACCGAACATACATTCAAACAAAAGTAATTTGTGAAACGACGAAACAACTGCACAAAGCCACTTAACGAACCGTGAAAATATCGATTCAATAAATAATAATGTCGTTTTGTTGAAAACTTAAACAAGAGACCGGTATCTTGCAATGGATCACTTAATTTCGATTAACTTGCGGACGCAGGCCAAGAACAATACACCACCGGAAATTACTCGTTTTCGCTTTTTGATCGTTTTACGTTATATTTTTTACCAGCAGTCTTAAACTAATATACGACCAGTTTTAAAAGGTCTGTCAAATTGTAGTTCCTGCCTCTTTTGGGTTTCAATTTTATAATGGAGGAGGTTATTTCGAAAGTGGTAGTGTTGAATGCCCCTTCAACCGTGCTTCTATGAAGCGTATCGCTCAAAGTTGCACCCATTATTTTAATGGGCAATCAATAAATTCCGTATAGTTAAACAACATCTTTCATTATAGTTTCTCAGAGGATATAATAATTAAGTTTGTTTTACTATTTGCTTAGTTAATTGTTTGAGTTTAGTGTATGGTTTTGGGGCGGCTTGCGTTTTCCGAACCAGCCGGTTGATAAAATGTTTACGGTTTAGGAAGTAGGTTTACAATGCATAGTTTTCTTTAAACTTATCTTTGTTTTTATTGTATGAGACCAGATTTACAGATCGGTGTAATGTTTCGAAATGACTCAATTTTCACCATAGAGTTGTTTCCATGAATACTGTAATTATCCCTACTCAAAATATAACTTTAATAAATATTTTTACCATTATCACCCAGTTTTGTTTTCAATCAACGCCGCCACAGTTTTCTAATAATACAAATGGACTTTACTCCTCAACTGCTCATGCTTATAACATTATTTGTCCCCCTACAGTTGTCACTACTCACTGCTGCTGTCAACTGGTCAAACTTTTACTTTGAATGTTTTTATTTGTCTTTCGTATTTCAAACACCAAACAATTCACTTCCCTGGTTGTACATTTCATATATTCAATTCAAAACTTTTGGTAAGTAATTGTTTTTCGGATAAAAAAACTTGTTACAAATCTCTTTGTACTCCTTGTTGAACTAGCAGATATGATTTACGACATTTGATTTTTATGTCATTTTTCTCTTTCTTTTTAGCATGCAAAATCCTTCTAAGACTCCTCTACCACAAACAAATGGGGGAACTGCATATCCGAAAGAAGTGGCAGTGGGCGGTCCACATCTGTCGCAGAACCGACCTCCGTTGGGGCAGACGAATTCTGGAGTGGAGGTCGCAGAAAGGCATGCGCAGGGTGAGATATCTCGCCACAAGATGGACCGTCGACCTGAAGAAGGAAGCAGTTGAATGCGGAGGGCGGGGGACCGAATGTGGAGGCGTTTATTGGGGAAGGTCTATGTACAGCAACCGACGTCTAAATCATCCGTTAAAAATCTATCATTCAGATCCTGAACGGTAGAGTCCATGATTAAGTTATTACACCAGTCCACTCGGGCCATAAATACGTATAATAATCATTTAAGGCAGTTATAATGTGAAATCTTTAGACCTCTCGTTGCACTAAAGATTGCAAACACGACAATATCAAGAGTTTTATTCCTTTAAATTCTTAAGGGCCAGATATTTATCTCACTATTCCACATACACTACGTTACGCTCCACTGAAAGCCCAGTACTTGTAATTTTAAAACTTTACTCCCAAAAACTCCTCAACATTTCAGACTTTATTTGTACCAGGATAAAGTTTATTTTTCTTTACGCAAAATTTCGTCTGTATTGAGTTAGCAATGTCCAGCGTACAAGAGAAAAAAGTAAGATTCCACCATGTCTGACCATTTCCGACGGCTATTATTCTGTCTCCCTCTATATCCGTTTCCGGCTGTCGCGAAAACAAAATGCTGCAGACAAAACCATGGAGACATTCGTCGGTTTATTATTAGAGACAAAGCTCTGATAGGTGAATAGAATGTGAATTTGAATGGACATAGGTTTATTTTACTACAAATAACACACAAACTTACACATCTATTAAATAAAATCGTAAACATCGCGTGTCTGTACATTGAAGATATTTGCAAAAAAAAATGAGGGGTCTAAGGATAAGTAATAGAACACATTTCAATCATTTTTGGAATTTTGTCTGTTTGTCTGTTTATCTGTTTGTGCACGCATCACTTAAAAACTACTAAACGAATTTTGATGGACTTTTCATAGAAACTTGGGGCTTAACTTAACACGACGACTAACGACATTTAGTCTTTATTTCATCGCAATCGGTTTACTCAATCAAAAGTTATGGACATTTTTAGTTTTCAAATACATTAGTAGGTAAGGTTAGTATCAATATATTGCACATAATAGTACTTCCGTACTATTCAGATTGCGATGAGTTTGGACTACATTTGGAGCTGGTAGCGGAAATAGGAGTGGGCGTGGGTGTGGGCGTTGGCGAGCGGGAGCGAGAGCTGGCGCGGGAGCGGGAGCAGGAAAGGGAGCGGATTCTGTAGCTCACGCGAGCGGAGCCGCGTGCACAACTAGTAGTATCAATAATATAGTTTTGGGCAGAGATGGGTAACCCCCCCGAGTGGGTTAAAACTCACTTAACTCAGTTATTATAAAACTGACTAATACTATATTACCGAGGCTTAATCGGCCAAATCACAACAAACGTAAAATACAGTCGTATTTTTCTTTTATATATTTAGTATGAAAGATACGTCTATCTTCTACCAAGGGTACGAAATGTTCTAAAAACCATAAAAGTGTTCAGTCCAAACTTCGTAAAACACATCACCGTATTTTTAAGAGTGGAAATTTTATCGAAATTTCCTCGATGTGAACGTTGGACCGACAAACAAGCGGTGGTGTAACCTAAGTGAAAAGTTCGGTTGTTTGTGTTGTTAACCGGTCCCCTGGGCAGAAAAAACACCAGAATATTGACGTACAGGATCATAATTTAATTTTGTTTACATATGGAGTGGAAAAGTTTGGTTGACTCTTTGCGAAAATTTCAAAGGTAGCCATAAATTATTTAAGAAAAACACAGGATTCAGATTTAATTTTGCTGAAGAATTATGTTTGATAAACCAAGAAGCGTCTTTGACCTGACTTTTATAACAATTTAGTCTCATTTGGAAGCTGAACTTCCAAGAAATTATGGAGCAAAGGTCTTACAAAATATTAACTCCTTTTACCTCCACACCATAGTTTTAGAAATAAGAGCTCAAGGCAACAAAACTCCTTAATAGCCACATAAAACAGTCTTCACCCTTTTAATCATATCAAAAGAGCAATCTTCCGGCCGGATGGACATCACGACATTTTAGATCTCTGCACATCGTAATTAAAACCCTTGATCCTACGGATTAATGCTGAAATTTGTCTAGCATCCACCCCGATCTACTATCAGAACGTAATTTCAGAGTTCCAGGAATAACGACAGTCTATCATATTACAAATTCGTTTTTGATTCGTGAAATTCTAATTCAGTGGTTCATGCTTTCATGTCGTGGTTGGCCTTTAATCTTTTCATCGGGATAGTTTTCACATAGCTTTGATTATAGCCAATATTAGTTTGCTCCAGTGTGTTAATTCAATCGTTAATTCACCTATTTATAACTTTATTCATAATAATTACCTCTCAAAAGTAATCGAATTGCCTTATAGGAAGCCTAACATTCGGTTTTTGAGAGAAGGCGATTCGTTTTGTCGTCTTTCTTAGGGTGTAGACAGGTGTAGATAAATATACTACTTTTTTGACCGCCTTGTTGGCCTAGTGGCTTGGACTTGAGCGCCGCAGAATGTGGGTTCTATGGACAATTTACTAAGTACAATGTGTACAAGCTGGTCCTGCTGGTCTGAATGTTATATTTGTGAAATGTCCAATCTTTATTCCTATAGCACAGGAGAAAATTTCGGTTTGGGATTAGATAAGTGTATGTATATGGTACTTATATATTCATCATCAGGTTATTTTTGTCTCCACTGCAGGAGCACAACCCTCTCTCATCTGCCGGAGACAGACGGAGGATTTGGCCTACACTCCCCGTGCTGGCCAGACGGGTTGGGGAGGCCTGATTGATGTTTTATAATGTATTCCCTTAGTCGCCTTGTACGACATCCACGGGAAGAGTTGGAGTTGGACTTATGTATTATGTAACATTTATTTATTCCTTTGAACCGCAATTCAGCTGTAGAATTACAGTTTGGATGTATGACTAACACTTTGATGGCTTTCTTTTATTTATGAAAGACACTAATTCAAAAAATATCATTTTATTGTTATCATTGTCATGTAACGATGTATCGGAAAGTTGTGACAACCATTTAAGGTTTCAAAATGATCAAATAATCTCGATTATATTACTATATCGAAAATGGTTAACCGATAATTGGGATGTTGAAATCGTTTCCTGCACTTTATGGGCTAAATTGGAGCCAAAATTGAAAATTTTAATTCTTAACCCTTTCTGATCCATTATCATAAACACTATAACGACATATAAATTTAGTAATAACCGTACTGTGGTGAACTTTATGAGACTGCTACTATAAACTTGAAATTAGTCGATCATAACATAATTAATATTGTAGCAAACTTTGCTTGATACAAAAGCATAAACCCCGCTAATTACCTAACCTTTGACTACTCCCATCGCCATCTCTATCACTCATTAGTCAAACAAGTGAGAAGTCACAGTCTAACTCATAGCAAATAGAAATTCATACGCAATAAGAGTATAATGCCAGTTTATTGCACCATAAACTTTACTTACCATTTTATCATGCGCGGCTTTAGTACAATGTACGTTGAGACATTCATATATTAATAAATATTAATATAAAGGCATTAATTTTATGAGGCCTAAGAGGTGGAAACAAACAGGAGGCAAGTGAATATTTATAGCCTGACGTGCTTCCGATGTATAAAACGTTCTGAATGAAGAATGGTCCGAGTATTTTATAAGTATGTATATTGAAGATTTTTCCGCTGTCTGTTTAGTGATTTGATTTATAGAGATAATAGGAGTCATAATAAATATGAAGAAAGATGATTAATAAATGAGCAATGCTCGGAATTAGGTAGTGGTATTTATGTACTTGCGACGAAAATATGGCACCGAAGCTTATAATGGACAGTTAATAAAATCCTGTGTAAGGGATACAAGGGATTTTATTGACTGTTTTAATGAAAATCCCGTCATTATAATAAGTATATAATAATATCTATTAATAAAAGATCATTTGATTTGTATTTTATTTTACTGGTAAGCGGCAGGCGGTAGAAGAAAAATAAATTAGACATAGAATGTCTATGACATACAAAAAATATGAATGAGAAACTAATGATGGACTTTATTTCATTTCATCCCTGCTAATGAGGCAAAATATTGATATAATAATGAAAATATAAAAAAAAATATGCTGGTAGATGACATTAAGGTTTAAAAGAAAATTTAATGGTTTTTCTACAGTGCTCGAACCTGGAAATCGAAGTAAGTAATGAATAATGATCATTCAGTATTTTGCTTTTAATCGTATGCAGATAAAGAAAGAAAGCGCAGTTCACAGAAAAAGAGTAATAATGTAAATAATATTAAGTAGACGTTAAGTTGTGAGATATTAAACGGGAAAATGTGAAGGAAAAATCAGAAGTAAATTTTTATTATGAAAAAATAGCCGCAACTTATCAATAAAGGGGAGGGCAAAGCTGAAGTTCTTCGCGAAACTCCCAAAAAGAATAACGATGGTATCCATAACTCAGCGACGAGAAAGAAAGTAAACTAAACAAAAATAAAAGGCAGTGTTTGTGAATCGACTTCCAAGTTTATTTTCAAAGGGCCATAATCATTGAGAGGCGAACTTTATTACGCTTTACGACGATCCTTAGATGTGAAATGTAAACAGTGGCACGGGGGAATATGCAAAATGTAAACAAATTAACGAACAAGATATACCTCCCGGCTCCTGTATTCCATATAAATTGCTCGAATAAACTTCCTTGTTATTTTTTAAATGGTGTTCCAAAAAGTGTTTCTTATTAATTGCAAATTTACCGCCTGTTTTCATTTAATATTGCTTGATACGGCACGATAATATAAGAAATCATAGTGGACGCGAGGAGGACGTGTTAAAGAGAGTGTACAATGTATTATGGTAGCATAGAAGAGACAGAAGGGAGTGGGAGAGGCAGTCCACTCTAGGCCAATTCTGCATTGCTAACTACGTAATTTTTAAATAAGGTGTTTTACTGCAGTTCATCTTCAGCCGAAATACGTCCACTGCTGAAAACAAGCCTCCCCAACAGTATGCTACTTTTGTATACTGTTTTGCTGTCCATTGGGGATTTGCAACAATCACTACGCTTGGCAGGCGGATTGGTGGTATTAATAATCTTAATATATACAAGAGAAAGCTGGGCAGGTACACTCCCTTAGAAGCCTGGACGACTCCAACGAGAAGATTGGGGGTGACTCTATTCTAAGCCAGGAACCACATGTCGACTGCATTTACTTCAGTTATCTAAGACATATTATAAAGGATCGCCTCGTTAGCCTATTGGCTTGGTCATTGGACCCGAGCGCCAGAGGTCGTGGGTTCGATTCCCACAGAATACTTTGTACAATTTATAAAAGTCGATCCCGGTCTGGATTTTATATCTGTCAATTGTCCTATCCTTGTTTAATTTCCATATCACAGAAGAAAATCCAAATTTGGGATCAGACAAATGTAGGATATTTTGTAATAATTATTATATCAACTATCTCTTTAAATATGTTTCCTCCTCTGCTACTAATTCTTTTACCTACAAGGAAGTGTACGAAACAAAGAAGGACCTTTAACGATATTATCCTTCCTGTAAACTCACTTGGCAATAAACTCATCTGCACTTAAGAACAAGCAAAAAAATTACTAAAACAGAACATTTAACATCTCCATCCATGTGTCGAGTAATAGCGCGGAGGCGTTAAAAGATATGCAGATGTATCTTGTAATTATACATTTTATTTTTCTTCAAGGCGAAACTGTACAAAGCGCTGACGTTTTTATGCTAAAATATGGAGATAAAGTCATTAGCAATTTTTACTTTAATGAGAAGATGTCGCTTGGGTGCAAATGGCTATGGTCAGCGAAATATTGTCACTCAAATTTGATCCTATTTTTACGAGAGCTATTTGGTTTAATTGAATTGTTTTTTCGAGGGCAATGAAGAATTTGAAAGGTTTTATTTTGAAATTGTTCATATAAAAATTGAGTTGCCTTTATTGTTTACTGAAGTATTGGCTCTAGGGTGGGAACATATTTCTTTTGTCAATAATTTGAAGAAAATGATCAACATAATATACAATGCATTAGGTTTTGTTTTGAGTAGTACTATTTGTCCTTCACATATCTTTTATCATCGTTATTGAGCTCTTGCCATTTCTTTCAGAGATAATCCTTGTTTGAAATAAGGCAAATGTATGAATATCATCATCATCAACAATCTGAAAGAGTCCACTGCTGGACATAGGTCTCTCCCAAGGCGAGCTACTTAACCCGATCCTCGGCAGTAATTGAATATATGTATATCATGCAACATTTTTTATACGTATATATTGATTATTTTTGAATAAGAGTTTGCTTTCAACATCGCAATCAAGTTTATCATCAAAATATGAAGATATTTATCAATGTCCAATTTTTCTCTCACGTCTCCGTATTTATTTTTACTGCCGTCACATTTAGTAGTTGTATTTTTGGTTCATTGTTATTATAGCATCCCCGACGGATGACGGCGTCCTCTTAATTTCCAGTAAATCGAGGTGCTCTTTAGCGATGGCCTGCATCTGAATAAACATTGGGCGAGACGAGATAGGGTACCGACTAGGTGAGACTGGTATCACTCCAATAGAATAATATCTGTGGAACTTTAACGTAATTCATCAGTTTTAATAGTGTATTTTATTCTTTCTATAACAATCATATCGTCCGTTGATTTTTTATAGAAGAAAATATACGGTTTTCTATTGTGATTGATTATATCGTTTGATATTTTTGGTTGCCTCCTATGTGAGGCATAAGATATGGATTTAGAGGCCTTCTGGCAAAGATATTTGTATATCTAAAAGAAGACCTCAATAATCTGCTGTAACCTCACTCAGGTTTTTGTAAACAAATATTTTTGTATTGTATTTTTTCTTTACTTTTGTGATCCATAGAAATATACGCCTCGAGCGATCACTAACTCATCCATACTGGAATTAGGTAAGAAATCGCGCCGCAGCTTCTTTTATAGTAGAACAAATGTTTTTAATTAAGTATGTTTATACTAAACGTTGTATTAAAATGTCACTGCATTTTTTATTACATTGAATGGCTTTCAATATTAATAATTCTTGATATTACTTGAAAATATGTAATATTTATCAAGCAACTGCATATGTCTGTAAGAAGTTTGTGGATAATCTCACCAATATATCAAGAGTATTGAGCTGTCAGAGTGGAACTCATCAAAGTCGGGAAGTGAGATTCAAATACAACATATTGTATCACTTACGAGTATGTGTGTTTATAATAATATGTACCGGTTTAAAACAGTCATTCTAAATTTCCAATGGTTATATTTCTAAATATGTTATTGTCATGTTTTGCTCTGATGTTTTCCAATAATTGGGTTTCCTACCTATCTGAAGGTTTGTTTCATAATAATAATTCTCATCATTAGTTATCTAGTTTTCTTATCCCACGAGATACTAATATAATTATGCTTGTGTTTGACTGGTTTCGCTACGTCATAGTGTTTTTTTTCTTCAACATTTTCACTAATAATACTTCAAAAGACATTATTTGTAAATTTGTTGGAGGTAATCTCAGAAACTAGTCGATTTTCAAAATTCTTTCACTGTTTCCTTTGAGGTACGTTCAGTTCATACATAGGCTATTTTCTTAAGGGAAATTTGGATATCTGGCGGGCAATACCAAGGGGCAGATGCTTGTCTTAGATAAAAGCCTTAGTTCATTGCCTCCAATGACCAACTGACTAATGATAATGACACTTAAACTCACTAAAACTTAATGTAAACGCCAGCACTCATTTTGAAGACTTATTTTCACAACAAACTTGTGAGTTTCCTATTAGTCACCCTATATGATAGGTATCGTACTTAGGGTTGTCAACAAATAAGATCAAGATTTTAATAGAAAACTGACTATGATTACGAGTGGCATTCGCAAAACAGTAACAATATAATGAGTCTGCTCGCGTTGATGTTCAATGATCCTCGATTCCTTTGTCATTAGAGTATCTTCCACATTCATGTGTTTAAAAAAAAGTTTAGTCATACATTGATGTGTGTACACAATTCAAGATCTAAAGTTGTTCAAGCTCCTATTTGCGCAAATTCGTTTGCTGTTATCTGATAAGAACACTTAAGTAGCAGGCAACCCTAAAGACCTACGAAAATGTCCTCTCTTATCCTCGAGTCTTAGTTTACGGGCACTTTACGTAATGACCGATTTCATTAAACGCCTCGTAAGACAAACTAAAGCAGTGTGTAGTGCATTTCGATAACGAAAGCTCATTCCCGAAATGGTATTGTTAAGGTATATCGCATGGTGGTGATAATCTCAAGCGATAGCGGTTTTGTTCGACTAAAATTAACATGATTCATCATCATCAGGTTATCTTTGTCTTCACTGCAGGAGCACAACCCTCTCTCATCTGCCGGAGACAGACGGAGGATTTGGCCTACACTCCCGGCGCTGGCCAGACGGGTTGGGGAGGCCTGATTGATGTTTTATAATATACATAATAACAATAACATGATTAATTTTGAAAATAACAGTGACTTAATTCATAATCATTAGCAGCTTTAATACATACATAATACTTGATCACGCATTGGTCCCAGAGGGGTAGGCAGACACGATGTATCGTCACTGCGGGATCCTGACAGACGTTGCAAAATCGACTTTCCTGCGCCCGCTTTTCGCCCCGTGATACAACTTGACGTGATGTGTGGCGAACAATATCGCCGCCCCCGTGTTGAGAGACATTGTGGTACCACGATCAGTGAGGGGAAAAGTTGTCCACCTCATCAGAGCCCCGCATGATAGTGCCTGGAGTTCGCCCAGCTCCGGAATGTCGGCACGTTTATGACCAGGCTAGCCCCTGGACACGCATCCATCGGCACGGCAGACCTTCTTTTGGTGGACGGGATATGAGTTGGGGCGAGGGAGACAAAAGATGGGTAAGGAGAAAGGTTAGGTATGGGATATTGCTATTACGGAAGGATAGTGGTATCTGTACTAGCAATAACTCGGGAAGCCGGGACCGCATACCCGTGACTCGTCTGGATAGCACCGGACAGGCAACTACCAAAAACAAGTCCCCTGACTAGACTAGCTTTAATAATATCATATAAAATTGGTACACATCATAGTCAAGAATGCAGTAAAAAAACTGATGTCATGAATTCATGATAATTTAAAATGCTGTGACAAAGATAGCTAAATCCCACAAATTGTCTCTGTAACACTCAACAGTCACAGTTTCTTGGAATACGTAACTCTAATAACTGAGTAATATGTCCAACGCCTTATAAACAAGCGAGCGCAATGTGAGTAAGCGGTAATGCGACGAGCGACATGAATAAACACCTCGTCCAGTCTTGTGACAAAATGCATCCGTGCTAGAAAGTCCGTCCCGGTTAACGTATCTTGTATGCCATGAAAACTGTTCATTAAGTACTTGCTTTTATTACAATCTTGATGTATTATCCATGCTTCCAACAGTGGACGGCTATAGGCTGATATGATGATGCTAATTCCACTGTTATAACTGTTGATGACAAAGACCAAGATTTAAGGTCATTAACCAAAAGGATTACTGAGCTGAAGTGGCAGTAGGGCCATTACTGTGGCAACACCTGTGGTCTTTGAGAAAATGAGTTCTGGAGTGGAGATGCATGAAAGCGCAGTATGAGAATCCTCCTCTGTCAGATGGATCGACGACGTGAAGATTGGGAACCACGTAGAGGACGTAGAAGAAGCTTATGTTCAGCAGTGAACCTCAGCATGCTAATGATGATCGTGATAACAATTCACTGAAAACTGGGGCCCTCATACAGTTCTTTTATCCTTATCGTCCATATTGCCGAAAGGATGCTAAATTAATCATCAAAGAGTCTATTCAATTTGAAAAGGGCTTTGATGCGTATTGGAATTCTCATTTCCAACCATTTTTAAAGCTAGCAAAATGCATGTCAAAATGTTTGAAAAAGTTTGTTCAAAAGCAGCTCTATATTACTTTTATGTGAGATTCAATGTTCCATGTTCAAAGCTACTGCAGTTTTATAGTCCAAGAGTTGTAACCAGAAATGATTTAGGGTCTAAGAGACTACTCTATTTATGAAATATTCTAACGCCTGAACTTCCACATTCAAACAAATAACTGTGACATTCTTTGCAGTAAAATTTAAAGTCCTTTATTATACCTACTTTGCACTATTGAACAAAAATGTCAGTCCCTACACCTTCATAAACCAAATTAGAAGTTTGTTTTCTATTTCCGAGCTTCACACAAAATTTTGTTCATCGGCTTATGGTCTAAGTGTCCATTCATTACATTCCTGCAAGTACACGTGTGTAGGTATATTTTTAAAATAAAGCTGCGTTAAAAACATTCATTAGATTTGATGAAATTGTGGAGTAAAAAAACTCTCCTAAATAATAAGAATAATATTTTAGTCCGTATGTATACTGTTTAGATTTTTTTCTGCTATCTTATCTTTATTACTGTCCTAACTGTGAACACTCCTGTCTTACCTACAGGAGCATTGGATCTTTAACGTCCATAACTGCTGTATTGTAACTGCAAACTGGTGGCAGACACAAAATGGAATTGAATGAAATGAGCTAAAATAATTGCGACCTTATGTCCTTTTGCTAGAAACAATAGAACATACTACACCAACATTCTGTGTTACAAATTAGAAGGAAAAATTCTGAAAGAAAACATTAAGCGAGAACGGTCCGTTATACAGACGTTAATGGAATGAAATGAGAAACAATAGGAAATCTGATATAAGTGGACTGGACGAATGTTATTCCAATAGAAATGAGGACCAAGGCTGCAAAGGCTTTATTTGTCTTACTTTACGTGTGAATCGTACGATATGAGACCGTCTGGCTGGAACACGTAATTTTATTTCAGTAAGGTAGGTATACTTGATGGAAAAATAATATCTGCAGCAAAAATAACTGTGAAAACTATTGACAAAAATTAAAACGTTTAATAATAATAATGTAGTTAGAGCACTTCGTAAAAATAACTAACACTTATACGAGTATTCAGTAAACACATATTTTATGCTCTTTACAGGAATTAAGAGATAAATATTACGACTCACAACTTAATTGCTCGTCTATCAACGAGCATCATTAAAGCTGCGGACATATAAACTACAGTAGAACTGAGATGATACAGAAAATAAAAAGACAACTCATAAACAGAAATACTCTTAAAATGTGAAGACTCACAGAAACTACTACAACCATCGTCCTAAATCATGAATAACATCAACATCGTCGTCTTACCCTACGCATAATCTTGAATTATGATAGCTAGAAAATCACCTGCCAATGAAAAGAAAAAAAAACACACTCATAATAAGTGCGGTAGATTGTAAGTTAATTTGTATTGAAAGTATCTAAATACTACACAAAATAACAATAACTTCTTATAGCATTTTTTTGAAATCAGTAAGTACCACTAAGGTTAAAAGTTCAAGAACTTCTTGCAGCAGATTACTTTAGTAGTATATGTACTCAAAGGAATATTCTCCTCTCATACAGGACACGGCAAGAACTTAAAAAGTTACTTCACGTAACATTTGATGAAACCCTTCAGACAGCAACGTTTCTTACAACATGTATGCAATCATAAACCAGGAGAAGGGAAGTCAACAAAGACTTCACAATAATGACACTAGCTGATTAACTCATAGTGCACCTCTGTGAACTTCTAGAAATCTGCTAGCTGACATTATGTTCACAGCCTAGTGGTGATCTGTCACCGTGCCAGATTTAGCACTGCTGCGGTAGCTTGACAATTGTAATTACCATGTCAATTTTTTTGTAATACCTCAAGAGCTGAGACGACGCAGGCGGCAGAGCCGGCAGTACGTAAATAGATCTTGTACGTTTATACTGGTTCAACAATTGGTGTGCGGTTAAATGTCTGGTTGTGAGATTAAGTCAGCAGAAAATTAAGTAAATCAATTGATTAATATTCTGAACAGACACCGAAATCTAAAAATGATACTAACTATAGCAAATAAAGTCTAGTACCAAAGAAACAAGGTGAAACATTATATTGTATAACTCAGCTTCTGGATAGACTCAAATTATACCTATATCCTGCAACTATTTTCAATTTTTCAATTTTAATACACAGTTGTATGAACAAATTCTTAATTTCCGGCCTACGTACGTAAACACGTCTCTGTACTAAAGAGTGAATATCCCTATATTATTATGGGTTAATATTACGTCTAACAGCCACCCCATTATCGGTGGTTATGGTGTGCAAAACAAATCATCCCCCATAAATTTTAATTAAGCATTTGATACTTCCGACCCGTTGATGGCGTACGTAACCTACTTCCAAATTTAATAATGTCCATATTTATCCAATATTCTCTGTGTCTGATAAAATATGATATTTGCCACTAATTAATTAGAACAATAATTCACACACCCAGTTTCATTTGGAATTTAAAACAAACTAGTAGAATCGTTTATCGTTATTAGACGTTTATACTGGGAATATACTGTAGTTATTTATTCCCTAACTTAATTTGTATTATATAACCTAACCTAATTTTCGTTACCTATCAGTTAGATTATTAGAGAACTATACCAACAATTTTAGATTATCTTTATCACCATGGCTTGCTATTCTAAAGGTACATTGTATCTAAAACATTCTATAATTTTTGAATTCATATAGTTACAATAGTTTATGTATTATGGGGCAAAATTCACGTTCTCAAATAAAAAATCTAGGATACCCACCAATTAGCCAACTCGATTAAAGATTTATGTGTAGCCTGGGAACCTGTTTTAATATAATTCTAAACATACTTTTTTGAGTAATATTTATGGCTCTAGATTAATACGTTAGCCCGAGTTATCTCCCCCGAGCCTTAACAAGGGAATTATGGGTCATTTTGACCAAAGTTCAAGAGCCCACCTACGGATATAATGAATCAAATTGCCGGCCACCCGCGCTTTCGAAATAATACAAATAGACTTGTGACTGATATATTTTTTAATCCTTCAAAGAGAATATTGTTATTTAATGCTATAAAGGATTAGCTCCTTGATTTATAAACGCTACACATCTTTATTAGTTTAAGTCACGCTCAGATTGAGTTATAAAATTATAAAGTAATTTATACGTTCACAACTAGCATTTGTTATTGTTACAGTGAAAAAGAAAACGTTTTCACTTTTTCTGTGTTAAGGCCAAATTAATATTATGTAGTTTCTGCCAATAGAATTAAACGATTTAAATAAAATAAAAAAACAGTATCAAAAACTGGTCAGAAACGAAAGTAATACCTACATAAAAAAAGTCAGTTGAAGATAAATAGTCGGCTATGAACATTGTAAAATTATACGTATAAAAAAACACAAAAACAGATTGAGGCGCTAGCTAAAAGTCCTGAGTGAATGTGATGAAACGTGTGAAAATTTGTTGTTGTGCTTTAGTATTAAGGCGTATATCAGATTACTATACCAAGTCTAGACAGATTAAATAGCCTTTCTTAGACAACAACATGACTCCCAATTAAGATCTTCATAATTTAATATCATCAACCTAAGCCTTCAGAATTTGAGTCATTTTCAATTTCATCTCCTTTACAATATTGTCAGATGTATTCGTACATTGCATTTTATGCACGCCTTTGATGAATTGTTAAAAAAATAACTCGTGGTACCGGTAATTGAAGGAAACCTCACTTTCATTCGAAAGAAATAATTTACGTCATATTACCTAAATATAACTTACTAAACCCACTGCAAAGGTTAGTAATTAATCAAGTACGTTTTGAAGAAATTGCAACAGAAGCACATGACTTAAGTAATATTAGCTTGGAAGGCAAGCTACAAAGTTTTGATGTGGCGTATTAGTTTGCAAATATAGAAGCCATACAAAACGCTTATTGATCGAATGTTACGCCTGGTGTAAGTTGCAAACTGAAATTTATGAGCGTGCAGTAAGTAAGAGCTCTTCGAGAGAGGTTCACTTCACTCTGCTTCACTCAGGGCGGACTTTGTTTATTGCATGGCTTGAAGCGAAGCAGCATCTTTCGCTTATGAATATTAATAGCGGAGTTGCTTTCCGCTCAAACTTCTTCAAATAGGTGCGTTGTTTATATCGGTAACCGATCTGCTTTCAATACGCCTTTATCTTCCAAATCTGATTTCAATATCTCTACTAAATCCTTGTTATTATTTATTGTACTTTGTTTATTATCCTTTCCCATCTGACAGGTAGCTTTGTACAATTTGATCCTAAGACTACCTATGTGTTTTAATTTTGAATTGTAAAGTGTGCGTTTTGCTGTGGTGCATCAGAACGGTGGTATGATTTACAAGTTTGGTTCAATTTATAAGTATAATTTATTATACTTTGTAACTGCTGTTAAATAATGTTTGTATCGTGTGTTTTAAAGTGGTAAACATGTTATCATTCAAGCACGGTAATCCAATTTATTGATCGCAACATAATATTCTACAAGCACCCTTGTTAAACTAAGACATCTGACTCCCTTTCACTGACGTACCTATATCCCGTTCATAGCTATTTCATTTGATCTTGGTGCTCTCATCAAATATTTAGGCCGTTTAAACTTGAGTGAGAAACGTGGAGTTGCCCAAGTAAGTTAGTTCACTGGCTTAACATAACGTGACCACTTGACTTAGATGTAGCTAAATTATTAAGTTATGTTTAGTAAAAGCACAGAAAGAGCTGATATAAAGATTTTTTTTTTATTTTGTTGGAATTTTGGGAAACGAATGTATCAAAGTCTGGATGCCTTGTTCTTTCCCCATTCCCCTCTAATCTCCCAAGTTTGCAAAAAGAAATTCTATTTAGAAATTCTAATAAAAAATCTGAAATAATTAAAGTTGATTGATGTTTATGAGTCATGTGTCATGTGCCAATATTATTACAGGAAAAATAAATCTAACTATCACAGTATTTTGGAAATCGTCAATAATCATTTACAAACAAACTTAGTTTTGCGGTCGAATAAGAATACCAACAGCGGTACGAAGATCTGAGATAGTTGACGATGACCGATGATTAACGGAAGTTTCATTTTAAAAAACAATACCTATTATATAATAATGTTAACCCGTTCAACTTCACCTTACGGTTGAAATAACATAAAATTCTATTACAATTTCTGTATCCTTTCCAAGTTTTAATTCATTTTATTCAACGGTCCATAAATAAAATCTTAACCCATTAATGCAAGTGGACGCGCGAGTAAATTTGTTAAGCCATCGTTAACCCAGCGGGTCACCTACTCGGGTCTTTATTAGCCTAATTGCTACATTTGCATAGTGCGATCCAAATGAGGGCCGACTATAGACTCATCACCACGCAGATTATATTTAAAAACAAATAAAGGGCGAGTGTATCATTACTGCTTATAAAATCAGATTTGAATGATGTTGGGACGCAGATTTTTCGAAACCAATAATGTCATCTCAATTCGTTAGCAAATAAAAGAAATAAGGCTGTAGAAGTTTGGACATTTATCAAGTACCTAAACTGTTAAGGTTACCCTGGATACACTGACGAGCTGCTGATGATGCTTATTCGTTTCTCAACCCGGGTGTAATTTTTTTCAAAGTGGATGTTTTCCATTAAAAAATATATGGAAATAAATAACTTCAGAAACGAAGCCATGAAGCTCTCCCAACAGGTTAACATATGTCTATTACATGGTTTGTCTATCTGAGCGCAAGGGCGTAGCGAGGTACGGGCGGCCCCTACTAGAAGAGCGCTATTTCTAGTTACAAAGCGATATCTGGTTATTATATTTCGTTTTTAAATTGTAGCTAACCCACACTAATAATGTGAGATAGGTACTCATCTTTTAAAAAACCACAAATCAATGTAGTCTAGAATTATCCTCATCTGACACCCCCCCCCCCCCCCCCCCCTAGAATCCTGGCTACGCCCTTATCTGTGTGTCTTTTAATAATCACTACTTAATACATAAAATTAAGAATGCTGCAAATCATCAGCTGTGGTTAAGATAGATTACTTTTTACAATATGTTTAACTTGTTTAACTTATAACTTTAATATTATTATTATATTTATTATAGACGACCAACATATATAATATCCGTGGTACCATTAGGCAGAAGCTAGTTAAAAAATTAATATAATTTGTAGTGTAAAGCAAATGGACTAAAAAACAATAAGAACTGACAGAATCTTAAGTCCTTGTAAAAGTCCTGCTTTTTCGACTTTACCAATGCTTTTAAAAGTTGGTAATAAAAGGTGCAGCAGTGCTATTCAGTTGCCTCATTAAAAATATCACACGGGGAATAAAAATAAGGCTGGTTCGTATAAATAACCACGGCCTCCTTATAAATCTTGGTTTGTAGTACGCAGGGTTGTCAAAATTCACACAAAATGTACACTTACCTGAAATTTTATTATATCTCACCGAATTGAATAACAATAAATAAATTAATCATTGTCATAAAATAATATAATTATTCACTTGCAATTAATAATTATACCTAAAAACTGGACTTACTAAAAAATATATTAACAATACTAAAATCCAACCATATTAAATTCCATAGTAGAGTACAATATATTAATTCTAATACTTCGAAACGTTTCGCAGGTTAAACATTAAACGCCTCGTCGTCAACCTTTACCGACATAGCTTGGCTACCCGCAATGAATACTCGAGTTTTCTGCCTCAGCCGTGGGGTGGAAATGTACGGCAATATGGGAATAAAATCCTGGGTTTAATCTTCGCACAAGTCGCCGTTTAATCTTGCAGCAGATATGGCAGGGGTAAATAATAAATGTATAATACGCAATCACGTTAAATTGCATTGTGGGGGTTGGGCGTTTTTGGGCCTGGACCGTGCACTAGAGGGTTATGGTTGGCTTAAAACTTTTGATATCACTGCACATTTGCGGTTATGGTCTTTAATTAAGGATTATGAGGCTTATGAGGATATGTTTGATAATAAATAACTAATTGTACTACACAGAAATAAATCAATTATTACTGTGTTGCTCTATTGCATGCAACGCCGCTTTGTTAGGTTGGTGGCTCGACGTTAGGGATTCAATTCTTATTGAGAATAGATAGCTTTTTATGTACACTTTGTTTAAGTTTAGTACCTTCGTCATTCACGCCTGCTAATAAGTAAGATAGATAATAATCAATTTATTCTTAAACACAGCACAAATACAATGTTACATATGGGACACAAATAGAAACAGAGGTACAATCAAACAGAAGACTGAAACAGTAACAGTGTGGGCTAACTGTTTGTACATTGTTTTATTTTCTAGTCTTATAAGTAAGTATTCCAGGAGGGTGGAGGACCCGGTGTGGTGGCGTTCACGGGTCTAAGGGCTGATATGATGGTTATTCCAGTTATAAGACATGTGTAACTTTCATTTTAGCGTTATTTATGTAATGTGTGACAGAGTAAAAGGAATATTTCCGAATGTCGTTTTCGAGACTATTTCTTACATAGAGTTTTAATTTTTTAACTCTGACGCAAAATGACACTAGGACATTTTATAATCTACATTCTGAACCTTTAATTAAGAAGTTTAAAAATAAGTAACATTTTTTTACAGTTTCCTAAAGCTAATAAAATTTTATTTTTATTGACATTTCTAGTTAAGAATAAGGATAAATTAAATCAGATTCCTTCGAATGTGGATTCCCTTCTATTCATTAGAGGCTTCGTTCGAGCTCGTTATTTAGACAAGTTAATAAGAATTCTTGTCGTATTTACGTCAGGAAAGGACTTAAGCGGGCCTGTTAGACACTGAGCCTAAACACAAAGATTAGGGGAGAATCAAAAACAAGAAATTGAAACTGTTCTAAAGAAAAGTACCGATAAATTAACTATTAAGTATTCCTTTTTTGTATTAACTTAATGATATTATTTTACACATAATGTCTAATATATATTTGCTATAGTTATATGATTTTATTTTGTGTTACCAATGCAACATTACCGCAGCAATTTTTTATAGAAAATATAAAATTAAGAAAAGCTAAAGAAAAAATGCGTACTCATAAACCACCCTACGAATTCTATGAATGATAATTTAGAACTATAGAAAGGCTAAAGCTTATACAGTGCTAATTAGTGGACTTTTATCTTGTATTTTGTTTTCGGCAGTTTTCATGTTTCACACCTGTCGTATTTTCTTGTAACTTAAAAGTAAGCGCTAACGATGACTTACGATTGCAACAACTTCAATGACTAACAAATCATTGAATCAGCTTGTTATCAGCACATCCATTAATAACACAATAGTAAGCATATGAACAACACGAAAGGAGATGTGTAAAGTAATCATCATTGAAGTTTCTAAATGTGGGACGCCTACGGCCGTTACGGAAGACAATACTCAATTACATTTGCCACCTACTGTGTTCTTATTTTATACAATGATCCGTTACATTAAAATATAGTAGTAGCGTATTTGTTATTCTGATGTAAGTATTGTATTTTTTTAAAGATGGCTATTTCTTTGTAAAATAGTGTTTAAATTTTAAAAATAGTAACAGGTAGGTACCTTAATACACTGCCGAGCAAAATAGGATCGATAAAAAAAATCATAATAATTTATTAACAACCCAAAATAGCTTCTTGAAATTAAAATACTTTAAAAGAAGCTTTTATCAAAAATGAAAACATTTTCTTACAGCGAATTATTTGAATGGCTTTAGAGAAGTAAAAAAATCTTATTTGTTGCATTTTTCAAATTAGATTTACTTGTTTGTCGCCTTTTTTTAATACACAAAATTTTGGCTAATAATTACAATCCATTGTATATTTTATGTGTAATTACATTTATTTCAATGTACTTTTTATTACTAGATGATAATATTGTAGAGCTGGTGCAGTTTTTGTAAGTGACCCTTTGTTATTGTTCTCCAGTGTAGAATTATGGACCTATTGTATAAATAGATAATAATTTGCAGAATGAACCGGAATCGCTCATCTAAACAGACCTTTCCTATTTAAATGGATGTCGTATAAAAAGAATACGTAACTGCCTACATAAAGATTTATTTGTAGACTATAGATAAGTTTTAAAGTTAAACGTGTGCGGTACAAGACTTTAAAAGCATGCAGTGTGTTATAAAAAAACACCCAAATTAAGGATCACATTACAAAAATCCATTAGACGCAACCAATAAAAATAGATCCCAGTTTACGTATAGTGAAACCGGCCCTAAATTCAGTCATATGAAATAAAAAGTCGATAAAAAGAGCCTCACTGATCATCTAGATAACAGGCAATACATATAAAATGCACTGTTATAGTTGCTTTATTAAAGAGACACCTACCACATCTTAACCAAAATAAACAATGCAAAGTTCTAAAGGTTATTAATACTTATTTATTTTAAAATTCGGAAAAGTAATTCTTCACTTTTTAAACATTTTATTTTTAGAGAATTCCAAATAAGCATTCAACCAAATATCAATGGCTATATTTCTATATAAATTCAATCTAAAAACGACCGCTTAGTTGGCTTAGTGGCTTGATCTAAGCACTCGAGCGCCAGAAATCTTGGGTTCTATTCCCACAGTGGACAGACAACTTTGTACAATTCGTATAATATTAGTGTATGTTATTATTAGTGAACTGTCCTATCATTATAAGGCTATGCAAATATAACAACTATACTTCTGGAGAAAACCCCAGCTTGGGATCCAAACAAAGTGTAGGTATATATATGTGTATTAGGCAATATTTATGTATATTTTTTTATTATTATAAGTATATGGAGAATAATGAGGACAAACATTATTTTGTACCTTATACGGAAAACAACTGACAATACTTACTTAGCGTATTAAAATTTTAAAGTCCATTGCCGAAGTGTTATTCTGGTTTATATCAAAACATGAAAGGGAATTGCGTCCAATCAAATAAATATTAAGCTTTCGCTTTTCTGCGAATTCGCTTATTTCCGTAACAATATTAAAATAATGTTTATTTGTTTATCATATCAAATTTAATGCAATAATAAGCTTTTATGAACGAAAAAATTACATTACTTTTCTTTGTATATATACTTTTTCAATCTAAATGAAACAATTTAATAATTTCATGTAAGGCAGAAATGTATCTATTTATATTCCTTTTTTAACATTATCATCACAAATCATAGAGCATACATTTATTACTTGCTTTGGCCTACTATAGAGATAATCTTTCAAGTCAACAGATCTGTCTTTGATAGTCATAATCTATATTTTAAGATCAAAAATATGTACAGTCTCTTTACTTTAATTACTCAAATGAATTAAATTACGTACAAATAAATAGAATGAATAAGAATGTCGTGTGATGTGATCTCGTGAAAGCCGAAACAGATCAAAAAACAAATATCTGAACCTAACGCATGAGATTACCGACATACACATGTGTTGTCGACCGAAATTAACCCTAAAGTCCTATCGGCGAACGGGTTAATTCCTACCAGCCTCGCTGACTACCTGAGGTCTGAACTCCGTGTGGGCTCGCTTCCGGCGGTGATGCTGGAGGCGGTGCTGGTGCTGGACACCGCCCGGATCGACCGCCGGTTTCTCTCTCTGTCGCCCTGACCTCCGGCCGCTTGGACTGCTCAACCGGAGGGAGTCCGTCTGGCCATATTGATTTTGCTGGGCAGACGAAATAATAATCTAGAATCCTTACATAAAAAATAATAATTAAAGTAACACTGACGTAATAAAACTATTAATCAAGTTGTCATACGAATCGAACTACAGAATACAGGCGTTCATCGAGAGTGGATATCTTCAGAATCAACATGACAACGCCCACATCAGGCATAATGTCTCGAACAAGATTCAAACTCATGATGGGGCACTAAATTAGCCACGTCGCCTTTTACGGCAGACCATTTGTGAACGTTGACAGTGAATGTTGAAGGCAAACAGACAAAAACAACTGTGTGGACATGTCCAAGTGTCGAACATTCAATGGGTGTGATTATGGCCGGATATAACGCGTGTGGCGCGTTCTTGACTTTGATAGTGTCAACGTGTTTTTACTCAAAAGAGTCGTTTCGTTTAAAGATTGTAAAAATGAGATAGATCACCTCTTAATATTTATAATAACGCTGCAACATAAAGACGTCTTATCCAGAAATCTCTGTTCTATTATGAGACAGATAACAAAGAAAAAATTAGAAAAAGATATTTGTCACAAAAGAGCACCCACCACCTCAATGTAAACGCTCAAAACTAATTTAATTTCATCATATTGCCTATAAGAACTTGTGGTTAACGATTATAACTAAAATATAGTTTTTACGAGTTTCTAATATAAGTACCTAGTCGATAGTGCGGACAAACCCTATTTTCTGGGATATCTTCAGCCATGAATATTGACAAATATATTAAGTGACATCTGTCAATAATTGCATCAATGATTACTTAATGAAATGTAAAAACAGGTCAGCTGTTATATTTTATGATGCTGATTGGCCTAAACAACTATCGAGGATAATCGAAAATAACGATGTTTTTCTCAGAAATTTGTTTGATGTATACGCATCGAAGCGAGAAAAGTTAAGGGCAAATTGCCATAAAAACGAAATGCGATGGAGTTCTTTACTTTCTTTATTGGTGACAATAAAATATTAAGAAAATAAAATAAATAAGATACTAAAGATCTCCGAGAAGTACGTGAAAAATAAATCAGGTTGCTTTTATTATAAATACCGAGTAAATAAAATCGTCAATTGATTTTCTTCTAAAGCTTACAGCTGAAAAATGTTAAACAAACATCATTTCCAGGAGAGTCCCTTATTCTTACTTACGCATTGTTACTAACGTAATAGGGTTTAGAGTAATTTTATATTCGTCAAAAAGCTTTCCTAAGAACGATGACTCGATTTTATTTTTTGTCGACTAAACCACTTACAAGAAAGAATAATTTTGTTCTATCAAATTTAAAATTAATTCGGTGAGTCTTTAGCGTAAATGCTTCTGAATAGTTGTTTTAGTTTTTTATGGCCATTACGTTTAGTTTAAGTAGTTACCTATACGTACTAGTATATTGATTTTCTTTTAGTCTGATTCTCTAGACAGAATAATCTTGGTTGTTTGTCTCTATTCTGAATAAGCCGAGCTCCAGCGACGTCTTCACTTGTATCGTTAGAGAAACAATTAGAGAAATATCCTTATTACCTAACAACAAACTGACTGAGTGGACTACGACAATGTTAAAGGCAAACTTTAGCATATAAATTAAGAACATCAGTTACATGATTCAAATAATAGATAAAATAATTTAATTTAAATTTTAGAAGTTAAATTAAGAATCGTTAAAGTTATTTCTTTAAAGTAATTGTATTACTTTAAAAAACCCGCTAAATAAGTCAATTAATATGCGCGAGCGCAACTGAGAAAGATGGCGTCGGTGGGTGTGGTGACTGTAGCGCCGTCTGCTGATTGGTTGGATGTCATTATCATTTAATTATGATTGGAGTGAAGATAAAATTGTTGCTACTGAATTAACGGTCAATGCACCTTTTCTATACCTATTAATAAACAACAGGTTTGTTTAAGAATTAAATTGATCATACCTACCTATAACTACGATGACGTGTCCTCTTCCTCTAACTAAACGGTAAAAAATAGCTCAATCATGCTTATGGAAAGAACAAATCAATAAAATGAACTATAAGTGGAGAGCTGAACTATACTAAGTTTTAGCAATTACTTCTCCAACCCAACTTAAAAAATTTCAAATTTCGTAAAGAAAATAATAATAATATAATATTATAACTGCGAAAGTTTGGATGGTTAGATATTTGGATGTTTGTTACTCAATCACGCTTCAACCAGTGGACGGATAGGGATGAAACTTGGCACTTATATAGGTTAGGTCCTAAAATAGGACATAGGATAGTTTTTTCCCCGAAAAAAAATGTTTCTTTCCTACGGGAAATACATAATAATTTGTGGTGTTAAGTTTTCTACGCAGACGAAGTCGCGGGCAACAGCTAGTAGTTAATAATAACAGTAGTTACATTTACTAATCATTTCATGATCGCAAATGATGTCATTTTTCGGTTTTTCCTAGCCAAGGGATTATTTCATGAATTAGTTTTGGACAAAAATAATAAACAAATCGGATTCGAAAAAGCCTTCGACATACCTCAACAAGTTAACACGTTGAAGTGGCAGTGGGCTAGTCACATTTATCGGAGAACCGATTATCGCTGGAGTAAACGCGCCTGGGCAAGCGTAGTGTGGGACGCCCCCTGCCTAGATCTGCGCAAGGCTGCTGGCAGTGACTGTATGAGAAGAGCCTAGGATCGGGTCCAGTGGTGCACCTTGGGAGAGACTTATGTCCAGCAGTGGACTCTTTCAGGCTGATGACGATGATGATGATTCGAATAACTGTGACGTAAAACCTCATTATACAAAATACATGTAACGTTTGCAAACGCCCTTTTTTATAATTCTAAGCTGGCAACTTCCCTAATTGAGTGATATTCGCGGAGAAGTATTTGTCAGTATTATTACTAATAATAATTAATAATAATAATTAGTAGTAATTATTATTAGTAGTAACAATGTATTCTATAAAAGTGTGCTTTACGTGTAACACACATCTAACCGAAATGTACGGAATTTAATTCAAAGGAAAAGACGCACCACCGGATTCCTAAAATACCATAGTTTTCTCGATTCTCCTTTTCTTTTAAAAGTAGTTAGTAGTAATCAGCAATCTTAGAGTCAATGTACGAATAAGTAAATTAAAAACAAAAACAGTTTACCTGCCTCGAGCAAGAAAACTAACGTCGACTATAGTAATAACGAATTTAAGGAAAATGTCTAAAGTTTGAAAAGTAACAAGTTAAACTTGAAAGGGTTTCTTATTTGCGTAATTGTGTGTTCGTGCCGATGTCAATGTTCTAACAGGGTGAAAGTTAGTTTTCATATCTTAGGGTTAATTCACGTTGGCGCAGAGTCGAGTCGAAGGGAAGCGACGCGCAGTAAAACTTTACATTGCATATTCAACTTTATCTCCACTATGTAATGTACACGTTTGTGTGAGAGCAGACGTGCGGATTCGTTCGGTGCCGTCGTAAGAGGTTGCGCGCATTCGTGCGCCTTCGTGCGAAGTCTCGCTCGCAAATTTTTTCTGTTACACAAATTTGAGCATTTATGTAGTGGAGATAAAATTCAATATGGATTATACAATTTTGCACAGCGCGTCGCTCCGCTAAAGACTCGACTCTGCGCCAATGTGAATTGACCCTCAGGTACTCTGATGACGAACGTGGCAAAGGCACAATCATATTTTTTTGTTATAACGGAAGTGAAATTCCACACAATCCAATACTTACATTTGTAAAAAAGAGAGGTGAAGTATAGTTGTAGAAAATGTAGTCATACGTAAGCTATCTAGTTGCTACAGTAAATGCTCAGGTGGGATTTTTTTTACAGAAACTCTAGCATTTGTTAAAAAATATTTACAAAAGTAACATAATAGGACATTACGTTATATCCAAATACTTGAACCATGTTGCATTTAATGTTAATTTTCCGTAACTTTGTTTCATGGAAAATATTTATGCAGTTCGCTGAATATACTTGCGATAATCGTTTTCGTGTTACTGACTGACATGCAAAATACAAACAAGGTTTACGTAATGACATGAATCAATTATTAAGTTGTGGTATTGTTACAAAATGAGAATGTAATATGTACTGCATATAACAACAGTTGTAGTTTGTATAATGCATGGTAACCCCGTGATCAGGGAAAATCGATAAATGATAAAAATGCATTCTAATTTTAACATTAGACTATTGGTCGTTCAAATTACTGAATGTAATACAACGATGACGTCAATGTGACTACATACAGTAAACCTTGGCTAATCGGTGATATACCTATTGTAATTTAGTGATAGTGACAAACATGCTCAATATAACGAAACTTCAAGCGCCAGCCCCTTGTACTTTTAAATTTATTTATATCTAATATATATATCTACCATTATTTATCATCATCATCATCATTAGCCCGAAAGAGTTCACTGTTGGACATAGGTCTCTCCCAAAGTGCGCCACTGAACCCGATCCTCGGTTCTTCTCATCCAGTTACTGCCAGTCGTCGCTCCATCTAGCCAGGGGGCGTCCCACACTACGTTTGCCTAGTCGCGATATTATTGATATTCATAATTATTAAAGTTGCTCCGCAAGTAGCGATTTGTAATTAAACGGTCGCTATCAAATTACAATATATCACCGATTATCTAATGTTTACTCTAGTAGTTGACAAATTCGTTAACAGCAGCACTTGGCGCGTTAGCTCGGTTCGTAAGCGCAGTCCTTGGAATAATTAGTTCGCGTATTCAAATCATGAATTTTCAATCTGTCAGTGTAACTTGATTAATAAAGTGGATTTATATTGTACATGTAATGATCATGGAAAAATTGAAGAATAATAACTGAATAATGCATTAATTGAAGAAGGTCAGATGTTTCAATCCTAGAAGCGAATGTATTTTTCAATTATTATTTTCTTCGTTCAATAAAGTGCCTTGAAATAATAGGTTCTAAAATTGTATTTACATTAATTCACCCAAGCCACGAGTTGGTTCCAAAATTAAATGTAGCTAAGTTGAAATTGGTTTTGTTAATTCATTTATTCATTAACTTAGCTTATAAATTGTTAACTGATCCTAACTGAGACGTATTACTTTGCTATACACTTTTACAAGGTCAAAGCAATTTAAACTGTTTTTTTTATTTCACCTGGCTGACTGGTTTGCTACAATTTTAATGGTTTTAATCATCAGGCGATCTTGAACTCAAGCGCTTTAGATATTTGAGGTCATAATAGCATATAACAGTGATGACTCAAGGGCGGTAGATGATGGCTTGTTACCGCTTTCCAAAAACAAGGTCCGAACCCTCCGGGCGGAATTGATAATTTACTCGTTCAAAGGGCTATCATTAACGTGGTTGTGTATAGAATGATTGCAGGTTCTGTATATATGTTTACAAAGCATTCAGACTACGTTGGCGTCTTCGGAAGAAGAACAAACAATGTCTCGGGTCGTTAGCAACAAAAATTATGCTCCGAGGAATGGTGATTATGACACAGCGACCTGTTCGGGTGAAGATGATTTGATGTCATTTTACAAGTCGATTTTAAAAGTAGCTTTGGAACTTGTTTTTGCAAATATCCTCGTGTATGTTAGTTATAATTATTGTAATTGGTTTCCTATATAATTATTTGTATTCGTGGGGTCCAGTTTTAAAACACACTCATCATTTTGATTCCTTACGTGGTCAAAGAGTACCGTGGGATGGCAGTTTAATCTAACTAAATATATAACCCTTGCTTTTTGCCAATCACGGTCCTTTTATTTAGATTTTAATTACCAATATTACCCGACTCAGCTGCATAGAGAGTTTTATTTATCAGTCTATGTGTAGGCATTAACTACTCTAAAATTAAGGCTAACACATACATAATGGTTCCAGAGGGGTTGACAGAGACGACGTATCTCCGCTTGAGCGATCCTTAAACACCTCACTAGCCTCACACATCCATCAACCTTTTCATGCACCTCCTCCTCACTGCGGACCCCATCCTTTTTGTGGACGTCATCAGTTTGATCCAAGAACGTCCTCCTAAGACGCCCTCTCGCTGTAGTTTCTTCCACATTCACGCTGTAAATCTCTTTTGTCACTCTTCTAGGCACTTAGCCTTTAACCAAATAGAGTTTAAAACTTAAGAGCATGTGTATAGTTTTTGTAAAACTCATAATCCTGACTTCGTTTACCTGGTATAATAACAGTAATTTAAAAAAAAATACCCTATTCGTAGAAATGTTCTTGTTCGTTTTCTTTGGTAACTGCATGTGATTAAATTCTTTTTATGTTGGCAACAAATTGCAATATAATTTCTGTTGCATCAGGTGGTGGATTTTAGAACGTTCTTGGTTTGAAACGACGTGGGTTTTAGATTCCAATTAAAAAGATTTCAAAACGAAATAAATAACATCGAATTCAAAAATTCTAAATTATCTGTTTGCAATTAAAAAATATTAATATGTAAAAATTATATAGGTTAATTAATTAAAAATCAATTAAGCATTATTTTTATTTTATTTTATACGATCCCAAACCCCAAAGAACGAATAGACTAAGCTAACCTAAGACTAATATTATTAAGAAATATATACGTAAATAGCAGTGCCTACCTATAATAAGCTTAAAACATTTCAAATACAATTGCATAGTCAATTTATGCTAACTACCAACAAAGAAATAATGATATCCGAATTACAAATAAATCATCATCATTATCATCATCATCAGCCCGAAAGAGTCCACTGTTGGACATAGGCCTCTCCCAAGGTGCGCCACTGAACCCGATCCTCGGTTCTTCTCATCCAGTTACTGCCAGCCGCCTTACGCAGATCATCAAATAAATCATCCATAGGTATATTATACCTTTTTTTTCTTTTAAAAAGAGCAATAATAAAAATTTCCTACAACAATTATTGTTCGTAATCGTTTCCAAATCGCCGATCGTCATCTGTCATTTTGAGATCATAAGCTTTTTGCTTCCGGTCTTTTACTTCAAAGTTATTCGAAGTCCTTGATATCATGCTGTAGAGTTCATAATTGCAAGTGTATTTTTTTTCTATGTTCGATTCTCGATGAATGGTACAATTGTTGCAACCGCGGGTTTCCTGTAAAGTGATACGAAGACCGATCCTGTGGGTGGCATGAAATGTATCAAGTTCCTCATATTATTAGATCGTTATAGTTTATTCGGTAAAATGCTGTGAATCTCTATTTATTAGGTACATACATACATAATGCTTACGCCATTCCCAGAGGGGTGAGCAGAGATAATGTATCGCTACTTTGCGTGATCTTGGCAAACGTCGCAATGCTACTTTGCATCTGTACTTATTAAAACTAACATAAAACCGTCTGCAGTGCGCTAGCATCAGAAAGATAACGCAACTCCTGAAATGTTTAATGTTATAGATTCTTATGCAAAACATCTAGATTAAGTTGTACTTCTAATATCAGAGAACACAATATTCGAACGTCTTGTTACCCTAGTAGTGGCTTGCTCTTTGGGCTCGAGTGCCAGAGGTCTTGGGTTCGATTGCCATTGGGGTCAGAAAACTATGAATGTACAATTGCAAATTTCTCCCGATGAATAAATAGGTGAATAGGACCATCCAGGGTCCTATTCACGTGGTTTCCGATTTAGAACAGAACCACCCCCAATCTTCCGGTGGGTGTCGTCAAGGCGACTAAGGGATTGCACCATGGCCGGATAGCAGCGTTCTTCTGTTTAAGATTATTACTGCGATCACTAATCTGCTTGCCAAGGTTTTCTTTTTGTTTCCGTTTGTGAATTTTTTCTTTAGATAGTTATAAAAAAGAAAATAATGTATTTAAAGACATAAACTATAAGATCAAAATGTGTTTTAAACTTTGAACCTACCTGGAGTTTTTGTTCTTCGCGCTAAATTAATAATATTTGGGGAATGATTGCCGATGCATTGACACTTCAAAATACAATTAAAGTTATCTGCAGATGTCACTGGTGTTTCGAGAAATCATGTGAGCACACTCTTATCGACCGCGCACTCTTACACCAGCCTACTCTACTAGACTACAAGTATCTATATAATTATGTTAACTATTAATTAAAGCAAATTTTGAGCTTCGTATAATCTACAAAGTAGATCACTAAAACATGCAGCCAAGTTCGTCAAGTCAACTGTTAACCTTCGCAGGTTGCATAAAGCACAAAGACGTAGTCGCACAAAGGACTAACGTTATATAATATTACATACATATTTTGTATTGTAACAATTGTCGATCGCAAGGAACTTGGTCTGTATAACTGTCGCGCATTATTGTTCGTGTATCGAACATAGTAACGACTGCAATTTCTAACTGTTGCTGCCAAACTGCAATTTCATCAGTGGTTTTGGTTCGTATTATATTTCGTTTAAGGCGGTTTAAGAAATTTTGGCGTTGTTAATAAGTTTGTGGTAAAGTTGGTAGTTGTTAATTGTTCGCTATAGTCTGACGTGGTAAGAAAGATCAATACTATTTAGATTTGGTTGGTATATTTTTGCAGCTTAGCTTGAAATTCACATAAAGGGAGATGTTTTTACTACTCTTCAGCCTGATAATAGGTATCTTCCATAATAAATAAAAATAAATTTGTTTATGGATATCCTTATAAATAAGTACATGACACCAGACAATAATACACAGAATATTTAAATTATGTACTAAAATAAAAATATAAAGGATACTCCATATTAATGCATCACTCTATTTTATACGTTTTTTTCACTGTACAGAGACCTGAGAGGATACAGTTCAATGTAATTTCATTGTCATTTTGTTTTATTTCATACACTGAAATATCACGAATTATTTAACTTGAAATTTTTACGATTTTTACATTATTATTAATTATAGTGAAATGATATTCAAAAATTTGAAAATTAGATTCTGGCTTTCCTGTTTTTATTATTTTATAAAAAGGTATTATTTTGCACACATACACAGTATTCCATTATGTAATCTTTTTTATAATATTTCTGATAATACTTAGTTGAATAATTATGAAAAAAAAGACATGATTATGAAATTCCACGAAGCGACTCTGGTATGGACTGGTAAAATTCACATTCAATCGAAATTAATTCTCCAGCTTCTTAAATTACTTCTTAGATTACTTCTTCGGTTTATTATTCTTATTGTGGTTTTCCTCGTATACAGACCATGAATATCTATAAATAGACAAGCTAATTTAATTTTGGACTAAGTTTACAGTCTATAATTGAACTTTTTTCAGTATTCGAACACCAAATTTGCTATTTGCTGACGGAAATACGTTATGGATGGGCATCCATAACGTATTTCCAAAATTTCAAGTTTATTTATTCAATAACAATATATTGTGTGCGAACATTACTATCTTAACTTATTCTAGCAATTTTATAAACCTAGGTTCTTACTAATCTAAACGTACTTTCCTAACAGCCAATAAACCAGCCCTTTGACGCCCACTCCTGGACGTAGGCATTCCCCAATGAATGCCACTACATCCGGTACTTCGCCCTTGCATCCAGGCGCTTCCGGATACCTCCTTCAGGTCGTCGGTCCATCTGGCGGAGGGTCGTCCCACCCTGCACGTGCCGATCCGCGGTCTCCACTCCAGAAGTCGTCTGCTCCGTCCTGGCCGTCGGTTCTGCGACAGATGTTTCATCATTAAAAATTTAAGTTCGTTTGTCACAAATCACCATCACTTTTTTTATGTAAAGTTTCAATTACAATCGATGAAATCGATGTTACTAAGCTTTACGTTATCGATTTCATATGTATTTTAATACACCAAGAGTTAAATGACGCGTATTTTATATGGAACATAACAATGTTCCTCGTTAAGAATCTTTAGTGTCGGAAATTTCTTTGGATTTGGTAATCATTGTAACGCGTGGAATCATATGAGATGCATCAAAGGGCTTCGGTAATTATATAGAGCTGTTACTTTAAAAGTGATTCCATTTAGGTCGCTGTAACTTTTTCTTTTATTACTATTTAATTTATTTATCGTAATTATAAAATTTATTTTATTTTTTACATAACTGTAATAAAAGTGGTTGAAATCTTGTGATAACACAAAAACCCTTATCTTGTTATAAATTACTTAGATTATATATTATTATGTAAAAATAAAGAAAATAAAACAAAGGAAATTGCGTAAAAGGTTAACTAACAAGAATAAGAAAATAAATTAAAACACACCAAAATTATTCCTAACACACCACATCCAACACCTAGAGTGCTAACAACGGAGCACATTGTAAGATACAATGGCGCCGTAACAATATTTTGAAAGCTCCCAGTTAAGAACTGCATTGAATAGAATGGCACAATATCTGACATTCACGGTCATAAGCCCCGCTTTCTTGTAAGCTATGGAAACGGAAGTTGACATTATGTGATGCGGCAACACCGAGGTATCTTGGTGTTGTGCTTTGTTCCTTTATGGGACTTCCTTTAGCGGCGTTTGATAACAAAAAATACCTAAGAATAAGTCGTTGTTCCTGGTAGGTAATATTCTGATAAAAGTACGTCGCTGATATTCATCTAATCCAGAACGGAAAAAAGAGATTCATCATCATCATCAAATATGAGTTTGAATTGATCTCGGTTTATTATATGATGGACAAAATCGTAGTAGCTACCTCAGTTGGAATGCATGCCTTACGTTTGTGAAGTAGATGGTCCAAATTCGAGTCTTTAGCATTGAATTTTTTTAAACATAAGTTCCTCTTACTCGTAAGGAACTCAAGAGTATAACGATATATAGGTAGATAGAAAGAACGGTGCACTAAGTATTGCGATACCAAAGCAACTTTTTTGCTGACTTATTCTGACCATTCTGTTTTCTGGATACTCATCTAGTTATCCGAAATCGGCAATCCGTAAAAGAAACAACAATCAATTCATAATTCAACCAACCGTCCAGTCTCTGTCAAAGTACCAAACCCCCGACGCTCCCAATTTGACATACCTATCGCCCATACCATCTATGACCCCAGCAAATGTATCCTAAGCACCATTACAACCAAAAATCATTCTTATAGCTTTAAAATAAAACTGTCACAAAGCGCTCGTAGAGTTTTGTTTAATGTCACATATACGGGCGCGTACATTCACGAGATTCGTCCAGAGATTGCGGTCCATCCATCAAGCCGAATGTCAAAACTAATACGAGCGTGGTCCCGTGAGAGATTCCGAATCGGACTAGTAATTATGCGTTTCAATGCAGCGAACGTCATCCGATTAAAATTGGCAGGCTATAGGGGACGAAGGATTGACGAATTGGGAATGCATGAAAGATAGTTGTACGATGTGTTTAATCTTCGCAGAGATTGATAACACAAATTAAAAATAAGGATAAGATCTGTTAAAGACTGGACATGTAAACGGTGTGATTATGCAGTCACTTTAATAATTACAGGCGTATTTTTGTAAGTAATTATGTGTTTGGAAGTTTCTAAATTCAATAATTGGTACGGTACGTAATAATACTTCTCTTATTTAAGAGCCGTGGAGGTCTAGGACAGGAACGGCTGTCAAAATTTTTGCGGGCCACGTGTCCTTACATAACCCTGGGTAACTCCTACGGATGTTGTGCAATGTCGACCTACAATTACACATACTGATTATCTCAGATGTGTTAGCACGATATTTTTCTTCCCTTTTTGAGAGCTTTTAGTAACTGCTGGTTTTACTCACCGGCGATTGAACTGCGACTACTCGATATGGTAGGCCGCGTCTTCCCAACCGTTATTCGGTTTTTTTAGTCTGAAAAATATTTTTTTACCTTTTTTTTTATTCTTTAAACTAGCACACTAGCTAAATATGCAGCATTTTTATAGCTTCATAGGTCCATAGTAGGTGCACCGATATATCTCCACTATGGACCTATTTTATAGCTTATGGCTGCATATTTCGCCAGTGTGCCAATTATCGAATGAATTCGTAAAAGTATGTTATTTACTGCGGATATTAATACATTTAAATTGATTTAATTCACAATTTAAGGAATATGTTACATATCTTATATATTACTAGCGTCAAGTAGCAATGCATGCGTTGCTGTGTTCTGAATTAAAAGTAATTGAGCCAGGGTTATTACAGGCAAGCGACGTATTCCTGCGTCGTCTTCAGGGTAGCAAAGAACTTGTAGCCATTAGACTTTCGGATTATTGGCTACAGTAGCCACTTAGCATCAGATGGGTTGTCTGCCAGTTTGACATTTCATTCCATAAAAACTGATCCTAGGAATTCATTGCATTCCGGTACTCCCAATACTTCTTGAATAAATTGTATTTCTTTTATAAGCTATTTTTATTCACCCGCCTTCGTAGCAAGAAAGATTGCTTAGATTCAAGAAACTTTATGTAGGTGTTCGCGCAATGCGACCTCAATTTCCTATTAGAACTTTCAGTACCCACAACTTGTTAACAACTTGGAGGAAACGTTACTGTGTCACTAGAAACAGCTATTTCTTCATTCTTGTAATGTCATACTAATTTTTCGCTTGTCTAAACATAGGCACTATTAGCATAGTTAGTGAGAAAAATATAATTAAGCGTGGAACATCTTTGTTAGCTACCAATTGTTTCAATTTACGATTGTAACTATAAACAAATAATTTTACTTCTTTCAAAATGTACATTTATGTACATTTATTTAGGTATGATCCTAGAGAACACGAAATTTTTGTAGCATGAACAATATTTTCATAGGTATAGAACGTGGTATCAAATTCTCCGACTATCGACGCTTTGCTCTGCTGTTCAATTTTTGTCCTTCTGAAATATTTAAGAAATTACCATTTGATAGTCCGTCTGCTACTAAAGTAAATAATAGACAATGAACAAAATACTTCACTCGTGTTCGAAAGAGAATTTATTAATGAAAATAAAGCATTCAATGCATCATCACCATCAGCCGAAATATACCCAGTGCTGAACATAAGTATCCCCAATATGTGGCCTTATTTATGTGGGCTATCAAGGCGACTACGGAGTTGCACCAGGGATGGACAGCAGCGTTCTCCTGTGTATATTAAGATCATTACTGCGATCACCAATCCGCCTGCCAAACGTGGGGTGGGATCCAAGGATTCTGACATTGTTAATTATAATATTCCTACTCCTATGCAAAATTTGTTCGACCTACGAAAATTTCGAGGTATGGTGTCAAAAGTCAAAGTCAAAATCATTTATTGCATATGAGTAAACTTGGTACATTTTTACACGTGATAATGATAAGTCAATTCTTCCATGTTATGTATTCATTTTGATCAAAACTATGTTTGTTATTGTTATGCTACTTCATAGAATAGAGAAACTGAATAGAGAAACTTAACAGTAAGACCTAAATGTAACCTATTCTTAGCAAATAAAATTTGAATTTGAATTTATTTAGGACTATATTTTCGTTCCGAGGATAGCTGGTAACTGATAGTTGTTCGTAGCTGATGTTTAATTATAATTTTTCCGTTTTAAACTTAAATTATTCCGTGGCTCAAAAACGTTAATCCAATTTCTTGAGCTCTAGAAAATATGATTTAGTGACAAACTGTCTCAAACCAGTAAGAAAGGGTTCAATTTGTTATTGGTTGTGAAATAGACAGGCCAAATGCGTCATTGACATTATTATTGAGGTCAAATAGAAGCAAATAATGGAGACAATGGCATTATCGTGAGCTGTCTCAATAATGTTTTGATTAACTTAAGCAAATATTAATTCACGATTATTCCATGTTGATAGTGTGCTGGATCCTGTTTATAGGAAAACGGTAGAGGCGTCAAAACATAGACTATTAACTAAGGTTGTTGAACTTATAATAATGTCAACAGTCTAGCATGATGCTGTTGGTTTAAATGTAAGGATATCTAGCTACAAATATGATGAACTTCTTGATCAACTATATAACATTATAGGTTTAACACCACAGATTACTAATAGTTTGTATCATCACCAATTTAAAGTTTGTGTCATTAAATGTGTAAACAAAATATGTCACTATACAGGATAGAACAGACAAGTCTCCAAGTAGCCGATTATTCCTTAACTAATAAACATATCCGAAAACGGTTTTTAGTAAAAACCCCTTTCGAAGAAGAATAATGCAAAACCACTACGTCTCTATTATTGTACTATTTCGATAACTGCTCGCATTTCGACCGTAGATGTAGATGATAAGAGAGTTTTTGGATTGGCTTATAAAAATATATCCCATTAGGGGAAAAAATAGCTTTTGTTATGGTACTGTTTTATTAGATATTTTTAGCATCAGGCCACCTATTTAATAGTTATGTCAGTTTGATTTTTTACAGATATCCTTATTAGATTACGAGATGGGCGACGACACTTTTCTGTTCCATCATAATTTATCATTTGCTTACTATACTTACTTGAAATAGCTTTTTTTAACTACGTTTAAACACCCTCTTTGAAGAAGCACGTAAGTGTAAAATATTTTAACACGGTTCAGTCCTTACCAGAGTCGTTCAAGTACGAGTTTTCTTCGAGTCGTCTCAATTCTCAACATTTGTGATTGTTTTGGTTTCGCCTGTTACCGTAAACCTGTTATTTTATGTCCTCCAAGCGCGTAATACTGACGTGAAAACGTTTCTCGTGGAAATTTAGAATTTCTTCAAGAGTAATAAAAGGAGAAATGCAAATGTAGATAAACAAAGTACATTTGAAACAGATAAGAGAGTCGAGCTAAATTTTTAATGACACATAAATTACTTATTTTATTCCTACTGCTTTTTAATAGTTTCCTGCAATAGAGAATTAGAAAATTCTGTTAGACGACCTGTGTTGATTTCTTTTCTTATTAGAAAGGAAAATTTACTTCTAATAAAAAATCTTCACTGTTAGATTTTAGCAAATTACTGGTTAGGGAGAAAGTTCCCCGGGTGTCCGGCTCTGATTTGATTATTTTTAAGATGTATCTTAAAACTGTAATTTATTCCATTATGTTTTTTATTTAATAATAAAAAAAACTAATATAAAACTTCATTATAAAAATAAAAGAAAAATGCAAAAAAAAACAATAACTATAATGGATAAAATTAATTATTAAATGCAGCATTTTCTTTTTATTGTAGACACGAGGTACTTTACCAACATTTATTCCTTACAACGAACTTGGTGTGAACCTGAGTCGCCTTGACAACATCCACGGGAAGATCGGGCCACCATTCTAATCCATGAATCAGTATTGTAAAAAAAATATTGATATATGCGTTGTGCGAGGAAGTCTCTACTCGCAGTTTGTCTTTCGAAATCTTTCGTAACTGTAAAAAAAAAGTATAAAATTGTCACTATTGATACAACATCTGATATCGTTTAATTTATGTTATATGGTCACCTTCTTAATATTTAATCCCACTAACAATTCTTATATGAATTTCAAATTATCAACTTATAGGATTACTATTACCAATCTAATTAGCTATTGTTTGAAATTTGTAACGGAAAGTTACAGTAATTAAAATTTTACACATTTCAGGGATCCGTCAAAATTGTTATTTTATAGCGAAGCATTTTTGTCCCTCTTTTTAATAATTTGAAAATGTCTAGATCGATTGAGCTAAAATTATAAAAAAAATATGCTTATATAAACATGTGTTTCTTTTGAGATCTGAAAATAAAACTAAAAGCCAAAATATTGACGGAAACCGAAAATTACGTGCAATGTACATTTTATCAAGATTTTTACGATCTCAAGTGTCAAACTGACATCTTAGAACAGCGCTCCTGTTAAGCAATCACTATTGCCCAGGAGCCTGCAGCATTTAGGATTTTGCGTGCAACTGTCCTAGGGCCAGAATTAAGTTACCACTGTGAGAACTATATTAAAATGCCTGATGTGTCTGTAATTTCACTAGCTCTAAAAACCGGAAGACAACAATGCTAGTAGAAATAGGTAATAATCATCCAGACAGATCTGGCATTAGAATCCTCCACTGTATTTACAATTTTTTGTGGTAATAGAGTCCCCGTATGTATACAGACAAAGTGTATCATCAAGTATCGTCAGTATGGAGAAGTGCGAAACTATAAGAGATAGAGGAATTTGTTCCAAGGAACCATGACGTTGCTTACAGAGATAAGAAAAAAGCGGCCAAGTGCAAGTCGGACTCGCCCATGAAGGGTTCCGTAGCAGCAAGTAACATAATATAAAAGTTATAGTAGTTCGTTGTAACTTTGATCGATGTTTTAATAATAGTATTGTGGTTTACGATTTATGACGTATTAAAAAAAAACTACTTACTAGATCTCGTTCAAACCAATTTCAAGTGGAAGTTTGCATGGCAATGTACATCATATATTTTTTTTAGTTTTATCATTCTGTTATCAGAAGTTACAGGGGGGGGGACACACATTTTACAACTTTGGAAGTGTCTCTCGCGCAAACTATTCAGTTTAGAAAAAATTATATTAGAAACCTTAATATCATTTTTAAAGACCTATCCATAGATACCCCACACGTATGGGTTTTATGAAATTTTTTTTTTTTAGTTTCATTTCTAAGTATGGGGAACCCCCAAATGTTTTGTTTTTTTTTCTATTTTTGTATGAAAATCTTAATGCGGTTCACAGAATACATCTACTTACCAAGTTTCAACAGTATAGTTCTTATAGTTTCGGAATAAAGTGGCTGTGACATACGGACGGACAGACAGACAGACAGACATGACGAATCCATAAGGGTTCCGTTTTGCTATTTGGCTACGGAACCCTAAAAAGTACATTGATAGATTCTCAGAATAACTGAACACGACTCGATTATCGAATCCGGACATTTTCCTCAAAAGCGTATGTTATTTTGTGAGGTTTTTTTTGCTACGAAGGCTTGTGCCTATAATTAAAAGAAAAAGCTGTTTTTTTTAATTATTATTTTTCAGTTTTTAATTTCTCTAAAATCCACGTCATGGTACCATAGAACAAATTACTCTATCTCTTATAGTTTCTGACTTCCCCACAATGACACACGCTGTATACCACGACTGTCAGCGAATTACCTACCTATATTCCCAGCAAGTAGCGTTGCTTGAATAGCAGTGTTTCGATTTGAGGCTTTAAAGAGGCATATTGCACCTTATGTACATTTTTACAATCTGTAAATCACCAGGTGTTGCAAATATCATTATACGCTATCTAGCAGGTGGTAAAGTACCTATATATATTACAGCTAATACTGTTTATTAATTATCAACAGCATGTCGATTTTCACTGTTAGACACAGACCTTCCTTAAACTCTACTTCACTGAAATATAAATTATTCAAGAGAACGGATTGCCTTAACTTATCAGTTTTATCTTTATTGACGTTACAATCATCCAATTACAGTGTCCGCATACAAGTGGCATTGTCGGTAACTTGTAACAACAGTAGATAACGTCTGTGTGTACCTATGTAATTAATGTTATATTATTGTGTACTGTACTACAGATTAAATTATGGATATACTTTGACTACACTAGTCATATATTAACTTTTAGTAGCCGTTCCTCTTCTGAGATTTTTATTGAATACGTTTCAAAGACAAAATGATGGCTTTGAATTTAGAAGCTTTAGTTCTATGACTTATAAATGCAATATATCTGTGTTATTATAATCAATACCTATTATGTGCATGTGTAAATGGGACAGAAATTGTTATGGTTGAGGTTAAGTTGCATATATTAGATGCTGTTCTATGAACATCTAATATACTACCTTTTATTTCATTTACAATTAACTCAGAAATATAAAAGACGTTTTCTGTACCTAGATGATTTGCCATTGCAAACAGATTGAAAAATCATAATCATGATATTCCTGTTAGAATCTGTAAAAGTAATTTAAGTAGTTTTTAAAAAAAATGGTACATAATGTTTACTAAGACTACATATTATGAAATGCTTTAAATTAAAATGAGTTTTAGTAAATTATTTTTGATTACAATAAAATATATTACTGTCCCTAGATGATTTTCAATTACAATCAGACTAAATAATCAAGATCATGATATACCTGTTATAATCTGTAAAAGTTATTTAAGTAGTTTTTACTAAAATGGTACATATGTCTAAAAAGACAACAGAATTATTAAATGTTTTAAATTAATACGAGTTTCAGTAAATCATTTTTGTTGAGTATAATTTACTTTTGTTAGGATTCGACGGAACGGACCATTTTCTTATTTTTCCTTAAAATGTTATATTTAATGATTTAATTTAAGGTAAGTAAAGTGTTGTAATAAATGAAAATCGTAATAAGTATCAAAACGTCAGTATAATTTTATTACGGTCAAGATATCTTTGTACACTTTTATACAAAACAATAATTTCCATTAAGACTAATAATTACAATCCAAAAATTACATTTATTTTCAAGTTTATAATTATTAAATCTAATATCACGATTTAGCTTAAATATACATAATAATCTTAATATAGTATTCAAGCGACACATCTATGCCAATAACGATAACATCGCAAATATATAGTATCGTTATAATATATACATCATGACAAAACACTTGAACCAGGAGAAGTAATTACTGTACTTGTGACAAATAGTTATAAAAAACAATGTTATGTAAACTAAGTGTAGCATGTAGGTACTTAATAACAAAAATAATTGAATCTGTCACTTGTTATGATTTTCATAAAGTGCGTTTATTTTTTTTTCTAAGAAATCGACGCATTAAATTTCTTGGAAAAAACAACTTTTCATGAAAATTTTAACTCGTGATCTTTTCAAAATGACCGATAAAATTAAATAAAGACCAAAAGCTTAATTTCCGTTGCAAAAATGAGAGAATAATTTAATTAATAAAGCGCTTTAAACATATGTGTAATGACTGTTTTTGTTGTATATTAAGTTAACAATAAGTTAAAAAAAGTGACGATTTCAAATTACATAATCCTAATCCTACTGAAATACGGGAATATTTAGTCGTCTTATTCTATTTGGTGTTGCTTTACAGTGACTGCGCTGTGAACAAATTCACATGTTTTTAATAAACTATGTCAATACAATCAATAATTTTATTAATTTGAAAAGTGTTTTCGATATCAGACTCAACATTTCCATACGATATTTGTACAAAATATTGTTTCGTTCTAACATCATCGATAAAAGGTCTTAAATTACGTATGTGAGACAATTGACAATATTTTATAAATAAGTGCAATATATTATTTACAACAATAAACAAATAAATAGCAACATTGTGAATAAATAATAAGTTTTGGTGCGAAAATCTTATAGAAATAAGGTCAGAATACAAAAAGTCTCAAACAAAATACGTGCGTCCTTTAGCCGAGGTGCTTCCGGTCATAGGACGCGGAACAGTTGGAGAAATATCATCTACCCTGGAATATACGTGACCACTGCTAGGGGAAAGCCTCAGGTCATAATTAACACGAGGACATGTTCTGTTGTCGATAGACATGTAGCTATTGTTCGAATTGTTCCCTTCCCCATACGTGTTGTTATCGGAAGAAGGAGAGCTCTCAGTCTGCGACGATTCACCATCGTTCCTTCTACAATACTGTAAAGAATTTGTGAAATTCTGCTTTGAGCAACTATCGTTCGATACTGGCATCGTTGTGTATCTCAATGTCGGTGTCTGGCGCAACGACTTCTTAAATACACTATTTTCTGAACCTTTAACTGTGATAATTGTATCTGTGGAGTTTAGTAATGAAATAAACCGATCCCAGAAACGGAGATCATTCCACGATATATTTTTGAACTTATCTAAAACGAAACATAATTCGTCATTTATTTGGTTGTTGTCTACTATCTTTATAAATATTACCTTGTTCAAATCACTACGATTTAAAGATTTCAAATAATTGTAAAATATATTTTTAAAGTGAATATCGCAGAGATCGTTACAAATGAAATTTGTTGTGAGAACAATAATGAGACGTTTAGATAGTTTCGATGACTTTGAGAAACTATCTAGAGTAAGAAAATTTAATGAAGACTCGTTTACTGATAGCTTTTTGGAAGTCATTTTCCTGAACTCTATCTCCGACATAATGTTATGATATACGAAATTTGTATCTTTGGTATTACATATCACATAATAATCGTACATGTGATTCGGATTGCCTTCCAATACATGATCGACGTTGGGACAAGACTGTTCTTTGAACAGAGGGACACCATACTTTGTGTACAACCAGTCACTAACTTCAAATCTGAAAGCGTAGAAGATAGCACCTATCAGACAAATTACTACAATAATAATTATTACAGCACATATTACTGCAAAATAGTTATCGGGAAGAAATAGAGACTTAGGGACGATTTCGTCTTTAGATACAGTCGGATCGTTCATTGATCCCATATACTCTTTGCAATGACTAAGTACTGAGGCAATTGTAATTTTAGTGGGTTTGCCTTCAGTGTCAGTACATAACATTTTTTCTGGATCGCCTGGATCTCTTCTTAACCATGAATCTAATTCGGCTATACTTTTACAGTCACAAGAATACTGGTTACCCTCAATAGATACATGAGCTAAACTTTTGGAAGACGAAGCTAGTAATTTCCATGGGAAAAAGTTCACTAGTTTATTATCGTCAATTCTAAGAACTGAAAGTGATCGCAATGAGGAAAAAGTATTATTAGCAACATGTACAATTGCATTGTGATCTAAGTACAATTCATTTAAATTATTAAGATGAAGAAATTCGTCCCCTTTCAACTCAACCAATTTATTATTCTCTAAATGCAAAACTCTCAATGAATCAACTCCTTTAAAAGTTTGATTATTAACTTCTTCTAACTTTGTGCTATTTAAGTACAGTACTTGTAATTTCTTTTTCCCTATGAAGACGTGATTTCCCAAATGACTGATGTGGTTTCCATCTAAATATATTTCGGTGGCGTCCATTGGAATTCGCTCCGGAACTTCTGTGTAGCCCGCGTTCGAACAATCTACTACGTTCGCATTCCAAGTGATGTCGTGATAGCATCTACAGTTATTCGGACAAATCATTTCACAGTCACAAGCAACGAAGTCGCAACAATGACATAGAGCGAAACAATGACTTTCGTACGGACAGAGAAAGTCAGAAGGAGACATATCTATTATCATTTTCTTCTCTTTAGCACGTGAGTGAACCAATGCACATAAAGCTTTATCTAAATCTAACACTCGTGGGTATTGTCGGCTGTGGCTCAAATAATTAATGCGTTGAATCCATTCCATTGAACAGTCACAAATAAATGGGTTTCCGCTTATAAAGAACTCGGGTAAGTCACTATCTTCGTCTATTTGATCTAACCTAAACGCATTCATGTCAAGTTGTACTAGTTTGTTGTTATTTAACGTCACAGTTGATAGTCTTTGTAGTTTAGAAAACGTTCCGACTTGTACGTTTTGTATATTGTTGTCATTCAAATATAGCTTTTCAACTGATTTTGGTATAGACGTTACAGTAAGTTGACTTATATTATTGAAACTTAAATCTAACAACTTTATACTTACATTGGAATACATGTCATCGTTAATAAAGTGTTCTATATGATTCTTGTGTAAGTCTAGCCATTCTAAACTATTAGGAAAGCTTCTAAAATCAAATGATGTTATTTTATTTGCTGACATATTCAGCCATACTAAAGTATCAAGGGTTGTAAATATGCCCTCAAAGTTGGTTATTTCATTACCATCCATCCGTAGTAATTTGAGGTTGATATTTTTGCGAAAGCAACCTGGCGCGACGTGTTTTATTTTATTTGATGCTAAATTCAGTACTTGCAATTGTGGCAAATGTTCAAAGTTATCTTCACTCAAATAAGTAACTTTATTATCCACAAGGCGTAAACCAAAAAGTTCAGACAAACCGCGAAAGTTTTCTCGATTCAAATGGGTTATATTGTTGTTCCCAATGTCCAGAGACCTCAGAGACCGTAATTTGCGGATGGAGCTAGGAATGGATGATAAAAAGTTGTCGTTTATACCCAAATCTTCAATAGTGGTCATATTATCAAAAGCGTTATCATCTATGTGCTTTATTTTGTTGTTATCAATAAACAACTCGTGTAATACGTGCAAATCTGTAAATAGGTGGAAATGAATATGAGCAAGTTTATTGTTTGAAAGAGTCAGCGAATGCAAGTTTCTTAACTCCCCGAAGGCATGTTCTTCGATGGAAATTATTTCATTGCGCTCCAAATTTAACTTTTGCAAGCTATATAAATCTTGAAACATAAAACGGTCTATTCGAGTTAATCTATTGTTAGAAAGATTCAAAATTACCATACGCAAAAGCCCTACAAATGTCCCTTTATTTATCCATTGACTAGTAAGTTCATTATAAGATAGGTCTAATATTTGAAGTTGATCCAGACCTTCGAAAAGCCCAGGTGGTAAAACATTTATAGTATTATTGCTGAGATGAATTTCCTTTAATGATGTCGTGTCAGAAAAAAGCTCCGGTGGAACAGTATTCATAAAGTTACTAGATAAATTCAAAACCTGTAAACTGAGCAGTCCCCCAAAGGCACCATCTTCTAGGGTAGATATTGCGTTATTTTGCAATAACAATTTTGTTAGAGAACGCAACTTTGACAAACTGTTATCTGTTACAACAATCAAATCATTGTAAGACATATCAAGTATTTCTATAACTAAATTACAACTTTTCACGCTAAGGTTCTGCTCTCTTAAAGAATCAGAAAGTCCAATAGTCTTTATATTCTGCAAATGATTCCTAGTCAAATTCAAAGTTTTCAAACTGTACAACGGACAGAACGTTTCAGTTTTTGTACTCCATATATTGTTGTCACTTAGGTCGAGTTCAATTAACTCGTTCAGGCCTGCGAAAGCTTGATCATGTAGCTCCATTGTCATGGCAGACCATTCGCTGTTGTGGGTCCTTACGTGCAAACGTTTAAGGTCTTTGAAGTTCTCAAAAGCACGTGTCGGTATCTGACGTATCTTACACTTATCAATCACAAGATCTCGAAGTTTTGCTAGGTTACCATGCTTTCCTGATGATTTCTCCGTCTGTGCAGTCAAAGTGCTTTCAAAAAACAAAATCTCACTGCACTGCACGTGCAATGATATCACGTCGTCGAAATGTGTTCGACTGATGTTCTGTAACAGGTGGTCCAAACTGCTTATCGTTCGGATTTTGCAGAAAAGTACCGTATTTTCCGACGTTTCCGTCTCGGAGCTGCGATAAGCACACTCGTGGGGCATTTCGGCCGCGGAGTTCCTTTCGATAACATGGCAGTAGAATAACACGTACACTATTAGATTAAAAGTTCGGCGGTCTAGTCTTTTCGCGACAGTTTGTTTTATTGGCATTTTACAGTCATATGCGGGCTGCAGTGAAGCATTGAGGGCGATAGTGCCATTTATGAAGGAACGAAATTGATCGAGTCATAAAAATTCGCGCGTTGGGAGCGACATCGCGACACGCGTGGCATGACGGCGGTTGGCGCGAGTGGCACGACTTTGGCGGCGAGTGTCACGTACGGCGGCTGCCCACCGACTGAGCGGCGCTGAGAGGCTCCGCCCCACGACTTCCGCCGACGCCCCGCACCGCCCGCCCCGCCGTATAAAGAAACTTCATCTCATATTATCGAGGGTGCATAAGCCGTTGAATTATTCCCGTGCGGGTATCGAGCATTAATTATAAACAAACTTGAGATCGAGTTACGCAAAGTTCTGAGTTTTACGACCTATTTTTCTCAACGAATCGATGTAGATAGTCATGTTACTAAAATGAGCCTGCATGAGTAAGACATAAACAAATACTTTAATAATATCTAAAGTAAGAAAACACACAGCAGAAAATATGATCCTACTACTCACATATTCATGAACCAAGCCCAAGAGTACATCTACTCATTCAGACGACCTTCAGGCCATTGCCCATAAAAGAAGTTCGCTTAAGAAAAGTTTCGTCGACGTTAAAAATTTCCCCAGCACTCTCCAAGAAAATGTCATGTTCATTGAATAAGTTGCCTTTTTTCTAAACAATACTTTTAAAAACGCTGCTAATACCATCACATCGCGAACACCTGTTGTGTCTTGAACAACTTTGCAAAACTTTTTACTCAGGCCCGTACCCGCGAAAATGAGATAAAAGCCTTGCAAAATAGTTTTCTGGGACACCACATGTTTCTGAAGTTAACGTGTTCTCCTTATATTATATTGTCGGCTACGAGAATCGGTTAGTAGAGTACAAAAAAACTTTTTTTCAAACGATTTTTTTCCGTTACGATCTTCATCGTATCTAGTTCGCGTTATGTTATAGTATACTCATCGTAAGCAAAAGCTGTAACCGTCACTTGACATCTCATCTTCAGGTTTTCTAAGTTGTTTCTATTACTTTTCTATTAAAATAACATCAATAACAAACTTACCGAACTCGTGAACTGTGGATTCGGAAAAGGTGGATCGGTCTAATAAATTTTCAATATTTATATGTAAATGTAAGTCAGAAAATTGTAAAGTAAAAATAAGATATAAAATATGATACACATTGAAAAGGAAATAAAATTATATTTTGTATGTCAGATAGCAACAACCTCAACTGAGTACAAAAACGCGTATTCCATTCCAAGAGTCCTATATTTTTTTATAGGAACATAAAAACCGGACATTCCACATCATTATTTCAACGACCATCACTATTTACAAAAGCTATAAATAATTCAATACCATAAAAAAGCACCCACAATATAATTCAAAAGCTAACATACATAATTACAGTCTTGTTTGGAGTTGAAGAGCATATCAACTAGGAACGAACGTTAGCCGCCCATGGGAAGAGGTTTATGTAATAATTGGTCAGTATGCGTAATTGAGCTATGTGGATGTGGGTATGCAAACAAGTACACGGCAATTTGTAGCTCTTGATAGCGCCTGATCGCTGGACCACCCACTATAAACCTTTGTTAAGGTGGCTACAGATGGATGTTTCTAATTTAGTTTATAAGACTGTTATGACGACTTATTGCTATTCAACTTTCATTGTATAAGTTAATGCTTCAATTATTGCATTACTGTTAATGGCTCAAGCTTATTATCTGTGATTACCAGATACCGCGAGATACTCAGCATTTTATATCAGCTGGCACCTAGTCTGCTTCGCTTAAAACAATTGATACGAATGCTGCCTGCAAGCGTAACATAATTCAATGGCTATCGAGATGTTTTCTAGAATTTGACTAAAATTCTAAAAAGTCATCTATTATTTCTAACGTCTGATTATATCTATCCTTCAAATTTCAGAAAATGTAACCAAATATTTGAAATAATGATATAACACTTATCATTATAGTACTTGAAGAAACTTTATATTTAACTTGTGAATTTACCTTTATGTATTCCACCCAAGACGCAACATTCAAATGGGTTTCCGTGCAGCAAACATTTCCATATTATGTCGCCGGTTCCATACATGTTCTTGTATGTTTTATTTGGTTACAAATACATAAATTTCCTTAATTTCCAGTTTATGTGGATGTAAAAATGTTTTGTCTGTTTCAAAAAGTCGTTAAATGTTACCTTGTTTAAAATTCTACACATGGTCAATATAATACCTATATTTTCGGTTAAACGTAAACATATTATGTTTACGTTCAGAATTTCTTAGTATTTTTCAACAATAAAATTACCTATTTACCAATAAAATAAAAATTCAGTCCTATTTAGTTAGTCAGTTTTATTTCATTCAGTTCTATGAATTATAGAAATAAGGAACATTTCAAATGTTGGTAGTCAAATTGTTATTCACTTATTAGCATATTTTATAAAACTCATTAATATCTAACAATAATGTAGAGGCAAAGGTTACAGCTGAACGCATCAGTGCTCACCAACTGGCTTATTTTGGATATCTTTGGCTTATTTTCCCATGAGTTGGTTTTAAGGCAATTATTTTCAACGCTAGACCGCTGTAAAGAGAGGCTATCGAGTGAACTCGGCCCGCCCCTACCAATAATCACCTTGTTAGAGCGTTGAAGTGATGGAATACGGTTTATCGATGTTGGGTTATTAAGTTTAATTCATTTAAATTCCACGTCGAATTCATTTTGTTTTGTGGATTTATTGGTCAAGAATAATTTATCAGTTAATTATTTGGAAAAATGAATAACCCGCGCCTTAATCTCAATGCAATCATTATACGAATGTTAGTATGTAGGTAGCTATTATAGCGCTAGGTTGCCAGTATTTGTCTGAATTCGGAGTAACAAATTGACAAAAACTTATTGCGACATTTGATTTGCAGAAGGATTAATATATTTACCTATCGAAGAACGAGGGACAAAAGAATGCGTCAAAGTATAAATCAAATCATCGAATTCCGGATGTAATTCTAATAGCTTTTTCGTAATTACGTGTGTTATAACTGCTATATGAAGGTTATTATGCACAACACTATTTGAAACAACCTAAACGGTATGCATATTAAACTCGATTCGCGTGCTGAAAATGTATTTTTTGTTGAACCCGGAAAGTGGGGCGGTGTTGTTACGTTGTCGTCGGCTATATTATTTAATGGCGCCAGTCTAAACTTTGAGGATAAGGTTCGTCATGTTCTTCTTTGTCATCTATTTAGTTTGCATTTTTAAATACAGCTCCTCGAGTTTTTGACTTTTTTCTAGTACGAAGTAATTCAAAACTTTTCCACTGTCAAATATAATGATGTTCGGTCTCCTGCCACTCCTTGATAGGGTATTTTGTGGTCCGTATTAACCGTTCCAACTCTCTCGATTCTGTGCAATTTCTAATAATATGCTAATCTCAGTATTCCCAGTAATCGAATCCTCCTTCTTTGATCATAGCCATAAGACACATTATCTGCCAGTGACGACATGTTTTTCTGGAAGATGGTGGGTTTTCATGATATTATAATGAAACATTTTAATGAGTGGCTATAAGTACCAAATTGTAGACTTTACAGCTCTTTTTGCACGTTTTGTAATAAATGCAACTAAATAAATTACAAATATTTATATTTCCTAACACCTCTATATGTACTGGAAACACACTAACAAAACTATATTTTTAAAAATAGAGTTTCCCCTCCGTTGCGTTTGTTTACACAGTTCTCATGAAGATGAAAAATTGAATCGTGTGTCAGAAACGTAGCTGAAATGACAACGTAACATGTGGGGATCATCTATCCTTTAACCAACATACTATACTATCCTTAAAATCAATGTCAGCTTCTAAGGCAACGGAATTAAGTTGACTGGAACAGCAAATACAATATTGTAGCTTACAAAATAAACATAGTGTAAATTAGTGCTGGAGGCATTCAGTACAATTAACATAAAATAGCAAGGAGGGACAAGGCATTAGTCATGTTCAGGCGATAATCTTCGAATAACACCGTATGTCATTTGAGATATCTTCCTCTGTTTTATGAGAGGGTAAAATCTCCATATGGGAAAATATCCATTTGTGTTTCTGTGGTTTGTAATACTTACCAAACGATACCCGCGACTTCGCTCGCGCAGATACATGAACGCCACCACACCCAGTCCTCCGCCCTCCGCATCCAGCTGCTTCCGGCCACCTTCCTCAGGTCGTCGGTCCATCTGTCGGCGGGGGGACGTGAGTTAAAATCTGACAGAACTAAAACTCTTGCTATCCTTGTCACACAGTATTATGAAAATAAAACGAAACCAATTTTAGCGCTGTCAAATTTTAAATGTGTGCTTCAGATCGGGCCCAATATTAATATAATTTATAATATTAGTTGCATAATTGATGTCTCTCTAACATTACCACACGGAATTAATTCAAAGTAATTATAAGTACTTGTACTTGCAGTGTGGTTCCCGGCTTAGAATAGAACCACCCCCAATCTTCCCTGGGCGTCGTCGAGGTGACTAAGGATTGCACCAAGGACGGACAGCAGCGTGTACTAGAATATTTCTGCCGAGCGTGGTATTATCGCAAATCTCCCAATGGACAGCTCACCAAAAGAGGCGTTCTATTTTATTTTATTTATGTTTGGAAAGCTTACAGCCTAAGTAACAAAATATAATTTAAACTTGTGCAACAATATGCCAATAACAAGCTTTCACAAATGGATAGAAAAACTTAGGTCTAAATGTTTAAATATTGGGGAGGCTTATGTTGAGCACGTATATCGGCTGATGAGGTACCTAGAGGTAGTAGGTACGTAGGTACGTAGGTAGGTACCTAGTACTAGGTACTTGACTTAGCAGTTTTGCTGGAATTTTTCCTATGACTTACAGTTACTTAAAAAAAACCATTTGTTTCGTAATGGAGAGATTTAAACACACGTATTTCACATTCCCTCATCCTGCGATAAAGTTCGATTATTATGCTTACGGGCTTATCGTCGGTGTGTCCATTGGAAACATGTGGATTTAAATACAACATAATTACCTGTGCGACTCCTGTCATACTCAGTTAAAACGAATAAATGGGATTAAACCGGCTTTAATTCGTTATGTTTCCATTTCGTTAAATATGTGTAATTTGTTTCACGAGAAGTGTATTTCTGTAAATTCGTAGTATCAGTTATAATGCCAACGCCTTGCGTTTGTACGAAGTACAAATTGTGTTTAATCTCTCCAAACAGGAATATTTTTTATTGCACATTTAAAAACTAAATAAAACTATGATATTTTGTGTACAAAGGCGAGCTTATTTCTAATAGTGATACCTTCCAGCCAACCGTAGGCGAGAGACAAGGCAGTAAGAGTGAGGGGGCAGAATAAGTGCATAATCCTACTAATATTATAAATGCGAAAGTTTGAATATTTGGATGTTTGTTACTCAATCACGCTTCAACCACTGGACAGATCGTGATGTAACTTGGCACACATATAGGTTAAGTCTTGGACTAGGATTTAGGATAGTTTTTATCTCGAAAAAACATTCAATTCCTACGGGAAATAGATAATAGTTTGTGATTTTAAGTTGTCCACGCGGACAAAGTCGCGGGCAACAGCTAGTAAACTATATGATAATTAAATTACCAAAACTACTTATATATACAACAAAAAATGTCACTGAAGCACTATCTCGAATGACCGTAAATGAATTAAAAATAATTTAATCAGAATAGTTAAAAAATCAAATACAAAAACTTTTCACTAAAATCGTAAAAAGCAAAGTCATCAAACACTCCGTAATGAGCTTTAACTATAAGGGTACCTGCGTTATCAACTCATTTAATTTTATTTTTATAAGCCTCAATAAAATCACTACTATAGACTCAAAAACTATGCAATAAAAGGTTGTTTAGTCGTAAACACAATCAGATTTCCATATTATTATTATGTGGCTATATAAAAGCGTGAACATTGTCCGATGTCGTTCACCCCTTTATGATAGTCTATGTCTATAATTTGGAAGTAACGATGGACAAAAGATTATTTTAGACGAGATGTTGTTAGAAATATTTTTTACGCCTGAGATTGCGGGCAGATATCAAAAACGATCGTTTTTTAGTTTGTAATTATGTACCTATACCAATACAAAGTAATAAAACTCGAAGACTTCGTGGTCTAGCGGTCAGGCGATAGGTACTTATCTGCTAAACTAGAAGGACTGGTTCAGAATGTAATTAGCAAACTAGTCCTTTTATAAAAAATCAAGTTATTTTTATGTTATTTACAACCTAATAATGTCCTTCATCATAATCATAATCATACCAGCTCTTAGATCCATTCGCTTTCGGCCACCTTCTTCAGGTTGTTGGTCCACCTGACGGCGGCGGGGCGTCCCACCCTTTGCGTGCCAATATGCGGTCTTCATTCCAGAACTCGTCTGCCACAGCGGCCGTCGGTTCTGAGACATCGTCTCATCTTTTCATTACGAATTGAAGAAAGAAATAAAGTTCCTTCAAAGAAAGCACGAGCATCACCATAGCTCGATGAACGACTTGAAACTTGTGGACTTGGAAAAAGTGGTTCAAAAATTTTGCTACGTTTTCCGCTTTTGTAATAAGAATTATTAATTGCATATCAAAAATTTTAATTATCATGGATTACAATGATAGAACAGAATCAGACGAGCAAAGCCGCGAGTAACAGCTAGTTTATTACAATGCCTATTCATAAGGCGTTCTAGAGTCTGAGTCAGTTCTGCTGAGAATAGGGCAACACGGCATCACAATGAAATCGTTACCGACGCCGGAGTCTTAAATTAACGACATTAAAACAAGCTTCTTTCATTCAAGATAAGACCTTTGCAAGGGGAGAATAAATTGAACAGATCCATGCTGAAGCGAAGCAAGTTACTATAATAATAGATACATTAGTAAAAATATTTAAAGTATCTGTTTGCTATGTTAACTTAAATAGTAGAGCGTTTTTGCGTCAATAATATTATATATATTTTTTAAATTTAATTTTAAGACGTGATATAGGGATCAATTCATATAGTAGAGATTTCGACCAAACGCAGGACACGTTGGGTCCGACAATCAGTTCAACGAGATTATCAAGGTGGCGAAGTAAGTATTAACGTAGAGCATGAAACTAATGCTATAGACATGCACACGAGCGAACCTATACACAAATTTAAATATATACAAGCTGACCAAAAAGAAGATGAAGCTGAACTAATTTTATTGGATGATAAGACAGTTATATATTTTAGTTTAAAAAAGTTTCTTGATAACACACTTGACAGACGAAGATTTAAGAAACAGGAATAACCTACAGGGAGTGGCGAGCTAAAGGACTGTCGGAGGACTGTGAAAATTGTCGAAATTCTGTAGCACAGCATTGCAATTGTAAGTTTGACGTTCTGCTACCTCACCGCTCCCTTATTCCTCGAAGCCCCGAAGAATTAAAACTCGGTCCTCCACTATCAACATTTTCTACATGCTACTTGATACTACCAAATAGGTTAGATAACTGTCACAATCCTCTGACGGTCCTTTTACTCGGTCTCCCACTTTTATATATTTTTAAACACATCATCATCATCATATCAGCTCTTTGACATCCACTACTGGACTTCCCAATGCACGCTACCTCACCTGGTCCCCGCCCTCTGCGTCCAGCCGCTTCCGGCCACTTTCTTCAGGTACCTGGCACCGGGACGTCCCACCCTGCAAGTGCGCCCCAACGGCCGTCGGTTCTGCGACAGATGTATGACGACGGTTTCCAATACATGCGTAGTAGTATATAGCAATTTACCTTTGTTCGCTCGTATTGCATGAACCGATCCACATTGTTGGTGTATGATATTCTTAAGGTCCTCTTGCGAAATTGCCCCCTAACTTGAGTCACGTTCTGGCTATTAGTCCGAGGTACTTATATTAAAGTTTCATCGCGAAACGATCAATGAACCACTTTACCGTTTCGCGTGGAAAATATTTTATGGGTGAAGCAAGTGGACCGTGACTTCTGATTGGTCCAGACAGGTGGCTTAACGGGCGGATGGCGAGTACTTGCCTCAAAGAGTATTCGGTGGAGTGGTAATAAGAGTGGTCAGTCAAACGTGGAACATTAAGCACCTCTCGTTGAGGTCAATGCCTACGGTCAATATTGCGGGTTTGAGTTCGTACTGTAACAGCATATAAAGTCACAGTGGGGACACTGCATGATTGAGAACACATACTTTGTGACTTTTATTATCAGCGTAAATACGGCCATTGCTGAATATAATCCCCAGTAGAATGCCACTTTTGGTGGGCTGTGTATTGGGGGATTTGCCATAATGACCACATGTGCCATGTTAAATCTAAGTTTTGCATAAAGGAATACACGCGTCAAAATACATGTGCAATATATTGTAAAATCTATCAAAGGCTTACTCGTTTCGCGCTGAATCAAGGTCGGGCAAACATCGTCAAAAAATGCCATATTGCACGATTTCTAACTGCATAAGTGTATCTCCTCACTAGTAATGTGACCGCGAGGCATTAATGGTGCGCGGAAGGGGCGCTGTGTCACCGCTCTATCTTGATAGGATTTCTGTGGTCCGATACATCTCCCTGAAATTATTTTATTTTATTTCTTAGGGGAGCTCACAGCAATTCTTTGATTCTTCAGTTTCTTGGATCATCGTGTCATACCTAGCTAATAAACTGCTAGCGGGTTATTGTCCCCAGAACCGAAGTTCACGATGGATAACCAATATGCTGTGCTTGTTTTGATGTAGCAAACACACCGTCTCATATCCGACTATTTTTTGGGAAAAATAAGAGAAAGCACATAATAGCTGTGTCGTTCCCGGCTTAGAATAGGGCCCACCTTCAATCTTCCTTTAGGGTCTTCAAGGCAACTAAGGGACCAGGGATGGACAGCAGCGTTTTCCGATGTATATTAAGATCATTACTGATCACAAATCCGCTTGTCAAGCGGGTTGTTATGGAAAATCCTCTAATGGACAGCACACCAAAAGTGGCTGGCTACTTGAGGAGGCTTATGTTCAGCAGTGGACATATTTCAGCTGATGATGACACAATAGATTGTGAGTTGCGTTAACAGACAGTAACCAGAGAATACTTAAATATTACTACTTAAAGAAGCGAACACTCATCTCCCCCCGCCAGTTTAACGTCGCCCGCAAACTAAAGCACGGCGTGTAGTATGCAACCGGTTAGAAAGAGAAGCACTTATGTGTATATAACGTTGTCCCTCTCTTGATAGTTTACACACAAACGTGTACGGACAGGTTGGTGCGCCTGTCATAGTAGTAGATGATTAGGTACATTTGTTCGTAATATGTAGGGTTGCCATCCGTCCGTCCGGATTTCCCCGGATTTATCCCAGTTTACGGGCGTCCGGGGAGCGTCAGGGTTCATTTGTATTCCGGGTGTTGAAGTTTTCAATAAAAAAATTATAATTTATAACAATTACTTACCTACATTTTATTTTCCTGAGTAACTTAAAAAAAATGCTCCAAAATCCGGGGTTTTCATACTCTTTGTCCTGGTTGGCAGATTTTAGAGATGGCAACCTTATGTGTGTGGAGTGTCGGGGGTATGCACTATGCAGTAATGTTCAATACTACATATCTATACTATGTGCATGTTGTTGAACATTGATGATTGGTGAATGATTTCCTCTCCGATATGGTTTAGATAAGAGCGTTGTTATTGAAGGTCTTTTCCCCAATAATACCTATGTTATCTTTTAGATGCGTCGTAAAAATAAAATGTAGGTATAACAAATTCATTGATCGGTTTTATTTAGAGGTTGGAGAAATGTTTGCTAATAAAATATGCGCGTATACTTAAATTTTATTATGATATACAATATTTCCAAATGAGGTCTGTCTATATTATTTTTGGTAAATATTACCGGTTTATTATTATTACTTATTCCAGAATGACGTTTATCAATGGTCTTCTTGAGAATATTAATCAGCACAAAACACCATTCCACAAGTTGATATCCATCGTGAGGTAATTTGAATAGATCGTTCATTTGGCTTGCGTGGTAGATCGCGCACTATCTTCTTTGTTAAAGTATACCTATGCCCACCAGTGGGATACATAAATTATTGTAGGGTTATCATCAGCAAGCATGCGAGTATAGCCGATTGAAAGGGAGAACGTTATAGATGCTTCTCTTTCTAACTTACGGCATCAGCCGATCGGCGCCGGGACTTGAAATAAAAGCATCCGTATAAAGCACAATAAAGAATCACTTTGTTTTGTCATTAATAAACTTCAATGTCAATATACATAGCATTATAATACAAATCAAAATGTCAGTAGAACGACATTTCGATTAAAAATAAAATCACACGCGCACAGCGGACCGCGGCAGCCCTGTAGACTGTACTCCCAGCCGTAATTCTACTTTGTAGGGAACGTTAAAATGGCGAAAGTAGAGTGGCGAAGGGAGTGTCTCCTCTTTACGTACCTAGTAATCATTTGTGTTCTTTGCCAAACTAAGATTACCTTAGATTACCGCGAAAGTCCGATTATTTGCCAAGATTATTCTATCTTAAATCGTGTCATGTCAGTCTTCAATATCAACGTAAATTGTAGGTACTCATTAATCCTTAACAACTCAATATCGCCGGCTCCTAACTATTAACTATAGTTAAACATCGACATCCCATCAAAGGTCCTTTATCTCGTTCAAGTTCATAACAAATCTCTCACTAATAAAGCATATTCACCCCAATTATACCGTATATCGCAAGCCTTACCGCGTTCCGCTAACAACTAAGTTCCGTATCACAGATTCGCCTTGGGCTTTTAGGCGCAAATAGAACTGGGATCGAATACATATTACGAAGGCAAGAGAATGTCTATTGGCGTTCTTAGTATTATCAAATTCAGATTGTGACAATGAGGGTTATTTAGGTAAGCATTTTGTTGCAGAGCCGATTGTTGTTGAAGCAAACTAGTCTAAAGTATAAGCATTGGTGAAAGACAGGTTATTCAGTTTTCAAACCCATTTCTGCAACATGTCACGAGCTCATGTTACCTTTTCAAACTAAGCCACAAAACAGACTGTTGCATAGAAAACGATTTTAGGTTTAAATTTTGGTGCCATTTCCGTAATACTCGTATTGACAGGATGAAGTCTGTAAAACAATAAACAAAACGTAAGATTTGTTCGAATGTTGGTAAAACTGTTTTTTACACTGGTACAAGCAAAAATAGGCTTTTAGATAACGAACCTTCTCATACCGCCGTTGTACATAGTGTCATCGAATCAGATTGTAACAGTAGGGTAATTTAGTTTTTGAGGCAGAATAGCTCTGCAAAAACTCTGATACTTATAGCATCCTTTGAGCAAGCACGTTTAATCTGCAGCCTCATCTTTACTTTCTCTCAACTGACAAAAAATAGAGATGGCATACGCGAAGACGCAGAGTGATGACATAATAAGGACTTACCAAAAGTGACTGGGTGAGGGGACGGATGATCGACAGACTAATGATAGTCATGTTGATTTTATAAATTCGTATTTGAGCTTCAAAATAGATAATAAATTTAACAAACATGATCAAAGTAATGTGCTTAAATTAGATTTTTTTAAATAACTTTTGTCAAGATGAACATGTAATAAGTGATCCCACATTGTCTAACCCCTCGAGAGACATCATATTACGAATGCATATATAATGTATGTTGCTTATAAAAAGCCGACGATAAAAGGGTGGAATCTTTTTCTAGGAAGAAATAAAATTTGCCAAAAGATGATATAAATCTGATTAAATATTTATTATTTTGTTTATTTTAGACATTGTTTATCAAATTGGAATTTTTTATATTTCATTTGATATTTGATATTGCTACTTCTGATGGTAATCGTTATAATCCTCTGATCTTTGCGTTATTGAGCAAAATGATGACGACACACGTTATATCGATCCTATTTATGATTATGGACACCACAAAGGTATAAATGGTCACAAATAAGTTACGAGTAAATAAGTATATATACTAATAGGAATTCGCTGTCATTTCACGCAACAACTAACCACGGATGTGCAATTTATAAAGAGGACTGACAAAAAGTAAGGGTGACGAAGCTTCAGGCGAATAGGGGTGGTGTTCACTTTACGCTGTACCTCAGAATGGAGATAAAGTTTATGGGAACACAGCCTAATACACATTCATAAAGGGATCAATGTTCGGGTTAATTTTTGCTCGAAGCGTTTATGGCTATTGGTACAATGGATAGGACTGGGACGTGCGCTAAGCGACAAAGCTTTGCGTTGATATTTTTTGTGGAAACTTGAACTTTGTTGAGTAAATTATACCACTTAATATCTAATACTGAAATTTATATAAGGACATATTTTGTATGTTGACTTGTAGGAATGAAATAAAATAACGCATATTAAGCAAATGATTCAGTACCTACAAAAATAGTAAAACATTTTTTTTATAAACAGCAGTTAGTTTTTTTACAAAAACGTAAGGCTAAAAGTAGATAAGTTGAATTTAGTAATCCCACTAATATTATAAATGCGAAAGTTTGAATGTTTGTTACTCAATCACGCTTCAACCACTGGACGGATCGGGATGAAACTTGGCACACATTTAGTTTAGGTCCTGGAATAGGACATAGGATAGTTTTTATGCCGAAAAAGCATATCATTCCTACGGGAAATACATAATAATTTATGATGTTAACTTGTCCACGCGGACGAAGTCGCGGAAAACAGCTAGTAATAATATAAACCTTTATTTAAGACTAATTTTCTTTTTTTATATGATACAAATAATGTTTCGCTACCTACAGTGGAAAGAGTACGGTCTAAACATAAATTGAGAGAAGCTTTTGTGGAAACTTGAACAATCTCCACTTCGCTGATGACATAGTGCTGTTCTCTGAAATCAGCGAAGGCTTTGAAATAACGCTTGAACTAGAAGAATAAGGTATAAACATTGATATTTCAATAAACACCAATAAAACTATTGTCAAACTCAGAGAAAGTGACAACATTTTAGTCAACAAAGAACTTATAGAATGCGTATATGTAGAAGAGTATATATGTACATATATATATATATATCTGGGTCAGGTAATAGCGACAGAGGAATCTATGCAAAAGGAGATAGAAAGGAGAGTGACTAATTCATGGAAACGATACTGCTCCCTTAGAGAAGTAATGATAAACGGGGATATACCACTCAGGGATAAATGAAAAGTATTGAACATCTGTATTCTGCCTTGTTTCACATACGGCTGCCATACTTGTGCCCTCACAGAAAAAAATAAAAATAAACGGTTATCAAATTCGAATTTGCTCAATGATAAATCAATAAAAGTGTCTTGAGTTCTGCTCTGCATTGCATTGCTCCATCCTTTAACGGGCGAGGTTTTCCTACTCCTCCGCCATATTGAAATTAATTCATTTCTATATGCATTTATTGGTTCTGTGGGTGTTTTTGTCGTTCTGTCATCTACAGTCTGCTTGGGTATGGAGATTTATGCAGTCTCAGGCTTATCATACGGTCGGTTTGCTCAGTTCGGTGTTCGGACACGCTCCATATCTTTGCGGTTGTCGATTGCATGGTGTTTGGTTTTGATGACACGTGACTGCAATTGCCATGCATGAAAATATGGTTTGAATGGTTAGTATTACCATAATTGGGTCTATGTATGTGTTATCCAATATCATGATTAAATGAGGTATTTGTTCGAACGCCTAACTATATCCGATAATGAAACTGATCCCGAGAGCCAACATTTAATAATAACAAGACCCAACATTGGTTTGCTGAAATGAAATGTTTATAACAAAAAGTATTTATGAGTGCATTTTCACATTTAGAGCTAAATGTAATTTTACTTCGAATAACGTTTTTCTCCATTTGCAAGGAAACATTTTATAAGTTCAAAGGGCAAGATTGAAATCAAATACTCGAGTTCAAAATTAGTATAACAAAATTGTATTAAAATGACTTCAAACGAAACAAAAGCAAAACGACTATTCTGCTACAGGTTTAATTTTTTAAGTCTGTTATTGCCATACCTACTGAAAACGGAAAATAATTGTAAAACAGTAATTATCAATTTAAGAATCGTGCTGAAACAAAGGGCGGGTTGTATACAATTAAATTGTCTCCCAGGGGATCTCACTCTTCGCAACTACTTTGTTAATTTATCTAAACCAATTACAGAAGTGCGCCGCAAATACGAGGGGCATTCAAATTAAAGTGAGAATGAAGTACATATACTCCTTGTAACTACAAAAATAAAAGCTGGCAGGCATAGCTAAGACATCTGTTAGATTAAAAATATACAAACAATTTATTATGTTTTCTTTTAATATAATTTGTTTGCGGATTGCTATTGCGTGTTGGCGAACGTGGAGAAAATTTAAATTAACACCATAATGTGAATCTGCGTAAGGCTACTGGCAGTGACTGGACACCGAAGATAGGATTCAGTGGCTCACCTTGGGAGAGTCCTATGTCCAACAGTGGACTCTTTCAGGCTAAGGATGATGATGTGAATTTGGACTTGAATATTTTTATTACGGAACAAGTAATTCAATACTTATGAGATAAATTAAGGGTAAATGTTCCGCTATTTTCTATAGTTGCATGTTGGTATGCGGAGTTTAAACGTGAAAGAACATCCACCAAAGATGACCCTCGCTCGAGACGCCCTACGACAGCAGCGACCGAAGAATTTTTTGAAAAAACATGTTTTAATAGACAAACGTTACATGATGTCACATTCTAGACAATTCGATCCGCCGGTAAGATGGATCTAATTTCTGGGACGGTCAAAGAGTACTACCTAATTATATTATCAAGATGCCCAAAATAATTTAACATTTTACATATTCACCCGATCTCATCCCTAGTGGTTTCTATATATATTCGAGATTTTAGGAATATCTAAAATAGAGGGCAGAAATTTGAAATAATGATGCAGAAGTTACTGCTGTCCAACAACAAACCGGTATGAACCAAAATAATTTTAGGTGCTCACTATAAAGAGATTTTTAGGAAGGGATTGTAAAGTTTAGGAAAAAGAATTAATCTTAAAGTTGATTATGTTGAAAAATAACATAATATTTAAGAAAACTTAACTGTAAAATACTCATTTCCACTTTAACTCGAACGCCGTAGTACCGCTCGCTTGGGGACTGGCAATTCTATTATATCGTTCTCAACTGATATTTAAAACCCATAGAGGATATTTATTTGAGGCATATTTAGAGGAAGAGTTTATACATATTTATATAAGACCAGATTTTAATGGTTACTCAATGACCTCAGAATTTACGAATAATGAAACATCTAGTGGACTCTATACCATCTTAGGACTCTATACCTACTTAGGCTGATCATTGTTAAATCTAGCTGCCACCATCTAAATTACCGGCCACTGGACCCTGAATCCCTGTGTTGCTGCGACACTCGTTCTAAGACGAACTATTGTTCCAGGTTCCCAGTACTACGTTTCCAGTTCGTCCACTTCTACATTTCTACTACTATTTCTACCCTACATCTGCTATCTAAATCTACTACTGGTGCACTTGGACGGAACCTGGACCTTACAAAGAGGTGGATCCGAGCAGTGGTTTCAGGCCAGTGACCTAGTTACCTACCTTTCTCGTATCTATAAGACGTGGCTAGGGGAGTGCAATTTTAAATAAATACTATCTTTATCTTTGATTCTTTTTTTCTCAAACCCACTACCCTACCTGCTGGCTAAGAGGGTACCTAAAACCCTAATGTCAGACAATACTATGCCACATTTCGTCACTGGTTTATTGATATAAGTATTGGCAACAAATTTTAATTTCATTTGCAGTCGTTTTGCCACAAACGTACGCAATGACACGTACATATATAGAAACTAAGCCGACATAGTCGCCTCAAAGAAGGATACATGAATACAACTTCGTTTGCAGCCCCATCATCATTTATAGCTTGAGTTTACATTTCTTTAGAAACACTCGCATGCTCAAAATATGCCACAATATGTCGATAAAACTTTGTAATTAGAAACAACACGTACCAAATTTAGATATACTAATATGATTTGTAGATAGCAATGATAAAGTAAATTGCTGTGGGTAGACATGAATTCCCAGCTGACCTACAGCGCGATGATGTCAATCATAGCAATAGTAATTACCAAAGTAAATATTATACACATGTAGGTATTAAACTAGTAGGTGTTATTTAACTTTAGTTCGAGTATTATCTGATTGTTAAAGTTAATACCAAGTTGGCGGGTCCAAATTGTTTGAGTTCTCAAGTATGTGGTTTCAGGCAACATGATGGTCCGTTATATCTACGAGCAGGTTTGTAATTACGCCCCAAGATATGTTATTGAGCTTATCCTAAATATACCGTCGGTATGTATACAGTAAGTATTTGAGTCTACTAGGTTGAAGGTGTCTATGGGCGATGGTGATCACTTACCATAACTTGGACCGTGTGCCCTCCCCCCCCCCCCCCCCAACTACGGGCAACTAAAGAAATTAAAACTTCATAGTGGTTTAAAGCTTCTGAGTACCTTTATCAATTAGGATCTTCATATTATTTATTTTTATTAGTCATACTAGTCATAATTAGTGTAAAAGAAATAGGTATATACAAAATATACTTAAGTACTTAATTGCGTTATATAAAAAAATATCGTAATACATTATAATATTTCAGTGAAATACTTAATTAATCAGTAATGTTATGTTATATATTTCATTCCAGATTAATAGTCCTATGAAAACAAACGCATTTGCGTCTCGAAAACAAAATACACAATAGATGGTGTTCCTAAGTGGACCGCAAAGTTTACTTGGTAATACAAACCTATTTTTGCTGCTGGTGACCCTTTCATGTATATGTTACCGAGACGTAAATAGCGTTGGTTTTCATAGGACTATTAATCTGGAATGAAATATAGTTCTTTATCTCTTTGATCTAACCACTATCATAAAATCAAGTAAATAGTATAAATAAGTATTTAGTATACTTCAAATTCAGAAGAACTGGCAATGATTGTATTTAATTGTCACTTAGGTACACAACTAGTACTCGTAATATTATAATTATATAAATAATGTAACAAACAGCTATTACTATAAGCTACTGTAGCATCCACGTGGATACGAACAAAACTAATTTGTGAATCTGGCCCAGAAACTCGTGAAATCCGACAGAAAACACAAAATGGGATGTCGTTTGGGAATTTTCTAATTACGTTTTCAAAGACACCTCGTTTGCTGAACATGTGACATCCGAGTGAAAAAGGTCACGTATAGAAAATTGGAAACTCCCCGGATCTGTCCGAGCAAACGGTCGCCGCTTGCCAGAATTTGCCTTCTGATTTTCCTATTAACGAATCTCATTTGTTAAATCGTCGAACACTGCCAAAAGTTCTCTACATTCAAATATGCATTTTTAAATAGAGAATATTCGTTCCGTATTTCTGCTGTTATATCAAATGTTAGGAATTTCTGAGATCACCGATATAATTTAATTATGAATGGGAAACAATTCTGAAACCATTAATTAAAATAGTCGAAATCGGCATGCATGTACAATTATTTCATCTAGTGGTTGTGAATACAGTGCTTTATAAATTACTCCCGTAATGTTCCTAGTTACAAATATTTTATTCACATGACAATTTAATTAAGAAGTTCCGAACAAAGTTTGTCACTTAAAATTTTCTTTAACTTAGCCCCTAATTTGAGAGTTCAACATCTGCGCAACCCTATTGCAAAATAATTACCCAAAAGTAAATTATGCACCCTTTAAACTGCATCAAATTTGGGCAAATAAAGTCGCGTTAAAATATATATTAGAATTAGAGAGATGGAGCCACATGGCAAATGTTTTATAATACATTTTCTTGTCAGCTGTGTCGCACCGAAGGAAAAGAGAGGGAACTGTATGAAATTGAAAAGAGGGGACTGCGTGATATGGAACAGTGCTCATCGCCTAATGCGTGGTTTTTATAATATGAGTTTCTAGCAATTGCAATGACACTTTAAAATTGTTGTTTTCTTACACTAAAAAAAATTTGTCGTTAGATATAACGGCAGTTTTGTTTAGTAAGTTATATAAAAGGTGATTAACGAACCATATACTAATTAATAACGAACAATTTGTAATAAAATTAAATTTGTTTTCATTAACAAGTAGGTAAACAGTTATGCGGATTTAATAGAACTTTGGTAATAACCCTACTAGCACACTGGCGTTATATACAGTCATAACCTGTAAAATAGCTCCATAGTGGGGGTATATCGGTATTCGTGCATCTAACACCGATATATCCCCGCTGTGGAGCTATTAAGCTGTATAAAGGCTGTATATTTCGCCAGTGTGCTAGTTGGGGAGTAAACAAGAGTTTGCTTGTCACTTTAGTTCCATTTTTTTCCAGTGTAGAGTGGACGAATTAGGAACGTGGAAAAGTTGTGTACGAAGTGTCTGTTATCCAAACTATACTTTTTCGTTAACTTGTGACATATAATGGCAACTGATTTCTGAATAATTCCTAGCATTATAATATGTGTGCTTTGCTGGTTAGCATTTACACAATTGATTCATGTACATGTAGAAAACTCCTATTAATTATAAACAATATTATATTTAATCCCAATAAAAATTAGGCATAGTACTTTTAGGTAGATTCCTACGTGCCATGTTAATCAACATTGGTAGATCTGAAACCCAAAATGAGAAAATTATTACCAGTCTAATAAATATAGGTACTTTCAAACAACACAAAAAGAAAAATGAATAAATAAATAATTAAAAATGGCATTAAAATGATCGAACAAAAGATTTCTTTTTATAATTAAAAATAGAATCATTGCTATCATAATACACGCATCTGACCAAAACGGCGTCGCATTACCAATGAAAACACTCAGAAAGGCACGCGCCAGTACCATTGTCAACGCGCAATTATAGTCGGCCTGCAGAATTTGTGGGGCAATGAAAGAAAAAAAAGGAACTATTTATTCACTGCATGCAATTATGGCGTATAAAGCGATTTAAGCTTGCGAAATAGTTTCTATTTTCTATAAGTAATAGATAATATTTAAGGGGAAATTATAGGTTGGATACTAAAAATAATGGCATCTAATATTGTAAATGGGACTCGAAGACGACGGCACCCAGGTTTTAGTCAGCAGACAAAAGTTCGCGATCCTTGTCAGCCAACTAAATATTGTTGTGGCTGACTAATTAGGTAGCGAGTAATTCATAGAACAATGTAGATTTTCAAAGGAGAATATAGTACTCGGTTTAATTAGCACCCATATTTAAATGAGCCGATTATCAGATGGATGGTGAAAGAAAATTGCTTATAGTAATTTTGAAATTACGATTATAATTAAAAAAGAGACATAACTATTATAATACATGCATCTGACAAGAAAACAGAATGGCAAGCGTTAGTATCATTGTCAACGCGCATCTTGGGAGAGGCCTATGTCCAGCAGTGGACTTTTTCAGGCTGATGATGATTACGATTGTAACACGCTACTTTTGGAAAAATACATTAAATATGAAAGTGCGTGATGTAGGTACTGGACCTTTTCGTACGTAAACATTTATATAGTTAAAATAAAGACCTATGATAATAACGTTTTAATTAAGTTTTATTGCTTTAACAATGATTAGATTTACCGTGAAAAAATTACAGAATTTTTTTGGGCAGGTAGGTAAAGTTATATAGTTATCCTTTTTCATTTCAAACAGGATTTCTTGGGTTTCTTTAGTATATCAGATTCCTTATAAATACTAGAACTAAATTGGCTAAATTCTATCAGAGCAATTACTTTCCTTTTAGGTAAATTAACAGGCTAGCTGTAACCGTAGAAATTCAATCCAACCAAATCTGTATGTAAATGTATTGTAATTGCGGGCCGATATTCGAATTACAATTTCTATGTTGATTAGCCGTGTAGCTGTGAAATTTATGTTCGCTCCTCGAATGCCTGTTTCTCTAGTATAATTTTGTTTATACGATACTGAAGGGTAAGGAACAAACCCCTATTCAAATACAAGTATATATAATGCGAAATCATTTTTACAATTAAACTTCGTAGCGATCGCTTAATTTAAGTATAATTTAAATTAGCTTTTGTACATTAATAACTCTTCATGCAAAAATATTTTGCTTTTTAGATCGGCAAAAAGTTATTTTAGTCTTTCTTTTAAGGGTAAAACGGACTAACAGCTTTTTTAGGGTTCTGTAGCCAAATGGCAAAAAACGGAACCCGTATGGATTTGTCATGTCTGTCTGTCTGTCCGTCCGTATGTCACAGCCACTTTATTCCAAAACTATAAGAACTATACTGTTGAAACTTAGTAAGTAGATGTATTCTGTGAACCGCATTAAGATTTTCACACAAAAATAGGGGTTCCCCATACTTAGAACTGAAACTCAAAAAAAAATTTTTCATCAAACCCATTCGTGTGAATCCCATCTATGAATAGGTCTTCAAAAATGATATTGAGGTTTCTAATATAATTTTTTTTCTAAACTGAATAGTTTGCGCGAGAGACACTTCCAAAGTTGTAAAATGTGTCCCCCCCCCCTGTAACTTCTAAAATAAGAGAATGATAAAACTAAAAAAATATATGATGTACATTGCCATGCAAACTTCCACCGAAAATTAGTTTGAACGAGATCTAGTAAGTAGTTTTTTTTAATACGTCATAAATCGTAAACTACAATACTATTATTAAAACATCGATCAAAGTTACAACGAACTACAATAACTTTTTTTGTTACTAGCTGCTACGGAACCCTTCATGGGCGAGTCCGACTCGCACTTGGCTGCTTTTTTTTATTATCAACAAAATTTTACAATACTTATATAAATTACAGTAATGTCCACAGAAATGGAAGCCCATTTGTATGTGGACAGAGCGCTCACGTGATCAGTACATTAGTCTACACCCATCGACAGGAAGTGCTTGTGCAGTTCATGCTTTAGTAATCCACCTGATACAATGTATTTTAAATCGGATGTCAGAGAATTCCAAATTTTAGACATAACATAACCGCTGGTACGCTCACCGTAATACTTGACACATCTTGGAACATTTATTCTCTTGTTTGCCTTAGAATATTGTCTTTTAGTTACATTAATATTATTTCTGATATAGTCTTTATGATAATTTTCTAAAAGTAGCAAGTATTTAGTTTTGTGTTGGATCGGGAGAACCTTGCAAAACCTAAATACTTCTTCCTCATTAAATTTTAATTTTTCTTTAATTTTTACAGGCATTATTGTTTTTAATATTCTTAACTGAAGTTGGTATATATCATCTAAGTAGGTAATCACATACAAGCTCTGTCTTTGGAACTATCTAACGACTAAGACATTAGTGATTACTAAACTACTCGTACCAGATGACTCAGATGGAATCTTGTGACCTATAGTTACACGGACTGTCTCTTACATTACAAACCAAAACTGGAAAGGGTCCGGCAAAAAATTTCACTAAATACCATAGGCTTACATGTGATTTTTATTTTGGATCTTTTTTATATATATATATATATAGTAATCATTCAGCCAAATACAATGAACATATCGAACAAAAATAATTAAATAATTTGAATAGGACATCTTATGTGAGGAAGGTTACCTTTAATCTTACCAACCGAACGAAGGTCAAACCAATAGCCAGGTGGTCCCGATAGTTTAACCATCTCTAGTTTAACGGCTCTCCACTATCTGCAATGAAAATACTCTAAGCTTCTTCGGTCATATTGTGCGATCTCCCAAGCACGATCTGGAGAAGCTCATCATCCTGGGACAAGTGGAGGGCAGGCGTGCCAGAGGACGAGCTCCGACGAGGTGCTCAGACCCGGTGAGGAGGGTGGCTGGCGGATCCTTATATGAAGCAGTGCGGCTGGCCAATGACCGCTATGCATGGAGGCGCATTTTATACGGTCGCGATCCTCAGCAGTAAGGGAACGACAGAGAAGAGAAGAGATTCTGGCATAAGCTAGGTTTAAAACAATTGATTTGTTTATTGGTACCACCATTTTGCTTCTTCATCTCATTTATTTGGAGAAAAAATTCTGTTTTCATTTTGTACAACTAGGTACCTCACACTGTCACATTTAAAATAAATTACTATTCCTCGCGCAATTTCACACCCCTTCGTCCCACTAATTGAACCAAAATACACTTACATTTTCTTTGTGTCTAGTGTAATTTTAGCTTCAGATGGGGTCAGCCAGACCACCCCTGGTAATTTAACGGGTTGAGGATTCTCTTTTGAATGTCACATTTCAATTTCTATAAATATAATGACTAAATGTTTCAAATAGTTTGGGTTAGATTATTTCAAAATATATGTAGTAAGTATAAAATTATAGAAAAAAGGAATTAATCAGTATTACCCAAATACTAATTAACTATTCCCAAAACTAGTGTCCGACCGAAACAGGATTTGCAGCCGAAACCGAAAACGAATCTTCGGCCTCGCTCTCAGTTTCGGCCGAAACCGAAACCGAATGTTTAGACCTGTTAAAATTTCTATTGTATGCTGAAAGCTAGTGTTTTACATATTTTAAAAGTAATTCATGTTAAATGAAATAATAATAAAAAATAACAATTAAAGTATGTAATATAAAATAGATTTGTATTGTTACAATAGGTAGGTACAACACACTTTATTGCACAAACAAATACAGTTACAAGCTTTAAAAGTTAAAATAGTAGAATTTAGGTTTTATCGCTCTAATTTCTTTCCGACAGTCTTTGGGTATAAAATATAATGCCATAGAAAAAGGTAGGTTGCACTGATTAGTAAATTTAAATGTTAAATGGGTACTTATATAACATTAACTTTATGTAAGTCAACAAATATATAATAAACAATGTTACTCTTTAAAAGTAAGTAACGTCTATACGGACTTACCCTAACAAAACGCGACAATTCACGAACACTGAGCTTCGGCTCGGCCGAAGTTTCGGCTGATTTTTGGCCGAAACTCGATTTTTTGGCCGAAACTGGCCGAAACCGAAACTTCGGTCGGACACTACCCAAAACTAGATAAATACTTCCCTTGTAAAGGGTCTCTCCTCAGGCGCGCCACTGATTCCGATCCTCGGTTCTTCTCATTCAATCACTGCTAGTCGCCTTACGTACGAGTAGACATCGCTCTACTAGCCAGGGGGGCGACGTCACACAGTTGTGAATCTTGTTCCTCCCTAATATATACGATATTATATACCTACTAAGGTCCAAAATAGCGAACTCTTAAACACGATTTTCACAAACCTGAACAAATTATGAAAATGCAGTCGATATGTGTACCTATTACCTTAATTATCAAATGATTACATCAAATCGTGATGATGAATGTAATGCAGATTTGAATACTGATTCCAAGCAAAGCCCGTCGATGAATGCATGAGAACGTTGAATGCATTCCATATGCACTCTGCAAATGTGAGTCTTCCGACCCAGTTGCATAAATTCCAATTGTGTCGGCGACAATTATGCACGACAATGCACTACACATTTCTGTAGGACGAGTGTCCGCTGCTTTTTCTGGAATTTCTTCATTATATTTTCTAAGTTGTTCTCAAGCAAATGTTCACAAATGATTTTCAAATTAATATGGGGCTTATAAAATGAACAGGGTGAGTTTCAAAGCTTGTAATATAGATGACATTGGTGATTCCACAATAGCAGTATTTTTGCATTAGGTATTTCTAATACAACCAGCCAGTAGGTACTAACAAGGAAAGTAGGTACCCGAAATGTCCGTCACCGATTTCATTGATGTTAGAATATGTTTTAAAGCATAAAAACCAGGGACACGTATTTTTTTTATAGCTGCCCATATTCATGTTTAGTATGGGTTGTCAACCTTCCAGACTCTTAAAACACTTTTTAAGAGTCTGGAAGGTTGACAACCACACTCAGAACAAGCTAGTGGGTTTAGTCACTACTAAACCCACTAGCTTGTTCTGAGTGTTTTTTTTTGTTCAGAGTGTATTATTATACCGGTACGAATATTTCATTATCACGTGTTAACTTAAATTGGAAAACTTTGAAAGGTGATTTCTCCAACTAGGTATGATTTTGAAATTATTTTATAAAAAGCTTACGTGCCCTTTTTTAATTTCTTTGGCATAAGAATAAAATATGTCAATGATTTACAGCTCGCTGAATAAAACTCTTAAAATTAATTAGGGGGTTTAGTCACTTTTCAAGTGTTTGAATGTTGATATCCCATACCTACTAACTATGAATATGGTTAGCTATAAAAATACATGTCCCTTAATTTTAATGCTCTATAATATATCCTTCATATCAGATCCCAGACGTGACACCTGGTCCTCCGCCCACAAGCGGCTAGATGCAGATCTAGCCGCTTCCGGCCACCTTCTTCAGGTCGTCGGTCCACCTGACCATCCGTGGTCTCCACTCCAGAACTCGTCTGCCCCAATGGCCTTCGGATGTGGCCCGCCCACTGCCACTTCAGCTTGCTAATCCTTTCGGCTATGTCGGTCACCTTCGTTCTTCGTCGGATCTCTTCATTTCGAATCATATCCTACAAAGAAATATATCATTGAATGAATCAAATTGGGGACGCACGGACGCCTCAAGCACGTCTTGTAAGTTATTCGTCATATAATAAAACCATATTTTTCCAAACTTTATTATTTTAAAATCGAATCTACTAGATAGCCAGGAATAACTCAATGTTTTTAAAGCATTGCAACAACGTTTACTATATTTATAACAAGGTACTTACCCATGTGTCGTGAATGCACAATGCGTGTGGACTTTGTTTCTTTATGTATTTAATTTGAACGCCAATGGACGACGGTAATGGCGACAACATGTCGCCGCGGTTTGGCGAATGTGTGTTTTATATATACCGTCATACAGCTAAACGTTTTAGTAGTGGCAGTGATAGTCAAAGTCTAGATATGTCTAATATCTATATGGAGTACGCCCCCTACCCCATAAGCATTTAGGATAGTATCCGTCGAACTTCAAAGTCATTTTATACTCTTTACCGATTATTTATCATATTCGGATAAGCGTTGACTTCTAACTATCGGCTAACTATCGTAATTAGATGCCATCGCTTATGGTTCGTTTTGAACATACAGAATGTGTTTTGTAGTTTCACGGCTTTGAAGTCCTGCTTGCCAACAAACTTTCTAATTTATCATATTTAGGGTTCCACCAAAACGGATTTTTCAAAGCAAAATGTTTCTTTATATTTCTGTAATTTGTGTGCAATAAAGCATATTCATTCATTCGCCCTTTTCCGTTAAAATGTAGAACATTTGGTACATGACATAACCATTTAAACTATAGACTTGATATTTGGAAAGATGGATTCATATTTAATGCTTTCTAAAACAAACTGAAATTTTACTTCACACGTGACTGATCAGATATAAATTGCTTTTAGTTAGACACCTAACAGGCTTTTTTTTATGTAGGGATCTTATTTTTTTCAGTATAACTTACTCATTTAAGTGAAATGTATTCTATAAAGCAACATTTTCTTCCCTCCTGAGCGATTGGTCTACTTTCCTCAACGGTCCACTTGTCTAAATGGTCCACTTTCTCCATAGGTCCACTTGTTCATATTCATAACTAGCTGTGCCCGCGCGCTCGTGTAAACTACAGTATCCGCTCTGTTCTCGCTCCGCTCCCGCTCCTGCCCCCGCTCCCGCCCTCGCCTTCGCCCCCGCCCCCTCCCCCGTTCCCGCTCCCGCTTCCGCTCACGCTCACGCTCCCACTCGCACTCCCAACACCAAATTTAGTTAGTCCTAATGTCATCGTAATCTGAATGCCGAGCATATTATACTTTATTGTTTTGTGTATAATTATTAACGTACACCTTCCCCTGCCCTCACCCCTTCCCCACCACTTGCCCTCCACTTTACTTACTGATTTGCCCCTACACTTCCATAACGCCCCCTTCCCCTATTCCGATCCCCCCCCTATATCACTTCACTTGTTTTTCCTCATTCGTATAATTCCCAATCGGTTCATTTCTCCGACGGTCTACTTGTCCAAACGGTCCATTTTCCCTATCGGTCTATTTGTCCAAACAAAATGACACACACGCTAAATTATATACGGTTATTTCGCGTATGTGTTATTATGAGACGATAATATATAGTCGTTTTTTTAATGTTAAAAAATACCTATGTTCGTTATAAACCCTTCTAGTTAAATAAGAAGTTTTTACATATGCTTAAACATAGGCGTACAGCCTCTATTACAGTTATGTGAACAACACGTTATGCTAAGAATTTCCAATATGTTGGCAACCATTAGTGCTTGCATATGAAAATTAGAATTTTAATAAAACTGTTTAGTATGCCAGAATTTCAATTAAAACTATTTTAACCATTGGAAGTCATTTTAACAGTAAGTTTTATTGTTCATTTTATAAGTTGTGTAAGTTCATTTAACACTATGGGATCAATAAATTTAATTAAATTGCAGTACAAATAACGGCTAACGAAACTATATTCTGTACACTTGAAAAATGTGTTCTATGGTTTATAATTATGAAAACCAGTGCAATAGTAATGAACGCAAAAGGTAGTTTGAATTCGTCACGTAACGACGCGACGACGGCACAATAAGTTACAGTTACACTGCATTGCATGACAAAGGAACGTGGACATCAAAATAATTATACCGTCCTATACGAGTACATCTCACTGTGAGCTCGTTGGAGAACTTAGCTCGTTGGAGTGCCTGAACAGTCCCATCCTAAGGTATTGGCTGTTCGTGCATCGCGTCGAGAATCGAAAATAATTCTTATTGCTTTTATGATTAGGTTTCCTTTGCCTCTGTTATTTTTATTTTACATATTATGTAGCATCTGTCTTATTTTATTGTATTTAATTATTATTTTGTTACACTTTCAACTATAATTGTTTTGTGTTTTTTATATGGGTTTTTTACCTGAAATACAACAAATTTAATCATTATTTTTATTTAATAACAACACTAATATAAATACAGCATATGTTGCGGGCATATCTTGTTATTTTGTGGAGTTACCTCATTCCCAATCATGACCGTAAATTAAACAAACATTCAGGTAGCGTAAAGTTAAATTAGAATCAATGTACAACAAACGAACGTGACAATACGAATAGAATGACGTAACTGTACATAAGTAACGTTAACTGTGTGTTAACGTTAACGTTAACTGTAACTTTACTAAAGTAAGTAACTTTACGACGGAGCTATACAAAAGTATAATTTCTTTTGTATAGCTCCGTCCTTCTTGAATCTTGATCTTGACCTTGTACTAGGAAACGTAGATAACGACAATATCGCCTTGCCTTTATACACTGTAAACACTTTTCTAATTGTTTTAAATTTATTTTAGGTACAGTTTGATTCGAAACATTTCAGAGCGATTACAGATGCAACAAAGAATACTGAATTTCATAAATTCCCGAAGGCCGGTCACACACTGCATTTTAATATTTTTGGATTGTAATGCAGATCCTTCTCGATGGTCACCACTACTTACCTATTACTGCCGCCAAACAGCAATGATAGCATTGTCGTGTTCCAGGTTGATGGGTAGGAGAACCAGGGTAATTACAAGCACATGACCTGCCTTCTGACATAGTTCTCAGCACGGCAACGCACTTGTGGCCTTTATAGGCTATCATAGGTAATTCTGTTCGATTGCCACTTAAGTCAATAAAAATAATGATTCAAAATACTATTGTTTTAGATGCTATAGAAAATGCTTAGAGTTCATGTAATGTAACAATTAAACTCAGCTGCGTGGAATTCTAATAAATTCATGCGCATATTGGGCCTGATTCTGAAGGCACACATTTAAAATTTGACAGCGCTAAAATTGGTTTCGTCTTTATCTTCATAATACTGTGCAACAAGGATAGCAACAGTTTTAGTGCTGTCAAATTTTAACATTGTGCCTTCAGAATCGAGCCCATTGTATAGCTGTATTTAAGTAAGTAGTTTACAACCGTTTCATTTGATTTAATTTCACGTGGAAACACTACCAAATGACGCAAACGAAACGTAACCATTCCACGTATCGTCATAAAGGCCATTTTTATTGCTTACAGTTAACATAAACTTTATCTGACTTCATCCCCTAGCGTCTCTAAATGCAATCCAACGCAATGGAAGCAGGAATTATACCGGCATTTACTTTCAACGATGCACTCAAGATATTCTCGAGTGTACTGCAAAGTAAATGTTGAATGTAAGGTTTATTTTACAATATTAAAACGATATATAGTCAAATAAACGAGAGAGATGTGAGTCAACGGAGTAACCGAAGAGGCTGTGAGAGACTTGGCTATGCAGATACTAAGAAGAGAAGGAGGTATAATACAAAGTCATGTAAAGGCTGCAAGGTTTCATAACAGGCAGTGACTTGTAAAATCTAAAAGAGATTCAGTTACATATTTTATTTGATTTACATTAAAGCATTAAACGAACTGAAAATCCTAATTAGGATTATTTTGGAAGATTATATTTATGGCTATAACGGTGTTCCTCCAGAGATAAATACAAGCTTAATTTATTATTTGCCTTAATAAACATAAAAACTTGCAATTTATCTAAAAGAAAAACATATAAAAATCAGAAATTGTTTCTGTCTCTCTCTAATAATAATTATATCCAATTATATCCAAGGTCCAATGGGCAAAATGTGGTTCGTTCATATTAATTCATGCACAGTGGGATGATATTTTACAATAAACAGTATCTTTACAGTTTAATCTTGTCGATACTGCATGTTCAATTACGTTAAGATAAATATGTTAAATGAAAATTTTAACTCACCAGCCAGTTACATTTTTATTACACACCATACTATGCTTGGTAAATTTTTTTGCTGCGTTTAAATAAATATCTTCATACAGAGTACATATTGCTGCAGGTTGACGGCTAGGCATCCTACCAACTGTGCTATAAGTAGTTGAAATACTTCTAGTAAAAAGTCAATTTCTTTTGTAAAATTAGTTTTACTGCACACGATGTTGATATTTGGTTTAGCCTTTCTAATGCTTAGTCCATGGGTATTAATAGCATTCTAGATGTTTTTATATGAATAATTCAAATGAAATCATCAGTATCAATACATATTGCAAAACAAAGTTGCCCAACGTATGTTAGGACTATTTTCGCAAACTCGTTTTACAAGTAAGATTTGAAAAATCTATTTAAAAAATCAATGATAAACACGGCAAATTTCGTTGAATATAACGCAAAAAGCTCTAAGGAAGCGAGTTAAAATTATTTCCTTCAAATGGATACTTTATATGCGGAACCCGTAGCTTTGACCGTCTACTCGTTTCACTTATTTCGATATTGGACCCCACTAATTTTGTTTACTTATTCATTAAAATGGAGAGCGATGGCGGGAGCGCGAAATGTTTCCTCTATTAGATTTTTATGGAAAACTGAATCCGTAGCGTATTTTAAATAGACTTGTATTTTTTTCTCCTTTGAGGTATTTTTTTAGTTTTAGAACATTTTTAATGACTTCGTAAGTAATTTAAACGGTGATCGGAATTTGGAAGTATCTTAAAAGTAGTAATACTTAACTAATATGCCTAAATCATTATTTAAGTCCAGATTAGATATTATAAAACAATCTAGACTTAAATAATAATGGCTGAGTCATATTAAATAAGTTCACGTACTGATTTAGGAGTCCCGGGATATCAATAACATCCCTTGAAAAAGAATGTCCAAATCTATAGTGTCATATTATCGTCGCAAGTAGGTACCTACATAAATAACACTTCCTAAGTGCGATCTCTGGTAATAGATTTATGAAAATTAATATTAAATAATTCTAATAAATAAAAACGTAAACTTAGCGTGTCTGTACATTGAAGATATTTGCAAAAAAAAATTGGGGGCTCTAAGGATAAGTATCTGATGGAACACACTCCAATCATTTTTGGGATTTTTATGTTTGTTTGTTAGTTTGTGCACGCATCACTTAAAAACTGCTAAACCAATTTTGAAGAACTTTTTACAGAAATATAGGCCTTAACTCGTAGTAACATTTAGTCATCTATTTCATCGCAATCGGCCTACTCAATCATAAGTTATGGGAATTTATAGTTTTAAAATACATTATGTAGGCATGCAATATATCAAAGAAGTATAATTATAATGTTCGGTGCAATTCAGATTGCGATGAGTTAGGACTACATTTGGAGCTGTAGTGGCGTGGTAGTTAGAGTGGGATTGGGAGCGGAAGCGGGAGCGGGAGCGGGAGCGGGAGCGGGAGCGGATTCTGTAGTCCACGCGAGCGGAGCCGCGGGCATACATCTTCAGTTATACTCTTAGATTATAAGTAATTAGTTTTCAGTTTAATGAAATTAGTTGGCTTCAGGATTGCCTTGTAATTATTCAGTGGTATTCTACATACTAAGTTAGGATTTCTAATGAACTGACATAATTTATTTAATTTCACAGCATTTACATTATTCTATACAAGTTATTATAAAATTCAAAATATTCCAATTACGAAATTAAAATAATTTAATTCTGTATAATTACAATATAAGATTTAAACAAGGAGAAAACAAACACATACTACTTATATATAGACAAAAATATATTTCCTTTCTCGTTTGCTACGTACAGCTTGTTGTATGATGATGATGAGTGAAGTGAGTGATGTGAGTGACTTGTGTGTATAGTGAGAGGAGTGGTGGGAGGGTGACTGATATGTAGCTCCCTGCTCGCCGAGGCACCATACTGTGACGTGTTCGTGACGGCATGGGACGACTGTGACGGAATGTAAGGGAATGCTAGAGAGAGAAATGCCTGTTTCGTCTATAGTCTAAAAGTTATTGTAATGCAATGGAATAATAATCTGTTATGTTGCAATATTTTAAATAACTAAATGTCTAAATGTAGAGTAAAAAAATATATTTATAAAGTGGGTTCTGGTACGCACGGGCATATCGCTAAACTCTGAAGGTGACGCTCAGGGCTTCTTTAGAAGACATTTATTTCTAGATTCCTGGGCCAAAACAAACAATGCATTCGGAAATTTTCAAGATATTATCCATAGATACGAGTATTCCCAGATATTTTAAAGCAGATTTACGTACAAAATGCAATGGCGCGGCCGGGAGTTTGAAGGACTGCCGATTCGTTTTCTGAATTATTCATTCCACAACTTCTAAACTTTTCCAGCTCCATGCTCCATCGAATATTGCTTTGTTTTATAGTTCATAAAATTTTACTTTGGTTTGAGTTTGAGTGTAGTTTTGTTTTCTATTAAGGTTCAAAATAACTGGAAAATGTAAAAATTGTTTATGTTGGTCAAAGAAATACTCAACTTGTTTAGAATTTAAATAATTTGTTACAGAGACTAAATATATTCTTCTTTATGTACTTCAAATTATAATAACTGCTTTTAGATTTATCTATATTTACTGATTTCTTTGAATTGACAAAATATTCCAAAAACTCTCTCAACGAAGTGCATAATAAAATGTCCATGCATCGCAAACTGAAGTTGCCGCTTTTCACATATAATCTAAATATAAATAAATAATAAATAAATATGTGGGGACATTTCACACACTGCCACCTGATCCCAAACTAGGCAGAGCTTGTAATATGGGTATCAGACAGCTGATATACATACATAAATACATAATATAAATAACATTCAGTCACAATGCAAACACAAGTGCTCATCACACGAATGTTTGCCCTGGGCGGGATTCTAATATAAATGTGAGGAACTTATTTTTGAAAAATAAAACAATTTTTGTGAACTTTTAACTCGTTTCTTCCCCTGCGACCACCTGTAGTACATGTCATAAAACCTCCTTCCTGTCTTTACGTAGTACTTATATTATTTTATAGCCATTGGTTTTAATACAAATTTACAGCTTCAGCGAAACTACTGAGTCACCATGAGTGGTAATTAGGGAACCCCTATTTCCTTAAACCGGTCACTTAGTATGTTAATGTCGCCCGCAGAATAAAGCACGGCGTGTAGTACGGCTTCCAGTTAGAAAGAGAAGCACTTATGTGTTGACGTATAACGTTGTCCCTCTCTCGATAGTTTATACGCAGGATCGTTAAAAAATATTCCATTGTACCGATCTCCATACACTTGTGTCATCAAAACATCATCATCATCAAAAACCTGTGTCATCTATGTAGTCAGAATATTTAGCAAATAAGTTGCAGAAACTATGACGGTTGAATTCAATTCACTAATAGACTCTAATGAATGTTCCAATAAGTCGGGTAACCAATAAGTCAGCGCCGACACGTGCCCTCGTGCAGCATCCGTTACCTATTCGCCGACGCACAAATCGGTTCGTTTGCGAAGACAAATGGTTACTCACATGGGCTAAAGAAAAGAATCTTGCTTCAAAGTGCACTCGAGAATTTCTTTATCATGTACGTTTCTATCTCCGAATTTGCTTCAGATTTAATGTATCTGCTTTTAAAGTAACATATGCTTTACTAAACTATATTACTACCACTTATAATGTTCTTACGTTGTAAAATGTTTTAATATAAATAACTTAGTACGTAACAATTTAATTGTATAAATAGCTAACAACTGTGTTGATTTATGGATACGTAATATCACAAGTTTTCTCATACTATTTATTTCAAATCTGTACGCCATTATTGATGTGTGGTTCCCGGCGTTAGAATATCTTATATCCCCCAATCTTCCCGTGGGTATCGTCAAGGCTAGTAAAGGATTGCTCCAGGGACGGGCAGCACCGTTCTCTTGTATTTAGGTATTAAGATCATCTAGTTATCGTGAATGTATGTATGTGTAATAATAATTACTTTATTTATTCAGGAAATAGACCCACCATAAAAATGTATAATTTAAAATATTACAATATTAATATGAAAATGAATAATATTAAATAAAATAAAAATACGATAAAGTTGTTTGTCAGCACAAAGCTTTCTCCTATTGGGAACATAACAACTCCATAGTTACCCGTCTGGTTGCTGGCATATACACAGATTCCATTTTCAAAAATTACTTGAAAAAGAGTTGGAAATCCAATATCGGGTGCAGGCGCTGAGGAACGCTTTATATTTTTTTCTTGAAGTTCTCATTTCAAATGCAGACCTTACACATTTTGATGTAAGGTTATTTTCCGAGTGAAGCTAAGCGACGTACAATGGAGAGTAATCGAGCGATTTTTGGCATAGCATTTTTGGCGCACCTTCGTCCTGTTAATATTTTGTTACTTTATAGTTTTTGTTCAAAAACAATAGAATTTCACAACACACTATAGACGTATGGTATGTCCATTGTTCGATTAGTGATCGGCACCAACCGCGTTTTGAAGAATTCGTTTTGTTATATTTAACACCGTCGGTGGCATCGCGAGGCGCTTCGTTAGAGGGCCGTTTAGAATCTAAATTACGTTTTAAGAGTAATTAAGATAAATTTTAGTTGATAAGAGTTTGAAACTACGTGGCAACAGCGGCACCCTATTGAAAACTTGCTAATAATTGACAATAAAAATCTGCCCCGTCTGAATGGATATGAATTCCTATGATACTCAAGATGTTTGATATAAAGTGCCATTTTTTTAAAGATCTGTTACATGCATAGCATTTTTTGACTAGACTATATTACGTATATAACCTTTGAAGATTATTATGATTTAACAAATTGGCTAATTTAATTTCTGACCAATGAAATCATTATTATATCCCTATTGCACTTTCACACAACCAAATGTCGTTTTTGTTATCGTTATTCTTTACCAATATATTAAAATTTTGGAAAATTAACAAATTATCTAACAAATTTCACAATCTGCTACACTGATCATTTTCAGAAGGAACAAAAAAAATTGTAATGCAACATTATATTTTTTTACTTTTGAAGACTATTTTTCATCACACATTAGCGATAGTACTTACCTATTATATAACTTTTATAAGATGTACATCTCTGATTAATTACAATTTCAAAAAGAAAAAAATATTGTTCATTTGAAGAATGAGCCCAACAAGATCTTGTTCCCTCGCACTAACTTGATCACGGTCTTGTTTCAAACGAGCATAAAAATGATTACCTTACCTAACATACAGCAAAATGACTCTTAGTTAACCACTTTTGTGCCTCTCAATATCAACAAAATAAATCCAAACCAATTTAACGTTTAAAAATTAAAGCCAAATCCGGGATGACGGAGATAATCTTGCTGAGGTAAAGAAGGTCTGACACACGATCCCGATACGCCTTTATGAAGGAACAAGGAATTTAAATAGAGGTCATCGCGTTTGCCATTTTACACGATGACAATACGTAGGCACTATAGCCAGTACAGTAGAATCAGAACTCGTGGAAAAACCTTCATCAATACTAGTAATGGGACAGTCTTCATTAGCATGGCTGTAAACGCGTATAAATAACATTAACAGCTCATCACTGAAAATGAAATCACCCAATCATTGAAGCTTGTATACCTAACCATGTTAGGACTGTTTGTTAAAACTGCTATTACACTATTCTATGCAGGAGAATTTCGTTAGATTAGGTTGTTTTTTTGATGTTATATCTATAATTTGATGAAATTTATTTCCTTATACTCCTTATCTTTGGACTTAAAAATATTTAATTGAGTTTAAACTATCATAGGGCCGGATTATGATCATAGTTAATTTTTGATTTTTAGATTTTCATCTTGTGTACAATTGTTCTTGTGTACATATTCATGACGCTGGACTGTCACTGTACTGGAGTGTTGTTCATGACAGTATTGTCTTCATGAAGAGTTGCTATCAGAACCCGTCGTCTCAATAAGCGGCTTGGCTCTCAGCATGGCTCGTAAATTCGATGGCAATTGTTTGTTTTCCACGCAAAACGCTCGCACGCTGTGAAGTAAAAAAAATTAAGGAGGAAATCTTAGAATGGATGGGTTAGATGCATGAACGTATTAACCATATTTTAGTTTAATTGATGCAATGGAAAGTGAATTGATAAGTGTATGTACGAGTTACTATATGTGTAATATTAATTTATTATATTAAATACTAGCTGTGCCCGCAGCATTTTTTTAAAATATATTTTACAAGAAGTTAGGCTTTGTATGCGTGGTGTGTGTGGCGTGCGTGGCGTGCGTGGTATGTGTATTATGCGAGGATCGTGTGGTATGCTTGGAACCATTTCACCAATTAGAAAAAATCGCATATCTTTTTATTTCGAAAATTATCTTTATTCTATGGCTTTATCCTTCATTCCCCAAATTTGATGTTTTGCAAATAGTTTCAATGTATGTTGCATAACATTTATGATGGTGGTTTGAAAAGATGTTTGTTCGTATGTTCTGAAGGAATGATTTGGTTGAAACTAGAATAAAATTAAAAAAAATATTGTTTATAGTAAGTACTGGCGGGTGTGGTGGCGTTCATTGGGGAAGGCCTATGTCCAACAGTGGACGTCTAAGGGCTGATATGATGATGGCGATTATACTAGACTTAGTACTTATATTATAAGTAATCATTATTTCACTGGTAGAAATTTGAAAACATTTATGTTGTGTTAAACCTGATCTTAAAATTTTTTACGTATCTTGTACTTTACGAAATGGTTGGCGTATCAATAGTTTTCTTTCGCCCACCCTAACTGTCGGATGCAGTTCGTAAATCTTAACTTTTGTCTGCTATCTCGGCGTATAGAATTGTTTTAGTGTTGGAACACAAGACACAACATTGCAGCCTCTTATTGATAAAAATCCACAGTACCTTATGTATTGGGGGTTGAGATTTGTTAAGTACCTACGCATCTCTGATTTATTTGTCTGGTTCTGCAATGTGTAACCAATAATACTTAATGCTTTAAAATGTTGCTTGTGATAAATAAACTTGGCATGTATTATCGAGTTTCCTATGATGACTATGATAAAAATAGCAAAGTTATTGAAACGTTGTTAATTTATTAGCTTATCAAGTTTATATACATCGATAGTTTAATATTCAAATTAACCCACTTTTTTCACTTTATGTACAATAATCATAATTGGACACACACTTTACGATTTTTTATGAAAATCGAGTAATCATGTACTAATTATTTTGCTCTCTGAATTTTAAGGATTTTTTTTATTTTATTTTAGAATTTTGAAATTTTAATAAAATCGATCGATTCGATTTTGATAAAAACAGAAATTGACCAAAATTTTAGTTACCGTAGTGTACCTTGGAGGTATCGTTCATATTCTTTAAATCATTAGAGTAGTTTTTTATGTCACTGATTAATATTATAGTTAACTAGAGCCATAGGCATAAGCCTGCTTTATAAATAACTTAAGAGTTTAATAGTATAACTTTAATGATATATCCCTTTACATCAATCACTTACCACAAAATCCCACGATAAATTTCATTAATTTCCTTTAAATTTTTGATCAATAATCAAAATGCCACTAATCATTCAATGATTTGGTTTTAAAACCACAAATTGATATTTAAAAGACTTTGATTTGTGTTCATATGTTTAATATTGTAATCTATTCATGGCACAGACAAAGTCAATGTACACATGCGGGTTTAGCTTTATTGACAGCTGATATCTATTTAAATAACCCTTAAACCCTTTCAGTTAAACAGTAAATCTTTGTTAACACGCTACGCTTTGGTTTTTCTCTGATATTTATTATGCGTGCAATTCACGCTGGTAGATTGCAAGTATTTTGTTATGTGAATAGAGATGTGTGATTTCAAATATTATTTATAGTGTACGATTATCCCAGTCTGACAATGAAATCAAGACTACATTTCTGTCTACTAATGTATTAGACTCTCCTGAAACATCACCCTTAAACCTTCAAGGTTGTCTGGAAGAAACCGCTTAAAGCGATAAGACCGCCTAAATTGTACTATTTGTAACTTCTATAACGTGTAACTGTATTTGTTTGTGCAATTAAGTGTATTGTATTGTATTGTATCACCATTTATCATTGTTTATTAAACCATAGAGACAATATATCTAATTATTACAAAGTTCAAAACGAATTACATTTATAACTTATAAATATATAATGATCACGACTTGGTCCCAGAGGTGTAGGCAAAGACGATGTATCACCACTTTGCGCAATCCAATGTCGCAAAGCGACTTTTCTTCGCCCGCTTTTCACTCCGTGAACCCCTTGACGTAATGTGTTGCGAACAACATTTATGACTTAAGTTACAAAATTATACTCGATTACTTGTATATACAAACTAAATAGTAGGTATTAAGCTTTCAGTGAAATTTTCAAGACAGCATAAAAAATATCATAATATCGAAAAAGGACACAATAATTTGTAAATTACACTGGATAGTAAAAAAAAAGACTTATAAAAAAAACTGGTTCATAAATTGTCATTTACGTTACAAGCACATACTTATTACGGAGAAATTAAATATTTTGTCCTATTAATATTTGTTGAAAAACATAATTACTAGATCCTTTTTTGCAACCCTTCAATATTGAACTATTATTTAAAACTTTACCAACTCCTGCTTCCAATAATATTTAAACAGTAAAGACTTTCGACTTTTTGAAACTTCACCATATCCTAACCGATGCATAATTCGTTGATCGAATCGGAATCGTTTCTTAGAGAGTCAATTGCTTTAAAAGCTCTTGGCAATTTACCAAGTATGGGTGTCGGATACACTAACTTCACACTCACTATAGGTATACGTATTAATCTATGTGTCTAGGCGCTTGTAAATAAACAATTTGTGTAGTAGGAGCGACCACCCTAGGGAAATTGCAAAGCGACGAAGATTTATAAGCTACAGTGTCAAGTCAACTAGAAGCAATGTTTTCTAAGGTAAGGCTACTTAGGTTTTCAAATAAGTGTCTTTATAATTTCTTCATTCCTTTTTGGGTTTGACAGAAATACCCTTACTTTTGCTCCTGTTTCTGTCTGTTCGTCGGATTACTCAAAAATTACTGGTCCTATTGAGCTAAAACGTGGCTTGCCTCTAACATGCTGTCTGAAAGAAATTGCTTAGCGATAAGACTGTTTAAATTGTACTATTTCACTTCTAATAATTGTAACTGTGTTTGGTGGTGCAATAAAGTGGATAGTATTGTATTGTAAGATGTAAAATTGCTCAGTTATAATGGACAAAATATTATATTTTGTGAAATATATTCCTAGAAATGGTTAAAAATTGAAACATATTGTGTGCTTATAATCTTCGCTACATTATAAAAACATACAGGCCTTTGCCTTTCATTATCTCTTGCAATTGTTTGCTATCGATTTGCAATGCAGTAGTTTTCAAATTACGTATTGCACCTACACAGTAGAACTTTGAGATTTTTGTTAGGAAATTTCACAGGATATATTCCTTCCATTTCTATTCGGCAGAGGCAATCCCATGATCCTTTTGGCCTATGCCCGCACCCTCTCATGTCATACATTCCGAGTGAACCCGATCTCAAACGGATCAGTCACGGTGACGGCAACGTTGTTTCATCTTGAACTAGTGATGTGGTTTGAGATGATTTTATCGATTTGCAAGAATTACTTGATGTCAATGAAATTTTTCATACTAAACATGTTCTAGATTTCAAAGTAACGCAAACTAGGGATGAAACTGATTTTATGGGTTTAAAAGCGGCCAAAGGGGAACTGTTTTGTGAATATCCTAATTATTCGAACGAAAAAAATATCAGCTTTAGATTTTACATATGTATTGTTTCAATATAATGAATATATAGGATATAGGGGACCTAATCTCGATGGTAGCTTATAAACATCACTATGAAATATCGGTGGACCTTTATCAACCATTGTTGGTTTTAATTTGATTAGTTGACGCCTTCACCAATCGGGAGCGAGTGACGTGAGCAGGGGTCAACGGTCAATTTTTAAATTTCTAATTTACGAGCTCTAAATTCGAACAGTTTAAATTTCAATTAAATTAAGGAACCGTGCTATAAATAAAAAAAATAAGTGACAAGTTTATTATTGGCGTCGGTGTGGCTATGGCGATAATTGAGAAATCTATCATATTTAAAAATACTAATAAGCTTCTAATTTACTAATTATTGAATGAATAAATGAATGACTATACTTTATTACCACCAGTCAGGACAGAAATGCATTGAAGAAATATATACAGTAAATGTACAAGTGGCGGCCTTATTGCTTTTAGTTATTTCTTACAGGCATTCTTGTAGCTAGTGAGAATCACAAGGGAGAATTAAAATCAGACCATAGATTACAATCCTAGAAAAATGAAACTGAATAGAGCACGCTTTTATATTACGTATTAAAAATACAAAATCTCCTAAAATTTACACGATGAAAGAGTAAACGGAAAAAACGCTGCTATAAAACACAAACAAATCACTAAAAATCATATAAAACATTAACACAGCTCTAAAACAAAGAAAAGTTAAAGATCCGAGAGCTAACGTACAAACTCGGCAAAACAATGTTATATTTCAGACAGTGCAAGCGTGATATATGCCTATCCTATTAATATATTTATGGCGTCTGTCAAGCAGGTAATGGCATGAAAACACCACAGAAAATGTTGCTTGGAGCAATAACTTCTGGAGAGAAAAACACAAATAAAAGTAATAAGATTTAGGGTTCTCCCTCACTTGGAAGATGCTGGTGCATAAAATAAGAGGCTGCAACAATATCAAAGTGATGCATTTCGGTAATTTGTTGAGAATAGATTAGATTGCAACGCAGATATATATTTGAGAATAAAATCGCCTTATTCTAACTACATAGTTTTTAAGTAAGAAGGAATTTCTACCTAAGCGGTCTATAGTCTGATATCGCTATATTTCTAAAATTATTACTAGTTCGCCCGCCCTCTCTTAAGTACACAAAAATCATTTGTCATAAGTTCATAATGAAACTTTCCAGCGGTTATTGAGAAAGTGAACGGACAGATGTTTTATGAATCTATTGCTGTCTAGACCTAATTAGTATGTTTGTCGTTGTCTGTTAGATCATCGAATTGCATCACTGATACGATTCTGGATTAAAATTGGTTCTTTAATTTTTTTATTCAGTTTACATTCTGTAAAATTATCTCAACACATTGATATTCTAAACCAAACATATACGTTCCTCATTACTTATCTTCAAACGCATCGATACGCAACATTTATTACGATTCAAATTACAATGTTAACTTTGCCACAGTCAAATGTCTGTCACATCCTTTGACTCTCTAATCTTAAGGGTGACAGTATGTGTAAGTTTGATTTTAGCAGCTGCGAATAGTAGGTTGTTTGCGAATGTCTAGAGCCGTTCTATCACGTCAAAACAAGGAGCGGGGGAACAATGTATTGCAGTTGGCAATCTTAATGCCCTTTCCACAATATCTTTAGTGTGACGCCCCTCAATATGAATAATGTGTCATACGATCGCGCCCTTTATCAGCATTGAGGGAAGCCTTAAGAAGTTTGAATGAATTGTACTAGATATTAGAGATAACTCGACAATCAAATATCTACATAGATTTTTATATTGGTTATTTTCATGTATTTTATACCCTTTTTGCTTCAATAAACCATATGTATTTACAACACAACTTTATGGTATTCTTTTAATTATGACAAAGATTTCGTAAGATTTTCGGATTATATCCATCGGACTAAAAAACATGTTGCACATTCTAACAGGTCAAGTAACATATATCCGTTAGGAACTAAAAAAAACATTTTGTACGTTCTAATGAGTGCTATGACACGTTTGGTGTCTAACTACAATAGTTGAAACGTCAATCGCTTACTAGAATATGACGCTATCTAGAGTACCTATAAAATGCTTTATATGGCACTAGCTTTTGTCCGAGACTTCGTCTGCGTAGGTTTCGATATTTATACATCTTGAATTTATAATAGATATCATTTTCGTAATAAACGTCGATAAAAACCTCAAAAATGACATACATTCATATTAATTAGATTTCCCGTAGGAACGAGATGTTTTTTTCGGGATAAAAACGATAATGTTCCAGAACCTAACCTATATATGTGCCAAGTTTCGTCCCGATCCGTCCAGAGGTTGAAGCGTGATTGAGTAACAAACATCCAAACTTTCGCATTTACAATATTAGTGGGATGTGTAAAATAAAAACAAAACATAAAATGTTAATGTAAACAGAATAATGTCGACTTAGCCTAAAGTTCTCAATGTCCCAAAAAGTAGAAATAAATGAGTATAAGAGTATAATTCGACAGATATTATTCGAAATACGGAGTAGGCAAGACAAGTGTATATTTATGATGTTATAGTGCAAGATTCATAGAAAAACGCTTTATTTGTTTACTTGAAATAGTTGATTAACAATAGTCTGATGGTTATGACCACAATCCGACTCTGCCATTAGTTGATTGTCATCCCGCAGTTAGAATTACTTTACGACTACGACAGCAGTATTCTTTATTAGCCAAGGAACTAAATGTGAAATAATAAATGAATATTTTCCTGTATTATTTATGTTTAGATGCATAAACTTAGTATCAAGAATAGTTTGCAGAGGTTATCTTCTTCGAATCATTTTGATTTGCTTTTGGGTTTTCCTCACTGTTCTTTTTTCTTCTATTAAATTTAAAATTTATTTAAACTGTTCTCTAGTGTGTATTAAAATTTTACGAGATATATCGGAAGACATGTTACTTATATTATGACGCATTTAAATGAGCTTTCTCCCTAAGGCAGGAAAAAAACCGAGAGTACAAATACTTGTATTATTATTTGTGGGGGTGATTCTTTAGGGCAGGAAAAGCTAATGTTTTGCCTCGGTGCGCGTATAAAAAAATGCATGGGTCTAATATTTTAATATTAACTGTATTATGGGGTGCAGTGCGATGCATGCTCGGGGTTATGCTGTGCTTATTGTGAGGAATGTTGGGATTAACATGGATATGAACATTTATGAAGATAAATGAACTGTTTTAATGTATGTAAATCAAGATAAAGAACCAAGCCTCCGTTACACGAACGTACTTACCGCGTTAAGTACCTATACTTTCGGAGTAATAACAACGAGAGCGCCTCAGATATTATTTTTGCGTGTATTTTCTAATAGTGGGAAGGAGTAGGTGATTAAAAGCGTACCCTAAAGTTTTACTAGTAAAGTGATGATACTCGTAGGTAAGTTAAGTAGAACCCAATTTTTGTTGCATCTAATTTTTTGTAATTAATCAATAGTTATTTAACATTCTTAGTGCTGAAGTTCAACTCCGGCTTCGATACTTTAAAAAAAAATTATAGTTTTCACATATCCGGTTCTAAGATACGAACATATATTTTTTATCAGGTTTCGATTAGTTCCAATAATTATACGTATAACAACATACTATTCCACCAACTTCTGGTGTTTACCGTGAGTAGGAATGGAAATATATTTTATTTTATCATTTTTTGTTTTTTTTATTCAACATTAATAAAATTAGGCTGCGATTTCTACATCAAAGGTTGTTTATATTTTCTTTTATATCTATATATAAAAGAAAGTATACATTTTGACTATTCAAAAAATTAAACTAAAAATTAATACTATTATTAAAACCACAGATTAATGCCTTGTTATTCACGGTAATTTTATATTTTCTTTTATATTAGGATTTGTAGTAGGGTAAAGTCGTATATTCGATTCGATAGCCGGTAAAATACGTATATATATAAATAAAGAAAAAAAAATATATAAAAAGAAAAATTAAAAGTATAACTGTACAGTACAGGGTATAAAAATGTGTTTTTACACCGGGTACTGTGTAGTTAACCCTTAATTAACCCTTAATATGCATAAAAAATAGTCTCAGAGAGTATGAGTGTAGAACTAATATTTAATTAATTTCTGTTTTGCATCTCTTAGAAGATTATCTTCTTAAGCCTTCTAGCCTAAGCGTCTTATATGATACATCCATACTATTACAACCTCTTCACCCACATTTTCTGACATAAAAAACCTTCCAAACACTGACTGCACACTGGGAGGGCAACATCGGTTTGCACTCCGATATTAGACTAATATTCGGCCTACCCTCGCTTTATTAAAAAACCAAGGGCCATTTGTATGTATTTATAGTGCCCACATAAAGGTCCCTGTCAACGCAACAAAAACCTCCCAGCAGATTAATTTTGTTAAAACATTTCGCCTATAAATACTTCCTTTAGAAAAAATGAGGGGTCGGCCCTTAGGCTTTGAAAAATTCCAATACTGTAATGATTCGAATTGCTCTCTTTTATTAGATACATATATGCAGCAGATCCTTGTTTCGCAATTTGCAATATAGGTAGGTAGTTTAATCTGAGACCCTCTTAAAAATGAACTAAGTAAAGAGTCCATCAAAAGTAAGGTACCATTCAATGCGCGGAATCTCATAGCAAAACAATTGAAATGTCATTAGGGACGGGTCAGATTTTTCGAGCTATCGATATTTTCGACATAAATAGAATGTAATAATCTTAGACTCTTTAAATTTTGTATTAGAAAGAGATGTCTATATAATTGTCTATAACCCTAGCACAGATATGAATAGACTAGATACCGAAGTTCATTAAATAGTACCTACGAGAGTGCGTGTCATTTTTTATGTACCTTCGAAGACGTCACACGAGCCATTTAGTTATTTTCACTGCGTAAACAGAACAGTTTTAATCACAACGAGTCAGTAAGTTAACTATGGCACAATTTGGCATTTTTATGTTTACAATGACACGACTCGCCACCAGCGCGGTTGAACGCAGAATGTAGGAGAAGCGCGAATAACTGGTGCATTTATCCACTTTTAAGGCACGCTTGAACGGACGGCTTGCGGTATCTAGCCTATTCACATCTGTGAACCCTAGCCATCAGATCAAAGCATTACACACCCCAGCATTAGGAATCACATAAACATTTTTCCTCTACATTAGTGCATAATGTCGATGATAACATGCTCCATCTTGCACAGCTAAAAACGCAATACAATTTATCGCATGCGATATTTTTCTACAAACATCCGTCACGGCTAGACCATAACTCCGTAGCAGAATGCAATAACAGATAAAAACGTACAAAAATTCTCTCTCCGACTAAAACATAAAGTGTCTCATGACAGTTTATTGCAATCCCAGTTTGTGGTGGAGAGATACCACTATCTGATGACTATAAATAATACATTTTATGCACATTCAAGTTTATTGTTGCTTAAACTGAGTCGGTTATTGCTTTCGGATGTGCTTTTAATTTGTTTGGAATTCGATCGCGTTTGTTTCAGTTTCTTTCAATACATATTTTTAAATTGTTTATTAAATTAAGTCTCCTATAGACAATGATTGTCAAGGATTAATAATTATTAGTAACAATTACATAACATACATAGTTAAAACTAAATTACATGTCACGGATCAAAATAATATATCAATGCAATAAATGAGTTAATTATGTTATATATACACTTAAAATATAATATTAAAAGAATATAAAATTAGTCTAGAGTCATAATTAATATTAAATTTAGTCAATTCATTAATTATTATTACTAGGACTGTGTTCCCGGCTTAGAGTAGGGCTCCCTCCAATCTTCGCGTGGGTGTCGTCAACGTGACTAAAGGATTGAACCAGGGACTGGCAGCAGCGTTCTCCTGTGTATATTATAGGATCATTACTACGGTCACCAATCCGCCTGCCAAGCGTAATGTAAATGAATTAATGACTATACAAATGTCATTGCCTACATTTTTAAATGTATCTATTAAAGTATTTTCCCTGCGTCTTGCAAATCATCCGTTGCCATTTAGGATCCACTCGTTGCCTTAATTTACCCATTTCTAACAGTATTTTTCCTTGAAATAAGCCCTCATCTGTTAAAATAGATTAAAGTCGTCAGAACAAACAACTCAACGTCGCTTGTGCAAATTTTAATAAAATGCGAAAGGTAAGAAAAATGCTAATCTAAAAAAGGTGGGAAACAATGAAAGGGCACTTAGCTAACAGTTGACAAATTAGCCAATCTTTTGCCCCCTAAGACAAAGCCTTTTCATAACCGGCAGACAGTGGGAGCTTATTGCTGACGTCCGCTTCCTATTGACTTTAATTTTCTACTCTGTTGACGTTTCCAATGATATATATCTCCAGTGGAATGGTGAAAATGGCCCTTCGCTTTTTCAAATAACAAGCGGTACGCCATCAATCGTTGCTGTCATTCATTTGCACGGTCCGTTCTGGTGAAATATTAGAGTTATCTATCGGGAAAATCACGCCTGCAAAAACTACTTGGACGTCCGAAAAACAATCTTTCACTTTGATTATTTTTCTATTGTAAATAATAGTGGGGGGTTATGAGAGGTTTGGGCGAACGGCACGTGTTGGGCCGGAGGGATACTCAGAAATGTATTTTTTTCCGAGATACGTTCTAATTCTAATATTTGTCCGGAAGACAGCTCTATTTTCAGTAGCTGTTTGGTTATGATCTTAGTTCAGGAAAAACAACTAAGTTCGCAGACTGACTGACTTTCTTAAGTAAACCTTGGCTAATTAAATAAAATAACAATTTTGTTCTGAATCAATTGGAAATTCATCTAATATCCGATGCAAAAATCGCAAATACTTATTTCAAATAACACCGCACGAGAAGTATATGAAAAAAAAAAAGAACTTGGTGAACCAATAAAAAAAGATGTTACGTATTCTGACGTATCTAAAAACATATTTAACTTTGTACCTATGTATAGTTTTCAGTACCATGGACAGCCACTAGAACAAATGACTCCATTCTTAAAGAGCTCAATATAACGAAACGGCTCTCCACTATCTGCAATGAAAAGACAATAAGCGTCTTCGGTCATATTGTGAGGTCTCTCAAACATGACCTGGAGAAGCTCATCATCCTGGGACAAGTGGAAGGCAGGCGTGCCAAAAGACGAGCTCCGACGAGGTGGTCAGACCCCGTGAGGACGGTGGCTGGCAGATCCTTATATGAAGCGGTGCGGTTGGCCATATGACCGCTTTGCGTAGAGACGCAGTTTATACGGTCGCAATCCTTAGCAGTGAGGGAACGACAGAGAAGAGATAGTATTCTCTGCCATAGATGTGTATAAAGTAAGAGAGCTATTTCTGCCAACAAACTGTATTATACAGTTTGGCGGAGTTATTGTATGTACATTTTTTTAAGAGATGAATAAATGATTTTATTATTATTATTATTATTATATACAGGGTTACAGGAAAAGTCGTGCTAGATCCCTTAAGGGTGTGGAGCACCCATCATTTCTGACTTATTTCACTATGAAACACCCTACCCTAAACTTAACCCTTTTCGAGATATTCGACTTTTAATTTTTTTATTGAAAATTGCTGATTTTTAGGCTACTACATTTATTTTTGTTTATTTTGTGTATCTTATTATTATTATTATTGCATTTTTACATGTGTAGTAAGATGCTTTAGGACGTCAATCATTAAAATAGTGCACAAGTTATTTGAATAGACCGTAGTAGACAAGTGAAAGAAAAGAAATAAAAAACATATTAGAAAGTTTATTTTTCTCTAAGGGATATCTAAAAAAAATATTATGGTAATTGTTCGGCAGATGTTTTTTAAAATATCTACGGTTCATCAGCTATCTAACGAGGTATAATAATGTAGGGTTTTATTCAAATGCATTAAAAAAAATTTAGTTTCATAGGCGACAGTGGAGAAGAAAATGTATACTTAGCCCTAAAAAGTAAAATAAAACAATAGGTAAGCATGAAATGCCATTTATTAAAGGTTTTCTCACAACTTTTTCTTTTTTTACAGTTCATGTTCAACATGGCCGCCTCTATTTCTAATACATTGTCGCATCCTTCTACGGAGACCGGTCTTCACTACGCCAGTGGTCAATGTGGTCCTCATTTTATTTGCTGCATCCACAATCCTTTCTCTTAAGTCTTCCACAGACGAAACTGGATTCGGCTCGCTGTACACGAGACTTTTCATGCAGCCCCACACATGAAAATCCATGGGGGTTAGGTCCGGACTTCTTGCTGGCCATGGCAATGGCCCACCTCGTCCAATCCATTTGTTTGGATAATTTGTGTCCAGCCAGTCTCTGACACTTCTCCTGAAATGGGCAGGGCAGCCATCGTGTTGGAACCACATGTCCCTGATCAGGTTGAGTGGCAGATCATCCAGCAAATCACTCAAGTCTGCTCTCAGGAAATTTTCGTAGCTTTCCCCGTTTAGATTATCCGGGAGAAAGTAAGGTCCAATCAAATGATTGGAGATAATGCCCATCCACACATTCACGCTGAATCTTCGTTGGGACCCCTTCACTCTTTTCTTATTGGGATTCCTTAGTTCTTTTAGGGCCCAGTAATGGGCGTTGTGATAGTTAGTTATGCCATCTTTATCAAATTTGGACTCATCCGTCCACAAGATATTTCTTAAAAAATCTGGGTCTTCTACATCAGCATTTAGCATAAATCTGCAAAAGTCCAATCTTCTCGCGGGGTCCCCTTCTTCAATAACGTGTACTGGCGTGTAATGGTACGGGTATAGGCCAGCAGTATGCACTGTAAACCACACTCTCCATTGCGAAAGCCCCAGATCACGGGCAACAATATTAGTGGAAGTAGTCGGATCCGCTCAAAAGCAGACTGACAACCAAAACAATGTTTCCGGTTGTATTCCCAGTCCTAGCCGGTGTCTACACATTTTTTCTTTCATTCGTACCTACATAAATCGTCACTTGTCTCGCTCGCACGGTGCGTCTTAACTTGAAGGACAATAGGCGTGGGACCGTTAGAACTGCTACCTGGAGCGTCCCAACTACTTTTTTTCCACGAAATGTAATACAAACCCAAGATTGTTACACCTCGTTAGATAGCTGATGAACCGTAGATATTTTAAAAAACATCTGCCGAACAATTACCATAATATTTTTTTTAGATATCCCTTAGAGAAAAATAAACTTTCTAATATGTTTTTTATTTCTTTTCTTTCACTTGTCTACTACGGTCTATTCAAATAACTTGTGCACTATTTTAATGATTGACGTCCTAAAGCATCTTACTACACATGTAAAAATGCAATAATAATAATAATAAGATACACAAAATAAACAAAAATAAATGTAGTAGCCTAAAAATCAGCAATTTTCAATAAAAAAATTAAAAGTCGAATATCTCGAAAAGGGTTAAGTTTAGGGTAGGGTGTTTCATAGTGAAATAAGTCAGAAATGATGGGTGCTCCACACCCTTAAGGGATCTAGCACGACTTTTCCTGTAACCCTGTATAGTTTTCAAGAAAAAAAAAACTAAAGTGAAAACATAAACCAACACAATTTCACCCAGAAAATTGTATGGAACAAAAGAGTCCCATTGCAAATATCTCTGGGTGTTTGTTATTTAATCACTCCATAATGGCTTAATCATTTTATGAAACTTGGCAAAAACTGTCTTGGATTAATGTAGGATACTTTTTACGAAATGGAACTAAAATTTACTATTGATTTATAAAACGTAGTTGATATTAGACTAGACATTTACTCAGTAATCATTATTACTATACTATTTAGTATTCTCTGACTATAGGTACTGTGACGTAGGGGACCAACTTCATTTATTCCGAGCTCACCGTGACGGATCGGCTTTTATCGCCTTCAGATATTTTGTTTGCAGACGACTAAACGATTGTCCGTAATGGGTATAATATAACGGTACCCCTTTTGGGGGTCGCCAGTTAACGCATCAGCGAGAATGTCAGTGGTGATTCGTTACGCGAATTACAGATATGCACTCAACATGTTTTGTATGGGCTAAAACAGCAAGGCTACATTCTTATTTTGCGTTGCTACTCGTACTACAGGAGCAGCCTGTCGGTACACGTTTGTGTGTGAGTAAATTATTGGAGGGATGTCAGCAGCTGTCGAGCTAGCTTGGCCTATCGAGAGAGCGCTTATTGCTTTTATTATTTTCTTAACACCCGCACGCTGCACAACAACGAACCACATGGTTTTATAATAAATAATATTCAATGTAAATATATTAATATACCTCAAAGTATTCAAACACCAGCAGATCAACAAATCCATCAAAAATAAGTGTACTTGTATTTTGCGGGCATTGTAAAACTAGCGGAGTGCTGTCGCTTCTTTACGTAGTACCTAATAGCTAATATTCTTTACCTCTGCACTCCATCTTTACCCATCCAGCGGCTCTAAAGCTACATTTTTAAGGTCGTCGGTCCATCTGCCAGGGTAGACGATCTCCACTCTAGAACACGTCTACAGTCTGCCACAATGGGCACTCAGCTCTGTGATAGCTAATGTAGCCTACCCACTGGCCCTACACCTCACCCTAATCTGTAAAAAATATTGTGAAGTATATCACAATATTTTTTATTATTTTTTCAGTCACTTGGCCCATAGTTGCCTAACCTTTTAAATACATATATCATTCTTAACTATATTACAGTTTAAATTAAAACGTAATTATAGGTACATGAATATTAAATCGACGTATAAGAAAGATCTGCATATGCTCGTTACCGAGCAGTTAATGAACTAGCTATTATTTCATATTTTTTTATCTTGATAGCAAATTGCTGTATATGTTGATTTATTCTTGTAAGCAATGACCGTGAATAGCAATATTATTTAAATTCGCCCAATAAACCAGACCTAAATCCGCCCCTGTCGCATCTGGCTTTCGCCAACCCTTTGTAATCTTATTACATTAGTTAAAGGGTAAAAGCCGATATATAGCTTACAATGTATTGATGTGAGCCTGCCTTAATACTAATGTGAAATACGTAGGGTACTTCCACACTCGATTATGTGTGTCGCTATGCCGCTCGTTCTATGTCAAGCATATCACAGAACATTTGACAGTGCTAAAGTAAAAAAGAAACAGATATAACAGATAAAGTTTGATGTGTATTAGGATGAATACGAGCACAGATTAATTAATACTATAATACAGAAGAAAAAAATTAAATAATAAATTTTATTTTTGAATGAATGTTTGACAATAAGTAGGCATATCATTATTATTATAGCTATTAATAAATTATTGTTGAAATTCAGTAAATAGTTTAAAATTAAAGAGGAAGATAACCTATAACTCAGTATTATTAGGTTATCTATGCTTATATATACAGGTGTTCATAGCAGAGGTTACGCAATAGACCCCTTTTTATATACTAGCTGTTGCCCGCGACTTCGTCCGCGTGGACAACTTAAAATCACAAATTATTATGTATTTCCATAGGAATGGAACAGTTTTTCGCGATAAAAATTATCCTTTGTCCTATTCTAGGAGCTAACCTATATGTGTGCCAAGTTTCATCACGATCCGTTCAGTGGTTGAAGTGTGATTGAGTAACAAACATCCAAACTTTCGCATCTATAATATTAATAGGATGTGGTTTATATGTTTATTATTCTACCAGTTTAAAGCATGATTTTTGGTGTATGATGCTCTTTTCTACAATTGTATTGCTGTTTGATATAACTACTGCGGAATTGATAGCCCTATCTTTTAGCTACATCAAAGAACGAAAAAAAAATACAAGAAAAGACACCCACATTAAGAAGAAGAAAGAAAAAGAGATAACATTTCTAAAAAGCGATTCCCCGCTTTTCAAAACCAAACCAGTATCACGCAGAATATAATTTTAAAATTCGGTTTACTCAGGTAATACCGAGTACGGGACATACATATAATATACCTTCCTTCGCTATGAGTGACACCACGTCCGCCGGTCAGCATTAGAAGAAGCGAAAGCTCTCTGATTCTTTCAGAAAGTTCCTTACAACACTTTCTCATTGCAATTTTTTTTTTCTATAAAGTAAGTCCAGTTTACTGAAATAAGTCCGACTGCTGGATATTAACAATATACCTTACTTTCCTAATGAGTGACATCACATCCGCCGGTCCGAATCCGAAGACGAAAAATGCTTTAAAAAGCTCTCTGAGTCTTTCAAAAAATTCCTACATGTCCTTATGGTCCTGATAATCAATTTAGAGAGGGCTATGCTTGGGGTTTCTTTGAAGGATATAATCCGTAATGAGGAGATCCGACGAAGAACGAAACTTAGCTGAAAGGATTAGCAAGCTGAAGTGGCAGTGGGCCGTTTGGGCAGACGAGTTCTGGAGTGGAGACCGCGGATCGGCACCCGCGGGTGGGACGCCCCGCCGCCAGATGGACCGACGACCTGAAGAAGGTGGCCGGTAGCTGCTGGATGCGGTGGGCGGAGGACCGGGTGTAGTGACGTTCATTGGGGAAGGCCTATGTCCAGCAGTGAACTTCTAGGGGCTGACATGAAACAAGTTACTTATTTTTTATTAATGTAAATGCTGCATTTATTTAGTTTCTAGCTGTATCGTAAGTATATAAAAAAATAAACTATTTCAATTTCAAAAAAATTCTAGTCACGTTGGGTGATTTCATGGTTTCAAAAATAGCTTCGTATGTGGTACAGTCTTTAGCTGTATCATGGTACTATAACTATACTGGGGCTATATACAGAAATGGTGTGGCCCCCCCTCTAATTGAAATAGCTTTTGTCGACGAAAATGTATTGGGTTTGGTGTAAAGGAATTTTAATTGGATTTTGTCTCATTTATAGTCTGGTTTACATCAAATTTCACCGTATTTACAAAACTTTTACGATACTCTGTGTGTGGATTTGGTTTAAACTGCTATTTTCTCTCTATTTTTTTTAACAATATAAAAGGCGACAGATTTGTACGTTTCGTGTGGTTCCCGGCTTAGAATAGGGCCACCCCCAATCTTCCCGCGGGTGTCGTCAAAGCGACTAAGTGGTTGCACCAGGGACATTCAGCAGCGTTCTCCTGTGTATATTAAGATAATTGCTGCAATCAACAATCCGCCTGACAAGCCTGGTAACTATGGCAAATCCCCAAATGGACAGCCCTCCAAAAGTAGCATTCTATTATTAAGTATTTCGGTTGATGATGAGTATCATTAAAAGTACTAGGTAGTACTAAAAAAACTTTTTGCTTCTCGGCAACAAAAATAAACAACAGATTATAATCGATATGGACCGCAAAGTTTACTTGGTAAAAAAGACTTATTTACGAGTATACTGGCTATAGTGTCCCTTTTATGTGCATGTGTATTTTGTTTTCCTTCAAAACATGCACTGGCGTTTTGCTATTTTAATGTATTAAACTGTAGTAATAATAAACACGGCACAAGGTACAGCGCCACCTACAAAATGATAACTGAACTAATAATAGTAGTACCAACTATGAAGCATAAACCGCCATCTACTACGATAAACGTGAACTACTAAGAAATGCGCCACCTGCTTACTACAGTCAATAACTCTTCGGTCCGTCTTGCCAGGCAAGCAGCCTTGTTTCGAAGTAGTTTATAAGTTAACCGCTAGATAGCGCCATCAGAGAAATGTAAGCACCTTGACTCCAATGAATTTATCCACAATGCACAGATGTCGCTGTAAATTCACTGCCTGGTTACAGCTGGTGCTACAAAACCCAATTTTGCTAGGGCTGCCCCTGGAACGGTCCCATCACCAAATTTCTAGAATGTGGCGTGGTGGAAGACACATGTTTTGGTGGAGGGCCTCCTGAACGAGTCATACCGAAGGCATCTTTTTGAGAATAAGGTGTTTTGGCAAATAACTGGCTGTAACAGTGTCTTGGCGTTCTCTCTATCAGATTTGGCTGTATTTTATGAATGTTTATAAAAATAGCTGTTAGAAATAGCTGCTGTTTATAGAATGTTTTGTTGTTCATGTTCAGTGTAGAACATGAACAACAAAACATTCTATAAACAGCACAAATAAAAATAACTTTAATTAGGTTTCATAATCTCCCCCCATTTTCATTTTGTAAAACAGAATAAACTCCAGTAAACTGGCATAGCTAAAGTTTCCCCTTACTGGAGGCAGCGCAGCGGTGTAAAATTTTGCACCAAGCGATAAGGCGCTGAGTAATTTTTATGGGTACATTTTACCGTAACAATAATAACAACTCGCAACTAATTAAAAGCGGGACGTGGACTCTCGCAGGGAAAGGAGCTTCTTTACCTTGATAAAAGTAGGGTCTGCAAATAAGTTTGGCAAATAATGTAAGGATTACTTTTTATAGTGAAGACTTAGGAAATTTTTAAAATGATATAATTGGTATTCATACATTGTTTCTTGTGAGGACAAACGACGTACGCTTATATATTTTTTTAATATCTAGTAGTAGCGAGTAAGATTCCTAAGTCTTGCACATCAATATCATGAATAAGGCTTAAAATACCGGTATTTATGTTTACCAGTCTCCATGCTCTGATACTATAGACTCTTGTTTCGGTACATCAAATTTAATGTTCCGTACCTACAATATTTTGTACAGTAGGTAACTTCGTTTCCTTATTACTATACTCTTGATTTTGCAGACGCTACCTGAAGACTCCATCTCTAATTAGCAAGTTGAGAGCTAAATATTACATTTATGATATGTAAATTTTGCTCAACAAACTAACGCCTTGTTAATCTGAACTCTACCCAGTAACATTTAGAATGCACAGTTTGTTCGCAACACCTTGCGTTTCTTAGCTTCATGAAACGACATACTTATCTTGTTAGTACATCCAATTTATTTTATTTTTATTTTGAGTGGCTTAGGATGAAATTTGGCAGTCATTTTATTTTTGAAGTAATTTCCGGTTTGTTAAATAATTTGTAGAGTTTCATGTGGTCGAAAGTTTTGTTTCGTCAACTGCAATACGAATAAATCCAGATCTATCTGCACTTAATGTTATAAAGAGGAAAGATTTGTATGTTTGTAACGAATAAACTCAAAAACCACTAGACCGATTTCAAAAATTCTTTCACCTTTAGAATTCTACATTATCCCTGAGTAACATAGGCTATATTTATTACTATATATAAATTAGAGATCCTAAAACTAAAACTTCAATAATCTAAACCAAGGTTTAAATCTTTTTGCCATAAAATGTCTTTCATCACTGGCGCTGCGGAAACTATTGATGATAGAACCTTCGCGTGTCTATACATTGAAAATATTTGCAGGATTCAGAGCTGGAGCTGAAGCGGCAGGGAAAAGGGAGGTTTCGACTTTATTTAATTCTGTAGTCCACGCGACGACGTGCCGGAGGCACAGCTAGTGTACATTCTACATATTGACGCATGTAGTTATTCCATGATTTTAATAATTTATTGCTTTTGGTAATAAAAGACCAAAATTCTCATTAAATTGTTCTTTGAATATAAATAGGTATATATCACAAAAATAATTTATCGCAAAACAGAACAACCGTAAAATTTGTTCCTGCCTTTCTTAGAAACAATCGTGACGTTTATTTATACGAAAAAAGATAATAGGTGTATTAATCGAAAGTCTTTACTTATTATTCTTGGGTTGGCAGAGTAATTACGAGCTCGTCTGTTTTGACGCCTGATATTTTTTCCTGAGCAAGAATGTTAGTGTATCATTGCTCATAATTATTTTTAGGCGTCAAGTTCAGTTCTACCTATCTATTTATATAATAACTAGCTGTGCCCGCGGCTTCCCTCACGTGGACTACAGAATCCGCTCCCCTTCCCACTCCCACTCTTACGCCCACTTCCAATCCCGCTCCAAATAGATATGGTTATGTTCTTTAGTATTGTGGAACATTTTTTTGTTCTATCATCGTTTCCGCAGCGTATGTGATGAAATACATTTCATGGCAAAAAAATTACACCTTGCTTTACTCAGACTCAGGGATAATGAATGAATGAATGAATGAATGAAATTATTTATTTCAGAAAGATATTTCCATATATAATTAGTAGGTCTTAAACTAGGTTAGTAGGGAGTCATATTTTTTTTTTCGTCAATTGTACAATAGAATATCAGTGAATTATAAAATGTCAGTTAAAAATACAGAATTAATTAAAAATTGCAAAAATAAATTCAATTTAAAATGTTAACATTAAATATCCATTAAAATAGAATACAAATTTAAAATGTCAAAAACAAACTAACCTATCAAAAGCGCTGTCCAGTGGCTGGCAATAGGACACTCGTGCCTCCCCCCCACCACCCTCAAGATGCTGTTCGTGCTGCCGCACACTCTACTCATCAGCGAGGCCACTTTCTTGCGCATGATCGCGTGTAATCCGTCAGTGCGCGCCTCGGCGAACATACCTGACGCGCTGCAGAAGCGCGGCAGCCCCAGCAACATCCTGAAGGCGTTGTTGTACTGGACTCGTAGAGCGCTGTATGCCTTCTGCGTATATCTCACCCATAGGCTGCTCGTGTAGAATGATTGACAGTACGCCTTGAAAAGGGTAATCTTTACTTGTTCCGTACAGCGAGCAAACCTACGAGCCAGCATATTGCTTCTGACCGCCAGCGCCCTACGTTCCCTCTCTATATCTAGGTCATCCTTCAGGTCCTCTGTTACGACATGACCTAGGTATTTGAACTGCTTGACTCTTGTCAATGTAGCATTCTAATGGTGAAAGAATTTTTGAAATCGGTCCAGTAGTTTTAATTTTATTCGTTACAAACATAGACATCTTTCCTCTAAGTATATTTTATTAATGTACATGTACTACTAGAAATAGTCCGTATTACCACGCTAAGGTATCTTATTGTTTGTAGCGAATGAAAGTAACCGTCTAATATTAGTGTTTAATATTTTATTGTTATATTGATAGTGTAGGACGCCCCTTGGCTAGATGGAGCGACGATCTGAGTAAGGCAGCTGGCAGTAACTCTTTCAGGCTGATGATGATATTGATATTTGATATAGATGTTTTAGGTTAGAAAAAATGTCCACGTCTCAAATTGCACATCTTAAATTAGAGAACAGAAAATGTTTTCAAAGCGATTACGTGGAAGTTTTACTGACAGTACCTTAGATTTGTTAGATATATTTCCAAAACTGACTTTTTCATACAGAGAATAACATCCCATTCGCATTTTTTAATTCGTCTGTCTTTTCGCCGGATAACTGGAAAGCGCTGAACCGATTGATATACAATCGATTGCTTATATTGTTATTTTTGATTTTTTTAAGAAAAGTGTATTCTATGCGTACCTTCAGGGTTTACTTTCAAAACAGAAAACGGATTCAGCATAGTTGTTATATGTAGAATATATGGATTACGTTTTTCCCGATATATTAAGAAAAATTAAAAAAATTCGACGGAGAGAGAAATTGACGATACACATGGTGTAAAATTACTACGCAGTTTTTTTCACTAAAGTAAGTACCTATATGTTTTAGCATTCTCAGAATTTCCTCCAAGTTTCTTCCCAGTGCCCCAAAGATCAACATCTATCGTTGTCCCGCTTACTCGTGCAAGCGAGTGTAATATTAAATTATTGTCCGACAGCCGTGTGACGTGATTTGACGTGTGCAGCCGACTTTTAGTTATAGTTTCATTGTTTCTGCTTGTAAGTATGTAGTATTTCATTGTATGTATTTTCTTGCAGCAAATAAATTGATATTCTATTCTAATTTAACCAAGAACTCCGCCAACCATGGAAGTTTGTCAAGTTCCTACGAGATTCGAGATTTAAAATGACCTTAGTTATATCTGAATTTGGAACACGTAGGTATAACAAAACTATATTTGAAAAAATAACACTACTCGCTCTTCTTGCCTTACCTCACACCCTGTACGGAAAGAGATCTCTTTTAGAGATAAGCTCGCCTTTGTACTCATATTGTATTATACTGTATTTAGTTTTAAAATGTTCAATAATGAATCTTATATAACTATTCAAGAAGGTATATATTAATGGGTGAAGGAAAACCATATGAGGTGACAATCTAAAATCATGGACACCAAAATGACGATAGGATGGTGAAGTGTGAAGATGATGATGACATAATGGTCGAAGTCCCTTATACCTCCTTAACTACTAAGAAAGTTTATTTTACAATATTTTATTTAATTTGACAACCCTACTGATAAAAGAGAATAGTAAACACAAAATAAAAAATATACAGAAGGACCGCTCCCACCTTTCTCGAAAATAACTACCTAAACTTGCCTGACTGTCTAGGGTTGCTACTGTATTGATTCTGAATTTTGAAAAGGAGTAGATAGTTTATGTTTACAAACATACATACATCGATTCGTTTATACATGCATACGTACATCTTATCATGTTTACATGCCTTAGAGAGTAGCAGACCATCAAATATCCATAAAAATATGCCGACGCCACAAACGACGAAGATTTCAATCTTAACAAAATGTAATAATGGTGTAATAGTGATCCCACCAAAAACATTAATGTGAAAAAGGCACCAAGTTCGACGATAGCATAAATGTGAAAAGGGCGCCAAGTTCGGCGAAAATGAGTTGAGATTTAAAAGGGTGACAAGTTCCATATCCGTTCCTTAAATATAAGCTACACTACACGCACAACTTCGTTTAATCTATTTTATTAAATTACTTTAAAATTATTTATGTTAGATATAAAAAAATATATATGAAACCATTTCATTTAATGTCACACGGTACAGTTTGTAACAAAAAAAATTTCGACTTCATCGGTCTAGTAGATTCGAAGCAAATCGGATGTAACAGACGGACAGACAGACATACTATTTTCAAAACAAGAAAGTGTATGTATGTAAAAATATACCTACGTTGTGTTTTTAAAGTAGACAGGTAAATAAAAAAGTGATATATTAGAATATTATTATTATAAAAAAAACCACAGGTGTTACAAATTATTGACTGGAAAATATTTTCGTCGATTGCGACATTGTTTAAATGAACGATTATTGTATCTCAACGTGTAGTCACAGGTTTGAGTAGTATTTAAACAACCAAATACACTGCAACCATAATAATACCGTGTATTCATGTTGAAAAACCGCCGCGCCATCACTTATGATACTCGCGATTGAGTTCTGTCCGAGACTGTCCGAGACTGCCCGAGAATGCCTGTACACGTAGCGTCAATGTGTGCGTGCAAGAAATGGCGGTTTGTTCTAAGCGGGCTCTCTGTCTAGCGGCGCGCGATGCCGCTTTACGTACTTTGTGATAGTAAATGTTACTACGTAAAGAAACTTCAATCACCTCCCCCCGCCAGTTTAACGTCGCCCACAAAATAGAGCACGGCAGGCAGTACGCATTACTGGGCTGCCGTCATTCGGCTCGCGCTGCGCCACCCGCCGCCGGTACAAAGTTACTACGCCATCACTATCGACCGGCGACGAGACATCGACGCTAGAAGTTAGAAAGAGAAGTACTTATACGTTATCCCTCTTTCGATAGACTATGCTCGAGCGCTGGGTGCAGCAGCCCTGCAATAATTTATGCACACAAAGGTAAGCGAACGGGCTTATGTAGTAGTAAATAGTAGGTAATTAAATATGTTCGCTTGTATGGATTGTCAGGGATGTGATAAGGTTAATTTCATGAGGATAGAAGTAATTGATTTTCGTATAATGATTAGGTACCTACCTGATTTATTTACAAGATTTCCAAAAAAAAACATAATTGACCGTGCCACAGATTATTTAATAGTTACTACGTAACAGATACATCACTCCCTAGTAAAGCAAAAATACCTGCGCTTTTTATCACCTACTGTCAGACAATACACACAAGAATGTGTCTAAGGTCCTCGACATAGCGTTGTTATTACTCCGTATGAAAGTGAAAACTTATCGCGGTAGGTTCCATCTAGTGATGGAGGCTTAAAGGTGCGTCACTATTCCCAATTCCAATATTTCTACGAATCAATTTAGTTTTCGTTTCGATTATAATGTGGTCCGTGATACTTGATAGGACCATATTTGGTCATTTTATCCAATTAGCCACCTTCAGCACTACGTTAAGTCCTGATTAAAATTGCAATGTATGAATCAGTCGATAGGTTGAGGATGCAGTCAGTGTCATTCTAGAGGAAATGATCAATATAGCCTCAACCATAGAGACGAGAGATAGCGGAAGCGTGTTTATTTTATTTATTTAGACAGTTTTGTTCATGCGCTTTGATAAAGTAATTGCTCTAAGTTAAACCTATATAATTGGTATTCATGAAAATGTGTCTCTGTTTGCTTTGCTTCACAGAGCTAAACACTTAGGAAGCGGTAGTCGATAAAAAAATGACGTGTATAAATATACCAAGTGTACTCATATGCAATAAATGATTTTGTCTTTGACTATTGTTATATTGTATACCGCACTTTGTTAATTGCATTCCAAAAAGTTCCCGACTTAGAATAGGGCCATCTTCCCGTGGGTGTCGTCAGGGCGACTAAGGGACAGGCAGCTGTGTTCAGCAATCCGGCTGATAAGCGTGGTGATACGCAAATCCCTCAATGGACAGCTATCTGAGAGTGGCATTCTATTGGGGAGGTTTATAAAGCAGTGGACGTATTTCGTCTGATGATGATTTCAAAGTAAAGTTCATATTTTGTTATTGAGACTTACGAGCAACGATCTCTATGTACTACTAGATGGAGCGTTCCAAACAATCGCTCTGTCCCACGCAAGTAGCCACAACTCTTTCACATTCACTATGAAACTCGTGCAGTTACTACGCAGAACATTTAATTATAACCTACTAAATATTGACGCTACGGTTAAATAATGTCAATATTTAGTAAATAAATACTTGTTTTGAGCAGTAACTGTACAAGTTTCAAAGTGAATGTAAAAGAGTTGTGGCTACTTGCGTGGAACAGAGCGATTGTTTGGAACGCTCCATCTGTTGCTTACGAGAGATTGTATTTTCTTTTCGAAAATTTGTATTTCTAAACGTTAACCCTATTGTTCAGCACCATGGAAACGAATTGTAGTCAGAATTTTCAGCAGTGGGAGAATGGTTTGTTTTTACAACTAACAAACACTACCTTCATTTTGTTATTTATCATTTCATTCATATGAGCCCTTAGACGTCCACTGTTGGACTGCCTTCCACAATGAACGTCATCACACCCGGTCCTCCGCCCTCCGCATCCAGCCGCTTTCGACCACTTTCCTCAAGTCGACGTGCACCTGCACGTGCCAATCTGCAGTCTCAACTCCTGAACTCGTCTGCCCCAACGGCCATCGGTTCTGCGACATATGTGGCCCGCCCACTACCATCTTGCTAATCCTTTCGTAGGATCTCCTCATTACGAATCATATCCCTCAAAGAAACCCCGAGCATAGACCTGTATTGATTATTCCTTTCTTTTTTATTACCATTCCTCTGAGTCTTTTCCGCTGTCTCTTCTCGCATCTTTTCTTTTTACGCTACAACCTTGCTCCGGAATTTTAACAATACTTCCGTTGGTTAGTCAATACCTGACGGTATCACAGACTTCACCGTAAAAACACGCATCGCTGCACACATCAACATTAACGCATTTAAAAAATCCTCATTAAAATATTTTCGTCTATTACATGGAATTCGAGAAACTTTTTTTTCCGGTGACTGAGTTTTGGTGAACTTGAAATGTGTGCGACGACACTAATGGCCTGAGTCAACAGACAGGCGAATTAAAAGCTATGGCTCTCTGTCGTATTGCATATAACTTAGGGTCGACAGTAGTAGGTAATGATAATGAATGAAAAAGGGTATTGTCACAGTATAAAGAACATGTAGTGCCTCTACCTGTAACTCATCAGTGATATGAGTCATAATTTCCAGTCTCAAGCACACGGACTTGTTTATTTTTTGCTTATATAGGTAGATAATGTTCTCACAGTCAAACTGAGAAATCAATTTTATGGGATATGCTGTAAAGTGTGGAAAGGAAGTGAATGCAGGCACATTTTAATACAAGACTCCGTTCAGTACACCTAAACAAAACCATTAAAAAAAAATAGCAGTGAATTAAATTTATTAAATGAAATGAACAATAAATAATATTTATTCAGCTTCATCATTAAACAGAAAGATGCTTTAACATCTGATCGATAACCTTATTTTTCACCTTTAGAAGCTAAGATTGATCTTGCAATCAAATTGTTACTAAAGTCAAAGTCAAAATCCTTTATTGCACATGAGTACACTTTATACACGTTATTTATCGATTCGACCACTGAGTACTTCCTAGATGTTAGCGCTGTTACAAACTTCCAGCAACACATCTTTTAAAATCATGATTGACAATTTTATAGTCTGTGCGAAGCTGAGCAACATTAGTACCACGCATCTAGACTATACCCAATAAACCTTACAATATTATAACTGATGCCATAAACAACGAAAAACCCCAAATCATAGAATGAGCTGGTTTACTAGTTCTAATAAATTGAACTAGTCAATAGAGTATCCTAACTATACCTAATTATACGACGGTTACATGGAAGTTTTATGTCGAAAAGGTGACATCTGTATACAAAAAAAGCTCTGTCAAAAGCCCTATCTGTTATTCAGATCAAAGGACGAGCCAAGGCATCCGAAACAATTAAACTTATCAACGAAAGCTATTCATTAATAACATTTTTGGGACAAAAAATGGACATTTTGTTTACATTTATTAGTAAAGTGGCGAAGTCTCATCCATCAACGACGTGAAAGATGAATCGGTGAAGTAAAGTTAGCTACCGAAGACAAGTTTTACTTTGATATTATTTCTGAAGCTAAAATAACTTTTTTATTTACGAGAGAAATGACCTAGACATGATTTCATATGGTTTAATTAGAGCTTAAATGTTTCTTTTTGTACTCGCAAAAGAAGTACTTTTTTTCCATTTATGGTTAAGACAGACTGCTTCTAAGGTGAAGAATGCGTAGCTATGGCAAACACTGCACAAACAATGTCTCTGCTCAATATTAACAGAGGATAAAAACTTGCGTAGCTTGTAAAAAAAGATAGAAGCGGCTGGATGATGATACGAAGGATTAGGATGAAGGCCGATGAAGTCAAGACTTTAATGACTGGTGATTAAGGTCATAGATCCATATTGGTTATACATTGCTTAAGTTAAAAGGTATTTTTAAAAACCAGAAATTGTACGTAATTATATTTTGATCACTAAGATAATTTCTACTGTAGATCTAATTAAAATTTTCTTTGAGATTTATAGAGGATCTAGAAAAAGTAAATGGGTCATTATGAAAATAAACACACCATCCGTAAAGTCATTATCATCAATCTCGTCAACCGCACAATGAAAGAATTTTTATTTATTAAACTAATGCGTGTTTTATTCCTTTGATGCATTTATATCAAGCGGATTTCCTTCTTAAAAGCAGCTTGCTGCTATATGCGAGATCCAATAATATAAAACAAAAATCATAACATTTTGATGAATAACGAGATTCTACTTGGCAATGCCAAATTGGTTAATCATATTTTCCGCGATAACTTATTTTGCCATGATAGAAAATACCAATGATAATTTACACTCATAAAATATTTTTTATAGAGAAACAAACACGCATACATACAAACAAGATTATTAGATCATCCTGACTGTGACAATAAATTGCCATAATTCCAAAATACCAACAACTGTTAATTAATGTTTAAGTTTAAAGATACTCGTCCTTCTTATAAAAAACACCCTCGCATCGGAAATAAGAATCACATTTCTGGCGTACCACGCTAACGTCTCATTATCAGAGGGCATATGCCTCTTAACGGCATCTAAAAAATGACACTTTTTGTTCCCAGTACCGCTACAAAAAGTGCCAAATTAACTTTTTAAAGGAAACTATCTGTTTTTGGTCCTGCCACGTGTGACAGCGCGGAGTTGGCGTCAAATTCTATTTCGGAGATGACGCCACATGGTGTTTTGTTGATACTTACTTTGTCGACGAATATCGCTCATCATTGGGGATGAGTATTTTTAGCATTAGACAGATTGATGACACCAAGTTCGGGGCTTAAGCTTGACTTTAATGCGCCTGTGATATATTGAACATCATTACAAAGCAGACACGTTGAAACGAATTCTCTTTATAAATTATTCCTCCTGCATGGTGCTATTGCCGTCTTTGTGAAACGTCTTTCATATTTCACGTAACTTGGTTTGTTGTTGTAAAGGCGAACACAAGGGATCAGTCGAATTTGAAAAATAACGCCTCAATCTGTATTTCATTTCACAAGCAAATGTATTCAATAGTCGATATAGGAAAAGACAAAACGGTGTTATTTTGTTTCCATGACAAAAAAGCCCTTGAGGAATAAACGCAAAAATACAACACGTAGGTACGGAAATAGCCAAAAAAAATATGCACGCGAGAAGAGTGTACAGTGAGATAAAAGAAAAAAGGAACGGTCTTAACTGGTTCCGACATTATATTCGCATTTGAGAAGATCAAAGAGCATGTTGTGACACAGACGGGGAAAACTTCGGTAGGCGTAGTCGAGCGGTGAGGTGAACATGGCTGGAGGGCTCTCGAGTAACACCATCCTTGAGGGAGCTAGGCTTTGAAACAAAATGCGTTTGCATACATTAAACTGTAAGAATGTTGGAGATAGGGAGGGTAATACAGACGGGTCCCCAGGGAAGTGTGTTTCGGCGATTACGCGGACGGAATTTCTCAACGGCAACTTGCCTTCTTGCGGAGATAGTTTGCACGTAACACTAGCCTCTTTGCGTGTTTTCGTAGCCAGAGCGGTTCTCTTGAATACTTCTGTGTTTCGAAGTATTTGAAAGGCAGATTAGGAGCATATCTCGAGTGAGTATGTATAGTCTTTAGGAGTGGTGCAATATTTATAGGTAATAAACTTAGAGTATCCTGAAGTACTCTTTTATTGCGAGACTTCTTTGTAATTTTCGCTTGAGAAGTTCTATTGTAATGAAACTTAAGTGCAAACAAAACTACAGTGTATCATTAATCCATGTTATAAACATCTGGGAATAGATAGGTAACAGGTAGGGAGGATGTAGGGAGCTCGTACACAATCTCGGGGTAACTTCGTGAGGCCCATAGGGACCCAGCGACGTGCGATGCACGTACCTTATACAGGATGGCTCGAGATGAAACTTTGATTCGATTCACTTGCACATATTTTATTTTGTTATGTTTCTACAATACATAATAATATTTATCTTACGAAGACACTGATTTATTTGTGAATATGTATGAATATCGAAAGAGAAGGAAGGCCTAAAAACTATTACAAAGTACATAATACACTGAAATAGTTTATTACAAAAAGTAAAGATGAAATAGGAAAGACACAATTTTGTATTTGTTACGAAAGAAAAGATTTATGCTGAAGTTGATTGGTTTGTACTTAATAAGTGTGTCATAACAATTTTGAAAAAGCCATCATCATTTTAAATGAGAACCTACTCGTGTAATCTGTATTAATAGAAAAACTAACAAATGTATCATCCATAGTACGAAAGGCAATAAATTATATTGCGTCTACGATTCTTCGTTTTATTTCGTGAAGTCTCGTTATTACCAAGGGTGCGTTTATGTCGCATCTCGTGCATTATGGGTGAACGAATGCAATTACAGCTAAAAGTCGCAACGGTCATAAACCCACCCGAATGTTGTTGAGGACAAAGGATTTGGACTGGACAACATCCATGGTTGACTAGTCTAGATAATATTTATAGGGTTTGGCATCACTAACTTAATATTACCCACGGATATAACTTTACCATGTCGTATTATGATGTTAATAATGACTCTCCAATCCAGTGACGTCTAGTATTGGCTGTGTTGACTGCTATATCTGTCATTATCAGCTAGTAATCAACCTATTGACGTCCTATCATATATACGATTCTCTATTTTTGCTGGCTGACCTTTCTCATCTAGCTACATACCCACGTCGCACCCATCGATATGCCTATGAATTATCAGTTACGTACATAATTGATAACGCTTTAAAATAGAAACTTGACGCTCAGAACCCAAAACCACTAGGCTATTGCCAATAGCCTAGTCTAGTAAACTGTTTGATGTCATCATGAGTTATGCCACTGGCGTCCAGAGGCTAACGGCTTCATTTAATTATGTCAAATGATATTATCAAACAAACAGTACCAATCTGAATGCTTAAAGTTTATCCACATTGCTATATTCAGAATGTTGTTTCAGTATTTTCTGCTGTAATATGAGTTCTGAGAACAAATAACAAAAGCACAATTCACAGAACCTGAACAAATTATCTACTTATCAATATACACAAGTAAGCTGGACGGTATCGAGAAGGTACAGGAAATTTCTTTAAAAGAAGTTATTGGATCGAGCTCAGAAGTAAATATAAGTTTTGTTAAGTAAATACGACATTTATTTGCACGGTTATTCATATTTACGACGGTATTAACAAAAGTAAGAAGTTCTAAAGTAAGTATTTAAGCGCCCTTTTTCCTAGGCACGATCCATCAAGCTCTTTGATTCTAAGCAAAGTTTCTCGAATTTTAAGTAAGGATCGATGCCTACAAACTTGTTCGTACACTACCGAAGCGAACCGAATAACAAACTTTGTAGTTATATAAAAGTTAGGGTTAGGTACTGAAACTCTTATACCATTCGTCACGCAAGCAGGCGACTTAAAAACTTTTAGCGAGCTGACAGCCCTGCCTGAACCAATTTAATGCTGTAAATCCACAGGGCACACTTACCTCCCTTCGAACTCATGCTATATTGCGTTTTTTTCTAAACCACAGAGGGGAGCACGTGGAGCCAGTCATTGACTTTATGTAGACACGAGAATATTAAAACGTGCGTATCAGGAAGAAAGTCAGAAAGACTAAAAAGACAGTTCGTCAATATTAATTATAACCTAGGGAGGTAGTGTATTGAAACATGTTAGTACTGAAAGAGTTATCTGATTAAAGATAGTTTATCTTTTTCTGTTATTCTTATCCTCTACCCAAAGGTTGTCTGGAAGAAATCGATTTTAGCGATAAGACCGCCTAGATGTACATATGTAAGTTACTTTATTATTGTATCTTTTTTTTACCTGAAATAAAGAGTAATTAAATTAAATTGAATAAAATAGATAACTTCTAATAACAAAACAGTTATGGAAGAAAGTGATCATTGTTGATTAATTTCACCATAACCTTAAAAAGTTTTACTTATACGAGTATAAGCTATTTACTAGGAATTACAACCATTTTCATCATCAGCCTAAATACGTCCATTGCTGGACATAGGCCTCCCCAATAAAATACCACTTTTGGTTAGATGTCCATTGGGGGATTTGCCATAATCACCACGCTTGCCAGGCGGATCGGTGATCGCAGTAATGATCTTAACATACACACACAGGAGAACGCTGCTGCCCGTCCCTGGTGCAATCCCTTAGTCGCCTTGACGACACCCACGGGAAAGATAGGAGTGGCCTATTCTAAGCCGCGAACCACACGGCATCTCGACAAACATTTTATCGGAGTTTAATTATTGCTTGATACCTGTTACTTGTATTAGCAATTTTTTTTAACCCAAATCAAACGAATGAGGATAAGTTTTTACATTTGTATTTATTTTATAGGAAATTACAGAACACTATCTACCATCCCGACAGTTATCAAATCCAATAGAAAAGAATATGTGATTGTCAATGGTGACCCAAATAAACCTAGGCCAGGACCACCATATGATCTTATTTTCCTTAGTTTCATGTCCTAACGGTTGTAGTTTTCGAATCCTACTAATATTATAAATGCGAAAGTTTGGATGTTTGTTACTCAATCACGCTTTAACCGCTGGACGGAACGTGATGAAACTTGGTACACATATAGGTTAAGTCCTGGAATACGACATAGGATAGTTTTAATCTTGAAAAAACATCCCATTCCTACGGGAAAACATAATAATTTGTGATTTTAAGTTGTCCACGTGGATGAAGTCGCGGGCAACAGCTAGTCTAGTCAGCAATGAGCTTCATCCTGATGTTAAATTACTTCCATTTATCAAGAAAAATATTGTTCCACAACATAGGCACTCTAATTGCTAAATACCACACATGCCTTTAGACAAACTATCCATCCCAATAGAAAAGCAAATGAAAAATAGTACGAATCCCACGGGGTTTCCTCCTGATACTTTTATTTTCTCTTAAAACCATAACAAATTTCCAGATTACTTACGGGGCCCGAATTCGCCCCTCACTATCTTTTCCTCTATTTATTGCTCGCTACCCTAAGCTAAGTTATCGAAAATATAATCCCTCTTACGCACAGCAACTTCCACAGCTGATTACTACTTGCCTGTGATAAGAATCGACGATGTGTGTATGGATACACCGTAAAACTTGTATAAAAAAATTGGAATAATAATTCGAGCGACATGTTTTTAAGAGAGATCGAAGAAGTAGCATAAGTGAGAGGAAACAAAGTCAACCACAAAACCAAAATTCGGGGATCTCGTACCTACTTGTTTCTGATAATTTAGAAAGCTTTGGGACTATCAGTTAGAGAATACTAAATATTACTATGTGAAGAAGCAACACTCACCTCCTCCCCGTTCAACGTAGCCCGCAAAATAGAGCACGGCTGGCAGTACGCAGTGGTCAGGCAGGCTGGTCCGCCGTCGTTATGCAGACACACAAATGCGTGCGATAGTCTTGTATGGAGTGCCGAGGGTGGGGTACAGTACTATATTTTTGGTACTATCGGATATTAGAGACATTTTTATTTCGTAACTTCACAAGAAAGTATTATGAAGATTGTATTATTAAATTAAAAATACCAGAAAAATAATGCAAAAAGAGAAGTTCATTTCAAAAGTTAAGCAAAATATATAGAATAGAATAGAATAGAATAGAACAGAACAGAATAGAATAGAATAGGTCATTTATTCATAGCTACGACACACACATACATGAGAAATAAAAAATAAAATAAATAAATAAAAAATGCTGAATAATTATTTGCTGGAAAGCATTTAACTCCATCATATTTAATTATTAATTTCAATTAAACATAAGGAGACTATGATCCCCCAATCAAACCGCCTAGACGGTTTTGGGAGACAATTTTTGTAAGAAAATGTTTTTATTATATACGATTAATAAATTAAATAAATAAAAATAATAAATAAATAAACAGAACAGAATTAATAAATTACAATTTAAAATAATTAAGGTACCTATATATAAAAACTTTACGGCACAAAACAGTAAAAAAGGCGAACATAATGCCAATTTGGCATTCTCTATCACTTGACCTTTGTTTGGGTAATGCAGTTATTGAGAGATAGGTGCAATATTTATATATAAAGAATCGTGAGATACTTATTACACTATACTTAACTATTAATTACAAGCTAAAATAGATTTAAAGCCGCCAAATGCTCAAATCACCCACTCAATTTTAAGCAAACTAAAAAAACATTCATCTCTACTAACATTAATCGCAATTGCTACCCTGTTGCCGATCCATACTGATATAGTTGATCGACCATCCACAGCAATCTATCCGTTGTCAATAATCCGAGGCTGTTCTCCAAGTTCCGAGTTGCGGGTAGAAGAATAAAATCCATCTCTAATCCCCACGAGATTAATATTATTTTATCGCCCACAATAAATAACAGAATTCAATAGTCCGGTGGTGGGTAGGGTGAAAGTTGGATTTCCTTGCAAGTTGTTTATGGAATTAATTACTGAAGTTTAATTTTAATAAAAAGATAACTTTAATTAGTCTTATAGAGACAAATAACTAATTAGATCTAACAGACTTTGGGATCAACTCGACGATTTCACTTTTTCGGCTTCTAAAATATACTGTGCGCTGTCGATAGCGCGCTGGCTTAGTAACCCGGCACTAACCGAACGGTCCGCCGTCTGCCAGCCGTGCTCGATTTTTCTTTACGTAGTGATATTTAGTATTCTATGGTATATTTGTACATGTGTGTGTGTATCCCCCCACGGAAAATACCAAGATGTTTTGCATCGGAAGGAAAGGCCCCTTCGGGTCGAGCCGGGGCGGAGGCGGCCGTGTACTATAAGCTCATCACAGACGAAGATTTGCGTATTTTAAGTTCTCCCTCACTGAAACCTGTGGTGCAATAATTAACCTAAACATTTTCTTTAAAAAAAAAACTTTCGCGAAGTTAAGCCGCACTTTTAAAATTGCAAGTCAAAGACAGCAATTTTACCATTAGTACTGTTACATCCTAAATTAAGTGACCAGCCGCAGCTGTAGCACCTTATCCAATGATGATAAAGTTCAAATTACAATGAATTTGGTCACATCAATGATATCATAGCACACTGACTGTACTCGCATGGTATTACATTGTTGATACACTACAGTGCAGGACAGCATGATGCCAATTGGTACTAGTGCTGCTTTCTTTAAAATCCCCAATTTTAACAACATCACATCACCCTACAAATTGCTAAAAAAGTTTCTGGGTCTGCCGAAATCATAACTTTTTGACACAGTAGAATAAAACTTTCTCGAATTCAATCTTCTGGGGATTTTCTCCGATCGCTTTATATTCCCGTCCCTCCGGAGGTCTTGGGGATAAAGTACCTACTCGCATCTTATCTTTGTTGTTGAACTTACCTCTGCAAGTAACTTTGCACTAAAACATTTAGTGTCAAAGTTTTTAGCTTTGGCTAGAAACAAAGGTCAAGATACCGATTCATCTTATTCTTACCTATAGAACAATGTATTAGTTCTCTAGAAACTCGACTTACCTGCTTGAAACAAAAGGGTTTTATGAACTTTTTGATGTGGGTATTACAGAACAAATTGCTATAACTTGATATAACTTTACCGAACACTATTTGTCAGTCATTCAAACGGCTATTACTCATACTTTATTTATAATGTTTTTTTTGCATAATTTTGTCGTATTTTATGACTCGGAAAACCGACAAATAAGTAAATTTGTATCAATGAAGTTCATTCATCGGATCGCTGCCGATTTTCGGCAATAAATAAAATTAAACCGAAATGGTAATGCAGTAAGGGGTTTCTGCATTGACAGGATAGTTGATATGACGATTTATTGCTTGTTATGAATGCCCTCGACCGCGTATACAATTTGTACAAGCAAATGGAGAGGAAATATTAACAGCACATTTGATTTCAGAAAACACATCATGCTAAGCTAATCGAAAATTTGTATTGAATTCAGTAGTTATTCTTAGACGCATGCAGGTTTCTTTTGGATATCTACTTCTGTGGTGTTTAAATCAGTAATTAATCCACTGTCACCGATTGAAATTCTTTCCAATATGTCGCTAATTAGTCGAAATTAGTCGCAAAATACTAGATTTAGTCGGTCCGCCGTTTAAAAGTTATATGGGTTTGTTGGTGGCTGGCATGCAGAATAAGGCTTATTCTGGGATCGCATATAATATCTCCGGAAGCACAATACTTAGCGAGCTTTAGTCGATTAATCACATGAATTAGTCTAACTTAGTCGCAAAAAAACAGATTTGGCCCATCCTATGTTTAAATGTGACTGGGGATTGAAAGTGCCATCTAATATCTCCAGAACGACAGTAAGTACATAGCGAGCATTCAGATTGCAACCCATGATAGCGGCGAGAATAAGGCATACATTGGTACAGTTCGCGTTTGAAGCCACGACCTAATAAACTTGAGCCACCTGCGCTACCACTGCGCTACCGTTGCCTAATCAGTTTAATTTAATAAAAGCTAACTCCTTTTTTTTTGCAAAAACGTAAGTATTTTAATTTAAATTAAATATATTTTCATTACAAAATAAATATTTCTGAATGTGATAAAGCAAACAAACAGTATTATTCAAAAGATTACATGATATATAAATACCCATATAAGGAAACGAAAGGACGAATTATCAAATTTGCGCTCAAAGTAATAAAGAATCATTTGTAACCAGCATTATTATGAAGAATTGGCAATTTTCACGTGTGTCTTATTTTATGTCGCCATAAGATTGAGTCATAAATTACGAGACGCGTTTCATTTGTGCGTATCGCCTAAGCGGAAAATGATGTAATTTATTTTTAAAACTCAGCAATTTTGTAATGTTAGCTTCAGGAATTAAGTTATTGGCTTTTGAATACAGATTTGTCATATCATAAAGAAACTGTAGTTTCGTACTGAAACTATTTGTTTTGTAAAATAAGTACATACCTACTAGAGTTATTTGTTAGAATAAAAACAGATAATAACCTTCATGACGCTTAGTGACTTAGTTGTTGGAATACAGCATCAAAGCTCGTGGGTTCGATTCCAACTGGGGACATAATAGTACTACTCTCAGTCATTCAGTGGATATAGTATACAAGGCGGTTAAATGATAAATCCAGTTGATCATTCTCTATTCATTGACTTCCATGTATGTATTTGGGAACGAATAGATTTTCACCAGCGCCTCTAGCGATTGACAATCGAATCTTTTCAGTACTAAATTGACAGTTCAGAAGTAGATAAATTCAAAGATTAATACCGCAAAAACGTCATAATTGTTAATTCTCAAGCGTCTTCTTAGGCAGCTTCCAAATTTTGCCTCTGAAGCAACTCTTGTCATGTGTGCGTCGCCAATGTAAGTCCCATCCGCCTGCGAAGCGTGGTGTTAGGCATAAAACTCCCCATCAGTTTGGAAGAGACGAGTAAATATTTGAGCGTTCCAACCCCGTCTTGACCGTAACCAAAAGTTGATGAATAAGAATAATAAATTTAATAAAATATTTCACCAATATAGAATCTGTGCTAGAACCAGAAACTTGTCTAAAAAATAAACTTCGCTTGTCTGTACACTAAATTTAGGGACCAAAAAAAAATTGGGGGTATTTATAAAGATAAGTAAAAGAATACATTAAGACAATTTTTGTATTTTTGGTCTGTTTATCTTTTTGTCTGTTAGTTTGTGCAGGCATCACGAAAAAACTACTGTACTGATTCTGATGAAGTTCTTAACAAAACATTGGGCTTAATTCGAAGTAACATTTAGTCTTTATTTCATCGCAATCATAGCTAGTTGTATAATAAAAGCGATTAACAGGTGTTGCCTATTCAACTCTTGAAGGTGACGGCGGGTAATGACGGCGGTTAAAATAATAGAATATATCATCATCATCAAGTTATTTTCGTCTCCACTGCAGGAGCACAACCCTCTCGTATCTGCCGGAGACAGACGGAGGATTTGGCCTACACTCCCCGCGCTGGCCAGACGGGTTGGGGAGGCCTGATTGGTGTTTTATAATGTATTCTCTCAGTCGCCTTGTACGACATCCACGGGAATAGTTGGAGTGGTCCTATTCTACTCTACGGGAAACCACACGGCCAATAGAATATATATCGAGGCGTAATCTAGCAATAGACTTATTTATTACAGGCTGTTGATTAATGAGATCTAACTGTACCTACCTACTCATTGACTAAGACATGTCAAACGGTAGCTCTTACCGTCATCGTCATTGCCGTCGTTAGGATAAATTACTATATTACATCTCCCGGGCCATAGAGATGATGGGAGTTTGCAGTCACGTATGGTGTCCCTTAGTATGGGGAAATGAAATAATTTGTCTTAGTAAGGGTGCATTCATATTTAGAGCCACATGTAGGGGTGAACGGCCTCAGTGTTGACTAAGTGTATCCATAGGTAGATGAATATGTGTAAAGGGTGTTGAGGGGAGCGCTAGAGTTATTTATTTATAAGTATGACAAATATACGGAAAATTATTCTAAAGTGACCTCAATTAAGTATTTACACGAGGGTAGAGTTGTATCAATGTTAGTGTCAGTTCTATAAATGGAATGGTAATTAAGTAATTTTATTCTACTTCTTTTTAGAGGCCTACGTTTGTAACAGAGCTGCTGAAAAGAAAACAAAACAAAGAAACGTACAAAATAACCGACACTTGAATTACTGTAAATAATGACAAATTACGTATAATAATGACAAATTAAATTTATTTATAATGGCACTAACTAAATCAGAATAAAGCCTCTTTTTCATTTATTTATTTATTTTATTTACTCACGGCAACTACGTCGAAGAACGTACAATTTTCACGTCAAGAGGTATCACGGAGCGAAAAGCGGGCAAAGGAAATGGATTGCGCAAAGTGGCGATACATCTACTCTGCCTACCTCTCTGGGACCAGGGCGTGAGCATTATGAATGTATGTACTAAAGTAACATATTACATAAGTAAAAAATAATTGACGGAACCCACACATTTCGGACGACGTACACTTACTTTACTCACTTTTCTATTTGTTCTCAATAAATATACCTATATATCTAATGGTCAGTCACGTCCATCTGGCCCCTAATGACCAACAAAATGCTATTCCACTGTCAGTCAGTAAAAAGTAGGACTTTTCACATGGGAATTCAAATCAACATGGGGGTGGCACGGAAAAGAAAATGGTGGAAGAAAATGTTGGCTGTTTATTAAATACCTGTTACGAATTTTAAACTTTTGTTACGTAAGTTCAATTTATTTAAATACTTTTTCATCATTTCGAAAATACGTCCACTGCTGAAGGAAGGCTTACGGTCTTCCCAGTAGAATGCCACTTTTGGCTGTCCGTTGGGGGATTTGCCATTGTCACCATGCTTGGCAGGCGGATTGGTGATTGCAGTACTTAATGATCTTAAGAACGCTGCTGCCCGTCCCTGGTGCAATCCCTTAGTCGTCCTGACGACACACCCCGGGAAGATTGTGGGTGGCCTATTCTAAGCCGGGACGTGTGGTCTTCTGGGTGGGCTTCCTGGTGTTCCAGGCAGGTGTCTTCGGATTCCAGTGTCACCGCTTACTATCTAGTGAAAAGGTATCTGGTGCCCCTTAAAAATGAAAATTAACATGAATATGGCAAATCCCGCAATGGACAGTCCACCAAAAGTGGCATTGGGGAGGCTTATGTTCTGCAGTGGACGTATTTCGACTGATGACGGTGAAATTACAGAAAAAAAAATTAACAAATTAGTGGAGACAGACCACGTGATACGAGTTCGTGATTCGGCACTAAATGCTACTCATACTCACTCATACTCATATATTTATTTCAACCTTTTGGGACATTGAGCACTCTAAGCTAAGTCGACATTGTTTACATTCATTTCATATTTATTATATGCATGACAGGAGTTAACGCCATCTTTAGGAATACATGGAAAAGAGCGACCCAGTTTCTACGTTATAAAAGTCGTCGGCGTGGACAATTTAACATCACAAATTAATATGTACTTCCTGTAGGAATATATATATATATATATATTCGTATATTATATTTATTTTATTTATTTTCTCCAAGCAATCTTTACAAAAGTATTAAAGGCTTAAATTAACTTAATTAGGCGTCAAATAGCAAGGAAGATTGTTATGGAGACTGACGCTTGGACTTAGGGAAACCCTGTATTCCAGGACGCCAGGTCTCCACCTCACGGAAAGGCCAAAATTATATCGCCAGTTAAAATTGAAAGACGTGTTCGTGTGTGTGTGTGTGGGGGTGAGTGTGTGCCTGTGCAGCAAGTTAGTATTCAATGATGTTTTTAACGGGATAAAAACTATTCTATATCCTATTCCAGGATCTAACCCTAATGTGTGCCAAGTTTCATCCCGATCCGTCCACTGGTTGAAGCGTGATTGAGTAACAAACATCCAAACTTTCGCATACCTATATAATATTAGTGGGATTCTATGCTGTTGCGGTAGAAGCCACGAACGTGTTAATACGCTGCTGTTAAACGGTGCGGCAAAAGGACGAAAATTAAGTACTTGTTCATTCCTCACCAGGTCTCTCTACCATACTCTAACACAAAGACGCTAAATTCATATTACTTCCACTCCTAATAAGACGTCTGCATGAAAATTGTTTTCCCTCCCTAGACACTTTGTCACAGTCGACGTGAAAACGTCCAGGGAAATTGGCCTCGGGTTCAAGCGAGAGCCATAATTAGGACTGGCTAATGTCCCGGAAAAACAATTTCATAAAACATCTCATTTCTTGTGGAGCTACCAGGACCGCATAAAAAGAAATAAGACACTAAATAAACGTCTAGTTACGCGGCTCGCTTCGTCTTCGTTTGGAAACACGATGTTAATGTACAATGTAAGAGTGGACTTGCCCCTTTTTACAAGGTTACAAGTGAAGTCACGTTCACAGCATTTCAAAAATCAATATCACGTATGCTCATATTACCTATTTCTTATAACTGTTATAATAAGAATTAATAATTACTAGCTATGGCCGCGACTTCGTTCGTGCAGACCCACTGAAATACGTGTCCTCACCTCCCCTTCTTCCATTCTCCCCCGCCTCGCTATTTCCACCCTCCCTGCCGCCTCGCTATTTCCACCCTCCCTGCCGCCCACTATTCTCCTTTTCTTCCCCTGAACCTCCTTCTAAACCCCCTGCCCCACTCTTCCCTTCCTTCTATCCCCCCCCCCCCCCGGCCCTCCTTACCTTCCCCCTACACTGCACACCCACCTTCGCTGCTGCAATATAAGTTCTGGGGATGGATGCCGAAATTATTGACTTACAAGATATCGATATTATTTCATACGCGTCTGCCGGCGGGGGGCGAGCTGGGACAAGTTTTTTATTTGTATTGCATATAGGTAAGTTACTTGTTTAACTGTTATGAATTTTTATGCGGTGCATTGGAAGAAATTTTGTATTTATAATTGTTTCGTGTTAATTGAAATATAAATGTGCCGATATTAATTAAATTAAATGTAATGTTACCTATAATAAAACCATAATGTAATTATTACTAAATTGTAATTATAAAAACTAAGTTGGGTATCAAAATATTTATCTTCATAGACGACGCAACGTCACAATCATATAAAAAGTTTGTAATTTATATGAAAACTTTAAAAACTTTAAACTTTTATATTTTAATGCTCTTGTACAGTTTTTATTATTCTGATATGTATTAGTAGTACCTACTCTGAAATATAAATTTTGCAGTTACCAAAGTAGTCAAAATACAACAGCATTCAAACATCTTTATTAAAGCAGTTGAAAAGTAACATTTATGCAGAGTACTAAACTTGAGAGTCAAACAGACGACGTCTGTCTGAAAAGTTAGATAATCTTGCAAGCTTGGTTTAAAAAAATACATAATATACTTTTAGACGCGAATAATCAAATCCACTTTGAAGATAACTCTTAAATCTTCTGCATTATTACTATATTTAGTACTAGCTGTGCCCGCGGCTCCGCTCGCGTGAACTACAGAATCAGCTCCCATTCCCGCTCCCGCTCCCGCTTGCACCGCCTCCGCCTCCGCCTTAGCCTCCTCCTCAGCCTCAGCCTCAGCCTCATGAAATAAAAACTAAATGTTAAGTTAAGTTAAGCCCCATGTTTCTGTGAAAAGTCCATCAAAATCTGTTCAGTAGTTTTTAAGTGATGCGTGTACAAACTCACAGACAAACAGACAAAAATTTCAAAAATGATCGAAATGTGTTCTGTTGCTTATCCTTAGACGTCCCAATTTATTTTCTGCAAATATCTTCAATGTACAGACACGCCAAATTTAACGTTTTTATATAGTAGAGATTATCAGCCGAAATACGTCCACTGCTGAGAATAAGCCTTACCAATAGAATGCCACTTACGGTAGGATGTCCATTGGGGATTTGCCATAATCACCAGGATTGGCGGATTGGTGATCGCAGTGATGCATTGGAACAGGAACAAGAGAATGTTGCTGCCCGTCCTTGGTGCAATCCCTTAGTCACCTTGACGACACCCACGCGATTGGGGGTGTTGTATTGTAATCCCAGATTAGAAAAGGGCCACACGGACATATTTAGTAATAAGTAACTCTCGAAGCCAAAAGAAAGGGATTATGAAATGTTAGTTTCTTTGATAAAATAAAAGAATTCGATAGTATATTTGACAAAACAGAAAAAAATAATTGTACACGAGAATTTCACTGTTAACTGAACAAAATTGTAATATTTTTTACTAGCAAACATGTAAACCATTTCAGCTTATTTTTACCTTCTGCATTATTATTACGTTGAAATTAAGCAATTTCCAGCACGCGATATTCGAACACACGTAATAGTCAATGGAAATAGTTAAGGTTTTTGTTATAAACATTTTCTGGAATGCATTTGTTAAATTAAGAATGTCTCAAAATAAAAATATTTTATACTTTATGAATTATTAAAATTAAAAAAAAACTTGAATACTATCTTTCAGTAGGTAAATTTAAAATATAGGTTCATATTTTTTGGGCTATTCCTTTCTGGATTTAGTTGTAGGTTTCAAATCCTAATGTTCTTGTCCATGCTTAATGGGATTTTCATGCCAGAATTTATTATAAACTCTTAGACTGTATACTAAAGTTTTGCAACACACTTCGACGTATTGCAATTAACCTAATACAATTTGTACATATCCATTCGTTACGTAGATAACGAGTATTCACGTTATCTACGAAAACTTATTACGATAGCCGTCACGAATATACCCGGAATGGATAATGGATGAATTGCTCGCCCTTTCGATAGGGCTGATTGACGGGAAGATTATAGGTAAGTAATTTTGTGAATTAGTTGTTAATTCTGGTATCTTTATGTAGACGAATAGTAATGATGCGTTAGCTTGGGGAGTTCTAAAATCACAGTAATATTATTAGGTATTCTAGTTATGGTAAGGGTGTTTAGGGGCGACAAGTAATGAACAGTAGAATCGTCTGTACATTTCATGTAACTGCAATCAGATTGTTTATCGACGCAAAAAGCATAAACGCTGTAACACACACTGACGTAAAAATTTGTTATTCCAAATTCGGAATCAGAATTTGACCTTGTCGAATAGACCATAAAATTACTTTTAGCTGAATTGAACATATACTTCTAATGTAAAATTGACCGCCAATGATGGGTTTTCTCTTAGACATTTTGCGAAAACTTAAAGAATCCGCACGTTAAGTATGACGTACACTTTGCAGTTTTTAGAAAGTTTTGTGGCTTTGGGAAGCCTGTCCTTAAGCTATACTGTCCTGAAGCCTTTGTGTAGAAGTTCGTTATCCGTTAATTTTAAATACTCATAAATAAGTAACAACTTTACGCTTATCACATCGAAGTCGTTGGGCTTAGGTTATTCTAACCCATACGCCAATATTTCCCACCACGTTGTAAATTACTATTAGACTATTGTAATACACTATATTGTATATCTATACATAACACTATGTATAGATTTTAAAAAGTTGTCTGTCTCTATTAAACCCACAACCTCCGGCACTCAGGTCTAATGACCGATCCACTAGGCCAAAGAAGCGGTCAAACAAAATTATATACTTGCTCGTTTCGTAGCTTGATAGTATCATCCTTCTTTCTATCCTATCCTACTAATATTATAAATGCTAAAGTTTGGATATTTGGATGTTTTTTACTCAGTCACGCTTTAACAGCTAGATGGATCGTGATGAAACTTGGCACACATATAGGTTAGGTCCTGGAATAGGACATATGATAGTTTTTATCCCGGAAAAACATTCCATTCCTACGGCAAATACATAATAATTTATGATGTTAAGTTGTCCATGCGGACGACAGCTAGATACATAGTTTGATGTGAGCTACAAACATACTAGATACTTAATTCCTTGCAGGAAAATATCACATTTACGTTTAAAGTTTTAAAATCTAGATTAACATGCGCGTGACTAACAAAGAAATATGCAACTGTCACAATTCCGTGCACACTGAATGTGATTGCTGTACGAATTGTACGATATGTTTAGTCACACTCAGTACCCTCCAGTTATGTACGTTTAACTACCTCTAGTGTTACTGTTCAAATTGGGTTACTTGCAACATTTTGTAAGAGGATAATCATTGATAAAATTTATCAAACAATTGAACGGATATTAAAATGAGAAAGTGTAAAAGTTTCTAACACTTTCGTGAACACGTGAACAGACGTCATACCCATGGCTCCTACTGTGACACTACGACCAGATAATACTAAATATTACTACGTAAAGAAGCAACACTCACCACCTCCGTCAGAAAATAGAGCACGCCTGGCAGTACTACACGGAGGCTGCCGCCCGCGACTACAATGTTATTACGCCAGCGCCGAGAGATCGACGCTATAACTTAGAAATATAAGCACTTATGTTGTTGGTGCACTTATGTACTTTGGAATCCAAGATGGCCTCCATGACATGTGTGTGACTCCTTTAATGATATATGTGTTAGCTGTTTGTCAACGCAATTTCAAATATAGTGATTTTGGCGCATACAGATAACGAAGAAGGAATGGTTAGAGAGGGAGGGAGAAAGGGAGGGAAAAAGGGAAGGGAAGATGGAAGGTAGAAAGGAAGGGGGAAGGGGGAAGGAAAGGAGAAAGGGAGGAAGGAAGAGAAAGAGAGGATTCTCCTTTCACAAGGGGATAGTGAGGCATCAGAAAGAGGTCATAATCTTTGTTACTCAATCACGCTTCAACCACGGGACGGATTGGGATGAAACTTGGCACACGTATCGTAGGTTAGGTCTTGAAATACGACGATAGTTTTTATCCCGATAAAACATCTCATTCCTACAGGAAACCAAATTAATCGTTAAAAGCAGCGAAGATGTGTAAATATCATTACCTACGCGGACGAAGTCGCGGACAAAAGCTAGTCTGATGTAAAATAACTAGTCCAACAGTCTGAACACGGCACATCCCTGCTTTAGAGAAATAAATTACGCAAACAATTAAATATCGGCAATAATGCGTACATGGGGGTGCGACAATTTGTCTGGACCGGTCTGTTGGGGTAGCCCTCCCTTCAGGTTTATATACAGGTTGTTCGAAATCTTAACAATTTTTATTAGGATTTTAAAGCAAGTTGTCAAGTCCTCGTCGTTGTAAACTTTATATTTATAATTTTTTTATGTAGTGTCCAATTATTAAGAAATATTTTAATATTCAATAGAAAATTAAAGTTAGATATACATAATCATATTAAATGTATGTATTATGGCCTGCACTAATAAAATAAATAATTTTATTTTAGACAAGATTATTGAATGATTGTTCAGCAACTGCTATAGATTTGCAACCTGATTTATGAGTATGGCACATACTCAAATAGTTTTTTAAATCATCCTTTATAATGTCAGGTCTGTCTGTAACACATGCATTGCGTAGATAATGTAATTATGAGGCCGTAGCATAAACGCTCCTGACTTGTTGCGATTAAGAATTGTCTACTGTCAGGGGTCGTCAACTATTTTACACTTTTATGACATTATCATAAAAAGATAACATTATTTCAACTTTCAGTTTCAAACGAATAAAGTAGATACAATATTTACCGTAATTTATATATAAGTTACCTTACCTGGGGGCTGTTAAACTAAGTTTCAGAGTTTTGTCATGACGGATACCATTATAGAGAACTATCCGTCTACCTTTCTGTTTGACCACCGGATATTTTAATAACTACAGTACTGATTGAGCTGATATTATGTAAAACTAAATGTGTCCGCGGCTCCGCTCGCGTGGACTATAGGATCCGCTTCCATTCCCACTTCCGCTCCCTATCCCACTACCACTCAGACTCTCAATCTCACTCTCAATCCCACTCCAGCTCCCGTTCCCTCCCTGCTCCAGTTCCAGGTCCAGGTCCCACTCCCGCATCTACTCCCCTTAACCCTACCTTTAACTCTGCTCTCAACCATCCCCTTAACCCTTTCCTCAACCCTCCCCTCAAACCTTTTTCTCTCTCTTTGCATACGTATGCAACAAATTCATCGTAATCAGCTAACGCAAAAGTTATGCGAATTTATAGTTTTCAAAACACACTCACATACATTACAAAAAATCCAAAAATGATCGAATTGTGTTCTATTACTTAGCCTAAAACCAATAATATTTTTTTTGTAAATATCTTTAATGTACAGACACGCGAAGTTTACGATTTTATTTATTAATTTGCCCGGCAATGATGGGTAAGTTATTTGACGAAACCTATACACATAGTGAAATAACGACATACACTTGCTGAATTTTTTAATTTCACGACTGGTACCGCTGGATGCTTATTTTGGCAGTCTTTAATATTTCAGTACTAAACTAACCTTTGAATAATCTCTCTTTTAAAATATAACTAGTAGTTAAATGTGGTTTCAGCTGTATTTTAAAATAACCAAATTCAGCCGCATTTATCAAGAAAAGTAAACTATGTAAATATACGAGGTATTTTTTTCGACAGTAACGAGGAATTATATTATCGATAAGAGATTTGATATTTAAAAAAATGTTTACGACGAATGTTGCAAATTGGAGGCAAATGCCTGCATTCATTGGAAAAGTTAATGAAACTCGCCCTAAGTAAATTAATTCGGCCCCGACTCTATATTTATGTTTTCACTTTCTGTTGTGTTTAGATTCTTGGTTCAAGTGTTATTATAAGTCAGGAAAGCATAGATACAATTGTATACTTACCAGAGTCCCTTCTTGTTTAGAATAATATTAAAATAAACATAATCTTGATCAGTTTGTCCAATTTAATTGTAGGAAACCAGTCTAAAACGAAGATTAACTAATAATGAGTAAACCTAAACAGCAAACTCTTACTAAGGCGCTATTTTGTCTAAAATTAAAAATCTTAGAAGAAATGCCTATATTGTAAAGGGTCTAATTAGTAGTTCACTTATCGGTGTTTCCAGTCTAACTATATATGTCTAAATTGTAAAAATGTGTATATATTTATATCATTTTAAAATCTTCAGTTTCGGACGAAGTCGCGGGCAACAGCTTGTATGTAATAATGGGTCTATTGTGTAACCTCTGCTATGAATACCTCTACTTATAACCATAGAAAACCTAATAATACTGAGTTACAGGTTATCTTCCTTTTTATACTATTTACTGAATTTCAACAATAATTTATTAATAGCTATAATAATAATGATAATAGGCAGCTTTTGATAAAGTTATAAATATAAAAGTATTTAGTTTCAACACAGTTTTAAATTTTAAATGACGGTAATTTTAAAGTGGGCAGCAAGTAACTTGAGCTTTGATTTGTACTGGCGTTCATATTCACCAGAGCTCAAGCTACTTTACATCCCTTGTACCTAGTTTTATGTTTATTAGAATTAATTACTCAACATCTTTCCCCAATTTAAACTCGAGTTCTAATTTCAAACAAGAAATTAGGCTAATTACAAGTTTTCAAAGGTAAATAATGAAATTAATTTCGGTACATTCCGAGAACCCGGCTGAGCAATTCGAAATCTAAATCAAATTTTCTTAACGAAAAGCTACTTCAGGGAACGTCTTACTTATAGAAATCGGCTTCGAAGGTATGATTAATCCACTTATTCAGGAAACGAACTCATTGTTCCTTCACAGATATTGTAATTAAAGGATGCGCCTACGAAATTAGAGGTGGTTATTTATTAGTAGGTACCTAAGTAATTTGTTTCAGATACACACTGTACTAGTAACGAAAAAGTTTTTAACTATAAATAAATATTACATATACATACACTTGTCTAATTCCAAACTAGGATTTTCTCCTGTGATATGGAAATTAAACAACGATAGAACAAATATAACATTCAGGCCGGGATCAACTCGTACACATTGTACAAAGTTGTCTGGCCTCATTGGAAAGCGAACCCACGACCTCTGGCGCTTGAATCCGATGACTATGCCACTAAGCCAACGAGGCGGTGAAGAATATTTAAGGATACTTTATCCAACAATACAAGGTGGTCAGTAGAAAGAGTCTCTGGGTATGCCTTCCCCATATACTCGTAAAAAGGTAAAAATAATTTGGACCACATGTTGAGAAAGTTAAGCGACATCAAAAAGGTCCGAGGTCTATCGACATCTAAAAAATCAGAGACTTATTATTGAATCGAACTTTTTACATTATTATTCAAATGTACAAAACGATCACAAGAGTGTTCAAATAATGTGTGTGACAATACTCCATCGAAGAGGGAGAGGGAAGAGTGAGGGAGGAAGGGAGCGAAAGAGGCAACCAAACGATTTACGTTTAAGAGGTTGGAGTTTGCCAGGTTTTTATTCAGGCTTAATTCTTTTAGGTTATAGCATGCTTTGCAAGTGAAGTCGAGGTGTCCTCCTCCGATTTATTTCGATTAGAATAAGTTGTAAAACAATATAACATTAAGACACGTATTTTTAATAGCTTCCCGTTTATATTTACTGGGTCATCAAATCAACTTTCAAACTCTTAAGACGTGACTAAACCCACTTACTGATTCTGAGAGTCCACTAACTTCAAACTGGAGACATACACCTCGGGTATTTTCCTTGTAAGTCTGGTTATGTGGTGCGTTTATGTTTGAAATTGTAAAATCCATGTTTAGAAATATTATGACTCGGATTCCGAAAGAAATCTTCTGACTAATATTCTATGCATTCACTGGGTGCATTTAGGCTCCACTACTACACTGTAATGGTCCTAGTTTAGTCTGCAGCAGCCAATTACTTACACCAATAGACCAATTAATAACGAAGGCTCGTCTTAACTACCGGCCGTACTACGAATGTGATACCGTAATATCCAGTTGCAGGGAATTGGGTTGGTTTCGTATAATACTGCAGGGTTAATTAACTTAAATAGGTACTGATAATGCGTTCATATTGTTTGGGAGATGAGACCTTAGGATCGTGTAAGATAGTAAATGCCTTTAGTTAGATTATAGGCTTTTTTATCTGATCTCTTGTTGTCACACCTTTTTCTTCCATCTTCCTATTCATACAGTGGTAGTCTTCTGTTCTGTCTTTTCTTTTTGTATCCTCCACATATGTATCCTCCATTTCATGTATCTGCATATAATTGAGTTAGTTTAATGTAAACTCGTTGCATTCATTCGTGAATCTCATGTCATCAACATGCGACATATTCCATTGCCCCAGGAAACGTCACAGACGTCCAAAACATTCGACCTTAATTTAATTGATAATTCAAATCAAGCTGTGCATTAGCGCTCTGTCACCAAACTTGCCTCGGGTTATAAGCACGTGGCGCTTTGAGCACATCGCTCGCCTGGAACACCCCTTATGTGTTTATTACGTCATGTGTTTTTAGAAATATTCTCTCCATTTATATTTTCTATTTAGATGAATTTCTATTTAATTTACATTAACATTAGATACCGTTTAGTATTTTTCTAAGACTTGCTCTCAGGGTTCATTGATATTATCAAAGGAAATTTATTTTGTTAACTCTGATAGGTACTTGGTACTTCTAGAATCCGGAAGTTATTGTTAAAAATTGTTGTAGTTCTTTGCTTATAGTTATTACTTACCATTTAAAACATAAATAATATGACTAGACACAATAAAAGCCCCGCGCAAAATGAGATGCGTAGACTCGCGCCCCGGCCGGCGACTGTCACATTCGGGAGACTGATGAGAATTTTATGCAATCCTGATCTTAGATAAAGCTTCGAGGAGGGTGCTGAGGCCTAGATAGCCGCTTTACTTTAATGCAAACCGACAACAAATAACGAATACATATTCCCTTTTTTTATTGTTGAGTTGTGACGCGACGAATGCTTTGATTTAGGGAGAGATGGTGAGGGTTCACCCGCGACGAATTGTGGTTTGAGATTATTCGGGATAGCAAAGGATTTATATTGCAATCGCTGTCAGAAATTCGAGTGGTATCAGGTTTCATCTGTATTTGAGGGGTGCTAGAATTGGTTATTACATAATGGCAAAATTAGTTCTTTCAAATTGTTCGCATCATATCTAAAGAAGAGTTTTTAAAAAATATATTTAAAGAATTCATTTCCTGTTGAGTTGTTAATTTCTTATTTCCACTTATTCGGTAACGAGTGGAAATAAATAGTCAGTTGTCATTTAAAATTGTCTAGTAAATCGTCAAATAAAATGGACGAACCAAGAATTCCAGATAGAACGTAGAAAACTTCTCATAGTTGAACAGAAATTTTCTACACGTGTTCCAAATAGATTCAAACTTTAAGACCGCTCTCCCTCGATCGGATGGCTATAAAAACAATCAGTTCCAATTCTAGCCAGGAGAGGGGGGAAATAAGAAACAGACGCCCGCTGCACTCAGAAAGGGATCTAGGAAAGTTCACTTTTTATAGGGGACCAGAAATTATGTTCCGGTGATATATGGCGACACTTCTGCTCGTGGAATTTAAACGTCCCGTTTTCGTAACAGTTACTTACAGTGCGGAGGTAGGGCGTGAGTGTGACCCTTAATAAATTTAGCATGAAGGAGAGGATTGTCGGAAAATTATTTCTTTCACCCTTTGAATTTTCTTCTACGTTCCTAGCTTTACAATCACTTGCCATTTTTTATATAATACCCGTACCCTTTATGAATTGTGATTAGTTATTGTACGTATAAAATCAGATTTTTATTTATTTTTTTGGAGGTACTTCTTATTTTTTTTTTTTTTTTAGACATTTATCCCAATTGTTTTCTTTCTATGCGGCTTATTTGATAGTTAATTGATCTTTGTCTTTGTTAATTAATATGTTCTCTTTTATTATTATCATCATCATCATCAGGTTATTTTTGTCTCCACTGCAGGAGCACAAACCTCTCTCATTTGCCGGAGACAAACGGAGGATTTGGCACTCCCCGCGCTGGCCAGACGGGTTGGGGAGGCTTGATTGATGTTTTATAATGTATTCCCTTAGTCGCCTTGCAAGGCGACTAAGGGAATATAATATGCACGACATCCACGGGAAGAGTTGGAGTGGTCCTATTCTACTCTACCGGAAACCACACGGCATTTATTATTATAATAGGTTTAAATTGAGACAATGACACTGTAAATACATATTTCAATTTTAAAAAAGCATACGACCGAAAAATATCTATTCTCACAATTGTGAACCAAAATAGAAATAAAGGAAAAAAATAATAAAATAAAGCTAGTTTCAAACAAATAATATTATATAAATATGTCCTGTGCATAAACAATAATGGCAAAGTTTATCACGACAAGTTACTATTTCATCTCGCTAGAAGTTGGTAGCAGATGTGTTGATAAAGATTGCACGACTGATTCGACATCATTGCTGACCCTAACCTTATAGAGATGCTAAATAGAAAGCACAGGAGGCAATTCAAAAAAATATTTATTAAATCAAAAGGATCAAGCAATATAGTAATCTGAATAAACAAAGAATATTGAGTAAATAGTATTCAGTCATGTATTCTTTCATACTAGTATTTTTATTTTCATTTCTTTTTTAAATCGATAAGCACTCAATTCGTTCCCGTGCCACGCGACATAGCCACTTCGTCTGTCCATTTGTCGAATAGCCCCAGGAATAGAGAAACTCCATTTAAAAACTTAATTCTGAGTACTGTATGGGGGACGCAGGCGCGTGCCTTTGTGTACTTTTTAATGTATACTATATATAATATACAGTACATAGTATTATAGGGTCTAAGAATGCATATATAAATATATGTTGGTAAAGTGTCTTTGTTTTGTATGAAATTGGTAGTTTTTATATCTGAATGTTGAAAACTGTGGAGAGGAAATTCAAAGTTTAAATATTACATTTTCATACAAAGAACTGGATAACATTTGAATGAACGGAAGAATAATCCGCCAGATAAAACTTGAGCAGATGTGCAAGCTTACTTTCTAACATTTTTGTGTCTTTCTCTGGTTGAAAGTATATAACCTTCTGAATGGATTTTATAAGGCCGGTTAACTTAAAAACTATTAAACCTATTGTGGTGAAATGTTTATTATTATAATGTAAAATTGTGGAAAGTTATTGAATATTCAGAATAAAATATACATATACAGGTATTACAGAAAAATATACTATAGTTTATTAGGTTTGCATTTGTAATCTATTTAGGTAAAATTTTATTTACTTCATATTGTTTGAATAGTAGCCATTTTAAGATATTACAATGACTCTTGGTCTCATTAACTTTCAAATTTGCTACATCAACTTCATCTCTCTTTCTATTTTCATCGCACCCTCTAGCTTCCCTTTTAACGCCCTAACGACGTTTAACTTCAGAAACATGTCGTGTCTTCTCGGAATGTATGTAAATTGGTAAATGTAATAAATTGCATATATTTATCTAGTAATGGGACTGTAACGCATGGGGTGGGGCAAAATGGAGAATCGATTGGTTAGATATGAAAAGCCCTTCAACTGTTTTGCATTGGATTTCGTAAGTTCATGAATGTATAAATGAAGTTTCAAATTCTAAGAATCCCTTCATCACAATGGAATGGAACACGGACTGTCGAGGTACCACCAATTCATGTAAGTTTGTACCCAAGTATTGGATGTATATATATTTATTTAGGTATGTTTATCCATTATCTAGTAACCATAGTACAGGCTCTGCCTAATGTCCATGATTTTGCATCTGAATGTCCGAGATTTTTTATACCCTAAACAATTTATTGTGCAATATAAGGAAAAAAAATACTGTGCCATGAAAGTTATGCTTTAGAGTAATCACTCTAAGATATTAATTATCTTGAAAATATATACAACCTTATACAGTTATTATTGAATTACTGTCATGGGAACTCGTGCACAAAACTTTATATTCACTCTGTCCTAATACAGATAAGTCTAAATTTAATTTGAACCAACAGTCGATGTTATTCAAGCCAGCAGGGAAGTAATCAAAACGTTTATCTTCCAAACTGTGATAATATACAAAATTAACTGGGTTTACGACATGCGGGTGCACTCAAACCTATCTGCAGTCATTATCAAATATTCAGTAGGGGGTTGGATTTGATGAATTTGCTTAATGTACCCAGCGAAACTAAGTAAAGTTGTAAAACTAAATATAGGCTGCAGTTTATTAAGTTTCTAGCCTGGTGTGAAGTTAGATTTAACCTGTTGTAAAAAGCATATAAAAATTATCATGGTACACTACTAGAATTTCACGTCTGGTTTTATCTCTCTCATCATGGTCTCCAATCCAGTATAGTTTATATACCCTTGACTTTTCTATAGTTACACCTTATATAAATGGCTTACTACTATTTAAGTTTACTTTGCTACTTTTCCTTTGGTTTATCTAAAGTTTTTGTTTTAAAGTTCACTTCTTATAATAAACTAGCTGTTTTCCGCGACTTCGTCCGTGTGGATAATTTAATATTACCCATTATTATGTATTACTAAATCCTAAAAAAAATCTAATAATCTGATTATGCTATAAATCAGCGTACCGGGGATGCGTTTCCGCCCGTTAGACTACAGAATTATTGTTTTTTTATTTCAAATAAAGTTGACATTTACTTAATGTTTATCATGAATTACAAGATGAACATATAATTATTTAATTTTTTTATGCTTTAATATTGTGCAAGAAGTTAGGCGTTTAGTTTTATTTAAAAAAATAGCAAGTGATAATCCCTTTCCTCTTTCCCCCTCCCATTCTCCCTTTCCATACCCCCTTCCTTCTTTTCTTCCACCTCTACCCACCACGTTGAGTATTAGTAAGGATCCATAATTTTTTTGAAATATAATATAGCCTTTGTCACCAGGGGATAGTGTAACTTCCCAACAGTGAAAGAATTTTTTAAATTGGTCCAATAGTTTCGGAGCCTATTCAATGCAACCAAACAAACAATCAAAACTTTCCTCTTTATAATATTAGTTTAGATTTAGATAGTTTAGATTAAGTTTACTTTAAACATCTATGGAGATTATTTATTATTATCTTATGAATTCAGTATATATTTGCAGACTTATTACTGTGACTGTAAGATTTCTATTGCTGTGAACTTATTCAGTAAGGCAACTTTATCGTATTCCGTATTATTGGTAGCATTGCTATTTACTATTCTCGAAGCAAACCAAATTTGATATAGCCTAGGGGGTGGACGAGAGCGTGACGGTATACCTATTATGCATTTGTGGAATTGAGTCCGATGAGATAATTTTACAGGGAACAGACACATTGTCAATAATATATTGTTATGTAATTATAATTGTCTAACGTTCACTGTCTCATTGCCGGTTAGATATAAAATTACATTTATAGAGGCACTGAATACACATACAGTGCTAAAGTGTTTTATATCAAGGAAATGTGTGTGACACAATGTATCTCTATATAATTTCCCCTATTTTTATCAAAGAAATTCTGATCTATGCGGGGTGTTCGCAAACCACCTGTCTCCACGAATATTAGATCGAATGTCAAATGAAACAGATTTTTCCCCCTCTATAACGGTACCAATTTAGTTCGTGACACGTCAACAATATAAAAGGGGGGCATCCTTTGTCTCCTTCTTGAGGCGTGTTAAAATTGGTTTGATTTAGTTATAGAGCTACGGAAAATGGAAAGAATTCGATATTTTAAACACAATATAATATGTTGTTTGCGACTTAGTAATAAATAACATAATGATTTATTAACTAATGCGCTAACTGTCCATCGGATTGTTATTGTTATGATTTTACAAATAAATTAATATACGTATTGGAACAATTATTTACATACTTAGTGGTTATTCTTCAGAAGAAATTGAAGAAACAAAGATACCCTCGTCAAAGTTATATATATAGGTACCCTACTAAACTTATTATTGAAGTAGAATTCGATAATTTTGCAGCACGTAAACATATACAACAAACAAATTAAAAAGGGGCTGACACATCGACGAGTAAATGACTGCTTTTATTAAGCCATCAATTACCAACAAAAAGAAACGCAATGCACGGAACTGGTGGACACGCTCCTATTCAAACTGCGGACAGTAATAACAATAATCTGTCTTCCTGTCGTCCGTTCCGACTGAGCTATCGGAAGCATTGGTAGATTCCCCATTGATTTTTCGCAAATAATGTACTGTCTCTCAATTTCAGTTCTATCATTGTTAACAATCTCGCACCCTATTCGCACAACGTTCGATCCGATGTCGCATGGTTTTGAGTGCATTAGATTCGCTCAAATACATACGTCGCTGTTGGTTTCCTGGACGGTGGTCGACACGTGACTCCAAATATAAAAGACTTCACGCCTGATCTATTCGATAAAGATGCGAATGGAATTGCCCGTATTGTATAATATTACGCTAGGGTGACGTATTAGTGACCCACGCAGATGGAGTAGAGGACGATGTAATTTTATTCAATCAACACACAGAATTCAAAATTGAAATAAAATCATTTACAAGAGTACATTTTCTAAATTCGACTAACCATTTTCAAGTATCATTAATGACTTATCTGAATTCACTATTCAGACCCTCTACAAGGACTCGTAATCAACTTTGACGTTTCATGCAAATCTGTTTCGGTCCTTTTTTATCTTGAGCTCTTTCATTGTACGTAATGTGATTAGGTAAGGCCTCGATCGGAGTACCCTCTTTCGGGAGGGCGCTAAATAAGATGCGACGTTTTCCGCCTCAGGCACCTTTGATAGTACTTTTTAAAGCTGTGTCACGAATTCCGAACCTCTCTTTTATTGGTCGCCATTATGATAATTGCATTAAGGGCCGTCCGCTGTCGATACTTCGTCTTTCGAATTTGTTCTGTTGTTACGGTAAGGCGTCTGCCTCTTGAATATTGAGCAGCTCATTTGCGAAAATCGCACCTATTGTCTACGTGACACTTTTATTTCGGATAGACCTTTGTTCGTCCTCTCCTAAATTGATTATAGTGTACAAAAATTCAGAATCGAATAACGAAATTATATTTATTCCAGATTACGAATGAATAATTTTAATATATTTGTCAGTTACTAACTAAAATTATTACCTAAAATTCAACAACCATATTTTAATTCTAATTTTTATTACATTATAGCGTATGTTAAAAGATATTGTTGACTGAAAATTGATTATATTTGTAGCGTTAGAGTGCTTAGGTAGCCAAGTATAATTACAGTTTAAAGTACAATATAATAATAATACGTAAATCTACTTAGATAAGATCCGTGACTTAAATACTACGCAAGCGAAACAGTAAGCACGTTCATACCTAGCTACAGTTCAATAAATCAAGTGAAATTTATCATTGAATCTGTTAGCATAATGAAATCCATTTTCTCAAGTGCTTTGATTTAGGTAGTAATCTTAGAATCCCGAGTATCTGCAACGAATTTACTGAGTAACGCTTTTCTTTAAAAGCACTTTGGATATTAAGTAAATATTTTAGGAAAATCTAAAGAATCCTACTTATTTAAAATTATCCAAATCATTGATGTGAAACATAATTCTTAAAAAATTAAACGAGATTTATAGGTTTAAATGGAACCGTGAGAACAAAGGGATTGATTACGCAGACTCGATTGAAAAGTAGCGGCAATCTGAATGTTGTTCAAATTAAATTCCATTTGGTTATTTGAAACAGCCTAAAACTTTTCAGTTTGTAAAGTAAACCGATTTTATTTATTTAAAAAACACCGAAAACTCCGCTGTTGTTGAATGTTTGAATTGCCCCATTGCGGCAGTTTCCTATTTGTTTTCTAACAAAATATCAAGTGAATCACAAAATAAATAAAACAAATCAAACCTTAAAAGCCTCAGTAAATTTAATGTTTGTTTTTAAGATATACATTATACAAAGAGATATATTGAAATATATAATAATAATTGCGGGTTCGAATCCCGCTAGAGGCAAATGTTCGTATGATGAACATGAATATATAATAATATGAATGTTTGTACCCAAGTCTTGACGTTTATATATTTATTTAAGTATGTGTTTCCGTTATCTAGTAACCATATCACAAGCTCTGACTAGATTAGGACTGGATAATTTGTTTTAATATCTAACATATTTATATTTATTTATTTATATTTTATATGAAAGACGTACATATTGTAGAGAACAAAATAATTAGCATTGTCCGGATCAAATGCGTAAAATTATTTGATTTTGTTCATCACGAAAAACATTTTGATGGATTTCAAAACCCAACTTGACAACCAGACTAAGACCTGTCTAAGTTCTGCGTGATACATTATTGTAGTTGTTACTTATGAGAACCACCAATAAGACTTCTTAGGCAAAACCCAAATCTGTATTAAATGTTTTCGAAATCTATGCAGACATGGTCTTTGATAGAGTCAGTGCCGAAGGAATTCATCTAATTACCTACCTTCAGCATTTAATTTTAGCAAATAAAAAGATTTTTCCTGCTTTCGTATTATCAGGGCGAGGGCAGAAGTGTCAATCAAAATTATAAAGAATTAGAATGATAATCGAATGAATCATTTTCTAAGCGATGTCAATCAGAGGGGAGTCAGTAGGTAGGTATATAATAAGTATACCTACCTACTTTGTGCTTAACACTTCGTTTTGTTCTCCAGCAAAATGAATCCAATATGAATCACATAAAATGACAAAAATTAGGTACTTACATGAAAAAATAAAAAAAAAACATTTCAACAATAAACAAAAATGAAGGCACATGTATAAAAACAAAGGAAAGGTACTCGTAACTATTATAGAAAAGGTACTTTTCTATCAATGTATTTTACACAACATCTTGCAACTTTTTCTACTTAAAGCCAATTTCCCCTTGTGTATTCCCATACTACTATAGCATTATGGTACCACGCAAAAGAGCAAACACCGCATAATCAATGTCATTGCATAGTCAGAGGATAACAACGTGCGGAACAATAAATAAAACTAAGTATTTCATGAATCATATGAAAACTAATGAACTGAGCTCTTGATACAACTTCAGTTGGTAGATGGCTAGAGCTACTAAATAAATTAAAGAATATAACAATATAGAAATAAAGAAAGAATATATCTATAGAATAGAGAAAAAATAGGTACGAAATAGAATGAAGATTATATTATTAACCAACATCCTTTGCCCTTATAATCAACTAAAACTATAAGTAAGTGTAATTACGGTTTGAGATTCTACTCGTATTATTTTTTTTATCTTATTTAACCAATGTTGTTTATACTGATGAGTAAAGTTATGGATTCTGTATTCGATAACAATCTTCTCACACTCTGAGAGTTTAAAGACTTTTTTATGATCTCCTTAAATATTTAAGAGCTGTCCTTTTACACCCTCTATCTTTGAACATTCAATCCACTCGTTTCACGAATCGTTAAACCAGTGTTTGCTGAAACATGCGCAGGCACGGACCAACATCGTCTCGAAATTGGACAAAAACGTTGAAAGGGCTCCTCAATCCCCTTTAAAACGCTATTTTCTTTTTATATCCAATGAACCGCGAAAATGTGGGCGAGTATAGGCTCGGATTGAGTTAGCGCGAACTGAACGCAAACTCTAAAACATTTTCGTACAAAACAAAGAAAAAAAATCGAGAAAAACGAACAGCAATTTATAATCAGATTTATGGAAGAAATGTTTTCTTCTTTATAAGCCTATTGTGTTAAGAGCTTGAAGATGGAAATTATTCTTTAATATCTTCTTTGTCACGAAGTCTTTAAACATTTGGTAACATAATTTTCATTTTGGGGATATTTTTGTGGAATATTATGATTTAATTAATGCAGAACCGACGGCCGCTGGGGAATACGAGTTCTGGAGTGGAGACCACGGATCGGCACGCGCAGGGTGGGACGCCCCGTCGCCAGGTGGACCGACGACCTGAGACCTAAGAAGGTGGCCGGAAGCGGCTGGATGCGGAGGGCAGAGTGTGGTGTGGGTGTGGTGTGGGTGTGGTGTGGGTGTGGTGGCGTTTAATGGGGAAGGCCTATGTCCAGCCGTGGACGTCTAAGGGCTGATATGATGATGATGATTATGACTTAAACTATGTTTTAAATTCAGTTCCATATTTTATTAAAATTAGAAAATCGTGAGGTAGCAGTTTCGTCATTTCGTTTTAAAGTTACATTGTATTATTTTAAAGTTTATTGCAGAGTTATTTCAAGATGTCACAGCAGTGGAAAATTACGAATAAATTTCGAAGTAAACCTAAATTAGTCTGGATACACTGATACAGATTTTTCTAGATGAGACAAAATCTACATCTACACTAATATTTAAAGAGAAAAGATTTGTATGTTTGTAACGAACAAACTCAAAAACTACTGGACGGATTTCAAAAATTCTTTATCTATATTAGAATTATCCCTGAGTATCATAGACTATATTTATTACTATAAAACTTAAGGATCCGTACTAAAACTTCAATAATGGAACCCAAGGTATAAAAAATTTGCTGTAAAATGTCTTTCATCGCATGCGCTGCGGAAACTATGATGATAGCTAATGAACTATGATGGTACTCACTGCGGCATTAAACTGAGTTACGACTTTAAGGAAGTAAAATGGATAAGTTACGTGAATATGTTGTTTATAACAATAAAGCTGAACCTGAAGTCATTTCCAGTAAAAGTAGTGCCTATGATTTCTAAGTCAATGTTAAGTCTAGTCCCACCAACGAGACGCCATTTCATCGGATTGCCTTTCCAAAATATAAATACTTTACGAGAAGTAGCAACTGGAGAAATATTATTCAGAGTTCAAGCATCCACTTCAAGTGATGAATAGCTGCATCCAATTATAAGCAGACTGAAAGATGTAACACTAAAAAATCGTGAGAAGTATAAATTATATACGAAGAATTCACTTTCGGAACTGCTTTATTTATACTTAAATTTTCAGCCTGTTTGTAACATGTACGTTTTGGCATGTTACATTTTGGTTATTGTATGTACACTAACCTCAACTCTAGCTTTCCTTTTAAATCCATGCTCGCTTGCCACAAACACTAAACTACACTTTTAACCACATAATTAAAATATATGAAATCACTTTAATCTATTTCATAGCAAGTTCAGTTGTTAAATATTTTTAAACAATACATTTGACACTGACAGCTGTATTCTCAGATCGACACCAACGCCACGCTAATGTCGAACAGCAAGCGTCATTTTAAGTTCTTCTTTTACAGACGTAGTGACAGTAGCCACTACAACAATATTAATTTATACCTGCTTTCAAAGTTTATCGTGCCAGGGTAGAAAATCTTCACTACATCCGATACATACTTACTAGAGGTACATGTGACGGATGTAGGGAAGCGTCTTTTGGAATCAACCACGCAACCAGACGGATTGCTCTTTCTTATTTTTCTTGAATTTTTTTTTAATCTATTCATTACGAATGCTGATAATTCGTAGTGGAGGCCGATCGATCACTACTGCTAAAAGGATAGTGATCGTGGTGCAATAAATTCTGTGGGTTCTCGACTCCAGAAGGCTGGGTAAGTGTTCTTTAATAGCATTTTCCGACAAGACCATCTCTCCTGATTCTGTGTGGCTATGCCTCAACGGTCTTACTTTGTCCCACAACTGGTTTCTTCTTTTATTCTACTAACTACATTGCTTCTTCCTTCGATTTGAAGCAACATTCCGTACTGCGCGGTCCGAGACTTCGAGTTGCAGCTGGCTCATCCGGGGAGAGACAGCACTTCATCCTTCAGGACGCCGCTGCACCGACGCGTCCGAAATAAGGTGTAGACAAATCCAATTTATTTTATAAGTGACTCTCTCGTGTTTACACCACTAGGTGACCGAAACTTGGTTTCGCTTTAGGTTGCAATTCTACAATGCGGTAGGTTACAAGCCGACAATCCATTCTGCAAATCATCTCTGCCTACCCCTCTAGTAGTATAAGTAGTATATGAAATACCTTTGTATATTTTAAGTTAGATTAAGTAGCCTCTAGTTGTAATATGGTTCACGCTTGCGGTTTTGAATAATTATAAGCGTGTGGCGCCCTTATCTACTTTCTTGTAAAATTACTGTGTATAACATCTGTATCTCTTAGAGTAGCGAGCTTATTCATTCCATTCCAATTTAAGATTGTGGCTCCATCGTGTTGACGATGATTCTGCCAATGTCACGGTTAGAGAAGACACAGTGCCTTAAAGTTTGTGCGGTATGGTAGCCTGGTCGAGGTTCAGTTGAGTGCTGAAACAGATAAGACAACACAAACTTGCAAGGGGACGACACAAACACATAAACACATAAAAGGTCCTCTAAACCAAGACAACACACATATAAAAATTACAGTTAGTTATAATATACATTTCAGTAATATATATATATTGGGAGTTACCGGTAGTTTTGAATTTTATAATCTAATATTATTAGCGGAGATAAATTTAGCAAGAACATTAACAAAGGGAGAATGAACCAGTGTTAACATAAATTTAATGTTTACAGGACGAGGAAGCTTTGCAGGGAGGATCTCGTACAGGGGTACTGTTATTTTAGGGCATGAAAAGAACATATGCTCCAAGGATCCCTCCTCAAGACCACACTCACATATTGAGCTGTCCAGGATTCTAATTTTAGCGAGGAACACCGGGGAACAGACATGTCCCAATCGCAGTCGGGTTATTGTGGATGTAACTGCTTTATTAAATTTTCGAAACTTGCAAAACCATGGCTTATTGGGCAAGTCAGGCTGTAAGTCACCATAATGTTTGCCCTTCATCTGTCTTGTTAACTGCCACTGGTCATTCCATGCTTTCATCATATCAGGTTTAGCCAGGGTCCGAAGGTCGCGACTAAAGCAGCGGTAGTGGTTGGAACACCCAACTTGAATGGCTTCCCTGGCGTGCAGGTCAGCTGCCTCATTTCCCCTGATGCCACTGTGGCTTGGAATCCAAGCCAACAGAACCTGAATACCAGCCAATTCACATTTTCGTAAGATATCTTTTATCTTAAGTGTGATGTAAAAATTGTCCCTAGAGTGAAAAGGGTATTTACATAGATCCTGTAGACAGCTTAATGAGTCAGAGAAGATTATTGTTTTATTTAACTGATACGATTCGACATATGAGACCGCCTCCAGAAGGGCAACGGATTCACCCGTAAAGATAGATGCCCCAGGAGGGCACCTAAAGTTTAATATTATACTGTATTTGGGAATCCACACAGCGGCACCAACATCAGTATAACTGGATGTTTTAGAAGAATCTGTGTACATGGTTAACCAATCGGGCCAGTGTCTTTCTAGTATACTGTTGAATACTTTATCAGCTCCAGGGCAGGATTTATTAATGCCCAGGTTAAGCAGGACGTTAGGTTTGTAGATCAGAGAATCGAAGTCAAATTCAAATAGAGCATTTTTATTTAGTTGATGAACTGGGGCTGGCAGATTGGAAAATTTATTAAAGCTTTGTATTAGGTGAGGATGTTCTTTGTGTTGCCAATATCTTGATGTATTTATGAGCTGTGCTAGAGATTGGAGTCTGTCAAGAAGGGGATGAGGAGAGAATTGGGCGATGTTGTAGAAGAATCTATCTGCCAAGTACTGTCTTCGTAGAATCAGCGGCGCTTCCAAACATTCCACTTGAAGCGCATTGGTAGGCGAAGACTTCATGGAGCCAGTAATGATCCTTAGGCACTTGTATTGTATTTTATCAAGCTTTAAAAGAGTTAACTTGCTACATGGCTCCAGGAGAAAGCACCCATAGTCAAAGTGGCTACGGATGATGGCATTGTACAACAGTTTTTGGCTATATGGGTGTGACCCCCATCGGACCCCTGAAAGGGAACGAATCACATTGACACTATTTTCTGCCTTGCTGCATACATAGTTGAGGTGATGTAATCCTGACATTTTGGCATCCAGAATGACACCAAGAAACTTGACTTTATCAAGAACGGCAATAGGTTGATTATCTACCATTATGTCTATAGTAGGAGTTTGTCTCTTACGTGTAAATACGATGGCATTGCATTTCTGTACAGATAGGGACAGTCCATGGTCAACTAGCCAATCATTTAGGTAACCAAGCGCAGAGTTCATGCGAGAAGCAGCGTCTTGCAGAGACTTGGAAGCTATATATAAGGCAATATCGTCCGCATATTGAAGTATGTTGCAAAAACAGTTGACAGATTGGTCAAGGTCAGATGTGTAGACATTATATAGAATGGGACTTAAGACAGAGCCTTGGGGTAGTCCTTTAAAGACAGATCTAGGGGGGAGCAGAGATCCTTGAATACGGACGCGAATAGAACGTTCCATATAAAGGTTGCAAATAACGTTGACCAGCCTCGCAGGGATACTCAGATAGAGCAGCTTTTGCCTGAGTATTGGAAGAAGGACATTGTCATAGGCGGAAGATATGTCTAGGAAAACCCCAAGGAGCTGTTCTTCCTGTGAGAAAGCAATTCGTACATCAGTGGTAAATATGCTAAGGCTATCTGTAGTCCCCATACCTCTCCTGAAGCCAAATTGGCTTTTGGAGAGAAGGCCTCTGTTTTCCAATATCCACTCCAAACGATTCTTAATCAGATGCTCCAATATTTTCGCTAGAACAGAAGATAAGGCGATGGGTCTATATGATGAGCTATCTTTAGGATCCTTGCCGGGTTTAAGGATTGGGATAATGATTTGGGTTTTCCATGAGTTAGGTACTGTGCCGGTTACAAGAATCTGGTTAATTATGTTTAGTAGATATAATTTGGAATTATTCGAGGACTTGGTAATGAAAGAGTATGGTATTCCATCAATACCAGGGGAGGAATCACTGAGGTGATCTAGAGCACACTTGAGTTCTGAAAAGGAGAAAAGATCATTCATTTTGTCAGAGGTGATGGGAGGAGGATGAGATGAGGGGAGACAGTCGTGAAAAGGGACGAAAGGGGGAGCTAATTTATTGACAAATTCAGATAGCCAAGGACCTGAGTCATTAGAAGAGGTATTAAGATTGGATGATTGGGATCTCCTGAAAGCTTTAACTTTTTTCCATACTAAGGAAGCGGGGACACGAGGAGAAAGAGACTCGCAGAAGTTTCGCCATCCTTGGGATTTCTTTTTTGCTAACATTCTTTTAGAGCGGGCAGAGACTCTCTGGAAGTTTAAATACCTTTCCATCGACATGTCTGATGCGAAAGTATTTTCTGCCTCTTTGCGTTCTTTGATTATTGACGTGCATTCCGCATCCCACCAAGGAGGGGATGGGATTTTATTTCGAGCAGAATTTTTTAAAGGAATAGACTCATCAGCTGCAGAAAGTAGGCAGGACGTAAATTCCGAATAAAGTGAGAGGAAGTTTGAAATATTAGGTGGGGGTAATGTTTTAATTTTATTATCTACTAAGCAGGAGAATTTATCCCAGTCTGCTTGACAGATTCTGTATTTTAATAAGGGAGAAGGTTCAGGGATCGGGGAATGAGATTGGCTTAGTACTGTTAGAATAGGGAAGTGGTCGCTGCCGTGTGAGTTAGGTAGGACCCTCCAAGACATAGAGGAAATTATATTAGGGGATGCTAAAGTAAGATCTACTGCGCTAATGTTTTGAGTTGGGGAGACCCTACGGGTAGGGGATCCATCATTCAGGATACATAGATTCAAGTCGTCCATTAATTCTATGAGAGAGGAGGATATATAGTCGCAACAGTGGGACCCCCAAAGGGTGTGGCGACAATTGAAGTCACCAAGAATGATGATGCGACCGGTGATCAGAGAAAGAATGGACTTTAGTTCCGATACTAAAATATGATTTGGGTGAGGGATGTAAACAGAAACAAAAGTGATATCAAGCAATTTGGCAGCGACAACATGTAGGCCAGGGCTATGTACCTGGATAGGGAGTTGGGAGAAGGTTAAGGATCGATTGACAAGCAGAGCACAACCTGCCCTTCCATCATCTCTGTCATCCCGTAGACATGAAAAGCCTGGGACCCTAAAATGGGAGCCAGGCCTCAGCCACGTCTCTGAGATGGCAATGACAGCTGGTTTGTGCCGGTTGGTTAAAAATATAATATCATGTTTGTGTATGCGGATGCTTCTACAGTTCCACTGGATTATGTTCAGGTCCATTATTGGATGAGTGAGTCGGAAATACCAATTTCTGAAGCAGAGTAATGACATTGTTCGGTAATACGTCGTTGAATTTAGAGATAATATTTATTAGTATCGACGACAACAGCTCGATTAGATTCTCGTTCTGGGATAGTGTTGAGCTAGGTATGGCACTTCCATTTGGAAACGAGAATGTTGGAGAGGCTGTAAGATTATTATAGGCCTGGCGATCATATCCGGGGCCTGACGCTGGTTTGTGATGTCGTTCAATGGAGACAGTTTTTCTGTAAGACTGCGATGTAGAGGGGGGATAAGTTGGACGGGGAGTAATTGAAGAGGGCAAAGTTGGATTGGAAGTAGCTGACGAGCCTACTTTCTCTGAGTAGGGAGCCCTTGCTGTTTTGAATCGTTGAGATGCCTCGATATAGCTAATATTTTCCTGTGACATCACTATTTTAATGTCTTTTTGCCTTTTGTGTTCGGAGCACTTTGTAGCATTAGTAGCGGTGTGCTGGCCTTCACAAAGAACACAGAAAGGTGGGGAATCAGGTTTGTCACAAGCAGCACCGGAATGTGGCTGGCCACATTGAAAGCATCTTGGCTTCGAGCGACATTGGGAGCTGATATGCCCAAATCGGCAGCAGAGCCTGCATTGGATGGTGGGAAGCTGATAAACTCCCAGCGGAAGTGAGGTGTTAAAACAGTAGACACGCTCAGGTAAGATCTGTCCTAAAAGAGTGATGACTACTGTCGTGGATGGGATCCAGGAGGCTATACCATCCTTAATAGATTTGCGGTGCATACGCCTTGCTTTAATTACTTCCCCAGCGTTTACTGGCACTTCGAGTCCGGATACTAGTTCCTCCATCGACCATTCGACAGGGATGTTGCGAACAACCCCCATGCGTGAGACCTGAAATCTAGGGATTGTAGCTGTCAACTTATTGTCTGTGAGTAATTGACTGTCAGAGAAATTGTTTGCACCTTCAGCTGTTTTGAATGTAACTGATATACGATTGCGCCCAGCGGCCTTAATGCCGCCAACGGCAATCCCCTGTACTTTGTTGCTATGTATAAGCTGAGCAAAGTTAAGGACTCTGATAGAAAGACCCGCAGCTGGATCGGCTTCAGTTCGTGAAACGAAAACAGAGAATGGGGCTTTGTCTGTCAGGGAGTATTTAGTTTTAGAGTCTTGCTCATAGCCAGGTTTTGTGTAGGTCTCTTGGACTGATGCAGAGGGAGATGAATCTTTTTTCGCATGTGGGTAGACTTGTGAGTCACTCTGTCGTTTCATGCCTGCTTTTTTGGAATTATTTGCTAGTTCTTGGTTCTGGCTCTGGGAAAACAGATCAACAGACAAACCTGAGTGGACCTCAGACATATTAATGTCATTAGTACCAGATCCTCCCCCGTCCGGGGGCTCCTTGTCGTCGAGGGACGACATATTAGGTGTTATGAAGCATCCACTATACTTACCGGACACCAAATAACCACCACCAAAGCTCTACTCAACACAAATAACAAAACACTCAACCAGGAACACTGAAAACGGAAAATACTATCGCGAGCACGTGTGTTATCCAACACGACGACGACAGAATCGAGCTTATTCATTAGGCTTGCACTAATTGTGACAAGCGAGCTGTAAAGATTTAACGTTACTACCCACTGACCTGTTATCTTATTTAGTGCTCTTTATTTCCTCAAAATTCTAATTAATAAATTCCTATTTAAAGTTCTTTGGCAAATTTTATGTTAATCCCACCGGTTACAAACAAGAGGTTACATGTTGACATTGATAAAACTCACATTATCGACTAATTTCCCCATAGATGACTTATCAAGACGAATACTTCTGGCAACACATCATACTTACAAGACGTCGACAAAATCGCGTTTAACGACATCTTAATTCTGGCATAACAACTTGACGCGGCCTCAACACTTTGACAGATTGGTATGTTTGTAGAATTATGAGCAGTCTATTGGGCCTATTAGAGTAGTCGATAACTTAGACATTTTGTAAACTCACTAGTACCATAACTACTTCGTAGTCTTTGCTACACCGGTCCCGCTTTATTCTCATACAGTCATTTCCAGCTGTATTTTTTGTTTATTCCGTTTCCATTGGGTGTAACTTGTACTAGTCGGTCCCGGTATGGATGATGAATTTGTGAATTGTCCTATCCTTGTTAAATTTCCATATTACAGGAGAAAATGTACAAGTGTAGGTATGTACATATCTGTATGATACACAAATTCATCATCCATACCGAGACTGACTTGTACCTAATCTTACAATATGATATATTTTTCCACATTGGCGTTGTCGCCGTTTGGTTCTGTTTCAGGCTGCGCCTTCCTTACGCGGTCTCCGTCGGTTTTGCAAAGTATGTGGTGTCACCTGCACTCCAGCTTATTCTTTCGCCTAAGGTTACAATATTACTGCAGTAACTTTCGTTTTCCTATAGTAGAGTGTAGCTTAAGTTACTCCATGACTTATAATATAATTCGCTTGATTGTAGATGTATTTGAACGCATCGCATCATATAACGCAGCTGTTTGTTAGCGTGCCGTTGCCTCTCCTCGTTTAATGGCGGCTAGGGTTGTACACTCTCGTATCTTTTTAAAATTAAACAAATAGTTGGTGCTCCCAATTTTGCGGTAGATGCTTGTGAGAGAACATATTTTCAAGTTTATATTATTAGTACAAATTAGTAGTACTAAGCGCAGCATGGGATGAACTTTTCCTTCACACAGAATTACCGACAACCTAAAAAAGATCGCTGGAAAGCACACACCAGACATTTGTCCTAAAAAGTATGGTCTGAACGAAGTCTAACTGCATATTCACACACAGCAATAATTGTTCATTGTATTGTATTGTATCCCGGTGCTTGCGTATGCGTATGTGAGTCAGTCGCTCGCGCCTTTACTGCCCCGGTGATCAATGGGTAACCGATTTGTGGGTGTAGTCGAATCAGTGGGGGGCAGGCAGGAGCCATACTGTACCTAGTACTCACTACCATAATATACAGGAGGACCTGGTGTACTCTTCGGAGAGGCTCTATGTCCAGAAGTGAATTAAGATTTTAATAACTTAGCTCACAATTTTAGGGGAACTATTTTAAGTGTTTTAATAGTTTGTTTTTTATTATTTATAGATATTTTTCTTGAGGTTTCTGATGTACGGAATAAAATAACATAACTAGGTCGCGTAGCATGAAAACATTTGGGTAAAACTTATTCATGCTGGAAACCACCTGCACTACGGAAGTTACTTAAAAAGCGTTTTGTCAATGTTAAATTTCAGGTTTAAACAAAACTGCTAGATAATATATTTTTGAACAAGATATACAGATTTATTAACTCCATACGAGCACACCAGTAACTTGTTTTCATAAATTAAGTCTACCATTGCACTAATTCACTTGATCGCGATCATGTTTCGAACGACTATAAAAATGATTAGCTAACATACAGCAATCGAGAAAAAATACCACTTAGTTTGATATTTGATAAAGTTATGTTGATATACGGTTAGTATGTATATTATATTATTATTTAGATTAAATTTTTGAATGCAATTAAATAATCTGAAGCAATTTAAGTAAATGAAACTAAACGTGGAACAGCAAAACTTGTTTCTATAAAGAAAACGATCTTAACTTAGCCTGCCAGAAGAACCCAAAGCCATTAACTTACTCTGGATAAACCAACAAAAATTGCCATACAAAAGAAGCAAAGTCCAATTTAAGAGTCGACGTGAACTTATTATTCCTTATTCCTTCCTATTTGCCTCAACAAGAGAAACTAATCTAAAGAAAATTTTCAAGTCCCTGTGAAGAAAATAAGCTTATAAGGAAGTGCAGTTTGCTCGCACGAATAGCGCCTAGGAATACCGGCTTGGCAACAAACTTCAAATTAAAGTTTTTCAAGGAAAATAGGAAATTTCACATTCTAGTTCAAATCCCCTGGAGTAAATAATTAAGTTTCACCAACATATTTTTTGTTTTTATTTTGCCGTTCGTTATAAAACCGTAACCACATGAAACTATATGCAAAATTATTTCTTATTCTGCAATAAATAAGTATAGAACTTAGTACTATGTAGTCCGTAGTACTGATACTATACTGTTGAATTAAATTTCCCATTGTAATTTTTGTTTTCTGGCTGTGTAAAGTTGACAATATCACTCTTCGGTTCATAGATGAAGTACCTGTCTATGCAAATGCAAGAAAAGTTTGGTCGGAGCCAAGGAAAAAAGCAAACAAATAAGTATGTATGTATATATTATCAGCCACTCAATTGGGTGGCTTGGCAGTTCATTAAATGCTACGCTAGTTCAACATTAGATTTGTAGGTAAATACATGATGTATTCCAATTCATTTCCAAACAATTTTTTTCTTTTATTATACTATCCATTTTCATTCAAAATAAAGCAATATATCAAAAAACAACACACCAGTTATCAGCTGCAGTGTTGACGCTCGCGCCATATTTTGTTAAAAACTGCCAGTTATCGCTACAGTCGCAAAATAAGAAACTAAATTTAAATTACCTGGCGCCTTTTGGTTCAATTGTTTACAAAAGGCTAGCTTTCAGTCCGTCACCACGTTGAACATTGAGTCATCTAAGTTAATATACCGAACGACCTAGGCATTCAACGGAGTGGCTGATTTAACTTGGTGGTGACGTAACATAACAGTAAACGCTTTATTGTACCAAAATTAACAATAACAATAATATCGTGTACAAAGGCAGACATATCCCACTTAGGGATCTCTTCATGTCAGCCTTAGAGTAACTGAAAGTACTAGTAAAATGCCTTACCACTGAGCCATGGTTGCCGGGTTTATTGTGCACTCGCCTCACTTTATTCAGGTCGTGGGTTCAAACACCGCCCGTACCAATGGGTTTTTCAAAACTTAAGTACGGTTTATTTATAATGCCACAGGCTTTTCGGTGAAGGAAAACATCGTAAGGAAACCTACATAATGCCAAAGAAGAAATTTTGAGGAGTGTGTGAAGTCCACTAAATCGGCTTAGGGCACCGTCGGTGGATAGGGGTTTGGCACAAACGATCCAGAAGGGTCGAAGTGTCGGCCAGCTTCCTGGCCCCCTAACAAGATAAGATAATGCGTTTAGTACTTACCAAATTTGATAATTGCAACATACACTTACACACACACCCCTGTGTGGGGGTGTCCCCCCCATACTAAAGTATGCATGTATGACATTAACATAAATAATACGGTACAAAAAATGCATAGACCATATATGAATTACTTAAATTATAATACCTATTAAGATATGTTATTATTTATTCTTCTTCTTCTCGTGTCGAATGGTTCCTTCCATTAGATCATGCGCGGCCAGAACGCAGCTGTACCGACGGCATTATCCGTTGCATTGCGGAGATCCTGCTCGTCGCAGGAGTGCGGGCACGCCATGAGGTGCGCCATGGTTTGCGATGCTGTTCCGCATATGCACTGGGTCTGTGGAGTCGCTTGCATCCCCCACCTGACAACGTTCATTACTTATTAATTATTACTAGTGGATGCTTGCGGTGGTGTTCGAAATTAATAGGTATTTTTCCACAAAAAATTTACGATGTTTCATGCAAACGAGTTCACTAAGTTCAAAAGTTGTTTATCGATTTCCGTATTTTACTTTAAAAGTAGACCTGTATTACAGGGATAGCTACTTACGTATTTTCTACTGTATTAATATTGAAGAGTTTCCGTTACATTTAACTTTTTGGAATGTTTAGCTTTGCCCCGGTTATTTTGCTTTCAAGAACTCATATCGTCTCTCTTTTCCAAGTTTCCTTTGTTTAATGAACTGCAGGTAACAAGCGAGGAAACTTTTGCTACCAATTACAGGTTTCTTTGATATTTTCTTGTACAAATTTTTGTACAAATTGAAACCGTATATTTGTTTCCGTTATCTAGGTGCTCTTTATTTGACTAAGTGTAGAAACATAAATCATCGTCATATCAGCCCTTAGAAGTCCAATGCTGGACTTAGGCCTTCCCCAATGAACGCATGACCATGAACCTTGTCCTCCGCCATTCGCATCCGGCCACCTTCTTCAGGTCGTCGTTCCATCTGGCGGCAGCAGGGCATCTTGTAAAATATATAAATGACTGGATTTAAGGGTGGTGTCGTAAACTTAAGAACTTAAGTCATATAACAGCTATAGAGCTTAATCATACGCTTTCTGTATGTTCTTCGTTTGGAAATCTTGTTTTGTTTATAATGATAATGCTAAGTTGACTTAAAATACGTGCGTCATTTTTATACCTATATATATATCAGTTCTGTTTCATTTTGTAGTAAGACATAATTTGATTTTTAAGTTAATATAAATAGTTATGAACATTATAAGCTCCAAACAGTTATTGCATTTGGCAAAATTAATTCCAAAATAAAGAAAGCACATCATGAAACTAATACCGCAAATGCAGTGATTGCATAGCTCTTCATGCACCGTTGAGTCCTGCTGCCAATGCATCTCCCTTATATCGCTATGGCTACATATAAAGTCATACATTAACTTTAATGGATTGGCTGTTTTGTGTGATTACGTTATCATACGTTTATGCCAAAACATAAATATTTTTTCGTTGTATGTATTTATAGAAAGGTTACAATCTGTCTGATGAACAGGGTAAAATCTTATCGATTTTTCATTATTAACAAAAAAATTAAAACATTTTGAGAATCGAAAATTCTTCAATGAATTAATTCAGAATTTTTGTTTGGTGCGAGAAAAAAAACCTCCTCTGGAGGATTAACCGACAATATTTGTAGAAATTGTGGGCTGCAATAGACATAACAAGGAAATAAAAATAATATTTTATTTTCGTCTATGTTTATGTTGGTCTCATAGGAAATTATGGAAAGAGACTGAAATTATTCCAGTGAGAGGTCCATAAAGACAGTAATAAAAATTGATGAAAAGTATTCTCCCCTAGGAACAATATACAAGTTACGAGTATTTATTGGTTCCTACTTAATAAACGTTTTATATATCATTCAAATATAAAACGCCCTCTGAAAACTGAAATCAGAAATTAATGAAGTAAAAACACTCATGAAGTCATAAAATAATCCTATACAATAGTTGCTCAGTCGTTATCTAACAACCGAAATATATTTTGGAATTTCATAAAGAATATCTATCCAGCACACGCGTATTATGACTTGGGAACTGATGATGATGATACAATATAATCTCGTACGTTGGTCAGTTTGTACCTATCTTCTTCCTCTTTGTCCTCGCCCTTTCCTCAGCTTTCTTTAATCTCCTTAATCTTAAAGGGTTCGGATGTTCACATAATTCTTGTCCAAATTTTGTTTCTTCATATCCCTCTGGGCTGTCATCTGCTGTAGACAGCGAGTCTTCCATTCATCCTTTTCTGTTTGTTGCAATGAAAAAATAACATACTTCACGATATAATCATCTAGTCGGTACATTAATTGTAACATAAAAAGTATTTAATGATGAAAAAACGTTTCACTTGTCAGACAGACGTTTGGTATAGATAATGTTGTTTATGATGATTTCTTCACACCTGAAGTCTGAGCTGAGTCTTCACTAGGATAGGATCGATAGCCATATGGATCAGGAAGACTACCAACCCCTAAACTTTACACATTGCAACACTGCGGTCCGCTTTTATCACATCGTTCGCATATTGGAGCACGTTTTAATAGTAAATTCTTACAGTGGGCCATTTAGCGGGCGAGCGTCGCAACTCGCACTCGCCTCTCTACGTTTTACTGCTGAGGCATGCATTATTGAAGTACCCAACGGGAGTCTAAGTACGGAATCTTGATACATTCGTGAAATTATTTATGTAGTTTCCTTCTAAGATCTGGATTTTCTAGCCTCAAATGATGTCGGCAGTCTTTGTTACTAAAATATTACAGGATAACTTGTGAATTGCGACATCTCATTAGAATTAGGTATTCAATACCCCTGCAGTATAGATAAATACATCATTAGACATTGAGGCACTCTTACAAACAGACACACCAGTACATATTTAGATTTGTACCCTAAAAAAAAGATTATTTTTGTAATAAATAAACCGTTAATGTAAAACACAAATAGCTTTCGAAAAATCCATGAAGCCTATGATTTGTAGTTGAAATAACTTTAGATTTTTCGTGTCTCACGCAATCCCGTGTGGAAATGTCATGGAATAAGTAAATTTATTCCGTGAAAGTATTTTAGTGATTTCATGAAACACAATGCAAGAAAAACCCCAGCCACAATAATTATACTTCATTATTACATTTTTCTGACGGCCGAATACAGAAAATAACTTTTATATACAGAATTGATAAGCGGTAAAGTTTGGAAGTGCTACAAAAAGATATAGCAAGAACTGGAGAAACTGCCCCGTAGTTTTGCTGTAACTGTATTTACCTGAGTAATAACTTGGCCCAACTTTTGGTTAGGCTCGTGAAACTTTGTGAGAGCTATTCGCCAAAAATGAAACTAAATTACATTAATGTTACTGTGGTTGGTGGTTTTATTTATTTCATTTGAATATTAAATTCTAGTAAGATATTTTCTGGATTGAATTTTTAAATTTCATATCGGAATTTACAATGTGACAATCTATCTAAGTATAATCAGTGCATAGTATTGACCGTTACAACCTACCTACAATTCTAGGTAGGTTGATTATATTTACCTATTACATTTCACTAGTATATGATATAATTTTAAGTGGATAGAATTTTTAAATGTAAGTATCTATCTATAAATAATGATCTAAGTATAATCAGTATTTATTGTTGACGTTCCAGCCTTACCTGCTATAGGTAAGCTGCATAGGACCTTTATAATTCCCTATTACGTTGGACTAGCTGCTGTGAAGCTATTTTTACGCTTACTTGATTTCCGCCAATTTGGCGTTGGAAACTAGTAACGTGTCCATGGAAATAAACATTGTGGCGCTGACTGCTTAGGTTTAGTAATTATTTGTTTGTCACTCACTTATGTATAAACTCATACAGTAATTAATATAAATACCGGCTATTCCACAATGTACATTTAATTAGTTCCAGTAAATTAAATACAAGTAATTATCTTTTCTTTGCATATTATATACTTATTAATTATTACTACTAAGAGACCCGGAATTTTCATTAAAACGGTTAATAAAATCCCGTAAAAAGGAATGTCCATATTAATTTCCCGTGCCGTATTTTCGCCGCAAGTACAAAAATGAAACTACCTAATTCCGATCTTTTTTCATCATTTTATAAAAAAATTTTTTGTCTAGAGTGGAACAGTAATCACAACTTTATAATAAATAAAAAAATAATAAATATGTCAGACATTCACACCAATTATCCAGTCCCAAACAGACAGAGCCTGTGCTAAGTTACTAGATAAGGGGTACACATACTTAAATAAATACATAAACATCCAAGACTTGGGTACAAACATTCATATTCATTATACGAACATTTGCCCCTAGCGGGATTCGAACCCGCAACATCCGGCGTGGCAGTCCTAAGGTCGTATAGCTTGTGTCAAACTAAAATATGGTTAAAAAATAGTGAATTGTGCCGGTTTTCACATTGAACATAGTAACCAAACAAATGGACCAAACTTTTCCAATCTGAAAAAGGTAGAGAATTTAAATATAAATTGGAGATCCGGGTTGAAGCTAGGGCGGGCCAAAAGCGGTCAGTGCTTAATGAAAATGGACGTGTATACAGATTAGAGTTCCAATCACTAAATGGTTTTAGATGAGGCACAAGTGCTAAATTATGAAGACAAACTTATCTAGATGTTAGTTTGATAGTTATTTAGTAAGTTTTTATCGTTGTAAGGGTTGTATTAGTTTGGGTTACTGTGACTAAACTGTTAAGGAGTGTTTGATGAATTAGTTATGCGATTCCCTTATGGGTTTCATTTAGTGATATCTACTGCAAACTTTTGACTGAGTGTCGTTGTACGTTATAAATAAAGTTTGTGGTAATAACTTGTCTCCGAAAGAATTTTTAACGTTATGTTTTCGAAAAAAATTATATTGTTTAGTTTTGTCTTATCCTTGCTCATACCCAAATCTGCATAGGTAATCAGCTTTTTCTCTATAGTCTACTTATTATAACCGTCTCTGTATTTACTTACGTTTTAAATTTTGATTTCTTTATAGCCGAAGGTTTTTGATTTTTTTGTATGAGTACGTCTGTCCGGCGGATAACTCGATAATTACTAAACCGATTCAGGTGAAATTTGGAAATGTGTGTAAAATTTCCAGACAAGAAAATTATGAAAATTTTAGGAAAAATTATATTCAGGATATTGATGTAAATCTAAATGCGTGTCCGCCACTCAATTGAGATAAAATTTGGAATTATTGTATAGGTATGTATAATTGTCAATGATAGGAAAATTATGGAAATTTCAGGAAAATATTACTGTACGATTTATTTTTAAAAAAAAGAACAATTAACTGCACGCAGACATTATGTACGATGCATATTTTGCTTACTATTTATTCATCGCTGTTGCCTCATCACTTAAATCTTTTTGTTTACACTGCAATAGAGAGTTAGACAAGTTTAATAGGAAATAATTTCTTCCAGAACTGACTGGGTCATTCGAGTCCTATATATACACTATAATAAATTATTTTTATGGCACTATAATGAGTTTCTAAATTGGATGACAAGCATGTTAACAATTAAATTAGCTTGTGTTCTAATTCCAGTTATTAATCTATTATATATATATAGGAAAGTGTGTGTACGTAAACTGGACTTTTTTCTCCATAACCACCCACTGCCACTTACTCATGGTCGCAGTGGTAGATAGCCCTTGGGTCTGCACTTGCAAGTAAGGGAGTTTGGTTACGGTGGAGGATGTAGGTGGGTAAAAATGCGTGATGGGATACATCTATCCTGTTATAAATGACGTTAAGTGCGTTTGTGATTGACAATATTGATAACTTTTCTAGAATATTCTAGATTTTTCAAGAATGTCAAGGATGGTTGTGAATCCTTAAAATTTTCACCATACATCACACGTAACTTATCCACGCGAACGAATTCGCGGGCAACAGCTAGTTATTAGAATAACCTTAATTCGTGCCTAAATGTTATGTTTGTAAATCAAGTCTACATGATTCAGTACACATATTAGGTAGGCATTTTTAATCAACACAGCATACGAAATATATACGGCTGCAGTCGGAAGGGGTGGGAAAAATTTATTTCCCAAGAGCCTTGGTATGTATGTGCTGACTCTGTTTCTAGACGCGGCCTATTTGTTGTTTTGATGAGGTTTGTGTTAACATATATTTAGCTCGGGAAAAATTGGCTAGCAACCTCGCCTGAATAAGATTTGAAATTTTTATTGCCCTTCTGTGTTTTTGCCGAACCAGTCATACTTTCAGTCTTGCGACTCAATCACTTACAGGTATTTTGTTGATTTTGAAAGTACGGAATCGGGACCGGAACATAAGTTTTCCAAGGTGAAACTTGTATGGAAAACTACAGACACTAATGAGCATGCGGGTTGCATCTTACATGAGAAAAAGAGACAGCTAGATAAATAAACTGCTACATGTGCTCGTTAAATACAACTTGAAGACATTTGACTACACTGTACAAAGATAGTTTCTTTTCTGTTTATTGCCTGTACTTGTATAAGTACGGAGTAGATCGTACAGTTCACGACGGCAAGCCCTATTCTTTCTCTAAATCGCTCACACTTCATTGTATGTATGTTGTTACTGTGTTCTGTGCTCACCCCTTGCGGAATAGCAGGGAGTGCCCTTGTGAACTGTACGATCTACACAGTCTGCGTCAATTGTATCTTAATACATGAAATTTCCAAAAGAGTAGCAATGTTCAACACTTCATAATAGTCCGACAGCAGAAATTTACTGAAGTAGGTACATGATCTATGTCATTGATCATGCAAAATTTCTAAATTAACTGATGTAGGTATTCTTTCCTAAGTAAGACGATATATGGAGTTTTGAAAAGAATGTAATGGTACAACATCATCAATCAATCTGAATTTAGAATATCTGATTTTAGAGGTTCGTTTTCGTTCAGCCACATTTGAACGCTGACGCTCGTATCAAAATATTATATAAAAACTAAAATGCGATCAAATAACCGTGGTAGGTTGTGCACTCGCCTCTCATTCATGAGGTTGTGGGTTAAAACCCCTCCCGTACGAATGGGTAAGTACGGTTTATTTATAATACCACAGGCTTTTCGGTGAAGGAAAACATCGTGAGGAAACCTGCATATACCAAAGACGAAAGTGTATGTGAAGTCCACTAAAACAGCTTGGGGCACCGTTGGTGGACAGGGGAGGGGTTTGGTACAAAAGATCCTGAAGGGTCGAAGTGTCGCCAGGTTTTCCTGGCCCCTAAGAAGATAAACATAAGAAAATGCAGTCAAGGTAATAATTTGGAAAAGAACTGTAAAGGTTAATATTTCAACTTTTGAAAAGGAAGCTCATAAATGTTTAAATAGACCAAAGTACCAACTTACCTAAACCGCTTGCAATTTGGATCGTCTCCAAGTATATTTTAAATGCATTTTATTTTGTGACCATTTATTACACTGAATTTACTTGGTGGTGACCCGGTTAAAGCATGAAGTTGGATTTTTATGGTTGGTGCACTTCAAGGTGGAACTATTTTTCAGTACAGTGAAGTGCATTACCGCTTTGCTAGAGCGATGTCGGGAGTTCACATCCGGGTCCATACTAATGACTTCACCGGTGCTTAAATAATTACAGTTTCTTTTCATCCCACATGCTTTTCAGTAAAGGAAAACATAGCGAGGAAAGATGTTTGTAGGTACCAAAAAAGAAGTTCTGAATTGTATGTGAAGTCTGCTAACCAGCTGGATCTGGATGGTTTACCACCGCCCTAGTTTCATGAATACTCTGAATTTATTACCACGGCTATCATATTTATTATTCCACACGAGTACATTTGATACCTACACGTGATTTTTTTAAGGATGTTATATTATCCTATCCTTGTTTAATTCCCATAGCACAGGAGAAAATTCTAATTTGGGATTAGACAAGTGTATGTATATATATGTACATATGTGATATGTCATATTCAATCATTTTCATTGTCATTATATGACTTACTTATTATTTAGTTAGTTACCTTAGTAGTCTACTACAGGAGCAATAGCCTGTCCGTATATGGTTGTGTGTATGCGTAACTTATTGTAGGGCGCGCGAACATAGTCCATCGAGAGAGGGACCACGTTATTCGTCAACAGCATAAATGCTTCTCTTTCTAACTTATAGCATCGATATTTCGGCTCTCGGTCGTAAGCGCGCTCGCGTAGTAACATTGTAGAGGTAGGCCGCGCGGGGCGAGCAGAACGGCGGCAGCCCAGTAGTGCCTACTGCCAAACGTGCTCTCTTTTGCGGGCGACGTTAAACTATCGAGGGGAGATAAGTATCGCTTCTTTACCTAGTATTATATAGTATTCTATGGGTGAAGTCACTAGTTGGATATCGACTAAAATAACACCAAGAAAAGTTAATAAATAAAATATCTGAGAAAAGAATAAGGTAGAATAATAAATTAAACAATTGAAGGATGCAAGTCAAATTCAAAATGGACGAATTAAATTTAGTATTCAGTTTCCACGGCAACGTGTACTACCTGGGCGTCTTCTTAAACTTGTAACAAGACACTTTAATTTCCCCGGGGTAGTCGGAGAGAGCAGCTCATAATTCATGCCAAGTTAACATTTTGTCAGTTCGCATTTGTTGCCTTACATAAACGCATGCTTCCTTTGAACTTTAATTCCGTCTTCAAGGTACACTTTCATGTTTTTTTAATTAGATGTCGCCAACACACTGGGAGAGTTTAAATTTTGATCAGCTCGAGGAAACTTCCCTTCAGCTGATTCCGCTAAAGAGATATTAATTATTACGCCGAGAAGGTCGTAAAGGGGCTCAAAGTATCAACGTCTCAGTCTTATTATACTAGAATACACATTATACGCAACTACAACCTTGAGTCAAAATTAATAGTAAACGACCCTTGGAAATAACTGCACATAGGGAACAAAATTCAATTGGTATTTTGATGGTAGCAAAACAAGGGGACTAGTAAAGACAACTTTCACAATAACACTAAAACTATTCGTGGCAATTTTAGTAAACTCTTTCAAACACCAAATAGAGGTAGGTATTTCCAAATGTTTACTCAGGGTAATTAGTGGACTCGGGGACTATGTTACAAACGGCATGCTTTTGTGCTTCACCCGTAAAGTTTAATGAATCAATGATTTGCTTTGACCCCCTATATTGGTTCGTTATTTATTGATGTTGCTAATCAGACAAATGGCTAATCCATTAGATGTATGTACCAGTCCACTAAAGCCGTGGAATGATGTGATGAATACAGAACTGGAAGCCAAATGGAAGTGTCAAGGTATGTGATTGACAATGCATAGGGAAAGCTATGACAATGGCAATCCCTCGTGCTCAGGAGCAGCATGGTGTTAAACAGAGAACTGTAACTGTCAGACTGCAACCATAGTAGATGAAGATCTAAGCTTAGACGACTAATACAACCATTTTATAATTAGTTGAGTAACATAATATCATTCGTGATAATTATCTACTCGTAGTAGGTATTATGAAAATGTTGATTTGTGTTGTAATGTTAGTTACCCTCTTACTTTGTTTGCCGGCAAACAGCATTGTTGTCTTCCGTTTTGAAGGGTGGGAGAGCCTTGCAGGCACACGAAGAAATCTAACATAGTCATTAGGGTTTCTAGCCTTTAAGCTGCAGATGTTTGAACGACTGTGGACTGTGTGTTTGGACGAAGGCGGGCGGTCGTCTGTCCGTTCACCACTTCAGCACTATGAAACATCTCTGTGCAAGTTATAATGATGAAAAAGTTATGAAAGAAGATTTGTAGTTATTTAAGGTTTTCCACTTGCTACCTTTTACAATATATATTATCTATTTTTTCTTTCTCCTTAAGCAGGGTGCTTTTTTATGAATATTTAAAAATACTTCAATTTACTTTATATCTGTGTCTATATGAATAAATCCTAGGAAATTGTGGGAGAGTGATCGGTTTTTATGCAAAGAGCGCTTTTGACAGATTGGAATAGTATTGATTTTGTATTTTCATTAAAATTTTAGTTTAAATTAATTACTGTGAGTTATTTTAAAATAAAAAAGCAGTTATTTTATGACATTAACAATAAGGATCTCGATTCCGTTTATTAAGGAAGAAATTTAATAAGGAAGAAAATTTACGCTAGTATGCTACTTTGCTTGATAGAGGTTATGTAAGTATACGAAAATAAATTGACAATATTGCATCATTACTTCAATACTAGCAAGGGAATAACTTTGTTACCTATTATTGTTCAGAATACTGGTCACAAATTATTGTCAAATGCACATCATCAGCCGAAATTCTTACATTGCTGAACATACGCCTCCCCAATAGAATGCCTCTTTTGGTGGGCTGTCCATTGGTGGATTTGCCATAATCATCACGCTTGGAAGACGGATTTGTGATCGCAGTAGGTATTGATCTTAATATACCTACACAGGAGAACGCTGCTGCCCGTCCCTGGTACAATCCCTTAGTCGTCTTGACAACACCCACGGGAAGATTGGGGGTGGTCCTATTCTAAGCCACGAACCATAAGGCAAGTCAAATTCACAAACAAATATTATTGGAATTTTAATGATGACATTTTAATGATCAACAAGTTGTCGAATTTTTTTAAATTTTTAAACACTTACAGTATTTTGAATCTCGAATGAATCCGTCTGTACTGCATCATTCTGGGAACCATGCGATAGACAAGATTATCATGTATGATTTTACAGTCAAGATAAAATGCAAGTATTACATTAAATTTGATTCCAGGAGCTATAGAAATTGGAAATGTCAACAAAGGGTCAAATTGCCGATCGTGCTAATTAATAAATCAAGACTCGTCTGGGCAAACACGGCCTCGCCGCGCCGTACCGTGATCGATGTTTGAGTTTCGGACTATGAAACTAAAATAGATTATCTGTAACTGTTGGTAATGTGGCTTTAATTGATATTGGCGATAATAATAGGGTATAAAAATATATAAATATTACTTATGTGATGTTAATAAAAATAGCCGTACAATAATGATTCGGCAACGATGAAGCAAATCTATAAGGAATACGAGCAAAGCAATAGGAAAATATGATTGTCTAGAACTCACTTCAATTTTATTCAATTACTATTTATTGAACAATAAATATACACAGGCACAATAATAAAATATCTTACATTAGTACATAGAGCGGTCTCACGTTAAAATAAAAGTAGGGGTAGGTATATAGTTTAATAATTAGTAGAACAGTTCACTTCATTTATTGACAAAAAAATATCATGAACAAAGTAAATGGTTTGGCTTCTTTTTGTAGACATTTCCACCCGCCTGGAAGTCATCTCTCAAATTAACGTCACCCAGGGCTGGTCCAGGAGGTCCTTTCAAATATCAATTATGTCACCGCAGAGAATTATTCCTATTTTCACTGTGTTCCTTCCGAAAATAATATACCAACTCGTTTATGTTTCATGGTTTGTCTAGAGAGTTTGTCTTTTAAACTTCTAACTTTTCATATATATAGTGTTATCCTCTCTTTTAAATAAAATGGGTATCTATCATATTAATTAATTTAGTGGTTAATTAAAATTGTGCTGACTTAGCATAAGTATATTTCCATTTTTAAAGAATAGATTGCAAATGATTGAATCTAAAACCAATCCTTCAACATGTTAAAACTAAAAATCTATTTCACGTAGTTTCTAAATACGAGTAGTATATTTAGTGTAACTTGCATAGGTCGGAAGCTTGGATTTGATCACATGTAATAAGGCAATCATTTAAGGCTTAAATATAAAGAAGTGTATGTCCAGCAGCGAAACAATTTATACGATGACAATAAATCAAATAAAAGTACGCTTAAATGACGTCCTGGAATTACTCCCAATAATAATTTTATGTTTAAACGGCATACATAATAAAATTGATAACTTAAATATCATCTTAGCTTCCTGAATATAACCGACATCAGGTAAAGTGGGAATGAACCGCCGTCGCCCCTGTCGTCACAGAGACTGGTGATTAATTAATTAGGGGTTGACTGCAATTATGTCTTCTGGAGAGTCGCTTCAGTAGGATATTGTTATTGAAACAGTTTCAAGATAGCGGAATATAATACTGTAGTGAAGTAGATTAATGTGTGTAGTTTCATACTTATTTAAACTGGGATAGTTTAACCGTGTTCAGTGTTGAGTTATCTGGAATTCAGTGCCTTCAATGACGTGTTTTATCATACATCCGTAATTAATAGTATTGTATTATTTTGTATACGAAAACACGTGGCTCATTTTATTGCTATTAAAATATTAATCAAGTTACAAGTTTAGTGATTTAAAATATAAAATTAAAAGAAAGACACCATGACTAGATGCAAGTAAGTCCTGATACACTCAATCTTGAGATTTTAAAGCTAGAAATATACCCAATAATACCTTAGTATAAATTTAACGCATATGAATAGTTTTACCATAAAGATCTTGCAGCAGTAAAATTTGCTGACGAAGATCAAATTCTAGTGTGAACGTCTCAAATATGATATGAAAACTTTTTTGCAAGTCTCGCAGTTTATATGATGAATTGAGTTCAAAGCTGAGACGGAACAGGCTTTGTTTGGTTCAAGTAACGCGAAAACGACTGAATAAATGGATAAGTTAAGTTATCTTGAAATTTTTGTAGTTATTTAAAGCTCCCAATAATATAAAAAAAAATATCTCTAATATTTTAAGCACGTATATATGGACAATGGACTCGATTCTGAAGCACAATGTTAAAATTTGACAGCACTAAAACTGTTGCTATCTTTGTCACTCAGTATTATGAAGATAAGGACGAAAGCAATTTTAGCGCTGTCAAATTTTAAATGTGTGCCTTCAGAATCGGGCCCAATGTACCATTTTCATACGATTTCAATGATATTTTAATAAAAGTACTTCATTAATGAAAACTCGAACAAATGAAGACGTTGAATCAGTTCACTTCTATATACATATCATGGATCTAGCATTAATTCTAGATCCATGATACATATAATAAAAGAGTAGAAAAAACAAAATAAAGACGAATTGAAGTAAGCGCATTGAAGTAAAAAAAAGTCACTGTCCGGACATTACATAAGACCAGTAGAGTCCAAAAATATAATTAAAATTTTCTTGTCTGTCTCTATGTACGTGTGTATGCATGTACGGGCTAATCTTGGAAACTACTGAACAGAATTTGACTGCGTTTTCACTGTTTAATAGCTTTGCATTCGGGTCACAATCTGGTATAACTTATATCTCAATAAAATGTCAGGAGCCTGATCTACAAGATGACCTCTCATTTCATATCATTTGTATGACAGTATAGTTCAACGTTACTGGTCGATACAAAAACTTGACAGAGAGTGAGGCTGATGTTTTATAGCTACTTTATAGTTTTATTTATTTATTTTAGCTGTTCTGTTTCGGGTATTTCCATTAGCTCGATACAAAAAGTTCGTTATTCGATAATAAGTGGCCCTGTATTAGATCAGTCATCGTCGACAATGTCAATATCGAAGTTGTTCAGGCCTACGTCTACCTATTTAGGACAGACAATATAGTTGGGTAGGATTAATTTCGATAGGGAAAGCTGACAGAAGAATCCAGTTAAGCTGGGCAGTATTCGGAAAACTGCGTCAAGTCTTCACGTCGCCCATTCGTAATGGAGCGTGGACATAGACGGTGAGCCAGATCCAGAAGTTTCAAGTGCCTCAGCGAGCTATAGGGATATGCTCGGGGTCTCTATGAGGGATATGATTTGTAATGAGGAGATCCAACGAATAACGAAGGTGACCGACATAGCCAAAAGAATTAGTAAGCTGAAGTGGACTGCCTCTTCAGCTTACTAATTCGCCCATTAGGACGGATCAAAGGCGACTAATGGATTGCACCAGAGACGGGCAGAAGCGTTCTCCTGTGTATATTAAAATCATTACTGCGATCACCAATCCGTCTGCCAAGCGGCGTGATTATAGCAAATATCCTAATGGAAAGTCCACCAAAAGAGGCATTCTATTGGTGAGGCTTATGTTCAGCAGTGGACGTATAATAGGCTAATGATGATGATGAATAAATAAACGACGGCATTTGAAGCTTCTTGTTCTTGACATGAACCATTCATGAGACGCGAAGAGCAAAACGGTATGGCACACGTGATCCATCAAACGCAGCTATGAAAAGTCACGGGGATCAGAAACTTTCACTGTCAAATCACAGGAAGTGTCATGAGAAGAAATAAATAGATTTATGAAAATTTGATTCTTTATAATAAATTTACTGTTTTTATTTGCTTTATTTGAAGAATAAATAAAATGATATGAAGACTGATATGATTGCAGTTTATGTCTATAACAAGAGCCAATATATCACAGTGGATCAGTCAAAGTTTACAAGCGGTTACCATCTGAACGCGGCAGGCATGCCTCTGTATGTACTCTGTAGTTACACTAGCTGCCTTCAAACTGAAATACATAGGTAAGTGCTGTTTGCGCTAAATAGGTACCGATCGAAGCGGCTACTGTACCACCAGTCTATAGTGTACATTTTCTTATTTAGTTTGTCTACGAGTATATTTCTAATTTAAATAACACAAGTTACAATTTTGTCAAATTATGGAAATTGAAACATTAAGCCAGATGAACTGTTGGCGTCATTTTCACAGTAATCTTTGCTGGCATTGTCATAAAATTGACAAATTCGATTCGACTGGAGGTACTTATTTCATTCAATGAATCGTTGAGCACATGACATTGAAATTGTATACAAATCCCTTCACCAGTATACACGACCACTTTCCAATAAACACAATGCCCTGTGCTAGACGTGTCGAGTGCACATGACAGGATAATAAGCTCACACCCTCGCTGCTCCGAAATTGGTATTATCACTGTTATTTTTACCAAAATGGAACTGTTATCTCGCGTCCGCCCGGATCTATAAGCGAAAATAAAATGCATTTCGGAAGTTAGAAGATTGGTCTCTAGAAGTACAAAATAACATATTAATTATGCGTTGATATAGCCATTTATGTATTATGTATGTATGATATTGTTATTTTGATTTATTTGAGAAACTGCGTCATCTGTGGGTCCTCTGAACGCTTTAATCGTTACTATACAATTAGGTACCATTTTTTCAAATATCAATAAATTACTATCTATATTATCCAACAAAGTCACGTATAAGAAGGTATTATTTAGCTCAAGGTCCACTAAATCTAATTTGCGTTTAGCAAACGAAATGAAATGATTTTATAAATAGTCTAGCTACGAATAGTACATTTTCTTCTACGAGAATATTCCGATAAGTTTCGATAAAGACTGCGAAGGCGTGGGCTTTGATTTCCTTTCATTTCCTTTTAGGAAACTTAAATAGAACTGAGACTTCCCTGACGACGGGGCACCGAATCAATTATTTGTGTTACTAGAGAAACTTTCCTTCGATTTGTTCTGTATAATAGTCCAACTAGTTTTGTTATATCTTATAATCTGTTTTTTTTTAATAAATATACGTATTGGTTACTTGGTTTAAACAACTTGCTGATTCTACTGTAGTATTTACTCTCCGAAGCTTCTTTGGATTGAGAGGGCATTTGATAAAGTCGATCAGTCATTACTGAGGGTCGAATCCGACGAAGAAAGTTCACAGCAAGTCTTATTTCATGGGTTGCAATCTTCTACCTAATGGATTGCCGCGAGTTTACCATAGACTGGGATTTCGTCATTTTAGTATTTTGAATTCTAGTATTCTCGCCATAATTAAGTAACTCTAGAGGTTATCGGTAATCTATCAAAATAATAGGGTCAATACGAGATATAGCTACAAACAATAAATACATAGCGAAATCAAATTTAATAATATCAAAGTAGATTAATTAGTGCAGGAAATATTTTGCGCCTTCAGAAAAAAGTATTTAACTTGGAAAATGTTACTTTTCAGGAAACCTAATAAATGATTTTTAAAAATGTTGTATTTTTTTTCTTTCTTCAAAACGTTTCATTCTATGTTCCGAAGGAATCAAAACATTAGTTTTGAAGGAACATTAAACCGTTTTCAAGAATATTGAATCATTTATTTGGTCTCCTGAAAAGTAGCATTTTCTAAATTAAAGCCTTATTCACTGGATGCACAAATTTATTGCCTGATCGTGTCAAAGGTTTGTGACAATTGAGCGTTAAAGAAGATTAGTTTCGTATTCATGCTGGACTATTTTCAGATACGCGAGCCGGTGTCTGTTTGAGAATCGTGACAAATGGTTAAACGCGTGCCAATCAAAGCCTTCATAGGCTTTACTTTTAAGTCTTGAAATTGGAACTAAATTAAATTTATAATTTTTAGGGTTCAGTCAGAATCAATAAATACCCTTATTGCGAAGCTTTTTTGGTCGTCGTCTGTCTGGCAGATAACTCGAAAAATACTGGAATGATTAAACTGAAATGTGGAAGATACATGTAAAACTGGACAGTTAAATGGGAAAATTATGTAAATTCCATAATTTATCGAAGTTATAATAACAAAGTCAAAATAAAGATCAAAAGAAAACGTCAACAAAAAATAAAATTATTTTTAACAAAATTAGTCCAAAAGTCATCCCGACTCCTGCCTAAACGGTCCTATAGATACCGGCAGCATTGCCCCGCTGAATGGCGAGGGGCATGTGCTGCGCGAGGGAATAACCGGCGCGCAGATTGCCCGCCGCCTCGTTTCCTCAGCCGTCGCCCCACTTCGCGGACGAAGGTCTTTGCTTCAGAGGTCCAAGTCTCGACAGTAATTGGCACGAAGTCGTACGCCGATTTCAGGTCCGCATATTTCACGTGCTTTAGCTCAGCCGCTGTTTCAGCAGCAGAGCCTGCAGTGCGTTTGGTAATTCCAGTAAACATTTCTTTCACCAAAGAGATAGAGAGAGAGAGAGAACATAAAAATATTGATGGAACCCATATAATATGATGTACGACTTAGACTCTTCTATTCTATTTATTAAGCAACGATATCTTCTGTGAAAGTTTATATTTTTGTAAACAGTTCAAGTTTTCATAATGATTGCAACATTAATAATTAAGTTATAATTTACCACGAATGATTCTCAAATATGTAAGTATAAATTTACAAAGATTCATATTCATTTATTGTTTCATGTAGTTTATAAGATGTTACATAACAATACTGACAGATTACAGTCCGTTCACAAACTGTTAGTTGTAATCTTGTAAATTTAGTAAAACGGTTAGTCATCTATATTTCTAACAACAATATCATGTCAAATAGTAATGATTTAACTATTTGTACCAATATAAACCGACGGGAAGTAGCCAAAGCTTTCACATAAATATGTCATAACCTAAAGTTTAAAAAAGGAGAAGAAGTCACAATTTTGCGTGCAAAGTTTACAAGTGGCTCGTCAGCAAATTATAGTCTAACTCGAGCATTGCCGAGAAGATACAACTTTGTACCGTCTAGCTAAACTTTCCTGGATATAAACTTATGTTTTCCATTAAATTCTGTTTTCGAAAATAATTTACAACTTGTAAATGTATTTCCGTCGTAATAAAATCCAAAATCACTCTCACCATACTCAGTCATATCGGTCATTCCATGATGGATGATTCATTCTACTAATGAAACACAATTACCTTAGCTGGAATAATTGATTTCCATTATCTTCACCATTTCACATATCATCTTCATATTCATTTTTATCATACATTATCGTATAATAGTGGCATGAACATTTAACTGACTCTGCTGTAAATTGTAATGCATCTTCCTAAATTAAGTCAATATTACCCTACTAAATTAAGTCAATATCAAGTTTCTAACAGGATACCCTATAGAGACAAACCTCACTATCACCACGCTGCGCTTTTCCTATACCAATCCTATGTTTTGTATGGGATAGCGCTTTCATCGAGCATAGCAGCAGCAGCGCACGCAATGCCCGGTCAATGGCACGAACTTTTCTTATTAATTTGTTAGTAGTTTAGGCGCGCGCGTCGCTATTCTATGCGTAAAGGTCAAATGCCATAATGCAAATGTGCGCGTTTGTATGCTGCTTAACCCTTAAGTGCAGTTTTGTTTCCTCATGCTACTATTTTGCAACATTTTATTATAGCCTCTAAGAGTATTCCATGACATATACTTATGGGAAACATACATGTTCATAATGAAAATCTTACTATAAATTCCAGAGATTAAAATGTTTTCATAAAATGTCTTGATATTGCCACTAAAATCTTCTCTGTGAGTTCACCCACTAACTTGAATATCACACCGGCACATACGAGCCTAACTAACTGAATAAAGGAGCGCGTCGCACGAAACTCCTGCGATACAAACTTTCGACTTGCGAGATTTGCGAAAACGTCGCGGCTTCCTGCATTAGGCTTGGATTAGACATGCAGATTAGGAAGCGTGCAATATAAAATAGTCAAATAACTCGTATTATATAAAAAAAAAGAGGATATTGCATTGCAATTACAGTTCAGATTTAAAAAAAAACCATACGTGTAAAATTTTCCAATTTTTCGGCTGATTCGGTAATAAATCGCACAAAAATGTTCATTGTGTAAGTATGTGTAAGGATTTTTAAGCAAATCGTATGCACAGTTTTTGTAAAAATCCATTTGTGTTCGTATCTAGAAAAAAAGACTAAACCTTTTAATATAAATATTTACGTTATATTCACAAATACAAAACATATAAAGATGTAAACACAAAATATGCACAATTGGCTACTTTTGGGTTTTAGACATTATACGTTCCAGGCATTATGTGCTTCAGGAATTAAGCTACTTAGGCATTTTGCGTTTTAGACGTCGCCCTCATGAGGGCAAAATTGGATCATGCACTAGAATCCAACAATCTATCGTGAGGCCTAAATCTTCATGTATGTTCCTATCCTTTTCTATGCGACACCTCAGGCACTGAGAGAGTGAATTTAGAAGCACGTCTTCGTTTCAAATTGCTATGTATGTGTTTAGAACAAAATTGATAAAACTTCAAAACTTTTCACTTAGTTTATAACATGAAACGGCAAGTTCTAAACGATAAATTCTAACTCGTAAATTTCCTGCATAAAACTTTTTTTTAAATTTATCTGGTGAATTCACTGATTTGTGTAGAACGACACAGTTCATGAAACTGTCTCTTATTTATAAGCTTGACTTTATGGGCAATATCAATGAAATTGCAAATTAGTGTCGTGAAACGTCTGGTCATAATGTAATATTGAACGACTTTGGAGGACTCAGGAAGTAGGGTAGCTGGCATAAGAGTAAGTGCTTGGCTTACTTGGCGCTTGGCACAGAATGGACAATTTTGCCGCTCATAAAGAAAATTTAAACTGGTTACTATTTCAGAAATGGGAATAAGTACTTTATTATAAAGTCATTATTAATAAGTTGACTTTTTATCTTTCTATTTTTTTTTTTTTATTTTATTTTATTGAGTAAACTTCACAGCATATCAATTACATTACAAGTTAAAATTATAAACATATTAAGCCAATAATGAGGTTCAACTTATTACAAATCAAAAATGTATACAAAAAAAAGGAAATTCGAATAATGATAATTATAGATAATATTAAATTTTGTATGTGAGTAGATATTAAAATAAATTAAATTGAAATTAAATTTATACAAAATGTCTAATTAGTAAATTAAAAATCGACAATTAAAAAATTAAAAATTGAAAATTACAAATGAATAAATTAATAATCGTGTATGAAGTGTAAATTAAATTAATTTAAATTAAATTAAATTAAATTAAATTAAAATGTGTGTGTGTGAAAGTGTGAATGTGTGTGAGTAGGTGTAAGAGAGTGTGTGTGCATGTTGATGGTATTGAACGTATGTGTGGAAATGTAGTATATTAAAATGGTAACACAGAACTCTTTAATCGATACTAAATATTTTTTTAATTATAAATGTGATAAACTGACCACGGCTGAGAAAGAATGTGTCTGCGTCCCCGAACCTAGTGTCGTAAGTCAGTACTATCCTATGTAGTACGGCGTTTTGGGCGTAATTTGTGTGAACGGAGCCGGTGTGGAAGGTGCGAGGGTGTCTGGTGCGAACGGCGTTCGCCCTCAGGCCGACCTGCGTCGTTAAATCTTGACAGTCAAAAACACTGTTTACAGTGTCAAAAAGCAGCTTCAAATCGGAAACTATACGTCTGTCCTCCAAGGACAGTATATGATGGTTTATGAGACTGTTTCTGTAAGCAATGTGTTGTGTTTTAGAACGCCAGTTGAGTCTTCTTATGAATTTTTTTTGAATGGATTCTAATTGCTCCTTATGTGTCACGTAGGCTGGAGACCATATTGGCGAGGCATACTCCATAATGCTCCTGACGTATGCAAAGTACAGAGTCTTCAGAGTACTAGTATTTTTAAAAGGTTTTGCCGCTCTGTAAATAAAGCCAAGCATCTTTCCCGCCCTCTGAGTAATGCTGTCGTAATGATAAGTAAATAAAAATTTATTGTCCAATATAACGCCAAGATCTCTTATCACGTTTACCCTAGGAATGACTGTGCCATTCAGTTTGTAGTTGAAACGTATGATGTTGTGTTTACGACTAAAAGTTATTACTTGACATTTCTTGACATTTAGATCCAAGCAGTTACGAAAGCAGTACCCAGAAAGCCGATTTAGGTCACACTGAAGTCTTTCACAGTCCGTTTCATCACGTATAGCAAGATAAATCTTCTTATCATCAGCATACATTAGGACACCCGAGTTAGCGAAGCACGATTCGATGTCATGTAGGTAAATATTAAAAAGAAGAGGACCCAAAAGCGACCCCTGGGGTACACCTGAAGGAATGAAAGAAAAATTTGATTTGTACGAACCTATTCTTACAGCCTGGGACCGATTACTAAGGTACGACTCAAGCCACCTTAGGAGGTCACCGTGAACTCCGACTGCAGACAATTTTGCTAGTAATACGTCATGATTGATTCTGTCAAAACATTTAGCATAATCAGTGTACACCGCGTCCACCTGAAGGCCCTTGTCCATGTGCTTCGCAACATAATTGGTAAAAACTGCTAAGTTGGTCACCGTAGATCTTCGGCGCATGAAGCCGTGCTGGGTGACAGGTATGTGAGCACCCGCGACAGGGTACAGCTGATCAAATACTATCGACTCGAACACCTTGCCAAATACTGATAATATAGACACCGGTCTATAATTTTCTGCACACTGTTTAGAACCACTCTTATGTACTGGAGTCACATAAGCTTCCTTCCATTTTACAGGAAAAGTGCCCTCTGATATGGAACGCTGGAAAATTTGTGTCAGTGGCATTGAAAGTTCATCCGCACAAGAGGCAACGAAATGAGGCGGTATACCGTCACTGCCCGCTCCCTTGTTTCGGTCTAGTTTTTTAAGATACCTTATAACAATATCGCGCGAAATTTCGACGTTGCCGATTGAGCTGATTGGGTAGTACTGACCAGAGTTGTTATTTGAAGGAGATTGAGGTGGGGCCAGGGAGGAGCTTGCGTATACAGATTTAAAGTACTTTAGGAATATTTCACAGACCTCCTCACCGCCGCATGCCTGGTGTAAGCCATAAGTGATGCGTACTGGTACACCTGCGTCCTTGCGCAATGATTTCGTATAACTCCAAAAATGTTTCGGATTTTTAACAATTGTCTCCTCGCAGCTACTCGTGTACCTATCCCAGCATTCTTTTTGTATTTCTTTTTGACGCTGTCTCAACAATGCAAAGCTGACATAGTCTAATTGGTTCCCGTATTTTTTCCAGCGCCTGTGGAATTTAGTTTTTTCTTTAATTATATTGATAAGCGGTTTGGAATACCATCGTGGATATTTAGACCCTTTTCCTGTGAAATGAGGTACATGTTGCTCGATTATTTGTTTAATTTTAGTGTTAAATAATAAAACTGCATTATCCACTGTACCATCACGGAGCTCCTCAGTCCAGGCTACTGACGAGATATGCTCACCGATAGCAACATAATCAGCCTTTTTAAAATTATACACGAGAGCCTGAGGTTCCCTAAGCAAAGATAATCGTACGTTCGGTAGTTCCAATTCAAGAGCAGGATGATGAGGCATGTCCTCGCGTGTCAATGGGAGAGTACATCGTTTTACGTTCACATAGGTAGTGCTGAAAACTAGCTCAAGATAGTGATTATTGTTGTTTGCTACTGAATTGTATTGATCAAGGCCGGAGAATGACAATGAGTCTAAAAACGATAATTGTGCATCATTTGACACACCATGGGGCAACAAGAACTGCTTGTTTGGTTTAATACGCCACTCGACATCGGGCAAGTTGAAATCTCCCAATACTAGGTAGTCAGCGTTAGGGCTACGTTCGATATGGTCACTTAAATATTGCGCGATATGCTGAAGATACGAATCGTGTGTCGCGGCGGAGACAGAGCCGGTCAAGTAAGCACAAACGATATGTAGGTCGCGGGCAGCGCGCAGCGCGCTCGCTCCAACAACCACGTGTACCATATCGTATGCAGCCGCGGGCGGCAGCGGCAGCGCGCGCGCGCCGAGATCGCGGCGCGTCAGCAGCATGACGCCGCCGCCCACGGCCCGCACGCGCCCTCCGCGCGCCCGCAGTGAGCCTACTACCGGTCGGTCGCGCCTATGCACCTCGTACCGACTGTCACTAACTTCTGTGTCGCTGACACCGTCCAGGAGCCACGTTTCACAAATTGCTACGACGTCGTAATCATGTAATAGTAATCCCTGAGTAAAGGCAATGGTTTTGCCACGAATGCTACGGGAATTTTGTAAATAAACCTTAAGAGCCATTGGACCTTAATAAATTATAGACTATAAGTATAGGGGTTAACTGATAGTGTACGGGTTCGCTAGAGATTCCCGTGACGTTAAAATTAAAATTATGGTCATTTGTAATAAATTTAGAGAGGCGATAACAAACCAAACAATGTGTCACTATTATATAAGAGTGTGTATGTGTTACAAGTGTAGGTGAGATGATTTTGTTGTGTGTGTGTAGTGCTAGTAAGGTGTGAATGCTAAGCGCAGATGACGACTGCATAGGTACGTACATTGAGGTAAAACATAATCGAGACAAATAACACAATAAGCCCTGCAGGACAGATATAACATGCAATGAACTAAATATTGTGATTATGACAATTGGTTGAACTGTGTGTTCAATTGTTCCATACTGTAGATTCGCTTGGCCGGTTGTTTGTCGGATATCCTTATATATATTTTTGCATTCCTTGTCCAGGGGTTGCGAAACCCCGACTCCTGGCATTTATTTCTTGTGGCTTTGAGCAGTGCCTTATTTTCAACTGTCAAGTGTTCATTGACGTAGATGTTTTTCTTGTCACCTGCGATGCTTAGGTCAGTTGTGGTGGCTCCACGTTGTTTTCTAGCAGCACTCAGAATTTGGTCCTTGACGTTTGGCGACTTAAGTTTAACAACTATTGATTTCGGAACGGCAGGAGTTCTTGTTGCTCGAGTAGGAATTCGCGTGATAAACTCGATGTCATCCTTCGCAAGGGGTACATTAAGACATTTAGACAGGTCCAGCATTAGTTCTGTCAAATTTTCAGATTTCCGCTCCGGAATACCAAAAATCTCAAGATTATTTAGCCGCGCGCGTTGTTCCAACTCATTCATATTACGCTTCAACCCGTTCAAGTCCGATATTTTTGATTGCAAAAGTACATTTTCTTTTTCTAACGTAGAAATTTTGTTCTCGAGGTTTGTGACTGATTTGTTTAAGCTATCGTGGCCCGCAGATATAAAAGAAACAGAAGACTCGAGTTCCGGAATCTTGTTAACTTGCTTCATTATAATATCGTAATTATTTGAAATTTCAGTCATCAAGTTAGTTAATTTCTCGATTCTGTTGTCCTGCTGCTGTATGGTAGTGATAAATTCCGATTTAAACTGAAGTATAGTTTGATTTTGTTTCTCGAAGAGTTTATCTATTTTATCTATTGCGAATCCTTTTTAGAACTCCGTACTAAATCTAGGAACCCTTATAGTTTCGCCATTTCTGTCTGACTGTCTGTCGGGTGTTTTACTCGAAAGCTATTAGTACTAGAAAGCTGAAATTTGACATGGTTATACAAATTAATAACGCCTACGAAATTATTTAATAAAATATTTAAAAAGTTTTTGTAAGATATATTAAGCTTAATTTATTTTTAAAGTTTTGTGTGTCCCGCTTTTGACGTATTTAAATTTTTTTTTTAAATCCATAGGATCCAAGCTTATGGGAACTAATTATAAATTTAAGAGTAGTGAGGAACGTTTAATAAAATAAAATAATTCTAATGAAATTATACCATCCAGCACTGTATTTGTAAGTTTATATAAATGACACAGATGGACCGAATAGATACACGTATCGGCTGGTATCACAAAAGTAATTACATAGAACAATACGACCGAACAATCTGTTCCAGCTCGTTCTCTGTGTACCAACAAAGTTCATTAAGCGACGATTAAAAGAGATAAATTGCTGAGTTTAACCTACAAAGTAGGGTGACCCTACTCATAAAGGCCCCAGAATATGTTGTATGTGGGTTATAAGGGACAAATTTATGTAGCCTGGACACAAAAACCGACCGTCGTGTCCAATGCGAGAGATACTTGTGGAAGCATGGAGTTTGACATCGGCACGAATAAGGTTTATTTATTAGGAAAGTTTCTAACTGGGGGTAACAGTAAATCAGCAACATGTCCAGAGAAGGACAACTAATATGAACATGGGAACTGTGAATAGGTCAATATTAATATTCTAGTTTATTAGTTGCCAGCCTTCTGGGCACAACGCCTCAGTGTGACCACCACGACGGATTTTTTTATTTGTAAATTCCTGTTTTTATTTGGTTCTTTTATTATTATAAATGATTGATAATTATAAGTTGTAAGAATTATAGTAAATTCACGTTTATTAGTTGGTATGTTATTATTACAATCTGGATTTACTCCCTCAGTTTTGGATAAAAATAAATTGCCATACACTAGTGACTTATCTAATATCTACTTGATCATTTTATTTGCCTATCTTGTCTGCTTAAGCTATATTCGTTTGAATGCCATCTCGCCTTATATTTTTCTTATAATCTTTACTTGGAATAGAATTTCATTAAGTTTCAGTCGTACTCAATGTGTTTGGAGATTTAATTACCATATGAGTTTTTGTGGAATATCTTTACCTATTGCTATACTTCATACCATGAAGCAAAATAATTTTTCATAGCTCATAGTTTCACCTCAAAAAATTTTCCTTCAGGATTGACACTAATTGGTTATTAAATCAGATAACAGATGATTTTAAAAGTGCATCTGTTAACTAATTTAATAACCAATTAGTGTCAATCATGAAGGAAAACACTTTAAGGTGAAACTATGAGCTACGAAAAATTATTTTGCTTCATGGTATGAGGTGTAGTTATAAATAAATATAGGAGTCAGCGAAATATTTGCATATCATTCCATAAGGTTAGTAAAAAAATGGCCAACGTTGAAATTCAACTTTATTTTTATAGAAAAATTTTCAACATCACCGATGTCAGGACAACTTCCAACAAAATCTTCCTTTTTTGGGTCTCGTCGGATAGAGGGCATCTCATGGACAATATTTATAACTTATGTATTGACGAGAGAAATGTCCTTTAGTTTCATAAACTATTTGATTAAAATAACTTTCTATACTTTCGTGTCAAGAACACATAATATCCCAAACTCAACTAGAAGTTTTATCGCGTTAAGAAGCTTAACATTCCAAATCTTAATTTCTATACATTTCAATAAAAATCTTTTGTGTTTTATTATATCTTATATCAGTTTAAGTTTGTTTTAAGTGAGTTCCTGTTCAAAACTACGTGAATTATATATTATGTTAATGCATTATCTATATCCAAACTTCACTATAAATTACAATGAATAGATTTTTTATTACGTTTGTCTTGTGTGGTGTACCATTTTACGATCATTTGATGCAGCAAAAGTTACACGTACTGTCTTTTATGCTATTTAAATAATATTTTCATGCATCGTTAAGCAGCAGGTATCTTACATGTATTTTTTATTCTGTAAATTCGTATGCTCATTTTGTAAGGTTTTACACTATTTTAAATAAACAGGGAAATTAACAACAGAAACGGAATATTATAAATTAAAAATTGCATATTTGGCAGCGAGCGATAATGCTGTAATGAAGAGAAATTTATTTTAATTACAGGTTGTGACTATTAACATAGCTTATCTGCGACAAAAATTATACTGAAAGAGCAACGTGAAACCAACGTGAAAAATAATACTGTATACTAAGTGCTGTGGATTTTGAGAAAATAAATAAATTATTAAGTATTCTATGCAAGGACACAGGAATATAAAATTGGAGACTACCTGAAAAATGTAGTCAAAAGCCGGTTAGATGTGGAACGTAGAGGTAGAACGATTATAAGAATTAAAACCTTAAACATGTATATGCATATATTTTTTTTACTACAAATGTATATATTTTTGGAGCCGACCTGAAAAAGGTATTCAAAAGCATCTTGATAAGAAACGTAGAAATAGAGCGATTATAGGAGTAAAAATATTAATAAAATTATTAGACACACCAGCTACTTACTGTAATTTGGCACGATTCAAAATTTTTCCAAAATGAAATAATGACTTTATAATATTTAACTTTATTTTAGGTATATTTTATTTACGTTGACCCTGCATTGAAAATAATAAGATGCCTGTGAATTATGTCACATTCTGTATCGCATGCCACATTAATTGGCATTGATGCTGACTCTCTTTTATGATTTTGTTTTTCAAATGGAATATACGAGTCGAATCAATGATTAAACGACTGAATTGGGCAAGCAATTTTGACCTTATGTAAATTTAATGCTAGTTAATATAATGGAAAGTTCATCCATTTGTATGGTAAATTTTTACATTTGACGTCAATTAACTATTTAAAGGATATTTTAATGGTATAATAGCACAAATCTATACAAAACGAACATTTAGTTACAAGTAATTTTTTTTTGTGCTAATTTCAGTGTCTTCATCAATAAATGATCCACGACTTTTGGTTACGTTTCGTCCTCCAAACAAAAATACATAGACAAAGAATCAATGAATGTCTACGTTTGTTTTAAAATATATTTTATTTTTACTTGGAAAGGAAATCTTACAGCATATACATGTATTTTATAAGATAATTTTACTGAATACTAGTGGAGGACAAATACAAGATTTCACATTTAAAAATATAACAACAGCTGATTAAAGAAACAAAATGAAAAGTCATAATTATAAAAAAACAATAGTGCGCATATTAGTACCTATATTGTATCCATTAGAGCAATATAACTTACAATACAATGCATCTCACCGATAAAAGGTATTCATATTAGGTACATTCGACCTAATACACTATTATACTGTTTGTTGCCTGTAAGTATTGTACAGGTTTGTGTGTAATTTCATTCAACAGAAAACATTCCATTTTCTTTCTCTATATAGGGGTGGAATTTCAAACATTATTTTTTTGTGTTTGCCTACGTTATTTCAGTTTTTCAAGTTCCGATAAACGCAGTTCTTTGGGCTGAGCATTGATAGACCAGTCAGTCATTCATTCGACTCATTTCCTTTCATCGAATTCATGGTCGACGTAAGAACAATTAGCCCCGTAACTTATGTTCCCGTTAACTCTGATGCACTTGCTCCTTGCATCTCCTCAATTGCATTTAACTAGTTACAACCATTTGTATCAATTACGGTCAACGTTTAATTTGGGTAAATACCAATTTTATGGGTTTAGAAGATTATTGTGGTTGGTTACAAGGGGCTTTAATAAAGGGTTTTCAACTTTAATAGGTCACTTGTAATGTTGATGCTTTACTATGACGTTTTTATGAAAATGCATTGTTTTAACTCTATTTTGTGTAGCTTAGATACATTAAGTTTCAAACATACATACATAATGCTCATGCCTTAGACCCAGAGGGGTAGGCAGAGACGATGTATCGCCAAAAACAAAACCTAAACCAAAAACCTTTATCAAAACCTTTTAAATATACGATATGTAGTAAAATATTGCATGCTAATCAGATAAACAATCAATTTATGAATCAAACTTGGGACCAGATCAATTACTGTTCGAGACAGATTTCAAGTAGGTAACATAAAAATACAATATCATCGAAAAAAAAACAACAAGAAATGACTAGGCATTATCGAGTGTCCCATCGAGCCTGAATAAATTGCCCTTTAAAACGAGTTCAATATAATAAGTTCCAATGACTGTATACCAATGGGTTTCGCCCACCTCATCAACATATGTACACAAAGGTTAGGAATGCATCGGACTGCACATTACCATATCGATGTATACCGATCTGATGGTATTGTCGCGAGAAACCATCGATGAGTACGACTGATACCGATCACTTAGGAAAAGGTCGCCCGACCCTCTGGAGAGAAACTAAATTACATTTTCTGTTTCACATGAGTTTCTCAGATAATACGAACCGTAAATGTAACTTGAGAAGGACCATTTTATATCTAGAACTTGGTAAAGTTAAAATAGTTGAGCATAGTCTTATTTCATTTCAAATCACTAGTGACTCATTCCATTTCTACTCGCTTTTTATGCAGGTAGTCTCAAGAAATTGAATTCTTGAAGAGAGCAGCTATTCACTGAATTAGATTTAAATATTATACAAATTGCTTGTATGGGTTTAGATAATATTTTAAAGACGAAAACTGATTATGATTTTCGTGCGTCTAAATCCAGTAGAATACAATTGAACAATGCAATTGTCAACTCAACGACTCACGACAATATAAATAATCCCAAATTCAAACTTGAAACTAATAAGATTTTTGCATACAAACACACTTTCTCATTCATAAGTTTCATAATAGATAAACTGGAAAGCAGAACAAAAGAATAACTACCACGTGGGTAAGCCTACACATTTGAAATAAAGACGCCCACGGTCAAACTCACGTCAAATTTTTGTTTAACAAGCGAAGTGGACGAAGAAAACAAATGATTGTTACTGTACTGTGCTGGTGTTTGGTTATAATAACCATAAATTACCCGTGTACATTACCAAGGATTTATTTGCTATTTACGAAACGCAATCTGAACTTTCCATCCACTACTAAAACGTAGCTTTAACAGCAAATTTATGTTTGCGTTAATATGTCGTATGGACATAGTCTGAGAAACATTCTTAGTAATGAGACACGATTCAGGTGGAATCGATCATGACGTGAGCCCATGCTTATTAGAATGCGTTCTTATAAGATGGAAATTAGTGGAGGCGACGAAAATGAGTTTATACGTTAAGTCATTACTCTTTAGGACATGGGAAAACAATCACGGTGCGGTATATAATTGGGAACTGTTTTTCAAATTGTTTCTTTGGATTAGATAGCCATAAACAGAAGTTTAAATTTTTTTAATATAAAGTCATGTGTATTTTGTGGTTAATTTATCAATCAAGCTTTCCAGGATTATACATTAGTGAACCAGGATAATGTTTAAATCTCCTATGTATACGAGTAGGTACCTAATTAGACGGATCATCCTTGTATAAATCTATCTTGTATTTACGAACCATGAACACAAATAAGTAACAAGAAAATTAGAACTAATTAATTACTTCTTTACGTTCATTTGGACTTTTGAACTAATTATTACACCTTATTTATTATTTACCTGAATTCCTACACTTTTCCGTAAAATCAATAGATAAGCTAGTAAAATAATTTTAAAACATAATGTAGTGTTTACAACTTCACTAGACCTATTGTATGCATAAAAGGTAATTGGAATTTTGAGCAATAGTAAGTAAATCACGTAAATATGAATCATAAATAACTTACATAAGTAAAATGTCTTGAATGTTTTTTTTATACCGAAGCCACTCCTTTCATTTGCTGTTAAAGAAAACGAAGTACCAGGCGATCATATCCACAGTAGTGCATCATATGATATCAGAGTTCTGACAGCGATGAGAATCCAAAGTGTGACTCAATCACTTACAACAGACAACGAACACCCGTCTGTAATTCCAGAGGCTGATATACAGCGTGCTGTAAATTGATGATAATCGAGACGGAATTTTCGAATCGTTTCCAAACATTCCAGATGATTGTTAGTTACTAGTGTGACTGCTAACAATATAGATGAAATGCAAAGCTGCAATAATTAGACCAAATGCGAGTCGGGCTTGCGCATGGATGGTTCCGTACCATGCCAACCAAGAAAGCTGTAGGTACCTATTTTGTATTTGTTGTTTGAGTATTAATAGTATAGAGTAAAGTCGTGTCTTTAAGTAAGTATTCCCGTTTTTAAGACACAACCATTAAACAATTGTTAAAAAATCGCTACTTTTTCGGTATCTAAATTCAACAAAAATGTTAGAAAAAAAAGCCTGTCTTATTCACATAAACGATCTCTAAACAAACTGACGAACAAAAAGAGTTGGCTTAGTTATCTAAGCTCTAGTAATAAAGGCTCCGTTGGACTCTTTAGGTACGGAGTCCTAACTGGATTACGGTTCAAAGTCAGTGGTAGTCATTTCATAATATCGCTTGCCTGGAATAACATCTTTTTGGTTAAATTATTCGAAATAAACTATACCACAAAGGAATCAGAACTCTATGGTAACAATTCCAAGATACACTCTATTTACATAACTAGTAAAGATACATTTCAGTTCCATTTTCAAGTGCAGAAACGCCCACGTAAGGATCATTTAGTAGTTTTAGTATTCAGCCCACATCATACTGCGAAACTCAAGGAACTGGCTAACAACAGGAGCTAATGTTAGCCAATAATCGTTATCGTTTAGATACACTGTAAATGCCTTAACAGAGCCTTGCCAATTGCTAGTAGGCACATAACGGTTAATTGCTATGTGTCCTGTTTAGGAGGACAGTTAGTATTGATTTAGGTAAGTAGCTGAAATACATTAAAATTAGGAGAGTGCTTTGTTTGTATTCATACGAGCTATATGCTAAATTAAAACTCATAAGACAACTTTTATTCTGTCCTTTAACTTGTATTTATTTTTGGTTCTGCACTCATATATGGATCTTTGTTTCTATTCACAGTAAAAGAATAATTAAATATGAGGTAGGTGTATTTTGTTTCTAATCTAATCTCGTTTTAATTGTTATTCTTGATATACATACCCACCTACAAACTTATTAAATCATAAAAAGTAAAATACAAATAAAAAATCTTTTTAATAATTTATTTTGTGCTTTTTAATTACAATAATAGTAGTAATTACAAAATTGAGTTTACTGTATTATAGTGTCACTAGAACCAAAGATGGTGCACAATTTCAGCTCATACGGTTGGGGGAAATGGTTTAAAATTCAGTTTCAGACCCAAACATACAAACAGATAAAGCTTGCAATATTATTCGCATATTTTTTTACTGATACAGGTTTACAGTATAACATAAAGAATATTCTAATTAAAATCAGAACCAATCCTACTAATATTATAAATGCAAAAGCTTGGATATTTGGATGTTTGGATATTTAGATATTTGTCACGCTTCAACCACTGGACAGATAGATCGTGATAAAGCTTGGCACACAATAGGTCCTGGAATAGGACACAGGATAGTTTTTATCCCGAAAAAATATCCCATTCCTACGGGAAATACATAATAATTTGTGATGTTAAGTTGTCCACGCGGACGAAATCGCGGGCAACAGCTAGTATCTAAGCGTAAAGGAAGTATCTGTTTTATATTTATGTCATATTTTAGGAAACCGTTAGAACCACAAAATGCAAACTTGTGTCACTGAATTTCAACATAAAAAAACTTTATGCTTCCTTTATAAAATGGGACGCATCAAATTAAATTCAAATTAGTCTGTATCATGCTTCCCATCGCATAATATCGTTACGCTTTTGAATAATTTATGTAAAAGAATAAATGTGGTGTGGACTCCACCTTATTATAACGGAGGCATGGGCTGATACAGTTACGCCCATAGAGAAAGACAATAAGGGAATAGTTTACTGAACAATGGTAATTATTATTTTAATATATGACTCTTGAATATTTGATTAGAAAATAAATTTTGTCCTGTAAATCGCTGCCGCACTAAAACTAAGTCTCCAAAATATATCATATTTCTATCACTAATCCTTCACAGATTATTGATAAAGTCACTCCGTCCCGCGCATGACTTTACTCTTCTATCTCAATTTTTTTGACGGTTTAAATTAGAACCACTACTGACTTCCTCCTGTCGCGTCGTTCTCTGTTTTCCTCTACTTCACGTACCCGTAAGTAAATTAGTTTTCAAGTTCTCTATCTACATAAAAATGCGCGAAATTAAAATATTATCGTAGACTGAATTTTTCATAATATGGCCATTTCAGTTATTCATATATAGGTATAAGCACTAAACTCATACAGTAATTTCTAGCTCTAAGCACTAAGCTCGTTTAATAATCTGTAATTGGTGAAGTAGGTGAAAAAAGTGAAGGAACTTATTTTCAAGCCGAGTCACAGATTAGACGTTAGGTTAGATGATCACAGATTAAAACAACTTATTGACTACTATGTTTGACCGCGGTTTGCTTTGATATTTTTAAAAACCTACTTAGTATCGTCAATTTTAGGTAGCCTAGATTGTGAATTAGAATAGGGTCACCCTCAATCGTCCAGTGTGTGTCGTCAAGACGACTAAGGGATTGCTCCAGGGACGGGCAGCAGCGTTCTCCTGAGTATATTAAGATGATTACTGCGATCACCAATCTGCAAGCGTGCTGATTATGGCAAATCCCCAATGGACAGCCCACCGCAAGAGGCATTCCGTTGGGGAGGATTATATTCACCAGTGGACGTATTTCGGCTGCTGATTATATTTAAATTTTAATTAATGTCAACGTTAGACCTCATCCTTAGAACAACACAGTCGCTGGTCGATCCTCGTCGCATCAATAATGTACCTTATATGCCATACGTAACATAACACCTTCAACACATTTTATCAAATACATAACCAACATAAGGTTTCGGAGAAGTGCCCGAATGACAGGTCTATATTTTGGGTGTCAGTATCATGGAGAGTGACACCGTGACACGACACGTCACTTGATTTTTAGGTGAAAAAATATCGATTACGTCGGAAGTAAAGTTAAGTGACGTGGAAACTGTCTTTTCGCGGGAAACCGAAATCCATTACGGTGTAGAGTGACGCGATTTGACATAATGACAACATGCAATGTCCCTTTCAGATGAGTAAATGTTTATATTTTTAGAGTATTCTATTAGAAACAACTAAAGAAAAAGAAAAAAACAAAAACGTTTTATAAAATTTTGGATTTTAAGAGATGCGTCAAACGGATGCTTCTATCACCAAATATTATTATTATTAAGTGGTATGTTGCTCATACAGTGTCTAAATGAAAATGAAGAAACGGCGCAACAAACTTCACGCAACACATCTTTTAAAATCAAGTTTGCATACAATTATACATATAAAGATTGTTCGAAGCTGAATCAACATTAGTACCAGGCATCTTTGTTATTCAAATAATTGTTTATTTTATAAATAGGCTTTCTTACAACTTTGTTCTTTTAACGTGAATCTTAAACTATCTGTCTGTCATATAAGATTTCCTCTGTTAAATGTTAATATATTTCCAAGAATGTCTTATATAACAAATACATATATCTCCAATAACAGTTTCTTTGAACTAAATAAGTAGGTAATCTATAGATTGGCAAAGAGATGCTGTCGCCGTCTATAAGTTTAACTTATTGTACCTGTACTAATTTTTGATAGTAACAATAACAATAAACGTCCACTGCTGGATATAGGCCTTCCTCGATGAACGTCACCACAACCGGTCCTCCGCCTTCCGCATCCTGCTGCTTCCGGCCTCCTTCTATCCTAGCATGTTTAAGAAAAAAAAATTTTCGAAGCCGGTTCCCTTTTGACATGTTTGTTGATTCGTATTCCTCCAGAGATCCCGTACCTACGTGACAATAGATATTGCGTCTAAATAAATTGTTCAGCGGTTTTCGAGTTATAAATAGACATACTTTTTGTGGCTTGTGACACCGGTTATTACGGCAACGGTTCCCAATTTTAAAAATCTGTATCTTTTATAAAATACAGATTTTTAGAATAGGTTACCTGTTTTAGTTACCTGGTTATCCAGGGATCGGAATTAGGTAGTGTCATATATGTACTAGAGACGAAATGTATATTTTATTTATACTTTATTGTACACAAATATAAGTAAATTGGTGTTGTTTTAGTTCTTTTATTATTATTATTTTTAACATAGTAAATTAATTAAAATAAATTTATATTTAAACATAAAAAATACAAGTCACACAACTTATTTAAACATACTTATTTAAACTTACTTACTCTGTTTATGTTAATATGGATAATCCGAGATTATTTAAAAAAAAAATCATTATTTGTCATTCGTTTATGTATAAACTCATATAGTAATATAAATATGGATATTCCACATCTCTCATTTATTTATCTAAAAATTCTTCTTCAGCCTCCAGCCTACCTGTAAAATAAAATACAAATTATATGAAATTATTACTTGCGAAGGAAAGTTGCTTTGCGACATTGGATTACGTAGAGTGGCGATACATCGTCTCTGCCTACCCCTCTGGGACCAAGGCGCGAGCAATATTATTAAATTATCTTTTGTTATACTTCTTGATTATTACTATGATTCTAATTAAACAGTGAATAAAATCCCGTGTAAAGGAATGTCCATATAAATCTTCCGTGCCATATTTGCGTCGCAAGTCATAGGTAAATGACACCACGTAATTAAAATCTCTGGTTATAACTAAACGTTGATTTTATTAAAATATTATTTATGTTACTTACTAAGTAAGTACAAATTTGTCCATTTTAATTTATGTTTTAATTTGTACTCATTTTTAAGCAAGGACGAAGTATTTTATACCTTGGGGAATTATAAAGGTTATAAAATACTGTTTACGAGCTTGGGTTTTATTTCTGAAGGCTTATCTTTATGAATATTGCCTTCATTATTTACAAAATATTACGGCGCCTAGTTTGTTATTTTTGGTAATGTTTTAACTTAAATAAATAATAATTGTAAATACTGCGTCTTTACTTAAACCAAGTAATATTGTAATGTAAGAATTTTATTATTATCTTAACTTATATCTACATTAAATAAAAATATGCAACTATACAACGGAGGAGGGGCAGCTCAAACAGTATTCTGGAGACTGCCGGCGAGAATGGACGTGGACAGTGCTATTATGCAGCACTGGATTCGCGTCCATCTCGCCAAAGATATAAAAAATTGATTTTTAGTGTTCTAAGTTTATTAAGTTATTAACATAGTTATAAGGTATCATTGTTAGTAATATCATTGTTAATAATTGGGCAACGCCTGAATTAATTAATTTTACTATTTATTTTAATACTAATTACAAAATAATTGATTGGCAATGGCTCTACAGATAAAAGATCTGTAAGAAATAGGTTTTATGTATTTTCAGATTTTGTTAAACAATTTCTTTTGCCTTCTTATTGGTTACTGCAACTGTCAGATAATCTGATTTGTTTTATTCATTCATTTTAAAGTGATATTATGCCGCGTGGTGTTGGATCCCGGCTTAGAATAGGGCCACCCCCAGTTTTCCCGTGGGTGTTATCAAGGTAACTAATGGATTGTATCAGGGACAGTAGCAGTCTCCTGTGTATATTGAAATCATTACTGCGATCACCAATCCTCCGGCCAAATGGGGTGGTGATTATGGCAAATCCCTCAATGGACATCCCAACAAAAGTGGCGTTCCATTGGGGAGGATTATTTTCAGCAGTAGACATATGTCGGCTGCTGTTATGAAGTGATAAAATGACGATGAACACTAGTAACATCTTTCACAACGTTAGCCTGACAAAACTTCCGTGTTTTTCATCGTCATATCAGGAGTTCTGAGACAGTTTGACATAGACAACACATTTTGCGTGCACGTGGCCACATTTCATCAAGGAACATTTTTACGATGTTTGTTTCGAGTTTTGCCACTAAACTTCTACCCGGCTTGATTAAAACAAGGAAAATAATAAACATGTTTGTTTATGCCTTTTCCCTCATACGCGGAAAATGTGGAAAACAAAAATATTTCTTCTGTGAACACATAAAACTGTACTATTTCGTTGTCCGAGGCATTCCTTTTTTTGTTATATGACGTTAAACAAAACTTGATTCATTAGAACAAGCTGACCTATTCGTTGGACGTCGAATATTCATTGAGTAACAAATGGATATCCGATAAATGGGGATCATAAAAAGCTATCACCTGTCCGCTTTCCTTGTAGAGGCGGCGCTTTCTGTGGGTTGTAATTAATAAAAAATAAAAAGTCGACAAAGGTATTTATCAAACATGCTTAGTGGGTTCCGTCCATAATTTTTGTCTGCTACATATTTTATAAACATCACACCAAACCAGATAATACTCGTAATACTATACGTAGTACCTATATGTAAAGAAGCGACACTCACCCCCGCCAGAATAACGTCGCCCGCAAAATAGAGCACTGCTGGCAGTATACACCGTGCTCACGCCCGCACCGCCCGCCAATACAAAGTTACTACACCAGCGCGCTATCGACCGGCGGCGCCTAGAGATCGACACTAACATAAATTAGAAAGAGAAGCATTTATGTTGTTGCCGTATAACGTTGTCCCTCTTTCGATCGACTATGCTCGAGCATTGGGTACAGCAAACAAACGTGTCCGGAGTAACTGGTGTGCTACAGGCGTAGTAGTAGATAACTTAATTTGTTTGCTTGTATGAAGTGACCCCCAGCACTTCATATAAGCAAACAAATTAAGTTACCTATGACCAAAACGCCGACGTACATTGTGCATACAAACTTTCCGCCTTAACCACACCGCCCGCCCCACCCCACCCCGTACCGCAAAGTCAAATGCTATAAAACTTTGTAATTTGTAAACTATGTCTTTTAGAATTTAAAGCCTTATACATTTTTTAAATTACATAGATTAGTCCGCTTTATGAGGGTTCTACTTAATGCAGTTAGTAAGTTACACTAATTCCTCTAAGATTTGCTCCATTGTTTATTTCTTGACGTAACCCTAATAACAGGCTAGTGACGGCCTTAAAACGCATTTAATTCTTGATAAGGGTAACAAATTGTATAAAGATAGCACAAATGTCGGAGACAGCGAGATCGTAAGTGCATTGCCGTGATAAGTCATGTGTAAGTGAGTAAGAATAGAGTGGACATACAGAAAAATAATCATATTTTGTCTTATTATTCAAACCTGATATTTATTTGATACTGTTGGGTTGGGTAGAACTTGCAATAGAAAATAATATATGCATAATATTAATTATTAATGCTATGAAAACCTTAGCATGATACTTTATTTCTATGCAGATGAATTTAAACCAGAAATAGCCAGGAACGTTGCACTCTGTCATTTAAATTACTATTTTCTGTACACAAAGAAATCATCATGCTTAGTTTCAACATAGGTTTAACTCAAATAATTCTGGATTGATGGAGTTGAAATTTAAAAAATGTGAGTAAAGTGGACCGGCAATGATGGAAAAATTATGGAAATTCCCAATGAAATGGGCCCGACTTGTCGCGACCGTAGGGGCGGATCTCCCGCTGCTGATGGCGCAGAAGTGGCGGGAGGTCTTGGGAGGCGGGCCCCTCCGGTGGCAAGACTGGCGGGCTGCGGAGGGCGGATCTCTCGCTGTCGGCTGTGTCTAGCCATCATGGCTGGCGGTGAGAGATTCTGGAAGGGGTGGACTCCCTCTGCGAGAAGCTCTTATCGCAGGGGGAGGCGGCGAAGTGGATGAGCTCCCAGGTCTACCCAATCCGCCGCAGGAGAGTCGGGCGCGGACGGCATGAGGTTCGCTGAAAGCGCCTGAGTGCCCTGTGGACTGGGGCGATGAATACAGCCACGGTATCCCCTGCCTGTACAAGGCGACTAAAAGGGATCATCGGGGACGCGGGTGCACGGAGCGGGGGCTCCGTGCACCCATCCACGCGTCGAGGGTGCGGGGGAGGCACTAAGTCTCCATCCGAGACGGGCAGCCGAGCGCGAGCGGCGGGGCGCACGGAGGAGGGACACCTGGATAAAACCCAATGGGATCCCCCGGGTTCCATCCTTCGTCTGTGCGTCGAAGACGGCCACCGCGGGTTTTTAGTCGGTGCAAACCCGACATAACCTGCTCGTCCCCCCGAGGCGAGTGGGTATGCGTTAGGCATTTCCCCGCGAGAACAAAAAAAGGACGTTATCGGTGCCTCCTCAGTAACAGAAACAGACTAGACAAGTTATTCAAAAACCAGTGTTACAAGTGACAATTCAAAGACTGAAATATACCAGTTCAGATATAGGCATACCAGCAAATTGCTGCTCGCCTATTATCCCAATAATAATAATAATAAAATAATTGAATTTTCAATAAATATCGAAAATTTGTAAACGTGCCATGTTTTGGCTTAGTTATGTATGACATTTACATTTACATTACACACATATATTTACGAGTAGATATTTAATATTAACTTAATGAAAATGTATACAACTATATCTCGCTGATCGCCAGGCTAAGCCTTTGTGCGAGGTACGCGCCAGCCCTGGGGTCTCCGGAGGCGAGGACCAGTCGCTTCGAAATATCACTAATAATTTTTTTTGTGTCGGACGACCATGGACCCATTGTCTATACGAGTATATATTCTTTATTGCACAATTTTAAAACTAAATACAGTTACAATTTTGTCTCCAAAAAATTCGTTATGAAATGTCTTTGGTTTTTAAACGAATAAATCAAGTTATGGCTTTGCCGTCTTTTTATTTTTACCTAGTAGATCTTCTGAGGCGTTTGATAACGCTGCGCTGGATATTAGAATATCCACATTATACTTTCTTTTGGCCTTCACGACCACTTCTCAATACTGTATCGGTGATGTTTGTAATCTTAAAATGTCAAAGGTATTTAATTTGAATATCATCTCTTATCTTATTCCCATACTTTGAATTTATCGATGAAATATATATTCAGAGATAAAATACAATGAAATAAAGGACGAGTACTATAATAAAATTGTATCCTTTGAATCTTTTAAGATAAAGGATATGTGACACAATAAATGATCGTTGATAAGTAAATGTTCAATATATGCCTACATATTTATTATCAGTAAACATATATCAGCAAGATTATCAATTACCAATTACTTATAAGTTGAATTTGTACATCTCGTTTGAATTAGAACGTAAACAAATAAGTCATTACTTATATTTTGAGTGATGATTTCTAGGTATAAAATCGATGATTATAGATCACGGCACGCGCAAGGTGGGTCACCCTGCCGCCAGAACCGACGACCTGAGGAAGGTGGCCGGAAGCGGCTGGATGTGGAGGGCAGAGGAGCGGGTGTGGTGGCGTACATTGGGCAAGCCGTTCATAATTGTAGTCTGGAGTCGTCCACTGCTGAACATAGGCCTTCCCCAATAACTACAACACCCGGTCCTCCGTTCTCCGCATCCAGCCGCTTGCGGTTACCTTTTTCAGGTCGTCGGTCCTTCTGGCGGCGCGGCGTCCCACCCTGCGCGTGCTGATCCGCGGTCTCAACCCAGTCTCTGCCACTTGCTAACCCTTTCGACTATATGTCAGTTACCTTCGTTCTTCGTTGAATCTCCAGAATACGAATCATATCCTTCAAAGAAACCCCGAGCATAGGCGTCTCCATAGCTCGCTGAGCGACTTGAAACAGAGTTAGTTGCCATATCTTTAATCGTCGGATTAGACTGACTAACCATTGCAAGTTGACTTCACCCCTTCGTTGCGATAAAGCTCGTTATTTTATCTCAGACCTGCCAGACAACAATACGTTTTGTATTAGATACGTGGTAGGCCATAAGTTGCACTAGTAATAGCCATTTGCTGTAATACTAATGCCCCTTTGTGAAGTCCGGGTGTGTCACGATTACTATCACTCCGACCATCTCATACAGCCGCTCAATCTCTACATATTGATAAATTGCTGTTATAAACTGGTATACGAGTCATCGATGTTTAATATTTTCTTCTCTACGACTGTTGACATTCATAACAGCAATTTGTACTTGCTTTAACAAAGTCAGGACCAAGAGGTCAAGTTCATAATAAAGCAGCTACAAATTCTCTGCCTACTTCTCTGGAACCAATGCGTGAGCATAATGTATGCAATATCAACAAACGCACTTGCAGGTATCTTTGAATTTCAATAATCATTGACTTACGTTCTCACGGTAGATACTTTTCAAACACCCAACCTGAGATATTTTAATGTTATTAGATAAAACAAATTTATTTCTTGTTTAATCAAAACAAATTCAGGAGAGTCGTAGAAAAATATGAGTGGAAACAAACTAATACAATATAAAAAATTAATAAAGCTAATATAAAATGATGTATGTTAATAATATACGAAATATTGCTCTTTTATACATGCTTCGGATAAGATAGTAATTTCATATGGCCATAAACACGTTGTTTTCAAATACTGGCCCATTTTATTGTCATATGTCACGACATGGGGCCGTAAAAGCCGTTAATACCATAAATTCTCGGGAATGTTAGTCAAAAATGATTTGCATATCAACTACACTTGTCGCTTTTAACTCGAAAGTCGCGTGTAAACGGACCATCTCATTCCGGCTTATTTAAGTTATTGATGGCTATGCTTCCCGTATCTGTTCACGAAAATCGTGAAGTTATTTCTTAATTTGTTGGAATATAGCGAACTGTTGGCACAGTTTGTTTTGAAATGACCTATGTATGTAATTTTTTTTTGGAGCATTATTTTTCCGATCTCTTGAGTGTCGGTTTTAAAATCCTTCCTCGTTGGCTCAGTGATTTGGTCGTTGGACTCAAGTTGGACTGAAGAGGTCGTGAATTCGATTCCCACTAGAAACATACAACTTTGTATAAATTGATCCCATCTGGATGTTATATTCACGAATTGTCTTGTCCTTTTAAATTGCCATAGTACCTATAAGAGAATATTTTAGTTTGGGATAAATCAATGTATAAGTTTATGAAATATTTATTATTATGATTACTTGAGTAGCTATAGTACGTTACTAATTCATATAAGTTAAGTTTTTAGCTTTGAAAGCTACTTTACCGAGTAATAACCCTTGAGCAAACTTGACTTTATTCAACTTTACGTGCATATTTATACGAATTTAATGCGTATTTAAAAGCAATGAAGTTGACTTTTACAATTTGCGCTGCGGTCGGTCCCCTATGTCGGGAGTTAATGAGCATTAGGTACCTGTCTACAGTGTTGTACACGTTTCTACCATGAAGGACGAACGAAGTCTCGTGTCACCAGAAGGACATTGGATATGCCTTGGTACAGAATGGAGACAATATTGTCACAATAAGGTTATACTACTGTTTTTTTGACATGTACATCTAGGCGGTCTTATAGCTAAATTCGATATATTTTAGACTTTTTTTATTTATTTAACAATTTATTGCACTCACAAGAAAAAACATACAAAACAGTAAAAGTAAGTCAAAAAGCCATGTACAAATGCTTATCTCTGTAAGAGATTTCTGCCAGCCTACCAGCGACAGACAAAACTTGGTGAACGGGCAGACATGTGTGTACATACATATTTTATTTTATTTAATTAACAAAGATTCTGCTACCGTGTATTTTGTTTATACCTATCTACTACATAGGATGAAGTCCCTCTCCCAGGCCTGTTAGTCCGGTGTGGAGCGGAGATAGCGGAATCAAATCGTGTAATTCCTCAATTTCCATTTCCAAATCGTGCATTCCATTACCTCCTTATAGGTACATTAAATTTTAAAACACTTCATCATCATCATCATCATCAGGCACAGGAGGTGCTTAAAACTGAAGCGTGGTCAGTATGCCTCAAATTGTTATGCTCCCTCGTATAAAGTTTATTTTAGCTGTATACTGTTCGCAATTTTGTTCACGTTTGTAAATGTGATTTTTGAGTAATTAGAGACTGCGCTGCCTTTGATTTATGTGCTTAAACGTACCCTTTTTATTATGAAAAAGACATAATTTACCAGACTGCCTAACTGACGCTAGCAGGCGAAATATGCAACCATAAGCTGTAAAATAGTTCCATAGTGGGGTATATCGGTGTTAATGCACCTAACACCGATATACAGCCCCTTTGGACCTATGAAGATGTAAAATAGCTTCATATTCACCAGTGTGCTAAGTTGACTGGTGTCTGGTCTGTCAAAAGAAACCATTATCAGGTATGGCATACGCACCAAAGATTATGTAGAGTAAGTTTTGTTTTATCGAGAATTTTCAATCAATAAATATCAACTGTCAACTTGTATCTAGTTTTATGTCAGGAAAATCGAACAACGACCTTAGACGTTTATGTGGTAGGGACTAACTGAAATTTTGAATACCTTGTAAACGATTTTGATCATTTTAATAAAAATTAAAAAAAAGTTATACTCTATTTTTCTCCACAAATAGGATAACAAATCCCATATTAGCGGGTTAATAATATCGGTTATTTATAATTGGGTAATTATATACTCCATTTTATCAAAACTAGAATAGATATGGGTTTGAACAACCGATTATTGCCCAAACTACACCTATCCACAACAGTCATATATTCTTACAAATATATAATAATCAAAACATTATTAAAATGAATTACATGTATCCGAATCAAGCTTGCATGTTGCAAAATTATTAGAACCGATCGGAGTTTAAACCACCTACGCGATGGATTCGCAACGCGGCCCACACAGGAAATATAAATCGCAAATCAAACACACTAACGAACGTAGTTCAAACACGAAAATCGAGTCATGCCAATAAAAAGTATGAAACAATGGAGGAGCCCTCTATCATACTTCAATTTGTCAAAATGTGCCAGTACAGGCACTGTTTGCGCTTCCTGTAACGTTGTGAATTTCATTTTGCACCCTGAAGGTAAAAGTTTAATAGCAGCACTGCCGCTACTTCCTGCTCTCTATACTGAATAGAGTCCGCACTTCTTTTGTATGGATATCTATTATGCTAATTATGAAGGAACTATTAATAAAGTATTGAGTTTATTTATTAGCGTTTACCTACTCATGTGCCGTTGCTATGGAAATCACACGAAACTTTATGGTTTTTGAACTTTACTAGGTAACGTTTTCAAATGTAAGATGGTAAGGTAATACGAGTAAAGTAAAGGTAAGCCGAAAGATATTTTGCGTCTCGAAAACCAAATAACAATAGATGGTATTCCGAAGATAACCGCAAAGTTATTATGGTAATACAAATAGATTTTTGCACTAGTGTCCTCACGTACATATTAGACGTAAATAGCCATTGTTTTCGTATGACAATTTATTTGTAATAGAAATAAAATATAATTCGACAAAAAAAAGGGAACCGTACCCGCAGGCTTTCGGTAGCAATTGATACGCAAAGTATTGATAGTGTTGTCTGAAAATCGATAGACTATCTATAGTACTGCAGTACTGTAGCAAGGTTAAAATAAACCTACGAGAAAACTGTGGTTGGTGTATGAAGGCTAATGCTGTTTCGGTTTTGCCCCAGCAGCGAGTGTGGCCACCATCGACAATCGGTTCTTTAGTATAATTTAATGTGTAAAGTACAACAGTAGACATTACCATGCTGTTACTACTGATAGTTGCCCAATATTTCAAGACATTAAGTAAGTAAATACAATTTCACATATTTTATTTCAATTATAAAAAAATAATTTAAATCATTGACAATGTAGACAACTATAATACAAATGTCACCTTCGACATAGATCACTTTCTCCAGAAAAGAGGAAATCTATATGCTTGGTTATAGATGCCTGTATATTGTTGAGACAAGGTAATATTAAATAGATATATATGTAAGTATTTGTTTATGTAAATGATATGTATCTTAATACTTCTCTATTTTAATTTCTGTAACGTTATTTGCATATGCCAACTGGTAGAGAATGCCTTCGGCATTAAGTTCGCCTTTGTACATATTTGTGTGCATCCTACTAATATTATAAAGCGAAAGTTTGGATATTTGGATGTTTGTTACTCAATCACGCTTCAACCACTGGATGGATTGTGATAAAACTTGGGACACATATTCTAGAATAGGATATAGGATAGTTTTTGTCCCAAACAAACATCTCATTCCTACGGTAAATACTTAATTATTTGTAATGTTAAGTTGTCCACGCGGACGAAGTCGCGGGCAACAGCTAGTAAAGAATAAATAAATAAATATTTGAAACTTTGCTTGAGGTAAACATACAAAACTTCCGTACCGAACCCATTTAAAAGAAATCACTTTTAGAATTGTGTTTTTTTGTTAAATCAAAGAAAAACAAGGCGAGACTAGTTGATAAGAAACCTACTTTTCTCTTTCTTTCACAAGCAATCGATATGCATCGACATCGATTTTCCGTCTGCACTAAAATGTGTATAGTTCTATCGATTGGGATGACATTCACTAAAGCCGATACGTCCATTCATCCTTTGTTTTCGTACATTCAAATGTTCATTCAACTGAATAACGCGACGAGATAATGCAGTTCTGTTTTATAAATGTCATTGTTGGTTTTTCATTTACGCTTTTGGTGGATTAGCAATACTTTGAAATCTAAATATTATTGGGAACAGAAACAAAGGAAAATTTTGATTTTGTTATTTATTTTTTAGCTATTCTTAATCGGTCCGTTAATGTCGAGGATCGTGACTAAGACTGAACTTCTATATTAGTTGATTCCATTTGCTAGCGACTGTGATCTTCTGCCACGTTTATAGGTATAGATAGATGGTACATTTCTCTAAATCGCTTACATTTCATTGTATGTGTTTTATTGTTCTGTGTTAGTTCTATCAATATGCTACTCATCAATGTGTGCATACTCGTATGTACATTAAGATACTGACATTCGGATGGGTTCGGATTGAATCCCCGAGTCCCGCTCTCACCCCTCGTGAAAAGTAGCGGGGCGTGCCATCATGAATTGTAAGATCTATAGCTATTGATGTTTATTTATAAATATACAGCATATAAAAATTTCGTACAAGGGCACAAATTGTACTGAACAATTTCAGCAATGCCGAATATATGAAGGTCCATTAAATACACGTACAGTGAGGGGCGGAGCTAAGGACCGTCGTCGGAGGAATATGTCAGCTGTCAAAATCCTGTTGCACAGCACTGCAATGGAACTTTGACATTAGGTATTCTAGTTTAAGGTTTCCTCCGAATTGGAGAGAACGTTAAACCATAACCGGGAACTCTGTACCTATTAAATGAAAGGATAATGCGTCTGCAGATACGTAAAAAGGACATATCTTCTTCAGTTGCTCCAGAATTGAGCGTTCAGCGTTCTCCTGTGTATCGTAAGATCATTACTACCATCACCAATCCGCCTGCGAAGCGTGGTGATTATGACAAATCCCCCAGTGGACAGCCCATCAAAAAGAGCACTCTTTTGAGGAGGCTTATGTTCAGCAGTGGCCGTATTTCGGCTGATGATGATCTTTGCCTATTCGTCACTTACCTTATGTTCAAGTGTAAACATAACAATTTTTTTATCTCTGATAAGTATATCATCATGAAAGACTGTAAACACGAAAAACAACTATCCAATGAGGTAGTGAACAAATATGCTGATTAGCTAAGTTGAAGTCAACGTACTTGGGTACCTATTGACATAGAGGTGTCAAGTATTCATAAGTAAGTAACGTATCTAGCCGTTTGTTCCAAGCTTAGAATACGGCCACTCGCCATATTTTGTATCGGTAAGGTGACTAAAAGATTGCACCAGGGAATGACAACATCTTTACCCAAAAAGGGTGTTTTATTCTACCCGTAAAACTGTACTAAAATAAAATAAATCACATCGCTCCCCGCGATGTATTGGAAGCTCCAATAAACCCGACGTCGCAATTAGTCCACACAATACGCCGATCGTACATCTGCATATTTATTGGAAACGTTTTGTGTTGAACGGAAAAAAATCCGCTGAAATTTCAGATGAGCTGAAAAAACTAAAAACTTACCACTTACCACTTCTATTTAGTAAATGTGAAACCCTAAAAAGTTAATTTTACTCTGCCGTTTTCGGATTTAAATAGGTGTTTATGAGTGACATAATTGGTAGTCGCTTATCTCCAACCTTTTATAATAATAAATAGATTGCAAGTAAAAAAAATAATAGCTTTGTTATTATACATCATCATAATATTAGTTCTTAGACGTCCACTACCTACTGTACATAGGCCTGCCCCAATGAACGACACCACACCCGGTCCTCCACCCACGGTCCATCCAGCCGCTTCTGGACACTTTCTTCAGGTCGTTGGTCCACCTGGAGTCCTACCCTGCGCGTGTTGATCTGCAATATCCACTTCCAGAACTCGTCTGCCCCAACGGTCTTCGTCAGTTCTGCGACAGATGATTATAAACCTTGATTTCCTATTATTAAATGCAGACTGATTTGTTCATAATTCTACTGATGATAATTTTGGTGTTCGTGAATAAACCATCGTTGGGACAAAGTTGATAAAAAACACTACGTGCTTAAAAATGCACCCCATTTTCTCAATTTAAAATCATAACAATTAAACGCACGAAAGACAAGTGAAACAGGAGGGTGCATTCTTTAACTGAAGTGTGAAAAATAAGTTTCCGCCTTATTTTACTTTTGGAAACCAGGTCCTACCGACTTAGCCATAAGGATAGAAATTGCACGCAGTCTTTTGCTACTGGAATAAGATGTGATCTGAAAGCCGCTTGAATTATGATCTGTCGAATTTTTACTAGCAATCGCTGGCATTCCAGCGTACTCACGCGAAAATATGCTTTCTCTACATCGAAATCAGTTTAGTTTTAATAAGAGAGTTATATGGACTGTAATGATTGCAAGTAATGGTTATTTTTGCTTGCAGATTGCGGACGGAGCGTGTTGATAATTTGGTGTTTAATGAAGCGATCCCGCAGCGTCGTCTCCGGCGGAAGATTGTAGAAAAATGCCAGCAGTGAATGCAAATTTCCCCCGTTATTGTTTGTTCTATTGTCTGGTTTATGAAGCGAAAAGAAAAATACACTTCTCTCCAGAATTATTTTAAGAGCAATGAATAGTTTACGTCTACTGCTCGTTTACTGAAATGGAAACGGAAATTTGATAGAAATGAATAGTCGAGGTTTCCAATTGTTATTTGATTGTCAATGCTTTTTACTAAAATAAAAATATTTAAGGCTGAATATAGATACCACCGCCGTGTGGTTTCCGGTAGAGTAGAATAGGACCACTCCAACTCTTCCCATGGATGTCGTACAAGGCGACTAAGGATATACATTATAAAACATGAATCAAGCCCCCCCAACCCGTCTGGCAAGCGCGGGGAGTGTAGGCCAAATCCTCCGTCTGTCTCCCGGCATATGAGAGAGGGTTGTGCTCCTGCAGTGTAGACAAAAATAACCTGATGATAATGATGATGATGATAGATACCACAAACTAAAGTTATGTTTAATGTTTATTTGTTTGAACCTACTATATAATTCTACTAGAATACTATATAGGTACTTAGATAATTTAAGCAATTAAAAGTGATATGAATCAATTGGCATGGGACACACCTTCAAATAGGGCCACCCTCAATCTTCCCGTGGGTGTCGTCAAGGCGACTAAGGGATTTCACCAGGGACGCAGCAGCGTTTTCCTTTATATATTAAGATCATTACTCAGTTCACCAATCCGCCTGCCAAGCGTGGTGATTATGGTAAATCCCCCAATGGACAGCCCACCAAGAGTGTCTATCTATAGCTTACGTTCAGCAGTGGACGTATTTCGGCTGATGATGATGATATCTTCAAATACTATTAGATAGATACATATAATAGATACATACATATATGTACATACACTTGTCTAATCCCAAAGTAGGATTTTGCCCTGTGCTATCTAAATTAAACATTTATAGCACAAATTCACAAATATACCAACAGACTGGGACCAACTTGTACAAATTGTACCAAGTCGTCTGTCCCCAATGCGAATCGAACCCACGACCTCTAACTCCACCTAGGCTTACGAGGCGGTCAATTATTACTTAGTTCAACGATCTAAGTCACTGTTCGGCAAGACCGCGTATTGTTTTTAGAAGAAGTATCAAATAAAAGTGGCAAGCGAGTAAAAATCTCACAATACGCCGTATCACCACATTGGCTATGATTGACAAGTTCTTCGATCGCTCATCCATATAATAGACATCCGACGTTTCCGCAAAGCGATATCCATTCCCCAACATTTACTTTATTGTTCGACAAAAACGCACAATTCTGTCGAATCACGTCGTTTTAGACCGTTAAGTATGGCGTTAGAAACTCGAATATCACAGAGCCGGTGCTGTTGAACCCGAAACTTTTTAATTGTAATGGAGATTAGCGGTTATCTGATTCAAGCCAGCATGCGCATTAGTAATAACATATTTATTTTGTTCGTTTGACAGCTGTGGGCGGATTGATCAACGATAGCGTAAGAGCGACGAGGTATCTAATGCGAACTAGAATGCTATAACACCTTCCTGCAACTGGTCTTAAATTACCGGCTGTCTTTTGTTTTTGTAACAGATTTACTGCTTCCGAGATCATGTTAGTTGGAAAAAACTTGCTGTAATTAAGGGGCAGTCGCTGTTCAGAACAATCCTCAAGAGGCTGTGTCTGTACCCTGTATTACTACCGCATCAACGAAGCAAAAACACTTGATAATGGCACCATGTATTTTCATTTTTACGTGTTTTTAAAACGTATATCACGTTTTTCCTACTAATATTATAAATGCGTAAGTTTGGATATTTGGATGTTTGTTACTGAATCACGCTTCAACCACTAGATGGATCGTGATGAAACTTGACACAGATATAGGTTAGGTCCTGGAATAGGACATAGGGTAGTTGTTATCCCGAAAAAACATCCCATTCCTACGGGAAATACATAAAAATTTGTGATGGTAAATTGTCGACGCGGACGAAGTCGCGGGCAACAGGTAGTACTTCATAACTTCTTGATCATAGGGCTGGGCTACAAATGGGGCTCTTTCTAGTAAAATCAGATTTTCTTAACGACCTGTCTGTTCAGTAAATAAATTAAAGATTAAAATCAAAATTGGTACGATTTATAGTTAAAAACTATGTACAACTAACTGTTCTTGAACCAATAAAGTTATTTGTATTTGTACTATTTTTTTAACAAACCATGATTTCTGAATAAATATTTGGTGCTCTTTTTATTCATTGTCAAAATTTCCTATGTAAAAGAACTAAGAACAATAACAAAAATTAAGATGCTATTTGTATCATATATTGAATTTCTTACATTTATAAGAAAAACAGAAAAAAAAGTTTTCCAAGAGGTGATTGCCTCCAGAAGTAGATATCCTATTTTGATATAAATGTAATAGGTAACTCTGAGATATCACATCCTATACAAGTAAATTTTCGTTGCAATAAACTTATGTAGGTTAAGTAATTGATGATTTTATGCACTCATTTTTTTTATCAAAAATGAAATTCGAAATGAAATATCACTGTTTGGAAAAGAAGGCAAGTCGATAACTCGAGTCATTTGGCACACATTAGCGCAGCTTCCAAAGAGACCCCTCTATGATACAACGTCGGGTTGGTCATTAGAAAAACTGCATTTCATGCATTTAATAACGTCGTCAATGTGCACCCCATAGAAGAAATCTATTAACGTCACAACGAACGTTTTAATAATCCATCAAGTATTCAACCCCTTGTAAATGAAAAGCGTTTTTCTTGTATCGGCATGACAACGGTGTAATTTTTCTGCGCTTATTGAAACAGATGTTCGCATGAGTAGGTACCAAAATTATAACTAAAGCAATTGACAAACAAATACGAAAAATCTATTAAAATATTTAAACTTGTATATATTATGAAGATTGAAAGTAGCAGTAAAGAGTCAGTTACACGTTGTTGTTATTTTTATTTCCTGTAAATTCTCAGAAACGAAAAGAATACTTCAGTATTTTCTAATTAATGTAAGCTAATTTTACGTGCATGTTCCAAGTTTCAGCCCTATCAGTCTAGCAGTTTTCGAGTTATTGGTCGAACAAACTGACAGTCCTTTTTGATGGATCCCTAAAAAAAGGTAATAATCAAAATGAATATGAGACGAGATCTCCAGTCTTCTACTTACATAAAACAGATATAGACTCAGAACGTTAGAGTAACATAACGAAATTAGGACGGAAGGAAGAAGTCGAAACACTTTCTGTAAAACACAAAGAAGTTTCCCGTGACAACCATTATATTTATGTTTTGGGCAGCAGACCCGAGAGTAAAAGTAACGTATGCATAAAAAAGAACAGTGATAACAGGATTCCCACGGTTATCATAATATTGATTAAAAAACTATGAACACGTTTTTCGGATCATGATATTTATCAAAAAAAAATATCACAGACATACGAGGTATTCCTATCTAGTTTATAGGAAGGATTTTGTGGCCTATAAGGTCTAAGGGTGACAGTTGTCACTTACTTGACATTTGGTGTGTGCCAATTTGCATTTCTTTCCATAAAATGCATAGATATATTATTGCACATGCATAGTTACTTATACAACAGACAATCTATGTTAGTCTTGACAACAACGTGAATTTCTCAGGCAATGAATGGCGCAATGCAAGAGGAATTTCCAGCCCAGACTCTGGCGCTTTTAATAGGTGCAAATCATTGCAAATTGCATTCTGTGAACGTCAGCCGGGAACAATGTACGATTACTTTTTAGTTTGTTAGAACACCAGATTAATTGGTCTTACATATTAGTCACATTTTCCAAGACGTTTTCTGCCTTTATACATTGAATAATATCAATGACAAGGTATTGCGCACCCATATGGTAGGGTCTATTACATATTATAAATATAATTATTTATTAAGTAGCTCTAAACATTTACGGTGGGTATTGTCAAAATAACGTAATTATAGTTGGGCTTTTTGAAATAAATAAATATTATTATTATCATGAGACAACTACTGGAAATAATCGTTGAGAATTTCGCTTAACGACAAATTAAATTTTACCGACCTTAACAAAATTAACTAAATAAAAGTATTATGATGAATAATCATCATAGCAACCATTTAGCGGTAGTAAGGCAAAGATACATACAAAATACAAGAATAAAAATAAATCTATTTCCTTCCAAACGATGTTTCTCACATTGTCGAGGTGAGATAAAAATAAATAAAATCAGTGGTAAAATAATATAACCAATACTAGTAAACTTTAAATGACCGTTCTTTTACGTTTTTTCAATAATTTTATAAATTTTAATGCCTTTTCATTATAAAAAGGAACCCAAATACATGACCTGGAATTTAATTTACAATGTGAGTTCTTTTAGTATTTACGAACTATGCAAAATTATTGTTTAATTTGTGTAGTAACAAAACACAACTTCCTTTAAATAAAAAATGGACTTATTTATAAAATCAAAAAAAATTCGTACCAGTTTAGCCCATTTAAGGCACTTTTATGAGAATTGTATCATTGTTTACGTCAGTTCAATCATAATCAGTAATCAATCACTAACAGTCAATCCTTTTCAAAATTCTAATTGATACTCGGTATTGTACGTCAGATTTTAGTTCTGATAAAAAGTTTCCTTCTGCCCGCCCAATCAATCGCAGCATTTAATGGACTGTATTTAGAACTAATGGCATTTTCACAGAGTACATAATGTGACAGACAGTCAATTTATTTCGACCTAATATTATATAACGCCACGCTAAAACAACGTAATAAATATTGGCGATACACATCGCAATATTTTTGTAGACTATTGGCCAAATGAGGGAATTAGACCAAAATAGGGAGCCATACTCATCTTATGATTGAATAGAAAAGCATAGTCAACAGGATTTGGCCGATTTCGCAAAACATCGGCAATGTGGGGATGTGTATCAGATTTACATATATTTATTACTTACACTGTTAAACAGATTTATTCTGACAAGAGAGAAACTCGGCTTGGCCACAAGGCTTCAATTAAAAGAAAACTCATATAAGGCAGACTTGGTACTTCTACATTAAAGTTACAGACATTGCAGTTTTGTGGCTTTACTTCCAAACTTATTTTCGTATATTTTTAACTTGTTACATATTTAAGTCTCTCGTCATAATATTCATCCCTCTGAGAGACAAGGTTGCTAAAGGCAATATCTTTTATATTATCTTCTGGTACGTTATCATGTTCGAACAATATTTAATCGAGTATAGAGCAACTGATAGGCTTAAATTGAATCACCTTCAAATTGATTGAAGGCTGGTCACTATATCGGAACTATTAGGAGCACAAAGTAATTGGATTTCAATTGATAGCTCATATGCTTGCGTTACTGTTTCAAGATGATTTTAAAAGATTATTCTCCTTCTACTGTGAACCAATATGGATACGGATATTTATCTTATCATAAGCTTTTAGATGAAGATATGTCTAAGGGGACACCCGTATACACTGGGAAATATTCGAAGGCTATGCGTAAACAATTACTTGCAACAAAATAACTAACATAGTAAATATATGACCCCCATAAAACATTGATTTTGAATTTAAAACTTTAATAAGCTATTAAAGTTTTAATAAATTTTGTTTATATTGAGTATGTTAGTAATAGTTTGATACAATTAAGAGAAGATTTTTTTATATTCAAACTTTTATCACATCCTGAAGTTGAAAGAGGGATATTTCTCAAAAAATTCTGATTTATTAGTATTGCAACACTGAAATGGAAATAAACCTTAATTTGTATTCAGCAAATTCATATTATCAATCATATTTAAAATTACTTTTCAATTAATCGAATTGATGTTTATGTTGATTCATGATTAAGTAGCAGTGGGGCGCCGCAGCACGCTTGGCACTTGCACGTCCATTTAATGCTACCTTTTCAAACATTCTTGGAAAAATAAGTGGCAATCAAATATAAAGGTTATTTTAATATGCAGTAAAATTTGAAATCAATTTATTTTTAAGCCATAAAGAGATGCTTTAGTATGCTCCCAGTGAATCATTGCACTTACTTTATTCAGATTTGTTAGTGTATGAAGTAGGTAAGGTCTCAGCGAGATATGTCGTAAATCTCCTGATGTGACGTTCTTACGATTCCTGCAGCTGCAAGCTCCTCGAGAAATAGTATTATAGTATAAATATGTACGATGAAACAGATTTCTTCTACTATTTTAAACATTTTGTATCCGAAAACACATTAATTCAGATAATGTGAAAATTTACTTTATCCTTATATCAACAAAAGTTTTAGATTCATTTTATTTATAATTAAGGTTCATATAATGTAAATTAAAAACTACGCATTGTTTTGGTAAAATCATCGATTTAAATATTCTAGGTAAGGTGTAAATACGTGTGTAACGCCACCATACCTAAGGATTCTTAACACATAATCATTTTTAGCTTTTTCTTACTACGTCTTACATTAAAAGAGTTGTGTCTATACTTTCTATGTACATATTGTTATACCAGAAGGTTGGGAACTAACAAATGCGTAACACTGATATTCGTGCAAATATTTTCCGTCCGTTAATTTGTCAGTAAGCGATACTTTATATGATGTACACTTTCCCACATAGATTACTAGATCCTCATCCACACTGTTTATAGCACTCTCGCCATTCAGGGAAGACAATACAGTCGATATTGGCGTAAGTAACTATGATTGATGGTACAAGTAACTGTGTGTGCGGATGACCCGAAAACGATCCATGTAAGTAAATACACCACCGGTCGGTAATTTGCTTTTACTCCCAAATTCCTCTTTCCGTATACATCAATCGAACAAAGACGGGCTGATTGAATAGTAACACAATCCCCGAGGAAGTGAAGCCAAACATTTCCGCAACACGATATATTTTTATTTTGTCGTTATCGTCGGTGAATGATATACCATAGAGAGGTGTTTGATTGGCATTGTTTCCTTTTCGTTACATGGTTTGAATTGTCATCAAATTCTTACTCTGGGACTTTGTTGTCTAAATATATTTGATCTACGTTATCAGTTTTAAGGTCTCTTCTATAGATTTTTATTAATTCAGAACTATTTCATTGCCAGTGTGTTTAAATATCAGTACTTAACAAAATAGACGAGGAATTTTTTATTAGTAATACTTTTTTCTGTTATAAAATAATACTTGTTTATATGACTTTAAGATTTAAATTAATTGTAACGACTATATTGATCCTTAGTGTAAATATTTTTTTTTGTTGATTTGTAATTGAAATACTTACCTCATATAGCTAATATGATTAATTACTAATTAAAATCTAAATCTGAATTTAATCGGAGTTACTCAATATTTAAATTAGGTTAATGTTATTATGTGTTTTTGCAGTATTTGATTAATATGCATTATCTATACATATAATAAAAGAGTAGAAAAAACAAAAGAAAAGCGAATCTGTACATTGAAGTTAAAAAAAAAAATTCACTGCCCGGACGTTACTGAAGACCAGTAGAGTCCAAAAATATAATTAAAAAATTTCTTATCTGTCTGTATGTATGTATGTATGTACGGGCTAATCTTGGAAACTGCTGAACAGAATTTGACGGCGTTTTCACTGTTTAATAGCTTTGAGTTCGGGCCTCATACTGGTATAAGTCATATCTCAATAAAATGTCAGGATGCTGATATACAAGTTGACCTCTCATTTCATATCATTTGTATGAAAGTATAGTTCAACATTACTGGTCTTTGCAAAAACTTGACAGAAAGTGACAGAGATGTTTTAAAGCTCATTTATAGATTTATTTTAGCTGATGTATTTCAGGTATTTCCACAAGTCTCGATACAAAAAGTTCGCTATTCGATAATTAGTAGCCCTGTATTAGACCGGTGATCGTCGACAATGTCAATATCGAAGCTGTTCAGGAGTACGTCTGCCTAGGACAGACAATATAGTTGGGTAGCATCAATTTCAAAAGCTGACAGAAGAATCCAGTTAGGGTGGGCAGTATTCGGAAAACTGCGTCAAGTCTTTACGTCACCTATTCCACAATGTTTAAAGACAAAAATCTTTAATCAGTGCGTCCTGCCTGTCATGATTACAGCGCGGAGACGTGGACACTGATGGTGGGCCTGATCCACAAGATTCAAGTGGCTCTGCGAGCTATAGAGAGGGCAATGCTCGGGGTCTCTATGAGGGATATGATTCGTAATGAGGAGATCCTATGAGTAACGAAGGTGACCGACATAGCCGAAAGAATTAGTAAGCTGAAATGGCAGGTCACATCTGTCGTAGTACCGAACGGCCGTTGGGGCAGACGGGTTCTAGAGTGGGACGCGACGTCCCACGCGCAGGGTGGGACGCCCTGCCGCCAGGTGTATGGACGACCTGAAGATGGTGGCCGGAAGCGGCTGGATCTGTAGGGCGTTGTGGCATTCATTGGGGAAGGCATGTCCAGCAGTTTGAAAGACATTTTGTTGTACAGTTAATTGGATATGCAACATAGGAAGGGTAAATAAAGGGTGTAGGAAGGCGTGGGTTAAGGGAAAGGGGGAAGGGGGGGGGGGGTGAAGGAAATATCACCTAATTTGCACAATATTAAAATATATTTTTTTTTATTGATTATATGATAATCTTTTAATTCATGATATAATGTCAACTTTATTTAAAAAAAGCGGCCAAGTGCGAGTCAGACTCGCCTATGAAGGGTTCCTTAGCAGCAAATAACATAATATAAAAGTTATTGTAGTTCGTTGTAACTTTGATCGATGTTTTAATAATAGTATTGTGGTTTACCATTTATGACTTATTAAAAAAAACTACTTACTAGATCTCTTTCAAACCAATTTTCGGTGGAAGTTTGCATGGCAATGTAGGTACATCATATATTTTTTTAAGTTTTATCATTCTCTTACATTTTACCACTTTGGAAGTGTCTCTCGCGCAAACTATTCAGTTTAGAAAAAAATGATATTAGAAACCTCAATATCATTTTTGAAGACCTATCCACACGTATGGGTTTGATGAAAAAAAAATATTTGAGTTTCAGTTCTAAGTATGGGGAACCCCCAAAATTTAATGTTTTTTTTCTATTTTTGTGTGAAAATCTTAATGCGGTTCACAGAATACATCCACTTACCAAGTTTCAATAGTAAGTTCTTATAGTTTCGGAATAAAGTGGCTGTGACATACGGACGGACAGACAGACAGACATGACGAATCCATAAGGGTTCCGTTTTTTTGCCATTTGGCTACGGAAACCTAAAAAACTGTGGTCCAACGGGCGAAACCGCTGCCGGAACGCTAATTTTTACCCGACTTCAAAAAAGGAGGTTCTCAATTGGATAGTATGTTTTTTTATGTATATTAATATTTTTAATGCATAACCAGATTAATAGATTTCTTTTAGGATTTAGTAACACGTAATACATAAGAATGTGTAATGTTAAGTTGTCCACGCGGACGAAGTCGCGGGCAACAGCTAGTATTAAATTAAAGTTGTGTAATAATCTATAAAGTTTAGTGATTTGGCAACACGTTTTCCATTACGTTTTGAATTAAATATCTCTACACAGCTTGATGGCATCAGCAGACCTCTCAAGATGGTAAGAGAGTGCAATTTACTAAAAACAACCACCCCTGTCTTGCAATTTGAACAAATCGCTTAGCGAAAACATTAGCTCCGACTCAAAGGCTTTCAAAGCAAATTGTACGTGAAATTCGACAGGCAACGCTTTAGGGTTTTAGAAGTCAGAGGTTGATGTTGTAGGTAAAGTACCTACTTTGTTAAACTGTAGACTTTTTGTTGTAAAGTATTATGGACCTTGATTGGTTGGCTTAAAAGAGCAGTCAGTAAATTTAAATTATTTTATTCCACCCTCACAATACCTAATTATTCTTAAGACTACCGTTTTAATTGTTATCAATACGTTACAAAACAAAATTTTGAAGTAACGTAGATATACATACTAAATTATTTTGATACCTACGTAACTTATGGTTCTTTATCTTCGACATCGTACCCTTGATACAAAAAAAGGCCGCTAAGTGTATAATCTGTTGGAAAATTCGCAAATGTAATATATAAAACTGGGTTTCTAAAAATCTAGCCTCGAAAATCAGTCTGACACGTTTTTTTTTTTCAACTTTCAAAGTTAAACCCTCTTAGTGGCTGTTTTTCGTATTAAGTCAGTCGTATAAAGGCAGATACTTTGCTATCGGAAATGAAACTCACACAATAAAACTATATTGGCGTATTACGAGGTAGCTCCGTAGACAAGGTGGGCGTGTTTAAGTGTTTACTTTGATCTTTGTACGTCTCGTCTAAGCAAATACTTTTATCTCTATTGACACAGTGTTGAGTTGCGTCTACCAAATGACTATTGAATACTTTATTTTCTTTTTTATCATATCTTGGGGTTTCTTAACGATTGGAGTGTTCGTCAGGTATTGTTTTTATACGACGAAGTTATATCATAGAATACCATGGTATTGAGTTGAGAGAGCGTATGATTATAAGCATTCTTTGTTATGTTACTTCTCAGTGTAATTTTTCCATATTCTGAAAAAAATATAAATGTAGTTAAAAATATATATGAAAGTAATAAGATTTGATATTGCATTAGGATACAGATAGAAAATAACTATGTGCCGTTTTTCTGTATTTTGTAGTATTTTTATTACTATTTATTCGGCCTGCACAAATTTAAAATTAACGGAATATTAGATTTGCTCGCGTCATTTGTCAAGTAGTAGTGAAAACATTAAGAAACTCGGTAAAAAATGCCCTTTGTGAACAACAGAGAACAAATTGAGAGATCTTTAGAATTCATATAGCGGAAACGAATTTAATTTATTGACAATTCATTCCAGCCGGGACCATCTCTTTTGCGTCGCACGACAATTACAAAATAACAAATTTTACTTTACTCTCCCTAAAGATCCTATTCCCTGCATTTACATTTAATGGGTCTTTATATCAGCTGCAATATAACTTTGCAAAGCCATTACAGAAGTGACAGAACTTAATAGGACTTTAACAAATAGCTAAACATTTTGTAATTCGAGGAACATCTTCAATATAGTTTGCTTAACAAAAGACGGGGCAGTCGGTTTGCTCAAACTCTCGTCCCGATGTCAACATCTGCCCTTTTTTATACTACCTGGCAAACTTGAAATAGATATTTTTGTTCAACTAGCCAGAAAATCAGTAGCCATTGTGTGTTTTTGCAAGAAAGGTGGTAATAAGTTTGTTTGGACAATGGCATTTGGTATGGACGGTGCACGTTGCACATTTAGACGTAACTGCTCTATCTTCGCGATAACGTAATTCGTTCCAATCTGTGGTTGTGTATATTATTGCACAAACATTAATTATAATTACATACACCTCACACCTCATACCATGAATTTGATAACAGATGATTTTAAAATGTGCATCTGTTATCTAATTTAATCTAATTTAATAACCAATTAGTGTCAATCATGAAGGAAAACACTTTGAAGTGAAACTATGAGCTACGAAAAATTATTTTTGCTTTGTGATATGAGGTATAGGTATATAGAGAGTGAAGACACAATGAGTGACTTAACTTGATAACATTTTATTATTACCTAATAATGAATATGTTCTGGCAGCTTTAATTATTACTTTAGTTTTATGTTACACTCAACTAGGACTTGCACAAAAATCTACTTATTAGATGCTATTAGACTATTCGTTAATCTGGTTTAAGAGGTAATTGTTCAGATGCATTGCAACAAATTTTATAAACCTTCATCCTTTGTTAAAATAAACAAACCACATCCCCCAAGAACGACTTAACGATAAATATGTCGAAAATTGCAATATCTGTCTGGTGCATAGTAAGAGCACCCCATTTGCATAGGAAGTGAATGCGCAGAATCGGCCTTGGTTAGAATTTAATAAAAATTCTTCATCGCATAGCTGTGTTTGTGTAATTATTTATTATAAAATAGAAAATAACTATATTTATACGTTGGTAAGGTAGGTTTTATTTTATAAGGAATTTAAATTCCATATCATCTATACAGATATTGTAAATCTACAAGGATTTCGATCCGAAAAATCTTAATCATTGCTACTAAGGATTTTTAGTTAGAAGAAGCCAAAGCAATAACCATGCTTCACGGATCAAGATCACTGCCTAATTCGCATAAAGTTATCTGGCGAATACACAACGTATCTTTATGTTGTTATGGTTTCATATTGATGCGTCAGTTCAATAACGAAACCACTCGATAAACACTGTTCTGAAATAATTAACTTTTAAGTTTTGAGTCTCATAAAAATTAGTATAGTTTTCTTATGATCTTATTGTGTACTCTTATGTATGTATATGGTATGGCATTACTCCTTGTTTCCATTACATATAACCAAACTTAATCAAAACAAAACAAAAAAATTAATTGTTACCCTATTGAAGTGACCCATAGATATGTACAATAAATAAGACACATACAATAAATGGGATAAGAATTAGTTAAACTGCTCTGAACTCGACCTGTGCATACTAACCTGAGTAGAACTGAGTTGAGGTGAGATGATCTGAGCTGAGTTGAGTTAAACTGAACTGAATTTGATTTAAATTTACATAATCTGCGTTTTAAATGTTAAGAAATATGGTGTGTCGCGTACCTAAATGGCATTTTGAGTTCTAGATAATTAGCGCTTAACTTAATGCACACTTGTATCCCACACACACACCTTTACCTACTTACAGTTACACCAAGTCTTTTACCGTACAAGCAGCGAGGCTTTGGAACCAACTCCCTGTCCACGTTCGAAAGTCCCCCTCCCTGATGTCCTTTAAAAACAACTTAATAAAGTACTATGGGTTCAATACCGAAGCTTTGAGCTGACTTATATTACAGTATATAAACTACTAATAAGTATTTATTGGGATATATAATGTAATAGTTTATATGTGTATGTATATATCTTATATATTTATATGTTATGTGTATAAATTTATGTATATATGGATATTTGTATCATTCACTTATTCGGGTATCGTCTATGTATATATTGTTCGTTTATGTTTATGTAATATGTATTTTCAAATTTTATTAAAAGTAGGTACATTTCTTTATCAAATTTGGTACTAAACGCCTACTTGTCCTTTCGGTTACTCTAAGGTTGACTGGAAGAGATCCCTAAGTGGGATAAGTCCGCCTTTGTACACAATTTAATTCCTATTTTATTATTGTTGTTGTTGTTATTTTTGGTACAATAAAGCGTTTACATACATACATACATACATACATACACACCTACACAAACATTGACTAACACTCTGAGGTACTCTAGCCTAGAAGCCAACGAAACCCAGCGCAGCACCTTCCGGGTACAGCATTTTGCTGAGTTGGGGACCTCTCACTTTCACAACATCGTCCACCCCTAAGTCAAAATCATTTATTGCATATGAGTACACTTGGTACATTTATACACGTCATTTTTTTTATCGACTACCGCTTCCTAGGTGTTAGCGCTGTGAAGAAGAAACGGCGCAACAAACTTCACGCAACACAGATGTGCAAAAAAATCAAGTGTGCATACAATTAATAAAGATTTTGCGAAGCTGGATTAACATTAGTACCAGGCATCTTTGTCATTCAAATAATCGTTTACTTTATAATAGGCTTTATTACAAAGTTGTTTTTTAATGTGAATCTTATACTTTCTGTCCGTCATATTTAAGATTTACTCTGGTAGTTTGTTGTAGAAGCGTATGCATTGCCCCGTGAACGATTTGTCTTAACTTACTTAGTCTTAACCATGGTAAAACAAGTTTATTTTTATTTCTTGTATTATAACTATTATTGTCACAGTGCCTCAAAAAGCCCTAATTTTAACTTAATGTAATAAATTATTTTATGTTATTTATAATACGATATGTTCGTGAATAAATAATTTTTCATACTTTCTTCTTTCATTAATGTAAGTCTAACAAATTACCAAAAACCGTCGCAAACAACCATACCGTTTCATATCCATAACTTTATTAACCCTTCGCCGCGGACAGAAACTGACTGATGCCGCCAAATGAGAGATATCTCTCACTGAAATTAGCATTCATAAGCCAACACAGACGATATAAATAACATCGAATATTTACTCTAATACGTGTAGTGATAGATACTAAGAAATAAGAAGCTTTCGTTGAATCCATATTTGGAGTAAAAATCAAACTTTTATTCAAAATAGAATACATCGTATGAAATTTATAACATAGTGTATTTATTGGTATTAGTCTAGAATAGTTTCTTGATCAGTGTAAGTTGTCACATCATTACAATTATCACTAGTTCAGATAGAACTCAACAATTAATTGAAAATATAATAGAAATACTCAATATAGCTAATATAGCTGTGTAAGCTTTATAATTCATATAGAAGCGATTATAACTTTGGTTACATAATTTCATTATAGGTCGGCATTAAAATAACTATTTAGTAATACAGTGATAAGCTCTATATAATGGACCGAGCAATACCTCTAGTTACAGAGAGAGAAGTGTTGTTCTTTAGGATGAAGAATAAAAACAACTTAATTTTACAAGAAACAATTATCTATACATATAATAAAACAGTAGAAAAACAAAAGATAGCGAAACTGTATATTAAAGTAAAAAGAAATATTCACTCCCCGGACATTATTTAAGACCAGTAGAGTCAATCTAAATGGTCTGTGCAAAAACGGACCATTCGGTCTGCATTCGGTGCAAAAACGGATCGGATAGGAAAGAGAGAGGGAAGGGAAGGGGCAAGTTGGGAGGAGGAGGGATAGTAGGAAGAGAAAGAGGAGAAAGATTAGGGCGAGGCTAGCGGGAATGGACAGAGGGAGCAGTGGAAAATAAAGGGCGGGTTAGGGCTAAGGGCTAAGGGCTAAGGGCTAAGGGCTAAGGGCTAAGGGCTAAGGGCTAAGGGCTAAGGGCTAAGGGCTAAGGGCTAAGGGCTAAGGGCTAAGGGCTAAGGGCTAAGGGCTAAGGGCTAAGGGCTAAGGGCTAAGGGCTAAGGGCTAAGGGCTAAGGGCTAAGGGCTAAGGGCTAAGGGCTAAGGGCTAAGGGCTAAGGGCTAAGGGCTAAGGGCTAAGGGCTAAGGGCTAAGGGCTAAGGGCTAAGGGCTAAGGGCTAAGGGCTAAGGGCTAAGGGCTAAGGGCTAAGGGCTAAGGGCTAAGGGCTAAGGGCTAAGGGCTAAGGGCTAAGGGCTAAGGGCTAAGGGCTAAGGGCTAAGGGCTAAGGGCTAAGGGCTAAGGGCTAAGGGCTAAGGGCTAAGGGCTAAGGGCTAAGGGCTAAGGGCTAAGGGCTAAGGGCTAAGGGCTAAGGGCTAAGGGCTAAGGGCTAAGGGCTAAGGGCTAAGGGCTAAGGGCTAAGGCATGATAAACATGAAGTAAATGTCAACTTTATTAAACAAATATTAATTCTGTAGTCCTAATTAATAGTAATAATTTTTTGAAAATGAATATTTTCAATGCATAACCAGATTAATAGATTTCTTTACAGATTTAGTAATATATAATATTGTGTAATGTTAAGTTGTCCACGCGGACGAAGTCGCGGGCAACAGCTAGTAAACAATAGAAACGCAGCTGGTCAAAACACATTGCAATTATTAGAAAAGAAACGGCACTCGCAAAGAAATAACGGAACCTTTATGAACCTACATGATAACAAATAACAAAGATATATTTAATTTTCACGCTATAAAGAGCACTATTATAGAGACTTTACACTATAAACTGTTATGATTTTGACTTGATGTCTAGGTAGTACGTACGCGTTGAACCAGACGATGGCAATTCATGTCCTTTGCTATCAATATATTTAATACGCGACTAGACCTTTATCTGACTACTCTGTATTCGAGAGTTGACTAGTTGTTTAGTTACTCTGAGAATATTGCTTTAGTCCTTGGCTACAAATATGACAATCTTGGTGGCAGTCACTGTATGTATATAGAAGTATATATCTGACGAGATACATGATCTGATAAGAGACGAATAAGAAAAGTCTGATAGTAACATTATATTATTTCGTCTTACTTTTAAGATAAAAGAATACAAGTCCGTTTACTTCGGTTAACTTGTTTTAGGTAAATGATTATCAGCTTATAAACGCTTTTTGGAATAAAGTGCTAAAAATCACTTAATTTTAAGCAGAATTCACGCATACATCGTAGTTATAGCTTACCTTCTAAGTTTAACCTTCTAAATGACATTTAATTTTAGCCGGAGTATGCATATCCATTTCGTACAACTGCTCTCAATTTGATCATCCAGGACTTTCGTTTAGAGCCTGCCCGAGCATTGGCCTTAAATGCAGCTGTGACCTATTTTGATACCACCAGAAAAAGTTATAGTGGATGATTTCCTGTCGTAAGTTATAACTTACGACAGTTTTATAAAACTGTCATTTTGTGAGTTCCATTTGTACAGATAGATAGATCGATACATACATTGTTGAAACTTACGTCCTATTTTAGATGGATTGAATTATTTATATTTTTATAAAGTTACCTGAATAAAAGTAGCTCCAGTTTTTTATTTATGTTATAAAATAAATTACAACTAAAAACTAATTAAGTATAATAAATCTTTATACTTCTTGCTAAAAAAGATTACCCAGTGTCATGTCCTCATTTTTTTTTATTGTTTATTTCATTATTTATTAGTTCTGCTGCGTAGAAAAGTATCTCCAACTGGACTCTACCATCTGGGCGCGAAATTGCTCAAATATAGCACCCGCTTGGAAGCCGGCAGGCATGCTTAGCATATTAATCAGTAGAAAATTTGCATTCTTCCATTAGAATGTTTACTTAGAGACCTCGGCACTGTGTAAGTTCATACAACCATAAAACCTATAAACAGCTCATGCATGATTGTTGCATGAAGTTAATACTTTGTTTGACCAATATTTTCCTTTGATAAAAACTAAATTAAAACAAAATAAATGTTTATTGAACTGAAACATAATAATTTAATTAGATGTAGCCCTGGCTACCAAAATGAGATGTCCCGTGTGTCAGGAGCCAGTTCCCTCCCCGTTAAAAGTAGAATTATTCTAATACAATTAAAGTGCTTTATTCTATTTTGTGTGTAAGCGTGTTGTGAATGTGTTTGTGTGGAACAGTGATTGTGTATGTACGAGTAAGTGTGCTTAATCTCAAGAACAAGTAATTTCGATTTTGATGCAATAGGTAAAGGAATCATGTGAGTAAAGTAAGATTGTATATTTTGTAAGTATATTTTCACAGCCCATAGGACATAAACACTTTGTCTTATCCTAAACTGGCTGCGTCCTTTAATTCAGGGAATTTAAAGCTACAAATTTAGGTTCGACAAGGATATAATAATTTACTGAACACTGAGACAAAGGCTAGAGGGAATCAAACTTAAGACCACTGAGAGTATCGCCTGAACCACAGGCAATCAAATTATTCAACAATGTTATATGATTGTGTGTTGTGTCGTTCAGTAAGTATATAAGTATTTTAGGAGAGTATGAGTAAGTAGAGATTGTACAACTTTATATTTGCTTGTCAGTAACTGTCTTTATACGACACAAAGTGACTTGCAACATAATTCATAATTTATGCATAATATTCTTTACTTAAAGCGTATTTATTTAGCGGTGTGGTTATATAACTTGTCGCACGTGCCTTAAGTACAGATGTTTTACAAATGAATGTTTGTATAAGGCACATATGATATTTACGTGAAGTGAGTTTCAACAACTGACACAGTTTATCTGAACTGATGATTTGAATTGCTGTGAAAAACAATCCAAAGTATTTTCCGAGGATTCGGTGTATTAAGAGCTCTCTAGTTTCCCGTAGCATATAAAATGCTTTGACACCCACTACTAGATATACCTATATAGGTCTTCCGCAATGCCCACCATTATAGCCGGTCTTTTCATCTAACCGCTTAAAGCTACCTTTTTCAGAACGTACCTATACCTATCCAGATAATATTGCTATAAAGAAGCAACACTTACCTCCTCGTTTAATGTCGCCAGCAAAATAGAGCATGGATGGCAGTTCGCAATACTGGGCTGCCGCCATTCGTACAGTAATTACGCAATCACAAAACCGTGTACAGATAGGATGCTCCTGTAGTAATAGTAGGCAAGTGTCTGAGGTGAGCTTTATCCATATGACCATTAGATACAGTAATATGCTATAATCTGTACAAATAGATAACTTATTTTTGCGAACTCGTCTTCTAAACCTCAATTTTGGTTTAGATAGAAGACTAGAAATTTAAGATTAATCTCTATTGTTTTTGATCAATAAAAAAATATCAGAAATAAATATCTTTTTAAAGCACATCCCAATGTTTTTAGTGATGAAAGTCTGTGTTTGCAAATGACATTAAAATATTTCAATGCATCGCTCACACAACATCAGCATAAAGGAACATTAAATGTGAAGAATGTGAGTCTCCGAAATATAATTTGCAATAAAGTCTGCGCATGATTTCTCGCCGAGCTCTCCTGACTACTTTATTACTTTTCTCTGAACTGTAGTAGTCCTATAGTACTCGCATTCAAGTCTGCTACTTGCTCGGACTGCCGATTATAATATTTTTTCCGCCATTGTACTGCGTTGACTTCAGTACCGTCCTAAATTATTTTTATTGCATTGCGCTTTTAAGGGAGAACGTCATGGTGCGAGGTTCATACAAAGGTATGAGCTAAAAAATTCACGGTAGTCTAGTTGGTAGTGCGCTCGCCTTACGTTTTTGGGGTCTAGGGGTCAAACCCGGACCTTTAAGAGAACATTATAGACACGTAATAGCAGTCAAGTTCTGACAAAACTGACACTTTTAATATAAGGTAGCTTAGCAAAACAGCTAGTTTTAGCACTAATTCACTGAAATATGATAAAAATTCTTAGACCTTCTACTAAGCTGGCAATGTGAAATTTGGTACGTATGGATTGTTGTATTATACAAAGACATAGATTATGAGAAAATTATGGATGTCAAGAAAGAGTTGGATAACTCTATACTACTTCATAAAAATGTATTATACCTTGTAAATGCAATCAGTTTACTATAGAGTTGAAAAGATTTTTACTCATATGCAACGTACTTATATGCAATAAATGATTTTAACTTGACTTTGACTTTATCAAATATGTGTAATTTTGAGTACATTTCATCAAAAATATCACTGTTCAAAGGGGACCAGGTTACTCTGTGCCAAATATTTTTCTTTTGCTGTATGTCATTAATTAAAAAACAGAAATATAGTTTATCGCGACGAAAATCTGACTAATTCATATTAATGGCTTTAAAGCACTTTAAATTAAGTAATCATACTAGAGGCACTACAGTAACACTACTGTATTGCCTCGAGTATGATTACCGTTTGTGCATGATGGAAGAAATATATTCTTTTATGGGAAAGTTATTTGAACTTAGCATAGAGTTTTATAAGATAAGAATACTTTTGCCAGCCGAACAATTACCCAATGACAATTTACCTTGGCCCCTTTACAGCAGTAATGTATTTGGTGGGACTACCTTTAACCCAGTCTACAATACTTAGTAATGACATGCAAAAATCTATTTGAAACTAACAATTTGCTTCCAAACAGTTGCGTTTATTTTTCTAAAGTTCAATTTGCAATACAAACCTGACTCGCTTTTCAAATTAACAAAAGCATTTGAGAGTGCATTTAAAAGTTGCTAAGCGAACTACTGCGTTTATTTTCATTTAATTTCGATAGCAGCGAGAAAGTTTGATAGCGTTTCCACCGGATGGCGTACAACGGACTCGATCAGTTCGACTTCAGTAGGAGTTCGCATTATTTATGCCTTTCTACAAAATAAAACTTACCCTACGTTAACCACACAACGCAAAGTAGAAACCTTAACGAAGGCGTAACATCCTCCCTGCCGGTTGTAAAAAGCATAAAAATCCTTTTCGTCTCAAGTGAATAGTGTTCATTTTCCAATGTGCCTGGCATGAAAAGTTCTGCAACTTTAAATTTTCCACGACCTACTCGTTTTTCATAAGTAGAAGCACATTGTGGCGCAACGGGAATGCTCTTTTATCATGCCACTATAGTTTCGTAAATAAAAATGGGCTGTATAGTTTTCCATTTTACGGTATCAATTATATTACTCACATAAATAAAAGAATACTAGATCCGCAATGTGAATTACAATGAATCCAGCTATGATATATATACATATAATAAAAGAGTAGAAAAACGTGGTGGGAAAGGGAAGTAGGGGAGGGGGTGAATTGGGAGAAGGCAAGGAGAGGAGGTGTGGATGTTAATAAAGGATTCTTTCGAAATTTCCATATTATTTCCCAAACTTGCAACTAAGTGTCTGATGTCTAATTGCAATTATAGCAAAAAGCGGTTTCTTTACGAAAAGACTATCATTTATTCAGAGACTAGATAATACCAATAACCTAAGCCCAACGCTTTCGATGTAATATGCGTAAAGTTGCACTACGACTACAAATATTTTTTTATATCACAACTGCGGACGAAGTCGCAGGCAACAGCGAGTAAGTATATAAATTCAAACCTTCTATTGATAATGTTTAAATTTTGGCATGTTACTGCTAACTGACGATATTTCTTGAGTTGTTACACATTTTACCAAGCAGACCCACACCTTCAGACTAAAGTATTTCAAACAAAGACGACGAAGACCAATGTGTTATCCGGTCATGTAGGACTATACTTCTATGACGAGTTTATCCCATGGCCATTGTTGTTTTAACCTCAAACGATAACCCACCTTACTCCACAGACCAAAGGTTGTTGAAAAATAATGGATAAAGGTCTCAGTAACCCGCTGGGAACATTGTAGGTGGTTATCTCAACATCGGATTGAGATAGCGAAGGTCAAGTCTGGCACGCGAGCAAATACGCGGGGCTATGCTAGTTGACGAATATGGTATAGAAGTTGAGTGCATATTTGGTATTAGAATCTTTGAAAAGGTGACTTGGATTATTGTTTGTTGAATGTGTATTGTTCTGATATGAATCAAAGATTTGTTGCAGATAACTCCATCCGTATAATCTTATAACACATTCCATGCAAATAGATCTAAAAACGAAGACGTAAGGAAGAAATACAATGTTTTTTTTTTATTATATACACCATTTTGAATTTTGCGAAATTGAGAATATTGTATGACGTAAAATAATATTGCATTTAATTTACAGCTATATGACACAACTAGAAAAAATATGAGAAGTAGATTCCTTCTACTGTGGTTCAAGAGATTCAGAACTTTTGATGTTTATGTCATTTTGTTAAGTTTAATCATCGTTCAATCAGTTTAGACAAAATAAACATTTTTCCTATGTACCTACATAGAGTAAAGATCAATTTTTTTCTGGTGAGGATGTTTGTATTTTCTGGAAAAAACCGGTCAGTATTTGTTAAGGGTTTAAAGTGGTTCAAATAAGGCTTATTCTTGAACTTCGGAAGCAAAAAGTAGTCTCATAATGAAGCGGAAGTATCTAACATTAAAATAGATTGGGGCAGTATAAATCGAAAGGCAATTTCAAGACTCCTTTATGTATTGGATATCCTTACAGTTGCGGAAGCACAATTTCCTTCCAATATTGCTCAAATACCGCAGCAAATACGTTACAATTCGACGAAGCGTAATAAAACCGCATAGGTTGCGATAGGAAAAGCCAAGGAATTGCAAGGATTTTAGTAGAAACACATAAAAATTTCTATTGATTTGCTCCTAATACTTCAAGTTTTGCATGATAATACCTAAGATAAAATACCTATTCCATATGCAACCATTAGCATTAACGCTTGGCAACTAGAAAAACATGCCGTGTTGATTCGTGTTTGCCGTGTGGCTGCCTATGGTTCAAGGTGACTAAGAGATTGCACCAGGGATGGACAGAATCGTTCTCCTACGCACTTTAAATTCATTATTACTGCGATCACCAATTCGCCTGCCAAGCGTGGTGATTATGGCAAATCCCCCAATTTAAATATAAAGATATATTTTTTAAAGAAACGAACATACTTTACAGAATATTCACATTTTAAACTTTATTACGTTATGTATCATATCGTAAGACGGCGATATACCCTACTACAGTGCCTAATCATTACGAATAAAATATATATAATTAAAGCGACAAAGACATGGAAAAAATTTATATTCAACAATTAGTAGGATAATTATCTGAACTAATCTGAACATGTTTTATGATTTCTTACTTACTGGAACTTGAATCATATGGTCAACCTATAGTGCAAAATGTTATTATGTAGTTAATTTATACAAACTAATATCGCCGTTATACACCAAAAAGCAATGAAATCCTAAAAATCTATTGGATTTTTTTATTATTATTATTTTTGTGTCCAATCATTGTTATTTATGTATAGTATAAGATGAAATTCAGACGAAAGAGCACGAAATACGTAACAAGTATTATCGTACTGTTAAATCATGCAAAATTTCATTATAGGTATAACTTACGACAATATTACTGTCGTACTTTAGAAAATAGAGAAGGCAGTCAGCTATTAATAATAGAGTTGTAAGTGAGATCTGAAACCAAAAGTAGAGGCAGAAAGAATAGTCCTTATTCAGTTAGATGGTACATGGTATTCGTGACTTACATTCTGTATAAAACAATTCTCGGACAAAGGTTCTGGCCACGAGCGGGCAACAAAGGAACAATGCGGTCGACGGGAGATGCCTTTGCTCCATTTCGATTGCGGACGGCCCAGTGGGTCTCTGATACAATGCTGTGTTTCGACTGCTTCATTTTTACACTAAAAGTCTTCGACCACCTGACTTCCTATTTCTAAGTGTAAATTAAACTTTTTCAGATAGTTGAAAATTAGAACCTTTTATTCGATATTTTTTTATTGACATCACCTGAGTTATCTAAGAGCACGTGTTCTATTAAAATCATTGCAATTGCGTTATTTGTTTGTCGTAGCTTGATGATCGCTACAATAAAGAAACAGCGAAAACTATATTCATCATCATTAGCCTGAAAGAGTCCACTATTGGACATAGCCTTTCTCCAAGGCGCACCACTGACTCCGAACCTCGGTACTTAACTATATAAAACATTTAAAAATTAAATATAAAACATTTAAAAAACAAGTTTTTATTTAAGCCATGTACAAAACGAATTAAATAACTTACTATATCGGTGAAACTGATTTAATACTTTTATATTGAATTTTCTTTATTTTGTAAAGAGCTCGTCGCGAGTGAAATGTCCATAAAAATAGATACCAATTAATTTCATTGATAGTAGTTGATTGGTAAGTGCTAAGTAGGTACTCTACTAGCCAGTTTACCTCATGGTAGATGAATATTGTTATATTTATAATTAAACTGTACACTTCTTGACGTAATAAAACGGATGTCACAAAATTTATTACTCTGAAATGCCATCGGTTTTGTATCGATAAATTTGTTTCAATATCCCGCAGTCTTGGACGATACTGACGAATCTATTTTGTAAATGATACAAAGGTTGTCATGACTGGGGCCACCCGCAAATAATAGAGGCTCAACGTAACCGCATTGTGTGCCCGCAGAGAACGTTGACGATGTGACATATTGGCTCTGAGGTCTTGATCTTGCACAATTTCTCTATTCAGCTTTTGCATTTAATTCCAATACGAAAACACAATAAATAACTTAGTGTGGTTTGTAAAGGTGCCTAATAAATTGCAGGACGATGACGTTAGAATTAAAGCTGATATATCAGAAAAATGTTGCTCCAAAAATACGTCCCACTGTTAGTTTTGTTGACTGGAATATTTACCCGGACCGTAAACCAGCCTCGCTCATGCATACGTTGTAAAGATGGTCGTATAAACAACAGGGGTTGACGACGTAAGCCCGGATATCTATTACAATGCAAATTTGCCGTTCACGTCACAGAGAACGTTACCTGTCCGAGTGCTAACTTTTAGTGAGTTTCAAAGCCAAAATTGGGACTGTGGCCGGGTTTTAGTTGCAACGAAAAGTGAAGTTTTGTGCTGAGTTTGCGTTGCATAAATTTAGGAACATTTATTGTAAGAGGAACTAGGTATTTTGCGTTATTTATAGGTATATTGCTACATTGAAGTTTACATTGCACATTGAAACACATTGTATCTGCGGCAGATGTGGGCCGCCCACTACCACTTCAGCTTAGTAATCTTTGTGACTTTGTTCTTCGTCCGATCTCCTCATTACGTATCCTTCAAAGATACACCGAGCATAATGTATTTGAATTGAAAGTTTGTATGGGAGTCAAGTTTATAAGGTACCACTACCCCTACTTATTAAGGTACCATGATTCATAGTTTATTTCTCTTTACTTTTAAAAAGCCAATAACGAAAACAGTTTACCAAATCTCACTTTATTCATTTAAATTGCTGTAGATACGCTGTACTCTCTTTAACCATTTAAATAGTAAAATCAAAACTTTTAATGTGTATTAATTTCTAAATCGACAAAAGTTGACGTTCAGTCATTGATTGGCACAAGCCACGCAATCCATCCAACAATTTACCTATTTGATTAATCTCATAACAAATTGGTTCACTGATTGTGTTTGCCACCAGTTCAATAATTTGTTTTCAAATATCGGCGGTAGCAATAAAATAATGATCAACTCAGGGAAATCAAACATCCGACTACCCAAAGTTTGTATGGAAGAAATCGCTATTAGCGATTATTCATTCATCATCAGGTTATTTTTGACTCCACTGCAGGAGCACAACCCTCTCTTATCTGCCGTAGACAAACGGAGGATTTGGCCTACACTCCCCGCGCTGGCCAGACTGGTTGGGAAGGCCTGATTGATGTTTTATAATGTTATTCCCTTAGTCGCCTTGTACGACATCCACGGGAAGGGTTGGAGTGGTCCTATTCTACTCTACCGGAAACCACACGGCATTAGCGATTTGACTGATTATATTTCATTCGAAATCAATAGTCATATGAAAACAAACGCATTTGCGTCTCTAAAACAAAATAAATAATAGATGGTGTTTTTAAGTAGACCGCAAAATTCACATGGTAATACAAACCTATGTTTTTGCTGCTGGTGACCCTTTCATATACATGTTACCGAGACGCAAGTAGCGTTGGTTTTCGTATGACTCTTTGTATGGAATGAAATATAGATGTACTATTGTAAAATTCTTTATTATTTTATGTGTGCAATGAATATTCATTGAATTGACTATGCACATGAAAGAAGAATGACCAGGGGACCAAGCATTTCGGATAATATCCCTTGAACAAAAAGTCACTTTGTACTCTCTAACGTATCAGCATAATATAACTGGATAGGTAAGCGTTTGGCGTCTATTTATCGTAGTTTGACGCTAAACGCTTAAAGGTATATGTCATGTTACCCATTAGGTGCAAAATGGCGTTAGTTCGACGGATATTATAGCAAATGTTTTCTGAGTAGCCCCCAGGCCTTAATTAGTACATGAACTTTCATTTTTCGAAAATGGCCTGAAGGGCTTGCAATAAGTAAACATATAGCGTTTTTTGTATGAGCTGCTTAATTTTGACAACTATATTGATTTATAATTCTATTCTACGTATATATACTTATTTCGTCTCTAGTGGTCAGATTTTTGTAAGGGATATTTTTATGATCGGGTTTATATTAACGCGTATACTTTGCATACTGTAGCAATTAAATATTAAATATATTAAACAAACTTTAGTTTAAATTCCATCATGGGAGGCAAATGTAATTGCATCGTTATGCCGTCGTCGGTCGGTCATCAAACATTGATCAATATTGACTTAACTCTTAATAAACCCTAATGGACGCTGTGTGGCCAGACCGTCCAAACACAGCAACGCATTTACTCGAAGCTTTTAAAAAATATAAAAAAATTGAATGTCCTGATTAATCGATGGACATAAAGCGACACGAGAAATATTTTTATGCATCATTAGTCTGACGATGTGTGCTCTTTCATACTGGCACGCGTCTAACACAATCTATTTTGTTGAACTAGGTAGGTATTGTTGAAATTTTTTTTGTAGGTATGCGATTATATAACAATTGTTATGGTAATATATAACAATTGTTATATATTGTCGTTGTTACTTGATTGGGTCTGAAGTAAAAAGAAAAGGTTTTTACAGGATTAACTTATAGATTGCATATTGCTATTTACTTGCCTATATAATCTCTTTTATTATTCTTCTAGTGAATATTATTCATTTTCTATATGAGCCGCCCGACGATAGTATTTTTTATCATCAATTAATGTTCATTATACATTTTATTATATCAGTTATTATTTGACATAAATAAAGTTGCATACACTGTGTTTAAATTACACTATTTACCCGAACTGGACTGAATCCTATCCGACATCTGTGCTCTTTTAAATCCAATATCAAAGTTGTAATTTTATTAACGCAGTAATTGTCAACTGTAAAATAGAAATGAATTTACAGACTTAACTGTAAATTTTTATAACGCAATTATATTTAAAGTTATTCAGATTATGTTTGTTGTTAAAAAACTTGTTCTGCAGGTATGTACTTACCTCTGGACTAAGTTTATTTCGTGTACTGCACGTAAGTGCGCTGTGGTAAATGACAGTTCATTATAATTTTAAGTTTGTCATCATTTGATAAGCCCTAGCAGGCTGGTTACTTAATTCGGAGTAAGACCTGCTATATTATTGACTACCTATTCTGTGTTTTATACACATAGTTTTTATTTTATTAATTATTTACAAATACAAATACAGTTCTTTGACTTACATTTATATATTAATATAAACTCACATTTTTATTTGATGTATATTATAAACACCAAGTTTAGTTTTTCCATAAATTGAAACTCACGTTTTCGTTCGTTGGGATGGATAGATTATGCTCAAGTCACGAACAGTTAAAAATATCTGACTAGTGACAGATATTTTACACACACGTCAAATTTTTTGAAAAATTACCTTTATTTACTTCTTCATACTAAAGTAGGTTTAGCTGTGACTTCGGAAAGAAATATGAAGTCGTGACGTTAATTACACATTCCGATATGCGTGTGCTCAGAGAAAAATGTTTGTTTATTTTAATGACTGTTAAATCAAAACTAATGTTTATCCTGTCCACTTGATTGATTGTTGCTAGCATTTGAATGACGTCCACAACGCGCTTATGCATATCTTGGACTATGAAGAAGGGCCTCAGGGTAATATTATGAGCATTCGTCTTGATCCCGTCCTTAAATTTAAATGACTCATGTTCCGTTTATTTGTTTGTGGTATTGGCTTTCTTTTGAGCATAAAATCCTTTACATCAGAACAACTCGTCCCTTTTAGCACCACAAGTATGTCTTAAACTGTCTTTCAAAATTAAATATAAGGATTATCAAGTAAACTCATTAACTTCTAAAAATCTTTTTGCTAAAGATAACAAAGCCTATTTTTAATTCTCTTCGTTATTCACCGTAATATATTATGTATAAGAGAGAAATTTCTGCCAACAAACTGTCTTTGTCACGTTCTGCAGAATTTATGGAAGTATTCATTTGGTGATAGGAATAAATATTATTTTTTATTATTTAGATAAATGTGAATTGTTTCATGAATAATATGATCTGTGTTCACCAATTGAAAACAGTCATTAAACATTTACTGACTGGTGAAGGAATGTCACCCATCACTATGTAGGTACCTAAATACATACATAAAGTAAGATTTAAAAAAAATCATTGATATTTGGTATAACTAGAGCTCCATTTCAAACTTGTTGAAAAGTAAGACCGCGTATTTCTACGCTGCGAATTACATTTTCTGCCTACTTATGTATCTTAAAACCAAAGATGTGTATGATCTGGTTGTCTTTTTTTAATTCTTTGGTTCGACTTGTAATTAATACAAAAATAAATTATCTCCATTAATTTAAATAAACTTGGTTTCAAATGAGTTTTTGATTAAATAGATAGACGTTTAATTCTATTATCAGTATCTTAACACTTTAGCTCATTTCAATATTCACAAGGTATTGAATAAAAGTCAACAATATCTCAAGAGTAAAGTGTTTTATAGTATTATCTAATCCTATTAACGACGCTCATAACGTGGATATCCTTTTCTATTTGCTGTGAGAAAAGTTACATTTTTGGTAAATATTTCAGGAACAAAAGTGGCTGTAACAATAACATACAGTGCGTTGATATCACAAAAGAGGATTTATTATTACGTTTTATATATACGTGTATGCAGTACCTACGTGATGTTGGAGCTAAATGAGTACCTATACAGTAAGTGATTCCCGTAAACTTATAGCGTTATTCAGAATGTGTAGAAGTTTAACTACCTACATAAACTAAGTCGTGTTGTTTTATCTAAGTAATTCTACGATAATTTTGCTGGTATATGTTAGAATATAGAATAATTACCTGTTTGTGTTGTGTCTTTATAGGTTTTTGTTTTTGTACTACTTCAGAGTTGAACTAAAATTGATTGCAACTATTGATGAAAACAGTCATGTATTAATGAAAGATTGACTACCCATAGAGCAGGGAATCCTAGTTTGGAAACAAGGCTAATGCTTGTAATAATATATCTACATAGATATATATCTAGTATAAGGATCCAAATGTTCTAGAAAGAATGAAGTTATTTGTATTTGAACAAAAATACTTTATTTTATAGTAAGGCATGTCCGCATTACTCTTTCCAATCTGGACAGCGTCTCCGGACCATGCTGCTGATAAGCCTTATTTAATAAGGCGACTAAACGCATAATTCCAAACTGATAGTGTCATCGACACTTGTTTAAGTGTAAACTGCTGTTCTTTTGTGATAAAACGTCACATTTTGATAATTTAGCACGAGACTCGACACGAAACGAAACTGGTTTGTACCTACAGGCCGACACCGTATTAAAATGAATCAGATTGCGTTATAGAAGGCGACAACTTTAGATTTTCCTTTGGAGATGGGAAAATAAATGTACTTTTAACTTTGTGTCTTAGTAAAATGTAAATCGTAAATGCAGCCAGAAATATACAGATTTTTTTGTATAAGTAGATTCTTTTTTAAGAAGTAACCAAGCTGTTTACCATATAAGTACATTTATGTGAAGTCTTTTTAATAATAGGAAATGAATAATGTTTTCAAATAGTATTTCACCTAAACTGGACTTAACTTTCTTGTATTACTCATGATGTTATAATATTTTTTTTTTGTAACATGAGTGAAAAAATGTTAATTTATGTATATTTTAGTAAATAGGAGAAAACAAAGGTGTAACAAAAACATTACGCTATTCGAAAAAGCTACTTAGTGAACATCAGCTATAAGATGCTTTTCCATTAAAATAAATAAATATTTTGTTCTACAATCATTGCCTTTTTTTGTTAAGCTATTGATAACTGGATTTCCCCGCGGCTCCGCTCGCGTGGACTATAAAATAATGTTATTCTTTATCTTATTACGTAAAACCTTTGCAGAGAAATGAATGAAACAAAAAATACATGTAAATCGGGTAAGTGGTACTTGAGTTACTACATAACGCACAGACAGAGGGATGTTGCGTTTAATAATATGTAGGGATGTCGTAGAATACTCGTATAAATAGTTTTCCGTAGTTTTAGTTCATGTATTAACATAGTTTATTGGTTTTTTAATTACATCGATATTTCTATATGAAATGTCGATTAGTGAATTATACATACATATCAGGTAAGACATCATTCAAAGGTTAATATTTCTATATGAAATGTCGATTAGTGAATTATACATACATATCAGGTAAGACATCATTCAAAGGTTACATTGCTAAAGTATTTACATCCTGCATGAAATAGGCAGAGACCAAAAGTTTGAGTAAATTATGTCTGACTTAACGATAATTATCCCCTAATCTAGGACTCTTAGAAGTTTTTTCGATGATTCTGACCAAAAATATATTGATCTCTTTCATTTATTTTGATTGTTATAACTATATTACCAATTTATAATACAAAATGTAATGAGATTTTTAATATGGTAATTTACGATACGTTTAAAATGCAAAACGAACTCCACATTTTTAAACTTGACAAGACAGAATGATAGGTAATGGACAACTTTATTATCATGTTAACATATTTACAGAAATAAAATATGCATTTTGTGTTGGTGGATGTGAAATATATGGATTACTGGTTGTCTTGGGCGTCCAACACGTGCCTCTGGCTAAAAATCCCACTGGGTGTTAAACCTGCCTTCGATAATTAGGTAATAAATATTTATAAACAGGGTACCGGTGTCTCGTCGCATCACATGGTTGCACCCTGTTTCCACTTTTTTTACCGTTCGAACGTCAAAGGAGTTCCTATAGCAGTGAGCGAGAATAAGATACACATATATATTTTGCACTTATCTTACAAAGATTTGCAAGCAATTTTGATTTAAATGCCTTTCAATATTAAGATACAAATTTTAAAAGCAGAAAATGTCAGTTAAGATGTTAAGGATTGGAAATATGTTTGTAATCTCATGGAGGTTTATTTGCAACTGCAGTGGGGCTGTGCGAATTAGATTTCACAGTTAGTACCTAGTTAAGTCAGTAGGTGTCATACTTTATTTTGCTGGAGTATTGAATATACAATTAAATACTGTAGGTAGGTGTATATTGAAGTACGTATATAACCGATCCATAATTGTTTATTTGAAAATAATATTTTTTAAATCAAGCACTGGCTGCTAAGATAAATTTAATTGTTTTTTAATAATACATTGTTATATATTATATTGGGATCGAATCCCCCCCAGGGCAAACATTCGTGTCATGACCACTTGTGTTTGCCTTGTGACTGCATGTTATTTATATAAGTACATTATGTATTTATGTATGTATATCAGCTATCTGATACCCATATTACAGGTTCTGCCTAGTTTGGGATCAGGTGGCCGTGTGTGAAATGTCCCAACATATTTATTTATATGTATTATTATTTATTTTTATTTATTGAAAAACTTTATAGCCCAGAATGTACAATAGGCGAACATAATGCCAATATGGCATTCTCTTCCAGTTGACCTTAGGGTCATGCAAATAATGAGTGGTATTAATAGGTATCAAATAGAAAAAAAAAATTACTTTAATTTTTTTTTTAATATACACATTGATCGGATTATTTAAGGACATAAATATTATAATACTTTAGTATTTTTTTATATGTACACATATGTATATGTATAAAAGAATACTAAACTATTATAATATTCTTTAATAATTTATAACACTAAATAATTATTAACAATAATGTACAGTAATTTAATTACAACGATTATATCGAAATCAAATTTAAATTTTAGCTTCGCATTTTAACTTTATAGCTTCCCATAGAACTAACTTTAAACTGATTTAGAATTGGATGTTTGTATGATAATTTTATTTTAGTAATGATTATTGGTACTTTTACCAGTATACCCTCGACAATAGACCATAAAACTCTTCTCAGCATGGGCACCACACACTCCCACTCAAATTAGTGGTCATTAAAGTAAAACAATAAAAGTCTTAATAAATTAAGCAGACGTCGAATAACAAGATACTTTTGGGCCGTTACGTTGACGAGAGACATATTGGAACAGTAAAAGAGTTCGTAAACTGCACGTCGCCTCTAAGTAGTGGGTTCCGTCAAAAGTATTCTAATATATCATAATGGTGCTTGGAATTTTTGGACTACCCAAGTTATTTTTCGGCACGCGCAAGGTCCCGCCGCTAGATGGACCGACAACCTGAAGAAGGTGGCCAGAAGCTGCTTGGATACGGAGGTCGGAGGACCGGGTGTGGTGGCGTTCACAGGGGAAATTGAACGTCTAAGGGCTGACATGAAGAGATATTCAACAGTTCGAATCATTTAACTCATGACACTTTACTAGTTACTAATAAAGATCTCTCGCACCGTGAACCATTCTGTGTAAAAAAGGGCAACATTTCTTAATAATTTTCTTAACAATGACTTTGGTAATTCAATTTGATTCAGGGCAGAGCAAAGTGGATAATTAACTACATAATTATCTGTAGATAATCTTGATTGTCTATCGCACAAGGCAAAAAACCGCGAATTTGGACAACCTCACGCGCACGAACTATTTAGTCAGCTTAATAGCTATTATAACTTTTTAGTAGCTTGTGGCCTAACTAATGTCAACCAAAATTAGTAGTTTCAACCCATCCACCCTCTAATTTCCGCCATTACAGCGCACGCTGTCAAAATATAGTTCATCCACATTTCATAGACTCTAGCTAGGCAGTCAGCACTGTGCACTTCCTTCCACACGTTCCACAGAGCTACTCATTATGTCTGATGGTTGTTATTTTCTTCTAGAAAGTGAGCGAATATCTTATACACGGTTATATGTGCTTAGACTAAGTGAATTAGGCGGTCTCCGTTCCTCGAGCAGAGGGAACCCTGAGAACTTTTATTACGGATAACATTCCAGTTTTGATTGCACGTTGGATTTGTCTTTCTAATTTCACAGAATAGGCATTTAAGAGGTTGCGTACATTTGGTTGCTGCTTTACTCTTATTGATTTAAACAAGACCATAGTTATCGGGACCGTTATTTAAGACTACTTTGTTTCACAGTCTAAAATCAACCGAGTACTTAATTATTATTTTTTGTCAATTAAGTGGTATTTGGTCTTGGTTGCTGTATTGGTAAGTTAGCTAATAATCATTTTTATTATCGTTCAAAACAAGATCGTGATCAAGTCAACAACTTGAGTTAGTGCAACGGGATAAGAGTAAGTTAAAGGGAACAAGATCTTGGTGCGCTCGTATGGTGTTCAGATGGCTGTTCACGGTTGACAAGTTGTTGTTCAAACCAACAATAATTGTTTTTCTTCATTGAAATCATGCTATAGAAATTAAATTTTCACTAAATGTTGATACTAGATATTTTTCAACAGCCGTGATTCCATTGAATTTTTTAAGCTGAATCATCCCATAAAAGATAATGAGGAAGGTCAATAACAACAAAAGGTCGCAATGATTCCAACGGAATGTTCGCTCTCATACAAGTAAATTCCTAATTTTTAAACATGCTCAGTGACCAGACCCAATTCCGCCATTAAAGAGCAAGAATTACACTAACCTACAACTGCTACCATGGAAATCACCATGTGATTTCCGACCTTATTATGTCATAAAATAAGAGTAAAGCCTAATCTCAATATAAGAAAATATTGCGTTGCCTCTGCAAGTCTTAGAGTCGGTTTCTGTATCTTCATAAAACATCCCAATTATTTCCCTTCTGTACTTATCAGGTCACATCTTGCATCAATCCACTCGTATTACACGAAATTTATAAGAATGAGGTTTCTACGTTCTTGATGAACAATAAATTTCCGTTTAACAGCTCGACGTCAACCGTCTGCCTCTCTATCCATACTTTTATAAGGGAGACACTTCCACAACAGCTGATTTATAGTATTTCCTTTTGTTTTGTGTTTGTTCTCTTTATTGTTTTATTGGCTGTGGTCCTCGGTTTTTTTAGTTACCGATGTGTGGTTCTATACCTTTTTTGTTATTTCGCCGCCTTTGTGGCTGCGGCTTTCATTGGTGTCATATAAATGACTCTAATAAAGTAACAGTTATTGTATAAATTCATCATCATTTTCTTGCTAAGGTATAAAAATTATCTTAGGTTTTTATTTCCTTTATTGTTATTTCAAAACTCAATAAGCAAATTTTATGATACATAATTTTATTACCTTCTTTCTACGTGTACTATTGAATGAATGTTAAATTTGTGATGAAACTTTCCATTGATTGTACAGAATTTCACCAAGTCTGTTATAATTTTACAATGTCACTATTAAACCCCACTAAAACGAAATAATAATGGTTAATCGGATAATTTTACCACACATTTTCAGTTTTATGAAGGTTATTTGGGTTTGTTTTTTAAAACAACAATTTAATTTAGGTACATCCGAATTGCAAATTCAATCACGTCGATGTTTAAAGATAAACTCATGGAGCTGCTTTATCAACGAGCTATGTAGCATCATAAACTAAGGTCAATATCTTTAACAAGGGAACGAAGGAACTAATTAAAATTTAATCCAAAAGGCCGTACCATAATAAAGTTGTCAAGGTAGGGGCAGTAAACTCACAATGTGATCGCTATTCACTCGCCATAATACAAATCAAGGGGCAATCAGTACAGTTCCCTTGAAATGAAGATTGCCCTTATTCCTAACTCGATAGGACGCTATGTTATTTACTATTGTTTACTTCAGTATGTTTCTTTAATTTACCTTTACATTATTTAAAACAAAACTTTCGATAATATTTAATTACTAGCTGTGCCCGCGGCTCCGCTCGCGTGGACTACAGGATCCGCTCCCATTCTCACTTCCGCTCCCTATCCCACTGCCACTCAGACTTCAAATCCAGGTCCAGGTCCAGGTCCAGGTCCAGGTCCAGGTCCAGGTCCAGGTCCAGGTCCAGGTCCAGGTCCAGGTCCAGGTCCAGGTCCAGGTCCAGGTCCAGGTCCAGGTCCAGGTCCAGGTCCAGGTCCAGGTCCAGGTCCAGGTCCAGGTCCAGGTCCAGGTCCAGGTCCAGGTCCAGGTCCAGGTCCAGGTCCAGGTCCAGGTCCAGGTCCAGGTCCAGGTCCAGGTCCAGGTCCAGGTCCAGGTCCAGGTCCAGGTCCAGGTCCAGGTCCAGGTCCAGGTCCAGGTCCAGGTCCAGGTCCAGGTCCAGGTCCAGGTCCAGGTCCAGGTCCAGGTCCAGGTCCAGATCCAGGTCCAGGTCCAGGTCCAGGTCCAGGTCCAGGTCCAGGTCCAGGTCCAGGTCCAGGTCCATTTCCAGGTCCAGGTCCAGGTCCAGGTCCAGGTCCAGGTCCAGGTCCAGGTCCAGGTCCAGGTCCAGGTCCAGGTCTAGATCCAGGTCCAGGTCCAGGTTTAGGTCCAGGCCCAGGCCCAGGCCCAGGCCCAGGCCCAGGCCCAGGCCCAGTTACAGGTCCAGGTCCAGGTCCAGGTCCAGGTCCAGGTCCAGATCCAGATCCTCAACTCTCCCCTCAACCCTCCCCTCAACCCTCCCCTCAACCCTCTCCCCTCAACCCTCCTCTCAACACTCCTCTCAACACTCCTCTCTACCCTTCCCTCAACACTCCACTCAACCCTCCTCTCAACACTCCCCTCAGCTCTCCCCTCAACCCTCCCCTTAAACCTCTTTCCCTCGCCTCTCCAAATGTAGTCATCGTAACTAATCCATCGCAGTCCAAATTCCGACCAACATTATTTTGTTGCATACGTATACCACAAATTCATCGTAATCGGATAACTCAGCCAAAACTCAGGTACTCCGCTCCCGCTCCCGCTCCGGTCCAGCTCCGGTTCCGCTCCCGCTCCCCTCCCGCTCTCGCTCTCGCTCCCTCTCCCCTCCCGCTTCCGCTTCCGTTCCCGCTCTCACACCCACTCCCCCACGCCCGCGCCCACTCCCACCCCCACGCCCACGCCCACTCCCACGCCCACGCCCACTCTTACTCCAATTCCTACTCGCAGCTCCCAATGTAATCAAAACTCATCGCAATCTGAATAGTACAAAAATACTACTATATGCAATATATTGCATAATAACCTTACCTACTATTGTATTTGAAAACTAAAAATGTCTATAACTTTTGATTGAGTTAGCCGATTGCGATGAAATAAAGACTAAATGTTAAGTTAAGTTAAGCCCCATGTTTTTGTGAAAAGTCCATCAAAATCCGTTCAGTAGTTTTTAAGTGATGCGTGCACAAACTCACAGACAAACAGACAAACAGACAAACAGATAAACAGACAAACAGACAAACAGACAAAAATTCCAAAAATGATTGAAATGTGTTCTGTTGCTTATCCTTAGACCCCCCAATTTTTTTTTTTGCAAATATCTTCAATGTACAGACACGCGAAGTTTACGATTTTATTTATAAGATTTAAAACCCCATATAATCTATTTTACAGTTATAAGAATCGTTGTATCATTATTCATATTAATGAATACTGTATACCAATCGTAGTACTCAATGGTAAGTTTCAAGACAGGCCATTGTTAGTAAACGCCAAAGTTCCTGGCCTTTAGAACTAAGCTGGGATTGTATAGGTAAGGGCGTTTTGTAGCAATTTATCCTGCCTGTCAAAGTTACAGATGTCTAGATTAGTTGGGAGTATTTGAATCCATCAAAGGTTTCATTATTTACATTATTATATCTGAGGCTCGAATATAATTCTTTATTTTAGAATCAGAACAACTTGAACTTAAGGTTTATAGTAATATTTTCATGCCCTAACAAATTTTATGAGTTGCTTTTGCTGTCCTTTTGTATTTTTGTTCTACATTTAGTGATCAAAACCTTACAATTATCTTTACGTTTTTTTATATGTTTTATGTACTCATTAGTAGTCTATTTGTCTTTGCAAATAAATAATACTAAAATAAAATCCTTAAATCAAAATTGAAACTCACATCCGATTTCATACTAAATGCCGGCCGCTAGTAAGCGTTTGGCGTTAATAATCCAATCAAATACATCGACGCTTGTATGCGTATTCGATTTATTGAAATCACTCAAATTTAATTGAGTAAAAGCTATATTTACACGCTAAACCCAAAGATAGTAATTTTATAACTTTTTTATTTATGTGATAATTTCGTTTCCAAATTTATTATACTACTAATTTCAAGAGGAACTGGCGCGTGAGTTCTCATTTACTTATTACAAGGTGAATCTAAACAAAACAATTTATCAACGCAACAAAAAACCAAATCATCTATCTAAGTAGTACAGGCATGTATTCATCAGAATGTCCAAATAATCTAGGGGCGTATTTTATAGACACTACCTATTTATGATACAACATTAATCAAAGAATACACGGACCTCTAATTAAACTATATGGAGGCAATTAAAGTGTACTAGATGAAATTTTTCATACAAAACATTGTTTCCTGTTTGGGCAGAGTGTTGCCGTGGTCCGGTTCGGCCCCTGCTGTTTCAATTAAATCACTGACAATACTTCGAATGCTTTAACAGCCAGTACCAAAACATACCACGTTTTGGACATCATCAGTTTAAGGTCTGACAGTTTTGATAGTTTATAAAGTACCATAACTGAATAAGAGTTTTATTCTGTGATTCTCTATATTTGTATGTCCTAGATGAGAGTTAATTTCCGTCAAATAGAAAATTTAACAAGTACGTTTGTGAGTGTCTGAAGTGTCGTTCTGGTTACTAAAACAAATACATAGAGGCTTAAAATCTTTCGAGAATTGCCAGCTCATCATAGCATCATAGTTAGTTTGATGTTTAAATTACAAGTTATAGTTTATTAAAAATCAGAATAAAACTTAATATTAGTATTTGTTTATTTTGACATAAATTACATGTCATTACAGGGTGGGACGCCCCGCCCCCAGATGGACCGACGATCTGAAGAAGGTAGCCGGAAGCGGCTGGATGCGGAGGGCAGAGGACCGGTTGTGGTGTTCATTGGGGAAGGCCTATGTCCAGCAGTGGACGTTTAAGGGCTGATATGATGATGACATGTCATTTACATAGGTGGAACATTATTATTTAGTGGTGTCAATGCTCATACAGTTTTTGAATATAAAGAAAGAATATAAAGAAGTTATATTATGACTATAGGTTCACAAAAACTCTTTCTGTGTATAGAGGCACGATAAACGCAAATTGATACCAAATGTAAAGTATCAAAAGGGCTTAGTCCGTTAACAATCTTGTTATGGACCTCACGATTGTAAGCATGTGCCGACAGAGCTACGATACCATCTAATCCAGATTTCCCCCACTCTTTAATTGATTATTCCATAAAGATTAATACGACTCGTCAGACTTGACGGTCTGTGTCTGTGCTACGGAATGAAGCAGAGGAATTGACCCAAACAATCTCCCATGAGTCACGATTAAGATGACCAGTTCAACAAGACCCGTTACCAAAATCATTGGTATACGTATACTATGAAGCTTTAGAGGTCTTTATAAAGTGGGATAGTTAAGTGACTTCTTGCTAATAATTTTCAAGTTCAGTGTCGTTTCAATTTAGTTCAATCTGTAGTTGCACATTTAATTGAGCAGATGCGTTTAATACTGCATTGAGTAATCACAACTGCAGATATTTTGCATTCATAATAATCGTATTTAAGGGTATATTTACAAGTCAAAAAGTAGGATAACAATTAATCAATTAAATTGTACATGTCACGTAATAATAAGAAATAGTCATAAATTTGTCTGAGAATCCATTAAGGCTGAGGTGATCCTGTACCGGACCGGAACAGGTTACGCAAAATATAAATGATTGACATACCTGCATACGTGTTGATGTGGGCCCATTTGAAGTCAAATTTATTTCTGATGAGGTTAAGTTTTTTGGACGAACTTCATTTCTGATGTGGTTTAGTTTTTGAAGGAACTTAGAATACGAGTAAAAGCTACATAATGAATACAAATTCTTTTTTTAAATTTGCAACCGGAGTAAAAAGGCGATAGGGAAAATACATGGAGTATTATGACGTGGAGTATATTATACTATCATGAACACGTCTTCACTAAGTAATATTTGATTGCCATTGCCTTTGTTTTCTTTTCAAACAATCTGCAGAACCCTTCCACGGAAACAAGGCTCATAAACCCCGTATAACTGTTTCACAGAGCGTGTCTTTGTCAAACATTGATTCTCAAGCCCAATTCTGTCAATTTCACTTTACTGTCCTAGTTAACTGTTTTGGGAGCAAATAAGGTATGGTCTTCATGAGCTGAATGGTCGATTGTCGTAGATTAACGAACCATATCATTACGGCTAATGAATCGGGCACTACGATCTTATCTGCCCATCAATGTCAGTCTAAAATCTATTACATCGCAGTTAACAAACATACATACATGTAAATGTAGTTACGTGTTAAATAAAGCCGTTATAATAGAAATCAAAATGAGAGCAATCGGTAGCCCCTAGTAGTTGTCATTAGATATAGTCAAGTCTTCACAAAGTACCAAACCAACTAAACCCACAAAACAGAACCTAGCTAGAGCAAGACTTATATTTTATACGGTTTAAAAAAACTGAATAACTCTAGATAAATAACTTGTTTTTTTTTCATAACTTGACAAGTAATACGAATGTTCAAATTCAATATAATGTATAGTAAAATATAAAATAAAAATTTAATCAACAGTGTTAAATAAATCGATGACCAAACGCAGCAAAAAAAAACGTGATCATCACATAACTTCCAGTCATGCAACAAAAACCATACCCACACACCCACGATCCACAAAAAAGCTGCACTTAACTGGATCAAACTGCTTATCTGTACCACCTCATCGAATTGATACGAAGTTACTCTTTAGATAATAGAGGACGGAGGGCTGAGGACCTCCCCGGGTCCGTCGCGTCACTGCGAACCATGTCTCTTGGTCTTATCTAGACATCTACATGGGCACAACACGACATTAAGGACTACCGACAATGTACGTCCACCTTAAAGCTCTATTGTAAGTGTATACTCTGCTTAAGAGTCTTTGATTTCTTATTATCCATTGAAGTATAATTTAAGAGGGTTGCTATATTAGAAGGAATGTAGAAGATTTTCATTTATTTTGTGCTATGACATGTACGATCTTGATATGCCTTACGTTATGTCAAAGCGAAGTTGATATCATTGTCAATATAGGTAATATCATGAAGGATAGGAATAGGAAGGATAAATGTATGATTTAAAAGATAAATAAAAGAGTTAATCAATTAAGATGTATGCTTGATGATTATATTAAACATCACTATTTTTCTGGGTTTCAGAATACAATATATCGGTACAGGTAGATAACCGAAGATTAAAAAATGTAAATTGCTCGAATTATTTTCAACACCTACGCTCCAGAAACCCATCCATTATCAAACCTAAAAGGATATGGTTAAGTTATGATTTATAGTTGCATTTATAACGGAGCAATTACAAAATAATGCATTTAATGCCGTCATCGTTGGGAAATACTTTAAAGGTCCATATTAGGAAAGGTCGGAACGTTTAAAGGTAGACGATCAAATCATCAAGACTTTGCAACAATTATTAATGCTATGTTTCTCAAGATGTAGCCGAAGTATGGTTGTAAACGCAGCGATGTAAATCTTTGTCCAATACGTCTTCCAAAATTCCAACAAGAGTTAGTAAATACAATTTTATTTAATGTGTCCTTTATTTCATTTAACATTTTGGAATATAAACGAGGCATCGTCCTCCCTAGCTACGACCCTGAATATAGCATAGTTTTAAAAACACCTAACCTCGTCGTTAATTTTCTCGTTCACCAGTAATACTCATAAAGTTTTGAGTAAGGTCTACACGGCTTCATTCTTTATTTAATATACTCTAAAAAAGTTCAAGCTCACCCTTGTTACTTAAGACGATTTACGATCAGGGATACTTTATAAAAACTTTAATGCACCTGTCCGGTCCATTTAGCAGAGGTGACCGAGAAAGTGTAAAAAATGTACCCGTGGTATAAAAATTGGAGAGAAAAGTTTCTAAGGAAGACGTTTGCGGGTATGAAACATTAATATTTTAACTTAATTATAACAAAGTACACACATATAGGCTGATGGGTTTAACTGGTTATGTATACCTAAAAATCTGGCTTTATTACTTTGTAATTGTCAACCTTCACGTTCATCTATTTTTGAAATAAACTAAATTATCTTTATCTAAAAATAAATACATATTGTTACGTAGAATACTTACATATAAACTGCTGAGTGCTAATATAGTTTGTAAGACTGTTCCCCACAGTCAAACTGAGAAATCAGGTTTGTGGTATGTAAGTAAAAACTGTGGAAAGGTAATTAATAAATGATTTTTATTATTATTACTATTACTAAAATCATTTGTTGTTTTGATTCTTTATTATCTCACCAAGGGATGTGTGTCATCTAGTTTGATTATTTATTTGTCTGGCCAGACAATAGGATTTTGTTGCTGGGCTATGTCACAATTAAAAACTATTCGCTCACAAGAGAATAAGATAAATGACTAAACAAGTAGACAAATTAAGATAGAACTATGAGAGATGCTTAATAATAATATTTCGCGTTCTGCGATAAACATGCGGGAAGCACATTACCTATATACTATGTCTTGTTCTGGCTTCCCGGAATTTTATTACCAATGCGTCTCTATTCCTCTCATATCGCAGGGCCTCCGTTTTGAATGATAGAAGAGATAACACAGTAGTCATAGAAACAAAAGAGCTATAATGAGAAATATTCATTTTACAATCAATCAATCAGTAATGAGACTTGAAATGTATAGCTAATGGATCTTTTTAAAGAAGAGTGAATAGGCATCTTCTGGGTAGGCGCGCTCCACCTTAGGTCTCATCGTCACTTACCATCAGGTGTGATTGAGATCAAGCGTCAAACCATCAAGAATAAAGAAAAGTTGTAAAAAGCACATCAATATATGTATAAAAACAGTCCATACTAAATAGGAGTTTTATTAGAAATTACTATAAAATAATATTAATATATTCAATACGAAAATACTTATTCGGAAGTGATATTCAAATGTTTCGCAATTTAAATACTGTCCAAACCCACGCTTCTGTGCACTGTCTTTACAAAATACATAAAAAACTAAAATAAATTGCTCCTCGGTAGATCACAGATAGATAACACCCGAGTCGATGACAAAACGTCCGACAAAGATATTAATTTGGGTCCTACCAAATTTATGTCAAACTAAACTGGGATATTGATTACAGTTTAAAATTTTAAAGTCGTAAGTAAATTAAATTGATTTAGCGGTTGAGATTGATCTATACCAGGAGGCCTGTTAATGATTGTGGCTAATAAGTAATGGTTTTCAATTATTTTATTGTATTCACAGATGCATTTTTGAAATTGTTGTGTTATCTAATTCTCAATGCTTTTGCAATCAAAATTAATCTTATAGCATTTACAAAAGAGTTAGTTATAGCATTTTTATTCACCAGTTCAAAATATCTTGTTTAAGTTCGTTTTCCATATTATATGGAGAATCCTAGTTTAGGACTAGACTAGTGTGTGTTGGTATGTCATAATTTTTTTATATGTCTTCGTTCAGAAGTTGTTAATTAAATAAACATACATTCATAATGCTCACGCCTTGGTCCCAGAGGGGTAGGCAGAGACGATGGATCGACGATGGATCCTGACACACCTCACTAGCCTCACTCACATTCATCAACCTTTTCATGCACGTCCTTTTATTCTACTCACTGCGGACCCCACCCTTTTTGAGGACGTTACTAATTGGATCCTTGAATGTCCTCCTAGGACGACCTCTAGCTGTAGTTCCTTCCACTTTCGCACTGTATATTACTTTTGTCACTCTTCTTTCACTCATACGCTCTAAATGTCCAAACCAACGCAACATACCCTTCTCTACCTTCGTTAATACATCTTCTTTCAAACCACACTTCTCACGTATCACTGAATTCCTCACTCTGTCACATAACTTCACTCCACATATTTTTCTTAAAGACCGCATCTCAACCGCATTTATCCTACTTTCATGATTCTTCTGCCATACGTAACATTCACTACCATACGTCAGCGTAGGAAACAGAACAGCACTATGCACAGCCATCCTTGCCGTTTGAGACATGATCTGGCCGGACAGAAGGCTATTGATAGCTCCATTCACTGCATTTCCTTTCTTTTCTCTCCATTCAATATCTTCTTCACACTTTCCATTTCAATTAAATAAAGCTTGGGTAATTTTATTATTACCTGTCAATTAAAAAATATACGAAAATGCTGCCCCAAATCTTAGAACGTTTTATTATTGCTACAAGAAAAATGGAACGTTGATATTTTGTGACAAGATTTCATTATGAAACAAGCTTTCAATAGCAGCTTCGCTCGCGTAAAAATAATTATTGCTTGTTGTTCAATTTCTATGCAAAATATTTAAGAGGAATATTAGAAATTCGTCTTCCATACTAACTTCAAATACAAATTATTTAATATAGGAAGGATAATTCTAATGATAGTGATATGCAGACCACGAAATTGTTGCATTTGTACAGAATCCTTTTCAATTGAAAATTTATATGGAAGACAACTTTGTAATATCCCTCTTAAGCAACAGTAAAATGTCTACTTATATCTGTTGCTCTGCAAAGTGTTCGACGAACAGATCGATATAGGTAAAGACAATCAGACGCTATGTTTTATACAGATGCAATCTATTTTTGATCTGAAGGAAAACGCCAACTAGGTCACCCAATTAATAACAGCTGTCTAACTATCAAAGAGAAATATAATTTACTTCAAACGAGCAATAATTTCACCGTACAGCCCTGTCTTCTTCTAATTTGATACTGAACATTATCACCAATAAACGAAGGCGACGGCGCCAAGATGATTTCAAATTATCTCTTTCAAACAATCTAGAAAATATCGAATGACAAAGAATGGACTGTTTATTACGAAATAACGATCTATCGGCGGCTATGAGAAGGCACCCGAAAATAAAACGAAGCCGGACGACGTATAAAATAACAGTCGACAAAAAGTTGAGATTAAAATCAAAAGGTATTTATGTTGAGGAAACGTAGAGGCGTGCGTTTAAAGGTTAACGATTCCTATCAATTAAGGTTATGGGTTGAGTCGACAGGACGGTTGTTTTGGACTCCCACTGTGCGAGGATTTCGCACCTGTCCTTTTCTGTTTAGTTTTTCACGTCAGCGGCACCAAGAACGATTACAGGTGCAGGGTATTTGGTTCTTTTTGTAGGTTGACCAATATCTCGGACTGTATGAGCGGACATATTATCAACTAGCTACTGCCCGCGACTTCGTTCGCGTGGACAACTTAACATCACAAATTATTATGTATTTCCCGTAGGAATCAGATGTTTTTTGGAAATAAAACTATCCTATGTCCTATTCCAGGGCCTATATATTCTATATGTGTGCCAAGTTTTATCCTGATCCGTCCAGTGGTTGAACCGTGATTGAGTAACAAACATTCAAACACCCAAATATCCAAACCTCCAAACTTTCGCATCAATAATAAGTCTTTTTCACATCGAACTCACATCACGAGTAGGTATATACTTAAAGCTTTGCTTTTTTAGATAGCACGAGGCCGCCGGCTTTACCTAGAGGGGGACGCCATAGCATTTTCCATAGCAAAATACAGGGCAAGCCATGTATTTTTGTACCATTGGGAGTGGGCAAAGCCTGAATATGGCGACTTTTCTTCAGTGTTGCTTTCAATTTCAATAAATTAAAACTACGAAGAACGATGACACGCAACTAGAACTTATATGTTGTTAATAATTAAATTACATTTATTATATTCTTAGCATCCTTAAACCCTAGAAGTTTTGTGTGGGAGTTGAAGCTCAGAGGAATGCATCTGAATTTTATATTTGTTGGTGATATTAGAAATTGAATGCAATGACATTCTATCGGTATCATTTTCTATGATAAAACAGATTATGCATGATTGCTGCGATTTAGTTTGAAACGAGGTCAAATCATCTGAAACACAAAATCTAACATTCCAAACAACCGTCGATAGTATCTAAGGGAGAACTGTATGCCTTTGCATTGTTATATTTAAAAAAGGGACTATCCTGACTCGCTTGAAAGTCTGGTTACCCTTATATATCCTTCATAACAGAATCCTTATTATTTACCGATATGATAATTTTAATGGAAAGTGCCAATGCCCTACTGAGTTCGGACGGAACAAATAGGTTCTTTGATGGCCATTTTTCGTAAGACAATTCATTTAGTAGTCACGGGATATTAAAATTATAATTTTGTATTGGCTTGTTCCTAGAAAAAGGCAGTGTTCTGTTATATTAAATTTACATAATGGAAACTGAATAATTATACATACCTATAATAAAACAGTATAAAAATTAATTCTGCCCTTATTGATAAAACAATCCAATTTCAGCTAACCTTTATTAAAGACCAGTTGAGACTAAAACATAATTTTTAATGTTTTTTATAGGTTTTATCTCAAGAGAATGCATGATATTGTTAAGGATGAAATAAACTGAAATTGAAACTGAGGTTTCCTAACATTTGTAAGAATGTGCAGTTCAAAATATGTCAAAATGGTCATTGAAGTAAACTGTTCAGTTGACGGGGCTTTCACTGTTTTATAGCTTTGTATTTCAGACAAAATCTGGTATAGTCTTTATCTCAAAACGATCCTAGGGGGCTTGCCAAGAAGATATTTATCATTTTCTAATATTTTTATGTAATTGCAGTTCAGAGTATACTGGTTCGTATTGAAAATGCCCCAGGTTGGATCCACTCCAATCTATCCATAGGCTAGACGCCTACCAATATAAAAGGAAACCCTGGCTTACTCACATTCAGTTTTGTGTCCAGAAAAAAATGTCCAGATTTGAGGGACACACGGTATCGAATACTTAACATATTTTCGTATAGTGATATTTGGAAAAAAAATTTAAATTAGTTTTCGATCAGTTCAATTTGTTTAAAAAATCAACAGTTATTTTTGGGTATTTACAAAAAGGCCCCTACTAAAAGTTGTTAGGTATCCAATGTTTATTACAATGCTCTTAGTCAAATTCCTTTATTGCATATGAGTACAATTGCTACACGTATGTTTTTCTATCGAATACCACTTTGTACAACCAGCCACCATTGTACAGCATAAATAGTTATGATGAGAAAGAAAAGTCACTTATTTCCATCAAAATCTTAATCTAATTTCCGAAAAAATGTTTGTAAGAACTTGTTATCTTCACTAAGGACTCGCTGAATACACGAAATAATTAAAATGCTATCGTAACGAAGTTTCCTAGAAGTGGAGGATTCGATTCCATCTCTCCTCGGCGTCTTAATTTAAGCAAACACTCAGACTTAATGAAGAAGACACTAAATAAGAGCCTGTTCAGTGACAGTTATGTTTTCATCTGGTTCGGGATAATTGTATTTCTTCACTGTGAAAACTAATTCGTAAATATATAATCGTCATGATCGTAACATCAGCCCTTAGACATTAACTGCTGGACATACGGCTTCCCCAATTAATGCCACGATACACGGCCCTTCGCTCTCCGCATCCAGCTTCTGGTCACCTTCTTCAGGTCGTCGGGCCATATGGCGGCGGGGCGTCCCACACATACCAATATATAATGCACGACATAGTATGTCCTCGTCTGTTCTTTGAACTCCTCAGACGAGAGCCGATGTCTTGCTGATGTCTTATATGGTATCTATCTATGGTATATATCGTCTTATTTAAAAAAAGTCATAGTCTCTTAAGAGTCACCTAAAGTCATAGCTCGATAGGAGAATCGGGATGCAATAATGTGTACGGAATGCGAATCTAAATAAACTACCAGAAAGTTTGGTGGATAACATTTCGGGGGCAATGCGCCAAAAAAAGGTATTCACTTTTTTTTCAAATTTTAACATTTGTTTAATTTATTTCATTGAATTTAAAAATACAGTAATTATAAGAAAAAATACAATTATTTACAACAGGTGTACGCCGTCCAACCCCTTGTGGTGAGGCATAGTCCCTAGGACGCTGTCGCTATTACCTTGCTGGATGGCCAGGCTCACACGTTGTGCGAGGTAGGCACCAGCCCTGAAGTCACCGGACGCGTGGACCAGCCTGATCGATAGAGCCTTCACGAATGCGTTCGTGTCGGCTGACCACGGACCCAGGGTCTCTACAGCGAGCGCCGCGAACTCGTAGTCAGTCGTCAGGTTTGAGTATTTACGGCGCTTAAGACTCTGTGCCTTGGCCGCTGCTGCACCGGCAACTGAGGCAGTGCCTTGGATATGAGATGGGGCCAAAGTATCTACACACGTGGCGTCCCACACCAGGGCCCGTCCCAACGACCAAGGCACCAGGGTGGCTCCATCGGGTCTCTTACCATCGTCTCTAAACATACCGCTCGGCTCTAAGGTCGAGGGGATTGAGACGGTGGCAAGAGCCCGACGGATGATGTCATTGATAGCACCGTGGCGGTAGAGCCTACCTGCGCTCTTAACGCACGCGAGGCCATGGCGACCAAGCCTGTCCACGCTAAAACCGCATAGGCAGCGGTGGGGCTCGCACCCAATTTTTTACTATTTAAGTAAATAACCTTCTTAATTTAAATCAATTTTGGTTTATAAAGTAATTTTTTTATGTCGTACCGAGTTGAATGAGTGTTCCTCTGCAAACTCTTCGTCAGGCACAGTAGTCATCAACTTCCTATAATTAAGCCGTATTAAATATCGCTTTAAATATTTCAAAAGTTACGAAATACCGTGTTTTCTCGTAACGTGATTAAAATAACAAGTAAGTTCTTTGTAAGTATTCTCCTTTTATTAAGGATCCTATGGGTTTCCAATATACATTCTTTGGAGAGTACGGTTATCTCTCGGGCTGTATCTAAATATTTGAAATGTTTTCACAATCTTTTGTAGTTAAATTATTATAATTTTTGAAAAAGACTTTGATATTATACGGCCAAAATTTAATAGGGTAAGGGAGTGTAGAAAATAAAAGATAGTCTTTATTTGTATCTTTTTAAAATGTAAAAAAATGATTTTGTTTTGCTGTGTGCTATTAAGATAATTATTAATTTACTAAGTTCATTACGTTATTTCTACTTCACTTAGCTAACATCTAGGAAGAATTGCACGATTTGATTCCCTCATCTCAATCCATCACCGGACTACCAGGCGTGGAGAAGGACTACATTCTTATGTAGTAGGTAGACATACCACGTTCTCGCATGAAGCGTTTTGCTTCCTCTTTTATAATGCGAACTGCTAAGGAATGTAACTCACTGCTAGTTTCGGTATTTCCTAACAGATACAATTTGGATGTTTTTAAAGGAAGAGTGAATAGGCATCTTTTGGGTAATCGCGCCCCACCTTAGGCCTCATCGTCACTTACCATCAGGTGAGATTAAGGTCAAGCGTCCACCCATCAGGAATAAAAAAAGCGATATTCGGTAAGCGTGTACTCATATGCAATAAAGGATTTTAACTTCGACAAGAGCATTGAGGAAATATTCTTTAGACAAGTCATAATTCATTAAGACCTTTTGTTCAGTTTTCAACTTTTCCAATTTTAACCAAGTCAGTAACATCAAATTTAATATCCTGTAGAAATAGCAGTTATAATATTTAGGGAAAATGAGTTTATTTACGATATTATTCTTATAACAGCACCGTAGTTCGGCCCTCGGGTACAATTTTAAGAGGAAACATTTGTATTGTAGTTAGGGGACGTATTAAATTTTGAAAGCTTCAAAGTTTGGGTAAGCGGGGTGGAACTGTACTTTGAAAGTTCTTAACTTAGCTTCGTTTTTGAGTTCTACGTGTAGTTTAATATTAATTCCAAATTGACGATGGCCGTTGGGGAAGATACTGCAGTGGACACTGGAAGTCGCAGCGAGGGATGCGAGTTATACTGCAGGACAGAAGATAGACAATGTAGCTGAATGAACGAGCACAAAAAGAATGAGGAGGAACGCAGTGGACAAAATTCAATCAAATGACGTTGATGATACATTAAAATTTAACTTTCTTGTATTTTAAAGACTTTGGACGGAACACGTAAAACAAACTAATGTATGATAAAAGCTTTCGTACTCCGAAATTAGCCAAGTATGAGTGAGATAAGTAGTTCCACAAAGTCGAAACGGAAATTAATCCCTTAAAAGTAAATAAAAGCATTGTCCTTGTTTTAATATTAGACATTTTGATGTTCATTTATTTTAAAAGATTGTAACATTGCAGGTTTTTAATAATCCATACCGGTACAATCACTTCTTATGCTATAGTCAAAACAGGCATTCATCTCTCTAGCATTCCCTTGCATTCAGTCATCAGTCGTCCCATACATTTTTTTCATTATGTAATTATTATTTTCAATACAAATCTAGTTGTTTGTAAGAAATAATTTGTTTGCAATAAGACCGCCAAAATTTTCATTTTTTTTCACTTTTATATCTTGCAACTGTATTTGTTTATGTAATAAAGCGTATCATATTGTATCCTACAGTAAGTCACTAAATTTGGATGTGGTTATCCTTTACCTTACATTTACAACCTAGATTTTCTTGTACATCTGTTTGTCTATCCGCTGGATAACTCAAAAACTATTGGACCGATGAAGTAGAAATTTTGAACAATATGCAAAATGATCCGATTATGACTGAGAAATCACAGTACCTAATTTAAGGGAAAAAATTGCATAGAAAAGCATCCGAATGGCAGTTGCACAGAGCTAATAGGAACCGAATTGTACGACAAAAATGTTACCTCAACGATCGATTTACATGTAAAATATTGCCCACATTAACCATATTTATTTAGTCGCAAAATCTAAGTAGCTTCTCATTAATTTGAAGTCTCTGAATTCACAGATTGGACATTATGAAGTACCTACACCTAGCTACACATACAAACTGGCTCAATGTGCTGTTGCCACAACCGCATCCGGACTGACGTCGCACAGTGTTTCGTATTCGGGAGCGTATCTGACAAAACTATGTCATCTACAAATTGCATTATTTTATAAATGTATATTACATACTCGTATGCATACACTTGTCTAATGGATTTTCTCCAGTGCTGTGAGAATTTAACAAGGATGAGGAAATTCACAAATATAATATCCAGATCGGAACCGTGGGAATCGAATCCACGACCTTCGGCGCTAGAGTCTAATGACCAAGAAACTAGGCCAACGAGTCGGTCAATACTAGAAATAGTTCATAAATCAAAATAAGTATAGGATTTATTGACACAGTTATTTAAAAAAAAATTGAAAATAATACCTTAGGAACTATACTAGTCTAATATCAAACTACGATTCGCTGTATACAATGTGAATCTGACAAGCACATTATAGTTAAAAAACACCCAGGCCCAGGGACAAAAATAGTACAAATTGCACGATATTATCTGACTTTTGTGAGAATCTAACCCACAACCAACCGTTGGTGTTCTTCTAATTTCTATTTCTGTAAGTTAAATTATAAAGAAATGAAAACATCAAACAAAAAGAATTAAATATAGAATAAATAAAACCCGATCTATTTTGATTATTCCTACTATTATATTCCTGATGCTCGGACATGTCACAGCGTGGACAGGTTGTCGCCGCAGCCTCGGGCGGTAAACGGACGAGATTTTGCGTTTATTTTTGGCCAACTTTTGAATTATTCGAAGCACGGGGCTCTGGCAGATTGTAGCTGTGAACAATAATAGATTGTTAAATTTTAAGTAATGCTTGATACTAATAAATCTGAAATCACGCAATAACAAAAATAATCTGAAATTGGCATTAAATTTAATATTTTAGGAATGTAAGAATTATTTTTGAAAATACTCCAATACCTACTACAATATATTATTTCGCCTTTACACTTGTTATATGCCCATATTTAATTCCATATTGATTTAAATAGGTATGTTAATGTTAGGTCCATTCGATTGAAGAAGAAAAAATACACCTCTATTTGTAGCAAAATTAAAGTATTCTTTTGAAGTTTACTTTTTTTATTGTTTAAAAACGAATGACAAGCTCCATTTAATTTTTACTAGACTTCAAAGAGGGAGGAGGTTCTCAATTCGACAGTATGTTTTTGAACTGTTTGTTTATATAACTAAAATTATTTATATTCCTGTCAAATAACCATCCCAAGTGGCATTCGGGGTTCTATATAAGATGTATAGTGGTTCACATGTACTCCACAAGCTGTGTAAGTCAGCTGTATAAGAGCTGTATAGCTTGCTATACAGCTCTTATAGAACCAGTTTGGGCACAAATTAGACAGCCTTAAGTTCACTATGGCTGTACATTAGCGTTATATTAGCAGTTTAAGTAGTAACATCGGGCTTAAAGGCTGACTTACGGCGCTATATGGGACACATGTGAACCATACAACGTCCATGAGCGTAATAAAGAGTAACAAGTGGCTAAATACACAGCCTTCACAGTTATAAAATCCCACAAAAGTACTCCAGTGCTACCTAAAGTTCACGTGTGTCCTAAATTATTTCTTTTATTTATTAATTTTCCTCATTTAGTTTGGTTTTGTGTGTACGCCCGGTCATCAGAAACATTAACTCCGGCGGATATCAATTGGATAAAAATTTATGATAACACGCGGTAAGTATACCTGTTTTAAATACTTAATAATGTTAAATGCCATGGGAATGCAATTTTATCGTGAAATGTATACATATTTACAGCTAAAATATTCACGCGCCTCTGTAAAAACGCGATATTCATTTTAAAATATTTAAAACTGGCTGAGAGGAAATCTACAATTTTCAGTTTTTGATATTATATTGGCATTATAATTATACTACGGTAATTAATTAAAACATGAAACCAAAACTCAATCGCTCTATCTGCGTATTTTGTGATAAATCTGCATGATAATTTTGGAGATTTATATGGTAAATATTTTAGGTTACGTGAACAAAATGGTGGAAATGAAATACGGCTAGAGCGTATATAGGTTCACATGTGTTCTGTTAGAATGCTGTTGGCTATATAAAGTCCCACATTTGTACCACTACAGAACCAATGTCTATAAATGTATTCTAATGTGAACTTATGTACAGCTTTAAGATGTAATTCAGGTCAATTGTGATCATCGTTTTATTCTTTCATATACTGAAATTTTAGAGATCCGCAATAATAATTATTGTCCGTTAAATCGCCTAGCCCAGGTACTAAGTCAAGTATGAATACCTAAAGTACAAATTTTGTAACAAACTAACAAAAAACACTTTTTGTTTTCGTGTGAGCCACACAGTTTGGTGTCAGAGTATTTACACTTACAAAGACACTACGTTATTCAAGGAGGTATTTAAAAGAATGTAAACAAACTAGATAAAGAGGGACGAATTTGCGAATATTCTTTTGCAATTTTTCTTCTTATTCCACCGGTTCTCGCTCTTATTTTCCAAGATTTTTTATTCATTTTCACAAATTTTTGCACGCGACGTAATAAACACAATACACGTCAGCTTGTGGGATAAGTGTAATAGAATATCACATTCACATTCATGTTCAGCTTACAGCAAATAAGAGTAGTACTTGTGGACAAATAAACTGCTATTGAAGTTAATGGACAACACATGTAGTCCTTTTAACAGCCTACAGTGCACATGTGAACCATTTAAACACTTCTATACAGATAGTAAAAAAGGTTATTTTAATGACCACAAACAACTCCTACTACAGCTACTAGCTGTATAACAGTCTAAAACAAGTAAACATAACAGCCTTTGGCTGTATAAATGACCACGTGTGTTCTATTAATATGCTAGCTGTATAACATCGTACAAGTAGACCGTTAAACAGCGATTGCCGTATCTCTACCCTCCTATAATGCTCTTAGTCAGACGGCTGACTAAAGGACAGTTGTTAGAGTATTATAACACCAACAACCGTATAAAAGTATAACTCTACACTCCTATAAGTCCCTTAGACAGGTATAGGTGGTGTTAATCGCAATAATGCAGCTTATACATCACGAGTGAACTGTAATAATGCTTTAAGTTCACATGGGAACTAAATGTGTACTCTTAAATGGAGTAAAATGCTACTTGGGATCATATCATAATCGCCATAAATAGGCTGTCCCCAATGAATGACACCACACTCGGTCAAAATATAATACGAAATAAAGAAAAGACTACTTTTAGTGCTGTCCAATTTAAAATGTTTACTGTCTTTGGAATAGTAGACCTGCCCATTGAGAGGTAAAATATATTTTACAATTTGAGAGTACGAATTTCGTAATGCAGCGACACAGTCACACAGTTTACCGTTCAATATCCGGTAGAGGCTACAGTTCCGGCCGCAGAGCATTCGCGTCGGTCGCACGTTGCACTGACCACCGACATTACTATGTAGTTATCTATACTATGTAGTTGCACTTACAGTGGGTACTCATATTTGTAAATACAAAATAAGCTCACTAATAGTCAGTACTGTGTTTATAATTTAATGTAACTTTTTGGTTACGTAAATTAAATTTCAAAGGTATTTATTTAGAATGTTTAAATTTCATACGCCGCTTTGCGACATTGAATTGAGTAAAGTGGCGATATATCGTCACTGCCTACCCCTCTGGGACCAAGGCGTGAGCATTATATATGTATGTATTTCATAATATGAGTATCCATTAAAGATGTACCCTGAGTTCAGATTTGAACGAGCGCCCGTACGAAGCAGAACTTAAGTTATGTGCTGCTTAATATACATAACCATAATTCTAGAATGGAGAACGCGGTCGGCACGCGTGGCTCGCCCCACCGCCGCTAGATGTTCGACGACCTGAAGAAGGTGGCCGAAAGTGGCTGGATGCGGAGGGCGAAGGACCGGGTGTACTGGCGTTCATTGAGGAAGACCTATTTCCAGCAGTGGACGTCTAAAGGCTGATATGATTGTTGCGAATTTAAAAGTAATAGTACATACTTATCTTTTAAGCGTTTTATGCATATATGGATCCGTTCACTTCTTCATTACTCACAATATTTTCTTCACCAATAAGTAAGTACACAAATGACATTAATCTATTGCTAATTCAACAGCTAATTCAAAAAGTGAACACTTACATATTTACAGAAATATTCGCGATAGAAAACGAATTCCCAAAAGTAAACGTATTCTGTATTTTGGCACTCGATCAAGCTTCTGCAATCTAGACAGTCTCCAGACTATCATTTTGTACTCCAGCTTTCGCAAAATATTATTCGAACGCTATCCCGGTGACGTCACGTGCATCTGATCCGGGATGGCCCGCCATGGCCCGGCGTGCCCGGCCATTAATCATTGGGACACTCTACGTGTCGACCTGTCTGTGCCACGTTGCCCACTCTTTGGGAATACTGGCAATACTGTTTAACAAATTAAAGTCATTTTCACCATCATTGCGATAGACAAGGTTGAATTTAAAATAATCTAAGGTATGAAAATTGTAGTATTATACCGTTTAGATATGAACGATAAAACCAGTTACAATTAATAATTTTCTGTTTAAAAAGGAATGGGTTCAGTCAAGAACTATACCGCGGGTATTTACGTGATATCATCATCATCAGGTTATTTTTATCTCCACTGCAGGAGCACAACCCTCTCTCATCTGCCGGAGACAGACGGAGGATTTGGCCTACACTCCCCGCGCTGGCCAGACGAGTTGGGGAGGCCTGATTGATGTTTTTTATTGTATTCCCTTAGTCGCCTTGTACGACATCCACGGTAGGAGTTCGAGTTCTACTCTACCGGAAACCACAGGGCATTTATGTGATATGTCTAGCTCTAATTATTGAACTTATTAAGTTCAAATGCAATACTGTTTACATGCCTTTTTGCAAGGTCTTTAATTAACTATGAAGCCGGAAAATAGTTTATAAACATAAATAATAAACAGTAATTTTCATACTTTAATATGGTATATGACTGATTTCTTCACTTGCTGTAGTTTACGAATTAGGCAGCCTTTTCTATTTACTTAGTAAAAATATAACATAGATTGAACGCGATGAAGTCGAGGGCACTGAGATATAATATAAGATGTTGTTATTGTTTTGCTTAGGTATGAAGGTTTCTCTAACAGCTAACACTTATGATTTCATAGTGTAGTTGTGTATGTATTAGACAAATATGGCATTTAAGCTTAATTACCTACATTGTATTCTCGAAACTGATCGGTAATATTCTAGATTTTATTCTTAAGTGAGGATTAAAAATTTCACTTTTCTGAGCACAGTGTAAACGATTAATATAAAACGGGTTGATAATGAAATAAGTAAAATTTGTTTTTATTTTCTTAAAACACATCAATATCTAACTGAGCGAACAATCATTTTCTTCAAACACAAATATTAAAAAAATACAAGAACGCTCCGAACAAAGAAACATCATAGGGAACAAACGCAAAATACCTATAAAAATAACTTTATAAAAATATTCATCATCTTCAACCTGCCCAATCATGGAATTTCTCAATTTCAATCTAGGACTAGCAATCTTGCTTGAGCCCTCTGCATCTGGTTTCGACCACCGTGCCGTCTAATGTGACATCCAGCATCTCGAGGGGCGGCCATTTGGTCCTTTCACGATTACAACGGTTCAAGACTTAGACGTGGCATGACTTAGATACTTTAAGATGTGGACCTCTTACGATCTGGACCCAATTTAGACACTGGACATTTTACGACTTTGACGTAACACTCCGAATCGATAATTTTCATGTGGTGTCCATTCCAGGACTTTTATATTTCACTGAGTTTGCTCCATACGTGGGATGTGGCCATCCCATCTCCATTTGAATTCAGCTAAATAATTGTATTGTTTAACTCGTTAGATTTTAAAATAAAAAATAGCTTTGCAAATTGAACTTATGCTTTGTCAATACATTTTATTTATTCGTGAAAAGCACCATGTGCTCTTCGATGGTAAGTGCAGTTGTTGAACTCTTATCTACTGGCACAATCGAACAATGTAGGTACCTGATTAAACAGATCATAAAATTTAGTTACGTGATGGAAACCACGGATGCCTGCAATGCCAGATGGACCGCGCCGCGCCCGCATAAAAAGGGATTGAAACAGCATGGTTAAAGGAATCAGGAGGGTCGGTATAGAACCTAGCTGGCCGTACATTATAGGGCAGGTCAATAATGCTTAGCAGTGGTCATCGACAAAATGACAATATTAAATTATTATTTCGTAGTAAACGGATACTGCAGATGACAGAGAGGTCACGGGATACGTTTTTTTTGTACATCCAGGCAAGGCAACCCTACATAATATTTCAAAGTCACGCCTATCATTCGGCTCCTGTTTCATATTGCCTAATTATGACGTAAACTCATACAGAACAGTAGTTTTGGATCGGGTATCACGACCGCAGTTAATGTCTTTTCGCAAGGGGCGGAGCTTAAGGGTCGTTTAAATTTAGAATTCGAGGTTAACGACGGTTTACAGCGGCCATTTTGTAAAACAAACCTTTGTTGTGTTTTTTTGGGTAATCCAATGAAATTCACAGGCCTCTAAGGTGCTTTCTGCATTCATGCTGAATTTCACTCCATTTTTATGGCAACAAGTGTTTATCTTATAAATAAAAAGGTGAACTTCGTTGTCTGTACATTGACAATATTTTGGGGATAAAGGATAAGTAATAGAACACAAGATCATTTATGTATTTTTTGTCTGTTTGTAACTTTGTTTGTGCTCGCATCACATAAAAAGTACTTAACCAATTTTGATGTAGTTTTCTTTAAAAAAACATAGGGATTAACTTAGATTAACATTTAAACTTTATTTAATGGTAATCGGCTCACTAATTAATAGTTACGCGAAATTATAGTTTTCAAAAAAACTCAATCAAGTAAGTACTCGGTAATATGCTCGACCGAATTTAGATTGCGATGAGTTAGGGCATAGTGACAGGAGGATTGGGTAAGGGGCGGGTGCTAACGGGAATGACACTAAGTAAATTTTAACTTTATTAGAAAAACAATAATTCTGTCGTCGACGCGAGCGAAGCCGCGGGCATAGGTAGTTAGTAAATAATTTTCGATACGGTTGCAGTTTTAATTGTAATTCTATTATAATTGAAATTTTATTAAGAATCACGAAATGCGAGAAAGTGTAGATTCATTATTCAATTTCAGTTCAATTTGCACCAGATTAATCGATAGTCAACTTTGATTGGAAGTTGATAACTTGATTTCGGCTTTCGGTGAATCAATTGACATGAGAAGCTAAGAATTTGAATACCTCAACTGATCCGACTAATAACTAAAGTTTACTGACATAGAATAATGAATCATTATATAAAGTGGCCGCGGACAGGCCACATCTGTCACAGAATCGATGGTAGTTGGGGCAGACAAGTTATAGAGTGCAGGACATGGGCTATTTTTCCAGACAGACTAAAAACCTGAAATAGAAGAGGCTGGAAGATTTAGGCGAAGAACCGAGTGCTGTCATCATCATCATTATCATATCATGTCTCAGACGTCCACTGCCTTCCTTCACACACGGTCTTACGCCCTCCGCATCCAGCCGCTTCCGGTCACCTTCCTCAGGTGGTCGGTTCATCTGGCAACGGGGCGTCGAGCCTACCGATCTGCAGCCTCTAGAATTGAAAATCTGCCTCAACGGCCAACAATTCCGCGATAGTAATGGCCCACCCACTGTCAATTATTCTTGATCGGATCTCCTCATTACGAATCATATCCTTTAAAGAAACATCGAGCCTAGCCCTCTCCATAGCTCCGTGTCGTGCATGAGGGAAATAAGACCTGTGTCCACTTATCAACATAGACTAGTGACAATATTGAACCGACAAGGGGAGCACGTAAATTGAATGCAATTTTCTTATACCTACCTATTTTAAGAAAAACCGTAAGACGAAAAACATGTCAAGCGAGTCGTGTTAATCTCAAATGAGAATTAACAACCGACAGTAATGCTCTTTCTTGTGCTGTATTTTTTTAAGGAAACAGTTTCCTCAAAAAATACACGAAGCCTTTTCGAGTTCTCCTGCTTTCTTTGTTACACAAAAGTAAATCCTGCTAAAACCTTAAAAGGTTGGTTTTCTTTTGGACATAAATATCTACTTAGTTCTATCTGTAGCAGGATCATTAATTAATTAAGCAGTAATGTTGAAGAAAACCAAAGTTAAAGAATGTAGAAAGTGAACGATGTTCTTAATAGAGTTTCTAACGAGATTGTCGAACACAGGTACGTATTCAATGATTGGTTGAGACGGGGGCGGCTACTTATACCTATGCAGGAATGAAAAATATATCATCCACCCTTTGCATGGACTTTCGAACGGATCTTATATCGTTTAAAATCTTCAACCATTCAAGAACATCTGAAATTGTATAGCTCTGAGTAAGAATTTCATCAAGCGATGCCGGTTTAGGTTGAGGATTATGAGTTGCGTGCTGACTATATTCAGGTATAAAGAGGTGAGAAAACCCTCAAGCCCATCTCCTTATTGCGAGCCTGTCGAATACTCACTGCTCATTACTTTTGGGTCCATTTTACATTTATGTTGAATTAGTAACTTAGAACTTCGTTTCTGATTCAGTAAAGCGAATCTTTTGAAGGGACAAACTCGGGAATTAAGGAAAGTCCAATATAAAAGGGTTTTAAAATTAATTAATTTAAGAGTTCCCGTAACTTATTTTATGATAAATATTTAATGTTAAAATATTTTAAACCAGCAGTATGATATACAATACAAGTTGCAGAGTAACTTTCATTCAATGTACTCTGTCATTAAATGTTATCCGAAATTATTTTTGAGTTTCATAACTTTTCCAAATTTCCTTCAGACGGTTTGAATGTTTTGTAAACTTAGCCCTTCTTCAAGTTATTATCCGCCCAAGTTCTTTTTGTAAAAAAATACTGAAAAAATTACCGAGAACGAGGATATGATACACAAATGAAATTTTTTAAGTAATTTTACCCAATGTCTGAAAAATCTATAAAAATTCACTATTATTGATATAAATTGTAGCAGAAGTCGGTAAAGGTTAGGGGAAAAAATGACGTACTAGTCAATTACATGGTAAGCCCGACGTCTATCCCCCAGCGATTGGCGATAATTGATTTACGAACGCTGACAAGACTTTTTCGATAAGCGAAACGAACAGAGTTAATTTAGTGATCAACGGTTTTGTTTATGTGCGTTTTCGATACATTGATATTACATATTTATATATTTTAATATTGAGTGAACAGGCAACAAATTGCAAGTAATAAGATTCAGTGTGCAATTATCAATCTTACTATTAAAATACTTTCTAATATGTTCATTTTATATTGTAAATTAGAATATTAAATCTTAATAAATACTATTGTAATTTTTCACTATTTTCCGATCACAGTGATAACGTAACGTTATTTTTTGCCGCTGTTGCCACATTAATATACGTTCTGCAGTTGGTACTACTGCCCGCTGTTAGCCCTATTGTCTGCAGTTGGTAGTTGATATCGATGCCGGCCGTTGATAACAAATGGTGGGGTAAGTCATAGTAAATTTAGAAGTCAATTGAGAGGCCAGTCGTTGTTTTACTTTCATAGAATAAAGACGTGTAGCATAAAAGTGTTGTGGGATTTTATTTGAGGTAGTTTCAAGCAAGAAACCATAGCAACTGTTTCAAATGTTTATCTAACCTTTGTACCCTAACTAACAGTTAAGGCTCTGGTGATAACAGTGTCGTCACTGTAAGAAAACCCTGGTGCAAGCCTAGTACTGCGATGGTCAACACTTCAACCCTCCATGGTCTTGACTTCCGCTAATAGAAGGTTTAGCAATATAGTATAAGCTGATTTGAATTATTGAAGATTTGATTTAATATAATACTTTTCACACTATAACTGATTAGTATTACCAGATGATGTAAATTCCATTCCTCGTGGAAAATAAGGTAAACAAACGTTACACTCATTAACATGGGGTAGGAATTAATGAAGTGTGACCAGTTTTGCTGGTGGAAATAGATTTGGCAGTGCAAATCTTTACTAAGTAACCCGTCTAGGAAATGACTTTGGCAAATTTTGGACCAGTTACCTCAGCTAATGAGGCTGACGTCCGAATGGCTCCCCTAAGCAGACACAGAAATGGTATGGAGTAGATTTTGATTAAAAATAACTCTGCAAAAATACATTCACATATCCTAAGCCAAACCCGAATTATAAATAATGAAAATTAGACGAGCGAATTTACAAATGTAATACCCAGACTTAAAAACGTGTCCTAATTTGTTTTTGCCCAGTAAATAATCTTACCCACGACCAAACGTGTCCATGATGCGAACATTATGGAATCCCCCTTTTACAATAAGACAACCAGGTGGGTCAACACGATATATAAATATGCATCAAATCTATAAATTTATCGAAAAACAACCTAAAGCTACTCCACTGCTTCCGATTTCACCCGGTAAAAGTTCACACAACAGGCCCGTGATAAACGACTGACTCGATGACTTGAAAAAGTCAGCTCTGTTAACGTCGTCGCACACGATTTGTGGGTTCCGTCATTCGTTTAATGTTTATTTTTAGAGATACAAGTACGTATCTCTAATAAAGCTTTTGTCCATTTGGCTGTCTCCCGGAAACTACTACCTATACTTTTTGAGCTGAAATATGAGATGTTAAAGAAATACTAAAACTGTCCCCCGGATACCTCAAAATCTACTTTCGGACCAATCTAAACTTTCTAAACTCTCTAAACTGAAAGTTTTAACATACATGTATAGGGTGGCGATGGCGTTGGTGGTGGATATGGCGGTATGACGTCGACGTTATGGCGGTATAGTGGTATGGCGGTATGGCGGCGTGGCAGCGTGAGGGCGTACCGTTGTGGCGATGTGGCGGGAGCGGGAGCTGGAGGAGGAAATAAATAAACAACAATAACTATCTAGTCCGCGCGAACGGAGCGGCGGGTATAGCTAATAAGTACCTAATAAGGTTTTCTTTTAAGAAACAATTTGATCATACTGCCGTAATATTAATAGCGCACGTCATTTACTAATATTTAAGATTTCAGCTGAATCAAATCAATGGTGTGACGACATTTAAAAGGCGTAATATTCTTTTTGACAAGGAACCCTAAAAAGTATCACCCCAATACGGCGATCACAGTCAGACTAACGATGGCTATTATCCACCAACGAATATCTGATCGTCGGTTTTTCATTCACTCTTCATTCGTACCCAAGAGTATCTACTGCCAAATGAGTCTCTTCTTTTCTACAGCCTATTTACGCCCCAGTGTTGAACTGCGAGGTAACTCGGGCCAAGTGAGTGCAATTTTGTGAAAACACATTTGAACAAAACCTATAGATGTTGGTGTAGGTATAGATAGGGCGAGTTTGGTAAAACATATTTGTACCATAATGTCGAACATATAAATGTATATTATGGAAACTTAACCGCCTCGTTGGCTCAGTGGCTTGATCATCGGACTCGAGCACTAGAGAGCGTTGGTTCGACTCCTACGTGAAACTATTAACTTACAATTTGCACAAATTGTACAAAGTGTTTGTGAATTGTCCAATCCTTGTTTAGTTTCAATAGGGAAAATCCTAGTTTAGGATTAGATAAGTGTATGTATGTGTATATTTGTATTTATTTATACTTCCGACATTTCAATCGACAATTAATAGAAAATCAACATTTCGAATGTACAAAATCGCTAATATTTAAATTCCTAATTCACGTTTAGTCGAACATCAAAATTTATCATCAAAATTTACATAACATTAGCAGTTTTTAACTTAAATTATGCTACGGACCCGGTAAAACTGTGTACAGATATTAATAACTTACTTCATAAACCTTTCTGTTATCCTGTATAACAGGAAGTTTCAATTCACTGTACCTACCCATACAGGTAGGTACCTTCCTATATAGTAATGCGGACAAATTCCTCACCATCTTCCGCGAGGCAAAACTATGGGAGAGACGCCGAATGAAGGATGAAGATTACGTCCCCCTAGCGCGGCAATCAATCAATTTAGTTAAAGTGACGGCAGCGAGCTCGTCTATATCAATTGTAGCCTTTATCAGTATATCTGTAGGGATATTGCCAAATAAATAAATCACATTGAGTCCGGTCATTCATCAAAACCCAATATCAGTAAATTTATGATCCTCATCCACCTATGACATTTGGGTCATTTGGAATTAATTTGTTAAATTCATGACGTGTAGTTCACGGCTTGGAATTCCAATCTTCCCGGATGTCGTCAAGGTAACCAATTGATTGCACCAGGGACGTCAGTAGCGTTCTTCTGTGTATACTTCGATCACCAATCCACCCAACAAGCGTAGTGATTATGGCAAACTCCCCAATGGACAGCCCACCAAAAGTGGCATTGTATTAGGGAGGTTTATGTTCGGCAGTGAACGTATTTCGGCTGATGAAGATCATCCGGCTTATCTGGGACATATTCTATTAGGCATAGTGCAAGATCCAGCTTTTTTACAGATATAAGTACAGTTACATTTGATTCTAAATCATCTTATCTGTAGCGACTACAGGGTACTGAGTTACTTGCAAGTCTATTAAAGAACTGATTCATACAACACAGTCGTGGTGTCAGTTCTCTTTGACTAAATACATGCTGACGACGGACTGACAAACAGACAAAAATCTAAACAGAACGACGGAGAACAAAAGGACAAGACTGAAAGAAACGACGATATTCTTATCAATAAATAAAATTCATGGGAAATATCAGTTTTCTCTGACCCGTTCAAACACCAATGTTGTAGTTGTAATGTGCATACCGTATATTACAGACATATTAAACCCCTTTACTATCAACATAAATGTTAATGTATTATTTAGCTTTATATAAGGCCAACAAATACTATTCCACTCCCTTAAAGGTATTAACTTCTACCAACTACCTTCTTTGATGTTGTAGATACAAGAAATAATATTCAAAGTGGGTATTATCTCTTCATTTTGAAATGGTTCAAGCTTACGCTTCCCGGGATCGATTTCCGAAACCCAATTTCTTAGTAGCACAGTAAGGAAGAGGCACAAACGACGATCCTCGTTAGCGCAAAGACGCCGCTCATTGGATTAATTAGTTCTCTGTTCTACGGAACATGCCAACATACTTTCGTTGCCGTTGTATCCCTGCCAAGATACAGAGGGTTCGGAAATGTATCAACGATTCACATTTACATGTACATCTTAAGTTTGCAGCATAAACGAGGGTTTCACAAGTTGCCTGTTGCCTCTTAATCCTCTAACATTATTAGGAGGAAAGTATTCGATGTGCTCTAATAAGTTTCTACATTATCCAACGTTATATGAATAGTTAATTAAGTTCTACTAATAAGTAGGTAGTCATCTTAAATAATCACTGCCTGTCAAAAAAATGTGCTTGTAGACTATGTTATTCCCACAAGGTATTCTTTGTTAGCGTAAATCAGCTTCATTATTTCATTTCATCGTTTTCTCTAGATTCGCATTGAATTTCTTAAAATAAACTCGTCTAGAAAATAAGGAATTTAATAAAAAAAAGTCTGATGTATTTACCTATGTTGTGTTTACTTACAAATAAACTCGAATTCCATTTAGCTATTTCTATAGAATCTAATGCCGTGTGGTTCTCGGATGCCGTGTGGTTCCCGGCTTAGAATAGGGCCCCACCCACAATCTTCTCGTGGATGACGTAAAAGCGATTAAGAGACTGCACCAGGGATGGGGAGCAGCGTTCTCCTTCGTATATTAATATCATTACTGCAGAAAATCCACCAATGGAGAGCCCACCAAAAGTGTCATTCTATTAGGGAGGCTTAGTCCAGTAGTGGACGTATTTAGGTTCATGACGATGATAATTTATAAAGAATTTAGTGTTCTTAACTTCTCACAAATAACAAAAACATGAAATCAATCGAGAAAAAAGAAAACGGACGTATAGGTACTTAAAACGTTTTACAAATCTAAACGACAATTCTTACGAGGCGATTACAAAATATTATTAGTACTTCTTGAATCGCTCGCTTCTTATAGAACCACGTGTGACGATGTCGCAATGTGTGAAACATTTCGCACGCCTGCTTTGTCGGCGCGATGTAAGGGCAAAGATTGTTGATAGCAGAGGCGACGGTGCGACCAACGAAACTACGGTAGTAAACGAAGTAACCTACCTAATTTTTTTTTTTTTTAACAATTATTTGCAAACACAAAAGGAAAAACATACAAAACAATAAAAGTAAGGAAAATAATGACATGTAAAAATGGTAATGCTTTAAGAGATTTCTGCCAGCCTACTAGCGACAGAGATTTAGATAAAGTTAATTTAGATAGAGCATTCAGAAAAACATAGGGCTAAACTTGAAGTAATATTTAGTTTTTATGTCATTGGTACCTCTTTATGGTACTCGGCGGGATTCGGAGCAGTGTAAGTTCGGATTCCAATTCCAACATTTGGTATGGAAGAAGGAAATAACGGTATTACTTAAAAAATTGCGGTTATAGATCTGACTACCACCTACATTATATTTTTTATTGTCTTTGGTTCCTTTTAATTTTATTTTGAACATACTTAAGGCTAGGCTAGGAGTATATTTATATAAAAAACGGCATATGAGTATGTATTTGAGTAGCCTTCGCGTGCGAATTCGCGGGCACAGCTATAATATAATTATGTAAAATAATAATTAATAATCTTGAGTAGATTCTACATTTTAAAAAAAAAACAAACACTCTATTTAATAAAAATTCAAACTGAGATAATCAGATTGAGATTTCTTTCCAAGAAAAACAACATTTCTGTCCCTTTAACTTTGCTACTATATACATCAAAGATTGTCTGTCGGTCCGTTTGCCGCTTTATACATCTGGATAGATTAAGGTAAGTGATCTGAATTAAACACTGAATAATTAATTATTCAAATTCGTTTTTTAAACTTACTAAAAAGTACTTAACTAAATTTTGCGCTGCAAAATGGACATCATCATTAGATGTGACATCATTACTTATCCTAATCTTTGACAAACGAAACTAGCTGACACATGGACATCAGTCATTTGAGTGACACGGTCGCGCGTGACTGCAAAAACACATGCCTTCGTGCTAACGGAAAACTGAGGGCAGTCAGCTTGCACTGATTGATAAAGAACAAAAGACCGCCGCGCTGATGATAAGGATAATTGTGCTGTTTAAGATTAATGACCTGTTGCATTAACGAAATTGTAGATGAATGTAGAGTAGATTAGAATTAGAATCTAAAACCGGTATGAGCTTCGCGTTTTCAATGTTATGCATACTTGTATCAGCAGATGTCTTACAACATAAATGAGAAATATATATTAAACTGTGTATTATTTATCGTGAACAAAAACTGAATTTAATTGAATGACAGTTACAAGTACAAAAAAATTAGAATGAGTATTTAGATTTGTAATCGTAGGCATGGAAGTAGTTATTTAATAAGACGATTTGCGGCTTCGGCGTCCATGAAGGAAAACATACTTAATTCTTAAAAAATAAACAATAACCCCAAGAACGAAACAATATCATGTCATTAAGCACAAAAAGCAGCTTTTTGTCACAAAGTATGTCACCATATGGCCAATGGAGACAAAGCAATGAAACTTGACGATAATAATCAGTGACAGTTGGTCGGCCGCCTCGAAGATGATGCTAATTACCTCTTAAACATTTTATTTTACTTTTAACCTCAAGGAGAAATAAAAACGTTTCTGTAAAAGTTAAATTAAAAGAGCTATTTCGGGACGAATCGGTAAAGATTTTAGAATTATATCGAAAGAGTTGATGAAGGATGTAGCCCCGGGCAAGTCCGCTCCTTTCAATTTAACCAAGATACCCCAATCTCGCTAATCGGAATATTATGTTTCAATCTGCTTCCAGATAATAAGTAGAAATAACCTCGATATTTTTTTTTGTGAGAATCTACGAGGGTTTCAAGCAGATTTTAAATACGAGTTTAACATTGTAATTGTAAACTCTCGTTTAAATTATTTTCCTCAAAATCCTTTTAATAAATGTAATTAAGATATAGCGTGCGCTTTAATTGATTTATCGTTGATTATCCCCATGTAATTATACTTCAGTTGTATCATGTGTCTTGTAATTTATATAAATATATTATAGATATTTAAAACAATGCTGCTATTTTGCAAAATTAAAGTTAATTTTGAACTCTTGCATCTTATGTAAACCATGAATCGTTTATTATTTCTAGAGGAAGGTGTTCTATAGTTTAGTATCCCAAAATGTTTCGAATTTAGTGCGACTTTTAATTTTGAGATCTAGAATTTATCAAAATAATTGTAAGCAATACGTTTGTACATATGTACCTATATATTATCATTATAAATAATGTTGTAGGGCAATCTTTTTACCAGAGCTGTCTTGCTCAAAAAGATATAAATACAATTCTCAGAGCTGATAGCAGTACTTTAGTAATGAAGAGGCACTTAAGAAAAATTTGGCTATCTAATTAATTAGTAGCTACGTACTACCTACCAATATTATTTCAGTTTATACATTTTTTTGGTAAAAAAGCTCCTCTATTCACTAAAATCCATTGAAAAGATATATGAAGGATTATTATGCACATAAATATCCACTTTAATCCAGCATTGAGACTGAAATACAAAGTGTATAAAAAAGCAGATATCTGCCAGACCTCATTTTCAACCAAAGTGAGAGTCTTTATTTATGGGAAGGGAACTTTTTAAAATTTCTCTGTAAGCTACCATACCATTACCTTCACTATTTTGTGTGCTTCTTATCCTAGTCTTAATTTGTACAGTGTGGTTTGTCAAACGTAACCAAAATCCCTACATATTACTATAGCGCGGCTTTTACTTGTATTAGTAAACACCTATAATTCCCTTCCTTTAGACACTACCCGACAAATTCTGAGAGCTAGTTGCTCATGCATAAAGTGTATGTTCAGAAGGAATGTTTAATTTATTTGGATAGACTCCCAATTCGCCTTAGAGGCACGAACCTAATTACGTCTGTAATAAATATTCACTAGCGATAAACTTTGAGAATAATTTACGATCTTGTAAACTGTAAACGTTTAATTTCGCCACGGTTACCTATTTGGCACACGCAAAGGAGTTCATACATTACGATATTAGTAGCAGAAGATTACATTAAACCAATATTCCATGTTTAGGTAGACTGATTTGCATTTAGGTGATGATTTTTGTGTAAACTAAAGGTCAATATCTTCCTTAAATTTAAAATGCAATGCTTAGTAGAGAGATTTGATCCTTATGTTGACTGACACTATCGATTGGTGTCACAGGCTGTTTTTTTTTCGTATTTGTATTGGTTCGATTTCCGGCTAAGATTTTTTGTAATTTAAATTTTTTGTAATGCAGATTTACTTATTTCATCACCTACCGAGGCTAATTAGAGTAAAAAGCTCATGCATTTTCTCAGCTTTCACGGCTAAGGCTTCATAATATCTTAAAGTAGAGTGATGCAAGACTGTCACGTACCACGAATCCCAGCGGTGATATTCCAAGCAAGATGTGTTGAGAAAGTGTAAAGTTTTATCAAACTTAGTTAATCAGTTATACGTATAATTATCTCTCTCACCCAAGACACAGTACATTACACGTACTTATGTAAACTCTGACGTAATATATTAAATGTTGAGTGCTTTCTACATTCATAGCTTTTAAAAGGAAGACACTTTCTAAGACATGAGATTCTTACCTATCTTAATCTTGCTCTATTAATTACTATAAATATGGATCTACAGAAGACAGGACACCGCTACAGCCCATCAAATAACGATGATAGTTTTGGTACCCATCTACCTATATAACAATAAGTGATAACGTCAATATAAAGATTTTATTAAGAAGAACATTAGAGTTACTATGGCACCTTAAATGGCCCATAACGCCGATTATACAGCTAACTGAGATTAGCCGCCATATTAACTTTTGTTGTACCTAATTAAGACATTTTAATTGGGGTGTACATATCACTTATTGTTATTGGTTGCTATTGGTATAGGAGGTGTATGATTAGTACAAGTCTATGTTCCTTCACTGGATCTTAATACCATGGAAAATAAAATAGTATCTTGTAAAATGTTTTCATTGGAAGTGTTGTAATACGGACTGTTACTAGAATGTAACTTTACGATACCGGTAATATCAGTTAACGTAGAAAATGACAGATTTAGGTTAGCTTATATTTCATTTTATGTCGTTAAAGATTTAGACAATCTTACAAACTTCGCTCTGACTGTACATTTAAAAGCTTAAAAATAGTAAAAAAAAAGTTATTCAACATAAATAAAAGAAACAGTTTCTTCTTTCAACTTATTTGTCCCTTACACTGGTTAATTGATATTTCCGGTATGGCGTAGTAAGAGAATATAGAAACTAAAAGTTAAATAATGTAATATACATATATGAAAGGTGTATTCCTTTCCCTTTGAGGCGACTCTACACATAAGATATAAATACAAAGTTGTGATGTAGCCGTGTATGAGCGCTATCAAACTCATAACTCAGACCGCACCGGGAATAAATTTTAACAAATTCAAATTCAAACGTAACACACGCAATTCAGAATTACAAACTTGATCCAACTCTGTCAAGAACAGGGACGGACGTAGTATCGTATATCCGAAAAGCTTTGGAGTCCCAAATGTCGCAAAAGAGACTTAGAAGATTTGGCTGCCCCGAGTTCGTTAACTGCTGCTGCGAGTTATAGGAGCGCGTGGGATATCCTCTACTAGGTGGACCGAATACCAGAAACAGGACACTGTTAACGACTCAATGAAGAAGCTGAAGGACCGCATGAGGAGGTACCAATTTAGGAGGAACTGTGACATATCATAATCGATTACGAAAGTTAGGACAAGCTGACGAAGAAGGCTGGAAATAAATATTATTGCTCCATCTTTGTTAACCCTGACTTCTAACACTTATAAGTTGGACCTAACTTACAAATTACACATAGTATCCGACTAGACTATAATCCATTGATTTAGATACCATTGCTTAATTATCGGTATGAAGAGCTGATCCATCCCGTTAAAGTAATAAATTTGAACCCCCTTTTAAATAATATCTAAAATTCCTAATTACGTCTCACAACACGGGTTAGGTAGGTAAAACAAAGTTTAACGAAACACGTCTCTGATATTAAATACAAGTTAAATAAAGACAGTTCGCCCAAGTATTGTTGGCTCACGTGGATCTTATTTGAGAAACAAGTATAATTTTAACAAGTTTCAAGAGGATTCCTTAGGGAATTAATTTAATAAATTAGTTTAGAAACAACCACGTAAAGTTGCTTTAGCTTCTAACTGACGCGGAAAGAATTTTTGATGCTCATTTTATAATTTTGTGTAAGTTTTGAGCCCTAATTTAAAGTACGTAGTTGCGAATTATGTTGTCATAAATTATATACAAGATAAAACACTTGTTTCTCTTAGTACTTTTTAAATCTGTTTAGTTATTGAGCACTTTCATAAAATTGAAAATGAGATGAAAATGGAACTTATTGTAAAACAGTAAAAAAAAATGTGTTTCTCAGAATTAATAGGATCGACACTATCTAGTTGTACGAGTATGTAAGCATGATAAAAAGGCGTCTAAATTGCATATCTACCGGCAACGCTTAAATCTTTGTCAATGTCCTTTTAATCGGCGTGCTTAATCCTCAAAGCATTACGAATACTCTGTAGATTATATTTAACTCTTGTCAAGAGATAACACGCGCGGACCACACATTTATCGTATTCAACTCTAATTAAATCCTTTTATGAAGCAAGGGCCGGTGCAGCATAAGTCAGTATCGCAAGATAAAGATTAATGCGTTGTTGTCAAATAATTTACGGTGTTGATATGAAGCCGGTTGTGTCCGTTTTGCGTGTCTTGTCGGTTGTTTTGGGCAATTTAGCAAATTGTAGGCGTTAGCTTGCAGAGCGAAGGTTGCGGGATGATAATTGGCACTATAAATTGACAGAACCGCTTATGTTTAGCTCAGTCGACAACATGGAGATACGTGGTTTGTCTTCTTATACTATTTACATTATTTGATTATGTTATTTTATACCCCTAATGGTTCAACCGGGTCATTAGCGCAGACAGTCAGTTCATGATGTCGGCTCATCTTTCTTGGTTTCTACCTAAGGTCTTGTCCTACTCTACTATAAGTAAATGCCTGTTTTCATATACCTATACATAGATATACTATTATACTTGTCTAATTCAAAACTAGGATTTACTGGTGTACTATGTAAATTAGGAAAAGGACAACACATACAAATATGACACTCACACCGGTAACCAAGACCATAATAAACACAATGGGTTGTTAATATATTTTTTGCAAACATTTTATTTTACAGTCATTTGATTTTATAAACAAAAATAATCGTTTTATGCAAACGAGTGCCACACAAACACCGAATGTCGAAAACTTTTGTTTTGAAATCCGTTAAAAATACATCGAAAATAACACATTCAAAACCAATTCATCCAGTCCATTTCTACAAACAACAGTTTAAAAATTCCAAATCGGCGAAGTTGTCCCTGATTAGCTGGGGCTTGTTTTGTCTCAGATCAAACAAGTTCGTCGAGTTATGCCGGCGCCTATACAAACATGCTACCTAATGTGTTTACCCCTAATTCCAAACAAAAGTTTATGCGAACAGGCCCGCACAGTTTGAGTACACTTTATCTTTTACTAGTCGTGGTTCGGCTTCCCGAAGATGATGATTATGGAGATGTAGGGATTACTACCAGATTTTATATTTCGAAAGACAAGATATCAACTGATATGTGGCTCAATTTCTAAGGGTAGTTCACTTGACAACCAGTGACTAATAGCCTGTAACAGTTAATAGAAGTATCTTTGACTATGACTGGATAATTAGCTCCCTACCTTGCGGTATTGAAAACAGGATTCGTATGATAATGTAAGTTTAAGATGATCCACAAAACAAAAACTATAGTTTTTATACAATCATACAAACCAGCCCAGTCCCAGTATATACAGTTTTCAATAAATAACCACTATGAGACAGTAATAATAAATGAATAAGATACCTAGGTATATTGAATAAATAATTACACTAAGTATTGATTATCTACACATGGGTATTATAAAGACCTGTAGAGACCGGTTGCAGGGCCACTCAGTTTGTGACTTGGGATACTATAAAAAAAATAGGGGGGTATTTTTTGGAAATGTACAATTTTATTGTTTAGTTTTCATACAAATTGAATAGCTCGGCAACTAATTTGGTATATGAAGTTGTTTTTGCGATATTTCAATAGTCGCCATAACAATATTTACACAGTATCCGATACTGAGTGCCCCCTTTTATGAGAATTCTTAATAAATAGATGCTTTACGTGGCGCTGGACCCGAGTTTTTCCCGAGGAGTTTTTGTAAAGAATTTATCTAATACAGTTTTCAGTATAGATATATTTATTTAATTTTGGACCTTTTTTTAGTCTTAGAATAAATGATATAATAACAATTGGGTATATTAATCAAGACACAACATCGTTAAAGGTCCTGAAGACGGCGATAAAATGGGAGCCGAAAAAGTATTTTGTGGTTACGTAGTCTCGTGTTTTAAAGTACGATTATAAAGCGTCCGGATCACGCAGACTCCCCCAGCTATCCTAAGAGTAAAGTTTGATCAAGTGGGAAACGTTCAAAAGTTTGTACTTCCCACAGGAAGCGAGATAAATATTCATGAGACTTAACTCGAGAAAACTTATTTCCACGTCAGTATCTGTCCGTCTGTACATTTGTAATGAAACTCCTTATAGCAGACCGTTTTAATACTTTTAATTTGCGCCACTCCATATTATATTCAAGTTCATTTTTGTTGCGTTCTGAAATGATGATGAAAAATTGTTATGAAGCCATTTACACAGAGTTGGTGCAGATTTTGATATGATTTCGTACCCTTGGTTTAGTTGAAGACAGTCGTATCTTTCATACTAAATATATGTGAGATACGACGTTCTTTTACTTAATAATGATCTGAGAAGAGAACATAAAGTTAACACTGCTTTTTCTAAACTTATTTATTCATAGTCTAGTTCACAGATTACTAATCCTCGATCTTTTAGGATTATTGCATTTCTCCATAGTAAAACTTTTTTCTTAGTATTTTGGGGTTTTAAGCTTTTTGAGATTTTTCGGCAATCCATTCATGTTTCTTTTTGCGCTAATTTTTAACGTTACGTTAATTAGCTATAACAAGATCTGAAGTAAAATGTAGGTACATAACTTATTTATTCTATAACAAAAAGTAAGTACTATTTCTCGTGAAAGCTGAAAAAAACGAAAGAAACTTTTTATAATACATATTTTTCACATCATTAACGTCGACCGCAAGCTTATGTGCAAAAAAGTTCTAACTTGAAAACTGTGATAAAACCTACTTTGCGAAATATTTTCTCCTGCAACTTTTTAATGCGTTGGCGACGTAAAGGGTCCTAAGTGAAGTGAAGCTGCTTCTAAGCTCCTTAAATGGTAAAGTAGGAAAATGTGGTAGATATCATACATAAGACCTGAAGACATTTCGAAGAATCTATTAATGTTTAGTGAACAATGAAGTAGATGCAGGTGTCCTATAAATATATTACATCAAGCGGTATGAACATCAAACCTCCATTGTTGTTAGTGAATGGTAGGAACAAATTATTTTATTAATAATCATGGGAATAAATTTGTATCAAACTATTATCCTGCGTCTGTCTCCGGCAGATGAGAGAGGGTTGTGCTCCTGCAGTGGAGACAGAAATAACCTGATGATGAAACTATTAAAAAGGACCATACTCTAGTTGTAAAGGGTTTTATATACTTTTCAAAGAAAATCTGTATTCTATTAAATTACATTAATGCAGTTATGTCTAACGCTTCCCGCCACAACAGAAAGTGAGCGAAAAATAACAATTTCAAAGTTAAAAGTAAGAAAATGTAGAGTAATTGCCTTTATGACTCCGAGAGGACGTCCTAGAAATCCGTAATGAGCACTTCGAAAAGCTCTTTTTAAGATGCCGTTTCCGTTTTCTTGTCCTTTTAGTTTAACATTGCGTCTTTAATATCCTTTTATAGAAACGCCTCTTAAGAAAATGGGACGTTTTAAATGTACAGCGTGATTCTTTTGTATTATTCAACTTGCTGTTTCTAATTTTATTAGTCTCGGTTTCTCAACGACAATTCCCTCTCTTTTATTTTTGTATTCAAATTAAGTTAATTATGTTTCTCGACTCTTTTGTAAGAGGCTATTTGGTATTAAGTAATGTCAAAGAAATAATGTCGAATAGAAAGTCTTTATTCTTTAAAACGTTCCTATTAGATTTATTTGATTTGAATGTAAAAAAGGAGTTATTGTGTATTGGAGATCGTGGTTAAATTAAATAACGCTTCCAGACGCTTTTAAAAAAATAGAATCAAATAAAATCGAACTGTTTAATATGACTTAAATATCTTTATCTTAACCCTTTATTACTTATTTCAATTAAATTTAATTTCAATTATAGCAAAGCCTGTATCTGTACTAAAATCACAGGTAATTTGTATCCCTCGTGCTATTTGTCTAATGATTCTTATATGGTTGTATAAAGGAACATAATTTACTTATCATAGATAACTAATCATACAGCTTTCGCCGTCAGCTTTCGACATTTACTATTATAAAGGTCTAGTGTAATAGGGAACACTCTAATGCTTGATCACCACACTTACCTATCCTCCATTCATTATTCAACCGCATCCGACATTTTTTCAGGTCACCGGTTCATCTGATAGTTCACTATGCTCTTTTTCTTTGAGGTAGTTCATTCTACTATAAATGTATGTATTTTAAAACTTAAGCCACAAAGAAAATAATATTCACGTGCGAAGTTGCACACAGGGTGTAAGAAATACGTACTTCTCAAAGTCATCTGACGTAAACTGGCTCTTTTAAACTAAACAGACACTAAAGTTTTACTGTTCGAGCGAGCAGAGCGAGAAAGTTTAAGTTTTGCGGGTGGAGTGATGGTTCTCCGAAGATAAAACGGTAAGCTACAGTGCTGGTTTAAATAAGAAACTATTTTATTTTATATACAGGTGTTCTACTCACTATAAGTGAAAAATCTTCATTCAATTTTGACCCACAGAAAACTAAATATTCGAACATTTCTCAAAAACAAACATAAATAACACAGTACATTCATATACCTACTTGAAATTGATATTCGAAAGTATAATATGCAACTGAAATTCAACATTGTATATAACTGAGAACAGTCATTTTCCCCACACTAAATGATTTCCTTTATCTTCAGCGTTTGCCCCAATTGTGAGGCAAAAAGCTACATACCTAAATTTCATTTATTTAAATGTCTACAGCATATTACGTGGAAATTGTATCCGCTGTCTTTACACCTATACCTTTATTATAGTTCTCCCAGGATAAACCGGTCAGCTACCGTGCTGGTTTATCTTACAAATAATTTTATTTTATGTGCAGGTGTTCTTCTCAGTATAAGTGAAAATTCTTCATTCAATATTGATAGACCATTTTATGTAAGTTCAGCGGTGCAGAGATTTTTCAATATCTTCATACAATTGTTAGCACAATGATAAAAGTATTAATCTTGCCGTCAGAAGCATTTGGGCGTAAGTCCTGTTTAGCTAAACTTCTAGCTTAAACTTACGCCTAAATGCTTCTGACGGGAAGAAATTTATGTTATGAAAACTTTATACAACATATAGTGCTCTCCGTATTAAATATAAAACCTACTTTAAATTAATGTTCCAAAGGTTATAATAATATGCAACTGATATCTGAAATTTCACATTGTACTTATATAACTGAGAACAATCATTTTCTCCTCACTAAAAGATTTCCTTTTAGTCCAACTTCAGCGTTTACCTCAAACGTGAGGGAAAAAGGAACACTGAACTAGGAAGTGGTATTCGCTGTCTTTACACCTCATTTGCAGAAAAGCTTTTATAGGAGGGAGGCTAAGCTTCCACAACGTCTAACTATCATTATCTTAAGATAAAAAAAAAAACACTGAAATGGAGAAGAAATTTTATTATAGGTATTCAGGATTGAGAAAATGTTAATTGCAAGCGTGAGTAGTAATTTTCTGGTTGTCTTTCAAATGAATCGCACCGCACGCCGTCAGATTCAGCTTATTCATCTACATTTCATAGAACCTAGGCGCACCGTGCGCTTTACGCGGTCCTTCATGCTACGTACGTGAAAATGTAAAATGACCTTCCCCCTGACTTTTTCCGGGTATATCCACTTATGCCCACCGTTGTCTCCTCTACTATACACAAGTCCATAGAGTTTTATATACCAGAGGAGACAGCGGTGGGGATAATATACTACGTTTTCCTCCGTGCGGGGTTCTTCAAGAGGACGTAAAAGGTCTTCAACGCACTGGCGATTCTTCTTGTGTTGTAGATGTCTATTGGCAGCGGTGATCATTTACCATCAGGTGATCTATCAGTTTGCTTAGTTTTTTAAATGTAAAATTATCACTGACTTTACCTAAGGCGCAAATTAGGGAAAACTATATCCACAGAGTAGGTAACTGAGATGTCAATTCACTGAACAATTGCATTCGATACTGAAAGGAGTACGTACATTTTGTTTTATATACGAGTAGGTGCGTATATTGTACACTTTACTTATACATTTCGTAATAATTTAAATAAAACAATCTTTTAGTTACTAGTTAAGATGTTTAGTGAAACTAGTGCAAGTACACTCATACATAACCTACAGTCAAAAGTATTCCTTATAAATAATCTTGTCAGGCAATCAGAAGTCAAGATTGACTAGTCATCGCTTTATTGGTAACTTCTAAAATACTGTTTACCAAATAATAATGAAGTCCTAACGCTATTTTAATTAATAACACAAGTGTGTTGCGAACAAACGTGAATTAGAGCGTGGTTGGAACTCCACCGCCATTATTCTGCGTCTCTGGCACCAAACTCCATAACAAGATTAAGACCGCTATTCGCTGTTGATAGAAAAGCGACTTTCGTGATCTATTTTTAAGTTGTTTTTGGTAAATAATGTATCTAGTGATTAATCTTTACTGTTCTTCATCAAGCACAAAATTGTTATACTTGTGCTTGAGGTTCCTGTTCGCGTTGCTTGTGTTTTATAAAATAAGTTAGCATGTAAATGTAAATAAAGAATTAAATGTCAGCGAATATGTAAGATATAATCGACCAAAACGAGGTCTCTATCGCACTATTAACGTTTTTAAGAAAGATGGCATACATACAACATCAGTCGAAAACGAATCGGATTCGGTCCTAGGAATGTCAACTGCCCTAATAATGATTTTTCCTTTTCCGGTGTATCTTTTGTAACACGTTCTGTTAGCTTGACCTATAACTTTCTAACACTGTAAACAAATCTTATAAAAAAAAGTATCCACGTCTATTTAGATATCGTATCGATTAGAAACTTATCAATACGATAATAATCTGGATCTTTTTAATACAATGATTGTCCCAAAGATAAAATCTATGGAGATGGATCCCTTTGACTCTAGTCAAGCTGACTGGAGTTCGTTGAAAAAAGTAATCTTAAGCACAACGAAAGAGGTTTGGGAATTGCATAAGACCAACAAAACAAAGAAAGAGTGGATAGGAAAAAAGTCGTGGGCGTTAATAGAAGAGAGAAGGGCGTTGAAGAGGGATGGTTTGAAGACAGATGAAGAAAGAACCCGATACAATATGTTACACAGTGAGGTGCAAAAGTCTACAAGAAGAGACAGAGACGCTCATATCAATAACATATGTGAAGAGATAGAAGAGCATGCGGAGAAAACCCAAGCAAAAGATCTTTTTATGAAAGTCAAACAAGTGACCGGAGCCTTCAAACCAAAGAGCTGGATACTAGAAAACAGTAGGGGCAGCATCGTGACTGAACTCGATCAAGTCCTTGAAAGATGGAGGAATTACTGTTACGAGCTATCTCGGGATGAAAATGGACAGTTTACAGAAAGAAGGTGGGACGACCACACAGAAGAGCCCAAAATTTTGCTTTCGGAAGTGCAAGATGCAATTAAGAAACTCAAACATAAAGCATTGGGTCCTGATGGTGTGTCAGCAGCGATGTTACAACATCTTGGCATTGAAGGGATGAAGATCATTCATCAGATATGCCAGAAGATCTGGAAAACTGGGCAATGGCCTGATGACTGGACTCAGTCCGCTGTAGTACCGCTTCACAAGAAAGGTTCCACGCGAAAATGCGAAAACTATCGCACACTGTCGCTGATGCCGCATGCAAGCAAGATACTGTTATGCATTATAAATGATCGGTTAACATCCTTCATAGAGCGCCAGATACCGAGTGAACAGTCTGGCTTTGTTGCGGGAAAGGGCACTCGGGAACAGATACTGAATGTACGCATACTCATTGAAAAATGTCGCGAGTTCAACAAACCGCTGGCCTTGTGCTTTATAGATTACGCCAAGGCATTTGACTGCGTACAGTGAAACACTATGTTCGATGTGATGGTGGAAATGGGCGTCCCCACGCATCTCACTTTTCTAATACAGAATTTGTACCTTGACGGGACTAGTTTCGTAAAACTGGAAGATTCACAATCTAAACCATTTCATACGGAGAGGGGCGTACGTCAAGGTTGCATTCTATCACCGAAACTATTTAACTTGTACGGAGAACACATAATGAGGAAGGCTTTGGAAGGCTGGAATGGCGGCGTTGCGGTGGGAGGTCGGAAAATTACAAATCTGAGATATGCAGACGACACAACCATAGTTGCTTCTAGTGAGGAAGAGTTAGCGATACTACTAAAGAAAATCGAAGTAGAAAGTGCCAAACTTGGTCTAAAGATCAACCATTCAAAAACCAAGGTAATGGTGGTAGACCGCGGGCAGCTGCTTCCACCTACTAATGCACTACAGGGATACGAAAGGGTTGGTCAGTTTGTGTATCTTGGGTCACTCCTAACAAATGAAGGCAGTTGTACCGAGGAAATTAACCGCAGAGCCGGAATGGCCAAAAGCGCTATGACCAACCTCAAGAAAGTATGGAAAAACAGAAGCATCCGCCGCAAAACCAAGATGAGATTGGTACGGGCCCTCGTCTTTTCAATATTTTTGTATGGCTCTGAAACCTGGTGCGTTAAAAGTCGAGATCTTTCCAAAATTGATGCTTTTGAGATGTGGTGTTGGAGAAAACTACTTGGTATACCATGGACAGCCATGAGAACAAATGACTCCATTCTTAAAGAGCTCAACATAACAAAACGGCTCTCCACTATCTGCAATGAAAGGACTCTAAGCTTCTTCGGTCACATTGTGCGATCTCCCAAGCACGACCTGGAGAGGCTCATCATCCTGGGACAAGTGGAGGGCAGGCGTGCCAGAGGACGAGCTCCGACGAGGTGGTCAGACCCGGTGAGGAGGGTGGCTGGCGGATCCTTATATGAAGCAGTGCGGCTGGCCAATGACCGCTATGCGAGGAGGCGCATTTTATACGGTCGCGATCCTCAGCAGTGAGGGAACGACAGAGAAGAAGAAGAAACTTATCATATCATATTTATGTAATTTCCATCGAACAGGTATGATGATGGAGGAGGGAGGTAGTCATAGACTCTCAATGACTAACAATAATCCCATCGAGTTTGGGCTCGCTTGACTTGGCTCAATGAGTCCTTTAGTTACATGACCATGTTTTTTCTAGTGGTTTAAACTATTTTCAGCTTCATTCCACTCTACCCGCTCCACTTGGCTCCGTCAACTGCCGGTCCTAGAACGGTATTAAGGTCGGGCTAGCTTCCAACGTCTTGTATTTGGAGACTCATGATGGCACATACATTCAATTTATATACAGGATAGTTTAGTGATGATAAATTACTCTGTTAAGACGTTTATTAAAACTGCTGTGCCACAAAATTTAAGAACCATCAAGCAGACGCCATTATCGCGAATTCTCAAATAATATTTTGATAAGGATTCCATAGTATTCGTAATTAATCGACATTTGAGTTATGGATATTATTGCTCTTCTAGTACAATGGCCCCATTCGAATTTCAGTAAGAAAATTAAAATATAGGATAGAAAAGAAATTAATAAAATATCATGAAATCATAAGTACATTAGTAACATAATATAGTCAGCCCTGAGATTACTAATTTCATAATTTACCATTAATAATGTATGCGAGACATACAAATGTTATAGCATCTACAAAATATATTAAGCACACAAGCAAGTTTTTCAACCACAAACTTATCATCATGTATTCGACTAATGTCATTGTATTAGAAGTGTACAATATCGATAGCTCAAAGATCGACAAACTACATTAAGAATCTTTACATAATTGTTGTTCAAAAATCCGCGATAACGGCTCTTCTAAGCTATTTCACAAATTTACCTAAATATTTACTAAACATAATCAACTATAAACAAAATGTATGTTCTCCTTTACTTTGGTTTTTTAATGTCATTAACATTTAAGAGGTGTGTTAGGTAGATACCGAAACTAGTGTACTAATAAACCAAAGCAGACGAGGAATCATTAGTGATGGAATATTTTCAGACACATGTTAAAGATTGCTTATTTCTAAGGTTTACTTCTTAGTTGACGAGTTCCTGAATGATATTACTTGACACGGTTTTATGTGTAGAAATGACATTATTTATTATCTTTTTATAACCTATGTGAAGTTGATAAATTTTTTGACTTGTAATTCCCTACGTCCCTACGTTACAATGATATAGGAAGCCCATTTTTTTCCAAAAACCCCACAAGGAATGAAAACATTAGACTCCTCAATTAAAAATTCCTTATATTTCCAAGAAAATAACATTTCCATCACAAACAGAGTTCAGTCTGGTATTTACGAAGTGCGCCTGTATAGTGTTAACGACTTTTGGCACCCGCTCCCTGCGAATCCACCATGAAATCTAAACAATAAACAAACTGTTTCCTACAGTAATGAAACTTATTCATTCGTTGGTTTGTTTTGGAAATGTTGAAGCTATTTCGTTATCATCTCGATATATAATTTTACTTTCCGGCTCTTTATCATCATCAACTTGTCGTATCACAATTAAAAATATCCCTCTCTAACCCTCCTCCGTTCTCCGCCTTCTTCATACCTGGTAGGGAAGTTTTCTCATCTGCGGCCACTAAGTGGTCTCCACTCTAGATGTCCTTTGCCTTAACAGGAATTTTTTTATTTTGTGCGTATACGATGCGGTTTTAGAAGCCAAACTATCAAATGAGCTAGAAATACAACAATTCATGAAAGGGTGAATCACCTTTTCTTGGTATTTTTTTTCCAAATGGCTCAACGTCTCCTGCAAGAAAAGGTACTAAATAATAAAGATTTAAATTACACAATATGAAATTAACATATTAAATTCTAGATAAATGAAATATACACTAAGTAACAAATATTTTCATTAATGGCATTTCAATCCAATAAATTCATTACCCAGGGGACCACAGTAAAATTTTCCCCTGGGTTATCATAATTGTATATATTTTCTTGAAATTTTTTAAACTTATAAAATGTTAATTAAGAGTTTATTAAACATCATCATCAACCGAAATACGTCCACTGCTGAACATAAGCCTCCCCAATAGTATTCCACTTTTGACGCAAATCCTCCAAAGGGCAGCCTTTGGACGATTTGCCATAATCACCACGCTTGGCAGGTGGATTGTGATCGCAGTAATGATCTTAATATATACAGGATAACGCTGCTGCCTGACTGAACTATTATTATACGTTCGGTTATTTTCGGTGTGAAATATTCGGTTTATTGAGAGTATATTGAAAAAGTGTTTCTATGAGTATAGTGGCTTTTTGGCACCAAATGACAAAGACAAGATGACAAAATGTACTAACATATTTAATTAATAAGTTAATCTTCTGTTCTTGTTAGAAAATTTTAACCTGTAAAACAAACTCTACGTGTTTCTCGCAACGAAAGTTTTGATACTTGAAATTCACAGCAGCGACAGGTGATTTTTACGAGCACTCAGTGATTTAGCGCCTTGATACACCATTAATCTCGTTAGATAGACGCGAATAGAGCAAAGCAAACATTGCGTTTACGTGGTATATAGTGTTGGGAAATCCTTTGTATACTGTCTGAAGCGGCAAATGCGCAAACAATCAACCTGATGGTACCTATATGCGGCTTCAGTCGCCAATATTAGAAAGGCTTAATAGGCCTATGAAAGGCTTAATAGGTCGCCACCCGGAAACTCAGATGTGAGTTTCATTGTTACACTGTATCTTTTAAGTACCGTTTAAATCAGAGTACGGCAATGCATGTATTGCTATTTGGTGTCAGAATAGTTGTCTCCGTTTATGAAGTATTCTATGCCGAAGGCATCTCAGTCCACAGCGTACGTACTTAAGGGGATAAAGCCGTGGTAGCCTAGTTGAGAGGTCGTGGGTTCAAACGAGAACGCAACTTAAGTACGATTTGTTTATAATAATACCACAGGCTTTTTGATGAATGAAAACATCATAAGGAAACCTGCATGTGCCAAAGACGAAATTCTAATGCGAATGTGAAGTACACCAAATCGGCAGCGTTGATGGTGACAGGGATTTGATACAAAAGATCCTGAAGGGTTAAAGTGTCGCCAGGTCTTCCTGGCCCCCTAAGAAGTTAAGATACCTAAGGGGGTGGAACATATACGGACGATTTGTAAATGCGCATTATATATTATCAGAGTAAAAATAATGAATTCCTAATAAAATTAATAACTACTTACGTACGTTTTGTAATTATAAACACGGGGTTAGTGTCAAACAAATAAACTCATATTAAAATATAAAAGCATACAGTTTGTACATTAGAGTAAATAGCATTAAATTAGGAGTTACGTTAGCTGTATTTTTATTTATGAGAATAATACAAAAATAAAATCTGAATAAATAAGAGACTAAGTACAAATATTTACAATTTTATACTTAGTAATATGACAGGGTAGAAAGAAGTTTAAAATTACATAAGAAAATAGGTCAGCTAGTCCAATATAATTTCACAGTGCTCTACAAAATGTCTGCGTAAAGTTCTCGAGCACTCGTTCTCAGACGCTCAGCTAAAAATTCTTTTAATTTTAACTGCATTTCTTGTCAGACATGTCGGTGTGAGTTATTCATGTCTTTAAACACGTTTAACTTACTTACGATGTATGACTGACATTATGGAATCAGCACATTTGCGGACGACCAAAGCAACACATTTTGCCTTATAAAACTTTTTATAAATAAATAAATAAAACGAAATAACATTGTAGTAATGTGAGAGGTTTTTAAGGTTCGTAAAGATCCGGTGGATAATTTGTCTAATTACTTGTTCATAAAAAGATACCAAAGATGTACCCAACCCAAAATAGGTTGGAAAGGAATGCAATTAGGAATGTATCCATGGATACCGTTTTCTCAAAAGGTTTGTTAACATGGCACCGGCTTGCCTCCTGCAAAAAGCTGCAACAAAATTCTAGTGGCTGTTGAAACGTCTGCGAATATTTCGCAGGAATATCTGCATCGCGACCACTCCAGACATGCATCTAACGAGTCGGAAACGTGGGTCTGAAATGGCGGCGAAATATAAAAAAGACTAGAATTTTGGACGTGTGTAACAGAAACACAATGAGAACAAATAAATACTTACCCAAGAAGAATTTTAATAAAAGCAGGCGCGCCAGTCGAAACAATCACACGTCTTGAAATTCGACGACAAAACGACAAGTGTTCGGAAACAATCGGTTCGCTCTATAATTGTGACAGCGTGTTTGCTTTTATTGCTGAAACATAAGAAGAGCGAATGTGGAGAAAGTAATGGTATAAGACAGAAGGAAACACAGAAGACCTTGACTGCATAGCATGCCGAAGTAAAATGTATTCTTCTCGTCTCTCTATCAAAGGATCAATGTGTCGACATCCACTGGTGGATAGGGTTGAACTCCACTATAGCGCGTGGTGCCGCATTTTGCCTAGTTGCGTGTTTTGTATCGAGCAGTACCGGCCGGCGGTAGAGGGCGTCCCGGAGCTGCATCTGTCAGTCAACCGCCATAATGCGAATCCTCCAGATTGTATGTAGCTAACCCTTTACAGATCCTTGTGTATTGTTGATGCTGGAGAAAAATCTCAAAGGAACTACTATTTAACCGATGATATGAGTTTTTAACCACCTAGTGTTTGAATGTCGCACATTATGTTTCAAATCGTAAAGTAACGCAATTTTGCTACAGTTTATAACATACATCGGCAACTGTTGCAGTTGGTAAGTTGTAAATCACTAACAAAAAGCTATACAAAGTTTCGTAAAGGCTGACACACACTAAGGCAATAAAACGAAGCGTCGCAAAACCCGCGGCACCGTACATAATTGTCTCGAGTCTTGGTCGTGTTGTGTCCGACGCGACGCGTGGTGTGTCGGCGGAATGATTGTTGTTTCCCGATGGGCGCTGACCATTAACCGCCCATCCACTTAGAAGTTATGATATAAAAATAAATTATCAACAAAGTAGTTTGTATGAAAGAAATCTTAACTGTGATACAATATACCTATTAATTCAAATGATGATATTTTTTATTTTCACTATTTTTAGATAACCTGTTTTTTATAAATATACCCCTGGTCTTGTAAATATTCAAAATGAGTAAAAACAGGGTAGGTATTAGTTAGAACTACCGATCGCCATTGTGTAAGTGAATACGTCTCTCCCTCCCATCCTTTCCCTACCCCTTCAACCCTACCCTATTCCTCTTTCCCTCCCTCGCCACTTCCTACACCCCATCCTTCCATCCCTTCCTCCCTTTATCTATCCTTCCCTTACCATCGCCCCCGTCCATTAATCCCTCCCCCTCCCACCCTTCTTTTAAATGTATAGTCCTACTTCCCGCGCTTTGAAGAGCACTTGTAACTTCGTCATCAGGTCTTCCAGTCAATGGAAATTGAAAATCCCTAATTTCGTATACTTATAGGCGAAGTCGAAAGCAATACGAATACATAAATCAATTATAAACGTCACCATTTTATCAACGACCACCGACTAGCAAACAGCGCTATCTAATGATTTTTTGAATGTCTCATTTACGTTTTCTCAAAGTGTGTGGTTGACCAGGAAATAAACTAATATCTACACTATCTCATTTATAATACTGGTTTTATTTCACAGTATTCAATGGATGGGGGGTTGATATTTTAAATTTCGAATCGGTGGCGACAAGTACCGTGCCGGGGGCATTAATAACTCCGCTGTCTCCGCAACGTTGGCAGTGAAGGATTCAATGCAAGTGTTTGCGGGGCCTAAACAAAACTTGGACCTCGAACCACTGATGACACCGACTGTACATACAATGGAACATCGATTACTTTGGCGGTCTGTGACAGTAATTGGCGTGTAAATACACTTTAATACCAGTTTAAAGATTTTCATACTCATGTTAAAGAGGTGCGTGTATAAGCTGTTGTAAGCATAGAATTATTATCATGTCACTTTTTTAAAACTAGAAATTGGTAGAGAATAAATACACTAGCTGTTATTGAAGATCACCTTTGCAATTGTATAAAAAAAAGGAGATGAAGAAACGCTCACTACAAAAAATCTAGTATGTGAAATCTGGATTCCCGAAATAGTGGGAGGGAAAAATAGAAACAGTTGAAACATTAAAATAAAGTCTAGTAGTAATGAAGAGCTCAAATAATTCGTTATAAAGAAGCGTGTGGAACTATAAAAAGGTAAATGAATATATAGGTTTGAGTTTTACGAAATCAGATATATCATTACTCACGCATGCAATTTGACTGTCTCTTTTTCAACTATGGCAATATAGTCTTTGGATCACGTATCTATAAAGAAAGTGCGAAAGCTATTAAAGTGTGCAAAATGCCTCTATACGATTTTTATTTGTCCCCAAAAAGAAACGATGTAACTTAGTCAGTATCTTCTTTTCTTAAAATGGCCGAAGAAAGTAAAGCACGTTACGCAGATTTTGTGTTTAAAATACCCTTAAAATATGATAAACAATTGTACTATTAGGAATATTATGCTAGAAATATACGTTCCATACATAAAAATAATCTATGCATGAAACATAGTTGCAACGGATTTATAGTTGTAACATCCTACCTATCACATCACAATTGTCATATTTTGGAACCCTAAATCCGACTATTTTAAAACAAAACCTGAGCGACTTGCTTTCCTTCTTTATTCCATTTGTGTATAGGGGATAATGACCGGAAGTAGTTATAGGCCCTGTTTAAATATCAAAAATAAATCGTGTACAAATATTTGATACACAAATATTTTCCATTTCCAACATTTGATATGACCTGCTGCCATTACGTTTCCTAAGGATCATTGAGTTGTATACATTTACTATCAGATTATGTGGCAATGAAATACCATTATTCTGTTCTATTTTTCTATACACGTACTCGTATATACCATTTTGTTCGAATCTAAATGAACAGCGAAAGCTATTAATACACTTTCTCATCACATCTCTCACCACCACGCATTCACAATGCAATAACCTAAATATCTTCTAATAGGCTTACCGAGTTACAATACATCTAGCATCGGCAACCGTTCAAGTTAACTGTATACACTGATTGATGAATGATGAATCTTTGACATTGGAAACAATGCGCACAAAACATCAATACGCCGACCGCGATGACCCCAAACCTTGTAAGATAGCAAGTAAATCACAACATTTTGATGATAGCTCATTGAAAAATGACAGATTGAGTTGGCCGTTAGGCACGATACTGACGGTATACTAAACCTTTTTCCACACCAGTGCGATAGCGACTTGTAAGCGAAAAGACAGACAAAGATATGATTCATCATCATTAATTCTCATCACAATTCATGATTTATTCATCTACTTTATTTCCACTCATTGATGATACATCAAGTAGTACCTAAGTCGAACAGTATGGCAGTGAGCTAAAAGTAACTATACTAGAGCAATATGGTATCGAGCAGAGTAAAAAAGCGGCCAAGTGCGAGTCGGACTCGCCCATGAAGGGTTCCGTAGTAGCAGTAGCAAGTAACAAATTATATAATTTATTGTAGTTCGTTATAACTTTGATCGATGTTTTAATAATAGTATTGTGGTTTACGTTTTATGACGTATTAAAAAAAAACTACTTACTAGATCTCGTTCAAACCAATTTTCGGTGGAAGTTTGCATGGCAATGTACATCATATATTTTTTTTAGTTTTATCATTCTCTTATTTTAGAAGTTACGGGGGCCCCCCCCACACACAGGGGGACACACATTTTACCACTTTGAAAGTCGCGCAAACTAGAAAAGAATTATTAGTTTAGAAAAAAATTATATTAGAAACCTCAATATCATTTTTGAAGACCTATCCATAGATATCCCACACGTATGGGTTTGATGAAATTTTTTTTGTTGTGTTTCAGTTTTAAGTATGGGAAACCCCCAAAATTTATTGTTTTTTTTTTTCTATTTTTGTGTGAAAATCTTAATGCGGTTCACAGAATACATCTACTTACCAAGTTTCAACAGTATAGTTCTTATAGTTTCGGAATAAAGTGGCTGTGACATACGGACGGACAGACAGCCAGACAGACAGACATGACGAATCCATAAGGGTTCCGTTTATTGCCATTTGGCTACGGAACCCTAAAAACTAGAGAAAACTAAAGCGACCGATCAGGAGCGAATATTAACAATAATCAGTGAAATTTGTATATTGGATAAAGTATCATTTTAGTGATTTTCTCAAAAAAAATTCAAGGAACATTATGTAAGGTAATTAAATAGAGTTAATTATCAAGTTAATAAATGTCACGCTGTGATGCCTTAAATCAAAATTGGGACAAAACATAGAAAGAATAATAACAAATTACGAGGTTTTAGAAGTGCAACTATTTTGCCGAATTCAGTCGTGAAAAGCTCTATGTATGCCTCGTTATTAAGTGCCATTCTTGAACTAGTAGGTATCTCTTAGAAGTCTCGATCTTCTAACTCACTCGTCTAAGAATTGCTCACTTACCGTTCTCGGCAACTAGGTAGGCGGACGATGCGATACGAAACTATATTTTAACTGGGTCAGCATAGCGAGTCGCTTCAGCATGGATAAATACTTTACATTTAATTGAGCTTCGTTCGGTTCAACATCAATTAACACCTACTTGTTTCGCTGTTTGGCTAGTCAAGCCGTAAATGGCACCCTAAGCTACAATTAAGTCTAAGATTTTGTCTATGATTTGAACTTCTTAACTCGGAAATTCTACAGTTATAAAGTTATAATCAAAATAAGGTTAAAAATATATTTATGACACGCCTGGCGAGAAGTAATTAAGAGAAATAATTAACTACATATTTCACAATTTTTAGGGTATCTATTGAAAAAATCCTGGATTGGTTAGTAGTTAATTAGAAGAGATGCACGGTAGAAATAGGGTCTTAGGAATTTGATACATTGGTATCCACTTGTTTACAACAGTGCAGTTAGCTTCCTTAATTTATCCGTATCAGAATTTATTTTAGTGTTTATTCATTTTTGCGCCAGCCATGTTACCCGTGCGATTGTAAAATTTCCGTTTTAATATTATCTTATGGAATGAATAAGATAATTTAAGGTTCTTGAAATAGCATGACGAAAATACTGACAGGTGAGGAGACATTGCGTATATGCACTATGCCTTGTTTAAACGTATACCTATCTACATCATCATCATCATCATCAGGTTATTTTTGTCTCCACTGCAGGAGCACAACCCTCTCTCATCTGCCGAAGACAGACGGAGGATTTGGCCTACACTCCCCGCGCTGGCCAGACGGGTTGGGGAGGCCTGATTGATGTTTTATAATGTATAATATATTATATATATAATATATTATGTATAATGTATAATATAGATGTAGGTATTACTGTACCAGGAAAATACGTATATTTCGCCTTATAGGAAACATTTTAGGCAAAAGTAAGTCACAGTCACCAATAAAATTTGATGGAATGTTTGATGGAATATACGGAGGAACATAAAATACTACCAGAAAATTCCATCGCGCACGGCTTATTGACACATGTTATTTTCTCTGATGCGGTCGTAAAATTTAGCAATCTTATCTTGTCGGATGACGTTTGGATAAAATATGCCTTGAATACAGTTCCTTGAATATTTTCAGAAAATATTCGCACTGGAGATGTATTTTTAGGAAAACCCGATAATTCTTTGAAACAATAACAGCACAGTGTAATAATGAGTTACTGTTAAGTACAGTATGGCTCCCCCCACTACCTCCCGCCGATTCGGGTTTTCGAACACATCAGTTACCGATTGGTTACCGGCAATTTGGCACGCGAGCGACTGTCGCACACATATGTAGATACGCAGGCGCTCGTTTGTGTCCGCATGAGAGCCAACATTCGTTGCTGACATTCGAGAGCTGACATTCGTCAGATTCATTTTTCGTTAGACTTAGAATTCGCTTATAACAAATTAGCGACGAATAATGACGAACGAAAAGAAAACTAGCTAAGACGTAGAATGACCTATCCCAAACCTATCAACAGTTAACTTACTTTTTCGAACGTATTCAATTTGAATTAATAGTATATATTCCACGGAATTGGAATGATAAGAGACGTCCAAACCGACGACATTGATTGATCTCGGCAGGGCGTTATCTTGGTATAATTTTTCCACATTCTTATAAGCCCAAGTTAGGAGAAGGATCGGTAGACCTCTCGGACGGAAACTTACTATTCAAGAAATGATATCTACCCAAATCTCGAGGTTTTATGTCAGCAATATATTACTGTCGCTGCTGACACGGAGCCGCATTCCTGATAATATAGTGGAGATTTCTTAAATATTGCCTTAATTACATGCGATATCGATCGGTATTCGTTTTACCATTCTTTTATCTTGTAGGGCTTGTTTGTTAAGAATCGTTGAAATATTTCATAGAGAGGACCTACTGTTATCATTTTAGAACTCTTACCAAGAAAACATTACAAAAACACTATTATATATCATAATATCAACATCGACGACTTAAATTTTCGTGTCAACGAAATATTTATTACAACCACAATTGAAGAAGGCGTCTGCAAGCCAGCAAGACAAACCGCATCTTTTCAAATAAAAGGGGCCTTAATAAATTACGAGCTCCCTTCGAGATTTCATAACTCTAGTTAATTGAAGTACAAACATTTGCAAATTGGCGACTACAAACGCATAAATCAATCGAGTATAAACGTGAATCGTTATTCTCCGCTTACAGACTGTCTGACGCTTATAAATGCGATGCAAGGAAAACCTCGTATTTGTTCGATGCGTTTTAAATGTAGTCTAAATTGCGGAGATTCATCTTTTAATTTTTCAGTGCTAAAGTTAAATCGGGCAGTAAACAGTTATTTATCGATACTCGGTGAGGGTTGCGCGGTGGCTCGTTAGTGGTACGATTTTTTATGCGTGAGCGTACTCTGCACGTGCCTTCCCGGTCTTTTGTAAATTCAAATGGATGAACCATATATGTACACCGTTATAAATGTGAATCGGTGAAATTTTTTTATTGTCTTTATATTTATTATTTCTTTTTAGATATAAAAAAGGTCACAAGATTATGTACGAGTAAGAGCGACAAATGACGATCAAACTGGATAACCAAAATAAAAATAGAAGGATAGCATTATATTTACAGCGACTAAGTGGAACTCCTCATAAAGGTTCGTTGTCTAAGTAGGTAATCGTGATACACTTTCGTGAAGAAGCATCTAAGGAAAGGTAAGTAAAGCTCACAAAACTATCCACGTTTATAGCACATACACTTACAGTTAACGCTGAAATGCTGCACAGAAACTCAAAAGGCAAAGGCATTTACGAAAGACCCTGTCCTATAATTTTCTCGTTACATCCGAAAGCTTATAGCACTTTACCTGTTTATCCGCCAAACAAAACACTGGCAAGCACCGTGTGTTCGCCCATGGCTAAATGGTATCTCGTTTACGGCAACACGATTGCGAATCTTAAATCCTTTCAAGCTCACTCAGACGCCTTTGATATTGAGCGTTAGGCGAGCATTAAACACACAGTTTGCAACGTGTTGAAAGAAACGCGGCAGTGCCTCGAGGCATTTCAAACTAGTGAGCCTTCTGCGTTCACTACACCACTCATTACCATTTTATCCGTTCTCTGTTGGAACACTGTTATTATAACTTTGTAAGGGTGAGCAATGATCGCGTCTACGTAGATATGTGATTACAGTTACTTTCGTTGTTTCGACTGTTGATTGACTATTTTTGTTGATCCAAACAAAAACCGCACCTGAGGCTATCATTATCGTATGTAATTTCGGAGGTTGAACAAAACATTTTTATTTCTCTTTGACATTTGAAGGTTAAAGTCTCGTTATTTAATAATTCAGTTGGATTCATCAGTAAAGTAGTCGTTATCCCTTGAAATATAACGCTGTTCTACTTAATGACAAAATTCACTTTGCGTTTACTTTAAAGAGAAGATTCGAGTATTTATAAGACGGACAATATATTTGGGGAGCTGCCACGAAAGCCCGTTTTCGCATAGTAGAAGCAGGCCAGTAGTTCATTAAAAAGATATATGCGGTCATTATGAGGACATTCCTACAGAGCATTACGCTAATGCTATTGCCAACCTTATTGCAACTCATTTGACTATTCTGCTTCTAAGTGTTTGAATATCTTTATAATCTATAGAGAAATAGGTAAGATACATGCTTTAAAGTTTTGAAAATGGATAGAGCACTGTCTGTATGTATGGTAATTTAAACTATTTGTGGCAAATTAATATCTTTGAATCGTAGAGCTGCACGCCTACTGCATTCGAACTGCAACTTTGTATCTGGATTGCAGTCCATATGCAGTCTTTCTGTCTATACCCTTATATGGGAACTTCAGGTTTAATCTTCCTTTAAAAAGGTCAGGGTTCATTTATAAATAACAGCGAAACATTGCTTTTGGCTTTAGGCCAAGGGCCAAAGCCTTTGATCTGGGCATTGGGCCAGGTAAAAGGGAGGTTTTTCAAGTCAGCATTTCTCAAGAAACTAGGTCTGTAATATCATGTACCTACCTTGTTTTAGAAATACGATGGGTAATTTCTTTTATACCTTCTTTTTTACCTAGATATTGATAACAGAGATAAGTTTATTAGGATTCCGATAAAATCAATACCCTCATTGCGTGACTTCTTATTTCGGCTATCAACTGAATAACTAAAAACTACTGGATCGATTATTTGAAATATGGTGTCTATAATGTAAAATTGACTGACAATTAGTAAATTGTTATATATTTTATCGAGATACTCGTATTAAAAAAACATTTGGTTACTGGATCCCGCACAATATGTTCGACTTTGAACACCAGTGCTTCTATTTTAAATGTGTATTCGTAGTTCAAACTCATTACATTACAGGACATAAATTTATGGAAATGGAGCAGGGTCGTACGGGGATGTCAAAAGACAGTTTCGGAGAACACAATACCTACTTTAGGGTTTTATTTTTATATTTTCTTTCAGATTAAACTCAAAAACGAATTTTGATCGGTTTGCTGAAGGTTCAGGAATTATGTTAGGAATGCAATTATAGCGGATATAGTTTCCTTACACCATGCATAAGGCTGCATCAGATAAAGCCAACTAAGAAACGATAACATTAAGTATATTTATTTTTATAAGATTCACATTTTTTTCCGTCTGTGAATTACCTAAAAGCTGTTATCTTAAGATTTCTGCAACGAGAATTTCTACTAGAAACATAGAAGATGGAAAAATACGACGACGCCGCTTGAGATTTCTCAATGTTTTAACATAAATTGCTATTTTAATATTCGTCTAGATTTTACTTCAGCATAAAATATTATTTATAAAATATGTGCGGGTAAAAACGTAATTAAAACAACCTAATCTAGGTGAAACCACATTACACAAACGTGGTGCAACACACTAGTAGACCTGGATATCCATTTTGACTAAGTTTATATACATATGCTCTAGCAAAGTGTCCTATATCCCGTATCAGTAGCCGTATGCAACGAAATGTTAAATCTGTCGAAGATTTCAGATCAACGATTCAGAGTTTTAGTTCAGCGTGTCTACAAGCGAGGGTATTTCCACCAGATGAAATCCTTCAAAGGGAGAATATCCGCCACCGTAAAATTCAATTAGATAAGTAGCTACCTGCTTCAGCCTCTAGGGCTTGCAACAACCATTTTATTCAACGTCAGTATTTCCCTTCCGCGCTGAGTGCATAGTGCAAGCTTTTATCTGGGTTGAAAAAATATAATTTTACTTTCCGGTGTAGTAAATTTGAACCGGTACATTCGTGGTCAGTTTTCAGTAGTTATAACAGAAGAGTTTATTTGATTTGAGGTCTTAATACTTAGATACTACTAGATGAGGAAGGCATAGAACCATGCTAATGATGATGGGGTCTAAACTACTAAGAATAAATTAGTTTTTTCATATTTAAAAAAAAGTGTAGCTCATGAAAAAAATATGCTGAATAGACAATACAATAACTTATATTTATATAAACATAAAAATAAATAATTTCGAAAAACAAATACCTACATTAAAAACCAAATACTGTATTTATGATTCAGAATCAAATATTGAGGTAACTGAATCATGATTACACAGATCATTGTCACAAAGAGTTAACCAATAATTGTAGAGAGGTTTCTTGAGACATCCTCTCCAAAGGTAACCCTTACTCCTGATAGATTGGACCCCGCATATTTCGTTTTCTTCGCAAACTTCAGTAGGTATTGAACCGCTGTAAGAAACACACCCAACACATCTTGTTCGAAACTTATTTCTATTCTGTGCTATTCCACTTCGAAACATATCTACTATCAGCAATAACAACAACCAAATGAGTTATAAATTTCATTATGTCAGGAAGTGTCATAAACTAGCACAAAGTTTATTATTATTTATTTAGTTAACTATGAGATGTTAACAAAACAGTATTTTTTTCATTGACACGAAAAAAATTAATTAAATCTCAAAAAAAACTTAATCTGTATTAATAAAAGAAAATAAAACACTTACATGTTTCCTTCCAAGCAGTTGGCTTCGTTAAGCATATCTACTTTTTTACTAGCGTTAACTATACACGACAAGCAAGCCATATCTTTGAATACAGATTTTCTGAGGCGTTTAGTACGTGACAATTCAACGACATTATTAATCCAATCTCGCTTTTTTGCAAAAATGAATGGCATCTCACTAATTGATAAATGGTTGCAAAGATTGCAGGAACAAACGTAGGTACTCAAATTCTGGTTTACTTCGAAGCATCCACGATCCACAATACCAAACGGAGTATGTTGAGAGTAGCAAAGATCATCGTCGTTTTTGCAAAGTATTGATGGTATTCTGCAACATCAACTCAGGATTCCTACAAAATGGTCTAGTAATATACCAGAGCCCAAATGAAATTGAGACTTGTAAAACTACAGAATTTTTTTAATACATAAATGGATGGAGCCGACATAATAAATCCAATGGTCATTATAAAATAAAAATATTGTCAATAACTTACAATTTGCTTTCAGGATCGCTACATCCATCGTACTCCACGTTATTACAAAATATACAAGATCGTCTTTGATCCGTATTTTCAGATGTAGTTACATAAAGTGGTCCTTTCGCATCATCTAATTTGACATCGTATATTTGTTTATCGTGCACTGATCGTCCTAGAAGCATCCAGTCTTTTGGTAGTTTCTCTAGAGAGTGCTCTATTTTCTCAGTAAAGCCTTTTGATAATTGGACGGCTGTGACTTTTGTATCTAACAAAAATGGCAAAGGCGTGAGTGATAAATTCTCGTATAACATTACATCATCTGTATGTGTAATAGGAATAAGTTTAGGAATACTACTAAATTTGATTTCTTCAGTTGTGACAAAATCAGTAGTTGGTCTAAATATTAATGTAGGTTCATTATAATGATCTTCATCTTTATCAATGGTCGCAGTCCCAGGTGAGGCATATAAATCGTCAAAAATTTCTTTTACGTTTTTCACCAGAAATGATACTAGTTTACTGTGTGCATCTGTTTTAGTATCTACAGTCGTGTCTTCGAAAATCTCTTCTACTTTTCTTCTAAATTGAACTAAAGATTTCTTACTTCCAAGATCGCCTTCTTGATCACATTTTGCGTAGACGATCATAATATTTAGAAAAACAATTCTAATGAATATCATAAATTTTTTATTTAGCGTTAATTTAGAGTTTTAATTTTAGCGTTTTTGGGAAACGTCAACGCTGTTTGACATGTTATACTTTCAGTAATATGTCGTTGAAAATAAAAATATTATTATTGATGTATCAGACCTCTGTGCTTATAGATACGTAACGAATCTCTTTATGAATACCAAATTTGCAAGCAAGTATGCATTATTCAAAGACAAAGTAATTATTACAATTATGATATTCTTTGAGTGGATCCAATCAACCGAACTCATTTGCCTTGAAGCTCTGAGTGATGCTGTTTCATAAAGCTCTGCATGCATCGGTTTTATACGTTGGAATGTTTCATTATTGCATCCATATGTGTTGCAAGTTAAAAACATTGGATTGTAAACTGGTATCGACATACAACCTCTAGCCACATAATTGATCTCGTTATCTATATTTGTGTAACATACTTGATTAAACCCACATACCATGTAATCAGACCTAAAACATAAAAAAAATCCACTTCATTCCTATCGCTGAATGTTTCATTATAAAAATATTGACCTAAGTTCTGCGCCGCAGAAAGCTTCCCCAAGAAATTGGTGTCGTATTTATCCAATTACATAGCATAGCTGACCCTTTGGAAAAAGTACAGACCAAATCAACCTTTTGGTCACTGCAAGTATCGCTCTATCAGAAACTCAAAGATCTCTCAGAAGATACCGAGTAACTTTTGATAAATAAATTATGTAATGTAAGGAACTTAGTAAAATACTTACTCTTTTCCGTCTCTACAAATTTTGTCAGCAACCTTATTTTTCCCTCGCGTATCACAAACTTTACAAATGAGGTCCATTCCTGTCATTGGTGTTCGAAGGCGCTTATTATCATATTCCCACTCGGAAACCTTTTTATATGTGAAATAGGTAAGGTCATATGAAGGCTTGTCATTACACAAGTGGCATTTGCAAACGAAAGTCCTGTTTATTTGTTTAGGTACCGCACAGCCTCTTTTAATGTACTGAGGATGAATTTCAGTAAAGCATTGCGATGGATATGAACATTTGACAGTGAAATATCTGGAAAAGAATGGAAAGTCGTAGAATTACAATACACAAATATATCTAAGGAAACAGTATTAAATAAAATAAGTCTAAATCTATACTTATAATGAAACTGTAACAGGGCTATGTCTGTACGTGGGAGATATTATAGAAAAATGTGTATGAGGGGTCTTTATAGGGCCAATAGAAGCCACATTAACTGTTTTTAGAATTTTTATCTGTCTGTCTGTATGTATGTTTGTTACCTCATCAGTTCATCACGCAAAAACTACTGAATGAAATTTGATGCAGTTTTCACAGTTGTCTTGCTAGAGGTCTAGCTTAAAACCTGGTATATGTTTCATCTTGATACGCCACTTAGAACCTGAGATATTAACCTGGGAGTGGGAGTAGGAATGGGAGCAGATTCTGTAGTCCACGCGAGCGGAGCCGGGCACAGCTAGTATATAATAAAACTTTAAACTTATCGGGTCTGTACATTTAACTTAATTTAATTTATTGTCAATATCATATGCACCCTAACAGAAACAATCCATAATGGTACAAGGTCAAATACAAACATTAAAATATGTGGGATGTAGGATAATGTATAAGGATCATTTTTGTCTATTTGTGTGCTTGTTAAGTGTTCACTTACACATCTGCGTTTGGAGCTTTAACTTCTACCTACCCTATTTTTTATTGTCTTCGTGTTTTATCACTTTGTTTGGAAAATGTCCAAGACTAGGAGCATACGTATAGAAAAACTGCATCATTACATATTTCAGCATAGCTAATATTATAATATGTATACATATTTACATACACTCTACACTTGTATAATCCCAAACTAGGAGTCTGCAATGTAGGACCTAGACAGTAGACAAGGATAGGACATTCATAATAACCATAACAGGACCAACTTGTTCAAATTGAACAAAGCTGTCTGTCCTCACTAGGGAATCGAACCCACGGCCTCTGGTGCTCAATTAAGAGAAGGAGCTTGAATATTAACAAGTGTGACGTTCTTGCCGTAATTTTCTTTATAATTTTCTCTGCTTGCGAACTGTCTAATTGGTACTGAGAAAGTATCTATTTTGAGAGTCTTTGCTTCCCCAATTGTTTAGAAAATTCCCAATTCCCATCGATAAATATTGTGATTTAGACCTACTTACTAAAGTATACGGAGAACATGAAAATCAAGCTCAATCATGCTTCAAATGCTAACCTCACTAACACGCGGTTCATCCTGCTGAGGGGCATAAAATTTACGACCGCACACTGACGACATAACCTATCAAACTCATAGGTGACAACGCGAGCTATGCTGAGCCTAGTCAACACATCTGCTAAGGTGGTACTTCATTAGGTTGATGATAATCACTTACTGGTCTCCTTCGTAACATTTATTATTTAATTTTTCAGTATAATGGGAATAACATGAAATACATTCAATCGTATTCCACTTAGGCTTTTCAAAGACTACTTTCCTTATTTTTCTCGGCAATGTCTTATAGGTGCCATTCTTATATCTTTCCCTGTGCGAATTTTTGAAAATTTTAAATTTCTCCACGAAAACTTTTTTGAGTTCATGATCATCAAATTTTTCACCGTCCACTGTAATACCCGTTGTAATTGCGGTCTCGCCCGGAGTTTCAACAAAATTGTTTTCGAGCTGAGGTCTTGATGCAATTTTCCTTTGTTCTTTAATACCACCAAATACGCCACTGATCCTGTGGAATAATGAAACTAATATAAGAAAATTTAAAAAGATCTTCATATTTACATTCCACATTTCATAGGTTATTTTTCTAAAACATTGACTTAAAAAATTCTTGAATGTCACCCTGAGTTCATAAGAAGATTTTACTGGAATGAAACTTTCAAGTTGGAAATCGCAGAATCGCGTCCATTGAATAAATAATAAAGAAAAAATACATTGAATTATTTAAATAATCAGCAGGTATTATACACACAAATTTATTCACAAAAATAAAATGTATTCAAAAATAAGCGACGCTAATATACTTAAAGGAAGCAATAAAATTGCTGAACATGAAAACGCTTCTTCGGAATGAAGCACTCAGAAATTGTACAAAGAAAATTACATGTTGTAAGTTCAGGGTCCATAAAACAATAAACAGCGGACCGGACATTAAGTAAATTGCCGAATTTCTCCTACCTACAGCATTGGACTTAAACTTTAACACTTTTTCCAATATAACATTGGATTTTTATAACATTGGAAAAAGTGTTAAAGTTTAAGTAAGCATGAATAAAGGTTTTGGTAAAAAAAAACTGGAATTAACGTAAGTTAATATAATTCACTAAATAAATGATGCAATTGGGAAAGAAAAAATAATTGTAGTGACGTCAGTTCCTATATTCTCGACAACATTATATTTCGGGAGTTTATTCATTCCTAAAGTCGTAGAACAAAACTTGTGGTCTTAATACAGTAAAAAATGATAATTTTAAGAGCCCATTCCTAGAATAATAACGAAATTAAGCACGATACTCGATTGCATTATATAAAGTTCCAATTATTATTCACGCTATAAATAAAACTATTATAATAAATTAGTTACTTGTCGACAACTAGAACTAGTGTGTCTAAGTATGAAATGTAAACTGCAACTTTACAACGTACGGGCGAGCATCGAAGGCGTCTAACCAAAGCGAAAGGAGACTTGATAACACCTCCATGCGTTATTGATGTGTCTGGTACATCAATGTGTTTAGGTATTGGATAAGGCATTCCTAGCATTAAAACTATTTGGATGTTTTCAACTATAATTAAATATAATAATACGGAAATTGACGAAAAAATAAACGCAAGTGTTTTGTAAAGTAACTCAAAGGCCCAGCAGTGGACGTATACGGAGTGTTATGTTGAGCCAATAATAGTTTTACTAATTAAAATACTTAAAAAAACGTTGAACTTTATATAACTTTAAAGTTAATCACTTTTGGTGATTGTGCCCATATAAACTTTTAATCAGGTAGTCCAGGTCTATAGCATATCAAAATTTCAGCTAATTTAAATGAAAGCACATACTCCATACAAATCCGCAGGGATATTTTCATCAAAGTCGTTCTCTAAGAAATAGTTCAACAAGCTATTAATTTATTTTAAACTATCGATTGGTCCGTGACATCGTTCGTTCAACAAATTCAACGTTCCATTTCTGTTGGGTATGAGAGAAATCCCCTCTTTATTGTTGCCTATATCATGGTCTTCAAGTTTTTGATCTTCCTGTTTGAGCTTAAGTTTAAGCTTCAGTTACAAAATCCCATTAAACGATTTGTAGATACTCGTCAACTATAGTATGTATAGGTACACTGTTAAGAAATTAACTACTAAAGTAACTTGTAATACAGAGGTGTTAATTAAATGAAGTGTAATTGTGGTTAAGAACGTGCATAGGCATGAACATGGTGTGATATCACTATAATCATGCAAATAGTCTACATTGCGCAGAGATGGAAGAGTTATTAACCGTTTAAGTAATAATAGCTTCTCCATAAAGTTCAGAGTCTTCTGACGTCCGCGCGCTTGTCGGCCTTTAGAACACGACGCCTGGTACTATAATTCAACCCAATAATGATTCATATAAATTTGCAAAACGAGCGAGAGGTGCAAACTGTAAGAGTGAGCGATGCACTGTGTAATTTGCGTGAGGAAGACCGCTGTTGGCATTGCGGGTTGTTTAGTGTTGTTCTCACTATGATATCTCTAAATATCGATAGTTACGTGAAACCTGGGCGTTCCCGGTTGCCATGTGATTTCCAGCTTAGATTAGGGCCACCGCTAATCTTCCCATGGATGTCGTCAAGGCGACTAAGTACGGGATTGCACCAGGGACGGGCAGCAACGTTCTTCTGTGTATATTAAGATCAGTATTGCGATCACCAAGCCGCCTGCCAAGCGTGGTGATTATGGTAAACCAACAAAAGTTGCATTCTATTGGGGAGGCTCATGTTCAACAGTGAACGTATTTGGGCTAATGATGATGATGACATGAAACCCAAAGCATGCAATTTTTAACTCTACCGGTATAATATTAAATGTGAAATAAATAGTTTACTATAGTACACTTCTGGAAACATGTTTTTTATTCAGATATGAAACTTCTATGATAGCTTCAAAACTGCAAAAATTATCGATCAAACACTGTTTGAAGTTTCAGGCCATCAAAACAAAAAAGGCGATATGGCTATATTCATATGTTTGAGTCTGTATATGAACCTTCATATTTCGTTGTGCCCGACATGACCTTTTAATTTATTGCTCAGGAATATAAAGATCGATTTTTCGTACATACCGACATCGACAAAAGCAAATTCTTTTTTTTTTGTTTGTGAAAAAAACCTGCATAAGTCTAGCAATCTAAACCTAGAATTAAGTAAATGTAGCACAATGGACTATGGAGTAAGATTTCAAAACAGGAAACCGTGTGTCGATAACTTTTATCGTCCTTTGTCTACAATACTGGTAAAGCGTGTCATTCAGTTTTTATCGACATGATTAAGTTTCGCTCATTGAAGCATCACCTTGCATCTACCGGTAATTGTAGGTAATTTCTTTTAAAGTAAAAAAAAAAACTATGAAATAGGTACTGAAAGACATTGACAGGCCTTAACTTAGTATCACCCTAGACTTAATTAAGCAATAGATATGGCGACACATTTATATGATACTAGCTGTGCCCGCGGCTCCGCTCGCGTGGACTGCAGAATCCGCACCCGCTCCAGCTCCTGCTCCCACGCCCACTCCCGCTTCCACTACAGCTCTCGCTCCCAAGCCCACTCTCACTCGCCCCACCACCACGCCCACTACAGCTCCGAATGTTGTCTTAACTCATCGCAATCTGAATTGCACCGAACATTATATTTCTTTATTATATAGCATACCTACTAATGTACTAGAAAACAAAAAAATCTCATAACTTTCGATTTCGATTAAATAAAGCCTATATGTTACACCGAATGAAGCCCTATGTATTTCTAAAAACCCCATCAGAATTGGTTCAGGTTATGTGATGCGTGCACAAACAAACAAAAATTCCAGCCTCAATTACCACTTACTATATATTATCAGGATGACTATGCTTAATTCATTATTAAATCTTCTTCCTTGTTTCTATGTTCTTTATTATCAGTCTCTACTACTAGAGACTATTCTACACTCTACTTAACCTAGCTCTACTAACTCGACCGTGTCGTTGGTCTGGTGCCTTAGTCGCTAGACTCGAGCGTCAGAGATCGTGGGTGTGATTCTCACTAGCGACACACCTTTGTACAATTTGTACAAGTTGGTCCCGGTCTGGATATCATTTTAGTAAATTGTCCTATTCTTCTAAAATTTCCAACTTACAGGAGATAATCCTAGTTTGGGAATAATAAGTGTATGTGTTTATTGTATGTATGTACAATATGTATATATAGTAGAGCTAAGGCTTGGGGACACCTTTTACGAAGCATCAGTAGGTACCTTTGCTCATTACAATGAACTTAGTCATTTTCTCCTGACGCTTACTATTAATATGGATATAAGTAACTTTTGTTTCAATAATACCAGGATGAAATTATACATAGTGATTTGTATATCTACTCTATGATTGGGATGGCATTATAGAGTCTGATAATTAGTAAGTTTCGTCTTTATCGATAGGCACAAAACACCGCTCATTTATTTAGCTAAACTCTATTCCCTCTTCAACAATTAAGGAGCTAATACAAGTCGAGTTATTTGCTCTCCTTGAACAATTTATTGCTACCCCAGAGTTCAGAACAGTGGAAACTTCAGAAGAATCCGCCTTTGGATGTATAATTCGATCTAATTTAAAAACTTTGCGCAATCTAGTCTTCAATACGGACGTTCCACAAAGTTTGAACGCAAAATACCTAAAATATTTTTTTTTTCAAATCTTTATAATCATAATCATCATCATGTCAGCCCCTAAACGTCCACTGCTGGACATAGGACTTCCCCATTAAACGCTATCACACCCGGTCGTCATCCCTCCGCAATGTTTATAACAATGCAAGCTTCTTCATACGACTTCTATTGCGTAGACTTACAACCCATAAGAGGCTTGAAGAATTCTTGCTAAATATGATTAAAAAGTATAAGCAAAACTTCACGTTTTTAGACCTAGGTTTAAATTGTCTCTTGTTGATAGACCAGTCAGAGGCTGAATAGCCTATTTAAAGAAAGCCTAATTAATACACCTGGATTTGTCTTATATAGCAATATATTTATATTTTAAAGTTTAGATAACGGAATGTACTCGTATTTTCCGATAACTGATACTGTAGTCACTAAATTCTGCAATTAGTGACTTATTGAAATATATAAAACACATTTTTCAAAGATTTACATGACTTGTAATTTGCCGACGACAGTAGATAGAAGCTTTGCAATAAGACTTTAAATACGGAACTAAGGTAGGCAGACAATATTATCAATATTATGTTGCGCAGTTTTTACGCGGTAAACGCAATAAAAATGCTAATAATGTACTCCAGATATATAAAAACTCTTTGGAGCAAGTAAGGCTTTACATAAATCCTCATACGTAATTTAATGTCGCATAAAATCACTGGTCAGTTCACACGAGCGTTCATCCCTCACTTGCCCGCCAGTTTTTGCCACCCATTGTACAGTTTTTATTACCTGTAATTTAATATACTTACTGAATCACCGCGTACAATGCAGTGCAGTTTATGGTTTCATTTAAAAAAAAAACTAACAGCATACTGTTTTGCATTTTGAAGAGGGAAACTTGAAGAGCACATTTCCGTTATGGTTATGACGTCATTCTAGACCTATGCTATGGTACAATGCACGCAATAAATAATGGAAAATCGGTTATTTTCAATTAATGCAGCAACAAACAATAATTAAGTAAATGTAACATTACGTTAATGTTACAATACGGTACATGACTAGTACTGCGTTGGCCAACACATCTGCCTAGCTAATATAAGCAAAACTCCCCCATGGGCAAAAACAATATTTATTTTGTGGTTGCGTATATTGGAGAAGGCTTATGTCCAGCAGTGGACGTCTAAGGGCTGATATGATGATGAACGTGACAGTACAATACCATAGAATACATATTCTTTATTGTATAAAAGTTAGTTACAATTTTGAAGTTTCTACAGTGTGTCTTATCGCTTTTCTTACTCCTCCAGACAGCCTTTGGGTAGATAACACTCGTAGATGCTAAAAAAGTAGCTTGTGATTTTTAAAGATTAAATGATAAAAATTTATATTACTAAACATAGTACAGCGATTACAGTAGTAGGCTAATATACTGTTTCAACAATCTAAAATTTGTAGTTATGTGTAGGCATATCTGTGAGAAATCAGTTTTTTTTAATCATGTATTCAGGATGAAATCTGATTTTCAAATATTTTTCACCGGAGAAATATAACATCATTGCCAGTAAAAATAAAAAAAAATGACCGGCGAGTCGTATACAACAAAGTTAATAATATAATAAATAAACATGTCTGTCTAAATTACACTTGTATATACCTATTTATATTACATTTATACCACATATATAATTTCCATATATCTTTTTAAACAATGTCAGGCATTTAAGCTGTATAATGTGGCAGGAACATCTTACATTCATGTATTTTTGGACCCTTCGTAATTTTCTCCGGAGTTTAAAAATGCAAATCCTCTTTTACGCCCGAGGTTTTTAAATTAAGCCCTTTGTAATGAAGTACTTACTTGTGTTTTGTTTTATACTGAACTGAAAGTTTAAACAACAAACACTTTTTAAAAACGTAAACTATACATTGTTTAAGATACATAACATACACTCTAAATAAATTATCTACAAGTATTTGAACCAAATTCATGTCTACCAATACTATACCTAGTAGCTGAAATAAAACACACAAATTTCTACATACAAATATATAATAATTTAAAATACACTCAATTGACAGATTAATTCGCTGATGATTTAATATCTACATGAAGGCTAAATGTCCAATAAAGTTTAAATTACATTATCTATTGTTTCTATTTGGTTTCTATTAATAAATAAACCTAGACATAAGTCAATTGATCGCAAGAGAGCCATTTTTTTTTCCACAAAATAAGGTTTTAATTATCAAGATTTAAGGTTCAGCTTTTATTTACGCAAAATTGTCGCTTACGATAAGTTGGCGGTTATAGCTTATATAGTTTTGTATTTTGTGATAATGTAATTTAGATTCTACAGATTTGTGATTTGACATGTTCTTTTCCTGTCTCATTCATATAGCATAATGCGTAATATATATGTTAAAATTAAATTACATTTGCATGTATAAGTTACAATATTGTAACGTAATAATCAGACATAAACAGGACCCTATACATAGTAATTGATTAGTATCATACACCCTACAATTGATTATATAGAATTAATTCAATTTCAATATCACAGTCTCCCTTTGATGGTGGTTACTAATATGTCTAATATCTGTTATCTTCCTGTTAGTTTACGCCTAATATTTGGTACAATATATGATATATGACATGACGAATATCCAATAAGATGTAGTGAGTAAAGAATAGACTGGTGCCACTGGTTGCTTGCTAATCACATTATAATTTTGTACCTGCAATTTAAAACTTATTATTTTTCCTGTAAGAAAAATAGGTAATTATAATAAGTTCACGCATAGAAATACCTATAATAATGAAGAGAAAATTAAGTTATTATTTATTTTATGTGTCAGAAAGATTCCTAACTCGCAGCTCATGTCGAAGACAGTTTACTAGCTTCTGCCCTGCAGCTATTTTATTTTAACGTTGTTAACAGTTTGCTGAATAAATCAGTACAAATAATTTTCATGTGGGTTATTTTAGTTCTATGTACTACGTACGTACCACGACATTGTTTCATGTACTATGACGAAGACTTATTATAACACCATTAGATCAATCTCTTGTAAACTAATTAATTAAATAAATAAGTATCAAATTAACAGGGTTATTATTAGCGTTATGTTGTTAGCTCATCGACCAATTATATGATTAAGTTTATCAGATAGTGGATCTTAGAACGTGCAATTAATATTGCCTTTGAGAACCTTATGTGATGTATTATATTATGGATGGATTATATTATGTGGCTGAATAACTGACAGTGAATATGTTTGGTAGGTAATATGTTAACAGGATGTTATATCGAAGTTACTGCAGTCTGAATAATATTGATTGGATGTTCTGTCTACTGTCTTCTCTCCTCTGTGCTCTGGTTCATGTATTAATGCTTACAAAACTTCTTGTATATCTGCTGAGTTGGAAAGGAGTCAAAGAGTGGTTACTTCGTCGTCCCATCCCACGTATGATGACTTTACATAATCGACTTGACTATCACCAATAATTCTCAAAAAACTGTAAATTAAGAGTTACATAACGTCAGAGAGCGATACTTTTATCAAATTTTGAATAAAGATTGTTTGCTTTAGATCTACTAGAGGACAAAATAAATAGAAGCATATAGTCAGATTCCGGTAGAACTATTTAGGTTCGTGCTTTGTTAAGAATGATGAGTCATAATACTAACCCCTTCTTAAGTATGCAGATGTCTACTCATTAGTCATATGATTATCTATTACGTCACCGAATTCCAAAGTCATTAACATGGGTTAGTGCGTACTGGAGTGGATGGAGATCGCCACCGTTGGTATAAGTCGGATGCACCTATAGGGTTACATTGTGAGAGTCCCTTAGTTATCTGACAAGAAGTTACGAAGTTCACAAGTTCTACTGGAGACTTTAGAACTTGATTTGATGGGCTTCGTGACTAATATTTACCTATTGCTAATTAAACGTTACTATCACGATGAGATCGAGTGCCTCACATTACCCTAGAGACGGATAACCGCTGAAAAACTAACCTAGGGAGGGTATAGTACCCCTATAGTAGGAGGATCTCCTATAGTAGCGAAGGTTTACCTAAAATCATTAATTAAGTATAACAAGTGTAGTGAAATGTTAACATTGACAAACTTGAATAGCAACAAATTAGAAAGAAATATGTTTATACAAACTTTATATGATTACCGGACAACAGTCAAATTACCGTAGCTTACAGCAAGACTTAAATAAGAAGTTCAATTGTGAATTCCGTTTATTTTGAACGATGAACATTTCAACCAAGGAAGTTAAACTATGTACTTGATCTAAAGCCCTTTTTAACATACCAAGAATGTTGAAAACCCCATCAAAACCGCTTAGTTTTCTATGTGTTGTGTTAGCTATTTCTATTATATACGTACTAAATTGATAAAGTATAAAGTTAACGTGGAAACCAAACATACAGTTTACTAAATAAACTATTGAGATAGGAAAATCACACTTGCGTTTTTTTTAGTACTATCCATACCATCTATTTATATTGCCTCCTTTTCCAATAACAAGTTAATAAGAGCAGTGAGAGAGGTCAGCCAAGGATTAACCTTGTCAAAACTTTTGGGCCAGCACACAAAATATAGATCAGTCTACTAACAGGACTTAAAATACTGGTATTATAAGGTATTTTGCTATTTGTAAACCGGTAATGTCCAGTACATTACCAGCATTGGTAATCGTAGTTATTAGGGCTAGCAGGAGGCTATTCCCTGAACGACCTTCGACCCCATTACCAACTTTTTCGGTTTTCACAGGGGGCGGTTTTCGCGCAAGGAATTGACAGAACCATAGCGAGTGAGTAGGGCGTTGCCGGCCGGTTGTACAATGAGTATACCGGTTCTCGCTAAATACCAATATTCAGGTATCGAAATGGAAAATACCGGCATTAACCGGTATTTTCGGTACCGGTTTCGATCCCAGATTTATTATTAGAATTCATGATCTTTTCACAACGTGTCAGCGTCGCGCATGGGAATCAGTAATTGGCACCGGTTTAGGCAAAGATCCCGGTTTCGTTAAATACCGGAATTCATATAATCGTAACCTTATTAATGAAATCGATTATCTGTACAAAATATAGTTTGGAGTTACCGTGACTTCAAAGTTTGACGAATAATCTAGATATGAAGATAAAGTATTTCTTTCATGCCGTTTATCAATAATGAAATTTGTCGATATTATGTTTAAATGGCAAATATCGGTATTTTGAAACAGGTATCGATCCTTGGGCTAATATTAGAATTTTACATTGACATTTTGCTTATGAGATGTTCTAATCTGAAGTGGTTGTTTTTTCTATAATAACCAATAGACATCGTTACAGTCCATCGTCATCCACATCTGGAGATCTTCTACAGTATGCGACACCAGAACTGTCTCTTCATATACTTAATTTTTTTCTGTAATAACATGTAAACGAGAGTGAGGTCTACCAAGGATTAACCTTGTCAAAACTTTCAGGACAAGTATATAATATACAGTTGTCTAATATTAGAATCCTAGAATGATGTGGGTAAAACTTTATTCCAAACGCATTACGTAACACTAAAGGTGGCCTTGTTTGATCTAAGCACATACTTTGTCACGATTTCATGTGACAAAGGTTATTTTATCTGGAGGAACTCTGACCATTTCGTTAGACCCAAAATAAGTAGGCATGTGCCTAATGTTGAGATAGGACAAAAGGATTCGTGTAGAATACGAAATGAGGTCAAATGTAACTATACCTGTATGTAATGTGATTACCTTAGGATATTCTTAGCCAAGGACATATAAGACGGATACAGGAAGTAAAGAATTCAATAATGGGAGCATTCAGAGGTTTGTTCAACATGATTCGACTGAGTCCTCTATAACTTATTTCTAAATCAAAATATTGCGATATTTTCAAATAGCTCTTTAATAAAAAATAAATAGTTGTAAATATTTCATGAAACGTCAAAGTTTGCGAGAATGTTGGCTAAAACCTGCGAAGCAAGGTCATAAAATTGTTAAAAAATTCTACAACTTGGAGTTTTTGAGTCTTGATTGACAGTAACTGTTGAGATGTAACGCTAGCAAGTAAAATTTAGTGCCTGCTGCAATTTCTCCCATAATGACTGTAACAGCGCAACAAGCATGTTTTTTAAATATTTTTGGAAATGTTTATCTTTATTAAGTAAAATGTCTTCTCCAAATATCCGTTTACTAGTTTCGTGTATACTTTTTTTTTCATCTTCTTTGGCTGCCGTGTAACTCGATAGCTTCGTGGACAGCCTCCACAGTCCATTGCTTGCCAGCCAGTTTCACTCGATTCCCAGGCTTGTTGACACTACGCCATCTTGTACAATAAATACTACATACCTACTTATTAATCTGCAGGTTTGCATAAAATTTTCCCTTTATTGCTCTTCTCTCTGTTATCAAACATATGTATGTTTGAAAGTATTAGCATACGGGAGTTTATTGCCGTCTGTTAAGAGTTCGATTGACGCTTCTACGTGAATAATCGGTTTAAGAGTCTATTATTTTGCGAATTCCACGGGTTTGGGATTAATTAACGAATGAAAAGGGTCAGCATGGTTACTCATTTCGTATTGATTGGTTTCGCGTGTAATCAATTGGCGGCGCTTTTCCCGACTTTTTTTTATTCAGCGAATACAGAATGCTGTTAACTGGGATTCATAGTTAGGTATAATTGTGTGATCATCAGGAAAATGACAGATTTAAAAAATGTTTTAGGTACCAATCAATAATTTTGTCACTGTTTCAAGAATCAGATTTAGTAACCAACGATTTCTTACAAAAAAAATAACACATGCACATCTATTCTATTTATATCTACCTCCTATATACTAACAATCAGGAAGTGAAGTTTGTATGGAGTAATATTAGTCTGTGTGAATTTGAAGTAATATCTGTAACTACTAAACCAGTGGCAATAATTCTTTAACTATTTGATAGGTTTCTCTCTGTTTAAACACTGGGTAAATATGTTTTATTTTTATTTTTTAAATGAGAGTAATCACAAAAAGGATTGAAATGTAGTAAGTGGGCGTTAAAAGTGCATAGGTATTTATTTCAGGGATTTACCAATGTTTCTCACAAATTATGCAACGTGGTAAGTTGACATTTGAAACCTTAAATTTAACTATTTTGTATTAATAACCGTTCAGTAAATATATATGTATATTGAATTGAGAACAAATAGGCGCAACATTAGGAATCACAAAAATTTCTTAAAAAATATATATATTATGCACAGCACAAAACAACAATATGTACATATATTGGCCTTGTATAGTCTTGTACGCAAATCGGGCATTAGGCATTTCATAGAGGCGGTAAAGATTTCATGTGGAATGTGACGTCTCATTGTTTTTAATTACTTAATATTTGAAAAAATTTGCTAACGTTCAGGGCCTCGGATATTTTTACGTAAATAAACTTCCATGAAGATAAAACTTTTTGGTAGACGTCGGGAGCTAAATTTTATTTACTTTCTAAATCTCGACTTTTCATTTTACACTTTCTACAATATGGATGATATTTTATACGTTTTCGGGGGAGTTGCATCCGTATTTGCCTAACAAACAATATGGCCGCTATGACATTTGTCACTTTTTACGATATGGGTGTCATTTTATAGGTACTGGAAATTTGAGGTTGGTTTTGAAATACAAGATATTACCTTTAAACAGAGTGTAATCAACTTGTAGTGACCTGTTACAGAGGAAATCAGTATGGATATTGAACAACTTATTTTGGTTTAATAGAGAAGACGGTACAGGGAGGAAGAGAGGCAGAAATGACAGGCGGGAGGGAAGGAAGGAGTGAGAAAGGAATGTGGAGAGAGACTGATGGTAGGATGAATGTATCGAATAATTAAGCAGAAAAAGTCGCGGACGGTTACTAGTGCGTTATATGATTGTAGGTACTACCTATGAGAATTGACAAGGACAACACAATTAAACCCCTCTAAATTAGTACAAAAAGGAGGATCGGGTGTGGTGGCGTTCATTGGGGAAGGCCTATGTCCAACAGTGGACGTCTAAGGGCTGATGATGATGAAATTAGTACTAATTGTACCTACACAAAGCACCCAAAATTATTTTGTTTTAAGTGAATACTTGAGACTTTCAAACCAAATGCCAAGAACCACTAGGTCAAAGAAGACATCAGTGTCTTCCTTGTTGAATAACATTAAAAGAAACAACAACTGCCAAGAAGGCAAAGTGCAAAAAAGCGATTTCATTAGACCGTCGCGTGAATATTGTTAGCTTAGCAGTTCATAAGTTTGTGTGTTCGCTTAACAATGTTTCCGCCTACTGCATGCAGACACGATTATCGTAAACATTAACTGCTTCGCCCTTGCATATTACTGGCTTTATCCTTTTTGTTAAAGAATTTATATTGGCAATATTCCTTCTTCTATTCCTTCCATTCTATTTTGATGAAACGGGTATTTAATTTTTTTATGCGGCTCACCTACTATAAGGCACAAAATAGGATTTTGAAGATGATTACTTCTTAAAACTATAAGGCACAAAATAGGATTTTGAAGTAGATTACTTCTTAAAACAATAAGTGACGCACTTTATTCCAATGACTATTTAATATTTAGTTTTTAGTGGAATATTTCGTAATTTAGCGTATTTAATTTTACTTGGCGTTACTTTAAAAGTACAAAATGTTGTGTTCTGAAGCACTTCACACATCCAATCGACAGGTAGGCTGAAAACTTTTATTGTGTCGCAGAATTTTCATTTTTTATCTTATTCATGATATAGTAGCGACAGTGACTTAAAACAACCGAAAAGGCGTGAAGAACAAACAATGGAGTTTTACAAAAGGAAATAGACATAATAAAGCCGCCAATGAATATGATACGGTTTTTCAGAATCGTTTAAATCGTGAGTCTGTCGACCAGGCTTTCTCAGTATGTTCAGTCAATGCAGAGGTAGGTATTGCCCACAGAGTCTACTATACAGGATTTGTGGCATGGATAAGAGGAGTTCCTCGAAAGTGCTTACCAAAGCGATCAGTATAAATCGGGAGTGCCTAATAAGTAACAGGTAACGAGGATTCGGGTGTGTTACAATAAATTTTTCAAACCAGTGGTATCTAGAAGTCAGTCATCGCTGTTACCTATGTGCAGACTTTGCAATAAAGCACAAAAGACATGTTGAGGAGTACAGTAAACGACGACTGAATATGCATAAACCAGAGATGGCTTTTGATGGCAATGAAGTTGAAAGTCAATATCTTTTATTGCACTTTAAACTCGTGAATAATTTGCGGTGCATTATTGTCGGGAGTTACTAAAATGCTTGGAAGAGAACACGCGGTGCGGTGCCGGAAGAGAGCAAGCTGCCTTTAATATGTAATTATGTAAACCGACAAATGGGCACACTACGAGTGTAAGCGTTTTTTTTGATAATAGTTTTCCTAGTTTACAAAATATCAGGGACGAAGAAGGGTGCTTGCTTTAGTCCTACGAAGGATTTGTACTTCAGTGGCTTTAAATTTAGTAATATATTATTTATTTCAACGTTACAAGATATGTATTCCAGTTTAATACTACATAGATACTCTTATCTGATCCCAGACTAGGATTTTCTCCTGTGCAATTGAAACTAAACAAGAGTCACATTTCACAAATATAATATTCAGGCCAACGTGTTTAATTTGTAGAATTTATTTATTAGCGATATTTTATGATTTTACAGGTAGACTGGTTTGGCATTACACTTTGAACGTTCTGCCATGTCTAGCCAACTTATAGTAAAGAATTTCGAACATAACGACTTCTGTTTTATCTGAGGTCAATAATGGAAATCGTGTATACACATTGCCTGACGTGATTAGTATAATTTTATACTGCTATCATCTGTAACTTGCACCAAATTCTAATGGCGAATGTACCATCAAAACCAGAGGAGCATTCTAACAAAGGTTGTGTGCTAAAGGATACACGAAGCGTTAGAATGCGCTTAACCGACGTGTGTATGCATTAGGTTAGTTTCAGATGCGCTTTTGTATTAGCATACTCGGGGTAAATGACTGCCTGGTATTACTTGACTTGTTACCTAATAGCAGAGACTAAAAAATATGATATTATGTACTTCTTCTGTACTTTAATTAGTTAAGAGTAAAGTTAGATACCGTCTAATTTTGAATTTGTAAAGACGTGAGCACTTTTACAAACCATTCAGAAAAGTGACACAAGAACATGAGTATAGGTACCGGGTCACAATAGATATAAATGTACATCCACTGACTCTAATTTATAACCTGTTTAAGTTTTAATAAATATTATACAGCAAGCTTATACCGATAAGAGAGAATGTAAATAAGAATTATTATGTTTAAGGTAGACCTTTGGGTAAAATTGTATTGCAACTGAAACGTATTGTATCTATATGTATAGATACAATTTAAGGTAAAATAAATGAAATGAAAATATATAAGAAGAAATTCTGAGTTATATATGCGATTCACAATCTCTTTGTGATTATAATTTCTAACCGAAGAGTATTGAAACTTCCTATCTCCCTTCTCTCTCACACCGGATATGAAGTCTCTTTGATGATCTATTTGCAAGGAGGAAATGTCTTAATCGTGTGTCAGTGTCACACAGGCAAATCTAAATGACAAGACTGTTTATAATAATAGAAATAATAGTTTTCTCTTTCTTAACTGCGAGTATAAATGAAGTTTCCCAAATTTTTTATTAAAATTGAAACTATCCTAGACTTATAATAATTTATATTACCCGTCCCAATTAAATCTGTTTGCAAGAGGTGTAATTTGATTGAAAATGTCGACCTTATTGCAACGGAGTATTCTGAGAACTTTTCTAGGAATTGGATTCCAAAATAACGTTTGCGACTGTACAACTAAGACTGATAGGCAATGTCATTGGAAAAAGAAGTATTTATCGTAGTACGAAGTTTAGGTTTAGCATAACATCAGAAAGTAGATGGGTATTACCAGTGCTGCAGAGCGGGACCATCTTGCGGAAGACGGAGGGAAATGCAAAGAGCAAAATCAGGCACTTTCTACGGTTAAAGTTTTTTGAGATACTTCATCTATTATACTTTACACGTATTCTGTTTGTAGATTAATACTGTACGAGTAAGAAGGCTTTAATATAGTACATCTTGACCTTAACCGTCTAATAATAATAACCTCTGCAACCGTTATATTCCGCACTGCAAAACCATCATTACATTCGATTCGCTTCCATACTTTATAATTCAAACCCATTTATTTCCTTATTTATTCTCGTATTCCTTCTTTTATACTTGTTATACGTTGCTCACGTACACATAATACTACAATGAGGCATACAAATTATCGCTTGCGCCGACGTCTGTTTTATTCGAACCAAAACCACCTCAACAAATTCATACTGAAATTAAAACCCAACCTTATGCTGGCAGATGATAAAGGCTGTATTAAAGGTGTTTAATCGGGTGCTAAGAGATGTTTTCGCTTTCTCTATGGGGTCAGTGGTCGGCGAATAACTTGCTAAGACATGATCATGACTGGTGGGCTTATATTCCACACCTTGTTACGTGTTAACAGGCACATTCGCTCACGAAGCGATGTTTATCCGGCGAACTTCAAAATGCCCTGCAACTCGTGTCGAAATCTTGTAATGGGACCTACGTGATAGGGTAAGTCGATTGATTTTGATACCACATCGTTATGATTCTCACGTTCACTTCCTTTTATAACTTATAAATTTAGATTGTTTACTTTTAATTCAAGTTACAGATTTCCAAAATTATTATTATTGTTATTATTATTAAAACCTTTTTATTCCTTATAATAACAATATAATTAATTACAATATAATCATATTAATAAAATTAAACAGTTGGGATATATTATTGCATGTCAGTTTATCTATACATATAATAAAAGAATAGAAAAAAGAAAAGAAAAGCGAATCGGTACATTGAAGCTAAAAAAAAATTTCACTGCCCGGACATTACCTAAGACCAGTCAGTAGAGTCCAAAAATATAATTAAAAAATTTCGTGTCTGTCTGTATGTATGTACGGGCTAATCTTGGAAGTTACTGAACAGCATTTGACGGCGTTTTCACTGTTTGATAGCTTTGAGTTCGAAACACATACTGACATAAGTTATATCTCAATAAAATGTCAGGAGGCTGATCTACAAGTTGACCTCTCATTTCATAGGTATCATATATATGATATTGTAGCTGATGTATTTCAGCAGGGCAAAATTATAAAAATATAATATTGGATTCTGTCCAGTGTTTGGGTACTTTATTTTCCTCCAGGATTTTATTAAAAAAGATCGTCAGTTCCAATTCCAAAATTACGTCACTGATAATTTTAACGCAAGAAATATCATCGTGTTCGATCATTTAAATTATGCGTAATCAGTTTTATAGTCTACATTAACCATAGGAAGTCACATGTTTTCTTTCAGAACATAACTGGAAGACCTTGGATTTAAAACCTAATTTCGATTGTAGGTTACTTTGAAGAATTTTTATTGCGGACTTGATACCTATAACGCTGAAACTTTATAGGTAGGATAATTTATTAAGTTCACGGAATGTTTCTCCGTTAATTCTTTGGCGTCGACTGACGTATTTAACGTAGAGCTACAATGCTACACGGTGCTAAATATCTGCTGTTTATTGAAGTTCACATATTCAATAGTGAGTGAGTATTTATTTGGTTCCATTGAAGGTTAATCTCTTTCGTCACCCATCACCAGCTTCTGGACCTAGATCTGCGTAATAGCAAATGTGTGTAAACTTTTTATACCACTGGCATAGGTACTGTAAATTTTACTCCAATAAGCCACAAATTTTAAAAACTTTGTCAGTGTAATAATTACTTTGTCTAACGTGAGGTATTAATTGTTACTTAGTTCTATGGTAGAGATTGACACTTGATCGACATGTTCACACAACATCGCTTCTCACTGGCTTTTAACCTCGTTTGGTTCCCGAGTTAGAATGTTTGTTACAATACAGTCTGTTAGCTATTGTCGACTTTGAAGTAATGTTATTAAACCTTAGCGAATACTCGATTTATGTTCCAATTGATTTCGATGTTTTTAACATGGATGTTTTTACCAAATCTACTACCTCTAAATATAACCTATCGGTTTGCATAATATCTATACTGGACACATTTTTTTATTCCTGCATTAAAAATATGTAACTATGGAAATTATAACATACTAGCTGACTCGTGCTCACTTCGTTGGGCGGTAAACGTTTTTACTTGTGATGAAATCTTACTTTGCAAACCCGACTACCACGAAAAAGTCTTTTTATTTTTCGGTTTAATAAATTTAGCCTATGATACTCACAATAACATGGCTTTCTATTGGTACAAGAGTTTTCAAAAACGGTTCCGTAGATCCAGATATTACCCGCTACAACCTCATAAACTCACAAACTTTACGTCTTTATGATATTAGTAGGTATAGATTCAAATAGTATACTCTCGAATAGGTTTAAAAAGATAACGCTATCAAAACTCTTACCATACGTCTACATAATCGGTGACCTGAAAATGTTACCTCAACACTACCTCAATGGATCAGTACCTATATTGAATCAATCTTTAATATGTAACAGCTTAAAATATGCGAAGTGGATGATAAACGACCTGTTATGTTTCGCGAGAGTAATTTTACTGCCCTATAAATGAAGATAAGATTGCAGCTTGGACCCCATTTATGCGCCGACGTGCCAACACTCCTTATGTATTTATTTCTCTAGATTGATCACCTGAAATGATGCACGGTAATACTATTTTAAAATTCCCCATGTCTCTGATATTTGTGATTTATCTCCATAAGGTTATATTGATATGAGAGGCAGACCTTGAAAAAGCAGTTGTGACCTTAGCAGTTGAAAGCCTCGATGATTAGATGACAATAGAAAAGCATCGTGAAACAATTGGCGACGAAAAAATTCAAACCAGTGAACGTAAATTTAAACTTTATCTATACTAGGTAATTTGTCAATTTGCTTAACTAAGAAAGACTATGGCATTGGGATTGGCTGCGTTCCACCCATCACACCCGTACACTCAGCCTTTATCGGCAAGCAGCTTCAACATTCTAGGAGAAAATATACTTAGGTTATAAACAAACATGCAAGTTTAATTCCAAACAACAAACGGAAATGCAGTGGATAGTATAACAGCAGCATCCAGTGGGATTAACGTATGTTGATGAGACGTTGAGGTCAGTGCAACTATACAACTCACACGGAACATATGAACTCTATGTGGGCATAAATCAAATAAGCGTGGGGTGTTTAAACTTGGTGCCAAGTTAAAAGTCACTGGCGTTATTTCAATACCTTATACTTTATTAGTTCTGAGATTCAGTGATGTAAGTAAATTTGGCATTAAACTCAATAATATTTTATTTTAAGTTCATTAAATTATTAAAAAATAACACAAAACAAACAATTGCGATTAGGATTGGGTCCGAACTATACCCACTTATACTTGTTTAAACATATTTCTCTCCATATAGTTACAGATAGCCGTAGAATGAAATTATTATTATAATGACGCTTAATTTTGTAGTTTTTTTATGTATATACCTGTATGAAAGTCATTACGTTCGTCAAGTAAGAAATAGTTCCACATAGAATTTGAAATTAATCATTTCGAAGTACGGGATTTTTGGAGTTTTTGGGACTTGCCATCGTGCCAAATTTCAAGATTCAAGGTCAGATTCTATTGTTTTTAATGCATAAGTCAGGCAGTGTAGTCTGTCAGTATGACCATACACTTTCTGAAACACTTTGTTACCTTTTTATTGCACTGGGTTAGAAATTTGAATTTTTTACAGAATTTTACATTCTACAGACATTCATCATCATATAACGTCCACTGCTGGACATAGGCATTTCCCAATAAATGCTGTGGAGACACCTGGTCTTCCGACCTCCTCATCCAGCCTCTTCCGGCCACCTTCTTCAGGTCGTTGGTCCATCTCGCAGTGGGGCGTCCCATACTGCGCGTGCCGATCCGCTTTAATAATAACTTCAAATCGATCCCTTTAGCTTTTCCTGAGAAAATGGTCTTAAAGGACGAACGGATAACAAAGAGATCATATAGGTAAGAGTTCCGTTTATTTATTTCGCCGTATGGAAAGCTAAAAACTAGATTGTGATTGCAAACCTTTTAACATACACTTAGTGAGTAATTTTTTTTAACAACGGGGTACACAAATATACGGGGTTTATAAATCTTGGTCTTTACCTAAATGATAAAATTATAAGCGTCTAGTATTACAGTCATTACCATTAAAGTCTAAGAAAATATATTATTTTTTATTTTAAATTCATTACACGCTTACTCTTATGATGTTCACTAATTCTTTAGTTTGCCTCCGGAGCTTGTTATCTTCCGTCTTGCGGGAATCCTGTGGCCTTCATTACAATTTTCGTCTAATATTACACACGGATAATAAACAAGCTCCAATGGCCCTGTGGAAACTGCTGCTTTTTAATGAGGTTTACGGGAGTTACTTTATTCCTACCCTATGTTTGTTTGTTATTAGATATTAGCAGAAATAAAAGAAAATATTTTTATATTATCTTTATCTGTTTCAAGTTCTTTTCCTTTGTTTAATGTTAAATAGTAAGACATTGCGCATTGTAAAAATGTTATGGATTCTGGATAATAAGTAGAATTTGCTTTATTACCTATCGAAAGTCATTACGCCTTGCATATAAAATTATTTTGTGTTTTGGCATCCTTATTTAAATAAGTTTACTAAAAACTCTTTAAATAAAAAAATAAAAACAGAAGAAAATGTATTGATCGCCATATCCATAGTATTGCCAGTATTTAAGGCGCAAGGAGAACATAATATTTTCCTGTAAATACTTCACGATTGTACAAAAATATTTACACATTACTACATTGTCCTGATGATGTGTGGAAATCAAACATTTGAAAAAAAAAAAACAAATTACAGAATGCTTCATAAAGCTAATATAGAGCTTCATCGTCGTCATTGATTTCCAAAGAAACAGAAAATAACATTCCGCAGAAGCAAATTTAATTTAAGATGTGTAATAATTTCGTGTAATTTAATTAATAATATTTATAACAATGATAATGAATATTTATATAATGTTTTTGTTGTGTTAGTGAATAAATATATTTTCTTTCTTTCTTTCAAATTTTGAAGTTAAATGTTTATGAATTATATCATTTTAGAGTAGTATGGTGTATACAGTTCGTGGAAGTAAAAATGATGTAAAGTGATAAAAATACGAAGAAATAATGTATCAACTGGTAATATTTTATCTCAGCGTCGACACATGCAGTCGCGCCTTGCTCGGTTAGGGGAGTTACTAATATGACAGTCGTATTAATGCGCACGATGATGCCGATAATGATAACGAGCCACAATAAACCTTTCAATGACACCCCAAATAAAACAAAAAACTTGCGGTGTAAAAATAAGAAATCCGAACCCAACCCACACAAAGCGTTTACCACACATTTGACGTAATAAAGATTAAAGGCTATATTTGTAATTAATGAAATCAGTTTCCATTTACGTCGCCAGCAATCAAACGTCGCTTGGGTGGTAGTATCGGCTTCTTTGACAAACAATGATCCAACTATAAAACCACATATTTATCTTTAAAATTATCTTAATCGTCAACTGACAGATGTTGTATTGATGTATGGTAATGCAAACTGTTCCTAATTTATCGCCAAGTTTAACGACCGGGACGTTCGAGTGATCGTAATGTTTGTATTGATCGGTAACAGTTTAAAAGGCTGTAACTGTTTTACGATAGATTTACTTTGACATTGTTTAAAGCCAATATCGCGAGTTTTATTGCTGTTTGTTCTGGTTACAATCCCATTAAATTTCCATCGAGCAGCCGTGAGTTTCAAAAACATCGCTTCTGTTTTGCGAGTCTTTGTTTGAATCGAGTAGTCACGAATCTTTAAGTGTCATTATAAATTAAAGATACCAATTTTTGCTTTGATGTTATGCGCTATGAGTAACGTTTTCTTGGTAATCAATACAACCGAATTTTTAGCATTTCAATAGCATGTCAAAATGGTTTTATTAACATTTTTATAACAACCAGAATTAAATCTTATACCATCGTGGTTCGGCATAATTTTAAATCGTTAAGAGCAATGCACGTGAGATAGACTATTTTAAAAAGCGTAAGTTACTTTGTGATGTGATGGCGGGAGCAACGCCGCTGGCTCTCAGATTTTATCAGCGGCCACCGGTAATGAGACTTGGTGTTAGTCGGATGGAAACAGTGGGACATGTATTTTTAATTCCTATTTTCAAAAGTTAAAGTCTCGAGCAAGATTTCGAACATACGATACCAAGAAAAGATAAGAAGCTAGGTTAAAAAAATAATAAGAATTTATTGACTTTGTGTTGGATCGCGATAATGAGAACGAAACATTCGTTATAACAGAAAGTAGGTATTTAAAGAAAAAGTTATTCTTAATAAAAATATATGGAAGACTAGTCTCTTGTCTGTCGAATATTTATATAGATGTTTAGTCCATGGTTGTTGCTGATTCTGGTTTTTACTGTATCAGCGGATGCTGGTGCTGATTTTTTTCAGATCAATAACAGCTGATGCTAATTTTGATGCACACAATAACTCATTAACGTCCAACCAATTTAAGTTGACAAAACAATCGAATGAGGGAACAAGTGACAACTTATGACATTTCATTTAAAAAACTATACTTAATGATAATTCCTAACTTAAAACATTTCCATTAAAGATAAACTATAGAAGAGATTATTATCGACTTTAAATAGCTTGCACAGTTGTAATAATTCCGTTCCTTCAATTACAACTAGATATAAAAGTATCGCTACATTAGCATTCGTTTACATCGAATCGATTGCTCTCTCCACGTATCGATCTTGATAAGCTACTAATTAAGAATGGGCCGATCGACAAAGTAGTTCGAGCGGTGATACGTTGGTTTGTAATCGACAACTCGATGCTTGCGCAATCGAGTAAATGGATCGATTTGGATTACTTCTAAAGGTATAATTAGCTTTTTACCGTACAACACGCGTCTTATAGCTTTTTATGTGAGTAATATATTATATTTTTTAGCAAGTAAATTAAATATATCATTTAGAAAGTTTAATGGACTGTAAAAATCTAAAAATAGTTCGTAAGTAATTCTTACTGAGATAGAAATCGACAGAGGATTGTTTGACCACAACAAGACATTTAGAGGGAAACAACTTAAATCTATAATATGTTAATTAGTGAACGGTAACATGTAAGCAGCTATAAGCTGTATACGTTGAGTACAATTTTCGAGGTACACATTTGGTCGAAATATAATAATTTTCAATTAGCAATAATAGAAATAATGGAGTTCATTCGTCATCAAATCATCTCAGGTATGAATTCTAATGTAAGGCCTCGATATATTTAATTTTGTTCTAACTTTCCTACACGCTTTCCAGCGGAAAACTAACGTTCTGCCAACGTTGCCGCAACCGCCCCAGCTGTTACTTGACGTCATTATTAAGCGCTTTTCAAGAGCAGGTGTTGATAATAACGAGGGTGAACGTTTAATTAATGAACAGCAGTAGTTTCTTATGAGCGGAATGATAGTTTTGCTTATGGGGTTGGATTAAATTAAACCTGATATCAAATTCGACGTCAGATTAAATTTAATGTCTGCTGGTTTTCACTTATTATATTTCAGGAGCTGCTGAACGGATTTTTGTTTTGATTTTAACTTAGCGGACTATTTGATCTCACTTAGGGGAACATTGGTCCACATTTAACTGTAGTCTGTAGCTAATGCTAACCAGAATTCCGAGAACAAACAAATACTTCATTTAATCTATATGGGTCCTTTTAACAAGCCGTGTATACGAGTATACCTTAATGATGAAGGGTGCAAGATCAAGATGTATTTAATTGGGTTTGCTTGTAGAAGTGGCTATGCAGGTGTCCGCTTTGCACGGAATATAGATGGGCTGTGATTTATGTGAAGGATAAGGGATATAAAGCTACTGGAAGATGTTGAAATACCTTCCTAAATTATGTCGAACGATGTTTCTTTCTGTTTTCGATTACATTTAATTTTGAGTACAAAGTTGCCAACAAACTACCTAACTTGAAGCAATTACGGTGCGGTATTTACTAACACCAATACTGACTAATCGTATAACTTTATTATCACAAAAAGAAAAACAACACCTACTCTTACAAAACCCAATATCAGAGGGCAAATATGTAAATATACATATATATTTATATGTAATTTAATAAATGAAAATCAATAATATTTATCGTTTTAACAGTATTATACAATAGATATAATGGACTGGGATTTATTTTTAAGCGTAAAAGCCTGTGTTAAGAAAGCCATAAATATATGTATAATAATGAGAATGAATGTAATTTATAATACGTTGTGTTGTTGTGTTCTTGAATAAATATATATTTTTTTCTTTCAAATAAGGTAAAAATACATTGTGATTTTTTTTTAAGTTATGACCAGTGGAACAAAGTAGTGGGAGTTTGAGGAATCACCCACAAATACTTGTAGTATACATTGTACCTGAAATTTTTACAGAAATAAAATAAATATTTATTACGCGAGCAAGTTATAGGGCAACTATTTTTCCGCAAACCAAGTTTTTGCTTTATTCTAAATGATTAATCTAAGGATCATTTGAGCCACTTCCAGTGTAATATTACTCATCTACGTCAACGCCTTAGGAATGAGTACATCGAGACTAAAGATCACTGCGACGTGGGAGGCTAGCCCCAAGCAGAATCATTTGACTATTCTTTATGGCACCTTCAAGAGTCCGTCTGTCGAAGATTTGCATGAATAATTATTAAAAAAATATAGCTTTCCAGCTATGCAAACTTGTGCTAATTGTTAGTATATTATTACTTTGTTCAATGTGTTGACGATAGGTGTAGCAAATGAAAAAAAGACAAAAAATTACGGGAAATAATTAATATTTTTCACCCTTCGGGACATAGTAGAAGACCATTGCTTTGTTACTGGGCCGACCAACAAATAAACAACCTACATAGAAAATTCATTCAGATTTTAGTTCGAGAATTTTTTTGGAAACATCTATTTGAAATTATAGATGAAGATTTTAAATTTCAGACGTTTTACTAGTAGATCGTTTTACTTTCATGTCGTTTATACCACAGGGGCCTTTTACTAGATTGTCCTTCTGATATGGCTCAGATTTTTCTACATCTTAGGGAGTTGAAAAATGAGAAAGTTGTAAAGTTACTGATTTTTTGTACCACAGACTTTTAACGTTACCATAATTAATTACTATTTTAAAGACGTGTTTTTTTAACGTAGTGGTAATATAATGTTCAAACTTTTAGACAAAATTAGTTGTAGGAGACGTTAAATCTCATATTTTTTTACATGTCAAAGTGCATAAAATAAAAACGGCTTAACCATTACATTGGTGCGTAAACGTGCATAAGCACAACATGCCTGTCTCGCACGGTCAATAAACAAAAATGGCCTCCGTAGCATATTGCCTTATACGTCTAAAGGACCCCTTGTCACATCGCATGGGACTTAAATCAGTTGCCAATACGCTGCCAATGCACCTGTGGAAACGTCGATTATGCAAATGGTAAGGGCCTCTTTAACTAAATACCGCGCCTTGGTGTTGCCAGTGATTTAGATTAAATCTCTAAAAGAATTTTGGTAGAATTTGTGACGCTTGTTATCATGAAACACGTGATGGAAAAATATCGTATAAAATACGTTGACTTAATTTACTGCAACAATCTGTTTACTGCAACATGTGGATTCGTTTTTTTGAACTATTTATTTGTAATTTTTTACGCACATATTGACCATCATTAATCAGGATCACCTTAGTTTGATTTAATTTTAAAGATTGCATATTTATGTTCTCTATGGTGCTTTTAGACTTAAATGTTAGTTAAACCTTGTTAGTTCTTATTAGCACTGTTTGTCCTAACAATGGTTTTAAAATCCACAACTTTTACTAATATCCTAAATTTAGTATTTCATTTGCCCACCCTTAGGTTAGCACATAGTGTCTTTCATTGATTTACTTTCTGTGATTTTTGTAGAATCGATTACGTCTTCAAGTGATAATATTCTATCGCCTCTATAGCCGCATTCAAGAATACTTTAATTATTTTTTAAAGTAGGTAACTTATTCTGGCAACACAATTCCATTGAAACTCCTTGTGCGTGAGTATCTCACGACCATTCAATGGTGCATGGCTACAGAGGAATGGCAAACGTCCGTGCCTTTAACTGAATCCGTCTAATTTGCCCTTAGTGCCTTTTTAGTGTTGTATCTGAGCTCCATATATTTAGATGATATCTGACCAGTCCGATGGAATCACGGTAATACGTCTCAAATCCGACCGATGCACTCTAAAACATTGGCTATCCCGGAAACAAATGAAAATTGTTTTATTGATGAGAAAAACAACATGTATCATCATATCGTCATACTCAACCGATCTTAGTTTAGTTAAGTATTAGCTGCTTGTGCAGACTATCCAGTTATACTTCTTCCATCCATTACAATCCAGCTGCCTTCAGGACGACACTGGCCATTCGGGTTGTAACGCCGGTAGTGACGCTTCCGCGAAATAAAATAAAACATTTCTATATCTATAATCACGTTGATAATAAAAGTACAGCTTACTAATAATCATTACCACCTTTAAATCTTTAACAAATAATGGAGATACTAAACATCAATAAATGATTATAAGTTAGTAAACTGGCTATCTTCGTAAGTAGTGTACTTAAAATCATTATAATTCCTTTTTAGTAGATAATCCATTTGTTTTGTAAGCAGTATAATGACTCTATGCATTAAGATAGTTTTAACCAGAATGATAATCAGAAGTCATACACAGTAACTGCAAATAAAGTACTGCATAATAAAACTTTGTTTTATATCAATTTAATACTTATTGCATGGTTTTAATAAAATTTAATGTTGCATAAATACATATTTACACATACGCTGGTCTTGTTTCAAACTCAGATTGTATCCTGTACGAGTACTATGGTAAAAGACAAAGACAAGATAATTTACAAATATAACACCAGACCAAAACGAAATTGTACAAAGCTGCCTGTTCCTAGTGGAAATCGAACCGACAAGCTCTGGCGCTTAATCCCCTGAACAGGTCACTAAGGCAATGACTCTGCAATTTATCACTTCTTACATAACAAAAAAAAAACCTAAATCCGCAATTAGAGTATGAAAATCCAAAAGAGCAGATCAACTAATTTAATTCGAGCAGTAGCTTAGGAAAAGCTCCGAAACTCTTGAAATATTTGTATGTATCAAAAGTTTCAAGAAAAAAATAATATTAATGAATCAGAAGAAGCATGTAGCCTTTGTTAAATTTGCATTTTTCTTCTAAAAGTTTAATCAAAACTCCAAAAGCGTACCGTCAAATCAGTTCAGCTGCGAGACAACAGCGACGTCTTCAAAATTTACTTTTTCGTGTTATTTCCATCAACCGTAACGCTTATTTCGCTCATCTTCCTCTGGGCTCCCAGCCTAAAGCGAGGTAGTGTAGTGTACACACGGTTCGCTCAACATCGCCTTTCGTACAAATAGCAAAGTTCATAAAGACATGCAGCCCTTATATTACATTTTTATTGTCATTGATAACCATAGCCGTATAACTAGGCTTTATAAATGGTGGCCTCTACTTTTTTTATTGTTGATCGGTTTGCGCTTGACCTCAGTCTCACCTGATAGTAAGTGATGATGAGACCTAAGATGGAGCGCCCTTACCCAGAAGATGCCTATTCACTCTTCCTTTAAAAGGATCTAAATTGTTTTTGTCCGGAAATACCCAAGCTGGCATGGAGTTTAGTTATTTACTCAATCAATCAATCTAATCGTTTAATTCCTGGGCACACTCCCCAAAATGTAACTTGCAGAAAACCCAAAGACACTTACTAGTCCTATAAGCAAATAAACTTTCTGGAAGAAGAAAAACCCGGGTTTGAATCATATAGGTATTTATTTCCAAATAACCTATTGATCTGAATTATTTTTCTTAATGACTAGAAAATCTGAATTTAGAATTTTTGTGCTATAAAAACCTAAAACAGAAAAGTTTTATAATAAAACATTACTGTAACAAAAGGATATTTCTTCTAAAAAAAGGAAGCCATCGTATAATTATTTACAAACATTAATCACAATTAAGATAAACAAATTAGGATCACTTTCTTTTTCAAAGTAGACCCAGCTATCTTCCTTCTAACAGACTGCGAGACAAAACAATTCATCAATCAAAACAAGGATATCTACTTAAAAGCGCATTAACCGACTGCCTGAACACACAAACTTTATTTGACTAACAGGTGTTTAGCTTAAGATATTTTTTATACAAATTCTTATCACGAATCCTTCGTAATTGTTATTAACGAATTTGGGAATGATAATCTACATTGGTATTAAATTGTCAAGAAATCATTTAACAATCATTTATAATGCTATTTACTTATCTTTACACTTCAAATTCGACAAGGTTCTATTGCTTATAGTATTAGATGTAAATTTTGGAACTTTATCTAATTAAACAAGGTTAAACAAACGATATCAGATTATGATGAAGAAATGTTTGAATGCAGGGCGGATGTATGTGATGTGGGCCTGACATGGTGACGCCATAATAATAGTTTGGAGCCTCGTTATAAAATAAAAACGGCGTAGGTTATGCTTCGCTTACGCCGGCCCCTACCATGTAAGTCTACGCCTATTTAACGTTACATAAAGTCTGTAATATACTGCTGGATGTAGTCCCACGGTCAGATTTGCCTTAGTACGGGTTGTTAAACTAAATTTTAATGAAGATTTGGGTTTATATAGAATTTTTATGGAATTTTTACGCACGTATAAGGTAAATCCGTTCGATAAAGACATTATAGTATGTACTTGTATATAAAATACATTATTTCATGTATGGTTTATCTGTCTGAACTGTTCATTGAAAATGATATTATACTCTAAAATCGAAATAAGCCTGTAACTAGTAAATCTGTGTGTACATTTTCAAAATAAGTTATGTATATTTCAAAAATATGTTACGTCGCTTCCCTTCTAAAAACTGAGACACGAAGAAAATTAAACTTGTTAGTCCGTTGAAACAGGTAACTTTTTAATTTGCTTAACATAATTGTCATATTTTCCTTTGAGTCCCCTCTAATGAAATAAGAGGAAGATGGGAGCAGAGGGGGTCAAGTCTAGAATTTTTATTAGCATTTTATATTCGAGGCAGACAAAAACTTGTGCAGTTTTTAGGAACAAAATTTGTTTACAATGCGCCACGGGACGAGGCGTAGACGCCTCTCTAGAGCCATCCTATTTATTATGGCTAACTCAATAACACTGAAAATCTTTTGAAGTCGTCACCGCTTTGCATGTAAAACAAAGGAAAAGGCACTTTACGACTCCTTTCCTTGAGGACGTCTGGTAATTAACAAGTCTCGGATTTATTAAGAGTTGAATTAGCTTTCAGCGTTTCATATCATAATCTGAAAGCGTTTTATTGTCTCGGGAGTGGCGGAACGGAATTCTTCGACGTCGGCATTAATTAATTACACGTAACATTGCTTAACGACGATTTTGAAGAAACTCCACCGGGAGTACTTTTGTGTAATAAAGGCAAAATTAACCAAGTAATTGATTCCATTTTATTGCTTCAGAAATATTGTACGAAAGCAAGAGTTCCGGTTAATAAGGAGATAAGTATTAAGATACCTACCAAATAGATTTTCATTGATAAACTTTAATCATTTAACAAGGTGTTACATTTGGCTAGTAACTGTATTTGTTTGTACAATAAAGTATATTGTATTGTATTGACAATTTCATTTCATGATATAAAGGAATTCTTATCATCATCAGCTTATTGTAGATATGTACCATGTGGTAGAGTTAGTAATACAGCACCTAAAATAAAATGATATTATTAATCACAGCATCCGTTTAAAGACACAACTTTTACAATCAAATAGGGCGAAATCAAATAAAAGTTCATATATTCGACGTTGACGACTAGTATGTGTTCTGGCAATTAAGTAATAATAACACACACACACACACACACACACACATACACGCACACACATACTGTACACGCGAGATTTTATTCAGTTATTTTTGTTTAATTTCTAAGTTTTCACTCCATTATAATATAACATATATAATATGTAGAAATAAGTACTTACCTGTTAATATAAGAAGAAACGATGCTATATTTATATTTACAATACGAAACAATAGAAAGAAGAGCGGTGCCTCCTAACACAGGCTCTGCGAGCCTAAAAGGAGACACCTGCCCCTGAATTTTTATGTAACTTTTTTCTAATGAAATAAATAAACAAAATAAAAAAAATAGACGACGCGAAGCGGTGTGCTAAGAAGTCTACATACACCACGAGCGATGTTCACAATATTATTGATTGGGATATTGTAGCCAAAGACATTTCATAAAAATATTACCTATTTATATTTACAAAGAAGAAATCTACGAATACTTTGCAAAGAGGACCCGCTGACGAATGAAGATAAAGCAAGAGTTTCGGAAGAAAAGCAAAACAATTCAGATACAATTCATATTCGTCCGTGGGGCAATATTTAAAAATAGACTTCATTGTCCAACTGCTGCGTTCCAGCAGTAATTGTGCCAGTGACAAAATGCGCTATCGCCAAAACTCGAGAGAACCGGTGCCCATAAAAGTCACATGTTCACCCGGGGCTTATTACCGCCATAACAATTTAAGGAAGCCGAAAGGGTGGCACGGAATTTCTGCGAAACTTTTGTTTGCGTCTTAGTCCCCCGAATTGTTTTATAAACAATGTTTACAGCAGTAACTTTATGGTCCACTCGTTTTATCTCAGTTTACTTTGTGACACTATTGTTGTAAAACTTTTTGTTTGGACAATTTGTTATGTAAATAATGTAATATGCCCAAAGGTTTTACTTTTTGTTGTCCGTCAAGGTTCCTCATTGTACCCGAAGCCGGATCCTTTTGCTCTCATTTTATGATATTACAATTGGATAATTGAGGGTTGTTTTCACTTTTACCCAGAGTTGCATGACGTAACAAGGGTATATAAAAGTGAAAATTTCGATACTCACTTTTAATTTCTAAACACAATGTGTACTGCTACCATCAAAAATTTGAATACCAATATAAATTTTTCCGATTCATATTTTAATTCAACTAAATTACTCATTATTGAACTATAAAAATACAAAGATACAGTAACAATATAATAATAATCCGATTCATATATTCAGTAGTTTTACCAATTACTCAAGAATTTACAGGAGAATCCACAGATTTTTCTCTAATTCTGTGATAATTACACTTGTTCTTTTTGCTACTTACTAAAATACTTCTTTCTACATTAAAGAAAAAGATAATCATCTCCTTTACTTCTTTGACGTTTTTTTTTATAAAAGATGATCATGTATACAGGATTCATGTACTAGGATCTCAGAACTTGGAAGAACACAGCACCCGTCGTGACTGACTTTTGCCCTGAATATTTTACTTGGTGTGTCTGCTGGCGCCATCTCACCATATGAGACTTCGTGTTTGAAATCGCAGGCATTGTCAAGAACTTTGACTAAAAGAATTATTGTATGTAAATCTCATATAACACATAAATATTTTTATAACTTTATAAGGTGAATGTTATGGTGTTTTGTTTATAAAATTAATATAGAAGGACTAAATGACATGAAATAGAGAATTAAAATATATATGACAATAATCTGGCAAACCATACTGTTGGTTATAGTTTCTTTTTAACATGAATTAAAATGATATAATAGTCAAAATAATGATATTATTATTATTAAATCAATCTAACTCTAATTAACATAAGAGGAGAACATTCGTTATCACACAACCAAAGAACCAAGCGGCGCACAGTATGCTTTTTGCCCTAAAAAAGTGACATGCTCTTATTTCATAGCTTTTAATTCTTTTATTACAAAGCTTTTAATTCTAAATGTACTTAGTGAAAATCCCGCGCGTCAATGCCAAGTGATTTTGAAGAAATTAGTTTTTTTTAGTTGACCCCCCAAACGTAAAACGCAACAAAAAAAAATTTCTGGAAATTTATTCGCGACGGAATTTTTCAATTAACGTTATTTGGTTGAGTTATATTGACTACACATATTTATGTTATCAACTTCGCGAAAAAGTCAGTAGGAGCGAAGTTAACTTCATTTTATTACAATTATGGTTTTTATTTTATTATATTTTTTGTAAGGCCGAGATCGAAACTCTGTCCTAAACAGATACATGCCACTATATGTCAGCAATAAGCTACCAAAGCAGTATTTTCTAACTCCGCCTAACTTTTGAATAAACCGCATTTCAAATTATATCGTCAGGGTTGTCACCTAGGGAGGTCACCCAAGAAAAAAATAGTTCCGATCGTGTTTAAAACTTGTATACTTATTTGGTAATGAGGGCCTTTTGATAACGAATTTAATGTTAATTTAAAAAACGCATTTTCCAACAAAATCAAGTTTGAGACTACGGTTGAGTTAGCGATCTTACATCAGTGAAACCGAATGCGAATCATTAGTTCATTATTAGTACAATGAGTATAAATAAATAAATATTATAGCATTACTCGAGCGCCAGACGTCGTAGGTTTGATTTCCACTAGAGATAGACACTTGTACAATTGTACAAGTCGGACCTGGCCTGGACATAATATTAGTTAATGTCATTTCCTTGTCTGATTTCCATAGTTCAGATTTGTGTATAAAACATATAGAATTAAAACGTGCACTTAGAATTAAAAGCTTTATCGGATTATGCGATAAAAAGGGCATGTCACTTTTTTAGGGCAAAAAACATACTGTGCGTCGTTTATTTGAACATTTAATAAAATGCACTATATTTAATAAACACTAAAGAAGAGCCCACTTCAAAACATTTACTTGATCCCAGACCCGGAATCTTAATTTACAAATTACGGTCATATCAGAGGTCGGCTTACGTATCATCCGAGCTTGTTAATTTCATCCGACCCAATAAACTTTAAATACGGCCTTATAAAAGATCGACCTCAATAAATTGTTGTTTAAAATGTGAAAATTATTATGCTGCAACTATGTGCAGACCAGCTGCCTACAATGTTGAGGTATTCCTTTACTAAATTATATGATGTCTGCCTTGTTAACTACGGATGGCGTCGAACGGAATACCTTCAAGTTTCAAAACCACGTTTTAAAAATCTTGATTCAGTTCGTGCTCGCCCTTGTAAATTAAGGGTCCGTTGAGCGTAAAGTAGGGGCCAATTAAGGAATTTATAGTCAAAATGTGTTGTAAAACAATAAATCCTACAATGGCTTTCGACAACATGGCCTATTAATTATGCTCCAACTTTCGGGGTTATATAATAGAGTCGATGAGCCTATAGTCGATATGAGTAGGTAATAATAATAATTTGGTTAGTAAAAACTTTACTGTTCTCGTTCAACTCTTGTTTAAATTCTACTTCTGATTAGCCTTTTTATATGCCTGTTAGATGTTAGGCATAGAATCATTGATTATATTTTTGGAGATTGGATTTCTAGGGATCGCTTTTGCTTTGTGATCTGGTCGCACACCGAATGGTTCCTTCATATAGGTATGGAACAATCTAAATTGCTACACCAGTAACAATTTCTTTGAACTCATTTGCAACATTGTCCTTATCTGAAGATCTTACCACACCATACTTTACTAGATAACCATCTCATTTATTATCTCAGACAATCAAGGCGATGTCCCATAGCATCGCCCCTGGATTGTTAAACGAAAGTGGCGGTGGACTGTTTACTACGCGGGGAATGCATAAATCTCTTTAATTTATATCCGAAAACATAATAAGAGGAAAACGTTTCACAACACTACTATAAGGTAGTATGTCCGTCGCACCATGGTCCAAGTTATTTATAGCTTAGACTTCCACGGCATCAAGCGTCTATAAAAGTAAATAAAGCTCATGAAATAGCTATAAATCGCCTTACAAAGGAAGGCGATACATACTGTATGTGGTAAAGCGTGCTTTTGGTGAGATATCGGATCATTCAGACAGCATAGTTTGAGTTATGTATATTAAGTACTATTTGATGCTAATTTTTTCATATATTATCAAGTAAACTGATTTGTGGGTAGTTAAAACATATTTTTGAAAATATGGTAACATATTGAATAAACTAAGCATTTATATTTGTATATATGTCACGGCGTGTGAAAGCTTGTATGAAATATATAAATACTTCATTAAAATTATAGTGTGGTGCAATTAAATTTATAAGAGCACTAGCCCAATTTGTGCTATCAAGTGGACAATTACGTTTAACGGACAGGGTACAACTCAAGAACATACTCGTATTGAGGTGTCATTTCATGAAATCACAAATTTTGCGTCTGTTATGATTATACCTCACTTCTGATTTTTTATCGTTAAGGTGAATTTCTAACCTAATGGTTCCTTATGTTCTTAATTAACATTTCACTAGTTTTATTATATCTATTATTTGTTGGGTAGTTTTTCAATTCTATACTTATCTGCATAATTAATAGTATCCATTTTTTTTGCAATACGAATGTTGCTTTCCATTTGTTAAAATGTTGCAGCAAGGGGAATCGACCCCTCAACAAGTTTTCATTGATTGCCCAAACACGTTGTTACCTCTATCAACCTGTAATTAGAATGTGCCGCGGCGACATCTCTTCCAAAACTAAAATTGCCTTCGTCAAGTGTTAATCGGTTTGAAAGAACCGATTTTAAATAATTACTTTACACTTCCTGACCATCCAGAAATCACACCTTTAAAGTTCAAATTAAGAGTCTCGTTTTCCTTACGATGGCTCCGCCGCGATGAGGAATGACTAACCGCCGCTAACAAGGTATCATTATAAGGATGTCGACCTCGGTATATCGATGTTTTTGCTCATTGTTTTTATTATTCCTGCTATATGTAACAAGATTATATTGGAAGCTCAGACTTTTTATGATATGCTAATGTTGAGAATCGTAAATTTAAATTCTTGAGCCATTATGATCTATTTAATGATCAATTTTACAACTTTGATTGATCATTGGACTCCTTATTAGTCAGTATCAAATTTATATCATTAACAATATCAAATATGGTGACTTAGATTTAAATCCTATTTTCCTCCGCCTCGACAAAAAGTCATTTTCTAGTTCTGCAGTCTTTGCTGTTTTAACCTTATTCAACCATGTCTCCCAAATGTAATTTGGTTGTACCTTACAAATACATATTTTCACCAAGATAATAATTACTAGGTATAATAGTAGTTAACATCTCAAAGTTCAATAAATAAAAACATAGTATCGATAAATTTTAAGGCATCCCTTTTAGTGTTTGGGCAGGTGGCGAAACACACAGACAAAAGGCGGTTCGTATCATTATGTTGTCTTGTTACCGCCGCTTGCGCATCCCGACCGAGGCGCGATATAATTCAAAAAGCGTAATTGCTTTACTTGTGTATTGCGTCGGTTTCCCTCTAAGAAAGACTCCCAGGGCTGCGTTGAAATACTTCAGCGCTAAAGAGAAAGTTATCCTAACATAACGTGAGCAAGAATTGAGAATAATGAACTCAATCAAACAAACCAAAGTAGAATTAATAATTCCGATATAAAAACAAACTCTTTATCTTATTGTTTTTAGATTAAAATTTCGACTAGTTAAGAATTTTTACTTACTCTACTATTCCTAAACGCCTACATAGTTTTGTTTGAAAACAGAAAACTTGCAAAGAAATTAGAAGAAAAAAACAACATATGATATGATGATTGTTGGCCCTATACGAGTACAATGGTAAATAAAGAATAATATTTTTTTTATTAATATTTATTGTGCTTTGTTACTTTGTTCGACGTACTCTCTAGTCATTTAACTACTAATTACAAAATCCTAATTAATGACTTAGAAAAAAATACCAGAGCTTTCATTTGGATGAACTCATCAAAGCAAAACATTTAGAGATTATCACATTAGTGTGGTCAGTCGATAATTACCATCTACGTTCATGGGCGTTCACATATACATCATTTGTGTTTAAGATGTTACGTAGAATTACACAGAGTAAGTCCAAAGTTAATCGTCTTGAACTGTTAATTTTGGAGATCTGTTATCCGTAATAGATGTTCGTGAGATTTCTTTCGTGGTTACAATGTTTTGTTGCGCTTGTTTGTGCGCACGTTTGTATGTCTTATATGTTTAATCTCGTCAAATAAAATAAAAAATCTTAATAATATTACCTTATTACTTACGTCTATTACTATCTGAATTTTTAGTTTTGATTTCTGTACAGTTTTAAGGGTTCTAATTGTATTTTTTTACATATAGATAGCAATATAATATGAAACTCATAATACTATAATTTAACGATTTGTGATATTTAAAATTCTCAAGTTTAGCTACTCAATGAATAAATATTTGTTTTTATATTCGCTATCATATTTTTATTTAAACAAATAATAATATTTACTTAATTTACACTTCACTGTAGATTAAAGCAATAAATGATTGGTTTTGATAAAGTCAATTATCTTAACATGGTCTTTGCCGTCGCAGGCAGAGGAAGAGAGATATCTATAGACATTGGGTGCTAGTTATTACCATAAATCCTACTATGGGAGTGGCTCTTACAACTTCGTGTGGTTGTACATATTTCATATTTATACATATTTCATTGTTCAATAATATATTAGACGCCGAATTTAGTATTAACACTTTTGAATAAGTTTTTGATTGTTACTTATCTAATTTCTGTGTGATTTTATTTTTTTATACAATCCATTTTTAGTGACTTCACGACTTTACTACGAGTAGGTATTTTCTGAGTACCATTACCAGGTTATTTTTCAACCTTATCATACTAATCTACATTACTTGAAGATGCATTTCAAAATGTAATGCACATCAATTGAACACTGGTTTTAATGGAAGGTTATAAGTAGCTAAGATCAAATATAGATATTATACCCCTAGGATGAAGTATGTTTAAAATATTAAACATACTTGATCCTAGGGGTATAATATCTGTAGATACTTACTACTATTGTATAATTCTGATCAGCGCTAGTTAGTAGTATGAATTGCTTGGAGTAGTTAATTTAGTTGCGATTTTAAACTTCTCGGTATAATGTTGTAAAATTATTGTATGAGTAATTTTAATTAAATATAGCATGTGTCAATAGGCAAAGCGAAATAATTCGCTCAGTTCGTTTGTTTTTTTTTTAAAGAACATACAGTCGCATCATTCTCTAATATTTCTTTACTTTAAAAACATATCCGAAGTTGCATGGATTTTTATACGAGGCTGAGTACGAGGATCAACTCATGTCTCATACAAGCAGTATGTTAAGCCCGTACAGAAAAAAAAGTTTTGGTATGAGGGTATCCGTATTAATGGATAATCCCTAAAAAATGTCATATCAAAAATGGTTTTATGTAGGTATTAGAGAGTTAACGGCACCAAGGAGCACTTTCTTTTCAGCTTTTCGCAAAACCGACTAACATGCTATGCATAAAAGGGTTCAAAATCATAAATTTCTTTTATATAAAGATGTACATAAACTGGTTGACTGGAAGAGATCTCTAAGTGGAATAAGTCCGCCTTTGTACACAGTGTAATTCCTATTTTATTATAGTTGTTGTTGTGATTTTTGGTACAATAAAGCGTTTACATACATACATATTATTCGATTATGGAAAATATTACATATTATCAACACACACTTGACTAATCCCAAACTAGGATTTTCTCCTGTGCTATGGGAATTAAACAACGATTGGACCATTCACAAATATAACATCCAGGCCGGGACCAACTCGTAGAAAGGTGTCTGTCCCAGGTGGAAATGAAACCCGGGCCTTCTGACGCTCGAGTCCAATAACCAAGCCACTAGGCCAACGAGGCAGTCAAAAATATGTGTTTTATCTTTTAGCAGCAGCAAGGTTATCTCCATTCCTTTAAATGTTAACTAGATCACCCTTCAATTGTTTTAAGACGTGAGAGTGACTTATAATTTTGTTTACTACTTAACGTTCCGACAATGGCTACCTATACAAGTAAGAGTAATCCACTGAAAAATGTATCAATTCAATTTTAAGTATATAACCCAATCATTTTAATTTATGAAGAAACGAATTGGCGTTGTAGCAACATACCAACGTATCAATCACAATTCGAATCATCATCCTTAATTTGGATTGCTCGCTTCGTATAGGTATATAAAAAAGTCGATCTCTCTAATGATTCTACGTCTACGAATGTACGAATATATATTTCTTTCCTTTTAAGGATTGAGCTTGTTATTAAAGATTAATTCAGATATTATAAAGTATGTAGTTGTTTATTTTACTAGAGAGCGATATTAATTTGGTCGATGTAATGAAGACTTCCAATAACATTAGAGAAGACAGATCGAAACATATCTTTTGCCAAAATATTAATCTCAGAGCATCGGATGTAATTGGATTGCTTTTTTTTTATTTTTAAATAAGTGAAGTGCATTTAAGGCTAGGCTAGATGGAGAGATGGAGCGTACGACGGCTGGCAGGGACTGGATGAGAAGAACCGAAGATCAGGTTCATTAGAGCACCTCGGGAGTAACCTATGTCCAACAGTAGACTCTTTCAGGCTGATGATGATGATGAAAGTGCAGTATTTACAAATAAGCCTTTTGAGATATTAAGAACTCGGTAAATATTCGACCATTTCAGCCGCTGCCATTTACCTTCAAAATTTGAAGAGACAACATTAGTTAGGCATTTTTATTATATTCTATAAGTTTTTCCTCCTAGCACATATTCTGCATTGGAAAAATATTTGTTTAATTTATATCATTTCTCATTAACTTCTACGGATTAAGTTAATGAAGGCGGTTGAAACGCTCGAATATGCACCCTCTGTATTAAGTCGTCATTTTGTTTTATATTTATTTTAAACATGGCTGACGTTTAGCGACTTTTGGTAACACATGGCAAATAACGACCATTTCTACATAGCACACTTTGAAAATACAAAGCTGAAAGCAACCTGAAAGCATGCAGTTCTTACAAAATTTAACTTCTGTAAAGTGACATTGACAATGGCATAGGCAATCATATCTGTAGAGGCAAGCGAAAGACTGTGAACTTGCTGAGGAAAATAATACTCTCACGCAAATTCTTAACTGGTTTAGTGTAAATAACCTAGCATTAAATTCAAAGAAAACTGAATGTATTAAATTCTTCCTACCAAATGTAAGAAAAGTAGAAAAGGATGTGACAATAGGTAATGACACAATAGAATTTATTAAAAGTACTGTGTTCCTGGGCATAACTATTGATTCATCTTTACATTGGGGACCCCATATAACTTCACTAGCTGGCAGATTAAGTTATGCCGTCTACGCCGTAAGGAAAATCAGACAATTAACTGATGTTGCTACCGCGAGGTTAGTGTACTTTAGCTACTTCTACAGTATCATGGCATACGGTATCCTACTGTGGGGTCGAGCAGCAGATATAGAGACCATTTTTATTTTGCAAAAGAGAGCAGTTAGGGCAATCTATAATCTGCGTTGTAGAGAGTCAGTAAGAGAAAAGTTAACAACAAACTACCAGAGGAAATCTTAAATATGACAGACAGAAAGTTTAAGATTCACATTAAGAAACAACTTTATAAGAAAGCCTACTATAACGACCTCCGTGGCGGAACGGGTAGCTCTCGGACTGCCACGCCGGAGGTTGCGGGTTCAATCCCGCTAGGGGCAAATATTCATATGAAGAATATGAATGTTTGTACCCAAGTCTTGGATGTTTATATATTTATTTAAGTATGTGTATCCGTTATCCAGTAACCATACAGGCTTACTAGGCTCTGCCTAGTTTGGGACTGGATAATTGGTTTGAATGTCTGAGATATTTATTGTTATTATTATAATTATAAAATTAACGATTATTTGAATGACAAAGCTTAATTCAGCTTCGACTACTCTTTACATAATTGTATGCAAACATTATTTTAAAAGACGTGTTGCGTGAAGTTTGTTGCGCCGTTTCTTCTTCACAGCGCTAACACCCTGGGAGCGGTAGTCGATAAAAAAATAATGACGTGTATAAATGTACCAAGTGTACTCATATGCAATAAATGATTTTGACTTTGACTTGACTTTGAATGGACAAGTAACACGCTTTGACATGAGAGCTTGTGCACCTTAATAAAAAAAAACTATTTGAGATATCAATAGTTACAGATTACATTTCGTTACTTTGCACGACATACATTGGTTTAAGCCCTTAAGTCAAACTAAACATGAGAAAAAGTTTATTTTTCGTCTGCTTGGATTCTTTTAATCTGCAACTAAGTAGGTTTCGTGGCCACGTTTTTAATACTAAGAAAAGTTTAACATGAATAATATGATCTAGACAAAGTAAATATATTACATTAAGTATATATGTATATTAGGTACATAATAATATAGTACCCTTGGTAGAAGATTAAGTATCTTTCTTAGAATATTTACGATTAAAGATACGCCTGTCTTCTAACAAGGGTATACATACATATATGTCCACATACATACACGTGTCTAATCCAAACTAAGATTTTCTCCTGTATTATGGAAATTAAACAAGTGTAGGACAGTTCACAAATATAACATCCAGAACGAGACCATCTTGAACAAATTGTACAAAGTTGTTTGTACCCAGTGGAAATTCACGCACACAGGATTCCTTTCACCTACGGCTCCACTCCAATAAACAATATTTAAATAATCAAAACACAACCGGATCGGCATCAAATAATCTATGTTCACAAACACTGAAGCTCCTCCATCCACTCTGGGCACAGGTTATCATCAAATGTTATTCAAATCATTCCTTACAGAGAGAAGAACTCAAAATGACGTTAAATGTATGAAAAGAGCCGTTAACACACCAAATTTGTTTACTTTACATTTTGTTAGATGTTTATTGATATTGGACCTTATCGAAATTGTCTTTTACCCTACCCTTTTATCAGTTTCGTAGTCAATAGCAATAAAATAACGGAGGAAGTGTTATCTATATGCACGTCCATATTACTAAGAGGTCAAATTACATTGAAATTTATCGTCTTTTTAATTTTAAACAAAATTTCATTTTTAGATGAAACTTTAGTTAGAGTCGGCCCCGTAGCCTAGCTGGTAGTACACCTGCCTGCGAAGCTCGGGGTCGCGGGTTTGAATCCCGCCCAGGGCAAACATTCGTGTGATGAGCACTTGTGTTTGCCTTGTGATGTTATTTATATATTATATTATGTATCTATATCAGCTGTCTGATACCCATATTACAGGCTCTGCCTAGTTTGGGATCAGGTGGCCGTGTGTGAAATGTCCCAACATATCTAATATCTAATCTAATCTAATATCTAACTGTATTTCTACTAACAGGAACTAAGAGATTTCCGTTATTGTAATAATGCAGAAATTTCGTGTGTGGCTACAGCTATTCTTTATAAGAGCGTTTTCTGTGCTCTTTTTATATGTAAATAAAAACAAATTGACCTCATTAAGGCTTATTTATATCCGTATTCCGTAATTTAATTCTTTTGTTTAGATATAGGCGTAGTCTACACAAGTATTTCGGCTCGAAAAGTTAAAAGCTAAATAAATTGCATTTTTATCAGTCGGTGGATAGTTAAGCTCTGTGGTCAAATTAGATCTAACTTTAATGTACGTTTTATGGTAATAAATTGATAAACAACAAAGATTAACACTTAATAACGTAACTTTTCATTAAAGTAAGTGGGGATGATTTAGTTGGCAACACAGAACCTATATCGTTATGATTTTAAATTAATTAATCTAAAATACGTTTTTATTTTAAAAGTTGCTATCAGTAGTGCTAAGGATAATGGTGATGATGAAGAAGTACATACGCATACCTTATAGCAAAATTTCTGTGTCAGTTCGTCTACCTGTTCACTGGTTAATTTAAAACCTACTGGACTTAGTAAGCTAAAATTTGTAACTTTACCTCGCTATAAAATGTAATGGAAATTTTAGATATATTTTTTTCGAAATATTTCAAAAAATATAATAAAAACATAATTTACTTATTATACGTCATTTTGTTGTATATTTATTTAAATATACAACAAAATGACGTACCAAACTATTTTAATCATCATCATCATAAGTCTGAATACGCTTCCCGCAGTGAACTCTCCACTGCTGGACATAGGCCTCTCTCAAGGTGCGCCATTGAACCCGATCTTCGATTCTTCTCATCCAGTCAATTTGGATTGTTTAATCAATTGGACTCTTTGACCGTTATGGATCAACTAATCAACATAGGTCGCTTTTTGTCTCTCAGAAACAAGAAACACCCAAATCCTATAATGATATTTGAAACTGGATTATGCATTATGCAACTAAAATTATATTTCCTATTATTAATTTACATATTATTAATACGTTTCGTTTCCATTCTGCTTTACAAATACCACACTTCTTTGTTTAAAGCCCCCATTTTGAGGCGCGAGCTTGCGAAGGGCTCACCGTCGTGTCGACTCTATTAAGCAAAAAATTAAAGAATATAAAAAGAAAATAAAAACTCAAATTAAAAACTGTGACTAGCGTCCCGGCCATTCAAGCGCGTATAAAAGTGTTTAATTAAACTGTTGTTATTGATGGGGGTCCCCGCGAGATGGCGTTTAATCAACAACTGTACGTACCCGGTTTCTTTTGACTTTATTTTTAATTCGACTTAATTACGAGAGTTACGACTCCGTTCGGACGAAGGACTCGGACATTTTATGCTCGAAACCTTTATTGTAGCAAAGCTACTGTGACTTCGATCTTAATTACTCTAATATATATATAGCGCTCAAGATATAGCTTTAGCTCCTTGTATAGTACCTCTCTCGCGACAATAGTTTCACAAGAATGTAATTGAAATGTCAGCTTTAATTTGTAACTTTTAAGACTCCGCGCCCCGCCGAACTCTACCTAGAGCGCCTTAGTTAAGACTGTGATGAATCCAACAACGGTGCCTTTTAAACGTTTCCGTTTCTTACAATTAAATACAATGTTTTAGTTTCTTTAGCTCATTTGGAAAAAATCTTAATGCATAATAAAAAAAATTATGTCTGTCAATGTGTCAAATTTGTCCAGTCTTACTAAAATACTAAAAGCATTTTTTCCTAAAATAGTTTTTCCATAAGTAATTACAGAACAATGTTACACACATACCTATGTTCCAAATTTTTGCTTAATCGATCCAGTATTTTTCGAGATATCCGGCAGACAGAGAGACAGACAGAGCGAAAAAAATAACTCAATATAAAGGTATCCCATGTGGAGAGTAGGTGCCCTAAATATATTAGACCTGGCCTTCACACAGTACAACGAACACAACAATGGCATTTTACAAGTTTCCATGTTAGAATGACAGTAATAATCGGATTTCAAAATTATAACTTGTTCTGTTGTGATGTCTTCTTTACTGGAGAAAATGCATTAGATTCGCTATATAATGACGTTGCCAGCCTTCTGGGCACAACGCCCTAGTGTGACCACCTCAACAGAGTTTTCTTATTGTAAATTGCTGGTTTTGTTTTTTCATATTTTTGTACATAAAAATGCATTTAATTAAACAAATAAAGTACTAAAGAAAAGGAAAAAATATATAGGCTTGAGAAAAATAATGCACTCAAGTATAATATCTAATATTTTTGAAAACTTTATTATCTTGTCCCCTCTATATCGAAGGCCTCGACTCTACCAACGAAAACAGCGAAACTCTTCCTTCGCATCTTAAGACCAAAGTCGAACCGAATGTTAGAATGCGCCTTCATTAATTCAAATTATTTTGTTGCAAAGGTGTAATTTGTTGCGAGACTTGTCTCAATTTGCGCCATTCGAGTTGAATCCAAAAGCACTTAATGGGCGCAATTTGGTAATTTTAATTGTCGAAAGAAGAGTTAACGGTAGGTACGTTAAATGTGTGATCCACTTATTGGTAATTAGCCTTAACTCTTTAATTACTAGCCCTTTGCACCTTTAAATGATGCTCGATAATGAGATATACGAACGAATAAGCGGTTTTTAAATTACTTCAGTGCTTACTGTAAATTATCTGTAATGAAGTTCTTCAAAAGGTGGTGATGCCATTAATAATATGAAATACCTTTACAAAATAACAGTCTCATGATCACGACATAATAAAGACACAAAATAATGTAAATAATGACATAAGTAGGTTAGAATTGGGGATTCTGGATCAAATCGAAATTTCGCTGGCGCTCAAGTTCGATTGATTCAGTTTCCCCAATTCATTCATGTTATTTTTTCTAAGATAAAGTTTTCTTAATCTAAGGAAAACAATAAGCAAAAACCCCTCAAACCCTGTGCTGTCGACGTATTGTTTGTTATTTTTATATTATTGTCGACAGCACAGGGCCGGGTAAAATTTTGTAAAAGACTCATCCAGTCCCGACATTTTCGTCTTATGGGCTTCATCTGGGGTCTGGGTTCGGCTATCATTCGTTTTCAGGATCGCCCCGACTCCTTACTAATGAACGATAAGCACGATTGACTGGTACCTGCGATTACTAATGGTCGTTCCGATTCCGGGGCGTAAATCGTAATAAACCATTTTCATCATACAGAGACCAATCAAATTTTAGACTCATCCAGTCCCGACATTTTCGTCTTTTGGGCTTCATCTGGGGTCTGAGGGTTTCGGTTATCAATTGTTTTCAGGATCGCCCGCTTCCGTACTAATAATGACCACCGAATTGACAAGGTACATCTGCGATTATTTTAGTCGTTCCGATCCGGGCGCATCGTAATAAACTAACGTCATCTCAGAGACCTGTCGATTTATATGAAGTGTCATTTGTATATATACGAAGTGGCGTGAAAATTTCAATAGCGGGTTTTAGGACATAGGTGAATATAGCTTGAAAACATATTTATTTAACCAATCAGTCATTTTTCTTATTTTTTATACTTGATTAGGATCTACATTCTTTCAATATATTTAAAAAAGAATAGTACTACATAATAGAAATACTAAATAATGGCTTCTTCACGTTGTCGAGACTCCATCTAGATTATTTTGATAGCAACAACAAGCTTAAACGGCGCAAGCGATGCATCCAATGCCTTGTATAGATTTAGTTTCACTGGTGTATCCTAGACGTCGCTATGTAGCACGGGACATAGGCAACTGTATATTATTTCCCGGCGTTAATAGAAACATTAAAATTAAAAAGATTTTTTTAATTTTGAAGAATCATTCACATGATAAAAATATGATTTGCAAACATTACGTATATACGTAGCAATACATATATATATATATATATATATATATATATATATATATATATATATATATATATATATATATATATATATATATATATATATATATTTTATATACACGATATTTTTTTTAAACTATGTGAATTAGATAAGAATAAGACGAAATCATAAATAATGCACCTCGGCTTCACACAAATCGCGCAAGTTGTTTGTCCTTCCCCCCGAGAATTGAACCCATACCCTTCTATACAACTCATGTCTTACATCCAGTACTTAGCTATGAGAGTCTGAGGTACATCTTGATTCCTTATTAGATTTGCGTTTCAGGTTTCGAATGAGATCTCATAGATTTCCTTATTTGATAAATCATAAGCAGTGTTTACAGTAACCAACTGCTGACTATAGCAAAAATATATTTGCAAGACTTATTACGTGATGAATTAAGGTTGAAATTAGTTTGTAACTATTAAGTATGCATTGGTTTCGATACTGCTTTAGTACTGTGAACATATCCTAAAGTTCTATATTTGATTAATTCATTTTAATTATAGTAATACAGAGTGTCAGACGTGTTCATCATTTGTTTTAAAAAGTTGACGGAGTGCATTTCTAGTGAAATCAGTGAAGAAGAAGAAAGACGAAGTGTGTATCTCTATAAAGTGATTTGGGAGCAATCATCAACAAAACTACTAGTATGTACGTACCTACCTAATTTATTTCAATTTATTAATTTCTCTTTACTTTATTTTAGATAGAGGACGCAACATACATTTGTATTAACATGACCTCAATCTTTTTGTGCTAATATAAATATTAAAATCTTTGTAATTTGCTTGCTATTCACCATTGCGTAGTGATATTTAGTATTCTCTGCCATATATATGTATAAAGTAAGAGAGCAATTTCTGCCAACTAACAGTATTATAAAATTTGGCTGAGTTACTGGATATATATTTTGGAGAATAAATGATTTTATTATTATTACTATGCTACTCTACACAGCAGACTAGCATGCAACTCAATTTAAATTCTTTAAAGTAAATAAAATACTTTTTTAATAAAACCCCCACACATGTTAAATTGTTATCACGGCAGTCTGATTTAATATTTACTTTGTTTTAGGTCGTCGATTAACAACCCCTTCGATTCGACTGAGGAGGCTATGCGGAACGCGGGAGAAACCTCAACACCTAAAAAAACGAAGAATATTGTAAAACGGCAGCCTGCTAAGCGAGGGAGGAAACCTGCTGACCCGCGGCCCTTGCTCTCATCGACTGAATCTGATTCGGAAGGAGAGGAAGTGGTGCGAAAGCAGCGAAAATTGTTTTTGGAGGAATCGGAGGTCAGTTGTTTCATAGTTAGCTTTAACGGCTATACCTACTATCAATAAAAGAAGTTTACATTTCATTTCCCCATTAATTTCAACGGATGGGCGCGTATACCTATCTAGGTATGCACGTTGGGGGGGGGTGTAGGATGTACGTATGTATGTGTTGGTTCAGATGTTAAAAAGGTAGGAGCGATGATGGTATTCATTAACATAAAATATTTTCTTAATTTCAGGACGAAAAATCGACGCCAATTGTCGCCCAGAAACTGCATGGACTACTTTGGCGTCAAGTAGCAACGGGTTACACCAGCCAGCGGGACTTCTCTAAGAAGGGAGACTTTTATATAGAGTTAAAGATCTCTCGTACTAAAGACGCGCTCGCTAAAGACGCATATAAAAATACTCTGTTAACATATAAGTCTTGTGTAGATGAAAAATCAGGGGTTTTTAAAGCAGTCACTAACGTTGTAAAGGCTGCTAAGAAACAGTTTAAAGATATACAACCAGTCCTTTACCCTCAAGAAAATTAATGATATAAAATATTTGCGGGCTTCCTTTAATTTGTATTTTATCTTTTATATTCATTTATTCATTAAAACTGTATTTGTATTTTATATTACTGCTATTAATGTATATTATTACTGATTAATATATTTATACCTATTATTTTGAACCCTTGTTACTTTGTATAAATAAGTAGCTGATTGCTTAAAATGTCTATGTGTAAAGTCTGTAACGTCAAAATAATAAAATATTCCTCGCACATACGTAGTAACATTCACAAAGGCTAATTGCTTACTTAGCACTGAATTTGACGATGTCCATGTAATATCTTGTGCATTTAAGAATAGAATCATTAGCTATCGAATTAATTGTAAAGATAATAAATTGGAGCCTGAATTTTTTCTAAATAACATATCGGCATTAGTAAAACAGTTGATCAATCGTGATCTTGAAATTCATAAAGCATTAAAGGCTAATTTTGAACTTTATGCTACATATCTATTGCCAAAAAAATGATGAAAAATCTCTGAAGTCATTCAATACCAGTTATGTTACGACTTTTGTAAATACAGACATTATGAGTTTGTAAATACAAATTTTTGATTTCACTAGAAATGCACTCCGTCAACTTTTTAAAACAAATGATGAACACGTCTGACACTCTTCAAGAAAATTAATGATATAAAATATTTGCGGGCTTCCTTTAATTTGTATTTTATCTTTTATATTCATTTATTCATTAAAACTGTATTTGTATTTTATATTACTGCTATTAATGTATATTATTACTGATTATTATATTTATACCTATTATTTTGAACCCTTGTTACTTTGTATAAATAAGTAGCTGATTGCTTAAAATGTCTATGTGTAAAGTCTGTAACGTCAAAATAATAAAATATTCCTCACACATACGTAGTAACATTCACAAGGCTAATTGCTTACTTAGCACTGAATTTGACGATGTCCATGTAATATCTTGTGCATTTAAGAATAGAATCATTAGCTATCGAATTAATTGTAAAGATAATAAATTGGAGCCTGAATTTTTTCTAAATAACATATCGACATTAGTAAAACAGTTGATCAATCGTGATCTTGAAATTCATAAAGCATTAAAGGTTAATTTTGAACTTTATGCTACATATCTATTGCCAAAAAATGATGAAAAATCTCTGAAGTCATTCAATACCAGTTATGTTACGACTTTTGTAAATACAGACATTATGAGTTTGTATTTAGAAAGTTGCAAAAATTTAGCAGGAAAACTTACCGAATTTGAACTTGCGGAGTCAGGCTGGACTCTTGAATCTATTAGCCATTTAGAAATAAACATCGCTAAATATAATCCGCTTAGAGCTGGATCTTACATCCCTTTACCAAAGAAAATACAAAATACAAAATCTTGTTTAAATATTAAGAATGGAGATGATCATTGTTTCCTATGGAGCATAGTTGCACATATGTTTCCATCAAAATGTAATTCTAATCGAGTGTCTTCTTATCCTCATTATTCACAAATACTCAATATAAAAGACATGTCGTTTCCACCTTCTTTTCATGATATAAAGTTATTTGAAGAGAATAATCTTGCCATTAGCATTAACGTCTACGGTTTGGGAAAAAATAATGATGTTAACGGCCCTCTTTACAAAACTCAAAAACGAAAATTTACCCATGTTAACCTGTTATATATTAATGAAAACGAGAAAAGTCATTTTTGTTTAATTAAAAGCTTTGAGAAATTAGTACGCAAACAAATAACACGCCATAAATCTAAAATATTGTTGTGTGATGAATGTTTTGTCTATTTTGACTCGGAAGACAAGCTAGATAAACACTCCTGTGCGAGAGTAAAAACTGTTTTGCCTGAAGTAGGCGAAAAGTTACATTTTGATAATTATGAAAGAAAGCAAAGAATTCCTGTAGTTATATACGATGATTAATAAACTAGTTTTGAATAACGAAGATGATAAGAGGCAAGTAAAAAGAAGGCATGTAAGCACTCTGCCATGGGGTCACTATAATACTATGTTTTAGAGCATGTCTATATATTAACAATTTTACATAATGGTGTGCTTAATACCACCAATAATCATAGTTGTAAGATATATTTAACCATGTACTCTTATTTTTTTATTGTAAATAAAAGAATATTTTCTAATCATAATACTGTTTTATTTTATTACAAATCATTTAATACAGCGCCAATGACATAAGCTGAAACTATAGCATTTATAATTATGAATTAATAAATGGAACAGATTAAACGTCTTCATTTATTTTTTTTACTATTTTACTTATAAGACTTTTAGCAGCGTATGCTACATCATCATATCTGTCTGTTACTATATATTGCACACTGACATCTGCACTGTCATTATCACTTGAACTATTAAGCTCACTTCCACCCAAGTCTATAATGTTTATTTTAATTAACTGAATTCCTTTTCTGGGTTCTTTTCTAATGATATAACTTGAAGTTTGAAGAGCGCCTGATTGAACTTTTCGTTTAGAATCTATCCTTTTCTTAGCTTTAGGCTTTTTTTTCATCGCCTTATTACTCGTGAGCTTGACCTCGTTTTCAGCAACCAAAACCTCTTCCTGATTGAAGCATGAGTCGGCCATGATGTCTTGAGCGTAGTAAAAAGGATTTGTTATGGGGTTGTAATCATCATCAATAAGGAGAGACTGGCTCATCTCTGCAAGAAGAAATATATATACATAAATGCTAGTTAATTAATAGACGACAGCTTTTTTACAAACCAAATCAATACTAGATACATACCGTAAGCGTTTTTTAAAGAAGAAAATTGCACGCGACTTGCTTGATTCACTCGCAATGACTAAATAAAAGAATTTGTAACAATTAGGCTTGCTCTAATATAAAAAGGTCATGTATCTTTTGCTCTATAGGAATATGAGCGAGATGTGTTGATATGCATGCAACGATTAGCACGAGCCTGTTTAGACATGTCTATATAACCAATGATAGTGTAATCGAAAGCCAGAATGCAAAATGAAGTTGGTTAAACAACATATAACATTGGAAGTTTGTAAATTAAGTGTAGACTGTCCCTCAACCATAATAAGACATAGCCCTCTATTACCAAATACGATTCGCTGTATTATATGCGGTCCTTCAAACTGCGGTAAAACTAATGTAATGATTAGTTTATTACTCCATAAAAACGGTTTAAAATTTAAAAATATATACCTATACTCAAAAACTACTTTTCAGCCTAAATATTGTTTTCTAAATACGGTCTTAAGCAAATTACCCGAAATAAATTTTTTCATATTCAATTATAGTCAAGATGTGGTTTCGCCTAATGAGGCTTTTTCGAATTCTGTTTTTATTTTTGATGATGTTGCGTGTGAAAATCAAGTTAACATTCGCAATTATTTTGCTATGGGTAGACATAAGCAAATTGATTGCTTCTATTTATCACAAACATATTCAAAAATTCCCAAACAAATGATACGTGACAATGTCAACTTTTTATTAATTTTTAAACAAGACAGCATTAATTTAAAACATATTTATAATGAGCATGTAAATTCTGATATGAAATGGGATAAATTCAAAAAACTCTGTTCAGATATTTGGCAGGATCCATTCGGGTTTTTACTTATCAATAAAGATTGTGAATTTAATAAGGGACGGTATAGATACAGTTTTGACACATTTATAAACTTTGATTGAGTCTTACTATAAATAAGTTACTCCGAACTCAAATTCATCATTTTAATTTTCACTCTATAAGAAACAAGCGTGGTGTTTGTACAATAAATACGAAACTTACTATGGAAACAACAGTAAAAGAACAGCTAATAAAATCTGTAAAAGCTATTAAAAGTAAAATAAAACGAATGCAAAATGATGAAGTGGAAAATGAAATAAAATATAATAAAATATTTAAACCAATAATAGAGCCTTTAAAAGCTATAGATACAACATTTAACAAACTGAATAGTAGTAAAGTAAATAATGTTGAACAAAAAAACAGCCAGAGTCCTAAAATAGAAACACCATCTTCATACAAAGATATTCAAGATAGTGCTGATAATGCTGATGATATTTACGAGACTGATTCCAGTGAAAATTCTACATCGAAAGAAGATTCTAAATTCTTTACTCCTATTAAGACTGAGAATAAAATGGCTGAACTGAGTACCCCGGTTAAATCATGGATTGATACAGAAAATTTATCTGAAAATCAAAATGCTCTACATGTACCATTTGGTTTACGCAATGAGAATGATAAACTTATGGTGGGCAATTCCGAGGTGCAATTTTGTAAAATTGGTCCTCTAGATGATGAAATCTCCATGGCTGTTATTGATGGCAAAAAGTATGAAATAACTGCTGGTCTAAAAGAAGTTTTGCTTAAAAATAAGCCAAACCTTCATCTTGTAACTGAGAAAGATAAACTCGTTTACAAAGATATCCTCATTACTACAAACGCTCATAAAAGAGATTATAATCCAAATGGTCAAATAAGAGGGGATAGAGGAATGAAATATAATCAACTCATAAAGCCTCTTTTTACTAACGCAGATAACGAAGGCATAAATGCATATCAAAAAACTGGTGGTACACTACCTACTTTAAAAAAATATAGAAAAAATACTGATTTCATTTATTGGGATAACCCTAATGAGTTGATTGAGAGACTCAAACTTTTAGTTGCATCAAGAGATGCTGGAAATAACAGCCACGACAATGAAATAATATCTATCATTGAAGAGCTAAAGGAAGCTGGTATCATAAAAGAATGAATTTGCTCAATTAATACACAGTATCTCAATAGCTCTCAATCATGAACGTTGACAAGTTCGGTCATCATATAAATAAACGGCGAAAACTTAATGATAATTTTCAAACGGAATGTATGTTCAAAAGAACTGATAATGGAAATTTAAGTGCTCAAAATAAAACGTTGAAAAATATTGGTATTCCCGCAGATGATAATGATAGTGCTACAAAACAATATGTGGACAACGCTTTAGACAACAGTCTTAAAATAATTAAAACATTAAAAGAGTTGTTGATGGAATTAACCGATCGTGTAATGAAACTAGAGAAATTTTCTGAATCATATAGACAAGCAAAAAATGAGCAAGGCAGACGTAGTAAATGAAATACACAAAAATGCTAGAAAAAACTTTTTTCGAAGACGAGTAGTTATGAAAGACATTGATGATTTATGGCAAGCGGATTTGATTGATATGCAAGCAGTATCAAAAGATAATAGACAAAACAAGTATATTTTAGTGGTAATCGACACATTTTCTAAGTATGCTTGGACGTTACCCCTTTATCAAAAAACAAAAAATTTGGTGTGTAGTGCGTTTGAAATAATATTGAAAAAAGGTCGTGTACCTCAAAACTTGCAAACCGATTTTGGGAAAGAATTCTATAATGATCAGTTTAGCAAATTAATGAACACTTACAATATAAACCACTATTCTACATACTCTACAAAGAAAGCTTCAATTGTAGAAAGGTTAATTAGAACTCTAAAGTCCAAGTTGTACAAAGAATTTAGTTTGAAAGGAAATTACAAATGGTTGGATGGTACCTTACATAAAGTAGTTTATGATTATAATAATTCATATCATAGAACTATTGGTCGATGTCCATCTGAAGTAAATGAAAAAGTAAAAAACGATATTTTGGATAGATATCAAAACATCGCTTTATTTCAGATAAAACCCAAACGTTACAAACTTAAATTAGGAGATTGTGTTAGAATTAGTAAGTACAAAGGAACATTTGAGAAAGGATATACCCCTAATTGGTCTACGGAAATTTTCAAGATAAGTAGAATACAAAATACTAATCCTATCACTTATTTAGTTAATGATGTGAAACAGAGACCTATTCTAGGAGCATTTTATAGAGAAGAATTGCAGAAAACAAAATATCCTCACGTTTATTTAGTAGAAAAGGTTTTAAAAAGAAAAGGAACTAAATTATTTGTAAAATGGTTAGGATTGCCGATAGAAGAAAATAGCTGGATTGATAAAACAAGTGTATTATTATAATTACTAAAACATAATTTAAACGAGAGCACTCGCTATATTTTATTAGTCTTTTACTGGACATGGCAGAAGGAAGTCTTCTAAATTCCTTTATTAACTGTCTGCCCTTCGAATTACATCTGCCTGGCTATAATTATTGCGGACCTGGAACTAAGCTTCAACGTAGACTTGCTCAAGGCGTTAAGGGGATAAACCAATTAGACGAATATTGCAAACAACACGATATCGCATACAATAAGTCATCCATCTTGAGTGATCGACATAAAGCTGACATAATCTTAATGAAAATGGCTAAAAAACGAGCTTCTGCTCCAGATGCTAGTGTTGCAGAGAAATTAGCTGCAAATTTGGTGAATAAAGCTATGCTGACAAAAATAAGTATTGGTGCCGGCTTAAGCAAGAAAACAAAAAGAGCTGTACCCAAAATAAAATGTGGTAAAGGCTTATTTAAAAATATATTATCACGCACAAAAAAATGTTTAAAAAAACTAAAACCAAACTGTAAGAAAATGGCAATACAGCTAGCAATAGCAGCCGCTAAAGAATTATCATCGGACCAGGATGTCAAACCGCCTCGCATTATACCTGTTCCTAAAACCGGTGGTGTTTTACCAATGATACCGGTTTTTGCGGGATTATCTGCTGTTGGCAGTTTACCTGGCGGGGCAGATGGAATCGCTCAGGTTATGAAAGAGTTTGAAGGAGCTAGAAAACGATTAGCAGAATTAAAATCACGTAACGGAAAAATGGAAACAATTGGTATTGGAAGAGGATTACATCTAAAGACGCACAAGGATGGATTGGGTATTTTTGTAACCAAGCCAAAAAACTAAATTATAAGCTACCCAAGAGAGCTCTGACTAATATAGACATTATGAATTATGCGGGTGATATACCTTATTTTCGCGGTATTTTCATGAGAGATGAATTGCCAAAATGTCCTTATCGTAAAGAATGCGGTGTAATTAACTTAGACACTTCAAATAATTCTGGTTCTCATTGGGTAGCATATGTCAAATTTAACAATTATGTGGAATATTTTGATAGCTATGGAGATTTAAAGCCGCCTAAAGAGTTTATTAAATATATAGGATCAAAGATGATAAACTATAATTATGAAAATATTCAGCGCGATCATCCTTATAACTGCGGACACTTATGTTTAAATTATTTAAAAAAATTCTGGTATGATAGAATAAATAGTTTGCAAAATACAGTTTAAACTCAGTCGATAACAGAACAATGTCTGTCACGGTAACGCTTTCAGGCGTTAAATCAGTGTTAGAAACATATTTTCACCCCCCTTTAAGTCTAGAGGGCAAATATGAGTGCGGGTTGCTTTATTTCTCTGCATACAATTCTATACCAAATGTTGATTGCGAAAACAATACTTTTTCTTACGGAAATGAGGGCAAACAATTAAAACTCCCCCTTGGCTCATATGATTTTTATGATATATGCGATTACCTTGAGAGTAATTTAACAGATTGTGAAATAAAAATAAGACCAAACAATAATACTTTAAAGTGTTCTTTATTTTGTAATAAAATTGTCAATTTTGATGTAGAGAATAGTATTGGAGGTATGTTAGGATTCTCAAAGTCGAAATTAGATGCAAGTAAATGGCATGACTCAGTTAATCCGGTCAATATTCAACCAGTGTCTATTATAAGAGTTGAATGCGATCTCATACAAGGATCATTCACTAACGGTTTACCGACCCATACAATACACGAGTTTGTTCCTAGCGTGCCACCAGGATATAGATATATTGAAGTACCTAGAAACGTTATTTACTTTCCGATAAATAAAAAAAACATTTCATCTATTACAATTAAAGTTGCTGACGAAGACGGTAACTACATTAATTTCAGAAAAGAAGAAATTCAATTGCGTATACATTTAAGAAAAATAAAATGATAATATTTAATAAAACCTCCAATCATCAAGTCAAACGCCTTAATTCTTCACGCAGTGTTCGAGAACGCAGACGTGTGAATACTATAAAAAAGATAACAAAGAGTAATAAAGATTTTCTAAGAGCTCTGGGATTTAAAGTACTATAATGAGTATGCTGCAGATTACCGAGTTACCTCAATTTGATAATGCTATCGAAAGCTATGAAATTCATACTTACAACCCATATAATAATAGTTTTAAAGAAAACGATGAAATTCGAATACCTATACATCAACAAGATGTGTATATATTACCCTCAGCTAGCTCTATATTCATCGAAGGACATGCCCAAGTGGTTAAAAGAGATGCCGCTGGAAAGGAAACTTACTTAAATGTGGATTTTACTAATAATCCCTTTATGTTTCTCTTTCAAGATATTAGGTATGAAATGAATGGAGTAGAAATAGATCGTATAAAAAATTCGGGAATTACAACAACAATGAAATCATACGTATCCATGAATGAGGGTGAAAGTAAAATAGCAGCCTTATGGGGTTGGGGCCAAAACGGATTTAAAAACAGAAGTTATTTTAGCATTGTCATCCCATTAAATAAAATATTAGGATTTGCTGAAGACTATAATAAAATCATCGTAAATAGTAAACATGAACTTATTTTGAATCGAAACAACCATAATTTAAATAGTGCTTTAATACCGGCTGAAACAACCAATGTTAATGTAAAGATAGAGAGAATACAATGGCGCATGCCACATGTCAAAGTGTCAGATCGGGAAAGGTTGTTGCTACTAAAACATTTAGAAAAAGATAAGACCATACAAGTACCATTCAGAAATTGGGATTTATACGAATATCCGTTACTACCAAAAACGACTAAACATTCTTGGTCAGTTAAAACATCTTCTCAATTAGAAAAACCTCGTTATGTTATCCTAGGTTTTCAGACTAACAGAAAAAATAGCAAAACAAAAGATTGCTCCATGTTTGATCATTGTAACGTGACAAATGTGAAATTGTATTTAAATTCTCAATATTATCCTTACGACTCTATGAATTTAAAATTTGATGAAAACAAACATGGTATATTATACGAAATGTATGCTAAATTCCGCCAGTCTTACTACAACCTTCCCGCGGATCCCTTGCTTGATCTGAACACTTTCAAAGAAAAGGCTCCATTATTTGTAATCGATTGCTCAAGACAAAACGAAAATTTAAAAACAGGACCTGTAGATGTGCGTTTGGAAATCGAATGTTCGCAAGATATTCCCGATCATACGTCTGCTTACTGTCTTATTATTAACGATCGCCTTATAGAATATAAACCTTTAAGCCATATAGTACGCAAACTAACATGAAAGCAGCAGCAATAGTCGATTTGCAAGGATTCAAGATAGCTGATAATAAATTTATATTAAAAGAAATAGCGATCGCATACAAGGACCAAATACAAGTACTTTTAATTAAGCCCCCTTTTCCAATTCACAACTTATCAGCGGAAGAAAGGAAGCAAGTTAATTGGATACAAAGAAATCGAAAAATATATTGGAATGATGGGTTTATACCATATTCAAATTACTTGGCGTATATAGAAGAATTCTTAATCGATAAAACGATTTACTGTAAAGGTCTTGAAAAAATGATATGGATTAAACAAATATTAGATTACAATGATGTTTATAATTTAGAAACTAAGTCTTGTCCTAGTTTACTAAGTTTGTATGAAGAATATCGATTATCAACTGATATATATAATTGTATTTATCATCCTACAATATGTGCTCTTAGAAATGTAACTTGTTTAAAGAAATGGTGTTTAAAGAATAAACTTTTATAGATTATATAAGTTCTTTCATTTTTACAATCATTCCATTCTTCATTTTCACATATACAAACTATACAAATAATCCAGTCCATTAAAAAAGAGCATGTGATAGCATGGTAGGTATAACCTCAATAATGAATCAACATAAGTCTGTTACTTTTACCGAAGAGGTTACATATTTTATCGTACCTGCCCGAGATGAAGTTAGAACAGGGACCTGGACATCAGATGCTCTTCGATTCAAATTGCGTATATTCGAATTCGAGAAAGTATTTGCAAGAGAAGTGGTTCAGAAAAGAAAATTGCTTACGATTAATTACTATAAACATTCTAAACTTGAGTAGCAGAAACATGCAGCGAATACAATTTGCTGATAGGATCTATCTATTTTCGTTTTAAATTAGTATGCACAAACATCGATTATGATCTAAGCAGTAGAGAGATTGAAATATTCAGCAATATTATTGTTGAAATGAAGACAACAGAAAGTTTAACAGTTCTTAATGTCATAACTTACCAATTATGAATTGGGGAGACTGAATCGATCGCACTTGGAATTGGGGAGACTGAATCAATCGAACTTGAGCGCCAGCGAACTTTCGATTTGATCCAGAATCCCCAATTCTAACCTACTGACATACCTAATCATCGTAATATCAGCCCTGAGACGTCCACTGCTGGACATAAGCCTTGTTCGGTCAACGCCACCACACCCGGTATTCCGCCCTCCGCATCCAGCTGTTTCCCGCCACGCTTGATAATTACATCTGACAATCTTGACAATTATCTGAATGGAAAAATAAAATAGCTTTATTCAGCCATTTTTTATGATTATAAAGAGATTTTGAGTAAGATTTCAAGGAACTCAGTACACTATTGAAAGCTTTATATATTTTTTAACACATTCGTGGACGTTCGTTCGTCAACTGACGTCATGTCAGTGGCTTATCGTGACACGTCAGTGGACTTCGTATTTCGTCGTCTAGTACCGCATCACCAACTCGCATCGTCGTCGAATATGTTAAGCTAATTTTAAATAAATAAATTTCTTCTGCGATCCGTTTTACTTATGAAATACGATAAATTAGTTGGTTGATGTGTTCGTCGTGGTCGAAATCCGACCACCGGTAACGAGATCGTTCGAAAACCAAAATTAAAACCATACCTCATGCACTTGCGGTATTTAATGTGTTCCGCTGCACTGTGCGGTAAATGCAGAGACATAAAACAGGCAATGTGGGTGTACAGAGCTTCGACATTAATTTTGTAATTAAGTGTACGATAAAATCGATTGTTTAATTCATTGCGGCACGATGCGGATCCTGATTATTGGTGCGCATCACTCTTTTCGGTGTTCATTTCATTTTAAACGAGTTCGCTAAAACGGATCCCTAATTAATTATTGTCCAATTATAATTGACCGCCTCGTTGGTTTAGTGGCTTGACCATTAGACTCGAGAGCCAGAGGTCGTGAGTTCGGTTCCCACCAGCGACAGACAACTTTGTACAATTTGTACAAGTCGGTCCCGGTCTGGATGTTATATTTGTAATTGGTCCTACAAACGGTAATAAAAAAAACGTGCGTAAAAAGATTTTATTGACAGAATATGTAGTAAACGAAATAAAAGAACTAAGTGTGTTTAAAGATAAGATGGGGTTTTAATACACAATCTAAATAGAGCAAGTATTTAGTGAAATTATAATATTCTGCCAGTGATTAAAGATCATCTCAGAATTATTTCTTTACAAATAAAAGTAATCACAATGCTGAATGGTAAGATAATTATAACAACAATATGAAAACAAATTACAACAAATGGAAATTAGAAAGTGTTATTATCGGTGCTCCGTACAATAACATAGATAATGATAGTCAAAAACAACATGCAAATGTTAGTACCGTCCGCGATCACGTATTAGTTTTGGTATTCACATAATTTTATTTACCATTGTCAGAATTTAAAACCAGACCAAAATGATCCTTATTTGCTTAGTAAATGAATGTTTGGGTCAATAAATTGTGGCTACGAGACGTCTTTAAATTATGGTTAGAGTCGAGGCAAGGTATAGCCATACATGCACTTGCTCTAGCGACTATAATACCCATAATAAACCTAAATCATACGCCGAAATAACAGTTAGAACATAATGCACGAATTCACAAAACTGCTAGTAATTGCTAAACCTTTGATCTTTCGTTTAAACATTATTTGGAGTATTATTCGAATGAAAGGCGAAACAATATTTATGTGTAGAGTTGTTTGGTATTACTATGTAATTACTATTTGTAGTAATATTAATTAAAGATACAATTAGCCAGTCAGGCAGGCTAGCGAGGGTTTGCTCAAGATGCCGTAAATTGGTCATACAAAGTGTTTATCTACTTACTTACTTATCTGACCAGGGCAGTGACCTTTGTGAGGTTTGTAGTACAAATTGAACTGCTTTAGTTCCCATAGGTCTATTCTGTACAATCCATGAGACAGGTCATGTCATAATTAACATAGTTAAATAGTAAGATCAATGAAGTATTTTTGTTCTATTAAAGCTAACTCTATCAACAAAGTCGTAACTCCACACCGAACAGCATAGCCGTACTTATAGCTAAATAGTCCTTAAGCCTAGTGCACACGTGTACCATGCCTACATGGCGGTGTAACGTTGCATGGCGACAATAATTTAACGTCACTGGCACTTGCATTGAAACCGCACTACAATTTAAGACCTATGCAATAAGGGAGCCAGCATTGTCTGCCAGTGTTGTCTCGGGTTACTCGTATTCATGGACTACGCTATAAGTCGGCTTTAATCTAGTTTCAGGTCTTAAGTTCAATAAGTTCGGCCTGGATTTATCAGACCTACCGCAAATTTCATACGGGTTAGGTCTGAATTATTTTTGTGATTCGCCTGTGTGAAAGTTTTGCCTTAATTATTTATTAGTGTGTGTTTGAATATTTCTCATACTGCAGATCTTTTATAAACTTATACCTATCTAAAAATTCCCGCGACTCCACTCGCTGTTATGTTATGTTTTTCCTTTATGTTTCCTATAGTAACAAAATTTTGACTGAAATCTGGCTAGAAAATATAACTATAAATTGAGAATGCATCTAAATCGGATAAATGAGTTATAAGAACTCAAGTATGAGTTATAAGAACACTAACGGACAGACCGACACACAAATCGGCGTTGCATTTTATATACATATATGATACTATTTAATTTATAAATAGCAAACTTTACTAAACAAATAATGAATAGACACATACCTAATGCTAAGAGCCGCGGAAGCCTAGTTGGTAGTGCACTCGCCTTACGTTCATGAGGTCGTGGGTTCAAACCCCGCCAGTACCAATTGATTTTTGGAAACTTAAATACGGTTTATTTATAATACCACAGGCTTTTTGGTGAAGTAAAACATCGTGAGGAAATCTGCATATGCCAAAGAAATTTTAAGGCGTATGTGAAGTCCACCAATTCGGCTTGGAGCACCGTTGGTGGACAGGGGTTTGGCATAAAAGATCCTGAAGGGTCGAAGTGACACCAGGTCTTCCTGGCCCCCTAATAGCATAAGATAAGATACCTTATACTAACTTTGAGCCAAAACATTAGATTCAAACCACAAAATATTTCTCTCTACTTTTTATCATCTGTTTTATGTGACACAGCTCCACTACTACTTAACACTAATACTTTCGAACTAAGTCAAAACTATTTCACCTGTAATAACCACCTTATTTAGATAAAATCCCAGACCAAGCAGGAGGGAAGCAAAGCGAAAAACTTTTGCTCTTTCCAAGATAGTCATTAAGGTGCCCTCGTAATGCCTGCTCGTTGGGCTCGCCGGAACGCTCTCCAATCTCTCCATAACTCTACATGTAAGAAGATTGCCTCTCCATAAGGATATCGCAACAAATTGACTGTAATTTAGTTTTTTTTCTTCTCACGAGCACAAATCTGAATAGATCTTAAGAAACATACACATGGAGCCAGTAACTATACAGTCCAGTGCTGGCTGGTACTACTGGTAATCAATGAACGAAGTCAATTTGTCGTAAATTCATTGGTTTTGTTTAAGCGAGCGTACTTAAAATAAACTGTCACTAGTGTAACTATCCATACACACTATGCTCTTTTGAAATTCGTAGCTTGCTTGCTGTCACAAGTTAGCCGCTGCAAATTCTCCTCAAATTGGTATGCAATTTACGCCACAGACCCAATGCATATGTAGAACGGCATCGCAAACCATGGCGCACTTCCTGGCAGGTCCGCACTCTTGGGATGAACAAGACCTCCGCAACTCGACGATACATCTGCTTTCTAGTCGCGCATGCTGTCGTAGAACTATTCTACACGAGAAGAAGAAGTCGTTTTCTCAAACACAATAACATTTGATGAATAAAGCTGTAATATAACGCACGCAAGGCCTGAGAGTGTTCAAGTTTTGGAACGCTCTCGCAGTGACTATTCCGATAGAATACTATTTCAACACATGCCCTACTGGTAACAGTACTGGCTTGGTAAGTTTTCGCCATTAGGTATGATGGTAACTTTGGGATTTTGCCGCGGTTTACTGCTCACGAGTGCGAAGCATTCGTTCAAGATAGTGGTGGAAAATTGCTTATTTGAATCCAGTCGAGTAGTTTTCGCACCTCGTCAGTTTTAAAAATATTACTTCTTATATTTTCTTTCATTCGAGTATCTTTTGCATGTGAAAATTTAGCATGGATTTTGGTTCAATAGCTCTGTCGATTTTAAAATGAGTTTTTGTTTAAATCACCTATTAGGATTTGTATGAACTACGAATAAAAAGTACCTTTATATCGTTTGATGTTAATCCTTTGATTGACATCCTTTGCGAAAAGTATCAGTCAGTATTTTTTTTTCGGCTAACAAACTGTCTGTCTACATCTAAATATAAATCTCATGCATACGGGTGCATCTCACAATAAGCTTGTTTTGCGAGCGTTGAGTACAATTTTGCTGAAAATATTAATCAGCTATAAATAAGTTGCAATTAATTACATAGGTACATCCCTAATACTCTATACAAGCGAGCAGGTTTAATCACTTACTATTATTACAGGGTCATCAACCTGTCCGAACCCGTATGTGTGTGCTAAACTATCGAGAGAGGGACAACGTTTTACGTCATCACATAGCATTTATGTGATGACTCTTTCTAGCCGGCTGCCTACTAGACGCCGTGCTTTATTTTGCGGGCGACGTTAAACAGGCGGCGGAGGGTCGCTTCTTTACGTAGTAATATTTAGTACTCTCTGACATTGGTACCCACTTCATAAAGTAAACAAGTAGGTGGGTGTATCTAACCTAAGCAATAGAAAGCGGAATATAGTGATATGTCTTGAGGCTAAGTAAAATTAGGTAATGAGCGGTTGTACAACTTGAGATAGCTTGATTACACGCTAAAGAATTTAAAATACGTGAGCAGAGCACACTCATAATGATAACTTGCCATAATTACCGATTATAATATTACGCGTATCTGTACATATAAGTAAGACTCCTTTCATGCAGTGACAACTACCATTTTAGAGTTCTGCAGTGCATTCGATGTACACATCTAAAAAATAGTTGACAGGTAGTGGAAGGCTGCGCTGTCGCTCACTTTTTAAATCCAGGCTTAGTTCCCCCTGATAACTTCGCAACCGGAAATTAAACGTTGCGGGCACGCTTGAAACGGGAAACTTTGAAATTAAAACTGTTAACTTTCTTTTAACATTTCTAGACGAATTTCTTTACGCTGTTATCTCATAATCTGTGTAACCCTTGCAGGATTAACTCTTGGCCAGACGAAGTTTTTGCAATTCACTCCCCATTCGAGGGATTACAAAAGAATTACAAGGCTGGTTGGGTTAACTTGGCAGCATCAGCTTTTGTTCTACTAATAACATAAAAGGCTTTTGTTATAAAAATAGAATTCGATAACACCCAAACATTAATTAACCTTTATCGATTGCCGATGTTAATTGCAAAATTTTCCCTTTGAAATATTGCAACTACAATGTGTTCCTTTATAGCTACGAACGGGCTACTAGCAACTAAACGTGAGGCATTTATTGTAACTACAAAACAAGTCTAAGGGGTAAAACACGGAGTTTATACGAGAGTTGAGTAATTGTTACCGTCATAGCGCTGTACAATAAACTTTTCAAGGCACACTGCACACAATAAATTTCTGTTTTACCTCTTTGATTAGCTGGAGCTCAAGTTTCCCCATGACCATAGCATTCATACGGACGAGGGCTTTTATGTCCAGTTGCTTTAGCTCGCGAATAACAAAGGCCACGCCATTAAACACATGTATTGCGGCATACGAAATTTGCTTAAAGTTTCCCTTCATGATGTACTTAGACAAACTTTCATTAAAGTTAAGATCAACCTAACTTTGAACATGAACTAATGAATACTACATGGATTTAATTATTCTAGCATAGGAGAAATCTGTTACAAAATTGGGGTAGAACAAAAAAAGAAAAAGGGAACTATTCAGTAATAACAAGTTGTCACTGAACCTAAGAATTTTTAAACTAGACTTTAATTAAAAATTGCCTAACTAAATGAACTTTCTAATAAATGACATTGTTATTATTTTATAAGAAAGACTGGTAAAGACAACCAAATCGTGAAAGAATAGACTAAATTATAGTCAAAAAAGCTAATATTTCGAGGATTCGTCTCACTACGAGACGTCGAGGTAACAAATGATTTGAAAATATTCCTTAATAATCAACGCCCGCCTCTTAATAATAACACTATTATCAATTTGGCAAGCTTTAATGCGATCATTATTTTAATCCAATCCGTAAAGGGAGTCTTGTATTTTATTTTTAACTTCCCATTCATGAGATAATGAGTTTTATTTTAGCAGGTAACCAAAAGTATCCATTAGGGTTACAAATTACTCATAGTAAGGCTAATTTAATTTTAGTAATACTAATCGAATTGTTTTTTTTTATTTCTATAAAGTTATAACATGGATACGTACGCTCTATTACAAATATTATATGCTTTTATCAATGCTCTTAGAAAAAGTAAACTTTTAACTTTGTTTTGTAAATGCTCTAAGTAAGAATAGGTAATTGTGCCTAGATAACACTGTAAGTGTACCTAGTTATATATTGATGAATATTTTATTTATGCGAATGTGCCTTCGCTTCATATTCATAAATAATTGATGAAATGTTACTCTTATTTATTAGCCATGCCCGCGTACGTACGTACTTAGGTAAGTCACTTAAATACGTCCCAACTATTTCCGTTTCTTATAAGTATACTTTTAAGCTTTGGTGATGCTCAAAACAGAGTAATCAGAGCTACAAGTACATGTGTTTAATTTAATACCTCCCTCCCTCTCTCTCTATCTCTGTCTTCCCTCCCTTCATCCTTTTCTCTTTTTCTGCCATCATCAGCCTGAAAGAGTCGACTGTTTGACATTGGCCTCGCCCAAAGTGCGCCACTGAACCCGATCCTCTGTTCTTCTCATCCAGTCACTGCCAGCTTATGCAGATCGTCACTACATCTAGCAAACCTATATACCTCCTCCTGCTAAACCTATATTCCACCCTTCCTCTATCCTCTTGTACACATAGATCCCAGTATCGCCAAGCACCATACTCTTTGTACTAATGCAATGTACCAACCAATGAAATGATTTTTTTTAAACTTCTGTCTTAATGAGTCCATTGCAATCGATTCAATTTAAGAATAAAAAAATGAAATAAAGACTAAATGTTACTTCAAGTTAAGCTGTATATTTTGTTTCTAAAACTCCATCTGAATTGGGTATGTAATTTTTCGAGTTGCGTGCACAAACAAACAGACAAACGTTTTAATGCATTCTATCAATTATCGTTGCCTAATTAAGTTTCATGCTAATATTTTCAGAGAACAGACACGCAGAGTTAATAGTTTCATTATTATGTATAAATAGATTGCAGCAACCGCTTTACATTTTACAGTGCGAATAAAAAAGTACAAAAAAGGCGTAGATTGTACAATAAATTCGTCGGCATGTTTTCGGTCTGACCGGTGCCGGATGACACTGCTGTACTGTGATTAATAGTCGCAACGATTGAAACCGCCGAGCCCCCCACTGGCACACGAAATGGAATATTGTGAACCGCCGACGAACCACCGAGTAGGACCTTTTTAATAACGGGCGCCAATGGAAACTAATTTATGTATCAACTGTATACAGTTAGCTCCAAACGTTACGCAAAGAATAAGTAACAATATGAAATCAAACTAAAATTAAACATAAATTCTTATTATGATACTGGTTAATGATACTACTCCGGGAAATAAATCCATTACGGCTTCTTTTAAAATACCCTTTAATGAATATTTGAGTCATTATATTGAAGACACAATCAAAACAGTTAAACCGATTTAAAGCTGCCTATAAAACGTAAACGGTCAGACAGTCGTTACGTTTTATTCTATAGTTACCTTCGAAGATAAAGATATACCTAATACTCTAAAGGAGCGTATTGGAAAACAAGATATGTTAGTTTTCAAAATGAATGTGACACTTATGCGAAACTCGTACGAACACAGCAGGGAATATAATAAACAAGCGCTGAGAATTCGCACGGGCAAACATTATTTTGCAAGTTAACATCTTTTTAAACAGCAATCTCGAAGTGAATAAAAATATTAAATTACTTCTAAAACATCCCGTATCGCCGCCTCACGATATTGTTTATGATACAGGTGGGTATAAATTAGTTCACTTTAACAGAAACCCGCTCTTTAGGGGTTCTCATACAGAACAGGTTCAATCGGTTAATTTGTTTCTTCATTTTTATCTTTTTATTGTACACGGAATGAGTTGGAGAGTCCTTGACTCAACGAGGTGTAACTAAATGGTCAAATTTGTAACGAATTGATGTCCGGCCGATAGTTGGTCGTGATCTTTGATGGTTACACCTGCCTTGGTTATCAACTGAATCTCTAATTAAGTAATTGTTGCTTTTTATTAGATTTTTTCCTACTTACGTAATGTTGGGAACGAAGGTATTGTAACAATGATCATAAACTACATCCTTGTTGAGCTTCTATAAAAAAAACATTCTAAACATCGTCGTAAAAAGTATTGAAGTTTAACGTAGTATTCTATCCACATATAAATGTAATGTGACAAGTAAACACACAAATCGCGCGTTTTGTATGGGATAGCGCCAGCATGAAACAATAGGCGCGGCAGGGCAGGCGGCCAGCTGCGTACCCACGCGCCGGCGTGCCGTAATAAGACCATTTTGCATGTGGCCGTACGCTGCCAATCACATCGACCTTAAGTTTATTCTATATTGTACAGAATAAAGGTTCATCATCAGCCGAAATACGTCCGTCGCTGAACATAAGCCTCCCCAACAGAATGCTCTTTTGGTGCGCTGTCCATTGGGGGATTTGCCATATTCACCACACTTGGCAGGCTGATTGGTGATCGCAGTAATGATTTTTAATATATACTTACAGAAGAAAGCTGCCTGTCCCTAGTGCAGTCCCTTAGATGCTCTGACGACACTCACGAAAAGATTGGGTGGCCCTATTCAAAGTCAGGAACCACATATCAGGGCTAGTAAATAAAATGTATAATTCCTTGGTTCAAGTCTTTTAGTCGCCTTGACGACACCCACGGAAAGATTGGGGTTAGCCCTATTCTAAGCCGGGGAGAAACAATTATTACAGACATACTATATGATGTACAAAGGTATCTTTCGTATCGGTTATTTGCTTCTAGAGGACCTAGATGACCGACGCGGCGCGATGCTGTGACTGTCAGTTTAGCGCCATAATGCTAAAATTACGTTTTATTATATGTATAGATATACATATAATAAAAGAGTAGAAAAAGAAAAGAAATGTGAATCTGTACATTGAAGTTAAAAAAAAATTCACTCCCCGGACATTACTTAGACCAAAAATAGAGTGCAAAAATATAATTACATTTTTTTGTGTCTGTCTGTATGTATGTTTGTACGGGCTAATCTTGAAAACTACTTAACATAATTTATAATAAATAAAAACACTAAAAAGTGACTGACATATCCAAAAGAATTAGTAAGCTGAAGTGGCAGTGGGCGAGTCACATCTGTCTCAAAACCGTTGCCCATGGGGGCAGATAAGTTCTGGAGTGGAGACCATCGGACGCGCAGGGTGGAACGCCCCGTCACCAGGTGAACCGAAGACCTGAAGAAGGTGGCCGGAAGCGGCTGGATGCGGAGGGCAGAGGACCGAGTGTAGTGACGTTCATTGGGGAAGGCCTATGTCCAGCAGTGGATGTCTAAGGGCTGATATGAAGAATGAATAACCAGATTAATAGATATATTTAAGGACTAGCTGTGCCCGCGGCTCCGCTCGCGTGGACAGCAGCATCCGCTCCCGTTCCCACTCTCGCTCCCTATCCCACTCCCAGTCAATAAAAAGAAATATTAGCTAAAATCTTTCGTAATGAGCACTAACAAGAGCCAAAGTAGCCGTCGTTTTGAATCAAATGTAGCATTGGCATTAGTCGTTTGCTCTAGTGTACTAAAACTAACGATACTACCAGCAAAGGTCACAGTATCAATCAAAATACCTCCACAACTTTCATTTCTCATCAAAACAACCCACTAATAGAAATGTTTAATAGAAACTTTTATTTTAATTACATCTCGCTCACACATAGCCGGTTGCGCAGTTACTGGCTGGCAGTGACCGTGTTTTTGTGTCGAGTTATCAAATAATCGACCTTATTGATGTATGGGCTTCTGTCTGGGTATGATTTATAATGGCTTCCGTCTAGGACACCATTCCTCTGCGATGATTTTCAATCACATCCGACGCTTCGTTAGCTCGCGTATCTTGGATCGTGCAGCGTGAAGTTATTAAGTGTTACGGAGAAGGCAGCTTATTGGTACCAAGACGACAGGTAGATGGAGTTTTACACAGATGATACTGCTTCTACCCATAACCGAGATTTTTCTTTTATTTACCTCCTAAAGCGTCCAAAGGAAGGATAGGTTCCGGTTAGACTTTACATAAATAGTAAAAAATTATTATGTATATGGTATGTTACTGAATTATTATAGACATGAAGCCGATAACGTGTGATGATGTCAATTTCGATGATTAAATTTCTCTGGGGTTTAGCGAGAAACGTCGCAATCTGACTTCTAAAAAAAAAAGTGGTACTACATTGGTTTTACTCCGACTTAGATCTATTGAGCATCCGTCAACGAAAATATGTACTCTTTGATAAATTGATATTAAAAGAAAAAAACTATTCCTGCGATGCTGACAGAACAGTTTGATTATACTCCGGTTGTTTCATATTTGTATCATCGAGTTTCATGGCCACTGTGAGCACAACCGAAATACTAATACTTATATTATCAAGTCGTAATGATAAGCCATATTCTTTATTTAAAAATTCGGTTAATATAAGAAATATATATTATTATTTGTAGTAGGTGTACGCCGTCGAACCCCTCGTAGTAAGGCATAGGCCCCAGGACGCTGGCACTATTACCTCGCTTAATGTAAATGCTCAAATGCTGTGCGTAGTAGGCTCCAGCCCTGAGGTCTCCGAAGGCGTGGACCACATTGGAATTAATAATGCTTCATAACCAAAATGTAGCTACATAGATACATATAAGTATGAGCACCTACTCAAAATTGATTAAAATTGCAACTTCTTAATTGAAAATAAAAATTAAAAGTTATCGTTATCCGAAGTTATCCTTCACTAAAAACCCTGGTGCACGATAATAATCGTATTTATTCTGTATAAGAAAATAAGTGCACTCTGGGCTGTATGTAACTGTCATATCAAATAAAGCTTTTATTTTATAATTCTTGGACAGAAATATATCTTTTACCGTTGGCAACATCAACAAGTGGTACAAACACATGTAAATAAATTGAGATGATCATTTCGTTTCTGGCAGCCACGATCTATCAGTAATTCACGTTGCATTATCAATCAACCTTTCAATGATTGATGAAATATGTTCTTCGGTAGCTAGATAACTTGTCTGCTTTGTACTTAATTAAGACTTCTACATACGTGGAGTTCCTGACTGCGTTGTGTTGTAAATAAAATTTGTTATTAGGATTATGGTCAATAGACAGATGGTATTCTTCTCTAATAATACCTACTACATCTTTCTTCTAGTCCGCGTCTTCTCTATTCGCTATACATTAATGTCCTTTGAGGTGGATTCTCATAAAGGAATTTGTACCTTAAAGTGCTAAAGAAAAAAAAGAACCTAATCATAATTTCTTGAAATCTGATTTCGTAATTAGTTCGGTATGTTTTAATGTTAATATATAAAATTCTTTATCGCATATTTTAAAACTTCAAAACTAATTATGTATTTTATTTACTCACATAATTTTAATAATTCTCATACAAAGATTATCAAGAGGTTTCCAGACATACTATAAAATACTACAATTTTGTAAATTCCTACGACAAGTCGCTCGACAAACATCTAGTTTTTTATATAGGTTGGTATCTAATCCAGAATATTATCGTTCATCTAAGATTTCTTGTTTGGAGATCGTGTCATAATATAAGAATGTCGTAGCAGTAGTTTTTTTAACAAGAATAAAAAGATTTTATCATTGTTAGCGGGGATTGAGGAACCATGCATAAAAATAACGAGATTTATATCTCAGTATACTTACATACGTAATATTTATTTCAACAACGAAAATAACTTTTATTTTTTATTACATTGCTCAAATATAACGTACAAAATGGTTTAGCTAAACTCATTATCATGCTACAACTCTGTACCCTGTGCTATATACTTTGTACCCTCTTTCCCTCAACTGTAATTTTATGGAAGCCTTGTATTCACTGGTCAAGAAGACACTTTATGTCACTAATAGGTGAAGCTTCTCTAATAAGAGTACCTACTTCTTTAAATCGACTTCATCAAGATGGAAATTTTACACACTGGTTTTTGGTACCTAACTCTAGTCTTCTCGATTCAAGGTTATCGAGGCCATGACATTCCGTATGATGGACACGCGTCACGGTCACTCTGTCCGTTCGTCCGTACTTCCAACTGACAAAGGGGTCGAATCGAATCGAACTGTCAGCTATTGTGCCAAGTATCGACTACTCACTATTTGTATTCGAATTCTTTCGTAACATTCCATTACAAGTGTCTCAGTTGGCTATCATTTGTCGGGTGGTTCCGTTAACTTGGTGTTTAGAGAAAAAACCTTTCGAGTCCTACTTTTAAAGTTTATGTGAGGTCTTAAATTCAATCAGACATAGAATTATGAATTGATTCTGAAGTATAAAGTATACCTAGTATATTATCTTCTTAGGAAACCAGTTATACCTGGCGATACTTCGACTCTTCTGAATCTTTAGTGCCCTGTTCACCAAAGGTCCCTACTTCTTAATATTTTTTCTTTGACATATACAGGTTTCGTAACGATATTTTCCTTCACCGAAAAGCCTGTGGTATTATAAATAAACCATATTTAAGTTTGCAAAGCTATATGGTACGGGCGGTATTTGAACCCATGACCTCATGAATGTGAGACGAGTGCAGAACCAACTAGGCTACCACGGCTGTATATACTCGTATGTAGTATGTATATTATTATTTATTGGTTTTTCTTTATAAATAGTTTAAAGTAGTATTATAGTATCGTAGTAAGTGTTAGTGTGTATGATATCTTTTCAAAATGTAAACTGTTCTGATAGTTTTGGTGTTATTGCCTACTGAATGTTTATGTATGTATTTTCTTATGTATGTCACAGCTAATAACCTAGTTTTACTCCATTGCCCTTTAAATCTGGTTTTGTTTGATATGAATTAAAATATTGTTGTTATGCTTCGCTTTGTATCGCTAGCAATGACTGTGCAATTGAATATAAATTGCATTCTTTCTAATTATTTCCATCATGGTATTCTTTAGTAGCCTCATTTTTCTCATTAAGACTGGCGTAGTTACATCAAATAGATCCTTTGACTCCCCAAGGGCAAACATAGAACTCACTAATTGCGATCAAGTAAACAACTAAGCAAACATATCCAGTCTGTGTGGTGTATGCGGTCGCAACTTTGAGGTACGAGAATGCCTCGGGACTCCTGACCACAACAAGTTCTTCGCTGATCCACGGACTCGAGTTTCAACCATTGCTAGACCTGTGGGCTGTGGGCAATTGTTACCGTTATTAATTTAAAGTCTGCCATTTAGATATTAAGTTAAAAGTTAATATTTGCTTTGATTAACATTGTTGCAAATAGATGAAGATTAGTTACAATGTATTCCACGAATCCAAATAATTATCCCTCCATGATATAGCCAAGTTCAATTAATAAATATAAATAAATTATAGTATGTTAAGAAACTAGTCAACAACAAGTTAAATAACATATTTCATATTACTTTGAAGCATAAGAGTAGGAGAGGTGTCTATAAAGTTTTTTTAAATAAGAAAAAGTGGGTACACAATTATCCTCTTTGAAGTATTAACTTCAATAGAACCTAACAACATTTTAAATATGCAACTTAATTATGAGACCCTTTTAAGTTACTTTAAATACTTTACAAACGGGATTACATTTTAAAGTATTTCTTATCGCCCGAATTTAAAATTGACAAAGTCAATTTGTAGCAGTTTCACTAAATACGCTTCTCAGAAGAACGTTGTTTTTGTTACAGCTTCTTATAGGAATGCCTTTTGTATAGTCTTGTAATGCTAATTCAATCTTTGTCGGCCTTAACTGTATTCTGTCCCTTACATCTTGTCCAGAACAAACCCTTGTTTCGAAAGATTGGTTTTGTCAGCATTGCCTTACCTTTTGTAATTTTAACGAGTTTATACAAACAAAAGTACTTAACAGAACAAATTAACTAAGTGCAATGACTGCTAAAATTTTGGGCGCCAAGTTATTGCTGTTGTTGAAATTCACAAAGCAGGAAGTAAACTAACCGGCGTCATGATTTTGAAGTTGGCTTTACATTCTTATAAATAAAAACGTAAACTTCGCGTGTCTGTACATTGAAGATATTTGCAAAAAAATAAATTGGGTCTAAGGATAAGTTATAGAGCACATTTCAGTCATTTTTGAAATTTTTGTCTGTTTATCTGTTTATCGAATATGTACGCAAACTAAACTACTATTTCCACAGTAAGTACATTTAGATAAAACAGACACTAACAATCTCCAGGTATAGGTCAATAAATCGTTAAGTGAGTGAGAGAAATTCGATATATTGCGTTAAACAGGCCCTATGCCCCGCTGAGTGTAGTATAATTTGCCTGCACAGAGGCGGCCGATGGAACCATGCGGTGAGGTTAGGGCAGGCTTCCACAAATGAAATTCCATAGCCACCGTCACCCAAAGGTAAAGTGGGAGAGCAAATTCAATTGGAAAATGCCTTTGGTACAAAGTGTAAAGTTGAAGTTAAAATTGCAGTTGAAAATGGAAAGGAAATATTTTTCGAATAAGTGGAAAATATAAAGTAAAAGTCACAAGATACATAATAGACACTTAGGATTTGATTTAAAATACTTTATTATTTTTACACTACTAACTAAGAATTGACAATGTATAAACTTCAAAGTATTCAGAAGGACTAGTTTACTGAAGATAGTTTGGCATAGTTTGGGTAAAAAAGTTTTCGTTTCAGAACAGGAACTGTTAATAATTTTAAATCTTGGCTGCCTTATGATCATTTTATATAGTGTAGCATTACCTTAACTGTCGTTGCGGCGTGTTGAAAAGATACGTGTGCCTATTAGTAACGACTTAGATTGAAAGCTAAATAATTGCATCTCCGTGCTTAGGGGATCTTCTTACGTAAAAGCCCTTTCCTTGGCTTTACTCTGAAATTGTACGCGAATTTATAAGTTATTTTAATAAAATATACCTCAATTAAGTTATAATGTAGGTACATGTACTCGTGTTTCACAATATATTTTCTGTCTTTATTGTACGCTTTTCATTCGTCTCAGTTGAAATTAAAAACACTTCTTGTAAAATCTATATCTCACAACCTCCTTTTCGAATCTTGAAAAATAGGTAGGTGTCCTTCTAGTAGAATTAATGATTTAAGTTTCGTATTTAAATTTGTTTTAGGTAAGTTTTAGAGTCTAAAGTTTAGATAAAAAAGAAGCACATTTTGGTAAGTATAGAACAAATGAAAATAAAATAACTTCACAGAGACATATTTTAACTGATCTGGTCCACAAGTTCCCACCCACCCTAGCCGTTGACAATCCATTTTTCAAAAAGGCAATAAAAAATTGAAAACACTTTCATTATTGGCACAAAAGATACGCAGACAAGAACGTACGAACACGAGACTATCTTTTTTTGAGATTAATAATTTTTGATCGTTATTTTTTTCTTCTCAGCTAAGCTTTGCACCGCTCATTTTTTATCTGAAAGTCTTAGTTTAGACGGGAATTTGAACTAGAAAATCTTTAGAGAGGCAAGTAAACACTAAATTTTAATTTGTGTAAGTTTATCAATAATGGAAAAAACAATAACAACCTTACTTACTTGTTCTTATTATGTTATCTATAACAGAAAAATAATTTCAAATAACAAAGACACTGGAATTTCATATTTTCTTCATGTCACGTCGTCGTTTGCGTATCGTTGTGAATTTCTACGAACATATTTGTGTGCGGTACTGGAATTGGCCCCTATTTTTATTTGCTCAGGTTTTTCATTCATTATGCATAGCGATAGTTAGTAATTAAATATGTGATTAAAATTAAAACGAAATCTGTAGAGTTTCCATGCCTTTGTTGTGTTTCGAAAAAGATAAACTTTTTTGTTATGAACAACGCTCATAGTGATAATGTTTGCTACCTGAGCGTGGGTGCCTTCTAAACACCGCACGTGAAATATTGCGGGCCAACCCCTGTCACATATCCACCTTATAAAAACTTAAAAAACATCACAAGAAAGGGAGAACGTATGCAAGAACTGCGCACGAAGGAACAGGACGCAAACAATCCGCGGAATAAGAAAGAAGCATTCTTAATTGCTTTGATTAGATTTCAAGGATATTAATTTAGTGATTCATCCATTCTGTCAGGGTTCATATTTTCTGATTTTGTATGGTGTGAGTTTTGTAAAATATGGAATTTCTTATTGAATGGAATGTTTACCCTTCGCGGCGTTGGGTCATTGTGTATTGGAGCCCAATATGATATTGATATTATTGTTGGTAGCCATAACTGTCAACACAGAGGTGGGAAAAAGTTAAGAAGGAAACATTTTGCGCTTAACTTCCTCAGGAAGTATACTTTGTAATTTTTTTAAAGATTAATACCACCTTAAGACATAAATTTATGACTATTTTTAAACAAAAAATTCAACTTTGCTATTGACCGGGACATTGCAACACTAAGAGATTCACGCCTATTTGCAGTCCGTTTTTTTTCTTTTCTTAAAATGGATATATCCGCCGAAATACGTCCACTGCTGAACATAAGGCTCCGCAATAGAATTCCACTCTTAGTGAACTGTCCATTGGGGGTTTTGCCATATTCATCACGCTTGGCAGGCGGATTGGTTAACGCAGTAATGTTTTGTAATATTTACCTACAGGAGATAGCTGCCCGTCCCTGATGCAATTCCATAGATGCCCTGACGACACCCACGAGAAGATTGGGGGGGCCCTATTCAAAGTCAGGAACCACACGGCCACTAAATAAAATGTATAATTTATAAAAAATCCTTCGATCAACATTCGTCGCTGGAAAGAAAAAACTGCCTTATCGGCAATTTGGTCAAAATACGTACACATATTAAACGACGTAGATAAATATGGTTTATCGTACAATTACATATATTTTAAATTAGTCCAAAATCCTAGACTTAAGCATTTTTGTCGTTTCAGCGACGAATTATGTTGAGGTATTAACGTCGGAGGAAGTAAATACTCTTAGATGATGATGAATATAATATAATAATCGTAATGAAAATCTAATGTGAAATTACAATTTATAATAACTGTTTATAAATAAATGTTTAATAATAATGTTTACTCATGAGAGTTAAAACTGACCGACATCACGTATACATACACGGAAAATGTCCTAGCTATTCTTGCTATTTATTCTCCGTGTCATCTACTGGTTGATATAGAAATGTGGATACAAATTACATTATTTTTAAATTAATTCGTTGAATTTTCGTTGTATATTATTTACATGCAGTATGCATTTATTCTGCCCTGTTTCTATAACATAAAAGAAAATTATAACGACACCTGTGTATATTTTATAAAGATAGTATAATGTAATTGCTATGCTAACAAGTATTTAGACGCTATCGTATTTTTATCGCTATCGTTGCGGAAAGGAAAATACAAGGGGGAATATATTATTAATTCTATTATACATATTAATAATATTAATATTGCTGGTGGTCATGACATGACTATTCTTTGGAATGAAGAACATAGATCGAGTCTACCCTAAGGATATAAATTAATCTCGTTCAGCTATGAGATCTCCTAGATTGTAATTTAAACTCTATATTTTTTTAGTAAGTTGCAAATAATATTGTTGTTGCTGTTGCTGGGAAGTTTGTTGAGCCGTTTCTTCTTCTCAGCTACAACACTAGGAAGCGGTTATAGAGTCGCGCAAACCATAAATAGCAGTAGCATAGGGTTATTCAGAATATAATAAATAAATAAATGTGTCAATTATTTATTTGACCTAACATATCCTATCCCATCCTACCAAAAATATATATAAAAAATCTATATATCAACACAGGCGTTTCTCCGCGTGTCCCTCTGATCAGCAGAGGGCACAGTGGATGAAACAAGGGCGTGATCAGAAGCACTTACTGCCGCTCAGCAGTCATGGCGAAACCCCCCGTGACACCGTCGTAGATAGGGAAGACGTGTTGCTGGAAAGTTTGTTGAGCCGTTTCTTCTTCTCAGCTAAAACACTAGGAAGCGGTTATAGAGTCGCGCAAAGAAGGAACAGTAAGCAGCATAGGATTATCTAATATATAATAAAATATAATAATAATAAAAAGGAATAAAAAAACACAGTACAAATGCAACACAGTATAAATCAATAACAGGGTAAAACGCCACAAAATAAATAACGGCGATAAAGTAATACTAAACCAAAAAATATATATATATATATTGCTTTGGACCTTGTCTTGTCTTGAGTCTTTATGAAATTTAGTAGTAGTTATGGGTGCTGCAGACCCACCGTACCCCTGGTGCCACTATAGCGTGCGTACCTATAGTGCTGAGCTGACTAGTTTGCCTTAGCAAGAGTAGATACTAGTTGTATCTACCCAGGATTATCTTACCATAATTACTAGGTCCACCCTGTTGATCTAAATAGTTGCACCATGGGAAAGCAGGGGAAAAATATCTTCGTTTCTTTTCTACCAAAATTAAAAATAACAAAAACGAAACCATTTTACGAAAATCCTAAAAATAATTGGATGTTTGTCATGCTTATTATGAATTTTAAGAACTTCCTAAAACAGGCACAATATTTTACTTACCTAATGTTGACTTTTATGATTTCATGGTGAAAGATGCTCTTCAGACGTGATTTTCAAGTGTCTACCAAGGACTCTTGATATGATTTTATCTGATACACATACATGTCGTCGAAATTAAGAAATACACCGAGAAGTTAAAAACACTTTATACCTTCACTTGATTTTGTATATAAATACTAATGGATTCAAAAATTAAAAAAAAAATTTAATATAATCACTTAATCGTACGATTTAATGTATTAACTGCAATGACTGATTTAGAATGAAAAAATATAAATATCTTTAATTTGGAATTTCACTCTTTGACAAAACGGAATATAAGGAAACCAATAACGTTACTCCATAAACATGAAGAGACCAGCAACAACATGCCAAGGAAGTATATTAAATTCCGAATATAATAACTTTTATAAGAGAAATTGTTACATATTAGGGATTAGGGCACCCCGCTGATATCCTTCCCATGTACTATCTTCAATAACATTACTCGTTTCCCTTTATTTTATCCTTAACACGTTCAACTTTTGATACCAAAATGTATTCATAAGAATCTAGTATCTGGAACAATGACCTATTTTGGTATCAGAAAGAAAGAAAAGTCACATAATAAATAGGCTATTTAGAAATGATTACATTGATTAAATTTCATGCCACGAGGTTTTAGTTAAAAAAATGGTGTATAAGCCCGTTTAAACTTTACGGACTTTACAGATTTTTTCTTCATAAACGTAACTGATCGGATCCCTAGATGAATCTTCTAGAAAACTTATCTAAAGCACCGAAATCAGGAAATCATGTCAGTCATAATAATTTAGTCTATGAAAATAACGTAGTTAACTTACTTCAGAAATTAAAATCCTTTAACATCGTATGAAATAAAGAATTGTTCGAATTGTCAATTATAAAGCAGCTTCTCGTAGTCTTTTAGCTTTTTTTCGACTTTCTATCAACGGACTGGTCGATTACTTACGAACTTTTGCATCATATTATGCATTCTTTAAAGAATGAGGTATCGATGCGTGGGCAAGAAAGATGCCCCTACGGCGAATGTGAGCGAAAAGCGATTGATCATTATTCATTTCGAGAGCTGACAGAGTGTGATGTGAAACACTTCGGTGTAATAACTTTAACACGCTCCACAGTCTTCCTGATAAATGTTTCGTGAAATAATAAAATGTTGACACGTGGTTTTGAGGTCAGAATGTTGTCATAATTACGTCATCGAGAGGTTTCGTCTTTGTCTTATGACAAATGATATAACCATTGAGACGTTAAATTTATTGACATAATTCTTTCTATGTTCTATATGTTGTGATACGAATAAATCTGTCATGCATTATATATTAGTAATTTGGTATTTGTTTTCCACAAGGGTTCTTGCTTTTCTTTAATTTACTCTTTTATCTTCCCATTAATTTACTCGCGTCAGACATTAAGCAGCAGTTAAGTGACAAAAGAAAAACGCAGATACCGGTAAGGCATCTGTCCTTTCATAGTCAACTTAACTAAAAGGATTAAAATGATATCTTCCGTCGTCTGACAGCCAGTGTGGTCCGCCGAGCGTGAACAGAAGACTCTTTTGTATAAGTCTCTACGATTTTTGTTACCTTAAGCTCTTAATACTTTTATGCCATAGTTGCTTTTTAATTTTAGCATCCGAATTATAAAGGGTTGTTTTTAATCTCGCTTTCCTGTAGGTAAAAGCGTCACGATTTCTTTTGTTACCTTTTCAGTGTTTCCATTCACCTGCGGTAAACTCATTTCGATTTCTTTAAAATTTATATATAAGATTATAATAATATAGTAGTCTTATAGGCTTTACTTTTTTTTTAATCCTATTTGGTCTTGACGGCATAACTTATAAGAATGTTTTTTAGAAATATTTGGGATCCTATTGTAGTACTTAGTTCCTACATAGCACTCATAAAAGAGAAACATAACAATATTTTATTTAGACTTTAAAAATATCGATTACTAAGATCTTAGAAATACTGCTAGACAAACTTCTTAGTATGATTTTAATATCATTCAAAGAATTTATTCTTCTAAGAGCTATCTAAATCGCGTTACTGAATTTGCCTAACAAGGCATTTTTTTATAGTTAATTCTATGAACAGTATTGGTAAGGCTTTAGATCGATCGTGTTAAGGCACGCAAAATATGCCATACCTTGGGAGGTTTCGGCGGTTCATACTTAACATTTCCCACAATGACCGGATTTCAATATAAAAAGTATAGATAACGTCTGAACATAAAATTTGAAGCGACTAAGATAATATCGTCGACATTGGAAACATTAGATTACAAATAGCTACTAATTTAAGCAGATAAGTAGGTGCTGTAAGTTAATGTGAAATTATGATAAAATCTGAATTCAGTATTAAATACCCAAAATTCTTATAATATCCTTACATAATATCAAATCGTTAAAGATATAAATAAAAAATTAAGCCGTGTATAATGAAATGTCTAACTTATTTTATTAGATTTTGATATAAATATTTGGTTAAAAATAATGAAATAGCATATAGGTACCTACCGCAATACTCAGTGTGCAGATCTTTCTAAATTAAGATAAATTTTAAAATTACTTAAACTTCCAAAAGCAGCTGATGCCTATGTTCGTTCAAACTTTGCGGTTTGGGATACGTACAGCCGATCGCTGAGCTCTGTGAAAAAAATAATTTATTGTAATAAGTCGTCGTGAACATTCGCCACCACTCGGCTCTTCTTGCCCCTCGTTCCTCCCTTCACCCCTCCGGCAACCGTACTCTACTCGACTGCAATGCCTCTACACGCATTCAGTTGACTCGCCACAGCGTCAGGGCACGGTCGCGCCACTCGACGCTCAGAGCGGACGAACATTTCAGTGAGAACACGCTTATCACTTACGTGTTTCAATAACAAACTTACAGACTTTGCCTCATCTGAGCATTCAGTTAAATCATATTCAGTAAAAATCTAAACAATATAATGTTTAAGTGATTACGAACGTTTAAGAAGCTGTGGACTGTTTATGTGAAAATTTTGTTTACGTTACCAAGGATTGTAAATTATTGGACTGTGAACTAAATCATCTCATCATGTGTTTTAACCCATTAAGGACTATTTGTTTGAATTGAAGCCAAAATAGACTTTATAAATTGATGGATACTTCACATCCGGCAAGGGGACGGAACATACGAACGCCGACGGAAAAAACATGACACAGAGCCTACCGTGTCTTGTTTTCTTTCTTCCTTGATATTTGATTTACCCCATAATGGCTCTCCAGCAAACATCGTCAAGAAAACAACTCATTGGACAAATCTTGTTTTGGTTCGTTGTCGGACTTAACGTCGCTGATCAGAGCTCACTACCGCTGAAATATGAGGCTCCTGATGATTGTCAGTGGTGGTTGAGAGGTCCTAATGATGCACATGAAGTTTCTCTCACATGTAAACTTCGCACAATCAATAGTGAGTTTGACACAACAAACTTTAGTGTCATCCCTTCAGAGCACACCACATCTCTCAGAATAGAATGTAATGAAGAAATGATGTACAAGAGCTCACTAGATGACCGAAGTTTCGCACATTTGGTGAAACTACGTGAACTTGTTTTGGATAACTGTAAAATTGGAAGATGGCCGCCTGGTGTACTCTCCGGTCTAAGAGACCTCCGAAATTTAACGATCCGAACGAAAAACACAGAGTGGGCTGCTATGAGTTTAGAGATAGCATCAGAGAGCTTTACGGCTGTTCGCCAGTTGGAAAAGTTAGACCTCAGTTTTAATAACATTTGGTCGTTTCCCGAAAACTTGTTTTGCCCTCTAACGAATTTAGTGTATTTAAACGTATCTTCAAATAGGCTTCAAGATGTAAGTGACTTGGGATTTCGAGAGAGAGCTATGCATCAAGCTTTGATAAGTGAACAAGATGTGCCGGCTCCTTCCGTACAATCTCTTCCACATGCTCCATGTTCACTGGATATAGAAGTGCTTGATGCATCAAATAACCATTTTGTGTTAATGCCAGAAAACGGATTTATGGCGCTTCGGAGACTAAAAGAGCTACACGTTCATGATAATGAAATTTCCATGGTGGCTGATAAAGCTCTTTCTGGACTCAAACAACTACAGATAATCGATTTATCAAACAACAAAATCGTCGCTCTTCCAAAAGATCTATTTAAAGATAGTAGACCTGTAATAAAAGAGATCTATTTACAAAACAACTCGATTAGTGTGCTTTCACCAAGTCTTTTCGCTAACTTGGATCAGTTACTGGCATTAGATTTATCTAATAATCATTTGACAAGTACTTGGATAAATGAGAATACGTTCACTGGTCTCATAAGAATGGTATTGTTGAACTTATCTAACAACCGGTTGTCTAAATTAGATCCGAACATTTTCAAAGATTTATATACACTACAGATATTAAATGTTCAGCACAACATGTTAGAGAACATAGCAGCAGATACCTTTGCTCCTATGAACAATCTGCATACATTAATTTTATCATATAATAAAATATCACACATTGATGCTTATGCTTTAAATGGACTATACGTATTGTCTTTGCTATCTATAGACAATAATCACCTTGAAGAGCTCCATCCTGAAGCATTTAGAAATACATCCTCTCTGCAAGATTTAAATTTAAATGGGAATCGCCTGAAGAAAGTGCCCATAGCGCTAAGAAATATGCGATTACTGAGAACTCTTGATCTAGGAGAAAATCAGATAATATCACTGGAAGAGCCCGGGTTTGTCGGTTTGCATAACGTTTATGGGTTGCGTCTTATTGGAAACAAAATCGAAAACATAAGCAAAGATGTGTTTTCCGATTTGCCTTCTCTACAAATTCTGAATCTAGCACGAAATAAACTGAGGCACGTAGACATGAACGCATTTGAATCGTTAACAAATTTACAAGCCATTAGACTAGATGCGAACCAACTAACAGACATCCAAGGCCTATTTGTAAATATTCCCTCTCTGTTGTGGTTAAACGTGTCAGATAACCAAATAGAATGGTTTGATTACGCCGTTATTCCCGCGGGACTTCAATGGCTGGACCTTCATAGCAACAACATCAAAGAATTGGGAAATAACTACCGTTTGGACAAAGAGCTTAGACTTCAAACATTAGACGCAAGTTTCAACAAAATGACAAAAATATCTGCTTTTTCAATTCCCAGCAGTATTGAGCTTCTGTTCCTGAATGATAATCAAATTACACAAGTTGAAGCTCAAACTTTTGTTGGTAAAACCAATTTAACGAGAGTCGATTTGTATGCAAATCAGATAACTAGTATGGATCTCAATGCGCTTCGTCTGACTCCAGTCGATCCCGGGCGACCCTTGCCCGAATTTTACATTGGTGGAAATCCTTTTCAGTGTGACTGTACTATGGAGTGGTTACAACGCATCAACAAACTGGATCACCTCAGACAACACCCTAGGGTGATGGACTTAGAAAGTATATACTGCAAGTTGTTATATAACCGTGAAAGAACTTATATTCCCCTAATCGAGGCGGAATCATCTCAGTTTTTGTGTACATATAAAACCCATTGTTTTACGTTGTGTCATTGTTGTGATTTTGACGCTTGTGATTGTGAAATGACGTGCCCATCGAACTGTACGTGTTACCATGACCAACCATGGTCGGCGAACATTGTGGACTGTTCCGCTGCCGGGTATTCTGAAATACCTAACACTATACCTATGGACGCTACTGAACTATATTTAGACGGTAACAATTTTGGTGGTTTAACGAGTCATGCTTTTATTGGACGTAAAAATTTAAAAATATTGTACGCGAATAACTCTAATATTGACGCTTTGTATAATAATACGTTTAGTGGACTAAAACGCTTAACAGTTTTGCATTTAGAGAAGAACAATATAAAAGAGTTGCTCGGCTTTGAATTGTCGCCTCTGGAGAGTTTACGCGAGTTACATCTACAAGACAATAAAATACATTACATCGATAATCGAACCTTTATAGAGTTGAGGCATTTAGAAGTGCTACGGTTGGAAGGGAACAACATTTACGGCTTTGCTGTGTGGCAATTCACGATGAATCCATATTTGGTAGAGATTAGTCTTTCTCGTAACCCTTGGTCGTGCGATTGTCAATATATGCACAAATTCCGAAATTGGTTCAGAAATAACCTTGGCAAAGTTGAAGATGCAGATAAAATCACTTGCATATTTGATAACGTAACAAATGCAGTGGGCCCGCTTATGGCTGATTTCAACTCCACTATATGCACTAGCCACGTTGGTGGAAGTTCATCTATAATAGAGAATCAAGTTATTAATGATTACCTTCCACTCCTCCTAATTTCTCTATGCGTATTCGTTATAAGCTCCGCCCTATTGTGTGGTGTATTTTACTGGCGTCGTGAGCTACGAGTATGGGTTTATTACCATTGTGGATTCCGAATGTGTTACAAAAGCACGGCTTTCGACGATGAAGCCGACAAAGATCGCCTCTTTGACGCCTACATCAGTTATAGCGTGAAAGATGAGGCATTCGTCGCTCAAATGCTAGCGCCTGGCCTAGAATCCACCGACCCTAGTTTCCGGTTGTGCTTACATTACCGCGATTTCAACGCCTCAGCATACGTAGCGGATACGATAATAGAGGCGGTAGAGTCGTCAAAAAGGACAATTATAGTCCTATCTAAAAATTTCATCAACAACGAATGGTGTCGTTTCGAATTCAAGACGGCACTGCACGAAGTATTGAAAGAGAGACGAAGAAGACTGATAATAATATTACTGGGCGAGCTACCGAATAGAGACATCGATCCGGAGCTGAGGTTATGTTTGAAGGCAAACACGTGTATCGAGTGGGGTGATAGACAGTTTTGGCAAAAGTTGAAGTTTGCGATGCCGGACTTGAGAAAGTGTCAGTATCATCGTTCAACTGTGAATATTTACGCATCGGTGTCGCCGGTGGGGGCTGGGCGGGCGCCGGCGCCGCCCCCGCCCCCGCCGCCCGGCAAGCTCCCCCCTCTGCTGGGCGATGTGCTGGCCCTGTCGGCTGGCGTGCATGCGCGCGACTCGCACCCACACCGCATGCCGCCGCACGCGCAACTCTGGGCGTAGCGTATGCTCCAACGCAGGTAAACTTTGCTCCTACTTGCAACGCTTAAGCGTATTAGTCCAACAAAAAGTGATAATTTATTTTAAGTTGTTCCATATTATATTTATTACGTATTTTAAGATTTAGATCTAGTTTCCTGCATTTATTTTGTAAATTACTAGGGCGCTATTTTTGTTTAAGTTTTTTTAGGAATTTCTTTTCCTATATTCTGCGATAGTAATTATTACGTAAATTCCGAGTAGGATGTTGTAAAACATGACAATGCCTTTTTAATTTTTATGTACAATGTACAAAGTAGTACATAATATAGACACGTCAGTTAATATTATTTTGGATTGCATAAATTATTATAATGCCAAAGTTTTAAACTTAAATTATGTACAGTTGCATTTATATAATAATTTGTTAATAATATAGTGTCCTATAAAGAGACTGTAAATATTTATGACTTGTAAATATATATTTGTAAATAAGTATGCAAAGAAAATATTATCAAAGAAAATATGAAATACATTTTCAAAATTTTATTTCCTTTTGTTTCATTTTGTGTTACCTGTTTTCATAAAAAGATACGTTGCAAACTTCAGTTAAGTTCAGTTTTGCTTCAGTATTACGTTTGAGTTACCAATAATAAAAATTACAATTTGAAATTTGAAATTTAGGTCTAGTGTCTATAAAGTTAAGTACCCACATAGAAAAAATATTGGAACTACTAACACTACTTACAATATATTCAAATTATTCTTTCAGAATTCAAAAAACAACAATGTTTTAAGTAAAAAGAAATCTTATATATCATTACTTGCTAAATAGTAATTTTAATAAGAATGATATCTTAACATTAATGTCATATCATACTTTGAGAAACACAGTTCCACTTACACTTTGAGATACACATCAGAACTCAGAAGCCAAAGTTAGCTTTTACGTTAACTTAGTCAATATGCAAACATGTTCCAAATTGAAAGTCACTCTGCAACTCTAGGTAAAAGGCTTCCACTTTAGTAACATGCTTCTTAAGTTTGAGAACTACATTCAATATTCTCCAAAAATTTATAATAAATAAAGTTGCAAACCATACAAGTATTATACGAAATGAGTGAAAATAGATATAAATTATAAGAATAAAAGTGATTAGGAGACCTGTATTTCGATAAATCACTTCTGTTCTTATTAGTGTCAATCATGAAGGTAAAAACTTTGAGGTAAAACTATGAGCTAGGAAAAATTATTTAGCTTCATGGTATGAGGTATAAAGCTAGTGAATTATTTTTTAAGGTCTAGACTGTCAATATTTACAAACAGTTCGCCTGATGGTAAACGGTCACCGTCATTCGAAACCTGCATCATTTCGACAGCAGGCCAAAGACCACCACGTTGCTACCCTTAGGACCACGTTAGAATGTCTCATGTATGTGTAATTATTGTAAACTGGAACGAAAAGTATCCTGACTTAAAATTGTATGAGCCACTGAAAAACACCCGATTACAGTTTTCCGCTTGAACAACCCAACGTACTGACTTACGTATATTCTAAAAAACGTTAGTATTTTTTTATTCCTGATGGGAGGTAACGATGAGGCCTAAGGTGGTGGTGCGCGATTATCCAAAACATGCCTATTCACCCTCCATTATCTAAAAAGTATTTATTTCCCATATAAAAAACAGGATAATGTTAAAAATAGCTCATGTATTTACTATTTTTCGTTAGGTTCTATTGATCCATATAAAAAGTACATATAACTTCGTAATAACGAGAATATAAATCCCAATTTCATACAAAAACCTATTGAAATTCAAAGCCTAGGCAATCGTAAATAACATCCATGTCTAAACCTTCGATTCGTCACACAATTCTCTTCGCATTACGAACACACGCTGCCTGGATATTCTCCCATTTTATCCATTTATATCCTCCTATATCCAGTCTGGCTGATACTAACTCATCAACTCATGAAACTGCTATTATCTCCGTGCGGACAAATCAAAACGAAATCAACATCGGTTACTTTTGCCGTTCGCACCCTTATCAAATCGAGAGATGGGTCAGCGTGGAAATAATGGGGAAACTTGTTTTCACGAGTCCTTTACGACTTGTGTGGTGCGTGATTCTATCAGATGACATGCTAGTACTAAATAGAGATATTTCTAACTAAGAGATTACTTCGGGAAAACTTCTTTATTTATTTAAACTTTATTGCACACAGTTGCACAACAGGCGAACTTATGCCGAAGGCACTTAGGTTATGCTGAGAGATTATGGTAGGTATGTGCAAGATATTGCAATTAGGGCCTTTGGATAAGATAGAAATAGATTTTATACGGATTTATACATAATTAATAAACTCTACATATACATACAGTAAAAGATATAATACCTATGAAAATTCGAAAACAATATGTAATGCATATAATATATACAAATACAAATATAAGTAAATAGGAAATGGTATGAATTTGAAGTCGTGATAGCTTATTTGGGAGCGCGTTTTCTTTCATAGCGTTGCTAATGTGGAGGAGTTCAAATCCAGGTAGATCATATTGTGAAAAATAATTTCATGAATATACGTGACTTGAGATGTTTTAAAATATAAATGGATAAACTGGGATAGGGACTAGGCTCGCACGATGAACAATGACTAACTTGCATGGTGGACTAAGACCAGCTAGCCAACAGGAAGTCGTCTCTAAGATTTTGAATATTATAGTTATGTTATATTATGACCGCTGAAAGCTATTTGGAAATATTTTATGTTTCATTTACTTTAAAAACAGCAACAATTCACTCGCAACGACAATTAGAAAATCCTGTAAATTTTTTTTTGGAGATACAAATACTTTACTGTAACGGCATTTATATTTTACTTTGTGCTTAATGCTTTGGAATTTCACATATTATCCTAACATGTTTCGGAAACGGCTAGAGGACGATATAATGGAATTAGTTCTGTAATTAACTTAGTTTATCGTTAAAAGGGACGCAGATAACATTATTGGAATAAACTTTTAGTTTCGTACCTCTTTTGTTTCAAAACCCGCAGAATGCGAAGTTTAAAATTTAGAAATTAGTCGTTAGCAAGGGATAGCTAACTTATTATCAATTTTCCACCATTCTTCTACTTTTCTTTTTATTTGCTGAATGTCTAAAAAAATTGCTAGCCCAGTTTCGTATACAAACACTGATTTGTGAGGAAATAATAAATAATTATAAAAAAGTAAAGTGCACCGTAGACAAAGTGTTCCGGTAATTTTTATAGCAGAAACAAAAGCAAGATATAAAGATACCGAAGATTTTTTGATTTGGATTAAAAATACTAACGAAGTATTTTAAGTAGGAATATGCTTTTAAAGGCAACGTTTTCATCAAAAGTCTTTAACATAGTAAATAACCCTAAAATGTCTTGTCTCAAACGTAAATGCAGACTACGGAAGTACAATTTTAGTTTAGCTCCTTCTGAGAAAAAGAATTCCCTAGTCGATATGTTTGTGTGATCCGACCATGAAACGAGAAGGACAGAAAGATGTCCTGAAATACAGAAACAGATTATTTTCAACAAAATGTAGAAATTGAATCCATATTTTGCCACAAAAACCTAAGTATAATAGAAACATGTAGTGAAGCGAAGACATTAGAAACGAAAACTAGTTGTTACAGTAGTATAACATTTATTTATAAAAATGCCTTTTCTGGTTACTACTTGATGTTGAAGAGTAGATCTTTTTCTAAAGATTCACTGACACTTGATAGAATCTCATTGACTGTGTATTGGATTGTGAGTACTTTAAGATATTAAATATGCTTACTTAAAAATGTAGACTTAACAAAAGAACCATCTGCTGGAAAATGCCATATGGCGCGACAAAAGAGGCATGCGCAATTTAATAGCATCCTAGCTTAAAAGCATCGGATCCTTTTGAATATTGTCGTCTAAATACACACATGGAAAAAATGCACATTGTCATTCGATAATCCTTTACGTATAAGAGATGTCACCGGCGAGGAGATCAGCTTTCGGCTAGCCAACGGTATTGGGTTTGCGTAACTCAATACAAAATATAACGTCAGCTAACACTAGTTTAAAAGCATCTTAATCAGAACGCAATAAGGACGTTTGTAAGTCGTAAATTAAGGGAATGGAGACCACAGACCGCAAACAAGGACAGTCGAGGACAAAAGGAGCACAGATAATGTCCCATCCCTTAATCACATGCACCGGTGCACTCGAAAAATATTTGGTAGTCCAATAGAAAAGTATTCGAACGCTTTTATTTGTTCACAATTCTATTTTGGATACAACACAGATTCTATTTGTGCATTTACAACCGGCTCACAACATTTCTTCAGCTGAATTTGTTGTCAAAATGTTAAACTTTAGTAAAGTTTAAGTTCTAAATTCGTATCGGTTCGAGGAATGTTGTTCAGATCGCGTTCGGTCATACAATAGATTAGGACAACGTTAATTTCCCAGAATTCCGTGACACCGTGCACTTTTTAGTGTCATTAATTCAATCTAGAGTTCGTCAAGAATGCGAGCGGTGTGGAGCATGAGAATTTTCGGAGCTCAGTAAATAGCTCCGTCGAGAGACCGTCATTATGGTGGGTTCATTTCGAGTTTCCCCACATTAGAGTTGGATGTCACTTTAGTAGGTATCCTTCCGATAATAAATCTCTTAAGCGCTACCCTGCGGTCTACGATGGCTATTAAAACAAAAATGTTCCTAACGTTCCAGTTAAAACTTAACAATATTAATTAACTTTCGAAAGTTTACTATTACAAGATTAAAATTTTAGGAATCCGTTGAGTTGGTTTTGGTTCCTATATTCAGTGTAGTTTGACACATTACAAATAGAGAATGAATATTTTCAACTTTCGCGATTCCTAATTATAAACAAAATATTTAACAACAAAATAACAACAAAAGACAGAAAAAGACGGACAAGTGCGAGTAGGATACCCGCCCTGACGGTTCCTTACATTATAGGATGTTAAAAATTAGTACTAATAATTTTGAGAGGTTACTCTGTATTGAAAATTGAACAACTGTCTCAATTATTGAATTGTGTTTCTCAAAATTATTGTTTTCTAATGCATCTTACTGAAACCACTGGGGTAAATGGTATGATAACTTTGTTCGTACAAAATTTCAAGAGTTTAGGTAAACGCGTAGTAACTTATATTGTTTTATTTATTATATTATATTATTTTTATGTGTTAGTGAGTTAGTCTTTCAGTATGAAAGTTTACATTGCATTGAGCTAGAACTTGAATTTTTTTTAGACTATGAGGCTGCAGACTTTAGTAATTAGTATTAATTTCAACTTCAATTTCACGTTTCTGAGAAAAGGGAGAGACATACAAACAATAAAGTGATTCTATAATTAGGGTTCTGTTTTATTTTAATTCGAGGTACGAAAGCCTATAAAGTGGAAAAATTTAAAATAAATATTACTTTCCTTAAAAATAATCAAATTAATATTTGTACGTGAAGAGAAGGTTACACACGTTATCTCTGAATGTAACCAGTATGAATCGACACTCGAATCCGTTCCGCTCTGTATTTGCCTACTGGATCGGCTTATGAATAGCGTATTACTGAAGGCCTATCCCCAGGGCGAGGGTATATGGTTTAGATAACCCAAAGACAGCGGTTTCTAGTACCGAGTGCCAATAATTGACTATCAAACTTGATATATAGCTTTCTCGGTGGCTTGACGGCGATAGTTGGATGAGTTATAGTCGGTCGCTATCCCAAGGGAATGTAAGTCGTTTTGCTAAGCCACGCGAATCGGACTCTGATTTTCGTTTCGCGTTAGTATTGTAGAACTAAATGAGTCTATTGAGACACGAAACAAAATGTTTATTGTTAAAAATATAGTGTATGTTATTGTTTATCGTTTATCTAAATAGAAGTAATGAGGAAGTCTGTTTAAATGTAATTTGATGGATTTACGCCTTTAGTCTTCAGTTCAACGAATCTGTGTATATAATATATTACGTTAGTTTGTGATCAGGAAATTAACTTAGACAAATTTATCGAGGAGCTTCAAAGGTTCTTCGAAAATGTTAATAGCAGTGACTAATTTCTAAGTTGAAAATTATAAACCTAAATCATCTGTTGTAATTCATTATTTGTTTTTTTAATTTTCACATAATTATTAGTTTTACATTATTATTTAGTGGTGTATTAATCTGTAAAATATAGTTTTCACACAAGTTAGAATATTTATTTAATTAATTTAAATGTAACAGCACAGCATCACGGTGATAATATTTGGATCGTTTAAATTATATACCCATTTTGAGGACGTCATTAAAAATGCTCTAGTACACGGTATTACAAAGGTACCACTCATTAAATATTGAGCATGTTGCCACAATTTACAATGAGTTGAGTCTGCTCTGCTTAAGCTTCGAGTTATGAAATTTTAATCAAAGTTCGTGGTCCCTTGCGTATTGGCACGGATACAATTTAATGGAATCCGCACTGTGAACTTCTATGTCAGTTATTTGTATCAACACTTGGTAGGTTTTGTTAAGTGAATTATATTAAAAACATGTACTTGTACGTACGTGTTTAGGAATGCATCTATTATTAACACGTAATAGATTTTTTATTAGATTAATAGCTTATAATTATCGTAATCACACAAAAACAGGATATCATTGAAAGGCAAAAAAATGTAATATACTTTTTGCTAAATTATTTTAAAAATTAACAAGAAAAATAATAAAAAAACAAAGCTACATTTTAAACCTTTGACACTACAAATTTCAGCAGGTTTTCTTTTAAACTTGAATCTTTAAACATTTGTTATTTTTGCACAAACATTTCTTAATAACATTCTATTTCTGTTATTTTATGAAGATTCTCTATACGGTTTTTTAGACAAGCACATCTTCTTTACCGTCAACTTTATCAGCACAGTTTTCTTGACGTAGCTTCTTTTTACTCCAATGTTTAAAACTTTCTTAGACAATCGAGTAGAATTATAAATCCATATTTCTACTTCGATATGCACAAAGGATATTTGAGTACATTGACCTTACAAAAAATATTAAATATGTGTGGCTCGTTTACAGACGCGGCGCTGACATCTGCTCGATCATTAGGCACCCAGTGAAATTAAAAAATGCCTCTAGCTGACAAAAGTTCATTAATTTTAGTTTGTCATACACTTCTAATTTGTAAAATTTACTGCGGCTTACTAATAGCACTATTTCCGGCAACACATCACTGATATACGAAGTCCCTTTGAGTTTTTGTAGTCTCAACGGAATCCGTGAACGTATTTATGTGTCAGTTAACACCAATAATCGTTGGGGGCACTCATCAAAACGGCGTTAAAATCATTTGTAATTTATGTTTGTCCCATCGTCGTGTCCATAACATGTAATAGAATCACATCAGGTGTGGTCTCTCTAAAATAGGCAACGACCAATTTATTAGGATCAAAAAAACATATAACTATATTTTAAAATGAATCTGTTTTGGAATAGAAACGACGCTGTTACTAAGTAGACTTTTAATTTGAACGTAACAAATCACTGTTTATTATTAGTCAGAATTAAATATACATAGTGGTGAGTAACTGTTTAAACACTATTGAATAGCCGAAAACTGCCTACAGGCTAAAATTTAGCTTTAATATACACTAACTTTTACCCGCGGCGCCATCTGTGTTTCTGCCCGTGTTGACTTTTTTTACTAAAATGGATTTATGATTAGTTTACAAAAACTGTTCTTTTTTTTCTTAATAAGTTGTAAAGGGCATCATAATCCTTTTGGTATTCTTGAAAACAATGATTGTGATGGCGAAGTACACATACTATTATAGTTTAAATGTCAAAATTCAACAATAAAATGTGTCTCTAAAAAGATGATGTTTAAATAATACTTCTATTTCTATGCAGTGTTAACAATATTTACTGCCAAAGACGGAAATAACTTAGCACCTGGTCCCATGCCGTGTCAAGTAAAGTTCTATGTGGTCATAAATACAAGGTAATAGTAGTATTTTCTCCTAACGCCTGAGGTCAAATTTAATTATCATGTATACGAAGAACGTGTCTACGTATATGAAACGCCTACAGTAATGTATAAATCAACTATTTAGGTATGTCAGGCCATATTTTTAGCGGCCAACTTAAACAATAGTTAAAATAATGGTGTCGATGCTCAAGAATTTATTTACGATCGGTTTAAATAAATCAATGCATAAAATTAGAGCCTGCTATTACGCTTGATTTAGGAGGCAGGCCATTTGTTATGGACAAATTGTGTTATGAAGTAGTACTTACTTACTTCTGTCCTGTTTACCTCATTTATGCTATTCTTAGATAGTTTAAACGCTGAATTATCTGCTGTGTCAAGATGCCGCCATGAAGAATTAATTTGACAGAACTAAATTTGCGCTAGAATCATGACTTTCATACAATAAAATTATGTTATTGAATGCCTAGTGTAAAAGACAAGTACATTTTTAAATTGGTATAAAAAGTACTGAATATCTAATCATTTGCTCTAAATAACCATGTTAGGTTTATTCGGCTATGCAGGTGAAAAAATTACTAAATGATTATCTTCATAACTTATGACAAATGAATCAGGTGCAATTATTTTCTTAGCACAAAACAAAGTACCTACAGCCCTTGCAAATCTCCAACATTAAAACTAACGGTAGTAAAATACGATTCTATGCATTCGTACATTTAAACAAAAAAAGATTTAATAAAAATTCAATTCCCAGTCTCCAGTGCTGTAGAAAAAACCAAGAATACGTTTCGTTTGAGACCCACAAAGAGAGCCAGAGACTATTTTACTCTAACTTTTTTATTTCACTAGAAAGGCATGGTAATTAAGCGGACGGGGCTGTTAGCCCCATCGCAGTGGCTCCTAAACGCAGCTCCGTCTAACATAAAGACAGAGGGAATGGTGTGGTATCTAAGGAATTAGAACCCCAAAACTAAATTCTAGAAGCGTCAAGCATCAACATCGCATAAAAAGAAAGTTACTGCTTCCATTTTTAAACTGTAAAAAAGGTGTTTAAAATAAAATAAAAGCAAAACAGCGAGTCTTAAATTATTAGTGTAATGAATTAATTAGGCTGATGAACTCTTGCGCAAGTGGCGTAAATTACTGCGCACGTGCGTAACCGAGAACTACGGTACATATTTTTTTAAATATTAAAACTTACGTGAGATCTAAACTTTTTAATTTTTTATGACAACTACTGACATGAAAGTTTATTTTTTGTCAGAAGAAATGAAGTTTATACAGATCCGTAGAGATATAAGCACCTAAATAAGTCAAAGATAGACATACAAACTGATTTTAAATAGGATTATTGACTGCAGTTTTGCAAACGTGACACGGACACATTTATTAGCTTAATTATAATACTAAGTAAAAACTCATTTAAATTAATATTAGATAATAATTTAAATAACATATTCTATAATTAAAATACTTATTCAAGCAAAACATGATATTTCATTTGTATACATCACGAGCAACTTGTATGGTGTAGGATAAAATAGATACAGGATATATAATATTTAAATAGGCCGTTGCTTAAATAAGAGAAATACTAAGTAATATAATGTTATTAAATAAAGGTTTATACTGAAACTTCCGTTTCTGAATAATATCTGTTTAGTGCAAGTTTAAAACGCTTACCGCTTAAATATTTTAAATAAAACCATCTGAAATGTGTAGCACGAATTCTATATTTAATACGAAGCCTATATTCAAAAACATTTACAGTGCCAAAAAAAAGTGTTTATTATTAAGTTAAATTAGAAAGAGTAATAGTATAAAAATAGTAATAATAATTACACATCCCGATGTTGAAAATTATGATAATGGTAAATTTACAGGCACGTTATTTTCCGTGTAAATCTATAATCATTATAATTATTATGACGTTTACAGATTGTATTTTTATCAATTTCAAAGACGTATCTAGTTATTAACATCTGTGTTATAAACCTTCCTCCAACCGTATAAGGATTAGGAATTCATGTGGATTTGCTTAAAGGGAAAGACGGGGTAAAATTGAGAATTGTTTCCTTTACCACACCATTTCGAATGAAACTCTCCTACGAATCGAAATGTTTGCCAGGGTAGGGACTCTTAATGAAATTCTGTCAATACTTACTTACACAATTCTATAATACTCGTAGGTGCTTATCTACTAAGTATAAAAGATAGATACTGTTTTATAACTACAAAGTGTACATGTTAGTATAAATACATACAATTACTATATAAAGAAGCCACACGTACCTCCCCCCGCCAGTTTAACGTCGCCCGCGAAATAGAGCACGGCTGACAGTACGCACTGCTGGCTTGCCGCCGATGTTCGCCTCGCTACCGACCGGGAGATCGATGCTATAAGTTAGAAAGAGAAGCACTTGTGCTATTGACGTATAACCTTGTCCCTCTCTCGATCGATTATGTCGCGCGCTGGGTGCAGTAGCCCTACCATAATTTACACACACACGCACATACGTTTACGAACAGGCTGTTGCGCCTGTAGTATATTATTCGCATTGCTTACGGAGTAGGCCGTCTGGTCATTCGCGTTATTGGTATGTACGATAGGCGACGAAAGTGTTTATGAATTTACTGTCTGTGTATAGCGACAGTGGGATCGATTCTGAAGGCACAACGTTAAAATTTTACAGCACTAAAACTGTTGCTATCCTTGTCACACAGTATTATGGAGATAAAGACGAAACCAATTTTAGCGCTGTCAAATTTTAAATGTGTGTCTTCAGAATCGGGCCCAGTATACGAGTAAATAGTTCTAAAAATACAGAAATCACATTATACTTTACATCTGAATAATACGTTATGGAGTTTCATTTCCAGGTTGAGGGCAGCCATATTGCCTTATAACTTGTTGTGTCATTTATAATGTGTTTGATACTGACAGCATATTTAACTGAATAATAGGCCCGATTCTGAAGGCACACATATAAAATTTGACAGCACTAAAATTGGTTTCGTCTTTATCTTCATAATATTGTGTGACAAGGATAGCAACAGTTTTAGTGCTGTCAAATTTTAACGTTGTGCCTTCAGAATCGAGCCCATTATATGCCTTTGGGATCACTCAACATTTCTATTTTTCTAAATATATACCTTTTAAGACTAATCTATTTTCACAGTACTCGATTCTCTTCCGAAGGCTTCTGATGTGATTAAAACGTTAATAAACATTTTATTAGGGCATTACACACGCTCGGAGATGGATCTTTATAGTGTAACTATTGCGTTATAGTCGGAACATCACGCCGGTTCTAATTAACTTTGTTTTATTTGTACTAGGGTCACCATGCATTTTAGTAATCGGGAATCAGATCAATTTCGAAATTCTTATTCGTAGCTTTTTCCAGCGACTTCGTCAAGTGGAGTTAGCAATGGATTCGAACTAAGGGCTATACGCTACTCATGGTCGGAATTAGGTAGTGTAATTTGTTTACTTGCAGCGAAATGTTTATGTTAATAGGTATGGATATTCTGTCTGTGTCGCCCCGATCCCTGTCCCGTCCGCCAATCCAAGGTCTGCCGTGCCGATGGATGCGTGTCCAGAGACTAGCCTGGTCGTAAGCGTGCCGACATCCCGGAACTGGGCGAACTTGAGCCTTACCGAGTCATGCGGGACTCTGATGAGGTGGACAATTATTTCCCTAGATAATCCTGGTACCTCAACACGGAGACGGCGATGTTGTTCGCAACACATCACGTCAAGGGGTACACTGAGCGAAAATTGGGCGAAGAAATGATTGCGCAAAGTGGCGATACATCGTCTCTGCCTACCCCTCTGCGACCAAGGTGTGATCATTATGTTATGTTATGTTTATTTTGATTCGTATATTTTTTTATATATCTTTTGAAACAAAATCTCTAAATACAGAAGAACTAATTATGCAGACATAGACGACGAATTTATTATAATACGTGAGAGTTATATGCATCTTCTACATCTGTACAATAGAAAGAAAGTTCTTACGTGCTTTTTCCTTACCATTATCTGATATTCTAACCCAGGGCGTTCTCCCATCGGGTACTTATTTGCCCGTATCTTCAACATAAAATGTAAAATGCGTCAACTTCTCTCAAAATACTGGATAGAAACGTCTTCAAAAGAATAAGGTATAAATAAAAACATTGTCTTCCTTTCCAATGACGTCATAAAAGGGAAAATCGTAAAAGGTTTTTAAATTTACAACTGTGCAAAGGAACAAAGGTAAGAGGCAAGTGCGTGCTGATTTTCATGAGAGGGTCCCGTACCTACACTTTATTTTTCAAACTGTAACTTTTTGTTACTATTTAGTATTTATTTATTTAGCATAAATGCATGCACAGTTTAGTACAGTCACAGTCAAGGTACTGTCATTCATTATTTGCTTCAAACAGTAAAAAAGTTATTATTCAAAAATATTTTATAATTAGGGGTGAATGTACATTCAATTCAATACCTTGCACAAAAAAGATACAATAAATAATCAATAAGATATATAATTTTTTTTTATAATGAATTTAGTTTTTTAGTTCAGTTTCATTTTGTGTAATAGAAAAAGCAATATATATATGACTTATTTATATAGTAATTTATTTATATGTGGTGAAAAGAATTTAAGGAGTTTAAGGAATGATCTATCACTATTTTATAACCTTCTCTAAGTAAATCGTATATACTACTTAGAGAAGGTTATAAATAGTGATAGATCATTCCTTAAACTCCTTAAATTCTTTTCACCACATATCTAGGTATATAAACACATAAAGAAACGGTTACATCCGAGTACAAACAAAACTTTGGAACTAGAATGATATTATGGAGGACATCCGTCAGCAAACAGGATGTTTTCTCATTCCGCCAACAGAACACTAAAAATACCTTTTACTTTCGTTCACGACAATAAGGTTTTACCACCGCTTCTTGGGAGGACCTGCACAATTCTTTCCGGTTTATTTATGACGATGTTGATAGTAAACGAAAGCCGAAATTGAACCAAATTTGCATACAAGGGATGCGTAAAGCCAAACAATGGAAGTACGACTTTTGTTTGAATTTACAACTTCACTGCCCTATTATATTCATAGCATTTTTTTGCGCTTTAGACAAAGTTACGTTTGGTACCAAAGACTTATTTAGAATAGCATCAGAGGATGTCAAGGATATGACTAAGCATTTTTTTTAAGTAATGACATCATACTTTATCAGAGTGACAAACAATATAGTGGACTTATTAGCCTTCTTTCTTTGTTAACGACACCACCGTATGACACCACTGTACGGGGTGTCAAGAATGTTGTAAATGGTGTCATTTAGTGGTGTAGTTAACAATGAACCAAATCGTCCTGGGTAGGTACACCACTACAATCCTACCTACCACAATCTTACATGTTTAGTTTGTTAACGTCCACTGCTGGACATGAATTCCTCAATGCACTTGTCCCGCCCCAAAGTCACGTCAGGGCGATTCGGTCCATTTGTCAAGGGCGCCACACGATAAGATTACTTACTATTACGCGGTCTGTGCACCAGAAATCGTCTGCTGGATTGACCAACAGTTCTGCGACAGATATATCCTGCCCACTGCCACTGCAGCTTTCATATTATTTCAGATATGTCGATGAACTTAGTTATATGTTGGATTTATTCATTCCGGATTATATCCTTCAAAGAAATTCCGAGCATGCCCTCTTCTCCATATCTCGCTGAGCGACTTTAAACTTGTCGATAAGGCCCACCGTCAGTGTGCTCGTGTCTGCGTCATAATGTGTCATGACAGGCAGAACTTTTTATAAAAGTCACTATTTTTGCACATGATTTTTTATTTTTAGGTTTTGTTTTTATTTTATCACCAAGAGCATCATTTAAAACCTAGTCTTTACAAGCAATGTACTGTATTTTAAAATGAAGGAAATCACTGAAATTACACAGGATTACAGTGGTAAAAACCGAAACATATGTAACCAAAAAAATAATAAATAAGAGGTTAAAAAAACTGATTAAAGAATTTCGTCATCTTACATATTGCTAACTCTAAATAGTAATGCATATTCAGTGTTGTGCTTTAAAGGTGATAAATCCAGTGTAAATACAGATACATCTAAGGGTAGTATAAAACAGTAGCTTTTGGATTGTTTTTAAATCTTTATTTTAATATCTTAGTCACAGTGTAATTATGCCGCTCTGTAATAATTACACTACAAAAAACACAATTAAAATTAAACAATAAAAATATCTAAGTTACTTTATAAAATCAGTTGTAGGAATAGAAGTTTGGAATCCTCCGAAATGGGATATGCCAAACCACTATTACACCCACTAACGTAAACGAATTGATTATTGATCTGTCTTAAGAGTGCTTCGTTCTCAACACATTCCACCAGAGCGTGATACACGTTTTCTATCACCTGCACTCACTGCAATTCGATGAGAGCACTTTTAGCATCATGAATGCAAATTTGTTTTTGATTGTTCAGCAACAAGATATTCGTGAGCTGCAGTAAAGGTGGGCTGTCAGCTTGTTGTCCGCTACAGAATCTACAACGCACAAAGTAAATCAAGTTAATTATGATATTAAAGTTATAATGGTACTTAATTTAACCTTTGTTTATAAAGGTAATTATAAAAAAATCTAATGATAAGTACCTGTGTAAAAAACATTAAAAGGCCAGAAAAGTTGCAAGAATAGAGATACTTTCAAAGACAAACTTCATAAACTAAATAATAGGCATCAAGAAGCAAATTGTAAAAGTTACCCGCTTTCGCTTTTGCCCTTGAAGGGTAAATTAGTTGCCAAAGGAACCGGCTTCTATTGTCATATTTTACTTTCTTCGTTATCCCAGGAACATCGGCGGTCATAAACGAAAGTTTGGGTACCGATATTAATATTTATTACTTCCAATGCATACGAAACACTTTTCTTACCAGGATATAAATAGATTTTTTATGTCGGCCACCCGTTAATAGAATAACAAGGGAGTTTTATGAGGCATTCTGGTCCACGGTGGATGGTAATATTTGACGCTTTACAGGAATGTTATTGGTCATTGAAACCAATGTTAGTACGCCCATGAATTGTTCTGATTTACTTAAAGCGTGAAGTCATTTATATACCCTTACATTTTTTTACAATTTGATATTTTTTTGTAAGGATTTTTCTGTAATACTACACAACTATGTTTTGGTTGCTGTTTTCTGTATATGAAGTCAAGAAATCCTTTAAACTTGTTCTTCTATTTATGTTCATAAAATCCACAGTACATAATGTTTATTTTCTACTGTCAAATTGAACAAATTGTATGTAGCTCTGTACATTTCTCAAAAGGCTTTATGACCAAGATATTATTAAACGTAATTTCCGCACAATATTGTACAATTCCGCGGGTCGTCGTTATTTAATGAATATTTTAGGCATTAAAATGATATGTTGTTGAAGTAAAAGGCAATTGATGAAGCAAAAACCTTACAAAAGATTACATTTTACCGAACCTCTAATGGGAGGACATTATCCGAAAGCCGTTTTTGTACGAATAAAATTTACTGGGAAAATTTTAGGAAAGCGCACCGGGACTTATCTTTATGTACATTTTTATGTATTTTGCAGCAAAATGTTATCAGGCAACAGTTAAACGGGGGTCTTTAATATGATGGCCTTTTCCCCCGTTATCGCAAAAAAGTATATAAAGTAATTTCGGTGAATTATGAAACTTTTCGCGGTTGTTCGTCGTATTAAAGAAAAATAAACAAAGAAAGTTCGTACACATTGCTAGATTTATTGCCGTACAATTTCGACAAAGTTTTTGACTTGCGTAATCTTTGAGGAGAAGAATTTGTTAGGTCGGCGTGATGACAAAACTTTTGATCTAATAATTTCCGGGACGACGCGAATAAACCCCCAACGCGTTTGTTGTCTGGAACGCCTCGAACGCGGCCAAATGGCATTTATAAAGACTATCGAATTGACGTAAACATGAGCACACCCGTAGCCACTTCATCTTAACAAATTGCGTCGCGTTTCTCACAAAAATCGTTTAGGCAATTTGTTTAAATTACTTTCCTATGCTAATCTGCCTCGTGTTGCGAATATATTCTTTGAGAAAAAAGAAACGTTGCCTGGTAGGTTAGAGATAGTCGAATTGCCTTGCTCGCCTCAAATGATGCATGTTGTGGAAACCGGATCTTGTGCAGAAAAACGAGATATTGCAGGCTATTACACGCTTTACATCGTAAATAATCGTCTTAGCGCAGTAAATAAATAAGTGTATAGACTGCTGGTTCGTGCGAGCGTCGCTATCTGATCCGAGGGCCCGGGATGTGGCGAAAGCCGGGAAAGTGCTGTTTAAGAGCCGAGATAGGGAATAACGTAGGAGGAGCATAAGTTTTGCGGCGTGTTAAAAGATAATGAGTACGGATACAGCTTATAAGAAAAGAAGACGTTGCGTACGCCCTTTGTATGGGGACATTATTCTCTTATCGCGCATTACTCGCGATCGGAATACGGAGTTAAACCGAGTTTGTACATTTAACGCACCTAGGAAGAACATTTAGGGATTCGCAATTTATGGTCGCGCGGTACAAAGTTTAAAACCGGAGATTTATCTTCTGTTACTCTGAAAGATAGCAGCTTCGGGTCGTTGGAGGTCAAACACTGAATTGAGTCGATTATAAAGCGATTCGAAATTCAATTGGGAAAGTCTTGTAGAAAATATGACTGGAATTCTTGACCACTAACTTTCAGATGGCAATAAACTATAAAAGTTTAGCTATATTTATAAATGAGCACATTTTAAATGATGGAAAACCTAATCTTAATAAAAGATATCCCAATTATCTCTTGACTATTGTTTTCCTGTGGGAAACAATATCAGATATTACTCCCCAGCTCTTGAACTGCCCACCTATGAAAAATAATATTTTTAATTCTGATATCAAAATGTATTTAAGGACAGCGTAATGGTTTTACAGTACAACAAACTCTCTCTGTGTTATTGAATGCATCTCATAGATAACTAATTTTAGTATTGGTTTGAAAGACACAGGTACCAAACCTAGGTTTTAAACCAGTTGACTTCTCTCTGTTATTTGCCTCTTACTCCTTTAATTATAGTAGAGGCCTCAAAGAGGAACAAAGAAACGCATTTCGACATCGAAAATGTTAGATATGATTATGATTTTTTCTTATGATTGTAATATAAAAATAAAACGGTCATGTAATTTTGTGATTTGATAATAATAATCAATCAACACCGTCATATAAGTGTCATAAAACGTTTTGAAACCCATGTTTTTTTATATTTCAAACATTATGAACCGCCTTGTTCTTTAACTAAAGGTGGACACCCACATCATGTCGTATAGTCTATCATATACGTTATCTACATATAACTTAAACGAAACACATCCGAATCGATAATGAAGAGCAGCGTTGGCGGACAGGTATATAAACTTAATCATTCATATGATTGGCCTCATCAATAAATACAAGTTACTCATGAATGTGCAGAATAACAATTAGTTAGACCGTATTTTGATACCCATTACGTTAATAGGAAATCGAGCGGTGAGAGTTCTGGACCACTTAGCGTCAAATGAATCGATCTATTATAACAAAAGTTATGTCAAGATTGTATCTCTAAAGCTTCCTGCGTTGCTGACCAGTGTTTAAGACGCAGAAAAAAGCTATTAAAATAGTCGGTTTTAATTTCTTAAACATAAATTAAGTTAAACGATTACGTAGTTTATATCGAAATTGTTAAGATATTTTATCGTTTGAAATTAGAATTCAAAGACCCCTCAAGACCCCGCGTGGTAGCCGCATTAGCAGTACTCCCAGTATCTGCCTTTGCTTTAAACATCATCAATTGCATCGTTATATCGCAAACCCAGCATAGTGATGAGGGCATAAACATTCAGGAGACGAATTTTTATCAGTGGGCTGTTGTTTTTGTTGTAAGCTTAAAATAGCTTGAAGATAATATTATTCTAAATATTACACCTACACCTTTTTACAACGTTTCATTGTTTGTAAACATTTAATTAATAAATGACTTCAATATTTCAAAGAAAGAGTTTCAAATTAACGAATAGTAGGTAAGTCCTCGTCGAAGAAAACAAATCTTAATTTACCGTTCCTAATCCAGACGGATAAAGTGGAGGGCAAGTAGGAAAGACGAATCACGAAGGAGCAAACAAATCTCAGGCCACAGTCCGAAGCAGCTTGCGCTAGAAAGCGAATACGATCTAATCTCACATCTAGCGATTGAGAGCGGACTTCGGAGCAATGCATCACCTGGCTTCCGTTGCACCGATCTTGATTTCTTTCCTAATGTACCTCCCACGAGAATGATACAGCCATTCTTGATAGATCTCCCTCACTTCCCGACCTGTAAATAAATGTCGACTATATAAGAAGGTAGCAGAGAAATTTCAGGGCTCTGGTTGTTCTGGTCTAAACACTTCGGCTGTGCTTGACGTTTTACTGATAAGAGGGCCATCCGTTTGACACCTACGTTGGCTACCGAATATACATATTTCTTTATTGTTCCCATACTCCATAGTCGGTTACTTATTACGAAAGCAACAGATGAAATTATATATGCTATTGATGCTTAAGCAATAATATTAAAGTGCATTATTTTGTAGTCAATTTAATATTTTAATGGTTATAAACACTTTGAAGTATTTGAGGTCAGTTTGAATGCTGGATCATTTCGTAGCTTATTGATGGCTAGTAAAGGACAATCATATCTTCACGGTGACACTTTGACTACCTAGATGCGTTGTACTTGTAAAGTAGTTTCTAAAGTATAAAGTACATATTAATGTATTTGAAACTTCTCGTGAAATCACAAAAGAGACATCTAGTGTTAATTTTAAAAACTTCGATGCGCGGCTTAAATAGGTAATAAATAATGTTTACAGAAACTCATAAGATAACATACTCGTAATTCAGTTATTTTTTAATTATATTTATTAACCTATTCATATTTATTTTTCTTTCACTATGTAGGTACCCGGATTACATCAACACGACTGAAAATATAAATATCAAATTTACTTACGTTATAAGTATTACACATAGATATAATGCCTAGGTCCCAGAGGGGTAGGCGGAGACGATGTATCGCCACTTTGCGCAATCCAATGTCGCAAAGCTACTTTTATTAAGTATTAGGTAGCATTTAAAATCGTCACAGTCGTAGAACAACGGCGTATGAGTCAATATCGTCAAAAACGGTTTTATACCATCAACTAAGGCTAAATTCGCTTGGAATATATAACAAAATATTTTGCTTTGATGTACCTATGGCAACGTTATGCAGTCCAACAATGACGTTACTGGTACGACATCCACGGGAAGAGTTAGAGTGTTCCTATTCTAATCTACTGGTAACCACACGGCACAGAATACATATAATTTTAAGTTATAGTGTCATTTTGAACTCAGAAATATGTCTCAAAAGATTTATTGTACCCATCATCAACATTTTAGACGTAAGGTATCTTAGCATAAAATTAAAAGGGTATAAAGCTAGAAGATAGTAAAATAAAAAGAGTATCGTCTCAAAATACGAAAACACGACACACAAAATATTGCTGACTATCACTAGACGCTAATATTTCTTCACACGAGTGACAATTTAATGCAAAAAGAACTTTTTCCTCGATATCAATGCTATTCGATACTCGGCAGCGTCTACATAAGAAGATAATAGATAATTTAGATAACAAGAAAAAGCCATTCCACTGTGCCGCTACCAAATAAATTGTGAATATTACTCACATTCACTGCGCCTCCATGTAGGAAGATTCCAGCCTTTACACAACACAGTCGGTAGCTATAATAAGAGGGTTGCCAGCCTATTATTTATTATAAAAGCCTGTTTCATATATAGTAATCTATAAACAATAAAAAAAAACATCAATGATTGCGCTTGTTTGATAAAGTTGAACTTTGTATATATTTTTTTCTTTTTGAAACATATCTTTTCTCATTTTCATCTGTAATAGCTAAACACAATAGCTTTATTGAAACCCTTAAAACCTACATTAAATACCATACCTGTAAATCAATATCAAAATCTGTTCATCGGTTTTCAGATGTATAACAGACATACCTACTTAAGAACAAACTCTGGCTATTAAAATATCTTTAAATATAAAATATCTTAGTTAAAATTAAAATGGGCAGCACTCATTCTTACAGAAGTGTCTCTATGTGTCTGCTATAGGCGTTGCCAATATTCGCTAGCTCGATATTAAAGTACCCCATTTGGCAACTAATGCAGACGCTTCTTTAAAATATAGGGAAACATGAAACTGAATATAAAGTTCGCCTTTTTTGTCAACACAACTCTATCTGTTATGACTTCAGAATTGGCAACGGAATAAAATTTTCTATTACGCAAAATATTTTGTTTACATAAAAAGGGTTGTTCAAGTTCCGAATTGAATTTTAAGAGAAGGCTCTCCCTTTCACGAAAAGAAATGTACTTTTTTGTTACGGATCGAAGTGTTTTACTACTTTTGTTTGGATGTGTCAAAGTTTCGAAGGCTTTTAGTTTTATTGACCATCTTAGTTCAAACTGTTTGTCGTTTTAGATATTTGGAAGGTTCCACTTATGAAAATATTTTATACGATAATCTTATTACTGTTTACAATTTATATTACACTCATTTCTTTTTTTTTCGGTGAAGGAAAACATCGTAAGGTAACCTGCATATGCCGAAGAAGAAATTCTGAGGCGTATGTGAAGTCCACCAAATCGGCTTGGGGCACCGTTGGTGGTCAGGGGTTTGGCACAAAAGATCCTGAAGGGTCGAAGTGTCGCCAGGTCTTCCTGGCCCCCTAAGAATATAAGATAAGATACACTCATTTCGCCATAATCTAATCTGTGACCACAATGGTCTTCTTTATATTAAGGTACAATCGTTTGATACTTCTTATTACTTTACAAATTCTTCGTCTAAGAAGTAAAACGTATGAGATCTACCAAACTCTCGCTTGGTGTAGCATCGTGAGAGGCATATTTAATTTTTTCCCTCAATTCATTCGGCCGACATGTTTGGTGGATGGATGAGCCACGGCGACATTTTGTGACATTAAGCTCCATTGGTTTTGAATGTGTCGTACCCCGAACCAACCCGCTCTTTTAAATAGATAAGCAAATGAATTGGAAGACTTTTGTGTTACATACTCGCAACGGTATTTAAATATTTTTAGGTATGAAGAGAACGTATTTTGGACACATTTACATTATTGTGTATAAAAACGTTGCGGTTAAATGATTTTTAATAGCTTTGAATCTTCATTTAAGCATTCATTCAATATTAATATTAAATTACATTTAGTTGATCGGTTTTGAGAATAGTTTGTAATGTTTCAAGTATTAAACTTTCTTTGAACATGTTTATTAGGTAGGATAAAGGGAGATTTTGATCAAATCAAATATTTTCTTTTGCGAATGGCGCTAATAACTTCCAGCCTTTAAGAAAGTGAACAAACGAAAGCATTAGGTATTCCAAATGTCTGAAACTCCTACCCTTAGTAAAGGAAAGTGCTATCTATTATACTAAATGTATGAAAAATACGACGTTCTTTTACAAAGGGTACGAACTAACATCATTTAAATGGATTCCACGTTACTAATTAAACGCGTCTTAAGGTTCGCTCCCTACCTAAAAGGATTGTAAAATATTTTGGCAATTAAGCCCCCGGTTTTATTAAAGAAGTCCGTGGAGTGAAAAATTAATTAAAATTTAAGCCTTTCAGTGTTCCCTACGCGGCAGTGGCAGAATAAAAGGACCGTTGCACACATTTCAGTGAGCAACTAAAGATCAACCTTGTTAGATAATTTGGATGGTTTTATGCGGTATGCAGACGAATGGAACAAAATTTCACCTTTTGTTTAGGTGTATTACACGTGCGGATATTACATTAATTAAATTCGTGAGCTTAGCATTGTGATTTCTCTGGTTGCGAATTTTCGATTCAGTTTGCAATAGAATTGGATTTCAACTTTATCCAAAAGGGGTGTGCTTGGAGTGTATTCATTATAAACTGAATAAGTTATATTCTCAGCCAGAAAACATTTTTGAATATGAATTATCAAGGTTTGCAATTCTAACGTTGCAGAAAGTAAAAACTATTATAATATATACTTAGTGGTTTTTAGATTGAAACTTTGTAAGCAAACGTAAGTCTTTGTTTTTCAGGCGAAACAATCTTCTCGTAAAATTATCTACATGTCTCTTTAAATATTTTGTTATGACTACGACCGATGTCACTTTGCCGTTATTCTATGTTGAAATCATTTAACCCACCATTTCTTCTGCTCATTCTCAAGTATCCTTAATTCAACTTCAATTTTTGTTAACCATAACACTGATCGCGATGTCGTATCTTTCTTCGATACTGAGTAATAAACCTGACGGTAACATCTCATTGTATCATGACTGAGACAAACCACTATCGTGTTAACCTTTAAAGCCGAGGTTTTATTTACTGGCGCCATCTCGTCGAACACGACCCGTTTATCAAGAGAACAATAATTGCATTCAAAATCAAAGATGGATACTCGATAAGGCGTGGGTATTTTCACTAATTAAGGCCCGACATGCACCGAACAACAATTAAGAGGACCGATGGTTGATAAGCTCGATTCAGCTTGATAGTCTGCCCTTAAGATAGCGCTTAGTTAAGCTGTGTGCTTCACACCTTGTTAAGAAGAAATACACATTTTCTGATATTTTGCTGATATCTAATCTTTGTTGACAGTTGCAGTATGGATTACCATCCAGTTTTGGAAAATTGGTTTAACATATAGCCCAAAAGTGACTGTATCTACAGTTATGAAAGATGATAGGCTTCTTATTGATTGATAAGTAGATTATTTTCGTTTTCCTACACGGTGCCTATTCTTCCTTAGCCCTGCTCCACTAAGATCTTTTTGTAGTCCTGATAAATTTTCTCCATTCTGTTATGTTTGCCTACGTATTTAGTTACTGCCTGTCTGTAGTCATTGGCAACTCCGGTCGTTATTTTCTATGTCATATTTTAACTCTCTTTTAAATGCTTTGAATAGTTGGTTCTTTGCTACTTAGTATAAAAATAACGTTAGTCATAAGGTTAATATAATAAACATATCACATTAAATTACTAGACTATTTTATAACCTAAGATTTTTGGGTTTTATATACGTGTCAGTTAATACAGTTTCTAGTTTTATATCATATCGTGTCTCATAAAAACTGTACAAACTTATGTGGGAACTGAACTTTTAAATGCTGTGTGACACATTTCAATAAACTTGAACCTAATTACTTTTAACCTTCTTTAAACAAAGGGATCCGCATAAACAATTCTCTTGTTACTTCTATTCCTAAAAATATCTAAAATTTTGATTTGACGCATCATTGCGATTTTACGTCACCTTTTGTAGTTATCGTCATCGTCAATTTAATTTCTACATTTATACCTACTATTGACATTTCTAAAAATGCATATTAGTTAGATAATATATGACCGTCTTAAGTTATTTTCTCTTATTCTATTATTTTTGGTTCAAATCCACAGTGAAATTCACATTAAATGAAAAACGAATGAAATTCCCATTTTTACCGAAAATAGATGCAACCCTGCTTACCTACTTTCTTTCTACAAGAGTACGGGTACGTGTTAAACTAAGACAAAAGATTACAATATCATCCCCTTCATATGAAGGAATATATATGTCATGACGTGGGTACAAACACGAACTATGTTAGGTACTCAATTAAATCGCAGCGCCGGTAATAAAAGCTCTCTCGAGCGCTCCGCCGTTGATGTACCGCTAACTTGTGCGGCTATTGCAACTATGAACTTGAGGCATCCTATGAATGTCATTGGGAAAATTTTTAACTTTTCCCTAATATAATATAAATATTTCCATAATATCAATCTTAGGTAAAACCATAACTAATTACAGAAAAGGTTTTGATTATTACTTCTTTACTCCAGAAATTATTTTGCTGGTAGTGTCCCTCTAAAGTACATGTATGTTTTGTTTTTCAGACACAAAACCTTTCTTTTCATTTAGATAAAGATAAATAAATAATCCATTTATTTGTTTGCTACTTCTATTGGAATGAAAGTATTATTTGACATGTATTGGTAATTCAGTTGGGTGGCAGCCTTTGGGTGTATTAGTGTAAAGTCAACAAAAAGTCACAGTACAGGCAAATATGATTATTAATATCATAGGAACACGTGTCAAATTGACTAATAATTTTGTTTATGCAGATCATATCATATGTTAAAATGACACTTGCAGTCATCATCTATTTGTACATGATTAAACACACGTATGCAAAGCGATTTAGCTATAGTTATATACCGCAATAATACATAGGATAATTATTATCCCTTAAATTTAAATAGCACAATTTTGGCAAATTGTACAGGCAGGTAAAAGGTAGGAAAGATTTTTAGGGTTAAAGTGTAAGTAGTAGTTATAAATGTTTCCTTAGTAGTGTGCAAACAATACGAATAAGCGGTTTAACGTAACAAAACTTAGGTATCCGTTTAGTTCAGCTATTACAATGCTATAAGGATATATTAGTATAAACTAAATACAACATTTGTAAGCATCCAGAATTTCAAGCGCTAACTCCACAATATCTGCATCCGCTTCATTTACATTTAAGCGGAGATGGGTTAGGTATTAGTGACGTCATCGTGTGTGTAGAAACGTACGCGAATAGCGCTTGCGGTGCAAACGGGAGCTTAAATCTATGTAGAGAGGCGTAATCATATGCGATAAGTTTGTAGTGCAGCTTTATAAAGCGTTTTCACAGAGCTGCGAGGTTGTTCAGATAATCAAAGGGAGATTTATATTAGAATAGTTCGGGATATATACATTAGTAATGGGTTTGATTAAATTGGTAAAGACACCTTGTATTCATGTACATCAACATCCAATAATTAAATCACGCCTTTGGCCAGGCTTCGAAGTTATGATTCAGAGTCTCGATCAATTAATCCGCAACTTATTGTCTATTCTGTTTCATATATTATGCCTTTTATCGATGCAAAAACAGCGTCTACTACGAAAGATCGCGGTGGACAGCAGTAGTTCTTGGCAAACGTTTGATAAATTTAACTCACATATCGAGGGTCAGTATAATAGGGGAACTACTAAAAAAAAGTGTGGTGTAAGTCGCCTTCGCTTTGCCAGTTCAGTTCAGCAGTTCAATAAGACATAATCTGAAACATCTATTACCATCCATATATTAAGAAATCTACACTCATGTTTATGAGAGTCAAAAACTTATAAGTTAATTGTCTTAGAACAGTGTTTTTTGAGTTGTTGCTCTATTATATTGAACCATCGAAGTGATGCAGCTGCTCATCATTTGGATTTAACCTTTAATCATCTACACGATATGAACAGGAAGAACGGTACTATTCTGTTCCTGATACCACAAACGTCGACTTTGTACAAAATGGATCCTGGTCTAATAGTACATTCGCGGAAAGGGAATATTTAGGAGTTTCAAGGAATTTCATGTATTCCGTATAATATTTGAATAAGACACTTCAAACAACATGTGCCATTCGTGTCTTTCGTTATCGATCGTACAATTATCTCTTGATTATATAACATGGTCAATTTAAGATGACGTGACGACCGACCTGCTAATCTTAGATAGAATCCTATCTGGGGCTTTGGCAAATGCTATTCTAAGGCTTTAGGATCATTGTTATTGTTTTGACATTGGTGGAAGCATTTAAAAGATTGATAAACCAAACCTATCTGCCTCTTGGATAGCTCACCTTTATTCTGCTTTGAATACAGTTGCTAAAAGCGCTATTGCGTAAGCTGCTTAGTGCTCGAGCATTTTAGAAATTCGAGTTTGGAACGCCCCAGAAGTCCAGGACAAAAGAATAACGCAGGTCGTTTACGATTAGGCACGAGCTTAACCCTTTTAAGTTCATTCCTCTTAAACAACGGTTGATGTTCAACGAAAAACTCTGAAAGTAAACGGGCTATTTAACCCTTGCGGTAATCGTAACGTAAACAATGGCGGAGAGAAATAATGTCGAATTCTGTTCGACAAATTAGGCAGCTTTTTAGGCGAAGTTTAAAATAACAGAAAGATGTTTCTTCTGAATTTGCACTCTGAATTTAGTGAAAGAATATATATATTTACTCATTATTAGCATAACAGCTGCTAAAATCACTTCTAGCTCTACAAGTCTCGGATCGTAGAGACTTAGTTATTGAACTAAATTAGTAAATATTTTTTTTATTATCTATACATATATTTAAATTAAACTATAAATATCTATTAATATTAAACTTGAAGAGTACGTAATACGAGTAGAATGACTGTTTGAATTTATTTTTGGAATTTTGTCCGTTTATTGTATTTGTGTACGTACAAAGCCGTAAGTACGTAAACTGACCCAGTTTGGATGGAGCTTCCAGAAAAGACTTTGTTTAACTTAAAATTGCATTTAGTCTTTATTTCATACCATTTCATTCCTTCATTTGAATAGGGCCTTTTCTATTACACAGGGCTTTCCTTATCTCAATCATTTCTGGTTATATTAGAGGACGAAGATCCATCCGGAAACAGTATATAAACTAAAAACTTTCTTTGATTTTATTTTTATTATTTTGGATACTCTTTGAAATTGAAAATCGATATATAAATCCTACAGGGTTATTAAAAAATATTAGAAGCTATTTTTCGGAATATTCTCCCACCTTTATCGGCTGAGATATGAGGGTCTAAAGCCGTTTTTCAGATATTAATTTCTAACAATCGTAAAAGTAACTTTCATGGTGGTCCTTAAAAGTTATTGCTATTTGCAGGAAAGTACGTCTTTTTTCGGGTTTATCTAGTGTTCCTTTTGTCTATAAAGATTAAATCGTAATAAAGTACATATTTAATAATCATAATCTACATTTAATTTTAATCGGTTTTATATATATATTTAGACTCAAATAGTATATAGTTTATTTGGAACACTAAAAGGAAAATATTAAGTTTTTTAAAAGTAATTGGCCTTTAATACCACATTCTTTATTAAACACTAGCTGTTGCCCGCGACTTCGTCCGCGTGGACAACTTAACAATACACATTCTTATGTGTTACGTGTTACTAAATCCTAAAAGAAATCGATTAATCTGGGTATGCATTAAAAATATTAATATACATAAAAAAACATACTATCCAATTGAGAACCTCCTTTTTTGAAGTCGGGTAAAAATTAGCGTTCCGGCGGCGGTTTCGTCCGTTGGACCACAGTTTTTTAGATTTCCGTAGCCAAATGGCAAAAAACGGAACCCTTATGGATTCGTCATGTCTGTCTGTCTGTCTGTCTGTCTGTCCGTCCGTATGTCACAGCCACTTTATTCCGAAACTATAAGAACTTTCTATTGGAACTTGGTAAGTGGATGTATTCTGTGAACCGCATTAAGATTTTCACACAAAAATAGAAAAAAAAACCTTAAATTTTGGGGGTTCCCCATATTTAGAACTCAAACTCAAAAAATTTTTTCATCAAACCCATACGTGTGGATAGGTCTTCAAAAATGATATTGAGGTTTCTAATATAATTTTTTTCTAAACTGAATAGTTTGCGCGAGAGACACTTCCAAAGTGGTAAAATGTGTCCCCCCCCCCCCCCCCCTTGTAAGAGAATGATAAAACTAAAAAAAAATATATGATGTACATTGCCATGCAAACTTCCACCGAAAATTGGTTGGAAAGAGATCTAGAAAGTAGTTTTTTTTAATACGTCATAAATCGTAAACCACAATACTATTATTAAAACATCGATCAAAGTTACAACGAACTACAATAACTTTTATATTATGTTACTTGCTGCTACGGAACCCTTCATGGGCGAGTCCGACTCGCACTTGGCCGCTTTTTTTAAAATAAAGTTGACATTTACATTTATCATGAATTAAAAGATTATCATATAATCAATAAAAAAAAATTATATTTTAATATTGTGCAAATTAGGTGATATTTCCTTCCCCCCCCCCTCCAATTTGTCCTTTCCATACCCTTTCTTTCTTTCCTTCTCCATCCCCTTCCCACAACGTTGAATACCCTTTCCCCCACCCCTTCCTACACCCTTTATTTACCACTGCCCCCTCATCTTTCCTCTCTTACCCTAATCCCTCTATTCTTTTCCATCCGACTTCCTTCCCCTCTATTCCCTTCCTATGTTGCATATCCAATTAACTGTACAACAAAATGTCTGTCAAACTGCTGGACATGCCTTCCCCAATGAATGCCACAACGCCCTACAGATCCAGCCGCTTCCGGTCACCATCTTCAGGTCGTCCATACACCTGGCGGCAGGGCGTCCCACTCTAGAACCCGTCTGCCCCAACGGCCGTTCGGTACTACGACAGATGTGACCTGCCATTTCAACTTACTAATTCTTTCGGCTATGTCGGTCACCTTCGTTATTCATCGGATCTCCTCATTACGAATCATATCCCTCATAGAGACCCCGAGCATTGCGCTTTCTATAGCTCGCAGAGCCACTTGAATCTTGTGGATCAGGCCCACCATCAGTGTCCACGTCTCCGCGCTGTAATCATGACAGGCAGGATGCACTGATTAAAGATTTTTGTCTTTAAACATTGTGGAATAGGTGACGTAAAGACTTGACGCAGTTTTCCGAATACTGCCCACCCTAACTGGATTCTTCTGTCAGCTTTTGAAATTGATCCTACCCAACTATATTGTCTGTCGTCGGCAGACGTACTCCTGAACAGCTTCGATATTGACATTGTCGACGATCACCGGTCTAATACAGGGCCACTAATTATCGAATAGCGAACTTTTTGTATCGAGACTTGTGGAAATACCTGAAATACATCAGCTAAAATAAATCTATAAATGAGCTTTAAAACATCTCTGTCACTTTCTGTCAAGTTCTTGCAACGACCAGTAATGTTGAACTACACTTTCATACAAATGATATGAAATGAGAGGTCAACTTGTATTTCAGCATCCTGACATTTTATTGAGATATGACTTATACCAGTATGAGGCCCGAACTCAAAGCTATTAAACAGTGAAAACGCCGTCAAGTTCTGGTCAGCAGTTTCCAAGATTAGCCCGTACATACATACATACATACATACATACAGACAGATAAGAAATTTTTTAATTATATTTTTGGACTCTACTGGTCTTCAGTAACATCCGGGCAGTGAAATTTTTTTTTTAACTTCAATGTACAGATTCGCTTTTCTTTTGTTTTTTCTTTTTTTTTTGTTTACATTTTGTTATCAAAATGGATGTCACCTACTTTTCATAGCAAATTATGTGTGTGGCATTTTCTGATTCATCTCTTGTAATTCGCACCATCTATGCTCTGTTCATGATTAATAACACTAATAAATAACAGTTTTCAGCATCCTAATAGACGGTCAAAACAGATCACTCTCAAAGCGATGCCTAAGCGATTGTCAGCGCAAAAAATCATTTCTTCGCAAACAATGATTCGAAGCGTACAAAACACTACTAACAATAACACCTATTTCAATTCGAGTCAAGAAATTATTTTAACTTTTTCTCCTCACGCGCTCAGCAACGATTGCGTGAGATTGTATAATACAAGTTTGACGGTGTCTTTTTATTTTTATTTCTGTAGTAACAAGTCGACAACGAGCCGAATCGAGACAATAAAGCATCTTTCAAGGCTGATGAGACGAGAGTAATGATTATTGCTTACGGTTGTTGATCCGACCGCTTCTGGTCAGAGTTTCATATGTAATTTAGTGAGTACATTGGGTTTTCAATACGTGGATAAGGTTGTAGTGTGAATAGGAGTTTAAGCGAGATTATAATTCGGATTTCTAACAGGGCCTCCGATCTAGCTAACCGTGCTAGATCGGATATACTAGGCTTAGAATAGGCCCACCCCCAATCTTCCAGTGGGTGTCGTCAACGGGTCTAAGGTATTACACCACAGAAGGATAGTACAGTGTTCTCCTGTGTATATTAAGATCATTAATGCGATCACCAATCCGCCTGCCAAGCGCGATGCTTATGGCAAATCCCCCAATGAAAAGACCACCAAAAGAGACATTCTATTGGAGAGACTTGTGTTCAGCAGTGGACGTTTTTCGGATAATTACGAAGTTAAACTTATTATAACTAGCGATTATTTTAATTAAAAATCGCAACCGAGTACTATTTGAAATCGTACGATATTCGCAGGTTTGCGACAATCCTTCATTTCAGTTCTAATAGTTGTGTTTTAAGAATCGTAATGGATTTCTGTCGCTCACGTTGCATTAATTTAATTTGCTATCAGTTTTCTAACTTTTCTCATTTAAGAATATTACATTTATATCACTCCTAACTTTTTTGTCTTGATTTATGTTCTAATGTTCGGTTAACAAATAGAATTGAAGGCCAAGATTTTACGGATCTTCCATCTTCAGTAATAGAAATTAAACAGAATCAAAATTTCTTACTTCATAGTTCACTTTCACTCCTGTTCGTTCGTTTTCAATTTAGGCATTTAATTATATCCAACTCCGCTGCCCTCCTCCTCTCCGCTCGTATTCTAAAGCATCAACCTAACTTTGTACACAACATCCTAACTTCGAATCAGTGAATTACTGTACACAGACTTACGCTTGTTGCCTACATTAAGTAGGTCTCTCTCGTATGTGTATTTATTGCAACGGTAAAGTGCATCGTCGAGATTGGTTATACTAGACTTCAGCAGCAGGGAATACTAAATACTTATTACTACGTAAAGAAACGATGCTCACCTCCCCCGCTGGTTTAACGTCGCCCCCAAAATAGAGCACGTCTAGCAGTAGGTACGTACTACTGGGCTGCCGCCGTTTGGCTCACTCGGCTCAAAAAATTACTACGGCAGCGCCTATCGAATAGCGCTGAAAGATCGACACTAATAAGTAAGTAAGAATCAGAAGCACTTCTGTTGTTGATAAATAAATTTGTTCCTATCTGTAACGATTATGTTCGCGCGCTAGGTACTGTCAGCCCTACAATAATTTTAGCACACACACAAATGCGTACGAACAGGCCGGTGCGCCTGTAGTAGTAGGTAACTAAATCTTTTCGCTTATGTGGAGTGTCGGGGGTGGGCCAGCAGTAAGATCCTTTAGTAATCAGTAACTAAAAGATGTTGTTCATTCCATACACTCTTGTCATTGCCAGTTTTGAGTGATGCAAAGAATGCCCTAAATTACCGATTCGAGTTTCTGAGATTCTGAGTTACCGATTCGAATGGATCATTCTCGAAATTCACGTTATATATGGTTTCCGGTTATAAGAAACTTTTTGGGGTTCTATAAGCCAGAAGAATCGAATTCATAACATAGACATAAACCACTACGTCAAAAAGACAGTCAGATTATTGGAACACACTAAGATGGCGAGAACTACACGTGGCTTTAAAATGCCGTAGCAGTTCAAGTAGGGTTGTTTAGGTAAATATTTTGTACCTTATTCTAGCAGAAGATAAGTATGGGATTATTAAAAGGCACATTATTGCGTGCATAGTGCACTACCATAAAACATACGGTTATTTTGTATGACCAAGTTTAGAACCTACCGTAACCCGACATAGGTAGTAAAAGTTTTAATGTTACGACTCCCATGCAAGTTCAACCCGACTACCTGCGTATACGCTTTCATATTAGTATCGGGACAAAGTAATGGAGGCTTGGATGTTACGCTTATTACTTTAATCGTCATCAACACGTGTACTGTCAGCAAAAACAGTGAATAATACTATCTTAAATATTTTATTTTTATTTTATTTGGAAAACCAACAGCTTACAAACATTTGCAGTATTACAATAGGGATATGATAACATTTAGTATAGCTAATAACAGGTTTTCACGTAAGATAATTAAATTAAGAACGGACATGTTTCAGAAGAAAAGGAAAAAACAGATATGAAATAACAATAAAAAAATTAAGTGTTTGGGATGTTGTGTGTGTGTGTGTGAGTGTGCATGAAGTGTGGAGTTGTATGTGTGAGTGTGTGAGTGTGTGTGTGTGTGTGTGTGTGTGGTTAGGGGTAGTGAATGCATACGTTCTATATAGATAGGAGCGAGTGTTAAATGTGAGCATGGGTACGAGGGTATGGCTCAATAGTTGTTCTCAATAAGCTGCCTGGTAACTCTTAGCTTAAAGTTCGTTATATATTTAATAACACCAAAAAACTTATACTAGAATTAGTAATAAAAAATCAAAAGTAAAAAACAATTATTAGGCTCCCCACCTGTGGGAGCATCCCCAGGCTGCTGGCAACATTACCTCGGTGTATAGTGAGGCTGATCCTCTGGGCGAGGTAATGTAGTATCCAATACCAAGGACCTTCCCAAATTCCAGGGCATAAGCCATCCCGTTGGGCCATCGTCGCGAGCCAATACTATCTTTAATTGAATTTCAGTCTTGTAATTTACCTATGGATACTTAATTAAGGACTACCCTGCGGGGGGCTTTTGACTCTTAATAAGGTGACAAGAATTAATCGAATCGATTTCGGAATTGTGAGACTGCTATATATGAATAAAATATCAATAAAAAAACTTACCTGTAATGAAAAATGTCTTATGTCCTACGCACCTGGGTAATATAAAAAGTACTATGATGACAAATCATTTATTCACGCAATCAATAATGTTTTAAACGGGTTTATTAATTAGATGTCTAAATTATTTTAAAAAATTCGGACATGTCAAGTCGCATAATACCTAATCGCCAATAAGTACTGCACTATAACATATAACTATAGGGTTAAAACTTTTATTAAATCTGAATAGCTGAATTACTCGTAATTTAACGGCAACCGACTTAACCTAAGTTAACATTTTGTTTCTGACGGTACACTGGGCAACGTCCCCGTCAAACGTTACAGATGATTGCATTACATAAGTCATCATCATCATCATCATATTTTGTGAATACCTTGTCGTAAGGAGGTAAACCTCGTTCATTTTTAGGGTTCAATACGAAACAAATGATATTTGAAAACTATTTGATCGTTGTACTTTATCGGTTTATAAAATTAAAGCTTCTATTTATAATATATTTGATAAATAACTTAAAAATTACTTTATATTATTAATTATTTGTATATGTTATTCTTTTCCTTACTTTTATTGTTTTAATACGTTTTGTTCTTTTGTGTATGCAATAAATTGTTAAATAAATAAATATCTAAACATATTACGTGCCATTTTAAGTTTAACAGACCAGGTTCACGTGATATAGTCTGATAAGCGTTAAGCATCTAAGTATAATAGACGCCAAAAGATAATCAGAATAAGTCACTTGACCCGTTAGGGAGTACGAAATGGCTTTTTATTTCGACGGATAATATCCGGAAAGCTGACGGAGTAGGCAACAATAGAACTACACAAGTATATTCCCAGACAACTTTAGACAAAATGTTCTAAATACGGAACTCTCAGAATTACGATGAACCATTGACCAGCTTTATCAAGTTAGAGCCAAGTTATGATTGATGTTTCGGCGACGACGGCCTAATATTATGAAAATTAGAACTTTAGTTGAGCACGGTTGTAAATGACCTTAATAGCGACATTTCTCTTTCGGTCTTTTACTACTAAACTCTAGACACTAATTAACTTTAGTCCTACAATGTTAATGTCTTTACTTTATGAACACTTTGAGTCCAATACAAATATATACGTGAAAATCTGAACATAATGTTTTAGTAGAGTGACAGTGTTTTGCTATGAAGTTTAGTTTTTACATATATACATAATGCTCACGCGTTGGTCCTAGAGGGGTAGGCAGATAGTTATGAGCATTTTATAAGTACCAATTTGTTCTTCTTTTAATTAATACATATTTTTGTTAACATAATATACATACTTTTGCCCTTGAATTTTATTATCATCTTCAAGTTCAATTCAGTGGTCTTGTGGGAGCCCTTTGTCTAGCAGTAGTGAGTATGCTGACGATGCTGATGATTTTCAGTTAGTCTACTTTTACTGCTCGACCTAGGTCGTAATTAATACAAACCTTCACACTTAGTCTTCTGCCTTAGTCTATAAGTTTCAAAATATCTGGTCATTTACCTAGTTCGTAATTTTCGCCAATTGGTCACTGTTCTTATTCGTCACTTTCGCTAGTTCGTCACTTTCATTCATTCGTCAATTTCCTTATCAGTTATTTTCGTTATTAGTCAATTTTTTTATTCGTCACATTCAGTTTTACTGTATTCTTCCTCATTATTACTTATTCACAATTTTCTTTCTTTCGATCTTTACTTTGTAAATTCAATTTAGGTAACCAGCCTTTATGGTACCTCACTATTATTTCGTTGCATGTAATCTGAAAAGCCGCGGACGGCGCCTGCAGCGCGACTATGTTTATATTAAAATTGATGCATACCGAGAAACCGACCAACGCTGCAGTCCGATGATTGCCTCCGACTTGCAACCTTTACTTTCTCGAGGCGCAGATTCCAACTTTTTTGCATTTTATAACGTACAATTTAGCTGCCTAATGGCGCGATCGGTACAAGACCTGAGATCCAGTGTGGTTAAGCCTTAATATAATAAATTCATCGAAGGCCTTATTAGCTTAGTCTTTTCTGATTCTTTACGCAGCTCTTTTTAAATTCAACAAACATATTGCTGAATACGAAAATGCTCACATAATGGTTATAAAGTTACCTCGGGAGATACTTAAGTGTTTTTATTTACAACATTCATTTTATTTAATTTAAACGTCTATTGCTGAAACTAAATGACTGACTCAATTAAAAGAAGGAAACGTAAGGAAATGATACAATAACATGTTAAAATAAATACAACTGAAGTTGAAAAGTTTTCAAGTAAATAAATCGATCTGCATTACAAAAATCAATATTAGGATACTGGTCTAGTCAGAAGGTTAAGATGCTATCCTTATTGTTCAGAGGTTTTGATTTTGATTGTCAATGTGAATAGAAAACTTTGTATAACTTAAACACATAGTCCTGTTCTATTAGTTTTGGAACTAGTTAAACTGCCAAAGTACAGAAATATAAACTATATATTTATTTATTTTAGGAAAACTAACAGCTATTTAAATCTAAGTAAATTACATATATAGTGCCAAAAAGCCAATTACAAGTTTCCACTTCTAGAGGTAAATTAAATAACAATTAACATTCATAATTAACTAACCAAATATACTAAAAATAATACATACGTACACCATACAAGCAACATAACCTAACGGAAAGCAACATTAATAAAAAAAAACTTTTTTTTATTTATCTACTAACTATTTTAACTATTGTATTTTGCAATGTCTATTGTGTACCTACACTTATTTACAGTTGGCAAAAAGTGTCTCAGTATTCAAAACATTTCTTTCCTTGTACATTTCTACATTGCATCATTCATGTCAACTCGAGTGTCGTATCTATAGAATGATTTATTACCATCGACCTTATTTTTTCTGACTTAACGAATCGATCAGTGACCGGAACTGCAAAAAAGTCTTTATTCACAACTTCAAGCATTCAACACAATGCAACCGCATTGAACACTTGAAACTAGTGTGTCAAACTGTTTTTTTTATTGCATTTCGACAACACTAGTTCTACTAATTCAGTAAAAATATCATTCGGTTTTATCTTGTTATAATTCTTCCATGCCGTATTGGCATTTCCACATTTTAACGATTTCATTCTGATCTCTGTTGTAAAAATGTCACAAGACAGTATGAGATCAATCATCCAGGAGAACACTCTGTAGTGATTCAACGTGAAAAATAATATCAGAAGGCTGACCCACTTCGGAAGATTTGCATTCAAGCGGAATCGTCGAGTAATTTATCATTTTTCACGTGGAGGCAAAAAGTGCTCTGAAAATATCTAAGTATGTTGCTTAAGTTACTTTCGTAACGTGACGTGATGATGTGAAATGCCTCTAAATAATAATTCATACAGTAGATAAAAGTAAAATCATTACTCATCACAGATCTCCTAGCAGTTATAGCTAACAATATTTTACATATATATCTATGCCTTTGTAGTTAAGAATGAAAAACTGAGAGTTGCGTTAAAAAAATAAGTGGCATGTACCTACGAGTAGATGGCAATAGTAGATGGTACCAAAAAAAAAACTACTTCAGAAATATTATCATATGCCACAAGCACAACTCCTACTCGCGGTGCATACTCCTAATATACGAAGCTTTGTATGTATGCGTGTGTGAGATCTAGTACGTTTGTCTAAGGAAGCCGTAATGGGTAGCACTCTAAAAGTGAATGTCGACAGGTGATGATCAATATGATGAGGATAAGTAACCCGAAATTCGAGCTTAACAGCAAACTCACTGTCTTATTCTCATTTCAATAGTATTATTAATTATGATTCTGAAATCAATATTTGGGTCAATCAACGTTTCTATTTGTATTCTTGTGTCAAAAAGGCTAATACAGAAACACCGTGTAGTCGAAATGTACTATTAATTTTTTTCTTAAAAAAACAGTCAATTAATATAAAATCATAAACATGGAGTATACATGGAAAATATTACTTTTTTCTCCTTAATAATTGTTTACAAAATTTACCATTAAGTCTGATATTATAGTGATATTTATTATTCCTTTCATCTGGAATTAATAAACTGATATTATGAAATTTCAGTCATTATTATTAAATTTTCTTGAAAATTGATAATTTTTCACATGCAGTAGCGGTAGGTATATGGATTGTGGGTAAATTTATAATTTAGTTTATTCACCCGTTTATAAAAAAAAACATATTGTCATAGGAAAAAGCCGTAGAAGTCTCAAAGAATGCAATAAAACTTGTAGCATGCCAATTTTATAGAAATCAATAACTCGATTTCTATAAACAGATAAAGACTTGTTAAATGGCTCCACGAGTGTTTATAATATATATCTTGCGTGATATAACATGTAGTTGAATGCCAATAGTAAAAAAAATGTGTGGAAAATTAAAAATTAAATTATGAATGGAAATTTATCTACTACGATTCACTATAAAAGTTTAAAATTGACTTAAACATTTCAAATTCTTATTAAATATTTCAAATGTTTTACCTCTTATTATGTAAATTGCCTTCAAATAATTTGACTTTGGGTTGAATTCCATTCGTCACTGAATCGAATTTTGCTGTCAAATCATTATTTTCGATTTACATAATTGTAAGTTGGATATTTTTATAGTATCATGCACAAAGGTTAAAGACGATCGACTGTTCATTATTAAAGTTTCGTTTTATTACCGATAAAAATTTGTATCTTTAATATTCAGAATAACAATTGTGTGAATTAAGAAATAAATTGACTTATTTTCATTTTTCTGTTGTAACTTAACCATAACTCCCAACTTTATTTCTGCTTTAAAAGTTACTTAAGGCTTAATCCATACAATTCAGTATTTATGACGTCCAAAGAAGACAATAAATTAAAATTTAACAATGCTCGGTATTCAGGCTGAGCTTGGCTTCGGCAATAAATAATTCATAAATATGTTTTTATTAATTAATAATGAAGTTACAGGCTGCCCGAAATTATTATTGGGCATCGATATCATATGCGGAGTACAACTCAATTCTTACAATTCATATTTCTTATTTTTAGTCTGGCCATTGTTTAGTTGACTTCACATTCCATTCTTGATACATCGAAGAAGGACATAAGAATTTAATAATTGGAGTATTTGTCCTGCGGTTATGAGAAAAACGAAATGTTTTCGAAGGATTTTGTTCCTCCGGGGCTGGATTATAAATAATATGTAACCCATCGTTACTAATTCTAGATGGTTTTGTTAATATACCTACATCGTGGCATTGTTTTATTACATTTACTATGTTAGTGGCTCTTTGTCAATCATCTGTGATCATTTCATATTAATTAAGCCTGATTCTTGCCAACTTTTTCTTCTATTTATCTTCGTCATAATACCCATGTGTCTCCTCGTGGAACCTACTGTAGTAAACCTTTGAAGTCTTTAGTTTTATATATAACTGTATGTAGCCTGCTGCTTTGCTTCGAAATAAGTTTTGTTTTCTACGGGAGTCACATTTTTCCGAGCCAGCCAGCCTAAAATAGCCTAAAGACAGCCTAACACTTTTTCGAACTACCAAGCTATCTAAAAGTACAAAAGTGGTATTGGAGGATAAAAGTAGTAGTAACAAACTGAAAAACAAATCATCTAAGTAGATACCTAGTAGTAATATTTGTGTTCTGATACCTTGCCAGCTACGTAGGACGTATCTAATGTTGATTAGGTGTTTTTGTATTCTTTTCGGAAACTTCGTAAAATAGTTATAAGAATCATTCGTATTAAAACTACAATGCCCTTTCATAGAAAACAATAAAACATTCTGAAGAAGCACTGGCGCCCAAGGCTCGACGGGCGAGATTAGCGAGAGCAAAATTTATGCACCAATAAATTTGTTTAAAGATACTTAATTCAAGACGCGAAATGGCATCTTTATCGCTTATTGGACGTACTTTATATTAAAATTAATAGACACTTTGTTGCTGTAGGTATCCATTTGAATTTTTACTACTATCCGTTATACATGTAGGTCTACCATTTGGATGCCAACAACCAGAAATGCTATGTCAATAGAGTTATACATGATCTTATCTTTACTTTGATAGATTCCGGTTTTATATTTATATGTTGATAGGCAATTTACTCGTAATTGGGATTTAGTTCGAGTTGTTTTTGATTAAAACTATTTGTAATCAAAAGGGGTTTATTTATTAATACTATGTATTAAGTTTTATGCTACCACTGATTTGCGTTTTTTCTTATATTTATTAATTGATATTGTCTTACGAAAAACGTATCTCCTGTCATTGTATCACATCGACCTTTAAAAATTTGACTGCTGGACCAGCCTCTCTAAATAGAAGCAAAAAATTGCGAGTTAGGTTAGAGCTACAACCACAGATGTGGACGTGAATACATCTCGCTCTGATTATTGAATCGACAATATCGGTCTGCAACATCTGTCTCAATAAAAATGGTAACCGAAAACGATCGCTATATCAACTCCCACCCGAGACTCCCACTCCCACCACAGATACTACCGGGAGTGATCCCTCTCAATTAGTTTGAAGGTCATTTCAGATACCTTAGACCTTAGTCTGAGATCCTTTTTAATTTGTAAATTACAAGACGAAATGAAATTTGTAATGAAATTTAATTTATTTTCTGGAATATGGTTTCGGTAAGATGAAAATGTAGCTAATTGGCCAACATATTCTGCCATATTTAGGCGTGAAACATGATTATCCTTTTTTAGTAACGTTCTCACATAGAGACTTGACTCTAAATAGCAAGTTTGAAGACGTATTCACATCTAAAAGATCAATCTATGATGATTGATGACCAGATATAAAAGTTTTGGTATAACGAACAAAATATTTCTAGTGATTTCTTATCGACACTAATTTATCGACACCTAAACAACCTGTTTCCTGAACAAAACGGGTATAAAAAGAAATAGTATGAATTTTTAGTTTTCAATAAGTTTAAGATCAGGGGCTAAAAATACGTAGTTTCCGTATAAAACAGGCGAAATATTTTAGATAACTTTGATAGTCAATAAAATACAGGTTTAAATTCCTACTTAATTTCAATGTTTGCTACGAAAAGTCACTCACTGGCCACTGGTTTTGATTTATTAAGCAGTTATCGATAAATTAATATCGGCAGGAAATCACTAGAAAAGTTTCATTCGTACTACTAAAACTTATGTGTATGTTGATGACCCACTAGCCATTTCCTACTTGCCGATCGATCCGACATAATCAACTTCACGTAATGCTCGGGCCATTTGCTCATTCCTAGAAGCACTATCGGAAATAATCGGAATATGGGTGAAGTCGTACGCGAGAGCTATGGAAAGGAAAAGAGAAACTTAATTGAGACATATTCAGCTCAGTGTGTACGTGTATTTGAAGTGGAACTTCGATCTATTTATACCTACAGTGTCGATATAAATATTTCTTGAATATATCTAGTATAAATTGTATTAAAACACTTTTTAAAAATTGGTCTGTCAAAAACTCTCTCTAAAGGCAATAAAATAGAGATATTACATAGGTATACATACACGTTGTTGTTAATTTTGGTACAATAAAGCGTTTAGATACATGCATACACATGTCTAAATCCATTCAAGGATTTTCTCCTGTGCTATAAATATTGTAGTTTATAAACCTCTGTTGTATGTTTCTCATGTACGTATGTGTGGTAGCTATGAATAAATAACCTATTCTATTCTAAAATAGATTTTTTAACACCCATTTTCATCCTCTAAACTGAACACTATTAATTTAAAAAAATGCTTGGTTTGATGTCAATCTTTTGTTTCTCTATACAATAATACATGCTTAAATGTTTCTATCTTTTAAAGTCATTTCAAGCATAAAACATTTTAATTATTTCACTCCTTTCATTTAACAGGTGTTTTTGTGGAATTAAGTGACAAACGGAAAGACAACCCACCTTACCAGATGGCAAATGGCTTATGTCACCCATTAACCTAAACTATGAAGGCCACAAGTTATTTGTCGCCTTGTAGGACTTAATTTTGAATGCCTTGTGTGCATGTATTTAATTACACAAAGTCACTTAGTATTCAAACCAAAACACGGCATGCATTCAATGCAATTAAAAATTGTGGCAGAAATAGGTTCTCGTAAGAGGGTAGAATCTATCCCTGACGAACCCTGCACTAGAGTTCTACTACTACCAGGTATCACCGTATTAGATACGTATTATTCTTTATGGTCAGAAATAACTTAACAGGTACGTCTTAACATATAAAACCTGTTTACTTCTATTGTTATGAATGTTTTCCATTTTGCTTCACGGGTTTATGTTATAAATTGCTTAACAAGAAGAACTATTTAAAGATAAAACTGTCACAAAAGTCAGCTAACAAGAAGTCTTCTTCAAATTCCAACATTAAGTGTCACACACGGACTCAGTAATCTCGTGCGCAAATCTGTAAACTTTATAATGAACTGGTTACAGGGTAAGGTTACATTCACAGTAGAGTTTTGTTTTTAGAAAACAGTATAGATGACATAAAATCAATTGAAAATAATGCGTTAGAAAATGTTGAAGATGCAGAAATACAGCGTTACACTGTATTAACAAATAAATAAACACGTTCAGGGGAGTGCAGGTCAAATCCTTCGTCTGTCTCTGGCAGATGAGAGAGGGTTGTGCTCCTGCAGTGGAGACAAAAATAACCTGTATGATGATGAAAAACGTTCATTTTAAAATTTGGCTCGTGGTTCGGAATCATAGAACAGTTTTTAATTACTCTTTTATTTAATCTGCTTAGATGGGCAAGGGATTAATTACCACGGCAAAATTGATGAACTACAAAGCATTGTGGGTTAAAAGATTACGAATAGAGATATTTTCTCTGTTATGCTACATTGATACAAATAAGATTGACTTTTTCTCTCCACTATATTTTCATTTATACCTATTTGAAAATATGTGTAGTCTTCTTTACGTTATAACGACCTTTAGGTCAGCCAAGATTCTCGTGACGTGCAGAAAACCGTGCTAAACTACCTATATATATATATACTGTACTTGAGATACAACTAAGTTAAGACGAACCCCAACTCCTGTAGTGCAGTTAGCTTAAGAGTGTATATGCTTTTACGTCAAATAATCTTCCAAATGAACGCGCGAAACCAACTAAGAAATCATGTACATACTTAGTTCTCATGATAATGCATCTAACTGGCAAGTTGTACGAGACAAGATGCTAAAATAACGGTTAGACACTGTCGTATGTTCATATCGTGAGATATGAAGACTTGTGTGTTTTATTATGATGTATCAGATAAAACTTTCGCAGTGTCAGAATTGCTAATTAAATTTCCATTTGAGAAATTTACCTAGTATTATTAATATTAGACAAGCGGTTTTTGAAAGTTGTAACTCAAACGTTAGGATTTCCAAGTGTAGTCAATCGAATTTATGCAGACAATAATTATATTTATATTGGTATCTTGTTTGTCACGTTCTAGATAAAGACCATTCTTATTTTCTTAAATTTATTTATCTATCTACAGTCTTATAATATATTGTAGACCACTCGTATATTTTACTGGCTATTACTGTCGCCTGAGTTAACTAACCCAGAACTTTATTAGTTCGTTATTATAATTTCTTGATCAATAAATTTTACAATAGCTTAAGCAAGACTAAAGACAAACAATGCAACAGCTGATTGCAATATTTCACGTTCTCTCCATAATGTGTGACTCCTGTTCATAACTCCACACCTCCATTGTTTCTTTGTCAAGCTCTCAAATGCTATTTCCATTAATCGCTTGCTTTATGATCATCCGCGACACCAATGTGTCTGTCTTCATCTTTGTTCTGGAATTGCGAAACAGGTGGCTTGTGTCAATTGTTATACAAAACATCATCATTTCTTGAGTTATATCATGATTTCACGAAACTTTAAGAACTAAGAAGAGAGTTGAAGAGATTTATATCTGAATTTAGTTAATAATTTGCAAATGTGACTGTGAAATCTTGTTTTGTAACAATCTAAGTTAAGTAATTGAAACGAACAGACTTAATAAACTCAACCAGTCCAGTTCGGCTACTTAAAGGCCACTACTTAAGCTGAAAATCACCAGACACCTTTTAACACAAAACATCAAAGTACTGAAAACAGCATTGCATCTACAACTAACAAATTAATATACAAAAGTTGAGCCGCTAAGCTAAAAATAGGTGAATCAAAGGGGCTGGAACCAGCAAACGAAGATCATTCTATTTATGTTAATGTCACGGGCGTGAGGAAGCGTTTAAATCCAGTCATTAATTATTGTCACGGCTAAGACAAAATAGATAATATATTCTCTATTTGTTGCCCTCTCCGTAGTCCTAAAGAGCAGGACGAAAGAAATAACAAGGAAATAAGTAGTGTTCAGGAACAGATTGATGATGGAGCAGCGTCGAAAAAACGTGTCCTTAAAATTAAGGATGCTTGAAGGGCATTTGCTTCCCAAATGACTTTTGGGGAATGACGTAACTCTCACACATGTAATAAAGGATGATGGGATATTAAACACCATTTTGTCAAGTTTGTAATTTATGAACCATAGTTTTTATTACGATGAGCTACGGCAACTATTTACAGATTTTATGACGTTGAATGTGTCGTGTTATTGTTTATACTTCCTCTGGTATAAATACAATGATTGATAGTTTACTACCAATTTTGTATCCCGAAGAGACAATTAAAAAGATTCATCAATTTCTCAATATTTCATTCCATATAGCACAAGTCATCAACAATAATTGTAAGAATCAATACGTTGGAGTACAATACGGCTGACGATGCTCTCAAAACCCTCAACATTATATCATACGCTACAAGTGACTGAACAAGTAAATGAGAGGATGTTTTTATTATTAACGAGTGTTTAAAAGAGTAGCTAGGTAACTTCTCTTTATTTTCTCTCGGTTCTTTTCATGACAGGAAATACGCAACCTACTTAAAATAAGGTACAAGGTAAGGTATTCTTTTTTGTCCTGAAATAAATGTAAATCTAATTATATCTTTCTTTAAAATGTAATTAATGGATTTAAAGAGTAATTTTAACTATCTACATTATATTATGACGACCTCCGTGGCGGAACGGGTAGCTCTCGGACTGCCACGCCGGAGGTTGCGGGTTCGAATCCCGCTAGGGGCAAATGTTCGTATGATGAATATGAATGTTTGTACCCAAGTCTTGGATGTTTATATATTTATTTAAGTATGTCTATCCGTTATCTAGTAACCATATCACAGGCTCTGCCTAGTTTGGGACTAGATAATTGGTGTGAATGTCTGAAATATTTATTATTATTATTATTTTTTATATCTTTTGTATTGAAGTAAAGTAATTAATACAAATAATTATTCTTACAAAATCACCAAGTTCCTATTCGTCATTGCAGATTATATTTATTTATTTGAAATACAAATGTGAGCAATTGATTTAAAATTTATGGCTATCTACTCCATTTTTCTTCGCATACTATGAGAAGCAATACAGCTTAAAATGGATTGTAATCATCATAAATGTAATTAAAGTCGGGAGGCGGTCCGTTTCTTTGTGAATTAACGGTAATCAATTAAAACTAATTTATAGCTCCGACTTAATACGAGTGGAGGTCCAAATAAAAATTTCAAACGTCTTGTTATAGTTTTCATGATAAATATGTGTTTTCAAACGAGTTCCATAGACGTTTAATTATTAACATTCAGATTAATAAGTATGAACGTCGGTTTGTGTTATCTTAATGAGAGATTTAATAAATTGAATTTGAATTTCCTCCTTTTATCGACAGTTTTAGAAATTCAATCTAATAAAATTGCTAATACTGTTGGCTTACGTTTTGTGATAGCTAATTTATCGATGCGCCACAATCAAAAGGAGCTTGATAAAAGTAATGACGCAATTATTATGCCGACAACAGTCGATACCGAAAACACATTAGCCGGAGATCATCCAGTGATTAAGCGCGGAGGGAATGAAACAAAAAGTCGAGCAACACTTACTAACCGACTCGGCAAGATCGCAATAAATCTTCCCTTCCATACAGTCATACAATCACGTAGTCCCTATAGACAAGTGTTATAATTAAGTCAAACTTAGAGATACACACTGCATGTTAAAATGTCCAATATACATTTTAGCAGGGTTTATTACCAAACAGTTGAATATGCTGTATTCAATACATGACTCTATTATTATTTACAAAGTAACAAGTAATCGTTCATCAATCAGCATCGTTTGTGAGCGACCAATTGATTTTAACATTGCATTGGATTTGCATTATGAATTATTTTCACCTCTGTTGTGAAATTAATTTCAGATTGTTGAAAAACAAGAAAACAATACGAAATCCAAATTGATCTTCTTTCAGGATTTTCATATTCCTTATCTTCTGTATCTTGAAAGTTGCTTTGGCAGTGAGAAAATTTGTTATCTAAAAATTATAAATGTGTTCAACAACCAGTGTAGTCGTATGTATAACGGTGTTACGAATAAAGTGAACCGTGGCCGAACACAGATGGTGTTTTAGTGCGCGCGGTTAGCAAAAGAGAAAAAAGTAAAACATTACTGAGCAACTAATAATGCAGCTTTTATTTTCTACCAACCCGTGCTCGCATCTGCTGTTTTTGTGAATCAGACCAGGAAAGTCGGCTAATTAACTTTGGCTACCATGTAGTGAACCGTTAATTGATTTTTCATGCTAATTTATGACAAATCAATTAGTATGTGAAAACTTTGTTTACCATAGCTTTTGATCCTAATATCGACCTTAATGCTTTTGTTCAGTGAAATACATAATTAGTCACATATATTCGTGACTCTATTTAATTTGTATTTTACATTTACATACATACATACATAATGCTCACGCCTTGGTCCCAGAGGGGTAGGCAAAGACGATGGATCGCCACTTTGCGCGATCCTGACACACCTCAGTAGCCTCACTCACATTCATCAACCTTTTCATGCACCTCCTTTTATTCTTCTCACTGCGGACCCCAGCCTTTTTGAGGACGTTACTAATTTGATCCTTGAATGTCCTCCTAGGATGACCTCTAGATGTAGTTCCTTCCACATACTGTATAATACTTTTGTCACCATATTGAATACCATTTAAAGAAGTAACTTACTATTAATAGTCCAAAATATATGAATATCAATGAACGTATCTTCCTTAGCAGCTTAGAACTAGAAGAAGAAGACATATATGTAAAATCAACTAAGTGAAAAATCAGCATAGAATAATCTGAACAAATGATTTCCTCTCCACACTAAGTGGTCACTCCACAATGAAACATAATAGATGACACGTCTCTTTGTGCCTTATTGAATGACGTTCCCGTTTTGTCGTCTGATATTATTATTCCTTTATAAAACGAAATAATATTCCTTTTGAAGTGCAATGGGAATATTTCTTAAAATAATTGCTTCAACTATCATATGTAGACATGAATCGTTTGATTTAAGGAAAACTATCCGTATTCTTGTTATTTTGCGTTTTAATAATTAAAAGATAATTCTTTAAGTTGAAATGATACAGTAAAAGTTTTTGTTTACGCAACTGCGTTTTTCATACTAGGATTTTCTAATCTTTATACTGTTCTAATAATATCTTTTATAAATAACATAAGATATTCACGTTTATTTTTATTTGGAACGCCATCGACAGTGGAATGATTTATGAATTCGAATTCTTTAGACCTTCTTCGGACTCTCCTTTCATTTTTTGCGTTCGGTAACTTTGTAAGCATTTAACGCTGATTAAACTGTAAAATTACGAACGCAACATCCTTTGTGACAGATGCGGCTGGGAATAATAACATTATACACGTACACACGTACCAGGAGCCCAAAGGTAGCGGTGTCATGCGGCAGATCCTTTGTAGGCAACGAAATCCACTTATAGAATAAAGAATACAATGGTGATCTTTGGCAAATTGTAAAATATACACCTAATTATTTGCATTGATGTGTAACAGAGCGTTAAGGTTTTGGATCCCAGAAGGTTTAGAAGGCGGCCCTTATGGCTTATGAAAACATGTAAGATACAATGCGATAGTATCCAGTATCGTGCTATGATATTGTGATAGGTGCTCGTATTATTTTTTGTGCATTAAGGTTGCAGAATGTACGAATTTGTTAACTGCTGATCGCTCTAACACAAAACGTATTGAATACACGTAGATGTATGTACTGAGTACACGTTTTCTAAAATACTAATTATGATATACAGAATTTTGAGTAGATTCTCTCTCTAACTTCATTATTTAGCGATTCAACACAGAATTTTCTCGACTTATAAAATATTTATTAGGGTGGTCCCAAACTCAAATACCGTCGAATCTCCAAAGAAACTGATACAATGCAATCAATTATGAAAAATTTATAACACACCCATTCTTCACATCGTTAAGTAGTTAATATTATGAAATATTACCCCAGTCGTAGGATCGCCGCCTATAACAGGGCTTTCAACTTTTTTTGTAAGTTCTCACTTTTATTTTTTGGTGAATTTAATAAATTTTATCAATGGCCCCACCGCTCCGTTCGCGCTATGTTCGAGGGTCGATTGTTTTGTCAGAACAACACCTGGATGCAAACAAATGCACGAGCGCACGTAACGGTTGCCGGATCAAGATGGCGACTGAGAGAGAATGTATAATTATCGTCAACATTTAATTGTAGTAGCGTTTTCTCTAAATAAGGTCCTAATTATTACAGTGTAACTCTATGCAGGAATATTAATATAAAAACAGAAAACCAGATTATGAAGTGAAATGTAATCCTTAGTAACTTTATAGAATAAGCTTTCCTAAGTAAATTTTGACAGTTTTTTTAATAGTTACGAGCTTTAGCTAAATGTCTGTATTGACAAGATACACTTGTTATTTCAACTGCACAATCTGTATGATGTGCCGAAAACGTTACGATTTGTATAAAGAGCAAATTTTTTGTTGTTAATTTTGTAATTTTTCCCTACCACAAGTTCTAAGGTATTTTGTTACACGATGTATATGGTTGCTTATTAATTTGATTTAGATGTATAAAGCAAACGTGTTTATATTGATTTATAACTAACTTAAGCAACACGATGTAATTTCGCTGATTCGAAACGAACAATTAAAATCGTCTGTATACTTAATTTCGTGGTCAAAACAATGTACGAACGAAACATTAGCTTTATTATGTTAGTTCCTCACTATAAATCTGGTACCCAATTAATTTGCTGTCATTTCTACATACATTATCACAACTTAATTTTTCTGTTTCTTTTTTCTTTATTTATAGCTTGTTCGTAGTCGGTGAATCTCATTAATCACGTTCGTTTTCGGCAGCTTCGATTTTTGTTTAAGGCAATATGTACACCTACGTATTACCTCATATTAGCTTTCGTATTTAGATTAGATTTTCATGATTGTTTTCTCACATTATGTTATACAGATAATAAATCAATTTTGCGAACGTGATATAAGTAAGTTGATTTCTATGTATGTGTGGAGGAGTGTGTGTAAAGATTTTATTGTACCAAAATTAATAACAAATAGCAATTGTGTACAAAGGCATGTTTCTCTAGTTTTAATCAGGTATTTGGCTGGTTTCATTCAATTTACAGCGATTAAGTACCTGTAAACAATATCTAGTTACAGTGGGGGTTTGGTATCGGCTACTGAGCACCATACAGTCGACTTTTAAAGATATCAGCTACTTAACATTTCAATTATAGTCGAATTTTGGATTTTTTTTCTTTCATGTTTTTTTTCGTTTCATATGGAAGAAATTTTAAAAAGTTGTTCTAGAAACTCATTGCCACAGTAAACGAGCACGTTTTTTTTTAATCTGGTGATTATATTTGTTCTAGGTAATTATTTCATTAAACATTAAAAATAAATATATAAACAAAAAACAAACTAAATCTAGTTCAGAATTCCATACAGTTTTAATTTACATTTTATATTCAGATGCTACTATGCTATCATAAACTACATATTATTATGTTTATAGAAAATTAAAACCTTTTCTGGGAGCATTTCCGACTCGTTTGATAAGTTAACCAAGTAATACGGGACGGATAAAGTCTATTAAATTCTAATTCGATGACATTGCACATAAATCGATCTCCATCCAATCAGCATTATAGTCTTGTTTCATTTATCTCCAAATTAGTTTGGGAAAACGCACCGCGGCTACATCAGCCATGTTGACCAACGTTAAAAATATTCCTCTTTTCGACCTGAATTATTAATTATAAACGGGCTCGTTTTACATAATTTTCTTATTAGAAATGAGTTAAGTTATTGCCTGGGCTCTGTTTTAGCGGCATCGTAAATTGTAAGCGGTAACATCCAGTTAGTTCGGATGATACTTTTTAAATTAAATCTCGCTTCGTTAGTATCGGAATGCGTTCGTAAATTCACCTGTCTCTTTGATTAGTGGTTTTGTCACAACTACTGATTTCGATAATGTTTAAAATATATTCGATTAAAGGTTTTTTTTACGTACAGAAGCTGTTCACATTCTTTAACATGTTAAATGGATTATGTAATTTTTTATCATTAGGTAGGCTTCAATCAAAATGTGCCGGGTTTCCAAAATGATTTCTCGATGCAAATTATATGAGTAGGAGCTAGGAAACGCGCGACGGCAGGTGTCTACTGACGCTGATGAAAGTGATTGCGGATTATAACTTAAACTAGTTTAGATTATGTAACTAATTTAATTAGTAAGTCTAATTTTGACATTTAATTTAAAACTGCAGGGGAAAATGTGGTGATGTCTTAAATTGTTAAATAAGAAAATGACATTTTCACATGAGTTTTCGTTTTTAACGTAATTGAATTTTCGTTTAGTAAAGTATAATGATAATACTTATAGCTAGTAATAAAATAATTCGTCCGAAATAATAGGGTTTAATAAACGAAAATTCTACTTCTAATGTAGCATTTCATATTGTTATTTTTACAACATAAGGCATAAACCACAAACATTAGCCATCTTTGAAATGTTTATTAAAAATGTAGTTTATTTAAATAGGGTACATACAGCCTCTCACCCGTGGGGCCCAAAATGCACACAGTGTTTGTTGTTAATGTTTTTTTTTCATTGTTCTATTATCTTTTTATCCTACCTATAGACTAAATCTCGATAGTGTTTCCTTGAAAGAGTATTTAACCATCATTAATATTAAATATAACAAATTACGAGTGGTACAAAATTATCTACATTTTAAAACTATCACTAACATATAAAATAAAACTTAATAAAGTAAATTATACAAAAGAAACTGAAAAAAAAGTGAGCTACATATTCCAGTTGCGGGATATAATCTTGCTGCTTGCGTGTCGCAAATTATTGAAATAAAACCTCATTTTTGTTCCTGCAAAGTTGTCGTCTTGTGTAATTCTATAACAATTTTCATGCTCGAAATTGCTCTCGTAAGAAATATGCAGAGTTTTGACCCTGTGTTACATAACTGGGTATTATCACGAACTCGCCTCCGGCTATGGAAATTCTGGGGAGCATCGTTCCAAATATAGGGCTCTAGGTACGCCCCATCACGTACTGTAATGTCATATCTAATGTATATAATGTATATACATGATGAAGAAGACGACTGGGCAGGCGTAGTGTGGGACGTCCCCTGGTTAGATGGAGCGACGATCTGCGCAAGACGGCTGGAAGTGACTGGATGTGACTTCATTCACGTAACTATCGTAGTTATTTAGGACTAAATAAATAACTACCGCCAAAATAAAAGTACCGAGGTAAACCTTTCAAATATCGGGTTTGCCCTAAATCATAACATCTCCCTATATTCTCAGTTCTCCCTATATTCTTTTACCGTACCGTAAAAAAAGAATTACCCGTTTTATATTTATAAACATGTTCAGAATATTGGAAGCGATATCCAGCTAAATCTTCTTTGTTCTTGTGCATTTTCACTTATAAACTCAGCTCCTTTAACCAACTTTACGACGTGTCGAAGACTTGAGTCGACCGCGGGTCTGACTCCGGATAACTGGGTCAAGGCGTCCTTCCTTCACCTTACTGCGGTTTGGGCTTGTTAAATATTGATGATAATAATGTTAGGTACATTCCCAAACCTAGTCGCTTCGTAGAATTAAAATTAAATTGGTTATAATAGTGTATACTGTATCAAAAGCTAAGGTTTAATATATTCCTTTGTTGTCCATTTCTTTGACTTGCAAACAAAATTATAAGTAGCTATCTTAAAAAAAATAGAAGTATCTACTTGGTAAGTATAACTTCAAATTACAAATATTATATCTACCCCTCTGTAAGTCGCACATTATTCAGCTTTGTACTTACAATTACTTAATTAAGTATATTTCTTTTGAGGTAAGTACTACAAATTATAAATTTGACCAACTAACGACTAACTATTAAAAAAATATATTCCTGCAATTTAAAAGTTGGTATTAGGTATTTTACTTACGATGTTTATTCGCTTGCTGTTTGTGGTATGCACTTAAAATTTAAACCAATCCCTAAATAATAATAGTAATAATATAAAAACAAACTTATTCTAAATTAGGCACATGACTCTCCTCAATTTTATTTTTAACTATCAACACGCGTCACGTGAGCTACTTAAAATAAGTGTTTTATTGTAACATCTTAATCTCCTAAACTCCTAATAAATATAGACAGACAGATAACACGATCCCTTTTGGTTCTTTGTTGAGTAAGAGAAAGAAAATCATTCGTCTTAATGTCGTCGCCTTTTTTAAGGATATCCTCGATGTCGTTCATCAGTCTATTATAGTTCTTGGTAAGGACAGCTGGACGCGATCAGGTCTTTTATTTGACAGTGTAGTTTTTTTTCTTTTTAATCAGTTAATATCTAAATGCGTGCTGTAGCTATACGTTAGAACTATGTAATATTTATCAGTGCGAATATTTTATAATGTTCTGTATCATGAGCATGTTCTGGAGTGGAGATCACGGACCTGAACGCGCAGGGTGGGATGCCCCGCCGCCCAATGGACCGACGACCTAATGAAGGTGACCGGAAGCGGCTTGATACGGTGGGCGGAGGACCAGATGTGGTGGCATTCATTAGGCAAGGCTTGGAGTTCGTCCAGCAGTGGACGTCTAAGGGTTAATATGATGATGACAATATCTTCATAAATCATTCATTCATTACATAGTATAAAACAAAGTTATTAGGCGCTTCTATATAATATGTTCGGGATTATTTTGCAAACTTCCGAACGGATTTAGATCCGGGTTTCACCACTTCGTTAGATCGTTTCGTGAATTTATAGAATATTTTAATTATATCTACAATACTACCCCATGCGTGAAACCGGGGTAGTCAGTTAGTTATTAATATTAAACTAAAACCTAAACTAATTTATTGGTATACTTTCTTGTATGTCAAAAATATTTTATTTAAGAAATTTCTACTCAAAGAAATTGTTTTTCAGATTTATAAAATTTAGTTATTCTTTATCAAACTTAATATTCTATTACTGTAGAACCAGCGACACTTTAAATGCAATAACTTTTAAATAAAACGTGATCACAAAAAATACAACAAGCTTTATCCAATTACTTACCTATTACTTCACAGTTTCAACAATTCGTCTTTAAACAAACACGCAACATAACCGCACCAAAATCTTTAACTATCGAAAACAACGAGTTAGTTCGATAACCTCTGCACCATTAGGTACATCTGTTCGGCCATTGCCGATCTTCGGCGACCCTTTCATCTCTCTATGAGCTAGCCGAGTCATTAGATACGATATCATAGACTATAAATATGTTTCCATTTATACCTGAGTAAGCAACACGGATGGGAGTCGCTCAGGCGACCATCTGATCATGCACGATATCAACGTGTATTTACGATACGTTATAAATAAGTTGTTCTATTTGTTGTATGTGTTTCATAGCGACAATGTATAAGTGTGCATGTGTGCACAGATGCTCCAGAAAAAAAAATACAGAATGTTCTGCATCGGAAGAAAATCGAGCAGGGGGTAAATCAGTAGTGTTACAAACGAGACAAAAATCGTGTTTGTCACACTGGTGTGACAATCTGGTGTGACTACGAGTCAGCAGGGGTTTGTTTTACCTACCGTTTACCTACTACCTTAGAGAGTGTTGAGTTTTTCTCATTTTCATTTTCTCAGGTCACGAAGCAATTGGCCCAGATGTGTTGAGACCAAATTTGTCCTGATGTTACATTTGTGATATTTGCCGTCTACATTTAATTGCCATCATAGGTACCTATAGATGAATAATGTTTGATTCCCATTATCTCTGTATTCAGGGCATTCTAGTTATGCCATTTAATAATTGTTTTATTCACTGTAACTGTGTTGTCACTGAGTGTTTAGAGCATGAATTTAAGAACTATCCGCTGCTTAGCCTGCGTCAATTGCTGTACATAGGTCTTCACTAATGAGAGCCAAGTTTTCAACTTTGTTTAGTTGCAGTTAAATTTTAAACTCCAAGAGGCACACAGTATAGTTATAAGTATTAAGTAGGTTATAAAATACAATTTTTGGTACTTGAAACCAACCTCATTATTTATTAAAAATAGTTTTACGGCTCTGGAAGCAAAGTCCATTTGATCCAGTCTTAGATAGTTTTTTCATTTCCTTTAAGATTTTCCCTTACTAAAGTTGATAGTAAGCTTTAGGAAGTTGTCTGATTTAAAAAGATCAGATTAGTCACGTTTATTTATAATTCCTTCATAGCGTACACACGCACATACATTTGTTGCATAATGTACTATCACTACTAAACACCAAAGCCGAAGTATACGTTATTTTGGAAGAAACACAACACACTGTTCTCCAAAACTCGAGGGAACCACCTCTAGCGAAACCAACCTCAAAGAAATGTTCGATCTGTTTTCAAATACTCTTTGTAATCAGCCTCTTCAACAAGCGTGATCTTGCGCACGCGATACACCAAAATTTGTTCCGGCTATGTACAATGACTGCTTATATCTTGTACAATAAAATAAAAAAAAAACTCAAGGAATGCTCTCGTCGCGACAAATAAACGCATTATAATGATTCTTTGTGCTTATTAATTCATATTACACGGCCGCTTAAAGCTCTTGACGCGGTGACAAAAGATGGTCTCGAACGACCACAAAAGTCAATGGATCGGAGCGAGCTGAATATAATAAATTACTATGCCCTATCCCTGAAGATGTACCTACGAACGTATACGTGAGGTTTTTGTTCCTTTTCCTTTCCTCTCGGCCGCGTTTATTTGTGTACTGGGACAATTTATCTTGCTATACGAGTAGAGTATGAATGAGTTAGCTTATGGTTATTGAAACGTATGGAATTGTTGCTGGTAAGTCACGTAGAGAGGGGAAAACTCTGGATATATTCATTCCTACATACTGCAGCGGCTTCATAAATGAAAAACGCTATGATGACGTCATCGTCTTAGTACTTACTTTAAATTAAGTAGTTCAGCCCATTATACTTAAAATGTAATGGAATTAACTGAAATACCAAATTTTATAGATTAAACACATAATTCACAAATGTATTACAAGGATTATTATTCATGACATTTATTGTTTAATTCTATCTTCATTTAAAATTCAAAGTCAAAGTCAAAATCATTTATTGCATATGAGTACACTTGGTACATTTATACACGTGATTTTTTTATCGACTACCGCTTCCTTGTTTTTATAATCGCCGATTTCTCCTGTCTTTTACCCTGTCATTGCCAATAATGTCTCTGGAGAGTATTTCCAACACGATATATCTGTCGCAAATCAAACTAAGTAAAATTCAGCTCAGGAGTTGCGAATTTCTCTGTACTTCAATCACACGCATCGAAGTTTCTTTTATGGCTCCCCCTACTCTTGTCATTGTCTATTCAATGCCATGTCTCATCTTTTTCATATACCTACTTTCAAGTTTTTTTAGTATACTTTATATGGATATTACTTTATCTAGTTGGAACGACACCTGACAAAAGTGTCAGGGAAGCGACTGAACGCGGAGGGTGCAGTATCGAATGTGGTGGCATTCATTGAGGAAGACCTATGTCCAGCAGTGGACGTCTGAGGCCTTGTGTGATAATGAAGTATACTTCAGTAATCCATGTTTTAATTCTGCCTTTTGAAAGTTCAGCCTTTTTAAGAAACTACGTTCAGTTGCCGTTACCTAGTGGATGTCCTGCTTTACTTTCTTAATAAAGTCAAAAGCCACGAATCAATGAGTCTAATTTAGATACGCGTGGGGTACAGTCACACCTCCGATCCTCTATGTAAGCGAACAGATCTAAGAACTTACTACAATTATAGGCACATCAACCTGTTCGTACACGTTTGTGTGCACGCGTCAACTATCGAGAGAGGGACAACACATAAGTGCTTCTTTTTCTAACTGGCGGCGTACTATCCGCCGTGATTTATTCTACACGTTAAACTGACGGGAGGACGTGAGTGTAGCTTCTTTACGCAGTAATATTTAGTATTCTCTGGTATCGTGGTGGACCTTGGTGTGCACGATATCTTACAGTCTTATAAATTTCTGAACTAAACTTATGAACATATTTTCATGTAGCCCATTATGAACTTTGTACCTATGAGTGGGTCATATTATCTACGCTGCCGATTTTGATAAGATATATTCTTTTGAGGTTTTCTCGATGATATACAAATTCTGATATATTTTTTCTTACGCTTACATTATACAAATAAAGTCTTTTCGGGTGACAATGTGTCTAGGTACTCTGACAATTATCTCTTTTTGATTTGTTCCATTCCAAGTAATTCTTAGAATCTAATGCTAAAAATAGAGACTTGGGTTGTATTACTAAGAATACTTTTTGGAAGTAATATTTTTAAGTCTGCCTTTTTTTGAAACCAAAAACTTTTGTTCGACGTTACTGGTTCATTCTCAACAAAGCTGACAGATTAAAACAAAGTGAGCCAGAGTGGTCTGGGATTTCAATATCTAGTACATGTAAGCATTACTTCCATATAGATGCAAAGTGGCTTCTTTCATATTATATCTTCTTTTGTCTTTCACATTTGCTTAGTAATTCAACAATGGAAACGTATTTGTCAGAGGCAGCGCGTGTAGAAACTTAGAGGACATTGAAGCAGGTACCCTCTCATTGTGTTTGTTCGAGTTTCGTTCTCTATTCAAAAATTATGCGTTCACATATTCCAAAATGGAAAATGGAATGGTTTTGAACCGTATGGAAATGTAGCAATTTGTATTTTTTGACTGTTTGCATTTGGATTCCGGCGTAGACTGCATTATGCTTATAGGTGTTATTCAACTTTTTATGTGTATTTTTGAGTTATGGCACATTTAAATTTGAAACAGCATACTTTCATCCATATAAGTTTCTTATTTCTGGCCAGTGACACTATTTTTTATTTTTTTAACCTAACATTAAACTTTATCTCGAATTATGATGGTTCAATGCGCTTATAACGATATGGTTAGCACATAATTTACTCCTCAAAGCAATAAAACTGACCTATTTATTGCCCACAGTTCATCTGATAAACTAAAAAAATTTCTAGTCAATACTGTGTTATAATGAATGATAACGTAGCGTTGGTACTGTTGTACGGTGATCTATTTCTATAGACGATGAGATTCTTTTGTTTTTATTTTGATAAAGTACCTATAAGCACATACATCACTACGGATACGTTACGTACAATATTTTTCATTGTAATCTACGGTCGGATCGCGGATGTTATAGACTACTTCAGTACAGGCGTGCCGAGACATAAATCAAAAATTTCGGCGTCCCGATAAGGACTTACCGGAATTAAGCATTCTAGGTGGCATTTCTTATATCGTAATAAAATGATAAATGACTTATCTGCTTGTATCTCATTATCATAACATGACAAGTCCATTACGTGGTGGTGGACACATGTAGAGCCGTGGGGCAGCAAAACTGGGTAGAAGGTATTTCGTTGTAATGTTATTCATGACGTCAGCTTATGTTAGTCGATTTCGGTAGCGGTAACAGTCAAGTCATCGCTGGTAAATTTGTTATACTTGTCGCAGTTCGACGAATTTCGATCTTGAGATAAGCCTGTTTTTAGGGGGAGGCGTTGTTATTAAGCTGCTTGTTATGTGTCAAATGAAACAGCCGCCTTTTGCTAAAAAAATAATTGAAGTAATTAAACTGTATTTTAAAAACAGCTTTGACCGTGTTTCACGAAGAATTTCTAGTCATTCAGAATGAATAAAGGTTTACTGGATGAAAACTCTTACAGAGTTAAGTGCGCCTTTGTACCTCGTGTGTTTAAATGAGTTGTGTGACTTGTATTTGTGTACAATAAAGTATAAATTAAATAAAATTAAAAAAAAAACCTAAAAAAATATTTTTAATTCGAAGACCAAATCCACTATTCTAGGATCCACACTAATATGCCAATAGATTTGGAGTATCACTCATCAAAATCAGACGAGCTGTATGAATCTGATGCAATAGAAGATATAAAATAACTTTAACAAAATTATATTGCATCTGAACTTACTCTAAATAAATCTAATATGCCCTTGGTTACTCTTCAAAGGATCATTGATTTCAATTAAATGGTTATTTAAAAGTATAACATGGAATTTATTTTCTCTTCGGTAATTTTCTGCTTCCAAAACAACACGAAATCTGTTCACGATTACACGGTGTTTCAAAGACAGAGAGTCATTTCCTCTCTCTAAGCTCATCGATACCGTATCTAATATCGAATCTTAAAAGAAATTTCACGTCATATGTTACCAAAATTAAATAATGATCATATCTATCAACATTTTACAACGTAGTATCTGCTATCTAGCTGAGTATTTTCCGCGAGAAATTATTTAACATGGCAATATTAAATTAAACAACAAACTACCTACACATTAATATTTTTAACAAGTATTAGTCTTCTGACTTCTTTTGTTTGTGATTTTCTCTCGAGATAGCAAATTGAAACAATAAATGTATGAAGATTTTAAAGAAATCTTGTATAAAATGAATTGGAATGGATAATGTAACTAACCTTTTTCCTTATTGCCTTGCAATTATGGTTAACGTAGCAATATTGTAGCAAAGGTAATTTTAAATCATCCTCTTTATTGCACATATAATCTATGGCGCGAGAATCTCCCGCGCAAAATTAACGAGACTCGGATCATAAAGGTCCGCTATGCGAGACCGTATATCTCTCTTATGGACGTGTTTTTTGCCGTTTGTTTTCACGCAATAACCTCGTATTACGTGTTATCTCCACGGCCGGTTCCGCACTACGACTCCGCTCATTTATTGTATTATAAATTTTGTGGGAGGAGCTATCGTGCGCGCCACCGACCCGCGACCTTCCCACTTCGCGAGCACTGGAACAAGGCGGCATACATAAACCAACAAAAAAATCGAACGATGATGTAGATTCCATTATTTTTAAACTTCACTAGGCTAGAAAAATAGGGGCCGATTGAAAGCTTCCCCTTTCATTAATAAGCTATTAGATTACGCGATGTAGTGATGGCCGATTGGTAGGCCATAGGGAATCCCAATAAACGCTGCCCCCACTTCCACTCCGATAGCAGCTCGAGATTCAAAAGAAGCCCCGCTTTGAGCGAGCACGAAACAAAACGACGCGGAGACCCCGCTCTAATTCTCTTTACGATCTCCGATTTCAATTGCTCCTTCAGAATTTTGAATGTAGGGAGGGACAAAGTTTTGTCACGTAGGGTCGCCGGCAATAGCGTATAGAAATCCCGTGTACATAATGCGGGCTGGGGCCCCATAGGTACCCCATTAACGAGAGTACCCGAGAAGAGAGGTCGATATCACATCCAAAGATCAGATTAACAAAAAGCAAAGAAAAATAGAGCTAGTTTTACGAGCCGCTCTGTTATTAAACATTTTAAATAAATACGTTTTCTGTTACGTCCGTTTTTTACGGATCCCATTCAGTCTATGAAGATCTATAGGCTGATGTCAAACCCTTTGGTATAAACACACTCACACTAGCAAGAAACTTTTTCTGTTGTCACAAGTTATGCACGTATGTGTTTGTTTCTGGATATTTGTGTCCCCTCTAGTGGTGCTTTTTGATACCGATAATTTTTTGTGCGCCTATTATTACGGGGCATTGTGCGAAGGTTTAGCTCGGATAAGATCTCTGATATGTCACCAAAGTCTCTATTGTATTTTTATTTATCAAAAGGAGTAACCTTTTTAGTGAATTACAAAAAAAACTGTGAGAGGCGCATGACATGATGTGGAAAAACATTCATGTGTGCAAGAGGCTACTAAAAATACAGGAAGAAAGTTACAAACAGCAGAAGTCTACGTCTTTTATTATATGAATAGATCAATCAATTCAATCTGTATCACATCAAAAAGAATATCCTTCAATATCAAGAAAATGTTCCGAAATACAATTTTCATATATTTGATATATTGGATCATGAATTCGCTACATATTCTAGGAGTCACTTTAGGCATCAATCATAATACATATCAAATCTGATACTACAATTCACAAATCGAACCATCTCAACGTGTATCCATAATGTTGCAATTCAGCATTCCACCTAGATAAATTTGAGGTAAGTAGTGCAGAAACATAGCAGTAACACCGCTGAATCATTTCAAATATACCCCGATTTGAAATTTTTCACATACGAAATAAAAATGAGGAAAAAAAAAAGAGAATAGGTATATTGAAGACAAAGGATACTACGTAAGTATCGTCACTACGAAAGCATTTGCTACAAAAAGCGAGATTTTGGGAGAAAAATAATAAAAGGGCATAAGACGTTTTGTGACTGGCGTATTTCTGAGATCTCTTATTTGAAAGGTATCAAAAGTCGCTGAGTTGTCAGAACAATGGAGCTGGGGCTAGTACAAGACATCTACTTGTTCGGTTTAGCCTCGGATTTCATCTAAAGATTGGCCATTTGCCGATGGTTTGTAACGATAACGATCTCATAAATCGCATTCAGTGTCATTCACATTTCGTTACGAATATTGTTTATCATTTTGCTTGTACAAAATCTTATTTAATGTCTCTATGTTGTTATCATACATCAAGGTCGATAACTTAACCAAATCTTTGTTATTCTCAACATTTGTTAACCGAGGTCTTATTAAATATTAACCATTTTTAACTTATTGTGAGACTTCAGATCTCGTAGGAAATTAGTTTATTAATTCACTTACATTTAGTATTTTACTAACAGCTTAATTTGAGAAAGTTGTCCCACAGGTCCTAATTTTTGGATTAATATTTATTCAATGGTATGATATGTAAATAGAGAAAGGTCTGTTGATATATTCGATTCACTTTGTATTCCTATCTTATGAAATCGTTAGAAAACGACGTCAACACGACACGGTGTCTTTCGTATTACATGTACCTACACTTTTATCGCCCCACAGGGAAAAATGAGTAATTCGGTGTAATTTCCTTTGGAGAGCGGCTACTGTTGGTCGAGTCAGAGCTCTTGAGAGATACCCAGGACCATTTTGTATCCGATTACACGATCGCGAAGACTGGGTTCTGGTTGATTGTTTGTCGTACCGCCCGCTCACTCTGTTTACACACTCCGACTGATGTTTTCTCCTTTAGTGGCTTGAGAACAATCTCGTATTACTTAGTGCGGTGACTTGGTAGAAATTTTTGTCTCTCATATATGAAGAGCTTTGTGAATATTAAAAATGGTGAGTCACTTATGCTGAGAGCGACTTTTGGAGGACTGTGATATTATATTGGTTATACTTACGTTATTTTCTTCTGGGGTTCAATCTTTATTCACTGCTCCATAGATGAAATGTTATTGAAAAATTGTTTTATGCAATCAATATTAATGTGAGCTCTATAATGTCCATTAAATCATTTTAATTACATAATAAACTCCATAAATACGTCTAAGATTTTTAAAGTATGATTATACAGAAAAGTCTACCATAAAATTTCAATCTTGCTTGATATACGGCGTGCATAAATCGCTTTTTACATTTATTATGGTCATGCAGTAACATTGAACTCCTGTATTGTTTTTTTCTTTACGAGTATGACACCAGATTTTATTGAAAACCAATGTTATAGGCGTCATAAAATTTTGTATTCAAGGCATCTTAGATAAACACCGAACATCACACTCTCGGATTTTGGTAATAGAAATTTTATGGACCAATTTTCTCGTTGTAATTTGTCGGAAATTTAAAAATATTCGAAAGTCGAACTATAAACTTCCTGTAACGTACATAATATAAGGAAATAAAGTTTGAATTATGGTTTGTATTTTATTGACGGCTATAATAACTCAACATTGATTTTATTAGTCAGAATCAATAACCTTATAAATTTTGTTCAATAAATTAGAAATATGAAGTAAAATACAAGACTTATCATAAGTGTAAGAGATTCTAGAACCTCATCACATCAATGGTTGGACAATGACAAATATCTGACAACAGCTGCCGATTGGGTCTTGATATTGTTCAAAATTGAATCTGCCTTGCAGATCCATATCGAATTTCTTTTTCGCTCGATTGGAAGTGTTTTTTTTTAACTGTCGCCTAAGCTTCCTTCAGGTTCTCGAATTACACGGTAGCGACTTTAGCCCTATATAGGAGAAGCCGCCTTTTGAGGTCGGTTTACTTGATGTTAAGTTTTTGTGATCGTTGTAACTATGAGTGTTGGTAGGTGTACCTATGGGCGTGTCAAAGTCAAGTTTATTATTAGTTATGAAGCCATATACTATGGTTATTCTACGGAATATAAAATCGTTATTCTGCTAACGTTGATACATCTCTGTTATTGTTCTCTAAAACTTACTTTGTTTCCTAAGTTTTTATTGCAAAGTAAAAATTGTCAAACCACCTTTTCACCTGCACGGATAGAACGGGCTAATTTTTTTTTAAATATTGGAGTCCAAATTCAAACATTGCTGCCTTGCATCACCTCACCACTATGCAAACAAAATCAATATCAAATCAACGCCAAATTACCTTCCGAACGTTCGATCGCAGCTGTAGGTAAGACAAGCGAAGCATTCAAAAACAATATTGATATTGCGATACACGATAAAAGACTGTAAATATAGTAAGCAATTACAACACCGGTAACATATTTGTTTAGGACTAAGAAATTGAAGTGTTTTCGGGCGTGCCAAGATTGTCGGAGCATTTCCTCGAACGGCGATGGGAGTGTGTGCTTTATACGCCTACTGTTCGGCTGTGTAAATAGTACCCTATGAGAGACAATAACGAATCGGATCAATTCTGTAATGTATTTGTTGTAGTACAGATAGTTAGATAGAATATTTATATTCTACGTACAGTAACATTCCAAATTAAGTATTCCAACTAGCACCTTATCCAATGATGATAAGGTTAAAATTTGAATCAATCATCAGCCGAAATACGTCCAATGCTGATCATAAGCATCCCCAATAGAATGTCACTCTTGGTGGGATGTCTATTGAGGGATTGCCATAATCACCACGCTTGGGAAGCGGATTGGTAATCGCAGTAATGATCTTAATTTACACAGGGCTCACTGTTGCCCGTCCCTGGTGCAATCCCTTAGTATCCTTGACGACATCTACGGGAAGATTGGGGGCGGCCATATTCTAAGCCGAAACCCCAGGGAAAAATTAGAAAAATTATAATTGGTCATTTATCGTACACAGACTGTTACGAGAGCATCTGTGGCGCAGTGAAGAAGGCACGGCTTACCGTTACGAGTGGTAAGACTTCCCCCGGTCATGTCATGTACCAGTATTTTTTCGTAACCTACGGACATTTACTGACTGCTCTAAAACGGTGAAGAAAAACATCGTGAGGAACCTATAAATCTGTGATAATTAGTGTGTGAGTCGCGGGGCCGATACGTCCGTAATAGTGTGATAACAGTACCTACTTGTCGTTCTGGGCCTCACGGCTCGTAAATGAATTTCAAACGATAAATAAAAAAATCACAAACCTGATGATTTAATATGTCTCCAATAGACTTCATTATTTTATCATCATCATATCAGCCCTTAGACATCCACTGTTGGACCAAAAACACGGACCGGGTGTGGTTCAATGGGGAAGGCCTATCCATTGAACCACACCCGGTCCGTGTTTTTGGTATAACATCTACATACCAAAAATTAGGTCCCCAAAATATTAAATGATAAAAATAAAACCTATAAGTATTGTATAAGTATGTCATTTGAATTTGCACTATTTAAAATGCAATTTAAAGTCAAAATAAGTTTAAAAGTGTTATTTTTATTTAACAACATATTAATACCATATCATTAATACGAAAGTCCACATAAATGGAAGCCCATTTGTATTTAAACTGTCAGCGCTCACATGATCCATCATTATCCACACCAATCGACAAGAAATGTTTCTGGAGTTATTGTTTTAGTAAATAAGACACTTGATGTAATATGTTTTAATTGAGACGGTACAGAATTCCATATTTTAGATATAATATATCTGCTGGTACGCTCACCATAGAAGTTAACACATTTAGGAACATTTATGCTCTCATTTTCTTTTGAATTTTGTCTCTTACTAATATAATATTGTCTCTGATACAGTCTTTGACTAGTTTATTTAGTATTTCTCGAGTCACAATAAAAAAAATATATTTAAAAAAGAATCCTAATCTTTGTTTAAGGTTATATAAAACTAATTTTTTCCGATAAATTTTCTTAAGGTAATTCGTCAGAATGTTGTGTAGTACGCCACTGATTATTTTATTATTTACATTAAAATACGATCAAATTATTGCTTATTAACAGAATATTCTGACCAAATGTAATAAAGGATATAATTATAGCCACTACAATTACAATTTGCCCAAATGTCTTCTAATAACACCATCGTAACACCTAATATGAATACTTTTAATGCGGAGAGGCTGTTACAAATAAGAAGGAGCAAAAGGGGGAAAAAAGAAGAAAAAATATTAAAACTTTCTTTATTCGATCTCGGAACGCTGCCGCACAATCCTTTGCGCCAACTTTCTGTAATATAACTACTCCGGCGAATACTAAGCTATAAGGAGAAAGTATGAGAGAAAAAGGACTCATGAAATCGTAAGTATATTTGTTTCTAGATGAAGATTGTTTTAGGATCGACAAAAATAGTTTTTGTACGACTACAGATTTTGTTAACATTACTACTGTTCATATTACCTACTACATTTGCAGATTTCCTGACAAACTTGACATTAGAAGTTAATTTCCATATTATCATAGACATTCCACAAAACTCTTAATATTAATAAAGAAGCAATAATATTCGATTATCAAACTTATATGTAAGCTGTAATAAAACAAATCCAAATTACAAATGTAGCTATGCTCTTGGTCTATAAATGTCCAGATAGAAATCACAAGAATCTTGTTTCCGATATCTTCTCCCTCTATCACCTAACAAACCCATAATAATTTTTGCGTTTTCATTTTCCCCCAAACGGACTAAGGTCAAATCGAGTTTGTATCTCTTCGCCCGCAATCCGCATCTGTATAAAATAGCTCGACACTGGCGGAACAGACGAGACAACAGATTGAAACCTTCTATGCACCACATAAGGTCGTACGCGACAGAAAATCCTTCCTGCGACTACAAAAGTGACTCTTACGACTTTGGTGATAGAGTACTGGTAATTTTGTCACAAATTCGTTAGCGCAAGAGAAAATGCAATCTACGCGTAGTCTGGTAGAAGGTACACCAGATGTTGTGGTTTGCGAATTTCGGCGTAACTAAAAGCTTCGTTGGGAGTTAAAGGCTTATACACCATGGTATTGTACGTAACATCACTTACTTAAAATCTTCCTCTAATAACATTCCTGCAAACCCGATATTTCAACAGTCAGCACCATGCACTAAATCAAAATCAAAATATTTATTTTCAAAATTGTAATACATTATTCTCTTTTTGACGTCAAATTCTGCCTAAAACTACTCCACTTCCACCTGTATAACCGAGGGGAAGAAGTGGCAACAAACCCAACGGCACAGGGCCCTACCTTTGATTTATCTTATTCATTACAATCATTAAGTCTACCTATGCTGAGCCATCAAGCACTCCATGGACTTTTATCATTTAAGTAGTCATCTAACTTACAGTAGGTTTTCTTACACAGATTAACTTTTATAGAAGATTTGAATGAATGTTTACAGATTTCTGTGTCAATTTTATTTTCAACGTTTAGTTTCTATAATAACATACTCCAAGCGGACCAATTAGTGTTAATGCTATGATAGATGAATAAAAGTGTACATAGGTACTTACTTAACTTTCCATGTGACTGCCATTTTTTTTAATGTTTCGATACACTCATGAGTTGGTTTTTTTGGAATTTAACCTTCATGTTGCAAACTCAGGCACATGTGACAGATCTGATCTGTAACTTAAGAACAAGGACTTTTAAAGGATTCCAACGTTCGGTAATGAGCTGTTGTACTCAAATATCTTTGTCGTTATTACCTTTGCGTACAATGGAAAGAATTTGAGATTTGATTCGGGCAAATATTTGTACGCAAATTGCAAATATTTGTTTTGGGCCAAGGTCACATGAACCGAGCGAATTGTGTTCCTGTTGTTGTTGTCTTAGGGTCCATGTTAAGACAAATAACTAATTTTTTTGCTGCTTGCTTGGGTTAAATGTAACTAAATAGGTATTACCGTTGGTTGAATAAGTCGATCTACATTCATTCGTTTCGCACTTTTAATAACTGGCTTATAGTGCTAATATTGAAACGAATATTACTGTCGTGTCAAGTTTATATGAAAGAAGGTTACTATATACCACTTCTTAATTATATTAAATGTCGGTTATCCATGTCTATCTAATTAATTCTCTACTTTGTTTTTTTTTCATGTCTTTTTTGGACGCCTACATGAAAAATGGAATAACAGGTTTGTAAAAATATTTTCCTTTTAAGTAAGTAATATTTTTTCCTTTTGATGTACGAGTACATACCTATTTGGTAATCTTGTTCTGCTATTTTGGGGAAACATTAAATTGATAATTCGGGTATCTAGGAAAAGTTTCAAAGGAAACAGAGTGCTACGTATAAACTAAGATCCTTCCTCTAATAAGATTTATAATGTGCTATTTAAGTAACTTTGATCGTGACATTCTAAATATCAAATATCCTTAATTGAGGATAAAAACCGCAACCCAATCTTAAAATAACGATAATAGTACGTAACTAAAACCTATAAACCACAAAGGTATTCATTATACTAAAAATTCAATGATTAAATTATTTCGATATTCTCTTTCCGTGTGTCCCTTTGTGATTGAACCAACTGGTATTGTAGAATGACAAAACCATCGTCCCCAGGTAACTACCCAACCCACCAATTACCGAGCATTGTCAAAAAATCTTTCTCGGAGACACTTTTGAACATGTCATTCATGGGCAAAACATTAAAATTGTTTGGAAATAGATTTTCGACTTTACTCCATTCAAATATGACGTTTTGTTGCAAAATTGGACAGACAGTTCAAATTTGTAAAAGCACACTCAAAAACTTTTGTGTGTAGGTCCTATGGTCTGTCACATATCCTCTTCATTGTGATTTTAGCTTCAATAGAATCACGTATATTGATTTTTTAAACTGTTCTTTGCCAAAGAGTTCACATACACCTGCCTTTGATTTTTCTATGATAATAATACCAACAAATAATAATTTAAATACTCAAATAATATAAAAAATATTAAAGAACATAATATTACCTACAATCTTCAGGTTGTATCTACAAAATAGGTCAAACTTATATTCTATATTTTGTACGTTTTGACAAAACTGAAAACACATATTTATTCAAAGAACATTCGAGTTGAACCTAGTCATTTAACGAAGAATTCCTAACACGCCTCGACTCGACCGCGGTCTGGGATAGTACACAACGTGCAATTTCGAGCAAAAACTGACCTAAATGCTCTATAATTACAATTTTATTAGCATTCCTAATGATTTTGTTTGCTCTGTTACTTCATATCAGACGTTTGAATTATACAGTGTTAACCTTTATTAATTTATGCAAATTATAAGTCAAGAAAATGTAGCAACTAGTTATCTTTTAAAGTAAGGTCATTTGCAAAACACGGAAATTAAATAAGCTGCTATCTTCTGATGATATAAGTTTCAGATTACAGTGCGTAAGATGCTTTTATATATCTGTTGTAATTCAAATATGTATGTGTGTATTAAACGACAGCAATAAAATTTCACATAGTAAATTACAAATAGAGTGCTGCAACATTTTCCAATGAAGAATAGTTACCTATCATTTGATATTAATTTTTATAGTTGAAGATTTACTCTTTCATATATACATCCATAAAACTCAATTGTATGTGATATACTCGTAATATATGTACATTTAGCTATGTTGCGAATATTGCGAATACCCTTTACAATTAAACTCCATCCCATTGAATATCATTTTATTATATGTCATTCACAATGTCCATATCTTTGAGGATCGTATTTATTCCTACAATGGCCGCCACCTCAATTCACATGTTGGACCCCTCACTAATTAAAAAAGGCTGACGAATAAGACCGGCGATTTTTATCGCTCGCCGAATCCTACATCTAAAGAAACTCCGTAGGCGTTGTCTATTTAACTTCCCTTTCACACCACATGATTTATATATACGACGTCTCATTCTCACATATCATTCTACCGTTTCCTTTTATTCATTAAATCCGTCCGTAATTGTTTATAATTATAATTCATTTAAATTTGGAAATAGCCGTTACCGCTTCTTCGTTTTGATAGTGTAATCGTTCTGTGAGAATTTGATACTTTATCTTTTTGATTCTAAGTGCTGATCAGACCGCTTTAAATCTTCGGATGATTTTTGTATGGACATTCTAAATTCACCTTTAAAGTTACCGCGTTAACAAGGAACTTATTTTGAACAACGTCAAATTAGTTTGGTCAACGCTCAGTGGTAAGAAAACTTAAATCGAAATCAAGAACTTGACGACGACAGAGTTTTTGTTTGAACATTACTGGTTTCGGGAAGATAACACTTTTTTACGGTCTTAATTATTGTTATGGCCGTCTTCAAGACTAACTTTGTGACGGCGATAATTATCATAATTGTTGTTCATTTCTAAGAAATGTTTGAATTTATGTTATGTTTTTTGGTTTACATCCGGCAAATGTGTCTTGACAAATAAAGATAGTTAAATTTTGACTTACATGTTCTCTGTAATTAAATTTCGTCTTTGATTAATTCAAACAAGGTAACGTAGATAAACTTGTTTATAGTGATGATATTAAAATCATATCTCGACCGGATTTCCATTTCTACTAATACTAAAAGTTTAATAAATTATTTGATGTGTTACCTATTTAGTGACTTTTTCTTTAAAGCATCACAATGATGTCTTCAGACGCAATCTTGTCCGTCAAATTAGGCTAAACTGCTTGAGATCACACTCGTTTGTATTCTTCTAGTATGCATTCTCATAGCACGTATACGTTTTAAGTATCATGGTTGTCACTCGCCTCACGTTCTTGAGGTCATGGATTCAAACCCCGCCCGTACCAATAAGTTTTTCAAAAATTAAGTACGGTTTATTTATAATACCACAGGCTTTTCGGTGAAGGAAAACATCGTGAGGAAACCTGCATATACCAAAGATGAAATTCTAAGGCGTGTGTGAAGCCCATAAAATCGGCTTGAGACACCGTTGGTGAACAAGGGTTTGGCACAAAAGATCCTGAAGGGTCGAAGTGTCGCCAGGTCTTCGTGGCCCCCTGAGAAGATAAGATCATGTGTATGAGTTCTCTAAACAGACAAGCATCGTCTGTCATCTTGTACTTTTATATATCTATTAGTGTATATATTATATATATTTAAATATGTATTCATTGTATTTATAATATTAGGTATGTATATGTAGATATGTCCTTAAGTAGATATATAAATATTTGTTTATGTAACTGATATGTATCTTAATACTTCTCCATTTTAATTTTTGATTTATTTGCTCCTACCAACATTATCTGCTATTTATTCTTTATGCACACAAACATACTAAGGCGAACTTAATGCCGAAGGCATTCTCTACCCAAAGGTCAACTGGTAGAGAATGCCTTCGGCATTAAGTTCGCCTTAGTACGTTTGTGTGCATAAAGAATAAATAAATAAAGGTGCTCTACTGTGTCAAAGTATAAGGCTATCTTTGCTGGTATGTTGTTTTCTCAGGAATCAGTAGATTATATTATGGTATGAAATTATTTGATTCTCCCCATAGTCGTTAGCCAGTGTGGTAAGCTTTTAAATAGAGTGTTAAAGTTCTAGCAAAATTACGTAGTTTTTATCTGAGGCACCAATAAAAGCAGAAAAATAAGGCAGATAAGTGTTCTATTACATAAAATCTACTTTAAAGTCTTTAAAGTATTGCCTACTATTGAGATCATGCTATATCTGTGGTATGATAAGTATGATTAACCATTGCAAGCGTAAAAATTGAACATGAGTCCGGTAGGAACCTAAAATTGCAATTTATTTTCCTTCAAAGGGAAACATCAATCGCGCCGACTATTTATGCTCAAGGATCTCCATGAATATATTAACTAATAATTTATCATGCAATATGCTCAGCAGTCCAAGCATTTCTAAAAGGGCATCCCTGTAGACTGGATAGTAGAACATATCAGGAACGGCTCCAGGATTTTATTTCGGAGCGGAGTCATCAACATTGAATTTCAACTGTTAATACTAATCAGCTTGTAACCTACGGTTTATCCCTAAGGTGGGATGAAAATAAAATTGGCCAAAAGACTTTAGATAGGAATTTATTGATTGGAATAATGAAGAAATAAAGAGCACTAAATAAGATAACAGGGTCAGTGGGTAGTAATATTAAAACTTTACAGCTCGCTTGTTGCAATTAGTAAACCTAATGAATAAGATCGCTACTCCAAGAGATACAGATATTATACACAGTTATTTAACAAGAAAGGGCGCCACACGCTTATAATTATTCAGTCCCGCAAGCGTGAACGGGGAATAATACAGTTGGAAGCTACTTAGTCTAACTTAAAATATACACAGGTTTTTTATATACTACCAGAGGGGTAGGCAGAGACGATTTACAGAAGAGATTATCGGCTTGCAGCCTAATACATTGTAGGATTGCAACCTAAAGCGAAGGCAAGTATCGGTCTGGTGTAAGCACGAGAGGGTAACTTTTAATGAAATTGGATCTGTCTACACCTTATTTCGGGCGCATCGGTACAGCTGTGTCCTGAAGGATGAGGTGCTGTCTCTCCCGGAATGAACCAGCTACAACTTGAAGTCTCAGTCCGCGCCGTATAGAAGGTTGCATCAACTCGAAGGACGGGTAGATGGCAATGTAGTTAGTGGAATAAAAGAAGAAAACCAGCTGTGGGACAAAGTAAAACCGTTAAGGCATAGCCACACAGAATCAGGAGAGATGGTCTTGTCGGAAAATGCTATTAAAGAACACTTACCCAGCCTTCTGGAGTCGAGAACACATAGAATATATTGCACCATGATCACTATTGTCTTAGCATTAGGGATTGATCGGCCTCCGCTACGAATTATAAGCATTCGTAATGCATAGATTTAAAAGAAAAAATAGATTCAAGAAAAATAAGAGAGAGCAATCCGTCTGGTTGCGTGGTTGATTCCCAAAAGCCCTTCCCCACATCCGTCACATGTACCTCCGTACATGCGTACCGGATGTAGTGAAGATTTTCTAGAATCTTCTGGCGGGAGGTTTGATATTTACATATATTATTCAATTAAAGATTGATATTTACTTGAGAGGGGGAGAAAATGTTTCTAAGCAATATGCTAGGGTTTATTTTAGATAGTAAGAAGCTAGTTATTTAAAAAGAATAGATGATTACATGTTTATATATTTTTGCCGGTGGCTACCCTGACACGATAAACTTTGAAAGCAGGTATAAATGAATATTTTTGTAGTGGCTGCTGTCACTACGTCCGTAAAGCAGGATGGAGATACGGTATTTGTGTCACTCCCATGACTGACTCGAAATTGGCAGAATTCTAATAAAGAGAGGCCATTAAATAAAAAAGAAGAAGAAGAAGAAGAGATACGGTATGCCGCATGTGTGTAAAAGAAGGAGAACTTAAAACTTCTTGCTAACCGACATAGCGTGGCGTTGGTGTCGATTTGAGAAGATAGCTGCCAGTGTTATTGTCAAATGTATTGTTTACAAATCTTTAACAACTGAACTTGCTATGAAAAAGTTTAAAGTGATTTCATATATTTTAATTGTGTGGTTAAAAGTGTAGTTTAGTGTTTGTGGCAAGCGAGCATGGATTTAAAAGGAAAGCTAGAGTTGAGGTTAGTGTAAATACAATAACCAAAATGTAACATGCCAAAACGTACATGTTACAAGCTTTACAATCTCCTTGATTATTTTAACCAGACTACGACAAAGAAAAATAATGTTTGATTTTATACTCAACGTATAATAATCTATATTTAAAAAGATGTTGGGTAAACGCGTAGGTCTTCCATAACTTTTCAGGCGTTGGACAAATAGTAGATATCAACAACATAATGATGTTGCAGAAAGGGGGTGACGGGGGTTATAGTTATAGACCCCTAGATTCGACACTGTAGCATTATCCAGTAATAACATGCGAGCCCATTAATATGCATAACGCAAGGATGGATGCTGTAACTAACTATCGGCAATAGGGACTGCGTAATTTTAGACGGAAACTTCATAATTAATTCAGAATCTTCAGCCGAATACGGTTTATTACGCATATGTTTGGTGTTTGAACTTTGTGTTGTTGTTTGCTAAACATATAATATGGAATTTGGATTAAATTCACTCATTATATAATCTACCTAATACGCAGTTAGGTCGAAGTAATATTGTAATTATAGTGTTATGTAATACTAAGTTTGAGGCATTTTAATAATGCAAGGTACGACGATGGGTATACGTAAAACAAAATATGACGAAACCGGAACTCGATCTAACTAAATAAAAACCGTGTCGACTTAGGCGTCTGTAGTATAGATCTCTCCCGTTACTAAATGTCAGCAGATGGATATCACTGGTGATTTTAATTACTTTGATATAACACACAGTCGATCACTATCAGTTAAGTTTTCGTTTAGGTAAAGAGAAGGGTTTCGTTTATTTAAAGATAACATTTTAACAATCTTAAGTACTCGTACTTTCAAACGGGCACGAAGCCAAAAACTACAGTAGATATATTTTATAATCATCATATCAGTCCTTAGACGTCCACTGCTTGACATAGGCATGTCCCAATGAACGCCAACATCCGATCTTACATCCTTCGCATCCTGCTGCTTCAGGCCACCTTCAAACTACAAATACTCACTACAAATTCACATCTATCACTAACTTTCGTTTTACCTGTAATAGAGTTACTAAGTATTAATACTTATATAATGCTTACAATGTCAATGTTTATACCTACATAAATAATTATGCAAAATTACCCACAACATAAGGCAAAACCATATTAAAGTAATGAGTGCAGCCCCAAATCGCCTTCGGTGCTTGTTTGTTCTTGACTAGGCTATAATTAGGCGGTTCTCGTTAACTTTTTCGGTGTTGCTCAGGCTTCAAATTAAAAGGGAATCGTCAGCTCGACTGACTTCGGCCCTCGACCGCAACATAGCTATTAACAATTCCGGTACGGAAAATATTTTACTTCCACCTTCTTATTAAACTTGTTTTTGGGCCCTTTCTGTTCTATCTTTACGCGTCGGTGCAGAAATAGTAAGGATGCGACTTGACATAGAGTTATTGTCGGCCTCGCGAAGCCCTATAAAAGAAACAGCATTACACTATCGCATCTATTTATGAGGAAATAAGTAATGGATTATTAAATGGATTTTATGTTAATAATTATTAAGCAATACGTATGAAAACCACTCACGTTGGATTTTGTGTCAAATAACGTTTTTTTTTTCATATGGTTATTCTAGTTAGTCTATATCTAGTGTCTAGTTAGCTCCTAGTCAGTCAAACTTGAAGTTACATATTGGCAGTAATCAACTATAGTCATCCATTTCAGTAGTGACGTTTTGCATAGAAATAAATAATCGTCCTATCGATCGGACGTTTAGTTAGTCATTAGGAGCGTAAACCGATAATCTTTCTATTTAGAAAGAAAGAAAAAACATTTATTTACTGCCATAATTGGCACACACAAAAGAAAAAACTAACAAAACAAGAAAAAGGAAAAAAATAATAATAACTAGGGAATACAAATTACAAATTTTAACAAAGAAAAAATAGTATGCGTGTGCCGTGGCAGCAAAAGGGCAAACGACTCAGCATATGCCTAGACCAAGAAGGTGCTAGGCGCTGATTTTTAGTCGCACCCGGTGAAGATAAGTTTGTTTACGACGTTATTTAGTTTATTTAGGTTCCAAACTAACACGAATAACGGTTTGAATCACGCCCTTTCGCATTGTTCGCTCTGAGAATGACTTTTATGTTATTTAACTTATTTGTCACATCCACACTAATACCATCAACATGTAATTTTATTTTTTAGTCTCTGGTTAACCCATATTCGTGCGGCGTCGTTACCCAAGGCGTGCTGGCGAAGGTGCACAATTATGTAATTACGTGTTAGGAGATCTGTTTTTATCACGTCCACCCTTGTCTATTGGATGATAATTGGGTTCTTGTTTTGGCCATATTTCGGCGCTATTACACTTTTTAAAGGTTTAGAAAAAAAAGTGGCCATATGTTGTTTCTTTTACTCAGTTCTATGAACCTACTCATTGACGGATTATATTGATCTGTCCAAAAGTACTTTTACTTATAGGATATGAGATCTTTTAATAGTTTAATTACCCTCTGTAATTGCACTTTGTTTTGGCCGCAATTGTTAATGTCATCAGTCTGTTGACGTCTCCGCTAGACATCCGATATAAACCTTCACAAATGTGCGTCAGACCACCGGCTATACCGCCTAGGGAAATATGATGGGCAAGATGTTGTCTTTATTTCACCTCATTGATTGCTGACTTACCACAGGTCTATGATACGCAAGATTTGGAATTACGTTGTGAAGGAATAAGACATAAATTATTTACCAAGTAATAATATATCTGTTGTCCTTATTTAACAGCATCCGGTTAATATTTATTAAGGTCGTCTAGATTCATCAGATAGGGAACAGGATATTCCTTCGCTGTCATGTCACTTTTTAAGTTGATAAATATTTATTCAAAAACGTATATCGTAAGTATATTGTATACTTATATCACATTCAATACAAAATGTAGAAACACAACTAAAAAAAAGTCATCACAATAGTGTCAAGTGTACACAATATACACTTTCCATCAAATAAGATTTTAAATTCTTGAATGATTTTCTTTGATTTTCCATAACCATCGGTTCAGTAGATGTCGAGCTATCTGGCGGACAGACAGAGAGACGGACAAAAAAGCTTCGCTGTAAAGTGAGGTAAAGGTTTTGTTTGACAGATCACTAAAAAGAGAGACAACTAACTTCGCACAAAACGCAACCACCAATCATCATCTCTCATCAGTTTCAACAATCTTATTTAGCTCGCAAGGAAAGAAATTTTCGCTAATTTCTTGAAGGCACGAAGTAATTTCGGATGCCATATGGCGTTAACAATAGGGCAGGGTCAATAACATGTGTAAGCCGGCTCGTCAGTAGGACGTCCCACTTGCTTGCGATGACCCGCTGTCGACCGTTTGGATTGATATAGAGCTGTTACTACAAAGTCATTTTATTTATTAGAACTAGCTGTGCCCGCAACCTCGTACGCCTAAACTACTGAAATACATACCACACAATATACCCTATCTATGGACATGCTCAAAACAAAGACAATAAATTTTTATTAGCTACAAGAGCAAATGTGTAAGTGAACTGAAATTCCAATAATCATCGTAATGTTTCCAATATGTAAATAAATATTTTAATGTATATTTTGTACAATTGCACACGTCATAAGTAACAACTTCTTCGTATATTCCGATACAACGTTCCGATAAAAATATCTCCAAGGCGTTAGACTTAAATTATAGTCCATTTTATTGGTAGTTATTAATTACATGTCTAAAATAAAATAAAAAAATTAGTAATTGTTATAATACAGTTAAAAAATTATGTCAGTTAAAATTATTAAATAATAAAGAAAAATGTAAATTAAATTGTAAAAAACAAATACTTATGCAGTATTGTATTTAGTTTTTTATCTTATCTTATCTTCTTAGGGGCCAGGAAATCCTGGCGGCACTTCGACCCTTCAGGATCTTTTGTGCCAAACCCCTGACCACAAACGGTGCCCCAAGCCGAATTGGTGGACTTCACATACGCCTTCGAAATTCTTAAGCAGGTGTTTACTTACGATGTTTTCCTTCACCGAAAAGCCTGTGGTATTATTGAATTTAGTTAACACTACAACCCAACAATAGCTACCGGACAATATATATTTGTTCCATAATTAAAGTTATTTCAATTATATTCCATTCTCTTGACGCATCTCAATAATTAAGACATAATATATTATGGTGTCAGAAGTGGAATAAGTTAGCTTGCCTAATTTATATGTCATGTTACAGCGGCACAAGATTATAATATTGTTATCCCGTTACACTATTTGCAATATTAACAAAGATAATATATTACTAGGTAATATTAATCGATTACAGATGACACAGGTTTAGTTTTCCCAAAAAATTTAGAGTGAAAATGATGTCACTTATTTTATTATCTGGAAATAGCGAACAAATTAATAACTATTTTCGTTGAATAAAGTCGTATGTATAAGTTTTGTATTAGTCGTTAAAATACCTTACAATATTCACATTACCACTGCCTTCATAAATCAAGATGGTCCATAACCTCTCTATATAAATATTTTTCTTCAGAGGACCATTATGGCAGGTCCAATCAAAAAATCGTTTTTTACAATATAAATTTGACCGGACATGGCTTTATACGCTTATAATATAAATGACTTACGAAGTTGTTACAATAAGTGGATGATATAATAAATACGTACATTGGTCGTGAAATTAACGGATATATAGAACCGTAATATGGACCAACAGTCGCTTAGCTCATACCATCTAAACTAAACGAATAAAATCTTTTTTTTAAATATAATTATATATTATACTACATACAAACAGTAGTTTTTAAATGTGTAATTTACTAAATGATCTCATTTTACATGTGTAGCTTGTTATAAAATTAAAACTCATTGTCTATTCATTCGAATAGATAATACAGCTGATTTACAACCAAATATGTATAACAACCTAAAAGAAAATGAATACAAGAAAATGAATTTACAAGTAAATCTCCTCATCTTGACTAAATCCACCCTAACAAGAACAAAAGACAAACCTCAGAGGGAGAAAAAAATCACAAAAATCCCACATCAGTACACAAATATGCAACCACAATATCATTGGACTAGCTTAGATACAAGAATGATACTTGTACAAGAGGAAAAGGGAGAAAAAATATGAAATGTTATTCGTTGTTATAACACAAATTCGTATACCTCAAAATATTCATAGAGCTTATTCTCTTGAGGAGCCGCTGCGACTTGATGAAATGTACACAAAGAGATATTTACGAAAATGTTTGTTTTTCGTCTTTTATGTCTTATTTTGTCGTAAAAGTAATAACAGGTATAGTTTATGTAAAATCTGGTGTAGGTATTTTTAATATACATATTTCTATTTCTCTATATTTTTCTAACACATTTAAGAAGAAGAAGCTTTGCAGCAACACTTTGTTTATTTAGTACATTACATAGAAAAATTAATTGGAGATATTGAACAGTTATTAAAGAAATATCGAGTAAATTTAAAAAATTCTAATAAAATTAATTTTGACGAACCAAAAGACTATAAAACGGTATATATTACATCTAAAAATGAACCCAACCTGATGGTGGTAGCTTTATCTAAATTTAGTATATATTTCTCATTTATTGATAAAAATCGCTTCACAATAATAATATCCAAAGAATAATTGAAACATAATATATAACGAAAGTCTACTCTAAGATATTCCAACGTCAATGTCTACAAGCCTTGCGCCGACGAAGTAAAAACGCTATTTTGCAGAGATTTCGTCTGAAGAAAAATGATGTAATTTTTAAAAAGAAAACAAAGCCATGAAGCCCCGTAGCCAAGTAACTAGTCGGGATAGTGGGTCAGGGGTTCCAATGTTTCTGGGTAAACCGGATCGGGTATATACATAATTTATTCGACCCTCAACGGTGAAATATTGGATAAACATTTTTTCCTACCCCCATTGAAAATGTTTCAGACGAATGAAAATTAATATTTGTGTAGAACAGTAAAACTACATTTCATGATGGAAAATATTTTCTACGGAGAAACGAGAGATCTAAAATTAAATGTTGTGTACCAGTAAGAGATGCAATAAGTTTTGTATATTGAATGTGTGTCGGGAATGTCTAATGAACTTTTCTCTATTGTAGAGTTATATCAAAGGAAAAAGTGAAGCTATTTCTTATACACGTAGATGCATTGAAACTAGCTCTGAATTACATTTATGAGCGGAGTGAGACAATTGATGCAGAAGTTTAATGAGTGAAACAATTTCAAGCAGTCATATTAGAACATTTTTCTCAGCTATCTATTTATGGATAATATACCTAATACAACTGTAAAATAGTGATAATAGAAATGAAATAGGAATTAGGGGACGGGGCCCTATAAAAGATGCGACGGATTTTCACTTTATTTGATTTCTAGTGCCCTCGTTTGAACACATTGTAATTTTAGATAACAGGCATTTTGGGAAAGTCTTTTTGACATTGGATCGTTGCGGGCAAGCCAAAAGCAAATGGATTTTAGTAAATAAAATTCTGCAAAACGATAGTTTCGATCAAAAGGAAATACAATACAATTTATTGCACTAACAAATACAGTTACACGTTATAAAAGTTAAAAATAGTACAATTTAGTCGGTCTTATCGCTTTAAGCGATTTCTTCCAGACAACCTTTAGGTAGAAAATATTATGCCAGAGAAATTGTAGGTTGCGTTGATTAGGAAATTGATTGATTAGAAAATGTGTGATGTGAAACCGTAATTAGTATTCCTAAAATATATAAATAACTCTATCCAATCTAATTGAATGATTTATAATAACACAGGTTACTTATATCAGGCCTTCTGATGGAAATATATTGCACCAAAGTACTTCACAGACTTCAAGAATTGGCCAATAACTTAAGCGGCTGTTCGGTGCCCCCCTCAATAAATCACAGTCGCCACCTCCAAAAGCCATGAAATTCTCGTTTAATTTACCGCTAAAGGTACAATTGCAAATTATCCGACGCCATTCTGGTCTCACGTTTCCTCCTGAACCGTTGTTTATCTTTAATCACCCTTTACTTTTTCCCTCTTTCACCCCTCTTTGAATTAGAACCCCTGTTGAGGATTAGGGTTCCTAAATCACGGCTGGTGGTCGGATGATATTAATATTTGACTTTTTAATTTATTTATTTAACGGAATAACATTCGGCACAAATAGTAACAATTAGTCAACCTTTATAATGTATATTAAACTTTAAATAGTACACTTAGAAATATCGCTTTTCAAGAAACTGATAGAATGGGAGAAGTAATATATTCATGTGGTCTGGAATTGCCATGTCTAAGAACATTATAATATGGAACACATAAACTTGAATATTAAGGGAAACTATACTATGACCAAAGAAAATAAAGTACTTACTGTGTAAAAATATGCACGTAATGATTTTCCCTAACATCCAAAACCCAAATAGAACAAAACCCATTATGACAACAAAATTCCAACTTGCAAAACCGGCTTTCTTTTCAAGATAGCTATATCTCTGTCTACTAAAGACGTGGACACCCCAGTGTAAACGGCATTGTGAGCGCTACACACCATAAGATCTGGTCTGACAGGCCCGATCAGACGCATTTTTCTGATTGCTTTGATATAACTTTGTGTGCACCTCTATATTGATGTTACATGTTACATTACATATTAGATATACATGCACTTCTCTAATCCTAAACTAGATTTTTCTCCGGTGCTATGGAAATTAAACAAGGATAGGACAATTCACAAATATAACATCCAGACCGGGACCAACTTGTACAAATTGTGTAAAGTTGGATGTCCCTAGTGGGAATTGAACCCACGATCTCTAGCACTGGAGTCCAATGCTACTAACCCAAAGAGGCGGTCATGTTCTGACCGTTCGCCTAGTCTCCCAGTTCACCGAGACTGTAAATCGTCGAATAGTCTATCGTAGCCTTTCTTGCTACATAATGTAGAACTCGGACTGTTCAGATCTAATGAGTCCGACAATCTCACCGTGTGTAGCCCAAATTATGCAGCCTCACGCCGCAGGATTCTTTAACCCTTCCAACCTTACTCATGATTTTTGCTTATCTCGTGTCGGGATCTGGAATTTAAATGCGATTTTGGCGGACTCACCCCAGACTTAGGAGGTTTTGCTTGTAGAAGCAAATTTAGAAGCTCTTTGCAAAATGTCTTGAGGTGTTTTGGGATTGTTTGAGTTGAACATGTTTCTCGGTTTGGAATTTTAAAATAAAACTCTCTTTAGGAAATTTTGGGTTTTTGTCTTTGAATTCATTTTGAATATAATTTTGAAGAGTTTTGGTAATTTCAATAAATACTCGTTGTAAAGGTTGGATGTGAAAAATAGGAAACGACTGTTTAAAAACTGATGAAGGGTCCGAAAGCAGTGTACATATGTCGCGCGCAATGAATGGATCGGTAATGCGGCGCGGCGGCGAGAGGGTATATTATATTTTAAAGTGATGCCCCCGCGCACCGCGCCCGTCCCGTTGACGCCCTGGATCGACGATATGTATGCTGCTTGCGGACTAGAACTTTATTTATTAAAGGTAATTAAACAAGGCATTATATTTAAGGGTCGCGTAGCCAACATGCCACACCCCAGTGCGTTAGCACTCATCATCAGTTGGAATTTGTGCTACGCGTGTCGCCGATCGCCGCAGTACTCCAGACTTTGTCTTCACTTCGACAACTCTTACTCGACCGTCTCTGCCTGGCATCACATTTTGTATCAAGCCTCGTGGCCAAACGTTTCGCGGAGAGTCGGGGTCTACGATCAGTACGAGGTCTCCTACTTGTAAGCCTCTCTGTTCTTGTTGCCATTTTGTTCTTGGTCTCATTTCTGGTAGTACTTCTTTCAACCAACGTTTCCAGAATAAATCAGCCAATCTTTGAGAAATTCGCCATTGTTTACGTAAGTACATATCGGATTCATCAAAAACACCGATCACAGGAAGGTTTGAGGATGTACCCAGTAAAAAATGGTTCGGAGTGAGTGACTCATCAGTGTTTGGTTCAACTGTCACGTGGGTAAGTGGACGACTGTTGACAATCTGTTCCACTTCCGCCATTAGAGTGCTGAGGATTTCATCACGTGGTGCACGCTCTTTCAATACAACTCTGAGTGAAATCTTTACACTCCTAATGAGTCTCTCCCACGCCCCACCCCAGTGTGGGCTGGTGGGGGGAATAAAAGTCCATGTGGTGCCGTAGTTAACTGCTTCCTTTTTCAGTACCTCTTCGTCCAGCTCCTGTATAGACCGTTTAAGTTCGTTATCAGCACCTCTCATGTTGGTACCATTATCAGAATAAAGATGCTGTGGCCAACCGCGCCTTGCTGCCATCCGACGGAGAGCCATTATGAGAGCATCAGAGGTGAGTTTTGTTACAATTTCAATGTGAATAGCTCTCACAGTGAGACACGTGAATAGTACACCATATCTTTTTTCCCGACGTCTACACACGGTCACTTCCATAGGCCCGAACAGATCGACTCCACAGAAAGTGAAAGCCCGTTGGTTATGGGCCATCCGGGCTTTTGGTAAATCACCCATTCTAGGCGGTCGAGGCTGAGCCCTTTTAATTCTACACAACATACATCTGGAAGCCACTCGCTTAACGGTAGGTCTAATTTTGGTAACCCAGTATTTTTGCTTTAACTCGTTGACAACCGTCTCCTGGTTTCCGTGAGCAAATTTACAATGGTAATATTTAACAATCAACATAGCGATGTGGTTCCTGCCATCGAGTATTAATGGATGTTTTATTTCAGGTGATATTCCAGGTGCAGCATCTATACGGCCGCCCACTCGAAGAATTCCGTGCTCGTCGAGGATTGGTGTTAAGGTGAGTAATTTACTTTTTCGTTCTAATTCTTTATTCTTTTTCAGGTATTCCAGGTCTTCAGCGAAAGATTGCGCTTGTGAGTATTTAATTAACAGGCGCTCAGCCCGTTCCATCATTTCACTATTTATCTCTCCAGCTAATTTCTTACATTTGTCTATAAATTTTAAAATCATACATGTTGTTTTCAGGAGGCGCAGCCACGAGGAAAATCTTTCAGGTTCGGGCACAGCAGGTAAGTACTCATCATCAGTAACGAGAAGAGTTACACATTCTAGGTCCTCGTTGCGTACTTCTGGCTGTGTGTTCGTCGGCCATGACTCCTTCGGTTTGTATAAAAATTTAGGGCCATAAAACCATTCATTCTGTAGTGATGACAGGTCACAAGTATCTCTAGTAGCTATGTCAGCTACATTTATCTTCGTGGGTAAGTATCGCCATTCGCTGATTTTCGTAAGCTCATCTATTTCGCCGAGGCGATGTGCTACGAAAGCTTTGTAGTTACGCGCATCGTTACGTATCCAATGCAACACAGTAGACGAGTCAGACCAGAAGTATCTCTCTTGTGCTGTCATTTTATGCTCTTTTGTTATAGTATCTGCCAATCTAGCGGCTAACAATGCAGCCTGCAACTCCAAGCGAGGCACAGAAGTATGTTTCGTCGGCGCGACTTTGCATTTACTTGATATAAATGACGTTCGTACTTGCCCGTCGCTTTCTATCCAACGCCAATACGCCACTGCACACATAGCCTGTGTAGACGAGTCGCAAAATATATGCAAGTGTAGATTTGTATAACTCGTAGCCGGTTTACTAGCGTATGACTCATTATTACTACTGCAGGACGGTGGTGACTGAAGTGCGGTCGATAGCTGCGTGTGCGTATTGAAAGACGATCCATGCTCCGTCTCGCTCGCTCTAAGCGCTGCGGCTTTGTAGTGACGAGGCAAGCGAACCGACTTTATGTGTTTCAGAAATTTCAGCCATTCGAGCCATTTTTTAAAAATATTGTCTGGTACTGCATCGTCCCAATCAAGGTTTGATCTCCATGTTTCTTGTAGTAAAATTTTCCCTTTTACGGTAAATGGTGATAATAGCCCGTAAACATCAAAAATAGACATTATGACCCTTAGAATTTCTCGTTTTGTAGGTCTCTTCAGGCCGCTAACAATGCTTTCAGGAATTCGTTTCAATGAGACGTCGAATCCTAGCATGTCTTCTGTTGGAAACCAAATTAGGCCAAGAGTGCGCTCGCCCTCATCTTGTTGTGCGATTTTGAACTTTACGGCCGTCGGTCCGAGGGTCTCTTTTGGTAAGCTGTTTATCACGGCTTCGTTATTGCATGTCCAGTTTCGTATTTCAAATCCACCTTGTTTATGTATATAAGCAATATTTTTGACCAATTGGATAGCTGTTTCTTCGTCGTCTATACTATCTATATAGTCGTCCATGTAGTGTTGTTTGTGTATAGCTTGCACGGCGCCTGGCATGGACGATTCATAACGTTCAGCATTTTTGTTTTTAATAAACTGTGCGATGAATGGCGAACAGTTCGCTCCGAATATTAATGACGTCATTGCGTAAGTTTTTACAGGACCTTCACGCGAGTTGACACCTTCAGGAAATTCCTTCCATAAAAATCGTAGGGCATTTTGATCTTCAGGTATAATTTTTAATCTCAAAAACATGTCTTTAATATCTCCAGTCACGGCTATTTTATTTTCTCTAAATCTCAACATTATACCGTATAACGACATAAGCAGGTCAGGTCCTTTTCGTAAATAGTCGTTTAGTGATAAGCCATTAACAGTCGCCGCTGCATCAAATACTAGGCGTAGTTTCTTCTTATTAGGGTTGTCAACTCCGAAATGGGGAAGAAACCATGTTCTTGGTGAAAACTCGGGGTTTATCAGCTCCTTGGCATAATCGTTCTGGAGTAGATGTTTGATTCTTTCTGTATACCTATCAGCATATTCTTTATTCGATTTTATTTTCTTTTCAACACCTTTCAGTCTAGCCATGGCGTTGGGGTACGAATCAGGCATTTTGCAGTTTACATCTTTCCATGGTAAACCTACGTACCATCTGCCATCCTTGAGTGAAGACGTACGCTCGAGATGCTCCCGTGCCTGTACGTCATCCGCGTTCTGCCGAGGTTTACTGGAGACGCCCATGGATTCAATTGTGAATGAGCGACGCACCTCCTCGTGAATATCATGGAGAAGGCGCTCAGTTACAGACGTATTAAGGTTGGTATCATTTGTCAAATACAGAGTGGAGTGGACCGCACGCTCGTCATCGAGCCGCGCTCGGCTTATGCCGTGTATACACCAGCCTAGAGGCGAGCGAGTGGCGAATGGTTCATTAGGGTTTCCCTTAACTATTTGTAAAGGCATAAGTAAATGAAAATTGTCCTGCCCTATCAATATTTCAGGTTTACAATGTCCATAACATAACTGACTTTTTATTTCAGGTATAGATTCAAAGTATGACAGTTTATCTATCGAGATATTTTGTGCCGGTAAGTTCAGTTCATTAGTACTACGCGCTCGAAACGTAAACATAGTTCCGTCACTGTTTGAAACATTCAAGTCCACGATCTCACTGTTACATTGTAACTCGGTAGTGTTCCACGCTCCTCGCACTCGTAAGGCTTGCCTAGTGCCGCGCACTCCTACCCGTGACGTAAGCGCGCCGCTTATCAGTGACACAGTAGATCCATCGTCCAGTAGGGCTACTGCGCTCACTACACCGTTAGGTCCATGAATGTTTAGAAGCACGGTTTTTAATAACACTTGAGAGCTAATTGTTTTAACGTGGTTAACATTCTCGACACGCGGATTACTTTGTTCAACTTCGGTTATGTCTGTAATGTTCACACTGTTTTGTTGAAACTGAGCATTGTTCACATTATAATGCAATAATCGATGATGTGACAATCCGCAATTATCTTTATCGCAAGCCGGTGCCGGGCAAGTGTCCCTACTGTGTCTATTTGATTCTAAACACTTGTAACATATAGCACTGCGTTTCACATAGTTCCACCGATCTTTACGTAATGCCTTTTTGAACTTTTTACAGTCAACTAATTTATGTTTTGCCAAACGACAGAACCGGCATTTATCACCAATGTCACTTATATTGTTCTGACCAATGTCATTCATATTGTCCTGCACTAACACAGTTTGTGTCTGGTTTTTAAACTCACTTTGTTTACGCTTATTAAAAAGTTCATTAGTAGGGTGCACACACGATAGGTTTACAGCGGTTTTAGATATTTTGACGGCTTCTTTGTTTAAAAATTCGGACAATATAACAAGTTTTGGCTTGTCATTTGTAGTGATGAGTGAATAACTGTAGTCTGCCCATTTTGAAATTAAAACAGTGGGCAACTTGGACAGGATGATTGACACGACGTTCATTCCCATTAGGTACTCATCATGACCGATGGCGGCCACTGCAGCTACGCAGTTTTTAACTTTCACTGCGAATGGCACAATATCTTTATAGTACTCTGGAGATATTGGTTCCAATCTGTGGACATCTTGCATAATGCGGTTTATGATTATGTCCGGGTTGCCGAACTGCAGCTCCAGCGTGGACATCACGGCGTCTGGTGATGTGGCGCTGATCAGTAAAGCTGTTACGGCGTCCTTGGCGGGTCCGTGTAGACATTTTCGTAGTCTCCACAGGTTTTCCTTTTCGGTGAAGTTACAAACTAAGGTGGATTCCTCATACGCCTGCCTGAACTGTAACCATTCCAGGGGATCACCGGAGAAGGAAGGTAGGTCTCGCGGTGTGCATAAGCGGCTCAGCATCGTGGCGTTAGGTCCATATGCAGAAGTGGTAGCGGTAAGGTTCTTGAGAGCGCTTGCCAGCATGTGAACTGTACCAGCATCGGTGCCGTCGCGCGCCGCAGCTGGCGCTGGCGGTGGCGGCGGCGGGGGCAGCCCGTCCGAGTGTATGCCATGATTGGGGACGGCCTGCTCGTTCAGCTCGTGCTGACTGCGTTCTAACCACTTTTCCACTTCACTATTACTGTGGTCTTCACTTGCTATCGATTGTGGACTGTATTTTTCTTCATTTTTTAATTCAGCTAGGTCTGCCGCTAGCTGCTTGTCTATTAGGTCCATTTGGATGCGCGCCTTAGCTTTAGCTGCTTCTAGCTCTAACTGTTTCATCCTAGATTTTATTGACGATGATGAAGAAGAAGATTTAGACTTAGATTTAGTTCTTTCTTTTTGCTCATTTGCACTTCCACGTGAGGTAGGTACAGAATTCACTTTTTTTTCAGATGTTCCAGGTTCCTGCTGCGTAGGAACGGAAAACACTTTTAGATCACTACCTTTATTTAGCACAAACGTTTTACTTAAATCCTTCTTCAAATTATCTTGCAAGTCCTCATCATTCTTCACACTTTGTAGTCCAGCATCACTTTTACAGTGTCGAAGATCTTCTTGTGAATGTTGTTCGCCAACTTTTTCTTCCTTTGTGAGATTCATCTTCCTCGACGTGCTACGAGTATTTACCATACTTCGTGACGACGGTGGCTGTGGTGTGCGATACATCAAGATCTGGCTCGAAGACCAATTTGTAAAGGTTGGATGTGAAAAATAGGAAACGACTGTTTAAAAACTGATGAAGGGTCCGAAAGCAGTGTACATATGTCGCGCGCAATGAATGGATCGGTAATGCGGCGCGGCGGCGAGAGGGTATATTATATTTTAAAGTGATGCCCCCGCGCACCGCGCCCGTCCCGTTGACGCCCTGGATCGACGATATGTATGCTGCTTGCGGACTAGAACTTTATTTATTAAAGGTAATTAAACAAGGCATTATATTTAAGGGTCGCGTAGCCAACACTCGTAGTCGGCAAAATATTCTTCATTGGATTATTTTCAATAGTACATTATCTTTTTATAATCTTTATTCTCTTGTGTTTTAAATAAGGATTAGGTACTATGCTTTTTGTCTTTTTACCTTCATTATCCCCTTATAGTATAAAAACGATAGTTTGGATATTTGGATGTTTGTTACCCAATCACGCTTCAACCAGTGGACGGATCGGAATGAAACTTGGCACCCTAAACGATTATATAGGTCTTGGAATAGGACATAGGATAGTTTGTATCCCGAAAAAACATCTCATTCCTACGGGAATTTAAAAATAATTGTGTGACCCGCGAGAGCAGAGCCGCGGGCAGAGCTAGTATTATTTAAAGGTGGATGATTTGTAAAGTTTATTTAGTTACTAGCTTTTGCCCGCTAAATTTCGATATTTACACATCTTCACTGCTTTTAACGATTAATTTGGTTTCCCGTAGGAATAAGATGTTTTTCGGGATGAAAACTATCCTATGTCCTATTCCAGGACCTAACCTATATGTGTGTCAAGTTTCATCCCGATCCGTCCAGTGGTTGAAGCGTGATTAAGTAACAAACAACCAATCATCAAAATAACCAAACATCCAAACTTTCGCGTTTATAACATTAATGGGATGGGATTGAGAAAAAAGTATACAACCTAGACTCGCTTATTTCTTAAAATAATTTCTTACAAACATAATGTACCTACCAAAGTAAACCATAGTATGACAATCTCTGCAAAATTTTATGAGAGTAAACATACAGCAGTAGTAAAATAGTGGTTAACTGCTTTAATTTTAATGACGATTTTATTGACGTGTGTAATAAATTTAATGAATCCATTGAAAAATGCAATCGCTCGGTTGTTATTATTTAATTTTCGCCCGTATGAGCGACAGTTGGGCTCCACACCGCACTTTATGACACAGATTATTACTTTTATTTATATAGAACTGCCAACACAGACCAGATATATATGGGAGAGAAAATACTGACTCTTGAAATATAGTTTATTTAATTGGGAAGTATGTTTATTAGTAGGTTACATGTCAGATTAACAGATCTAGTGAATTATTATCCTATAATAAAGTGTATATTAAGGCGTATTGTAGGACGCCCCGCCGCCAGATGCAGTGACGACCTGAGGAAGGTGGCCGGAGGTGGCTGAATGCGGAGGGCTTAAGACCGGATGTGGTGCCGTCTATGGGGAAGGTCCATCAGTGGACGTCTCAGGGTTGATAATGATGATGATGAATGTGTGTTTTTGTATTGGAAGTGAGTTTTGGCTGAGTACTTGGTGAGATTGGCTGTAAAATAATACTTACCTGCTTGTCTTGTGTTGTATTTAAGTTGTTTTTATACTACTACAGAGTTAAACTGAAATTGAATACAATACTTGTTCACTTTTTTAATGAAAGACTACAGACCCATAGCACAGGGAATCCTAGTTTGGGAGCCAGGCTACTGCTTGTAATAATATATCTACATAGATATGTCTAGTATAAGGACCCTAATGTTTTTGAACCAATAAAGTTATTTTTATGTGTAGTAATAATAATAATCTTTACGGAAAAATAAAGTTAACCGCGGAAATATTAACAAGAATTTAGGTGTTATCGATATTGTGTTGTATCCATCTACATATTCCATTATACGGAAACTCTATTCTTTGATACGGACCCATATTCATAGCGCTGCACGTAAGCGATTATGCGGTCGGATATCTCTTTTGTTACGCGTGTAATTACGACGTAATATACTGCACTCCCCAATTTACATGTTATATTAATTTAAATTACCTTCCGCTGGTACCAAATTCAGTGGGGCATGGCCAAATATTGAATTTAATGGAAAACCGTCATAAATTCTGTAAGTGACAATATGTCTATATTAAGTATCAAAGGAGATGTTGAGAACGTAATTTTTATTAAGTACTATGTATTTTTATTATGATATAAATCTATATAAAACTTTGTATATTTTATACATTCTTTTAGTTACTTCCCAGATGTGGTGATAACCAAATCAATAGCTTATTAAAACATGCCACTGAAGATTTGTGTAGATTCTCGATTATTTTCTTAGATAATTTCAATAGTTTAAGAGAAGTGTAATTACGGCCAAACAATTACGTTTCAACATTTTCTTTGTAAAAAAAGATACATGCAATGATGTTCAATAAGTAGGTAGCTAGATTTCTAATCTGCAGTAAAAAACTGCAACCCACATGAGCTCGTAATATTATACTAGAGCTGAGTTCATTTCTGATCAGTCGTCGGGAGACCCTACCGGGCGTACGATTCCTTCAAAATGCCATGTATTCTTACAAAATTAGAAATTAAACAGACGAATACATATCTATTAATGTACGTCAATATGATGACTTTTACACATGCACAACTTTGAAAAACATTGTCTAGTTTAAATGGTAGAGTTCAATAGATATATACCAATAATGGCGAAATATTGCATCTAAACTTAAATAAATCATAATTTAGCACCATCAAACAACCTGCCATTCGACAGTTGTATCGAGTGTTTGGAGAACATCGATATCTGTCAAATAAGCAGAAATAAAAACTGCTATTAGAGTTATGCCACAGTTATAAAAACTGGTGGCCAAAAAAAGAACTAATCATATTCCCTTTAGTCACCCACGTTACGAGGCAAACTGTAGGCCGCCAGCGCCATCCATAGCTGCTAATAAAACATGGCGCATCCAGGAGCGAATCGTGAGCCCATTGAGAATCGAAATACGGGTAAAATGATGCCATTAAGTTCGATATTAACCACAAGGGAATGACAATGTACCTAAAAGTAAAACCGAAAGAATAATGGGGAATGAACCCGGGGTAAATTAACAGGATCGAAAAAGTACATAATAATAATAATAATTAATACACATAGATAATAATAGAATTGACGAGTAAACATGCGGTTTTTACTGAGACAGTAGTGTAATTTATTAGAAACTAGCTGTTGCCCGCGACTTCGTCCTCGTGGACAACTTAACATCACAAATTATTATGTGTTTCCCGTAGGAACGAGATGTTTATTCGAGATAAAAACTATCCTATGTCCTATTCCAGGACCTAACTTATATGTGTGTCAAGTTTCATCCCGATCCATCCAGTGGTTGAAGCGTGATTGAGTAAAAAACATCCAAATATCCAAACTTTCGCATTTATAATATTAGTAGGAAAAAGAACGAAGGAGTTACGTTACTTTATTATTTAACAAAATAAAATGTAATTTCACCAAATAGGTACCTATCACTGATACATAATTTAAACGGTTAAAATATTTGACAAACTAAAAGCATTATATCCACAATATTCTTACTACCAAAATTGAAACACCACAAAAGCATCCCATAAATGCTAAAATTGGTCCACGTTATGGATGACACATTAATTTTTTTATTCGCTCCCATCGCTTTATATACTCATTTAATGATTATTTATTATTATTCATCATTTTTATTTAATTTTTTTGTAGATAATTTGATGCAGTAGATTAATTATTTTACAATAATTACAAAAGTACAGTCACATTCCTAATACCAGCCCTACCACCTTATCCAATAATAATAAAGTTAAAATTAGAATGAACTTGATCATTTATCATTGCGCACTGACTTACGCATAAGAGAACAACGAAGCTGATATTTGCAGTTGATTAAATTTTAAATGTACTAAATATTTGTCCAATATTTCTAGTGCCTGTTTCTAAATGGCAAACGACATTATCTGATATAATGTTGCAAACCGAACACCGACAGTGGGGAACCGAGTTTAATGGCTTCGGGGAATAGGTGGTGCGGTGAGGTAGGAAGGAACGTCAAACCATAGAATAACCTAATGTCAAACTTCAATTGAACCAATTGCAGTGTCTCCTGTAAAGACTAGATACAAACATTTGCCAGATATAATGCAGGAAGTCATAAACTACTAAAACAGGATTGCGTGTTTACTTACAGACTTATTAGTGTGTAATAGAAGACCTGTAATGACCTATATTTCATAGTCCAGACCAATATATCATAGTCAAACGAAAACCTATGCTTTTTTCGTCTCAGTAACATGTACATAAAAGGGTCATCAGCAGAAAAAACAGGTTTGTATTACCATGTAAACTTTTCGCTCCACTTGGGAACACTATTATTATTTATTTTATTTTTGAGACGCAAATACGTTTGTTTTCATATGACAGTTGATTTGGAATGAAGTTCAAGTACATTGGCATTATGAAATCGAATACTGAATAACTTTTTATTTTCAGACTTTTCGAAAGTCCTATAAATTTTTCTACATAATTTCCAACAATTGTCATAGTAAAATTTGTTCTGTATCCAGTACTAAGTGCCACTATAATCGCTCTTTACAGAGGTTTTGTTACATTCTGTACAATGAAAATAGGTTAACAATGATAATCAGATATTACTTAGCAAAGATTAGCTGACTAACGAAACAAGATTACTATCTGCGATAATACAAAATCTATTTGCCAAAATAACAACGAAATAGGAAGCGAAATATGAAACAATATTTACTGGACCCGCACGTTCCCCACTGCAAATATAGGGACGTTATGACAAAACCTTCTTTACTACAAAATAAATAGAGGCCGAAATTAACCAGTACACAAGTATATTTTATCATTATTACAATATATTTAAACTAAGGTTCGGGGCCACTAGTCACAGTTAAGCTTAAGCCGGTTACGTCCCTCCCTATTTTCTGATGGAGATTTATGTCACGGGATCAAAAGTTTTCAACTCTGTGTGAGTGAGACACCAACCCTTACTATGTATATTATACGAAACGCTCGCTTGCAAATTTGTTTCGGGAAATATTTTGCTATTTATGGATAGTAAACTGTCAGTACTAATAAATAAATAGCGAGCACATATTCCATTATAGTCAGTGTGTGCTCGCGGTTGATATCATAAATATTATATATACAAGTTATAGTGGTCGTTACGTATAGTAACTGCTGGTAATTCATTTTCTCATTAAGGAATTTAATTTTAGTTATACACTGCGGTCGAGGATCTTTACGAGTCATTATTTACGATGCTACAAGTGCGCGAGTTGATGCGACAATAGAAGTATGAACGTTATACGTAATGAATCATTACTAATGATACATAACTACGGCCGGTCAACCACCAACGACTTACTTGCATGTCTTTGCTGCTGATAATTCAACACTATTATACAACTGAAGGAGGTCGCATCTTTTTCAGATATCCGAAAGAAAAAAAAATATTTATTCACTATCAAAACAAAAAGATTATATACACATTATGATAAATATTATTAATTAATTAAAGAAGGAGTTTTTTTCGGGACGAAGAGTAGAAACCGGCCAGACAACCCGCATGATGGTAAGTGGCTACCATCGCCCATTAACCTGAAGCCTAAAGACCACAAGTTTGTTGCTTTCCTGACGACTGGGTCACAATGTCTCGTGTATTTATATCAATTGGCTCACTTATCCTTCAAACCGAAGTGCAGCACCCATCTAGCTAAATATAAGTTATCGATGTAACTAAGATAAAGACTCTTAAGACAGAGATATTTTCATATGTAATTTTTTTATATGTCTACATCTTTTGTACCTACACCAATAGATACTCCCTACCATAGTGGTGCCAAAACATATACAGCACTGGTACGCCACTGACTGGTGCCAGTGATGGCCGCACGTTATGCTATAACTTTGCCAATAACCATTTATAATTAAACTGGAAGGCACCCAAGCGACTATCATTGCCAAGAGCGGGTCAGTAGTTCTCATTAAATGTAATCCTCATCAAGTTATTTTGGGTCATTTAGTATATGCGCCATGGTTAGCGATATTTTAAATGCAGATTCAAGCAGTTGTCGCGTGTGAATTCGGCCTTCTTTCCTTATCAGTTATAAGTACGTGGTCTCCACTAGAGTGTATACCTTCTAGAAAACTCGTATGTCGGTCTTCTGGTCATCAATCTGCGATAGATGTGATGAACTTCAGCTTATTGATTATCTCAGCTGTTGGTGATCTTAAGTTTCTCATTGCTTTAGGTTGAACATCCAAATATTTATCCAAAATATACAATCATTCATATCTTTATTTTATTCATATATTCTTCAGTATTTCTTTACTTCTGGGGTTCCGCGATTACTACTTGTAACAGTTTTAGTCGGGTCGTCATTCGCGTGCTGGAACTTCCATCCCTATGTATTTGCTCTCTCTGCTTGTTGTGTTTTTTATGTGCAATTTATTCAACGATTGGGGTGCTTTGCTTTCATTCCGTTGAATTAAAACTACACCTATTGTGACGCGTTATTGATTGCATTTATCCGGCTTTGGATTGGACTGAGGATATTGGACAGGGGGTATTGTTTTAATTAAAATAGTCGTATATTTATGGTTCAGTTCTCCAACCAGTTCAAATCAATGTTACTATCAACTTCTTTTTATTAATAGTCTATCTACCATAAGCTTAAGAATGTCTTACAATGTATAATGGTGATTGGATTATTAGGGAAGGGAAAAGGGAATTACGCATACATGTTACAATACCTCCAATATTACACTCTGAGGAACAAATTCTCTGTCTTCGTTGTCAGATAGAAGTCTGTTGACGTAGGTTACTTATGTGTTTATTATTGTTAGAGATAAGAACATATGGCGGACGACGGCTATGCGCGGTGCAGCTCTCCGATCTTTGATAGCGTGTTAAATCCGTTTACTTAGGTTTCCGCAAATTTTTCGTTTTTCGTGGAAGCTAGTGACTTAAATGAACTCGGTAAACTAACCGTATATTTTACCGGTTTTATGAACCATATATACCACTATTTCATACCTGGTTCCGAATCCTGATTAAAACTAGAAAATCAGAATATAATTTATGCACTTTAATTCATAATGAACGTTTTCAATTAGTTAGCAGAAAAGAACTTACAAAACATTTGTAAAAATAAAACTAAACTCCAGCCTCTGAAATAACACCACTCTGTTTTGTATACATTTTAATATATCAGTCGCGGAAAGAAACTACTAATCTATTTTAACGAGGTCCCATTCGAAAACTAGGAAAGTCAAAACTGTTCAATTTTACAAAATTAGTTTTTGATGGACAGTAATGTTATTCTTTCTGCTAGTTAGATGGTTACCGAAAATATAACCCTGTCAACGGCTTTCGGAAACTCTACACTGAAAAGTTGCAGAGACGACGAAGAAACAATTTATTATATACGGAAATAGAATAAACTGCTTGCTAACGCGGCTGTGTTTTGAACGACGTGCTATGTGTGATTTAGCATATAACATAAATCTTCATCAAAAACTGTGTCTCAAGCGTAGTTCTCGCGTTTGTTTTCGTTCTTTCTAACGTCATTCATGTCAGCCCTTAGACGTCCATTGCTAGACATAGGCCTTCTCCAATGAAAGCCACTATACCCGGTCCTCCGCCTTCAGATTGTCGGTCCATCTAATGGCCCATCCTGCGCGTACCGATCCGCGGACTTCACTCCAGAACCGTCTATCCCAATCACCGTCGGTTCTATGACAGATGTGGCTCGCCCACTGCCACTTCAGCATGCTAATCCTTTCAGATATGTCGGTCATCTTCGTTCTTCTTCTTTTTTCCTTATTACAAATCATATCCTTCAAAGAAACCCCGAGCATAGCTCTATCGTCACGGAGGTCTCAATGATGGCTTCTGAGATATTTTAAAATTTCCATAATTTCATTTTGATTTTTGGTTACGTATCTCCAGGAAGGTATCTCTATTTTTTTTCTTCATGCTTTTCTCGATCCCTAGCAACTTTGCAGTAGGTAACCAACAGTAGCATTCTGCGCTTTTCAGGTGATTATTGTTGATGAACTTGAAATATAAAGAAGATGAGATTCAAGTAGGTTTTGTAGCATTGGACATGCATAACAGGATTTATGATTACTCATTAGACAATAAAACAAAACATTACTTCATAAGTTACAAAAAGCTTGGCTATATAAACTTACTTGTTTATTAATAACTTACCGGATAACAGTGGAAACATGAGCAGACGGGCGCAGCATAACTCACCAATATAGCTAGTTATGGCACAATAAATTTATTAGGTCAGTTAACTTGAATTTGTGGTGCTACATGCGCTATGACGTAAGGTTTAAGTTTGAAGCTGCGGTTGTAAATGAATGATCTTAATAATTTAGTTTGCATTCGCGTAACACAGTAACAATTATGAATAAATTAAAATGTTCTGGAAATAGATTAACATTAGTTATTTATTGTAAGTAGTAGATTAAACAAAACAAAAATAGGGTACAATATTATTCCCTCAGATGTCAATGATTTTGCTATCGGTATTAATTATGGGAAGTCCTGAGACTGTTATCAAGTTTACTGTAGAGACAAATTAATACTATATTCTTGCAGGAGATAATGAAATTAAACATTTCTTAATTCCAAATCAACAACGGCTACTTATCTGATTGATCATGTTAGCATGTCCCATGAACTGTCAGAATCAGTGGCAGCTATAGTTATGCGTGGCGGGTTTCGTTCGTCACATTACATCAGGATGGCGAGCTCGCACCATTGGGCTGGAATAAAGCTGGCTTGACAAAGCTCTGAATATTGTCAACATGGTCTATCTCTGTACAATCACCCACAAAATCGCTACGTTTAATATTTACTGCTATCAAAGAGTGCAATCTAATTGTTACTTGGGCATTTGAGTATTATTATAGTAGGTTTACATTTCAAACTAAATGTGTATACTCTAGTATATATTATCTTTGGTATAGGCTAGCGTTATTCGGTTAGGAGTGCAGCTCCTGATCGAATAACGCTGGCCCTGAACAAATAATGAAATGTCAGTCGCGTGACTTAGAAAGGCAAGCTACGATATATGCATTACTAGCTATTGCCCGCAACTTCGTCCGCGTAGACAACTTTTGTAGGCTTTTTTGTAGGACTATTTAAGATAAACATTTCCATCATACATTACATACGTGTAACTCTATCGGTTTTGGCAGCGCACGCCAGAATAGCTCGCATATGGTAGATTTTTTCCTACTTACTTGATATTTTGGACAATTCACACAATATCTTTATAAATTGTAGCCTATGTGTTATTCTGATGTATAAGCTATATTATTGCAAAGTTTCGTTAAAATCCATTCAGTAGTTTTTACGTGAAAAAGTAACAAACATCCATCCATACTTACAAACTTTCGCGTTTATAATATTAGTAGGAAGGATAGTAGAATAGGATTGTTTTGTACGTGATATCACACAGTAAACTAACAGTTAACTATAGTGTCTGTTACGTAGTGTATACATATCAGCCCTTAGACATCCACTTCTGGACATCGGTCATTCCCAATGAACGCCACCACACCCGGTCCTCCGCCCTCCGCATTCAGCCGCTTCAGATTACCTTCTTCAGGTCGTCGGTCCATCTAGCGACCGAGCGTCCCACCCTGCGCATACCATTCCACGGCCTCCACTCCAGAACTCGTCTGCCCTAATGGTTGTCGGTTCTGCGAAAGATGTGGCCCGCGCACTGCCACTTCCTTTTACTATCCTTTCGATTATGTCGGTCACCTACGTTCTTCGTCGGATCTCCTAATTACGAATCATATTTTTCAAAGAAACTCCGAGCATAGCCCTGTCCATAGCTTGCTGGGCGACCTGAAATCAGGCCCATATAAGTAGTTATGATGATATTTACTTACTTTATGTTTTGTAATAAATAAATGAAAGTCTTAATAAGTTACAATTAACTCAGCAGAGGATGAACATTGGACATAGCCTGTGCCAAAACTTTGTATCGGCCGCTCACCAGCCTAGGTGGAGTATGCACTGCAAACTCATGATATGCTTTCAACTGAATATTTGAAACCAATGCCCTACTCATTTGCATTGGTATAAGTATACATCGCAGTATAAAATTGAAAAAGCGCAATAAAAATAATAGCCGCACGAGGCAAACAAACGAGGGCAATTTCAATAAGCAACTCGGAAGTAAGCTCACGCTACCACCATCTACCACTGTAGATTCAATCACAATAATTGTCGTTATATTGTAGTCGTTTGCATGAATAATGCTTAATATCAATTCTATGTGCACTACGAGATACTAGATGTAAAACTTATAGGGAACACTGCCAATAAAGTTCGATACAGCATAGTTACGGTCTGTGTAGTCTCTGCTTTGTGCAAGGGTGCACCAATGACTTCTGTATTGATTATGCTAATTTTATTATCGAAATTTCGTTCGTCATGGTTGCACCGTTTCGTTTTTTTTCAATTCATTGAATTGAATAAAGTGTGTTACAGAAATACTAACATACTGTTATCCAATAAAACTCGTTCGGTTCATATAATGTTGCTGGATTCCTGTTATTCATAAGTCATTCGTTTGTGGGTACATCTATTCATTTATACAAATCTCGGCACAACCTGTTAGCGTCTACTGTTGAATATGTGCCTACCCCTAATTCGTGTTACCCAGTGTTGGCAAAAAATCAATCATGACTAACGATTAATAACTAACGAATAATATTTTTTGTAGTTTGGCGTTTTTAATCATTTTAATGATATTTAATTATGGTTAAATTGACATAATGATTGAAAGTATCAATCGTCAATTATATCGCAACTAAATGTTTATTCGTTAGTTCTGATTGATTTTCTCCAATACTGAATGTTACCACACAAGGTCCTTCGTGCACATACAGCTATAACATCATTCCAAAGCAATAGTCATATGAAAATAAATACATTACTGTCTGGAAAACAAAATAAATGACAGATAGTGTTCCTAAGTGGACCGCAAAGTTTAAGTGGTAACTTGTTTTTGCTCCCTTTCATGTACATATTACCGAGACGCAAATAGAGTTGATTTTTTTATAACTAGTAGTTTGGAATGAAATTTTACATCGTTTCACTTTGTTAGGTCATCATTGGTCCACCTGGGAAGGTGCATCTTGTAGGCTACTATTTTCGCTCTTTTCGATTCACTGCGTCTATAAGGACTTGCCTATATTTGTATGTTAAACATCATAAACATTATCAGATTCCCTTAATTACTTAAAATTACGTGAATTAAGATAGGTTGTTTGCGCAAAAGTTAATTTTCATAAATAATACCGAAAGTAATAAAGGAAACGAAACGCAAAGTAAAGATGGGAGAGTAGCGAAATTTTGATTTGATTCAGAATTTCCGGAACCGCGAATACTGTACTGTAGTAAAATTTACGATCATGTTTACCTTACGCCGATGTAAGTTTGTTTATCATACAAAATCGAAGGGAATGTCTACTCCTCAGGCAATGAAAGCGGATAATTCTGTATATACACACAGTCATGCTGTTGAACGTGGAACAAAATTTTGTTTCTAATAATGACTTAATATAACACCACTTGGGTTTATTGATGTTTACTCTACTCAGTGTTTGCTATCCATATAAATTTCTAGCTACAATTGGAGTAGGTTTACTTTGGTGGTAGGGTCTGTTAGTGTAATTTTGTAATTAGTTTTCTGGAAGCTACATTTTTACTTATTTTGTAATGTTTCCTCCAATGTCAATAATTTTCAATATTTTGCTCATTACTAATTGAGGCTTTCGCTGTTTTAATTTTCTTATTCTGTCGCAAAAATACGGCGTGACATTTATAAGTATTAGAATATAATATGATAATCATAATTCATGAAGAATGTATCTAGCTGCATATTTATAGCTTACCTTTGAAACCTATAGATATAAGTATACATTTAATTTTGAAGGATGATTAATTGCATTCCTTATAGGTTTAGTTATATAGTGTATGTATATATTTTTACTTCGGACCTCAATTTTACAAATCATTCTCTAATGAATAGCTTTCCTTTCAAAGTTATGGTCTTACGATCAAAACTAACGTGTTAATGATGAAGATACATTTACTATATGTGTCACGGGCCAACCATCGTTACATTTTAAACGTAGTTGCGTGTAGCCCTCTCCTTAATCTGTGCTCCATTAACAGGGGTCATTAATCATAGTTTTAATAACAATTTAACCCCAACTGGATTAATATATCTTCATTTATTCAACTCCGGTTGAAGTTATCAAACTTTTATCATTCAAATTTCGAGCAGGACGTCGGTATTCAAAATCGAAGCCGCAACAAATGAATGAATTATTTTTGTCCTCGTCCCGTCGCATAATGAAATCGAGTGCAACTGTTACAAATGCACAGGCTTTTGTTGTTTACCCATTGTGTACAATTAAACGTGGAAAGATGTAATAATCTCAAATATCTTTTTGTATGTACTTTTTTTTATTCAACAAAGACACATGCGGGGTCATAATAATAAAGAGTCGCGTTGTCGGTGCGAACATTTATGTCTAACAATGAATTGAATGTCAAGTTTAAACGTAGGGTTGTACCAAACTTAGTTAAGCTAGCGAGAGTCGAGCGTGCGCGCAACGATCGCAAAAATTCGGGGTGTACCATTATTTATTACACTATAATATTTTGTTGCAGTCCACCGTTTATGGCACATTATTTTTTTATAAATTATATATTTTTATTAACGGCCCAAACGGATCATTATATCGCATTGAAATGATGGGGTTGTAAGTAATTCATTACGTTTATTTGTGTTTCTCACGGGCCGTGTTTATTTTATGAGGAGAGTAAAAATTTGATGATCTCGCTAAAACACAAGAGTTTTATGGTGAATTTTACTGTATTTCTAGCTTGTGTAATAATATTATTGTTCCATTTTCCCCTAGAATAGAAGAGATAAGGTAATAACTGTAAAATGTTGGTACTTTGTTTATAACTTTTGTCGTAGAGATGATGTCGTGTAATGCTTTCGTTTAACACTTAAAACACAACTCTAACATAAAAATTGTAACACAAAAAAGCACAAAAATTAACTACCAATCACAAATTGCACCCAGCACTCAATAACAGAACAGCAAATTGCCTGAACAACATTACGTAGAAAATTACTATTCTAAAATTACTACTGCGACTATAAGGGGAAATCTCAGCATGTTAATCGAATCGATTATTATAACAGTTCCAATAGCTGGAAATAGCTCGAATTGCTCAAAACCTCTCCAGGGGTCGGAGCCCCAAATTATTGGTTTACCCTGCAGCTATTTAACTAAATGTAACTATATTCGCTAATAAGCTGTGTCAACTGTTGTCGAATGAGTATAACAATATAATTCTCACAGTTTGAAAACCGATTTCACTACGTGATACTAGAAAATTGGTACCTAGTGCCCAGCAGGGTATGGTAGTATTTCTTTTGATTAATCAATAAATTGTCGTAGCAGAGTTTCAAATGGGTTATTGAATCGATTTAGTGAATTTGACAATTAGGTACTGAGTGTTAGATATTCAAGTTACGAAATATAAACTGATGAAAGATTTTAATGTAAAAAAAATTAGATTTCTCATAAGGTTCTTACAATACTTTACTGTAGACACAAATATACAATAGATATTTCTTTATTGGTTCAAGAACTTTTGGGTACTTACACTAGACACATATATCTATGTAAATAGGTATGTTATTACAAGCAGTGGCCTGGCTCCCAAACTATGATTCCCTGTGCTAAGGGCAATGGGTAAGCTAAATACCAAAATACTTAATGCAGTATTTTTTTATATTGCCAAATTAATACTAATCATCCCAATATACATTTTGCGGGTATATGTATGTGTGCACGTAACGTTACGTGTGGTACTACTGGGGGCCCGCGCGCGACACGGTCACCCCTCGCGTTTCATTAAATACGTTTCCGCATATCACGCACTATGTCATTTCCTGCGTAGGTTTGTGCAGACATGATTATTGTTGTTATATCGACATCGATAAACTGTGATGATTACGTGATAAATGACGTATTTTACATAATACTATATCCATATTTTACTCCACTTGTTGTAGTACATAAAATCTGTGAGATTCTAGTAATAGTAATAATGTCACCTACCAATATGTAAAAAGATTCCTGGTTTAAAAAGTTGTATGAGTGCCTCGTCAACTTTGTTTTTATTCCTTTGCATGTTGATTATTTATTAGTCACTAGCTGTTGCCAGCGACTTCGTCCGCGTGGATAACTTAACATCACAAATTATTATGTATTTCCCGTAGGAATGGGATGTTTTTCGGGATAAAAAGGACCTAACCTATATGAGTGCCAAGTTTCATCACGATCCATCCAGTGATTGAAGCGTGATTGAGTAACAAACATCCAAACATCCAAACTTTCGCATTTATAATATTAGTAGGATAGGATTACACTAAAATAAAATAATGTTATCATAGAGAATGCTTTGTAAATTTAATCGAAATAAAATCAACGGAACAGAAACTGCTAAAAGATGTTATTGCTACATACAAGCAAGTTCATTAGGGTCCATTTTTAGGGTTCCGTAGCCAAATGGCAAAAACGGAACCCTTATGGATTCGTCATGTCTGTCTTTCTGTCTGTCCGTCCGTATGTCACAGCCACAGTCACAGAACTATACTGTTGAAACTTGGTAAGTAGATGTATTCTGTGAACCGCATTAAGATTTTCATACAAAAATACAAAAAAAACAAAAATTTTGGGGGTTCCCCATACTTAGAACTGAAACTAAAAAAAAAATTTCATCAAACCCATACGTGTGGGGTCTATGGATAGGTCTTCAAAAATGATATTAAGGTTTCTAATATCATTTTTTTCTAAACTGAATAGTTTCCGCGAGAGACACTTCCGAAGTTGTAAAATGTGTCCCCCCCCCCTGTAACTTCTAAAATAAGAGAATGATAAAACTAAAAAAAATATATGATGTACATTGCCATGCAAACTTCCACTTAAAATTGGTTTGAACGAGATCTAGTAAGTAGTTTTTTTAATACGTCATAAATCGTAAACCACAATACTATTATTAAAACATCGATCAAAGTTACAACGAACTACTATAACTTTTATATTATGTTACTTGCTGCTACGGAACCCTTCATGGGCGAGTCCGACTCGCACTTGGCCGCTTTTTTTACTTTTTGTTTTGACCTAAAGTCTTCTTCTATGTGTCTGTAAAGTTTAAAATTATCGATTCGATTAACAGTCGACATCACATCACTAGCATGCGTAGTCATGGGAAGCTATTGGCGGTTTCAATCAAATCCGCATAATAGTAAATATTAAGGGATTAAAACTCTTAAAATAATTTGTATTACAGAACGAAGACAATTAAGATATTGGGAGGCACCTAAAACACTGTAAACGAAAAAATACCAACGCGTATTTTAAGTTTAGCAATCCAAACAATGCAAATCAAATTAGCATTTGTGATTAAGCATCCAACATACAGACAAACATTTTATTTTTATTTTATTGTCGTTAAAATAAAAATAAAATGTTATTTGTTAATAAAACCACACAGTAACCATAGAGATTGGTTACGCCTAAACAATGATACTATCATCCCTATCAGTAACGTGTGTCCATTCTTCCATGCAATTACAGGGGTCTATTTCACTAGCAGCAGGAATGCATTTATCTATTTAAATTGGTTGTTATACAGATTTCGGGAATTGTTTAAAGTTCTGTTCCCAGGCTTTTGATTGCTGTAGGCTGGTCGAAAAGCCATTTCACTCCCTCGTTTATAAACACCCTATGTTTGGGGTACGCGTGTGGATTACCTATTATTCACGTCAACGCTTCGTTTTTGTTTCATTTCCTAGTAATTCTAAAATTATGAATGTGAATAAAAAAATATTCAACCTCAACCTGTGCGCCCAAAAGCTGTTATAATACTATGTAAATAAAACCCATAACGTTGCTACTAAACCAACAATCGAGTTCTTATGTTATCCAAAACATTTGTAAGATAATAAGACATAAATTTGGATGTTAAAATCGCCACTCGACGCGGCCCCTGATCGCCTTAAGTCGCCATTTATGATCTATAAAAAGCTCATTGATAATTAATAAAGTTTATGGGTCCCAAGTAACAATGATGTAGATGTGGAAATCACGTAAAGGTAGATTTGGATAGGTCGTAAAAGAGTTTTGGGAAAAGGGCCATAAAACATGATATAAAATAATTAAAAAGGCTTAAAGATATTTGATATTATATTAATCATCGGAACTTAGACTGAATTTACTCGTTTTTTGGTATAAAATTTTCTGGTATTCTGGTATTTTATACCATTATCTGGTATAAAAAATTGTATAAAAATCATAAATGCTCAATATTATGCTGCCTTTAAATACAGATTTTGTAATAAAAATATTAAATTGTAAGGACCCTTTTGATTACTTTAGTTTTGTACTAATTTTAGCTACATGATTTTTAAAGGAGGTGCATGTAAAGGTTGATGGATGTGAGTGAGGCCAGTGATAGGTATATGTCAGGATCGCGCACGGTGGTGATACATCTCTGCTTATCCCGTTGAGACGAAGGAGTTGAGCATTATGTATGTATTTTTAAACCAAATTTATTGTTTACTTTCCCATTTTAACATCATCGCCGAACGCTTTCGGAAGTCAAGACGAATATTTTGCAATGCAATGAATTTGGGGCAAAATCGCGCTTTCTCGCTTACGCTCTGATACTCGCTCGTTTCGTAGCCGTATTTGGAGACCCGTTTTATTGATTCTAACACGTTTAACGCTTGATACGAGAATGTATGACGAGTTGAATGCTAATTAGAATGGTCGGACCACCAAAGTCGTTTGTCTTTATTTCCGATAAAAGTACGATTCTTTATGTTTACCTACGTGCATAAAAAGTCGATCAATGTGTATATTAGTTCTGAGTTTATACGAATTCCGCTCGACAGATTTTAGTAAGGGTTTTTGACTGGATTCTGGAGGAAAGTCAATTTTGTAGGGTAGAAAATTGGTAGAAAAAGTTTTCTCTGGCTGAATCGAATTGTAATTTTCAATCTGCAAGCAAAGTTACGTGTACAGAATGGGCCGTAATGTAACGTACAAAAATGTACCCTTTTAGAAGATTTAAAAAAGTTATAATATTAGTAGTTGTTCTACTGCTGTATGCGATATTCAATGCAGTTATGCACTGCATTTATAGTTTCTACTTTTATTCAGGCCACGTGTCGTGTTTATGTTGTGTTATCTCTAGATCCATATATGTACAAGGGAAACACTAATTTCGGCTGTATATGTATAAGTAAATAGGTTCATCGCCTGACCGCCTCGTTGGCCTAGTGGATTGGTCATTTGACTCGAGCGCTAGAGTTCAATTCCCACCGGAAAAGACAACTATGTACATATTATGCGACCTGATCTGGATATTATATTTGTGAAATGTGCTATCCTTGTCAATTTCCATAGCACAGGAGAAAATCCTAATTTGGAATAGACAATTGTATGTATATGTAGGTATGTTTATTTATTATTATCATATTCTTGACTATTAAGTATACTAGCATCCATACCAGCTGTACAATTTTCTTTATTTTCCATGAAAACTTTTAATATATTTTTTACTTTTATGCTAAGTTGCAGTTGAGTCGTTTAACCGTTATTGATTAATACAGGCAAATAAAATCACAACTTAAAATATAATAGTAGAATGCTAGATGAGAAATGCTGCAATCCGGATGTCACTGTTGGCCTACAGTTTATATTGACAGGCTAATTATAATGATACGAGTACATAACACCTTTTTTTAAAACAAATATTATTTATATCGTAGTAAGGTTTGTTAGTTTATTACAGACGTCGAATATATAGATGAAAGGAAGTTATTAATTAATCCTATCATGTTATTTCTCAACATTCGAACTTCGTTAGGCCTCTGACTGACTTTGAAAGAAATGACAAATTAATTAAGCAGTCTGTTAAGTAATTAGGAGAATCGTCAAGAGACCATTTGCTTCCAAGACTATTACTTTCCCACGGCAGACTAAATAATTATATAGATGAAATTACTATACTAAGTATAATTCTTTTAAATTTTTTTAGGGTTACGTTAAAACAGATAACTCCTCTAGCGTAGCTTTTTTACTAACTCAAGAAATACTAAGCTGTACTTTGCTAATTTTTCAATCTGTCTTTTGTCTTTAGCCTATTTAAGCTTTAAATGCTTATAGCATTAGATAATATCATTTTAGTTTAAACTTTATTTCTAAAGGTTCCTACTTTACGTTATTTTTCCTTTTCTTTGTGATGTCTGAGTAGTATATATTCAGATATGAAGTATAGAGATAGATAAGTAGGTAATTATTTTTTTATAATATATAGTATGCAAACTGTTGATAATGATGTTACCTTTTACGATATTAAGTACCCACAGTTGATTACTAAAAACAGATGTTGAGGATTTACAAAAAAATATTAAACGAAAAATGAAAAATATCTGATGATAAACAGATAAATGAGAGATAACTAATAAAGTTACATAAAGATATGAAAAGGAAGCTGCATGATACTTACCAAAGGGTTATGCAAAGACAACCACTCCCAAAAGTAGGCAATTCAATCATGAGATAGCTCCAGCGCTGTAACTCGCAACGGCTCAATATTTACACGCACGAAACAAGTTCTGTACAGTCAATATTGGGCTTACCATACAAATGAATACATTCTGACACAATAGGGCTTCCATTTTGACCGCTGTTCTATGTTTGCTCAGACAATTCTCGCTACGCCGGCTTATGCCACCGCAGTTACAGAGAGGTGCATACTTTATTACATGGTCTCTCGTTGCTACTCTATACTATAAAGATAAGGCACTGTACCTATCTTAAATTAATAAAAAAATATGTCGATTAAATGTAAAAATGAATTTAGTCAAATATAATATTTCTGCATATCCTGTTAATATTTTCATTGATGCCATATATTTAGGTACGTCAACGATTTTTGCAAAACATGTTTATGTCAATTAGTAGATAAGTTGGACTAAATGTACAATGATAAGAATTGTTTTTAATATTGCAAACGTATCACCATCATACATAGTCGATTCTTGCATTAAAATGAAGGCATAGCCGATCGTTAACGAGTTACACCTTAACAACCGTTTTAAACGTTTATAGCCTAGGTAAATAAAACAATTTTAAAACTAGAGAAAACCCTATTCTTAACTACGCCGACAAAGTTTACTGTAACTCAATAATCCCAAGTCATAAATGTTCACGATGGCGTTAAGATGAAGTGTTAACTGATCTAGTTTGAACTTTAACTAAAGCAGGTGGTGCAAAGTGCTAACTTGTTGGTACAACTCATCAAAGTATGGTACTAGTTAGGTTATAACTGGTCTTAACTAACTTGTTAAATTTAAATTAGTCTGAATATTAAAAATTGTTGATGCAATACTTAACAATTTTTTAAGGATGAATTTACAAAAACCTTACTGTAAAGTTTCAGAATCCCTTAAAAATACAGGAGGACAACACAGTTCATAAATATGACCAGTAGTTGTACAAATTATGAAAAGTTTAGTGTATCTTTGTGCTACCTGATCTAATCCACGATGTCTGGTATCGGGGCAATTACACGAACAAAGCAATCGGTGGTTAGACCATGTATGTTGACAGTTCAGTGATGAGTCAGTAGCAAGTCGAATTCTATCCAACTTGCCCTGTCTACGCCAGCTCTCCCAGAAGCCAATCTCTCAACTCCATAACACTTACGCATTTGGATTAAAAAAGGTTTCCTTTCCATCGTACAAGCATAATATTATTATTCCTTACAGTTCCTCAGAGCTCAGGGCGATGCTATTACTCATCTTTTTCCCGCGTCGAGGGCTCGTTTTTATTGCTAGACGTGAAAAATACCAGAAATTTCATCCGGTCCGCTCAAAGTGGCTGGATTAATTCAGAAGGCACTTATTTCAAATTGGATTTCGCTCGAGCCGCGGCGACAGCATCGCCATTATTTCCTTTTAATAGTGTCCAAGTTGTTCTCTCGATTGGCCACCGCCTTATGATGTCAATTATGAACTACTTGTCGCAGGGTCTTTGTCGGTTAATATTAATTATGTCAAATTGAAAGTTTGGGGAATGATGTATACTAAATTGATATTTTCGCCTCTTTTCCTATAAAATGGGAGAAACACTGACAAAGGGTCAACTATGACAGCATCCTGAGGAAGATACTGTCAAAAAAAGCCTGAGATTAACGGTATAACACTTCAAGATTTATTCTCTTAGAACCTCTAACAAACAAAAATGCATGATATGTAACGTTTATTTTATTAGATATCAAAAAAATCAGTCGCAATAGACATAAAATTGATCTAACAGATAAACATGCCTACTTTTTGTAATGAATTCATTAATCCAATTGACATATCTGTAATTGGACAAAGATAACATCGTTGTATCGTATATCAATCTGTCCACTCCGACATCACAGAGAGGACATCACTTTAGGCTAGTGTCTAAAAGTCACTGGAGCGAAATGTCTTGGCCACTGACTGGCAAGGGCGCGAAGGGTAATCGGTTGAAATATTACGATGTCTAAAACTCCAGATATACATATGTAAGAGAATCTCTTAGTGTTCTGAAACACACGGAATGTTTGTTATAATTGGGTTTGTCTTATCTTTGTCTATTTCGCATAGAACATAGGAAAATCCTAGTTTAGGATGGGATGTACATATATTTAAAAACTGTTTTATTGCTGTTTATCAACTGTTAAGTTACAAAACATCATAAATTGTATGGTGCGTGTATGAATATAAAATGCCGTAAATTAATAAAACGTCTTCTCGTCCATAATTATACTAGTCGCATCATACGTAATGCCTATATAGTATGTCAAGTACAGTGACCTCTGTACCGTAAGGGTTCTCTCTAAAACAACAAAGTACAACGCAAAGATAAATACTGCTTCTGTTTACTCAAGTGTCCGTAGGTGGCACTCGAAGGCGCGAATGCATTTCATATTTTCCAACTTGAATTCTTTATTTGCCGCTGCATCTGAAACTACAACGGGCTTGTTAAATAACTTTTGCAGCTCAAAGCTGACAAGTGTTGAAACTAGAGAAGAATAAGGTACACTTTCGAAAAAACACAATATCGATAAAAACTATTGCATTAGGTATCTTTATTTATGTTGGGCATTTCTCTATCATCCATCATACTGTATAAACCAAGCCTGCACGAGACCGAGGGTTCAAATCTGGGCATGTAGTAATGAGGTTTTCGGAATGGTTTATTATCATAGCAATTACTTTTTAGTGACGTAAAAAGGAAAGGAAGCCTGCTGAAACTAAAGAAACAAATTTGAAGGCACATGTAAAGTCCACCAACCCGCAGTAGCTTGGTAGACTATGGCTTGTAACTCATCATAAGTCTGACCATTTTCTGTTGAACAGTCTACACCGGGTACTCATGTTCTGTTGGTTGTTATTTATGGCTTAAGCATAGCAATTTAAATTTAACTATATAATTATTAACTTTAAGTTTTACTTCTACTCTTAAAGCTTTAGCTCTAAAACCTTTTGAATACTCAAAAACTTAGTTAAGCTCAAAAGCACAAACGCTTTCAAAAGTCTAGCCTAAGCTTAGATACGCCATTGTTTTGTCTGTACTACATGTTCCAATTGTTGCCTGTCTAAATGTAAATGTTGTACTGGATTACCATTACGGGCTCGCTTTACCACGATGTTGAAAGTCTAGTCCCGAACACCATATTAAACGTTAATTGGACGTTAAACACGACTAAACTGGTAACTCATTATGTCATCCAATAGGATATAATGAATATTTCGAAAGTTCAGCAATTGCCAAACGCTTAAGAAACTAAGCTAGATTTTTTACTTAATTTTTAGGATTTCGTCAAAACGGATACCCTTATAGCCAATTTTGTCGTTTGTCTGTTTATATAAGTATCAGTCGGATAACTCAAAATTACTGATCTGATTGAGCTCAAATCATGAACTTAGCAAGTATGTACACTTGGCCGGCAATGATAGAAGAATTATGAAAAATTCAGCAAAAAAAAATCATTTTTAGGCATTCCAGAAAACCTTTTTTTATAGGAAGCCGCATATTGTGTAACCACGACGTACTATATGCTGACTTTTTATAACTATTAATATCTTCCAAATAATTATGCATAAAGATGCACTTAGAATAATTTTTATGTTAAAAATAACCTCAGTATGTGTAAATAATTCTTTTTTATGCAATAAATAATTAAATTGAATTGAAATATCTTTATATTAAGTTTCGTACATTGCTTTAAGGTCTTGAGTGGCAAACGGATAGACAGATCAGCCTGATTGTGATAAAGTTATGATTTTATGATTCTTCAAACAAAGATTCCTTACCAAAACACCAAACCGATTTTAAACCTGACCATTTGTTTGTTCCAGTGCATCTTCGGAACGCACTGCGTACACCTGGCTACCGGATACCAGGATAGAGTTCTGTTCACCGTACACCCGGCGCAAGAGTTCCAACTCCACGGTCTACGAGAGCGACTGATGGTGTGAAGGCTTCGACCAACTCGAAGAGGCCTTACTGTGATCTCGGACACTTATTGTGCTGAACACTGTATCATGTGACATTTAGTGATTTCTAGCGTAAGATTGTATTTTTTTTGGAATGTTTATTTTTGATTGCAATTCCTTATTTTATATAACCGATTGAGTTTGAAGTTATTATACAAATTGTTGTACTATGTTTATAACCACCCACTGTAAAATACCTTTTATATTCTCAGACTTATAATTATACACTAGCTGTTTACGGCAGCTTCGCCTGCGTAGAGTAAGTTTTTATTTTCACAGTTCTGGGAACAGATTTTCACAATTAAAATTATCCTATGTTCATCTACATAACGCAGGTTATTTGTATGTAAACTTTTATGGAGATCGGCCGAATAGACGAGCTGTGGATGCGTAACAAACACATCTACAAAGAAACACACTTTCAAACTATTCGTACGCGATAGCTTTGCATGTGTGCATTTTCAGCAGAGATCGGAATTAGGTAGGTAGGAAATGTACTTGCGGCGAAAATATGGCACGTAAGATTCTATTAACTGTTACTGTACCTACTGTTAATGAAAATCATAAACTTTTATAAAGTAGTAACAATTAAAAAGTAATATCCAATTAAGAACAGATAATTTCATATTATTTGTATTTTATTTTACTGGTAAGCGGGATACCGAAGAATAATAAATGAGGGATGTGGTATATCCATATTAATAATGGACAAACCAATAATGAACACATTTTTAAATAAATCTCAGAAAAATACCGGAATATCCATATAAACGTTTCATAGCTAGTTCCTCCATATCGTTTATATCACTACCTTACATATCACTACCTAATTCCTATCCCTGATTATCAGGAAACATCGCGTACATTTACATCCCTTTTAAAAAAGCTTTCGGTCGAAATCCTGTAAGAAACGTGAATACTTAGGAATAAATATTTGAAAGCAAACTCCAATTTTCTTTCTCTCCATTATATTTATAAATTATAATCAATATCAGACGTACCAAAGCGCCGCGATAGATAAAGAATCTCAAACTTCGCCTAGCTGGACGCGGAATCTTTGCGAAGTACCGAACATTTTTGCTCATAAATTCGCTAATATTCTCGCGTTTACTTCGAACCGTGGAGGAGCGTGAAACTTCCACTTGGTTGCCGAAAATGAATATTTATGACGGGCAACCAGTAATGCGCCATTTATGGACAAAGTTAGAATGTATTCCGTCGACTTATCGGAGAAGACTGAAATTACAAGTCTTGTTACACGAGTACTATTTTTTTTTCAATAACAGTCTCCTCAAGTACAAAAGGAAATTCAAACGAGGAAATTAATGTATGCCTTGAAGATATTACATTCACGGAATCAAAAACTTTGATGAAATTATTGTGAAATGCGAGGTATTCTATTGAATAAGTATTGACGTTTCGAAGCTGTCAGAATTGTAAACATTGTCTCAGGTTACGGAATATTCCTTGAACTGTAACTTACTAATTTTCCATCCATCTAATACTGTAAATTTCTAAGCTTTGGATCCCTTTACGAACTTCTCCAAAGTTGGTTTGCTCATATTGAATCGATTATCTTATCTAATTGTATGCGTTATTAAATTTTCATTGTGCATTTACGTCACCAGATGGACCAACGACCTAATGTGACCGAAAATAGCTTTATACAGAGGGCGCAGGATTGGGTGTGGTGGCGTTCATATGAGAAAGGCGTATGTCCAGCAGTGGATGTCGATAGGCTGATATGATGATGATATGCATTTCACACGGATTACAAGCTGTTTTTAGGGACTTTCAGGATTAAAACAAGACCCTCACAGACAAGATACAAGCTAAGGTTTGTCTTTAATCCTTGTAGGTAAGATTCAGTCATAATCTACAATCTCATACTTATCCAATGATTTTCTGGCACAGCCGTAGTGGCTAGATGTGATTTTTTAAAGGATCTGAATAGTTATTTCATCTATATTCCAGCAAGATAGTTCATGTTAAGCATTATATTAGTAAGACTTTGAATCTCGGATTAACGATATTTTCAAGAAATACAATCTTAGAATTTGGAGTTTGGTTGTAATGAAAGAGATTAAAAAATATATTGGTATTAATTTTCCCTTCAGGAATTCCGAAACACAAGATTATGTATTTTATGTATGTATTTTATTTATATCCATATAATTGATATAATTGTATCGCAAGTATATAAAATAGCATTAAGTACCCTACTTACTAAATAAAAATGTACATTACAGCATAAGTCGTAACCAACTTAACAATGTATTTTTTCAAATTACGAGTAAATACGAATTTTCATACTAACTTTAAGTATAGTTAATAAATAACACATGGCAATGTAAATCAATATGTAAGATATGACACCATTGATTTGTTATAGTGTTTATACATATAGGTAGGTAGTATAGGTAGATAGGATATTCGACATTTGCTGTGATTTTTGGTTTTATCACCATTCGCTTTATAAAATGTGTATTTGTATTTTGGGTATCTTCTAGCTCTGTGTAATATGCAAATTTATAAGGTATAATCGTATATTTAGGATACATTTTAGGGTGTACATGACATATGTATAGTCACAATAAGAATTGTTTTATTTTTGTAATGTAGTACGTCCGAGGTTTCAAGACACACGATTCAAATTAAAATAGGTAATCGTTATAAATTGTACAAAATTTTAATAAGTATAACAAAATGTAAATATATTTGCTAAGTTTCTATATAAGGAGAAGAGTTTTGTTATGAAGTTCATGGGAGTGAAGAAAGGGATGGAATTACATCAATGGAGACTGTAATTTTTCGAAATGAAGATTGTTCAAAACATAATATTTAAATTATTGTATAGATTTCCCAATTTATTTAAATTGTTATAAGTGCGTTGTTTTATTTATTTAATAATAATATTTTGTAACTGTATCTAAGTTATCTATTCCTAATACTAGTCCTTACTACTCTGTCTTTATAATACTATTTAATTGTATACTGTTGTATTTACCTAAATAATATAATAAAATATTTGCCTACAAATAGTTGTTTTTAAGAAAAACCGTGCCTCCACTTAAAAAGGATCTAACTTAGAAAATGCAACTTTTCAGGAGACTTGAATGTGAATGTGAAACAAATGAAAAAATAATGTTAAAAATGACTTGTGTTATACGTAACTACTATTGTCCCAAGAAATGGCTCATGAAATGTTGAAATGGCCATTGATTGTTCAGTTGAGAAAACAAGTTCCTATACAAACTAATTAGATAGCGTCATGGCCACGGCTGCACAGGATTAACAATAATTAGTGTGACTTCCTCTGCAAGCCTGTTTCTTTCGTAACGGTGGTCTCGTTAATCTTTGGAGTTTAACAAGATCCATCGAGGCACGCCACCGTTTTCCATCTAACTGCAGTGACACACAGAGAGCCGAAAGTCATCTGGCTTCTACCACGGAACCCTGTTTCAAAACGTATTAGATGGTGATATTTTTGTTAGATAATTTCTTGAATTTCTGTAGGTACGTTCTGAGTTGGTAGATACTTAAAAGTCAACATTTTCCAGTGGTTACTTTGGGACATTCTAGTGAGTGAGTCGGTATATTTGGCGGCACATAACTTGAGATCTGATTTGTATGAGCGCCAAACATTCTTTTCACACATATATTTTTTTTATTTCTATACGTATATAAGTTTTCTACCTGGACAAGACAACTGTATATCAAAACAAGGTTTGTAGTAAGTGCTTTATGACACAGTGTTTTTCTTGTGTGTTTAATTGGTAAAGGGCAAGTTTTTGTGTTATTATACCGCCATACAAGCCGCGATTTCGGAACGAATCGCTGAACGTGGTTCGTATTACAGAAGCTTTGATTTGGTGGATCTGATGATGTGTTTATGCCATGTATATGCAATAGAGTAATCTACATTAATAATGATGAAGTAGAATTTATTAGTATTCTCGATGTACGGTACCTATATTCACCGGAACTATCGTAATTTTTTTTTAATAACTTGGATTTGTCGAGTCCTAAACTAAGATTTTTTCCGGCATTTCCTCGTGGTTACACTAGTTTATAATATCAGTATGACTACTAGGATATAGATGTCCTTGTAGTCATGCCCATATTTTTACACCTCCCTAAAGAAAACACAAAAGAAAACCATAATATAATAGAAGTAAGTAGACCTATATTAATTTTCCTGTACTATGGGAGTTAGACAAGGACAGACCATTCACATATAATACTTAGACCTGGAACAACTTGTAAAAATGGTACAAAGTGGTCTATCCTCAGTGGGAATCGAACCGACGACCTCTGGCACTCGAGTCCAGCGACCAACTAACTATAGTGCCACAGACTACACTAACAAACACGTCTGTGGAGCGTGGCTATTATGAACATTACTCGCTTAGATGGATAGAAAATCCAAGGTATGTACGTAGTTGTGGTAAACTAAGTGGTATTTTTTCTTGTTGCTGTACGTTAGCTAAAGTAATCATTTTCTTGAACGTTTGAAACAAAATCGTCTTAACAACTTGAGTTACTTCAAGAGAACAAGAAGTTGTTGAGCTTGTATGGAGTTCACGGTTAACTAGATCTTGTTCAAATTAACTATTGTATTTTTTTTTCTATTCAGTATATGTTTCATCTCCTCATGAACAGTCTACCCCAAAAAAACACGGAGGAAAGCTAGTTCTGTATAACATAGACGTTATAAGCGAAAATTCTTAATTTTACGACTGTCGACATCTCGCATAAAACCTTTCAATCGTAAGCGTCATGGTCACGAAGCGTATTAAGAAGTTCCACCTGAGTTTATTTGAGTTATTCGATTACGGCGTCGGAAGTCCTGCCTAGACGGTAATGCCTTGGATTTTGTTTGGACACCAGTGTTCCAGGTGTTTTTTAAGAGAACAGCTGGATTTAGTGCATCGAATGTGTTCTTGTAATTCAGATAGGATTCAACTACCCGCATAGCGAATACGATATTCCTAAATTCGGTCATTTATACCGTCATGCTTCTGATTGATTGAGAGGTAAAGATTATTATTAAACCATAAAAGTAAATTACTTTAAAATATTTTTCTCAGAAATATATATATCTTTTTCTTCCGCAAGTAATATTCCAAATATTACTTGCAGATGAATAAGATATACTTATACAAGATTCAGTAAACCGTCTTTAAAAAATTTGGTTTAATAGATAAATATTAAACTGCTTGTTATAATGTTCACCAGTATATTTGGTTGATATATATTTTTTTTTTCATTTGAATTTTATAAGTGAAAAAATGATGAAACTGACAATTCGACTACAAGTTATATTTCTTGTATGAAAAGGTATCATAATCAGAAAAATATATAACATCCTCCATTACCTACATATTTTATCGTGCAACTATGTAGTTTTTACAGTATTATAAAATACACATACGAGTAGAAAGAAGATACAATATAATAATTTTCAGAACTCTATCATTAAGTCAGACTTCAGGCTACGAAGTTCGTAGTAGAATGATAGAGAGATATTGGCAGAGTATAGGTATATTTATTAGATAGTTCGACTTCAACAACTACATAATTACCCAACTACTCGTCGAGACTAATTAAAGCTCCATGACGTGCTTATTAACTCGCACTTCCGCTCATGGATGTTAACATAACAAGAGTAGAACACACAGGAGCTACATAGTAGAACTGTTCGTACCTTGTTAATATGGTATTGGAAGACAAAGACCACTTATAAGTTACGATACTATACTATCGTTTACCCCAAGACGTAAAAAATTCAAGGCCCACCGGCGCATTTAAAAATAAAATAAAGAAGTGGCTTATTTTGAAGTCCTACTACTCAGCTGACGAGAGAAGTATTTGACATGATTTTTTTATGACATTACTTATTAATTATGATATGTACAGTTTAATTCATTATTTCTCATCCCACTCTGAGAAAAAAATAAGTAGCCCTCCTACTTACGTAAGGATAAAAATATACCACTATTACATAAGTAGCCGCCCCCATTATAAATGGTGTGCCGGCCACATTATTAAGTAGTTTGGTTACTTAGTAATGTGGCTGGCTACTGAATCAGTTGTAGGCGACACCATTTATAATGGGGGCTGCTACTTATATAATAGTGGTATATTTTTATCCTTACGTAAGTAGGAGGGCTACTTATTTTTTTCTCAGTGCATCTTTTGTCTTATAAATATTTTTACCAATAAATATGATTATGATTATGTACTTATGTATATTGTAAAATTAATTCAATTCAATTACACTTTATTGCACGATCAAAAATACACACTTACACAGGAGTTACATAATAGAATTGTTCGTACCTTGTTAATGATATCAGAAGACCATTTAGATGTCACGATACTGTAATATATATTACATAATTAATTATATTCAATTACTATTTATTACAAATTAAATATATATAGGTGGAACCATCATGGAGGAAGAATTGGCCGCTCAGCATAAATAGTGATAAACGTTGCCCAGGGTGCGCCAGACGCTGTGACGACGGTTGTCGCCAGAGGCTTCGATTGCGTCGTTCGGGGAGGCTTCTTCCATGCACCCCATGTAGATACAATAATAAACAAGCTTACATTAGCTATTACACCTTAAATTACTCTCCGGGTAGTCTTAAAATTACCAATGGCATAACGCCCATCTGATTGATAAGGACTTCTTAAGTTCCTAGCTAAGGCAAGTATCGTCAATACCATCTAGCATTGCCGTGTGGTTCCCGGCTTGGAAAAGGGGTGTCCCAGTCGTCCCATGGGTATCGTCAAGGCGATTAAGGGATCGCACCAGGGCGGTCGTCAGTATTCTCCTGTGTACATTAAAATCATTACTGCAATCACCAATCCGCCTGCCAAGTGTCGTGATTATGGTAAATCACCCAATGGCAGTCAACCAGAACCGATATTATATTAGGCTATGTTCAGCAGTGGACGTATTTAGGCTGATGATGATAATGATATAGGTAGTATTGTAGACATGTGAACCTATCTTCATCTAATACTATTGACGCACTCTTATGAATTTCTCTAATACTATACATTCACTTGGTAAAATATAGTCTTTCAGTCTGCAATATACTAGGTTCGAAATCGTGTCGTTCACAGAAAAACTTGTTTTCGAAGATCGTGCCTTAAAAGTGCTTAACAGTAGTATGTTAGATATGTGATCGATCGGAACTACCAACATTACGAACGTTAGAAACCAATTCTCACGCCAAAGTCAATAACTCGAACATTTTGTAAACAATTTCCTACAATAGACTACCCTGTGGATCTTCATTTCATAATCTATACACTGCATACGATTCACAACCGTATGTCTTAGGGTTTAGGCTGAAATTGGATGTGTAAAACTTGAATATTAAAATTTCTGGCTACCACATCATATTGACTCTGCCTTTGTAAACACTAATAGGAAATTCAAAAGTGGGAACCAGTTAAGATGAAACAGTGAATATGTTAATTTTGTTAGAAGAACTCGAATGGTTTCCATGTAAAAAGAGCCTTTAAAACGTTCACTAGCAAGTAACGTTCACCATCATCATCAGCCCGTACTAGAGTTGTAAATATACAGTCTACAACCAAATAGCTCGATTTTAAACCGATTTACAACCATGATATACGGTAACTATGGTATATAATGGATTTTATTTATTATTTACTTAGGTAAAACATATCGTCTCACAATACTTCGATTATTTAAAAAAAATACCATCATAAAAGCTTTTTGAATCCAGCCTACATCAGGGCAAGGCTCTTATGGTGATCAGGAATCAAGATTTGAGACGGGTTCCGCAAATACCGGTAATTATAGCTGTTAATACTGATATTTTACGGACCATCTAGACACTCGCTCGATACGCTATCATCATCATCATCATGTCAACCCATAGATGTCCACTGCTGGACATAGGCCTTTCCCAATGAACGTCAACATACGCTGTGGCTAAGTAACAACAAGTAATATAGCTGAGAAAATTCAGAATTTATAATTCCTCCTTATAATTTGACATCATAATGTTGGTAAATATGAAAACAATATTAATATTTATGCAGAAAAGGATTAAATTAACCTAAAAGGAGATTTGAAAGTATTAAAGTATTAAGTGGTTATTAAATTGCCAAATCAATGTATTTATATACAACTTCTAACCATCGTCCAATAAAAAGATATAAACTTGTAACAACACAAACGTAATATTACTATGAAAGACACGCCGAGATTCCGCAAATCCTCAATATACTTTCGGATTATACCTCATGAGACGTTAATCCACTTTTTATTATCTGAGATGTTACACCCACATGAATATTCGCCTGATACTTACTTCACCATATTTTTTGGAACTACCTACGTTATAAAAAGATTATTAAATGAGTTGTTGCAACACCATATACGAGAATTAATTCATTTTCACTACAGAGCTAGATATTTAATATCTTGCACAGTTGTTACAGTTGCTTTAATCAATATTAAAAACCTTTTATTGCAACTATTTGAATTTTTTTACTTCTATTAATACATTATACACTTCCATAAAAATAGATATACCTATTTGGTATTAAATGGATCTTATCCTTCCACGCCTAAATTGTAAAGAAAAATTCCATTTAACCTTCATTTACACACGTTTGGATTCAATAAAGACCAATCTTTGATTCCCAAAATGGGCTTTAATTGCATCTGCGCAAAAGTAAGAATTTTGCGTTTAAGAGCTTCGAAATTGCTTTCCCGATATGGGTTTTGTATGCAATCAAGATGCCATTTTAGATTTCTTTCATATATTTTGATTTTAATAGTAAAACTTACAAGAGAACCATCGCGAGGTGTCAGTCACCGATTTTGATAAACTTGATACAGATTTAGCTTTGGTAAATTAATCAATTTTGGTATTCAATCTTCGGGGGGTGCCTTAGTAATATCCTTATTCAGATATAAAAGCCTCATTCCATAAGTTTTAGTCTACAGATTGTCCTAATCTTTCGAATTAGAAAATTAGAGAACAGGAATGGGATAACACGAGAAGGTGAACGGCAATTAGTTACAAATACATCTAATTTAATTTCACCTAACACACTTTGTCGTACAAATTCATTATTTATTTGATCATGGGTTTAAATATTTTTTTCAAGCGAACTGTGTATCCTACTTCCTACTACTAATATTATAAATGTGAAAGTTTGTATATTTGGATGTTTGAATATTTGGATATTTGGATGTTGTTACTCAATCACGCTTCAACCACTGGACGGATCGTGATGAAACTTGGCACACATATAGCTTAGGTCCTGGAATAGGACATAGGATAGTTTTTATCCCGAAAAAACATCCCATTCCTACGGGAAATACATAATAATTTGTGATGTTAAGTGGTCCACGTGGACGAAGTCGCGGGCAAAAGCTAGTTTACTATAATGTTTAATTTGTAAGATTCAATTTTGAAGTCATGACAGTTTAAAAATTCATCTTAGTAACAGGGCCCATACAAACTTTAACGAATGCTCTTGATACATTCCTATAAAAGGAAAGCGCGTTAAAGAACCTCCACTTAGCAAAGCAACAAGTAATGCTAACAACCCCGGGTTTATACGTCACACGGGCCCATTGCCACCTCCTGATACTGATAGTCGTTAAATGCATGCCATTGCCGGCGCCGGCGCATTCAGGGGCGAAATAATCAAAAGATAAATCATTCTCTACAAGTATGTATAGGTACGAGATATAAAATGTATAAGTTTGTCCGTTTGTGTGATTTTTAAAAAGCAAACCTTCCATACCATGATAAATAATAAATGCGAATTTTCTAGACTATTTTTTTACAAACGCATGTACTTCCTAAATTATTTTTGCAAGATTTATACTTAGCAAGACTTGGCTGGGTGGTTCCCGGCTTAGAATAGGGCTCAATCTTTCCGTGGCCGTCAATGAGTCTAAGGCATAGCACCAAGGAGGGGAAACATCGTTCTTCTGTGTATATTAAGATTATTACTGCAGTCACCAATCCACCTGCCAAGTGTAGTGATTATGGCAAATTTAATTCTATTGGGGAGCCTTATGTTCAGCAGTGGTCGTATTTTGACTGATGATGATGAATAAAATTGGTACGGTCGACTTACGAAAACGTTGATTACTTTTGGACTAGGTCACATTGATCTCATAACTTCACTCAGTTATTGTAGTTATGATCTGATCCAAAGATAATATTTATATAATCTTTTAAATATAATATTATCTGATCTGAGTATGTATTCTGCGTTATGCTGAGTTTCCATATAATAATTTTAAATAGAAACTAAAACAAACCCTACGCGTAAATAAACTCTGAGTACCTATACAGAAATATATATGATAAGGTTCTAAGTATGGTCAAGGTTTTCATAGGCCGACTATACAGACCCTGATATTTATTGTTAAAATAGTAGAACAATTATTAGGTAGAACTTCTTCTGAAGAGTACGTATTGAGTATCGAATTCTTAATGATAATAAAAATCGTCGCAATGACAATATAGATGCATGTCTCATTAAGAGTAAAAATAAAAACACAAACATATCCCCAAGCGAAGCTTAGTCATTGCTAAACGCTAGTACGCGACGCCCACTGTGCATTGTATGTAAAATTGTGTACACATAGTGGAGAGTCGTTGTAACTCGATCGCTCGTACATGGCCTGGGACGAACCACTTTTAGTTGAGAACTCTTTGAATACGTATCATGAAAGCAGTAAGGGATCCAAAGTTAATAAATTTAAGTGATGTTAGAAAAGCAGAAACTGAAAGCAATGAAAGTGAATAATACATACATACAAAATGCTCACGCATTGATCGCAGATGTGTAGGCAGAGACGATATATCGCCACTTTGCGCAATCGAATGTAGCAAAGCGACTTTCCTTGGCCCGCTTTCGCTCCGTGATACCCCTTGACGTGATATGTTGCCAACAACATCGCCATCTCTGGTCAATGGTCCACCTCATCAGAGCCGCATGACTCGGTAAGGCTAATAGTACCTAGTTCCTGGATTTCGGCACGCTTACGCCCAGGCTAGCCCCTGGACACGCATTCAGCGGCACGGCAGACCTTGCTGGACAGGGATCGATCGGGGCGAGAAAGACAGGAAGTGGGGATATGGATATACTACTGTATAGGTTAGAATTGGGATATTGGGATTCCATAATAGTATGGAAGGATAGTTGGATTGTAAAGGTTGGAAAGGTAAAATGCGAAGTAGAAAAGGTAATTGTAAAGTATTTGGTGAACTGAGTAGCCCGAGGACCGTCAGAAGAGTGATGAGATGGATATCAATACATGATGAAAAGTATGACATACTCGTACTCGATGAGCTAAAAAAATAAAATATAAATGATCTGTATCAGTCTAAACTGGTCAGTTTATTTCATTACTAGCTGTTGCCCGCGACTTCGTCCGCGTGGACAACTTAAAATCACAAATAATTTTTGTTTCCCGTAGGAATGGGATGTTTTTTCGGGATAAAAACTATTCTATGTCCTATTCCAGGACCTAACCTATAAGTGTCCAGTGGTCAAAGCGGAATTGAGTAACAAACATGCGAACATCGAAATATCCCAATATCCAAACTTTTGCATGTATAATATTAGTAGGATAGGATGGAACAGAAAACTTTATACACGCTTTCGAAAACGATTATTAACAATAGAAATTTAGTGGTCATCAGTGTACGAAATAAAGCCATTGAATCTATAACACTTCGCAATATCAAAGTTTAGAAATATCGTTGCAGTAACCCGTTAAGGAAAAGTATGAAATGTAGTCTTCTTCAATGGTTAAAGTGGAAACACTTTGGTGCTCCCCGGATAAGTACATGCTTCGTATAGTGCATTGTTGCTTTCCTGATACAGATAATGCGGAAGTTTCCACAATATATTTTAAGCTGCTTAGAATGCTAAGTTTTGCATCATAAAAATCTACTATACCTATACTTTCAAAACTTAGATATAATATAGACTGTAAGGTCTTATTTTCGAAGAAGATAAGTAGCTTCCTTTTGGGAAAGGTTGCGTCGTTCTGATAACAGCATACTCAAGGCCGTATACTGTGACTCGGATAACCGAATCTATAGATAGGTACTGACTAGAATCAAGATGTGCATTTGAAAGTGAATTGGAAATAGAAAGTTAAAAAATGAACTTAATTTAATTGTTTAATATTTTATTCCTTGTAATCATTGATTACATCATCAGGTTATTTTGTCTCCACTGCATGAGCACAACCCTCTCTCATCTGCCGGAGACAGACGGAGGATTTGGCCTACACTCCCCACGCTGGCTGGCTGGTTGGGGAGGCCTGATTGATGTTTTATAATGTATTCCCTTAGTCGCCTTGTACGACATCCACGGGAAGATTTGGAGTGGTCCTATTCTACTCTACCGGAAACCACACGGCAATCATTGATTATTTTATGGGTTTTTATGCCTCAATAAAAACGTAAGTGTTATCAAGCAGACTTAGGGATTGAACCAGCTACGGACAGCAGCATTCTCCTGTGTATATTAAGATCATTACTGCGGTCACGAATTCACCTTCTAAGCGTGGTGATTATAACAAATATCCCAATGGACAGCCCACCAAAAGTGGCATTCTATTGTATTAGGGAGGCTTATATTTAAAAGAAGACGTATTTCGGCTAAAGATGAAATAAAAAGAAAAATATAATATTGGATGTTTTGGGTAACAAGTTCATTAGATCCTCCAAACTCTCCTGCACACGGTACACCCTTACTGCTAACATACAAGGATCTGGCAATAAAATATTAGCAGTAATCTTAACCATTTGAAGAACCCACATAAGCAATGCTGAAGAAGAGCGGTCTCTATAACCCTTTTCAAAGTGTAGTTAAATGCCTTTAGCCGAACTAGATACTAACAAGATGACTCATCATGGGTAAAAATAAATAGATTCAATAACACTGCAATTTTGTTATGATCTAATCACACAAAAAGTGTGACACGACACGACAAAGGCAATCTAACTGAGATCGGAGTCATAGGTCAGGATCGTGTGGGAGGTACGGATAACAAACGATTGAAAATATCCAGGGTAACTTTCATTATCATATCATCTATTCACTATGGCAATCAGTTGTGGTACTACGAGTTAACATAAACTCCCTCTTCTTAGTCCTTTACTCTTGAAAAAAAATTTAACGTAATGTAGAGCTAGTATGAATAAGAATCAAGAAAATCGGCTAAAATAAAATTACAAACGATATAAACTACTACTTTAATTGTGAGATCAGGATAGATTCATCAAACAAAGATTTGTTAATCAATTACATTAGAAACACAAGGCGCGATTATTCAAAGGACTAACTGATTGCAACACCTGTTCACATTTTTGAATAAAGTACTGGCTACCCATGGTACAGAGAATCCTAGTTTGGGAGCCAGGCCACTGCTTGTAATAAATATACACATAGATATATCTAGTTTAAGGACGCAAATATTCTAGAACCAATGAAGTTATTTGTACTAACAGAGGTCATTGAGTGAGTGACATGTATAAACAGTTGACATTGACAAAAGCAAAAATTCGTATCGTGTAAAAACATATTTTGCTATGTTTACTACTAATATTACGGCATCTAAATTTTAGTTAAGAAAAGAGTTTTGTATTCATCAAAATTTCGGATTTAAACACATTCTGATGCACAATGTTACCGAGCTTAAAATTTTCGGTGAGAATGTTATGAGTGTCTCTTTAGAGTTACGTGGTACCGCAATGATTTACATACAAGTGTACAGACGACATATTCCGAAACCATCACTAACTAGATTGTAAGAACCTACTATTGTGTCTCGAAAGTAATAAGTCCTATTACTTGATTTTCTTTTGGTATTCTAACAAAATTAATCAAATATCATGATTGCTAGCAAGTAACTGTACTCTGTCCGCAAAAAGAAATATAATTGAATCTGGTTTTGGAATCAGAAAACATAATCCCATTATTTGTCACTAAATTGTGAAAAGATAGGGATTGAAGACGTCTTAATCAACTTAATAGCCTTTTACAAAAACAAAAAAAAAACAGATTTATAAAAAAAAAAACATTTTTTACCGCCATAAGGGACTCTTTCATATATATGAGGTTATTTTGAGCCCTTGGACTTTTGACGAGTGTCGATTTAGGTGAGATCTGATACTGGCAGTTCGTAATTAAGGTCCAAAGTGCAAAACATATCTGTTTTATCAGGCAAGCTGCTCTTATCAGATACTATTTAGATTACTAATATTTGGATTTACTTCATCATCATCAGCCTAAATAGGTCCACTGCTGGACATAGGCCTTTAGGGCCATAGGGATTCGCCATAATCACTACGCTTGGCAGGCGGATTGGTGATCGCAGCAATGATCTTAATATACACACACAGAAGAACGCTGCTGCCCTTCCCTGTCACTTATTTACTTCTATTTTGAAACAATTATTGACTTTTTAGATTATGATGTAACGTAAATTTGATCACAGAGGTATTATGGCATTTCGGACCCTCTCTGTCCGTATTCCGGACAAGTAGCGTCCAGCTCACACCCAAATCGATCCCCGGCGGAGATCCAAGGATTCAATTATGACCTCAAATATATTAAAATAAAAATGAAAATTTTATTGATAACAATTGTTACAAGTCAAAAGAATGTCGATATATTCAAAATATCATATCATATCTATCATAAGTTAAATAAATTAAATTAAATTTTATTACATACAACGTCAATAATAGTGTATACATCAATATACAAAATTAAAGAAAATATAGGTATTTGTATAGGTATTGGTATGAAAAGACACTGCTATCCTTTTTTGGTGAGTGTGTGGTAGAACTACTGCATTTACTTTCGTTGGTTCTTTTCTGCCACAATCTGTACTTAACTAGTCTAGTCTAAGTCTATTGCCTGATTTTTTCCGAATTTATATAACTTCTTGTTGTCCATTCAAGAGTTTTGTTTCAAAATAAAAGTAGAGGAGATCACCATCCGTCATTTAGTACCGACCTTATGTGTCATCTGTCAAAACTAAAGCGTTACGGTTTAATGGATTATTGAATACGCCCGTTCTCGATCAACAAAGCATGGGGATTTTTGCGGTTTGACATGTCGCTTAGCTTTAGTTCTGTGATCTGTTGTCTATTATACTCAAAAGACATGTGGGAGTTTGTAATAGTTACGGCCATGATTGATGTTTTTAAACTATTAGGTAGGAGGCCAATTAGTGTTCAATGACATGCGCTGGATGCAATTATCTCTTAAAAATAAAATGATATTTCTAACCATTCCAAATCGGGACTGGAACTTGCCAATTATTTCAAAAGTTTAACTTGGGAAATTTTACAAAAATAAAACACTTGTTTAATCCCAAACTATAATTTCTCCTGTGCTATTCGAATTAAATAAGGATAGGACAATTTACGGAGGATCGGCTGTGCTGGCGTTAATTGGGAAAGGCCTAGGTCCAGCAGTGGACGTCTAAGGGCTGACATGATTATGATGAGGACAATTCACATATATAATGTTCAGACTGGGGCCAACTGGTACAAATTGTACAATGTGCTCTGTCCCCAGTGGGAATCGAACCTACGACTTCAATGACCAAGCCACTAGGCCAACGAGGCGGAGTCGGATAATAATTTATAATTTTAATCTATACATAAAGCAAATGGTAACAAAAGATAAACCTGATCCGCAAGCAGCCATCGATCATCGCCCTTAGCTACTAGATATTTCCGATATATTTTCTTTTCTTTTTTATTTCTTTTATTTCAAAGAATCACTGATAAAGGTACTAATCAACACTAGGCTCGATGTTTTCTTTGGTGGATGTCATTAACTCTCCTTCAGCATGTAATCTAAAATCGCTCCCCAATCCTTGATCGTCGTGTACGTAATGTACTTTACATCCCTTTATTCGCATATATCAAGCAAACACTCGAAGGGAATAATAAACACACTAAATTGTGCAAACATTGCCTCACATCGCCGATGAAGGATTCCTCCGACAAAGACGTATCCTCCTCAAAAAATATGCTGTGAATTCCATAAACAAATACCCCGTTCAAAGGCCTTGTACGAACATCAAATAGTTTTACATTAACATCCCTTTTCGTTTGTTTACGGCTCCTTGATGCGTTCCCTAATAAATTTTAATATGCTCTTTTTATCTATGGGTGTAGGTAAACATGTATTATGTGATTTAGACGATTTTTATGGATATGGAAATTGATCGAGCTCATCTACATATCTCTCAAGTTTTAATACGTATTTTATACAGATTTATACAATATAGCTTTTATCGTTTTGCGCGACCTTTCCAAACATTATCAGGCAGGAAATTATGTACCATTTCTTATCTGGCAAAAGGATCTGTGCTAAAGAGTATCTCTTCTTGTTGTTGCGCTAGTCAGTTCTAGTTCGTTTACAATATGTTTTTTATCCCTCTATTTATATCAAAAACATGTTTTTATATAAACAGCCCCGTTTCGACAAAGATCGCAAAATTCTTAATAAAGAATATTAAATCCATCGAGACTATAATCTTTTGAATTAGAAAAATAATTCGCCTCGCTGGAGATTACAATTTTAATTTCCTACTAATTTTCATGTTGTTTTTTCCGCTCAAAGTATTCCTTTAATAAATTAATACGATATTACTGAATGTTAGAAAAAAATACTCGCAGCGAGCGATCGACTTACGAAACAATTTTAAATAAGAAATTTGTTATTTAAATCGGAATTCTTAAACTAAATTAGGTAAAATCGGCTACCAATTTAGTGAGACTGGGAGACACGACGAGCCTTCGTCCTCCATTTATCTTGCACTTTATTATATCTCTGCGGTCTTACCATGCAAGTGTAAGGTACCATAAATATACAACAACAAACGCCTCATTGGTAACGTTTAGGGGCAATTCCGACCAATAAAGCGGTACGCGTGGGCTTGATAACACGACCAACAGTTTTTGACCTCTAAAAATCTACAGTCCTTCTCTTCTTGCAATCTAACTATTGGAAGATATGCGGGGATGAGCAGCTCAGTTCATACCGGCTGAGGTAATATCGGAGGCGATTGAGCCGCGAATACAGGGGTATGTGGGAGTTATTATTTTAATAAAATAAGTTTCTGGAGCAGCGCTATTGTGTTTCATGTGAATACCTTAATTTATGCGACAATGATAGCTTACCTGTCTCATTGCATTGTTGATATCGTTAAAATGACTGTTATGTGTTCTGTTGCCTTATTGTCTTTCTCATATTGGAGCGATCGTTGCATTATTAATTAAGCTTACTACTGATTTACAGACTAAACTCTTTAGGTATAGCAAGGTTCTTCCGAATAATAAGACACAGACTGAATCAGAAACACTATTAATTTAAGTAAGAAAAAAAATCAACCGCTAATCTATACATCTATATATCTATATATACATATAATAAAAGAGTAGAAAAAACAAAAGAAAAGCGAATCTGTACATTGAAGTTAAAAAAAAATTTCACTGCCCGGACATTACTAAAGACCAGTAGAGTCCAAAAATATAATTAAAAAATTTCTTATCTGTCTGTATGTATGTATGTATGTATGTACGGGCTAATCTTGGAAACTGCTGAACAGAATTTGACAGCGTTTTCACTGTTTAATAGCTTTGAGTTCGGACCTCATACTGGTATAAGTCATATCTCAATAAAATGTCAGGATGCTGATATACAAGTTGACCACTCATTTCGTATCATTTGTATGAAAGTGTAGTTCAACATTACTGGTCAATGCAAGAACTTGACAGAAAGTGACAGAGATGTTTTAAAGCTCATATATAGATTTATTTTAGCTGATGTATTTCTGGTATTTCCACAAGTTTCGATACAAAAAGTTCGCTATTCGATAATTAGTGGCCTTGTATTTGACCGGTGATCGTCGACAATGTCAATATCGAAGCTGTTCAGGAGTACGTCTGCCTAGGACAGACAATATAGTTGGGTAGGATCAATTTCAAAAGCTGACAGAAGAATCCAGTTAGGGTGGGCAGTATTCGGAAAACTGCGTCAAGTCTTTACGTCACCTATTCCACAATGTTTAAAGACAAAAATCTTTAATCAGTGCGTCCTGCCTGTCATGATTACAGCGCGGAGATGTGGACACTGATGGTGGGCCTGATCCACAAGATTCAAGTGGCTCTGCGAGCTATAGAGAGGGCAATGCTCGTGGTCTCTATGAGGGATATGATTCGTAATGAGGAGATCCTATGAATAACGAAGGTGACCGACATAGCCGAAAGAATTAGTAAGCTCAAATGGCAGGTCACATCTGTCGTAGTACCGAACGGCCGTTGGGGCAGACGGGTTCTAGAGTGGGACGCGACATCCCACGCGCAGGGTGGGACGCCCTGCCGCCAGGTGGATGGACGACCTGAAGATGGTGGCCGTAAGCGGCTGGATCTGTAGAGCGTTGTGGCATTCATTGGGGAAGGCATGTCCAGCAGTTTGACAGACATTTTGTTGTACAGTTAATTGGATATGCAACATAGGAAGGGAATAGGAGGGGAAGGAAGTCGGATGGAAAAGAATAGAGGGATTAGGGTAAGAGAGGACAGATGAGGGGGCAGTGGTAAATAAAGGGTGTAGGAAGGGGTGGGTTAAGGGAAGGGGGAGAGGTAGGAGTAGGGAGAGGGAAGGGGTGGGGGAAAGGGTTTTCAACGTTGTGGGAAGGGGATGAAGAAGGAAAGAAAGAAAGGGTATGGAAAGGACAAATTGGAGGGGGGGGGGGATAGGAAATATCACCTAATTTGCACAATATTAAAATATAAAAAAAATTTTTGATTATATGATAATCTTTTAATTCATGATAAATGTAAATGCCAACTTTATTTAAAAAAAAGCGGCCAAGTGCGAGTCCCATGAAGGGTTCCGTAGCAGCAAGTAATATAATATAAAAGTTATTGTAGTTCGTTGAAACTTTGATCGATGTTTTAATAATAGTATTGTGGTTTACGATTAATGACGTATTAAAAAAAACTACTTACTAGATCTCTTTCAAACCAATTTTCGGTGGAAGTTTGCATGGCAATGTACATCATATATATTTTTTAGTTTTATCACTCTCTTATTTTAGAAGTAAAAGGGGGGACGGACACATTTTACCACTTTGGAAGTGTCTCTCGCGCAAACTATTCAGTTTAGAAAAAAATTATATTAGAAACCTCAATATCATTTTTGAAGACCTATCCACACGTATGGGTTTGATGAAAAAAATTTTTTTGAGTTTCAGTTCTAAGCATGGGGAACCCCCAAAATTTTATGTTTTTTTTCTATTTTTGTGTGAAAATCTTAATGTGGTTCACAGAATACATCCACTTACCAAGTTTCAATAGTAAGTTCTTATAGTTTCGGAATAAAGTGGCTGTGACATACGGACGGACAGACAGACAGACAGACATGACGAATCCATAAGGGTTCCGTTTTTTGCCATTTGGCTACGGAAACCTAAAAAACTGTGGTCCAACGGGCGAAACCGCCGCCGGAACGCTAATTTTTACCCGACTTCAAAAAAGGAGGTTCTCAATTGGATAGTATGTTTTTTTATGTATATTAATATTTTTAATGCATAACCAGATTAATAGATTTCTTTTAGGATTTAGTAACACGTAATACATAAGAATGTGTAATGTTAAGTTGTCCACGCGGACGAAGTCGCGGGCAACAGCTAGTGAGATAATAAATGTTTCCAGATATGTTATCTTTTATGATGACCAGCAGATTTGTAATAGCAAAATATGGAATTATCTACCATAATAATTAAAATATATCTCTTCAAATAGTTTACTAAAACAGAAACATCAGAAACATTTATTGTCAATGGATGATTAATCTATGGATCACGTGAGCGCTGATAGTTTACATACAAATGGGCTTCCATTTCTGAGGACTTTACTATAAAGACGATTATGTCAATTTGTCTAATAAATAAATTAATAATTGTGTGGAAATGCTGCGAGTGTCATGGGGACGTTTGGGCGGCAGTCGGTTGACGATATTGTAAAAAATATTATTTTTTATTGACATTTAATTTTGTAATTTATTTTGACATGAAATGTTATGTTATATTTTAAGATTAAATAAATTATAATAATAATTGTGTTGATCATTTTACAAATATTTTCCAGTTTCAGCATTCTATCCAGTAGTTCTTGAGTTATCCGACGGAAAACAGGCTGACTAAAAACTATGGTATTATAGACGGAACCTTACTATATATTGCTTTTTGCAGTTTAATTTAAGGTAAAATAATGAACTAATTGAAAGGTTAGGACGACGATCACGATTCAGAGTCAACAAATAATTGATTAACAAGTCTATCTTAACAAAGAATCGAATCCTACTGCTCAATGAATAGGCCGAGCTAATTATCTGAGCCTGACTTGCATCGCCGGTTTATGTTTTTCTTTACTTCTTTACTTTCGAACGACAATAGGAACGAATGAAGTATTGTAAACGGGCGAAAATTCGAGTTTGAGTTTTTAATGAGAAACGTACATAGCGTAGAATTTTTTGTGTATATACAGTACAGATATGTTTGGGTATTTGTTTGTGTGTGTTGAATTGAATGAAATTTTGTATTTATTTCGTAAACGTCTCAATGGGTTATCTTCTTTTTTTACAGCTTAGATTAGTAATAGGTAGGTACCGCCCATTAAAATATATCGTTTTCATCCAAAACTGTCCTACGATTAGCTTGTGGTAAAGATATTTATTAATGTTTATAATAAAAACTATTTTTATACTTCGATTAGTGACAAAGTTGTGCGGTGTGGCCGTACAGTTTATTTTTAATTCAGAGGCTTAATTTTCGCGACCGACTGCTTCATGTCGATGTGTCAACGGTGATGGACCGTGACGTGCGGCTGCGCTCTTTGAAGTGTCTGTGGTACGCTGCAAAACCGTCTAAGTAACTTTTTTAAATAAAACAGTACAGGATTGTTGGACTAAAAAGAAAAAGATTTTGTAAACTTTGCAATGATTATATTATCGTTATTAGGGTTTATATTCTGTCAAAAATATTATTTTTTAAATAAAATAAATATACAAAATACAATAGAAACACAACCCATTTCGGGTTTGGTCCATTTAATCAATTTCAGACTTTCGTTAACATTTTTGATTTATAAAGCGATTTGAATAGATATTTTCGTGTTTTGCTCAAATTTTATGGATGTTAATATGTTTTGTGTGGGCAATTTTATATACTAAAATTTCACGTCAAAAATATGGATTCGCAGAAGAATATTACGATGTAATGTAATATACTAAGTAAATAATTCGTAAATTGCTGCCAATGTACATTTTCAATATTTATTTGTTTGTACAGTTTTGGAGTGTAGTGTTACAGAGTAAATAAACCCTTAAACATCATGGTATATGCATAGTATTGTCAGAGAGTCTAAACAGTTTTAGTTTTAGCACAGTTCAGCTATTTAGCGCCGTTCCCGAGGGCAGTTGACGCGAAGGTCATTATCATCAAAATCTCCAAGTTTATAATGTTCGCACTAAGCATCTAAAATTAATAATTTTTCTCAAAAGTAATTGGAAAACTTTGCATTACTTTTAAAAAATAAAGACAGTACTTAAACTCATACAAGGCGACATCATCACTCTGCTGGCCAAAGAGATGCTATCAGGTACCAATGTTAGTAGGAAAATCTATTATTGTCTGCTGCGCTAAACTCATATATTTGTAACAGCTGGATAGTAAACCAAGTGTCGAAAGAAACAACCCACTGACATAATAAGCATTATTTTATTTGCAAACGAACTCTTTTATTACGTCCTCTAATTTTTTGAGAAAAGAATAACGTACCTCCGCATTGAACGAAAATTGCAAGACTCGTACCGTCTTCTATCTCATTCTAGTTCTGCAATTGTTAACTTCACGGCCTCTGTAAACTGTTTTATTACTTTCAAGAACAAACCTATAAAAACAAATATTTAACCTACACCGTTTCACCTTTCAGATTTCATTACAAAACACTTTTGCCTTTCGATTATCGTTTTTACATGCACAATAATAAGAGTCACAAAAACGTTATGGAGACAACAATGTTGGATGGTGCGCCCTGGCATCCGTCCGTAGTTACCGAGGAATTTCCAAAACGCAGGGCGGGTGCGCATTGCTTCGATCCGAGTTCGGATGACGGACGTTTCCGTCTGAAGATACCTTCACATTATCTGACGAATGTTTTATAAACAAAGTTCGAAATTGGTACAACTATAGAGAACTATTTTTGTATCTCTGTCTGACTGGCTACATAGCGGATAACTCGAGACCTAAACCGTTTGAGCTGAAATTTGGAACTAGAAAATTTCTTTTCCATGATATTCCAGGAAAACTAAAAGAAAGTTGCGAGCGCATCGTTGATCATATTCAAGGTTAGAGTAAAAGAGTATTACCTATCCAAATGATCACTTTGTGTATATGTATGTATGTTATGTAAGTGTATGTATGTGTATTGTATGTATATACTTATGTATATATTGTACGAGTGTATATATAATTATTTTATTACATATTTATATAGATAGTTATAAGTAAATTTAAATTATTCTATTTGCTATTTACGTATATTTTTTTTTTTCACTACTTATTCTCACTATAATGGGCACTGCTGTCTGCCTATCTGCTTTGCTTTTCTCTTTCACCCAAAGGTTTACTGGAAGAAAACTATTACAGATTTAAGTGCGCCTTTGTACATCTTGTGTTTAAATTAGTTGTGTGACTTATATTTGTGTACAATAAAGTATAAATAAAAAAAAGTTGACCCGCACGTGTATTTTCTAATCTCTAACTTGGATACTTAAATTTTAACCATGGGAATTAGACAACATATTTGTTTTCAGATTTAATCCAGGATCCTGCAAAATGCAGGTATAATTATTATTATAAGGGAAGGTTTACATCCTACAGCGGAGATTATCAGGCTGATAATATAAGTATATCAGCCCTTAGACGTCCACTGTTGGACATAGGTCTGCCCCAACGAACAACACCACACCCGGTCCTCCGCCCTCTGCATTCAGCCGCTTGCGGCCACCTTCTTCAGGTCGTCGGTCCATCTGATACTAACCGATACGAAATTGGTTTCAGAGCCGACGCCCGTCATTCATATTCCGAATTCGGATCGTAACAGTGCACTGCAAACACTCAAACGCTCAACTGGCAGCAGAACGAAATGCAATAATTGAGGTAAAAAGCAACTGAAATATTGTGTAATTATATCTGGACAGTGGCCGCTGACAATTTATTTGGACTATAAAAAGTGCGTGGTGTAAAAATCGACAGTGCTGAGCCTCAGCAAACTGTCGTCGCATTATCCTTAGACAACTTTACACTTTAGCCTGCGTATTTTACCGTAGTAATAAATCCTCTTTGATTTAGCTTACGTTGTAAATGAATACAATTTTAATACCTAGTAATTTATTTTTAAATCATTCCAGGTTTAAATTATCTTAAACAATGATGAAATGACTTGATTGAAATTTCTTTACTAGCATTTTCCCACGGCTTCCCTTGCGAGATGGTTCTTCTCACTAACGTCATCGGGTCTACGTCAGGTCTCTATATTAAGCTGACCTTACTTACCTAACTTCAAGTATACATAATTACTTATAATCAAATTTATGTAGTCAAAAACCCGCCCTTTGTCGAAGCCGGCGATAAGGTGACCATCTCAACACTGGCGGCATTGCCGCGCTGTATCGCTATGGACAACCTCGGCACCAGAAACGAACTGGATGCGGGTTCCTTAGTCCTTGCCCTTAGTCGACGTCCCAGACGAAACCCTTGGCTTCTGTGCCCCAACATTCAATTGTTTCCACGGCAATTGGAAGGAAGGAATAATTTTGCTCCAGGGCTGCATATCTGCTACCGGTTTCGGGTGTCGCTCCAGCTGCATTCATCGTACCATTGATGTAGCTGGCCGCAAAAATGCTGAATCTTGTCATACAGGAAGCACTTCCTACCACCATGGCATCAAATTCAATCCGTCAGGCCTTTTGTAATCGGTACGAGGCCCTAAGGCTCTAGTACGCAAGGCACATAGGCTGACAGATAACTTCAAGTAAAAAGAAACTTTTCTAGCCCAAATGTATTTCTATTAAGTATCCAATTTCCCCACAGATTGACAACAACGATCACTTCTAAAGACGTTGAAGGCAGGAACAGTAAAGTTGTTGATTAATTGAGCCTCTAAACCGTATATTTAGACCTCGCTTTAGATAGCCAGTACACGCTTCATGCATCCGAGTGTTTGGTGTAAGCCGCCCACCTCTAACTGGTACACGCTCTACCCATCGATTCGGGTAATAAAATTTCCAAATCAGATAATAAACATTTAACATTATTGACATTGTCGTTTTTGATACTAATGTGTATTGGAGTAGGGATATTTTAATTAAATTTAACTTCTTAACATTTAACTTTAAGTACTCTTTAAAGGAAGGATAAATAAGCCAATTTAGAAATATGTGGATCAAAGTTCATAAAAGCAGCTGTCACGGGACTAGTTGCATTCACACACCGAGCCCTGTGCTAAAAAATTGCGCTTAAAATGCTAGGACTGATCACAAGTAGTGACTATCTTATCTTCTTAGAGGGCCAGGAAGACCTGGCGACACTTTGACCCTTCAGGATCTTTTGTGCCAAACCCCTGACCACCAACGGTGCCCCAAGCCGATTTGGTGGACTTCACATACGCCTCAGAATTTCTTCTTCGGCATATGCAGGTATTCCTTCACCGAAAAGCCTGTGGTATTTATAAATAAACCGTACTTAAGTTTCGTAAAACTCATTGGTACGGGCGGGGTTTGAACCCACGACCTCATGAACGTGAGGCGAGTGCACAACCAACCGGCTACCACGGCTCTAAGTAGTGACTATACTAAATATGTATATATATGTTATAGATAAGACATCTGCTAAGGCTTCGTTATCGCTTACCAATAGAGATTTGACCATTTTAAAGCTCCACTTGCTTAAGAAGAAACTTCAAGGCGTAGGTACGTAGGGTCTAATGTAATCTTTATTTATGCCGTGTGGTGGACTATGGCTTACTTACATTCATTGTGAGGATACATACCTGTTTCTAGCCAGCTGGGCAGTACATAGACCGAATACTGATCGATTAATTCCCCCATCTTTAAATTTCCGATACAGTATAATTGACGCAGATGTAAAATGCAAGGACACTTGGCAATATGTTGTATCATCAAGTTTATTGCCCCCGTTATAGTAAAAATTGTATCCAACCTCACATGCGTGTGTATCGACGTTCGAAAGGTGAAGGAGCGTAATTTCCTTGCCCACTAGAATTTATGTGGGGCCACTGACTTATAGCACTTTGGTAGCTCAATAACAAATCACGGTGATTTATTTGGTAAACGCAGCTAGAGCCATTTTCCAGATAAATTTACGCTATCGATCAATTATAATGTTCAGAAATTCAAGTGACATTTCTCAAGTTTTTTTGTAGACGTTTCGTTTAAGAGAATAGTTTTTATTGAATTGAATTACGTTTTGTCCTTCGTTTACACAGAGAGACGTCAATTAACCAATAAGAATTTCATACCATATAGTTTGGGAGAAACAAGTGTACTTATGTAAATGCAATATTTATTTGTTATTTATTTATACCTAAATGTATTTTATTAAATCAAACCAAATCATATATATTGTTCAACTATAGACTATGATGGTTTACCTACTCGTAATAGGTGTACAATATTATTATATAATATATATCGATGGATCAATTCAATAGAGGATAAATGAAAAAGATGTTGTTTTGAGTAAGTAATGCCATCGCTATTTTAACTTAAATTAATAAGTTTTATTAAAAAATAACCTATAAAAGGTCATGAAATGTGTTAAGTGTGTCTCCAAATGCCTCTCACATCATCGACCATTTCATGGCGTCACAAAGGTACGGCTGACATAAGACTCTTCGGCTAACCCAATTTGTTATGTTAAAACTGTTATTCGTACCCCTACCACCTTCAGTATATTCAGACATCCGCGATAATAACTGTTATTATTTGACACACACGGTGTAATTTTCATCTTGTTACGTTCGTTGCGCGTTGCAAGAAAATGATGGTGTTGCAAACACCTACATAATAGTTAGGTAGGTTAGCGAAGGTATATATTACAGCTTACGTGATTATTTACTCTTGATTCCATTGAATTATTTTCGTAATTGTTGCAGAATATGCACTTGTTTGTAATAGATTTTTATAGAATTTTTTTTTTATTTTCCACTACCAATAGGTAATCTTATTACCTCATCTTGACGCCTTTTCCCTCTTTTAAAAAATCCAAATAAACAATGAGTTTCCACGATCCGACACCATAATGTCAGCACATAATAATAATACATAATAAATAAATATGTAGCTGCGTACTTTAACCTATGGTGGGGAACCGAGTTAAAGATCCGCGGGTACTATGATGCGGTGAGGTAAAAGGGAACGTCAAATCAAAGATTACCTAATCTCAAACTTCCAGCTGCGACAGGATTTTGACAACTGCACACTTACTATATATTTTTCCTAGATATTTCCTGTAATATGTGTGCAATAAAGTAGGTACGAGTGTATTCATCCATTCTTCCGACGTCATTTAGCTGTATCCACCACTATACCTAGATACATAATCCATTGCCTCAAATAATTTCAAATATTGAATCAAACTCAAATAAGTTAGGGTACTAATAGAATATTTACAGACAAACAAAATTTTTACAAATAAAATATCTGTGTTGCGTAGTCGAAAGGGACCCTAATACACTAGATGCATTGCCCCGCAGTATAGCGAAGCTTAGCCTAAAATGTAGTCTCCGTTGAGGCTGTCATATTTGCGCCGCTTGAGGTTCTCCGCTGACGCCGCCGCGGATCTGGCATTCTTGGCCGTGGCTGGAAGGTGGAATAGAGCAAGGGTGTCTGCGCACGTGGCATCCCAAACTACGGCACGTCCCATCTTCCAGGGCACGTGTATCATTCCGTCGGGCCGTCATCGCGGGCTAGTCCTGCCGGTTCTAGTAATATTAAATTAACCTTTTTCCTAAAAAAAACATATTTTTTTTACATATTCCTGCACAATCGAACTCGAACATAATTATTTCTCACATCAGCCCAATCGCTAAATTCAAATCCAAACCGATGGTAGGGTCGGTAAATGCAAACCGCCCGGCCGAAAACGGGTCAATGGAGCCCTTTGATCCAAGCTCTCACCTGTCTCTCAAGTGCCCTGGTCTTTCGCAGACTAGACACTTCGGGTCGCACTCGACCCAGCCTATGGGGATGTTTATTTAGCTCTTAGGCTTCGGTGATAGACGTAGAGCTTAGGTGTGTGAACATGAAAGGTGGAAGATTCTATTAAGCAGCCTTTGTATTGCGTCGCTACAGTAAAGACTGGGATAAATCCATCATTGTGCATAAACCCTCAAAGAAATTTTATTAGTAACAGGGTTGTTCCTAGATAGATCAATTTTCCGTAATGTGTTATATCTGCCACTTTAATAAACATGTTCAATAATAGCGAAAATAAGCAAGTAATGGTAGCCAAAAACTTCAGTTTAAAATAAAATAAATATTTAATGTTAATCCTATACTGGACTATTCAATATTATTAGATGAAAGTGAACTCAACTTGGTGTTGTACAATTCCTACAATATTTTTGCAATGTTTCTAAGACAATCAGTAATTTAATAATGATTTTGGAACGTGTAAGTAAACCACAGAGTAAGTAATCATTCGCATATAATCCAGTATATTATATTTTTTCAAATGTTTCTTATTTAAATTCCCTCATGGCGGCAGAGCAGAAAATATAAAATCTATAGATAGTAACCTTTCATTTATAAGTAGTATTAAAATTTTAGTGACGTACTAAATCAACACCTGAATAATGTCAACAGATGTTTTTTTGTAACATTTTAGTAGTTAGGCATAGTAAAAATAAATAAACATCTGCTTAAGAATCTCACAAATCCTACAGTGAATGAAAATTATAACAGTTTGATGACAATTTATATATCACGAATGCGACTATAAACGTGACTATATAAAAAGAAAAACGTAACGAGTATTTATGTAATTTTTATGTTTAAAAAAGAGAACATGTTTTTATAAATTATTTTTGTGAATCTTTTGAAATGAACGGTCGATAAAAAGGGGGTGTTTGTATACCGTGGGTCCGGTCCTCGGTCACGATTTGAATAATAATAGTGTTTGAAATTTATTTGATCATAAAACGGGAGAGTGTTACCGGGTTGCCTTGTGACAAAGGCGGTTTTATCGCGGCTGGTGCACGGCAATAAATTCTGCTTTGGCTGTCAAAACATAGTGCGTACAAAAACATATTGTAGTACAATTTTATATAGTAAAGTCATGAAAGCTTGTCTGGTTTCCTATGAAATTAATGTACGACGAAAAGTATTCAATCATCAATCGTCGATACGGTCCACTGTTTGAATATCATAATCGGACTATTGACATACTCCATAAAAACATAAGCCTTTCCTAATGCTTGCTACCATACCTAGAAATGGACTTATAATACCCATATACAGGGAGTATGTAACTTTTTGTGGAAATTGTCATTTTAATGTAAATTCATTGATAATCCTTCGAATTGTCATTTGCTGGAATAAGCAGCCCAAAATATAAAATATTCACTAAGATACAAGCGATTGTAAAAATGTATGTAGGTATACGAGGTAAAAATATATGAGGTCACAAATATTTAATTCGTATTATTGAAAAATATTAATCGAGTGACATACTAAAATCTTTCAGTGATGGTCTTCAATTGCAACCTGGCTATCCGGGGCCTGTATTTATTTATCTTACTAACTCAGCTACCACAAACACTACCGCTGTGAACAAATTTTTCAACTAGTACTTATCTTCAGGTCGCAGGTTAATAAAGTTTTTGATATCATTTGCCCATTTCATGCCTGAGAAATATTTTACGTAACGCAAAATCAGGAAAAAACCATTTTAAAACGCTTAAAAAATACCCTTCCTGTTTTTTAAACTAAAAATAATTTACAGAATGAATATTGCAAATGCGTCCACGTTTTGGTTTTGAATAATATCATAAGAAGTTGGAAAAGGCGAACAATAAGCAAATAAGCAATTTGAGTCCGTGTAAAAAGGGTCCGCCTGTACTCCTAATTTAGTACAATCATTATGCATATTGTATGCCCCACTTGCTTTTGTTTCTCTATAAACAGTGCCCATTTTCCTGAAAACTTTTCCCTTTTCCTTTTCATTGTTATGGGGTCGTTTTTACCTGCAAAATATAACTTTTGTACACACTATAAGTATTACATACTTTGCACGCGTTTAATTCGTTTATAGGCACAAAAGGGTGTGCAACATACAGCAACCTATATACATTATTTAACAACCACTGAATAGCGCGATGTAGGGTTTAATAGCGCCATCTCTTGATCATTTAGTATATCTATTTACACTTTACCTTGGGGAGTATCAAGTTCCCGGGATAATAAGTAGCCTATATATTATTCCAGGATATAAGCTTTCACTGCACCAAGGTTCATTAAAGTCCTGTAGCATAATTGAGCAACAAACAAAATGTTCACTTTCGTATTCATAATATTAGATTAAGTTGAAATAATACATCATCATGTATTGTAACAAATCGGGTTTAGTATTTACTAACTGTTGCATTATCATTAGGTAAAGTAAGCTATAGCAAAAGAAAGTCTTTTTTTCTTAGACGAAGTCGCAGGCAACAACTTAAGTTTAAACTAAAGAAGTATTCCGTTTCGTTACAACGTCGTCGCTTTATGATATTTTTATAGAAACGTTTTTTAACATACCTATGTCAGGTAGAAAAATCCTTCTTTGTGAGAATAAACAAATTCGAATTCGATATCCGCTTCTTATTGCTCGAAACAAGAACGCTGCAGAAACAAATACCATACATCGTCAAAGCACAGCTGCGAGTTGCAAAATTTCAAACAAAATCATTTTCTAGTCTGATTTTCTTTAAAGAACCAGTTCATAATATTTTATAATAATATGCTATATATTATTTCTTTATTGTTCTTGATTTAACAAAGATTGCAACGACTGTGTCAGGACAAAATTTTAGATAGAACAGGACTTTGATTAGAGTGGTTCTCAATTTATCAAAAAGTGCCGATTCACTTTTTTCTGAATTATTGAAAAATTGCATATTCGCCGCATTCTAACAGTAGGTACATTTATCCTATCGTTAAACAAACTTATTGAAGTATCCCATTTTACCAGATTTGCCATGCCAATAAGAGGGTTTCGATTTTAGCAGTTGTTTGTAATATATATTAGTCGTGCGTTCTATTCATTTATCAGTTGTTCTTAATAACTTATCAGACTAGGTATGGTGATGTATAATGGGAACGCACAACCACGGCGTTATCATCATCAGCCGAAATACTCCACTGCTAAACATAAGCCTCCCCAATAGAATATCATATTTAGTGAGCTGTCCATTGGGGGAATTGCCATAATCACCACGCTTGACAGGCGGATTGGTGATCGCAGTTATGATCGCTGATGCCCGTCGCTCCTGCAATCCCTTAGTCGCCATGACGATACCCACGGGGAAATTTGGGGTTGCCCTATTCTAAGCCAGGGATCACACGGCGTTATGTTTTCACCTAAAATTACTACAAGTAAATATAAAATATAATGTATTTGCTATAGAATATATAGGTTGATCAAATATTATAAGATATATGTTAGCATTCTTTTGACTTGATTTTAAAATGTGTAATAACTAGAACAATCTATAAAAACTTTTTTTTATCTTTTACGTAATCGGGTTTTATTTCTTTTAACTTATTTTATAATAAACTTTACCTGGAATAATATTTTGTAAGGATTTATCTGCAGTGCCAGGTCCATTTTAATTTCTAACTGAAAGCCGGTCCTAAATGGAAAACTGAGACATTATTCACAATATTGTCTTCATAATGGGCAAGACGCACTCTTAGAACCATATCCCGGATCCCGCCGAAATAAAATTAGCCTTGGGGTAATAAATTTAAATCACGGTGGGCCGTAATTTTAGCCTCCTTTTTCACCAGAAGATATTCGCCGTGGAATTCTTAATTTGGTTTCGCTTTATTGCTATAGTTACTTTCGTTGTTATTTCTTCCTTTGCGGTTTTCAAATACATCTCTTTCAAGGAAATCGGTTAGGAAATAATTGTTTAATGTGGAAATACAAAATAATTTTTTGCTTCGAATTTTATTCCAATTTGCAAATTATTAATCATTTTAGCACAATGAAAAATCGGATTCTAATCATTAGTTTTAGCAGAGACACTACATAAAGAAGTGATTTGGTTAAAAACCATGAATGTAGGCATCGGACTTTGGAATAAAATGTGACACTTCCGTAACTTCCCGTTTAAAAGAAAATCAAGTTATGACTCGTCTGCACTGGCAAAATTGTACCGGCACATGTTGCGATACACGTTCACACCAAAGGAACAAGTAGCGATACATGCCGTGACACTTGTTGATATACATATAGAGATACCTATTGCGATAGGTACATGTTGCGACACACAATGAGATACATATGGCGATAGCGATTGATAGCCATTTTGTTTCAAAATGTCTCAAGAAGTAGCTGTGTATGCAACACTTCTGAGATGCCTCATCTTTTCTATAAACAGTCATCGATAGAGAATAAAATGCAATCATAAACGTCATTCTATTCAATGACAATGTCAAGCATGGTCTGCAGCGTGGTACAAATCAGCCACATATATCTGAACATGAATCGTTTCTTAGGTATCGTTATATCGTTTCGTCTAACTACACAATCGTTTCATGAGGCACAAACAAAGCGAATTGTAGACTATGGTGCCCGAACATTGTTGCGAAACCATGTGCCGCTGCCGATACAAAGGTTCCCGGTGTGGACGAGGCATTAGCTTTCATACCACCCACCGACTTAGAAGTATTCTATGTTATAAAATAAATATAATTCCTCTACTTAAGCAATAGTTCCTTTTTAACTGCTTACATTCATTAAGCTTCGATCCTCATCTTTTAAACTTATAGGAATCTTTTTTCTTCTATGTATAGTTGTGCAAACCCACATATTATTATGACATACTAGCTGTTTGTTGCCCGCGACTTCGTCCGCGTGAACAACTTAACATCACAAATTATAATAATATAAATATAAATATATCCCGTAGGAATGGGAGGTTTTTCGGGATAAACACTATCATATATTCTATTCCGGGACCTAACCTATATGTCTGCCAAGTTTCATCACGATCCGTCCAGTGGTTGAAGCGTGATTGAGTAACAAACATCCAAATATCTAAACTTTCGCATTTATAATATTAGTGGGATTAGTGATGTTTCCGAAACTTTACCTTTAGATTATATTAATTTAATTTACTTTTACATCTTACAAATTAAATTTTACAGGTCATTCTAATATGATAAAAGGGGTCGTCATAAAATAAACTAATATACAAAATATAAATTACAATGTCTACATTTAAAAAAAATGTAGACTAGTTTGTTACTTTACTAGAGTTCCGACTTCTCTTTCCCAAAATTTGTTATCTTAAACATAATTAAAATTATTAACTATATCTTTGTTTATAAATTATAGATAGCCTACTCTGCCTTAGTTGCATAATATTATAACAATGGGCAACCCCTTCATGTAATCCCCAAGCACCTAGCATAATAAATCATAATCACTTTATCCTGCCCGTATTAGGGATTTTCATCGAAGTTTCAGCCTTAGATGCAATCAATAGACTAATTACTAGTCTACTCCTTTGGATTTGCTCGAGTTGATTTGCTTTTAGTAAAAAAAATAGGTTCGGTTATTTATTAAGAATAACCTGGAACAAACTGATTATAACCCTGAACTTTTAGATTTTAATTATTGGATAAAACTCTACAAATTTAAAGGTAAAATAATAATTTCAATTGTTTTTAAATATTAACCAAAAATTCCTCCCTTATTAAGTTATTACCCATTGCTAATTTGTAACATACAAACACATTATCTTAACCATTAGAAGGTATACACTAACTAGAGATCCTTGTGCAATGCATTAATTATTCGTGGTTTTCATTATTGCCGATGTTTGCTTTAACTTAGGAACTACGGAACTCCGTATTAGATTGTACTCACTCGTTATTGGCTGATCTGCGTTTAAATTTACCGACAGACAATTATTATATGCATGCATTTGGAAACTTGTAATATAATGAATCATTCGGTAAATTTAAAGACAGATCAACCAAAAAGAGTGAGTACAATCTAACTAAACTAAAGATTCATTACTAATAAATCTATTTTCAAGAAGGTAGATATAGAGTTGATAACAAAAAATACACAAAAAATCTTCAACTGTTATCCCAGGCAAAATGCATTTTCTAAATAAAGGCTATACAATAGAAGAGGAAAACGATAATCTTCGTGAGTCCAATAAGTAAATTAATCTCATTGATCTCCATTTTCTTTGAGAAGAGAACACACACAGACATTCGTAAACACTGGACTTGAATAAAGTAGGGATAAAATGATTGGAACCACAAGCTAAAGCTGGTATATATAGCTATATTACAGTAAATTTCATGCATGTGTATGCTGCAGTACACACGAGGGATGGTCAACGCGTGACAAGCATGATAAATGGGGAGTTCGGGATCATGCCTCTGGGGACCCCCTTTGGCTACGAGGGACCACGTTACGAAAAACCCACTAACTCAACCATAACCTACAAACAATTCTAAACTTTATCCGTAGAACCATAGCGTTCTTACTTCAACGATAGCAGATAAAGATACAGCTAGTAAAAATATTAAACCAGTAAAAATTAGTATTGCAAAAAGTAAGTAAGAATACGATTCTGTAAAGCAAAACTCACGCTTTATCTGCACTGTTAGTTTAATTTGTTATATCTAACGTAGAAATCTGTAATTATTAGCCATATTTTAAGTTAAATATCAAACTTTGTATCACCGTTGATTTCCTAATAAAGAAATTAAATTAAATTAACCTTTAAATAAACCTTTTAATAGGAACACGCAAAATATAAAAATTTAAGACCGATTGAAGTCAAGGAGCAGACCTAGTTAACTAGTGATGCCGATTACGTTCGCGTTCAAAGATTACAATCCCATTTTTTATGTTCCCGTGGGCATTTTTAAAAATCGCCACCTTAGTGGTTATCTACTTACCTATATAATTTTATGAACCTCTACAGAATATTTAGTGTAAAAGCTTCCATCTATATGTAGCAATTAACCATGAATGAATTTTTATCGATTCACACAAGCGAGTAAGTATAATTTAATTATTTATTATTCACTATATATATATAAATATCCGTAAACCGTTACACGTTTCCTGAAACTAAATTGAAAAAATAAACTAAAAGACCAAGCCCTTGCAGTTCGTTGCACCGACTGTGTGTTTGTTTAGGTGTGTAATGTTTAAACACGAACCAATAAACTGCAGTGAACTGGACATACACTTGTATGCAGATGTTAAGCCACACGTCAAGCTTATCGTAGCAGACATCGACCATACAACTGTCATTATTAAGTAGGTACACGAACATATCATATACAATGACTGGTAGTACAATATAATGTGAAACTAATCTATAATCTGACCTCGTTCAGTTGGTAATCACTACAGACGTTTACCCGAGGAAGGAGATACGGTCATATCAACTCTTCCGTTAAAGTTATTTAAATCAAAATGTAACTGTGCCCTAGACCAGTCGGATAGAAGGGAAACTTTGTAAAGAATGTCTTACTCGCAAATTTTAAAATAAATATTCCCGACCAATGTGGGTGAATGAATGGGAAGTACGTAGTCATTTAAAAATAGGATTAAAGAAAGAAAGAAAGAAAAACATATATTCACTACCACAATTGGCACACACAAAGAAAAAGCCAACAAAGCAAGAAAAAGGGGGAAAAAAACTTATAAGAACTAGAGAAAACAATTTAAATTTTTTTAACATAGTTAAAATAGTATGCGTGTGCCGTGGCAGCAAAAGGGCAAACGACTCAGCATATGCCTAGACCAAGTAAGGTGCTAGACGCTGATTTTCAGTCGCACCCGGTGCAGACAAGCTTGTCTACAGTACCAAACAAAGAAGTAATAAATATGATATGTGTAATTGCAATACGTATGTACCTAGATAATATAATATAACACTTAGAATCACACCAAATACATAAATATGATGAGTAAATATGACTAGAAAAAAAATTAATAAAAAAAATATATATATAATAATGAATAAAAATGTACATTATATATTTAATATATATACCAATGACAGCAAATATTAAATAAACTAAATATGAGATAATTATATAATAATAAACAACATATGGATTAAGGAACCGTTATCCCTGTATCGAGCTATGTTCAGGTCATTTACAAAATGGCCATCTCCGAATATCATTGGCATTCCAGACGCGTTCCTTACTGGGGGCTTGAAAATATTGGCTCTGCCAGCAATAAGTGGAATAGCTGTAGATGAGTGGACGATCGTTATCCAAGCTTTATGCCGCCGTTTCGGGAATTGATGCTTCTATAAGCATTGTTAAATTCGTATAAAAACATCTTGATAGTAAATTGTACTGGCTTTTAACGATAACACAGTAAATGTCTCCTACTTTCTAGAAATCAAAATGAAACTTTCGATGAAATTTGACACTGTATTTCTCCAGGATAATCAAAAGGCATAAACCTAAAAAAAAACACGCCCTTTCCCTTGAACTTTAATCCGTCTACTTTAAAAGTTATATACTTGAACTTAAGAAGTAAAATGTTAACGTGATTTATAGATAAGTAAAAAGGTAGAAATATTAACAAACGTTTTTTAAGAAAGACAAGATAAAATTGAAAAATGGAGTTCTTTTCAGTGGTAAAGACATAATCCCCCTTAATTGCCGCTCGATTTTTGATCCATGACTCAATAATCGAAAAGGGACCGTCGATTTCTCCCTCATAAGACGAACCCTTTGAAAATGACCCGCATTTGGAAAAAAATATCTTTGCATTCAGGAGCGTCGCGTCCGGCGTCCTTCCTTTCACAGTCCGCGGTTGATTGCGCTCGATCCGTGAATAATACCCACTTTGTGCCCAATAAAAGTTTTCCTCCGTGCCCCGATATTGGAAACAATGGCTTTGACTTACAATTTTTCTGTCGCCGATCCTCGACAGCGCCGGAAACTGCTGGGATTATATCGTTCTTTTGATTTGAGGCTAAACGTGATACCGTTCCAAATGAGGCTGCCTTGCTCCTATTTTTAAAAGACTTTGAAATATTTATTAGCTTTACTCAAATATTGTACAATTATGTACTGAGAAAAGTCGTTAGGATGTGCTATAACCAATCCACCAGTTTAAAACTTTGAACATTTCTGTCATAAAGACATTCTATTAAAACAAATGGTACCATTCTTTAAACGTGGATCAACATCCTTGTATAATTCTGATTAATAATCAAGACCAAATTTAATCTTAATATGAAAAAGCATCAGTTTTTACCAGTCGATTAAACAATAGGCAAGCCGAAGTATCCTCAAATTAGACAAAGGCGGTATTAATACGGAAGCCATTAAATTGAGATAAGCGCCACAGCAGATTGGGTGGCGCCCTTCGGGTGGTATTAGTCCGTAAGTCCTGATAAGTGAGAGCCGGGGGTTTGCGGGACACTGCATAGATAGGACAGGCCAAAGAGTAGATACTGAATTGAAGTAAACATTCAAATAAGAAAAGCATCAATGAGTAGAGTCAAGAAAGAAAAGAAAGTTCAGATATTAAATGAAATACATGGTGCCTCTCTTGTATTGAAAACAATACTTACTGTAAAATATCTGGTTATAGAATATTTTTGTATCTCATACAAGACTATAACAACTGTACCTTTTACTCAGTAATCAATTAATTATAAGAATAAACATTGTTGAAAGCAACAATACGTTCCGGTTTCAATGTATGTTAAAATGTCACGTTTCTTTATTTATAAATTTAACTAGATAACTTCACCTGTCTATATATCTATTATGGTATTTAGAAGGAATCATTAAAGAATTTCTAGTAAAAGATCTGATATTTCTGTCAAGCTTTAATCTATCCCCTCAATTGCTCTATGTCTTGCAAATCTGCGGTCCAGGAGACAAAGTTCGTATTTCGACGTTTAATCACTTCAAGTCAGTACATTCAAAGTACTTTGTCAGTCGGTTTAATGCATTCCATAGACGATATAGAAGCAGGGTGGTGTCTGTGTCCGTGGTAATTGGAACGCCGGCGGGCAGCCCCGGTTTGTCGTTCGACAATCAACGCGACGTGATGCGAAATCCGATGCGTCTGCGCTAGATAGCCGCCCGTAATCATTATCGGTGCGATCATGGCGATTTTAACTCGATATCTTCCACCCTACAAACAAACAACTTTGTAGATATTTCTTTAACAGTCTTATAATCACAAATTATTGAAACAGTTTGCTGTATATTTGATTGGACATTGGTCTACTCTGTCTTTAGAATAATTGGATTAACCAAGCCTCGTTGTATCTATTTGCAAGTGTGTTAAAATTACAAACTACCTTTAAATATTTACAAGAAAATATATATTTATTTAACAACTTATTCATACCATATCATTAACAGCAAAGTCCACAAAAATGGGAACCAATTTGTATGTGAACTATCAACGCTCACGTTAGACATTTATTTATTTATTTAAAATATTGAAACATTACAGATCACGTGATCCATCCATACATTATCCACATCCATCAACAAGAGATGTTTCTGGAGTTCTTGTTTTAGTACTTGATGCAGTATGTTTTAATTCGGATGGTAGAGAATTTCATATATCAACTTTTAATAACAAGCAGTTGTCTCCATTCGAGGACCCTGCTGTGCGGCTCTTTAACATGTGTGAAAAAGAAGACAGTTAAAAACCCGCAACCGCAGTTACAAGAGCTGTGGTCTCGCAAGTGGCTCCACACTAAATTACGAAGTGCTATTTACATACGCGTTCTCATTAGATAAATCGTATAATTGTTTTGTTAGATACAAATGTAACCAAAAACTACTATAAGTAGTTAATTCTGCTGTTTTTTAACAAAATAAAAAAAATCATCGTATATTGCAGTTACCACATATAAATCGAATATGCTATGTGGAATCATAATTTTGAGTGAAAAACTACACAGGCATCGGGGAAGGACTCCCCTCCGTATAAACACACCCCCGGCACTCCGTACGAGCGAAGGAGTTAATTACCTACGTAGTAGTAATTACAGGAGCACCAGTCTTTTCGTACACATTTGTGTGTGAGTATAAATTATTATAGGGCTGCTGCACCCAGTGCGCGAGCATAGCCGATCAAGAGACGGACAACGTTGTAAGTCAACAACATAGGTGCTTCTCTTTCTTAGTCATAGCGTCGATCTTTTGGCGCCTGACGATAGCGCGCTGGCGTAGTAACTTAGTACCGGCGAACGGCGCGTCGCAGCCCAGTAGTGCGTACTGCCAGCAGTGCTCTATTTTGCGGGCGACGTTTGCTCCCCCGCCAGGAGAGGGGATGTGAGTGTCGCTTCTTTGCGTTGAAATTAAGTTTGGTATCAGAATCAAGACATGGAATTAAGTACTTGCTTTTTTGAAGTCGGTTAAAATATATCGCGGCGTAGTAAGGTCGAGCGAGGGGTAGGCAACAGGGGCGAGAGGGGTCGCAGTGTGTCAACAAATCGCACAATGTTTTGTGCCCGACCACCCGTATCTGTTTCATGCGTTTGTTTATTATGCCCCCGAAGCTACGCGCATTTATAGCCTTTGGAAATAACCGTAGCAGGCGGACGTTTTTCAGTGGAACTCGTTACGACTTCCTCAAATAATTAAATAATGTCATTTTTAGAAATTTCAAAAAAAATTGGGATGAAGAATAAGTAATAGAACACATTAAGATCATTTTTATAATGTTTATATGTTGATCTGTTTGTTAGTGCACACATCACGTAAAAACTACTAAACCAATTCTGATGGAGTTTTCAGAAAAACATATTTTAACTTTTGCTCTAAGATGTATTCATTAAAATCTTTATGAATAATTTATTTTTGTTTATGAATTTTTTCCAAAAAAAGATTAAATCTTTATTGATTAGAAAGAAAGAAGAATTTTTTGACATAGGTATCCCGATTAGCTTATTAATAATAATAATAATAATAAATATGTCAGACATTCACACCAATTTATCCAGTCCCAAACTAGGCAGAGCCTGTGTTATGGTTACTAGATAACGGATAGACATACTTAAATAAATATATAAACATCCAAGACTTGGGTACAAACATTCATATTCATCATACGAACATTTGCCCCTAGCTATTAAGATTTTTATAAGATGTTATTAAAGTCTCCTTTTAATAACATCTTAGGTTTTATATTCAATTCTAAAGATATTTGCTATAAAGTTTCCTAATTTAGGTTCGCCTATTTCGTTTCATGTTTTACAAGAAATATTTCTGTGAAAATAAAAAATTAATGTTACAAATAAAATTTATATCTGGGGTATAATTTATTTTTTAACTTTAGATCAAATCTTCATCATCATCAGCAGCAGCAAACGCCTGAATGAGTCCACTGCTGGACATAGGCCTCTCTCAAGGTGCGCCACTGATCCCGATCCTCTGTTCTTCTCAGCCAGTTAGTGCCAGGCGACTTACGCAGATCGTCGCTCCATCTAGCCAGGAGGCAACCCACACTACGCTGAGCTTACGACTAAGAAACTATCGATAATATTAAGAAAATTAATAGTCTTTATAATTATTTATGTTACTCCTCGAGTAGCCAATTTATAATTTAACTATCACCAAATTATAATAGTCACCGAAGCTAAGGTTTACCCTAGGAATCATATTATTATACCCAAAATGTAACATATATCTATCAGAATTTGTTACTAACTCTACCCCAAACTCGTTACACCAATAACGCATATCCTGCCCGCATGTAAACTAGACTAACGAATTTTCCGGTCTACGTGGCACTTTGTGATTTATATAAACGATATCTTTTTATATATGTAGCAGCCTGCAGCGGCAATACGGCTGGCCAAGTGCAAATGAAGCCTATTCTTCCACAATTTGCTTTGATTAATTGAAATCAAGCTCGTTTTATGCTACTAATGAAGGACGCAGTTAATTTTAAAGGAAAAGTTCCATAAGAGTGAGTGCATAAAGTCGCAGTGCATATCACAAATATATTCTAGAGATAAATGAACTTTAGATCGTTACATGTTCATTTCAGAAATTCACTTCAGCTGCAACTTCAGTTTTACGTTAGTTGTAGGTTTTAATTAATCTTCAATCTAATTACTCTTTATTGCACTATAAAAAATAACACAGATAGAATAAAGTAGGTAGTTTACAATACAATCTTTTACAGCAGTACCTAGCTTTGCTATTTTAGGTACTTTGTTTGAAATTAAAGTACATTAAAAAAATTAACCTACTAATTTACTTAAAAAAAACATAATATGAATACCATGATTTTCGTTTTGAATACTGTTTACACCAAATAATAAGTAAAAAAAAGGTTTAATTATAATAAAATAAATTTTCATTCAAATTCGTTTCATGGTCACTGCTAAAACTTTTAGTCGAGAATAGTTTCATAACATAATTAGTGCTAGGAGTTGGTATGCAAGTTTCCTCATAATGGTTTCTTGAAAAGATAAGAAAATTGCGTGCTTATAATCATTTACAATAGATTAATCTGCATTACATTGATTTTCTTTCAATGTTAGAGTGAAAACTTATATCGATAAAAAATTACGAGCAAAGATGTACATCATCGGACTAACGTAGCAAATATATAAGAAATAGATTTGTATTTGGATTTCAATTTTCAAGCTTCCGAACTTAATGAGAGATAAAAAATCTAATTTTATCTAAATTGTTCATCAATTTTATTATAAACATTTCAAATGACCTATTAACTTTATGCTACGTGTATCGGCTGAAATACAGTCTGAATTAAGGAAGTTATTCGAAATCCTGTTTACCCGTCTTGTTGAAAAGTTTCTTATCCGAACCGTGCAGTACTTTCGAATCCTTACCTGCGACAGAGTTTTAAAGACTTGTTTACTTTTACATTCCAGCTGTTTAATGTTTTGCCAAGATTAAAATTGTTAGGAACTTCTAATTTCAATCAGAAATATGAAGTCGCAGGATGAAGTAACGAGTGCTTTGAAATTCTCTGATTTAAGCCTACCAGCTTTATGCCTACAACAGTTTCGATTCCTGTTATAAAAGAAAATCAAAGATACTGTTGCACCTACACAACACTATTAGAGATATTAAAATGTATGGGTCCTTAATATCTCTTCCGATCACACTCCGTGAAAATATATTGGACCTCCTTTAACAGATCATACTCATCATAATTAGAAGAAACTACTGTCTCATTGCATCACCATCAGCCAAAATCAGCTGAACACAAGCCTCCCCAAGGAATGCCAATTTTGGTGGGCGGTGCATTGGGGGATTTTCCATAATCAACACGCTTGACAGGCGGACGCATTTGCCCGTGCCTGGTGTAATCCCTTAGTCGCCTTGACGATACCCACGGGAAGATTGGGGGTGGCCCTATTCTAAGCCGTGAACCACAGGGCAAAAATTTTGTCCTTGCTAGAAAAGAATCACCTGATTTTTTTTTATCAGGTATCTTTTATTTGATCAGCTGCAGATGTAAATAATGTCTAAATAATCTTCAGTAAGCTGCTCACTTTTGAAAGTAGACAGAATTATATTATCTCTAAGAACTTAAATATGCAAAATGTATTCTCAAATAAATCTTATCCTAGCTTACTATATGCAAAATAGTATTAATTTCGTATAATTTCTACTTTCTTATCTTTTGAGGCAGCCCTGCGGAGAATATTCCAACAAAATCCTAAATAAGAGACTTAACAGACGGGTATTTGCGCGCGTTTTTTTTAATTTTTATTATTGGCATCAGATGGTGTCAAACAAATCAGAATGATCTGATATATAAGTAATTAATGAGTAGGATGAATCAAAATCCATATGGGTTTTTAATTTATCCATTTCATATCACAGTTTTACTTCTTTTACTACCTATGTACAACGGCAAACATGCAGACAATCCTCCTACTGTCGCTGTCGTCAAAAATACTTTGGGTTGCTCTATACATAATCCTGTGCTTGTAATTACAATGGCTCACTTATCCTTTATAAAATAGCGATGGTATAAAGCCAAGAATAAGAGATGTGTACCCGTCGCATGTCGCACAGACATCGGCCAAATGTCAAAATATGCCGGCGATTATTGAATTTACCTCGTTACAGTATCTTTCTTTCAGAATTGATTTATACAAAAATTACATCAGTAAACAGGGAATTTCATCTAGATAAAAACGCATTAATTTCTTTACGAGCGTACATAGATTCGGTTTAATGCGGCAAAATAGTAATCCACGGCATGTGATTTAATATAACCGCCTGTGCGCCGATAAAATATTTTTTACAGAGGCCTAGCGTATTCCGCGCGTCTGGAAAATTTGTGTGAAACGCCTTTATGGTTCAAACAGACTAGTGTCTCCATTGTTTGTCGTCGCGGAACCTTTTTGTCAAGATTTCCCTCGGGACCCCGACGTCGCGGACTTTTCACGTCACTTTCTTGTTTTCAGCCGGGACACAGATATGCATACAGATTTATAAATAAAAAAAGGAAATCTTTAGGGAAATTATCAACGTCCGGCGTATTTAATTAAGCCCGGACTTCTGTGTTTCAACGCATAATTCTCTAAGCGAAAATGTAATAAGCAGGTACCAAAATGCTTTTAACTCTCAGTAATTATATTCGCACGATTTTTGTAGCAATATCACGTGAAAAGGAAGAATAATATAACAATTAACCAAACGTTTTATCCCTGCAATTTTTTTTTATATTATTTTGTTTCAGAATACAGATAGGTACATAGTTGAACAATTTAATTTCTGACCTATAAAAATCATGGCATCCCTCTTGCACTTTTACATTACAAACAAGTGTCGTTTTTGTGGTCGTCAATGTCATCATTATTTAACAATATTAAGATTCTGGAATATTATCATATATATTACAAACTGTCAACTAATATTCAGAAAAAAAAACAGACAAAAAAGTCGGCAATGTCTATACTTGTAGAGTAAATACGGGACAAAATACTTGGATGGATCAGAAATTACATTTATCAATCCTACATAACTAATAATATCATTAAAAATATAAAATGACAACACTCATGTGTGACTCGAATAATTACGTTTCTAAATAAAAAACGGTGTCGAAAATCGAAACGGTTTTCAGCCCTGATTCGACAGTTCGTAAGCGGAGAAATTCATAAGTTAGCGCAAGGTAGTTACAGTTGTCAGTTCTCGAGCGTCATCTCTGCATAGGCAGTATCCGTTTAGTTTTAATTACGCACACGTTTTAAAGAGGAAAAGGGGATGTAAAAGAGTATACATAAAAACAAATTTCAATCTAAACTCCACGCGGTGAGTCTAATTGGTTTAGTCGCCAGCTCTTATTGCACTCATTCATTAATCATTCAAAGCTAACTAGACCTATGCCACAGATAAATGACGGACTCCAAGGCCTGGCTTAGCTCTTGGTCAACACATATGCCCTGTGGCAACTCCCGCTAAGAGAAGGCCAGCGGTGAATATGACAGGCTACAGCAGGGTTATAATTCCGTACAGATCTGTCCTAAATATACAGTCAAGAAGTTGAGTTCCTTTAATCCAAGTCTTTTAAAATGCGAATAGATACATTTAAGTTTTGAAATGATCTACAGATGTCAACGTCCTATAAAGGTTGGTTAGTGAAGCTACATGCATCACATACCAATGGGTACTGACGGCCTCAATGAGCGGCAAATACAAAGGAAGTTCGCTAAGGTACGTGAATTCCGTCCGATATACCTACACTCAATAGGTACAATAATAGTAGTGCAATTGACTGGGAACAATTAACGTATTTCCTCAATAATGTGACCACAGAATTAAAGTTGAATGTGAACTAGTAGGAATAGAGGAGATTGAAGACGTCGACGTCGAAACGATGATGAAAATGTATTGCCTCTCAGGCAAAACTGCGCTAGGCTACTGTCGTTTAAATAGCCATAAACCAACGAGCACCAGAGACAAGTAAATGAATGTCGTGGCATTCTATTAAAGAATCATGGCGGAAGGTTCGATGTTCCTAACTGGAGAACTGGAGATTCTGAATAGAAGAGAAATTGAATTCTATTCTAAAGTTTGTGATTTTGAAGACCCTATTCCAACAGTTGACATCGGAAGTGATATGATGAATGTCCTATTCAGCATCAAACTTGATTCAAAATTTTATTTGAAATCGATGACAAGTAGAGTAATGAGACGCTCCCTGAGGATCATATGGTTAAAGTGGTTTTAAATTTACCAGCGAAAAAAAGGGGACTCGGCAGACAACCTACTACTATAAGGACATCTGATTGGGATAAATTCGCGGTTTCAGTAAAGAAAGATGATTATGAGAGTCGGTCCTAAATACAGTCCTAAAGTCGGTCCTTAAAAACAGAGAAGAGAAGTCCTTTACCCAGTTCCTGCAACGTACCTACTATCAAATACCCTGGTATTTCAAGTATCTATGGGCGGCATTGATTACTTACTATCAGATGGACCGTGTGTTTACATCCCTTATTATATAAAAAATCAATGATGGATTCCAACAATCCCTAAATATTACATCAGATAAACAGTTTTCACACTTTTCAAAGTTAGAATCATGATATAAATTGTCTCATCTAGTATACCTGTATCTCAGGATGGGAAAATCGATGGGCAATTACTAGTCTAGTGACTTCGCAGTGACTATTAGCTGGCTTGCATTAACGTGCTTACTCGTTCAAGTTTTTGCTGGCGGCAAGTTGCTTAAGGATAGTTGCCCTTCATTAGGTCAGACGTGCGTGATATTGTACAATAGCTGCAAAAGTGTGATGGAATTTATAGTAATTATTCCTTATTAATGAAGCAGTCGCATCTATTAATGAACGCAATTCTATAACTTACGGTCCTTAACTGTGTATTTATAGTGTTTTAAATTGCTCTTTTTGTTGTAGGAGCTATACTGCAGAATGAAGTCAGGACTTCATAAACAAAAGAAACAATGTCTCATATAAACCAACACATTTTCATGCCATACTGATAATATTGTAAGGCATCGTGATACAGCAGATATTACGACTATCATCAGTTCTTAAATATTAAAGTTACAGTAGCATCAACATAAACCTAACGTTTAAGTCCAAACTCGAGATACAACAACAGCCTACATTGAGATGCCTTCTGAAAAAGTGAAGAAAGAAATTATTGATCCATCATCATCATCATCGTCAGGTTATTTTTGTCTCCACTGCAGGAGCACAACCCTCTCTCATCTGCCGGAGACAGACGGAGGATTTGGCCTACACTCCCCGCGCTGGCCAGACGGGTTGGGGAGGCCTGATTGATGTTTTATAATGTATTCCATTAGTCGCCTTGTACGACATCCACGGGGAGAGTTGGAGTGGTCCTATTCTGCTCTACCGGAAACCACGCGGTAATTGATCCGATTTAAATCAAATATGATTTTAGACCTTACTGTAAAATTGTAAATATAAATTAAACCAGAAAACCCGCATCAAACTCGTTTATAACCCACAGTAATACATAATTACAAACACAAACATCAAACTTTAACAAACCTCGTCTTTATGTTAAGAGAAAAATCACATGGCAATTTGCACTTCTACAAAGAGAAATAGTAATGTTTACAACATAAGACTGCGACGCGACCGGTCCATTGAAAATGCATTTCTATCCGGAAGTGGTCGTTGCTGTATCTTCCCATCGTTCGCGTCTTGCAAATGCTCACTGAAATATCCGACACCCTCCACCACAAGCGTGCATCAAACGTCCTGAGTTAAACAAAACGTTTTCGACTAGCTGACTTGCACTGAATTCTAGACTCTGTTCCATGACTTGAATGGTTTAAATTAAAATGTAAGATATAAAAAAAATAGTTTAAAATTTTTAAGCGGACTCTACTAATACATACAAACTCTAGCGGAATGTTCCAGGAATTTGCGTGGCGGTATCATTGGACTTCCAGTATATTTTGCGATGTCTCTGGAAGAACGGATACTGGATCCTTTATTGCGATTTGTTTGAACAGTGAATAATTAAACTGGAAATGAATGATTGTGCGCTTTTAAATCCAACAATTCCTGGCTACTTCTTGTCTTTTTGGCGTAGCTTTCGCTTTATGAGACCGGTAGTATTCACTTGTTAAATAGTTAGAGGGAGTTAATCAACTCCGTCTTTTAATTAACGTCAGAGGTTCTTTAAAGTCGTTTTGTTAAGTTGAAACAGTTGAAAATTACTTCAACTAAATTTTTAACGAAGAAAAGCAAATACTTTCGGTTGGAAAATAAAATCTTGTTAAGTAACACGGAATTTTAATGCAACGACTACGTAACAAGGTTTTAGGTATAGCCTTATAAAATATTTACTGGCAAGCAAAGATTAAAGTATTTAGCGGTGAACGAGGAAGACACGTCGGATTTCTTACGGCTTTCTTTTTATTTCGCTGTTGCCTTTGGTTGTTAGTTTTACTGCACGTCGCTTGAAAATTTTTAAGAGGCGAATGCTTACTTAGTTCAGACTTTGAGGTTGAAAGTTTGTCACAGAATAAAGTCGTAAGTACTTCAGTTCATCTTGCTGCTGGACACGGATCGACTTCCAGAACAACGATGTGCAGGCTGTATATAGTCCACTACGGGCTCTGTACGAACTGATAGACTTCCGATACGCTTTAGTTTTTTTTATATATATACACAGAATTATGTCTATATATTGCAGTGTTACTCGGCAAGATCTCAACGATCTTTTCAATAAAAAATAATATAAAAGATATTAGTGGTTTATGGTTACGGTTAATATATTTAAAGGCAGTTTTCTAGGATGGATTTGTTATTTTTAACATAACTTTTTTTTTTTAGATTTTTCGAGTTGAAGTATTTTGACTTTTACAAAGCTTTTTTAATTATTATTTTTATATTACATAAATATATACATACACATTATGTGCTATGGAAATTAAATAAGAAATAGGACAAATATAACATCCAGGCCGGGATCAACTTGTTCGAATTGTACAAAGTTGTCTATCCCCAGTGGGAATCGAACCCACGCCCTCTGGCGTTCAACTCCAATGACAAAGCCACTAAGCCGGTTTCGGCTCCAGCGTATTCAGGTATCCTCTAAATCATTTACTTAACTAAAAAAATGATATTTGAATAGTAGTTAAAAACGGTTACATGGGCAATCATTACCTAAATTCTGTACAGAATTCAAGTAAATACTTACTACAAAAATTGCTTCAGAAGACCAAGATGTATTTTTAGTCGGTGAGCCAGATGATTAAGTACTTAAGTATCTGCGTTATAAAGCAGTTTTCTGTTGCACATTAGTTTCATGACTTTTGTTTACGACCGCAATGCAAAGGCATCGTGGATTGTATCTATAGCGTTTCCCACAATTCGTTATATGAAAAAGCTATATTTTTCAAATTAAAATTAATGGTCTGGTTGATATTTCATAAGATAACCGTGATCCATTAAATAAAATAACTATTTCCGTCGGAGATTTCCGCTAACTACTTGCCCGAACATCAGTATCATTTTAAAATACAATAATAACTTAATCTCACTTGTCCGGTGGTGGCCCGTAGGTACCATAAGTTTTTGTCTGTCTCAAATAAGTAGAGGTAGAGAGGTAGTTTAGTAACAAGCAACATGTTTTTCCTTACAATTTTAACGCACGAGTGGACCACGAGGAATACACAAACACGTTATATACAAAAAATGTATTTTAATTATATAATTGAGAAGAGTTCTATTATGCGACACTGGAATCAAACACATGTATTCGCTTCCGGTGTCTTATACAGAAAATAATAATTATTATTTATTTGTTCCTTTATTATATTTTTATTAGTTCTATTTATGTACTAGCTGTTGCCTGCGACTTCGTCCGCGTGGTAATATTAACAATGCAGCTGTGTTATAAATATTTTTAGTAGTCGTAGTGCAACTTTACGCATATCACATCGAAATCGTTAAACTTACCTAGATTAGTGGCATCATCTAGTCTCTGAATAAAATAAGGTTGTCTTTTCGTAAAGAAACCGCTTTTTTGCTATAATAGCAATTATACATCAAATTAAATTGCAAGTTTGGAAAAGAATATGAACTTTTCGGAAAGTTCCTTTATCAAACTCCTCTCCCCTCCTCCCCTCCTCCCCTCCACCCCTCCTCCCCTCCTCCCGTCTTTCCGTCTTACCCTCCTCCCCACCTTCGCTTCTCCCCTTCTCCTAATTCCCCTTCATCCCATTCCCCTACATTTTCCCAATCCCATCCCCAAGTTTTTGCCTCGACCAGTAATGTCATACAAATGGAGGTTAGAGGTGGAGATCTTGTATAGATTACTAACAAATTATGGGCCACCCCCAATCTTCCGATAGGTGTTATCAAGGCGACTAATGGACTGCACCAGGGACAGGAAGCGTCTCCTGTGTATATTAAAATAATTTCTGATATCACCAATCCGCCTGGCAAGCGTGGTTTATATGACAAATCGCCTAATGGACAGCCTACCAAAAGTGGCGTTCTATAGGGGAGGCCTATGTTCAGCAGCGGACGTACTTCGGCTGATGATAACACAATTGCATTTAGTATATATTCAATTAGCAAGCATACAAAGGTGCGCGAATAATGTATTTTATTTCACGCAAAGCGACGATCGTATATCATTGAGAGGCGCAGGGTCCTTGTTGTACGCATGGAGACGGGGACATCTAGCCTTCGTTCGCTTCGGGTTTAATTGTAGCCTGTAGTCTTTCCATGAAATTAAAGTCACCTAGAAGGATTTCATGAAATTACGTCTTTGATTTGAACTTGAGTAAGTAACTTGAGTTTACTAAGCGACTTCATAGTAGCATTAAGCACACTGGGTGCTTATAACTTCTATGAACGTGCGAACATTTCAGATTTGTGTCTTCCAATAATTTCCTTCACCGTTTTGATAGTCAATATTACGTACGTTTGAAAAAACTACTCATACAACTAAGGCGTCACCGAGAATAGAATTCGTATCTCTCAAGATATTAAGTCTACAATACCACTGACGTTTAAAGCAATATGATCTATAAATCATCCAATTTAATTTGTTGTGGAACTACAATAAAAACTATTTAGATTTTCCATAATTTAGGCACACCCCTTACATTCCATACAGATTTAAACACCTACTACTATTATAGGCGCACCCGTCTTGATCAGACTAAACTATCGAGAGAGGGACAACGTTATGCGTCAACACATAAGTGCTTCTCTTTCTAACAAGCTGCATACTACACACCTTGGTTAATTTTTCGGGCGACGTTAAACTGGCGAGGGAAGGTGAATGTCGTTTATTTACGTAGTAATATTTAATATTATCTGCTTTAGGTTAGACTTTGATTCTATGAAAATAACGTTAGGTACACATTTATATTACATTAGGTACCAGCAACAAATAAAAACAAGTCTTAAGCAACTAGGCTCTAGGTAGTCTATTCTAGTAAATCTGTTGTACCCCAAAGGCGGTGTAGAAGCATTCATTTATCGTTGCCCCGCGGTAGATTCCAATCAAGCGGAGTTAGTGCACGGACGCCGCGCTGCGCCCGCGCCGCAGTATATTCTGTGCGGTGTATGCTCATACTTACGCACAAACCTTTTCAGGGATCGTTAACTTTTATTTTATTTAACACTAGTGTTAGTAAAATTTACTTACTATTATATTAATATATTTATTTAGTTTCTATTGTTGCGATTGGTTTTGAAAACTTTGAAAAGGGTATTTATTTACAGTTTATTGATTAATGTAATTAATTAATGATGCTGATGTAATAATTAGTAAGTAACTATGTGTAACAATATGTGACGTTAAAAAGTTGCATGCAATAAAACTTTATTGTAGTGAAGTTAAGTGTGTCGATTATATTTTTGTTAAAGACTTTAAGTGTCGTAAACTCACAGCATCCAACGAATTTCTTAAATTTTACGTTAAATTACTCTAAAATCTCCACATTATTATGATAATTACTTAAGTAGTAATTGTATGCAATTACTACTTAAGTACTCAGTCTTCTATAGCTTTGTGTTTAGCATTACTATGACGTAATGAAGACTGAGTACTTAAGTAGTAATTACAAGTACTCCTCAATCGATACACCAACTTCCTTGTCAATGTACAAACTTGTTTATATGCAGCCATTTGTCCTGTCTTTATTAATTATTTAAAAAAAACTATAACCGTAATCAATGAATTTCCTTAAATTAATTTTAATTATTGTAATTCTTGCGAGTTTTCGCATTGTTGTAAACGTAACTGAAAACGCATTGTAAGGTTGACGATCTGCGTCGAAGCGACCCGAACGAGTTGAACGCGCGTGTGTGACAGTCGATAATTAACTACTTATTATCGTCGTTTAATAACGTCCGGGCAATGTTAACAAACTGAAATTGTTTTGCGAATAGCTCCCCACTCCGCGCTATATTTATGTTAGCGAGATAAACTCCAACATGACCAAGGTTTTTTTTTCTTCTTTTTATTGCTATTCGGTATTTTGTTACGCGAAACTCTAGCTTTGTGTGCTTGCGTGTAGTTTACTTACTCCTTTACTTTAATCTGAATAGAGTAAGATTTTCTTCATCTACCCCAATCTTTAAATTACATTTTATGTAAAAAGTCTTCAAGCACCCACTACCATTACATCTCATATTAGAGGTGTATATGGACGGTGACCATTTGATTACCACTATTGTACTACTAATATTGGCGCATCATTTGTTATTGGTTGCTGGGACCAAAACGCCCATCATCTTTTGTTCAAAATTCTTGGCATTAACTCAACCTGTTACGATGCATAATATGAACAAAGTGTGGACCTACAGTTAAATATCGCATAAACATCATAATGCTAATCGAAGTCTGTCACTCAAATGCCACCCTTGCCACTTCTAAAACTAGCGGTACCTATTATACGATCTTAATTACATGGGTTCTTCACATTACATATTACACATATAGATAGATTGATAGATAGTCTTATCTCAAACTAGGGTTTTCTCCTGTGCTATGGAAATTATACAAGGATATGACAATTCACAAATATAACATCCAGACCCGACCAACTTGTAGAAATTGTACAAAGTTGTCTGTCACCATTGGTAATCGAACTCACGACTTCTGGCGCTCGAGTCAAATGACCAAGCACTAGGCCAACGAGGCGGTTAAATTTTTGGACCTTATTACAGGTGGGCGCAACTCGTATCAGCTGAGCTCGACTCTTGATCGAAGTCCACGAATTTGTTCATTTTCTGGCAGGGCTTTCTTTCAGGGTCTAAAGTATCGACTATTATAGATTTTTAATCGATAATAGATAGCTAGTTTATTCATTTTATTGCATAATACGTACAAGATAAGACAGATATTTAACTCAAGAATCTCAAGTTTACAATAATAATAATAATAATAAATATCTCAGACATTCACACCAATTATCCAGTCCCAGTAGGCAGAGTCTGTGGTATGGTTACTAGATAACGGATAGACATACTTAAATAAATATAGAAACATCCAAGACTTGGGTACAAACATTCATATTCATCATACGAACATTTGCCCCTAGCGGGATTCGAACCCGCAACCTCCGGCGTGGCAGTCCGAGAGCGACCCGTTCCGTCACGGAGGTCGTCGACGATACTTAGGTAGATTGAAATATTTTTGTCCACGATATGAAAAAAATCTAGCAAGAGGAAGCTGCTATACAAACAAACCTACATACTAAGTCTACAGATATCACATCCCACTAAGTGATCCCAGCTAAGTAACAAATGTGATTAGATACGTTCTCATTAACAGGGTTATATTATACCTACCCACAAATTCTGTTCGTGAACCATAGCAGACACATTACTTAATTTGCTGTGTCTGTTAACCCAATTCTTTAGGAAGACTGCCGAGTGGGCCTGATTTTCGGCCATGAAGAAGTTCAAAAGTATATCTAATAAGTTTCCTATTCCAGCATCAAAATTATTGATAGTAAATAAATTTGTGTTGTTCTTTGTATATTTGTGTGTACAATAAACTATTAAATAAATAAATAAATAATAATAATAAGAAAATACAATAATCTACCTGATTAAATACTTAGTATTTAGAAAATACAGCATTTCTTTCAATAAAATTACCAAGAAATTTACCATAATTTTCCTAGTATGGAATGGGAAATACGTACTCTATAGATGTTTCACACAAGTAAAAGAAGAGTGTAAAATCTTTCATGAATCTATTTTAAGCTGTATTACTCTAACACATAAAATAGATAACAACTTAAAGTTGATTCATGAAAGATTTTAAAAATGTTTGCTCTCAATAAAAGAACACTAATTAGAAGTAGGTACTTAGGTAAAAACTTTTGCTTTATTATAAGTATCTATAAATCACTAATTAGGTACGGTCTGTAAATATTAGTTGGATTTCATTACACCTGTTTTGTTTGTAAATGAGGATTTAATCTAAATATTGTCAAAATATTTTATTTACTATGGCTTATTAAACACTGCTAATTACGAAGCATTAGTACCTAGTTCTTAAGTGATGTGTTCTGCTCTCAAACTTTACGACTCTCTTCTTTATTACTTCGACACTTAGTTCCATAGTTGCCTGAAGTTTGAAACAAGAGAACCAATGAGTTACTGTTGTCTGGGAGCAAGCGTAAGCCGCAAAGAAACTTCTTAAGCTTTAATTAAAAGAGCATCGCGATTACTGCTATATTAGTTACAATCAGAGAACAGGAGTTCCGTTGAGTAGAAATTCCTATATAAATTTAATTGGCTCTAAGTAAAAATGTAAAATTTGAAGACATCAAATGTAGATTCCACCTAAGTATTATAGTGGGCATACTGGTATGCAACACAATCTGAGTAATCTCTTCTAAGCAATTACTTAAATCTTTCCGTTTATAATTTTTTTGATAACTTGATTATTTTTATGACTTATAAATTCAAGTACATATGTTACAAGTTAAACCTGTGATATATGGAAAAATTGTAAATAAATTCGAATAACAATTTACGTCTCAACAAATTCTATGCCTTCAGTGAAAATTTATCTGACTTACATAACTGCAACTTTTCAGGAAACTAAATATTTTTTTTTAAATAATCTTACAATGTTTCTTCATATTGATCATATTCCATTAAAAAAAAAACAATAAATCGTTTTCAATACCAAAATAATAACATTATTAAAAATATAATTTCTGAAAAGCAGCCTTTTCTAGGTTCGAAAATTTTTCACTGGAGGTACTGAATTGAATACTAAATCATGTAGCCTATGGCACTGACAAACAAAATAAGATAGAAAATACTACTTACCCATAAAAATATTAGTGACGATTCTCCACGTGTCCGCTGTTCCAGATCTGCTCGCAACTGAGTACCTACCGATCAGATATTAATGGGCTTGTCAATAGTATGATGTAATTATTATAAATGTTCTCTGATCCAAGATAAAATGTTATTATTCCTCGCGCACCAAACTCATTGCGCACTAGAAAGATTCGCCTCCTCTTAATTGCAACGTACGTACTTTGACCAGAATTCAAGCTCTTGAGACCATCCCTACCTCCCCCGCTATGATCCTAAATCTCTTATTAGGAGGGAGGCAGGGTAGGTCTTCGATGACGTGTTGTGTAGTCCTGAGTTTGATTTATGCGTTTATGTTTCGCAGGTGATAAAGTGCGCCAGCACTCGTTTCATTTACTCCCAATAACAGGGTAAGTATGACTATCGAGACAGGACTCCTATGTTTAGAACAAGTAACGGGGTTCAAGCGGTGGTAATACCTCAACTTGTTGCAAGTTATTTGAAACCCTTTTTTTAATGAACTAAGACCGTCTGAAGTGGTGGCGGTAGATGAAAGACGCAATTTCATTGTCGTCAACGTGCAGTGCTGAATATAAGCGTCCCCAATAGAATGCCACTCGCTTGATGGTGTGGCTCTTTGGAGGTGGCCTATTCTAAACTACGAACCACACCAGATGCAAGTGACCTATCACAAATGATTTAATTTTACATTGTTAGTACAAGTTACTACACACACTGGGTCAATTCTATATCAAATTAAGTTACTTATTGAAGACGACTCCTGTTATTCCACTAAATATAAGAACATTTTAATTAGGAATTAAGGATAATAATAATCCTAAGCGTCACAACTCTATATATTTATTTCCGCCATCGCTTCCGAAATGCTCGTCACACAACGAGTAAGGTTTTCAACGCTTCTGAATTATAGTCATCGTTGTGGACTTACAGCGACTTCTCTTCTACATGAAGACTTCCATAATTATTGATTTATAATAATCACAGATTATATAAACTCACTGATAAAGTTCCCCAGTGAGCTACTATTTACGAAATTCAATTAAAATTGAGTAAAATTCAGTGGCGTGCCTTGAAAGAGGTCTATGTCCAGCAGTGGATGCTTTAAGGCTGATGATAATAATGAACAAATGAACTAAGGACTATAACAGTAGATGGAACATTTGTAGCGATAAGCAGCATTCATAGCAATGAGTTGACCTAAAGAAACCTACATATGTTCCAAAACAACTAAGCAAACTAGATTTCTTTTATAATGGATGAGAGACAAGGAAAAAACAACGTATCTATATAGAACGCCGATGAAAATAAGAAAAGTTTTGTTGGTACACTAACAGGAAAACAAGATTAGGTAAGAGTTTTCAAGTATCTACAAACTTAGACTTACTACTGGTTACTAGACTATAGCAGTGTTTTCTATATATAAATATATAGAAATTCTATATTTTAATTGCAGTGTTTTCTATATATATGATCATCTGACGGGCGGACACTGGCGGTAAGATTCATCGACAAATTTTCTCTTCACCCTCGGGGTTTCTTTGAAGGATATGATTCGTAATGAGGAGATCCGACGAAGAACAAAGGTTACCGACATAGCCGAAAGGATTAGCAATCTGAAGTGGCAGTGGGTGTGCCACATCTGTCGCAGAACCGACGAACGTTGGCGTAGACCAGTTCCGGAGTGGAGACCGCGGATCAGCATGCGCAGGGCTGGACGCCCCGCATTTGGCGGCGCGCCGCCAAATGGACCGACGACCTGAAGAATGGCCGGCTGGATACTGAGGGCGGAGGAAGGTGGTGGCGTTGTCCAGCAGTGGACATCTACGAGCTGATATGATGATGATCATCAGATCTAAATATACAGAAGTGGACAGATGGATTTTTTATAGTTACGAATTAGTGAAATTGTTGGCTGGAAGAGAATTTTTAGAGACAAGCTCGCCTTTGTACACACCATTTAATACTGTGTTTAGTTTTAAGATGTGCATTAAAGAATATATATAAAGTTAAGCAAGTTTCCGTAAAATATGTGGCTATGACAGAGCGTTAAAAATCTCTCTCTCGTTGAACGTGAGTCCGTCATGACGAAGCATTAACTGGCAATTAATTACTGTTATATTTAAAAGTGCCCCGTGTCAATCAAGGCAGGCGCAATATTTAGAAAACACGTCACGTGAATATTTTAACAAAAGGTCGAGTGGCCTAGCGAATTTCTTAAGCATTTAGCCTTTTACAAACTGTACCTGCTACAGTCAGCGTCAAAAGTAGCTGAACAAATAGGAAATTCCGTCGAGGTGATCACATTTGGGCGTCGTGCCCAGAAGGCTGGCAATGTTCCCTTGTCGTATAGCCAAGCTAATGCGCTGCCTGAGGTACTGGCCAGCCCTTTGGTCACCGGAAGCCTCTATGTGGCGGCGTCCAGGCTTGTGGAAAGCGCTGTAAATAGGTTCTTCGCCTCCGGGCCCCAATGCCTCCACCGCGACAAGTACGAAAAGCTGATATTTACATATTTCTGGCGTTTGACATTACTAAGATACTATTAACGCTGACTAGGTACACTACACAAGTTTACCTTCCTCCAATATCTATAATGACCGTCAAACTGCAATGTAAATGTAAATAAATGTCTAAATGTAAACATTTTGAAGGGTGAGCCAGAGTGTAATTTACAGACACATGAGATATTCCGCCTGAGTCCGCAGGAATAACAAAGCACCTTTCCTTTCCAAGTTTTATATATTACTCAAATGAATATCAGATTTCTTAAGAAACACTACCCTGTCCATTCCACTTCTGATATCGCCAAACTAAAAAAAAACTCTCAATAAAACTCGTATTTTCCATACAGTTTGGTTTCAAAATATATGCTTTACAATTTAAATCAAACGGAAACACTAATTAGTACCTGTTTAAAATCCATCAAAGGAATATTAAATTTTCTCGTCTGCTAAATTATTAATTCAAAGCTTTTAGGTGATGACTTGCAAAATATTTTATTACATCCATTATAACTTTATATAACATTATGTCCGAGAATCGAAACCCAAGTTATTTCAGAAAAGACTCATGGTAAAAAAAAAACATAAACTGTAGCTAAAAAAAAAATAGAACAAATAATAATGTTTAGTTAAAGGTAAGTTTCTGTTACATAGGCTAATAATGTGTTCACATGACGATGTTGATTTTTTAAGAAGAAACATAAAAATCTACACATAAATTCATATCGTTTATGACACTCTCCTCAAACCTGAAAACCTCCACCGAAATACGTCCACTGCTGAACATAAACCTCCCCAATAGAATGCCACTTTTAGTAGGCAGTCCATTGGGGGATTTGCCATAATCACCACGCTTGTTAGGCAGATTAGTGATCGCAGTAATAATTTTAATAAACGGAGAACGCCCATCTGGTACAATCCCTTAGTCGCCTTGACACCCACGGGAAGATTGGGGGTGGCTCTATTCTTAGCCGGGAACCAGACGGCAAGGTATTATTTAAACAATTTAAAATAGATGTAGAAAGCCCCAAAATCTAAATAGAAATTATAATACCAACTTACATTCAAATTACAAGAAATTAACGTATTAAAATTAAAGATTAACATGTTAAATCTTCTGAAGTCAAAACTAACACAAGAGTACTTAAGCCTTTGCCTTCGGGTATACTCGTGATCCACGTTTTAATGAGGCGCTTACAACTATATTATTATACTGTCGTACCGAACTGGGTTAGTACAAAAAAGTGGAGCCATTAGCGAGTGATACCTACTTTGGTATGGGATAAACCGTTTGATAATTATGTACTACGCGTGAGTCTTACATGTAAATATGGGACAAATATAGATGTTGGAAAATTCCTGGTATTCAACTAAATTACAGAAAAACACCATCCCCGATTTCTTCTAGGAAAGTTGCAAATATTTCAAAACGGGGCATAGTTTTAGGCAGTTTTCAGCCATTTTTCCCAAGATGCTGTTGGTACTGCCGCGCGTTATCTTTAGGCTAACTAGTTACATACACGTAGCACATAAACCTTTTTAAATTTTCGTTCATAAGAACGAATACTGTATAAACAGTATTTCTGTTTATCTAACCTCCCTATAAGTTATTTAGACATATCTCAAAATGATTTTTGATTTACCCAAACCCTTTATAAAAAGTGTAGTCATCATACTTCCCGCAGACTATTCGTGGGTAGTTTTGCTTACATATTATTAATTCACTAGACAAGTTTAGCTACCTAAATACTGCAAGCTGAAGTTTACTTGAATAAAGCCGAGGTTTCAGCTAGTGTAGACAACAATATATATGAAGCGTTTTGTAGTTATTTGTACCTATTTCAAGGCATAAGTCTCCTTCTCCCTACCTCCCATTCTTACCTCAAGCACTTTCTTAGCTAACCTGTCGAACTTTGACCTCTTGATATCGAACTAATAGACGAACGAGCTTCCTGATAGTGCTTAAAACAATATATGAGGAATATCGATGAGTTTAACAACAATTACCCATGTATTGAACGTCTGGAAAGTTCTGAAACTTCGCTTAGGAGAATGGGCTGGCGGCATTATGCGAAGCCTTCGATGATAAAAATAATTTGATAGCTTAAAAAACTATGTTAGCTTTTTATCTTATTTTTATATTGGTTTTTAGTAGAACCTAATTATACAGCTTTTAATCATAAAAAGTAGGTGCTAGTCCCAACTCTTGTCGTAAAAATGAAACATGATGGCCAAAGTGCCACAACTGACCGTGATTTTAATAAATATCTTTATTCAAAATTGTATATATATTATACAACATTGGAAAAGTATTTTAGGACAGTTCTAAATTATTTGTGGCGGATTCTTTTGTGTTCTTCAATTTTTTTCACAGTACTCCCTACTGCTCTTACAGTGAATTTCCTAAAAACTGTTTACCCTGCCGGGTAAATGCAAAGCTTTTTTAATAAGAGTTTCTGGGCTCGGTTTATATCGTTCCTTCGTCTCGGGGAAATGTCAGCAATCTGTGGCAAAATCCCACTTTATTGTTATTGTACCGCATTTATTCGAGGCTCAACCGAAGGAGATATAAACCTGGGAATCGGTTGAGAGTAAATAAAGTCACTGGTTGGGACACATCGGAAGCCTTTGTAGACGGGTGGATCGCTGAGATAACAATTATTGGGATTTTATAGTAGGATACAAATCGTCCAATAAAATAGAAGCGGATAGGAAATAAAATGCGTCTCCGCGTTTGGAATGTCGTTGAAGACAACTCTTTCACTATGTAGTTTATCTGTATTCCTTCAACGTTGATTTTGTGATATTTAAATAGGCAGTACATCTCTGAACCTAAATGTAACATATGACATGAACAAACAAAGCACGCATCTTTATAAGGTAGGTCAGTCTTTTCTTTTCCTATGACAGTTGTTTATGAGCTGTAAGGTCCAGAAGGACAGATTGGTGTCGCTACAGCTGACAAAATTGTACTTTTATTACCATCTGGGGCAGACCCTTTACTAACCGGTACTATATGCAAACTGTCAAACTCACTGTTAATGTCGAAGATATAAGGCTAGGATCAAATATGACTTGATCCTAGATATAACGTAGGTCAACATTCTGTTGGGCTAATAAACGATGTAATAAAAAACACCGAACAGTTAATATCACTGTCAAACTTAAAGGAGCCAAGCAAACCTTAGTTTTTTTTTTAGTTCGTTTAACTGAGATCGAGTTGCAAACTTTCCAATCTTTTATTCCGAGTCCAGCGTTCGTTCGTAGTGTTATGCGTGTGTTTATTTTGATTATGTAACAGGAACATGGTTATTTTTTGTTCATGCTTATTCTATACAATATTTTTTATTACAAGCCACGAAAAATTTACCTTTTAATGACTTCTCCTCGTTACTACTACTATACAAATATTATTACAATATACCTACAAACAAAAAGCCCGCGGTACTATTATCGATACAGTAGGCAACATTTGACGTTGCCTGTCGATGTCGCTGCCAGAAAACACTAAATAAAAAATATATAATATCAATGATGAACAATAGGGAGTTGTATAGATTTCATACAGATAGGTTTTACTCACATAACTAACCACCAGACGAAACTGGACCAAGCATAAACCAATCTACTTAATATAAAAATAACATTGTAATCTACATTTTCCCCATCTTCTAATTAAATCAATGGAAGTATGTACTGCCTGTAGGACGGCTTCGATCTTTCATGTTCAAATTGAATTTTCTTTTTTTCCTGCCCTAATGAAAACACGAGTGTTGAGCAAGTCGAGTCGAAAATCGCATAAAGTACGAAGGAAGACATCAAAGGTGCACTGCGAGTGTAGCTAAGCAAGTTTCAAAAGAGGGTAATTGAATTGAAGTTAATTTTAGTACAAAAATGTCCGTTACCTTAATGAAGACGCGTATTTTAAAAATCCATGCATCTTTAAATAGGTACTAGTAACTAATTAATATTCATATAGCCGCGTTTGTTCGTTACATAGAAACTCTCAAAATTCGTCTGGCAAAAGTCCTGTCTGGCATATGATTTTTTAATACTATATAAGCCATTAATACATTTGATTAATATTTGTTTTACGAGTATAAGTACGAGCTCTCACTAGAAACAAAAGAAGAAGACTTATAATCTTAATAAAAATAAAGAAAAATTATTAAAAAATAAATTTAGTTCGTTATCTAAGATAACAAATGTGCAAGTCAAAAAAGTGAATAACCTATTTCATTGCGCAACTTAGGTACAAAAAATATTACGATAATGATATCCGAGCCTTTCCAAGCAAATATTAAAATAAATTCCAAGAAGAGAGCCATACTTTAGAGAAATATTCAAAAATCCTTTAAAGAGTACCTAACATTTTAAACGTTCGTCGGCCTCTTCAGACGTGAACGAGTGCCGATGCTCACTGCAAGTTTTTCCCTTATAAAAGGATGCGGTGATAAAGTGTACTGGATGTGTCTGATAAACTTATAAAGTTATGAAAAAAACCAACTTTAAAAAAATCATTAGTGCCGATTGATTTGATCTGCTTCTGACATTTGATTGGTCTATTTATTATTTTCTAGTATTGAGGACAGAGAGAGCTTTGAGTTTCAATCCTTATTGAAATCTGTACGTCTAAGTAGCAAGTATAATTGATTTTAGCCAGATGAATCAGATATTCTGTCGTTCTCATGACATCAGATTTAACAATCACTGATGTGATGAGATAGAAGAAGGTAGCGTAGCGGAAGGAAAGAATAGGCCTTTCATTATTCTTCACGTTTTCGGTCAATCCGGCAGAAGGACAACCTATTAATGACAAGGATAAAATATCCCGATACATAGAGCGAAAATACTATTGAACTAATTCTGGCGCTTAGGTCCACAAAGGAATCAAATGTTGGAAAGTAACGTTTCTTCTCAATGACATTTCCAGTCCCTCAGCATCCATCGCAGAGGATTCCCAGCCCTTGTGCAGCTCGAAAGATTTTCATATTCAATTACAAATAGACAAGTGCGTCTCGAGCTTTCCCTTTGACGTCGCCACGGTTTAAGGGAATATTAGGTCCCCTTGTCTGCTGAGAGGAGGGTACGGAATTAGCAGGAGAGGTGACGTAATGAATCTTTAAACTTGTAGAATCGTGACGGCGATCATTTGGCTGCTTTTGATACCTCTGGGTAATTTTAGGGTTGCTTGTTTATTTATGTATGAACAAGCTGTTGCTCGCGGCTTCGCCCGCATGTAACAGGTTTTATATCCCGGGGAAACAGTTTTTCCGATAGTAAAAAGCATGTTCAACTCCATGATATTTTTATGCAGATCAGTTAAATAGTTAATCTGTGAAACGAAACATACAAACTTACTTTCGAACTTCATATTATTTAGGATTTAAGATGGCCCGTTTTTGAGAATCTCATGTCCATCAATTCGGATAGAAAACTAGAGTAAATCATAAATATGACGGAAAGATTTTTATTTGTTTTTATAAACAGATTATTGTTATCATACCTACAAAACAATATTTTAAGTGATGTGTTGCTGGAAAATTATTGTGCCATTTTCTTCACATGGCACAACTCGTAACTACAATGAAGCGGTGGTCGATGAAAAAATTTACGTGTACTGAGTGTACTAACTGTGCAATAAAAGATTTTGACTTCGTCTTGACTTCGGTCTAAAGCCACTGGGTGTGCTATTACCCCTTCGCAAATCACAAAGGCGCATCGAATGAGTTTGCAAAATCTTAAGGCATTAAGTTAGGATGTACATCAAGGTAATTTTTTTAAATCGCTCCACCGTAAAGTTGTAAAACCAGATACCTACGTCCCTTCGTTCTTCGACCGACGAATGTAGGAAGTGTTTAAGCTGTTATTGTGACAACCATGATCAAGGGTTGTTTGCGAACAGAATTAAGAGCATAGAAATTTGTCTAACTTCTTATAGTAAACATCGATTTACTTACATCATCATAATGGCAGTCCTTAGCCGTCCACTGCTGGACATAGGGCTTCTCCAATGAACTCCACCACATCCGGTCCACCTTCTTCAGGTCGCCGGTCGTTTTACTTTCTTACGATTCATGACAATCTATACTTATAATAAAACTGTAACTGGTCTATGTCTGTACATGAGAGATATTAAAAAAAAATTGTATAGGGCCAATAGAAGCTGAAACATTTATTTTTTTAGAATTTTTGTCTGTCTGTATGTATGTTTGTTACCGCATCACGCAAAAACTACTGAATTTCACAGTTGTCTTGAAAAATCTGGTGCATGTTTCATCTTGATACGCCACTTAGAACCTGAGATATTAATAAAGTGAATTTTTCTAGATTTCTAGAATTATATCGGATGATAAAACGACTGTTATTATTTCTTCCAGTAACTCAGTATCACATTTAGAAATCATTCATGAAAAAAACATCTCTTTTTTACGAAAATTTTGATAAAAATTTGCATTATTTCTCGAACGTACGAGTATGTTCATCATATGGGCGAGGTCAACAGCAGCGGCGCGGCGAACGGATTGAGTGAAATTTAGTTTTTGGGGATAGGGATGGGATTGAGGTTGGGGTTGGGATTGAGAGTCTCGTGTCTGAGTGGGAGTGGAAGTAGAAATGGGAAGAGAACAGGAGCGGAAGTGGGAACGGGGCGGATTCTGTAGTTCACGCGAGCGGAGCCGCGGGCACAGCTATAATAAAAGTAAGAATAAGTGCACCTTTAATTGCATGCATGGTGATAGGTACGAGTACGTAGATAAATATTATGCTTGCGCTGCACATCGCAACCTGCCCCTCTAACTTGCCTGGCGGAAGATCAAACAAATATCCTATGCAAAGGGGGAACGTCCCGACAAAATGAGCTCATATTATGTGCATATACAGGGGATGAAATAAAGGCGAATGCAAGCTTTGTGTATACGGCAATGTTTTATATAATTAGCTTAAGCGGTTTAACGAGGGGGCTGTTCTGTTTGAATAGAATTTTTGAAATTTTCTAATGAATGTTTAGATTGGACATACAAATTTCATCGGCGTGTATTTGAATTTAGATTGGGTACAAGGGTTGTTGAACAACGAGTTTTTTGATATTCTCTGGTGACATGTGTCCAAATAATGGGAGATTAAACGATTTGTTCAGCGTCCTTTGAGTCAAATATTTGATGAACTTACATTTTATAAATAGCATCATTGTCGTTATGGTAGTTCAGTTAAGAGAGCGCTTGCCTTACGTTCGTAATGTAAATGTTTCGACCTAGGGCCTCGATTTAAACAACAGGGAATCTTACAACAATCTGTTTTTCTACTTAATTTATAAGAGATAGCAGCTAAACATTTTTAAATAATATTTTTGTTTCTTTTTTGTAAAGAACATAGTCGTGAGTTAAGCTGCAAATCAAGATTTGTTAAGGAAAAAAATAATCTCAATAACTAAGAAATCTAATCTCAATAACTAACTTATAGATCGTACAATTTTGCATTTTTATGGCAATAATTTTTCTATTAAAATAATCGAGGGATTGGACTTAATTTTTTTGTGTAGGCGATGGTAGTAGTGGTTCTAACATATTGCTACCCATCTAGTCGTGACATTGTACGAATCAAGCACTTTACTAGTCTGACGACTTACCTCCTTTGACATTTCACTTGGAAGACTTTCTGATCTGGAGAGGTAAAAACGTGATTTTTCGGAAAACGAATTTAAAACAAGTTCGAGAAGGAAGCCTACAGGAGGATTACGCTAGACTGGGCAGCTTATGAGAAGATACGTCATGTCTTCTAATCGCGTATACCACAGCGCCTGAAGACAAAAGTTTTCAACCAGTGCGTTCTAATGACCTACGGTGCCGAAACGTAGACACTGACAGTGGGACTAGTTCGAAAACGCAAAGTCGCTCAGCGAGCTATGGAAAGAGCTATGCTCGGAGATTCTCTAAGGGACAGGATCTGAAATGAGGTGATCCGCCAGAGAACTAAAGCTTTCGACATAGCTCAAAAAGTAAGTGCGTTGAAGTGGCAGTGGGCTGGCCACAACTGTCGCAGAATGGACGGCCGTTGGGGCAGAAGTATCTGGAGTACTCTGGAGTGGTGACCGCGGATCGGCAAGCGCAGTGTGGGACGCCTCGCCACCAGATGGACCGACGACCTGAAGAAGGTGACCTGAAGCGGCAGGAAGTGGAGGTGTGGTGGCGTTTATTGGGGAAGGTTTATGTCCAGCAGTGGACGTCTAAGGGCTGATATGATGATGATGATGATGAGTCGGTAGACATACGGGTATGTGTTTAATTATTTAACGATTCACAGCATTAAGGCATAGAATACTTAATAATATTAAGGAGTACAACCCGAGATAGAAAGATAGAAAAATACGAGTATCTTATAAGATCAGGCGATCTTTACAACTTGTGGGTCCATTATAAAAATATATCTTTCCATAATCTATTCCCAAAGAAAACGACGTTGGGAGTCCCGACTTTACCTGTAGGAATTCTAAGCAATTCTTTGATCCATTTTTCATAACTCCGCTTCATTGACGCGAGATTAAGATAACAATGTCTCACTTTTTTCTGTCAACTAACTGTCAAATTAACACAAAACCGATTTGCCCAAAAAGACAGCTGAGTATTGAATTAAGAAATCACATACAAAAGAGTTGCGATAAAGGGTTCCATCACGGTTCCATTTGTGGTGGTGTTGATTTTTTTGACAGATCCATTGTTAAATTACATGTGGATTTCATTTTTCAAATTTCAAAGCAGATTCTATCGGAATAGTTTTAAAAGGGATAACATAAGCTGTCAGGTAGTGTAACATTCCCGACATGCATAGAAAGGGTTAAATGTACAGTTTATTGTAGTTAGGTGATCAAAAGAAATTAATTTTTATATTACGGGTCACTGAATTTTATATTCTGCAAATAAAAATAGAATACATATCTCAATAATAAAAAAAAAAATATTTAATACTTTTACACATTTTACAGTTAGACCCCATAAAACTAATTTCGCCGTTTGACTGAGGGGAATCTATCCTTACCTCGACTGCTTATATTAAAATCTGTTATAATTAGGTATGTTAGTTTCTCTATATCTTAACGCATCTTTAATGCCTTTGAAACTCGAATGATCTTAAATATTATTGTAATGGTAGTTTATATCCTGAAAAATAATTATACCACTTTTCATGATGGAACAGTTTAAAAAGTTTCCACAAAACGGTTCAAAGGAATATCTAAATTCCTTAGTTCCTGTGCCAACGTAGCTAACTCCCCTAAATGACCGATTGCTATACAGAAACGGCAGGCGCTTTCAACCCAATCGAACATCTTTTGGATCAAAGCAGATCAATACTGTTAATCTAGAAATGAGTCTGGAAATGAATTACTTCATCCAAAATATGTGTACATATAAGCTTGGTAGTTCAAAGCCATGAATAGTTTATGCAGGATCTAAAATCCGCGCCATAGCGCCACGATGCATTAACCTACGTCACAAGGCTTAGTACGAGCACGACTGGGGAAGCCAGACTTTAAGATATTTTAAGGACTTCTAAATTATATATCAGTTTGTTCATCGTATCGGAAGGTATTCTTAACGTCCACCTCAATGACTCGCAGTGGTGTCAGGCCAGCCTGCCTGTCCGCCACGGTGGGCTCGGTATACGTCGCCTACACGAGACTGGTCCCATCGCCTCCCTGGCCTCCGCACACGGTGTTGCGCAGCTTGTTACTCGTATTTTACCCTCTGTCGGTGACGAGCTTCGCATACCTTTTGCTGTGGAGGCCCTAGAGGCATGGTCGACACTTTGTCCAAACTGCGACCGGCCTGAGAATCCGGAGAGCCAAAGAGGATGGGATGATATCACGTCGAAGCAGTTACTCTCCATTATGATAGAGGAGGCCACCGGCACTGATGAGGCTCGTCTCCGCGCCGCATCCAGCCTGGAGTCAGGGATAGGGTTACATGCCCTGCCGTCACTACACATGGGCACGCTGCTGGACGCTGACTCCTTGAGGGTGGCTGCTGCGCTGAGGTTGGGTTGTGACGTGTGCGAGCCTCACCAGTGCGTTTGCGGCAGTTTAGTGGAGGCCAATGGCCACCATGGGCTGGCTTGCTCGCAGTGCGCGGGCAGAATGCCTCGCCACCAAGCTCTAAATAAAATTATTCGGCGTGCATTGGTGTCTAGTGTTCTGGAGCCCCTGGGCCTGTGCCGTTCGGACAGCAAGGGGTCGGATGGTCTGACGCTGACTCCATGGAAGAAAGGCCAGTGCCTCATTTGGGATGCCACATGCGTTAGCACATATGCGGCATCTCATATTAGAGGCACCAAACGCACTGCAGGCTGAGCTGCTGAAACCGCGGCTGGGCTAAAACACGTGAAATATGCCGACCTGGAATCGGTGTATGACTTCGTGCCGATTGCTGTCGAGACGGCGGGGACTTTGGGCTCTGAAGCAAAGAGCTTCGTCCGCGAAGTGGGGCGACGGCTGAGGGAGCGAGGCGGCGATCCGCGCGCCGGTTATTTCCTCGCGCAGCACATGTCCCTCGCCATTCAGCGGGGAAATGCTGCGAGTGTTTGAGCGGAAGTCGATACGAGGGGGGTTTGACTAATATTGTAAAAAATATTATTTTTTATTGACTTTTCATTTTTATTATTTATTTTGACAATAATAAAGTAACTTACATATGTTAAATCAATGTTAATATAATGTGTTATTAAGGTTTAATAAGTTTTTGTTAAGTGATAATCGGAGATCGGAATTAGGTACCTAGTCGTTTGTTCGTATAACAAATAAGTATTAAATATACACATAATACGTATACTTGTCTAATCCCAAAAAAGTAGTTTCTCCTGTGCTATGGAAATTAAATAAGGACAATTCACAAATATAACATTCAGACAGGAACTAACTTTTACAAATTGTAAAAATTTGTTTATCCACGGTGGGAATAGAATCCACGATCTCTGGTGCTTGAGTCCAATGACAAAGCCATTAGGCCAGCGCGACAGTCATCATTGATTATTATTTTTAGTTTTTAATTTTACCATTATAATCAACTTGATTTTACCTACTGGACCAAGACTTTAAAATCTTTTCAAATATTCCTAATCAACGAACAACGAAATCATAATTTGCTCTAAATATTTAAGATAACTAATGTTGCATGTGTTTCCGTACAAAACTCATAACTCTTGATTTCAATATTCAAGTACCCACCTAGTTATACAATTAATATCGACAGATTTAGCCAATAAAAAATATAATTAATATAATAAATAATATAAGTATGGAAAAGTAACTCATTAATTTTCTAACTAAATAAAATAAATTACTAAAATGACATCAACACAAAACCAAGACTGTCTCTCTTATCAGCAAACGTGGTTACAGTAGCACTCTGCTCGGGTTGTCTGCTATACGACGGGGGATAATACGGGGATTTTTACTGAATCTCCCCAAAGCCAACACTAAAATGCTTCAATTTTAAATTAAATTTGAAGGAATGTGGTCGGCATTTTGTAATGTTGATGAAATTTTGTATCTTGATGAATATGACTATATTTCATTCCAGATTAATAGTCCTATGAAAACAAACGCATTTGCGTCTCGAAAACAAAATACACAATAGATGGTGTTCCTAAGTGGACCGCAAAGTTTACTTGGTAATACAAACCTATTTTTGCTGCTGGTGACCCTTTCATGTATATGTTACCGAGACGTAAATAGCGTTGGTTTTCATAGGACTATTAATCTGGAATGAAATATATGTATTGTTTTAATGGCTAAACGCCTGACCAAAATGGTATAGCAATATTGTCAAAGTAGACTCTACAAGATCCTGCAGGTGTTTGATAAACGACTAAAACTCTAACGAACAAGCTACCTATAAACGGACAAATAGGAGCAAAATAACATTGAGCTATAATAACACAAACATTGAGAGACAAATAGCATCCTATAAAAGCTCACGGCAAATATGACTGAGATGTTTTCCTTCGGCCTCATAATTCACAAGTCACCCGTAAAGCCTACTTATATACGTTTCCTTTCTATTTCTGTTCTCTTTATTACTCGAATTTACAACATTTGTACGTGAAATATAAACTACGTCTTACTTGAATGGCTTTTATAAATACATACTGAATTTTTAAAATAAAAAGATATTTGTATTTCGGTTTCAGTGCCCTGCCTTATTATATATATACTGATTCAAAGCCTCTGCGGCACTTGTAGACCAGTTTCTAGTATAACACCGCACAAATCATTTTTGATATTTTTAAACGATGCCCAAAAGCTACTTGATATAACATTTGATGGACAATTAGGCCCGAAACACGCAGCGAATGCGTGGCGGAGGCGTGCTCCGGATTTTTGTATTGTTCGATTTAGTATGAGACACTTCACACAGAGTACCGCCGCGGGAAGTGAGATTTTGTATGCAGTACACCGCTTCCGCCACGCTTCCGCCAAGCTTCCGCCACGCCTCCGCCATGGCTCCACCACACATTCGCCTTCTATGTGTTTCGGGCTTTCGTCTGTAGTTTTATCAACGCTAGCGATGTCAGGACATCATAGGTACTTTTTTGGTCTCATCGGATAAAGGGCGTCAGGGCCAACAAGTTATATAATATGTAAATAATCTAATCTATTTACTGTTAACTGCTTTCTTTGTAAACCTTCCTTATACCTAATATCAAAATCGCACGCTGAGTTAGCTGTTTACTTATGACTGAATAAGAACTGCCCCAAAGTAATTTCTAGGAAGAGCGAATACGCGTATACCTTGTGGTTTACGCGTTTTATCTTCGATCTTAACTTTCCATCAGGTAAAATTTAGGTCAAATGTGATCCCATCTTATATAAATAAATAACATCCTCCTGCAATACTGGAGTTTAGTGGTTGGTTTGGATTTTAATAAAATATTGTCAACCTTCAAAGTTTGAATAGGAATTTCAATCTTAATTTGATGTAAAACAGTAGTTGTAAACAATAAAACGATAGGACCTAGTACCGATGCTGGTATGAAAGTGAAAATGTCAGGGAAGCTCTCAAGGCCAGTTGTTTTCCTCCGACCATTGAATGACGTATTGAGATCGACAACAAAAGTGCCGAGTTTGGGGTAGACAGTTACCCCGGCAACGGACCCTTATCTATTTTGGAGATATTGTGAATTTCCGCCGACCACAATAATGCGCGTAATATCAGTATTGGAAGTAGGGAAACAAATCTGTATTTGATTAATTGATGACCTAGTATCGAGTAGATATTGTTTAAATGGAGAAGATTCGTGCTGACGAAATGCTTTTAGTTCTGATCAGTTTTATGGAACCATTTAAGTTACCAGGATAAATGTTTCTTATCTTTTTCTTAGAGAATAGCTGTTACAATACTAAACATCATCAAAACCTAAGCCAATAAGGCATGATTGTGTAACAAACATCCAAACAAAAATATACATCCATTTATAACGATTAGAATTTATTAATAATCTACCAGATTTTGCCAGAAGCTTCGCACGTGACGGGAAAATATAAAAAACCGCAGACCCGACCAAAGTCGCGAACAGACTGACAGACAATTTAAATATATGTTATTCTTAACTTTTAGCTTAAAATACAGACTTGGCCTTTCACTATTTATTGTATACCTACCTAACTTACAACTTGTAAATATTTATCGCCCGGAGTTACAAATCTCAATTTATACTTTGGTTACAACTTCGTTATAATTACATTATATCAACCATTCAATTTGTACGTCTGTAGGTATTTCAGAAACCTTTTTGTAATTAATATTTTTTCGTAATAATTCATTACAGGGTTACTGATAATAAGTATGATGACAAGATAACACTTTTTATAAACTTTCCAACTTTGTCCACCGCCGCCGTCGACGAGGATACAGATTAGTGAATTTTTCTTAACTTTTAAAGAAGTACACTAGTTTATAGTAAAAAGACGACCGTTTTCAGACCCGTTTTACTAAAATAGCGACTGCTCGGTTCTCTTTCATCATAGCAAGATGATTTTGAAACTTAAACATTTCTTAAGATATCATCTAAGTAAAAGTAGAAACTAAATTAAAATATGTCAAGTAGGTTTTGAGTTATAAGTGGACAAAGGAACATACGTTGCAATAAATATAATAAAATGGCTCTGTTTTCAAACATACTGGTATAGTAATGAAATAGCTTAGGGCTACACATATACGCAATTTAGAGAGCAATTTGGTCGTAATCTAATTCAGTTTTATGACTCGTAAAACACTAAGCGAAATGGAAATTATGTCACGAGATAGGACAATTAGTAAAAGTACACTGGAATTGGAGTAAACAAAATTATGCAAATGCTTTTAATTTTTATTAATAGAGCTTTTATATAGATGGTAATAAAGGCAATATGACAAAAGCTAATATACACTTCTAGACAATATTCTAAATAACATACAATGTTGCAAAATAAATAGTGAATTCAGTACTTCTTCATCGGTAATGTTAAAACATTAGTGCAGATAATATTTCTTAGGATATTTTCTCTTCCAATACTTTTCAACTTTAGGTTTCGAAGTATCTTCAAACTTCTTGATCCAATTGTGGATTGGATTAAAACGATTCAGATTCCTGGCTTCAACTACAGGAGTAGGCAATCTCGTTCTGCTCAGCAATCCTTGAAGTGCTTGAAGAAGGAATGATAACAGCGACACTGATACAACTATGTTGATCGGATCGAATCCTATCGAATGATGGTGGTAAGTTTGAGTTCCATAGTTTGAGTTACCAGTAGCTCCATAACCTGTTGATGTATAATGGGCATGAGATTGATGAGATGGATTATAACTTCGCGCTTGTGAACTTTTTTCAGTTGATGTTATAATTCTCATTGCATTTTCTGCTATTGGAGATTCTAGCTGATGTCCATTGATTTTAACATTTCTTTTTACGCTATTGCTAGCTAGATTTCTGTCACTTTGTTTAATGTCGTTGGTGCCTTTCCTCATACCTTCGATTTTTTTCAATGCAGACTTCGCGTTCGTATGAATTTTCTTAAGCAAAGATTGAATTTTTGAACTCTGTTCTTTTATCATGTGCATCACAAATTCCTTGAAGTTAAATACAGAAGAAGCCGCTGTTGGTTGCTCTTTTTGGAAGTCAGATCTGACCGTTGTAAGAAGTAGAATGATTATGAATACTATTACTGTTATTAGAGCCATGACTACGGTCACTGGCTTATAAGCCCTCAAAGACATGAACTTAGTTTGAAGTGTAAAGTGAAAATGTGTGGAAATCTTTGGATTACTATCTTATATTGTATTTTATTTCTAGTCTGTTGCATCCGTTAAAAGCTTGTCGCATTGTTGTTTTGTCTGAACGAAAGTCATATGAATTCAAGTTTGCTATCACCTTGACATTTGACCTAGCTAATCATGATCTATTCTATTCCATATTGTAACAGAGTTAAGTGTGATCAATTAGAAAGTCTTTTCTAGAAAATATTCAGAGCATGCAGTAGTAGGAAAGCAATATTTATTTAAGTGGTCGGTAATGAATGAGTGTAGTTTTTCAAATAAACTGTCTAATATTCCCAAGGATATAATAACTAGTAAAGACCACAAGATAGGACTTAATACTTTCTATGGGCTAATTTGGCCTGAAATAAGTTTAATTTCAACGCGATCATTGCGAGAGTAGGTACCTAATGTATGGGCATTAATAAGGGATGGAGTAGGCTTACACATCGACAGACTGATGGTAACGATGTCTTCGCGTATCTGTATAAGATAGTTTCAGATGCTGATTCCCAATAACACCGTTATTTCATATTCTTACGATTCATATTAGAAACAGAAGGAATAAACTGCGATCTAATGTTATCATAGGTACCTTATTAATAGCTTCGTACTTACCTATGAAATTGTAAGCATAAGTATATTACATACTTTGCTTAAACCAAAAGAATTAATACACAAGAACAGACTGTATTGCTCGTTACCATTGCTTCTCTATTATGAATGAACACCCAAAATCGATTAGCGGATAACATTGTCTGAATAATCTGTGCCTAGTGTGTTCTTGTCACGTCTACTCGTATAAAAACGAGGAGGTACCTACAGTACAAAATCAAATAAAACTCGTACGTAGTAGTTCGAGCCATATTACTTATATTTCATTCCAGATTAATAGTCCTATGAAAACAAACGCATTTGCGTCTCGAAAACAAAATACACAATAGATGGTGTTCCTAAGTGGACTGCAAAGTTTACATGGTAATACAAACCTGTTTTTGCTGCTGGTGACCCTTTCATGTATATGTTACCGAGACGTAAATAGCGTTGGTTTGTATTGGAAATATAGTAGGTACAATGAGTGAATTTTTGTCTAAGATTTTAATGTTGTACCCCAATATGTTACTCGTACATGCCATCTGTGCAATGAGATAGGAACTTAAATACTCTTCATTATTACCTGGAAACATTATAACAGACGAGTATGACAGTTAGTTACTTGTACATGACAGAGAGGGCGCTGAGAGTCAACTCATACGCACCTGTTGCTTAACGCCATCTACTTGTAGTACAGAGGAAATGTAAGCTCTTCTTGGCTATGCAGTGCACAAACTAATTCGTAGGTGGCGCTTATTATATGAGGATCGTTGATGTTGAACGACTATTAATGATTCATTTAATATAATAACAATTTTACATAGTTAAGTAATGTATGGTTAAGTGATGTAATCTTATTAAAAAAAACTATATACAGCGTAATAAAATAAATCCACCGTTAAAAAATATATACCTACAAATATTTTGAGACATTCAAAAACTCAGCTATAGCAAACTTTATCATCTGGAACGAAATGCCTTTTGATTCACCACTCTTGTATTTTGCGTCATGCACAAGTTGAATCAGTGCCTTTTTAGCTATGAAAACAGTATTTTTAATAAACTAAGTGATAGGTACATAGAAATCTTTAGCACGTCATATTAAACATATAATGACAAAAAAAGCAAAACAATTAATGAAAACTTCAAATTTAATTAATTGAAAACCCTATCCCAATTCAATGAAATGTACAAAGTAAACTCCACCAAAATTTTAAAATGAACAATTAAATTTTGATGCATAATTTACTAATAGATAAGGCAGGACCGGTGTAAAGTACAAAGTGGGAAGCGGGAACTTGAATTACAAATGGCGGTGGGTCTTATATTAATTCCTCGTTTGTCGGAGCTATTTTTTTAAAGACACCACTCACTAAGGCGGGGTTAATTGTAGCGAAGGTGAACAAAGGAAAATATAGAGTAGAGTTTAACCATTTTATTGCCTGATTTTTTTCCGTGCATTTTAATTAAAATTTAGAATTTCTGTTTAAATTATTCTATGCTACGGTAATCAGAAAGTGTTTGCACTATTGGCGTCTATTGAACTACAACAATACTTAGGAGGTATTTTAATAACAAAAATGTTTTATAGCATCTAAAACAGATTTTCACATACAAATGGATGGATCAATAAACTAATATTATTGATCCATCCATTTAATAGATAAATAAAAAGATACGACATGATAGGTAAATTCAGCTTCAGTAGGTTAAAATCTGAGGCCGACAATCTTTGGCAGCCAATGTTTTCTTAGGACGATTTTATTCAAACAATCTTTGAGGAGATAGGACACAAGTAGGTAAAGGTTGCCCGGAAGAAATCGCTTTTAGCGATAAGACCGCCTAGATGTACATATGTAAGTTACTTTATTATTGTATCTTTTTTATGTGCAATAAAGTGTAATTGAATTGAATTGAAGTAGGATACGAATAATATCGACAATGACACACAGATCTCGATAACGACAATGACAAAAATCAGGCATTGCTTGGACTGCCAAGCCACCTGAATATTCTTAAGGTCACAATCATAATCAAGTTAGGTACTTTTGCAATCAATAAATCTACCAATGGTTTTGAATTCAATACACTAGTAAGTACCAAGTGCACCCTATAATCTAACTTGATTATGATTTCTGACCAAATTATACTGGAACGCAAAAGGTTCCTACGCATATTAATCAAGTATTTTTACGTAAGTACGGTAGAACACACCTAAGTTACATACATATCTACAGATAGGTTTTCTACACACATACAGATACCTCCACATTTCAGAATCTTATTTTTAAAAGGGCGAAAAATATTATGGACCAGTCGATAGCTATCGTATACTCCGCTCGCGGCCTGCTAACAATGTGAAAAAATGTTAAGTATAAAAATACTTCATTAAACCGAGTTTTATCTCCCGTGTTAATCAGTGGGCGTGCGCTAGTAAAATCTGATACACAGATTATAAAACGTGTTAACTCCTTACGTAATACTAACTGAATAAAACTTAATAGTTTAGCCAATAAAGTTCAAAGTCAAGTAGTAGGAGAACATTGATGACCCGTTTACTATAAATTTAACTGTAGTCTAAGCAAACTAGTCTTATAATAACAACGGTAGATTTATTGGTACATCCTAACGCAATTAATTTGGAATTAAGATGTCGGAATATTGAGCATCTCTTGTGTTCTTGTACCCCATTAATTTTACTTTCTAGGGTTTCATCAAGACTGAAACCCTTTTAGAAATAATCCTTTAGTTCTACCGACTTTTAATTAAAGTCTAGATACTTAACCGATTGTTAGTATTCTTAATGTACTAAGGGATGGTCGTTATCAATGATGAGATAATTTATCATGAAGCCATTATAAAATAAGAAAATTTTGGAAATAAAAATAAAACAGGTGAATTAACGGAAGTCACGACGTCATTTTATAAAACAATGGAACAAATTATCACCGTTTTAGTAATAATTCGCCTTGATGGTCACGATAACTTTAATGGAATCATAACTCAAAAGCATCACACGCGATAAATGTGTAGAAACATTTTTTTGTTACTATAACTAGGCCCTCTTGATAAGATCGCACCGGGATTCACGTAAGCTTGTATTCAATTTTCTGCTGGCCTGCTTGTTGAAAAATAATTAAAAATGCAATTAAAATCTCCCATAAATCCATCAGTCCCGCCTAGTGCGTAAATAAACTAAAATTAATACCCCTACCGTAAATAAATACATCGTTACGTTGTTTTAGTACGATCGTATATTGGCGCTCCTGGATTTAATGGTTTTGTTACTTTGACAGCCAATCGCACGACATCATAATGAATGATATTTCAACAGATGCAGTTTCTATCTAGACAAGTCACAATCAACTGATTTAAATTTTTAGCAGGTAACCGTTTCCATGGCGAACTGCACGTCTTTTATAGCTGACTGTATTTTAATGTAGTTAAATATGTCTACATTATTGAAAACTAGTTAGTGATAGGTACACACATAGTTTTGCAAGTATTTGGTCCTTAGAAACGAAAAATTAAATTAGTATCCCCGTTTAACGATATGGACTTAGTTACTCGTTTTGTAACTTTGCTATTGAGTTCAACATTTCGGTTGAAAACAAAATGATATATATAAAATGGTAAGCAAATTTGTATTACACCTTCTTTACTCAATATCTTTTAAGCTTTGTAGCTGCCAGTCAAGAGTTTTGTAGATAATAAAGTTTTATTTCAGCTTTATAACTTTCATCCTTGTATAATATATACATACGTGGGAAAACGAAAACTACAATGGCGAGCAAAAATAAAGGGTCGGTTACAAAAACTGCAGTAACTCTTAAACTAGGTACCCTGGATAGCTTCATGAAACAAAAAAGTTGCAATTTAAACCTTTTTTTTTTAACTACGACTTATTTGAAATTATTTTTTAGAGGCGTTGGTCCACTCAACCAACGCGTATACTGTGTGTGTATGCACTGCGTACAGTATACATTGTCGCCTCTCGCTGTGCGCGAGCGACTACAGAACAGCATACAACTACCCTCACACACCTCGTATGGAAATTGTACGTGGTAGATTCGTACTCTTTCTAGCGAATTGAATGACATGCGATTGTAATACCTATTGGCTCGAAAACACTGTATAAATTGTATTGTAATAGTATTTTTGTTTTATGTTTGTAAATAGTGTGAACGGCGAATACCAGTACCACCACAAACAGTTGCTGTTTAGTGGTACTTGCAATTTGTAACGAATAAATAATATAATAATAAATAAATAAAAAAAAATAGTAAAATATAGATTTTTTGTAACTTTAAATATTAAATCAATATTTAAAGTTACAAAATGTTGATGTGAAATAAATTGGTGAAATAAAAATGTAACGAATTGGGATCATTGCCCCTTACATTCGAGGAATGCATTATAATTATCACTATGCTGGAATTACGTATCAGCCAGCGAAGTAGGTACAGTAAGAACAGTGGGTGTGACACTTTCTACTGTCCAACGATTGATGCAGTTTCCGTTAAACTGGACAGGAGCAGGCTTCGATTCGCCCGCGAACACATGGAATAGGAAGAAAAGAGTCTACAACAATGTTTGTTAAAGACGAGTCATTGTTGTTGTTGTCGTTGTTTATATCATGTTGAGAGACGGAAAGTCTGTAGACGACTAGGAGAGTGTTATACTCAAGCTTGTTTTGAGGAAAAATTTCCATGTATGTAACTTGACTGAGCATGAGATCGAGAAAGAACATGTTGGACTGTTTTTACCGACTGCACACCGCTCAAGTGGTAAACGAGAAAAGTAGCAGTTTATACTTTTGGTCAGAGGGTTCCTTTTTGTTTGTTTCCTTTTAAATACATCAGACTTTTTAAAATCGGTGTTTATTATATGCGTAATTAAATTTATTTCAATATACTACATATTTTAAGAACATATTTTATGCAGGTTAAGAAATGTTGAGGTTTTTGTAACCGACCCCTTATTATTGCTCGCCAGTGTCTACCTTTGTCAGAAAATGTATATGACCTTTTTATTGTTTCTCGCAGAACAGGTGCCCTCCGCTGCCTCAAAAGGCAGGTGTGTTTGTTTAAGACCATCAAATTGTCCAATTAATACTTTCTCGTATCGACAATGCACACCTTTTGTATCTGATACTTAAGAATTTAGATTAAACGATTTTTTTAGTTTCAACAGTTTCACCCCTGTATTGAATTTTTAAAATATAACCATAGATGTCGTTACTTAATTCTACTTTCGAGTCAAATTCAAAAGTAACTTATAGATGATGATGTATAAGGGATTTACGAAAGATATTTATCAAAGAATCAGTTAAATTAAAATAAAAACATAAAATATTGATATGAAAGAAAACAAAAAAGTTTACAAAATTATGTTTTTCTATTTCATTAGGCCTAGTACATAGTTATTGTAACCTAACAAAATTACAATTACATTGAATCTTTACACAAAAGCAGGTTACTAAACCAAGTTAAAAAACTCTTTACATTAAAAATTAAACTTCCTACTCAGCAGTCAAATGTTACTCAGGGATGCCACATTTTAAACATAAAAACAAAATTGAATACAATTACATTAAAGCAAACATAGATTCACTTACTTATTTAAATGTACCTACTTATTTAATATTTATCTCACATGTCACATTACAACAAAAAAAAGTTAAATCTTCCATTCCTCATCAACTTCATCTTACTATTACGTTTCCAATAAATTAAACAGTAAAGTTAAATTATAAGTAAGTACTTGAATTTAAATTGACTAAACGGACTCTGGCCACAGTAACGTCTATTATAATTCATTGTATTTACTACTTTTTATTAATATGTAAAAATGATGACAGATAATTAAATAAGGTAGCATTAACTTATCCTTATATATTTTTCTAAATCAATTATTCTAAAAGTGCTCAGTCTATATTTTTACTAGAACATTAAAAATTGCATCAACCAATTTCGATCAAATCTCAAATCACTGTAGCATCATAAATTAATTTATCTACGCATAGTTTTGACAAGAAATCTTAGAAATAAATTAAAAATGTTAGTAAGGGGAGTTCGACGAGGCCATGGTATATATAAATATCTCTAGTTTTCCACCTAGTGAATAATTGACCCCAATTTTGCTATTACAATAGCAAATAGTATAGTAATAAGATAATATCAGTGAAGCATTAAGGCATGCATTCAATATCTAATAAATAAAAATGTAAACACTGAAATTTTTGAAAATATATAAGTATATATTAGGGGGATGAAAGATAAGTATTACTTATCTGTGGGTACTTAAAATCATTTTTGGAACTTTTGTCTATTTTTATGTTGGTCTGTTTATATGTGCACGCATCACGTAAAAACTACTAAAACAATTCTGATGTAGTTTTCAGAAGAAACAGGGCTTAATTTAGAGTAACATTTAGCTTTTGTTTCATCGCATTCGGCTCACTCGCATAACTTTTGATGCGAATTTATAGTTTTTAAAAACTTACTAAGTCAATTCCAACTTTATTAAAAAAACTGTAGTCCACGCGAGAGAAGCCGCACAGTATGTTTTTTGCCCTAAAAAAGTGACATGCCCTTTTTATTGCATATTCCGACAAAGCTTTTAACGTTATTTGGTTGGGTTATATTGACTACACATATTTATGTTATCAACTTCGCGAAAAAGTCAGTAGGAGCGAAGTTAACTTCATTTTATTACAATTATGGTTTTTATTTTATTATATATTTTTAAGGCCGAGATCGAAACTCTGTCCTAAACAGATACATGCCACTATATGTCAGCAATAAGCTACCAAAGCAGTATTTTCTAACTCCGCCTAACTTTTGAATAAACCGCATTTCAAATTATATCGTCAGGGTTGTCACCTAGGGAGGTCACCCAAGAAAAAAATAGTTCCGATCGCGCTCAAAACTTATACAAGTTTTGAGCCTACAGGTAAGAATGAAAAAAAAATCTTTAAAACTACTTGGAATCGACCCATGGGAGTTTCACTAGTATATTTAGAATTAAAAGCTTTGTCGGAATATGCAATAAAAACGGCATGTCACTTTTTAGGGCAAAAAACATACTGTGAGCCGCAAGCACAAATAGTAAAATTTGGTATGTTTGTTCGTTATGCAAATGTAAAATTGTAATCCAATTTATCCAAACTAAATCGAGGAATGAAACATTAATGTTTATTGAGCAGTAATTAAGATTGCTTTTCTGCAGCGGCGGCGGCTGCAGCGGCGGCAGCAGCAGCGGCGGCGGTGGCTGCTACACTGGCGTTGGTGATGTGGGGCTGTGGTAACAGTAGGTCCGCAAGGCGCCCCGCCTCTCGAAGTCCTGACAAGAACGCGCCATGCACCGTCGCTGGGTAGTTTCTCATTGTGTGCTCACCTATAAGGAATGGATACATTTAAAAAGCAGAAGAAACAGAAAGAATAAGAGACACTTCCCAGTAGGAGTAATTATCAAAATTTCGGTGGCGTAAAAAAGCTTAACATTAATAGCCTAATTAATTCATTTCCTAACCTAAAATATCCAAGACCTATTAGAAGACGAAGTGTAAAATTAAAATAAACAATCAAGTCAATATTAAAATAAACTTCTATTTCTGGGACTTGGATTTATAACGAAGGTTGAAGATTATTAAAGCGATTTTTGCCTAGACACAGCAGTGTACGAAGCAATGATTTTATTTTGACCTGCAAAAAATAGTCTATTCTCTCCATCGGCATCAGGTACTGGAGCCGCCAGCAGATCGTAGTCGGTTCCTGACGATCCGACTGCCACGAAGCTGTAAGATCCGCGAGCGAAAGGGTCAGCCCGCCACCTGTATAACAAAAAATATATATTTCTGATTGTTGGTCATTTTCTGTAGAGTTATTTTTTACCAAGTAACACGGAGTAGTAATAGTCCCCTGGCTCACACTTTTCGAATAAGGTTAAATTTTTAAAACAGTGATCAGGAAAAACGCATGTTTACCTAGTAACCACGCATTCCTTAGGTTGGGGCACAGCAGCGTGACCAAAGATGCTCTTTAGGACTGCTATGCACCTGCCGACTATGACATCATCAGTGACGTTTTCCATCACAGCCGCTGCTTCTCCAGCTACGAGTGCCAGCAAAACTGGAGCGCTGTACAAGTTCCAGAAGAGGAACAATTCGCCTATGGAAAGGAAATATATTGATTGTGAGTGACGATTTCAAGAAAATAAGACAGATATCTACTTAGACTTTACAAAGAAAGTCGAGCTCGAAATATTGAGCAATATAAAACACACCAGCGCATGAACTACGTTAAATAACAAGAAGAATCTAATACCAAAAAATAATAAACAAATCTAGCTTTACCCAAAATTAAGGAATGACGCATGTAGGTCATGAACTAGATAGCATTCACATTACACGATCCCACATTGGCGCTACAAATAGGTACATATTATTAATGGAACGCCGCCACAAAATCCCCGCAAAATTAACCGAACCTCACACCCACCCCAAGTATGTGCATCGTAAATTATTTCCCGGTGTAAATAGTAAACGTAGGAACAGCGGCCGCGATAACGAATTAAAAGCTGAATAATTTAACGCTACTGAGCAACCCTGAGGGCCGCCGCACGCGATAAATCACGGCAACGAGCCAAGACAAGCTTTTTTTACATTTTTACGTTATGCTTTAGTACACCTCCTTAGCTTTGTTGTGTGCTCAGCTAACTTCATTAAGGCCCCCAGTGCTTGTGCTGGGAATGCCGGAACAATGTAGTCTTGTGATTTTTTTTAAATCGTGGCCAATTTAACGTTTTCGGGCTACGTCGTGTGGGATATCTGATGTTGCGCTATCGCTCGATGTCGCTTTAAGAGTAATGTGAGAACATGAACCCACCGCAGCGTTTTAAATATCAGCAAAGAATCAGAGCCTTAATAATTTACGAGTATTGCCGTTATCACTTTTCCCATGATGAGGAGCGTTCATATAATTAACTACACTCAACATGAACGTGTACCGTTATCTTGCTGTCTGAAATATACAGCGAGATTGTATTTGAATGTGTTACCAAATTAAATCAAAGGGATATTAATCAACACTAGCAATTATTCATGCTTTTAGAGACAGCATGAAAGTAACAATAGTAAGAAGATAGATATATTAATTAAAAATGCTATGGTCGAAAATATGTAAAATGTCACCGATAACATTCAAATGCGATTTGTACTGTAGGGAATAACAGAGAAATTATAGGCTTTTACTCTACAATGGGGTGCAGTGATGAATGAAGATATAAAACTTGTTTATCACCACTAAATATTTCTAACTATATTTACTTATATATTTTATGTATCAGTTAATTCACTTATACCTCTACTAGCTGTTGTAGTGCCCACATGACCAAAAAGGTTGGCACTTGGGTCCCAGAAAGTACGTTCGAAGCACAACACAACTTTATTCAAGTTGCCGTAGCCTAGACGTTTGATGGCAGCCACCTAGAACAATAGCAAAATCTTAAGTATCCGATCTCATCGTCATTTGGTAATTTAATACAATTGATACTTATTAATTATTATGCCTTAATAACTCCAACTGAAAATTGATATTTCTCTTTTAATAACCAAATTCAGAAAGCGATTTTGGTATCGTAATTTTTTATTGTTTTTTTTTCAGAATCCAGACAGATATCACTAAATTTCTCTTAATTACCAACCTTAATATATTTACACTTTATACACTTTTCTAATCCCAAACTAGTTTGTCCTGTGTTTTTACAAATATAATATTCAGATCAGGTTGTACGAATTGTACCAAGTTTTCTGTCCCCAGTGGGAATCAAAACTGCTACCTTTACTCCAGTCTAATGACCAAGCCACGCCTAGGCGATCAAACCTTGATTCCTACGAATCTATTGTGATCCAGAAACTGTGAAATGATGTTATAATATTAAAGAAAAGTATCATTAGCTTCGACTCAAATCAAAACATCCAAAAAGTCATAAGTAAAAGTATAAAAATCTGCCTCTTATAAAGATAACTAAAGAGAATAAAAAGCAAACCTTCCAGTCAGGCAGCGGCGGGTCGAACTTTACATAGTTCTGTTGATTCTGGCCATTGTTAGCCACAGCCACTTTCAGCACACCCAGTGGTAGAGTACAAAGAACCACGTCACCTGAAATTATAAGCATTGTAAGTGCATGCACCCTTTAACTAATTTTTAGGGTTTCCTAAAATGGACAACCTTTATAGCCAAGTCCAAATTTTTGTCCATCTATCTGTCTGTATGTATTTCTGTCAGAAATCGAAAATACTGAGACGATCGAGCTGAAATTTGGAACGTTCATATATGTAATATTGCTCAGGAATTATGACAAAATAATATAAATTTTAAGTAAAATATTATATTAAAAACAATTGAACGGATTCAGATACGACATTCATTTTTAAATACTGGATTAATAAACAGATAAATAAGCCTAACCTTTTGTTTTTGTGTTGTTCTGTGTATGTTTGTGTGTACAATAAAATATTAAACAAATAAATAGATTTTTAAAATTCGTGAACAACAAAAAAAACCTATGAAAAGATAAACTTATTCCTAGAGTTTTCAATATTATAAAAAAAACCAATCATTTGTTAACCTATTTGACACAATTGTTCTGATTTCAAATCAATCGGTTTAGTAGTATTCGACTCTTTCGTCGGACAAAGAGGCAAATAGACAAACGGACGAAAAAAGTATTTATACAACATTCACTTGGTTTGATCCAAACCTTTACAATAGAAAACCTTTACTGCCTTCGCCATTAAAAGTAGCTACATAGAAAGGAACACAACATCGATAATATTTCAACATTTTTCCCAATATAAAACTCATAAATGTAAAAGTATGCCCGTCGAACAAACCGCGGCCCGCAGGCAGGGCGGAAGCAATCAGGGTGAAAGCCGAAGCTTGACCCGCCCTGCGTGTGGGGGCTAAAAAGACCGCCTAAATTGTGCATTTAGCTCCTGAAAATATTAACTGTACTTATTTTAAATATGCAATATAGTATATTGTATTGTATTTTGACAAGTGCTTTGAGATTCTCCTATTTTGTATGGTCGCAAAGAACATTGCGTGCGGCCAAAATGAAAGCGGTTTTCTTAGTCGTATTTTGGACACAGTACTGTTTACCTCAGCTGTAACTTCTTAACACGTTCGAAGTCCCCATACAACATATTTTAATTGCCCCGTAAGTCCCGCATACATTTCACAGTCCTTATACAAGCACTTTGATATCTATTGAATGCAACAGGAAGTAAATGATATCCTTTATCTTCGGAGAATGGAAAAATCACTTTTTCCTAGCATCATATATGAGTCACGGGACGTGTGGAGATAGGTCGTGGTGTTCCATATATGGGGGCATTGGACTGTGAACTTGTTAATATTATAAGCAAATCTTACAACTCTCTTCTAATTATAGTTGCGACTTGAAACTTGATAATACAATAATATGGTACCATAGAGGTGGTATTAATGACGATGGAGGTGGGAGGTGGTTATAGAAACTCCTCAATGGCTCACAATAACCCTATCGAGTTTGGTTACATGAGTGTGTTTTTGTTCATTAAACTATTTGTGTTCAATTACTCTTTATTGCACGTAAAAAAATAAAAAAGATACAATAATAAAGTAACTTACATAAGTACATCTAGGCGGTCCTATCGCTAAAAGCGATTTCTTCCAGACAACAAAATGTGTGTTACTTATATCTAAAGATTTGAGTTAAAGCGCCAACATAATAATATAATATAACTCGTCTTTCCCTTCCCTTTCTCTCTTCTCTCTTTATACTGTAATATCACAATTTACAAGTATGACACCCAGACTAGGACTAATAATATCAATACATGGTATAAAGTCACCTGTCCCCAGTAGTACCACTATTTCAACGAGACAGTCAATTAAGATCTAGCCTGAAATGGCTGCAACACGTTATCTAAATGATTATATTTTTTTAAATAACTGTAAACAGGCACTGTGATTGTCTCCATATGAGAATCATTGACTATTTTCCTAGTAACAATCGAGGCAGAAACAGACGCTAACCTAGCACCGCCTCTCAAACATCTAACTGTCTTGCCTACAATAGACTCCGCCCGTATGCAAATGTAGCGGAAGAGCCTCCGGCGAGGTAGGGGGAGGTGGGGGGCGGTGCCGCCGGGTCAACAGAGGCCCGACCAACTCACTCGCGAAATGCCCAAAACACAAAATAAAATAAAAACACAATGTAAGCATGCTGGTTACTTTTAGTTATATATAACTAGAATCGATTTTTGATATAATTAGTCTTTTGCTATTATTATAATGCAACATACACTAATTTTTCTACATTAATTATGAAAACAGTCTACGTTCGTAAACAATGAGCGAGTTCGGAAAAAAATACTTTTTTCTAAAATATGTCAGCAATAAACAAAATTTGAAATTAACATAATTGTTCCATTATTGCCGGTCAATTTTACATTACGTAAAAAATTTCAATAGTTTCTAGGGTTTAGTCAAAATGTAATTACATTAAGGTATTATAATGATTTGACGTTCTGCCTGTGTTACGGGTCCATAATACGATTTAGACATTCTGCGAGTGAGCCGCCCGACCATATTTTTGCGCCTCGTCAAAGTAAAATTAACGCTTTAGAATTGCAAATCATTCCACGACAAAGAAATGACAAGGAGCCTTGGGCGTTGTGGATTTTTCTCATCACGCCTGTTAAGGTTGCCTGACTGGACGTGCTTTGTTTTTTTCCAAACGGTACTTCCTTATTAACGCCACATGAATTTGATTTTGCTATCAGGGAAGGGAAAATGCGGGTGTAAACGCAATATGGGGCGCCGATGCCGCCGGCTAAAATCAATGGCAGACGCTTTTCAAGCTTTATCAACGTGTTTATCGCGCCACTGTAGCGTGGTATGTGTATATTTTTTATACAAACAGTTTATGCGTTAACGAATTTGAACATAATACTCGTATCAACATCGATAGGCACTTCGCACTCTGTTCTTACTGTATTCTAGTGATACAGATGTAAGATATGAAAACGCGTATGTATTGCAGAATTGTCTAAAAATTTGTAATCATCCGTTACACTCGCAGTGTAGAGTCATTTGCTTAATACTTTATTTTAATTAGATTAGATAAGTAATCAAAATATTTTTACACCTTAGGTAGGTTAGGGTCGTATTATTATGGTAATTTTTCAATCATATTACAATTAAATTACCAAGACCTAGAAATAAACTAGTTTAATATGATTTGAAATTATTACAGGCTTTTTGTAATTCAACCACAATTCTAGTAATAAGCAATTAATACAATTTGAAAGGCAGATAACTATAGTACCTCACACTGTCACTGTTATTTGCATAGTTAAGTTGTTTTGGAAATTAAGGTAGAACAAAAACTGGTACAAATTAGGCAACTTTAACCGTACATATACGAATATTTCATGATCTAAAAAGTTTTTTTTACAGATAGAAGTGGCAAACGGGCTGACAGCATACCTGATGGTAAGTGGCCACCGTTGCTCATTAACCTGAAGGCTCAAGTTCGTTGCCACACTGAGCACTAGGTTGGAAAGTCCCGTATGCTCGTAATTGCACTCGCTCAATTACCCATCAAACCGGAACACAGCCTGGACCTTACACTATGAGTTCTACCACCAGGCAAATAAATAAACGTTACAACAACACACACTTGTCTGATCCCAAAATTTGAAATTCCCTGTACTACGAAAAAGATGACGAGACTTGCATATCAGAGCCAACATGTACAAATCCGTCCGTAGATACGGACGCTATACCTCAAACGCTAGAGGTTCGAACTCTACTAGATAGTAGAGTTAGAACCTCTCGCGTTTGAGGTAAACGCCTACAAAACTAGACCAACGACGCAGTTAAGTTCCTTAATGTAGACTCCTCGATAGCTTTTGACAGTAGTCGGTATGTTCATAATAATATGTTTTGGTTTCAGGTGTCACAATTCTTACCCTTGAAGATCTGCTGCTGAGCAGGAACCCGTGGATTGGTAGCCTTCACAGTGACGCCAGGTCCACTATACACGATGTCCGTGACTGATGTTCCCAGCTTGATATCCAGTCCATCCGAGAGGGCCACTGGCACACACGAGTAGCCATTACGCACTGAAACAAGTTAAAACTATCAATCATGTAGGTAGGGGAAGATAGGGTGGGGGAGGGGGGGGGGGGGGTGATACCGGACGGTTGAACAAAAAGGATAATATATTTTTTATTAAATCATATCATCATCAGCCGAAATACGTCCACTGCTAAGGATAACTGATAAGGTTCCCAAAATGTCACTTTTGGTGGCCTGTCCATTGGGAGATTTGCTATTATCACCACGCTTGGCAGTCTAATCCCAAACTTGAATTCCCTGTTTATGAAAACTATATAGCTGGGACATTAAAACTAACAAATATTAAAACATATCATGTCAGTGCGCTGCTAATCAAACCTATGACCACTAGCGTTCATGGCAGATACCCAATTGTTCAATTCTACGGGAGAGCAAAGAGTATAATGTATAGAGCTCAAACTTACATATGTAAAGCGAGTATGTACTCACATCCTTATATTACTTGCGTTGCATCTATTTTATAATCCTACTAGCTGTCCAGCCACGGCTTCGCATGTGGGTCAGTACTGTACGTATACCAAAACCTACCTCAGTAAACAGTCTAACCAATTATGAAAACCGGATCAAAATCCTTCCAATAGTCTGCGAGATTAGCCCGAACACACTGACAGCAGCGGCCGAGCAACTTTGTTTTAAACTCTGCGTTGATAAAACCGGTTATCTATTGTCTATTAATATACAGTAAATATATAAATAGGGCAATGCTGTAGTAACAACATACAGTTCTTAATAATCAGATACTAACAGCGACAAGTTCCCTATAGTACAACATGTTTACACTGCAGTCTGCACCCGTGTAAAATTATCGATAAAGTTGCGCACACCACCAGCACCACAATGCAGTTTTCAATTAGGCTGATAGCGACGCAGCGGCGGCGGTCTATTGTGTTTTAATAACTTTAAGTGGATTTCTTACCCCGTTATGGTTGCTACAGGATATAAAGCTTGTTCCAATGCAAGCGTGGAGTTTCTGTATAGACTCCAAGTTGTTTTAATAATAAGTAACATTATGAACAAATCTAACATGATCAAAATAAACAATTTAATGACAAGAATAACCAATGAAGTAAATCACCAAATAAACCCTCGTACACTAGGAGAGATGCAACATAAAATGAAAAATAAAATTCTTTTTTGGAATATATTCAAAAAAAGTATATAAAGTAACCTTCGATAGCTAGTCACTCAAACTCGAAAGTTTTATGTACAACGATGAATTTTATTCAAAGACCGTAGACAGTATGTACACTGGATCACCGTATTCGTTGGAGTTTTCCGTAGATTTCTTCTCATTTTCTTGTTTCCGTGGCATTATTAGTCAGATTACAAGTTGTTCCTCATAGTTACTTGATCTGAAGTGTTAGCCAAGGATTAAGTCCCAACAGTGGAAGGAACAGTGGAAGGTCAATCAGAGTGCAGAACTAGTGGAAATTATAGCATAACACATTTCAAAGCCTTTCATTACCTTCCAGAACATTCTCGACTCTTCCATAATATGATGTAGGTACCTAAAAAGTTCTAGAATATTGGAGAGTTTTACCGGACCTTTTCGGAATTTCCATGCTTTTCCATAGGACACCTAAATTAAATTTATTGAATATTCTACATTGTTTTACTGTTAATAATAGTTTCGAGAATATTCTGTGGGCACATATTTAACATTAACTGTTCGGGAACTTTCTACTACTATCAATTATACTTAACATTTCTAGATTGATACTAAAAACTCCTGCTTACATGGAATTACATATAAAATGTAATGTTCTAGTATTAGACCGTACCTCATAACTTCTTACAATAAGGTGATAGCATATAACTACAGCCTACATCTAAGTACCTAAACCTACAGAAGGCGATCTGTTTGTAACAATTCCCATTTGTTCCAAATTGTTCCACTTAGAAATATGTATAAGTGCTATAATAGTGCTTAATATCCTACTTTTCTATCTTAAAATTTACTAAATTAGTTAATGTAGACCGTGATGATATTATTCCAGTTAACAGTAAATTTTCCTCCGGAGTATGTCATGCGATTTTTAATTATTTCGTCTATTTCACCGAACGTCTCTGCACATACATTTCTGCATCTTATACGTCCATGGTTTACAATACAACTTCCTGTATCGCTTAATATGCGACATATAAAGATGCATAACAGTCAATGTCTATCAACTTTGCCACATATTTTAACAACTTCTAACTTTATTTGCAGTCAATACTAATCTAAACATCTGGGAGACACTGCAACACTAACGGGCGTATGCGCTTGCAACAATGTAGCATTTAACTATACTAGCCAGGGCATTGTCACAACTGGCTGCACCAGCAAACTGCCCGAAACTGTGGCACGGTAAAAGGAAACCGCAAAACGGCTTACAGACACAAAACTAATCCAACCTTTGTCGGAATGTTATTTAAACGGGATTAGCCATTAAATGTTATTAAACGTGTGCGTAATGGACAACGGTAATTTTATTGAATAGTGTTTATTGCGCTATAAATTCAGAAAACTAAATAGGATATTCCTACATTCCAAGTATACGGTAATTACTTTTTATGTAATTTATTTACTAGAAAATCGACGGCGAATTGAATTGAAGGAGACAAAATAACTAGACTAGTAATTTATTACTTATTTTTTATAAAAAAACCTTATCTTTTACGACTGTTTTGATATGGCTTCGTTTATAATATAATATTATCATTATACAAAGCGATATTATCATTTGGTATGGTTTTGTTTAAATGATTATTAATATTAGGCTCAAAAAGGTCGAAGTTATATTAGAAAAGTATTACAGAATATCGCAATATCTGTTCATGGTAGTATTGTAGAACTACACTGAACATGTTCAGACATAGTTAATACAGAACTAAATGAACATGCTTTACATATAAAAGTAGTGGTCGGACGAGTGTGGTGGACGGCTCCCGAAAACTATACTTTGCGGATTAAGAGAGGAGAGGATAGGGTGTGATGCGCATAGCATGTATGACTTCTATCTAGCAGTGGAAGTTACAGCTGAAGATGTTATTTAAACTATGTATCTTTGTATTCATCAGTATAGAGGAACCATACATTTTATTTTTATTCTTTTTGACCTACCGCTTGTTTTAGCTTTTCCCACAGTGAAGGTTGGCTGGAAGAGATCTCTTATAAAGATAAGTCCACCTTTGTACACTTTTATGTTATGTCCTTTTTTTGTAAAATTTATGTGCAATAAAGAATATAATCTAACCATAAAACAATCCAAAATTCCTAACAACATTTTACGGACATATATAGTAATTTGTTAGATATAGATATATATTTCCGAAACGCGTTTTAACTATTCGCTTTTATTCCCCGAAAGAACAAAAACAACAAAAATTCACATTACAATGTTCTGAGACGATCTAATGCCGCCACAGGCATCCCCTCACTGAGAGCTGCCAAATTGGCGTCCATCTGGACAGGCACCGGGCAACATTGTAACATTTACGTCATTAACCCTGGTTTGTTGGACGCGTACGGACCGAGTGACACCAGTTTCGTGGCATACGAATCAAGGAGTTAACTAGACGAGATCTGACAACACGTAGAAAACGTGTTATTCAGATTCCCGTCGGAAAGGGCAATTCTGCCGGTAAAGGTAGTGATTACCCGCTAATAAATATGAGTGAATGTTTTTTATGCTGAATATAGAAATTGACTAATATCTTAAACCAAAATATGGCATCATCAACATTTGAAATTAAAAGAAACAACAAAATGAAGCCACATACAAACAGACAAACATGCATACACGCATGCACACATACTGGCGTGACACTTATAAATAACACTGCATCTATTTTGGGTAGGGGGATAAAAATACTCAAGTCATAACCCGTATATGATTGGACTATTGTAAATAAATGTAATCGAGAAACTTTAACTAATCGAAGCTTGAGATGTAATGGTATTGAAATTGCAACTCTTTTATGTAAAGTCCGAAATCACCGCAACTATCGCTTGACGAATTTGCTTTCAACGGCATTTCCAAATCGTATTTACTTCGTTGGCACCACGATAAATCGGATCGTCGTCGTTCACGTGCGTCAATGTGATTTGCTGGCTCAACTGAGAGATGCACTTTCTTAACAATGTTACGCGGATTTTGTATCCAAAAAATGTTGCTTAGACAAGATTGTAGTTAAATCGTACGACGTGAGAATTGCATAAAATACATATCGAAACTAGAGGAACGAAAATCAAAACAGGCAATCCAGAAATTATATTTTATCAATCATATTGGTTGGAGGACATAAGGTGCCAAACGGCGAAATGCCAAGGGGCCAAATGACCACTCTATTACGAGTATATCAGACTAATGAAAAATAAGTAGAGAAAAGTATCAAGTGGCTGGATTTTTATTCTAATCGGCGGATCACTATGAAGCTGATGTGTTAAATGGAAAGACTCATAAAATTAGTTGCGGCACTGATAAAGCAATGGCTGCACTTCTTAAGACATTAGTCATAAAATTTACATTGTAAAACTACTACTACTACCCATAAGCATTAAGATAACTTTCAGAATATTTGTTATTTTAGCGCAGTGCGAGTTTATCTTCATATTGACACAGTAAAGTCACAAACGTAACATTCTAAGCACATAACGACTTCGCATCGCATTAACGACTGCAACTGTGTACCAAAATATCAAACCGTGGTGTATACGAGGAGCTAAATGGCAAAAGTTCAACGTTTGGAGGCATTAAATTTTATGGTAGTCTTGCATTCCAGGGCGGGCCTCAGGGACCTACCTATGGAATTAAAATTGGTGATTGCTACGTTAAGAGCGCTTACGAGGCGCTGCTGGCGAAATATTCTGAAAATCGCAACCGGTCTGCTACCGGTGCGCAAGTTGACTTAGCTATAGATACTGGAAACGGCATGGATAATACCTACAAACGAACGACTTTCCAGTGAAATAGTCATGTTAGAAGCAATAATACCAGATAGAGGTTTATTACTCACAATATTGCTTTTGCGGTGTAATCAAGAGAGAGTTAAACTGAAAAATCCCCCAAGAAACTATTTAGAGGTTTAGTTTTCAGGCATTATCACAGTTTATCACACCTAATACTTAAGTACCTACTAATATTATTTAAATAAAATGTTTCTTTAAGGCAATATCTGGACGTTTTGGGCTAATCTTTAAAAACGACTTGGTTCGCCTTTAAGTGCACCCAAAGCTAGTGTTTTCTATAAGAAACGTTTAGCGGGCAGTAATGAGTTTTTAATCCTCTTTATAAGTGCGCCGCAATTATGTTTGCTGCGCACTTTTTGAATTTGGAACATCTTACTTCCTAGTGTTCAGCGCCAAAGAAATCAAACGCAAATATTGTTTGAATAAAGACTGGCTGGTACAACGGCCCATAGTCGCACCGCCGGCTGAATAAAAAAAAATTAGCCAGATTCGGACATTATTTCAAACACACAGAATATGAAATCTACAACAATCTCTATTCCTAATAAAACTGTAACAATAAATTTTCATAATTGCGAAAATGTCTCAAATGTAAATATAAGTCTTTAGTTGTTGTTTTATTATTAGACTAGCTGTTGCCCGCGACTTCGTCCGCGTGGACAACTTAACATTACACATTCTTATGTATTACGTGTATTACTAAATGCTAAAAGAAATCTATTAATCTGGTTATGCATTAAAAATATTTATATACATAAAAAATACTATCCAATTGAGAACCTCCTTTTTTGAAGTCGGGTAAAAATTAGCGTTCCGGCGGCGGTTTCGCCCCTTGGACCACAGCTTTTTAGGTTTCGGTAGCCAAATGGCAAAAAACGGAACCCTTATGGATTCGTCATGTCTGTCTGTCTGTCTGTATGTCCGTCCGTATGTCACAGCCACTTTATTCCGAAACTATAAGAACTATACTGTTGAAACTTGGTAAGTGGATGTATTCTGTGAACCGCATTAAGATTTTCATTCAAAAATAGAAAAAAAAACATAAAATTTTGGGGGTTCCCCATACTTAGACACTTCAAAAGTGGTAATGTGTGTGTCCCCCCCCCCCCCCCTGTAACTTCTAAAATAAGAGAATGATAAAACTAAAAAAAATAAATGATGTACATTGCCATGCAAACTTCCACCGAAAATTGGTTTGAAAGAGATCTAGTAAGTAGTTTTTTTTAATACGACATAAATCGTAAACCCAATACTATTATTAAAACATCTATCAAAGTTACAACGAACTACAATAACTTTTATATTATGTTACTTGCTGCTACGGAACCCTTCATGGGCGAGTCCGACTCGCACTTGGCCGCTTTTTTTTTAAATAAAGTTGACATTTACATTTATCATGAATTAAAAGATTATCATATAATCAATAAAAAAATATATATTTTAATATTGTGCAAATTAGGTGATATTTCCTCTCCCCCCCTCCAATTTGTCCTTTCCATACCCTTTCTTTCTTTCCTTCTCCATCCCCTTCCCACAACGTTGAAAACCCTTTCCCCCACCCCTTCCCTCTCCTTACTCCTACCTCTCCCCCTTGCCTTAACCCACCCCTTCCTACACCCTTTATTTACCACTGCCCCCTCATCTTTCCTCTCTTACCCTAATCCCTCTATTCTTTTCCATCCGACTTCCTTCCCCTCCTATTCCCTTCCTATGTTGCATATCCAATTAACTGTACAACAAAATGTCTGTCAAACTGCTGGACATGCCTTCCCCAATGAATGCCACAACGCCCTACAGATCCAGCCGCTTCCGGCCACCATCTTCAGGTCGTCCATACACCTGGCGGCAGGGCGTCCCACCCTGCGCGTGGGACGTCGCGTCCCACTCTAGAACCCGTCTGCCCCAACGGCCGTTCGGTACTACGACAGATGTGACCTGCTATTTAAGCTTACTAATTCTTTCGGCTATGTCGGTCACCTTCGTTATTCATAGGATCTCCTCATTACGCATCATATCCCTCATAGAGACCCCGAGCATTGCCCTCTCTATAGCTCGCAGAGCCACTTGAATCTTGTGGATCAGGCCCACCATCAGTGTCCACGTCTCCGCGCTGTAATCATGACAGGCAGGACGCACTGATTAAAGATTTTTGTCTTTAAACATTGTGGAATAGGTGACGTAAAGACTTGACGCAGTTTTCCGAATACTGCCCACCCTAAGTGGATTCTTCTGTCAGCTTTTGAAATTGATCCTACCCAACTATATTGTCTGTCCTAGGCAGACGTACTCCTGAACAGCTTCGATATTGACATTGTCGACGATCACCGGTCTAATACAGGGCCACTAATTATCGAATAGCGAACTTTTTGTATCGAGACTTGTGGAAATACCTGAAATACATCAGCTAAAATAAATCTATAAATGAGCTTTAAAACATCTCTGTCACTTTCTGTCAAGTTCTTGCAAGACCAGTAACGTTGAATTACACTTTCATACAAATGATATGAAATGAGAGGTCAACTTGTATATCAGCATCCTGACATTTTATTGAGATATGACTTATACCAGTATGTGCCCCGAACTCAAAGCTATTAAACAGTGAAAACGCCGTCAAATTCTGTTCAGCAGTTTCCAAGATTAGCCCGTACATACATACATACATACAGACAGATAAGAATTTTTTTAATTATATTTTTGGACTCTACTGGTCTTCAGTAACGTCCGGGCAGTGAAATTTTTTTTTTAACTTCAATGTACAGATTCGCTTTTCTTTTGTTTTTTCTACTCTTTTATTATATGTATAGATACTATTTAATTTCAATTTAGATGTTACTCTACGTTTTATTAAATAATAATATTACAATAAAATGTTAATATTTATTTTCTCAAAGATGAAAAGTAGAATGTATCACTCGGGCGCAAAATATATTGTTTGGCTCGGGCGACGTACTTTGAATCCCTCGCTACGTTCAGGATTCTAATAAGGAATCCCTCACTTCGCACTGGATTCAAAAAAGCGCCCTCGCCGTATAAATATTATTTTGCTCCCTTATGATACAATCTACTATTTCGTTCTAAATATTATTTTATTAACCATGCAGTCAAAACTGCGGGAAAACACGAACATATGAAGCATCATATAATGTTAATAATAAATCACGTAATCTTAAGAATTTGAGCATTGTATCTGATGTGTTCCTACACAACAACAGGTTTTCTTTTAAGAGACTAATTCTCCAAGGTAAATTAACTTTCAAAGAGATAAAAGGTTAAATATATTCAAGTCTACACAAATATAATATGGTTTAATCTTCGGAGCTATCTCATAGATTTTATAAAATGCTAACCACGATCTAGACTTTTACCTTTGGAAAATAAGGAGTTCCCACGCGAACCGTGGCCAAAGAAGCAGGGAGACCAACTGGTACTATATAAGACGTATATAATCAAATCCAGTAACGACATAGTTTTAATGTGTTTGTGGAATAGTGTTTGTTCTCACTGAAGGTGTTACTAAATCATAACTATAGCTCACCCAGTTGATGATGGAAAATGGTGTCTGTAACAGTTACGAGTTGTATTTGTACTAAGGCAGGCATTCAGATTGCAGTTCCGACGAAGTCAAGAACGAATTAACCGAAGTGTTAACTTGCAGTCCAAATCAGCCCGCCTGTCTACACCCTTAGGCTTCTATATTCTTAAAATAATAATTGTTTTAATTGCTTATTTATCTGAAAACCGTTAAAGCTTTAACACCTGCACACTGCGAGAGGTTTTACGATCCCCCAGTCTAATTTAAGGTTGTAGCCTTTTGAGTTTGGACATAAAAGGAAGTCTGAAGGTCTTGGGTTAATTTAGATCTCAAGTTATTGCTGGTAATTAACAAGTGTGTTGGTTGTAATCCTAATAGTATTATAAGCTGGCTAAATTAGCTAATTACGAAAAGAGTTAACATTATTCTTCAAAAAATGTTTTATTTTAGGTTATTTGCATAGCCGCCGGTAAACCGATGATCTGAAGAAGGAGGCCGGTAGCGGTTGGATGAGTAGGGTGGAGGACAGTGTGTGTTGCCGTTCATTGGGGATGACCTATGCCCAGCAGTGGACGTCTGGGCGCTGATATGATGATGACATTAAAACCTAAGTATTTAAAAGTGAAACCGGTCGAAATCTTATTTTAACTGCTAAAAAGTTATAAATAGTTACAGCTTTCTTTCTATATACTACAACAACGAAATGCGAAAAAAGGATGCCATAAAGTGGCCAAACATTATTATAAGACCAGTTGAATTTGATTTTACAAAATTTACCATAGAAACATATAGTATACTTTGAATCGTAAATTTCAACATTTCATAACATTGGTAGGTCACATAACTATTAAAACTAACGAGGAGGACTTTTGCTTATCATTATTGTTCCATTAGTAGAACCACAAAATACATACCGTAAATATAAAGAAAAAGCGGTAACCAGCAACAATAGTAAAAAATGGTTACGTTTATTTTTTCCAAACCAGCTAAAATAATATTTCGATGGTTTTAACTTTTATATTTAATTTTAATATGTACAATAACAACAAAACGTTTGTTTGAAGAATAGCGGTAACACTTTGTTGTAATTATCTTGTTACGCTGCCTACAGTACTAGAAGATCGTGAGAATTAAAACAACGATGAACAAATCACATCGTAAATTATTTAAGGGTTCTTTCAACAAATCATTACCTAAATTAAGGTACCTAAACTGCCAATCCAAAAATAAATTGCATTGCGGTGAAAATTAAAATTCAAACCGGGTCATTAACTTCTGAAGATAAGTTTTGTTTACGCCACATTGTCTGCCCAAATTAACGGGCGACGCCTTTAATTTAGGAATCGGCCATTAGCACGACACGGGGGAAAAATACGCAGCAATTCGTTGCTTTAAACAACATTAAATTAAGCGTAATTTGAATAATTTTACGTGGCGGTGGGCACAAATAGCTGCAATTAAAGGTGCCTATATTTCGCACAACAAAGACTGGAGCTCTGCGGGCTCAAATAATGCGAACACGAAAAATGCGAAAAAAAAAACACCTGCTACTCATCGTCGCAAGAAACCTTGTTGTTTGGGGTGCAAGGGGGCAGAGCAACATCAAATGCTCCAAATACCTGCGAGTGGTGAACTGATAGATACCGACTCATAGTGGTGGTTCTGGATAGCGGTTCAGATTAATAAATAGTTTTATTGTGGTATGTCCATTCATCATATCAGCCCTTAACCCCAGTCATGTTGAAAGTACCCCCAAAAATAGGGATGAACAGATCAGACCATATACATATGTTCCGTCATTTTGAAATCTTTGTCAAACCCGGGTGATATTACACGCTTGCTGTGTTCGCTTGAAGCGTCGCGTGCCGCTGCGACGTCCACTGCTTTATACCATCCACCATATTAATCTTTATACCGTCCACTGTATTAATTACCAGGTCCTTCGCCCTCCGCATCCGGCCGCTTCCGGCCACCTTTTCAGGTCGTCGGTCCACCCGGCAACAGGGCGTCCCATCCTGCGCCTTCTATTACTGATGGGGCATTCTATGCCACAGACCAGCGTCGGAGACAATCAAATACACAGATAAAAACGATTTCCCAAAATAAGACTTATTGTTTGGTTTTTAAGTAAAATGCAATGGACCAATATGGTGGTTTCATATTAAAACAAATACCTATGTTCTTGCTGAAAGAATAAAAAACGTTTAGAACTTAGAACGTTTGAACGTTTACGTAGAATACTTTAATATAGAAAATAATAGAAATGTTTCGTACAAAATGCAAACGCCAGGAGCTACTAACATACAGTGGGGGATCGAGTTAAAGGACCGTTGGAGCAATGTGACTAACTCCCCCTAACTGTCCCCCCAATGTAGATAATACTGTGAAAATTAACAATTGTAACCAAATAAAACTAAGAGACCTCGATCTGTATTGCTATTCTCTAAAAAAAGCGGCCAAGTGCGAGTCGGACTCGCCCATGAAGGGTTCCGTACCAGCAAGTAACATAATATAAAAGTTATAGTAGTTCGTTGTAACTTTGATCGATGTTTTAATAATATTATTGTGGTTTACGATTTATGACGTATTAAAAAAAAACTACTTACTAGATCTTGTTCAAACCAATTTTAAGTGGAAGTTTGCATGGCAATGTACATCATATATTTTTTTTAGTTTTATCATTCCTTTATTTTAGAAGTTACAGGGGGGGGGACACACATTTTACAACTTTGGAAGATTCTCTCGCGCAAACTATTCAGTTTAGAAAAAAATGATATTAGAAACCTTAATATCATTTTTGAAGACCTATCCATAGATACCCCACACGTATGGGTTTGATGAAAAAAAAATTTTTGAGTTTTAGTTCTAAGTATGGGGACCCCCAAAATTTTTGATTTTTTTTCTATTTTTGTATGAAAATCTTAATGCGGTTCACAGAATACATCTACTTACCAAGTTTCAACAATATAGTTCTTATAGTTTCGGAATAAAGTGGCTGTGACATACGGACGGACAGACAGACAGACAGACAGACAGACATGACGAATCCATAAGGGTTCCGTTTTTGCCATTTGGCTACGGAACCCTAAAAACATACTCATGTGCGAGTCTCACTCAAGTGACTTTACTCACTTCGAAAGCATTATCGTAGTAAAGTGAATAAAGAACTCTGTGATAATGCTCTGGAATATTTACAGATTGCCAAACCAAGGTCATGGATTAGGTTCGAAGTGAGTGAAGTCACTTGAGTGAGACGCGCACATGAGTTTGTACTTACGATTATAGCACTGCAGGTTTCGATATACAGTTTTAAATGGATAAACAAAACGGTCACACGAAATCCGAATGACAAATTAATAATTATATTGGCAATCAAAACAATTGAATCCGACCGATATTGTACGATTGTTAATAATTCAAACAGCCAGAATTCCCTGTGAACATTAAAATTTTAATAATTTATTTTCCGAAAGTCAAATTTTTCATGCATCTCGCTAGTGTGTGCCAATCAAACAGAGTCGTTCATCATGCCACTCAATTTTTAACTATGTATATATTTATTTAAATATATATTCATATGCAATAAATGATTTTGACTTTGACTTTTAAACGCGAAATTAAAAATATATCGCATTTAAAATTATAGCAATAAAAATAACGCTACACAGTATTTTTCACGTATTTTCACTAGCCGAAAGCCAAGACTAGTTCTTGTTGGTACTGAGAAAATTACACACAGACTTGGACGGACTTCTACAAAATTGACAAAGCATTTGTCTTTAGCAAAATGTCGGGTATGGCACTCAGGCGAACGCCTATGCCGAAGGTACCAGATCACCTGGGCCATGCGCGGTACGATGTGTAAGACAGGTGAAAAATGTGTTGTTCCATTAGTCACATATATATTTCGTAGAGACAGCGTAAAAGTGTGCATGTGTGCGTAAGTCGCCCTGCAAAAAAATGCGGAATGTGGTGCATCGAAAGAAAATAATATGGCCAAAGAATACTAATATTACAACGTAAAGTACTCACCTCACTCAAATAAAGCACGCCTGGCAGTGCGCATTACGTTCGGCTCACACCGTGCCGCCTTCCGGTACAAAGTTACTACACCAGCGCGCTATCGACCGGCGCTTTCGACGCTATAAGTTAAAAGAGTGTTAAGTGTTTGACTTATGTTGTTGATGTATAACGTTGTCTCTCTCTCGATCGACTATGCTCGCACGCTATCGGTGCAGCAGCCCTACAATAATGTACGCAAACGTGTAGTGCTCCTGGTAGTAGTGCCGAGGTGTACTATGGTGATGCATCAATGACGTCTCCAGGTCGAGTCGGCTGCCGTGTTGTTTAACCTACGACTCATTCAAGCAAAGGCCTGGCCAACAAGCCGGCCCAACACTCCCGCAACACAATAATTTTAATAGTCATGAACCGAGCACAGAAATAATAGAGTTGGCTGTTTAAACATAATGTCGAGCAAACATTTCTTTTTAGTGTATAATTCGACCATTATAGTGACTTTATGACTGTAGCTGCGACCAAATCCGACGATTTGTCACTTAATAACAGGCGGTCTGCTTTACGAGTCTCATGGATTCCGTAATAAATTCTCTTTTCACAAAAACGAATTAGGTCTAAATTTTTATCGTACTCTTTATTGTCAACTTTATCAAATGGGATTACATCGGAATACCCACAGGGCAACATCGTAAACTTTCCACACAACAAAAGCTTGAGTTTTAATAGTTTTCTAGTATTGTACATGGAATTTACTGTGGCATATTGTTATTGTCATTTTAATATTGCCTTTCGAAATAAATCTTACTCGTCTCGCTGTTCAGTTCACTTGTCCGATGTTTTATTAATAATGATAGATTTACGTTTAGAACTGAGCAATAATCGATCATAAGAATTTATTAGCAACTCCTGTGTGCCAAAGACGGATAATTGGGCTGTCAATCCCTATCTTAATACGCTTCATTACAAGTGAGCAACTCGATTCGGCAGCGGCGCTCCGCGGATCATTCATAACGTTATAATTAGCGCTTAACACTTAGGGGGACCCGAGTGTCATGTCCCACTGTCATATTCGATTTGAGACGGGCTCGTGCCAAAGATTACACCCGACATCACGGGACCCAAAAAAAAGACACATTCTCTGTTACTCCGAGACTATAAAAATAATGGTCTTCCTCCTTTCTCTGCAATCAATAAGTCGACGCGCCACGTACGGAAATTCAATTTCGATACATTGTTGTGCGTGGGCGAGATGCCAAAGATATAAATGGCGTCGATTGAGAGGACTTAAGATTGAGTAGCATCGCGCTGAGTAAATCGTAAAATAATAATTAGTGTTACGTTAGGCTAATCGACTTTGTGTTTGACGAGGGTCGGGTGGGTCGCGGCGTGCAGTGCCCGGCCGGCATGCCTCGGCGGCCGGGGCACTGGGAACTGTACGGCTCTACAACTTGGCCCATTATTCGGACAGACGCGCTCCGACGCCTTTTAGCCCTTTGACGTGGAAAGGGCCCATTAGCATTGAGCGGCTTGTTGATCTCGCCTGTTAATTACTGACCTCCACTTTAACTAGCGGCCCGTGTGTGCGACGCGTGACAAACGAGGAACATCGTCTGTCAAATGGGTCTAGCGTTCAAATAAAAAAAAGGGATGGTATTTCGATTGAATAAATACCAAAACAAACGACAGAACCATGATTCAATATAAATTTTCAGACATGTTGAGTTTAATCAGCGTCAACAGAGGAGCCGAGTCGAAAAGATATTCAAATGAAGAACGAGCCCGATCCTCGAGACGGATGGGATGAGGCAAGGAATTAAGGCAGCGGAATCGCCGCGCCGAATAAAACTGTTGATTACGTCCCGCGCAAAGTTACGCTTCGTCGATCGTTATTTTATTTACTTACTCGCTCGAAAAACAAATATGAAGGATTTTAATTTATGAACTTCCATCGGGCCCGTACTAAAAATGCCAGTTGATTCAGATCGTGATACGTATTTTATTCCAACTTTTTATGCCGTGACGACGGTGTACTAATGGAGATATCGTATCTGTCATATCAAGAATATAACATTTGACAGTTTTATTGCGATCTCATGCGATGTTCAGATAAAGACGAGTTGCTGAGAAGTGAAGATGTCGTTACCCTGTTATGAGTGGGCGTCTAATGCATAATTTCCTAATATAGAGTTGATTTCTTACCCATCAGTTGTAAAATAAGTGATGGGTTTGAACTAGAATTAGCTTGGTATACGATTGCTACCGGTTCACTACTCCTTACGATCAATGTCCTTATAAAGTAATCGTATTAGCTTGTTCATTTAAGGATTTAAAAGGCAATTGCGAGTGCTATATTAGAACACCTCGATAGGCACAATGACGGAATGAATGGCAATAAAGCTGGTCGTAATCCAGCCCACATCTAAGCGGGCAACGCGGCGTACCGTAATCACTACCAAGCAAAAACTCAACTGATGCTTCCACTTCGATGGCCATGTGCGCCAATCGTCAATGTACGCACAATATAAGCACTTTTATATAGACGGAAACAAATTTTATCATATCTATTATAGTTGTCATTAAAGTAAAACAGTGTATATAGTCCTGATGTCCTGGCGATTTGTCGTAAGGGTTGGTCTAACCAACTGTGGGACTATTACGTTACGGCAAATCGTATATTAGTGTTTATAAGATGCTTACGTTAACTTATATTAATTGTTGAATATTAGGCGGTTGGCAGTGACTGGATGAGAAGAACCGAGGATCGGATTCAATGGCGCACCTTGGGAGAGGCCTATGTCCAACAGTGGACTGTTTCAGGCTGATGATGATGAATTGTTGATCAAATTGAAACAATGTATAGAGAGCCTGCCTTTGTAATCTTTCTATAAATCTGTACCTATTTGTTATTTTTGATTCGTGTGCAATAAAGGTGAACGAGCTCCCTTAAAGGGCAAAGTGAGAAAGGGCTTTACTCAGCACCGATGTCCACTGAGAGCTTGTTCTTTTAGTAATTTGTTTGCGGTCGCCATAAGTGGCCATTTAAAAGTAGATCACTCATCCGCGCCCGCAGCCGGCGGCCGACACCGATGATTTTATTGAACGTGACACTGCTTAAGAGATATCAGATAATAAGCGGGCCGCGCACACGCATCTTGATGCCATTTTGCCTTACAAAGTGACCGCGTCAGTATTTAATTGGTTATTACCGAAGAAAAAACTCACAAGACATATCTTGTTGACATTGGAATTAAGTACGGAAAATAAATAATTAAACTCACGTAACAGACATTCGCTAAGATAAACACTAGTCGCAATTAGCATCAGTCCAATTCAGGATTTCAACAAATTAACAAGCAGAGCAGCGTCGAGATTGTTTAGTTAACCTGTTCATCCTCAAATTGACTATAAACTAATTATCTATTAGCACGGATTCCAAGAGGTTCTCACACAGGTATTGCCTGTTAACTATTCAGGTGAGATAATTTGCTGTGTTAGTTTAGTGTTGCATAAACCTGCACATAGAGCAGTAGTGTCAAATAGTTAAGAGCCTAACTTCTATAGAAACTGTTGCTGATACTTCCTTCTACTATACGTACGATCAGTCTTTACTGTCTTTTACATAAAGCTTCAAGTCCCAGGCTTTTACGGGTGTGGATGGAGGAGGTTCAGAGTGTATTTATCATATTTTGATCAAATTGACAGTTAACAGTAAAATACAAAAATGGCATTAAAATTTACGAAATTTAAAACAATCAGTATTTTAAATAATCTCTGAAATTAACAGCTCGACCGATCAGATTGTATTGTTTGTGTAATTAGTATGGATTTTCCAAGCACTATTAACACTTATAACCTAACAGGCTTAGCCAACAAACTAATCATTTCGGTCTTTAAAGCAAAATGGTAAAAATCGCAATTTAATCATCTAAGACTAGGAGAACACTCCTCCAAATCACCGAAGCTACTGACTTCAGTCTCTGTCTTCACACTAGCACGGTCTACTGACGTACAAAGGAGTCGATTGAGAAGGGTTTTAAAAGATGCCGAAATCAGATCGCTGCATCGGCTGGACGTCTCCATCGTCTGACGGGTGTCATGGCCGACAAAAAGGTTTTGCGTTGTAAATCAGCACGTCAGTCGGGCGGACGCAAATCAGATAGCTCGCCGCGACAAAGCAATAAAGTTGTGACAATTAAGTGCAAGTACACTCGACTTGCATCGATTCAGTTGCATCTGAATCTGCCATTACTGAAAGATTGAAAGTTCGCTAAATGAAAATTCTATTTCATTTAATGTTTCTAATTGCATTGCATTCTATATATATATATTATATAGACATTTGCAATTAGAAACATTAAATGAAATAGAATTTTAGAAATAGAATATATATATATATATGTAGGTTATGTGTACACGTATGTCTACTACTATTATTAACTTCTCTCTTTCCAGACAAGGTTTGGCTGGAAGAAACCTTTTTCCTCTCTCCTTCTGTGTATTTATTTAAAACAAAGTCTTTGTACAGTTAAGTTATAATTATAATACTTATGTCAAACAAAAATGAGAATTAAGAATCAATTACTTTGGAGGCTGATATACATTTAGGCGGTTTTATTGCCCAAAGAAATTTATTTTACAACCTAAGCTTTATATCCTTAATCAGAAAGTTGTAACATATCTAAAATAATATAAAAATCTAGATTTTTGCAACACACCTTTACCAACACTTTTTTTTTCGTGAACTAAGATTAAAAATCTCGTTATGTGTTTGAAGTATTTTTATTTAAATTACTTTATGTACTTCATATTTTATGTAATGACTAATGACTTGCCTTACATCTACACACACACACACACGGAACCTTCTTCTAGTTATTTAGAAACTAGCTGTGTGTAGTGTGTGGTGACGCACCATCTCAAAGGCTGATATTAACGTCAAGCGTGTTTGATTAAAGCGCCTCGGAAGTTATTAAATTCTAACAACGCACACCAATATGTAGCGGGATGGCAAACAATAGCTACCTATGACTCTACTAATATCTTCATAGCCAGACTACGTTTAAATCAAATAGTCATATTCAAATGGATTTGGTAAGCAAACACGATTAAACCACACGACACTCCGTACAAGCGAACATATTTAATTACCTACTACTACTACAGGCGCACCAGCCTGTCTGTACACGTTGTGGGCGGCGGCAACCCATTAGTGCGTACTGCCAGCCGTGCTCTGTTTTGCGGGCGACGATAAATTGATGATGTGAGTGTCGCTTTTTTACGTAGTATAATTTAGTATTCTCTAATTAAACTTTGTCATTATCAAGCCTTACTGTTAAAGGATTTTTAAGTGGTAGATAAGAAGACAGTGCGATAGCTTCTACCCTGCTACTTGTGGGTATTAAAGTTTCCTATTGAATTTCCAGCACAGTATCGTATGAGTAAGTTAAATAAATAAATCTTACACAGATATATACGAGTACATACACAACTCTTGTCTAATCTTTAACTAAGATTTTTCCTGTGCTATGGAATTAAACAAGGATAGGACAATTCACAAATATAACAACCATACCGGGACCAGATTGTACAAATTGTACAAAGTTGACTGTCCCCATTGGGAATCGAACACACGACTACTGGCACTAGAGTCTAGTGACTAAGCCACTAAGCCAACGAGGCGGTCACACAGTACTAAATGTATGATTATTTAGAACAAGCGTAAATTAATTATAAGCAAAGCAGTTTATGAAGAAAGATTCTATAGGTAAGTTTAAAACAGTCTAGAAATAAACCTAAACAGATAAAAATAACGAAACAGCAAGGCACCAAACAAGCTTATAAGGAGCTTCTTTTGAAGTATTTTCCATTACATTAGGTAACTCGCTAATCTTGCAAAGCCCCTTTTTACATCTCCCCCCTCCCCCTGCTTGAGGTCGGCAAATATTTGGCGAGTTCACTGGAGGAGCTTCAGTAAATTCGATTAGTGCTCTTGGAATACAGCCTTGACATTGGGCACAATTTTGAATGCACACTCTTAGCTTCAAAGTTCCAAAATTACATTTTACACTTTTGCTAATTCTACGATTAATTCAGGCTTCATCATTGGAGCAGACGGGCTCCAGAACGGACTTCAGACTCTATATTTAGTGGAGACCGCGTGCCGGTAGTCATAGCGTAGAGAAACTGTTAATAGCATGAGATACTCAATCACTTCTATAAGATACGTTACATTTGATGATCATACAAGGAAACTAATTTATATCCGTAGTGAATAGTGACTTGAAAGAGGTGTTTTGGACGACAATTTATTTACTGATCATAAATATTCAAACAAATAATGAAATTCTATGACTGAATATTGAGTGAATAGTGACTCCAAAGAAGTGTTTTGGAAGATGATTTATTTACTAATCATAAATATACAGCCGATAATGAATTTAGTGCTCTGTTCATTAGGAGCAGCAGTTCTATGGCTGAATATTTCAACGCTTTTGTGAAACTTTACGCGATGTCATAAAATACATGAATACAAGATAACGAACGGGTTTGGAATGGAAACCTTTATTTGCGACAGCAAAATCATTATCCTCGTATTTTATACAGCAATATGTTGTATACGGTTGCTTTTAAAGGCATCTTAACCTTTTAGTGCTTATTAGATAGATTACACATGAGTGAAGTACTCCGCAAACTGTTGTACATAATACAAGGAGTATTAATTAAGGAAACAAATACTAATATATTATTCAGAGACTAATATACATACGCACATGTAGCCTATTAAAATAATTGCATAGTCTATACAAGTAGGCGTTTACAGTTATTTTCTACATCAAAACACTGACACTACCACTAGTTACGTCAATTCAACAAAATGGAAATAAATCTCAAACACGACTTTAATGTACCATCCCATACAAAATTACACATAAACCTGTCCTGCTACACATCTCTATTGCCTACAGATTGCGACAACTGCGGTAGCGGACATTTTATGACATTCATAAATAGAATTTACCGATGAATGAATGAATGGACCGTTGGAATGAAGAACGCCGGGCCGTGGTGTAGCCCGTTAGCAGCTTGGTAAATAGCAACATAGAGCTATATAATCTGCGAGCTAATCCCGCGGAAGTTTGGCTTATAAGTTGTAAATCATAAGGCTTATCGGTTTACGAGACCGTCGCTACGTCGTCCACAAAATATGCAACGTTCCAGCAAATTTACGAAACTGCGCGCGGTACGATCCCTGCATCAAACTCATTGGCATATCGCGTGCATTGTTCGAACTGGGTCAGAAATAACCGAACCTCGTCAGGAAAATCAACAAAAAAAGGTATCATGCTCGCGTTTCATACGTGTTTAACTGAAATTACCGAAGGGATGTACCGGAAAAAGGTGTCAAGCGTTATTTTTCGTTGTTTAGTATACATATGTTTATGCAGCTAATGGTTTGCAAAATAACCCCCAAGAGTTATGTTCCGCTGATGTCACGACGACAAATTGTCTGACCATTGTGAATTATTACGTGAGCACGGTGCAATTTTACGTTCCTATTTTATCATGTGGAAATATTCCAGCTTTAGGAATTAATCACAGAGAACAATGAAAAATTACGGACGGTTTCGTTTGTTTAAATGAAATCATTGCACAGTTTGAGCTAACCGGTTCCAAATTCATTCGTTGTTACTATAGCTAAGCCAGAGGCCGAGCAATTTTTTGACATTCCTAGCTTGCTTGTTCAGTTCCGCATAATGCACTGTAAACTGTGTACTGGGAGCCTGAAATTTAATATCTAACAGGTGAGATTTGATATTAGTTGCTGTTTTGCAGCTTGTGTCCCTCAATAGAGGTCTTGCGTTTCATTGTGCTACCTTCACTTCCTCTTGCTAGAGACCCTTTTTTTACTATTCGATACGATAAGATACATAATGGGCTCGATTCTGAAGGCACAATGTTAAAATTTAACACCACTAAAACTGTTGCTATCCTTGTCACACATTATTATGAAGATAAAGACGAAACCAATTTTAGCGCTGTCAAATTTTAAAGGTGTGCCTTCAGAATCGGGCCCAGTGTTTAGCTGATCTTATACGGTGTTATAGTATCAGAGTAACCACAAGAGTAACATTGAGCCTTTGTAGTAGAAGCGGGTGCTTAGCTCATGTCGAACAATACTGAATCCATCAAAACATCAAATCGGGAAACTGGACACAGAGTTTACGAGCCGGCCATTAGTCAAACAATATTGGATCGCCATCGGAACGAAGTGAGTGGCACATAGAATCCCATTACAACTGACTGTAACATATAACTGACTGAAAACATTCTTGAGAGCTTTTTACATACACAGAAGCTAGGCAGATGCGATATATGCGAGATCGAAATTATGTCGGGAATTACTGGAAGTAACTACTTCTTATGGTCATATAGTTTATGAAATTTACGTACTTCACATGAAAACTTGCAAAGAAGGAAAACAATAAGATGGTATAAATAGGATGGCAATGGATACTTATGCTTTTGAGACCATATAATAATTTTTCAATGCAATATCTTTAAAGGTAGGTAGAAGGTACTTGTACATGATGTTTATTTTTGCGTTGTGATCATTTTGCGAATTGGAACATTTAGCGTACTGGGACATCAATTATTTCTGAAGGTAACTGCCATTTACAACTAACTCGACACAGCCCACCAAACTTGACATTGCGTAATAGATAATCGCATTAATCGACGGCGGAATCAAGTAGCCGGTGATCCAAAGCGTGTTCTCGCTTGGGCTTGTCAAGCGGGTGATTGACAGCCGTCCGCCGATTACATATGCCACGCTATCTCCAGCCGGTCATGCCCGAGGTTTTGTATGTAAATGCACACGTCACGTGGTGGACACGCGAACGTATCTCGCATGCGACTGACGCCTCTCAAATCTGAATCGGGACTGGATTAATGCAAGAAAAACGTGACGTCGCCTCGCAAGTCTTACTTGGTGTCATGTGATCCCTTTCCATATATTTTTGTACAATTTTATGTGTTCACAAGCATTATATTGTCTGTGATTGTTGTTTACTAAATAAATAAATAAATAAATAAATTCCCATATTATTATATGCAATATTCGCTTAAGGATAATAAAATAACGTCCTTATTTACTAATAGTTATATATTAGCATAGATGCGGTGATGTTTATTTATTTATAATAGAACTGGTATTAATTAACTATATTCCTAATACACAAGAACACAGTGGATTATCCGAGTACAAACTACAAATAAAAGGTATTCCAACCGTGGTATAAATGCCCAAAAATATAGATTTCTGAATAAGGAACGCACACGCACTAAGCATCTTGCGAGATCACGAAGGGCGACCATTGCCAAGTTATGCGATTAAGAAGTTACAACCTTATAACGGAAAACTAGTATTTTTTTCGTATTACAGCAAAATAAAAAGCCTAATATTTTGCATAATTGTATTTCTGTGTTTTCATTGTCAGCGATTGTGTCGAAATGTTCGTTTCCTTCACACTGAGACTTTGTCGCCACAGTCAGTTCCCACACCGTAAAATCCGACTGCTCGACAGTTACTCACAGTATAATTGTAATTACCTTTCTCCCCCAGTGCTTAAATTTCAAGTTATGACTGCCGCACAGAAGTTATAGCAGAAAGGATTATTAAAGGCAATGTAACCTAGATGCAGAATTGGCCGATTCAAATGATTTTACAGAAGTGAAAAGTATAGTTATTTTTTTATTCAATATCAACAACATACAATTATACGTTCCACGGTTAGGCAACCGTTTATCGTCACAACGAGGACGAGTGAGCCGCGTTTTAATGGACTTCACACAAACCTTGGAATTACTTCTCCAGCATAATTTTTTTTTTTATATTAATGTTAAGTGACAATTTAGCTATTTCCGTGAAACTACAGAGGTTCCCAACTGCTCGCTAAGTGTAAAAATAACCTGCAATCACAGAAACATATCTTTGTATGTATGTGTGTACAATAAACTATTAAATAAATAAACAACGGCTTTGCTATCTGTAATGCAATCAGTATAAACTGCAGTAGCACTGTACTGTACTCGTCGATAAAACCAGCGCTCAATTGTAAATCTCAAAGAACTAATTCCGTCTGAAATAGCTCTGGTTCTCATTAAATTGATAGTTTCGGCATTAGAGTCGCCCGGTCACTTAAATTCGCAATTAATTGGCAGCCGGACGGACTTCGTACACGTTCCTGGGATGGGCATTAGTGATGTGAAGCAGGAAAACCAGTCCCTCCCTATAGGGTATCGCAATTACACCTACCTACGGGTCGCACCACGGACTTAGCAACAGTCGGTACGACTTCTTATTCAACACCAAAAATCACGGGAAAATAGAATGACAGAGATCAGAGAGAGATAATCGGAATTATCACCTAATTATTTATTAGGAGATATGAATTGAATTAGACGAAATTCTTAATACCTTTATGTAACAAACTCCCATGATAGTAGCATATGACTTTTTGTGTAAAAAATTTAATATTAATTTAGATGCTCGAGATTTCATACATTAGCCATCACGTATGAACAGTAAGTTATATAAAAGGCGTGTATCATGAAAAATGTCTCAACTATTATCCCTAGGTCCGTGGTAGCTGAAAACCGGAGCCCCTAGGCGTCGCTCGGACGATCGCAGATTGATATCTACCGGGACACAAAAGAAGAAACGCTCACTGAATAATAAGGCTCGGCGTCAAGTGAAATGATCTGCCCTAAGTGTATCGCTGTGAGATAAACGAGCGTTCACTTTGGAACTTCGGAAAGCCGCACAGAATTCCTTTAAGTACCTGGACCTATCACAATATTTGGTGCATCTTCATCATCAGCCTATATACGTCCACATTCTAATAATTATTGTCCCATTAACTTAGTTTTTAATAATACAATAAATGTTGTATCAAATAGTCCGAGGGGTGGGGACCTGGTGATCTGTGCCACAGGTTCATCCTACTACAGACACCAGATTCTCACAAATAAGTGATGTAACAATAAATAACATTGTCACTATAGTTGTAACTATAAATAAGATATAAATAAGTGATTGTAACTATAAATAAGAATTTTAATGTGAAAATATTTGTGGGCATGAAACAATAAAAAATACTTACTTACTTACTTACTACTTACTGCTGAACATTAGCCTCCCCAATAGAACATCTCTTTTGGTGGGCTGTCCATTGGGGATTTTCCATAATCACCACGCTTTGCAGACGGATTGGTGATCGCAGTAATAATCTTAATATATACAGGAGAACGCTGCTGCCCAGCCCTGGTACAATCCCTTAGTCGTCTTAACGATACCCACGGAAGATTTGGGGTGGCCCTATTCTAAGCCGGCTACCACACGGCAACCGGGAACCACACGGCAATTTGGTGCATCTGTTACCATCTAACTAAAAGTTGGTTAGTATACATATATTCATAAAGATATTTCATTTCAAGGAAAACATACTCCTAGTATTCGATGTATTTATCTTGAGAGTTACTACACCTTGTGCTTCATATCGACGAAAGCAATACAATTAAAGTAATCTACAAATAGTAAAATTTATAGATGACTTTAATTATTTTGCTGCCGTCGATTTATAAGCTACTTTTTACCAATATAGTACCGATAAGGTAGAATCCCGCATCCAGATCAGCGAAGCCGTAGGCAACGACTAGGAATATCTCTGTTATTAAAAATCTTACCTTTAGTAGTACGGCTGCAATATCTGATACGAATGAATGAGTGCGATCTAGTATTATTCTAAAAGATGGTAGTTTCAATACCTGAAAGTCATTATATACAATATTATTATTTAAATAGACAAAAAGGAAATTTTTACTAAAGGTTTGGTCTTTAAGATGCTGACGATGTCATGCACGTCCACTAGTTTAAAAGCCAGAATACAATGTGGTTTGATCAAACTACATTCGATGTCCTACTATGTATAGAAGCAATAAAATTCTGCATTACGTTAATACGTTTCCACGCGTTAGTATAATTTCAAGTACATCAAATGAAGTGTATCTAACTAAACCAGTGATAATTTCAGATTAGGTAAGTAGGTAGGTAGGTTAGGTAGGCTGAAATCTTTCCGAAGAATTATGATCCTTTGAAATCGTTACTTTAAATCAGACTGAATGGTATAGAAAGTTGACTGTTCAATGTAGTTCCTACGCGTTCGGTATTACAACTGTTAAGCAGAAAACTCAACAACTCAGTTGAACAGAACAATTTCCAGCAAGACATCATAAACGTCCCACGTAATACAAACGTATTGAGATGCATATAATAGACTTACGGGCCATTTGAAATCATTTCTCGCTGTAAGGTGATTTTGAAGCACGATCCACGACTCCTAGGCAACTAAATAAATCAGCAAGTTAATCGCCCTATATTTCACAATTTGCTCTTGACGTAAGTTGTAAAAAGATGTTAAAAAGTGACAATTTTCATTGCGCTATAAAAGTCAGGGGATGAGAATTTAAACAAATGACGTGGACTCGTAAACATTGTAATGGCGAAAGTTTACGGCCGAAGAGCTAGCAATATCCAGCGATAATCAGTACAGTTAACTGAAGTGTCACATCGTTACAATGAAATTAAATCTTTACTCGTTAAATTAAGAAAAAGCTATAAGAGGACGTGTAAAGTAGTAACAAAATTGAACGGGTTAGTGTCATCGTAAATCTTTCTAAAGAACTAAACAAAAATTACGCCTTCTCGGTTCATTCTTCTTTGTATCACCCGTATCTTATTGTCAGTACGTAGATGTGGCAACAAGGGGCGTGAGTGGAAAAATCGAGCAATTTTCCGGATGCCGTTATAGCTAATACGGCCGTTCTGAGGCAGTCGATTAATCTCTGTCGACCGCGATGGGTTCCGACTGCTCGATATAAAGTACCAATCAAACTAGAGCCCTGACACTTGGTACACAGTCCTCATTAACTTCCTTGGAGTAAGACGCGAGAGGAGAGAAGCAGATCATTTTATCCTGGTCGAAGTACGAGATGGGTCTCTTTGAAAGGAAACATGGGGGTGATCAAACCGTTACACCCTACAAACAGAAATTATGAGTGCACTCGAACGTGTAAGAGATAAAACTGGTGCCAATAATATCATGAAGCGAAAAACATTTCATGAAAATACAATTTTAGGAATATTTTCTTTTGTCGGATCTATCAAGCGCAGAATCTATAACAGAAAATCAGTGAGCCCAGTACAAAAAGCCAATCAAAACGTTTAACACCCTAATAAGCAATTCAAGAGACAAAACGCAATTTGGCTCCCAACGAGTCGAATTGAAATCTAATCTCGAAGCGAGTTGACCGTTTAATTTGTCTCACTTGTTCGAATCCGAATTTCCGCTCTCGAATCTAAAACACGAGCAATCTGGTTAAAGTGGCTTGCATTCCGAGGCGGTCCAATACAGGATGGAGTTATAGTACTCGAGCACGTTTCGATGCAAATAAGAGCATTCTGCTAGGCGCCTACAATGGTCATTACCACGTTTCAATTCGAACGGAATTGCCTCACTCTAAACAGCTAAATGGCGCAAAACGAAACCTACTCCGGCACAAGTAAGCCTTTACACATACATACACTGCACATGCGGAATATTCATGGTTCGACGTAAATGGTGTAGCGAGGTAAATTCAATCACATTTAACTTAAGCTCCGCTCCAGGGAATGTTCATAAAACTATCAATACAAATGCTAAATGTGCCTTGCAAGTTGAACAGCGAAAAGAATGATGTTTTTCAATATGCCAAACATAGGTCCAGAGCAAATTGTACGCAGATGCCCATTCCCAGACGCATTAAGTTATTAGATAAACGCTACTCGGCACCGATTCGCAGCCGCGCACTGTCCGTAGCATTTCACTCTTCAATTTGAATTCAATGGACGGAATTAGAGAACGTGCGGGCGACACGCTGCCCGAACCAGCTCGATAAAGTACCTGCAATATGTGACACGGTATTTTCTCAACGGTGTACCGTTTCGGTATAGTTTTCCCGCAACACTAAATACGCATTTTTGCCAATAGAATCGAGCTAGTTACGATGTCTAGTTTCCTTATAAATAAGTATGCAAATGAACAAGAAACGCTGATAGAACCTATAAAACAGAATGCAAGTATAGAATACAAATTTTAAAGCGTTTATGCCACGATAAAATGCACTAAGAAGATCAATATTTAATAACATTAATTTCTCAAGTATCTCACATACCTAATTACTATTATAAGTAATTCTAAAATATGAAATTAGAACTACGAATGTTATGTTTCGAAGAATGCGAGCTATGTTAGCGTAAGTTTCACTAAGTGGACCGAAACACAACTATTTCTATCTTTGCGAAACAAATTTGGTCAGACTCATAGAATACCCAACAACTATAAAACCCTTCTATGACTTTTAACCCGCTTACCGGTGTAAATTTTAAGAGTTTAAGCACATCTCACCCACTTCTAAATAACTGTCAAAATAAATGATATGAAACTTAGCACACTTAAGAATCGATCTGGTATGTTGATGGTAGTGCGAGGTGGTCAGAGGAACTACTCGATGGCTAACAATGAGTCCATCAAGTTTGGGCTCATTTGACTTGACCCAATCAGTGTTTTGGTTACATGAGCGTGTTAGGTTCCATGACAAACCGACTCCGGGGCAAAAATATAGTGAGGTATTTGAATAAATAAGTGAGTTAAACACATTGGATACAGCATTAGGTCGCTTCCCGCGGGTCTACCTCGTGTCGCGGACGCACGTAAATCTGCGAAGAGTTGATTACGTTAATTGAGGTCATTAATTGGAGCGATCGCGGGGACGGGCGTATCGTGTTTAATTAACTAATGAACGGACGGACGGACGTTCGATTATCTTAATGTAGATGCGTGGACTGGACTTGCGCACAGATAGCTGTTCGAAGGACATCGGCTTATTAGCACTCTATGAATATACCGCTACTAAAGCAGAACTACACATATACGCCATATTCAGGAGTTCCCCTCTGACAATGGTACAAGACAACCGGTCATACGCCATACCTATCGAAATGTGTATGAGAGGTTATCAATGCTTTGTTCGATTTTATTACGTGTGAGTATCGTAGCGACAGCTAAGAAGCACACTCTACAAGCGAATATATTTAATTATCTACTACATGCGCACCAGTCTATCCGTACATGTTTGTGTGTGTGCGTAAATTATTGGAGGGCTACTGGGCGCGAACATAGTCGATCGAGAAAGGGACAACACTATACGCCAACAACACAATAGTTTTTCTCTTTCTAACTTATAACGTGGCTCTCTCGACGCCGATCGATAGCGCAGTCCTCAGTAAGAAAGTCCGTAGTTTTCTGCCCCTCGCATCCAGCCGCTTCCAGCCACCTTCTTTAGGTAGTCCGTCTACCTAGCGGGGGGCATCCCACCATGCGCGTGGCGATTCGCGGTCTCCACTCCAGAACTCGTCTGCGTCAACGGCTATCGGTTCTGCGGCAGACTGTGGCCCGCTCACTGCCACTACAGCTTGTTTATCCTTTCCGCTATATCGGTAACCTGCGTTCTTCATCGGATCTCGGAGAGCGAATACCAGAGTAATTTTAGAAGAGACGACGAAACAATTTAATAATTACAATTCGAGACAAAGAACACTTTTAATTTACATGACGATTACATCTCGTTTATACCAGAGTTCAGCTACACTACTTTTAAGTAACAATAATTAAAATAAACATAATTAAGTAAATAACACCCAGCCGCGAGGACGCGAAAAGCATCGAACACGCAGCCACAGAGCGCAGTCGGTGGACAATGTCTTATCTCAGAAATAGCTTGAGGATTGCTGAAGCGAAGAGCCTGCACGAGCTTCAGGCATCTGCTTGTTTCCCGAGGTAAGAATGCGAAGTAGAGCAGTGACGTCTTACATCATCGGTCGGGATCCACTTCGGGTTGCTGAGCCATCGGAATTAGTAAGAGTAAGTAAGTTTTTGATATCAACAGGAAACAGCACAACGGGAATGGAATGCGGTCGTAGACGCCTCGTCCACTTCTTATCACGAACCACGCAGCCTACAGTAATTAAACGCAGAAGTTTTCTGCAAACTGTTGTTTAAATCGCTTCTAAAAGAAACTTTCTCACCTCATAATTCGTATGCAGCACAAACTGATACGATGTTTAATCCTTTGCTAAACTCCTCGACCCAGAAATGCGATGTAGTGTCTTACTGAACACCAAATTTCGTTTTATCTTTTGTTCGATACAGAAAACCGAAAGATTGCCTTCTTCTTATTTTCTTAGAGTGCCAGGAAGACCTGGCGACACTTCGACCCTTCAGGATCTTTTGTGCCAAACCCCTGACCACCAACGGTGCCCCAAGCCGATTTGGTGGACTTCACATACGCCTCAGAATTTCTTCTTTGGCATATGTAGGTTTTTCCTTACGATGTTTTCTTTCACCGAAAAGCCTGTGGTATTATAAATAAACCGTACTTAAGTTTCGTAAAACTCATTGGTATGGGCGGGGTTTGAACCCACGATCTCATGAACGTAAGGCGAGTGCACAACCAACCGGCTACAACGGCTCTTTACGATTGCTTTACAGTTATAGTATTTTAAGTTATATATTCTTTTAGTATAGCATTATAAAAACTAGATATACATCTACGGAATACAACAATTTCCGGTAACGCCTGACTAGTATTAGTTGTCGGGTAAGAGATATCCTAATAATTCAGGCCGAATTTCGGTGTAATGGCATGCCAGAAACGGAATCTTGTGTGGGGACACTAGTGCGGTGTCGTCAACGCCTTATCATGCATGAACAATTAAACAAACAACAGTTTGCGGTAGCGCAGCTTTTGTTTATCGTTTAACTCGACGCACAGCTGAAACTCTTAATCCTAAACAAATATCGCGACCCGGCTCGTTTCCCCTATAAATTTTCTATCGTGCAGGGCCGTGGAAAAGCCGCTACTATTCACCCGGGATACAATGAGAAACGGTAAACGAACGATTAAATCGCGCAGTCGTAGGCAATAATATAAACAACTGATTAAACCGGCCTACGGTCACAAAAGGAGACATTACTTAAGGGCCGGTCTTTGGCGTAGCGAACCGATAATGGTAGGAAGTGATAGCATACGAGCTAAGAGAAAACTAGTACGTACGCTATGTGCGGACGCCCGTATCTAAGGTTTGATTATTGCTTGGTAGCGTGCTTTTCGTGTTCTACTACTGCGACCATTGTTCGCTTTATCAGTGAAACTTACCCAAAGTAATTTAAAGTAAGTTCATACTCGTATAATCTCCATTCTCTCTTTGCAACTCCTGTAAGCCAGGATCGGCTGTAGTCGAAACACAAACAAAGGCTCTATACTAGTAAAAGGTAAGCTGGGGTCCCTGGAAACTTTACTGCTAATTTGGGCTCCCAACAAGATAACAGGTATGGTGAATGTCGAACTAACTGTACAGGTGAATCTCGTCATCATCTTTCACTTCAAAATATATTTCACGCAAGTGTTGGTGGAACTTATTTAAAAAAAAAACATTTTCACCACTACTTAATTTGCAGAAGGTCATTCAGCTGCGACGGAAGGAAGAAGAACAGAAACGATTTGAATGCCAAGTCGACGAGACCTGAAGCACCAGTTATATGCGGGCGGAGAAGCAGAGAAAAGCAAGACATTAAAAACAAATATAAAGATTATAACTTCAATATAAATGGGCAAAGAAAGGGTGAAAGGGCAATTACAGCTTATCTAAGCATGTACTAACAAAACTGTTGTAATAAACTTGGGGCGGTCTGAAGAGGGACGCTGTAATGAGTTTTCTAGTTTCGTCTCGCTCGTTGAACGTAAACTGATTAGCCTATAAGAGTTCATGGCAGATCCTCAAGCTTTGTGGGGCGGCGCTCATAATTAGAAGGAGAGATGCGCAGCCACGCGGCTAGAACTGTAATCAGTAGTCCAAGTTACAAACAGGGCGAGGTTGTTTGTATGCCTCTCTTATTTTCAGCATTGAGATACTATGATTTTCGTACAACAATATGAAGGAGAACCCAGATAAATCATATTTTAGTAATCCTTTTTTATCTGCACTATAGTTGATTTAATAATTTTACATAAGATATGGTAGCGATTTGTATGTGCAATTTTTCATAAAAGAAAGAAAAAAGAAAGAAAGACATTTACTACCACAATTGGCACGCATAATCACAAGTAAACCAAACATGAAAATTACATAGACAAAACAGTTAAAAAATACAATGATTCATATAAATTGTATTCATTACAATAGTATTACGACATACATACATAATGCTCCCGCCTTGGTCCCAGGGGAGTAGTCAGAGACGTTATTTCGCCACTTTGATCCTGACAAACCTCATTAGCCTCCCTCGGAGTCATCAACCCTGTAGGACAATTAGTAAAAATATCCCCAAAATGTTGTTGATATTATCGTCTTCATACACGTTATGCGGGCTTTTCTTGTCAACTATTCTCCACTGAGTACGGTTTCAAAGTATCAATTTCAGCTCAATTTAGATGGGCATAAAACGTGTTCTAAATAAAATTCCTTCAGTGTAATCGAATTATAACCCTTCGAAAGTGTATAATTTAGACCAATCGTGTTTGTACAAACAGCGCTATCGCGGCGCGCACTCGCTAATTTGCGACGACTACTACTCGACGTCCATCCGACAAGTTCTGGAATCTGGACGCCATTAGGAGACCGTCGGCTAATGATTTATTTAGCACCATAACTTGGTGATAGTGAAGCTCTAGAGGTTTCCCAGCGGGACCAAAATGTAAAACGTTAAGTTACATAATTAATGAAGAGCGCAACCACGGTCATATATTGTACACAAACATTTTCATTTAGAGCATTTGTCAGATTTGAGAGTAATACAAAAGGCTATACACACGATCGTCATTAATCACTATTGAAGATAAATTTTATCATTTCTTTCATCGCTTTATTTATAAGGCCGTCATGAAGCCGTGTGGTTCCAGGATTAGCATAGGACCACTAAGGGTTACACCAGGGACGGGCATCAGCGTTCTCTCATGATTGCGATCACCAATCTCTTTGCTAAACATGGTTATTATGACAAATCCCCCAATGGACAGCCCACCAAAAGTGGCATTATGTTGGGGAAGCTTATGTTCAGCAGTGAACGTATTACGGCTAGTTATGATAATGATGATTATTTATTATGATTTAAATCATGCCCTGTGGTACATTCTGCATTGACCTTGCCGTTGCCCTTCGTATCATATCCTACGACCCCGTCATTATCTTGCAAGCGCTTTGGCATGACTAGCAAACCCGAACTTTTACTTAAAAGTTCGGTCTCACGAGGCGCAATGGAGTTATCCCGCCAAGTTGTAAGTTGTGTGAGGTAGATGACGACTTTGGGCGAGCTTTACGATATTGGCGCTTTGCGTGGTCGTCAAGACGAGAATTTTAAATTTGTCTACTTACTTCTTGACAGTAGAATGCCACTTTAAACGATGTTCTGTCAGCTTCTTCGAGCCATTAGTCTACAAGCTACATGCCTTCAGCAAGACGACCCTGACCAAGAAGATGGCGCAGATTCTAGCCTCAAACATTCTAGGTGATGTGATGATTGTCGTTTTAGGGTGGTCTAACAACGGTACATCAACTAAACCTAGACCGCCCGACTTATTGACAAAAGGTACCGCTTTAAAAGCACGTACAAACCGTATCAAACGGTCTCGGTACTTAGGAAAACAAACGCAGCACAGTGGCAATCATACTAGTGTGTGGACAGAAATCTGTCGGGAACTTTTGTTTTTGTTAGCGCTTCGTACATGTTAAATCAATTAGGGACAACAGCTAGACGTATATCCGGCTTTTATATTACGACAAACGAACGTAATATGAACGCTATTCAAGTACATTCTTTGTAATTTATAATTTGTTGTTCGAAAGATCGTCTGTGTGCTTGAAAGTCCCATGAGTGCTATTAACTAATATTATTATTAATATTAGGGCCTAAGGCATGTGTAGTCGTCAACGTCTTGGCCATCGAGCAGTGGCCAAAATATTTCCTCCCGCGCTACCCGCAACAAAGTATACTTTGTACCTTGGCAACAAAGTCGATATTTTCACGTTATCGGACGGGCGACTGTCCATCGAATGTCAGCGCCACTCTATACTAGCGCCCGTCGCCTGCGCTTGCCAGGACTCGCGCTCGCTAATGTTACTATAATATACCTTTTGACGAGACTGATTATTATTTTAAAAGAAAACAATGCTAAGTATTTATATAAATAAATTAAACATATTTTCCTGGAAAATATCACTTATAGTTTAGAAGCAGTAGCCCCGTTTCAACACATTTTCCATAATTATTTTCGGTTAGTGTTTATAAGTCCTGCAACATTTTCCAACGCTCAGAGTAAAGGTTACATAATCAATGCTTATTATAGTTCTTCCGGAATGTTGCATGGGCTTTTGTAACATTATTAGGCCCATTTCTTATTTCACGAGTACATTTTGGTTAAGGCCTGAACCTACAGTAGAAAGGGAGGAAGTAAAGGGGTATCACGGGATGGATGAAAGAGAAAAAGGCTGAGGTGGAGGGGGTTACTCGAATAGAGAGAACTCTCCTTTTACACATAGGCTATTTTATTGGGTTTCATAAAAAGGGGTAACCACGAGGGTAGCTATTAAGCCACAGAAAAGTAGGGAGGGACCGAAAAGTGACGATAATCGGGCTACATCTTCTTCATAATTATTCTACGCAAACAAAGTCGCGGGACATTACTAGTAAATATATATTTCAACAAAGAAGGAACGCGTTTGATAGCACGGCCTCTTGAAGATGAGAGAGGAGTCATTAAACGATCTAAGCTAAATGAAATATTGTCTTGAAACAAATGATATTTGAAATTTGGGGGATTCAAAATTGTGAGGAACGCTTTGATGTCTTTAAGACAAGGCCTTAGGTATTTGTTTTGTTACAGTCAAATGATTCCTCTGTACTATATGCAGACTCATAATGATGCCTGAACATACAGTAAGGAGCAAAAGAAAAGTAGCATAAAAGAAACTAAAATAATACAACACAATAAAATGTACCATGTACCTTACAGGACATACCAAAGAAACAATCCCTTACATGATAAACACAAGCTAATAGCAAACGAGGAAAAACACCGATAGTAGGATGCGTGTTGATAATCCTGGCAGACGTTTCAGGACATCCGGAGGATGGCGGCGCGACGGGTACCGATCCGGCAGTCCCGGGATAAGATCCCGATCCGGGTAGATTGTCGGCGCTGATTTCCCGGGACAATGGACGGTTGGATCTTCGCGTTTATCCCGTGCGACAAAGCTGACAGCTTTTGTACACAGGAATTGTTTCATGGTAACAAAATATATTTCAAGTAATTACGGGCAAGATAAATAAATTCAATTTGCAGTGGATAAAGGTAGCTAAAGCTCGAATTTCAAATTCAGATAAGCGGCTATAAGCCAGTAAATGGTGCACATTACTTATCTGGTTGCTGGAGATAAGAAATGGCAACTGACTGCCACAACACAACATTGTCAGTAAATATCAATGTGGTTTAAAGAACAGAAAAAAACATTGGCGCATTCTTACCACTCGAGACTTTTTCCGTACCTAATAGTTAACTTGACTTAGATTTATATCGCGTGATTCGTCGCCAGAAATTAGCTAAGGTATAGTAATGCTTCAGAAATAAAAGGTTTTGTCAGTACAAACAGTTACTTTTATCATCAGCCTGCAAGAGTCCACATAAGCCTCTCCCAACAGTTACTTAATTCGACAGGAAATTAAAGAGATAAAAGAAAAGCCGCTTGCAATTGTACACACTTAATATTAATTAAGGTAGACGACACATACATAAAATAATACACTGAATGACAGACTAACTGATCTATCAACATCATCATATCAGCCCTTAGACGTAAACTGCTAAACATAGGCCGTCCCCAATAAACACCCCCATACCCAGTCCTCCCTTTCTTCGCATTCAGCCGCTTCAGACCCTATAGAACTTAAAATTTTACAACTAAGGGGTTTCAATCACACGCGAAGTCGGAGCCATCAGCTACTCAAACATAGATAGTGAGGGAATCCAAATATTCGTTCAGTACAGGATTACGCGGCATGTAGCTTTTCACACAATCACACACAAAACAGGGATGAACGTCGTTACGCTCGCAGGCTTTGCGGCAAAAACGACGGCATCTTACGCGCCGAGCCTCACAACTCGCGTCGAGCCCTCTTTATATTCAGCTAAAGTCTACTTTTTTCGTACTCACAATAAATGATGCCTGGCCGAGAGAAAAACTGAAACAAACACCGGACTCCGCTTAATTCTGAGGGGGGTATATTATTAAATTGGGCTATAAAATTTGCCATCTATCCGAGCGGTGCGTACCTCAAATAAGTGGTTTCTGCAGCGCAACAATGTTTAATCTTTTTGGCTTTTTCCCGCCGGTTAATGTTTGTATTTTGTGTCTCCTTCTGTGGTTTTGGACGGGATAAGTGCACGCTCGTTGTTGCGATTTGCAAACAATGGCGTGTTGGCCGCCGTGTTGCTGTCCCCAGACATCTAAGGCGCCGAAGGCATGGCGTCAAATTAAATACAGATTGCACCCCGCCTTGATAGAAAATTACATCAATATTTCTTAACACAAATATGGTTTATTTACAGTGGGAGGGAAATTATTTTAATGTGGCATTTGAGGTAAACACATAGTTTAACTGTTAAATAAAATCATATCAAATTGTTTATTTAACGGCTGTCGTTAAAATTTAATGACTCTACAAATCCACTTCGCGCATGGCTCCCGCAGCGACGCCCTGCTAAAGACGCTCCTCCAAATAATGTAAATACAATTTATTGTCTTTCTACTTCAATAGTTACAATCTATAAACATACGTTCAGTGATTATTTGCAAGTAACTGTCACAAAGAAAACAACTGCTTATCAATCAACTCCACTGAAAATAAACGAAGTATCGATTTTTCATAACCTTACCAATTTATAACGACTTATTCAGAAGACTTCATAAAAAATATGTGATATTTGGGTATAAGCAGTATGTTAACATTTTGAATAATGTAATGAAAACCTTTTCGATCCGACACCTAACGGAAAGAAGTATTGACGCTTTACAATTTTATGGTACTCAAGTTAATGACTTCATATTACCGATTTTTGCCATATAGCGATCATATAATTCTAAAATAATCGATGATCTGACGATGTTTTATGCTACGAAGCTAAGCAATTGAAACTTAATTATCGATTTGATGATTAAAACGAACAACCGTTAACAAATTCCTATCATTTCGTAACGAAAACCTTGTAAGATGGCAAAAGATATTGATTCCCGTGTAGAAACAAACATCTACGTTTGGTCTTGGTACCGCATGCCGATGTTCCTACCGGTCCCCCCATTAATAATGGCACTTGGTCTTTTAAGGCGCGACACTCCGGTACGCATTGTTGTATTCCGTACGAATGTCTCCTATTGTGGTGTGAACAATAATTTTCAACTATATCGTGCTTTAAACCTGACGTCACTCAACACAGCATATAATAGTCCATTGCTAAATAGGCAAGGCATCTTTAAACATAATCACCAGTATAGGTAGGCGGGTTACTGATCGCAGGATATGAAGTGCATATGTACAGAAGCAGGGTACATGCGATGCATATGCTCATCACACGGATTTAAACTATCGTCTTATACGACATTTACCAGATAGACTAGGAATGCTGCTATTAAGTTCCGGCTAACATACGGCACATATAATGACACTTGTGTGGTGAAAACTACTCTGGCGTAAACAGCTTGTCTGATCAGTTGGGTATCTCAGGCACTTCAAAGTGTCCCCTGTTTCATAAACTTAGAATGTACTAGCGAAATTCTAAGTTAATACTTTATTCACACTCGGCTGACTTCGAATGTGTGAAAGCTACGCATCACTCATTTCTTTTGCTTAGTTGTGTATTCCACGTAAAGAAAAACTCCTAAGCAAGGTCCTAAAGAAACTCTTAAGGTAAGCCTGTGGCCCAATAGTGCGAACATATTAAGAGTCTGTTTTATTTGATTTATAACCAAGGATACTAACAAGTAAATTACAGACAATTTCGTCAATACAACCAAACACTAGTGACGCAGGGTGAAACACGAGGATAAAATAGCGGTGGTGGGGAACGAGGTATTAGGCTTTCTCCTGTAATCCCTTGCTGGATTACTGGCCTACCTATTCCCCGGCATTAATATCTGTTCATCTGACAACCTATTTGTAGGTACCTTTGACGCTCATCGCTTGTTAGTTTAGATTTATATCCATTTGAGTAAAGCTTCATTGTGCTTATTACTAAGATATAGTATTCATTTTCCATGGCAGATTGCAGAATACGTCTAAATAATTAACAGTACGCAATACTGGTTTAGTTTCATGTCGCTGACATTTGTACATATACTATCAAATAAAACATTCAATAATAAAGGAGAAAGAGTCTGCGATTCTAGATTCATCGTATTTTTTTTTGACTTCTACAATCATATATTTTCTCTTTAATATTTATACTCATTCTTTCCAGACATTTCTTTACCTACAATGTATTTTCTCTATGAAAATACATTCCATAAATACATTTAAATAAAATCATATATAGTATATGAAAAAAACATAAAAAAACAGAGCTTCTGTCAATCCTATTCAACAATATACTCGAACAGTAAATCTCGTTATTCTGCAAAGTGATGAATTTTTAACAAACCTAGCAACAGGCCGCTGAATGCTGCAAATTGATTCAATTCAATTAGACTCAAAAAGGCTTTCGAGCACAATTGGGACTTATTAGTGAGTTGATAATTGATTTTTCAAAGAAACAAACAACTGTAATATCATTTTTAGACGTAAAAAATACCGTATAAGAGAGAAAATACGAATACCTTACTGTTGACGCGGATTTCTTCGATAGCTCACATCATTAGTAGATAGATAATAACTACACCAAAACACACTATACATAAATCACAGGAAACCTAACCACTATAGGTTAGGAAGGGCTTACCAGATTAGCTGCAACTCCTTGCTCCAACGGTTTGTATACCTACAGTGCGCGATAGCGACGTGGATTTGGGAAGCAGGAAGGTCCCGCGAAGATGCGCAAAAACATCGAAAAGGTCCAAGGCGCAAGATCGGGGGAAATAGTTTGTACTATGGCCTCACGCACAAGATGTAATACTCGCGTCTTCACAAACAGCCGAGCAAATTGGCAAATGGAAAGGTACCGTGAGGTAAGGAAAGGTACCAATCAGCTGTTAGTCGACGCGATTTCAAATATAGCGTATTATGGCATGACCATAAAACTTTCCGTAAATTTTTTTTAAGTTTTATTCGAGTATCTCAGAAAAGACTCAGTTTTTCCTCAAAACTTAACAGACAGACAGGCGGATAAGAAACATTGGCTATAAAGGGAACCGGATATAGTTAACACTAATGTGTCGATACAATATTGACGTGTATAAATATACAGAGTGTACTCATGTTCAATAAAGGATTTTGACTTTGATGTAGGTTATCGTACTTGATATGTTATTACGGAAAGGATATACATTGGTGACGAAGTTTTCAAAAATTTACCGAATTCAAGATTCTATATGACCCAAAGGCTTAAATATCTAAAACGGCGCATGATCAGCGTCGCTCATTAATGAGATTTACGGACGGCACCAGACGTCCCGACGACGTCGTCGTGCGGCCCGATGCGTTATTTACGACGATCAGATCTGTGAGATAGAGCCATGCCGTGGCTGGTGCATTATGGAGAAAAACTATCTACAGCGCTATATAAAAGCTACACCAGGTACACGAAGAACTAAGGTTTCCCATTAGTGACTGGAATATGTCATGTAATCATAATGAGTAGAAAATGACTTTGCAGTTCGATATTATTTGAAATGCATACGGAGTAGGGCCCCTGAAGAACGGTTTGTTATACTGGACGGGTAAGGCGCTGATCGACCTCGATGAAGCGCGAAATAGGAAAGGTCTACGTCTAATACAAGTACTGTAATTAGCATCTATACATATTATAATGAAACAGTAGAAAAACAAAAGAAAAGCGAATCTGTCCATTAAAGTTAAAAAAAAACACTCCCCGGACATTACTTAAGACCAGTAGAGTTCCAAAAATATAATTAAAAAATGACGTGTCTGTCTCTATGTATGTATGTGTGTATGTACGGGCTAATCTTGGAAACTACTGAACAGAATTTGACAGCGTTTTCACTGTTTAATAGCTTTGAGTTCGGGACACATACCGGTATAAGTCATATCTCAATAAAATGTCAGGAGGCTGATCTACAAGATCACCTCTCATTTCATATCATTTGTATGACAGTATAGTTCAACATTACTGGTCATTGCAAAAACTTGAAAGAGTGAGAGAAATGTTTTAAACCTCATTTATAGTTTTATTTATTTATTTTAGCTGTTCTATTTCAGGGTATTTCCATAAGCTCAATACAAAAAGTTCGTTATTCGATAATAAGTGGCCCTGTATTAGATCGGTCATCGTCGACAATTTCAATATCGAAGTTGTTCAGGAGTTGGTCTACCTAGGACAGACAATACAGTTGGGTAGGATTAATTTCGATAGGGAAGCTGACAGAAGAATCCAGTTAGGCTGTAATCTAATCTAATCTAATCTAATCATAATGTTTAAAGACAAAAGTCGTTATTCAATGCGTCCTGTCTGTCATGATAACGACGTGGAGACGTGGACATAGACGGTGGGCCTGATCCACAAGTTTCAAGTCCCTCAGCGAGCTATAGGGTTATGCTCGGGGTCTCTATGAGGGATATGATTCGTAATGAGGAGATCCAAGAGAGAGGAAAGATGAGGGCGAGGCTAGCGGGAATGGGAGGTGGTAGGACAGAGGAAGGGGGGCAGTGGAAAATCAAGGGCGGAGGAAGGGGAGGGTTTGGGTAGGGGGAGGGGGAAGGGGGAGTAGGATGGATGAAGGGGGGCTGGAAGGGAGAAAGAAAATGGCGAACGAAGGGTTGGGGTAGGAAAGGGTGGTTAAGAGGGTTTCAATGTGGTGGGAAGTGCATGACAGGAAAGAAAATGGGAGAGGGGAAAGAGAATTATCACCTGCGAAATTATTATTTTTTTAATAAAATAAATACACCTAACTTCTTGCACAATATTAAAACATAAAAAATATATATAATTTGATGATAATCTTTTAATTCATGATAAACATAAGGTAAATTTCAACTTTATTAAAATAGAAACATTAATTCTGTAGTCCAACGGACGGAACCGCCGTCGGCAGGCTAATTTTATTTATATGAATATTTTCAGATTAATAGATTTCTTTAAGGATTTAGTAATATATAATAATGTGTAATGTTAAGTTGTCCACGCGGACGAAGTCGCGGGCAACAGCTAGTTATGAATATATTTGATACGGTAAAGCAATACAGAATTTTGTCTCAAAGCAAAAATTGCCGAGCCCACCTGGTAGATGATTGCCTAGTAGAAATCATTTAAAACGATAAGATCGCCTAGATCAACCCTCGTAATTCTAAATTGTAAGTCTTTATTTCTTTTATTTGTGCAATAAAGAATATTGTAAATACAAATATAGACTTTTATTTATCAATCACATCGATTCGGATGGTACAAACTGCGAAGCGCATAGCGTTGTGAAGTATGTAATAGTATTGGACTGAAATTAAAATTATTTTACATCTCTCATATTCGGTAAGTAGGTCCTTATTACCCCGAAATGGGGCTTGTAGGTGACCAATTAGCGCTCTAGGGTAATAATGTAGCTAGAAAAGCCCTAGGGCGGTAAGAAATTAAAGAAAAGAAAACACTTCAAAAAGTTCGCGTACATCTAACCATCATACTGGCAATAGACATCATGCATTCAGCCCAATGACAAAAGAGGTCGCTTCGCTATTCAGCCTTGTCTTCGTATGAGTATAATAGTCATCAATTTTAAATATCAAACGGCGAAGCTCAATTTCGTTCTTGAAAAAAATAATTTAAAAAAAAATATGAAAAAAGGCGGGAATAGAAATCTTTTACTTTAAATAGTTAATAAAATGTTTTATTCTTGTAATGCCGGTTTCTTTTCTACTTACCTCACAATCGAGATGTAAAGCAGAGTAGTTAGCTCGGGTGTAAGCATCAATTGCACCCTCGAACTATAGGCGCCCTCGCTGCGCTCGTGCGCCTAAATATCTCGGGCTGCAATTGATGCCTTACAGCCCTTGGCTACTAATCTACTATTACACACCTGGCATGAGTCACTATTTCGAATACATTTTAGTGATAATAATGATAAAAAAATCTTTATTTACAGCTTAGTCGCTTCAGCTTTATTGGTGACAACATAGTTAACAGAAAAATCGACATGACTAATGCCTTATAAATTTCTTCTGTTAATTCCAATCTTAACTTATCAATAAAGTGCCTTGGCAGCATCCGATAGTGGAAAACCCAAGGCACTGTTACCTACTAATATTATAAATGCGAAAGTTTGGATATTTGAATGTTTGTTACCAATCACGCTTCAACCACTGGACGGGTCGTGATGAAACTTGGCACACATATAGGTCAGGTCCTGGAATAGGACATAGGATAAATTTTATCCGGAAAAAACATCCCATTCCTACGGGAAATACATAATAATGTGTGATGTTAAGTTGTCCACGCGGACGAAGTCGAGGGCAACAGCTTGTAATAAATATTTCATACGACCCCAAACTAGGATTTGCTTCTGTACTACGGGAATTAGACAAGGATAGGACAATTCACAAATATCACATCCAGACCAGGACCAACTTGTACAAAATATACAAAGTTGTCTGTCCCCAGTAATCATAGAACCCACGATCTCTGGCACTCGAGTCTAACAACCAAGATACTAGACCAACGAGGTAGTCTCGATGTTCCGAAAACCACAATAAACAATATATAATGCACATAAACTAACTCTGAATAATCTTCGCATGAGATTTGGAATCTCAGCGAGTCCGAACGGACCCAACTATATCGGGACGGAGTTCGTGCAAGCCGAGTATACTGCGGGCGTATCAGTTCCCCGGTAATCCGATAATAATGAGTAGAAAATAGTACGGGCATGCCCCAGTTGCAAGTTCCCGGTTCCCCGAACGATGGAGGCACGAGAGGTTTTATCATAGGGCACACTTCGGCCCCGTCACGCGCTGTCCGCCCGAGTATATACCGAACACTCGATAATTCTCCAAGGATGTTGAAAATATTCACAACAAGCAATTACCTAAGAAAGTATTCCGTATTTACGATTCGACGATGACTCATTTAAGAAATCTTGGTTCAACTGCTATTTGACGACAGCCCACACACAATACAAAAAGATAAAACCACAATAAATACGAGAAAGGAAACTGCTTCCTTTTATATATTTTATGTACACGTTTGAAACTTGCATAAAATTCAGCCTACATTAAGTTGATAGGTATTAAAAATATTGCAATTAAAACTATAGTGACTGATTTATTTACTTTTATGCGACATAAAAATGTTCTTGGAAATTCTGTGAAGTCTTCGTCAAGTAATCGGGTTACTTTATGGCGCGCAATTAACAAACAATTCTCTTTAGCAACTCCGGTTAAAGTTCTTATTACGAAACAATAATCCAAGCTCGATGTAAAATTACAGACATTGAACTCGTGGAATATAAATTTTCAACTTACGACTGACTAAAATGATAGGGTATAAAATATTTGCTATTTTAAATCTATATCCTGTGCCTTTATTTGTTTAGTGGCAATATCTGTTCAGTAATAATTCTGGGATTCGTTTGAATATACACTTTATAAATATGAGTGCTATAATAAAGTCCGCTTTACTCATTCAATTTCATATGAAATGAAGCGTGGTGTGTTCGATATGAAATTTGTTATCGGATCACGTTCGAGTTTTTAAATTCTAAAGAAAATTTCGAATATAAAAATGGTGAGAGCGGTGTGCAGCACAAGAGTTGGGTTCCGACTTCTAACCGCGCACGTCGACACGCTGTCATCTACCCGCCGATTTACCGGGAATTGACAACCCCCACCGTCGCGTCGTCGCCTGCCTCGACAGAGAACCGAGAGAAAACTTTATATGTGTTATTCGCAAGACCAAAGCGCGGAGACTCATCTTCACATTTTGTTTCATTGTCCAAAGTTATTTTATTGATGTACAAACAGAAAAGTTGAGTAGTAAAAGAGCCGTGTGTATCCCGGCTTAGAATATGGCCACCCCTAATCTTCCCGTGGGTGTCGAGGCAACTAAGGGATTACACCAGGGACGGATAGCAGCGTTCTCCTGTGTATAACAGCCCACAAAAAGTGGCATTCTATTGGGGAAGCTTATGTTCAGCAGTGGACGTATTTCGTCTGAAGATGAAACAGAAAAGTTGAGTAATAAGAGTTATAAGACTTAAAGCTATAAATATTTCACGATAATTTTCAGATTATTATGAAGATTAATATTCAATTAGCGGGGGACTTAAAGACTGAAGGTTTTAATTAAGGATAAAAGGTTTGATGCTTGATGTCCCAAAGTTTAATTAAAATATCTTCCTTTTAAGCCCGGGGCTACCAACTTGAAGTGATTCTCGTCGATTTCATGGAGCCCATCAGCTTTTTATCACGTAACGGAAATGAGCGTACCCTTCGTTGGTCGTAGGACTAATCGATTCCCTATATTTAGCCTTCCGTCAGAAAACAAACCCGGCCCGTTCCGGAGCATCTTTTGTTCCATTGTGGCCCGCCCTTTGTTCTACGGTCGCGGATAAATTATTTTCTACGATCCTTCTTAGCTTCTATCTCGTTCCATTTCTTCCGTATTAGTTCCAGCCGATGCGCAACAATTACGACCTTTATGACGCGAAAATCATTCGTCTGTCCTACAATTTTACGCCTCAGTATTCCATCTCGGAGTTAAATTAGAATCTCAAAATACCGCAACGAATATTAAGACTTTGGCCCTTCTTACAGTTAGTTATATGATAAACTGTTATAAATATTGGTCAATAAATTTCGCGTTTTCAATATTCCCTGAATGATAAACTCAGACTCATTTTGAAGAAACTTTATTGCATTTTTAAATTCCCAACGTAACTCTTTATGTGTCGTTTATTCTGAGGTCAAACATCAAAGGGAGAGTTTCATTAACGCGTGTCGTAAAAACTGCATAAATATGAGTGATTAAGGTAGACATCGTAGCAGGGGGCACCGAGGGTACTGTCAGGAGAAATTACTTTTTATGACGATATGCAAACAAAGTAGCTCATGCGTCATTGGACGCACTCGATTAATGCAGCGTTAATTTGGTTTAATTGCATTTTTAACTACATAAGGGTATATATATTATGCTGTTTGCTTTTAACCTCACATTTATTGCGAGCGGAGTCAAATATAACGGTTTCTTCAGTACGTGCAGTTATTACGGATTAATTCTAGTTAAACTACTTCAACAATGTAATTTGGATGAGTGTTACTTTCTTATTTAATTTTATGAAACAACATAGTGGTATTACTAAAATCTTATTCTTATGGACCGACGACCTGAAGAAGGTGACCGGAAGCGGCCAGAATGCGGAGGACCGGATATGGTGGCCTTCATTGGGGAAGGCCTATGATACGTCCAGCAGTGGACGTCTAAGAGCTGTATATGATAAAACGTGATATGATGAAAATCCGAATAAATATATCAAATTAGCTATCCACGAATATTTGTACGTGGAACACGCATTAAAATCATAAGTTACAGAACTCTATTAGCTAGCTCTTTCTTAATATTTTGCCTAATATGATATTGGACGACGAAGCAACTGTAATATGTAATGTGATGTGAAATCTATACTTATACTTAAATACGGCTTTGAAGCAATTGCAATATTACGAGCGAGTGGTTCACCTGCAGGATTAATACAAGCGGTATTGAAGCAAATTGATTATATCCATCTTGATATCAGCCCTTAGACGTCCACTGCTGGACCCTGTGTCCAATGAACGCCACTACACCCGGTCCTCCGCATCTAGCCGCTTCCGGCCACCTTCTTCAGGTCGTTGGTCCACCTGGCGGCGGGGTGTCATACCCTGCGCGTGCCGATCCGCGGTCTCCACTCCAGAACTCGTCTGCCCCAATGGTCGTCGGTTCTGCGACAGATGTGACCCGCCCACTGCCACTTCAGCTTACTAATTCTTTCGGCTATGTCAATTACCCTCGTTCGTCGTATATCCATCTTGCTAAGGTCAAATGAAATTTTATATCACGAAACACAAAACAGAGTCGATAGAAATTGAAACTATTATAGACATTTACACCGCAAATCATGGGTTTTGTCGTGACATATAAGCATAGAATACTTAATAATACGATATAAGTATGCGACATAACGTCGCTGAACATATGTTAAAATTGTCAATTAACATGCAGGTCAAGTTAATTTATATAATTTTTTATTTAAAATTCACGATTTAGTTTTGACTCAAAGCAATACTTAACTGTACATATTTCTACATTGTGTATCTTAACGTTTCTGAGCAAGACGCCTCTAGCAGACGTTCAGACGGATGGACAGAGTTGGCTTAGTAATAGACCTCCGTTTGTTTGGATCCTTCGGGCAGAGAATACTAAATTACTACGTAAAGAAGCGACACTCTCCTCGCCCCGCCATTTTATCGTAGCCCGCAAAAATCCCTTCAGTTAGAAAGAGAAGCACTTAGGCTCAATGTACACCACCGCGGAATGGAATGGTAGCGACTTTTTGCAACGAAATTGTACATAGCATAATGAACTTTATGCCAATTTAATAACGAGATGTTGTTGACGCGAGAATGCGCGCGACCTATGCGCGAGGATTCCTCGGAAGACGCATGACCTTTTTTGGCTCGTATTTAGTTAGTATGTTATACAATTGACACAAAATTCATTACGCTATGTATTCCATTCCATTCCGCAGCGGTGTAAATTGAGCCTTATGTTGCTGACGAATAACTGCTGTTATTTATGCGCGCACAAAAAAGTGTACGGACAGGCTGGTGTGCGTGTACCAGTAGTAGATAATTAAATCTGTTCGTTTGTATGAAGTGTCGGGGGTGTGCTTCGACTACGGAACCCTAATCATGCAAGCGCTAGTAAATGCCAGTAAGTGATATGTCAGAAACACAGAGGCTGCCTAAACCAGGTAATTAGTTCGATAGTAGGCGCCGGGCGCGACACGATCTATCGCTGCCACTTTGTCCAGATAGCATCCCTTGTCTCAAGCCGCCGGCCGCTGGTGATTGATATAACCAACCTGCCAACCACTTACAGCTACACACTATGAGGAAATTAAGACACTTACTCCACTAATGGGGGAATTTCATTCATTAAACCCGAAGTTAAAAGCATTGCATTGATTGTTTTATCTAAATAGCGACGTCTGTAAACTTCGTTACAAGAAGGGCTGCGCGGACCATTGTGTATTTTATCACGTATGCGCTAATAAATACATTCAATTAATTTTTTTATTACCGCTGAGAACAAAAAAAGGTAGTTTCTTAAGTAACTGAAATGGCAAGTTACGGAAAATAATTATAAAGACCCTAAGAGCGACCTCATAAGCTTAAACTGTATATTGGGGGATTTGCGATTATCACCACGCTTGGCATGCGTATTCGTGATCGCAGTAATGATCTTAATATACATAGGGGAACGCTGCTGCCCGTCCTTGGTGCAATCCCATAGTCGCCTTGATAACACCCACGGGAAGATTTAGGGGCCCTATTCTAAATCAGGAACCACACTGCACTCTCTGCAGGGTAAACGTCACAAATATCGCTAGAGATAGTAGATCTATAGGTGTGTTGAATGACTGAAGACACAATTTGAGCATTTGATGGTAATAGGGTACGAAAGTACGACTTTGTAGGGTAAACGTCACGGTAACCGTCACTTGAAATAATTAAGCGGCACCTCGATGTCGCCGGCACCTCGGAGCCGCGACAATGATCGTTGAGTTGGAGTGCCCTACAGCGAGACCGGCTTTGGTATAAGGATTCCATGTTTGGTACAAGCTTTAAGACTATAGTACCAATGTACTAACTAAATAAGTCACAATGAATGTTTTTTAGTATTAACAAAACTTTACCTGTCTTCCACATATTTCATCATATAACACCCTTATTGCTCCGTAAAATATCGGACATACCTGAAACAAAAGATAATTATGATTTTTAATTTCCAAACAACGAATGAATGAATGTACTTTATTGCATACCATTTTCAGGGAATACATAGTACACAAATATAAAGTAAATGTACAAGCGGCGGCCTTTAAACGATTTCTTCCAGGCAACCTTATAGTTAGAGAAAAACGTAAGAGAGAAACGATGCGGGTGCAAAAGATTTATTTTGATATTTTATAATACTTATGCTAGTGCTATACACATACATGCAATGCAATTTGAGTATTATAATATTATAACAGGAAGCTCTAAAGTAGGCTTACATACCATACTACTCAATATGTTACATATTTTAATATTTCAAACTAGTAATGAAATGATTATTTAAGACACTTAACTATTTTACTAGTTGATAAATATACCTGACTTTGACTTTTTCAGACTATTTTTTTATCAAATCGCGTAAGTAAATATATAATACTCGCGAACAATCCGCAATATACTTACTATCAATATGTCTCCCGCCATCTGTAACTTAAACCAAATCCCAACTGTTGCGCCCGCCAGGTGAGAACGACTCCCATTTGTAAGGAAAAACAAATTGCCACGCTCATTACAACATTCGGAAAAGCTCACCGCGATTTCACACTCCATTCAATTTTTATGGCGTTATAAAACCCTTGGCAAAATTCAGACATTATCCATTAACATAATTTTCTTTGTTGTACCTAAACTTTAACAAAAATAATGGTACAACCAAATGCTGAAATTCAACGCATTATGAAGCCTAGTACTTATAACAACTAGTAACAATAACATCATATCAAAAGTGAAGAAAATTAATTTTAAAATTAGATCTGGAATAAACTATTGTATACCAGACGACAATGAGTATTTATGCAAAATACGAACAATAGTACACTCAATATCAGTAATATTAAATTCATAATGAGCTAAGATCAGAAATAAATCGATGTCGATAGCTTTTAAGATGTTTAGAAAAATCAAATAACAAAGTACAATAATCAAATCTTAATATATATCTTTTTCAAAATGAGTTTAAAAATAAACAAATTTGAATTTAGCACAAACGTAAGCGGTATGAGTGCGGAGGACGAAGGATCGGGTATGGTTGGGGAAGGCCTATGTCCAGCAGTGGCCAAGGGCTAATAAGACGACAGCTGGCATTCACACAACAGCTGCTTTTATCTAAGGGAAAGTAAGAATTTCCACAGTAATTTTAAAACCGCCGCACCCCGACCCGTTACAGAAAATATTATGAATTGTTTTAAACGTCTCCACACCCAGTGACTTGTAAAACTGTAATCTTCTTGGACAAATTCCGCTCGACCGCCACCGATTAAAGCTCGGAAGACAATCAGGGTCGTATTTAGACCGTTAAAATTCACAGAGGCGGAGTATTAGATATGTCGGAGTACCGACGGGAAGCCGGTCCGCAGTCATTTCACACTCGGTCGGGTTTCAATTTGCCGCGGCCGCCGCGTCTGTTTATCGACGGACCACGGACTCCTTGATGGTCGTGAAACCAAAAAAATAATTTCCGTGAGCATTGAGGAAAGTCTGTTATGAATGTTTAAGTTAACCGTACACGGGCGTTGAAAGATATTCAGTTGTTAATGCTGAGAAAAGCTGACATAAAATGTTTGATTCCTTACAATCCGTACTGCCTTGATTAAATATACTAAATATTCCTACGTAAAGAAGCGGCAATCACCTTCGTCGCCAGTTTAACGTCGCCCGCAAAATAAAGCACGTCGCGTAGTATTAAAGAGAAGCACTTACGTTGTCTCTCTCGCGATAGTTTATGTGCGCACACAACCGTGTACGAAAAGGTTTGTACGCATGTAATAGTATACGTGATTAAATCTGTTCGATGTAGGGAGTATCGGGGGTGTGCCATTGCTAACCATTAAAAGCATAAGCCTATGTCTAGAGAAATACCTAGGTGAAAAAGGGTTAAACTAGTCTACGTCATAATAACAGTCGAAACAAGAGATGGAAGCCTATAGAAGAATATCACAGAAAATACTAAAATGGTGAACACCATACCCGTTACCCGCTGTACAGCTATAAGTACTCGCCTTATTCAAACAACCAATTATCCCCCGCCACTCACAAGCACTCGTTATTCTATAATTATTACGAGTCAGACTTTGGCAAATTGCAGTCGTAAAAAATAAAATTTCGACAGCGGCATGTAAACAAAAATAAGTGAGAATCGCCCGGGGAGGGCGTAACGGGCTGAATAATATTTGACAAGCAGTAAATATTAAATTGGACCCAAGGATCAGGATGCAGTAAAAACCCAATGAGATGCCAAGTCATAATAACTGAATGGGGCCAACAAATAACTGCGACTCATCGCAACTCTGTTAAACGTACAAGGTTAGGACGTGTTATCTCACTGTTTTAACAATAGAATATTTATCATCGCATTTTGTATGCCACGACAAAAAACTAGATACTGCATAGATACCGCGCCTCGTTACAGGTCTATGAACTGACAATTTAAATTAAATTCGCCGGCGGCGTTGTTTCAATTTGTTTTAAAACAAAACCAAACACACATTCAATAAAACAAATCAAACGTGCGCACGAAAACATCGGACATACAAATATTGTTTCTCGAGCAAACGCAGAGAGAATTATCATGATGATAAACAAGAAACACGGCCGCCGGGACAAGGGAGCCAATCACCATACATCACCGGGAAACATCCAAATAAAAACTGGTGAAACAAAAAGGTATATCAGTCTTGTGTCATGAGCAGTACTAAAGGAAAACAAATTGTAGCAAGGGAGAGATTGTATCATGCTAAGCGCCTTCAAAGACGTGAAAACTAATTAAGATCGGACGCTTTTCTAAGGCGATAACTAGCCACAGACAGACGGCCGGACGTATTTGTGTATTAGCAATCAAAACAATTAACTTTTTGCTGTGTTCACCTCTATCTAAACAAAACTGATAAGTTCAATTTTTATGCGGGCAATGAACTTTATAGGATCATTGAGTTTCCTGCCCGTGCGTATTTTATTGTTCTCGCACTATCAAATTAACAGCCTATTTGAAATTTATATTTCAAAAGTTTTACTTATGTGATAAAGTGGAAAAACTTTTAAAGTGATTAAAACTGTAACAGAACCATTATATAAATTCGAAATGGACTCTGATAATAAAGTAAACAAAATACAAAAATAGTAATTTTGTGACTTGAAACTTTTAGTACCAACTTGAAACGTCTACACATTAAACAAGTCGTAACTTAACATCAACAATAGTAACTCCTTATGTAGTATTGTTTACATATTATTATGACAATTTACACACTGTCTTAACTCTAACACAGCGCATACGATTTTATTACATTACGATTACTATTACAGCCTTACATCAGCCTATTACACCCCAGATATCGAGGCCTCCGCCTTGATATCTGGGGTTAGCGGATGTTCCATCACCAGCATGCAGACTCAGTGCGGCGTGTTGTACTTCAGTATATATACTTTAGAATTTATTCATCGGCGTGTAAGTTTTTATGTGCTTAATTTACAAAATCACTTACTGATCGCCTGAAATAAAAATTCATTGGGAAAAAATAGCAGATTCATACAATGACTACATATTTGTAATTAATATCAATCTTATTCCAAAGTGCTAAATCAGAATTACTAGAAAATACATTAGTGAACTGTGAATTACAGATACAAAAAGCAATTATAGAATCTCACAAAAAAAATCGTGAGCTAACTAAACGCTGTGCAGCGATTGAAGCGCGAAATAAATAAAACGAAAGCGGCGCACAACGCAAACGAGAAAAAGGATAATAAAAATTGTGGCGTTAATTTTCCAACGAGATTTCCCGGGTGCGAGCGAAGGCGCGTGCACTGGACACGTGAATTAAAAACGTTAACAATGCCATCGCGACTCGCTCCTTAATGAACCCGCGCCCGGGGCGGCGCCGCCTGCAGCGGCTTTCCTTGGAAATCGTAGCAAATAACACACGGTCCCCAACCGGAAAATTTTTACTTAGAAATATTATTATATTTGTTAGGCTCGCAACACGCGCCAATTTGGTCATTCGACGAAAGACGAGCTCTGCTTAAGTGATTTACTTGATCATTTATTCACTATCATTAGAATTTAGCATTTATTGATTACTACATCATTATCATATCAGCCCTAAAACATCCACTGCCGGACATAGTCCTTCGCCAATGTACGCCACCATACCCGGTCCGCCGCCCTCCGCATACAGTTTCCGGCCAAGTTCTTCAGGTCGTCGGTCCTTCTGGCGGCGAAGCGTCCATCCCTACTCTCTCTGGTCTTATTACTCCTACTCGGGTCTAATTATGATTTGTCAACCTATATAAATTATAAATCTGTAGATATCATCAACTACAAGTTTATTATTTTTGTAGGTCGTAGTTAGATAAGTTTAACCTAATTACTATTGAATTTCTTAAAACTTTTTGCAGTCTGATTTCCATGCGAAAAGGCGAGATATATGTAGTGTTCCAGATATGGTCGGCTACACGTGTTCTGTTAATAGCAGAAAAAGTTGAGACAATATGCTTTTGAATGCAATTCGCATGGGAAAAATTCAGACAGTGAATTAGAATTCAACAATAAGCTCTCAGCTATTTAGTACTACAGTCCCAGCCAGAGCCATCGACGTGACGACTACAAGGCGTTTATAAACAAAGTTGCTCGCGTTCCATTTAGCGCGTCATTGGTGGGAACTGTCACTTGGCTAGACAATTTGTCCCCGGAATATTCAGCATTATGGCCGGATAATTATCTCTAGTAAATAACGAGCATAGCCCCCATACCATAAAAGAGCAAAATTTCCGCTGCGAGAGGGGAAAAAGCGTTATTGAAAAAGAGGCGAGGCTGATATATAAATAAAATACGGGTTGAGCTATCGGCTTGTTATCGCATGCCTCGATCGGGGCTATTACTGCAAAGTGTCGGTTATTCGACCGACCGTGGGCACAGTTTGCTTTGCACCACGCCGCCGCGCCGCTAGCTCGTTATAATAATGTGAACTTCGGGAATTGCGACGTCTTACGAGAGGTTCTGCGACATTTAGAACGCTTCTGGGGCACGTCGGCTAAAACTGATATACACTTTTGTAGTAACATTCTAAACGATAGTAATACACTAGATAAGGAACAATATCAAATAATTGTCAAACTTCTTCGTGATCTGTTTGTTAACTTACTCGTAGCTGTTGAACATTAAATGAGTCAATGTCAATGAAACGATTTTTAGTTCGAGAAGTGAAAAAAGCGACTGCATGGATTTCCTAAGGCAACGTCGGAAAGAATTTCTTTTACATACATAATAATTGCGAGTTGTCTCGAGGCGTCACGATCCTGATGCATAATGACAAAGTGCACAGAGACGTGAAAATTGCTCTACGCGCTGCTGCAGCGTACACCACAGTAGGGATTGTATAGAGTACAGCTCCGTATCCGAACCCGAAACTGCCTGATAAATGCCATTCTTAGTACCTTTTAAAATGAAACCGCAATAAATATAGTCTAGAGTTATTACTACTACTTAGGTACATATTTACTGTGACTAAGGATGAGAGTTAGATAACCTAATCCAATCCCAAGTATACATCATACAGTTCACGATGGCACGCCCGCTACTTTTCATGAGGGGTGAGTGCAAAACGCGGGGAGTTAGTCCGAATATCCGAACGTCAGTACGCATGCACACTTTGACGATTAGTGCATAAATAACGCATACAATGAAATGCAAGCGATTCAAAAAAAGAGAAGGGCATGCCGGCGACGTGGCTTAGAAAGCTGATATACTTACGTATAGAAAACAGTTCTGAAAATAATTTTTAAAATGCTTACAGCTTGCTTGTCAAAGTTTTACTAAAAAATACTAAACGATAACAAATAGGATAAATAGCTAAACGATAAATTGTTTGTGATATGTCAATCATATAGAGTCGCATGAGAGTGAAATAGAAACATGTTAAGCATACACAAATTAATTATATAATAAAAAAAGTGAATTCTATTCCGTAAAATTTAAGGTTACCAAATCGTAGAAGAATAAAACCATTCTGGAAATAATGTACTTCTATGTAAATACGAAACAAACAAAAAAAACAGATATGCAAATACGTCAGTAAATGCCTCTTGTAAATACATTGGAATCACCCAGGTAATTGTGTTAATCCTCTTTAATACATATTCTTGGGATGCAACCTAAATACTATAAACTATTATTTAAGCAAGTACAGCCGTGACAAAAGAAAATGAACTGAATTCAACAACAATATTATGTGTAGGTACCTACATATAATAAATAGGCATCACAGATTTACTTAAGGGGAATAAAAGTAATGGTATATCCACAAGTATCTCATCTAAATATCCAAGAACCGGTTGTGACGTCCACTGGGACAGTAATAGTATGCGCGTTGCATCGCCGACGCCATTGGAGGCAACACGACTAATTTGCGATGTGCTAATCAGACAAGCATTACAAGAATATCAAGTGATCTCTCGTCTCTCTAAAGCTTGTCATATTATTCTAGTTCAGATATTACTTTACGCTATTAACAGATCTTACTGATGTTTGTATCTTCTCTAGAGCTAGTCTCTGGTTTACAACTCCGGGCTGTGTACCGATTTGGGAAACTTCTCAGGGACCAATTGAGATTGTCTTATATACTCAATAGAAATGGTGTGAGAACCACTTTACACCCTAGGGTGTAAGTAATTCAAACGAAAATAACGAGATAAGACGCCGTAAGGAATCCATTTTCATTCCAAAACAGCGTAATTCTTAGACATGATTTAATTTAGCTTACAACGAACTCCCCACCCACTGGGCCTAATCGTGAAAGTATAAAATTTTCACACAAAAGCTGCAATGCAAATCGACAAATAAAATTTGTAAGGTGTCAAGACGGTTAAATCAGGGAAACGAACGAAGAGAGACGTTCTTCGGAAATAACTTTGAATGTGGCCCTTTATAAAGTAAATGCGGGCCTACCATAGGTATACAAAAAGGTTACGGCTGTGTATATAATGGTTGATTAATTTACCAATTACGGCCGGTGTATTTTGGGACTGTAAACATTGATTTTAATTACCGACAAATTTTGGTTACGGAGCCCAAATTAGCCACCTTTCCCTTCAAACACAATATTACATTTTATGTGATTATTATCAATATTAAAATGACCGCAATCTGTCAATCTAATCAAAGCATTTGAATAATTCGACATCAAAATATATACGTACATTTATATAGAAATACGGACAAGAATTAAATGTTGATTTTTGAAATGTAACTCTGACATTCGTTGTAAGTCCAGATTCACGTTTTGAAATGCAAACGATTTGGGTGAAACACGCGGGAAACACAAAGAGACTCCCACATGTAGATGGAGTGTCAGATTATGTAGTTGTAAAAGAAAATATTTGTTCGTAATTCGATGAAACGATAAGCCATGCTATTACTATTTAATAGGGTATGAAAAATAATGTTCGTACACAAATTGGTCAGTCGTGAAATAACGAGAGGTACTGAGAATAGTCTAATTGCATTTTTATTATACTCTACCCTATCAATTATATACGACAAATTATCATTTAACAGTAAATTAGTCCTTAAAGTCATTAAGAATTCAGCAGCAGCTGCTCTGAAAGTAATTAAATTTTTGCATACCTAGAAATTTTCTATCTTATAGCTATCTACAGTATATCTACGACAAGATTAGAAGATGGAAAAAGATAAGCATCTTTAATTGAATAACAAGTAAAATCATAATAACTCATAAACTGCAATTTATAGAAGATTTCACTGACATGTATGTACATATATGTATGGTATATAACCATTACCGTCAAAATTTAATGATGTAAACGTAACAGTGGTTTAAACATATTTAACGGCATCTCTCTACGTTAACGGATATCCAGAATAAGAGGTACAGCTCGCTAATAGCTAGGTCATAGTTCGTTCCTTGTTGCCTCCCTGTATATGCATTTTGAATAGGAAAACGAGAAGAGGTGCAATTTAGCTGTCACTTTTACACATACAGTATGGTGTAGTTAGTGAGTGATCCTTCCTGTCTGCCATTCGTATTGCCCCTATTCAACTAATAACTGATCGGAAATGTTAACGCTACTTCATCATAGCTTCATCACTATTATATTACAGGTGTAATTTATTTAAACGACACACAAACGTTGTAAAGCTATTTAAATGGAAAAGAAACGTAAATTACATATTCCTTATTTAATTGAAAACTCAAGACTTTGAAATACCCTCATTTCAAAGGAATTATTAAAAAATTAACAAAAGGACACGGTTGACAGACGGTGCTATGGAAACTACCAACCGTAACCATAATTATGGAGTTAAATTGGTTGAAGTTACTTGAAAAGAACTCAAAAGCAACGAAATTCTGGACCTGAATGACCAATTCTTGTTGAAAACCATTCTTAACGTACATTAATAAGACCAACTGATGTATCGCTCTTGAAAATGATTACGGAATTGACAGACAAATTTAGTCTACCATAAAATCAAGGTGTTATAAATGCTATAATTAAAACAATCATGTATTATGAAATTATCTTGCATTAAAATTCCGAACGGTTATAACTTCTGTGCATTCGACAGATACATTAACTTCCATATAGAGCTTCGTTGTTGGCTCAGCAATCGAAATGAAACGAGGCAGGCATTCGGGCAAGCAGAACGCGAAGTGCAGCGCCTCAGGGCCGCACGCCCGCTGCCTCAGAATGCGCTCAACGCGCTCACACTGCATCCGCGATCCGACGCCGATAATTTAATTGGGTACCTGACATTTAATCAATACAGTTGATTAAATTAATTGAACGTTCGATGCACTTTTACGGCGTATCGTCGTAACTTGCTTTGATGGCGCGAAACTCTTCGTATTTTGAAGAATATCAATCGATCTATCCACAAGCTGATTGCTGATCTATATAGTTGTTTTGTAAGCAATCGAAGACTTATTTGTCGCAACAAATGATTCTCAATTTTTGATTGCGGTTATTGGTAAAATTCCAATTAGTCTGGTACAAGAGATATGGTCATATTAATTAACAAGTAAACTTACAATGCCTTGTAACTCGTCCCCATCGGGATTTGGAGAATATAATTATGTTTGTTTCAATTTACTCGTATATAATTACATAATAAAAATCGTTATGATTAGAGTAAATACAATAATATAATTAGAATCATGTTAATCAAGGTTTAAATTATTAACGAAGGTAGTATTAATAATACTACAATTATCGTACAAGTCTTCTAAACAAATTGTCGACGAGTGGTAATCATAAAATTCACAAAGTTAATGTTACTTTGGATAGATACCTTTAGCGTCACGCGCTATTTACTTAATGTAAAACAACACGCAACAGAAAGCTCAGAACATGTAATTGCATAGAGTAGGCATTCTTTGAGTAATGAGACAACTGAAACAGAAGCAAAAATTAAATCTAACGGTGTATACTACTGTGTCACAGGAGAACAAAAAAATCAATGTACGCAATGTATGGTATAAAAGAGAATGATACGATTAGTGTCATTGCAATCATAGATAATGACATTTAGAAGAATATAGTGTCGCTGTAATTTGATCGCCATGTAGGTAATAACACAGTAATAATTCTTGTCGAGTCTAAATTACCTAGCCACAAAAAATACCGTGAGAGTTGTGTTTAAAACCGATATTGCGTTCACTTTCTAAAACAATTGTAACTTTTGTTTATTTATTGTTGTGTTGAAATTTTCGCCACAACTATTCGTAATTTCCTTATAAAACCATTTATATAAACATTTTATTATGTTTCAGGTCTCATCACGCTGCGAAGTAATTTTATGGTTGAACAGTTGCGATAACTTACTATTCAGACAAACGAATTGTATAATCTTAACAAATAAAAGAATATATGGCCGTTATGCATTATAACATCAAAGTCTATCTGCTGAAAGAACGCGATGGCATATTCAATATAGGTATTATATAAATTCCTATTTAGACTAGGATATATTTCAATGAAAGACTGGCTACCCATAGAACAGGGAATCCTAGTTTGGGAGCCAGGCTACTGCTTGTACAATATATCTACATAGATATGTCTAGTATAAGGACCCTAATGTTCTTGAACCAATAAAGTTTTTGTGTAAATTTGTATTTGTATATATTGAACTGATCCTTCACAGAGTTATTACAAAATTTAGATTGTTGATTGGCAAACAGGTTAATGCTTATGTCCAGCAGTGGACTTCTAGGGGCTGACATGATGATGATGAAACAGGTTAATTCGAAGTCTAAATCAGTACCTAAATGAACACGCACCTTATAACGTATTATAAGAACTAAGTACGATTATTATAACTATAGTTTCTTGATAAACAAAGTCTCGTCGGGCGGGGGCTATCTAACACCGGAGGCACTTGCTGATTTATGTCTCTTAGCTCTATTATTTAGAAATCAGCAGATCTTAATACGCCAATAAGCGGACGCTTGATAACTAGAGAGCTGTTATTTATAATAGTCTTGATTATTTACAATTATTATTAAAAGTTTATCAAATCTTGCTAATAATAAGCATTCCAAAATATAAAGATATTATATTTCAAGCTTTTTTTTATTTCAATTATATTACATAACATATGTTTTTATTCTTAAGCCATCCTACTGAAACCACTGGGTTTATTTGTAGGATGATGACTTGTACAAATAAACCTTATTATGTAGCTAAAATAGCTATTTACTTGAATGGAGACTATCTAGGACGCATTGCTGCTCGACAGCAATTCATAGCAATTTTTACTTTTTGCACATTGCCCCCCAGCATTTCGTCCACCAAACTTTCTGATAATTCGTTTAGTATTTGCGGCAAGAAGCTTTCATTTATTGGGCTTCCGTACACATTATTGTATCCCGGTTGTACATTTCGGGAAAAGTATGAGATGTCTCTAAGGTGGCTAGAACGATTTTAAGATTCTATTTTAGATATTAAGTTACATTTTTCACACACAATTGACATTTTAACCTTGTTGAACACATTCACAACCTTACAATATTTAAACAGACCTTCGTCATCCTCTTTGTATTTTGTTTTAATTTTTTTATAACTTATAATTTCGTAACCCTTGCTAAAATAATCATACTTGCAAACAAAAGTACTTCAAATGAATTAATATTTAATGTAGATAAGGTAGTTTATGTTCAGATAAGTTAAAGTCGGTCGTCATAAATAATGTCAGACTTAAAACAAAGTATTTATAGCGCAAAAAGCGATACAAAGGCGAAGCATGCGATACCTTTTCTTAGAATAGAAGGAAAGAATTCAATTTTAAAAGTGACTGCGGGCCGCGAAATATTCGACCAAATAAAATAGAACAACGGACAAAGATGACCGACGACGCTCAGCGCGATTCTACCCCGTACCAAAAGTAATGCGAAATTTTGGACAATCCACAAAGGAATGGCTCTTTCTTAGAAGAAAATGATAAAATTGATTGAGAATAAATACCTTAAGTACAATTTAATCAAAGACAAACAAAAACCGACAATACCAATTAAAGAGATAAGCATTTCTATGACGAAACAAAAGCTTCAGAACTTTACGTTTGGGCTCGTCTTTGAGCATGCAGATAAACTGGCAAATAAGATTTGATAGCCGTTAACTGGAGCGTGAAATTTAAATCAACGATAACAAACAATTCCATGATCATAATAGAAACGAATGGCAAACTTCAGAACTCCATTAAAGCGGCATCCAAACTTCCCATTCTGAGGCGAGCAGGCGTTCGGAACGCAGAAATGTATATTTTATTCATCTCTACTACATGCCGCGCCTCCACGATCGGTATCAGACAAACTTCACTAAACAAAAATAAGCAACGCGAATAAGTGTACCTGTCACTCGGGCCTGGTTCTTGTTTCTAAAATTTGTATAAAATATTCCGCGGTCACGTCGTGCCGACAACGGTTTTGTAGTGCATAATAAGACTAACACACAATGGACTAAACAAAAAGGGACCAGGAATACACTTTGTATTTCAGTAATCGAATCTGCTTCAAACAATGTTTCTGATGTGTTATTAGCACAGTGTAGGGTTAAATCACGGACTGGACCTAAATATTTCTTCTAAAGTGATTCGGGTACATGCATAAAATCTAGCTTTATAATACTTTGTATATCCAAAACATATTAAACGTAAAAACTACAACAGTAAAGCAACTACATACTGCAAGCTAGAGAAAATAATGATTGTATTTTCACGGGATTCTCTGTAAAGCCCATGTAGGTAGAGTCTCGATAAGCGAGAGAGAGTTTAAAGTCAAGAATTTCATCCAGTCCCTTCTGTTGCCAGTTCCACCTCGTATAAAATGTTGGAGAACAATAAATTGTTATCTCTAAATCAAAAATGTACACTAAAGTCGGTGTTATAATTAGTACCATTTTACTGGGAAACAATCTCAGCGCAGATTCCTTACATTTCGAGACACACCAAGATTCTTCGAACGTGGTTCGACAATACGTGTCAGTCATTCCATTAATGTCTCGATTTCCGAAAACGAAGCGAGATGAGTCCTTTGAAGAAATATTTTGACGCTTTGACGACAGAAATATCTTCTCACGTGTTTTGTATTTCTTTATTTTATTTAATTCAAGCGTGGGAATTAAACTTCGTAAACTAATAACAAAACCAATTAATAATGTATCCTATAAGATACAAATTGAGGAGCTACCATCTCAACTACTATTAGGGCTATTTCCTAATGGTAAAGGAAGGATGTGCTATACGAAATCAACATTAGGCATAATTCAGTTGAGGATATGGCTACCGTACTAAGCATGAACTGGCCTCAAATAGAGTCGACGCCAGGTAGCTTGAGCTTCAATTTGTAGGAGCGCCGGTAAAAATCAGAGCTCGAGCTACGTGCAGCCAAGTTTACCACTGCCCAGAACCGGCTTTAATGGAGACAAATCTCAGCTAAAAGATAATGGGAATTATGACAACGAGAACATCTAACGAGTATGCATAGTTATTGACGCATAACTCTTGATTATATGAAATACTAAAGATCTATTGCATGGAATCCTTATATATTTCATGCATTATGGAACTCAAAAAATTTGGTAGAAATTAAATAAATAATTTATAAGAATGAGTTTTAGAGAACAGAAAACGGTTGGAGATGCGATTTGATGTGTTATGAGGCCGTCTTCAGAATTCACAACACACCGACGACGGGACTTGATGGCATTGCTTAAAATTAAAAGCATATAATTGTTCATTAACGCATTAGCAACTCGGCGAGATAAAAAGTTGTTTGTCTATGGGGTCGGTGTCGCGACGGGCACCGGACGGTGTCTGCCGTCACAATGGCACAATTAAAATGCCAACAAGTCCGCTTGCCAGCCCAATCCAATTACAGTGGACAACGATTCCGACGAGTAATTGGGAGCGGGCACAGGGGCTATACGGTTGCTGACGGTCAGATACATGGAAGGATTCGCAGCTGGATGGATCGAGTGAATAAACGTATGAGGATTGATACAATTAGTCGAAGGTAAGTTGGATTACTACTTTGATGCTTTATAAAGACATTCAATGTAATTAACTGAACAGCAAACTGGATACAAATTAATTGTGTTTATGCGAGTTGGTAAAAATAATATGGGAAAAGATTTTCTGTACTGGTTGGATCTTCGCTAGACTAGGTTTACTAGCATCACAAAGGCTGGAATTCAATGACTGCGGCCTAAAGCAGATGTTTTCCTGAACATGATCGAAAAGGAAACAATGTTAAACTGCAAACAAACTGCCGTACCGGTCGGCTCTTTGAACAAAAGAATCTAATTCTTTAAAAACCTGGACGTGGTCCAGGCACTTTGAAGAAAGGACTAAGTTTAAAGACTGCCGTTGACAATATGAAAGAGCTTTCTGAAATCTGTCTTTTGAAACATTGTACAATATTTACTATCACACTATACAATGTACCTAATCTAAATCTAATCTAACAGAGTGAAGAATGCAATAGAAACACACAATAGACAGTAAGTAGGAAGGTTGAATAAGAGAAATAAGAGGTTTTAGGAAAACTGAACAATACTAAAAAGTTCAATTTGAATTTTGAAAAAAAATACAATAAATCTGTTAAAATGTTCGTAGAGTTATCACATTAAACAGCAAGTTGTGTCGTCTCTTACTGGAAGCAGTGCCACTGCAAGAAAATTCGATTATCGCAAAGAAAAAACTTCCTGCTCCACAAAGGGGCTACAAAGTGAACTAATCTCGGAATCTGAACACTCCTAAAGGCTAAAACTTCGCTCTGTGAAAACAAATAGTGAAGTAAGAACTTACAAACACAATTGACTGCTACACGACTGTGACATGGTTTTTGAATTAACGTTACAAATGACTAAAAAAATTCGAGAAACGATTTATTGTACAGTATCGTTACGAGATACAGTCCTTATCTACTCAATTACCTTAAATAACTTAAGCATACAGTAATAACATGGCCGAAAGAATATATGGACCGGTCCGAGCGAACATTAAGATCAATGAATGTTAATGTTATCGAGGTGAACATTTTCTTTTTTAAATTAATTTAAATTATAACTGAAATCGTTTGACTTCTATTTATTAGTGGGTTCTTATCAGCGGTTTATGGGCATCAGAGGTGACAACGGTCGATACTGGGCTAATGGATATTATGGACGCTTGGCCGACCGCGGGTCATACTGATATCGGATGCTACTACTATGTCAGAACGTCCGCCAGTTAACCCTAAAACTACTGGACCGATTAATTAGGTACATTATAAAAATAAAATTGCCCGAAAATGATAGAAAAATTATAGAAATTTTATAAAGTTTATTGCAGCCAACACATTGTGTGTGAAGACGTACCTATACTTTGCTGACTTTTCTACAGATTTAAAACGCAAGACGAACGACGCATAAAACTTGGAAACCAATTATCTGATTTTGGTCTATATTTATTCTTTGCAACAAGATCGAAACTGACGAAGAGATGTCGCTGAGAAGTTCGAAATCACGATCCTTAACAATGAGGGATCAGCTGATGATCAGGGGCAACCTCATTTGATGAGGTAACTTTTCATTTCGTGAAGTTCCGATGAAAAGAAAGACAACGTAAATAATGGCAGATAACAAGGATAGGGCGGAATCACGGCCGGATCCGCGTGTAACAATTCAAATTACAACAACTTTATTAGACAACTGGTTGAACACGAAATGCAAGGTGAACACTGTAAATATATACGACACCATGACTATCAGTTGGATTGAAACGTGGTTAGAGAAAAAATACGAGACATCCCCAATGGGTACCAGACGCGTAGCTTTAAATATATTTGTGCATTGTTGGCAATTCCAACGGGCAGCGTGCGTAACATAAATACTGGACAGTGTGGGCACGCTCCCGAATGCAATCGGTGGTAAATAAATCGGAGGGCATCTTTTCAGGCGAACGAAGTTGGTAGGCCCCCGGCGGCGCTGCGCAGTAAATTGCACCGAAAAACGAACGAGCCAATATGGCAGCCGTATCGAACGGTGGTAAGTTACGATCGGCTGCGACACGGGACGCTAAGTGGCCTATCGTGTTTTGAAAATTCAAAAACCGGGATTGCCAGTTAAAAAAACAATGATTCGAGAGACGAGGTCTTTTTCATTAATCAGGATTAAAGGGGTCGCGAGCAGCCTGTATGAGCCATGGCTAGGCGCCGAGACGTTGAGACGCCGCTCCGATCGCTCGTCCGCCGGCCGGGTCGGTCGCCAGCCCTGTAACCTACTATTGCAATTAACACGAACAGACTGCTTTAACGAATTAATAAACAGGCGAAGACGGCAGCACTTAACTTAAGGCTGACAGATCTTCTGTATTGATCTAGGGAGGGCTTGTGTGTCATAGGCTATGTCCAAGAGCCACGGCACACGCATACTATTTTAACTATGTTAAAATTTTTTAATTATTTTCTCTAGTTCTTATAATTTATATTTTATTATTATTTTTTTCCTTTTTCTTGCTTTGTTGGTTTTTTTCTTTGTGTATGCCAATTATGGTAGTAAATAAATGTTTTTTCTCTTTTTTTTTCTTTCAATAGGATAAATCTAATTTATTACGTAACTAGCTGTTGCCCGCGACTTCGTCCGCGTGGATAAATTAACATCACACATTATTATGATTAAATTATAATTCCGCATGAAAATATTTTGCAGGAAGTTGAGGTATCTTTTCTCTGATTCTTAGAACAAATATTTTATCGGAAGGACATATGCCTTTACCCCTCCTCTTAGTCTCCTCTTCCCCCTCGCATTTCCCTCCCCGCGTCTTCCCCTCCCCCTTTCGCCCTCTCCTTTACCCCAACCTTTCCCCTACATCTCCTCCCAACCGCTCCCAACTCTCCTTCTCCCAAACCCCTACCTACACCCAGAGGGATGTGGGTAGAGGTTTGGGAGAAGAGAAGGGGAAGGGGAGGGGCTAGGAATGGGGAAGGTAAAGGGGAGAGAGGGTGAGATTGGGAGGGCTAGGACTTTTCCTAGCCCTCACTAACTTATCTGGCATTTTGTTATTCAGTTATTTGGATATGCAAAATCTTAGTTCTTTGAGGGAAGGAAGGGAATAGGGAATGGGGAAAGAAACGGGTAGCGGGAAATGGGGGGAAGGGAAAGAGAAGGGGAAGGGGAGGGGGTAGGAATGGGGAAGGTAAAGGGGAGATAGGGTGGGAGTGGGAGTGCTAGGAAGAGTTTTCCCGTTTCCTGCTACCCGTTCCTTTCCCCATTCCCTTTTCCCTTCCTTCCCTCAAAGTGCTAAGTTTTTGCATATCCAAATAACTGGATAACAAAATGCCAGATAATTTAATCATCGGTTACAGAGCCATTATTGTATAAAGATTTTTTTATCGCGATGTGTGGTAATACCCAAAAATAAACTATGCAACAGCTAAAATATAAATAAACTATAAATAGGCTATAAAATATTTAAAGATCTGTCACATTCCGCAAAGTTTTTTTTCCATGAACAGTAACGTGTAACTGCACTTTCATACTAATGAGAAGAAATGAGAGTTCATCTTCTGGATCAGTCTCTTGATATTTTATTAAGATACAAATATACCAGATTGTGTCCTGAACCCTAAACTATTAAACAGTGAAAACCCGGGCAAACACTGTTCCGTAGTTTCCAAGATTACAAACAACATACGTCATACGTGAAATTTTTAATTTATATTTTTGGATTCCACTCTAAAGTAATGTCTGGGGACTGTCTCCCGACCATACGTAGTACAGAGTCGGGCCGGCCTTCACCTCATCAGCAGTGGTGCTCCGCGTCACCACCGGCAACGACTGGCGAAATTCACCGCAAAAGTAAACCGTGATAGCACCCGTCCCACGATTCCCCCTCCTATTTACACTTGCTACAGCTTTCTTGTGCGCCATAGTGCACTCATCCCAAACGATTATACAGAAGTCCTGGATCACCCCGGTTTTGTCGCTGTTACTTGACGTGACACACTGGAGTTTCTTTGCTGTGTAAATTGATGGGAAATAAGGAGGTATAAGCTGTTTTACCTCCAGGAAGCAGTGTGGCCGCGATCCCTGAGGACGCTACTGCGCGGGCGATTTTCCCTTGCCGTCTGATTTTTACCAGAATTTTGCCAGTGAGAAATGATTTTTCCGGTGCCTCACGGTGCATCAAGGGAAAACGTTATATTTGCCCAACAGTGATTCTTGGAAAGATTACCAACTTATAACTTACCATCGCTGACATTTCAGCTGTACTGTAATCGGTTTCCGAAGTGTACACGCCATTTATACCCGGTACAAATAATCCGCACGCAACGGTCCATGTAGCGTAGCGCCGCCGAACCATCTTCGAGCATACATAGTAAGGCAGCGGTTTAGTACCCTCTCATCAGATATATCCATGTCCACTGGGTTCGAGAGCCCACAGACCATAGCGACAAATGGCGCAGACGTCACTTACGAATGCATCACCAAGAGTTTCGTCCCAATTTCGGTCGTCATCCAGAAGGTGCCTTGCGCTACGGGCCGCGTGGGACGTAGAGTGTTCAACACTATCCACCGTTTGAGCAACGTAAATGAGGAAGCGCCGTGGATAGTGTGCAGTAGCATAATTAATAGAATTCACTGTTACTGGGATGAACAGTGTACACGCGGCCTAAAGTGTGCTCTGTGTGACACCCGTGCCCCATCCTCCTATTGCCCCGTCGACGTCGATTAAATAAACCTCTATGTTTGTTTGTTAAATGTGTAGTACGACGGCACCTGGTTATATATAATATACTTTTGGCAAAATCATCTTCTTGACACAGTCTGAATAACGCTAGAAATGTGTTTTGCCGAGGGTTTTCAAGACGTTCCCTGAATAAATACTTTTCCCCAATAGTCTCTTTTCAGTTTTCTCAATTATAATTTCCTTTTTACCTCAGTTTTGAAAAATGTATTGCAACAAAGATCAAAACCTGCTTTAGTAGACCTCTGAAATAGACCATATTTGTACAGTACTAAAGTTTTTGGTAGCTGGTTTACTATTTCTTAGACATATTTTTAGTTTTTTTTATATATTATGTTATTCCGGGATATACATTGTCACGGTACAAAGTTTCGGCAAAATCCGTTCAGTAGTTTTTGCGTGATGCCCTAACAAACAAACAAACAAACAAACAGACAAACAAAAATTTTAAAAACTGTTCTATCATGTTTAGTTACTTATTTTAAGTCGCCCTGGTTGGTTTTTTTCCTTATATATTTAATGTACAGACTTTTTGCATTTACGATTTTATTATATGTATAGATTGGGGTGTTCGTGGTTAACGAACAAACAAATACACAAACAAGGATTGACTAAATAATGGAGTTCTACCAAGCGCCATCTACTTTATAACGTAGTATAACAAGATATAATATTGGTCACAAAAAGACTATATTTCTAAATCATAATTTTAATTAGCGTAAAGAAATAGTAAGTAAAGTAAACTAAGCTCATTTCAGTGCGCAAACTGGACCTTACAGTTTAACTGAACCAGAAGTTCGTTAATCCAGCGAGGTTACAAAGGAAACTGCGGTGAGCCCGAAAATTAAGTTGGCTCGCTCTATTGCCTTTGAATTAAACCATAGCCTTAGTACAGCAGCCATACTTTATACCCTCATTGGACCTTTGAACTTTATAAATGATATCTCCAAAGACACAGAATAAATTTCAAAGCAGATTCTGTATTTGAATGAAGGTTCTATAGAATGTGTCTTAGTATTAATGGATTAGATGTTATAAAGAAATACTGTTTTGACTAGATTTTCGTATCAAAAAGGCTTCTTTCTTAAACTATTTTATAATTTATATCACTTTGAACGACAATCGGAATGAAGGAGGTATTCTTCAACCATATTACCAAATCGATAGAGCGACTGGTCATTGAGGAGCAAATGGAAAGCAGATGTGCTGGTCAGATTCCATCAAAACATTAACCCAGACGTTCATGGTAGAGCTCTCGTAACGCTTCCAACCGTGCCAGGAGAAGACATATTGCTAGAGACGCGCTTACCAAGGACAGATTTACCATGATAATTACGACCACTGTCAATAGAGCCCGACTGACCAAAAAAAAAATTACCGCAGAAAATTAAATAACGTAGAAGAACGTACTATAGATATACAAAAGACGAGTTTTTAACGCATCGTCAACTTCCTTGTCTTGAAACTTTTCGGATATCCTATTACGTGCAAAAATGTTCCTCGACATAACCCTATTTAATGAGGCTCAAAAGAGAACCCTGTATAAATGGTCTCTTAACCCCCCGATCACCGACGGTGGCGTGGCAGCGAACGGTCGCGCCGTTCGTGCCTTGTAACAGTAATTTAGAGGTGATTTTTCCTTGCCACTTCCGCGCCTGTCAAAGAGGCAATAAGCCTTCGGAACAGTGATAATAATATTCAGGACCTTCCCTCAAATTGCTTGGACGTGTGCTCCGTTTCAAGGAAATTGCTCTCTTACAAAACCGGCGGTTTAATTGTTGACCTTTAAAAGTTGAGAGATCTCGTCTGATGATCCATGACATTTTTGGTATTTGTTCATTTTTCTAAAATACTAGTCACATTTCTGTTCAGAGCCCAGTCTGGCATGAGTCTCTCCAATTCTTTTAAACGAGACCGGTGTTGTCCGCGTTCGAACGTTGTGATGTTAGTTACTAGGTGATACAAATACATTTAACTGCACAGAACTCAGACTATATGTCTAATAATAATAATAATAAAAAACATTTATTCATGTCACCAAAAAAAATATATACATTAATTACGCCAAACTGCATGACACAGTTTTGTTATTTTTTAACATTCGCAAAAAAAAAGTCTATGAGTTTCTAGACATTTCTTATATTTAATTTTGTGTTTTTATTAATGAAATCATTAACAAAAACACTCTTATGCCTAATGGGACAGTGTAAAAAAATTGTGGGTACCACATTTTGCCTTGTTCTTACTTGTCTTCCATTACTTGTTTGTGAAGTGTGAAGTCCAAGCTAATTTCATCCAAATCAACGCTGTCTTGATCAAACGCGGACGATACTTGTGGGCCTCGTAAATTCACAAGTCGCGATGACGGCGCGGGGCCCGGGGCACTTCGTGACCCGACTCCGTCCGGCTTACTTGGCCTTATTTACGATTTTTATTATACTGTAAAAATGCGCGAATTCTTACCGCGAGGGCACGCCTTGGTCGCGCGTGGATCCACGCGTCGATAGCCGTGTCGTGAGCACCGCGATACTGCATATAAATCTGCTGGTTCGTGCCGGCTACTTTCAAACGCTTCCATTTTTAAATGCAAATATGAAATTAAATTTGGGGACTTAGATCCGAAGCTCCCTTCAATTGTGTCTCAAGGTAACGTTCGAAGCAATTAAATACAATGTTTATACGGGTCGCAGTTTTCCGTTTTTAAGAACTATGACAATGTGGACATACATACATAATGCTCACGCCTTAGTCCCAGAGGGGTAGGCAGAGACGATGGATCGCCACTTTGCGCAATCTAATGTCGCAAAGCGGCTTTCCTTCGCTCGCTTTACGCCCCGTGATACCCCAACGTAGACGATTAATATTAACTCATATGCCTCATCAGCATCATTAGCCTGTAAGAGCCCACTGCTGGACATAGGCCTCTTCCAAGGCGCGCCACTGAACCCGATCTTCGGTTCTTCTCATCCAGTCTCTGCCAGCCGCCCTACACAGATCGTCACTCCATCTAGCCATACGCCTCTAATGCTTTCATTTTATTTACTTTTATTTCGACAATGCTTTCTTAGGAACAGAAACAAGCTTACGAACACGTCAGCGAAGAAACTAAAGCTAAAACATTTCGTGCGATACATTTTCCTCTAACACTAAAAAGCTAGACGTAGCGCCTCGTTGCCTCGCGTCGCGTGTCTCATTATTGTCAGAAAAGGGTTAACTCCTGTCAGACGCAGCGACGCGTCTTTCGTGACACTTCAACATAGAACCGACTTCCTAGAAATACATGATAGAATCACATGCGTTATTTTGTATTAAATAGGTAATGCATATTCTCATTTAAATATATTGTATTATTTATTACATATGTATATACAAATCGTGCCCTTGTTAAAAGAAAGCCGTATCTTTCATACTAAGTGTATACAAGATACGGCATACTTTTACCAAAGGTACGAGATATATATACATGTCTCGGCATCTTCTGGGTAAGCATTCTCCACCTTAGGCCTCAGCGTCACTTATAATCAGGTGAGTTGAGGTCAAGCGTAAATCCATCAGGAATTTAAAAAAAACAAGCATTTTTTGTTGTCCTATGGGAATTAAACAGGGATTGGACAATTCACAAATATAACATCCAGACCGGGACAAACATGTACAAATTGTACAAAATTGTGTCCTCAGTGGAAATCAAACTTTACAATTTTAAATTTTATGAAAGTTTTAATAAAAAAAATTATACTACTAATTTAGGCATCGGCTGTAAATTTAATTTTCGTTAACTTTACACGGTCAGAACTGATTTTGGCAAACGTTAGCGTTCACCCGTTTTGTAGTTTCATTGTGCTTTAGTTTAAAACTTCAGATGCTAACACAAACTCTTAAAAGTTTAGGTATTTGAGAAATTACCTTTTTTTCATTATTTTGTCAAACGCAATTTTGATAGAAACATTAAGGAGTTAATTTATAGAAACTCTATCTAGCTTTTTCCGTCCTGACATTTTCTTTTATTTCCTAGAATAACTTAATATCACAAAACTTTTTTCATCATAACTAGATATATGTTTTTATGGAAAACATACAATTCGATATAATAATAGGTTCGTTATCGGATGGGTTACACAGCATCAGCTTAAACGTTAGGCCCGAATATAGTCGTAAATCAAAACCACTCACATGAAAATCTGTGCGTACCGATAAAAAGTTTTCTCACCGACCGGGCAAACGGCAAGACCTTTTTCCGGACCGTCAATACGGCACGAAACGACGCATAGAGGGCGTAACGATAGTTTGAATAGAGAACGTTGCTTGTTTACAATAGCTGCGGGTAGTTCGTGAGCCGCTCTCCATTTAGATGGGAAGCGCGTCGATACCGCGTGCGGCTGCGGCGGTCGTATGAATCACCACCTCTACGCGGTCTCTTATCGTCTTCAATTTGGAGCAAAATGAGGCAAGCTTGAGGCTTGAAGTGAACGTTTGAAGTTCAAGTTGTAGTGGTCGCTTTGCCTCCGACGCCTCTGTTATGGAACTTTATGGAATGAAGTGCGTTTATACGGTCTTTGATGTTCAGTTTCGCGCTCTTACCGCCGAGAGACTCCCAAGGGGCGAGCAATAACAGCATCGAGGGAAGTGCTCGCGGTCGTAACGTATAGTTAACTGTCTACACCATGTAAATGTTGCTTTCTTATAATGAAAATTTAATCTTGTATCCCAAAACAGCTAACCCCAAAATAAATCTGTCGTAAAGAGTGATTTAAAACATGGAACTTAAAAGGTAGCCCTAAAATCTTCTGCGAGCGAGTGAAAGGCCGCTTAAAATTATTTTTTCATGAATCTCCGAATCGATTTCCTAATATTCCAATTTCAAATGAAATGGCACACAAAGTCAAACGCTATTTAAAACTTGGGAACAAAATATCAAAACATGATTGTATTACCTACCACGTTAACTTTGCAGTCCGCTTCGGAATACCATCAATTGTTTTTTTTTTGTTTTCGATACTCAAAATGCATTTGTTTTTAAATATATGCCATTCATTGTATTGGAACAGATGCTACATAAGCGTCAATATACATATACCAGCGGTCGTACGCTTATTCCCACTAATTTTTTTTAGTTCAAACTGCTAATTTAAAAGATAACAAAGTTATCATCCTCATAAAAATTTAGCATGTGAAGTTATTTCAAAAATCCCTTCATCCATGATTCAGTGAAAAATATATTAGCAATTAAAAGGTTTCTTAATTAATGCTTAAGTCCCAGGATAATTGTCCCCACTAAATTGAAGATATAAAAGCAAAACACATGAAATATAAAAATAAAACTTCATGGAGTGTAAACTGAGTTCCATTTATTTTAACGACTGAATTTCTTTTAATCTGCGCGAATGAAAAATGTCTTACAAATCACAGTTAAATAAATCTCACGAGATGACCTATAAAACGTGCTGAGCTTAATCTCGTTAAAATCCTTTGCGGGTAGTTTTAAACAAACGAGAGCGGGGGTAACTGGAATGGAGGGGGAAGGGGGCGTGACGTAAACTGACGGCATAGCGGTCGCATCTAATTAAATCCGACGTTCTTATTTCGCCCGCGACAATTTTATGCGCAGATTTAAGTATTCCGACAATAAAACTTAAAAATTTACGACTGACAGAACCCCCTGTGAAGGATAATTATCTCGATTATATTCTTTAACGATTGCGAGTATTTCGATTACGAGTCGACTCACGCCTGGAATGATTTAGAAATCGATATTTTATTCCGTGTCGCAGAGCATCACGAACTTTGCAAAGTCATATCCTGAAAATGTCTCAATCGAGACTCATGTGGCTATGGCTGTGCTTACGATATAATTATTTTTTATTTCAATTTCTTCGAATTTTAATTGCCTGGCCTATATTGTTTTATGAATGGGATCATGAAGGAAGAAAAATTTTTACACCGCCGGCGTAATTTTTTTTATTCCTTCATGAAAGGGATATTGAAACAGATGATATCTAATTTTCAAACAATGGAGGTTAATATTATTTTCTACTTTGCTTTAAGACGGGTAACCACCCGTTAAAACAAAGTAGAACCAACAGGCCGATACACCGTATGGATTAAGCAATTTTTTGGAAATGGAAATGTTTACAAATACGTTATATTTATTTTATATCACATACAGTGCTGGAGAAGTTACTTGGCATGTCGGGCAAAATCGTTAATATTCGTCAAATCTAATAAATAAAAACGTAAACTTCGCGTGTCTGTACATTCAAGATATTTGCAAAAAAATAGTAATAGAATAAATTTCAATCATTTTTGTCTGTTTGTCTGTTAGTTTGTGCACGCATCACTTAAAAACTACTGAAACAATTTTGATGCACTTTTTACAGAAACATAGGGCTTAACTCGGAGTAACATATAGGCTTTATTTCATCGCAATCGGTTTACTAAAAGTTATGGACATTTTAAGTTTTCAAATATATCAGTAGGTAAGGTTAGTATGAATATAACAAAGAAGTATAATTTTAGTGTTCCGTACTATTTAGATTGCGATGAGTTTGGACTGCATTAGGAGCTGGGACTGGGAGTGGGAGCGGGAGTGGGAGCGAGAGTGGGAGCGGGTTTGGGAGCGGGAGTGAGTGTGGGAGCGGAAGTGAGAAGGGGTGCGGATTCTGTAGACCACGCGAGCGAAACCGCGGGCACAGCTAGTTTGAAATAAAGATATGGCATAATTTTAGCACTTAAAACATTCGCATTCGATTGTCATCTTAGGTATTTAATCGAAGTGTCTTCTAACAACCGACATGCCACGTACCTACCTAATTTCTGCACTGTAGTAACCAAGTTGCTACATACTGTACACGTGGAATCAATCATTTCTATTTCTGTCCCACAAATTCGGCAATATTATTAAAACTAGGGACATTAATATTAATGACAAGTTTCAATTAAGTGCCTGGGTAGTAAAGTAGGACCAAGTTATTTGATTCGAAGAAATTTGATCAGGAGACAGAAATGACTGAAACATATCAATAATAGTTATAAATACTTAATTGTTGTACAAACTTAATGCTGTTGATGAATAAATTCTCTTTTTTTTTATAATCAAATTTTCATTAGATTTCACTGAAACCACATTGTCCTACTAGTGGTTCAGGGTCCATTAAAACATACACTTTATTACACGTGATTACTTACAAAATAATTTATACGTCCTATAAGTTGTTTATGTTTTATTTGGTACCGAATAACTTGTATATCAATCCCTCAATGTTTGTTAACTGTGAATGACCTATATTAGTTGGTCATCCATCGTCAAATTCAGAATTGTCAAGCGAAAAATTGTGAAATACGAAAAGCACATTGTCGCATGTCATAGAACAAGTAAAGTACACTTTACGATAGACATGTCACATCGCAATTGAATTGCATATCAATCATTCGTATTCATATCATGCATAACATGAGTAAAATTTCAAACGACTTCATATAAGGCGATATCAGTAACATAGTAGTTGTTGAGGAGCTGTGGGCTGAAATAATTAGCTGCAAATATAAACCAGGTGAAAGTTTATTAGCTAAAAGACAAGACTGACATATAAAAAACAAAAGACTTGTATCAAAAGAAAATATATAAAACTGCCAGTACGCAACAGTAGTTTTGTTAACCAATCTGAGGCAGCGATCTTAACGCGCCGATTTTTATTCCACATGCGGTCATCCGATTCCATACTAGGCAAAGCCTGTACTATGGGTATTGAACAACTGATATTCTCGTACATGCATACATAGATAAATTACATCCAGACACAATGCTCATCACACAAATGTTTGCCATGGACGGAATTCAAACCCGCGAACACAAGCTTCGCAACTAGCTACACTACCAACTATTCTTCGGGGCCGTTGATTTGGATAAACAGTTTGGTTATAAAAGCTCAAATGTCGTAATGTTTGTTAACACTAACTTGAATCAAATAGGCCGCCGCCGTCCGCGGGTATTATTCAGTTATAGGGTTGGCGTCTAAGAAAAATATTCGGAGTAGCCTTAAAATACTGAAGGTTGATTATAAGATCAATGGTTGGTTATTAAAAGTGTAAAGATGACATGTGCGAATAAAATTGGGATTAAAGCAAATAATGAAAGATGCATATTTTCAAAAAGGTACCTTGTTGTCCGCAATAAAAAGTGAAGTGTTACAAATGGTTGTAGAATATGTATTTAATACAAAACATGTTCAATATAGTTTTATTTGCCGATGACACTTTGCTGATTTTTAACATTAGCAGAAAAGTTTGTAAACTTGCTGAGGTAAATAATACTCTCACGCAAATTCTTAACTGGTTTAGAGTAAATAACCTTGCATTAAATTCAAAGAAAACTGAATGTATTAAATTCTCCCTACCAAATGTAAGAAAAGTAGAAAATAATGTGACATTAGGTAATGACACACTAGAATTTATTAAAAGTACTGTATTCCTGGGTATAACTATAGATTCATCTTTACAATGGGCACCCCACATAACTTCACTAGCTGGCAGACAAGTTCTGCCGCCTACGCCGTAAGGAAAATCAGACAATTAACTGATATTGCTACCGCGAGGTTAGTGTATTTTAGCTACTTCCACAGTATCATGGCATACGGTATCATAATGTGGGGTCAAGCAGCAGATATAAAGATCATTTTAATTTTGCAAAAGAGAGCAGTTGCAGCAATCTATAATCTGCGAAGAAATATATCTCTTTTTGAAGTACTGTGACAATAACAGTAATAATACAAGAAATAAAAATAAACTTGTTGTACCAAGGTTACAAGGTACTAATGTTAATTCAGCTTCACATACTCTTTATATAATTATATGCAAACTTGATTTTAAAAGATGTGTTGCGTGAAATTTGTTGCGCCATTTCTTCTTCACAGCGCCAACACCTTGGAAGCGGTAGTCGATAAAAAAATAATGACGTGTATAAATGTACCAAGTGTACTCATATGCAATAAATGGTTTTGATTTTGACATTATAATAACGTTGTCCGTAATTATAACTTTACACTGTATTATTATTAGAATTAGTACAATTTAGTTAGTTTTTAGTTCTTTTGGGATTGTAGAAAAAATTACTTTTGAGTCTGGTGTCACAAAGTTGCGTATTCTTTCGTACAAGTTGGTACATTTTTCACTTAACCTTGAAACAATATTTTCATACTAAAATATTTGTTAACCAATGCTTATTTTTAATGAAAACATGCTTAGTAGCTGTCAGACCATTAAGACAGAGTAAAAAATATTGTTGTTTTATTGAACTTCAAGACTGATTTCATCATAAATTTTATGACCAACTGAAATATTCCCAGAGGCTTTACAAATTCTGACAGCATCTGAAGAAACATATGCGACAACCCTACTTTCGATCAAAGTATCCGATCGCTAGCGTCTACTATTATCCAATTAACAGTTACGATATCGCTGCGATCTCGCTAAATCGCGTAAATTCCGCCAGCAGCAACTATTAAGTGGGATAAAAGACTAGATTCTCTCAGAATCACTCATCATGTTTTAGTTATGAGCAAATTACGACAGTTTCACGATACTACAAGTAATGATGTATATACATTGTTCGATAATTATTTTTTGCCTGTGACTTTGTTCGCGTGGTTTCGACATGATTATACCGTATAAGATGTTAAGAAAAGAAAAGTAGTGACTAAGTCACATATTTAAAACTTAAAATATATATAAAATATCATAAAATGTACTAATGATGTTTATGTACTAAAATATGAATTGGACCATAAAATTAAATAAATATCGGTAATACCACATTTTAACTTGTACCTTGTTAGAATACCGGCCGCAGTCCCTAGCAACAACTGAAGTACATTTGTTTAATACCAAACAAGGGTTCCTTGTACCATGGGAATCAGACAAGGACATCACAATCAAAACACTACAACGCAGGACTTATTTGTATAAAATTGGTATATGTTATTTTATTTATCTCCTGTGACAACGGAATTCAGGATTACTATAACAAGCCAACTAGGTGTATGTGTATAATTAAATACATAGAGCACAAAATAGACAAAGTTTTGAAATAACCCATAAGTATTTGTTAAAGTGACAAAAATAAACGACCCAAAGCCGAGAAAATTCGACCTTGTACCAAGTATTTACATTGGCAAATCTGTCGACGAAGTCGCCGCTTATAACAAGCTCGCCGTGTAATTTCATAAGCAGATTGACGTGAAACTGGCCTGTCTTGTCTCTCACCACCTTTGACAGCCCGATGTTTCCGAACCGGCCGTGTGTATATGTGTGCAGACTTAGCCTGTGACGTCACACGGCCAGGCAACTCAGACCGGTCCGGTTACTTTTTAGCGCCTTCCACAAAAGCCGTTCGCATATAAGTTATTAACTTGCGATTGATACTGCAAAGATTTGCGCCTTTTAAATAAATAAATAATAACTGTACTAATGTCATTCATAAAAACAAATAATATGAGAGACAAGTCACAATAGCGGATGCAGAAGACCAAGAAAAGTGAAAAATACTAAAAGTATTAGTACTAGCTGGTATATAGGGCGAGGCAGACAAAAATCAGCAGAGTCGTACACTTGCACATTGCGGATTTCGTCCACTAACATATATTTTTTTAACACAGAATAGAATTATATTTAAGAAATTTCCATAATCTTCCATCACTACTGCAGCAATTAAACTTGGACGCATTGGGATGTTTAAAGATCGTTATTTTAAGGCTTTGAAGGCTATAGTGCTTTGTAACAGCAGTAAGTCTCACGTCACTATTAACATTATACTGTATGGTAGTTCAGAATAATGGTGAGATAAAAGCACACACAGGTAAAATCGCGCATGAAATTACTGTAAAAGCTAACTCTAAATATTTTAAACGCGCATCAAACTCGAGCCAAGGATTTCTTCCAATATTGAATCTCTTAGTAGATGCGGCAAAATCGCTACCTAGTTCATAACTAACATCGCCGTTACAATGACTGACCGGGAGAGCCACATTCTATGCAGGCGAGGAAGGGGAGGGAGATACTCGCGAGGGGAGGGTCCCAGCACGAGCGCACCACCTCGTAAATCTGAACAGCCCAAGGCTCGGACCTGCCTCAAAGTGTACTCCGTGGTGCAAAGCTCCTTAGCGACTAGAGACAGGGCCCAATAAATTTCTTTAGGCGCAAGTTATTACACGAACAAGTGTTCAATAAGTAGAGTATCCAATACTAATTGTTTATTGTTTCTGCCTTTAGTCGTTAATTTACTAAGGTTTCTTTAAGACTACTACTTAAAATTTATTAATGAATTAGCTTCTTGTACTTGAACTTTACTGCAACCATCAAATTATTATGGATGAATATCTTGTGGGTTATTCTGAAGAAACCTTTAGATTTGCGTGTGGGCGTTTTAAATATATTGTAGTACAGACATGCAGTAAAGTATCTCAGCATCCTCACTGAGGTAATTAGTAATTAATTACCTACGCCACGGTCGCACGTAAACATGTACAGACATTTACTGCAGACTACTTAGTATGCGTGTATCTATCGTTTGTGGTTAAACTGCTTGAGTATTTTTACTGCGGAGGGTATATCGTCTGTTCGTCTCGATGTTAGTCGTACACCCCAACCCCTCCCCACCCACCTTTAAATTCCGCTGCGCATGAATGATGAGTTAAATATGTGATGGCCATAACTTAATATGAAAACAGTGTCCCAGTGCAGATTGACGGATAGTGTTCAATGTTTACAACACAGGTCGTAGGTCAGAGATTTATAGGGCCCAGTGTCACCTGTCTACCGCAACACTAGCCGCTGGGCAATCAGTTAGAACGGGAGCTGAAATCAAATTATCTGTGTATTGGTGAAGTTCGTCATTATTCGTCGAGCACTGTCACAATCTAAAATGAAGCACTTGTTTTAGGGTAACCGTGTAGGCAATGACCGTCGATGCAAAATTTATTTTATCTCGTAAACCATTTAAAAAAAAGAAAAAAATAACAAGCGCCCAACATTCAACCTTTGAGTCCTCGGGTATTACGATGAAAAAATTGAGGTATTATGAGGATTATAAATGAAATCCCCGTGTCATATGTACGTGACTGGCTCAGTTTGGCGTTGCGGACAACAAAACATAAGGTGTAAGGGGACACAATAACATCGAGTACTTTTAATTACAATGTCAAATGCACGAGAAGCCCTTCTAACTATCCGACAAGGCTCTGAACAGCATCAGCAGCACTAACGGTGTGATGTTTAGTTTTTAAAACAGGCAACGTGAATATTAAGCTTTGCTATTATGGCATTATTCCTACATGACAGACTATGTCCCATAGATAAAGTTGTCAAGTTAATCATAATTTTTTTTAATACCTGTAATATCATACATTAATGTTTATGGCTCCCTGTCTACCAAGGAGAGCATCGTAGGAGGATCCGAGGCCTATTAACTCTGCGGGCAGGGTTAGTAATGGCGCGCTGTTTGTAGGCGGGCGCCGAGTGGACAACCGATACGGCCGCCGCGGCGACACCGGTATTGTTCCACGGCAGGTCCACGCTAATTTATAACGATACTGTCTTGCTGTCCGATCACTATCCCAGCACTAATACCTGTAGTACAACTGAACTATATAGAGGTACTATTTAGGCAGGAACCGAAGTTTGATGTTCGTCTCTTCTGTTTATGATCCTCAAAATATATATTGCGTGATTGTATCATCACATCATATAAGCCCTAAGACGTCCACTGCTGGACATGGGCCTTTCCCAATGAACGCAACCAAACCCGATCCTCAGCATTCAGCCGGTTCAGCCACGACCTTCAGGTCATCGTCGTCGTATATTCGTACTAACTTAATTCGACCCTCTAGACACAGTCTGAATAAATGATATTTAGTATTATCTGGCTAAATAAAAAAAAAACTTTTAACTGTATTTGTTTGTGTAATAAAGTATATTGTATCTTTCTTTTTCGAGATATTTCAGGAACATACAAAAGAAATTACAGAACTCTCACGGTGTGTGCGACGTAAAGATTTTTGTAAAATACTGTCGGGTGCTGTAACGAAACACGACTTTCTATTTTAAATAAGGCTTATAACAGTTCTAGTAACCAAACCAAAACCTCCTTAGAAGAGAAACTATTCGTTATACGCAAGAGTAATTTCTTCGTCAAAATCAGCCTGTCGACGTCCACTGCTGGTCAAATGTCTTACCTTATGTGGAAGTCATCGCCACACACTGTGCTCCCGGTGTTTTTTAACACCAAGTTTCGACCCTAAATTGGAATAATGAAAATAAAAGGCACGTTTGTTATTCGGATTACATGTAAGGTTCAATTTCATTTAAAAACTAGTTTCGTTAAAATACAATATTACAGTCTCGAATTGGATAGCAGTATCAAACAAAATACACAGAACACAAATATATTTAAAATAGAGTTAGCATACGAAATATCGCAAATCAAATTTCGTTTATACGACAAACATGTCTCGTATACAGTTTGTCGTTTTATTAGTGCACACCCGCACATGAGGACATCAAAAGGGTGCTGTCGTGTCTCTCACTCTTTACGTGTGGTGAATATAGCGGGTGCCAGCTTGCGGGATATATGTAAACAAATTTGCCAAGTTTTGATTAGATCAAGGGCGGGAGAACGCGACTGAAATAAAGAAGTCTTTTGACAACGACTTCGTCGAGTCGTCGACTGAACGATGTGCTGAACTCACATTTTGCAAAGATTTACAAGTTACGCGTACTGTTCGCGGAAGGTAGGTGTAAAAGTATCTAATCATATATATACAAGATTTTCTTACTTTAAAAGAAATATTTTATATATGGAAAATAAAATCAGGTACAAATTAATTATTTTACAGATTTCGAAATATTTTTTTTAATTAAAAACAAAAAGAGCGTTGGTTATTGTTATTGCTAAGTATTTGCTAATTTGAATAATGTTGGTAATGTTAATAATCTGTTATCGTACGTTCCCAGAGTATTCAGGACAGATTTATCAAACTGAATATCACAAATCAATGCTCGGACCTCCCAATATCAAGCAGTGAAACGTCACCAGAGTGCAATTTGCATGCACGCAACGTTTTCGAAACGATCAATGTGCTGGACAACTGGCAAACACTGGCACGCCCGATCAAAGGAGCAAGTTTGTGCTAATTCCAAATTGGTCAGCTTGCCTTGCAACCGGGACAGATTCCACCTATCAATATTTATTAGAAGCTACCGTAGAGACGCGCCGTTGCTGTCACATGTCTGAATAATTTAATAGGTCAAACAAACTCCATTGTTATGTATTTAGTCTCCTCGGATTTGGGCAGTAGCTTAATAGACACAGATTATATAAAAGGATTTCATAAAATAAGTTTCAGACCTGTATTTATGTGGTGAAAATATACTTAAAAAGAGAAGAAAAAGTGCGAGTAGGATTCACGTCCTGAGGGTTCTGCACCGTTGATTGAATAGGGAGTTCAAAACTTAGCTCTAAGTATTTTATAGGGTTAATCGCTATCCGCACCTGAACAACTTTCATACCGCAAAATTAAGTGGTTACCTACAACTCATCCTGGCAAACCTCTCCCACCACCACTATAGGCATAAACTTGTACAAAAGTCCTTTCTTCCATACCGTTATCTAACCATTTCTTTACTTCTGCGATGAGAACTTCCTTTTGTTTAACGAAAAAAAGCGCTGAATGAATTTCGATAAAATGTATATGGGACCACCTCTGAAGTATGACCTTCCATACAAAAAACGAACCATCAAAATCCATTCAGAATTGGCGGAGTAATCGCGTAACAAACATACAAAAAATAAAAAACCAATACCGTCGAATTGAGAACCTCCTCCTTTTTTGAAGTCGGTTGAAAAGTACCCTAAACATAGGTTTGTCAGTCAGAACAGCCTACTGTTAGTATGATCATCTGATCATATTTATTAGGGTTTGTTTTTTTTTTTAAATTCGAGGTACGGAGCCCTAAAAAGCAGTCTCATTCCCGATTTGGTACATTAAACTTTATACGGATGTTTGTAAATTGGACCGGTGCTGGTTAGTTTGCTCTTTGCCAAGTTTTTCCTGTCCACCCATCGAGGGCCCGGGAAAATGGCTGGACTAGGTAATTGTGTTAAAACTTTCATCAGAAGTGTGAAATTTTGCGGCAACACCGAGTCCGTACCTACAAGTTTAATTTGTTTCAAAAATTCTCGGAGCACACAAAAATAAGTTTTTATTCTATTCCGGGTTTTTAAATTCGAACATTAATACATTTTAAAACAAAATTAGTTCGTATCATAAATGAATAACAAATTAGGAATCAGTCGTGTCAGAAACAATCATAGTCTACGCTCAATTAAAAATATAATAAATAATTCATTACACATGGAGTTACATTACTTTTTCATTTCGAAGGATACTGGGCATACAGAGTCTGCATACAAATGTATTTAACAACACGACGTGCCTATACGCAGCAGTTACGAGAGACGGCGTGGCGCCACGCCACTAAAACATAATAAACTACAATGTACACGTAATCAAAACTCTAAATGATCTTGCAAAATGCTAACGTAATCCCACATTCATTACATACTTATGAAGACACTCGTAATAGACAAAAAAACCAAGCACTTGATCTAAATAAAAACATTATTTAAACATTAGTACGAACATCTCAATATTTCAACGCGTCGGTATGTCAATAACAATAAATTGTAGCGGCTAAATAAAGACTACAAAATATTAATACAGCTTTGAAAATATCTAAAAACCTTCTGACTAATAACAATCAAGCATTAATTATTGATGTAGCGTTAAATGCGGCGGCTCATTACAACGCATTACGAAAATGAGCTGGCAACTTCCATTATCGCCCGATGGTGAAGATGCGTTCGCTCGAGACGATACTAAACTCTCTCGAGAGCTAAATTCAAGACAAGATACGACGAGGTGAACGAGGCGAGGAATCATTAAAAGAATATGGAAGCTTGACGGAGCCGCCGGCGAAATAACAAAGCTCGATCGGATGCGAGCTACCGTAGTTACATGCTTGCTCGTGACACCGCCGGCGCACCAAACGGAAGTCGTTATTACGAAAATATATGCAAATTGCCTGCTCAATGGAATATCCCTTTTCCAATGCAGTTTTTTGTTCTTCGTGCCACTGGACTCGTCATTTGCATGTTATTATTGGAACGTTTTAGGGGATAACATGTCGAATTTGAATCGCGTTTACCGCCGCCTCGAGGCGTTGCGGGCTGCATTAGAAGTGATTTCACACGACACGAAGACGCGACGGTGGTATTCCTTAGGATCCGATTTGTTATTCAAAACATGAAGACAAAATACTTTGTAATGCAACACGATTTGACTCTGGTGTCCAAAAGAAGGATCGGATAGTAATGTCTTTATAAACCGTTTAATCGTAGCTAAGCAACGCCCGTATTAACTTTCCGCTTTTGGTGGAGCGGTAACAATCGTTAAGTCGACTGAAATAAATTTCGTGGGAAGCTTCCTAAGTCAGAGTAGCTTTCGTGAATGTTAAATAGTCCCTGAGCATTGCGTTGAAGGTGTATATTGGTTCGTATAACACTTGTAGCTTGATAATAAAGTTATTGAAAGTGGTAATAAGATTAACTGCTTGTTCGTAGCGCGTAAATCACGATGCATTACGTCGCCGACGACAGGAGGCTCGTATCGAATTACAGTCGATTAATTGCAGCTGAGTCGCGGCGGCGGCGACAACTGGGGCGGAGCCTGCGCCCGTGCACAGCGCGCTAGCATAGCACAAACAAAAAAACCAAAATAAGCACTTTTCTGTTTTAACTTTGGATTCAATTTTCGCTCGAAACATCAACCGGCGATGGTTACTCAGAAACGACGATAACGCGGTTGAATTACAGCCTTAGCTTCGCCTTTGAGTAAATGGTATGCGTCATTATCGGGGAACTGTAACAAGCGAGCGGTCGGATCGCAACAAATCATCGCGCTGCGATCGCTGCCGCGGTCCGTCGAGCCGCGCCCTGTCGCTCACTGCCAAAATTAATTTCCCGTAAAATCGCTTAAGCGATCTATCTTTTTCCGAGAAAAATAATATTCGGTGCTTACTCAATAATAATTTCTTTTGTAAGCGAGAAAGAAACGCTTAATCTCGTGTGCACGCACGAGAACCTGCTTATCTCGATATGAATTGAGTTCGTTCTCTCGAAGGAAATGGGTGATGTGCAAACAAATTATTAAGTTCCCATATAAGGGGCAAAACAAGTAACAAGAAGTTGTCTTGATACCCTTACCAGACACTAGCGGTTTTTGCACCAGATGTCAGCTCCATTAATAATAGCGGCGAAGATATTCCTCCTTGTGAATCTAGTTTTTGCTGAACTCTGGCATTCTGTTCTCCAGTTCATACAAAGTATTTGAAATATGCTAAGATACGTAGACAATAGACTCTGGAAGAACGTTCCTAAGGATTTCTCGCACAATACACGACAGTTTGTGTTGCTTAGAAATTCGAGCAAGCTATAGCTTTATTAAATACTGACATTCGGACTTTTGTACTAATTTAACACATCTAAATAGGCAGTTATTTTATATCGCCACCACACTACATTCATTCCTTTTACTTCCCTCAACCCACCTCATGTGAAATGAATGAACTTTTAGATTAAACGTTAAAGATCTGAAGTCAATTAAAGCTAATTACAGTATAGCTAATTTCCCTAGATAATTGCCAATTCTATGGAAGCAAATGATTCTCAAAGTTACCCGCGAATATGGGAAACATTCCGCGTCAAGTTTACGGCTCTGTCGTTTGCTAACGAACGATCAGCGGTGGAATGAGACGACAAAAAGTATCCGATCGGCTATTCTTAGCGCGACACGCCGCTGTCGCCCGATTAGTCGCCTACAGTAGCTATTTCCTTCCCAACCTCACGGTATATTGAAGTACGGTAGAGAGTAGAGAACTTTTGTGCTGGACCTAGTAAGAAAACAATATTGAAAAGTACAGCACATAATGAAAGTGCACTAAACACCACCAAACAATTGCAACTACCCCAGATGAAGTGGCAATGTAAATCAGTGACTATCGTTTAGGTCTCGTAAATAAGTCTAACATTTGCAATGAATAATCACGAAAGATGTGACATTTATTATAGTTTCTAAAGAATAATATTTTACTTTATTCTTGTTATTGTATCTTTATTTTTATCGTGCAATAAAGAGTCACTGAACTGAATTTACTTACTTGCTTTTTACTGTCATACTTTTTCTCTTTTCGTTTTAAAAGTTTGAGATAAGTAGTACAGAGTTTTAAGAAATAAACTTGTTGTCCCGATTATTTTGCATTTTGACACTTTATTTACTTAATATTTAGCACTTTAAATTTTCAACATGCAATAGTCTAATAGTGTAAGATTGGCTGGAAGAGATATCTTTTAGAGATAAGCTCACCTTTGTACACACCATTTATTACTCTTAAGATGTACAATAAAGAATATATAATAGTGCATTGTCAAAGAGAAGTTTCGATTTCGGTGATTATATATCTCATTTTTATTTATTTTTCGAGCAATAATTGTCTCTACTGTTAAAGTTTACTGTGTCCGTAACGTTGAGAGGTTCGATTGCACTGGAAGGCTGTACCTGGAAAAATAATTGCCCAAGTCAACGCCGTTAAGTAAATGGTATTTCTATTTAGCTATTGAATAAATACTTTTGGATAAAAAATGTATGCGACTGCTACGAAGCTTAAGCAAGTTTGTTAAATAAATATTGGAGATGTATAAAGGAATTGTATGGGACTTAATTTATACAAAACATCACATAAAATCGGAGTTTAAAAATGATGTTTAAAGAAAAATCTTATATTTTTTTTCTTATTACAGATCTTTAAAGCTGTATATATTTATAATTATTTTATAATATACCATAGATAAATATAATATTAGATATTAATATAAGGTGAAAGGCGAGCAGGTTCAGCAGGAACCATGTACGATGTGCATACTCACCCTGTTCTTCAGCGTGTTGTGACCTAAGACGATCTAGGAACAGCTATGAATACTACTAAAGTTGAGGATGGGATGTATACGAGATATCGAAAACAATAAATGTATCTCAAATCCAGAAATCCAATCGCAGTGAAAAATACAAGGGTACGATATACATTTTTTATACCTCGGTTACAAGCATTAATCTGAAGATAATGTTTGTAACACACTGTATCCGGGAATTAGCCTAATTAAAAGTCACTGCGAACAAACGGACCGGCCGATAAGATCCAGTCAACATTATCACGTTTACAAGTCTGGCGGGACCGGAGATATCAGTCCGAGCGGTAGATGAGCTTGATTTATGCGAGCCAACAACATTAAATTACATCTAGATCGAACATCGCCATAAATTACTGGTCGCATTGTAAATTTGCCGCGTGTATCGGCGGTCAAATCATGTGGCCAAACTATATCATGCGTTGACATCGAGGACCATGTGAACGCGAGCGGGCTCTAGGATGTGTACAAGGGCTCTTAGAGACCTCTACTAAAACAATCAAGCTCTTGCATTACAGTATAAGCTATAAAAAATATTATGGCAAGTTAGAAGAGTAGGAAAACTGGAAACACAAAGTACTCCAAATTTTAGGATACAAGTTTTTAAAATTAAAATTAGGATGATTTACCAAAAGACAATTTCGACATTACTCTGAATCACTATCTCACAACCCACACGAGAAATCTTCAACCGCTAACTGGAGCAAAGTCGTGAGTTAAAAAGTGCATCCTGCCTGAAACTTAAAAGGAATTTTATAATTTGTGAACCTCGGCCCAGTTTGGCGCGACCTTTTGGCACCGTATATAGTATAGCTATAACCTACTTATAGTATATTTACGTGGCAACAAATCGGTGACCGTTAAAAATAAATTATAAATAACAAGCCAGCAATAAACGAGCTGTTCGCAGGTCGGAGATGCAGGCAGATAAATCACGGCGCGGCGCGTCGGCGCGGGCGGCGGCCGGTCGGCTCGACCGGTGCTATACACAGTACACGGTAAAGTATAGAAACCGCACAATATTTATGAAGCCTAAAATATTGACACCTCGTGCGGTTTCCGCATTGTACATGTGTTTAGACCTAACGTGAAACAATGGGAGCATACATCCATTAAATCATCTTATATTAGGATAACCATGTATATTAGTTATTAAAAAGTTTCTCAACTTCATGTGTTGTTTAAAAGTTCTATTTTAGAAAACAAATATTTATATGTGTCACTCGTAAGTCACATTCATAACATAAATATATATCTTTTAATGGAAAATGTTAACAAATGAATAATTTCGAACTACAATAACAAGCCAACAATGAATATCATCATACCTGGTATTTAGCGACAGTGACGTCAAAATGTATATATAAATATTTGAAAGACACTGACATTGGGTTGTCGGATGACAAGGCAGGTCTATGTTAGGAAAACAATTAAAAATAGCAAACCTCCGGCGATCATTATCATAATTCGTAACTTAAATCACTTGTTTTTTTCTGAATGATTGATTCGATTGATTGATAGATAGATGTTGGTCACGTAAGTTAGTAAAGTGAAGTTTCCCCACTGTACTTCAATATACTATGACAATAGTGTAAAGTGTTACAGATGAGGAATGTGATCAAGTATCTATCTACATGTTTGATCGCAAGGAACTGAACATTGGTTTAGACGCCGCCATTGCTTATATGAGTACAATTTACATAGGGATAGTTTTCTTAATAACAATATAAACAAAACACATCATGCTTATCCGTACTATTGTTATTACAATAGTGAAAATCTTTATGTATGTTTGTTTATTCTTCTTTGACGGCTGTTCAACTAGATGTTCTACTTATTAATTTCGTTCTTTTATTTATGTTTTCTCATGAACCGTGAGTAACATTTATAGGCTAGGTTTTGATCATGACAAAATAAAAATCGAAATAATTATTTTTTGAGAACACAATAAATGCGAAAGTGTGGACGGATTTTGGTGAAACTTGGTATAGTGATAGCTTCTATCCTAGAATAACATATATGATACTTTTTAACGACGAAGTCGCAGGTATTATAAGCATGTAGATATTGTTGATAATCCAGGGTAAAAAGAAGTTATTAATAAAGATGTTTGAAAACAAAACAAACAAAAAAATCACGCACAATACCTACCAACAGCGCAAACAACATAATCAGATAATCATGAAAAGCAAATAAAGAACCATTAAAAGCACCTGTCTTAAGTAAAACAAACCCAAGTATTTGCACTCAAACAAAACGGTGTTATTGCAAATAAGAAAAGCAAATCGTGCAGACAAACAGCGCAGCGAAAAAGGTGCTAATTTTGACGTCGAGTGGGTCTCGACACCTACCAATTATCACCTGATATCTACGCTAAACTGTATGCTATTAAACGGATACTTCCGAGCACGGTTATAATTTTAAAATTAACGAATTTTTAGCGCAATCCCCAAGAAAACTATAAAAGCTTAATAAAGCAGAGCAGACCACATTTGAGGAAACCCGACAACCATCCATACGTGGTTTTTAATTGGAATCCTAGCGAGAAACGCAAGATGCGGGAAAAAACGTGCGAAGGTCGTCGGAGACTAACGTGCGGAGACCACAGAACTGCTCATGAGCGACCTGAATGAATGCCTTATTGAGAGCCGCATGTCTCTGCTGAGAGTTATCAGGAAGAAAGAAGACAAGGATAATTACGATTATAAAGAAAGTGTGATCTCTCGTCACTACGTATCCAACGCTGGTATGGTAGTATAAGTACGACAGCAGTGGTCTTTAAGGTGACGAGTCACTTTTCAGGCGGACTCGACTGTACAAAGAATTCTATGCGAGCGGGATACTATATTAAATCAGCGACACCATGTACAACATAACAATTAGATTTTAAGAGCTTATTCTGCTTGCAACATTAATGAAGTCTGGACCTATAATATTTTAATACAAACAACATTAATATCATGTTATGAAAATCTTTAAATAATTAAGAACAGAAATAAGTACCTACATAGTTGTTTTCGATACAGCAGGTGCCAACATCGCTTCGCGATCGACTATGACGTGCCCAATTATCAAATTATCGTCACTGGCAACTCGATACTTACACTAATGGTAGGTTTCAAGCCTTACACCAGACTTGAAAAATATCGAAGCTATTTATTTAAAAGTAGTGTAAATACAGCGTGGCACAACCGGTATTATTCATCTAGACTTGTTAGTAATTTATGGACGAGTTGGAAAATAATAGTACCTACGAGTAGGGTTGTTACCCCTCCGGCGATTCCCAGATTCATCCTCAATTTACATTCGTCTACAGTCCGGCGTTAGGACAGGTTTTGGAAAATTGTACAAGTTTTTTGTACCTCTAGAAACCCTAGTCATCTATTACAACTAATATGTTTACGATGTGTGATTTAAGTACTTGTCAGTCATCAACAACTGATTTGTCATAATCATCTTATCAAGCTATTGTTTTTAATAGGTACATAAAATTGTCAAATGCTTTTCCAGACAGATTCCTTAGATAAAAAGTCCATCACTTAGTCCGGGTTTTGTAATATTATAATTACGATGGCAACCCTGGGTAGGTACAATATATTTTTTATCGGTAAATGACAAGCGCAATTTAAATTCCTTTCGGTGACCCGTCAGATTTTTTTTATTTTGTTTATTACTTGAGAGGACTAGATATATTTTTTAAAGCACTAGCTGTGCCCGTGACTTCGTAGGGACAGATCACTAAAATAAGTACTGATGCTGTTGTTCTACCCTTGGTCAAACTCTCACTTTTAACCATGCTCAAAACAAAGTAAAAACAAGGGATTGTCAGAGCTACAACCGCAGGTGTATAAGTGAATAATCGTGCCCCTCTCCCCATCCCCGCCCCATTCCCCTGTAAGTTAATTAATGAAAACTTTAAAATCGCATATCTTTTGATTGAATGATCCGATTGTGATTAAATAAGAATTTAATGTTACTTTAAGTGGTTTTTATGAGTACATTTCAACTGAATCGGGTCAGTAATTTTCTTGTGACGCCTAGACAAACAAACAGAAAAAAATTCACAATATCAATTATCCTTAATCTCTCAAATTATTATTTTTTGCCTATATTTTCAATGTACAGAGACACAAAGATTACAGATTTATTATAGTTCCGGCGAAAATTATGGTAATACTAATACATATTTTTTCGATTGTCTTAATTTTATCCCGTAGTAGGTCTTCTGTTTGTACAGAAAGAACTTTCAAATTATCTTATAAATAACACAAAATGATTAGTTGAGCGCATAAAGTTATTTGTATTGGGGACAGACAACTTCATACAACTTGCTCCATGTTTAAGTGTTATATATTTGTACTGTCTTACCCGTGCTCTATTCTTATCACAGTACAGGAGTAAATCCTAGTTTGGGATTAGACAAATGTATGTTTTCAATGTGATGATACCGATTTCCTGAATTATTAGAACAGTGGAGATAAATGGAAAAGTATCCCCCCTAGTAGAAAAGAGTGGAAAAAAAATCCGTTCTTCCTGGATATAGAGGGATAAAGAGGGATATGTGGAATAGGCCATATTTATTCATATAATTTATTAGTGCAGTATAGGTAAATTATATGAGTAATGGATGACTTATACAGGGGTCCTTATAACTGTGTATTCTCTATTCTATTGAAATGCTCTTGTAAAACTACTACTTGTACCCCGAAACAAAACTCCCCGGCCATAGATAGGTTATTAATTATAACTTATAATGAATAGTATATGTAACCCCAGTAACAGAACCAGTTAAAACCCATAATCATATACGTAAAAGCGGTAGGCGTAAGCTTTGTGAAGAAGAAACGGCACAAACTGTTAGCAAATCACTATACTAACGAAAATCATGAGGGAATCGTAACTTGTGTTTAGTCCTATTTCATAATCGTACCCCGTCGAATCGTATCCAAGTCATTAATGAAACGACCCGACTGGAGGACGAATGACTTCCGAATGTAAATAATTGGCGCAACAGGTGAGTTATAAATCTCTTACAAACGATCGTGTGATTAAGAAGGCAGTATATCAAGTGTTACCGGCTCAACACACGCGATCGCACCTATTCGCCGAGTGATCGAGTAATATTCGATACTGGATTATAAATATTTGTATAGGATTACTGACCTGTTGCGATTATAGAAATTAATGCTGGATCTTGGTCATGTCACTTTTTTATTTTAGAATGTTAAGATAATGTGTGTATTGCCCGTATTTATATATTTATTATGTATTCATTTATATCTGTATGTATGTACTTTAGCGATAAAACTACCTAGATATAAGCTACGTTATTATTGTAACTAGCTGTGCCTGCGGTTCCACTCGCTTGGACTACAGAATCCGCTCCCCTTCCCACTTCCGCTCCCACTCCCGCTCCTGCTACCGATCCCGATCCCGATCCCGCTCCCGCTCCCACTCCCACTCCTACTCCTACTCCTGCTCCTGCTCCTGCTCCTGCTCCTGCTCCTACTCCTGCTCCTGCTCCTGCTCCTGCTCCTGCTCCTGCTCCTGCTCCTGCTCCTGCTCCTGCTCCTGCTCCCACTCCCAATCCCAATCCCACTCCCACTACAGCTCCAAATGTAGTCCAAACTCATCGCAATTGGAATAGTACCAAACATTAAAATTATACTTCTTTATTATTAATAAACCTTGGTTGTCAACAACCTGAAAATGCCAAACAAGCTGACAGCTCACCTCTTGGTAAACGATTACTAACGCCCCGAACTACTGACACACCCCCCGACAATCCAACAAGCGAACAGATTTAATCACCTACTACAATTACAGGCACACCAACCTGTCCGTACACCTCGGTGTGTGTGCGTAAACTATCGAAAGAGGGACAACGTTATACGTCAACAAATACGTGCTGCTCTTGCCGGACTACTGGACGTGGGGGTTGGGGGTGATTGAGTGTCACTTCTTTACGTAGTATTATTTAGTAGGTATTTACTAATTTTAGCTTCTATAAAGGTGACAATAGGTGGCGTTGCATTGCTCTCCACTGTCACCGTCAATCTACTCCGAAAACTCTGAAGGATAAAGTGTAGTCCATCGGTATATATATTTTTAAATAATTTCATGGCCCGCGACTTTTGCAAGCATTCTCACTTTGTCATTCGAAGATACATATTATATGATGATGATAGATATCGAGGTTTTTGAACCTATTTGTCTGTTAAAAAAGAGAAAATCGGTTACTATTCTTCATAAAAACCGTATTCAACACTTTTTTACAATTTAGCAACATATTTTAATAAGTTTTGATACTACAATATGTGTAACAATAATGTTGTGTCGATATCCATTGAAATTATTTCTTTGTTCTGAAAGCGGAACAATATGTGTAACAAACGGCACAAAACGACCCCCGAACAGAGGGTAATGTCGTGCAAGTCTATTTGTTGATCGAGAACCGTTGCTCTATTTGACTTTTTTAAGCTATGTTGAGCGATTTATCGCTCTAAGCTGCGATTTTTTTCTCGACTTTCCAAACCATAAATCCTGTTTTGCAGTGAAGTTTAACGAAATTTTGGGAAAGTATGTTCGTGAGTCGGGGTTTCGTATATTTAGCACTAGCTGTTGCCCGCCGCGACTTCGTCCTCATGGACAACTTTACATTACAAATTATTATGTACTAGTTATCCTATATCCTATTCCAGGTCCTAACCTATATGTGTGTCAAGTTTCATCACGATCCGTCTAGTGGTTGAAGCGTGACTGAGTAACAAACATCCAAATATCCAAATTTTCAAATTTATAATATTAGAAGTAAGTAGAATTTCCGGTAGAAATTAGATGTTTTATCGCGATAAAAACTATCCTATGTCCTATTCCAGGACCTAACCTATATGTGTGCCAAGTTTCATCCCGATCCGTTCAGTGGTTGAAGCGTGATTGAGTAACAAACATTCAAATCCAAATATTCAAACTTTCGCATTTATAATATTAGTGGGACTGTGTACTTTGATGATTTTCTCTTACCTATACATATATAAGTAGATCTTCACTTATAATTAGCTGGGAATAAACAGTATTAGTGCTAAACGTTGCCCGAACTAGTAATTCTACATCGCAGTTTTGGCAGAGAATACTAATAAGAATGTAAGGAAGCGACAGTTACCTCGGCCAGTGTAACGTCGCCGGAAAAATATAGCACGGCGCGAAATACGAAAGAGAAGCAGCACTTTGTGTTGACGTATAACGTTGTCCCTCTCTCGACAGTTTACGCGCACAACCAACGTTGGTTCGTGCGCCTGTAATAATAGTAGGTGTTTAAATCTGTTCGCTTGTATGGAGCGTCGGGGGTGTGGTTTGTGCATGACTGGTAACGTAAACTATTTGGTTTTTGTGTATAACAGGGGGTAATATTTCAATTTCCGTTTTCCAACCGCACGGTGACCACACCGCGTCTCTGGCTGACACGCCAATTAAATACCACTTGGTTGCCAGTTATAAATAAATTTATTTCGCGCCTTCGAGTTTATCTTGTATCGGTGGGATTGTTCTTTCCGTAACAATCGCGACTCGTCGTGTTTACACTCGCCTCTCGAGTGAATTATGTGCGAGAACTTTTATTATTAAGGACCTTTCGTTTTTAATAAAATTGCAAAACTTTAGTTCGTGTCACTTTCAGCTGGATTTTAATACAAAATTTGTTTATAAATGTAATATTTTCTCTGGGTAAATAGTTCCTATGAATCTATGATATGTACCTACTCTCCGGCTAATAGTGCTGAAGTAAGTAACATAAAAATATCTCTTTCGTTCTATTGGTTAGAATTAATTCGTATAGATAAATGGAAAATAATGACTGAAATCGGGTATGGTGGCGTTCACTGGGGAAGGCCTATGTCCAGCAGTGGACGTCTAAGGGCCGATATGATGATGATAATGACCAATGACTGAAATTTTTGAAAAAACAAAATCCAAGTTGCTGGGAAATATTGCTAAAACATTCTAAAGCAGCTTGTACCATCTCGTTAGTAAGAACCTTTTGTTCAACTTTAAGATTCTAGAGCTAATTTCAAAGTCAGTTTAAATGAAGAAGACACATATGTATGCACAGCTTAAAATTTATCGGCACTGGAGTTGGAAATTGTATCTTCTGAAGAGGATATAATAAACATCCGAAAGGTCGCGTTAACGAGCGGTCCGACGCGAGAGGCACGGAATAATAAAGTATTACAACTTTAAGAGAAAACGGAAGATTTTGTATAAAACATGAAGAAACAATACAAGGACCTATTTAGTAAACATTGACAAGAACGTAGCATTGCCTATATATATATATATATAGCTATAGCTATTCTATTATATATTACGATATAGCTTTTCATATCACTAATAATCAGAAAAATTGCGGGTGTCGTCAAGGCGACTAAGGGATTGCACAAGAGACGAGCGGCAGCGTATCCTGTATACATTAAGAGCATTAATGCGATTACCAATCCGCCTGCCATGCGTGGTGATTATGGCAAATCCCCCAATGGACAGCCCACCAAATGTCCATTATATAGGGTTAAGTTCTGCAGTGGACGTATTTCGGCTGACGATGCTTCAGGAAAAAATATTGTATTTCGAAATACCTGTGCGAAATGTGCGTATACACTGATCCGATTGCAAACTCGCCGCATATTTAAAACCGCGGATATCTTCGTAAATCTCGTAAAAAGCCCATGCGAAGCACAGAGAGCATGCTTCGTCTGGGTAATGATTGAGCCCCATATCGAACCAAAGAATCCCTTCTGAAATTACTGCCTGCCTCATAATAGGTAGGTACATATTTTTGGCAAGATTTCTGATTAGGCTGTTATCATCTCATTTCAATCTTTCGCTTGTTATGACCCGCTTCTTTCAGATACTCTGATGAGCGAGCGATTGACTTGATGTTTTTTACCTTGCAAGATTCGATTCTTTCTCCTTTTTGTTGGCTTGTTCATATTTAAATAAAGTTACTTATTTCATCAATCTTTGTGCGGACCTAGTAACTACAAGTAAACAGTAGTCACTTTTAAAATTATACAAATAAACATTGGGTTGGTACTGAAGTAAATCGAAATTTTCCGAAACAAATTCTTCATTAGTTTATTCTATAAAATTAAGCAAGTACTTAAATAAATTGTTTCCAGCTTCAAACTAATCAGATAGATACATGGCTCTTCAAATAAACGTTTTATTATATTCATCATGTAACTTATCATATATATTCAACAACCTACGTAATAACTAGCATTTCAGAGGTAACCATCATACAATTCAGTAATTTGCTATCGGTAACTAACCGTTAACAAGTTCTGTTGCGATGAGAACCTGATTTAACTAAGTACGCCACCTGTAATTGAAAATCACTTGTTTATTTAATGTCTAGCATACTTATAATCGCTGCATCCCCATTAACAAAGGTAAACATAGCATCCTTTGACATCATGCTAGCAAAATGGACACTATAATCTTTTAGCTAAAGTTCGAAGTAGACATTATTTCGATTTATTAGTAGGCAACACTGCGTTGGCGAGCGACGACCTACACAATAATATTAAGCACGAGACGCGGAAAGAGTTAAACCAGTCATAATAACAGTATTCAGTAACTCACAACGAGAATAGTGAGAATCGTTTTAATATAATCAGGCTAAATTCGAACGATATTCAACTAAGTTGAGCCGAGTAATGCGGACGTTTCTGCGAACTACCATCTTAACTTAACGGTTAACAGTGCAATCATCGCGGCCGCAGAGTTACAGAGAGATTGAAATGTAATTTTATGTGCAAACTTGCGCACCGGGCCAGATGCGTAGCCAGGGTTCTGTTGTCGAGGGAGCTATTAATAGCTGCGTAGGATTTGCATGGACTGGCGCACTGACTTTATTTCAGAGTGGAACTTTAGTACCTCCAGTACTATTGCCCTGTGGGAATAAGTACCGAACTGTTCTTGGCACGTTTCGGATTACCCGAGAACCTGACTCGCAACTAGGCTTGTGTAGTCCGGCTTAAAACGTGACATACTTATATGTTTCATGGTCTTAAATAGGGTGATTATGGGAAGGGAGAATTTCAGTTGCTGCACGGGTGTTGCCAAATTAACACTGTGAAAGACCTGTATCACGCACTTTATTTTGCAACAGGACTTTAGTCTCTAAAGATCAACGTTGATCAACGTTGAAGAGATTAACATAATGTTATGAAAGGTCCTCTTCACTGCGGAAGGAAAGCGATTCACGCGTGTGCATGGGGGACATCCTCCTGAAACCCCAGGCCTCTCCCTCCTAGCTACGTGCCTGTACTCATGGAAGTGTTGTTGCTAACTTTTACCTTTATTACTCGGTCTCATATTCTCGATATTGTGATGATGATATGCTTATAATAAGCAGCTTTTAAGAATACCTTTTCGCACAACGCAAAATGTGAATGCATTTTTACATATCGGTTTATGTAGGTATTTAATTGTAACTTAATTTTTTTGTGAATAAAAGACCTTTCAGAAGATGGGCTCAAAACTCGCAGCAAAGTTTGCAATCAACTTAGTTTTAAAATAAAAATGTGGATTTATTCAATTGCATTATTTTATCCGTATTCATTTTATATGTCGTATATAAATGAAAATAACAACAACTTTAATAATATTTTTTTATTAGTATCGATAACATTGAAAATTATCCAAGTATAAATACCTGAAAAGGTACCTTCTACCTAAAATGGACAAAACTAATTGAGATTCACTAAGCATAAAATAATGATAAAAATGACATCAATCAGTTCATCCATAAAATTTCGAACATATCACTTTGATACTATCGAGCAACTACGTCATCCGTATAAAATATTCAATCAATCAATATGAATAGAAATGAATCCATCAAATTTTGTTCGATTTTGTAAAAAAAAGGTTTCGTAGAATTCTGAGTTTAATCCTGTTAATCAGAATGAGAAAATATTCTTAATTCGAGATACGGTTTGGCAAGAACAAATCTCTTTTTCAACATAAGCACACACACCTGGTACACGTCCTGTCCTTATGTGTATTCTTATAATTGTTATCATGTACCATAAAGTAAATAATAATTAAAGCATAAATGTATGTTGTATGCTTACTTCCAATATTGCATCGCTGTTTAAAATACTTACTACGGAGTTCTTAGCTCTAGAGCTTTTTTTGGTGACACCATGCCATTTAACATTAATTAAAGCAATCCAACATTAAACGTTACAGGCTAATTTTTCTAAAGCACGAAATTTGTAAAGCACGAGTTGAAAAAATATTGAAACAAAGAAAGTCTCGACACAAGCTAGTGTTAACCTAAATAGTAAACAAAGCATTTGTCTCGCCGTATATTTCAATTGTACGCCCATTTCTTGACAATTCTGCCCCAATGTATATAAATAATAGCATTAAAGACAATAAGTTGACACAAATAGGGTACATATTGACAATGTGCGTGGGTGCCTTGTTGAATAGTGCTACCGGGAATGGTGACGGTTACACTCCACTGGATAATATTAAAAGGGAATTGATTAACACGAGAGGACTATATTTAGACTCATTGGCGACAAGTAATTGTTAGCTGATCATCAGCAGTATACGGAGCATAGGCGTAGTTTTGTGTTGTGAGAAAAGTCAGCCTTGAAGGCGATCGAGTCTTAAAAACTCTAGCTTTGAGAGCTCAAGCCTCGAAGGCTCGAGCTTTGAGAGCTCAAAATTTTAAGCCTTTATTAAGTTAAACTTACAACACTAGCGTAATCTGTTTTCAATAAAGTAAATTTACTATCTGTTGCCCGCGACTTCGGCCGCGTGGAATTTCAAATCCTTATGGGTTAAAAAGAAATTTAACGGCTACCTACGTCATTTAAGGAACCTCAAAAGGAACGTAATGCAAAATTTCTACGTTTGTGACCCAGTTGTTTGGCGCTGTGTGTTGATAGATCTGTCAGACAGGTCAGGGCGTCCTTTTTAATATATTTTGACATTAATTACATCTATTGTATCATTCTATCCGCACAAACCATTGTAAGATTGATTTTTTCTTCATAATTTATATCCCATTTATTCTAAATCGTTTAATAGTATTGCGATGTCCAACAGGTCACTTAGCGTAAACACTATGTGCTTTACGCCCAAAAGCAGATTTATGTCTGCAAATGATCGTTAAAATAATGATAAATAATATTTTTTCAGAGAAAAACTAACATTACCTAGTCGATAAAGACCTGACAAGAGTCACGAGGTGACGGCTGTTAGAGCTGAACAGTTACCGGTCAAATCCGACAATATTGCGCGTCGCTAACGTCAATACAGAGTGTGTGTATGCGACTACGAATCGTGGGAAACATTCGTAAGTCGTTGTATGTCCATCCGTTGACCCTTTAACGGTACCCAGCGACCGATTGAGCAAACTGTTTGATTGGGTATACTTGAACTGGGAAAGTTAATTTGACAATTTGAAACATAATAAGACGAAATTTCTTATGAGATATAAAAACATTCTTCCAGTTTACAAACATAAAATATTATTATTAAGGAAAAAGTAAAAACAAAAAACAATTGACTTCTAGAAAAAAGTGTTCGCCCAACGTGGGGCTCGAACCCACGACCCTGAGATTAAGAGTCTCATGCTCTACCGACTGAGCTAGCCGGGCTTGCTGCATAAAAGCGAAAATGCCATTCCTGTTCCGCAGTCATTAACATTGATCAGGCAAGCGTAATTAATTAAGCTGATATTCTTATTTTAATACAGTCCCAGAGTAGGTATCCCTATATTGTGTCAATTTATTTTACTAAACATGTGCAATGTCGAAGCTATCGCGAGCGATACGCAATAAGCTATTCATAGTTTGCACTCTATTCTCTTTAGTGAATTTCAAATCAGGCCAGACGGCGATGGTCGGTCGGCAAACACTTCGGAACCGTGTAATTTACTCGTAAGGTCGTATCGTCGTCTATCTGTTGTTATTTTATGTAAGACCTTTGCCCGCCCATGGCTCCTTCACAACGGATTTATCCCAAATTTCTTAACTTTCAATTCCACTTTTTGCGCTCATGGGAACAACTTTTGACTAAGGTGAAACTCTGGGCAGAATAAACCCACTTTATTCATTCGTTAACGATTATCATATTTTTATGTCGGCTTATAAGAGAACAAGTTAATCTATAACTTTCAAACAGATAATCCTAAAGGTTTAAACACTCTAACTTACAGTAATATTACTTACTGTAAATAAGTTTGTAGGTCTAGCCATGCACAAAATACCATACTGTACTCATGGTTCAAATAAATTAGTATGGTATTTCCAGTATTTCGCGAATATTTACTTACAAACTTATCAATAAATATCCCGCTTTTTAAATACTTCTTACTGATATTCACACCATATAAGTAAGTACCTGAAACAATACAAAATATCATTACTATGATTACGCCAAACAAATATAAAACTAAAGTTTGTAATCTATACATATAAAAAACAGTAGAAAAACAAAAGAAAAGCGAATCTGTACATTGAAGTTTAAAAAAAATTCACTTCCCGGAAATTACTAAGACCAGTAGAGTCCAAAGATATAATAAATAAATTTCGTGTCTGTCTGTATGTATGTATGTATGTATGCATGCATGTACAGGCTAATCTTGGAAACTACTGAACAGAATTTCACGGCGTTTTCACTGTTTAATTCGGGGCACAATCTGGTATAAATTAAATCTCAATAAAATGTCAGGAGACTGTTCTACAAGTTGACATCTCATTTGTATAACAGTCTAGTTCAACATTACTGGTCGATACAAAAACTTGACAGAGGGGGACAGAAGCGTTTTAAAGCTCATTTAAATTCAAAGCCCAAACATATAGGCTCCCGCTCCCGCACCCGCTTCCGGAGTGGGTGTGGGAGTGGAAGTGGGAACGGGAGCGGACTCTGTAGCACAGGGCGGACTCTGTAGCATCTGTAGTCCTCACGAGCGGAGCCGCGGGCACAGCTAGTATTATATATAATTAAATAACCACAACTGCACACTGATTATTTCTATTCGGAGACAATTATAGATAATTTATGTGTGTACTTAGAACGAAAATCTAAAAGGCAATAAATACTTTTATGCTGTTATTTAAAAGCAATATACACTTATTTAATTGCCGCATCCGATACTACGATTCCATTGCAATGGGGAATAATACAAGAACATGACAAAAAATACATGTAACACAAATCTTACAAATGGTTGTTACATCAATAAGCGATAGTATTCGAAAAACAAAATAATAAACAGAAGTCAGACATGATAAGATAATCAGATCCGTACGACAATTCTTACAAGACGCTCCGCGATCATCGTGGATCTATTCATCACATTGTACCCACGCAAGTTAAACGCGGTTAAACGTTCGTCCACGATGACGGTGGACAATGCTTATCGGCTGATAGAAATCGTCGATAAGATGCGTCTGCGAGCGACGCACGCGGCGTATTTTGTGTGGAAGCTCCCGTAAGGGCGATTATTGATGTACAGTTGCTGGAAGCGACAGCCAATAATCAACTAATGGAACAAATGAGTTACATCTCCTATTTAAAACGGTATGACGCATACCATTGTTACTAGTACAATCCATTATTACTAACTCAATTCATTTCTGTAATGTTCGCAAGTTTTCTTAGAGGTAACACGGGAATCGGCGAAGACAGAATCCAATATACAAGTACAATATAACATATATTTTTTAATCTTGATTCCAGGTGCCACTTCCATGGACAGCTTAACTCGCCGCACCGCACGTCGCAACTTCGCAAGTCATACAGGAATGCCGTTCGCGATATGAAATGAAAACATGGCAGCTTTTGAATAACATACAATTCGTATAAGAACATGTTCGGTTGGGGCGAAGAGGATTCCATATTTAATTGGAAATATGCACAACATTCTACACGGTCCCTTATCGCAAAAGTAATTGGTATGGGCAATAAGTAAACTTTTCTTATCGATATATGAATCAAAGATAAGACATTCTTATGTAGGTAGTGGTCTTAACATGCGTTATTTATAACATAATTTAAACTTTGAAAAATGAAAAGGATAACTGCTTTGATGGCCTAGGGAAGTCAGACATCTTCCTACAATTTGTATAAGTAGGTGTTGGTCTAGGTAGGTTACTAGCTAGCTGTCAGTACAGGAAATCTTTGTTTCTAATTAGAAAAGCAAATATAGTTGTTGTGGTGATATTTCATCTTATAAATAAAAACGCAAACTTCGCGTGTCTGTACATTGTATATATTTAAAAAAATGTGGTTTAAGATTAAGTAGTATTACACATTAAGTTCTTTTTGTAAAATTTTGTCTGTATATCTGTTAGTTTGTGCACGCAGCACGTAAGAACTACTGAACCAATTCTAATGGAGTTTGGAGAGAAAACATATATCTGAATTCGGAGTAACATTTAGTCTCTATTTCATCACAATCGCTTACTCAGTCAAAATTTATGCGAATTTATAGTGTTCAATAACATTGAACAACGAAGAAGTGTAATGCTCAGCGGAATTCATATTGCGATGAGTTAGGACTACCTTTGGAGCGAGGGTAAGCGGTGGCGGTGGCGGAGGAAGTTGGAACGGTAACGGGTGCGGGAGCAGGAGCGGGCAATAATAATGTAGTCCACGCGAGCGGAGCCGCGGGTACAGTTACTTTCTAATAAAAATACAGAAGAAATAAGTCTAATAGCTTAATTACTTTTTGTTGTGTTGTGTGCAATAAAGATAAAATAAATGCAATGTTTCGTACAAAACATTATTAAATAAACAGATCCACGCAACACAACGTGTAGAATGTGGAATGACCAGAATTGTTGTTCTACTTATCCTGATTAGGTTTACTTACAAACCAATACAATTAATGTAAGTAATTACTTAGAAAATGCGTAATTACATTTATGGGTCCACACCTAACCTTCCTAACGTAATACGTAACGGTATGTTATTCATTGGTAGGTATTAGGGGCAACCAAGATTAGATTAGATTTCTTAATTAAACATTACAAATATTAATACTTACGTAAAAAGTCGAAGTTAATGTCAAAATCGTCAAAAATAATAAAAATATAATTTACAAAATGTCAATTTTACACAACTCGTGTATGAGATTAATAATTTCATAACATGTACATAAAAATAACAATGTAAATTCAAAAGAAGAAAAAAAATTCAATTTCAAAAACTATGTCTCATTTAATTCAAAATTGTACGTCCATAAATTCTTTTACAGTGTTATAATTCTTTATCCAATTAAAGGTTTTTCAGTCGGCGACTAAACGTTTCATTATTCGTTTCGTTCTGTAGGTCACCAGGGAGATGTTGGTAGTAGGTGGGCCCTATGACGCGCGGGATGGTCTCTTCGAGGGCAGTGCGCCTCGGTACCGGCACTAGTAGCCGACCGGCGCTGCTGTTACGGCGGACTGAAACCACCCGTGCGTCGTTCGAAACTTGATATGTTACGTCTCACATGCATGATCACTTCGAATACGTACAATAAGTATAGTCATTATTTTGTTTTTACGAAAAAGAGATCGACAGGTCGTTCCGGGTTTTACCCTGGAGAGTACACTGACGGCACGCTTTTGAAGTATAAATACCCTGTCCGAATTACCCCACAGTATAGCGCCATAGGACATAACTGATTGGAAATACGTAAATATAAAAAGGTTCTGATGCAAAGATTCGAAATTTCTTCCATTCCCAAAACGACCCATTCGCATTCAAGAACTGCCACACTTAAGCAGAGTTCTAAAATATCCTACATTAATAATAATTATTCCAATATTTAAAATGTATACCGATATAGTAATAATAATAATTCATTTATATCGTTATACTAGACGTTGTTAAGCAGTTTCCCATAATTATTGCCACTGCAGAAAAACTCACTACCTGTGTTTTGTTACAAGCTGTAAGTTTTAAAATACCTAGTAACTATCAGCTTGATATACGAATACGTCATAACGTATATCTTTCTCAGTAGTTTCTCGCGTTCCAAAGCGCTATAAAGTAAGTTATCGGAGCTTGCAACTAGCTACCCAATGGCGAGCGCACGAATGGTTTCGATGATGATATCGTTCTCGCTTCGCGTATCGCTCGGTTTGATCATCGATATCGCCGTCGTGGTCGACGATATGCCGTGCGCACGCGATCTTAACGTACGACATATATGAAAATGATGCAGTCGATGTCATACGTCAGTTCTGTTGATAAGGGACAGGGGACGGCTTGAGGACATGCGTAGATTAATCTGAGGACATGTTTGTGGGCACCGGACAATTATCATTGGATATGGATAGCCATATTCTTAAACTTGGTCAGCTTTATATATAAAGACTTATTTTAATTCGGCTATTCAGTGTATAAATGTCTATTGCGAGAAATAAATATTAAAAAATAAAAGATAATATATTCAACGACATCATTAAGTTCAACAATTAAGTATATATATTTAGTACATAGTCAGATGAATTGGTCGATGCTGACCTATAATATCGAATATATTAAAATTAAAATTATTACTAAAAAGTAAAGGGTGACAATGTCTTCGTTAGTTTCATTATGCATTACTGACATCATATTATTGCATATTCTACTTTATAATTATAATGCCAATTATATGCATCTGATTACTAAGTAACATCTTTATGGATTAAGTTGTCACATGCCTATGAGCGAGGCGGTTAATAATAGTTATTTGGCACGATAGTGTTGAGCAAAAAATACGTATAGGGGGACACGCGAGATCGGGCGACACCATAAGTAATGGCTCGATACAGGCGCAGCCATCGATTGCGAGCGCGAGCGTTATCTCAATAAAGAGCAACGGAGTGCGTTCATTAGCACTCTGACACGGCGCAATCATAAATTGTGGCGCCCCGTTGCGACCCGCACGCCTACCCTTCCCCGGCACCCCGATACCTGGCCCGCATTCGAGTTTTTGCCATTTCCATTGTTTTTCGTAGAAACCCCATAAACCGTAACGGCTCGATCTCTGATACGAGCGCAGGTGTCGCCCTTTACGCATACCAACATAATTACGTTTTTAACAATATATTACAATTCGCGCACGATAAGCACGCAGCTGCGCCGAATTAGCCCCTAAAATTCGTTGATACGTTATCTAATATGAATTTTTACGTGCCGGACCACCGTCATTTCCGTTTTTAATGGAACTATGACAGGACGAAGCGATAAAGTCCATTATTGACGCAGAAACAAAAGATTAAATGAATTCATTCATCCATCAATACGCAGCCCACACAATATTCGTCACCAACAGATAAAATTAAAGGAATAAAACTTGTCGACGAACACAACTGCAGTAACTGTCAGAAGATATCGAGGGAGTATATAAAATAGTGTATCCAAGACTAACAAACATGGGAAGTCATTAAACCAACGGCGTGGCATTTAGAGAGCTCGTACGGTCGTCTGGCCGAGCATAAAGATCAATATCTCGGTGGCCGGCTGCCAAAATCTTTTTAATATCCTCCCAGACGCAAGTGAAGAGTGGTCACAGGCGATAACAACAAAACTATTACGGGAAGCAGTTCGCCCGCGAATTGGTCAGGGCGCTATCTATCCGGTGAATTCCAGTGTCGTCGCTAGTTTAATCTTATTGTCAAGCACAATGGGGAATAACGACCGGGGCATACTTCGCTTCGAGCACTTTTGAGTTAGCTGATAAATTCCACGGCACCGTGACAGAGTTTCGTTCGAGGGTCCTCGCGGTCGCGCATAACTTTTAATGAGTGCAACTCTGGGTTCAGTTTCAAAGAACGGGAAGGGTCCTGCGATAGTTGGGTGTGAATTGAACAGATTTTGAGATACGCCTACTTAAGATTCCGATGCTGACCTATTAAACTACCAACAAAGATGTTTACTGTATCACATTAATATTACATTACTAAATATTACCGTCCAAAATCATAATCTCTCAGTCCACAGATAGAGAAGATTAATTTTGCGATTATAATCGATATCATAAAAAACAAACAACATCACACCAAAAGGAGGAACAAATTAGCAGCGGAAAATAAAGATGTAGCATCGAAAAAAGCGAAGTATCAAATTTTCGAATTCCAGACGCGGCCCACCTCGTGCTTATTAACACAACTGTAAAAGGCGAAATTCATGAATGCTATCGTAAAAAGCGAATTTTGACGGAGTCTATTAAAAACGACATTGGCTCGCTAAATCAAGTGCCTCTATAAAAAGGAGCGTGAACCGAGGCGTTAAGTTTCACACCGCATCGCTCCCGCGGCCGAGACGCGACCAAACGAACACCCTATTATCATAAAGCAAACAAAGAGGTACAAAAAATCAACAAACATAAGCTTTAATGATTTGGTAGTTCTCAGGATGAATGCCAACGAAGTGAGAGGAAACAGCAATAAAATGGGTTTTATTGTACGGCCATTCATCGGTGTAACTGAGGGACGCCTGCGTTACTACACTAGGCGCATAGCAATTACTTGCACATTATTTAACTCGCAGTGGTATTTAATTCAGATGTTTATTGTTAACCCACTAACTGAACTAGTAGAAGCATGAACTAGCATTAAGGTGAGTATATAACCATACACAACCATCTCTTCAGTTCACTCTATACGAAAAAAATAAGAATTATCCATAAGTTTAAGTTCAAAAGGGCACACCGTCGATCTATATGTCTGTCTTTTAAAACAAAATTATTAATATGCTTTTCATGCTTGTAATTCTGCTTTTAGTACATACAGAGTCAGACAGAATCAAACTGAACTACATCCATTCCACTGGCAAACTAAAAATTATTAGTCATAAGTAGAGAACATATTTCCAAAATTTATATGAATAGCATAGTGGTCAAAATATTATAACATGAAGAATTTAGATTTCCAATATCCCGCTCGAAAAATCTATTTGACTTTGCCAATTTTCGTTCGTAAACACCGATCCATTAGCACAACGGCACGCTTCAATTACGTTTAAAAAACGCAAAAACGCAAAGCAAACAGTGTGATATTCTACACCGGGCAAATATTTGTGTGGTCCCGGCCACAACCGCTATGTTTCCGTTAAAATACTCGCGTTCGCCGAAAAAAAATTAACACATGGGTAAAAGGTCGTGCGACACAGACATGTTTTTGACATGACCTTTTGTGACTAAATGAAATAACAAATAATTATGATTACTAAGCAATAAAGGTTTAAACACATAAGTCTTTAATCAATGCGTCCTGCATATCATGCATGACCTATATTTGTGTTCAATGCCTACGACGAAGAAACGTGGACACTGACGGTGGGCCTGATCCACAAATTTCAAGTCGCTCAGCGAGCTATGGAGAAGTTAATTTTAAAGACATGATGAGATCTGACGAAGAACCAAGGTAACCGACATAGCCAAAAGGATTCGCAAGCAGAAGTGACAGTGGGCGGGTCACATCTATCGCAAAACCGACGGCCGTTGGGGCAAACGAGTTCTGGAGTGGAGACCAGCCGCCAGATGACGACCTGAAGAAGGTGGCCGGAAGCGGATGGATGCGGAAGACAGGGTGTGGTGTCGTTCATTGGGGAAGGCCTATGTCCAGCAGTGGACGTCTAAAGGCTGACATGATGATGATGATGTTATTATTTATATCTGATTAAAATACTTAGTGGCAATCAAATAGAAAATGCAACTAAACGCTCGTCTTTGTATTCTTGTGTTGCCTAAATATAATTTAAAAACAATTTCAGATTCTTCTAAGTATTCAAAGCACATTTAGCGCTATAGCATCCGCATAGAAATGGTATGATCATACAGCTGAACAGCTACTGTGCTATGTAACATCGCAGTTAGTAAAAGTATCACGAATTACGTTAGAGGGAGGTAAAAAGCATCATCGGATACTTGGAACCGTTCATGGGGTTCAATTTGAATGACAGTATTATCTAATAGCGGTCCGGCCAAACCGCACAACTTTCTAACTAATCGACTTATATAATTTTGCATGGAAAAACTAGATTTGTTCCACAAGTACTAAATGTTAAAGTTTGATTTTAACACAATTTCAAATTAAGTGACATTTTATGTCGGAACTCAAACACAAATGAATACCACCACACCCGCCGTCACGGCTATATCCTAGTTCCGAGATCAATTTAATTTATTTGTACTGAAATGTTTACAAAAAACAAAGTTATATAGAGCTGTAGAAATTTTATTCATATACGTTTTGAAGGCATTGAACATTTGTGAAACCGCAAATTGAATTTTGAATTGTCTCATTTTCTTTTCTCAATTTTATACCCTTCTATAGAAATAAACTAATAACAGCAATTTTTCTATGTAAAACGACAATAATCAAAATTCAGACTTTCAATGTATTGTTCTTTGCCTATATTATATTATATTCTACAAAGACTATTAGTTTCCAAAATAACTAAAAAAAACTACTGTGTAAGTGTATCCGTTTTCATCAAAACTCAAACTCGAATTTTCGCACGATTATAATTATGTGCTTCCTACTCATATTGTCAATCAAAAGTAAAAATGCACAGAATGGGTAGCAAAGCAGACAGATTGAAATATTAACCGCCTCTTTTATTTGCCTATCGAACACCAGAGGTGTAGTTTCGATCCCACAAGGGACATATAACTTTGCACAAGTTGCGTTTGATCTGAGTGTTATATTTGTGAAACATTATGGTATCGTTGTCTATTTTCAATAATAGTTCAAATAACTTAAGGACGTTGCAAGCGAATATGTCTTCAACGATTACTGTAAAGATTATATCTACATCAAATTAATTACCATTTGACAACACCTATAGATAATTTACGTTTACACTTACACTAATAACTTCTGAATATTTACGGCTAACAACATCGTTGAAAAATAAATAGGATCAAATCCAAGCCCGCTACTAGATAATAATTATACGAAGAAATATTACACCCATTATTTACCCTGTACGAGAATCGCATGATATATGTATTATTTATAAGCCAAATTTATAGCTCTCGTTGAATGGAAACGATAAAACTCTTAAAAAGTTCCAAACTGTTGGAGACAGGAAGCGTTCCCAACAAAAACTACAACCGTATCCGCCACGAATAGAGACGTAACGTGGACTATAATGATGATAAAACGTCTATCGCCTCATTTACTTACAAAGAGCCGCCGGACAAAAGCGACAAATATTTCACTCTGACTTTTATAGTAGCACAGAGATGTTATTAAACAAACAATTCGCCCATTCGGCAACATGTCTTTTGGCCGGGGGTTTGTATAATTGATTCTTTCCGGGGACGCAGCGGCCGAGCCTATTGTCGTCCCGGTACACAGTTCCGTCGACAAATAATATTCTTATTCCGCCAGAGAGGCCTCTTTGGGAAATTCCTCCTCATTTCCGCCTCTAAACGAAACCTCGCACGCCGACAATGCGAGTGTTCAAAGTGAAATGGAATTGGATGTTACGACAATATGTCGGGAGCATAATGTGCGGACACGACAATAATGCTCTCTGAAAATGTGCTGTCGAGGTATAAATTAAAATTACTTCCGAGAAGAAGAAAGTCGTTAACTTTCCTTTTATGATGAGAAAAAGTTAATTCACATAGAATCTCTCAACTTCACAGACAATTATGTCTGGATGGATGAGAAATAACTAGACATATGAATAGTCGCAAAATTACAGGTTAAAATGGCACATGAGTTATAATGTGCTAACCTGATAATAACTAGGTGACAACTCCAGCGTGGGCGACTCACAAAATGTATAAAACTGATCCTCACAAAGTAAGGCAAAACAGAAACGTTTAAGTAGTGTGTCATTAAAAGGTTTGGGCCTGCTCCACTAACATCAACGTAAACGCTGCCAACCCCAACTAATTTCAACTCCGTCATTATAAAATATTTAGCGATATACCTAATTTAGTAAATGATACTGGGTTATTTTATTAGAATGCCCGTAATAACTAGGCACCCGGACGCAATACGCCCCCAAGTTTCGGGTAATGACCGGTTCTGACGGACCCACGCGAGATTAATACATCCGAGGGATTCGAATAATAACAAAAGTAAGGACAAAAAACTAAAACGACTGATAAATGTTCGGGTCTACCTGGCGTAGTCTAACGTCTTCGGTTCGGTCCGGTGCGCGCAGCAATCGAACCGGCGATAACATCCTCCTCAAATATAATAAATCTAGTCGATAAAATTCTTTGCTTTTTCAAAGAGGACCGACTAATTGTTTTTTAAAACTAGTTATTAGAGCAAACTTCACCCATGGGCTACAAATATGCATAACAACGTTCAAACAAACAATGAAGTTTTTGTTAGAGGAACTAATTGTATCACAGTTTGATCAAATTCTAAAACAAATATACAAGCAAGTAGCGTTGATACCAATTGCTTCATATATCGTCAAAGCCTTCAGGATGTAGCGATATGTTTCTGTAGGTACTTTCATTGACCTAACTAAAAGTTGTTTAGGTACGTTATGTACGTTTTATTCTTTAGTATTATAAACATTTTCAATGTTTACTGAATATTTGGAAATAACAAAATTATTGTAGACTTTGTTAAAAACGTGATTGCATACAAGGTATCCCTTTTATAATTTAAAATACCTTACTGACCTACCATAAAATTGTATTACGCACGCACCTACTGTTACAGCGTTATGCAAACTGGGTTGTCGGCAAAAAGGCCTGCAATAAAATAACAATAAATGAGCGAACACCCAAAGTGAAAAGGGTTGGGGATGCTTAAAAAATATTTAAAAAGCCAAATAGACAATGGCCCAACCCATTCTGTAGTGAAATAAATGAAAAATTCTAAATAGTACTGGACCCAGATTACTCTCTGGCTTACACCGCACAAATAACTGAAATAGGGCCGGCTGACGGCGGCTCACTTTCTTCTTTTTTGTACTTACTACTACACCATTATCCGTCCTTTATTTAATCCAAAAGAGAAATAACCTAACATCCAAAAGATATACATTCCAATTTAGTCCTAATATATTGATACACTTACCAAACATCATTTTATAAAAGTTACTATACAATAGTACAATATCGTTAAAGAAAAAAACCATTGTTAATTTCACAGCGTTAAAAACAAAAGACATCTGCACGTGCATCACGGGTATTCACGTTGAAAATAACCATAACTAATTTAGGCCAAACTATTGTAACAATTTTTACAACTTCAAGTAAAACTGTAAGAGCCAACTTAAATAAAGCTTTTATGACCATTAGTCACAAGAAAGCTGTTAAACAATTAAGACGGACGCCACCGCCGCTGTCCCATTTGTGACAAAAAATGGCCACACGTGACGTGATGTGACACAAGGATAGGAAAATGACGTTAATGTCCCGGCCGCATTTCGGGACATATCTTTCTTGAGAAATCCAGTAACGAAAGAATGTGATCGAGACTACCAAACCACAATGTCTAAATATGAGATGGTAATATGCGTTTCATTATTTTGCTTCCGCAAATAAACAAATACAGTACATTAATTAATTAAAAAATTATTTCATGTTTAAGAATAACATTTTTCCGTTTTTTGTTTACAAATGAATTCAATTGGTTTACTGCAGTGAATCTAATTTTAGTCTAGTATTTATGTTGATCAACGTTGATATGCTTTTAATCGGTGTTCCGTAAAGAAATAACCCGAAAATATAATGTAAAAATCATGTTGAAAATATACACTACACTTTGTTACAAAGCTAAACAAAAATAAAATAATCTAAGGAATGTCCATAAAATTCTTACCCAGCGGTGTGACAAAGTCGAGAAAAACAAACACAATGAGCGGCGGAGAGTGAAAGGACTCAAGATTTTATAAAGACAATAGAAAAATGATACTCTGTTGAATAAACTCTGACATTCATCCTATTCAAATAACCGTCAATTTTAAATAAAGATCCTTCACAATAATTTGCTATTAGAATGTTTATTTAAGTGAATCATCAATAGCTGGAAAGATTGTTCATCGTCCTATAAAAAGAAAATGATATATTGCAAATAATTCTATGCAATTTCTCAACATCACGTTCAAATCGGCCCGCGAATATCTACCAACCGCAAGTTATTTGTTACCCAAGTGTGTAACGCAGCCGCCAAAATGTTATGACCGTCGAAACTCAGACTTAACCGCAGAACTATTTTAATGGCTCCATTAAAAACTGATAGTAACAAATTGTTTTATGCAGGTCAGTGATAGAACTCGGTAACAAATGTCAGTCAGATATGTACAACTTTTGTACAGGAAATGTCTTCATACCAACTCTTATCCGTATTCAAATCAATCTACGTTCGATTTAAATGATGCACTGGGGTGTTTCTTAATAACCGACGACGTTTCCACAAAGTATCATTCTGAAGTCATCATTCAGTGACACAGTCATCATTCTGAACATTGCATTGTTGGTTTTAGAAAGTATCTATGTAAACGCTTTATTGTACCAAAATTAACAACAACAAAAATAAATAAAAGAAAAAGTTGTGTACAAAGGCGGACTTATTCCACTTCGGGATCTCTTTCAGTCAACCTTAGAGTAACTGAAAGGACTGGTATAATGCGTTTAGTACCAAAATTATAAAAGAAACGTATCTACCGATCAAATAAAGGTACACTTATACTAAAGTATGCATATAATATTATATAAACATAAATTATACAATATACACGAATTAGCTAATAATACAACTATCTACATTTAGCTCAAAACAACGGTATTGAACCCATATTTGAGGTGGTTTTGAAATGATGAGTACATATCTACTTTAAACTAAAAATTTCACATCGAAAGACAGTACACATGGCATATCAAACTGTGTTGCCATACGGAAGTAGAAGCATCGTGACATCACAGTATTTACTCATTAATGTTCGTGAATAAAACTAATTTAGCGATATTTCAAATAACTTTGTACAATTGCAACGTCCTTTGCACTTGTGCAGCTGTAGGGCTTCTTTACTAGACCACGTGGGCAGATCAAAGGTTGTGGTGATATCCTTTGATCTGAGCGACACTCCCTCGGCACTCTAGTGGCACAACCCACAGTTTTACCCATAGTTTTATTCGTCCTATACACTTGATATTACCAAAATCCTAAGAAAAGACATTTACGAAGAAAAAGAAAACATACTTTTACATATATATTCCTTTTCCTTTAAAAGAATGTTTCGACATGGTTTAGTTACAAGGTACTCAAAAATATTATATATAATATTCTTAACTATAAGTACTGACCCTATTCTTTCCCGGATTATCCAACTTTAAAGTGTAGTTAATGTAACTTATAAAATATTGAATTATGTGCATGCATCAATGAGTAACCAGTTAATAACCAAGAACTATGGTTGATGACGTAATACAGTTGACATTCGAAGTGTGAGGTCCCCGCAGAGCGATGCATTACAATTTGTAGCCAAAACACTGTGACGTTTTACAGCCGCCCACGTCAATCTGTCATTAATTATTACACTATGGGACCACTTCAGTTCGCCCCCACGCATGCAAGGGGATGAAAAAAATAGGCGCCTATTGCTTTGAACATGGACATAACAACTACTTGGGAGAAAGCTTTCAGTATGGATACTTGATTGTTTTGCATTCTCAACGGATTTGTTTGAGCAAATAAGTTACATACAGGTTAGTAATTAATTACTCGAAGCGTAGTAAATGAAAACTCTTGAGAATTGAATAGCTCAACTTGACTATGTTTATATGAACAAGAAGTACCTACAGTAAAGTCTGTCTAAGTCTGTCTATAGAACGTCTTATAAAATACAAGTAGGTAGAGGTGATAAGATAGATAACGAAAATGAGACATTTCAAGTATTCCATGTTATTAACAGTGTCCGACCGAAGGTTCGGTTTCGGCCAGTTTCGGCCAAAAATCAAGTTTCGGCCATAGTTTCGGTTTCGGCCAAAAACCAGCAGAAACTTCGGCCGAGCCGAAACTCATTGTTCGTGAATTGTCGCGCTATGTTAGCATGAGTTCGTGTAGAGTTTACTTACAAGAGTAACATTGTCTATTATTTTTGTTCATGTTAAAGTTAATATTACATAAAGTTAATGTTATATAAATATCCATTTATCATTTAAATTTCCTAATCAGCGCAACCTACCTTTTTCTCTGAAAATATTTTATATCCAAAGATTGTCTGAAAGAAATCGGTTAAAGCGATAAAACCTAAATTGTACTATTTTAACTTTGATCACTTACTGTATTTGTTTGTGCAATCAAGTGTGTTGTACGTATTGTAACAAAACAAATCTATTTTATATTACATAAAATAATAACAATTAAAGTAATTGTTATTTTTTTATTATTATTTAAAATAACACGACTTAACTATATAAGTATAACATGTAAAACACACTAGATTTCAGCATACAAGAGAAATGTTAACATGTCTAAATAAGGTTCGGTTTCGGTTTCGGCTGCAAATCCTGTTTTGGTCGGACACTAGGTAATAATTATGTGATATTTAAATTTCCAAATAGCACTGTATATGTCAGTCATCATTTTACGCTGAGGATTTCTTTTGTTGACAGTTATATTCAGATCCAACCAAAGCAAAATGCGACCTTAACAGAAAAATACTGAAAGAATCTACAAATCAATACTAAGTCCGATTTGGACCAAGAATTATTCGAATTCTTTCGCCCGTGGCCACATGGCGGTGCGGGTTCTGCATTGACCAACGTCCCGTCCTAACAAAACAATGTCAGAACTGGCATTGTCGGCGGCGAGGCTGCGACTATTAGAACGAATTGCCGTACGTGCCACGGGATGATTCCTCGCTCCTTTATTACCTTTAGTTTCGCACTTTTGTTTGCGTCACACGTACCGCCCGAACTGACTACCGTTGGAATGCTAAACTGCCGCAACAATCGAAAGAGAACAAAAACTGTTATATTTCTTTGTTTAAAATGCCAATTAAAGAAGGGCAATTATGATCGAGTTGTTGCGCGGCGCTGTTGTTTAAAATAATGCAGCAATTACTTTACTTACAGTTATACCTTTAACAAGATACATAATTATGATCAGCTTTTTAATCCTTCAATGGACAAAATCTAAGTAAAATATGAAATATGATTTTGTCAATAAAAAATTACTTTGCCATTATGTCGACAGATTTACAAGCGTTAAACAAACTAATTATTCACGCAACGGCTGCAAACCAAATGACTCAGCTAGCAGCAATAAATCACCACAGAACCTAAACATTACACAAACAATTACACCATAACTCTCAAACTACTGCCCCATTGTTTATAGGAATTTAGAAATTACTAAAACATTTTACGTTATCTTGAGTACACGTCTCTTTAGGAATTTGCTCTGTTTTTGCTATATTTTATTATCTGCAATCCGATCTCAGGCGCCATCGGATATTTTGAAACATCTACGTATCTATATGGAATGATATCAGAGCCCTTTGGAAATGTATTGTAATATACCTCAATTTCAACTCCATCGGTCTAGAAGGTAACTTTTATATAAACACAATTCCTGAGCCTTCTTTCGAATTTTTCACTGTTTACGTTTGTCAAATTCACATTTCACTACAAAAATCATATATATATACTCGTATTTAAATTGTTTTTGGTTAATTGTCTTCCGAGGCCAGAGTACTCCACTGTCTGTGAACACCGTACTCTTCTTCGTCCAATCTTCTGGTTATCGCATCAGGTGACCGGTCAATTTCAATTTCCTATAGTTTTTGTATCTACTAAAATATTAGTATGAAAAGAAAATTGTAGACCAGTTTATTCGTATCTGAATCGCAACATTATGAAAGATATTTTAAACTTAGCAATGTACATTCGTGGGGGACCGAGTTAAAAGATCGTCCGAGGAATGTGACAGTTACTCGTACATATAGCAGCACTGCAATTAAAAGTTTAACATTAGGTATTCTATAGTTCGATATTCCCTCCCGCCTCATCGCACCTCATTCTCCGAAGCCATTTACTTCGGTCCCCCAATGTAAGTATTAACTGACCTTAACATCATTGATCAAAGAGTCAATAAAGTGTTCGTACGTTATACGAAATGTGCGGGTTTCATAATTTTTTTAGTTGTCCTGAAATAACGCAGAATATTAAATTTCTAAAACTTTCTGACAACAGTTCAATCAGTCCATTAAGTTATATAGATTGACAAACAGTTTTGAGTAAAGACAGACAGACAAAACAAAGTTCCGCTATAACGCTATCCATTTTGACGGAACCAAAAAAAGTCTAATAATACGTGTACCATCTGCGCTGAACATTCGCTATTAAATCCAACAAAAGCTGGATCGAAATCCGAATAACCGCCCTACAACGCAAATTAGATTCGCATTAATGAAACGTAGGCTGACGGAGACTAATCTGTCCAACAATGACTTTAAAAGAATAAAGAAATATGGAAAATAGTTTTCGACTATACGGCAATTAGACAAAATGAACGCTATATCTAAGACAAGAAAGCCTCAATACATAAAACTGGTCACGTAAGGTCCCTCGGGTGATTCTCTAAACTTTGGAAACGATGCACCTGTGTTATTAACGCGTTCGATGCTTTGTTCCTATACAATGGACGCCGAATTGCAACTCCAATTTCTCATATTGAAGAATAGACAGCGCGTCTAGGGTTGCCAACAACTCTTTACTGTAAATCCCACCAAACATTGTCATTGGAACTGACAAAAGTTTTGAAATCTCATACTCTATGCCAAACCTAGCAATAATAGATATGATCTTGGTATACGTCTTCTCCTGAGTGATCAGCTTTCAACTGTCCACTGTTCGACATCTCTCCATATTTTCTCCATTCAGAAATTTTCATATTGGCATACTTAGGTGTTTGTAATAATTAGTAAATAGATAAACTTCTCAATATTACAATGAGTGATTAATGAAAAGTTGTAAACATCAAAAATTTTGGTGTGTCTTTCTTTAAATTCGTTTCCAAAACAAGTAAACTTATTGTTTGAAATGACTGCAACCCTAAAATGCTATGCAGGTAATTTTTTTTTGTGCGGACGCGCATCAAACGTGTAGACGAGTTATGATGCGGTATTTTATGTTAAATTAGTAATTCCTTGATATTTATTGCGCATGATGGTCACATTACGGCAAATGAAACTATTAGGAGGTAAAATTAAAACAACATTGGGATGATAGGATAGGCGGTGTATTTCTTCAACCTAGTCCAATTCCCAAAACTGGGCGTATCTATTTATTAGTGATAAACCTTTCAATTTTACTATCCGGTCGGACAACTACCACAATTAATAGACACTGGACATAAAAATCGTATTAGAACGGCGTGAATAGTAATGGCCGGTTTATGGTGACCATAAAACCACAACAAGATATGTCACACACCGTGGTTCTGACTACGGCTACACTAAATAACCTCACTCGCACCTTCTTTTTGTCGTAATATACCTACGAATAACAATAAAATTTAATGACACTAGACTTTTGGCAGACAACGCTAAAGTTGTTCTATTATATTTCGATATTTTATGAAATGTGTGATAATGAAATTCAAATTTAAAAATGTTCGGAATGAAAGATATTAAGGACAAAAAAATACTACTTGCATTTTGCAACTTGGTTGCAACCTGGTGCTGACATCGTATAATGAACTACCTAAGTGCTGTGGATTTTGTGAAAATAAATAAAATAAAAAAATTGTGGTAAATGTTAACTAATATTTATTGTCCATGACATGGTAAACAACAGTAATGTACTTAAACTTACCATCAGATAAGATCATTGAAGTCAAGCGTCAAACCCATGAGGAATAAACTTTTTTTTATAAAGTTCTTATGATATATTTATCTTAAATAGGAATATAACAAATACACGAAAATAACAATTTAATGTTATTATTATTAACATCGTTGAAAGTATATTGTATTGAGCATTGTGCGTGTAGACATATAAATAACATGGGTCAACTTAAAAAAATACGTTTGTGTAAAAGTATAATATAGACTAACATTGAAATACTAAGTAGGTATTTTGTAATTTGTATTTGTCAAGAGACAGACATTCGCGCAGATAAAAACAAATGCACTTATCACCCTTTACATTGACTTTGTTCATCAATTCCGCAAAAACTAACGTGTAACATGTTTCATCCGATCACGTTGTGGGGAAAAAGCATACAAGCGTCGCTCAAGGATTATTTCGAGTTTGTCATTTATAAATTATGCATTTGATGGTCGCAACAATCGCTTATCTGTAATTATAATAAGGCCACAGTCACGTTCGATGGACATCGTAGCAGGTCCGTCCGTCCTAAGAGAGATGATGGGACCCGTTATTTTCTTTGGTTTGTGGCCCATACGCTTATTTAATCTTCTCTCATTGTCTGGGACTGTGATTAAGTAGTCGCAATCTATAGAAAATTTGCAATTCAATACTCTTCTATGATCATGGAAGCTAGTGTTGCCAGATGTACTGCTTTTAGCGGGACGTCCCGTTATTCAGCTCTCTCAAGACGAGTCCCCTGAACGAGAATCCCGCTTTTTCATCTAAGCAACCAATTTAGCAAAGTAGGTACTTTAAAAAAAATCGGCCAGCAAACGAAGAAGCGCATTGATGGATATCATTAAATCGATTTTTCCGTCCTAGTCCGTCTGGCAACGCTAATGGAACGCCTATAGCTTCAATGTGTTTTTGCAATTAAAGTACGGATTATTTCCCTATTATCCGCCCTGTTTCCGGCCCTGTTGCCGGTCCTGTGTCGATGTGTTGAGGCTGTATGTAACACAGTCATGCCGATACAGTATGATACAGTTCCCGTTTAGAAGGAGGCGTTCCTCAGGTGCCAGTTGTGTCTGACTGATGTATCGTTATAACGGTAACTGAATATCGTTACGTCAATATTCCACGAAGCATTCCTTTGGAATAAGTTATCAACTATTACAATAGATCGGAAAATACATTAGACTTGTCCATTGCAATAGGCCTTCAATAAAATTAATTTGCTCTTTCAATATTGGCTATTATTTAAAAACTTAAAATAACATATTTTTTTAAGAAGAGATTCTATCCTTGACGGTGTATAAAAACATGACCTAACCTAACTCATGACGATGCCGCATCGTCATAATGATGCGGCGACCGACGAACCGAGTGATCGACGACGATGTGGTGCGAAGGCATAAAACCCGTGTCTAATCGGCCACAATACGGGCTTTCTGCGCCGGCACATGCAAACCGTTTTAGATAAAAGTGATCCTTGAACAAAAATGACGAATTTATTTTTAATACTTACGGCTACCAGCGCTAAAATTTCTGTAGTATTTCTTAATTGAACTACAGGTTATCATACTTCTACCACCGACTTTTCGGCGACAAAATCGTACATTTCTATGTGCGAAGTCCAAAAAGCTTAACTAAATAATTCGCTGTTTGTGGTGTTAGGCCTCTACTGTATAGTGAAAAAGTAGTCCGTAGATATGGTCAAAAAACTCCTTGTCAACAATAAGAATAAAAAGCATAAGGACTTGGGAAAGCCCGATAGCTCTATGGATCCCTCGGATGTAAGCTCATAAACTTTATAATGAACATTACAACCTGAAGAAACATATGCACAATTTGAGCATTACAGATAACATTAGATAGCATTAGAGCCCTATACAGTGTCTGTCTGCAGGAGAGCGTGACAGAATAGCACGAGCTTCTACCAGTGTAGCAACACGTGCTCTGGTTTCAGGTCAGTACTGAAACCAGAGGATTAAGATCCGAAACGAGGTTGACCATACATCCCCCGACTACTTGGCATCGAGCAAACTGTAATAGTGTTGCCGTTAGCTACCACTGCTACAACGAGCTGGGGTGGCTGCACTGACGGCCCGAGGGAAATTGTACAAACCTACCACTTTCGTGGAGACAGTGCAGGGGCCACCCCCGTCTAAGAAGAATAAGAGTTCTAGAGTGGAGATTGCGCCAAAACGTAGGCGCAACTGGAGGCCATGAGGAAGCAGCTACATGAGAAAGATGGAAGACCGAATGTAGTGATATGCATAAGTTTATAATCAGGCTATAAGCAACAGCCTAATTATGATGATAATCGGAAATCATCTTAGAATACAGCAGGAGTTATTAGTACAATATAAATAAATAAGTAGGTATGTAGTATTATATTCTATTACATCATTTCCATGATTGAAATATCTCTATTCACAGCAATACAACAAATGTATGGATACAATAACTGTTTGCTCTGACCAATGTTGGGTTCGATAGAAGAACCAGTTTTATTTGTGTTCATAATCACAATTTCACGCGTGCTTACGGAGAGAACGATCATGTTAAAATGTTAGTCACGGTGTCTGTTTTTTGTGCATATACATTTCGTACGTTGGTCATTCATAGAGTTAGTATTTGCTTCGTGAATGTAGACACAGCAATATAACAAGTATTTATAAAAACTAAAAGTTTGCCACCGGTTAAAAATGATGATGCTCTAATATGACACTTTATGGATTACTAGCCGTTGCCCGCGACTTCGTACGCGTGGACAACTTAACATTACACATAATTATGTATTACTAAATCCTAAAAGAAATCTATTAATCTGGTTATGCATTAAAAATATTTATATGTATACAAAAATTAGCATGCCGGCGGCAGTTCCGCCCGTTGGACTACAGAATTATTGTTTTTCATTTTTAAATAAAGTTGAGATTTAAATAAAGTAAAACAAAATGTCTGTCATACTAGTGGACATAGGCCTTCCCCGATGAACGCCACCACACCCGGTCCCCTTTCCTACGAATCCAGCTGCTTACGGCCACCTTCTTCAGATCGTCGATCCACTTGGCGGCGCGGCGGGTACCACACTGCGCGTGGCGATCTGCGGTCTCCACTCTAGAACTCGGCTGCCCCAACGGCTGTCGGTACTGCGATAAATGTCTCTTCAGCTTACTAATTATTTCGGCTAATTCGGTCACCTTCATTATTCGTCGGATCTCCTCATTATGAATCATATCTCTCATAGAGACCCCGAGAATAGCCCACTCCATAGCTCGCTGAGGGACTTGACACTTGTGGATCAGGCCCACCGTCAGTGTCCACGTCTCCGCGCAGTTGGTCATGACAGGCAGGCCGCACTGATTAAAGACTTGTCTTTAAACATTGTGCAATGGGCGACGAGAAGATTTGACGCAGTTTTCCGAATACTGCCAAGCCTAACTGGATTCTTCAGTCAGCTTCCCTATCGAAATTGATCCTACCCAACTGTATTGTCTGTCTTCGGTAGACCTACTCCTAAACAACTTCGATATTGACGTCGACGATGACCGATCTAATACAGGGCCGCTAATTATCGAATAACGAACTTTTTGTATCGAGAATTGTGGAAATACCCTGAAATACAACAACCAAAATAAACAAATAAAACTATAAATGAGCTTTAAAACATTTCTGTCATTCTCTGTCAAGTTTTTGCAACGACCAGTAATGTTTAACTACACTTTTATACAAATGATGAGAGGTCGACTTGTAAATCTGCCACCTGACATTTTATTGAGATGTAACTAATACCAGATTGTGTTCCGAACTCAAGCTATTAAACAGTGAAAACGCCATCAAGTTCTGTTCAGTAGTTTCCAAGATTAACCCGTACATACATACAGACAGACAGGATTTATTTTTAATTATATTTTTGGACTCTACTGGTCTTGTAAGTAATGTCCAAGCAGTGATTTTTTTTTTAACTTCAATGTACAGATTCGCTTTTCTTTTGTTTTTCTACTGTTTTATTATATGTATAGATTCTGCATGTTCTTTTTAAAGTAAATTATTCATAAAAATATAGTCAATAAGTGTCAGATTAATATTTCAACAAAATTATATGTACCGCTCGCTTAGCATAATGGGATTAATCAAAAATGTTTTCAAGGTGCTAAAGTTTTGTCGATATTTTATAACACTGCATACATGACGACGTCTCTCATAATCATGAGCGTATATTTTAGCCAATATAAACACCACCACACAGCTCATAATTTCAAGGTACGTAAAACCTTAGCAACGCTCGTAACGCAACGTTTCAGCCGTTCCCATATACTCGTAACTAGGTAATGTTCAAATGCAAATGACGAAAATTGTCCTTACGAAGCCTACGAGAGCATGTCGCTATCTGGAATGCGTGTGATACGACCACGCGGAGCTGAATAAACGCCCCGTAAACTCATAAAACCAGGCCACGGTAATTCCAAAGGATGCCTATAAATTCTTTATTTTATGATCGCGAGCATATATTTAATTCTAAGAGCGTCCCCACTGTTTCCTTTTTTGTCGCATAAATAAAGAATTTATAGTGAATTTTATATGCCATGTAATCCGCTGTTCAAACACTCCAGAATGGCATATTGAAAATTTTATGTGACTTTATAAATATTAATTAGCTTTACTTCAAAAGTACTTTGTAGTATTAGAAATATAATAGTACCACTCTGTGTCTTCTAGTGGATTTCATATATCTCATATATACATACACTTGTCTAATCCTAAATTAAGATTTTCTCTTGTACGATAGGATTATAGAACAATTCACAAATCATCCAGGAAAACATCCAGACGTACAATGTTGTCTGTTCCTATTGGGAATCGAACCCACTACCTCTGGTGCTGCAATCTAATGACCAAGACACTAGGCCAACGAGGTGATCTATAAATTCAAGACAGTAGCAGTCTGTATTACAATTACCGACCCGCCTGCCCAGCGTGGTTAATAACCACAGAACATGTAGCCTAGAACTTCATACGTCAGCTTATTCAATTATATTATGATCTTATTAAGAAGACCGCCCTTATTGAAAAGCTGAATCTAATAATATCTCGGCCTTTCACAGTCTCGCAACCGTAAGTAGAGAATGCCCACACTTCCTACAGATATTAAACACGTCATAATACATGGCCGACAAATCGTCCATACAAAGATTATTTGTAGTATAAACGCATGTATGAACGATGCAGTGCTGCACGCCTCAATTTCATAGAAAAGGCACCCAATTGTTGGTGGCGAACAAAAAGAACGAATTTCTTACGTGTTTACCTTTGAACAATATGCGTAGGAGCTATAATATAATTTATAGCTAAAACTAACAGAGTTGATGCTTGGAAAATAAATATATACTTCGACAACTGTCTACTAATACGACTATAACTTTCGATAAGAGTTCAGGACTATCAACTTAAATATGATTTAGTCTTTATAAGGATGAGACACACACTGAATACTAGTAAACCAAATATGTACTACTAATTTGGGTGGCAACAGGTCTTAAGATAGTGGTAAGTTTGATAATCAGCTTAACCATTGATAAATTGTTTTATGAAATAGTATTAATTATTTTGGCAAGTGGTGGCAAATAACATTATTCTCATTACACAGTTCCCTTGATTACGATAGTTCATTCACAAAAGGATTTATAAGAGTCATTTTTTTCACAGTGACCGCCTCGTTGCCCTAGTGACTTGGTCGTTAAGGCTCGAGCGCCAGAGGTCGTCAGTTCGATTCCCACTAGAGACTTATAAAAGTTGGCCCCGGTCTCGATGTTATATTTGTGAATTGTCCTATCCTTGTCAATTTTCCATCGTACAGAATTAAATCTTGATTTAGTAATAAGTGTATGTGTATGCATACTCGTATATATTTATATTAATTATTATATGATTTATTTAGCGAATCAGTACTATCTTAGGTATATTTATAAAGTATCAAAACCGTTCGCACAACACTGTACTGAAGCCTCGTACAATTCATACTAAACTCACACAAAAGGCGAGCTGAGAAGGCATCAGAGCAAACAGCCTTTGCGGACCGAACGATTTCTGGCACAATAGCCACCGGGCCTTACACGTCACATGCCGTCACATTGAGCAGAAACACAAACATTTAAAATATCATCAGCTACGATATTCTCCTACAAAAGAAAAAGAAAAAAAATATGTTCGTCTACAATTATCGTATCGTCCTCAGGAGCACAATGGGAAGTCTTACAAAGATAAACAGTGACCGCGCGCTGGTGATTCGAGGCGGCGCGCTATGAAAACATCCATTCCATACGATTGAGGATTCCATTCGGTCATTCGAGTAAGAGTTATTCTGTACTTTGGGGACGACTATAATGAACGATTACCGGGTACGGAATTCAACAGTGGCGTCGTAACGGTTGGCGTTGCGGAACTTTTTAAGTACTCACGTTAATATTTAATTCATGGACCACACATTGCAACAACGTAATCTTGACGAAGAGATAAAACATTCTAAATCTTCCAAAATATAAATTTACGAACTTGCCTCATATATATATAAAAGTCTGATTGTGTTGGTATTTTCCTCTTTGACTCTACTTTTCAACGAACCTACATGAAATTGAGGTACGCAGTTAATTAGTAACTTTTTTTTACTTCGGGAAAACCATATCCACTTGAATGGGTGAATTTAATAAAACCGCGAGGCAAAGCTAGTTAGTGTAACTTCAAAGATGCGCTTGAACAAAAGAATCGACTTATGTTAGCTCAGGTGTCAAGGATTCAAACCTATCATAGTAAAGTCAACATGTACAAAAAGTAACATATTACTACGAAGATTATATTTCTTTATCGTGCGAATAATGCCTTGTGCAACTTATCGTTTACTTAGGACTGTTTAAATAAACGTATACGTGCAGATATAATCTGTAGAGAAATGAAAAGCCTAAGGCCTAAGATGACGTGAAATCAGGTTTGTAGCCATCATCTATGGCTACAAACCTGATTTCACGTCATCTTAGGCCTAGGTCTAGGTAGGCATATATCTATTAAGTTCATAGTATAATAAACATTTATGATCTTTGTCCAAATAAAGATTCACGTCCAAATCCGTGAATTACAAATTACATTTTAGACATTTTAAATAAACATATCCCAAATTTTACTAGGCACACAATCTTTTCTAAAAAACGAAAATGTTTCTCTGAATCCAACAAACAAGCAAGGTTATTGAAGGTTTATTCTGAAAGAAAATTGCAGCGGCGGAGCGTCCTTATTAGTACTTTAGTTCATAATTACCGAAATGAGAGGAGAATAAGAAAAAAAAAAAGAATCGGTGCTGTCAGCGTCAAAGAACTTATCGTTTGACTAGAAACCAGGCAAAGTACATGGAGCTGAATGCCAAACTCCAGTAGTGGATATGCCTGCAAGAATAAAATACCAAACGGCTTACGGAGTTGGCCCCAGGACACTGAAGTGTAATATTTGTTGACATTAAAGAAATCATTTCCAATTCCAGTTTATTCTTTCTAACAGTGCTGGTCGCGGCCGCCCACGATAACCAGCGAGCAAGTCTACGGGTGACGCCGCAAAAACACAGCAGGTATAGTTTTCAATAAAACCAATTTGTTCAACACGTTTCATATCGCCGAGTGATAAAGCGACTTGTCGAAATAGAAGCATAAAAGTTTTATAGTTTTTAAATTGGAAAATGTTTTAAATGTACAAGCTTCGCAGTCAATAGAATAATCAAACCAAATCTAAAATTGATGTCTAAATTGAAAAGTTTTTATAAGCTTCATTTGTTAATATATTGGGACAAATCTTGCAAATGAATTTTGAACCAGTTTCCTTCAAACAATTGAGAAATTATGCACCTAGCTTTGGTTCTGGTGACAATGCAATACAGTATATTCAATATTGTAATGACTACTACAACGCACTTAATAACTACTAAAAAGGACAAAATACAATAATAAATATAAAATCATTGTTGTTAGAAACAAGCTTCATTTTAGCCATGTACTAAAACGTAGAAAAACAGCACTGCACCTTTCGGGTGCAGCACTTTGCTGAGTTAGGGACCTCTCACTTGCACAACTTCGTCCACACCTTAAATTTAAATTAGTATAAGATATATTTTAATTAATATGTATAATGAATGTATCCCACTAATATTATAAATGCGGAAGTTTGGATGTTTGTTACTCAATCACGCTTCAACCACTAGACGGATCGGAATGAAACTTGGCACACATACAGGTTAGGTCCTGGAAAAAAACATCTCATTCCTACGGGAAATACATAAATTTGTAATGCTAAGTTGTCCACGCGGGCAAAGTCGCCGGCAACAGCTAGTTTTATAATAAGTATGAATAAAATATTGAATAAATAATTGTTCTTTTCTTTACCTGAAATGAAGCTTCTTTTTAAAAATGTTTTAACTGTGTGCTTTCTAGACAAAGGTAAAATATAAAATTGTACCATTTCTTTGTCTGGAAAAAACCGCAAATATCCAATTTACAATAAATAGATGTCATTCAACAAGGAATCAGCACAGCGATACCAAACCAATTTCACTATTCGACAGGTTGAATAAAACTTACCTGAATTGTATTGGGAGTGACTGGATGAGAAGAACCAAGGATCTTGGGAGAGGCCTATGTCCAGCAGTGGACTCTTTTAGGCTGATAATAATGAAATTGTATTCGCACAGACGATTAAAGTAACTTTAGTAGCTAATCTTTATGTAGCCAATACTAAATCGTTATCATCGGCATTTAAAGGTTTTAACTATTAAATATGTGGACAAATCAAAACAACACGCTTTCATTCTGATTTCTTAGGCCTCGAATAATTCGAATCGGTAACCTAAGTGTCCTCAATATATTATAACGAGGCAAATCGCAGAACGCTTGGAGAAAAGGGTCAATGGTGGGTATTTTCGAATCACAACATAAGTGATGTAGATTCTAAAAATTACCACAAAGCAAACTCAATACTTGCATGACAATCAGTGGCAAACAGTCACAATAGACTACTCTGGAACGTTATGGTATAAGCCTAAATGATTAAACATACATAAATACTCGGAATAGCGAAAGATGAACAAGATAGATATTATACCTACATCCATTCAAATGTTTATCACATCAGGATACCAATTCAAAAACTTTACTTCAATTACTAGAAATGCGCAGTTTAGTTCGTTTCTGGGGAAAATGTAACCCTAAATATATTATGTTTTTAATCAAGATGAATTATAAGGGTTCATATTTCCCAGTTAATCCATGGAGTATCGAATAATTTGAAAATAGTCCCCGGCGATTGCCGAAGCATGTCGGCACGACTGACCGACGACGACCGGTGGCAGGTGCCCTCGGTCACGTGCGACCGCGACTAAATGATAAAACATTTTAGTAACAATCCGACGAATCTATCCATGCCTAGATAAGCAACCCAGTTAGCTGGCTATAGAAATCTCATCATTCTCAGAAAAGAAAAACTATATGTCCCAGTAGATAGATCATAAAACAGGTTCAAATTCAAAATTGAAGGTATAATCTTGTCAATTAAATGTAAAACAAATAACAAAAGTCTTCCCAGTAAGTTTTATAAGACAATATAAAATATATAAAATATTTCAAAGAATAGAGATTAAATAATAAACGTTCTTAGCATGACTGACTTCATAAAAAAAACTTTAAACCCAATCTTTTACATCACTTTGCATTTGAAAAACTTTATTCAAACTTCTCTGGGACGTCTAATCTTACCTAATCCTTTACTACGAATACAAAACATAAAAGACGGTGCTACCAATATCTTTTGGGTGCTTGAAATACTTGGCAGCTAATGGATGAGAGATAATAACAAACAAAGGAAACAATGAGCAATAATTGTTTTGCTAGTACGTTTATGGAGTGCAGAAGTACACAAAGATACTAATTACTGGTACCGACGTAATCTACAAGTAATTTTGAGAAGCAACAAAGAAAATAGAACGCCTTATTGGACAGCAAAATCTACACAATAGAACATTTCAAATGTAAACTTAAGTAAACCTTAAATCCGTTCTACGTCTAGACATAAACCGTAGAAAAACTGAAACAAAAGCAAAGTAATGAGTATTTGAAATAAATATTCAATTTCAACTACCTACAAGCTACAAGATTTCAGGAATTGACAAGGTTAGTTATGCTTCAAAAACTGATTCGCAAATATTTATGCCAATAATCTGATCGAAGTGCAAAAGTTGAATGACCAGGCGCAGATGATCTTCGGCTATAAACGAGAATCAGTGATCATCTAGTATAAGAAAAGGCTCTCGGAGCAAATTATAAACCTGACATTATTATTTAAATATTAACACTTGGATTGATATACGGTCTATTGGAGGTACGACATCGATATAAATAATTTGGACGTGTGAATTTCTCTGAGGCCCATACAAAAATGAGGCGTGGAATGTATCTAGTGGGGCTAAAGAAGCGCCTCTTCACGATCCGGTAGTCGCCGGCACCGACTCTATTAATCATGCAGTTGACGCCTACAGGGCGTGGCCAGAACTTATTAATTCGTGTGGAATTATAAAATCGCCGCCGAAGGACAATGGCTATCCATTTCTTGACTATGCGTTTGTGTATAATACTTTTTATTGGTCATTAATTACTTTAGTGATATCGAAGATAACATGGAAATTAATTTGGAAAAGATAGTAGTTGCTTTCTGTTCGTTTCTAGTTTTATGGCTATTGCTATTCTTAGAAATATGTTACTAATAAGTTAACTTAAATATAAAATATTATGGGACTAGTAAAATCAAGTTCTTGAAGCGAATAGAATAAACATTAAACAAAAATGTTTATAAAGGTTGAAAATAAGCTAGTGATGTTTGTCTTTCTTAATGACAACGACGTCAACTCAGATATTCTTATTGATGGATGATTTAGTGGGTGCCGCGGCGCGCAAGTTAAATAAGATACAACAAATGGGATACTATAGGCTGGTTGCAGAACTTGCTACCGTAACGGGCTACACTACCGAGCCAGTTAATTATATCTAGTCGTAAAGCTGTTTTGCAAGTGCGCTATTTATTGGCGGCTAACGAAGGTTAATTGTCTGAGCCGATGCCGCTTACGACATCCCATCCCGAGAACAGATGCACATACTTCATATTGCAATGCAAATGAACGCAATAAAAGTTTAACACATCTACATGCTAATATGTAAGACTTTAAGTTAAAAACTATTCACTCTGCGAGTTGAACGTTCACGAGGACATTGTTAATGAAGATAAAAGTTACAAGAAGATTAATATTTATTATAAGGTGCAAGCATAAATGTAAAAACGTACTAAAACAAGGGTCATAATACCAACTATTCATCATAACAACACGCTTGTAAACCGCAAACGCTACATCATCTTCAACGAGGTATTTTTCGAGTCGACCATAGCGTACGGCATCAGTAGAAATCTTGCGCTGTCGAAAGAAAGAATCGATCAAATCGATCACAGTCACATGCTTTACATAATGCTCCATCAAGCGGCATACGGGCCCGTCAGGTAACCACTTCCTATGGAGATGCGCGGACTGCCAAGGGCAAACCAACACCCCTATGGCAACCCGCTGAGAACACCATAACTGACGATATAAAATATAAGCTTGTAGTAATTCGGTTGTCTGCTTACCGTAAGCAATGATAAAGTGAACAACATTGTTTAGGCGATGTTAAAACTGTTCACGATGTAAATCGATGAACAACATCGCTCAGACAATAGAAAAAGGAAGCTCAAGCTCGTATCGAACGATCGGAAGCAATATGGTCTTTGTAACAAGGCGACGAGCGACAGAGTTCCCGGCGGATTAGAGAGCGCCGAGTTTCGATCGCCTCTTGGGTATACATTATTTATGTAAATTTTTTCGACCGCTCAAATTGTATTTCAGCATCGACGTGATTAATGTGAACAGATTTTTCACTTGGCCTCTCCCTAACGAAACGATCAAACAAATGACGCTGCGATTGGTAAGCACTCAGACGAATGTCTGCTGGGAATTCATTAGAATTTCGACGGAAAGAAAGAGGATAACGCCCGTCATTTTACAATATTGTATTCGGCTGACAAATAGGACGTCGACATTGCGGGAGCTTTTTCTCTGTGTATTAAAAGGCTAAAGCTCCGGGCGACCGGAGACAATCACAAATCCTATACTAAATATTATGCGGTCACGTAATAAGACGAAATGAATTGCTATTCTAAAAAACACAATGCATTCAAAATCAAAGGTTGAGGATCTTTGTTTAAATTACTTAGTTATAGGATCCAACGAACCTTATTATGAATCTATAGTTGAATCAAGCTTCGTACTCGAGTGATATTTCCGACAGGGGCCGAGGGGCGCATGCGTTTAATGAAATCAAAAGGATTAAGAGCATCTGCCTGCTTGTTATTCAAATCGATTGGGAGCTCGTTTATCATTTTAAATAAGCTACTGCTTAGACAAATGCGAGGTGTGGTTCTTGTATAACAAAGGAAGCGGTCGTCGGTAGCTCAATTAATTAACCTGCTATTAAAAATGAGGAATATTTAACAATTTAAAGTTGCTCAAGTGAATGAGTTGACAAATTGGATAGAAAACGGTATAAAAGGAGAGAAAAACACAACTGTTGTAAAGTATAAACATTCAATAGGATTGTAATTCGCAAAAGGTAACAATTATTTTCTTCGTAGTAAAACACTCAGGATCTACATAAACATTAATGGCAACATGATTCAATTTCCCCTCCTCGTTGAAGTCTCGAATGATTACGAGGCATTCAAGTAAATGAATATCGAATGCGAACAGCCCCGAGCACAAAGCGACAACCCTAGCGCCGCGTGATGACGTCTCGTGTTTTCCCAGAGCAAACAATCAAACAGCCAAGAGGATGGAACAAATTACGCGAGCATTGTCAAGGTGTTTAGAAAATTGGGGAACAATTGTCCTGCCGAGTTAAATCTCTGATAATGTCTTTGGAGAAGTCGCATGACGGCGAGGGGATGAATAAATCTCTCTTAATTGGAACGCGCCGCGCCGTGCGACAACATAATGTGAAGGCTTTGTTGCTGGCCAGGCATTCTTCTCCTGACGGACTGAATACAACGAATCAACCAAGCTAATGACGATGGGAACTTTTGACAACCAGACCTGACTGAATCAATGTGCCTCGTCCTTAAACAAGCATACCTACTAAAGAATTTCGACACATAAATAAAAAGGAAGTTTCGACTTATAAGAGTAACGCCGTCCGTATTTTTGAACAAGTCGCCTTGTCACGATCTACTTATAAATGAGTTGCTTTACGCATTTTTACTGTTCTCTTCCAAAACCACAGAGAGGATTCGAATGGGGGTTTTATTATGGGATAGATTGGTTCTTCGGCAAGGTTTAAGACTATGTTTAAATGGGAAAGTGCGAGAATGAAAAACTTATTGCACGCGGGCGAAGCCGTGAGCAACAGCTAGTAGAATATAAGCTATGAAAATATTCTTTGTAAGATTTTTCATAGTCATAAAATGAGAATATCGGGCTAACGCTAACCCGTGCATTCGTTCCGAGGGTACTCACTTGTGAAACTGCTTACTTTATTGCTCAGACATTCTCGGAAATACGTACATCGCTGGCCAGTTGGGCGGACAGAACATGTGCTCGATTTTACTACGAACGAACACAGCACTTAAATCTAAAATATGCGTTAACGGTGACGCATACATTAAAGGGTTGAGAAACCGATCGTCCGATAAGGTCCCGACGCTAGAGAAATACAAACTAGTTTAATTTTGAATGCCCAACCCAAAAAGAGGACACCGGTTGTAAAACACAGGATGAGCTATTGTTAAATATTTTATAGCTGGGAGAGAAAGTTAGTATCGTTTGATTAATCTATTCCCCATTTAAATTAGACATCAAATAGGTTACTGCCTTAATTGTTACAAGCATGTATTAATGTAAACAATGGTAGATTTTTTTATGTTAATAGGACAATTATTTTAACATGTTGCGTGATGGGAATCAACTTAGGTACCTAAATAATAATATAAATGTGTAAATACATCTTTCTATACTTACAAAGATATTGTTACACGAAAATAACTGAAAAATACAACTTTATGAGCTCTTTCGAAATTACTAGCATGGTAATACTTGAATGCTACAGTATTTTAAAACATATTAGTATAGTATTAATCCTTGTACAATTCGAATGTTCTTTCTAACAGATTGCAGCATGCCAGAGTAGGACAGTCGGAAAATGCCGTTTTTTGTCAAGAACCCTAAAACGAGCGTCCGACCTACGTCGCTGCCGCCGGCAAATCGCTCGGCAAACATAAGCTAAGCGGGCGTAACACTGTCTATACCAAAGTCCATAGTGTATAAATTAGTTTATACTCTTATTGACTAAGGCATGAACAATAATATAACCGAGACTTATTTAGAAAAAATAAGCAAAAGCAGTAGAGTCATAAAACGAACGACAGATCACACTGAAGAAAGTAAGGGGATGCCTACGTGTTGACACTTAACGAAATAAAGCAGAGAATGATTATGATCGACAACACAAAAGAAATGACAGAAGTATATTTACTTGTACTTCAATAAATAGGAAATGAAAAATTGTGTAGGGCTACGCCAAATCTTCCCGTGGGTGTCGTCAAGCCGACTAAGGGATTGCACCAGAGACTGGCAGCAGCGTTCTCCTGTGTATATTAAGATCATTACTGTAAGCACCAATCCGCCTGCCAGCGTGGTGATTATGGCAAATCCCCCAATGGGCAGTCCTGGGCAGTGGAAGGATGATGAAGATGAAAAATTGTATGAAACAGGCATCCATTTTATACTCGAGTACCAATTTTACATGAATGAAGACCGTAAACATCCAATTTACGACACTACACAAGACACGACATTTCAAGGTAGATCAATAGTTGTTATTTTTTCATTAAAGTTACTAATTTAAAAAATAACAATTATTGATTTGGACTGTGTCTGATATGAAAGTAGTCCAACAATTGTTAGGTAACTTTTTTTCCTAATATTGTCGTATATGGGTAATAACAAGAATTATAATTTGTACAGTTCATCAATTCACGGATCATAAAAATCCCACAAGCAGCAAAGGTGAGCGAATTTATTGGATATTCTGTTCTTATTCAATAATCGTTCCGATATTAACTACGTTTATCTTAGTCAAGCGATTAATCGCTTATAAAGATTTTTTTTTATATAATCTATACATACATACATACATAAAACAGTAGAAAAACAAAAGAAAGGCGAATCTGTACACTAAAGTTAAAAAAAAATTACCTAAAACCAGTAAAGTCAAAAATATTATTAAAAAATTTCGTGTCTGTCTGTATATATGTTTGTAAGGCCTAATCTTAGAAACTACTGAGCAGAATTTGACGGCTTTTCACTGTTTAATAGCTTTGAGTTCGGGACACAATCTGGTATAAGTTATCTATTAAATAAAAATTATCTGTTTGTGCGCGTATCACTTAAAAACCACAGAACCAATCTTGCTGGACTTTTCACAGAAACATATTGCTTAATTCGGTGCAACATATAGGCTTTATTTCATTGCAATCGGTGCAATCAATCGAAAGTTATGCGAATTTATAGTTTCCGAAAACTCGCATACACTGCGAGGAATGTAGGGTGTAAATACTCGACTGAATTCGTGAGCGGTACTGGGAGCGGGTATGGTACCAACGTAATGTTAGTTTTTGAAAATTATAAATTCGCATAACTTTTGATTGAGTTAGCCGATTACGAAAGTAATGCTGGGCGGAATTAAGATTGCGATGGATTAGTTAGGAGGACTACATTTGGAGCGAAGAGGGTAAGAGAGAAAGAGGTTTGAGGGCGGGGTAGATGCGGGAGTGGGAGCGGGACCTGAAGCGGGAGCTGGAGCTGGACCCTGACCTGGCCCTGGTCACGAACCTGGACCTGGAACTGGAGTGGGCAGTGGGAGTCGAGTGCGATTTCGAAAGTCTGAGTTGGCGTGGAAGTGGAAGTGGGAAAATGAACTGGAGCGGGAGTAGGAACTGGAGCGGTTTATGTACTCCACGCGAGCGGAGCTGCGGGCACAGCTAGTATCTAAATAAAATGTCAGGTGGCTGATCTACAGATTGACCACTCATTTCATATAATTTGTATGACAGTGTAGTTCAACGTTACTGGTCGTTGCAAAAACGCCCGGGGCGTGGCAAATGTAATCAAGGGTATGAACAAAGGTAAGTCGCCGGGACACGACGGGCTTAGTATCGAGCACTTGAAGCATGCAGGCGTCCACCTGCCTAGGGTACTGGCCGTGTTCTACACTCTATGTGTGGGACATGCCTACCTGCCGGCGGACCTCATGAAAACGGTTGTCGTGCCAATACTGAAAAACAAGACCGGCGATATATCTGACAGCAACAACTACAGGCCCATTTCCTTAGCCACGACCATAGCAAAGGTGCTGGACGGTCTGCTTGATAAACACCTGGAGAGTCACCTGCAGCTACACGATGCACAGTTCGGGTTCCGGCCTGGACTGTCCACTGAGTCAGCTATCCTGTGCCTCAAGCATGCCGTCCAATACTATACAAGCAGAAAAACGCCAGTTTTTGCGTGTTTCCTGGATCTGTCGAAAGCCTTCGACCTGGTGGCATATGATGTGCTGTGGTATAAATTGGAAAGGGAAACGGACTTACCTGTAGATTTAATCAACCTTTTCCGGTATTGGTACGGCAACCAGTCCAACTATGTACGATGGGCAGGCTCGCAATCGGACGTGTACAGGTTGGAATGCGGGGTGAGGCAGGGAGGGTTGACCTCGCCCAAGCTCTTCAACCTCTACATGAACCGGCTGATCGTCGAACTCAGTAATACTAACGTCGGCTGTTCAATCGACGGTGTTTTTGTCAATAATGTAAGTTACGCCGACGATATGTTATTGCTCAGTCCGACGATCAGCGCCCTCAGAACGCTACTGAGGACTTGTGAGTCATACGCTGTGACCCACGGCCTCAGGTACAATGCTAAGAAAAGCGAACTACTTGTGTTCAAGGCGGGGAGTAAAACTTACACCGACATACCGCCAGTAACCCTAAGCGGTGCTTTGCTGAATAGGGTTACGCAGTTCAAGTGCCTGGGGCACTGGGTCACAGAAGACCTGTCGGATGATGCTGACATCGAGAGGGAACGCAGGGCGCTGACTATGCGAACTAACATGTTGGCCCGCAGGTTTGCACGCTGTACGACACCAGTCAAACTGACATTATTTAAGGCATATTGCCAATCACTTTATACGTGCAACCTGTGGGCTAACTACACTAAAAGGGCATACAGCGCCCTGCGTGTCCAATATAACAACGGACTCAGGATGCTCTTGGGGCTGCCTCGATTTTGCGGCGCATCGGGTATGTTCGCCGAGGCCCGCACGGACGGCTTCGACACCATAGTGCGCAAACGAGTCGCGTCCCTGATGCGTCGCGTGCGCGTCAGCACCAACAGCATCCTGAGCACCCTGGCCGATAGGTACGACAGTCCTATGCTGAGGCACTGGGTGAGGCTTCACCTCTCCAGTGCCAAATCAATTGTCAAATAAAAAATAATAATAATGTATATACCTTTTTAAATATGTTATTTTTATTGTATGTTTTACTAACGTAGCTTTAGTTTTAGTTTTTTAAGGTTTTATGTTACTAACAATTATATGGACATGAGTCTGAAATAAAATATTAATAATAATAATAATAATAAAAAACTTGACAGAAATGTTTTATTGGTTATTTATTCGATTTCGATATGATATGCGTAAAGTTGCACTATGACTACGAAAAATATTTATAACACAACTGCATTGTTAATATTACAGCACGGACGAAGTCGCAGGCACCAGCTAGTGTAATATAAAAATATACATTCATATTGTGGTGCCTGTCTCAATTTTAAACAGAGGCTATTGAAAATGATACGATGGATTAATATCAAAATTACAGGTCACTTTAAACATACGAATGTAAACTTAAACGGAGCAATTTATGAAACAGAACTATATCAATTCTACGGGACTCGCTATTATGTAATCAAAAACGACTTTAATATTAATCTTTCAGACGTCACGATACAAATACAAACAACGTTTTAAGCATCATAATTTGCCCGAAGGGTAAACACGAGAAGAGTGATTAAAATCGAAGAAAACGGAACAATTACTGGCCGTTTTAAACAAGAGCCTAATGACAAGCGGTGTACTCTGAATTCAATTAAATGTCATTATGTATGCTTGTTTGTTCGAGAGAACTACGATGATGGTTGTGTAGAGCTGCTACTTATACCGCAGCCACTTAATGTAGGTATGAGAACACTGACGAATATACAAATACTTAAAATATTAACTATACAGAAACTTAACATCTCGTGGGAAACTATAGCATCTACTTGAAATTCAAGTATAAGTAGGTGCGGAAACTTGAACAATGTATGCAAAAAAAATATTCTTCTAAAAGGCATCAGTAAAAATGTCGGCAATCCCGAAATGGAATTCGCAGCCAATACCGATCAGTTGTACGAAATCGGGGAGCGTTCTATTCAATCCTTTGTCGTAGCCATTTGATTAAAGTAAAGGGGGCCGCAATCACATGCGACGAGCTTTGCGCAGACGGAAGTATCGCGTTTACAAACGAAGCACCGACTGCATTGTGACCTAACCCGCACGATGGAAGGAACACACTCCTAGTGGAAGGCAATTGAAGCCGGATACCGAGCCCCGATGTTCACTTGTTAGAGACACTCGACACCACAAGGTAAATTGAAAACGGCGACACCGATATCAGCAGGTAAATAAAAGAAGTCGGCCGCGTAACACCTCTACAGCCTGTGAATGAAAGCTTTGAAAGGATATATGTTCACATTGCAGCAAAAATTAATAAGGTACAAGTGTCAGAATTAAAGGTGGAGGGCGTAGCAGGTTCCGCCTATTAGATTAAGTGTATAAAAGATAGCAACTACTGTCGGCACCTTTTGAACTAAAATGACAGCCAGTTTTCAATTACGTGAGTGAGACCATCCCGGAAAAGAGGATACTTAAACTTATTAATAACTAAAATAAGTATAATTTTGATCACAAAATAAAGCGTCTTTCCTTGTTGAAACTAAACATGATAGCAGCATCAAACGCTGAATTTTATATGATGTGCAGGAAGATAAAATGCCGTATAAAATACAATCTTGCATGCTTATTGAAACATAAATCGCGATGAACTCGAAAATCCACTTAAAGAGTTACAGTCCATTATACCAAACCCACGCTCACTAAAAATCGGAAAAAATATTTTACGCAAAAAGTCAACAAAACTAAGCGGTAATTCATCGCGAAACAACGTTCGGATCATTAACGAACTGAGGATTTACGATCACGTGTGAAGAGGACAGGATGGAGGGGAAGGGTGAGGGCCCATCAGCGATGCAAGTAATTAAATCCTTAAGCGAGTGTATAACAAGAATGTGTTTTTAAGCGTCGGCGCAGCGGTGTTCGTAGTCAACCGCGACACTTATTTACGAGGAGTTTTCGCGGCGGGGGATTCCGCGCCTAATTTCTCGGCGCGACGCGGTCTCGCGCGATTTATTTAAAATGAAATTCTTTTGTCGCACACCCCGCTGTGCGACAATCGATAATATGCCCAGGGGCCTAGATTGAACCAGCTTTGAGCTAATTAAGACACAAAACACCTTGCGATTCGGGCGCTTCAGATAATAGTCATTGTTAATGAGTCCCATTAAACGATTAATAAAGCGAAGTCGCAAGTGCGTTCGAGTTAATTAATGTTCATGAGTAGAGTTCTATTCACTATACTAAAAAAATACAAAAGAAAACATCTACAAAAAATTTAATTTAATAACATAAAATTATTTTCCTTGGATACTACACTCGCATAAAGTTTAGCGTTATTTCACTTGCGTAGAAAATACATTGAGCATATTTATCTCCCAGTGTACAAGAATAATTTAAATTCTGTTTCTTAAATATGTAAAATATTCCTGTCTGTTGCATGCAAACAGGTATAAGGTCTAATTTAAACCACTACATACTTTGAAAACAAATTCAATCAATAAATTTTAAATTATATTGCTTATTCCTTTCGCGGACTGGTCAAGTAGAGACGGCGGACATGTAAATACACTTAAACGATGTCAGCACCACCTCATTTGGGTTTCATATTGAGTTTCCTTCGGTTTTAATTTGTTCTCAAATTTCATTACTTAATGTTTAACAATGTCGTCAGTCACGCTTTTTATGGTAAAACTAATTTGAAAGAAGGGCAATATTGCGTTATTAGTTTAAAATATTACCAGCAGCATTTCTGTTTTCTTTTAATTTGGTATGCAAGTCAAAATTTATAAAGTATCGTGCACTAACAAGGGTTTATTAAAAGTCATCAATTACATAAAATCGAAAGCTTACAGCTCGACAAAGCGAGAGAGTGTGGTAAGCAAGAGCGGTAATTAAAATTATATAACACCGATTCCTCGCGATGTTTGTGTCGCGTCAACTCAAGACAGAATTCATTATTGGTGTGTCATGCGAAATATCTCGGCTCAATATCCGTCTTAAAGTAATTACCGTCTGGACCTTTCGCGCCACAATCGGAGTGAATACTGTCAAACTTAATCGATTCGACCGACAGAATCGCGGCCCGAGGAGGTGTTTTAACAGACCCTTGCATATCCATCACCGCTAACGACATGCAACTTCCTAGTCGGGGAGAAATTTTCCTACGTGACAACAATGTTATTGGAATGTGGGTGGATGACTCTGAAACCACGTGTAGGCAGAGTGATTTGTTGGGTGGACCTAGCTGATCCTACGTAGGCACATTCAATTAATTTCCACGCAACGTCTCTACTGTGGCTCCGGTACAGAACATAGATGAGGCTGATAGTGGTATTGGATTACAATTATACTATCAGATCTGAGATCAAGAGGGGTTTATAGACGCGATAAAGCGGGCAGCTGAACCCGTTGAAAGTATAACGACACCTTTTAATGAGACGGGTCGTCAGAATGTGAGAATCGGTCGGACGAAAACGGGTGCCGTTATCTATGATAAAAATCAAAGGGTTATTTTATGCTTTTATACGATTATGTCAGGTTTAGAATTTGTGTTGGACATTAATGCTACTGAAAAGTAAAAATCAAACCCTTAAAAATTCAACAACAAAATATAAAGAGCATAACTACTTATAAGAAGAAGAAAGCTTTATGTTTAATGTTTAATGAGACCACGAAATCAGGAGATAGTAACTTTATTCAAGAAAATTAAACACTTTGGTATCGGTATTTTAACTAGTTAGGATATAATTTGATCCCCTTTTAATTTAAACAAAATTTAAGGGCTTTGAGGTATATAATGCAATATTCTGAGAACAATGGAAATATCATTGGTCAAACATCGGGAAAGCGCGAAACGTTAGTTGTTGACCCCGGCGCGGCCGGTCGGTGCGGCGCTGAGGTGTCAAAACCTGTGCCATCCAATTGACACGCAGCCTCATCCACGCGTGAGAATATTTGAACAAATACCCCACAGTTTATTCTAGTACCGGTAATGAATCATTTCGTTAACAGTCAACTTTGCACTTGGGAAATTCTAATACCGTTAGTTATGCTATTGACCTCTTGCTGTTCAATTTACATAATTATTAACTAGACAAAAGGAACCGCAAGAAATTTGTTCGTTATGATTAAATATTAAGTTACAAAGCCAATATTTCAAATACTTCTTGATTATTTATACATATTAAATGAACATATCCAATGTTTAAGACCATCCTCCTAAATTGAAATTGTTTAGTTTCATAAATATCAGTAATCTTAGAATCTGCGAGCTTATTAAGTGCCAGTCTAAAGGCGTCAGATATTGCCTAGATTTAACGATTATACCGACATTACCAATCTAACGACTCGAACGTGTTGATCCAACGCCGTAAAGGCTGCCCTGCTGAATGTCACAGATACAATAATGAGTCATAAAGACTAGACGAGCGTGTTCGGATGCCCCACACACCGCCGCCCGCCCGGGTGCATAAACTCATAAATTATCTCATAATTTCACGTTTACACCTACTTTCGTAATGTTTAATTTAGACGACGCGGTTGTCGACCACCGTAAAATAACATAATTATACGTAATCATGGTCGTCTACGACAAACAGTTTCGGATTTACGAGGCGACGGGTCGTTTAATGAACGCAGCCGAATCGTATGCGGCACACGGTTTACACAACTTTTGACGGTAAACAAGTAAAATATTTTTTTTTATAACTGTTCATCCGTTCAGTTTAATTCCAGAACATTAGACAATTTCCGAGTATTTTCTTTATTAGAGAATTTTTCAAAAACTTCTAAAAAAGTCAATTATATTAACTCGTATTTCTAAGAAAATCTACGAATTTTCTGCAAAAGCTGTCATCAAGAAATAAGTAAAGCAGCTAAGGGATCGTGTAACAATAACAAAGAATACGGATCGCAGGTATAAAGTACAATACAACTGGGCCTAATAGGAAAACATGATGACAACTTTCAACATTCTCGTTTGCCAATTATCCGTGACGGATAGCAGATAATAAACAAGCGGACTTAATTTATGAAACACGAAATAGTTAACCGAACGACGCAAACAAATGCGAAGGCATCAATTCCAAAGATGAAAAAGCTAAATATTTAGGAAACGGCAGCGAAAACTTATACAAGCAACAAAATTTAATAGCGATAGATAATTCCAAAACCAAATTTGGGGTACCGCAACAAAATATTTTCTTTACTTCGCCTGTGGCGAAAATACCCTTCAGGATGCTGAGCAAAGGGAGGAAAATTAAAAGTCATCATTCATCAATATGGCTTCACACAATAAATTATTTTAGCTAGGCAGTTAATGATGATTAAAAATTATTTCGACCTCAGACTGGCGTCTGTTGGCACAAGCCTTCTGTAACATATAAGTTTGGCCACATATGTTTTAGTTAATTTGATAGCAAACTCTTCATTCTACCTAGCTGCTGTAAAAAACTTCAATTGTATAGCAGAGAACACATGAGGAACCTCTAACTCTAAATACTAAGGTTGAAAAACATTGTTTGATTCTGAGATAACCTTTGACTAATTACAGAGTTGCAAATAGAAGACCATGATATTGTTTTAATTCTACTGTACTGTGGTATGCATGACAAAGATTAAAAAGACGATACAGACCCCTCAGTGGTACATACTCAATCCTAACTTAGCCCATTACTTTCTAGATTTAATCTATGGAATAACCAACCGAATTCACCTAAATATTTTCGTATATTTTAAGTGATTTGTTACATTGGCAATTAAGATGTCATCGACGTGTTGAGATTTATAAGTGGCAATTAAGAGGCATAATCTGGACATGAATATTGATCAGGGCAGAGACATTTACAAACAGCTTACAATTAGACTCTCCGATCCGGCAATAACGATTGCGGCCAATAAAAATGAACAAGTCGTGTAAAACAACTGGATTACTCATTATTAACTAAACTGAACTTGAAATGTCTAGTTTCTGATTAAGTTTAGTACTGTACTTCGGACAGATTAAACGTTATTCTTTTCTTTCAAGCTTTTTACGTCATATTATATCGTCATAGTCACCATCATCAGGCGAAATACGTCCACTGCTGAACATAAGCCTCCCCAATAGAATGCCACGTTTGATTTCCATTGGGGGATTTGCGTATAATAAATACGCTTGACATGCCGATTACTGATCGCAATAAAAATCTTAATATACACAGGAAACACGCTGCTTCCCGTCATTGATGCAATATCTTAGTCGCCTTGACGAAACCCACGGGATGATTAGGGGTGGCCATATTCTAAGTCGGGAACTACACGACTAATAATAGTCATATTACCTTATTTAGGAGTGGGCTTGTTTGCGTTTGTGAGGTCAAAGATTCTAACAAAAAAATGTAGATTTGGTACAGATTCATGTCATAATAATAATAATCTACTATTCTGGCCTACTCGACACAAGCCTTTAAACGTATTTACGACACACGTTTTCTCGCTATGTATGTACTTTACGACTGTAAAACTTATTCGCATATAGATTTTTAATTTCAATGTTTACTTTAACGGCAATATTACAGAATACTTCAAGGTGTCTTAAACCTACAGTTCTATTTCATTACCTATTTAGTTATGGCATATTTCGTAACCTGATACGAGTTACTCAGACATTCCCTCCGGCGTTTAAATCTCTTCACACGTGAAGGACACAACAATGACATATCGCTAAGTGCTCTCTTATGCTCTCTCCACTAATATTTGTACGAATACAAGGCATACATGCGGCATTGTTTACAAATAATCAGTGGGAACGAGTCGGCCGGCGCTGAGATATAACCCCAGGTCTGTGACATGACATACTCACATTATTATCCTTAGTATAATTACAGACAAAAGACATAAATAGACTTCTGTGTTACGTCCAGCTTACCCTGGACGTCAAGAAAAAAATATTTTTACTCTTAACACAAAGGGTCAATTTTCCAATTAACGAATCACGTTGGTATAACAGTTTTGATAGATAATACAGTTGTTTACGGACTTAAGTGATGCAGTCTCTGTCGCCCATAAACCTGCAGCATTTGGACCGCTGCTGTGTGCAACAGTCCAAAGAACACAAATGCATTGTCACCCTGAGGATTGTGTTAGAATGTCTGGTATGCCCTTACCCTTCAAACCGGAAGACAATGCTACTATTGCTGTTTAGTGTCAGAAATAGGTAAGAATATATAGGCGACCATCTAAACGGATGCAATACAGTCCTACCAAAATAAAGTCATAAGATGATGATAATGACGTCATACCTAAATAATCTTCATTGCCAGTGAAGTATCTTATAACCACAAAGTACCTTACGTACAATGTACTAAAGGAATCACCGAAGAACAAGGAGAAAATAAGTTATTGAACACACAAGTTCTTGTTTCGTTTCATAGTTGCTAGTTCTAGCATCGAATATCGGAGACAAATAAAAGAAAAACTCAAGACGTAAGTAACGTGAATGATTTCCGTTTACATTGCTAGATTTTCCGGTAACAATAAAACTTCAATGCATTGAGCGGAGCCCGGTCCCCCACTCGCCGATACACCAGGGAGAGCGTACGCAATAACGCTCAATTTTAGAGAAAACAACCATAACTCAGAGCTCTGCACTCTGTCGTCTGTGTTCCTTTCTTCCGGGCAATTTCTATTACCATATAGACGCGCTACTTTTCAATTCTTTTCCATTAAACTTGGTGCATCGGCGTGCCGCGCCGTGCGTTCCGCCTTCTACCCCGTCTGGCTCGCTATTCTGAAAACACATTTATAAAATGCTCTTTACTCGGCCGGGGGGCGGTCCCCTGCGACTGACATTCTATTGCAAATTTCAAAGTATATTTTGAAGTTAGAAAAGAGAGGTCAATGAAACTTACGTATTTATCGATTCTGTTTGACAGTTGTAAGGATCATTTTAAAGAAAACTTATAAGAATAAAATACGTGCTCAGTAGTATTTACAAAGTGGTACTTACTTCAAATCCGCTTTATATATCGAACCTGATTCTTAGAAAGTTCATTCCTTCAACTAAATTGATGAGGATGAATGAATCGTCATTCAGATTAATCTCAGTCCCAGGGATCTAAGTTTAAGTTTCAAATAACAATAGATGTTTCATATCATCACGTGACATTTCAATGCTCTTTCATCGAAATATAGTTCCATCAACATTTCTGGGAATGTCATTGGCTGCTCTAAGCCAAACAGATGCCAACAAACGAAAGGCTTAAATCGGACCTCACAATTTGTCACAATAATAAATTTCATAACCAAAACACGATATAACAATTAACCACGTGTATTATATTCAACAAAACCAAACAAGCTTTATTCCTTTAACAAAGACGTCTCTATCGGTAGCCATCGGGAATTATCTATCGTGTTTCACAAATAAATAAGAGCTATTTTATATCACAATAGGAACTGTGCACCTTGTTCGAATCACACGTAAAGAAAAAGTCTATTCATCACACAAGAGATGGGTTCAACGAGATAAATCTGGTAAAGTCTATTATTACCCCTTTTCTATTTCTTAAGGTTAGCCCTTCGTACGTATACCTACTTCTATTTGTACACAGAAGATAACATATTTAACGATATATAGCCTGATTTTCTTATCACTACTAAATCAAGCACCTGTTCATATGTTTTCATACTGCTTTTGTAAACACATATTTATATACATGATGCAATGTGTATTTGTTCAGCCGTTTGCATAATATCTATAATCATAAAATAATATATATATAGCTGATCATGTTTATACTCTTTAATGTAATGGATAAAATTGGAAGAATCAGAAAACTTAATAAGATTTAAAAGTGTTTGTCGCAAGTTTATTTCATCTTGTCTAGAGTATAACCTCATAGAAATCTTATCAAGATAGAATGGTAAAGTAGGCGCGACACGCGTGCCATAAATTTACAATATATTGTAAAAACTATCAAACGCTTACTCGTTTTGCGGCGAGTCAAGGAGGAGTAAATATCGAACTTTTTTGCTAGAGTGCTATATTGCGCGGTTTCTAACTGTATCTCCTCACAAGAAACGTGACCGCGAGGCATAAAGGGTGCACACCCTTAAACACACTTAAATCGGCACGCGCGAGACTGAAGTAAACAAATGGTTATAACCGTTCTATCTTGATAGGATTTCTGTGGTATAATTCTATATACCTTCAATGTTTAGGTCAATAGGAAATAAGCGGGGCAGTACCTACAAGTCAGGTTCGCACAAGTTCAAAGCACGAAATCCAACTCACGATCGAAAGTCGTCATGATCAAAATACGTGTACGTACATATTGTATTACCATAAAGACGTTACCATATGAAGTCTCCTTTAGTTCACGTGGAATATTGAATTCGTTTGAGAATTACACGACGTCGAATGCATTGTCGTAAGTAACAATAGTATTTTGTTCTTATATTTGCTCCAAATATTACCTATATTTTGTTTTTTTGTTGTTTGTTTTCTCTCTTTACAAATACATAATTTATTACTGAAATGCTTCATCTTCATCATTGTATTCTTTAAATTAATTTACTAAACCTTTGACATGACATTTAGTTTGATAAGTATTTGATGTATGACTGTGTTATTTTGACATTTTAATATTTGTACCAAGTGGTATATTATCTGTAATTGATTCATTATTTATGACATTTATGTTTTTTTTTATTAATTTTTTATACTGACATTTGTAATTTACATGACTTATTTTTATTTTGTAATTAATTTTACTCATTTTGACATTGTACTGACATGATTTAATTATTCAATTTATTAATATAACTGTAATCAATTTTTGTGATGACATGTCTAAGTGTACTTTATGTACCTAAAGATTAAATAAATAAATACAAATACAAAATACGGTCGAATTAAAATCTCTTCCTTTTTGAAGACTGTTACAATTTAATCCATTTTTGGACTCTATTTAGCAGCTAACTACCTCTGTAAGACCATATCAGTGTCTGAGACAGCTACCAGCCATCAGTCCAGGTTATAAGGACGCGAAACAGTATGTTAGAGCAAAGCCGTAGAGGTTCTGATGCCAGAATCTTGATTTCTAAAGTAATAGTGGCAAATAACGTTAGCCGATAACTTCCACAGGATATGGCGTTCAGGATATGAGTAAATATCACTCCCCGTTCTACAACGCCTAGACTAGATTAATTATGACTATCAGTCATGTGTAAGTTGGGAAAAAAAATCAATATTGCATGGAAATCTGGAAATAAAACATTTCATTACTTATCAACACCTACATAAGAGAAAGTAGTGTAGTGTAAATGAGCTAATCGCGACGCGGACGACATAAGTAGGCTCTCGTTTAGTTCGAGGCATGCATCATTTGCCGCCTGTCCGGCGCGATTAGCTCCCGGCCGGTGACACGGGCCCGGACAGGCGTCGTGGGTAATTACCGATTGGGCTTCAGTGAACATCACCTCGGCGACCCTGCCGCCCGGGTACTTTACATTAAAAAGGTTTGGTTTATGGCCACAGCATACCCTGGCCACAATCCGTGAAAGTGATATTATTTATTCATCATCAGTCTGTACCTCCACTGTTAGACGTATTTTTTGCTAACATATTACGTTATAAGCTGCGCTCTCGACAACGCGCAAAGAAAGCACTTAAAAACGTACATATGCTGTTTTTATAAGTACACCCTTGGACATGTCCAAAATAAAGTTTAAAAAAAAAACCAATGGCAATAAAAATAAACGGTAGAGCCACACCACAAAACTTTCTACATTGCAAACAATTGCTCAATCTTAGTTTACTGTTTTAGGTTAGGTTAGGGCTTAGGTTACTGTTTTACCACCGACTGCATCCTGTCAATATTACAGAAAGGACGCCTAAGTTTAAACTTTGTTGTCAAACAATTAAACATAATTTTCCATGCAACAGTATGTTTTGTAGCATTTTTTTAATATTACATATACATACATACACTTGTAATCCCAAACAAGAATTTTCTCCTGTGCTATGGAAATTAAACAAGGGTAGACCATTCACAAATATAATATCAAGACCGGGACCAATTTGTACAAACTGTAAAAAGTTGTCTGTCCCTGGTGAGAATCGAACCCACGACCTCTGGCACTCGAGTCCAATGACCTGAATGGCCAACGAGATGGTCAAAATAGATGAAAAAGGTTACGCGATATGTTGAAGGAATGAATTTGAAAACTGAAGAACGTTTCATATTCGGCTACTGTACTAATATACCAGAACAAATTACATCAAGTTTGAAGAAAAAGAACGTATTCTCTTTCATTACGAGAATCTTCTCTGTCTCTCTTTCAGAACGTATTCGTAACTACTTTCACGTGCAGGTTATATCTCTATAGCAGATCTGTTTTTCTCCAACTTGGTTAACTTAAAATCATTTCTACTCTGCTCCCTTATGTCATAGCTTTAAAATTTATTTCCTTAAAAGTTTCTCGAGTGATCCCAGAGATTTTTACTTAGAAGTAAAAATCAAATCTACATCGAAACCTGACCTGAGATTGTCGAGATGTAAACTATTAGACAAATATTGCATTTTATAAGAATATGGTCTCCATATTCTTATTATCCCATAGTCGTAATTTGCTCTAGGTCAAGGCGTTCGCAATAGCATCAGCTATATTATAATATAATATTTATAATAACAGATTAAAGATCCAAAAAGAGTATCTAAACACTAAACCAATAAACACATAGAGCGTTGGGACGTGATGGACTCCCGCAGAGTTCAAATAACTTCGAAAGAGGTCGAACATTTCATTCTGGTTTTATAATAAAGGACACGGTTCTATTAGATAAAGGATGGGTTGTAATAGTGTCGCGTCATCCACATTAGTAATGCGCTTCCTAGCGGGGCGTCACAGCCAGCAGTGGAACTCCTCACGCCGTTTATAAGCGCACCTACAACGACCTACAGAAAAAATTACAAAATAAATAAATTTTTAAGAGAGGCTCGGGCTCGGTCGCGCTCGGAAATATTTATTCAAATAAGTCGCCATCAACCCGACCGTAAAAGCACGCGGAGGGTTGAGGGGCTAGCAGTTTTATTAATATTAAACGAATGCTTCAGTTGACACAAATTGGCGATAACCAAAGCGAGTGCGTCGTAAAATTTTTGTTTTCCCTTTATATTTATTTGCATCTCCCGAAATAAGACGGTTACTCTGAATAGGATGTTATTATGCGGATCAGATGGAGGGAAGTAGGGAAATCCCAGGAGATAACAATGGGAGGCAACGACTGGAGGTTAGGGTTAAAGTTAAACTCAACGATCTGTGGGTAACTGTAAATCGATCTGTGTGAGAAACAATCGGACGAGCTCGGGGCTTCGCTACGCCAATATTATTATCGCGCCATAAAACAATAGAGTTAAGTGCCCTTGCAAATGCATATAATGGCTATTACCTATTTGGCTCAAGTGACTATTGAGAATTAGCTAGTTTTCAGTTCCATTTAAGCCTTTTACGAAGAATATTCAAACAATACACAAGCTTTTCTAAAAGAATGTACGAAAAAACATGAGCGGCCACGCCATAGAGAACCAATACAGACGCATTTGTGAAATGTGTATGAAGCTCGGCGTAATTGAACTTTGCCAGTTTCAAGTTAATGTTACAATTTTGTTTTTAATGCCGATATCGATTAAGCGAAGACCATTAAACCCTGAGAACATAATATTTTATTGTTAGAATCAGGCATTATACTCCCTCCAACAGAGTTGTTTCAACGAATTCACGCGCTCGACCCACAATAAAGCAGTTAATTAACCGTAATTTATATAAATGGGCCTCGTCGTAATTCGGACAACAAATTATCTGCGATAGGCGATCTCCCGGAGGGTTGACGCGAGTAACAAATAGATATTTAAAGCCTCAAGACGGGATGAAACGAGCCATCCGAATGGCCAGCGATAAGGGGTTGACGAGAGACGAAATTATTTACCTAGTTCGAATATATGGAGCAGTTCGAGGGACATTCTTGATGTAGGTAGCCGCGGGAAGAGCTTCTGTAGATTTATTGCTGCGATATGCAAAGCGAGCGTCAAACCGAGCATTTCTCACCCAATTTAGAGGAGGTCGGGCGAAGTCGCTGTCGGTTTGCCGGGAACTATCCATCCAATAAAAAGTTTGTCGACACCGCTCTCACTTCGGCGAATGGCTAATGTCGGTAATTTGTTCGACACACTAGTGACACTTTTACCGCGACTATGCGACGACCAATGACACAGCGAGTGAAGAATGTCGAAGAACGGATGACAATGGCTTTGCTTCGTAAAAGGAGAAACGCGCGTGGCCAATTAAAGGAGTCGACAGGACACGAAGTCCGTGTCCACGCTACGGAGGTGGACAGTTTATTTCATGAAAGCCATAATTTTCAATTTCAAGCATACGCGAATGTGACAGGTTTCCTTATTCTCAATTCTAAGTGCTTCCATCCCACGCGATATTCAGGCTAAAATACGATTACTCCACGTTAATAATGCTTAATTTTGAAGAATGAATATGAGCATTTTTATCAAAAGTGTGAGGTGCTTCACCTCGGTGAGTGAAGAAGGTTGTGGCGGGGTGCGCGGGCGTCGACGAAGTCCCGCTGTGCGCGGACGCGCACTCGGGACTCAGCATTTTAATTTATCGCGAACAATCACATTACCATATCACTAATGTAATGCGGTCGCATCCGCATATGCGCCTTAAACGGTTTTTCGACTCCTTTGTTGTCCAGAATTTATGAATTCAGTAAATGCTTTAACATCACGCCCGGGATCGTGGATTTCGGAGATACTTTATGGGTATTGTTTTACAATCTTTTTACAACAGTTTTACACGGAATGGACAATGTGGTGATATATTGGCACACGCTGTTTCGCGCTGCCGCGGTCACATTGTGAGGGAATGAATGGGTTTTAAATGTTCACATCGGACAGAGTTGGAGCGGGTTACGGGTTACCCACAATGGTTTCACATTATTATTAACAGCAAGAGCCCATCATATTAAAGCAATATTCAAATCGAGTCCCAACAAAAGACTCCCATCCCGCTGCTCATGTTTCAAAGAATGCGTGTAGCATAGGTAACATAATACGCGCGCCCTACGCCCAACTCTGCCCCTCGGCTTGCGAGCTTGCAAACCACCGCTCAATGTACTGACACATAAAAAACACTATTAAAAAAATTACTACTCTTTTTCACCTAGGTGCGCTCGTGTTACTGAGTTTAATTTATTATAGCTAAGTAATCGTGTACGGTTGGTGTTTGTTAATAATAAACTAGTAAATTAATTATGCTACAGTGATTGTAACTCGTAAAAATAGACATTACTTACAATTACTGGACTGCATGAGAGGAAATAGGTTTTCAATGAATATTTACTTTAAGTACGTAACGTAGGTCCGACGTCTAGCTAGTACCAAAAATCGTTAAGATCCCGTATAAAAAATACCAATATTCTACATATTTAAAATGTAACATAGCAATGAAATAAAAGACTAACTTCTCGCATAGTTAATATTCTTAACAATATAACATTTTACAAAATATAGTGGAAAAACAATAATTTTTAATATGCCATACATACAACCACTCACTACTCTGTTATTAGTAGAGAACCCATATGGCGGCCACCTTTGTCAAACGCCAAAACTGGGGAGCACCGATACGGCCAATGAATAACACAACATAGAATAACACCCATTCATTGCCGCAAAAGTAAAGCCTTAGGCACACCAGGGCACATGTTGTCTCGGCATTTATTTGGGATTGCAAGTGCCGCCGCATGTTTCAACGTTAATCGCTGTGTTCTGCAACATACTCAGTATAACATTGTTGATACATGATACATCGTCTGTTGTAAGATATATGTGTCGATACTTTCGTGTGTGCGTTGCAACGTCGCATATCACAGTGTAACAATGTTGACGTTATAGTGGCGATGATAATGCAAAGCGAAACAAGATTAACTAATCAAAAAAATATATGAACATTATTTTGTAAGTGAGATATAATTTTCCGACTTCGCCAAGAGAAAAAGTGACAATTGCATTGTGAATCCAGTTTAACACACTTGATAGTGCACACGTGTACCGCTACTTGTGTCACAGAACAGATAATAGTTGCCTATGTCCTCATGTTGTTGATACAATGTGCCCGAGTACTATGATCGCATGATAAGTGACTCTCACTTTACATAACTTTAACTTTTTACTCGCAAAAGTTTTATGTTGCCCTACATGTGCCCAAGACGTGTCTGCGTATACAAGTCGTGCGACATGTTTTGCGACTTGTGCCCTAGTGTGCATAAAGCTTAAAGCCTGATTGACACGCGATCCGTACGCACGGTGAATTTTACATTGCTCTTTCAATTGAATTTTTTTTAACAGGCACTTTTATTACCCCATTGTGGGGTCGGGATTAGCCCGCAGCTATGCGGAAAATATTTAATAGAGAGTTAATATCACATCACAATGCGCGAGAGTCGGGTGTATAAATCTTGTACTTTTTTAGGGAGAGAAGTTAATGTTCGTGAATTTTTGTATTGTGGTTTTTTTAATAATAGGTACATACTACATTTTGGTGTGGAATTAACAATAAATAAAGAGAGAGATAAATAAGAAGAGAGATAACATTTATGAGTGTAATTACTTAAATGGCGACCTACCGATACTAAAAAATCAGCTTGAATGCTGACTTGCTCCCGGTGAACTTGAGGAAAACACTAGGTTCCCACGAGAAACTCAACTATCATCGAACAACTACGAGGGGCGAAAAGCAAGTATAATATTTTCTCGACGTACGCTAACTATGGAAGGTTCCTGTTCTCCCTAACTAAGCTGTCACAACATCTAAGTTATAACAACTAGTTGTCAACAAAGAATTTCAAAAAATAATATTCCTGTTGGTTCTACCGACTTGTTAATGGAGAAAACAGAAATCTTATTTTATTATTCTGGTTGGTCTCCTTACTCAGTCCCAAGTCCCATCAATGCGGTAAACTAGGAAACAGGAATTTTAGCTGTTGGATGATATCTGAAATAGTAAATTTAAGATACCAGTTCACTATATAAACAAGTCTGTGGGACCAACAAAAATCTTCCTGTGGTACTATGTTTAAAGATAAGGATTCCGTTAGTGAAGTTCCCTTTTCGCGTCTGAATTGAAAAAACGCGGTAGCTGAGCCCAAAAACGTAAAGGGACCACCATGTAAATTATTTCGCTGCCTGACCGTCCGACTTGAATTATCGGACCCGCGTCGCAATAAAACTCCGGCGCTGGAAACTTTATCAGGGAAGAAGGTACATGTTGCCATATTTCATTAGGCCAACGGTTTGCTGTGTTCGGGCGTAAAAATATTATATTTAATCTTCGAAGTTGCGGGTTTGCATTGTGAACGCCAGGCATGTCACCAGAAGGAGTGAGGTGAGGACCCCCCATTGCGACAACAGGGATGAAAAGCTAAAAACAGCTTAGATCGCCATGCAAATAACGGCAAATAAGTTGAATCCGAATTGCACTGCCAAAATTTGGTATTTAATTTGTCTGGTTCTTATAGCATAAACAGCACTGCGTTCGATTGAGTCGAGCTATAAGCAATAATTGATATAAGTTATCGAATAATGTTATCTATAACATTTAATGGGTCTGAATTAAATGTAATTATGCCAATCAATATTAAAAAATAAGCGTATACCCATACATCTGAAGAGAAAAGTGTTCAACTCAATATTGCTACCCTGTATGACTTACGGTTGCCAAACTTGGTCTAACACTAAGTACCAAACAACAAAAATAGGCGTTTGCCAAAGAAATATTGAAAGAAACATACTTAATATAAGAAGGATAGAAAAAGTCAAGAATGAACAAATTAGAGAAAAAACTAAAATTATTGATGCCGAAGAATTTATACATAAACAAAAATGGAGATGGGCAGGACACGTAATGAGAACGCAAGACGACAGATGGACAAGGAGAACAACAGAATGGTATCCCAGAGAAAACAATAGGACGCAAGGAAGACCAAAGAAAAGATGGATAGATGACATCGTAAATGAGGAAGGAGTAACATGGACTAGAAAAACAAAGAACAGGAAGGAGTGGGAGAAACTGGGGGAGGCCTTTGCTCGAAAAGGGGCAGATAGAAATACAACCACATAAAATAATAAATATAATTTTATTCTACTTACTAATGGAAAATAATTTAAACAAACATAAATATATATTAATGTAAAATGTTATAGATGCTATCAAATAAAGGCTATTTTTATTTTTATTTTATTTTATTATGCCAATCAAACTATCAAAGTCGTTATGACAGTATCAATCTACCTATATGGTTTTTTTTTTGCTTAACCTCTCCCAAAAAGGTTCCTAGCTACGTGCCTGGTAGGCCCTTGTACAGTTGATATTTATTGTGTTGGAAGGAGTAGGCGCGACTGGGCTGTCACTGACTCATGTCTCTCTTGAATTTGTCGCGATATAATAATACAATGGGAATAAAACGAATGGTATGAGTATTGCACAGCTAATAATCTAAACTGCTCAATCTAGTTGGGTTCATACATAATTTCATTCATCTAAAAATGTATTTGGATATCTATAAACCTGAAAAAAATATCTTAACGTACCACATACTGAGACTTCTCAACCGATTCTCAACATAATGCAGTTACCTTTAAGTTGAATGAAACCATCTCAAACTATACTCGTAGTTGAACACAGTAATCGGAGCAAAACAAACACACAGTCACTAAGTGAATCTATATTAAGTCTGCAAAGTAAGAGTACAACGTTCAAGCAAGTCAGACAAACTGTTGGAATTTCGCACAGTACACCCTCTGAAGAAGAATTTAATCACAACAGTGAACAGTTTGGTTGGTATTTCGATGATATCTAGATCCGCTCATCGACACACACGCTGAACAAATTGGCAAGGTGGCGTTCGAAGGCAACAAAGGTTACAATTGAAATTGCCGAGATGCCTGTCACATTTTCGTTAGTGAAGGCACGTATTTTACAGCAGGGGATGCCGCTTATGCTTTGTATACGACACAATACCGCGTTTCGTAGTTTCGTTTATAATTGTATCGGGAATGTTGCGATACTCGCTCCGTACGTGACTCACAATTCCCGGAAACAAGCTTTGTTCAAGAAACTCTATCCTACTACTACTGCTGCATAACAAAATAATACAAATGCGTCAAGGAACTACGTAATTCATACATTATCTGAAAAAAACTTTACGAACGTTTTCGATGGCACCCTATTACACACTATCGTTGGTAAATACTAAAAGAGCGCCCCTTTTAAAATAATATTCTCGGTATGTAATTAAAACAAAAAAATTAGACATTAAAAATATAAAATATATTTTTCTTACATTAATGGATAGTTAAAATTTTACTGGTATCAGTTATTTGTTACCGTTTATTTCATGTGTTTTTTTCCTACGTAGACACTGGTAGAAACACAGCGTAGAAAGAATATGCGTTTTATTTTGTAACTTATTTTTTGTTAAACTTAACTTTGCTGTTTGTATCTTTGCCTTTAATAAAAAGAAAAAAAAAGAACTGAATGGTTGCCATAGTGATTGTTTTTCTTATTTTCATTTGTTTTAAACTAATACGTGTGATTCTGAATGTTATGAACTTATGTATATGTTCTCTATTCAATATTTATAATTGGGGTTTTTATGTAACAATTTGGGATACAAAATATTTAAAGTATTGGTAGGCCCCCAAATATGTCTGCTCTAAGGGCTGCTGTATTTTGTATGAAATTAAACATTGTAAACCTTTTACTATGAAACTTTAAATTTCAAAACATGTGCTGTAAACTAACCAAAATCTAACTTTTTATCGAATTTCTTTAAGTCACAAAAGTAATACGTAGAAATAACCACCTGGTATACAAAGTCATACTAAAAACCGCAGATATCTAACAAAGAATACGATACGGGTCATCTCAACATGTAATAAGATACATTACATTGTCCAAACTTTCTGCTCAACAATAGAATACAAAAGAAAAATTCTGTATCAATTACGATAACTACAGAATGTCACATCATCAATGAGTCACTCAATCATTCGGCAATCGTTAGTCAGCGTCTGGGCTGACCAAACCATTCAAGTTAGACAATGGACAACTTATTAAAGAAATAACGGGCATAGCATTGGTATAAGGGACTGACCATGATACATTATTGGTTATAACTACTCGTATATTTATGACTGACGCGAACTACGCTGCCAGGCAGCAGCGGAAACAAAAAAGCCTGAGATATGTATTTAACACATCTGACAATACAATACACTTCATTGCACAAACAAATACAGTTACGAGTTTTAAAATTTAAAAATAGTACAATTTAGGCGGTCTTATTGCTTTAAACAAGTAGACCGATGGGGAAAGTAGACCGGACACTCCGTAGGGCTTTAAGCGATTTCTTTCAGACAACCTTTTTAATACAAATCTTAATTAGACATTTACCTTTTTATTTAAAGTTTTCAACTATAATTAAAGGGTCCAAGTGAAAAACTACGATTCTCCATTTTGAACATAAGATAGTTGGTTTTTTAGACCGAAAGACCCAGTTTTATCATCGGTTTATGACCGTGCTATAGTTTTTGATTGAGATTTTTTTAGGAACAGAGATATCGCCTGTATTCTGATTGGAAATTATAGCTATGTGTCCAAAAACCACTCTTGGACCCTACATACGTCACTCAAAAAACATTTTAGCTTGTGGTTTCACACTATTTTTTTCAGTGCCGTTTGCTATGGAAGGTTGGCACCTCGCAAATTGAAATAGCCAGATCATGAAGGTCATTTCAACTTTTAAAACTCCAGCTCGAGGTTGTACATAGGTACTTCTGTTGAACCACTAATGTAGATTTTTAAACCATGATATCTTTCAGACTTCTATCTGCGCTGTATCTTTCCTGTACTATAAGTTGAAAGAGCTCTTATTAGCTGTCGTTCTTTATATAGAAAAAGCGGCCAAGTGCGAGTCGGACTCGCCCATGAAGGGTTCCGTAGCAGCAAGTAACATAATATAAAAGTTATAGTAGTTCGTTGTAACTTTGATCGATGTTTTAATAATAGTATTGTGGTTTACGATTTATGACGTATTAAAAAAAAACTACTTACTAGATCTCGTTCAAACCAATTTTAAGTGGAAGTTTGCATGGCAATGTACATCATATAGTTTTTTTAGTTTTATCATTCTCTTATTTTAGAAGTTACAGGGGGGGGACACATTTTACAACTTTGGAAGTGTCTCTCGCACAAACTATTCAGTTTAGAAAAAAATTATATTAGAAACCTTGATATCATTTTTGAAGACCTATCCATAGATACCCCACACGTAAGGGTTTGATGAAAAAAAATTTATTGAGTGTCAGTTCTAAGTATGGGGAACCCCCAAAATTTTTGTTTTTTTTTCTATTTTTGTATGAAATTCTTAATGCGTTTCACAGAATACATCGACTTACCAAGTTTCAACAGTATAGTTCTTATAGTTTCGGAATAAAGTGGCTGTGACATACGGACGGACAGACAGACAGACATAACGAATCCATAAGGGTTCCGTTTTTGCCATTTGGCTACGGAACCCTAAAAAGTATTATAGCTTTCTTGATTTCGTCGTTTTCAAGCTCTCTATCCTTTCCCATTCTACGCAGAACAGTTTCGATCAGATTTTCAACATTCTACGATATACTGACACGCCAAAACTTTGTGTCCCTGACTTCTGTTAGTGTTAATATCTCGACTCCGTAGAGGAGAACGGAGACATTGTTATAAATAAAAATTCTAGATGCCATAGCATTAAGTTCTGGAGTGGTGAAAGCGCATCGGAAGTATTGAAGGCCTCACTGCCAGATAAACCGTACACCTAGAAAAGGCAGACGATCACGGCTCGATGAGGGAATCTGTGGACGGCGATGAAGATGCGCATGAAGATGGGGAGGGATGATGATGTGATGTGACTAACTTATAAAACACATCTTGCTCGTGATTCGTTTTATGTTAACACTTAAGTACATATTCCCGTTAATAGCAAGTCATTATCGTAGTTCCAGGCAGCTTTACAGTTGTGCCCAATGCAAATGTCTATAATAAAATATAAACATGTTAAACGTATAAAGCCACGAGTATCAATATTAAAATATCTTTCTCGATATCCAGTAATGTGAGCGAATCGCAATTAGCAGATGATAGGGTATTTATTAGTTGAGTCGAATCGAGGCAAGGCCGAGGGTCGCAGTCGCAACCAGTTGCATATGTCGGCGGCCGGTGAAAACGATTACTTGTATAAGCCATAGTACAATATGTTTTGGTGCAAAAGAAAGAATATTTGACTAATTGATTAGAGCGCAGGGTTTCGTCAGGTTTTAAAAGTGCCGCGCTTATATGCGTAGTCTTTCTTTCTAAATGCCTAAGATTATTAAATGTGAAAGTGTGGATGTTTGTTTGCATGTTTGGCGTCTCACATTGTTCCGACGGTCTTTTAAGTCGGTCCCTAGCTGTATATAAATAGGCAGTGATATGTTGGGAGCCCCCTTTCGCCTATAAAAAATATTAAATCGTTTGAATTTCCATGCGGACTAAACTTGCGGGTATAAACTAGTGTGAAATAAATGTAGGGCGACAGACCGGGTATGTTGGCGCATTAGAGAAGGCCTATGTCCAGAAGTAGACAAAGTTTATGATGATGAAATGATGATAAATAAAATATAATAATAAAAATCAATAATTTAAACCTGTAAACAGCGGGAATTAATAATAATAACTTTATTGCAAGCCATGATCGCAGGCGCATATAGCAGCGGCGGGCGGTGGCGATTGTTTGTAAATAACAGAGTGAGCGCAGGGTTACGCGATAGTTTCTAATTGTGCCGCGACAATGCGTAATCTAACCGGTCCTATTCGCCAGCACGTCCCGCGCCCCTCCGGATAGAACAACGATGGCCGTGGCGTAGTCAAAAATATTATGTCTTTTGACTTGCCCTTCGCGCCTAAAGATTTGGACAGATGCATGTTAGTATATGAAAAAACAGTTTTCGACCTAGATCCTATTTCGGGCACTCTTGTGTACAAAACCCCATAAAGTCCATCAATACAAAGAAAGAAATACACTAAAATCTTCATTGACAAAGTAGAAACAAACTAATACCTAAAAGTCTTCACTCAAATCTATACTAAAGTCTTAAACCTGGAGACGGCATTTTCTTTGGAAGCAAAACGTCGTGTCATTTTTTTACGGGAATCCGTGCATCCAGGCACACTTGTATGAAACACATCCTACCAATATTATAAATGCGAAATTTGAATATTTGAATTGTTGGATATATTAGTTTGTTACTCAATCACGCTTCAACTACTGGACGAATCGTAAAGAAACTTGCCACACATTTGGGTTAGGTCCTGGAATAGGACTTAGAATAGTTTTTATCCCGCAAAACCATCCCATTCCTTCGGGATATACACAATTATTTGTAATGTTAAGTTGTCCACGCGGACAAAGTCGCGGGCAAAAGCTAATACGTAATAAATCGAAATAATCCTAATAATCCTAACCTATAAACAGATGCATCAGTGCATCATCGACTTCATAATCGACTGCATACCACTCTTAACCCGTACGCAGCGGGTCCTGAATCGCCAGGTGCCGCTACGAACAAATAAACCCGCGCCGCGCCGCCTCTCGCGCCAAATTGCCCGTGTCGCAATCTGGCGCACAACTCAGGGCTCTCTTCACGTGTAAAATCTCTTCAATTTACACGCTACACTCTAACCCGTTAGGGGTTAACACGCCGGCAACACAACACTAATGTTTAAAACACACATTAAACTTTATTATCTGTGTTATTTGTAAAAGGGATTACCCATGCGAATCGCTGCACAAATCGCTGCATCTCATCAGTAAAATGCAAACGTTACGAAATTTAAATGTGGAATGCATTTATCGCGCAATCCTCATTGCAAACAGTTGATTACCTGCAACAAAAACAAAAGTAAATTAGTGTCAAATAGGGAAACAAAAACCCACACGCACATAACCACTATGCCAATATAATACTCAAAACTCGATAGAGGTACTGGATAATATAGCATATTATAATATCACAATGTAACTAACCCTAATTCTACGTCATTTCCGTTTTCGTGTATCCGCAGACCCCGCCCGTTCGGCGGACAGGACGTTAATTAGAAAATTATGTGGGAAATTATTAATAGGTCCGCCGTGTACCCGATTAGATAACAAACTAGTCCATTAGTCGGTCAGGATAAAGGCTCGATGGGCGCGGAAGCGAACAGTTACCGGCTCTGAGCTATTGTTCTAAGGTTGATTTTGTGTTAAATGTGATTAATTGAAAAGGAGCTTGGGTGAGATAAAGCAGTAGCGAACAATACGGCGCGCGCTGGTCCGGGGGCGGGTTTGACGCGTGGTTGAGGAATGATCAGCCGTGTGGAAATGACGACTTAATGGATTATATGTGTCCGCCGACACCGAGATAAGTGTCGCGGCGGTATCGGGCCTGTCGCCGGAGATTAGGCACCGAAATTACAAAAATTCATAACATAATGGGAATCAACCACGATTTCACACACCGATGAACTTCGATGATAAAACTAAATAAAATCGATCGCCTACATGTTTCTTCGCATTAAATTCGAAAAAAGTTGTACTGCACATAATCAATTAGTGTTTTGTGACCAAAGCATGGAGGGCGCTTGATCATCATATCAATAATGATCAAGCGCCCTCCATGCCCTACAGTTATTATTTTTAACCTAAAAACCTATGGATTTATTATTTATTAAATTATTATTAGTGACATGAGATTATATTTGTTACAAGCAAGTTCAATTTGCGATATTTTGAAAACTAAATATATAAACAATACGAAAACAATACTGCACACTCCTAATTACTAATACGTTCGCCTTTGTACATTTGTGTGCATAAAGAATAAATAAATAAATAAATATGACAACAATATACATACACTTACACTTGTCCAATCCCATATTAGGATTTACTCCTGTGCTATGGGAATTAAACAAGGACTTGTCCAGTCCCATTCACAAATATAACATTCGGAGCGAGATCAGATTATACAATTTGTAAGTTGTCTGTCCCCAGTGGGAATCGAACCCACGATCTCTGGCGCTCGACTCCAATGATCAAGCCACTAGACCAACGAGGCGGTCAACTGTCATAAACCATGTAAATTTTGTCTTATGTGATCTTACTACTTAAATGAAATTTCTATTTTTATTATTATTATTAATTACAAAATAAATTTAATTAGACCATGTCACTTTATAAGAAGCTAATCAAACGTGCCCCTCACTGCACCTATCCTCAATGAGAGCTAGAAACTAACCCATTTTGTCTTTCCTAATAGCCAATTAAAAGTAACTTTTCAAAGGACTGTCAGATACCTACTTTAATCATTAGTCTCTGCGTAGTAACTTGTTAAAATATACTCAAACAGAAATATGTAGTGGAAGTCAGTTCCGACCATTTATCAAACAACACTCCAAATTGCATGCATCACGAAACACTTCTATATCAACAATTCCTGTACAAACTATTACTTTGTTTTCATATGAATTTCGCATACGCTAAAGTTCTTAAAATTGAAAATATGGCAGATGTTCAATCACACAATAACATTGGAAAGTATTTCATATTTATAGCTGTATAGTGTTTACATCACGGAAAGTACCAGGTTTCTGTGGAACTGTAATATAACAGTTCGTTTCGTGCGGTGCCGCGCTAGTTGGAACATAATTCACGCAATTGTGCGAAACAATAAGTTTTTTGTACAATTTAGTTCAGAGCGTCTTCCATGAATCATAAAGGCAACTGACCCACATCATACAGATGTGCCCACGCAACAATCCGACACTCCAGCCAGAGAGTTGCGTGTCGACATGAACCACGGCAAATTGAATACCGACATTCTGTTATAACGACCGACCGGTAGATAGCAGCCCTCGAATACACATTAAATAGCGCCACAATGACCTACGATTTACCGGCAATCTATTCTTTTATAAGGACCAGCAACGCCTCGCCACTTACGACAAAAAGTCGGAGAGGTGTCCCGCTGATCTTTTGTGCGGGATGTGTCTAGGCGCGATCTGGACAAACGACCCGTGGGACCCGGTGTGAAATATCGCCGCGGTGTCACGGTGGGGACGGACGCATTTCCCTATACAAAGCCATTTGCGATGTTTACATAAAGTTAGATGTGTATATAATATAGACAAAGTGGTGCGATTGCAAATTTTCCGCTTCTCGCGTGTCAAAGGAGATAATTTATTGCAATTGAGATATAGCAAGCGCCTAGGGACGGGCTGCAACACCTCGCATAAATAGTGCCTCGCGACGGACGTGCCAACCGTATACTCCTGTCATCCCCGACACCAGCAAAATTATGATCACGACCATTTATTATTACACTAGAATAAGCGGAACATTTATCGTTATTCAACTATCCTTTAGATAAAATTTTTATTGCTAAAGAAATCTTATTGATTCTTAAGTGGACTAAATAATCAATGATAGAAATAATTGATAATTTCGTTCTATATAACTGACCGCAAACATGTTACTATGACCACATTACTCAGGTAAAGCGATTTACTGACATGTCGATTTAGAGCACGCTCTGTTACATTTTTTGCACAACGGCAGGTGAGAAACAGAAAACTATTTCTCATCAAAAGGTAGAACACAAAGAAGCAGATGCAAAGTCAACAATTTGAATAGTTTCTTATTTACTGAAAAGTCGTTAAGTTATATTTAATACAAAATGTTCTTCGCTAAAGCTCTATTTCAAAAGTTTAGAGATATATTGTGATAGGGTAGGCCTCACACACTTTGTCGCTCGTAATACAGCTTGTTTCTTCTATAATCACAGCTACTGTTACTAGGGATCTTAGGATAAAATAAATAAAGTAGCTATAAACAATTAAAACGACTTTAACGAAATGGTTAAGTATTTAGGTCAAGCTAATCATTTTCCGTCCATTACGTATAGTTGCTAAAAAATTTAAGGAATTTAAGTAAATTAAAAGTGACGCCCCCAGGTAACTAAAAATTAATTCTTATATGATGAATCTATTTACTAAGTTCATAAAAATACCGAAGTGTATTTTTTAGAATACAATACAATCGTTCTCGCTCCTTTGGAGCTCGGAAGTAAAAATAATAAACAAAAGCATATAATAACCCGAGAGCTAAACGTTTAGGTTGTTTGATATAAATCATGAGAAATGTAATCTAACATTTCATCCGGGCCACAATTTGTTAAATCAAACGGCGTTGAGCAAATTGGTGGCCGCGTAAAATGCATAATGTGCCGATGTTTAATTTGATGAGAGGTTTGGGGTAGAACGGTGGGGAATTATATCAGAATCGTTTAACAAAATAAAGGGCAATCATGTACGGAATACCTGGAAAGTGCAATTTAATCTGATGAGTAGTGATGAGCAATAGGTGAATGTGCATCGCCTGCACTGTGAAGGAGTTCAATAAAATTTTGTTACGCAAAATCATTAGATTATATCTATTGTAAATGGGTTTTGTGTACATTATCTATAAAAACAATAAAAATATATTTATTTAAAGGTGCTATTTCTTCCTGACTAAGATCCAATATTTAATTTGTGTACAGTTTAATTTGTTATCATACAAAAGACACTACCACTTAACTCATTTTGCTTTAGTGAATCACCCAGAGTTGACAAATAGATAAATGAGACACAATATCACATTTAATATAGAAAACTTTGAATGTAAATCCTGCCTGTTTCCTGATGCTAGAAGCAAGTCTCGCCTGGATCACATTAGATTTTTTTACTACTTATATATTTTTTAATTAGAATCATGATAGGAATGTACTGAATGTGGAAAAATATCGATTGATCAATTTTGTTCATCACCGACTCCGTCATAAAAGTGTAATTTCACTCGTGACATTTCAAATATAATTACGTATTTATTATTATATTATCTATTGCACACATTAAATTATAAAGTTGATCATTTTTATCGTTCCAAGAGTTATGTATTCATTTTCATTAATTAGAATTAATTTTAAACACATTGTTAAGTTCGAAACAATAATTCCTGTCAGTATTATATTAGTTTAGTTTATTAATATTAGTTTAGAAGTTGCTCTAGTAAAAAGTTGTATCTGTATAATAAATTCAACATAGTAATAGCATATAGCATACTAGACAAGACGAAAACAAACCAGTTAAACTGAAATATATACTATTAGTTTCATTAAAGTCAGTAAGTAAACGAAATGTCAACAAACATCAAATGTCTGCAATACAATTCTATCAACGGGAGAGTGTTAACAAGCAGCGACTGCGGCAATGCGCCCGCGCACTACCTGGACCTGGCCAGCTGCCTCGAACCCCCACCAAGCTCTGCGCGCCTTACCCCGCAACCATCCCTCTGTCTCCCTCGCACCCACTGCTACAAAGCTCGTCTGAGCGCTACAAAAAGCGGTTTCGCTCTGTAGTGTTGTGTGCCACCCGCGCTTGTGTGCGTTGAGTGTATTTTTCTGACAAGCTCCACCATGAAACGGATAGAGCGGAACATAGAGCTGCGTTCAAGGCGCTTAGTACGTTTTCGCCCCGGGCGTGAGCTTACCTGTTGGAACGCGTGAACCGGCGGCACGGCCTTGTGCGCGAGCGCAGGTTCGACTCCAACTCAGTTCCACCCCAGGCCTCAGCGCGTTCGCGCGCGTCACGTGTTTCAACATCGAGCAGTGTAGTCGCACGATCCCGTCCAATTAGTTATCCCGCGAGAAACGAGTTAAGTGGCCGGTTCCACTAGTGAAGTACTCAGGCTTCAAGGCAAAATAAAATGAACTAATGTGCGAAGCTTACGAGATGACTAAGTGCGGTTTCAGTGCTAGAGGATGATGAATAAAACTATGTAATAAGTCCAAGTGAAGTTAAGTGAACGTAATGTGTCCGACGTGGTTCGGAAGCGCCTTGCTGGTGCTAAGCGCCGGTTTATCGGCGTGGAGTGCGTCCCTATCAGCCACCACGGGAGCGCGCTACCAAGCTCCCGACGAGTGCCGATGGACGACCGACGACGACGACTCAGGAGTTGCATTGCAGTGCAGACTGAGGACGATAAACAGCGAATTAGAAAACACAAATTTCAGTGCAATACAACCGCACCTAACGGTTCGCCTACGCCTTGAGTGCAGCGATGCACTTTTCTTCCAAAGCTCACTCGCCCCCGGCAGTTTCCGGCAGTTGATTGAACTGCGGGAACTCACCATCGAATACTGCAAAATTGGAAATCTCTCTGATGGTGCATTCACTGGTCTTCGTGAACTGAGAAATTTGACAATACGAACGCATAACACAGATTGGTCTACTATGTCCCTCGAAATAACGCCCACCGCATTCTCTAGAGACGTACAAAACTTGGAACGACTGGATCTAAGCGAAAATAATATGCTCGTTTTCCCTGAAGGAGCGCTTTGTACGTTGAGAAATTTGGTTTATCTGAATATGACTGGCAACAGAATGAGAGACATTAGTCATTTTCAATTTTCTTCTGCACATCGGCATCCTATGGAAAAATGTGGAGATAACCTTTTAGTTTTGGACCTTTCCCAAAATATCATAGACACGCTGCCACCGGGCTTGCTATCTGGACTGAAAAGATTACAAAAACTATATCTTCATGGCAATGGGTTAAATTCTGTAGCAGATAGGGCTTTAGAAGGTCTGATTTCTCTAACAACAATAAGATATTCTGACAATCAGCTGACGAGTTTACCACCAGAGCTATTTAGCGACACCAAAGAGCTAAAAGAAATATATTTAAACAACAACACCATAACAGTACTGGCACCAGGCCTATTCAGTGACTTGGTACAACTTCTTGTATTGGATCTATCACACAATGAACTGACCTCAGATTGGATAAACACATCCACATTTTCTGGACTAAAACGCTTAGTGTTTTTGGATTTCTCCCACAACAGAGTGTCAAAAATGGAAATAGCTTTATTTAGAGACTTGCATAATTTGCAAATATTAAAGATGCAGGACAATTACATAGAACACATTCCAGAAAATGTATTCAGCTCACTGAGCAATTTGCACACATTAATATTATCAAACAATAGACTGACAAACATTGAAAGCTATGCATTCAGTGGTCTGCAAGTATTGTCTGTCCTATCCATAGATAGCAACCGCATTTCTAAAATACATCCTCATGCTTTACGCAATTGTTCTGCTCTACAAGATCTGCATATAAATGGAAACAGACTAGACGAAGTTCCTATTGCCCTAAAGGAAATTCCACAATTGAAAACTCTTGATTTGGGCGAAAATTTAATAGTCAGCATAGAAAATGCATCCTTTATGACCATGCAACAAATGTACGGATTGAGATTAACAGAAAATAACATAGGAAATATAAGTAAAGGTGTGTTTGATAAAATGAACTCCTTGAAAATACTGAATTTATCGAGAAATAAGATTCATAAAATCGAAGCCGGATCATTCGACGCAAACATCAATTTGCAAGCGATAAGGCTCGACGGAAATTACCTGACAGACATCGGAGGTCTTTTCGCCAAGTTACCTAATTTAGTGTGGTTAAACATATCTGATAATCGCTTAGAATGGTTCGACTACGCGATGATTCCAACTGGATTGCAGTGGCTGGATATTCACGCTAACAGGATTGCCGAACTTGGAAATTACTTCGAGATTGAATCGCAACTATCGCTCAGTACATTCGACGCCAGTTCTAACAGATTAACGGAAATAACTGGAAGTGCAATACCAAATTCCGTAGAAATGCTGTACTTGAACGATAATTTGATTTCCAAAGTGCAGTCGTACACATTTTTCAAAAAACCTAATTTGACGCGTGTGGACTTATATGGAAATAAAATAACAAGTTTAGATCCTAATTCTCTAAGAATATCAGCAGTGCCACAAGATAAGTCAGTTCCAGAATTCTTCATAGGCGGAAATCCGCTAGAATGTGATTGTACCATGGAGTGGTTACAAAAAATAAACACTGGAAATAGAGCGCGAACTCAACCGAAGTTGATGGATTTAGACAGCATATACTGCAAATTGCTTTATAATCGCGGAAACTCATACGTGCCTTTAGTTGAAGCAGCGCCACACCAGTTTTTATGCAAATACGAGTTTCATTGTTTTGCACTGTGTCACTGTTGTGATTTCGATGCATGTGATTGCGAAATGACTTGTCCGAGCAACTGCACGTGTTACCACGATCAATCGTGGTCTGCTAATGTTGTGGAGTGCTCTAATGCCGGCTATGTGAATGCGTTGCCCGAGAGAATACCAATGGAGGCCACGCAACTGTACCTTGACGGTAATGACATAAAGATGCTCCCTAGTCACGCCTTTATCGGCAGAAAAAGACTAAAGATACTGTACTTGAATTCATCCAACATCGAGGCTATTCAGAATAGAACTTTCAATGGATTGAAAGAGCTCGAGGTGTTGCATTTAGATTACAATACTCTTACGACGCTAGAAGGACAAGAGTTTGATGGATTAGATAATTTACGCGAGCTCTATATAAATAACAACAAGATCCGACATATCGGTAAAGACATGTTCAAACATATGTCACATTTGAAGATACTGCATCTCCACCACAACAGGTTGACTGCACTGTCAGTGTGGCAAATAAATCCCGCCATAACCGCAATAACTCTGTCATATAACCCGTGGTCCTGCGACTGCGAGTACACTGAAATGTTCAGAGAGTGGACAAAGAATGTGAATTCAATAACAGACGTATCAAGTATCAAGTGCATTTACTCCAAATGGAATAACACTGAGATGGTGGTATTCAATGAAAGTTTATACAGTGACCCAGATTCCGGATTTAACATTATCTATGAAAATGGAACTATATGCACTGGATTGCCGAGCATTAACAACAGCATAAACGGTAATTTGACAGCTACACAGACAATAATAACAAATGAAGAAGTGCAAGACTACATCCCGTTGCTGGTTGCGACTCTTGGTGCATTCTTATTAGTGTTATTTGTGAGCATTATTGTATTCATATTCCGGCAAGAAATGAGAGTGTGGTTCCATTCAAAATACGGTGTGAGACTGTTTTACAAAGCAAGTGATATAGACCGCGATGATAGAGAGAAAATGTTCGATGCATTCGTTAGCTACAGTTCTAAAGACGAGGCATGGGTGGTGGAGGAACTAGCGCCCATGTTGGAGCGCGGCGACCCCTCCTATAAACTGTGCCTACATTATCGTGATTTGCCCGTGGGCGGGTACGTGGCCAACAACATAATACAGGCCGTGGAATCCTCGCGTCGCACTATCATGGTTCTCAGTGAAAATTTTATAAACTCCGAGTGGTGTCGGTTCGAGTTTAAATCGGCTCATCATCAAGTGTTGAGAGACAGGCGGAGAAGGTTAATAGTGGTCTTGTATGGTGAAGTGCCTCAAAAGGATCTCGATCCGGACATAAGACTGTATTTGAAAACGAATACGTATCTCCATTGGGGTGATAAGTTGTTTTGGGAGAAGTTGAGGTTTGCGTTGCCTGATGTGCGTAATAATCAGAGGTGTCGCGGGGGGGCGAGCCCTGGGATGGGTGGTGGCGTGCCGATGCACAGGCACCACCACACGAGGAACCATCTGGGTGCCCTCCCGTTGCCGCCTGTGCATGGCGCGCACCCCGTTCTGCCCCCCCACCCCGCTCACGCCCAGCACCAAGCCCCCCCGCGTGCCTCACCCCGCAATATCTCCGTCCATGTGTAGGAAATAGATTCCCAATGAACGCTGACTCTCAGTGATAAATAAGACTGCTATGGAATGAAGTGACTGTTCAGTGTAAATTGTGATGGCTAGTCTGTTAGCGTATGTACTGTAAATAATTTTTTATTATCATTTCTAGCATTGTAAATAATATGCCTAACTGTTAAGTATGTTCAACACCTTTTCTCATGACTCATGACATAACTGTAGTTTTTATTATTTACCATTTTACATTGCCATTTTACAATAGAATCAACATGTAACAATTTCAATAGTTTCTAGATATTACTTGTGATCAATGATTGCTATTGTACATGTATAGAACATGTGTTAGGCCTATTCAGGCTGTGTTTAATGGGCAAATCGTGCCTACTACTATTATGTGAGTAAACATGGCATCACTGCCTCTATCTGTGATAAAATAGATTTAGTTAGTATTCGTTTAGTTTCCCAGCTTTGTATATTATGTAATTTAGTCATACTACCTAAAGAAGAAATATTTATTGTAATAAAAAATTCAAAAGTTGACTGTGTCAAAAAGTGATAAACGAATAAAATATCAATTCAAATAAAACAAGGTTTCTTTTACAATCAAATTCCTTTTAATAGCCATTATAATATTTAACATTAGAATACAGATTATACTGATTGACTGATTTGTTTGGATCTAACGTAGTAGGTAAATAAGAAATTTCACAGGTCATATTAACTTTACACTGACATTAAGAACACAATGTTTCAGAATACAACATCTCAATAAATTTTATAAACCCACATAAATATTATTAAAAATACACAGATTACTTTTTACTCGTACATTCAATAAATTACTAGAAATTCAATATATTTAGTCCAGACAAACAGTGACATTAGATCGTTACTAGACTACTGTGTTCAAAGTATAACAAAATGTAATAATATTCATAAAACAAAATAACAACCCACACTATATCACAAATGTTAGCTATTTTAAACCATAACATATTTCAATATCTCAAGTCAATCAGGCGGAGCTCTACATAGCACGACCGCCTATAGGCAAGCTGATATGTTGTTTTTATTTCATCCTATCCGTGGTAATCATGGAGCATGGTGAGACCGGAGCAAGCTTTGCATTAAGTTTTCTGGTCAAAATGTGGCTGCAATTTTTTACCTCCTTTATCCAGCAGTGGGTGGAAATAATTTATGACCCGGACAATAAATTAAAGTTATTTTTTGTAAAACAATATAATATGCAGATTACAAAATTCATTATCAACCGATACAGCTTATTTATTGCTCAAATAAGCAAAAAGGAGAACACAGAAATTAATAAGGTTAAATAATGTTTAGATGATTAAGTTAAAAGTACGATGCTATTTTTTCATACTACAGTTGATATTATTTAGAGTTCTATCATATATTAATAAAAATATTAACCCAATAGGCCTTTCCTGGTGTCACAAGTTTACCAAACCAAAATAAACGGTACAGTAACGCCGCACTATTACTCGCGAGACGCAATTCTATTTCTTTCCTAATGTCACATGTGTTTTATTTATATTTTTGCTGTGCGAACGTAGGACAAGGATTACCCTATTTGTGCCAATATTCTGTTATTATAGTTTGTCTCACGCACCGCATGTCTTGGTAGGTACGTTCTTTCTACTAAAATATATATTTTTGTAGACAGCATACTTTTGATTTAATACTCACTTATATCAATTTTTTTACAAAATGTGTACGTCATACACTATGTATGAGTTTCGCTGATATATATTTTTTTCTCTAATATCTCAGAAAATGTTTTTTTTCCTACTACTAAATTTTACATAAATGTTCCAACTTTTAGCTCAATTTTCGCGTTATGCGGTGGACAGACAGACGAACCAAAAAGCTTTGCTATCAGTTTATACACTTTGACGGAAACCTTAAACATCTGTTCCACTTATTATCAGTTAGATGCCGTATAAAACTGGAACGGCGATGGGTCCTATACGAATATGTTTTCCTCGTCCATGGCAGGGATAGCTGCGGCCGTCGACCGCGAGCCTTCAATCCGAGGTAACGAGCTCACCCTGGCCCTAAGTAGGTGTGAAACAACTGGACGCGCGCGAAAGGATAGTGAGGTTTATTATAATATGTATGTGTAATAAATAAACTATTAATATTTAGATAAATAACTATTAAGAGTGCCCGTCTATAGATTTGCTCAAGGAATCTGTTATATACAGTGACGTCACGTAAAATAACTCAACAGAGCTCAGGTAAAATAATTGTTTACATGCAGATTCAAAATAATATTTTTATTATTTTTAATTGGTATCAAAATTTCAAGGAAATATACTCGTATATACAACATTCAAATATGGGTACATACTTTTTGTCCAATAAGAAAGTATATTTGAATTTCAACTTATGGATACATGATTACTTTTGTTACAAAATATTTTATGGAATGTCATATATTTTTTTTTCATATAAATGAAACATGCTTTAAAATCATGTTATTGTAAATTATTATACGACATTACCAAGAGTAAAATAAGACATCTAAAGGGTAAATATTCTAAATCATTTTTGAAGATTTAGAAATTTTTACGACTTTCAATTGATTAAGTAAATATCACTAATAGTAATTATTTAAATTTTGTACTATATCTCGTCCAATAAGTTAATTGAATTCTATCCAATTACTAGACATTTTATATAAAATTATTTTTTTCAAAATAGTAGTAGGCTATGTATGACTCTTTGCTGTTGCTGATGTGTCCTGTTTCCTTTATCTACTATGATATTTAAAATCTTGATGGCAATTTTTAATAGCGTTTCAACTTGAAATAATATTTTAGGAAAAAAACGTACTCAGTTTACTCGTACTAACGAATTCAACGTGTCGTTATTTCGATAAGATTATATTAAGGACGACTCCTGTGGTTCTCGTTCCTTGACCTAGAATCCGCTTATCTTTGTTAACCTATCCAGAAATACGTAATGATACAAATAATCCAATATTCACAAATAAATATCAAAATGTCCAATTTGCCTTTGAATCTAATCGGATTTATTGTTGGGTGACTAAGTCTGTACGTCGACAAATTCTAGAGCAATTTTCTTGCAAAGTCACAGCTGATGCCGGCGCCATCAAGAAGAAAACACAAATACTTCGTATGTAAAGACATACTTTTTTTCCTCAATAGTGACTACCCAATTAGCACATTGGTGAAATATGCAGCTATTTAAAGCTTGATAGGTCCATCGGTGGTATATCGGTGTACACCAATATACCACCGATGAACCTATTTGATACTAGTAGCTTATGGCTGCATATTTCATCATGGTGCTAGTTGGGTATGCCACATTATAGTCTTACTAAGTCTCCTTTCAGCATTTAACCATGTTTTAGTCTTAAACAGAACTCCAGCCTCGTCCGTCAAAGGATAGGCTAGAAACCCGTTGCAACTTTGTTAGGGATATCTGTCTGGACACGTACCATCAACACATAGTATATGTCCTCTGCTACACCATATCTAGTGCACTTGGGAAAAATATTTACGAACCAATGAGAATTATAGGAACATTTAGGCACAGCTACAACAATATTTCAGGCCGTAGTCCAGTGACTATAAAAAGCGTTGCCAAATCTTATCTTGTGTACGGCACAAGACGGATTCATCGTTAACTTTCAAACGTATAGCTTTACATACTATAAACAGATAAACTATGGTCCGTTACCAAAAATTATGACAGAAAAAAACAAAATATGATTATGCCTTTATGAAAAATACATATTGTACAGTGCTAAAGAAAATTATCAGACCAATTTTATTAATACCTAAATCAAATACAAATTATCAGCACACGCCCGGCACTATACAAGCGAACAGATATTCTTATTCTTATGTCTATCTTATCGTTACCTACAACTACTACATTCGCACCAGTCTGTCCGTACACGTTTGTATGTGTGCGTAACGGCGATAGCCAAGTAGTGCGTACTGCCAGCCGTGGTCTACTTTGCGGGCGACGTTAAACTGGCAGGGGTGGGAGAGGAAGTCGTTTCTTTACGTAGTATTCTCTGCTATCAGCATGTAGCCTACCCATACAATACTAACATATAAACGCTATTTTTGTAGCTGAAAGATTGTTCAGTGACTTTCTTCGACGACGGTACACAATTATAACACAGTGTAAAGTTTCTACGCCTTAGTAGCTCTTTGAATCCATCCATCTTGGCTCGGGGGTAACGTTCGCCGAGGCCGCAGGACGGAATGCATACTGCGGTCAGGGAGCCAACTGGCTTCAAACCGAGCTAATGTTCTCCAATAGGCCTATGCAGTTGTTAGAGTGCCTATGCCAGTGATATTAGCGGTTATTGCTTCTTTGTATGTATTAGAAAAACAAACTATTTCGAAAAATGTTAAAACATGCCTTAGCAGTTCTGTTGCTGTTGCATGAGTTTTTCGTGTGATAATAAAATTCAAATTCAAATATTCATCATGAATTTGGAACACCGCGCCGAACGCGGGGATTGGTTGGCGGTAAAGAACCGTCGACCAATCTCCGCACTCTCTATAGCATCGCGGCGCACTAGATTTATAATAATAATAAATGTTTTATTGCAGGAATGAAGAACCTATATACATTGGTCAAACATAAATATAAAACACAAACAATATAAAATTAAATTAAATACAACACAAACATATAATAAATACTTCATATAAAATACAGATAAGTATTACACTTATTTTCTGTTTTGGTCCTGGTGTCCTATGTGTTCACTTTGCAGAAATTTTAAACTTATAACAAAAGCGATGTTCGTTTTTTAATGATATTTTTTTGTTTTTATAGACATATGTAAACGTATGGAAGAATTTAAGACAAAATTATTAATATCGCGATTTTTTTAAGTTATAGTTTAGCTTTAGTTATAATTTATAGGCCTTATCATCACTTACCATCAGGTGAGATTGAGGCCAAGCGCAAACCCATCAACAATAAAAAAAAATGTTTCGATATCAGTTCAAAATTGTTTGTTATCACTTGTACGAGTATTTACAGAACAATCCCTGGCGACACTAACGATCACCTGCATAGTACACTACTTTTTTGTCGACCTAGAGTCACATTTCCTCACTCGTATCGCTCAACGTTTTCTCGGAACTGTACAAACAATAGGAAATCACATGCACAGGTACACGTCCCGTCTCGGTCACATAAATTAAACTAGAGAACAACTCTGAGGTAGAAAACAAATATATAAAACGCGACGTTCCAGCTGTGTAGAACATTAATCAGAACTGTGAGAAGGCGTAGAGAATTTATTTTACGATTGTTACAGCGTCGATGAAACGTTAAAAATGCTGTCGGGTCCTATATTGAAACATTCAATGCATTGTTCGAGCCGATTGGGCCGATAACGCACCGTGGATCCGATGGGCTATTCTCATTACAGTGATTACTAATCATATAATCACAGCCTGAAACAGTCATTTTTAGAAATACCTTGAATTTTTTTTAGACAAAAATATTATTTTCCTATTTTTACAATGATAGACTGGTTCAAAAAGGTTTTTGTATTTAAATATATATGTCCTCAAGGGCAGAGATAAATTAATATGAGTAAAGATATCACCATCAGTCTGTAGGTATATTATGAGTAATAAAAATAAGTCCACCGTTGGACCTAGCACGTTACAGACACTTATCTTTAGTAATTCGGCTGTCCAATGAAACAAGCGTTATTTGTTAAAATAAATGGCTTTTAATTTGTAGGTTGGTATTTCATGTACTGAAGGCATCAAAAAAGCCAAAAATATTTATAATTTAGGAGATATCTGCCTATACACCTAACTACTGCATAATTTTTAGCAAAAATCAATTTAATGACATACTAGGCTCGATTTTGAAGGACCACATTTATAATTTTAACAGCAGTAAAATTAGTATCGTCTTTATAATTCAATGTGACAGGGATAGAAATAATTTTAGCTCTGTCAAATTTAACTTTGTGCTTCAGAATCGGACCCAGTACTTGCATTTACTATTTAAAATGGAGTAAGCAGCAGATATAATTAGGTTATTAAACTAGATAGCCGAGTTAGCTTTCGTTTTTCTTCATCATAATAATAAATACGACGTAATATCCGGAACTATCTAATATTAGTGTAACTAGGAATAACCCAATCCGTCGGCTAACGTCTCCGCGGCACCTTGTTGATTTTCCAACGTAAACTGTCCGACACGGCCCGCCAGTAACAAGTTTCTTTTTTATTAGTACTGGTTTAGTGTAGAACGGAACGCGACTTGGTATCGATCGTACGATTAAACTCCTAGATATCATAATCACCGGTCTGCGTTTATCGAACGCATGATCGGAGAGCGGCAATAAATTTGTCTCATTTTAATATCCTAGAGCGTGTAATGTTCTGCCGTAATCGTTCTCGATGTTTGGACTTTAAATCTCATTAGAGGCGGAGGAGACAGCGAACGGCAAACGGCCGCTGTCCCGGCCGTGCCATACAAAAGAGTTCAACGAGAGCCGCAAATGTAGCGTACGTATTCATAGTTGACTATCGACTATGAGATTTAGAATTTGGGGTAAAAATTGATAAAAGTATGAGAAGGTCTAAGATAATGTCACAAATTGAAACTTTAGGATAGGCAATTTTGTAAGCAAACGTGCTCTTTTACTTTTACACAAGTTTTGGGAAAAGCACTATACATATCTCGGGGAATGACAATTGCATAACTCGTATTATAGAAGGCCTCGCCTTGCGGCTCAGGTTTCTAAATCATACCCGTCCTGCAATTGTTAACTTCCTGACCTCTGCAGTAATGTTATGGTATTAACTTAACGGTGTTCTATTCGAGATATTTACTGACTTGTTAACTCTATCACGACATGCACTATCAAGGCAAATCCTTTCATTCCATTGAGGATATTTACGAAAATACTCCAGGACCATCTTAGGTCAATTGGTTGATTTCGTACGGATTCTTCCAATGCTTTCGTCCAGGATTTCTTACAGTATCTGTCCGTTTCCATGCTAAGACCTCATAATATAGTCCGTAGTCCTTTTCAGAGACGTCCGATTTCATTTTTTTTTCTATTTAACTATTCTTTAGCCGCTTACTTAAATATATTTTTTGCCACCAAAGCTTTTACTCTTATACCATAATAGTCAAAAAGAATACAAAAAAATAGTTCAACTATAGATAGGAGTTGTTAATATCTCTCGTTAACGTTATAGGAGGCAACCTGTTATTTCGGGCTGCCATTACGAAGCCAAACAATATCACGCGCTGTATAATGTATTCCAGTGTGTGTGACTCACCTTACATACCTACCAAAATATTAGGCGAGTGGTTGAATACGGAACTAGTTCATTCGTACATCATCGACAGCATCAACAAACCTACTAAGAACTTCTGGTCGCCAGGTGTAAAGTGTGATAGGTGTGTCTTTTACATTATCGTATATTTTAGATTTGGACGTATTAACGTTTGTCGCGCAATGTGGCGATGATTCGTCTCTGCCTGCCCCTCTGGGAGCAGAGCGTGAGCATGATGTATGTATTAAAACTTCAGACACGGGAAAATGCGTTACTCTTTCGATATCCCGAGTGAGAGCGAGATCTCACAGAATAAAAAGAAATTGGGCCCAACTCTGGCAGTGGGCTGTATCTACTTTAAATCTTTTAGATACGAAGTATGTAGTCGAAATTAACTGATTATTAAAGTAGAAAGAAATACTTAGTAAAAATATTTTTTACCACATAACTTTTTAACTGTAAATCCAAACGCTACTAGCGCCACGCCCAACCGCAGAAGAATGTTTGTCAGTCTATACTAACGATGTTCATTGAACGCGAAACGATTTTGACGCAAATTATACGCTGTTAGAGAGCAACGATAATTAAGTTGCCTCCACGAGATTAATTCGATTATCAGATTCTTATTTCAATTACTATAACGAGCCATTATTACTATTATATCAATACAGGTTACTTACTGCGTACTGATTAAAATAACTTTCAAAATTATACAGATTAAATACTGCTACATAAGACAACCAATTATAATATTCTAAGTCAATGTTGTAAAACTTGCGCTACCAAATTGTGGAATATTTTTTTCATATTGACGAGCTTTATAGAATACCACCACAAGGAAAGCCATATACAATCTTTAGTATGATTTCTATACAAAGAAAGAAAACTGAATCGCAATCGATCATTCGAAACCATAATAGATGAAATTGTAATGTAAAGAATGACACAGCTTTACAACAAGAATAAGAAGTTTTCCTTAGAAGTAAGTGATAGTATGTGAACAAATTCCCTTTAATAATAATAAATAAATATTACATAAAAATATACATAACTAAGATTTTCTACTGAGCTATGGGAATTACACAAGGCTAGGACCATTCATAAATATATTATTCAGACCGAAACCAACTTGTCCAAATTGTATAAAGTTGTCTGTCTGTGGTGGAAATCGAACCCAAGACCTCTGGTGCTCAAGTCAATTGACCAAGTCACTATGCCAACGAGGCGGTCAATATTCCTATATAATTAAATGAATTAAGAAACCATAAATTTTAAAGGAGTCGTTGCAGTAAAATTTTCAAATACTCTAATAAACAAATTCATTGAACAGTAAAAACTTGTAGACTGACCAATGGTATCGCTTTGTTTGATCGTAAGTGGTTAGAGTGGATCGTTTAATTACTTATCGATACGTACTCAAGACCAATAAGTGGGGTACGGACAGCACCGATCATCAGACCGGGTAACGTTCAAATAAGCCGAGGCTGCTACAGCTTCGTACATTTGCTGATTTGTACGTTTTTCTAGTTTTTATTCCATGGTAATAGGTGCCGGCACCTTATTGAGCTCCGTTTTGCACCGACAACTATGATCATCAGGGCTCAATATCCGTTTAGGCAATAATTATAGATAGAGTAGATCGTTTAACAACTTATCGATAAGTTCTCAAACCAATAAGTGACAGGCTGAGGTTATTACAACATTGTATATTTACTGATTCGTACGTTATTCTGGTTTTAATTCAATTGCAGTATGGTGGATCCTTACTGTTTTTATGTATGCTAAATGTGAAACCATAAAAATAAATAAGTTCGTTTCTTAGAACAAATAAACAAAAATCAATTTTTTTATTATTATTAATGAGCAATTTCTTCTATCAACAACTTTTACAAATCCGTATTTAACATCATGAGCAAAGATTATATTCTCAAATGAAAACAAAGTATCTAGTAACGACCCAAAATAATCGCCTCAGGTACGAAAGAGACGGCCGATACTCTATAATGGTTAGAAGTATTTAACGGCGAGATAAAATCTTAACAAAGGCGATTTGGTTAGCCGTCTTGTTTTGGTACTTACAGCAACCACGTATGCACCTATATACCAATCTAGCGGGCACACGTCCAATCAAACGAGATCTCTAATAACTGTAACAAGTTCTCTTATTTGCCTTTTGTTTGGTAGAAATGGGGGAGGAGTTAGGGGTCTTTGGATTATGGTCTTGCGGTAAATGTATTGACCCCGGCTGCGTGCCGGCCAGTCGGTGCCTCGTCTATGATATGTAAATGATAATTGGTTTCCGAATAGAAAACATTCTGTTTATGTTGCCATGAACATTTAGGGGGCTAGCTGATAATAATATGTCAGATAAATTTTGAGACCATTTATTTGACATACAAGAGAAAATGTGCAATAAAAAAAATTAAAGTAAATACCGACAGGGCGCACTTTTTAAAACAATTTTCAAGATATTTGAAACAACAACAAAAAAACATTAAAAGTATTAGCACATTTTTCCATGTCCAGTTTACTGTTTATTTTTTATGTTTCTAGTATCAGTTATTTGTTACTGTTTATTTCATGTGTTTTTTCCTTCCTCGACACTGGCAAAAACACTGTGGGGACTAAAATTATTAGTGTTTTATTGTGATTCTTGTATTTTGTTTTTAAGACTGCTGTGTGGCTCTGTATCTTTCTTTGCCTTTATTTAAACAATACTACTAACGAATGACTGCCATGGTGATTAGTAATTAAATTACTGATTATATTTGAAATTTGTTTATCAAGAAATACGTATGATTCCGAATGTTACGTATATTCTCGATTTCATACTTATGATTATTTTTAGTGAACAATTTGGAATACAAAACATTTACAAGTATGTAGCCCCCGAAATATAGCTATTGTATTTTTAATAAAAAAAGAGTTACATAATTGTATCTAATTGATCTTGATTATTAGCAATCTAATCTGAAAATGTACGAAGAGACTGAAACCAAACTAATTTAATTAATAAATGATAATACATACATACGCACATACAAACTCATTCGCGCATTATTGGTATTGGATTTTAGATGGATATTTTAATAATTAATTTAACTGAAAGTCGATTTGGAATTAATGCAATATTTAAGAATGGAATGTTAACATTCTAATGATTATTTTATTTAGTAAACATAAAAGCGGTAAAATTTTAGTCGTCATCCCGGAAAGCTTAATTCTCACCCACCCATACTATACCCACAAAAGGCATATTAAATGGATTAAGCTAGTATTAGCCTGTTAAAAAAACGCAAATTAAAAGTACAATTAGGGTGCAAAGAATATTTACATACGATGTCTGTAACGTAACCGAGGTGTACAAAACAACACAAGTGAGACCGAGCCCACTCTGAATGCAATCAAATAATCCGTCTTAAAACAGCTGGCTATAGATTGGATTGCCAATACCACTTTGCATTGCCATATGTAGTATTAGTTAGTTAGCTACAGTCTACCCCATGAGTTGAGATCATATTGGGTTATCTAGAAAGCAGAACAATATGGTAAAACAATTGAAATATTAAAGGGACATTGTATATTAACGAGTTTTCAAGGTATAGATATTTTTTAATTAATCAAAAGAATATTTCAGTTTTTCAATGGCTATAACAGAATTAAAATCTATGGCAGTACAAACTGCATGTTCTTCATCCATCCATCCCTGCAATATTTTTGTGCATGTGATAAGTCAATGGTAACAGCAGGAGCAAATATACATGCATACATATAGTGCATTATGGTTTATGATCATTTGTATATTAAATTAAATTTACCTACGTTTTATCTATACATATAATAAAATCGTAAATGCAAAAAAGTCTGTACATTGAATATATTCGGAAAAAAACCAACCAGGGCGACTTAAAATGAGTAACTGAACATGTTAGAACAGTTAAAAAAATTTTTGTTTGTTTGTTTGTTAGGGCATCACGCATAAACTGCCGAACGGATTTTGACGAAACTTTGCAAAGTGACAGTGTATATCCCGGAATAACATAATATATAAAAAAAATCTCCATAATTATCCAAGAAATAGGTAACCAGCAACAAAAACTTTAGTGCAGTACAAAGATAATAAATTTCAGAGGTCTACTAAAACCAGCTAAACTGATCTTTGATTTTCAAAACTGATATAAAAAGAAAATAATAATTGAGAAATATGAAAAGAGATTATTCCGAGGAAAAGTATTTATTCAGGGAACATGTCGAAAACTCTATGCAGACCACACTTCTAGCGTTCTTGAGAAGTCGTATGATGAGTTGCCGCGCTACTTATACAACCATCAGTTTTATTTAATCGACGTCGACGGGGTCAATTGGGGGATGGTGTCTGCACAGAGCATACTTTAGGCAGGGTGTACACTGTTCATCCCAGTAACAGTGAATGGTATTTATTAACGACTAGCTGGGCCCGCGGCTCCGCTCGCGTGAACTACAGAATCCGCTCCCATTCCCACTCCCGCTCCCGCTTCCGCTGGCGCTTCCGCTTCCGCTTCCGCTCCCGCTCCGGTCCCGCTCCCGCTCCCGAGCCTCTCCCGCTTCCGCTCTCGCTTCCGCTTCCGCTTCCTCTCCCACATCCACTCCCCTTTTCCCACGCTTATAGATTTATTTAAGCTGATGTATTTCAGGTATTTCCACAAGACTCGATACAAAAATAATCGTTATTTGTTATTTAGTGGCCCTGTATTAGACCGGTGATCGTCGACAATGTCAATATCGAAGCTGTTCAGGAGTACGTCTGCCTAAGACAGACAATATAACTACCCAACTGGGTAGGATCAATTTCAAAAGCTGACAGAAGAATCCAGTTAGGCTGGGCAGTATTCGGAAAACTGCGTCAAGTCTTTACGTCACCTATTCCACAATGTTTAAAGACAAAAATCTTTAATCAGTGCGTCCTGTGCGCCTGTCATGATTACAGCGCGGAGACGTGGACACTGATGGTGGGCCTGATCCACAAGATTCAAGTGGCTCTGCGAGCTATAGAGAGGGCAATGCTCGGGGTCTCTATGAGGGATATGATTCGAAATGAGGAGATCCGATGAATAACGAAGGTGACCGATATAGCCGAAAGAATTAGTAAGCTGAAATGGCAGTGGGCGGGTCACATCTGTCGTAGTACCGAACGGCCGTTGGGGCAGACGGGTTCTAGAGTGGGACGCGACGTCCCACGCGTAGGGTGGGACGTCCCACGTGCAGGGTGGGACGCCCTGCCGCCAGGTGGATGGACGACCTGGAGAAGGTGGCCGGAAGTGGCTGGATCTGTAGGGCGTTGTGGCATTCATTGGGGAAGGCCTATGTCCAGCAGTTTGACAGACATTTTGTTGCACAGTTAATTGGATATGCAAAATAACTTAGGGGAAGGAAGTCGGATGGGAAAGGAGGGATTAGGGTAGGAGAGGAAAGATGAGGGTGCAGTGGTAAATAAAGGGCGTAGGAAGGGGTGGGTTAAGGGAAGGGGGAGAGGTAGGAGTAGGGAGAGGGAAGGGGAAGGGGTGGGGGAAAGGGTTTTCAACGAGAAGAAAAGAAAGAAGGGGTATGGAAAGGACAAATTGGAGGGGGGGGGGGGGGAAGAAATAACACCTAATTTGCACAATATTAAAATATAAAAAACATATATGATTATATGATAATCTTTTAATTCATGATAAATATGAAGTAAATGTCAACTTTATTTGAAAAAAAACTGTAGTCCAACGGGCGAAACCGCCACCGGAACGCTAATTTTTACCCGACTTCAACGTGAAGTTGTCCACGCGGACGAAGTCGCGGGCAACAGCTAGTTTTAAACTATAAAGTTGTAACTTTAAAAATATTGATAGATTGAAAACTCGACGTAGAGTACAATGTTCCGTCCCTGTGATATTTCAATTGTTTGTATTGTTCATAAAATTCCGTGCACAAAACACGAAGTTACTGAAGCATTCAGGATGTATTTAATTTGTATAAGAAAAGTAAGATCACAAATAGGGACCTCCTTATCAGACTGATGACATCGACCTGTCGCGATACTACACCCGGTGTTCTGCCTTCCTCGTCGCAAATTAAATAAATTGGAGGTTGAAATTTAGCTCACTTTACACGAATTGACGGGTAGTTCACCGTAGATATCAAAAGCTTTTGTCATAAATGTCACGCTCGAATTATCCAACGGGCTTTTACTCATTAATAGCGTGTTTTATTTGCGCTTATTTAATTTGGTATTTATTCAATCTGCCCCTGGGCTGGCGCGATACGTGTTGTGCCCAGTGTTCTTATTTCGTTTGCACCTTTTGTGACAGGCTCATTGAGTGCGAGGTGTCGGGATGTGTTCTCTCGCACTCGCAGCTCAGTTTACACGCTCCACCCCGGCGCCTTTCATCGCGCACAAAACGTAATTGAATCCCACAGAATCCTACGCAGGCCGTAAGATTTAATAGGGCATTTAAACACTCGCATTGGCCATTGTGCCACGGTTTTGTATGCGATTATTCATCGCGAAACCGCAGCGCAACGCAGTCCAGCTTTCCACGAAAGCACCGTGCATGTGTTTAGACAAAATGCGGTTCGGAATGAACCACCCGTGTGCGGCTCTACGTTTATTACTTAAAATAAAGTATCTAAATGCTGATTCATAAATGGAAGTTCTCAAATCTTTAAAACTGTTGAAATAGTTCTCATGAAACGACAACGATAAGTGACCATAGCTTCATCAGTAAATTAAAAACAATGCTGATCTAAAATTCTATTTTATCTATTCAGTTAAGGATCTAACATTACTCTAATGTAAGTACTGTATTGCATCCTATTGATTACAATATGCTCTTCCATTTTCATTTATATTTACTTTTGACACATTATGTTTTGTTTGTTTTGTTTTATTTTTACACTTGACATTGTAATCTTATATTTAACATTTTTACATGCATTGACATTTAATATAACATTATTTTGAAGCTGTATAATTAATACAAATAAATGAATATAAATACGAAATGAATGAAATATTTTTTTCTATCGCTTGCAAGCTATCATTGAGCAACTCTTCCGGGTTACACAAAAATTATTTTATTTTCTCCCACTACCCAGTGGGAGAAAATAAAATAAACAAAAAACCGCCAGAACTATTAAATAATTTTGCTTAGTTGTAAAAACAATTTGTAATATTCTATCATTTGCCCACAAATTTAATTTTAAAATTTAAGACTAAACTTGTGCGTAAGTTGTGTCGGAACACAGACCCCTCAGGCTTAGGTTGTAGTTATATAAATTTTACTGGCCGTCAGAGCGGCTTAGTTGTGGTGTAACAACAAATAGGAACTAAACGTATGAACTAAGAACAGCCGGTGTAAGGTGAGCCGCCATTTAGCCGCCACTGAGTGTTTAAATTGCTGTTTAGAGTTCTCCCCGCCAAAGAATCAAAGTTCTCTTAGAAATGGGCTCGTCAGTTAGCTCGTAAAATTGGAAATGGATCCTCGTAAATCGGCGATATTGAGCCTAGTCGCAAATTGCAATGCGCACGCGGCTGCTCATACTCCTTCTTGATCACTGTGGTTCTCAGCATTTATACCTCTCCTTAGAAACGCCATAAACCTGGATACCAGGCAACATAAAAAGGTAAATATCGTTCGTCATCAACTCTTTCATTGATCGTGTGGAAATTGTTAGCGGAATCAATTTAATGTTTTTAGTGCCATACCCACGTTATTTACGACGAGGGAAATAACACACATCATAAACATTAATGTCACGTCCAAAGCTTTTTCTAAAGTGTGGGATATTATAATTCGTAAGGTTTTATTGTTTTAAAATAGAGTCGTAGTTTAGACGGCAGAGTTATGAATAGACGGAACGCTACATATAATTTATATTTTAGGCTCATGTAACGCTATACTTTTGGTATGAAGAAGCTCGTAGTGGGCGGTGTATAAATTAACTTGTCGTAAAAGGTTAATGTGTGGCAGCGATAGGAAACACATATCCTACTGTTTCTGCGTCGGTTGACTCGTAAATCTACGACTGGGAGAGGCTGCGTGTGTCAACTATAAAAACGCAATATCATACATCGATCAGGTGGTACGCAGGCCAACAATGGGACGGCTATTGTGGACTGCTATCTAATCGTAATGAATATAAATTTTCAGATGACATTTACGATCGGTGCGCGCCGTGATACTGCATCTACACAAACGTGTTAGATACAAGTTTAATGCACGCACACATTGCTCAGATCTATACGTATAAAACTGGGAACGTAAGAAAGTCTGTGCATTGAAGATAATGTCAAAGAAATTAGTTATGGTATCTATGGATAGTTAATGAAAAAGGAGAAATGTTTCTTGTATAAGGGCAACATGAAAAAATTACTGAACAGATTCTGACAGGATTTTTAATACCCTGGAAAGGCATTACGCTTTAAAGAACGCATAGGAGCTAAGCAATTTTGTAGAATTTGATTAAAATGAGCAAGTTGAAAACAATGTATTAGATATGTATATTATTTTAAAATTGTATGAGAGGTTCTAAGAACTAGGAATTAGCTTTAAAAAATAAATATTAATCGTTATATATGTCTGTTTGAAATTACATTTCATAAAAACCTATGCACGATGTAGTGTTTGTGACTACATATCTAAATACACAATATGTATTATACATATAACATATGTATGATCGAATGTATTTACACTGTCTCGTTCAAAGCTGTTCGCGAGTGCAGACGTTCGAATCGCGCGTGTGTGTTTCTGAACCGGTGACAGTAACTAAAGATTATTACGTTATACCAGTTAACAAATGGATTATCAACAATAACAATATGTCGATTATTCTGCTAAATTTTAAATAACACGCAAGCAAAGCCGCGGAAGAAAGCTAGTCGACAATAAAATAGTATGGCGGTACGTGGCGGTATCAATTTGTAGCATCGCCGGCGTAAAATATCCAAGTTATCTTTCCATTTATCAACAAATATTGTTAAGAGTCAGTGTTCGGAGTCAGGCGATCGCAGCTTAACTAGCGTAACACCTTTGAATTAAAAGTGTAATTTTAAGCAGAACTTCGTATTTAAAAATATCGCAGTATACAGTTATCGATATTTACGCGGGTAATTTAAAATATACAGTTATCGATATTTACGCGGGTAATTTAAAATTAATCATATTTCTACCTGCACCATAACTTCTGATCCCTTTTGAATGAAATCTAAAATGTTGATGAGATGCAAAAAGCAGGCAGAAGCCAGTTTAATATAAGAATACATTGTTGCGGAAAGGAAATAAATTCTTGGATGAGTAAGAAGGCCGAGCATCAGCCTAAGGAACACGAGGCCAAGAATATGTCATTTCCGAAGAGGCTTTTCATGGTGCTTTTCAGGAATATGCGAGAAAATAAAATATAGTCATTTTGCAACACAACTACTTACGAATACATTACTAATTCAAATAAATTCACCATCCTGCAAATAAACCCAGTGGTTTCAGTAAGATGGCCTAAGAAAAAACATATGTAGTATAATATATTTTAAATAAAAAAAAAATAAAAAAAAAATTATCCGCCTAATTCTAAAAAAACTTACCGGCCAGTTAGATTTTACTCTATGAAAATTACTCAATTCAGTTGACTAACGAGTACTAAAGAGACTGACTTTTTAAGAAAAATAAAGAGCAATTCTGATTTCGTTTAATCTTTTTATTCTTACCTGGCCAGTGTTCATCCATCAATCATAATCAAGTCACCCTTGACCTTGATAATATATTTTAAAGCAATTCTGGTTGATCATTATTAATTAAATACCTTTATAGATTGAAATAAAATAAATAGAAGTGAAATTTCTATGCGTAAGTAAAAATTATACAACTAGAATATACTACTGTTTTTTACAAATAATCCACGCAACAGCAATAAAATAACATTATAAATATAACAGTTATCTTCAAAATGGCGACCTTTACACTTTAAGCGTAATGCCGCCATTATTTTTAATCAGCTTTTAAGTGGAAACAAGCTTTTGGAAGTACGAGTAACGTAATGATAACGGTTATGTTATGAATTTGACATGAAACAGAAGGCTAAGTTTTAACTATAAAAATAAAACACAAGTAAAATAGACATTCCACTTTATTCAAAAGGTATTTCAAATATGTCTTTATTAAATAATTTTATTTTAAAACTTGTATTATTACCAGCTTATGCCCGGGACTTCGTCCACGTAGGTTTGGATATTTACACATCTTCACGCTTTTAACGATTAATTTGGTTTCCTGTAGCAATGAGATGTTTTTTCGGGATAAAAACTATCCTATTTCCTATTCCAGGACCTAACCTATATGTGTGCTAAGTTTCATCCCGATCCATGCAGTGACTGAAGCGTGCTTGAGTAACAAACATCCCAAACTTTCGCATTTAGTGGGATGGGATTAAACTATGGGTCTATTACCTAAATAAATAAACATTATTATTCATGAAAAAACTTTCTTGAAAAGATTCTGTTTCCAGAATATAATTCTCACACTGCATATAGGCTACACCGCCGACGAACGAAAGCCGTATATAGTATTGGAACAGAATAGAATTTCTTTTTAATAATTACCTGTGTACACGTATTCGAGTCGCAGTGTGGATTAAATCCCTACTTGGATAATAACTATTGTTATACATATAATACCGACTGTGACTTTGGTATCTATTTCAAAAACGGTCAAGTGCGAGTCGAACTCGCAAACCAAGGGTTCCGTAATTTGAAGTTTTTTAAGTAGGTATTATTTACCACGCAATAAAATTCATCAGTTTGTCTGTAAAGGATATTTGATGTTTTCTAAAAAAAAACTTTTATTTTTCCTATAATATTTACATGACTTCCATTTACACTAATTATTTCAGATTTGTCATTATGCCAATTTTGGTGATAAGGTACATATTTTTGTTAATTAATACTGTATATCTTTGCAGTTGTACATAATGTTCAGAAATTAAAATTAGAAATCATTATTTTAGGTTACAACGAAAACATTTCCAACCCCTTGTGTGAAAAAAAATAATTTACGTATTATACTAACGAACGAAAGAATGAAAAGAAAGATGACATAGATACTAGATACGCAACTCCTTAGAAAAATTACGATAGCCAGCATGCTCAACTCAGCGTAAATTATCTAATCTTCTGGCTCTACTTCCCAGAAAGTTCAATGCGAACAGGTCGTTCCACCGCGTCGGGGACGCGGCCGGGTGAATTATTTATCACAATGACATCGGCTGGCATATAATTTGCCATGTACTCGCCGGCCATTATGCTCTTCGGCGATTCATTCAAAATAATGAGAGACGCGGCTTCTGCCCGCTACCGGCCATTCTTCTACGCCGGCGTTTTATAACTACAATGTAAACGCACTAAAATGCCTTTGCTTATTTACGTTTTTTGTATTAAGGATTGATGTTATTAATCGAATTTCTACTTTACACATTTAATAAATATATAAAAGGGCAACTATTAATTAGCACTTAAGACCACACAGTATAGCTATTTAATAATTATTATTATTAAGAAGAAGACACACCAGTTTCAAGCAACAGTGTCGATCAAATATGCTGTTTTGTTAAATTGTAATTTTTTTTTACCAAAAGCTATTATATAATTTATGTTAAATATATGAAATGTTTAATTTATTCCAAAAAAGTAAAATATTTAATTTAATTTGTTGTTTTAAAACTTGTGTATTTTTACGTTTGAACGACAATATGAGTGAGGGAAATATTGTAATCACGCGTAAATTCTAGTTTGAGTTGTTTTATGAAAAATTATTGTATTAGATTATATTTACTTACAAAGAAAAAAACAAAAAATATTTTATTTAATTATAAAAATACTTATGTATATATAGGTTTGTCAGCGAGTAAAACGCCTAAACTAGTGACGTGATTTGTATTCAGATTACCTCACGATGACTTCCTTAACTAAAAAGCCTGTGGTACGATATCAAACCGTACAAAAGTTCTGAGAAATTGGTACAGGCCCAGATTTGGTCCTTCAATCTCCTGAACATGAGGCGAGCGCACTAGAACTAGGTTACAACGACTTCAAACAGAAAAATATGATGACTCTCTTCAAGCATGGACATTCTTACTAATTAGATGAGTCAAAAAATTAAGTCTTGGAAACTGTTATCAGATTAATCAAAGCTATAAAAAGTCCAAGAATCTGATTCTACTAGTGTTTTAAAGTTATAAAACTTAACACTAATTTTAAATCAGATAGAACCCGGCGCAAACAAGACGTACGATACGGATATAATCGACTCTAGCACGCGATCTCTCATATAAGATTTAACGAAAGGATCACATTACAATAAAAAAATCATTAATAATCAAATTCCTCAACGTATATTCAACAAATTCTTCTAAGCTCTATAAGGCTTAATGATATTTAAGTTGGGCCAAAATCGTATGCAGCAATCTAGCTAATTATGATAAAGTCAAAACGAGTGACAGACATTAGCTGTCTTATCTTCTGTGACCATATATTAACAATATCAATATGCATATAATCGAAATTTATGACGACGTTTAGTGATTTAGTATTCTGCTAATTAAGAAGCATATAGACAGCAATAAGAGGTCAAATTTTACATGAACAACAATAGGTATATTAAAAAATCACGGTGGGAATTCAGGTATTAAAAACCTCAAATGCCCAACGTGGTGAGAAATCGTAGCATCAGTAAAATATTCTTGACAGAGTGGTATATCGTAAGCATTTTAAACGCTATTGCTAGTACGTATTATACATATACATACATACCTATATACATACATACACTTGTCTAATCCCAAACTAGGATTTTCTCCTGTACTATGGGTATTAAACAAGAATTGGACCATTCACAAATATAACATACAGACCTTGTATAAATTGTACAAAGTTGTCTGTCCCTATTAGGAATCGAACCCACGACCTCTGGCGCTCGAGTACAATGAGCAAGTCACCAGGCCAATGAGGCGGTCTTATACTTATATATAGTCGTAATTACCAGTAGGTACGTTAATCAAAAATTAACACTTCTGTTTTTTACACTATAACTAGTCAGCGATGAAATATGATTATTTATCGAGAACAAAAATGAAATTATAAAATGAGACTCACATAATGTTTGAGGTACCTAACGGCACAAAATATACTAACTACTTGTAACTAACAAAAAATTAACAACCGCTGAAGACATGATAAATTGTTCTTTAAAATAGTGAACTATGACACGCGTTGGGACTCTAGGTACATTTGTGTATGTACAACATGCCAAACCATTCCCTCTCGTCTCGCCGACATCGACAGTACAAAAAGTGACGTCTCATTGATGTATTGGGAGAAAAGGCTTCCACACCGTTACGTAGTTAACAAAACGATATATGACTATTAATCACGATACGATAACTATCTTTATCTTAGCATACAAAAGGCAAAACCCACTCATTGTGTGATTGACTAACATTTGCTGCATCTGTTAACTTTCGTAGCTCATTTCTGATTTTGCTTAGCATCAGGCAGGTATTAGAATTTACATGTCATCTTATACACATCAACAAAGACTAGGGACAAATATATTTTACACTTTATTTAGAAAGATATTGATGTTTCAGAATAATTAGATGCGTATTTTGTTCTTGTTTTATAAAGCAGATAAAATTAACCTGTGAAGGTAAAAAGAAGTACACAATTCTAAGACGATATATACATAAATTCAGATATGGATTCGATTTTTATATGAAAATATTTAAGTTGGAAGTAACAATTTAAAATAATATTAAATGAGATTTGCAATGACTAGTGCTCTGCACCGTAAGGTGTTCTGTGTGATCGATTATGCTCTAAACTAAACAATGAGAACGCCATAAAGTTAATAATATGTTTATTCCTAGACAATGTTGAGGTGTGTTTATCTTGAGAACCGCTAAATAGATTTTAAAGTACTTTTCACTGTTTTAAAGACAGTATTTTGAGGAAGGTTTACATATCATAAATTATCATGCTACAATGACAGGGAGCTGAGTAATAGGTGTAGTGGCACCGACCGACTTTGGCAGAATCATTTGCTTTCACATGAGCGGAGTCGCGAGCTAATATAATACTACATCTTTAATTATTTTATTAAAAACAAAAATGTCAACTATCGCCTGTTGCCTTAGTAAATTTTGATTATTATGAATGTAGGTACTAAATTGCTTAGAAATAACTACACGAGCAATAGAAATGATCTAAAAACGAAAGAATTTAAATTGAAAATATTTTGAATTGATAAACTACGAAGATTGCGTTTTGACCCTACAGATCTAGATTAAGTAAAGAAGCCGAAAGCGCAATAACCCGTTCAAGACCATTATTCGTATGCAAATGGCGGCATATTACGGAGATAACGAACACATTAGTTTGATAAACGAGCCAACAGTGTCACACTTATTCCACTTTATACGAATTAAAAAGAATCTTGGACGAGAAAAGTGAATCTTGAATATTTGTTAAGTCTATACGATTGCATATTTGATATTCTATGAATAGAAATTGCAAGAAATGATTTCGAAATTATTATAAACACATTATATTTAAATACAAAGCTGAATAAATTAAAACAGTGAATAAATGTAAAGCTTCTATTAAATCAACAGCCATTCAACAGCCCATAAAAAAGTATAAACAGAGGACAGACAGGACAGTTGGACACCGTTGAAACAAGGGCGAATTTGACATATTGAGATAAGTGTCTGGCGTCTAACTATAGTTAGACGAGAAACACTTATTAGAATATGTTGCATGACCCGTTGGAAAGGACAAAATGACCTTTTACTTTGAAGGGTATTATCCGAAATGCTTACGGAGTAGACCTCCAGATGAGCACAATTCCACTAGGCTACCAAGATACTATTTTAGCCAGTTCATACATATGAGAACGGCGTATACTAACGCGAGGGTAACGAAATTTACTGGGAGCCGGGCTTTGGCACCATTAAACCAATCCGCTAGCCAATAAGGTGGACACTTGACGTATGCCTTTCCATTAGGTTAGCTCGCAAGAAATACATCACTTCGGGCTTTAATCAAAGACCGAAGAAACCCGGCAAGATTAATACGTAGACAGAGGGGCGAGACGAGAATTAGGAACTGACTGGGTATAAGTCGAACGTACAAATGGAGGCGATGACTGGTGGGATTCAACCCCTTTTTGTAGAACCGCAAATACCAGAGACATACTAAATGAATCTGCTACTTTTATAGCGGGGCAGTCTTTAACTGATTAATAATATACGTATATTGGTATATAGTAGTCAAAGTCATAAACTGTAAACCTGCGGTTTGTCTAAAATGGAACAATCCGTGTGGATCAGATGGGGAATAACAATCGGACCTCGTGCTACATTAAATAATGTAAAAGGGTTTTGGCACATATTCGCGTATAAAGACATGGATATAGAAAGTGCTGCGTAGCAAGTTATAAAAATATCATCTTCGACACTTGGTGTAATGTTATCAAGAGCAAATGCTGTAATTTTGTAATCCACGCGAGTTACAGTAAAATAAGTGCCGCCGCTGAAACGCACCCAACTCATAACTCATTGATCGCGCTCACCGCAGTTTCGCAAAAAAATTCGAAACTTTTCTAATAGCGAAGCAGATGAGACCCACGGAGGGGTTAATTAAAACGAATGGACGGTCATCCGCGAACAGAATGTCGAAGTTTAGCGGATCACCAATTTCAATGCTTTAATATTGTTACAAACTCGCCTCCGCGTTTCTTTAATTAAAATTAACGACGCAAAACTCTGACAGTCAAACGAATTATTAGTACAGAAGCAAACTTTTAATTAGTTCGCCTCCTTCCAAGGCTATACTTTTGTGCATTTACTTGTCTGAAGTAATTTAAATTAATTTGAATTCTTTCGGCGGAATAAAGCTTCAAACTTTTTCCTACACACAGTTGTTCTCACATCTCCCTCGAAATTATTACAATTTTTATTCCGTTCCAGATGAACAGACTTTCCAACTGATAGAAGTTTGAAATAAGAAAAACTGTATAAAATATGAATGTGCGTCCTATTAAAACGCTGTGGATAGACATAATCAAAGCATTATTCACAGTATAACAACTCAGCAAGTTTGTATACAATTTGCCTGTTTAATCAAATCAAAGGCGATAACTTTTGAAATTATAAATTTCATGCGGGTAGCCTTGCGTGTGTATCCATGACATTTTTTGACAGCTTCTGCCATACAGTCAAGCATGTCTAATATAACAGCTAATATGAAAATGTCGATGAGTGTTCTAATTGTAAATAAATGATGAAAACTAAACATAAAAATAGTTCTTTTCGACTTTATTTATGCACAAGTTTCTACTGTGACAAGAGTGAAATAAGCCGCAATAAAACATCTTAGTATAGATGAAATGGCAGAAGAAATAATTACACATCTCGTAAAGAAAAAGAGGAAACAAGATAAAAGGTGAATTAGTTCTAATCAAATCAACCGTCTATTAAGGTCTATCGATGGACAAAGAGCACAACCACAATCCGAGAGCGTGCAAGCCATAATCTACCTTGTCCAAAAGTCAGTCAGGTGAGCCAGTACTAATTTAATAGCGAAGCAGACTGCAAACTAATCCTCAGTCATTTAAGTCCCTAGAATGTGTAATTGTCACAGTATGTGAATCGTTACAAGTGCATCGGTCCGCATATTCACACCTCGTGAAGCCCCGGGGAGTGAGAAACCGGTCACCGTCTCACCAACGAGGGCCGGCCGAGCGCCGAACCGAGGTGCCTTTTAATTTGACCACTCTGCCTGCCTACGCGCACCGACGTAAACAAATCGTGAGACGAGATCAATGAATATTAAGCAACCTCCGAAACAATCTCCAGCGCCATCATCGAGATAAAATAAATAATTCTCTTCAAATATACCGTGGAAAAGATACACTGATTGCTTCATAAATTGTCAAAACGTTGCTGTGCCAATGAGTTTTGCGGAGTCGCTGTCCGACGATAATGAATAACGGCAGGCAAATTGGTAAATAAAAAAAAGAATTTGTAAATATTTTTTCTTAGTTATTGCTTTTCCGAAACTAATTATGATAAATGAGGCAGTGTGATTTATTCATCAATGTAACACTGTTTTCAATGTATAACTATTTGAAAAACCAACAAATAATTATGTACGGTTGACTTTTTCTAACAACTAGGTAGTTGATTGCTACTCTCATTGAAATCAATAAGGAAAACCTAAAAGAAACCCCAATTAAAGTGATACGACCATACGGTAAATAACATAGTAGAGATGAGAACATTTGATAAAAATAACAACGAAACGGATCACTGAACGGCAATTAAACCGGACGAAAGCACAGCAAGTGACTTATCAGGGTACTTGGACGTTCTTAGATAATCAAATAACAGTTTTAAAATCATATAACTACGACCTCTTTCAGGGCGAACCAAGGCCATCCAGCTAGGTAAATCACTGTTATTTTTTTTTTAAATTAACAACACTCACCCCAGATCAAATTAATTTACTCAGTAACGGTTACCTTAACAACGTGTGCTCCTATTCTTAATATCTTAAAAACAAAATCACAGAAGTGGAAACATGTAGTCGGATAGGATCCCGTTAAAGAAACGATCATCGAACTTGACAAATTGCTTACGCTCCTAATATCCAGACACCTCGGCATCTCAGAGATAGAGGCCGGTATCGGCTGTTCCATCTCCACTGTGTTGAGATTCTAAGATAACTTGATCAACTTGATGTGAGAAACGTGGAGCACTCGCCTCACTACCGCTAGTGCTGTTACTAACTAGCGGTAAACCACTTATTTCAACTGTTTGCACCTCTATTTGACATTTAACTAATGATTTGAATTAAATAAAATCTTTATAATTTTGAACTAGCCGGCTTGCAGCCTGGCATATGTTTTCACAATTCAATAATGTGTATTAACGTCCTGGATCGAGTTTGTAGCCATATAGAGATTGTAACTAATGGGTACGTGGTATCATAAGAGTGTATTTACGGTGTTGTAAATAATGTTTATTGACAGTATCAAGGCGCTGCCGTATAAGGAGCTAGTTCACCCTACTCTACGGGTGGTACCTGAGTACTTGTCTGTCGCACATCAATACGGGAAGCATAATCAATATGTTAATATCAGAGATAACACAGTCGGATTCCTAAACATAAAACATACAGTCGACGACATGCTACAAGAGTAACCCAAATATTTGGGAGATACAATCATAAATAAGATGACGCTGAGTTAAATCAGATGAGTTTTTGTCAATGTAATATGCAAATGCTTCATCTGTTTGGAATCTACAATGTAGAATAACACGCTTGTTTGTTTTTTAATGCAATAATCAAGTAATGTGGACAGACACTCATACGAATATTACTTTTTAAAATATTGCCATCACAATTTAGTAATCTTGAGTAATTGCTTAGATACATTTGTGGTATATTATCTGTGATCTACATACTTAATACTATGAAATACATATTTCTACATATTTAGTACTAGCTCAAGAGATCGTGGGTTCTATTCCCACTTGTATAATTGTACGTGTATAATTATGTATGTATAATGAAATAATTTTATTCAATTGTAAACAAAGCTCGAGCTTAAGATGTGTAACTGCTGCACAGACGCACATTTTCGAAAGGAATAATGTATTTCCCAATAAGAAACAAGTACTATTGCATTTGGTGTTGTAGGCAGTGAGTGAGAAAATAAGAACTACAAATCAATTCAAATTACAAAGTTGACAGGATGTTCTACCAAATAGACAATTTAGTAAGGAAGGGTTAATAATAACTTATGTTATACCACATATTATATTTCAGAAAATACTCATTTAAAACAAAACAATGCAAATCGCTAATTACCTCCTCTACGCCTTCACCGAGGGACATATTAAAAATGGAAATCCATTAATAATTAAAATCTGTAAATGTACACCGTAAAATCGTGATTGGCTCCAAGTGAAAACTCGTTACAACGATCGTAAAAGTCGACAATAATTAGGCGGCCACAACTGCACCACTGATATGAGCTGATTACGAAAGAAATACAGTCGTGGTACGTTGATTTATTCTACACCGCCTTGGGTTTCATCGCCTTAGCTAGCAGACGGAACAACCACATAGTTAATGTAGTCTTAATGAAAAGAAATTCCCTACATTTGTCTTCTTGTCTAGGTGAAAGTAAAAACCGTCAGCGTCTGACAAATCATTTCGGACAAGGTTAAAATCCCGCTTTGGCTCGCTCTTTGCGCCCAAGGAATCTTCCGTAGCTCAGCTTTAGATCGAATTGTTTTAAGAAAATCGTTACTGCTCAGATCCCCCTTTTTACGTAGCACGATGATTTCTACTCTAAAATCGTCCTAAAGAGATCTCTAAATAACACTCAAAACAACATCAGCCTTTAAACATGATAATATAAGGCCTACGCCGAAAATATTTTTTTATTATATAATTTATTTTCAGGACTACAAAAATATCCACAAATGAGTTACCTATACTTAAAAGCATTAAAATAAATAAAATCAAAACAAACAAGATAAAGACAAGAGCCATTTTTAAAAAAACTAGGCCTTTCATCCGACCAGCTCATCGCGCCGCACGCGCCACGTGCAGCGCGACGAGCCGCCCAGTGAGGACGCCATATGGTCTCCTCGCAACCACCTTCAGGAAGCTGTTGACGCGGATAATGAGCCACGTACAGTAATCCACTACGCTGGTCAAAATTGCGGGTTGGTAAACTTCACATACGCCTTAATTTTTTATTCTTTGGCATGCGCGCATGTTTCTTCGTGATATTTTCGCATTACTTTGTACAACATGGGTTTTGTTTACTAATTACACCGTCATTGAGATAGTGCATCAAATTTGCTGTTAATTTGACACTCATATTGTCGGTTGTCCGTAATTAAACTCTGACCGCGGCGAAACGCCCACTCCCGACAATGCCGAACCACAAATCACCGTTAATTCCCTCCGTACAAAGCAATTACTAAATAAATCATTTTTAATATAGATGTAAGGATTACTAAGGGCCTGATGTATTTACTGTTTAAAACTGTTCCTATCTAAATTCTTCATCTGCGTTTATTTTCCTGCCTATCATTTATTTGATGTGGCTCTACGTGTCACTCAATGTGAGTACATCTAGGTACAAAATGTATCACGTTATACATTTAAAGGCTATTATAATGACTAAAGGAACCACTCCTTTTTTTTTATAAATTGTACAATGCGAAAGTTGTCTCGGTCTTTCCCTTTTATATATACTATTCAACTATTCATCACCAATAGATAAGTAGAAAAAAAATCATTTCCGGCGCAACAAACCATATACTTGAATTGATTTTGTTTAAAATCAGATTGTCAATTGAAAACAGCGTGTTACATCTGTATAAAATACACATAAGACTGGATGTGGAAGGTAAATTTTAAGCTGGATAACATTTTATGCGATGCGCCAACCCCAGGCAGTGAACGCTGCAAATCAAAATACAAGTAAATAAACATAAAATCCGCTCAACACCATTTACGTAACAAAACTCGAATTAGAATTCGATAAATATTCGCCCGAGGCCATTTCAATCTCCTAATATGATAAACGATTCGTTCAAGAGAGCAATTACGGAGTGGAAGTATTAGAAGTAAGGCAACAGAATGGCTGTTACGTATACACCATGAAATCCGTGAACCATTAATAGTTCCCAATTTAACACACATATTAACAGGTCTTAAAGAATAGGTAAAGCAATTCGTTACTTGAAATATAGAACTGATAATAATGTTGGTTGTCAACAACACGCCGATATTATATAAAATCATTATGTACGAGTACAGTACAAAGTAATAAACTAGTACAAATTTAGTGACCGTAGTACCTACTTAGAATATTTTCACGCAGATTTTGATTTGTACTCAGATTTTCCCAACTGCGCGGCACCACAACCTCCGTTCCTTCTTCTATTTCCATTTATCTTCTCAGGTCAATGGAACGTCCCATGCTACGCCTTACATATTCGCACTCTTTAATGAAGAGCTCATCGACTCCAACAGCCACTTCGGTATAGAAACTACAATCTTCTAATATATTTCAGCATAACAGGTTTAGTTAGCCTCTTTCCGTCTCTAGATTATACTTGTCGCCAACATTCGTCGGTCATTGCGCGAGGCACGTGCTTGATCCAGAGATCATGCCTGCCCTCGCCTCATTTCTGCCTCGTTAATACACTCATTTCAATGGGCACTCGCATTGTAAAGTCAGCACATAACTAGTTGGCGTAGTAGATAATATCATCGTTTACTTCACGATTTATAGCTTTCGAACACATTGCTGTAATAATAAACTTCGGTAGCTGTGGCACTGAGCGATTAGGATATTCTCCGATATATAATTTTAACAAACTATGTATTCGTTCTCATCTAAACATAACATATTAAGTAACGATTAGGGTTTTCAAAGAACAGCGTATTGCCATCCATCGACAGTCCATAATAATATAATGAATGAAATGTAAAAGCGCCATTACATGACATTGAGAAAATGCAAAGCGTTTTTGAGCCGGTTTATTATCGCACTCCATTATGGGCGGAGCCACAGTTAAACACCTTGTCAGTTCGGATATGTTATTAATTACGGCATTAAAGATTAAAGTATCAAGAGCACAAAATACGAGTGACTTAATCGAAGTGCCACGTCACCACCAATTGAGATATCTGTTAACGTGGCTGACACGTCATATAGCAGGCAAGCAGGTAAAAAAAAACACGACATTGAAGACAGTACGAATATAATAATGTTGCTAGGTGCTCTAGAGACCAATGAAATATGACTATCATCTCATCAGAGTAATTCAACTCAGTATTTTCAGTGCACGCATAAAGAAAACGACAACTCCTAAACCTATGTTCAAAATACAAAATTTTGTGTTATACATACCTAAGCAACAAGTAAAAATTAATTAATAGTACTATTTATTAACTATTTGCCGCGTGGTTCCCGGTTTTGAATAGGACCACTCCCTTATTCCTGGGACGTGCAGCAGCGTTCTCCTGTGTATAATATTAAGATCATTACTGCGATCACCAGTCCACTTGCCAAGCGTGGTGATTATGACAATGGACATGCCATCAAGTGTTGCATTCTTCTCGAGAAGTTAATAGAAAAAAGATAAATAGGACGTATTTCGGCTGATGATGATGATGTATCTTTAAAGCGGGTGTTTTATAGACATTTATTCAAAATAATCACGTTTATCCTTTGTAGATATTAAATAGTAGCGCTATAACTGGTGAAGTAGTGACGGGATACCTTCGTATTGCAAGGTAATAGACCATCAGTTTAATATACAAAAATACGGACCTTTTTTCGGCCCATATAATATGTAAATTCAGAAATAAAATCCTCTATATAAATTGATCGCCAGCGACAGTAAATCTAGCAACCATAAAATAAAAAGTTTAATTTATTATCGGCATAAACGTGTCTGACGTATCTGATTTGATATCTCTGTGTTTCTTTATATGGCTACTGAAGAAGGAAGAGACGACACTAATTGTAGTGCTATTACATAAAACGGTATATCACGAGCACGGCCCACGTGGTGATTTTTTTATGACGGTTGGGAGTTTAAAGGAATTACTTCATTAGAGGCGTAGAATGATTGAAACAAAGAAAGGGAGCACGCAGAGATCATGCTAGTCATATAAGAAGAAGCAATAAAAACTAAAGCAGAAAACAGCCTGCCAAGTCGTCGTGTGACGTCACGCGCGTTTATCTGATGAGCTTCTAATAGACGGCGCACGGGCCGCGCTCTGCGCCCGCGCCGCCCGCGGTAATATTAAACACGAGAAATATTAATATAACCCATATCCTATCTCTAGCAACGTTTAGGAGTGACACAACACCGTATTACCGAATAAAAGTTAATCGTGTACACAATATTGAAACAGCGAAAGGCTAAGAATAATTGCATCAATTATGCAACATTTTACAAATGGCATCCGGTGTTACATATAGAGTGCGAGCACATGTAATCAGGGCGAATGATCAATAACGAAGCGCGACGGTAAATCGATGAAACGTCAGTTGGGTCGGGTGCCGCCGCCGACCGCGATCCGGCAGATAATAACTAATACGGCACTCGACCAGTACAAGGTAACTGGACGACGGCTACACGTGAAGATAGGGTGTTTAGCGAGCCAGTAGCTGGGTTAATCGAGTCAGCGGTACTTTGGATTATGTCATTAAAATTGCATCGCACAGCCCATTCGCACAGCTAACTGGACTTTTTTAAAGCTAACGCGCACTACTTTGTTCAGAAGTAATTAAAATTTGTGGCGAAAAGTCAGTGGTCGCGATTAATCCAGATTATTGTACAGCAGCGGGTCGGGTGAGGCGACAGCGTGCGACTGCTTCGTCGCATGCCTTCCCATTACCGCTCGCGTTCCGAGCACAGTCCAAAAATTGAGGGACAAATTGTGAATTAAAATTCCACTACCGGAATGTTACGTATACGCCGAACTATGTAAATTCCCAGCGGTATTGTACCCGATTCGCGTCATTGTTAAATACCTGCTAAATTACTATTAATTAGGTATGGATTTCTCGCCTCGTTTAATCAATTACAATAGGGTAGATTGATCACTAAGCTTAAATCCAATGTAAAACGAGATTAGTTATTGCTTTTCTGTTGTTTAAACGAATGAAACACGTGTTGATTTTCCTTTACGTCCAACATCTGTTGGTTTTCCTTTAAGATCAAAATTTTAAAGTCACTTCTGCGGCTCACATAACTAAGCATGGATTTCGATCTCTCATATACATTAACATAATAATTATTGATCGCGTGAGCAACTTTATTAACGGGGGTCGCTCGACAGATAATTTCGCAAAGTAAAATAAATATGACACTGCGAGTAAGGCCATAATCAAGAATCAGTTGCTCTTCCCAAAATTGTCGCAAGTGGCAAGGAGCCGGAGAACACTTCTGATTTATCGTTTACGAGTTAAATTGAAAATGTTGGTAAGAAATCACTGCAGATTAAACGATAAGCGATGCAGCAACTCTGGCGTCGTAAATTATGACGATACATTTTAATGTCAAATTCGTATCAGTAGAAATCGATTTCGTTAAAAATAATTTAGTCCCGAGTAATTTGGAAAAGATAATGATAGCTGATGGTAAGCGGCAATGCTCGCCCATAAACACCTGAAAACTGTGGATTTCTGCGTGTTGGTCCATTGCACTAATGCGTACCTAGCCACCCTGAGGATTAGGATGGGACCCTAATCCGCCTAATAATTTCATTGGTTTTTTTCATTTTAAACTCGAACACAGTAATGAATGGCGACATGATAGGTAAGAAGCAAGCCTCCTCTACCTTACTCACCTAGAGAGCCCTACAATTAGGGCCTAACACCAACATAATGAAACTAATTGCTAATTGGTGAAGGCACCAGTTAAGCAGGTTCAACAGCGAAGACAATAAAACCGCCGACCTGATTTTTTGCTGGTTTACGCTAAAAGGCGTACAACAAGGAGGTCGAGAAAGTCAAAGTGAGGCGCGCGACAAGTTTGTGTCGCAAAAAGCGTTAGTACAGTGGCGGGCGAGACGAGGCTCGGTTTTTGTGGGCTCCGTCAAAGCTCAGTGTCGCGCCGCGCGACGACCACTCAAGTGCGGCCCCTCTAATTGGACGTCTACCTGTTGCTTCGCCTCACTGTCTTTTTTCAGCGTATACACTCCACGATGAGCTCTCTACGTGAACAGTTTCGTACCACTAGACAATTATTCCAGACAACTTATTTTAGTACAACACAGTTTTTAGTGTTTAGTTATAAACACAACACAGTATCAAATTATATTTGACAAGTATATTTGACAGAGCATTGGCAATATGAAATATAATGTAACACCTAAATTATATCTGCAGTGTAAGTTTCTTAGCAGTCTCCGCAATGTAAGGTAAGTGTAAGGCTTTCACTTATGGCCCTTGTGTTTCATCATAAAATATAAAACACTTCCACTACTGAACATAAGCCTCCCCAATACAATTCAACTTTAGGAGCACTGTCCATTGGGGGTATTTCCATAATCACCACGCTTGGCAGGCGAATTGGTGATCGCAGAAATAATCTTAATATACATAGGAGAACGCTCCTGCTGTCTCTGGAGCAATTTCTTAGTCGCCTTGACGACACCCACGGGAAAATTAGGGGTGGCCCTATTCTAAGCCGGGAACCACACAGTAATTATTATACCCTTGTCTTTGATTCATCTATAATGAAACGTTAATTCTAACATTTAAGTAAGCGGGTGTTCCACACAACGAAAAGCTTTCAGACGTCCAATAAATGTTTGGTGACAGAATGAACAGGAATCTTACGTACCTACTATACTTGAACTGCGATCTATTTTCAAAGATTAATAAACGGCTTCTAGTATTTCCTTGATCATTCGACATCAATACGTAAATTTTAGTGTGTATCAGACATGAAGGAAGAAAAAAATTTACGCCGCTTCCTTCATGGTATCAGAGCTTAAGTTACCTGCCACTAATGAATGGCAGGTAACTTAAGCTCTGATTTGTATGTGCGCCGGTTCGACAGCCTCGCTGACCCAATGGCTTGATCGAGCGCCAGAGGTCTTGGGTTCGATTCCCATTGGGGATCGACAACTTTGTACAATTTGTGCAAGTTGGTCGCGGTGTGGAGGCAATAATTTTATGAATTGTTCTATCCTTATTTAATTTCCATAGCACAGGAGAAAATCCTATAGGATCCCCAGTGGAAATCGAACCCACGCCTTTGGCGCTCGAGTCCGATGATCAAGTAACATAGCTTGGCATTAGACAAGTATATGAATATATATAATTTTAATATTTCATTACAAATCAGAGCTCAAGGTACGCAGGCCAACTCTACTGTTTTTATATTTAACCTAACAAACTGCTTACATAGATCATCGGAATTGGCCACCGTGAATTGATGTCAAATAACAGACCTGAAGCGCATTCGAACAGGATATACAACGGCCACGGTACGGTCTCATGATGATCGGTTAGGTGTCTTCGTTTTTCAATCAGTAATGGGTAGTGAAGTGAAGCGTGTCGCAACGGCAGCGCGATCAAGTGCGCACGGTCCGACGCGTACGGCGATTCTCCACGCGTCGCCGTGCGACCCACCGACCGCCGGAAACGCAGTGACAAGTGAACAAAAACTCACCAACATTCATTCATGCTTTTTTCCCAACACTTACAATAAGAACAGGTTCTCAATATCAAATACTGACCTCATTGGCGTAGATTAAATTTATAATCATAACAAAAACGTTAGTGCTTGAGTAAAGAGCGGATTATCGTTAGAGCTGTCTAACTCGCTATTACTTTAATAGATTCAATTCCAACTGTAAGACGTTACAAATTTCTGCGTACATGCATTACAGAGCATCTTCACAATCACACCCTCTTTTAGAAAATAATGTAACAATGTACCTATGGCTGACTGTGACTCTTAACTAATGTATTGAAATATCAAACACTTATCTCACTTTTATTTAACTGAACGATTTAAAAGTTTGCAAAAACAAAACTTACTTTACATGCAAACTTAACCACTCGATAACTAGTAATAACTTTGTATGAAGAGTTAAGTTATTTTATTAGTGTACGTGAGATTGTAACATTGGAGAGTTACGTTTTTTATCAGATAAATATCGGAGGTAGGGCAAATGTAGTTCAATATCAGTATACGACACTAGATGCCTCCGTAACGGGTCTACAAAATAGTTACCGGAGTAGGTCTTCCTGAGGGATAAATAAAGTTGGTATTGACGATAAGCGGCGGGTGGCTGCACGATCGCCCCCGCAGCTGCGCCCGCCATTGTTGTGACGTGCCGTTTGATTTGTGCGCGGGCGCCGCGATCGATCGCCAGTGCCAATTTATTGCCTTTCCTAGACTTTTGCGCCGGTATTACCCGCAAATAGAGCCAACGGTCGCCCCACTTGCCGTAGAACCGATACAATTAGCCCGCGGTGAGAGACAATGGTTCCGCGATGCTTTCTCGTTACCGCTCTCAGCTGTTAAATAAACGAACAATTTGCGGCTACATACCCAAATAGAAGCTGATATTTAAAAAAGATTTGCTCCCTATCTTGCGATTTGAAAACTATACCAAAATACTATTTAATTTTCCTAGAGGACACATCAATAAGCTTACCTACCAAGAATACGAACAGTAAATTTATAACCAAAATAATTTGCTCATAAAAACTTGTACTGAGTAATCATAATCAGGTAAAAAAGCAACAATAGCAATAAGGTTGAACATGTAATCTCACATGAGCCGATAAAAGAGAACCCATAAAACTGGCACTAAAACAGTAATTAATGTAGCAAACATTCATTATACGCAAAGGTGTCGACGCGAACGAATGGTAGTGGTAAACAATCATTCGATTAGTTAATCCTCTTAGCGACGCAGTAACGTTTCAATTATAGAGGCAATAACCTGTGGGTTCTGATTAAAAATGGTTACGAAGCAAATGAGAATGTAGAACATGCGATTACGAACGTAGGCATGCTACTAAAGTTTATACCGCTCAATCTGATATAACGTTACATAAAGACTATATATCCTATCCTTTTATGATAAAGGGCTTACATAATCAAGGCTAGTTTTACCTATTATAAGGTAGTTAAAAGTAAAAATTGTTGTTTCTGATCGCCTACTTATTTTTTAGGACATAAAGCTAGAATTAGAACCAGGTACACTCTGAAAAGTCCTATTATAGTTGTAATACGTGCGATGTGCTTGTCTATTTCATAGTACAGGAAATCAAGAGAAAATCTCGGTTATAATTTCATAACTTAACGTAGGTGATATAGGTAATCATGACGTAGGCGACTTACAAAGATGGTTAAGAAAAACAGTTACGGAAGTGGAGTTAGCATAATAATGTCGTTGTTAAAATTTTACAAATATAAGGGGTTGAAACTCCACGCAGACGAAATCGCCGGGTAGTGTTTTCGTAACAATATTACCTTAATCCGAATCCGTATTGCATTTAGGTTCAATATGAAGTGCCTGATACAATATCAAGATTAATAGTTTGCCGGATCGTAGATTTCCGAAACGCTAATAAACTCGTGTGCGCTACACGACAGATGCGATTGAAAATCGTAAATATCGGAATATGTGCGCACGTGACACAGAGCGCTCATATATAAACTACGACGCCGACGGGATCCAATTTCGGTGAAATTTAATGTAAATGCATGAATTTTCCCCGTGCCACTCGTACAATCAGTGTCGAGAGCTGACATTTGCATATGCGTTGCGGAAATTTCCGAATAGCTATTCCATGGAGCTTAACCGAGTTCAAAACTTGGCGAGCACACAACTCAAGGAAACTCAGCAAGTGTGGTGGGATGTATCCTCATGTCTGACATAACCGGGTTGAGCGATTCACAGAAGTACCCGCGCGCGGTATTAAAACGCTGCATTCCCGGGACGCTCGTAACTCGTGCGCTACAAAAATGGCACAGCGCTACTGTGAGCCTCAAGTGGTTGCAACTGTAAGTTATCTTCGTGGCATATGTTATTACAAGCTGCGCTTATGCTCAAGAGCTCGCGCCATACTAAGTGCACTTGCAGCAAATTTGTGGAAAAAAACAGGACAGGTGTTTCGGTGTTTCGTGCGATGATAAATTGATTGGAACATCTTAGCCGCACCCCACCCGTCGCGGTAGTATGACACCCCGCATGTCGATAGCTGCACAAAGCCTCACTCGCTGCATTCATTTTATGCATAGAATAATATTTCAGTGGGGTACTGTGTGTTTATCACTATTACAACTCTACATCTTCACAAATTTGTCAAGTCGCTTGATTAAATAAAAGTTTAGGGTTGAAGTAATAAAATATAACTGATAAATATTTATAGAACACTTCAGTAGACGTGGCGACCATCTGACAAGCCGAGACTATCAAGGATATCCATATATCTTTGTATATAAGTTAAAAATATAATGATGACCTAACTGCCTCATCTATGAACGCACAGCTCAAATCGCTGTGTTCTAGATAGACACTTTAAATTATGCATTGTAGTAGTTAGACGTTTAAAAAGTTTTAAAATTCCATCTTCCCAATTTCACATTCCAACACATAAATAAATATGTGGGGACTTTTCACACACGGCCACCTAATCCCAAACTAGGCAGAGCCTGTAATATGGGTATCAGACAGCTGATATACATACATAAATGCATAATATAATATATAAATAACATCCAATCACAAGGCAAACACAAGTGCTCATTACACGAATGTTTGCCCTGGGCGGGATTCGAACCCGCGACCCGCAGCTTCGCAGGTAGGTGTACTACCGACTAGGCTACGGGGCTGACAAATCCCCGTAAATTTAATTTAAATTCTACACGGCCGTAAAATAAGAGTGATGCAAAACAAAATCGAATAGCATTTTTACCTTTATGGTTGCAATAGATTGAAACGTCAGACAACGGTTTAGATACAGCAATCACAGTTTATGCTCCAATCGCAAGGACGAATAGTTTATCTGTGTTCAGACAAGGAAGAGAATTTTTTTTAGTTATGGAATGAGATATCATGGCAGATCTCATACCCAAATAAATAACTTTGGTTTTTATTTAGATAACGAGTATGATTGGTCAGAAAATTATATATCATTCAATATTTTAAATAAATAAATGTCTAAATGTCTATTACATACAACATAAAACTTTGGTGTTCCTCAAAATTCAGTATATAGATATAGTGTTTCGTAGATAAATTATGTATATTAGATTGTAGGAAAAAAATTAAAAAGAAAAATCAAAAGTCCTTTCAGAAAGTAGCTACTGACTGAAAAACTAATAAGAGCGGTCGTAAAATGGCACTCACTGATCGAAGCGTATGTTCAGTTCCCGCGACTAGTATTTGAAACTAAACTAACCATATTTCAATTTTGTCCTTTTTCAAAATGGTTTCTTACCAACTACGTTAAAAATGTTCTTGTCCTACTCGTCCGTTTTCTCACAAGACAGCACACCACAATGGTCAAAAATAAGACCATGTATATCTTGTACAAACTGTACAAAGTTGTTTATCCTCAATGGAAATCGAACACACATCCTCTGGCATTAGAGAATGTATTTCACAACATACAGCCTCTTAACAGCCTATGCCGTATTTAATTTAGAAACGAAATAAAGATAAAGCACCTATTAAAAGAACTAAACCTCATACCGAGGTATTTGTTTCATGATTACCATAATTCAGTACCAGGTACAAACCACTTATAATCAATCACAAATCAACTTCAACTTATAACTTGCGCTATAAACTTGTAACGAACGTGGTTGAGTTTTGAATTGATTTGGACCCTATTCGATATCAATTAATAAAGTCATAAAATAGTAACGGTTTATTTAAACCTACCACAGGACTGGCAGCTTGTATGCTTAATTAAAAGTATAAAATAAATTACACAAAGAAACACCATCAAAGATCAAGTATTAGATTCAGGTATAGTACATACCTTTTTACGTTTCTTTTAGCATTTGTTTGCCCACTGCTGGATGCAAGTAAAGGATATCTTCTCTATTCTCTTCGCCATTTGGTACTGCCTAAGGGTAAAGTAGCATATTTTGATAAGTGTGTGTGTGTGTGTTAGACACCAAGCGCTTATCCGAATGTCACCTGACCCGTTAGAGAGAACAAAATTGCATTGAAGTTCGAAGGATATTATACGAAATGCTTGCCGAATAGCCCCTGGCCTAAGTCCTTTATAGGTTAACCAGGCCAATCGGTAGTCTACCAACACTTGATCGTAGAACGTATAATCTTCTACATTATGTTGACTCGTCATGTCATGTACAAATCCACCCAGTCAGAAGAAAATGAAGCACGTCTCTGGAACTCGTAAAAAGCGCAAAACGAGACGATTCTCTCGTGACATCACGCAAAAAGAATACGCATTATTTAACAGTGGCCCATAAAACGTAGCAACGCACAAGCTGCCATCGTAAACGCAACCCGCCTATGTCAAGCGAGATTAAACCACATGAAGTCGGCTACTGCCAACTCAAACAATGTACCTCATTCCAGTGTCCTGCACTACAAATAGCAAAAACAGTTATTTTCGTTTGACAACTTGTTTTATAACAAAACTCTAATAAAACTGCGTATTGGGTTCTTAAATTTATACATATAATAAATCAAATAAATATTTATTTAAGCAATTAAACGCCCTCAATCGCAGCAGAGGCCGTAAAGACACGACAATGTCGAAATGTAATTGAAATTTCATTTGCATATCCGGATACGAATCTAAGTGCTTTTATTTCTTATTAAATCGTTTCGTTCGCAATAAAGTATTAATAAATCAGGTTAGAATAATAAAATACTAAATAAGACATTTTCTACAAAGGTCATTCGCTCATAAAAAAATAAAATGAATACAATTCTGGCCTAAAAATTCTTTTAATCTTTCCAAATCAATTGTCATATGAAAACAAACGCCTTTGCGTCTTGAAAACTAAATAAATAATAGATGGTGTTCCTAAGTGAGCCGCAAAGTTTACATGGTAATACAAACTTGTTTTTCCTGCTGGTGACACTTTCATGTAAATGTTACCTAGACGCAAATAGCGTTGGTTTTCGTATATCTATTGGTCTAGAATGAAATATAGTTCTTCATAGCTGGATAATATTGTCGAAAGTTACATGTGCACAGAATTTAGAACGCCTTCATATCATAAAACTATTGCGGCAGAAGGCGACACAGCCCAAGAGGCAAATTAAACCCACGCCCGACTCACATTACAAGTTGAACAAAGCCCTAGCACACGTTGCGTTGCGAGCCATTCATAGTGCACTTTATTCCAACTGACCACCGAGGCTACGCGCGACCCGTACCACAGAGAGCGCTTGAAATTTAAACTCGATCGGCATTAATACGATCAATATAAATGGAAGGAACTATAATGGGTGCATTTATACTACTATTACCGGATATCAAAGAGCAATTAAAGCGGCAGCGCGCAAACCAAGAGCCCCAGCGCACGCTCGATTTACTTTTGACTTCGATTAATCGTTCTTTTTGTTCGGCTCCAATCTGATACATTTGCATAAGAATGTTAGAGTTGTGAGGTGAGTGTATTGGTGAGGCATGTTGTGCTCACACACAAATGCATCAAAGAGTTTTTTTGACGTCTGAACTTTAAAGAGTCTGCGATATTGTTAAAGGAGCAATAGATTATTCCTGGCGGCTTCATACCAAATTATATTCGCCTCTATTCGAGATAGAGTCAAGAAGATAGCATTAACTAGTGAAACTGTTATTTTATATTTAGATCATTTCCAACATCAATGGGATAAAGTTTGCACAAACTATTGACGCACAGATAAAGCGCCACTGAAGCAGAAAGCTACGCAAACGAATAAGCACTTAATCAGTGATAGAGAATTTTCATTGAAACTCTTACCTACTCAACGCATCCATGAATAAACATTTGTGAGAATGTAATGTATTTATATAAACGAGGCATTGACGTGATGACACTGGTGATGAGTCATGACGGCAGTCATGCGTCGGTGAAGGCGAACCAGGGTTTGCGCAATCTGCGTGCGCGCAACAAACTCGAACTTGAACTCTTATTTGCGGTCAAGCGCAATGTTTCAAACCATTCCATCTGAGAACAAGTTCACGTCCATAATGTGGTGAGCATTAAGTATGTGAAATGCGATTTTGAACCACGTGCTACGTTGGATTGATTGGGGTTTAACGAGCAATGAATGAGTGAAAGTGGCCTCAATATAACATGACTAGTGAGGTTAAAGGTAAAATTAGCAAGCTAACAAGTCAATTGCAATATTTCTTTAAGAATGTAGGGGAACAATTTCTATATCTTTACATACGACTGCCAACTTCAGAGACGATAACTAGGAGTACGAAATTGAAATTTGCTTATTTTGTAAAAAGTCGGCTTAATGCGAAGCAAACATATAAAAAATTAAAGAGTTGGCAAAAATCGAACTAAATATATGAAATAGAAAAAAGTCGGCAAAGAACGAAAGTCGGCAAGTACCGGATACATCAATAAGACAAAGGTTTCATTTGTGGGAGTTCCTTACAACGAAATCACATTTTATTGTCGTCTAAATAGTTCTGCACAAATTTCCCACAGACCTCCATGACAACGTTGCTCAATAACAAGAAAAACTTTCCTTCTCTACAGCTAGCCATGGCAGTCACAGTAGCCGTCTGCATCTTTTGGAATGTCTACGGATTGTTACGAAAGACAAAAAGTTAATTAAATGTTGCCGGTGACAGTGTGAAGGGCCGCAGGTGGCTATGGGAAGCGCGGCCGTGCACATCGGGGCCGCACCGCGACCAATCGCCGCTAATTGTAGCGATCGTAGCGCGAGCGTTGACACAGTCGCGTCTATCAACCGCCTCCAAAGTATACCCGAAATGTTCGAAATATAATTTATCGATCGCTAGCAGACAATTGTCAGGTACCTGGCAAGCTGTACCAGTTAAAGTAGACCACGAGTAGCTTTTAAAACTTTCGTAGATGTTATAATCAAACGATCTGCAATAAGAGAAGCTTAATCAAAAGTTATGTCGTTGTAAGAATCAAGGATAAATGCAAGGAAATTAATTATGTTTGTTATTTGTCCCCAAAAATTATGTATGATTTTGAGACCTTTCGTGCGATTTATCCTTGAATCGATTTGGATATAACTTAGCACGGTAATTCTAGTAACTTCAATAAAGTAATATGATATATTTTACCACGGGAAAATTAAATTTACTGGACGGTGAAAAGGCTTCTGTATAAGAGCATGCGTTTTGACGGAATCCTAAAAACGAGGGTAGAAATGCGGAGAATCAATAAATACAGAAACCATCTAACCGAGTACTTGTCACGACATTTACTAAGAAGGGCTTTTAAATCATCTTTATAATTATTGTTTTATTGTGTATATTTTTGGTATTACTTTACATTTATTCGACGATTTTGCTTCTTCTATGACAGGCATATGACCTTTACAGCAGTTATAACTACTAGCTGAATAATTTATGCTCAATTCGACTATTTTTAAAGTCTTTTAAGCTGAACTATAATATGCTCTCGACTTCATACGACACATATTTGCTAGTTAGGACCAGTTTATGCAACGAGTCACAGAAACTTAGAATAATTAGTGAAGTAGTTTGTCATTGGGTTACGTTTTAGCATATTTAGTTCATCATGTCAGCCCCTAAAAGTCCACTGCTCATATTTAGCTATTTCAGATATTTTATGTATTAACTTTTAAGCTACACTACTCAGAGATTTTAATAACGTATTTCTTAGACAACCTTTTAATTGCATTCACTTTCGCGTTCGTGCCGTTTTAATGTTAAATTTAATATATTAATAGCAATCTTTACAAATAGAAACGTAGTTTCATTTAACTATAAACTGTCTTAGAAGTACAGCCATCATAGGAATGAAACAAAACCGTTCTACTGAGACTTCAATGAAACTTCGAATACGCCTCTGTAATGTCCAATTGTTTACATTCATGTCATTTCTTCGATTAAGCACTGTAAAATAATTACATAATAATAGTAGTTACTTTTCGAGTTCTTATTCTTCTTCTCCAAAACCAGTGAACAGATTCGAATTCGATTGGCTTTATAATAGAGCAATACGTGTTCGTTTAGGTATAAACTGTATATAAAACATTATTTATTTTAAAGTTTGTACATTAAAAACAACTGGGACTACAATATACTACACAACTTTATCACCTAACGGACCGAACATCATAGGCTTGCCCTAATGTACGCCACCTAGGGGTGGTCTCCTGCATTTCTCATTCTTCCGTCTACTTTATTGTCCGTCTTATTTGTATTAAGTGACATCTCTCACACTACGTCTACCGACATGCCGTTTGCATTCTTGACTTGTTTAGCCCAACTACGACAGATGAACTTCCACATTAGCTTATTCTTTTGATTATGGTTGACCTTAAGTTACTCGTTGAATCTCCTCATCGCTAATCTGTAACTGTTCGGTAACCTCTTATGATGAGAGAACATTTGCCAATAAGTGATAGTGGCCGGCTCATATATACGTGTAACGCGTAAACACAGATGTTTGGTTAGGCGTTGCGTGTAAAGCATATATTTACATATTTGTCATTGACACGTGTTATAAACCTTAACCATATAATATATATTTTGCTCGTCCCAATATTGCTCGTCTGGACGGTCGTACAAAAAAGATCTCTCTATCATCCTCCGAAAGTCCCTTGAAATTCTATATCATTCTTGCTAGTCAATACTATGAGGCAAAAAAATATCTTGGCCACGTCACGTTACTAGTTAGGCAAATGAAAAATACCCATCTGACAACCTAAAAAATGTTTTAATCGTCGAAACTCAAAGCTCCTTCGAACGAGACGAAAGTCAACGAGCGCGACGAGACCCATCCGAATATAAATCGTAATTATGAGATACGATACAAAAAAAACAACACGAATATTATATGTTATCGGGCACGGATCGAAGAGCGAAACCCGAGTGTCGCGTAACCAGTTCCGTCTTGATCAATGTCTTTATAACGAGTATTTGAATATTCAGAGTCTCGAAACGTGAAATTTATGCGCGTTACCTATTTATCCTGACTAATTTACTGTTAGCAAGGTGCCGTTTATCTCGCCACTTGATTATAAATTTCAGCGGCGAGCTGAGATGCTCCCTCGTAACTGAGACTTAGTGAGCGTCCACAGATTATGATTATGTTTCATACGCGAGTCGAGACTGAGATGTATTATTTTACAACATGGAGGTTTTAGTACCGTTATAAGCATGTTTTTTGTTAGGTAATTTGTTTACATACAGGAGTTTCTAATATTTTGTGTTTTGTAAAATCAGTCTTATAACAACTTTAGGAATCATTTATAAGACAGATTACAAGTTAATTAAGGACGCAAACACGGATGATTAAACCAATGCTGTTATACTAGTTATCTACCTCTACAATTGTTATTCGCAGACAGTATTTTCTGATTCAAAAAAGTTATATTAGGTAAAAGTATTATCATTGATTATGAGAGATCGACTGAAAAATTAGCATTGGTAATGCAGATTTTATTTTCAAAGTTCTTAAGACATAATGTAAGTTAAATTTTGATGAGGGGAGCGGATTTGGTGAAAAGTTAAAGAATCTTAGAAAGAAATTTGATTCAGCAACACCAGATAACGATTATAATAGCGAGTGCTGTCAAAACATTCTAGCAGAATATGCAAAGCTGACTGCCATTCTAGAACTGTTCTTATTAACACCCTGATACATCTATTTAAGTATCTTCACATTTGTGTTTATAAGAAACGAGTAGGTTTAGTTCACCGCATAGAAGGGACTACTTAAGCCAACCGCTTCTAATCGACGATACAGATACGATCGCCAATACTTGTTTTAAATACTGATCAAATACTGATTAGGTACAGTAAAACCTCCAAAATATCTATATTTAAATTTATAATCGTGGATGATGGGGACGCTCATTACGTGTATGGGTTTGTGGTATGGGTGCGCAAGCACACATCTTTCGACGCGCTCGTTAACGCGCCAAAGATCAATGGGCCTTCGACCCGTGGGCGGACCATTTCATTAACCATTATAATATAAAAGCAGTCTAAACTGATTAGTTCCTCGAATGTCTAACGCTTTTTCAAACGATATTTATACAAGAATCTTTAAGCTTTAATAATATTTTTTGAGATCGAACCATCCTCTATAATAAGTGTATGTTTTAATTTCTTTTTTGAAAGTAAGTGGTCGTCTCGTTTATAATACGAGCACCTACAACGTATCCGTGATATGTGTACAAAAGAATTCTAAGAAACACAAAACCAACACGATCTATAAAATAAAAGCGTACATCCATAAACTGATATCGCCAGACAGAGTATGAGTTATGCATAGGCGATGCACCGAGTGCTGTATAATGGTCGGAGACATACGAATTACCCAGTAGCGGTCGCTTATCTGATAATAAATATTATGGTCCATTCTTTTAGGCGGGGCGGTCATTAATCGACCGGTCGATCGCGGGCGTATCGCGTTACGGGGCGCATTGTTGGTCCACAGTTGTTCCTATTTATCAAGACGCCAGTAATATTGTTCCGGCGTACACAAAGGCTCTCGCGCTCGGACGCGATGCCCGAACAATGCCGCACTCTTTGTCTCTTGACAAGCGACATTGGTATTAGTGAAATATTAATTTAAGATAATCATGCGCCCACTAAAACTTGTGTTCACTCCGTGCAATGTGCCAGTGCCTTTTATGTGTTGTGACTGAATCAGATGTAGAAAATTAATGACTTACAGACGTCATAATGACGATCGCAGTGTAATTTTTTAGGCAAAATGATTCTTAATTGCATTATAATGTAATGTGTAGTGATTTAAAATGGCCAAGGATGTAATTAATAATTATGTGCTTTAGTGTATTTTAATCTTTATAAGCATATTCACACCTTTTTTTACGGCCCAGATAAGCATTCACCGTTAATCTCCCAATGGCAGGGCTTTGTTGCTTTCGACTATGTCGAGCGTATTAGAGTCACGAAATCGTCAAGTCGAAATGATTTGCATATAAATTACTTTCGTCGATGCGTAAATCCACGTGTTGCTCGGCGAGAATAGAGATTAATATGGTGGGTGTCTGCTGGCCGGGTGACAGACAAGTTAAGCTGACATCCGTCAACGCCGGCCGTACGTAATCGTCGGATCGAAGATCGATGCTAAGCCCGGCTTATTGAACTCTTCAGCGGATTCGGATCAGTCCGACTAGTTCCGAGTTCATTGGTTATCCCCCGCCCGCCCCGTTACGACCAACACTATTGAGCCGGTTATCTTTTCCAAATCTGACAGCTTTCGGGTCATTAGACTTCTGCCTACTCGTACGAACATTTCGAGGTTAATAAGATACCACAGGCAATATGCTATATTAACGCGAGCGTTTCGGCACGTGAGACGATGGCCCTATCAAGTCTTATCGCGCACGCCCGCTCTTCTCGTTTCCAGATCAAACGGCGTAGATACCAGCGCCGTACATTTCCATTACGGGGTCCGCATCAAATCAGCATCACAACGAAGTTTGTTCAATTGCACGCTCTCCTAGGCCCTTCGAGATTCCCTTCGGCGTTGTCTGGGCACAAGTGGTCGTGAAATTTTATGACAGCTACTGACCCGCGCGTAACACTAGCTTTAGGAGCTGTCCGCAATTATTGTGAAATCGACGCGGGTAATCGAGAGTCCTCTCAGAGCGCCGCCCGCCGCCACCACTGCCGCCGGCAAACCACTTTGTCAAGCCTTTTCAGGAACGGTTTTTAACTACGAATTTCCTTACCAACGATGGTATTACATTACAGTGAACCGAGAGACTGAGATATTTCTTAATATCCGTGCAATTCTTTAGAAAGTTTACAATGATTAACCTTAACCTCAGGAACAAGTTTATACCTGCCTATACACTTTCCAACGACGTTTCTTTCATTTAAATGTTGAATCACAATCTAAACATGGAATAGAATCACGAAAGAAATACTGTTTTTTTTAAAATGAATATCAATTAATACAAAAAAGGCTTGAGTATGTGTTCAGATATTTACTACACAGGTCAACAGACTATGTGGAGTTAATGCACATATTTAATCGATGGGATAGTTTCTCAAATAAATTTCTACTTGATACTTATTGCGCCATGGGTACTGGGGCCAAAAGCTTGTTATAATTTTAAAAAAGTAAATTACTAGTCACGTTGAAAGATGGACGAAATGGAGATCTGTGAGGCGTACCGGTTTGCGCACGCGACGAGTGTAATGCACGAGAATAATCATAGGTCTACAGACCTCAGTTAAAACTGATCCGACGACATCCCAACGTTCGAAAATAGTAGCATATAAATAGGGGCAAATTGTGTTTGAAGTACGTAGGGGGTATGGCGGGCGTCGGGCGGGGGTCGCGTATTTATTCTATTTGCTGAACGTGCTCCGCCGCCGCGGCCGCTGTTTGACGATGCAAATTTATCGCGGCGCTTAATAAAACGCGCACCGACCTCATTGATTCGCAGATGTTGCTCATTACGAGGCGAGACGGCCCAACGCCGCGACCGCGTGTCGCGACTACCAAACCTGTTAACTCAACAAATTATTATGAATTGTCGCCATTCCTGCTACAGGTTTATCGACGCTGGCGTTCCAATGACATTCCTCGCGCACACATAAAATACCGCGCTCTACTTATGCAGCGCCTGTGTAAATTGTTATGATATCACATAATGTGCAGTCGCTGTGAGCAAGCAAGGAAGCGAACACGGAGAGAACATTAGAAGAAGTCGAAATGCCCATAGCCGGCGACCATAAACTGCTAGCAACAGTCGTTTGATCCGATAAAGCTTCACATCGGGAGCGCGGGGCGCAGTTAGAGCCGATATCGACATATTCGAGCTCAAGCCCTTCCTACTTTGTGAAACAATGAAACTCGTTTGAATTGATTACCACGTTGCGGCGCCTCGGTACACATTTTTTGCAGCGCAAAGAGGCTTGTTTGTAAAAATAGCAATTTTCTTGCTACACCTCCTTATTCAAGGCTCGCTCGCTCGCTTCCCATGCAAAAACGAGGGCGAGCTTAAAAAAAGCTCCTTTAGCCGAAGCGTTGCAAGTTACCGCCCGTTGGGAGAGTCGCGCCTTCACTGACCACCCCGAATAAATTAAACAGTGCGCCACAACCTCCAGCTACTTTTGACATTACATTAATACACAACGTGTAAGTATAACAAAGTTCGGCAATCAGAATAAATTCGATAAGGATCTTAGTTAAACGACAGGAAAAGTTAAATGGCCACCACCTAATATCTAACTTGAATTAGAGGAATGTAAAATAATGTTACAGCTACCCTTAGACCCGTAGCTTGTTCGTCGCATGCAACACGAGTTTACATCGGGCCCGCGGCCTCAAGTCAGTACAAACCAGCACAAAGTGTAGTGCAAGCTTTCCAAGTACGCTCCACCTCGCCTGCTTAAAGCGAGATCGACGTGTTTAGGTACTCCTGCCGCGGCTCGGCGCAAATTGATGGTTTCACCTCGTTCCATGCAAAACGATCATCGCATCCCGCTCGCACGCCCCGCACCAACAACGCGGTAATCATTGTTTTTGAAACGAGAATAAAACGACACCCAGTTCAAAGTATATACGGCAGGGAGAAAAACGAAGACGCGCCGGTATTCCGATAAGTTTAAGATAAATAGCTCGCTGAGTTTTACTTGCCCTTTACTCGAACCAGTTCCTTTTTTTGCGTTCCATTTCTGCCGTTATAATCTGCACTCTGGATCGATTTTGTCGAAATCATAACTAGCGAATTGCATTGCATCGGTGTTACGCAACAAATTAACTTCGTTATTCATCATTAAGTTTACATATCGCTAACAACTAGTTTATAATTCGCAATTAATAAAGCGAGTTGGCAATTTAGCGTGAACAATTAAATTAAACATGTAGGTATGAACGAGTAAGTTGAAAACATGTTCGATACTCAATACGGAAATTCAACGGTGAAATTCAGCAGTAATTCTTTATGATAAACTTATACTTATTTATAGATAGGTTCCTATACATTCATCATCACCATCCATGGTTAACTGCTAGACCAGGCCTCTCCCAAATACTGAGTACCAAGAATATTTTGTCCCGAATAACATACAGACACTATACAAAAAACTAAGTTAATAAACCAGAAACTTATCTATCTTTAGCTCTACATAGTGATGAGATAAGGTAAGGGGATCAGGAAAGGAGCGTGCATTAGGAAAGGTAGTGCCTATTACTGTGATTATTGGTACCAGAAATCTGTTTCAAGATTTCTGTACTTCAGCTTCGGAAAATATCCATAATATTATATACAAACTTAATTTAAAAAGATGTGTTGCTTGATGTTTGTTGCGCCGCTAATAAAGAGTTAAGTGCGCCTTTATACATCATATGTTTAAATGAGTTGTGTGACTTGTATTTGTGTACAATAAAGTATAAATAAATAAATAAAAATAAAGATTAAGCACATTCCCAAACTGCAAACGAGAAAAACGCAAACAATGCGAAGAGTCAAAAATCCAATAACCTACTTTTCAAAACCCGAATTAAACAGATGTAGTCCGTAACGAGCAAAAGCATACGAGAAATCTTTGACCCGCATCATCTCGACGTGCATGTTCAAAAGGTAACATCACATAACACTGACTTGTAATAAAGCCAGTGTCAGTGCCTGTGAGACGAGTACAAAGCCCGCCTCATTTTCGGCAGCAAAGACAAAAGCTCTAATTACATAGTTAACGGTTACAACTACGCTAGCTAGTTGCTATGACCTCACACGGCATTTATATTACAAACTAGTATACTTAGAAGCTATAAAATTGTAACAGTAACTATGACTATTCTCACACTATACGGTAATATACATGCAAACGTACTACCTAGTTAGAAAAATAATGTAACTACACATTTTCTTCAGAGTACATTTTGTAGATGCGGTGGAGAGAGATCGTCGATATACAAAGCGCAAAATGTGGAAAAGTTGCCAAGAAAATGCAGTGTAATGTTATACGTGATATTAATACTTACACAATGGCTTTTTTGATTTGCGAGGCACAATAATCATAACCACAGATCTCTCTAATCTAGAACAGGGTTCCCTGATACTATAAATATTAGACAATATCTAATTGATTAAACAAAGACCTGCCCTAGGTGTTATACTTACCTACCAAAATATAACATCCAGATCAGGATCACCGTTTATATCAAACCCACGCCCTCAAGCAAAGCTAATGGCCGAACTACTATATACTAACCAAAAATGTCTGCTTTGAAGCTACAAATATTCAAAATAATCTGAACCAACACCTTTTGGAAAATAATTTAAGCCCCATTTCTTACCCTTCGACAATTCTAATATTTTATTCACTACCTCACAAGCATTATGTATTCAGCCAGCGTCAAAAGTAGCCGAAGAAAAACTAACTTCCAAAATTACTGACTGTTCTAAATTTCGCAATAACATGACTTCTCTACTTTTCATAATAAATGTTCATGTTATATTATAATAGTCTCAAAATACAAAACAATAGTAGAGTAATACTAACTCTTCCACTTCAAATAATACCTTTTGTCAATGTCAACGCTATGAAACAAAATGCAGAGCAGATTTAAATTAAATAGAAATCGATATTTTAAAAGTTAACGAATGAATATATGTACTGTATTGCATACAAATTACAGAAAATACAAATATGCAGTAAATGTAATGTGGCAAGAATGTGGTCCATGAAAAATATTTATTCTTTATTTTTAAAATACTTTTGAAATGTTGCATAATGCAATTCTTTTGAAAACTCCATAATTTATAGACTGTCTTACTTTTGGAAGGAAACATTAATGAATTTAGAATTTTTTTATGAACTTCAAGAAATTTCTGGTGTTCGACAATTATGACGTGTTTAACAAGAGAATAATATTACTATGTAAAGAAGCGACACTCCCGACACCTCGTTTATCGTATCTCTAGAGCACGGCTGGCAGTATGCACTAGTGGGTGGCCGCCACCCGCCGACGCAGAGAGATCGACGCTTTCAGTTAGAAAAGCACTTATGTTGTTGACGTATAACGGTGTCCCTCTCTCTATCGCGCTGGGCACAGCAGCCAGCCCTACTATTATTTACGCACACACATAAACGTGCATGAACAGACTGGTGCGCCTGAAGTAGTAGTAGGAGGTAATTAAATCTGTTCACTTATATGGAGTGTCGCGGGTATGGTTCAACATTGCAATTCTTTTAGAAATTTCATATACTAATAAGATAGTACTGATGCTGACTGTACCAATCTAATCCTATACACTAATAAACAAAAAAACAACACACAAAAATACAAAGATAGAAACAAACAAAGTCTGCAGTTGAAACCACAGTCTATTTCGCTAGAAAGAAATTCCATATTCCAAACCGCGGAGTGGAGATGAAAGCGGTAGCCGGGATCGTGTCCAATCCGATCCTAATGCGGAGGTCATGTTCTCACGTAGGCAAGTGTTACCAGCTCACTGTCTGTTTCTTTTGTGAGGCGGCGGCGGCAAGTGGCGAGTAGCTACAACCACTATACTCACTACTGTGGCACAGTACAGCAGACCTATTTGTCCACAGTAGCTCAACTTGACGAGAACAGGGGACAGGTGCAGCTACATAGTCACCATGAGTAGAGGTAATAGCGTCTAAGTACATTACAATGCTTTTTTATAACCCAAGCTACGACAGTTAGGTTAGGAAAATTATGACTCACCCAATGGCTGAAATCCAGGATAGTCCTAAAGTTTTAACATTTAATACACTTCGTGATACTTTATATCCAATTTTGAGTAAAAACTTTGAGTTTGTGAGTTGTATGAAGTGGTGTTACCACCTGTAAAGAGTTCTACTATGGTGACTGACCGTGCCATCAGAACGACAAGTGCTACACGTGACCGCGTCAACGGCCGCCAGTACTATGATGGATGGATAGGACGGTTTAAAGCGGAATCTGAGTCAGGTGCTAGTTAAGAACTCCTAATTTAAATATACAAAACTGAGACGCAAAGAGCTGGAACACACTAATTGCCATGAAATTTGTAATTTATTTTTTAAAACTGTTTGGATAGGAAAATAGAACATCGAAATTTGCAGATAATAAACATACATATTTATGATATTTGTACATACTGGCACTCGAGGTATTCCAACCTAGTTATCAAGCAGGGTGGCACCGCACTAGTGGCCTTTGGGACACGCAACAATCTAATAGGCCGTTTACCATTTCATACGTTAATAAAGTATTTTGGATTCAGTGAAATGCACTCACTACTTCACCGAATACATTTATACCAGATATCAAATTCAGTTTCGAAATAATTCTTTCTCATGACCGAACATAGTGAAACATCGCAAAAATTCCTCTGAAAACCTGCAAAATTTCAGGTGAAACTCGAGCATGCACATGCAGGCACGGATCGACGAGGCACTCTAGGATCCGCTTTACATCACAACCCTTTCAACGAGAGGTGTGGCTAATAAAACCGTTCCAACGTTGACGTGAGCAATGTGTTCTTACCACCATCGCACAAAGTTTCTGAAAAAGTTCGAAAAGTGTAATTTTTTGCGTTTCACTGCAATATGAAAGATTATTTCGGCCACCACAGGATAGAATCGCGTCTAGTTCGATATAGTATTATCAATGGATACATCGACTTCACAAATTGCATACAATGTGACTAAAAAAAGGATAAACACAAAAATGAAAGGAACGGTAAAGTTATAAAAAACAGAGGTTATCTTATTTCGATTCTGAATAGTTCTCGTTCTCTCCAAAGAACTCTGACATTATGCAAGAGTGCAACTGTATCTGGTTATACCATAAATCGTGATGATATGTCACTAAATCAAACAAACCGCGCATGAACTCTATTGTTATTTGGGAATGAGTTCCATCACACAAAGTTTTTGATTGCTTTAGTTTGAATCGAATCATCCAATTATATTCGTTGTCCATAGTTTACCCAAATGTACCCGAATGGACTTTCGTTCTAGCTTTTTTGGTAGACTCGTTTAAAAGTTTGTATGTATACTATTTTTATAACCGACATCAGGGTTTTGGACTTGCTTTAAATAAAATGTCAATTATTCAAATACAGTATTAAATAAAATTAAAATAATAAAAGTTTTAGACAAATAAACTTCCCGTTTATTTCTTGTCGTCCTCTCATATAGACGGTTGAATATATCTAAAGCATTAATAAATAACAATGAATATGCCATAACAACGCGGTCAATCGATACGACAGTAAAATGTATCGAAGCTGGAATGAATCGGGAATCCAAATAACTCACGATCGTGCCGCCGCAGACAAGCAACAAAAGGTGTGTCGGTGTCAGGTGGTTCGCGTGACCACGAGCGAGCGGGCTTCGCTCCTCACTCATTTACTGGATCAACTTACCCCGCATTCCCCACAGACAATCCCGAGATCTTTATTAAACCATCGAGTAAACAGATCACAAACAGGACACCAGTCTTTGTTTACTGATCTTCACTGTCGAAAGAATTCCCCCGGGCCACGTTGCTCTGATCAATTTCGAGAGATTAATATTTACTCTACGACCTTTCCGCTAAATTATCATTACAAATATTAAAATTCAGGTGTCCCAACGCTGTGTTTAGACAAGAAAATTAAATTAAACACGCACGAACTACCAGCGACAATAACGAAAGCTTAATCTAAACCCAACGAGATGATAATTCGCCGCCGCGCCAATTATCCTGGTTGACTTCACTGGGTTACGCAAGACAATGAGCAAACAGCTGGGCCGATGTGCAATAGGTAACTGACTAAGCGCTCCCCATAATGGCCGTTGATCATAATCCAGATAATGCACCAGCTATGGCAAGCATTTGTGACCGCAGGCCGAGAGGCGCACGACTGCCATCGAAAGTGAATTGTCGTGCCGGCAACCCAAACATGTCGTCCAACATTTGCTTGCACCGCCGCGCCGTGACTAAACTTCGCAATCGGACATTAAGAAGGCAATCATAAATGACCTTACGTTTCCCGATCGACAACTTCGACAAACAAAGTGCTGTCCTTTTAAATTTCTAATGTTTGTATGGTTACAATTACAATGACTGTGGATTCGTTTCAAAGTTATAATAGCTTAAGCAGAGAAAATACGATAACATCCAACTTTCACATAACGAAAATGATTGCATCTGTAGACATGCTCGTAAATCGAATAGCACATAAATATCGAGTCATGATCGCTTTATTCGAGACCTAGTATCAAAGAAATGTGTTCGGGCACAGGTTAAGCGCAATATTTACATTATCAATTGTATGTCATCGGCGTCGGAGCGATGTTTTCACTCGCGCCGTGTTACCTTTCGAAAGCGTCGACTCATAAACAAAGTGACCTTTGAACTTAATAACAATGTGAGGCGGGCGTGCGAAACGGGAGATGCACCCAGAGACTTGCAATAATTCTTTCGGGGTCCATCGGGCGTCGCTAGTGCCAAGACGCGCCATTATTTAACGTTTAAGTATAGTATTTTTATATAGCACGAGGTGGAGGATATTTAGCTTGTTTATTTAATATTGCCCTAATCGAATCGATTTTATAATAGTTTTTTTTTATTATTATTTAGAAAATAATAGAAATTTAGTACATACTTATAATATACATACTTCTAACGGAAAACCTCTAATGTTCCACGCACCGAATTTAAAGAAAAAAAACGTGGTAATTATAATATAAGGGCAATTATAGGTTGGCTACCAAAAATAATGACTTGTCATCTAATATTGTAAGTGGGACGCGAGGACGACTGTATCCAAATCCTAGTCGGCCGACACAAAAGTTAGGTGCGAGGAGCGACCGAAGGATCCAGATACCAACCAACCAACCAACCAACCAGATGTGTCAACCAATTATTATTGTGGCTGACTTAGTAATTTACTAGAGAATGTCGATTTTGAGGAGAATAATGCTATTAAATAGAAGTTTGTTTAATTAGTACCTATAATATAACGATAAATGAAAAAAAAACTTATTATAGACTTTGCATTGTTATAATTCGGATCCACATCTTATTATTTCACTTATGACAGAGAAATATTGTGATCTTCCCTACTTTTTATCAAAAGATTAGTTTTATTAGTCCTGCAATAAAGCAAGGTTAACAAGTATTTATTGACAATAGAAAATATCATTGCAATTATCTGATATGGTTGATAATCGTGACCCAACTAAGGCCGCCTTGTAATTTGGTAGTGGCATTTAAATAACCTTCAATGCATTATTGTTTTAACCACAAGTCTTATAGCAAATGGTTATACTTAATTTAAAAAATATAATATTATAGCTGTGCCCGCGAGTTCGACGCGCAGACCACTATTGATTCTGTTTCTCCTAGCCATGGACATGTTCAAAACAAAGAAAAAAGACAATATAACAAATTGGGACGGTAGTTATCAGAGCTACAACCGTATGTAATGGCATACCTCCTTCCTTCCCTACCCTAACTCCCCCTTTCCTCCTTCCCTCCTTCCTTCCCTCAATTTTTTTGCCAATATTTTTAATGCACGCAAAGTTTACAGTTTTATATGTATGTAAACGCTATATTGTACCAAAAATCACAACAACAACAATAAAAAAAATATGAATTAAACTGTGTACAAAGGCGGACAAAAAAGTTTTATTATACTACGTATATAAATAAAAACACAAACTAATAGTAAATACTTTTTTAGATACAGCTTCACTATAAAGTTGAGAAAGTTTGTAAAAAAACTATAGCGGAACTATGAGAAATAAAAAGCAAGCTTATCATGGATAATAAGGTTTCATGCACTTTTTTATTGTAGTTCGTTGTTACGTCGGACAGTCGGTTGTGCAATATGATCAGTGTTATGATCAGACACGGATTTAGTGTATTTAGAAATCCGCTGCATACCACGAATGTTCAAAATAATTATAGGACCAAATATCTAATTTCAGATCATGACCACTGGCTAGATGGAGCGACGATCTGCGTTAGGCGGCTGGCAGACACTGGATGAGAAGAACCGAAGATCGGGTACAGTGGCACGCCTTGGGAGAGGCCTATGTCCAGCAGTGGGCTCTTGCAGGCTGATGATGATGATGATGATGACCCTCATTATATTCTTAATGCGATTTATTTCAGTAGTATCAGACGTCTTGCCGTGTTCCCAGCTTAGAGTAGGGCCCCCATCATCTTGTGGATGTCACCAAAATTGGCATTCTATTGGGGAGGCTATGTGGACATATACAGTGTATATGTAGCAGTGGACGAATTTCGGCTGATGATGATTCAAAGTAGATAAAAGGCATAAATGGAGGCGTAACTGTCTTTAATCTGACAAATGTGACTATATCTAGATGATTGAAGCGCTATCCGATATTTATTACTGTATCGAATTCTGACGTCTTTGTTTTATAGGAGCTTTACATCCAAAGCCGTCTCTGGGCAACCACCATGGATGCAACGTGATTATTAACGTACCGAGACTGTATTAGATCCGATTCGACAGCTTATCTCCGGAGCGCATGCGCTGACCCCGATGTCGCGTGATCCGCGAGCTTTGTTGCGCAAGCTCCTGTCGAACTAATGCTCCAATAGCTAAGCTTGTACACGTCTAAGAATGTCACATATTGAGCAATTGAAACCAGTGAGCACTGTCAATTTAAATCTAGTAATTAACAATGAAGTTACAATGTTCATCAAATTCATAAAAAATAAACAACAGTGCAATACAACAGGCTAATGTGCCCTGTCTTGGTTCTCTGCTATGGAACGATTTTGTTCAGATATTATGGCTAATATCCAGAGTATGAATGGGGTTACAATAAACATTCTTCTTCTCTTCAGTCTCGGATATATAGTTTGAGTAGGTAAACAAATCTGATACAAATCATAATCTCCTTAATTAATAACATTCATAATTAATGACACTGATAGTTTCTTGCTACGTAGGTACGAAGAAATCTGTTTACCAATACCTGGAGAATTGAATTAGAGTAGAAAAATTATGAAGGATCAAACACATATCAACCCTACCTATTTAATGCACACGAAGGCATGAAAATTGCGTGTGATCCAGTTTACATAACTTCGTTCGTAGCAGACAATCTGATGCACTTTGGAATCGGTACTGGTAACCATGCCGCTATTGAGTAACCTCACTCAGGCGCCGCACTACGCCAAAGGGAATGTTTGCTCAAACAACCACGACTTACCCAGGTATTACAACACCATTATTTATAATTAACTTCGATGGTTGCAAACGCGAAAAGTTCACCGCCATTTGTTAAATCACGTTCTCCTAGTGGAAATAAAAGGTTGAGAACTTCATTTGGAAGGTACGATCTAAGTTTTTATATCTGCCAGGACTTCGTGGGATTTTTCAGCATCGGAATGTAGGTAATTATTATATTATACGTGACACGAAAAGTGAGACACTAATTAGATAGATTTCATAACAATATAAACACAACTAAATAAATCCTGTGGTTTTATAACATTTCATGCTGATATAAGTGTGGTTGTCCGCCTACATCCAAGTACAATGAGGACTACGTATTTAAACTTGGTAATTGGTAAATTAACCATTCAACGCTTACAAATTAAATCCGTGATCACAAACAATTTCAAATTCACGAATTAACAACTACATGATTGTCCGTGTTTACAGTACACTTTCCCACAATCCGGTAGACATAACATAGCGCGGTAATAGGAACAAAACGTTTTCAAAATTAAATAAACACGCATAGGTACGCGCTGTCGAGTTTGGTATAATTCGATAATTTACAAGACTGGGTCTGGTGGCCGGCGCGGGCGCCTTGAGGGCTTGTAAATAAGATTCTCATGAAATTCGGCGGCAACGGCGATCGTATCACCAGCACGCCATCCATCACGCGGCGCTAGTCACGCAACGACGATGCCAACTAATTATTTCTCCCTAACAGACACAATTTGTCATTAATTGTAAAACATCTTCGATAACTCACGATACGCCATCTTGCTAAATGAGCCATAGTCATTTACATAATTCTTAAATTATGTACATTACGTACAACTTTTTTTCAATTAGTCAAATAATGAGTTAACAACTTTTATTACAATATCTCTCTAACAGGTGCCCTTATTATTGAATCTGACAAGTGGTCACAGCAACATTAGCGATCACTCCTCTCGAAGTGAATAAATTAAGATAAAAGGAAAATAACGATTCTTCACTTCAATTACGGCATCCCACACAATGATTAGACGTTTCACTCGTTGTGCTGAGGCTCAATCACGGGCCAACTAGAGTTATTAAGTGCTAGCTTTGTTATAAATACATTCAACATGACATGGATTAATGGAATAAAATTCCGGGGCCTTTTTATATTTGATCGCCTTCATTCCTTGTCAACATTCTAACTCCCGGATTAAGTGCAGTCGTTTATCTAAGCATTTACGTCTTACGAAGTTGCTCTTTTATGGGCTATTTTGTGGCGGCACGGTGTTTTATTTAGGCTACTCGGGTCAGTTTATACGACGCACGGGAAACTGCCGGAGATGGATTCACAGACTTAACTAACGCTCCCAGTGGATTGATGGTCCGCAATACTTCATCCCACCGAGGATTGAATCGACTTTCTATATAGATGTTCACACATTTGAAGGCCACCAACGCAACAAAGAAAGGTAAGCTGAAACGTTAGAGGTGTGACGTAATAGATAAAGGAATAAAGGGAACTAGTTTCTAGTTATCTGGACCAGAAAGGCGACCTTCAACTCCACATAGCCGGAATACAGAGCAGCGTAATAACAAGAGACATCGGGAGGTAAACGTCGGGGCGCTTTCGTATGCAAAAAGCGTTAAGTGTTAGCCGACGCGGTGGTACGGGCCGAACATTAAACAAGCGGTTGCGGGTTGAAATAGAAATGGGTTGTTTGAGTAGGGTTCTTTCGCGAACGCAATTGTACTCGAACGTGTCTTGTTAGTGAATGCGTTATGCAAATCGCGGCAGGCGGCATTAGTGGAGAACCTGTGCTCTATTGATAGTAACAATGTTCTAGCCGTTTTATGTATGTGAAAATTGTATATTCCACGAATCTTCAATGCATTTTTGTTGCCAAATGGCAACAGCGTATATTTAGTTCAATGTATATTGACAGAAGCTGAAGTCAATTTGTTAAAACCTTGCGCCTATTACAATATTCTCGCAAATCAAATGCAATGATGTGTAAAATCAAATTTATCCATAGAAAATGCGCAAAATACTACTAGTATTCATTACTATAAGATTAGAAAGAAAACGGCCGCGAAGAGAAACAACAAAGCGTATAGAATGCTAGCAATTTAAGAAGATCTATAGACGAGCTGACCGAAGACTGTCAGCTTGTGGATACCTCCAACACCTAATTCTAATTAGGCCAAAGATATCTGAACTAAAAATATCAATATGAATACAGAAGCGCTGTTGAAACAAAAAATAATAATATTTTGCACTTATTCTAATAAATCTTCTAGTAGTATCAGCACTACTACTTATTTTGTACTACTACTTACCTATAACTTGTGTTAAGTTAGTTCCCTCAATCACCATTTTCAGCCTTCTTCAGACTTAAGCCAGAATCACAAAATAACACTTACCTGGAAAAAAGAAAGTCTAATTAAAACAATACTATTTGCATTGAACATACATACATACAATAAAGCGGTAATAAATCTTATCTGCCGCCATGCATTATTGAAGATTAGTGAAGTCCAAAAAATATATATATTTAAAAAAAGTGTCTATATGTGTGTAGTATGCATGTTCGTAAGGATTAATCTTGGAAACTTCATAATATGACGGAATTTTCAATGTTTAGTAGCTGATGGTTTGTGACACGATCAGTATAAGTCTAATCACAATATACACAGTAATTATGAATATATACATAGTATCTCTGCATATTACGATTATACACATAAATATCTATTTAGTTGCATTGGTAATCGTAGGTAAAAGTGGCTTTACTTTTTAAGTTCTTATAAATTCTCGTTTAGGATAATAATCTCGGGAATTTACCAACACTAGTGATACCATACCTACTTCGAAAGGAAACAAAATATATCTTTGTGTTATGTGGTGTTTCCTGTAAACTTACACGTTTAGTTTGAATGAATGGACGCTTTTTCATGATTTTGACATTGACGTTTGATGGTATAGTGTCGTCCAAACTATTGATAGATATCAACTTGTGATCGTAATCAATTTCGTTTTCGTAATTTTAAAGTCGGCTGAGTCGTATCTTCTGCTGATAGTTTTATCATAGATTTTATTCTATGCTATGATCTCTTAAAGTTAATTTCAACACTTTATTTGGTTGAGGCTAAAACATATGTATTTTTAGTTTATCTACGAGTTAGGTATGATCTAACTTAAAATCGATCGATCAGAACAGAATTTTCCCACCGATTTCATTGCTTCCTTGGCGGTTTTCTTTACAATAAACTAAATAAAGCGTTATCTATCTATCCTCTCTCCAAGACTTCTTGCAAGAATAGCATTACTGATTGGCTCCTCAGACAGGATTATAATGAAACAGAAAAGCTACTTTCTACTCTTTCCTAAACAATGCTTAAAATATTTTACACAATATTCTATTTAACTACTTATGTATTTTTTTGAACTTTATTGATGGTAAATATAAATTACTCTTTCCACATCACATGATATACACAAACATACACACACACACACACACTCACACTCCCAATCACACACATAAATTTTTCATAATGCATGTTATAAAAATTATACTCTCACATCTAAATTAATAATTATGTTCTAAATTAATAAATTGCGCAGTACTTTGTTTTTATCAGGTAATTAATTATTAATCTAATTGCTTGGTATGGCAGGGTGATGCGCAAAAATTCCATGGGGTGGGAGCCTGGTGACCTGATCTCACAGGTTCATCCTATTTTTGGCACCAGTCTCTCACAAAAGATAAATTGTACTCATTTTAATTTTATACATTATAATTGTACTTAATCTTTGTGTTGAGATAATAAATAAATTTTGTATTGTATTTTTTGTATTGTATTGATTTACTATAATCGACTTCGTAGTGACTGACTTCATGACTCTGATACATTAAATATGGTGTTTGCAGAGTTTGATAGGCACATGAGCACAATACTTTTTGTGAACTTCACCAAACATGAATAATAATTATAACTAATTAGTGTTTTTTTTTTATATATATGATATTGATTTTGTTTAAAGATATGGATTAGCCAGGATCTAAAATGTAGCAAGGGATGTAATGTATTGTAAATGGTAGACTGTGGATTTTTGATTTGGAGCTGTATTTAATTTGTAAACGCCCAAAAAAGAAAGTCGGTTCATAACTATTTTATATGGAATATGAATCCCACAAATAATTTCTAGTGACTGAACTAAAAGGAGAATTATAAAAATATGTAATGAATTATGTATATTCTTTCCTGCCCATAACATTTACTTAAAGGCGAAACCGCCACTGCGCATTCTTTGTATTTCACATTTGTTTTCAAAATCTATAAAACGACAACCGTAAATAAATCGGTCAAATGTCATGTGGGCCATCTGCAGGGGCTTACGCACTTGGTCCACGCAAACGAAATCGAGGGCAACAACTAAGTTTAAAATAAAGATATACAAAAATAGAGATTGAAGGCAAAGGTTATATACTATACCATAAAACTTTATGATCGGAACCGAGTATCAAATAGTTAATAATAACTCCTACTCCCACTTAATAACTATTAATTGCGTCAATTTGGGAGTGATTAAATACGATCGGGTGTATTGAGCAGGCAATCAGTCAATTGCCGACAACTAGTCATGTTAATTTGATGATTGCTTAATGTATACCACACTGGCAGCGGCTAAATTGCGGTTATTGCAACTGATTGATTGTTTCGAATGATATAAGACACAAAGGGACCGATTACTTGTTTAATTTTTCACTTTAGAACGTTTCAGGACAGATTGATGTAGACAATGAGATCACACAACTTCAATTATCAAACAATGTCATCAGGAGGGCTCGGAATTAGGTAGCGTCATTTATGTACTTGCGAGGATAATGTAGCACGGAAGATTAATATAGACATTTCATGATGATCAGTGTAGAACACATACAGGGCTTTATATCGGTAATAAATAGTACCCGTATTTGCATGTAGGTGGTACTCTAGTCATATATCGGTTCATAAGCTGGCATCTGTACTGGTGACGGTTACTTCATATAGAGAAACAAGTACCGGTACAGATACCTTTTTATTGGTCTCCAACCGAAACAAGATTTGTAGCCGAAACCGAAACTTCGGTCACGGTCTCGGTATCGGCCGAAACTTATACATGTTAAAATTTCAATTTTATGCTGAATTCTATTGTACGTTCTATCTATTATATAGTTCATTCGATTAAATCAAATAAAAAAAAAACAATTAGATAAAATAGTAAAATAAAATAGTTTCTTTTTAAAGTAATATTAACTTTAACATGAACAATCAAAATAAATAATATGTTACTCTTGTAAGTTACTCGTAACATTACACGTAATCACCCGAACGAAGCGCGACAATTCACGAACACTGACTTTCGACGCGGCCGAAGTTTCGGCTAATTCTTGCCCGAAACCGAAACTAGAATTTTTGGGCGAACGTGACTGAACCGAATCTTCAGTCGGACCCTATTTTTCTCTTACGTTGCGAAGCCATGCCAATTCTATACTAGAATCTGACCGCATTAAATTTTAAGTAATAACCAAGGTCCGGAATTGTCATACGGAAAAATAAAATGCATAGGAATTGAATTGAATGATAATATTGATTTTATTTTACGAGTGTGTTTTCATCCATTACCATTTTAATGTCGGAACGGCAACTAAATGTACTGTATAGAAAATGATGAAGCCCATAGATGACCAGCGGCATACTCCGTAAGCGTTTCAGATAATATCCTTCGAATTAATAGGTTATTTTGTACTTTCTAACGGGCAATGGGACATATTTTGGCTTTTTGTTCCACGGACTTTATCCAGGCTTTGGGATATCTTTAAAGCGTCTTCAGGGTTAATGGCGACCAAGGACATAGCATTATCCATTCAAGACGAGAGCCGGCTCGGGCGGCGGGCGGTATTGGTGAGGGCGACATCGCCGGACAGGGGTCAATACAAACATGCGCTCATTATGCGGCCGACGTACGCCCCGCCGACAAACGCAAACATCGCGGACCCACGTCCGTAGCTCGCTCTATAGTTCTGCAATATGTCTTAAGACCAACTTGTTATAGATACATAGTTCATTAGACAGTAACAATAAATAGCAGATTATTTCATATTATGTATTTTCTTAAAACTCTTATGTTCCATTTAAAGTATTAAAATATATAACCGTTAATGGCCATCCGACAGCGACAAACGGCTTTGAATCCCTGAGCTTAAAAATTTAAATCTGCAATTGTAATTCGAAGTGAACATCTGCTTTTATGACCGGATAAGACGCAAGAATCAATCCTCGCTCGCTAAACGGCATTCGTAAATTGTCGATTAAGACGGTAACACATTCGACAAAAGCATTCAGCCGCGCCCGCCTATAGCGGCTGATGCCATAAATTTCATAATTATTTTTATTATCGAAGCCATTGGTCGCACGTCGACTTTAAAAGAGATTTGCGAGCCAAAACCACTGCGCCGCCACTCGCGTTAACCATTAAATGGTCGCGGTTCCTCGCCCGTGCTACGATTTCATAAACTCTTTTAATGCAATGTAATTGTTTGTGAATAAAAGAAGCGGGTTGAAAGGGTTCGGCGCGGTACAAGGCTGCGCCCCTGTCAAAAGCCATCATTGTAATAGAGTTTTCTTTCTCGGCCGCTCGCTTATAAAAGCTAACTTTCAAAGAAAAGTAATGAGAATCTAACTTAGCGGAAAACGGTCTGCGGGGCTCGCCGGTTCGTAACCAGAGTGGTGGAGAGAAAAATATTTTTTCCCGTTTTTCGCAACACCGACTGTTGCGATAGTCATTCTAGCAAGCACGCTCCCCGTGCCCGTCGCTCTCGTCTCTTTATTATGAGCTTAAAAGCGACTTTAATGCAACTTTATAAAAGTGACGGTTATCAGATTCAAACAAAACAAAATGAACTGACTTACATCCGTAATTACCGTGAAATTAAAGTGCACACGAGACAGGTGTCAATGTATTATAACACGAATCCTTGCAGTGATGGTCTTTGCACACGATATTTCCGAAAAGCAAGTACTGTTAATATATGGCACACTTTTATCACACCTCCGGCACTCCATACAAGCGAATAGATTTGATTACCTACAACTTCTACAGGCGCATCACCAGCTTGTAAGTACACGTTTGTGTGTGTGTGCGTATAGTACGGCCATCCAGCGCGCAAACATAGTCCATCGAGAGAGGGACAACATTATACATCAACAACCTAAGCTTCTCTGTGTAAAAGCGTCGATCTCTCGGCACCATACAGCGCCGCAGCTCAGAGCCGTGCTCTATTTTGCGGGCGACGTTAAACTGGCAGGTGAGTTTGTTTCTTTACGTATTAGTTTATCTGCTTTTATGTTCGCCAATAAGAGTGAAGTAAAAGTTTATTATGTTAACGTACTTTCAGACGATACCACATATTTAAAAAAACTCTATCGCAGCAGCAATTGGTTCTATATTGAACTATTTTAATCCAATACATCAATTTCATAAATCTAATTTGAAACCTTATAACTAAAAATAGAAAATTATAATAAAACTTTGAGGTTCCAGATATTCTGAAATATAAGACTATGAAAATTTTCAATTAGACAAGTCTAAATTTTGGTCTAATAAGCGTTTCACTGTAAGGTCGACCACAGCGACCCCTGGCTTCGTTAACACCATAAACGATGACAGCATTGTGACCGCGTATGGTGTTTCAGGGAAAACGTGACTTTATTCCTCCTATTATCTTGACTTACTGTTAGCATTAGCCACGAGCACTTGGCCATAGATATAATGGGCCTTGCTAATATAGAAAGTAGCAATTAAATTGGGAAGACCACATAGTAGTTAAGCATGAGTTAGACATTACCAAGTACGTTTAGCCATGGTTATCAGGTAAACAGATTTACGGTGTATAAGGTTAACTCAAGGTGTATCTGCTAAAAGTTGGAATTTTATTTTTTATTTTATTTATATTTGGAAAGCTTACAGAATAAGTAACAAAATATAATTTAAACTTGTGCAACAATATGCCAATGCGGTTGTAAATATTGAAAAAGTATATAATCAAATAAAACTACTACTACTACCATTTGTTTTGAATTGTATTTTTATATGGGCTTTTTACCTGAAATAAAACAAATTATTATTATTATTATTAAAAGTGTAGGTAATATGACTCCATTACTTAGTGTTCTTTTTCCATCATAAAATTGTTTTGCTATGAACTGTCCGAGATAAATTATCAGTCCCAAACTTTTATACTTAAGACGCTTCGTAACCAAAACTACTTCAAAAGCCTATAGTAGGCAATAATTTTAAAGTATATTACTAGCAATTAATTAATGCTCTAAAATCAAGCTGGGTTTCTTTGAAGAATTTGGTTCGTAATTAGGAGATCCGACGAAGAACGAAGTTGACCGAAGCCGAAAGGATTAGCAAGCTGAAGTAGCAGTGGACGGGTCACATCTGTCACAGAACCGACAGCCGTTGGGGCAGACGCGCTCTGGAGTAGAACCTGTGGATCAACACGCGCAGGGTGGGACGCTCTGCCGCCAGGTGGACCGACGACCTGGAGAAAGTGGCCGGAAGCGGCTATATTGCGTAAGGTGGAGGACCGGGTGTGGTGGCGTTCATTAGAGAAGGCCTTAGTCTGGCAGTGGACGTCTAAGGGCTGATATGCTGATGATGATGAATTAAAATTATTATTAAAATGTATTTGTCAATGCATAAAACACATAAAACACGAAAGTTTAATTCATAAGTAGAAAGTAGTTTTCTTTGCATTTGTTAAGTTATACTTAAAAAATTTAAACGATATTAAATGATATTGTGGTGTATATGCATCACATCACACATACATATTTAATTTACTCGATATAGAGGGTCATTCGGAATCTGCAGAAACTTTGCCTGATCATCTACAAGCTGTAACAGTAAAAAAACAGTATCTAAAAGGATTTTTTATTTACTTTTTACTCATCATCAGCTTAAACAACGTCCACTGCCGAACATAAGCCTCCCCAATAGAATGCCACTTTTGTTGGGCTGTCCATTGGGGGATTTGCCATAATCACCACTTTTGGTAGGCGGATTGGCGAACGCACTAATAATCTCAATATACACAGGAGAACACTGCTGCCTGTCCATGGAGCAATCCGTCGCCTTGACGACACCCACGGGAAGATTGGGCGTGGCTCATGAGTCTTGTCATGTGGCTCCCGGCTTAGAATAAGGATTCTAAGCCGGGAGCCACATGACATGACTGAAGTATAATACTACTGTATTAGAATACTACTATACTACTGAATAAGTCCGAATGAAATGTAAATCCTAAAAAATACATAGACAGGACGTAATTACTGTACGCATTAATAAAATAACCCTAATGTAACATTGGAAGAAATATTTTTAAATGATATAAAAAAATATGAACGAATTAATTCGATAATGGGATATCGATGGTCGTTCCATAACGCATGCTCGGCCCATATACTCACTCATATGAGTTGTGTTAGAGTTAAGACAGTGTGTAAATTGTCGTAAAAATATATACAATAAACAATTTTTTTCATGCCCTTAAACACACACACGAGTATTCATTGCAAATATACAATTAATATTTGTTTTCATTTAAGGTACCTACACTCTGTAATTATGTTTGTGTTGTTAGTTTTTGAATAACCTTGTTTAATAGTTGCAACCGCAATTTAGTAGTAGTCATGAAGAAATCAAGAAGCAAATTTAACAAAACCATGAATTGCAAATAGAATAGGGAACCCAGTTACGTTGGCTCAAGAAGGGAAAATACGTGCATACATTGAGTGCATCTGCGGAATAAGGCACAATCTCGCCGCGATAGGATAACAAGATAACAAGCGTGGAGCGGTAGGCTAAAGCTTCCGTAACACCAACGCGGTAAACGGCACCGATATATTTCTAAATAATTATCGTAGTTTAGCGAGGAGCGGTTACTATTCATGAATGTAAGCTTATTATTTCTATGACATATTCTGTGGTACAAGTAAGAATACCCTAGGAATACGGCCGTTTCCGTTGTCACTCCGCTTCTCCTCAATCGGTATCACGTACCAGTGCGGTGGTAGCTTAAAACGGATAAAAACAAGACATGGTATGGTGCCTACGCGCAGACGTGTACCTTGTTTACTTAAACGAGCCCCACGTTAAGTGCCCCCGGAGTAGATTCTGCGCATCTCCGGTACACTTTGATGCGTTGCGATGCATTTAAATCACATAATAACTCGCAAAGAAACAATTGAAGCCACAAAAGCTCCAGTAAGGCAGAGTTAAAATTATAGTTGGCGCACGTAACTTGAGCTCTGATTGGTACCAGCGCTCATACAAGTCAGAGCTCTGGATATGTGCCGCCAACTATACCCGTGGAAATTTAATTGATTGACAGCTACCTACAAACAGACGGTATTTATAACAGACATTATTACCGATGGGGCGCCGCTTTGTGGTGCACCAGCGTTTAATTCGATTCCAAAACGGGTTTTAGTAACTTGATTAAGTCGAAAAGAATCTTGTTAAAGTATTTTACAACCAAATGACAACTTAGCATAATAACGTAGGCAATAATTATCTCATCTGTATGTACATATTTAGCGCCGAGCGAAAGACATCACCGCACTGCACTTTTCTTTTTAATGTCTCGACCATGCGTTTAGTCCAAGATATATATGGACCTGAGAGCCACTTAAAGAATTCATTACAGTATTAATATGCAAATATCTAACGGATCCATGTCCCATTCGGGAATTGCTAAAAATAAACACGATTATTTTATATGCCAGTGTTGCACAGAAACAAGATAAGTAGATAGTAATTATGTAACTTCACGCGTGAGCCACGAATCTTTTATTCAAGTAAAGCTTTACAAGTTTATCTATTGTTATCATTATCGAGCAATCGTGTCATTACACACGTAGTCTGCCCACGGTCGCGTGTTTTGATGGTGGAGATCATTGTCTTTGTACCTATCTGGTCGCTTGTGGTGCAAGTATTATAACTTAGAGATTTATGCCGCCGTTACATTTGTTATATTTGAAAACCGTAGGATATATTCTAATAGAGGCCACTATACTACTGCTAATTTAAATTCAAAGTTAAATCAAGTTGTTTACACATTTGCGGTCAGTTTCAGGCCTTCCAAGGAAAATTCCGTGACGGGGACTAAGGATAATACGAAACCATTACGTCTTTATTATTGTACTATTTCGATAACTCCTGAATTTTCTACATTGAAGTACAGAACCTTTTATGTAGATGATAAATAGGGCTTTCAATTGGCTTTAAAAAATACAACTTAAGGCGAAACAAATCACTTTTGTTCGGGTACTTTTCTATGAGAACTTTTTATTTTTAGTAGCCATGTCAGTTTGAATTTATATGTTCAACAGTGGACTATTCATGTCTTATATTAAAAAGTAATGCCTGTATTATTTTGTACATTAAACCTGCCTCTTTTGACTTGCACTATAGTAGTTTTGTCTACCTACTCTCGTGACAATCTGATGAGCGCGTGAGAACTTACGCGTGGACTCACGAAATGTGTGATGCAATGTGGTGTGAAATTATGGCCATGAATCTGAGAAAAATATTTGTTTAGTAACAAGAATAAGCTTTATATTCTACACAATAAGAATAAATTATATAAAAAATAAATATTGTTGGAACTGTGAAGCACAACCCGAACCTACTATTAATATGGGAAACTAATATAAATTCAATGTCAGTCTGAGTCTTAACGAGTGATTAAAAATTAAAGCCGTACTTGAATAAACTACAGCATTAAATGTATTTAAAATCTGATAAATAACTCCTCACATTAACGTCCGTGAGAGCAAACACGAAATACTCACGGATATTATATCAACACCTCGGAAACGAACAAGCCCTCGTCAAACATGACATAATAGAATCAGCAGAGTGCAGTAATCAAGAGGCTCTAATATGAAGGTGAGAAGGCGAAGCGTATTTATTACTTTAATGGAATATCAGCAATTAGGGTCTTAGATAGAATCGGTAGCGCTGACAAGGTGCAAACGAGAGTGGTTGGACCGGATACCGCGGCGGAGGTACCGCCGGCACCAAAATAAAACAATGCCGCCGATGAATTACCATAGAGAATGAGCGGAACGGACGGATTAAGTGAAATACAATCAAACAAGGAGGCGTGCGTGCCGAGAATTCAAAGTAGACTCGTTCTTCGCGGGGCGACGAAGTGTGGAGGGAAATTTGTTTGTCTCCATTTTTGTACGTCGCGATTTGCATATTAAATTAAATTGGTTCATTTTCTTGTTATCGCACCCGACATCTTAAAGATTTTGCAATGAAGAGAATTACTTTTATAAATATAGAAGGAAAAGATTTTATCTTCTTTTATACAATATCACTAAATTAGTGAAATATTTTCACGACTAAATTTACAAATCTTGTTTACTTATTTTTGCATTTCGCGTCAAATTTTAAAGACTGGTAATTACCGTGTCACTTGTGCCTATGCCAACTCAACCCAACTATTATTTATCTAAGACAAGCGAGATGATGTAACTTTCTCTTAATAAATTTCTTTAAGTGTGAAAACGGTTTCAAGAATGAAGCTTGATAGCCCGCGGTAAGTGTGAAGACGGTCCCAAGAATAGGGTATCTCGGGCTACCTGAAGGCGCCAGCAAGATCGGCCGGCACTCAACTACGCTGACTCAGCAGCCGCGCACTCCCGCGCACCGGCCGCCATTACGCGCAACTTATCATTACGTCGTAGCGCGCGCACTTCGCAGAACCAAAAACACCAGTCATCCGGACCAATTCTGACCAATTAACGCGCCAACTGCAATTGAGAGACAAAAAATGCAACCGTGACGAGCTGTCGATATTACGTGTCCTTGTTAACCATCTTTGAGTCGTAAAAAATATATTTTTTTATTCATAAATTATTGTTGATTGATAACTTTACGCCTCCGCTTCATTTGACTTGCTAATTTGTTATTTTATTTTATAAGTAGGTGCAAGTACCTACAAAGAGGTTTATTTATACACACACATAACATAAGCTGCGAGTGCCGATCCGCGGCAATACAAGTCATTTACTCATAATTCTTAAACGAAATTAAATTTAGTTGAAAACCCAATAAACTGGTCGGTTTTGACATTTCGGCTAACCTACAATGGAATTTTAAAGAGAACTGAGTCACACATCCGTCACGCTGTTTTATGGAATTCAATTAAACAGAAATCACTTTGTGACTCGGCAACGGATCGGCAGCGTCAATAGATACACCATTAGTTACAGTTACCGCGCTGCGGATTAATTGCTTCGTTTTCGACAAAAACATGTATAAAAACTTCGCTAACTTCGGTAATCACGGCGTGTTTGTCATGTTTCGAGGAATTTTCTAACACTGAATAATGCCAACCGGGAATGAAGTACTTTGGAATACTTTTGAATACTTTACTTACTTCAGTCACTATTACGCACTAAGTTTCGTTACTAAAGGCCGATTAAATAATCGTCGTGAGGCATTTATAGGAATATTATGTAACATAGATAACATAACACATTATTTTAGAATGAGATGCCCCGCGGATATTTGTTCAGGTTAAAAGTTAACAACCCCCGTTATATTTATTTTCCCGTACAAAATTTAAAAAAAATCTGTATTAGTGATTGCCTATGTCCTTTGAGAAACCTCTATGCAAATGTTCAAGTATCCCCGTCTGTTTGAACTGTGCATTGATAGATCAGTCAGTCTTGAGAGTCTGGCTTCTCTTTATGTATATCTATAGAAATGATTCCTATTGTGTTAGCCATTATAGAAGCAGGTCCATGTTATTTGGGTTTATCAAGTTTTAGCTACTTTTACTGTTTAGTGATCACCACAGTACTCATTAATGTTTGTTAGTTTATCGATACTTCGAATAACTTCGTGCAATTGCAATATCTTTTGTCTTCTGCAGCTGTAGGGCTACCCTACGGGAATCCACGTGGGTAGTTCAAAGGTTATGGTGATATCATTTAATGTGAGCAACACTCCCTCGGTGCTCTAGTGACACAACCCACAGCTTTACTCCGTTAAAACATGGTCTCCATGTTTGTATTCGTCCTATATACACTTGACATTGTCAAAATCCTAAGGACGGTTATTTTAGAAAGAAGATATCTAATAAATAAAATCGTAAACTTCGCGTGTCTGTACATTGAAGATAAGTAATAGAACACATTTCCATGATTTCTGAAATTTTTGTCTGTTTATCTGTGAGTTTGTGCACGCATCACTTAAAAACCACTGAACGGATTGTGATGGTCTTATCACAAAAAATGGGGCTTAACTCAACTTAACATTTAGTCTTTATTTGATCGCAATCGGTTTACTCAATCAAAAGTTATGGAAATTTTTAGTTTTCAAATACATTAGTAGGTAAGGTTAGTATGCAATATATTGCAAATAATCTCCGTACTATTCATATTGCGATGAATATGGACTACATTTGGAGCTGAGAGTGGGAATGGGAGTGAGTGAGAGCGTGGGCTTGGGCGTAGGAAAAGGGGAGTGGGTGTGGTTGTGGGAGCGGGAGCGGGAGTGGGAATGGGAGCGGATTCTGTAGTTCACGCGAGCGGAGCCGCGGGCATAGCTAGTATAGAAATTTCAAATATAGATATCTACATTTTAAAATGTATCTGGTAACATGAAGATTTTAAATACAATATGTTTTTTGTTTAAGGGTACCATAAGGGATTTACTTTTATTTTGTAAGTAGGTTAAAAAAATGTGCAATATTCACATGTGAAATCCTCATAACGGCAGCTTTCATAACTGACTCGCGCACAGTACGTACGACTTGGAAGATGTCAGTCGACACGATACCGAATACACCTCATTGTGCTGTCATCGCATTAACTGACAGTACCAAAATAATCCGCTATTCATTAAATATTCATCCACACAATTACACGTGAAACGCTGCCGGATTCACAATACTCGTCTCTCAATATGACACTGCACACAATTAATTTAATTCACTAGCGGTAACCGCAACGTATGTTACATTAGATCAAGTTTATAATAGCTTAATTTCTCTTCATTACGTTTCAATCGTGAAACATAATACGTAGCAATAACAAGCTTAGGAGCCAAGATACAATAATTTAATGACGTTATGGCTGATTTCAAAGCTTTATGAGTGTTGAGAATACTGGGTCAGTCATCACAGTGTATCGGAAAGCGACGCTTGACCTAATAAACAGTCACTAAAGCGAGGCTTCACAATAGACCCTGAAGAGCTTAAGATGGTAACGAAAAGTGAAACTTAGCATGCATCTGGACTGCAAATTATCTTAAGATAGTCCATAGAACGCAAAAAAATTAAGTCCAGTGAGTAGTGTGACTATATTTCATTTAATAGAAGGTACCTTGATGATGATGGCACCCAGTCTTACAATAAATATATTCGACTCACACTTGCGCCGTGCGAGATAAAACGTAGTCATTATCTTCTCTTTGGTTCAAGCGTTCAATTTACTCTAAATCAACGTGCCGAGAGCACATCCGAGCCGCAATTAAAACGACTCGTTCGCCGCCGCGGGATGTAATTCAGTGCGTCAACACTCCAATAATCATACAATTCCAAGTGTCTATAGTAATGCTGAGGTGCCGAAAAGGTAATAAGTAAAGTACTACACTACACGAGTTAGTAGAATAGTAGACGAAACAAATTACATTGACTTTTCTTACAACAAACAACACAGGCGTTCTGAAGAGGATGTGTACTACTCAATAACTACATTTTAGTATTACAACTGAAAGTGATTTTCTGCCGATATTAATTTGATTAATACATCAAAACCAGTAACCAGTGACTTTTCGTAGCGAAAATTAAAATTGAAAGCTTTATTTTATCGACTATCGATCTAATTAAAATATTTAGTACATTTTCACCATTTCATTTTGCTATTCAGACAAATTGCTGTTTAGACGCTGACTTTAGGCATTTTGCTACATAGCCATTTTGTTTTTTTAGACGACAAGCTACTGAGTGATCTAATAAATAAAATCGTAAACTTCGCGTGTCTGTACATTGAAGATATTTGCAAAAAAAAAAATTGGGGGGTCTAAGGATAAGCAACAGAACACATTTCTATCATTTTTGAAATTTTTGTCTGTTTGTCTGTTTATCTGTTTGTCTGTTTGTCTGTTTGTCTGTGAGTTTGTGCACGCATCACTTAAAAACTACTGATCGGACTTTGATGGACTTTTCACAGAAATATGGGGCTTGATTTGGTGTAACATATAGGCTTTATTTCATTGCAATCGGTGCAGTCAATCAAAAGTTATGGGAATTTATAGTTTCCGAAAACTCACATACGCTGCGAGAAGTGTAGGGTGCAAATGCTCGATTGAATTCGTGAGCGGTAGCGGGAGCGGGTATCGTACCAATGTAATGTGAGATTTTGAAAACTATAAATTCGCATAACTTTTGATTGAGTTAGTCGATTACGATGAAAAATCTGGAGCTGGATCTGGAGCTGGAGCTGGATCTAGAGCTAGATCTGGAGCTGGAGCTGGATCTGGAGCTGGATCTGGAGCCGGACCTTTAGCTATACCTGGACCTGGACCTGGACCTGGACCTGGACCTGGACCTGAACCTGGACCTGGACCTGGACCTGGACCTGGACCTGGACCTGGACCCGGACCCGGACTCGGACCCGGACCGGGACCAGGATCGGGACCTAGACCTGGACCGGGACCGGGACCGGGACCGGGACCGGGACCTGGACCTGGATCTGGACCTGGACCTGGACCTGGACCTGGACCTGGACCTGGACCTGGACCTGGACCTGGACCTGGACCTGGACCTGGACCTGGACCTGGACCTGGACCTGGACCTGGACCTGGACCTGGACCTGGACCTGGACCTGGACCTGGACCTGGACCTGGACCTGGACCTGGACCTGGACCTGGACCTGGACCTGGACCTGGACAGGACCTGGACCTGGACCTGGACCTGGACCTGGACCTGGACCTGGACCAGGACCTGGACCTGGACCTGGACCTGGACCTGGACCTGGACCTGGACCTGGACCTGGACCTGGACCTGGACCTGGAACTGGACCTGGACCTGGACCTGGACCTGGACCTGGACCTGGACCTGGACCTGGACCTGGACCTGGACCTGGACCTGGACCTGGACCTGGACCTGGACCTGGACCTGGACCTGGACCTGGACCTGGACCTGGACCTGGACCTGGACCTGGACCTGGACCTGGACCTGGACCTGGAGTGGGAGCGGGAGTGGGATTGAGAGTGTGATTGAGAGTCTGAGTGGAAGTGGGATAGTGAGCGGAAGTGGGAATGGGAGCGGATCCTGTAGTCCACGCGAGCGGAGCCGCGGGCACAGCTAGTCTTAGATAATTCCACAGTAAAGCGAAACTATACTTTCATTTAATCACTACATTTCCTTGACAGTCGTCGTCAGAAACACAGTCAAACTGAACACAATCAACAGAGAACTGCATCCATTTGTTGTAAATAACATACCATCGATAACTTGGCAGAGACAATGCTCAGCCGAAGACTGAGACAATTGGAAGCTTTGCAGCGTCAAATGAGATGTTCAGATGTTCCTACGAGCCAATCCTCCGCCGCCGGTTCAATTTGCTCTAAATCAGAGACACGCGCGCATCTCCCGCCGCGATGCCATGCAATTAAATAGCTCGTAATTCCACAAATATAATTATAAAGCGCTATCATATAACAGAAACGGTGAACATTGTTCACCTCCAAGCAGATGCATGTACAGGGTTTTGAATTAGGGTAGGCAAAAGGTAAAAGAAACTGATAGACTTATATTACCCAAACAATTAAACACTTACTGCAGCCACTACTAGGTCATATACTCATATAGGTACCCTTCTATGCCCAACTCTACTAACCTCATCGGCTGTCGAAATAACATTTACGTTATTGTTTATCTATAACTATCTTTTTTATCTACTTTATGCCTGAGAATATGCGTTTGTTTTACATAATTTAAAAAAACTACAAGTTTTGTTCACCAGTAGGTACTGTACGTCCAAAACACCTTGACCATTTCAATTTCCATAATATGTTACTGAACAGAGGGTTGCACAAGTGGTACATAAAACATTGTCTATCAACTTATGGACAGCTGTTGTGTCTAGTAACTTTTGTAACGTGTGTTTCGCGACTTTTGAGGCTAACCGTAGTCGCACTACAGCTATATATATATCTCAGCTATATATTTCCGTCCATTTAAATAGTCCCTAAAACAATCGTTCGCTCTTACTAATAATAACATTAATAATATACATAACCATACAAAACTTTCATAATTCTCACAACAAAAAATACGTCAAGTGTCAAATATAATCAGAAGATATTACTCTAGTATATAATGAGTATAATTAAGTGGGATACTAATAACGCTACCCTATAAAAATGACACGACTTTACGTTTGTGTTGCAGCGAATACCTTACTTTACTATTTAGTTGGATTGTTAAAGCTAGAATTTCTTTGGCTCAAGTTCGCCAGCAGTGCCGTGTGCGTGCCGCGCATGTCATCTCGGCCAATCAGGAACCGGCCAACGCGTATAGATAAGAAAGCCTACATAATCATCACTAGTCACAGTTTCCACATGCCTTTCGTATGGTGGCGCTGTGCTAGGATCGCAAGCCGTGGTTGAATGAGTGAGTGGGCATAATGTTGGCGCGATTTTCTTTTTTATTTTGCATATGTACATACTCGGTCTAATCCTAAACTAGGATGTCATCCTGTGATATGGAAATTAAACAAGGATAGGACAATTCACAAATATAAAACCCAGACCGGGGCCAATTTTACAAATTGTACAAAGCTGTTTGTCCCTATCCTGTCCACGATCTTTGGCGCTCTAGTCCAATGACCAACCCACCAGGCCAACAAGGCGGTCATTTGTTAGTTGCTGTCTCTATAAGTTTGCCTAGTCTGCAGGACGTCAATGTACGAAACCCGGTTAAATTGCAAAAATTACTATTATTTAGTAAACCTAAATAGCAAAATGTTTTTTTTTCCTCTTTGTCTATATTATGACATGTGTACCTCCCACTCCCGGAAGGATTTTGAAGGATCTAATTAGTAGTTTACATGTCAGTGTCTCAAATCCAACTAAATATGCCTGATTGTAAAAAGTACAAACAGGAACCGTCGTTCAAAAAGTGTAATCATTCTGCTACGGAAACGTATCCGATTTTAGTACTTCTTAGGCATTTTGAATTTCAAGCATTCTACATCTTTGGTGATGTTACAGTTTAAATATTTTGCAACCTAAACGTTTTGCACTTTAGATTTTTACTCGATTTTAGACGTTTCACTTCATAGACGTCCTAGAAGTTAGACAAATTGATCAAAATGGGTTGCTTATAATCATCAGCTGAAATACGTCTACTGCTGAACATAAGCCTCCCCAATAGAATACTTCTATTGGTAAGCTGTCCATTGGGGGATTTGCCATAATTACCACGCTTAGCAGGCAGATTAGTGATCGCAGTAATGATCATAATTTACACAGAACGCTGCTGCTCATCCCTGGGTTGCTTGCAGTCGTGTATATTGCGGAAATCTAACAATTTCAATTTTTTTTTGAGCGAGTTAGCATGGTAGGTAGTGCCTTTGTGTCTTAAAGGATTGTCGCCACTGCCGCCAAGCTAAATAATCTATATCGAGTTCATTAAATATTAAATACTTAATCAAAACTACTAGAAGCGTGCTAAAGCTAACTATAAATATGGCCACTAAGTTATCATACCGTTAATAAAATACTGCAAAAAGTGAAATTTAAGTGTTTAATGGCCTAGTGGTACATTTTAAAGAAAGTATTTTTTTAAATTTCCATAGCATCTCACGACTGAGTGTTCAGAGACGATGTAATGTTTTGAATTTTTGATCATTGCATTATGCTGTAAAGTGAAACTCAAAAGCCTTTCAACGGGCTGTTCAAATGAGGAACAATTGGAAAGCGAAGTAGACACGAATAAATGGACAGCATAATGCTTTCTGCGAACAATAAGCCATAAAGCCGTTACCATACATTCACGCTAGTAGACTTACAAATTAACTTTCGTTGCTTGTTGCATTAACGACCGCCACCCACTTTTGTCCACATTCCACTAAGACCGAATGAAAATCAGATCGAAATTTATATTGTTAGGGATCACGTTGCAAAATTCAATGCAGTCAAATCGAACAATAATGGCGTTTATGGGTAGGGAACAATAATGGTGTTTACGGATGTGGAGCAGTAATGGCGCTAATGGGTATGGTGGGGCTCTCCTATGTAAGTTACTACTTCCTACCTATGACCAGAAGTCGACAGGTTAAAGATAATTTAAGATTTTAATTCCACAACCCGTTGCCGAACCCCAGCGCCACCGGAGCGATCGACAATGGGCATTACTCCCATTAAAGCCACCCCCACTCTGGAGCGGAAATTGTACCGCATGCAGCGCCTTGCCGCTCATTGTGGGCTAGTCCTTAAAACCTAAATACACAACTGGCCTGAACCCTCCTAGCATAAGTATAGCTTTAAGGAGGACCTGTCTCTCAGTAAAGTTAATAGACTGATAATGATGAAATCATCTACGCGTTTCTTTGTTTGAATCTACTCGTACATCTATCATTATTACAATTGAGCGTGTATCTTAAGTAGTATGTACGAATACCTAACATGACATATTAGGAGACCATGTAACAGCTTTACAATTCCACTTTCTTCATATTCAAATACCACAGAGGATAGTCAGGATACATGCACCAAAAGAGGCCGTGTGAAATAATTTATATTTCATATTTGTGAAAGAAACCAGACAGACAACATGGCGAAATTATAAGGGTATAGTAGTGTAACTGAAGAACTAAAAGAAGAGAACATGCAAAGAATTACTGACATATTGTTATTCAATAATCACCTATTACAGACACATAATTTGTGATCCTTGAAACATAAAAAAGTACAAAAAAATAAAAGAGGTAGGTAGCCTACATACGTTGTACTTAAAACGAATTGCATTTCTGGAGGGGAATACTTGTGGTGGGGTAATATTTAATTATCCCTCGGCGGAAACGTAAGGCGGGGTCGGGTTGACCCCACCCGCGAACAAAATGGCCGCCGACGTTACAATTACATTCCTTTATCAACCCGCGGAAGTCGGCACTTACAAATTTAAATCCAAATAAACGAAATAGCAGCTATTCCACTAGTACACAGATGTAAAATAATGTGTAACGATAAGATTCGTACACTAAGTGTATTAGGTCTTTAACATTTTAACATCCTCATAACATTCAATATAACAAGTACATATGTCCGCTCACAACTTGAGCACCGCTGCACAGAATTAAATGCAGTTTCCATTGTTAATTTGTGTGTCTCTCAAGGAATATTTCAGTGTCTTGAACATCTAGTTGTGACCAAAGTCTCACTTTCTTATCAATTACGATTGTAGTTGATCAAATCGACAACGGGTGAAAAATTGATTTCATACTGAGCGAGTGCTATTACCTACAAAAATAATTGGAATCTACTGCAAATGATAAATAACTAGGTATACCATATACTGCACAAAGATAAGAAAAACAACTTGTATTTATAAAGCGGAATTCTTTATAAAAATTCAGATCAGACAAGCACACATGAAGCAAATAAAGTAACCAGCTCAATTGGATTAATAAGCGAGAGATAAAATGTATTTAAAATATTCCCCCGATGGCTGTATGACGTGCTCTTATTATAACTTCAAGCTGGCTGCTCTATCTGGCGCTCTCCAGGCGGTAATACTATACTAAACCTAAGGTCTCGGCTGTAGTAATAAGCGATAGCGACAAAAAGTACTTTATAGAACCAAGAGTCTACAGCTATGAAATTTTAATATCGTTCAGCAATATCGGGAAGTACGAGAAGTTATGCAATTAAGTTACAACTCTAATATTAGCTTTATATTTTATTAGCAATGCCTATTAGGAAAATAATAAACAAAAACACCTTGTTCAAATAAACTTTTAAGCCCTATACAACTGAAAGAGCCGTGGTAGCCTAATTGGTTATGCACTCGTCTCACGTTGGTTCAAACCGCGTCCGTACCAATGAGTTTTTCTAAACTTAAGTACGGTTTATTTATAATACTACAGGTTTTTCAGTGAATTTTTTTTTCTATAATGACACCTGCATATGCCAAAGAAGAAATTCTAAGGCGTATGTAAAGTCCACCAAATCGGCTTTTGGCACCGTTGGTGGACATGGGTTTGTCACAAAGGATCCTGAAGAGTTGAAGCATCGCCAGGTCTTCGTGGTCACTAATAATATCAGATAAACCATGTACTAAAACGAATAAAATGAATTTACTTTCTTACTAAATAGGTACCTTTATCGCTGAAATTGATTTAATGATGAATTCTTTTCAAAAAGCTTGTCGCGTGAATTGTAAAGTAAATACAAACTACGGCAAATACATACTAACCGATCAGTGTCAAATTAAAATTTGTGAAAAGGGACAATGGTTGTGTGGTCGAAGTTATCTGCTCGTATTGGGAATCAAGCCCATTTAATGATCAACCGTCCTGAAGTGACTATCTGGCATGGCTATTAATATAGACTGCAAATATTAAAAAAATGTTTATGTAACTAATAATTATGGCGTTTGTCTAAGAATAAGAATACTGGTCCAAAAGCACAGATTACTTAATAGTTACTACGCAACAGATAAATAACTCCCTAGTAAAACGAAAATACCTACGCTTTTAATTACGTACTTCTTCGCACTGTCAGACAATGCACGCTAAATTGTTTCTAAGGCACTTGAGTTAGCGTTGTTATTACTCCATACGGGAGTACGGGACGAGAACTACGCCGGGGCGGCCCTAAAGTGTAGGCAATTATCGCGGTAGGTTCGAGTGACGGAGCCCTGGCAAAAGAAAGTTAATGTCTTCATACATCAAACACATTGCCATAATATTTACCTACAAAATAAAACAATCTAAGAAAGACGTTTTCTTGAGCCCGCTTATGTCTGACTCGTGAAACGCTATCTTAAACGCTGATCCTTTAAGCAAGAAACCGTGAATAATTGCGAAACGCCACAAAAGTGCCACTGACATGGTCTACTGTATTAATGGTATTCCCATCACAGAAAAAAAACACCCGCAATAATTAACTAGACACATAAATGCAACAGCTTAATCACGTGTCATGAGTCTTTTTGAGTAACTAACTAGTAGTTGCCCGTGGCAAGCTCGCGAGGATTTGGAATTCCGGCGTAAAATATTTTTTAGAGAAGTCAAAACCTGCCCAATTTTACTTTACTATATTAAAGTGGACTTAGGTTCATACAGAAATATTGGTGGGTGTTTTCTGGATCAACAGGAAATCTAACACATTGGACGTACAGAATATAATACCTAAAACTATACCTAAAAATATAATCTCTTCGCAGAAGAGGATCTGAAGGACCTTTCGAAAGTAACGTCCACGTTATACTTTGAAAAAGTATCCTAATTATTATTCCAGGATATAAGCTGCCACTTTACTAAGTTTCATAATAATTCAGCCGTTATGGGTATGATTGAGCAACCAACTCATAAATAAAGATTAAACATCCACACCTTCGCATTTATAATATAAGTTTTATGTAATTTCCTCAGAAATTAATGATTCTGGTATTTTTGACAAATAGAGATTCCTTTATTTGTGCGTAATATACACTTCTAGTGCACACAGTTTATAAAGAATATATGTTGACGTTAAAGACTTAAAAGAGTGAGAAATATATTCGACGAAGTGTCATTTTATTGCGAGAACATGTAGATTAAACTTCACCATTTATATGATAATTCAGTTATTGAATGTTAAACGTTTAATTCACAGTCGCTCGTAGTAAAACGATAGTTGATAAAAATTGTAAACGTTACCGCGCGCGTTGATGTCTTTTGTACGGCTGGCAACTGCTCCGGACGGCCGTCCACGTTCTTTAAGCAGATTCTACGAAACTTGTAATATTAATGTCAGTGTAAGAGGTGTCAGAAACTAAATCTGTTTTAAGTTAAGAGTTCTAAAACTTGAGAAAAATATTGATTGATTCCGATTTGGAGAGTTATTATTGTAGAGAAAATTATTTAATTATGGCAAAGAAAATAAAATTTAAACACTGGTATTAATTTTTAAATAGTTACTATTTAGCAAAACAAGTGTTATCGTCGTTTTCTGTTGTAATTTATATTATAAATACAAGTACAAAAAATATTCAAAAGTGGTATAAGAAAATTTAACAATTTTTACAAAGCTTTACAAATTATTCCGAGTACAACTTTAGTTTCTAGTACAGTTTCTAGAAAAACTATTTTAGTTGGTATTATTTTTCAAGCTCTGAGAATGCAGTTTCAAATAAAAGTCCAATTCAATCGTCCTGCATGCCGACCTTCCTCATACGACAACGGTCATTCGCCAGTGGGTAACAGCAATTATTTATTACCCAAAATCCAAATCAACAGCTCAGTTAAAGATTGCGAATTTCGTATCAATCTTAATTAAATGCAGTGCAAAAGACGGAGAGCGAATAAATTGGTGTATTAAAGGGCGCATGAGATATTTAATTATGGGCGATTGCAATCGATGTGGATGCGGTCGCGTGACATGGACAAAAGGGCCAATCTTAAAAGAAGCTGACTGCCAGGTACAATCGCGCTCAAAAGTAAAAAAAAAAACGTTATTAATTTTGTTTATCATAGGTACTAGTGTACATCACCAGTACCCATGATAAACAAAATTAAACAAAGATTAAAAATGGATAATGATAAATAATAAGGACATATAACAGCACGATCGTGAGAGGCCAACCTCTCCTGCATGGCACACTCTACTAACAGAAGAGGTTGAATTATAAACATACGAGGGCCTGATGAAGGCCAGTTTAACAAAACTGTGGCTTAAACACAGCAAGGACAAAGAAGCTTCGTGTTTGGACTCAAATGTTAAGATTCGGGTAGAGCCATACACTTTCAACCTCAAGTGTGGAAGCTGCAGCATTAACCTTGACGTTTAAGTCCGAACTCGAAGCTCTTAGGTATTACCATTATAAATACGATAAAAGCGATAAGGCCACCACTTGTACATTTACTGTATATTTCTTAAATGTTTTTTCTGTGATTGGTGTGCAAATGTATATTCATTCACTCATTTAATCCAGTAATTATTTCACCTTATCTTCAACGGATCTACAAGATGATGTGTGTGAAAATGACACTACGGAGCCCTTAACATGTATTTTATTTTATGCTATTCAATTGGCAGTCCAATGTCTCATTCATTAGTCATAACATTACTAAGATAAATTGTGATAAAAAAAAATCCTACACAAATGGTATAAATGGTATAAAATAGTATCTTATTACCATTTGATACGAACGGTTCAAACAGGCTTTGGAACTCAACAGAACAACAGCATTAGCTAGTGAATGTCATAACCGATGATGGGCTGCAACGCAATCATTGCAATGTCTAGCAGTACGATAGCTCAACACGACTGTCATGGTTGGCAATTTCTTACGCATAGGATAAGATCTGTCTAACAGTGGAAGCTGATGATTATGATGTTCATAGATGCTTTGTTGTTGTAGTATATCCTTTCGCCACTCCCACCGACGCAGGATCGGCCAACATCGGTCAGAAACTGCGGTATGTCAATGGAATAAGAGTATTACAGACGCGTATGATTAATCTGATCATATCATTACGCAGAGCGTAAGTATAAAACAAGAATGACACATTCATACGTACTTTCACTAGTTTAACATCTATTCATAAGTGTAATTAAAATACCACTGTCAGTTGAATTGTTTCTGTAACCGACGGTACAGTCGCATACAACACACATGCGCGAACGCAGCTCGCGTCGATCACCTCCTGCGGCACGATTAAATGCTCGAGCGGGCCGAGTAATGAAGCGAGATAACTCAGCGGAGTCACACGCACCCGCGCCACAGCCACTCACTCATGACCAGCAGTTTGTCATTATCTCCTTTATGGCCACGTAGCTGAGTTAATTCCGAGCAGCTCTTATAATTCACTAACAGTGTAAAAGGGGATTTTGAGAAAATAGTACAAAGGTGCGAAACTAGTTTTCTGGAATTATAAGAAATTCTAATTCTTCAATTGGTGAGGAAACTGCAGTATTTTTTCATTGAATTAAAAAATTGTATTGATTAAAAAACCTTTATATTATTATCAGCCCTTATTAAAACAGACTGGCTCTGCTTTACTATTATTGCAGATAGATTTCAGATGGACGGAGGACGAGATATCGTAGCGCGTAGGCTATGTCCAACAGTGGACGTAAACAGACGTGAAGGTGCTTCTAATTGTTCTAGTATGTTTATGACATCGAAACAATCTGCTATTTCATCCTATCAGATTGGATAAGAATCGTCAATTATGATCATTCTATGAAAATAAACAAAATAAAATGGCTCTTCGCATTAGCGAAATCTGTTTGCCTTGTCTATTAAGAATTATAAGCTGTTTTGAAAGTTTCATTTTACAATATCCAATCATTTTTCCCCAAGCAGTGTAATTGTCAGAGTAAAAAAAAGCGAATCATTGCTACGAAAAAATAAATTTCAAATTTTGGCAACAATTTTCAAGTATACAATTATATGAGCTATTCGTACGCGTAGAACATTACTAGATTCATCAAATAAAAAATGACTAAGAACGTATTAAAAATATACTTGATCCATTGAACCTAAGTTGTTCGATACTTATTACGAGTATAAAGTTTGTGATACATAGCATATTAAAATTATAAGTTCAACATGTATTTGCTTCCTAGTAACCATCCATAAAATAAAACCAGGTCTCGTAATTTTAAAGTCCATAAATATCAACTGCGTCCCAAAGAAGGAGCTGATGTTACAATGTATGCCTTGAGTTACACAATAATGTCATTGTGGAAAATGATGCTATTGTAACAGTGTAATGTCTGACTGCTTCTCGCAAGACTCGCAACTAAGTGACTCTTAGGTCGTGTTCTAATTCAATTCAGTATTGACTTTAGCGTACGCCCGACGTCTATTATGGTCCTGGATCCCTGGGCGTAGGAAGGCAAATGCTCATACACTATTGTCTCGGAGCACATTCGAGTAACTCGAGTAGAGCAGATTTGCATGCATAGCAAACCAAAGCTGTTGTTACATTCCTTAAGCTGCCACTTCTCTGAGTAAATCACAAGCGCTTCATTAAAGAGCTTAGCTTTCAAATGCCTTTACAATGAAGTTTATAGTTATGATGGCAAAAATTCGACTAACTTTTATGCTTATTTAGTTTCGAGTGAAATGTTTTTTTATACATTTTTAAAAGATAAAAAGCCTTTTAGTTTATTTTTGCTACCCTAAGCTAAAAGGTAGAAATGCAGATAAAAGAATTAACTAAAAGACCGAATAAGTAACTCTTTAAGAATAGCCCAAGCTAATGGCCATCGTGTTTCAGCTGCGAATTAAAATTTTGTTACAGCGTTAATTAGAATAATACATCAATAACCCTTACATCATAAACAAGTATAAAATAATGAACAGTTACCAAAATCAAATAAACACTCTGATCTGACCGTAACATTAATCACCTTCAAAAGATATGCTTAATTGACATTCCGAATTGCAATCATCTAATTGTTGATTTAAATGCGAGAGTAACAAATTTAAAAATACAATTTAAGATTAAGTACGTGGCCCTCCTACGTTTTAAGTAGAAACAATAAATTCATCGACACTAATTGGTGGTTTTCTCCCATTTATCAGCTCATTACATCACAGTAGCGCGAATAAAATAAAATATGTGTGCGGAGCGGCCGGTGCGCCCGCGCCGGTCGCCGTGGGCAGATCATTCGCATGCGATAAGCGTCGGTCAGGCACATCGTAAATTCAAAGAGCAAGCCCTGCCAAACTACAGACCTGATTGCGCTCTTTAATCAGGCCTATGCGCCACAAGCGCCCTCCACGCAGCGAATTAGTCGCGTACACCACCCCTTAATATTCCACGATTCATGTCAGACTGCCAGACACTTTCATGTCATTATTTTTGTAATACTAGCTTCGCAAGAAGAATAGGAATCTCCGACAATATAGACCGCCTCGTTGGCCTAGTAACATGTTCGTTAAAGCGTCAGAGGTCGTGGGTTCGATTCCTACCAGGGTCAGACAACTTTGTACAATTGTACCTTTTTAGTTATATCCTGGTCTAACTCTTCATACAGGAGACAATCCTAGTTTGGGAATAGACAAGTGTATGTACTTGTATATATGACTTTAATATATATATTTATCGTCGCAGGTCCATCCAAGCCCTGATTTATGGGCGATATCGTTAAGACCTCATTAAAGCTGCCGTGTAATTAAACGACCCCACAAAGTCATCACAGGGCTCATGTTAGCCACGTAGTGCATATGGACTGATTAATACTAACACAATGTCATGGAAACTAGGCGGACATGAATACATATACAGTTTGTATCAAACTGCAGTAGCACAGTGTGCCCCACATCCGAGTGTTTCGCAACGCATTCAGCAGTAGGACTACAAATCCGAATTTATCCGAGCGGCTGCACTTTGAAGACGGCTGCAGCGAGCGTTGCATGCAGATGAGAGAGCAACGTTTAATCGTTTAATGGAGACCACATTAATGTATCAGATTGAATGTTTATTTTTTCTGTACCGACGAATAAAATTATATTCGTAAACCGTACATAATCAGTTCCAAGTAACTTCTACGTGGTAAAATTTATGTACAGAATCTGCAAAAGTTTATTCATTCATTTATTCAGCTCGGATATCATGGAATCATATCGAATGTATCAACATAAATCTACAAGGAAATACATGCAGAAACATAGGAAAACAGTTATCGCAATAGTAAACATTATATTCTAGTGCTTGTGTTTCGTTCACAAATGAACTTTAAAATGGTAGACCTTTCGAAAATTAATCGATATTAAAGCCGCGATATCGATAGCATTTACAAGGCGCGCACGAGTGCCGGCAGAAGCATTCGCCAAACATCAAGCCCAACAATCCTATAACATTTACTCCATGAGAAAATAAAAGGTCTCAAATTTACATAGCACGAATGGACCCGTCCGCGACTTTCGGTAAGAAAGGAACAAAATTCACGACGTCTCTTTTTAACATATTATTGTTGTTAGGAACTCGAGAAAAGAGAGAAGAGGAGCGAACACCAACGAGCAAATGTCGTGCGGGACCAAATACAATTTCGTCTTCAAATACAGCTTTATGCGCGTGAGTTACAATGCTCGTGCATGTGCAGATCGTTACTTTGGCGCAGTTGAGAAAATAAACTGCAATACTAACAAAGTCATTTATTCCATATAAATCTTTCATTAGATATTCAGTCACTCAAATTGCCAAATTATAATATTCAATCATAAAATCGGAGTTATTGCAAAGTAATTTTGTAAAGTGTTTAAATAAAATTTCGTCACAGTTGTATAAATTTAAATCACAAGTCAAATTTCGTCTAATATAGCGTGAAACTAGTCGCTTATTGCAAGTAACTGTGCCATATAGCGAGATCAACGGAATGGAGACGTAAATCGGCAACGAAACCTATAAGGCAGTGTCGCAACTTCAATACAGAATCTGGAGCAAACGTAATGTATATGTAAATTTTGTAGTGCTCAAGGCTCGGTCCAAGCATTGGCACTAGACTAGACATAGATCGTATCGCAAGATAACTTCACTGTAGGTATATAACACAGTTAGATCACGCTCACCGGACTAAATGTTGAGGACACTCCAGTTCCGTTACAACATTTTATCTAGTAATACTTAGATAGATTTAGATAAAAGCATCTAGCGACGTAATCTTGTCCTGTGTTAAAGTAACAACAACCTACCTACGATTAGCTCTGAGTTTCGTATCACTTTCAATTTCAATACACGTTACATCATCCAAAGTAAGTCAAGAACGTCGATACACATAGATCTATTATGGCCGTGCACACGAACGCTCACAGGGTATAGGTACTGGGTACGACAAAGCGGACAATGTTATCGTACTGTCAATCTGTCTATCACGTAATTATTGGCGTGGTTGTGCAAATGCAGGCGATATTTTAGCGACCATTAAACGGTCCTCGTAGCACACAGTCATAGCAATTAGTACTTAGAACCGTGAGCGACAGCGTGCCTAACCCGATTATCTCCAGTTCTATCGCGATATCGCCGCCATACTGCCACCGCACTAAACAATACTTCGGGAACAGATTCTTATGCTATGACGGACACCCAGAACAAACCCGATCAGCAAACCGCACGACCACCACCTTTTCAATGATTGTAAGCGGTTGCGAAAGCTCGTTCGCAGTGTTCCAGCAACTGGTCTTAAACGCATTTCTAAAATCATAACTCTTGTAAAACATGACAGATTAACAGCGCAACATAAACAAAATGGAGTGACAAAGATTGATGGAGGGCCACCGGTTATCAAACGAAATTGTATCGAAGTAAACAAGCCCTCGAAACCTGCACATAAGCGGAAAGGTTAGCGGACTACCGGCAATATTTTATGGCACCCTCGCGCACGAAAATTGCATTAACATTTTTTGACAGTCACTAGTCGAAGCGATGACGAGGACGTTTAGTATACGCGCTGACAGTGAAAAATTACGACGCCCAGGTCGACGGAGTCGGCGGTGCGATCGCTCGATAGTTCCTAATGTATCGCTGTCTATCGCATGTTATGACGTGCGGAATCACTTCTGACTATCAGAGAGCGGGCGCAGCCTACTGCTGGCGCAACGCTTAGTCACCACCAGTAATAGAAGCGTCACCCTGACATCAGTTTTGCAATCCAAATTGCTTCTTATGCATGAAATATCCGCATTACATAAAACATTTTGATGTCCAACACAATAGGCCAGCATTAGACATTAAATATACATTCAAGTCTTTACAACATTTACTGTCGCTTGATAGGTTAAAAAACCATACAATTATGTTTAAAATGTTGTCATTTCTATATTGGTCGGCAACATTCTTGAAGTTAAATGACTGGAAAATCTGGTTCGTTCACTGGGATAGTTTACGTAAAAGCAGTGAATAGACACATAAAACACTTCGTTTGTGAGCATAGCCGGACAAACCGCCCTACATGCAAATCAAGTCACGGTCCGACCTAAATTACAACAGCTACTTCCAACTCTGACTGACTCAGTGGAACCAAGTAATGGGCCAAATTACGTTCATCACATCAGACAGCGATACCGCTGTAATGATGTTTGAATCCATGCGAAAACCAAAATTTCGGAAAAAAAAACTACACTATTAAAAACAGATTTGGCGGTGACGAATTCGTATAATATCGACATAAGTGCTGTTTAAGTTAGCATAACTGCGGATGTGATTACACTAAATTGTCCCCTGGGAGTATGATACACCACTGTGTAATCAAATCTCAGATGTAATTTTGAACATAATCCAGTCATCATTCATTTCCCTTGTCATGAATCACCTAATATGGTTAACGACACAAAATAAACAAATAGCTAAGTTTACAGGTACAAAAGATTTTAATAAGTTAATCCGCCTAATCTGGTGTAAGATGCACCAGAAAAGGAAAGAAAAACGACCAGTAATCTATTAAGAATCATCGCCAAACAAATTTTTAAATCTACTCTAATTTTTGTAAGATTCCCCAATTATTCGTCACCCCGTTCCAAAGTCCTCGTTACCACGTTTAGTTACAGACAACGACGGTACATTCCTTGTGGCGGACTGGCCCGCGGCGGTACGACAACGCGATGACTGAGGCTCTCACGCAAATGCCAGCGTTATGAAGCCGCCACGGGGTGCGCTCTAACAATTTACATAGGACTCAGACCATAACTCTATGTAACATTTACTTATTCATTATGTTACTTAGAAAGACTCTTAAAAAACATTCATCATACACTACTACAAAAGGCAACCGATAATTACTTCAGACTTGCATGCAAAATTATGTGTAGGTACTCTAAGCTATAATGATTTTGACATAAGACCAAAAATAGGGTGGGCTGTACTAGGAACATCTGTAGTGTTTTTTGATAAACGTTAGTGTGACGTTTCCCACTTTCCCCCCCTCCCCTCTCCTAAGGATGCAGGTTCGAAGTGGAAGAGGTAGGTAGGGATCTACCTTTTCCACTTCGTACCTCCATCCTTCCACCCCCACCCTCTCTCCCCTACCCACCACCACCCCCTACACACTCACCCCTCTCTCTCCATATGTAGTTCGACGGCAGTATTCAGTTATCGCTTAGTGCAGTAATGTAGAGGTCTTAATCATTTTAGTCAATCTCGGCATATTGGTCCGAAGTTACAGAGGTTCACGTCAAAAGTTGTAGTAACTAGTAAAAGACATACTACAATACGTACTAAAGATACGTACTAATAGACTTCATTTACCGGTAAGTAAAAAAACTCATAGGGGAGTAATCGTCGAAGACTACAAAAGAAGCGTAGCGGGAGACGGGGAAGTCCTACCTCAGCCAGTGGTGTACGTGTATTGTTAAATTGCCGGCATTACGTTCGCCGAGAGCGCTCTATGTGTCACCGCGCGCTCCAGTTCGCGGGCACGCCACCGCAGCCGTGGGAAGTCGTTATACCAAAAGTAAGGCCCTGCGCATACTCGAATACTTCTAGCATGGACGATCGCGACTTAGTCGTTTTTGTGACTAGCTAGATAGATACAGGGACTAAACGCTTAAGTATTAAGTAGTAATTATACCACAATCGAACAATGTTCTAGTTAGTTTTTGTTTATTTCTTACCAACGTAAAGTTCCTGGACTCACCGTACACTTTTAGCATCGGCAATAAAGGAACTTATAGAATCGCCGATCACGATGTTTTAGCGATTCTCCGCTTTCAACCACGCCACGGTAGCCATGCAGCGAAGAAAACTTTGAAGACTGACTCAATTAGCAGCGTAATTATTCGGCAGAGATTCAAAATGTGCGTTGGCATTGTTCAGCGTTTAGTCGCTACAACTTTTTTATCATCGTCACCATCAGTCTGCACGTCCCAAACTACGCCTTCCCAGTCGCGGTCTCCACTCGAGAACTCGGTTACCCAAACGGTAATCGGTTATCTGACCGACGTGACCAGCCCACTGCCATTTCAACTTAGTAACTTTCTGAGCTAAATATGTCGAAGACTTTAGTTCTCTGGCGGATCACAACTTCATCAGCTTTTAATTGTCTACTATTAGACATAAGGCTCTCTATATTTTCCCCATTGGGTCCGGACCCATAACACTTAGGTCCTGCGGTCTTTTTATGTCGTCCGTCAATGAAGTATATATAATATCTTTGTTGGCGTTGTTAAGCGTTCAGAAGCTCAACTAGTAGATAAACTAACGAGTGTGCGCAGTGCCTAAAAGCTGGCTATGACATCGAATTTGAATCAAGTTCGTGTCCAAACAATAAGACGTGGCGCAATGTTATGTAAGAACTGTATCTTTGTTGCATAATTCGTCAATTTATAACGCCTGTCGGTGATGCGAAAGAAATCCTTAATCAATTTGATTGACTTAGTATAGATAATGATCAGCTCTAAATACCTCAGACTTACTAAATGGCGGCGCGGCAATTCTAAATATTTAGCATTTAAATGAAGAATAGTGTATTTTCAATGGGCGCTGCGGTTGACAGTCGATAGGTTGGCGTGCTGAAATCAATTTGCAGTAGATCGCGATAGCGTGCGATAGACAATCTTTAACGAGCTACTGGGTCTGATTCCCAAGAGCACACACTTAAATTTTCTAAAATTAAAAGTGGCTGTTAAAATTTTTGGCATTCTGAAGGGCGCACTTAACTAAATTTAAAACCTATTTAAATTTAATTTGTCGGTAAAAAAGTCGTTGCTACACTAAAAAATTAACGAATTGAACGAATAAATTTCACACTAAATTTTCAACGATTCCTACGCTGTTTTGATTGAAACACATTCAAGACATCATAAATAACATTTTGAAAGATATCAGCGTTATACTAGTTAAATATTTTGTATTAATTTTATAAATTCGGATATATGGCACTTACTCGTTATGTGTCAATTATCTAGCAACACTGGCGCATGCGCGGTGAACTATCCCGCCCACCCAACCATTATGACATTTTGGACATTATCGAAACTAATGGAATCGCAGATAAAGTTTGTTTTAGTTGTTGTTTTTGTTATTTCGCACTAACGCTTACCTTTACGCGGCGGACAACAGCGTCACCGGTACCAGGCTTGTACTGCGAAGAGCAACAGTTCTGCCCAGCGTGGCCATTATGAACAAAACTCAAAACATACCGCGGGCCCAGTTCCCGGCAGCCTTATTATTTCTGGCTACGGTAGCGGTCTAAAGCGGCTGGATGTAGAGGACGGAGTATCGGGTGTGGTGGGGTTCATCGGGGAAGGCCTATGTTCAGCAATGGACATGAAAAAGTTTATATTATTATGATGAAAGACAAAGACAGCTACGATCCTAAACCACTATAAACATAACACTTTTTTAAATATTTGTCGCAAATATTTATTCCAAATTAGGTAACGAAAAGAACCGCAAGCGACAACTGGTATAAAATTACACGTCAATTGGTTGTATTGGTATAGTACAGTCAATTTAATAGAGACTTGAAATAAATCAAGAATAATTCTCATAAATACATAAATTTAGGCGATAAATCGACGTTGCAAAACGCAGTTTCCAATAACTTTCATTTCTTGCGTGATTTGTAAATCTATTCGTTGGTTTGCGCTTTAATAGGTATTGAAATGATCTGGAACTGTTTAATAGGCACTATTATGAATAAGGAATTAATTAATACCAACAGACAAAACAGATATTAGTATTTTGCTGCGAGTAAATTTGTGTCACAAGAAAATATATTACGTTTCATGACTATTTTGTTTGTCTTAAATAGAAAAGATTAGGCGAAGTGTCGATTTGTTGAATCTTTTTCCCAAAATCGTAATTTCATTGTATTTTACTTTCGATTCGCATTTACCCGGCTATACAATAGGAAGTCTGTGACATAGATTTAAGAGGAACTATTCATAAAGTACTGAATTCCGTAATATGTGTTGTTATTCAAATAACGCGGAACTTTATTATTGACATGTCTGACTTGACTGGTTTTCGATATTTACCAGATATCGCTATATTTATGTCATTTACATTCATTGATATCCTTCTTTACTAAAGCAATTCTGTTAAAAAGATGCTCATTCACGATGATCGTTCAAGATTAAATTGTACCGAGAAAACTCTCGAAAAGCGATGATTCTTTTCACGCGTAATCTGTTTACGGCTGAAATACAAAATTATCTCCGGAACATATGAAGTTTGCCAGCGGGCAATCAATCATATCGAATGAAGGGGGAAAGCCGCAACCGCGAAAACCGGTGGAAGGGACTCTCATGGAAGCTACGAATAATACAGCACGAATCAATCATAGATTTCGCGACGATCCATCATGAATTTTCAATGAAAAAAATTCTTACTATAATAATTCCTATACGTTGGCGCCGAGGGACTCTTATGTGCACTTAAGATGATCGAGTTGTTTTGATTGAATCATCTATGTCGTATCCATATTATGATGAAATTTTTCTATAAAGACTGATGAAAGTCTCCAATAATATTGACCCAAATCAAAATAAACAGTCAATATTAAATAATAAGTCTCATTTAATCTAATATAGATATAATACTTCATCGTATATAGGTATTTGCAGTACGTTTTGTTTACTGACGAAAATCTGTTATTGTTAGGCTTTTTCGACCCATCCTAGGATTTTAACCTTGTAATATAACAAAAGTTTCCGGATGCCGGATTTACCTGATAAGTTAACCGGGTTACTTAAACACTGGTATGGTAACCAGAGGGGTTACTCAGTAAGTATTTCGGATAATATACGCCGACGGTAATAGCCATTACGTACTCTGACATATTCTGATAAGCATGAACGCTTATTGGAGGAATATGTCACATGACGAGTTACAAACTACAAAGTAGCTTTTTTCGTCGACAGATATTAGTCGACATGTACTTGCGGAATAGGCCCCCTGGTCAATGTTAAGAAATGAGCGGATGAATTTTCAGGTTGGAGTGCGGTGTGAGGCAGGCCAGATCCCATTTCTTCCAAGTTCTGATAAAAGTTACACGGCACACGCCTAGTGTGTATTGTAAGTGTAAATTGATGCAGTATCTAAATGAACAGTAGAAATAGTAAAGGTTCTAACAATTGATTCCACGCATTAAAGAGAGAATTTAAAAGTAATTGTCTTCTAATGGCCGCAATAAGCGATCTCGCATGAGATTGAAAGTCGGTGCTGGCGTGTTTCGACCAATCGCTCGCAATAATCGCTTCCGCGAAGAGCGGCAGCACTGGTCTGGACCAGTCAAAGGCACGACAAGTGCACAAACGGCAGCGGGATAGGCACGTTGCACTATGAAGAGGCTCAAGGGAGATATTCCACTAGAACGGAGCGAAACATATTTCGTTGCTACGACTAGAGTGTGTCCTATTAAAGACTGATTAAAGATTGATTACAATAACACTTTTCACAACAAATTACCGATTAGATTTAAATTAAACTATTTATATGCAGTAACCATAGGACAAAAATAATTCCAGCGAACCCGCAGACAGAGGTTAGTTACATACATGAATAGCCTATCACATATATGGCGAAAGGACTTGTTACGCATGAAATCCTAAAACACACACACATGCACAGAATTATTGAATGAGGCACCCAACTGATTTAGAAATTGTCAAGAATATGCAATGTTTTCACAAAACACGGCTTAATAGGCGGTCTGGAAGAAATCGCTTAAGGCGACAAGACTAAATTGTAATATTTTAACTTTTAAAGCTTTAACTGTATTTGTGCAATAATGTGTATTGTAATATGGCCAGCACGCACACAACAGTAGGTATATATAGCACCCTATAGCTACATATTTTGCTGTATATTTGCAACTGAATAAATATGACAATACGTCACGTGCGTGATGAACACACGTGTCACAAGATTACCAAATAAATTCGAGCGAAGGCTTAAAAGCTTTGAAGATTTACTTATTTAGACGGGCTACACAAAGTGGATAAAGTAACAAGTTTCCGGTTTATTTGCACGTTTCGCTACTAGTGGAACATCAGCCTTAAGTAGGCGAAGCATCCGCGAGCTGTGTCGATAGGTAAGAGGTCGGGATTCGCTGAATCTACGATTCACTTATGCAGTAGGTGAACTTGAGCAGTGAAAGAAAACTTGTGATTTTTATACGATTAATTTGTATTCTACTAGCTAGTGGTGCCTACATGTCAAACAATGTTACAATACAAAACTCTAAATAATGGAAGGATATAATAATTAGCACCTTTCATAACTACTAACTGAGTAGTCATTAGTAGTTGCAAATAGGTATCCAGTGTCGGTTTCCTAGTTATACAGATATATTGTTCAGAGACATCATGCGGAGTTTGCTTTTTAAATTTAATTCCGCGGGATAGTATAGCATGGGAGTACAGAGGAATTTGGGACTATAGAGGAAAGTATTTTTATTATTGTTATTACTCGTTAGTTAGTATTAGGCATCAGAAGCAATCTAATTAACAAAAACACTTTCAAAATTAAATATAAGAAATATCTAGTAAAATCATTAACGTAACCTCAATCTTTTTGTCCTAATATTAAAATTAAAAACTTTGTAATTTTCTTTGCTATTCACCATTGCGTAGTGATATTTAGTTGCCCGCGACTTCGTCCATGGACAATTTAACATCACAAATTAATGATTATGTATTTCTCGTAGGAATGGCATGTTTTTTCGGGATAAAAACTATCCTGTCCTATTCCAGGACCTAACCTATATGTGTGCCAAGTTTCATCCCGATCCGTCCAGTGGTTAAAGCGTGATTGAGTAACAAACATCTAAACATACAAATATCCAAACCTCCAAATATCCAAACTTACGCCTTTATAATATTAGTAGGAAGTAGGATTCTCTGTCATAGATGTGTATAAAGTAAGAGAGTAATTTCTGCCAACAAACGGTATTATACAGTTTGGCGGAGTTATTGTATATAATTTTTTGGAGAGATGAATAAATGATTTTATTATTATTATTTTTTTGTTCACTACAATTTTTTTCTATTTTTTGTTTTTCTTATTTTCTTATACCATTAAATGCATTTTAATAAATTACTTTTAGGTAAAGACATTCAGCGAAAAAGGTTACACTACTCAAGTAAAATAAATATCTTATATCCAAAAGTCCATTGGCGGCAATAGCCTTTCCCGATACAGATCAGGAGCGCGCCGAGTCGCAGTGGAAACCAGGGACTTATTGTACACGGGACATTTGTACGAATGTCCCCCGGACATCACAAAAGCATTCAATAACAGATGCGGCGACCACTTGCCCCACAATTTCGTGAAGCACCACCAATCTCAAGTCTTTTCACAGACATCCCCTCAAGTATTTGTCCGCAAATAGTTACACATCAAAAAATACCTTCGTCTGTGCCATACATGACAAGAATTTTCTCGCAATCGATAACGAAGTTAACTCAGTCGCATCTAATCGAATTAAAGTCGGTTAGCTAATTTATCCGCCATTTAGTCGGTGGCAAACTTGAGATCCATATCGTGTGCAATGCAGTTTTAGTTGGCGAGAGGTGTGCATCGAATGCATGGCGGGCGGGCCACGAGTAGAGACAAACAGAAGACACATTCACAAGCAGTAACCCAACTAATTCACCGCTCGTAATCCTAGCCCTAGTATCAACCGGACTTCTAGTTTCTATCGTTGTATCTGTATTTTCTTTGGGTACATAAATAAAATGAATTTATTGGTTTATGACAAAATACAACAGATACATTACGGTTTTCTGATTAAAAGACAGCCATGTACTTAGCCATTACGAGCACACAAGTTATTATATCCTAGTTTGCTATGTGACAATGCACTTGCGGTATTTGATTTGTAACACATTACAATTATAATATCCTATTTAATCCCTTGACCATCGCATCTTACGTTCCTCTGATAACCTGCGACTATGTTCCTCCCCATTTAACTAATTTCTTTGATCACTCTTTCTGTATACAAGCTATCCGTCTATGGAATTCCTTGCCTGTGTCAATCAGACAGGCGAAGTCCCTTGACATGTTCAAGAAACAAGTCAAGGAGCGCCTTTTGAATGTCTAATCACATTAGCCTTTGCTCTGTACTTTGGCTGCTTATGTTTTAATTATTTCGTAATTATTGTAGCATATCCTTATTTGTTGTGTTTGCAAAGTGTGTGTGGGTATGAATCTATGTATTGTACGTGTATGTAGTATTGTGTAGCGTATGTGTATAACCATAAAACTAAATATTTATTACGTATTTGCTATAGTCATTTAACTATTTATCATTTATGTTCCCAAATTAGCGAAACCTACCTCTATCGATTGTATAATATTTTCTACCCCAAGGTTATCTGGAAGAAACTGAAGCTATAAGACCGCCTAAATTGTAATATTTGTTACTTTTAAAACTTGTAACTGTATTTTTTTGTACAATAAAGTGTATTGTATTGTACAATGTCCTTATTATAAAATTGTCGCTCGCCATTAGGTGGGCTATCAGATCGTTGATTTATTCCATATCGTTTCAAAAAATCTGTCGTTATCTTTTCAAATTATACGTCGCGTGCTATGCATTTTCATTTGCTTTTCACGTTTTCGTGTACATCTGCTACTCAAACAAATTATTCCTTTTATGATGGTAAAATAATTCTTCGGTATATCCAAGTTAATTCCATACCTTCAAATATGTCATAGATAAGTAAATAGTGTAATGTACCAACAAGTTGGACGAGGAGACAATACGTTTGTAGTGGTACAATGATGAAGACGCATTACATATTCCGTTAAAGACGTCTTGCAAGCTCCGGGTTCTGAATAGACTGAGAATTTGTCTTTGAATTATACAACACGTCTCCAAGCGATAGTGTCTGCTATGTTAGTGTACTTAAATAGATGTAACTTGCTTGTTCAGACAATAGAGCACAAGAAGCGAATACAATCAATTTGATATGAATATTGCAAGTATATGAACAAATATGACAAACAACTCTGCATTTGTGATGCAAATACATTGTAGGTAGGTATACTTCAATAGGACATAAATAATGTAGAATATGCAAACAATATTCCCGAAAGTTCACGTGGAAGCAGCAGCACCCATAATTCTATTCAAAATCCACAAGATACAGGCTCGCCATAAGAGGAAGTCACGGGTGTAATCGTGGCCATCTCCCGAGGCCGCGGCGCTGCTGAGAACATTTAAATTATCGTGAAGCTAGATCCGAGCGCCCATAATCACACCGTTCATTTGTAAGTTGGCTAACAGAACAGCGCGCCCGGAGAAAGTATCCCCATCAGATAGCTAGCCAAGTTCAAGCTCAATATTATTCAGAACTGGAGAAAAACAATCGTGCCTCGTTAAATTGCGATAGCGAGTGCGCGATTGCCGGCATCCAGTTCCTTGCCTTACCTATGCATATCCTGCGGTATCTATAGCCACATGTGCAGGCAAATGTATTCGTTTCCCATAGAAAACGTTCTAAACATAATTACACAATCGATCAAACATAAACGGTCATGTCGGGGGAGTAGTCTAATTACGTCTGTAGTCCGAACCACTAAAAAGACCTTTACCGTCAATGTATCAATCCGAGACGGTAGATAGGACGGCGATCGAGCCATGCTAATGAGGCCGGTCGGTTAAAAGGGACAATTGGTCGCCAGTGAGCTATCTTTAAGACGTTAAAAGGTCGTATTTCTTTGCCTTTACGGGAATAAGAATGTTGTTAGATATTGATTAATCTATTTATAAGTTTAGGAACGGTACCACAGTGTTGCAAATTGAAAATCTAAATGTTTGTCCCCGAAATTTTAATAGACATGTCGCACGCTTAATAATAAAGTGAATTATCTCAAAAACAGAAACTTTTGGGTATTCGCTGTTAAAGTTTTGACTCGTTGCCGCGTGGCCAATATTTAAACTTTCGCGTGAGATTGGAGCCTATTTATTGGTTTGGTTAGTCTTATATTATAGTCAAATGAGCAATGAATAATGTCATGTATAAGGATTGCAAAAAAAGTAACAATATATTAAAAAAATTAACGTTTTAAAAAAAACCTCTTAACTTATTTCATTTTATGATGAAAATCAATATTGATTTGAAAAAAATTCTGCGAATTAAAACCTATTAATTCAGTTATTATTAAAATAAAATAGTACCCCACTACATATTTTAGGATTTATTTCACTTTATTTTTAAAATGTATTTTATAAACCAGTTAAAGTTTTCTTAAAAACTGCTTTTTGTCACAAAAACTACAAATAATTATAAAACAAGAACTTCAAAATATTGAACTGCAGCTTAAATCTGCAATCAGTCTCAAAATTATAAATAAACAGCCATCAGAAGTGGTTTTGTAGAACCAAATTTAAATTGTAAGTTTAAAACTTTTTTTAAACTTATTGTATGCGCGTCTTGTAGTAAATTTGAATGAGTCGCCCTTTGTATCCTTCAACACTTTTATGTCATTCCAGTTAAATTTTTAATCAACTTCGTTTGTACCAAAATTAACTTTTGTGTTCCATTCTTCCTGCAATCGTTTCAAAAAAATAAAACTATCGAATAAAAATAAAATAAAAATAAATATTTCAGACATTCACACCAATTATCCAGTCCCAAACTAGGCAGAGCCTGTGGTATGGTTACTAGATAACGGATATACATACTTAAATAATATATAAACATCCAAGACTTGGGTACAAACATTCATATTCATCATACGAACATTTGCCCCTAGCGGGATTCGAACCCGCAACCTCCTCAACAACCTCGAATATTAGCTTATGTAGGTAAATTGACGGGAGGCTTACATTTCTTAGAGTTTTTAACAGGTTAAATTTTTCATCAGGGCTATTACATGCGTCCAGACTTTTTTTAAACTTTTCAATTTAACTGTGAACACTGTCTGCTTAAGTCTCCTCTAACTTTCGGAATAGAAAATTATGATCAATTGGTCCTCCGTGTTCTCACAAATTCTTTATAATTTGAACACACACCCTATTTCAATTGTTCTCGATGTTTAGCATCAGCCTTAGTCCAAAATAGCAACGTGTTGATAAGCTGCGCCATTTTTTGTATTAATCTTTATTAGTTCGGTAAAAGTCATATTGTAGCTATTGAGTTTTAATGTATAGTTAAATGCTGAAGAATTCCTCGCTCGTCGACACTGCAATACAGAATATTATAATACGTATAACAGCTATATTTTTTCTTTGTTACCATTTTTACCGTATATTTCTATCGTTTCTTTGGATTAAATTTTTGAAATAGAGTTAATAGGTATACTTTTAATGTATTGAATTAGGCTCTGGTCTGTTCTTTTTGGTTGTTGTGTTTTAGACATCCACTGCTTAGGCCTGCCTTTATAAATTCTCTTTGCACAAATCCCCTAAACGCTAAAACTGTTTAAAATATTCATCTACCATGAGTGATAATTTTTTCAGTGCATTTTTTTCTATACAGGCTTAACTCAGCGATATTACATGCTTTTTATATATACGACTGACATCGATTACGCAAACGTTTAGCTTTATTCTGTTTCCAGTTTGCAGTATCACGTGTGCGTTTGCGGCTTCTTTATTGAGTAGTACTTTACTTGAATCGTCATAGACAGGTGAACGATCATTGGGTGCAGAACTTGACAATAAGGATTCGGACGATGATGGTATTATATAGGGTTCGCTTTTTTATTGTTGTCTTTGTGTATAATGTAGGATCATTAACGCTTAAATCTAAATCACTTTAATTGTTATAAGATGAAGGATTGGGTCAAATCGTCCCGCGTTTCATGATGCATGTAGACGGATTAGAAGTTTTGTAAAATGTGTTTAGTAAGTATGCAGGTAAGTATAATAAATGATAATAGTAAAAAGTAGTAGCGGTGCGCCAGTGTGTATATCTCTGGGTGTATTTGTTTATGTGCATGTTATGTGTTTTGCGGTTGAGTGTGTAATGGTGACTGGTGCGCGTGTGTATTTAAAAATAACTAAATATTATGTAGCATTATTTTTATTGTAGGTATATATTCACCTTATTTAATTGACGAATATGTATTGGAAGGAAATTCTTAATAAAGCATTAGTCTCGTCTTTATGTATGTCTGTTGGATTTGTTGTATTCTATTTGGTTTCCGAACAGAATTGTGAATACAATCCAAACTCGTCATCACTAGGAGGATTTTTATTAGTTGGATTTGCAATCTTATTGGAGTCAGAGTCTGACTCTGAGGTTGTGAGTCACTCGACCATTAATCAATCAAAATAAGGCTGCGAAAGTATTTTTCATAGTAAAACGAAATAACTCTAATCTTAATTTTGTATTATCATGACATAATAACTATAAATAGAAATAATTTCAAATGTTTTTTTTCAATTTCATGCCCCTCTTAAAACTAAATTGAATTAAGTTTTATTTTTTCCATGAATTCGGACAAAAATTAAAACTAAACTGAAATATATCGGATTAGTTCGCTTTTTGGATTAAATTAATTTCTAAAAAGGTGAAATAATTCGAGATAACTCACTTTATGACTAAACAGAAATATAAATTCCGTACATGACATTGATAATAAACTGGTTTTTTAAGAGTTACTCCGCCGCCGGTCTAACGAAACCGTGTCCTGTTCACATCGAAGTCGGCTCATCTCTGACAGACGTCACTTTAGCATGAAACGCATGTGCGCCCGCGTTAATAATAAAGAGACGGGTGATGCGTTTACTCTGTCATTTTGCTCCGATCTGCGCGCCGATTGAACTGTATCGATTCTTGACGCTTAAATAATTAGTTTTATGATGAAAAGTCAAAATCTCAGATTTTTGAGTTATTCCAGTTTATTATTAAGCGTGCGATGTCTGCTGAGACGATCAATTAAATTGTTTAATGAAGTGTAGAGAGTACAAATGAGAGAAGTTAGATGCTCACGTCAATTCGCAGCTAATAGACATTAACCAAACAGGCGGGCCCGAGTCGTGAGCGGCTGTGTTGCGCAAAGCAATTAGCTCTGCAATCGGCGCCGGGTGAAGACGACAAAATACAACCTGGAACGATCTTCTACTAAATAGTGACACTAAGATTTTAATAGTCGATAAAAAAATTAAAAGCGTACTGTTAGGCTATTTGTATTTTCATATGTATAAGTCGCGTGATTTACATGAATAGCAATTCAGATTCATTTTTGATTTGTCATCAAAGTAATGCATACGATTTTAACAACAAAAAATTAGCTTCATAAGTTTTAAAAAAATCAACAAACTTTGCCGACAATTTTTAAAAGATTCTTCTTTACAGTGCTATCCTCTAGAAAACCGCTAAAAAAAGTCCGTGTATAAGTATACACATATACATCTAAGTAAATGTACTGAGTGCATCATGCATATGCAATAAAAGATTTTGTTGCTGACTTGGATTTTGTAAGATACTGGCTAAAAATAACACAGTAAACAAAAAGTAATACAAAACTCATCGACTCGATGAATCCACTGCTACCACTATCAAGGCATACAAATACGAAATTGATTGCATCGTGTGGCCAGTGACATTTCAGTATCCGAGTGGTGACGCGGGGTGCGGGCGGATTTCACACTGACATTTGAATAGGGCTGTCCCGGCGTGTACCAGCACCCGACGACGGCCAACAGAGGCGACAATGTTTCCCCAGCACTGAACAGCCGTACCTATTGAAAATAAAATTTACTTTGTTCTGCACAATGAGGCACATTATTTTTCAAGTCCTCAGCTTGGTGGCATAGCGCTCGAAACTCATGTTAAAAAAGAATGAATACATTACAAAAGGTGAGCTTTCGCATGAGAATTACTGCAGATTGGATAAAAAAAAAACTGCTCCACTTTTATCTATCTCACTATTTAGCTTTGTATTACTTATTGCTGGAGTATGCTTTTGAATGATGCTACCTGATGTTGCTTGTCGGATGAAACTAACAAGTAAAGGTGTCGGGCTCCGATTTCATTCGTTTTAAGGTACTCGTATGTTGCACAATATTGAAAATTAACCGATACGTTTTTTTATCGGCCCAAATTTATGTTTAGTAAGGGAAGAGCCCTTCGAAATTTCGAATGGATGGAGATAGGTTTCGGGTAATTTTTAATGCTCTGCAACATACTTATCTTACAACGAATCAAATCGGAGCGGGACACCTGGGGACCTTTCCTTGTAAGCTAAAGCCTGCTGTACTCAGATAGTCAGTCGTTTCACCTGGCATTCGTTTTACGGTAGTCTGTCTCGAACTCGTCTGCTGCAGACCGTTGTCTTTTCTGCCACAGATGTGGCCGCTTTACTGGCATTTCGTAGTTATACAAATACGGTAAACACTAACTATGCTGACCTGCCTTTATTATTAAATTGAAATCCTAGGCAAAAATTACTTAATAATACTACCCCTAAGTCATTAATATCAGGTAATGTACGTTTTAAAGAGGGATTCATAAAGACAATGACAATGAAAGTTTACAATACCTACATTTGAGACTTTGTGTACTCTAGGAACAATATTATACAATATTGCTTGTAATAACAAAATCTCAACATAATGTAACAATGATTACTCGAATAAAAATCTATATACAATTCGAAAACTTTCACCTTTTTCAGGCAAAATAAACTATTCTGAATAGGTTTGGTGATAAATTGCAAGTGCACATTTCAAAATAATAGGTCTTATAAATATCGTCGTTAACTGTTATTACATACGTGACTCTACATTTCAAACAATAAATGCGTCATAACGCTTTTGTATTAGATTATCTGTGCGCGATACGTGTCCTGAAATAATGTTATGGCCGCGAGTCGGGACGGGGGATCATTTCGATAAAACTACTGAAATAATTTCACATCGCAGAGGCATTATGTACGCTTGCGTCCGTGCTCAAGAACATAAGCAACGCATTCTGAGAAAACATAACAATGGTAAAATTTTGGTATTTCGGGCCTTTTGTAGATAGGAACGCATTTGAGACTTCCCCTTTTAATAAACTATTTAAATATAAAATAGAAATGGCAAATCGGTTTGCCACTAGCGCAATTGCAGAGGCAGAGAATATAACGTAGTAAATATAGCTTAACTAGACAAAATTTTACAATTCATTAAATTTGATTAAACTTTTCTGTTTCCTTTAAAAATAATTAACGGTCATTGTAACGGCCCACCCGAGAGAGAGTCGGGAAACTACTAAAACTACCTATAACACGTAGCTATCTTCCTACTATCCTATTTGTCGATATAGGAGGAGAGTATAACTTAATGAATATGTTTATTAAATCTAACCGAGAATGAATTTATCATTCTAACCGTAATTTAATGTCTAATTTGGCCAAGTGATCGTCTAGTTTCCTACGTTGTGTTTCGAAGTAACCCGTGAACTTTTAGGATTGGAAGCTCGACTCAAGTAATTGGTTTCTTAATAGCTTACACTCTAGTAAAATAAGAATATAATAAATAAATACATAAAAATACTATAAATAAACAACTATGAAATTTTTTAGTGAGGTAATTTAATATTGGACTAACAGATTTCAGGTATTAATAATAAACTAAATATGAATTAAGATGATGTTGAAAGACAATAGCAGTATGAAAACCCCCTGACGCGTAAAAGAGTGCCCGCAGCCTCCTACCTTCCCCAATAGCTGCGCCCATCCACCTGGCTAATAAGCTACTTCCAGTCCTTAGGGTTTTCATACATACTCACGCCTTCCAACATTATTCATGCGGAGCTAGGTACGAGACGTGAGTAATAGTTTCCTTTCAAAAGCTTAAAAGTGAGATTCCATCACTGTGGTATTCACTCTTCACTTATTTCTAAGTGTCAAATGATGTCCAGCCCTTCCTCGAGATTCACAAGTATCTGATGGATAAGAGGGACCTCTACCAACTCACTATGAGAAGTTAAATAACTAATAAATAAGCTTGTTACTCACTCTCGAGTATTGCTGACTAGTAAAATCGCGATATTTATAAACTAAATAAATATCGTGCTAATTTCTAACTATACTCTTTGAGATAAAGTCAGAATGGTTGATGAAGTAAGGTGGCGGTCATGCCAATTGTTTTATTGTAAGTTGAAGTACAGTATAGCCTCGGCCATTGACAAATGTAGGTAACAGGATCCTCGGATCGTGTACAGACTGAATCTACTCGTAGGTCAAGATACTCAGGCGAATGGCTACAAGTGACGATGGAAATACAGGTGGCCTCGACCAGCTGTCAGATCCAATAAACTATTCTTTCAGTTTATCTCATAGCCATAATATAACCCTCAGATTATAAAAATACCTTCCCCTCGGAGTCGGTAAGAGCACCTTGAACCACTCATAGACAGGTTCTGTAATTGTATGACTGAGAGCCAAATGACGAGTATTGAATCAATATGTGCCCTTGGGCCACATATAAGTAGATTAAAGAAGATATAATTGTCCTGTGGACTTCGACGATACTGTACTGAAGAGTAAAATGGTTGAATGGACTTCATGTACCACATCGACTGTATTCTCAAAGGTTATCTACAAATGAATGTATAAACCAAACTTTATGTCTCGAATTTAAGTAGTTTATAAATATATTAAATATTTTGCAAACATACACATGACTATCATTAATTAATAAAGAAGTTGTTTACTTCCTTTCTTTACTATCTAAGATCCTATAGGTACCTAAGTTATTAGACTCCTATTTGAAGCCAATTGTAACTAATATTAGTTCAGCAGTGAACTTCCTCTTCCACTGATCAGAGGACTTTGTCATAACATGGAATAGCCAAATAGCATCCGGTACTACATATTTGTTATGTAATGAAGTTAAGAACTTGAATTCATTTTATGTTGGTAATTAAATAAAGTGGGTATTTAGGTATATTTTGTATACCTAATATTTGCAGTGTATTGACCATTTATGCACATTACTATTAGATAGTATGGATGTTTTGTAAAACTAGTAGGAATAGAATCCAATTTCAATTAACAAGGTCTTAACTTCTACATATAAGTTACTTATTTTACATCTATGGAGATAGATTTAATCACTAACTTACAGGCTAGGTCCTAACATTGCAAATAGTATCAACCTAATGCAATTCCTAACTCCCTAGTCCCTACTTAACTTACAATTAGAATTTAATAAACATTACCTAAAGGTTTAAGTTATAACCTCCAATAGTGGGAGTTATTTTGCCTACAATGTACCCTAACAGCCCTGCCTAATTCCCTACCATCCTATTACCTAGATATTATGTTATGTTAATTTTGTGATTGAAGTTAACGCTTATGTCCAACATTGGGCATTACCATCATCCTACATACCTAAGACTATACCATCTGTACTTAGAACCTTATTCCTCATGTACAATAATTACAAACGCTTTGTCTGCTTCAGCAGTGGGTAGAACTTACTTAATACGCCTACATCATAACATACATAGAAATCTACCCACCTATTTTATTATTAAAATGTGTATTTAAAATAATGGATTAATACCGACTATGGGCATTAACAAACCTAATACGTCCTAATGCGCAACCCTATATCCCTATTACGGTTCCTACCTAGTATTCCCTATTTGAAGTTAATAGTTAATACCAACTATGAGCATTAACAAACCTAACGCGTCCTAATGCAAAACCCTATATCCCTATTACGGTTCTTACCTAGTATTCCCTATTTGAAGTTAATAGTTAATACAAACTATGAACATTAACAAACCTAACACGTCCTAATGCAAAACCCTATATCCCTATTGCGGTTCGTATCTAGTATTCCCTATTAGAAGTTAATAGTTAATACCAACTATGAGCATTAACAAACCTAACACGTCCTAATGCAAAACCCTATATCCCTATTTGAGGTTAAGTATAGCCTATGTCCAGCAAAGGACCATACAGGCATAACAAAACCTAATTCAACGTCCTATTCACTTAACGTTCCCTATTTGAAGTTAATATGTATAGCCTATGTCCGGCAAAGGATCATACAGGCATAACAAAACCTAATTCAACGTCCTATTCACCTAACGTTCCCTATTTGAAGTTAATATGTATAGCCTATGTCCAGCAAAGGATCATACAGGCATAACAAAACCTAATTCAACGTCCTATTCACCTACGTTTCCTAATTGACCTATGTTCTCTAGCTGCCAATAAAACCCGCTCTTGACTTAGAGCTTATTGAATTGTCCACGTGTGCAAAAGAAAACCCCATTTACTTTATGTGTGGTGTGTGTGTGTGTGTATATTTACCTGACCCTAGCTACAAAAATCTAAAACCCGTAAAGGGCCTAACGTCCATACGCACGTGCTAGCGCATTTGGGTGTGTATTTCCCTACCAGATTGTGACAATGTCTTGAAAAAGACAAAGGGCGACTACATCTGAACAGCCGCGCCCACCAGTTACGGTGTTAAAACCAAGTACACTTCCGTTGTCACCGTTAGGAGGTCAAGAGTACTGTGGTCCATTGAATAATTCAATGTAAGCATCAAACCTATCCTACAATAACCTAAAGCTAAAGAAACGGAGGAGGAAGGAATAAAGGTTTTAGGAGTGTAACGCTGAGATCTCCCAGGCTCAAGAGATCACTCAATGATAGAGGGCTAAAGGGGTCTTGGCCCAGCGAGAGTTTGTGTGTGTATGTGTGTGTGTAATGCGGTGTTATTAGCACCTAAAGTTGTAAGTGTACGGAAGGAATGGGGTAGGTATACTTCAGCCAAGGATGTAGGAACTTTCCCTAAACCTCGTAGTTGAGAAACTAAACCATCACTGTCAAAACTTATTGACGAATTAATCAAAATTACCTCTTCTAAAAACGCGCAGCGTAACGTCTAAACTGTTAGACGAATAAAATAAAATGCGGTCCCGAATACTGGCTCCCTTATCTTTTATACTCCCCGCGCGTAGTCTTGTTGAAAACGATGCCCCGCCCACTTTGCTTTCGACACTTGCTTTCAACAACCAACTTTTCCTTTCAATCGTTTTCGCGTCGCTTCCATTTGCTTTCAACAGCCAACAGGTGTTCCATGACGCGTACTAATCGCTTTCAACATCGCTTTCAACAGCCAACTTTTCCTTTCAATCCTTTTCGCGTCGCTTTCATTTGCTTTCAACAGCCAACAGGTGTTCCATGACGCGTACTAATCGTTTTCAACACTCGCTTTCAACAACCAACTTGCATTTCGCATCGTATATGCTTGTTGAAATAACACCTTTCTTTCGAATATCCCTTATGTTTGCACACAAACATACATACTTACTTGCCCATATCCATTCATACATACATACATGCATACATACATACATACATACATACATACATACATACATACTACGAGAATTTAATAAGAACCTTTTAGCCAGCCTCAAAGCAGCTACAGTAGAAAACAGCTGTTTAAGACGCTCTTAATGACAAATCTAGGTAATCCTAAATCCACTTACACTACTTAAACACCGACGGTTCAATAAACAATCATACCTAATTTACTTAACCAAAGACGCAATATATGCGGTACTATGCTCGCTATATAGTAACTCTGTCTACCCCTCCGAGACCGGAGCGCGTGCCTTGTGTAACTATGTACGTATTCACAAATAAGTATCTGGATTATATTTTAAGTACTATAGACAATAATTATAATGAATTACGGCATTCACCATCAGTCTAAATACGTCCCCTGCCGGATATAGGTCTCCCTCTCGGCAAGCTAACCTTCGCGGCCCCGCCATAATCCCCACGCTTATCAGTTATTCCTCTACCTGTCGCTAGCTTCTATTTCATTAAATTGACCCTATTAAAGTATCTAATGTCTGATCATTCTTGAATATCAATAACATTCTTGTAATTTACTATTATCTATAAATAATAGTATATATTATATATATATAAGGCAAAACGCATCGTGAATCAGCATGGGACGAGGCTGTCCCGTTACAATTGCCCCTAAAATTTGAAATATCTACAAGGGATAATTGAAATTTTACCCTAAATCCTCGTTAAATTCACGATATGTTATGCCCAACATAGTTTTATTATTCTAACCGTATGCTTGCAAACATAAACTTAACCTAGTTGTATAATATAGTAAGTTTCTTACATTAGATTTCACGTTACTACGTTAAATAAAATTTTATTCAAATCTCAGAATAACTTTTAAGTTTAATTTGTCTACTTAAAGTTTATTTTGGCCTTATTTATTCCAAATCTTCCATTACTGTTAACCGAAATAAACGTATTGTTTCCCAAATATAATATAAGAAACTATCAGATAAATTTTTTTTCTATATTCTTGATTGAACAATAAACATATAACAATGTATTAATTCCTTACTTAAAATATAACTTAACCTACAGAAGTAATCTTCTTGAGCGCTTCTACTGAATTCTTCTAAGTATTCTGCAACAGAACTGGGTTATATTTGATTAATTATCTAGATTAATTGATCGCAGCAACAGTAAATTTCTAACCGCAAAATTGACTGTTTCATAATCCTATTGAGCCTACGCGCAAATGCTTAACAATAAATTACGCCTGATTCTCAACATGCTAAATCTTATAGTAAAGAATTTATGTTATACGCCAATGAGTTTCGTTCATCATTGCACAGCCATGAGTGGAGTGGTGGCCATGTATATCCTGACTTACTTAATTTATCTACTCGTATATCTTAAATTCTATTCCTTATTTACATAAAATCTTAGAAGTGTGTGTGTGTGGTGTGTATTTATACCAGGCACCATATAACTCAATGGGAAGAAGAATAGGTAATCACCAAATAAATCTGAATGCAACAGCAACCCCATCACCAGTATATGACAGGCCTGAATTCAAAAACCCTATGGGATCCTAGTTTGTGAGGCTAGAACTTTTAGAAGAAAATAGGCGAAACCTGTCTCCTGCCGCCACCCAGAAGAGGTTGCCTCGACAAGCTCAGGCTTTAGCCAAGAGACCTGCAATGCCCACCCTTCCAAATCCATACCTATCGCCGGTTCTGATCTTACTGTCTCATATAATCTATCGCTAAACCACCCATTTCATAATCCTAAAGAGACTATATTATACCAGGAGAGTGTAAAGTGGCCGAGTTAAAAGTGTTTGCAACGTGTGGAGTAATTAACCAGTTTGCAATCGTTGACCAGTTTTTTATAAATTTACTGATTCTAATCCTAACTCCAATGTCTATACAAAATGGTTAATTGTTCAGTGTAATGTTCCTTAGATCATACGCCAATAAGGTATTTACACAATATCCGTCATAGAATACCTCAAAGACTACTCACATACTCGAGTTTTTTTTTTTTTTTGTTGATTATTATTATTATTATTTTTTTTTTTTTTTATTACCGTTTAGCTCATGAACATTCACTAACGTCATCTTTCATACTATCTTTGATTACCCATATCAAAACATTGCGTAAACTTATTAACTTAACAATAGGTATATTAATAAAAGTTACTGTTATCCTTTGCTAAGGATAATCAGGGACCTAGCCACACATCCATCACTACCAATGGAATAAGAACCTTCAACAATCTACGTTTTAATTACGCCTTTAGTTCATCTACGCAAAATTTAACTCTGTTCTGATGCTATCGCTAAAAAGTTCTCGCACTCGTGCAATTTACGCAGCTCTTAATATGAGTATTAATTTACAAACATATAACAATCTACACTGACTTGTCAGATTTTTATATTAACACCCTAATATGAACAGTAATAATCAAAATACTAATATAATTTCCTTACTGAATATTCAGTTAAACTATCCAAACTAGACCTACACTTAATTTACGCTATATAATTAACTATAAAATATTGAACAATAACCTCTACATAACTATTGAGAAACATAAATTAATATTACTGTCATTTACAGGAAGGACAAATTCTCTCTATATTACCTATTAATAATAAACACTAAATTCAGTTGTCCGTTTTGCTACCTACTTAAACTATTATCTTATTATCTAGAAATAAATCAAGACTGGTACCAAGAAGGTTCAAATGATGTCATTTCCTGGTTTTGAGGAAATGGAAGTCATATCTAAAATGTCAGTTACCATACCTTTAGTCACAACATACCACACCTTTTATTGCTACCTTACCTAATTGTCCCCCTTTTCCCCACGTCATACACCATTTCAACCTCCTCAATATGAAATAATGACAGACTAATTTATTTTATCTCTTTAATATTTAATTAACATCAAACCGGGGAGGTTAATTTATTAATATTGACTTAGTAGTAACTCAATACAACCTTCAACTATTCTAAGTGCAATCTTCAATTTTCTTTCCTTATATTTATATAAAACTTCTTCTTCTTGCTATATTAATCATTTCCTTCCTTTTCCGCCTATAAAATGTGATTAAAGTTCCTGAAACCTTTAAATCTAATATTAGCATTATGTATGTAATTAAAACATATAAATTTAGTATTAATTAATAGTGCATTCAATATAGAACCATTATTGTTCTTCTGGCGTGGGCGATTTGCTTATATGTTTTACTTCTTTCAATTATCGAAAGCCCCAAATTAAAAATACGAGCCACCAAATATTTTACCAAAATACCAGTAGTTGTCATATTATTTATATCATATGTATAACTTCCCAATAGTTTATACAATAAATTAACTAATTATCGCCTTAGTAGCACGATCTCAAATTTAGAAATTACTTTCTTATTTTCATTTCCATTTCCTATCAAAGAATCCAATTCTTAAACCGGCCAATCATATGTGTTATCTAAATTCAAACTAGAGGACGCTACCTATTTTCAAAGTGGAAACTAATTTTTTTGAAAATAGAATTGGGTTCAGTACGCTGCAAGTACTGTCCAGACATCTAGACTTCACGCGAAGGTAAGTAAACCGCTAATATTTCTTCTTATAATGCTAAATTCCTTTTGTTCATCCTATTTCATGTGCTATATTGAGTCAACAAACTATTTTATACATATACATTTCAGTGTTTTGGAAATTTCAAGGCTTATAGTATTTTTTTTTTTTTTCTTTCAAGAAACCATGGACGACCTCCATCGCTGTTTTATCTCAGAATGGGAGAGCAACCCCGTGCTTTGGAACCCAAAACACCCGTATTACTACCACAAACCTTCTCGTGATACGGCATATCTTAATTTGCTTCAACTTATGCAATTTTTTTTTTTCTTCGGCTTGCTCCAAAGATGTTTTGAAAAAAAATAAAAAGTCTTAGGTCCATATATTCCCGTGCCAAGAAAACCCGTTCCTACCACTGGTTGCTTGAACCCCTAAAGTTCCTGGAGATTGTAGGCATTAGAGTAAGTGATCAACCTTTAATCCCCTTACTATACTTTAGTCGACTTTAAGTTTTACAAACACTATCACTACTTCCGCAATATATATATATTTTCCTACTGTCCGCATGCTCCTTAATGACTAATAATAACTATAAACTAATAACAATTATATCTATTTTGGCCTAATTTTTCCTGTAATTTCTATTTTACAGAGATACAACCGAGTACGTCCAAGGATCCCCCATCCTGAAGTGCCAATTCAAGTAAGAATGTTCCTACATAATTATTATTCTCTAGTAACGATAAACATACCCTTAATTTTATTCTCAACCTACCTTTACTAAACCAATGATGACTGCCAAGTATGGTTATTAACGTCACTTCTATTAAAATCTTGCACTGACTGCATATAACCAGCCTACTTAGTCTCGCCAACCAATTCCAAACCTTATGTATTTTACCAATTGTAACCGTCTTTTATAACACGATTGTTTGTTTTCATTTGATTCACAGAAGGTTCAACCGTCTACCTCATTCTCTCATCCGACCCTACACTCTGTACATTTTACTTAATATAACTAGGCTCACATTATAAAATTAAACTTGCTAAAATTAATTCTATATTATCCTAACCTCACTTATTAATCTTTATAGATGGATGAATCATTATCATTTCCCGGCGACCATCCGCCAGCCCCTATACTACAACCCCAAGATCCTGAGCCTCCATTGGATGTAAGTAGATTTTCATTGTACAGTATAAAATGACTTGCTGATCATTGTTAATTTTTTTTTTTTTATAATTTTTCCTTTATTATTGTTCACAGGTAGACGAACTCCTCTCTATGTTCGATCTACATCCAATAGAGCCATCAGACCCTAATGATAGCGCTGACGCTGCGATGCTAGGTCTCCCTGACCCTACTCGAAGAATATTACTAAGGCTGGTCCACGATGGCATTAGGAGAGCTCATCTAGGGGTACTTTCAGAACTCGCCCAAATAACGAACCCTCCATTTGACAACTAACTATACAAAGTTGTCAAAATGTGACGCGGTACCGCCCTTAAGGAAGAGACTAATTTTCCTAACTATTTTTGACCCGATGTTCATCATTGAACAACCTGCCTACTGTAGTAACTTTTAATACTTGACCTAGCTAAGTACTCAGCGTGACTTTTCTTATATTATTATTTTCCTTACGCTAAAACGGTCTGAAATAACTATGTCTATATGTTACCTAGTTTGTACAGACGATTCTAACTTAGAATTTAAAATCAAGTTCAATTTAATGTCATTGAACTTTCCACCTTGTGAGACTGTAACCGTATTCCTAATCAAACATGTGATATTATTTAGATAAATGACTGATTATCATAACTTGGTATAAGTTTAGTTACTTTGTTTTGTATAACTTAAGTAGTAATAAGTTTGATATAGGTAGGTAAGTTACCCTAAAATTTATCTTGTTAAGTTGTTAACGATACAACCAGATTTGAAGTATAAGAATTATGCACATATCTCTAATAACCTCGATAGGATAGATGAAGCTCCAGTTTATTTACTCAAGTTGATTTTGAGTATTCTTTTTATACCTTTTTCTTATTTTTTATTTTTATTATTAAACTTTCCTATTATCTATTTTAACTGTTACAGTTTTATTGGTTAGCCTAACCCCCCCTAAAGCCCGAGGAGAAATAGCCGCCTCACACCCCTCCAAACATACACCATGTCACCTTAAATATAAATTTTAATATTAAAACTAAGTCCCTCTCTGGAACCATATAATTAAACCGTGTAGTTCTGTCTTATTGAACTTTGATCGCTTCTTACTTCCGCTTATATTTAAGGCAGCCATGGGTGTGTTTGAGCTATTTCCCTGACCTCCTGCTTCTATACAATGCAAAACCCCATATCTAGATTTCTTTATTTTCTTCAAAATATTACAATTTGTCAATTACAAAACTTAAAACTAACACAGTAAGCCTTAACTATTGATGTGATCTGCATACTGCCTCGGGAGCTCTTTGATGCATTTCACTGTTTAAATTTTTGCTTTAATGTCACAAAATATACTTCCATAATGAAAGTGTTTCAAATACAAGAAGTATCTATTAAAATTTCAAGGTTTGTTATTAAACATCTCTATATTATACATTCTTAAAAGAAAGAACGCAACAATTAAAGATATAATATACCTACTTATTCGGTAACAAAACAAATTAAAGATCACAAGTAATTTCCTAATTTTAACTAATTATTTATTATCAAAACCCTGACTACAGTGCAATACCAGAAAAGTAATATGATAGAACCTTGTTTGTCCTGCGATATCCCTAAATCAGTCTCAGTCTAGCTAGATGTTATATACTAGGATAAGGCACTAGTTCTAATGTTTATAAGTGCCTACAAAACAATACCACGTATTACCTGACACTATGTAATTGCTTATTAATTAGATCTACTAGGTACTGGTTCACTCATAAAACTTAGACAAGTGAATGGTATTGAATTTACCTCTTACTCTATTAGTAACGGGATGTACCAGAACATAGACATTTTGAAATGGACTGGCAGCGATAATGTATGGTCCCTCGTACAATAGATCGAATTTTGAAATAATTTTATGTTTAGCATCAGACTTATTTACTTTACGTATTTTCACCAAATCTCCTATTTGATAATGTCTGATTCGATAGTTTTGGTTGAATTTAAGTTGGCGTTTCTTACTGGCCCTGTTTAGACTTATCCTAACATTTTCCCTAACCTGGTCGACATCTAATTTTCCCATAGTAACAGGCAAAACCTTATCAAAAGTAATCGTATTGGGTTCACCATATAAAACTTCGCATGGAGTATACCCTGTGCTTTCATGGAAGGTGTTGTTATATAGAACCTCTAACTTAGGCAGGATAGTCGCCCAACTCTTATGGTTCGTACTACAGTACGTCCTGAATAACCTTCCTAACTCCTTATTTACACGTTCTGTAGTATTTGGTCTCGGATTCCTCACAGTTGTGTACAACACCTTAACATTTAACTGTCCTAAAGTGGATTTCCACAATTTACTTATAAACTGACTACCATTATCAGTCAGAATAGCTTTAAATTGTATGATATTCATAAACTGCTTAACCTTTCCTACTACTGCCCTAGCTGTAGCTTTCTTTAAAGCATAGAATTTAACGAATTTACTGAAAGAATCTTGAATTACTAATATGTAACTGACTCCAAACATCCCTGTTGGCAAAGGCCCATATAGATCAGCCATCACCAAGTCTCCTATATTTTCCTTTATTATTGACTGACACGGACCCACAAATTTTATGTTATTGCTTTTTGACAGTTGACAAATGTTACAAGACTTAATTATCCGTTTGACATCTCTTGTAATACCGCGCCAGTAAAATCTATCTTTTATATATTTTATTATTTTAAACGCTCCCTGGTGTCCCATTTCTAAATGGACTTGTTGCACTACTTCCATAACTAGGGATTGTGGTAAATAGACTAGTTTCCCTTTTGTATTTTCCGACTGAAAGTACAAGATATCATTTTCGACTTTACAAAATGAAGCTATTCTACCTATTTTGTCAGTGAGATCTTGTCCTAAATGTTTTCTCTCCAGAATTGTTTTAATATACTCATCTTGTTTTTGAATTTGAGATATCTTTGACAATTTTGAATTTAAATCTTTATTGGTTCTAGTCTCAGTATAATGAATCTCTGGGCATTGCGTTCTATCTTCCTGTATTAACTCCCCCTCCGGTGGATATCTTGACAAAATGTCGGCCACTACATTGTCTTTCCCTTTTATATGTTGCACTTCATATTGAAACTGTTCTAAGTAATTAATCCACCGAGTAACCCTTGCGTTATACAATTTCCATTTCTTTACAAAAATTAGTGCTTTGTGATCTGTTTGAATTATGACTTTGGACCCTCTTAAATATGTTTCAAATTTTTGTAAACAACAAATCACTGAAAAGAATTCTTGTTCAGTAACCGTCCAATTAAGTTGAGCCCCCTTAAGAGCCTTACTATGGAATCCTAGAATTTGCATCTCCTGATTGTCATTATACTGGAAAAGAACTCCACCTAGTCCTATCCCTGAACAATCCGTTTGTAAGTAGTAGGGCTTACTAAAATCTGGATGGTGTAATTGAATAGTACTGAGAAACAGAGATTTTATCTTTTCGAACGCCTGCTGCTCTGTTTCCCCCCAATGCCAATATTTTTCCTTCTTTAATAGATCGCACAAAGGAACCGTATGAATACTGTAATCTGGAATAAATTTTCTATAAAAATTACAGAGTCCTAGAAAAGCCCTTACTTGCTTTATCTTTTTAGGTACTGGAAAATTTTGAATTGCATTTACTTTATCCGGATCCGTCCTAATCCCCTCTGTTGATATAATGTAACCTAGCATTTTGACCTCTTTGCACAAAAATTCGCACTTCTTCAAATTACATGTCAAACCAGCTTGCTCTAATTTACCTAGGACGATGGCAAGATGCTCTATGTGCTTATCTAACGTTCCAGTAGTGATAATTGCTAAATCATCAAGATAATTGACGCAATACTCCCTAACATCAAATCCTAGGACAATATCCATCGCCCGACTAAAACTACCCACCGAAGTCTTTAGACCTTGAGGCAGTACATTATATACGTAAGATTTCCCATTAAACGTGAATCCCGTGAATTTTTTGCTCCCCTCTGATAAAGATATTTGAAAATATGCATTATTTAAATCGACTATGCTTATATAATTTGCCCCATGAAATGCATTTAGTACATCTATTTGCATTGGTGGTTTTTCAGATTCCGCAACCATATACTTATTTATTTCCCTTGCATCTAACAAAACTCTTATGGAGTTATCTTTTTTAAGCGTGAACGTTAGCGGACTGCTGTAGGGCGTGGAGGCTCTACTAATTATTCCCATATCCTCCATTTCTCTAAGCTTTCCTTCCATCTTTGCACGATATGCATACGGTATGGGATACGATCTATTTAGAAATGGCACATGTTTATCCATTAGGATTTCATGTTCATAGCAATTAGCCCGTCCTAATTTGGATGAAAATACCTTAGAATGGTTATCTAACATAGCTTTAAGTTTTCCTACGTCCTTGTCGCTAACTGCCTCCCCAGTGTTTAAAGTTTGCAATTTCTCCTCATAGTTTTCGCTTAAACTACCTTGGGTAATAGTACTGCTTTCTGTTTGATAAACAGTACTATCTTCAGCAAATTTTATAAGATAATCTCTGTTATCCTGTTTGATAATGATACCTGTATCTGGTTTCTTTAAGGTAATTAAAGCTTCGTTATACTTCAACCAATCAAATCCCAGTATCACTGGTCGGACTAGCCCGGGAACTATTAAAAAGCCTGAACTTATTGTTAGATCTCCTATTTTTACAGGTAAAGCTACTATATGTTTAATAACCGTACTTTTCTGTCCCACAGCGCCTTTTATTTGTATCGGTTTTATGGGCATTAGTGGTACTTTTGTGTGAAGCTTTTGGATGTCAAGCCAAAATTCTTCCGAAATGCAAGTTATATCACTACCTGTATCTACTAAGCCTTGCAACTCAAAATTGAAAATTTGAATAACTATTTCACATCTGAAAGTTTCCGTAACTACCTCATCAGTTTTATTTTCATCGAAAACGGAATTAATGAAATCTACGCTTAAATGGTTGTGAGTTTGTTCTGATTTTAATTTGAAAACATCTAACAAATATTCCGGTTTTAACTGGTTTTGGTTGTTAATACAAGTATACCCTACCCCCTCCTTATTAGAATAGTTTGTGTTAGGCCTTAATGGAAATTTCAACCCATTTACCCCTTTTCCTAAGGTTTGACCGGGTTCCCACCCCATCTTAAACATCATATTCAAGGCTTTGCCCCCTATATTTGAGACTGATTCAGGGACTCTACACCCAGCCTCATTTAGTTTAAAGCGACTTCTTGTTCATCTACAGTGATAGTATTCGAATTAAGTACTGGTGCTGACTCTACACTATTAGACTTTTCTGGTTTACGCCATTGTTGCTTATATTGGTGTTGCATATCGCGCCGTCGATTATCCGAATAGCGTTGATTTTGAATTGCTGACGGTGGTGAAGTATGATTTGGATTTTCTTGCCTCGCTATATCGTCCATTCCCCGTAGAAACTCCGCAGTATCTACTATAGACTCTGTCTTGACCATAGACCAAATTTGTTGAATATTCTTGGGATAGTGACGAATTATATCCATGACTAGCTGCTTCTCTGTTACTTGATAGGTTAGAACATATATTTCAACCCTTAAGCCAATCTGCCACTTAAGCTGTATGCATAGTGCCTTTGCAGATTCCAGGGAGAACTGATTAAGAGACAAAGCTTAGATTCGCTTGTCATTGATTTAATATTGATTTTCCAATTGCCTCGAAATTCGTAATTATTCTTAACTATTCTACCTTGTTCCTAACGTTTAATCTACCTACTTCGTTTTAAACCAACCATGGATCATTACCACCATCTACAAAGATCCGTACACATGAGAAAACATGTAATTTATTTCACCAACAAGGTAAGTTAATTTTCCAACAAATACGCCTTACTTATTATTTATACGTTTACGCATCTCTTTCGTGACATAAATCTCATTTCCTATCCCCTAACCTTACTTGAGTAGTATTTTACTTAAGTTAAAGAACGATTAGTGTCGTCTATTTTAAAACTAATTGCGTAGTTTTCCTAACCTATTAGACATAAATACGCCTTCAGTGGATCAAATGCAAACTTATGATGATAAATAGTTGCAACCTTACATTAGATATCACTTATTGAATGATACTAACTCATTGTATCTCTTTCAGATTACAACAGAAATGTAAATAACACAGTCAAGAATTGAATGTCAAGCCAAGCTTTTTTCATTGTCGACTAAACATAATGAAAGCCCTGTCTAAAGCCATTATTTACATGGACACCGTATTTAGACACTAACAGTGAAGAATATTTACTTACTGGCTGTATCTCAAGACACTTTTAAAATTGCCTAATTATCAAGTGATGGATATTCAATATATTTAAGTAAGAAACTGCACATAACTTAACCTATAAGCCTTCAAGGCTGTAGTAATGTATATAAGTTTGGCTATTTAGTACTCTTATTTACTAAACTCTATTCCAGCACATAAGCAACCCCCAAACTATTGAATTTTCTGAGTACTGTACTTACAATCCCCAGTTGCTAAACTGCTTAAGACATTCTATTTAACCTGAATTATATATAGCAACCCCTAGACTATTATGACTAAAACCAATTGTTTAAAATGTAATTACTTGTGTCGAAGCTCAATCCTTCCATTTCATACGGCAGCATTTTGTGAGCACTAAACTCACACTCTTATATCTAATTTACTTACTGACTAATTATTCTAATGTATTAAGATAAACATATATCGATCTCCGTAGTAACACTGGTTCATATCCTGGTCACGGCACCATTTTGTAACGTTCCCCAATCCCTCGGAGCCGGGAAACTACTAAAACTACCTATAACACGTAGCTATCTTCCTACTATCCTATTTGTCGATATAGGAGGAGAGTATAACTTAATGAATATGTTTATTAAATCTAACCGAGAATGAATTTATCATTCTAACCGTAATTTAATGTCTAATTTGGCCAAGTGATCGTCTAGTTTCCTACGTTGTGTTTCGAAGTAACCCGTGAACTTTTAGGATTGGAAGCTCGACTCAAGTAATTGGTTTCTTAATAGCTTACACTCTAGTAAAATAAGAATATAATAAATAAATACATAAAAATACTATAAATAAACAACTATGAAATTTTTTAGTGAGGTAATTTAATATTGGACTAACAGATTTCAGGTATTAATAATAAACTAAATATGAATTAAGATGATGTTGAAAGACAATAGCAGTATGAAAACCCCCTGACGCGTAAAAGAGTGCCCGCAGCCTCCTACCTTCCCCAATAGCTGCGCCCATCCACCTGGCTAATAAGCTACTTCCAGTCCTTAGGGTTTTCATACATACTCACGCCTTCCAACATTATTCATGCGGAGCTAGGTACGAGACGTGAGTAATAGTTTCCTTTCAAAAGCTTAAAAGTGAGATTCCATCACTGTGGTATTCACTCTTCACTTATTTCTAAGTGTCAAATGATGTCCAGCCCTTCCTCGAGATTCACAAGTATCTGATGGATAAGAGGGACCTCTACCAACTCACTATGAGAAGTTAAATAACTAATAAATAAGCTTGTTACTCACTCTCGAGTATTGCTGACTAGTAAAATCGCGATATTTATAAACTAAATAAATATCGTGCTAATTTCTAACTATACTCTTTGAGATAAAGTCAGAATGGTTGATGAAGTAAGGTGGCGGTCATGCCAATTGTTTTATTGTAAGTTGAAGTACAGTATAGCCTCGGCCATTGACAAATGTAGGTAACAGGATCCTCGGATCGTGTACAGACTGAATCTACTCGTAGGTCAAGATACTCAGGCGAATGGCTACAAGTGACGATGGAAATACAGGTGGCCTCGACCAGCTGTCAGATCCAATAAACTATTCTTTCAGTTTATCTCATAGCCATAATATAACCCTCAGATTATAAAAATACCTTCCCCTCGGAGTCGGTAAGAGCACCTTGAACCACTCATAGACAGGTTCTGTAATTGTATGACTGAGAGCCAAATGACGAGTATTGAATCAATATGTGCCCTTGGGCCACATATAAGTAGATTAAAGAAGATATAATTGTCCTGTGGACTTCGACGATACTGTACTGAAGAGTAAAATGGTTGAATGGACTTCATGTACCACATCGACTGTATTCTCAAAGGTTACCTACAAATGAATGTATAAACCAAACTTTATGTCTCGAATTTAAGTAGTTTATAAATATATTAAATATTTTGCAAACATACACATGACTATCATTAATTAATAAAGAAGTTGTTTACTTCCTTTTTTTTTACTATCTAAGATCCTATAGGTACCTAAGTTATTAGACTCCTATTTGAAGCCAATTGTAACTAATATTAGTTCAGCAGTGAACTTCCTCTTCCACTGATCAGAGGACTTTGTCATAACATGGAATAGCCAAATAGCATCCGGTACTACATATTTGTTATGTAATGAAGTTAAGAACTTGAATTCATTTTATGTTGGTAATTAAATAAAGTGGGTATTTAGGTATATTTTGTATACCTAATATTTGCAGTGTATTGACCATTTATGCACATTACTATTAGATAGTATGGATGTTTTGTAAAACTAGTAGGAATAGAATCCAATTTCAATTAACAAGGTCTTAACTTCTACATATAAGTTACTTATTTTACATCTATGGAGATAGATTTAATCACTAACTTACAGGCTAGGTCCTAACATTGCAAATAGTATCAACCTAATGCAATTCCTAACTCCCTAGTCCCTACTTAACTTACAATTAGAATTTAGTAAACATTACCTAAATGTTTAAGTTATAACCTCCAATAGTGGGAGTTATTTTGCCTACAATGTACCCTAACAGCCCTGCCTAATTCCCTACCATCCTATTACCTAGATATTATGTTATGTTAATTTTGTGATTGAAGTCAACGCTTATGTCCAACATTGGGCATTACCATCATCCTACATACCTAAGACTATACCGTCTGTACTTAGAACCTCATTCCTCATGTACAATAATTACAAACGCTTTGTCTGCTTCAGCAGTGGGTAGAAATTACTTAATACGCCTACATCATAACATACTTAGAAATCTACCCACCTATTTTATTATTAAAATGTGTATTTAAAATAATGGATTAATACCGACTATGGGCATTAACAAACCTAATACGTCCTAATGCACAGCCCTATATCCCTATTACGGTTCCTACCTAGTATTCCCTATTTGAAGTTAATAGTTAATACCAACTATGAGCATTAACAAACCTAACACGTCCTAATGCAAAACCCTATATCCCTATTACGGTTCGCATCTAGTATTCCCTATTAGAAGTTAATAGTTAATACCAACTATGAGCATTAACAAACCTAATACGCCCTAATGCAAAACCCTATATCCCTATTTGAGGTTAAGTATAGCCTATGTCCAGCAAAGGACCATACAGGCATAACAAAACCTAATTCAACGTCCTATTCACTTAACGTTCCCTATTTGAAGTTAATATGTATAGCCTATGTCCGGCAAAGGATCGTACAGGCATAACAAAACCTAATTCAACGTCCTATTCACCTAACGTTCCCTATTTGAAGTTAATATGTATAGCCTATGTCCAGCAAAGGATCATACAGGCATAACAAAACCTAATTCAACGTCCTATTCACCTAACGTTCCCTATTTGAAGTTAATATGTATAGCCTATGTCCAGCAAAGGATCATACAGGCATAACAAAATCTAATGCAAATCCCTATCAACCTACGTTTCCTAATTGACCTATGTTCTCTAGCTGCTAATAAAACCCGCTCTTGACTTAGAGCTATTGAATTGTCCACGTGTGCAAAAGAAAACCCCATTTACTTTATGTGTGGTGTGTGTGTGTGTGTATATTTACCTGACCCTAGCTACAAAAATCTAAATCCCGTAAAGGGCCTAACGTCCATACGCACGTGCTAGCGCATTTGGGTGTGTATTTCCCTACCAGATTGTGACAATGTCTTGAAAAAGACAAAGGGCGACTACATCTGAACAGCCGCGCCCACCAGTTACGGTGTTAAAACCAAGTACACTTCCGTTGTCACCGTTAGGAGGTCAAGAGTACTGTGGTCCATTGAATAATTCAATGTAAGCATCAAACCTATCCTACAATAACCTAAAGCTAAAGAAACGGAGGAGGAAGGAATAAAGGTTTTAGGAGTGTAACGCTGAGATCTCCCAGGCTCAAGAGATCACTCAATGATAGAGGGCTAAAGGGGTCTTGGCCCAGCGAGAGTTTGTGTGTGTATGTGTGTGTGTAATGCGGTGTTATTAGCACCTAAAGTTGTAAGTGTACGGAAGGAATGGGGTAGGTATACTTCAGCCAAGGATGTAGGAACTTTCCCTAAACCTCGTAGTTGAGAAACTAAACCATCACTGTCAAAACTTATTGACGAATTAATCAAAATTACCTCTTCTAAAAACGCGCAGCGTAACGTCTAAACTGTTAGACGAATAAAATAAAATGCGGTCCCGAATACTGGCTCCCTTATCTTTTATACTCCCCGCGCGTAGTCTTGTTGAAAACGATGCCCCGCCCACTTTGCTTTCGACACTTGCTTTCAACAACCAACTTTTCCTTTCAATCGTTTTCGCGTCGCTTCCATTTGCTTTCAACAGCCAACAGGTGTTCCATGACGCGTACTAATCGCTTTCAACATCGCTTTCAACAGCCAACTTTTCCTTTCAATCCTTTTCGCGTCGCTTTCATTTGCTTTCAACAGCCAACAGGTGTTCCATGACGCGTACTAATCGTTTTCAACACTCGCTTTCAACAACCAACTTGCATTTCGCATCGTATATGCTTGTTGAAATAACACCTTTCTTTCGAATATCCCTTATGTTTGCACACAAACATACATACTTACTTGCCCATATCCATTCATACATACATACATGCATACATACATACATACATACATACATACATACATACTACGAGAATTTAATAAGAACCTTTTAGCCAGCCTCAAAGCAGCTACAGTAGAAAACAGCTGTTTAAGACGCTCTTAATGACAAATCTAGGTAATCCTAAATCCACTTACACTACTTAAACACCGACGGTTCAATAAACAATCATACCTAATTTACTTAACCAAAGACGCAATATATGCGGTACTATGCTCGCTATATAGTAACTCTGCCTACCCCTCCGAGACCGGAGCGCGTGCCTTGTGTAACTATGTACGTATTCACAAATAAGTATCTGGATTATATTTTAAGTACTATAGACAATAATTATAATGAATTACGGCATTCACCATCAGTCTAAATACGTCCCCTGCCGGATATAGGTCTCCCTCTCGGCAAGCTAACCTTCGCGGCCCCGCCATAATCCCCACGCTTATCAGTTATTCCTCTACCTGTCGCTAGCTTCTATTTCATTAAATTGACCCTATTAAAGTATCTAATGTCTGATCATTCTTGAATATCAATAACATTCTTGTAATTTACTATTATCTATAAATAATAGTATATATTATATATATATAAGGCAAAACGCATCGTGAATCAGCATGGGACGAGGCTGTCCCGTTACATCATCATTCTCATTTCAAATTTAATTCACCATCATTCATCAATCTCCATCAGCTCCTAGCGTCCACCGCTGGATATAAGATGCTCCACAGTCAATACTCCTCTTCTCTCGATCAGCCTGAGAGTGGGAGTAATACGAGTTACATTTTACCACAGAAAAACAAAAACGGTAATCGACTCGAATTGACTTAATCGCTCATGACGGAAAACATCTCCTTACAGAGCTTTATAGAAAAAGGACATCTCAGGTCCATTATCACAGCAAGCGGGCGCGACGTGCAGTAACCTATGTAAATTCAACTAGCAAGCATCCATTCCACTCACTCGCAGTTTCAGGATTCCTCGGCAGCTATGTGAGAACTTCGCCAAACAGCGCCTGCGGATTGTTTGTATATATTTGTATAAGAAATGAGCACTAAAGCAGGAAGTGCAAAACTTTTTAGTATCACAAAGGAATTTTCTCTCCGTGTTTTTACTACTTCATAGCTAAACTAAATTATTCAAGTGGGTGAGTAAAATTTACTGCCTGCCGTGAATGTAAAACATGTAATATTCAGAATATTAAATCAGATTAAGGAGACATGTGCTGTTTAACAACCTGATATGCTTTAAACCTTCAATGACAGGTGATACAAATTATAAGACATGCACATTATCCTTTACCGCCTGCCACATGTTTAGAGCACGCTTCTGATATACAAAAAAATCTTGATAAAAAAGCTAAAACTGTTAGTACGAACGTATGCCACGCGTTCAATGTGCCAGGAAAATGATATGCAACCATGTGTCACAAGGAAAATATACAACACGATTTAAATAGAAACAATTCACATTTGTCATATGCAACCGGTCGATTTGTCCCAGTTAAAGGGGCATGTTGGTAATAAATATGCAAATGCGAACGCACAGGTCTCTTTCCGTAGGCCCGGAGGTGCAGCGGGGCCAGAGGGTCGCATTCACCACCTGCACCGCTAATTGCCGCGCCTCCTCGGCGCATACATTGAACAGTTACTCGCGAAAGCTACTCACAATGGACGCACGCGCAGCGGCGATGACATATTTAATATCACGCGCAACTCTACATACCTGCATATATGTGATTCCAAATTCATATTTTGGTCAATATCTAATCGTATTTTTGGCGTTTTCAAATTCATATTTTTACTACACTAGCTCTTGCCCACGACTTCGTCCGCGTGGATAACTTAACATTAAAAATTATTAAACATTTCCCGTACGTATAAAATGTTTTTTTCGGGATAAAAACTATCCTATATACTATTTCAGGACCCAACTTATGTGTGCCAAGTTTCATATCGATCCGTCCAGTGGTTGAAGTGTGATTGAGTAACAAACATCCAAATATCCAAACACCCAAATAGCCAAACTTTCGCATTTATAATATTAGTAGGAACGATTAGTAGGATAGGATTAAAGTGACCATTGGTTTTACATACGAGCTTAAGAAAGCAAAAAAATTAAATTATAATCTAAATGCGCTAACAAAGAAAATACATTTTCAGACATTTAAGCCACTTTACTAGCTCTACTTTTATGATACTCCCTAACTGAAAAATGATGTCGACTAAATATATGGGAAATATTTTAACTATATACGGTGATATTGGATAGAACCCGTGAAGACATTGTAGAGAAACAGTGGGCCGGCGCGACCTATCGCCAAAAGGCAAATTGCTATTGTTTATAAACAAGTCGCAAACACCTTTCATGAAACAATACACTAGGAAGTTAATGTACGTTAGTACAAATCTTATACAAGACTTATGTTCCATTGTACATACGAGTAGATATGTCTATGTGCGTATTTCTGATATACTTTCTGTAATTATAGAACAGTAAATTTGAAAGCATTTCAATCATTTCACCATTTTAGTTGGTATCTTATGATGAAACATAATCTTATACGTTTTTTATTTACACATAAGCAGCAAATGGACGGTCTGGACGTTATATTTGTGAATTGTGATACCCTTGTTTAGTTTCCATATCACAGCAGAAAATTCTAGTTTAGGATAAAACAAGTGTATGTATATGTTATATAGATAGAAAAATACTGACACATGTAGCCGACTCCAAGTCATTTACGCGCAGCGTCACGTTTGCGATTATGCTAATCAAGTTAGGCCTTTGTCATTGCATTAAAAATTATCAGTATAGTAAAAAGCATTCGAATCTGTACGGCCATGTGGTACCCGGCTTAGAATAGGGCCACCACTAATCTTCCCTGGGTGTCGTCAAGGCGACTAAGGGATTACACCAGGGACGAGCAGCAGCGTTCATAATAAGATCATTACTGCGATCACCAATCCGCCTGCCAAGCGTGGTGATGGTGATTGTTGCAAATCCCCTAATGGACAGTTCACCAAAAGTACCGACCAACAACCTGAAGGTGGCCGGAAGCGGCTGGACGCGGAGAGGTGTGGTGGCATTCATTGTGGGCGTCTAAGGGCTGATATGATGAAGCGCCAAAGGCTAAAATGAATCATATTTTATGCGTGTAGCACGCGTAGCACTCTCGTATTTTGATGGACAAATATACGGGAAATACTGCGACCGAAATATACACAAGTAAAACCACGGAAAAAATCTAGTGCATAATGTATTTACAAATAAATGACACTACCGTCGATCGGAACACGTGGCGAGCCTGCGTGCATACCGGTCACGGACAACTGTAGCTGGCACTGGTTCTTGATGTATTGTTTATATTTCTACTTCTAACACTCGAATAACCTGTACATTCTAACGTAAAGCTAGGATAAAATGGAGGAGATAACAATTACATTCCTAGAACTATAAACACCGTTGTTAGTCCCATAAATTGATCAAACATTCTGCGTGTGTTTATGGAATTGTGACAGTTCGTTCCAAATGTCAACTTTAACTTTAGGACGCTGACGCGTTAGTACAATAACTTATTCCAACAGTATCACACAAGCTAAGATATACCATGGATAATCGCTAAAACAGTTGAGGTGTGGTCTTGAATTTCTGTCTTCATAAATTCGTCCATATTTCAATAACGTATTGCAATAATTTAGTGAGGTAAAGGGGGACTAAATTAAACCTCTCAGCATGAACTTAGACACACGTGTATTATTATTGAAATGCGACGATTAGAGTGTCCAACCAATTACCATCCATAAGGTACGGCACATGGAAAGTTAGCGCGGCGGTGCAACATGGTGCAACCAACAATTTCTACGTCAACGGTGTTGAGTTACGATGCGGCGGCGGGTTGATGCTTTATTATCCGGTCCATCTCTTCCGCCCTTGTTGGTCTGCGATCACTCGTGTCGCCGCAATAACGGTACAGGTATTAGATCTCAGAGACCGGACAGATGTGTTGTGCATTCATTGCATTTATTGAATCAGCAGCGTAGGGTGCTCATCGTGGAGATTAAACGTATTAATCAATATTTTACATGACAGTTAAATAAATAAGTGATTTACACTTTCGAGACCGTAGTTTCGTCTGATGTTAAAATTGTTTGTTTTGAATGTCCATTAATTTTGGTGTAAGCAGGTCTAAAACAAAATAAAGACTACAATAAGAGAATTTTTTTGTTACATATCAAAATACCTATTAGGGTTATAATCTTTTAGATATAGTAGAACAGACTTTGCTTTCATTTGCAAGAAAAACTACTTAAATTATATCCAAAAGGAAAATTCACTTCAGATTTAATCCAACGTCTAAACGTAGTACGCACAACCAACTTCGTTATGTTTCTATGGTCTACGGCCACAAGTCCCATCTGATACGTCCGCATTATTAATCTTACCATTGTATTAGCTACAACCATGTCATAACATGTGCGCACATTGATAACAGTAATGGTAATCCGTTCTTAATGCAATCAATAACCACGATTACAGTTCTTGGACGCCTCTTATCGCATGCAACTTCGAATTATTTACACACACTGATGTTGAATCTACATGGGTATATAAAGTTAATTTTATTTGAAACGATATAGGTAATCTAACCATGTACTAGCAACCAACCCGAGCTAGAGAGAGATAATGGTCGGGGACAACACAGGTGATCACCCAAACCTGAAAAAAAACTATTTGTGTATATTTGGTCGACCGGTATTGGACACAAGACAGCAGGCAGATGTACCTACTATCGACTAAGCTAAAGATATCGGCAATTCTAATCAGTCAAGGTACCAGCCCACTTACCTGATTCAACTTTTTTTCACAAAACTAGCAAGTTTTTCGGAGTAAAAAATTATCATTAAGACACTCACCGGTTGTCTAATATGACTATTATATAATCGTATTTTAAATACTATGTATTATTACTGTTATATTTAGGACAAAAATTCATTTTTTTACGATCCAAATATAAATATTGTGTCTTAGTGAAAAAGGATACTGCCGCTGGTGACAGTATACAAATAAAGTTACAACTTATAGCATATTAGGCAAAAGCCCACACCAATACAAAATTAAGCCAAACAGGCGATCAAAACTAACCTAGTATGAGTGAAATCTGCGTTCCCCAGGTTCTGGGGAATGATTCGTCGCGTGCCCACGCCCACAGCCATCTTCCAGTCGGCGCGCGGCGCGTACTGTTCACCTACCCTCTCTCCAATTATGATAACCATCACTCAAGGCGAGCGGAACGAAAAGGGGCAGGCACCGGTTAAAACGTAAAATTACACTTCAATTTTTACTCGACGGCGGGCGCACAATAAAAAACAAATATTCTCATGGCGAGTATCGACGAAACGTGACCGGCTTTCGTCAAAATAGTCGGCCGTCGTCTTATTGGGCGGCGCTTTAACATCCGACAGCACAAGTGCTAAAGTGTAAAACGGTGCAGTGGAATTTATAAGCTCCACGTCACGATTATTGAATAATGACTTCACAAATTATTAGAGTCAATGTGCATTAAATAATTATATTTCACAGTGGTATAACGAAATGATAATGCACTCATTTTATTACTCGTATGAAATGTTTTGTGTCAAATCATTGTGTAATAATAAAGTTGACAAAGTTGGACTGGAGTATGTCATACTAATAATTCGATTCAGGGTGGGCTTAAAATTAGCTCATGTTCCACATTCTTGACGCTATTTTCCACATGTATTCAACATTCTCTGTATAATTTCTATGTTTCCTTTCTCTATGTTTAATTTCTCTGCATAATATTACTTTTGCTATAGACGTTTATACACACTTCGATTGCTTTATGCATAATCATTTGCCATTTCAACCAATTTGTTGAACAAAATGCTCGTACAACGCCTAAGTAGTGCTAACAGCGTCTCAGAATAATAAAATATTAGCATCTCCTTATTTATACGTTGGCTCGTTAACTTAGATCGCCGAGGGGAGTGTCCATTTGTATCTGGGTTGTCGAACCAAAGTGTTTTTACACTGGCTACGATGTTACAACAAATTCAACAACAAACGACCGGGCGTCATCTATCAAAAACGCTAACGAGCTCGGATGCCGGCGATTTACAATCACTACCTACGGACTACGGCCCAATGATATGCGATGTTGCTAACGATATATCGAAGTATCTAATTTACACATGAAATAACGTCACAACATTGTCACTGTATTGTGTAATTGGATGAATAAGGCAACAATTTATTGGACAAATAATAAACATTCCAAACGGTCAGTTTGAATACATTACAATATTTTCTATTCATAAATATCAACGAAATTTCTGTTCAAATTGCTACGCGAAATAAGGAATCAATTTAATAGATGATGTACATATATATAAATATTTAAAGGGATGACTTCACTGACTGATCTCGTAACAGCTGGGTCTTCAATTTTGCATAGAAGTTCCTTAAAACGACGTCGGCAACAACTAAGTAAAAATGATTTTTTTTTAACATTCGATATATAAATGTGATTAAAAATAAAATTACAGCAGTTTTAGTGGAGAAAAGTCGTTCTCGTCATGCCATTCAAAATAGGCAATGTTGCTCTCCAGCTCATAAACTACCCGATTACACGTAGATCTGTTGAGATGTAGAGCCAATTGAATAACCCACATCTAGACTTTCATCTAGATTATTAATTATTTCGTCCAGTTAAATAAATAAAATAAATAAGAATAATTTCGTAAAAAATCAATGGTTGGGTGGGATTATAATGATTAAGTAACAAAATATTACCGTTGATTTAAACATATTAGTACGAAACAGTGTCATACTTTCGACAGGTTTTCTATGTAATGATCAGGCCATTGAACTCATTCTTCTGTATAAAAAAACAAAGGTAGCAATAGAATGTGTTAAATCACATTAGCGACCTGAATGTATAGTAATACCAGACACACCCTGCGGGCATTTTGTAAGCGTTCTTGTGGTTTGAGATCGACAAATTATTTAACTTAATACAATACTAAGTTTAAACATTGCATGTGCAAGTTTTGTAAAAAATTCTTAACCGTCCGCAACTCTATTGTTGTCACGCCATATGCCCGATCATTATTTTGTTAGAATGGAACTTTCGGTTTTAAAAGGAAATTAAATTACACACTTTTTAAGTGGGTTATAAGAGACCGTTAACTTTTTCTAGTTAAAATAACTGCGCCCTGCTCGAGAATTTTTTTTTTTACATTTTCACTTTATTTAACGAAACCGGGCCCACCCTCTAGTTTTTATGAGAGCAGTTTTAAACACACAAAAATTAATATCATATTTTTTCCGTCTGTCGTTACGCTTTCTTCAAAACTTAATTCCAAATTGATGATATTGAAGTTAAACGCAAAGAAAGTGTGTACTAGCTATAGAAAGACATAATTATGACAGGATCATTAAATAAGTTATTAAATTTAAGCAAGTAATTAATGTATTATATAAGTACATTTAAAATCAATTAAAACTTAAGTAGTTACATCAAAAGGCTGTAACAATCATATTTGATAATATAAACATCTACATCATTTTTCAACGTACAGGCAAAAAATATAGCGAGTACGTAAATACGATAATGTGACAAGTAAAAAGTATTTTGCAATGAATGCTAGTATAAAAAATTATCCAAAATAAGACATTACAGGTAGTTATGCTCAGTATAGGTAAAACTATGGCAAAGCAATTATTGTTTTACTAACAAAACAATATGGGCGAGGTATATAAACTATCATAAACGTCTATCAATATCGACAGTCCAATAATGATAGCGATTAAAATGAAATAAGTAATATTGCACCATTTATCCATGGCAAGTAGAAAAAATATTGTAACCTTCCTTAGGTAAGCTTGAGAAACGTCGATTTTGTCAAACGTTAAAGTCTATCTGATTTATCGACCGGATCGTCTTAGTCGGATATAGGTCAAACGATAAGTGTCAATAACAGAATAAGTGACATAAACCCAACGATCTCTATGTACTACTAGATGGAGCGTTCCAAACAATCGCTCTGTTCCACGCAAGTAGCCACAACTCTTTCACATTCACAATGAAACTTGTGCAGTTATTACGCAGAACATTTAATTATTACTAAATATTGACGCTACGGGTAAATAATGTCAATATTTAGTAAATAATTAAATGTTCTGAGTAGTAACTGCACAAGTTTCAATGTGAATGTGAGAGAGTTGTGGCTACCTGCATGGAACAGAGCGATTGTTTGGAACGCTCCATCTGGTAGTACGAGTACATAGAGATCGTTGCATAAACCAAAACAGAAGACATCGGCGTAAACAACGATGAAATTATCGTAGAACATGTGTGGTATCAATACTTCGAGTGGGAATGGAATCCACGTCCCAGCCTGGAACATATGGGCTAACCATTGCGCCAGTCAGGGAGAGTTAACGGTTATACATACCGCACAGTACAAAATTTCGGATCGTTCGCATTAGTTCTATCGAGTTTTGTTCCATGGAGTGAGACTTTCCTCACATTCTGAACATTTTGCTGCGCTTAAAGCGTTAGTAAGATTAATGCAAAATGGAAGCGGCGATCGCGTCCATAGAAGCCTATTTAGCCGGCAACAAAATAGCCTATCCGAGGAATCCGCCAGTTAATTACGTCGCGACAAGCGAATGGTAGGATATTCTTTCTCATTACTGCACCGGCGGCCTCTCATTAGGCACGAATCTGTCAGTGGCGGCGTGCGTTCCGTCGTTGGAGGCTCGTTTGTCCTGTCGCCGCGTGCGCCGGACATTTTTCACTGTGACGTAATATATACGTGGCAACGCACCTGCTATAGGGCGCGAGATGACAAATAGTTGACGTTCTCGATGTCTGATTGCGAATTCTTTTCGCCGTCGCATCGCTCTGTCCGTCTAGCTAGATGACAGCGCTCGAGGATAGCAACGACAATCGGCTAAGCTGGTTTGGTTACTTAATGCAATGAACACGCAGATGTTAATGTTTGATTTATTATCACATCCTCTTTTTGACATATGGAACACTACTTCAACTTGTTTTAAATTCCTTTCTGATATGTTATGTGAAATGTATAAGCACGTTCTTTTTTAAAACAAGGGGTTCACAATCGCGAGACAAGCTGATATCACAACAATTTTTAAATAATTTATTACACAATATATTAAATATAACCAAAAATATTTCAGGAAACCCGCACAAGAACCATAGCATGGTTTCATCAAGCACTTTACACTCGCGGCTACATCGTATTACATTCGGGTTGTGAGTTGTTCTAAACTCAGCGAGCGTATCAAATTCCAATTTGCATAATAGCGTAAAAGCTCATATGCCGATACAAGCCGAAGCACGCCCCACATTAAGCAGATTATGTCAACATTACGTGACGTATCTACTGCCTCGAGTTTACTCTGTCGTGTGACGACATGGGTACTAAATTATGATTACGGGTTGACAAATTACATAAACTGATATATACAAGACGTTGAGAATAACAGATACTAGCAGGGCTGTTCAGTGTCAATGTCGCACGCTCTCCTAACATAGTTTTCCTTGAGCTTACAACCTTCGTGTACGCAAAAGAGACACTGAAAACATAGTCTCCATATATTTTTAACAATATCTCGCGCTAAACAAGACAAAAAACAAACACATTTTGCTTCTTTTACTTCTAAAGAAACTAATCTAAATCAAGAATCATACAAATAACATTGACAATGGGTAGTTCCATAAAACGTAACGCGAGCACTCCCGCGCCGGCCTGGCAGCCCCGCGTCTACTGCGCTTGCACGCTCGCGGGTGGTCCCAGCGGGTGCCTTCACAATGCTCATAACTCAGTGATTCGCGCCAAGTTAACTATCTTCGCTTATCCAACGCGACACCCAATACCATAACCGTATGGGGGAAGCACTAAAACAATCTTAGTCACTTTTATATTTCTACATTGTTTGAGACGAGGTACGGTCAGGAAAGGAAAATTAATTTGTGTCTTTGTCTGCTCAAATAAGTATGATGGTTTAGGGCCTAAACCGGTATAAGTATTTCAATTAAAATTCCACCCCATCTATGTATCTTAGAGTTGTAATTCAAATTCTTCCTTTTAGCTGTTTAGTTAGCCTTGAAGCATTATCTATTCACTTGTCAGTGATAGATAGGTAGAAGCCAGGATATTCATTATATCCTGGCCCGAAAAAGTATATACTTCCGGGACGACTTCATATGACTTCATGGTCACTCAGGGTGTGACTTTCAAAACGCTGGCTGTTTATTATTAAACATAGGCTTCTATGCTAGGTTACATCAAATGCGAAATTTCTCAACTAATAACGAAACATCATCTATTTTGCTAGAATAGCACTGTGAATAGTCGGAGAGACGCTTGCTTCAGCATTGAGGAAAAGAATTTTAACACACACGTGAGCTAGTCGTTATAACCATTAACATATACGATATATTATATAAAGAAATAGAATAGTTAGTGGTAAGGGTTCATTAAATAATAATGAGACTTCAGAAATTGCGTGACGCGAAGTGGAAGGCTTGTGGTTGCTTTCAATTAGCGGCCGGGTAGCTTATAAGGCACAATCATAAAACTGTTTATAATCGACGCGACGGTTGCAACAGGAACCTAGGTGAAAAAAGGCTAAATTAACATGACAACCCGTTTAGTGGCTGGACACCGAGGGCGGAGGACAGGGTGTGATGGCGTTCATTGGGGGAGGCATATTTCCAGGAGTGGACATATAAGTGATGATATGATGGTGATGAACCCGTTTAGTGTAAGGTTACTAATATTTTATACCCGAACTGCGAAAGCGAAGGAGGATAATATTTTTGACAAAGAACTGACGTTGCCTGCAATCATTTCTAATTCTACTAACTTCTGCTTCGCTATATTTCCCTAAAGTTTACTGCGCTAATGTTAATCCCAAATCACTCGTGGGTTCATGAGCAGTCGAGAGAAAAGAATCTAAAGAAAATTCCGACATTATGCCTACACAAATTCCTAATTCGAAGATCAAACAAGTTGAAATATAACTGTCAACGTCCTTTACTTACTCTAATTGATCTAATTTACTGTTAGTTCTGTGAAGAAAGGATGTAGTGTATGACCACCAACGGCGTGCGCCGTAGTTTACATTAGGTGTTAGCAAGGTCGAGCACTCGCGTCAATCTTGTGCTCGTTGTATAGGCACAGAACGACAACACTCCCCGCCTTAAAATGCTCGTCGAAAACATTACAAGATATAACAAATTAACGTCTCAAAGGTAGACAAAAGGATATTACTAATTGGGTTTTCGCGGAAATTTACTTAACAACAGTCTTTTGAGTTAGTGGAAGTTACCCGAATCTTTTGTTTAAACTATCCTATACCAATTAAAATATTCTATTTGATTGATTATTTATATAAAGAAAATACAGTATATTAAAATCAATAATAGCCTTAGCTTTATTAATTAAGTCCAAATAATCACATACTACCTGAAAATGCCAATTCATAGGCGAAAATACCAAACCATTTAACTACAACTACAAAATTACTTAAAGCTTCCATGACAGCAAACGCGTTGCACTATACAAAGTCAAGTAAACAGTAACCTATAATTAATTTAAAGCGAAGCACCGTATAAAGTAATAAAGGGCTTCGGACTTAGTCGTCAATTTAAGCTCATACTATTACCCACTTAATGAAGGATACAAGACAAACTAGCTCAGAAGGAAGCCATCAGAGAGCCATCTCCGAGCACGAAACCACTTTAGTGGAAGCAGAGCGCCTACTTGCTAAGTAGTTCTACTCATTCCGATGTGTAGAGCACAGTATGTACCTAATACACTTAGTAAGCGTGTTTGTTTAAAGGCAAATGCAGTTGTTACAGCTTTTAGTGCGGCGGCTGCAACTATAACATCGGATTAAGAGCTTTATAAACTTAGATCGTGCCGCGTATACGGCAGAAACTGTGCGTAAATAATGTAAGAAAGTCAATTTAGTTCCCTAACGAGATTGGATGGGAGGCGGGAGGTTGATTAAGCTCTATTAGGAGCTGAGTTGGTCTGCGGCGACGTTCCGCGAACGAACCGCAACGTACCGCAGCGTCACGCGTCGAATCCCGACTGAATGATAGGTCCTCGAAGAAAGTGGTTCGTCAAATAGAAATTGAAATCGTGTGCGCCTCTTAATCTTAAATCGTGTGCGCAAGACTGTCCTTACAACAACTCAAACTCTAGAGCCCGCTGTACACTTTGGGCCAAGGTGCTGGGCCATCATGTTGAGCCAACATGCAGATGCCCAGATGCTAACTAGACTGTACTACTACTCCAAGTATTTCAATTATTTTAGGATACGCCTTGGTGTCGTATGTAAGTCTGTAAACTCACCGTACCGAGGATAGTATTTCTTTACAATTATTGATTACCTACTTGTTAAAACGTTCATAAACAAATCGTCAGATGATTAAAGTTAACCGGTCTGTAAGGAATAAGGTATCTCAATACTATGTAAGTAGTCAGTGACTACATACGATTGTCGTCCTTAAGATGACTATCTACTTCTCAGGCTGACTGTAGAGAAACGCCGTTAAGGTTGCCGCGGCAACCGTTCCCAGATGACTGACACAACTACCGACATCCAGTGATAGAGCATTCTTTGAAAGTTAAAAACCAGTGAAGCGCTAAAATGTGTCACGTAACTAATCTAAAAAATAGCAACCAAATTGAAAATAATTTTAAGTAATATAAACATATTACCGTACTAGCTGTTGCCCGCGACTTCGTCCGCGTGGACAACTCAACATTACACATTATTATGTATTACTAAATGGTTATGCATTGAAAATATTCATATGCATAAAATTTGTCTGCCGACGGCGGTTCCGCCCGTTGGACTACAGAATTAACGTTTATTTTTAATAAAATTGACATTTACTTCATGTTTATCATGAATTAAAGGATTATCATTAAATTATTTATATTTTTTATGTTTTAATATTGTGCTCTTGCACAAGTTAGGTGTTTTTATTTTATTAAAAAAAATTCGCAGGTGATATTCCCTTTCCCCTCCCCCATTTTCTTTCCTTCCTCATGCCAATCCCACCACGTTGAAAACCCCTTGCCCCACCCCTTTCCGCTCCCTACACCAACCCTTCCTCCGCCATTTTCCTTCCCCCTTCCCCTCCTACCCAAATCCGCCCCTTCCTCCGCCCTTTATTTTCCACTGCCCCCCTCCCTCTGTCCTACCATCTCCCATTACCGCTAGCTTCGCCCTCATCTTTCCTCTCTTCTCTTCTCCCCTAACCCCTTCTTACTATCCCTCCTCCTCCCAACTTGCCTCTCCCCTTCCCTCTCTTCTTTCCTACCGACTTCCTTCCCCTCCTATACCCCTCCCTTATTGACACCTATTGTGCATATCCAATTAACTGTACAACAAAATATCTGTCCAACTGCTGGACATAGGCCTTCCTCAATGAACGTGGTGGCGTTCACCCGGTCCTCTGCCCTACTGATCCAGCCGCTTCTGGCCACCTTCTTCAGGTCGTCGATCCACCTAGCGGCGGGACGCGGTGACGTGACGATCTACGGTCTCCACTCTAGAACTCGTTCTCCCCAACGGCCGTCGCTACTGCGACAGATGTGACCCGCCCACTGCCACTTCAGCATACTAATCGTTTTGGCTAAGTCGGTCACCTTTATTATTCGTTGGATCTCCTCATTACGAATCATATCCCTCATAGAGACCACGAGCATAGCCCCATGGAATGTCTTTAAACATTATGGAATGGGCGACGTGAAGACTTGACGCAGTTTTCCGAATACTGCACAGCCTAACTGGATTCTTCTGTCAGCTTCCCTATCGAAATAAGTTCTACTCAACTGTATTGTCTGTCCTACTTAGACGTATACCTGAACAACTTCGATCTTAACATTGTCGACGATGACCGATCTAATACAGGGCCACTTATTATCGCATAACGAACTTTTTGTATCAAGCTTATGGAAATACCCTGAAATAGAACAGCTAAAATAAATAAAACTATAAATAAGCTTTAAAATATTTCTCTCTGTCAAGTTTTTGCATGGACCAGTAATGTTGAACTATACTGTCATACAAATGATATGAAATGAGAGGTCATCTTGTAGATCAGTCCCCCGACATTTTATTGAGATATGACTTATACCAGATGTGTCCCGAACTCAAAGCTATTAAAAAGTGAAAACGCCGTCAAATTCTGTTCAGTAGTTTCCAAGATTAGCCCGTACATACACACACAGACACGAAATTTTTTAATTATATTTTTGGACTCTACTGGTCTTAAGTAATGTCCGGGGAGTGAAATATTTTTTTTTACTTTAATGTACAGATTCGCTTTATCTTTTGTTTTTCTACTGTTTTATTATATGTATAGATTAATTAATACTGCTTTAACATATACCCAATCATATGCCGCACCTTTTAAACCGATTTGGATGAAATTTGGGCCTAGTCTAATAACTGCGAGTAATGCAGGTAGCTAGCAATAAGAGTAGAGATAACATAAATTCTACATACATACATAATGCTCACACCCTGGTCCCAGAGGGGTAGGCAGACGATTCATAGTCACTCTGCGCGTTCCAACATCGCAAAGCGACTTTCCTTCGTCCACTTTTTGCTCCGTGAAATATAACACTTGGCGTGATGTGTGGTGAACAACATCGCCGCCTCAAAAATAAATTCTAATTCAAATAAAACATAAATTTTCCTTTGGTTCCCTTAGCTCTGATGGTACCTAGCTATGTACATAGAGTGTATTTTACCCCATAGTTCTAAATTACATTAGGTATTACTGCTAGTCAAGTTTGTTGTTTTATATGGAAGTTTTCTTTTTTTTGCTTTGAAACCCATAATAGATTTTTTAAGAAAATTTCAATAATAGTCACTTTTAGAACCTTCGAAGTACAAGCTCGTTACTGTATGAATCGACGGTCGAGCGAGAAATTGATTGCTGCTTCAGATGAAACCGTTTACAGACAGTTCTAAGAAGTTATTTCTCTTTATAGGACGTGAACTCGCTATATACCTTTCCATAAAGTGGAGGAAATTGAAAATGTGCACTAAGATCTGTCGATATCAAAAGGTGTAGTTTTAGGTGTTTCTTGTAGGCCGTTTATTAATCAGTAAAGTAATCACACTTTAAATATTTTATGATTGTAGCCATATTTAATCTCGCTGAAACTAAGATTATCTAAATAAATAAATAAATAAATAAAATAATAAAAAAAACAGGCTAGCACGGAATCAAAATTATTGCTTATCTAGGTACTTACATAACATTACACACTTATAAATTAATGATTAATGGCATATACACTCTTTCTGACACTCATACACACACAAAGACACCCCCACACATACACTCACTACTCACATCCCAACTCATACATCACACACTACTTTTAGTTTAAAAATTCTTATTTTCTATTACCTTAGGTAATTCTATAAGCAAAATAACTTAGTTGTTATGTAAATTGGAATAATAGTTACCACTATACTTGTTTTTATACTACACGGGTCTAAGGTGGAGCCTGGCGACGTGAATTTACAGGTTACTATGTAACTTAGTTCAGGCACCAGACATCACAAAAAAAAATTGTGGAGTAAATAAAGAAATTTGTAATTTGCAATCTACATTGGCTCATCTCACTTCATCACTATCATGTCGAATCAACATACGGACTTCGGCATTCCTTGATGTGCTCAACTATACCCGGTCTTCGCCTCCTTGAGCATTCTTGTCTTTATTCATGTTTCAGCTATTATACAAGTGTCAAAAAATACCTTTAGTCCACTGCTGAATATAATCCTCCCCAACAGAATGCTACTTTTGGTGGGCTTACATTGGGGGATTGACCACAATCACCATCACCTCGCTTGGCAGGCGGATTGGTGATCGCAGTAATGACCTTAAAATAAACAGGAGAACTCTGCTACCCGTCCCTGGTGAAATCCCTTAGTCGCCAATACTGAACTTATTTTTCATTACACGAATCTTTGTCAAGGAAACTCATTAGGTTCCCCAGATTTAATAGAATGTGTTAACGAAACTGCTCTGAGATACAAATTTGTTCGTGTCTGTGGCCCGAAGTTGAGATACCAAACGAGCGAATCCATGGAGCAAAGTCTTGTTAATCATAAAACGACCATTGTCATCCGACGTAAAAAGTAATTTATATTTCATTTCAAACTTGACATAAAAAGTATAATACACATCGTTAAAAATAGAGCTAATTTCATAGCAATTTTCTCACAGCAAGTAGCGAGAGAGTCACGCAGTCAACATCGCAGATGTATCGCTAAAGCATACCAGATCGGCATGTGTATAATTGTTAAATTTGCATTCATAATGGTGGCTAACAAGCACCGATTGCAATCGGCTAGTTCGCGCCGCAACGACAAGTTGATTCTAACCAATCTCAACCGTCCTTTGGTTCAAGTGATGTGTTGATGAAACGGCGATAAAAATTAAAACAGATATCGATCAAACCAACGTAACATACGTAACTTGACATACAAATTACCGAAACTGTGAACGTTCAGATTTTGCGCGCTCCGGCAATTCATGAATAGTGGTGTCATGGATTAGTATTTTAGTGCAGAGTACTGGTAGAGGTGCACTAAGTTTCTTTTCAGATAAAAAAAAGTGCAGGATATGTAATATTTTTATCCAATTATCGATACACTATCGATTCCACATCACAGGTACAACACTACTGCCACCAACCGGGATGGTTCTTAGTTAATTACAGTTATTAGAGAAGTTGCTATGCCCTCGGGACCATGGTCACCGATCCGGGGACCACCGCGCAAAACGTACGAACGCTTTATTTATACGCTGTCAACTTAAAGGGACAAGAAACGTATAAACACACTAGAATAATGGCGCTGGGGAGCAATTAAATGTTTAAATAATTCATCTCTATCTTTACATTTATTAATTACTATTAGCATAGTCTGCGCCTGCACAAAGTTTATTTTTTTATTTTTGAAGTAGTCGTCAAAACATAGCCGACTGTACTTGCAACTTACATCAGACCACATTTGCAATAATTATCCAAAAAATTCAGCTTAGCTATTTATTGAGTCGCAAAATAACTCAAAGTTTTTCCACAAATACAAATTAGGAATTTCAGAATTATTTCCCTATGTCATCATAATTAAAAATTCTTCAGAGAACGTTATGTAAAGCGAATTGTAAGGAAACAATTCGTAATATTGTGAAAGCACAATAACACCTACGCTAAGAAGTCGCAAAGGAGCTCGCATTCATTCATTCATTCATTCATATACGGGCTATACAGGATTCGATATCCTTGCCTGTACTAAAAATACATAACGAGTGAATTCATACAGTGAATTAAAGAGAAAGTTGGCCGACAACCTTTCAAGTAATCTACCCTAATAAATTAAAAAGGTAGTTTGCGTGTTTGTTTGAGGTAACCTCCGGTACTAGAGGGACATTCTTTACCATTGGGGTATGATGATTTGATCTAGATGCACATAACAGACGACCTTCGAAAAACACAGGGTTCCCACATACTGTGGACAACTATGCGGATACAAAAGCTAGTACTTAAGATCATAGTTATTGACAGCAGTCTATACAAGCAAGATAACAACGCACAACAGGAAAACCTTTCCTAATAAAGGAAGCTATTTATTTCAGTTCATTGAACAGTTAGTAAATAAAGCTGCAGCAAAAAAAACTAACAGCAAATAGGTACACAATAAAAATCCTCGTACGTGCCTGAAAAAATTCACGAAAAATGTACAGGAGTTTACTGAAAATACGCCCAGAGATACAATTGCACGTGTAGCAGATGTGTTTAATTACTGACCCGACAAAATCTGGGAAAGAGTTGAGCTTCATTACGAACACAATGGGCCCGAGCCTCAGCCGGCGATAAAGTAAATAAAATATCAACACGTTGCTAACACCCCTACATAAAATAATGGCACGCGCACGTTAATATTTGCTTTAATAAAGTTCAGACATTTTGTAAAAATACGAGCTCAGTGCAGAAATTAACAGCCGAGATAGGCCTTTTTATGCGTACGGCCGGCCATGGCAGACACTGGCTCTCTGTAATATTAGCTAAACAAGATCCCAGGAGCAGAAGGGTTAAAAATACAGTAACACATGGCGACGTTAATTTAAAATTAAAGAAAAAATATTGCGCGAACCCAAGGCAATTAATTAACCTAAATAAATTAAGCGGTGGAATATACAACGAGTAAAAGTAATGTCTGAATTTTAAATTACGCTTTGAAAATTCTAAACCGTGAACCTTGATACGAGTGTGTTTATTGAAGATAAGACGAGTGTGAAGCCAGGATTAACAAGTTTTTTGAGATATGTACGCGCGCAGTTGTCGTCCCACGCGATGGGCGTGGGCGAGTACGAATACTGATGCGCTTCTACAACACCGCCTCGTTACGCCAAATCTAAAAGAATAATTGAATTAACATATCATGATTCTGATATAATGAATTGTAATAGCGTGATATTTAACGTCCTATTCACAAGCACGTGCATGATTCATTGAACAAAGTATCGAATGACGAAGCAATCCGCTTTCAAATGAATCGATAACCGAATTTGTCTTCTTTTACAAACTATTTTAACAACACTAATTAATCAAGAGAATTTAAATATTAATTTAATATATATTGTAATACGAATAAGAACATTAATAAAAACCATAAAATGAGCTTTTAGTAACGGAATAAAGTAATTTTGTAGTAACGTCCTCCCAATACTTAATATAGAGCATATTTATAATACATAATTTATTAATAACTAGTTAATACCCGCGATTTCGTTAAAAAGCAACCTATATGATTTCCCCGATACAAGGTGTCACTGTAATAAGTTTCATCAAATTCCGTTCAGCCGTTTAGAGTGATTGAACAACAAACAAATAAAAATGCACACTTTCTTAAAATATTAGTGTGATTAAAAACAAGTTACAAAAATAAATAATTATTCGCGCCGCATCGAAACAAAGATCGCAAATTGAGAAGTTACAACACAAAAATAAACACTGAAAGTTCCACGTTCTGTTCATGCTTCGTTGTATCTCATGATCCTAAGTTCAACGACATTCAATAATCTACTACCATCCTGTCCGATTATCATCCTCACCTGGATTGGTGTAACTCTGGATCTAAATCAATCGTATCATCGTTTGGGAATTCGTCATATTCAACCCGCAACTACACCAGTGACATCGTGCACTCCTGAAATCGCGGGCGCGCTCGTTCGCGGAGATTTACGATGCGCGCTCGCACCGAACACGCACCGCGACACAGCCGGCTCGTATGCGCGTCGCCTTATCGCACCGACTTGCCAAATTAACTCGCCTTATGAAGACATACGACAAGTCTACACCCGGGACAAGATTTATACTTGATATGAGGTGTTCGATTGTATTTCTTTGTAACCAGGTAGCTAGTGGAGCAGCTCTTATATCAATGGAGGACTTAGCTGAGGTGCCTTTCACAATTCAATAGTTATTGTGTAAATATTTACAACAACAATTGATGATTAGGTCACTCACCTAAAATTATTAAATTTATAAAGCATTTTACATGGCGAAACCTTTCTGACATTTCAATGTTTAATTGAATATACGAGTAAATAAAATATAGCATCAAATATTTAAATAAAACTAGTATATAAATAAAATATCAATATCAAACTATTCGATTAGTCGCGTTACAGTAACTATCAAATTATCCGAATTTAATTAGTCCAAACCATATACACCAATGCTTGTAAAAATAAATGCAGTTTTCAAAATTCCTCTCATCACTAAATTCCATTCCAAGCTGAGACATTCCAGCCTCGGAGCGTGTGATCCATTTCAACGCACAATGAATACGAAATAAGAAATCAACGCAACCGCACTTTCCCTAAGCAATTTTCTTTCATAGCCAATATTTTTAGCTCGTGAAAGAGCCTCTCCCACTGAAATATAGAGCAGCACGTTGTTGAATTTTTGTTTAGTGTGCAATTTTGAACCCAACCAGACGTATATCACGTTTCTCGGAACTGTAACGCAACCAGAATGGCGTAATAAATCTAAAAGTCCATTTTCATATAAAAGAAAACCGATTAAGGAGCTTTCGCGATAGCGATCGCTCGATTGAAGCTATATATTTTCATGATCGAGAGAATCCAAGATCGCGGACTTCTGACGGCCGGTGCGTAACTAAATTGAAAAGGAAAACGTTTCTTTTAATGGTGTTGTCCTCGAGTGAAGAAAATTTATTTGCATTACCATCCCCAGCCTCCTTCATTGTTTATTACAAAACTCGTCTTAACATCTATCAAATCCTTTGCCGCAGTTACGCACATTCATTAATCGCAGTCACAGTCATAAGTTTTAAGAGTTTCTAGTTTATCACATTTCATTGTCAACTATAACAATTTGGGTTAGGAGTTGAAAGTACGAAGGTGTATGGAATGCAACCTAGTAACTCAAGCTTCGAAGGAATGAATTTCAATACTGACACGACCATCCTTCGATATAGTAATTAACTAATGGTAATGACTAACGCGACCCAGAAAATTTCGCATACAAGCAAATCAACATACAATTTAAAAATATTAATTTACATTAATTTTAGAGTTAAATTAATTTGAAACAGCTTACTTTGCCACTGATTAAACAATATACATAGTAGGTATATTGCACCACCACTAGTGAAGACGGCTAGTTCAATCAAGCACAATCTTGTTACGCCGCCTTTCGTTGTGTATGAGGTTTAATGAACGATTTAGTTATATCTATTCCTGTTTGTTGTGTGTTACATAAGATGCTCTGTGCATGCAAAATCTCTGTATTTAGGCAAGTAAACATAGATAACTCATTAGTATGGTGCGAGTGCGTGCGTGTGCTAGACTTGCTTCAAACAGCGTAAACCAGAGTGGCCTTTATGAACATTCTCCCGCATGAGAAGATACGTTACAATTGACTATAGCTGATGATGATGATTAATGAGCTAGAAAATACGACAGATAGCCAGATAACAGGGTGACAATAACCAGGAAACAAAATGCGTAAAAACTAAACGCTAACCTCCTTGATCATAACCAAATTACATTACCAGCCAGGAAGAAAAAAAAATCTGCTGCAAAACTAGGTTAAACCAGGTTACATTCAAAAGCAAAACTAACATACATACATAATGCTTACGCCTTGGTCCCAATGGGGTAGGCAGAGATGATGTATCGCCACTTTGCGTAATCTAATGTCGGAAAACTAACATAGAAATAAATTAAAACAATATAAGTTAACTGTATCTACATCGTTGTAAATACCTGGAATTTTCTTCGCATACATATAGTTGAGTAGAAGCAAATTAAAGAGTATTTCTTGTATGAGCTTCGTGCATTGAGTAAGACGTACACGTATGTAACTACGCATCGTCGCAAATTATTATAATAAGAGTTGTTTGCGCCCGAGATAAGCGCCCGCAGCCGTGAGTGACTGACAGTCAATTTGTTTGTCACTCATGCGCATGCAAGGAATGTTAGCGAAGTCTGCACAACACGGTGCCCAACAAGCGTGCCTTTACCCGACCACCGTGCGACAGTCTGACAAATTCTATTTATTTGTGTGAGAATCGCTAGCTCAGTGACGCAACCAGAATAGTACTGGGGGCAATACATTTAATGTCACAACCTAATTTATGTCTACAAATTACTGTTACGCTTTTTTCGCACACAATATACTAATACATCTCCCATGTCATGTTAAATTAGTTGAATGGGATAGGCCTATGTAACTAATTTAACTATATGTAGGTTGAGTAAACAAGATGAATTAAATGAAAGCAAGTTATATGGGAATGTGTTTCCGTAAGTTTGTAAGGTTTAGTTAGAATTTTCAGTACGGATTATTATTTATTATCATACTAATAAGCGTTTATATGCCACATGTTATTGAATGAAAAAGAACATGATGAGAACACTTGCATATTACCCACCAATACAGTGGAATATGGCTCCCACGTTTTTTTTTTTAAATCGTAAGTTGTCAGTTATAGTAAAACTAGGTTATAGTAGGTCGATCAGGATTTATTTTTGTACCAGAATTTACAGACCAGAATTTTATACCCTGGCTACATCTCTGACAGTGAATAGGGGACAGCAAAATAATGAAAACATTGTCATTTTCCATGAAGATAAAGAAATTACCGGACATCACGCCGAGGCCTTGACAATATAACAATGAAACTGTCACGCACACCCTTCATGGTGATAATTCATCAACTTTCATTTGGAAATAAAAATGTGAAGACAGAACGAATCCCAAAATAAGTAAAAGTCCTCTTTTTGTGCTGAATTATCTAATGGCTCAATAGGCGTTCTCTACGTGCTAAATCGAGTCAAAAATGTACTTCTTTCTGCCACGTAAATAAAACAGAATTAAAGGTTAGGACTTTTTATCTTACATCAGGGGTACATTTTTATTCAGTATTCTCTATTAAAATACCCATGTTGGTTAAAATGTATGAAGGATTAACCAAAAATGGAAAAGGTAGGTATTTATTGAATTAAGGCATGATGCTGTGAAACTTCGGAAGCGACGCTGCGTAAAAATATCCACGGACGCGCCTCGTTACTTTATACTTTGATTACGTAGATTAAACAACGATGAAATTGACAAGCGAACGGACGGGGAGCCAATAAACGAGATTCCCGAAATATTTCACTTCCATAAATACTCAATAAGGCCCCTTTTCCCACGCCCGTTTCGCAATCGACGTCGGGAGCGTCGATCCGCGTTGCGCCACATTAAATTCTTCACGTTTAATCAATTCCGGGGCGGTAGTAAAAAATATCGAAGTGAAGTGTTTCCTTCCGTATCGACGGCGCCGAGGGCAGAGTAGACAGCAAATAAATTGTTGGCGTCGTTTCAAAAAGCACCGAAATTGTCGGGGTAGCTCCGCGGACACGCCTTTTATCTGTTACGTCTATCAGGGGCTTCACGTTCGCCGGCTGCACGTAAATAAGGGCAAAAAGTATCCGGAATAAATAATAAGGCCGAAGAAACGTGGAGACGCGTGCAACCGTGCGGGGTCAAAAGCTGCTACGAATACGAACATTTCACTGACATACAAAAATTTCTCCACCTCTATGATTTATTCGACTGTTTAATATTTTGCATTGTACAGTGTTTTTATTTATTTTTCTTTAACTTTATCCCTTCCTCTGAGCAAAATAAATATTAAATTCATAACATCCAATGCACTTCAAATATAGTCAAGTCTTACTGTATCGCCATAATTATTACAAATTTCGCTCAAGGCAAAGTTTTGAGAGAACAGGTATTTCATCAACTTGGGCCGATAATGGGCTCTAGCTGGGAGCGTCAGGTTACTTACTGCTCACATAAATACGTGCATGCTAAGTGAAAACTTCAACTATACATGCTTCCAATTAAAATATACGCAACACGTTGTTAACGTATCACCAGATTTGAAGTAAACTGCAAAAATACTACAAGAATATATACGATACTAGATCTCAAAACACAATATTGTAAAGAGACGTAAGTCTAAAACTCCGATCAAGTCGAGTGTTTAATAAAATAGGAATGCAACCAACGCAAACCGTAACTTGAGCGCTAGAAAAAAATTACAGTATAAATATGGCGAGTCACGATGTTCTCCGGAGTAGTTCGAGGAGCGCTCGTTACGCTTCTTTATGCGGGTAGTTGCAGGTATAGCCTCGCAACAATGTGCCCGGCGAACTCATAAATTCGAAACAATTAGACAATAAATTCCCACTTGAATTAGTATTTTTATTTGCACGTCACGTGCGCACGCCGGCTCCTACCAACAATTTATGTAGGAAGGCGTCAAATTTAACAGCTCAAAGAAAGTGATGGCGCCCTCCTAAGCTTCGGCGCGCACTCGTGATGCCCGTAATTATTGTTTAACAATTTATATGCTGCTGAACAATGGATACGTAAGTTATTTATATGTAGACTAGGTTTTTGCAAGCTTGTTTTGATTGGTTCAAGCGTAAGTTTATGATGGTATTACAGTATATTTTAAAAAGTCGTAAGTCGACGAAAATTTTAGATAAACATCCTGTAGGCCGAATCGATCCGATTTGCAACCAGTACAGACCGCGGACCGCTTGGGTTGATCAGCGATGTGATTAAGAAAAACGAATAAGAGCGAAAGCGTGACACAAACGTAGCGCGATAACAGAGGAAAAACGAGCAGTGAATCGCCTCCAAGCAGACGGTATCTGCGCCCGCCCGGGAGTTATTAAATATTAAAATAAACTCGCATTCCGACACGAGTCCTACGCGATACGCCAGATTATGGCCAATACAATGAGAGCACCGGCTCCAATCGTTTCCCCCAACCCCCTACACCTTTTCATATCAAAAGCACGAGCTTACATAATTAAACAAACGATATGCCCGTTTCATAAAACTTTAAGCAAAGAAAAATGTGCAGAGGAAAGTGTTTTATGTGATTCAAGATACATCTTATTAACCTTTACATTCGGATATTTAAAGGGCAAATAAACACCCCATGTCATGCAATGCAAGACAGACGTAAATATTAAAGACAGTGATTCCAAAAGAGCTTATAGGAACATTTATATTTCCAGGGCAATGTAAAATTCATGTCACGGGAGAGATTCTTATTACAAATTATGTAGTCCTTAGTGACCTGTCTACGTGGCAGATACCGGCTGCGTGTCAAGTTCGGAAAGGCAGACCCTTAAGAAAAAAAATAACTTAAGTCTGTAATGGGAATATTTCGGAATCAAGATATCTATCATATGAGAAAAAATTTATTTGCTCTACAACAATTTATTGCCATTTAAGTTAAACTAGCTTAGTATCAAGTTTTATAAAATAACGTCATAATGGAATCGCTAACCATTTCACACGTAAGTCTTTTGCTATCTTTTGTTCAGTGATTAAGAGGTACTTAAAAACAACAAGAGTTCTAGTTTTCCGGTATAAAAAAATTACCTTTGGCGCTAGCTATTAATTAGTTTATTAATCCGTCTATATCAATCACTAAACCCGATCTTCGGTACTCCGCATCTAGTGTGCCAGCCACTTTGCGCTGATCGTTGCCCTATCAAGCCTAGAAGTTTACGTTTTACTTACAATAAATTGAGCAGTAAGTTTGGGTACCACTGGTGTAGAACGTTAATAAACGCATAAGTCACGATGGGGATTGCTTCATCGGTGCTCGAAAGTGTATCGAGCGTCGCATCACTCGGTTGCCCAAGCGCCCCGCCCACTTACCTGAAACAATACATCATTAAATATCACTTGCTGACACTGAGAAGCAACGCATGTTTAACGATTCCACACCTACAACCTACTGAGAAAGTCGATGAGACAAGCCCTATAGGAATATTCAAACGAATTAACATAAATCCCTATCCTAAAGGATAAAGTCCAAAAATATCAACCTTTTTTGTAAATAATGCAAACTTAATAGTTACATAGGTACCGTGCAAAAATGAAAATGAAGAGAAATACATGGAGAAAAAAGCGTCACGTTTGTTTGTCTATAGGCAGTTTAGACGCGTTCTTTTCAAGCGTATCGTTTCTCTTTGCTATATCACTGATTCGATCAGGAAGAAAGCGTGTAAAGTCTCAATGTAGAGTGACACAGAAAGAAGCTATTAATCGTGCCCGCCACACATAAACGTATGTTTCGTTGCGCACGAGTGCTTCGCGAACAACTAACGAGACGTTAAGTTCCAATAATTAAATCATTCGCTCGCAGACGCCCTATCGGCACAGTTTATCGGCGTACCCATTAAGTTTAACTACTGTTATCATTAACTTAGCTCGTGATTCCACGGGAAACTTTCAGATTGCCACCGCGATGTCACTCTTCGGCCAGCCTGTTGATTTTAAGCTAGATACTAAGCCTGTTAAAGGAGAACATGGTGGGGCGAGCCTCATATATAAGTTGGTGAACTGGATGACGTTAATTATTGACACATTGACACAAATATGCCATTTCTGATTAACAACATTCATAAAACAAAAAATACTTAATGTTTTTTGACAGGCTATTGTCTTTCAATTCTTATTTGGCATGGCTAATTTGGAACACATTACACTTACAAATAACCCTTTAAAACGTATATGGTTTTTATCATGTATCCAGGTTGGATGTTATTGTGTTTAATATAATCTACAAATACACCAGCAATGAGAAGAAATATAAAAATAAGACATAAATGGAAAGCGGGCGCTCTTAAAATTGTGTAAGACGTTTTTTTGGGGAATAACTGCGTAATCCCATCTACGTTTTACTGAGGGACAAGAAAAATGTTCCAATATTCTCCTGGTGGAGCATGCCGAGCGAAACATACATTCGGAACGCACTGGAGTGAGTACGTTACATAGGTATTCAGTGGTACCTTGAGCGCCATATCCACAAATATCCGACGTAATGTCTCGGGGCTGCTGTAAATGCCCACAATTTCTGCTCAGCGATACAAGACGCGCGGCGCACTGATAGGGCGCGCCGCTATGATAAAATTTTATTTAGGGGCATTAGCATTCGCGGCGGCTTATCAAGAAGCCCTTTGCTGGTCGCGCGCGCACCTGCGATTCCTGAGATTACTTCCTTACGTTCGTTTGTAATTCGTACCTACTTTGTTGTTATGACTGCGCGTACTGATACTTACAGAGGATTTATTGTGTTGTAAAAGCTAAAATGCAACAAGGATAATGGAAAACACTGATCTCCGAAGCATTTCGTTATACTTCATAAAGGAATACTACGGTATATTTAATGGTTATATAAGCTACACAGAAAGTTTTACACTCCTGAGGGTCTACTCCGTAATCATTTTAGAATATATCTGTATATATATATAACTAAAAAGTCACTTTGTACTTATTTAGACATTTATTTAACATTACAGACTTTAAATAATCCATTGCGGTACAATCACTTCTTATGCTATAGATGAAACAGGCTCTCTCTAGCATTTTACTTTTTTTAATAGGCGATTGGTTGTCTGTCGGAGTTAGATAACATACGTTTATCCGAATATGTCACATGACCCATTAACAAGTACAAAATGGGTTTTTAGTTTAGCGGATATGAACCGAAATACTTGCAGAGTAGGCCCTCTGGCCACTCATAAATATTTGACTTACAAACGGTAACGTCTATATATTGTTGAACATAAGCTTTGCACTGATGTGAGCCACTAACTCTATTTAATTCTTTCAGCTATATCGATTTACTTACTTAATCGTTAAATCGTCTTATTACAGAAAATATCAATCAAAGAAATTCGAGCACAACCTTATCCATAGCTCGCTGTGCGACTTTAAACTTGTGGATCAGATCCGCTATCAGTGTCTACGTTTCATGTGTTGACAGACAGGAGTCAGGATGCACTGATTAAAGACTTTTGTTTTCAAACACGACATGATGTATCGACAAAGTATCGAAGACTTGAAGAAAGCAGCAGAGCTATTACTTAATATAAATAGAGTGGACCTCCTTATCGCGAAGTTTCAAATGTATATCGCGTTGGGGATCTAACGTCGTGTGTAGGCGCCGATGTTAGAGCTAATGTTGTTTAATTAACTCGTATTCATTACCGGGGGGTACCTACATGGGCTAGGCGCGTGCGCACTGGCTACTGCAGGTACCGTTGCTCGCGAAAACATGAGACCACCGACGCTACCTACCTTAAAATCAAAGAGTTAAATAACTTCTAACAATTCAAGAATGCTGTATAAAATCTTATAAACTTACTTGTATATATTTAGGAAATGTTTGGTTGAAGACATGATAATAATTGCAGGATATAATAATTATTTATTTAACAATCAGACATTGTGCATAAAGTTTGGGGGACTAGAAAATACGAAAATATTAATACTGCTACAGAGGCTGTAACGGTTATGCCATCTAGATAACTAGTAATTAAAATTGGTGATCTAGCCCAACTAACACACTGGCAAATTTTAAAGCTTAATATGTATATCGGTGTTAGGTACACTAGCACCGATATACTCCTACTATGGACCTGTTTTATTTATTTAATTTATTTATTTAACTCTTTATTGCACACACACAGATAAAATAAAAAATAATACATTAAAAGAAACACAAGTACAAAGGGCGAACTTATCTCTGAGAGAGATTTCTTCCAGCAGACCCGCGAGAGAGATATTTGAAATAATAAAGGCAATAATAATGTTTTATAGCTTTTGGCTACATATTTCGCCAGTGTTGAAAGTTAACACAACGGTCAACTATAAATATTTCGAGTACTCTAAGAATGCTCAGCAACAATGGAACATTTATGATCAAAACTTATGTTGATCTCTGAGATTATTATTTAATTTTTCTACGGAATAAAAATCAAAACTAAGAGCCTATATACGAGAATATTGGTCAAGAAGTTCAGCCATTCCAGACAGTTTGTGATAATAGACATTTTAACATACATCGGTGGACATTTCTGAACAAATAGTCTATTAACCATATTATCACTTTAAATTTGAAAGTGGGAATGTCTGAACTTCTCGATCAAAATTCACGTATATAGGCTGTTTCGGAAGAAAAATCAAATAATAATCTCAGAGAACAACATAATTGATAGACATTCTCCAAACCTACACACACACATACACACATCTGAGAGAGAACAATATATTATAAATCCAAACGTCAAGTAAGTTTCATGTCGTCGGGCCGGTGCAGCCAGAGAAATATTAAGGCCATTAATAATTCGGCGGTTGCGCGCATGAGATAGCTCGTGCAAGGGGTCAGGTGACTGTAATGCATGGCTTTGTATTTGTACTTCTCACTGTGCACTGCACACTGCACTGATTCACTCGAGAAATGAACAATTTTAAGCTTCAATTAAACTTATACTTCTATTTGAGGTGCATTCCATGTTGTTTAAATAATCAAGAGCAGATTCTTTTTTACTTAATAAAACATTGATGCCAATGGGACTTTTATAACGGACTTATATTCTGTAGCAGTAAAATTTATTAAAACATTGGTTTCATACGCGGCATAGAGGAAAAGTTTGTTTGTGAACTTTAAAATATTCCGTAAGAAGAACACTAAGTAATGAATAAATTACAGGTAAATACTATTTTTATTCCATCGCCAAGAGTTCCTACCTTACAGCACATTACTTATGAAATCGCCTGTCCTCGGGTGCCTTTAGGCTGCAATTTTAAAATACTACAACAAACTTTTGTACCTACAAAGTAGATTTTTCTCTGTCTCTAACGACTACATTGTGGCATATACATGGGTAATTTATCCTCATTCGATATCTTCCCTGAGATACAGTTAGATACATGCACAATATAGCCTTCGGCGGCTGATCCTCGAATACTAGAAGCTGCCTCGAACCGTTAGCCTGAAGCGAAACCTCTGCTAACGTCACGCATGCGTGTTCGCCGTCATTATGCAAAACACACACCGGATACGCAGGTAAGTTATTACTAAGCACATAATAAGTCTCATCTCGTTACCTTGCCACTCCTAAAGGTGAGTACTGATTTGTAACAAAACATTGTAACGTAACATGATGTTAGTATTCGTGCATTGAGTAGGTTTAGCTGAGCATTTCGAGAGTGTTTGCGAGCATTTCTCTGAACAGTATAATAATAATCTTATAAATAAAAACGTAAACTTCCAGTGTCTGTACATTAAAGTAAAGATATTTGAAAAAAAAATTTGGGGGTCCAAGGATTAGTAATAGAACACATTCACACACAGACGAGGGTAAGAGAGAAAGAGGTTTGAGGGGAGGTTTGAGGGGAGGTTTGAGGTGAGGGTTGAGGGGAGGGTTGAGAGAAGTGTTGAGGGAAGGGTTGAGGAAGTTTTGAAGGCAGGGTTGAAAGCAGAGTGGGACCTGGAGCTGGACCTGGATGTGGACCTGGGCAGGCGTAGGAGCGGAATCTGTGGTCCACGCGAGAACGAACCGCGGTCACAGCTAGTAAATAAATAAATATTACATACACTTGTCTAATCTCAAACTAGGATTTTGTCTTGTGCAATGGGAATTAAACAAGAACTGGACAATTCACAAATATAATAGCAGACCTGAACCGACTTCTAAAATTTTACAAAGTACTCTGTCCCAGTGGGAATCGAACACACAACCTTTGGCGCTTGAGCCAAGCCACTAGGCCAACAAGGCGGTCACGCATGTGATAATACAGATAATATATAATACGTATTTAAAAAAAATAGCATTCGCGCAGTGAGTACGTTGAGCTGAGCAGTTTAAAGATGCTCGCGAACATGCTTTTAACGTATCGAACATAAGCTAGTATCAAATGCTATATTATAGAATATACTAGCTTATACCCGTGACTTCGTCAGCCTTAAAAAGTTATTCCAGGATATAGCGCTATACCGTGTGGTTTCCGTTAGAGTAGAATAGGACCACTCCAACTCTTCCCGTGGAAGTCGTACAAGGCGACTAAGGGAAAGTCAAAAGTCATAAGTCAAAATCATTTATTGCATATGAGTACACTTGGTACATTTATACACGTCATTTTTTTTATCGACTACCGCTTCCTAGGTGTTAGCGCTGTGAAGAAGAAACGGCGCAACAAACTTCACGCAACACATCTTTTAAAAATCAAGTTTGCATACAATTAATATATATTATAAAACATCAATCAGGCCTCCCCAACCCGTCTGGCCAGCGCGGGGAGTGTAGGCCAAATCCTCCGTCTGTCTCCAGCAAATGAGAGAGGGTTGTGCTCCTGCAGTGGAGACAAAAATAACCTGATGGTGATGATGATAGCGCTATAATCACTGTACCAGTTCCATCAAAATCCGTTGAGAGGTTATGTGAGATTTCGCAAAAAACATCAATGCATATTTAAATAACCCTTGCACTACTGATACGTTGTTTGAATGATAATATTCAAATACTCGTAGCATCGTACGGAAAATATTGTAGCGTACTCTGAAGCGCATTGCGTGCTTTATGGAAATGGGAAACGAATAAATTCTCATTATAAGGTAGTGCAAATAAATATTTGCAGAGGGCTAATGACTAACATTTTACAGTTATTGCTACTTACTCACGGGGCACGTCGTGGGTGGTTGGTTTGTATAGTAAAGAATATGTCTGCAGTAGTTTTGAATACACGAAGAATCCTACCTCCTACCAATATTATAAATGCGAAAGTTTGGATATTTGGATGTTTGTTACTCAATCACGCTTCAACCACTGGACGGATCGTGATGAAACTTGGCACATATATAGGTTAGGTCCTAGAATAGAACATAGGATTGTTTTTATCCCGAAAAAAACATCCCATTCCTACGGGAAAACATAATAATTTGTGATTTTAAGTTGTCCACGCGGACGAAGTCGGGGGCAACACCTAGTGTAGTATAAAGAAGTGCAGTAGCAGAGTGCTGTAGTTTTGAATACACGAAGAATGTAGTATAAAGACCCAAATAAAAATCAATATATGCATTGATTTGACTACAGATCACTACAATATTTAGTCGATGAACAGATTTAGAGACTATGATGATAAACTCTATATTCACTATATTTATGTAAAATGTTGCCTGTGCAGTATTAACATCCCACAACCTGAAACTGTAAAGATTTTTAACTGTTGTATATACATAAGTATATAACACAAGAAGGGACAGGGAGGGTGAATTAGTACAACCAGCTGCAAATAATTTGTTATATGGAAGTTTGACAAAATGTCTAGTTGCAAAATTGGTTATTTAAGACAAGAAAATAAAATTATTAAGAGGAAGCTAGAGTAAATAAAAAACTATGTTTTTGGACGAAATAATACCTATATCTCAAAACATATCTACAAATATTAAATTTGTTAGGTTAGGTATATATTGTTAAGTATTTAATGTATTGTTGTCTATATCTGATGTTTCTCCAATAAACTAAAATATGTGTTTAGATTTTATACAGCTTAAATAGAGCTAGTATATATGTAATAGAGCTTTAAACTGCAAGGCATTTATTGGCGAGTATTTACTCTATTCATAAAAGTATTATCTATGGAATAAATAAATAAATTGTATCTAAGGCATCGTAGTACAATTATATCAGTAGTTTATTTAATCTACCACCACTTTAAGTTGTGTTAGCGCGGTGGTGATGTAAATAAGAAACTGCAAGAAACACATATTTTCATGAAAATGTCTTTCATAAAATATATAATAATGTCTTAGTATCTACCTAATTCATACATGTATATCACATGTAGAACTAGAATAACAAAGTAGAATAGTACCTTTTTATGTACGTTTATTATAGTTATGTTATTATTATTTATTTTATATATATAAGTAGTTTAGATATTTTAGATATTTAGTTTATTACGCACTTATTTTACTCCCTCCGTTCTTACTGCCTTGTCTCACATTCGGTAAGGAAAAGATCTGTATTAGAGATAAGCTCGGCTTTGTGCACAAACTATCATACCTGTATTTAGTTTTTGAAATGCGTAATATAAAATATATACTGAATGTCCGTAAGTTCATAAACTACAATTAAACTGAAATGACAAAGATCGAGGACGTACATAATTTACCATTTTATCTACTATCTTGTTGGCTGTCAAGTATCTATAGCCGAGGCGAAAACTCGATTAGCATTAGTTCAACTAGGTATAAATAAGGTAGTCAAACCGATTCGACAAGCCTTGTTATACGCAAACAACTGTTCTAAATCAGTCCTAAATGGCAAATAGGACATAAAAATAAGTGCGGTGACAATAATAGAGCAGACGCGCGCCAAGACGTCGCGTTATCGCTCGTGGGCACTGCGATAAAGATCTCCAATGTATGTAATTTTGAAGGAAATTTACAAGTTTGTCCAGTAATAACCGTATACATGCCATAGTGATGTCCGTCCGCCGGACCGTCCGTCCGTCCGCCCGCGCGGCGACCGTAGACCAAACACTCAACGGCGCTTACGATCTCACTAGCTAGAGCACGGATTTATGATGGTCCCCCAAAGGACGATGCAGGACAAGGGTACGGGATTTTACAACTTAATTTAAAACAGGTCACTTTTAGTGTATTTTTATCGTGCAGACGGTCATTTCTCACGCCGATAAAACAGCGTCTCCAACTTTTTTATGAAGTTTGTTGATTCGAGACGATTCAAATTTAGCTTCGTAATAAAGTAAATTGACCGTAAATATCTAGGGAGTTTGAATAAAGTTAAAATTGGATGGTGATCAAAGAAAACTCTACTTAAGTTAATACATGAAGTTATATTTTAAATTAACGTTCTCGCTTAAAAAAATACCATAAATTACAAACATGATGTCACGCCATGAGGTGGTGCAAGTCATCACACAGAAGGAAGATGGTATCTTCTTAAAACGTATTTAATATTATAATAAAAGTATTTGATAACACGGTTTTTCATTCGCAAGCTCCTTTAACGTCATCCTCGATATACCTATCTATAAATTTTGGGATTAACACATAGAAAACTTTCTAAATACAATAACAGCAGGTACGGCAGGCAGGTCTCACGACACAGAGCGAAATAACCACATTGAATGTTGCAACAGTCGGATGTGACATAAGCATGTCTCAATCTCGCGATCTTTTAACACGGAAAAGCTCTATTCAATTGGACCATAGGGCATTATGGCGAGAGCGTAGCGTCAATCACTTCTTACGTAACATCAGAAAGTCGCACGCGCTAAAATGTCACATCTGTGAATATCAAATCCCCTTGCTCCTAGTACATAACCAAGTTATTTACTATCGAACTAGATAAAATACATGGCTCTAAGACGACAACGGACGTTTCGACCAAGTTGCACTGGCCAATGACATTGTGAATTGACTGTCGGCTAGTGACCACCGCGGTAAATGCAACCTGATGAAAATCGACGATTTGAAGTAAATTTAAAACAATAAATGGTAAATAACGCTTCATTAGCCTGGTATTAATCTAATGTAAGTCTCTTACAAAAAGCCGAAATGCAACCACTATAGTCCTACTAATCCAACTAATATTAGAAATTTGAATATTTGGATGTTTGGATGTTTGTTACTCTATCACGCTTCAACCACTGGACGGATCGTGATGAAACTTGGCACACATATAAGTTAGGTCCTGCAATAGGATATAACATAGTTTTTATCACGAAAAACATCCCATTCCTACGGGAAATACATAATAATTTGTGTCGCGTGCAACAGCTAGTAGGATATATAATTTATAAAGTTACGTGGTCCACGCGGACGAAGTCGCGGGCAAACAGCTAGTATTCTATATTTCTCGGCATCCAGTCACTGCCATACACCCACGCTATGTCTGCATCTCCGAGGTATCCACTAGAGAACTCGTATACTAGTCATAACGAGTTCATATGACTTGAATATGAGGTGCAATTCCAAAAAGGTCATGCGCGCGATAAGCCTCAGATGGTTCGGTAGGCATCATAATGTCGCGGTGTAAATATTCATTGGTTGAGATTGCTCGGTGCGTTGCGTAGGCAGCTCCGGCCGCCGCAGCTAGCGAGGGCGCGGACGCGGTCGGGACACGCATTAGAGACAATGAGATTTGCATAGCTGGGCGTTTCTAACTGTCAACCAGAACATTCGCATTAAGTAACTAATCCGAAGAGCGTTAATGTATGGGAAACAGTTTCATTATTCATCCGACATTCATTCGTTTAATGAATTCATCGAATAAGAAGTGAGAACAGGAAATTATATATATGAATCATTTATTTTATGCACAAATATGGCCTATTGTTTTCAGTCTTTAGTCTTTATTCATGTGTATATACTCTCGACTCGGAATCAGTCTAGTTTAACTACTTTGCAGGGAAAAAACGCATTTATTTAAGAAAAATGTTTATAGCTAACCTCTTAGAAGGTGGAGAGTTTTTACAACTTAAATATCCATAAATAAAGAATCAGCAAAATTTACAAAGATTGCAATTTCAGCGAAATATAAACAAGAATTTGCATTTAAGAAAGCACTGAAATGTTTTATTACTAGCTCATCCCAGTGACTTGGTCCACGTTAATAAGTATTCTATCTGTTTTTCCTGAATATAAACTGTCACTGTACCCAAGTGTACCAACTGTACTAAGATATAAACTGTTACAAACAAACAAATATCCACATGTTCGAACTTTTAATATTAGTGTCATATTTTTCCACTGTGTAAACATAGTACTATTTAATTGTTGACATGTAATTGTATTTTATCAAAGTGGTGAAGAGCTGACACTTCAAAAGAAAAGCTTGAACTTAATGACGTCTTACGTAAAGGGCTAAATAGCTTCCAACTTGAACCACGGCCATTTATTATCACAGCACTCGATAAAATATCCGCAACGCCTTTGATGGCTTAAGTGACTCGCGGAAATCGTCTTAAGAAGCACTTCAAAAATCTCCATCCTTATAACGCATGCCCGCGCCCGACGCAACCTCGTATGGTAATTCCCTTAGAGGAAAAGTAGGCCGCTATTTCCGAATAAGGTTCAAAAAGCGGTGTTCATTTCGGCTAGCGAAGCACTTATTCTGTGAATACGTCCGCCCAGGAGCTTAGGGCGCATTGTACATTCGAGAGGCGTCGCCTGCTCACCGACGACCGCCCGCGTCCCGACGCGCTTTGCAATAATGCGCTTACCGCACTCACTGGTTTTAGGTACTCTCATAATTCCATTCTTTTCATTCTTCATGCAGTGTAGCTTAGGCTCTAAGTCGAAAGTCATGTCTCTACTGACTGCTGTATTTTTACTTATTGTCGACCTTTCAATTCGTTTCACAATACGTTCATGATGCCATTCAAAAAGCATTTAACGTTGAAAAGGAAATAAAGAGTATGTTTCTTCAATCACAATAATACGGTTTCATTATTAATACCACGACAAATAAAATGTAAATTGTGCTCTTACATTTATTTGAGCTGTGATTGAATGCTTGTACAGCTGGAAAATGTCTCAATACAAATACAATGGCGCCAGAAAATCAGTTCTCGACAAAAATAGTTAAGCAATTAAGGGAGGAATCCGAGCGGTCGCTATCTTTCTACCAACTAATGAGTAGAGACGACCAGCGACCGACGGGTCGCGTACACACAGACACTTATCTCCTTGATAAACCAGTACAAATGGCTTACACGCTGCTTCCAACCCTGACACCCCTCTATTTCTCCTTTAACGTCTTAAGTAAGACGGTAAAACTTTTATCAGTTAGTCGAAGTAGCTCCTACAAACTCATCAACTATGTTACCAATGAAATAAAAACACAAAAGAACGTTTCGCTTTATAAACGATTTGGGCTAGGAGACTGGAAATGAAAACGAAATTCGAGGTTCAACAACAGAAACAGAATAGAGAGGTATTCTCGTAGCATTTTATTGCACCTAATTGTCCGATGGCTTGAAGCGGAGACAAATTCCCAAGGATTTTTATGAAGGTCCACAACACGATTGAGATTTGGTACAACAGACCGGCCACAACACGTAGAGCCGGACAATAAACGAGTCCTAACATATCCGGATATTGTCCGTAGCGCTTTTATTGCTACATATTTTAGAAAGACGCAGGGAAACGCCGCCATTCGATGGCACGTTTACGATACATTCAAATATCACTTGATTTTTTTATATCGATAATGAAATCATAAAAATGTTTCTTTAGTTAGTGGATCTGAGAGATACGATTTCTTCGTTGTAATAGTGAAGATACTATCTATATATATTCGAAGGATAAAGACATTTTAACTCCTACGCTACATTTTTTTGGTTAGTGTAGTGAATCGAATGGTCGTGTGCAAAATAACCCGCACTATAAACAGTATCATCATTGCGCCACCGCATCTGGTCCTTCGGTTATTCAAAAAGCTACTTACAGCTACTTATTTCAGCATCCACTGTATATCAAAGCAAAGTTTCCACTTCAAAAGACATCTGCTCCTATGGCCATCGATTCCACGATTTACTAATTTATTGGGTTAGTAGTATGTCCTATTGTAGATAATATCCTTTAAAGATAGTGCGAAATTTAAATAGTATTATGAACTTAGGGCAAAATAAATGACAATTCTGATTGTATCGATAATATATTTTCTTCTATACTCAGCAACACTAGTACTTTTACTGTACTAGACCTCATTATGGGAAGAGGCAAAATGCAAAAACGCTGAAGCCCTGAGGGCTGCGGCGTCCGTTCTCGTGGAAACCAACTGCTGCTGCACTACTCAATGGTGGCGGAAAACCGAGCAGGGCGATGGGGCGAAATGAAAGGCGTTTAATGAGAACCCTCATTACATTCACTCTATTTCAGATAAGGGGCTATATTATTATTAAAAAACAGTGCAGAGTGCGAGCGTGTAAATAGAACTTTTGGAAATTGAAAATCTAATTAATATTCAGCTATTTAGAAACTAGAATTTAACAGAACTAGAACAATAAAAAGGTCATAGATAAGCCACGGTTAGGTCATAGATAAGTTGTTGGTGATTTCCATAAACACTTCCTGTCTCACTGTCGCTTGCCCCCGACCTTAGTCGTGCGAAAAGACAGCACGATCAATTACCTACAGTTCGACGTAGTTTTAGGCTTTCGGGAGCCAACCCTCCATAAACCAATACAGAATTCAATATTTTGCTCTTATTCGTTTGTACAGATAATAAACTATGCTGATTTAAAGTAAATTTGCATGCCATTAATCACATTTCCAATCGTCTATAATTCTAATTCTATACTCAACATTGACAAAGAAAAACCCTCCGGCATATTAATCGATGTTACTTACCTATCTCATACATTTCCAAAAATGAACAGATACATCACAAAAAATATCTATAGTAAGAACGATAGGGTACCCTAGTTCGGGTGCTACTAATAGTGTAATTTTAAGTGCTAAATCAAATTGTTATTTAGTGATTAAATAATTAAGTCGTTAATTAGTCACGCATATTCTAGGATACTTAATATAGAAATGCTGAATATATACATATTGGTGCACTTCAACGAAATATGCAGAGTATACTATCTATTAATGGACACTACATGAATGGTTCATCCATGACCAATACAATATAAATCGTTAAGTTTACGACACATAAACGCTATTGCATCTCATTTCTTTATGTAGTACTCGTACGATACATAATAGGATTTCCGTTTAAGAGACACTGCTATACTTAATTCTTATTATATTGGTATTCAAGTCACTTACCATGGGTTAAAAGTGCGGTTATCGCAAAATCCGCACAAAGGAAATTAAGAAGTATTGTAGATGTAGAGTTATTGTTGGAAATAGTGTAGCGTGTTGGCAAACAGGACGATAATTTGAATTTCGCGGGGTAATTAAGTATTTGTGCATCAAATATTTACTATGGATTAAATAATTCAAGATTACGAGGGACATTAAGGGTGAATGCTCTGAAAAGCGTGAAAAAACATCTACCAAATATGACCTGTGCTTGGGACGCCCTACGACGACGGTTGTAACCGAAGAAATAGTTTATTATTAATAGTACATTTCAGTACATATATTTACAACAAAAAATAATGGTAAGACTTGGCATTTCAAAATTCTAAACTGCAGGTTATGATGGCAAAATGTATTATTTCAGATCAAAGTTATAGTTAACGGTTTGAGGAACTCCTTAATTATGTTTTAATGTACCACCGCTATTCCAAGCAATTCATTAAAAGCCTTGTCTTAATGTTAATGATAATAGTGTCGCTCTCAAGTTTGCTATTAACTACCAAAGGATGTACCTAAATTTTATTAAAATCAGTCACGATCGAAAATTTATGCAGATTACAACCAAGTTTTTATATAATAAAATATAAATGTCGCAATGTAAATACCAAAATAATATCGAACGGCCAATCGATGTAGATATGAGACTTTTTACAGCTGTATGAATATTGATTATGTCGATAACGATCAATAATCAGTGCAGTGACACGGACGGGACCCACGGGCCACTGTCATCACTGTCGCAGAAACGTGCATGCTCCTTTTTCAAGAGCCAATAAAATCTTAAGTTTATCGCCCTTAAGCATCGAGAGTTTAACACCTCGACTCGAAAAACAGGTTAATAAAGTGAAGCTTCAATGAGATGTGAAAATAATGTGCGATAGTATCTGGAAGTAGCGGCTGCCCGGCGTATATTATTCTAAGTCCCCGTTTCATTAACCGCCAATCCGGTTAATGAGCGTCGAACTTTTTCGCTTAAATAAACATTAAGAAGAGAATGGACGGTGCGGCCGCTGAACCTTTTACCGGAATTACGCTGCGGCTAAGTGCTCGCTTTTAGGAACCCACCGGCGGAATGACGCTGCATACACTAAACCTGACATTTTAACTCTTAATTTCACTGAGACAAGTACACAAGGCCAAACCGTTTAGAAAAAGTAAAACAATTAACTGAATTTCTTTATTTTGAAATTAACGGCGATACAGCGTACATTCATTAAAATTAAAACTAATTAAGACAAGGAAATTCACAGATTTCCACGTTTACACCATGAATAAGTGTCGATCTAATTACTACAGGCATCAATGTGTCGATTAATTTCTATAATATATAATTAGTTATTAATAATAGGTACAAATAGTACAAAACCATAACAGATGTGATTCATCGGTTGCTAAAGATAGCAAGCTATAATGTTGACAGCCCTGCTCATAGTTTCTAATGTATTTTCTGTGTGTAGTTTAAATATCTGATAAGTTTCTGTTGTATGAGTTTAATTTGTTGTTCATGTGTGTGTATAATGGGGGTTCCAAATACAAATGGCATAAGAGTACAACGAACATAACACGCTGAACGTCTTTAATGCACATGGGATCACTGATTGTCTTGCAGGTTTTATTCGTTATCACGCTGCTCCGAGACCGATTATAGTGGATGGTAAGGCACTCGAAGTTGCTAAGAATTTGTTAACCTCGGGCAAACTCTGCAACTAGGAAAAAAACAACTTCGAAAAGGAAGCCGACAGGATTAGGCTAGGCTTGGCAGCTTACGGGAAATTACGTCATATCTTCTCGTTGCATATACCACAATGCCTGAAGACAATAGTCTTCAACCAGTGCATCCTACCCGTAATGACCTACGGCGGCGCCGAAACACGGATACTGACAGTCGGACTAGTCCGAAGAATCAAAGTCGCTCCATGACATGATCCGAAATGAGGTGGTCCGCCATTGAACTAAAATCTTCGACATAGATCAAAAGGTTAGTACGTTGAAGTGGCCACTGCTGGTCATATCTGTCGGAGAACCGATTACCATTGGGGTAAACGAGTTCCTGAGTGGAGACCGCGACTGGGCAAGCGTAATGTTCAACACCCCCTGGATGGAATCACGATCTGCATAAGGCGGCTGGCCGTGACAGGAAGAGAAAAACCGAGGATCTGGTTCAGTGGCGCGCCTTGGGAGAGGCCTATATTCACCAGTGGACTCTTGCAGGCTGATGATGATGATGCGTTATGACATCTATGTGATCGCTAGTTTACTGTCCAGGTGTACATCAAGAACAAGCACTAAATCGACTTAATACGGGCGCCCTGGATGATATAAGAGAAATCCAGAAATGCATAGATACGACATTACCCATGTTAACAAGTCGCCGTGCACGCAAGTCGAAGGCTTTCCTGAAGTCTGTGTATATCGCATAGACTTAGTTGAGTTTGTCCATAGATTTGTATAAATGATTTGGTAATAACTGCAAAGTTGTAAAACCCGGTAGGGATTTTTTGTAGTTGACAGTATATAGTGTAAACTGCATTATAAACAAGCTTTCGAAAATTTAGCTCTGGGCCTTTACTTCACAACATTGCGCTTGGAGCCCTTTTTATGTATTGAGACATATGTACTTACTTCCATCTTAAGAGAAAAACACCCGTTCGGAGTGACTTGTTACGCTATATATTATAGAGAGGAATTGGGCAAGAGTAGTTTAATCTATCCCTTGTTCTCTACAGATTGAGCAATTTAGTAAACAAAACTGTCAAACTTATTAATTTAAGTTAAAGCATCGTTAAATGAAATGGTTGGCCGGGAGATGAGTTTAAAAGTTCATTACTTGAAATTGCAGTGGCCAGTGAAAATTTACTCCGAGCAAAAGTTAATACAAGCTAAATTTGTCGCGTGGCTAGCGGTTTGTGGGATGTCTCTACAAGTTGGTGACCAGTGGAACTAACTCCAGGCCTCGAGCGAGCACCTGTTCTCATTTCCACTTTAATTCCAATTTAACTAGACTTTATTACGATAACTCCGGATAGACTCGACATCGTCGTCGTGACAATGTCTAATATAAAAAAAAATACAACATATTCAAATGACTTCTAATTAATGTTTAAAGTAAGATTAATCAGCCTTTTTGCAACTGCGTTTTTATCTTGAAGATAGCTGAGGTATGGAGCAAAATATTCTGCATTTAATTAAAGTAAATTCACAAGTCGTTTTTTCGTATTCTTATCAGATGTGCTTTCAGACAAGCATCAGATGTAATTGCATCGTCCGAGCTTTCAAATGTGCCGCAAAACGAACGCCTTGTCCATGCGCAACTGCGCAAAAATTAGTCACCCGCAACAAATATATGCGTACTTTAAAAAACATTAACGTATTTAATAAAAAATTATCAGCTAACCATCATTATTCACCAACAGTGTTCGAAGTTTTAGCGATAAATTAAAAGTTTACAAAATTATTCCCACATACTACTACTACTACACACTATTACTATTTTATCTGACTACGCAAGTAAAGGAGGGATATGTTTTTTAAGTTTCTGCAATCAAAAGTAAAAACCCCTCAGGACCAATCAAAGACGATATGCGTATTTCTGCTATCGAGAACTTCTCCTTAACATCTTCGCTCCTCACTCCATGTGTGGTGACGTTCATATGTTGATCAGTTGACGTCTAAGGGCTGATATGATGATGTTGACTCCATGATCACATCAGGATCATAAAAATATAATTATACATTATTATTACACATAGTTTCAAAACGATCCGATTACTGGAAAGGGCTCACAAACATCAATTGAAGTAAAAGCTTTCAACAATATACAGATGCGCCGGATACCACCAAGGACCAGTGGGTTAAAACTGCACAAAGCAAGAAGGAGTAGAAGCGAGGGGAGACCTGTGCCCAGCAGAGGGGCACAACACATAGGTTCTAAATAACAATAAAAACAATATATAAGAAAATCTAAAGTCTCATCCAGCAAAAACAATACAATGCTCTCACGAAACATTAATCAAATTGTTACGGTGTAAAGTTAGTTTTAAAACGCGGAGACCAGCTTGCTCTCTCTGCACTCCGCGTAAACACCAACAAAGCTGTGGTTGCAAATGAGGTCGGAGATAGCAGCGCGCTCGGAAGTTAGTGTAAGCATAAATTAAAACAAGCGTTTCCATAAAAAGTTGATAAATGGCCTTCCGCAGGCGGCACGACAAAAAAGGGAACTGACGTCAGCCGAAGCGCTAACGTGTTTCATTTTGCGCTCACAGCTGACATCTGGGCCGTTTTCAGAGAGCGAACTGTGAACACGGCCAGCTGGAACCTTACTCGGCCCATGCATATATTGCCTGCTTTAAACAATTACGCGATCCATTATTCATCCCTCTATACAACATTACGACAGTGGAAATCTGATAGCATTTCCACAAAAGCTACGTTCACTAAATGACTTGGAGTAAAGTAACAGGTAAAAATTACAAATCTATATTTTAAAAGTATATTTATTCAAACGAGCTGTTTCATTACATATTAAATTGCTTATAAATTATAAGCAAATTAATATTATAAGGAGATAGACTCGTAGAGTGCAATCAATATCCTCAAGTAACATAAATGAATAGTAGAGAACAATTATCTGGCTCAGTTCAGTAATATTTTGTGGTACAAAAATCTATAGCAGTAAAGCAGACAGGCGCTAGTTGGGCTGAAATGGGTATCCGCAATTCGCACTGCACTGGCAGCGGGCTCGACCACACAATGCAGTCCCACACTAACAACACTGCTTTATCTACGTACACATTTAGTACACTTATAAAATATTGTAACAATAAAAGAAATGTAAATACAATATCGCCGCCTCCGTGTTGAGGTACCACGATTATCTAGGGAAATAATTGTCCGCAATTGTTGTTTGCAACACATCACGTCAAGGGGTATCACGGAGCGAAAAGCGGGCGAAGGAAAGTCGCTTTGCGACATTGAATAACGCAAAGTGACGATACATCGTCTCTGCCTACCCCTCTGGGACCATGGCGTGAGCATTATGTATGTATGTAAATACAATATCTGGATGTGAACCCAATAAATCTATGAAATATTAAAGAGAAAGCTTGTACAATAAAGGGGCGTAGCGGCTTTTATCATACACTGTCAGTCAATGTGAAGCATTGCTTCTCCGCCAAGGAACTATTTGACACGGAAGCTCTTCGAGCCATGAGTAGGTTTGTCACCATCAAATGTCACCAAAATCGATTAAACTATGACCTTTTTCTTCTCACCTTAGTTTATATCCTATACGAATGAATACCACCAAATTCTGCAACCTGAGTTCATGTTGGCTAGACGATGTTATATTATTCACGAGGATGCAACACAAAATGTCGCGGAATGTAATACAGGTCGGAGCAACGTTAATAAAACCGCAATACGCTGCCATTAGAGACGACCGAGACCGAGTCCACGGGGGAATGTTAAACCTCGCGAAATGCGCAATAAAGCGACATATGCACCACCGCGCAATCGTCTGCGGGCGAACGCCAGACGCGTTTACGCAAAACTCACACAACAACATATATTAAACTCTATATTTCATGCTAAGCAATAAACATTCAGTCATGCCCTATTTAATCAGGCAACCCATTTCTATGATAATGGACGATTCAACGGTATATTTCCATAAAGGATTAGATAAACGTTTAAATTCTGGTGTAGGCAGAACCCACAAACTATCCGTGTACTGAAAGTTGAGTAATCCACAAACATTCCCTTTAATTGGTTTACCACAGACCTCTATTAACGAAATAAGATGGGAAATCAGAGTATTAGCATAACAGTGAATTCAATTATGGTTCACAAAGAGGATTACAACTTTTACATTGAAAGGAAAGTTAAAGCTTGAGTTGAACTAATATGGAATAATCAAAATTCGAATGAGTGTGATTATCAAGTTAAAATTAAATTTGTATTCAGACGCGCTGGCCCTTAAGCGTTGTATTGAAATGATTTTGAATCACATGATAGTCCAACTGATGATGATAAAGATATGATATTAATATAGCACAGTAGTTTTGATAAAGCCCACGAACATGCTTATCGTCTACTAATCTATAGTACAAGCTGTTTCTTGCAGCTCTAACCCAATCCAATGCAACTCCATTATCTTAAATACCCGTAAAATTATATAAAAATCAGTCCGCGGTTCTTGAGTTATAATTTTAGAGATTTCGCGAGAAAAGCCGTATCATAGCTGACATAACAGTAAAGTTTGAAGGCAATAATACAATTTTGATTACGCGTGTAATTCACTAAAGTCGCCCATTTCCGACGTTTTCGTATCCAGTGTTTACGCAAGCGTGAAAAGTGCTGATCAAACTTCGGACAGCCATGAGAAAACAGAAACAATATATTAAACAGTATGACAGCTGAGCGTGCAAATGCGCTATACGATAATGGTCAATTGTTGGCAATAAAACTACTGCTGTACACGATGCGAATTATATTACTGGCTCAAGTCGCCCCGGGGGCCAATATGGCACTGAACCAGATTTACACAATTATCAAAAACAAGTTATCTCCGAGTTTACAACTAATATTGCTGCTCCGCGGTACTGTTCAGCGAAACTATTTCACCTGCGTAAATACGATCAATATACTTAACAACTGTCGTTTACTTAAATATTTCGAATAAAAAAAAATTCTATCGAGACTTGTGGAAATACCCAAAAATACAACAGCTTAAACAAAAATAAACTAGAAATAACCTATAAAACATTTCTGTCAGTTTTTGCATGACCAATAATGTTAAACTACACTGTCATACAAAGGATATGAAATGAGAGGTCAACTTCTAGATAAGCGTCCTGACATTTTATTGAGATATAATCTATACCAAATTGTGTCCTGAACTCAATGCTATTAAACAGTGAAAACGCCACCAAATTCTGTTCAGTAGATTCCAAGATTAGCCCGTACAAACATACATCTATACGGACACAAAAAGAATATATTTTTGGACTCTACTGGTTTTAAGTAATGTTCGGGGAGTTTATTTTTTAACTTCGATATACAGATTCGCCTTTCTTTTGTTTTTCTACAGCTTTATTAAATGTATAGACTAGCAAACGCCCGCAGCTTCGCTCGCGTGGAGCAAGTTTTTATTTCCCGAGGGAACCATTTTTCCAAAGATAAACAAATAAAAAAATATGGTGATCAGTTGAATAGCCGAGCCGTGAAAACATAAGAAACAGACAAATAAATACACAAACACTTTTTCGACTTAATTCTATTAAAGCTGTTGCCCGCGGGTTCGCCTGCTTAAAAAAGGGTTGGTTTCCAGTCTGAAAAAAACCCAAGGTAAACCAAGTTACCCAAACCACATTCTAATCTATTTAGTGGTTTTGGAGAAGAAGCTGGTGACGTTATCATTATCACAAATTATTTAATCACGTGTTTACTTGTAATGTTTTCATCGTTTTATAGTTCATCATCATATCAGCCCTGCGACATCCACTGCTGGACATAGCCCTACCCCAATAAACGTCACCACACCCGGTCCACCACCATCGAATCCTGGTGCTTTCGGCCGCCTTCCTCAGGGCGTTTGATACATCTAGCGGCGGGGTGCCACGCCTTGCACTCGTGCCTATCCGCGGCGCCACTCCTGAACTCGTCTACTTCAGCGGCCGTTGGTTCTACGGCAGATGTGGCCTGCCTATTGGCACTTCAGCTTGCTAATCCTTTATACTTTAAATCTATATGTTTGGAGAATACGACTTTCGAACTCCATTTCAGCCCCTTAGGGCAGGGGTCGGCAACCTGCGGCTCGCGAGCCACATACGGCTCTTTGGATGTGAAGCTACGGCTCTTTAGTTCCATTGGTCCCGGTCTGGATGTTATATTTGGGAATTGTAAAATCCTTGTTTAATTTTTTACTTAAATAATAAATGATTATCTAATAAGACCATATATATATATATTATCTAATTTGTTTAGAAAAACAACAACAAATATATATGAGGAAATAGATATTTTTCTTATGAATAAATAGATTAGTTTTTTATCAAAAAACTTTATTTATGCAAATACTATTTATTGTTGGCAAGAAAAAAATGGTGGCTCTTTAAAAACTTTGAAATTTTATAAATTGTAATTTTTGACTCTTCCGACTCAAAAGGTTTCCGACCCCTGTCTTAGGGGATAGTTTTTCAAAAACTGTAAAACATTTATTTAATAATTAAGTTTTTAGAGGATTCCTACAAGTTTCGAATTGATAGGAACATTTTATAGTTTTTCTCCATACAAACTTTGAACACCTATTTGACCACTACATGAGAAACATTTGTGTTAAATTTCAAGTTTCTAGACCTAGAGCAATCGGTTTGGAGATTAATACTTTTTGATTTTTATAAAACTGAAAAACACGTGTTGAAATCATTAAGTTTTTAGAGTATTCCTACAAAATTTCAAATTGAAAGGAACATCTGATAGACGTTCTCCATACAAACTTTAAACACCAATTTGACCACCTGGATGAATATTGAAAAATCCTTCCTTAGTGCTTGCCTGTGCTGTATAAGGAACCTTAATGCAAAATGTCAAGCCTCTAGACTCAGCGGTTTGGGCTGTGCGTTGATATGTCAGTCAGTCAATCAGTCAGTTTCTTCTTTTATAGATATAGAAGATTTCGAAAACTATTAAAAATTTTACATTGAAGTACTTACATAACCTTTAATGTAGATGATAAATAGGGCTTTCGATTGACGTTAAAAACAGAGACCGCTTATGTGGGAAAAAAAACACTTTCGTTCTGTTACTTTTTTATGAGAATTGTTTTATTTTTAGTCACATCCTTTTCAGCATCAGGCCACGTAAAGGAAAATATAAAGGAAAATAATTTTCGCACCTCATGTCATTTCAAATTTTTCAATTAAAAACTTTAAGGTGACTTATGAAGTGCGACAATTATTTTTCTTCATGGTATGACTTGTCAGGTTGAATTTTTCGGATATCTTTATTAGTTAAGGAATAGGCTAGTGACACATTTCTGTTCCAGCCTGTATACTGTATGTTTTGCCACAGTTAGACGCGGCATGCACTCGTTAGCCGGGTGTGATGCGCGCTGCTTCCGGTACGCTTGTCAATTAGACGCACAAAGTGCCGCCCCGTGCCATCGCACTCCATAAATCGACAACGGTAACGTACGCCGCAGCAAAACTGTGTCGCACCTCACTATCGCGATATAACACTTTTAGGACAGCTTTTCGACGCTACCTACCTACCTACTATATTACAGTTCCTTTAGTTATTAAATTCAGACGTAGACTTTCATCGTTTTTTTTCAAGGATAAGAATTCAGTGAAGTTCACCGTAGGTCACAAATTTAATATATATCGCGATATTATATACATTGTTGTCGCCAGAACAACATATACACTTACCTAAACACCAAACAATGATTCCCTGTACGAGTAAGTACTATAGAAATTAGACTAGGACAGTTTCAACTGTAACAGCAGACCCTCCACCTCACATGGTCTTTCGACATCAAGCGTCATATAGGCCGAATCATGGGGAGGTGCCCGGTACTTGATCACGTGCTCTTTCCCGGATACCCTCCTCGATTCCCCTACAAATAAAGTAATGTCTTTCCTTGTACAGTCTTTCCCCCTTCAGGGGTTTTTCAAAGGACAGACGATATCCCAAAACAAACCTACGAACTCAACGTGCCATGCAAAGGCTCAGGCCAACAGACGAGGGGACGAACCACATCTCCACGGCCAAGAACACTATTTTTTACATACAACCTATAAAATTGTTAATATGGTTACATTGTTCGATCTGATAGTGGCCATAATAAAAGACCTAGAGCACACCATGGTGCCTTGCTTAAGACATCTAACTGATCAAACTATTATTTAAACTTGAGTTTGACCTCTGTATTTGACGAAAGGGTTTGCTAATCTCAAGTACTACAACGCTCTTTAAAGTTGAACAAATGCAAATCGCATTCGCCCTACCTCTAACATCGACAGCATTTAGATTTTTAGGTCGTAGCGTGACGTCACTTGTAGTGAAAGCCACGACCCGTGCACAATACGTGTCGCTTGCGCAACGCGAACTATCGCAGGCGAAGTATCGCAGGGGAACAATGGGTGGCTAATATAGCCATTCGTCGGCTCATTGCTTATTCATCCACGCCCCCGACGCCTCCGCGGGCGACGCCACCGTCGCTATTGATGTCCTAGAGAGAGTCAGGACTAGCGATACTGTTATCGACGCATTGTATATCGATATTACTGAACAAATCCTAGAAACGACACGGCATCATGTTACATACCTCCTCTTAGGACCCTACTACGAGAGACATAAAAGTGGTATAACGACGCTAAAGATAACGGGGAATAATTTTCCAGATCTTGATTGTTAAATTGAATGTTTGAGACCACCTTATATTTAACCCTATTTTATGTATAAAACAGTCCATTCATAGAGTGAAAATCAAAAACTGACTAGCAAATAAAGTGGTAAAATGACACATGGTGTCATTTACGAGGCTGTTAAAAGAGTTTAGGCAACCTTTTTACACCCATTAACTTCATCTCGTCATATACTAACAAGTTCCAAATTCAATCGAATAGTTTTATAAGTTTAATCTATACTCTATAGTAAGTTCTAGTATGCGATTTTATTCGATTTCTACAAACCTTATAGGAACTATTCTCGTTTCCCGAGGAAAAAATTCCTCTCGTATAGTCGAAGTTAATTAATTAAACCTGAATTTATAGCCATAAAGTTGGTATAGGTTCGCAAATTCAAAACAAAAGTTCAGTTCACAAAGTTCCGTAATCCATTATTTCGCCTAGAAATATCTGAGTAGGTAATTTCCAGAACTACGTCTTTGTATATAAGGAAATGGAAGAAAAGGTTAATATAAAATTGATTACTGTACAAAGTAAACGGAGCGAAGATTTAGGAAAACCCTATCAGAGTACGATATCCCCTAGTGGTAGGTAGGCATCGGGCCTCGAGAAGGAACAAGGGCCGACAGTGTAAATTTCTCCAGAGAGCCCTCACAGTTACTAGCAGATTGTGATCGCCGCTGTGAGCGCTAAGCGTCCCGGCACGACCAGACACTATCCCAAAGGCAACGCGTCAAGATATTTTATTCATAGAGCGCGTGATAAATGAGGAAGGCCGCGGCTGTATCACATTCATTATTGCCTCACGCCATGCATGGCGTTATCAAAACTTGTTGCCGCCGCGAGCCCGCCTAGAAACGATCGTTTGGCCCCGGACGCCACCTCGGGGATTTGTTTCAGATGCCATTTGTCGTTGGTAAACAGCAAAACAGCTTATAATTCATCTTGGCCGCGGCTTTGTTAGGTATTTATGATGTATGGATACCTAAGCCGCAGACACAGCCGATAACTTATTACCGTATGTAATTATTAACGGATTAAAAGTCACGGGGTGCATTAATGTAGTATAAATACACCTTGTGACTATACCGCAGACGTTAATTGGTTAACTTTCGTCTATGTATACGCAAAATAGTACTTGGAGTGAATCGAATCCTAAATATGCAAGCAAACAAAATATTTTACACACGGTAATGCATAAAGTACCGTATTCTAATAAAATAGGATATCCCGGTAAATAAATAATTCCGTGTCAAGTCACGATAGCAACGGTTCCAGGGAAGGGGTTAACAATCGTTCAATTTGTAGGGTCCGCCGCCGCGAGGCTCGACAATGGCCGTGCACGCGACGACTCCGTCTCGATATTCTCATGAGTAGAATAACGCACAACAATCAAGATGTCATTTTTCAACTACCCACGCTGCGAACACCGGGGCAAGCGAACACAGAGAAATATGGCCGACAACGCACGCACTCCCCGCCGTATAAAAGAGGCGTCTCGTGCTTGTCGCGATGCATATCTACTGGCTGTATAACATACGCAACAGTTTCACCTTATTCCTTTTTATATGGTTTATGTGTAATCGACGAACATATTAAACATGGAATATCCGATTAAATCAGAGAAATACCGTTATTGTGGTCAATAAATAAAATAATCATATTTATTGGGCATCCAGACCAGTATAAATAGTTACAGTGTGTTGTCATGTGAGGAGACTAAACATAGCATCGCCTGACCAGCATAGTAATTAAAGGGTATAAACCTTTAATTATTTTGGAAGTGGCCCGGTCAAGCAGGGGACTTATTATAGACTGTTGACGACTGAGCGATTTTTCTTAGGAAATGTTATCCACCCATGGAAATTCATATGCAAACATTCTATCATACAATTATTCAAAGAACTAAACTGAGAACTCTATTGTCGGCCCTGCGTGTGTGTGAAGTAGCTAAGTGCACGGTTGGAGTTTTCTGCTACGCTCATTACGACAATTCACAGAAGTCAGTGGGTAATTTATCGAGTGTAGTAGATGGAAACTCGCGGCAGGAAATGATAGTAATTATTGACACGAACCGCCTGCCCGGAGCTAAAGTCCGCCGTCCTGCAAAAGATCACAACCGGCCACTAACTCGAAAATTCCACATTCATAACGGAGCAAGCCCTTAGGCGCGAACGGAGGCAGGCCCGGCCCTCGTTGGCGAATTACAATTGATGTTCACTGCGAAATTATATGTGGACAAAACGGTGAACTTTCACATAAATAACGGGAGCTCTCTCCCCCGATATCATTTTCCACGTAACTTTGAGGTTTGCCCGCTCTAAAGACTATTAAACATACGATGAACGAATCCTTACTAAACTTCCGTTGGTTTAAGTTTCTAGTTTTGCATTATCTTTAGCCAAAAAAAAATTCAATGCACATTCCATCTTTTAATACTGAAACGTACATAATAGGCATTTTATGCTGCCTTTCCCGCAACGTTTTCTATCTTCTACTTTGTATAGAACTCTCAAAGATTCCTTCGAAACCCTTAGAATACCTTTCTAAATCCTAGAAAAGACAAACACAAAACTTGAATAGCCCGCGTACGTTGCTTAAGTTAATTCCATCGCTTAAGTGGGAACAAATAACAGTGACCCGGCAGCCCAATCCTTTTAGGGACAACTATTTCTATTCGGTAGCATCTTTTGTGTGTGATACAATGGAGCATCGATCGCGAGATTGTGCGGAAACGTTGGGAAAACGCTAACAAGTACGCGCTTCTGCTAATTGAAGTTATTGCCAGAACCGAGTGCCTGATGCTTTCAGGCCCGAAATAAACCGGTAACACTCTCGAATGTATTGCGAGCTATTGTATTGTGGAAATTAACACTTTTCGAGAGTTTGCGATGGGTCTACGCTTACTTGCCGCCGATTTAAATTTTTATTGGAAAATTCGCACTGGAATAATAGCCATTTTTGTCTTCTAACAACCTTTTTAAAACTAATATTTTTGGATGTACACGCCAAAGCACAGGTTGTAACAATCTCACTGTTGGACACTAGGATCAAGTATTTGGACACAAAGACAATAAAATGTCAAAAAAGGAAAGAAAAAAAAACATTATTTACTGCCATTATTAGGCCTAACCCTCAAACGTCTGTGAATAGTACCCTAAACAAATATAGCAAAATCACTTGAGGGTTGCTGTCTTTGGATGTAGTAGCGAACAAAAGTCGCAGTACAGGCATTTTTATTTGTCGCGGAGAAATGCCTAATGCATACCTACTCGTATCGGGGAGACGAGTAGACTTTTGTAAGACCCCGCGGTAGCCGTCACCCACGCACAGATGAAGGAGGGACACCGGCATCAATGAATATTGCAATTCCACCATCCCGCGCCCATGCGCCCCGCCGCTCGCACTCGGCGGCCCAACTCGGGGGAGACGATAACTCCCCCCTCGCGGTACCTGCGCCTGCAACGAGGCCACCCCGTTGCTGCCGCCCTCCCCGGGGACGCGTAGGATGGAATGGGTCCCCGATGACCCCTTTCAGTCGGCTTGTACTTTTGTTGACTTTAGTACTATGAAATTAATATGTTTATTAATGTCATATCAACATGTATATAATTGACCATTAATTGTTTTTTTTATATAATTAAGCGGGTCATAATATCAAATGTTAAATGTCAATTGCAGTCATCATGCTTACTCACATGTATGTAAATGCAAGGCAGAAGCGAAATAGATATACCATTTACATTTTAGTGCTACATATTGTTTCTTTATAGCATTCTGGAAGTAAGAATCGTCAAAGTATATATTGTCACGAATAATGCTAGAAATCCGACGAATTAATATGCGAGCCCTATGTCCAACAGTGAACGTCGACAGGGTTATGATAATAGTGTACAAGATATTTAATATCATTGCATAATGCAATGCCTCTATATGGCGACATCACTGATCAATCAATAATGTGCCGTCACTATCGTTAACCGTTAATGATTGATGTCGTATAATTACATTTAACTCCATTCGAAAAGTTCTCACAGGTCGAGTTAATTATTTCGTATGTCAAATGAGTATGTAATCAATTTCGATATATGTACCGATGATAAACCAGCTTCATCCACATGCGAGGCAGTATTACCTGATATTTCTGGTCTATGTTTGTTAATAAATAAGAATCACACTGCCGAAACAGTGATTTGTACTTTTTTATATCACATTCATTACAAAAAGCGAATTTACGTAGAACATTTCAGGGCCTCATTCAGTGACCCACCTACCATGAAATTTGTATCCATGTAGATCTAAAGAGGGGAGACAGTATTTTATGATGAGCTGTTTTAAGTTTTAATTTAGACATGCTACTACCATTTTGACAGTACACTTTTAATAGAAGGATGCCATTAGGATTTTTTGAATATCTCGATAACTACTGGAATTTCGACTTTGTAGTACCCTTTATGTAAAGGGGAAATAGGACTTCGAATGGCGTAATGTTGGATACTTTTACCCGTTTTTAAGTCTACATCGATAGATACAAATCTCACGGTGTATAGTAAGGTACCCGGAAATATCCTACGCAAATCCGCTCTTTGCATTATACATATAGATAGATACACTTTGTCTTATACCATCTGCCTGTACTATGAGAATAAAACAAGTAGATTAAATGTCACTTTAGTGTGATGTTCTTCAATATTGGTATTTGTGATGTTCTTCTAATTTCAAAGAACATCACAAATGCCATCAGAAAACAGCACACCCAGACCTGAAATATGCTACTGACACGGCTAAAAATCTAACACCTAGTAGTCAACACATAGTTCAAAGATTTACTAATAATATACAGATATTGTTATTTGCTAAATACAGTTAAAAATATAAAGTCAATTAAAATGAACTGCACATTTTCAATTACGTCTATAGATAGACAGTGGGCCCGATTCTGAAGGCACAACGTTAAAATTTTACAGCACTAAAACTGTTGCTATCCTTATCACACAGTATTATGAAGATAAAGACGAAACCAATTTTAGCGCTGTCAAATTTTAAATGTGTGCCTTCAGAATCGGGCCTAGTAACAATCTAATTATTAAATTTCATAAAATAATTGGTTATTGCAGTCAAGAATGAACTGAAAAATTAATTACACAGCTAAGCAGCGCTCCACATAGTATCTCGCGAAAATGTAACGTTGCATACGAGCTCCGAGTTAGAACCCCGGTCACTCGATCTACCAATAGGTTTTCAAAATATACGTGCATTACTGACTGCTCTCAAACGGCGAAGGAAAATATCGTGAGGAAAACCAACACATTTACATACATACATATGTATGTATATACACGTACACTTGTCTAATCACAAAACAAAGTTTTTTCCTGTGCTATGGGAATTAAACAAGGATTGGGCAATTCACAAATATAACATCCAGACCGGGACCAACTTGTACATAGTTGTCTGTCCCCAGTGCGAATCGAACCCACGACCTTTGGCACCCGAGTCCAATGACCAATCCACTAGGCCAACAAGGCAGTCGTTGAATTTTAAGGTTTCCGACTTCATTTTATAATTAATTCCAATTGGGCCCTTGTAGTTTTTATCAATACTGAATAGTAGGTACTTAAAACACATTCTCCTTAGCAAAAATATGCAAATGCTGTCAGATATATGACCAATTCGACATTCAAATTGTAGAACATCAAAACTAATTTACCACAACTAATATAACTAAAATTTTGGTAGTTGGGTGTTCTCCCATATTACCATAATTTTAGTTATTACGATTTTTTTCAGACCAATGGATACTGCCATAAGATAATACGCTTAACGTAAAGACCAAAAATTGATGAAAGAAATGACGATACCTAATGTGAATAATAAAAAGTGTCTTGCAATGATACTACAAAATTACAACCTGTATATAAATTACCATCGACGTCTGTGTCGTACATACATAATGCTCACGCCTTGGTCCCAGAGGAGTAGGCAGAGACGATGTGTCGCCACTTTGGGCAATCTAATGTCGCAAAGTGGCTTTTCTTTGGCAGCTTTTCGCCCCGTGATACCCCTTGATGTGATTGCGAACATCTCTGTCTGTGTAGTTCATTCTGATTAACCTTATAGTAATAATAAAAGATACATACCTGTCAAATGGTTCCCAGTGAACTCGAAGTCGTCGTCCTGGTCCCAATGCTTCAGCGACAGATTTCCCAAAGGCGTGGCGTTGGCGAACTCCAGATTAGCGAAGTGCCAATCCAGGATCTGTCTGTCGCGTACAGACAGATACACCGAACTGGAGGAGACATTATACAGGTCACTTTTATAGAAGAGACTAGCTGCTGAGCCACACATTACGCCAAGTGGTACCACGGGGCGAAAAGAAAAAAGGCGAAGGAAAATCACTTAGCGATGTTTGTGAGGATCGCGCAGTGATGATACATCGTCTCTGACTACCTCACCACGACCAAGGCGTGAACATTATGTATGTATGTACTAGTTACTGATTTAATATTTGTCGGGTAGTTGAGGGTTATCTAACAAGTACAAGTCATGAGGTTCCCAGCTTAGAATAGGGCCACCCCCAGTCTTTAACTAAGCGATTGCACTAGGGATGGGCAGCAGGGTTTTCCTGTGTATATTAAGATCATTACTGCGTTCACCAATCCACCTGCCAAGCGTGGTGATTATGGCAAATCCCCTAATGGACAGCCGACTAAAAATGGCATTCTATTGGGGAGGTTTTTGTTCAGCAGTGAAAGTATTTCGGCTGATTCATAGTTCAGGGATTTTTCTAACTCCTTTATTACTTTCAATTTCTAGACTGCACATGTTTTATATTTTTTCAACGTGCATACGAGCATACGATTGTTCCTTCAAGTTTTTCGTGTTGCAAAAGAATTTACCTGATTCACAGCTCCTTCCCAAATCTCTCATTAAAAGAAAGCCTAAAACTGTGGGGCTAAAAACAAGAAATCCTACTTCTTAGGGTGATTAAGGGGAAGGCTTCATGAAAGAATAGCACAAAAATCCTACTTTCCATCTTATAGTCCCTGTCGAGATGTTATATTTCTGAGCTGTTGCATAACAATCCAGAAATAAAGAAGATAATCCTAGTTTAGGAATAAACGTACATATAATATGGACTACATTAACTGTACATATAACATGGATTTAGGAGCTTAGTGCCGACTTTCGCACTTTGCCGACTTTTGCAGTATTCAATATAGGTACTGGCCGTGCCGATTATGAAACATTTATTTCTTTTATTTACTTGAGATAAGATATAAATAATTAAATATACAGGGCCATTTAAAATTAAGTACACATACTTTGGCAATTACATATAGTACAGTTCACGATGGCACGCCCCACTCCTCTAAATCGCTTACATTTCATTGTATGCGTTACTGTGTTAGTTCTATCGTTACGTATTCGTCAATGTGTGCACACGTACTCTAAGATAATAAAAAATGTGCCACAGTGGAAAGCGATTTGCAATGTTATTATGAAATTGAAAAGAAAATAAAACTTATACAAGTTTTTGTTAAGTTAATAGTAATGTTTGTGTAGTTAATTTTAAATGACTTAATATAGGTTAGCAGTGTTTTTTACCTTGGCGGATTACCCTCAAGTTGCAACAATTTATCCTCAATGCTAGTATTTTGTGTGACCAGGGACTCATATTCGTTGCACAGTAGATTCATTTCGCGGTTCAACCTACGCAGGTTAAACTCCTGCAGGATGCTAGCGTCGCCGGTCGCCCCTTTATCGCGTTCTACCAGCAGCGCATCCTTTTCGATTTTCATTGATTTTAAAAGTTCTTGTGTGTCAGACATTCTGTGAAAACAAAATTAGGAACTATTATTTATTTAAGCTTTTGCTGCGTTCCCCCTTAGGCCAGGGAGGGACCAAAAGGGAAAGCAATATAAATAGCTTAGAAATAATAAAATAATACTAGAAAAAAGGTTTCGAGCGGGTTTATTCCTAGGCTGTCTAGACCCTCCCAAATTATGTACAATTTCCTATAAAATACACTATATATATATAAAAGGAGGGGATCTGGGGTGACGAGTTGAAAGTCGTTAGGCACGTAATTAAATAAGGGTCAAGACAAGGGCACGTACCTCGACCGGCAAGTAAAGTAGTAATTCTAGGTTTCGAAATACCGCGGATGTGAATAAGTCCACTGGTTGAGCAAACGGCCACCCTCGCCTTGGTAGGCCGCAGGCAGCACGGCGTGGACCCGCGGACCTACGACGCGTGGTCTAGTAGCGCAATAGCACTCACGGTTTTTTTAACACAGCTTCGTGCTTAGTTTGCGTTATACACTTATGTAGTTTAGTGTAGTGATATAAGTAGTAAATCAAAAATCTTTAGCTGAGGAAAAGATCTTTTCATTCTCCCCATTTCTAGCAAAGTCCCTCAATTTCTATATCAATTTCAATATCAATATCAAAAGCGTTTTCTCTCCATTTTAAATCCCAGAAAGAATACTCTGACAATATGTCCAGTATCCATGCTGTAAAATGTCCAGCCAGTATCAATATCCTGCAGCCTAAAGTTCTAAACACCACAGCTACAGAGCCATACAATTAGTTAAAAGAATTACATTGGCAGGTAATGTCAGTGTCTCAAAAGTCATAAGAAAACAACATGCAGAAGATATAAAATACAATTTTAAATGGTTATTACAATGTTTATCATGATTTACCATGTAAGTATAGACCACGACATGACACTTTACAAAAATTACGGTAACAAAAAACTCACGACTACGTTTGGATTATACATAGCATATTTTGCTCCGCCATTTAGTTGCGTTATTAATGCAGAGTACAAATCCGCCAGCATTCACGTGTACGTACCGTGCCGGTCATCCCGGCTAATCATAAGCTGGCCAAGGGCGTAGAGACATGTACGCCTACATACTTATCGGTAAACATATTTCCACATGCCTGTCGTATGGCGGCATCACACGCCCATAAACCGTGTATGTATGAATGACTGAGTTACGCTCTTTGGCGCACATTTTCGAAATTTAGTTGCGATCAACGACCTTCTATACTCGAAAGTCAATGGTTCGCAATACTACGGATAGATATTTTGAGCTCCAGATTTGCTGCATAAAATATGATAAGTAAAACTTACCTGTTTATATTGGCCTTGAGTTTCTCTTGAAGGGTTATCAAAGCTTTCAGTTGTTGGATCTGAAAGTAAATGCAATCTTAAGTTTGTAAAGAATACTGGGGCTGGCGTGGCGCCCGCTGCGCCTTCTTGGGAGTCGACCATGAGCAATGCTAAGGTCGAGGGAGGTTAATTTGATGCGACCTTGACAATTACAAAATGGGCACTCTTCATAGTTAATGTTAATTGTAGTATCATTCTAAATTTAACCTTTATAATAATTTTTATTATAAAACTAAATAAAATCCTGAAACACAGATCCTACCTTTCACCGGATTACAGTGTTAAAAACCAAAGTGTGTATCATACAAAGGTGAAATAAAGATTTATTTTATTTATTACAGTAAAAAAATACGCGTTCTAAAGCACTGGCTACTACATCATCAACAGATCATCACCTGATGTCCTTTGCTGAACATAAGCGCGCCACTATAACCGATGAGTCGCCTTCCCTATCCATGCATTTTCAGGGTTTACTCCTAAGCATTTCTAGGCAAATTTAATGCATACTCAGGTGAAAAGGAGGTGTTCCAGGCGAAGGAAGTCGCGGAAAACAGCTAGTAATGTATAGAGGAATGCGTAACAGATACCTGTTTGTGCTTAACGTTCTTCTGCTGCAGCTTAATGACCCATTCGAGCGCTTGCCCGAGCGAGACCGGCGTGTCGTTGTAGTAGTTGAAGTCCACCTGATGGGACAGATAGGACGTCGCGTCAAGGAGCCGATTAAATTCGCGCTCCACCTGCAATCGAGTAACAACATAATCTATTAATTGGAACAAGATATCTTAAAGACATGATACCAGACTAACATGGAGGGCAGTGGCCGAAGATATGTCTTAAAGGACAGATAAACAGATATACGAACTACAAAAAGATAATAAGGGTTGTTTGTTCATCTCTCGTGGGACCCTAAAAACAATAATAGTTGAAATTCTACAATGTAGGCAGTTTTATCACTAAAAGCGACATCTCCGCGACAACTTTAGAAGCAACGTGTGTGTGAAGCAATATGCTGGCTATTCGTCAGTGATTTTTAAATACTCGTACATACAGCAAAAGCTCTAATTTACCATACTTTAACAATCAAAATCAAAACTTATATCACATGAGACGCTTGGTGGTACATTTATACACGTCAATTTTTTTTGCGATTACGGTATTGTAGGATATAGCGCTGTGAAGAAACGGCGCAACAATATGACTATATAACAAAATAAACAGGTCTCACCATTTCATCTTTGTGCTTCGGCACCTGGTTTCCAGTTGCCTCGTACAAGGGACACTTCTGTTTGATTTTATGCAGTTCCATATTCATTTGAACTGACAATGTAGTAACAGGATTCCCACCTAATCCGGTCACTACCATGGCACCTGAAATTTTAAGATATCTTTATTAATTAACATATTCCGCAATAATAACGTTTCAAACTAATGTCATAATGCGAAAGTGTGGATATAATGACTAAAGGGATTTTAATGAAACTTGGTAGTGACAGCTTATACATCCTGGAATGGCATTAGGGTACATATTAACATGGAAAGTTGAATGGTTTAACATTAAAGTAAGGAGTGGCTATAATCTTCTTTTGTCAAATAATTCTTCAGATAACAATTAGAATTACACGAAAAAGAAAATTATATAGGTACATAAGGACTAGTTATACCCACTATGGCATCGCTTTAGATACCGCAAATCCAGACCAGATAAATTACAATAAAGTGAAAATCTCTTCAAAATCAATTATTTTTTTGGTAGATGCAGTGACAATCAAATACTACTATAATGGGCCCGATTCTGAAGGCACACATTTAAAATGTGACAGCGCTAAAATTGGTTTCGTCTTTATCTTCATAATATTGTGTGACTAGGATAGCAACGGTTTTAGTGTTGTCAAATTTTAACATTGTGCCTTCAGAATCGAGCCCAATATCAATATAAATATTTACCTAAGTCAGCAACATAGGGTCCCTTCCTGTAAGTGACAATTCTGCCTCCAACTCTGTCCCTCCCTTCCAGTATCACAACCTCACATCCGAAGGAGAGAAGTTGGCGAGCAGCTGCCAACCCAGATACACCTGAAAGGCGAATAAGAAAAAAAAGCGCGTGACATACTGGAACATTTCTAAATGTGACCATGTCTTGTAATTATTATTATAATTATTAAATTCGTTTATTAAGATATCAATTATCCATTATTGTTAGTAACGTAATACAATAATACTTATATGACTAAGTGTTAGTAATGTGATGGGACTACCTATATTGTAAAAACAACTAAAATAATGAAATCTTCTTTAGTCTTAGTAGAATATAATAAATAAATATTTAATATACATCACATCAATGGGAATCGAACCCATGATTATTGTACATCTAAAAACTCCTGACCTTCTACCTGTCTTCTATATTTAGTAATCGTAAGTTGTACTTAATGATGAATCACAGACTTCAAATATATTATGGACTAGCTGTGCCCGCGCCTCCGCTCGCGTGGACTACAGAATCCGCTCCCGTTACCTTTTCCACTTCTACTCCCACTTAGACTCCCAATCCAATCGCAGTAGTCCTAATGTCATTGTAATCTGAATGCCGAGCATATTATACTATGTTGGTTTGTGTATGTATACCTACTAATGTACACCTTCCCCCTGCCCTCACCCCCTTCCCTACCACTCACCCTCCACTTTACTCACTACTCTCCCCTACATTTCCATGACTACCACCTATCTCCAGAATGTAGTTCGCACACATTGCAATACAAATTCCGTCCGAGCATTTACACCCTATACTTCTTTTTAGGGTTCCGTAGCCAAATGGCAAAAACGGAACCCTTATGGATTCGTCATGTCTGTCTGTCTGTCTGTCTGTCTGTCTGTCTGTCTGTCTGTCCGTCCGTATGTCACAGCCACTTTATTCCGAAACTATAAGAACTATATTGTTGAAACTTGGTAAGTAGATGTATTCTGTGAACCGCATTAAGATTTTCATACAAAAATAGAAAAAAAATCAAAAATTTTGGGGGTCCCCATACTTAGAACTAAAACTCAAAAATTTTTTTTTCATCAAACCCATACGTGTGGGGTATCTATGGATAGGTCTTCAAAAATGATATTAAGGTTTCTAATATCATTTTTTTCTAAACTGAATAGTTTGCGCGAGAGAATCTTCCAAAGTTGTAAAATGTGTGTCCCCCCCCCTGTAACTTCTAAAATAAAGGAATGATAAAACTAAAAAAAATATATGATGTACATTGCCATGCAAACTTCCACTTAAAATTGGTTTGAACAAGATCTAGTAAGTAGTTTTTTTTTAATACGTCATAAATCGTAAACCACAATAATATTATTAAAACATCGATCAAAGTTACAACGAACTACTATAACTTTTATATTATGTTACTTGCTGGTACGGAACCCTTCATGGGCGAGTCCGACTCGCACTTGGCCGCTTTTTTATATACTAATGCAGTGTATGCGAGTTTTCGAAAACTATAAATTCGCATAACTTTTGATTGACTGGGTCGATTGCTGTGAAATAAAGTTACACCAAATTAAGCACTACGTTTCTGTGAAAAGTCCATCGAAATCGGTTCAGTAGTTTTTAAGTGATGCGTGCATAAACAAACAGACAAAAAATCCAAAAATGATCGAAATGTGTTCTATTGCTTATCCTTAGACCCCCCAATTTTTTTTGCAAATATCTTCAATGTACAGACATGAGAAGTTTACGATTTTATTTATTAGATATTTTTTCTTCTTCCTAAAATACCGTTCCTTAGGACTTTGATGTCAAGTATAAGATGAATGCAAACATGGAGACCACACTTTGACGAGTAATGTTGTGGGTTATGCTACTAGAGCACCAAGGGAGTGTGGCTATGATTAAATGTTACCACCATAACCTATAGATAATTATGGATACTAAGTTCTTATTAGATCTGAAAACATACCTGCACCAATGATGATAACTTTGGGTCGCTGCTTCCCTTTAGGTGGTGATGGTATTGGTGTGATTCGCTCATAAATTCCATAGTTTATAAACCCATGTCTTTCTAGAAAAGCATGGGTTCTCATTATTAATGCTGGATCACCATTGTATGGAGGCTGAAAATAATAAATACCAATGAGACTCTGAAATCAATGCTACTTAGCACTCACATGTTTTTAAGAACAGAAAACTTTCGTTTTTGGTAAATAACATAATATATTTCTAACTGACTACAGATTTTTAAAGTTATTATTATTATTTGGTCAGACAGTGTTATGAAAAAGAATAGTTATTTTCTAGAATTGGTTGAAAATATTATGTTCATATTCTGTTTAACATGTTCATGGATATTTAATCAGGGTAGGTTGACATATTAAGATGTTGAATTAAGACACACAAAATGTATGTACTGGCTTACCTATTGTCGTTTTGCAACCTCACCATTGGATTTGTGTCCACAAACATATTCAAAAATTATTAGACTAATGAACATGATAAAATTAAGGTAAGCTTTGCTTAATTATTAATAGGTAGGTAGATATTTTCTTTGAACTCACTTCCATTTTTTGAACGGAAAGCTCTTGTGTAAGTTGCTTTTTTGGATCTTCAAACCACAGTTTTAAGACACGGTTTCTGATCTGTATAAATGTGAGACTTGAAGGACCTTGTAGATCAGAAAAGCACTCTGCTTCCAGGGAAGACATCTTGTCAAACGGCAAACGTGATTGAAATGCTGCTCCCTCCAAACTGAAAATTTTAATAAACAATGGTCAAAATAAATAAAAACAATCGTTAGACAGGGGAGGCGGAAGTTAAACTCCTTTCTTTTTAATTAGAAAAAGTTAAAAACTTTAGTGACTAAATCATATTAATTTATTTCAATACTAGATCATACACCTAGCCAAATATTCCTTACATCATCAACAGATTATGACAATACAGCCACCAATTTCAATTACGCACATAATTTTATTCTTATGAAGTTTTTATTATGCACAAAAAAACACCACAATTACGAATAAGTGGTAGTTAAATATTTCTAATAAGAATTATATTGTTCAATAAGTATGCCTTGAATAAAGATTTGAGTCTGAGAATTTTACGTTCCTGTAGCACAGGCTACTTCTTAGAATGGTAAAAGAATATTGGCTGAGGGAAAAGCATTGTGGGGCAAAAGTGTTTAGCAAATTAGTCAGGTAACATTTTTAAAGAGGCCTTACACTTACAGATTACAGTCTAATCTGTATTTCACACTGATAGAGTGAAGACAATGTACTAGCCAAAAAGCGAATGAACATCCTGGGTTCAGTTTACCCTAAACCTGTGGACTACAGGCTCCTACCCCTTGGCTCTACAATAACATTCATGCAGCAGCACTTTGTGGATAGAAGTAGCATTTAACACAGGGGCTGATACATGTCGTGTTACTGGGTATAACAAGTGAATCACATATTTCAAAAGCTATACTTATCTATTAAAATAGTTATTCTATTACTTGCTCTAATAGGTTATGAATACATAATAAAATATTTATTTAGAAACCTGGCAGAACTGTTGTTGTTTCTGAAGTAAGTGATTCAAGACAGGTAAAACAGGAAAATTACCTGTTGAGCATTTCTTTATAGTTAATTTCTTCAATGTCCTCTGCTTTCATGTCCTCATAGGCAACCGGTTTTTCTTCTTTCTTGGTCTCTTTACCATCGGCAGCAGTACGACTCGATGTCGACTCCCGGCGTCCACTAACCGAACTAGGGCTTGAAGACACGACCTTACTTCGATCCGACTGGTCCGATTCAGAGTCATCTTGCTTCAGCTTTTCATCTAATTCGCGGTTTTCAATCTGAAGATCGATAAACATAACCTCTTCCTCCATAATTTATTTAATTTTAAAATAATGATAATAAATAAAAGGAATACATACCTTCGCACGCTTGCGGCGGCTCATTTCGAAATGCTGAATACACGAAAAATAAATAATTCAAGTCTTAAAAGAAAAGCGATCAACAACAAATAATTTTACGTCCGTTCAGGAACCTAGAGTTCTGTTATTGTGACAAATGACAATGTATTTTACTTGTTTTAAAGCGAAGGATGTAAACCATACAGCACAAGTTCACAGATCAATCACATTCTAAATGTTTCGTTTTCGTTGTTTTATTTTGACAAACGATTTGCAACTATTCTTTGCTTCGGCATAGAATCTATATATTAATATATATTAAATTTCTTATCTATATATATTTATTGTAAAGAGTAGAAAAATAAAAGAAAAGGTAATCTGTACACTGAAGTAAAAAAAATGTTCACTTCCCGAACATTATTAAAAACCAGTAGAGTTCAAAAATATAATTAAAAATGTTCGTGTCTATGTATGTATGTATGTATGTATGTATGTATGTATGTATGTATGTATGTATGTATGTATGTATGTATGTATGTATGTATGTATGTATGTATGTATGTATGTATGTATGTATGTATGTATGTATGTATGTATGTATGTATGTATGTATGTATGTATGTATGTATGTATGTATGTATGTATGTATGTATGTATGTATGTATGTATGTTTGGAGGCTGGTCTACAAGATGACCTCTCATTTCATATCAGTGTATTGTCATACACTGTAGTTCAACATTACTGGTCGTTGCAAAAAACTGGACAGCAAGTTACAGAAATAATTTAAAGCTCATTTTTAGTTTTTTATTTTAGGGTAAAAGGAGGGGGAAGGGAGTCGATAGGGAAGGGGAGTGAGGAGAGGGGTAGGTTGGGAGGAGGGGAAGTGGGAAAGGGGTTGGGGAAAAGGAAAGGGGATAAAGACGCCATCGAGGTGGTAGAAGAGAGGAAGGGGCGTGGTGGGAAGGCGAAGGCGAAGAAAGAGGTGAAGTAGGAGAATGGGGAGGGGTAGGTGGAAGAGAAAGGGAGGAGGAAGGGAGGAGTAAAGGGAGAGAGAAGAGATGGGTGAAGAAGTTTTCAACGTGGTGGGACGGCGTAGGGTGACGTATTGGAGGGAAAGGAGTGGGGGATAGGGAGTGAGGCGACATATGCGGTAGGCACTTACATTAGTGTTTTCCTCAACCGCCGCCGACCGGTAAAACTTGCGACTCGTGTATGGGCTTTCTATTTGCAGTATCATTTACTAGAGCTAAGCTGAGCTAGCTAGTGAATTTTGTGTATGTTAAGAATTTATCTAATAAATATAAACGTAAACTTCGCGTGTCTGTTATATATAACATTGAATAAATATATTCAATGTTATAAAAATAATAATTGGGGGATCTAAGAATAAGTACCTAATAGAACTTGTAAAATAATTAAGATCATTTTGAATGTTTTGTCTGTTTGTCTGTTAGTTTTTAGGGTTCCGTAGCCAAATGGCAAACCCTTATGGATTCGTCATGTCTGTCTGTCTGTCTGTCCGTCTGTCCGTCCGTATGTCACAGCCACTTTATTCCGAAACTATAAGAACTATACTTTTGAAACTTGGTAAGTAGATGTATTCTGTGAACCGCATTAAGATTTTCATACAAAAATAGAAAAAAAATTTTGGGCGTTCCCCATACTAGAACTGAATCTCAAAAAAAAATTTCATCAAACCCATACGTGTGGGATATCTAAGGATAGGTCTTCAAAAATGATATTAAGGTTTCTAATATCATTTTTTTCTTAACTGAATAGTTTGCGCGAGAGACACTTCCAAAGTTGTAAAATGTATGTCCCCCCCTGTAACTTCTAAAATAAGAGAATAATAACCCTAAAAAAATATATGATATGTACATTGCCATGCAAACTTCCACTTAAAATTGGTTTTAACGAGATCTAGTAAGTAGTTTTTTTTAATACGTCATAAATCGTAAACCACAATACTATTATTAAAACATCGATCAAAGTTACAACGAACTACTATAACTTTTATATTATGTTACTTGCTGCTACGGAACCCTTCATGGGCGAGTCCGACTCGCACTTGGCCGCTTTTTTTAACGCATCACGTAAAAACGACTGAACTCATTTGATGGACTTTTCACGGAAACTTAGGGCTTAACTCGGAGTAAGATTTAATATTTATTTCATCGCAATTGGCTTACTCAATCAAAAGTTATGGAAATTTTTAGTTTTCAAATACAGTAGTAGGTATGCAATATGACAAAGAAGTAGTAGAAGTATAATTATAATGTGTTCGGTGCAATTCGGATTGCGATGAGTTAGGTTAGGACTACATTTGAAGCTGTAGTGGGCGTAGGCGAGGGAGTGGGAATGGGCGTGGGCGTCGGAATCGAATTGAGAGTGAGATTAAAAATAATTGTGTCGTCCACGCGAGCGGAGCCGCGGGCACAGCACATTAAATTAATAAAAGTATTAATTATCATCTTCAGGATTCTAGACATAATATAGGCCTACCCCAATGAACCATTCACCCGCGGCGGTCCTCTGCCCTGCCGCTTCCGGCCGCCTTCCGGTCGTCGGCCCATCTGGCAGCCGGGCTCCAGAATTCGTCTTCCCCTACGGCCGCCGGTTCTGCGACAGATGTGACCCGCCCACTGCCACTTCAGCATGCATAAAACTATTTATTTTATTATTGGTCAAGGTATTTTATTTATACAACTAATACATAGTTACTGTTATATTTATCAATACTCTATATTATTATCTAGATCCTTGATTTGTACTTTAAAGAGATTTAATGAAATGGTCATGGAGGTGTCCTTCATCAGTGTAACCAGCTATTTCTTGAGGAATGATTGAGCTTTCATCAATGCTTCCACAAGGACGACACATACACTCAAGAGGAGCTTTTGTAGATACCTGTAAAATTAAATTTTTAATTTTAAATTCATCATCATATCAGCTCCGTCCACTGCTCGTAGGCTCGTTTCCCCAATGAACAACACCACACACTCAGTCCTCCGCCCTCCATCTTCAGGTCATCGGTCCATCTGACGGCGGGTCATTTTAAATTCATAATACCAAACTCCTACGTGGTGTTTTTTTTTAAATACCACACCAATCTTACTAATCATGAATTTACCTTACGATATCTCTTCTCTTCACTTTTTGCCTTGGGGCAAAATAATACTACTGTAGCTTCTCTCTCCCCAGACTCTTGACAGCAGTTACATGTGCGTTCCATCTGCCAAATTTTACTCCCAGATACCTGAAATAAATAATGTTTTTTCTTAATTAGTGTACACAATGTTTTCCCTCACAAGAAGCCTGTAGTATGTATGATTAATATATTGTATAATAAATAACTTCGTTTAGTTCTGATAAGCCAAAGGGGTTGGGATTTGCTTGTAGCATAAACACAAGAGCAAGGTGCACATATATATTAGAAAACATGCACGTCTCAGTGTCTCATATTCATCGCACTTTGCAATTAATCGACTGATCGTGGTTTTAACTTACTTGTACGTAACTTGTGCACTTTCCAATACAAGCAAACGAAGGTATAGGTAGAGGGTCACACCCTGGATGTTTTAGTACATGTATAACTGGCGTCATTTGACAATCATGACCTGTGAAATCAAGAATACACAGCTTACCTAAGCAACAAGTTCCCCTTTCCGAGAGTAGGCAGGTACTAATAATTTGGTAAAAAATTCATTGAGTTGGTTTGGTTATTATAATAACGTGTATGGAAATGTATGTTTACCTGGTGGTAGTTGCACCTCTTGAGCTTTCACGGGTTTTTCCTGTATTTGACATACAAACAAGACTAAAATACTAAAGTAAATATTTATCGACGAAGACATTGCAAAAAGTTCTGGTCTGTATTCTGAAGTGTAGCTTATCATTAAATAAAAGAAATTTATAAAATGCCACTGGTTTTATATGGTCAAATATGTATAATATTAAGAATATTCTTAATGTATCTTGCTGTTTGACACGGAAAGTCATTTTGGTTAGCAAGTCTCCTGGAGAAAATACATGAAGATCCAGCTGCGCCTACATGATATAATAATAGTTAATGGACAGTTATCCTGCTGTGAATGCCATCTAAATACGTACATTGTATATATTTGATTGTTTAAGAGTATATTTTCTTTGAAATACCGGAAACTTTAGAAGATCCTAAACAATCTTATCCCGGCATAAGATACCTTAACAGTATGGCCTATTTTCATTTAAACTGTTTTTTCTCAACACAGGTATACGGTAATAACGATTGATATAAATCAGTTATTGTGAGACTTAAAGGTCTGTCCCTCTGTGTGTTACAGTTTTTCTAAACAACTAACGCTATCGAATCTCGCAAATAACCATCGAAAAAATATTTCTCCTTGACAATGGGGTCAAATATTATGAAAAGTTAGTGTTTGCTTATTTATATATACAGAACGTATTAAAAACCTACCTCTATAAATTTTACGCCGCATCGCATTAGCATAGCCGAAGATAATATATTAGGTACTATAATCACGTGGTGCGTGCGCGGTCTGAAAGTCGCTAGCGCTATGCTTGCATGCTTTTCCGTTTGTTCTAATGTTGTTCGAAATCGCTCTAAATAAATAGGTATAAACAATCTTCAATGTTGTTATTGGTGTATTTAAACCCATTAAAGCACATTTCATGAGATGCTTATATAACAAGTTAATCTACTTTGTGTCTACAATATCCCCTGCTGATAATGGCTCTACTTATTTCCTTATTTATTGGTCAGGATAAAAGGTACACTTTTATATAAAAGGAAGTTCGTCAACATAAGCATCAGTCGCTTTATAGACTGACGTATATAATGGCTATTTATATTCACAATAGTTCAATACTTTTTGTGCTTATGACTTTCGCACTTTTAATAATACATTGCTCAGCGGAAGATAATTGTGAGACTCTTATGACTGAAATACACTTTACGAAAGGTAATAGCTAACTTTAAATACTGACTGGTCATTTATTTTTATTCATTGATTTGTAACTCATCATCATCACCATCAGGTTATTTTTGTCTCGACTGCAGGAGCACAACCCTCTCTCATCTGCCGAAGACAGACAGAGGATTTGGCCTACACTCCCCGCGCTGGCCAGACGGGTTAGGGAGGCTTAATTGATGTTTTATAATGTATTCCCTTAGTCGCCTTGTACGACATCCACGAGAAGAGTTGGAGTGGTCCTATTCTACTCTACCGGAAACCACACGGCATACCTTAACAGTATGGCCTATTTTCATTTAATCTGTTTTTTGTCAACACATAGGTACTTATACGGTCATAACGATTGATATAAATGAGTTATTGTGAGACCTAAAGGTCTGTTTGTCACAGTTTTTCTAAACAACTAACGCTATCGACTCTCGCATATAACCATCGAAAAAATATTTCTCCTTGACAGTGGGGTCAACATTTGTAATTAATTGTATTTAATAGGCATCATTTTAATAATTAACTTATTTAAAAATTATAAATAGATATTCCTTTTCTAGAGGAATATGATGACATGGGTCGTCTAGTGAGATCGTGCAGCGGCGAAATTAGTGTCAACAAATGTGAAGGAATGTGCAATAGCCAAGTGCAGCCGTCTGTTAAATCACCAACAGGGTTTTTAAAGGTAAACTTTTTGTAGTAATTTAATAATTAAAATTCGAGTTTCGGATTCATATAATTTATTTTTCAAATATTTTCACGAGCATTTATTGCGCACCCATCGGTGAGGTCTATTATCAACATACAAGTTTTAGATTGTTAAAAATACTAAGATTCCATTCTTGAATATTATATTAAATCCAAATGAACTATGAATTAAATTAATCTCAAAAAACCCCGATTTAATCAAATACCAATAATGTCAGTTTATGGGTATATAGGTAGTTATGTACATTACGTGAAATGTAGTATTAATTTATATTTAGTTTATTGTCATATACTTACAGTACTTAATATTAATTTTACCTGTGGAATTTTACTACTAAAGGAACTACTCAGAACAAATTACTTTTTCTTGATGAGCCGTTAAATTAATGCCAGGTAACTAATACAAATTAACCAGGTAAGCTCAAATCAGGCAAAACTTTTAATACCTACTAACTTGCCGAGTATCCAACAATCTATAATCTTATACATCTTCTATACATAATTATATTAAAATCGTAAATGCAAAAATGTCTGTACATTGAATATATTGGGAAAAAAACTGCCAGGGCGACTTAAAATAAGTAACTGACATGGTAGAACTTTTTTTTTCATTTCTTGCTTGTTTGTTTGGGGGTGGAGGTAAATGGGGGGACGGTTGGGAGAAAGTGTAGTGGAAGGGTAGGGTACAGTAGAGGTCGAAAGGGAGGGGAAGAGAAGGGGGAACGGGTAGGGGAGGGGAAGGTGAGGGGAAAGAGGAGGGGTAAAGGCATATGCCTTAATATATTTAACTTACAGAAAAAAATACTTAACTTCCTGCAAAACATTTTCAAGTGATATTATAATTTAATCACAATAATATGTGATGTTAATTTATCCACGCGGACGAAGTCTCGGGCAACAGCTAGTTAAACAATAAAACAGTAGAAAAACAAAAGAAAAGCGAATCTGTACATTGAAGTAAAAAAAACACTTCCCGGACATTACTTAAAACCAGTAAAGTCCAAAAATGTAATTAAAAAATTTAATATTTTTTTCCTCAACGCCTTTTTTCCCTAAACCTTATGTAATTAAAAAGGTTTTCTTACTTTTATTAAAGTGATTTTTATATTTATTTGCTTTATTCAGGAATGTTTCTGTTGCCGAGAAAACTACCTACGCGAGCGTTTGGTGACACTCACCCACTGCTACGATCCTGATGGGCTGCGTCTTAATGAAGAAGATAAAGCTGTCATGGAAGTACGTCTTCGAGAACCTGCAGAATGTCTGTGTTACAAATGTGGTGATTTTAGTCGATAGCCAGTGATTATCAACATACAGAAAGAGATATTTAGTAACGGACTACAATTATTGTCACAACGTGCTATTTAAATATGTTATTGTTTCAGAAAATTTATTTGGTCAAGGTCTATATATAAGTGTGATATTGTGCTTATCAATATAATAAAAATTACAAAATATAATTATTATTTTTTTGTGTACCTATTTCCATTGTATTTATTGTTTACAATTACGTAATAGAGTTTAAGTCATCCAAAAATCAAGTAGACATCAATTAGTCAACTTACGTGACATCCTTTGCTCTAGTCTAGCTTGCACGATTTTCGCAACCAATCAGTGGGCTAGGTTTCAATAAGCAACAATCAATGTAAAAATATAGAAATAAACATAATGCTCACGCCGTGCTTCCAGAGAGGTAGGTAGAGACGATGTATCGCCACTTTGGGCAATCCTGACAAACGTCTTTCGTTAGCCCACTTTATAAGCCCACAATATAATATAGAAACCAGCATACCTAATTTACGGAAATTACAACTTAGAAAATCAATTTTTATTCGATAGAAGTGAAATGAAATGAAATATATCTTTATTGTCGATCATACGAGGGGCGTTCAAAATATTCTCGGTATTCGAATGAAGACAAACAAGTACGAAAATTTTGATATTTTTATTTTTCAATATACTCCCCCCCCCCCCTATGTTAATACACTTAAAAGATCGATCAATTATTTTTTTTAATCCTTCATAATAATATTTTTTATCCTTGGTCTAAAAATGCTCGTCCACTGCCGCCTTCAACGCTTCGTCGTCAGAAAATCGATTTCCACGCAGATCCTTTTTGAGATTGGGGAACAAAAAGAAGTCGCTGGGGGCTAAGTCCGGACTATACGGTGGATGAGTTATAGTTCCAAACCCACATTCAGCAATAGCTGCCTTGGCAATATGAGCAGTATGGACAGGGGCGTTGTCATGCAGAAGCAGAACACCTTTGGTTAACTTTCCTCGCCTCTTTTCTTTGATTGCATCCCTTAATTGACGTAGAATGTTTGCGTAGTACTGTCCTGTGATATTTACACCTTTTTCTTTATAATCGATTAACAATACTCCTTCACAATCCCAAAATATTGTTGCCATAACCTTGCCAGCGGAAGGGACGACCTTGAACTTCTTGGGATGAGCTGAACCCTTAATGTGCCACTGCATGGACTCCTGTTTACTCTCTGGGTCATAATGATGAACCCAGGTTTCATCTCCAGTAACTATCTTTTGCAGCACCTCATCAGGATTTTCGCCACACAGGTCAATAAAATCGGAACAACAAGCTGCACGCATATCTTTTTGAAGCCGAGTCAGCATTCGCGGAACCCATCTTACACTCACTTTTGACATATTAAGATGGTCATGGATAATATCATGTACGGTACCAATAGAAAGATTGGTTACTAGAGCTATTGATTTTATCTTCACTCGACCATCTTCCAATATAAGGTTTTCCACCTGATCAATATTTTCTTGTGAAGTAGCTACTACAGGCCGGCCAGGTCTAGGATCATCTTTAATACTCTCCCTGCCACGTTTGAATTCGCTTGACCACTTTTGAATGGTAGATAAAGGAGCAGACTCACGGTAAACACAATCCATTTCCTCTTTTATGGTTTTTTTGATTTTTACCCTGTTTTGTCAAGAATTTTATGACGGAACGATGTTCTAATTTCGTTAACATTGTGAATTCACTCATAGTGTTCATGTTTGTTCAGAAATTGCAGAAAAACAAAAGAACATCTCGGTTTGAATTATACTTTTTTTTTTAGTCAACGAATGAACCTTAGCAGCCAGCAACAAAACAAATTCAAAAAGAGGTTGTAAGATATCAATACCGAGAATATTTTGAACGCCCCTAGCAGGTATAGAATTTTTTTTTTTTGGTTAGCTTTTGAAAACTATAAATTAATTCGTATAACTTTTAATTGAGTAAGTCGTTTATGAAATAATACTCCAAGTTAAGCCCTATTTTTTTAAAAGCTCCAACAGAATCGGTTTAGAAGGTTTTACGTGATACGTGCACTAGCTAACACACAAACATCGAAAATTCCAAAAATGATTCCAATTCTAATTTTTATTCATTTGTTCCATTCTCAGAAGAACGAATGGATATGGTTATTATTCTTCTGAGGTTCCATTACTTATTTTTAGCCCAGATTTTTTTTTGCAAATACATGTATGAAACAAGGAGTTTACTTTTTTATTTATTAGATTAGACTAGGCTGTATGGCTATATTCCTTTGCCTCTAATAAATGCTGAGTTTTTCGTTGTGCTGTGCCTCATACTAAAAACGAATAATCTACCTAAGTGCAGTGCTCTGTGCTAGGCTAGCTATTCTCTTGTATTCTCTTTGCTAGCTATCATAAATTATCAAATGTTCATTCCGTTGTTAGGCTGAAGTAATTACAACTACATATATATAAAAAATAAATTAAATCAAACTAGGAGTCAAATCAAAATGGCATTGGGACTGGCATTCGACGAAGACTTTATTTTGCTTTTGATTCTATTATTCTCATGGACGGAATATATATGGGAAGTGTATCTTTCATTGCGGCAGGTATGTACGAATACGATAAATACAGGTTATAATCTTATCAACAAACCAATTATCATTTTAGGTATATAATATAGTGTATTTCGGACTAATTTATTTGTAGTTTAGACCACTATATATACCCTACTGGCTGTGGCAATTATTTGATTTCTAGTTATTATCAGCAAAAGTTCCGCCTGATCACTTGCAAGACATTTTCCTGTGCAAGCGACGAACTAGTTGGTGCCTTTTGTACACTGTATCCCCCGTCCTTTGTTAACGCTGGGCCCGTGTTCGATTAGAGAGATCTGACCTTTTTTTCCCTAAAACAATTAGTTAATACCTTTAGTGCTAATATTGTGGTTAGGGTGTATAAAAGAGGGCGCCAAAAATTTTTTCTAAAAAATTTCACGCCTATCAGATTTTTTTCCATAGAGCCCCCTTTTGTACACTCCAACCAATATTATCGCAAGTCGGGGTTAGCAGCCGGTCGCTGCGCTCAATAATAAACTATGGATGAAGCTATACAGCTATTACAATACCGATGCGAATGATGAATTCATCATAATACCTACATAATAACGAATACAAATGCATTACGATTCGTACCTACTATCGAATATCCGTGACTTCATTCGTATTTATACATAGCATATTTTAGTCCCAAGACTCCTAGAAACTTCTGAAAATTCCATTGTAAGAACATTTAATACAATATGCCGAATCAATATCTAGGAATCATTTAAGCATTTATTGGACATACTACAACAACAGAAAGGAAAACAAATATATATAATTGCTTAAAATCATTTTTCATTTTGTATAAATTCTGTATTTTGTATAGATTTGAAAGAAATTTATTGGGCCATAATGCTACCTTACCCCTAAATAACTCCCATTTCTATTATTTTACCTAAAATTAGGATTTTCAATAGAAACTACTGATACATAATACAGAGTTTATTCAAAATCCAAAATTTTTAACACAACAGATTTGCAGTCCACTATTAGGTCAGAGGACCAGGTGTGGTGGTACTCATGAAGGAAAGTCTATTTCCAACAATGAATGTTGACAGCCTGATGATGACAATTGATAGATTATTTTACCTCTATTTCTTACCACTGTTTTTTTTTCTAGTTAAAAATATACAATACAAACAACACAATCCCAGATGAGTTGAAGGAAAAGTTCAGTGCAGATTCATTTGAGAAGGCCCGACTTTATGGAATTGATAAATCAAAATTCAAATTGGTGAAAGAATTTTACAGCATAGCTATGTCATCAGTTATTCTCTATAACAAATGGATTTATGTGGCCTGGCACAAGTCTGAGAAATTTGCAACATCATTAAACATCTCACCTGACCGAGAAATAATCATCAGTTGCATTTTTATGACTTTTTTAACTTTATTTAACTTTGTTGTTAATATGCCATTTAAGATTTATGGAATTTTTGTGCTCGAAGAAAAACATGGCTTCAACAAACAAACAGTGGGATTCTTTGTGAAAGATCAGTTAAAATCTTTGTTACTGAGTCTTGTAATCACATTACCAATCATGGCTATAGCAATATACATCATAATGCTTGGAGGGAATATGTTTGTTGTCTGGCTGTGGGTATTTACCACTGTGGCAACATTATTGCTTTTAACCCTCTACCCCACAGTAATAGCACCTCTGTTTGACAAATTTGTGCCCTTGCCTGATGGTTCCCTTAGAGAGGGTATAGAGAATTTGGCATCCAAACTCAAGTTTTCATTGTCCCAGATCTATATTGTAGAGGGCTCAAAAAGATCAGCTCACAGCAATGCATATTTCAGTGGCCTATTTGGTGCGAAGAGAATTGTTTTATTTGATACTTTGGTGGAAAAATATGACGATGAGAAAAAGGTCACAACTGGATGTTCAGACAGTGAAATATTAGGTGTTTTAGCTCATGAACTTGGTCACTGGAGCTGCAGTCATATTTACAAATCAATAGCAGTCACTGAAGTAAACCTAATGCTTTTATTTACAGCTTTCGGATTACTTTTTAGGTATAGTATGTTGTACACAGCACTTGGATTTCCACCAGGCCAGGAACCTATCCTTATAGGATTAATAGTTGTGTTGCAGATGATACTCGCACCATACAATTCCATATTATCATATTTTGCTACAGCCCTCTCAAGGAAGTTTGAATTTGAAGCAGATAATTTTGCTGTGTCATTAAGTTACCCGAGAGAACTGAAATCGGCTCTCATTAAATTATGTAAGGATAATTTAGAATACCCAATTTATGACAAAATGTATTCAGCTTGGTATCATTCCCATCCAACCTTGTTACATAGGGTTGAAAATATACAAACTCAGATGTCTAATATGAAAAAAGACTAAGAACTATAGTATGTAATAGTGATATGTAATATTACTAATTATAGTATGTAATTTTTGTAATTGTGTTTTGTTGATGCATTTTATTAGTACAATTACTTAGTACTTTTGCATTTATGTGAAATATAATATGTACCAAGTTGACCTAGTACTTTATTATCCTGTATTAATCACTGTGATTGCCAACTTTATAGTTTGTCTTATTCTCATGTCTTTAGGTGGTTATGAATGTTATGAGTCATCATAACTTAGGACTAAGAAACCTTATCCATTAATCAACAAAAATCAGTGCTTAAGGTGTATGTAAATACTTGAACTGCTACTTACTAGGTACACACGCCTCACATAGAGAACTACTTTGGTTACCTAATTATATACTGTATCATAGACATCATAGCCTACCTCTGAGAGTGGTAATTTTCATTCCATACCCAATACGTTTTTAATAATGCATTTAACTTGTATAAATACCTTTGTGTAAAATTTTAACCTTTTAATAGATGCATCAAAAATAATTAAAGACCACATTTAAGGCATGAAGATCATGCAGGCTTTCTTTTGACGATATGGTACCATAAGAGTAAGTTTAATAAGGTCCATTCATTTATTTTTTACATATATTTAGAAAACCTTATGATTATATACCTATAAAATATACATTTGAAAACAGGACTAGGCGAAAGTCCATATCTAAAATACAAGAACTTATGAAATATTTTTATTAGTCAAATAGGTCCTTGTGGCCATATCGTGATTGTGCTTCCAGACCCATTTATAGAGAACAATATACTTGCGTCTGAGGCGCTAGACTTTTTATCTTAGCTCTACAATATTTTCTACATTATAGTAGCCAATGATGGTCACGAACTGATAAGTATCAAAGTTCAACATCGACACTTCACGACTAGGGGCCTCGGAACAATATATTAGATATATACCTAGGCCAAGCGAGACATGACCATCCGATATGACGCAAAGTCAAACTAGTAGGTAGCATACTACAATCAATGGCACGACTTCGGCTAATATTACCTAAAAGTGTAGGTACTGGGTCTAAACTGATTTAATCGGTAAGCTTGTAATGCAATAAAGTATTGAACACATTCATAAACACCTTCAGGGCCACCAGAGAGCCAAGACTAAACGTGTCATACGGTTCACTTTTGTTTGGTCTAGTGTTTTGAAATCTGTTCTGCTTGCTCTAAAGTATCAGGTAGCGTTGTGCCTTTCGTCTCTGGCAGCGGCACAAGCAGCAACATTTGTGCGAAGGACATAACCGCCAGCAGCATCAGAGGAAGATAAGGAATTAAAGTGTCTAAGGCGACTATCACCGGGGCCATCATAGAGCCCACTCGTGCGAACGTCGTCACTCCACCGACGCCGACGTTGCGGCCCAAAGTCGGGAACAGCTCGCCGGAATACAAGTACAAGGTCGGTACGGAAGCCTGAAACATACAGATGTAATTACAACCAGTGTAAGATTCAAAAGCACCGTTATCCATAAAGCTATAATTTCTCAGTGGACGGCAGTTAACCCCGATAGCTCAGTTAACCACCGCTAGACCCCGGACAAGTTCAAGTCGTTCAGGTTCCTTGTGTGTTGTTCTTTAATCTACCAAAGTAACTTTATTCACACACATCTCGATGAAGGAAACATCGTACCTACGAGTAACTTCCAGTAAATTATAGTTGAACAATTAAATAATACCTATCATATATACTTAGCACCCGTTTTCACATTCCATCAACTTACCGCCATTCCCGCAAAACCTATTCCAGCGAACAATAAAATCGGCCAATCGTTTGTGTATGTGTTTCTCGGTAAAACCAGTAAAGCAACGAAACACACAGCTGTCATTAACTGGAATACCCATATAGTTGTCTTTCGGCCCACTCTTGTGATAACGAACACACATACAATAGGGCCAGGTGTAGATATTATACCTGTTACTGCAACAATCAAAAAGGTATTTCCGCCGATACCGCCCAGGTACTGGGAAAATGTGTAAAATGCTATACCTGTGCACCACCTGAAAATCATTAGAAGTTATTATTTTGGACGAACGTAGGTAGTAGCATTCTTGTCTCGTTGTCCATGTGTACTGGTTAATATATATCCATCAACCTCGGCATCCACTGTTGGACTTGGACAAGAACTTTCCCTAACTAATGCGCTCACACCCCATCCCCTGCTACCTTGTCCAGCCCCTTTGGCTAACTTTATCATCAGGTCCTCAATCAAAAATAATATTTCTACTGGGGTATTTTATATGTAGGTACGTATAACATCGCCGATGAGTGAAAACGTATGTGCGTGAAACGTAATTTTTCAGGAGGCGAGAAAACCATATACTTATTATGGTCCTAGTTCTTGTTTCTTTTGTTTTGATACAACTATTTTTATCACTTTACACTTTTAGTACGTACATATAAGAACCTATTTGAATATAATACCACGTCCATAAGGTATTTAGGAAGTTTTATCGACGTTTTCATTGGAAGATATAGGTAGCTGGCATTAAGAGTATCGGAAGCTGATTTTAGTAACATTCAAATCGTGCGTTTATTAGTTTTCCTAAGAATAAATAAAAATATCCTACACGAGGTCTTCACTCGTCGGTGACGATATGTACTTGCATATAATAATAAATAGGATAAACGCAAATAACTATATATGAACTATGTATGTAATAAAATTCTGAACATTTGGTTACAAACAAAGCAGTTACCAATTGACTGATAAAAGCACGGTTTTCAATCTCATATTCTTCGATTTTAAGAAAGCCATAAACCCTGGGCCCTTTATCTGTGGCGTGACCCTCGGTAATAATCGTCTAATCGTTCTCTCGTCGTAGTCTCTTTTATTCAACTTTGCAGCTTTCTTTAATACTTCTGAAATAAAACATTTTTTAAACCTTGAATCTTAAATTTTCCTGGAATATCACAGGAAGGAAAACTGAAATTTCCATAATTTTTCCGTCATAGCCGGACAATTTATATATACCTATGTATATTTGAAATTTAATCGATTCAGTAGTTTTCGAGTTATTCGGCGGAGAGACATACAAAAAACTTCGCTAAGTACCTATATGGTTTTTCGTTTTGAACGAAAATGTGGTAGGTACCTAGGTGTGAATACCTTCTTCCCTCACTATAGTATACCTCCCCTCCATTACCTATGTTTTTGTAAAAACTCGATCCGAATTGGGTCAGTAGTTCTTACGTGATACGCGTTTTTTTTAAATCATCTTAATATGCATTCATCACATTTCTTTCAACCCATTTTTTATCTAATAAATAAAATCGTAAACATCGCGTGTCTGTCCATGGACAGACTATAATATGCAATATATTGCATACTAACCTTACCTACTAATGTATTTGAAAACTAAAAATGTCCATAACTTTTCATTGAGTAAACCGATTACGATGAAATAAAGACTAAATGTTAAGTTAAGCTCCTTCTGTGAAAAGTCCATCGAAATCCGTTCAGCAGTTTTTAAGTTATGCGTGCACAAATCACAGACAGACAGACAAAAATTCTAAAAATGATTGAAATGTGTTCTATTACTTATCCTTAGACCCCCAATTTTTATTTTTGCAAATATCTTGAATGTACAGACACGCGAAGTTTACGATTTTATTTATTAGATAAAATAAAATCAATTTGATTTCGTAGAATCAACTTTTACCTATAGCTTTATCAATTTGTCCATTAGCTATTAACCACCGCGGCGACTCTGGTATCCAAAACCAATAAAATATGTACAGCGTGGATAGAGTAGCCAGAGCAAACTCAAGTTTCCTCCAATCCCGAAGCCAGTACGCCAGTCCTGCCATTACTGAGCTACCGAGGCCAAAGGGCAACTGGTACAGAATTGGGATAATCATGCGCCATTTACCACTAACTGCCTGCAAAGAAAATGTCCGTTTCAATCTTAATATAAAAGCTATGATAGAATATAATTATGTGTAAATACAAGAGGACCATGAAGCATCGAATATTATACACAAGAAATAAAGAAAATATTCGATGTAGGTATACATATTTAACGTATCAACAGAAAATCCAACATTAAGCGACTCATTTGTTAATTAAAATGAAATGAAATCTGTACCAATACTGAATGTAAAGTGGTCAAAACAGGCTTTTAATTTTCATTAATAAGCGCCTGATTGAAAGTTTTAACTTACTTCCATACACAAAACAAAGGATATAATCGTTATTCCACCAGACGCCAATGCTAAAATAAACCAGTTCGCCAAAAACCACTCGTACCAAGGCAATACGGCAGCAATATAACTGGTAACTGCCTGCAACACTATTGCAATCATAAGAGGAAACTTGCGTCCATATTTGTCCGCTAAAATACCGAAAACAACCCCTCCAAGAAGAACTCCCCACATCATCACACATTGAGTTATCTGAAATAGTAAGAACTCAATGTTATTCCATAGTTCACTTAAGTTCCGAAAAACACATCGGCCCAAAAGAAAACCTAAGTCCGAGAAATGTAGGTTCTTATGATCGTTTTTATAAAATAGTATTCCTAAAGAGTAATCTTTAGTAATGTTAATTAAATTAAAATTTGCTAGATGGTATATATACGCACATGAACCTTCCAATGTTGGCCGCAAACTAGATTCCAATCTGCAGTCATGGTCCGTTTGAAAACTGACACATCGTAAACAAATTTGTTGCAAGGTACAAGGGGTATCAACCCTCTGTCCATGTCTGGTTCCGCCAAAAGTATTCGCGGGTCGAAAATCAAACAGGGATGCTCTTCAATCGTCTGGAAATTGCGACAATATGATTAAAACATTTTCAGGATTATTTACTAAAAATATTACTTACTAGGTATGTAAACCTTGTTTATTTGGTTTTTAAAACTAAAAAATAGCCCGACGAATGTCTGGTTTTCTTACACCTTCGATTTCGGTGTTATTCTTACACAGAAGTTGCAGTTTCACTTTGGTGGCAGTTCCTGCACTGACTCAACGAAAATAGGAGTTTTAGGAAATTTCCTCGGGTCGTATCAGCCGAGCCGCCCAGCCACCCTAACTCCACAAACGCCCCCTTCTCTTTAACTAAGTCTACTTCCTCTTACATCCCCTTCATTTACATCGTCTTCAGACAGCATATTCTTTCTAACGGCATTTTGTGTACGATTGTTTTCAAAACAGCAATGCTGTATATTTCATTCCAGATTCATAGTCCTATGAAAACCAACGCTATTTACGTCTCGGTAACATATACATGAAAGGGTCACCAGCAGCAAAAACAGGTTTGTATTACCATGTAAACTTTGCAGTCCACTTAGGAACACCATCTATTGTGTATTTTGTTTTCGAGACGCAAATGCGTTTGTTTTCATAGGACTATTAATCTGGAATGAAATATAGGTAGTTGCACTACAGCAGCTACAGTGAGCGTGCTTTACCGGAGCGGAATGTCAATTCAATGTGCTTGCTAGATTTTACGGAAGTGACCTATACATGCCGAAACAAATAGTAGGTACCACAAAATAACAGACATTGTATCTTGCAGGAAGAGAATTTGAGATCAATAAACTCTTACCGATTTCAATCTCTGCGGGAGATGCAAGGTAAGTATAGCGACATAAACGATCGATACAATTACTTAGCGCTTATTAAAAAAATCACAAAAGTCGTCTACAGCTTGAGCATAGATCACCTTATAATACTGGGTTGAGGATATTATAACTTTTCGGCTGATTATTAATTCATTATGTTGTATATGATAAGTTATGTATGAGAAAAGGGTAAGCAGGTTAGCATTTTTCTGCATTTGAACTTACAGGTGCGCACATTGTTCTCCACTGCTCTTCTGTGTATTTCGAAAATGATTTCGGTTTTACACACCAAAATTCTTGTGGTGGCGACATGAATATGATATTCATTTGATACCAGGCGTTACTTAACTTTAAAAGGGACATTAGAATGCCTATCCGTAACTGCCATCTTCCGAACTCACCGACGATTTTGGTTGTTACATCCAGAGGATAACTTTGAGTCTCATCATCACGTAGTTCTGTAAATATTTGTGATTTTGTGAATTTGCTCTAGGTAATCTATGGAACCACCGAATCTTTCACTGTAGAATTGCTAATTTCTTTTACGTGGAAATAAGTTTCCAAGATTGGCTAGCTAGAGGAAAGTGGTAACCAAAAAATCATTACTTGTAAGTAATTATATAAAAATTACCTTTAAAGTATGGACCTTTCAAGTTTTGCTTAGGAGTACTTTGATCTTTAAACATAATATAATTATTCGTTTCGTATTTATTTTTAATTTAAAAAAAGCACTATTGGTATTTTAAAATAAATATATCGACTGTATGTCAAGTATACTTCAAAATATAGAGATTTCCACAGAGGAATTATTATTGCTATGTTATAGTTTTCTTACAGACTACCTTTCAACCAAAACGTCTTATAATATAAAAAAATAAAATGTGTTAATGTGTTATTCTACCAACCTTTCACATCTCAGATCAATTTCACATCATAGAATGGGTACGGTTTCAGAAAAGTCATTTTAGTATTGTTCTGAGATGGTTCTGATGGTATATAGCGGCGGCGCTGTGAATGAGCTACAAAATATAGCTTATGATGTATACATACCGCTTCGCATTTATAGTATGGTATTGTAGGTGTGTTTTTGTGATCTAGATGCAGAATTAAGTTTTAATTAGTTTCATGCAAAGAATTTTAAACTTAAATATTTCTTCCATATACAGGGTTACAGGAAAAGTCGTGCTAGATCCCTTAAGGGTGTGGAGCACCCATCATTTCTGACTTATTTCACTATGAAACACCCTACCCTAAACTTAACCCTTTTCGAGATATTCGACTTTTAATTTTTTTATTGAAAATTGCTGATTTTTAGGCTACTACATTTATTTTTGTTTATTTTGTGTATCTTATTATTATTATTATTGCATTTTTACATGTGTAGTAAGATGCTTTAGGACGTCAATCATTAAAATAGTGCACAAGTTAATTGAATAGACTGTAGTAGACAAGTGAAAGAAAAGAAATAAAAAACATATTAGAAAGTTTATTTTTCTCTAAGGGATATCTAAAAAAAATGTTATGGTAATTGTTCGGCAGATGTTTTTTAAAATATTTACGTTTCATCAGCTATCTAACGAGGTGTAACAATCTAGGGTTTGTATTACATTTCGTGGAAAAAAAGTAGTTGGGACGCTCCAGGTAGCAGTTCTAATACATAACTCGCTACCCCGGTCGTCGAGTGCCGGATGTGGCCGTTTTTGACAGAGTTTATCGAAGACTTCGAGAAACTGGCTCTGTTTTGAGATGAAGTACAGACATGGGAAGACCACGAATTGACGACGAAGAACAGGACAATGAGATAGTGCAACGCTTTCGAGCGGATCCGACTACTTCCACTAATATTGTTGCCCGTGATCTGGGGCTTTCGCAATGGAGAGTGTGGTTTACAGTGCATACTGCTGGCCTATACCCGTACCATTACACGCCAGTACACGTTATTGAAGAAGGGGACCCCGCGAGAAGATTGGACTTTTGCAGATTTATGCTAAATGCTGATGTAGAAGACCCAGATTTTTTAAGAAATATCTTGTGGACGGATGAGTCCAAATTTGATAAAGATGGCATAACTATCACAACGCCCATTACTGGGCCCTAAACGAACTAAGGAATCCCAATAAGAAAAGAGTGAAGGGGTCCCAACGAAGATTCAGCGTGAATGTGTGGATGGGCATTATCTCCAATCATTTGATTGGACCTTACTTTCTCCCGGATAATCTAAACGGGGAAAGCTACGAAAATTTCCTGAGAGCAGACTTGAGTGATTTGCTGGATGATCTGCCACTCAACCTGATCAGGGACATGTGGTTCCAACACGATGGCTGCCCTGCCCATTTCAGGAGAAGTGTCAGAGACTGGCTGGACACAAATTATCCAAACAAATGGATTGGACGAGGTGGGCCATTGCCATGGCCAGCAAGAAGTCCGGACCTAACCCCCCATGGATTTTCATGTGTGGGGCTGCATGAAAAGTCTCGTGTACAGCGAGCCGAATCCAGTTTCGTCTGTGGAAGACTTAAGAGAAAGGATTGTGGATGCAGCAAATAAAATGAGGACCACATTGACCACTGGCGTAGTGAAGACCGGTCTCCGTAGAAGGATGCGACAATGTATTAGAAATAGAGGCCATGTGGAACATGAACTGTAGAAAAAGAAAAAGTTGTGAGAAAACCTTTAATAAATGGCATTTCATGCTTACCTATTGTTTTATTTTACTTTTTAGGGCTAAGTATACATTTTCTTCTCCACTGTCGCCTATGAAACTAAATTTTTTTGAATGCATTTGAATAAAACCCTACATTATTATACCTCGTTAGATAGCTGATGAACCGTAGATATTTTAAAAAACATCTGCCGAACAATTACCATAATATTTTTTTTAGATATCCCTTAGAGAAAAATAAACTTTCTAATATGTTTTTTATTTCTTTTCTTTCACCTGTCTACTACGGTCTATTCAAATAACTTGTGCACTATTTTAATGATTGACGTCCTAAAGCATCTTACTACACATGTAAAAATGCAATAATAATAATAATAAGATACACAAAATAAACAAAAATAAATGTAGTAGCCTAAAAATCAGCAATTTTCAATAAAAAAATTAAAAGTCGAATATCTCGAAAAGGGTTAAGTTTAGGGTAGGGTGTTTCATAGTGAAATAAGTCAGAAATGATGGGTGCTCCACACCCTTAAGGGATCTAGCACGACTTTTCCTGTAACCCTGTATATCATCATCCATATTTAATCATTCCATATATAAAATGTATATGAATTGACATGCGAATGCAAAACAGAGGCCTGATGGAATATTATTTTGCATTTATAGTCTATTCCCATAACTCATTTTTTCAAATCAGTGCTACAGAAGTGATCTACAGAAATTCGTGAAAACATTTTTACGATTTTGCAAATACAGTGATCTTTTTTTTTCACTTCTACAGTTTAAAGAATAATAAACTTTACGTATTTCTCAGCAAGAATGCATTCATAACTAAAAACTTGTTCTTTTTTGTGGGTTAGAACACAAATGCATAACACCGTCCAATTTATAAATCGCATGGTTTATTATTCTCTGGATCTAAGGCGTGAGCATTATGTATGTATGTATAGTTTATTATTTTAACTAGTGCTAAGTAGCTTAGCTAACACTCCCTAAAACACACCTGGAGGACCATTACGCTTGTTAATTTTGGAAAGTTTTCACGAGTTATTGAGTGTAACACCCTACTGACTGAATTTGAATAACGTACATGCTTCGCGTACCCGTGTTACTACTAGTCGTTACGTACGTATAAATTGTTATAACTGGAGTAGATTTTACCATCAACACGGACACAAAAATTACCAGTGGGGCTACTGGTAGTAAGTAAGTAACACGGGTAACAAAGTAGGTATTCGTACTTACCTACATGTTACATGTTTCTATATTTAAATATCACAATGCATAACACACGTGTCTTACGCACGTTTCGTGCATATAAGCATTTACAATATATAGATAATGCATCAAGGATACAAAAGAGGACCCCTACCAATTCGATTTTTCAATACACAATTCAAATTCGGATTATTATCATAGTATTACAGAGAGTCAGGTCCAAGAGTCGTTTTCTGTAAATAGAAATATCGTTATGAAAGTTGCTTCAGGATGAAAAACCATATTACCTCAATCCGTACTGGACCCGCATGGAGTCATGATCCGCTATGAGGATAGGTCCTACAGTGGCATGCATATGAAATACTGTTTGGTTGTGGACGCATCCTCTAACTTCAAACATATACCTACATTTATTTAACGTATTTATTTAAAACTAGTTGTGCCCGCGGCTCCGCTCGCGTGGACTACAGGATCCGCTCCCATTCCCACTTCCACTCAGAGTTCAAATCCAGGTCCAGGTCCAGGTCCAGGTCCAGGTCCAGGTCCAGGTCCAGGTCCAGGTCCAGGTCAGGTCCAGGTCCAGGTCAAGTCCAGGTCAGGTCCAGGTCCAGGTCCAGGTCCAGGTCCAGGTCCAGGTCCAGGTCCAGGTCCAGGTCCAGGTCCAGGTCCAGGTCCAGGTCCAGGTTCAGGTACAGGTCAGGTCCAGGTCCAGGCCCTGGCCTAGTTCCAGGTGCAGGTCCAGATTCAGATCCTCAACTCTCCCCTCAACCCTCCTCTCAACCCTTCCCTCAACACTCCCCTCAACCCTCCTCTCAACCCTCTCCTCAGCTCTCCCCTCAACCCTCCACTCAAACCTCTTTCCCTCGTCTCTCCAAATGTAGTCCTCGTAACTAATCCATCGCAGTCCAAATTCCGACCAACATTACTTTGTTGCATACATAAACCACAAATTCATCGTAATCGGGTAACTCAGTCAAAAGTTATGCGAATTTTCAAACTCTCAAATTACACTGGTACCATACCCGCATCCGATCCCGCTCCGGTCCAGCTCCGGTTCCGCTCCCGCTCCCCTCCCGCTTCCGCTTCTGCTTCCGCTCTCAATCCCACCCCCCACGCCCACTCCCACGTCCACTCCCACTCCCACTCCAATTCCTACTTGCAGCTCCAAATGTAATCCAAACTCATCGCAATCTGAATAGTAGGTACGGAAATACTACTTTAAGCAATATATTGCATAATAACCTTACCTAACTAATGTATTTGAAAACTAAAAATGTCTATAACTTTTGATTGAGTTAGCCGATTGCGATGAAATAAAGACTAAATGTTAAGTTAAGTAAAGTACCATGTTTTTGTGAAAAGTCCATCAAAATCCGTTCAGTAGTTTTTAAGTGATGCGTGCACAAACTCACAGACATACAGACAAAAATTTCAAAAATGATCGAAATGTGTTCTGTTGCTTATCCTTACACCCCCCAATTTATTTTTTTGCAAATATCTTCAATGTACAGACACGCGAAGTTTACGATTTTATTTATTAGACTAGCTGTTGCCCGCGACTTCGTCCGCGTGGACAACTTAACATTACACATTCGTATTACGTGTATTACTAAATCCTCAAAGAAATCTATTAATCTGGTTATGCATTAAAAATATTAATATACTTACATAAAAAAACATACTATCCAATTGAGAACCTCCTTTTTTGAAGTCGGGTAAAAATTAGCGTTCCGGCGGCGGTTTCGCCCGTTGGACCACAGTTTTTTAGGTTTCTGTAGCTAAATGGCAAAAAACGGAACCCTTATGGATTCGTCATGTCTGTCTGTCCGTCCGTATGTTACAGCCACTTTATTCCGAAACTATAAGAACTTACTATTGAAACTTGGTAAGTGGATGTATTCTGTGAACCGCATTAAGATTTTCACACAAAAATAGAAAAAAAAAACATTAAATTTTGGGGGTTCCCCATACTTAGCACTGAAACTCAAATTTTTTTTTTCATCAAACCCATACGTGTGGATTGGTCTTAAAAAATGATATTGAATAGTTTGCGAGAGAGACACTTCCAAAGTGGTAAAATGTGTCCCCCCCCCCCCCTGTAACTTCTAAAATAAGAGAATGATAAAACTTAAAAATATATATGATGTACATTGCCATGCAAACTTCCACCGAAAATTGGTTTGAAAGAGATTATTAAAGTAGTTTTTTTTTATAAGTCATAAATCGTAAACCACAATACTATTATTAAAACATCGATCAAAGTTACAACGAACTACAATAACTTTTATATTATGTTACTTGCTGCTACGGAACCCTTCATGGGCGAGTCCGACCCGCACTTGGCCGCTTTTTTTTTTAAATAAAGTTGACATTTACATTTATCATGAATTAAAAGATTATCATATAATCAATAAAAAAAAATATATTTTAATATTGTGCAAATTAGGTGATATTTCCTTCCCCACCCCCCCCTCCAATTTGTCCTTTAAATACCCTTTCTTTCTTTCCTTCTTCATCCCCTTCCCACAACGTTAAAAACCCTTTCCCCCACCCCTTCCCTCTCCCTACTCCTACCTCTCCCCCTTCCCTTAACCCACCCCTTCCTACGCCCTTTATTTACCACTGCCCCCTCATATTTCCTCTCCTATCCTAATCCCTCTCTTCTTTCCCATCCGACTTCCTTCCCCTCCTATTCCCTTCCTATTTTGCAGTCAAACTGCTGGACATAGGCCTTCCCCAATGAATGCCACAACGCTCTACAGATCCAGACGCTTCCGGCCACCATCTTCAGGTCGTCCATCCACCTGGCGGCAGGGCGTCCCATCCTGCGCGTGGTGGATGGTGCGTGCGACGTCTCGCGTCCCACTCTAGAACCCGTCTGCCCCAACGTCCGTTCGGTACTACGATAGATGTGACCTGCCATTTCAGCTTACTAATTCTTTCGGCTATGTCGGTCACCTTCGTTATTCATAGGATCTCCTCATTACGAATCATGTCCCTCATAGAGACCCCGAGCATTGCCCTCTCTATAGCTCGCAGAGCCACTTGAATCTTGTGGATCAGGCCCACCATCAGTGTCCACGTCTCCTGTAATCATGACAGGCAGGACGCACTGATTAAAGATAGCAGCAGATTGCCCACCCTAACTGGATTCTTCTGTCAGCTTTTGAAATTGATCCTACCCAACTATATTGTCTGTCCTAGGCAGACGTACTCCTGAACAGCTTCGATATTGACATTGTCGACGATCACCGGTCTAATACAGGGCCACTAATTATCGAATAGCGAACTTTTTGTATCGAGACTTGTGGAAATACATCAGCTAAAATAAATCTATAAATGAGCTTTAAAACATCTCTGTCACTTTCTGTTAAGTTCTTGCATCGACCAGTAATGTTGAACTACACTTTCATACAAATGATATGAAATGAGAGGTCAACTTGTATATCATCATCCTGACATTTTATTGAGATATGATTTATACCAGTATGAGGCCCGAACTCAAAGCTATTAAACAGTGAAAATGCCGTCAAATTCTGTTCAGCAGTTTCCAAGATTAGCCCGTACATACATACATACATACAGACAGATAAGAATTTTTTTAATTATATTTTTGGACTCTACTGGTCTTCAGTAATGTCCGGGCAGTGAAATTTTTTTTTTAACTTCAATGTACAGATTCGCTTTTCTTTTGTTTTTTCTACTCTTTTATTATATGTATAGATATTGCTACATTAGCGATTATTATTCCATTGCGTTACAATAATTTTTATGTTATAGACGAAACAGGCATTCCTCTCCCTAGCATGACCTTACATTCCGTCATCAGCCGTCTACGAACACGTCACAGTGCGGTGCCTCGGCGAGCAGGAAGCCGAACAGCTGCAGTGCGCGCGCGACGGGCGAGTGCCGGTAGAGGTTGTGTGAGTGTGGTGTTATGAACAGCGGGTGACTCCGCGCTCGTAGGTACTACTCGGGCACGTACAGTTTTAGTACCCTTCCGACAAGATCCTCACAATCAATCTTGTTTCTGATTACGTGTAAAACGAACCCTACTTGGGCTAAGTTTCTCCTCAGTTCGAGGGAGTCGTAACCTAGATGTCCCTCCAAGAAGCGAGTCGGATACATGAAAGGGTAGTATCGATGGTTTTTCTTAAACAAATATCTTAAGAAACGTTTTTGAACTTGTTCCAACATGAGAATATATTTTTTCTCATGTGGAGTCCAGACCACTGCGTTCGTTTCAACTATACTAAGTACTAGAGCAACGTATAGCGATTGCGTAGCGGCGGCGGTTAGAGGATTGGCATTGCGTACCACAAACCCCAATCGCTGAAACGCGGTGTTGGTAACTTTATGCACGTGTTGGTGAAGGGTGAGCTGAGGATCGAACGTGACGCACTTCCGCCACGCGGGTGATGGAATCGCCGCCTACCACGTACCGGTGCAGCACTGGCGCACGTGAAGCTCATCATTTCACACTTGCCGGGGTTAAAAACAGTTTGTTATCCACACTCCACTGGGATACCGCATCAATATCGTGTTGCAGTTTGAGACAGGTTTCATCAGAAGCCGATATAAAATAAATCAAAATGGTAGTGACCACTAAGCCAGGCTCCATAGTGAAATAATTGTAGCCATTTAATTAGAATGCAAGTAAGTATAACAAAAAATTACATTACCTTGGACATCCATATCTCTTATAGTGCGTTTAAGGAACCTGAACAATATGCACTAAAGTTTACAGATATATATGCATTTCATCTCACTATAACACCGATTCTTTTGATACAGTACGCCGACAACTCTGCGCAGTTGTGTTATACAATATGTATCTACTGATGGTTCACTTCATTGGTACTAACAGGTAAGACTTCTATTCAAAAGTAATACCTATAGCGTTTCCCAGACTTTCACTACCGTGAGAATGTATCATATGGTAGAACCTAACCAACCTGAAGTGCATCTATGCAATACTTATCAAGTACTAGCTGTTGCCCGCGACTTCGTCCGCGTGGACAACATCCTTAAAGAAATCTATTAATCTGAAAATATTCATATACATAAAATTAGCCTGCCGACGGCGGTTCCGCCCGTTGGACTACAGAAGTAGTTTACTTCATGTTTATCATGAATTAAAGGATTACCATAAAGTTAAAAAAAATATATACGGACGTAATGTCCGGGGAGTGAATTTTTTTTTACTTTAATGTACAGATTGGTTTTGTTTTTCTACTGTTTTATTATATGTATAGATTATATTAATATGCAACCACCTACGATATGGTGAAAGCCTTATCAAAATGGATCAAGACATTTTTGTGAACGGTTTTATAAAATACCTACGAGAACCATTTAGACTGTGCTATATAGGTGTAAATGAAATACAAGTTACATATTCTAAGAGCTTGAATATATACCCAACTACGGCGAAACCAAAAGAGTTTGTGATTTTAACATACATACATAGTATGTTTATATATATGTATGCATATGAACTTGTTTCCTCGTATTTAGTTCAAAATAGCGGACGCAATGAATTAAAAATACGATGAAATACGGAGCATAGATTAATACGGAGTGGGCCATCTCTTCGCAAGTTTACTTCCGGCCAGAGTACTTCCTTCACAAGAGGCCGCTGTCTCAAATACTTGTGTAATTGATGACTACATAAGAATAACCTGATATGAGGTACCTGATAAAAATATGTCAGTCTCAAAGTGACATTTTAGGGATTTCTAAATCAGGGACTTTCTGAAAAAAAAAATCTAAGACTAATCTGTAAGAAACGTTGGTAAAAAATTTAAAAAAATGATGTATCTACATTGATTAGAAAAAAAGAACCAGCAAATATTATTTGTGAGTAAAAGTTTTATTTTAAATGTGTGTCTGTCTGTCTATTAAATGGTAGTACATAAGTAATTGGCAAAAAAATTAAATATCATTTTGGAACTTTTGTATCTCTTATATGTAACATATTACTTTTCTTTAATGCGAAGAAATTGCGGGCAAAAGCTATTTATAAGCTTTGAAAAAAACAAGAAAAAACAAACGTATGTATGTATGTAAACGCTACAACAACAAGCAAAAGAATAATATTGTGTACAAAGGCGAACTTATCCCACTTAGGGATCTCTTCCAGTCAGTCTTTAAGTAACTGAAAATACGGGTATGGTATAATGCGCTTAGTAGGTACCAAAATTATATAAAAAAAAACATGTTTCTCATTGTTAAATTCAATTGTATTTGTCAGCTAAGAGGTGGAAAAATATTTTACGAGTTTCATTTTTGTTAGAAATTTCGAATTGCCTTTGTTTATAAATATTCGTTCCTGCGATTAAAAGTTACAGTACCTATAAAGTGTATGCACATTATTTAATCAATTAAACTGCAATGCATAGACATAAGTGGTTTAGTGTCATTGACGGTAATGTTGAAAATGAGTAAAAAATTACTCTAAAATACTTAAATAGGTACTTGTTTTAATTTTTTCGTAATGGGGTTTTACATTGTAGGCAATAATGAATGGAATGAAATGTTATTGGTAAAGACGATAACCATGACTGCCGATCGATTGATTTGTACTGTATGAACTTCGGTACCGTAGCCTTAACAAATTTTAAAAATCTTTTCGTTTGTCTTGTTCTCTCTATCGCTGCTCGTAGAACAAAACTCATTAGTGGCCAGCGCAGTGCTGTTAGCGCTTTTCGCGCTAGTCTAACGATTTTGTCAGACATATTTTAAACTTGGTCACTTAAATATTTATGCTTTTTAACGCAATTATTTATAGATAAACTAAACAGACACATAATTGAGATTTATGAGCTCAATAAAGTTGATTCAGATTAATATACTTTTCGATGCACTTTTGAATCTTAATTTTTTTACAATAAACTTACTTGGATTTCTAACAACACTAGGTAGTTCACATAATGATGCTCTTTTTTGATTTAATTTATAAAGAAATACATAACCTAGTTTAAAATATTAAAATTACATAATTCATGTTACGAAATTTATTTACACTGAAAATTAGAGTAGACCAAAATTCAATGAATTAATGAATGATCAGTTTAGTGTACTCATTCCTTTTATCTACTTGGTAAAATAAATGTTAAATGGCGCTATATTAATCGAACTTATTTATATTATAATGTATATTAAATTAAAATGATACCCAATTTATTTAAGCAATCTTCTTTTATTGGTAAATAGACGAATTAACTAACATTCTATGTACTAATTTGACAGTTGATGGCAAAATTTATAAGTGAAGTTACCATCAGAGTGCCATGCTTTTCCATTGATGTGTCGTCGCGTAAATATGTATTCGAGCGTTTCTATGAACCCCAAAAAGTATTATTTAATTAAATATTCCACCAATTCCGAATCTTTGATCTAAAATAGAATCAGATCATAAGGCAATACGGAGGTGATTAGCGTTGCCGTACTCATGCGTTCCCCTTTACCAATGGTACAATACAATCCCACTGGCTAATGGCTGTGCGAGATATCGACATGCATCGATGTGTGTGTACGATAGTTTATGAATGTGTTGTTAGACTTATTAAGTGTTTGTTTCATAGCAAATGCATATAAGTGTGCATGTGTCCGTGAATACCACTACGAAAAATGCTAGGACAATAATTTCGCATCTGAAGAAAACTATGGCGGGCAACAACCTCTATGTACTACTAGACGGAACGTTCCAAATAATCGCTCTGTTACACGCACTACGTTAGCCGCAACTCGTTCATATTCACTTTGACACTTGTGCAGTTATTACGCAAATATTTAATTATTCACTAATTATTTACACTATTCGTGAGTAATTTTACCCGTGTATAATACTTTTATGATAACTATTAGCAACAATGCATAATCAGTTTAATGTTAGATTGCATTTATATTGCACAACTACGAGTTAATTAAATTATTAAGAAGTAATGGACAAGTCTATTGCCCAAGCTCTCTCTCGCTTTTACAAGCGGCTAAGAGCACGCGTCAAAAGGAGACAAAGCGCTGTGCTCTGTCTCCCTCAGCGGTCGATGGTAGATTAAATGTTTTGCAGAACTTTGAGTAGGTAGAATACTGACAAATGAATACAATATTTTAACTTGATAAAAACGGAGGTGATTTGATCATCGTATTCTATTTATGCTTAGTGCAAATGCTTAATTTATTGTTTTAGGTTTGATTACCTATTTTACTATAACATAAAAATGCCATCGAGCGTACTTTGGTACTGCAAAATCATCATAAAAAAAATTCAGTAAAGCTTCGGGTATAATTTTTCATAGGTATGTTTGTACTTCATAAGATTATTACTACTAGGAGGCTAAAACTGATCTAGAAATAAGTTACAGCACAAAACAGCAAAAACTGACGAAACTCATCTTGTTCCAGGGTAAGTAGGGTTAAAAAAATATATGTTTACATTCTATTAAGATATTCTTCATTAAGATATTTTTAACAAAAAAAAATTTTTTTTTTCAAATAGCGCCCAATAGGTAAAAATGATAGCGTCATGAGAATGACGGATCTATTTTTTCTATAATAAAGATAACAAACGAATGAGCCCCGCTCAGTCCGCGTGTGGGACATGACTGATGTTTTGAAGTAGTATTCTATATGTCTATTTCAATTATGGCGGGCGTCTCTCCCACTTTCTGTATTGCTATGAGAATTAGGTGATAGCAATGATTATAATTACTAATATTATGTTTTCTTTACAATGTAAACACACAAATGTACTTTCTTTCCGTAAATACACAATACTCTTTAGTACTATCAATGTTAAACACCAAAATCCGAAGCATAAGTTATTTTATTATTTTGGAAAATTTATATATACGATAAACTCTTTTCCAAAAAACGCGTTTTATTCCTTATCGTTTTTTTTAATAAAGTGACATTTTATTTCACTATATTCCGTTTCAGGAACGAACATATTTTTAACAACAAATAGCATTACAAATACTACAATAATCAGTGTCTAACATTGTTTTAATGGTGTATGTGTATTATTAGTGAAGCAAAGACGTTATGCACTTGGGATGGGCAGCAGTGTTCTCCTGTGTATATTAAGATCATCCGCATCCGCAATCTGTGAAATCTGCAGCAAACAACGATCTCTATGTACTACTTCGATGGTTTATTTCGATGGCAGCAAAACACAGATTTGGTTGCGGATTTTTTTCCGCAAGTGCGTGCAGCTTCATACAACTTCCATTCCATGTCACAGAATTCTGCGGAAAAAATCGCAGCGAATAAATTCGCTGTGCGTGTTAGCTCTAAGGCTCTTGTCATATGGTTTGTTAGTAATTATTATTTTCTTTCGTGGTATGGAATATAATGTTGCCTAACGACTATTGGCAGGCGACGCAAATATTCACCCCAGCGCTCCAAGCGCCCAAAAATTGAAACGTTTCCATTACCTACGAACTGTGCTAGCATTTAATTTGAAAGTCAATTTAGCGCTACAACGGCTCACGCTCTTAGTTTCCAAATTTTGGTCCTAGGTCGCAATCTATGCGTCGCCAATTTAGCGCGTTCTAGCGCTTTTTTGGAGGCTTGGAAGCGCATCTTCGTGAATAGAGCTGGTGACACTGCGTTCGCGCGCGCGCGTTCGGAGTTTGCAACGATGCAAGTACTGTCAGTTCGTTCGTTATGTCAATTCGGAATCGGAGTTAATTTTATGAATGAGATGAGAGATTAGAATAGTATGGTGGATTGTTGGTGGTTTCGCTTAATTAAATTTGTGTGCTATTATTAGAATTTGATTTTCTGTTGAATGTTTATATTTGAAATCTGGTGACCATGCCTTTGGCTAACAGCTCGGATCCCTGGCGTATGCAGAATGTCGGAGACAATACGGTATGTTGTCAATTTGTTTGCGTAGCTTATTACTAGAATCCTATAGGTTTTTCCTTGTTTGATTTGATTACTCATTCGTATTATTGGCGTAACGCTGAGAACTGGTATTTCCAGTGAAATTGTTTTAGTGTTCTTTTCAAATAAGATATTGATATACGCCCACCTAAAGTTGTAACTGAAGTATCTATTAAGCATACAAATAAAACAGCATTGCGATAGGAGTAGTACAAATTAGAGTATATTTGTATACATTGTATACATGTTTGCATGCATCTAAACAATACCTACAAATAATTAAAAAGTTATTTTTGCTTAGCGTGGTGCTACCGCTCAGACAGCTAACAGTCTTCCAATGGTTGTGGAGAACTCTGCCGAGTCTCGGCAGGCGTCTACCACGGAGAGTCTGGACTCCTCCAGTGAACTCAACTATGAACGGGAGGTGGAGCTCCAGGATGTCATCAAGGAAGGCCACGAGAAGGCGGATCCATCACAATTTGAACTGCTCAAAGTGCTCGGTGAAGGTTCCTTTGGAAAAGTATTCTTAGTTCGGAAAGTTAGTGGTGCTGATGCTGGCACTTTATATGCAATGAAGGTATGTTTTTTCTTCTTAATTATTGTTCTTAAATGAATTTAAAATATGATTTACTTAACTGTCTTTTAGGGATTGTCATGTCAGTCATAAGTCATAACAGGATACCTTTATAGCAAAGCTATTGTCTATCTGTGTATCCAGTGTGCAATACTCGAAACCTAATTTATCATTTGCACTGATATATGAAGGTACAAATATAGTTGAAATTGAAACGATGGTACAATTAAGGATGATAAATATTCCAGAATAATTTGTAATAAAATCTTGTGAGTGTAGTCAAGTTCCATTGACTCTATGGACATTCGTCATTATTCCCCTGTATCCTTCCACGATTTTATTGCTGACTTTTTAACTGTAATTCATGATTTTATTAAATCAACATTATAGTTCTTATATTCACCACATAATATTTTTGTGTAAACTGTGATATTATCTTACTTTTTAGGTACTTAAAAAAGCTACATTAAAGGTGAGAGATCGGGAACGTACAAAAATGGAGAGAAACATTTTAGTAGAAATGGGCCACCCTTTTATAGTGAAGTTACATTATGCATTTCAAACAGCTGGTAAATTATACTTAATACTGGATTTCTTGCGTGGTGGTGATTTATTCTCCAGGCTGAGTAAAGAGGTAAGATATTTAGTTATTTAATTACTATCATCATCATTTATTTCACTAAATTATTATTCAGTTATTGTGAACTCTTTTTGAAGATGAAGCATTATTTTGTGTAGTTTTATTTAAACTATGTGACCATTTGTGGAACATTTCGTGGTTCAGTTTTCCTATTAAATTTCTCATGGTTTATTTAAATCAAGCATTATTTCTAGACAATAATAATCCTAGCTATGTTATATATCTATTATTATATATAGTATATCCTAGGTATGTCCTATATTGTGGCATACCTATAACTGCATTACTTAGAAAATCTTCTAATAATGATGAGTTATGTTCAAAACCTAATGAGTCACAATTAAACTATTTGATCATTGCACTATTTTCAGGTCATGTTCACAGAGGAGGATGTAAAATTTTACTTAGCCGAGCTAGCTTTAGCCTTAGAACATGTACACAAACTGGGAATTATATACAGGGATCTCAAGCCAGAGAATATTTTGTTAGATGCTGATGGTCACATTGCACTTACTGACTTTGGTTTGTCTAAACTGCCACCAAGTAGTGACAAAGCTTATAGTTTTTGTGGCACAGTCGAGTATATGGCACCTGAAGTAGTCAATAGAAGGGGGCATACATTTGCTGCAGATTGGTGGTCTTTTGGAGTACTTATGGTGAGTTTATTTGTCCTTAGTGAGCTAAGTAAAATTACTATGTAATATTTGGTATTTGAACCAGACCGCCTCATTGGCTTGGGCATTGGACTCAAGTGCCAGTCTATTTCCATGAGGGATCAACTATGTACAAGTTGGTCCCAGTCTGAATGTTATATTTGTGAATAGTCCTATTCTTGCGTAGTTTCCATAACATAGAAGAAAATCCTAGTTTGGGTTTAGACAAGTGTATATGTAATATTTATTTAATATGTTGCAGTTTGAAATGCTAACTGGAAATTTGCCATTCCATGGAGCTACAAGACATGAGACCATGACTCAAATATTGAAGGCAAAGCTTGGAATGCCATCAAATTTGAGTGAAGAAGCACAATCTCTGCTTCGTGCCTTGTTCAAACGTAATCCGCAGAACAGGTATGTACCATTAAGTTGATTATATGTTTTTTTTTATTTTCCTGCAGGAAATTTGATAAATCCTTAATTGTACCTAGCCTAGTTCACTTGAGGAAAATTTATGTCAAATTTAAAGTTTTTAGAAGAAGAACTTTTTTTTGGTTTTTAGACCTGGCTGTTGTAGCAGTACATTGATAGATCAAAGAATCAGATTAAGATTTTATATAGTTGTCTATCATAAAGTCATATTTACTTGATTAATTATCATACATCTATTACCAAACCATTCCTGACTATGAAACATCAAAACAGGATGTGGTTTTTAAAATGTAATACCCACAACTTGTTATATATTTATTAATTCATCAATCATTCACAGATTGGGTGCTGGTGGCAACAGCATAGAGGACATAAAGAATCATGAATTCTTTGCAAGTATAGAGTGGGATGCGTTATTGAGAAAAGAGGTATGTAACTTACGCTCTTATGTACTTTGTCACATGTTAAGCATATATGTTTTTATAAAGACATGTTTTTGCTATACTGGGTACTTTGTAATGTATTAAGTATAAAACTTTGCTGATACAGTGACAAGCATGGCGCCAGTCAACCGTCATAATGCGAGTGCGTGCGTGTATATGTAGCTTTACCCTTATGCTCCCCAGGTGGTACCACCATTTAGGCCCGCGGTTTCGCGTGCCGATGACGCATTCTACTTCGACTCCGAGTTCACATGCCGAACGCCCAGAGATTCGCCGGGAGTTCCCGCCTCGGCTAATGCGCACGAACTTTTCAGGTATTTATAACTTTAGCTTTAAAACTCCAATTAAATCTGACTTCCTCATGTCTCTCGCACTGAAAGCCAAGAAATTCAGAGAAGCTCAAAGAGGAAGGAGAGAGTTATGTTTGGGATCTCCTTGCGCGACTGCAAAAGACATGACTGACTATAGAGGAGCGTAATAACCATAGAGGAGCCATCGGAGCCAACCATAAATGTAGGTAGGGCTACCACATCCCACATATGGACACAACTCGGTGGACTATAAGAATCTTAAAATATTGACTGTGTGAAAATAATAAACAACCTGGCCGCACATTGAGCCGCTAGGCTAATGTCATCAGACAGCACGAAGGTCGAGACTGGATGCAGAGGACTCCCACCAGACTTGAACTCAAATGATGGCCTATGTCCAAGAATGGACAGTTAAGGCTGAAGATGTTGGATAATATTAAACATGCGATAGAGTAGATGTCTCAATCACTTCATAGCCACAGCCCATTTTGATGAAACTTGGCACAGTGCTTATATTCTGATAAATATATCCCAAATGTTTTGGAATACAACTGGGATACATTAATCTGATACTACTGTGTGGTACACGATCGAAACTGTGAAAGGTAGTTGGAAACATTGTTTGTACCCATAGAGATTTTTTTATCAGGAGGCCATATTAAATTCATCAGAGATAACTGGAACCACATTTTCTTACTATGGGTGAGGGAATCTTTATAAATAGTGTGTAGCATTGGCACCGCAAGGTAGAAGCTAGTGATAATAGTAAAGTTGAAATCGTAAAAAAGTTAACTGGAAGTAGGGGTTGATCTTGCCAATTGACCATTCTGGGGTATGAGGTACAGTGCAATATATATAAGTCATCTTGTAGCCTAGGTTTGTTGTGTTGCTGCCGTTAACTTTTGATCCTTCTTTGGCTTTTGCTAATCAAAACTGGACCTGTTGAGAAATAGTTGTTTAAATTAAGGTGCATAGCTGCAGTTTATACAATGCTATTTTATAAAACGACACGTAAACGTAAGTAAACTGGCGAACATGTTTATTGTGATTTTGTATTATCTATTAAGTACATTACAATACAAAGATGATAATGCAACGAATAGCGTAATGTTTAACGAGACAACACACACAAATCGCATATTTCCTCAATTTTCATGTTATGTAAGAAAACACTTTTAATCTCGGCCCATCCTTGTAGTTTAAGATTGTCAAATGATAAGATAAAACGTTGGAGTGATGTGAATTTGCGTGTTTTAGGCTTCATACTCGGTTATTATGTGATTATGAGGCAAAACAATGGTGTATATGTAGGTATATGGGTTGTGTTGTTGTGTAGGTAGACTGCAATGCAAATAGAGTTGGGTAACCACCTGGTTTAAAACTCAGATATAACCTATTTTATTCCACCTACTGGGTGGTTTTCACCCGCACAAACCATGGAATGAAATGGATGATAACTGACTTTTATCCATCTCTGACTGCAAATCTTTTCCCAAAGGCACATATTTATGTATTTATTTACGTATTTATTTGATTATATCAATGAATTTATGTATCGTAGAAGTATGTGTAATTTAAAATATTTATTTAGTATCATTTGTTATGTATGTACACTAGGGTGTCCCTTATATGGTCGAATTTTTTTTTTAGTTATCGAAACGCATACCCCCTTATTGTGTTTATTAGTCTACTAGTTACCCAAATACAGAATTTCAACTACCTATGCTAATTTTAACCCGTGCCGACGGGGCCTCAAAGTTTTAGAAAATAGCTGTTTAAAGTATCTCTTAAATGTAGCTGTAGATCATCACTTAAATCCATTATGTTAGGTAAATATTAAGGAAAACACACATTTATATAATGCCTTTCTTGTAATTATCAAAAGAGATACCTACAATATTTATAAATAATAATTTGGATATCTTTAAAGTCTCTTTTTTACAGTCTGGATAAATTTTTCTATGTTCTTACAAACGACACGTAATAAGAACTGCTTCTGTTCTTCATCTGCGGTAATCAAACCATGAAAGTAATGAATTAGTTAAACAGCTCTTTCAGCTATGTCATTCATTGCTTTTAAGCCAGAAATTTTCTTTTTAGCTTCCACAAACACCGCGTTTTCTTTCCACTAATATACATTTTCTTGAAGGAAACTGCTGTCAAGTTTCAGTCGTGAAAATAAATCTTTGCTCTTAACAGAAACGAAATCACTCAAAGATTTCCCTATAACAAGATGAAAAATACTTGCAGTATGTATAAATAAAACGAAATTAAATAATAGATCAAACACTACTACTATATAGTATTAGTGTTTGATTTAGACGACCTCCGTGGCGGAACGGGTAGCTCTCGGACTGCCACGCCGGAGGTTGCGGGTTCGAATCCCGCTAGGGGCAAATGTTCGTATGATGAATATGAATGTTTGTACCCAAGTCTTGGATGTTTATATATTTATTTAAGTATGTCTATACGTTATCTAGTAACCATAGCACAGGCTCTGCCTAGTTTGGGACTGGATAATTGGTGTGAATGTCTGACATATTTATTTATTATTATTTTATTTATATAGAGAGCCTAAACAATATCTCTTTTCGGAATCACCGAAGCATTCTCTTTGTAAGTATTCTACAATGTTCCATTTGGTCTGCTCATCAACCTCGTCATCAAAAATTAAAAGCACGGATATTTCCTCTGACAAGTATCACAAGCGTTGATTGAACTCTCAGACTAAAAACGTAGTTATTAATCTATGTTTGAACTTATTTAAAGCCGCTTTGGAAATCAGGTTGTCAACTCTTTCGTAATCTTTTTGGTCTTTAAAAAACCCTAATCGGCGCTTTTACAGCTAAACTGCATCTAAGCTAGGGAATCACATAAACTGCCACAATAAATAAACAAACATTTCGTAAAGCTTGTTTGTCCTTAGCGCTCATTTTAAACTGAGGCTGCAGCAAACATATTTTTAAAGAGTAGATAGCTCTTGCCATCCGTCATGCTTGATGCGTTGCGCCAGGAGGTCTGATTTTTATTTTGTTTTCATTGCCTCCACCCAGAAAAATAATAGGGAACTCGATCAGTTCGCCATAATCATCTCGTACATTCGATTTTGTCAGCTGATTGTTAAAAAAACGTCATCAATTCTTTAATATTTGCCTGACGGACAGCTCACTTTGCTTTTGCAAGAATATTATATCCTCTACAATTTTTATTCTTACAAGAGCATCAGCGTGTGTGATATCGAATAAATTATCTAATTAAGTTGAAAGTGCTGGTCGCGACGCCTATGGAAAATCTTGAATCTTTTTGCTATTTTTTGCAGCCCTCGCCAGACCTGATAAAGATCCATTAACTTCTTAACACAATTAGAAACAGCTCTGGTAGTATTGTAGCCATTTTCCAGAATGCACTGCACTCCCGAATGACAAGATTTGCGCTTTCACTAACAGTCAACTTAGCTTCGCGTATGTTGAAAAAGTGTTATTCCCGGTTCTCAATTATGGAATGCGAGGGTCTAGGTTATGAAATGAAATGCGTACGTACTTGGCACTCGCTATAATAGTACTCAATTCCCTGCCGAGCGGGCACAGCCGCTTCGTGTCATATACAACTACCCTCAATCTACTAACATCCCTCCAACAATATTTTGAGGATTGTACCACTTATGCTACCACAAAAAATTCTTATAATCTACAACATTACGCGGCCGTAAGGTGACACGGCCGCGGTCCTGATTAGCGGACCCTGCCGCACCGTCGTCGGTCTGCACAGTCGCGGGCCGGTCGGTCGCCTTCAGGGCACTGGGGATGTCCCCCGCCGTCTCGGCATACAAGGTCGCTAGATCGGGTGTCTCAACCTCCACACGTGGCTCCGTAAGGCCCGGTGAAGTATCCCCAACTGTACGAGCACCTAATTGTATTACAACCGGCGGTAAGAACTCGCCGTGCTCCACGCTAGGCCCCAAGCGGACCACTGGAGCACTAGAAGCTGGTTCTGCTGCGACGGAAGACACCTCTTCCTCCCCTCTTAGCTCATAAATTTGATTTTTATGACGCTTCAAAATTCGGTCATCTTTAATAAGCTTTACTAAGTAAGCTGATCTTCCTAACTTCTTATTGATAACACCTTTTGTCCATGATACGTTGTGTTGATAATTTGCCTTTACAAGCACTAAATCACCAATCTCAAAATCTATATTTCTTCTACCACGATAATATTTAACCTGTAAGCACTGATTTTCTTTTACAGTATCTGTAAGTGTCGCGTCGGCTGATGGCAATGGCAATGGGTTTATTAAATCCATTCGACATCTGAGATTTTTACCAAACAACACCTGTGCAGGAGAACGGTTCGTGGTTGAATGTATAGAATTCCTGTAATTAAATAGGAACTCGTTTAATTTTACATTCCTGTCGCGGTTATGAGTGCCCGTTAACAACATGGATTTTAATGCTCTTTTTATGATTTTTACGTAACTCTCTGCTTGGCCGTTACTAGCTGGATGGTAGGTGGGAGAAGTCAGGTGAGTAATACCGTTACTTGTACAAAAGTTATTAAACTCACTCGATACAAACGAGCTACCATTATCACTACAAATAGTATTTATTAAGCCGAATCTCGACATCAACTCACATAACTTCTCGATCACTACTCTCGATCCGTACCCGTTACTGACATCATAAACTTCTACCCATTTTGAGTAGGCATCAACCGCGATCAAATAAACTTTCCCATTGAACGGGCCTAAAAAATCCAAATGGACCCTATACCAGGGCTCTGGCGGAAACGGCCAGGGGGTGAGGGGCGCGCGTCGCGGCGCCGGCCGCAGCTGTGCGCACACGCCGCACGCGGCCGCCGCGCGCTCCAGCGCCGCCGCCTGCGCCGGCCACCAGAACCGCGCGCGCGCCTCTCCCTTCATTTTACCCACGCCCATGTGACCTCTGTGTAGCTCCTTAATTATGCTTGCTCTTAAACTTTCCGGAACTACTAATTTGCTACCTCTCATTAGACAACCATTTTCTACCGCCAGTTCAATTCTACACTCGAAATATGGTTTTAAATTTTTATCTGTAATTTTATTAGGCCAACCTGTTCGTACCGAACGCACTACCTGCGATAAAATACTGTCCGACTCCGTCGCCCGTCTGACGTCACTCACGGTGAGCGGCGGCGAGTCGGCCTGCCACACGAAATGAACATAAGTCGACAAATCCTTATCGTAACGATCAGCTGATTGCTCGCCGGCGCGCTCGCGTTGCACAGTGTCGGTGCTATTAGACACTGTGTTCGGCGCCCGCGCCATGGAGCGACTAAGAAAATCTGCTGAGTTTTGCGCACTACTAACGTATTCTATCGTATAGTTGTATGCCGATAGAAATAACGCATATCTTTGTAACCTATTGGCCGATACTTCTGGTACACCTTTGCTTGGACGAAAAATAGATAACAAGGGTTTATGGTCTGTTTTTAAAACAAAAGGGTCTGATCTACCGTACAGGTATTGATGATATTTACGAACACCAAATATTATCGCCGTCGCTTCTTTTTGAATTTGACTATATTGCTTTTCAGCCGAATTCAGTGACCTCGAAACGTATGAAATTGGCCTCTCGACATCATTAACTTCAATCTGCGATAATATCGCTGAGAGACCGTACGGTGACGCATCCACCGTCAATATTATTTTTGCATCCGGGTTAAAATGCGCTAACGTGTTTTCTGATGTGAGTTCGTTTTTTATAGTATTAAATGCCAGGTCGTGTTCTTTTTGCCACTGCCATTTACAGCTTTTCTTTAAGAGATTGTTTAATGGAAAAAGAATAGTGGAAGCGTTCTTCACAAAACTGCGGTAATAATTTACTAAACCTAAAAATGATTTGAGCTCTGTAACGTTCTCGGGTTTCTTTGCTTCCACAATAGCTTTCACCTTCTCTGGTGATTTGTGCAGTCCATTTTTATCTATTATAAAACCAAGATAGGCAACAGAGTCTTGGAAAAAACTGCATTTATCTTTCCTTAACACCAACCCTGCTTCCTCTAGCTTCCTAAACACATTATGTAATCTAGATAAATGTTCCTCCTTTGTCCTTCCTGTTATTAAAATGTCATCCAAAAATTGCAGCACGCCGTCTACTCCCGACAGTATGTTTTCTAAAGTACGTTGGAAAATAGCCGGCGCGCTCGACAATCCGAACACCAGGCGATTATACTTGTACAACCCTTTATGTGTATTTATACAGGTAAGCATTTGGGACTCTTCATGTAACTTTAGTTGGTTATATGCGCTCGATAAGTCTAATTTTGTAAATTGCCTACCCCCGTGAAGTTTGCTAAACAACTCGTCGATACGAGGGAGGGGATATTTTTCAATTAAAAGCTGCTGGTTAAGCGTTGCCGAATAATCTGCGCACAACCGAATACTGCCGTCTTGTTGTAGAACTGGGACTATAGGACTTGCATTTTCTGAAAATGAGACTGGCTCGATTATGCCTAGATCCACTAACCGATCTAGTTCCTGTTCTAGTTTTGATCGAAGCGCAAACGGTACTGGGCGAGCTTTAAAATAAACAGGAGTTGAATCTGGCTTTAAGTTTAATTTAACTTCAACCCCTTTACAACAACCCAATTTATCAGAAAACAAATTAGCGTATTTCTCAATTAAATCATCCGTGTCTAACAAAATCCCACAACTGTTTACCTGGCACATCTGCAAATTAAATTTTACCATAAAATCTCGTCCAAGCAATGGTGGGCCACCACCCTTAACAACGAAAACATCGATGGATTTAGAAATTTGTTTATAAACAAATGGAAGTGATATAATGCCCACTGTTTCTATCGAACTCCCGTTGTAGCTTTGTAGTACTTTGCTATTAACGCGTAACGGATGTCTAGAAAAATATTTATAATATATTTCATCAGAAATCGCCGTAACCGCCGAGCCTGTGTCTAATTCAAAAGTTAACGTAACCCTATCCACCAGTACCGACTCCTGCATAGGTTCGCCATTATGCGAACGAATATTAAAAATTAAATGCTTACCATCATCACCATCATCCTCACAACATTGCAGAAAATTATGATTATAACCACTTTTCTTACAGACACGTTTTAAATGACCTTTTAACCCGCACTGCCTACATGAATAATTTTTAAATCTGCACATTCTACTATTTTTATGTAAATAGCCACACGCTTCACATTTTTCTGCCGCGGAACCACGTTCCCGTTCTCGAGACGCCGCCGCTGTCGACGCACCAGCCTCCTGAGTACGACCCTGGTATACCGCTGGCCCGCCGCCGCGCGCTGTAACTTTGTGCAAGTCTAACAGGTGCGGCGCGGCAGTGCCGGCGGCCGATGCCGCTGCCTGCCTCGCGCCCTCCCTGGCACAGCGCACGCTCTCCGCCAGTTGCAAAGCCTTTTCCAGAGTGAGCTCCCCCAAGGGCTCACTGAACAGGCGCTCTCGCTCCTTGCCACCTGCCATGCCCAACACAAATCGGTCTCGTAACGCTTCATTCAAGGTGTTAGACGCGAAACCACAGTGTATCGCCAAACCTCGAACGCGCGCTGCCCACTGCGCCAGTGATTCACCCACATCCTGAACTGCACTATGAAACTTGTAGCGTTCGGCAAACCCGCACGTCTTGGTTTTAAAATGCCCGTCCAACAATTGAATCACCTCGCCGTACGCCAATGAGCCGACATCTTGTGGAAGAGCTAAATCCCGGACCAGTCTGTAGGTGCTCTCAGTTAAACTACTGAGTAAAATAGCTCGACGTTTCGCACCGCTCTTATCTAGTTCCTCCGTAATTTCATTTGCCAGAAACCACTGTTCCAGCCGCCCTTTATACAATACCCATTCTTGAGATTCGTGACAAAACAAACTTAATACTCCCACTGACACCTTTGCCATATTTATCGCGTGTAGTCCAATCGTCGCCAAATGTTATTCCCGGTTCTCAATTATGGAATGCGAGGGTCTAGGTTATGAAATGAAATGCGTACGTACTTGGCACTCGCTATAATAGTACCGAGGGCCGCAAATGTCATTATTGGTTGCGTCAATCAAGCTGTAGTTACTCAACGGTCCACTAGATTGCGCTACAGGTAACGAATTATCACAATTCGATAAGAATATTGAAAAATTAGACTTTTACGCCATCTATGGTCGAATAGTCGTATGACGTTATATCTTTCATAATGTTATAGCATTTACAAACACCAATAGATGGCGTTTAGGTAAATAACAAGACAAATGTATGTAATCAATGATGATAATACCTATATTACTTAGTACAAAGATAATATTATAAACTACGACGAGCAGATAATGAACAGTAGCTCTCAATTTCATTATATAACAGCTTTGCTGTTAAACACATTTCGTTTCATGTTTGCTGTAATTCATTCGCTTACCCAAATAGCTCATATCTTTGAGTGCATTGATGCATAAGAAGTGACATTTCTTTAGCTATTAACGGAATGGAACGTCGTTTGACGTTTGCATCGCGTGTTTGTTGTACGAATATAAGCTACAAATGAAAACTCAAAAATTATATCTCGAAATCTTAGCTTACGGAACGGAACGTCGTTTGACGTTTGCATCGCGTTTTTGTTGTACAAATCTGAGCTACAAATGAAAACTTTCAAAAATTATATTTCGAATTTGAGTTTGCAACTTTAACTTTAAATTATTATTACCTTATTATCACCTCTACCCATAGTAAAAATATAAATTGAGTACTTAAGCAAAGCGAAACTAAAAATGGTATGGATCGACAGTATCCAAAAATCGTCGATTTAATGATGTTAGGGGAAAATTCATATTAAAAGAATTTAAAACACTGGTTTAGTTTTATTTAAAAGGTTCAGATTATTAAGATTTTCAATAAAATAAAACATTAATTAAAATACTGCAATCGGCCATTTTGACTGAAACACCAATCACAGTGCATGACGTCACGCCTAGGTAAACAATACTGTCATTCTCTGTGTTTTGTTGTTGTTAGGGATACGCAAAAAAATAAAAGTAACGATACTGTATTCGATACCAGTATCGCATCAAAAGTATCGATGCCGACGATAGTATTGAATCAAAAGTATCGATACTACTCAGTATCGAGTACTTTTTCATCACATTAGAAACTTCAAAATTAATAATAAAAATAGTATAAATAGAGACGAAATATTATTATTGGTATAATAATAATATTCCGACTCTATTTATTTATTACAATAAACATTGACTTAATGGTAGATGCAAATATGGTTCTTTTTAAACCCCTAGTCTTTATCACTGCAATCAGACCAAAATCAGACATAAAAAGTAATTTATCTCCATGCAACGACATCATATTTTAATAAGATAGTGGTTTCCTCTAAATCTCGACCGAGAGAGTCGTTATGCATCAGCAAAGCAAGAAAGAAGAGAACGGTAATGAGATGACACTCTATGAGTATACAATGCGGTTTGCCGCATTTACACACGGAGCGTACGGAGCTTGCGCTGGCGTATTTTCATCCCTGGCGCTGGGCGATACGCAAAACAAAGTAGGTCTGGTATCGGTACACCAAAAAGTATCGAGTATGTGACGAAGTATCGATACCTAGTAAAGTATCATAACAAAAGTATCGAGTACGAAAATACTTGGTATCGTAACGAAAGTATCGATACTACTCAGGTATCGATACTTTTTGCGGATCCCTAGTTGTTGTGAATACTACTGATTACGCATTTGGATTGATTTTTTTTCTTTTACGTGTGATTTATCGACTCCACTGTACTATAACAATGGAACCAAGCTTTGTTAAGGCAAATAGCTCAAATTCGCCCAGGATTGATGTATTAATATTGGGCGATTTTCTCGCAACAAATAAAGAATTTTGCTCGCTGAGTTACGAGAAACGTGAAAACTTCCTTGTAAGTAAATTTTGTATTTATCTTTACCCTAGATACAACCAACCTAGATATAATCAAACTTTTTGAACTCGTGCGAGTTTATTTTACTTTCATAAGTTATTTGCACAATAAACTTGTCATTGTTTATTTTTGAGGTGAGCTCTGTGTGCCCTCACAGCTTGTATGTTGCTATTTTAGAGTTAATACCATGTTAATACCCGATAAAACTAGTACATTTCTGTAACTAAAAAACACCTACTAGTATAGTATTTTTCCTCATATTAAACACCTAAAATCGGATAAATCACCAAGTCAGTGTGTATATATTTGTTCTAATTAATTTCAATTATTTTAGGTCTTCAAGACCATCATATGTGGATGATGCAATCAGTTATGTGCAACTAAAACTGTTATGTGCAACCAGCAATGAAACGGGAAATAATAACCAAGAAACTAGGGAAAAAAAATCAAGAATACTGGACTGTTCGTATCCCAAAAATATCCAATGATAGCTGGTTCCCCTGATGGAATATGTCAAGATAGCATTGTGGAGATAAAATGTCCCATAAGCATAAAAATATAGAAATTATATGTATAACTTTTGATGAGCAATATATGTCAGGCTTGAAAGTGTTATTAAATTTTGAAAAACTTATGTGTATCCATTGTTATATAAAAGTATAGAATAGGAAATAAAAATGCAGTAATTTCATTTGTGTTTTATTTAATAAGAGAATCTTGTATATTAATCAAACCACAAACTATAGTTATCACATCATCAAGAACTTTAACCAAACTTAAGATAGGCATGTTACTATTAACACCTTGATGCTTGATTTTAAATGGTGATGTAGAGACAGAATGTAGAAACGGCTTCAATGGTAATGTCATCTGATTTACTGAACTGACTATTGTTTGGTTAGCTTTACTTCTGAATGTTTTCCATGTGTGTACTTGAATTGAATTATCCAACACTCTTGGTGTTACTTGGGGAACTTCTACATTCTGCTGAACTGTAAAACAAATATTTTATTATTTAAGTGCAATGTTATAATTATGAACACAAATAGGAGATTACTAGGTCACAGAAAAATCTATGTAGTTTTGTGTGTACCAACAATGTACACTGAGAATAAAATTAACTTTTTCAATGCTATATTCTAATAAATAAGTTAATATTAAATACCTGAACTACCGGATGCAATTTCTTCAAAACTTGATTGTTTTGTAACTATACATTTTTCTTCGAATTCCTTTTTACACTCTTCAAGAATCATAATTCTTCGTTTCTTAGCTATATAGGGTCGCTCTGTTGTGTCAGATGTTCGTGTTTTCCTGTCTGGTTGGCATATAAATTTATGGGGCATACATCCTGGTTTCATACGTACTTGTGATACTGACCCCATCACATGATACTCCATATAATTTTCCATATCATTTGGCAACTGGAAAAAGAAAAGTAAACGATTAAAATTGTTATTAGGAATGATGGCCAAGACCAAAACAAACATAACCTCAATAAATTAGTTATTCCATAGCCTCAATATTTCAACTATTTCATATCAAACAAACATTTTAAGTATAAGATATATCAATATATGATAACATACTCACATCAAAGAGGTCTTCACAGATATAAAGTGGCGAATTCGTGACTACGTTGTTTCGCCGTGCGAGCTTTAACCAAACCATTTATCTCTTGTTCATAACTTGTTTGGAACATGTACAAACACTTTGTTGGGTGTTTTTATTGATGTGTTTTTACACTGCAGTACTGCACACCACTTATAAACTTTGGAATTCATTTTTATCACACGAATTAATTGAATATTTTGTTGACTTTCTTCGTACGCATAGACACAATGACATGTTTACCTAACCGTGACGTCAGAGCCGACGCCATGACAGCTGCGAGCTGTTTGCGCGCAATATTGAAAAAATATTATCAAAATGGCTTTAAACTCCGTTAAACTTAAGTTTTATACCGAAATAAAGGTTTTTTCGTAAATAGTAAATGTGTACCTACATTACGGAAGAGGATTTCAAAATCTTTCGTCATGCCTATTTGGTACTTTCGGTTGATACGATAAATAACCATGTTCATTCTAATTTTTACTTTATCGCTATAATAATAAGGTGCTAGGGATGGTCACAATTCGGAATTTGACTGCACTACTAGTAGTAATCGCTACCAAACATAACATATTTCGCAACTGTGAAAAACAAATGGAACGAGAAAGAACAGCTGACCTCAGGTCAGTGACCTGTTTGAATATCTAGATATCTACCTCGGCTTGATTTACCAGAGCACTGTGCAATTGCGATTGTATTCCAATTTTAGTTACCTAGAAGATAAGAAAAACAAGTTTACAGGTCATAGTAAAGCAACGATCTCTATGTAGGTACTACTAGATGGAGCGTTCCAAACAATCGCTCTGTTCCACGCAAGTAGCCACAACTCTTTCACATTCACAATGAAACTTGTGCAGTTACTACGCAGACATTTAATTATTACTAAATATTGACGCTACGGTTAAATTATGTCAATATTTAGTAAATAATTAAATGTTCTGCGTAGCAACTGCACAAGTTTCATTGTGAATATGAAAAAGTTGTGGCTACTTGCGTGGAACAGAGCGATTGTTTGGAACGCTCCATCTAGTAGTACATAGAGATCGTTGTAGTAAAGATAATATTTATGTACTAGAGTGAGTGAGTCAGGACTCGTGATTCTCACTGGGGGCAGGGAACTTTATATAATTTGTACAAGTTGGTTCGAGTCTGGATGTTATATTGAATTGTCCTTTCCTTAGGTACTTTGTTTCCATAACACAGAGATGTATATACCTACATGTAATATTAATGACTCATTAAAGGAATTTATGGATCGGATTTGAAAGAAATAGGATCAGAAAGTACTGAAAAAAATACATTTGGTTATTTGAGATAAAATCCCGCCAGCCCATTTCCTCCATTTCGATAAAATTTATATGGGATCACCTCTGAAGTATAACCTACCAAACAAAAAAAGAAACATCAAAATCCATTCAGAATTGGCGAAGTAATCGCGTAACATACTAAAAAAAACATACTGTCGAGCTGAGAACCTCCGCCTTTTTTGAAGTCGGTTAAAAAGAAATTCAAAGAACAACACTGCAATAAGAAACATGGCGGGCATGGCGGCTAGGGGTGTGAATGAGAAGTATCTATGTTAAAGCAAGACAGGTATAACTGCCATTAGTTCGTTTTTTATATAACTGTTGTTACTATGAAAGTTGCGACAGATTGTAACTAGTTTCGTATTAGCGCCATCTGTTACGTAACACGTTCATGAACTCATTAGGTGATTACATGTAATGACATCTAGCGACGGGTAGTGTTACCACTTTTTACCTTCGCCACAACTAGAAACAGTGCACTAAAAACACCAGCGCCGTGCGGATTTTAGATAATACTTTTAGAATTGGATAGCAAATGCGCCATCTAAGTTTATGCTACCAATTTTTGATTTACACTTTTTGTTCGGGGATTGCTTATCTTACTCTAGTATATATTATCTTTGATAGTACTCAATTCCCTGCCGAGCGGGCACAGCCGCTTCGTGTCATATACAACTACCCTCAATCTACTAACAAAAAGGAACTGCGAAACTTGCCGATTTGATGGTAATTTTGCACCTGTTATTTGGTAATTTACTTCACCAACCAAGAAAATACTCTTTTTATTGCTTCTTAGTTCCACGGACATCTTCGAAATATAAAACAATCCGCATTAATGACCCGACAAGCCGAGATTAAGTGACAATAACAGCGGGCACGCGCCGCTCCTGTGACGCAACTTGTATGGCCATGTTTCCGCACAAGTCTGCACGGGTTGCACTGTTCCGAATAATATAAAAAAATGTTTTCGAGTGTTTTAGGTCCAAATGAATAAAATAATAGCCTATGCGTTGTAAAATTAAAACTTTGAAAAATAAGGGACACCCTAATGTACACACATGTCTACCCTGTCACGAAGTATTCTCTGTCGCTGGTAGGCTGGAAGAAATCTCTTAAAGAGCATTACCATTTGTACATGTTATTTTTTTTCCTTACTTGTATTGTTTTGTATGTTTTTTCTTCTGTATGTGGAATAAATTGTTAAATAAATCTAATAAATAAAATCGTAAACTTCGCGTGTCTGTACATTGAAGATATTTGCAAAAAATAATTGGGGGGTCTGAGGATAAGTAACAGAACACATTTCGACCATTTTTGGAATTTTTGTCTGTTTGTCTGTAAGTTTGTGCACGCATCACGTAAAAACTACTGAACTGATTGTGATGGACTTTTCACAGAAACATGGGGCTTAAATTAAAATCTAGTCTTTATTTCGTCCCAATCGGCTAACACAAACAAAAGTTATGGGAAATTTTAGTTTTCTAATACATTACTTAGAGGTATATGTAATGTAACAAAGAAGTAATATGATTTTGTTCGGTATAATTCAGATTGCGATTAGTTTGGACTACATTTGGAGCTGGAGTGGGAGTGGGAATGGGCGTGGTCGTCGGGGTCGGGTTTGAGTCGTAGTCGAAGTCAAAGTCGGACCGAGAGTGAGTAGTCCACGCGAGCTGACATATATTAGTAGGTATGCAATATAACAATGAAGTATAATTAATGTTCGGTGCAATTCAGATTGTGATGAGTTAGGACTACATTTGGAGCTGTAGTGGGCGTGCGTGGGATTGGGGTTGGGATTGGGTTTTGGTTTCAGTTTCAAATTCGGGTCCGGATTCGGATTGGGAGTTTAAGTGGGAATGGAAGTGGGATAGGGAGCGGAAGTGGAAACGGGAGCCGAAGTGGGAACGGGAGCGGATTCTGTAGTCCACGCGAGCGGAGCCGCGGGCACAGCTAGTAAATAAATAAAATGAATTATTTGCATTTTGACATATTAGAAAATTAAAATATTTCGAAATAAAAAAAAAACGGATCTCTTTATTGTCTGTCAGTTTGGCTTCCCGCCAGCTTTTTACTTAGGAATGGCTTGGAATATCGAATCCTACAGTTTTTAACTCGATGCAATAAATGAATGTGGATTAAAATGGATAAGAATTCATCATGTATATAAAGAATGTTATGTTTGTGGAGGGGAGGAGGAGGGGTATTTTCATACTGACACAGACAAGCTAATTACAAAACCTATAGGGTAATTCCCATTGATCTAGAATCTTGCAATTTGGCAGGAAGGAAGGTCTCATCATAACACAAGTAAAGGACAAAATCCTAAAAATCATTAATTGGGGTTCCGTACCTCGAAATTAACTTGACAAACTTAATTTGGAGGCTTCTTTCATACAGCATGCATGAATGAAACCGCAAAATCAAGTACATTATTATGTCACTTTTGGGATTCTGAGAAAACGATAACCGAAAATGATTGTCTTCAGCCTAATTTTGTGTAGAGATTTTTTTTTGAGACTAATTAATAATAAAATATATAACGTCTTGGTTTATATTCCACAGGGGTTTCAGTTTCATCGCCCCTTGTTTACTCACCGAGGACAACAACAAAACAGTCACTAATCAGAATCAGAACCAGAACCACGTGACGCAGAATAACAAGACCTCCACTGAGGAGTTCTGGTCTGGCTTCGTCAATAGGAACAATTTCTTCGATGAGTACAGGTTAGTCTTAATTAATAATAGGTATGGGGACTGTAAAGTCTAATTGTTCATAGACCTAACTAAACCTTATAGAAGAAATGATTGAGTAATTAAAAGTCCGAAATAATTTAAAGTATTAAAAAGGTTTATTACTCACACAGAATACACATGTATATAGACAACCTGCGTCCAGTCGGTTCGAGGATCTTCGTATTGATATCCGAAGATGCCAGATCCTACTGTGTCCCTACAGTACTTCCCTTCCCTTGGAATCTCTTCAACCATATCTCAACATTACATTGCTTGCTTTAACGAAGTTACGACTAGGCATCAGCGAGTTGGCTGCGCGTCATTAATAAATGTCGATATTAAAAGTATATATATTTTGCAGATTAATGGGCGAATTAGGAACAGGCTCGTTCTCAGTCGTCCGCCTCTGTGAGCACAAGACTTCCAAAGTCCAATATGCTGTCAAGATCATGGACAAATTGCAGTATGATCCTCGCGAAGAAATTGAAATTTTATTGAGGTACTTTTAGTCAAGTATTAATTACAAGAACCAGCTCATGATGTGTACTAGAAAAGAATCTCTGAAAGTGATCAACTTGGACCTTATTCATTTAATTTTGTACTTTTTTTCATAAATACATTTTATTGAAGTCGATTTTTAATATCAGCAAGTGTCGGATTTCTAATAATAAAGTAAACATAAATAGTGCTACTTACTTGCCGTCTCGTCTAATGGCTAGAAGGCTGAATTACATGTTTTTGTGATTCAATAAATACTTTTTATTCCAAAACATTTGAAAAGTGGTACATACAATGGCTACTATTGTCCTCTGACATGATACTACTGTTCTAATCTAAATCTACACTGTGAACGATACAGGTACAGTCAGCATCCGCACATTATCACCCTGCGCGGAGTGTACGAAGAGGGCGGCCGCATACTGGCCGTGACGGAGCTGTGCCGCGGCGGCGAGCTGCTGGAGCACATCACGCAGCGGCGCTACCTGCCCGAGCGCGAGGCCGCGCCCGCGCTGCGCAACGTGCTGCTCGCCGTGCACTACCTGCACAGGCACACAGTCGTGCACAGGTACGGTATGCGCCCGTGGTAGACATACACATCATCATCGGCCTATATACGTCCACTGCTGAACATAAGCCTCCCCAGTAGAATTGGGGAGTTGCCTTAACACCACGCTTGGAAGACGGATTGGTGATCGCAGTAATGATCTTAATATACACAGGGGAACGCTGCTGCCCATCTCTGGTGCAATCCCTTAGTCGCCTTGACGACACCCACGGGAAGATTTGGGAAGAAGACATAGAGATACTTTATTAATAACTTCCGTTACAGGTCAAATAAAATTTTACACAAATGAAATAAAATCGAATTAAACACAATCAAATGAAACATCAATAACTAATTAATAAAAAGTCAAATAAAATTCTTAAAATTAAATATAATCAAGTCAGTGAGTTCTGAAACAGTTCTGGCCAGCCAGCCAGCAACACCGGCCGAGAGTGGGTGACATCCAGAGCCGTAAAACATATTAAAAAAAGTGAGTGACTTGCACATACTGGCTGAGAGGAACCTGTGCTGCAATTGCGAACCACTGGAGCACATGCGTGCTGATTGCAGACATTTGTATAGAGTTCAAATGTGGTGCGTTTTTATGCAATTAATGTTTTTTAAACCAGACTTTTTGTTGTTTTAGAGATATAAAGCCGTCGAATATCCTGTTCGCGACAGCAGACAAACGGCCTGAGGACATCCGGCTGGTAGATTTTGGTCTCGCGAAGCAGCTGCGAGCTGAGAACGGTCTGCTGATGACGCCGTGCTACACTGCCAACTTCGTCGCGCCCGAGGTGCTCAAACGGGCGGGGTACGATGCTGCATGCGACATCTGGAGCCTGGGTAATTGTACCTTATATTTAAAGAAAGAAATAATATTTATTCTATACCTAGAACACAGCCCACAGAGATATTACAAAATAATGGATTAAGAAGCGACCAGGGGGCCTACTCAGTAGGCTAGCTTGACCGCAATCTCACCTGATGTTAAGTGACAACGAAGTGGATGTAATTGGTCGTAGAACTAAAAGGCCACTTTGCACTGTCTAAAGGGTCACGTGGCATATTCTGATAAGCGTATGGCATCTAATTATCGTAGTTATATGTACACTAAACGCTTATCCGTATATGTCAGAGGGCCCGTCAGATAGTACAAAATGGCTTTTTAGTTCGACGGATATACTCCGAAATGCTTACGAAGTAGGTTCCCTAGTGACATCTGTTTGTGGATATCGGCCTCGCGAATGCGCATTGGAAAGGATTTGTGTTCTATGCGAGAGCGTGCTTTCACGAGTAATAAACATAATTATGTTGTGATAAACATGAGGCGGACAATCCTGAGCTCGCCTATCTTCCTCTTTTATTTCTTCACAAAAGTATTTATGACACATTTATATTTACAGGCGTACTGGCTTACATAATGCTATCGGGCAGAACGCCGTTCGCTTCGACCGGGGATGACACTCCTGAGGCGATTTTGGAGAGGATTGAATCTGGCAAGGTGTGTTTAATAGTATTATACTTTGTGTGGGAATTAGAATCCCTTTCACTCATATGAGATGTGGTGTATGGTAGCAGCAACATCAGCATGAGTACGTCCACTGTTAGGTCTTCCCATATAGCCAGGAACCATAAACGATTCTCTACCTTTGTCAACTAACTTGCAGGAGGATGTTCCATGAGACACTTACTGTTTACTTTATACAGTTGCATTTGGCCTCTACTCTACTTGTGTTTGCTCTTTCCCGGTGTGCCCAGCTTGATCCCTCTACAAGCTCTGTTCTGTCCCTTTTTTGAGTACTTGTACAGCCAACCCCTTTCTAGAGTATAACACCACTGTCACACTTCGCCGTCGGGCTGCTCTTTAGCTTCGTGCATTGATCTTATACTGTCTCGTATAACATCAATTGTATAGTTGTCTTCTACGCTTGTGCATGGCATGGGCGAATCTCTTCTGCCGTTCGTTGTTAGCCTCAGTCTTCACAAGATCCTTATTTGATGTAACAGGTGGAGCTATCATCCGGTGTATGGCGAGGCGTGTCCTCGGAGGCGCGCGGCTGCATCCGGCGCATGCTGCAGCTGGAGCCGGCGCTGCGGCCGCGCGCTGCCGACCTGCTGCGCGAGCCGTGGCTCACCCAGAGCGACAGCCGCGCGTCCCCCGCGCCCCCAGCGCTCGACCCACTAGACGACGGCGACGCACCGCCGCCAGCCGACGACCTAAGGCGCGCCGTGGACTTGACCTTCCAAGTATGTCGGCCCACTCACTATCTATCCGTATCGAAGAATTGACTACCAGTGATTTTTCATTTTTTCCAACTCTTTAGAAATCTATGATTGATGAACTCCAATTTGTCAAATTAAAAGGAAAAGAAAAGAAAAAAAGGAAAGATTATAAAAAATTCAGCATTTTCTTTTAATTGTAGGTTACATACCAAAAAATTCGTACAACCCACACTATCCATTTTCGTAATTAAATCACATACGTGTTTTTTAAATGTCTGGGTTCAACTGAGTCCCGTTATTCTGAAAATCTATGAACACAATTTTTCTTATCTGTAAAATCGACGTCATGGTACCTTTAACAAATCTCTTATCTATACTTATAATAAAACTGTAACTGGTCAATGTCTGTACATGAGATATTTAAAAAAAATTGTATGAGGGGTCTTTATAGGGCCAATAGAAGCTAAAACAATTTTTTTTTTTGAATTTTTGTCTGTCTGTATGTATGTTTGTTACCGCATCACGCAATCACGCAAAAATTGAAATTTGATGCAGTTTTCACAGTTGTCTTGCTGGTGGTCAACTTAAAATCTGGTGCATGTTTCATCTTGATACGCCACTTAGAACCTGAGATATTATAAAGTAAATTTTTCTAGAAGCCATTATATCGGATGATAATAAAACGACTGTTAATATTTCTTCCAGTAACTCAGTATCACATTTAGAAATCACTCGTGAAAAAAACATCTCTTTTTTACGAAAATTTTGATAAAAAAAAATGCAATATTTCTCGAACGTACGAGTATGTTCATCATATGGGCGAGGTCTTTTTTTTTTGTTTGGTTTAGCTTTACTTTATCGCCGCTATTTATTTTGTGGCGTTTTACCCTGTTACTGATTTATACTGTGTTGCAATTGTACTGTGTTTTTATTCCTTATATATATATATTAACGGGGGCGGATTCTATAGGTCACGCGAGCGGAGCCGCGGACACAGCTAGTAATAAATATAAATAAAAAATATATTTATTTCTTACCCTGATAAAAAGAATTTACAGCGAATCACCTTACAATAAATCAAACATATAAAAAATATTAAATCAGTAAAATATAAAAATACTATATTATTATTTTTAATTTTTTTTTTATTCACTAATGATGATAAGAACCCTTCTTTGGGTGTAGGGCCTCCTCCAGTGCTTGTCATGTTTTTCGGTCTTTCGCCACGGTCATTCATTTAGCGCCGGCGACCTCGGCGATGTCATCGGCCCAACGAGCGAGAGCTCACAAATCTCTTATAGCTTCTGATTTCCCCATACTGAGCGGTCTTGTATATCGTGATTCAAAAACCAGCGCGACTTGACGCGATAGCTGTTGGTAGAGTGAGCCCAGATAGGAGGGTCGCAGGTTTTGTCCTACTCACGTGTGAATTTTCTATCTGTACGGTTTAGAAGTAAAATGTTGGTTGTAATTTCATTTAATTTTAAATTAAAACCGTACTTTTTTAGGCGATGACATCATCTCCGCTGACGCCACAAGTGTTGGGCCCAGTATCCCAGTCGACGCTCGCGCAACGTCGCAGCAAGCCACAACGACGATTCCCTCCGACGCAAATCTAAAGTAACCACCTCGTCTCAGGTATACGAACAACTTTAAAATGACAACATGTACAATATATATTTTTTGGCCATTAAAGCCAGTCAGAGCTATGATGGAAATGTATAGTCCAGTACCGGACAATAGATAGAAATTGTTTGAGAGGATTGGACAAATCTTAAATAGTCTAACGCAAATATATTTGATATGTAGAAGACGAAGATTTTATTACACAAATGTTTAACCATTTTGACACAAATGAAAGCATTTTTTTTACATTTATCGACACATTTTATGAAGAAGTTCATTAATGTTAAGACATTCCCTATATATCACGTCACGTGTTTTGTTCAGTTCTCTAGATGTTTATGTGGTGTGCGCATGAACGTATTAACCAACGGTCATGGGTGCGTGAAAAATTTCGAAAGTTATACTGAAAGTGGTCTTCCTTCGAATATGCATTGTATTTACATTTTAAGCAAGATCTATATATTTTTAAGAGATTTGTTGCTAGCCCCACCTATTTACATTTCGTAGTCTATCAGTGCCATTAGATTTTAACAAGATTCTAGAATGAAGTTACGTAAATGTGCAATGATTTTTTTCTCAAAGAAATATGACCTGAAAATAAGTATATTTTTGTTACATTATTTTATACAGTATTATCCTATTACACAATTATTTTAATGAGTTCACTTGCATAAAACTATTTTTACTAATTCCCACCAAGGTATTTTTTGTTAAACTCCTGCTTTTGCAATTATCCTGCGAAATATATTTATATTATATATACAAAGCCAGAATGATGTGTATAATTTTTATACAAATGTTGGCACGATTTAAACTTTAAAAACTTACACAAAAGTAAAAGAAAATGTGCAAGTGGAACGAACTCCTTTACAACAAGATTTTACTTTTTTTTTTAAATGAGATATATTTTTGTAATACCATTCATTATCCACTAGACTAAGTATTATCTATAATATAATAAGTAGTGTAAGGTAAATAATAATCTTAAAAGCTTTGAATAGATCAGAAGCTCATCATAGGATTACTATTTTATATTATCTGCATTGAATGTGGAAACCACCATAGTGAAGTCAATGTATCCATATCTAGTATTTACCAACTTAATTTCATATCAAAAGGGCCTAAAATTGCTCAGACAAACGGTTACAATTCTTCAATTACCAATTATATTCATACTATTTTTCCATTAACATATTTAGTAAATACAAAATAATTGTTTAGGTAAGTAAGGCTTACTATTTTGTTGTATGCTTTAAATAATCATTGTAGGTTATTGATTCATCATGCTAGATGTGTCTGTTTCTGCAACTGGTGCCATTTCCTCTTTCTTTTCTTAAGATTCATATTCTTACATAGTTTATCCAAAATACAACTTTGATATAACACACAATGATCTCTAATTAATTTTCCATGCATAATTTCATTATTTGTAATGCATACATAATTAACCTAATTATTAAGGTTTAATTTTTATAAATTTGCTTTTATTGACGAATATGGTGATGGTCTGGTGATTGTAAGTTATTATATTTATATTTTTGTAGATTGAAATTTACATTTAATCAGTAGTATTACGTTAGGTGTAGTTATGTTTATTTGTAATTGGAATTATTGCCAAAGATTAAATTGTTTTAGCAAAAGGTTATTATTTCTAAACAATAAGATCATAATAACGAAAACTCACAATGTTCTGTATAATAAAATAATATGTATAACTTATTATTGAGAAAACTGCTCTACTTCATAGTTACGTCCTTTTACTACTACATTTTATCAAGCGAAGGAATTGATTTTAATAATGATTAAGATACGTACATTATATTCAATAAAGTCATGACATGAGAATAGTTGTAATGAATACATTATAGGAGGCTCAGCAAGTACATACATTTTAAATTGAACATATCTAAGTGGCCAGTAACCATGATATGGCATTTTTTTATCTCATGACATGACTAAATGTTAAGCTTCTTACATCTACATTTTATATAGAAAAAAAAGAATATGTTGGTAACATAATTGATGTATTGCGATTGAGAAATTAAAAGTTAAGACAAAACATTTAGTTAAGTACCTAATATGACTTCTTTCTAAGGTTATGTTCTCATCTGTATGTAAATATACAGTAGAGACAAAGAATTATACAGTTATTGTATCATTGTTGCCCATAAAAACAAATTATTATTGAATAAGCCTCAAATACTTATAAAAAAAATGTAATCATTGTCCCAAGAAATGCTCTGTAAATACTACTATAATTTAGTAGTACTATAATGTAGTGAAATTTAGAAAACGGTGATATATACTAATATATTAGAGAAAAAGATAACTCTTCGAGTCAGTTGTTGACATCACAGAACAGAGCTTGAGTGCACACTTGTTGATTAATTGTAAAGAAATATTTTCTTACTGGCTCGCACGTCATAATGCAGTTGATGTTATTGTAGGTAGATTTTTATGAGACACTATTCAGTAGCTTAAACTAAACACAAACTGTTGAAGATATGCACCATACAGCATTGTTATGTGAGGCAGGACCAGAAATTAGGAATATAACAGATAAAACACATTTTTGCAATCATGTATGTTAAATTGTCACAACTATCTATTTTTCTATATCTGAAATAGATAATCCAATATCTACATATAATAGTAATTTATGTACTAAGATGTTGATAGGACTCATTCATTAAAAGATAATATATATTGTTGACATTGCTTAAAATATTGTTTTAATTCCCAAGTTTACCAGAATCAGTAACTTATAAATATATTAGATTAATTATTATTACACTGCTTTTACAGGCAACAAAAGATTCTTATTTCACATTGACTCCTTTCAAAGTGGGAGCTATAACAGGTCCTTTACCAGTAACAACCAATGGCTTATCTTTATAACATGCAACTTTGTCATTATTGGTCTTGAGGTCAGGAGCACAAGTTTCAAATATTTTCTTTTTGGGATTTAACTGAGGCTCAGGCTCGCGTGGATAGCCCTCACAGAATACCAGGTCACCGGGGACAGCTCCACTAGGAGGCAATAAAACTTCAATTTTATCTGGTGAAGAGGCACACATGACCATTGCTTCTGATGTTACTCCCCTCATCTGAAATTTTACATCAATAAACCAACAGTAGAGAAAAAAATCTCAAATAGAAATTAGTACATAAATAAAACTATACCTTTACAGGTTTCAAGTTACAGAGCACCATAACAAATCTGTCTCTCATGTCATCTATAGGAATATGGTTAACAAGTCCTGAAACGACTGTCCTGAGATTCTCTTCGCCGCAGTCAATTTTTTCCACATACAAAGAATCAGCATCAGGGTGCTTATTTATTTCCATAATCTTTCCAATCCTGAAATCTAGTTTCCTGACATCTACTGTCAAGTCGTTCGGAGTGGTCTCATACTTTTTTGCTTGTACCTTCTCCTTCTTTTCTTTCTTGGCAGCAGGTTCTTGCGTTTCCGTCTTAACTGGGACTGCATCAGCTAAGCTGGTGAAAGTTGTCCTACCAGGTAGAGGGTATTGTTTCTTTCCATTCTGCACTTCAAGCCTTATAAGTTCCGCCTTTGCTTTCTCCACTTTGGCAGAAAGTATCATATTTTCTTGAGTAAGATATTTAATCTTCTCTTGAATTTTTAGTTTTCTTACTTCATCTAACTGAAAATAAAATTATTTAAATCCTAACCCATACAAAAAAAATGTTTTTTACGAACTTTATACAAACTTTACGCTTTAGTTGAGCCAGCCTGCTCTCAGCTCTCTCTGCATTCTTTATTAGCTTTATAACTACGTTTTGAGACATATTTCTTACTAAAATATGTGATTTTACATGAAAACAAAAATAACCTCTTAAAGGGAGGGACCGTTTTGTTGTCAATCAATCGCTATTCGCTCATTGCTCGTTCGTTCGCTCAATCAATCGCTTGATAGTCAATCCTAAGATACGTTCTTAAACAAAAAACAAATACCCTTAGAAGAAATCCATTCGTTCTTCTAAGCAAATACCCCAAAGACAAACGACTATCGACTATTGTTATAATATAACACAGAGTATTCCTCAGAAGAACGAATATATCCAAATTCTTCTGAGGAGTATTCACAATAAGTACTTTCGTTTTAATCTATGTATGCCGTGTGTGATTAAAAGATTTTTAATTTATTATCAGAATGTTTAAATGCCATTAATCTATACCATAATTTTAATAATGAACTTATTTAATTCTATTTCTTAGTTAAAAGGTGGAAAAATATTAGGTATATGCAACGATCTCTATATACTACTAGATGGAGCGTTCCAAACAATCGCTATGTTCCACGCAAATAGCCACAACTCTTTAACATTCACAATGAAACTTGTGCAGTTACTAATATTTAGTAATAATTAAATGTTCTAGTAGTACATAGAGATCGTTGGGTATACGAGTTTAATTTCTGACAGAAATGGCAATTAGAAATTCCCAAATAAAACCGGTTTTTTTTTTTTTGTGGGAATTAAAACCAGGGTTTTGATTTGCGAATCCAATATGAAACTTACATGAATAATTCAATTGTTACATACGTACAAAACGATTGTTTCTAGTTGTACTCAGCACGAGACCAGAGACCTATCCAAATTCTCTGTCTGCGTCCAAAATATAATCATTTTGCAGGAATTGCAGTTTTAGTGTTCAGTCTATTGTTCGTTCAAGTCAATATCAAATGCATTAATATAAACTAGGATTTATATGAGTATGTATAGAGTCACTTTTTATATTACTCAACCCAAAGATCTATTACTAGATATATTACTAGATTTCAACCTTAGACTTAGTAGTAATCATCTTTTAGTCAGATCCAAATGTAAATCGGTAAAAATAAATTTTGCACATATTGTCACATACATATATCTTTACTTGATTAGGGAAAAAAAGTATTTATGACCTTCGAGGACCGCTTTACACCATAGCATAGATAATATTACTTAAGTAGGTAGCTTCGAACCCTTAGATTATGTAGTTAATAATCTAAGTTCGAACCGCTCTAGGATAGGATATAACACTAAATTTTACGGGCGTAATTACTGTGTACGTTTTATATGTATCATCTCATTACATCATTAATTTCAGTGAACACAATTTTGAAGAAAATCTTCGTGGTAAAATTAACTGTTGGCATAGCAACTGTGGACTAGTATGTTCACTGGCATCCCGTCAACCAACGATATGAAAAAAAAGAAAAAAAACAATATGGCCGTTGGAATGGCGTCATAAATACTTTGTGACGTTGTTTATATTTTTGCAGATAATTCGTATTACACTGCGATTTAACGACTCCTGTGAATATAATGTAAATGGTGTGTTATGTGTGATAATAAAGAGTTTCAGATAATGTATTAGAAGCCGCAAATAAAAAGAATGTCTAACAACACTGTCGGTTCGTCTGGGCCTGCTCCCGGCAAAATACGTGGACCTGGAAGACCTCCGAAACGTACGTGCACTTGGTGCGCTGAGAGTAAAACCCCTCTCAAATATGTTTGGCCCACGGAAAATAGTAAAAAAGAGTTTTGTTCGGAAACGTGTCTTTCGGAATTCAGGCAAGCTTACAGCAAAGGCGCTTGTCTGCACTGCGACAACGTTATTCGAGGTAATGCACCTTCGAGCAGCAAAAATTTTTGTTCTACCTATTGTCTAAACAAATATCAAAAGAAAAACGAGAAACGCACTACTTCTCCGCAGTCTGGCAATGGAGCGAACGGTTCGGAAAATCACTCAAATAACAACTCTACAGGATCCTTCTACGATATATACCAAGCCTTTGATTGGATTGAATATATGAAGTATACTAACAGTGTAGCGGCGCCGCAAGAGTGTTTCAAGCAAGCACCTGTGCCTCCAGTCAATGACTTTAAAGTAAACATGAAATTGGAGGCGCTAGACCCGCGCAACCTAACCTCTACTTGTATAGCAACAGTGGTTGGAGTTTTGGGTCCCCGTTTGAGGTTGAGACTCGATGGTAGTGATAACAAAAACGACTTCTGGAGGCTGGTGGACGCCGGAGACATTCATCCAATAGGACATTGTGAAAATAATGATGGAATGCTGCAACCACCTCTTGGGTTTCGTATGAACGCAAGCAGCTGGCCCATGTTCTTGCTCAAGACTTTGAAAGGGGCCCAAATGGCGGAAATGAAGTTGTTTCAGCCTGAACCACCAACTCCCAAATCAAATATGTTTGTTGTTGGCCAGAAATTGGAGGCTGTGGATAAAAAAAATCCTCAGCTAATTTGCTGTGCTACTGTTGGAGCTGTAAAAAATGACCAGATCCATGTAAATTTTGATGGTTGGAGGGGCGCATTTGATTATTGGTGCAGATATCACTCGAGGGATATATTTCCAGTAGGATGGTGTGCCAGGGCTGGGCATCCATTACAACCACCAGGTCAAAAAAATGCTACTGCACCATCTAGGTAAGTTTTTTTCAATCGTCTATATAAATAAAACAGGCTTGAATTTCACAATAATGCACAGGGTTAGTAAAAATTCAATAACTGTGAAATTATTATCTGATATTTTATTTTTCTCAAAAACCATAGTAATTAATTACATTGTGTAATCTCATTTAATAATTTTAAATATGTTGAAACTACCTACTATAAAACTTAAAAAACCTTGAACCTAGTCCCAATTACAAATCAATGCATAAATATATATATTCTAAATTACGATTATAATAATTAGCATAGCTTAGTACATTGCATAACAATTTCAAGATGAAAATAGAACAAGAAGTAATGGAGTCAGTCATGTGCAGTATACTTTAATTATATTTTCCAATAATATTTACAGTCACCACCCAAATTTGTTCCAAAGTTTGTAAGGGTATTCCCATTAATATTTTACATAATTCTGAATTTTGATGGTTGTGTGGTGACTTAATTTTCTGTAACAGATCAATATATTTTTTAATCCGGTAAATAGATTTACCAGAAGTAAGTAGGTAAATATTGTTGATTGATTTATTTGGTTTGAGCGTAAATCTGAAACACCTTTCCCGAAAATTTATTAAACAGGCAGAAATTGGGCACTGTACAAAATAACAATTTACTTAATTCAACTAATGATTTGAAATAATGTATTCAATACTATACATACTGTATGTAATTACTCAATAACTGGTTCTATTTCCTTCTTGAATTTATTTTGCGAACTGACAGAGCTCTGGTAAATCAGTCTATAAAAGCAAAATTATTTACTTTCTTTTTGGCTCATTTCAGATACAACTGTGTCAATCCAATCCCTTAAAAATGAAAAGTAAATATAAGCCACTAAAGTACATCTGTCTCATATAGATTACTTTAGCTGCTTCAATGTCATATAGAACACAGGGGTAGTCACTACACATTAGAATAATTTGTATTATACTCAACAATATAAATATAATTTGTTTGATATATATCAATGTTAATATTGATATATACAGGGTTACAGGAAAAGTCGTGCTAGATCCCTTAAGGGTGTGGAGCACCCATCATTTCTGACTTATTCATATTCATATTCATATTCATTTATTTGTATTAATTATACAGCGTCAAGTTAATAATGCATTAAATTCATGTCAATGCAAGTAAAACCATAAATAGAATTACAATGTAAAATGTAAAATATAACAGTAATAAAATCATAATGTTAGTCACATGTAAATCAATGTCAATGCAAGTAACGTTTAAATAGGATTAGAATGTCAAAATGTTAAATATAACAGAAATAAAATCGTTATATGTCAAAAGTAAATGAGATGTGAAACGTCATATTGTATCATATCAAAAGAATGTCAATACGGTGTTTGTAAGATACAAATATGGTAATTAGATATTTTCGTCCAAAAATTCCTTCACGGAATAGTAGGCCTTTTGGGTCAGCATTTTTTTCAATTTACGAATAAAAGTGCTTTCCGTCTCAGCGTCCTTTATTACTAAAGGTAATTTATTATAAATTCGGGAACCCATGACATGTATGGAGTTGCTGGTTTTCTGCAGGCGATGCTTCATAATCTGCAAATCATGCTGTCTCCTCGCAGAGTTTTTTTGTTCGCCAAGCTTGTTGCCAGGGAACTCTTTTAGGTTCCGCCTGACATACTTGGCTACTTCAAAAATATATAGGGAAGGCAAAGTTAAAATTTGAAGCTCGATAAACAGTGGGCGTGCCGGAGAGTCTGGGGGAGCCCGCGTCATCCTGCGGACAACTTTTTTCTGGATAAGAAATGGTCGGTCCCTATCTGCCGCCAGTCCCCACAGGTATACGCCGTAAGTGAGATTGGAATGGAAATATCCATAATATACTTTTAGTAAGTTACTCTTGGAAAGAGTGGGCGCGAGGCGAGAGACTGCATAGTACGCGGACATCAGTTTTACACATAGAGTGTCTATGTGTTCTTGCCACTGCAGTCCGGTATCGAACGTGAAACCTACAAAGCGAGCTTGTGTACTAGTCGGTATTGGGATATTATTAACGTTTACTACTACAGGTGGTGCCGAGTTACGTCTCAGAGAGAATTCTAGTAAGTTCGTTTTATCTAAATTAAGCTGATTTCACTTTCACTATGAAACACCCTACCCTAAACTTAACCCTTTTCGAGATATTCGACTTTTAATTTTTTTATTGAAAATTGCTGATTTTTAGGCTACTACATTTATTTTTGTTTATTTTGTGTATCTTATTATTATTATTATTGCATTTTTACATGTGTAGTAAGATGCTTTAGGACGTCAATCATTAAAATAGTGCACAAGTTATTTGAATAGACCGTAGTAGACAAGTGAAAGAAAAGAAATAAAAAACATATTAGAAAGTTTATTTTTCTCTAAGGGATATCTAAAAAAAATATTATGGTAATTGTTCGGCAGATGTTTTTTAAAATATCTACGGTTCATCAGCTATCTAACGAGGTATAATAATGTAGGGTTTTATTCAAATGCATTAAAAAAAATTTAGTTTCATAGGCGACAGTGGAGAAGAAAATGTATACTTAGCCCTAAAAAGTAAAATAAAACAATAGGTAAGCATGAAATGCCATTTATTAAAGGTTTTCTCACAACTTTTTCTTTTTCTACAGTTCATGTTCAACATGGCCGCCTCTATTTCTAATACATTGTCGCATCCTTCTACGGAGACCGGTCTTCACTACGCCAGTGGTCAATGTGGTCCTCATTTTATTTGCTGCATCCACAATCCTTTCTCTTAAGTCTTCCACAGACGAAACTGGATTCGGCTCGCTGTACACGAGACTTTTCATGCAGCCCCACACATGAAAATCCATGGGGGTTAGGTCCGGACTTCTTGCTGGCCATGGCAATGGCCCACCTCGTCCAATCCATTTGTTTGGATAATTTGTGTCCAGCCAGTCTCTGACACTTCTCCTGAAATGGGCAGGGCAGCCATCGTGTTGGAACCACATGTCCCTGATCAGGTTGAGTGGCAGATCATCCAGCAAATCACTCAAGTCTGCTCTCAGGAAATTTTCGTAGCTTTCCCCGTTTAGATTATCCGGGAGAAAGTAAGGTCCAATCAAATGATTGGAGATAATGCCCATCCACACATTCACGCTGAATCTTCGTTGGGACCCCTTCACTCTTTTCTTATTGGGATTCCTTAGTTCTTTTAGGGCCCAGTAATGGGCGTTGTGATAGTTAGTTATGCCATCTTTATCAAATTTGGACTCATCCGTCCACAAGATATTTCTTAAAAAATCTGGGTCTTCTACATCAGCATTTAGCATAAATCTGCAAAAGTCCAATCTTCTCGCGGGGTCCCCTTCTTCAATAACGTGTACTGGCGTGTAATGGTACGGGTATAGGCCAGCAGTATGCACTGTAAACCACACTCTCCATTGCGAAAGCCCCAGATCACGGGCAACAATATTAGTGGACAAAAGCAGACTGACAACCAAAACAATGTTTCCGGTTGTATTCCCAGTCCTAGCCGGTGTCTACACATTTTTTCTTTCATTCGTACCTACATAAATCGTCACTTGTCTCGCTCGCACGGTGCGTCTTAACTTGAAGGACAATAGGCGTGGGACCGTTAGAACTGCTACCTGGAGCGTCCCAACTACTTTTTTTCCACGAAATGTAATACAAACCCTAGATTGTTACACCTCGTTAGATAGCTGATGAAACGTAAATATTTTAAAAAACATCTGCCGAACAATTACCATAACATTTTTTTTAGATATCCCTTAGAGAAAAATAAACTTTCTAATATGTTTTTTATTTCTTTTCTTTCACTTGTCTACTACAGTCTATTCAATTAACTTGTGCACTATTTTAATGATTGACGTCCTAAAGCATCTTACTACACATGTAAAAATGCAATAATAATAATAATAAGATACACAAAATAAACAAAAATAAATGTAGTAGCCTAAAAATCAGCAATTTTCAATAAAAAAATTAAAAGTCGAATATCTCGAAAAGGGTTAAGTTTAGGGTAGGGTGTTTCATAGTGAAATAAGTCAGAAATGATGGGTGCTCCACACCCTTAAGGGATCTAGCACGACTTTTCCTGTAACCCTGTATATCTATCAATGATCCCTGAAGTCACATCAGGTCGTAGAATATACATTAATAACAACTTAAAAATTACAGGTTCAAAATGCAACCGAGTGGTATACCCAATCCGGCATTACCTGAAGGTGGTTCCACAGGAGCTGGTAACTCCAGTAGTTCACCATCACCGAACCCAATGGCCACAGTTCATCTGCGTATTCGTACCAGTTGCACTGGCAGCAGTATCTTGTTTCCTACTCTAGTTTCAGGGCCAGGGCCCTTTGGGGCTGCTGAAGCACTTGTCAAAGATTTAGTCAGTGTCCACCCTGAACCTCAAATATTAACACAAGCAATAATCGCTGCTTCCAGTAGCTATTCCAATATTACTAATGTACAGGTATGTATATTTTCATATTTTACAAATATTGTACAAAATTATATAAATCAAATACATAAAAATATATGGTTCTATGTCAATATTAAATAACCTGAACCAGAAAGCTAACTCATGATGTGAACTAAGATTTCCTGTTTAGTGGGAAATAGGTAAGTCTAAAGATATTAGCAATTCACAGTTCTGGATCGACTGTAACAAAGTTGTATTTATATCACTTTATTCTGTAGACAGTCAATAAAAAGATACGGTACAGAAAGTATTAAAAAGAAATATGGTTTGTAATTCATTGCAGGTGGCATCAGGCAAGTACTTCACAGTGAAAGTACCATCTGAGATGACAATGGATGAATTGAAGAACTGGCTGAAAGCCTTGTGCCTTGCAGTAGGCAGCTGTGTGGGGATGATAGAGATAGACACGGGTGAGGCTGCAGGCCGACCTTGCACCCTTTGTGGCGAGTCCACATCTAATATCTCTTTAGGTGTCAAGAGAAATAAAGAAGTAAGTTAACATCATAACTATACTGTTACATAAAAGCTTATTCTGCAGGATACCTCATCATCATCATCATATCAGCCCTTCGATGTCCACTGCTGGACATAGGCATTCCCCAATGAACACCACCACACCCGGTCTTCCGTATCCAGCCACTACCAGCCACCTTCTTCAGGTTACCTCACATATACAATATATGAGACAATATTGAAGTCTGTCAAAAAGAAACTCCAAGATCTGTTGTTGGAAAAATGTTGTTATAGATATTTTGGAAGAATTTCTTGGTGATAATTCCATCGTAAGGTTCAACTTTGTACAAAAAAAAAAATCTTACTTAAATGCATACTGTGACAATATACACCATGTGGCGGGGCATAGCTGAGCTCTACCTGTGACATGTTAGCTTTTTACACCATATATGATCCACAATAAAGATATTTTGTATTTACTAATAAAGAGATACAGTTCATATAAATGCATGGATTGATGTGTTTTAAGTAATTTGTAATAACTTTACCGATTGCAAAAGTCCTCTAAATATTTTATTGGGTTTTATAAAAAGATGTGGAGAAGAGAAAATGTTTTATTCATAGCCAGATAGAATATTGTATGATATTGAACTTAAAGCAACACAGAGGAGAGTCACTATACTTAGATGTTCCGCTTTGCATTGTATTGGTGTGTACGATATATTATCAATTTGTGTGATTTGTTGTGTGTGTTTCTGTGTGACAGCGTACAAGTGTGCGTGGATCCCCTCGTAATAATAACAAGGTTTTGGATCAGAAGAAAACACTAGTGGGCCATGTTGCTTTAACATGTTAAATATCTAGTTTCAATACGATTTCGTTTTATGAGGCCTTTGTGATGGATTGTTTTTCTATGTTTGTTTCTATATTAAGTACTGAAAGGGTTTTATTGAACACCTCATTAATGTCGCTGATAGATGACAATGAAATTGGCTTTAGTTCTGGTCAATAAATATGGTTCATTTGGAAGAAGGAGGGAGGAAGTTAAATTTCCAACATGAATACTAAGTTTTTCAAATTTATATTTACAGGAAGATGAATCAGTAAGCAATGGTAACGGCGAGGCGTCGGGCGGTAAGGTAGCGCGGATATCGCCCGAGCGGCCTGAACCGGCGTCGTCCACGACAGGCGCGCCGCCGCCGCCCGCCTCCAGCGCTCAGCCCGCTGAGTGGACTGTGGAGGACGTGATCGGGTTCATAGCAGCAGCCGATCCGGCGCTAGCAGCTCACGCTGATCTGTTTAGGAAGCATGTAAGTATTTAAAAAATAATAATTGATTATCAACTCCTTGTATTGCCTGTACAAGATACTGGAGATTAGCCGTCAGCTCGTATTGAGATCGTAAGAGTTCTTCAATGCCTTTCTTCAAGCCTTTTTTTGTGTATTTATTTGACCATATAATCATTATAGATGCCGCGAATAGTTGTTTATAGCTAATAGTCTAATACCAATTAATCGCCATTCCCTATGGCGAATAGTCTAATAACTCTCTATTATTATTCGACATAAAAAGAAATATAAAAAATAATGTATTTGTTAATAATAATATAACGCTTGTAGAATCATTTATTTGTTACCTACTGAAATCTAAAAAAATTTAAGGTTATGAAAAAATAAAATGGAATGTCATACTATATAAGTAATGATTTTACGTTTTTAAATGCTGGCAACCCTTTTGTTGCACGTAATATACCTATTTTACGGGGAATGCCTCGTTTTGTATAACCCAGAAGTTAATGCTATAGGGGAATTCCCGCCCAAACGATTTCGCTTCTGTTTGGGCTGGGCGGCACGCATTTGTTTGTCATTTGTGATGATCTTGCTTGATGTGACGTCGGTCGATGTTTTAAACTTAATTATCGTCAACCTGTAAGGTTTATAATAACTATAATAATTATTATATAATAAATATTAACGATAATAATAATTATTAATAATAGGTGGGTTTTGTTTTTTAAGAAAAATTAAAGTGATTATTTTTAAGTCTATAGTTTTTTTTTTCATTAAAACTATATTTTTACGAGAACTATTCGCCGAATGTCGAATAATAGACACTATTATTTAGTATTCGACAAATGACAAAAAAAATGTCGAGTAATACCGAATAATAGCTTGTATTCGCATCTCTAATAGTCATAAAATACATGCGTATTTAGTTGAACGGCATCAAGGATGCAGAAGTGAGTGGTATATAGTTATAGCATATGAAAGACTGAAGAGAAAGATCCAAGAATAGTCTGCAGGGAGTCTCGATTCATGCGCTGTAGACCCTTCATCATCATCAGGTTATTTTTGTCTCCACTGCAGGAGCACAACCCTCTCTCATCTGCCAGAGACAAACGGAGGATTAGAACCTTAGGATGTAGAATCTTAGATGATATATATTATGGCCATATCTAAATATAATTTTTATTTAAAACAATACTAATTACAGATAATCCCCACAAAACTGATCATTGTAGAGTATAGGGATACGTCGCCCAAGCAATCTGCCCTCGAAGTAGTTTACCCTCGTGTAGGAATCAAACTTTACCAGAGCGACCTATCCATGTAGTTGTCATGTTGGACTGGAGTTTTACGTTCTGGACTGCAATGGTGGTTTAATGCTATTAGGTACTTGTGCTTAGGGTTAAATGAATGTTGTCTTAAACTAATACATGTTGTCCCATAGGTGGTGGATCAAACGAAGTGTAGTAATGGAGAGATCATTCCTATACTCATCCTATCAATTTGACCTCATACGTACTCATACCTATTCGATTTTTGATAGTTCAAAAATTGTACAACTATTTTTCGTTTTGCTCATGTTATCGACAATAAAAATTATTAAGACACTGTATGTACTAAGTGGTTATATTTAGATAACATTGTACTTCATTGTTTCAGGAAATAGATGGCAAAGCGCTTCTACTGCTGAATTCTGATATGATGATGAAATACATGGGTCTTAAACTCGGCCCTGCACTAAAAATCTGTAATTTGGTTTCAAAAATAAAAATTCGCCGACATTATAGCACATAAGTAGGTACCTATTCAATAATTTTTGCTCGTAGAGTCTGAAACTATAAGTTTCTCATTTTTTTAGTACATTATAAGTATTTTTAATTTTCATTTTCATAGTTACTGTATAGTTTCTGCTTTTTTTGATGTATAAAGCGTCAGTTTTTGTTCGAATCTCTAGTAACCTTTGCATAATATTATGTAAGGCATATCAGTTGCTAATGTATTGTTCTACAATACATATGCGCTGCTAATACTATACTTCCTGTTTTTTAAACCATAGAACATTTCTAATAGTTAACTCGAAAGTTTCACTATTTTCCGACATTTTCGGTTTAAAAATAATATTTATAAAAAATTACTCAAACTATCTGGCCAACTCATGTTTATGTTTAATACATAATAGCAATCATATCTATTTTTGATTTCTAGATTCCTTTTCTTGTAACTTAAAGGTAAATATTTAAAATGCATTTAATGTATAGTGAGTTGCACCTTGCAAATTTATTCGCTAAATCCTTTCAAATTGTTAAATCTTGGAGTACTTTATGTCAGGGTTCGAAATAATTATTTTCTTTCAATCAAGATAATTATTTTCTTTGATAATTATTCATGCTCATTCCTAGCTTGATCTCTTTAATTTTTAATAAAAAAATGATAATTTCATTACTTAAATGTTGTGTAAAGAAAGACATTTATAATTACTGTTTATTGTTTGAAATTACAAAACAATCGACCTTAAATATATATTTTGAAATGTTTAAACAAGTATTTCTGATAATCACATTTTTAAAACATTTTCTTTTACGCGGATATGCGCTGAAGCGGCCAATCGCGTTCGGATACACGTAAAGCAACAATGATACCGTTAGTGTTTGATTAATTATTGTTTCATGGTTTTTATTACTATCAAGATAATTATCATTTCGAATCCTGCTTTATGTACTACTAGATATTTTAAATTTTAATTGTATATAGTTATATAATAATTGGCTAGTCGTTCGTCAAGCTATCGCCTGATCAGTGTAGTAATACATAACTTATTAATTACCTACTTCCATATTCAATACTGTGTATGTACAGAAATTATATCATAGACTAGGGTCTTAGTGCCTTTCAACAATTAGGTGTACCTACTTAATGGCTCCATTTGGAAGCTACATACACATCAAATCGCTCAGGGACACCAACAACCGTAGCTGTGATTAACCATCCTGTTAATAAATTAACATTCACCTTAATAGAACTTATATTGATCTAATTTCTTTGACATCAATCAACCTTCACTTATTCAAACTAATGTATTAATTATCACTTTAATGTTCCTTTAAACGGCTTTGTGTGAATGATAGACTGCAAGAAGAATTTTATAAAACTACGATAATTTAATTTTAATTTGCCATTTAAGAGTGTTGACTAAAAGGTTCAAACATTTCATCATGTGATATTTCAATGTTATCTGTTATCGTGATAAAGGATAAATATTTATATGTTGATTTATTATGATTACGTGTGATGTATCTTTAGTTTTGTCATGACATGGATAACTAATTATTTACTTAGGTATATAGCATTTATAAAACTTTGGCCTATTTTTTGTTGTTGATGTAAATATTCGAATAAATCGAATCAATATATTTTGACAGGAAAGTTCACTGGTTTAGTTTTAAAAGGCACATTTATTTATTTTTAGTTTGGCATAAAACTATTTTGGTGTCTATTTATATCGATCTGATATTTATATGGGGTCCTTCATTATTTGTGGAACATTGTTAAGGACAACACAGTATCCATTCCAATCACCCTTTTCATAGTATAATTTTTTTTTTCAAAAACTAGTTTTCCAAATGATTTTTTGATTTCAAGGGGCGACGAATGGAGATACCGCTTTAAAAAATCGTTGGTATAAATATAGTTTTTAAGCTTTTATGAGTGTTTACAGTTACTCTTTAAATATTATCACTAATAATTTAGGACCGTATATACTTTTAAGCAATACTTATGTTATGTTGAGGTGCACCATAATGACCGACTAAATTCCGATAATAGTATTTTTCTTATCGCACGCAGCCGATGACGAAGTGATGCCGTTTACAAAGAAATGCTATATTCAGATATTTTTAATTTCCGTTTTTTTTTGTCGAAATGTAGACAATGTTCCACACAGCAAGACTTTTTAAAGTTGTATGTAGTAATAATAAGTGCCTAATTCCTCCTACCTCTGTCCTAATTAAAGAATTTTGATGATTTTCCATTAGTTAAAAAGAGCAGCCATCTTTGTAAAATGTATCATACAAAAGTTGAATCGGCATTAGTAGTTATCAAGGCAGGTAAAAATAGTTCATAGTGCCGCCGCCGCTATGCAGCTAGCATTACGCCTATATCGTATGGATATATGTCAGTTTTGTAGTGGCAATTTGGAAGGTGAATTTCATCAAGTATTCAGTTTATGTTATTCTCGTTACTTTGGAATTAACACGAAACTTCACAAATCCTTAATTTTGAGCCGAATGTATAATTTCCTATTTAGCCGGGCTCTCGGTACTCATGCTTTCTTCGAAAGAGCGGCGGCGGCGACACGAACTAATATGGTGGTGGTGGTAATTATGATTTGCCTGTTATACTACTACCTAGCAAACTTTTATACATATAAGTCGATAGTACATAATTTGTATTGTATAAGACCCTAACTACAAAATTTAAATGCAGAAGATACGTTTGTACGATAAAAACTTTTATTTTAATACTTTTAAAGCTAAAATAATTTTATGTAAATAGGCGAATGATTGGAAACAGATGTGTATAAATCCAATAAAAGCAAATAAAAAAATTAATATATATATTTTTATTTAACATACCACAGAAACTATATCATCTTTTTTTAAAATCTATATAAATAAATAAGAGAGTCATTGGTCAAGAGTTAATGAAATCGTTATTGCTCGTGCTTTTGTTGGAGGTACGTACCTACATACAAACAACAATGGGATGAGAAACTATGATTCAATCCCACTATTCAACTTTGCTTTCGATCAATCAGTCTTGAATTCTTAAAGAGGCACAGTTTATTGCAACTCTTCAATTCATAACCGAACAGTTATGTAGAAGTGGTCCAACCCGCAAGACGTCATAAACTGAAGTAATACCTAACTTCTTTTTTTAATCCCAAAAGTCATCTGTCAAAAAGGGAAGAAACCTGTTCTATTTTTTATCAGCGATGGACACATTAGGCCTGACTTCAATCACACCTATTTGGGTCATTCCTGGGAGAAGCGTTCTGCGCGTCAGATTTGTTGCTTTTATTTTTTCTCGTGACGTTATCTATAACGCCTACATGTGAGATCGATAGCTTGACTCGTTTTTAAGCCTTCTTTTCCCATGTAATTTTAGTTTTCACCAGTAATGACAAAAAATAACCACGAATCTGACGCGAAGAACGCTTCTCCCAGGAATTACTCATTTATTATATATTTTTTATATACGAGTAATATATTCATCCAGATTTGACATCTATGACTAGGCAAAATGGCAATTGGGTCTTCTCGTATGCAGAACTAGCAAACGCCCGCGGCCTCGCCCGCGAGGAGCAAGTTGTTATTTGCCGAGGGAACTATTTTTCCAAAGGCAAACATGAATCTATGTTTATATACATGTAGCTTGGACCTATACATGATGTTATGTCTACTAATCAAAAATTATGGTGATAAGTTGAATATCCGCCGAGAAAGCGTAAAAAACAGACAAATAAACACACAAACACTCTTTAGACTTAATTATATTAAAGCTGTTGCCCGCGGCTTCACCTGCTTAGAAAAAAGGGTTTGTTTACAGTCTGAAAGAAAACCATGGTAAAAAGGTCCAGCAACATAAAGAGAAGTGAACAAACTGACGTCTTTATTTTGTAGTGGGTGGTGACTGTCACTAATAGGTCCAAGCTGTCACTTGGAGGAATACGGGCGTATATAGAGTTAGGTATATGACTCGTACTGGTAAAAGCATATCCGTTCTTATAAATTCGGCTATCTTTAAAAGTAACAATTATATCACAAAAAGGGTTTTATGAGTCGACAGATAAGAAAAGGCATATTTAAAAGTAATAGTAAACTTATTTTCGGAGAAACTGGACTTACGCCCAAATGCTTCTGACCGGAAGAAGAATAATTCAATTTCATGATCACATGGAAAACCGGTGTAATAATAATTCAAAATGCAACACTCTGGTATAGATAATTTGTAATAAGGAAATTTGTAACGAGTTCTCGAGTGGAGACCGCGACTCGGCAAGCGTAGTGTGGGACGCCCCCTGGCTAGATGGAGCGACGATCTGCGTAGGGCGGCTGGCAGAGACTGGATGAGAAGAACCGAAGATCGGGTTCAGTGGCGTGCCTTGGGAGAAACCTATGTCCAGCAGTGGGCAGGCTGATGATGATGATGAATAAGGAAATTATACTGTCAAAAAAAGAGACTAGGTAAGGCGTAACTATTTTCATGCGAAGGTAGTCGAAGTATAAGCTAGTCTATAATCTAGAATAAATGATACTTTTATTTCTTTCGGAAGTGACCATTTATACACTATGTGCCCTGAATGAACTGAATTGACATGAGTCAGCTTTACCTATAATAATAAGCCTTGTCATAGTCATTAATAGGAGAACCACTGCAACTATAAATATAGTGTTTACTTAGTAATATGCTGTAATGTGGTTAAATTTAGAGATAATAGTAGAACAAAGTGTTTTCCATTCATGTATTCTTGTAGATATGGGGGCTCTGCGGACTTACAGCTTTGTTGGTTTCAATGGTTAATACTGGTTATATTACATCGCTAGAGACCCGTCTGTTGCGTGTAGGACAGTGCTGTTGTGCTTCCTTATACCCCGGTGACGGGCAGCATCGTCACCGGAGTGATGCCTTAGTATTGCAAAGGCTGTCACTTCTGCCCAGTGTATCCATTATATTCATACTTTTACTTATTGCAGGGCATATATTAAGCAGTGGAGGTAGGTATAGTAAATAAATAGGTATTACGGACTCATAGTAATTTGACCGAACACCGCTTTCAAGATGTGTTAAATGGATAAGAACGGTTTAATTTCAAAACATAGTTTTGAACTAATCTATGCTTAGTACGCGCTTAAATGTTTTGTTAGGTCATAATGTTGTTTGTGATGGTGTGGCAAGCTAACGCCACCTATGTTTAGGTAACAGCGACAACGCAAATAAAACGGGTTAGTACACCTATTGCTCCTAAAGTATTTCCTCCAGGAGCAATAGGTACATATTCATGTATTTCTACTACATTATCCAAACACCCTTCCTTATCTCCCAAGTGGCATTCGGGGTTCTATATAAGATGTATAGTGGTTCACATGTACTCCACAAGCTGTGTAAGTCAGCTGTATAAGAGCTGTATAGCTTGCTATACAACTCTTATAGAACCAGTTTGGGCACAAATTAGACAGCCTTAAGTTCACTATGGCTGTACATTAGCGTTATATTAGCAGTTTAAGTAGTAACATCGGGCTTAAAGGCTGACTTACGGCGCTATATGGGACACATGTGAACCATACAACGTCCATGAGCGTAATAAAGAGTAACAAGTGGCTAAATACACATCCTTCACAGTTATAAAATCCCACAAAAGTACTCCAGTGCTACCTAAAGTTCACGTGTGTCCTAAATTATTTCTTTTATTTATTAATTTTCCTCATTTAGTTTGGTTTTGTGTGTACGCCCGGCCATCAGAAACATTAACTCCGGCGGATATCAATTGGATAAAAATTTATGATAACACGCGGTAAGTATACCTGTTTTAAATACTTAATAATGTTAAATGCTATGGGAATGCAACTTTATCGTGAAATGTATACATATTTACAGCTAAAATATTCACGCGCCTCTGTAAAAACGCGATATTCATTTTAAAATATTTAAAACTGGCTGAGAGGAAATCTACAATTTTCAGTTTTTGATATTATATTGGCATTATAATTATACTACGGTAATTAATTAAAACATGAAACCAAAACTCGTTCGCTCTATCTGCGTATTTTGTGATAAATCTGCATGATAATTTTGGAGATTTATATGGTAAATATTTTAGGTTACGTGAACAAAATGGTGGAAATGAAATACGGCTAGAGCGTATATAGGTTCACATGTGTTCTGTTAGAATGCTGTTGGCTATATAAAGTCCCACATTTGTACCACTACAGAACCAATGTCTATAAATGTATTCTAATGTGAACTTATGTACAGCTTTAAGATGTAATTCAGGTCAATTGTGATCATCGTTTTATTCTTTTATTATTTCATACTGAAATTTTAGAGATCCGCAATAATAATTATTGTCCGTTAAATCGCCTAGCCCAGGTACTAAGTCAAGTATGAATACCTAAAGTACAAATTTTGTAACAAACTAACAAAAAACACTTTTTGTTTTCGTGTGAGCCACACAGTTTGGTGTCAGAGTATTTACACTTACAAAGACACTACGTTGTTCAAGGAGGTATTTAAAAGAATGTAAACAAACTAGATAAAGAGGGACGAATTTGCGAATATTCTTTTGCAATTTTTCTTCTTATTCCACCGGTTCTCGCTCTTATTTTCCAAGATTTTTTATTCATTTTCACAAATTTTTGCACGCGACGTAATAAACACAATACACGTCAACTTGACCGACCACAAACAACTCCTACTACAGCTACTAGCTGTATAACAGTCTAAAACAAGTAAACATAACAGCCTTTGGCTGTATAAATGACCACGTGTGTTCTATTAATATGCTAGCTGTATAACATCGTACAAGTAGACCGTTAAACAGCGATTGCCGTATCTCTACCCTCCTATACGGCTCTTAGTCAGACGGCTGACTAAAGGACAGTTGTTAGAGTATTATAACACCAACAACCGTATAAAAGTATAACTCTACACTCCTATAAGTCCCTTAGACAGGTATAGGTGGTGTTAATCGCAATAATGCAGCTTATACATCACGAGTGAACTGTAATAATGCTTTAAGTTCACATTGGAACTAAATGTGTACTCTTAAATGGAGTAAAATGCTACTTGGGCTACGACATTACAAAGCATGTTGGATTGTACTAGCATTAATATATTGATATTTATTGCTCCTGGGGAAAATACTTTAGCAGCAATAGATGGACTAACAGAATAATACAATAGGAATATTGTTTTTCGAGCAGAAACAATATAAACAAACACAGGTTTACGCACTCACACACACTTGAAATAGATATTTCGGTTTTTGTGAGCAAATAGGTAATTAAAACGCTGCGAATCTAATGCATGGAACATACAACAAGTAGAAGTTCTATCGACTGCCTGTCTGTTTAATGTATTTTTACTATTATATACGAATATTATCTTTTTTGGACGTAGGTACTTACCTGAAATCAACAAATGACATTGTAGATACATTGTAATGAAATGTTCAAGATACAAAATACCTCCTACTTGAGTGAACGTGGATACCTACATTTTAGTAGATAAAAGATTTTGACAAATACCTAATACCTACCTACAATACAACGATTGAATCCCGGTAACAAAGACGGGCTGTTGAAAGGTTGACTGGAAGGAATCCCTAGGTGCTTCAAGTCCGGCTTTGCACGCAATTTTTTTTTTGTCAAGTAGCAAACACCATACATCCTATTTTTATTTAGCACAAACCACAATAACAGATTTTTGTTGGGAGCTAGGTAACGTAGTCAAGGCGCGTCGTCGGTGAATGAAAGAAGAATGGCGCGGGAGTGGTAGTGTCCCGTACATACGAGTACAAACAAAACTTCGTTCGGTATACGATAACTTTGTTAATTAGTACTAAATACTATTAAAGATATCAATCTCGTATGGTAAATGATACCAGTTTATATAATATTGTTATTATATAAGTATAATAATATCTTATTAACATAAAAAGTAAAAATGAACTATACAAAGTTAGCACTTTGCTTTTATCTGAATATTTGTAGACATAGCAACATAATGTTTACTATAATTATGTACTAGAATATTCTAGCATTCAAAATTGCAATGTTACTATTTGTTGCTACAAATCATTCAGGTAGATATGCCTCAAATCTGTTTATTTGCACTAGAATCACAACAACCATACAATCTGGTAGTATTTGTAAAATATTTTTCTCTCCGTGCAACTGTATCTACGATATGGATGGAACTAATATACAGACTTACTCAGGAATTTTGAACAAACCGTCACGCACCGGCTATCTTGCAACGAATTGTCAATTCAAAGGCGCGGAAGTTTTTCTTTTTCTCATTTTTAATTACAACTGAGACCCTGGGGTCTGCCTGCTCCACCAGTTTCCCAACGCCACTCCGTGCGCATATTAATCACGGGCCGATGTTGGACTAACGCAGACCGTATAGGAGATACCCCAGTATATTGATTGTACCGTCGGATATATTAAAAGCACCGGTACAAATCAGAGCTCAAGTTAAGTGCCGCCAATTATACATAATATGTAGCTTGACAGAGTATCGACCTCGGACCTCTCGATATAACAGACCGCATTTTACCGACTGACACCGCCACGGCGCTTTGTTACTACCAAATTATCACACAAAGTATCCGCAATTGATTCCTACTATATGACTTGACTCGAACGATAAATGCATTGAATTTAAAATTATCTCATAGTAACTATCAAATACATAACGAAATAGGTAATAGAACGTAATTTACTAGGTCTATAATTATTACGTAGCAATATTTAACATTCTTCGCTATACTGGGCTAGCTTCTCCCGTGGCGTTCCAGTTACCATACATATTTACTTACATATCTCAATCAATATTTACTGCCTATTAAGAAACAAGGCCTTTACAATGAATTGTTTTGATGTCATTTGTTATGACTGTAAGTATTTACGACAGTTGTTTTTATATGTTTTATTGGGTCACATGTTAATTCAACTCATTGAGCGCCCGCCGGTCCTGAATCACACAAAACAAGTTAAAAAGTTCATCCTCAAAAATTGTTTACAGTTATGTACTGGAAAATTAAAATATTATTTACAAAATAATGACGATACGTACTTTACTATTGACAGTGACGTAATTATCTTATGAGACCTACATTATTATGACAATTGTCGATAAAAACATACATTTCATCACGTTCAGTGGATAACAATACGACAGTGTTACGGAGAGTGGTGCGGGCAGGCGCAACTGTACTAAGTGCGGTGGATGGAAAGCCAGTCTGGTACCGTAGTTCGTTAAGATCGCATCGCCAACGGCACAGAAAACGGCCGACCGACTGATTGCCTACGACCACGACCCAGTGCCAACAACATACACGCGAATTGTGATCTAGTGCTACAATAAAGTTCCCATAACCCAGAGCAATGGAGAACCGGGAAAATAAGGAAGAAAATGGTAAGAGCGTACAGTGTGGTACAGTGAAAGTTAGAACCAACCGTCCAGCTGGTGTCGACACCAATATTGTGAATCGAAGTTTTGCATCTTGACCAGTTTGCATTGACATTGGTGAAGGTTTATTAGTTAGCCTTCTATTTGTTACTTAGTTTGTAGGTAGATATTAGAACGTGTGCAGATTTTTTAATATGAATGCGAAAAGAATACTACAATATTTACGTGTGGAATTTGTATGTTTGATAAATATTTTAAACTGAATACTTTAATATGTTCTGTGGACAATGATTCTTAAATGGCATGTCAATAAGCATTTGTAAGGTTTTTCCTGTGCAGTAAACTTGAAATAACTTTATAAATAGGTATAATGTTAGTAAACTGTATGTTTAAACAAATGTACATTTAATTCATCACTTTTGTAACCTTGTTCAAAGCAATCCCTCTTATTATTTTTATACGATAACGAGTTTAAAATCTTTTGTTTGGAAATTCTTTTACATAGAAATTCTAAAATGTCAGCTAAATAAGTGCACGTCGCGTCGTGCCTGCGGATGCGGTTTTGTTTTATTTTATTAACTTCTACACTTAGGTACTACACACCTAAATAATACGAAGAATAATGAAACAAAGCGTGCCTAACATTTATCTAATTTTTATTTTTATTTGGGTATATTCAGCAATACTTTTTGTCCTCTCTTCCCCTAAGTAAAACACCCTTTATATTTACTGCGAGGATTCTCTTTAAAGTAGTGGTTTTTTTTAAATTGGTTTATCAGACTATTATTACATTATTTGTTTATTTGATATTTTATTGTACACGCAGATAACATACGACAAATTACACAGAGTCACATATACATACGAGTATATAGGTAAACTGAGATAGAACATTATCTCGTTTCGTTTTAGAAATAATGTAGATTACTTACTCTTAGACCTCCAATTTACCTATTTTGCAAATATTTTGAATTTACAGACACGCGACGTTTACGTTTTATTTATTAGATGATGAGACGCATGAATTAATATGTTGAGTTCAATGCTTTATAGGTTAAAGAAGACCGTAGGTAACATTCCTACAGGTGATGCACATTTGTAACCGGATTGGGGCGGGCTTGTGTTGTGCGCATACACAATTAACTTCAATAGCAAGCACCACAGTACAGAAACAACAGCCTACAAGTACTACTTGTTATTCCCCAAAATAATAATAAAAAACATTTCAAAGGAAAATCGTTTTCATCGCCGGAAGATACACTAGCTGCATTCGAACTAACGCCTAATGCTGTTAGGAAAATTGGTTTAGACGCATATACTTTATATACGCTGGTTGAGAGAACTGTAGATTATTTCGTAGAAAATTTATTATAAATTAAATTTAGTACCTCAGGTATATATGTCTATATTACCGTACGCATTAAATTTTTGAGTTCGAAGGTTCAAACCCGGGACCATGTGATTTTTTCAGGACTTACTCATACCTCATACGGAACTGATTAGCATACGGCTTTTCTATGTGATAAAATAGGTAATACCTAGACCGTTGTTAGAATAAATATGTTATTGTGAAAAAGACCTAGGATCGCGTGGAGGTCTATGATCGGCATAGTGGAATGTACTTATAACACAGGGCGTGGAATCGGATAGCAACACTATTTAAATGTCATAGGGACGAGTCTTGTCTTTTTTTATTGAGTTTTCAAGCTCGAAACTATAGTGTCAAATTAAAAATATATCCTTCGCCAATATCCTTCCCCAGGGTTCAATCTCCATAGTTACCAAATTACTAAATTAAAATAATCTGTTCAGCGGTTCATATGTGACAACGCAACAGACAGACATACAGAGTTACTTTGGCAATTATAATATTAGAGTACCTACCAGTATCTGCTAGTTAAATAATAAAGTTTTAAATTCCAAAATATCGATATTTTGAAAACTTCATAAAAAATAATGACCCGTCCCTGTGGCTTTTCAATTGCTATGAGATTTTGCGCCCTGGTCATATGGTTCTATGGTTAGGTACTTACTTAAAAACTGCAACTGCCAAGCCACTGAGCCAAAAGAAGCGATAGGTATATGCGTATTCAAGTACCAGTGAAAGTACTCTTACCTTAAGCCACGGATTACTTTTTATGACGGGAAAGATGAAATTTCCCACGGTTAACTAATCGTGTATTAATCCCGATAACATGCATAGTGGCGAAAAAAGCCATAAGTTACGATAAAATTGACAACTCGTAGGATTGGCCGTGAGACCTGAGTGCCAGAGGTCGTAGATTCGATTCTCTTTGCACTGAACGGGAACAGGCAACCTTGTATTAAAGAATGAATTAGTTGATCCTGGTTAGTATGTTATTTTGTAAGTTGTTCTATTCATAACTTTTTCTAGTGAAGAGAATTATAGTTTTGGTTTAGACAAGTGCACGTGTACGTCATCATCATCATCAGCCTGCAATAGCCCACTGCTCTCCCAAGGCGCGCCACTGAACCCGATTTTCGGTTCTTCTCTGCCAGCTGCCATTCGCAGATCGTCGCTCCATCTAGCCAGGGAGCGTCCCACACTACGTTTGCCGAGTCGCGGTCTCCACTCGAGAACTCGTTTACCCCAACGGTTATCGGTTCTCCAACAGATGTGACCAGTCCACTGCCACTTCAACGTACTAACTTTATGAGCTATGTCGAAGACTTTAGTTCTCACGTGTACGTATTACTTATTTATTTACTGATTTTAAATATGGTGTAATTCTGTGGTGCACAAACAGAAAAAACACACTTTAAGGTAAACTTGTTTGTAAACTCGTGTTACAAATAATACTGGTAGTTCTGTCCTTGTCGCATTTTACATTCTATTGTTCTCAAAATGGATTTCCGCAAAATAATAAACAGTAATTTTTATACATAAACTGCAGTGATATGTGCTTAAGTATGTATGTTTTAAATAAATACGTAAAATAATTATGAATTGTAATATTATGTTATTCACACCAAGAAAAAAATCATATAAGCGAGCACTCGATTTCCTAAATCAACAGTCATTTACATAATTATACTAGAATGAACTATTGAGTTTAGAGCAATTTAGGCTGTTCCGTCATATACGATACATCGATTTCAAAAATTTACAATAACGAAGACATTACCTTACGACATTAGTTCACGGCAGTTCCGTTCAGCAGGTAAATAAAATAAATAAATAAATATGTCAGACATTCACACCAATTATCCAGTCCCAAACTAGACAGAGCCTATGGTATGGTTACTAGATAACGGATAGACATACTTAAATAAATATATAAACATCCAAGACTTGGGTACTTACTAAACAGAATTTTGGGTATATTTTTCGATTTTGTAGCCAGTTATGTAATTTTGTTTATAAATGGGACAAAAGGAATTTATTATTAAAAAAAAAAACAGAACGCCTATTAGTCATTTTACCACAGCCCCACTACCCAAAGGTATCAGACCAATTTTTTTCGGATAATGTCTTATAAATAAAAACTACTGTAAACTCCGCGTGTCTGTACATAATTCAATATATATAAAAAAAAATTTATTCTATGAATAAGTAATTGAATGAATGAATAATTTTAGGAATTTTTGTCTGTTAGATTGTGCACGCATCCCATAAAAAGTACTGAACCGATTTTGATGGAATATTTAGAACAAAACATAACATAACATTTAATTCGAAGTAAGATATAGTCTTTATTTCATCGCAATCGGCTCACTCAATCAAAAGGTATGCAAAAATTTCAAAAACTCCCATTGCGTTAGTATAGGCTAAACAGCAAAGATGTGTAATGCTCGGCGGAATTCAGATTGCGATGACTTAGGACTACATTTGCAGCGAGGGTTTTTCATCATTAAGACAATTTGTATTGCAGTAAAAACTATAAATTTTATGTTATTATATAATGAACAATATATTTTTAAGCGATTAGGTAAGAAGATAACTATTATGGGATCGTACGTTCACTGAAAACAATATTTACATAGCAGTAGGTACCAAATTCTTAGTTACTGCTTACACAAAAATTGGGACTTGCGAACTAAGTAGATGTCATCTGTAACAAAAACCGGTTTTGCTGTTTGTGTTGAGATATAAGTTCTAACTATTGCAAAAGTGTTGGTATTTAATTTAAATGTTTAGTAATTTACTTATCGACAAAACGAACATTCCAATTCAGCTATATTGATTAAAAGTCTAAAGTTAAGGGCATATGGTACAAAACCATCGAAACGGTACCTATGAATTGTCCCTGGTTCAGGATTGACAACTGCTCATTGAGTCGCCAGGACGCCAGTCGCATTGTTACAGCGTTAAGTCTTCGCTCCGGACACATTTCATTGAATAAGTTTGCATCATCTCATCACTGAATTATCACAGAATGTGGCGTGGTGGAGGACTCCTACCATGCGTTGGGGGTGCGTTCGTAACGAGTCATATAGGAGGCAAATTTTCTAGAATTAGATGTTTTGGCAAATAAGTGGTAACAGTGTCTTGGCCTTCCCTCTGTCAGTTTTGGCTGTAAAATTATATGAAATTGTCATTAGAAATAGATAGTAAAATAGAACACATATAGAGTGACATAGTCATGTTCATGACAAAGCTCTTTAAAGATAAAAAATAATAATTAATCTATATAGTTTTGTTACTACTAATCAGTGTCCGACCGAAGTTTCGGTTTCGGCCAGTTTCGGCCAAAAAATCAAGTTTCGGCTATAGTTTCGGTTTCGGCCAAAAAGGAGCCGAAACTTCGGCCGAGCCGAAACTCAGTGTTCGTGAATTGTCGCGCTTTGTTAGGGTGAGTTCGTGTCGAGTTACAAGATTACAAGAGTATGTTACAATATTAATATTGTTTATTATATTTGTTCATGTTAAAGTTAATCCTACTAATATTATAATAGCGAAAAATATTTGGATGTTTGTTACTCAATCACGCTTCAACCACTGGACGGATCGTGATGTAACTAGGCACACATATAGGTTAGGTCCTGGAATAGGACAGAGGATAGTTTTTATCGCGAAAAAACATCTTATTCCTACGGTAATATTTAATAAAGTTAAGTTGTCCACGCGGACTAAGTCGCGGACAACAGCTAGTATTACATAAAGTTCAAGTACCCATTTTTCATTTAAATTTCCTAATCAGCGCAACCTACCTTTTCTCTGGCATAATATTTTATACAAAAGATTGTCTAAAGGAACTTGCTTAAAATTAATTGTACTATTTTAACTTTTAAAACTTGTAACTGTATTTGTTTGTGCAATTAAGTGTAGTGTACCTAATGTAACAAAAAAATCTGTTTTATCTTTTGCATCTACTTTATTATTTTTTCTATTAAGCATACAACAGAAATTTTAACATGTCAAAATAGGTTTTAGTTTACAGTGTTACGTGACAATTTTCCTACTGAACTGTCATTATCTCTTAACACGTTGTCTACCCGACTATACAGCGAAGTCAAAATTAGTGTTACGAACTAAGGATTTCATTGTAAATATTGCAAGGTTATATCTAGCCTATGATATCTCGAGATACATATACGATTAGTATTGTCTGCATGTGTGCGGGAGGGAATGTTGTGCACGCTTTGCAGAAGCGTTTTGAAAAAGTACCAGTACCACCATAAAATAATACAGTTTTATTGACGAAGTGAACAAATCAATAAAACATTTACAATATAACAACCATATTATTAACTGATTAATTTTCCTACTTTCAATTACCTTTGAAATGTACCTACTTACCTACCCTTCTTTGTTTATATGTCGACGTCGTCGCCCGAAAGTAATAACATATTTATTGACTCAGATAGGGATCTCGACAGTAACAAAACAATAAAATCAATTGTCATTAACGATTGAAACAGACACGAATAGAACGAAAAAATATCTCGAAAACGGTGGAAGGGTTTCAGTAAACATGAAACTTCACATTCTGATAGGGCTTGACTCCATCTACCCTCAGTTTCGTTTTGGACGTTTGTTTACTGGACACTCTGAATACGACGTCCGCAGGAAGAATGGTAATGATATTATTCTGTTCCGATTATCAAACGGACTGACTTTATAATTTGTAACCAAAATGTCTAAGAACTTGCAATTTCGCAATCAAATTAAAGTATTTAGATGTTGTGTGTTGGATGAACGTTTATCGCTTGCCAATGACCTGAACGACACTGGTGGGTGTGGATCCATTATTTACGCGACCTGTGGAATTCGTATTTACGGTCCACCGAACCGCGTCATCTGTCTGGACTGTACAATAAATAAACAATTCGACCACATACCGCAACATTGAAAAATACTTTTACACACTCATGAACAGCGCAAATGTTGTTTATAACATAATTAATACTGTGACGATTATTTTTTATACAGATTAGATTATAGTATATAACTTTTAATGGAAGCATCTAGTACCCTTCTAACTTATAAGGGTACTAGATGCTTCCAGTTAATACTTTACATAATAGCATACAGGGTAGGTACTTTAGTATAGGTACGCTGAACAGCTGTTGATGTCGTGAAATACTCTGTTAATCATCATGCAAAATATTGTCTTTTTCAAGAAGTATTCAAAAAAATTTCATTCGATACTGACCTTTTGGATTCATTATGAGTCTAGATCCGCAATTTTTAATGTAAAATATAATTTGTAATGTTTGTATGATTTTAATTTTTACTAACATTACTTTTAAGTCTGTTACTAACAAAATTATGGATTAATCTGAAATAAATGAATTATTATTATTAATTAATGTTAATTCATATAACAACCTGTAAGCATCTGTAGGTATCCAAACGCTATTTTTTCCATGTAATACTTGTAGTGTCTGGGCTCTGGCTGGGTGTATTCTATTCGTTAGATCCACTTACCATCGCATTGATGATGTAGTAACCATAAATAGTCATTTAGATTTTAAGGACCCCAAAGTGGGTGTGGCATTGACAAAATATTTTTGTTTTCAGGAGTAAAATCCACAGAAGTTGCTCATAACGCCGATCTCATTCCTAAGATAATCGGAAATTTTGGCAAATATCAACTATGGCTTTGCCTTCTCATATTTTTGACCAAGTTTCCCGTCGCCTTTAATCAAATGGCCATTATATTCATGGCTCCTCCAGTTGAATACACTTGTCCTGATACAAACATGGAGACCTGCCCATGTGTAGATCCACAATATAACTCATCAATATTTACGAATACTATTATAATGGAATGGGATTTGATATGTGGGAGAAAATGGCTTTCCAGCTTCACACAAACCTTGTTTCAATTGGGCACTCTACTTGGAAGTGTATTTTTTGGAATGGCCTCAGACAGGTACGCATAATGTCTTTTAATGCAAGTTTCTCTGTTTAATTCAATATTATTTATATTAACAGTTTTCTCGATCTACAGGTTCGGAAGAAAAATTCCCCTACTGGTGGCTGTAGTGATACAAGTAACAACAGGAGTAGCTACTGCGTACATGCCTGATTACTGGACGTTTACATTCTTACGCTTCCTCGTCGGCATGTCTATCGGGGGAACTATGGTTATTGGCTTTGTCATCGTCATGGAATTCGTCGGCACCAAGTATAGAGATATCATCTCTGTCGTCTATCAAATACCCTTTAACTTAGGCCACATGTTGCTAACCGTTTTCGGATACTACTTCAGAGATTACTCCGTATTCCAACTTTCTATTTCGTTACCGACGATAATATTATTATCCTACTTTTTCCTGGTGCCTGAAACTCCACGGTGGCTGATAGCCGTTAAGAGAACTGACGAGGCTATCAATATATTGGAACGGGTCGCTAAAACGTAAGTGCTTTCAATTGATTATGACTAATTGTTATTATTCCTTATTTTGAGTATCACAAAGATAAAAGTGTAATCAGTGTGGTATGGTCTAGGTCAAACTAGGTGACGCCAAATTCTGTTAGCGTTTTATTTATTTGGGAAGCGCTAACTATGACCAAATAACGCATACGAATATGTAATATTGACTTTTTAAATAAAGTTGTGTTTCATGTTTGCAGAAATAATCGTCCGACAGACAAAATCAGAGCAGATGTTGAAACCTACCAAGCCGCTTTAGAAAAGACAGAATTGAAAAAAGGAAATATTTTGGACCTATTCCGGACTCCAAACTTGCGAAAGAACATAATAGCGATGTCATACAACTGGCTGACTTGCAGCTACTGTTTTTATGGCGTGTCACAGTATGTTGGACAATTGAGTGGTAACCTTTTCATTAATGTAGCGGCCAGTGCTAGTGTAACTCTGCTAGGTTGTATTTTAGCTATACCACTCGTAAAATTTATAGGCAGAAAATGGCTAGTAATTATATTCAACTTCATAACTGCCGTGTGTTTATTGATACTGGCAGTAATACCTGAAGGTGTGGGCTCAGTAGTTTGTGCCAGTATCGGAGTAGTGGCTAGTTTTATAGTGTTCGTTGTGGTGTACCTCTACTGTTCGGAACTCTTTCCAACGGTGGTTCGGAATGCTGCTATAGGTTTCTCGTCCATGATGGCACGAGTAGGGTCCATGGTTGCACCTTTCGTTATAGGATTAAGAGATACAGCATTGTGGATGCCACCGGTTGTGTTCGCTATACCGCCACTGATAGCTGTATTTGTGACGTTCCTACTGCCAGAGACGAAAGGTTGCGATCTGATGACTACTATAGAAGAAGGTGAACGATTTGGGAAAAAAGTGAAACCAGATGATATTAAAAAATAGAATTAATGATTAATTAATTTATTAACCTAAGAAATAATTGTAAACACCTATAGCTAGAAATCTGAGGTAGAGTGGTTGTGTCCCATAAGTTGGTATATGGTTTTCTTCCAAGTCTTTTATATCTTTCGATCAAAACAATATGTCAAATTATATTTTTATTCTATTTACATATAAAAACGACTGGTATGTACTTGTAAATACTATCAAGATCACTCGATTTACTTTATCTATGTTTTTCTTACGAAACTTATGACGTGACAAATTTAGATTATTTCATTTAACATTATCTCGCTTTAAGAATTGAAGTGATATTTCCCTCTCTACGTGTTTGTGATGAAGATAAAATAAACTCCCACTTGTTGTAGAATCCATAGCCGTAATGATGCTCATCCGGTGATATTATATATGATTAGACATTATGTTGTTGTAAGTCGGTATTCGCTGTAATTCGTTTAAACAGAAATGAAATGTTTTTAGGGTTCCGTTTGAATTGATACCCTTACCTAAAGCGAAGTCTTTTTGTCCGTCTGTCTTACCGGCCGTCCTTCATAGGTACATGTCTAAAAAATTGCCAATTGTTTATATAGGTGTACAGTTTGTTTTACTAAAAATTAAAGCAATTCTAAGACTGTTTGTCCGCTGGATAACTCAAAAACTACTGGACCGAGTAAGTTAGTAAAAATTTCGAACATACAATATGCCAGGCAATTTTATTATTGCATAGGTACGCTTTTCTGACTTTTTATACTAGATGGGCTAATGCTTGACTTCAGCTTACCCATTGGGTCTAAGATAAAATGCTGACAACTGTTATTTAGAAGATCCCTATTTACTATCTGTGTCCGTTCACTCTTCATTTTATTCTGACGTTTATTGTCATCAGTCTGTCTGTTGACTTCCACTGCTGGACATAGTCTCCACATCTGGTCTTTCATACAACCTGCCCATACAGCAGCTTCAGAATACCTTTTTCAAGTCGTCGGTGAATTTGTCGGGTGTACATAGCATAGAGTAAGATAATATGTAATTTAACAACTTACTTAGGTACATAGAAATATCCTGATGTGCATTTTATTACTGTTAGACAGATAATTTAGTATAGTTTTAATTATTTATAGATACACAATTTTATTTTTAAGTCTTACATACGTACTAGTAATAAAACTATGCATTCTTGGAAGTCTCAAAACTTGGCTACTTGTTAACATAGGATTGTAAAGAAATCTAATCAAACGAAAAGATGTTGATTTTTTAATGTTTGTTTTGTTTATTATTAAATAATATTAGCTTTAAAAAACCGCCACCATCAAGCCTCAATATCACCTCCTGTCTACGGCTCTGCTTGAATGTGTCCAAACCATCATTGCTATGTTTTATGTTAAAGACTTAAAAATTTAAATTATCACAAGAAGGTTGTGCGTATAATTAATTGTACATAGATACATTGTTTTAGTTTAATATAGTGTTAATGAAATTAGATAACGAGGATGATTTGTATAAACTTCGTGGCACGATAAAAATGTAAAGTATTTGATAAGAGGTCTGTCTCTTCTTGTTGGTAACTTTATCTTTAGTTGTAGATAATCTTGACATCTTTCTTCTATTTTTTATCAAAATAAGGTATTTACCTAGTGGGGCAAACGCATGTAGATTATATAATCCAATTTTTTTATCTGGAGTAGTTTCTGATAATATTGTGTTATTCCGTCAAGAAAATAATCCAAATGTCCACAAATGTATGAATGGCATATTATGATCATGAAAGAAATACCGCAAACTTATTCAAGAGGTTTAGTGGTTATCCATTTGTATTAAAATAAATCGAGAATGTACCTAGGCACTCACTTCCTGTGGTTGTTTCAGTGAAAGTAATAATCATACAACCTATGAAAATATTAAATTATATATTATTTTTAAACAGTAGGTATATTATTTATTCCATAATATTAAGATCGGATGAAAGAAAATGCTTTTATCATGATGATGCTGAGGGAAATCCAAACACTTTATTTGGATCAATTTCAAAATTTTAAATTTTGAAATCTTCATGAGGTCATCGCTAGTTTACAAGAATCGTTATTAACCCCAACGAAATACTGTATCAGCGCCTGGGCAGCAGCACCGTTTTTCATCGATCAACCTACCTGCCCAGCGTGTTGATTACAGCTTAATTTAAACGTTGTATTTAAGAGGGATGAGTAAGTTTTGCAAATTTTTAGGATTCAGAAACTTGCAAATAAATTCAATAATTAAACGTTAAATTCACAAATTAGACTTGTGAAATTATCTTTTTATCGAATATTATGCCCAAATAAATTCAGAGAAGTGTAAAACTTTATTTTTTGCCTACTGGCGCCATGAAGGAAAAATAGAAGGCGTTCACCATAACATTTTTACCTTCATGACCCGCGCCACCTAATGTTACTCACGACGCGGCCACCTAAGGCCACGCCTGACATTCAGTTGGCTGAATGTCATTATAATGCCGAAAGCCTAAAATTTTAAAATTTTAGATAATTAATCATATACTGTCACATTCGTACGGCTAAATAAACTGCTTGTTACCCGTACATAACCAACCAGCACTGGGCGAGGAAAATATGACTTTATATCTGCACGAGCCATGTGCATGTTATTAAATATTCCATGCCGTGAGGTCCGACTACCAAATTTGTTGCAATTTTATCACCTGGGCAATAATACCTAATATGCGTGAGGAAGCTGAGGTTCCACAGACGTGGACGTCGGACGATTAAGGGCAAGTAATACTAAATAGGGTATGGCTGGGTCGTGAGTAAGTGGTCATGTTAATATTCATCCAGCAAGTCAAGTTAGTGGCAAATACGACTATGTATGTTGCTCGCAACTTCGTCCGCGTGAAATTAATTTTGTTTGCGTCAATCATTACTTATTGTGTAGTGTATAGGTACATATGTAGGTACGTGGTATTGTATCACGTTTCATGTTCATGACACCGAGGCCTACTAGATTAGAAAATCATTGACAAATCATTAACTGTTATTTTTTTATGTATTTACATGTTTTGTGAGATGCTTTTATTATTCATGATCAAATATTTTATGTTCATGGATCATGGTACTAATTAACGAACTAATCGGCAATTTACGGAAGTATCAGATATGGCTATGTTTTTTAATATTCTTGAGCAAATTCGGAGTAGGATTTCATCAAATGGCAATTATATTCTTGGCTCCTCCAGCTCATTACCACTGTCCTGGCACAAACGAGACTTGCTGCGATAATCCTGTATACGATAAATCCGTTTTCACCAGGACTATTGTGACGGAATGGAATTTAATATGTGGAAAGTCTTGGCTCAAGGACTTCACACAAACACTCTTTCAATTTGGGGTTCTGAGCGGAAGTTTAGTGTACGGTATGGCCTCGGACAGGTAATAAACCAGATATAGGTATCGTACCCTGCGCTTGCTTTTTAGTTTTGGACGAATCAGTACAAATGAGGGGTGCAGTTGCTCCTACTTCAGTCCGCACGCCCTTGTTCTGCCCAACAGTTGGATCTAGGCACTTGATTTCGTTTGACTCACAATAAAATTATGTCTATAATGTTACTAGTAACAATTGGTCTAGACCGAGATTTAATTTGAGATTACTTTTATCGTTCGTAGTCGTCAAGTTCCTATTAATTATAATTGTCCAGTAAAAAACTATTTTCAGATACGGTAGAAGACCGACGTTAATTGTTTCTGTTATACTTGAATTGTTTACTGGAATGATGACGTCTTTTCTTCCTGATTATTGGAGTTTTACAATCGTAAGAATGGTGCTTGGTTTCTCTATCGGAGGAGTCATGATTGTCGGGTTTGTTATTGTGATGGAATATGTTGGAGTCAGATATAGAGACGTGGTTTCGGCTCTCTTTCACGTACCTTTCACGGCTGGACACATTCTGCTCGCCCTCTTTGGATATCTTATAAGGGACTACGTATATTTTCAGTTGGGAATATCTTTAACTAATGTTATATTGTTAGCGTACATCTGTGTTCTACCCGAATCGCCAAGATGGCTTCTTGCTGTAAATAAAACAACCGAAGCTGTAAAATTATTAAAAAGAGTAGCAAAAATGTAAGTTTACAAATCATTTCCAAACCTTTATATAGTTATAGAGATGTATCTGCTCTCATCAATATATCTTCCGTAAACTGGAAGAATTGAAGAAGTCCACTTTTGCCAAATCACACTTTTATGGACGGTACAAAAAAATTTCTTTGATTTAGTCCGTACGAAAATTCTCTCATTTTCTATTTCATGCGGTATTATTTCAAAATAACGACGAGTGGACTTTTTAAATTCTTCCAGCATACCGATGATATATGACATTTACACTGTCATAATAAAGCCAGCCCCACACTGAGCGGCCAATTGATTTACATGGGACCCGCCAACCGAACCGCATCAGTGTGTGGTTTAAAGGAAAGTTGATCGAGGTAATCCTTGGAACTACTAAACCGATTCTAAAATAAATGGTACTGATTTGTTTACTATAACATAAATGACGAGGGCTGGTTTTGAGCCCTTGCTAATAAATACTAAATTCATTCAGAAAAGTCTGCTAACTGTGGGCTACTTATGTGTGTAAACTGGATGAAAAGACAGAAAGATAGATAAGTTTTTGTGTTACTTAGTGATTCTCAAGAATGTTTTAAAAACTTGTTACTTTATGTAACTCGTTGTGTTCTAATATAATAATCGGATGATGAACCATTTAGGTACTCATTCTTTAGAATCACGCAAATTGCAACGTTCAGGCACACTCACGGCACTCAATACAATCGAATTCATTTAACTACCTACTGCTACTACTACAGGAGCACCAGCCTGTCTGTACACGTTTGTGTGTATGCGTAAATTATTGTAGGCAGCGAGTGTGCGAGCATAGCCGACTCGAGAGGTACAACGTTATACCATATAATTTAATGTAGAGACAAATATTCAGTGCTTCGTTATTTCCTAAATCTCATCACACGGTAATATAGTCGGCGTCTCCCTTTATTTCAGCAACAAACTACCTACAGAGGACATTTCAAACAAAATTGAGCTTTACCAACTGGTACATCACAGTCGCAGAATTAAGAAGGGAACTGCTATTGATTTGTTTCGAACACCAAACCTCAGGAAAAACATTATAATAATGTCTTTCATATGGCTCGTTTGCAGCTATTGTTTCTATGGGGCAGCGCATTACATCAGTCACTTGACCGGAGATATACACGTGAACGTCATAGCTACTGGTAGTGTTTGCTTGTGTGCGTGCCTAGTCTCCATTCCTCTGATGAAGTGCATGGGACGGAAGACGATCATAATGGCGGCGAATATCGCAAGCAGCATGTGCTTGTTTATTGTGGGGGTTATACCCGAAGGCATAGGGTCCACAATTATCGGCTGCTTTGGAATTCTCTTCAGCTACATGGTATTTGTGGTTGTCTATTTATACTGCTCGGAAATGTTTCCCACCGTCGTACGTAATGCGGCTCTAGGGATCACGTCAATGATGGCTCGAGTTGGATCGATGGTCGCGCCATTCGTTGCCGGATTGAGGCCATATGGAAAATGGTGCGCTCCTGTTGCATTTGGAATATTTCCTCTCATAGCTGCAATATTGGTATATTGGTTACCGGAAACGAAAGATTGCGAATTGATGATGACGATAGATGAAGGAGAGGATTTCGGCAAAACGCCGTCGTCGCGGCGAGAAACTGCTGCGACAGCAGATGAAGTCACATAGGAGAGAAATTAAAGAACGTGGAATACTAGTGTTCCTGAAAGTGATTTGCTATTAACTTTATGGGTAAAGCTTTATACGGTATCAAGTTTTGTAAATAAAGCTTTAACCGACTTTACATTATTATTAATTAAACATTGACCAATAATGCAAAAGGTACTTCCAATATTAATATTTTGATGGTTAGTAGACTTCATGTAGTTGCTGACATGTTGCTGATTGATAAAATTAAAGATATTATTGTAGTTTCAAGATATATATATATATAGCTCGTTCATCGCCTGGCGAACGCGAATTTTACTCTCATCACCACCCAGCTTGAACGTGGTGAATTGCGTCACAGATCTGAGAAGTAGATATCCAAATATAGGCAGTTTGGAGAGGAGGCTTCGCGGAATATAATAACAACTAAGTTGGAGGACAGAGTTTGTGGTGCCGTTCTTTAGAGAAGGCCTAAATCCAGCAGTGGACGTCGATAATCTGATATTAAAGTGTCAGTTATTTATTACATAATAGGGTTATTAGGTCATGTATGGGCTCTTAAAAGTAGCGCAAGCTGCTTAGAGGGCTTCCTTAGCTACCGAGCGTTGTCGGCAGTGCGGGCTGGGAGCGCCATGGCGGCGGGGATCCTGCTCTGCACGGCTTGGTACTGCACAATACTAGCTGGTAAGTTATCTAATACCATATTGTGACCTCATTTTTCAACCATGTAACAACATAATTTTGCAGAACAGTCGTTACTGTTTTCCCATGAATCTGCTTAGATAATAGAACAATAAAATCAAAATAGATGTGGCAAAATTGTTCCCAATCCTTTAGCATGATGCTCCAGGCATGAAGTAGCGAACGTGTCATGATCAATGCGGGCAGCGGTAAAGTTCAGTTGAGACCTAGTTATGTGATGTATATTACTCATTTAAATGAGCATGATAATTCATAATTATTGTAATTCACAGCAAGGGTTCCATTTAAGGGTTTTTGCGTTCTTCCGTACCAATGAATTGTTTTTATGATTTCAGGTTTCTTTACGTTATACTGTCCTGTGATGTATCTAATGTTCCTCCATCATACATTATATAGAAGAGTTGTCGATTTGTTATTTGCACTCTGGGAGTTGTATCCAGTGGTAAATAACTATTACTATTTATATGAAATTCAAGTAGCTGGTACTGTGCCTGACGCGGTTTGTTAGTCCAAATTACTTACCTGTACACAAAAATCCGCTGAATTGTAGGAATAAACAATGCTAGGAGAGTACCATAATGTTATATTTCTATAATTCATATTTTATTTTGGCATAGGCTGGGGAATAACCGCAGCAGTTAGTGACTTCTTTATAAAAACCTTAAGGTTCTAATTGCTATACTGTTATTTCCGAAGCAGTTAGTCGCAGTAAGCCGACGATATGCGATTATCACACTCGTGCAGTATGCAGTCAATTTGACGGGGGACTTCCTCTAACCAACTGAGCTATCGCGTCAAACCAGTTCAAGTTTGAAATAATTTTTAGCTAATCTACTGTTTGCAGGCACTGTTTCAATGGTGTTTCGAGACTAAGTTACATCATTTCGGCGACTATGTGAATTCGAATGAGAAGACGATCATCATTATGAACCATCGCACTCGAGTTGATTGGAACTATATCTGGATAGCTCTCTACCATGCTACACAGAACATTCCCAACGGAGAAAGTTGTATTTGTAAGAAGAAAAAGGAAATTGAGGAAGTCGCCGAAAAACCGAACATATTTCTCGATGCTTTATATTTTGGAGGCAAATCGAAAATAAAGTTCGTTTTGAAAGACGAAATTAAGAATGTTCCCGGAATGGGTAAATATATTGCATATGTCTAGTGAAATAGTTTTGCTTTCATTTCAGACTTCTACCACTAAAAGTGCAAAAAATTATAAGAAGGTATTGAAAGGATACCCAGATTATCCTAAATACTGACCGCGGCACGTTAACATCGAATGCCGAGGTGGCTCAAGAGTTTGAAACTTTCTTTACTAATATACCACTAAAGACCACAGAAAACTTAAATTCATCGGCTGCTCTTTCAGCGGAATTTCTACGAAAGAACGTTCCCTCTTGCATCACTGAATTTGAATTTAGGCACGTGAATCCACAGGATATTATAACGTCCTTTAAACAAATAAAAATAAAAACCACTGAAGACCTGTGGGGTATGTCTGTTAAAGTATGTAATTCCATCATTGATATTTTAGCACCATATCTTGCCTTCGCGTTTAATCTCTCTATAGATCATGGCACTTTTCCCGATCTAATGAAGCTAAGTAAAACTATACCATTGTACAAATCAGGAGACAAAAGAGATCCTGGCAACTTTAGACCCATTTCGATCTTACCGGTACTTAGCAAGGTTTTCGAAAAGGTCATGCTCAGTCAAATGCTTGTACATTTCAACTGTAACAAACTTCTACATGACCAACAGTTTGGTTTCACTAAAGGCCGCTCGACGACGGACGCTGGTGCTGCTCTTCTGCAAAATATTTTTGATGCTTTTGAGCGGCACCACGATGCTATCGGGGTTTTTTTGTGATTTATCTAAGGCGTTTGATTGCGTAGATCATAAAACGTTGCTCTTAAAATTAGAACATTACGGTATCAAAAATAAAAACCTTAGTTTATTGAACTCCTACCTAACAAACAGGATTCAAAAGGTTCAGATAAACGGTAAAAAGTCGCAGGGATCTCTTATTAAAATAGGAGTCCCACAGGGCTCAATATTAGGACCTTTCCTTTTTTTGGTTTATATAAACGATCTTCCGTACATGGTGCAGAATATTTCGAAGATTGTGTTGTTTGCAGATGATACTTCTCTGATTTTTGAAGTTAATAGACATGCCCAAAACTATGACGATGTGAACGACACCCTTCGGCAAGTTCATGAATGGTTTATTGCTAACAACCTTGTTTTAAACTCAAAAAAAACTAAATGCATAAAATTCACACTTCCAGGTGTTAAACCATGTGATAATGACATAATATTAAATAACGAGAAGTTAGCATTTGTGGATAATACAGTTTTCTTGGGGCTAACCCTTGACAAGAAGCTGCAATGGGGTCCACATATAGAATTGTTATCAGGTCGGCTAAGCTCCGCAGCATATGCCGTTAAAAAGATTAGAGAGTTGACAGATATAGCTACAGCAAACTTGTATATTTTAGCTACTTTCACAGTCTTATGTCTTATGGCCTCTTGCTCTGGGGTCGTGCCGCTGATATCGATTCTATATTCATTTTACAAAAAAGAGTAATAAGATCTATTTATGGGCTTCGTAGTCGTGATTCTCTAAGAGAATTATTTAAGGAAATAAATATAATGACGGTGCCATGTCGCTATTACATATTCGCTAACATTATGTTCGTTAGACAGAACCTTTCTTCACTCAGCTTAAATAATGAGAGGCATAATTTAAATCTTAGAAATAATAATAAAATTCAAATACATCATTCTAGATTGTCTAAGATCAATAATTCTTTTGTGGGGCTGTGCGTGCGTTACTACAATAAGGTTCCGAATGAAATTATTAACTTGTCTGAACAAAAATTCAAATCTTCTATAAAAGTTAATCTGTGCAAGAAAGCCTACTATAAGTTAGATGACTACTTAAATGATAAAAGTCCATGGAGTGCTTGATGGCTCAGCACAGGTAGACTTAATGATTGTAATGAATAAGATAAATAAGGCCCTGTGCCGTTGGGTTTATTGCCACTTCTTCCCCTCGGTTATACAGGTGGAAGTGAAGTAGTTTTAGGCAGAATTTGACGTCAAAAAGAGAATAATGTATTCCAATTTTGAAAATAAATATTTTGATTTTGATTTTGATTAGTTTTCAAGTCGGAATTATTAATTCCCGAGGTAACACGGAATGTTTTCTGGCTCTGGTTGAAACGAATGTTCTCGAATCTAACGATCCAAGTTTCTTTTAAATCCAATCTTTGGGGTATTTTATATCATCTCTTGTATATATACTGCTCCAATCGTTGATGGACCCCTACATCATTATATTACTATGCAGCGCAGGGGTAAGAGTCTGTAGTCCTCGAGTTATGCGTAAGGCAAACTAAAGATTCTCATGTATATGTTTCTAGCTTTTATTTATTACAGGTTGGATAATGCAGCTAAATTTCTTTCTGTACGTAAAAAGAAGATGGATTGAAGATCAGCTGAGTCTGTCTCAGTTCGTGGACTACTACACAAGGCTTCAGTGCCCCTTCCGACTGGTTCTGTTTCCTGAAGGAACAGATCTGAGTGTCGACAACAGACGTCGCAGCGATACATTCGCTGCAGCCAACAATTTGCCTGTACGTGAGTGAGCGCAGCTCAGAATGCATATATTTTACAGTGAACGTTAATAATGAGATGATGACTAAAATGATCTATCAGAACTATTACCTGGTAACAGATTCAGTTTTCACACTCAGATAAGCAAACTTCAAAGAATCCATGCTTGAGTGAATACTTGACGCCTCATTCATGTTAGGTCAAGGCGTTTTCAAAGAAATACTTTAACGCTTATTAGTGTCCAAAGTGCCATTGCTTGTTTTATGTACTAATTAATCTATTTAAGACAAGTTACTAAACTAATCGACTTAACACAGCGGTAACAGCCAAAGAATTAATAAAAAAGGAAGTTAAAAACAAAAATACGACGACGACCTTACAACACATTAAAAAGATATAAACATCGATTACGATGTTTATTTATACAATAATTTTGTGGTTACACAACAGTTTAGCAAATAAATGCAGGTACTACCTTTATAATTTACCTTGCTAATTTACCTTTATATATTGGACATACAAAAAGACTGTGTATGCCTATGCAATGAGACTTTAAAATGTAATGATTTCGAAATGACGAAAACTCTTCAGGTTAACCTTTATAAATGAGTATAATTGATTATTAAAATAAATATCGGTGTTCGTAATGCCGTAGTCACAAGCCAATTAAAACCACCGGTTACGTAGGTCTGTATCTCTTGTAGGTACAGCGAATTTAATACAAGCCGAAATTTTTTAGGTACATACACGTATTTCGCGCTCCGAGTAAATGCCTTGGCTAAAAACATTTCTCTATCGTGGCCGTCATGGGCACTCTATTCCCTCATTAAGAAACTGTCGCCAGCAGTAGAGATAGGCAAAGATTATAGCGTTAACAAGTCTTTCAGAATTCAGGTCTTATAAGTATCTCCAAAAATAAGTATCTCACCATTCTAGCACTACGATTTCGTGCTACATCCTCGTACGACTGGCTGGGCCGCTCTCTGCTCGCGTCTGCGCTGCTCCGGCCTGACCTCCGTCTATGACGTTACTGTTGCATACGACACGCCTGCTCAAACAGAAGCAGATCTGCTGCGCGGGAACATACCGTCACACGTCTACTTCCACTTTAAACGGTAAGGAAAATCAAAGAAATGTAGAATAAAGTGTCATCATCCTGATGTGTGGATGTGGTTTCCAGCGAGGCGAATCGGTTGCTTAGTTCCAGTTGGAACCATTCTAATCCCATCATGGTTTGGCCCTGTGTTGGTCGGAGGGTTGACTTCACTAGACGATGCCGCTCGAGCTGGAAGGTCATATTTAAAGTGCCTCGGACAAGTCAGTGATCGCTTTCGGTATTAAACCTATTAATCACTGAGTCATCTTCAAATATAAACCTCCTATTCGTCATGATGAAGTCAACCTCGTTCCTGGTCACGTTGTCGGGGCTTCGCCACGTCCACTTCCTATGGGTCTTCTTCTGAGTTCATCACGAACAGTCCTTGGCTCTCCAGGAAATTGGCAAGCGTTTGCCCCCTGTGTTTCCTAGGCCCAAATCCATGTGGTCTAACCATCGATTCGTCACGTTTTTGTACTCCCACTTTGGCGTTGAAGTCTCCCATAACAACGAGGTGGCTGGTCTTGGTGGTGTGATTGACGGCCTTAATAATATCTTCATAGAAGGCCTCGACCTCATCATCAGCGTAGTTTGCCGTGGGCGCATATGCCTGTACGACCTTCAAAGAATATCTCTGGGTCAGCTTAATTATAGCATATACGACCCGCGACGATACAATGCTGATTTCCACCACGCTGTTAGTAAGGACTTTGTTGATCAAAAATCCAACGCCGCCTGTCGCCGCGATGTCTTTGCGCTCCCTTACATCCCATAATAAAGTCTAAGACAAAATAAGCTATTTTTTTAAATGCTTTAAAGATGAAAATTATATCTCATTGTCTTTCTTGAATTCTCTTCATTAGCCTGTAGCCTGTACCCTGCGGGACATACACTGAATCCGATACTCTTTTCTCCGTGTTCATTTACAGTCGTTTTGCTCTGATCTTCGCTTCATCTACAATTACCCGACCCGTTAAAGGACCGTTCGGAGGAATCGTACGTTTGACGTTTCCTCCTCCCTCACCGCACCTCATACCCTGAAGCTCTTTAACTTGGTCCCCCACTGTAATAGGCGCCGTCCAACGCCTGTCCACAATCTTCAGCTAAATATAAGATGAAGACCATTTGTATTTAGTAAAAGTATTTTGTTTAACATTGTTCATCTCAAATTATTTACAGTTATTCCATCCTAGAACTTCCGTGTGACGATGAAGCTCTAAGGAGTTGGATCAAAGTTCGCTGGCATGAGAAGGAGGTTAGCTTACGAAAATTCCATAATGATGGTAAGCAATACACTTATTGCTTGTTCACATTCTTTGTCCGTTCACCTTTACAACATACTAACGCACTGTAAAAAATAATAAGACACTCTCATTGGTCAATTGCTCTTAGGTCTTATACTTTGTGGTATAAGTATTAAATGAAATAAATAAAACAAGTGACGTATATACTCGTAAATAGATATTTCTAGTCAATTTCTAGACACAGATATTTTGTATATTAGACTTCAGGTCAAGGCAAATTTCAGTTTCAATTTAGATCGTTAATTTTTTTATTTCGAAATAGGTAATTAGTCGGTTTACAATAATTTTGATTATTTTGAGTATAGATATAAAATATTATCATCAGCCGAAATACATCCACTGCTGAACATAAGCCTCCCCAGAACGTTTGGTGGGCTGTCAATTGGGATATTTGCCATTATGATCACGCATGGCCGGCGGATTGGTAATCGCAGTATTGACCTTAATATACACAGAAGAACACTGCTGCCCGTCCTTGGTATATAACTTATAAATTATTTTAAAAATATAATTAATTAATTTATTATCTTTATCGCATATCACTCATATGCCACCCGCCATCATGAACTGCGTCGTTTACATTACTAATGCCATTTATATTTCAGGTCAATTCATAGACTGTGCTACAAACAAAGGACCTCTTGAGCGAGCACCAAGATCGTTACGGATTGCAAAAATAGGATTTTTATTTTGGACTCTGATAGATGTTCTATTTATGTACGGAATACTAACTAGTGTTTTTGTGCAATTTTGGGTCATATATCATAGTCTATTGTTTATATTTGTCACTTGGTATTTTGGTGGATTTCACAATATTCAGTACAAGCTATTAGAAAACCTTAAGGTGTAAAAAGTTAGTAGCAAATATATTTAAGTATAGTTTTCTAATTATAATAGGTTTCCTGGAAGAGATCGCTTTAAGCGATTAGGCTGCCTTTGTACACTTTCCAAAAATCTGTACCTATTTTTTATTAGTATTCTTAATTTGTGTGCAATAAAGAGTTTATCTATCGACCATCTAAAATAATGTTGTACATAATTTGAGTAAAATATTTGGTTGTATCTAAAATATTTTAAATATAATAAAATCATTTTATTTAAAGTACTTAACATGACTTATTCATTACATAAATTATTAATATAAGACTTATCTTAGTGTTAGTATCCTAATTAGTGCTTGCTTGCGACATGCAGTGCAGGTCGCAGCAGCGTTGGACGTGCGGACAGTCCTGTCTGCCGGCGATCATCTGAAGGACGCTGTTGGTTATATACTTTCATGTGTGAATTCTCCATTAATGCCAATTTCAGTTTTACTACCATTAAGAGACGAGATAATAATAATATATACTCGTGTCATTTGCCTTAAGAGTTATTATCATGTAAATAAATATTGGGCACGAATCCGAAGGCACACATTTAAAATTTGCCAGCGCTAAAATTGGTTTCGTCTTTATCTTCATAATACTATGTGACAAGGATAGCAACAGTTTTAGTGCTGTCAAACTATAACGTTGTGCCTTCAGAATCGAGACCATTGTCTACGTAGTGCAATTATTTTATTTAGTAGATAGCTCTTCTGTTTTATTATTTGTTCTCTCCGTTTGCTCTATTGTGTTCAAAAGCACAATGTCTTTGGTTTCCGGTAAAAATAAACACAAAACTGCAGCAAAGAAGGCTAAGGCACTAAATATTATAATGGACACCCATTCTATTCCTATATTTACAACAAATGGAGCCACGAAACTTCCTACTCTTGCAAATACAGAAGCAAATCCCATCGCAGAGTTCCTAATGATGGTGGGGAACACCTCAGAAGAATACAAGTAAATAAGCACAAAGGACGTATAAGCTCCTAGCTGACCTATTATAGCAAACGTTAGAGTGGCTGACTGCATATCTCGCGGTATAAATATAAACACAAGTAATGACACTGCAGCCACAGAGAAACTAATAACAACGCTTACTTTCCGCTTTAGGTACAGTGAAGAAATTATCACGAAAAGCAGTCCAGGGGCGAGACAGACAGCCGAAAGCATTACATTAAGATACAAATTTCCTTGCAGACGCCCAATGTACTGGTTGATGCCAAAGAAAGTATGGGCACAGAACATCCAGACACATGCAATTATAACTGTGTATACTCTGATCCTTGGAGTTCTAAATAAGTCGAGATAGGAACCAGTCTGCTGCTGCTTTGTATTCTTCGATTCCTTCTCGATTTCATCAATTATGGTGTCGATGTTATCGGTTGGACGATTGTTCCTGAAACATGCAGTTATTACGATTAAATATTTTGAAATACATAAATCATTCCCTATCTACAAAGAAAATGGTATGCCTTATTCTGGTATGTAGATCAGTTAAGTGTGGGCGTGAAAGAATAACAAACAATCATTTTCTGGTCCATTATTAGTTACATAGGTAGTTATTGAAATAGGAAGTTGGAATTTTGAACTCTACAATTTCCTAGAAAATATTTATAAAATGCAGAAAGCGTTACGCAACTTACTTCTTTGCAATGTGGGTAAGGATAGCAATAGCTTCTTTCTTCTTCCCGACTGTTATTAACCAACGAGGTGACTCGGGTAAAAGCCAGTACAACACTATAACCAGTAACCACGGCACCGACGTTACCAACTGAAGATACCTCCACTCTCTAACGAAGTATGCAATGATGGGCTGGCAGAAATACCCTGTGATGTAAGATATCTCATGCACTCCCGCCAGGTATGGCCTGAATGATTTTCCGCTGAGTTCAATGAGTAGAACGTAGCAGCAAAGCATGGTTCCGCCAACAGATGCGCCGATCAAACACCGGCTGACTAAGAACATCCAAAGATAAGGGACCACAGCCGAAATTACACCGAAGGCTGCCGTGAGGAACAAACTGAGAAGAATAGCTAGTTTTCGTCCATATCTGCAAGTAACAATAAAGATGATAGTTTAATAATAACAGTGCAAGTGTTAATTTTGACCCGCGTAAAAATAATACGTGGTGGACAAAGGCGGCAGCCCGCTGCAGTTCGCAGTCTAGGCTCCATACAAAATTGACTCGTGGACGCCTTGCCGGTCGGCGGTGGTGTCGTCGTCGCGGGGTACACTGTCCCATATAAGTCAACTAAATTACGATAGCGCAAAGTTACAGCGAAATTAAAATTAGACAGAATAAATTTAAAATAAGGCAGACGAAATATAGTTGCCTGATATATGAACAAGATTACATATATTATAAGGCTATATTTTATTTATTAAATCAAATAATATCAAGTACCTATAATATACTGATTTATAATTTAATATATTGCAAATTTTAAAACTAAATACAGTAATCTCAAAAACTAATTTATCTATCTTAATAAAGGTGCGGAGTTTTTTTTTATTACAGGTAAAAGATCTCCTCCAGCTCTATGGAATTGTGTACTGTCCCCAAAACGCTCGCGGCGTTTTCTCTCTGAATTTCGACACTCATGCGGCCAATGCAGAAGGCCCTGGCTCGAGGGTCGACGGATTTTTAAAGCAAATTGTAATAAAATGCATAATTATGTAAATTGGTGGGAAATAGATATATAATACACGAACATTCATAACTCGTATAGTATGAACTGAAACATGTTAAGTAAATCACTTGTGGGTTGCGGTGTTTTGGTGTTAGTGTAAAGTAAACAAAAAATCGCAGTACAGGCACAGATGACTTAATAGTTACTTCGTAAGTACACGCAAATACGTTTTCTAATGTCATGTCAACACGTGTCAAATTTACCATTAATTATTTTTTTACGTTTATGCAGATTATTGGTCTGAGTGCAGATCATATCATATGTTAAATGCATAAAAGAAAAAAAAACTTGATTAGTTTCATGATTAAATGTCAATTGCAACAGTCATCTATTTGTAAACGCTTACAAACATGTATGCAAACGCAAGACAGAAGCGATTTAGCGTTGTTGGTGTTGTTTGAAGGAGTGGAAGAAGGAGATGGCAGAATACCGCGTGTGGTGGCGCGTATGGAGGTTCGAGTCCTTATAGTCCAGCCTTTTAGGGTGAACGCCTGATAATAATGATAAGAATTAAAAATTATGAAACATAAAGTTACATGATGGGACGATATAATAGGGCACTTGCATTCACCTGTCAGATATGTGTCCATAAATTAAACTTCCTGGTAATATACCGATTTGCAACATGGACTGAGATAAACTGGCCAGCGCTGTCCTGCTGCATATCAAGTTCCATTCACTGGTAACAGAACTTACGATCGTACTTTGGTCATAATCAGGATTCTCGCATGGACAGTGGTTGGTCGCATTGTAAACTCCGTCATCCATACATACATAGTCCACACTTGGTAAAATAAAAACCACGTTTGTGAGTTGAAATTCCGTGGGCAAGCGTCCGATTGAGATTATAATTAATATCCATGTCTGGTACTTCCCAAATGGGCCAATGATTTTTTCGATAGCATCTTCCATTGACATCTTGCACCTGCAAATAATTTTTAATACATATATTCACTCTGTTATACACAAGATTCGAAACTGTATAAATTGTTCATTCATATTGCATTTTGTAAACAGCTAACCCCGGAACAATTTTCTCACCAATCAGAGATTTTTTTCCATAGCTTCCCCTTTTGTACACTCTGACCAATCCTTTTTGGTAACCAAATTTCTTTACTGAATTATTTTCTGTATGAAATTAGAATTCTTTGATATAAAACTATATACAAACATACCTTTAGAAAAAGTTGCTGAAGTAAATACTGAAAATGTAACTTACTTTTTAATTGTAAATTAACCGTAGCCATGAATTTTTGTTAGATTATTAAAATAATAAATTGTTACAATGCATAATTTTGTGCACACAATAATTGTCTAGACAGGTGTTATTATTTAGATAATGTAATTCGCGATAACTATTTATCTACACAAATAGAGTCGCACCATTATCACACCGAGTAAGTTGAGAACTTACTCTAAAAAGTATTATTGAGTCACATCACAACACTAGCAACACACACACGATCTAATAGTCTTTCAAATAGAATTTTTCAAATGGAATGGTGCGCTGTAAAGGAGCGCGGGAGGAGGAAGGAAAGGGAAGGGATGGACCTAGGTGACACGCCAACAAATGTTTTTAGCCATTTAAAATATTACAAATGAGATTTCCTTGTAACCGATCGTATGGGAATAATCTATTAAATATGAGCCTCGACTTCAATGACACTAAGTTCGGTGGAATGCACAAGATAAGTACTTTAAGACATCGATATGATCATCTTAGATACGATAAAGCTCAACAATAGTTATCAATTCAATTTCATATCTTTACTAGCTATGCCAGCGGCTCCGCTCGTGTGAATTACAGAATCCGCTCCCATTACCACTCCCGCTCCCGTTTCCGCTCCCGCTCCCCTCTCCCGCTTCCGCTCCCGCTCCCCTCCCGCTTCCGCTTCCGCTCCCGCTCCCACACCCACCTCCCTTTTCCCACGCCCACTCCCACTGCCACTTCCACTTCCACTCCCACTCCAATTCCCACTCGCAGCTCCAAATGTAATCCAAACTCATCGCAATCTGAATAGTACGGAAATACTATTATGTGCAATATATTACATACTAACCTCACTAATTGGTTATTACATTATATAACAGATGATTTTAATGTGCGGATGTTATCTAATTTAATAACCAATTAGTGTCAATCATGAAGGTAAAGACTTTGAGGTGAAACTATGACCTATGAAAAATTATTTTTCTTCATGGTAGGTGAGAAGTAGTTGTTAAGTGATGCGTGCACAAACTAACAGACAAACAGACAAATATTCCAAAAATGATTGAAATGTGTTCTATTACTTATCCTTAGACCCCCCATTTTTTTTGCAAATATCGTCACTGTTGACACGCAATGTTTACGATTTTATTTATTAAATGGTTTATCGAGAGTTCGACTTAGCTGTCGAACTCTACACAACTTTATTGACCATTATATAAGTAAATTGTGGTGTTATCACTAATGATTACGAGTAGTGGATTATATATCTTACAGCAAGTCATCTGTATGATACGCTTTTAAACACAGAAGTTTAAAGACTGGCAGTGCTCCGGTGAAACTGTATTTTTTAATTCGTATTTTTGCGAATTATGTGAAGTCTAGTCAATATCTACATATTTACATGTTTTTTTACAAACGAAAGTCTTGGAAGAATATATGTTATTTAGTAATACCTACGTAGTACGTATTTGTTGTGTCTAACATGCATAGTTTAATTTATGGACATGTCCGTGTTATTCGATCCATTGTAGCACGGTCCATTACTAACTAGAGTCTAGTGTAGCGAATTTCAAATGGATGTAGGAATTTCAATGGTTATGTGAGAATGTGCCTATATGTCTCCCCTGGGTCCAAGAGGTGTGCGTGTTTGGTGGAGAAGTATGATACCTATTTAGTAATAAGCAAAGACAGATGCGCAGCAAATCACTGTGTGGGCTTCATACTTCAATATGCGGACTGATACGAAAAAAATTCTTAGCCGGCTTCTGTTACGATACTTCTTCTTCTGGTTAAGTACGTTCTATCTTCAGTCACAACATGAATAATTATCGAGTGCAGTTGATATGTAAAAGGTTTCATTTGTTTAGCAGAAAACCAATCTTCTCATTCGGTTTACTGTGCTCTAGAAGCGAATCGATGAGTGTTTCTAAAAATAATTAGGTCAACTTATTGTAGAAAATTAAAAATCTTTCAAATAAAATTGTCTAATCTTTTTAATACATAGGTTCATTAATTTTATTTATCACAGCCTATACAAAATAGACCAAATAGTTTTGTTTATATATAGTTCACGAAACTTCGATGCGAATTATTAGTTTTACCCTTTACAGTGTTTTCGGAGACAGTTCGTCAGTACAGGATTATCTTTACCCAAATTTTAAACTGATTTGCCTCACTGGATGAAAAATGAGAACGACATAGGTAGGTATCATGGTTACAGTGAACCCGGACTAGCATTCGGAATTGTTTAAGGTCTAAGACCCGTGTATTATATCGATAATGGGTACCAAGCATTCAAGCCTATATGTTTTGTCTTAATCTTGTCGTATTGACATGAATTAATAAATATATCGTCGACACTTCATAAACAAAATATTTAACTATCTAATAGATACTTCCACTTACAAAATTATCATATTTACTTAATCTAACTAACAAAATATTATCAGCTAATGGCTTAATTTTTTGTCTAATTGTCTATAAGAGGCAAAGAATTTGCTGCAACTTCGTCATCTATCAGTCTGTCTGTGTTTCACACTACATAATATTGTAAAATATTTTTAGAATACATTTTATAAATTTTTTGAACTTGTAGTCACAGATATCACATTCTATATTCGTTTTTGAAATAATAATAATAATAAAACAATATGAGAAGCTTTTCTACGGGAACGTTACAATACTAAAACATAATTTTATTCTACTTATAAAAGAACTCCTGAACATACTGTAGTAGAGATCTTGTCATTACGAAACCAATTCACGCCTCGCCCTCTTCTAACGTATCAGGGAGTTTCTTTCCGCGAGTGTCAGGTAGTATTATACAAAGACCAGCGCCAATTAAAGGTATTAAACCAAATGTTAGAGGCGGTAGCCAAGGACTTGTCTGAGATAAAGTAGCCACGAATGGAGCTACCATGGAGCCTATTCTGGCTACAGTTGAGGACAATCCAACTCCTGAATTTCTAACTACGGTTGGGAATAATTCCCCTGCATATAGATAGACAGTGGCGAAAGAGATGCTCATTCCCCACAACCCGATGCAGGCGAGGGTCAAATGGCTGAAGCCTGTATGTGGCACGACGATGATAAGCAGGCAGCTGAGTCCAGTTACACAGTTGGAACTTATCAGAGTGATCTTGCGGCCGAGAACTTTGTTCGCGTAGATGGAGATCAGGGTGCCAGGGGTCTGAAATTGAAGAAAACATTTGCAAACATTGATAATGAATGACATAGGCATATAGTGCATATTATATTAATTGTTTGAAGAAGAACCGTTTGAGATAATAGAGGTCAGACTCACTAGACTGTATCGAGACAAGTCTTATCGCCGAAAATTACTCGCTTGTTGCGTGTGGTACTAAGAACACTTGATTGTTTTAATATGTATGGGTATATAGGTCAAACATAATAAACGTTATTTTTATTTAACATGTTAAGGCGTAATACATTTTTTATTTTTAAACTTATAAATCCTTGTCTTTTGGGATTCATACAAGGACATCATATTCTGGCAAATGCGGCGACTGCCCTACAGCGGGCTGAACCTAATCAACGGTTTACCTGTATAGCAGCGGATATAGCAATGTTGCTGAAAATGTTTCCAGAAACGTGGCCGATGTACTGTGATACGCCGAAGAAGCACAGCCCGCAGACGAACCAATTGAAGCAAATGGCCAGAGTGCGCGCTCGCAGCCTCGGCGTGCGGAAGAGAGCCAGGAACGACGCATGCTCATGGCTCTTGCCGCTCACTTCCACTACCATCTTTTGCGTTGTTGAAGCTATGTTTTCAGTTGGACGCCCGTTTCTGAAATTTTGGAGTACATTATTTAAGCTTTGCTTCACAATTTAATGCTTTTTCTCACAGAACTGATTTTTTAATGTATATTTCTATTTTTTGTGTGTGAATGAAGGAATAAATAATGGTTTTCCTAAGGCGGCCCATTGTAGCTATATACGAGTATTTATTTAACAATTTATTGTACACACAAAAGGAAAAACATATAAAACAATAAAAGTAAGGAAAAAAATAACATGTTCAAATGGCAATGCTCTTTAAGAGATTTCTTCCAGCATTCCATCGACAGAGAAAACTATTGTATTGTATTTATTTATTGTACTGAATTGTTTCATTTTAGATTTTACGTTTATGTAAAAGCGTTAATAAACTGCATTATTTCTTTGTAATTCTATTTTAAATTTACAGTAATCAGTATTCTCCAAGTTAAAAATTAATTTAAAATGCAAAACCTACAACACGTAATAATGGACTGAACATAATTTTCTTCATTTGTTTACCTTTTAGCAGCCTTCTCCATGATTTTAACCGCCTCGTCAGTTCTGCCTGCAGTGAGAAGCCACCTCGGCGATTCAGGCAGTAAAAAGTAATAACTGAGAAATAACACTGAAGGCACGGACACAGCCAGCTGTAACATATTCCAGTCGCGGAGGTAGTAGGCAAATACAGGCAAAGTTAAATGGCCAAGATTGAATGGAATCTGGTAGATGATTCCAACACTATCTCTGTATTTGGTGCCGATAAGTTCCATAGTTAGGACAAAGCTGGTGACCATCGTCCCGCCAGTGGCGACAGCGAGGAGGAACCGCAGGGTTGTGAACATGTACCAGTTGACGGAGTAAGCGGTTGTCACGCCAGATATAAGCTGAAGGAAAACTGCAGCAAGGAATGGCATGCGTCTGCCGTATCTGAAAAAGGTAAAAAGCCAAAATGAATTTACGCGATATAGGATACCTATTTGATTATCGCTTATTGAAAGTCACGTAAGATGAGAGTACTAAATTTGTAATTTCAACATGTTGAAGTACCTAAGTACAAAATAATCAGGAAAATTGTTCGCTCCGCTCTGAGAGCGGAGAGCCATCAGTGCACTAGATTTGCCGCCATTAAGCGATTGACTTCATTCATTCGATTAAATGTCACAATTACTTATTGTAAAATTGTATCAAAGAAGTGTGATTGTGTCGAATCAAATATTGAATTCCGTCGCAAATACCAACGAAGTAGGACTAATATTCCAGGAAGCTCAATCCCTATTGTACTGAAAAAGTGCACAATAAAAATTGTAAACATTTATCATACCTATTAAATGTTATTTCCTTTCATATTTTTGTTCGTAAAGAGAGTTATATTTACGCAATTGCATATATTTAGTTATTAATAAACTCTTGCTGTCCATTGTGATACTCGGCTACGCTTCGTATCTCAAACTGGAACTCGTGGCTTAAAACCCTTGATTATGAGACAGTTACTGAATAACTATTCCTATACACATATCAAAACATTATTTCCTTGGAGTATCGAGATCAGATCATATCACCCGTGTATAGAGTGCACTTTGACTCTAGGTTATCAAGGGTGTCACTAACGTATGTATTAATCGTCATAGTTTTGATTTAATAAAGTTTCATTATTGCATACAGTCACGTCATATGCAATATTATAGCATCGAATGATATTTTACATTTGCACTAAAACACTGAAATGTGTGTTTCATCGAGGAATTCTCTGGAACTACAGAACCGATATTAAACATTATTTTACTGTTGGAAGCCGGAAAGTTGATTTATTAGAGGTGGCTAACAGGTAGCTATATTTTGACAAAGTAGTGGGTTTCTTTTAGAACAATAAATAAATACATATTTTATACCTATTTAATGAACTAGAATTTTTTCCTGTAGGTACCTACTATGGAAATTAGACAAGGACAACACAATTCATAGCTACGACACCCAGACCAGGACTAACTCGTACAACGTTGTCTGTCCCCAGTGGGAATTGAACCCACGACCTCGGGCGCTTGAGTCCAACGAGATTCAACTAGGCCAACGAAGCAGTCAGCTAGCAACATAAACCCAAGGTCCTATAAATAGCAACTCCTATGTCCTTGATGCTATTATATCACAAGTAACATTTGCTAAAGTAATTACATCCGGAACCTCAATGCAGCAGCAAGACGAATCTTGCCATAACGTTCAGGATGTGCCAATTTATTCGGGATGGACTCTAACAAAATAAAGTATATAGGTATGACACCCACATCAAAAACGTCGAGTACTTTTTCCTGTGACTCTGCTGAGACAACCCCACTAATATTATAAATGCGAAAGTTTTGATGTTTGGATATTTGGATGTTTGTTACTCAATCACGCTTCAACCACTGGACAGATCGGGATGAAACTTGGCATACATATAGGTTAGGTCCTGGAATAGGACATAGGATAGTTAATAGGATCCCTAAGTGGGATAAGTCCGCCTTTGTACACAGTTTAATTCCTATTTTATTATTGTTGTTGTTGTTATTTTTGGTACAGTAAAGCGTTTACATACATATATACATAGTTTTTCCCGATAAAACATCTCATTCCTACGGGAAACCAAGTTAATCGTTAAAAGCAGTGAAGATGTGTAAATATCGAAACCTGCGCGGACGAAGTCGCGGGCAAAAGGCTTGGCTATAAGGATTTACGCTAGAAATACATTAATTTAAGGGGACTAAATAACCGATACTAGAAAGAACTATGAAGAATAAAATATTGACCAAAGCAGAGAGGGGTTACCAAAGAGAGATTGATATATAAAATGAGGATCACAAATAAACACGATGAGATTAAATATAGAAAAAAATAGTACAAGAAAACAGAAAAATAGTTGCTATGTATACGCTTAAAAAATAAGAGAAGAGAAAGAAAAGTTGATAAGAGAAGGCCTCGGAATGGCAAGGTCGCAGGTTAAAACCCTGCACGGAAATGAATTTTTTCATTTATCAATTGCCGGATTTTCCTGAGCATGGGGTTATATGCATTATAATTCAGTTACGATACGTCTAAGTAATACTGAAACTGACCTGTCCGAGAGATGACCGAAGACCATATTGCCAACGAGTATGCCCAGCATGAAGATCGTCTGAGTGAGGTTCTTCAGCCATGCCCTGTCACATACGAGGTCCCACTGCGATATGATAGTCTCTTTAAATATACTGTGGTCGTAGCTGTAGTCGGTGCAGTTGGCGTAGCATTGGTTGTCGAAACCTTCGCTGCTTTGCGAGCTGCAGGTGAAATTGGTGGGTGGCGCGAGGAATATGATGCTCATCTGATGCCAGGCTACGGGGAACTTCACCAGGAATACCACGAAGCATATCCATATCTGCCACTTGCCGATGGCTCCGATAGCCTTCGTTAGAGGATCCTCGTCAAGTTTCTGTTTCTCCACGTCTTTTGTTTCATTCTCCAACACTGAAAATAAAAAAAATTAAAACGTTATTTTTAACGTAAACGAGAGGAATTACCTTTTATGCGTTACTGTGAAATATTATTATAACTGGTGTTATAAATCCGTAAGTGTGAATGTTTGTTTGCATCGACACTTTTTACACAGAATATTTTTTTACTTCGACACCTGAATGAAAGTTAGGTTCGTAAAAAAATATTTGTATTAAGTACCTATTATATGTGACGAATTGATGAATTAACATAGCACTTCGATTTAATCCTTAAAAATATATTACTATACTATTGATATTTCCTTAATCTTATATTTGATTTACAATTTGACACATCAATTGGCTTGACACTTTGACATTCTATTACTGTAAATATACAAAATTTAAATCCGATATAATATATTTCAATAATTTAGTATTAGTATCTTAAATAAAACTTACTCATTTTTTGATCATTATTCAAATTAATTTCGGTTGCCATTTCCTATGATCATATATTATAACATAATATAACCAAAATGTCTATTATAATATGTCAGAGACTATTTTATATTACAATACTCTATCGCCTGGTCTGATAGCAGACACCTCCGTATAGTTAAAGATGCACGCGTGTTCTGATGGTCATTCCCTCCTATATTTGTAGGTACTATCGGGCTGGGTCCCTCTGACGCTGGGTACTAGATACATTGGATAATGTTGCTCTAAAAAATTGGATAATGATTGGCGAAACGGTGTCACGCGTTTCAGAATTGAATTAGGGTGATAGATACGTACTATTTCCGTCACCTATCATATAATCTAGATATGTGTACCTAGCTATTAAATTTAATGATGCCAAATAGATATACTCGTATTTCTCAAAGAAGCCGTTTCGTGTAAGTATTAATTTTTTTTTACAATTTTCACTGGATATCAAAAAACTTTGGTCTGAAAAACTATACAAATGCCACATAATGCAAGGGGGCACCAATAGCATCCTCAACATGATCACAAACAGGCTCGACTCGTACGTGAATCACTGCTGCGCCATCGCCATATCGAATGGATTGGCGCGGATGTGATCCACGTATAGTAAGTATTTAGGGATTCTAACAAAGTGAGTCTTAATTGCTTGAATAAATAATATTTCTATTTTATTCGATGATAGTTTAAGTTTGCAACAACAAATTATGTGTAAAGTACGCCAACTTGTACAAAACTTGGCTAAAGACTTTGATTCGTTAACATCTACAGTCGACCACGCCGCAGGTTATACAAAAATAATTCACAAATTAAAAATTAACATTAATAATTAATAAAATTTGTTCCAAACTGTGCCGAGTAAGACGGTTAAACGGAAACAATTATTTTTATATTTATTATGAAGTCCAACACACATGACCCGTCACCCGGAGATAGACAAGGCGTGGAGTCTGCCCGGCGTCGTCGGCGGCGCGGCATTATCAGTGAGAGTAAGCCAAGCCTCCGCACGACGACGATAAACGTGAACTCGGTGACCATTTGACTCATCATTGGCCCAAATCTACTTAGCGTCGGTGCTTCGGTTGAGAAGACGCGGACTACCTTGTCGAGTGGGCCGAGATCAAGGCGATCATCAATTGCTAAAAGATTTTTTGAAATTTATGTATTACTACTGCATTGAAATGTTTAAGGAAAACAGCGTGACGAAATTCGAACATCTGATATGATCAGTATGTGTAATCGGTGGCGTATGTTGCACCAAGTTCAAAGGAGTTGCCCCCAGCTTCTGCCTACACGTGGCCTCCGAGCTGTGATAACAGTGCAACAAACTTGGCAGTCATAGGTAGTCGTACCTACTGTCCTTCTGGACTAGTATTGCCAAATTGGCGGGATGTCCCGTTTTTAAGCCCTCTCAGGAAGCACCGTGAGCGGGACGCCCAATATTCCGTTTTTTCATATATAATCACTAATTTGGCGCGGTATATGTTATTTGCAAAATGAAGTTTCAATGTAAGAAATTTGAAGTACTTTAAATCCTTAATTGCAACTCAGTTTTATATTGTTGTTCAATATAATAAGATAAATAATTGTTTATGTATGTAGATATATGTATGAGTATAAAGTAACAGTAGGAAATCTTAAGGTTTGTTTGATCGTATTAAAGTCTATAAATTTGAATTAAGTAAAGGATTGTAACGATTGATATGCTTTTTTTTCGTCACGTTTTTTTCGTCCCAGATCCCGTTTTTTTTACATTTAAGTCCTGACATTTTGGAAAAACGGATCAGGCACACTCTGTTCTGCCCCACTTCTGGGCTTTTAGATAAATTTGTTTATTTATTTGAACCGATTTTGATAAAACTTGGTACAGTATAGTAATAGTACGCAGTATTATAACTTTTAAATATTTTATGGCAATAGAGTACTTCAGAATTATACGATAATTTGACCAAGAGAAAATAAGAGTTACCTTATTTTCATCTATCTGGTAAAAAATCCAATAAAAAACAAATAATAATATTTATACATAGGTGGTATACCTCATGGTATAGGTATACCACCTATGTATAAGTATTATTATGTGTACATAGGTCCGTATATAATTTTAAATGATCTATAATCTCATATGTAGTAGGATTCCCTGTACTATGAACTTTATAGCCAAAGAACATAGCTTAAGTTACAAATGAAATATCAATAACAGGATTAGCATAGACAAATTGAGCAAAGTTGTCGGTTACCAATATCTAGTATTCCACCCGAACCACCTGCCCCTTGAGTCTATAGTCAAAACACCAAGGGCTGCGGTCAGGTAATAGGTAAAACAAATTGTTCGCTTTTTAAATGTCGGTTAAATTAATGGTGAAAACAGGCTCTTACTTATATGTATTCGATTACTCTTTGCGTTTGTTGTGACGACGGAAAAGTACACTGGAGATGAGAGGTCACTCACCCTCGCCCGACTGTCATTAAGTGCAATTTCGCCAGAAATTACTTTTCTTTCAACGAGATTCCTCGTACTTTTTTGTGAATAATATTGGGTAATAATAATAAATGGTAGTGGAATGATGGTACCTACATATTTTAAACATTTTTGAAAACTTTTAAATGTATTCATGCTTTTTGTCCTGGTTGGCAGATTTTAGAGATGGCAACCCTAAAGGAAACATTCATATATTTTTTAAGGTAAGTAACACTGCATTCAAAAATCTTGTACTTCTGGCTTGGTCACTGGACTGGAGCGCCCGAGGTCGTGTATTAAATTTTTTTGCAAGGGTGTCCGGGTAAAAAATAATAATTCATCCAAATGGGGTTTTTAAGTTCTTGTCCGGCGTCGGCAATTTTGGTGATGGCAACCCTAATTATATCCAACGAAAATATGGCACGAAAGATTAATATGAGAACTCCGTTTCACGGGTGTTATTAAAATCCCGGTATTTTCGTCGCAAGTACTTAAATGACACCACCTAATTCCGATCCTTAATTTGACTGTAAACTTATTGTAATATGAAGTACAGACCTTGTCCATACGGTTCAAGTATAAAATAGATTGGCATCCTTGCGTTAAAGATAACGTGTTTTATGACGAAACTTAGTCGGAAAGTTGCGTTTAAGTGATACCGGAGGGAGAAGTCACATCAGTTTGCATTTCAATTGGAATTTTGGTCAAACATTTACGATAATTCGGAAGTACACCGAAATAACTACCTACTCGTTTAATTTCCTGTTTATTTACGAGTGTTTCTTAAAAAGATAACAATAATGAAACCAGTCGGCATTCGTTGCCGAAGCTATCATCGAGAATCGTGTTCTGAGCTGTGTCAATTGTGGCAGATTGACGGTGTGTTCTGATATTTTAACAAGACTTTTGCAGAGTCGAAAAAAACTATCTATGCTACCCGCGTGCCAGATTCCCTGCATTAATTTGTTTTGGGCATAGGTACATTAATCAACAGACAGATCAACGCCGTGTTGTCCCCGGCTTAGAATAGGGCCTTAGCTTTTCCTTTGAGCACAGGCAGGGGATTTTTGGAATTATTGGAATAAGCCCATTCCCAATCTTCCCTTGGGTGTCGTCAAGGCGACTAAAGGATTGCACCAAGGACGAGTAGCAGCGTTCTCCTGTGTATATTAAGATAATTCGTGCGATCACTAATCCGCCTCCAAGCATGGTGGTTATAGCAAATCTCCCAATGGACAGCCCAAGAAAAATGACATTCTATTGAGGACGCTTATGTTCAGCAGTAGACGTATTTCGGCTGATGATTAGTGATGATTGATAGATACATCGACATCATTGCATAGATATCATATTAATAGTGTAAAGGTAACGCTAAAGCGATATTTGGTAAGAAATCGACACCTATCTGGCAAAATGAATTTTAATAAAAAATTGTCCGCGAAATCCTTAGATGGTAGGTATAATCTAAATGAAATATTGTTTTTCTTCACAAAAAGAAGCCCTTTATTTCTGCAAAGTTCTGAAATGACTTTTTTACCATTCCCATATATTCCAATCCTGTAACTAGATATCTAGTCATCTTATTATATGGAATCTTTATTATTGACGTGCATAAAAACAACTTTAGTGCTCATGACAAAAACAGTCAATTATACTTAGAAAAAATCTAAATATGTACCTATGTAGTTGATAAGTCTTTATGACCCGTACCATCCTCTGCTAACGCGTTCATAGTTCAGTGCTCCACTGGGGCGAGACGCCGTAGAGGGGGAGTAAGTGCAACGACAGCGTCTCTGTCAATTTAACTTCTTACTCTTCGGGCTGTTTATTTTTATTACGGAGGGGGTAAAGGGGGGGGGGGTGTAGTAGAGAATGAGATCTCACACCACATGGAAAACTAGGGCCACCTAATGGGACACCACGAAGTTGCTCCACGAGTCCGACGATATACTTATAGGACATTTAGAAAAAGCCATGATAAGAGATATCATTTAATTCCTATTGCATTCAATATAATATATACCTAATTTAAATTGTATAGTTTATGATTATTGATGTATTTCAACATGGAGTATAAGAGCTGTGAAAATCGGAACTACGGTCAGGTCTCCTCTCTCTGTTCTCGATGTTGTATAGAACATACCTACCTACACATAATTTTGTAACCCTAAATTGTCCGTGGTGATCAATATTATCGGGACTTCTGTTCTTGTGAAATATGATACCAAATAAGTACCCAAGTTATATTTGTTATATCAATATGTATAATATAATTAAAAACTTACTTTTGATGTGATCCTTAGATATTGTAATATCACGTAAAACGGCTAGAATTAATTATCGTCGTGTGCCGCAGCGATCCGCGCTGCGCTCGAACACAACCCACATTGATGGCCAGCCTTCATGCAACTGTATAATATAGTCCACCATACAGCCTGTTTGATAGGTACTACGCTCGTCTGTTGTGACGAAAGAGTGACGTAGCCCGAGGAAACCCTGCTCTAAACTGCACAGAGACGGACACATAATATGGTATAATTGATATGGGGTCACATTATTTATTTTCCTTTAATGATTTATAGGCAAGTCATTACAATTCAAATTAGTGTAGCCTAATTTTAATCAAGTAGATTTCAATTTTGGAATCCTTTGGGATGCAAGTCACACTCTCACTCGACTGGTTTTATTTAAAGTTGTTATTCAGTGAATTCACATTTCAAAACTAAATGAGCTATCAACAACTATTAGTTTTAGTTTTAGTAGCTTGTTGACCTTGAAGTTAAAGCTTAAAAGCTGCGCATACGCTATGCATAGCAGATAAGTTTATGCAAAAAAAACAGAGAATTGTCGGTTGAATAATAGAACCTGTGTGATATATTCAGAGGGACTATATTGCTGCCATGTTTCGAGGTTTATGTGTATAAGATTTCTCTTTCATTAATAATAATGGCGACTGCTTCGGGATTTCCATAGGATTTAGTATCGAAGCTTTACTAAGTACTTTAGTCAGATTTGTGACCCCTAACAATCGCACCCCATAGGTACGCTCATGCTGGTGCTAAACGAGCCGTGAAGTCCGTTAAAGTATTTTAAACTTAATAACGACATAATTATAACTTTATTTACAATGTTTTAAGACTTCTGTGTTTTTACAATAGGTATATTATGATTTGGGGAAAAACAATTTTAGGTAATGTTGTTACGTCTGTAGTTAAAAATTCATTCCGTAATTCTAAGTAAACACCGTATTATATACAAACTCATACTAATTTGATATGTTTCTTGTTGATCCCACCGCTCTTGTCTCACTAGTAGTGGGAATAATAAGAATCTTTCTGTTGGTTAACCTGGCTACTGGCTAACCTGGCTAAACAAAACATGTTACAGGCAATTCACTTGTTTGGTCTACCGCAATTGATTTGTACTTATTGTTTACAGCACCTGATTTAAATAATTTAATTTTTTTTAAACTGTTGCGAAGAATAATAAGAAACCAATAGTACATGTTCAAATTCAAATATTCTTTATTGTACACCAATACAGATACACTTTTCTTTTATAAAAAAAAACATATGTTGTAATTGTATTATTTCGCTAACTACTTGAATTTCGACATTCAAGTAGGTATTTAGCCTTTTATGTAGATAATAAATTGGGCTTTCAATTGACGTTAACAACATCCCTTTTTGGAGAAAAAAAAAACACTTTTGCCAGGTACTTTTTTATGAGATTTTTTTTTATTTATACTTACATCCTTTTTAGCATAACACCACCTTGTAGCTGTGTCAGTTTGATTTTTTTCGGATAGGTATCTTCAGTAGTTAAGGAATAATCAGCTGGTGACATTTTTGTTGTTTGTATGTATGTATGTTTATATGGTCCATGTGTTTAAATAAATAAAATGTAGTACGAGTATATATACTTTATTCAAATCTGTAGGACAGTGCGAACCAACAGAAGACACTATTACTTAGTTTGATCACTTAGTGAATTTTCCTTATCATGGGGTTTCTTAAACACCTAAAAACTACGTAATGCAATTTATTTGGATACTTTATAGTGTGGGATATAAACCTGTTTTTATTATTTGCAATAGAAACTGTGAGAACGAACTTTATTATGTGATTTTCCTCAACGAAATATGCGGCACTTTAACAACTTAGTTTTCGTAAACTATAGGTAGAATCGGAGACAAAGCAAAGTTGTAAAGTTCAGATCCTTTATACAAATATGTCTCAGAAACATAAATCATTACGCTATGCCTTACTAATCTATTAAATAAAATCGTAAACTTCGCGTGTCTGTAAATTGAAGATATTTGAAAAAAAAAATTGGGTGGTCTAACGATAAGCAACAGAACACATTTCGATCATTTTTGAAATTTTTGTCTGTTTGTTTGTGAGTTTGTGCACGCATCACTTAAAAACTACTGATCGGACTTTGATGGACTTTTCACAGAAATATGGGGCTTAATTTGGTGTAACATATAGGCTTTATATTATTGCAATCGGTGCAGTCAATCAAAGGTTATGCAAATTTATAGTTTCCGAAAACTCGCATACACTGCGAAGAATGTAGGGTGTAAATGTTCGACTGAATTCGTGAGCGGTAGCGGGAGCGGGTATGGTACCAGTGTAATTTGAGTGTTTGAAAATTCTCATAACTTTTGACTGAGTTACCCGATTACGATGAATTTGTGGCATACGTATGCAACAAAGTAATGTTGGTCGGAATTTGGATTGCGATGGATTAGTTACGAGGACTACATTTGGAGAGACGAGGGAAAGAGGTTTGAGGGGAGGGTTAAGGGGAGAGCTGACGGGAGGGTTGAGAGGACCTGGACCTGGACCTGGATCTGGATTTAAAGTCTGATTGGAAGTGGGATAGGGAGCGGAAGTGGGAATGGGAGCGGATCCTGTAGTCCACGCGAGCGGAGCCGCGGGCACAGCTAGTTTAAAATAAAAACGTAGAGATTTCAATAATAAAAAAAGGAAAACTAAAATCCGACTACGACCTTAAAACCCATGTGAAACTGCAGAAATTCATATTAATCGAAAAACTAAATTTATCTCTTTTTTAACAATTAGGTACTATAATTTATAGGTACATATAAATTATAGTTCCTAATTAATTAATTAAATTAAATATCTATATTCGTATTCACATGTCAATCAGATTATGTGACATCACGTCCTTGGACATACTCTATCTAATTTGTGATCACGTCATAGCCTCATAGCCATAGACATAGTATAAATACACATTCTAAAATTATGCTCATAGCCTATAACTTGCTGAAAATTAAGACCTATTAAATACTCGTACGCTCCCCAAAGACACCTCATTCGTCCTAATATGAACAGGAGTTTAGAAGATACGAGTGAACAGATGAACATACATAAGTACATATCCTGCTAAATAACTATAATCATAGTAGTGTCGGTAAAAAGTCGGGTAAAAAGCCAAAATATCGTCACTATTTTGCAAAAATCTCGTATCTGAAAATTCTTAATTTTACAGAAGTCAAAAAATTATGTTAAAAATATTGTAGGTATACTAAATCTAGTGATAATAATGATTTTTATAAAATAATAATTCGTTTTGACCTCTTTTTTTAAATTTGTTAACCTCTTGTTTTTAATTTATATTTTATGAGATACCAGGTTTTTACTTTCTTGACATAGTCAAAAACGTCTCAAGATTTGTTTATTTTTAACTTCCTTATTATTGTAAATATTTACCATGATATTAGCCTGTATGGCTGTGTTCCTTCGTCTGCAGCAGCTGTCTGTTATCACTCAGCACTGTCAGTCACGTTTGTCACTGTCAGTTGGCTAAATTGAAATAGCACGCAAAGAGGATATAATTATAGCACGTGTTTGTTGGTTATTTTGTGTTGTATCTATTGTATTTAATTAAAATGGCTGTAATTCAGAGAATAAAGTAAAAACAACTTTGTAACTTTGTACAAAATATACTTTACAACCTACTACATAGATATATCTCTAGCTGGTGAATTTGTTTGCAGAAAACCAACAACGCGTAAAGGCAAAAAGGTGCTGCTTTCGAAGGAACCTAAGCCAATTGAAGGACCCAAACAGTGCGTATTTCTTCAGGCTCGTAATCCTTCTGAACGAACGCGGAAACTGCTGAAAGATATCTACTGCCTTAAGAAGCCTGATGCTGCGTATCTGAGTCGCAAAAATGATTTCGTTCCTTTCGAAGATGCGTCCCTTATTGAAAAGTAAGTAATTAAATCGTCAGTCTAGTGTAGTTTATAATAATAAATAAGCAGTAGTTAACTTGGCTTTAATTTGTATGAGCGCCGGTACAAACAGAGCTGCGTGCTGCTTATTTGCTGGCATTTTATTTAGTCTGTAACTTATTAATCGGATTCCAGTAACACTGAGAGTGTAATGATTTAATCAAACTTAGAAACATCCCGACATATTACCGAATCGTCGGATAACCATGTAAACCTACCAAGTAAACTTTGACTGCTATGCAATTATATACCCTAACTTTTATAAAACAGCAGTCGTAACACAATAGCAGCTAAAATGCAGTTGACAGGTTAACATAAGTATTTAGCTGACAAAATACTATTCAATTGGTGCTTACAGCTGGCTAACTACAGGCTATAAGTTCGAAGGGTAAAGAAGACCTTAGGTGTTTAGATACAAATATATGCTTTATTAGGTAATTAATTAATCTACTAATTTGGTGATGCAGGAATTGTTCCTTTCCAGCGATGATATGTTTATTGATGTAGCAGATTATGCCAAATATGGTATATTTGGATTTATCTTTTGCTAAGTTTCTGTATTCTGTATACAATATTTTACAATTCCAACATCAATTCCTCTGATTTTCTATCATCATTTGTGCATCTGTTTTCAGGATATGCTATAAAAAAGAAGCAGCTCTATTTGGGGTTAGTTCACATAGCAAGAAACGTCCTCACAACATTATACTGGGCAGAACATACAACTATGGTATACTGGACATGATAGAACTTGGTGCTGATGACTACAAAGCAATGATAGATTTCCAGAATATGAAAGTATTGGCTGGTGTCAAACCATGCTTGATCTTTAATGGACCATCTTGGGATTTAAATCAGGATTTAAAACGCTTGAAATCCTTGTTCACTGATTTCTTTTATAGAGAAAAGGTGTGTATACAAAAAAAATTACATATTGTATTATTTTGTATATTAGAGTATATATAGATATGAACAAATAAATTATAAAGCCTTTATATTAAGGCTGCTCTATTTTTTAAAAAGACAACCAGTATATTTACAAAAAAAAAAATAGTACACAATCTATCTAAATGGTCTTATAGCTAAAAAGTGCTTATTCCATCATACAACTTTAGTTTCTTAAATGTTGATAAGTAATTATAATTATTTCAGGTTGAAACAATCAGACTACAAGGTTTAGAACATGTGATTAGCTTCACGGCAACTGATGATGGGGTCATCTATTTTAGATCCTATAGAATAACGCTCAAAAAGAGTGGCCAGCGTACACCGAGAATCGAGTTGGAGGAAATTGGTTATTATTTTGTTTTGTCTAATACTATCAAAATTTATTTTGTACATGATATTTAACTGTTGTTTCTGAATTATGGGCACAGCTGCATGATTAACATCAGTTGGTATCTGGGAGAAACCATTCCATTGAGTACAGACGTTTGAAGTTTTAAATTCATGTTTTAAATTAGATGGAGCATTATCCAATAAGTTATTTATTTAAAGTTACCATCTTCTAATAAATAAAATGGTAAACTTGGTGTATCTGTACATTGGAGATATTTACAAAAAAAAATATTTGGGGCCCTAAGGCTTTATTTCATCACAATCGGCTAACTCAATCAAAAGTTATGCGAATTTATAGTTTTCAAAAACTCACATACATTACATTGGTATGCAACAAATTAATCCTCGGCGGAATTTGGATTGCGATGGATGAGTTAGGAGGACTACATTTGGCACGACGAGGGTAAGAAAGAAAGAGCTTTGAGGGCAGGGTTGAGAGCAGATTGACAGCAGGCTTAAGGGAAGTAAATGCAGGAGCGGGAGTTGGATTGGGAGAAGGAAGGCGCGGCGGAAGGAGTTGGAAAGGGAATGAACACTAAGTAATTTTCAACTTTATTTAATTCTGTAGTCTATGCGAGCGGAGCCTTAGGCACAACTAGTAACTAATTAAAGGTATATAATGGGCCTGGTTCTGAAGCTAAGTTAAAAATTTGACACTAATATTGTCTTGTCACACAGTATTATGAAGCCAAAGTCGAAACTAAGTGCTGTCCAATTTTAAAAGCGTGCCTTCAGAATCAAATCTGTTATTTTTTTGAGGAAAAACATGTTTTGTACATACATACCATCAAAAAACATAACAAAAATGGGCTTATTATGTTTCTCCCAGACGCCACCGAAATTTTTTACTATGGTTTTAATCCTTATAAATGCGAAAGTGTAGATGTATTTTGGAACCGAATTTGGTGAAACCTGGTACAATCAGCCAATTTAATTTTTGACCCATAAAATTATACTATCCCTATTGCACTTTCGCACAACTAACAAGTGTCGTTTTTGTTTTACCAACATGTCAAGATTTTCGAAAATTTACAAATTAATTAATTACCAATTTCAACAAATTGTCACTGTAAATTTTATGAAGAAAAAAAGACGCCATAATAAAATTGTAATGCGATGCATACAATTCACATCGTACAAAATACTTAAGTGGGTCAGAAATTTAAATTGTCGATCGTACATACAGTACAGTAATTATTGTTTAATTATTAATTGTATGTTTTATTTTTATAAATAATGCATATTGAAATATTCACTTACCTCTTGGTCTAGTGACAAAGAAACAACTAGGATAGAACAATTCAAATAAACGTCTACACAAAATTCTTTAACTTTGTAAATTTCAATAGTTCCCATAAGGGATAGCAACTCTGCTCCATAAGAACCATCTATAGAAAATTCATAACTGACAATAGAGGGTTGTGTCTAGAATATGAATCCGACTTCTACTCTGCTAGGACTATTTCACAAACTAAAAGGTTACTATCAGATTGCTTCAACTGGTTAATAGATTAATTGATCTAAGTGTTCAATTATTATCAATTAAAACTATCAATACAATTTGATTTTTATGCTCTATGATTAACACTTCAGATCATAACGTCTTATAGCAAAATTACAAATTATGCAAGTATTCAGAGTAGCAAATGAGACTTCTAAATAGCGAACCGTCAAGACGCCAATCGTACAACAAGCAAGTTGACCACGTAGCAAATATGTTTCGTTGTACACATTTTTCCGTCAAAACAATAATGTTTTTAGCATTTATATAAATAAATCGTCGTAAAAACAATCCATGTTAAAACCAAACTCATTTAGTCAGGTTCGAGGCATATCAAGTATATTTTTTTGCGTCAATAGTATAAAAGAATTGTGAGATTAGGCCAGTTGAAGCAATCTTACATCTGCCTCCCAGTTGATTATGGAAAAATATTTTGAAGCTTTTAACAATTAGTCAATATTCTCAGGTCCTTCAATAGATTTCAAGCTGAGAAGAACAAAGTTGGCATCAGATGACTTATACAAACAAGCCTGCAAGGTTCCCAAAGAACTGAAGCCAATTACCAAGAAGAACATTTCCAGAGACGCTTTTGGCACAAAAATGGGTCGTGTCCACATGGGCCGGCAGGATATCAACCGACTGCAGACTCGCAAGATGAAGGGCTTGAAGAAAACTCTTGAAGAAAAGAAACAGATGCTTTTAAAAAAGAAGAAGGCTAGGCAGGCTCTCAAGCAAGTGCAAGTTTAATAAAAGTTATATTAAATGAGGTATTTTTTTTTTTTTAGTAACAATACGAACAGGCAAGTTTTAATTAATACTAGCTGTTGCCCGCGACTTTGCCCGCGTGGACAACTTAACATCACAAAATATTATGTATTTCCCGTGGGAATGAGATGTTTTTGGGGATAAAACTATTCTATGTCCTATTCCAGGACCTAACCTATATGTGTGCCAAGTTTCATCACGATCCGTCCAGTGGTTGAAGCGTGTTTGAGTAACATACATCCAAACTTTCACATCTAATAAATAAAATCGTAAACTTCGCGTGTCTGTACATTGAAGATATTTGCAAAAAATGGTTTTTTTTTACTTTTTTTTATTTTTACTAAGGATAAGTAAAAATAGAACACAATTTGGTAATTTTTGAAATTTATGACTGTCTGTTTTACTACATTTTGGAGATAGGTGGTGGTCACGGAAGTGTAGGGAGAAAGTAGTGGAGGGTGAGTGATCTGAGTGGCAGTGGAAGTCGAAGTGGAAGTGGGAAAGAGAACAGGAGTGGGAGTGGGAACTAGAGCGGATTCTGTAGTCCATGCGAGCGGAGCCACGGGCACAGCTAGTTTATAATATTAGTAGGATCGTCCCGCCCGCGGTAAATCATTCTCCAGTGAACCTAGTATTTTCTTGTGGTAAAAATAAAACAACAAATGAGCATAGCAACAGTTATGTATGGTTTATGATTATTTATTCTCATAAAAAATACATTTCACTTACATGAGAAAGTAAACTAAAATTGTATTATGTTCTATTCTTCAGATAGATACTTTATGCAGATTGTTTCGGTAGAAATAATCGACGCTGCTATCAGTACTATCATGTCTGTGAAGCAGACTACCTGAATATCAACACCATTGTTTTAAGGGTTCCATCTAAGGAAAGCTACTAGATGGATTGAGCTGAAAGGAACATACTTATACCCATGTAAATGTTCCTAGCGATTATTGGAAAATTATGGGAAAAATATATTATCAGAGGTGTAAGGGAAAACTAAAATTTTTCATACACTTTCTGGATTTAAAAAAATTACACTTTTATATATCTAATAGATAAAATCGTGAACTTCGCGTGTCTGTACATTGAAGATATTTGCAAAAAAATAATTGTGGGGGCGAAGGATAAGTAATAGAACACATTTTGATCATTTTTTCTGTTAGTTTGTGCACGCATCACTTAAAAAACCACTAAACGGATTTTGATAAACTTTTCACAGAAACATAGGGCTTAACTCGGATTAACATTTAGTCTTTTTTCATCGCAATCGGCTAGCTCAATCAAAAGTTATGGGAACTTTTAATTTTCAAATACATTACTTAGTAGCATGGTATTTTGCATAAGCAAAATAACAAAGAAGTAAAATTATGTTAGATATAATTCAGATTACGATTGGTTTGGACTACATTTGGAGCAGGAGTGGAAGTGGGAATGGGCGTGGGCGTCAGGGTCTGAGTCGTAGTCGAAGTCGGATCGAGAGTGAGTAGTCCACGCGAGCGGACATATATTAGTAGGTATGAAATATAACAAAGAAGTATAATTAATGTTCGGTGCAATTCATATTACGATGAGCTGGGACTGCATTTGGAGCTGTAGTGGGCGTGGGATTGGGAGATTGAGAGTCTGAGTGGGAGTGGAAGTGAAAAAGGGAACGGGAGCGGATTCTATAGTCCACGCGAGCGGAGCCGCAGCACAGCTAGTCACTAATATTTCTGCAATAGTGTGTATGTTGGTTGATTTGTTTGTTGAGATATCCATTGCTCAACAAGTCAACATGGCTGAACCACTTAATAGAACTTTGTACAGATACCAGTAGATCTCTCTTTTTCTGGATTAGCACATAGAATACTTTTTATCCTAGAAACTGGAACGGTTTCGAAGTAACGGCACTTATGATGGATGAGTTATTTAAAGTTGACAAAATATTTAAAACTTTTTCACATTATAACTTTTGAACGACTAAAGTACAAAGTCTTATTATTCTCCATCGCCCCTTTACTGCCGAGGATCGCGACCGTATAAAATACGCTTCCACGCATAGCCGTCATTGGCCAGCCGTGCGGCCAATATGACGGCTTCATCGCAAATTCTTATTATCGAGTACATTTTCAGTAAATTTTGACGGCATTGTCAGATTTCAAATAATAAAAAACCGTGGGTCTGCCAAAATGATGCAAGTATAATAACGTATGGTAGTAAAATAATAACAAAACATATTTTTATGAACTTGATTATCCATGAAGCCGACACAACAATGTAGTCATGCGTCAATAAAATACTCGTACATGACTTTATTTAGTGTAAGAAATAATTGACCACCTAATTAGCTGGACAATTATTTCCAGAGGGCTTGGGCGTTGGGCTCAAGCGCCAGAGGATGTGCTAATACTGGTAATAAGACTGGTAGTACACGGGTAACGAAGGATCAATTCCTGGACCTGGAGCGGGAGCGGGATTGAGAGTGAGTGGGAGTGGAAGTGGGATAGGGAGCGGAAGTGGGAAGTGGAGCGGATCCTGTAGTCCACGCGAGCGGAGCCGCGGGCACAGCTAGTACCAAATAAATACGTAGTGAAAAACTGTCTGTATGGTCGGGCTAATCTGCCATGCTAAACTACTAAATTAATTTTGTTACGGTATTCACCATTGGTTAGGTGGTTCCCGAGGAAGGTTTTAATATTCAGTACTACTCCACGTGCAAAGCTGGGGCGGACAGATAGTATACAATATTTAGTTATTGGTCTTTCTTACACAATTGTTTATGCGGTTTTGTATATGTATGGCAATTAATCATTTTTGTTTGGTATTAGAAATAGTTGCGGTTGTTGTGATCAGTTTGTCATTCTACCACCAGTAATTAAATGAATGATTTCACGGTTAGAGAAAGGTATGTACATACTACACATATGCATATATTGGTTTACAAAACATTTTTTTTATTATCACAGTCAAGTCCAAATGTGGTCTTCCAGATTTCAAATTCCAATATTAATATAAGAAATGTTGTTATTCGGTATAGAATACCGAAGTAGCTACGTACTACTAGCTATATACATTTTATTACATTCTGTAGCTGATCTGTTTCACAGTAAAAGACCTATCAACATGTTCACTTGCGTGACGTAAAAACATCTGTAATATTTTTCGTATACATGTTCTAAATAATACTTCGACATTTACTTTCTTGCCGTGTGGTTCCCGGCTTAGAATAGGGCCATCCCCAATCTTCCTGTGGGTGTCGTCAAGGCGACTAAGGGATTGCACTAAGGACGGGCAGCAGCGTTCTCCTGTTTGTGTATGTTAAGATCATTACTGCGATCACCAATCCGCCTGCCAAGCGTGGTGATTATGGCAAATCCTCCAATGGGCAACTTATCAAAAGTGGTATTCTATTTGGGAGGCCTATGTCCAGCAGTGGACGTATTTAGGCTGATGATGATGATTTACTTACTACCAAGGTATTTTTCCAAGTAAACTAACTTCAATGTATTATTAGGTTTGTAGAATACTGTTCAGGCTCTATTTGTTATGTGACTAACACTGATCTAAGCAAATATTGAGTAGGTGCGACAGGAAAAATGTTTTTTACAGTCAGTACTAGGAACTTGGCTTGGGAATCCCATGGTGGGACTTTATTTTTACCTTACTCAAATAATTTAAATAAATTATGCAAAGGGAAGTTGAATAAACGTTTCGACGGTAGCTCCGCATATCATTTATGAATTGTGATGTCCTTGTGTAACTGATCATCTCGTTGGCCTACTTGCTTGGGCGTAAGACAGGACTCGAGTGCCAGAGGTGGATTCGATACCCCTTGAGACATACAACAATTTGTATAACAGGCCCAGGTGGCCTACTCCGCAACCATTTCGGATAATATTTATTACTAGGTATTACCAACACTTCAGTATCAGTACGTCTGAATGTCACTCTTGCTCAAAACTTGTTCAAGTTACGACAAATAACGTTGATTTTGATAATTTGTTTATGTAAAACGTGTCCTCGATCTACAAAGACTCGCACTTTGCTTTTGTATCTCCTAATAATTTCGCATGAAATCGTCTTAAATCACAGCGAAGTAATCCTATCCTACTGATATAATAATTGTGAAAGTTTGGATATTTGGATGTTTGTCATCACGCTTCAACCACTGGACGGATCGTGATGAAACTTGGCACACATAAAGGTTAGGTCCTGGAATAGGACATACGAGTAGGATAGTTTTTACGGGAAATATATAATAATATGTGATGTTAAGTTGTCCACGCGGACGAAGTCGCGGGCAACAGCTAGTAAGTTAATAAATCCTAATAGAAAATTCATTCTTGGTCCAGTGTGGGCGTTTTCAACCGAATAATAAGCCTAGGGTTGTGGTCTCTCAAACTTGATAGAGTTATAATAAGTGACACATGCTAGTGTTTTTAAACCTCTCATCATTGGCTTGTGGCTATATTAGAAATGGGTTCTAAATGCGCGGCACCATTCTGGTATAGGGTACAATGATATTTTTCTTTACAACGGTATGATAAGCCGTATTCAAGGTGCGATTGAATAAAAGTTCGAGCCCGAATTGACTCTCCAACTCTCCATCTTCCTGACCAATGTAAGGCTAGCTGGTTACTGTCGGGAGTTATTGCGTATTCTCTGGTAGAGTTCGTTTGACAAGCAGAGCCATTTACTGACCTCTGACCCGTGCAATCTGTTAGATCGACGCATGTTGGATCGCAGCGGATTGTCTACTCTGTTATAAATGCTATTGTATCGATGCACATGCAACAGCGGGCCGTCCGCCGATACGAGTGATCGCGGCCGGCGGACAGTCTTTACCTTTATTATTTTGACTGTGCTACCGCGTTCTCTCGAGCGATTTCACTGCTGTTGTAAATCGTTGAGCGGCGTGCACAGGAAAGTCCGCTGCATGTGCAGGTACAGAGCCCCGGTTGCTTTAATAAATAATTTTCTAGAACCTTAGATATGTTAAGCTGCAAATGATCTCCGAAATCTTGCCGTGTGGTTTCCGGTAGAGTAGAATAGGACCACTCCAACTCTTCCCGTGGATGTTGTACAAGGCGACTAAGGGAATACATTATAAAACAACAATCAGGCCTCCCCAACCCGTCTGGCCAGCGTGGGGAGTTTAGGCCAAATCCTCCGTCTGTCTCCGGCAGATTAGAGAGGGTTGTGCTCCTGCACCTGATGAACCTGATGATGAAATGATCTCCGAAAAAGAACCTGGCTAAGTAGCTGATACAAATGATCCTTCCTTCTCACGTTTCTCGTGCTTGTAGCAGTCGCCGTTTGAACAAACCACTCCACTATCACCTGAGTGACAGCCCTATACGAGTCTAAGGCAGTAGAGCGTAGTAGGTACCAGACACTATATAGCCCTGATCGGTCGATTAATTGTTACTTACAACTTAACAACATAACACAACAATTAAACTGGACCTGACTACCTGTGTTTAGACCTGTTCAAGTTATAAAACGTTATTCCGAGTGCCGTGAATGACAATAACGTATTATTCATGCGTTCATCAGTTGTAATATGTGATTGAGATATTTCTTTAGTTCATCAGTATACCTTATTTGCCTTCAACTCCATAGGTCGTCTGTTCGATTCCATACGGGGACAGATTACTGGTCTGGGTCTAATATTTGTGAACTGTGATGTCCTTGTCTATTTCCCATTGTACAGGAAATCCTAGTTTGGGGTTAGAGAAGTGTAGGTATGTGTTGTGGTGTTATTTGTTTATTTATTCCGCCTCGCTGCTTTTCCTGCATATTTGACGCCCGAGTAATAATATGTAGTGGTATAAATTATATGGTAATCACCAACCAAACCGACTAATTAAATACGGTTATTCTGAGTACATAATATACATATACATCTGTACACATCTATACACTTGTCTAATCCCAAACTAGTATTTTCTCCTGTGCTATGTGAATTAAACAATGATAGGACAATTCACAAATACGAATAACATCCAGACTGACCAACTTGTACAAAGTTTTCTATCTCCGATGGGAATCGAAGCCACGACCTCTGGCGCTCGAGACCAATGACAAAAACCTTGACCAAAAACTAAACGGAACAGACCATACAGACAGACCTACTCTGACAATTGTTTCTGAATTTTTCTTTATACTGGACTAGCTATTACTCGCTTCTTATATATATATAGATAGATCGATCTGTTAGTGTATCCTTTTATATATAGATTTCGTCCAAGCCCTAAATATTATAAACTAGCTGTGCCCGCGGCTGCACTCGCGTGGACTTACAATATTACAAAAAGTTGAAAATTATTAAGAGTTCATTTCCGTCCCTCTTCCCTTCCGCCGCCGCCGCTTCACCCTCCCGCTCCAACTCCAGCTCCGGCTCCGGCTCCAGGCCCATATCCAGCTCCAGATCCAGCTCCAAATCCAGCTCCCAATCCAGCTCCAGATCCAGCTCCCGCTCCCACTCCCGCATCTACCCCCTCAACCCTCCCCTCAAACCTCTTCCTCTTTTACCCTCATCGCTTCAAATGTAGTCCTTCTAATTAATCCATTGTAATCAAAATACCGCGTGGGAAGTGTAGGCCAAATCCTCCGTGTTTCCAGCAGATGAGAGAGGGTTGTGCTCCTGCAGCTCCCCGACCCCGACGCCCACGCCCACGCCCATGCCCACGCCCATTCCAGCTCGAAATGTAGTCCAAACCAATCGCAAACTGAATTATACCGAACATAATCATTTTACTGCTTTGTTACATTGCATTTACCTACTAAGTAATGTATTACAAAACTAAAATTCCCATAACTTTTGATTGAGTTAGCCGATTGTGATGAAATAAATACCAAATGTTAAGGTAAATTAAGCCCCATGTTTCTGTGAAAAGTCCATCAAAATCCGTTCAGTACTTTTTAAGTGATGCGTGTTTACCAATTAACTGGTTTTCACACATTATAATTGATTTTCCAATGTATAAATAGACTATATCAGATTTCAACTTACTCGCTCCAACGAATTACAAGGTAGTAATTAAAATAGTCCAGAGAACACTTTTCCCCAATTTCATATAGGTACATTTAATACACATTTAATCAGTAGACAATAACGTCTACCTATACATTTTGTGACAAGTTGGGGGAGGGAGGGAGAGAGGAGTAAGGGAGTCAAGTATTCACTTACACATAAGAAAACTAAAACTGTCCCCAGATAACTAAAAAATACTGGATCGATTGTGCTGAAATTTTGAAATGGATTTCTTTTATTTTCCGCGGTATTTCAGGCAAACTAAATATTTTTTACGGAACATGCACATTGCGTACGACGTATGCTTTGCCGACTTTTTTTTTCTTTTTGATATTTATAAATAAATGATAGATTTTATAAAAAAAAATCGGTAGGATTACGATTTATGTGGTCTGCGCGTCCTTAGTCGCGGGCACAGCCTAGTTATAATTATTATATGGTTAGCAGTCCACAGTGTACCACTTACGAGCAAGAAAAACCTCATTTCAAACGCAAAACAAACTTAACGGATGAAAAGGTTGTTTTCTCCTTCGTGTATGTTATGTTTGTTGAAACGTATTCGATGCCAATATCACAAAAAATAATTTTGCAAAATCCATGAACATAAAACTTCCGTTTGATTACATTTGTCGACTTTGGTACGCAGTGCGCGATCTCAGCGAGTTCAACTATGATTTACATTTTAAATCGTCTCTATTACACCGAATTAAGTTAATGAAGTCAAACCTTGATGAGTAAACAATACTGTCGTGCTTACGTTTCGCGTTTAACGCTACGGTATCTGTGGTGGGTGAAGCTTAGTCCGAGATGCTGCGGCTGTAGTTACGTTTACCCTTGACCGGTGCCGCATGCCGAGCGCTCAGTCGCCGCGCGGCTCTCTGATCACGTCCTCGTGTGCCACGCGTCCCCCAGCCACCACCACCTATAAAGGCGGAGCCCTGCTCCTAGCAGCACCCTAGAGCCATGCGACGTCGCCGGACCGACGCGTCTACCCACGCGCGACTATCTCCACTCGTTTACTGTAGTGCGATTTTTAACTCGTGTTTACATCTCCAGATGATTTGTTGATTGTGAAGTGGACTATAGTTATATTGAGAGAGACGAAGATGAAGTCGAAGAGTGATGATATCCCGCAGCCGGAGCTGCAGGAGCTCCTGCACAAGCCTAACAGCCTGCCGCTGATAGGGGACCGTAGGAAACGCGGTACAAGTACGTGTGAATTAGTTAACTTTTCAGTTTTCGTTAAGTCTCATTGTTTATGTTTTGTCATAAAGTATGTAAATAGAGTGACGTCTAACAGCATCCGTTCCGGTGAATGGACGTCGAAAATCATGCATGACAATTGCTCAAAAAATAATATTAAATTGTAAGATGACCTATTACTTAAGATTTGTATTTAATTGAGTATCATTTGAGGACGTTGACTGAGATTACCAGGTGATGAACTCCGTTACTAATTGTCAATAATGAGTAAATGATTACTCTAAACAAGACTAATACGTAAGATATAAAACTCTTATGAACGAATTTAAGTTTGAATTTATTATAAAACTTGTATCAAACTATTTTTATACAAAATATTTAAGAGGTTTCTAGATTTAAAGATATACCTCGGCTATTAGCTAAGTAAATATTTATATTCGTTTTTCGTGCGAAATTACGTGTGAATAGCCTTGCTGTTTAGATTTTTTCTCAAATATATCTACTGTGTAATCACAACATAGCAACTTGATAGGTAGGTAGTTGTACCAAAATACCTAAGTCCAGTTGCTAGACGTATGAAAATAACGGATAAATAAAAGAAATATACCTGGAATGCCGTAGCTTGAGGCAAAATCCCCACGGCGCAGGTTCAAGTTAGTATTAAAAACAATAGGTATATGAAACCTGTTCTTTATTATTTATTGAAAAGAGGTGATTCTAAAATTATACTTAATTAAAACGTGTTTATAATGATTTATCGGCAATGATTAGGTATACAATATATTATAATAAAAAAAACCACGAAGTGCTCAACTAAAACACAGTATAGATTTTGTACAAGTTAGGGCACGTATTTGACCAAAAAGCGATATTACTAACAAAGATAAATTCTATTCTAACTCTACTGCTCCGTACTGTGTAGTTAAATTATTGTGCAACAGTAGTATTAGCACGCGATATCGGGTCTGATTCCCGGACATATTTCTCATTTGCGCTATTGATTGAGATCTGCGATGATCTGTATTGTACTGTTCTTCATTTATTCCCCCAATCTTCCCGTGGGTGTCGTCAAGGCGACCAAGGCATGTACCAGGGACGGGCACCAGCGACGAGAACCAGCGTTCTCCTCTGTATATTAAGATCAGTACTGCGATCACCAATCCACCTGCCATGCGTGGTGATTATAGCAAATCCCCTGGAAAATGGACAGCCCACCAAAAGTGACATTCTGTTGGGGAGACTTATGTTCAGCAATGGACGTATTGCTGCTGAAGATAATTGTATCTATTAAAATAAAAAATAAAATAGCGACTCTACGAGTATGTCTGTATTTCCGTGTAATTTGTGTAAAAAAAATTGTGTGTAAAAGACAGATTGGGTCGGGTATTCTCTCTTGAGTCTGCCACATGAATTGACACATTAAATTAATTTTCAGTTATGGGAAGTTTGCATTAAGGGGAGGCCTCCTTGGAGGCTGCTATAAGATTGCTCCAAGTAGCCTAATAATATTAGAATTCTTTCACACTACCAACTTTTACCATATTTTTTAAAATAAATATACATTGAACCTTAATCTAGCAAATGTGAGAGTTTAGTTTTAATATGGTTTGTATTCCATCATCATCATATCAGCCCTTAGACGTCCACTTCTGGACATCAATGAACGCCACCACACCCGGTCCTCCGCCCTCCGCATCCACCCGCTTCCGGGCACCTTCAGGTCGTCGGTCCGTCTGGCGGCGGGGCGTCCCTCCCTCGGTTGTAGTTACGACAAATTAATGCTAAATCGAATTTTTCACTGTCAAAACCCCATGTGATTTAATGTAATTAAATTAATGACCCTGACCCTATTAAATCAAAGGAAATCAAATAAACTATTCAATTTGAGAATTCTAATATTATTATTTGGTAATATAGTATGTATTATCAATAGAAATTCTCAAATTAAATGGATTTTTAATACTCTATTGTTTTATAAAGTGTCATTGAAATCCGTTAAGTTTCGTTGAACAAATTTGCATTTTTCAAACATTTTTCCGTCCAGCCAGTAGGTAGTCCTTAACTTTGCTACATCAAGGGGAATCCCACAGGTACAGGAAAAAGGTTTGGCAGCTTTTGGCGTGTGCTCGTAACGTCTTGGCGTGTCTGCCACGTGCGAAAGATCTCACCGCCGATTCTACACTAGCACTAAATAAAATTTCGGATTTATTTAAAGTTTCATACAAGAAGATGTTTTTTTTTATTAAAATCATTTTTTTTATGTAGGTGCCAAAACGGTATGCCTTATTCTGGCATGCCACCATCGCGGATTGCAATTCTGAATAGATAGAACAAATGCCGTTAATAAGTCGAATTTAGTCGCAAATAACTAGATTTAATCGGCTCGCCATGGGTCCGCCGTTTAAAAGATATAGTTGGTTTCTAGACTAAGGCTTATTACGGCATGGCCACCTTATACCGGAACCATAGTACATAGCGAGCTACTGATTTAGTCGATTGGTCAGGTGAATTAGTCGAACTTAGGAGGGGGACGGGAAATAACACTTAATAATGTTCAACTTTATTTAATTCTGTAGTCCACGTGAGCGGAGCCGCGGACACAGCTAGTACTAAATAAGTGCGAATATTGTTTGTAGATATATAAGCCTTACCTACTGTATGTGCCATTCTATACGTACAATTAGCTTTGTACATACGACACCCATTAATAATCCAGTCTGATGTCCTGCAGACAAAAGCTGGTATTTGAATCCAAAACGAGTTTTAAAATGGGAACCAATTTAACTTTACATTCTCGTTAATGAATTAAGTTGGTATTCAATTCAGTCACGTGATTATAGGGCACCAATGAAATGTCAATATTTTGACCAATGCTCTTTAGGCACCTCACGGTACTAATTGAAATTAAAAAAAATGATCACGAATAACATACATCATATTAGATACTGATCTTAAATTTACATTGGACTCGGCTTGTCACGAACTCACGAAATATGTAACTCTTTGATCTAACTAAGATTATCGTATGATAATCTGTAACTATACATTCCTTAAATATAAGAGATATCAGTTTGAAGTATTTTGATATTTCTTATATTTACACCATAATCGCCTGGCGATACTTAACGATTACACCCTGTCATTGTTTTTTGTACTTCTTTCACGTCGAGTGTACAGCAACATAATAGATGTGCATGATTTTTTTGTCAGAATGGAATAATACTTTTTGGGACTCTCAGGCACTCTGTCATCTCTGTCAATCGGTAAAAAAATCGCTATGGGATGGAACCTTGTAATTATGGTTCCGATTTAATATGACAAGTTTCCATTCTGTTCTGATCGCGAGAGGATTATGTAGTTACAAACACACAATTTATTCTTCACCACCTGTACCCGCGGCTCCGCTCGCGTGAACTACAGAATTCGCCCCCGCTCCCGCTCCCGCTCCCGCTCCCGCTCTCGCTGCCGCTGCCGCTCAACAGACAGACAAAAATTCCAGAAATGATCGAAATGCGTTATATTATTTATCCTTAAACCCCCCAATTTTTGCAAATATCTTCAATGTACAGATATGCGAAGTTTACGTTTTTATTTATTAGATTATGCATGTTATAATAATTATACTCTTACATCTAGATGTATTTTGTTCTAAATTATTAATCTGCGCAGTACTTTGGATTTGTCAGGTACCTAATTATAATTTAATTGCTTAATATGGCAAAGTGATCCCAAATTCCATAGGCTGGTGATGTGATTTCACAGGTTCATGCTTTTTTAAGCACCAATCTCTCACAAAAGATAAATTGTACTCATTTTTAATCATACTTAATCTTTGTGTTGAGATAATAAATACATTTTGTATTGTAAAGAGCGTTACCACCACGTGATAAGTGAAAGACAGAAAGTACGTTCACATATTTTTTTATGTTAATCTTTACTAATAAATTAATAATAGATACAAAATTGACGCAGTTGATTAGAGCGAGATTATTTCATGCATTTAATTTTAAAACGATTTGTAACATCATAATATCAATTCATAGCGACTGAACTCTGCACTAAGAAATAAAAAGTCTAGTCTGAAATAAGTAACTCTGCACTAAAATTACAGATGTAGACCCCAAATGGAATGGAATGTTGTAGACTAATGTAAAAGTCAACTGCCGGACATAGACGTCCTCCAAGGTACGACACTGGACCCGACCTTGAGTTTTTAACCTAATAAATATAAACGTAAATTTAGCTTGTCTGTATATTGTATAATCCTACTAATATTATAAACGCGAAAGTTTGTAAGTATGGATGGATGTTTGTTACTCTTTCACGTAAAAACTACTGAATGGATTTTAATGAAACTTTACAATATTATACATCAGAATAACACATACGCTACAATTTATAAAGATATTGTGTGAATTGTCTAAAATATCAAGTAAGTAGGAAAAAATCTACCATCTGAGAGCTATTCTGGCGTGCGCTGCCAAAACCGAGTAGAGTTACACATATGTAATGTATGATGGAAATGTTTATCTTAAATAGTCCTTCTATATCTGTATCTTATGTGTAAGCCATTACAGCCAAAATAGTGAACCATCGTGATGAAACTTGGCACACTTATAGGTTAGGTCCTGGAACGGGACATAAAACAGTTTTTATCTCGAAAAAACACTGAATTTCTACTGGAAATACATAATAATTTGTGATGTTAAGTTGTCCACGCGGACGAAGTCGCGGGCAACAGCTAGTATAATATATTTTTACACCAGCTGTACCCGCGGCTCCGCTCGCGTGGACTACAGAATCCGCTCCCGTTCCCACTTCCGCTCCTGTTTCCTTTCCCAGTTCCATTCCCGTTCAGACTCTCAATGTCCCAGTCCCAAAACAGACAAAAATTTCAAAAATTACCGAAATGTGTTCTGTTACTTGTCCTTAGCCCCCAATTTTTTTGCATATATCTTCAATGTACAGACACGCGAAGTTTACGCCAGGTCCAGGTCCCACTCCCGCAACCCCCCTTAATACTGCTCTCAACCCTTCCCTCAACCCTATTCTTAACCCTCCCCTCAATGTAATGTGTGTGAGTCTTTGAAAACTATAAATTCGCATAACTTTTGATTGAGTTAGCCGATTACGATGATATACCCGCTTCCGCTACCGTTCACCAATTCAATCGAGCATTTACACCCTACACTTCTTTGTTGTATACGAATGCAGTGTTTGCGAGTTTTCTAAACTATTAATTCGCATAACTTTTGATTGACTGCACCGATTGCAATGAAATAAAGCTTATATGTTACATCGAATTAAGCACTATGTTTCTGTGAAAAGTCCATCAATATCGGTTCAGTAGTTTTTAAATGATGCGTGCACAAACAAACAGATAAACAGACAAGAATGATCAAAATGTGTTCTATTACTTATCCTTAGAGCGCCCAATTTTTTTTTCAAATATCTTCAATGTTTATTACAGACACGCGAAGTTTACGTTTTTATTTATTAGATTTTGCACACCAGCAATGGTCGAATATTGTTACTCTATTATTATGTACCCATATTCGCAAAATAAACAATTTGAATTTGTACATTAAATATTTTTGCAAAAATAAATATTTAGGGGATATTGATAAGTAATTTCAATATCCTTGCTAATTTTTTTTTGTCCTACCGCTTATTTTAGCTTTTTCCACATTGGAGGTTGGCTGGAAGAGATCTCTTATAGAGATAAGTCCACCTTTGTACACTTTTATGCTATGCTCTTCTCTTTTGTAAAATTTATGTGCAATGAAGAATATAATAATAATAATAGAATAAATTAAGATAATTTTTTAATTCAGATTACGAAGACTTAGAACTACATTTGGAGCGAGCGATGATAAAAGGGAAGAGCGGAGTGGTGATGGTGTGGTGGTGGCGGTGAGAGCGCAGCGAGAATTAATACCATGTAAATTTTATTTTAAAAACACAATAATGCTGTAGTCCATACGTGCGGAGCCACGGGCACAGCTAGTAATCTTAATAAATAAATAAAATCTACGAAAGGGGCATTATAATGTTAACATTGATTTATATACTTAATTGACGTCATTTTTAGGGTTCCGTACCTCACAAATAATAGGGAAAAGGAACCATTATCTGTTCGTTGTCCGTCTGTCTGTCAAGACTCTTTTTCTCAGGAACGCGTGGAGGTATCAAGTTAAAATAAATATCAAATACACAGGTCTGCAATCCTTTGGAGCTGTGAAAAATTCGAACGTCTAAGTTAACGCAATCAAAAGATACATCCGTTTATGCCACATATTTTAACACTCTCAAGGAAATCAAAACCTATAGAGTACTTCCCGTTGACCCAGAATCATGAAATTTGGAAAGAAGCAATGTCTGATAGCACAAGTAAAGGAAAAAATCCTACAAACCGCATACTTTTAGGTACATCACATAAAAATAAATTTTCGTCGAACTATGTCGACGTATGGGGACAATAGTTTTCCAACGGCAATATTAAGTTTGTCCCTAAATCCAGTTTATCTTTTCGTTAAAGCAATGTAAAAAAGTTTTTACGGAACCCTCGGTGCGCAAGTCTGACTCACACTTGGCCATTAAGGCCACAAATACAATTACAGCTGTACACATAAGTAGTAACGAAGTCGAAGTCAAATTCTTTAATGTAAATAAATAAACTTATACCGCTATTATTTAAATATGACACACATATTAGTATGTGCATATGTAAAATGCACTACGATAGTGCTGTATTCAGATCATCAATTTTCCCATGGTAAATTTATATATCCGCTGTTTGTATTGCATAAGTATACATTTTCGCAGTTATCCTTGTGCAATATAAGCATTTTTGTAATAAGTTTAATTAAAAAGGGAGCTTAAGAGTTAGGAAGTGGTTGAATAACAAAGATTGAAACAAAGAATACGAAAAACATACCTACATCCACACTTTCGCATTTATAACATTAGTTCGAGCAACCGTCAGTCGCCAGGGTCTTGCTCGCACTGAAGGCCGGAAGTGTATAGTACAGTCACGGATTCTAATTTGGAACATATTTAAGGTTTAATAATCTATAGCCACCTTATACAGCCACGTATAAGAACGAACGCCTAAGATGACATTTTGAGTTGTCTATGTCTTACTAACCAAGGAGTGTGGAGACTTCCTTCTTTCTCCCACTTGATATGACGTCTCTTTGATAACAAAGGGGTAATATCTTAATCCTTTTTTTTGTCGCGGGGAAATGCCTAACGCATTCCTACTCGCCTCTAGGGGGGGGGGGACGGGGGGACGAGCAGGTTATGTCGGGATCACACTGACTAACCGGGATCAATGCGTATTGCGTTCCAGTGTCCCTCCCCCGTGCGCCCCGCCGCTCTCACTCGGCGGCCCGTCTCGGGGGGAGAAAGTCCAGCAGCAACGAGGCCACCCCGTTGCTGCCGCCCTCCCCGGGGACTCGTAGGATGGAATGGGTGCACAATGCCCCCGCCCCGTGCACCCGCGTCCCCGATGACCCCTTTCAGTCGGCTTGTACTGGGGCGGGAAACCGCGCCTCGCCCCAGCCCACAGAGCCGGTAATATCTTAATTCTGTATCAGTGTCTCACAGGCTAATCTAAATGTCAAGTTTATAATAATAAAAATAATAGTATTTTTCTATTACTAGTATAATTGAGTATAATTAATTGACGAAATGGGAACTTTTTGCCATAGACATCTAATTAGTTATATTCTATTATATACTAGCTGTGCCCGTGGCTTCGCTCGCGTGGACTACAAAATCCGCTCCGCTTCCCACTTCCGCTCCCACTCCTGCTCCCGCTTCCGCTTGCACCGCCACCGCCACCGCAACTCCCGCCCCTCCAAATGTAGCCCAAACTCATCGCAATCTGAATAGCACCGAACATTATACACTTCTTTTTTAAATTGCATACCTACTAATGTATTAGAAAACTAAAAATTCCCATAACTTTGGATTCAGTTAGTCGATTGCGATGAAATAATGACTAAATGATAAGTTAAGCTCCCTTGTTTCTGTGAAAAGTTCATCAAAATCCGTTCAGTCGTTTTTAAGTGATGCGTGCACAAACTAACAGACATACATGTTAAAAATGATCGAAATGTGTTCTTTTGCTTATCCTTAGACACCCCCCCCCCCCCCCCCCCCGAAGTTTACGATTTTGTTTATTAGAATTTATATTATATACCTACCCGTTTCAATTTAATGTATTTGCCACAGCTGCAATTGAATCGAGAATGTCGACCTTATTGCAAATGACTGTTCTACGAATTTTTTACGAAATAGGCAACCCAAATTAACGTTCGCGACAGTACCTAAGTACTATACAAAATTATTTCACGGCGGTCGGCGGTTTGGGCAGTCATCCATACAAAAGACTTCAACGGGGGTTAGATTTTCCTGGGCTACAAATTGAAAATTAATTATTTTATTTAAACTTACTTTTTAAACTTTACTTAACTGCACAGCCTTAGAACATGCTTAGTTTTAAGTAAATAAATAATTTTATTTTTGCAACACATGCGAGAACTTCTATATTATTTTTTACAAAGTGACCGGATTCATGGGTGAGTATCAGATACTACTTTTAGTTTACAACTTTTGAATATTCATAAAAAATATATATGGGCGTTACTATAGAAAAAGCCTCATCTTGGATCTTCCGCTTTATTCAATGTTGTTAATCAGTTCCAAGTCGTTCGTCCTCTGTCCTTGTCTGCCATCATCGTCCCGTTCACCGACGCCAGTAAGTCAACCAAAGCAGTCAGTCAGTTCAAGCAGTTTCTTTGTCTGTACCAAGTAACACTTGGTCATTAGACTCGATGGCCAGAGGTCGTGGGTTCGATTCCCACCAGGGACAGTCAGCTTTGTACATTTGTACAAGTTGGTCCCGGTCTCGATGTTACTTATATTTGTGAGTGAAGTTACTAACTGTACCCGCAGCTCCACTCGCGTGAACTAAAGACATATTGTTTTTTTTTATAAAGTAGAAATTTAATAAGTGACAATCCCCTCCCCCTCTGTTTTTTGTTTATGTCTCTGTAACCAGTCACTATATGCGTTACATCATATTGAATTAAAAGTAAGCAAACAGAAATCGAACTTTGCAAACGTCATTTTTGAATCAAGCTGAATCAGTGTACGCCGGATACATTAATTTAGCGTAGAAACAATAGGTTAGTTTTTCGTATTTGTAGGCTTAAAAAGTGCGTGTTGAGTTTCCTATTGAACTCCTACAATACTTCGCAAGCAAGGTAGGGTAATTTGTTTTAGTGTTCAAGATTTATTTATTTTCGTTTAGGAAGGCTTACAGACTGACAAAAACTATAAATATACATATTATGCTGATTATGCTGATTTATAAGTCCTCACGTATTAATTTCAATACATACTTCACAAACTACTTACATAGGATGTACAATGAAATAACTAGCTGCTTAAATGAGACAAGAACTAAGTATCAAATAGTATGTTCTAAAAAAGGTAGTGTAAAAATGTCTATCCGTTTTTGATTAATAACTGTTTGATGATTCAGGTTTATGTAACGCTAATTAAAATGAAATCACCTGATGTGATTTTCCATCACATATCACATCAGGTGATTTACCGGTTTTAAATACATAAGTACTAAATGCGACAGATGTGGCCCGCCCACTGCCACTTCAGCTTGTTAATCCTTTCGGTAATGTCAGTCACCTTTGCCTTTCGTCGGATCTCTTCATTACGAATCATATCCTTAAAAACAACTTTAAAACGAGTTCTTCATAATGAATGACTAAAAAACTTGTGGATCAGGCCCACCGCCAGTGTCCACGTGTCTGCACCGTGGGTCATGACAGGCAGGACGCACTGGTTAAAGACTTTTGTCTTTAAACATTGTGGGATAGGCGACGTGAAGACCTGACGCAGTTTTATTATTAAGATTTATTATTATAACTTTATTGTATATCCAGAAAATATAAAAGTAAATACACAGAGGGCCACTGTCGCTGAACCGACGGCCGTTGGGGCAGCCGAGTTCTGAAGTGGAGATCCCGGATCGGCACGCGCAGCGTGGGACGCCCCGCCGCCAGATGGAACGACGACCTGAAGAAGGTGGCCGGAAGCGGTTGGATGCGGAGGGCGGAGGACCGGGTGTGGCGGCGTTCATTGGGTAAGGCTTATGTCCAACAGTGGACGTCAATGGGTTGATATGACGATGATGACACAGAAGGGGAGGACGTATACACAGTTGTGCTTATGTCTAAAAAGGGATTCTTCCAGAAAAACCTGGTCTGGAAAGAGAAAGGTTAATTATAGTAGTAGACATACATACGTTAACATATAAACTACATATGTATATATATATAAACTACAATATATTGATGACAAACATATATAGTTTTTCGAATGCTGCCCACCCCAACTGGATTCTTCTGTCAGCTTCAGAGAAGTCGAAATTGTTCCTACCCAATATCATTGTCTGACATAGGCAGACATACTCTTGAACCATTTCTATATTGACATTGTCAACAATCACCGGTCTTAGGATATATGTTTTTTTTTATCAATAGGTATGTCCTCTTCTTGAATCTATTCTCTTATTACAACATATTTCGCGTCTAAAGTGTATACTTTCAAATAAATGCCTTACATATTCTGTTGTAATTTGTTCCAATGCTGTCAGAAAAAGAGATTTATGATTACTATTAGAAATTTATTACTAGTTTAGTTACTACTAAACTATTCATAAATTTCTAATTATTTTAATTAGGACTATGAAATATTCGACAAATCATTATTTTTAGTGCCAAATCAAATTAACACGCTCGCTTATGCGGATCAATAGACGTCGCATATTATTATATATTCTTCTTCAGTATCATGCATTTCCGTAACCAAAAGTCTGTGTTGTGATAATATTCGTTGAGTTGAACCCACTATCTCAAGGCCGCCTTACTAAGACATAATGCGAGAGCAACCTACAACTGAGCTACTACGACTTATTATTATGGACAAGATAGAATTTTGTATTCAGGTAGACAAACCACTTTGTATAGTTTTCTTGATGTTTTTAGATTTACCTCGTTTAGAATTAATTTTATTTGTGTCGGACGCAAATATCGAGCGGTCCGGAGGCGGTCGGCAAATCTGCGTAATTTCAATGTCACGTGGCAATGCTAAGACGCAAATTGTGCAATGAGTGTGTGAGATTAGAGCGCGAAACGACCGTAGAACTTGACTGTGGTGAGGCAACCATGCGTTGATATTCTGCGCATACGCACAATAAATGCGATATCATCGTATCACTGCGAGCATAGTGTTCCAGTTGGAATCTCAAGTGACCTAAACATTCTACTACTACCTGTTCTATGATCAGTAGATTATTTTTCCACCATAATCCCAATCCCTTCCATACATATTACAAAACGTATAAAGTCTTTCTGTGGGTCTGTCCATTAATATACTTGTAACTATAAAACCACTTATCCCATTTACTTTTTTTGAAGTCATAGATAAATTCTCTGACCAGGGCGCCTAACTTCCTCCCTACACCATAAGCATTTAAAAAATATCCGTCATGTGACATGTTCTGTTAAGACAAACTCTTAATCTAATAGTTATCGGAGTAAATAAGATTGCCAACTTATCCGAGTACGACACATGACCCGTTAGATGTACACAAGAACTTTGTAATTCGATTTATATTATCCGATTTTTTTAATTATAATCATATTAAACTTTATTGGTTATTATTTGCAATGCCGTGTGGTTTCCGGTAGAGTAGAATAGGACCACTCCAACTCTTCCCGTGGATGTTGTACAAGGCGACTAAGGGAATACATTATACAACATCAATCAGGCCTCCCCAACCCGTCTGGCCAGCGCGGGGAGTGTAGGCCAAATCCGCCGTCTGTCTCCGGCAGATGAGAGAGGGCTGTGCTCCTGCAGTGGAAACGAAAATAACCTGATGATGGTTATTATTTATTACTTGTCAAAAATAAAATGAACAATTATTATATTAAATCATGTCAAAATTACTAATTTAAATAATAAAGAAAAATGTCAATTAAATAGTAAAAAACAAATACGCAGTTTGAATTTGGTTAATAATAATCTATATCTATACATATAATAAAACAGTAGAAAAACAAAAAAAAGCGAATCTGTACATTGAAGTTAAAAAAAATTTCACTCCCCGGACATTACTTAAGACCAGTAGAGTCCAAAAACATAATAAAAAAATTTCGTGTCTGTATGTATGTATGTACGGGCTAATCTTAGAAACTACTGAACAGTATTTGACGGCGTTTTCACTGTTTAATAACGTTGAGTTCGGAGCACAATCTGGTATAAGTTATATCTTAATAAAATGTCAGTGGACACTTCCACAAGTTGACCTCTCATTTCATATCATTTGTATGAAAGTGTAGTTCAACATTTTTTTGTTTAGGAATTACTACAAGTCTCGATACAAAAAGTTCGCTATTGGGTAGGTAGGACCAATTTCGATAGGGAAGCTGACAGAAGAATCCAGTTAAGCTGGGCAGTATTCGGAAAACTGCGTCAAGTCTTCACGTCGCCCATTGTATATAAATATTTTCAATGCATAACCAGATTAATAGATTATCTGACAAGGCAAAACAATTATATACGTTCATTACGTTATCTCTCAGACTGAGGTCTGAATAACATGACAAATTAGTGTTTCCTTACGAGGCTGGTATTGACTTAAGCGAGTCACAAGCCTCAACAAAAAAAAAATAGATAAAAGAAAGATTTAGTAATACACGTAATATATAATGTTAATGTGTGTGTGTGTAATGTTAAGTTGTCCACGCGGACAAAGTCGCTGGCAATAGCTAGTTTAAAAATAAATAAATAATAATAACCAATTAAACACAGATCACTTATTTGTTAGTTCAGTAGGTCCTCAGTAGGTCCCGAGATTTTATTATTTATTTTGTAACGACAAGGAATAAGGAGTAACATAATTCTGTAGTCCACGCAAAAGGAGCCGCGGGATCATCTGGGAAGAATATAAATTATTCGACAAACTAAATTTACTGACTGACTTCATAGCAAGGGAAACATTTCTGAATTTTTATTTGGTTATCCCAGATAACATTTTACTTAATCTTTGACTATTTATTCATATATGTATACCCGGAAAATATGTAAATGTTCAATAGACATCGTGGTGGGTGGGTGCGGTGCGGCAAAGGGCCTTTCCATTTATATTTCCTCACCTTATCCGTCGTACTCTTGTCTCCATTAAACGGAATGAAATACACGTTTGATTTTTTATTTGATTATCCTATTATTTTATTATTTATCGTCTAAGGCCGTTTATTTATAAGACGTGAGGTACGGAAGGACAGGTACGGCTACCTTTGTTGCGTGTTTATCACCATACGGGGGTCACATGGTGTGAGATTTTAAAGGAATTGTATCAAGAAAACTAAACATACGAAAATGGAAAAGATGTGATTTTTAAAACATACAATAGGTATGATTATGAGAAATATGTGGTTAATAACATGTGCAATTAGAACGAATGGGTTATATAGACAATCATGACGATTTGATAGGTTAGGAGGTAGAGAGACTATTGTATTTTACAAACTGACTCTTATCTCTGCGCAACTGTAAACAATATCAAGTAAAGTTTAAAATTACTATTTGATGGAAATAGTTAAACGATTATAATAATCCTTAGTATATTTCCTGTCTTTTGGCGACAATTTGGTTCAGACGCAAGTGTAGCCCAACTTCCATACAATTTTGGGCATTGTCGTTTCAGCCTAATAGGTCCAGTAGCTTTCGAGTTATCCGGCGGACAGACCGACGAACAAGGCTATCCGTTTTTATGAAGTAAAATTAGACGTAAGGGAAATATTTATTTGGGTTGGTAGTATATAAATGGTAACAAGAGTGCTGGTAAGTCGCAACTCCTCTTAGTGGAGTCCCCTTCAGTTTCGATGAAAAAAATGGTGAGCCGATCCGTGGAGGCGATTCGATCCTAAAATTAATATTTTTATTATTCTAAAGCAACCAATGAATCTATTTTTTTTTAAATATCTCTTTCTAGAAATCTCAATTGCTAAAAAACTACTCTTGAATTCAAAATGTAGTTGTTAAACCAGGACCTTGCTTGGTTTAACGAAAGTTGACCGTTTCGTGACTAACGTACGTAAATATACAATTGTTCGATCTATATCGAGGACTATGGTTACTTTTAATGATTCGATTGTTGTCTTACTTAGATTCTTAGATGTAGTAATGAGGGCGACCAATTTAATGTCTTTGGCCTGAAGGCTAAGCAGAATTATAAACGGTCAGTAGGTGGCATTGGTTTAACCACGATACTATACTTTCTAACTAGGTCCCCTTTATATGTATTAATCTAGCGATGAATAAACCAGTAACAAATGCATTGACGTGTATTGTTCGTGAACAATGCAACTAATTATTTCTGATATTTATACAAATATTCATATATTTTCGAAATATACATACTTATATATTTCGCAGCGGTTGTTCAATTTAGCTATACAAATAAACTTTCTTATAATAATGGTGTTGAATATTCTTTTTGGGATTTACAGTAGAAAAATACTGCGATTGGAAATCACATGTTAATAAATTATGCATAAAAATAGACCGTTTCGGGTATGTACTGTACCGATTAAAACAAATAGCTACAGAAAAGTCTGCTACTCTAGCCTATCATGGATACGTATCTTCAGTACTAAGATATGGTTTAATATCATGGGGTTATTCAGTAGAGTCAGAAAAGGTTTTTATAGCACAGAAGAAATGTGTAAGAGCTGTTTGTGGAGCACATTATCTTAATAGTTGTAAACCATTGTCTAAAAATCTAAAGATTTTACCATTACCCTGTCTCTATATATATGAGATGTGTGTGTTTGTACATAAACACCCTTTTTTATTTAATAAGAAGTGCGATGTAAATAGTAGAAGGGGTAGATATGAAAATAAACTTTGTGTTCTAGTTTAAGACCAGTAGTTTTTAGTAAAAATTGTTTCTGCATGGCAACTCGCATATATAACAAACTTCCTGACAGTTTTAATGACAAAACATTATTATTTAAGAAAAACGTATTTAACTTTTTATTGGATAAATGTTACTATAACGTAAATGAATTTATTAACGATAGAAAAATATAAATGTATAAGAATGCTCCCATAATCTTAAATACTTGACAGTTGCAATATTTGGTAATTTATATTTGTATTCCAATTCTAATCTTTTATATTATTTTAAGATTTTTATTTAATTCTCTCTTACAGAGGTCCAAAAGCACGGGCCATGGCCAAGTGCGTATTAAACTAATAGGTGTCGGCCGACAGGAACTTTCTGACTATGCGGCATGAATTTAGGATTACGGCTTTTTGTAGGATGTAGATGTTCTTTGCTGACAGATCTAACATTTTTAAGCTGTTGTGCAGAGATGTTGGTATTACGCCGGTGGTGGAGACTATTATTGGTACTATTTTGACAGTGCTTACACGCCATTGTGTTTTAATTTCAATTGCCAAATCAGTGTATTTATTTAATTTTTGGTTAAATGTAGTTTGAATGTTGTGTGTATTGTGTGTGTACAGCTATTATTATTATTATTAACATACAGAACAGATTACATTTTAGTTCTGGACGGTAACCCGAATAGTGTTATTGTATAGAACCTATGTGTTATTAATATTTGCACGCTGTTGTTCGGCAGAATATGTAGGAAACATTACCCTTAATATCATCAAATTTATCACCATATTCTAGGCAATTAAATTTCATTTCATTTCATTTATTTTAACAACCTTTTGACCATGCTTCGCTCACTTCAAATATGATAAAATTGCTTTCTTGCGGGCACACACTTGGGTTACATATATTGATATATATTTTCTTACCTATTTTAGGATACTCCATACTGGGTTGGATTTAAAAAAAAACTTGGATTGCTCCCCAAATTAGCTTTTAAATTTCTTAATCATTAATTTAAATCTAAAAAACTTAAAACTCAAAAATACTTGAACTAATAAGTAATTTTTTGTTGCCAACAGTCCACACTTTATGTGTCATTCATAATAAACTGTCATAAATTATGACAATGCACCACGATGGCAGTAAGCCTAGCAAAACAAAAGGTAGATTTGGGTGAAATGAAAACGAAAATGTCGAATAAACATTAGCGTTTCTTCTTACGAGACTAATATAGGCTCGTAATATTATGGTAGAAGTGTTGACCATCGCACTGTCACTTTGACGCTGCTGCCCGTTACCGTGGCAATTATTACCTCTCGAAGTGCACCGTGTGCCGGTGAGGTTGGTGCACTTTAAATTGCGCAGTTCTGCGAATCATTGTTTAAAACAAACATTGAAATAAACGCCTGGTTCTTTTTTAGCTGCCAATATATAGGTGTGTAAAATTATTTTACGCCTGACGCTTTTGTATAGCTAATATCTTTAAACTTTGCCTATCGCATTGCCGTAGGCGAAGTTAGTAGAGAATACTTTAGATAGTACATGGATCGGTTAATTATGAGTGTTATTATGATTAACGCACACGTCAAGGCAAAATAATAAAAGGAGGTTGTGGGTTCGATTCCGATTACTTTGTATAATTGTTATCCTGGCATGGGTGTAAGTGATTATAATTATCTTTGTCTCTTATTTTGGGATTAGAATAGAGTAGGAATATACGTGTTCTTGTACTGTTTAGATTTTGTAGCAGTTAAGCAATCCTGAATAAAGTAACAATTCGATTACTTATCCTACTTAGGTATGTTTCTTCTTCATCCCCTACATTTTTGCTGCAAATATTTTCACGCCATGTTTACATTTGTATTTATTAGATTAAACAATATGGTTCGTTACTGTGTTGTTTAGGGCTTTGAAAGCAACAAAACCATTAAGGATAGGAGATTTTCTCGTTTAGCACACCGGTGGCACCAAGCGATCGACGCCATAAGTAAGAAAAATAAATACTTCTGTTGTTGACGTATGACGTCCCTCTCGATCGGCTAGTTGTAGTATACTTATAAATAAAATTTCGTTGATAAATTAAAAAAAAGAAAAAGGTATAATGCTTCTGTTAAACAAGATAAAGTAAAGTACCCAACAGAAACCTGATTGACTGGTATACATTATTACCGAGTCTACTTAAACTTGACTGCCTGCTCAAGCAAGCCCCACAAAACAACTCGTTACAGTTCAGCGGTAAGTAGTAATTAACCAATTATAAAATAATGCATACAGTATTTGAACAAGTTTATCTACTAGGTATTGATATTTTTATTGGGGAAAACTTATTTATGTCCAGCAGTGGACGTCTAGAGACTGATGATTATTATTATTTCCACACTTTCCGTTTATAATATTAGTGTAATACGGGTATCTTGTACAAAATATTCTGAATATTTTCGATTAAATACCTACTAATAAATAAATGCATATATTAATAAATGCCTAATATCAGCGCATCCTATTTGAAACCCACCAACCCGATAATCCAGTGTGGTTATTACTAGCATTACTCCCCCATAAGGCAAGGCTTGTCCACTAATGGACATTCACAATATGAGCCCGCTTATGACCCAACATGAATAATGTTACCGAGGAATCTTTAAATATTACTGAATTGAAATAAATAAGTGATATATTGTTTAATATGTTTATTGTTTATTGTAAAAATTATAAATAGATTACACCTAATGCTGATTTGTTACAAACACCACAGAATAAATAATTATATACTACCTATGTACACGTAACCACTATATCTAATGAGAACGAGAAAACATTGACGCTAAACCGTAAGGACCATTGTAGCTATAGTTCGGTTTTGTCGCTGGCTTCGTTGGCACTTCGGCACTGTCGTAATTCACGTCATCAGACGAATTAACCACGAAATCCGTGACGCCGTCGAATACAGTATGGAAGACATCAGAAAGTGTGTACAGGCCAAGTTTTCTCAGCAATTTCACTTTTAATTGGTGAAGATGTTTCATTAAATATTTAAAGACTTGCAGGCCAATCTCTTCAATGATTTCCTTGAATTGATTCTTGACTGCGAACAATATGGACCCGAAGTCAGAAATGTCCGTCCGTACTGATTCCGGGCCGTCGTCTAGGAAGGTTTCCTCATCGGAGCCAAAGTCAAGGGCACTGAGGTCTCTACTTGGCTCCGCGGAAACAAGCGTAGCGGCTGCGCATATCAGAACAAATACCAATGCAGATGCTCGTAGCATCTGAAATTATATAAGAAAGATTATAATGTAATAGAAGTGCAACAAAATACCTCTAGGACTACCTACCTATCGAACTTAAAAAAGGTTTCATTGGTTTAGTATTAAATTATGTAATTCATTTTAAAACGTTTAAAATATTCCAAATACGAAATGCTTTTTGTTTTTTAGTTTTGTAGAAAAAAAATGTATTTAGGGGAATTTAAAATCTATTATGTTCAGTAGGTTTGCGATGGGTACGGTGTGCCTCATAATGGGATACTGTAGGTAATTTTTCAACCTGTAGAGCACATAAAAAATACCAATAAAACAAAAGTTATTATTAAAAATTAATAAGGTAACTTACATTGAGATATGTTTCTTATATTCAAATATATACACACACAAAAACAAGAAGCTTTTGTCGGGACTCAGGATCAACTGCAAATGTGACTTAAAACACGAGCCACATATCTTTATATACTTAATTCACGTAATGGATTAGTATTTAAGCCATGTGATTTGTGCAAGTTTAATACTTAATCGAAAATACTAATCAGTAATGAACTAATAAAGGGTTTAAATGAAACATTTAATGATCTTTAATACGTTTTTCGTCAATATCTTAATAGTTAATTATGGAATGGTGAGTCAAATGAAATTAATTAAAAGAGAAACGCGATGTGATTAATTTTTGTGTCTAAAAACACACTTTTCAATCTTTTGCTAAGCAAGCTAAGCCAATGCTAAGAATATGTTCAATAATGAAATATTTCGCACTTTGCTTCTTTCCATATATTTTTCTCTCAGTGTTCAATGTCTCTAAGTCTTACAATAATATATGTATAATTATTATTATAAATACAAATGCCGCGGAAACCATGATTTGATGGCGCCGGCTTTAGTAGGGAAACACTAGTTCTGGCATTCAGGTTGTTATATGGTCATATTCCTTTAAATAAATTGTATCATCTTATGAAAGCAGTTCATTCACCGCTATGTAACCAAATAGAAGATTGTTACATACTGTATTGGAGTGTGGACTGAACGCAACCTACAGAAGGCACTTTCTGGGAGATGACGTATAGGTCACAATCGTGATATAAACATAATATTGAGCAACCCCTTATCCGATAAGGCAAAACATGTATATACGTTCATTATCTCTCAGACTGAGGTCTGACTAACATGACAAATTAGTGTTTCCTTACGAGGCTGGCATGACTTTCTCGAGTCAAAAGTCTAAAAAAGATTTAAAAGTAATAGAAATAAAATAACCTATTTGTATACATATAACAACCAAGTTGATTTTCGCGTTGTTACTCTTCTCCAAAACTAACGAATGGGGTTGGGTTTTTAATATAGATCTCCATAAAAAAATTATACTTATAATAAATAGCCTATGTTATGGAGGTAAACATGATACTTATTACTATAGTAAACTCTGTTACCGCGGAAAGCAAAACTTATTCCACGCGGCGAAGCCTCCAACATTAGCCAGTATACAGTTTCGAGAGTGCATAGTTTATGTTTGTCCACCACATATTCGTAAGTTACGAATCGTAACATATTTTGACAGTCCATTTACTGATAGAACAATGGTCAATTAGTTTTAATTATATTATAACTTTATAAGAATCCAAGAAGCATCCTCATGATAATGATCATCTTCATGCTCATCATCAGACAAATCCTCGAGATTGCAGGTACGGGAGCACCTAACACTAAAAGTGACACTCTCTACCAGAGGGGAGAGCTGCTAGGAATAGATGGAAATGCCTATGTGAACTCTATATTAAAAAAAAATTAAAAAAATATCTCTGAATTTAAATATACGAGGGGCGTTCAAAATATTCTCGGTATTGATATCTTACAACCTCTTTTTGAATTTGTTTTGTTACTGGCTGCTAAGGTTCATTCGTTGACTAAAAAAAAAAGTATTATTCAAACCGAGATGTTCTTTTGTTTTTCTGCAATTTCTGAACAAACATGAACACTATGAGTGAATTAACAATGTTAACGAAATTAGAACATCGTTCCGTCATAAAATTCTTGACAAAACAGGGTAAAAATCAAAAAACCATAAAAGAGGAAATGGATTGTGTTTACCGTGAGTCTGCTCCTTCTTTATCTATCATTCAAAAGTGGTCAAGCGAATTCAAACGTGGCAGGGAGAGTATTAAAGATGACCCTAGACCTGGCCGGCCTGTAGTAGCTACTTCACAAGAAAATATTGATCAGGTGGAAAACCTTATATTGGAAGATGGTCAAGTGAAGATAAAATCAATAGCTCAAGTAACCAATCTTTCTATTGGTACCATACATGATATTATCCATGACCATCTTAATATGTCAAAAGTGAGTGCAAGATGGGTTCCGCGAATGCTGACTCGGCTTCAAAAAGATATGCGTGCAGCTTGTTGTTTCGATTTTATTGACCTGTGTGGCGAAAATCCTGATGAGGTGCTGCAAAAGATAGTTACTGGAGATGAAACCTGGGTTCATCATTATGACCCAGAGAGTAAACAGGAGTCCATGCAGTGGCACATTAAGGGTTCAGCTCATCCCAAGAAGTTCAAGGTCGTCCCTTCCGCTGGCAAGGTTATGGCAACAATATTTTGGGATTGTGAAGGAGTATTGTTAATCGATTATAAAGAAAAAGGTGTAAATATCACAGGACAGTACTACGCAAACATTCTACGTCAATTAAGGGATGCAATCAAAGAAAAGAGGCGAGGAAAGTTAACCAAAGGTGTTTTGCTTCTGCATGACAACGCCCCTGTCCATACTGCTCATATTGCCAAGGCAGCTATTGCTGAATGTGGGTTTGGAACTATAACTCATCCACCGTATAGTCCGGACTTAGCCCCCAGCGACTTCTTTTTGTTCCCCAATCTCAAAAAGGATCTGCGTGGAAATCGATTTTCTGACGATGAAGCGTTGAAGGCGGCAGTGGACGAGCATTTTTACACCAAGGATAAAAAAAATATTATGAGGGATAAAAATAAATAATTGATCGATCTTTTAAGTGTATTAACATAGGGGGGGAGTATATTGAAAAATAAAAATATCAAACTTTTCGTACTTGTTTGTCTTCATTCGAATACCGAGAATATTTTGAACGCCCCTCGTATATCAGGGCCCTTCGCATTTCGTAGAATATGTGTCGAACTAAAAATTATTCTAAGAAGCATTTTTCATGTAACTACAATAGTTTCACATAATATTTACAACTACATATTTACTTATAAAAATAAATAAAAAAATACAGATAACAAATGGGCTCCAGGTCGCTGCGCTGCGGTAGGGTGCCCAGAACTCTGGCTGCGTTTCCTCTTTGAATGGCCAGGCTAATGCGCTGGCCAAGGTATACACCAGCCCTCCGGTCACCCGACAAGTCCTCTATATGCTTCGACAAGTCGGCGACAAGGCGACGCACCTCCAGCCCCCACGGTCCCACCGTCTCCACCGCGAAAGGCACGAATATGTAGCCATCGGCGATGGCTGCGTATTTGCGCCTTTTTAGGTTTTCACTACATTCTCATTCTGTTCTGATTTTAACTACAATAGTTAAAATATGTGTCATGACCCGTGAGAGTATATCGCCTTATCGCTATAAACGATTTTTTTAGACCAAAATTGTGAAGAAAGTTTAAGACCTTGGACACTGATAAGAGTAGATTTGAAACTGCAACGCTTTCCTTCATCAATAAGAAATTACATTATCTTATAAGCAAGTGCCGGATTGATGCCTCTAAATGTCGGTGTGATAACTGATAACGTAGCTGAGTTAATTAAGATAATCCAATGGTCATTATTTACACTTGCGCAGTGTGGCAATGAGATGAACGGCCGGTCGCCTGCGCCTGCGCCGCCAGCCGCTTCAGTCAATGTATCAGTTCGTAGCAGTCCGGTGCTACACTCGCGCTCTGTAATTTTCCCGAGATTTTCAGAACAAAAACTTTTCACTAAATTATTTACATATCCAATATAGTTTGAGGCATGACTTGCATTCTCAAACTAATTTATTTTAAGTGTTATTAAATACGACATTTTGGCAAAAATATATTATACGAGTAGTTTGGGAAATAGAAGTGTATCTTTTTTACACATGGGAGAAGTCAATAAAGTTAGTGCTTTTCCGGACATTATGAGAAAGTGTTTCAAAATGGGCTTATTCAAGAGTGAGTATAAAATCTTTTTGGAATATATATATTTTTCATCCCATCTATTTGAAAAGGACGACTTGGTTCGCCTTTAAGTGCACCCAAAGGTGGTGTTTTCTATAAGAAACGTTTAGCGAGCAGTAATAAGTTTTTAATCCTCTTTATAAGTGCGCAGCAATTATCTTAGCCGCGCACTTTTTGAATTTGGAACATCTTAGTGTTCAGCGCCAAAGAAATCGACGCAAATATTGTTTGAATAAAGACTGGCTGGTACGACGGCCCATAGTCGCGCCGCCGGCTGAATAAAAAAAAGCGCGTTTTCGTAAATTTTCACGATTGTTAGAAATTTATTTTCTCATAGAGGCTGATGAAAAGTAGAGTGTATCACTCGGGCGCAAAATATATTTTTGGCTCGGGCGACGTACTTTGAATCCCTCGCAATCCCTCACTTCGCTCTGGATTCAAAAAAAAAAGCGCCCTCGCCGTAAAAATATTATTTTGCTCCCTAGTGATACAATCTACTATTTTCATTTCTTTGATTAATGAACTTCAGCAGAAGTGGTTCAGGACTATGAGAAAAAAAAAAGTTTAGATATCGGGCGGGACATAGCTTTATATACTCTGTATATATACATAATTATGGTTACTATAGTTATTACTAAAACTGCTTACATACTTGTGATGTAACTTCACTCGATAAATTCGTTTGGTCATTAAAATAATATATTATTATTTTAACCTTATTATATAATAAATATAAATATGTATAACAGGTTTATTTTTAAAAATTACCTTTACAATGGGAATTAGAATGGGCAGGCTATTTCGGAACAACTTGTTAGTACCAATTGTACAGAGTTGTCTGTTCCTAGTGGGAATGAATCCCCGATCTCTAGCGCTCGAGTGTAACGCGAAAGCCACTAGGCCAATTAAGAGAGTACTATCTAGGCAGTCTTATAGCTTTAAGCGATTTCTTTCAGACACTGCCCCTCGCCCGCATAACAGACTGTAATGACGAGGGGCAATGCAATCAGCGCATCGTACGCTATGTAATGAACACACTACACTGGCCCTGCTGCGACTCTAGTATTTTATATTTCATTCCAGATTAATAGTCCTATGAAAACAAACGCATTTGCGTCTCGAAAACAAAATACACAATAGATGGTGTTTCTAAGTGGACTGCAAAGTTTACATGGTAATACAAACCTGTTTTTGCTGCTGGTGACCCTTTCATGTATATGTTACCGAGACGTAAATAGCGTTGGTTTTCATAGGACTATTAATCTGGAATGAAATATACGTAGAAACATTCACTGTCGATTGTTTCCAGACTTTTTATCTATTTAGTCTTATGTTTGAAAATATACCGATGTAGGGCTATATTATACAGGGTTACAGGAAAAGTCGTGCTAGATCCCTTAAGGGTGTGGAGCACCCATCATTTCTGACTTATTTCACTATGAAACACCCTACCCTAAACTTAACCCTTTTCGAGATATTCGACTTTTAATTTTTTTATTGAAAATTGCTGATTTTTAGGCTACTACATTTATTTTTGTTTATTTTGTGTATCTTATTATTATTATTATTGCATTTTTACATGTGTAGTAAGATGCTTTAGGACGTCAATCATTAAATCAAAGCTGATGAAACGTAAATATTTTAAAAAACATCTGCCGAACAATTACCATAACATTTTTTTTAGATATCCCTTAGAGAAAAATATACTTTCTAATATGTTTTTTATTTCTTTTCTTTCACTTGTCTACTACAGTCTATTCAATTAACTTGTGCACTATTTTAATGATTGACGTCCTAAAGCATCTTACTACACATGTAAAAATGCAATAATAATAATAATAAGATACACAAAATAAACAAAAATAAATGTAGTAGCCTAAAAATCAGCAATTTTCAATAAAAAAATTAAAAGTCGAATATCTCGAAAAGGGTTAAGTTTAGGGTAGGGTGTTTCATAGTGAAATAAGTCAGAAATGATGGGTGCTCCACACCCTTAAGGGATCTAGCACGACTTTTCCTGTAACCCTGTATATTTCTTGTTTAATTTATGATAAAACCAAACAAAATTTCTACTGCATCATACAAATAAAAATATTAAACGTTCTCATCTATCTGTTTGCTAATCAAATCACAAATAGCCATAAATAATAATAAAAAAATGTATTCATGGCACTAGATAATTATACATAGAAAATTTAATTATAGTACTATAATAAAGAAAAGAAGAACCACATAAATATCTTTATATTAATTACATCAAACCCAAAAATGTATTATTCTGTGGAAACTCTCAGAAAAATTCAGTTTGTACTAAATATTCATTACTTACAAATAATTATCATAAAAGTTTTGTATGTTAAATGGATAGACCTGGTGGCTCTGGTGGATGTTTGCCTCGAACACAAGAGGTTGTGAGTTCGATTCTATTGGAGGAAAACAATTTGGATCAATTTGACGATTCATCAAACATCATATGTATATTTCATTCCAGATTAATAGTCCTATGAAAACAAACGCATTTGCGTCTCGAAAACAAAATACACAATAGATGGTGTTCCTAAGTGGACTGCAAAGTTTACATGGTAATACAAACCTGTTTTTGCTGCTGGTGACCCTTTCATGTATATGTTACCGAGACGTAAATAGCGTTGGTTTTCATAGGACTATTAATCTGGAATGAAATATACAAGCATACATGTAATTGTGGTATTGTTAAGAAATAATTAGTTTTGGATACTCTTCCATCGATACCAAACAGTAATTATTTTGTTAAACACGTTCGAGCTAATGCAGCTATAATGCCAAGCTCGCAACACTACGTGGTCAAATAAAATATTCTTACGTACTAACCTAAGTACAAATATCTATAAATAGAAAAAAATGGTTTATTCATCTTTCTAAAAAATATAATTACTCCGCCAAACAGTTTGTTGGCAGAATCTGCTCTCTTACTTTATACACACCTATGGCAGGGAATACTACGCAATGGAGAATAGCCAAGCAAATTACAAAGTTTTAATTTTTAATATTAGGAAAAAAGTTATCAGACTTTGCATATTATACATGAAGGTATTGGGTCTTGTACCTATTCAATTGGAATATTGCGTCTAGACAACTGCTGAGAAAAAGGTCCTTGAAACGATGTCTTGGTCGTAAAACTGGAATTGGTACGATAAAGTTTTCGGGTTACGGTCTTTCAGGTATGTGTAGGGTTGGTTGTGTTTGCGTAAAAGGAATATAATCGAATTTTATTTATAACACTACACATTTTACGTTATTATTTTACTTAGCATTAGAAATGTTAACTTACACTGGATCCAACTATCGTAATTTTACATTTTTTAAATCTTTTTGGAAATATTTTATAGTTTCCAAAATTAGTACAACAAAAGCTGTTCAGTATGGGTACTAAATACCTACTTTTAAAATGGATGGCTATACAGTATAATGTCACAGCTGGTATACTTAATATCATGTTATGTTCCGACCACATTACTCAATTTCGTCGTGAGTGAAATATTTATTTCTGCTACATAATAATATATGTTAATTGGTGTCATCAATCATTTTGCATACAGATAGTTTATTATCTAGAGTAAGACAAAATCTAGGTACATAGCTATAGATTTTCATGCAAGGGATTTTTTTACGGGAAAATCAAGGATATCACGAGATGCTAGGAGACCACGAATTTAAATTGATTATAATAAAAAAGTAGTATCCATTTTGTTTACTGTTTTTTTCCGTGTGTCTGTTTGTCTGTCCGCTGGATAACTCGAAAACTACCGGACCGATTGAGCTGAAATTTTGAACATACTTACATGTAAGTACATAAATATAAGTAAGCATTCCTACTAAATTAAAAAAACCTTTCTGAGATATTTTAGGAAAAAGAAACAAAAATAAAATTATAGACGGAGCCCGCAGTTTCTGTATAACATACTTTTTATATTTTATTTTCGGTTTAACATATTTTTTGTCTATTTGAACATACATACTCGTACCTACCTACATAAACAGAGATATTAATCATTTTCACGTAAATAACTGCGTTACGAAGTTTGATCATTCTTTTATATACTTTATGTAAACTAAAATTTTGTTAGCCTTGTGTTGTTTGGTCGTCAGAACCTCGTTTGTTAGCTACAAGGGTGCACAAACAGGACCGCTGTAGCCTAGTTGGTAGTACGCTCACATACGTCAAAGAAAAAATCTAAGGAGCACTACCACTCTGGACCAGAGTGGTAGACCATATCTCGTACGCTCTCGTGGACACAGCAGGCCTGTGTCCCAACAGTGGGGGCGCTTTAACAGCTGTTGATCTGATTCTTGTATGATGCTCCACTTGCAGACCAGGAGGCCTACTCCGCAAGCATTTCGGATAATATCCGTAGAACTACTAAGTCATTTCGTATTTTCTATCGGAATATGAGACTTATTCTGATAAACTTTTAGCGTCCAACTATCGTATTTAGACGCCAAACGGTTATTCGAATATGTTACATGACCCATACAACATGGCTTTTCAGTTTGACGGATATTCTCCGAAATTACGGACGGAGTAAGCATCCAGGTTTGGCGCCACTTGACCTGGCCATGGCGAGAGGTATCTATATACAGAGAATACCAATATATCGTCGACGGAAATTTTAGTTGGCGTAAGGGACAGCCACTACTTTTCAGGAGACGCAAAAATCTTGTTATTTTTTCTTTGTGACTGTAACTATTTTGTTTGTGCACCTATATTAATCATGTTAAAACATAGAGTCATTGAATTGTTTTAATTTTGTTAAATATACGATTCGATAGAGAATTGAAAACTGAGTTTAAGAAGCTAATAAACCGATTTTGGCACTTTGTCCCTTAAGCCAATTTGAATTTCCGTCAACGATATATTTGCTGCCTCGCGTGACCATGGACATTACCGTGCTTGAGGGAATATCCATGTCCAACAGTGGGACAGTGAACGACTGAAGGTGATGAAGTAGTAGTAACTATATGTGTATTGTGCTACGTCGCAAAAATATGCCATTTAATTTTAGCAATAAACGTCAATTGAGTAGACACTTATAAATTAATTTACGCAAAGAGCACCTCAGGAGCTTAATGGGCTTGGGCAATGGATTCGAGCGTTAGAATTCTTCGGTTCGATTCCTGCTAGGGACAGACAACTTTGTACTATTTATATAAGTTTTTTTCCGGTATGGATGTTATACTGTCCTATCCTTGTCGAATTTCCATTGTAATAAGACTGAAAAATCGTGGTTAGGGATTAGACGACTATGGGTAAGTAGGTATACTATACGAATAATTTATTTAATGTTTATTGTTTTAACGCTCTTATAGCGCACAAATTGCACGGTATCCGAATTCGTTATCAGATTCAGTTAATCATAATTAGACACGTTTTTGCCATATCTATGGGCAGGCACAGTCGGCGTCAAATCGGGCTGACCGTCTAAGAACGTAGTCAAGAATTTCAATGTTCGCAGTCATAACCACATTGTTGTAACTAATGGCCAATATATCGTCGACAGAAATTTTACTTGGAATAAGGGACAAACCACTACTTTTCAGGAGACGCAATAAATCTTATTTTTCTTTGTGACTGTATCTCATATGTTTGTGCACCTATATTGATTATGTATAATAAATGTGTCACTAAATTACAGTTTTTAAATATGCTGTTCCATAGTAAGTTGGAAATTGAGTTTGGGAAGCTGAAAAACCGATTTTGGAATTTTGTCCCTTACGTCAAATTAAATTTCCGTCAACAATTCATAAACTATCGGGGTACTGATAGGTTTTGTGTGAATCGGCATAGCATCGGCTGACGTGTAACTTCATTGGTATAAAAGGTGCGTTGATTCCGCGTCGATACGTTTTGGAAGATCCTAAATTAATACGATATGTTATGACTATTATTTGCTATTTATGGGCTTCTATTTATGGGCTTATAAGATCTATTTATGGGCTTCGTAGTCGTGATTCTCTAAGAGAATTATTTAAGGAAATAAATATAATGACGGTGCCATGTCAATACATATTCGCTAACATTATGTTCGTTAGACAGAACCTTTCTTTACTCAGCTTAAATAATGAGAGGCATAATTTAAATCTTAGAAATAATAATAAAATTCAAATACATCATTCTAGATTGTCTAAGATCAATAATTCTTTTGTGGGGCTGTGCGTGCGTTACTACTTGTCTGAACAAAAATTCAAATCTTCTATAAAAGTTAATCTGTGCAAGAAAGCCTACTATAAGTTAGATGACTACTTAAATGATAAAAGTCCATGGAGTGCTTGATGGCTCAGCATAGGTAGACTTAATGATTGTAATGAATAAGATAAATCAAAGGTAGGGTCCTGTGCCGTTGGGTTTGTTGCCACTTCTTCCCCTCGGTTATACAGGTGGAAGTGGAGTAGTTTTAGGCAGAATTTGACGTCAAAAAGAGAATAATGTATTCCAATTTTGAAAAATAAATATTTTGATTTTGATTTTTTTGATTTTGCTAATATGTAATAAACACCCTGATGATAACTTCCTACAATATTATATATGACTGTGTAATACTATATAAAAAAGACATACTGTCGAATTGAGAACCTCCTACTTTTTTTGAAGTCGGTTACAAATTGAACTTGTATCCACACTATATTTTTTGAATGACAACGAGTATGACCTTATCGAATCGATATTAGGATTATTTTGTTAAGGCATCATTTTCATATTAAAAATACAACTTGCCTGAAACAAAAAAAAAATCTATCATATCCCGCGCAGAACTAAAAGGTACCCGTTAGTTAAGAACATTGCATGCCGTAAAATCGCATTAGTAGGTATTGTATAATGTTGAAATTAGGTATTGCCTGCAACTGCAACTCCCGTCACCGACAATACGCAATACTATATATACTCTTTTTAATATGGCGGTGGCGACCATATAGCGTAGGCAACCTAGCTCATTTTCAGGGTTCCTTAAAAACATATAGCTTTCTTATCCATCTGTCTGTCCTACTCATAAGTCAAGAACTACTCGATCGATTGAGCTGAAATTTAAAACATATACTAATGAAAAATTCCTGGCACTCAATGAGAAATATTTGGAAAATCCTGAAAATATTTAATTTCCGGATTACTGATGGAGAAGAAAAAAAATTGATGCACATCAATGACTTTTCATTATCTATACATATAAAATGAGAGTATGTCATTGTTTCCCTTTGCAGCAGGCGAAAAGTACCTAGTCTAGAAATACATAACACTTTAAATATCAAAGAATATTTTCGTAATCACTTGACATTACCGTAATGTTATCATTGTATTATTGTCATCATCATCAGCCATTCAATCTCCACTGCTGGTCATAGACGTGTTGGCCATAGTAATATTTGGCTATAGTCTATTTAGTCAGCAACTAAGCGTGGAGGGCTAACACTTGCGTGATGTCGTCAGTCATTTTCTTTAGCGACTCTACCTCTATTTTTTGTCTCATTAATTACAGAGTCTAAAAATGATGGTACGCAAAAACTGACACAAACATATGTCAGGTACTAAATAATGAAAATGAGTCAAGTATGTTTTAATGACTCAAGCGCCATGCGCCTCTGTTATTTATTTTATGTTTAAATAAAACAGACTTCTCTACTCTAAACTTATTTATCGAGTTGGAAAAGTAAGTATACGGGGATAAATGAAAAAAAGGTTAAAAGTGCTTTAGGAGAATTCAATTCAAATACACTTTATTGCGCATAGAAATAAATATACAAGTTTAGAGTACGCTGTACAAATGAGGCGTCTTATTGCCATAAGCGATTTCTTCCAGACAACCTCAGGCTAAAGACAATAATTATGTGTAAAATCTGTAGGCTGTGCATTTTGATAGATAAATTAATAAGTTAAGCTGATTGCGGAGAGTAGAGAAGTGTCTGTACTCTGTTTTATTCTAAAATATTTATGTTTGTGATATTTAAAGATTTGTAGCTATGAGATCCATGATTTAGGTAGGTATATAAAATCTTACAAGCTATGTAGGGCGCACACACGCGAAACATTAGTAATTTCCTACAATGTACCTTACGCGTACAACCTGTGTCCAACAGTGAACATTAACTGGCTGAATATGATAATGCAAATAAATAACAACGCTATAGTGTTTACATTTATAAGTATAACTGTACACTCTGCCAATTTAATTTCTGAGCCATAAAGTCATGCTAGGGGTATTGCATTCTCACACAACCAACAAGTGTTATTTTTGTTACCAGTTATTATATCAATTACCAATATACTAAGATTATAAAAAATAACAAATTAATTAATTATCAAATCTGTCACATTTACAATTTTCAAAAGAAAGAAAAAAAAAAGGCATAAAAAATATTGACGCAACATTAAATTTGTCGACGGTACTTACAAAAAAATATATGTATATAGTACTTTTGTTTGTCTCTCAATTTACACTGTTTCTGTCTTGATATGATATACTTCAATTAATTCACACAAGCGTTTTAATTGAAGACTAAGATTTACACAGTGGGTAATTAATACGTACACATAGGAAACGCTTCACAACCTATCATATATTCCCAATTTAAAGTATTTAAAGACTGTACAAGTTGGTTTTGCCCTGTATATTTCAGATGTCATCGTCATCTCAAATCTCAAAATGTTAGCATGGAGAAAGAAATCTGTTAGAATTATTTGTATGATGATAATATGTATGACGTCATGCGTGTCTATTAGGAGTAATTTGCTTGATACATTTATAATAGCATTTAATTAATTCAAATTTACTAATTTATCACCGTGTGCGCCGTTGCTATACACTGCACTGATTATAGTTAATGTCACCTGCAGGTACCACCCTCACGGTCACGATTCGAGATAAGCTCAAGATCTTTTAGAACTAGTGTAATTACTGTTGCAGGCTATTATTTAGGTCTCAGAATATGATGACATGTATTTGGTCCACCGCGATAACTTGTCTAAACTACCTTACTATAATATACAGCATAATATATATGGTGGTAATTTTTAAATAGGCAAAATCCAGGTATTGTATTATAACTACAAACGTGTAGTGTATTCCTGAATTAAAACGCATGTATCTTGCTCGTTCTTGACCGAATTTCCCTATCTAGTACCTATCGTATGTTGACTGATAAAATCGAAACTTGTCAATATCGCAAGATATTCCAGGTACAGACAGAAAGACGACAGAATTTGTAAATACCACAATGAACGTGTGATCGTTTTCCAGTGGTTTGCTACGTCCGCCTCGTTGGCCAAGTAGCTTGGTCATTAGATTCGAGTACCAGAGGTTCGATTAGATAAGTATATGTTTTCTGAAATTATTATTATTAAGTTATAAATCACAATTTTAATATCGTTGAATGGGAACTGTCCGTTTAATATCATTGGTCACAATCTTTGAATTCACAACCAGAGATATGAACTATCTGTTTGTATAATATTTGTTTGTTTTAATAATTTTTAATATAAGTTAATTTTGTAATTAATAAATGAAATAAAAGAAAAACATTTTCTTGGACAATTTTTTCTTGGTTTTGGTACTTTACTTAGTTAGGAAACCATTACTCGAGCAATTCGGTTTTGAGTTGATTTATTATGTATGTATTCCATACTTTTCAAACTTGCTCGCATAAATATATGGTTTTTTTAAGTGTCTATTTATCCGAATATCAGCCACTGGTTCAAATTCTATATTCGGTTCTACGCATCCAGTTACTGCCATACAGCCGCGCAGATCCTTTTTCAATTTCCGAGTTTAACTTTTTACTTCCTCCAAGTTCAATGCTGCGCGTGCACACGTAGGTCGTATTTTGCGCGTGGACAACTCAATGGCGACCAGCGTTACCGGTTATAAGGTAATACTTGACAAAAAAGCTTCAGGGCACAAACAGGCATACGGTACGACGGAAATACGACACTTCCGTACTTCCGGAAAGATTATATAATGTCAAGGTTGTATTTTGGTACATAACAGTGTTATTGAGGTCAATAACTGTAACAGTCACCGACCTACGCTCACGTTTAATTAATAATAAGAAATCAGATCAAAAAAATTGCAGTTTATAAGTGCACCGTGAAGATAATTATTTAATTGCACTTTAATTTTGAAGTTCCGTTCAAGGTAGGCCGTCAATATTTTAATCTTTTCGGTTAAATGTTTATTGTTTAGCATTAATTAAAACAAAATAAATATTAACTGGTTTTTACCTCAACCTTTAATTTTTACAATTGTTTTCACTTAGGTACCTATATGATTATTATTTCAGTTACTTTAGGATAAGTTGTTCTGAGTTTTAAGGTCTTGGTTTGGCCGCAAGTCATAAAGAATTTTGCTAGTATATTTTCATATTGTTTGGTTCAGAAACCTTGACAAGACATTGATGTGATGAGCTAGTACAGTCAGTGTCATAAGATAAATGACCAAGTTCGTTCTAATTTTAACTTTATCATCATTATATAAGGTATTCTTTAGTTTGACTGGATACGAAATGTACGCCGCATTTTTTTCTTTGTATACACAAGTAAATGAAAATTTCACGCTGATTATAGAGTTGTATTGTAGAGGCGTGAATAAGTGACAAACGTCTGTTTGTTACTTATTGTGTTCAAGCGGATCTTCACATGTCATGTGGGTATAACAAATGTAAATTTAAGACTAGCAAATTTATATTTAACAATGATATACAATTATGGTGAATACGAGTATACCTATATTTAGTTAGGTTCGACATCGAAGCATCTCCAGACCTGTCCCTAATATAAATCATTTATATATACAAATTACATTATGCCAGATAGTATTGATATTTTGATCAACATCATGTCGTGAAATTTCTGCCGTAATTTTTAAATAAGTGCTGCATTGTATGATCAAATGGCTGTGTACATATATTTTTTACATATAATTCTGCAACTGGTTGCCATTTTCAGAAAGATATTACGTATCGGGCCTATTTACCTCATGCCGATAATTACGTGAAATTTGTATTGTTAAGTTGTAATGCTGTACGGTCGAGCGTGTCTGACTCCGAGCATGGTTTTCATCAGGCACCTGACGCAAGATCCGTTCACCAGTGCCTCCCATCCGTTGCAGCCTGCAATTTCTAAGAGTTGCCCTTCACCCATACTCTGTTGTTGCAACTTCCACCAACAGTCACATTTGTTTATTTTTCTTTTAAGTATTACCACAGCTTAGATTAATCGTCATATCTTACATACTCTGGTAACAAGGTTATCATACTAAATAATACTAATTATATGAAATATCTGTAGGTCCATTTATTAGTAAGTAATAGAATGATCATTATCAACTATTTATTACGTACGAATGTTACAAGAAACTGTTGATGCATGAAGACATCGTAATCAAATAGATTACTCGTACTTATAGAAAATGGTATCAATATGATGAGCTAACAGTATTAACTCAAGTGTGTTACTAAATACTTATCAAGCATACTACAGAGTTATCGGTTACGTAGTAGGTTTATGGTATCATAATAAATGAAGAAGATCGTAAAAGATCACGTTGTAAAGACAATGATTTACGTTAATTATGGTATTAGTGATAGGTGACATGGCGGCGCAGTCATTATTGCTATAATGCGGTATTGCTATAATCTTTATAAAATCCCAGGACCGGACCGGACCGAAACCTATTGTACAGAAGTCGACTGTAAGGGTTAACACAGTCAGACTGTGTTTTAACTGCCAGCCAGCTGCAAAATGGCAGTTTGGATGCAGTCTTCTTGCAGTTGGCATAACAGCATCAAATCTGCAAACCGTCTGCCAGCTAGCTGCATGGTTGTAAAGCAGTCCCAATGCAGTTGTAGCAACTGCAATATAGTTCTATTGCAGTTAGCTGGTAGCCAGTGCAGTCGTTGGAACTGCAGGAGGACTGCCAGCGGATTGCGGCCGACGGTTCGCAGTTGTGATGCAGTTATGTCAACTGCAAGAAAACTGCATCCAAACTGCCATTTTGCAACCAGCTGGTAGATCAGATGCTGTGCGTCTGTGTTCGCCCTAACAACTGAAGTAAAATTTATATATGTCAGGTGACAATGTACGGACGTAATTATTACGTTCATTCCCTAATTAATCTCAAACAGTTAATGTTTTTATAGTGATTTAGTCTCTGTCTCTAAAATTAACATTAATAAATAAAGCAGGTACTAATTTCGCCTCCATTATAGAAAGAAATGAACTTACATTGTGTTAGAAATAGTTAACGAATGTGTACCCGTTTCTCTTCTGACAATGTCATGCCAGTCCCGTACGTTCTTGGTGATAGGGTAGGTACTCCTGTCTTTTATATCTAGGCTCATTCACGTAGAACGCAAAGAACTCGTGAATAAGTAACGCTGTCACTCGGCGTACTCTTTCAGAGACTGCTCAGCAATTCAGTAGGTCTCAGGGCGCATGTGTTTAAGACAGTGTTTCTCTAAGTGTGAACAGCTTTGAATCTTCATCACCGTTTTCGATATTTTTTGGAGAGATAGAAGATCATCATCGATATCTATATATGCGAGTAGGTTTTTACTTGGTCGATGTTGAACCTGGAGTTGGAGTTATAGTAAATTTAATTCATTATACCGAATGAACAATAGAAAAACATATCAGTGTTATTATCTGTACTAACGAATACATATACCCTATTTTTTAATTCGGTATAGGGTGGAGAAACGTTGGCAACGGAAAGAATAAAGCGACTTGAAACGTTTTAAGAACATCATCTGTAACTTTCATACGCAGGGAGAGTAAACATATAGGGTAACAAGCAGCCGTGTGACGGCAAGTGTTTATTGAAATACCTATGATATGGCTTATCTGTGGTTTCTAAAAAGCTAACATTTTGTGAAAAGATCAACTGGTTATATTGTTAGCGCATTTGAATTTTTACACGTACCATAATTTACATAACCATAGGTAAATTTGTAAGATTCGCTTGAGCAAGCGTAATTACATTAATACCTATAAAGGCCTTCGGTACGGAATAGGTAACGGACGTAGTACTCAAACGGAATAATGAAATCTTTGTTTTATATGAGGTCTTGAAATCGAATATTCGATTGAGAAACACTATCTTAGAACATTCCATCTATAGCCATCAGTCCCTTGACCTTTTTGTAAATAAGATCTTTGTACATAAACAATGTTTGATCCTGTGCGAGTCTAATGTTTTACTAGAAATATTAATTCACTAGGTATAGCTTCTTTAACTATAGTGGACCATTATTTCTATGTGGCATTTTATACCTGTTTAAATAAATCTTGAATTTCCTGAGACCTTCTTAGGGTATACATTGAATAGTAGTTCCCCCCACTAGAAGTATGTCTCCCCACTAGCAGTGGATTAAATCAGGACCACAAGAAAGCATCCTTGACTCTGACTGACTGACAGATCTTTAAACGTATAATAAATCTTTTGAATCTTTGCATAAACATTTCGTAAGTGATGTACATAACGGATTTAATAAAACTTCATACCTAAGTAATGGAAGTTCCATACCGACGAAGTCACGGGACAACATATAGTTTTACATATTTCTACTACAAAATAGTCATATTTACATGCTGGATCAGTGCTATGCTGTCTGCATAAGGAAGTTTTTTAGGCCTCAGGGTGGCAATGTACCTGATTTATGTATGTGATTTTGATGATCTTGGGGGCGGGTAGTGGCGTATCCGCCTAAGTGTCATATTATTCAAGGCGGGAGGTCAATAGGGGCGGCGGCGTTCGGTCGTCGGGCCGCTGCTCATTTATTTAAATGTTTCTCGTTATTTTTTCGTGGGATCATTATCCGATTATGGCACCATGGGCAAATATGTTTTACCGCCCCATTGGGCGGTAAAACATACGTGCCCATGGTGCCATAATCTAGAATACTCCACTACTTGGGGGGCAGTGGCCGTTTATATCTATCAAAAGAATGAACGATACTCGGAACTGTAAAAAAATATATAAGGTGCATTACAAATTTAACCTTACCAGTCCGTATTTACAAAGTCATAATCTAGATTAGATAGGCGGATGGCAAAGACATAGCGTTATTAATTTTTATGTTCTAGGTGTTATAATCATAAACGATAACTGAAGACAACCATGTTTAGGAATATCTAGAGTCTAGACATTACAATCCCTTTGTGACGTATGAACAAATGAAACAGTTGCGACAAGAAGGCCGATGAATTTTAAAATTGAACATTAATTATAAACTAGGTGTCCTTTGACGTTAAAGATTAATTAACTTATTCAGGTAAATGATAACAAATTACTTTTTAAAATTTAATTGTCTTACTGTCGTCATATTATAAACTAATTAAGACTTATGTGGTAGTATTTCTATTAGTGCCTTGAAATAAATGGTATATTTAAAAGAAACGCATTTTTTCCATTTGTAATTTTTGCATATCATTGGAAGTTTTCATTGTGCCATTTCCTATGAAAAGTTGAGAGGCCAGGTATTGATGATTCCCTTTTGATTATTTTATCTAATATTAATTCGTATTACCTATGTTGCCTGTATGTATTCGTCGATCCGTAAGCAAATTTTGTAATTGGCTACGAAATGGGAAATGTAATTTCCCAGTTCGTTGTCAGATACAAATGGGACTCATTGGCATATTTATAAAGCTGATTGTGATATTCTTATATTACAACTAGCTGTTGCCCGCGACTTCGTTCGCGCGGTAGTATTAAGAATGCACCTGTGTTATAAACATTGTTCGTAGTCGTAGCGCAACTTTACACATATCACATCGAAGTCGTTGGGCTTAGGTTATTGGTATCATCTAGTCTCTGAATAAAATAAGGTTGTCACTTCGTGAAGAAACCGCTGTTTACTATAATAGCAATTAGACATCAGACACTAAGTTGCAAGTTTGGAAACGAATATGGAAATTTCGAAATGATTCAATTCAATTCAATTACTCTTTATTGCACTTAAAAAAAATAGAAAAGATACAATAATAAAGTAACTTATATAATATGTACATCTAGGCGGTCTTATCGCTAAAAGCGGTTTCTTCCAGACAACCTTTGGGTAGAGAGTAAAGATCCTATTTTAAACTTTGGAGGAGGACACATTTTACCACTTTGGAAGTGTCTCTCGCGCAAACATTCAGTTTAGAAAAAAATGATATTAGAAACCTCAATATCATTTTTGAAGACCTATCCATAGATACCCCCCCACACGTATGGGTTTGATGAATTTTTTTTTTTTAGTTTCAGTTCTAAGTATGGGGATCCCCCAAAATTTATTGTTTTTTTCTATTTTTGTGTGAAAAGCTTAATGCGGTTCACAGAATACATCTACTTACCAAGTTTCAACAGTATGGATAGTTTCAGAATAAAGTGGCTGTGACATACGGACGGACAGACAGACAGACATGACGAATCCATTTTGACGAGTGACGAGTTCCGTTTTTTGCCATTTGGCTACGGAACCCTAAAAATCAAGTTTGCATACAATCAATAAAGATTTTGCGAAGCTGAATTAACATTAGTACCAGGCATCTTTGTCATTTAAATAATCGTTTACTTTATAATAGGCGTTCTTACAAAGTTGTTTTTTAATGTGAATCTTAAACTTTCTGTCCGTCATATTTAAGATTTCCTCTGGTAGTTTGTTGTAGAAGCGTATACATTGTCCCGTGAACGATTTGCTGACCTTACTTAGTCTTAACCCTGGTAAAACAAGTTTATTTTTATTTCTTGTATTATAACTATTATTGTCACAGTGCCTCAGAAAGAGAGATAATTTTTTTCCGACATATAAAATATTATCTAAAATGAATTGACCAATTTTATATTCATATATAGATAGTCTTTCATGTAACATTTTATTAGACAAAGTTAAACGCTCATTTGTGCAATCACCATAACACTGAACGTAAATATATTAAAGACCGTTCTGCAGACGATTGCAGGTAGCCTTTTACTACGCTTTAAGATTACTCAATAGTACACTTAACATTTATTGCTCGTAAAAAAAACATTCAATATAGATTTAGTTAGTATTATTAAATTGCAATGATTATACGTAATGAGCTAAGAGATGATTATCGAAGTACGATTTTTTTTATTGGAAAGATAGTAAATAACATTAACGAAAACTGCTCAAGATATACAATTATACTCTTAACACGATATTTTTTTTATTTTAGTTATACTTTATTGTACACAAATCATTTAAACATATGATGTAGAAAAGCGCACTTAACTCTGTAAGAGTTTTCTTCCAGTAAACCTTACGGTGAAAGAGACCACTCAAAGCAGATAAGCAGACAGTAGCACGTTCGTGGATGTGTTAAGAGTATACGTCAATAGACGTCATACGGTGGCTCCTACCATGACACTTCGTCTATGGGCGTCGTATTTCGTATCATTTCGTCATTTAGTGCTGCATCACGAACTCACGTCACGTGGGCTGTGTCCACAATTATTATTTGTACTAATTATTATTACTTTGTGATATTAAAATCAGGCTATACCATTGTTTTGTTATGTATGATTCAGTGGATCCGCAATTAATTACCTAAGATGGTATTTAGAAATTACCCCATGTTGCAGAACCGATCACAGTTATTCTACATGTACTTATTTATAGTGATTATCCCAATTAATGTTTATTTTTCTACATCACCATAATTATTGGTTATTTTTTAAATTATTATTTTTTTCTGTGGATAAGTAACTACCTGTACCTATTAAAATGTAAAATGTATATATTTAAAATAGTACTTACTTATAATGGGAATCGGTATTATAAGGTAATTCAAAATTAATTACACAAATTTCTAGGGTTTTGATATACTGGTTGTCACTATAAGGAAGAAAAAACTAGTACTAGTAATGTATGAAATTACTGTTTTCTGTGATGTGTAACTTTGTGTGTGTGTAACTTTTATATGAAAAACTTTTATATTAACAAAGAAAGGGAATACACCCGAAAATTGGCTTGATGCGCATACGCATCAGAAGAACTATTCCCTACGAGCCACCTCACGGACCCTCGACGCTAAATTGGTGGACGGAAGCTAATGCGATGTTATTGTATTAGCTCGTCTACACTTGTTGTCTCGAATAGACTGTAAAAGACGCGGTCCAACCAACCTTCACCTCTTTCCGCCCGCATGCATTCTTAACGTCCGTAACTCCCTACTTACCTGGGCTGGATTAAAATAGATACGATATAGAAACTACTAAACTCGTCCTAAACTGCATGTATACTCCACATACGGAGATACGGAATATTGAAGGGCCAATCTCCAACTTTCGAAGCCTTTAAATAAATAAAAATATTATTGCGTATGAATGGCGTATCATGTACCCATAGGTTTTTGGTACTTAGTCTGACTATGTGTGTAAACCGGGCTGCGCTAAAAGGAAATATTGTAATTATAAATAAGACGTCATAAAACAACATTATACTGATCCACAGTCTTATTTTATTAATGCAGTTAAAAACAAATACCTCAACACGGAAAAGATATATTGGTTCTTCATTTTGTTATTTATTGTGTACTAGCTGTTAGGCCGCGACTTCGTCCGCGTGGACCATGTAACATTATCATTACAAATTATTATGTATTAACTAAATTCTAAAAGAAATCTATGAATCTGGTTATGCATTCATCATATCAGTCTTAGACGTCCACTGCTGGATATGGGCCTTCCCCAATTAACGTCACTACACCCGGTAAAATACTCAGCCCTCTAGTAAAATAAATGTATACTAAATGATGAAATTATTTCAAGTAGGTTGTATTAGTTTGTAGGTACTTTAATGTTGGTGCTTTATATTGCTCTAAATTTATACCTTAGTACCTTTGAATTGTTTTTATATTTTTTATCTATTTAAAACTTTATTGCACAAAACAGTACAAAAGACGAGCATATAATGCCAATGTTGCATTTTCTACCAGATGACCTTTGAATCATGCAGATAATGAGTGTAGTGTAATGTAATAAAAGAGTAACTACATTATTTAAAAAAAAATTACGGTGCGCTATTTTGAATGGGTAGTTAAATATTTTTTAACAATAAATTCGCAAAGAACTAGTAAATTGTAACAGTTGTTACGAATAGAGGCCAAGGTGTTGTAGACAATTTAGCGAAGATTATCATGTGAACTAAAAAGTAACTTCCATACTAAGCGAGTAGAATTGAATGAGGACTATTATGTGAATAGGTATTAAGGTACACTTAGGTAAGGCATAAGTGTGTAACATAACAACGTATTTATACTAGCTTCTAAAGTACAGGTTCTATACCGCTGTTATATCCGCAGTTCATCACGGCGGTACCTAAGGCCGTAGCTGAATAAGGGAAGCCAGTTTGCCCTAAAGATTTTGAGCTGTAGTGCTATTCTATAAAATTAAATCTCACGTGCGAGTCTCGCTCGAGTGATTTTACTCACTTCAAAAACTAATCCATTGGCATTCTGTAAACATTCTAGAGCACTGTCGACGTGAAGTGAGTTCTTTGTTCACTTCACTGGAGGCACAGACCTATAAACAAATGCAACAGAAATTGCAATAATATAACAATGATCCATCGTCGATAAATGTCATGTATGTGCCTCCGGTGAAAAAGAATCTAAATAACAAAAATTTACTGTAATAATTTATTGACCACATATGTACAGTCACAGTTCGAATTAAGTGACCAGCCATGGCACCTTACCCAATAATGATAAGGTTAAAATTAAAAAGAACTTGATCATTTATAGCGCACTGATTGTATATAATGCATGAAAATCAGATCAAGGCTATATCTTATTTTATTTATTTATTATACGTCATATATTTATTAGACTACTGTTTTATCGTTTTTTCTTGAATACTAGATAATTAAACCCAAAAATCTATAAGTTTTCTATTTAGAAAGTAGCTATCTACAATCTATATAAAAGTTACATTGGTTAAGAATAAGGAAGGCGTGCATAATACACCACATGTTATAAGTACTAATTGATAAATTATTCCGTAATCAGTACTCCAGTTTCCAAAAACTTATTACTAAGCTCAACTAGGTACTCTCAACTTGACTATCACGTTCAAAACTCTCTTTTAATAAAAAAAAAATTCACTAATTTCATTCGGAGTTGACAAACAGTATGTTTGTTGACATTTAGTGGGTGTGACCCTTCCATAGATACGGCTTGTCGTTGGTAGGTTCGACAATCGACATTGACGACTCAGTGTCAACCGGGCGCAGGGTATTATAATATTATATATAACTTATAATGGGAATCGGTATTATAAGGTAATTCAAAATTAATTACACAAATTTCTAGGGTTTTGATATACTGGTTGTCACTATAAGGAAGAAAAAACTAGTACTAGTAATGTATGAAATTACTGTTTTCTGTGATGTGTAACTTTGTGTGTGTGTAACTTTTATATGAAAAACTTTTATATTAACAAAGAAAGGGAATACACCCGAAAATTGGCTTGATGCGCATACGCATCAGAAGAACTATTCCCTACGAGCCACCTCACGGACCCTCGACGCTAAATTGGTGGACGGAAGCTAATGCGATGTTATTGTATTAGCTCGTCTACACTTGTTGTCTCGAATAGACTGTAAAAGACGCGGTCCAACCAACCTTCACCTCTTTCCGCCCGCATGCATTCTTAACGTCCGTAACTCCCTACTTACCTGGGCTGGATTAAAATAGATACGATATAGAAACTACTAAACTCGTCCTAAACTGCATGTATACTCCACATACGGAGATACGGAATATTGAAGGGCCAATCTCCAACTTTCGAAGCCTTTAAATAAATAAAAATATTATTGCGTATGAATGGCGTATCATGTACCCATAGGTTTTTGGTACTTAGTCTGACTATGTGTGTAAACCGGGCTGCGCTAAAAGGAAATATTGTAATTATAAATAAGACGTCATAAAACAACATTATACTGATCCACAGTCTTATTTTATTAATGCAGTTAAAAACAAATACCTCAACACGGAAAAGATATATTGGTTCTTCATTTTGTTATTTATTGTGTACTAGCTGTTAGGCCGCGACTTCGTCCGCGTGGACCATGTAACATTATCATTACAAATTATTATGTATTAACTAAATTCTAAAAGAAATCTATGAATCTGGTTATGCATTCATCATATCAGTCTTAGACGTCCACTGCTGGATATGGGCCTTCCCCAATTAACGTCACTACACCCGGTAAAATACTCAGCCCTCTAGTAAAATAAATGTATACTAAATGATGAAATTATTTCAAGTAGGTTGTATTAGTTTGTAGGTACTTTAATGTTGGTGCTTTATATTGCTCTAAATTTATACCTTAGTACCTTTGAATTGTTTTTATATTTTTTATCTATTTAAAACTTTATTGCACAAAACAGTACAAAAGACGAGCATATAATGCCAATGTTGCATTTTCTACCAGATGACCTTTGAATCATGCAGATAATGAGTGTAGTGTAATGTAATAAAAGAGTAACTACATTATTTAAAAAAAAATTACGGTGCGCTATTTTGAATGGGTAGTTAAATATTTTTTAACAATAAATTCGCAAAGAACTAGTAAATTGTAACAGTTGTTACGAATAGAGGCCAAGGTGTTGTAGACAATTTAGCGAAGATTATCATGTGAACTAAAAAGTAACTTCCATACTAAGCGAGTAGAATTGAATGAGGACTATTATGTGAATAGGTATTAAGGTACACTTAGGTAAGGCATAAGTGTGTAACATAACAACGTATTTATACTAGCTTCTAAAGTACAGGTTCTATACCGCTGTTATATCCGCAGTTCATCACGGCGGTACCTAAGGCCGTAGCTGAATAAGGGAAGCCAGTTTGCCCTAAAGATTTTGAGCTGTAGTGCTATTCTATAAAATTAAATCTCACGTGCGAGTCTCGCTCGAGTGATTTTACTCACTTCAAAAACTAATCCATTGGCATTCTGTAAACATTCTAGAGCACTGTCGACGTGAAGTGAGTTCTTTGTTCACTTCACTGGAGGCACAGACCTATAAACAAATGCAACAGAAATTGCAATAATATAACAATGATCCATCGTCGATAAATGTCATGTATGTGCCTCCGGTGAAAAAGAATCTAAATAACAAAAATTTACTGTAATAATTTATTGACCACATATGTACAGTCACAGTTCGAATTAAGTGACCAGCCATGGCACCTTACCCAATAATGATAAGGTTAAAATTAAAAAGAACTTGATCATTTATAGCGCACTGATTGTATATAATGCATGAAAATCAGATCAAGGCTATATCTTATTTTATTTATTTATTATACGTCATATATTTATTAGACTACTGTTTTATCGTTTTTTCTTGAATACTAGATAATTAAACCCAAAAATCTATAAGTTTTCTATTTAGAAAGTAGCTATCTACAATCTATATAAAAGTTACATTGGTTAAGAATAAGGAAGGCGTGCATAATACACCACATGTTATAAGTACTAATTGATAAATTATTCCGTAATCAGTACTCCAGTTTCCAAAAACTTATTACTAAGCTCAACTAGGTACTCTCAACTTGACTATCACGTTCAAAACTCTCTTTTAATAAAAAAAAAATTCACTAATTTCATTCGGAGTTGACAAACAGTATGTTTGTTGACATTTAGTGGGTGTGACCCTTCCATAGATACGGCTTGTCGTTGGTAGGTTCGACAATCGACATTGACGACTCAGTGTCAACCGGGCGCAGGGTCAAAAGGTTCGTGTTACGGAAATATTCAACACTAAACAGCACTCGACTCTACTAACAACTGCTGGCATTATAGTATATATGTATAGTAATCCAATAAATTCCATTACCACCCTAAGATTGAATATCATTTAAACGTCATATAATGACAGGGTCTATTTTCATTTGCAAAGTGTTTTTCGTTTTCCAAGCGAAACCTTAGCAAAATTTTCAATAACTAGGATTTTTTGTCAAAATTGATAAACCCTTTCATTGCCGATTCTACCTACAGGGGCACAATTTTTCTATTACAATAATTTTGAGTGTCTGTACAATAACGGTATGAAAAGGTTCGTCAACATAAATTTATATTTGGTTGTACCAGTGCAAAAAAGTAAACCAACCTTTGAATAAATATTACGTTTTGTTTACGATTACGGTCTGAATAACCTTTTCGTTCCGCCACTGTACATTTAAAATATTTAAATAAAATTAATAAATTGGGGGTTGAAAATAGTGATAGAAAGCGAAGATCACTTATGGATTTTTTGTCTAAATATTGTGTGTTCTCTCTTGCAAAAAGTTTAACTTTAGTCAGATGAATTCTAGTAGAGACCGTATGAAATAACTTGTGAAGGATATCTTTCGATGATTTAGCCAAAATGACCCACATGTCATAATGACCATGGAATGCGGGAGAGTTTGCTTACCAAGAAGCTATTCCTAAAAACCGGCAGGTGAATGATCGCGAATTTCGGTATTTACATGTATGAGTTATGCATATTGGAACATGTTGTGAGCTGTGAGTAACCAGAACAGTGACCGAGAGGCAGGATCACGTCGAATCAATCTCATTGAGCACGTTGACTTCCGGAGCGTCCCCCCGGCAGACGAGTCGGGCTGTGATACTGGCTAGAGCTGCCAAATAACGATCGATACTTCAGAAATGTTTAAATAAAAGAAACGTTGCAACCGAATAACCAGATTATTATAATTTATAAGATTTAACAATATTAATATTTAAAAATACACTTAAAAACCTTGCGAATGTAATATAATTAGTGAACTTAGGACTCACCAATGTACGAGTACACTTTACAATTATGTACATTTTTTGATTTTTCCAATCTTATTAGTACAAATAAAAAATAATATTGTTTTGAAAGATGGATGATTAGTTTAACAGGCGTTGTTCGTTCACATCAGAAAAAAGAAATCTTTTAATGTATTTCTATTTTTGGGTATTAATTTAAACTATTATTATGTAACGAATAATAAGTTTATCACACATAATGGAGCTCTACCATTGCGCCCGCGCCTCTAGTCTGTCCGCTTACGAGTTATCCATGGATACGAAACAATGAGTAGGAACAAGGGAAACCTTAGCTTGCACATAAGTAGCGATGGTCCTAATAAAGACATACACTAAAACTAATTATACTAAGTAACTATTATGGTGAGCTATTTATTAACAACAGGCATATATATTGGTTATAATTAAATATTCTTTAGAGACAAACTTGGACTACAAGTTACCTACGCTATTTTGAGACTTGGGCAACAATATCTGGTTTACATGTAAATCCAACGTTGTTTCTAGTACAACTTTAAACAATGTTATTTTGTTAACAGTAAGTTTTGGTGAATGCCCTGAAATCTTTTTTAATATAAAATTAAACAAAATTGTGTATCGGTATCGTCACACAATAAGTCATCATCATCATCAGCCGAAATAGGTCCACTGCTGAACATCGGCCTCCTCAATAAAATGCCACGTTTGGTGTCTGGTGACTGCCCATTGGGGGATTCACCATAATCACCACGATTGGCAGGCGGATTAGTGATCGCAGTAATGATCTTAATATACACAGGGAAGAACGCTGCTGCCCGTCCCTGGTGCAATACCTTAGTCGCCTTGACGACACCCAACGGTAAGATTGGTGGTGACCCTATTCGGAGCAGGGAACCACACGGCTTTACAATAAGTAATACAGATAAACAATCAGGATTAACTCAGCGAACTATATGTTACTGCTAAATCTTAAGATATTATAAATTGAGGTGATTTAAATATAAATATGTAACTTTTTTACATATACAGTTTTTTTTTTTAAAACATTAATACTGATTAGAGTAAAACCCCACAAAATTGATTTAATTAACTTAAAATTATAACAATATATCCTAAATATACAGGGTTACAGGAAAAGTCGTGCTAGATCCCTTAAGGGTGTGGAGCACCCATCATTTCTGACTTATTTCACTATGAAACACCCTACCCTAAACTTAACCCTTTTCGAGATATTCGACTTTTAATTTTTTTATTGAAAATTGCTGATTTTTAGGCTACTACATTTATTTTTGTTTATTTTGTGTATCTTATTATTATTATTATTGAATTTTTACATGTGTAGTAAGATGCTTTAGGACGTCAATAATTAAAATAGTGCACAAGTTAATTGAATAGACTGTAGTAGACAAGTGAAAGAAAAGAAATAAAAAACATATTAGAAAGTTTATTTTTCTCTAAGGGATATCTAAAAAAAATGTTATGGTAATTGTTCGGCAGATGTTTTTTAAAATATTTACGTTTCATCAGCTATCTAACGAGGTGTAACAATCTAGGGTTTGTATTACATTTCGTGGAAAAAAAGTAGTTGGGACGCTCCAGGTAGCAGTTCTAACGGTCCCACGCCTATTGTCCTTCAAGTTAAGACGCACCGTGCGAGCGAGACAAGTGACGATTTATGTAGGTACGAATGAAAGAAAAAATGTGTAGACACCGGCTAGGACTGGGAATACAACCGGAAACATTGTTTTGGTTGTCAGTCTGCTTTTGTGCTTCGTACATAGTAGATGCGATATCGTTTTGCTCTTTTTCTCGACTTGGCTGTGATTCTGGACTATTTCTTCTGATTTGTGACTACTGTGCTTGTTAACCGGACTCTGATTTGTGCCTGTGATACGGAAGTGTTGAGTATGACGTCCTACACACCTGAGGAATATGCTGATATGCTTATTTGTTACGGATACTGCGATTGTGTGTCTGCGCAAGCTCGTAACGAATACATAACTCGCTACCCCGGTCGTCGAGTGCCGGATGTGGCCGTTTTTGACAGAGTTTATCGATGACTTCGAGAAACTGGCTCTGTTTTGAGACGGTTAACAAGCACAGTAGTCACAAATCAGAAGAAATAGTCCAGAATCACAGCCAAGTCGAGAAAAAGAGCAAAACGATATCGCATCTACTATGTACGAAGCACAAAAGCAGACTGACAACCAAAACAATGTTTCCGGTTGTATTCCCAGTCCTAGCCGGTGTCTACACATTTTTTCTTTCATTCGTACCTACATAAATCGTCACTTGTCTCGCTCGCACGGTGCGTCTTAACTTGAAGGACAATAGGCGTGGGACCGTTAGAACTGCTACCTGGAGCGTCTCAACTACTTTTTTTCCACGAAATGTAATACAAACCCTAGATTGTTACACCTCGTTAGATAGCTGATGAAACGTAAATATTTTAAAAAACATCTGCCGAACAATTACCATAATATTTTTTTTAGATATCCCTTAGAGAAAAATAAACTTTCTAATATGTTTTTTATTTCTTTTCTTTCACTTGTCTACTACGGTCCATTCAAATAACTTGTGCACTATTTTAATGATTGACGTCCTAAAGCATCTTACTACACATGTAAAAATACAATAATAATAATAATAAGATACACAAAATAAACAAAAATAAATGTAGTAGCCTAAAAATCAGCAATTTTCAATAAAAAAATTAAAAGTCGAATATCTCGAAAAGGGTTAAGTTTAGGGTAGGGTGTTTCATAGTGAAATAAGTCAGAAATGATGGGTGCTCCACACCCTTAAGGGATCTAGCACGACTTTTCCTGTAACCCTGTATAATTAACGTGTTTAACTGGATATATTTTAACTAGATTCTTTATTGCACACAAAAAAACAGGTAGACATTTATTGTAAGTGTAGAAAATGTGATTTATACGTACATTATATTGCACTATTGAGCTTTATCCCAAAACTGATTGTTTTTAATTGATATCCATATTATATTGACATTAGGAAACGAAAAAGTTTACCACATGATGTCGTTAAGTTTCTGATTAATTATCTATACTATCTTCTCTCGACGTCACATTGGCACAACTATAGGCACTCATTTGCTGAATTTATAAACATATGGAGAAGAGATCTTGATAAGGAAATGAGCAGTAAAAGTAATGTGTGCGCACTGACTCGTTAAATGATGAGTATAACACGAGATGGTTGTCTTATAGTACGTCACATCTTGGAAGTTAAGTCAACATTTCTTGTCCGAATTATTCTTTTCTATTAACATATCTATATTCTCATCTCTTTCTCTAGAGCAGGAGATAAGCGGGAACCATAAATTCTATATAGCCTCGCTGCCGTCACCTATGCCTAATCAAGTTATCTGTGACAAATGTATATATAAAACATGCACATTTCTTTGTTTGTAGAGGCGTGAAAGAGCGACATAACTAACATACAAAAAGATTGACGTTATTTATTATTCTACTAAAAGCAATGCAGTCTATTAGCGCTGTTACACACACTTTTAAACAACAACCACAATACACTCTTACCCTCAACTTCGTCCCCGTGCCGTGAAAACATTACCTAATTGGTTTAGAAGTAGAAGAAGGCATCACTCATATCATATCACCCTACTTAAACATATATAAGTCATTACTTATTTATTATACTTACTTATTGTTTTTTAATAACTCATTTACGCGTTTACTCATTTACGTGTATAAATGTACCAAGTGTACTCATATGCAATAAATGATTTTGACTTTGACGCCTTTCCTTAGGAAACATTATTTCCCAGGACATAAAGTTCACTAGTTGCAGTGTGATTGGGTGACATTCTAGCTTCCGCCCCGGCTTCCCACGTGGAGTACCTAGTATTATATGTCATAAACATTCTTTGGAAAACCGCCTAACCAACAGAGAATACCGAATCAAAATCCTTTCAGTACTTTGCGAGATAAAACCCAAACATACAGAGAGTAGTGCTCGGGCAACTTTGTTAATGCTATGTAGTGAAGATTAATTGCTATAACTTCGTAACGATTAAGGTAATTTCACAGGTCACCAGCTGCAGGTCTATGACTCCTGTTGAATCGAGCAGAACGTTCACTGATTACAATATTTTTTTGTTAGCTTTTCATTAGGAAGCTGTTAAGGTAACCCTACGGCCGATGCTTCATCGACGCACCTCAGGATGCAGATTAATTAGTTTTTTGCTATCCGATATGCATATTAAAAATGCAATCACCTCATGTCCTTGATGGTTAACGGTGTTAGAGACAGTTAATTTGGCACAGGCAATTATACTATATTAAACGTAACTACCTACCTTATTCAGTTTTTTAAAAGATGTTGCAACAGTGGCTGAGAAAAACTTAAGCTAGAAATAGAAAGCAGGTCAGTGCCAATTCGGTATTTTTGGGAAATATAATATATAGGTATATAATTGCCCTACGTTACACACTGTTTAATTGTAATTGTCTTTTAATTTACCACTGAAATATGAGAAAAGCAATTATATAGTCAAGGCGTCAAGTATCTACAAGACTTCAAAGGCAGTAAGTGAAGTTTATGCTTTAAAACAAGCTTAGTGATAGCATCAAGGAGATGAAGTCTTGATTATACACAACTTAGACAAGTTTCACTATGATAATTATTCTTGCCTTAATTAGCTTGATCATTCATGATCTTAAAGACCCCCTAAGTGTCAGCAAAACTTGCATTAAAGTTTATCCAGGGGTTTTCAACATATCAGCAGACATACGTTGCAATTTCTAAACATAGTGACGTGAGCATTGTGGCGGAGAATAGGCCTATGGTAGCTATTTCATGTAGGGCAGCAGTTAGTGTGGTTGTGCCAAGTCAGCCATGCAAATCGCGATCACTGCAATCGATATGCCCCTCGGCCTTGGCCCCAAATGCTGCATGCTGTCCGCGAGATGAAGAATAATGTCTCGACGGATGACGCTGGAGCACTTGTACCTATTTGTTTGTAAAGCGACGCACGTAATCTGCCTATGCCTAGGCCCTGAAATTGCAATATCCGTTTGCTAATGAGCTCTTCAGAAAGGTTAATGCCGATATGAGTAGCTAGTAACGAATTTGCTAGTAAGCACTTTCTCTATAATGCTTGTAATATTCCCAAGGGAGATGAAATCATAATTTGATTTACATAGAGTATCTTATTCAAATTGCGTATGGAATAGTTTTCTCATTAATTCGCGTTCAAAACTATATGCCCTTAGTACCCTTTAATAGTTTAGAATAAAATAAATCCAAATATATATATCTGCACGCCATATATCCCTGAAAGGATATCTAGCAGCGATTTCGCGTGGACGTTTTATTATTAGGGAGAAGTATAGTCAAATTATGGCCAATTATGGATCGCTCCCTACCCTCCCGTGTCTCTCTCCATGTATGAAATAAAGAATATAGACAACGGTCCGTTCCCTCTCTCCCTTCTTTTCCCCCTCTCTAACTCCTTCTCAAACACGGTCCCTCTGTCCCGCACGCCATCCCACCCTCTCTTCCTTCTCTATCTCAAACCTTCCCTCCATCTCAAACCAAAAAAATGTTTGCAAAAAGAATGCTCCACTACAGGTATTTTGTTACACCTGTATATGATATATTGAATTCTGAAACCAACGTCAAATTCAGATCGAGATCCTCGGACCACCTATAAAATGAAACCCATATTGTAAAAAGTGTCAAATGATGTCAAGGCAGTCTTTTGGATTCCACCCAACCAAAACCACGTCATTCTGATTCAGCGCCCCCGGAAACCTGTAAAATGATACCCATATCATAACAAGTATTACATGTCATGGCGGTCATATTGGATTCTAAAACCAACGTCAAATTCTGATTCTAAACTTCCGCAAACGAATAAAATGACCACCCATATTTAAAAAAAAGTTGCAAATGAGAAGGCGGATATCTTGAATTGACACTACATTGAGGGAGCTGGAAGTGAGTAGAGGAGGGCGAAAAAGAGAGACGAAGGGAGTAAGAAGAGCGGGAAGGTGAGCGGGAGTTCGGAAAAAACTCCCCTGTGGGAGGAAAAGAGGTATTCATTTATATAACTGCGGTTGTAGCGGTTAATTCTGCGGTGCTATTTCCTTCCTACCCACATTTTTAATTGCCTTTTTTATACTTTATTTTGAGCATGTTCAAGGCTAGGAGTAGGTATACTTTTGAAAATATTGGTACACATTTCAGTGGTCAGCGCGTAAGAAGTGTCGGGCACAGCTAGTAAAAAAAATAATGCACTTTAAATACCAAATAATTTGGGAACATCTAATAAATGAAATCGTAAACTTCGCTTGTCTGTACATTGAAGATATTTGCAAAAAAAATTTAGGGCGTCTAAGGATAAGCAACAGAAAACACTTCGTTCATTTTTGAAATTTTTGTCTGTTTGTCTGTGAGTTTGTGCACGCATCACTTAAAAACTACTGAACGGATTTTGATGGACTTTTCATAGAAACATGGGGCTTAATTTAACTTTACATTTAGTCTTTATTTCATCGCAATCGGTTTACTCAATCAAAAGTTATGGAGATTTTTAGTTTTCAAATACATCAGTAGGTAAAGTTAGTATGCAATATATTGCACATAATAGTATTTCCGTATTATTCAGATTGCGATGAGTTTGGACTACATTTGGAGCTGGTAATGGGGGTGGGCGTTGGCGTGGGCGTGGGCGTGGGCGCGGGGTTGGGCGTGGGCGTGGGCATGGGCGTGCGAAAAGGGGAGTGGGAGCGGGAGCGGGATTGAGAGTCTGAGTGGAAGTGGGATAGGGAGCGGAAGTGGGAATGGGAGCGGATCCTGTAGTCCACGCGAGCGGAGCCGCGGGCACAGCTAGTAATAAATATAACATAGGCGAATAAAGAAAGTAAGGCACGACTTAAACTTTTACGTAACGTCGGACAAAACAATTGCAATTTAACCACTATTACTGATGTGCAAGGTGTCGTATGTACATGTGGTCGACTGTCCAACTCACTGATATAAAAATAAATATATTGTTTTATTATTACGTATGGTAAATGGTGATGGACATAACAGCAGCATGTTTGTAGGTCGTTATGATTGCACAGTGAAGATCATTGCCAAGGCGCCAGCGGCCCCGCACGCCCGCAGCGACCCTCACTGGCATGCATTGTAACTACCATACGTATTAAAGTCTACATTTGTCTGTTTGTATGTTAGCTTACAACTAAACGCGTTCATTCACATTTATTATTAAGTTATCACAATTCTAAAACTGCTAATAATGTGTATTTTCCTTTAAATAAAAAAAACCACGAAATAAAGCCAGTTAAAATTCCAGTTCCACTTCCATTCCCACGTTTACGCCCACGACAACTTCAAATGTAATACTTATCTTCAAAATGTAGTTCTCACTCATTGCGATACGAATTCCGTCGAGCTGTATTCCCTACACTTCTTCGTGTTATACTAATGCAGTGTATGCGAGTTTTCGAGAAGTTTTAAGTCCAATAACTTTTCATTGATTCCCAATTTTTTTGTTGTATGCGATGTTTTGAAAGCTATAAATTAACATAAATTTTGATTGACTGGGCCGATTGCAATGAAATAAAGCCTTAATGTGACTCCGAATTAAGCTCTTAAGTGTTCTATTAATGATTATTCGTCACCCAATTTTTTTTAACAAATATCTTCAAAGTACAGACACACGAAGTTTACGTTTTTATTTATTAGATTATGTTTACAACGAAATTAAACGTGCATCGCCGCAGGGCAAACATATCTTATTAATAATTGCACGCACGGAATACTCTCGCGGCCACGTGGACTTGCGCACGCGACTGACGCTACCATTTAGTTGGTGTGGCACTCATGTTTGTAGACCACACATTAATTCATATATGACTGAGATGTATATTATTATTAGAATTGAAGATCATACGGAAAGAGGGGGGCGGGGGCTACTCTGTGAGCATTTCGCGTAATATCCGTCGAACTAGGACCATTAATAAAAATTCACTACACACTTTTCTTCTGTAAAATTACTTTTCACGCACATTTACTACGAGGTTTTCATTATCGGCGACAATATGCACTCACCTCGTAAGTATAAATTTTTACAACTGCTTATATCTCAGTGAATAATTTATATTTTTGAAATGATAACTCGAAGGACAATAAAATTATATTAAAATGTATTTTTTTTATAAATAAAAGTGACTTACATGATTTTTCTCCGTGTATTAGTAATACAAACATGCTCTAGTTATTTAGTGCTTAAATTAGTTTAAGAAACCCCATACGACGGATTATTTATTTGGGGCAACGGGCAGACAGCTAAGAGACCACAGTGTCGCCCATAAATACCTATACTACATCAATTTATTAGATTAATTTGATCCCTGCCTCTGAGTGGTTTACAAGTAATAAATATCGATAGTCCAAAAGGGGAACAACTCGAAAAACACTGTTATGAAATAAATTAAGTTTTTGACTATCATAAAACGAATGTAGTTTTCTTAAGACTTAAAATATATGTAAGGTAATAGATATTTAATATCGTAACTTATTGAACTGGTAAAGGCCTGATAAGGCGTAGCGATGGCAGTACTTAGGTACTCAAAACAAAACAAAAAAAAAGATAAAAGATATTCCCCCAATTGAATTTACCCATCGATATATTCAATCCCAAATAAAACGCCATACGAATACATGCGCAATTTGCATCTCGGAAACAAAATATTCATGAAAGGAACATTAGCAGCAAAAACAAGTTTTATATTACCAAGTTAACTTTGCAATCCACTTCGGATCCCCACCTATTCTTTATTTTGCTTCCAAAGCGCAAATGTGTTGTTTGTATGTTATTTATATTGGCTTAGGTACTTCCTGTTTTTTTGTACTTTATTGTAATTGAATAGGATATATCTTATCCGTATATATAATATTTCTCTACCTTACCTGTAATTTTATCCAGGAAGTAAAATCGTTAGCCGTAATTCGTATTATTTTAAACTGATATAAAATTAGATCATACATGGTTAAATGAAAAAGTATTTAACCGTAAGAGATTTAATTACGGAAGGTAACTGTCTGGAAATTAAATGACAACTTGAAAGTAAATATTCATAAATTGTATTATATTACCACTGTAATACACTGCCAAAACTAAAAACAACATCGATTTAAGGAAATAATACCATAGCTTTGCCTTAGCCAGTTAGATATTTAAGATTGTGTCTTATTTATTTATGCCTTTATCAGTTCAGTAAAACACAATCTTCAATACCTATTACCATACCACACATACATACAAAAATCATAAAAAATACACCAATTTTTATGAGTCACAACTTTATAACTTGATACCCTCATAAGTGTTTTCGCGTCTTTCCTGTATTGAACTGACCCATCGATACTGACCCGCATTTAAATGCTTATTAACTTACTTATTCTTAGCAACAAAACGTCATTTATCTTACACCGGACATTGTTGTAGAAACAATGTTAGTTTAGTACAGTATTAAACTCTTAATAATTTTAAAATGTTGTTTTCCTTACAGTTATTCCCAGCCAAGTTTCCAACAGGGAAAAGACAAGAACATCAAAGGACGAAGACGACAGACCCGACGTGGTGTCCTCCGCGATAGGCGACTACGGACGCTGGCAACTGCTCATCACCTTCCTGCTGTCGCTGTTCTCATTCCCTTGCACGTTTCACATTTACCTGCCTACGTTTACGGTATGTAAACATGTTTTGTCGTGAAACATTTACAGTGGCAGTCACAAATACTTATTCGTTTCTATCACAATTATCTATTTTAGTTATTCACGTATCGTAACCAAAATACAAAGAAAAGAAAGTAAAACAAAAGGTTAAGTTATTTCTAAAGAAATAACTTCCAGCTAATATGCGGCGGAGATAGGTAAGTAAATAAGGAGAGGCATTCGTCGCGTGTTTATATAAATATAAAAAAATACAAAAGCACTTACTTATACGTAAATTGAAAAATAAAACATTGTTTACTTAGAATAAACATACATGTACAATAAAAATATTCCTAAATTCCAATGTTTTTAATACCTATTTGTAAATCTTGGAAGATAAGTAGTGAAAAAAGAAACATTGTTAATTATTTTCACCTACTACCTACTCACTTTACCTTCCAAGATTGACAAATAGGTATCTACTCGTAAATGAGAATATTGTTTTCGTGTGCTACGTGTTATCCGTTCGGTATTTGAAATAGTAAGTAGGTCATCCTGTTGCATGACGTTAAGAGACGATCAAAGGATACTATGTTTACTTTTTAAGTTATAAAATGTCAAGTCCGTTTTTTTAGGGTTCCGTCTATATCTTGGTTTTTCCTTTTCCTGGAATATCCATAATTTTCCCATGTCGCTTGTGCTTAAACTTTTTTCCTGCGATGACCACCTTTTAACAAAACCAACATTACTTGATGTTTACAACCGAGCGAGGTTGACCGAGTTATGTTACTTGTAAAATAGCATTAATGGTAATTTAGTAGTTCCTCTTCTGGTTTAACATTTAAAAGGAACTGCAATTAATCGAGTTTTCCGGAAAAAGGATAACGATTGTTAACTACATCCTTTCGTTTCTTAAATGATTGAACTTTACGATTAGATTTTATTAATGAACTTAAAAATGTACCAGGACGCGGCAGAATGTGTCGGAATGAGAAATTGGTCCAACAGAGGACGACGAAAGGCATAAAATTTTAAACGTTTATTCATCGTAAATTACACTTCTTATTATTAAAACACAATCTACTTAATCACAATCAGGTAATTTTTTTTTTTTACAATTGGTACGTTCAAAATTAAAAGTTTCTCACTAATTCCATAGTCGTTAGAATTATTAAAAATCCCGTAGATACCTAATTTTTTGGATATAAATTAAACGACAATTGTGTTTGGTTAATTTCAGGCAAGAGACACCAAGTTCTGGTGTAGCAGACCGGACAATCTATCCAGCTTACCGCTTCAGGACTGGATAAACTACAGTCAACCAATAGATGCGTGTAGCGTCCGCCTCCTGCCTGAAGGCATCACTGTCGAGAGCATCCTAAACCATACTGCCCCTATCTTAGACGCCTTCCAGAAATGTACAGACTGGGACTTTGACAGGTCTGAAGTTGGTAACACTATTATATCGGAGTGGGATCTCGTGTGTGACAGAGCTGGTCTCACAAGCTTGGTCGAAGTGGTGTTTTTGGTCGGTGTCGGCATAGGCGGTGTTGTTGGAGGATGGATATCCGACAAGTGAGTAAACAACTATATCCTAACAAAAAAATTAAATGCGAAAATTTATTTATATCATAGTTTATTTGCTTCTGCAATTGTTCATCTTTCTCTATTGTACAAGATAATGAACTTTTGTTTGCAGATACTTTTTAAACTGAATGTAACGTAGATGTAATGTATTATAGAATGTTGAACAATCGTGGCTACAAAAATCGACTTGGTACATAAAAAAATATATAAATGAAACACTTTCTTAAATAGGGCAACATAACACGACACAGATCACTCGGAGCCAAATCACTATTGTTGTAATGCCTATAATAATATTATCTAATTTATCAATCACATTTGCAAGGCTAAAAAATAGAACCCAAAATCTTTCACAAAGCAAGCAGAGTTTGTGTTAGTATTGGAATACACTATTTTAAAATAATATTAACACTAATACTTTGAGCACAGAGTTGTAGACCCACTTACGAAATTATGTTTATATAAAATTAGGTCGCCTAATGCCGTAGTCCGTTTGTTAAAAAATTATCACATAAGTGAAGATTTTTCAACCAGACTGGAAAATACCTAGTTTGCTTAATAAATTAAATTATTTACAAAGCCAGTACAATTAGGATTTACATTGTGGTACCCACTACACAATACGGAGATGGCCGTGCCTACGTTTCCCGCGAGAGTTGTTATTTTATTTTTGAGTGGTAAAAATATTTGTAACCGTTTCAGTGCGTGTAATGACTCGTGGGCTTTATGTGGGTAAAATAGGTATAGGCCAGACGTGAGTGATCGGACGATCCTCGGTTTTGGTCCCTGATAAAAGTAGATACTGTATTCGCCACCGCCTTCCTCCAAACAGCATTGTAGACAGAGTACTTACGTTCCAGAATGCCCTAGTCACAAACTAGGCGGTCTTAGGCCCGCACCAAACGTTGAACTGCTGTTCAGTGTACATGTACTCTCACCATACAATGTATACAGAATTTTATGCAAATCTGTCATTAGCAAATTCAATGGCGTCATAATAATACGTACCCATCAAAAGCCACAAGATAACTGGAAATTTAACCGCAGATCATTTATCAGTAGAGAAAAATACGTTTTAGACACTAAAAATATACCTTGTTATATACCAAGAAATTGATGAAAATTTTAGATCATGGGATTGTACCTATACTGTCCTTGAATCGAGTTTGTTCACATTAATTAAACCATTGACGATTTAGTATCAAAAGTTATAATTTACATTTCAGATTCGGCCGCAAACGCATACTCATGGGTATGATGCTGGCACAAAGTGCACTTGCCATCCTGTCTCTTTTAGTCCGATCGTTCATTCAGTACGTGATCGTAAGACTGGTGATGGGCCTGGTGTCAGTCTCCGTGGTTTACGCCGCCTTCGTGCTCTCCGTGGAGTTGGTCGGGGGGAAGTGGGTGACCATAGCCGGGGTCTGCAACTTCTTCCCACTTCCTCTGGCTTACGTCATAGTATCCGTACTGTCCATGTATCTTCCGAATTGGAGGGATCTTCAGTTGACGCTGTCGCTGCCCGGATGTTTGCTGTTGGTGTTATGGTAAGTTTGGAATGTATTTTGATTTTGTGACGTTTGAATAAACAATGTAAATTTAACAAACATTCATTGTCCATAGAGGTAATATTGTTAGACCACACAATGCCTGCTGGCAAACTATTTAATATCGAAACGGTAAATTTTTTGGTTAGAATTTTAGAAAACTCCTAGCGCAAAGACCACCCAGACGTACAAATGTAAAATACTTTATTATTGTATCTGTGTATTTCTTTGTACAATAAAGAGTAATTGAATTGAACCGTAATGTAATATACTCGTAAGATTACAATATTAGCAATTGATGTTATTTTGACAATTTCAGGTTCGTTTTACCAGAATCCCCCAGATGGCTCCTTATAATGGGAAGGACCCAAGAAGCTAAAGCAATACTGCAGAAAGCTGCAAAATTTAACAAACGGGAACTACCAGCTGACTTGGATAAACAGCTGATGCTAAACAAAGCAGAAAACCAAGATGACGAAACCGAGCCTAGCGTACTTCTTATTTTCAAAGGGCCACTATTGAAAAGGACAATATGTCTGTTTTTAGTTTGGTTCGCGATGACGATTGCCTACTATGGCCTCCTTTTGAACATCGGAAAATTTAATTTGGGCAATCTTCACGTCACTTCAATAATACTCGCTGTAGTAGAAATTCCAGCTATAGCAATAAGCATTCCAATATTGCTAAAGGCTGGTCGCCGTATTCCTATATTTATCACAATGCTGGCCTGTGGCTTGGCGTGCATAGCGAGTGAATTATTCTCGATATCCTTTGAAGATGACTGGATCATGATCGTATGCCTCATGGTGGGCAAGTTTGCGATAGGATCTACGAACATGATGCTGCCAATCTTCACTGCCGAGCTGTATCCGACTGTGATCCGAAATCTTGGAGTCGGCGCCAGTCAGATATCTGCTGGCCTGGCGCTGATCTGCATACCGTACTTATGGAAATTGGTGAGTAAGATTACTGATAATTGAATATATGAGAAAAAAATTTTTTTTATTAAATAACTTGACAATTAACAAATAATCTAACGTAAACATAAATATGATGTATTTTCTCATGAAATGTATGAACCTTTCTTATCTTTATTTGTATTTTATACAGAACCACATTGCGAACCCTTGAACGTCTTTAGACTTCAAAGTTAACCACACAAAACACACATATAGTAAACCTTCTACAACAAAAGCCGATTCACGACAAAAAAAAACAACCGTGTGATTTACGGAACCCAATAAATAATAACAGCACCACTCGTCTTTCTATGAATATTATATTTCTGTGATGTAGTACGAGTTGACTAGAAAAAATCGAGATGAAAGGTAGCAGCATCATCTATGAATTAAACTCCAAATACAATGATCGCCAATCCACCTGACCAGCATGAACATTATCAATCACCATTGTTCATAAAGCTGTTGATTGCACAACATAACTGAATGCCTGTTATATGACATTATGTACTTATAAGCAAGTTTGTAAGTATTTTTTTAACATTAAGACTCGTACATTTTCCAGACGATGTTCAATGCACACCTGCCGATGGTGACCATCGCAGCGCTGAGCGCACTGTGCGGCGCAATCGTGCTTCTGCTACCTGACACTGGAGCCACCAAGGATACTCACAGCACGGCTGATAACAAAAAGTAGGTACCAAAGCCCCTAAATACATATATGAAGTATTTATTCATTGCTTGTGTTAGTCTTGGGGCCCATGCCAGTAGTTATTTTCAAAAATAACCATGAAACGGAAATAACTTCAGAAAGTTGTAATTTCACCTATTCGGTTTTTTTGTTCTCCCTGAATTGCGAATGTGAACCCAGCAATGTCAATGTATGGAAGCACCCGCGAGGCCTAGTATTTATTGCAGCACGTAATTTGAGATCTTATGTGCTCATACAAATCTGAGCTTAAGCTTCGTTCAATTCAATTCAAATATTATTTATTGTGCACCAATACATATAATTTGTTATAAAAAACAAAAAAAAATGTACAAGAAGGATGAATTCAGTGTACAACGGCGGCCTTATCGCTTTCTTTCCGCCAACTATATACTACAATGGCTAACCCAGTAGATTCCTTTACGACATTACCTCCACATACGCAGAAGTCTATGTCTTAAAGTGGATATTGACAAGCATTTCAAGGAATAGAAGTGTACCTACTTATCCATTTTTTTTAACACAAACTTTGAATTCCATCAGTGCCGCCATCTATGCTTTATATCAGAATCTCTCCTTTTCAGGCCTTCGTTCGATAACGGCTCGCCTTGCAACGGTACGTTTACCGTCAGCGACGACAGAGGGCACTAAATGCTGTGAAAATTTAAATTGTGTGCTATACTTTTTTTTCTAAAGTAATGTTGGGAGAACACACGTTGGTTCTACACGGACGTTTATTTGGACATGTTTTAACTGGTAAACCAGAAGTAGTTTAGTAGGTACACAATATGACCATATGGAGAATTATATGAAAGCGCGCATTTGCTTACTCATGTTAATAGTGTATTGAGTAGTTTCGCTATTTTATATAATCTATGTTGGTCCCTTCCTGTTGGCTGGTGAATATTAAGGACATTCGTAGGTCTATAATTTTAATTATCCCCAGTGTAGCAAAATCTCTCAGAAAATTGCGCTGTGTATATTAATTGAGTTACCGTGTAAATATTGTGTAAAATATCTAATAAATAAAATCGTAAACTTCGCGTGTCTGTACATTGAAGATATTTGCAAAAAAAAAATTGGGGGGTCTAAGAATAAGCAACAGAACACATTTCGATCATTTTTGAAATTTTTGTCTGTTTGTCTGTTTGTCTGTTTGTCTGTTTGTCTGTTTGTCTGTGAGTTTGTGCACGCATCACTTAAAAACTACTGAACGGATTTTGATGGACTTTTCACAAAAACATGGGGCTTAACTTAACTTAACATTTAGTCTTTATTTCATCGCAATCGGCTAACTCAATCAAAAGTTATAGACATTTTTAGTTTTCAAATACATTAGTAGGTAAGGTTATTATGCAATATATTGCTTATAGTAGTATTTCCGTACTATTCAGATTGCGATGAGTTTGGATTACATTTGGAGCTGAGAGTAGGAATTGGAGTGGGAGTGGGAGTAGGAGTGGGGGTGGGAGTGGGCGTGGGCGTGGGCGTGGGCGTGGGCGTGAGGGGGGGATTGAGAGGGGGAGCGGAAGCGGAAGCGGGAGCGGGAGCGGGAGCGGGAGCGGGAGCGGGAGCGGAACCGGATCTGGACCGGAGCGGAGCGGGTATGGTACCAGTGTAATTTGAGTGTTTGACCTGGACCTGGACCTGGACCTGGACCTGGACCTGGGCCTGGACCTGGACCTGGACCTGGACCTGGACCTGGACGTGGACCTGGACCTGGACCTGGACCTGGACCTGGACCTGGACCTGGACCTGGACCTGGACCTGGACCTGGACCTGGACCTGGACCTGGATAAGTCTGAGTGGAAGTGGGACAGGGAGCGGAAGTGGGAATGGAGCGGATCCTGTAGTCCACGCGAGCGGAGCCGCGGGCACAGCTAGTTTTATATAAGATTAGAATTTAGGTAGTGCGTAGTGAGATTTCCCGAATTTTATACTAAGTAAGCAGTGACAAAGACACTTAAAAAGATGCGACAAATTAAAAATTGATTCAATTAGGCATTCAATTATAGTGATTAACAGCAATTATTGATCAAATATAATAGGTATAAGTTAAATTACCTAATAATTTTTATAGATTAACTAACGACTAGTAACTTTCAACCAGTCAATTATTGCATATCAAATGTTATTTTTTTCATTTTGAAAGTAATCTTTTTATATGCAAACATTCGTAGTGACTACGTTATCAATTTATTATTCTATTTCTATTATACATGAAGGAATTTTACACTCCATTCAATAATATTTTAGATAAGTGATCTAAGCTTGAAAAGAAATGTTTGATACTATACTTATGTAGTTTAATTATTGTATATTTATTTAAATATTTAGGGTGAATGCAATATACGAGTAATTGTTCTATATTGGGACATATTTCGTTTACCACTGGAAGGCTATAACATATATACAATTGGACCAACTCACTACTAAATCGCGAAACACATAGAATGCGAGCGTGGCGGAGGCGTGGCGGAGGCGTGGCGGTAGCAGTACACTCCATAATCCTGCTTTCCGTGGCGGTACTCTGTGTGACCTGTCTCATATTAAATCGAACAATACAAAAAGCTGTAGCACGCCTCAGCCTTTCGGCCTCCTGTCTGTTTCGCGCTGAATTCATGACCATTTCATTTACTTATGCAAGAAATGCATTTCTTTTCTCTCTTCAAGTTGTATTGTTAAGGTGGCATCTTAAGGATCGAGTAACACTAAATAGATGGCGCCTGTAATCGATAAAATAATGATTGATCCTTGAATAAAATAGTCTTTAATTTTTCCTGAATATATTTGGTTGGACATGCAGAAATGGCCACAGTTTTTGTTTAAAAAAATCAGTTTCGCCGGCCTTCTGACTATCATTCAAAGTATCCAACCATTTGTCACAATGTTAAAAATTTACTTAATTAATGTAAGTGCAACAACTTTCAGTTGTTTCAGTCAGTCAGAGTGATTTTTTTAGCATTTAAAAGTTGGTTAATAAGTTCAGAAAAAATTAAATACTATATCGGAAGATTTTGTTTATTACTGTAAACATATGAAAGATTTTGTGTCCACATTGGTAAAAATTGTTCTATTTTTTTATTTGTTCTATATAGAATTTTTTTTAAATAAATAGATAAGGGGATTTCTGGATTTTTTTTCCAAAAATCCCCTTATTGCTTCCTTTAAGTATCGGCAGGGGATTTTTGGGCAAAAAGTCCAGAAATCCCCTTAAAGGGATTTTTGGCTGGGGTTTATTGGAATAATCCCCTTGCAAATAGGCACCTTCTGGGTATGCGAGCTCTACCTTAGACCTTATCGTCACTTACCATCAGGTGTGATTGAGGTCAAGCGTAAACCCATCAGGAAAAAAAATAAGCTCATCTAGCGACCCGACGAGACAGCGACCACCTTTTTTTTTAATGTTTTCTTTGACTTCACTTGTATTCTTGATCGTTCCTACTTTATTATCGGGCTGCCTGCCTGTTACAAAAATAGAAAATGGGACAGATAGACATTATGGTGAGATTACAGTGTTACTTTTTTTCCTTTGTAACCCCGTCCAGGAGATGCATAACAGTTCTAGTGGAAGTAGTTACTTAGTGTTGGTAATCGACAAGGAGGAAAGTCTACGTATGAACCCGGTGGGACCTTGTAGCGCAACCGTATTTAAGGTAGTAATAATTTGATAGTGTAGGGTTAGTAAATAACCTAAGCTAGACCAGTTACGTATCTTCTGGTCTAGACTACAAGGAAAATGAAACACTGCGTATAAGACATGCTTATTCTAATTTCTGTTTAGTGAAAATGAAAACTAGACATGTAATGATCTTTCTTGCATATACCTACAGCCTTTCTTGCATATACATTAATGATATTTTCTTCAGTTTTGTACCTGTGTTCGTTACCGTATTTGGTTTATTAATTTATTGTTATAGCATTTTATGTCGTAAGGTATTCGAAGATATAAATAGTTTAGGGATATTGTAAGATATAGTTTCATTTCTTACTGTGCTGGGGAAACTCATCAATCAGTGATCAGTTTCAACTGTTAGACAATGGCCAGAATGTTCATGTCGCAAGTTCGGCATTTACTAAATATTTTTAAAAGCCAAAATATATGATTTAATATTGAGGGACAACAGTTGTTTAAAGTGTATATTCGAATTATGTTACCTGGATGACATGGTAGTCACTTTATAATAATATAGCGATATGTATGCTTATGTACTTATTTAGAAAGTTAGATATTAAATTTATAATCCTAAGCTTTGAAAATCAATTCGCTGTAGGTACAAATGACATCTACGTGTCAATTATTACAGCGTTCCAAAATATTCCAAGATAATTGTAATTAAATTCTACTTATGGTCTTGATTTTCAATATAATGTCAACATTGTAAAGGTAAGAATTACCCAGTCTTTCTATTTTGGAAGGTAGTAGTCGATTTTAGTACTATAGTGTTTACCTTTCTACTATCGATATGTACCTTTATTTACCTTTGTTTTCTGTAAAAGTAATAATTTCAAATTTTTTTTTTACAATATTATTCAAGTTACCTACCTTGCATTAAAGTGTTACCAAAATGCATTTGCAAGTGATCAAGTACATAATAGGTATTATTTTGTTTTTACAACCTGTATTATTTTTAGAGATTTATTGAAAGAAAGGCAGAAACGAAAACTACGAATACGTTTCAACATTACGAACCAGAATTGCTATCACGACTTTTGGTAATTTGCAAGAAAGTTTCGACTTGTCTTGTTGCCATAAAAATGGCACAGATATAATGGCACTTTCAGAATGTTTTTGGTCTATTTTCAAATACATTTTAGCAATAGCTGTTAGTTGTAATGACGCGTGGAGTCCATGATTCACGTATTTGCCTTCATTAGGTTCAATGGGCAAACAATTCACATGAATTTTTGAATTTTTAAAAATAGCATGTAACGTTACCAGAGATACATATAGCTATATTTGTATACTGTCCTGTACAAAATTATCGCCTTACAAGTAATCGGCCATTTTCTTTGGCGATTTTGTAAATAGTATATTTTATCGTCTCTGCCTACCCCTCTGGGACCAAGGTATGAGCATTATGTATGTATGTATGTATATTTTATACCTCACTGTGATCCATGTATAGAAAAGTGATACCGATGTTGATTTTATTGCCTTATTAAATTGAAATAAGCTTCATAATTATTTTATTGTTGTAACCAATGAAATTTTTTTAAGCAAATGCAATACACAATTAAATTATTTTATAATAATACTTTTTATTATTTATACTTATTTCTAAACTACAACAATGTCTAATACTACAAGATAAAAAATTGCTATTAAGATTTTCGATCCTTGTCTGTAACACTTATTCTCGCAAGTCAAAAATCTCTAGGCACCTAACCACATCCACATGGTACGGTGCGACTGTTCAGAAATAACTTAGGGGATGGTTTTCTATTCCCTGCCTATTTACGAGTAGGTACCCCTTAATATTAAGTTACTATCAAGGGAACAACATAATGAAGAAAATTACATTCTTAACATATTTCCACGTTTTCTTTAATTGAAAAGTCAGTCATATAATGTATTCCGTTATAAAGAGAAATCTTAAGAAATTTACAAATAAGTTGAGCGAATTGGTGTATGGGTGTTATATTTGTAAATTTTTCTAGTAGTACAGAGGAGTCTTTTTGGGATTAGACAAGTGTAATGTAATATGTAGGTACTATGCGGTAATGGATATTGACTTTTCATTCATTCACTTTTAAATCAGATGGTGGGCGTTTTTGCATGGAACCTGGTACCCACCTACTATACCAACCAATAACAGTAAGTGATACGCCAAGAGTACTAAAAGGCTCATAACTCTAAAAGACAGCTACTGAGATTAGCCGCTATACTAACCAGTATTGTTCTACTTAATAAAACCTTTTCATTGGAGTATTACTTATTGTTATTGATGCCTTGGACCGAAACGCGCATTATCCTTTATACTCTTATCATTAAGTATTTCGTTATATTCTCGTATCTAATAAATAAAATCGTAAACTTCGCGTGTCTGTACATTGAAAATATTTACAAAAAAAATTTTGGGGGGGTCTAAGGATATGCAACAGAACACATTTCGATCATTTTTGGAATTTTTGTCTGTTTATCTGTTTGTTTGTTTGTCTGTAAGTTTGTGCACGGCACGCATCACTTAAAAACTACTGAACGGATTTTGATGGACTTTTCACAGAAACATGGGGCTTAACTTAACTTAACATTTAGTCTTTATTTCATCGCAATCGGTGTACTCAATTAAAAGCCTGGGCGTGGGAAAAGGAGAGTGGGTGTGGTAGTGGGAGCGGGAGCGGGAATGGGAGCGGATTTTGTAATTCACGCGAGCGGAGCCGCGGGAACAGCTTATTTTGAATAAAAATAATGGCTTTGACTTAATCGAATTGGGTCCATTGGATACAGAGAGAATCCTCGTTTCATTGCCAAGACCGATTATAACCGCAACTGACACCTGCGCGAAGTTATTGCACCAAGGTGCTTTGTACCGCAAACTCTGGTTGCGGTCAACAGTCATGCTACACGTTTGCTCTACAACCACCCCGTTGGCTTATGCCCTGGTCATTGGACTCGAGCCCCAGAGGCCGGGGATTCTATTCCCACTGGGGGGCGACAACTTTACCACACTGCCGACACTCCATACAAGGAACATATTTAATTACCTACTACTATTGCTGGCGCACCAGCATGTCTGTACACATTTGCTGCACCCAGCGCAATCGAGAGAAGGTCAACGTTGTATGTCACGAATATAAGTGCTTCTTTTTCTAACTGAAAGCGTCGAAAGTTCGGTACTGCGGTTTGCGAGTGACGATGAACTGGCCTAGTACTGTGATGGCCAACACAACTACCCAGCGTGCCCAATGTGGGCAAAATTCCCCCTGAGCAGCAATAATATTTATTTTGTGGTGGCGTTCATTGGGCTAAGGCATATGTACCTACAGCAGTGGACGTCTCAGGGTTGATATGTTTGACTGATTTTGTCAAACTGTATACAAATACATATATGTGAGAGTTCCCTTTCTTAGGTTTTTCACCTACACTTTGTTGTTTCTGACAAATTATGCAGATGGTATATTTTCTTCAACACTATTCACTACACATACATATATATTGCAATTCATGGCGTAAACAAAGCTAAAGGCAAACTCACGGGAATGCTCCTCGGGACTATAGATCACCACATCAAAAGCCAGGACATGTTATTTAACTATGTACACACCAAATATTATGCGGACATTGACACCGGTACACGTCTAGGGCGCTGCATTCCCTTGGATGGCGTTACAAAATGTCGGTAACGGTGACAGCTGCGCCTGCGACTGCGATCGAACATGCGGACGTGCCGCGAGTGTTAAGTTCATGGCATGATGTACGTAGTACGGACTGAAACAACAAAAGCTTTTTAGCATTTTCTGGCCGTTTTTTAAACAGTGCTGAACTATTTGAAAAATATTAGTGTTAGTAAATATTTAAAATACTACTTATTAGCAACCGGTGGCGCAAAGTCTCAGCCTCGATATACAGCGGGACAATGCGTCCAGCGTCATAGGCTTCCGGCTACACAGGACCTAGGCCAAATATCTATTTATAAATACTAAATTATCATTATTTAGATTAGATTAAACCCGAGTGGCGATTTATAGTGGCTCTGTGCCATTGTCTCCTTATACAACTTACCACACACATCACCAACACACGCACTCCCTTTACACTCACTCACATACACTACACATTCACTACATACAGATGAATGAAAATTTTATTAATTAGACTAATTTAAATTGTGTATAAAAGTACTTTAGTAATATTTCTTATTCAAATATCTTACTTATTATTGTTTGTAGATGAAATTCTGTAATTATAATTACATGATTAGCCGACATTTATAAATTCGTCATAGTTTTTGATTGTTAGTAAGAAATTACTTAAAGCAAAGAGACGGTCTAAGTTGTATATTTAGGTATAGTTTCATTCATTAATAAAAGTTTTAATTTTTTTTTCACAAAGTCATGACAAAAAAGGAATTTGACGAACTAAGGCACTTGACGAAAAAAGATATGACGAAAAAGGGATTTGACAAACGTCGTTTTAACACATAGGTAGTGCACGATTCGGTTTGAAGCGGGAAACGTATAGACAGCCCACGTGACAGTACGCAAGCATCTACTGTAGATGTCAATACACAGTGGTCGCATTTCTGTCACCTTTGGCTTACTGGGTAACAAGAACTTGAATAGAATAGCTCTGTGATCGGAATTGCTTGAAGTAACATTAAAAAAGAAGTTACTGTGTGGTCATATACAGTCTATGGCCCGGAAAAGGGGCAAATAAGAAAAAATTAAGGCTCGAACATCAGTAATTAGTTCGAGATATTTTCAACATTCTAATCTAAATGTTTTCGATTTTTTTGTAACAAACATCGCAAATTCAATGTAATGCCAACAATAACAATTTCACTAAATTCAACCGACGAATACCTCTGCATCGTTCATAGTCGGGTCGTCTCGTTGACAACGATAACATCGCTTTGCAATATTACACTGAAAATGAAACATTCATAACTTTAAAATATTATTGTGCATAATTCATTCATTACAAAAAAATCTAGAGAAGTAAGTCATTGTTCGCTTAAAGAAACGGGATTTATAGACATTGATTCTGCCACGACTATCGTAAGAATCGATTTCTAGCCCTTGACAAGGCCGTATGCAAAATTATGTTGCTAAACTGGCAGTTGTTTATTTTTAAAAATTGTTTCACTCTTTGATTCCTAAACTCAGCATGATCCCGGTCGTTCACCTGTTACCACCTTATACTCCTGACACAAATACATTAAACGGTAGCTACATTGCCATCCATAGCTGAGACAGTATGAATATGACCCCGAAACGAGTCCTATTGTGGCGGCTTGCCGGCATTTAGAGTACGTGTCGAATCGGAAACGTGCCGTTGCAAAAGGCGATACGGGACGCGTAACGGGTTTCGGCTTCCTATGGCACCGACGACGGCGGGCAACTCAGTCAGTAGTACTGGGAATACCCTCTTCTACTGCTCCACATGACCATAATTTTCTGTATAATGCACTTTAAGAAATGACTGAGTAGTTACCCACAAGCCCATATACAGGGTACCCTCGTGTGGGAACTAAACTTGGAAATTTACATACCTACCTGCATCGACACGCTAGCGCTGAGCTATATATCCATCTCCTCCAGGTCTGCCGGAGCGGCCCATCCCAACATTCAAAAATATTTCTCCCTGCGTGATCACTTTGAGTTCCTTCCTTTTTCGGTAGAGACACTTGGGGCTTGGGCTCCGGCAGCTAAGAAGTTTGCATCGTATATAGTCAAACTTCTGAAATAAAAGTCCGGCGACCGTCGAGCCAGATCCATTTTTATCAGCCGCACCAGCCTGCAAATTCAAAGGGGTAACGCAGGGAGTATCCTCGGCACCATTAAAAACTCTGCAGAGCTGGAGGAGATATTTTATCTGTAAGGCCCTTCATATTCATTTTTGTAATTAGTATATAGCAAATTGTATATTTTTATGTGAGAATTAATATATTTACCTGCCTATATATTATAGTAAAATACATTAAAACTATTATAAATGCGACAGGATAGATATTTGTTTGTTTGTGGCTCAATACCGCCACAACCACTAAACGTATTTTGATAATTGCTACAACAGTGATAGCATATATCCTGGAATAACATATAAGATACGCTAGTCAACGGTCATCAGTCGTTATACTGCCGCTAAAGAACTCATTCGATATGAACAACAATGAACATCGATGCAAACGTTAAAACGTAAGATTTCTAAGAAACTCTTATACACATAATAAATTTCCGCTTTCGGAAAATTATATCAAGTTAGTAAGCAGCGGGCCGGCTGTGCGGGGAATGAACTATTATGGGCGCGTAACTCTCACTCGCTGTGATGCTGTCGATACACTTTCCTGTGCGCCCGCGCGCCTGCGTGACATGAATGCTGCGCACGCGCAGCGCCGACGACAACACTGATGTAACATACCCCAAACGCATTTTCCCGTCTGCAACCTGCTCACAAAACATGATGTATAAACGAGAGCAATTTGGTTTGTATATTTCATTCCAAATCAATAGTCATATATAAACAAACGCATTTGCGTCTCAAAAACAAAATAAATAAAAGATGGGGTTCCTAAGTGGACCGCATAGTTTACATGGTAATAAAAACCTGTTTTTGCTGGTGGTGGCCCTTTCATGTACATGTTACCGAAATGCAAATAGCGTTGGTTTTCGTATGACTATTGGTTTGGAATGAAATATAAATATTACCAGACAATTTACACAAAATATTGGCGTTTCGGTTTAAAGTGTAGAGGCCAGTGTGAATACAGGCCACGAGGCATACTAACATAGTCCTCAGGGTGGCAACGTACGAATCGTCTTTGGGCTGCAGATTTATTGGCGATAGTTACCTGTTACCATCAGGCGGTCTGTCCGTTTGTCACTTTAGAGTTTAGACCGTAAAAAAATACACATTTCGTCAAGGGGCTTTATACTTCATTCCAGCCGTTTAACTGGAGTTTTAAGATATTTAATTCAAGCGAAAGATTTGGGGAGAATGACAAGATAAGTAAGTGATGTTGAATCTATAAGTAATAAACTCTCTGCATTATAGAAAAAAATATATAGTTTCGTTATGGGCCGTACATTAAAAAAGCACTAGTCCACTGATACCTTAATCTATTGGCCTTTATGTCTATGTTATTAAATAATCTCTTAAGATATTCTTTAGAACTTAATTTATACCTTACTAATTCTAACAGCAGCGCCATCAGAGTCTTCTATTAGTAATAATTATAAACTTTACCTTATATACCTAGGTATTTCAAGAGTCAACGATTTATGTAACATACATTTACTCGTAGGATGTTGTCCGCTTCATAACCCGGATTGCAATCTTATAATCAATCTGAAGCTGACTTTGAATATTTTATTATGTACATTTTATATGTGTAGGAAAAAATAATCGAGATTACAAAAGAGTAAGCTCTTAAAGCTCAGGCTTTTGATGTTGCCACACCTGGCCTGGCATATAGCACGCTGCGAGCACTCGATTGAATTACAAATCGGAAGAGAACAATAGCGTGATGGTGACAAGACGAATCAGCGTTACGTCACCACTCTTGTAATATTTATGGGATCTTATTTGGAAGAAGCTACATCAACTTATCCTAGGTGAGAGACAGGGTTGATTTATTATAGGGATTTTTAAGATGTACTAGTATGTTATCTTTTAAATGTAGGTAAAAATTAGGTAGCTGCGTCGTCGCCGCTACTCCTAGAGTAATAATTTGGGATATTTTGAATTTAAAGGAACATTCACAAATACTAAGTAGAGTGTGATTTAATCGTCACGTTAGTCTATCGTCTGTAATATACCTAGCTAGCCAAGTGGATATGAGCTATGACCGGGTTTCATATTTCGACCGCAAGGCCAGCACACTCGCAACTAGGCTACTACGACGTCTTCAGGCTTATATAGAAAATGTGTGATACATTTTAATCAACAAAAGTAAAGTACTTAATTATAATTCCGCTAAATCACGCTAGGAATACGAAAACTAAAACAATCGAATTTTAATTAATAGCTCATTTAGCGGTATCATCGCTGCCAGCGGCTAGTGCAGCCGATTTGCGTAGCCGGTGCATGCGGTCGGGTCCGCGCTGGTGGCGCGAGCGTCCATAGTCGGTCACCTTGCAATAAGGTATGGTGGTCGCGTCTGGCGGACTCTGGCGCAGGGCGAGAGTGGGCGACCTCATATAGCTTGCGCGGGAGGTGTTTCCTTTATTTGTTGGTTGTGCGCCGCGTGCTAGTGACGTGCCACCACAGGACATCATGCAGGCATTACTGGTAAGTTCACACCCTTACCTTTACCTTTGCGAAGGACAGTTATTTATATCATAAAAAGCACCTTGGCATCATTTTCCTTGTAGATATTTTAATATTTTCTCTCTCTGTAATAAAATAAAATTAAAATAAAAAAAAGCAAAGGAAACTGACTCATAAAATTGAATAAATGAAAGACTTAAAAATACACTTGGGTGACATAGAGTAATAGTTACTATACCACACAGGTTCGAATACGTAGGTCGCGAGTTCGAATACCGTACGCTAAAAAGCTTACAAATTGATAGAATTTGAATTAGTTCATATTTAAAAAAAATTATGAATCAAACTATATAAATCTATAGCATACAATATATTTTGTCTTGCTTTAGTGTTTAAATATTTACATTTTATATGTACCTACCTAAATACAATATAACTTATCCTTAACTTAAAGAAAATAGGCTTACTTTATACTGGCATGAGTAAATTGTTAAAATTATTATTTAATAAACGAGGCTGCCTTCGACATGACTTGAATGTTTGTGCACTGTTGCCTCGAGCAACAACCAGTTACACAAATCTGATTTATATATCTACCTGTAAAATTAAAAGTGCAGACATCTGTGTAAGGACACAACATTGTGAAAGTTTAAGTCAAGTCAATTATGTGAATTGCCATAAATATAGACGCACAGGCTAAACTGTAGCAGAGTTGTCTTACAGACAAGAGTAAAAAGCAAAAAACGAATCAGGTCGATGTGAAGCCGGCCAGTAGTTATCAGTTTCGCGTGCCGACCTTGAAGGCGATAGTCAATCATAGGTCACTTCGGCACGCAGTCACAAATCTCGGTACGCGGCTAACCTTTCGACACAAAAAAAATTGCCCTTCTTAATTTACAATGCGGAACTAATTGTGAAGTGTGAACATATTATTTGGCAAGTACGCTGTTGTCGTATTAACTATGCAATTACGTAAAGCATGCAACGTTAGCGGACAAATGCTTTTCTAGTTACGTTACCACACTGGCCTACTGTTATTACCAACAGGCTCGACTAGATGTAGATACTAGATACAGTGGCTACGCATAACTTACTCCATTTCAACAGGAGGTACTTACTCGTAAACTGTAGCTGTTCACTGCAATGTAGACTTGGAAACCTGCATCGAACCAGTGTGGATATTTGCTCATAACTATTTATATTCGGAATTTCCTTCGTTGCAAATTATTTAATGAAAGAGTTGGTGAGAAACTTTGGAGCCACCGTAAAATAAATACGAATAAATTTACACCCTGTGTATAAGGACACAGGATAAATTTCCAATAGCAGACAATTTTTGTTTAAAAAAATTTCCAAGATTCATAAAATTATATTTTCGAAAGGTTTAATAATTACACGTAACGAGGATGGTATCGAGCAACATCAATGTGTCTTTTAACATAAGGCGCACTGGTCTCTTATTTGTTTCAAAATAGAGCCGTTGTATTGAGCGGATCCCTTTTTTAATTATATATAATCTTATACCTATTTATTCCTCCTCATCCGTATTATATTAATATATGTAGTTCGGAAAATATTCATAAAATGATAGTATACAGTAGCTTACCCACTCATCTTAGTACATATATATATAAATAAACACATACATACACAGAACAAGGTAGCTCTTAACAACGAGGGCACATGTTTACCTGACCCCTTGCAGTCGTATCCAGTGCCCCAGTGTTGGACATTCCTGCCTATCGGCTACCGAGCTCAGGATACTGTTGGCCCTGTTTAAACAACACCATCCCCTCTACCACAGTATCAAGCCTCCACACACATACCCGATGGTACGATTCTTTCTAGTGCAGGGTCCGTCTGGATAGGTACATAATGCATACATTTCTGTCTGAAGGGAAAGAGAGCAATTGAATAAAAAAAAAAACTTCATAAACAACACTTGTCCAATAACATAAATTATACTAGTTATTACCTACTCATATTACAATACGTCATAAAATATTTTTTGAAAAACCCGCCAGATGTGTTATTTTTGCAATAAGTGATTCAATTAGTCCAAAGACTGCACAGGTCAATGGGAGACAGTAGACGCTTACCGTCAAGTATACTATCTGCCGGTTTGCCACCTCATTCTGAAAAAAAAGTATGGGTACGTACATACACATACGTATTTATCATGATTTAGTTTACTAGAAATTAAGTTTTTAAGTTATTACTATTAATATTAGGTATTAATGTATGAAAGAGGGTTTCAATTAAAGGTTTACTAATGAACTAATTCTGATTAGTTAAACAGTTAAACCTATAATCGTCATTGCGATCTACTTACATGAATAAATCGATTCTATTAGTTACGTTAGTGACTAATAATGCATGACGATTACAGTAATACAAGTTATGCGATAACGAACAATTGTGGTAACACACCACACTAACCACCTACAACAGTGTTACTTAATAACATTGAAGCCTCAAGCATTGTGAATGAATCTCTCGTACAAAAGACATCAACGCGTTCGGTAAAACCTACGCTATCAACCCCACGCTGAGTTTATGTAGGTAGCAAAAGTCTAACCTTCCATACAAATGGCAACGCTTAATGTTATTCCTAATGATATATTTCTTCAAATTTCCACAAGTCGTAAAACAGTCTTTCGTACCCACAATCATAAACGCAATCTAAATCCAAAGGTTTTGCAAGGATTTGTTTAATTTCTAAACATCATAAATTCTGACCTACACCATATTATCTGTCAAACATTCAACTCCAAATTTAATTATCAGTTACGATTAAACGGTTGGTTATATATACGTATACAGGTTCGAATAGAAAAAAAATATTTCATCGATTAACGTCTATAACCGGACTCCTCTGAAGAATGGTTGGCCAGGATGCTGTTGCAAACCTGAGTATTATTATTTAGCAAAGGCCATATTATAATTCTATGGATTTCAGACACATTCCACCTAAACATGATGTACCCACATCACAATTAAATTTAGGAATGCGTGGAACGAGAAATCTATAATGAGCTTTTTCGAGAAAATCTAGACAGTCCTGATATTTAATACTTATTTATTTTTAAATTAAGACTAAGCACTTACTCGTTGGTATTTAAAATATAATTTAGACATTCATACAAAATGGAAGTAAGTAATTGGTAAGGAATTAACTATAAATATCTGAGACATACACACCAATTATCAGTCCCAAACTAGGCAGAGCCTGTGCTATGGTTACTAGATAACGGATACACATGCTTAAATAAATATATAAACATCCAAGACTGGGGTACAAACATTCATATTCATCATACGAACATTTGCCCCTAGCGGGATTCGAACCCGCAACCTCCGGCGTGGCAGTCCGAGAGCTACCCCATTCCGCCAAGGAGGTCGTCAATTGAAAGAGACTAAGTAAGTTTCTAATGCAGACTCCAATAATACGAACAGGGGGCCTAATCAGAGAGTACAAAATGGGTTATTACTATTAGATAAAGGAATATTATTTATTCTAAATGCTGATGGAGTTGGCCTCGATGGCCTTATTTGGGATTTAGTAGATTTCAAAAAATTATATATAATATATAATATCCACATATACTGGTACCTACAAGTTATTCTGGGATATGTGATCATTTTTCAAGTTCCTACTATACCAACCTATTAATACTTAACGCAAATACCTGCAGTTCCAACGTCACCTTGACTGGCGGAAGTACGAGTATCGCCGGGTGTCCTTTATTATTTCACATCGAAACCTGCCCTACCTCTGCACTGAACACTTAAAATTCCAATCTGTCAAAGTCGAAAATTATAACGATCACTCAGATAGGCTGTCTGTATTTTATGATATTATTATTAACTGTTCACATGAATTGTGTCTACGATACAAAATTATTTGTCGTTCAATTCACGATGGCACGCCGCTCTACTTATCGCGAGGGGAGAGCGCGGGACGCCGGGAGTTACTCCGAACCTATCCGAGCGTCAGTATCTTAGTGTACGTATGCACACATTGATGATTAGTGCGTATCGATAAAACTAACACAGTAACAATATAACGTCGCGTGAACTGTATGATCTGCAGATCCGATGAGTGCAACGGGAGCAAACGAAAATAAAATTTAATTATTATTCCAACAGACACAAAACTAATCCATACCCAAAATAAATCATCGGGAAGTACATACATAATCATTATGCTATATGCCGTGCAGTAAGGCAGAATAGTGCATACCAACTAGGTATCTTATGTTTTACACAATAATATTTCACCAACCGGGTACCAATCCAGAAACCTTCCGTGCAGCAGGCAGACGTATTAGACGATTCTTCAAGTCAGACCCGTCTTCCATAAGTATAGCTATACTTTTTGTTATTAGATGTTGTCATTCTGAATTGTTAATGAGAAAATTATAATGTCAAGTGAATAGTTATAAAATATAATTAAATTTGATATGTTACACGAACATGAACACAAACCCAATTGATTTATTTAGTGCCAATTGCAACACGCCCGATCACCGATTACTGGAAGTGTATGTTGCGACAATGTAAAGTCAATAAATAGTCAGTCAACAGTTACTACATTGCTTTCTCAATACACATAAGTATATCAATTTCTAGTCACGGTTACACACTTTTTTAATTAGGAACAGATTTAGTATGCATCATACTTTATACTGGATTTAGAAGTTTTTGAAGATGATGCGGACAGTCACATTTCGAATTAAGTCCAAGCACCTTTTCCAGTGATGATAAAGTTAAGATTAAAACGGACTTGGTCATTTATCGTAGGGCGCGGCCTGTACCTACTTGTCGATTTAACTTGAATAATTAATTGCATAAATAGCACTTGTACACACACTTGAGCACACTTACAATCTCTGATGGGTTACGAATACGCCATATAATAATGTTAGAAAATTCGTAGCCTTTTTTTATTACGTGATTCATATACCTCAGCTTCCTAGTGCACTTTCAATGATGATACGACCGAAAACCGCCCCGTTGGTCTTGTGATTTAAGAGATTGGGCTCGAGCGCCAGAGGTCGTGAGTTAGCATCCCAATGAGGACAGACAACTTTGTAGACAATTTTTAATAGCTGATCCCGGTCTGGATGTTATATTTGTGAATTGTCCAATTCTGTTTAATTCCCATAGCACAGGAGAGAATCCTAGCTTGGAATTAGACAAGTGTATGTACATGTATATAGGTATTATGTTATTTTAATATACAGAAATATTAGTAACTAGCTATGTCTGCGATTTCGTATGCGTAAACCACTGAAATAAGTACTGATACCGTTATTTTAAGTATCTCCTAGGCTTGGAATTGTACCCAACAAAGACAATGAAAAGAAATGATGTAGGTCATATGTGTAGGTAGTAGTCAGAGCTACAACCACATATGTGTAAGTAAATACTTCCTTCCCTCCCTCCTTCCATCCAAATATAGGTAATCTTCAACTATCGCAATCCTAACGTACACTGATTCGAAACCATCGTGCACCGTCATTGTATAGTATTTTTTTTCCAATGTCCGTATTTATTTAATTTATCGTATTAATTTCTTAAGCGTCTTTCCTTCTAAAAAAAACTACCTGTACATCCATTATATACATTTAGGATTAGGCAAGGCGTATAGTTACACACGGTAAGGTTGACTGGAAGAGATCTCTATTATAACCCTTTGTATACATTTTTTTAAATTCTATTTAGTTTTAAAAAATGTGCAATAAAGAATATTCTTAATTAATATATAATAATAGTGCCTTAGTGTTAATTAGCTTCCTATTGATATTTATGTGCATTGTCTCTTATTTAGCATACAAAAGTGAAGGAAACGAAATAACAGATTCAATCTCGATAAATACCTCAATCTGTAGCAATGAACTATTGCATCACATTAAGTAGATCATAATGGGATCATTATCACTATTATAAGAGCGAAATAGAAACTTGGCGTCACTCGTTCGGCACGACACAAGCACGATACTATCGCAAGTTGATAAGTCAGGTGTTGTGATCTGCATTATGTGCGGCAAGGTCCACGACACTCGAAAGTATGCCATGCTTATTCATTGCATTGCTTGGCGCCACATTCGTATTACCAAATTCTTTAATTTTATTCATAGTCCTTATTCTTTAAAGGGTTTTATCGTTCATGTCGTGCAACAGCAGTTTGAGATTGCTTTCTTCTGCGTTCATGGCCAATTACGACTTGCCACGAAATCTACTTCTTGTACAATACACAGCCATAGCGTATAAATGAATATAACACATACATACATAATGTCACGCCTTGGTCCCGAAGGGGTAGGCAGAGACGATGTATCGCCACTTTGTGGAATCCAATGACGCAAAGCGACTTTCCTTTGTTCGCTTTTCGCTCCGTGATGCCCCTTGACGTGATGTGTTGCAAACAACATCGCCTATATGAAAAGGCCCCAGTACACATTGGCCCATGCACGGCCATGCGCCACGATAGGCCAGCACAGGCTAGCATCTCCCAACAGCGAAAAGGTGTTCACACAATGGCCCACGGCTCATTGCCGTCTGGCGACGCACGCGCGATGGACGTCGAAGTAGTCACGGCCGCAGCAATCTACATCTACACTAATATTACAAAGAGGAAAGATTTGTATGTTTGTAACGAATAAACTCAAAACTACTGAACCGATTTTAAAAATTCTTTCACCATTAGAATGCTACTTTATCCTTGAGTAACATAGGTTATATTTATTACCTTAAAAAAATTAGGGATCCCTACTAAAAATATACACAAATATACACTTCTACATTAATGTTATAAAGAGGAAAATTTGTATGTTTGTAACGAATAAACTATTGGACCGTTTTCAAAAATTCTTTCACCATTAGAATGCTACATTATTCCTGAGTAAATAAGCTATATTATTACTATAAAAAATTAGAGATTCCTACTATAAAAATATAAAAATTTATAAGAAAAGTATAATTAAAAAAAATAACTATTCATTTACTCTACTTTTATCCCAAAATGTTTAAAAAATAAATGTCAACCCGTGCGAAGCCGGGGTGGGTCCCTAGTTTATTTATATACTGCATACAACTTCTCAGCACCTACTTCTCAATCAGAAATTGAACAATTCTCCAATTAAAACAGTGCACCATCCTGTCGGCGGTCGGTGACGAACTGAACAATGGGCGACTGTGTGAACACCACCGGCTAGGCTACAAGTTCTAAGTGGCGTATCAAGATGAAACATGCACCAGATTTTAAGTTAGACCACCAGCAAGACCTGTGAAACTTGCATCAAATTTCATTCAGTAGTTTTTGCGTGATGCGGTAACAAACATACAGACAGACAGAAAAACAGAGAAACTTGCATCAAATTTCATTCAATAGTTTTTGCGTGATGCGGTAACAAACATACATACAGACAGACAGACAGACAAAAATTCTAAAAAAAATGTTTTAGCTTCTATTGGCCCTATAAAGACCCCTCATACATTATTTTTTTAAATGTCTCTCATGTAGAGACATAGACCAGTTACAGTTTTATTATAAGTATAGATAGATATAGATTATAATATCGATATACACCTTACCTTACAATCGACATTGAAAAGAGGCTTGAATTGCACATGTGCATACTTGATATGCGAGTTAGAATTACCTACCTACGAGTACCTACCTACTTATAATAATATTATGTTTATAATATTAATATTTAAATATTTAATAACTCTTGGTATTTAATATACGAGTATACCTATTCACCTACCAACTCTATATTATAGAGTCAAATTATAATTTAACTTTTTTTTTCTTTACCAAGGTAAAATCGTAATAATTTTAAATCGTAACTCTGAGCTGTTTATAGAACCAGATAAGTTATATATTTTATTATAAAAGACTTATCCGTTGTTCCAGATATGTATGCTGTGTGCGGTCACTGCCTACGCTCAATATGACTCACCCGCTCCACAAAAATTACAAATTCCTGGAGCAATTCCAGTAGGCGGTCCCCCAAGAGGTTTTAGACAGGGAAGACTACAGAGTGGTCCAGTACCCGGCTCAGTGCCTAGAATCAGGCGGCCGGGCCTCGGCAGGCCATCATTCAAGTCAGTGGAGGCTACACCACGACCCAGCCTTCAATCGCTCGAGGAACTGGCGAAACCAGTCACAGAGGAGCCAGAAGATGAACCCGATATAAACACTCCTACTGCTTTCTCACCTAACTTCTTCTCCACACCAGAGCCACAACATGACTTTTACGATATCACGACAACATCTCAACCGAAACCGCCGATCGTTTTCAACCCATTACCATTCCAACAATCGACTCCCTCAGTATTGAAACCTGAGCCCATCAGGCCCACACAGTACAGGCCTCTTTTGTCTCAGCAATCATTCGCTCCAATTAGAAACGAGCCACCACCGAAACCCCAACCTCAAAGACTACAACCTCTGTCCAGCCGACCCTCACGACCTGTGTTCAGGCCAGAGCCAAGGCCGTTCGTAGAAGAAGACGACGCGCCTGTACAGCCCGTCAGACAGTACAGTCGACCTCAGGAGCCCGTACGTACTCCTGTGAAAAATGCTCCTCCACAGAAATACACTGCATCAAATCATAGGGAAAAGAAGCCCGTTGCACAAATCATCCGCAAATTTAGGGATGAAAACGAAGATGGCAGTATTACATGGGGATTTGAGAATGATGATGGTTCATTCAAGGAAGAAACGATAGGTGTGGACTGCGTGACGCGAGGCAGATATGGGTATGTTGACCCAGATGGATTGAAGCGAGAATACAACTATGAGACTGGCATTATCTGCGACAAAACAAAAGAACAACAGGACGAAAAAGGTTTCATAGATTACCAAGAAAACAAGGCTGTCCTACCTAATGGTATCACCATTGATCTCAACGCCATGGGTAAGAAATCCAAAAGGCCATTTAGATCACCTGGTCACCACTAGGGTTTAAGTAATTTAAGTACAGTGTAATTTATTTTAGGAAATTCTAATTGTAAGGATGTTTTTTGTTGTCTTGTCATTTAAGTGTTATATAGACACAATAACATTTCTATGATTTTAGATGGTTTACTTGTGCCTTATCATATCAATGAGATGTGAAAATAAAATGTGGATACTATATACTTGAACTATTTTATTTATCATCACACAAATTTAACATATTCAAATGTTCTCTGAAAATTATGACCTTAAAATAAGTAACCGCACTGCCCACGTATTAATATGGGCGATTGTTAATATATGGCTGTGGGCGCCTCATATTAGGAGGCATTCTATTTGGTGGAGTTATTGAGATATCTAAATAATTGCCAATTTGAAACTTAACATGAGTTAGGGTCTTGTTATCATCACCCCCTCGTTGTCCAGAGCAAGTCACTCCAATATCCCTCAAACGATATGTTGGTGTTCTCATGTCTGGGTGCACTATAGCAAAATCAAAGTATGTGCCTTTGCGTCGAGTCTCTGGGTTAACCTCTTTGACTAGCCCAGTCAGTTCTCGGAGTGTAGCATCCATCCAGGTATAGATCTGAAGCTCATTTTGGGGAACATTACCTCTAGCATAGTCCCCTGGCAAGTTGTGACGTCCAGTCGAACAAAATACACGAAGTAATAATGGGCATGTCTGAAATAAAACAACACTTTATAGTCAGATATTTATAGGTCAGAAATACCATAATTTGGCTCGTGATCTCCAGCAACCTAAGACGCTCTTCACTCCTCGCAAATTCTAAATTTATTTGAGATTTTTTTTCTTTTTCATTGGTTTCCTGTCTTACACTTACAACTCATAATTCTAAGACTGGATAATTCCAGAAAATTGTTATCAGATCAATTTAAACAACATCCGAATGCTGATGCTTTATTCAAAATTTATCTCGCATGGTATAATTTCTAATTATTTACTGGGTACTGATTTGATTACACCGTATTTACACACACCTTTTCTCTGTCAACTGGCTTCTCCGCTGCCGGTCTAACCTCCACTCCTTCGACAACCATCGACTCCAAACCAGCCATTTGCATAGTAATATTAGCAATAATGAATAAAGTGATGGTACTGTCTCGTCAAGAAACCAATATTCAATACCGACTAATAACTAGTACGTTTCAATGTCAGAAATTACAGAACTTTTAATTACAGAAAATCGGCAACTCCGAAGCAACACAACAACACCACAAACCAAAGATTATATACTCAATTATAACCTCTTTGATATAGTCTTTGACCAAAGCCACAAATTAAGAGTGGCTACGTAATCAATCAATCAATCACTACATGTGGTTTGTCTCAGAAGAATAATAACCATAGAAACCGCCATAATACTAATCAAGCGTACATAGCCACTTGTCAAAACTGTAGCCCTTGTATCCACTTTACCCTGCTGATTAAAATGTTCCCTAATATAGTCGCTGTTGTATTCTCTTTGGTCGCTGCTGTCAAGTCACAAATGCATCTTGAATTTAGTTGCATTAATGATTGATGAAACGGCTTGCGTGCTAGTCGAGTTTGAAATACTATTTTAATTTAAAATCCTTTCAGATTTGTGATAAGAGTGCAGGATAATATTTTGTGAAGGTGTAAGCTATGGTATGTGTGATAAGGCGCTGCAAATTTCGCATGGGGAGAAAAGAAAATCAATCCGAAACTATAAACTTTCACAGGTAAACATTCTTTTTGTGTTTACCTATCCATTTTCCATGTTAAAGAGATAAATTTATGCTTAAAAGTAAGGGAAATTAATTTATTTTTATTATATTTATATTAATTGAGCATGTATAAGTGTACTTTCATATATTTTGTTAGTTTTGTAATTTTACAGAAATGTTTAAATAGAGCTGGACAAAAATTTATCGATAAAAGTATAAAAAGTGTTTTTTGTGTTTTGGGTGTGTTGTGCACATGAGTATACACGTATTTTTTACGTGCACACACGTATTTTTTCAATTTAGATTTCCTAATGAAAAAAAATTAATGTGAAAAGTGGATTAATGCGTGTCCACCGAAGCTGATTGGACGGTAAAAAAACACCATAGAGTGTGCTCCAGACATTTTAAATTATTGTGTTGTATTATTACCGATGATAAATATCGAATACTGAAGGATAATGCTGTGCCTACATTATTTATGTCGCCAGGAAGAGTAAGTAGTTTTTAAAAGTAAACGTATTTAATAGGGGCAAGCCTATTCAGTTGTCTTCGAATTTGTCAATTCTCCTCAGGCTAGCAGGTTTTATCTTGATTTTCTTCACCGTCGTGAGCGAAAAGTAAATATACAATAATAAAAACTCATTAGTACATAAAATAGTTCTTAGCTGGGATTACTGACACCCAATTTTTTTATATATAATTAATCGTAATTTAAAAATGTTTAATGCCAGATTCATTTTACACTCTTTTTGTTATTCTTGACCAATAAATATTAATTTTCTTTTCAGTGCATTTCTACAACTTCAGCTCCATTAACTTGGGCACGGTAGTGTTCTCCGTCTCAGGTCCTTAAATTTTGGGGCCTCAGACGTTCTCGTACCCAATGTAATCATTAGGCTCTGCAGCTTTGGCATTGGTAAACGGCGCGCTCTATGTCATCATCATCAGGCCCGGCAGCTTTGGATCCGTCAGTAACATCGCGTACCACGTCATTATCAGGCCCTGCAGCTTTTGGAATGCAAACGTTATCATCTCCAGATTTACACATATCCTTGGATATCGATTTCTAATCGACCGATACATATACCATCGACATCAGGCAATGACTAATGATAAAAATATGAAATTTTAATTTTTTATTGTTTTATAATCTTTTATGATTATATTTATTGATTGATTAACACTAAGTAAATTTAAATTTTATTAAAAAAAAAATGTAGTTTTATAAAATAGTTGTAAGTAAATAAACTGATTAATTTTTTACATTGAATACTGTTTTACTTTCCACTGGCAACTGTTAGATATAATAATAAAGCAATTAGTTGCCACAGATTTAAATTTGACAGTTCTAAAATGAAATAAAATTATTTCACTATAAGATGACAATTTTAGCTAGTTTAGTGCTGTCAAATTAAGTGCGTGCCTTCAGAATTAAATTAAATTTTCATGTTAACATAATTTCAAATTTTTACTAAATAATATAATGATAATTTTTAGACTACGTAATATATTTTTATTGATTATCGATATCCGATAATTATCGATATCCATGTTTTGCACGTTCGCCTCATCTCTAGATTTCTGAAACAGTGTACGGACGTGGTATCTGACGTCCTGTTAAAAGTAGCATTCTCTCACTTTAGCAACAGCAAAATTACCATAAGAGTGAAAAGGGTTGGTTTCCTTCACGTTCTTGGACCCTTATAAATCCTTCTATGCTTATTCGTTCTTCTGAGATTTTTTCACACGTATTTGACACATTTTATTCACACATTTGCTACTACTTTTTTTGACACCACAATTTTTTCCATTTTTCTTCTCACACCTTTTTGCCACACGTTTTGCCATACACACTTTTTTTTGTCACATTTTCTAAACAACAATTTTTTTTTTTTCACTTTTCTATTGGCACTTTCTTGCCATCCAATTTTTACACACTTTTTTTTGTTACTGTCACTGTCATACATATTTTTTTAACTCCATTGTCAACTACGTAGACCAAAGAAGGTATGAAAACATTTACTAATCAACATTAATATTTTCTTCACTACATCTACATTGCTATTACCCAAAGCGCTTGATAAGTTACAAGTGCTAGTAAAATTATAATTATCATCCGCCCTCGCAGTCGGCTCTGTCACTTCAGCTATTTACAAAAATCACATAACTCTTGGGAATTTCTTTTTACTATTGAACTTTAGCATGGAATTATTCTATTTATTAAAAACATAAACCGTGCCGTGTTATTGCCGTGCGGTTTCCGGTAGAGTAGAATAGGATCACTCCAACTCTTCCCGTGGATGTTGTAGGCGACTGAGCGAATACATTATAAAACATCAATCAGGCCTCCCCAACCCGTGGCCAGCGCGGGGAGTGTAGGCCAAATCCTCCGTCTGTCTCCGGCAGACGAGAGAGGGTTGTGCTCCTGCAGTGGAGACAACAATAAGCTGATGATGATGATGAAAAACATAAAATTTACCTTTTTCAGGCGTTATAAAAACCAGTTTTACTTTGTTTGTACACCGTGATGACGCCCAAATAGACAATTTTATCTGCTAAGTCAACTTTACACAACTTTATAATATGTTGGAATATACTTCTAATATACTGGAACAAATCTGTGTTAGAGGTATAGCTGGTCAGCGGTATACCTTATATTTGTTGGGTCGAGTACAATAAATACACTAGTATCGACAAACAGGCTAGTGCCGCGCTGACAGTTACTCGCGGCGTTCCTTAGGCCAGCGTTCTGGGCCCTCATTCATAATTATCATTATTAGGCGAGATACGTGAACTGCTGACCAAAAACCTCAATAGAATAGAATTTGCCATAATCACCACGCTTGGAGGGCGGACAGACGATCGCAGCAACGGTAATACACAGGAAAACGTCGCTGCCCGTCTCTGGTGCAATATTTTAGGCGCCAAGGTGTTACCCACGGGACGACACTGTCTCGATAGTTCGGCAATATCCTTAAAACCAGGAAAATTAATATAAATAATAAGCTACATTTAGTAACTGGGCAACAACCGGCTTCCGTAAAATCAGGACCAGATTGTACGATCTGTAAAGCGTATGGATCTATCTATAAACTCGAGTTAAACCTGTTAAGATTTCATGAATATGTCAAAAACTATGATTAAAAATTTCAGGAAAATTTTCAAAGCCAAATCAACATTAAAACTTCGAAAAATAAAGTCAAAACTGTACGGATAATTATAACACAACTGTTTAAACCAAATCACAAGATAGTGAGTATACTACCGAAAGCAACGGCGAAGATCTATCTCAAAAATTGAGGCGGCTGAGGTGTTTGAAACCCTCTTCACAAACATCCCCATAAAAACCATTCATCACCTATTCTTGCTGTGACCTTCTTCATTAATAATGTTACAAACAGATTTGCGTGAAACAGATTTGCACCTTAAACACGTTGATTCTCTAGAAATTATTAAGACATTATTAAGACATTTGAATCCTTATAACCATAACCAAAATCCACCGAAGATTTCCGTCAACCACATTTCCGACGCCTGAGAAGGCCTCCATGACGCAACAGGCGTCCTCTGTGACCCCTCCAAGACACCAGAATGCGATGATCCCGAAACCTTGCCAGGATACTGCCACTGCGAGAATAGTGTCCCTCAACTACATCCACAGCACCATGACACACAGCATCCTACTGCGAGGTTAGGCAGCAGATACAGAGACCATTTCCATCCCATTTCCTCTAGCTGCTGTCCTTCACAAGTTGATATTTCCTGAATTTTATTTGTTACTTTTCGTCCATTCGACAACGACGCCCAAAGTGCAGCGCGCTTATATAGAAGATTCACTTACTCACTCCTCCAAGAAGATCCAAGTTGTACCTTTAGTCCGGTTTGTGGGCTGGATTACGGCTCACTTCTGATGTCGGGTTTGGTGGGCTGGAGATATGTTCAGGGGGCCGCTTGGTAGATTCGGGGAAGGTGGTGATATCATAAGACATAAACTACAGCTTTACTACTTTTATTTCACTTCAATTAATCAGTAGATAGTTACAACATAAATAGAGAAACGGTCCGTGCGCCGTGCCGTCTGAATCCATACTCCCCTTACGCTGCGGCGAGTCTGTCTTTTATACAAGCGTGCACCTGCGTTTAGTCGCAGTGGGGAAGCGCTGAGGCGGGCGATACGCTGCGCGCAGGTGTTCACAATGACGATCCGTCGGTCGTTTAACATCATAGTAGGGAAGCGATGGTACAATGTCAGCCATGTCACGAGTCCGCCGCCGTCAAATACTTAACGAAAAACGGTCTCGAGCGAGAGGGTCTCGTCAGGATTACGTTCTATTCTATTAGAGTGACAACACGATTTGGTATTTCACAAAGGACATCCATTATTTGTATTTCATTACTGGTAGGTAGTATGACTCGTGCCGAACTTTATGGCGGAGTACATAAGATCAGGTATCAGCGAGGAAATATCGGGACGAGGAGGGACTACTACGAGGCACTAGGCGCTCGTCTCTTACTGAATATTTGCAATAAAGTTGGTGTTGTAGTGGTATACTGTCAAGTGTACAGTCGACCACACGCCAGACATAACACTTTAGACTGTTCTTATCTCGTGCGCCATAAGATTTTGAGATTCATATTTTATGCAGCATTTTCCTATCAATCTAAAAGCTTAGAGTCGCTGTGTTTTTTTGGCTACACAATAAAAGTGAATACTTACTCCTGAAATAAAGTAAAGCTATATTCCGAAACGTTTAAGTGGTTGAATGATTGTCGTTTTACTAACTGAAACTGAATTATACTAAACCACTAGAAAAAAACCAGCCACTAAATGCAATATTTCTCCACTAAAAGGGGGATCGAAACCACCAGTTTTAGTGGTAAATCGACTAAGTTGACAACACTGTCTACAACGACGAAAATAAATGAACGAAATAATGAATACATCTTAGATTATAATCTAAGGAATACATAATCAATCAACACAACCGGTACGTACCTACGTTGACTGACAGTGAGTTTTTAATGAGTTCTAAGGCTCTGGGATCTGATCCACAAGTTGTTAGTCGCTTATCGAGCTGTGGCTATGGAGAGAGCTATGCTCGAGGTTTCTTCTGAAGGATATGATACATAATGAGATCAGACGAACAACGAAGGTCACCGACATAGCCGAAAGGTTTAGCATGCTAAAGTGGCAGTGTGCGGGCCTCATCTGTCGCAGAACGACAGCCGTTGAGGCAGACAAGTTCTTGAGTGGAGACCGCGGATCGTCACGCGCAGGTTGGGATGGGACGCTCCGCCGCCCGCCAGATAGACCGACCGACGACCTGAAGAAAGTGACCGGAATTGGCTGGTTGCGGAGGGCGTCTAAGGGCTGATATGATGTGATGATGATGATTGGTCTCCTCTATCTATCCAATAATAATATATTATGTCTAACATGGGTCTAATACACAAAATTAGTTGCACGTACCCACCCTTATCTTGAATCTCTAAGTCTAAAGTGTATTCAGACTCGACCAAAAAGATGTGCCACTCTTAAATCCAGTGCCACGAGGCCATTAGTTACCGGTGTTATGTAACAGGGCGCATGCACCGCTAGACAGAACACAGACCTATTCATCGGTGCGCAACGATGAATAGACACTTCCTAAATTTATTTGTCTGAGAATGAATAGCAAATATGTATACCTACACTTATTATTAACAATATTATGTAAAAATAATGATCAATATGTTGATCTGCTTCAATAAGTATTGCTTTTGTACAGATTTCATGTTTTATGTTTTTTTTTTTACAATTAGACTATGCAGAAAGATCAGATTGAGACTTTTGCACTAGCTACTAACAACTAATAATAGGTATGTCCCAGTAATAATTTCAAGGAGCGATTTTCCAGTATACTATGTCAAATTAGTATTCTAATCTAGATGACATTGATTGATCGTCACGAGAGAAACGAAAACACATGGGATGTTATTCAATTTTATGGCCTAGCTTCACAAACGCTCCTCTCATTTCTGTATACAAAAAATATTTATTTATTTTATTTTAAAATAGAAAGGCAGCTTATAGCTGGTGCTTACATATTATTAGTCGACTTTAAGAAATTATCCAGTCTGTTCTTAAACAGGTTTAATGATGTGGTAGTTACAACAGATTCCGGCAATTTGTTCCATCTGGATACAACCCTGTTGCTTAAAAAAAAATTCGAAATATGTTTTATGAAAATTGGAATAGGCTGTATAGTCTTAATCACTTCTGTCCTTGACTCCATTGACATACAATGACATTGACAGATCAACATCTGTATTATTGATTTTGATTTCGATAATGTCAAATAAATTAAAATTTTATCAAATTGTAAACATTTTCTGAACTCCCCAGCCCAAGCCTCAATAAATAGCTCAATACTTATGCATTGTGAATTCTGTTATCAATAATTGTGCAGTTTTAGCAATGGCTAACAAAGATGACGATGATTTTCAAGAGGAGGACGTTTACATCAACGCCGACGATGGTATGCCCAACATTCACCCTAACGTTGCTAATTTGGAGCATGAAAGCGATTCACAGGATGAAATTAGCGACATTGATGATCTACCGAAATCGGTAATCGTCACCAATATTCACAGCGAGGTGTTCGCTGACGAGAAACTAAAAAAAGGAATGGAAGACCTCTTCCGCACATTTTCAGACACCGTTACGTTTCAGTGGCTTCGAAGCTTTAGGCGTTTGCGCGTTAACTACGACAGCCCTTTGGCTGCGGCCAACGCCCGCGTGCAACTGCATCAATACCAATTTTATAACAATTGTATCAATTGTTACTTCGCTCAGCCGGTGACACCGGTGTCGCTGAAGAATTTAAGACCGCCAGCGCCGGTGAAGCAGTTCCTGATATCGCCTCCATCGAGTCCGCCAGTGGGGTGGGAGCCGCGCGAGGAGGGCGAGCCACTGGTGAACCACGACCTGCTGGCCGCGCTGGCCAGCTTGTCGCCCGGCGAGAGCCACGAGCTGCACCCGCCCACGCCCACGCAGCCCGCCATCATCGTCCACACTGCACTTGCGCCCGAGCCCTCTGCCACGCATGTTGGCCGCCAGATCCCCCACACTCGCTGTCCGGATTATTGATAAGCCTTTCTCATGAAGCTAGTGATTTTACTAGAGTAGAAGTATGGATGCTTTTTTCATTCACAAGTCAATTTTAGTGACATGTGATGCCAAAAACATTTGAGTTACAGAAGTGTAGTATGCTGTTAAACCAAAGTCCCAAATAGAACATTAACATTGGGCAGTAGAATTTCATCACTAATTAGTTAGTAGGGGGTCGCTTATTTGTTATAATTTTATTTGTTTTTAAAACAAAGCTAAATTGGTGCTATTTTTGATGGGATAAATATTTATTGTGTAATATTTTATTTGTAGACCATTACTAATTTAATTGCTAAGTATTTGATTGGTTAATTATTTTTTTATATAATATATTGAGAACCCAGCAATTGAAATATGGACAATAATAAGTTGAAACATATCAGAGTAGCACACAACCTATTTTTCTAACAAATAAACCTCATAGAAATTTATGATGTTTATTGCCTCTGATTTGATGTCAAAAAATTAATTAAAGTTACTATAAATTTACAATATGTTTCAAAATACAGTGTCCATTTAAGTTTGTATGAACAGTTAAAACTAATGGCTAAAAGTATACAAGGAAGACTTAATATTTATTATTATAACTCATAATTAAATTATTTAAAAAAGAACAGTGAAATAGGACTAAAATCACCTGTGAGAATGTTCTACATGCCACTCAATATTCCCAAAACACTCATTTGAACACTTTAATTATTATTTTGCATAACTGTGTTAAGATCACATTTTTTCCCAATCAAATTAGCAAAAATTATATACTAGGAACATACTAGAAGTTGTGATAATTATATAATTGTGAGTCACATAATATTATTATAGACATGTAAATAACACATATATTTTTTCAAAGTGCAAATCTAGATCAAATTGGAATTTCATTCATATGTAATTTTTTTTCTCTGCATTTTTGCTTTTTCCTACTAACTTAGTAGCAGCTTACTATAGTACACTTTAGGACAAGTTATATATATCTTGAATTCTTCACTTAACTAACCACTGCTGTAGAAGAATTTGATTTCTTCAGTTTTTACCATTGATGGTATAAGTTAACTAATGGCATTTAATGCCTTATTGGTCCAAATTGATTCCTCTGGCTTGCTCAACTGATTTTAACCAATAACAGTAAATGATGAAAAATATTACATTTTTAACTAAGTTTATTCTTAGAAGTTTTTTTTGTTTATTTATTAAAATATTGTTTTCTAAATTATTCCAACAAGTTTTTATATAAACTCATTAGATTATTTGGTTAGTTTTTTTTTAACTCGTACAGGGTACTTATTTGCGTTCTCGTTTTTTTCTGTCATTTAAGGCAACATTTTATAAGATGAAAATAATTTATGTGTGAAGTGTCTTAAGCAGGGTTCGCAAAAATCCGATATTTATAATAAATATCTAAATATCCGATATTTATCCGATATATATTGGATATATATCATTCATATGAAAAGATGCGAAGAAAAGGCTGCAAGTGGCTTTATTGAATATTTGATCTTTTAAACCAAAAATGTAAAATAAAGATTGAGTTTGATTTATTTAATATATATTTATTTATTATAAAATACACACAAAAAAGCAGTCTTCGAGTTTAATAATAATTAATAATCAGTCTTATTTAATTAACAGTTAACCGAATTAAAATTAATAATGTTTAAATTCTTATTTAAAAACGTCAGTTTAAAATTATAATATTATTTAGTCCACTTCAGGGTCAGGTCTCAGGCATAAGTCTATAAGCAGGACATCATCTTCTGGCTCTCAGTCTAATTGACTTTCAGAATCTATCTCAACGTTAAATAATTCTTCGGCATTGGGATCACAAACCCAGTCCATATTGTTAGAGTTCTTTTGGACTGGTTCAAATTTTTGAACATATAAACCAACTTATGAGCTTTCTCGGTTCCTAAACAATTACGAATTTTTTATTACACCAGGCCGAAGGTAGAAAAAATTCTTTCAAGACCGGCCGTGGATGCTACTGAGACAATAAATATCAATTGATATAATATATCAACATATATATCAATCGATATATATCATGATATATATCCATTGATACTTATCAGCGAACCCTGTAAGTCAACTAATATAGGAGAAGGAGATAAAACTTCCAGATATTTTTACTTTCCATACAAAGATTCTATTGGCCCAATTGCATTTTGTATGGAAGGTTAGGTTACTTTAAATATTTGTCTTAAATTATATTTTAAAAGGTCATTCAAATTTAATTACACAAACTTTTAAGGATTTATATACATTTATATAATTAGAATTTAAATAAATTTCTGATAGTTGTGGTGTCATTTACTATGTCACATTATCGTTATTTCGTTTATATTTACAGTAAATACTACATCTCTTTAATATTTTTGCTTTTATGTGTAACATAAAGCTTTAATTTAGACTACCGTTTTCAAGAAAAATTTATAATTAATACATTTTATGATCAAATATGTAACTGGCAAAGTTATTGTGGTTTATTTTTGAATGTATTTATATAATTATGGGCCAATTTTAAATTCAAATTACTCCTGACTTTTGTTAATTTTTAATTAGTCACTGAAATGTTGTATCTGTAATTAATTACATCAAAAATCTCAATAGGTACCATACATTTGTAAAAAAACGTTTGAGAATCAAAATTCTGTGCAAAAGTTTAGAGAGTATAATTATGTTTATTATAGCATACTATAATTGTGTTTATTATAGTATGTTATATTAGTTTTTATAAAAATTTACATAGTAACAATAGGTGTTGCCTACTAAAAAAACAAGACTGCATACAGGTGGTGCACAAATAGAAACCAGAATATTATTCATCTAATTCGAAATGCCCATCAAATACAGTTAAATTTGAAAGTAACTACATTTTATGTTCACACATACATACATTTTTTGTTTATGTTCACATGGGTTTTTAATATTATTTTATAGTAGATGTAGCTGTGCACTTAGCTGTATGTGTTCTACTAACTATTTATCCGAAAATCATTAAATTTTTTACGTTTTGAAATCTCATGTACGTACTTAACGAATTTGTCACACGAATTGTGCATTCAAGGCACAGTATAATTTTATTTTGTTTTTGATACATACAATTATGTTGCAATTGTCTGCATACTATTCACTGTTTAATTTGAAGAAGTCAACTGAACACTCACCATATCTATGCAGTCTCCTGGAGTGTTCAAATGTCGAAGGCTTCAAAATTGGGAACATAATATCTGGAGTATTTAGATAGCACTATGTCATGGTAACTATGAGTAGGTAGGTGTGTAAAACCGATGACTTTATAAAATGAATAGTGCTACGCAGAATTATATTTCAATACTAGCTGTGCCCGCGGTTCCGCTCGCGTGGACTACAGAATCTGCTCCCGTTCCTACTCTCGCTCTCAGGTTAATATCTCAGGTTCTAAGTGGCGTATTAAGATGAAACATGGACCAGGTTTTAAGTTAGACCTCCAGCAAGACAACTGTTAAAACTGCATCAAATTTCATTCAATAGTTTTTGCGTGATGAGGTAACAAACATACATACAGACAGACAGACAAAAATCAGTGATGCGCGCACAAACAAACAGACAATTTCAAAAATGATCGAAATGTGTTCTATTACTTATCCTTAGTACCCCAATTTTTTTTGCAAATATTTTCAATGTACAGACACTCGAAGTTTACGATTTTATTTATTAGATACAGATTTGTATTTCAACTTATTAAGTTTGGATGAAATCGCTCTCGGGTTGTATAACATATGTGGTGCCAATAGTCGAAATCGTTAAATCTTTCCTGACTACCACTCACAGTATCCAGTCTTTTGTGACAAGGTTTAACGTTTAACGTTTCTATAATGAATTTATGTTCACCAATTTCCCGAATGCAAAACATTGCACTCTCAATTTAAAACTGTTTTTTCAACTATTGACGCCATTAAGGTTAGATGACCTCCGTGGCGGAACTGGTAGCTCTCGGACTGCCACGCCTGAGGTTGCGGGTTCGAATCCCGCTAGGGGCAAATGTTCGTATGATGAATATGAATGTTTGTACCCAAGTCTTGAATGTTTATATATTTATTTAAGTATGTCTATCCTTTATCTAGTAACCATACCACAGGCTCTGCCTAGTTTGGGACTGGATAATTGGTGTGAATGTCCGAGATTTATTATTTATTTATTATTATTATTATTTATTTATTACTTCACTGAGTGAATAAATTTTGTAAAATTTTGATGTGCGCAGGATTTGAACCTGTGATCGACCTACTCTGGATGTTTCTGATTGCTTTTTTATGGTCTGCAGCCCAAAGGCCACAAGTGCGTTGACACCCTGAATAACAACTATGTTATAGAATGCCTCGAGTGCCTGTAATTACATTGGCTCTCCTATTCTTCTATCAAAATCGACCACAACAATGCACAACAACAGTTATACAAGTTGGTTGCTAATGAATTAATTTTTGATAGATTTTTAAGTTCAATTGTTAAGCGCAAACTCTGTGAAATAAAATTATTGTTGTTTTTGGTTACTGTCAATCAAACGCATCAGGGTTGTAAAATAAGAAATTCTTTCCAAATATTATGGCAAAGCCTTTTCTCTATAATTTGAAATGGTATCTCATCCGTTACTAATCAGTGTAGGTGTGTACAGGTTATAAAAAAGCTTACCTGTATTTTAGGATCATTATTCGTATACTTACATGTCGTCTACATACATGTACTTATCATAGAGCAACACTGGGCCGCTGGCTCGTCCCGGAGGGGAGGCGTCACAGCGTTTTCTACCGATACGAAACATCCTGTAATTTTTCGCGGGGGGATGCACGCCCACACACACTAGTACACGGTCGCTACGAAATACACACGTAATAAATGGAACAACATATTCATAATCTCTCGTACACATTTCGATACTGTGCATGAGACGTAGTCTTATATCTTTGGCGGAGGGGAACACCTGAGTATGGCGACTCCCCTCCAGTGTTGCTTTATGTTATCTATTTATACACATGTTGTTAAAATCTGATGTTCTCGATATATATATGGTCATATACTTTGTGTATAAATAGGACAGACACGTAGCCAGAACTTTGTTGGAGGGGGTTATACTTGTGCAGGAGCAGGGTTCTAGTACAGTCAGTATCAGATATAAGCGGCCAAGTTGTGCAAATATTTCTGAGCGCTCAATATGACAAATTCAGATCAGCTAATGACGTTGATTTTCGTAATTCAGGCTGTTTAATCGGCGACCCATTTTGAAGTCGTTTCATCAACTACCCATAATAGTACACAGCTGGACCAGGCCCTCTCTAAATAATGAGAGGTTTATGTCCTAACCACACCAAATTAGGGAGGTTAGTTGATGATTTTAATGCATAAACAATGCTGCTGTTAATCAATCGCCCTATTGACAGTTCAGTGCACTTCAATATAAGCCTTTTGGGTTGTGTGTGTGTGAGCGATATTGGTTATGTGCTGAAACCTAAACCAAAGATGATATAATACTAGGTACCTACCATTCATGTTGTCGGATCTTTACTCGGATCCATTAACCCCCCTTCTGACTACGTGACTGGTATAGATATCTAATCTATTGATGTTTTTAATCTTTCTGTGATTTGAATATTCATTGTTTGATGTAAATATAAAATTATATATTGAGTTTTATATCCGTTTTTCTTTTGAACAGACCGTTAAATAATATGATAGGGTAGGTATATTAATTAATTACAAATTATTTATTTATTTATTGTACATTTTTACAAATTCTGGTGTTTATTAGCTAGTACATTTTTACCATTTAAAAATATGTGTATTTACATTTCACTAGCCTCTTATATATTTAATGAGCAGGTACAGCCAATACTTACATACAAACTTAAACATGAAATAATTACAAACATAATAAATTAATAATAATCTATAGTAGTATACATAAGTGTCAGAGGGTGTCGATAAACCAACACACCATCGACTCCTAATGTTATTGTTCATAATTCTCAGAAAACCTAAATTTTAACTTCTAACATCCAAATTTAGCTACTTATATGTAAAAGTAGCACCCTAATCGATCAAGCCTTTTTATTTATATCTTCTAAAGGAACCATTCGCTCAGCTGCCTTGTCTTCCACAGAATGGGTCCGGTTTCGTTTTTTCCCCAAACAGCTGGTGAAACATGTGTCCCCTTTGCCAAAATTCTCTCCGTCGGCTAACGTCTGTGGCATCGGTTGATTCATGGTCTCGGGCAAGAAGAAACATAGAAATCCAGATATAAGTGTTATCATTCCGAATATTATTGCTGGGATTTTGGGATTAAACGAATCCAGTAATGTAATCAAAGGCGTCAAGGCACCGGAAAGCCTGGCGCACATCGAACCAAGACCCATCGCAGAATTACGAACAACAGTCGGGAATAATTCTGCTGAGTAGTTGTATATTATTGCAAACGAGCCTGCAATAAACAGTTTGCCAGCTATTACAATAGCAGTGGACACAGTGCTTCCTGTCGGGAGAAACGTGGCGATTACGCATGCGGCACCACCTACTAACATCATTGCACTGATAAGTGGTCTCCGACCCCAAATATCCATGAAGTATATTGTTGCTGCATAACTTGGGAATTCAACAAAACCCATGATAGCAGTGATCAAATATGGGTTCCCCTCGAGTTTTCCAGTGCTCAGAGTAAGCCCGTAATATGCTATAGAATTTGCGAACCAAGACAGACAGACGTTAAGTGTTTTATTTCTTAAATTTGGCGTTCTGAATAAGTCTAGTGTGGTGGCAGAAGGAATCTCCTCGGTACCTTTTGACGCCTCAACCTTTCCTCTTGATACAAACAGAGCCCTGTCCAGCGTTTCTTCTGACCTATTGAACTTCAAAGCTTTTTCTACTATATCCACCGATTCCTTGACTCGTCCTTGAGCCCAAAGCCAACGAGGTGATTCATCCATAATCCAAATGTGCGGAAGCAGCAACAAAGCATGCAGTCCGTAAATGACTTGTAGGATTTGTCTGTTGTCAACCAACGCTCCCCAACCGGCGACTAACATTATGCCTCCAGCGAACGCCGCTTGAAAGGCGACTCCACAAGGTGTTCTTTTACTAGGCCCAACAAGTTCCATCGTGAGGACGAATCCAGTTATATAGGATCCAGCAGATCCAAATATTCCATATAAAAATCGGATGACTAAGAAGGACCAGTACTCTGGTATGAAAGCTACGACAACACCAAGTATAAGTTGCAGTACGCCCGACCAGCAGAATATTTTCTTTCTGCCCACTTTGTCGGCCAGGCCTCCCAACACGACCGCGCCGGTGAACACTCCCAACATGTAAGTTGTTTGAGCCAAAGCGCCCATCCATCTTCGATCACAGACAAGAGTCCACTCGATAGCTCGAGACGATGTTCTATATGTTGCGTCGAACACCCATTTGGTACACGTGGTGGTCTCGTTGTTCTCTGTATACATTAGACAATTGTGCAACTCTCCAGATGGTCTATATGGTATAGCCTTCAATATTTCGGAAGAATTCCATGCGGCGATAGAATAGTTTGTATCCACGCCGTCAATCCAGCATCTGTAATTAAATAAGGACTGAATTATTATGGGTGTTCACTCGCTTGAAGCTCCTTTTCACGTTGACCAATGCGTGTGCCATGGCCAGCGCAACAGCACACGAATTGACCAAGCCTTTAAGCACGAATAATTAAAAATACTAGGGTTCGTATTTTGCAGTTTTATTAATATCTGATATGAGCAATTATAACATAATAATTAAGTCAATTATAAATTGATAAGTAATTTGACTCATGATATGTAGATACCTATATCATATGTTTCTTAAGGTAAAATATAAATTTATCTAGGTCCTTATAGAAACATCATTGAGGTCGTTAGCAGTTTTTCATACAGCGTGTTTTATCATCGATTCAGGCTTGCTGTCGTCTAGCTTCACAACCATTTTCAGATCATCGATCCATTTTGCGTAGAGTCGTCCCATCACTACGCTTACCAATGCTTGTTTGGAGTGGTTTAATATGGTGAGACTAATATTAAGTACCAGGACTCTGATGTATGTATAAATATTCTTTATTTCATATAAAGAGTGGTTAATAGCGCTTTTAACAACGTCAACGGTGCAGTGGAGAAGAAGCGGCCTGCCAAGTCGAATGATTCCATTTCGTCTCGGTCATGCCAAATACCAATGGGTTTTTCGAAACCTACAGACTGCTTTTAGATGGCAAAGGAAAACATCTTAAGGAAAATCCAACATTTAAGATAATCAGTCTGTGTAAGTTACTTCAGCTTCCCTAAACGTGTCTCCAGGGTGGGCATAACTTATACCTTATAAGTCCATCAAATTTGGCAGCTGTTGCTATTAGGCCCTCCGGACCTCAAGGCTCATAAATGACATACGATAAATAAAATGTCCAGTAAAATAAGTTACTAGATCCAGTAATATATTATGTATGTACGAGTATGTATGTAAACGCTTTATTGTACCAAAATTAACTACAACAAAAATAAATAAAACGAAAGGTTGTGTACAAAGGCGGACTAATCCCACTTAGGGATCTCTTCCAGGCAAACTTGGAGTAACTGAAAGGACTGGTATAATGCGTTTAGTACCAAAATTATAAAAGAAACGTATCCATCAAATATACACTTACACTAAAGTATGCATATAATATTACATAAACATAAATGATACAATATATACACGAATTAGCTCATAATACAACTAATACATTTTATTATAAATACATAAACCCATATACATACACATAATACATAAATAAGATACATAAGTATATATATGTACTCGTATATACCTAACACTACATTACATAACTTAATATATACTTACTATATAGTTTATTAACTGTAATATAAAATAGCTCAAAGCAACTGTATTGAACTTGAGGTGGTTTTGAAATGATACCAGGGAGGGGGACTTTCTGACGTGGACAGGGAGTCTGTTCCAGAGTCTTGCAGCTTGCACTGTGAAAGACTATATTTATTATCTATGCCAGAACAAACAATAGTGACTATAGATAGGAAAGGACAAAAAACGCTCCTGCAGCGTATTTGTGTGCTCGTAAACATTTTGACTCATCAAAAACATAACCCTCCTTATAGGTTTCGCCGCAGTCGGGTAAAAGTTCCTTCCTTCGTCGTCAACAGTTGGCAGAACAAATTATAAGGTTTATAAAAAGTGAAATAAATTTGGACAGTGTCAGTAAAAGAAAACTTTAATAAAGATAACGTGCACAAAAAAAAAATATTATGTACATAGTAAAAGTAATATGTACTCGTAAGTAACGACTTTTGAATTGACTAAAAATTATGGAATGATTGTATAAGTTTATTGTAAGTAACAAATGATTACTTATTTTTCAATTGGGATTCCTTTTTCGAAGTACTACTTCACTAATCTAGTATGTATTATATTTCGTCGACGTCACTTATTGATTATATCTACTTTCGTCTCCTTTAAAATCCGCAAGTCTTTGTAAGAAACTGATGATTTATTTCTTAAACAATTGAATTCTTTGTACCATTCAAGGTCTGTATCTATCCCACATTATGTTTTAAGATGGTGTCGCTTATCTGTTGGCGGCGGTGATATATTGATCACTAACACATGTGAACGGTCTGCCAATTTGCCCCCTATAGTTACAAAAAAGACATCTTGCAGGAATTTAGTACCTCCATGGTTTTGTTATAGCGTTGTTGCTAGGATCTATCAACAGTTCGCCGACCGACGTTTTATCGATTAACGTAAACTAGTTACCTACTAGTCTGATGGCTTGGAAATAATTTTATTAAATAATAAAAAGAAATGCGAAGATTACCTGTAACATCATATAAATTCGTCACAACCATAGTTATAATATCTTCTAAAAATAATGTCTAATGACAAGTCATGCCTAAATATTTTATATTTAGGTCTTAAAACTATAATCACTAATAACAAACACAATCGGAAATATTCTTAAATTGTAACAGAGACTTAAATATAGGTACAATTATTACTTCGGTAAAAAATTTAATTATATAAAATGTTTCAAGTGTAATGAGGATAAGGATTTTGACTTTGACTTCGCACATAATAATAATATCATGTACGCATGTTCTATTCTATACTTACTAGCTATTATAACTACAGACTAGTGGAGGTAATATAAATTATTATTTACTTAGCACAGAAAATGCTCCTCTAATCTCAGTAATTCGGATCTTTTATCTGGTACCGAACTACTGAGCCTTTTTTGTCTCAGTAGTTCGGTTGCTTTGTTCAACCGAAATGCTGAAACGCAGAAAGGCTCAGTACGGTTAGGGATGATCGGAACAGAAGTATTGAAACTAAAACGGGCTCAGTAGTTTGGTCCTGAACAAAATAACCGAACTACTGAGACTAGAGGGAAATGCTTCCTGCTTACAAATATTTTTCTTCTACCTCATGCTTCAGTTCTACGTGATGACTATTCCATATTATTATTAATTAATTTATTTTTCTTTCTCTACGAGTATATATATATATATATGCATGTATGATTTCCGAATTGTCTGGAACTGGTATGAAGTATCTATTCTTAGAGTATTTAAGTACTTGTAACTTAAATAATCTACGAAGGTATACTAATATATACACTATTAACTTGATTTCAGAATAATGATATAAATGTAGTAGGAATGTAGGTACATGAAGCTTATAGTAATATCGAACTACATAATTTATAAGCTGAAACCTAAAACTCACTGGGTTATAAAAAACAACTAGAGTATTATACATGCTGTACAGTTCCCTTTGTTCACTAAAATCAATTGAAAAGATACATAACAAGTACCTACTCTGCTACCGTGTCCTATGTAAGGAAAAGTAAGTTATAAAAAAATACAACATTGAAAGTAGTTCTTGGAACATGGTTGTTGTTGGAAAAATGTAAAGTTACTTCAACAATCATATTTTGATTCCGTAGTTTAGTTGGCAATTGGCATAACTTTAATTTATATTTAAGATAATTTTAATTAACAGTCAATACGCATTAACTAATTAGAGAGTGATAATGGCAAGTGATAGTTTAAGTAGAGTATTTTAATACCAATAAGCTAACATTATTCTCAAAATGCAATGACTCCTATAATCACTAGTAATAGGGTATGTAATATACAATTTTCAGAAGAATCGTAATTTTTTTTCATATTCATATATCTTATCGACCAAATACGGTCGAAGAAATATCCCTAAAATGTGTCGTAAGTGAAGTTATATAAGATAAAACTTTATTATTTGCCCTCAAGTTATTGTAAGATGGGCTTTTGCGTTCACATAATGATATGAAAATAAGTAGTCGTAAGTGTATAAACTGGATCTTGAGAACTTGCTGTTTAATTCCTTAATATGTATTTTAGGAGTGTCGTATGTTGACTTGATGTTTGTTTTTACTTATATTTATATACCTACTAGCTGTACCCGCGGCTCTGCTCGCGTGGACTACACAATTTTTTCAGATTTCGATGAGTTAGGAATACATTCGAAGCGGAACGCACACCGAATGTAGTCCTAACTCATCGAAATCTGAATTGCATCGAAAATTATAATCATACTTCTTTGTTATATTGCATACCTACCTACTAATGTATTTGAAAATTATAAATTCGCATAACTTTTGATTGACTGGGCCAATTGCAATGAAATAAAGCCTATATATTACACCGAATTAAGCACTATGTTTCTGTGAAAAGTTGATCATAATCGGTTCAGTAGTTTTTAAGTGATGCGTGTTTAAACAAACGGACAACAGGCATAAATTCCAAAAACGATCGAAATATTTATCCTATTACTTATCCTTAAACCCTCCATTTTTTTTGCAAATATCTTCAATGTACAGACACATGAAGTTTACGGTTTTATTTATTAGATTTAAGGTCATTCAAAACTAACTACATAAACGTCGAGGGATTGATATACAGGTTGTAACTACTACGTTGGACAATTAATTTTTTACATTTCCTGAATTATAGTAATAATTCTTACAGTAATTACGTCCTCCCTTAAATTATTTTACGTTTATAATGCTAATTTTTTAATATTATTTGGTCTATTTCATCGTTTTTCTTGGAAACTAGCCAATTAAATGAAAAATATTATTGTAACAGCCTATAAATGTAATTGCCAAAGTTTGTGTAGTTAATCTTGAAAGTCCCGGTAATAATTAAAATGACTGTTAATTTGTAATTACTGTACCTAATGAAAGTGAATATTAAATCGAAGTTCGTAACGTCCTTGACATTACGTTTGCCCGCGAAATGTAAATGATAATACTAATTCGCCGGTATCTTCGCTACTGTTTTTTTTCGATTGGCTCAAGAGGCACCATTGTTTCGGGAAGATCTACCGAGGTATCGCTCATTCTTCGACCGCTACAGTTTGTGAAGCAAGTATCCCCGACACCAAACTTTTCACCATCCTCGAGGGACTGCGGCAGATTCCTGCCGATGGTTTCAGGCAATAGGACCGTAGAAACTCCAGACAAGAGAGCAAGAAACCCAAATATAATGGTTGGAATTTTGGGATTAAGCGTATCTAGTAGACTGATCAGAGGAGTAAGGGCTCCTGAAACACTGGCGCACATACTTCCCAGGCCAACTCCAGAACTGCGGACCACAGTTGGGAATAGTTCAGCAGAGTACTTGTAAATAATAGAATATGAGCCGGAAATGAACAGTTTTCCAACCATCACAACGCCAGTTGTTGGCGTGGAGCCATGAGGCAAAGCAACTACCACTAAACAAGAAATCCCACCCAGTAACATCATCGTACTAATCAGGGATCGATGACCGACTCGGTCTAAAAAATACATAATGATTACGTAGCTAGGCAACTCCACGACGCCCATTAAAAACATTATAAAGTATGGGTTGCCATTTAGTTTTCCAGTATTTAGAGAAAGTCCGTAATAAACTACGGAATTAGCGAACCAACAACCGCATATGATCAAAGTTTTTCTTAGCATGTTTGGTGTCTTGAAGAGGTCCGAAGTTCCAGAGGAAGTCTCATCCGTATATTTCGCGCACGTTGCTTTACAATGAGATACGAGTAATGGAGTGTCTACTGTATCATTTGATCTATTCATTTTCAGTGCTTTCTCTATGATAGCTACGGACTCACGAGCACGGCCCTGTGCCCAGAGCCATCTCGGAGACTCGTCCATCAGTACCCAATGAGGGAGTAGTATAGCGGCATGTAGAGCGTAAACTATTTGTAAATAGAATCTGTTGTCGATAAGGTAGCCCCAAGCGGCCAGCAACATGATTCCGATAGCGAACATAATTTGAAACGTAACGCCACAAATTGTACGTTTGGTTGGCCCGACTAGTTCCATGGTCAGGACAAATCCAGCTATATATGAACCGGATCCAAAGATTCCATAGAAAAATCGCACGGCTACGAAAGAATAATATTCAGTGGTGAATGCTACAGAGATGCCGAAAATTAGCTGAAGAACTCCAGCCCAAACGAAGACAGTTTTTCTTCCAAATTTGTCGCAGAGCCGGCCGAGTACTAATGAGCCTACGACCACACCGAACATATAGGTAGTTTGCGCCGTGGCGCCCATCCATCGGCGGCTGCACACGAAGTCCCACTCGATCCCGCGAGATGACGTGAAAAACTGCGTGTTATACACCCAGGTATGGCATTCCTCCAACGTTCTGTTCTCCCCATACAACTTGCACGATTCCAATCTACCGTGCTCATTCAAAGGGATAGCATTCAGCACTTCTGAAGAATTCCACGCCGCAGTGTAATTTGCAGTATCTATATCTTGTAAGGTGCACCTGAAATATAAAAATGGCAATATTAATTTCCACATTGTATTCAAAATGTTCGTGCCGTGTGCAATTTAAGGCAAAACGCGAATCTTGTGCAAATTACTAAAAGCAGTGAGTAACTAAACAATGATAATTATAAAACAATCATCTAAAAACATATTGCTTTCGTGAAGTTAATCTTTTCGCATGTTTTCCTAATTAGATAATTACAGCATTCAGATTGAATGAACAGGTACCTACATCCAACAAAATATTATCTTCACCTTTATGAATTTTGTTAACTTGGCATGCAGAAGCTAATTATTGCGGTTAGTGAATGAACGAGTAAGGTTATTATAAGTAGGTAGGCAATTATTAAGTTAAAAAAATACAAATTAAATACAGTAGGATCATGAGAGGATCAACCAGGAACATAATTTCGTCACACAGGCAATAAGAATAAGATAGATATTACACAGATAAGACCAGAATGGTTATAATAGTTTATACCTAAACACTATTTTCAAATATTTACATTTTCTTAAGCGATTTATACACCAAACAAAATCCATATTTAAAATATCTCGTATGGACATGAGTGGTTTGACAAGTTTGGTAGGATGAGTTGTTTTGAGTCGAAAATAATTATAAATTAATATTGTTGGTATTGTGAATACTTAAAATTAAAATGAAGCAGCATAATGTGCTTCGTTAGTCCATATTGAGTTCTTGTAAACACCTGATTCAATAATCACATGAGCTATTGTCATTTGTTTTAACATAAGAAAATGTCATTGTGTTAGTGTGAGCAAGACGTGAACCTTAACCGGTCAAGAAATAGATATGTTACAAAAGATTGTACTTACGTTCAATCACCCCAAGTAAACAGCACCGATAACATCACTCAGCTCCTCTATGAAGGAACACCAAAGCCGATAAATGTATCGCCCTTGTACCCGAATCAAGCAAAACTCTTTAGAACCGTAAAGCAGCATAGATATTGTTAGAAGCACTGACCTCTTCCTTTAACTAATAATCAGAAATGGGAAAATATTTTTTTTTGTCTCTTTCTTTCCACACGTGGGAGAATGAGACAATATGTTATATAAATTTTACATTTCTGGAAAGAAGTATTGATTTTGCTTAAACTTAAAGCTTTCAGATTGAAACTATGCGAGAGCCTTATCCACCCACCATATAAGTAGATTTTTGGCAGCTTAACTGTACAGAAATCGACAAACTTTAACAGGAATGGGACTTAATTAAGAATTGTTCTAAGTACATATTTTGTTTACTGTCTTCGGCAACCGACTTTTTAGAGAGCTTTTTTTTTCTCTGAAATATTGTACATATTTTATTTTACATAGTCACCTGTTAAAATTTGTCGAATATTTTCAAATAGGTCTGTCTATAACAAGTCCCATTTTGTCGGTTGATTCTTGCGATATTTAGTTTCGCACATGTGAATTTACGTAATAATAAATAACATTTTGCCATGTGTCTTTAATATTCTAAATCCATGGCATTTTCAAATACGCCAGTGAATTCTTAGAAAACGTACAAAGATAGACTTTAGCTTTAAAAAAATTATCAATGTACACCATGGATGTTGTACACCATACATGAAATTATACGAAGTAATTAAAAACGCGACCGACATAATGGGAATATTTGTATAACAAAAGAATATATGCAAGACAGTTTGATAGCCCTTTAACCTAGAAAGCTACGCAATAGAATAACATTTGCATTTGGTTACTCAATGTTGATTTCTATCTGCTTTGTTGCCAGTTCCCTTTGGCCAGCCTATCGTATAATTTTGGATTTCCATGCATGCACATGCATACCTACGAATGTAGGCCTCTCTTGTGTATCTCCAACATCGGATTCTTTAACGATGTAACCATAGTTTTATAATTGCAGAAATGTAGGTATCCAGGTATAAGTCGCAGGGAGATATTGAAACAGTTTTAGAACATCAGTTATTCTGTGAACAAACTCAGTATTTACCATTGAAAGGATCTCCCCAGATAACAACAAATAGAAGAAAAGAAGGCTTTCTATTCCGTCACTTAAGTTGTTCCTTTATAACCAGGGCGCAGCGAGAATATAGCAAAAGCATTTTGAAGCTCCCTTCAATGTTTATTACTTCTAAACAACCGTGTTACGTACTAAACTAGTTTTGAAAATTCCCTGCGACAAATAGGTACATTGTGTTATCGTAAAATAGGTGTCAGATATGCATCAATTATCTTCAAAGCGTAAAAATAAATATCAAAGTACTACTTCTGTAAAATTATATGTATTTTCAGGATTGTCACTGTATATTTCAACAGGCTTTAATAAATTCACGTCTTATTCGTTTACAGGGACACTGTATCAGATAATGAACATAAATATAGACTAAACTTCGCTGAAAAATTATTTGATTTTAGTAAAATTTATACGGATCATCAAAATAGTTATGTATGAGTTATGACTTTATATGTAAAAATTCATTCTATGTAAAGTATTTAAGTTTCTTACTAACAATATATGGATAAATATCTGAAATAAAAATATATATATATATTTTTTTTATTTATCTGTATTGAGTCTTGATTGTGTTAATATTAGCATGCATTGTTTCCAACCTACCTATGTTCAGGTACCGCTGCCACAGTCACCAATGACAGCATGTGCATACCCGCCGTCATTGCCGCGAGGATGTGGAGTATGAACTGGAAACATTGGTACCGCCCGAAGTCCCCTGTAATTTACAAACAGGCTGTCACAATAACATCTGTGCTGCAGCTATAAATAGTTAATGTAACTGAGCCACGAGTAGAACAATGTCCTTAGTTAATTGTATAGTAAATTATGCATTGAGGCATCTATCACACACGTCGCCAGCAGGGTTGTCTATACTAGAAGGAATGATTTCTAATAATTATTGAACTGAACAAAAAAAGGATTTTGGAAGGCCTACAACACGAATTTTGGTCACCCTGGATGTGACCACCGTTTAACTCTCTCTATGTTCTGGTTACCAGGTTCTAGCCAGTACAATAACCGGCACACAATAATTCTATATAAGTTTCAAGGTAGCAATGTACTTGTAGTTTTTTGGACTGTTAAAGCAATCTAAAGGTGACAACAGTAGCTATCCATCATCAGGTTAGCTGTCGGTCAGATTGTTGCTGCATATCGAGACCATGCACAGGCTCATATTTGACTTTCTGTGATCTATCATGGAGTTTCATTAAGCATCCTTTCCTCTGCCGTCATCGTCTGCTCGAAATAAATATAATTCGCATAACTTTGATTGAATTAGCCGATTACGATGAATTTGTTGAATACATATAAAACAAAGTAATGCTGGGCCGAATTTGGATTGCGATGGTTTGAGAGTTAAGGGGGAAGATGCGGGAGTTGGAGCGAGACCTGGAGCGGGTCCTGGAGCGTGACCTGGATCTGGAGTTAGACCTGGAGCTGGATCTCATTCTGAATCTGAATCTGGATCGGGACCTGGAGCGGGAGTGGGAGCGGAAGTGGGAATGGAGCGGATGCTGTAGTCCACGCGAGCGGAGCCGCGGGCACATCTAGTTACTAAATAAGTAAACTCTAAAATAAACTGAGGGGAAAGCGTTCTCCAGTTCATTACGCACAACAAGATGTTTGTAAGAAAACCAGAAACGGGTAAAGAGGACTGACAAATCGTCGTCTTTACATACATGTGAAAACTTAGGACTGCGAAATAATATGCCGCATATCATAATAAGGCATAGAATAATGAGAAAAACATGTCGCATTAATAGCAATAATAATACATTTTTACGATATTCTTATATCAACACCGGATTCAGACTTCATTTTAATATCATTGTTTTTATTATTTTCATATAAGTATTCCTATGTGCGGGTATAGCCATTTAGATAGTGAGGTGATGGTGTGATGACCTTCCAACTTTATGTACTACTCTATACTCGATTCTATCCGATTCATACTGCATACATATCGGCAAATCGAGTAAGTGGGCATGAGGAGCCTGGTCCAATTAATGTTTTATTTTGATTTTTTTCAATTGAAGGAACTAATTAATCTGTTATTTTTTTGTTTTTAGTAAAAACTTTAATGTAAGCGCAATATTTATGTTTTGAACAGAAGTGTGATGATGCTAATGAGTGTGTTAATTACTAAAATAGTTCAGTTTCCAATACTTGTGCTAGTGAGAATCGATAGAGCCTTGATTAATACATTCACGGTAAAATATAAGTATGTAAGTATACGTCACCTTAGCTAGATCTATAAACATATCATAGACACGAAACCACCTTTGTTATTGATAATGAATAGAAGATATGCGTTATGGTTTTAACAATATCGGTAAAGTAGGCAAGTCATGGTAGTACGGTTATAAATAATAAACTATTCATATTAACATAACTTTTATTCGTTAACCACGAATCGGTAACACGTGTTGTTAGATGTACCAACATACATAAGCATTTTATAAAGAGTATTGACACAGATGGAGCCTCTGATAATTCTATAACGACCGATAACATGAGGTAACATAGATTATTACTCCATTTACTTAAAGCATTAACAGCTCACGCCCACTGTGCTAAATAGATTAACCTACATACAGTAAACACTTTTCATACACTAAAACTACTTTATGTGTTTTAGTTTTTCACATCTTGGCGCTTTAGTGACGTCTTCAGGACCTCGAGCCGTATACTTTAATATTGACTTGTTCGATATCATTCTAGTGGATCGGAATGCTTGTAAGAAAAATTATAAGTACGTTCAATTCGGTGCCTGTGACCAGAATCATAGTAAATAACTGATGTGCTATATTTTGATATACTATATTCTCATACAGGGTGAGTGTACCTAAGATTGTGGTATTTTTTACTTGTATGTTGTATGTGCAATATTTTTAATGAAGAAACAACGCAAACCATTTGCCAACTAATCTATACTAATATAATAAAGAGGTACAGTTTGTGAGGTTGTAGCGGGTAATCGCTGTATCTACTAAAGCGATTTTAATAATTCTTTTACCAATAGAAAGTCACGTTATTTGTTAGTGTCATAGGCTATATATTGAGGCGACTACAATGAAAAGACTTTTTCGTGGTAGTCGGATTTGCAAAGTCGGAGAATAAATGTTTACCGCCCAACACAGTGGGCACGGGTCAGCTAGTATTATATCGTATATTAATTACGAAATTAGGGTTTCATTACTATACTGTGTTGTGTCATCTGTGTGTTTCTTGTTCAAGTTGTGTCCGAGTCATAGTTTCCCTGCGACATAATGATAAATGTTATGGTTAGAGTAGGTAGGTACTTGCAATATGAAATCTTTTAAAAAATAAATCTCTGCCAACCCGGAAGTTAATCAATCTTAATGAAAGTATGACTTTATCTATGTATGAAAAGAAATAAAGGAATAGTATCAGCTGTAAAAATCATTACAATCTGATTGATGTATCGCTGTAAGATGATGGATTACTCCTGTTAAAGTATTTACCTTTATTTCCTTACCCACTATTCCTGCCTACACATACGTAGGCTGTAGAGTTACTAGTGTCAATGCAAAAGTTAAAAACCTTTGCTCCTTTAGAAATTCAGAAGGAGATGGATACTTCTTTTTTATCTTCACTTCCGCTTTTGACGTAGATATGACAAATTTATGAAGTCGTACGGTTCCCTCGAACTCAGGAAGATCTACTCTACCTCTACGTGTAGCGCTCTCAAGCGGATTTTTTCCTTACTATTTTTATAAAAAATTTATTGAAATATAGTAATAACCTATTATGCCTTAAAATACTATCGGATGACGCGAAGTAGGTAACGTCAATTGTAGGTAAATAGGACTAGGACAGCAGGTCGCCGGCAGATGTATTTACGCCAATCAACCTGAGCAATTTGCGAATTTAAAATGCACTTTTGTGACAACCATCGTCATTGTTTCCCACGCATATACTTACGTTCTTTCTTATGTTTTGACGCATAGACATACCTGAAGATTTATTTATGTAAATTTTAATATATTTTCTTAAAATTCTTGGACAAGTCTCAAGTAACAGCGTCTGCTCTCAATGTTACTATTAATAACCCAAGATCCCTCTGAGTTCGTGAACCGAGTTTATTTATAAACGAGTCAAAATGAATTATAACTTTGTACTAAATTATCCTTCGTTTGTGACGAAATGTCACGATTCGAAAGTAATGAACGAAGACTTTAAATATTATTTACAATTGCAGTAATTTTCCTCACAACCCTCTGTATAGAATCAATTAGTTAAATCAAATATAACTTATTGTGCACCAAAACATATTAAAAAATAATTAAGTATACATGGATCGATAAAGGTATTACAGCACCTACGATGTTCTTTATGTACCTATTCGTAATGCGGAGATAATACTTAGACATTGTACTTTAGTACACATAAACACAGCAATATATATAATAATGAAGATAGAATTGTGTAGGTAATTGGCATATACCCAAAACCTTGTCCTCAGAACGAAAAGAATATTATAATTTGAATATATCGTGTTTAACACTAGTACAGTTGAAGGAAAATAGTAGGTAATAACGTTTACAATCATTATATATTAATTATAATATTTCTATTACGCAAAATCAAATGCCGTTGAGGTGTGTCAGCCAAGAATGTTATATACGTACTTTTGGCTCTCTTCATTATCTCGGCCTATATGGTATGGCATCTACCGTGAAACAAATAGTATAGCGTAGTTAAAAGTATATCTTAAAAGGTAATAAAATAATATTTCACATACGACAATCAGTACAGTTATTATTCTATTAAACATAATTTTTCATTAAACACACAATTCTAACACAACTAGGAACAGTGTAGAGTTGACTGATGTTATTGCGATATCATTAAAGTAATCGGCTATTTATGAGCAGATGTCGCATCAAGTATGTAATTTCTTATCGATGGGATGAAAGAGTGGATTGTTTAAATCGTGTTATGGACGATATAATAAAATGGTAATGTATTGGGAGTATTTTTGGCGCTCGGTGACAAAGATGACGTTATATTCTTATTAAAACGTTAAAGGCCCATTAAAGAAAAGGCCCTGTGCCAGATACAACACGGTTTGGTGCCGACTTTACGATTTGCAAGGTCTGCAACGTAATGAAATTATAAAGCTAATATCATTTACACAAATGAAAGTATTCAAAGTTTTAACGCTACTGGGATTCATAATTATCAGTATTGTACCAACATTTGACTGGATTATTCCCTTAAATTGTGAATATTTGAGCGGTTCATCCGTGGTCATTATCGTTACCCCCAAAAGTTTATGAAAAAGAATTTATTAAAATAAATATTTCACAAATGCAGAATCAGTGCTCGAACCAGAAACTTGTATAATAAAACGATGAACTGGTATTATCTCTTAAACTTTTGAAGGAGACGATAATTACGGCGATTGAAAATGGCTTGCTCGATCGTGATCAGTCAGCAGTCAATTTACAATTATAATGGAGTTCGATATGACCGCGCTTGCAACTTTTCGGGTGAGTTTTTACTATTACTGGTTCCAATGATGTAACTGATTCCAGTCTTTGCGTCTCACTGCCTTGCAACAATTTGGCAATGACGCAAACTGCCATTGTCAGCAGTTGAATATTTGAAATCTTACCTTGTCATACAAAAACCACACGAAAAGTACATTGATACGGTTCATTTATTATTTACTATGGTCTCATAATTTTTTTAATATATTGTATAAATCAAATATTTTAGTATCCGTGTAAGATCAACTATTGTTACCAACTAGTATTATAAACTAATATAAAAACGCGTCACAGTATGAACACGTCGTCCAGCTAGCCTGTGTACGGCATGGTGCCCAGGACACTGGCGGCGTTACCTCGCTGGATCGCTAGGCTTAACCTTTGTGCGAGGTACGCGCCAGCCCTGGAGTCTCCGGAGGCGAGGACCAGTCGCTTCGAAATATCAATAAAAAAAATTTGTGTCGGACGACCATGGACCCATTGTCTCCACCGCAAGCGCCGCAAACTCGTAATCGTTCGTCAAACACGAGTATTTGCGACGCTTGAGGAACTGGGCATTTTCGGCGGCGGCGCCGGCTTTGCGAGATGTTTTCTGGATGTGGGACGCGGCTAGAGTATCCGCACAAGTGGCGTCCCACACCAGTGCTCGGCCCAGGGTCCACGGCACTAAGGACGCTCCGTCGGGCCTCTTGCCATCGTCCCTCGACATGCCGCTGGGTTCCAACGTTGCCGGCACGGAGGCGGTTGCATTGTTACCTGTTTTGAAAACTCTGAAAATATTGGAATTTACGTACAAACATGTGTTGTGGAACAAATTTAAATCGCATAGAATGTAAAATAGGTAATTTTTTCCTGCAAATTACCAACCTATTGTTCAGCATTGTATAGGTAACGGAGTGCCATTTTCTGCTATCCACTACTTTACATTAGTGACCTGTGTATATCTATTTATTTAATATTTTTCATATAGCTTGGTGCTTAGGATGTTCAGACACATTGGTTCATACTACATAATATTAAGCTACTGGGAGCCCATGAGCGAAACGACACTGACAGTGGGACTAGTCCGAAAACTCAAGATCGCTCAGCGGGCTTTGGAAAGAACTATGCTTCCGATTCTATGCTTTCGATTGGCTAAGGACCAGGAACCGAAATGAGGTGATCCGCCAGAGAACTAAACTCTTCGACATAGCTCAAAAAGTTAGTAAGCTGAAGTGTCAGTGGGCTGGTCACATCTGTCGGAGAACCGATTACCGCTAAGGTAGACGAGTTCTCGAGTGGAGACGGCAACTGGGCAAGCGTAGTGTGGGACGCCCCCTGGCTAGATGGAGCGACGATCTGCGTAAGGCGACTAGGAGTGACTGGATGAGAAGAACCGAGGATCGGCTTCTGTGACGCACCTTGGGAGCGACCTATGTCCAACAGTGGACTTTTTCTGGCTGATGATGATGTGAGCCCATTCTAACACACATTTAAGATAAGTCTAAAATAAGTTTTGTGTTTATCTTATCTTGTGTGGCAGAGATACTAAGTAGAAATAATTTTAGCACTGTCAAACTTTTAGTGTTTTCAGGAATGAGTCCAAAAAATCTTCAAAGGCCAAAAGATTTCAAAATCGTTTCGACTGAACCGGGCCTGTTTATTACTAACAGTCAAACTAAACATCTATTACAATGGAATGGCATATCATAGAGAAATAGACCATATCAGTTTACTAGTAATCGTCAAAGGTTTCCTACGCAGCGCAACACGCTAGACGAGAATGACGTGTCATAGTTTTTCTCATATACCTTCCACTGTATAGGTCAGGTTTAAGGGGATCTACCAAGGAGGCTGCCATAAGAATGCTTCAGCTGGTTTTGTCTCACAATATGAGAAATTGACAGTCAATTTTGTACTATTTTATGATAAATATCTCGGTAAGTATTTAATACCAACTGAAATCATCACATTGAATAGATGTTTTGATGCTCTATTGTTTATTGGTCACAATAATCCGGTAAGTATCATTTACACAAAAACTCGTCTACATTTTTTTATATCGTTAACGAAGTCCAAATTATAACCACATACTTCACATTTCACTATATTAATGTTCAAGATATACATCGTATTTTTTTTTAATTTATATAGTACGTTAAATAATTAAGAGGTTAGGCTAGTTAAAGCATACAATAGCAGCCTCCTTCGTAGATCCTTAAAACGTTTTCATCAAGATAAAGCAATGATAATATAATGACTTGAAAAAGTTATAATTAAATTATTACTAACCGTGGTGCCAGTCTTACGTAGCTACGAATCGAGTAAAGACAATTCATTGAAGTGTAGAATAATTACTTACCTACTACGTTCCGTTCTTACATAATTGCTTGAAATTAAAATTACCGTCGCCTAGATGCAAATACCTACTAGCGTACCACTTTAAAAATTAAGAATAATGAGTAAACTGATTAGCTTGATGAATTTTAAAACATACGTCAGTTTTAGGTACTTACAACTACAAAAGTAGTTATTTTTTGAAAGAAATGTTAAATTTTTAAAACTTTATAGAGCAAGGTTGAACAGTTATGTTACTCAAAGCAGATCTTGGCATCCGCCAAAAGAATACGGACGCCATCAGTCGGTCTGACTTACACATAAGAATAAACACCCTAAAGAGTCTAATTATTGTATACGAGTACATTTCGTACATTTACCAAGGAGTTGATTTTTAACTGCACACAAATAAGAAAAGAAAAAAAATAGTTGAACAAAAAGGGTACAAAGTCAATCTAAGTTAGAAGAGTTAGATTTTTTTAAATTACTCCTATGATAAAAATCCCTCACTTGCAAGTGATATACCTAACACCTGTTCGAACACAAATGACATCCGAAAAGAAACGCAGCGCATATACGAGTAATATTGTTTCAGACGCAATTAGCAATTTCATTTGGAATGGAATATAGATGCAATGCAACTGCCCTTGATGACTTTATAACACGTTAAAGCTCAAGTATACATTGAAACGACAAATATTTTAAAATCTTTTATCCTAGCTAGCTAAATATTTACCAGCCGTATCCCAAATGTCCTTACGAGTAGCATTAGCTCCAAGGCTATAGGTTATTATTGGTTATTAGTATTTTCCGAGCAGCAGTTATGATCGCAAATAACCGACTGGCACTCGTAATGTGACGATGACTGTACCCACCGGCGTATATTTGTAGTTTGCGTGGCTTGACACACCTCCAAAATGTCTACGATAATGTACGTAAAGCGCTGAAGTCTAGTGCAAAGATCAGCTGACTGATGAGGCCGACGCTGATACTGCGGTGTTATTTTAAACATTTTGTTTTGTCTCTTGCCGAAATGCGTAGATGATTTTTGCAAATGGTTAAAAATGAATCATCATCATTAGCCGAAATACATAAGCCTCCCCAATAAAATGCAAGTATTGGTGGGCTGTCCATTGGGGGATTTGCCATAATCAACAGGCATGGCAGGCGAATTGGTGAAAAATATGAATACCGTCCGAATACTATACATATAAATTCCATGATATGAGTGACATTTCGAAAGCTATAAATCACGATTTCACGGTCGTGCCTATCTTTGTGAATGTGATAATGTTGGTACGTTGATAGTTGTGTCGTAACGGTCGTATCGTAATAACTGTATCTCGCACAATATAAATTTTGATTTAATTATGGATAATTGTTTTCCAAAATAAAAACTTCCATTTCATTTCATTCATTTTTACACATATAGTTTATATACCAACCCGATCAAGTCTTTTTCGATGAACGGCTGTCCAGTACCTATAGATCGGGCTATATCTATGTCCCAGCAGACGGCTTTAAGTAAGCAATCCCGAGCAGGGTTGACATGTTTTAAACAAAGTGTTTAAAATATCTGTTTTAAACATGTTTTTTATTGTTTAAAACTGTTTAAATGGTTTTAAAACATGATTTGTATAAAAAATGGTTTTTTTCCAACCCTGATCCCGAGACCCATATTTTATTTAAAACATACAATATATCGAACTAAACCTGGAACCCTATATTTTTTTTTATCAACAGGGCTCAGGGTGATGTCACACATGCCATTAACTGAGATATTTATAGACATAGATAAGTCGTTAGATACATAGATAGTGGCTAAATAACTAAACCTTGAAAGCCTATCACTAATAAAGTACCAAGTTGCCCTATATTTAGTCACTAATCGTTATCTCTTATAGTAATTGTATAAATAAAAGATATAAAAAAAACATTATTATAAGTAAGTACGTAACAAAATGTTACTGTTTTAATTTTTGCTATTAATTACCATAGAGTTCTTTGTTGGAAACCCCGTACATAATTATTTAGACAGGTAATAAAAAATAGAGGCATACGTGGACAAAAATATGCTCAAAGAAATATCTATATTTTTTATATTGATAATTTTCATGGCATCATGAGGAAGAGGACATTGTTCCGCAAAAGGGACCTTCATGGACCGAATTAGAAAAGCTGCCAATGGAATAATGGAGGTTTACGTTTGTTTTATAACTCTTATAAAATAATATAAATGCTGTAATACCTATAAAAATTAAATTTTTAATAATTAAGTACTCTACTACAAATATAATAGTAGAAATAGAATTAGAATTACACTACAAGTATCAAGTAGAGATAAAATATGTAAGTACTTCAAATCAATGTTGTATTGCATAAATGATATGTTAGTAAATTAATAAAGATAGAGTGAGCGTGATGTACTAACCACACATGTATATCATTGTGAAATCTAAATGTAATGTTATTTAATTATTATTTAATTTTAATCATTTCATAAATTCAATTCTGTAATGTGTTTTGTATGTGCTTAATTGAATTGATATAAATACAATTTAATTTAATTTAACGCCCATGCGATAAAATATTTAACTTATAGAGAAAAAATACTTAACTTCCTGCAAAACATTTCCACATGGAATTTATAATTTATTCATAATAATCTTCAGTCTAAATACGTCCACTGCTGGACATAGGCCTCCCCAATAGAATAACCACTTTTGGTTTGATGTCCATTGGGGGATTTGCCATAATCACCACGCTTGGCAGGCGGATTGGTGGTAGCAGTAATGATCTTAACATACACACACAGGAGAACGCTGCTGCCCGTCCCTGGTGCAATCCCTTAGTCGCCTTGACGACACCCACGGGAAAGATAGGGTGGCCCTATTCTAACCACACGGCAAGTTTATAATAATATGTGATGTTAATTTATCCACGCGGACAAAGTCGCGGGCAACAGCTAGTCATAGATACGTAAGGTAAATAACCTACTTAAATTAGGACTGCGACATCGAGATAATTTTAATTATGCCTAAGTATGTGATGAAGTATTTACAATCATTGACTTGATGCCCTATCTATCTGCAACTTTGTTACGTAACTACTTAATTAAAATTATAATCTACCCAATACCAATATTGCTATTAAATATAGATTTTATTAGTGATTTAAAAGACAAAACAATGAATACTGAATAAAGTCCTTTTAAATTCACTTAACACTCACGCAAATTACGACAGACACACGTATCATTGCGTTTATTAAATCATGAAGGTAAATACTTACCAGTAGACCAGAGTTCAGTCTTTTAATTGTATTTTACTGCATAACCAAACTTTTTCTGAAATTCTTATCCTCTACCCAAAGATTGTTTAGAAGCTGGACTATTTTATTATTGTATCTTTGTTTTTATCGTGCAATAAAGTAATTGAATTGTATTTTATTTCCTTTGAATACCTACTATCTGTTAGTTTTACAGTCCATATTGAGATTGTTTAATTTTTACATTACCCTTTTGGTAGTTATCTATCCTTAGTACACGAAAATAAACCAAATCATTTATTAATAGCCCAATTTTCTACAACTAATGTAAAATTGAAGATCTGACCACAAAAAAATAATTTCAACGGAAAATCATAATTTTCAGAGGTTCAACATGATGCCTGTTTATGTAATCATTGTAATCATCAATGATTATTGTCACTACATTTAGGTAAGTTACAAATAATATGAGCCTGCCTAATGTATTAGTAAGTGTAGCTATTATATGTAAGTAAGTACCGACAATAAAAAAAGCATAATCCATAATTTTAGAATGCGAACAATCTTATTCAGAAATGAATCTTCCATAAAAGATGACTACGTATTTTTGTGTGTTTCTACCTTGTAACAAGTTATTGTATGTTTTAATTAGGTACGTTTCATACGCCCATCGTAAGTCCATCTATGGCGCCATAGTAACCTTATTTAGTACATACCATATTTACTTAATATTTTACGTTCACTGATTACATCTACGGTAGTAGGAGGTACATGATAGGTGTGAAAATATTGTTTGTAGAGTCGGTTGTTAAAGACTGTTAAACACATATTGTATTGAGTTGTAGCCACTTCAAGCAAGCCTTAATATATTTTTATCCTGTCGAATACCTAAAATATTTAAAATATTGAAACTTCGACCATCGATGCCACAGAATAGTAAAAGGGATATTTTAAACAATATTGTTATTTTAATTATTATTATATACGTATTACTACTCCTATTACTCTGCCAGCAGGGGACGAACTGGGGTCAGTTTTTTATTTGTAGTGTATAATAGTTAGGTTTTGTTTTACATTTTTATGTTTGTTTGTAATGTTAAGTTTATATTGGGATCGATTCTGTAAGCACAACGTTAAAATTTGACAGCACTAAAACTGTTGCTATCCTTGTCACACAGTATTATAAAGATGAAGACGAAACCAATTTTAGCACTGTCAAATTTTAAATGTGTGCCTTCAGAATCGGGCCCATTACCATATTATAATAAATTAAAATAAAATAAAACATTCTTATATGCGTAACAATGAGTAAATACTAGTAATGAGAGGCATGATGAAATTTATTACGTTTTTTTCGACCATCGTAAGTTTCTATATCTGTTACAGCAAAGTAATAAAACAAGTAAAGATCGAAAGCTCATGCAATACACTTGCGCACGAGTGTCATGATTACCTACTCGACGCTGTACGACAGTACCCAACACGCGATCATATTTCTCGCCACAAGAACAACCACTTGCAACTTAAAACCAGGGTCACTAACTTTACACGATCACGTATTAACTTTTCCGTATAAATTCAAAAAAAGGACACTAGTTTATAATATAAATGTGTGTCGAGCGAATATTTTAAATTTCAGTCTTCCATATGTTTAATGTTAATATAAAGTATAATGTACTCACCGAGTTTCCCCATCATTTCCTCTAAAGCGTGATCCTTGTCCATCTTTCTGGGTATTCCTTTCGAGTTGCTGAGTCTGTTGCCGAAGTTCTGTAAGGATATTCACAAACACCATTGATGGAAGGGTTGGGACGAGCGCGCGTGTGCGGAGCCGAGCGCGCCAGGCGTGCTTGCCGGCTTACGAGCGAATGGCTATCGTCGTGGCGCCGACAACATCGTGGCGATGGATGGCGGTCGGTTGCCGCAATCGCGCGCAAAAAAAAAAACTTCTTATCTCCGCCAGGCCATACCTGCGGTCTCAATGACCGGTGCTGCCGGCTGTTCTGTCAGACGCCTGTATCGGCACCGCAACCTGCTTATGGTCAATGTAATCAACTTTGCGCCCCGCAACAGCTTTGATAACACTTTCTTTTTTATTATCGCTGGCATCACGCCCCCAGTGATGTCATAGCGCATGGAGTACGTATAGATATAGAAACATAAGGTACAGATCAGACTTATAAGACTACCAACTCGACCTACGAGTATTCCTACCTACTTGTACTACGATTGTACAAATTACACAATCGCATTCAAAGTAAACTTTAATACACCTACTAAGTAAATAAGTTTTTAGATTTTGAATTCAAAGTTTTGATTTGTAGGGTCATTTATACATGACCTCATTTGTAAATCTTAAACTAGGGCAAACAATACTTTTAACCGAGTAGTCACGCGACTGAGATCACTCGGTCTACTATTTGAAATAACTCACTGAAAATCGATTCACCCTGGTTTATAAATAAGAAAGTACGGCGTTACTGGCAACGAGGACGGTATAGCTTACCGCAAATATGTACATACATGCATAATTGTAAAAGGTAGCTATTGTGTTGTTATATAAGTACCTAGATCTCGCCAGTGTGGCACTACGCGCCTATTCACAGAACTATTTAATAATTCCATATAAAAAAATAGTTCCGTGAATATAATATCAAAGATTAATTGATGAAAGTGAAAATGGATAGAATAAAGAAGACCCCTAAATTAAACACTGCACTTTTTTTATGTTACTTGCTATTTTAATAGTCTATATTTATTTTATTTTAATTGTACTAATAGCTACCTTTTCAGGTTTGTTACAAGCTAACGTAACGGTAAGGTTAAGGTAACGGTTTCATTAATTTTTGCTTGTAATAGTTCGTCACAGGGTGATGTCTGCGCCGCGCCGCGGTCACGGCTAGACTGTAATATATTATAGTGGGTGATTCTAAGGCCGATATTACACTATCATACGGACAATGCTATTCAGGATTAACTTGTACTTATTGACTGCCTACATAGCATTTGATGTTATTACCGCAAAAGCAAATATTGTCATGTATATGTCCAGCAGCAGCAGATTATGATAAATTGGCTACGATTTTATTTCGTCATATAAATAATAATAATCATCAATTTATCACTTATCTTATAAATAAAATCGTAAACTTCGCGTGTCTGTACATTGAAGATATTTGCAAAAAAAAAAATTGGGGGGTCTAAGGATAAGCAACAGAACATATTTCGATCATTTTTGAAATTTTTGTCTGTTTGTCTGTTTGTCTGTTTGTCTGTTTGTCTGTGAGTTTGTGCACGCATCACTTAAAAACGACTGATCGGACTTGGATGGACTTTTCACAGAAACATGGGGCTTAATTTGGTGTAACATATAGGCTTTATTTCATCGCAATCGGCTAACTCAATCAAAAGTTATAGACATTTTTAGTTTTCAAATACATTAGTAGGTAAGGTTAGTATGCAATATATTGCACATAATAGTATTTCCGTTCTATTCAGATTGCGATGAGTTTGGATTACATTTGGAGCTGCGGGTGGGAATTGTAGTGCAAGTATGCGTGGGCGTGGGCTCGGGCGTGGGCGTGGGCGTGGGCGTGGGCGTGGGAAAAGGGTAGTGGGTGTGGGAGCGGGAGCGGGAGCGGAAGCGGGAGGGGAGCGGGACCGGAGCAGGAGCGGAAGCGGGAGCGGAAGCGGGAGCGGAAGCGGGAGCGGAAGCTGAAGCGGGAGCGGGAGTGGGAATGGGAGCGATTCTATAGTTCACGCGAGCCAAGGTCACCTGGACGATACACTGCGAAGAATGCAGGGTGTAAATGTTCGACTGAATTCGTGAGCGGTAGCGGGAGCGGGTATGGTACCAGTGTAATTTGAGTGTTTGAAAATTAGCATAACTTTCGACTGAGTTAACCGATTACGATGAATTTGTGGTATACGTATGCAACAAAGTAATGTTGGTCGGAATTTGGATTGCGATGGATTAGTTACGAGGACTACATTTGGAGAGACGAGGGAAAGAGGTTTGAGGGGAGAGTTGAGGGGAGAGCTGAGGGGAGAGTTGAGGGGAGGGTTGAGAGGAGTGTAGAGGGGAGGATTGAGGGGAGGGCTGAGGGGAGAGTTGAGGATCTGGATTTGGACCTGGGTCTGGGCCTGGAATTGGCCCTGGACCTGGACCTGGACCTGGACTGGACTGGACCGGACCTGGACCTGGACCTCGCCCTGGCCCTGGCCCTGGACCTTGACCTGTACCCGGACCCGGACCCGGACCCGGACCCGAACCCGGACCCGGACCCGGACCCGGACCCGGACCCGGACCCGGACCCGCACCCGGACCCGGACCCGGACCCGGACCCGGACCCGGACCCGGACCCGGACCCGGACCCGGACCCGGACCCGGACCCGGACCCGGTCCCGGTCCCGGTCCCGGTCCCGGTCCCGGACCCGGACCAGGACCTGGACCTGGACCTGGACCTGGACCTGGACCTGGACCTGGACCTGGACCTGGACCTGGACCTGGACCTGGACCTGGACCTGGACCTGGACCTGGACCTGGACCTGGACCTGGACCTGGACCTGGACCTGGACCTGGACCTGGACCTGGACCTGGACCTGGACCTGGACCTGGACCTGGACCTGGACCTGGACCTGGACCTGGACCTGGACCTGGATCTGGACCTGGTCCTGGTCCTGGTCCTGGACCTGGACCTGAACCTGGGATATGGAGCGGAAGTAGGAATTGGAGCGGATCCTGTAGTCCACGCGAGCGGAGCCGCGGGCACAGCTAGTCTTATCTATTATCATTGTTACATAATTAAGATAGTAATAAAATCGGCTTAGGAGTATTACGAAATTTGTCTACATCCTAAATAGTGGCAAAAACTCCGCAATTCGTTAAAGTTATCATTATCAATCACATCGTACTCTTTTGTTAGGAATATTTATTATCAATTTGTTATCAACATGCGGTTAGTCAAGTTTCCCCTAGGTATTTTCCTATTGTATTCAAACAGGAACCTACATATGTATCCTGAACATACCTGGCAAGCTGTTTCATTCATTAGTTAATTGCCGATCTTTACTAAATTGTACGTCGTGTCGTTTCTGTTTACCACGTTATAGGATATTGTTTGATACGTTGCCTTCTTTTTACCTATAGAATTTAATTAAACTTATTTTTAGAGATTCGCTGACTAGGGTTTTAACCGACTTACTAACTAGCCGATTAATAGGGATTAGACCATTCTGTATACTAGTATCATATGATAATATTAAAATGACAATGTTGGTAACGAAAACGAACGTATTTTTTTTCGTTTGTAAACTGAACATTTTAAAGCCGATTAATGGTCTGTTTTTCTGACTATTTGCCTCTTTACAATTGGCCGAATAGTCGCCATATATCTACCTATTTAATAGCACATATATTTGGTATGAATTTAAACATAAATTAGTCAGGGAGGTTTTATCGCCTGACGACACAACGGCCTAATACAGTAGGTACATTATGGAAAAATACAACAATAATAAATAGTACCTACTGTAATTTATCGTTTATAAAACATTGAGACGAAACCAATATAAATAATTTTAATTACCGACTTATCTAAGCGAGAACTTGTACATGCATTGATCAAAGTTTACTTGCCTACATATTGACTTTTAGGGAATAGTAAGTACTAGCTGTTGCCCGCGACTTCGTCCGCGTGGACAACTTAACATTACATTACATAATAATGATTATGTATTACTAAATCCTGAAAGAAATCTATTAATCTGGTAATGCATTCAAAATATTAATATGTATACATAAAATTTTCGTGCCAGTGGCGGTTCCGCCCGTTGGACTACCGAATTATTGTTTTTATCTATTAAATCAAAACGTAAACTTCGCGTGTTTGTACAGTGAAGATATGTACAAAAAAAAATAGGGGTCTAAGTATAAGTAATAGAACACATTTCAATCATTTTTGTCTGTTAGTTTGTGCACGTATCACTTAAAAAGTACTGAACCGATTTAAATGGACTTTTTACAGAAACATAGGATTTAATTCGGAGTAACATATAGGCTTTATGTCATCGCAATCGTTCAAAATCAAAAGTTATTGACATTTTTATTTTTCAAATATATTTAGGTAAGGTTAATATGCAATTTAACAAAGAAGTATAATTTTAACGTTCGGTACTATTCAGATTGCGATGAGTTTCGACTACATTTGGAGCTGTAGCGGGAGAGGGAGTGGGAACGGGAGCGGGCGCGGGATTTGGAGCGCGAGCGGGAGCACAGCTAGTCTAATAAATAAAATCGTAAACTTCGCGTGTCTGTACATTGAAGATATTTGCAAAAAAAGAAATTGGGGGGTCTAAGGATAAGCAACAGAACACATTTCGATCATTTTTGAAATTTTTGTCTGTTTGTCTGTTTGTCTGTGAGTTTGTGAACGCATCACTTAAAAACTACTGAACGGATTTTGATGGACTTTTCACAAAAACATGGTGCTTTACTTAACTTAACATCGTCTAACTCAATCAAAAGTTATAGACATTTTTAGTTTTCAAATACATTAGTTAGGTAAGGTTATTATGCAATATATTGCTTAAAGTAGTATTTCCGTACCTACTATTCAGATTGCGATGAGTTTGGATTACATTTGGAGCTGCGAGTAGGAATTGGAGTGGGAGTGGTAGTGGTAGTGGGAGTGGGAGGGGAGTGGGAGGGGAGTGGGAGGGGAGTGGGAGTGGGAGTGGGAGTGGGAGTGGGAGTGGGAGTGGGAGTGGGAGTGGGAGTGGGAGTGGGCGTGGGCGTGGGGGGTGGGATTGAGAGCGGAAGCAGAAACAGAAGCGGAAGCGGTAGCGGAAGCGGTAGCGGAAGCGGAAGCGGGAGGGGAGCGGGAGCGGAACCGGAGCTGGACCGGAGCGGGAGCGGAAGCGGGTATGGTACCAGTGTAATTTGAGTGTTTGAAAATTCGCATAACTTTTGACTGAGTTACCCGATTACGATGAATTTGTGTTATAGGTATGCAACAAAGTAATGTTGATCGGAATTTGGACTGCGATGGATTAGTTACGAGGACTACATTTGGAGAGTCGAGGGAAAGAGGTTTGAGGGGAGAGTTGAGGGGAGGGTTGAGGGGAGAGTTGAGGATCTGGATCTGGACCTGCACCTGGAACTAGACCTGGGCCTGGGCCTGGGCCTGGGCCTGGACCTGGACCTGGACCTGGACCTAGATCTGGACCTGGACCTGGACCTGGACCTGGACCTGGACCTGGACCTGGACCTGGACCTGGACCTGGACCTGGACCTGGACCTGGACCTGGACCTGGACCTGGACCTGGACCTGGACCTGGACCTGGACCTGGACCTGGACCTGGACCTGGACCTGGACCTGGACCTGGACCTGGACCTGGACCTGTACCTGGGCCTGGGCCTGGGCCTGGACCTGGGCCTGGGCCTGGACCTAGACCTGGACCTGGACCTGGACCTGGACCTGGACCTGGACCTGGACCTGGACCTGGACCTGGACCTGGACCTGGACCTGGACCTGGACCTGGACCTGGACCTGGACCTGGACCTGGACCTGGACCTGGACCTGGACCTGGACCTGGACCTGGACCTGGACCTGGACCTGGACCTGGACCTGGACCTGGACCTGGACCTGGACCTGGACCTGGACCTGGACCTGGACCTGGACCTGGACCTGGACCTGGACCTGGACCTGGACCTGGACCTGGACCTGGACCTGGACCTGGACCTGGACCTGGACCTGGACCTGGACCTGGACCTGGACCTGGACCTGGACCTGGACCTGGACCTGGACCTGGACCTGGACCTGGACCTGGACCTGGACCTGGACCTGGACCTGGACCTGGACCTGGACCTGGACCTGGATGGACCTGGACCTGGACCTGGACCTGGACCTGGACCTGGACCTGGACCTGGACCTGGACCTGGACCTGGACCTGGACCTGGACCTGGACCTGGACCTGGACCTGGACCTGGACCTGGACCTGGACCTGGACCTGGACCTGGCCTGGACCTGGACCTGGACCTGGACCTGGACCTGGACCTGGACCTGGACCTGGACCTGGACCTGGACCTGGACCTGGACCTGGACCTGGACCTGGACCTGGACCTGGACCTGGACCTGGACCTGGACCTGGACCTGGACCTGGACCTGGACCTGGACCTGGACCTGGACCTGGACCTGGACCTGGACCTGGACCTGGACCTGGACCTGGACCTGGACCTGGACCTGGACCTGGACCTGGACCTGGACCTGGACCTGGACCTGGACCTGGACCTGGACCTGGACCTGGACCTGGACCTGGACCTGGACCTGGACCTGGACCTGGACCTGGACCTGGACCTGGATTTGAAGTCTGAGTGGAAGTGGGATAGGGAGCGGAAGTAATTTTTAAATAAAGCTGACATTTACTTCATGTTTATCATGAATTAAAAGATTATCATATAATTATTTATATCAATTTTTTTAATTTTGTGCAAGAAGTTAGGTGTTTTTATTGTATTTAAAAAAATCGCAGGTGATATTTCCTTCCCCCCTCCTATTCCCCCTTTCAATAAGCCCTTCGGTCCTACCTTCCCCATCCCCTTCCCACCACGTTGAAAACCCTCCCTTATCCATGACATCTATTTTGCATATCCAATTAACTGTACAACAAAATGCCTGTCAGACTGCTGGACATAGGCCTTCCCCAATGAACCACCACCACACCCGGTCCCCTTCTGGTATTCCGTTCTTCTTCAGGTAGTCCGATCCTCCCTGCGCGTAGTGATCTGCGGTCTCCACTCTTAAACTCGTCTGCCCAAACGGTCGTCGGTACTGCGACAGTTGTAACCCGCCTACTGCCACTTCAGCTTACTAATTCTTTCGGCTATGTCGGTCACACTCGTCGGATCTCGAGATGTGAACGATCGAAATTGATCCAACTGTACTGTATTATCCAACTGTATTGTCTATCTAATATAGGGCCATAAAATTTCAGAATAACAAACTTTTTGTATCGAGACTTTTGGAAATACAACAGCTTAAATCTATTCTATATATGTATATAATAAAAGAGTAGAAAAAACAAAAGAAAAGCGAATCTGTACATTAAAGTTAAAAAAAATGTCACTGCCCGGACCCTAACTATACCTTACTACCTAAGACCAGTAGAGTCCAAAAATATAATTAAAACATTTGGACTCTATGTCCGGGCAGTGAAATTTTTTCTTAACTTCAATGTACAAATTCGTTTTTCTTTTGTTTTTTCTACTCTTTTATTACATGTATAGAATAGATATAGATACTGTATCGGTATATATATTAGCTATACCTGTTACAATTTTATGCATAAAAATAAGTACCTCCATGATTTAAGGAAAAACCTCCTGTGATATTTAACCGGTTTATGTCGATAAAAGAAAAACAACAGATCACATTTATTCTTGTTTGCTTAACTCACAAGTCGCAGCTACATTAGACTCAAACTTATTTGCGTGAGAACTTTGGTAAATGTTAATTTCTTTACCTAGACAATCACTATATTAACTACCTAGACAACTTTGCTGATAAGTATTAATTTCTAAATGATTAGGTCAACAGTGGCCATTATGAGTCATATATATGACATATCAGCCTAAAATCTAGATGTTTTCGGCCATTTCTAGACAGCTATGCTTAAATGACTATATAACAATGTGAAATATTAACAAATAGTTCGCAATGTCCATGTACGACATTCTGTTTGTATAAATGCATAGTTAACAAGGAAAATATGAACCTGTTTAATGTATATTGTATACCTAATATAATTATTCTAATTTTATTTTAGAATCGGAACTGTTCACGAGGACGTTACAACAGAAGTTCTCGGTGACATTGGCCCCTGGCAATGGCTGGTGACGTTTGTAGCCACTTTGCTCATGGTACCCAGCATCTTCAACCAACACGAGGACATGTTCCTCCTCCAACCACCAGTTGACGTGCTGTGTCTGCCGCATGAAGGTCATACAGTGACCAACGTCAGCCTGTGTACTTTTATAATCGAGAACGGTACTGAAATAGAGTGTAAAAAGTGGCAAGTGAAGCTATTATGGACGGTCTGGCTTAAGAAGTCCGTAAGTATAGCCTTACTATAGTCAGAGTATACTATGTTGCTATTATAAATAAGTAAAACCACACAATTTTTTTGTTTAAAAGCACATTAATATTCGATAAAAATTAATAATATATTGACAGCTCGTGACATTTTCTCATATCAGGATAACACTGACTGGCTTAAGTAACTGTATAACAAAACCAAATTAGGTATAAGTGCATTTCAGCAAAGATAGTATATACTAGAGTTAAGTCTATGATCAACAAATAACACAAGATTTCATTAAAAATTGGTATATCATTTTTAAATGGTTACTATAGCCAAATATTTGTATTTTTGTGAACAGAAAAATGTATTCGGTCAACCTAAATGGCTAGCTGGTCAGCAACTTATGGTTAGCAAACATTTCTAAATCGGTCATTAATGTCATATTAGACTGCTCTAAAAATTATATTGGCTGCACTGAGCGAGCCATGTTTATTAAAATTTTGGTAAGCACTCAGGTGGTAAGCAGAATTATTTTGTTCAGCAAATAATAGATAACCTATCCAGAAGGCCACGGCGTGGCGGTGACGAGCTTGCTGACCAAGTAATCATTTTGCAACACGACATTAAACTGACTGTCTATTTGTTAAATTGTTGACAATATTAAGTTTGTTTGTATAATAAGGGTTGCAGCCTGATTTTTATTTATTGCACGCCAAATCTTGGCGATAGATTTTTGTTGGATACCAAACCATTAAATTTACGAGTACTTCTCATTAAAAATTAGGGGTAATATCGATATCTTGGAAGTGGATAATTTCAGTATTCCATCTATGTATATGACATTTTTATTCGTGAGCCAAAGATAACGCAGTATGGTCATCAATTCATCATTGACGACTCATGATAAGGGACGATCAATATTAAACAGTTGACGTCAGGGCAATATGCTGATGAGAGGAAGTGAGCCATTCATTTAAGACATTCCGAATACTCAAGTTAGGTACCTCAAATATGGTTGGCGAGATCTTTAGTTTTAACCTACTTACAATACGGTTTGCACAATGGTCGTTTTATCGATTACTATCTATGGCTTTGAACCGAGTTCCACCCCGCAGTGCGACATATTCATAATGCGTCATCCACATGAAAAAAAAATATAGTTCTGCCAATCTTATCATTTAAAAAAAACCTTGAGGAACCACACGATTTTATCTGGGAAAAATAACCCTAACCTATCCCTATATGGACCGGCGGGGGACCGGGTGTGGTGGCGTTCATTGGGGAAGGCCTATGTCCAGCAGTGGATGTCTAAAGGCTGACATGATGATGATCCCTACTATAGCTTTACGTGGAAAATAGATAAGGAAAATTGGTGATTTAGTTGTTTAATCGAACAAATATACAGAAGCTGAATGTAACGTCATCGCTTACGAAGGGGCTGGAGCGAAAATGCAACGACAGATCTAAATATATAAAAAATATATATTTTTTTTTGTTTTCTTCCTTTAGCCCCGGAATTTTTCCAAGCTGAGTTTTAGTAATATTCATAAATACCTAACCTGTAAGAAATAATGGAATGAAAATAATTGGAATTTACTAACGGGGTGTCTGGAAGAAGTCAATATCAGCGATAAGATATCATTTGACTATTCTGAATTAGAGCTATGAACGCACTGACACTTCTTGTTTCCAGCAGTGTCCATAGCATATTAAATTACAAATTTATTCCATTGAAAATTGTACTACCTTATTACCTTGTCTCGTCTTGTCTAAACAGTGGGTTGTATTCTGCGACGACAAACTCAAGCTACTGTCCACAGCAATGGTATGCCGGTTGGGCCTTATGTTTGGATGCATAATTTATGGCTTAGTATCTGACAGGTAATCAATTCTAGATCGTATCTTTAAAACCTTTATCATTGTCTCAAAACAGTAATGTTATGACTAAAGTATGAATCGCACTAAGGGATAATTTAAATGGCGCACTATCAATTTCAGTTTTACACAGTTTTACGAACATATATTATTACAGGAAATATATTTTAGTACACTACTAGTAATTCAACTTGGTTATGTCGAGTAGCAAGGGAAACAGACTAATTTACTAAAAGGACTCTAAATCAAACATCTCCACAGTAGGTATGATTATAATTCCTTTATGCAATTTACCATAAAAACAAAATTAAGATTGTCTTTTTAGATAGGCACAACAGAACTTTCGTGTAAGGCACCTACATCGAAAATATTATCAAAGAAAGGTTAAGTTCATAGTACGTTTATAACGAGTATTAGATACCTAAGTAATATAACATGCTGTAACCGATACGTCTAAAACCTGGTAGTGGAAACTGTTATTGACCGGTCTTTGGTTTTCCTCAATCATTATATTTAATTAGATAAAATTTAATAAATAAAGTACCTAAGTACACGGCTAAAGTAATAAATGAATCTAAAATTTTATCTTTTATCTCGTGACGACGACGTCTTCATGTCAAGGAATGTGCAATCGTACCTTTGATAAAGTAGTCCACGCTAACGATGGCAAAAGCAAATAATAATGGAACTGATCTGCTGTTTTAGGACGAGAGCAACGTAAATCGATTTACGCTAACTCTCGACTTTTGGAAAACTGATTTAGCCGAGCGAAGCTGCGTCTATGAATAGACACGCACCGTGTCCTCGCTATAATGATTTCAAATAGAATATAGTCCACAACGTAACCTTGAAGGGAGAAATGATGATCACACTGCCCAGACAACTGAATCACATCGATTCATCAGAGATCTGAATTTATAATTTGTCGGTCATTGTAACAAAGACAATGTTTCTGACAATACTTGGTGCCTGTTGCTCGCAAACAATACAGCAGCCATACGGACTAGACTATAGCAGCTTTTATTATGCTATTTATTTGGGTTTGTAGATAATGTTAGAAATTAGATGAGCGATGAAGATTTTGTTGCAGTTTCGGAAGAAAGAAGGCAATAATAATAAACGTGGTCTCTGAGGTACTGATTAGGCTGGTGATAACTTTCTCCGACTCTGAAGGATGGTTCAGGCTGTTCGTATTCTTGAGGTCTTTGTTTGGAAGTGCCAGTTTGTACATGGGACTTGTTATAGGTAACTTATCTATTCTCAAAATAACGTAATCAGATTAAGAGATTAAACAAATATGTCGCTAATTTAACTTACGTATTTTTGATCAAGTGTTTCTTAATACTGTCGCGCAACGCAACGCCTACTTAATTTCCAAGGATATATAATTGTTTATATTGCGCAAAAAGCAAATACCTGACCAAGACATTTCAAAATATACAAGTAGATATTCAAAATGTTTTTTAGAACGTGTCTATCTATCGTGTAACACTATCTCCTAGTGTTCCAAAAAATTCACAAAACCAAACTGCATCTTCAAAGTCTGGTCAGGAGACAAAGATATAGACTTTGAAGATGAAGAAGTTCGGTTTCGCAAGTTTCTTGAAACACTCCAGGAAATGACAGACAGGATATAGCCAAGGTTATTCGTACACGTCTTCCAAGTTTGGTCGGTCGAGATCGGCATTTAAATCAAGAATGTTATAGATATTTGTTTCTTCTATTCTGTTACGTTGTTGTTTGTTGTAAGTACAGTGTGCGAGATCGCCAGCAACAGATGGCGTTCGTGGTTGAATACAGTCGTCATGTCACCTCGGCTGGTCGCCATGGCTTGCTCCGTGCCTGTGGCAAACTCTATGCCTAACATGGAGACCTACATATTTCTCGCTTGTCTCTTCGAGTTACTACTCATTTTCGCCCTTATGTAAGCTAAATATTTAATTATTAGTGGTATCAGGGTTGCCGGTTGCAAAGTTGCTGAAAGTCAAATATTACGCTGTTGAATTTTGGACCCTGTGGTTACATTTAATATAGGTACATAATGCCGTGTGGTTTCCGGTAGAGTATAATAGGACCACTCTAAGTATTCCCGTGGATGTCGTTCAAGGTGACTAAGGGAATACATTATAAAACATCAATCAGGCCTCCCCAATCCGTCTGGCCAGCGCGGGGAGTGTAGGCCAAATCCTCCGTCTGTCTCCGGCAGATAAGAAAGGGTTGTTCTCCTGCAGTGGAGAGAAAAATAACCTGATGATGAATATAGTAGATATAGAAGGAAAACATCTACATTTCTTTTGGTTGCACCATTTGCTCCACTTAGGAGTCTCCCCGATAACATCTCCTTACTGAGTATATAACAACCCAAATGATAAAGGGAATCCGTCAACTAATTTCCACATTAATTTACAGATGGATTCCTGAGTCTCCTCAATGGCTTATATATAACAGAAAAATACACGTCGCCGAAAAGATAGTACTTAAAGCTGCTTTAAGAAACGGTTTGAAATTCAGTGGCGAGTTTAAAATAAGACCTGTGAATCATAGAGTACGTGTGTAAGTTTTTAACAATACCTAGTCAATTTCAATTGAAACTGTAGCCTTTAATTGTAGTTGTGTGTTAACAGGCAAGTGGTTGGTTGCCACGATGGCTGTTGGGGCAGACGAGTTCTAGGAGTGGGGATCGCGCACCGGAATGAGCACTTTGTTACCTACCTCCTATGTGGACCGACGACGACCAAGAAAAGATAATCGAAAGTGAGTGGTCAAGAATAGCAGACGAATGGGTGGGGCTTTGGGGAAGGTTTATGCCATGTACCTATGGTATTTTTGTAACCTACGTACCTAAATTTTCTGACTGTTTCAAACGGTAACGTGAGGAGTCAATCACATCTGAGAGTGTTTCTTATCGCGGGGCCGATGATAACACTACTTCTGTAGGAGTTACTACAGCTAGGGTAGAGTAGCACGTCGTGGCCCTCGGATGGTATTAATTGTCCTTCTGGACCTCTCGGCCTCTGGACTGCGATAAATACCATAATATTTAGTTTGTTTCAGGCTTATAACTGTTTAGACGAACCTACGACCTGCCTCGGAATTCGAACAACCTACAATATTAGGGTCATATTTTTGGTAACATTAATATTTTGGAGCCTTTATTATTTTCTATGGGCCTCTCTATATCTAAGGGTATACAGTGGAAGAAACTTTGATAACCCCCTGACAGAAATATTAGGATTTCTTTGTGTGTGCGGATGCCTGACGTTGCTACTATCGCAAAAATTGAAGTTACGAAATTTGCTTATGGTGAATATTATATTAACAGGCGCTTTAACATTCTGCGGGGTAATTTTAGAACAGGTACGTGTTGTATTGAGTATTCGTCAATAAACAACCCGAAAGGGTTTTTGTTTAGGAATTCAGGAAGTTATAGCATTGCAGGGAAATAATAGTAAATAGGTGTAATCATCGACTTACAATTTAAATATCGTTGCGTCTAAAGTATATAATATTTTCAATTATTATAATTTTTTAATGTTTGTATTTGACTTTGTACTGTTGCATTATTACTGTTGCAAATTATGCAAATTTGATGACAATATATTTAAATTAAAATATAAGTTAGTAGATTGACTGGCAGTGGTCTGGTCACATCTGTCGGAGAACCGATTACCGTTGGGGTAAACGAGTTCAGGAGTGAGGACCGCGACTGGGAAAACGTAGTGTGCGACGCCTCCTGGTTAGATGAAGAGACGATCTGCGTAAGGCGGCTGGCAGTGACTAGATAAGAAGAACCGAGGATAGGGATCAGTGGCGCGCCTCGAGAGAGGACTATGTAAAGTAGTGGACTCTTGCAGGCTGATGATGATGATGAGAAAACTATTTACGTACTCTTAAATAAAAGACAAGTCAGTAATCCGTTTACATCCAATGTGGCTAACCAATGGAACGGATACAGCACATCAATACATTGCAAATATCAAAGGTAGATGTCCAAGTGCCTGGTTCATAAGCCAAGGAATAACAAAAGGCTACTTTTTAATACCAAAAATGTGTTACATACATTTACTCATTGTTATCAAATGGTGAAGGAAATTTTTTAGAGAAAACCCACTTATCTCAAATGAGTATCTGTATTTGCGAGGCTGATTTTCCACCATGTGCGTAGGAGTTACCCAGATCGCCTACTATCCTACACCACGCACCCGGAGTAGTGATAAGACAACAGTGTATATTTGGCAGTCGTACCTGTCCTTCTAATAAATAAATAAGTAATACGAAAAACGTCCTTAAATACCTACTTAGTTAAACTATATATGTAGTTAGGCAAATAAAGCCTTGCAAATTGGCCAATCAAATAGCAGTAAATAAATAAATAATAAATAATATGTCAGACATTCACACCAATTATCCAGTCCCAAATTAGGCAAATTAAGCAGTACTAACGTGGAACCAAAACTTTGCTTCCGATTGTTTTTCTGTACGGATCTACCACTACAATCCTCATATATATATAAGTTGTATTAAGACTAATGTGATCTCCGACTTTCAGGTAAATGTTCACAATCTATTCTTATCACTGGCATTAGCATCAGGTGTCACGGGACATGCGTTGGTGCTTAATTTCACCCCTCGCCTGTTCGCTACCAACATACGAGCCACGTTGTTCGGTTTCTGCCATGCCATCGGGCAAGTTGGTGCCATGATCAGTTACCTCGTGTTTCTGTTCCATACTATGAGTAATGCCACCTATTTGGCGCTAGGGGTCGTTATCAGCACCCTTTTGGTTATACTGTGCTCAGTTCTACCTGATGTAGATGGCAGAGAATTACCTGATGTAATGGAGGATATGGACTACTTTTCTGAGTGAGTTTATTAACTATTTTATTTCTAAGTGTTTTATAAATGTGAGCAGGATTAATATTCAGTAATGCCTTATATGCTCGGATAACTGAGCTGGCAAATTCTGTAAAGTCTTTTTTATGTTGTATCAATTTGGTTAATTGTATAAATGCAATAAAGGTATAAGGTAATTTATTCACACCAATTAAAAAATCGAAAAAGCTTTTTACTATAGAGGTGTTTGTCATAACTGACAGGTAATTATTGCAATTTAATTATTATTATTTTGTTTAGATTATCGAAACCCCTTCGCTGGGCTACACAGAAGACCACCTCCCCCTCTATGGAAGAAGTCATTATAAGGATATACTCTTTTGGCAGCGCTGATCGCGGATTGTCTTCATACTCCGAAGAATTGCCACCTGCCCGGCCCATAGGGTTCATGAGGCTATGGGGATTGTTAATCGACTGCATTCGCAGACAAGCCAGCCCGAAATGATTGAAGTCATATTTACTCTGAATAATAACTAAAAACAGTACGTAACTTTGTTTTTTTTTAACTTTCTTAAAGTCACCGCCTGAAAACCTGTTGTTGGATAATGAATTGCGTATAGGAACATTCTGGCTTTGCGCTTTCAGGTAGGTATATTTCAGGTAGGTCTCTCTCTAACTAGATTGCTCACGCCCACGTATATGCTCCATTTTGGTAAGATAGGATCACTAAACCTGATGTAATGGAGATGTCCGGTCGACGTCTGAGCACGTACTGCCGACCAATAGTGTAGTTCAAAAACGTTAACTATATGAGCAGATTTGTTCTTGAAATATCTACACAAGAAAACAATATCCATACACGACGAAGGATTAAAGTATAGGTACAGGCAAATGTGATGTTTGTGGGAGTGAATATGTAGCGAAGAACAATTTAGGTGTAGCACCACGACATTCTGTTAATAATATAGCGTTAAATGCATTTTGGTTATACTGTAAAGACTCCGCAGTCTTATTTTGAATGAAACGGCCGGGCCATGATCCGATGTTGTATTGATGTGTTTTATTTTAAGTTCAGTTTGTGTCATTAATTATTCAATTTATTTAAAAACCTTGTGTGTCCTCAATGTGTAGGCTTAGTACTTCGCGGTATTCGATTTGATAAAATGGACACCACGAACAACACTAGTTGTCGGTGGCAAACAACTGACTGAGTTGACCTATCTTCGCCTGTCCCTCGCTTTCACCACTGTCATGGGCCGACACGTCCGTGTATTACCTCTGCTGACTCGTAGTCACACCAGATTGTCACACCAGTGTGACAAATAGGATTCTTTTTCTCGTTTGTCACACTACTGATTTTTTCACGCCATTTATCACTTGTCATTCCCAACTAGTGCTGTTCTAGTTATAATACTTAGTTTGTTAAAATAAAAAAACCTTCAAATTACGTATTAGCTTATATTTTTAACGCAATGTTTCAAGGAAATGTCCCAATGATATTTCCCTCTGATCCCAGTTGTCCCGTTGGGTAGTCCCGTTACGGGACAAATGGGATTTTCTTTTCCCAGTTGTCCCGCACAGGTAATGTACAAATGTACAGAATCATCCATTTCTGATGTCACGTAGACGTGGTAGAGCTAGTTTGACGGTCCATTACATGTAATGCACGGACAGTCATGCTTATAAATACTGATCCATGGTCATAGTTTCTTGGTTAGCCACTCTGAATTAAATAAAATATGCAATTACCTCAGCAGTCCATTGTGCTTTTAACTCCGTCATTTATCCGTCTATAGTACGGTATAGACTCTATACCTTCTAATTCAGAACTTTACTACATCTCTTAATTCCGTTGAGATATTATTTAAAATACGATATGTACACTGGTGCATTATATATAATGCACGGACAGTTAAAGCACAAAATAAAAAATATACAGAAGGACCGCTCTCACCTTTCTCGAAAATAACTACCTAAACTTGCCGGACTGACTAGGGTTGCTACTGTATTGATTCTGAATTTTGAAAAGGAGTAGATAGTTTATCTTTACAAACATGCATACATCGATTCGTTTATACATGCATACGTACATCTTATCATGTTTACATGCCTTAGAGAGTAGCAGACCATCAAATATCCATAAAAATATGCCGACGCCACACACCACGAAGATTCCAATCTCAACAAAATGTAATAATGGTGTAATAGTGATCCCACCAAAAACATAAATGTGAAAAAGGCACCAAGTTCGACGAAAACATAAATGTGAAAAGGGCGCCAAGTTCGGCGAAAATGAGTTGAGATTTAAAAGGGTGACAAGTTCCATATCCGTTCCTTAAATAAAAGCTACACTTCACGCACAACTTCGTTTAATCTATTTTATTAAATTACTTTAAAATTATTTATTTTAGATATAAAGAAAATATATGTGAAACCCATTTCATTTAATATGTCATACGGCACAGTTTGTAACATTTTTTTTTCGATTCGAAGCAAATCGGTTTTATCAGACGCACAGACAGACATACTATTTTCAAAACAAGAAAGTGTATGTATGTAAAAATATAGGTACCTACGTTATATGTTTTTAAAGTAGACAGTTAAATAAAAAAGTGGTATATTATAATATTATTATCATAAAAAAAATCCACAGGTGTTACAAATTATTGACTGAAAAATATTTTCGTCGATTGCGACATTGTTTAAATGAACGATTATTGTATCGCAACGTGTAGGCACAGGTTTTAGTAGTATTTAAACAACCGAATACACTACAACCATCATAATACCGAGTATTCATGTTCAAAAACAGCCGTGGCGTCACTTATGGTACTCGCGATTGAGTTCTGCCCGAGACTGCCCGAGAATGCCTGTAAACGTAGCGTCAATGTGTGCGTGCGAGAAATGGCGGTTTGTTCTAAGCGGTCTCTCTGTCTAGCGGCGCGCGACCGCCGCTTTACGTACTTTGTGGTTAAAGTGTTAATAGGTAAATATTTATCAAACAATTACCTATGATTGAGTTATATATAATTATCAGTTTTTCTCTTGAAAAAAACAATCGAAGAACCTATTGTAATATAAATTGTATCAGACTCTTATCGATTTGTAATATGAGTACTTATCTAATATAATATACGTATAATCACATATTCTTACTTATCGCACATTTGCGGTGGCCGACCGTACTCGGGCCAGGAGACGACGGACGGAGAGATAGTTGGCAGCATGTAACGGGTGAGTCCAACTAGTCATACTAGGTGTTAGTTCTACGATCGGACAGACTGGACAAAAAAAAATCCAACTAGTTATATTGCTTAGTATGACATATTGGAAATCGCAAGCTCTGTTTTGACATGTCATGGACAAACTAATATAACGGATTGTCCTTAGGGTTCTGGAACCTGGACGCTCCGTTGAATGTTTGCGGGCCCTCGTACCTATTGGCACTGGAGTACCCTACCTATTTAGGAGTTGTGAAAAGGAAACTCGCGATATAAATGTAATACAGTTTTAATGAAGTAAACAGCATTCCTTAATCATATTACACACGTGGACATCGAGGTTATTATATTTATGCGATACATACACATTATATCCTACAGTCGAGTGTGTTATCCGATCGTGATGCTGCCTGTACCAGTAAACCCTCGGCGGCCTGGGACAGGGTGAATCCTCCAGATGGTATCCGGGGTTGCGTTCTCCTGCTGCAAGGCCTTATAGGCCGAAACGCTGCAACGCCAAATACCGAGAAGTGATGGGAGGAACGCCCTGGATACAACTGTGAGGATCCCTCAAGCCATTGCGACGAAAACTCCGATGAAGAGCACTGAGAGAATGCCCAACGCCGGGCGAGGGAGAGAGATAACCTCTTTGAGAGCCCGTCCGCCGTAGGTACAACTCGAAAAGTACTTACTGGACCAATTGAGTTAAATTAATATACAAATTATGGGAAATTATAGAAATGACAAAAAAAAATTACAAGAAAAGCCTTTAAACATATTGGCGCAACCTAAACCCGCATGTTCTATACACGTACAGTATTTCCACTCCCTGCCCTCGCCACCGTTTCGGTTTCTAGCGTAGGTATATTAGTTACCAGCAAGAAAGTGGAGTAGTAGAATTATTATAATATAAATAATATTTATTAATAATCGCGGATTATTAGAACGGCGACACGCGCTCGTTTATGTAGTTTTAGTACCGAAATGGTACTTATATCTACCGATCCTTCATTCTTTCATTTCACGGTATCAAAAGCGACCAAGATAACATGAAAAAAAAATATATAGTAATTTAAGGACATATTTATTTAGCGGTGGTTATTCAGTCCCTGCTTTTAACGTCCAAAAGTCAGCTACTATTAGGTATAGTGATGGAAAAAAACGAATGATGCCTGAAGAGAAAGACTCTCAAATATTAAAGATAGCAAATTTTTCTCAAAGGAGACTATCTTATTTTTTAAATATGCGGCATCATTGAAATATACTGCATTCATACGCTTGTCTGACCCGGGAATCAAACCGACACAAATGCAAAAAAGAAACCATAACTAAATCGATATCACAGCTATGGCACCAATCAATACGGTAAATAAGAATCAAATTTCTGTAATGAACACTGTGTCATAATTAAAGGAAAAGGAAACACGAAATGTTAAATAATAATACTACAAATCAATAGGACACGAAGAAGACCTTAACCTTTACTCGAAGGAGACTTTATTATATAATAAAAAGACTGCATTCATAGATTTAAAAAAAACGGAATCATTTTATATTAAAAGTAAAATCAAGTCGCCTTTGAGTATTTTCCTATGTTTAGTATTTAAGGTACCTGGGAAAAACTAGTGAACAGATAAGGAAAGTTGACTATTTGGACAAGTAGACCGATGGGGAAAGTAGACCGATCGCTCCGGAGGGCCTACCTAGCGTTCTTTTTCCCACCCAGTATATTGTAAAAGTAGCATCCTAATTGATCAAGCTTTCGCAATATTTCCTGGAGAAACTCCCTGAGCTGCCTTGCCTTCGGCAGAATGGGTCTGATTTTGCTTTTTCCCCAAGCAGGTGGTGAAACAAGTGTCACCTTTACCGAAATTCTCTCCGTCGGCTAACGTCTGAGGCAGCGGTTGTTTATTCGTCTCGGGCAGAAATAAACATAAAAATCCTGATACAAGTGCTACCAATCCGAACAATATTGCTGGGATTTTATGATTCAGTGAATCCAGTAAAGTGATCAAAGGTGTCAAAGCACCGGAAAGCCTGGCGCACATCGAGCCAAGACCCATCCCAGAATTACGAACGACTGTCGGAAATAATTCTGCCGAGTAGATGTATATTATGGCAAACGAGCCTGCAATGAACAGTTTGCCAGCTACTACAATTACAGTAGACACCGTGCTTCCTGGCGAAAAAAAAGTGGCGATAATACATGCAGAACCACCTACTGCCATTATAAAACTGATCAGTGGCCTCCGACCCCAAATTTTCAATAAGCATATTGTTGCAGCATAACTTGGAATATCAACAAAACCCATGACAGCCAAGATCACATAAGGGTGCCCCGCGAGTGTTCCAGAGCTTAGCGTAAGCCCGTAATATACTATAGAATTTGCGAACCAACAGAGACAGACATATATGGTTTTATGTCTTAAATTTTTCGTTTTGAATAAGTCTAAAGTGGTGGCGGATGAAGGCTTTCCTGTACCTGTCGACGCCTGATCTTTATCTCTTGAATCAAACTGGGCCCTGTCCAACGGTTGGGACTTATTGCACTTTAAAGCCTTATTTACAATGTCCACCGATTCCTTGACTCGTCCTTGAGCCCAAAGCCAACGCGGAGATTCATCCATAATCCAAATGTGCGGAAGAAGCAGAAGAGCATGCAGTCCGTAAATAACTTGAAGTGTTTGTCTATTTTCAACCAGCGCTGCCCAAAAGGGGACTAACATAAGGCCTACAGCGAACGCTGCTTGAAAGGCGATTCCATACTGTGTTCTTTTACTAGCCCCAACAAGTTCCATAGTTAAGACGAACCCGGTGATATAACATCCGGCAGATCCAAATATTCCGTATAAAAATTGTACGCATAGGAAGGACCAGTACTCTGGTATGAAAGCGACGGTGACCCCAAATATCAACTGCAGTACGCCCGACCAGCAGAATATTTTCTTTCTGCCCACTTTGTCCGCCAGGGCTCCCAACACGAACGCGCCGGTGAACACTCCAAGCATGTAAATGGTTTGTGCCATAGCCCTCATCCATCTTCGATTACAGACAAGAGTCCACTCTATGGTGCGAGAAGATGTTCTGTATGTTGTGTCGAACACCCATTTGGTACAAATTGTGGTCTTTTTATCTCCAATATACATAAGACAACTGTGTAGGTCTCCAGATGGCAGCAGTGGTATAGCCTTTACTATTTCAGCACTTTTCCACGAAGCTGCTTTCTCGTTTGTATCCACGCCGTCGATAAAACATCTGAAGTGAGAATTACATTGGATGTCATAAATACATATTTTTGCGAATTTTTAAACTTCGTTCTATCGCCATGTAACCAATGAGTACCTATAGTCTAGGGAAAAAACATGTAGTATACACACATCTAGCACAAAAATAAGTATTGTCAGCTTTATTAATATGAATACAATTTCACATTGACGTAAAATTATGAACTGTAGAATAAATATTTGTAAAACATATTTATGCACTTGACTGTATAGACATGTAATATTATGTTACGTTCGTTACTTTTACAATGAATAGTTATCAGTCTTAATTTATGTTCTTGGAGGTGTTACTCACCTATGATCAGGTACAAATGCCACAGTCACCAAGGTGATCATATGCATGCCGGCCATCATCGCCGCGAGCATGTGGAGTGTGAACTGGAAACATTGGTACCGGCCGAAGTCCCCTTAATCAACAACAAAAAAATAAGTCCAACATTCGTGCTACAATGAAGATGAGTCGCAACTTTAATAATATCCTTATAGTAACTTATGCTTATGAACTTATGAATATGAAAATACAAAGACGTAAGTACCTATCACACAGGGCTGTCAGATTAAAGTCACTGACGGTCACAAAGGTATTTTGTACAATGTACCTATAACTGAAATTTTTACCTATGGTATGAGGACATAGTATTTTTATAGTTGGGGCAACGAACTGATTACTACCAGGTACATAAGACTGGCAAAATGCTAGGGACCGACGCGACGGCCCGAGAGAGCCCCATCGAACCTGACGTTTATTATAATAAAATGTAGAAAAAAAAGTTCAATTCACAAAACTACACAAATTAAACAAGCAAAACTATTAAGATGTTGAAGGCAAATTCATAGAAATTGATATCGCGAAGTTATTGAATGACGCACGGCAATCATGGCTTTATTTATTACTAGCTGTGCCCGCGGCTCCGCTCGCGGAACTACAAAATCCGCTCCCATTCCCGTTACCGCTTCCACTCCCGCTCCCGTTCTTGTCCTGCTTGCAACGCCTCTGCCTCCGCCACTCCCACTTCCACTCTCACTAGACTCTCAATATCCCGCTCCTGCTCCCGCCCCCAGCTCCCCCTTTCCCAAGCCCACTCCCCCTTTGCCAAGCCCACGCCCACTCCCACTCCCATTCCCACTACCAGCTCCAAATGTAGTCCAAACTCATCGCAATCTGAATAGTACAGAAATACTATTATTGCATACTAACCTTACCTACTAATATTTGAAAACTAAAAATGTCCATAACTTTTGATTGAGTAACCCGATTGCGATGAAATAAAGACTATATATTAAGTTAATCCCCATAATTCTGTGAAAAGTCCATCAAAATCCGTACAGTAGTTTTTAAGTGATGCGTGTACCAACTCACAGACAAACAGTCAAAAATTTCAAAAATGGTCGAAATGTGTTCTGTTGCTTATCCTTAGGCGCCCCAAATTAATTTTTTGCAAATATCTTCAATGTTCAGACACGCGAAGTTTACGATTTTATTTATTAGACTAGCTGTGCCAGCAGCTCCGCTCGCGTGTTCTACGCCCACTCCCACGCCCACTGCAGTTCCAAATGTAGTCCTAACTCATCGCAATCTAAATTGCACCGAACATTATAATTATACTTCATCGTTATATTGCTTATCTACTAATGTATTTGAAAACTAAGAAATCCCATAACTTTTGATTTCGTAAGCGGATTGCTTTGAAATAGAAACTAAATGTACTACGAGTTAAGCTCTACCTATGTTTCTATGAAAAGTCCATCTAAATCAGTTTAGGTAATAGTTTTTAAGTAATGCGTGCACAAACTAACAGACAAAAAGACAAAAATCCAAAAATTATCGAAATGTGTTCTGTTACTTATCTATAGACCCCCAATCATTTTTTTGTCGCGAATATTTTACGTTTAAGTATTTATGGGAATTTAGAAATTATATCACGGAAGTGTGACATTTTCTCGATATCTTGATAGCGGATCAGGGATCAGCTGTAAATTGTAGAAATTAGGAAATTATATGGTCGTGTTACAGAAAGTATCTAAGTGGGAGTGAAAGTGAGTGTTTTGTGACACATGACAGAAACCTGGACAGTGACTGTGGGTTTAAGACTCTCGGTGAGTTATGGAGAGGGCTACTATGCTCGGCTATGCTCGCGAGACCGATAAGCTAAATAATGTGGCCGAAGGCAGTTGGATTTGGAGGGCGGAGTAGTACCGTGTGAGTGCGGCGTTCATTAGGAGGCCTATATGTCCAGTCTTTTGCTGGACACATAGGCCACCTATATGTCCAGCAAAAGACGTCGATGGTTTGATGAGCTCTGACCATTTGCCGCCAAATATAGTACAAGAAAGCTCTTATTTTACATTCGGTTACATCTTCCCTGTTATACAGAGTGGAACCAAAAACTGTCACCAGCCGATTACTTCTATATCATCGCCAAAATAAAATTAGCTTATTTCAATTGTGGCTATATTCAGCGGCCTTCCAGACCACCCTTCAAAGTATCTAATCATTTGTGACTAGATTTAACACTTTTATTGAGGGTACAAAATGCTGACCATGTCACCCTCGTAATTACAAGACCTTATCTCACTCTATCTCCAATTTAAGCCTACCAGCGTTAGTGCATACAACAGCTTAGCCTCCTCCGATAGAGGAAAAGCCAGAATACTGTTGCATATACCAACACTGAACATATTTACATTTATGATGATGATGATGATGATGATGATGATCCTCTATCAGACCACACTCATCACAGTTAGGAGAAGGTACCTTTTTCATAAGGTATGCAAATTTATTTAACGGGATGCGACCGGATCGTATCTTAAACTAGTAACAGTCTGTTTCCTATTTAAATTTTATTGAACCACGGGGAACGCAGAGGGCAACATTGCATGGTCCTATACCATATGCCTTTTTCTAGGGACCTCTCATCAAAATATTCTTTCCACGAGCAGAAGCACCGATTTCTCACAACGGGCAAGATTTAACACTTAGTTATTGAATCTTCACCAACTTTCTGGATGCTAAAAAATCCCAGTGTTACTTATTTTTTTATTTATTTATTTTTAGCCCTTCTGTAGATATAAATTATCATTCGTAGAATTCGTCACTTCACTTATTATAAAACTGTACATAGTTATAGTTCATTTTATGTCATTCTTAGTTTATGTCGTTATTTAATATTTGTAAGTTAATGTTTTTATTTTCAGGTAATTCCTTCGTCACTACAGATAATCCCATTTATGGGCAAAGGCCTCCCCCAGCCTCCTCCAGGTAAGTTTTTCAGCAGTCAGCCGTGTCCAGAGCGCTCCGACGCCAGTGAAGTCCTCGAGCTCGTCTCGCCAGCGCGTGCGCGGGCGGCCCCGGGCGCGCGTCGCGTACCGAGGGCACCACACCGTGCTCTCTCTCGTCCATCGTCCATCCGTTTGTCGTATCACGTGTCCGGCCCATTTCCATTTTAGTCTCTTTGCATGTTGAATAACATCAGTAAGTTTCGTCTTCTTTTTGAGATCTATATTGGTAATTTTATCAGCTAGTTTTAAATTTAAAATACTTCTTTCAATTTTTCTCTGTGTAACCTTAAGTCTCTTTGTTTCGCCTTGTGTTAGCGTCCATGTCTGCGCGCCATATGTTAATATTGGTATTAAGCATGTATTAAAAACCCTTGCTTTGAGTTTGATAGAGACTTTTTTGTTCTTGAAAATGTGTTTCAGTTGCCAGTACCGCCTCCATGCCATATTTATTCGTTTCTCTATCTCTTCATTTTGGTTTGTTTTAAATGATAGCTGTTTGCCAAGTCTCCAAGGTCTCTTCTTCCAGGTTTATGTTCAGAGCTCTACCAGCATTAGTCATTAATTTAGTTTTATTTTTGTTTATAGACAGCCCAACAGTGATGCATTTGTCATTGAACTCTACTATCATGTCCTGTAGTTCTTTTTCTGAGTGTGCGAATATAGCGATGTCGTCCGCAAAGCGTATATTAGACATATGTCGTCCATTGATTATGACATCTTTTTCGTCCCAGTCTAATTGCTTGAAAACATGTTCCAGCACTGAGTTAAAAAACTTTGGGGACATGCAGTCTCCCTGTTTTACGCCTTTTTTTATTTCGAAAGTTTTTCCTAGTTGGTCCAGTTTAATCCGCGCTAAGCTTTTTTCATATATTTTTTTTATTATGTTGATGTACTTGTGGGCAATTCCGTCTTTTAGTAGAGCTTGCCATAGGTAGCAGTGTTCGATAGAGTCGAAAGCTTTGGTAAAATCAATGAATGCTATATATATAGGTTGCTTATATTCTGATAATTTTTCTAGTAACTGTTGCATTACATGGAGATGATCACATGTACTGTATCCCTTCCGAAATCCGGCCTGTTCTATAGGTTGTTGGTTATCTAGGTCAGGGGATAATCTTTCTAGTAATATTTTTGCGAAGGTTTTATATAGATTACTTGGAAGGGTTATCGGTCTGTAATTATTTAAGTCGTATATAGATCCTTTCTTAAACAGAAGTTTTATGACAGAGGTCATCCATTGAGATGGGATTTCCTCTTTTTCCATAATGTCATTGAATAACTCTGTGAGAGGCTCTAGCAGTTGTTCTAAGCCTATTTTCAAGAGTTCTGTATTTATACCATCAGATCCGCATGCCTTTTCTTTTTTAAGACTGTTTATTGCTCGTTCTACCTCTGTTTTCATTAGTATCGGTACAGGGTAGGATTTCAATTGTGGCGTTATCTCTTTGGTCTGTTCTTTTGTGAGACAGCTGGAATATAGTTTAGAGTAGTATTTCGTGGCTTCTTCGGCAATAAATTTCCTTTCACAGACTTTTTCTTTAGTTTTAGGCTTTTGAAGATGAGGAATCCATTTCTTTTCTGTATTAAGGTAGCGATCTAGCTTTACAACCGAGGTACCATGTCCTATAAATCTCATAATTGCGTTGTCTTCGAATTTCCTTTGATCCTTTCGTATCATTCGTTTGGTGATTTTGTTAAGATCATGTAGATATATGTTTTGTTTTTTAGTTCGGTGTGATGTCTTGCTAAGTTCGCTTCTCTCCTTAATTTTTGCCATCGTTTTCTCTGTCAGGATAGATGTTTTCGAATATGAATATTTCAGGTGTTTGTTAGCTGCTGATTTCAGTTCTTTTGTAAGAGTGTTGTATCTGTCATTTATGTTCTGTATATGTTTCAGCTTTTCATTAAGGAAGGTTAGTTCTTTGGCGAACTTGGCATTTTTTTCAGTATTAGTGAAATCTAAGCGCCCATTAATAATGCTATTTTTTATTCTGCTTCTGTTTTTAGATAGAACAATTCTTCCTCTCAAGACTCTATGATCGGAAAAGAACTGAAAGTTGTTTATAACGTCTATGTCTTCGAACCGGATCTCGTTATTTGAAACCAAGTGGTCAATCTCTTCTTTGGTTCTGGAGTCGGGCGACAACCATGTCCATTTTCGACTTGTTCGTTTATTAAAGAAAGTGTTTAAGATTTTAAGGTTATGTTCATTGCAGTAGTCGATAAGTTTTTGTCCATTTTTATTTCTTATTCCTGTTGAGTATGGTCCTATGTGTTTATATTCATATTCTTTTCGCTTGCCGATTCTCGCGTTAAAATCGCCCATGATTATCACTTGTTTACTTTTAATTTTTGACATAGCATTCTCTAGTTTCTCATAGAACTGATCTTTTTCGTCTTCTGGGGCCAGTTCTGTAGGGGCATAAACCTGTATTATTTCTAGGGTCTCCTTTTCCGTAGTCTTAAATGTCAGTATAGCTATTCGTTCTGAGATGCCCTCGAATTTAATAATATGGTTTTTCCATTTTTTGTGTACACAAAATCCTGTTATCTACGAGCTGTGTTACTTATAGTGTTACTCAAATCATGAGCGATCAGCTAAGTAGTTGCCGAACATTTGCCAGAAGCCCCTTTGCTAAATTTCAAGTCTCTTGACTGCCTTGATAAAATAAAGTTATGTCAACTGTATTAATTTGTTACAGAAATACAGAATACACAAATGTTTATTTACCAAAATATATTATATATATTCTTTATTTCTTTTCTTTATTTAACAAAAATAACAACGTATAATATACAGTTCACAGAAATGGAAGCCCATTTGTATGTGAACAGAGCGCTCACGTGATCAATACATTAGTCTACATCCATCGACAAGAAATGCTTGTGCAGTTCTTGCTTTGTAATTTACCTGATGCAATGTCTTTTAAATCGGATGGCAGAGAATTCCAAATTTGAGTTATAACATAACCGCTGGTACGCTCACCATAATAGTTGACACATCTTGGAACATTTATTTATAGAATTATAGCCTATTTCACAGATTGCACCGGCCAGTGCACTAGGGAGCCCGTATAACGGCGGCTGGTTATATCTTCTGTCGATGGCGAGGGGGGAGGGGAAGGGGGAGGGGCAAGGAAAGTGTAGTGTATTGTGAAGTGTTGATGAGTATTGTGTGGTGTGTGTGTGTGTGTGAGTGTGTGTGTGTGTGAGTGTGTGTGTGTGTGGGTGTGTGTGTGGTGTGTGTGTGTGTGTGTGTGTGTGTGCGTGCGCGTGTGTGTCTTCCTATGATGTTATTTCTAGTGTCCGACCGAAACAGGATTTGCAGCCGAAAACGAAACCGAATCTTCGGCCTGGTCTCAGTTTATGCCGAAACCGAACCTTATTTAGACATGTTAAAACTTCTATTGCTTGCTGAAATCTAGTGTGTTTTACATGTTAGGTATATAGTTAATTCATGATCAATGAAACAATAAAAAAAAATAACAAAGTATGTAATATAAATTAGATTTGTTTTGTTACAATAGGTACAACACACTTTATTGCAATAACAAATACAGTTATAAGTTTTAAAAGTTAAAATAGCACTTACAATTTAGGTCTTATCGCTTTAAGCTATTTATTTCAGACATCTTTGGGTATAAAATATTATGCCAGACAAAAAAGTAGGTTAGTTACCCATTTATAATTTTAATTTCCTAATTAGCGAATAAATAAATAAATTAAAATTATAAATGGGTAACTTATAAACATTAACTTTATGTAATACTAGCTGTTGCCCGCGACTTCGTCCGCGTGGACAACTTAACAATACACATTCTTATGTATTACGTGTTACTAAATCCTAAAAGAAATCTATTAATCTGGTTATGCATTAAAAATATTAATATACATAAAAAAACATACTATCCAATTGAGAACCTCCTTTTTTGAAGTCGGGTAAAAATTTGCGTTCCGGCGGTGGTTTCGCCCGTTGGACCACAGTTTTTTAGGTTTCCGTAGCCAAATGGCAAATAACGGAACCCTTATGGATTCGTCATGTCTGTCTGTCTGTCTGTCTGTCTGTCTAGACTACTACGTGTGTGTGTCTAGCTACGGAAACCTAAAAAACTGTGGTCCAACGGGCGAAAGTCGATTTGTCTGTCCGTCCGTATGTCACAGCCACTTTATTCCGAAACTATAAGAACTTACTATTGAAACTTGGTAAGTGGATGTATTCTGTGAACCGCATTAAGATTTTCACACAAAAATAGAAAAAAAAAACATTAAATTTTGGGGGTTCCCCATACTTAGAACTGAAACTCAAATTTTTTTTTCAGCAATCCCATATGTGTGGATAGGTCTTTAAAAATGATATTGAGGTTTCTAATATAATTTTTTTCTAAACTGAATAGTTTGCGCGAGAGACACTTCCAAAGTTGTAAAATGTGTGTCGTAAGAGAATGATAAAACTAAAATATATATATGATGTACATTGCCATGCAAACTTCCACCGAAAATTGGTTTGAAAGAGATCTAGTAAGTAGTTTTTTTAATACGTCATAAATCGTAAACCATAATACTATTATTAAAACATCGATCAAAGTTACAACGAACTACAATAACTTTTATATTATGTTACTTGCTGCTACGGAACCCTTCATGGGCGAGTCCGACTCGCACTTGGCCGCTTTTTTTTAAATAAAGTTGACATTTACATTTATCATGAATTAAAAGATTATCAAATAATCAATAATTTTTTTATATTTTAATATTGTGCAAATTAGGTGATATTTCCTTCCCACCAATATGTCCTTTCCATATCCTTTCTTTCTTTCCTTCTCCATCCCCTTCCCACAACGTTGAAAACCCTTTCCCCACCCCTACCCTCTACCTACTCCTACCTCTCCCCCTTCCCTTAACCCACCCCTTCCTACACCCTTTATTTACCACTGCCCCCTCATTTTTCCTCTCTTACCCTAATCCCTCTATTCTTTTCCATCCGACTTCCTTACCCTCCTATTCCCTTCCTATGTTGCATATCCAATTAACTGTACAACAAAATGTCTGTCAAACTGCTGGACATGCCTTCCCCAATGAGTGCCACAACGCCCTACAGATCCAGCCGCTTCCGGCCACCATCTTCAGGTCATCCATACACCTGGCGGCAGGGCGTCCCACCCTGCGCGTGGGACGTCGCGTCCCACTCTAGAACCCGTCTGCCCCAACGGCCGTTCGGTACTACGACAGATGTGACCTGCCATTTCAGCTTACTAATTCTTTCGGCTATGTCGGTCACCTTCGTTACTCCTCATTACGAATCATATCCCTCATAGAGACCCCGAGCATTGCCCTCTCTATAGCTCGCAGAGCCACTTGAATCTTGTGGATCAGGCCCACCATCAGTGTCCACGTCTCCGCGCTGTAATCATGACAGGCAGGACGCACTGATTAAAGATTTTTGTCTTTAAACATTGTGGAATAGGTGACGTAAAGACTTGACGCAGTTTTCCGAATACTGCCCACCCTAACTGGATTCTTCTGTCAGCTTTTGAAATTGATCCTACCCAACTATATTGTCTGTCCTAGGCAGACGTACTCCTGAACAGCTTCGATATTGACATTGTCGACGATCACCGGTCTAATACAGGGCCACTAATTATCGAATAGCGAACTTTTTGTATCGAGACTTGTGGAAATACCTGAAATACATCAGCTAAAATAAATCTATAAATGAGCTTTAAAACATCTCTGTCACTTTCTGTCAAGTTCTTGCAACGACCAGTAATGTTGAACTACACTTTCATACAAATGATATGAAATGAGAGGTCAACTTGTATATCAGCATCCTGACATTTTATTGAGATATGACTTATACCAGTATGAGGCCCGAACTCAAAGCTATTAAACAGTGAAAAGCCGTCAAATTCTGTTCAGCAGTTTCCAAGATTAGCCCGTACATACATAAATACATACAGACAGATAAGAATTTTTTTAATTATATTTTTGGACTCTACTGGTCTTCAGTAACGTCCGGGCAGTGAAATTTTTTTTTTAACTTCAATGTACAGATTCGCTTTTCTTTTGTTTTTTCTACTCTTTTATTATATGTATAGATATAGATTAACTTTAACATAAACAAATAATACGGGTTAAAGTATGAAATTGCAGTTTTATAATAATAGATACTTTGAATTGACATACAACCTTCATGGTGTGAGATTTTCGAGTGAAAACTTTTTCACATGATACCTATAAGTTTCTTTTAAAAAAAACTTAAAGTATGTAAAGTTGGGTTGTACTGTATCTAAAGGGTTTTTAAGTAATACTTTCATTCTTTGGGCGCTTTCTAGTATTAAGATATTAGTTTAATCAGATCTAATAAATAAAATCATAAACTTCGCGTTGGGGGGTCTAAGGATAAGTAACAGAACACATTTCGATAGTTTTTGGAATTGTTGTCTGTTTATCTGTTTGTTTGTGCACATATCACTTAAAAACTACTAAACCGATTTCAATTGACTTTTCACAGAAACATAGTACTTAACTTGGTGTAACATATAGGCTTTATTGCAATCGGCCCAGTCAATCAAAATTTATGTTAATTATAGTTTTCGAAAATGCGCATACAACAAAGAAGTGTAGGGTGTCATGCACGATGGAATTCGTGGGCGGTAGCGGGAGCGAGTATGGTACCAATGTAATGTATGTAAGTTTTTGAAAACTATAAATTCGCATAACTCTTGATTGAGGTGGAGCTGGATCTGGAGTTGCATCTGGAGCTGCACCTGGAGCTGTACTTGGAGCGGGATAGGGAGGGGGCGGCGGAAGGCGAGGGGAAGGGAATTGACACTTAACAATTTTCAACTTTATATAATTCTGTAGTCCACACGAGCGGAGCCGCGGGCACAGCTAGTATCAAGTATAATACTTCGTTAAAAAAACCATAACGCACTTACCGAGTTTTCCCATCAATTCTTCTAAAGCGTGATCCCCATCATTCGCTATGGGTTTTCCTTTTGAGTTGTCGAGTCTGTTGCCGATGTTCTGAAAGGATATTCACAAACACAACTGTTGGGACGAGCACGCATGTGTGGAGCCTTCGCAGCCAGAATGTTGTCTTGATGGGTTGATGAGTGGTATCACCATGGTAAATTGGAAATAGCGCGAAAAGCCACAATTTCTTATCACTAGAGCATACCTACGGTCTGCCTGTCAGATATTTGGAATTTGAACTACACGACATTGCACATGGGATACAGACGTGCAATGGAGCCGGCGAAGATACCACTACGAAACAATATCAGGCTTATATCTTTGTGTCCGGATGACGATCCACAGAGCGCCAGGCAGACGCACCACCTACCCTCAACATGTGAGGTTTACAGCAGCTTGTTCTCTTGCGTGCAAGCAGGCGGCCCCACCGTGTCGCGAAACATTGGAGCGGATTAAATCACTTTGCACAACACAGCTCCAGGGTTATTAGGCCATAATCAGGCTTTTAATCAGTAGGTACATGCTGCCTGTCAGATTTATGGCGCAGTAAAGTGGACACCGATAATGGGCCTGATGCACAACTTCAAAGTTGTTCAGCGAGCTATGGGGAGTGTTACACTCGTAGATAATTACTATTGAGACTCCGACGAAGACTAAGGTTACTGACATAGGCAACTGCATTAGTAAACTGATGAAAGGTAGTTGGGGCACACGAAAGTGGTGACCGCGCACCAGTAGGTAAGTGCAGCGACGGGAGCTCTTCCGCTAGAAGGACCGACGACCTGGAACAGTTGGACCAAAATGGCTGGATGGGGCTCGAATTTCTAAGTGTCCACTGAATTTAATATTTAGTTTCGATACCAAGTAGGTACTCCTGTAACCGGTTACACAATTGTTTTGTTAGTCGGTAATCTCTAGTGCCAACTGTAATTTATAACAAAGTAAATTAAAATGAAATTGATACCTCCATGATTGAAGTAAAAACCTTCTGTCTCCAGGTCTTTGTCGATAGAATAAAAATAACCGATCACATTTAGTTTTTGAATGCTTGCGAGTTATATATTTAAATAAAGTAGGAACCACGCAGTTCAAATTCCAATTTTAGTACACAATTAGTACATATAATTTGCGCTTTTTCCTGACATGTGATTGACAGCAAATTTTCTTTATAATGGGCTTTACAGCTCTTGCATTTATTTGTCTAGAACTAGAACCTTTTTAGGAATAAAGAATAAACCTGCACCCGTATGAGAGATTTGTCCGCGCACTCTTTATGCGTCGCGGATGGTCGCGGTAACGTTTCTAGCGAGGAGATACAATTATATTACCCGACTGACTCAGCGCAAAACGAGTAAGCATTTGATAGTTTTTGCAATATATTGCAAATCGCTAGCACGCGTGTCACGTCTACTTCACCATTCTATCTTGATAGGGTTTCTGTGGCACTGCCAATGCTGTTTAGAGGCAGAAATGCAATGGTATCTACCCAGATGGACCCTGCAGTTGTTAATCATAATATCCGTCAGTTACTTTAAGTTCGCTGTCATTCTAATAATCACTGATTGCATTAGCATCATTTGGTATCACGGGACATGCATTGGGTGCTAACCCCGCCTGTCCGCTACCTTCTATCCTGTTCATATTATCTTCATATTATCCTGTTCATACTAGACATCCACCCCATCCAAACAAGTTATTGTAAGGATATTCATTTGGCAGTGGTGTGTGCGCTCTGTCTTCCCACTCGTAAGAAATGTCACAGCCTATGAAAGTCATAAATAAGGCTATTAATGTTTGTCCATCGAATTCATGTATAGAAAATCTAGACTAACTTTGAATAACAATAAGAACTACCTACCTACTACTACCTATTCGATTGTCTTGTAAGATACGATACTTGTTTATTGTCAATAAATCCATTTCAGCAACTGATACGGATACGACGGTCAGCGGAGTTTAATCACCATAAAAATTTTAATAGGCCCGTGTTTGTAACTCATTCAGACTCATTTAGACCCTTTTGTAGGGTAAATGCTTATTTACCCTACAAAAGGATGACTCATATCGTCCCTCGCAAGACTATCAGATCTGTCGTAAGTGTAATTTTTTTGTCTAAATGAGTTACAAACACGGGCCTATTACTACCTACTACGTCGAGGTTTCTAACTGCTGTTCTAATATGATGGTTTTTATCTCTAGTTGCCATCTTGGCGGATCAGGACAATCACAGCACGCATTGCTAAGTAGAAGCTAATTTCAGGTAAGCTTTTTAGTCGCATCTTCGCATCACGAAATTGCGACACGTGACATAATATTGTGATCGCAGCTTTACGTCACATTTTGCTGGGACATAGGTTTGCCGTCATACACAGTCCTATTTTATACAGTGTAAAAAAGAAAAAATAATTATTTCATAATTATAATTGACATTATTAATCGTTTATTCTTGTAAAAAATAAAATTATAAATTGGTAAAATAAGGTAACTTCATATAACAGAGGTTTCATGCGAAAATCAAATACAATCCACTTTCACATACTATGTACTTACAAGGCTTAGCATTTATTTTAACGTTATGTGACGTGACGTAATGTTACAACGAAAATATATATAAGACTTTAAGTATAATTCCAAATTACTAAAGTTGGTACCTATTTCCAATCAAAACATATATGAATAAATTGGCTCCACTGCTACTTAGCGGTAATTTCGATAGTGTCAAGGTAGGGTAAACACATGGAATAAACGTAAAATAACTGGTATGTACTATATAAAAAATAAACGAGAACAAATAACTGTCATGAATATGAACCTCCACACGAACACTATACAAATAATTAACATAAATCAATTAATGTCTCATTACAAAACCTTAATAACGTATGTACCATAATATGTGGGACTAACCCGCGAATTATGGAGTCTACGCTAAATACAAACTTAATTGACTAAATGATTATTTCAAAGTTTTCACAATAAAATAGCTGCTGCATAAAAAGATATGAAGCTTTATATCCCTTATTACCGTCAAAGCTTAAAACAGCCGGGTAAATGAGAAATTCCTCTACCCTGTAGACAAATGTTTCTTTTTATTACCACGTCTTTATTAACTCGCTTTCTTGTCTGTCTGTATAAATTTTGCAATCGATTTTAAACTAACTTCCTGATGAGCTTACAGGTTACACAACCACGCAATATAATTCGCTTTCTTGTCTATCTGACTTTTGATGCAAAATAATGAGATTTAACGAAGAATGATTAGGTCATCGACGTAGCCGAAAGAATGAGTAAATTGGCACATCTGTCGCTGAACCAGAGCTGAGTTCCACAAGTCTCTGTCATAATCTTATCAATCAAGATGTTTAAAATCGATTTCAAAATTTCACACACACAAGACTAAAAAGCAGAGAATAGTTGATGCATGAAAAGTTCACCTCTAACAATGTAATTGCTCCCAAACCGTTGTCGTTATGTTAATGACAACAACTCTCTTCACTCATTACTTATCTATTCCATGCGCCCCACGTGTTTCGTTTTAAATCTTACAAGTATTTTGATGGCTATTAAAAAATCACAATCACAAATTTTCAGCACAATCTGTATGCGATTAGGGTTAGGAGACATTACTTTATACTTTTAGGTCCGTTTTAAAATGTGGTATTAAAAATATATTTGAATAGTGTTTTACTATGAAAATGTATCATGTTAATACTACCCTGCTAATAAAGAAGGCCGTAAAGTGTTTTGGCAACCTTCAGGAAATTTAACAAAAAAGGGGTCAACTGGTTTCAGATAATTCTACGATTAATGAATTCAAATTTTTCAATTGGCAAAGAAACTTTAATAGTTTTTATAGAATTGCAGAAAACCAGTTTTACAACTTTTTTGACAATTTTCAAAAGGCTGTGAAAACACTTTGCGGCCTTCTTTGGTAGCAGGGCAGAATATAACTTAAACTAACTTACTTAATATAACTTGTTTACATAGAATACATTTAGAAATACTATTTCAAAAGTGTAACAAAAGAGACGCTTTGACGGTACTTAGCATTTCAGTAATAAGTATTTTTTAAAAGCAACTTATTTATTTTTCATCTTTGAGGCATTATGTAAATTTGTTAGTAAAAATAACGTCTTCATATGCACCTCTATTGTTCGGGCGTTATATAGAAAGGGCAGTTTACTTCCTTTGTTGTACTGTACGTATACTAAATCTCCGACTGTTAACAGTAACTCATGATTACAAACTTACAACAAATAAAACTTAATGATAATAATAATAAATAAGCAAATCTGTGGTATACGTAGTAAACACGCAAATGACTGAGATAACCTCCTCTTACTGATAATATTTGTATCAATTGAATACTACATTAAATGCTTAAATTTTTATAGTCTCTTAATAAAAAGACATGCTCACATGATAAAGATCACTGTCCACGAGACGTCGAAAGTCGCTGCAATGTGATATCCTCAAAAATGAAATAACACCATGTCATCGAGGTTAACATTGAAGATATACGGTAGGGATTTGAACTTGTGTAGTGTCCAAATGTGCATATGCACACATAAAAGTTGTGGCAGTTCGTAGTAAGCGACGACAACGCTCCGGCGATAGTGACCCTCATCAGCATCACGTATACACATTAAATATTGATATATTTCTGTTTAATTTAAACAAACGTAATTTATTTCTAAACAAATAGCTCCAAATTTTAAAGTATAAATAATAATTAATTAAGTATACATTAAAAAGAAATAATAATGAGGTAGGAATATAAATTCGACATAGTGTCTATATAGATTGATTTGGATGAGTAATATGTATGATTATTGTATGTGTTATGTATTTAGTCATTATTAAGTTGAAAATAACAACAGAGAAATAAGTTCTTACACTTAGAAATATGTTATAAATTAAACGTGCCAACTCTCTGCTTACTCTATTATCTGTACGTTGTTTTGTAGCCTCTTCATGCAATCATTTGTGGTAATAATTATAAGCCAATAACAAGTGACCACGGTAAAACGATTGGTTATTATTTTTGTCCATCGATTCTATAAATATTATTTTTACTGTTGCAATGCTCGTTTTCCACGAGAATATCGACTTACCGTGGGCAAAGAAAAAAGCGAGTAGATTATATTAGAGCTTTACTTTGTACGACATTATTGATCCCTTAAGATAGCGGATGGCAACCTTTGTAACAGATTATGTAAGTGAAACCTTAACTATAATGATTATGATATCATATCACAGCACATTTTAAGAATATACCCATCTTTTAGAAAATGCGATGTACTTGAAAAATGTTATGCCTCTTGTTTGCCTCAGTGTTTAATTGAACGTAACGTAAATAAAAACTTCTACGTAACTAATTTAACATGACTAAATTATAAAGTGGCATTTCCTTAGTTAACTAAACATTGGGTCTGATTCTGAAAGCATTCACTTCAAATTTATGATTCATCAAGTTTCATCTTATTAGTATTAAAATTTACAGATCTTATATTGGTGGGTACTATATTATGTACTGCTAATACATATATGGTGCGAGCCAATATAAGAGCTGTACATTTTAATGTAATGGCTTCGGAATCGGACCCACTTATACATATATATAAAAATAATAGAACAAATAAATCTATTATGGTGGCACACACTTTAAGGCCGGGCTCAGGTGGCCAGAGTGGATTTAGAATTCAGAATCGGAATTCAGATTCTAAATTACGGCTGCTTCTGAATAATAAATATATCAGACTGATGAGATCCGTCTCGTTCTCTTAGCCGCTGACTTTTCAAAACATTTGTTACTGGTTTTAAATCATGTAAGAAATAATCGCCTCTTCTGCTTGAAATGAAAACTATATTGGATTTATCATCAATAGCAACAGTCTATATCATGTAATGGTTAGAGTACTTGTAGCAACGTTAGACCTTTATTTTGACCGTCTGGGCTCGGCCTCAACATGACAGCTTAACATTAGTTGCTTCTCTCACAGAAAATATTAAGAAGAAAGAGATAGAACTAATGTTCGATCTTACAAATATAAATAGTATGCCTTTATAATTTCTAATGTTAGACAATATTATATTGCACCGACTGTACGGGGTAAATATAGATATATATTTTTGTAAATAGCAAAATAATTCTACTCTATTATACCTCTCTATACTAATGATATAGGTATACTGGATTTATACAAAAATAAGGTATTGCAACTATTACTATTTATTAAAAGGCCAGCTAGGCCATAGACTAATAGCTCTATGAGCTTTTCTACTGCATCAGTGAATTCCAACATGAAGTGGCAAAGGTAAGAATATAACTTATTTCAACTGGCTTACTAGATATACCTAAAATCTTAAATTAGCAAATGTGAGAGGGGTTTTAATTAGTATTGCATCTACGACATAAATGCTTAAATTTTTTTGACGGGATTTTGTTAAACGGATTTTAATTATTTTATTAAAAATAGATATATCAAATAATATGGGAAATTTAAGAATTTCAATTACTAATATTCAATATTTACTGAGTTATTACCTTATTATAATCCAAGTTTTGAATAATTCATCATCATTACCATCTTGTAACTTTTAGGTATATCTAGTAATTTTTCCTAAAAAATATGAGATTAGGTCAGTTGAAGAAATTTTATAGCAGCCAGCAGCCTCTTCTTACCCTTTACCCTAATATAAGTCCATAGTACATACATGGAGATTCGGATATCATAAAACAGGAAAATTCGATTTTCCACCTACATTGGCCTTCTAGCACTATTATAAGACTAGGGGTTGAATACTAGAACTTTCATTAAAGTTAAGTAGGTATCCTTTAAGTCTATATCACCCTAAATCGTCCATGGACCCATGCTTCGTATTCTCTTACGAAAGAGTAGTACTTACCGTATTACTTTGCTACAAAAATATATTCGGGGATTAAATCAACTGAATAGCTTTAATGGATACTTAAGTCTAATAAACATTCTAGTATTCTAGCGTAGACCTCATATGAAGCATCGTTTTTAGCACCCAATAATTAACATTTGTTAAATCTAGTAACAGTTTCGTAATAATATGCTTTGACATTAAATTTGACTTTTACAGAAACTGTGAAAATTACGTAATGCTACACGCGCTACGTCGTAACAATCGTGGGCAGTAAAATGTGTTTTTAAATCTGTTAAAAAATGTATTGCTACATTTTATGTAAATATTTATTTGCGTAAAATAATTTATTGTCAACTTTAAAAAATATAATTTGATATTTGATAACAACGATTTTCATTAGATAGCGCCTATCTAATGAAAAATAAACATTATTGTACTTTATAAACAAATATTCGTAAAATTAATTAATTTATTAGGAACTAAGTATAAATGGTAACGATCATTTAAAGACACTCATTCTCAATAGCATATACATACAGTCCTAAACTACCCACATTCCAACCCAATCATTAAATGCCTCATTATTTGCTTAACTGTTTATCTTTCCGCTGTTCGGTATACAGTTGATTTTCATATACCTACATGTTTATATACCTTATTGTTTAGCGCTTTAAGCAGGAAACTGCGTATGTATATGTAAATGCAAGATAAAACCTAAACAACAGACAGGTGGGTAGACACATTTCATAAGTTGTCCGGCGCATAAATTGAAAACTACTGAACCTAAATATGTAAAAGTCTTCCCGAATATTCTAGGAAAACTAAAAATAATAATTAATTAACGGTAGGTACCCGTACCTTGTGAAAAACGTACGCTTTTTTTAAATGATTTACGACTCTAGGTATAAGAACTTTTTTGAGCCTACCAATACAATAATAATATACCTTTTACTTACACTTTGCACTATTCCATTTATAGGTCCGCTGGAAAATTTCCTAACAACCTCCATAATAAAATGATTTATACAACGAGAATAAGATAAACTAAATACTTAATTAAATACTCCTGCATAATTGGCAGCGGCAAACTGACATATTCATACAAAATAATAGTGATGCTACCCACCCTATAAGCGCAGCGGGCGCCACTATATATATTTTTTCCTTTCATGCTATAAATACATATTAGTAAATATCGAAGTGTTGTCAGGGTACTTTTCTCCTACCTAACTATAAATATTATAAACAGTCTGGTGTATTTTTCATAACAACGCCGTTGACATCAGTTTTGCGCGATAACCTTATTACTTACAACAAGTGACAACTTATATCTTGATACATTTTATAGTAGGTTTGAATACTTACGCACCAAATCTTACTAAGGGGAATTTTTCACACTACTGAATCTAAAAAACCTTGAACCTGGATCTAGTAAAGATATTACAAATAACTATTTAAATGCATTAAGTGTTAATATTATTATTTATCAATCAAATTTACTAGATTATTTGATGCTCTATTTTTAAACGAAGACTTACTAAATCCATGAAGGTAAAAACTTTTTAGTGATTTTTTCCTTCCTGTTAAAATCGGTTAAGTTTCGTCGAACAATTTTTTTCATAAACAATTTTTAAGCATTACTTATTTATGTCATAATTACGACTCCAATTAAAACCAAACGTTTACTAAATTAAGCTTCAAGGTACATCTAGTAACGTTTATGAGTGTCTAAGAATTGTAAGATTGGGCCAGTTGAAGACATTATAGCAGCTTCTTACCCTTTCCCCTTAATTGACTGATCTATCAATTACAGCATCGAAAATAATAGTTACATAACAGAGCGAGCCCAATTTTTAAGACATGCATATACAATTTAACAGTTCCAAAGTTAACTATCTTTGTATTACTGTCAATAAAGACAGAGTTGCAAAATGTAAGTCTTCAGAATCAGGTCCACAATTTATTAGAACTAATTCCAGGGATTTCAAAATCGTTTATCATCTGCGAGGAATACAGCCTGCGGTTTATTTCTTTAAAGTTAGATTCTAAAAAATTAGGAACGGCACGTTATGACTTAAGATTAATTGAACGCCAAGGGAATGTTCAAGCTATAGGTATTAGGTATACAAATAAGAACATAAACAGTGACTTATAAACGAATAAGGGTAATAGAGCTTAATCTGCTTCTACGAACACATAATCAACATTTGGATGTCTAATCTTAAAAATCCATACGCACCTGTATATCTCAAAGTACAACATACATGTACATTTATGATTTCGTACTTAAAATTTTAACTGATAAGGCATTCTTCGTGATCACACGTATTATCTTAACACTGTTATGACCCTGCATCCTGACGAACTGACCCATTTCTAGAGAGTAAAGGAACTGGACCCTTTTCTGAAAAAACAAACGATCTTGATAAGTTCCTTAATGTTTATAGAAACTTAAAAATAAATGCAAAACATTAGTTTGTAATAAGCGTGTCTTGCTCACTTACCGGCATCGGTAGCGGTGCGGGATAGAGGTATGTGGCCATTTGAATTGGTTTCACTCGTTCGATTGTTACTGCTGCCGTAGAATCGGATCGTGAACATGATCGTGGCACCGACTAGAGGGGAAATGCCGGCGAGGACAAAGGCCAGGGTATAGGATTTGTAGTGACTAAAGAGGGCCCCGGCCACTGGGGGCCCCACGGATAGCGGAGTGGCAGCTAGACCTAACATGCAACCTATCGCTTGGGCAGCAAACGCAGCACCGCATAGTTCGAACGCTATAGGCCCAATTAATGCAATAAAACCCCCCTCAAACATACCCATGCCTAAAGAAATAACCACTAATAACCAAAAAGACTGAACGAATGGCAAAATTATAGTAAGAGTACCAATTACGTAAAATGATATTTGTTGCAATAAAATTCTATCAACTCCTGGTCTATCGGCTAGAAAACCGAAAGTTAATCTTCCTATACCAGAAGTTATCGCAATGCATTGCAATGGCAAATTGTCATTCACGTTTTTGAAGTTAAGTTCTTTAATGAACTGTTTTATGTGAACATAGGGAACGAAGTATCCGAATAAAGCAATGGGCATCGACAGAGCCCATAGTCTATATTTTTTGTTCTTCCAAAGCTGAACGTTACCTATAGTTTTCAAAATAGACTTGAAACTGTTATTTCCCTTGAGGGGTTTTTCTATTGTCGTTACAGGAACGGGTTTGAACAATAGCCCACAAAGGGCTATGCCGGCTGTGAACAGAGCCAAAAGTATGAACATCCAATCTAATCCATGTTTGTGTATCATATGTTCCATTAAGGGAGGCATGAATACGGTAAACACGCTACTACCAATGGTGACAATTCCATTGACTATGCCTAGATATTTTTTGAAGTAATGGCCGAGGATTGCAAGGGACGGGGTGTAGGCAAGGGAGGCTCCTAATCCGTACATGATCCCGTAGGTGAAACAGAGAGCATCCACGTAGTGCACTACGAAGGAAGAGAGCAGCAAGCCGATGGTGGCGATGGTGCCGCCAAGGATGGCGGTCAGCCGAATACCCAGGAAGCCCGTCAGCACACCAGACAAAGGGGAGAGTATGAATGTAGTTCCCATGGACAGCACTCCCACCAGAGCTGAAATTAGAAATACGTGATGGTTAAATTTAAAAATTTAAGAAAACAAACTGTGAACATGTTGTTACCAGCATCGTTTGAGCCATTTAGAGCCTAAATATTATGTGACAGAGAAGTGGTACATTATTTATTTTCATACTAAAAGTGGAATTGTGGTAAAATATTCGAAGTAAAATTAAAGCGAAGCTATTTATTATGCAGTATTAGAAACGACTTCTTGATACTTTAATCTGCAATCAGCGCAAGTCTTGCATCACCTACATAGCCGAGACAAAACTTCTGATGCAACTAGGGCACAGAGTGACGGATGAGTAATATACTAAAAGTATCTACTACTGCACTTAGTTTTATCACTGGTTTGTATAATTTAAAACAATTTAATAACTAACAATCTAATTAATAAAAACGTAAACTTCGCGTGTCTTACTATTATTATTATTTTTTAATTATACAAACTATACAGACTTACCACATAGAAAGAAAACGCATGAAAATCATATCAGTGGGTGACGAAACAATATGGAAGCGTTAAATAATTAACATGCGTTGTCGATTACGATGAATTTGTTGCATACGTATGCAACAAAGTAATGCTGGGCGGAATTTGGATAGCGATGGATTAGTTACGAGGACTACATTTGGCGCGACGAGGGTAAGAGTAAAAGAGGTTTGAGGGGAGGGTTGAAAGCAGAGGGAGTTAAGGGGGGTAGATGCGGAAGTGAGTGCTGGACCTGGACTAAGAGCGGGACCTGGACCTGGTCATGAACATGGACATGGATATGGTGCCAGCCAAAGCAAAAATAAGGTTAATAGATACCTCACTTCACTCAGGCATATCCCCCCGCTGGCACCGACTCCAGAAATAACTTATTATACATTCTAAATAGGTATATAATTTTCGTTGATTGTCCTTTAATGCTCTTTTCTTTGAAGTAATTAAAATATTATTTTCTACTTTTTAGTTTAAGTTTGTACATGTAGGTACAGTCATGAAGTCGGTTTTTGTTTTTATCTAAAAAATAATTTTATAATTAGCTTGCAAGTTACCCGTAGATATCCAAGTTTCGCGTAGGTAAAGTGAACGGAGAGTATGCAAAAGTAAATAATTTTGAAAATCGGTCCCTTTATTTCTGAAATAACCTCGAACAAACTTTTTTCTTTTTACCCCAGAAGTAAGAAGAAGAAAAACCTACACTCCGTACTACAACAAAGGAATCGGATAATCTAAATTCGTATCAGTTAAAGTTGACAAGACCACAATGTCCAGCAATCTAATCGGGTCGCTGCTTTACCAGTGGCGTGCGACACACATACTTATACACAAATCTTTCTTTAGACAGTGACACCCGGGTTAAATAAATCAATTTTGTGGCTTTTGCGATAAGGTGGATTAATCAGAATGACTGATAAGTCGGATACTTTCGCTACTTTTCGTCATTAAAAATTAAAATGTTTTAAATATGAGCGCGAATTTGTTACGTGCTACCTACCTACCATTTTACATCGAATTTTTACACAATTCCTAACAATAAATAATACGCTCTTTGTCCTTAGAAGAAGATTATTATTTTTATTTTAGACACTGATTTTATCATAATCATATCATTTATTGTTTCATACAGTAATGAGATCTTACATACAATATATATAATATTACATATAATACATAGACACTGACATGAACCCTGTAAGGGCACCACAATAGAAATCATTTTTGGGTAATAATATTATATGCAATTAAATTGTAAAGATAGGGGTTAATCTAATAAATAAAAACGTAAACTTCGCGTGTCTGTAAAATGAAAAATAGGGGGTCTAAGGATAAGTAACAGAACACATTTGAATCATTTTCGGTAATTATTGAAATTTTTGTCTGTTTTGGGATTTGGAGATTGAGAGTCTGAGTGGGAGTGGAAGTGTGAACGGGAGCGGATTTTGTAATCCACGCGAGCGGAGCCGCGGGCACAGCTAGTTACCAATAAAACTAAATTTACAATGACACTGATTTTATAATAGGGAAAGATTTTATGATGATGGTCTGGTTTTAAATGGGATATAATTTATATGGATAATACTGCCTACTTCTATTTATTTATTAATCAATAAAACATAGAACTTATATCTTTTCGGTGTCACATAAACCAGTCTTGATTTGTCTGTGCATCGCGGCGTTCATAGCCTACACGCCCTCCCTAAAGATGCGGGAGTAATGTTTATAAAGGCTAAGGCATTAATTACTTAGATAAAGCGTGTGTGTTGTATTGGTCGTCACCATGATATCGCACAGACGGCAATTAAGATCTAGCCAGTTAGAATACCTAGTTACTACCATTGATCGATTACCAGAGTTTAATTCGAATAAACTCTGATTTAAAACAGATGAGTATAGAATTAAATCTATTAACTGCACTAGCCGAATTGGATAGTGGACAATAAAGTGATGAGACATTCGTCGAAACAATTTGTAATGGAAATTGGAGACAATCAAGTGGCCTTCGGCGCGGGCGCGGGCGCCGACAAAAGGCGCGTGCGCACCAGGGCCGTCAGGCAAAGAGCGCGCGCCTAGCAAACAGACGTTTTCTATATGGACTGACTGCGATATAACCCCGAATAACAATATAAGAGAGGAGGCGGCAAAACTTAAGCACGTTTTTCTATTATAATCAATGCATTAAAAAAAAAACTTGTTTAGGTTACATTTTAAACGCTGGCGGCGGAGGCGGTTAAACTCGAGTAGCTCGGGGGGCACTGAACTTATAGATTCGTCACTGTCCAGACACGGCGCCAGACATCACTCAGTTAAAATGGTTCAATAAGCGAAAATGTTTACTTTGTTATGAAGGAGCATCTATCATTACACAGTAACTAGCAACACGTCAGGGTATTTATATATAATACATTTTAAGCGAAGCCCTGACTTTAACGCCTACCCTGACGTATGGGTAGTTGTTGACCTTCCACCGGCACATCGATTTGATACACGACTACCGTAACGGCAGGTTTCATTACTTTTTATGATTCCGTCAAAACTGATACCGATTTATAGCGAAGCGTCCTTTTATCTGTTCGCAGGATAATTCAAAACTACTGAACCGATTAAGATGAAATTTAAAACAATAATATCATGAGAAAATTACGGAAATTTCTATAAAATCCTGTAATCCGTACACTGAATGGCGCATACTGGAGCAAAATAATCTTGAACCACAAGCGCACGCATCTTTTACATTGTGCATAAAATATGACATCTTGACTTGAAAATAAAAAATCTGAAATCCATATTTTTTATATCATTGCCGGGCCATTTTATGTGTTCTAAATTTACCTTAACTATCGGATTAGTATTTTTCGAGGTTATCTGGCGTAGAGACAAGCATCGTACAACATAAGTGTGTTCATTTAAAAACAACCTAACGCTTTTAGACATTCGAGAGTTTCAAGCGCCGTCTTATCTTAACTCCCAAAAGTTAATGATAAAGAATATATATCATTAAATATTTCAACAATGCAGAATCTGTGCTAGAACCGGAAACTATAGGTAATAAAAATGATAAACAGGTAGTTCTTTCAACTTTTGAAGATGTGTCGGAAATGCAGCAGTTGAAACGCTCGAATTTACCCGGGCATACCTATACATTAAGCTATCGTACACACAGTATGCAGTCTCGGTGCTTATTGCATCAGCTATGGAATGCAATAGTCGAAAGCGATTTGTCACACTGAAATTGTAACTGACTTCCTTACAAGGCACAACTAACAAACTAATACGTACGAGTATTATGTTAGAGTTGCCTTTTTAAAATCTTTATTTAGAAAGCTTTGTTATCATAAGCATCACTATGTCGCTCTATAGTGTTTCTATTAATAATTCTAATTTATTTCTTAGAGCAATTTTAGATAATTTATACAATTTAATAGCCAAATGTCAGAGGGAAGGTAAGACGCTGTTACAGGTTACAGCCACATATTTGTCAAAACAAAATTCTCAAAAATTTGCCTTCTGTATGACTCGTTTCGGAAGCATTACACCAAAACATGGTGTGTCCTCCACCGTGCCACATTCAGTGAAATATGATGATGGGGCCTTTGCTATCTTTCTCATCAAATATAGGAACTTATTCAATGGGATGTATTCGGAGCAAAGTCTTAACGCCGGTAACTATGTCCTGGCAACTCAATGAGCAGTTGGAGATTGTTTCGGAATCGACACAGTGTCTAATGATGAGTTGGCAACAAACGTTTACAAAGTGCAAACAATAGAAATTTTTCCCGCACCAGTTACGACTAAAGACCGGAATTTGTGAAATTTATCAGAATGGTTTGGGTTTTAAAATTACAGATGGTTTATTATCCATGAATTTCGTCGGTAAAACGAACTTTTACGCGAGTTGTAGGTAAGTACTTTATAAAAAAATCTAGGCTTCTTGGTTCATTCAAATTAAACATTCTTTATACATTATACGTCTCACGATAAGACAACGATCTCCCCTTACAAAGTGGGCGTGATGTTCATACTCCACCACGTGAGCCTGTTGTAAATTGGTAGACTTTACATAAGCCTCAAGGTGGATTCCCACAGTCCGTGAATAAGTACGCACAAGGGCGCAGATAGGCAGTTATCTGCCTATCTTATGACCAGGCTGACTGGTCATAGGAAGGGGGCCGTCCGGAACTATCCTGGCTCATGCGCAGTGTTGCGACTGATTTGGTGTCTCATTTCGCACACGTCTTTGAAGACATTCACCGTGGGAATGGTTAGGTCCGTGACCGTTCGTGTCCGAGCGCCGCGTCGTGTTGCGCTCTATCCGCTGAGAGGCAGTAAACCTCAAGAACAATATGAGATTTTTTCTAATTTTCAATAGACAACCTGTACTTAGCCATCTTGTCAAAGTATAGTTTTCTATTTTTGACAGTAGGAACAAATCATATGGAGGAAAGATATACCTATATTCTTTTTTGTTTTGAATTTACCGTTCCTATAGCGGTAAACATCCAAGATGCCGCGCAAAAACAAACTTCGCGACGGCTGGTGGCGGTCATGTGTTTGCAGACAAGATTGGGAGGTTTTTTTCCTTTTTTCAGGTAAAATCGAAATGTTTCTAACCGAAATGCAGTCTGTGCTTTATTTTATGATGCCTATGATGAGATAAAAATGCTAAATAATAAGACAATCTGCCGATTGAGCGATGCATTCTCTTTCACTGGCCATATTGAAATAGCAAAATGTTCATGCAGTCTAGAGTCTGCGCACACGGACGCGCACCGTTTTGAGAGAGCCTTCTTGCGGGTTCGTCCGCGGTACACACTCACGTTTGCCGTGCGCGCGTGCCGGCAAAATTACCGACCAAGGGATGGCACCATTAGAATTATTTCTTAAACGTATGCAGGTGTCCTTACGATATTTTCGTTTACTGAAAAGTATGTGGTTTACTTGGTGCGAAGACGAACACGGAATTGAATCCTCCCAAAATTAATGCGAGAGTACTGCTAACTTGTTAATTTTATCCTACTAATATTATAAATGCGAAAATTTGGATATTTGGATATTTGTATGTTTGGATGTATGTTACTCAATCACGCTTCAACCACTGGACGGATCAGGATGAAACTCTGCACACATATAGTTCAGATCCTGGAATAGGATACAGGATAGTTTTTATCCCAATAAACATCTAATTCCTGCGGGAAATACATAATAATTTGTGATGTTACGTTGTCCACGCGGACCAAGTCGCGGGCATCAGCTAGTTTCAAACAAGTAGAGTACTGTTGGTTTGTCTTTTGGTTATTTAACTGCCATTACGGTGATTCAGTGACAAGTAGATAAATGAAGAATTACCGACAACCTCCCACGCATCCAAACTTTAATATCTACTAGGAAAAGCGTTAAAGTAGGAGCGTAGCTAACTCAAATAGTACAAGTGACTAATATCTAGACATTTTCAAATAGCACACACTAGGTAGGGTTAGTTAAATACCTCATGAACGTTAGTTACCTCATTTGAGTAGAAATCGTCACAGATAATTTAAAGCGCCGTCATGTTTTTTGGGTCAAATTCGGTAATCCAAAATATATCTTAAACTCATTGCCGTGATCATACATTCACGCTAACTAACACAAACGGTTGTTAAATACTTTACTACGTTATCAATTTGGCAATCAATCATTCGCCTTCTACGATCGGTTTTAAGTTAACGGGTCAACTATACAGCATGTTAATAATTACATGACATACGGTGCAGAAACGAGGACACTGGACTGTGGATTTGATCCATAAGATAAAAGTCGCTCAGCGACAGCTACGCTCGGGATTTTTTTGAAGGATATATTTCGCAATGAGGAGATCTAACGAAGATCTAAGATCACCGACAATAGTCGAAAGGAGTAGCAAAGAAAAGTGTCAGTGGGCGGGTCACAGCTTGAGCAGAACTGATTTCCTATTGTACTTCTGGAGTGGAGAAGCACCGCACTGCACCAAGTGGACCGACGATCTAAAAAAGCGAAGCCGAAAGCATCTAGATGCGGAGGGCGGAGGACTGGTATGGTGGCGCGCATTGTAGAAGGCCTATGTCCAGCAGTAAACATCGATAGGCTGAAGATGATGATGATGACGCAATGACAATAGACCAGATTAATTGCACATCATATAGTAGAATTTTTAGGTATAAAGTATTCGGTCCCTGGCGAGAATGCAAATGTATGAAATATATTTTTTTCAATACGAGGATTTTTAATCTGTGTGTTCGGTCTGTCTATCCGTCGGATGGCTAAAAAACGACTTTGAGTCATCCGACGGAACGTTGAGATGTTTGGAATATGTATGTAAAATTGCCCAGAAATGATTGGAAAATTATGCAAATATTAGGTTAAAATTCTCCTCTGTTGTTGTCGTTATGGTTGGCCGGCAATTTTCACCTATATACTTAGTTTATTATTTATTTAATAGTTTATTGTACACACAAATATACAAAGAACAACACAAAGAAAAGAAAATTATACAAAAGGATAAGCTTATTTCTAAAGAAATTTCTTCCAGCTAACCTGCGGTGAAGACAAGGGATTATGGAGAGGCAGTAGTCGCGTGTACCTACTCTATATTAAATAATTATACAACACATCTATACTAATATTATAAAGTAAAGTTTGTGTGTTTGTGAGGTTATAGGGGGTAATCTCTGGATCTACTGCACCGATTTTGAAAATTCTTTCACCAATAGAAAGCCACGTTATTTGTGAGTGTCATAGGCTATATATTAACCCGAAAAATTAAAAGACTTTTTTGTGGTAGTCGGATTTGCAAAGTAAGTCGGAGAAAAAATGGTCGAACGAAAATGTTTCTTACGAACTCTGCCTAAAAGCTGAGAGATATACATTCAGTCAAAAAAGTATCGGGAATGGATGATTTGTTTATGGTTCCAAATTCCATATTTTTGTTTTTTTGTTGTTGTTGGATTGGCACTACTTTTATCCATTTTGGCGCGCAGTTTGAGTTGCATGTGTTATTTATATTTAATACAGTGTTGATTTTAGTTATATTATATCTAGTGTATATTGCGAATTTCATAATGAACAAAAATATCGAACAAAGAGTTTGTCTCAAATTTTGCATAGCCAATGGAATTTCGTGTTCGGAGTCACTGAAAATGTTACAGAGGCTTACGGTGAGTCGACTATATCAAAAACACGTGCCTACGAGTGGTACAAAGCGTTCAAAAGCGATCGAGATGTGATGGAAGATTTGCCTCGCTCTGATAGGCCATCAACGTCTGCAACTGAAGTTAACATCGCAAAAGTTAAGGAAATAATGACTGAAAATCCTCATTCAACTTTGAGAGAGATAGCCGTTGAACTTTCTGTATCGCACGAATCGATCCGTACCATTTTAAATAATCACTTGGGTATGAAACATGTTTCCCCTCGGCTAGTCCCAAAAGACCTGAATTTTCTCAAAAAACCCAATCGCTTACGAGTCGCTGAGGACATGCTAGAACGAGTCAATTCCGACCCAACATTCATGAAACGCATTGTTACTGGTGACGAGACGTGGGTTTACGAGTTTGACATGCAAACTAGTGAACAAGGTTCAGAGTGGCGCCTTCCAACTGAACCGAAACCGAAAAAACCACTCCAAAGTCGATCGAAAGTCAAAGTCATGTTGACTGTTTTCTTTGACTATCGCGATGTTGTGCACTCAGAGTCCTTGCCGGAAGGTGAGACTATAAATAAAGAATATTATTTAAGCGTTATGCGGCGTTTAAGGGAGCAAATTAGATGAAAAGGCCAGATTTGTGGAAAGAAAAGTCTTGGATTTTGCGCCACGATTATGCCCCATCGCACAAGGTCATCATTGTGAATGAATTTTTGACCAAAAACTCCAGAAACATCATTAAGCAACCACCTTATTCACTAGATATGGCTCCATGCGACTTTTTTCTTTTTCCTAAACTCGAATTACCACTTCGTGGCACCCGTTTCCATTCGATAGAAGACATAAAGGAGAATTCGCGGCGAGAACTGTACTCAAACTAAAAAGCGTTTCAAAAATGTTTTGATGATTGGATTATTCGTTGGCGTAAGTGTGTCGTTTCTGAAGGAGCATACTTTGAAGGTGATGAATACAGTTGGAAGAATAATTAACATTTTGTGTATTATTGATCTTTTCCCGGTACTTTCTTGACAGAGTAGTATGATTGTGTTCTAGAAAAAAGTTGTAGAGCTTGATAATGCCTACAAATAATTAAGCGACAGCATATGTCTATCTTTTATATTTAAGTAATAAAAAGTAGTTTTTTATATTAAAAAAATAATTTAAATCGTTATGTCATGTTTATTGGTCATATTATCAACAATTATGAATTCTTATAAAAATCAGTAAATTTATCGTCTCAAGTGTCCGAAGCAAAAGACTTTTCCCTTTTACTGCATGTAATTTGGGCGAAATACGACATAGGTATGGAACCGCGACCGTGTCGTAATCTATTGAGTGACATTTCTGTTAGACGGCAACACGTCAATCTACAGCACCGCAGACCACATCCACATTGCGGCAGGTTATACAGAAGACGAAGAGTCCCTTGAAGAAGCTCTTGTGTCTTGCATTTCGACTCCCATCTAAATATAGATTGTTCTGGAATCCCTGCAGCGATGTAATTCGTTGGCGATATATCGAGGTGTTGAGATGCCTGTATAACGCTGCCACAATTACCGTTTAACTCCAGAATCAGCAGACAAAGCCAATCCAGTTGCAGAGGGGGGTTAGACAGGGGGATGTTATATCTCCGAAACTGTTTACCAGCGCACTGGAGGATGTCTTTAAAACACTGGACTGGAGGGGACGGGGCATAAGCATAAACGGCGAGCACATCTCACACCTTCGATTTGCAGACGACATAGTTGTGATGACAGAGTCGCTGCAGTATCTCGAGGAAATGCTGACCAGCCTCAACTGCTCTTCCAGACGAGTAGGTCTTAGGATGAACTTAGACAAGACAAAAGTCATGTCCACCTCACACGTCGACCTAAGCCCAGTGATCGTCGATAATAGCAATATCGAAGTTGTTCAGGAGTACGTCTACCTAGGACAGACAATACAGTTGGGAAGAAACAATTTTGATTGGGAAGCTGACAGAAGAATCCTGTTGGGCTGGGCAGCATTTGGAAAATTTGCGTCAAGTCTTCACGCCGTCGAAGTCTTTAATCAGTGCGTCCTGCCTGTCATGACCTACGGTGCACAAACGTGGACACACGGTGGGCCTGATCCACAAGTTTCAAGTCGCTGAGCGAGCTATGGAGATGGCTATGCTCGGGGTTTCTTTGAAGGATATGATTCATAATGAAGATGTCCGACGAAGAACGTAGGTGACAGACATAGCACAAAGGATCAGCAAGCTGAAGTGGCGTTGGGCGGGTCACATCTGTCGCAGAACCAAGGGCCGTTGGGGCAGACGAGTTCTGGAGTGGAATGGCATGCGCAGGGTGGAACGCCCCGCCGCCAGATGGACCAATGACCTAAAGAGGGTGGCCGGAAGCGGCTGGAAGCGGAGGGCGGAGGACCGGGTGCGGTGGCATTCATTGGGGAAGGCCTATGTCTAGCACGTGGACGTCTAAAGGCTGGCATGATGATGATGACGTCAATGTATATAATTAGAAATAAATCGCTCTCTCACCATGGAAATGTTTTTTGGTTGCATAGTTTAACAGATAATGTAATTATATATATACAATATAATAAAAATATACGATATATTATTGACAGAGAGTAAGGTAGTGCTCTTTAACTCTTGATCTGAACACAGAAATCGTCTGAGACGCGTATGGAGGGGGGCAGTGAGTTCCACAGCCTGACCACATGAACAGTAAAATAATAGGAGTAGTCACTTTTATGAGAAGGAATTTTAAGAAGAGATCTAATGTGAGAACGACAAGGGACATCAGAGAGGCGGGTGAAGGTAAAACGTTCCCGTAAGTAGGAGGTAAAAGTAGGGTTATTTAAAACGTTAAAAGGAGACATAAGATGCGAGTATCCCTGCGAAGGCGAACTGGGAGCCACTTGAGCTTAGAACGAAACTGAGATATGGTCGTACTTACGTAGACCAAAAATAAAGCGCATACTGATATTTTAGTTTAATAATTCAAATTTAAAAGAAAAAATTTAGAAGAAAATATTATAGAACTAGCTGTTGCCCGCGACTTCGTCCGCGTGGACAACTTAACATTACACATTCTTATGTATTACGTGTATTACTAAATCCTAAAATAAATCTATTAATCTGGTTATGCATTAAAAATATTTATATACATAAAAAAAAATACTATCCAATTGAGAACCTCCTTTTTTGAAGTCGGGTAAAAATTAGCGTTCCGGCAGCGGTTTCGCCCGTTGGCGAGTTTTTTAGGTTTCCGTAGCCAAATAGCAAAAAACGGAACCCTTATGGATTCGTCATGTCTGTCCGTCCGTATGTCACAGCCACTTTATTCCGAAACTATAAGAACTTACTATTGAAACTTGGTAAGTGGATGTATTCTGTGAACCGCATTAAGATTTTCACACAAAAATAGAAAAAAAAAACATTAAATTTTGGGGGTTCCCCATACTTAGAACTGAAACTCAAAATTTTTTTCATCAAACCCATACGTGTGGATACGTCTTCAAAAATGATATTGAGGTTTCTAATATCATTTTTTTCTAAACTGAATAGTTTGCGCGAGAGACACTTCCAAAGTGGTAATAAAATGTGTCCCCCCCCCCCCCCCCCTGTAAGAGAATGATAAAACTAAAAAAATATATGATGTACATTGCCATGCAAACTTCCACCGAAAATTGGTTTGAAAGAGATCTAGCAAGTAGTTTTTTTTAATACGTCATAAATCGTAAACCACAATACTATTATTAAAACATCGATCAAAGTTACAACGAACTACAATAACTTTTATATTATGTTACTTGCTGCTACGGAACCCTTCATGGGCGAGTCCGACTCGCACTTGGCCGCTTTTTTTTAAAATAAAGTTGACATTTACATTTATCATGAATTAAAAGATTATCATATAATCAATAATTTTTTTATATTTTAATATTATGCAAATTAGGTGATATTTCCTTCCCCCCCTCCAATTTTTCCTTTCCATACCCTATCTTTCTTTCCTTCTCCATCCCCTTCCCACAACGTTGAAAACCCTTTCCCCCCTTTCCCTTTCCCTCTCCCTACACCTACCTCTCCCCCTTCCCTTAACCCACCCCTTCCTACACCCTTTATTTACCACTGCCCCCTCATCTTTCCTCTCTTACCCTAATCCCTCTATTCTTTTCCACCCGACTTCCTTCCCCTCCTATTCCCTTCCTATGTTGCATATCCAATTAACTGTACAACAAAATGTCTGTCAAACTGCTGGACATGCCTTCCCCAATGAATGCCACAACGCCCTACAGATCCAGGCGCTTCCGGCCACCATCTTCAGGTCGTCCATACACCTGGCGGCAGGGCGTCCCAACCCTGAGCGTGGGACGTCGCGCCCACTCTAGAACCCGTCTGCCCCAACGGCCGTTCGGTACTACGACAGATGTGACCTGCCATTTCAGCTTACTAATTCTTTCGGCTATGTCGGTCACCTTCGTTATTCATAGGATCTCCTCATTACGAATCATATCCCTCATAGAGACCCCGAGCATTGCCCTTTCTATAGCTCGCAGAGCCACTTGAATCTTGTGGATCAGGCCCACCATCAGTGTCCACGTCTCCGTCCACGTAATCATGACAGGCAGGACGCACTGATTAAAGATTTTTGTCTTTAAACATTGTGGAATAGGTGACGTAAAGACTTGACGCAGTTTTCCGAATACTGCCCACCCTAACTGGATTCTTCTGTCAGCTTTTGAAATTGATCCTACCCAACTGTATTGTCTGTCCTAGGCAGACGTACTCCTGAACAGCTTCGATATTGACATTGTCGACGATGACCGGTCTAATACAGGGCCACTAATTATCGAATAACGAACTTTTTGTATCGAGACTTGTGGAAATACCTGAAATATATCAGCTAAAATAAATCTATAAATGAGCTTTAAAACATCTCTGTCACTTTCTGTCAAGTTCTTGCAACGACCAGTAATGTTGAACTACACTTTCATACAAATGATATGAAATGAGAGGTCAACTTGTATATCAGCATCCTGACATTTTATTGAGATATGACTTATACCAGTATGAGGCCCGAACTCAAAGCTATTAAACAGTGAAAACGCCGTCAAATTCTGTTCAGCAGTTTCCAAGATTAGCCCGTACATACATACATACATACATACAGACAGATAAGAAATTTTTTAATTATATTTTTGGACTCTACTGGTCTTCAGTAACGTCCGGGCAGTGAAATTTTTTTTTTAACTTCAATGTACAGATTCGCTTTTCTTTTGTTTTTTCTACTCTTTTATTATATGTATAGATGAAGCTATTATAAGAGCTAGATATGAACTGTACAAAAATTATTTACATGTGAAGTTCAAAAACTGCTTGAAAATAAATAATCCAAGCAAAGTCGTAATAGGAGAAGTTAATAGTAGGTACCTACCTATTTCATAATATTGAGGTGGCTATTTATCTGAAATTTGATTTTGGTTTATCTTTCCCATATGTAGAATTTCCCATCGGTAGTTAGGAAGGTCACAACACAAACTAGGTATTTGCTGCGTATTTAATACGTCACGACTACGTAGTAATGCTATTGTTCTTGTAACAATTGGACAAGTTGATTTCTATTTGCTATTAGTTGCCACGTCTTTTAAGTGAAACGTGTTATCTAATAAATAAAAACGTAAACTGTACATTGAAGACATTTGCAAAAAAAATTGGGGCGTCTAAGGATAAGTAATTCGATCATTTTTGGAATTTTTGTCTGTTTATCTGTTTGTTTGTGATAATCAGTAGTCTATAGTAATTATTAAATTGAATTCATCAACTCGATCACAGTAATAAAAAATATTAATTGTAATTCAGTCCTGTCCCTTTTTGTCAACTGTACCTTTATCTAATAAATAAAATCGTAAATATCGCGTGTCTGTACATTAAAGATATTTGTAAAAAAAAAATTGGGGGGTCTAAGGATAAGCAACAGAACACATTTCGATCATTTTTGAAATTTTTGTCTGTTTGTCTGTGAGTTTGTGCGCGCATCACTTAAAAACTACTGAAACAATCTTGATGGACTTTTCACAGAAACATAGTGCTTAATTCGGGGTAACATATAGGCTTTATTTCTTGCAATCGGTGCATTCAATCAAGGAGTGAGGATGAGGAGTGTAGGGTGTAAATGCTCAACTGAATTCGTGAGCGGTAGCGGGAGCGGGTATGGTACCAATGTAATGTAAGTTTTTGAAAACTATAAATTCGTATAACTTTTGATTACGATAAATTTGTTGCATACGTATGCAACAAAGTAATACTGGGAGGAATTTGGATTGCAATGGATTAGCTGGGAGGACTACATTTGGAGCGACGATGGTAAGAGACAAAGAGGTTTGAGGGGAGGGTTGAGGGGAAGGTTGAGTAAAGGATAGGGTTGAGAGGAGGGTTGAGGGGAGGGTTGAGGGGAGGGTTGAGGGGAGGGTTGAGGGGAGGGTTGAGGGAAGGGATTGAGGGAAGGGTTGAGAATGGAGTTGAGGGCAGGGTTGAGAGTGGAGTTGAGGGCAGGGTTAAGGGAGGTGGGAGCGGAACCTGAAGCGGGAGCTGGACCTGGACCTGGGGTGGAGGTGGGATGAGATGAGAGTGGGAGCGGGAGTGGGAAAGGGGCTGGGAGTGGGAGTGGGGCTTGGAGTGGGAGTGAGTGAGTGCGGATTCTGTAGACCACGCGAGCGTAGCGAATATAGCAAAGAATAACAAAACTATTGTTAAGTTTATAATTAAAAAAAAAATTGCATGCAGCTCTCACACTTATAACTGCAGCGCGCTGTAAAGTCGTGCTGCATGCCATTATTATTATACCGTTAAAAAAGCCAGCCACTTTCTTTAACTACTGTGCCATTTCCTTACCTAAGGCAATAAATGTGCGAATATTTATTGTGCACTACGGTGCGAATTATGCTGAAAATTATTCGTATTGGAAGTTTCCATAGAACATTATTTACACGTGCGGTTATTTTCCTGCCGAGCCCTTTCTTCAGTATCAATATATATCATGAATCTATATTGATACTGACACATATTAGCAGAAAAAAATTGCCACGAATTAGCAGTATTTTTTTATGATCTTATAGTAAAGACCGCATCTAATCTTTTAGCATATTAATTATTTTTCTTTAAACTACTCTACCCGGTCCTCTGTCCTCTGCATCCAAACGTTTTGACCACCTCTATAGGCAGTGAAGGATTAAACTTTTCACTTGATTAAGCCCTTTTGTCACTTTTTGTCAATTTTTCATTATGACAACTGTACATTTTGACATTTGTGTATTACAGTAATATTTTTTCACGATTCTTCATTTAGCTTAGACCGTTATACATTCCACCCCTCAAACGACATTGTGCTGCCTTCGACCTATCGTTATCACTCTAAAATCTGCTGCCCCTAGGCCGCGGCTTATCCGGATTATTGACAAATCCAGAACTGTGTTTAGGTCGTCGGTCCATTTGGCGGAGGAGGACCGGCTGTAGTGGCATTCATTGAGAAACGTCTATGTCCAACAGTGGATGTCGATAGGCTGTTGATGATGAACACATTACGTATCCATCACTTAGGATTACGACCTGGTTCATACTCATCTCTCTGACTTGGAGTGGAGATGGACAATACTTTAACTTCTTCTAGTATACTCGATCAAACAATCGAAAAAGGAAATCCTATTACTTAAACTAATTTAGTAGTTTTATGTATTTAAAGTCCCCATTAATCTTTTTATGTACAATAACCATCTTTAATTTTTATGTTTTATTGAAGAGAATGAATTAAACATCAATTACATTAGTTTTCAGCCTAATCTTAAAAACTATGAGGATGAAAATGTTTAGTTTCTGATTTCTTGAGGATTTATTTTCAAAGACTGCCAATTTTCGCCTCAGCTCAATGTGTGACGATTTCTTAATTCTGTGACACCCTATTTAAAGACATACATAATTAGTAGAAGCTAGGATAAATCTAAGTTAATTCAATAAATGATTATAAATATATATAATTTATTTAATTTAATAGAATAATCTACTGTTTATCAGTTACTAAAATGTAACACTCAAACCTGTTCAATATTATGAATTTATCAAGTGAATATTATATTGTAGTGCTCTGCAAACTGAAGTAGATAACCCTTCTGTGCCCTCAATTGGGACAATTATTTTGATAACAAATACATAATGTCGTATGACAAGATAACACTAATGAAACAGAGTTAAAAGTGTACTAATTGTGCATGCCAGGTAATTTTAACAGTGTATTGGCATTGGCTTATGTTAAGACTTAAATTTTATTATATGGGAAGTCAAAGTCAAAATCATTTATTGCATACTAGCTGTGCCGCGGCTCGGCTCGCGGGGTAGTCCACAATTACAAAAAGGTGAAAATTATTCAGTGTTAATTCCCGTCCCCGTCCCCTTCCGCCGCTCCTTCCCCATCCCGCTCCCGCTCCAGGTCCAGCTCCCGCTCCCACTCTCGCATTTACCCCTATTAACCCTGCCCTCCACTCTGCTCTCAACCCTCCCCTCAATCATCCCCTCAACCCTCACCACAAATCTCTCTCTTACCCTTGTTGCTCCAAATGTAGTCCTCGTAACTAATCCATCGTAATCCAAATTCCGCCGAGCATTAAATGAAATGAAATGAAATTAAATATTTATTTGCTAGAATATGGTAAAAATGATATGGTATACAATGAAAACAGTTTCTCATATTCTGCCATTCATGGCGTGCAAATTTTAGTTTTACATTCTTAATAACTTGAAATATAGAAATAACACTTAATTTTAATAAAGTCATGCATGATCTAAATAAATAAAAACCTAATGTCAAAAATAATATTCATGTAATTTGTCTACTCTTGTTTATCATTGAAAAATTCTAACACTGAATAGTAACTCCTCTCCAAAAAGTACTTAAAAACCTGCTTTTTAAATAAATTAATATTAGCGCCTTTATAACCGTTTGGCAAATGGTTGTATATCCTAATCGCCATGCAATATGCGTTTTTACTAAATACGGCTAATTTTTGTACAGGCACATGTAGTTTATATTTGTAGCCGTCTCTACCCCCCTTTTGTGTAATGTCGCTTTGTTTTTTAAATAAATTATTGTTTTTGTGTACAAATACGCACATCTCGTACATGTACAGACTAGGTAGAGGCAGTATACTGTCTTTTTTAAATAGAGGTTTGCAGCTGTCTAGAAAATGGGCTCCATTTAGTGCCCTAATGCATTTTTTTTTCGAGCTACGAACGCTCTATCAGATTCGACTGAGAAACCCCACAAAATAATTCCGTATCTTAAATTTGATGAAACTAAACCGTGATATGCCATGAGCGTAGCTTCCCTGGTCGTAATGTGTCGGAGGCGATTTAATACAAATACGTATCTGTCGAGTTTACATGTCAATTTATTTATATGCATTTTCCAATTACAATATTTGTCAACCATTAGTCCTAAGAAATTAGTGTCATGTACAATGTCAATTTTATCATTATTTAATGTCACATTTAGATTCATTGATTTACTGTTATAAGTTTGAAATTCCATTAATTTTGTTTTAGAAATATTTATATCTAGATTATTTATATTTAACCATTTTATAACAGACGATAATGATTCATTAATTTCCATTTCAAATGTCAATTTGTTTTTGTCTTTGTCTTGTATCAGAAGTGTAGTATCATCGGCATAGAGTATGCATTCGTGTTTTATTGCGGCTGGTAAATTATTTATGTAGAGCAAAAATAATAGAGGTCCAAGAATGCTTCCTTGAGGAACACCGTAGTTATTTTTGTAATATGAAGACCTATGGACTGACTTATGGTAAGTATGTTTGTGACTTCGTGTAATCTTAGTGACTTCAACACATTGTTGTCTGTTGCTTAGATAACTTTCTAGCCATTCGTATGCCTTCCCTCTCATTCCGTAGTTTTGAAGCTTTTTAAGGAGGATTTTATGGGATACACAATCAAACGCTTTAGACATATCCAAGAATATAGAGACTATCCTGGTTCCTCTACTTAAACTTTCCGTAATTAGTTTAATCAAGTGGAAACAGGCTAATGTAGTAGAACTATTTTTTCTAAAACCAAATTGTTGTGTACTTAATATATTGTGAGAAGTTATGAAATTGTGAAGTTTTAAGAACATAACTTTTTCGAAAATTTTTGATAACACTGGGGTTAATGTAATGGGTCTGTAATTGGTCATAAGAGTTTTGTCTCCCTTTTTAAAAATTGGCTTTACTATGGAGTACTTTAATTTTGTTGGAAATTTACCCTGAGTAAAAGATAAATTGATTATATGACTTAACGGAAATGATACCATTTCCGCACACAATTTTATTAATTTAATATTTAAGTCATCATAACCACACGCGTTAGTGTTTCTCAGTGTTTTTATAACCTTGAGAACTTCAAACGCATCGGTCGGGCTCAAGAATATTGTATTATCATTTATTGTAATTTCTTGTCTCACAGCTTCATCGTCAGATTTTTTTGTTTCAGTGTTTATGCCGATATAGAATTTATTGAAAGATTCAGCCATCTCCTTTGGACATTGACTCAAAATTCCGCTCTCATGTAGTACAATTGAATTGATTTCTGACCGTCCGCTCCCATTTTTTACGTTAGCGTTAATTATATCCCATGAAGCTTTATTTTTGTTTCTAGCGTTTGTAATATATTTTGAAGTGTCTACCTTTTGAGCCTTGAAAATGCACTTTTTTAATATTTTTGTATATTTTGAGTATTTATGTTTGTTTATACGTTTATTGGACTTGTCCAATTTATATCTCAAATATAATCTTCTTTTATTAATACAACACTTTCTGAGACCCTTTGTCATCCACATGTTTTTGATATTGTTGTTTATCCTTTTCACTGTAATTACTGGGAAACACAGTATATTGGTATGCAAGAAAGTAATGTGTTTCTTGCATACCAATATAATGTATATATGTTTATGAAAATTTTAAATTCTCATAATTTTTGAGTTAGCCGATTGCGGTGAAATAAAACCTGAAGCGCCCGCTCCCGCTTCTGCTTACGAATTCCATCGAGCATTTACACCCTACACTTCTTTATTATATACTAAAGCAGTATATGCGAAAACTATAAATTAGTATAACTTTTGATTGACTGGACCGATTGCAATGAAATAAAGCCTATATGTTACACCGAATTAAGCACTAAGTTTTTGTGAAAAGTCCATCAAAATCGGTTCAGTAGTTTTTAAGTGATGCGTGCACAAACAAACAGATAAACAGACAAAAATTTCAAAAATGATTGAAATGTGTTCTATTACTTATCCCTAGACCCCCCAATTTTTTGTTGCAAATATCTTCAATGTGCAGACAAGCTAAGTTTACGTTTTTATTTACAAGATAAGTACACTTGGTACATATAATTTTTTTGTTTTTAGATTTTACAGTATTAAAATACTGAACAATACACACACATAGAGTTAAATGAATATAGTAACTATAAAATACTCTCAAACTGCTGATATGAAAAGAAATCTCCTGGTCATAATGTTATATTCAAGGTAATATTTTATTATAATTTATTTATACTTACTTACTTCCAGCCGGGTACGACTCTGGGCAGGTTATTTGGTTAACTAGGATTTTTTATTATTATTTTTAATTCATTATTTTTATTTATTTTTATTGTATAATAAAATTGACATTCTTTTTATTTATTTATTCATTTAGTTCAGAAAACATACAGTCTAAAGTCACTAGCAGATTATTCCTTAACTAATAAAGATATCCGAACAATTCAAACTGATAGCTACTAGGTAGCCTGGTGCTAAAAAGAATGTACTAAAAATTTCAAAAATCTCATAAAAAAGTCCCTGGACAAAACTTATTTTATCTCCATAAAGGTCAGTTTTTTCAACACCAATCAAAAACACTATTAATTATCTACAAAAAAGATCATGTACTGCAACGTCGCAATTACATTCGTTTTCGAAATATTACAATAATTTTGAATATTCCATTAAGTATAACCATATTTTTTTTTACATAATTTTTTTTTTAGTCATGACAAAAAATAGATAATTCTGAGCACAATAATGATATTTTTAAATAATTACAGGCATGGCAAAACATATTTTTGGTACAATAAAGCATTTACATACATACACAGCGGGAGAGGAAGCAATAAAATCGATATAATAAAAATTAGAAGTTCCATGACAGTAAAATGTAGAAGTCTTTTCAAAGAAATAACCAGAAGAGTGTGTTTAGGTCTATGGACCCTCACGGTCCATAGACCTAAAAAAGTTAATAAAGTTGATAATTTATTTTAAGACAAATAAGTAACAACTTGTCATGTATGCATTTGAATTCAAACAAAGGATTGGTACCTATATATTATAATAACATTCAAATAACATACTGAAATGTAAATTACAAAGTAGGGTGAATATTCTTATATACTTACAGGCTCGTATTTCGGCATTTGGAATATGTTCATCTTGTAGTCGTTTTAAAAGTACTGTGTATATCACGCTGTAGGAATTTATTACTCCAAATAGTAGGCCGTTGGTGAGAAATGATCCAACCATAACGGAGTAGGCCCTGAATCCCCCGTCAGGGGGCTCTCTTGATACCTCCTCATGAGCGACATTCCCGTTTCGTTGGGCTAATGAAACATTAGGCTGTCTCGACTTTAGTAAATCTGAATGTTCCTTAGGCTCCGAATCCATTTTTTTCTTCTAAATATCCGCGGTAAATAAATCTTTTAATAGCACATGGTACTCTAGGAAGAAATGTTCTATTAAAAACTCAAGCTATTTACGAAACTTAACATGGAATTTACTCACGAAACATAACTGAATAAGCAAGGGTTACGTTACTACGCATTTGAATATCACAGAGTTATTTCATTTTATAAAATATGTAATAATTTCAAGCACGTTCAACACGTTATCACTCCCTGACAGTGACAACTTGACAATAAAAAAGCGACATGATGACAATGACAATCATAAGCATCAGCTGACGCAAAACATTCAGTCAAGAATGAATGAAATTAATGAAAGGCCTAGGGATGCTATGACTAAGACATTATAGTAGGCTATGAACAAAGACTTTATAAGTAGTAAACAAGACTATGTACTGTCCAATTTAATTCAACGTTAAATGAACTTTGTGCACTTATCATAGAGTCCATTCTCATTGTACAAAAATACTAAACGGAAAACGGTCTCGAGCGAGAGGGTCTTAAACAGGATTGTGTCCTTGTCTAATGGTTGCAACCGTAAAAAAATACTTTCGTGCAGGTAAGATTTCTGATCTCAGTGTTAATGTTCTAATTCCTATTTACGTTATTACATAAATATTCTCTTGAGTTCTACGTTGTTTTTTGTATTTTTTAATGTGTCTATATTCTAATTTAATTTAATAGTCAACGATATGGTAGTATATCGCAATTAATGTAATGGTATCACTACAGCGCCACCATTGGTCAATGTCGATGATTGATCAACATTAAAACAATTTGTTTTATGGAGTAGGGTGGTGACCATAATCATATTTTTGTTTTAGATTTCCTTTATTTTTAATGCAGAAATATAAAAAGAAATGGGTTGATGTCGTACCAGGACACATAATGCAACATACAGTAGATTTCGGATTACATTTTAAACCAGATGATTTCACAACTGTTGCTGGGGCACTCAAGAAGAGAATAAACAAAATGCTATGTATACCTTCCATATTTTCAGTGGTAAGTGTTTGACCACTTTTTTCACGATTTAATTTTTTTTATTATTTAGAATTCAATTTAAATCAGTTTTATTGTATCTAAAAATTGTCTAAAAGAACTAAAATGCAACGCTGTGATAAAAATAATACGGTTTTTATTTTTCAGGTAATAAATACCTGAGGAAAAAAGGACATCTACAGAGTAGTACTCGTTGATGAATATATTATACTCATCTGGAATATCATCGGATAAGATGAAATCAAAACATTAACATTCTCTATAATTATTAAAAGCAAAACTTTGGCAACGCTTATAAATTTTTGGGAAATATTATAGTAGTTAACACTTTAACAGTTTTAACCACTCCCATAATTGTAATTTGGAATTTATGATAAGAGAAGTGCCGTGTTGTTGCCGTGTGGTTTCCGGTAGAGTAGAATAGGACCACTCCAACTCTTCCCGTGGATGTCGTACAAGGCGACTAAGGGAATACATTATAAAACATCAATCAGGCCTCCCCAACCAGTCTGGCCAGCGCGGGGAGTGTAGGCCAAATCCTCCGACTGTCTCCGGCAGATGAGAGAGGGTTGTGCTCCTGCAGTGGAGACAAAAATAACATGATGGTGATGATGATGTCGTCATCTGTGATCCAACTAAAGATAATATGCTTATTACTAATCCAAGTACAGACAAATTCTGGGACCATATTTATTTTGGTGGTTTCATCTGGTAGTGAGATGAAACTGAACTATAACCAACGCATTGGTATTTGCTATAAAAAAGGTAGTTTGTATTAATTTTCTTACATTGTGTAAATATTTATTAGATTCCATTACACTATACTATGTCATAATAAATAATAAATAAAATTAAATACTTTCTTCAACCTTTTATTATTACGTAGATGGTAACAATACCCATACAAACACAGTAATATAAAGTCGACTACACGTCTGGTGAAACACTTGTATTTCGATTTCGAATCTTATGGCGCACGAGATAAGAACAGTCCAAAGTAATACGTCTAGCGTGTGGTCGATTGTACACTTGACAGTATACCACTACAACACCAACTTTATTGCAAATCTGGAGTGAGAGACGAGCGCCTAGTGCCGGTCCCTCATCACCCCTATATTTCCCCGCTGATACCGCTTATGTACTCCGCCATAAAGTTCGGTACGTGTCATACCTACCAGTTCACCAAATAATGAAATACATTAGTGTCCTTTGTGAAATACCAAATCGTGTTGTCACTCTAGTAGAAAAGGACGCAATCCTGTTTAAAACTCTCTTCGTTTTTAGCTCCCTAGTGCGCAATCCTGTTTATGTGACAAATCCGTGGCTATGAATCAATCAATACGTCACGGATTAATGTCTTTGAAATACGTACATTAAAAATGGTTGATAACTGATGTTTCAGGAAATGTGAATTAAATAATTAAAAGATATACCTTTGAAATAAGTACCTAAATCTATTCTGAAAGTGAAATTTCAACAATCGGATACGGATAAGTGCGAAAACGCCCTTAGGGCAACATATTTAATTAAAAATTTAATTTGTAATTACAAATGAAATTATAAATAATAATAAAAAATAAAATTAAAAATACGTAAAGCAATCCATAAAAAAATATGCTATTCAACTTGTGAGCACATTATTAACGTGGGACCTTTGGCTCGGATTTGTTTTTGTTCGCAACGCTTTTGGATAATAAGGTGTTTATTTGTTGTTTATCAACATGTTCTTTAGTGTTTATTTATTACGATACGATAATGGTCAATCAAATTAAAATCTATCAATTATAAACATCACTTGAACATCACTAGCTGAACGAACTAGTCAAGTCACCAACGCCCAACGCCCAACGCATTACGCAAGCCACTGCAAACTTACATCCTCTGTTGGTTTTGAAGGCTAACACGCACTGCGAATTTATTCGCCGCGATTTTTTCCGCAGAATTCTGTGACATATGGAAGTTGTATGAAGCTGCACGCACTGCGGAAAAAATTCTGCAACCAAATCTGTGTTTTGCTGCCATCGAAATAGACCGTCGAAGTAGTACATAGAGATCATTGTTTGCTACAGATTTCATCGCGTCGCGTCGCGTCGCGCCGCGGATGCCGAAACAAAATCAGTATTGTGGTTTACGATTTATGACGTATTAAAAAAAACTACTTACTAGGTCTCGTTCAAACCAATTTTAAGTGGAAGTTTGCATGGCAATGCACATCATATATTTTTTTTAGTTTTATCATTCTCTTATTTTAGAAGTTACAGTGGGGGGGGACACATTTTACAACTTTGGAAGTGTCTCTCGCGCAAACTATTCAGTTTAGAAAAAAAAAAAACAGAAACCTTAATATCATTTTTGAAGACCTATCTATAGATATCCCACACGTATGGGTTTGATGAAATTTTTTTTTTTGAGTTTTAGTTCTAAGTACTTATGGGGAACCCCCAAAACTTTTGTTTTTTTTCTATTTTTGTATGAAAATCTTAATGCGGTTCACAGAATACATCTACTTGCCAAGTTTCAACAGTATAGTTCTTATAGTTTCGGAATAAAGTGGCTGTGACATACGGACGGACAGACAGACAGACATGACGAATCCGTAAGGGTTCCGTTTTTGCCATTTGGCTACGGAACCCTAAAAATCGCGCGAATAAATTCGCAGTGCGCGTTAGCCCTTAAGTCTCTCTGGCCAGTGGCCACTGCCAGATTCTAGAATATTAAAAATATATATGCCTTATCCTGGCCCACCACCACGGACTGCAATTCTGAATAGAATAGATAGGTATCCAAAATGTTGTTCATTAATCGAATTTAGTAAAAAAAAACGCTTGCGTCATTTTGGCAGAGCCAATCTCTAACAATTAACAATTTCAATCTTTTGTAGTTATCGAGATATAGCCGTGGCTCTGCTGTAGTGACGTCATTTTGGCAGAGCCACAAACAAACCCGAATATCTCGGAAACGGTAAGGGTTAGAGATCTGAATTTTGATATGTGGATGACAAATTCGAGTACAAATTTTGTACTATTACAGAGTTTTGATATCTTTTGTAGTTTCCAAGATATAGCGTGGCCCTGTTGTAGTGACGTCATTTTTGCAGAGCCACCAATATACCCCTATTGAAACGGAAGTACAAATTCAAATTTTCGAGTACAAAATAGTACATTTCCAGGACAATTTTCTACATGGTCAGATTTCAAATCAGAGACCGTGGCTCTGCCACAATGACGCAAGCAAAAAAAACTAAATTTAGTCGGTCCGCCATTCAAAAGTTGTAAGACTTTATTGATACCAAGCAGTACATAGCGAGCAAGCTACTGATTTAGTTGATAATAAAAACACACGTCTATTATATTTGTACATTGAAATAGAATTATCGTTGTATTTGTATTATGTATTTTGATTTATTATACAATCAACCTTTACGAATTATGTATGATACGATATAATTTAATAAATACATAATATGAACTGCTAGACAATACCAGGTCATAGCTGCTAGATGTTGAAAATTATGTGACGCAAAGTTTCCCCACACACTTTATTTATACTTCTTAATCTCATGAACCATATTCTTCAGTGCAGGCATTTCATCTTTAAGTTTCTCCTCAACATCAACTTTATCATCTTGAGAAACAGTCAAATATTTTGAAACCAATACTGAAAACAAACATTAATATTGTTAATTTCACATCATAAAAGTAAACATGTATGGAAGTTAAATATATTTTTTTACCATGATATAGTTGAATTCGTTCATAGTCCTCTTCTTTGAGTTGCGATTTAAGGTACGATATTATGACTGGAACCTGTCTACCAGATGCATGCAACATGTTCTGAGTCAATATAGTGAAAATTGCTAAAACAGCTAAATGCAGAATCAATGCTGGATCATCACAATTTTCCAATTCAGAAATAAGTTTTTCTCTATGATTTTGAATTAATAGCCTGTAAAGACAAGGAAGTATAAAATATAAAGAAATAGATTTTAAATCAAATATGTAAGTGTTGATAAAACATACTTGTCTTTTTTCTTATCCACTTTTTTCAAAATCATCCCGCATTCTGACACGCATACCTCAATAGCTTGATAGAATAAATCCATATTTTGATCTGCCAATGTGGCATTTAATGCCCTTAAAGGATTCATATACTCATCTGACAAATCATTTAAAATTTTATTTCTTTGTTCAACTGATAGAACATCCACTTGCACAGATAAATTGCATTGATTGGCTGCATATTTACAGAACTCTGCAAGAATGTCGCCACCTAAAGATTTCAGCAGATATTTTATGAATTGAGGTTGATGTTCTGCTGACAATAACTTTAATCCCTTTTCATATAACTTGATGTCATTAACTAAAATATTGATTTTATCCTGTGCTGAAGAATGAGTCTGTTTTCTACTCTGACTAGCATCTTGAAGTAGTTTATCTGCAGTCTCTTTTGCTATACTCAAAGCAGTGTGATTCAAACTTCTGAAAAATTAAACAAAAATGTACACCTAGGAATCTCATTTTGATACTAGGTCAATAAATGATTAGTTTACCCATGAAAATATTCAGCTATTTGTGTTAACAAATCATCAAGTCCTTCATTTTCCAAAGTTCCTTTAATAATGTTCTCAATGTCTTCTACTGTAATAATTTCCAAATTAGCTTGACTTTTCTTAGTTACGTTGGATGCTTCGTCTGAATCTGAGTCTTGAGTCGTAGCCTGCTTCGACCTAACATGTTTCTTTACAGCCTTTGTTTTGGTTTCACGACCCTGAGTACCGCCACCACCTTTTCCAGATGCTGCTTTTCTCCGGCGCTCATCGCGTCTCTCTGCCTTATGATCCACTTGACCCTGCTGCATTCCATCTGCTCTAGACAAATGCTTTTCCAAATAAAACTGCTGATATTTCCCAGTTTTAACGACATCTTCAGCTTTCTTTTCGACAAAAGCCATACAAGATTGTTTCAAATTTTCAATATAGTGGTTACTGAAAACTAATAAGTAATATTGAATTTATTAAATAACAAACTGTTCAAATTATACAATTATTACTGTAGTAAATTGGGTTTCTTCCAATACTTACCAGTGTTTTCAAACAAAATTGTAGATTTTGAATTATTCTTTAGTAGTTTATCAAGAACATTGTCTATATCTGTGTCTGACAAAATAGATGGTAATAAGGAAACAACATCCAAATAGTTTCTTGATGAGATACACTCTTCAAGTGCAGTTTCCAACTGCTGCTTTATCTGTGACCCAATCACACAACTGCTCAGGAATGTCATATCTTCATTGGGTAATATTCTTTTGACATAACCTTTAGGATCAGATATCCCCAAGCGAGTCAGAGCATCATACTCAAGATAATTATTCTGTTTGTAAAAACTCATCACCCAATCATTTTGAGATTTAGTATAACAAGATGGCACATATAGAGCTCCTGCTTGTCGTCCAGTCAAGACTCCAGGGGCACTTAACTGATCAAAAAGAGACATAAAGAGTCTGTCAGCCATGTTGCAGTGATTTATAATCACTGTAACTGGAGTCGGCTTCAACAGTCCCATTAGAGCCCCACGAATCTTTGCTTTTGTTCTCATAATGTACTCTTCTGTATAGAATGTTCTTGGTTCAGATGCATCTTGCTTCCCAATAATGATTTTACCCAAATATCTCTCCAAAACATTGTGTTGTAACAGTTCTGCTGGCAAATCATATTGCAAAGTCAAATCCCCCACAGATATCTGGCCTTGCAATTGTAGCTTCTCATTAATTTCTCTGGCAAGCTTCTCTAAATAGTAATGGGCAATTAAATATCCAGATACTAACTGAACTTCTTTCCCTCTAACGATTTCAGCAACACTAGTGTTAATCTGATTAAGATCTACATTTAATTCTTTGGCCAGATCAACAGTATTGATGCGCCCTCCATGCACATACAATTCGTCTTTGATTTCTCTGACAAGTTGCTGAGAAGTAAGATACTCCTTACCATCAGTGGTAAAAATGACATCAATCAGCTTCAGCTCTATTAACTTTGTAACAATCTCAACACAGTTTCTTTCAGACAATCTGTAAACATGTACAATCAAGAAATAGAGATAGGTTGATATGCCAGCCCTGTTGGCTGTGTGACATAGTCGTAGGACTCAACCCTGGAGGTCATGGGGGGTTGTAGTGTAGGCAAGGGGACACTATGAAACAAGACAGAGTCGACGAGCTTGTTAGGTTGCTATAGCAAAACGGAGCCAAATTAAAAAAGAGCCTTAAGTCATCTATCATATTGCCTCTTTCCCTTGTCCTAGTTTGTAGTAAGTACAGGAGAAAATTATAGTTTAAGATTAGACAAGATAGTAAATATGGAATGGATTGAGATTGCATGTTTGGCAAAATGTAAGATACACATATAATTCTACGAATATTGAGATATATTATAAAGAAGAAACATACCTTTGTGCAGTAGAGCTAAGCTGGGCCTTTTGGAAATCAGCAGCCAGACGTTTTATTTCATCCCAATCTGAAGATGGAGCCATGATTGAAATGATTCCTCTTTGATCTTCCAATAACTCACAACTAAAATATAGAATTATTTGTTCCAAAGACAAATATTCTGTAGAAAAACGACTTCGTAATGTTTGTTACAATTACAATATTTGAGTGACTCTATGTATTCTGTATTTTATACAGATGCGCGTTGACGTGACGTGCCTTTGGAATTGGATGTGACGTGACCAGGGTTACCATTTTTTTTCGCTGTTCCTACCAATTTATTGGGTAAATCCTTGGACCTAAGGTTAATAGGTCCAAGGGTAAATCCTTCTAAACCTGCTAAGCTTTGTTTATAAAAATGCACCAAAACTGCTATATATACCTTTACATTTTACAAGAATTAAAGTACATCGTAAAAGAAATACATGGGTTATAAAAAGTAGAAAATTAAACACTATTATAGCAAGGTATCAATAAGATATATATTTTTAAACATACAAAAGTAAATTATAATAAGTAAAGTAAGTGTAGCCGTAATTTACGAATGATTTTTAGACTAATTAATATAGTAACAGCAATCATTGAGGCAATAAATTATTGCTAAACGGGAACATCAGAAGAGATAAGAGAAGTGCCGTGTTGTTGCCGTGTGGTTTCCGGTAGAGTAGAATAGGACCACTCCAACTCTTCCCGTGGATGTCGTACAAGGCGACTAAGGGAATACATTATAAAACATCAATCAGGCCTCCCCAACCCGTCTGGCCAGCGCGGGGAGTGTAGGCCAAATCCTCCGTCTGTCTCCGGCAGATGAGAGAGGGTTGTGCTCCTGCAGTGGAGACAAAAATAACCTGATGATGATGATGATGGGAACATCATATTGCAACAATGGTAATAAGTAACTCTAATCAAGTTACATAATTTTACATAAGTCTTCTATATTATTGTATTAATAAGGAAGGTTAACAATAAGATATGTAATAGGTTATCAAATTTTAATCTTCACTGATGATGTCACCCTCGGCTATAAGGGCCGGGTAAACCGATACGCGGCTGTTGCCGCTTGCAGTGGTATAGCCGCTGCACGTTACAACGTGCAGGTCTTTTGGTGCCATTGGCTGAGGTTCGTTGGGCACCTATGTGGTCCTCGCATAGAGCGATCTGCCTTAGGTGTCAGCCTAAAGTTGTGGGTGGCTTGCTTGGTCTTGATCTTCGTTGCGGATCAGGTCGCGCGGGTAACGTCTTTTGTCCGGGGGACGGGCGTGGTATGGAGCGATGTCCCTTATGTGTGGGAGTCTTGAGGTGTCGGCCCGACTAAACATTGACGTGGCGAGGCGTTCAATATGGGCGTCGAGGCTTTCTATTTTTAAGTCGCGCTCCACTGTCGCATTTCTCACGAAGCGAGGGGCTGCTACAATTGTGCGGAGGGCTTGGTTCTGTTGGGACCGGAGGCGCTTCTTGTTTGACTCCGCGACCAGTGAGTACCACGACGGAGCGGCGTAGGTCAACCTCGTACGAAGGTATGTTTTATAGATGGTGACCTTCGTACGAGTTGATAGAGAAGATGCGAGAACGGGGCGTAGTAGGGCTCTTGCCACGCGGGTCCTGTTGATTACCTCATTTATGTGTGGCTTCAGGGTCAAGCGCCTGTCCAGAATCACCCCCAGGTACTTTGCCTGTGGAGACCATGTGATTCTTTCCCCCCAATAATTGTAGCTGGGTTGGGGGGTTTACACTCTTACTTATTAGGATGGCCTGTGTTTTTGCGACATTCACTGAGAGTCTCCAGCGCGCCAGCCAATCGGGTAGCGCGTCGAGGGTAAGCTGCATCTTGAGCGCGGCAAAATTGATGTTTATGGATGATCTGATATAGGCAGCATCATCTGCGAACAGCGCAAGATGAGCGCCCCCTTCGACCGGGATATCGTCCGTGTAGCGGGCGTAGCACACTGGGGACAAGCAGCTGCCTTGTGGTACTCCAGCCCCAATAGGTTGCTCACTGGACAGGGTGCCCTCGACCGACACCTGGAAGCGCCGGTTCGTCAGAAAGGAAGCCACGGTCTTGACGATTCGTCGCGGAGTCGTAGAGGTGGCCAACTTGTAGACGAGACCGTCGTGCCAGACACGGTCGAAGGCTTTCTCCATGTCCAGTAGTACCAGAACGGAGTGCTCCTTCTTGTTTGCCGCTTGGGTGAGATGATGGATGACTCTGGTCAGTTGGAGAGTAGTCGAGTGGCCAGATCTGAAGCCAAATTGCTCCTCTCTGGGTGTAATGTGCGGCGTCAAGTGTTGGAGGAGAAGTCTCTCAAACAGCTTGGAGATATTTGGAAGGAGTGTGATCGGCCGGTAGCTTTCAGGCTTCAGGATATTCTTTCCGGGCTTTAGCAGCATTATTACTCGACCCAGCTTCCAACAGCTTGGGAAATGTCCGGAGCGCAAGATTCCATTGAATAGTCGTATGATGGCTGCTATCGACTTGGGAGGTAGGTGCCTGAGTGCTTCATTTGTAATGGAGTCAGCGCCCGGAGCTTTGCCGAGTTTAAGCTTGGTTGTTGCACGCTGTACCTGGCCCGGAGAGAATACTACGGGGTCCTCATCAGCTGCTACCGGTCTCGCCAAATATTCCTCCAGGTACTGAGTAACGCTGATTGAGTGGGCGAGGGCAGGCCCAGCCAACGGGTTAGGTTGGAACTGCTTCCTGAGGCATATCGCGAAGATTTCGGCACGATCTTCTGCACGGTACCGGGGGGTGCCATCTTCGGCAAGCAGGGGGCGGGTGGGTTCTGGGATTCCAGCCAAGTTCCGGCACAGTCTGTGTATGGAAGTCCAGCTGTCCTCTGCAGATTCAATCGTTCGCTGCCAGCTTTCCGTGGCCGCTAGGTTTAGTTCTTCCGAGATCTTTCGGGCCAACGAGTTCAGTCTAGTTTTGAGGGTTGGGCAGCGGTTATTTTGCCATTGTCTACGGAGCCTCCTTTTTTCCTCAATCTTCCTTAAAATGTGGGTTGGTATCGAAGGACGATTTATACCTGCGTTTAACTCGCGGCAGGAAGTTACTAGGGCCTCACGCAGGCAGTTGCCGATGTCCTCTGCCATATTTTCCACTTCCACAGCTGATAATAGTGCCCGATTCGGGGTGTTGAGGTTCATGTACCTTTGGAAAATCGCCCAGTTGTAGGACTTTCGAGGGGCCCGAGGTAATCTTTTGCTGATTGATGCTTTTAACACTACCATCACTGGTTGGTGGTCCGACAGCATGTGTTCGTCCAGAACTTCCATCCTTGGGTGGACGGGAATACCTTGGATGAGGGTGAGGTCAATCACATCAGGTTGGTAGCGTGTACAGTAGGGGTAGTGGGTGGGAACCTCAGGGCCCAGCACCTCATAGCCCTGTCTTTCAGCATCGTCGCAGAGACGGCGCCCGTTTGGGCAGGTCTTTGATGAGTTCCACGCCGCGTGCTTGCAGTTAAAATCCCCAGCCACCACCGTTGGCAGCGGAGAATTCAAGATGGTGTGAATATCCGACACTGCCAGCCGGTTGGCGGGGGGCTTATAAAAAGCAAACATCTCGGCGGGCGGCGCCAGTGAGCGCACGAACGCGTCAGGCGGCGACGGCGGGCGGGTGCCTCCGGCGGACGGCACAGGCGAGCGCGTGTACGCGGAGGACAGCGCCGCTATCGCGTAGGGCGGAGAGGGCTTGTGGGAGTCATCACAGGGCTGCGCGGGCGGGCGCGCGTTCGCGGTGGACGGCGTGGCTGTGCGCGCAATCGCGTCCGTCGAAGCAGGCGAATGGGTGCCGACAAAGGGCGGCGCGGACGGGCGCGCATAGAATCTTCACTAATATTGTTATATACCTAATGTTTTCGTGTCCATCATTTTAATCATTTTATAGATGGCTCAAATGTTGTACAATCATTAAAGCACAGCCCGTAAATGCAATCCACAGCCGAGACGCGATTTACTGGGGTGGGAATTACGCCCTGGACATTGATGGCTCGACCCGTAATTGAAGTCTTTGTATTTCTATTACAGGCTGGGTATTGTGAGTCGGCTATTACAGTCCGGCAATTGCAGGCCCGAGCCAAGAATGTCCATGCCGGAATGTCCACCCGTAAATGGATACGAGCCAATCACGAGCGAGCAGACTGATGTTGGCGTTGTTTCAAGAAATGGGTGTTTACAAATTTATTTATAAAAAATTAGTAAGGCGTCCATAGACGTTCCATCTGTCCGGATTTGTTAGAGATGCGGCTCAGCTAGCAACCATCATATATATTTGAATGCAACAAGTATACTTATTTAGTGTTTGTATAATATTAAAGAATCTCGCATTATTATTAGGACGCCTCCTTTCTGTAGCGCGAAGGGCATGTTTGCTGACGCGGGGGTTCCTAACTTCGCCATTCCGAGAGCGTGGAAATGCTCCTGCTGAGCACTACTGCGCAGCAGCAACAGTGCTAAGGAATTACTAGTCCGAGCAGCTAATACGCGAACTGTTTTGCACGGTCTGTAGTTGGCGCACCAAGTAATGTTTTCATTACGGGCTGGCCATTACGGGCTGGGCAATCCGAATCGCGCATTTTAGACCGTGCATTGGACATGACATGACAGCCGGTGACATTGGGTACACGGCTAGGCTTGGCCTGACAGTTATACGAAGATTGCTTTTTGGCTTTTCTTCCAATCGATTTGCGGTTTTGGTAATTTGTTTCGAAGAATCTACTGGCAATCATCATGTCTGTGCTGAAAACGAACATGCTGGTGATTTTATATTGCACCTTTAAGTGAATTCAGTTTGTATACCATTTCCGAATCGCTATGAAATTACGTAATATTTTCAGGTTCGTGCCTTGAGCACTTCAGCCGCATCAGGTCAAATGGTTAAGCCTCCTGTACAAGTTTTTGGTTTGGATGGCAGATATGCGTCGGCCCTTTACTCTGCTGCATCCAAGAACAAAGTCTTGGACAGTGTTGAAAAGGAGCTTATACAGTTCCAGCAATCTATCAAGAGTGATCCTAAGCTCAAAGAGTTCATTAAAAACCCTACCCTGAAACGAACCCTCAAAGTTGATGCCCTGAAACATGTTTCATCCAAGGTAAATTACAAATATTAAGGTTTTCTGGTTGCCCCACACCTTTTGCCCCACCGGGTGGACAACAGGAATTCGTCAGTATCATGGAATAATGTTGCATGCATACAAAAGTTTTCTTTTTTTTATAAATTAAAATAGGTATAAGAGATAAAGTTACTATATGTGTACTCCACAAATACATGAAGGAAAATTACGAAAAATATTCACAATGATCGAGCTCCCAGATACCAAAAATGATGTCAAATGAGAGCTGTTGAAAAAATGTTAACGAGTGTTTCGTTAATTCGTGCATCCGATAAAATATTATGTACAAAATGTTATGTTCACATTTAAATCATTCTGTAAAATTAAAACTTAGAAAAGTTAATTTTTGTTAAGTACAAAGGTACAAAGTATGAAGAAAAATAATGTACATATGTATGAAGAAGTTTATTTCCACAATAATTAAAACCTATAAACATATGTTGTACTGTACAATTGTAATAGTATTATTATTTCTCGGAATTTGTGTTGTCCACTAGTGGAACAAAGTTTCCTGTTGAGGAAACATACAATATTAATACAACACCTTGCAGTTTTTATATTTCTCTTTATGTTCTTTAACTGTATATCAAACAAATTAGTAATGCATTAAATGTCCCATAGGTTAACATGTCTCCCACAACAAGCAATCTTCTGGGACTACTTGCTGAAAATGGCCGCCTCAGGCAACTGGAGGGTGTTATCAATGCCTTTAAGATTATGATGGCTGCTCATCGTGGTGAGGTTACATGTGAGGTGATCACTGCGAAGCCCTTGGAACCAGATCAGAGACAGAGTCTGGAGGCTGCTCTCAAGGTAGTTTACAATAATAATTTATTTTCATAACATTTCGATGGGATCATCGACATCTATTACTTCAAATGCTAACCTCACTTGAATGCATGGAATGGATAAGATTTATTTGCCACATAGATTAAAGAATACCTAATAGATCAGTTTAGTACAGTCAACATAGAGAATGGTGACAATAAACCTATTTTTTTATCCTTCTCATTCTAAAGATTTTAGTACAGAGTAGACTACAATGTACACAGCACATCCCACACTGTTAGCTAACTGTTCACATTTTTATGTTTGTTTGTTGTGCCTGTGTTCCTATGTGTATCATTGTATGTATTTGTGATATATTTAAGAAGGTATGGATTATCTTTTTTTTTTCAGCAATTTGTGAAAAGCAATGAAACTGTGCATCTCACAGCGTCGGTTGACCCTGCTCTAATCGGAGGCATGATTGTGTCAATTGGTGACAGATATGTAGACATGAGTGTTGCCAGCAAAGTCAAGAAATACACAGAACTTATCAGCGGGCCTGCCTAAAGTGTTATGGTTTTCAATTAGCTGTCATATATTTAGTAAGCAGAATAAATAATTTATGAATTGAATGTGAAGTGTTTCATTCTGTCAGCTTATTGCAAGGCACTAACTGCTATGGTTATTTTTCAGTTAGTTAGTGACTCTTGCAATAAACCTCTGATACACATTTTTTGTATTTGAGTTCATTCATTAATAAATGTGTTTGCTAGATATGCAAGTGTAACAAAATTTACATGCGAGCAGGACTTGAAAAATACGACGGAATTAATCCACAGATCGTGCTCTAACCGAGCTGGGGCGCGTTATTTATGATGTGCACATCTGTCTGAATAAGTGATTTCCCTGTACACCTTTAGCTTCAACAGACAGGTTGGCGAGAGCAGATGGCGCCCAGCTCATGTATGGGTGATGTAATAGACCTATGACCGCCGGTAGGGTAATGCTATAGGCGTTCATTGTGAAAGGGTGTGAGTAAAATTTTATAAAATAATTTTATAAAAATGATTTTGTACTCAAACAGATCGCTCGTTACAAGGGTGTTTATATGGTGTGCGTCACTCCAGCTCGAACGAAGTCGAATTTCAGTAATCTGACCCTGGCAGGATCTAGTACTCATAACATACTATTTTGTACTTAAACAGGTAAAAAATTACAAGGAGGTAATGAAGTCCGACCTGGAATGACGTCACTCCAGCTCGGACATTTTGAACTAAGCCACATACTTAAATTCTGATTAGAATTTAAGTACGTGCCTTGAAAATCGAGTACAAAATAGTACGTTATGAGTACTAAATCCTGCCAGGGTCAGATTACTGAAATTCGACTTCATCGAGCTAGAGTGACGCACACCATATAAACACCCTTGTAACTCGCGATCTGTTTAAGTACAAAATCAGATTTTTTAGTACAAAGTAATACAAATTCCAAGGTCAAGTCTGGAGTGATCAGAAATTCAACTTTGTGTTAGCTGGAGTAATGCACACCAAAACTACTTTCATGGAGTAGTATCAGGGACTGCCTATAAAAAAAATTTATGCTGCTGCTTACATATCCTAGACTATTACCATTTTCCAGATGCACAATTTGTTCCCATAAATGATCGAATTTTAATTCATTCCTGCCATAAAGGTAAAAGATGGAACATGTTTTCCTTCAAGCCCAATTGTAAACCATACTTAATGGAGGAAATAACAGATCAGATACAGAACCAGAATTAAAACAACTAATAAATTAAACAAAAAATTTAATTGTGCTCTCCTTGCACTTCCAACTTAAACATTAGTCATACATAATAAAAATAATACTCTCGCAGTAATAGTAGGTAACACTAAGTTATATTTCTTTAAGATCAACAACAATAATCTATATCAGAGATCATTACTAAGAGTTAATGAGATCATTTTAATTGAACTTCGCCATAATATTATAATTTAAATAGGTAGGTAGTTTTATCCATCTGCAGGTGCCGTTTCACCTTTCAGGAGTGCGTTTTCAGCTTCTAATTCTGCGATGCGAGCTCTCGCCATCTCAAGCTCGTCGTCACCCCCTTCAGTCCCGAGGTGCTTGCGAACATACTCCAGGGCATCTTCAGGTTTATCAGGCTCCTCATACAAACTAACAAGGACTTTCGTTAGGGCATCCATTACACCAGCTCGCTCTAAATAACGCCTGAACTCCTCTCTTTTCGAATCGATTGGCTGAAATTATATTCAGACAAGTATTGTGAATAAACAAACTAGATATCAGGTCAAAGTGAACCAAGGGGACACTATGAAAAAGACTAAGTTTATTTATCCATTATGTTCTACCGTAGAACTAACAGTACCTGTAACTAGTTGGACTAACCCGTAGGTAAAGTATGGCCCTAGACTCGCGTCCTGTTTCATAGTGTCCCCTATCCTGAACTCCAACCTGATCTCATGAGAATAATACAATAAAAACAATTCCAATGTTTGACGGATTGATCTACAAAAAAATATTTTGATTGATTAAAATCAGAAAATGTTCAAACTTCAACGTGAATCAGGGCGGGCGATTCAGAATCTGGATTTAAAAAAATTAAACATCTTTGTAGAATAGGGAATAGGTTTTACCTTGTACGACGACATGCTGTATTATTGATTCAAAAAGTAAACGCTAGAGTTGCAATACTAGTTATAATTTTACAATATTAAATTGCGAAAGTTCCAATTACAATTAAAAATTCGATCCGTCCGCTGATCACAGTTCACTTTTTATATCTTCTTTGGTTGATGGTTCACTTCAAAGTTCGCTGACGCTGAATGAATGAATGAAACTATCATCGAAAAGTATTTTATAGGTGACGTTGTGTAAAAAAAATGCAAAACAAAACCATAAAACCTTATAAAAATATAATAACCTAAGATAAAGTAAAATATTAATTAAATGACCTTACTTTTTATTATTATTTAAAATTGTATTTTTCTACCTATATTTTCTTGCTTCTAGAATCCTTAATTGAAGAATCTAAGAACATCAAAGAATTGCTGACTATAAAGTGTCTACAATAAATAAATGAACATCGCATCTCGCATCGCAAATTGCAACTGTAAGATGTTCGTTTTATCGATATTTCTTTCTTCCACTTCTTACATTACATCATTCATTTTTCATTATTGTTTGTTATATGTGAGCCCTACTCTGATGAGCTCCTACCGATGAAGTAACTGCATGGTTATTTTGAAGAATGAAGTCCAATAGTTGTATAGATTTATAATTCCTTCGATTTTCGTCTGAGCCGCATTGTAACACAAACTAAGTACTAAGTAGGTAGTGCATAGTTGTAAGCATCGATTGTAAGCGCAAGCAGATAATAAACTAGAGTGCGTAAGCTATTGAATGAATTTGAATCTTAGACAAATGAATTCATTTGTCTAAGATTTGAATGTAGCTGTTTTTTTAAGGAATAGCTAAAAAATAGGACACTATAGTGGCCAGTCCTACTATTAGGTACCTTTTTTTAAAGATTAGTAGCTATCCCCTGGTATTTAATTATTGTTCTGTGGTAGGTATAACCTGAGGGAAAGTACTATTTTTAAAACTTTATAAGCCTTTTTATTGTTCTTCCCATCCAATTTGCATCTATTTGACACATACAAATTACAATGCAGACATACGACACATACAAGGCAGGGGATTTCTGGACAAAAAGTCCAAAAATCCCCTTCACAACAGGTAACGACCTCTATGTCTATTTCGATGTTCGCAGGGGATTATATTGGAATAAGCCAGAATATTGATATACCTATATCATTTTACACTTTTCGACTTATCCCCAGTTCGGGTAAAGGCCTCCTACAGAAGTTGCCATGTCTCCCTATCTTGCGCTGAATCTAGCCGTGCCGACCATCGCTTGGCCGCGATGACAACCGACCAGCGAGGATTGAACAAAGTACATTACCTATCATTTATCAACTTTTTTACCCCTTGTATATAAAGGCACCAGAGCACTGTACACCTTAAAATTCGAAAAAGGATTGATATTTCGTACAAAGCGCCGATCAGTGCTCGACGTACCTCCATTTTGTATAGTAAACGCATCGATGAGTAGTAAACGGCTCGTATCGCCCATACAAATCAAAGATCAAGCTACGTGCAGCCAGCAAATTAAGATTTTTGTGAAATGTATTTCACAAGTTGTTTCCGATACAGACACCATCCCTCCTTGTTACTTAACTACTCATTACATGTGTTTTGTTAGCCTTGCAAAAAAAAATCTTATTTAGAAAAAATAAAGTCCTGTTAGTTTGTTGCACTATAAGTCTACTTTATTGGTAATGGGTAACTCGTCTGATTTAGAATAACAATAATAAAGAAAAAGTAAGTATATTAAATATTTTATTTGTGTATTAATTAGCCATAACAAAACTCTATGACAATGTATAAATCTAAGCTTTCATCAATGCAGACATGGACCAAGATCTCACGCAATACATCAGACAAGCTTCAAAAATAATTAGCTGTTCTTCAGTTTACAAATTAAATGTTAATTTTCTTAACTAAAGAAAATACTTTTGTTAAATTAAAACATGCTAGCATTAACTGAGTATAATTAAAAAGATAGTTGGTCTAAGACTCGTCATCGCTTCCAGCCGCTGCTTTAGGTTTAGGTCCGCCTGCTCTCTTCGCCATGATGATCTGGTCCACCTTGAGGATGGTCGTAGCGGCACCTACAGCGTATTTGAGGCCCCACTTCTTGAGGATAAACAGATCTAGTATGCCCTTCTCGCAGGCATCGCAGACACCATTATTTTCCGATTCAATATCGTAACCAATATTCTTCTTGTTTTCCTGGAAATAAAAAATATGAAAATGAATATTTTTGAATATTTTTGTTTGTGCCGGATGTCTGTCTGTCTGTACGGCGGATGACGCGAAAACTACTGGACTACCGGACACATTCCCTAATTTCTTTACTATAATTAGGAATCTAATAAATAAAATCGTAACTTCGCGTGTCTGTACATTGAAGATATTTGCAAAAAAAAATTGGGGGGGGGGGGGGTCGGGGGGGTCTAAGTTTATACTTAGACCCCCAAATTTTTTTTTGCTTATGCAACAGAACACATTTCGATCATTTTTGAAATTTTTGTCTGTTTATCTGTGAGTTTGTGCACGCATCACTTAAAAACTACTGATCGGACTTTGATGGATTTGTCACAAAAACATGGGGCTTAACTTAACATTTAGTCTTTATTTCATCGCAATCGGCTAACTCAATCAAAAGTTATAGACATTTTTAGTTTTCAAATACATTAGTAGGTAAGGTTAGTATGCAAGGTTATATTGCACATAATAGTATTTCCGTACTATTCAGATTGCGATGAGTGGATTACATTTGGAGCTGCGGGTAGGAGTTGGAATGGGAGTGGCGCGTGGGCGCGAGGGTGGGCGTGGGCGTGGGAAAAGGGGAGTGGGTGTGGGAGCGCGAGCGGAAGCGAAAGCGGAAAGGGAGCGGGAGTCGAAGCGAGAGCGGGAGCGGGAGAGGGCTCGGGAGCGGGATCGGGAGCGGAAGCGGGAGTGGGTGTGGGAGCGGAAGCGGGAGAGGGGGGCGGGAGCGATAGCAGGAGCGGGAGCGGAAACGGGAGCGGCAGCGGGAGCAGGAGCGGGTGAGGGCTCGGGAGCGGGAGCGGGGCCGGAGCGGAAGCGGGAGCGGGAGAGGGTTCGGGAGCGGGACCGGAGCAGGAGCGGGAGCGGAAGCGAAAGCGGGAATGGGAGCGGATTCTATAGTTCACGCGAGCGGAGCCGTGGGCACAGCTAGTTTGAAATAAGAATGAATTATATAAGAAAAAGAAGATATTTTCGGAGATATTTCAATAAGCCAAAAAGAAAAATTCATAAACAAGGTATCATCATAATTGAATACTTTATAAAATTATGAGGATGATAATGATGAAAGTTTGCATGTGGACCATTCTTACTAAGTACAGTCTAAGTACTTACAAGTTGGAAATGGCAACTGAACTATACCATAAAATAAGAAGTTTTGGCCAATGTGGACCAATTAAAGTTTTCCTTACCCTATGAGCTTTGTAGATGTTGTTCACAACCTCGGTAGCATTGGATCCCGAATTGTCAGCCAGAGCTCTAGGGATACTCTCCAGGGCGACGGCAAACTTTCTCACAGCATATTGCTCCAGGCCAGGCAGCGTGTCGGCGTACTGAAGGAGTCGTTGGGCCAACTCTATTTCCGTTGCTCCAGCACCCGGCACGAACCTTTAATAAAATACAACAATTTAAGAAAAACTATGCTATCTGTGCTCAGAATGGGCAATATTCGGCGGAATCGACTCTATCCTATATCTATCTATAATCGATAAAATCCAGCGGGCACGCCGCTCAACGATTCCTAAGATTACTACAGAAATCTCCATTGAATTAGCTTGCCTTGAGCAATGGAGAGTACGAGAAAAATAATACCAAAATTCCCATTTTAAAGATTCTGGTAATAATCCGATTCAAATAAAGAGCGGTGTATCCGCTCGCGGGAGCGCGCACTCAAAATAACAAAGGCTAGAATAGCTTGCCGCCACGGACAATCTGCCGATCGAAGTTTATAGCAACTGCTCCTCGCCCTTGTGTTAAAGCTCGTCAATTCAATAGCTAACTATATCATATCTATATATCTATGAAAACATTCCGTGAATACAGTAGCTGTTAATTGCAAGAGGACAGACAGTGCATTTATAAACATTCAGCAAAGATATTATAATGTATTAAAATAATTTTCAAGGGAACCAAATACAAAATAGGCACTGTTGCCCAAACAGGTATCTTGTAGCAGATATGCTTGTTCTGCCTTTATCACTGGTAGCTGGGTTTTTAATTTGGTTGCAGTTTTTACCGTCCATCCCTAGCAATACTTTTGAAGGTGTTGACACCATCATCAATTGCTCGTTCTACATCATCCATATAATTGTCCGTGGAGCCTCTGATCACCACAGTAGAGATGCGGGACTCAGTGCTATCCATTCGGAACACAACTACGCGTGTGCCGCCAACCTCGTCCACTTTCACCATGTCACAGTAACCCAGCTCCTCTGCAGTGGGAGTTGTCAGTCTTGGTAATACCTGAGAATACATTAAAATACCTTTTTAAACAACTGAAATCCACATTTGATCTACACACTTAAAGGGATCAGAATGAGAAGGGACCAATTACAGAACGTATCATATTAATTATAACATACAACAAACTGTTATAACAAACATATATCAGTTCTGTAATCAATTCCCTATCCAAATAATCATTTCCATTCTGACCTGTTCAATTGTTTTTGCGCACAATATATTATTGTAATTTTTATGAAACAATTCATCAAAACATAAAGCATTATAGCAAAGTTTTTTTGTAATCTGTCTGTATGCTAGGTAACTCAAAAACTACTCAACCAAACAATATAACATTTTGAAACATACACATGGATGTATACTACCTTTAAAACATTTTATACATGTATTACTGCAGATAAATATTTGATTTGAACTTTATATAAAATTTTCCAGCAATGATGAGAGAATTTGGTAATTTCAGGACATTTCGTTTCTAATATATACTTAAAACATTATTTGACAGAACCCACACTTTGTGTCAGGAAAATGTCAACATACACCATCTACATGGCTGACTTTTTCCTACTGTTAAGTCCTTGTGGACTGTAAATGTTTGTCTTATCAAAATTAATGAGAAGGGAATGACCACCTCCCACCTCCATCATTATACCAGCCATATTATTGTTTTGTCACCAGAATTGCATAGTTTAAGTGTGGTAAGTTTTATATCAATATGACAATCAGAAGTGGGAGAAAAGTGAGTAGTAAAATATACTCATGTCAGTAACTAATAGAAGTGTGTTAAAAACTTACAGTGGCATTGACTGTCCTGGCGAGACGACGGATATCAAACTTTGAGTTGAGACGTACAGCCATCAGACCATACTGGTTCAGGAAATGCAAAGCCATGTCACCAAACTTGGCTCCAGCGACAACAACTTTAACACCTGCATCAGCAATTTCTTTGATCTGCTTTTCCAAGAGAGATTCCTCTCCTCTACTGAAATTAAGCAGTTCATCAGCCGATTTAATCAGCACTGTGCCTTTGGTCTCTGTCTGTGTGATGTCCACAGGGCAAGAGTAAACTACAACTTTGGCATTAGCTGCAGATGTAACATCTCCCTCCACTTCCCTCTTGAACACCATCCCGGAAAATACTTCAGACTGCATGAGGCCTGCTCCAAGAATCTGTAAGTTTAGTATTTCTTATATTATAATTATAAGCTCATGAATACTTGAAATGACATATCATAGTTAAGATAAATTACCTTGCAAATTCTAACATTGTCAACATTGAATGTGTTTTTTTCTGGAAGAATGGCAATACAAGCCTTTGCTACAAGATCAGCAATAAACTTTTCATTGCCGTATTGCTTTGACATTATTGACGGTACAATGCCCTTAGTGATGGCTTCAATATTTTTGTAGTCTTTTATTTCATGGCATACAAGCTCAGGGAGGATTTCAAGGCATTTGTCAAGGGCTTGTTCGTATCCTTCAGCAATTTCACTGGTGGTCACGCCTAAGCGCAGCAGCTCATCTGCAGCTTCAAGGAGCGCACCTGACATAACGATTACAAAGTTGGTGCCGTCACCGACTTCAGCATCTTGCATTTGACTGGCCAGAACCATTAACTTGGCAGCGGGATGCTCCACATCCAGCTCCCTGATGATGGTCCCGGCGTCACTGGTTACAAATTGTTTGTCGATGTGGTTGATAATCATTTTGTTCATTCCGTTCGGGCCATAGGCCGACCGCACGCTTTGTGCGAATTGCTTACATGCGTTTATATTACGGTAGACCGCCTCTTCTAAACCAGAGAACATCTACAACACAATTACATACTGTTCATATTTCTTTAAAATATTCTCTACAACTTAGAGCAGGACAAAGAGAAAAAAATAACAGTAGAAATGCAATTTATTCTGATAAATAGTAAATATTTCCTATTATTTATATCTTAAATTAAACATTTTCGACATGGATTGGTAATTTAATTCATAATCAGTCTTGAATAATGAAATATATCAATAATTATTGCACAAATAAAAGCATACTGGCATGACGATTTAAGAGGTTTGGTTATGTTAACCAAAACTTACCCGTGCTCCTTCTTTCATCATTTGGGGTACACCCGGAGCTTTCGGTACGTGTAAAGCCATTTTTGGTAACAAAATTTACTTTCGACGCGAAATATTAATGAAAATTAATATATAAATCCCTCGTGACTAATGTTGCGGTATGATAGAATGAAATGAATGAAATTGAATGAATAATTCCTTGTTTAAAACATGAATCATGGAATGAATGGAAAAAAATATTATGTTCGTTTCATCAACAAAATTACACTTACGCAATTCACATCCAGAGGGCACACCAAAGAGGATGTATGGGGCCTACTATGAGCTCACTCATTCAGTCGCTTTGGTCCAGTTCACCCACCTTCTTTTGTTTCGGTTTATGGCCAAACTACGCATCACAGTCACAGACACAAATTAGATAGAGTATGTCCAAGGAGTCACAGATTAGTTAGTCCTTGGACCTTAGATTATTAATCTAAGCCTTGGACATACTCTGTTTAATTTGTGTTAGTTAGTATACTTCTGCGCATGCCGATCAGCAATCGCTTCTCGAGAATTTGCATATTTTAAAATCATTTAGCGTAGGTACCTATTTTCTTACGGCAGTATCCGTTGGTCTGAAAAAGTTCATATAAAGAATATTACAGTATAATTAAATTACCTACTACCAAAATATAAACATCGATTTTTTCGAAACCGGTTGAAGTGAATTAAGGCAGAAACACATTTATCACATGCGACGCGATGCGATTACCTACATATTGATTTGTAAAGCATAGCATCAAATTAATTTAAAAATATATATAATTGTACAATTAAATTAATGAAAAATATCAGTTAAAATGCATAAAACTGAATAAATTATGTCAATGAGCATAGCAACTGTTATCTAATCTGTCAGCATAGTATAATAACTTAATAACACGAGCGTAGTAAGATGGAAGTTAGATGTCCATTGGGTAGGGTTGCCAGGTCTTAATACGGCGAAGCCGGACTGGGCAGGCAGTTTACCCGGACTTTTCGATATCAAGGCCGGACACTCTAAAAGCCAACGATTTTATCCCTTAATTCTAAAATAAAAAACATTTATTTAAAATTTTTTGTAATCAGTCTTCTTTAATCGACATTAACACATTAAACTTTTAATTCTTATACATTTGTTTCAACTTCTTATACATTTGTATTATTTCAAAAACAAAAACAATCAGTACGAATTTTATAAGTAATAATAAAAATAATCAACCTTTTTTTCTGAATGTGAAACGAATAACATCAACTAAAAAAATTATCTCAGAACCAAAGAATAAGTTAAGTTGATAAAAACAAAAGTAATATTTAAAAAATATATATATTTTTCTTTCGAGGAAACCCCCTTTAAGAGCTCCGTTTCTCTCAGAATCATCTCGTGGAAATCTTTGCACGTCAAATGTCTTAGATTAAACTCTACGACTAGCATTTTTGCAATCTACATTCACGTAAGCTACAATTCTGTAAGGCCTCACGGAGTCACGCGGAGTGGGAACTCCATCCGACTCGATTGACTCGTGCATGAGCCGTGAGATGGCTCAAGATGTAAAAACCTAACAAAAACCGGACGGACCGGACACTGGCGAATTTGGCCGGACAAACATGCAAAAAGCCTGACCCTGTCCGGCTTTATCCGGACGTCTGGCGACCCTACCATTGGGGGATTTGCCATAATCACCAAGCTTGGCAGGCGGATTGGTGATCTTAACATACACGCACAGGAGAACGCTGCTGCCTGTCCCTGGTAACGATTATTTCTAGTTACATGCTGTTTATCATTAGGCCACCAAGTACCTATATCAGTTTGAATTTTTAGGATATCTTTATTAGTTACGAAATAATCGGCTGGTGACACTTTTCTATTTCACCTGTATACAATATTTCAACTTATATAAATTTACATTTTGAATGTAAATATACTCGTGCAAAACCGGGACGATTCGCTAGTTACATACCTACAATTCCATAAACCCGTGTCAACTTGGTTTTTTCTCATAACCTAATTTTTTATCCACATATTTGACAACAATAAATCACAGCAATAATCAGTTGTCTATAGTAATTATTAAATTGATTTCATCAACTCGATCACAGTAATAAAAAATATTAATTGTAATTCAGTCCTGTCCCTTTTTGTCAACTGTACCTTTAGTATGAAATAAAAACAATCATCTATATCTTTTAAACGGTAGAAGTACATATTCTGTTTTTTGATATGTGGAGCACAAATTCAGGTATACATTTTGTACGTTTACAGAATTCTGATATCTTTTGTAGTTATCGAGATATAGCCGTGGCTCTGCTGTAGTGACGTCATTTTGGCAGAGCCACAAACAAATCCGAATATCTCGGAAACGGTAAGGGTTAGATATCTGAATTTTGGATATGTGGAGCACAAATTCGAGTACAAATTTTGTACTATTACATAATTTTGATATATTTTGTAGTTTCCGAGATATAGCGAGGCCTGCTGTAGTGACGTCATTTTGGCAGAGCCACCAATATACCCCTAAAACTTTTAAACGGCTGAAGTACAAATTCTAGTTTTCGAGTACAAAATAGTACATTTCCAGGACAAATTTTCTGCATAGTCAGATTTCAAATCAGAGGGTGTGGCTCTGCCAAAATGACGCAAGCGCATTTGCATTGAATTGCTTATTCGATTCCTGCCATATTTCAACATTTTGCATTTCTATCAATTACTTTTTGATATCAATGCATACTTTTATTTTTCATTGTATAATTAAATGCTGTCCAACTGAATTCTGTCAGATTCCATATCAGTTTTTCCTATCAAATTGTGCTAATTGCAATGTTAAAAATGAAACTCTAAAAAATAATATAGTTGTTTATTCAGGTATTTAAAATATAATTTAGCAGCTTCTGATATTACATAGCACATACTTACAATACGGTTATTTTCGCCTTTTGCAGTCACCTACCTACTATTTTAAGTTACCAGTCTCTTTTACATATAAGAATATAAACAATATAAATGATTGCAGAAAATTCGCATTCATGAATAAATTCTAAATATTTTGGATATGGAATTTAAAAAAAACACCCAGAGCTTTTTTATGTATCCTGTACGACTAACGGTAAACACAGCAAAACATTTCAAGTACTAATTTTGTCGGTCGTAAACAATCGACTATTTTTTGGGTCTAATCACTTCTTCCGGACCCTTATTTGAGTGGTGTGTATTTAATTAAATTTGTTCTTAAAATGTTATACGGCTTACATAAAGTTTTTCGTATTCAGTATTTCCCACAGAGAATTATGTTTTACTAAATAGAGGTTTTAAGACACTGGGTATACTGACAAACAAAATCTACCTTAAAATGTACAGTCCATAGTAATTTATCTAGCCATTTCCTACCACTAACATCACAGGATAGTGTCCTACCAAAACGTTTGCATTTCTAACTATAAAATGATTATAAGTACAAATTGATATAAAAATAAAGTCCACACAAAAATAATACTGATTGTGAGCGGATAAGGGTTGAGCTACATACACAAGCTCCCAATTGCAATATGGCGATTGACTGACCGTGCGCTCCCCTCCACGCGACGTCACGAACAAACCGATACGAAAGGTTGATGCGATCGCGCGCGGCATCCTGTGCACTATATGAAAGGGCCCTATCGCAAGGACGCGCGGCCGGCAGCTGTGCCAATGCTAATGCGGCTCGATGCGAGCGAGCGCTATCTCGTACAAAACACGCGATTTGTAAGGGCAAAGCACGGCGCGGCTATAATGAAGTTCAACCCTAAATGATTGCTAAACTAAATAAATTTAGACTAAATTTCCCTGACATAAAATATAGGATTTTATCAGTTTTTCATAGTTCATATTATTAATAATTGACGGAAAATAAATCACATTTTTTAATTTCTTACTGGTTTTTATAAAGAGCGTATGTGCACTTTACAGAAATTAAATGGCCCGAAATAGGATTTTTTCACCTAATAATAGTTTTTTTACGAAGAAAACAATTTCGCGCCTATTTCAGCGACTATGCAATAACGATCCTAAAATTATGTTTAGTACCCCACGCCTTATAGTTCCAACTAGCTTTCTAATATTATCAACGATCTTATAAAAATATTTCATTATTTTATATACTGTTATTTAAACGTCAGTAGTTTGGTTACAAAGAACATCTCTATAGAATGTCTGCTGTTTTTCATGAAGCCACAATTCCAGATATACCTATGTTCATGTCATTCAATTAATACAAAATAGGTTACAAAACACTCTTGTGGGTTTATAGTCCCCTCCTTGTTTCAGCTTAACAGTAAATATTTAAGGCGGCTTTCAAAATTGACATTTATTTGACCACTTGGGTCAGCGGAACCTTTGCTACTGGGAAAGCGATCCGGCGACGATACAACCTGAGCCAATTAAAGGATGGATTTGAAAGAAGGCAATATTAATGGTATAATATATCGTACAGTTCACGCAGTGAGCGCCGGACGCAGGAAGTTAATAGGAACCTATCCGAACGTCAGTATCTTAGTGTATATATGCATGCACATATTGATTAGTGCGTAACGATAGAACGATTGTATAGGGGAATAACGAGTAAATTCCTAAAACAGTAAGGTCCATATTAAAATTATGGAGATCTTGTAACAGTATTTAAATGCCTTGGAATTTCGATGTTGTGACTATATAAATTAAACTCTGGATTTGTACGAGTAACATTCCTCATTATTCCTCTGTTATCACTTATCACTCGTTCTAAATAAGAAAGGACATGAAGCAAGTTACAAAGTTGTTATTATTTACTCGCCTCGTTGGCTTACTGGCTTGGTCGCAACAAAATGAGGGCTAGAGACTGGGAAATGTCAATTTTGTAGTTTTTGGTCCCAGTCTGGATGTTATATTTGTATATTGTCCTATCCTTGTTTATTTCAAGAAAAAACCCTTGTTTGTGATTAGAAAAGTGTATGTATATGTATGAAAAATATTTATTAAGTAAAACGTTAGGCCGAAACAAGTTATATTAACTATAATAGACAAAACTACACTAATTAGTAGCAGTTTCTCCTAAATTAATATTAAACTAGACTAACAAGTGTTGCGTTACTTTGAAAATCCAAATGAGATCAATTCCATTATTTTTTGTTAACGAATACCTACGAGTCTACTACGGCATCTTTAAAAGATACAATGAAATCGCAGCGTTATTATAAAATTACCTCCACAGGGCCCCGAGAAGAAGCCCTTGGCAGATATACGCGCATCAGGCTTGGAGACGCGTATAGTTTCATCTAAATGCACACGAGCGAACTTAGGTCGGGAGATGTTGGCTCATGTATTAAATTTCGCATTCCTCGCTGCCCATGAAGCCTGGGCTAAGTGGCGTCAGTTTCACCAATAAATAGCTCCAGAAAGGCTGATAGTGTAGGCAACAGAAGAGATTCCTCGGTGCACGATTATCCTTGGCTCCATGGCGACAGATTACGCCAACAAATAGTTCAAGCGAGGACGTAGGTCGGGAGCTGATGACCCGGGCATCAGAAGAGGTTCCTCGGCGGCGGAACTGATACAACGGCGGCGCCGGCGCGACCGGTGCTCAGCGGCGCTAGCTTGCGCCAACAATTAGATTCCGAGTCGTATACTTCAACGACGCACAGATATTGCACTCCATCGTAACCACCTGAAATAAGTGAATAGTAGCATTACACAATAATCAGTACGTTAGCGGTAAACTTAACAACACGTCCAGCCCATCAGTAGAACGTGTCATTTATGTGAATAGTTCCGGGTTCAATTCCCGGCATGAAATACCGAAGTTACAACCTCCTAAAGTCATCATCATCAGCCGAAATACGTCCACTGCTAAATACAAACCTCACCAACAGAATGTCACTTTTAGTGAGCTGTCCACTGGGGTATTTGCCATAATCTCCACGATTGGCGGTCGGATTGGTAATTACAGCAATGATCTTAATGTACACAGGTGAACGATGCTGCCCGTCCCTGGTGTCTTCTCCTAATGTAACCTTAATAAAAAGCTCATTTCCTAAAAGTAAAATTTTTCTTAATGACCTCTTCTATTCTACCGACAAATGTAACTATACTTCAATAAAAACAGCAAGAATTGGTTTCCGATGGCGTCAGCAACTAAAACTAGTTAAAAGACCACAGACGCCACGTACCGACACCGCATTAAGATTTACGTGTCTGCAACCGAGCCATATAGCTCCATGCATACGTAGGTCTCTATCATCTTAACTGGCCCCTACGAGGAGTGACCATTATGCTGTATTGCTATGTAAGACGGCCGCTAAGAGTTTTGAAAATGGTTAAAAAAGGGATCAAACTGATTTCTTTTTAGAATTCTATAGTTGATGAATTGTAATTCTTCAACTGGCGAAGAAACTCTATTTCAAAAGGTTGGCAAAACTCTTAGCGGCCTGGACAGTATGTTTGCATAACGCACGATACGTACCGACAGCGACGATCCGGTCGCCCAGCAGACAGGAGCCGATGGCGTCCCGGCCGTAGGACAGGCGCGCCAGCAGCACCCACGTGTCTGCGACCGGGTCGTATCGCTCCACGCACGCCAGCCGACCGCCCACCGTGTTCGCGGGCGCCTCGTGACCGCCCAGAGCGTAAAGGAAACCGCCCGCCGCGCACACCTGCACAGTTATTTCGTTCTTGGTAGAAGACCGTCGTTTCTTTCATATATTTAGTACTAGCTTTTGCCCGCGACTTCGTCCGCGTAGGTTTCGATAGTTACACATCTTCACTGCTTTTAACGATTAATTTGGTTTCCGTAGGAATGAGATGTTTCTTCGGGATTAAAACTATCCTATATCCTATTCTAGGACCTGACCTATGTGTGTGCCAAGTTTCATACCAATCCGTCCAGTGGTTGAAGCGTGATTAACAAACATCCAAAAATCCAAACTTTCGCATTTATAATATTAGTAGGAAGTAGGATGAACGATACGACTGTCTTCTTCCAAGGGTAAGATCTTAATTACGTCACTGAGAGATTAAGAAATACGACGCGGATGAGAATGATACCATTCTCGGGTTACACAACGAGAGTTGAGTAATCTATTACGACAGAAAGAAATGATGACGACGAACAAGTTACTAGGTACATAAATGACACATTTAATACAAGCCAATAAAAGTCAAGATTTAAATACAGTGTGACAAAATCCCGTAGCGACCCATAGGTATTGAGTATCAGAAACTGAACAACACATTTGAAATGGTTTTTTTTTGGAAATACGAAAAAAAACCGAATGAGAAGATGAGTTGCCGACCGGTTCAATTTGTATGAAAAGTAAAAAAAACTGCGAATTTCCAAAAGTCGCTGGATGTCGAGCCATATCGATAATAAAAGAACCTTCACTGCAAATTCTATTAATGCGATAGCTGTAGACCGTCCCGGGTCCGTCGCAGATTGAACTCCTGCACGCATATAAATTTATCATCTTTATTGGAGGTTAAGAACGGCAAATGTTTAGCCATTTGTAAGCTGTTGGTTTTCCAAATAAAAAAAAAAAAAAGTTTAGCACAACTACATACAATCGGTATTTCAGTGACTAATCCAGAGGTCGGTGGCGGTAAGCGCGGGGGGGGGGGGGCTCTATGCGTAAGCAGTACGTACGCTGACGCCCCCGCGGCGGCGCGTCATGGGCGCGCAGCTGGTCCAGTGGTTGGTGGCGGGGTCGTAGCACTCCACTGAGCGCAGGCAGGCGCCGCCGTCGCGCCCGCCCACCGCGTACAGCCGCCGGCGCAGCGCCGCCACGCCGCACGTGCTGCGCGCGCCCGCCATCGGGCACACGATCGTCCACGACCGCGAGCACGCGTCCCACCTGTGCACCGACAACATTACCGATTTAATAAAAAGAAGACTTTAAAAATATATAATAATAATAATCTAATAAATATAGACGTAAACTTCAACAACTTTGAAGATATTAGCAAAACAAAAATTGCGGGGTTGGACCGTATAAGTAATAGAACACATTTCGATCATATTTGAAATTTTTCATCACTAAAAAACTACTGAACTGATGTTGATGGACTTTTCACAGAAATATAGTGCTTCATTCTGTGTAACATGTAGGCTTTATTTCATTGCAATCGGTGCAGTCTATCAAAAATTATGCGAAATTATAGTTTTCGATAACTTGCATACACTGCATTCGTATACGAAAAAAGAAGTGTAGGGTGTAAATACTCGACTGAAATCGCGAGCGGTAGCGGGAGCGGGTATTTCATCGTAATCGGCTAACTCTAGTTTTCTAAAACTCACATATGTACATTAATTACATTGGTACCAAGCCGACTACGATCAATTTGTTGCATACGTATGCAACAAATTAATACTCAGCGGAATTTGGATTACGATGGATTAGTTAGGACGACTACATTTGGAGCGACGAGGGTAAGAGAGAAAGAGGTTTGAGGGGAGGGTTGAGGGGAGGGTTAAGGATAGGGTTGATGGAGAGTTGAGGGAAGGGTTGACAGCAGAGTTAAGGGAAGTAGGAGCGGGACCTGGATCTGAACCTGGACCTGGGGTGGGGGTGGAAATGGGAGCAGGAGTGAGAGCGGATTCTATAGTCCACGCGAGCGGAGCCTCGGGCACAGCTAGTAATAATAATAAAATCATTTATTCATCTCTCCAGAAAAGATACATAAAATAACTTCGCCAAACTGTATAATACAGTTTGTTGGCAGATATTGCTCTCTTATTTTATACATATTTATAGCAGAGAATACTAAATATCACTACGTAATGGTGAATAGCAAAGCAAATTACAAAGTTTATAATTTTGATATTAGCAAAAAAAGATTATAGTTACAGTATATATAGTTGCCATATTTATTAAACTAAGTACGCACGCGCAGTTATTTATATGCCTTTCGATCTACGCATGTAAAAAAAATCTCATAAGTAGTGCAGTGCGCATGAGATCAATCTATCGTAGCGAATCTGTCAATTTTTATGTGTTCGGGACAAATTCGAGGACATTTATTTTATTTAACTCTTTATTGCACACACACAGATAAAATAAAAAATAATACATTAAAAGAAACACAAGTACAAAGGGCGAACTTATCTCTGAGAGAGATTTCTTCCAGCAGACCCGCGAGAGAGATATTTGAAATAATAAAGGCAGACATAGTGTGTACGTAAATAAAAAAAAAACATATACATACATACACTAATATAAACTATATACCCACTTAAATAGATTATAAACTACACGGTAAATATATATAAATATAATATATATTATTAAATAATAATAATTATAATACTATACAAATATTCATAAAATACATATAAGATATGGATTCCAATCCTAACTTAGTGATAGATAGTGTTCTTTAACACGGTTTTTGAAAATAAAAAAGGATTTACTATTACGGATGTCTGGTGGTAGCGAGTTCCACAATCGAGCCGCTTGCACAGAAAATGAAAAACTGTAAAAATCGGTGGTATGGGAAGGGAGTTTCAAAAGTGAGCTAATGTGGGATCGAGATAGTTGAGCAGGAGACCGCAAGAAGCTGAAACGCTCACGAAGGTAGGAAGGAGAAGATGGATTTCTGAGTAATTTGAATAAAAGAAAAAGGATATGAGTATCCCTGCGATAACGGATAGGGAGCCACTTGAGTTTAGACCTGAATTGTGATATGTGATCATACTTACGAAGTCCGAAAATAAAACGAATGCAAATGTTTTGTAGTCTCTCAAGTTTATTCATGAGCTCCTCGGTGGCATCCAACAAGCAGACATCAGCATAATCAATTATGGGAAGAAGTAATGACTGGGCAAGGGTAATCTTAGTTTTCAAGGGGAGAAAGTTTTGGAGACGCTTGAGAGAGTGAAAAGAGAAATGAACCTTCTTACTAATTTCGTTCACATGGGCGCTCCATGACAGGTTCTTGTCAAAGATAACCCCCAGGTTTTTAGCCGTGTTCGCTCTGGCAATAGGCACACCATTGTAAATAATAGGAGGAGTAAATGTGTTATCTAGTAAATTACACATGTACCTACTACCAACGAACAAGGCTTGAGATTTAGTAGGATTAACCAACAGACCATACGATCTGGCCCACGCACTAATCCGTTCCAGATCATCATTCATGGCAGCAATAGCATTAGTGGTATCACTGACATGAAAATGACGGTAAAGCTGTAAATCGTCTGCATAGAGATGAAAGTTAGAAGAAATAACATTGGTGATTGTGTTGATGAAGACTGAGAAGAGTAAAGGAGAAAGAACGCCACCCTGAGGTACACCCGCAGTTAAATCACACCAGTCAGAGAGAACCTCTTCATGGCGGACACACTGCGAACGGCCCCGAAGATAGGAATCGAACCAAGCAGTCACCGAATGAGACACATTAAGAGAGCGGAGGATATAGAGAAGGACATCAAAATCGACAGAATTAAAGGCATTGCTGAAATCGAGAAGAGTGAGGATGGTAATGGATTTATTCTCCATAGCAAAGCGAATGTCATCAGTGACCTTAAGGAGAGAAGTCACTGTGCTATGGCCAGAACGGAAGCCAGATTGAAAAGGGTTGAGAAGGTTATTGTTGGTGAGGAAAGTGATTAGCTGATTGTGGACAATGTGCTCAAGGACTTTGGAGAGAAATGGTAAGATGGAGATAGGACGAAAGTGCGAGAAAGTGGTAGGATTCGAATTTTTAGGGAGGGGTATGACATGAGCTTTTTTCCAGGCTGAGGGAAAGCTGCTAACACTCAGTGAGAAGTTGAAAATATGAGTAAGGATTGACAGAAGTTCGGAAAGGATTAAGGATATCATGCGTGAGCTAAGTTTATCATAGCCCACTGCAGTGGAGGAAATGGAGAGGACGTGTTTCTTAACATCCTCCTCGGTAACTGCTTTAAATGAAAAAGGAGTGCATTGAGGCAATGTTAAACTAGATAGTTCACGAAGAGTATTCGCTTTAATAGGGTCTATTAAAGAGACAGGAGGAAGAGAGAAGTGCTTATTGAGAGCATTTATGTCAACCATAGTAACATCTGAATTTGAAGATTTGCCAATGCCGCAAGATTTGAGAAATTTCCAGACCTGCGTCGGACTACAATTATTGATGGATTCATGAATATGGCGCCTTCTTGCATCCCTACACATACGATTACAGCGATTACGAAGAAGTTTGTATTGGCCAAAGTTATGGTCCGTTGGGAATCGTTTATGTTTTCTTTTGGCCCTGTCACGTTTTCCCATGAGATCCTTGATACCTTGGTCGAGCCAAGGAGCTGGAGTATGTTTTACTTTGACAATTTTGAATGGGGCGTGACTGTCAAATAATTTGACAACTTCTTTGCTGAAGAGTTCCACCTTATCATCAATCTTTTCCGCAGTGAGAACAGGCGTCCAGTTTAAGCCGGCTGCCTCACCTCTCAATGTCTCCAAATCCATTCCCTTGAAACTGCGCACTCGGACAGATTTTGCTCTACGTTTTGGAGGTCGGAGTTTATAAGAGAGAAAAATAAGGTCGTGATAGGAGAAACAAGAAGTGAGCTGACCATGAGTAGATACATTATTAGGTAAAGATACAATCATAAGATCCAGAAGAGAAGGTTTACAGTTGGGAGCGTGATGCGTCGCGGAGAGAGGGAGAATGTGCAAATTTACAGCAGAGGTCAGCGCCTTAAGTTTATGTGTCCGGTGGTCTTCCTTTAATAGACAGGTATTGAAATCACCCATAATGAGGATATGGTCATAGAGAGGGCAATAGTCATTGAGGAGAGTCTCAAATGAGGAAAAGTAATTAATATGAAGAGAGGGACTGTAATAGACTGCTAATAAGAGCTTCGTGTGATGTAGAGTGAGTTCAATAAACATATGTTCAGCAGATTCGGTGTACACACCGGGAGAAATACTGATAAAGTTATAGGGTATGTCCGCACGTAGATAAATGGCGACACCGCCACAACTAGCTCCAATGCGATCATTACGTAGCAGTATATAACCGGGGAGAGAATATTGAGTAGACAGGAGAGACGGCTTGAGGAAGGTCTCGGACACGAGTATAGCATCTATAGAAGTGTTGCTGAAGGATGCCAGAAAGTCGGGATAATGTGCAGAGATACTCTGTGCGTTAATGTGTACGATGTTAAAATTATGTGGGAACTTGGAGAAGACCAAAGAGACTTGGTCATGCAGCGTCGAAGTGGAATCATCACTATCAGCACTATAATAGCCATCTAACGAAGAATCGCACGAAAAAAAGCTGTCATCCAAGTCGATAAAATCATCCATATGGCAATAAAATATACTACTTAATACAATATACTAAATATGAATAAAATAATAAATGTAATACAGTTATAAAAACAGCAATAGATATATCTATTTATACAATAAATTTTAGAGCAGCACTGCTCAATCAACACTCGCCGGAATGCTAAAAGAATTACAAGTGAAAGAAATGTGGACAACTTTAGAAGGGGAAATAGAGTGAGGACTGAACGTTTACATCGAAAATTAATTAAAGAAATAACACTAAACATTCATTTGTAAAAGAATTTGCCCCTTACAGAACACGTTTACTTTGCAAAAGCAATACAAAATAAAGGAAACCGTTAAAATTACAATTTCTTTTACTATGTGACACACACTAGGCTGAATAACATTCAGTGCCTTAGTCAATAGTCACAGAGAAAAGTAAAAATGTCATGTTCGTCATCTTAAACGTCACTCACACACAGCACAACAGATTAAACATAAAATAATATAAATATGTGGGTGAATAAGAAAATCGCCTCACAAAAGTACCTTAAACATTATTTACCGAGTTATAATTACAATAAACGAATATGTATTACACGGCCGAGTAAGGGAGGCGAAAACGGCTGACACCAAAAAGTAAACACTGGATGGATCATCACTTGGCACGCCTACTTCTCCCCTTTTTTGGAGTTTTTGAAGTTGGTGATGATGGATTAGGCTGGGAAGTGCTCCCCGGGTTCACCGCCTGTGCCGATATTGAGGCCTCCTTGCGAGCAAACTCCCCAGTACTATGTGCCGGGTATCTGGACAGAAGTGGCCGAAGATCGGACATAGCCTCAACTCTGTAACGGCTTTTATCAGGCAGCAATATGTGGATCCTACCATCTGAAGACCAGCATTGGTTAACCCCAAAATGCTTTCGAGCTGCAAGGAAAACCTGGTGTCGGGCTTTAGTTAAAAATTCCGAGATGGTTATTCCAGAGTTTTTCAATAGCGATTTGTTGGCCCAGACGAGGTGTCGCTGCTGTACATCAAGGAAACGAACGAGAACAGGCCTTGGCTTGCCCTGATCTGCCCCAAGACGGTGGCACACCTGCAAAGCGTTTGTGCCAACCTCGGTCAACTCCATTTTGTCGGCTAATACCTTCACTATCACATCGTGTAACTTTTCGTCTTTCATTTCAGGGAGCCCATGGAATAGCAATACTTTTCTTCGCAGGAAAGTCTCATGGCGATCATGCCCAATTGCAAGGAATTCAACTTGAGATTTCACCATTGACAATGCTTTCCAGACAAAAGTTTTGAAATCATGAAACTCACGTGTTAGCCGAGCAATGTCAGGAGCAGGTGTAGAACCAGTGTTGGCTTGCTGCAGCCTCTCATCATGTTGAGCCAGGCCAGATCTAAAGAGCTCTTCCAAATCTTCGACTTTAGACACAAGTTTGGCTGATAAATCCATGGATGGTGGAATAATGTGATATGTGGTGAAGTGATGGTACAATAGCTAGGATAAGTTAATAAACGGCGAGTGCGGAAGATCAGTGCTTCGTAAAACTAATACATTATAGTCTAAACTTGATGTAAGTAATTTAAATTAATTAAATACTGGAGCACTAAAAATTTGCGTCACACTTGTATGCCTACCCACAACGAAAAAAAAAAAAAAGGACATTGTTATTTTTGTATTTTATTAGACATTTAAATCTTTCAGTTTTAACATGTTAAAATTGTCTCACGTTACTTCGAGTCCCTTAGGTTCAATACGTCGGTCGTTAAGTGTCTTTCGTGAAATATGTGATGTCATATGATATCTCACCGTTCCACGGAGTTCAAATAGATCCATCCGTCGTGTCCGCCCACCGCGTAGACGGGCGCATTAGGCCCGTCGCCTAACACAGCCACGCCCAGCCCATGTCGGTGAGTGTTCATTGGAGCAAGGGTGGTCCAGCTCAGCGAAGTTAAATCGAAACATTCCACCTAGATAAAAAAACGAAATTTTACTTCGGACACCTATCAAAGCTCTGGGAATTTGTCATGTGTAAAATAACAAGTAAACAATACATTTTATTTCCGTGTAGTTTTTGAAGGTTAACATTTTAGATTTTTCAATGCTTAATTGCATGGTAATGAAGAAAGAATGGCTTAAGGGGAAATGGTAATAAAGGCTGCCTTAGAGTTCTGCAGTTGGCCTAATCTCATAATTCTTTTAAACTACTGACTCAAAAATATCACTAGATATTGATTGAACATTATAAATGTGAGTGTTTGGTTTTCATTTGTATTGTATTTATTTACGAATTTTAATGACCCATTATTAGACCGCTTGTTCGGTGTAGGACAGATTCTGTATTGGACAGAACGATGCAAACGCTGCCGGATCTCCAAGAAATGCCGGACCGCCTCAACGCCGCATCTCGACGTGTCGGTCTCGGAATGAACTTGGACAAGACTAAGGTCATGTTCAATGATCCCGCTACTCCGGGACTGACTATAGTCTATGGCAAGGCACTCGAAATTGTTCAAGAGTATGTATACCTCGGGCAAACTCTGCAACTGGGCAAAAACAACTTCGAGAAGGAAGCCGACAGGAGGATTAGGCTAGGCTGGGCAGCATTTGGAAAGTTACATCATGACTTCTCGTCGCGTATACCACAGTGCCTGAAGACAAAAGTCTTCAACCAGTGCGTCCTACCCGTAATTACCTACGGCGCCGAAACGTGGACACTGACAGTAGGACTAGTCCGAAAACTCAAAGTCGCTCAGCGAGCTATGGAGAGAGCTATGCTCGGAGTTTCTCTAAGGGACAGGATCCGAAATTAGGTGATCCACCAGATAACATCATAGGTCAAAAAGTTAGTACGTTGAAGTGGCAGTGGGCTGGTCACATCTGTCGGAGAACCGATAACCTTTAGGGTAGACGAGTTCTCGAGTGGAGACCGCGACTAGGCAAGCGTATTGTGGGACGCCCCCTGGCCAGATGGAGCGACGATCTGCGTAAGGCTGGCAGAGACTGGATGAGAAGAACCGAAGATCGGGTTCAGTGCGCCTTGGGAGAGGCCTATGTTCAGCAATGGGCTCTTACAGGCTAATGATGATGATGATGCTTATTAACAATAGAGCATTAAATATTTTTGTGAATTTCAATTGCTTATATTAAATACTTACCGAGTTATTACCATGTAATCGCTGTTAATTTGGGTGGAGGATCCTTGTGAGGCATCGTGTATGCGTTTAGAATTTATAAGTTTATAAATGTATATACATATACATACACGTCTAACTAATCATAAACTAGGATTTTATCCTGTACTATAGGAATTAAACAAGAATAGGATAACTAACAGTCTCTCAAATATACATCCAGACCCTGGACTAACATGTACAATCTATGTATGTCCCAGTGGGAATCGAACGCACAACCTCTGGCGCTCTAGTTCAATGACTAACCCACAAAACCAATGAGCGGTATTTATTTAATTTCTTTAGTGCTGCCAACAGGATATCATTCTGTTAACAGATTTATCGTGCTGCATTCCCCGTTGACGCCATGTTCCATTGTCATGAACGTTGTGTTTGAATTCCTAAGAGAATTCAAGGTGCGAATGCTCACCGTATTCAAAGTTTTGAGTCCATCCCTGCCGCCGACGACAACCAGCTTGTTCTGCATCACCGCCACGCCGAACTGCAGCCGCCGGGCCCCCATCCTCATGAAGGGCGTCCACATGTTGGTGCGCGGGTCATACATCTCCATGTTGCTGGCACCCTGGCCGCATTAATGTTAAAATTATAAAGATGGAGCCAATAACTTCCGTTTTAGAAATGAACTGAATCACATCACTCGCTAAAAGACTAGCACCTTTAAGATAATGTTTTGAGGGAGGGCCATTTAACGGGCTAACTAACGGGTTCATTTCTGATCACTGTAGCGATAAGTTGAAGACTCCGAAGTGTTTAAATAAAGTAGTGTTGTTAATGTGGTTATGGACTGCCAATATAATTCAAGTGAGTACTACTAGTATTTTATTTTATGACAAGAATGTTGTCTTAAAATAAAATACTAGTTACTAATTTTAAGTCGCCCTGGTTGGTTTTTTCCGAATATATTCAATATACAGACTTTTTGCCTTTACGATTTTTATTATATGTATAGATGACACTGTATGACATTAGTTATTAGTTGTGCAGACATTATGCTGCTCGCCCACACACTATTAGAAATCTATTAGAACATAGAACACTATTAGAAACCTATTAAATGAATGCCTGAACATGATTTAACGAACCTTGTATCCATCCATGCCGCCAATAGCCAGGAGCCGTCCGATGGTTGAAGTCCGCGGCCGTGTTCTGTGTGAGAACAAAAGCGACCGCCGCTCGGGCAGCAGGTGCCATTTAACAGCCTCCATGATCAGCGGCTGGCACTCCGCCACATTGCCGCAAGCCAGCTCGACTTTGTCGATAAGGTACTGCAAAGAGGTATACATATAATATAAGGTATTGTATTATGAAGGAAGGTCCACACCTACAAGGGGCCCTGTTTGATGGTGCGCTTTCTTTTATCATAAGCCTTTATTTTTACTTCAACATTTACCTAACAGTGTTATTATATTCTAGATTCTTTCTTATACTACTGAATCTTCTTTTCCTTTTCTATGATAAAAGAAATGCTTCATGTCGTGAACTTTTGTCTATGCATAATTGAGTTTTTCTCTTTCGTTATATGCTTATATATTTATTATTCTGCCTCATTTTTACATACACATTACTATAGGTATGTAATAAACGGACGAAACAGAATGCAAAATTGTGGTAGGTGGTGGTGGTCGTTCTGTCATGGCAGATCTTTTAACATACTGCAGTTTTTTTATGTGTTTATTATATGAAAACTGTACAACATAAATGGGTGGCTTACTGGCAAAAAATTTGGCAAGTCTTGACTCTGGAAGGAAGCTTCACTTAGGAGATCAAGTTTAATCACTCAGTTGATGAGCATTCATTATTCAACCAAAGAGTAAAGCAGACATCAAGACTAAACTTCATATTGATATGCAATGGGTATTTAGAATAAGAACCAATAATTTTTTAGTTTGTTTTAAAAGTAAAATCAATAACATACCTCAGATGAAAGCAATGGCAACTTGATCAGCTTGAGCAACATGGCCAGATGTTGTTCCCTGTTGGAACTGTCGTGCTGCACCCAAGTCATGAGACTCTCGAACACATTCTCCTCTGTGATTACATTGAGATCATCTGATTTCAACAAGTTGGCCAGCTGCTCTGTGTGTAGAGAAAGGAACTCCTGATGTTTAACAACCTGGAATATATAATTTTATATGTAAAGCATATACTAATTTTTTGATAATAAAAAAAAGTTCTATCATGTTCAGTTACTTATTTTAAGTCGCCGTGGTCGGTTTTTTTCCGGAATATATTCAATGTACAGACTTTTTTGCACTTACGATTTTATTATTTACTAGCTGTGCCCGCGGCTCCGCTCGCGTGGACTACAGGATCCGCTCCCATTCCCACTTCCGCTCCCATTCCCAATTCCGCTCCCTATCCCACTTCCACTCAGACTTTAAATCCAGGTCCAAGTCCAGGACCAGTGCAGGTCCAGTACAGGTCCAGGTCCAGGTCTAGGTCCAGGTCCAGGTCCAGGTCCAGGTCCAGGTCCAGGTCCAGGTCCAGGTCCAGGTCCAGGTCCAGGTCCAGGTCCATGTCCAGGTCCAGGTCCAGGTCCAGGTCCAGGTCCAGGTCCAGGTCCAGGTCCAGGTCGAGGTCGAAGTCGAGGTCGAGGTCCAGTTCCAGTTCCAGACCTAGACCAGGTCCATATCCTCAACCCTCCCCTCAACACTCCTCTCAACCCTTCCCTCAACCCTCCCCTCAAAACCTCTTTCCCTCGTCTCTCCAAATGTAGTCCTCGTAACTAATCCATCGCAATCCAAATTCCGATCAACATTACTTTGTTGCATACGTATACCACAAATTCATCATCATCTAGTAACTCAAATAAAAGTTATGCGAATTTTCAAACACTCACATTACATTGGTACCATACCCGCTCCCGCTACCGCTCACGAATTCAGTCGAACATTTACACCCTACAAACTTCGCAGTGTATGCGAGTTTTCGGAAACTATAAATTCTCATAACTTTTGATTGACTGCACCGATTGCAATGAAATAAAGCCTATATGTTACACCAGATTAAGCCCCATGTTTCTGTGAAAAGTCCATCAAAATCCGATCAGTAGTTTTTAAGTGATGCGTGCACAAACTCACAGACAAACAGACAAACAGACAAACAGATAAACAGACAAACAGACAAAAATTTCAAAAATGATCGAAATGTGTTCTGTTGCTTATTCTTAGACCCCCCAATTTTTTTTTTGCAAATATCTTCAATGTACAGACACGCGAAGTTTACGATTTTATTTATAAGATGATGGTCGGAAGGACTCCAGTCCCGACGCAGTGATAGGAACCAATACAGGTCCTTTACCTTTGTGTTGTTTTCTAGCAATGAGCGATTTTCCAGGACCTTAGATGGCACTGACTGTATCATGAAATGTCAGAATATGCAAAAATGCTTGCAAAAGACTGTGACTCCATAAAATGTTATACAAATAAATTACCAACTCAACTAGATGTTGGGAGTTCCAGAGTTGATTGAAAATATCAGTTAAGATCAATGCAACAGCCCCCAACTTTAGCAACTCGAATTTAGTAGGTACAGGATATTCTAGCTAGAGTATTTATAGTATTAAGTTTTTTACATTACAATGAAAGAAACATAATACCTGCATAAAATGTTGGTTTGTATATTCTAAAGCACTCTTGTGCAAAGCCAAACAGGACTGCTGTTCAGCAAAGAAGGCTATGCCTAAGCAGTTGCAGGGATCCAGCTGTTTCTTGAGGAAAGCACAGCAAGCACTTGTGACAGAGTTTAACTGTAGAAGGCTTGCAGTTGATAGGAGCACTTCAACTGTCTCTTCTCTCAGTTCTGAAAATACATGTATGTAGTTCTAATCTATATTAGGAATATCATAGAGAAAAATGGTTTCTACAAATCGATAAATGTGCAATCTTAAGAAAAAAGAGGAAAATTTGTAAATCCTTTTTTCCCATTTTTAGGGTTCCGTAGCCAAATGGCAAAAAACGGAACCCTTATGGATTCGTGATGTCTGTCTGTCCGTCCGTATGTCACAGCCACTTTATTCCGAAACTATAAGAACTATACTGTTGAAACATGGTGAGTAGATGTATTCTGTGAACCGCATTAAGATTTTCACACAAAAATAGAAAAAAAAACAATAAATTTTGGGGGGTCCCCATACTTAGAACTGAAACTCAAAAAAAAATTTTTCATCAAACCCATACTTGTGGGGTATCTATGGATAGGTCTTCAAAAATGATATTGAGGTTTCTAATATCATTTTTTTCTAAACTGAATAGTTTGCGCGAGAGACACTTCCAAAGTGGTAAAATGTGTCCCCCCCCCCCTGTAACTTCTAAAATAAGAGAATGATAAAACTAAAAAAAATATATGACGTACATTGCCATGCAAACTTCCACTTAAAATTGGTTTGAACGAGATCTAGTAAGTAGTTTTTTTTAATACGTCATAAATCGTAAATCACAATACTATTATTAAAACATCAATCAAAGTTACAACGAACTACAATAACTTTTATATTATGTTACTTGCTGCTACGGAACCCTTCATGGGCGAGTCCGACTCGCACTTGGCCGCTTTTTTATGATCCAATTATCATATCAAACATACTATTTAATGACATATGGAGTAAAATAGGCTGTGTAAATATTGAAAAAAGCCATGGGCATTTGATACTAAATAAAAATCCTAATGCATTAGTTATTATCAGTATTATAATAATATATCATTATATCAATAGTAAATAATCATATATTTTATATAATTATTATTATTTGGCTCTTAGGGTCAATTCACTCAAATCTGTATATAATGTAGTGGAAATAAATAAGTAAAGTTCAATAAGCCAAGTAAAATTTTGCATCTATATTACATTTCACTTTACGGTACTCAACTATATAGTGTTCAAGCCTTTTTACAAGTGCATTTTTACTAAGTAGAGTTGTCAGCACTGAATGGTAAGGAACTACTTACCTATAGTGCCTGTGTAGCAATAATGCACAAGTGCCTGCAGTGCTTGTGAGTCAACCCGCTCCAAGGTAATGTCAGTCAATTGGGCCTCTCTCAGCGCGCCTGTGAACATGGCCGCGAAATACTCGCTGCAAGACGCTAACACTACTTTGTGTGCTGGTATTCTGATGAAAAAAGTTGTTTAGTTAGGCTTGGGTCTAAAAATGATACATATACATAAAAAGCTTTGCTTGGGCTCAGCTTTACAAAGCCAAAGCTTAAAGGTTTTTTTTGTTGCGTGATGGATGACCTTTTTGTAAAAGAAAAGAAAAATAGGTAGGTGATATTTAGTTATTGTAGACCATCGCCATAAGCCGCCAGAATTAAATTGGAATGTCGATTTATTTGTTATACTTCTTACCTACTGCCAAAATGTGAAAATGGTTAATTTTGTAATGTACATTAAATGAACAATTTTTTTATTAAATTATTGTTTTTCGCCTGTGCACTGAAAGAAGCTACATGTGCGAAACACATTAAATCTAAGATGTACTTTAGTAAAACACTCTATTTTTATAAATTCTATGTTCTTTGTCCATCCCTTCGCTAACTTTACTGTGCCTTTCTCCATTGTCATTCAAAAAAAATAAAAACAAAGCAGAGCAATTTTAAACAAAGAACACAAAGCACTTGCCTGCAACCGCCAGCAATAAGGGCCACGTCGCATAGTTTCTGTGACTGGTAATAAGCGAAGATATTCTTCAGTGTAGTCTCGGAATGTCCTTTATCACAATAAAACTCATCCTGGCTTGAAGCACTGGATAAACTCAATTGGCTCAGTTCTCGAGGCAAACCTTCATCGATGGAATTTGTAGACACATTGTCTTTAGCAGCCTCTGGTTTCTGAGAGTCGCAGGCTGACATGATTACGCGTAAATATCCCTATTTACAGAAATACCCTTACTTAGTTTTTAAAGAAATTGGAACTTCGCAAACATACCACAATGCTCAGCGTTACAAACAAAACGAACGAAATGATATTTTACTTGAATGAAAACAAAGCGCTGTCAAATTAGACGTTTCGAATGTCAATGGCCTTGCCTGGGGCTGTCACTTTCACCTGATCTTTCTATTTATTACAAAAGCAAAAGTATGTTAAGCCATTCAGCTTATTTATGTTTTAAGATTCCGTAGTAGAACTAGGAACCCTTATAGTTTCACCGTGTCAGTCTGTCAGCATAGACTGTCTCTATCTGTCTGTTCGACATTTTACTTCCAAATTATTAGTACTATAAAGAAGAAATTTAACATGGTTACACAAATTAATAGTGCCTACAAAGTCATGAAATATAATTTATAAGAAAAGGGGTTTTAAAAGAGTGTTTAGGGTATCCTTCCTACATATAAAGTGTAAGGTGAATTTATTTTTATTTACTTACCCCGTCATGTCATCGGTACCATTGAATAGGTTTTTGAAGATATCATGGGTAAGTCATGATAATGGGATCAGATTACGAAATAGTTTTTAGTAATTTAGCTTTATTCTAGTATTCATAAAATTACATCTGGGTATATTATAGCTGTACTTACTGCGGAACCCTACAATGCACGTGGCACGACATGCACTTGGCACGTTGTCTTTTTTAGTACTAGGTACCTAGTTAAACAGTTGATGAGTAGATAAATTAAAAAATGAAATTACCGCAAGACTCAGACTACGCAAGAACCATAGCCTCCGCCCTTGTGGGGTGTGAATTTTTTTCCTTTATCGCGCTGATATTTCTTAGGTAGCTTCTAAATTTTGTCGCTAGAGGCGCGATAACAAACACTGAACTCTCAACATTTGGACCTATGTACCTATAAGTAATTCAGCCACTACTATGCGCTTTCATGAAAATCATTGACATTACAAATTATAAATGCGATAGTTGGATATTTGAATGTTTGGATGTTTATTACTTAATCACGCTTCAACCACTGGACGGATCGTGATGAAAATTGGAACACATATCTACAGGTTAGGCCCTGGAATAAGACATAGGATAGTTTTTATCCCAAGGTTTTTTTAAATGTATACCTACTGGAAAATCGCTCATTGCAAGTTATGGTTGGGTTTTGTTGGCAGGTTAGTCGTTCTATCTGTTTAGCCTTTTTAAAAATTCAAACTCTATTAATCAGTATGTTAACGTACACGGCTGAATATAGGTCATCCCTGTACGCGGAAAACGTATTCGAAGGATACCTTATCGAAGAATTAGGGCTCGCACCAGTAGCAATGCTGCTCATCACCGGTCTATTGTCCTAATTAGATGCGTCCGCGACTTCATACGCGCAGACTACTGAAATGAGTAGTGATGCCGATTAGTAAGTAGGGAAGTAAATAAATTAAATACCCTAACTTGGATATGTCCAACACAAAGTGAATAAAACGATGGCCTGCTGCTAATAAGGATGTAACCGAAAAATTTTAAGAAACCTTACAAAAAGTACCTATCAGAATTGTGAACTTTTCCCCCATGACGGGTAATTTTTTTAAGGCCAATCGAAAGCCCTATTTATTTATGTGCTTTATTATCGAAGTTTCAGTATTTATCGAAATATTGCAATTAAATAATAAAATCAGTTGGTAGTTAAAGAAATAATCGGCTGGTGACACTTTTCTGTTCCACCCTATGTATGCGATTTTGTCGTCGTAGAATTATTTTATTAAGGAGACCATTTACAACCACTTTGTAATGTAGCCTGTGTCGACCAAGAATACCTACCTACCTCCTATACAACCTTCCTTTCTCTCTCCCTCTTGAACACCATGCATTCCTCCTTCCTTTTTTCCTTCCTTCACTATACCCTTATCAAACTAAAAGGGAAATATAGATATTATACTCAATACATCTGTAATAAATAACTCTATAGTCACTACTACAGAAACCTACTAAACCCTAGAAAACGACTCCCATAAAGTAGGCAGGTATCAAATGTCGTGCTGGCTATCTCGGGTTTTGAAAATCAACAGTATGTTCGGAATCAACACCCCCCGCCGAAAACGACAGCCATATTGTTAAAAGTGTTAAAGTGGCCATCTTGGATTCCAACCCGAAACGTTAAATTCTAGAAAATCCTCAGCCCCTTCAAAATCCTAGAAAATGTTATCCACATCATAGAACGTGACACATCGCGGCAGCCATCTTGGATCCAAATGGACACGGGAAAGCTGGTAGTATAAAATAAAACATTTATATCATCTGGCTGAGGCATTTATTATTAACATTTATTTTTGTTTTTCCATTTTTTATCTTAATACAACATACATAGTAATTAACAATACATAATAAATAGTCCAAAAGTATATTACGCCTACAAAATAGCGTAGTCGTTATAAGATTATCGCCATATGAGTTGCTTACACATAATCTGCGATCTGCGAGATGTCAAGGCAACTCATCCATGACACAGTTGAAAAAGTAGAAATACTCTGGGAGAGAATGATGTTAAGGGATTTCCTTGGAAGTTTCCTGGAAGGATTGTGTTTTGAGTATGACATTCACACAGAGCATTCTCCCGGAGCTTATTCCATTTTTCACACAAGCTATGCAACGACAACGACCTGGGCGGCCACAGAACACCCTGGCCCTGGACCGTCCGATAGTAATAATGTGAGATTCTGACAAGTTGTTAAGTTTGTGCGGATAGAAATGGATAATTGTTTGTCGTTTTGGCAAACATAACACTATGAGAAAATATGTAAATCTCTATCTAATGGTAATCAAATAGATATAATATGTATCTACAAAAATAGTTGCATTTTTAAATCATATTTTCAAAGAAAACAGCTGAAATATTATATCATTGTAGTCATGGATAGGGCGAACTAGGTTGAAAGGCAGACAAAATCTCTATGAAAATTATATTATATGTTAGGTACTGTGATTCTATATAATTGACCAAACAAAATTACTTAGTGTTATAACGTCTACAATGGTGACATCTAAAAATATCATGCTTCAACTGTAAATATCGTTGAAGTGTTACCCCCATTTGAGCGTAGAGATCAACGTTCGGTATATTGTTATGACAAATAGAATAGACTATAGTTAGTAGGATGTGATTTGACGGCATTCGGAAGATTTCATGAGCATCCTTTTCACCTCAAAAGAGGTTCAACTGGTTTCGATCGCAAACAATTGCGAAATATAAAAGTGCTTAGAAACGATTTACAAAGGTTTAAGGTCCTTAATAAATGTACAGCGAAATTGTGCTCTTAATATGTGCTTACATACATCGTTACAATAACTAGACATACATATGATAATATATAGTGAGGGGTGTGCGTGCGATGAAGTTGGTGCGGACATAGTAACAAGCGTCGGCGCGGCACGGTCCGCTTTCTCGCCTGTAAATACCTAGAGAGTGTATAACCAATAGCGTCATATTAATCCTACATACACATATGTATATCATATATCGATAAAATTGACCAAAATTGCTAGGTAACGAAAACCAAATGTGATTGGAATAAAAATGAAAAGCTTTCAAATGAACTCTACAACGCTACTGCACTGAAATCTAGACTGTTGCATATAATAAAATAGCCATTGACATGTCCGCAAGCCTAAACAGTAAACACGGTTAGTCCGTATTTAATACAGACTCACATATTCAACACATTATAGGTACATATATAAATTAATAATCACATTGATAGGTACATAGTCTATTCTCCAGATCTGCGTCTTAACCTATAGTATTTAAAATATCACAATAAATTGTTGTGCACATACGAAACAGGCATTAATTTTTGAGTGCAATTACATTAAATATATTATAAGTAGCAATACGTTTTGTTCTAAAAAACTAATTATTTGGAAATCATTTACTTATACAATGCCAAATGCTTATGGAATGATAAATTGATGATTGTCGATGAAATATTAACAATTCAACTAAATTTAACAAACGAACGGTTGTTACTTTGAGATCGATTTCATAAAATATTTATTACATGTTTATGTAGTCACTTGTAAATGTTTTATATAATAATATTTTAAATAGGTACCTATTCAAACCAATTTATTTAAAAATGCAACAGTTGCTCTAGAGAATCCATTGACATAAAATATTATTATGAAACGTAGACATCTGTAGAAATTGTAAAACTACATTTCTCAAGAACTTAAAAGAACTTAATTTTAATTTAAAAGAAACTATAATACTGAAAACTAATAAGAGTTTGATTAACTCAAAACTTATTTTGGATAAATTAAGTTGGAGCTTTTCAAAACGGTGCTCATTTAAACTTGCCTTTCTACCTTTCCATGGTTGAAGCTATTAATTTCAATCTTTATAATTTATCTCCACACACAACTAGCCTAGTAAACATACTTTTATACTTTCTACGCATTATGAAATTAAGATTTTATGGTGTATATCTTTGAGTTGCAAAATTAAATAATACATAGTTCATCGTCATAGTTTTATAAAAACTTAGTTGGCTTTAAACTTAATTTGAATAAGTCCATATAGTTATTAATTTTTTTGTCTATATAGCAATAGTAATAAAAAAGATTTTTCTAGATGGTGACTTATCATCACATCTACATCAGCCTGTATAAGGAGAGTAGGTAGTATACACATGATAAATCTTGGTGAGACTAATTGTCATCAAAGTTAGTTTCTGTTCTAATAGCACAAGTTAACTGTCGTTGCTAATAAATTGTGAAGTTATATATAAATACCGTAGAATCTGCTGGCTCAAGAACTTAGGTTCTAACAGACTGCAACGGTGTTTATTTTTTGAGTTTGTTAACTGAAGTCTATCATATTATTTTACCTTAGATGTGGTTCGCAAATAATTAGAAATTAGAAACAAATACAACTTACTTTGATGTGCCTCCCGAGAATCACAAAGATCTATCGACAATAGCACTCAAGTTCACATCTTTTATAACGACATAAATATATGTCTCTTTATACGTACTCCCTAACTTACTCCTAAATATTTTTTTCAAAACTAGATTATTAAGACATATTGAATCATTAATTCTAATCTCAAACACGAAATTAAGATTGACACTAATCTAATTTTCTACGCACAGAAATTTGGTGCTACGAAATTATATAAACTATTAATAATCACATATATAATTTTTGGTGCAATATTGACTATAATAATACCATAGACGGAGTCTTCATCTACCTCTTATATATAACACACTTTATTAAGATGCATATGGATTGGTAATGTAGAATTTCAATAATTTTATACTATTAAAATAATCTATACCTACAATACTACGTCGTAATGCTAAATCTATACTAACTCTATGCCGTATTTATTAGTAGATTCCGAGGTTTCTTGACTGACTGAGTTCACTCATCATCATCAGTTCACTACTGCTGTGTAAATAATGTACCTACTCGGGTATATGGTATCTTACATTATTTCTATGTTAATATATATGTTGATGTGAACATTAGTAGCTATGTCTATGTATTTTTAAAAGAATTAAAACCAACCTATATTTTTAAGAATTTATATTGTAGCTGATATTGTATTACTGCGTAGAAATGTACGTTAAATTCCTTTGCATTCTTTTTTATGATGAATGTTTAATTACCCGACTACGTTTAATTACATAAAATGCGCCCAATTTTTTTTTACGTCACATTCTAAAGTAGCGTCACGAAAAATAAAAGACCATCGTACCGTCACGAAGAAGAATTAACAAATTATGTGCATACCGATATACGGCTAAAATATTAAGAATAAAATGCAGACTATTCAATGCCAATGAATTCTCAACAACATTCTGATATGAACAAAAAGGCGGTTACTACAGTAATATCTTATTACTAATTAATAATAAACAATCCACAAAATGGTACCTAATAATAGTAAATAAATAATGGCTAAATATAAGGAAATGCGTGATTATGATACTGATAAACAATAGGAACTGAATAGGACTAGATCAGACTTCTTCGGCAAAGGATCACTTTTAGTCAAACATATCTAATTTTGTGCTAAACCAAATGTACATAAAATATTTACGAATACAACATGTCTCAATTATACACTTCATGAAACTTATTATCCTAATAAATGAAAAAATATTATATAAGTAATTGGTAATTTTTATAACAATATACAATAGCTGCCAATAGTTGAGATGAATGTTATATTAAAATATGTACTAACTAAATTTTCATATTTAAGCGTCTTCGACGAAATAATTTCGTAAAAAAAATTAGAAACAAATTGTCAATAATTATTGTCGCACCGGGCGACCGCTTACAAAAAGTACTCTAATAATAATGAAAGAGGCGTCACGCTGTTCGCCAAATATAGGCCGAATTACAAATAATAATAAATTATCTATGTACACATTCTTAGATTTCTCTTATTTACTTTACAACCCTCATTATAATAAGGAATGTCGTAACTTAATATAGAGTAAATATATAGAGTGAATAAATATTTTAACAAATCGACATAAACATTAATGTTTCGTCAAATGAAGAACTATTATTATTCTAAAATATTTATGTATATGTCCTACCGACTAACAATGTCGACTACCAGTCTCACATTTTAGTTTAATAAGTGCTAGAAGGTACGAAATACTTTGAAAAATAAATCAGCTGCGGAGAGGTTAATTGGGACGAAACCAGATCGCACCAGTTCCTTGCATCGCGTACGTGGCGCGTCGCACCTGCACGTCTCGAGTTCTGTTCGCTGCCGGGATCCTTACACTACACTTTAAGTGGTCATGTTTTTGGCATAGGCTGCACCACTACTTGATATGTTTCATTACGTTCAACGCATCTACGAGTTGTATTTACTGGTTGCGCCCGAATAATGTTGTTTGGGAGTTCGCAGCTATCACTGATCGCTTTGGAGCGCGGGGCCGTTCGATCGAGTGTCAATTAACACGAGGTCCGAGTAGCACTGGTGGGGTGTTGGAGCACTGAGGGTCAGGGTCCAGGAGCGGTGTCCTTAGCGGCCGCGCGCCCACCGCAGCAGCGCATCGGCTAGAACGTCCAGGTGGGCCTTCGTCTGAAACACAACACTTATGTATGTGACATAGGAACATTATCAGGTAGACGAAGTAATAGAAACTTAGAACATCTTCTGCTACTGAGTTGCTAGGTGTTAGTTCTACGCTTAGACGAACTGATTACCGTCATGTAGACTGTATTGTAAATTGCTGGTTGAATTTGTAAAACCAACATACCGTCTTATAGAACATGCAGGCCTGTCGGTCTTCGTCTTCGCCATTGGGACAGTCGATGAACCCGTCGCACAGCACGTGGTCGTCGATGCAGCGGTAGCGCCCTTGCCGGTCCGGCGTCGGGCACGCGAACCGCTCCATGCCATCGGCAGCCGGTGGACATTCTGCAACACAAAACGTGATGTCATTTAAAATAATTATAACGACATGAGAAATATACGGACGTTATCGTAAAGCCCAAGGATGTCTAAGCTAGGATCGCTGGCAAAGGACGAAAAAAGGTTGCTATAGACTACAGCACGAGCGTACCGTGGTGGCAGCGGCCGGCGAAGTGCCAGAGGCAAATTGTAACTTCGTAACTTACTACTCTGTCAAGAAAGTACCGGGAAAAGATCAATAATACACAAAATGTTAATTATTCATTCAACTTTATTTCATCACCTTCAAACTTCAGAAGCGACACACTTACGCCAACGAATAATCCAATCATCAAAACATTTTTGAAACACTTTTTCCGGAATTGAGTACTGTTCTCGCCGCGAATTCTCCTTTAAGTCTTCTATCGAATGGAAACGGGTGCCACGAAGTGGTCATTTGAGTTTAGGAAAAAGAAAAAAGTCGCATGGAGCCATATCTGGTGAATAAGGTGGTTGCTGAATGATGTTTGTGGAGTTTTTGGTCAAAAATTCATTCACAATGATGGCCTTGAGCGATGGCGCATTATCGTGGTGCAAAATCCTAGACTTTTCTTTCCACAAATCTGGCCTTTTTCATAGAATTTGCTCCCTTAAACGTCGCATAACGCTCAAATAATATTCTTTATTTATAGTCTCACCTTCCGGCAAGAACTCTGAGTGCACAACACCGCGATAGTCAAAGAAAACAGTCAACATGACTTTGACTTTCGATCGACTTTGGCGTGGTTTTTTCGGTTTCGGTTCAGTTGGAAGGCGCCACTCTGAAGCTTGTTGACTAGTTTGCATGTCAAACTCGTAAACCTACGTCTCGTCACCAGTAACAATGCGTTTCATGAATGTTGGGTCGGAATTGACTCGTTCTAACATGTCCTCAGCGACTCGTAAGCAATTGAGTTTTGAAGAAAATTCAGGTCTTTTGGGACTAGACGCTCGTCAACATGTTTCATACCCAAGTGATTATTTAAAATGGTACGGATCGATTCGTGAGATACAGAAAGTTCAACGGTTATCTCTCTCAAAGTTGAATGAGGATTTTCAGTCACTATTTCCTTCACTTTTGCGATGTTAACTTCAGTTACAGGCGTTGACTGCCTACCAGAGCGAGGCAAATCTTCCATCACATCTCGACCACTTTTGAACGCTTTGTACCACTCATAAGCACGTTTTTTTGATATAGTCGACTCACTGTAAGCCTTCTGTAACATTTTCAGTGACTCCGAACACGAAATTCCATTGGCTATGCAAAATTTGAGACAAACTATTTGTTCGATATTTTTGTTCATTATGAAATTCGCAATATACACTAGATATAATATAACTAAAAACAACACTGTATTAAGTATAAATAATAGATGCAACTCAAACTGCGCGCCAAAATGGAAAAAAGTAGTGCCAATCCAACAACAAAACAAAAATATATATATATTGAATTTGGAATCATAAACAAATCATCCATTCCCGATACTTTTTTGACTGAATGTATGTACAACTCTTTGTTTTGGATTCTAAAAGGTTTAACCTAATATAATTTAATCCTCCGATTGGAATTCGGATTTAACGGCTTTAATTAATTAAGCGGGTGCTCCTGGCTTTGACTATAACACACTTCTTTATAAAACAGTTCTTATCTTTTAACCTAACTAGAATTTCTTGTCTTATAGGTAGACTAGGTAGACTTACATCACATTCTACTTTCTGAGGCGGATTATCAGAAGTGACGAAACTACATAGTGTTGCGAGCGCTACGTAGTAGTTTGAGCAGACAAAGTATGAATAATTCGCATGATTTCGCTTACTGTTTTAGGTTTATTATGAACAATAAGTACACCTACTCTCTCCAGAAATAATGACACATATTATTATTCCCTAAACATTTCGGGTACTACGCAGTAAGCGTGCTACGCAGTGCTACGACCTCTACGTCATCGTAGCAATCTTTACAGAAAGTCTTAAGATAAATAAAGCATTAATGTTTCCCCGGAATTGCGAGTGTCGTCATTGATAGATATTTTTTCAATTATTTTATCAAAGGGGATATACGTACTCCTATATATTTTATGCAGAGCAACTATCTAACCTTCATAAATCAAGGGGAAACTAGACCAGTTTTGTCATAACTTTGTCAGGTTAGAGTATAACTTGGCTGTGGAGATAACAAGCCGCTTATAAAACTCACTTATCTGGCAAAATAGCATGACCGGAGTGGAAGCGAGATGAACACGATAGCATCTGCATCTCGGATGCTCGAGCTATTTCTTAACTCTTTGATGCTATTTTGTATATAATATGCATAGATTTTTAATTTAATAGATTTTATTTGTTATTATTAAAATAATGACAAACTACCTATTACTGAATTATTAGATTTTACTATTGCATTGGAAATTTACCTATTTATATAAAAAAATGTATATATTTTTTAATACAACTTACGATTAGGTACAATCCGGAAGCTTTACATTAACTCTTTCTCATGGAAAGTCACATTATACTAGTTTAAATTAATAAAATAACGTTCATATTCATATCATTTATTGTTTCATGTAGTTAATAGGGTCTTACATATAATCATAGGCGCTAACATGAACTCTGTAAGGGCACACATTTTAATGAATAGCATTTCTATGACAGAGCAGTTAAGGTTATTTATGTTATTAATTTCTTCGAAATGCTAAGTTTTACAATGTTGTCTATAAATTTTTCTATGTTGACGTCATGATTAACTTGCAGGAAAAATTTCAATTAATATCTAAAAGAATAAAAGCAATAATTCTTGCAGTTTTAATATATTTTCTTAGATGAAATTCTTCATATTATATATATTTTTTAAATATACTCCGTTCATTTACTGACCATTATCAATCTTAAGATACCCCACTCGATTGTGCGGTTCATTTTTATTTTTAAATGACGCAGGTGACCCGTATTAGTTTTCTTAATTATTTTATTAATTACGTATATTTGAAACCTGGCATTGTGTCGCTACTAGCTATAACTATGCCAAATCTCAGGTTTCCAGCTTAACTATTTACGGATGACAGACGGACGGACAATCCACGAGTGATGCCAATAGTGTTCTGTTACCTAGTCAGTACAGAACACTAAGAAACATGAACTCATTTTATTTCAGAAATTTCGAAAATATAGAGTTTCGATTTCGTATGGTCAATTGCACTTCTGTTCACACTTGCAGATAGATTATGTTGTATGTATTATATGTACATACGTCACAGCAAGCGGGTCAACAAAACTGTATTTTATAAAAGTAGCGCTGGATGGCATAATCTTTTAACTCGGAGCGGACACGTGTTTGCCATTGACTTAATGTGCACAGTAAACAAATGATTCAAGTGTATAACCTGTATTTTAATAATAATCAAGTGGGAGATTGAAATGTTATATGTTGCACAGAGAGTTGCGGGTTCGAAACCCGCTAGGGGCAAATGTTCGATGATGAATATGAATGTTTGTACTCAAGTCTTGGATTATATATTTATTTAAGTATGTGTATCCGTTATCTAGTAACCATAGCACAGGCTCTGCCTAGTTTGGGACTGGATAATTGGCGTGAATGTTTGAGATATATATTTATTTATTTATATTTATAGAGTCGGTATGTGAATGTTGCACTTATTACTTGTAACTGGTGTGTATCCGGTTAATTTGGCCCTGCATTCCTGAAATACTGTGTTGTCATTTTTGACTAACTTAGTAAAATTAAAGTGAAATTCAAATTACAAGTAACAGTAACATTACGACAGAAGGGACGAGACCCCAAAAGGTCACCATAGACAGCGTAATCCAAAGATTACCCGGGTAATCTTAGGTTTACCTGTATTCAATATTATGTCATATACTTTTAATGTCAAGTGCACGGATATGAATTTTGATATTCCATTATTTTGTATGTTAAGTTTATCTAAACCATGTCGTTATGGTTCGGACATAAACTGACATATAAAATAATTTACTATACATAATAATAAGTGTAGGTATAAGTATGTAATATAATACGATGTACTAAATGATATTTGTTATAACGACATGGTTTGGATATAAACTTGACATACAAAATAATGGACTATCAAGATACCATAATAGGGAAAATTGGAAGACGATGCAATAATGGATTAAAGATATCGAATCGACAGGGGCTTTTATGGAGCGTAATCGTATAACAATTTAGTAGGAAGGTAGGTTCTGATTTCTGACGTATAAATTTCATGGTCAATATTTCATGAAAACGATTTTGAATTGATAGTAAATTTTTTATAGCTGGTAATTTTTTTATACCTAGACTATTATTTTGGGAGTTCAGCAACTTTAAAATTATAAAAAGTACGAGATTCAAGTAGTATTTTAACTAGTACGATGGTTAATGAAACGTAAACTTCGCGTGACTGTACATAGAAGATTTTTAAAAAATGGGGTTTCTAAGGATAAGCAATAGAACACATTTGATAATTTTTGGAATTATTGTCTGTTTATCTGTTTGTATGTGCACGCATCACTTAAAAACTACTAAACCGATGGTGATGGACTTTTCACAGTACCATAGTGCTTAATTCGGTGTAACATATAGGCTTTATTTCATTGCAATCAGTGCAGTCAATCATAAGTTATGCGAATTTATAGTTTTCTAAAACTCGCATACACTGCATATACAACAACGACGGAATTCGTGAGCGGTAGCGGAAGCGGGTATGGTACCAATGTAATATGTATGTGAGTTTTAGAAAACTATAAATTCGTATAACTTTTGAGTTAGCCGATTACGATGGATTCGTTAGGAGAACTACATTTGGAGTGACGAGGGTAAGAGAGAAAGAGGTTTGAGGGAAGGGGGAAGGGAAGGGTGGAGAGTAGAGCTGAGGGTAGGGTTAAGGGGGGTAGATGCGGGAGTGCGATCTAGAGCTGGAGCTGGTTCTGGACCTGGACCTGGACCTAGACCTGGACCTTTCCCACTCAGAAAGTGGAAGTAGGAAAGGGAACGGAGCCCACGCGAACGGAGTCGCGGGCACAGCTAGTTAAGTATATAACTACATATATCGAATCATAATCTGGAAACGTTCATTAAACGGATATGTGCTTAATCTCTTGGGGACATAGGTCGCTACAAGTGAATAATTTAATAAATATCACTCACAATCGCAGATAATCAAAAGTGACATTCAATAAAACATTTTGGCAAACGAATAACTTGGAATGTTTTTCAAATATTTAAACATCTTTGAATTTCATTAAGTGTCGAATTTCATTAAAACATTGCTATGATTGATGTTGAATCGAAGCTCCAGTACGTATTTTAACCATATCGACCTTACGCCTATTCATAGGTTACTTTTGACTTTGGCTGTTTGTATGTTTGATCGTTCATTCATGAGTGAGTGGCGTCGAGCGTCACCAGGCAGCCAGGCACTCACTCGTTGCTTGCCGCCGGTTTAATGAGCTGTGTTACTCATGTGCACTGTGTATTTTGGGCAAACAAAAATTAATATCCTTACTTGTTTTTGGTTTCTAAAATTATCAAAAGAAAACCCAGTAAAAAGAGTTTCTTGTTTATAACTTAATTGTCGATTATATTTTACGAAGATCGATATTGCGCATTATTGTCTAAGACCCTATCTACGACATCATACTCGAGAACCGATAATTTATTTTCCATGTTTTTTCATTTTCAGTAGGTTGAAACAAAGAATAATTTTTATTTAATAGATTGAGAAAATATACTTACAACACCTTACACACTTTTTTAAAGTTTTTTAGATAATCATGCTTCAACGGATGTACATGAAATATTGTGAAATTAAATAAGATAATAAGTTCCCTTGGGAAGTTTGAAAGATGGGGCGCGGGGTAATAATTTTGTTGTTAATATTTTATGTCAGTATGTGGGAATTTGTGCCGTTGTGTGAGAGGAACTGACTGGTTTTCTTATTATATTGTTACAGAACACAGATAAAAATGTTATTTTTGGAATCGAGAAAAAATATATTCTTGAAAAATTTCCCAATTTTAAGAAAATTTTATTATGTGAAAAAATACGTATATAATCCAAGAGGTGATGATAATGATGTTCTTAGAAGAATAACATATTTATTATATTTGTTACAAACAAAGTAAACAATTTTAAATTAAATAAAAAACCTCCCCATCATTATATTATAGTTTATATATACATAGATACATTGTCTATGATGAAGTATCACTTGATATCACACAAAATAGCAAAGGACTTTAAATAAGACATCGTCTTATTTCAATAAATCGTTTTTATCAGTGTACTTAATACTACAAAATTATACTATAAGTCTATGAAGTGTATACGAACTATTTTTAGACATACGTAACAGTTTTATAACGATGATTAATTAAAGTCTCCAGTATTACATTAAATTCCAATGAAAGCTTACTTTCATAAAATATGTTGATGTTATGGCAAGGTTAGTCGTAAGAATACTTATACGTACATAGGTACATAACTAACGTTTATGATATCTAACGTTTTCGCTAAACAACAACTCCACTCCAAATATCTGTGAATATCTATTCTTGTTATAAGTACGTCTAGTTTGTGTAAATGGTGCTTGGTTTAACTCAAATAGTTTAGAATCAAATAATTTATTCGCTAGAGTTGGTTCAAGTTCACAATTGTATTTAGGTATAGGAAAAAAACATAACAAATGTCTATAGACATTTCATATTTAAAATTTATCATGTGTGTCAAAGCCTCATTATCCTGGTCACGTTTTACATTTGTAACATACACATTCCCGTTTTCGCTCAATTATGTTTTTCACCTATACCTAAATATAATTGTTAACTTGAACCAACTCTAACGAATAAATTACTACTACATACATATTTTTTACTCTTACGTTTATTACTTACTAGCTGTTGTCCGCGACTTCGTCCGCGTGGACAACTTAGCATCACAATTTATTATGTTTTTCCCGTAGGAATGAGATGTCTTTTTTGGGATAAAAACTATCATATGTCCTATTCTAGGATCTAACTTATATGTGTGCCAAGTTTCATCACGATCCGTCCAGTGGTTGAAACGGGATTGAGTAACAAACATACAGACATCCAAACTTTCGCATTTATAACACCTATTAGTGGGCTGGGATAGAAGGTAGAAAATAAAAGTGTCACCAGCCGATTATTTATTAACTAATCTTAGCCAATCGGAAGCCCTATTTATCATTTATATAAAAGGTACCGTGTCGAAATTCTAGTAGTTATCGAAATAGTACAATAATAAGACGTACTGGTTCGTATTATTCTAGTTTTGGTGGTCGTTGTGTGGTAGGTAGTAGTAGTAAATTATACATAACAGTATAAACAAAGATCAAAACGTAGTATTAAATTATCAGCAGTATGAAATGAACTATATGAACAATACGATTTTATATATTTATATTAAACATTAAGTTTTCAGATTCAAACAAGACCATAATTAAACAATTCTTTTAAAGTTAAAGAAGATTGGGAAGCACTGCACAGAAGTATCTAGTGTTTTTTAATTAAGGTAGCAAAGTGCATATCCTACGTAATGTGCGGGCTTCGTAGTTTTTTGTGTTTTCCTGAAATATGCATTTCTAAAAAGAGATTTTTCGTAAAATTTCAACAATTTTCCGATCATTGTCGGCCAATTACTACTTGTATGTTCGCAAATCCATCGGTCTAGTATTATTCGAGTTATCCGCCAAACAGACGGACAAAAAGCTTCGCTAAAAGGTTATCCATTTTAACGGATCCCAAAAAACGAGTGAAATATTAAATTATCAACCTTAAGTATACTTAGGAATCAATCGATCAAGAATTCATAGAAGTCTTGTAAAGTTGAGATTGTTTACAATAACAGTAAAGGTTTTGAAAGTAAAGTGTACAAGGTAAAGGTTTATAAACAGCCCGAGATTGTGTTTAAGTGCAAGACACGTTCCAAAGTTTTGTACGAAGTGAACTTACTGTAAGTTTTTAACTTCGCAGAGACTACGGCACGGCAGCAGGCCATTTTACAGCGAGCGTCTATTTTTAGCCACGCCGGGGAAAGTGAGGTGAGGCCCGCCTCAGTTGCGCGCGCCCTCTATACATGTACAATACACCCCCCCGCACATAGGGCCTTTTCAGACTGTGGCTCACGGTCAGAGCGCTGAGAGCTGAGAACCAGTTCAAGTGGGAAAATCTAGCGTTATATGACCCCATAAACTGCGCAAAATTTGACTCCCAAGTTTATGTGCTACGCGTTGTAAGCCGTAGCTTTGTTAAATACTATCGTGACCGGTTTAACCCACCGATTGCTATTTATATCTCTCTAGCAATAGAAAATAAACATACAAAGAAACAATCTAAATATGTATAGGGGGAACAGAAAAGTGTCACCAATAGATTATTTCTTAACTAATAAAGATATCCTAACAATTCAGACTGATATAGTCACTACTTGGTGGCTTGATGCTTAAAAGGATGTAACTGAAAGTAAAAAAAAACTTAAAGAAGTACCAGAATAAGAGTGTTTGAAATGGAAAGCCTTATTTATAGACTTATATCCTAGAAGTGACATTTTACGTAAATAATAAATAGGGCGTTCAAATGGCATTAAAAAAATTACCCACCCCTTATGGAGGGACAACAAAATAAATGTTGTTCTGGTACTTTTTTTAAGATTTTTATTTTGAACTAGCTCCGCTCGCGGCTCCGCTCGCGTGAACTACAGAATCCGCCCCCGTTCCCACTTCCGCTCCCGTTCTCTTTCCACCTCTACTTCCACTTCCACTCAGACTCGAGACTCTCAATATCCCAATCCCAACCCCAACCTCAACCACATCCCTATCCCCAAAAACTAAATTTCACTCAATCCCATACGCGCCGCGCCGCGGCCGTTGACCTCGCCCATATGATGAACATACTCGTACGTTCGAGAAATATTGCATTTTTTTTTATTAATAATTAAATATATAAATAATATATATAATTTTCGTAAAAAAGAGATGTTTTTTTCATGAATGATTTCTATATGTGATACTGAGTTACTGGAAGAAATATTAACAGTCGTTTTATTATCATCCGATATAATGGCTTCTAGAAAAATTTACTTTATTAATATCTCAGGTTTTAAGTGGCGTATCAAGATGAAACATGCACCAGATTTTAAGTTAGACCACCAGCAAGACAACTGTGAAAACTGCATAAAATTTCATTCTGTAGTTTTAGCGTGATGCGGTAACAAACATACATACATACAGACAGACAGACACAGAAAGACAGACAGACAGACAAAAATTCTAAAAAAAAAATATTTTAGCTTCTATTGGCCCTATAAAACCCCCTCATACATTTTTTTTAAAATATCTCTCATGTACAGACATAGACCAGTTACAGTTTTATTATAAGTTTAGATTACATCCTTTTCAGCATTAAGCCACGGCAAATATATAAGCGAGAATAAGTGGCAGTTCGATAAAAGCTTTTAGAGAAACAGACCTGTCGGAAAATCGTTTAATCGCGATTTCGACCAGCCACAGTGAGAGCAGGCCTTTAAGCACCTATCTATTCACTTTGTAGAACGGCAACGACTTGTGCATTCGTAAGCAGCGTTCGGTATTGTTCAGCCACGTATAGATTAACATAGACCTATTGTTCTTTGCTTTCTTAATCACACGATCGAATCCATTATTCTAATCACGAGCATATTGCGTATTTAATATTAGACAGGTAACGTGATATTTGCGGATCCAATTTTATTGTAAGTAGTTTCTCTTACTGATTTTATTTGTTTAACAATAGAAATAAGCAGACTTTATACTTTCAAAATATGCCTATATTATAGAGATAGATTTACAAAATACGAGAACAAAAGTATACATAGCTACTAGCAAGATATTTTTAAAAAGAACCAATAATTCTACCTGGAAACTATGTACTTAACACGTCCTTCTAAGTATTTGTTTAAGTACATAAATCTTAAAGCTACTTGTACACTTTACTCAAAGGATAGACTACTTTATCTATTGTAATCTCCTCCCTCGTCTTCAGTTACTTAAGTTTTATTTGAAGTTCACAGTGTGCGGCTTAACATCCATCGACTTAGAAAATGTATGAAATTTTGTGGTCATGTCAATAATAATTATTACTTATTGGAAACTATAAGTAGGTACAAATATCTTTAAAAATTCCCGACCTAGAATATTTAGTCTGCACTATAGAAACAACATGAATAAAGACACAGAGTCGATACAGAATTTTAAGGGTAGAGTGTTTTATGTGTTGATTTAATCTGCTTTACTTTGTTATTATTTAAATATCTGTAAGACTCGGAGATAACAATGGTAAACGAGCAGCGAGCGGGCTGTAAACTTTACAAACCATGATTTAACTTTGATGTTATTTATATATAATAAGTTATATATATAGGTATGACAACTATGTTGTCAGTAGGTCGCAGTTCTCACCCTTGAAAGGCTTTGAATGTAAGTGAACGAACTTGCTTGGAGACGACGCGGTACCTACACGGCCATTAAGTATTCATGTCGATAGCGCTTCCTGAGCCTCCCTTCAGCGCAACTTGTCAAATATTTGTCACTGTAACCTCTTAACGCGCCCATACTACTGAATATTTGCATGTCTACATAACAACAGCCTACATATAATATAATAACTCAACAGGTAAACCAGGTCTTAACCAATGTATGTTTTACGCTCTAATCCACACGTTGGGCATGGGTTGGTGATCAAAATCAAAGGCTGCCGTAGTCTGCACGGACGCGGGTGTTTTGGCGTGTAATGTCTTATGTATATCATCATCTTGTCCATGGATATAGGAAGTAGGAGGACGGTAGAGAGCCAAACGTTCATCTAAGGATAGATACGACTAGTCTAGTATCAGTAGTTTTCGAGATACGGTTGTTTTAAAATGTTGACAGCTGTCATCCGAAATGACGATCTCATAATTGAGTAGAGACACTACTAGTCTAGGATCAGTAGTTTTCGAGATATGGTCAAAAAGCCAAGCAAAAAATTTACTACAATGTATTTTAGAAACAAAGACGATTTGTAAATTGTCCTATTATTGTCTCTTCTACCTCACATAACTTCGGGCTGACATAACCTCACATAAGATAGCTGGACTATTTATCATTCTAACATTGGTTTTGTATTAAAGAGGCCTCTCTATTTTATCAATTTCATCAGTTTCCCATAAACCGAATCTGAGATATGAATAACGAAAGAAAATGTAGTCCTAAAATGTTGTACTTTTCAGCTTGTTTAGCACCTGCAAAGTTATTTCTTGTTGGTTAAAAAGTTATAAGTACAAAAACAAACACAAACTAAAACTTAACCACAAATTAATTGTTGTAGGTATGTACCGAACCGGAAAGGGCGATTTTCAAATATTTTTAGATACAATGGAAATGTTATTATGTAAAATTATTAACGAAAACAAAAGGTTTATTATAGTCGGAGACATAAACGTGGATTATTTGACGAGCAATCCGCAACGACAGAAAGTAGATGACTTACTTAAGTGTTATAACTCGAAAAATATAGTCGATTTTGCTACTCGGGTCACAGAGGAGTGTAGTACATCACTAGATTGCGGAGTAGTGGGCCGTGGCGATGGTGACGTCACCGGCAGGCCTCTAGATACCGCCATAAGCGACCACAACGCGTAGCTGTTTACGTTATCCATACCCAAGTGTCCGCGCATTGCACCGACACGCAATTCATACAACGAGCGACGACTTTATACAAACGATTCAATTAATTCTTTCTATGTGGACATTACTAATTATTATTGGAATTTCATAAATGACCCTAATATTAATCTAAATGATAAATTTAGTAAATTATTTCAAATTTTAACATATCACATTAATGTACATTTTCCATTTAAAAAAATATTAATAAAAAGTAAAAATAATGTTCCATGGCTAAGTAGTGAATTAGCCATGTATATTAAACGAATCGAGGACTTTTGTGAGTTCAGACGGCAATATCCCTGCGATGAAACGGTACTGAAATGCATTAACTATTATACAGACTTAATAAAAACAACCACCTTGCGCGACCGTAAATCATATATAGACCACCGGTTAACAGAAGCTAAAAACCCATCAAAGGAAATCTGGCGCGTTGTTAATGAAGAAATTTCTCCTAAAAACAAAGCAAATACGATCAGCATTAAAGATTTAGGATCTGATGTGCCGACCAATAAAATACCTGACTGCTTTAATAATCATTTCCTTACAATAGCATCACAATATGCACTACAAAGTGATCCGGAGAAAGCTACTCAATATTTAAATAAATACCTATCAGACTTAAATGTACCTGAATTTATACTTCCTGTAGTTTCGCGATATGTCCTAGATCGAGTTCTGAAGTCCATGTTGAAGACTCCGAATACACTAGATCTCTATGACATCTCTGTTAATATACTGTTGTCCATATGGCCCGTTGTGTCAGAGATACTCGTTGTCCTGGTTAATGATATGTTCACGAAAGGTGTGTATCCGGAAGTATTGAAGAGTACACGTGTCTGTCCAGTATATAAAGGAAAAGGTGATAAACACAAAGTAGACAGTCATAGACCAATCACCATCGTCCCAACCATTTCCAAATTAATAGAATCTATAATATCTACCAACATAATGCAACATCTCGAGGAAAATGACTTACTAACTGACAGACAGTACGCGTACAGGAAAAATAAATCCACAACCCTGGCAGCACAACAGATTGTAGACGCAATACTAACCGGAATAGATGATAAATACAAAATAGCAGGCATATTCTGTGATCTATCAAAAGCCTTCGATGTAATTGATCATAAGTTATTACTCGAAAAACTACATTATTATGGTGTTAAGAACAGCGCGCATAAAATGCTTAAGTCGTTCCTGTCGGACAGAAAGCAAACCGTGGAAGTGTCTGTAGACGGGGGTCGTAAAGTCAGGTCTGTAGCGGGCAAGATCACAGTTGGTATTCCACAAGGTTCATCCCTCGGAAATACTATGTTTTTAACTTTTATAAACGACCTACCTTCTCACATAACCGATGGCCTGATAATCCTGTTTGTTGATGATACCACGGTTGTAGTGTGTGCACGTTCGTATGAACAACTTAACACCAAAATCAATTATACCTGTGACAAATTAAAAGAATGGTTCTCAACAAATGGTCTCTTATTAAACATGTCTAAATCAAATTTGCAGGAAAAACTGTGCCGAGACCCAGTTGTATCAATAGTCCCGTTCCGTTGACTGAACAATGCAAATTTCTAGGATTCGTGATAGACCCCAACTTGCATTGGAAACTACACCTAGAATCTTTGTGTGATAAATTGAGTAGTGCAGCCTATGCGCTAAGAAAGATTCGTCCACTAGTTTCTTACAGTGTACTAAGACAGACATACTTTGCACATTTTCATTCACTTATGTCGTACGGCATTATTCTTTGGGGAAACTCTACAGAGTCGAACCGAGTTTTTATTCTTCAAAAAAGAGCACTACGTATAATGTATGGAGTAAATCCAAAACAAACGTGCAGGGGACTTTTCAAAAATCAAAACATAATGTCTATGTACTCGTTATATTTATTCGAAGTTATAATGTATGTCAGGCGAAATATGACCAGTTTCGGTCGACGTATAGGCGGAGGGCACGAACTTCGTAACGAAGGTCGATTAAAGACAGTAACGCGCCGCACTGCACTTGCCACCAAAAACCCCCGCGTCATCGGCCCCACGTACTACGAACACCTGCCCGCAGATCTACGTAACGAGACCAATGACGAAACGTTTAGTCGACGACTGAAAAACCTTTTGTTGGAAAATTAATATTATTCCATAAATGAATTTTCTAAAAAATGAAATTGGTGGGCCCTCTGACGTTTAATTTAATTTGTGATAACTTAATACCAAGTGTATTTTTAAATTTTTATTTTAATATTATATACTGACATAGATAGTATGTTATATACTATGACATTATTTGAATTGTTGACATTGTAACTTATACACTATTTTATTTTATGACGATCCCTTTTACCATATTAGAATGACATGTAAAATTGAATTTTTAAGATGTAAAAGTGAAATAAATAAATCTAATCTAATCTAATCTAAACCAGAATCACTTTAACCTGATGAACCTTTGCACCATAAAGCGATTCGAAGCGTACTGAACCGCCGGAAATAAGAGGTTAACAGTTACCCCTGAGACTTGAGGACGTCAGCGCGTTATGATTATATTTGAAGCATGAGTTTAAAAAACCAAGCTATTCAAGGTATAATTACATTTAACATATGGCTTTTATTAAAGCTCGCAGGTCGCTTGAACAAGAGGTTTTGATTTGTAAAATGCACCAGAAGGTGCTGGTGCTAGGCGCCTCAAATTACATTCATACGAAGACTGGAAGTTGTACCATATCTTTCCGGATGGTCGCTATGTGCTAAATATTAAACCTGCATATTAGGCTCTGGCAAAAATAAATATGCTGGGAACTCTTCTACATCGTCCATATACACTTCTTATGTTTAGTTTTTTTTACATTGTATTAAATTTGCTGATCTACAATGGAAACAATTTAACTCATGACGATTTGTTCATTTGAATAAGCCGATTTGTTATCCTTTGTTCTCTGTATGTTTTAGATACGTATTTACTGTTCTGGGAAATCTTAATATTGTACATAAATGACTACAGGCAGTGGCAGACAACATACGAAATCATGCTGAAAATCACGAAGCAGAGCGGTCATGCACTCTTAACCAATGAAACTATAAAGTCTGTTATTTAAAAATAATTTCATACAGAAATGGTTCTAATGGCTAGCAGAACTCAAGAATTATAATACACGTTTTCTATTCGCCTATTTATTTTTACAAATTAGACCTAAATCGATCCTATAAAGGCGTTAATTTAAACAGTAGGTATATATATTAACTATGTCGTTCATTGTCTATTCGAGGTATCCTTGTTATACTTACGTAAGAGTCCGTCCCTTAAGGGTAATAGTATTACACCCATGTATCATAATTCAAACCCGGATTACGGAAGTTTCCTAGTTATGGTCAGTAAATATTGCATTATTTAGGTATTATTATTATTTTGCTAATGTTCCTTACAGTCTGCATCCAAAGTACCTAAAAATTATAAACCGCATAAAACAGCTTGCTTACGCTCGTAAGGTTTGGTTATGGTAAAATTTAATATTGTTTAAAAAAACCTGATCTATGTTTAAGTCTCTTATCAAAACTAAAATGAGCATTGAGCACTCACTTACTGTCCGATTATGGAGCGAGCTGAACGGTTGATATTTTCATGTAAGTACTGTATTTTTTCAGTTTCACTAGTGTGCGAAGATAAAATATCTGGACAACCCAGCTTAGTCACGCTCGTATGTCATCCCCGACTCCGCTAACGTGTCAGAGAGAGTCAGACACAGGTGGTTTGGCGCACTAAGCGGTCGTCGACCGTCGCCAGAATGTTGGTACGTACGTTTTCATTCAAGGACTGCGTTCTATACACTTACTACATGTAGATATAGTACTCAGGCCAATACAAAGGAAGTACATGATCACACCCCTGCGAGAAACAAACTTATTTACTGCTCAAACTTGTTTATACAATGTAACAAGATGTTAAACGTGATTGGGGTGACAGACAGCAGCGTTATTGGTGTAAGGGGCCTAGGTCTGCGATCGTTTTGTAACGGAGTTAAGGCCATTATCGTATTCACACATTAGTATAGTGCTTAGGGAGAACCTACATTAATAAATATTGGTTTTAGACCCTTCTTAACAGAGCCTACATTAGTTTCGAGACCCTGATTTGCAGCGTACCTAAAGATTTATCTACTATATATGCTATAATAATTTGACATTGTTATAATTAATTTAGAAATACTTTGAGCAAGGATTGATCCTTCTAGTCTTGCTTTGTTGAGAATATTAATATCTGTTGGCTTCACCCCCATGTAGATTCATGCGGAGAACTGCACTGCGCGTGCTAATTAATTAAAGAAACATTAATAAGTCATGGCTAGGCGATTCTCAAAGCATTGAATTAATTTTTGGATTTAATTATTACTTACACGTATTTAGGTAACATTTTATTACAAGCAATTGAATTACAAGCGACTGAATGATCAGAAATTGTCTTATTCCTTCATCTATCTATCTATTACTTGGACACACTCCATACTCCCCTCCTTGTACCGTCAGAATTATGTATGTCAAAGTCAAAGTCAAAATATAGGGTAGAGTTCTAAACCAGGGATTCTGGGTGGAAATTAAACACTGTAGGTTCGGGATAATATCCAATATACTGTACGTAAACACTTTTATATTAGTTTCACATAAAAGGTAGACACAATAGATTATTGTGGACTAACGAACAAGCGCGTAAAACGGGAACACACAAAGAAAACGTGTCTCTGCCGACATCTTGCAAAAGAGAGAGAGCGAATGATAGTGAGTGAGAGAGACTAGAGCGTTATGTGTTTCCGTTTATTCCACAGACAATAATAGTACATTTACAGAAAGCGAGAAGGGATGTTACCTCTCGTCTTACGTAGAGGGAGCCTTGGTGCTGGGTGACCCGCTATATACTCCCCCTCCAGGACATGAGAGCGACCTCGCTCATGGACTGGCACAATCTCAGTTGAATGATTACGTTCTTCAGATACAGGTACAGGTTGCTGGCGCCGAGGGCGACCCCGTGTTTGCTAGGAACTACCGGAGCCGGTGGAGTGACGTCTCGGCCATGATATGGCGTGAGCTGTTTGACGTGATACTTTCCCGAATTCTTGCTTGGATCATTTAAGTCAGCGATGAGGTAAGTAGTAGGGCTTACTTTTTTGCTAATCACATATGGACCATCCCTCTTCGGAACAAACTTGGAAGTCAAGGTCTTCGCTGCGTTGCTGAGCACGTGCGTGTTGAGCAGAACTTGATCTCCAATTTCAAATAGTTCACCTGGTCGCCGAGACTGATCTGCATAGTATTTTCTTTTATCCTGTTGCGCCTCAACCTTGTCACGAATTGAAGAAAGAGAGCCTAAGAAACTTTTGAGGTAAGGTGTAATCTGCGGTATGAAGTTCTCCTTTTCTAGGATAGATCTGGGATCATTGTATACTTCCAACGGCGATCTTAGCTCTCTGGCAAAAGTTAAATATGCAGGCGTTACTCCTGTTGTCTGACATTTGGCAGTATTCATCGCGAATCTGATCGATGGAAGATGATTGGGCCACGAGTCATGTTCCATGCCTACTAACTGGGATAGTTGAACTTTTAAGTCCCTGTTCTTTCTTTCGGCTGGGTTTCCTTCCGGGTGGAACAAAGGTAGTAACTCTTGCTTGATATCAAGTATAAACATGCATTGTTGCATTACCGCTGCGATGAACTGGACACCATTATCTGAAACGACTCGTCGTGGAAGACCAAATCTGAGAAAATGTTCTTCAATTAAAACGCGAGCGCACGCTTCCGCTGTCGCTTCACGTAGAGCATACAGTTCGACCCATCTAGTCGCCGTATCTTCCACGAGCAAAATCCATCTTTGACCTTCTTCACCTGGTGGGAGAGGTCCAAAGAGATCTATGGCCAGGACTTCGTTTCGCTGATTTAATATAGGTGTTTGTAGTAAGCCAGGCGGCTTTCTGTTTGACGCCTTATAACGCTGACATGAAATACATGTTTTAATGTATTCAGCAATGGCTCGTCGCATTCCGGGAAAATAAAAATGTTGTGCAACTTTTTGGTAAGTTCTTTCCTCACCAGGGTGGCCTGATAACGGTGCATCATGGCACTCTTTCAAAATCTCCGTTCTAAGGTCCACCGGTACCACTAGTTGTGGTTCTTCACTGTCTGAGTCTGGATTGTAGCGGTATAGGACTCCCTGTTCCATTAAGTATCCTCTGCCAGACCAGCGGTGCGCGTCGATTTCCTGTCCATCTTCTAGATCTTGAATGATCTTCTTGAGATCTGGATCCGCCATTTGATCTTGTCGTAGCTCCGATGGACTTCTTTTGGGCAAGTCGATGACGACTGAACAAATGCCACAACTTTTCGAAGTCTCCTCATCGCAGTTGGGACGACTGAGAGTATCTGCAACCAGGTTAATCTTTCCCGGCGTATACTCATAGTGAAGATCAAAAGCTTGAAGCTTGAGGGCCCATCTCACTAGACGGCCTGATGGTGATTTTAATGACAGCAACCACTTGAGAGGTTGGTGGTCTGTTCCCACGATGACAGGATGGCCTTCTATATATCCGCGAAAACGTTCAACTGCCCAGACAACAGCTAAAGCTTCACGCTCTGTTGTTGAGTAATTGCGCTCAGCTGATGTAAGTAATCTGCTCGCATATTCGATTACTCGTTCATTGTTTTTATCTCCTTGCAGCAGGACCGCGCCAATGGCGTAATTACTCGCGTCTGTTCTCAAGACGAAGGGCTTCGAGTAGTCTGCCTGAGCTAGGATGGGAGCAGATGTCAGTAGTCGCTTGAGTTCTTCAAAAGCCGTGTTTTGTTTCAGGCCCCACTGCCATGGTTGATCTTTTCTGGTAAGTTTCGTCAAGGGCTCTGCAATTTGCGAAAAGCGAGGAATGAATTTCCGAAACCATGAGCAGGTTTGAAGAAAAGTTCGAAGATGTTTAAGAGTACTAGGCTTCTTCATCTTCAGAACGGCTTGAATCTTTTCATCATCTGGTGTAATTCCCTCTGATGAGATGATGTGACCAAGATATTTAACTGAATCTCTTGCAAAGTCACACTTTTCCATATTAGCACGCAGCTTAAATAAACGTAGACGCTCGAAGACTGCACGCAGATCTTCAATATGCTGCTGCATATTTGGCGAGATAACCAGCAGGTCATCGAGGTATGCCAAAATAGTTACATCTTTTAGAGTAGATCCTGAACGAAAACGATCTATTAATCGCTGGAACGTCGCTGGCGCATTCTTAAGCCCAAAAGGCATGCGCTTGAAGCGAAAAGTGCCAAATGGCGTTGTAAACGCTGTTTTGTCTCTATCAGCCTCCACGGGCACTTGCCAATATCCAGATCTGAGGTCCAAAGTACTCATCACACAGCCTTGTTTGGTAGCCTGTAGCAGCTCGTCGATCAAAGGCATAGGGTAAGTATCAGATTTAGTAATAGAATTCAACTTACGGAAGTCAATGCAGAAACGGAACTTCCCATCCCGCTTCGGAACAAGTAAAGCTGGTGCTGACCAAGCAGATTCACATTCTTCTATAATGTCTTCGGTAAGCATTTTGTCAAGCTCCTCTTTCATCACCTTTTTCCTAGCAGGAGTCAAGCGGTACGGCGGCACTGCAATCGGCGGGTGATCTCCAGTATCTATACGGTGCTCAGCAAAATTGGTGGCTTCTCCGGTTTCCTTAAAGACATCACTGAATTCTGCAAGTAGTTGGGAAAGCATCACATGTTGGTCTGCCTCATCATGCTCAGGGCGGACACTTGGTTCAAGCAGTAAGTTCAATTTAAAATGTGGTTCAAAAAGCAATTCGTATTTTCGCTCTATATCTTCAGAGAAGAACCAAAAAGATTTACCAAAATCAAAAACAAGATTGGCTTTATTTAGAAAATCGATTCCTAGTAACGATTCATTGTCACGTGATTCCGGAAAAATTAAAAATGGAATGGACAAAGTCTTATGCAAAAGCTTAACCTCCACCTCAGCCGTCAAAACTTCCATACGCCGGGTGTCGCCGTCAGCGAGCTTAATATTCCTCGTTTCACGGTTAAGAGGATGTCCTTGTTTCCGGAGTAAAGTATATAACGAGTGACCCGCAATACAGCCCTTCGCGGCTGAGTCTACTAACGCGGTACCTTTCGCGCCTAAAATCTCAATGTCTAAGATAGGACGACGGTGGTCACTGCTAGGAAGAGTGAGCGAAGGAGTCATTTTAGTATGAGACTCCTCTTTAACACGATATGAAGACCCGTTCTGCGCGAGAGAGGCGGTCTGTGTAACAAGCTCAGGCTCCCCCTGCTTCGTAACATTGTAATTATAATTTAAGTTATTACAATTAACATCTTTAACAAAATTGTCATCATGCTCCTGGTCTATAGACAAAGTGTTGAAAATTTCTTCAGGCTGCTGGTTTACAAGCTCCTGGTCTATCAAAGAATTATTATTATCCAACTCCTGGTCTATAGATGGAACTACAAAAATATTTTTAGACACAACCTCCTGGACTATATCATATACAGAATTAATAGGGAGGTCTCCCTCTATAGATGGTGGGATAAAATTCTCATTTGTATTCTGAATTATTGTTTTATCAATTGAGTGCAAAGAATCACAAATGGGCTCACCGTCTATAGATGGAGCAGAAAAGTTAGAATTAGTCACCTGATGACTATGAGCATTTATATCATTTTTAGAAATGCTAACATAACTATTATTCAAATTAGCAACATCTGAGTGTGTATAGGTACTCTCATTAAGCATATTAGCAAATGAGCAGTTTAACTTATTATCATAACCCTTATCCATAGCAAAATTTTGGTTAATAGCTGTGCGATGCGAAAAGCTAGGTGCAACAAAAACTTGACTCCCCGTATAGGACTTCCCCTGAGTGCGACCCTGGGAGTCCTGTACACACTGAGATACAGCTGGAGTGTCAAAAGCATAAAAAGCGTTCACTTTGGACTGGTTACACTTCACACAATTGGCTCGAAGCACACCTATAGAGCCACATCCATAACATGCAATTTGATTTTGATTTTGCGATGCCACTGAAACACTATTTTTGGCTTTTAATTTAGGGCAGTCATCTTTAGAATGGAAGTTAAACTTTTTACAATAAGCACAATACATACGTTTTGCTGGAGTTGTAGTGATACCTGAGTCTGCACTATTACTCGAGGTCTTGTCAGCTGGTTGGCCCCGCACAGAGTGGGCCAACTGAGGTTGATGCTGGGAAAGCGGATCGAGCGGCGACCGCACCGCGTCAGCGCCGCGCCGCAGCGGCTGCGATGGTGGCGGCCCTGGCCTCCGGGCAGGATACCCAGGAGACGGTGGCGGAGGCGCGCGCGACAAAGGTCCATTGTCTGGGCCATTTTCTTTAATAGCATCCTCTACACTCCTCGCTCGTCGTAGGAGATCCTCAAAACTGTTCACACTATCTCTATCAATTCTTTTTCTAATTCTCAAGTCGAGTAATCCATAAATCATATCGAGCTGGACTTTCTCAGTTAAATCCTCTTTAGGCAATTTCGCAAGTAGGGCCCTGGCTTGGGCCACAAATAAGTCCGTATTCTGTTTCCCTTGACTCATTGCGAACAAATCTTTATATAATTGGAAGGGGGGCCGTCTTTCACCAAATGCACTTCTAAGTTTAGACACTGCATCTTTCCAATCAGTCACACTGGTTTTGATGCCTTGCCACCAGGTTCCGGCATCGTGTGATAACAGCAGTGGCAAACCTTTCACAGCAGTTTCGTCAGAAATGCCGGCACAGTTTTTATATATTTCAATCGCATCAATAAAGTTATCTACCGATTCGGATGGCGTGCCGCTGAATTTAGCTTGACATCGCGTGAAATTCGCGCCTGGATGTACTGCAGGGGCTGCGGCGGGGACTGTGGCTGCCGCCGACGAGTCCATGGCAGGGGTCGATGACCTCACCTCTTGCAAAATTCTCTGGCAAAAATCAGCCTGTGACTGTTGTATAGTAGAAATTAAAGTGGAAAAATGATCGGCACTCATTGTAACCGACATAGAGGCGTCGGCCGGATGATCCTCGTCTTCCTCTTGAAGGGACTGACGCGCTCGTCGTGATCGCGGCATGGTAAGTACTTGCTAACTCGTAAAAGCAGTTCGTACACGTAAACCAGGCCTTGTAGTCCGTATTTCACGTGTTTTAAGCGGCGACACTCGCGAAAACAAAGTGAACGTGAGTTTAACTCGATTTCACGTGTTTTAAGCGGCAAACACTCGCGAAAACAAAGTGAAAAATTGTATCTATGTACTAGAACGTTGGGCGTCCATTTATAGGGTAGAGTTCTAAACCAGGGATTCTGGGTGGAAATTAAACACTGTAGGTTCGGGATAATATCCAATATACTGTACGTAAACACTTTTATATTAGTTTCACATAAAAGGTAGACACAATAGATTATTGTGGACTAACGAACAAGCGCGTAAAACGGGAACACACAAAGAAAACGTGTCTCTGCCGACATCTTGCAAAAGAGAGAGAGCGAATGATAGTGAGTGAGAGAGACTAGAGCGTTATGTGTTTCCGTTTATTCCACAGACAATAATAGTACATTTACAGAAAGCGAGAAGGGATGTTACCTCTCGTCTTACGTAGAGGGAGCCTTGGTGCTGGGTGACCCGCTATAAAAATCATTTATTGCATATGAGTACACTTGGTACATTTATAAATGACAAATTATACTAGTAATGTCTTCTTATTTAACTCATTGGGTATTTGCCACTTATTGAGATAGTTTCTTATTGTCTCATCAAAGTAGAATCAAACAAACGGTGGAGAATATCCAGTCAAGATCGACGAAAAAAAATACAGAAGGGCATCAGTGAAGCTTCAGTAGTGCTATTCTCTAAAATACAAACTCATGTGCAAGTCTCACTCAAGTGACTTCAATTACTTCGAAACCTAATCCTCTTGTATTGTATCCAACCTTACCTGTATTCGAAGCATTCTACTAGCTAGCAGATGAGGCTCAGGCGACCATATTTCGATGATATTACCATAGGTAAAACCCCCTCAGCCTTTGTTTTGTATACTCATGTGCAAATAGATGAGGACTAATATTGATATTTAACCTCCGATATGATCTGCATTGGGTAGTTAATTTTCACCTCTCCAGATCGAAAAGGGCGCTTTTGGTGCTTTAAAACTCGCAGCAAAATCGCTTCTTGCTGCGAGCTGTGCGAGCGTGAGTAAAATGATTCGAATTTCGAACACTTCCTTTAGGCGATGAACTGGGCGATGGTTCGTTCAGAAACTCATTTTGGCCTAGCGATTTAATACATAGGCTAAAATAAATTTAAGTTATTTATTAAAATTTAAGTATATAAATAGTACTATTGCCATTTTAAAGAAGAACTATTTAAAATATTTATAAATTATCTAGTATTTACTAGTAAATATTAATATAGCTTATAAAATATCATGTTTACTTGGTTTTATAAAAATGTCAAGCAGTGCAGTTTCAGAACGCAACAGAAAAAAATAAACATTTTCTTTTCTCGCTGGGAGAAGTGAAAAATTTTATGTTTCACGCGAGAGCAAATTTTTTTATGTCTCGTGCAGTTAAATCATTCACTGTGCTCAGTAGTCTATAATTAGAAACACTCGCTAGACTACTTCGCTTGTTAGTGATTTAAAGTCAGCACTCGCAACAAAAAATAACTTTGCTCACTTGTTGCACAAATAACTATTTCACTACTACCTACACCCAAAGACCGCAACCCCTCCCCGACCCTCCAGTGAGTTACCAGTAACTAGAACATATTGTCACACTATTGTCAACTTGTCTGCCTACTTATTACGAACAATTCACCAGCTTGACAAACGCTCATATCATAAAATACTTAATATTACTATACAACAATACTAAACAGGCTAACAGTAACAGGCTAGTGAGGTGTGTCAGGATCGCGCAAAGTGGCGATCCATCGTCTCTGCCTAACCCTCTGGGACCAAGGCATGATTATGTATGTATGTACAACAGTACTTTTACAGGCCCCTGATGGTGTCATCAGCCTATCGACGTTTACTGCCGTCACAGGCGCGCCACCACACCTGTTATTTTTATCCACCAATGTAGCCACCGATCACATACTAACGTAACCCTTATTATCTAGCAGAAATTTAGATTAAATACTCGTTAACTGTTATCTATTCATTACCTTGTCAGTGAATATTATGTATCAAAGGAGAGGAAAGAGATTGTACATTTCTCTACGAAATACTTGGCTCAAAGGAACGAAACAGACAGTGACAAGCTTAGTTGAATCTATTTTGCAAACTTCAAACGGTTCACTTATGATGGTGGCTAGTGGGAAGGCAAGTTTGATATTTTTCATTTATATGTTTAAAATACCCTATGCAAATTCGCCCGCAAGTTCTTTGCAATAGATGCTGGTTTCAATAAATTCTCTTTTTTCGTGTAATTTACTATAATTGTTTACTATAATTTAAGATAATAGTATTTATCTATTTGCAATGATAAGGAAGCGTGTCCGCTATCAACAGGTCGTCAGAATGAGACAAAGTTGATAAATTCGTAAGTCGTTGTTTCGAAAATATTTATTTGTAATGTATAGACTTTTTGCCTTTACGATTTTATTAAATACTAGCTGTGCCCGCGGCTCCGCTCGCGTGGACTACAGGATCCGCTCCCATTCCCACTTCCGATCCCTATCCCACTTCCACTCAGACTTTAAATCCAGGTCCAGGTCCAGGTCCAGGTTCAGGTCCAGGTCACGCCACGCCCACGCCCACTCCCACTCCCACTCGAATTCCCACTCGCAGCTCCAAATGTAATCCAAACTCATCGCAATCTGAATAGTACGGAAATACTATTATCTGCAATATATTGTATACTAACCTTACCTACTAATGTATTTGAAAACTAAAAATGTCTATAACTTTTGATTGAGTTATCCGATTGCGATGAAATAAAGACTAAATGTTAAGTTAAGTTAAGCCCCATGTTTTTGTGAAAATTCCATCAAAATCCGTTCAGTAGTTTTTAAGTGATGCGTGCACAAACTCACAGACAAACAGATAAACAGACAAACAGATAAACAGACAAACAGACAAAAATTCCAAAAATGATTGAAATGTGTTCTATTACTTATCCTTAGACCCCTCAATTTTTTTTTGCAAATATCTTCAATGTACAGACACGCGATGTTTACGATTTTATTTATTAGACTAGCTGTGCCCGCGGTCCGCTCGCGTGACCTACAGAATCCGCTCCCATTACCACTCCCGCTTCCGCTCCCGCTCCCGCGCCCGCTTCCGCTTTCGCTCTCCTCTCGCTTCCGCTCCCGCTTCCGCTCCCGCTCCCGCTCCCGCTCCCGCTCCCACACCCACTCCCCTTTCCCCACGCCCAAGCCCACTCGCACTCCCACTCCCACTCCAATTCCCACTCACAGCTCCAAATGTAGTCCAAACTCATCGCAATCTTAATAGTACGGAAACTTTCGATTGAGTTAGCCGATTGCAATGAAATAAAGACTAAATGTTAAGTTAAGCTCCATATTTTTGTAAAAAGTCCATCAAAATCCGTTTAGTAGTTTTTAAGTCATGCGTGCACAAACTCACAGGCAAACAGACAAACAGACTAACAGACAAACAGACAAACAGACAAACAGACAAACAGACAAACAGATCAACAGATAAACAGATAAACAGACAAACAGACCAACAGACAAAAATTCCAAAAATGATTGAAATGTCTTCTATTACTTATCCTTAGACCCCTCAATTTTTTTCTTTGCAAATATCTTCAATGTACAGACACGCGATGTTTACGATTTTATTTATTAGATATAGATAGATATTGGGCGCTTTTGATACTATGTAACTAATGCGCGTGGTCACGTTATACGCAAGAAATATAAAGTAATCACCAATCAGGTAAATTGAAAGGGCCATGTACATGTATGTATGTAATAGGGAATGCAATCTTGCAGAAAAATCTTTGATCTTGGTATTTTCAAGATTTGGGACTTTTTTTATAAACTTATCAAAATGATGATTATAGCGGTGCACAACAGGTTTGAATTAAAAACTCTTTTTTTAGGGTTCGGTACCAAATTGGTAAAAACGGTAGGAACCCTTGTGTTGCGACTTCGCCGTGCTGAGATATTCAGCTGTGACAGACGGACGGATGTCTGTCAACTCACAGCTGAATATCTCATGAACAACTAATGTTATCGACTTAAAAGTTGGAAAAGTTTTGAACAATACCCTCCCAATGATCGAATTTAAAAAACTATTTTTATTTTCATTGTAAAGTAGGCCAATACCGGGGGGTGGGGGTGGTAATATGTATAATGATGCCCTTTCATATAATTCCTCACTTGACTTCACAACCACAATTGAAAATTTACCACTGGTAAAGTAATTTTAACCAATTTAAAGGTTTTAAATTGTGGTTGCATCATTTGTTCGTTCTAAAATAGACCTTCGTTTCCTTTCATGAAGCAGTTTTTGATTTATAATGGAAAATATCTCCACAATACCATAACGCGCTGCGATGGGATAGCGACACGGAGCGGGTCGTTACCATCTGTTCGACTATTGAGCGACAGGCGATAGATCAGACAGATCAGTCAGTTCGCGCGCTTCTACGTGCCGAAATGATCATGGGATATGATGCTCCATAATTTTGCAAATCTTGCGAGATCGCGCATCATTTTGAGTGCAAGATTAATCTTAACGCTGTATTGTACCAAAATTAACAACAACAACAAACAGGAATATAATTGTCTACAAAGGGTTTTTTGTATTTTCTTATACAGGTACTAAGAATAACGTAGCCGTTATATTTGCCATCGAGAGGTTAGAAAAAATTTGTGCAATCATGCAAAAGAAACAAATATCCACATTTTCGCATTTATAATGGGTACTAGTGAGATTGTCATCAAACAAACAGTGAAGCAAAATATGGCATAGAAAATCATTGAGCTAAGCCGTGGTTTTGTGAAACCGTAGTTTTCCAACACGTTCGATATACGTAGGAAAGAACTATTCTTTTTACCTTTATATCTTTTTCCCCGGATGGCACTAAAAGCGGAACAAATCTAACAGCTTTACTGTCCTTTTGGATGGCCCAAACAGGATCGCACAGCGATCACAAAGGCATATGGATGAATAAATAAATGTTGTTTGTACCTAGAGCTAACATCACTTTTAAAGTCTATTCCCTTCTTATAAAGAGTACAACAAACAAAATAACTGTAGACCCATTGATATGGTTGATCCATTTCGATAACTGTATAATCTATTACGAGTCATTCAATATCGAATACAACTTTTGTCCTATGATTTTGGGAAATTAGAAAAATAAATTACATTTTGCATATCCGTTTATAGTTTGTACAGAAAAAGAAGCTGTACATATTTGTGAATCTAATATTTTAATTTTCTTTCTTATTTACACAGTTCCAGCACCTTAACTAGTAAATACATTTAGTACTTTTACTGGGAACATTTATTATCTTTAGACTTAGTTGTTGTGTGATCGTGTTGTAATGTAAAGGGTTTGTCGTATTTGTACTCGAGTTTCACAGCCAAATAACACACAGACATCTAAATCTGAAGTCAATAAATAGTTCTCCGTGAAAATACTCAAATTTATTTACGAGTTAAGTGATGCGAACATATTAATAATAATAATAATAATTTTATTTATTTCTTCTCACAAGGTAAATACATACAATAGTAATCATTATGCTAGACTTAACAATAGATCAAAGGACAGCATTTGCCTTGTGAGAGGCTGGTGTCGGCTATATTAATAGATAATAAGACTAATAAGTTATATTATTCATGAAATTGTATATAAAACATTACCAAAACAGCTCACGACGATTACTTAGCTCGCAGAATTGGTAAATAGAATGATGTGATATACACTTCGTGAATTGTGTCCAGGGCAGTGATCGAAGCCGTGGGATGGAGTGCGCGGCAGACATGGTGGCGGCAAATACGTTACGCTACTCACTATGAACAGCGATTGTAAAATGATGTCATTGTCTTTTATCAAACAGCGGTCAGATTTCGATCTCGTTTAAAAAAATAATCTCAGCTCGATCTCAATTTAAAGAAGTTATTCGCGCTTTCTTGGAATCTAATGTCTTAGAAGGCTTCGCCAAGACTCTGCCTTCTAACGAATTGCTCACTTACCGTCCTCCTTAACAATACGAAAATCAAGTAGAAAACATTACAAAAATATATAGAACTAGAATGAATGTACTATAAATTTATTGTTCCTATACATACACCTCTCAAGTTGTTTCTATTCACCCCGGTCAGAGTATATATCGTTTCGTATTTCTTAGGTATTTAGAGTTTTTAATCGCTAGTCTCGTCAGATTCGGAGCGGCGCGTGCGGTGCTGATGATGTTACCAGATTCGGCGCGTTCGGTGGAAATAGATGCGCGAGGCCTTTAGCAAATTCGTTACTGCAGTACGTGCGACTCCAGCGGCACGCTCTAGTGCGCGTACACCTTTAACCTCTCTAACTGGGCAATATTATGTGTACTAGTTTTTGTTTTTGGATAAAATAGTAAAGATTTTGAACTGCACCTCGATCTATTTTTTACCATTTAGCAATAACTAAGATTAACTTTGAATTTATAAGCATTTACAACTTATTTTATGATTTATAGACTAACTTTGTACAGTAACAGAAACTTTCCCTAATCACCCTTCAATTTAAACTGTTATATAATTTTCTACAACGCAAGAAAATACAGTACACTTTAAATTACAATACAGCTATATCGAGTATCTCATGCTTAAATATTTTAGGAATGAGATTGGAATAATTTTCTTTTCCTATTCACCCCTGCATAAGTTTTAACGGTACCAAGTAAATATAGAAAGAAAAATACAAAGCCTGGACCAATAATAACGGCATTGTGTCTAAAATTAAAAATCGGTACCACATTTGGAATTTTTGTTAGAAATTAAATTCAAGGGTAACCTCAAAGGGATGCGATGTATCCCATTTGATTATTAAGATGGCAAAGAACAATGATATAAGTAGCTACCAAGTTGTATCAGAAATCTGACTAAAATAAGAATATTATACCTTTAATTTTCAATGTGAACTGATACACCCACGCCGTGTAGTGAACATTTTAATAAACCTACTACATCAAGCTTATTCAACCTGTAACCACATACCTATTTACCATGTTGCAAAAGGCTGTACACTGTAAATAATATTACTTTATTTGACATTAATTTTAAATAAATAACCTAATGCAATCGTTTTATTATTTTACTGTTGTAACTTTGGAAATGAATATTATTTTACTCAGTTTCACTGTTTGAATACTTCATAACGAAGTACTCGTACATACATTTGGAATTTTTGTTAGAAATTAAATTCAAGGGTAACCTCAAAGGGATGCGATGTATCCCATTTGATTATTAAGATGGCAAAGAACAATGATATAAGTAGCTACCAAGTTGTATCAGAAATCTGACTAATATAAGAATATTATACCTTTAATTTTCAATGTGAACTGATACACCCACGCCGTGTAGTGAACATTTTAATAAACCTACTACATCAAGCTTATTCAACCTGTAACCACATACCTATTTACCATGTTGCAAAAGGCTGTACACTGTAAATAATATTACTTTATTTGACATTAATTTTAAATAAATAACCTAATGCAATCGTTTTATTATTTTACTGTTGTAACTTTGGAAATGAATATTATTTTACTCAGTTTTACTGTTTGAATACTTCATAACGAAGTACTCGTACATACCTAAATGATACGTTGAGATGGCATCCATTTTATTAAAGAATCATTATGTAAATATTTATCAATATAAATATATAGAGGCGAGGAGCTCGTTTCGTAGTGGAGCGCTTTAAGGTTCTGATCTTCCGTTTCCATTATTGGATTTCAGAAGTTTGTTTTTGCGGCAACCTGCTACTTCTTTTCTCTGTATTTACATTTTGATATGTGTACAATAAAAGATAAAATAATTAAACATTATTAAGTCGTGAAGGTACTTGTAAACATAATGTAATAGCATACAGAATTTTTTTCCCATTCTCCATCCAAATGCAGTAGTCTGCGATATTATTGTTGTGTTACTTGAGCATTCTAATTATTATTCTAGGACATTGAATTGTGTGAGACGATTGATATATATTTTATATGTATTTATGCAGTAATAGACTGCATACCTACCAAATTATGAGGGGTTAAATTCGAGAGACTCATTACCTAATACTTTTGGTAATTGGTAATCAGCGGCGTTAAGGGAAATAAAGTATCAGTGGGATTAATTGTGTTAGAATGCAATTCAACCAGTGTTTTTCTGGTCGAGAAACTGTGGCCGGACAATAAATATTTACAGCGCGTCGCGTACGTGACGCAGTTCGCAAGGAGGTTTCCCTTCTTGAGTGAAATCTTCCACGCCTTTTCCTCATCATTAGTAAGAGTTGAGTTTTAGTAAGAGACGAGAGGAGACAGGTAATCCGAATCCGTTTTTGGTTATTTAGCAGGAAGGATAAACCGGTGGCTGTTGTTGTACTTACAATGTAATCACACTTGTTGTATAATAGGCCCTGTAAATGATAAAATACTATTTTTAATGGTCGTTTGCTCAGAAAAATAAAAAAAATTCAAATGTTACTGAAATATTTCTGAGAAGGTCGCAGATTCAAAGTCTACTCGCATGGATTTTTCAATTTTATAGAGAGAACTGCAGCATATTTTTTTTAAACTATCACCGTATTTGGCTAAATGGGTCGAAAACTTTCGTTCATGTGCATCTTTGATGGTTTGTATTTATATCCCTTTCCCTTAACGATTAGTATACATAAACATTAAACATGACTTTATTCCGTTTAAACTGATACAGTAGTTTTCAAGCCCTAGCTTGCAAACTAGATAAACTATATTTCACGAGCAACATTTTTTGTTATAATGTTTTATTTTTTTGTTTAAATTTTGTTTTTAGGTTGAAAATGACGATTGAGTCAATCGTAACGAGACGAAATATTTAATCGGTAGTTTTAAATACTTAGTCAAGATTGATTTTTTTGCCAAAACGGCGCATATCGTGTTATATCAACATAACTTTCAATCGAATAAAATTACGTGAAACGAACGAATTCACGGGGATTATTTAGTCATTGTTGTTTGTGTCATCCAGCGAGCAATATTTTCAAACAATATATTGTATGGACATTATTATTGTCAAGTTTATTGTAAAAGAAAGATTCGAATTGATTTATTTGAAAGAGCGCTACCCTCAGGGATTCTTTTATTTGCTTGGAAGGTGTCGAATCGTACGGGAGTTAATAATAATGTACATTTAAATTATATTATTGTCTAATTACTAATTTGTAGAAGAAAAAAATCCTTTACTTATCATATACCTACATAAATTATGAGTCATAATGAAAATTGAACAAATTAAAACTATTTAAATGTCCAGTGCAGCCCCGACAACATGGAATGGCCGTGTCTGTGTCCAAATTCACAGTATTCCACATTATAATTTATTTTTAATTGAGGTATGGGGTACAATATACATAGGTTTATTAATTTTGATTCGCTTATCTAAACAAAATATCTGAATTTAGATAGGTTGTGAAATACCTATTTATTTGAGAATTTTATATCTATGGGAGAGAGAGAGTCTTTGAAGTCCGGAACTAAAATTGGTTCAAAGTTTATATTTACCTCATAAATATTATTATGGTACTTAACTAATTTATCAAAGTACAGAAATGAAAAATCTCATCGAGGTTGTTTTGAAAACATGCTGACTAAAATGGGCGTCGCTACAGCTACGAGCGTAGGCGGTGTATTTCTAGCTACGACGTAGCAGAAACTTATACGTGGGCAGGAAATGTGCTCATAGAGAAATAACATAATTCACAATTTGGCAGTAATCCTATACACAAAGTTATTTACATAACAGTGGCAACATTGAATGGCCTTATCGCAAACAACCCACCCAGAGTTGTGGAACTGAATACATACGAACTTTACGATTTATCACATGATTTTCGAAGCGAGGTGAAGGGAAAACAAAGTAAGGTAAGTCTGGAGCTCTGGGAACAAATTCCTGAAGGGTAAAAGTGTCCGATTAAGGCGATAAGAGCGCTACTTATCACGTGGGTCCAAAACTTAGTCGAGTGGGTGCGGACGATTTGCGACTATGACGCACTAAGCAGACCTCAATAAATCTATCGTGTGATTAGTTAGCCAATCGCTTGGGCCATTTATTTATCACAGTCATGGATGTTTTTTTTCCAGCTCCGTTTTCTGTATTTCTCTTCTCTTTATCCTTGAAGTATGACGTCATTCCCATTTTAATAATGTAGCCGAATGCATTAGGCAGATCACAATATCCCGTGTGTAACTTGTATATGAATGATGAAGCCTAAAATAACATTGGCTGAATGAAAAAGTGGGCAAAGTGTACGTCGTAGACAATGTGCGGGTTCCGCTAATCAATATTATTTTTGGTTCTAATTTAATGTTTCACATAATATATAATTTTTATTGAACTTTACATAATATTCCCATCTAGGGCGCGAAGTTTATAGACAGACGGAAAACGCTTAATAGAATTTAGTGATTGTAGGGGAGTTTTTGTGGCAGCTAGCTTCTGCCCAAGCATTTATTAGCCGTGGTTTTCAATTAGCAAAAATATTTGGAATAGAATAAAGATACAGAGAATGTATCGACTGGATTTTGTATCTTATTTACTTGTCGAGGTTACAGTTCGCTGTACCCACGATTTTGTGTTCTTCCCTCATAGTGTTGCCAGATGTCCCGCTTTTGGCAGCACGTCCCGCTTTTCAGCCCTCTCAGGATCCGACTCGCTAACACTTCGAGCGCGACTCCCAAAATCCCGTGTTTTCTTTTAAGTAACCAATTTGGCGCGGCAGATACTTTAAAAAGAATCGGTAGCCAAGGAAGAAGAGCATTGATTGATCTCAGATTTTGTATTAAAGGATTGTACAAGGATTTACACACACACACCCTCACACACACTCACCCCCACTTACACACACACTCACACACACATTGATTTTTCATAGTGCATGTTATAAAAATTATACTCTCACATCTAGATGTATTATGTACTAAATTAATAATTTGCGCAGTACTTTGTTTTTATCGGGTAATTTTAATCTAATTGCTTGGTATGGCAAGGTGATGCGCCCATATTCCATGGGGTGGGAGCCTGGTGACCTGATTTCACAGGTTCATCCTATTTTTAGGCACCAGACTCTCAGAAAAGATAAATTGTACTTATTTTAATTTTATATATTATAATTGTACTTAATCTTTGTGTTGAGATAATAAATAAATTTTGTATAGTATTGTATTGTATAAAAATATTTTCAATGTGCCAGCGAATTTTACATTTTTCTTTATTAGATTTATTATACACTAGCTGTTGCCCGCTACTTCGTCCGCGTGGACAACTTAACATTACACATCATTATGTATTACTAAATCCTAAAAGAAATCTATTAATCTGGATATGCATTGAAAATATTTATATGTAAACATAAAATTAGCGTGCCGGCGACGACTTTACATTTATAATGAATTTAAAAAAAGATTGTAGCCATTGTTATGATTTTCTCGGCCCCGATTTCTTTGGCCAATGCAGTCCCGTTTTTTTTTAAGTTCCGAAATTTGGAAAAAGGGACCTGAAAACGCTACTCCCTCATCAAGTCATCAATCAAAAGATTTTTTGATGAGACGAATGAAGAAAAATTGAGGTGTTTAAAGATGAGGCATAAAATAGGCGGTTAAATGGAAAAGTGTGTAGGTGAAAATGACAACAAATAAAGCAAGAAATATGATGTAATTGTTATCGGGTCGGCTCGTTACGGATGATTGATCGGCGCGTCCTCGCGATACAAAGGATCTGGCGGGATTTTCAATCTGCCGGCTGGCGGATTAACCAGACAATGCCAATGTTATTTTCCAATTCATGCTTGCTTATTGCAATATCTTACCATTTATTGCAGTAAAACAGATATAGATGTTGTTAGAGACGTCTCAAATTTAAACGACCTAAATGAAACGTGAAGTTATACTGTTAATAGCCCATTTAATTTCTTATAAGCCAATTCTCAATTCCTTTTTTTTAGTTTTCTCATTATAAAGCAGTAAAATATTATACTTACATAATTTATTAACAGAGGCACAGCGCTGTAGGTTACAGTTTAGAAACTCTCCCGTTCCACTTCTACTCATCCTAAAATTCCCAAGATGATACCCAAAATCTGGCTTACCCGGATTAACGTTCAAATTCGTAGAAATTAATTTTTAAAGGAACAAACCCCTCTGCAGGATTAAACCCGACTTCCGGTTTCGGCCTTGGTATTATGTTTCCACCCCTTATCCCTTGGAACCCGAGCCTTTGCACGCGACGAGAGATATCTTCCTCACTCTTTAATATCATCTTTATTTGCAAGATAATGAAAGAAATAAACAGCTGTTTGTAGCTACAAACATAGCTATCGGTATCTTCATTTGAAACAACAACTTTGTTGTAGATTGTTTTTTTAGATTAGGGATTTTGTTGGGGGTGAGCGAGCAGTATCTGTGGCCAGTGAGTCACGGAGATAAGTGGGCTGGGTGGGTGGGTTTAGCTGTCGGCGGTGGGTGGAGGTTGCATGTCCATTAATCATATTACAGGTTTATTGCTTCAATGGGGCGTCGATATAAGGAGCGTTCCGAGTGAGCTGAATGGATCGAGCAACTATAAAGTTTCCCTTATATTGATGCTGTAAGTGTCACGGTAATGGTAGACAGTAAACTGCCACATACGTACAGCGGGAAATGGATTGGGTCAACTTAGTGAATAGACACAAGTTGATATAAAAAAATATTAATAATTCAAGGAGTTGATCATTACTAGATAATGGTGCCGATAAGTATTTCAGTTTTTAGAATTTGCGCTCACCACTTAAATGCAGATAATAAGTGGTCAGCTTGGTAAAGAATACCGCTGGAATAGTTCGCCTTTTGTATAACTGCGTGCAATAAAATTTAAAAGAAAATGAATAATACTAAAGATCCTAAATACATTCTACTCGTATGTACGTAAACAATAAACCCTGGGTAGCTGCATCAACATTCTGCTGCTAGCTACATCAAATGGTTAGCATAATAATTGAAGTTCGAATAACCACAATCTAAGTTTTGAGGAACCTGGGTCTGTCATACACTTAATCCTGTATCTATGTCGCGCCACCGCGCCGCCGTGTTTAGAGCCAGTGCGATAGAAGCCTAGAATAATAGCCACGGTTCTCGACCCGCTCTCTGACGTGACGTTGTTATCTAAGCATTGTGTTTGGAGAGAAAGGTCAGTTTTATCGTTATGGCTTATTTTATTAGTCTCGTATGATAGCGATGTACACAGTTTTTGCGTGTCGAATTCCTTAGCCCTATTCCAGTTTCATATAATAGTGTTTTGCCAGCACGATTCATTTGATTTGATAATGATCTTTTCATAGTACATTGTTGGAGAGGCGAGGCCTTCTAGAATATATGTACAAGAATCGTCCTTTTCACCGAGGCTATACGTAGTGCTTTTCATGACTACTGCGAGGAATATGCATTTTCAGAGAATGATTTCGGTTTTTTCCACAACATCAAATTGTCGCAACATTTTAAATACTTCTCACAACAAGTTATCAATCATGGAATTCGGCGTTTTGTGTATTTCGGTTGGAGCTAGAATGTCCATAACTATCACTTGATGAAATCATTTTTTTATGGCAGTCGCACTTGCATTTGCCCGCGTCACGTCTGGAAGGCAATATAATAATTAAAAAGAAAATAATTAAACAAAGAAGCCGAAAACTAAAAAACAAAGTAAGTAAACATCAAGCACTCTTATGATTCGCAAGCATTCTTACAAAATCTTATGTTATTTTTGTTGATGATTGAGGATAATATATCAAAATACAATAAATTAGATAATAATGAATTTATATGTACAGGGAATAATTGCAATGAATCGTAAATACAAGATCATTTAATGGACATGAGAAGAATATGTGGTTAAGACTTCCTTCTTCCAAACCGCACTCGCAAAGAGAAGAATCTTTGACCCTAATCTTTGCAAGAAACACAGGAGAGTAAGAAAACCTAACCTAACCTAACCGCATGCGAAAAATAATAGATGTACTTAATTTATTCAATTTAAGTTTAAAAAACCAGGGCTTAATTGGAATAAACGTCTGAATGAAGTTGGAATAAAAATCATTATCCCTCTTTTATGTTCCCAGTTGGACTGCCACGCTTGCATAATCGACTTCTTACAGTAACGTTAACGTTTTTTCCGCAATTTTATTCATATATTTGATTTTCTAATTATGATTTTTTTAGCGGCCAGTACCTACGATTCTACAAATTCTAGAATTTTTATAGATTAGAGAAGAACAGAGATGTTGGTACTATACTCGTAAAAGAAATGTGATATGTATTTTAAGGGACAATGTGGCACTAAAAACACCTAATTCAATTTTATAATCTAAAACGGCGCCATAGACGGCATATACGTCAATAACATTGTTGAATGGTTTCAAAGCACAGGACAAGAATGTATAGTATGACTTTGGGGTCTTATATTATGATCAGAATGACAACTTTCCCGAGCAAAGTGGCGTGAAAAATGTTTTCGTTTAATGTAGAAGACTCATAAAGATGGGTACTACTAGATCATCATCATCATCATCAGGTTATTTTTTTCTCAACTGCAGGTGCACAACCCTCTCTCATCTGCTACTACTACACTACTACTACTACACATTCCTAAACTTTATACAAAAACATTATATTATAATTGTTTAATATCGCTAGATTATGGAGACATTCTATGTAGTAAACCGGACCTTAACCTAAGATGGGGCGGGGTATAGTCAGAGCAAAGAAGATTAAAACCTTATAGTCTTAGTTAAACATATCTTAAATGTTGTTTTAATTAATTGTATAAGTAAAGGTCCAATTTCATTACTATATTTCGTGGCGCTGTTAGATTTTAGGGTACGTAGACCGGTACTCAGGGTGATATCACAGATCTTTGCAGTAACTTAATTTTGCCTGATACCTACTTTAAATTAATAACCTTAGGTTTGGCTAGAAATGTGCTTTTTATACCTACTTCTTCACAAATATGATCCACCAATTGTACTAAAAACAAACCATTTGGGCATTATTAATTTTTATTCTGTTGGCAGAGCACATTGCTTCGAGTATGTAACAATAACTGTTATAAATGCAAAAGTGTGGATGTTTGTTTGTTTGTTTGGATGTATGTATTTTGCTAAAGCACACTTCACATTACGACTGAACTGATCGTATTGAATATATGATGGTACAGTGATTTTTTTCGTATATATCCTGGATAAACAAAATGATTTATCCCGGCAAATTAAATGCTTTCTGAGGGAATGTATCTCTGCTTTATTAGTATCATCTCTTGACTAATCAAAATGCTCTATTATTCTAAGTGGTTGCTACTATTAAACAAGGTGACATAATTTCTGAAACTAAACTACATTTCCTATAATCCACGGTAGTTCGATTGACCCCTTTAACCACTGGGATACAATATAGTGACTTTGAGAAACGTCAAACCAGATGTCAGGAACATCAAATATCACACGATGGGTGAGCCGATATTATGATGTATACGATAAGGATCAGAAATGGAATGGACTATCGAGTTCGTTAATATTGAGTAGCACTAATAGGTATGAGTGCTTGGAACTGACATTTATAATTACGGTTCAATTGTTTTTGCTGTGCAAGATTTCTCATCGAAAAACCTGTACCTAATTATTTTTCAAGACGTAGCTCGGAAATGTTGTCATTCTTATTCTAAAATATGAACTGAACGTTTTACTATGTACTTCTGCTTATCAAGTTACTGTATAATGCATGAGTCACGACAATAATGACATATAATTATGTAAGTACTTATGATTATTGTCGTGTTTCATAATAAATAACTAATCATATATTTTTTAAGATGATGAGTGGATTGACCAATTAGAATTGCTCTTTTCTTATTATGAATTAAGTTTTTAAAATAAATAAAGTTAGACTAAATCGCACTATTTGGATGGCCTGTAAAAAAAGATAAATATACATTACCCAAAAAACGAACATTTAATTTATTAAACAAAAAAAAGCTTCATATAATGAATTTATTTCATGTAAATTCATTTAATTTTCTCTCATAAAGTCGTGAAAATAATTTTGTATGCCTCGACGAAAAGGACAGTTCTCAGACTCGTATTTTCTCAATCGTAAAAATCTTTCGCTTTCCGCGCTTGGAAATAATATACTATTAATAAAATAACGCAGTTTAACAGGTTGAAATAAATCTCAGATATTTTACTACTTTAATTTTTTTTTCTTATTCAGTAGGGAGACCGATGCCGTGTGGTTTTCGGTAGAGTAGAATATGACCACTCCAACTCTTCCGGTGGATGTCGTACAAGGCAACTAAGGGAATACATTATAAAACATCAATCAGGTCTCCCCAACCCGTCTGGCCAGCGCGGGGAGTGTAGGCCAAATCCTCCGTCTCTGTAGGCCAAATCGCCGGCAGATGAGAGAGGGTTGTGCTCCTGCAGTGGAGACAAAAAATACCTGATGATGATTAGAGAAACTCCATTTTCGAATCCAGGAAGTTAATTTTATATTCTTTACAACACAATAAATGACTATGCTATATAAATATATATAAGCAACTGTTCAACCTCATCTTGCAATACAGACCTACTTACAGTTGTTTATATGAAGTTAAGCCTCTTGCTTTTGTTTAACAAAGGCCCCTTTCATCAAAGGTATAGTACAATGAGAGTAAAAGAGCTCGAACATGGTATTGGTGAAACCGACCTTATATAAGTTCATTTTGGTTAAATAAGACAGCTACTGGTCCGTATACGAGTAGCCTGGAATATTGGAAGCCCTTTCAACAAAATGAATAAATAATATTAAAATTTTGCTTTACAATACTGATACTTATGCCTAGAAGTCATGGTAACCAGCTTGGAATTGCGTTTACCTTTCGTTTTGGTGAGCTATCATCAATAAAATATTCACGTGCACGCCAATATAGATTTAATTTTAATTATTAATTTTAGTATTTATCTGTCACTCAAATTATGTGCATACCATAATAATATGTGCATCACTGATCGCCTCGTTGACCTATTGACTTGGTTGATAGATTCAAACGCCAGAGGTCGTGGGTTCAATTCCCATTTGGGACAGACAACTTTGTATAATTCGTACATGTTGGTCTCGGTCTTATGGTTATTGTTCTATCCTAATCCCATCGATCACACAGGGGAAATCCTATCCCAAGCTGTGTATGGGGAGTGTACTATAGTATGTCAAGAATATTTTTTGTGTAATACAAGTAGTATAAACATATAGCAAGGATTTGTGATTGTGGGCTAATTGTACTTACATCTATGTGTAAAGATTTGATTCTATATTATATATGACAAAAGGGTTATATATTAAGCGAATAAGAATACATTTTCATTAAATCCATATAAGCTACTTTACATGCAAAAAGTTACATTGATCCATTCAGCATTCTTCCTCTCTGATTACTGAAGATTGGTAGTCAGCTTAGCGTATGCTTTTTTCAGTTCGATAACGGTACGAATTTCAAGATGATATACGGATATTTCACCACCCGCCAGTATTATTTTATATAATAGATAAGTACTATTTATAAACAAAACTGAACTAAATATCTATACAGTCCCATTTTTTTTAATTGATCCTTCAACTTCATTAAAATCTTAAATTTCTACTATCAAACAATTATTGCTCCCCTGTATTATAGACTACAAAAACAAATAAAAAAATCATTAATGTGTATCGAAAGCAGGCATAAACGACAAAAATTACATAAATATGGCCTAATAAAATTGATGTTGTCCGATTTTCCATCGATCGGATCGTCATCGTACTAAATTATGTAGCCCTCCTTACAACCGTTCGAGATATTTATACCGACAAATGGAATGGGTCACGTTAAAAACAGCAAGGTCACTCGCATTTTAATATAGCGTCGTTCAAAATAGCCTAGCCTTTAAAATTAACTTTACGAGTCTGATTCAGATATGGTTGAAAGCGAAAGCTAAAGTGGGAAGTAATTTTAGATTAAGTTATATTTAGCAAAGCTTGCAATAAAAGCAAATAATTTACTTTCCTGCTATGAGACTTGTCTCCAGCAGATATTTTGTGGTTAATTATTATTCCTTTACGTAGGAACTTCCCAGTGACTTATAGCTATGTTTTGCTCAACTCCATTCACTGACACACTTACCATAAGTATGTACATACAAGTCGATTAGCAGCCTTAACGGATGTGTAATTTCATTAATGGATTGTTACCCACGCTTCGCTGTAACTTTGTCCCTCGATAATAGTGAACTACATGAATAAAATGCTACTGTACAAAGCTCTATCTAAAATCCACATACACGCACGGCACTAACGTTTCCTGGAATTCTAAAGCTACATGTTCTAACCGTATACGCATATTATGTATACGCAATTAAATTTGATACAATTTATCAAGAGTAGACAGTTGAATGGTTCTATTTCGAAACTTATGTGTTAATATTCATACATTATAGGAGTAAAGTACTTAAGCTGACAGTGCAGTCGGTCGTGGGTGCGAGTAAAGTTGGATGCCAAGAGTTGAAGATGCCAAACAATAGGCAATATGCCGCGGTGGCTCCGCCGCTGGGTTATAGTTCCGCCTATTGCGCTGTCGAACTCGCGGCCCGGAAGTCGTCCACGTTCACATGCCGTGCCATATGTATGGCTGGCGACACGGACCCGACACGAATATGGACCCGAGTATAGCGGGTGACCCAGAGCTGCCATTTGTAGACGATTTGTAGACCATTCGCGAACGGTAGCTAAACAAGATGTTTTAAAAAGGGTGGGTCGTATACCCATCACACACGCAAATATTTTTATTTATATTTTGCTCGACGTTTCGACCAGGTTACACAGACCGTGGCTACGAGCTGTCTGAAGAAGCGAGCCGTCAGTGTTAAACGTTACGAGTAATTTCTTTGCTCTTGGTCTTGTATTATAATTATAAATAATGGGTACCTTTCAATGCCCAGTTTTCATAATTACGCTATACCTGACACATAATGGTTTCAGAACCGAAATCTGGGGAGAACTGCACGGGTAGCTGACCTGATCCTGTCTCAAAGCCAAACGATTTAAATTATAAGTGTTAGTTCCCATTGTCATATTTGTTTAAGTAATAACAACCAAAATATATGTTTTATTGAATAAGCTTAGACATAGATATGCATTCATAAAAAAAATTGAACTTCTTTTTGTAGAAATACACTAAAGAAACTTAAATATTCAGGAATATTAAAATATTCTTAAAAACTTTGCACAGCTTGTGGTAATATAATTGATAAGGCTTATTGAAATGTAAATGAGATCTAAATAGTACCTACTATGCTAAAATTTATCTTAATAAATGATGAGATAACAGAAGATTTTGCATAAAAGCTTTAAGATAAAGTAACGGACATTGTTTTCACTTTTCCCTGTCATTTTTGTGTAGAGATGACAAGAGAAGGCGGCGCGGCCGGCGGCGGCCGATCTGGCAACCGCAATTTATGCGTCGAACCGCGCCGGTTGGCTTCTCGCCAGCACCCTGCCGACATACTCGTTAGCTCCTCCAAGCCCACGATCTAATAGTTTTGCCGTCTTTCGAGCTTTCGGAGACCGTTTAATCCACTTGTTTATATTTGTTGCAGGAACTGGAACACTGGTCATTTTACGGTTTACTTGCTTAGTTGGTTGGAAGTATTAAATCGTTCAAGATAAGTGTGTTTGTTGCTAGCACATTATATAGGATAACCTGTTTTGTGTGATACTTTCTGTTTGCGATTTCGTTTAACATAACTCCACGTTATTACGTTCGTAGCGCTTTCGTAGCACTAGCTACGTTTGGGTATATTTAGATGACTATCTATCCTATAATAACAAAACACAGAATACGCATTAACATATACTTGTCCTTTCAGTTACTGTAAGGTTGACTGGAGGAAATCCCTTAGTGGCATAAGTCCACCTTTGTTTTATTCCTTTTTTGTTATTATTTTTATTTTTGGTACAATAAAGCGTTTACACAATTACAAAATAACACGTAAACTGTAAGATTTTGTAAATTATTTTAAACAGCAGGATATGATATGCAAATAAAGAACTTTATGTGAAATTTCGCTTGTATATACATATATTAATTATTAGTGAATTTCACCCTTTACTCTGTTATTTTAATAAATTATTCTCGTATCTTGTGTGATTATCTGGGTAATGACTTTCGTGCGATCTCATTAATATTAATATGCTCAGCTGTGGTTGCTACGCACACATCGTTTCCTTTTATTGTTACTGAATAACAACATTCAAGGGAATGGTGATGCTTCGTTTTAGTGTGCTATTATTAGTCTGAATTTGAATGATACTAAATATAAAATCGTGTGAAATAAGTGCCATTATTGTATAATATGTGCCTGTGAATTAAATCTGGCAAAACCTTGTCAGTGCGTGTCATGGCCTGTGACACAAATAGCCAGACAAACGCTATTGGCTTCTTGTGTCACAGGCTTATAAAATGAATGTATGCCTCTATTACATACATACTAAAATACTTTTAGTACATACTCAAAATATATCGAAATTAGCACTATGTAATGTACAATAACTTATAATTAAGAGAGCAATCGTGACTAATTCGGTTAGCGTTCACAATTTAACAGTAATTAGTTAGTGTGTTTAGATTGGTTCAGATTGACGGTAGCGATTTTGGGGTCCAATTTGTCGAGCAGTGGCTAAACTCGCTCACTGCCGTCGCCTTAATTAACCATATCACGCTGATTTCAAGTCATTCTGGGCCTTAATTGGGGCTTGAGGTCTAATCGTCGATCGCCAGATACGTCCGACCCGTACTAAAAATAAACTTTATGGATGCGTGCGTGAGAAGGTTTCGAATAACTAGAATAGCCGCTGGGAATGAGGTCATTTCCCTTTCATAGCTATTCTTGTGGAATTTTATTTTTACCCCTCTACTAAGTAGGTTACAGAATACGTAGAGAGAATGTGTAAACAAGTTTATTATTTATATTACTAACTCCTACAGCGGTTTTGATTGGGTTGTCCGGTAAAGAATATTCTTTACCCTACGATGTCTAACTATACTGTATTGTATATAGCCACATACATGTATGTATGCTATACGATGTGGACTGTTGAAATTTTAAGAATCAGATAAAACAACGTGCTACATATTTTTGTTTAGGGAGTAACAGCTACATTTTTCGAAGGCACGAACGAAGGCTTATGTTCTGGTATTTTCTTTTAAAAATGCCGTGTTAGATAAAGCTAGTGTATAACAACTATAACAGCGTTATTGACGAATCCGAATGCTTCTTGTGATTGATCGTTCCAAGATCGAATTTGACAAGATGGCTGCGTCAAAACGGTAATAAAACTTTTCCTTTAGTTTTATATGAATTTATTTATTTTTAAGCTGTTCATCTTAAGTAGCGGGCCTACTCTGTAATTATTTTGGATAATATCAGTCTAACTAAAAAACCAATTTGTAATCTCTATAACGGGCCATTGACCAATTCTGGTAGGCGTTTGACATTTATCTATCTTAGTTACACGCCAAACGTTTATTCGTATATGTTATATGACCCGCTCTATAAAATGGCTGCGTAGTTCGACGGATATTATCCGAAATGATTAGGGAGTGGGCCATATAATCCCTGCGTGAATCTCAACTCCGACAACTAGAACTACGCTAACTTTAATAATGGAATATAGCAGTCCGTCTCTTTTATAATGTTGTTTACTCGTATTTCAACTCTCACCTTAGTCGGTCCACAAACTGTAACGGCGGCGGCGACGAAAACAAACTGCGCATTTCTCTCCTTTTGTTTTTTAGGCCACCACAAAATAAGTCAATCATTATTGCAGGATGTAATGAAAACTTATATATTTAGCATAGAAAATCATAAGACTGCTCTTGGAAACAAATGAGAGTACATTAAACCACATGATTAAACAGATTCTAATTATAGGCTACTGAGTACAGTGAGTGATTTAAATGCACACAACATTATAAAATTTGCTTTCGTGTGAAACATACCTAAAATTTTCACCTCACCAATGAGAAAAGGAAAAAGTTTATTTTTTATTTAAATTCTGAACGAACCATCGATCGCCCAGTTTATCGCCAAAAGGTGGTATTCGAAATCGAATCACTGTTACTCACGCTTGTACGGCTCGCAGCAAAAAGCTGCTGCTGATGATTTTGCTGCGAGTTTTTATGCACCAAAAGCGCCCTTTTGAGCTGGAGAGGTGAAAAGGTTTTTTGGTAACGTTAACTTTTATGAACAATTTGGTTGTTTATTGAAAAATATAATATGAAATTTTTAAGCTGAGGATGTCTAACCAATGTATGATAAACGAGTTTATTATATACTTCTTCACTATAATATAAGATATACAATATCAGAAAAGGCTCTACTATGACATACATTATATTATGTCTCATCTGTGTCTCATAACAGATGACTCATCTGTTATCTGTAAGCTGAATAAACTGTGCTTACACGCATTAAAAAAGCTTCCCACGTAAAAAAATTCTGTTACGGTTTTTTCGTAAAATTATTGTAATATTTTAGAAGAACGTCAAGCGTAGAAGATGTTATGGTTACGCCGCCTGAATTAGTTTAATAGGGAAACGAAGCTTCTATTCATTTGTTGTCGGAGAAGACAAACACAATATGAAAAATCTCAGGATAAATCGTACGTATTTTTTGTTTTATTTAATATTTTATCGTCGTAGATAAAGTATTGTGTGCAACTAACGTGCAAAATAGAATATTATGAAACTCGGCTACGTCTCGTAAAAGGCACTCATATCGTAATGACTCACATTATGTTACAGTTGCATAAAGTACTATTTGATAGATTAATGATAATATTTCGTTCTTCTAGTGTTTTGTGATCTAGATAAAAATAAAGAATACTTCCTAAAGTTTATTCGTACTTCTTACAGTTTCTAATTGCGAATCGTAGCAAACTTAATCAAAACAATTGGTAGGATAACATATATAGCTTATCTGTGTAGGCGCTAGTAGATGCTAGTAGTGAGAAATTATGGCAGGTCATGATTGTTCGTCGATGCTGGATGGGTGATAGCACCCGGGAACGCGACGTCACGGGGGTGAGCGGGGGAAGGGAGGGTAAGGGGGATGAGCACCTGCGCAGGATGCACCCGCGTGCAGCGGAGCGCCAGTCAGTCTGGCGCCAGTCCTCCCTACCCCCGGCCCCGCGGCCGCCCTCGCCTACCCGCGCGCCCCCAACCCACGCCCGCGCTTGTTTTCAACTTTGATTGATAATTTGTTATTGGAGTGCGTATCCCGTTTCGAAAACATTACGTTCAAATATATAGTTATGGTTACACAAAGGTTTCCGTTTACAAAACAATATATTTTGTATATTTGTGTTATTATTATCGTCATAATATTCACCCTTCGGAAAACAAATCTATCAACACTTCCCTATGTGACAGTGCAGCTGTATACCGCTGTAATGATAACTATTGGCATCACAAGTAATAAACATGAAATAATGACACAATCAACATTGTCAACATGGCACGTAACGTGCGCTAATCTAATATCGACATGTTCGCCAGACTATTGTCAAATTTAAAACAGTGCATTAATCTTGACAACGCACTGTTCGTTAACAACGCATTACTTTTCACTCCGACTGTACAGTCATGTACTTTAATTTGTAACCCGTCTTAGGTTTAATATCGTACAGCCTTATACACCGCTAAGAGCTACCTAAGATGACATTCTGAGTTGTCTATGCGATGCACAATATCTATTTTTGTAGTATAAACTTAACATTACAAAACAAACAAAAAAATATAAAACAAAACCTAACTATTATACACTACAAATAAAAAATTGACCCCAGTTCGTCCCCTGCTGGCAGAGTACCCAGGAGACTGGCGGCATTGCCTCGCTGGATTGCGAGGCTTACCGCTGGCGCTTTTTGTAGTTATAATTTCTAACTGAGGAATGCAGAAACTTCCAATGTTCCTTCTCTCTCACACCGGATATACGTATATATGATAATCTATTCGCAAATAGATAATATCTTAATCTATAAGAGTGTCAGTATCACGCATGCTAATCTAAATGACAATACCGTTTAGAATAAAATAATAGAAAGAATACCTTTCTTTTTTTCCTGTTAGGAGCTGTACAAAGCATTTTTCCCGATTTGACGAAAATTTGAAGCTTTTTACCATAGACTTATAACTAAGTTATATACTTACTTATACTTATAGACATATAAATAAGTTAACTTACTAACATAGAATAAGTCAGGACTAATAAAATATGGATTTTAAATTATCTGCATATAAACAATTTTTATTTTTTATTTTATTATTATTTTTTATTATATTACCCGTCTCAGTTAAATCTTACTGCTAGTCTTGCAATTTAATTGAAAATTTCGACCTTATGACAATTGAGTGTTCTAAGAACTTTTCTATAAATGGTTCGCGACTGTACATACTTTAAGGCTTAAATTACAAAAATAAAAGCACGCGATGGGACAACATTAATTTTAATGGCCCCATTTGGCAAATCATGCAGAGGCAGTGTCCAATCTTTTAGGCACGGGTGCGTAGGTGTGGGCACAGATAATGTCCATCGTCGAAGGCATTAGGTCTAGCGCGCACTTACGGTTTGCAACCGCCTAGAGGTGATGAGGTGCACGAAACCCTTCGGCTGTCTACGAAACCGGAGTTTCATAACTGGTTTCGATAGAGGAATTATTGCGCAAAGCAAAACAGCCAATGCACCGCGGTAGCTTTATCTTCAAGTTTCTCTTTAGATCATAAAGGTTTTTAATGTTAATTTTGAATCATTATTTGGATGGTTATCAGCCGCAATGTCTCGTTTTGACGCTAACATTCCACTACGACGAATTAGCCGCTTGTGTACGCACTCCAGTTCTTTGTCATATTGTTATCCACCGAGGCGGCTACATAACCGCCGCGCTGGTTGATTTATACAAGTGTGCGCTAGCCTTTACACTTCTGTACCGGGGGAGGGAACCACCAGTCATTAGTAGCTATTCTTTTTTGTCTTTGCATTCGTTTGCTTAATCGTCCGGAACATGTACTTATTTCGAGACCTCCATGTCTTATCGATGTTTAAAAGCTGAGTTGTTAGCGTTAAAGGATGTTTATTCTTACAGTTATCGATTTTAACGGTATCTGAGTTTTATTCTGTACACTATTAGTTTTTCTGTAACTAAATGTACTGGGTAATAAATATGAATTGTGTGATATTTGATTCGAATCTTCGCAAACGTAGCCGGGAGATAAGATCAGTGTTTCATAAAACAAATGGTGAAAGCAATTCATTACAAAGTTAGAATAAGTTAAAGATAACCATCATTAACGTGTGAATAACAGCAGTAAATCAAATCAATTAATCAAATGAAACGATTACTTTTGTCTATTTCAATTAAGTATACCAAATTTCTCAGAAAAATTGTCAATTATCTATATTGGATATTGATCATAATGGCGATGGACGAAAAGTAGGAGGGGCCATTATTTTAACAAGAGGAAAAGTAAATACGTATAAAAGTGGGTGGATAATTTCAGTTTAGGACGTTAGAGAAAATATCTGTAGGTGTCAGTTTGTTATCCCGTTTAAAATAAATTTTATTATGTTGGTATGGATAGACCTCCGAATACTTGAGGCAAACGAATATCCATTCTCGTCTAAGTACCGCCACTTACGCCTATATTATTAACATGTAACATTGAAAAGGCGTTGGAATATTTCTTTCTATTATGTTGTAGAGATTTCCGTAAACACAGTATGTAGACAAACCCATACTTTGCACTTTTATAGAACTTTGTAAACTATTTGCCTTGCTTGTATTTACATTTTTAAGTACTAGGCTGCGAATGAGACCCTACTTGGCAGGTAAAATCTTAGCGATAGACGCCTGTGGTATTGGTTACCACGGCGGTGCGGAGCGTCGGACGTGGTGAATAATACGAAACAATATTTTGGTACAAATGCTACGGCCGTTCTCTACAAGTATGTGTAAAAGAGTTCCGCCAGTTTGGTATACTGTAGCTGTAGCGTGTTATGCATACATGTGATACGTCCTAACTAATATTATAAATGCGAAAGTGAATTTGTTACGTTTTCACGGCTAGGCTATTTACGCTATCTATCTCCATGAAAATTTGCATATATGCGTAAACTGCATGGAGATGTACACATGCAATTTTTTTTTGTTCCCGCAGAAAATAAAAGTCGGTTTCACGCCGGCGAAGCTGCGAGCAACAGCTAGAGACTCGTTATGCTCGTGCGAGCGGCTATGAGAGGCAAACATAATTTAAATTAGATTTTTAGAATTATATTTACGAAAAAAAACTATGAAATGTGCTATCCATTATTTAAGTTGTGATAAGCCTTGGTACTACATCCAATAAAAAATCAGGTGCATGATGTTGACCCATCTTGAGAAACATAAGATTTTCAAAACAACTTTTAAAAAAAGTATTTCATAAACTATATAAACTAAATTATAATGCTAAAGTTATGGGAGAGTAACGCATATCAGTTTAAAAAATATCATACAATTCTGATCAAAGGCATTCACTATGGGTAATTGCTATGCCCTTTCAGGAAAAAATACATACTACATAGGTATTTCAGGAAAACGGAAAATTTAAACCAAACAAAATACATTATACATATTTGAGTTCTAACCGAGGTTTAATTTTATTGAATAAACCAGAATTATATTATTTTCTCCGTATTCTGTTCGGAAGTTATTTCCTACATATACCTCCTAGAGAATATCGATCGGCCCCCAGGTGCGATGTCTGCTGCATTGCCACCCTTATTACATATTATCTGAAATATATGGCTATTGCACGTGTACCAATATTCCACATAGGCTTCTTATATCAAATATTATCTTTCTTGTTGTCTAACTATATCCATATTTTTACACAAGTGTAAGTGTATGTGATGCTGATGATAATTATTTAAAGGTCTCTAAAAATTTAAGATACAGTAATCATACGTTTATTTATGTAAGTATATTGTATTACATACAAAAACATACATACATACATACATACATACATATATAATGCTCAAGCCTTAGTCCTAGAGGGGTAGGCAGAGACGATGTATCGCCACAATCCTAACACACTTCACAGCCTCCCTCATATTCATCAACCTTTTCATGCATTCTTCTATTCTTCTCACAGCGGACCCCAGCCTTTTTGAGGTATTAGGTATGTCTTGCAAATGAACCGTCAAAGTGATCGCCACGAAAAAGTCGTTAGCTCAAGAAATTTCGTGTAAGTCTTGTTTTTTTCCCTATTTCCAATTTTATTTCTCTTATTTACGCAACATATTTATAACATTTAATCAACTAGTCTTAAAACATTTTTTAAAGATTTTATTTGCATTTGCAACCTTAGTATTTCATTCGGATTTTTTGTTTTGTAAATATTTATACTTATTCTGTTTTAATGATCTGAAGATATCCCTAAGAAAATAAATAAATGAATATTGCTTGCAAGGTAAATTTGTGACTGTGCAATATCTATGAAATTTAAAATTAAGATGAACTGTTAATCTATTATTAAAGCTGAGAAAAAAAAGTGGCTTTATCAAATGTAACCAGTTTTATCGCCATATCGCAGCACATAATTAAAAATTTTGATAGATTTATTGAATAATAATCTTATATGATAATCATATCAGCTTTTCGACTGCAGGACATAAGTCATCCCCGATGGACAATAATGATTAATTTTTAAAAATATTAAAGATTGTGGTAATATTAAAAAAGAGTGGCGTTATTCTAGTTACAAGGAAGGCCGTTCTCCAGTAGTAACCGTTGACTAATAATGATGACTCCTCGAAGTATTCCCAATCTGTATTAGACTAGCTTTAACTTTATTTTTTTATAGTTGTATTAATGTTTTTTTGTGCACCATTTACAACATTTGATTTGGTTCTAGATACTTATTAAAGTATCGTGGGATATTATTATTATTACTGAAATAAACACAAACATCGCGAAGCAAAAGTAATTCGCAAAAATGAATAAATTAATAAACCCCAGGCATATAAATAAACCAAGCACGTTAACTAAAACAGCAGTAATCCTATTTCCTCAATAAACCATGTTGCAGACGCATGAAATGTATTAGTAAAATAAAAGTGGCTCAGATTGTAAATAGGGTCGGGGCAGTCCTTGAGTGACCTCTGTGAAGGAGCGTGGGCGGTCGAGGTGCCTTGACTCAAACTGGATTATTCGCCGTAAAAACACGGATTCAGTGACCGCAAAATCAAACGTTTTGTCAAGATTAAAGAATCCATTTTACTGCCAATTTACTTTTGGAAGATACATGCAAAATTGCCCGGGAAAATTATTAAAATTTCAGAAATAATTCATTGTTCGAGTTATTTCAGGAAAACAAAAAATAGAATGAGTGAACAAGAACATTGTGTATGACATACGCATTGCTGACTTTTTGTAATGTGGGATGTAGACATAACATCAACACTTTTTGCAGAAAAGGTTTTCGCAGGTTTCGTGAATTCGTTGAAGCATTTGCAAAAAAACAATTAGGATCAGTAGAATTTATTTATATTGCAAACTGATTATTTTTTAACATCAAACCATAAATTATATACTGTATTCTCTAAAATACCGTAGTAGTTCCGATTCTAGCTCACTTTAGACTAAGCGGTGAAATGCAGTGCTCGCTTGCACTGCCTATGACGTCATCGGGAGGAGTTGCAGCGATTTCAAGTATTTATATTTTTGTAGTTGCCGGACCAATCTTTACAATAGTATAAATAATAAATAAATATCTCAGACATTCACACCAATTATCCAGTCCCAAACTAGGCAGAGCCTGTGGTATGGTTACTAGATAACGGATACACATACTTAAATAAATATATAAACATCCAAGACTTGGGTACAAACATTCATATTCATCATACCAACATTTGCCCCTAGCGGGATTCGAACCCGCAACCTCTGGCATGATAGTCCGATAGCTACCCGTTCCGCCACGGAGGTCGTCAAATATTACTATTACTACAGTCGGTACTAGAATTTCCAATCCTAAACATGGTATCTGATACCATGCTTCCACTGTTCAAGTTTGAGAAAATCTTTACAGTGGAACTGCCGTCTAGAGATGAATGGTTAAACAGACAAATTCACTGGGAGGCCGGTAGCCTGAAATGGTTTACCGACGGGTCCAAGTCTGGACATGACGTAGGATGTGGAGTTTATGGAGAGCGCAAACTTCGGAAGAAGTGTAACTTTGGGGCACCACGCCTCCATTTTCTAAACGGAGGTATACGCCATTATTGAATGTGCGGATATAAACCTCCCTAAGAACTACGTCAACCATCGCATATACATATATCTATTCGGATAGTCAAGCAGCTCTCATGGCACTAGCTTCAGAGACAATAAGCTCTAAGTTGGTGCAGAACTGCGTGACATTATTGAACTCCCTGGGCGAAAAGAACAGGGTGGTTCTGCGCTGGGTTCCGGGACATGCAGGGATCGAGGGCAATGAAAATGCCGACGAACTTGCAAAGGCGAGCGCCAGAGGAACGCTATGCGGTCCAGAACCATGCTGTGGCGTTCCAATAAGCTTGGCACACCTAAGGCTCACAAACCTTTGCCTAGAGCAATCCAGCAATTATTGGAATTTCACGCCAGGATTGAACTACTCCAAAGCACTAATCAAGGCGTAAGTCTGCTCAAGAAGTTTTAGCGCTTAGCAGGAATAACTTACGCATAGTAGTGAGAGCCCTCACAGGACATTGTGGTCTAAATAAACATATGTTCAACCTCAAGTTCCGAACCACAGGAGTGTGTAGGCTCTGCAAGGAAGCAGAGGAAACCCCCATGCACCTCTTGTGCAAGTGTAGCCCACTGATGCGCAAAAGAAATACTAGGGTAACTACTTACTTCGCCCTGACGAAGTAAAAGTAAAACCTCCGCCTCCGCTTCGCCTCTACCTCCGCCTCCGCCTCCGATTTTTATCCATCTTTTGATTGAGAAAACCGATTGCGAATAAGACTGAATGTTAAGTTAAGCCCCATGTTTCTATGAAAAGTCCATCAAAATCCGTTCTGTAGTTTTTAAGTGATGCGTGAGAAAAAAATTATCGATATATGTTCTGTTGCTTATCTTTAGACGCCCCAATTTTTTTTTTGCAAATATATTCAATGTACAGACACGCGAAGTTTACGATTTTATTTATTAGATAAATAACGACATCTCATATATTACTTATGTAATTTTCCTTCTTTACTTTTATTTTCGCCGTATTTTTTTTTACTAAAATATATTTTATATCACTAGTAAGTACATCTAAAAAAACGTTTCCCTAAAACGTTCGGTCCGTCGAACAAAAAAATGCTGCGCCCACTCAAAAACATGCACTTGTTTGGCGGTACATTGATATCTATAGGTTATATGCGCATCTATACAATCAACGGATCACTTAAACAACCCTGATGAATAGGTATACGTTCTTAGATAAGGAAATCTGGGGCATGATCAGTGACCTCTTTGCTGAATGTATCTAAATTTGTATTTCCACTTTGCCTGTATAAAGGGATCTATAATATTCTTTTCTAATTATAACTTTGATCAATCGATTACACTGATATAGTTTCTATTTTATAGAGCTCTTTGGGAACGCTCTGTTTTAGTGAGACTTGCGGAACATTTTCGTAATATATAATACAAGCCCAGTTCTTACATCTTGTAAATAGTAAATTTCTGGTTACGTAGTATTACAAATAAAATACTTTCCATAAAATTTTAACACAGGGAACATGAGGTAGAAACTAGTGTAAAAGATGTGTGCGTAATGCGAAACTAGTTCGCACATGGAAGGTTCAAAGACACGCGAACTTCTCCTATGGGGATTCCTCTGTAGCGTTAAGCGATAAAGAGACATAATAAACCCAGCGAGTGTAACATGTTAGATGAAAATAAGGAAGAAGCTTTTATATAGAACGACTCAGTTACGGGACTGGGGAGGCTAGATCCTTTTGTTTCCAGTTAATATTTTCGTTGTTTTCATTTCATGTTGGCAGAAAAGTAAGAATCTATTCTTATCGTACCACAAACTTATCGGTGAATGAAAAAATCGCGACGAAAAAAACTTCAAGCATTGGAGACGGTCACCCAATATAATATGGTATATGTATGTTTATTATAGTTAAGTTGTTATATTTCGCTCTTGCTGCCTTGCCAGTAAGGTTGGCTGGGAGAGATTTCTATTAGAGATAAGCTCGCCTTTGTGCACAAAATATATATAAATAAGTTTATTTAGTTTTTTAATATATGTGCAGTAAAGAATATAAATATGTAAGTAGATAAGTTGAAGCAGTTACATAAGCAGTTACATTGTATCTGTCGATCGGCTAGGCTCGTAAGCTTGCTGCTATAACCTAACCTACACCAATTTACGGAGACACACAGATGTGAACGAAAGGCTAGTACTCTTTCAGTAATCTAATAAATAAAATCGTAAACTTCGCCAGTCTGTAAATTAAAGACATTTGCAAAAAAAATTTTGGGGCGTCTAAGGATTACGAACAGAACACATTTCGATCATTTTTGAAATTTTTGTCTGTTTGTCTGTGAGTTTGTGCACGCATCACTTAAAAACTACTGAACGGATTTTGATGAACTTTTCATAGAAACATGGGGCTTAAATTAACTTAATTTAATTTTAGTCTTTATTTCATCGCAATCAGTTTACTCAATCAAAAGTTATGGATATTTTTAGTTTTCAAATACATTAGTAGGTAAAGTTAGTATGCAATATATTGCAAATATTTACGTACTATTCAGATTGCGATGTGTTTTAACTACATTTAGAGCTGGTAGTGGGAGTGGGAGTTGGTAGTGGAAGTGGGAGTAGGCGTGGGTGTGGGCGTGGGAAAAGGGGAGGAAGAGGAGGCGGAGGCGGCGGCGGGAGCGGGAGCGGGGGCGGGATCGGGGGTGGGAGCGGGGGCGGGAGCGAGGGCGGGATCGGGGGCGGGGGCGGGAGCGGGTACGGGGGCGGGAGCGGGGGCGTGAGCGGGGGCGGGGGTGGGAGCGGGGGCGGGAGCGGAAGCGGAAACGGAAACGGAAGGGGAAGCGGGAGAGAGAGCGGGAACGGGAGCGGGAATGTGAGCTGATTCTGTAGTTCACGCGAGCGGAGCCGCGGGCACAGCTAGTAGTAAATAAATCAGTTCAATGTATTGATTGCAGGAGGGTTTGTCCTTTTAGAACATTCAGCCCGTTGACTAAAGTTAAAAAGAAACATGAAAACAAACCGGTTGTCATTTCCACACGCCACTGTTTGACGTATGACTTAACGATACGTTTTAGCCTACCAGTGTGTTGTCACTTATAGTTGATACATTGTCATACCACCCACAAGGATCAAGTGGCGTTGTTCCCATCTGTATTGCTTCGTGTAAGCTTGAATATTATAGATTTACAAATGAGCTTGTTAGTTAATTTCAGGCCTCGGAAACCGGTTCAAATTTCAATCGGTATTCGGGTCAATATCCTGAACCGGAATATTTTTGATTTACGGTTTGGGTTGCTTTTAATTAACCAATTCATAAATAATACCGATCCCATGTGACCATTAATTATTTTAACTTTTTTTCCTCAGAAAATGAACTTGAAGACCCATTGATACATGGCGTGACTGGGGATCGACCTCTGACCTCGCCACGTACATTACGTTTTCGCGAGAAAGTATGTGGAGTGCTGATGTGCAATTTATTATATTTTCTCTGCCAGCGAATTTTCCGGGAAATAACAGTAGTGACATCAAGATGTTACATACAGTTATTGCTGTAGAGTGGCGCTTGCGAAATATGATTTCCTTCTCTCAGTAAACCCTTATTTTGATATGTAAGCTAAAATAAAACATGATTCGGTTTAACGTCGTCCGTCCGCCCGTCTATCTGAATGTATAACTCATGATTTAAATTAATATAATTCAACACAACATTAATACCAGCTATAACCAAACCAAATACTCGTATAAAAATATTTGTTCGGTCGGGAATCAAACTTGGGTCCGAAACTTTTTAAAAAGGAGATTTCAGACATGAACGTATAAGTACATGCCAAGTTGGATCAATATCGATAATGAAGTTTTTGCAAAATTGCATTTTTTTTAGTTTTGTTCTATGACAGCTACCATCAAATTGAGGGCTAGTGGGAAACATATAACTTAAAAACAAATTTAGTGTCAATAAGACCAATGGTTTAGTTTAGGCAAAGCGGGACGGACGAACCTACATACGGACATTTGTGAAACTTGTTTTTTGAGATGTACTGGTAATATAGAACACATTGTTAGTAAAATATAATAAAAATCACTACGATATATGACTTCTCGCTAACGCTCGAAAGTAAAAAGAAACAACTTGTCATTGTAATGTATCCTCATAACATGACGCTAGTTTCTAAAATTAGAATACCGATGTAGTGATATTATTTTTATTTTGTTCACACATAATGTGTCGAGAACGCAGTCATGTATTAATAACAGTTTGTAACCTAACCAATACAGATAAAAATACCGCGTCATGACGCTAGCGTATTGAAATTAGAATAGCGTTTTAATTATACTTTATATTGTCACGTCAGCCCTGTACTAAACAAGAATGTGTGGGTATTTCCTCTCGTTAGCGACAAACGTTGCGCTCAAACACGGTCCGTTTGTTTTATTTAGTTAACGTGTCTGGATATACAGAAATTTAGATGTACCTAGGTAAATTTTTTGATGACAACCGATCTATCCGAAACTGTAACCTAGCTATTATTAGTACACTCTGTTAATCCCATACTAATTAATACAGTTTCGGTTTCATAATCGCTCAGTAATACTTAAAATATCATTTGTATTCGATTATTGTCCGATATAGGTATGTTTGATCCCATCCGGTGGCTATTCAAGAAACAAATAGGTATATACAAAAGAAAAAAAAACATTTTGTTATAATTTTTGGAGGTATAAACGCTGAAGCGCACGTTTTGATGCAAATGCAAATTTCCAGAATGAGATTTTATTTCAGGCACGTTTTTAGGGTTCCGTAGTCAAATGGCAAAAAACGGAACCCTTATGGATTCGTCATGTCTGTCTGTCCTTCCGTATGTCACAGCCACTTTATTCCGAAACTATAACAACTATACTGTTGAAACTTGGTAAGTAGATGTATTCTGTGAACCGCATTAAGATTTTCACACAAATTTAACAACTTTAAGTATGTAGTGTACAAGAGTGTACACTATTGTAGCCAACTAAAAAAAAATCAATTTAATTTAAATACATAGAGACAATTTAATATACATAGAGACGGATGTTGGCATAAAATCCACCATCAGAAAATAGGTATGAACAATTATTTCTATCCATTTCATTATTAAGTTGTAGAAGAAACGGGTGAAATCGTAGGTAAAAGTTAGTGTATCTTTAACAGTCGCTGTAGATATCTAGTTACGTCTAGTACAAGATAATGTAACGAAATATTGTTATTATGGTTCAGTAAGTGCCGTGGAACCGTGGTGTAATGATGTAATTTGCCAGTCTAATTAAAGAAGCCGCTTGCTTCACGGGGGTTGTTACTGAGGAATTCTTCATAATTCACATAATTATTTAAACAAACGGAAGTTTTCCATCATAACATCAAAGAAGGGTTGAAGGGCACGTTCTCATTTCTAGAAGTGAATTTAATAGGTATGACTAAACATGTACATAATATTTTCTGTGTAATAATTTGACTAAGGATTGGCTTATAGTCGCTCCGAGTATAAAATTTTATGGAGAATTTTCCATGTAATGTTATACCTACTCAATGTCCGAAGTTCAGACTAGTCAAACTTAAGAGGCTTAATAGGCATTTGCCAAACGCAGAAATCGAATCGGTGGGTTAGATTCAGTTAGACTTTTGGAACTTAAAATAAAACCTACGCATTATCCCAAGCTAAGTTACAAAGATACAATCGCGGCACGCGCCGCGCCGCTCGCTCGGTTAGCGCGCTGTGGTCTGCCTTACATGCCTGTCGGTTCGCTCCTCACAACCAAATTTTGGTCTACATGACAATTAATCTACACGAAAACGACTTCATATTTTGCTAAATGGACACTCTAATTATGCTGAGTCTGAAAAGTCATCAACTTCTTTATATTTACTGAATATTTTTAGTTTCATAAGCAAAATCAAACACAAAGAACTTACGTTCATATTTACCTACATACTCGTACTAAAGAATGATGCTTTAAAGACATAAAATGCCATTTCACATGTTTTACATTATTCATAGAGCTCGGTTTTCATTTTCATGCAGACTGTCGGATGCAGAATCTGAGGTGTAAAATATATGTTACATTTCTACGGGTTGTCATTGTTGTGTGGGTGGGTAGAAAATGCTGATATTTCTAGAATATGTGCATACCTATATTGTACTTATATACCTACTCGAAGTTTTATGTCCTGCATATACAATTTAGATAAATATATTTATGTTTAATCTAAGCAAGGCATTTATAGGTTTTCGTCTGTTCACATAAATTTCAGACTTTGTACTTATATACTTTATGAGATATACTCGATTTTTAATTTAGGCATTTTTTGAGTATATTTTTTAAAGTATCATCATCATCATCATCATCATATCAGCCCCTAGAAGTCCACTGCTGGACATAGGCCTTCCCCAATGAACGCCACCACACCCGGTCCTCTGCCCTCCGCATCCAGCCGCTACCGGCCACCTTCTTCAGGTCGTCGGTCCACCTGGCGGCGGGGCGTCCCACCCTGCGAGTGCCGATCCGCGGTCTCCACTCCAGAACTCGTCTGCCCCAACGGCCGTCGGTTCTGCGGCATATGTGGCCCGCATATTTTAAAGTATATAAAGTAAAAAATCTGAAATTTGAGAACAAACCAGTACATATTCCAAGGTGAAGCAAGGTGTGATCAGAATTTATGTACGTGCCTTAGTTCAAAATGTTCGAGCTGGAATTACGCTTTTTAAGGGCTGAAATTAAAATCGAGTATATGTTCTGTATATGTTCATCTGTTTTTTTTCTAAGATCGTTCCTAAAGTGAAACAAAATTAGACACAGTGCATTGGGATTTAAAGAAGACATAAATTACATCGTTTTATGAAGCTTGTTGTTTAGTGGTTTTTATCTATTGTTTAGTGGTTAAAATAAAAGAGCAAGGTTTTTAGACAATAAGTTCCTTTACCTAATGATTTTAGAATCGTTCTCTTGTTGCCATAATGATTATTACCCCACATAACTCAGAGTTGTTTTTTACCTAACCTCTCTTCCTCTCACCTTTATTGGGCCACGTGGTACATGAAAGCTCCATTATATCATATTGTGTTGAGTGTTGAGTTTGATGTATGGAAGCTAGCAACTGCACACATTATCATATTATAAAAAGTTGCACTATTTCAATGAAGCGGTTGCGAGGTTTTTATTATATAGCACAAGCCAGGTGTTGCAGGAAGTTCCATACTTTCTCTAGTGATTTGTTTCCCGCCGTCTCCGGGCTGCTTCGCTACATTACAAGTAGATATACGAGTGCCACGCACCTACGGATATTAAGAGTATACCTAATGGATCGAGCTTGAAATGAACTTTCTTACTTTATAGTTTTAGAGTGGCCATATACGATAAGAAGATCAAAGGAGATAAGAGAATGACATCTCTTTTACTTGTACATATATGGCATCGTCTCTCTCTGTTCGTAAGACTGACTGATCGGGTTTGTCACACACTTTGAATTCGAAGTTGTATATTAAAACGTATGTGAGATTTAAATCCTAAAGGTTCGTCATCATTTGTGCTTTTATTAAGTAAAACTTGGGTTGAGTTTATAATAATAATTAAGTTATTAGTACTTCTTTCATTTTGACTTTAAAAAAGTTCAAATTGAAGCTAGATTATTTCATTAAAGGTTTGTAAAGAAATAAAAGATTTCAATGTTTTGTGGTCTCTAGTTATAGATATAACGACGTCATCGAGTAACTTGTCAAAGACATTGTACGAGTACATAATATTTTTCCTGTGTGTTGTTAATTTTGGTACAAAGCGACTACATACATTTTACCTTTGTAAACCTCTGGTATTCATTTATTCACAAGCGCGACCCACACTTTCAAAAACTGCTGTGGTTATAAGCATTAATTAACAACCAATATGCGGTTGGTTGAATAATTCATGCAAATGTATGCAAGTGCGAACACTAAAGCTGTCGACTACAAAACGACGATGGTCGCAGTTATGAATGTAAAGTTCCATCTCAGCGGCGATTTCAATCATTATAGCGCCTCTTCTTTAGGTTTTTGACACTTCTCTTGTATTATTATTAGAAACTAGCTGTCCCGCGGCCCCGCTCGCGTGAACTACAGAATCCGCCCCCGTTCCCAATTCCGCTCCCGTTCTCTTCCCACTTCTACTTCTACTCCCACTCAGAGTCGAGACTTTCAATATCCCAACCCCAACCTCAACCCCATCCCTATCCCCAAAAACTAAATTTCACTCAATACCATACGCGCCGCGCCGTTCGCCGCGCCGCGGCCGTTGACTCGCCATATGATGAACATACTCGTACGTTTGAGAAATATTGCATTTTTTTTGTCAAAATTTTCGTAAAAAAGAGATTGTTTTTTTCATGAATGATTTCTAAATATGATACTACTGAGTCACTGGACGAAATATTAACAGTCGTTTTATTATCATCCGATGTAATGGCTTCTAGAAAAATTTACTTTATTAATATCTCAGGTTCTAAGTGGCGTATCAAGATGAAACATGCACCAGATTTTAAATTAGACCACCAGCAAGACAACTGTGAAAACTGCATCAAATTTCATTCAGTAGTTTCTGCGTGATGCGGTAACAAACATACATACAGACAGACAGACAGACAAAAATTCTAAAAAAAAATTGTTTTAGCTGCTATTGGCCCTATAAAGACCCCTCATACAATTTTTTTTATTTCTTGCATGTACAGACATAGACCAGTTACAGTTTTATTATAAGTATAGAATTGAAAACTTACATAAACTAACACAGCAATTCACTACACACTTAGTTTTGCCTCTCAATATAAACAAAATATTAACAATATTGAATAACAGAGGACTAATGCTTACTATCAAGAGGAATAACAGAGGACATTGAGGTATTACTTTAGAATAGGTAGTTTATCGTTTTATGGCAACAAATATTAACTTTTTTACGTATTTTTAAATTATTGTAAATGACGCTATTTCTATGTCATTCATAAGGAATATATATATACTGTCCTCGTTAACTCGTTTGGATATTGGTGTTGATAAATCAATGAATTAGATTTTTCCTTCTGTTTATGAAGATAACGTGATCTTATCGTAAAAAAAGTTATTTTTGTTTTACTTGTTCCCGAACAATAAAGAAATTGGGGGCTATGGCTGTTTCACCGGGACGACAATACAGTGCGACGACAATACAGGCAGTGGGACGACAATACCTCTAGGGGTTTCTTCCGCAATCCGGCGCTACTATTGCTTCTATAGCTACACACAATATGCCCTTAATATAATGCTGACACCTAAGTACAGTATACAGTAGGGATAACAAATATGGGCCCTGGAGGATAAGCACCTTAATTATTAAAGATAGAATATTTTACGCAAAGGAACCTTTCCTTTATGTTTAAAACTAAGTAAAACTGTATTCAAAAACATTTGAAAAATCGCTTTCCTCATCCGGGAATCGAAGTGACACAAATATGAAAAAATAACACCATGTACTTCTATAGCACCAATAGATAAAGTCAATCGTATGGATCAAATCTAATTTATAAACATTGAATCTAAAATTTAAGAAAGATCATGACATGTATATTATCTCTTTTAACATACACCTCTACATTTCCTTTCTTTTTAGAAATTTGTGAAGATTAGATGGATAAAGCTTTGTTTAATCCTACTTCCTACTAATATTATAAATGCGAAAGTTTGGATATTTGGATGTTTGTTACTCAATCACGCTTCAACCACTAGACGGATCGTAATGAAACTTGGCATAAAGGTGATATCACGAAGCAAAAAAATTTTCGCACCTCTTAAGTCACCTCAAAGTTTTTATCTCGATAATTTACACTAATTGGTTATTAAATTAGATAACAGATGACAATCTGTTAACTAATTTAATAACCAATTAATATCAATCATGTAGGTAAAAACTTTGAGGTAACTTATGAGGTAAAAAAAAATTTTTTGCTTCGTGGTATGTATGACCTTTAGGTTAGGTCCTGGAATAGGATATAGGATAGTTTTTATCCCGAAAAAATATCTTATTCCTACGGAAAAAAAAATTGTAATATTAAGTTGTCCACGCGGACAAAGTCGCGGGCAATAGCTAGTTTATTATAAAGAAAACTGCCAATGAATTAATTAAATCGAAGAATTTAGGTAGCTTTAAGTAATTCTTATACTTATATGTCGGTTACCAATATTTAAATATATGGAAATATTTCCTTCAGTAGCAGATTACACATAGCAAGTGCTCGTTCCAACGTTCAAAATCCATTTTAATAACAGACTGAAACAGGTATTCGGATTTTTATTGTGAATTCGTGCACAGGAGAAAGTTTTAGTTTATTTCATTTTCCTTTTCTGATAAGTAAAAGACTGTGAATGAAATTCTGTCGCGTCCAGCTTCTTTGGTACAGGGCAGGCGGGTGAGCCCGCGATGCGACTTCTGCGGTCTAGGACTCCCCGTGGCGGACGGCGGCGCGCCGCGCCGTAACAAGTGGTCGCGTGCTACGCAGCAGCTACGAGCAAAACCCACAGATTAACTATTCGCTCACTTATTTCACATTAAACCTAAAAGATCAACGGTTATGTTCGCTGTGAAGTTTAAAATGGAAATATGAAAGCATTATTTCGTGTTGGGTTGGAAGAATTATTAGTCTGCGGTCAATAGATCGGAATCGGTGAGATCAATTTTAGAGTTAGCATGTACGTTTAGATGTTTTCTGTAGAAGTAATAAAATCATATGAGTAACAGCTAATAGACCAAATAGTACAGCTTATTATAACTGCAGAACATATTGATAAATTTGCAGTAAAAGTATTTCTTTACAGGTCTGTATAGCACTATTGATGCTCGTAGCACAGGAAGAGTATAGACATCACCTGGTGGTGGATCCGTTACTTGTTAAAGGATTTAACATTTAATGCTGTTATTCTGGATCGACTCTAAAATGTATGCACTGCCACATATAAATCTAAATTAATAATAGATTCAAATCTTTAAATCTAATAAATAAAAGCGTTAACTTCGCGTGTCGCAAAAAAATTGGGGGGTCTAAGGATAAGTATCAGAACACATTTCGATCATTTTGGGAATTTTTGTCTGTTTATCTGTTTGTTTGTGCATGCATCGCTTAAAAACTGCTGAACCGACTTCGATGGACTGATCACAGAAACATAATGCTTAATTTGGTGTAACATATAGGCTTTGTTTAATTGCAATCGGCCCAGTCAATCAAAAGTTATGCTAATTTATAGTTTTCGAAAACTCGCATACAACAAAGAAGTGTAGGGTGTCAATGCACGGAGGAATTCGTGAGCGGTAGCGGGAGCGGGTATGGTACCAATGTAATGTGAGTTTTGAAAACTTTAAATTCAGATAACTTTTGATTGAGGACCTGGACCTGGACCTGGATCTGCAGACCTTAGTATAAAACAAAGAAGTGTATAGGGTGGAATTAATGCTCGACGGAATTCGTATTGCAATGAGTGACAAATACATTTTGGAGATAGGTGGGTCATGGAAGTGTAGGGGAAAGTAATGAGTAAAGGAGGGTGAGGGCAGGGGGAAGGTGTACATTAGTAGGTATACATACATAAAACAACAAAGTATAATATGCTCGGCATTCAGATTACTATGGCATTAAGACTAACTACATTTGGGAGTGGGATTGGGAGGTTGAGAGTCTGAGTGGTAGTGGAAGTGGCAAAGGGAACGGGAGCGGATTCTGTAGTCCACGCGTGCGGAGCCGCGGGCACAGCTAGTTACTAAATAATAATGAAAATAAGTCTAGCTTGGTAGGTCCTTGATTTTTTAAATTCTGAAATGTTATCAATATACTGAGTTTTATTTTTATTTTATGAGCATGTCTTTATGATATCTTTATATAAAAGAGAAATGAAATGGCGTCCTTCGCTGAAGGCCGCATTTGCATCGTTGGCAGTGGCTGAGTAAACATGACGCTATTGTTTCGTGGAGCAGACAGAGCAAAAGCTTGAAATGTCGGTACAGATGAGAAATAGTAGATCATCTCGTGCGATTTTACTCGTTATGACTATAAGAAATATCACGATACTTTTATTTTTATATAGAGCTATCTATTCACACGGTATTATCAGTCCCTATCAATTCTTCCACTGTACGTTAAATTTTACTGTAGTAATAATAGTAGTAATGTGTTATTAAAGCTATCATTGTATTTATTTTCATTAAAGTCGGTTCACCTCTTATTGAGTGATTCGAGTGACAAAATTGAAACTTCCGGAATATTATTGTAAGATTCTGGTTACATATGCCTATACAAATAAGCTAGACATACTTTAAAAACCAATCAATATTTCTGTAGGTATCTATTAGGGTATCAGAAAAATATTTGGTCAGTAAAACTGACCAGTATGTGATGAGTCAAATTATTATAAGCATCATTGATTCTTCATCTTGTCGTACAAGGGAGGTAAGCGACCGGTGCCCCATCTCCACATAACTAACAGTTAGGTCTTTAAAAAGCGAGTATGAATTCACGAAATAATTGGTTTTAAAAGTAATTTTAGGGAATAAGCAGAAATTTCTTCTTATAGTCTAAAATTATCACCTTTCATTTCTGCTTATTCCCGTGCATAATACACGTATCTATTTTTCAGTAAATCAGCTTTTTCGTAAAAAGTGACAACGGATTAAATGATTACGCTGTTTGTTCGTCCGTTCGTTCGTCTGTCTATCAACATAGAAGCAAAATAGAATTATTATGATAAATTGATATTTGTGGTATTTAAATCTTTATTTTTAGATTTTCTTCTAAATTGACCTTTGTTCACTTGCATTAGGTAGCAGTGTTGGGATGGTGGCTTATCGGTTTTAGAGAAGAACTATTTTTTTTAAACAAAATGGCCATGTAGCTACAAGAAAAGCCATGAATTATTTTTTCATTTACAAACCTTACTTTGTCAGACTTTGGCGGTCATACTAAATGTCAAACTTCCCTGTAACTGCCAGGTGATTCTACTGAGCCACCCTCACACAATGGCGGTGGGGCGCATTTGTACGTGCGTTCCCGTATTGGCAGCCATTACGGAAGCAGTGATGGGTTACTTTACTTGTTTAGATGTACATATAATTCAACTTCATGGAAGTGTAAATCCTTAGTAGGTACAACAGATAGGTAGTAGGTGGGGCTTTACAACCCCACATATTATGTTTCTACCCTATTTAAAAATCGTTTGCCAGTCTGCTACCGTGGGCCTTTGTTAGTGTTATTTTAATAGGCTATCTATAAATATGTAGCGCTATACTTGCCAAAATCTACCAAAACATTTGCCTAACTGATATATAACAGTAAAATAAGCGGTTCAATTGAATTCTTTAACTGAAATTAATTATAACAATATAATTTCGGACTTAGGACATCATTTAGTTTTCACTGGCTTTTACTAGTTCAAAGTGAAGTAACTGTATAAATAACACAGCGTCGAACAATTTATGGTTTTGCTACTTCTAGTAAACTATTAAACGCTGAAATTCTGACTTATGTACATTGTTAAAGATGTCCCTTTTTGTTTTGCTTATACTTATTAAAGTAAATAGGCATTTCCAATCACAAGTATTTTAATGAAGTAACGAGAGAGGTCTAATGGACTCTAGGCAAGAGTATCGCATTGACCTTGGTTCGTTTAATGTTGGTATATTTCTTATGTAGTTTTCAGCGACCGCCGCTAAGGTAGCTAACCTATTTCAACAAGCCCTAAGTAAGTGCGAAGTATTAAATATTATTTAAATTGTAATGCCCAGTTATTTACAGCATTTTAATCGACTACGGGAGAGAGTTGTGGCTCATGATACACCACACAACAAAATATTACCGGGAAAAATAAGTCGTATATAATGTAGATAATTAAAGACAAACTGTTATTTTGCAGTTCACACCTCAAAAACAAATGACTACCACATATAGAGGCCCAGCTCTATCCAACTTTCAAGATCGATTGAATTTATTGTATGGAAATAAATGTTTGTAAAAACAAAATTATTTAGTGTAATTGTCGAATCGTTGCAAATGATTGTAAAATATTATTTTTATTTTGTAGTTTGTTCTATTAGTTAGTTCTATCGTTAGTCCTTGCGTTATCTTTGACTAAATATCAAAGGAGCTGTTTCTTTCGCAGAGCCAAAAATAACATTAACATTATTTTAATCGGTACATAGTAGGGAACTGGAAGATATTGATGGGAACCCTCCAAGATGGTAAATAGTGTCGAAAATCTATTACCGATATCGTCACGGTGCACAGACAAACTAAACTTGGTTTTAGCTGCACCGAAAATGGGTGATTCTGTGTTCTGTATACTTTTCTAGTCGCAAGTTATCTATTTTAATGCTGGCTCAGACGCTCAGCGTTGGTGAAAATGTAACTTCCGGGGCACCAGGTGTGTTGTTGGTTATACTTTACTACGATCTGTTTCCCTGATATTATGATTACTTGTTATATTAATAATAAATAAACCCGGAAGCGCTTTAACTAAACAAGATTATTTAGATGACATTTTCATTTCCGGAACACCATTCACGGATCTGATGTGTCCTGGGGGAAACACGACAATAAATTGGAAATCTCCTCACGTAGGCACCTCGACATCAAACTTTTATTGATTTCGATTCTACCAGTTCCTAAATTCATACTATTTTTCTTCGGGTTACGAAAATAATTGCAATTTTTTTATATAACCATTCGGCGACATAGTATTGGAATGAAGCTATAACTTTATGGAATTATTAGCATAAATAACATTAATTTGAAGCTGTGATAGTGCAGACATTCGACAGAAATAGGTGTGTTAATAATTATCGATGTCTGTTTCTATCCTATTTATTATAATGAGACAAAACCTTATTAGATAAACCCCTGAAAGTTTTAACAAAGACTAAAGATCGGTTTCGGATGTCATTAGTTATCCAGTATTGTGCGAATTAGTGTCGGTAGTTTGCGAACAACTACTACTACTACTACGTGACTGCGCGATGTTTGCTGGATACATCTAACGTTTTCCGGGCAGCATTCGACACCTTATACGTGAGACATCCTCACGTATAAGGTGTCGAATGCTACCCGGAAAACGTTAGATGTATCCAGCGTCGTATGATGCATATCATACCAGTAGTACGAGTTTTGAAGGCAATGCCCTCAGTTTTAGATGTATATTCTACATCGAAAACTAGAGATATATTCTAGAAAAATATATCGGGAAACGTAACCCAAATATTAGGAACAGATTAGGGAACCGTGACGTATAATTAAAATACGTAACGGAAGAGATCAGAAATGGAATAACGAAATATGAGTATGAAATTGATTAAAAAACTGATTGATTAAGCTGAAGATAAGGATATCGTTATGGTCTGGGTATATGATTACGTTCCCGTTTTCTTTTCTTGAATGATGCCCATATCAAGATACATCAATTTTAAACCAATGGTAACGAACTTACTTATGAGGTTAAATATTTTTTTAGATATTTTGGGTGATGCCCTAAGGAGTATGCTGGAATGTATGTTGCAATAAAGGTATTGCAACATACATCCGGGCCTCCTTACAAGCGACTGATGCGTATTTTTTACAAATTAAAGTGGCGTAGTCCATCTGATGGTTGTCGCCATTAAAACCTTAGTTATTGGACTGCTTTAATGTTGTCGTAGGCTGTCGGTGGCTTTATGGGCTGGGGCGAGGAATGCAGCCACAGTATCCCCTGCCTGTCGTACAAGCCGACTGAAAAGGGTCATCGGGGATGCGGGTGCACAGAACGGGGGCACTTCTGTGCGCCTATTTCATTCTACGCGTCCTCGGGAAGGGCGGTAGCAACGGGGTGGCCTCGTTGCTGCTACAGGCACCGCGAGGGTGCGGGGGGGACTGATCAAGTCTCCCCCCGAGACGGGCCGCCAAACGAGAACGGCGGGGCGCTCGGAGGAGGGACACTCGGATGCAAGCCCAATGGGATCTCCCGCCCGGTTCCCCCCTTCGTCTGTGCGTCGGAGATGGCCACCGCGGGGTTTTAGTTAGGTGCAAGCCCGACTAAAACCTCCAGCCTCCGAGGCGAGTAGATATGCAGTAATAGGCATTTCCCCACGACAACAAAAAAAGGCTGTCGGTGTATCACTCAAATTCAACTACATATCTCACAAGTATGTTTTTTTAATAAGGCCTTTCATCGTCCAAAGTCAGTACGATTATAATATTATTGTTGTAATTTGATGAAAAAGACCATAGACCTCCTGATTTTGACTAGAGAGGGCGTCCGGGTTGTAAGGGGTTGCGAAAGTTAGTTACAAAATAAAATCCTCTTGTACTAACTCTTGTATGAAAATTTATCACTGTATCTGCAGGCCTCGTCCACATTTCGGCTAATATCAATCAAACTTTCAGTATTTATATACGGATGCCTTTTTCTGTTGTTTTATCTTAACATTCTGACGACGCTCTGACAGTATACGAGCACTTATTCTTACCAGGACGTCTGCTCTGTAAGCATTTCGAGTAATGTCTATTAAACTAAAAAGCCATTTTAACTCTCCGACGGGTCATCTGACATATTCTAATGAGCGTTTGGCATCTTTCGTAGATGCCAAACTGTCAAAATGCCGATACTGTCAGAGCGTCGTCAGAATGTTAAGATACAAGGCAGCCGTATTAAGCTTCCCCTGCCCGTGCCGCCGCCGCCACGGGCTTGTGTAGTTGTGTCCCAGCGATGGGCTTGCGCGCGGCGGTCGGCGTGCCGGCACAATGTCGTCACGACACAAAGGCCGCTGCGCTGTTTATCGTCGACCAGCGCCCGCCTACGCGGCTGTAATTACCTACGACGCAATAAGCCGCTTTATATCTTTTGAGTTTAAAAGTTACCGTTTCATTCTGTCTATTAGTTTAGGAAGTTCTTGTAAGAGTTATCTGTAGATAGTGTTGGTTAATCAAAATGATTATAAACGAACAAATTAATGTTTAGTCGCGACCAACGATTGATTATAGATATGCAAAGATATTTATTTATTTTTTATTGATACCTGCACTAACTGAAAATATAAATCGTCAATCAAATCGCGACTAAATCATTAATCGTATTTTTTAATTTTTAGTCGTGATTGATTTTTTGCCAACACTGTCTTTGGATAATTATAATGATTGCTCTAAACATACTTAATATTACTGAATATTTTACAGAGTATTTGGCCGTTCAGTCTAAGATAACATTGTCCACTGATGGACGTTGCCCATATCCAATACGCCACAACGCCCAATCTTCCACTCTCGTCATCTAGCCGCTAGGGGCTTATTTTTCATCATGAGTCTTATCTAATATGGGAAGGTAAACTATATTTCAACAGTATCATCATAAGGTGAAATCATATAAATTAAAGCGCTATTTAACTGCAGAGAATAGTAAAACCCATTAACTACATATATTATAACAAAACAATTGATATATTAACGATTTTCTGCAGTTCAAGGTCTTAACCGTCGATATTGCCGAAAACGACGATCACCTTACAGTTTTGGGCAGGCTCTGCTCAGGTGTTGTATCGATACACTTTACTGGGAATGTGTGGGTATCGGTAAGCATGTGTGCGCGCGTGAATGGGCACCGCGAGGGCGCGGGGGGGCGCGGCCGGGCGCCGCGGGGGGTGGGGCGGGGCGCGGTATCGACGCGCGCGCCGCGCCTGCGCCGACCCACTCACCTGTTGCCGTGAGCGTGAGCCCGAGCAATGGAAAGATACTCTTTCAAATTAAGGTGGACACCTGATACTGGAATAAAAGTAAAGTTTTCGATCCCTTAACGTAGCTGTAATCTTACTTGAAATTGATAGTTTACATGAGTCATTAGTCGGATTACTGATTTGTAGCAAACTTCCATCAATTTAAATATTTTACGTTAAATATTACAACATGTATAATTTTAATTATTTTATTAGTACCTACTGTTGCAGTCAAAATACTGACCAATAAAATAAAACTAAAATAAATGTAACTCGAAAGCCACTTTAGATACAGTTAGGAATTGGAAACATCCTGAGTTTATAAGATATTTACAATAGAGGAATTTCTTTCAAGACTTATATTTCCTACTGTTTCTGGAAACGTCTATGCCCAGCATTAGACTGACCTGCTGCTGATGATAAAAAGGATTATTAACGCTGTTAATTAGCTAAGTGTCAAGCAGTTAAAAATATTCTGAGGTATTATTAGTTCCCCCTTGCTTGATTTAGATGACAGGGCTCAGGCTATTAAGGATAATATTTAGTAATAAAAGAGTTGAATAAAATATGGTTTACTGGTTAGAGGTTCTCGCGCGTAGCACTCGCAGTAAAATAGAAATCGTATTTTGTATTTGCTACGCTGCGCGCCGTGTGAGTTATAATTAACTACTTATGATGCGCACGAGTGCTACGGCTCAGCGCGCGTAGTAAAGTGTATCATCAACATCATATTTATTTAAAAAATATATTTACATGAACGGCAAATATAAATATTTATAATTACAATTAAAATTGTTATCCTACTATATAATATTATAAATGCAAAAGTTCGGATATTTTGATGTTTGTTACTCAATCACGCTTTAACTACTGGACGGATCGTACTGGAATAGGAAATAGGATAGTTTTTATCCCGAAAAACATTCCTACGGAAAATACATAATAATTTGTGATGTTAAGTTGTCCACGCGGACGAAGTCGCGGGCAACAGCTAGTATTATATACTGTTTAAAATAAGTTAGCGAGGCAGTGACAGACCATTTCTTATTTGTAAACTTTTAAATGTATTTAGTTATTGTTAATTTATTAACAAATTTGTAAATCTAATAATAATGTTACTCCCGTTTACAGTTACAATTACCTAATTATAATTTATAAGTATAACATATGTATGTCATAAAATATAGTCGTAAAATTTTAAATTATACTACTCGTATTATCAAATATTGTAGCGCCGCCGCAGCATATTCAGAAATACGTTACGCAAGTCAGAAGTGTCATATAACATATTTTTAGGATTCCGTCAAAACCCTTCTTGTTAATCTTTTTTGTCCGTCTGTCTGTCTGTTTGTCTGCCGTATAACTCGAAAACTACTGGACTGATTGGGGCCCGGCTCATCAATGATAGGTAAATTATAGAAAGGAGAAAGATCAAAATGTGTTTGAATCGATTGAAACAATACGGATACAAATTGGTTCGCTGTATTTGTAATAGACGCCATTTAAAATCTAAAAAAAGCTTAAAACCATTGGATAACATATTCGTACACATACGAAAATCAAACAACAACGGACAAAAAATGATAATATTTGAATGTTTTTTTTATTTATTATTTGTTTGTTTTGTCTCTCTCTCTCTCTCTCATTCTACCTCTGTTCCTTAATTGTTTAAGTGAAATGAAATGATTAAACTAGCGAGTCATGCATCTTTTTGGTCTTCCTAAAAAAACCAAGATATTTAAGTAAAACGACGATCTGATGCACATACTGTCTTTTATAAGGACCAACCAAACTAAGCAACTAGGTTAACAGGCAGCCAATCCAGCCTACATTAATGGTCAACGACTTGTCAACGATCACCTGACTTTCGTTCATTGCGCGCGACAGGCTATAGGTACTCCACGTTAGTTTTAATAGGTACTAACTGTAACCCACCAATGTAACGAAATTTTGAAATTGACAATTCTAATCTAAGGAATTATATGGAATATTATATATTATATGGAATTTTTTGTACAATTAAAATAAAATAAGGTAAACGTTGCTACCATAAAAACTAGGATATATGTATAGCCGGAAAAAGAACTAAGAGGTGATATGGTACAACTAGTAAATTTTCTAAAGATATGGTCAGGCCGAGAAGTAGTGCTTCATCTTTAGGAAGACAGCCGTATGCAAGCGCTCGCTGCAATAGTGTTGAGAGATCCCACCCATTGTAATCCTTTCGTCCCATTTCGTAACCAGATTTCGTAACTGGCTACGAAATGGGAATTTAATTCCCATTCTGTAACCGGTTACTAAATGGGAATTGCGTTGTCCCATTTGGTAACTCACTTTCATAATTGGTTACGAAATGGGAAATAAATTCCCAGTTGTCCCATTCGGTAACCAGCTTTCATAGCTGGCTACGAAATGGGAAAATAATTCCCATTCCATAACCGGTTACGGATTGGGAATTACTAATCATCTTACGACCCCACTTCCTAAGTTTTTAAGTAATAACGCTAATAAATGCATTTGTATTGGGAATCCATCAAAACGGATACCCCTATAGCAATGTTTTTGTCCATCTATCTGTCCATAACTACTGAACCGACTGAGTTGAAATTTCAAACATGTATGTAAAATTGCCTGGCGATGATGGAAAAGTTATGGATAGCAAAAATGTTTTTTCTTGAAATATTTTAGGAAAGCTATAAAAATTTACGAGACCCGCATATTGTGTATGACGTACAGTTTGATAACTTATTAAAATAGATTATGATTGTAACCCAATCCATGATTTTTTTGACAAACTACTTCCAGGGCCGACTGTACCAGTAAAAATGTTCTATTAAATATAATTATAAATATAAACATAACTTTATTCATTTCAAAATGAGGTCATTCCGAGGACGATTAAGTGTATAATATTGAGATATAAACGTATATACCTAATAAAAATAGGTAGTAGTAAACTCACAATGCTCATTGGAAATCTCGTGATATTACAGCATAGATATGAATGGAATCCATTTTGCTACGTAATAAGGAGCTCTTGGACAAATAGATCCGACTGAGTGTCTCGATTTCACCATGTTACGATTCCATTAAATGTATTATTTGGGACCGAAATAATGTATTGTGCTGAATAAATGTTAACGAAATGCGGGGCCGGCTATTTGCGGCACCGGACGTGGTCGCGGCGCTAGAACGAGGTTCTATTCATAGTAGCTAAATTTAAATTTGTCTATGAATACACATTTAAGAAACATATCTCTAATGTTCTATAAAAAACCTAGTTTTTTAGTGTACTATGTTTTCTTCTAAGTTTATTTTTAGTCATAAATCCCGGGAGAAGAGTAAAGGTAGTTTGTCGTTGACCATTTTAATTTTTCAGTTGTTTTTGTTTATACCAAAAACAAAGGGATTGCACAAAAATTATTTTTTAGAAAAAAAAAACAAAACCGACTTCAAGACTATACCTACATGTACAAACTTGAACTAAAAAGTAGAAAATAATATATTAATTACTTCAAAGGACAATCAACGAAATTATTGATACTTATATACCTATTTACAATTTATAATGAGTTATTTGTGGAGTCGGTGCCAGCCAAGAAGGATACCTATTTAATTAACAATTTAAGAAACACACGGGGGGATGTGCCTGAGTGAAGTGAGGAACTATTAAGGTTATTTTTGCTTGAAGAAGGTTTTGGTTTTTTTTTCTAAAAAATAATTTTATTTTTTACTTTTTAGTCGGAAGTAAGCCGCTGCTCAAATGAGACAGCGCCATTTAGAAGAGAGTAGTGACGAGAAGAAAGATTATTTAAAGAAAAGTGGGGAAAGAAATGCGATAAATATTTCAAATGAAAGCTTTGAGCAGCGGGCCTATAAATTTTCTCAGATACACGAACTTATCAAGGTTTAATGAAAGTCTAGAAAGTCATGCTCAACGACTCAGTTTGATTCACGACGTTTATCAATCGAAACCGAAGAGCAACGTTTTCATCGTCTTGGCTTGCAACACGAGCATTTATCAAATGAATCCAGATCGACTCGGTTAGTTGCTATGCGGCAAGCTTTTAAATCGACCCCACGATGAGAAAGCTTTAATAGAAATGACACGGTTGCGTAATCTTTTCAACAACTAGGTAGTTTTCTTTAAGAATAGGTATTAATGTATAATTATATGAAGGCTCCTTACTAATACATACAATCTTCTTTGTTCTTGGCAGTTCATGACAGTTAAAAAAAAGATTGAAATTCCTCATCACAACTTTTGCTGAAGTGAACCTCAAACTAGCATGTCGTCTATGTAGGTATATACGAAGGCTATATTTGTGTCTGTTGATTTTTCAAAAAACGTTGAATGAATTTCGATAAAATTTATAAGGGACTACCTCTGAAGTATGACCTACCATACAAAAAACGAACCATCAAAATCCATTCAGAACTGGCGGAGAAAACGCGTGACAATCATACAAAAAAACACCGTCAAATTGAGAACCTCCTCCTTTTTTGAAGTCTGTTGAAAAAAAACGCTTTAGCTCCAGCAGAACTACGTAGTTTTCTACCACCTTATTTTATCTTTTTAGACATTTTTAGCACGGAACGTGATAATAGCGAGGACTGAGCGGTTAGTGATATGATTAGAGGTGAAAAAGGTGCCAGTGTCTTGGAAATTATATTTAAATGTAAAATATTGCACTAAAATATTAAAGAGATCAACTATAAGACGACCATGTGTATTCACGGTGTGTCATAAACAATTTCATTTCAGGGGCAAGTTTATTCTAATTACAAGCTTTTAACTTCACAGTAAGTATTAGTATGTATAGGTCAAATCTTGCAACAATTGTATTTAGATTTTATCTTCAATTTAAACTAGACTCTGAGAAAATCTTAATGCGGTTCACAGAATACATCTACTTACCAAGTTTCAACAGTATAGTTCTTATAGTTTCGGAATAAAGTGGATGTGACATACGGACGGACAGACAGACATGACGAATCCATAAGGGTTCAGTTTTTTGCCATTTGGCTACGGAACCCTAAAAAGGAGTAATGGTCGATGACATACTATTAAATACTCATAACGAAAATATATATTTCCCTTTAGTAAAGGCTCCATATAAAGTGTTTTAAACGCTTAGGATAATTACAAGCTTTGTTGATACCTACAACTCAAGTCGTTGTATAACGTAACATTTTTGATAGAACATATTATTAAGAATTCAAGGTTACATTTGATACCAACTGTAGTATCTTATGCTTACAATTTAGTCGTGTCTTATCAAACTAATGTTATAAACTTTGTTTATTTGTCGCTGAATCACGCCTTAACGGCAGAATGGAGTTTGATGAAACTTGGTACACTGTAGGCTGTATTCTGGAATTCTATCCTACTAATATTATAAATGCGATAGTTTGGATATTTGGATGTTAGGACTCAATCACGTTTCAACCACTGGACGGATCGGGATGAAACTTAGCACACATATAGGTTAGGTCCTGGAAAAGGACATAGGATAGTTTTTATCCCGAAAATACATCACATTCCTACGAGGAATACATATTAATTTGTGATGCTTAGTTGTCCACGCGGACGAAGTCGCGGGCAACAGCTAGTAACTAATAAATATATTACTGAGACATGATGCACTCCGGCTGTAAATACATTTATATTTCCACGGGGACGAAGTCACGGTTTATAGCTAGTTAGTTGTTCTAAGAAATACACAAAAGAAATATTCCAGATTTAACCTGAATAAAGATTTTGCGACTGATTTAAAATTCTGAATCTGCATTAGTTTTTTTTTATATAGCAAAAAAAAATTTAGAATAATTTAAGAATAACACTTTTGAAGAAATCCAAACGTTTAACTCATATAGATATTCTACAATGAAAATACTCTTAGTAACGAGCTGTATTTTTTAACATAAATTGTTTTTTTAATGGGATTAATATATCAAACCAAGTGTTGGTATGCGACCGAGAAGGAGAATGGCAGTTTTTTTTGGAAGTTGTATGTTATTATATCAAATGAAATCAAAATCAACAACCTATGTATTATTATTTTGTCTCACTGTTACTGTACAGAGGCCTACCCACAACGAAAGCTTGTATTGTTCTTATGTCCACAAAGTTGGCTCACTGGTGGACTTCACATACTCATACTCTCTTTAGAATTACTTCTTTGATATATGTAGAGAAGTCTCTCAATTATACGTACCTATATCTAGAACCCTCGACATCATGAACTACCATGACTTTTGTTTATAAAAATCCTGAATATTTTTAAATCAACTTACACGTCACTAACAACCAACAAAAATCTCAACGGAACTACTGACCTTGCAAAGAAAACTGCCATGTTTTATTAGCCATATCCCCATACGCGGCATTATGGAAATATGTTGTAGTGTTTTTGTGAATGAATATATACAGAGGTCGTAACGGTCGCGGGCGGGTGGAGTTTTATGAGCCCTGTGAAGTAAGCGTTCATCTTAGTCAAATTGTACTTTATGGTTTGGAAGGATACATTTCGTAGGCAATATATCCAACAGTGACAGACACCGCCCTGCACTCTTCGCCGTAATGTAACGCACTTAAACGTCCACATCCTTGGTTAAATGGATTGGACATAAAAAATCCCCTATATGGTAATAGCCACATAGTCGGTTACTTTTAAACTGTATAAAGGGCCACGGTGTCTAGGCGTAGGCGTTTACAGCTTCTCTGAACTACAAGGCGTGTATCTACCCACGTATATGCAAGTACTATCCTTTGCCATTTCTCAGAATATTGTAACTAAATCCCGAGGAAAGGTTAATTGCATTTTATAGTAACATAGACTATCTACACATTTTGTCGATTAGGTATACGTTTAATAGCTACGCTTCATACATAGTGTCCATAAATGGTAGATTGTTGGCCTTATTTATAAATAAAAAACCGAGAACAAATCTTGAAAACGGTAAGAGCTGAACTGAACATGAAATTTCACATTCTGACAGGGCTTGACTCTATATCTTCTCCTAGTTTCGTTTTAGATGTATATTTACTGATAGCCTGTATAATGCGTTTGAATTTGATCTTAGAAAATTGGATTACTGGAAATTTCAAAAGAAAAAGATGGTAATTTAAAAACACCTAAACTTTTTCCGATATCGCATTAGCAGCTTACGTTTCGACCAAGCGTTTTATTTGTCGGCTTACTTTCCAACTATTTACTTAAGGAATGACATTTCGGAGTTTCTGTAAGTTTTTTGGGGCATACATAATTTACTTCCTTTTTATTTGACGAAGTATTTCATTCAACTTTCTAACACAATTTTGCCGTCAATTCAACAGCCTTATGTCCACTGCTCAACATGAAAATAATGATTAAATTCATATGAAGATAGCCTTTTAATATTAAAGAAAAATCACGGAGCTCGAGAACTTAAAATAGACTACGAAAATAAATACTTTATAAACACAAAGGGTGTCAATCAAGTCAGTATACGGTGCCCTTTTACCCTTCGCATTCTCTTATCCCTTTTTGAGTCACAATGTGCCTGGCAGTTCCTATTTATATGCAGAATAAATTCTGTGAACCACCTTTTGCGGTCGTTGAGGTGATATGAGTTAGTAAATTTTTATTTAGCACCTAATTTTTCATGGACTTAAGCTTACGCACACGCTAAAAAACGCATGTGTGTAAGCATGTACAAAAAGATGACGACTGCAATTGACATTTAACATATTATAATATGATCTGTCTATACATTAAAAGATTGACGATTGGTCAATCTGACACGTGTCGACATGACATTAATATATTTGCTTGTACTGTGATTTCTTTTTAACTTTACACTAATACACCCAAAGACCGCAACCCTTCAGTAATTTACCCATAGCAACTACAGTGGATTACAGACTTTGCATAAAAGTACTATTGACCTTGGAAACTTTAAAAAAAACCTATAACTCTGGCAAGCTTTTCTTAGAAATGTTTTTAACGATGGAATTTGGTTATATCGACCCAAGTAAAACTTTTAATGATCTGAGTGCCTTGAATATTATAAATAAAAACGAAAAATTCGCGTTTCTGTACATTGAATATATTTATTTAAGATAATTTTTGGATGTTTGTGTGTCTGTTTGTTTATGCATGCATCACTTAAAAACTACTGAACCAATTCTAATTAAGTTTTCAGAAAAATATGAGGTTTAATTAGGATTAACATTTAGTTTTGTTTTATCGCAATCAGATTACTCAATCAAAAGTTATACGAATTTACAGTTTTCAAAAACTTACAAATTTATATAGTACTCGTATTTTTAGTTATAAATATTCTAAAATTATAATTTTCATATCTTTTACCTACAATATTCTGTCGCTATGCTTTTCATATTTTCCTTTCGAATGGTTGCCTGGAAGATATCGCTTTAAGCAATAAGGCCGCCTTTGTACACTTACCATTAATCTGTACCTAACTTGTTATTTTTTATCTGTGTGCAATAAAGAGTTTATCTATCTATCTATCTAAAGGATAATGCTCGGCGGAATCAGGACTACGGTAACGTAGGGGATTAACACTTAATAAATATAAACTTTATAAAAAAACAATAATTCTGTATTTGACGGGAGCCGCAGGCACAACTAGTCGTAAATAAAAATGTTGCGGCGTAACTAAAATTTAGTTCCTGAAATTACTTAATTTAACAGTATGTACCCCAAAATTAACTTAACTAAAATTACACTAACGATACCAAAAAAAAATCTTGGACTTATTATTTAGTTATAAATAGCAACAAAGTTTATACAACCTCTAAGCAAACAACTAACTCAATCCGAAACGTAACTTAAATATCAAACATAAACCTACGAAACGGTCAATATTATTAGCTTTAAGTTTTGTTGACTCCTTTCAAGTTATAGTTGCTTAATTCAATTTCAATTTACTCATATATATTGGCAACAGGCTTTTAACTTTTTAAGTAACTTAGAATACAAACATATCGCTTTCTTAGTTCTAATGATATGCTGAGTCTGGAGTTACAAAACAAATTTCCCTACTTTTTCACACATCGTGAAAACTTCATGGATTCGTAAAAAATATTGGTTTCGACATTTCCTGCGATGTTAATACATTTATTAGTGTGGTATGTTTTAGGCAATTTGTCGTCGTTAACAGGTACAGTGGAGCTGTAGCAAGCTGTCGGAAGTGGCTAATGAACCTGTTGCTTGTGACTGATGGACGAGACGTCTTGGGCCACTCCCTGCTGAGTTCGGACCGTGCCGCCAATCATGCTTTTAGCACTTGAACACCGCTGTCACAATACCAAGAATTTCGTGAGGCGTAGCACGCGACGACTAATCGCTATGAAATTAACAATGATAACTACGAATATGGTCAATGAATATCGTAGATTTCGGTGGGTATAAAGGTGTATTAACATTTGAATATAAAATTACACTAAATATATCATAAAGTGTTATACATAATATACATGATCTCGTAGCAGAAATAAACACCGCAACTGAAGGGACGAAAACCTAGAGACTTTTATTCCTAAACGATATTCCCATAACCGTACTTGAAAATGTCGAAGGTATTTCCATCCAACTATAGCTTACACGTAACTGCACCAGTTCTACAAGCAAAGTGCAACTTCTGACTTTAATTGCTTTGGCATAAAGAACGGTACTTGTTGGGGAACAGCCAGCAATTAAATTGTGGTTGATTGTTATTAAGTTTTTTCAAAGAGCACGGGAGTGCTCTCAAACGTTTTGAAATCAGGCGTTCATAGATTTGTTTATAGGGATCTATACGAAAGTAATCGGCTGCAGTTCTGCTCTATTATTGGAGTTTTTGGTAAGACAACCCGGCTGCCGGCTAGACGCCAGAGACGCCATAGTATTTTCTTTGGATGCGAAACATTCTGTTAAGTATAATGCGCGAAGGAATCTACAAACACATTCACACTTGTCGCTACGAAATATACAAAAAATATAAACACTTCATAACCAATCGTACACATCGATACTTGTCGATACCGTGCATATCCCAGTGGGCCTGCTGTACCTTTGGTAGAGGGGTCGCCTGAATATGGCGAGTTCCCTCCGTGTAGCTTTATGACTGGAGTTATATCAGATTATTTATGTAAAATTGATTTTATACCTCAAAAGTCACTGACTAGGTGGTGCAGTATCCGTCTACCAATTCATTATTATCATCATGTCAGCCCCTAAACGTCCACTGCTGGAGATAGGCCTTCCCTAATTAAAGTCACCACACCCGGCCCTCCGCCCTCCGCATTCAGCCGCTACCTACCTATTCCTGCCGCTTAATACAATTCATGCATTGCTGTGTTCCGGTTTGAAGGGTAAACAGAGCCAGTGTAATTACAGGCACAGGTGGCATTCCGACCTCCTCAGAGTGGCAACGTACTTGTTTTTTTTTGGACTATTACACGAAGAAATTCCAAAGGCTGCGGGTTGATGGGCGACAGTAACCACTGAGCATCAGTTGGTAGGTGGTAAAAAAGACTATAAGCGGGATATGTATCTCAGCGTTAGTCCTAAGAAATATACCTATATAGAGCCTATTCCACGAAGTGATCAGTCGACATTTTTAATACGCTTGTACTATTTATTTAGTTTGATACATACAAATGGGTTTTATGAAGTCGACGCTCCGACCCACTCGGCACCAGACCGTAGCTGGCTCCGAAAAGTTTCAACTGGAACTACAAAATCGATTCGATGCTCTGGAAATTACAATCGACGATGTTGATGAGGCTCTCGATAACGTGGTGAAAATCATCAGGGATGAGGGCAACAGGTTTTGCCGACAACAGCGTACAGGTAAGAAGTCGAAACTCTCGGACGACACTCTGGAACTTATGAGGAAAAGACGAGAAAATTCACAGGCCACATCGTCAGAACAACAGGCGCTCAATAAAACTATTCGCAAACGAATACGAATTGACCTACACTACACGCTACAATACGCGCCTCATTAAAGAGGCCATTGAGTAGAACAGGGGATCAAAAGTATTCGTTCAGCAACTGCAGAGAAGCCACCTGACGAAACTTAAGACCTCGAATGGTAGAACCGTCACCTCTAAGTCAGAGCTACTCGCTGAGATTAGAGACTTCTATGGCCGATTGTACGCTTCGCATGCCTCGCAACCAGAGCCCCGTTAACCCGCCACTATACCGACGAACTGGCAGAAGTCAGTCTGGACGAAATTGGGATGGCTCTCAAACAGCTTAGAAATGGAAAAGCTCCTGGAGAAGATGGAGTTACTTCAGAGCTTCTGAAAGCAGGAGGTATACCTGTACTAAAGGAGCTACAGAGTCTCTTTAACTCCGTTATTCATACAGGGAGTATTCCGAGGGCGTGGAACAGGATCATTGTCGTTTTGTTCTTCAAAAAAGGAGACAAAACCCTACTTAAAAATTATCGGCCCATCTCGCTCCTGAGCCACGTCTATAAGCTGTTTTCGAGAGTCATCACAAATCGCCTCGCAAGAAGATTTGACGACTTCCAGCCACCGGAGCAGGATATGGCACCATAGACCACATACACACGGTGAGGCAGATTATACAGAAAATTGAAGAATATAATGTCTCGCATTCGTGGACTATGAAAGCATTTGACTCCGTTGAGACCTGGGCTGTTCTGGAGTCCTTGCAGCGATGCCAAGTATACATCGAAGTATTGAGATGTCTGTATGACGCCGCGACAATGTCAGTCCAAGTACAAAACCAGCAAACGCAACCTATCCAATTGCACAGAGGAATGAGACAGGGTGACGTCATATCCCCAAAATTGTTCACAAATGCACTGGAAGATGTGTTCAAGACACTGGACTGGAACGGACAGGGTATAAATATAAACGGCGAGTACATCTCCCATTTACGTTTTGCCGATGATATCGTTATCATGGCAGAATCGCTGCAGGACCTTCAGGAAATGCTGGACAGCCTCAACGCTGCCTCTCGACGTGTCGGTCTCGAAATGAACTTGGACAAGACTAAGGTCATGTTCAATGATCACGTTGCACCGGGACCGACCATAGTCGATGGTAAGGCACTCGAAGTTGTTCACGAGTATTTCTACCTCGGGCAAACTCTGCAACTAGGCAAAAACAACTTCGAGAAGGAAGCCGATAGGAGGATTAGGCTAGACTGGGTAGCATTTGGGAAGTTACGTCATATCTTCTCGTCGCGTATACCACAGTGCCTGAAGACAAAAGTCTTCAACCAGTGCGTCCTACCCGTAATGACTTACGGCGCCGAAACGTGGACACTGACTGAGATGGACTAGTTCGAAAACTCAAGGTTTCTCAGCGGGCTATGGGAAGAGCTATGCTCGGAGTTTCTCTAAGAGACAGGATCCGAAATGAAGTTATCCGCCAGAGAACTAAAGTCTTCGACATAGCTCAAAAAGTTAGTACTCTGAAGTGGCAGTGGGCTGGTCACATCTGTCGGAGAACCGATTACCGCTGGGGTAAACGAGTTCTCGAGTGGAGACCGCGACTGGGCAAGCGTAGTGTGGGACGCCCCCTGGCTAGATGGAGCGACGATCTGCGTAAGGCGGCTCTCAGTGACTGGATAAGAAGAACCGAAGATCGGGTTCAGTGGCGCACCTTGGGAGAGGCCTATGACCAACAGTGGACTCTTTTGGGCTGATGATGACGATGATGATGATACAAAAGGGAAACCCAAGAACTTTTATATAAGTATAATAAATCACAGCAAAACGTACGCGTGCGAAGGAGTTCCATTTATTAACGCAGAGATTGAACTGGTGAAATATAAGTGTAAGAAAATATATTTTAAATCCCCACACCTGCATATTGTGCTGAATCTTCCACTTCAAGTTTTTAAAGGGTTGGTGGAACAGTCAACTGACCGAAGAGTGAGAATTACAACGTGAAGAGCTTGCAGAGTGCTTCGTGGAACTGTTATTTATAGGCTTCACTGCAAGAATGTAATGAGAAAACTAAGTGACGTATTAAGAATTTTCAGTGGAAAACTTAAAAAAACAAACGCTCTAGTGGCGATTGGTTGTGCAGTATGACAGTATACCGCTTGAAAATAAAGAGGGGCAAAAAGGTAAATATACTTGTAATTAGATATATATTGCAAATTGTGATGTCTGAATAGTGTGTGTATTAATAATAATAATGAGCTAAAATTTGGTCCAACTGTATTTATTTACGTATAGTTCTTGGCTGTTACAATCGCGATGGCCATTAGCAGGGCCAGAGCGGTGGTTCCCGGCATCAACACTGCGGCGGTCACACGCCACTAATCCCCTTTACTATCCAAGAGATATTTTATTTTTTATTTAAGCGAATGCCGTGCTTTTATCTAATAAATAAAATCGTAAACATCGCGTGTCTGTACATTGAGTATACGAGTATTTGCAAAAAATAAATTTTGGGTCTAAGGATAAGTAATACATTTTGACACATTTTGATAATTTTTGGAATTTTTATCTGTTTGTTTGCTTGTCTGATTATCTGTTTGTTTGTGCGCACATCACCTAAAAACCACTGAACCGATCTTGATGGCCTTTTCACAAAAACGTAGTGATTAACTCGGTGTAACATATAGGCTTTATTTCATTGCAATCGGTGCAGTCAATCAAAAGTTATGCGAGTTTATAGTTTCCGAAAACTCGCATATACTGCGAGGAGTGTATGGTGTAAATGCTCGACTGAATTCGTGAGCGGTAGCGGGAACGGGTATGGTACCAATGTGAGTTTTTGAAAACTATTAATTCGCATAACTTTTGATTGAGTTAGCCGATTACGATGAATTTGTTGCATACGTATGGAACAAAGTAATGCTGGAAGGAATTTGGATTGCGATTGATTAGTTAGGAGGACTACATTTGGAGCGACGAAGGTAAGAGAGAAAGGCGTTGGTGGGCAAGGTTAAGGGAGGTAGATGCGGGAGTGGGAGCGGGACCTGAACCGGGACCTGGACCTGGACCTGAACCGGGACCTGGACCTGGACCTGGACCTGGACCTGGAGTGGGCAGTGGGAGTGCGAGTGCGAGTGTGTTGGAGTTGGAGTGGAAGTGGGAAAATGAACGGGAGCGTGAGTGGGAACTGGAGCGGATTCTGTAGTCAACGCGAGCGGAGCCGTGGGCACAGCTAGTCTTAAATAATTACGTCGAAACATGGATGGTTTTTTACTGAAGTTATAAATTTTCAAGCTTTTATAATTGAATACAAGTTTAAAATTTCATCTTATTACTCCATTTCAAATTTAATATTTCAATAGCGACTGTGAATTGCCTGTCAATATAAAGGTTCACTTTCATCACCTTATTGGATTCTACGAAAATAAACTTTAAAAATGATCAACAAATTGCCCGGTTCAATTAAGTTTTTTTATTACCTGACAGGCCTTGGAACAAAGGGTCTTAATAACCTTAAAAGGCTTTGTTTACATGGTTTGCATTTTAGATTAAAACTTTTCGCGGCTGTTATTCATATTAATTAGATAATGTTCGGATTACGTCACGGGCTAGTTAGGAACTCCCGTTAATTAACCGCTATTTAAAAGGATGAAATATGAAACACAGTGCAAAAATATAGATAGACAAGTTCTCTTCTGACTTAATTAAAAAATATATAACTTCTGACATAAAAAAATTAAATCAATTTGAAATCATTACAAAACACATGAAAATCTAACTAATACTTTTTATTTCTGTAAAATACGAACTGTGTAAGTGTAAAATGAGTTTTGTTTCATCAAATTATTTTAAGTATTTCATTTTGTTTTCAAACATTTCATCAAGATGTTCATTCAGTTTTTATTGGTTCTTTATGTTTCTGTATAGGTAGGTAGTATATTAATATGTTTCGTCTTAGTATTAACAAACCAAAAGAAATTCAGCTTTTGCAATATAAATTCCACCAAAAACCTATTCAATCCAATTACTCTTTATTGCAGGATAAAAATACACAGATACATTAATAAAGTAGCTTACACATGTACATCTAGTACAGTATACATAAGTACATGTATACATTATTGTTTAAACAGGGTCTAATTCTCATTGGATAATTGTATGGCTGAAAAATGTATTGAGACCTCATAATAACTCTATACCAAGTTCAAACAACTTCTCTGTATAGGAACTATATTTTTTCTCTAGCTGTGCGCTTAGTTGAAATTAAAGAGTTGCCGAAACAAACGGTTTATCGTAAGATACTAAAAGGCCATAGTTAATAGAATTTGGTTCGATTCTGAATTATGTATAAATGCTTTGTCCACGGTCTGTAATATGACCAATATTGGATTATTTACAATTTTCAAATATGTCAGATTTCTTGTGAAATTTGATCACTTTATTTAGAAATTTTGGCTTCTAATTTTATTGACTTATCTAGTAAATGTGTTTTGTGGTCTGAACTACTAAACGAGTGACCATTCCAACTGATACTGAGTGGGTACTATCTTATCAATTACATTGCCCTAAGAAACGCCTCGTATGCATGTTGAGTTTCATACTATTTAAATGTTAGCGAAACCACAGAATACTAAATCGTACAGGAGCCTCTCTTCCGAATAAAACGGTGTTTAGGTACTAAAAACATACATACAATACGCTTTTCTTTCTATTGTAAAACTTTATCTCATTCAGACGCGGCACGTGTAACGTTAGGGTTGTCATCTTCTGAACCCATAATTTAATTTAACTATTTATAGGTACTAAGCAGAACGATTAGCCGTACTCACATTCAAACTATCAGAAACTGAAACTATCGATATTATACAAGTGTATGCTCCGACTGAGCTGGCCAAAGACGAGGAAGTCGAAGTATTTTACACAAGCCTAGAAGAAACAGTAGAGAGTCTCAGTAAAAATATTATAATTATCGGCGACTTTAATGCCAGGATTGGAAAAAGAAGACGCGGCGAAGAGAGCACAATTGGACCATATTCCACCGATACACGCAACAATAATGGACAGAACCTAATTGAATTTTGTATAAAAAGGAATCTAAAAATCCTAAACACACTTTTTAAAAAACGCGTTAACAGAAAATGGACATGGCTGTCTCCAGACTCCTGCACTAAAGCCGAAATAGACTTCATAATCGCCAGCGACGTAAATATATTCCACGATATTGATGTACTGAACAATTTCCACTTCTACACTGATCACAGAATAGTCAGGGGCAAGATGAAGATAAAGACAAAGAAAAAAAGAAAAGTTATAAATGAATCGAACACTAAACATTTCGAGTATAGAAACAATCACCAAAACAATTTTTATATTCATGAACTATCAACAATTCAAGCGAAACTTATGGAATCCAACAGCATACAAACAAAGTACAATATATTGACAGAAGAAATACATACAGCTGCAAAGAAATATCTTACATACAAGTACACAAAACAAGACCAGCTCAGCGACAAAACATTGGAAAGTATAAGAGAAAGAAGTAATCTAGCCAAGATAGTAAACAGAACGAAGGAACAAAATAATCAGCTAACTGAACTAAATAAAACTACTAAAAGAATGATACGAAAAGACCAAAGACAATACGAAAACAACGCGATATCACAATTCATAGAGTCCAGTACATCAGTGATAAAACTGGAAAGATATTTAAATGGTGGAAAAAAATGGATTCCCCATTTACAAACTCTACATCACGCAAATAAACAAGCTCAGATTTACGAAAGAGGACAAATAGTTGAAGAAGCAACAAACTTTTTTTCTAAACTATATAGCAGCAACTTGACCAAAGAGGAGAGCAATAATCACATTCCTGACCTAAATAATGTAGATGAAGTACCAAAAATATTAGAAAGAGAGGTCCAAAAAGCTATTGTTAGCCTAAAAGAAGACAAAGCAAGTGGCCCAGACGGAATCAAAAGTGAGCTTCTGAAAATAGGTAGAGAACACCTAATACCACTATTGACAACTATGTTCAACGATATAATGGAAAGAGAACAAATCCCAGAACAATGGCTGACCTCCACAATAATACTACTATTCAAAAAGGGAAACATCTATGATATTAGTAACTACAGACCAATCACTCTCACCAGTAACCTGTACAAAGTCTTTGCAAAAATACTACTGACAAGAATATCAACTAATCTTGATGCCCAGCAACCAGTAGAACAAGCTGGATTCCGGAAAGGATACAGTACATGCGACCATCTACATGTAATGCAACAGCTAATAGAGAAGGTATCTGAATACAAACAACCAGTATTCATTGCCTTTATTGACTATTTAAAAGCCTTCGATTCTATTGAACATTGCTTCCTGTGGCAAGCACTGTGTGAAGATGGAGTACCGCAAAAATACATAAAGATTATTAAACGGATTTATGATAACAGTTCAGCAAGAGTAAAGTTAGATCAATTGGGGCCTACATTCAATGTCAGAAGAGGAGTAAAGCAAGGCGATTGTATGTCTCCAAAATTTTTCAATTCCGTGCTCGAATTTGTGTTCAGACAACTGAGTTGGGAGGAGAAAGGCATTAAAATAAATGGTCGATTCATGACGAACATCCGTTTTGCTGACGACATAGCTCTATTTGGCAAAACAGAACGTCAACTACAGGGAATGGTAGAAGAACTAAACAGTTGTTGTAATAAAGTTGGACTATATGTAAACAAGAAAAAAACAAAAGTTATGTCAAATACTGGCAAATCACTGGATATAAGCCTGGATGGAGAGACGCTCGAGACTGTTGACGACTTTACATACCTGGGCAAAAGACTGTCATTCGAAAATACCCAAACAGAAGAACTAGACAGACGAATTTCAAACACCTGGAAAAGATACTGGCAACTGAAACATATATTTAAAAACAACAAGGTGTCGATCAAACTAAAATCCAGAGTCTTCAATACATGTTTGCTTCCTATACTGACATACGGTGCTCAAACATGGGCGCTAACACAATCCGAAACAAAAAGGATTAAGACCACACAGCGGAAACTCGAAAGAAGCATAATGAAGCTAAGGCAAATAGAAAGAATCTCAAACAAAAGCCTTAGAGACAGAACCAAACTCATTGATGCTGTCCAGCATGCGAAGCGGCTGAAATGGAAATGGGCCGGACATCTAATGAGAGTGGAAGACGGACGCTGGACGAAGGAGAGCACGGTGTGGTGCCCGCGCTACGTGCCGCGCCGCCGCGGGCGGCCGCGCGCGCGCTGGCGCGACGAGCTCGAGCGGTACGAGGGACTCGGCGCGCTATGGACACGAGTGGCCATGGAAAAACCAATTTGGAAGAGGAAGGGGGAGGCCTTTGCCCAGCAATGGGATGACCTATAGATAGACATTTATAAAGTGAAAAATTAATAGCGATAGTGACTGATGATAATAAGAAATAAGTTTTATTTTAATTAGGTTAGTGACATATTAATATCTAAATCTTGACATGCACACAATTGTTTTAATTTTTTGTTTTGAATTATTTTTAAGCTGTGTATGACTATTTTGACTTACCTAATGAATTTATTTGCACATATCTTAATATTTTGACTTTTTAAATTGATATCGGGAACTTGACATGTACATTAATGCTTTATATTTTTTGTTTGACTTATTGATCTATTTTTAAACAGTGTATGACTATTTTGACGAATCTAATGAATGACTTACCCTAATTCTATGTACTATTTTAATATTTTGATTATTTAAATGAAATTGAATGTTTAATAGTATTTTATATAGTCAAAAGGATATTGCTAAATTTTGTCATAACTAGATTAAGGAAAATGATTTGTAATTCAATTGTAATATTTATAGGAGGCTAATAATAATAATAAAAAAATAAATAATTTATAGGTACTACAAAAGCACCTATTATTATTTATGAATTATTTATAAGTATTTATTTAGCAACTACGGTTAAGTATTTTTTTAAACTTAAACAGAAGTTATTTCTAAGCTGTAAATTTTGAAACGGAACACAAAAATCAAAAATTAAATCCTGCTTCGACTCTTGGATTATAATTCAAATCTACGAAAAAATATATCGAAAAAAACTGCCTAGTCAACCAATTCTCAACTCTCCATATTGCTTCCCTAAGTACTTAGGTACCTACCTACTCGTAGTAAATATTGGTAAGGAAACGGATATATGCCAAGACCCCCTCCCCCTCTAGTTTTCACGTAGTAAAAAAAGTTGAAAAAAATTAAACATTTGGCTCATATTTGTGCAGCGTGACGCAAAGAGTGCGTGCATACCTATAATTTCAAGTAAAAAAATATCATCAAGAACAAAAAACTGTCTGTTTTCAATCAGCGGACGATATGTGCGTCAGTGTTGCCACCTGAGATTGTAAAAAGCGCTATCGCTGCGCCCCGTATTTGAATATAGCTCGAAAAAGCGCGAGATTTTCCTAGAGTATATTGACTACGTGACGAAAACCTAAACCCTCCCTCCCGCCCCTGTGACCAAGCGTGGTATTTTGAAGACCCACTCCCCCCTGAACGGGTCACGTAGTATGAGTACGTTCCCTAAGGCAAGTTCAAGATATCCGATAGTCGCAACTGTCTTTAATTATGATTTTTAATTACCTAGATCAATCGTCGCAAGCCATCTAAGCTAAGCGGGTTAATTTTATGTCAAATTTTCCAGTAGTTATAGGTAGTTATATAATTTTCTTATCTTTCGATATCCTTAGGCAGTGAAGTCCTACTTTTTATTAGTGTTCAGACAATCGAAGGCGATACAATTTCGTTTGTTATCCATTCGAGTCGACGACGATGCGATCGAGGTAGTGTAAGTAGCTATCACCACTCGCGCGTGCGTCATATCAAGCGGGCGGCAACCGACTGATATTTTCCGGTCGACCATGGACGGCGGTTTTTGGTAAACAAAACTCCGAAGTGAGACAGGCCTGGCGAAACCAAGGCGTCCTAGTCGCATCCACGTGCATGTCCGTTGCGATCAGTTACTTCCCATGTTTATATGGGAGTGTTCACACCGAAGACTGCGTTTACACGCAGCGATAACGTATCAAAGAGATTCTTACGATATTAACGACAAAATATATAACAATATCTCTGTAGAAAAGGCCAATTCGAAAAATATATAAATTCAGTCAATGTCATTGTCATTTTGATACTCATACGCAGTTATTCTATGTTTATTGTATAACCTTTTGTATGTCTGAACTAACAGAATTTCTTATTGGTGAGCTCCACAATCACCTGTGTTATATGTATAAATACTTCACACCTAGATTACAAAAAGAATAGGAAGTAAGATACAATTTGGGATGATATTGGACGCAGAAGACCCCTGTTTTTCAAATCTGCGAAATGACATCGGTGATGTCAGAATGCAGAGTTGAACGCGGACGTTAACTTGAGCTCGGTATAATTGAAAATTGAACGCAGACTGATCGCTACCGCGGACGTATAAGCGGACCATAGCAGGATGCGTTAGTTTGGCCTAACCTTAACCATGTTATAGACAAAGAGACTAGAGAAAGCATACTAGGACCGACGACGAGCGACTTAGACCTGATTGACAAGACGGGGAATAAAACTCCAGAACTAGGTTTTCTATTCTCATACAAACTGAAACGTAGCAATTGATAGTGATAACTGTTTTGGAGCAGAATTTGGTAAAAGGCCTGCAATTGAGCCTTTTAAACGGTAAATTAAAGCAGTCCTGTCATGATAAGAGAAAATCTTAACAAGACGATCTTATTAGCAACAAATTGCTAATAATCACGTCTTGTTAGCTAAGTAATTATGTTGCATAACAAACGACGCTTAGAGACCCAAACGACATGGCGCGGCCATTCTATTTATACAGAGTTATTAATTAAAATTATGCCCCCGAGCAGCCGTCTGCACTCATTTGGGAAAAATGAGATGTCGTCGTGATAAAGCGAGGTAACGTGCTTACCAAGACGCCACCCCCGAGCTATATTTAGAGGAAAGTTTGTGAAGGCATAAGAATAAATATGTGGTGGTGAGAATTGGTAAGTGTTGCACGTACTGAGGCGGACGTGGTGCGTCGTTTCTCAATCGAACGGGACGTGCTCCCGGGCCACATAAAGCGAGTTCACGACGACACTCTACGAGACGAATACATATCTCTAACTCACTGTTCCTTTCTTTCATTGTGAACGAAGTGACAGAGCCGAAACATAACGGTGTTTCTAATCCTACCAGCTTTATGAATAACTTGTCCTACGACTCAAGGACCTTTTCAAAGTCCCATAGCTAATGATGATGCCTTTGATTGGAATTTTAGGACTTTTTTTAAACGGACCTATACCAAGCGTAAATGTTACTCTTCCAAAAGTTTATCATGCTAAACTTGATAGTTTTAGAAAAACGATATAATATATATATTTATTTATATGATGTAGTACCAAGTCTCATCTATTACCACTAAAATAATGTTTAGTATAATTCATAGAAAAAGTCATTCGAAATCTAATTTTAATTATATAAATAATCTAATATAAATATAAACTTATGATTATGAAGCAGCAACCACCGAAATTTTTTCTCAATTATTTTCGTTCTAAGATCTATAACAAGCATTTTGGTCAAAATTATTCTGTTGGTGCCTTTTTCTATGAAAGTGCTAACCATTTTTTTGTGTAGTATACTATAATTCGTGGTGTATACTATAATTCTATGAAAATCCGTTCCTCGTGGTCATGCTAGGTTGTAGCATCGTAGTCATACTGATACAGGTAATGGTGTTAACCCACCTAAAGAAAAACATGTTTTATACAGAATCATCATATTCCAAAACTATCAAGTCTAAGATGCTAAAATTGTGGGAGATCAAAACTTACTCTTAGATGTCCAAACATTATATAAAAGTGTCTCTAACGTTTACACCTCATAATTTATATTATCACAATTTTTTTTCACATTGCCTTCATTAAAACTTTTCTCTCCTTTTTACTTTCGAGCACAGCGAGAAAGTTATTGTCGTCGTTTTTTATTTTATTTAATATTACCTAAAATTATTGAGATCGTATTAGTGGGAGTAATGTATTATGCCTACAATGTAGCAGTATTTCAATTTTATTTTGTTACTAATAACACAGAATAAGTAATAGTAGCTCAGGGTGGGACGTCCCGCCGCTACGTGGACCGACGACCTGAAGAAGGTGGCCGGAAGCGGCTGGATGCGGAGGGCAGAGGACCTGGTGTGGTGGTGTTCATTGGGGAAGAAAAAAAAAAGCGTCCAGCAGTGGTCGTCTAAGGGCTGATTATATATTTATAAGTAATAGTACAAGTACAAAAGGCACACTTCCTAATAAAGCTTGTACAATTTCACATAAACGTATACCTACAAAATTCAATGCAAGCCAAATAAAATCCTACACGCATGGAAGAAAGTTAATGTTACGCTGACCCGCTAATTCATGCACTCACAAACAGTAGTACGCGATTCGCATAGGTTCCTGGTAACGGGATCGCGTACCTATAGGTATATTTTTTACCTAAAGTGCGGGGTGAGACAGGCCTGCTACAATTAAATCAAAAATAATTTTCAAAACCGAAATCAATCAATGTTTTACTCGAGTTTTAGAACTCTAACTTAGAGACCGACTAAGATTCTGACATTGCACATAAACACAGTGAGAAACTTAACGAATATCGAACATAAATTCATGGTAAAGTTTAAAAATTTAGTATTTAGACTTTTGCCTACTACTTTCACATTTGATGTAGTACAGGCTCCACGAATGTGCATGTAATTTCAAGGATTATATACTCGTACAATATGGACAAGAAAAGTTGCACCAGACGATTGTTCCTTCATTATTTAAGCTATCCAAACAGTTCAAACTGGTATAGGAAAGGATGTGAAAAAAAATTCTGTAACTAAAAAAAAATCTCATAAGAAAAGTACCAGTACAAAAGTGATTTTTTCCTATATGTGGTGATATTTTTTATGGCCAATCGAAAGCCCTATTTATCAACTACATAAAATTCTAGTGGTTATCGAAATAGTAAAATAATAAAGATGTAGTTGTGTCGCAATAAAGGGCATAATTTTAAAAATTATTATTATTATTTTCGCATATTCGAAATTGGAATACACGAGAATTTTTTTTTTTTGTTTACATTGGCAATAATGCCATCAGTCTAATCACGTTTTTTTCTGTTTAATATCAGTATCAGAGTGCTTCAGACCAACACTGGTCATGATTATAGTCACAAAATTGCCTTACTAACGTTGATAGTAAACTTTAGTAAGGCTTGAGGTTAGGAAGTTCACGGCTTTAAGAAGATAAGCTTAGTCACGTTTATTTAAATTTCCTTCATAGTGTACAAACGCACAGTCATTCGTTGCATAATATACAATCACTACTAAACATCAAAGCCCGAAGTAGGTATACATTATTTTGGAAAAACAATAACACAACCGACTGTTCGTTAAAAAACGCGGGAACAACCCAAGAGAAAAAATAGGGAGTTCTGAAAAACAAGGTATAAAAATTTCTGCCAGTACGATAAACTGATATAAATAACCAGCCAGTTCCTTGCTTAGAACAATGCGAAACCATTACGTCTTACATTATTGTACGGCTCGTAATGCGATAACTACTGAAATGTCTACATTGAAGTAAACTCGACCAATTTAAATTCTAACCATAAAATCATGCTATTCCTTTTGCAATCTCACACAACCAACAAGTGTCGTTAAATTTTGTTATCATATCAATACCAATATACCTATTAAGATTCTGGAGCATTAACAAATTAATGAATTAACCAGTATCACAATTCGTTAGATGACAATTTTCAGGAAGAAAGAAAAATAGCTAATAAGGCGCCTTAAAATTTTATAATGCAACGCATACGTTTACATCGTGCAAAAAATAGGACAAAACACTGGATGGCTTAAAAATTAAATTTGTCGACCGTACATAACCTTTTATGTGGAATCATCCACAATTTATTTATCAAAATAAATAGGGATGTCGATTAATGTTAAAAAACTTACTCAAAAAAATCTTTTTTTTTTGTTTTTTTTTATGAGATTTTTTTAATACATATTTTTTAGTACCATCAGAGATTTTTAGTACCACCTAGTAGCACAATAGTATGGCTGGTGTTACTTTTCTGTCCCACTGAGCTCAAAGCTCTACATAATCGGTTACGTGAGTCACTAAATGTATCTAACTTCATAATAGATAGATTTCGGTTAATGTGCCTACCTACTATTGTATTCTCATGCTTTTTTAACGCGAGGTTATAAGATGAACTAAATGTAATCAGAGACTTGCATGCCTGCCTGTTTGCTCCCTTAACATTTTTAAAAGTTGTAATCTTCAAATTAAGTTGCACAATGATCTGTAACTTTTCATTTTAGAATGTTTATGTTGCATAATTTTGAAATAGATAAATAAATAAATAAATACAGATTTTTATTATTATTTAAAAATGTTTTTATTATTTTAAAGAACAAATACCGCACAAAGATTTGAAAGTAGCAAGTACAAAACTGTATAAGTATAAAAATACTACAATAACCAGTTATAAGGACTCTCGGCATATGATTCTGAACAACTTATGGCTAGCATGAAACTGCAGACTGCCCATTATTTAACCAGTAATTACAGGTGTTTTGTTACATGCTGTGTAGTAGTTTTAAGTACTATTAAATTGTACTACTGTTTAATATAATATTAGTATAATAAATATAATTTTTAGTGTAATGTGCGCCTCGATAGATAACACAAAACATCTACCCTACGGGACAAGGGGATAATGCCTATGGCTACTGTACTATACCTACTTATTACATTTCCCATCTAAATCCACCCTGAGGCCAAACAAGTCTCAGACGGAATGTAACAACCTCAAATTAGTAAAGCCCAAGACTTTATAGGGAGTTCTTTGAAAGTTAGAGTCTTACAGTGTCGATAACCTTTTGTTCGTACTTAGACAAATGCTCAATAACTTTGAAAGAATCTTCACTGCTTTCAAAATTGTTTCAATGACAAGAACACGATATTATACTATAAAGGAAAAAAACATAATTACTGTTAGTATTAACGTATCGGAGAGCACATTTTCATCATGACATTTTCATGGTAGTAGAGTTTCTTTCGAACTTTACTGTCGGACCATAGGCCATAGGCATATTTTCAGAATGCTATAATTTTTAAAAGCTTTCTCTCTCTCCAAAAATCAGTAATGTGCGGATTCTTCTGTAAAAAAAAAGATGGTAACAAATGTTGTGCTGAATTACACGGCCGATGGGAACTGACGCCAGGTAACCGATTTTTCTTATTAATTTTATTTAAGTGCTAATGAAATGGTCTACAAATCACCTTTTATTTCAATGCTTAGTTTTCAAGAAATTAAAGTTTTTGTCAGTGAATTACGTAAATATTGATGATAAACAATAGTACAAAGATTGAAACAAGCATCTTTCAATCTTAATAATATTTACTGGCGATTTAATTTCCCACCTCGTGAAAATGCGATTACCTCAAATTCTGGATTATGCGGTATTTCATTTATAAAGAACCTGTCACTAAAGATTTGTAGAAAACAAATTTAAAAGCTTTTATCGTTTACCGTAACTTGCAGCTATGAATCACACGGGTGCTCTGTTCAAATGAAGCAAACCTGAACTAACTTATGAATTATTGACAGTTAGTTTTGAACACTAATTGCTCTTGCCTCGAAAGGCACTTGACCAATTTCCAATAAAGGGTTTGAAACTTGCTTAATAAATTTAATGGGAGGGAATCGCTGAAGTTAAGACTAAGATGCAAATCCAATATTTGCATTAGATGGTTGGAATAACGCTTTGGGTTATGAATGACGTAGAAAGAAGGTACAGACTGAGTTAATTAACTGAAAATATCATAAGAAAAGCGAGCGTGGAAGTCACCCTCGGGCCTACAATTACCATAGAATATTTCCATGGCTCCGTCGCCACACGGCAGATAGTAATCCGATTAATCTGTCCCGCGTCGAATCAGGGACATTCTATTTTGTAAATTTCTCTACCGAATTCATTTATTACAAACGTATAGGTATTTAAAGTCCTTTAAGAGTAGCGGAGCTTTTAATTAATTTATATTGAACTAGCTGTTGCCCGCGACTTCGTCCGCGTGGACAACTTAACATTACACATTCGTATTACGTGTATTACTAAATCCTCAAAGAAATCTATTAATCTGGTTATGCATTAAAAATATTAAAATACTTACATAAAAAAACATACTATCCAATTGAGAACCTCCTTTTTTGAAGTCGGGTAAAAATTAGCGTTCCGGCGGCGGTTTCGCCCGTTGGACCACAGTTTTTTAGGTTTCTGTAGCTAAATGGCAAAAAACGGAACCCTTATGGATTCGTCATGTCTGTCTGTCCGTCCGTATGTCACAGCCACTTTATTCCGAAACTATAAGAACTTACTATTGAAACTTGGTAAGTGGATGTATTCTGTGAACCGCATTAAGATTTTCACACAAAAATAGAAAAAAAAAACATTAAATTTTGGGGGTTCCCCATACTTAGCACTGAAACTCAAATTTTTTTTTTCATCAAACCCATACGTGTGGATTGGTCTTAAAAAATGATATTGAATAGTTTGCGAGAGAGACACTTCCAAAGTGGTAAAATGTGTCCCCCCCCCCTGTAACTTCTAAAATAAGAGAATGATAAAACTAAAAAATATATATGATGTACATTGCCATGCAAACTTCCACCGAAAATTGGTTTGAAAGAGATTATTAAAGTAGTTTTTTTTTATAAGTCATAAATCGTAAACCACAATACTATTATTAAAACATCGATCAAAGTTACAACGAACTACAATAACTTTTATATTATGTTACTTGCTGCTACGGAACCCTTCATGGGCGAGTCCGACTCGCACTTGGCCGCTTTTTTTTTTAAATAAAGTTGACATTTACAATTATCATGAATTAAAAGATTATCATATAATCAATAAAAAAAAATATATTTTAATATTGTGCAAATTAGGTGATATTTCCTTCCCCACCCCCCCCTCCAATTTGTCCTTTCCATACCCTTTCTTTCTTTCCTTCTTCATCCCCTTCCCACAACGTTGAAAACCCTTTCCCCCACCCCTTCCCTCTCCCTACTCCTACCTCTCCCCCTTCCCTTAACCCACCCCTTCCTACGCCCTTTATTTACCACTGCCCCCTCATCTTTCCTCTCCTATCCTAATCCCTCTCTTCTTTCCCATCCGACTTCCTTCCCCTCCTATTCCCTTCCTATTTTGCAGTCAAACTGCTGGACATAGGCCTTCCCCAATGAATGCCACAACGCTCTACAGATCCAGACGCTTCCGGCCACCATCTTCAGGTCGTCCATCCACCTGGCGGCAGGGCGTCCCATCCTGCGCGTGGTGGATGGTGCGTGTGACGTCTCGCGTCCCACTCTAGAACCCGTCTGCCCCAACGTCCGTTCGGTACTACGATAGATGTGACCTGCCATTTCAGCTTACTAATTCTTTCGGCTATGTCGGTCACCTTCGTTATTCATAGGATCTCCTCATTACGAATCATATCCCTCATAGAGACCCCGAGCATTGCCCTCTCTATAGCTCGCAGAGCCACTTGAATCTTGTGGATCAGGCCCACCATCAGTGTCCACGTCTCCTGTAATCATGACAGGCAGGACGCACTGATTAAAGATAGCAGCAGATTGCCCACCCTAACTGGATTCTTCTGTCAGCTTTTGAAATTGATCCTACCCAACTATATTGTCTGTCCTAGGCAGACGTACTCCTGAACAGCTTCGATATTGACATTGTCGACGATCACCGGTCTAATACAGGGCCACTAATTATCGAATAGCGAACTTTTTGTATCGAGACTTGTGGAAATACATCAGCTAAAATAAATCTATAAATGAGCTTTAAAACATCTCTGTCACTTTCTGTTAAGTTCTTGCATCGACCAGTAATGTTGAACTACACTTTCATACAAATGATATGAAATGAGAGGTCAACTTGTATTTCATCATCCTGACATTTTATTGAGATATGATTTATACCAGTATGAGGCCCGAACTCAAAGCTATTAAACAGTGAAAATGCCGTCAAATTCTGTTCAGCAGTTTCCAAGATTAGCCCGTACATACATACATACATACAGACAGATAAGAATTTTTTTAATTATATTTTTGGACTCTACTGGTCTTCAGTAATGTCCGGGCAGTGAAATTTTTTTTTTAACTTCAATGTATAGATTCGCTTTTATTTTGTTTTTTCTACTCTTTTATTATATGTATAGATGACACGGGTCGATTTTATATTGCAGTGATGGTGACAAGTCTCACTTAGTCAGCTATTCGTTCTAAGTTAAACATTAGTTATGCTTTCTGGATTACGTGAAAAGTATATCCAGCTGGACAACTGCGATGTGACTAAGTATAGAATATACAACTCAACCCTGGCCATTTTTTGCGATAGGCAGAAATTTCCTCAATTTATACATACGTTTTCACGCCGCAAAGTATGCCCCGGGCCATTGTTCCGGGTGTTGCGGAGTCGTTATGACCGGAACATCGACGTTTTTCTCCATTTTGTGCCCAACGGGGTGCCGGTTTAAGTACGAAAGTAAGTACAGTCGCTGAAGAAAGGGGGTGAACTTTGGGTTGATGTAAATCGCTTGTAGGAAAATAGCACTCAGCCAGCGACCATTAATGTTACTCTCCAATGGTACTACTACTGGACCGGAATGGCCATTTCATTATAAAATTGAACAGCCACTAACTTCGACGATGGTTATCTATACTCATAGATATTTTTTTGCTTGATACATTGTGAATGTAATATAGTGAAAAATATTATACTAACATCTATCCTAAACGTTCATTTGCAGCACCAAATATAATGGTCAATATAATGCTGATTGGTAATGGCTACAATTGACAATGCCAGTATCGAAGTTGTTCAGGAGTACGTCTACCTAGGACAGACAATACAGTTGGGTAGAAACCATTTCGATAGGGAAGCTGACAGAAGAATCCAGTTAGGCTGGGCAGATTCAGAAAACTGAGTCAGGTCTTCAAGTCGCCCATTTCACAATGTTTAAAGACAAAAGTCTTTAATCAGTGCGTCCTGCCTGTCATGACCTACGGCGCGGAGACGTGGACACTGACGTGACGATGGGCCTGATACACAATTTTCAAGCCGCTCAGCGAACTGAGAGGGCTATGCTCGGAGTTTCTTTGAAGGAATTCGTAATGAAGAAATTCGAAGAAGAACGAGGGTAACCGATATAGCCGAAAGAATGAGTAAACTGAAGTGGCAGTGGGCGGGTCACATAAGTCCCAGAACCTACGGCCGTTGGGGCAGACGGGCTCTGGAGTGGAGATTGCGGATCGGCACGCGCAGGGTGAGACGCCCCGCCGCCAGGTGGACCGACGACCTGAAGAAGGTGGCCGAAAGCAGCTGGATGCGGAGGGCGGAGGACCGGGTGTGGTGGCGTTCATTAGGGAAGGCCTATGTCCAGCAGTGGACTTCTAAGGGCTGATATGACGGTAATGGCTGACGATTTCTTTGTGCGTATTACCTTTATTATGGCATAAAAAGCAACAATCAGCACAAATGCCTACGATGCCTCCGACGTGACGTGTCAGCGACAAGTATTGTCTGTCTGCTGAGCCGAACACAAATTAACGTACTAGATTAGACGACTCATTCTATATTCTGCTCCTAGTTCGCGTCGCTTGACTTGCCCTTGGTTACTTGCCGCAACAATAGTTTTAAATGGACCATCGAGAGCTTTCCTGTCAACGGGGGTTCAAAACAGTCCAGGCACGAGGCATATTGAGATGTTAATTTTTGAGTAGGTAGTATAATTTGAACTTATTATACCTTTTGGTGTGGTAGGTACTAGAGTAAAATAAAATATGGTGATGAATAACTCACAGATATACTTATTTGTTAGAGAATATTATTATAATAATAGACTTACCTATTTGGGGCACATCGTAGGGCCGACTGGAGCGCGATGCTCGTAACATCATTTGGCTGGCGATTTCCGAGGGAATGCGAGGCGTGCGTTTGTTCCACGTGCGCGCACGGCGGCGGTCCTTGTGCACGGCGCCGGGCGGCAGGGGCGCGTACGCCGGCGGCGGCGCCGCGTCCGTGTCGGGCTCGAACAGGTCGTGAAGAGGGCGGGAGCGTGCGAGGTCTCGGCCGCCGCGCCACTCGCCAGCGGCAGCGTGGCGACGCGGCGCCGGCTCGGCCGCCGAGCGCAGCGCGAGCGCCGCGAGTACGGCGGCCACGCACACGCGCATGCCGGGCGCCGCCCGCGCCCCCCACCGCACGCGCATGCCCCGCTACTAAGTACAAAGCCGCGCGCGCGCACCCGCCGGGCGCATGCCCGACAACATTATTCGACCTCGGCCAGGAGTTTGGAGGACCTTTTTCGCCTCAGCTCAGAGCGGTCTTTTTTATTGAGTTCTTTATACTCTAGTCGATGAGTTGCTGATGAACCTGAAACAAATTGTTAGTATGAATCCTGCCGTTGGTTAAATTTTTAAAAATAAATATAGGATGATGATAAGAAAATGTCTGTAGATATTTTGAGTACATGTTCTGTAATGTAAATGAAAAATATAATTTCGGACTTTTTTCAATGGAATAATCAAAAAAAAATTATAACGCTTGCAAGTTTTTTCCGAAAAACATGAGACGCGCAGTTCGACGACCGGCCGCAATCCCCACAGCACCTCTCCGCTACTCGTCGCTTTCTGCCGCGACTACTTAGTGAGCCTTTGAGAAAGATCGCATTTTCTTCGTCAATAGTTTTGACAAAAAAAAAATACCATGAATGATTTCTTAATGTGATATTGAGTTATTTAAAAATATATTAACAGTATCGTAAATAGGTCTAACTCTTTTTCTTGTCAGATTCGAACACAGTCAATATAATCAAAGAGCCTAAAATTTCAACATTATTCAGCCCACGAACACTTGTTATAAAAGATCCTAAGATAAATTTATTCTTTGAAAATTACCGTTACGATAATTTATATGGGATAAGAATTGAAAAATGTAGAAGGAAAAATGTTGATGAATCAGTAGACGATTTCAAACATAAATTAATTTGACAGGTAAAATGTATATATTTTTTCATATGTTAAACAGACTTACCCGTAATGACCTATGGCGCCGAACGTGGACACTGACAGTGGGACTAGTTCGAAAACTCAAGGTCGCTCAGCGGGCTATGGAAAGAGCTATGCTCAGAGTTTCTCTAAGAGACAGGATCCGAAATGAGGTGATCCGCCAGTGAACTAAAGTCTTCGATATAGCTAAAAAAGTTAGTACGCTGAAGTGGCAGTGGGCTGGTCACATCTGTCGGAGAACCGATTACCGCTGGGGTAAACGAGTTCTCGAGTGGAGACCGCGACTGGGCAAGCGTAGTGTGGGACGCCCCCTGGCTAGATGGAGCGACGATCTGCGTAAGGCGGCTGGCAGTGACTGGATGAGAAGAACCGAAGATCAGGTTCAGTGGCGCTCCTTGGGAGAGGCCTATGTCCAACAGTGGACTCTTTCAGGCTGATGATGAAACAGACTTTTAGGAAGAACGTTATTGCGACTATTACAAGCTAACCTATTATTATTACTATCTCTCTCTCTCTCACACACACACACACTCGCTAATGTACATGCACAACCTCGTACATAAGTACCAATCAATATTACTTTTTAAACCTTACATTTAACTACATATTAATGATTATTACTACCATTACTGCTAATCTCTATTGTAACGTTTGATTCTTCCTTTTAGTTGTAAAAAGATTAATTAAGTATCTTATCTCAGTACTAGTTCTTCGTTTTTCAGTAACTGTCCTTTTTCTCATTTTTCTTTTAGGTATTGTATAAGTAGTATAGTTTAGTTTAAGATTCTTAATGTTAAAAAAACGGTTGGTATTCTAAATAAACAAAAAATAAAATTTTGATGTTTCTAAAATTTTCGAAGTATAGTACCTACCTACCCGTGTCAATCCTTTGGTTATATTTTCTATTTAATTACAGTTCTTGACTCTCAATTTTACGAAAATAGCTATTTTATACCCTTTTATTTCTATTTTATAATTCTGCCGGAATTTCCTTTATCTAAACATTGAATGTTCTTTTGATAGCAATTCAATTTGTACATGCAACCTGTTTTGCACGTTGAGTATTTGATACAAAAGGCTCGTTATGCCATTCCAGAGATTCTTTGTAAGTGGCGCTTTTCAAATAGACAGAGTAACATAGACAGGCGATATTACTTGCGACTTCTGTGGAAATGTACAAAGTTTTACAATAAAAACAAATTAGCTTCGGTCTAAGTACTAGCGCTCGCGTCGTATCGCGGCGACTTTTCAGGATTAAAGTTATCCCTAAATCTTATTTGCTACTGAAATAGACGGCAAGAACGAGGGAGACACGCAAATAGACATCGTTCAATACTTCTCTGAGAGCGTCGATGCAGTAGTGAGGACCGTGCAATCTCATATGACAAAAGGTCCGAGTTCGATTCCCGAAAGTGCCTTGTATTACTAATATAACGTAGGTGCCCATTGTCACTTGTAGTCATCTATTTATACAGCAGTGCGCTATGGTAAATGACCAAGTACGTTCTAATTTTAACTTTAAATTGGATAAGGTGCTAGAACTGGTTACCTAATTCGCAATGTATGTGTAAATTTTCCTGACTATTCCCAAACTATGACGGAAAGTATCGCGGAGAAACCCCATGTCCGAGAAAATGACGGGGCTGAGGTTGCACACTTCGTAGTATTATTATAACCCTACATGACTTGCCCACATTGCGGTCCTCGGCTGATACCGAAAGTGCAACAAATTTTGCAAGAAGATGCCTTACGATAAATTAATACTTGTCAGACTTGAGACCCTTGAATGTTTGTAGTAATTTACGGAAAATCGCAATGAAACCGCAGCAAACAAATTTTATTGCTCGATTTTACGGTTCATAATAATTTTAATAAGTAATGTGAAGGACGAAATAGTATTAATAATGTAAAAAGTTACAATAATATGTCGTGGACGTGATTTATCTCAAATCGATGCAGTTTGTGAAAACGTAGACGCCTTGAGGTGGTGACGTCATGAGCAGTGACAAAATCAAGTCAAACTCGGAGAGGAAAGTATAGATGAATCAGGTAAAAAAAAATCTTGCATTGTTCTTTGTATAATTATTATTGTAATTTCGACATTTTCATATTCGAATGCTGTCATTCAGTACTGTATAGACATATATATATACACAAATACACATTTGCAATAGTTTTATTGTCCTGATGACTAATCTATATTAAGCTGTACCCTTTATATAAATTGAAATTATTAAACATAAACAGGATTTTTTGGTTTTAAAAATCGTTGCTAGAAAAAATCAAATCTTGTTTCGCCCTTAAATAAATGAAATAAAACAAAAGGTATACGGCCACAAAACACCACTTCGTACCATTGGTAGAAAGATAGTCGTATCTCTCGTACATTTAGTTTGAAAGATACTACGGTCATCTACTAACGATGCGACTTTATCACTAATCTACTTACTTTTACAATAAAAAGTTAGTTTTATTATAAGTTATATTATGCTGAATAAATTAAATTTTCAAAATATATAATTTGGAAAAGAAACCTGTGCATTTAGAATTGCACATTATTTATATAAATGAAGTGCAATTTAAAGTCGGAACTCAAAAACAAATGTCTACGACCCCGTCTTACCTATATCTTAGTTCCGAGGTCGATTAAATTCATTTATGCTTGCAGGGAGAAAGTGGTAACTTTCGCCCTACGCCTCGGCTTCATCTCGGGTGGAAATACACGTGCGATCTAGGACATTCTTTAGTTTACCTCCCGAAGTGTGTAACGTATTATTGTATGGAAATGAAAAGAACAAAGTTATTTAGTCTAACTTTATACTTGTACGGCATAGTACGCTTGTAAAACTGCAAACCTAACGTTGTTATTTTGTAAAAAAATAATATACAACAGGCTTATCGTTAGTTTATACTAACGACATCATAATATGACTTTGTTTAAAAGTATGTGCCTACTATTTCTTCTATGATACTAATTAAATTGATTTAACTGTTCATGACAAAATCGCACACAAATGTAAAAACCGATTTTTCCTATGGGTATTATAGTATTATAGACAGGTATAACTCCTTACCACATTGCTATCGGTACAAAAATTAAGCACTGATTTATGCTGTAAATACAAGACATAACGTAGTGTGTATGCCATCATCTCTGTTACCGATGCGTAGTGTGTTGTGTGTGTGTGGTTATTATTTGGTTTTTAAATAGGTCTTACTAAAGTAAATGCATTAGTAAAATTCTTACTTGTCAATATTCATTTTTTTCTGAGGTAAATGATTTCAATTAGTCGGGTACATTTTTAAATCTACAAATTAAGGAAAAAAAACTCTTATTTATAAACATCGATGCACCCTGTAAGTATCGGGTGAGGTTAACTCACAAACTAGCTAGCTAGATGGCTGTTACAGACCGGTGATGGGCAGCAACGCCACCGGTGTATTACTTACTGCGTTAGCCATACACGTCTTTCTATTTCTATATATTATATAGATATCTAACAGGCTGATGATAAAAGGTATTGTTGATTGCATACAACGTCTATTCATTCATCGAAGGACGCGAGTCCTTGCATAAAGAAGTTTTATTTGCCCCTTCCGCCTCCAGCAATTTCTCGCCGTGCAGATCCATCGTAATTTACGAGGGACCGAACACGGGTTCGTTTACGTGTCGTAAACTTCTCCATTACGCTGAGGCAGTTGTGGCCAGTTCGTCCTTCTGAACACCTAGGGTTACCAGACACTAGCCATCAATAAAATTCTTCGTAATAAATATAACTTTCCGAAAAAAGTTAGTAATTACATCACGAATATTTCATTTACGTACGGAATTCATATCAAAACTCATTTAATGCGCATTGTTGGCATACTCGTATTAGATGATATTTTAATTAGAGTATTAGCACTACATAGTTAAATAACGAACGCAATTAATTATGTAGTTCCAAGAAAGCGAAACTCAATTTTCAATGTAAATTATTCATTTTTTTCATCATTCATTCAAACGAATTTATACTTAAATTTTTGTTTATAAACTCTAATATTTTGTTTGACAATCACTTTATAAGAGAATATTTTCAAACAACTTGTTAACCTAAAACTAGAATGCTAATTTTGAAAAAAATTTAAGATAAAAAAAATGGCTCATAGCCTCCTTTCACTGCTGGGAGCGTGCCCAATACTGGTAGCATTACCTCGCTGTAGAGTGAGGCTGATGCTCTGTGAGAGGTATGCCCAGCCCTTTGGTAATTTGACGTCTCGACCAGGCGCTTAGATATCCCCCCGAAAGAGACGGAGAGCTCCTGATCCACAAGGTCCTAGCGTTTCGACACCAAATGGCTCTAATATATAGTCGCTTCTTAACATAGCATATTTGCGCCGTTTGTAGTTCTCTGCCGTGGCGGCCGCGGAACCAGCCTTGACCGCAGAAGCTGGAAGATGGGACGGCGCAACGGTATCGACGCAGGTAGCCTCCCAAATGGTCTAACAATCCTTACTAGTGGTTTACTAGACTGGATCTCTCGAGGACAACAAATATAAGGAATGTAACGTAGGGTATTTAGTCTATTACTGCATAATTTCATATAATCAAATGGCTTAAGTTTAGCACGTAACATTTATAAAATTTACTTCCATAAAAGTCATAATAATTTATTATGTCCAACGCTATTTCGATTTTTTTGCTTTTTGCGAAAACTCAACACGAACTTTAGTAATCTTATGTTGGTAAATGGCAATCTTTCGGATGTATTTAGATAATGGGCCCGATTATGAATACCAAAAGTTAAAATTTGACACCACTAAAATTGTTTCTCTCCCTGTCACAAAGTATTTTGTAGATAAAGGCAAAACTAATTTTAGGGCTGCCATATTTAAATTTATACCTTAGAATAGGACCTAATGAGTATGTATGTTAACCCTATGAACTACTACATTGATCGGTGTAATGTCTTTAGTTTTCATCATCAATGATTAGGGACTGGCCATAATGTCATTACTGACATAACCCTGCTGAGTTCCAATACGTATCGTATCCTCATACCAATACGTTAACATATATTAATGCCCTGAGGAAATAAAAAAACGAGAAACTATAAGAAGTGGAGAGAGTTTGTGAATGGATACTTAAGAGGGAGAAATCCGTAATATCCGAAAAGGTTGGACAATAAGGTGAAGATAATAGTGAGAAGCTTTTAGACAGATTCAGATTTTACCTAAATAGTGAAGAAAAAATATATCAAATATGATATTATTATTATTTATTTAGTAGTTTATTGTACACACAAACATACAAATAACACAAAGAAAAGAAAATTATACAAAAGGTTAAGCTTGAAATATTATTTTTTATATTTGTAAAATGAGCAAGTAATTGTTCACGTTTTTAGGAATCATTAATAATATTCACAAATTCTTGGAAACCTCGGAATTATATTTCGACACATTACATATTGTTTCAATTAGGCAACATAACAACTTAACAGTAGTATAATGTCGTGTGTATTTGTATTTTTCTAATATAATTTCAGATAACATCTTACTCGGCAAAGATTACGTTGGGGACCGGTGTGAAGTTAGCAGCCAAAGTTAGAAGCCAATTTGTAACCCGACCAAATAGAGATCACATACTTTTTAAAAATAAGATTAATAAAATAAAATAAAATAAAATAAAATAAAATAAAATAAAATAAAATAAAATAAAATAAAATAAAATAAAATAAAATAAAATAAAATAAAATAAAATAAAATAAAATAAAATGAAATGAAATGAAATGAAATGAAATGAAATGAAGTGAAGTGAAGTGAAGTGAAGTGAAATAAAATAAAATGAAATGAAATGAAATGAAATGAAATGAAGTGAAGTGAAGTGAAATGAAATGAAATGAAATGAAATGAAATAAAATAAAATAAAATAAAATAAAATAAATGGAGCAGACCTTCCAAAACCAAACGTATGTCAAAAGAAAGGGAATTACATCAAGGAGTAGCCCATATGAAAATGAAGTAGATTGATAGGGTCCTAGGGTTCCGTATAATTTATTATATTATTAAGGTGAAAATTGGTGTCCGGGTATATGGAGCAGACCTTCCAAAACCAAACGTATGTCAAAATAAAGGGAATACATCAAGGAGTAGCCCATATGAAAATGGAGTAGATTGATAGGGTCCTAGGGTTCCGTATAATCTATTTTAATATTAAGGTGAAAATTGGTGTCCGGGTATATGGAGCAGACCTTCCAAAACCAAACGTATCTCAAAAGAAAGAGAATACATCAAGGAGTAGCCCATATGAAAATGGAGAAGATTGATACGGTCCTAGGGTTCCGTATATTTATTTCAATATTAAGGTAAACATTTTTCAGAAAAATTGGTGTCCGGGTATATGGAGCAGACCTTCCAAAACCAAACGTATGCCGAAAGAAAGGGAATACATCAAGAAGTAGCCCATATGAAAATGAAGTAGATTGATAGGGTCCTAGGGTTCCGTATAATTTATTATATTATTAAGGTGAAAATTGGTGTCCGGGTATATGGAGCAGACCTTCCAAAACCAAACGTATGTCAAAATAAAGGGAATACATCAAGGAGTAGCCCATATGAAAATGGAGTAGATTGATACGGTCCTAGGGTCCGTATAATTTATTTTAATATTAAGGTGAAAATTGGTGTCCGGGTATATGGAGCAGACCTTCCAAAACCAAATGTATGTCAAAAGAAAGAGAATACATCAAAGAGTAGCCCATATGAAAATGGAGAAGATTGATACGGTCCTAGGGTTCCGTATATTTATTTCAATATTAATTTAAACATTTTTCAGAAAAATTGGTGTCCGGGTATATGGAGCAGACCTTCCAAAACCAAACGTATGTCGAAAGAAAGGGATTACATCAAGGAGTAGCCCGTATGAAAATGAAGTAGATTGATAGGGTCCTAGGGTTCCGTATAATTTATTATATTATTAAGGTGAAAATTGGTGTCCGGGTATATGGAGCAGACCTTCCAAAACCAAACGTATGTCAAAAGAAAGGGAATACATCAAGGAGTAGCCCATATGAAAATGAAGTAGATTGATAGGGTCCTAGGGTTCCGTATAATTTATTATATTATTAAGGTGAAAATTGGTGTCTGGGTATATGGAGCAGACCTTCCAAAACCAAACGTATGTCAAAATAAAGGGAATACATCAAGGAGTAGCCCATATGAAAATGGAGTAGATTGATACGGTCCTAGGGTTCCGTATAATTTATTTTAATATTAAGGTGAAAATTGGTGTCCGGGTATATGGAGCAGACCTTCCAAAACTAAACGTATGTCAAAAGAAAGGGAATACATCAAGGAGTAGCCCATATGAAAATGAAGTAGATTGATAGGGTCCTAGGGTTCCGTATAATTTATTATATTATTAAGGTGAAAATTGGTGTCCGGGTAGATGGAGCAGACCTTCCAAAACCAAACGTATGTCAAAATAAAGGGAATACATCAAGGAGTAGCCCATATGAAAATGGAGTAGATTGATACGGTCCTAGGGTTCCGTATAATTTATTTTAATATTAAGGTGAAAATTGGTGTCCGGGTATATGGAGCAGACCTTCCAAAACCAAACGTATGTCAAAAGAAAGGGAATACATCAAGGAGTAGCCCATATGAAAATGAAGTAGATTGATAGGGTCCTAGGGTTCCGTATAATTTATTATATTATTAAGGTGAAAATTGGTGTCCGGGTAGATGGAGCAGACCTTCCAAAACCAAACGTATGTCAAAATAAAGGGAATACATCAAGGAGTAGCCCATATGAAAATGGAGTAGATTGATACGGTCCTAGGGTTCCGTATAATTTATTTTAATATTAAGGTGAAAATTGGTGTCCGGGTATATGGAGCAGACCTTCCAAAACCAAACGTATCTCAAAAGAAAGAGAATACATCAAGGAGTAGCCCATATGAAAATGGAGAAGATTGATACGGTCCTAGGGTTCCGTATATTTATTTCAATATTAAGGTAAACATTTTTCAGAAAAATTGGTGTCCGCGTATATGGAGCAGACCTTCCAAAACCAAACGTATGTCAAAAGAAAGGGAATTACATCAAGGAGTAGCCCATATGAAAATGAAGTAGATTGATAGGGTCCTAGGGTTCCGTATAATTTATTATATTATTAAGGTGAAAATTGGTGTCCGGGTATATGGAGCAGACCTTCCAAAACCAAACGTATGTCAAAATAAAGGGAATACATCAAGGAGTAGCCCATATGAAAATGGAGTAGATTGATAGGGTCCTAGGGTTCCGTATAATCTATTTTAATATTAAGGTGAAAATTGGTGTCCGGGTATATGGAGCAGACCTTCCAAAACCAAACGTATGTCAAAAGAAAGGGAATACATCAAGGAGTAGCCCATATGAAAATGAAGTAGATTGATAGGGTCCTAGGGTTCCGTATAATTTATTATATTATTAAGGTGAAAATTGGTGTCCGGGTAGATGGAGCAGACCTTCCAAAACCAAACGTATGTCAAAATAAAGGGAATACATCAAGGAGTAGCCCATATGAAAATGGAGTAGATTGATACGGTCCTAGGGTTCCGTATAATTTATTTTAATATTAAGGTGAAAATTGGTGTCCGGGTATATGGAGCAGACCTTCCAAAACCAAACGTATGTCAAAAGAAAGGGAATACATCAAGGAGTAGCCCATATGAAAATGAAGTAGATTGATAGGGTCCTAGGGTTCCGTATAATTTATTATATTATTAAGGTGAAAATTGGTGTCCGGGTAGATGGAGCAGACCTTCCAAAACCAAACGTATGTCAAAATAAAGGGAATACATCAAGGAGTAGCCCATATGAAAATGGAGTAGATTGATACGGTCCTAGGGTTCCGTATAATTTATTTTAATATTAAGGTGAAAATTGGTGTCCGGGTATATGGAGCAGACCTTCCAAAACCAAACGTATCTCAAAAGAAAGAGAATACATCAAGGAGTAGCCCATATGAAAATGGAGAAGATTGATACGGTCCTAGGGTTCCGTATATTTATTTCAATATTAAGGTAAACATTTTTCAGAAAAATTGGTGTCCGCGTATATGGAGCAGACCTTCCAAAACCAAACGTATGTCAAAAGAAAGGGAATTACATCAAGGAGTAGCCCATATGAAAATGAAGTAGATTGATAGGGTCCTAGGGTTCCGTATAATTTATTATATTATTAAGGTGAAAATTGGTGTCCGGGTATATGGAGCAGACCTTCCAAAACCAAACGTATGTCAAAATAAAGGGAATACATCAAGGAGTAGCCCATATGAAAATGGAGTAGATTGATAGGGTCCTAGGGTTCCGTATAATCTATTTTAATATTAAGGTGAAAATTGGTGTCCGGGTATATGGAGCAGACCTTCCAAAACCAAACGTATGTCAAAAGAAAGGGAATACATCAAGGAGTAGCCCATATGAAAATGGAGTAGATTGATACGGTCCTAGGGTTCCGTATAATTTATTTTAATATTAAGGTGAAAATTGGTGTCCGGGTATATGGAGCAGACCTTCCAAAACCAAACGTATCTCAAAAGAAAGAGAATACATCAAGGAGTAGCCCATATGAAAATGGAGTAGATTGATACGGTCCTAGGGTTCCGTATATTTATTTCAATATTAAGGTAAACATTTTTCAGAAAAATTGGTGTCCGGGTATATGGAGCAGACCTTCCAAAACGAAACGTATGCCGAAAGAAAGGGAATACATCAAGGAGTAGCCCATATGAAAATGAAGTAGATTGATAGGGTCCTAGGGTTCCGTATAATTTATTATATTATTAAGGTGAAAATTGGTGTCCGGGTATATGGAGCAGACCTTCCAAAACCAAACGTATGTCAAAATAAAGGGAATACATCAAGGAGTAGCCCATATGAAAATGGAGTAGATTGATACGGTCCTAGGGTTCCGTATAATTTATTATATTATTAAGGTGAAAATTGGTGTCCGGGTATATGGAGCAGACCTTAAAAAACCAAACGTATGTCAAAAGAAAGGGAATACATGAAGGAGTAGCCCGTATGAAAATGAAGTAGATTGATACGGTCCTAGGGTTCCGTATAATTTATTTTAATATTAAGGTGAAAATTGGTGTCCGGGTATATGGAGCAGACCTTCCAAAACCAAATGTATGTCAAAAGAAAGAGAATACATCAAAGAGTAGCCCATATGAAAATGGAGAAGATTGATACGGTCCTAGGGTTCCGTATATTTATTTCAATATTAATGTAAACATTTTTCAGAAAAATTGGTGTCCGGGTATATGGAGCAGACCTTCCAAAACCAAACGTATCTCAAAAGAAAGAGAATACATCAAGGAGTAGCCCGAATGAAAATGAAGTAGATTGATAGAGTCCTAGGGTTCCGTATAATTTATTATATTATTAAGGTGAAAATTGGTGTCCGGGTATATGGAGCAGACCTTCCAAAACCAAACGTATGTCAAAAGAAAGGGAATACATCAAGGAGTAGCCCATATGAAAATGAAGTAGATTGATAGGGTCCTAGGGTTCCGTATAATTTATTATATTATTAAGGTGAAAATTGGTGTCTGGGTATATGGAGCAGACCTTCCAAAACCAAACGTATGTCAAAATAAAGGGAATACATCAAGGAGTAGCCCATATGAAAATGGAGTAGATTGATACGGTCCTAGGGTTCCGTATAATTTATTTTAATATTAAGGTGAAAATTGGTGTCCGGGTATATGGAGCAGACCTTCCAAAACCAAACGTATGTCGAAAGAAAGGGATTACATCAAGGAGTAGCCCGTATGAAAATGAAGTAGATTGATAGGGTCCTAGGGTTCCGTATAATTTATTATATTATTAAGGTGAAAATTGGTGTCCGGGTATATGGAGCAGACCTTCCAAAACCAAACGTATGTCAAAAGAAAGGGAATACATCAAGGAGTAGCCCATATGAAAATGAAGTAGATTGATAGGGTCCTAGGGTTCCGTATAATTTATTATATTATTAAGGTGAAAATTGGTGTCTGGGTATATGGAGCAGACCTTCCAAAACCAAACGTATGTCAAAATAAAGGGAATACATCAAGGAGTAGCCCATATGAAAATGGAGTAGATTGATACGGTCCTAGGGTTCCGTATAATTTATTTTAATATTAAGGTGAAAATTGGTGTCCGGGTATATGGAGCAGACCTTCCAAAACTAAACGTATGTCAAAAGAAAGGGAATACATCAAGGAGTAGCCCATATGAAAATGAAGTAGATTGATAGGGTCCTAGGGTTCCGTATAATTTATTATATTATTAAGGTGAAAATTGGTGTCCGGGTATATGGAGCAGACCTTCCAAAACCAAACGTATGTCAAAATAAAGGGAATACATCAAGGAGTAGCCCATATGAAAATGGAGTAGATTGATACGGTCCTAGGGCCCGTATAATTTATTTTAATATTAAGGTGAAAATTGGTGTCCGGGTATATGGAGCAGACCTTCCAAAACCAAATGTATGTCAAAAGAAAGAGAATACATCAAAGAGTAGCCCATATGAAAATGGAGAAGATTGATACGGTCCTAGGGTTCCGTATATTTATTTCAATATTAATTTAAACATTTTTCAGAAAAATTGGTGTCCGGGTATATGGAGCAGACCTTCCAAAACCAAACGTATGTCGAAAGAAAGGGATTACATCAAGGAGTAGCCCGTATGAAAATGAAGTAGATTGATAGGGTCCTAGGGTTCCGTATAATTTATTATATTATTAAGGTGAAAATTGGTGTCCGGGTATATGGAGCAGACCTTCCAAAACCAAACGTATGTCAAAAGAAAGGGAATACATCAAGGAGTAGCCCATATGAAAATGAAGTAGATTGATAGGGTCCTAGGGTTCCGTATAATTTATTATATTATTAAGGTGAAAATTGGTGTCCGGGTAGATGGAGCAGACCTTCCAAAACCAAACGTATGTCAAAATAAAGGGAATACATCAAGGAGTAGCCCATATGAAAATGGAGTAGATTGATACGGTCCTAGGGTTCCGTATAATTTATTTTAATATTAAGGTGAAAATTGGTGTCCGGGTATATGGAGCAGACCTTCCAAAACCAAACGTATGTCAAAAGAAAGGGAATACATCAAGGAGTAGCCCATATGAAAATGAAGTAGATTGATAGGGTCCTAGGGTTCCGTATAATTTATTATATTATTAAGGTGAAAATTGGTGTCCGGGTAGATGGAGCAGACCTTCCAAAACCAAACGTATGTCAAAATAAAGGGAATACATCAAGGAGTAGCCCATATGAAAATGGAGTAGATTGATACGGTCCTAGGGTTCCGTATAATTTATTTTAATATTAAGGTGAAAATTGGTGTCCGGGTATATGGAGCAGACCTTCCAAAACCAAACGTATCTCAAAAGAAAGAGAATACATCAAGGAGTAGCCCATATGAAAATGGAGAAGATTGATACGGTCCTAGGGTTCCGTATATTTATTTCAATATTAAGGTAAACATTTTTCAGAAAAATTGGTGTCCGCGTATATGGAGCAGACCTTCCAAAACCAAACGTATGTCAAAAGAAAGGGAATTACATCAAGGAGTAGCCCATATGAAAATGAAGTAGATTGATAGGGTCCTAGGGTTCCGTATAATTTATTATATTATTAAGGTGAAAATTGGTGTCCGGGTATATGGAGCAGACCTTCCAAAACCAAACGTATGTCAAAATAAAGGGAATACATCAAGGAGTAGCCCATATGAAAATGGAGTAGATTGATAGGGTCCTAGGGTTCCGTATAATCTATTTTAATATTAAGGTGAAAATTGGTGTCCGGGTATATGGAGCAGACCTTCCAAAACCAAACGTATGTCAAAAGAAAGGGAATACATCAAGGAGTAGCCCATATGAAAATGAAGTAGATTGATAGGGTCCTAGGGTTCCGTATAATTTATTATATTATTAAGGTGAAAATTGGTGTCCGGGTAGATGGAGCAGACCTTCCAAAACCAAACGTATGTCAAAATAAAGGGAATACATCAAGGAGTAGCCCATATGAAAATGGAGTAGATTGATACGGTCCTAGGGTTCCGTATAATTTATTTTAATATTAAGGTGAAAATTGGTGTCCGGGTATATGGAGCAGACCTTCCAAAACCAAACGTATGTCAAAAGAAAGGGAATACATCAAGGAGTAGCCCATATGAAAATGAAGTAGATTGATAGGGTCCTAGGGTTCCGTATAATTTATTATATTATTAAGGTGAAAATTGGTGTCCGGGTAGATGGAGCAGACCTTCCAAAACCAAACGTATCTCAAAAGAAAGAGAATACATCAAGGAGTAGCCCATATGAAAATGGAGAAGATTGATACGGTCCTAGGGTTCCGTATATTTATTTCAATATTAAGGTAAACATTTTTCAGAAAAATTGGTGTCCGGGTATATGGAGCAGACCTTCCAAAACCAAACGTATGCCGAAAGAAAGGGAATACATCAAGGAGTAGCCCATATGAAAATGAAGTAGATTGATAGGGTCCTAGGGTTCCGTATAATTTATTATATTATTAAGGTGAAAATTGGTGTCCGGGTATATGGAGCAGACCTTCCAAAACCAAACGTAAGTCAAAATAAAGGGAATACATCAAGGAGTAGCCCATATGAAAATGGAGTAGATTGATACGGTCCTAGGGTTCCGTATAATTTATTTTAATATTAAGGTGAAAATTGGTGTCCGGGTATATGGAGCAGACCTTCCAAAACCAAACGTATGTCAAAAGAAAGGGAATACTTTACGGAGTAGCCCATATGAAAATGTAGTAGATTGATAGGGTCCTAGGGTTCCGTATAATTTATTATATTATTAAGGTGAAAATTGGTGTCCGGGTAGATGGAGCAGACCTTCCAAAACCAAACGTATGTCAAAATAAAGGGAATACATCAAGGAGTAGCCCATATGAAAATGGAGTAGATTGATACGGTCCTAGGGTTCCGTATAATTTATTTTAATATTAAGGTGAAAATTGGTGTCCGGGTATATGGAGTAGACCTTCCAAAACCAAACGTATCTCAAAAGAAAGAGAATACATCAAGGAGTAGCCCATATGAAAATGGAAAAGATTGATACGGTCCTAGGGTTCCGTATATTTATTTCAATATTAAGGTAAACATTTTTCAGAAAAATTGGTGTCCGGGTATATGGAGCAGACCTTCCAAAACCAAACGTATGCCGAAAGAAAGGGAATACATCAAGGAGTAGCCCATATGAAAATGAAGTAGATTGATAGGGTCCTAGGGTTCCGTATAATTTATTATATTATTAAGGTGAAAATTGGTGTCCGGGTAGATGGAGCAGACCTTCCAAAACCAAACGTATGTCAAAATAAAGGGAATACATCAAGGAGTAGCCCATATGAAAATGGAGTAGATTGATACGGTCCTAGGGTTCCGTATAATTTATTATATTATTAAGGTGAAAATTGGTGTCCGGGTATATGGAGCAGACCTTCCAAAACCAAACGTATGTCAAAAGAAAGGGAATACATCAAGGAGTAGCCCGTATGAAAATGAAGTAGATTGATACGGTCCTAGGGTTCCGTATAATTTATTTTAATATTAAGGTGAAAATTGGTGTCCGGGTATATGGAGCAGACCTTCCAAAACCAAATGTATGTCAAAAGAAAGAGAATACATCAAAGAGTAGCCCATATGAAAATGGAGAAGATTGATACGGTCCTAGGGTTCCGTATATTTATTTCAATATTAATGTAAACATTTTTCAGAAAAATTGGTGTCCGGGTATATGGAGCAGACCTTCCAAAACCAAACGTATGTCGAATGAAAGGGATTACATCAAGGAGTAGCCCGTATGAAAATGAAGTAGATTGATAGGGTCCTAGGGTTCCGTATAATTTATTATATTATTAAGGTGAAAATTGGTGTCCGGGTATATGGAGCAGACCTTCCAAAACCAAACGTATGTCGAATGAAAGGGATTACATCAAGGAGTAGCCCGTATGAAAATGAAGTAGATTGATAGGGTCCTAGGGTTCCGTATAATTTATTATATTATTAAGGTGAAAATTGGTGTCCGGGTATATGGAGCAGACCTTCCAAAACCAAACGTATGCCGAAAGAAAGGGAATACATCAAGGAGTAGCCCATATGAAAATGAAGTAGATTGATAGGGTCCTAGGGTTCCGTATAATTTATTATATTATTAAGGTGAAAATTGGTGTCCGGGTATATGGAGCAGACCTTCCAAAACCAAACGTATGCCGAAAGAAAGGGAATACATCAAGGAGTAGCCCATATGAAAATGGAGTAGATTGATACGGTCCTAGGGTTCCGTATAATTTATTTTAATATTAAGGTGAAAATTGGTGTCCGGGTATATGGAGCAGACCTTCCAAAACCAAACGTATCTCAAAAGAAAGAGAATACATCAAGGAGTAGCCCATATGAAAATGGAAAAGATTGATACGGTCCTAGGGTTCCGTATAATTTATTTTAATATTAAGGTGAAAATTGGTGTCCGGGTATATGGAGCAGACCTTCCAAAACCAAACGTATCTCAAAAGAAAGAGAATACATCAAGGAGTAGCCCATATGAAAATGGAAAAGATTGATACGGTCCTAGGGTTCCGTATATTTATTTCAATATTAAGGTAAACATTTTTCAGAAAAATTGGTGTCCGGGTATATGGAGCAGACCTTCCAAAACCAAACGTACGCCGAAAGAAAGGGAATACATCAAGGAGTAGCCCATATGAAAATGAAGTAGATTGATAGGGTCCTAGGGTTCCGTATAATTTATTATATTATTAAGGTGAAAATTGGTGTCCGGGTATATGGAGCAGACCTTCCAAAGCCAAACGTATGTCAAAATAAAGGGAATACATCAAGGAGTAGCCCATATGAAAATGAAGTAGATTGATAGGGTCCTAGGGTTCCGTATAATTTATTATATTATTAAGGTGAAAATTGGTGTCCGGGTATATGGAGCAGACCTTCCAAAACCAAACGTATGTCAAAAGAAAGGGAATACATCAAGGAGTAGCCCATATGAAAATGAAGTAGATTGATAGGGTCCTAGGGTTCCGTATAATTTATTATATTATTAAGGTGAAAATTGGTGTCCGGGTATATGGAGCAGACCTTCCAAAACCAAACGTATCTCAAAAGAAAGAGAATACATCAAGGAGTAGCCCATATGAAAATGGAGTAGATTGATACGGTCCTAGGGTTCCGTATAATTTATTTTAATATTAAGGTGAAAATTGGTGTCCGGGTATATGGAGCAGACCTTCCAAAACCAAACGTATGTCAAAAGAAAGGGAATACATCAAGGAGTAGCCCATATGAAAATGAAGTAGATTGATAGGGTCCTAGAGTTCCGTATAATTTATTATATTATTAAGGTGAAAATTGGTGTCCGGGTAGATGGAGCAGACCTTCCAAAACCAAACGTATGTCAAAATAAAGGGAATACATCAAGGAGTAGCCCATATGAAAATGGAGTAGATTGATACGGTCCTAGGGTTCCGTATAATTTATTTTAATATTAAGGTGAAAATTGGTGTCCGGGTATATGGAGCAGACCTTCCAAAACCAAACGTATCTCAAAAGAAAGAGAATACATCAAGGAGTAGCCCATATGAAAATGGAGAAGATTGATACGGTCCTAGGGTTCCGTATATTTATTTCAATATTAAGGTAAACATTTTTCAGAAAAATTGGTGTCCGGGTATATGGAGCAGACCTTCCAAAACCAAACGTATGCCGAAAGAAAGGGAATACATCAGGGAGTAGCCCATATGAAAATGAAGTAGATTGATAGGGTCCTAGGGTTCCGTATAATTTATTATATTATTAAGGTGAAAATTGGTGTCCGGGTAGATGGAGCAGACCTTCCAAAACCAAACGTATGTCAAAATAAAGGGAATACATCAAGGAGTAGCCCATATGAAAATGGAGTAGATTGATACGGTCCTAGGGTTCCGTATAATTTATTTTAATATTAAGGTGAAAATTGGTGTCCGGGTATATGGAGCAGACCTTCCAAAACCAAACGTATCTCAAAAGAAAGAGAATACATCAAGGAGTAGCCCATATGAAAATGGAAAAGATTGATACGGTCCTAGGGTTCCGTATATTTATTTCAATATTAAGGTAAACATTTTTCAGAAAAATTGGTGTCCGGGTATATGGAGCAGACCTTCCAAAACCAAACGTATGCCGAAAGAAAGGGAATACATCAAGGAGTAGCCCATATGAAAATGGAGTAGATTGATACGGTCCTAGGGTTCCGTATTATTTATTTTAATATTAAGGTGAAAATTGGTGTCCGGGTATATGGAGCAGACCTTCCAAAACCAAACGTATGTTAAAAGAAAGGGAATACATCAAGGAGTAGCCCATATGAAAATGAAGTAGATTGATAGGGTCCTAGGGTTCCGTATAATTTATTATATTATTAAGGTGAAAATTGGTGTCCGGGTAGATGGAGCAGACCTTCCAAAACCAAACGTATGTCAAAATAAAGGGAATACATCAAGGAGTAGCCCATATGAAAATGGAGTAGATTGATACGGTCCTAGGGTTCCGTATAATTTATTTTAATATTAAGGTGAAAATTGGTGTCCGGGTATATGGAGCAGACCTTCCAAAACCAAAAGTATCTCAAAAGAAAGAGTATACATCAAGGAGTAGCCCACATGAAAATGGAGAAGATTGATACGGTCCTAGGGTTCCGTATATTTATTTCAATATTAAGGTAAACATTTTTCAGAAAAATTGGTGTCCGGGTATATGGAGCAGACCTTCCAAAACCAAACGTATGCCGAAAGAAAGGGAATACATCAAAGAGTAGCCCATATGAAAATGAAGTAGATTGATAGGGTCCTAGGGTTCCGTATAATTTATTATATTATTAAGGTGAAAATTGGTGTCCGGGTATATGGAGCAGACCTTCCAAAACCAAACGTATGTCAAAAGAAAGGGAATACATCAAGAAGTAGCCCAAATGAAAATAAAGTAGATTGATACGGTCCTAGGGTTCCGTATAAACTATTTTATTGATAAGGTGAAAATTGGTGTCCGGGTATATGGAGCAGACCTTCCAAAACCAAACGTATGTCAAAAGAAAGGGAATACATCAAGGAGTAGCCCATATGAAAATGAAGTAGATTGATAGGGTCCTAGGGTTCCGTATAATTTATTATATTATTAAGGTGAAAATTGGTGTCCGGGTATATGGAGCAGACCTTCCAAAACCAAACGTATGTCAAAATAAAGGGAATACATCAAGGAGTAGCCCATATGAAAATGGAGTAGATTGATACGGTCCTAGGGTTCCGTATAATTTATTTTAATATTAAGGTGAAAATTGGTGTACGGGTATATGGAGCAGACCTTCCAAAACCAAACGTATGTCAAAAGAAAGGGAATACATCAAGAAGTAGCCCATATGAAAATAAAGTAGATTGATACGGTCCTAGGGTTCCGTATATTTATTTCAATATTAAGGTAAACATTTTTCAGAAAAATTGGTGTCCGGGTATATGGAGCAGACCTTCCAAAACCAAACGTATGCCGAAAGAAAGGGAATACATCAAGGAGTAGCCCATATGAAAATGAAGTAGATTGATAGGGTCCTAGGGTTCCGTATAATTTATTATATTATTAAGGTGAAAATTGGTGTCCGGGTATATGGAGCAGACCTTCCAAAACCAAACGTATGCCGAAAGAAAGGGAATACATCAAGGAGTAGCCCATATGAAAATGAAGTAGATTGATAGGGTCCTAGGGTTCCGTATAATTTATTATATTATTAAGGTGAAAATTGGTGTCCGGGTATATGGAGCAGACCTTCCAAAACCAAACGTATGTCAAAAGAAAGGGAATACATCAAGAAGTAGCCCATATGAAAATGGAGTAGATTGATACGGTCCTAGGGTTCCGTATAATCTATTTTAATATTAAGGTGATAATTGGTGTCCGGGTATATGGAGCAGACCTTCCAAAACCAAACGTATGTCAAAAGAAAGAGAATACATCAAAGAGTAGCCCACATGAAAATGGAGACGATTGATACGGTCCTAGGGTTCCGTATAATTTATTATATTATTAAGGTGAAAATTGATGTCCGGGCATATGGAGCAGACCTTCCAAAACCAAACGTATGTCAAAATAAAGGGAAGACATCAAGGAGTAGCCCATATGAAAATGGAGTAGATTGATACGGTCCTAGGGTTCCGTATAATTTATTTTAATATTAAGGTGAAAATTGGTGTCCGGGTATATGGAGCAGACCTTCCAAAACCAAACGTATGTCAAAAGAAAGAGAATACATCAAAGAGTAGCCCATATGAAAATGGAGACGATTGATACGGTCCTAGGGTTCCGTATATTTATTTCAATATTAAAGTAAACATTTTTCAGAAAAATTAGTGTCCGGGTATATGGAGCAGACCTTCCAAAACCAAACGTATGTCAAAAGAAAGGGAATACATCAAGGAGTAGCCCATATGAAAATGAAGTAGATTGATAGGGTCCTAGGGTTCCGTATAATTTATTATATTATTAAGGTGAAAATTGGTGTCCGGGTATATGGAGCAGACCTTCCAAAACCAAACGTATGTCAAAAGAAAGGAAATACATCAAGGAGTAGCCCGTATGAAAATGAAGTAGATTGATAGGGTCCTAGGGTTCCGTATAATTTATTATATTATTAAGGTGAAAATTGGTGTCCGGGTATATGGAGCAGACCTTCCAAAACCAAACGTATGCCGAAAGAAAGGGAATACATCAAGGAGTAGCCCATATGAAAATGAAGTAGATTGATAGGGTCCTAGGGTTCCGTATAATTTATTATATTATTAAGGTGAAAATTGGTGTCCGGGTATATGGAGCAGACCTTCCAAAACCAAACGTATCTCAAAAGAAAGAGAATACATCAAGGAGTAGCCCATATGAAAATGGAAAAGATTGATACGGTCCTAGGGTTCCGTATATTTATTTCAATATTAAGGTAAACATTTTTCAGAAAAATTGGTGTCCGGGTATATGGAGCAGACCTTCCAAAACCAAACGTATGCCGAAAGAAAGGGAATACATCAAGGAGTAGCCCATATGAAAATGAAGTAGATTGATAGGGTCCTAGGGTTCCGTATAATTTATTATATTATTAAGGTGAAAATTGGTGTCCGGGTATATGGAGCAGACCTTCCAAAACCAAACGTATGGCAAAATAAAGGGAATAGATCAAGGAGTAGCCCATATGAAAATGGAGTAGATTGATACGGTCCTAGGGTTCCGTATAATTTATTATATTATTAAGGTGAAAATTGGTGTCCGGGTATATGGAGCAGACCTTCCAAAACCAAACGTATGTCAAAAGAAAGGGAATACATCAAGGAGTAGCCCGTATGAAAATGAAGTAGATTGATACGGTCCTAGGGTTCCGTATAATTTATTTTAATATTAAGGTGAAAATTGGTGTCCGGGTATATGGAGCAGACCTTCCAAAACCAAATGTATGTCAAAAGAAAGAGAATACATCAAAGAGTAGCCCATATGAAAATGGAGAAGATTGATACGGTCCTAGGGTTCCGTATATTTATTTCAATATTAATGTAAACATTTTTCAGAAAAATTGGTGTCCGGGTATATGGAGCAGACCTTCCAAAACCAAACGTATGTCGAAAGAAAGGGATTACATCAAGGAGTAGCCCGTATGAAAATGAAGTAGATTGATAGGGTCCTAGGGTTCCGTATAATTTATTATATTATTAAGGTGAAAATTGGTGTCCGGGTATATGGAGTAGACCTTCCAAAACCAAACGTATGTCAAAATAAAGGGAATACATCAAGGATTAGCCCATATGAAAATGGAGTAGATTGATACGGTCCTAGGGTTCCGTATAATTTATTTTAATATTAAGGTGAAAATTGGTGTCCGGGCATATGGAGCAGACCTTCCAAAACCAAACGTATGTCAAAATAAAGGGAATACATCAAGAAGAAGCCCATATGAAAATAAAGTAGATTGATACGGTCCTAGGGTTCCGTAAACTATTTTATTGTTAAGGTGAAAATTGAAATGAAAATACGGAACCCTAGGCCCGTATCAATCTTCTCCATTTTCATATGGGCTACTCCTTGATGTATTCCCTTTTTTTTGACATACATTTGGTTTTGGAAGGTCTGCTCCATATACCCGGACACCAATTTTCACCTTAATATTAAAATAAATTATGCGGAATCCTAGGACCGTATCAATCTACTCCATTTTCATATGGGCTACTCCTTGATGTATTCCCTTTCTTTCGGCATACGTTTGGTTTTGGAAGGTCTGCTCCATATACCCGGACACCAATTTTTCTGAAAAATGTTTACCTTAATATTGAAATAAATATACGGAACCCTAGGACCGTATCATTCTTCTCCATTTTCATATGGCCTACTCCTTGATGTATTCTCTTTCTTTTGACATACATTTGGTTTTGGAAGGTCTGCTCCATATACCCGGACACCAATTTTAACCTTAATAATATAATAAATTATACGGAACCCTAGGACCCTATCAATCTACTTCATTTTCATATGGGCTACTCCTTGATGTATTCACTTTCTTTTGACATACGTTTGGTTTTGGAAGGTCTGCTCCATATACCCGGACACCAATTTTCACCTTAATAATATAATAAATTATACGGAACCCTAGGACCCTATCAATCTACTTCATTTTCATACGGGCTACTCCTTGATGTAATCCCTTTCTTTCGACATACGTTTGGTTTTGGAAGGTCTGCTCCATATACCCGGACACCAATTTTTCTGAAAAATGTTTACATTAATATTGAAATAAATATACGGAACCCTAGGACCGTATCAATCTTCTCCATTTTCATATGGGCTACTCTTTGATGTATTCTCTTTCTTTTGACATACATTTGGTTTTGGAAGGTCTGCTCCATATACCCGGACACCAATTTTCACCTTAATATTAAAATAAATTATACGGAACCCTAGGACCGTATCAATCTACTTCATTTTCATACGGGCTACTCCTTGATGTATTCCCTTTCTTTTGACATACGTTTGGTTTTGGAAGGTCTGCTCCATATACCCGGACACCAATTTTCACCTTAATAATATAATAAATTATACGGAACCCTAGGACCGTATCAATCTACTCCATTTTCATATGGGCTACTCCTTGATCTATTCCCTTTATTTTGCCATACGTTTGGTTTTGGAAGGTCTGCTCCATATACCCGGACACCAATTTTCACCTTAATAATATAATAAATTATACGGAACCCTAGGACCCTATCAATCTACTTCATTTTCATATGGGCTACTCCTTGATGTATTCCCTTTCTTTCGGCATACGTTTGGTTTTGGAAGGTCTGCTCCATATACCCGGACACCAATTTTTCTGAAAAATGTTTACCTTAATATTGAAATAAATATACGGAACCCTAGGACCGTATCAATCTTTTCCATTTTCATATGGGCTACTCCTTGATGTATTCTCTTTCTTTTGAGATACGTTTGGTTTTGGAAGGTCTGCTCCATATACCCGGACACCAATTTTCACCTTAATAATATAATAAATTATACGGAACCCTAGGACCCTATCAATCTACTTCATTTTCATATGGGCTACTCCTTGATGTATTCCCTTTCTTTCGGCATACGTTTGGTTTTGGAAGGTCTGCTCCATATACCCGGACACCAATTTTCACCTTAATAATATAATAAATTATACGGAACCCTAGGACCCTATCAATCTACTTCATTTTCATACGGGCTACTCCTTGATGTATTTCCTTTCTTTTGACATACGTTTGGTTTTGGAAGGTCTGCTCCATATACCCGGACACCAATTTTCACCTTAATAATATAATAAATTATACGGAACCCTAGGACCCTATCAATCTACTTCATTTTCATATGGGCTACTCCTTGATGTATTCCCTTTCTTTTGACATACGTTTGGTTTTGGAAGGTCTGCTCCATATACCCGGACACTAATTTTTCTGAAAAATGTTTACTTTAATATTGAAATAAATATACGGAACCCTAGGACCGTATCAATCGTCTCCATTTTCATATGGGCTACTCTTTGATGTATTCTCTTTCTTTTGACATACGTTTGGTTTTGGAAGGTCTGCTCCATATACCCGGACACCAATTTTCACCTTAATATTAAAATAAATTATACGGAACCCTAGGACCGTATCAATCTACTCCATTTTCATATGGGCTACTCCTTGATGTCTTCCCTTTATTTTGACATACGTTTGGTTTTGGAAGGTCTGCTCCATATGCCCGGACATCAATTTTCACCTTAATAATATAATAAATTATACGGAACCCTAGGACCGTATCAATCGTCTCCATTTTCATGTGGGCTACTCTTTGATGTATTCTCTTTCTTTTGACATACGTTTGGTTTTGGAAGGTCTGCTCCATATACCCGGACACCAATTATCACCTTAATATTAAAATAGATTATACGGAACCCTAGGACCGTATCAATCTACTCCATTTTCATATGGGCTACTTCTTGATGTATTCCCTTTCTTTTGACATACGTTTGGTTTTGGAAGGTCTGCTCCATATACCCGGACACCAATTTTCACCTTAATAATATAATAAATTATACGGAACCCTAGGACCCTATCAATCTACTTCATTTTCATATGGGCTACTCCTTGATGTATTCCCTTTCTTTCGGCATACGTTTGGTTTTGGAAGGTCTGCTCCATATACCCGGACACCAATTTTCACCTTAATAATATAATAAATTATACGGAACCCTAGGACCCTATCAATCTACTTCATTTTCATATGGGCTACTCCTTGATGTATTCCCTTTCTTTCGGCATACGTTTGGTTTTGGAAGGTCTGCTCCATATACCCGGACACCAATTTTTCTGAAAAATGTTTACCTTAATATTGAAATAAATATACGGAACCCTAGGACCGTATCAATCTACTTTATTTTCATATGGGCTACTTCTTGATGTATTCCCTTTCTTTTGACATACGTTTGGTTTTGGAAGGTCTGCTCCATATACCCGTACACCAATTTTCACCTTAATATTAAAATAAATTATACGGAACCCTAGGACCGTATCAATCTACTCCATTTTCATATGGGCTACTCCTTGATGTATTCCCTTTATTTTGACATACGTTTGGTTTTGGAAGGTCTGCTCCATATACCCGGACACCAATTTTCACCTTAATAATATAATAAATTATACGGAACCCTAGGACCCTATCAATCTACTTCATTTTCATATGGGCTACTCCTTGATGTATTCCCTTTCTTTTGACATACGTTTGGTTTTGGAAGGTCTGCTCCATATACCCGGACACCAATTTTCACCTTATCAATAAAATAGTTTATACGGAACCCTAGGACCGTATCAATCTACTTTATTTTCATTTGGGCTACTTCTTGATGTATTCCCTTTCTTTTGACATACGTTTGGTTTTGGAAGGTCTGCTCCATATACCCGGACACCAATTTTCACCTTAATAATATAATAAATTATACGGAACCCTAGGACCCTATCAATCTACTTCATTTTCATATGGGCTACTCTTTGATGTATTCCCTTTCTTTCGGCATACGTTTGGTTTTGGAAGGTCTGCTCCATATACCCGGACACCAATTTTTCTGAAAAATGTTTACCTTAATATTGAAATAAATATACGGAACCCTAGGACCGTATCAATCTTCTCCATTTTCATGTGGGCTACTCCTTGATGTATACTCTTTCTTTTGAGATACTTTTGGTTTTGGAAGGTCTGCTCCATATACCCGGACACCAATTTTCACCTTAATATTAAAATAAATTATACGGAACCCTAGGACCGTATCAATCTACTCCATTTTCATATGGGCTACTCCTTGATGTATTCCCTTTATTTTGACATACGTTTGGTTTTGGAAGGTCTGCTCCATCTACCCGGACACCAATTTTCACCTTAATAATATAATAAATTATACGGAACCCTAGGACCCTATCAATCTACTTCATTTTCATATGGGCTACTCCTTGATGTATTCCCTTTCTTTTAACATACGTTTGGTTTTGGAAGGTCTGCTCCATATACCCGGACACCAATTTTCACCTTAATATTAAAATAAATAATACGGAACCCTAGGACCGTATCAATCTACTCCATTTTCATATGGGCTACTCCTTGATGTATTCCCTTTCTTTCGGCATACGTTTGGTTTTGGAAGGTCTGCTCCATATACCCGGACACCAATTTTTCTGAAAAATGTTTACCTTAATATTGAAATAAATATACGGAACCCTAGGACCGTATCAATCTTTTCCATTTTCATATGGGCTACTCCTTGATGTATTCTCTTTCTTTTGAGATACGTTTGGTTTTGGAAGGTCTGCTCCATATACCCGGACACCAATTTTCACCTTAATATTAAAATAAATTATACGGAACCCTAGGACCGTATCAATCTACTCCATTTTCATATGGGCTACTCCTTGATGTATTCCCTTTATTTTGACATACGTTTGGTTTTGGAAGGTCTGCTCCATCTACCCGGACACCAATTTTCACCTTAATAATATAATAAATTATACGGAACCCTAGGACCCTATCAATCTACTTCATTTTCATATGGGCTACTCCCTGATGTATTCCCTTTCTTTCGGCATACGTTTGGTTTTGGAAGGTCTGCTCCATATACCCGGACACCAATTTTTCTGAAAAATGTTTACCTTAATATTGAAATAAATATACGGAACCCTAGGACCGTATCAATCTTCTCCATTTTCATATGGGCTACTCCTTGATGTATTCTCTTTCTTTTGAGATACGTTTGGTTTTGGAAGGTCTGCTCCATATACCCGGACACCAATTTTCACCTTAATATTAAAATAAATTATACGGAACCCTAGGACCGTATCAATCTACTCCATTTTCATATGGGCTACTCCTTGATGTATTCCCTTTATTTTGACATACGTTTGGTTTTGGAAGGTCTGCTCCATCTACCCGGACACCAATTTTCACCTTAATAATATAATAAATTATACGGAACTCTAGGACCCTATCAATCTACTTCATTTTCATATGGGCTACTCCTTGATGTATTCCCTTTCTTTTGACATACGTTTGGTTTTGGAAGGTCTGCTCCATATACCCGGACACCAATTTTCACCTTAATATTAAAATAAATTATACGGAACCCTAGGACCGTATCAATCTACTCCATTTTCATATGGGCTACTCCTTGATGTATTCTCTTTCTTTTGAGATACGTTTGGTTTTGGAAGGTCTGCTCCATATACCCGGACACCAATTTTCACCTTAATAATATAATAAATTATACGGAACCCTAGGACCCTATCAATCTACTTCATTTTCATATGGGCTACTCCTTGATGTATTCCCTTTCTTTTGACATACGTTTGGTTTTGGAAGGTCTGCTCCATTTATTTTATTTTATTTTATTTTATTTTATTTTATTTTATTTTATTTTATTTTATTTTATTTTATTTTATTTTATTTTATTTTATTTTATTTTATTTTATTTTATTTTATTTTATTTTATTTTATTTTATTTTATTTTATTTTATTTTATTTTATTTTATTTTATTTTATTTTATTTTATTTTATTTTATTTTATTTTATTTTATTTTATTTTATTTTATTTTATTTTATTTTATTTTATTTTATTTTATTTTATTTTATTTTATTTTATTTTATTTTATTTTATTTTTATTTTATTTTATTTTATTTTATTTTATTTTATTTTATTTTATTTTATTTTATTTTATTTTATTTTATTTTATTTTATTTTATTTTATTTTATTTTATTTTATTTTATTTTCTTTTCTTTTCTTTTCTTTTATTTTATTTTATTTTATTTTATTTTATTTTATTTTATTTTATTTTATTTTATTTTATTTTATTTTATTTTATTTTATTTTATTTTATTTTATTTTATTTTATTTTATTTTATTTTATTTTATTTTATTTTATTTTATTTTATTTTATTTTATTTTATTTTATTTTATTTTATTTTATTTTATTTTATTTTATTTTATTTTATTAATCTTATTTTTAAAAAGTATGTGATCTTTATTTGGTCGGGTTACAAATTGGCTTCTAACTTTGGCTGCTAACTTCACACCGGTCGTTGGGGTACGAACAGAACAAAGTATTATAGGCTTTCTAATACCTATAAACTAAGAACTATAAGGGCCAAAACCTGTGGCGTGCTATCGGCACGGCTATATTTATAATCGGGTGGCTCGGTGGGCCGTTGACGTCATCGCTCGGGGCAGGAGGCGGCGGCGGGTGCGGGCGGGCCGGGGGGGAGGGGGGCGGCGGCAGCGGCGCGCCCTCCGATACGCACTTGCAAATTCGCACCTCCATGAATGGAGGAATTAAATTATCCCCAGTCGAGCGCTGAATTTCCCCGAACCTGACTTGAACCCCAAATGGCCTTTTATAATGCGTTCATTCGATGCTTTACCCCATTGACGGGATTGGTGATGGCGATGAGGCCGTACAATTACCTAGTCTATCTTGTAGTATCATACCTTCAATGGAGCATACCTTTATCACAGTAACTCAATACCTGTAATATAGATGCATTCGGTTTTAAATACTAAACAGCTTTTGACTTCTTCTCATATAAGTTGAAACGCTACGACTAATCAATAATTTTGTAGGGAGAATGGATTTTATATTACTGAATTCCCAAATGTCGTCGAACGAAATACGATACTTGAGCTCTGTAGTCAATACAGCACAGGTATTTAGTGATATCCTTGTACATTTACTGAATGCCTCTACGGCTACGCATAAAGTGTTGTTTATGCAGGTACATACTTACAACAACAACAATGTTCCGAACAAAGATTCGTGTCGTGAAAGAATTCTAAAAATATATATGTTTGACCCCAATATGATGCAAATTGAGAAACAATGGTTAATTTAATAATCATTAGGTAGGTATATCATTACAACACTAGTTATTTTATTCAAACTACTAATAATTAAAGGTAATTACTTATTTCAGTCAACAACAAAAATAAAAAAACTTTGATTGCAGTATGAAAAATACTGGCTAACGTACTTATCCCAATGAAAATTGGTTTACAAAACACAACTAGTTCAATAGCGCGACTTTACATAAAATTTATGAACACACCTTAAACCGGTCTCATGGAATTATCTATTCTAAAAAAATCATCTAATTTGATAAGACAGTTTATCTTCAATAATTATTTTCAATGATATAGCAAATAACGCGGCAAAACAATATCCTTGCTACGCGGGTGCTACGAGCACTACGCCGTAGCGTCTTCCTCGTTTGTTTAGTTTAATGAAACGAATGTACCTACACCTATATTTATTGGTTATTAAATTAGATAACAGATGCACATCTGTTATCTAATTTAATAACCAATTAGTGTCAATCATGAAGCAAAACACTTTGAAGTGAAACGAATAATTATTTTACTTCATGGTATGAGGTGTAGTCATTTCATAAAACTTTAATATTATTTTAAAAAAGATTTATTTATTTACTTAGGGACAGCGTTATCTTTAACATGTTATAAAAAGTGAATAGCAACCGAATAGCGTTATGCAATTTCATTCAAGATATTTCTAAGAATATATTATCTTTTGTTAAAATATTTGTGATTATGTACTTGTAAGTTAGTATGTTGGTCGCGTATATTATAATTATAAGGAGTATTGTCGGGAAAGAAATATCTTGAGCCATTCGGAACCGTTTCATTTTTGTGGCAACACTGTGCGTGCACTGTAATCGGTCCGTTCCGTGTCACCAGAATAATTCCACTTGATGTGGGTTTCAATTCAATTATACGTATCACGCAACTCGCTGCTTAATCGAGCCTCAGCGGATAAGAAAGTATCCCTAAACAAAAAATAAAATATGCCTTCGTAAAAGTTCTATTTTCGACGATGTCTAAATGTAAGCCGTTACGTGCGAAAGTTTTAACGGGTCTATTTGTACAACAAATACTTCATTTTGAATCGAGAAATCTTTACAACGTAAAAGTTACGAGGATTTTACTATTCACAGCACAATTTTATTCTTGTCTGAACTTTAGCGTCGAAACAGTTCTAATAGGAAGAACCTATATAACTGGAATCTCCATAATTCTAACATCTTTAAAAGTGTAATCTTTAAAATATTTAATACGTTTGTATTATTCAGATTTTTTTTTGCTTTATTAGCTCTGCGCCTACGAGAATTAAGACCTCAAGTGTCTTAAATTTAAAATACTAAATAAAACCACATGAAATATGCAGTCAAGGTTTCAAATTTGGCCCAAATTTTATTTTTATTATTTCTGTGGCGAAAAGTGTAAAGTTATTTTTTTTATATCCTGATTTTGTTATACTTACGATGTACTCGTATACTAACTCATTTATCCAGCTGGTATACTTATAGACTAATATACCCTTGATAATCAAATAGTGATTGCATGTTTGCTTAGGACTTAGCAATTAATTTACGCATGAATACAGACACAGATCATTCAACTCGAATTAAATACGGGACCTCTATGATAAATCCATTCATGTAGATATATCTGAAAGGTGACAGGGACCATTATAGCTAGGGGGCAACTGAAATAGCAAACGTGATATGTATGACTGGATAAATAAATCAAATACCAAGCCTAGTCAGACATACTTAGTCTGCAGAACATTTGCCCCCTAAACGCAGTGTCGAAATTTAAATCAGGATTCGAATTTATCAAGATAATTATTTTCTTAGATGGTGATTCCTAACCTAATCTCTTTAATTTTCCACTTACTAATTATAATATCATGACTAAAATGTTGTGTGAAGAAAACCATTTAAAAATACTGTTTTATTAACTACTAGATGTGCCCGCGGCTCCGCTCGCGTGGACTTCAGAATCCGCTCCTGTTCCCACTTCCTCTCCCGTTTCCACTTCCGCTCCCGTTCCTACTTCCGCTCCCGTTACCACTTCCGCACCCTATTCCACTTCCGTTCCCACTCAGACTCTCAATCCGAATCCCAACCCCAACCCCAACCCCTACTCCTTTTATCCTTTTACTCAATTATACCGCACATACCTAATCATTTTACTTCTTTATTACATTGCATATACTCGTACCTACTGAGTTATGTATTAGAAAACTAAAAATTCCCATAACTTTTGATTAAAATAGCCAATTGCGATGAAATAATGACTAAATATTAAGTTAAGCCTAATGTTTCTGTGAAATTCCATCAAAATCGGTTCAGTAGTTTTTAAGTGATACGTGCACAAACTCACAGACATACAGACAGACATAAATTACAAAAATGATTAATATGTGTTCTATTTATTACTCATCCTTAGTCCCCCCATTTTTTTTTTTGCCAATATCTTCAATGTACAGACACGCGATGTTTACGATTTTATTTATTAGATTTAAAATTATAAAATTACTAGCTGTTGCCCGCGACTTCGACCGCGTGGACAACTTAACATCACAAATTATTATGTATTTCCCGTATAGGAATGAGTTTTTCGGAATAAAAACTATCCTATGTTCTATTCCAGGACCTAACCTATATATGTGCCAAGTTTCATCACAATCCGTCCAGTGGTTGAAGCGTGATTGAGTAACAAACATCCAATTATACTTACAAACTTTCGCGTTTATAATATTAGTAGGATAAATATTAAACATATATTTTAAACTGTTTAAACATACTTATTTTTACAATTTGGCAATTACATTTACAAAACGTTTCTTTTTCTTACTAAAGTTTGGAATTGCGCAGAAGCGGCAAATTGCGTTCGGATACACGTAAAGATAGCATTTCATTAATTATTGTTGTATGAAGATTTTTATTACCAAGATAATTATCACTTCGAACCTTGGAATAAATTATTGTATATATTTAAATAAATAAATAAAAAATAAAAGAGAATTTATTCATCAACATCATTCAGGTAATTAAGTATATATATATCAGATTAATGTCGACATTATTGTGTAGGTATAGAATTTATAAAGTTACTGACTTTACGATTTCAAATATATTCACCTGAATGTTTCTGCAAGAAAAAATAAACCTCTCTATTTAAAAAAAATACATTTCAAAACCACCATAACACAACAGTTAACTTCTCCTAAGGAGTTTGATTATGAATGTTTCATTGTGCGTAGGTCATTGTGCCAACTACAAGTTGGCAAAGCGGTTTCTGGTAAAAAACTCCTTGCGTAACATTTATTAATAACAGGCTTTTCAGTTATATTACGCATGGATCTAGCATATATTACGTACCCATTACGCGACTTATGTTTGTTGCAAGTTTACAAGAAACGCACTAGACAAAGAGGAGGGTTAAATCAGTGGCTTTTTTCAACTCATTATAGGTAAGAGTAAGTGATTGTACAAAACTTTTGCGTAAAACAATTTGGTATAATTTAGGACAACATCGAATACTTTTTCGAGATGAAGGTCGAAGTAAATGTTGGACCAAGCGCATGCATGAAGTATGTATATATGTAAACACTTGATTATACTACAATTAACACCAAGAAAAAGAAATAGAAATAAAATGGTGTACAAAGGTGGACTTAGCTAGGCGTCTCCTAAAGTAATGGACCTAGCGGACAGGCAGGTTGGTCGTCGCAGTTATGGAGTTTAATATCTAATTATTTTGGGATATAGCTGGTCCACAGGTGGACCTGGTGGTGCAGTTTCGTGTCAGTAAATTCATAGATTCATTCATTCATAAATTCATTCATTACAAATATTTTTGATTGATAAAACTGATTGTCACTTCTGGTAATAACTAACAACTATCTCGCGGTAATGGAGCCAGCGTTTAAGGGTCCATGCCGCCCGGCATCAGCTTGGACGACGTATTCTCCCTATAAGTTACACTTATTATAATGATTGTAGGCTAGATATTATTATTATATTTGAAATTTAACGACACAATAAATATAACCTACTTTTAACGATATCGGTTATGTACCTATTATGCCCGGAGTAAAAATAACTCTTGGAAATAAAAGATCTCAAGTACTTTAGAGATTTCATTTCACTCGGCGAAAAGGCGCTGTAGTTGGACTTAACCGTAGATACCGGAGTTTCTAGCACAGATGCAGACGAATAAATATGTCTCAGGGGCTTCAACTTGATATTAAGTTGACAGAGTCGCTGCCTTTATGCCTGTATTGTTTTTTAGATTCAGTTCAATTACTCTTTATTGCACTATAAAAATACATGAATAAAATAATAAAGTAGATTACATTTGTACATCTAGGTGGTCTTATCGCTAAAAGATATATACTTATTACTTAGTTGTATTCTAGTCTATATGAGAACATGACAAAAAATATATATACAAAATATATACCTATAGGTTTATAGATATATGGATGTTTATTCTATTTTATTTTTAAAATCAAAAACTTAAACGTAAAATTATCCAAATGAATGGCGTAAGGCTTTTTAAATCTGGCAAATGAATCTTCCATACAGAATCATTATTAAACTGACATATTCGCAGTTATATTGAAAACTATTTGTTGAAAAGAATTCAACACATTTGGCTCTACGTATAATTCAGCCAGGTAGAGTATACCATCTGTCAATTAAAGGTATACTTTATTTACCTGGAAGTCCAATGTTCTTTTGATACTTTGTGGTTAAGGAATAGTTATATCTAAAGTTGATGTTTTTTTTTTATAAGTATCTCGTAGACTTAGACAAAGAAAGTGAAAACGTGGTAGAGCTACTCCACTCCACTGATCGCAATCCGAATCTCGCCAAGCAGGTGAACATACTTCTTTGTTGACAGGTGAGCATACTTCTTTGTTGTCGTATATTCCCTGATTGAGTAAGTCGACTGCGATGAAATAAAGATTAAATGTTACTTCATGATGAGTCCTATGTTTTCTGGAAACTACTTTAGAATTGGAATTGGGTCAACAGTTTTACGTGATGACAAACATACCAGATTTTTAAAAATGATATTATTACTTATCATTCATCCCGCCATTTATTCTTTTTTGTAAATATTTTCAATGTACACCTTTATTTATTAGAAGTTTGCATATTTTAACAACCAGACTGTTTAATTAAAAGTTAATTCTAAGATCTTCAACGGAAAGTTGATTATGAAACTCAGTCTTAGACTATGAAAGGAAGGAGATTCAATAAAATTAGTTCTCAGTTCCTGTTTCAATTAAATTTACAGATTAATAGGCTAATTTAGATTTAGGCACGGCGAAAATTTAAAATGGTTTGGCTTAAACTCTACTTTAAAAGCTTTTCGTAAATTATTACATAACCTTTATTCCATAATGTCATAATGGTGTGGCGGTGCCGGCGGCGGAACTGTGGTGGCGTTCATTGGGGAAGGCCTATGTCCAGTAGTGGACGTCTAGGGGCTGACATGATGATGATGACATAATGTCAATACGAACACAGAACGCTGAAACCCAAAACAGTTGTTTGCACATTTTCCCGTTTAGAAATAGAACTTGAGACCTTGTGAATGAGAGATAAATGTTCTAACAAATAGGTTAAATGGGATAAGAAAAGTTTCGACGTGTGATTAAAGGCTAATCTTGAATAAATAAAAATGTGAAGTAATCTAAGTAAAATAAAAATGTGTGATGGCTTTTGTACCATGATTAAATCTTCATTGCATCTCAGTATGAACACTTTGGAGGGAAATCCCGTTTGATCATTTGACTTATGCCTGATACTGCAAAGTAGGTTTATTGTCATTGAGGATTTATATAAATTAGATTTATTTGATGAAACTTAAACACAACCTGGTTTGAGTATTTTTCTTGAAAATTGTACGTCGTTATAAACTTGCATTGTAACAAGAAAATACCCAGTTTGGATTTGGGCGAGGGTACGTGTTTTTCCTGTGTTATTTATATCGAAAGATGAAGAAAAAAAGCTTTTGTTTACTCGCGTATATAAGTAATAAGTTTAGTTTTATTTAAAACTAGCTGTTGCCCGCGACTTCGTCCGCGTGGACAACTTAACATTACACATTCTTATGTATTACGTGTTACTAAATCCTAAAATAAATCTATTAATCTGGTTATGCATTAAAAATATTAATATACATAAAAAAACATACTATCCAATTGAGAACCTCCTTTTTTGAAGTCGGGTAAAAATTAGCGTTCCGGCGGCGGTTTCGCCCGTTGGACCACAGTTTTTTAGGTTTCCGTAGCCAAATGGCAAAAAACGGAACCCTTATGGATTCGTCATGTCTGTCTGTCTGTCCGTCCGTATGTCACAGCCACTTTATTCCGAAACTATAAGAACATACTATTGAAACTTGGTAAGTGGATGTATTCTGTGAACCGCATTAAGATTTTCACACAAAAATAGAAAAAAAACATTAAATTTTGGGGGTTCCCCATACTTAGAACTGAAACTCAAATATTTTTTTTTTCATCAAACCCATATGTGTGGATAGGTCTAGGTAGGTCTTCAAAAATGATATTGAGGTTTCTAATATCATTTTTTTCTAAACTGAATAGTTTGCGCGAGAGACACTTCCAAAGTGGTAAAATGTGTGTCCCCCCCCTGTAAGAGAATGATAAAACTAAAAAAAATATATGATGTACCTACATTGCCATGCAAACTTCCACCGAAAATTGGTTTGAAAGAGATCTAGTAAGTAGTTTTTTTAATACGTCATAAATCGTAAACCACAATACTATTATTAAAACATCGATCAAAGTTACAACGAACTACAATAACTTTTATATTATGTTATTTGCTGCTAAGGAACCCTCCATGGGCGAGTCTGACTCGCACTTGGCCGCTTTTTTTTAAATAAAGTTGACATTTACATTTATCATGAATTAAAAGATTATCATATAATCAATAAAAAAATATATATTTTAATATTGTGCAAATTAGGTGATATTTCCTTCCCCCCCCCCCTCCAATTGTCCTTTCCATACCCTTTCTTTCTTTCCTTCTCCATCCCCTTCCCACAACGTTGAAAACCCTTTCCCCACCCCTTCCCTCTCCCTACTCCTACCTCTCCCCCTTCCCTTAACCCACCCCTTCCTACACCCTTTATTTACCCTTCCTATGTTGCATATCCAATTAACTGTACAACAAAATGTCTTTCAAACTGCTAGACATGCCTTCCCCAATGAATGCCACAACGCCCTACAGATCCAGCCGCTTCCGGCCACCATCTTCAGGTCGTCCATACACCTGGCGGCAGGGCGTCCCACCCTGCGCGTGGGACGTCGCGTCCCACTCTAGAACCCGTCTGCCCCAACGGCCGTTCGGTACTACGACAGATGTGACCTGCCATTTCAGCTTACTAATTCTTTCGGCTATGTCGGTCACCTTCGTTATTCATAGGATCTCCTCATTACGAATCATATCCCTCATAGAGACCCCGAGCATTGCCCTCTCTATAGCTCGCAGAGCCACTTGAATCTTGTGGATCAGGCCCACCATCAGTGTCCACGTCTCCGCGCTGTAATCATGACAGGCAGGACGCACTGATTAAAGATTTTTGTCTTTAAACATTGTGGAATAGGTGACGTAAAGACTTGACGCAGTTTTCCGAATACTGCCCACCCTAACTGGATTCTTCTGTCAGCTTTTGAAATTGATGCTACCCAACTATATTGTCTGTCCGAGGCAGACGTACTCCTGAACAGCTTCGTTATTGACATTGTCGACGATCACCGGTCTAATACAGGGCCACTAATTATCGAATAGCGAACTTTTTGTATCGAGACTTGTGGAAATACCTGAAATACATCAGCTAAAATAAATCTATAAATGAGCTTTAAAACATCTCTGTCACTTTCTGTCAAGTTTTTGCAACGACCAGTAATGTTGAACTATACTTTCATACAAATGATATGAAATGAGAGGTCAACTTGTATATCAGCATCCTGACATTTTATTGAGATATGACTTATACCAGTATGAGGCCCGAACTCAAAGCTATTAAACAGTGAAAACGCCGTCAAATTCTGTTCAGCAGTTTCCAAGATTAGCCCGTACATACATACATACATACAGACAGATAAGAAATTTTTTAATTATATTTTTGGACTCTACTGGTCTTCAGTAACGTCCGGGTAGTGAATTTTTTTTTTAACTTCAATGTACAGATTCGCTTTTCTTTTGTTTTTTCTACTCTTTTATTATATGTATAGATGCCTCATGATTTTGAATGAACTTCCAACGCTTCTATTAAAAACCTTCAAACCAGAGTTAAGCTCAATTATCGATGTAGAGATTCCTTTCTATATTGAATTGATATTTATTTCTTCTCAGCTTTATTCCTACAACGAATAATTATTAGACAAACAAGATTTTAGTAAGCATCAAAGATATTTTGTATAGATTAATAATTTCTTGGCACATTTTCATCGTTCTCTTTGTATCGTTAAGTAATAAAAGGTATTTAGTATGCATATTTTCTTATAATCGCTGTCTACATCTCCATGAACCTGCATAAAATTATTGTTACAGTACCATACCTCTTACCTCGGTAAACTTTTAGCCGCTGGTAGTAAGTTACTATTAGTTACCGAAATGTAACCAATGTATAAGGGAATAAGTTTATTGTAATTTAACTTGACAAGCATATTATAGTTAAACCTAACATCCATATTTATGCTCAAATGTTATTTAGATAGTCTGTGTAAGTAATTTAGTTAAAGTCAGGTAGGGTAGAGGGCTAGAGGGTGGTCATCTTAGGGTGTAGTAGTGTAAAGTCAATAATAAGTCACAGAACAGGCAAATATGTTTATTAATGTCATATCATAACATGTCCAATTGACTATTTATTGTGTTTTTTTTAATATTTATGCACATCATATGTTAAACGTCACTTGTAGTCATCAATTTATACAGCAGTGCGCTATGATAAATGACCAATTTCATTCTAATTATAACTTTATCGTCAATGGATATGGTGCTAGGGCCGGTTACTTATTCGGAATATGACTGTACATGCTTACACAAACATATGCAAACGAAAGGCAGAAGTGATTTAGCTATATACTTACTATCTTATTATGCACTAGCTGTTGCCCGCGACTTCGTCCGCGTGGACAACTTAACATTACACATTCGTATTACGTGTATTACTAAATCCTCAAAGAAATCTATTAATCTGGTTATGCATTAAAATTATTAAAATACTTACATAAAAAAACATACTATCCAATTGAGAACCTCCTTTTTTGAAGTCGGGTAAAAATTAGCGTTCCGGCGGCGGTTTCGCCCGTTGGACCACAGTTTTTTAGGTTTCTGTAGCTAAATGGCAAAAAACGGAACCCTTATGGATTCGTCATGTCTGTCTGTCCGTCCGTATGTCACAGCCACTTTATTCCGAAACTATAAGAACTTACTATTGAAACTTGGTAAGTGGATGTATTCTGTGAACCGCATTAAGATTTTCACACAAAAATAGAAAAAAAAAACATTAAATTTTGGGGGTTCCCCATACTTAGCACTGAAACTCAAATTTTTTTTTTCATCAAACCCATACTTGTGGATTGGTCTTAAAAAATGATATTGAATAGTTTCCGAGAGAGACACTTCCAAAGTGGTAAAATGTGTGTCCCCCCCCCCCCCCTGTAACTTCTAAAATAAGAGAATGATAAAACTAAAAAATATATATGATGTACATTGCCATGCAAACTTCCACCGAAAATTGGTTTGAAAGAGATTATTAAAGTAGTTTTTTTTTATAAGTCATAAATCGTAAACCACAATACTATTATTAAAACATCGATCAAAGTTACAACGAACTACAATAACTTTTATATTATGTTACTTGCTGCTACGGAACCCTTCATGGGCGAGTCCGACTCGCACTTGGCCGCTTTTTTTTTTAAATAAAGTTGACATTTACATTTATCATGAATTAAAAGATTATCATATAATCAATAAAAAAAATATATTTTAATATTGTGCAAATTAGGTGATATTTCCTTCCCCACCCCCCCCTCCAATTTGTCCTTTCCATACCCTTTCTTTCTTTCCTTCTTCATCCCCTTCCCACAACGTTGAAAACCCTTTCCCCCACCCCTTCCCTCTCCCTACTCCTACCTCTCCCCCTTCCCTTAACCCACCCCTTCCTACGCCCTTTATTTACCACTGCCCCCTCATCTTTCCTCTCCTATCCTAATCCCTCTCTTCTTTCCCATCCGACTTCCTTCCCCTCCTATTCCCTTCCTATTTTGCAGTCAAACTGCTGGACATAGGCCTTCCCCAATGAATGCCACAACGCTCTACAGATCCAGACGCTTCCGGCCACCATCTTCAGGTCGTCCATCCACCTGGCGGCAGGGCGTCCCATCCTGCGCGTGGTGGATGGTGCGTGCGACGTCTCGCGTCCCACTCTAGAACCCGTCTGCCCCAACGTCCGTTCGGTACTACGATAGATGTGACCTGCCATTTCAGCTTACTAATTCTTTCGGCTATGTCGGTCACCTTCGTTATTCATAGGATCTCCTCATTACGAATCATATCCCTCATAGAGACCCCGAGCATTGCCCTCTCTATAGCTCGCAGAGCCACTTGAATCTTGTGGATCAGGCCCACCATCAGTGTCCACGTCTCCTGTAATCATGACAGGCAGGACGCACTGACTAAAGATAGCAGCAGATTGCCCACCCTAACTGGATTCTTCTGTCAGCTTTTGAAATTGATCCTACCCAACTATATTGTCTGTCCTAGGCAGACGTACTCCTGAACAGCTTCGATATTGACATTGTCGACGATCACCGGTCTAATACAGGGCCACTAATTATCGAATAGCGAACTTTTTGTATCGAGACTTGTGGAAATACATCAGCTAAAATAAATCTATAAATGAGCTTTAAAACATCTCTGTCACTTTCTGTTAAGTTCTTGCATCGACCAGTAATGTTGAACTACACTTTCATACAAATGATATGAAATGAGAGGTCAACTTGTATTTCATCATCCTGACATTTTATTGAGATATGATTTATACCAGTATGAGGCCCGAACTCAAAGCTATTAAACAGTGAAAATGCCGTCAAATTCTGTTCAGCAGTTTCCAAGATTAGCCCGTACATACATACATACATACAGACAGATAAGAATTTTTTTAATTATATTTTTGGACTCTACTGGTCTTCAGTAATGTCCGGGCAGTGAAATTTTTTTTTTAACTTCAATGTACAGATTCGCTTTTCTTTTGTTTTTTCTACTCTTTTATTATATGTATAGATTATTTCTTTTGTATCCAGGACGTTTTACGTATGACGAAGCTAAACGATGAAATACAATGAGCCAAAATGCTCCGCTACAAATAAAAATAGCTGGCTAGTTACAACAGTATTGCCTTCATTGTGCTTGCAACCTACTTGGCTCCGAGTCGTGCTCTATGCAAAACTATAAGAAAGTAACAGCACGTAACCAACTTTTGATCCTTTCCATTTCGTTGTTACATCTCTTAATAACACATAAGAAAACATTTGGAAAATTCAGATATTTTCAACTGAAAGGTTCTGCAGACTGAAAAAGGAAAATAACGTAATTAAATTTATATACACCTTCACCTTCACGTTAATTTCTATATCGAAAATGGCTATATATATAATACATAAAGTTACAGTGCACGAAATACTATTATCCTTATATTTCTCTCTTTGTAAATGCGACACATAAGGCTACTGAAAGTGGAATTTTCATTATTGGAAAGCTTAATGTCCTATAGAGAAATCCTAGAAGGCGTCCGTGGTGGTACTTTAATACTATCTCTTATCGAAACTAGTACAAGCGACCGAAGTAATCCCTGAGAACAAAGTCGTGGATATAAGCCAGTACGTAATAAAAACAAAGTATGAAGTAATTTGGTACTTTGCTACAATGTTTCAGATCTACTCTGGTGTTACGTAACCAGCGTGACGTCATCATAATTATTGAAAACGTGTTAATTCATTAGCCGGTCATTAATATCCCATGAAAGTTCTTCCAGACAATAACAGACAGGTTGCTATCTTAATTTGAAAGTACAGTCGCCAAAGAAAGTGGTCTAAGCATCATTAGAGTGGAAATCACGTGCAAGACAATTTCGTGGGACATATCCATACTGTATTAGCTGGAGCTCACAGTTTTGGTTCACTTATTCAAGGGAAGTTTCGCCGACCGACCTCACAAAAATGAATGAAATTTTATGAGTGTGTAGAGCAGGTTATTCTGAACATAACCACATATTTTATAACTGCCAAATATTTGTCTGTCTCGAATAAATCACCTTCCAGGTACAGGAAGCGCCTTCCAGGGACTTCCGAACTTGAACTATCGGAAATTGACAAAACTTTGTAGGAATGTACAGCAGATTATTCTGATCACAACTATATATTTCAATCGTGCCGAGTGTGATTTGAAAAATATAGGCAATTGCGATAGTTATGTTGGGTTTGCATTTCTTAAAAGTTATCTATAATTATAATAAAACTGTAACTGGTCTAATGTCTGTACATGAGAGATATACTTTTTTTTATTAGGGGTCTTTATAGGGCCCATAGAAGCTAAAACATTTTTTTTTAATTTTGTCTGTTTGTCTGTCTGTCTATCTGTCTGTATGTATGTTTGTTACCGCATCACGCAAAAACTACTGAATGAATATTGATGCAGTTTTCACAGTTGTCTTGCTGGTGGTCTAACTTAAAATCTGGTGCATGTTTCATCTTGATACGCCACTTTAGAACCTGAAATATTAATAAAGTATTTTTTTCTAGAAGTTATTATATCGGATGATAATAAAACGACTGTTAATCCAGTAACTCAGTATCACATTTAGAAATCATTCATGAAAAAACATATCTTTTTTAATAAAATTTTGATAAAAAGAAATGCAATATTTCTCGAACGTACGAGTATGTTCATCATATGGGCGAGACCAACGGACGCGGCGCGGCGAACGTCGCGGCGCGTATGGGATTGAGTCAAATTTAGTTTTTGGGGATAGGGATGGGGTTGAGGTTGGGGTTGGGATTGGGATATTGAGAGTCCCGAGTCTGTGTGGGAGTGGAAGTAGAAGTGGGAAGAGAACGGGAGCGGGGGCGGATTCTGTAGTTCACGCGAGCGGAGCCGCGGGAACAGCTAGTGTAGAATAAGTGAACTCGAGGTACAGGACAGGACCACTGAGGGGGCAGGTTTATTGGGGCTGAATCGATTCCATACACTGACACTAAATATGCTTATGCTCCCTTGTTTTCAAAAAGACAACTTTAAAGTATATTTACTTAGATTTAGAATTTAATTGCGTGATTGTTGATGACTTATGCAAAATAGGTAAGATAGTGATCGTGGCGTACATCCGTTGGGTTGTCGGCAGCTCTGCGGGTGACATACAAAGATAGACGCTGATGTGTAAATTGAGTTTAAACAGACGTAGGCTATAAATGGCCAATAGTAGAATGAAAAAACAGAGGTACTAAATAATTATTACATGTAAGTACTTATACATATATATATACATCTCTATGTATGTATATGTATGGAAAATAGTTGGCACTTAACCTAGAAGGAAAGGTAAGTAAATAAATAAATATTTCATATAAACATACACGGAAATAAATAAACAGAATATATGCTTTTGTGAACTGGCAGAATCATTTGTTAGGAAACATTTTTCAATACTTTAACTTACGAGTCCTACGACTTCGCTCTTGTAATTCATATTTTTAAACATTAACTGGCCAAAGTGGGTAATTAAGAGTAGAATAAAAGGATCCAGAATTATAATAAGACGGAGACTGTGACGGACTGAAGCCAAAGGAGTTGAATAGAAAGAAGGGTAAAATATACATATTTTTGTGATAAAACGTGGACCTCTCCAGATATTCCTATGGCTACGAACCTATGGCGCGGGCGCGTCGAGACTCGAGACACTGTGCCGCTAACCTAATTGGCGACGATGCCTCGAAAAATGTAAATTTTACTGCCTTCACTATGCGTCTCCACCAGTTTCGCGAGATACTGATAGGTGAGGTATTTTAATAAAAAAATTATGACTGCATACTGGTTATTTAGTGCATAGTATTTACATTAATAATAACTCAGAAGTAATCAGTGGTGTCCATTGATAATGTAATCCGTGTTCAATTTGGTAAATAGGTACCTACTTCTACTATACTAGACTTCGCACTTCGTACTTCAGTATTAGTACTTCACATATACAATACAACACACTTTGCTGCAAAATAAAATACAGTAACAATTGTTAGAACTAAAACATACATACAAACATACATAATGCTCATGCCTTGGTCCCAGAGGGGTAGGCAGAGACGATGGATCGCCACTTTGCGTGATCCTGACATACCACACTAGCCTCACTCACATTCATCAACCTTTTCATGCACCTCTTTTTATTCTTCTCACTGCGGACCTCAGCTTTTTTGAGGACGTTACTAATTTGATCCTTGAATGTCCTCCTAGGACGACCTTTCATGATTCTTCTGCCATACGCAACATTCACTACCATACAATACAATAACACTTTATTGCACAAACAAATACAGTTACACGTTATAAAAGTTACAAATAGTACCATATGTCAGCGTAGGAACCAGAACAGCACTATACACATCCGTCGTTGCCTTTTGAAACATGATCTGGCTGGAGACAAGGCTATTGATAGCTCCATTCACTGCATTTCCTTTCTTTACTCTCCTTTCAATATCTTCTTCACACTTTCCATCCCTTGTGAACAAGCTCCCCAGGTTTACAAAATCTTTCACTTGCTCAACTTTGTAGCCATAATGTTCACCTCACAGGCTGTCATACTTTCGTCTCTATCAAAATTCATCACTTTGGTCTTTCCGACATTCACTTTCATACCCTTCTTCTCAAATGCTACATTCATAATATTCACAATTTTTTGCAACTCCCCCACCGACGACGCAAGGATTACTTGATCGTCGGCGTATACGAGACATTTGATGATACTCTCACTCATTTTCCATCCACAGTCACTCTCTCGCAGATCAGTCAGGTAACTATCCATAGGTTGAAGAGCCACGGCGATACAACACAACCCTGTCTAACGCCCCTGGAGATAACCATTCCGTGTAAGCGCAGTTAAGTCTAACACACGCACTGGAACTCTCGTAGAGTGACTCCAGCGCTAGTATCAATTGGCTCCCCAACCCAAACTTGGACAGCACATCCCACAATTCATTCCTATTCACTCTATCATATGCCTTCTCCAGGTCTTATCTTAAACTTAAAATAACTCGTAACTTAAAATAGTACAATTACACGGTCTTACTGCTTTAAGCGATTTCTTCCAGACAACATCTAGGTAGAAAATATTATATTAAAATTTATCATGAAGCTTAAAAAGTCAAGAGTGTTCTTATTTTTCTAGGGGAGTGGGGTAGGTACCTTGGCCTGAATCCCTGCCCGCCCAGTCGACTGACAACTAATTCCATATGGACAGATAAATAAATAATTAACATTACGATCGGTGCTTGACCGCATACTTAACCCCTGAGCTCGACCTCCAGATTCTTACGTAAAGGCATTTCTATGAATATGCATTTGAACTTGGCTTTAACATCTACGTACACATCCAGAATACTGAACAACTTTTATTCTACGACTTTTACATTTTTTGAATCAAGAATGTTAAGTCCGATTCACTTCGATTTCTATGGGGGGGGGGGGGGGATATTTAAATTAGATTTGCATGTTCCACAACTCGTATATAATTTATTCACAATTTGACAGTGATCAGATCACTAAGTTTATTCGTACATCTAGCGAACGACCCGCGACTTTGCGTTGAAAGTTTATTATCCCGTTTTCATATCATCCAACAGGAATTATTAAAAATTCAGTCTTAGTGATTTCATACGTATTTAATTTAAATGCAAAGTGTCTTGATGGATTGTTAGTCAAGGTATTCTTTTATAAATATATATAAAGCAATTATTATAGATAATTTTGTATAGAGTGATATTATGAGACTTATCATACTATATTTCTAAACATGACATCACCTGAAGCGCTGATAAAGTAGGTAAAGATACATGAACCGTTTGTCACCATTAAGTAGTACCTTCTGTGAAGTCTGAAGGGTAACAAATGAAAACTTAATCCCACGTAACTAGATTACATAACCGACCCCGCAATGTTATATTTAGAATTTTCCAAATTAACTTCCAGTGGAAACCGTTCCTGACGTCACGTCGTCGTAATTTATGCATTCAATTAAATTTTTTAATAAAAGCTCACTAGATTGGAACGAACGGGTTAATTAATGTCGATCCTTGATGTCACTTTCGCAAATTGATGTATCGTATGTACACGCGGTGAGAGTTAAATATACAATATAGGTACCAGTATAGCGTTAATTGTAATCAACTAGCTGGAAATAAAAATCCTGGTTCATTGCACAATTGTGCAAACATTTAGTTTGCAAGTTAAAAATATTCCGTCACAACGAAGTAATTATCAAACTTCCCTGCTTTCAAACCTTTTTATCAAACCTTTAAACTTTTTAATAAAAATTTTATATTGTTTTAATTGCATTGTGCGAAAGTTTTTTTTATATAGGTACGCTTGAGCGGATCGACTTCAATATTCGATATAATTGCGTCCTAAATTCTTTACTAACATTATGAGGCGAAAGTGAAGTTGTTACGCTTTCACAGCTCGAATATTCAACCGATCTCCATGAAATTTTGCATAATTATAAATAGCATGTACTGAAGATGAGTGTACTCGGCCTATTTTTTTACCGTGGGAAGATTGTCCCGTGGCACAGTGCCTCAAAACGGTTTAATGATTGTGCTAAATTCAGTACGTCCGTTTTGAGGCAAAAAAAAACGCTTTGCGTGGGAAGAAAAACATAAGCCGCGGGCAACAGTTAGGTATACTTGAAACGAACTTAAGTTACATAAGGTATGAATAATTTAATACCAGATATAAATAAAGTTAGTTTAAAAAGTCTTTAAAATGATTAAATCAACCTAATTCCAGTATTGCCGAAGCTTCAATAATTATACCCGTTTCTAAGACACAACCAGTTGTGACTTAGAAACGGGTGTAATTATTACGAGGGGAATTATTGAAATTAGGGGGAACATGTAAAATGAAGTTAATCTCCATAGATTCACATTCATCTCACATTCTATTCACCAATGACATACCACGTACATCAACGGATATCTGAGACTAGCTTTCTAAAATTCAAAAGTTTGTCCTCAGAGTTGTTTGCGAAGCGGCGATTTAGGATTAAGTTACAAATACAAGTTAGAAAGCATCCCAACCCGTTCGCTGGGGAGGCTGGGGATTAGGGAGAGCAGTGAGCCACCGTCGAGCTTGTTCTTATTTGTGCAAAGCCAATGACTACAAATCAAGCGGAACTGTCCTCCGATTAAACGGTTACAGAGCGTTTTCAAACCACACTATAGAGTATGCATCAGCTTTACAGTTAATTTATGGAAACAGGTCAAACCCTCAGAATCCATTTAGGTAAGTTTCATAGGTTTAGAATCCATATCCTTTAGAGACCGCAGCGCATCAAAAGTCGAAACTAGAGTACACGCGGCTTATAAATAAATTATGACTGAAATGGATATTAGTACAAAGTGTGTTATAAGTACATTTTGGCGGAATTAATGTATGTATTTTTTGGAGAGATGAATAAATATATTTTATTACAATTATTACCTATATCCCAGTCATGTTTATAATCTTCTCAATATTTAGTGCAAAAACTTTTTAAACTCTTAATTCTTTTAATATGTTCAATGTATGTCTAAAGAGTACTGGCAGTTATCTTGTTGCCAAATGCTATTAAAAAAGGTTAAAAACTAGTCCGCTAAAATGTAATAAAATACTATTCTACTAAGGCTGACTTCATTTGAACTGCCATTTTGCAGCTGGCTGGCAGTTCAGATGCAGTCCATCTGTGTTCACCCTAAGAGAAAACAATATTGTAAACAAACCAAATTTTTAAGATAAGAAGGAACCTATTCAACCAAGATGTTGGCAGAATGAGGCTATAGAAATAGAAGATAAGTTTAGTAAATTGTAATGTTATATCTATTCAGCACCAGGGCGAAGTTAAGGTATCCCGAATATCTATTTTGATTGCTGGTATTATTCGATATTACAGCAGTTGATTGGGCCCCATTGAAGCCATGTGCCGAGGTGCGCAACGTGTGATGATTCGTACATTTCTCGTGTACAGATTTTCCAACAAACGATGAATAGTTTTATAAGATTCCATAAAAAAATATCGAATATAAAGCTTACTTATGTAAACACTAACACTGTTTCAACTTGGTTTCAATAAATTATAAGGCAGTTAATATAAGTCTTTAATAGGTACATTCATTTGAACAAAATGCGCTATCTTTCGGATTGTCGTTTTCATTCTTCCGACTAACAAAAGAAATTAGGTACTTACTGCATATTGTCAGTAAAATTCCTCTATTTGAAAATTACGTGTAATGTTTGATAAAAATTAGATTTTCTCTTCGTGCCATCAGTGGAATGAGTCGGTAGTACGACGAGGAACGAGAAGCATTTTTTTGGCTCATAAGAGAGTTACCTACCTACTTAGGAAAAGGCAAAGGTTGTTCAACCATACCTTCTTTTCTTTTGGGAAATCAAAATGTTACATCTCCTCTGTGCCTGTAGCTTAATGAATGCTGATATATGTTTGTCTTTATTTTCGTTGATTTAATATGTGTTGTCTTAACAGTAGCAACTAGGGATCACAGTAAATGCTATCAGTTGGCTGTTGCCAAAGAATTGCCTCTAGAATCAAGAACATTTATTTAGTATAATTTTATGTATTCAACTAGAACTGCCGTAACAGACTACCTTGTAGAAAGTCGTGTTCCAGAGGGTGAGTTTCGGGTTTCTCCTAACGTTTATTAACCTCTATTAGTTTCCTATTCTGTTTGTCCACATATTTCTGTATATTTATTTGTCGGGAATTGGTAAAGATTTTGGACGCCATAGTGCAACGGCTCATGCAGATGGTGGTAGTAAGCGCCCGATCGAGATAGCGAGTGGCAGCTATACGATGAAACGCAGCGCAGGTGCACCAACACCGCAAACTCGTTAGTTGGTATCGAGCAGTCGTCGAGTGAACATTGAGTGAGGAAGACGACCACCGTAACCACGCCGTGATGACCGGTATTAAGTTACTGAGAAGGTATGATCTTAGGTTGGGACATTTGTAGAAGGGCCCTTTGGTTAGGCTGCATGTGCGACAAAAATTGCCTGTTTGTATAGACAACGCATGCCTGTGTAATAAATAATCTAATGATTCATACAGTATTGGGCGTGGGTGAATAAACGAACGTTTCAACTGCTTTCATTATTCACCCCCAATAGTTAATGAAAAAGAATATATTTAATTAAATATTTCACCTGTGCAGAATCTGTACACGAACCAGAAACTTATCTATATATCTATACATATAATAAAATCGTAAATGCAAAAAAGTCTGTACATTGATTTGGGACTGAAATACAACGTGGCTAAGACGGAAACGATGGTATTTAGGGCGGGGAGGGGTCCGGAGAATGTGCCAGAAGTAAGACTGAACGGGTCCGCAATTCGGGTAGTGCAGCAGTTTAAGTACCTGGGGCATATATTAACTGAGGACATGACGGATGACAAGGATATGGGGCGGGAGAGGCGGGCACTCTCTGTCCGGTGTAACATGCTCGCGCGCAGGTTTGGCAAGTGTAGTGACGAGGTGAAATTGACATTATTCAATGCATATTGTCAATGCCTCTACACTTGCCAACTCTGGGCTGATTTCAGTAGGAAATCATATAGCACCATGAGGGTGCAATACAATGACGCGTTTCGCACCCTCATGCGACTGCCGCGCTATTGTAGTGCCTCGAGCATGTTCGCCGAGGCGCGAGTGCCCGACTTCTATGCAGTTATGAGAGCGCGCGTGGCTTCCTTTTGGGAAAGGCTACGTCGCTCTCATAACAGCATACTTAAAGCCATCTGCTGGGATATGGACAGCCCGATTTATAGGTACTGGATAAAAGTTCATCGGAGCGTGAACCAGAAATAGAAATAAGTATGTAATAATGATGTAATGACCACCTACCGCTTTTGGTAGGCATTTTATTTTATTTCATAGTTTAATTTTTTTTTTTTTAATTATTTAACTTTTGTATTTTGTGTTTTATGGGTTTTTTTTTTATGCCTTTAATAAAAATCATTATTATTATTATTATTATTGAATATATTTGGAAAAAAAACCGACCAGGGCGACTTAAAATAAGTAACTGAACATGATGGCATTTTTTTAAAATTATTATTTATTTATTTGTTTGTTTGTTTTTCTGTTTGTACGGGCATTACGCATAAACTACCGAACGGATTTTGACGAAATTTTGTAGAGACAGTGTATATATCCCAGAATAACATAATATATAAAAAAAAACTCCAAAATTATCCAAGACATAAGAACCAGCAATAAAAAACTTCAGTACAGTACAAATTAAGTATATTTCAGAGGTCTACTAAAACCAGCTATTTTAATCTTTGATGCTGCTGCACCTTTTTAAAACTGAAATAAAAAATTGTATTGAGAAATCTGAAAAGAGATTATTCCAAGGAAAAGTATTATTCAGGGAACGAGTTGAAAACTCTCTGCAGAACAAAAGTCTTATGACGAGATGATTGTTACTGCACACTATTTGCGACGCTTCATGTGCGTTCCTCAAAAAGGTAAATGACGTTATCACCCTACATTCCAAGTGGCCTGCAGCGAAAGGCACGTCCTGCATGACGACCGAAATTGGGACAAATCTGCATCACCGATCACCGCACAAGACATCTGAGTCATTAATTCGCTGTTTTGTGGGCGTCGTAGGCTCTCGAACCCAGTGCAACTGTGGGAGAAGTATCGTCCGCGTCTCGCGGAAGATGTCCTGGCGTGCTCAGTAACGGTTAACTAGACGTGGAAATCTGATGAGAGGGTACTAAACCGCTGCCTTACTCGCTAGATGGACCGACGCCCTGAGGAAGGCGACCGGAAGCAGCAGGAGTCGGAGGCGGTGGACCGGGTGTGGTGACGTTATTGGGGAAGGCCTATATCCTGCAGTGGATGTCGCAAGGCTAATATGATAATGAACTGTATTATATGTATAAAACTATGAAAATATAAGTAAACACGTCGATTAAATAATTTATGATAATGACAACGTTATCAGACTAGTGGATAGCTTGATTTACTATGAGTTTTTTTCAGGCCGGAAACAAAAACTTTTTTAAGCAGTTGCACAGCCAGTCAAATAATGGAAGATAAATTATGAAAAAGTGAAGAGGTTATATTTAATATTAGAGAGCTCCTAAATATGATGAATAAATATTAAAATATAACAAACAAAAGAATGAATATTAGATTTATAATTTTACACAGACATTTTTTATGTTTATATTATGCTTGTGAAAGGCACTATATCCCATTCTCGTCGCCAATAGTTTGTATAGGATTGAAATATGACACTGTGTGCACAATATAGACTGAATATGTCGGTATTAGGGAAAAAACAGTAAATGTACTACAATCTTTACATTTCTTGCTCTTATGCACCTAAAGTTGACGCTCGCTTTGTTTATTATTTACTAGCAAATGCCCGCGGCTTCACCCGCGTGGAGTAAGTTTTTATTTCCCGAGGGAACCATTCGCAAATACATGATCTTATGCGTACTAATCAAAAATGTATGGCAATTAGTTGAACAGCCAAGCTGTGAAAGAAACAGATAAATAAACACACAAACACTATTTAGACTTAATTATATTAAAACTGTTGCCCGCAGATTCACCTGCTTAAAAAAGGTGTTTGTTTCCAGCTTGAAAAAACCCACGGTAAACCAAGCTATCCAACTCCGAACTCCTCAGCTTTATAATCCTTTTTAGTTTAAATGTATCTATACATTTGGAGAATACTACTCTCGAACACCATTTCAGCCCCTTAGGGATGGTTTTTCAAAAACTGTAAAACCCGTGTTAAATCATTACGTTTTTCGAGTACTCCTCCAAAGTTTCGAATTGTAGGAACAACTAATAGTCTTTCTCCATACTTACTTTGAACGCCTATTTTACCACCTTAGGGGTTGAGTTTTGAAAAACCCTTCATTAGTGCATACTGTAGTTATGAGGAAACTTTGTGATAAATTTCAAGTTTCTAGAGCAATCGGTTTGGAAACTACCACTTTCGAACTCCATGTCATCCACTTCATCATCATCAGGTTATTTTTGTCTCCACTGCAGGAGCACAACCCTCTCTCATCTACCGGAAACAGACGGAGAAATTGGCCTACACTCCCCGCGCTGGCCGGACGTCATCAACTTAGGGGATGACTTTTCAAAAACTGAAAAACACGTGTTGAATCATTAAATATTTAGTGTACTCTTACAAAGTTTCGAATTGATTGGAACATCTAATATTTTTTCTCCATACAAACTTTGAACCCTTATTTGACCACCTTAGGGGTTGAATTTTGTAAAAGCCTTCGATAGTGCATACCGGAGATACATAAGGAACCTTTGTGCTAAATTTGAAGATTCTAGAGCCACCGATTTGGAGACTACTACTTTCGAACTCCATTTCAGCCCCTTAGGGGATGGTTTTTAAAATCTATAAAATACTTGTTGAATCATTATGTTTTTCGAGTACTCCTCCAAAGTTTCGAATTGATAGGAACATCTGATAGTTTTTCTCCATACAAACTTTGAACGCCTATTTTACCACCTTAGGGGTTGAGTTTAGAAAAAGCCTTCAATAGTGCATACTCTAGATACATGAGGAACCTTTGTAATAAATTTCAAGTTTCTAGAGCAATCGGTTTGGAAAGTACCACTTTTGAACTCCATCTCAGTTCCTTAAGGGATGGTTTTTCAAAAACTGTAAAATACTTGTTGAATCATTATGTTTTTCGAGTACTCCTCCAAAGTTTCAAATTGATAGGAACATCTAATAGTTTTTCTTTATACAAATTTTGAACTCCTATTTTACCACCTTAGGGGTTGAATTTAAAAAAGTCTTCGATAGTGCATACCGGAGATACATAAGGAACCTTTATGCTAAATTTGAAGTTTCTGGAGCAATTGGTTTGGAGACTACTACTTTCGAACTCCATTTCAGCCCCTTAAGGGATGGTTTTTCAAAAACTGTAAAATACTTGTTGAATCCATTATGTTTTTCGAGTACTCCTCCAAAGTTTCAAATTGATACGAACATCTAATAGTTTATCTCCATACAAACTTTGAACTCCTATTTTACCACCTTAGGGGTTGAATTTTGAAAAAGCCTTCGATAGTGCATACCGGAGATACATAAGGAACCTTTGTGCTAAATTTGAAGTTTCTAGAGCAATCGGTTTATAGACTACTACTTTCGAACTCCATTTCAGCCCCTTAGGGGATGGTTTTTCAAAAACTGTAAAATACCTGTTGAATTATTATGTTTTTCGAGTATTCCTACAAAGTTTCGAATTGATAGGAACGTCGAATAGTTTTTCTCCATACAAACTTTGAACCCCTATTTGACCACCTTAGGGGTTGAATTTTGATAAAGCCTTTGATAGCGCATACCGGAGATACATAAGGAACCTTTGTGCTAAATGTGAAGTTTCTAGAGCAATCGCTTTGGAGGCTACTACTTTCGAACTCCATTTCAGCCCCTTAGGGGATGGTTTTTCAAAAACTGTAAAATACTTGTTAAATCATTACGTTTTTCAAGTACTCCTCCAAAGTTTCGAATTGAAAGGAACGTCTAATAGTTTTTCTCCATACAAACTATGAACCCCTATTTGACCACCTTAGGGGTTGAATTTTGAAAAAGCCTTCGATAGTGCATACCGGAGATACATAAGGAACCATTGTGCTAAATTTGAAGTTTCTAGAGCAATCGGTTTGGAGCCTACTACTTTCGAACTCTATTTCAGCCCCTTAGGGGATGGTTTTTCAAAAACTGTAAAATACTTGTTAAATCATTATATTTTTCGAGTACTCCTACAAAGTTTCGAATTGATAGGAACATCTAATAGTTTTTCTCCATACAAACTTTGAACCCCTATTTGACCACCTTAGGGGATGAATTTTGAAAAAGCCTTCGATGGTACATACCGGAGATACATACGGAACCTTTGTGCTAAATTTGAAACTTCTAGAGCAATCGGTTTGGACACTACTACTTAGGAACTCCATTTCAGGCCCTTAGGGGATGGTTTTTCAAAAACTGTAAAACACGTATTGAATCATTAAGGTTTTAGAGTATTCCTACAAAGTTTCAAATTGATAGGTTTATCTAATAGACGTTCTCCATACAAACTTTGAACTCCAATTTGACCCCCTTAGGGGATGAATTTTGAAAATCCGTTCCTTAGTGCTTGCCTATGCTACATAAGGAACCGTTGTGCAAAATTTCAAGCCTGTAGACTCAGCGGTTTGGGCTGTGCGTTGATATGTCAGTCAGTCAGTCAGTCAGTCAGTCAGTTTCTTCTTTTATATATATAGATATATTTTACGATATTTATTTTTTAACAAATGCACGGAGATCAATAAGTATATGCTTAGTAAAGAGGTTTTATTCTTATCAATGAGATTGCATTCACCTACCTGGGCCATATTAATTAATGAACATTATAAGGCCGCAAGCCTGATTTTATGACAAGTTTCAAGTCGCTTAGCGAGCTATGGAGAGAGCTATGCTCGGGGTTTCTTTGAAAGATATGGTTCGTAATGAAGAGATCCGACGAAAAACGAAAATGGCCGACATAGCCGAAAGGATTAGCAAGCTGAAGTGGCATTTGGCGGGCCACATCTGTTGCAGAACCGACGGCCGTTGGGGCAGACGAGTTAAAGAGAGACCGCGGATTGGCACGCGCAGGGTGGGATCCCCGCCGCCAGGTGGACCACCGACCTGAAGAAGGTGACCGGACGCGGAAGGCGGAGGACCGCGTGTGGTGGCGTTCATTGGAGAAATCCTATGTCTAGCAGTGGACGTCAAAGGGCTTACAAGATGAAGATGATGAGGGCCGAAAGACAAACGTAATACTTCTATTCTTGTTGAAGAAAAATGACTTGACGAATGTAGAATTTAGAAATTGGATTGATGGAATTGTAGAAAATAGAAAAAAACCAAAAGCGAATTCGACTAATGTCGGCAGTTTATATGCCGGATATAATAATAATAATAATATCAAGTAAAAGATGTTTCTGGTTATAAGGGTTCCGTACCAAAATGGTAAAAACGTAACACTTATGGTGCGACTCCGTCCGTCTATCACAGCTGTTTATTTCAGCAACTACTAATACTGTCGATTTGAAAATTGAAATAGTTTTAAAAGAAATGCTTGCCCAACCACATTTACTGTGTGAAAACTAGTTAATGGCTAATAGCTTTATATATTTGTATTTTTACTTTTTTAATTACAGCTGTAAATTTTTGAATAAAAAAAAACCTAAATAAATAATTTAAAAATGTTTTTATATTCACTGTAAAAAGGGCCGACACGGGGCTTAATATTAAAGTGTGGTTATTAGGTGTAGCACACTAACTAGTACAGTTTAATTAAATTAAAGCAAAAGTCCTTTATAAACAAACTTAGGTATGCGGTCCAAATTATGAACTTTATCGCATGCTATAAATATCTACTTAAATAACTTTTATACGTTTCCTTTCAAGATAAAGAACCTCTGGTGTGGGAGTCTGACTCTCACTTCACCGGGTTTTTTTACTTTAGGGGAACTTTATGTGCAGTGCCGGTTTTAGCACTACCAGCGCCCTGGGCGAGATTTCTACGGCGCCCCCTATCTTCTATCGAAACCCAAGAAGAAAAAGGTAAAAAGGCGCCCCTGCATATCTGGCGCCCTAGGCGGTCGCCCAACCGCCCCCCTAACGCCGCTACTGTTTATGTGGTTAGTCTATCAGTAAATGCATATCGATAAAATATCCCACCGAATCGAAACGGATATCTATGGAGTAAAAACCTGAGACAAAAACACGCTATCTAACCATATATGTAATATGGTTCGATAGTGTGTTTATGTCGTAATATTATATTCTATATTAGTATGTGGCACGTGTATTCTGACCTTGTTATTTACCTATTCCCTAATGAGCCATTGAATGTTTTAGTAGGTAACTAATTAATTGGCACCGTACTTGGTTGTTGTAAAGTTGTTATACCAGCTTCCCACTGACGGAAATTTCGTGGATATTTTATTATACCAACGAAACTTGATCTCAGTGGGTACTTTATGAGAATCTTCGAAACGATGGATGGGCACTAGTCAATGTGCAACATGTACTCGACTGTCACTTAAACTATTTACATTTTATGACATTAGACTGTCGATAATGAGATTCCGTCCTTGTGATGTTATCCTGAACAGTCAGTCTTTCGATATATGGCGGCTAAATGGCAAATCCTGATGACGGGCAGCAATTTATACCGCGTCTGTATAAAAAACCGTGATCGCTAACCTGCGATGGCCAACACGTCTGCCCAGCATGGCCATTATGAGCAAAACTCCCCATGAGCATGCAACTAAAAATCACGGCCCCAAGTTTCCAGCAGCCCTAATATTCCTGGCTGAAGAATGTCGGAAGCGGCTGGATGCGGATGCGGAGGTCCAAGTATGTTGGCGTTTATTGAGGAAGGTATATTTCCAGCAGTGGACGTCTAAGGGCTGATGTGATAATATTATATATTATTTATTACACATTTTAATGTTTAATATTTTGTGTACAAAGGCGACCTTATCTCTAAAATAGATACTTTCAGCAAACCTTACACCGAGTGAGATAAGGCAGTAAGAACGAGGGGGCAAAATAAATATGATGATGATTAGAATTATGAAAAGTTTTTTTTTTCATTTAATAATCAAACTTGTGTTTGCATTTATCTTTGTAATGAGTATTCATATATTACACATGTAGTACATATTTTTGTACGTAAAATGTGTATATGTATAACTTATAGATTACACTTAGTATGTCGTGTATTTTAGTTTGTATTTATTATGTAAGTATAGTATATGTATAAAAAAAATCTCATAGATTTTCTTGCGCATACCACTCATTATCTGCAGGACCCGAACGTCAACTGGAAGAGAATGCCGTATTGGCATTATGTTTGCCTTTTGTACATTCAGTGCAATAAAGTTTTTAAATAAATAAATAAACTTGTCTCTTACGGATTACTCACAATTATTTTTAACAGGTGAGATTGAGGTCAAGCGCAAACCCATCAACAATAAAAAATAATAACAATCTCTATCCATGCAACCTTATTTCAATGTATAAAACTTTCAAATAAAAAAAAAACATCTGTTGAATTGAGAACCTCCTCCTTTTTTAAGTCGGTTAAAACTTGTGATTCAGTGTGTGATTCGCTTAACTCGTTCGTCCTTTCAAGAATGTTTTCTATCCTAACTAACCGACTATCGCGGAGCATCTTAGTGGAACTTTAAGTTTAATTCCAGTTAAGTTGGACTCTTATTTTCATGAACTAACAGTAAAAGTGCTATGTTTTATTGTGAACTTCCTTTAATACTTTAGTTAGTGGTGTTGTTGTAAGTGTCGTAAAGAGAAAAAGCTACTTCTCTTTTCTTTCAAGCTCCTTGTTCAAGCTTATGAAATAACTACTTTGTTAAATAAATAATGTGAATATTTACAAGTATTACTATTATATTGCGATGACAATACGGCGATGTTAAGTACTACTGAAAACAATCGAAAACTGTTTGTGCATTTATATTTTTATTACAGCTAATTGATGCACCAAGATGCCAACAGAAACTGCAAATATCTTATTTAATTTTTATTTATTAGTATTTAATTTATACCCCACATAATACAAGTCAAACCTTGTGTTGCATCTGCTATTATTACGGAGAAAATATGTTCTTAGCAATAAATATCGAGTCAAAGTTGTGGTTCCCGACTTAGAATAGGGCCACGGGTTCTCCTGTGTATATTAAGATCATTACTGCTACTACCAATCCGCCTGCCAAGCTTGGTGATTATGGCAAATCAGCCAAAGGATAGACAATCAAAAGTTATATTCTATTGGGGAGGCTTATATTTAGAAAGTGGATGTATTACGTCTGATGATGATGATATTTAAGTCATGCTCATGACGCACATTCACTATGACTAAATGTGACTAACAAACTCAACAAAGCGCATACTTTGACAGTCGTCAACAAAGTAAGATCATAAAATAATATTGTTATGGGTGTATACTATTGTATGAGCTATGAAGTACTCAGAACCCGAATTCCAGTTAAGAAAAAGGAATCATCCTGATAAACTTTTACATGTAATCCTAGTCCGTGACTCAGTCGCTCTATACGAGTTTAGTTGGATAACGGCTATGGTGTCGATTCAGCCTCAATAAAACTCGGCCTATGAGCCGATTTGATACCTCAGAAAAATATATTTTCTAGTAGTCATTGTGGAAAACGTGTCGGTGTCAATTCTAATAGGGGTCATATCGACACCGTACTTGTTACCGACAGATATGACGATATTTGTTGAGTGTTAAATTAAATTGAACGCTATAGCAACACATCGATAGAAAATATAAATATTAAAAAGTAAGAACGAACATGATAAGTTATCACAAACTCCACGGTTATTTACTTGATTCATAAAATATGTCGAGAAAGAGTGTTGTAATATTCGCCAATTATCGGAAACTCGTAGTACTGGTAACACGGCTGTTGTCATGAACATATTTACAACTAAATTAAGATTTTTTTGACACGTGTATCATTAAAATTTTCGTCTCCGTAGACAAGTTTAATTGCTACGGTAAATGTCAATTTGTCAGTAAAAGCTAAGAAGTTAATAATGTCGATTGTATATTGTTGATTGATTGTATGTTGTTGATATTATAGATTTTTTATTAGACAAATTTGAGAAAAACCAATGGCAGATGAGGAGGGGCTAATCGAGGGTTAAACCTCAGAAAAATTTACTTTAGCAACTAGTTACCTATTGTTCTGAGGGATTACCTATTAACCTGTTTAGCATTTACAGATTAATGAATGTATGTTAGTAGTCGATGCTAGCCGGTTATAAGCCTAACTTAGAACATTAGCCGCCTAACATTGACTAATATGTGCAATGTGATTGACAATTCCTAGGATTTTTCACCTTTTTTTTGCTTTTATAGTAACGTATAGGTATACTCCATAGTAAATTAAATAAAGAAAAATTTAACAGTGTGCAGTAGCAGAAGACATTTGATTTTTCTGCCCCAGACCTGACGTATTGCTCGGGATAATATCGCAACGCAAACGGTCTGATATACGTCGCCAAAGCGGCTCCATTTCGTATGAGTCAGCAAATAAAAGTAAAAGTGACACACAGCTCTAGGAAAATATTATCTTCATGTATTTTATTAAGGTACATATTATAACCGAAAGCGACTCCTTTATCTTGCACCATCCTTATTAAATGAAAAAGGTCGCGACAAAATTAAGGTTTATTTAAAATAGAAAGGTAGAATATTTTAAGAATATCTTTTGCACCGCGCTTCTAACGGGAGTGCCCTTTCTTCTACTAATGGAATTTCCCTTGCAAAGAGAATCTGGTAACAAAATTTTGTTTCCCACAAAAAAGTCCCTATTTTAGATTGAGTCTTTTGAAGGTTCGACCAACGGCATTCACTTTATGTCTTAGACCTTTGCTAATAAATTTGTACTACGTCATCGGAATCTTAAAAGGATATCAGTTTGCAATTGAAATTACTTCGTGTTTCAATTTTGCTTTCTCAATTACTTGTTCAGTGTTTGTAGTTAAGTTTAAACGGAGGTCAGATAAAGGTGGTCGTGGGTGGAATGACGTCCATCGATACGGTGGTTTTTAGTTCCGAACTAGCGGCTAAGATCCTACGTCGGTACATACACAAAGTTTCCAGCGCAAGTAAGTCGCTCGCTCTCACAGCGGTAAAGATGCCGTGCAATCTCCAAGCTTTGTCGCTAACGAGAATCTAGCAGTTGTAACTTTACAAACAACAATTTAATTATGAACGTGTTTACTCGTAACAAAATTGACATTTAGCCAAGACAAAGATATTGCCCACACTTCACAGTCACGGTAGATAAATTGTGTCTAAAATAATATGTAACTGTCATCTTGATTTGAAATTTCAAAATTGGTTTTACTTGTCTTTTACCAATATAGGTTTGCCAATTTTTGGATTTCATCACACACACACAAGTAACTTAATTTTATGCGTAATATTACTAGGAAAATATGGGTATTCATATAAATTTATTTTTTATTCCAATAAACCTTAAAAAAATTAAAGGTCGTATATGTTGCTGATTTTTTATTTTATTCTTTTACTTATAGGATCTCTCAAAAATAGCATTTTATTTTGTAGCGAACATCAAGGGGTAGTTATAAACCAACAAAAATTAAAATAGTCAACTATTGGTTTTTCTATTTCAGAATTGATAAACGCCTGTCATTTATTTGTCATTGTCATTTGTTAGTTAGTAGCCTGGTTTGCGTAGTTCTCCTGGGTGGATCATAGGAAGTTATTTTTTCCTTGGTACACTAGAAAGTCCATAATATTTACGTCGTGGAAGTACATAAGAATATTAGGGATGTTTAAAAATCAAAGCCGATGTGAAACCTATACAATTAAAATTTAATTATACCGACATACTCATTTGTTATAAACACAAATAAACATAGACTATATGAATTGGTATCCTCCAAGCCGGCCTGTCACCGTGGAGGATTACGACAATCAACCCCCCATCGACACGAAACCTTTAATTGTAAACAGCGGCCTGCATATTCTAACACTAAATGTAAGAACGTTAAAGGACAAAAACCGACTAATGGAGCTCCAAGAAGCCTTAAAACTAATAAAATGGGACATATTGGGCATTTCCGAGGTACGACGACTTGGCGAAGAAATAATAGAACTCCCAAACATGATGTTCCACTACATAGGTGAAACAAAAGGCCTATATGGTGTAGGTTTCTGTGTACATAAGAACCTGAAACAGAGTATAATTAAGTTAAAAGGCATATCAGAGAGAATCGCTGTACTAACCCTGAAAATATCGGAAAAGGAACATATAGATATTATCCAAATCTACTCACCAACTGACAAAGCCCCCGAAGAAGAAGTAGACGCCTTCTATGAAAGTCTTAACGAGTGTATTAAAAGAGAAACCACAAACAAAAACTTAATAATCATGGGCGACTTCAACAGTCGAGTCGAGGCAAGATTGGAACAGGAGGAACCATACATAGGCCCACACTCTACCTACATAAGAAACAGAAATGGAGAAAAATTAGTAGAATTTGCAAAGGAGAACAATCTTAAAATTCTAAACACGTTCTTCAAAAAACGTCCAGGACGTAAGTGGACATGGCTCTCACCAGACTCTAGTATTAGAGCAGAAATAGATTTTTTCCTAGCAAAAAATACAGGGAAATTCACAGATGTGGAGGTCATCAACAAATTCAACTTTTTCTCTGATCACCGAGTAATTCGATGCCACGTCATAACCAGTACAAAGAAAAACAGAAAATTCATAAAACCTAATAAAAGCAGACCTTCATGTTTCATGAGCCAACGGCATAACGAATTATTCGCAAAAAAATTACAAACAGTATTGAGAAAATAAAAAATTGTTCCAACATAAAAGAAAAATACAACACCATAATGACTGAAATTCAAGCTGCCTCAAAAATTTTGCCTACCAAAAATGACTACATTACAACTGTCGGAAGAAACTATCAAAAAAATAAAAGAAAGAAGTGAACTGAGTAAATTTACTAACAGATGCAATGAGCAAAATGAATACCTGAAAGAGCTAAACAAAACAACAAAAAAACTAATAAAGAGAGATGTTAAATGTTACCAAAACACCTGTATCAATACATTTTTGAGAGAAAACAATTCTGTCATGATTTGGAAAGGCATCTTAAAACAGAAAGAAACTCGATACCACACATTAAATCGGTTTCAAAATCAAAGCAACAAAAGGTATACACAAGAGAGGGCATAACCAAAGAAGCCACCGCATTCTATACGAATCTATATTCAAGTAAAATAGAAGAAAACACTATTGTAACTACATTTCACAGTCTAAATGATGCTATACCGCCGATAACACCTGGTGAGACAGAGAGATCTATAAACTCTCTACTAAACAACAAATCATGCGGAACTGACAAAATTAACTGCGAACTGTTAAAAATTGGCAAAGAGTCCCTATTACAGCCCTTAACAGAAATATTCAACGATATACTTACCAGTGAAGAAATTCCAGAACATTGGCTAACATCAACGATTATTCTCTTATTTAAAAAAGGCAACGCTGACGATATCAACAACTACAGACCAATCAGCATTCTGTCTAACATATATAAAGTATTCGCCAAAATAATACTCACTCGCATAACGGGATGCCTGGATAACCAACAAACTCCAGAGCAGGCCGGTTTTAGAAAGGGCTGATAGAAAAAATTACAGAGTACAATATAACTATATACATAGCCTTTATTGATTTTCAGAAAGCTTTTGACTCCGTGGAGCACAAATTTGTCTGGCAAGCCTTATTAGAAGACGGAGTAGACCCAAAATACATTCAAATAATCAAAACTATTTATGAAAAGAGCTCGGCACGAATAAAACTTGACCGACTAGATGCACCATTCGAAATCAAGCGAGGAGTAAAACAAGGCGACTCTATATCTCCAAAGCTGTTTAACTGTGTCCTGGAACACATCTTCAGGGAACTGGATTGGGAGAACAAGGGCATAAATATAAACGGAAAGCGACTATCAAACATCCGCTTCGCTGATGATATTGCTCTATTCGGCAATACAGAAACAGAACTCCAAGAAATGTTAACTGATCTCAACAATAAGTGCCAAAGGGTTGGCCTGCAGTTAAACAAATCCAAAACAAAGATAATGACCAACTCAAAAATGCCACTGAACATCAGCGTAGAAGGAGAAACAATAGAAACAGTCGACAATTTTATCTATTTGGGAAAACTCATCTCATTCCAAAACCAACAGAAAGAAGAAATAGACAGAAGAATCAATAGTGCATGGAAAAGATTTTGGAGCCTAAAATATATTTTAAAAAATAAGAAAATTTCTCTAAAAATCAAATCAAATGTCTTCAATGCCTGCATAATCCCTATCTTGACATAAGAAGCACAAACATGGTCGCTCACCAAAAATGACACCAAAAAATTAAAAGTAACTCAACGCAAAATGGAAAGAAGTCTCTTGAACAAAACACTACTAGACAAAATAACAAACGAAGGACTCAGGAAAAAAACCAAACTTATAGATGTGATCCAACACGCAAAAAAAATTAAATGGAAATGGGCGGGAGATACAACAAGACAAATAGACGGACGCTGGAGTAAGGAGTTGACAGAATGGTGCCCAAGGTATGCAGTGCGCAGCCGCGGGCGCCCGCGCACCAGATGGAGAGACGAACTGGAGAGGTTCACGGAAGCCGGCGCACGCTGGACGCGCCTCGCCGCAGACAGACACACCTGGCAGAGGATGGGGGAGGCCTTTGCCCGACAATGGGATGCTCTGTAGCATATACAGTATACTAGTACGTTTATAAAATAATGCATGCAATACAATTTGAATTCGAAATTAATTTTTAAATAGTTTGTTAATTTTTTTTTAATATAATTGAAATACTAGAATTTAAGAATATTATAATGCTTTGTAACTACAGAAGGCTTGATAAATAAAAAAATAAATAAAGTATGAATTGGTATTATGCGTCGAACTCGCTACAGTCGCTGCCGTCGCTCCAAAAATTACTTACTTATTCTATGACTTCATCCCCCAATTAATTTTTTGCAAATATTTTTAATGTTTTGAGTTTCATTATATGTTAGATTTTAGAGATAAAAATAAGACAGACATTTAGTGTAGATTTTTCCTTTTTTTATTTATGTGGAAGCCTTGTTTACTAAGCTCCACCATCTAATAAATACATAATGTTCCATAATCTCACTAAAAAGAATTGTTGTAAAATATTAATTATATAATATATCTTCAAATTTTGTAAACTATCTTCAAAGCGTATTGTTGTACGCTTTGAAGATAGTTTACAAAATTAATTTTTGAATTTGCATTTATGCTTAATGCCGCAGTAAAAAACATAATATATTTCTGAAGCTCATCAGTAAAGCATAAATAAAGTTCCCAACTTTTGTCTAATGAACGGTGGTGATAATGCATCAAAATATTCTTTGCTGTTTTTCTGATAACCGGACAGAAAAACGAATTAGTTATTGCGTGTAATATTAAAGACTCACGATGCAATTCACAAATGAAACACCAAGACTATAGCCAAGCTTACAAATGTAAGTTTATAATATTAGTTTTTAAATTATATTTTTAATGTTTAATGTCAAAATAAATTATAAAATTAAACGTCAATAAAAAATTATATTTTTTACAATATTAGTCAAACCCCATTCGTAACGACTCCCGCCCAAACGTCCCCAATATTAGTTAGAATAATGTAATATTTGTATTGGATCTAGTAAGGCGGAAGTGAAACTTATCTTTAATCCAATATTGCAGGCGCAATGCAATTTGAAGATAATTTTACACAGGCTAGACGAGCCAAGACAAAACCTTAACCCCGTTTAGCAATATCTATCAAATATAAACTTAGAAGAAAAATGAGATGTAAAGCGCAAGATACAAGCAGAGAATACTGAATATTCCTCGTAATACAAGTAGCACATCTATCTCTAAATATATCGCGCGAAGGATTTCGGGATTTATTTACGAAATGGGACGAAAGGGATTGCGCAGCCACATTGGCGCTATGCCGCGCTAGACGGAAGCTAGATACTGCTGTACCCATCCAAGTACTGGTACCACTACTAACTTCTCGAGCTTAACAATTATTTCAAATAATGCACATTCTATGTCGATAGCCACCCAGCGATGATTAGCGATTTATTGCGTATCGATGCAAAATCACAAATTTATGCTATGTGTATCGATGTGTGTTATCTACATTAAATATATGTTCATTCATTTTACTCAGTACTAATGTGCATCGAAGATGTGCTACACGAAATGAAAATGGAAATATACCCTTATACATGCTGAAAGAAAGTAGGTATTATCTTGTCTCGCCCTTCCTAACCTAGACAGTGTAAAATCAACTCGACCACAGATGCTTTATATTCCTCGTTATAGGAGGTAAAACCTTTTCCCTATTTGCACAAATCCCTTCTGGTTAAGGGTGAACTTTTGTACAGCTATAATAGCCACGTCACTTAAATTATTTTCAAGATGTCTTTACAGTGTTGTAAAAGGTTTAAGATTCAAGTAACAGCATCAAAAAATCTGAGGTCATAATCAAACGGGTTACCCATTTTTTTAATAGACTAAACTTTTTTTAACTCTAATTATATTTACCCATGAAGCGACAAAGTCGCGATACTCAGGCGTTCCCCATTGCCGACCGAAATGTTATAGATATGTTATTCGAATGGTTGTGTATGTGTTTGGTAGTGACTGAGAATAAGCATGCATATGTGCATAGTTCGAAAATACCCAATCAAAGAGTTACGACGAGGTTTGGTTGTTGTTTGTTCGTTCGTTCTTTCATTTGATATATATATAAAACATTTAGTTTGACTATAAATGGTCAAAAGATGACACACTCTACACTACACATCTCAATATGCAGTGGTAGCTGTGTAATAATATTATGATTACACATAGCGACATCTAAATATTACTACGTAGGTACGGTGTACGTGGTGATAAGTTGCGCAGCAGTTGCGCTAACGTAATTAAGGATAACTTCCACGCTAAGTCACGGGTATAAGCTAGTTGTCTATATACTATAGAAAATATTAAAGTTATTTAGAAACAAAACCCTAAACAATGAATAAGGCCTCTATTGCCAGTGTGTTGGTCGGTTCGTCCGTTAAACGCTAAAATACCATAGAATGGAACCTCCAAGTTTTTAGTAGCGCACGCGTACGGTTTCGCAACAGGTCAACCACCATAATATGGTTTATCTCACTGGACGTTCAACCTTATCGCCGCTAGATAAGTAAACATATTTTAGCAATGTGAAACCCAGGAAGTTAATTTCTCGCCCCAGTAACACTATATACTAACTTAGGTATCTTGTATACACTCGCAAGAACATTTTAACATATTGTTGGAGGCATTGTCGTCTTCCCAAACAAATTTAACTAGGTATTGTGTTGCAATTTATTGTTTTAAAGTAAATGTATTTATTAACCAAAATTCATAGTCGCAAAATTAAACCTCAAAGAAAGATAGAAGTGTCTAAATAAAGTGCGTACTGCGTAAATCGCCATCTATACGCATTCCGTGGGAACTCTTTGAATTTATATATCTTTCATTAGGTATGATTTAAATTGTCCCTAGCATTGTGCATATGCTGAAAACGCTAATATTGTTTCAATAATGAATATAAGTATAATTTTTATCTATTGATAATTGACATTCGAAACTTACAATTATTATACACTACCACTTTCGGGCAAAGCCCCATTACAACAGCTTACAAACGACATAGTTATTATTAATTATGATTATTTTATTTGTATTATAATTATAATTTACATTTACACAATGCTTCTTCACAGCAACTGATAATGTTTATATATTGATATTAGCCTTACTTATAATTATGTTATTTTGTGTTATGTGACAATACCACATTAGAGCGGCAGCCGCTTAATTTTATAATGTACAAAAGTCAAAGTCAAAATCATTTATTGCATATGAGTACACTTGGTACATTTATACACGTCATTTTTTTTTATCGACTACCGCTTCCTAGGTTTGCAAACAAACTGGCCGCTCTTTGTATTTTCAAAAGACGCTTATATAACGCAAGCCATGTGTAAAATAAATATGAAACAAAATATAACTACAACGTTGCCTTAGCCTAGAATTATCAATGGCCCAAAAGGTTGAAATAAGTGAGTAATATTGTTTTTTATTTAAGAACTTATTAATAAAAAACATTGCCAAAGGTGGAAACATGATCTTGTTACTTTTTATACTCTGTTACGCATATCAAAGGAATTGAAAAGGCATGTGCATAGTACATCGTTTATTCATTGTGCTGTGAATGAAACACTAACGAGCCTATTTTTATATCCCTGTCACGTGTATACGTGATTTTATTTACCATGACGTGAGTTCTTCATATACCTCGTTTATAATATATTTTGTAAACATAATGCATTCACATGAACTCATTTAATTATAGGGCGATCACAATAAGGGTATAATTATTTCAATATTTAGATTGGGGAAAACTTATATTCAGCCGTAGACGTGAACGACTTGATGTTTGCTATAACATTAATTTTCTTTACAATCCAGACCTGCCGCTACCCATGATCGTTAAATAGCCGTAATATATTGCCTATATTAAACAAGTTCTAATGAAGAAGTACCTACTTAATTTATAAACTAACAAGGACCAGAGAATATTAATATTGCCCCCCCCCCCCCCCCTTCCGGCACTCCATACAAGTGAACAGATTTAATTACCTACTACTACTACTACTACTACAGGTGCACCAGCCTGCGCGGACACGTTAGTTTTTATGCATAATTATGTTGAACGTTTAGCCCACAAAATAAGTAGAGCAGCAGATAGTAGGTACGCACTATTGCGCTGCCGCCACCCACCGGCACCGGTCCGTAAGTTAGAAAGAGAAACATTTATGTTGTTGACTTATAACATTGTCCCTCTCTCGATCGGCTACGCTTGCGCTCTCGGTGCAGCAGCCCTACAATAATTTACGCATATACACAAACGTTTACGGACAAGCTCGTGCTCTTGTAGTAGTAGTAGGTAATTAAACCTGTTCTTGTATAGAGTGCCGGGGGTGTGCTTTGACAAAGGCCGTCATTTTGACGTGAAACGTCTATAACTTCGAACCATATGCAGACTGATTTTCGAAAAGTCTACAATACTATGTATTTCATTAGTTAAGACCACTTTCACACACTGCGTCAGATTGTAGACGTCAGAAGATCGAACCTGCAACTTGGTGCTTTTCTTGAATCCAGGTAGCCATTGACAAGTCGTTTGGATGGCGAAGGAAGGTTAGACAGGGCGATTTCTTTAAAATAGTTCACTGGAGATTGACTGGGCATGACAGGGCATAAGTATAAAAGGTCACACACATTTATTACGCAAATGATATAGTAGTGATAGCAGAGCTGCATGATCTCGAGGAAATACTGAATAGCTTAAATGATTCTTCCAGACGGATATGTCTTATAACTAACGTCGACAAGACGAAACTCGTGTCCAATCCTCACGTTGACCCGAGACCGAGGATCACCGACAATTTTAAACAAAGTTGTTCAGAATTATGTTCACCTAGGACAGATCATTAAGTTGGATAGAAATAACTTCACCAAGGAAGCCGACAGAAGAATCGTCGCCAAAACAGATAGAAGTTACAGACTAAATCATTTAAACATGCTCCATGAGCATCACCTACGGCACAGAAACGTGAAGACTGGCCTGACCGACAAGTTGAAAGTTGCTCAGCGAGCTGTGGAGAGAGCTATGCTGTAGTTTCCTTCAAATACGTTCCGTAACGAAGAGACCCGACGAATAATATAGTCGATCAACATCAGAATCGATGGCCTGTGGGGCAGACGAGTTCTGGAAAATCAGACCGTGCAACATGGGATACCTCCCGACCTTAGAAGATCATAAGCTGCTGGATGAGGAAGGCCAAGGACCAAACGAAGTGGCGCGTCTGGGGAGTGACCTAGAAATAGATTGTAGCAGTAGATTGTGATCGGCTGATGATATGATTTCAGGATGATGAAGTCGCGAGTATAAGCTAGGCTATTATAAATATGTATATAATTATAAGACATGAAATAATGTATGGAGCATTATTTTATATATCTTCCAATGATTGTAGAATAAAATTTATACATCCATGAATCAGTCCAATTCTTAGAATGCATGATATAAATGTGTAATTACTGCATGACTTTACGTTAAAACTCGCTGTCATCATTATAATTATCAAACTGGCGACTTCCACTGTTGGACATAGCCTAATGCGCCATTATACCAGCTGATGTTGAATGTAGATGTTAAAGAAGAATTTGTAAAATTATGGTCCCTTTTACCAGATCGAATGAAATGAATACCCTAAAATAAACAACAGTTGGCCCTTTGAAGATTTCGGTCAATGGTAAAATGTTATTTGGTCCCCGACCGTGCAATGTCCAGTTTATTTTCCCGAACAAAATGAGTAAGTCTATATTATCCGACCAAGAACTTTTCGTGTAATTATGATTACGAACAAATTATAATAAAAAAATAATGTAAAGTGGTCTTAGTTTCTATGCTCATCGATCTATGCACTCGATTATAAGTAGGGTATAAATATAATCAATTCAGTCTAAGGGTAATAATTTTTTTATTTAATACCTATTGCGACCGAATAATGATTCAAACCATCTAGGGCATTAATGCCACATTTACCGATGTTGGTCAGCAGCACCATCAGCACGTCTACTCGGCGATACTCCCGTAAAGAAAATTCTATGTTGAGATGCGAATTTGAATAATCTAAATACCAACAAAATATTTTCTGAATATATTTAGTTACGAAATTAAGAATCTCAGATTTTAAAACCAACGTTATAATAATATACATAGAATATTAATACTCGGAGTAATTCTTGACATTTTATTATAGTGCAATGAGCAAGAAAACAAAATTGAATCTGAAAAGGAATACAGCTATTTACCATCAAATTTGCTTGCCTCCAGGAGATTTACTTAGAAACCGGAATGAAACCAATCCCTCGTATATGTTAATTAATCTTTTATCTCTTTCCGTTAGATTTAAAAGCATTAAAAAAGAATATTGTTCAAATAAATAGGTAAGCTATTCATAATGTCATGCTTATATTAGGTAGGTACATAAAATATAAAAATGTTTTTGTTCACACAGAATTCCTATTGAAGGCAAAATAATAGATAATTACTAAGGTTATAAAAATTGTACTAGAACTACCTACGGTACTTGATTGTCGTAAGATATCGTAACCATTAGAATAAATTAAGCTAACATCATTTTAATTGTATAGTTAAACACTTGGCTAATAATAGATCAGATACGACTTCCTTTCATATTTTTCTATTTTACATAAATGCAAAAGTTTTATACCGTAACGACTGAACCGATTGGACAGAACATGGTTGACCTATGCTTAAATACATCCTCCTTTTTAGTAATGAAATATTAAAATTCCCATGGGAAACTCGATCAATCGAGTTACCTGCGACATTTTGCGTATGGAAAGTTTTATTTGACAATAACTTGTACTTAATTGAAAGGTAATACCAAAAAATATGTGAAAATTACAGTTTGAACAATATGAAATAAACAATACTATTAAAATGAACCGAATTTAAACAGTACACAAATGAAAAGTTGTGAATGACTTACGTGCGATGTGCCTGCGTCTCTCCTTCAGCCAGTCAATAATCAGAAGCACATAGTATTAGTGGGGCACCGAAAGAGTTTGTTGTGCCGGCGGCGGCGCGTCGGCGGCGGAGGTACGGCAGCGACGGCGCTGGGGCGAGCGCACAGCCAGGGAGGGAGGCTGTACGGGCGGAACGTGTAGTTGGTGCGGCGGCGGGCTGCTACTGTGGAGGCGGCGCGCGGCGGCGGCAGGCGGCCCGCGCACTCCGCCCGCCCACGGCTTGGCGCTCGCCGTCACGCCACTTACCCCACAATCTTTACATCACACAAATATCACACCAAATAATTCTACACATTAAATTCGCAAATAGCTTTGTTCAGAAATTACTTATAAGTAGGTATTCTGATTTCAAATGCTATAAAACTATCGGATTAAGTAGGTTAGTTTCATTTTGATCTTTTATTTTTAGTTCTGGGATATATAAATATATTTACTAACCCTATAATTTTTACATCACATAAAATAACTCACTATTAAGTATGTATTTATTTAGATAGAGTTCTATTTTTATTTCAATTGGAATGATCGTATAATAATTAAACTTTAATTAATTTTAAACCTAGTTTTCAAATGTTATAAACAGAAACAATAATATAAATGTAACAAGTACGCAAGCAATAATAGATTAGTAAAATGTAATATGAGGAATCATTCCGTAATTTAAAAATTTGAGGTAAATAATAAAATAGTATAAATGAAATGTTTTATTCCGATAATTAATAAGTACATCCATCTATCGAGACTTATTGCCCTTTAGTTTTATTAACATATGCCGCTCTCTGGCGTACATTTAGTTATTAAACTCATGCATTCTGACCGTTACTGTAACGCCCTCGCTGTGCCCTCAGTAATTTCGTCGCCGACGAAGTGTCAAAGGGTGATGTTTACACGACGCGTTCTATTTTTATGCTTTTTGTCGATAAGCTGATTGTTTTCAGTGTTGCTACATTCAGTTCTGTCTCTACCACGAAATGAAGAAGATTCAGTTTCTGTTCGTTTATTGTCAAAACACTTATCTAAGATTTCAACCGTTTTTATATATTTTAATACGTTATGGAAAAATGATACCAATAGCGCCGCGAAATGGTGAGTTGTAAGAATCAATATTGCGTACAACTTTACATGAACATCTTAACCAAGAGCACCACAGTGTACACACTGAGAGCAAAATCTTGTTCTGTTTACCAGAATATTGCTAAGATAACTAGATTTTATTTTAGTATATGTGACAACTATTCATTTTGTAGACGTTACTAGAAAAATCTGGTTCCTCCATACCATCTTATCTAGGATCGTAGACCATAATTTTGGTACATAATAATAACATACTTCGTAGCAGCAACAAACCTATCTGTAGCCGTAACATAACTTAAGTTTTAAGTAACTATACGGCTATGTTTTTATCACTATATTTTTTGTGTAGTTTACCAGAATTTTATTAGTGTTTAAAATCGTTATAGTTGCCTGAAACTATCGGTTTGGAAATATTAAAAAATATATAGTACTGAGTACTAAATAATTTTACATTGCTAAATATTTTGTAGGCGTCACCAATTAAATAGTTAAGAGTACTTAAATATATTGTTGTCATTACCATCAAAAAGTTGGATTGTAGCCATTACCAATCAAATAGTTATGCGCACTAAAATATATTGTTGCCATTATGAAATAGTTGGGTGTATTAAAATATATTGTTTAATTTAACATATCGTCGGTGTCGCGATGGCGTTAAGGGTTGAAGTCGAGTCGTTATAGTGGGCGATGACCATAATAAGTATAGTGCTGTACATTCTCAATTTCTTGTACAAAGAAGTGGTCACGCCAAAAAAAAATGCGCCCGTTTGGTACACTCTAAGGCTAACAACGTGATATAATTCAGGTGATTTATATAGGCTTGCATAGGAAAATGGATTAGATTAAAAACTTACCGGTGAATTTGGGAATGTACTCTGCTAATCCCCATGATTCTAATAATTTCGACACATCTTCGTCCATCATCAAGTAAAAAACACCACAAATCCTGTTTTTATTCAGCACAAATCACAATAACTTATTTTTGTTGGGAGCTAGGTAACGTTGTCAAGGCACATCGTCGGTAAATGAAAGAAGAATGGCGCGGGCACGGTAGTGTCCCTACACACAAACAAAACTTCATTTGGTTTACAATAACTTTGTTAATTGTTACAAAAAGAAACTGACTGACATATCAACGCACAGCCGCTGGTCTAGAGGCTTGAAATTTTGTATAAAGGTTTTTTATATAGCATAGGCAAGCAATAAGGAAGAGTTTTTCAAAGTTTGTATGGAGAACGTCTATTAGATATTCCTATCAATTTAAAACTTTGTAGGAATTAAAACTTCAAGTCGAGGGCATTCGATTTAGTTGATTATGACGTGTTATGGAGCAAGATGTATGATGAAACTGAATTGCCTGTAGAGATCATAAGCACGTTCAAATTTTGGTACAAAAATCAGTCCAATTTTGTAAGATGGGCAGGCTGGCTGTCGGACATGTACAGACTGGAGTGTGGGGTGAGGCAGGGAGGGTTAACCTCACCGAAACTCTTCAACCTGTACATGAACCGGCTGAACGGGAGGCTCAGCGGCTCAGGCGTCGAATGCTCTATTGACGGCTGCGCAGTTAACAACATTAGCTGCGCGGACGATATGGTGCTGCTGAGTCCTTCGATCAGTGCGCTTAGAACCTTACTAACTATCTGTGAATCGTATGCCGTGGCCTATGGACTCAGGTATAATGTTAAAAAGAGTGAGTTGCTAGTGTTTAAGGCAGGCAAAAAGATATATTCTACGGTTCCGCCGGTGATACTCGATGGCTCTCCTCTCGGGAGAGTATCACAATTCAAATACCTGGGTCACTGGATCACTGAGGACCTGTCAGATGAGTTGGACATAGAAAGGGAACGCAGGGCATTGGCGATCAGATGCAACATGTTGGCCCGCAGGTTTGCACGGTGTACGAAAGAGGTTAAAATAACTTTATTTAAGGCGTACTGCCAAACATTTTACACGTGCAACCTGTCAAAGTCAAAGTCATAATCATTTATGGCATATGAGTACACTTGGTACATTTATACACGTCATTTTTTTTATCGACTACCGCTTCCTAAGTGTTCCAAAATGGACCAAATACATTCAAAAATCATTTAATGCCCTGCGTATCCAGTACAATAATGCATTTAGGGTCATGTTGGGGCTGCCGCGCTACTGTAGCGCATCAGGGATGTTCGCGGAATCACATACAGACGGATTTCACGCCATTTTGCGCAAGCGAGTAGCATCCCTGTTGTCTACAGTGCGGGGCAGTACCAACATACTCCTGAGAGTTATTGGGGATAGTTATTGGGGATAGCCCAATAATGAGACACTGGGTGAGGTCACATGTTACTTCGTCAAGCACGAGTAACATGTGACATATCCCAGTGTCACCCATCAAACATTTATTAGATATAGTTACCACCAATTGTTACTAACCTAGTCATTAAGCTTTAATTATAACTACTAACCAAAATATGGACTTTTAGTCTGAAATAAATATATTCATTCATTCAATTCATTTAAAAGGTTTTGGAGCCTAAAATATATTCTAAAAAATAAGAAAATATCACTAAAAGTCAAAGCAAATGTCTTCAACGCCTGGATAATCCCTTATCTTGACATAAGGAGTATAAACATGGTCGCTCACTAAAAATGACACCAAAAAATTAAAATTAACTCAACGCAAAATGGAAAGAAGCCTCCTGAATAAAACACTACTAGACAAAATAACAATCGAAGGACTTAGAAAAAAAACAGACTTACGGATGTGATCCAACACGCAAAAAAAATTAAATGGAAAGGGCGGGAGACACAACAAGACAAACATATGGACGTTGGAGTAAGTAGTTGGCAGAATGGTGTCCAAGGTATGTAGTACGGAGCCGCGGGCGCCCGCGCACCAGATGGAGAGACGAGCTGGAGATGTTCACGAAGGCCGGCGCACGCTGGACGCGCCTAGCCGCAGACAGACGCACCTGGCAGAGGATGGGGGAGGCCTTTGCCCGACAATGGGATGCTCTGTAGTACATATACACTTGTAAAATATCATAATGCATACAATATAATTTGAATTTAATTTTTAATTAATTTGTTAATAATTGAAATATTAGAATTTAAGAATACTACAATGCATTAGCATTGTAAATAATTAAGAATTACTACAGAATGCTTGATAAATAAAAAAAATAAGGGGATGAAATGGAGTTCAATAGTAGTATTCTCCAAACCTATAAATACATTTGAATTATAAAGGATTAGCAAACTGAAGTGGCAGTGGGCGGACCACATCTACCTCAGAACCTACGGACGCTGAGGTAGACGGGTTTTTGAGTGGAAACTGCGGATAGACACACGCGCCAGGTGGGGCACCACGCTACCAGATGCACCGCCGCTCTGAGAAAGGCGGCCGGAAGCAGCAGGATTCGGAGGCGGTGGACCGGGTGTGGTGATGTTTATTGGGGAAGGTCTATGCCCATCAGCGGATGTCGCAGGGCTGATATGATGATGATGAACTATATTATATGTATCACAATGAAAACATGGCTAAGTAAACACCTCGATTAAATAATTTATGATAATGATAACGTCATCAACTTCTTCTCCAAAACCATTGGATTAGATTCGAATGTAGTGTTCACTATTGGATAGCTTGGTTTACCGTGGGTTTTTTCAGATTTAAACTCAACACTCTTTTTAAGCAGTCGAAGCCGCGGGCAATAGCTTTAATATCATCATCAGGTTATTTTTGTCTCCACTGCAGGAGCACAACCCTCTCTCATCTGCCGGAGACAGACGGAGGATTCAGCCTACACTCCCCGCGCTGGCCAGACGGGTTGGGGAGGCCTGATTGATGTAATATAATTAAGTCAAAAGAGTGTGTGTTTAGATATTTGCCTGTTTCTTTCACGGTTCGGCTGTTCAACCGATCACTTTATATTTTTGATTAGTACACATAAAATGATGTGTATGAACATATGCTCATTTACCTCTGGAAAAATGATTCCCTCGGGAAATAAAAACCATAATCCCGATCCAGTTCCCGTTCCCGTTCCCGTTCCCGTTCCCGTTCCCGTTCCCGTTCCCGTTCCCGTTCCCGTTCCAGTTCCAGTTCCCGTTCCCGTTCCCGTTCCCGTTCCCGATCCCGATCCCAATCCCATTCCCACGCCCACGCACGCCCACGCACGCCCACGTACGCCCACTACAGCTCCAAATGTAGTCCTAACTCATCGCAATCTGAATTGTACCTACTCACTCTCGGTCCGACTTCGACTACGACTCAAACCCCGACCCCGACGCCTACGCCCACGCTCCTTCCAACGCCAACTCCCATGCTCATTCCCACTCCCACTCCAGTTCCAAATGTAGTCCAAACCAATCGCAATCTAAATTACTTATACCGAACATTATCTATACCTACTAAGTAATGTATTAGAAAACTAAAAATTCCCATAACTTTTGATTGAGTTAGCCGATTGCGATTAAATAAAGATTGCCCCATGTCTCTGTGAAAAGTCAGTCAAAATCCGTTTAGTAGTTTTTAAGTGATGCGTGCACAAACTCACAGACAAACAGACAAAAAATCCAAAAATGATTGAAATGTGTTCTATTACTTATCCTTAGACCCCAATTTTTTTGCAAATATCTTCAATGTAAAGACACGCGATGTTTACAATTTTATTTATTAGATTGTGAGTATTATTCTGAATGACCACATAAGATATTTTTTCTATCTTGGAGACTTGAATATTATTTTATTTCTAGCTGTGTCCACGACTTCGTACGCACATACCACTGAAATACGTGCTAGTTTCGTATTATCCACGCTCTATCCCTAGCCTTGGACTGGCTCAAAATAAAGTGATAAAAATAATAAAAATTGTATAGGGAACAGTCAGACCTACAATTGTAGATGAGTCAGTGAACTCCTAACTCTCTTCTCCACCTCCATCACCTCCCTCCCTCCTAGTCTTTTTCCATCTCCCTTTCCCCGTTCTTTATACCCTTTTTCCCTTCCCCTCTCGTCTCTGTCACTCTCTTCCATGTACCCTCCCCACGCCCTCATCGCTTCCACATGGACAGTATGTGAATATTAGACAATATTAAATTTTTAATTTTCCGACTGAGTTAGCCGATTGCGATGCTACTCTCTCCCCTTCCTTGCACTAAGTACTAAATATTTCCGGCAGTCTTGATTATTGAGTATAATCATACTATCCCCTGAATCTTCGTGTTAGACCTAAGACCCTTCTCTGATTCAAATAAACTGTTCAATATTTAAGAGGTTGAGACAAATCGCACTAACATAAAGCTTTTTTCTACGATCCCTTTGTACAAGCAAGTTGCGTGCGAGCCTCTCTACGTGATTGAATGGGAAGAACACCCGATAAAAGTGTTTTCTCAATTTTTATTTGCACGTACGTATTTGTCCGGTTCTTGTTAAACTTAAGAGGAGTGTGTTCTACTACCTTATTGACTTACGGCTGTAAAGATTCCAAGCAGGTGACAGTAGAATTTATTCCAATAAACCTCTGCCAAGCTCTCTGATTTAATTTTCAGTCTTTTGTATATAAAATGCTATGCTCACTAATATGGCAAAGCATCCGGGAAGATACGAACACCCAGATGAGGCTAGTGTAAGACAGCACACAAGGAGGAAAGATTTACTGAACTCTATTAATCCAAGGTTAAGAGTTGTGCAGCACAGTGCTCGTTGTCAAACAGTAAAATTATTTAATAAACTGCCAAATGAATTTAAAATTATTAATAATGTAAATGTTTTAAACGCCGCTTGAAAGAGTTCCTACTTGACAAATGTTATTATAGTATTGAAGAATTTTTAGGACATTAAGTAATTTTTATTTTCTCAGTTGACATTGTTTAATAATTATATCGAATTTGTTTGTATTATTGTTGCATGTTATTTTGAATCTTATGTTTGTGATGTTTCCGACACAATGTATTTTGTTAAGGAATAAATTGAAAATTGAAATATGTTTAACAATATGCGTCGATCCGTCCAACTGTTAATACTAATAACTAATCTGATTTGAAACTTGCTTCATATCTGTTAACAGATTACTTAATTCGTGTTCTATAGAAATTTTTAAAGTACTTCCAGAAATAAATAGCTAAAGGTTCATGTTTCTAGTATTTAAGTACAGATTAAAAATAAAAACCCTACAAAGGCACATATAATGTACATATCCTTTGTGTAAATTAAGCCTAAGTTATATAAGGTATCTCAGTAGGAGCCCAACCCATACGGCCTCTCACATTCGAGGCAAATTCCCCAATCTCTAGGTCAAAAGGCAATTCATTTCCTTTTTAAATAAGTAACAAAAAGAAATAAAGCTACGTTAGTCTAAAAAAAGAATGTAATTTATTTGGGCGTGAAAATTCTGTAGCAGGGCCACTCCGAGCCCCGGAGCAGGCCAACGACGCGTGTCCTCGTAAAAAGCCGTCTCTACGGCATTACGTCACAGACTAGGTTCACAGCTATGTCAGGTCCCGAAGGAGGCACTCCATCATAGAAGTAAACACGAAATAAAATCAAATTTGGCGCAGTGGTTCAACCAATTATTGATCCTGTTGAAACTAAGTTAACGTTTTCTTTGCAACCTTTATCTATACTAATATAATAAAGAGGTAAGTTTGTAACTTTGCTTGAGGTAATCTCAGGAAAACAGAATCGTTTTTTTTTCTTGCTGTTGGGGTGCTAACTTATTGTGTGCACTATAACCGTTCCTTTTCTAGAAATAAGGTAAAGTCGAGTGCAAGAAGTATCAGAGGGCCTAGCCAAGTGCCAAACGTTCCGAAGCGATTCCTTTTCTACAAACGCTAACGCTTTGGCGTTAGCGTTAATTAATTGGTAGCCAACGTGACAAGGACTTAGCGAACGCTCATTCTATTCGATCGTTCGATAAAAATCAGAATTTTGTCTATGGTTTCGTTTGTAAACGTCAGTTGAGTTTGATGTTCAGTGCATTTGTCGCGCGAACTCTGAAAGTACGAAAGTACAAAGTGGTGCCAGATTTGAGAAAGTTTTATTTATTGTGGATTTATCTACGATTTTAGAGTGGTAAGTATCCGAAATATAATTTATTAATTTGAATCAGCCTTTTTAAGTTATATTTTAGTCACACAAATGTGTATTTCATACAAAAGTTTATAAGCTTTAACAATGTTATAATTTTAATTTCAAAGTCTTTTCTGCATCTTTTCAGCAATGGAACCGAGGTTGAGAGCCAGTCCAGAACAATTCTCAGCTCTTGTAGAGTTCATGGAAAGGTATTCTATATAGAAATTATAATATTTGATTCAAATGTACTTGACTCCGGCATAAAATAAACAATGACGTGTTCAACATAAGCAAGAAAGGAATTTGTTTATATTTAGGCATGGTGACGCCTCTAGACCCCAGCCAGGTGCTCAAGGTCGGTTGAGAGGAGATCGTTTGTGGCAGGAGTTTCCACTAGCTCCAGACACGCCACCGCCTCCTCCGCGAACTTCTCCTGCACGAAGCACTCGACGTGGACAGGCAGCAGACTCTCCGCGCTCCATGGCCACCACACCGCGCCGATTACTGAGGAAGCGCAGGACTCGCGGACAAAACCCGTTCGAGCGAGCGACCAGTGAGTTTGTAGCCGTCGAGCAGCGCCGCCTTCAACTGGAGGAGATGCGAGAAAGACACCTGCATGAGCAGGAAGTTGAGAGGCTTTGACTGGAGTCTCAAAGGATTGAGGTGGCTCGCGAGCACAACCAGCTGCTGCATCAGTTAGGTGCAATTGCTCAGGGATTTCTGGACACACTGACGGAACAGAGCTGGACTAGGTTACCATCGACAGAAATTCTCCCAGAAACTGAATAAAAGTAGAATAGTTAGCCAAATCCCTTTAGTTATTTTTTTATTTACTTTATGATAAGACTAAAACACTTTATATACAAAAATTATAGATATATTTTTACAATATACAAATTATCAACATCTTTAATTTATTTTATTTACAAGAGAACCTCTAAAATTACAATAGAACCATTATAAATCAAAATCAGTATCTTACATCCTATTTATTAAGCAACTGAGCATTGCTCTTCCACGCATCAGCTCGTCTTGGCTACTAGGAGTAGAGGAGCCAGCATGTATACCAAAATTATCGTCACTATCGTGTTGCTCAGCCATATCACTAGGTGGTGGTAAGCGATCATTTAATGCAATGTTATGCAGTACACAGTACGCAGTTGCTTCTATTTGTTCCAAGCACAGCCGAGAAACATTTCTTGTTTAGCGCCTGAGTCACATATTTTCATTATGTGCACCCATAACAGTCTAAGTGAATGCATTTTACTAAAATAATTGAAGAGATTTGCACAAACACAACACAACACTTCACCAGCTGATTAAACAGTCGCCATTTTGTGTCGTTTTCTACAGGGTTTTAGCGAACGCTTCGTAGCGTACAAACGAATAGCTCAGTGAGCGTAAACGCTTGTCAAAAGTGCGACTTGGCTACCATTTGTATGGTGGTTGTCGTTCGACATGGGCGTTTCGTTTGATCGAATAGAAAGCTAATAACGTTGGCTACCAATTTAAAATGCTTAACGCTTGGTCACGTGACATTTCGTTAGCTTATGTCAATCCCATACAAATCTTTCTATTCCATTAGCGTTAACGCTAATAGAAAAGTCATCTTGTCTAGCCCCTCTGATTTGGGACAAAGTTAATAACCGAATATTCATAATAAACTATCGTCTACAGAAGGTTGTAATAGATCTTAATTGCCTAGAAATTTGTATTTGTGGCCTGTGGACCAAATTGATTCCAAAATCTCGCCCACTTGACGTATAGGTTATACAGGGCGTACCCAAAACAGCATCTGCTTGATTTAAACATAAGAAAAAATTCGAAAAACTTGAATAACTCGAATAGTACGGATCTCGGTATTCGTAAAACTCGAATACTAAAATCCGGCGAATATTGCATGCCCTGGATTTAACTTATACCAGTTTCTGTCCTAAACTCATAGAACATATTTACAATTAAACATAAACTCTAACTTATGATCTTGTAAAATCAGTTAAAAGTCTTGTAAAATTGTATACGAAAATTGTATGAATATTCTTCTTACAGATGACCCTTTCATTTGGAAAAGAATATATAGAGATTCGTAAAGTTCTCTTTGTGGCTTTTTGTATTAAATTCAAGGTACGCAAGAAGTTTATTAACCTTACAAAAGTCTTTCGAGTATCACGAGGGGGTCGTGGGAACAAATTAATATGGCTGAATGTACTGAAGGTATTATGTAATATAAAGTAGGTAATATTATTAAGTATTCAACGGCTCAGAACAAAGGAATGTGAAAATTTTATTAACATCGAATTCTTTTCATAACCTAGCATTTTACAGTTTTTACGAAAAAAATTCGCGCCCCATTTATATAATTTAAGGGCGGAGGCGCATACCAAAACGTTTTTACCTTCGTACTTAAAGTAGTGCACGGCCAAAAAGATTTTCCGAAACCAAATATTTCCTATACATCCCGAATACGATATAAAATGTATTCATGACTAGCTAACCCGTGCCCACTTCGTTGGGCGATAAACATTTTTCTCGCGTATTTGATATTTTATATTACCCCTTAAACTCTGCAACCAAAAAACGTATTGTCAAAAACGAATTTTATCTAAATAAAATTACCTTTGTGTTAGAGCAATTTATTTCTAAATAAATAGATTGACGTGAATATCATCATGTCAGTCTTTAGACGTCCACTACTGGACATATGCCTTCCCCAATGAACGCCACCACACCCGGTCCTTTGCCGTCCGCTTCCAGCCGCTTCCGGCCACCCTCTTTAGGTCGTCGGGTCCATCTGGCGGCGGGGCGTCCCACCCTGAAAATTACGTCGAAGTGAAGACTTGACGTAATTTTCTAAATGCTGTCCAGGCCAACTGGATTATTCTGTCAGCTTCCCTATCAAAATTGTTTCTACCTGTCTAATTGTTGTGGTCTACTGTGCTGTAGATTGACGTGTTGCCGTCAAATAGAAATATCACTCAATAGATTTAGACACGGTCGCGGTTCCATACCTATGTCGTATTATCTCTTTAACCATTCGTCCAAATTACATGCAGTAAAAGGCAAAAGCCTTTTTTCGATTTACTTTGCAAATCCGACTACCACGAAAAAGTCTTTTCATTGTTCATATAGCCTATGACATTCACAAATAACGTGGCTTTCTATTGGTAAAAGAATTTTCAAAATCGGTTCAGTAGATCCAGAGATTACCCCCTACAACGTTACAAACACACAAACTTTACCTCTTTATAATAAATATACATATAAGTATAGATAACGCCTGCATTATTTATGTGGCAAGTCAGTGTGGGCCGTAGTAGGTGAGAGAACTCACTAGTGTAACAAATCAATAATCACACTTTTCTCTATAGACATAAAATCGTAACTTGACTTCAACTTGATGGTTTGACCGATTATTTAATGTATTTTTCTCAATTTTCAGGGGACAAATTAGGATTTAGTAAAGTAGGATTGGTTATCCAATGTGAGATGCTTCGACGGACTCGTGAGCATATTTCGTATTAATTTATACATAAAAAAGGTAAGTCAAAACAAGCAGTTTAGGTGTGACTGTTGCAGTAGGTCAAACAGAAATTATGTAATTGTCCAAGCGAGTACCTATTCGTGACGACTGACGACACGGAACACAAATTTTTCACGGAAGGCTTATTTAAATCACTATAACAGTATGAAAGTAGTTTAGTGCAAAAAAATAAACATAGGTACCGAGTGGCTATAGTTATTTAATTGCTTACGGATTTTTTAAACCAGTTTCCAATTTTAAAACCAATCTTAAAATGTTTGTTGTTATTTGTATTAAATTTATAGAAAGTTAGGCGTCCTAGTAAATAGTCTTCTTCCATGAATTTACCTCGTTAACTTGTTACAATATAACCTTAAATTTATTGAAAAATAAAACTAGTCTAAAATAAAGTCACAGATGTGTATTAATGTCTGTATTTTACGTTTTTTTACAATATTAGCTTAACTTGTGAAGAAAATAGAATATTAGACGATGTTAGGTCGGCCTGACTGTAATTGTCGACTCTCTGTTCGATTACACAGAATATACATTTGAAAATACTTATTTCTATGTCATTTAGACATACATAGTATAGACGATACTTTATCGTCAGCATTTTGCCTGTTATGAGTCATAATAAGCCAAAACTTATAACTTTCACACCACAATAATAGTCAATGTCTACGATGGACCTGGTCCACAGATTTTATAAACAATTAGCCACCTACTTTTTAAAGCTGTTGTCAGCAATATCAGTCAAATAACCTAAATCTATGCAAATAACTAATAACCTAAAGTAGAATCCAACATTGGACGTCCACAGGATTATTATGTGATTTCCCAATAAATTTGTTTTGCTTTCATTGTGACAAATACTTCAACATCCCATATGTATTACAGAAGGATGTTACGAGAAATACTCTTATGGCTTATGAGTATCAAAATCCGAATTCATTCGTAAACATAAACAGGAGCAGTTTTATGTAGTCACTTACAATTGTTTATATTTTCTCAGACCCGAGCTCTAACTAGCAATTAAGACATAAATGTCCACATTTGATTGTTAAGCGGTCAGTCGAGTGGCCTTCTGAGAGCGAGAGTTAAGCTACAGGCACTGCGCGTGTAATGTAATTGCACTAGATAATCCCCTCCAAATGCCCTCTTGTCAGCTGGCAGCGAGTTCGGGACGGACCTTTCTCTCATTGCGGACAGTGGCACAGTGACCGTGTTGGCAGCGCAGGGCCAGCGGCCATGCAGCACTATCGCGTCGCAGTGCTCGCGCTGGTCGCGACCTGCCACCTATCCGCCGGCGTTACACGCCGCGCTGCCGACCCAGACCTCACTTTTGCCGAATCAGTCTACATCAGGCTATCCGATGCGTGTGAGTAAATATCCTTCACCTCCATATACCATGCAGACACTAATATATATAATTGCCTTTCGGTTCAATTTAGTAGTTTCTTTTTATATTCGCAGGTAGAGCGATCGTCGATCTACGCCAGAGCTCCATGGCGGACCAGAAGGTGTTAGTGAAAACAATGAAAATAGTGCGACTAGATGGCAGCGTGATCAACTCATATCCAATCGACGAAGCTTTCGTCGCCCTCACGCAAACATTAGTGTTCGACATAACGAAGCAAACCAAAGTTATTATTCACGGATTCAAAGACAGTTCACAATCTGCAGTGCCGTTCGAGTTAGCTCAAGCCTATAATGAGAAGAAAATGTTTAATGTCTTTTTAATCGACGCCGAGGCTTTGCTTAATAAGTGGTACATATTGTCCGTCCATAACGCCCGTCTCGTGGGCAAGAGGATTGCCAACCTTCTTGCGAATTTAGAAACTTTTGGTGCTAATGCGGATGATTTTCATTTACTTGGCATAAGTCTCGGAGCCCATATAGCCGGATGGGCTGGAAAATATTTCCGGCAATACAAAGGCCGGATCCTCGGTCGCATAACTGGATTAGACCCAGCCGGACCATGCTTCTCCTACGCATACAGCGATCAGAGGCTGGATAAAATGGATGCAAACTACGTGGATGTGGTGCACTCTAATAGGTTGGTGCAAGGAGTAATAGAGCCATTAGGCCACGCAGATTTTTATATCAACGGCGGTGGACCGAACCAGCCAGGCTGTTTCATGCCATCCTGCAGTCATTTGCGAGCAGCACAAGTATACGCGGAAAGTATAAGAACGCCGAAGTCGTTTGTGGGAATCCGGTGTCAGAGCTTGAAACATTTTGTGGCAAACACGTGTAAAAAAGATGATTTAGCAGTGTTAGGTTACGGTTCGCCGATTACCACTCGTGGCCTTTTTTACTTACGAACATCAGCAAATGCACCGTTTGGACTTGGTATGGGAGGGACCAAGAATGTGCCAACCACAATGGACAATTGGTTGAAAAGTTTAAATTTAACTTAATCTGTAATTTTACCTCTCAGTTCAATACCTTATTAAAATTGTTGCCATACTGTTTAACAAGTTATATCTGACACATAACACAAATGTAGCTTCGATATATTATGGCAAGTTTACCTATACTCGTCTTACAATTCAACTAAGTTTAGTCTCTAAAAGGTTTCGTCAGAAGTTAAAAAGTCATGATATTTTTATCATCCCGTCGATAACACCGTCGACACTTGTAAAAACTTTGTTCACGGAAAATGTCTGTACCTACGTCACTTGGGCTGACACCAGTTGATAAAAGAATAAAAATATACATATTTTACGTCATCCGATTGCGGCAAATCCACTTTATACATACTTGCATAGAAATATTCTCAAACTCTTTCTATATATATTCGAACGATTACTAAAATTCGTACACAGCCTAGAGTATTACTCTATAAAAGAGCGTAAGTAGTTCGTTGTGTAATACAAAACGCATTCACAGAATACGGAACTATAATTTAAAGCATTCTAACATTTTGTAACACTTTGTGAACGGAATCGTAAAGTCTGAGATAAGCAATAAAGTAATTATAAATTATATAACCTCACAAACAACTAGTTCAAATTATCACGATGTCACTGGAACATAAGAGTATAAAGAGTATAAGTATAACATCCAAATAACATTGGCGTATTGTTGCTTATCCTAATCTATTTATATTTGTTTACACCCAAACTATTCTCATACCACCCACCACTCATTATCATCATCATCATCTTTATTTGACATCATTTCCTAAAACTTCGTTTTATATTAACTTACGGAGCACAGAATACTGAAATCAATAAAAAAATATTTCACGTCGCAGTCATTTTTCGCCAAAATAATTAGCGGATGGCTTGCATCACATTTCTGTAACACCTCAACCACAGTGTTGAGAACCGCGACAAATGCGGACCTCCGACAAGGCGGAACAGTGAAATCTAACGCTAATTCGCCACTAAATTAACAAACATTACCTGACGAGACATTATAACTCGAAGAATTAAAGAGTGTGAATTTATGAAATAGTGAAGAGGGTTCTGCTGTTACCGTAGTATCTACAAACCAGAACCTAGGGTATGTACCTGATATCGCTAATGAAAGTTGCTAATAAATTGTCTACAAAACACGTAATATATTTGAAGCCAATTACATTAGAGTTTAAACGCGAATACGCCTTAAAGAGTAACCACTTCGTTTGTTAACTAATTACGGATAGAGGAATATTCATACTCTTTATTTCCACAGTTTGGTACACTGAGAACTCTAGGCAACGTCGACATTATTTTGTTTAAATATTTATTTTACACATAGCGTCTTTTATAAATACATGGTAAAAAGCGAACAGTTGGGAAGATCAATTATATAGTTTTACCTGGCATAGTAACATTAGTCTGATTCAACTGAACAGTTGATGGTTTTTCTTCATTCGATGGCTGCCGACTCAGACTCGGAACGAAATCCTGCAATGGACACGACAATGCTCGTTTGGACGTAAATTGTCTTCCTAATTCAACTTTAACATTGTTACAGTGATGTTACTATGATATTAGTATGTAATAAAAAAGTTTGTGTAAAAATCTGCTTTAATAATATTTCCCCCGTTTTCTAATCTATACATATAATAAAATGCAAATAGTCTGTAGATTGAATATATTCGGAAAAACCAACCAGAGCGACCTAAAATAGTAATACGAAACTTTATAAAATGACAGTGTATATCCTGGAATAACATAATATATAAAAAAATCTCCATAATTATCCAAGAAATAGAAAAACCAGCAACCAAAACTTTAGTACAGTACAAAGATAGTATATTTCAGAGGTCTACTAAAACCAGATGATTTGATCTTAGATGCAGTACATTTTCAAAACGAAATAAAAATAAAATTATAATTGAGAAATTATAAAAGAGATTATTCCAAGGAAAAGTATTTATTCAGGGAACGTGTTGAAAACGCTTTGCAGACCACACTTCTAACGTTTTTCAGACTGTGTCAATGTGATGATTTTGCCAAAAGTCTTATGCCGTTTAATCGACGGCGACGGAGTTATTTGGTGGGTAGGGTACCGAGTATCTACACAGAATATGCTTTAGGCATGGTGGGCATGGTGTACACTGGTCATCCCAGTAACAGTGAATGCTATTAACGATTACTACTGCACACAATTCGCGGCGCTTCCTCAATTACGTTTCTCAAAACAGTGGATGGTGTTGACCACCCTACGCTCCACGCGTCCTGCAGTGCAAGGCACCTCTTGGATGACGACCGAAATTGGGATGAAACTCTCGGTAATGCAATCGTAAGTGATAGCCCAAGACGTCTGAGCCATTTGTTCGCTGTGTTCTGTGGGCTCTCGAACCAAGTGCAACTGTGGGAGAAGTCCGCGTCTCGCTGAAGATGTCCTACGTGCTCTGAGGAACGCTGAACTGGACGTATCTGATGAGAGGGTACTAAACCGCTGCCTTACTATGGTCGAAAAAGTTGTCATTTAGATCGGCGGAGATACGCCGCATGGACCGTTCCGTGCAGTTTATCTATACAGAGTATATCCGCGAGTACGCTGGGGAAAGTTGCCTTTTTTGAAAACTACAGAACTCGTAAAATGTCAGCGATAGTGAGTGATAAGTTGATAACATTCCAAGACTCACAGTTGGTCAAAGAGTGGTTGTCAACAAAGTTGTAAGAATCGTGGAGCTTCAGCTTAGATATACGTTTTCCCTTGATGAATAGAATAGAATAGAATAGGTCATTTATTCATAGCTACGACACACACATACATGAGAAATAAACAGAACAGAAATTAATAAATTACAATTTAAAAATAATCAAGGTACCTATGTGTCGCAGCAATAAAATGGCGCTGACTCAGCATAATGCTGCAGCACGCTACGCGCACTCCAGCGCTGGTATTCTGTCAGCACCAGGTCAAGTGACTTCACAGATTAAGTTTTTTTAAAATTGTGCGTAGAGGTCTGTCAATGTATTGGTGTACATAAGAATATTAAATATATATAATTTAAGTTTGTAAATTAGTAGAAATAAGGGCATTGTGTATAGCTGAATTAATAAGAATAAAATGTACTGACATATACATATAATGTTGAAAAGGTGCATTGAGTTAAACTGTGTAATGTGTGTTAACTTAAGATACTAAATTTTACGAAGTAGTTTAGTGGGTGAAAAACCAAAGAAACAAACTCAGGGAACAGATTTTTGTGTAGTTATCAAAAATGAGCGGTATTGCAATTTGAAACCACGTTTTGTGTTTTGCTCACGCACGGGGGGCGGCAGGTTGTTCCAGCACTTTGTGGCTAGATACCGGAAACTGCCACGAAAGGCTGCAGATGTGTGACGTGGTACACCTATAAGATATACTGAGGCTCTAGTATTATATGGGTTTTGAGTCCGAGCCCAGGACAGCTTTTCGTATAAATATTCCGGTGTGTGGGATTTAATTATGCCGAATAGGAGAGTAGCGAAAAGTAAATTCTGTCGAGCAGACATTTTAAGCATACTTGCGTCATTCAGAAACGGTGTTACGTGTGTGCGCGGAGGAATTCTGAAACAGTACCTTGCACATGCATTTTGGACACGTTGTATCAAGCGTTGCGTTCTTGCTAACAAACAGGGGCCATATGCGGTAATACAGTAGCTCAATTTAGACAGCACCAACACCTCACATAACTTTATACGAAGATTCACGTTTAGATACTCCCGAATTCCGTATAGGACTTTAAGCCTATAAAAACAACCTCCGACCACCTCAGTCACGTGTTTCTCGAAGTGCAGATTGCTGTCCATCAGGAGACCGAGGTTTCGAGCCTCATTAACCTGTTCAACAGGACAACCCTGGATGGCAATTGATGGGTTCATGTTACCAATTTTTTGGGTCTGCTGTCTGGAGCCAAGTAAAAGAAATTTGGATTTTGAGGGATTGAGAACCAACGAATTTGCACAAGACCACGCAGAGACACGGCTTAAATCTTCATTAATTAACTTTGCCGCACTCGCAGCGTCATTAGGTGGAAAAGAAAGGTACAGCTGTAAATCGTCGGCGTATAAATGATATCTACAGTTTTCTATGGACCGAATTATGTCAGAGCTATATAAAATAAACAAAAGAGGACCCAAGATCGATCCCTGGGGCACCCCTCTGTCCACTGTGCTGGTGTCAGACGTTAGAAGATTACCATCCTGTTTGGCTATAATGACTTGTTGGGTACGACCACTAAGGTAGCTGTTAAACCACAAAACAGTTGACATATCAAATCCATAATAAGTCAATTTGGAAAGTAGTAGAGAGGTATTAATAGAGTCAAAAGCTCGAGAGAAATCTAACAGAACAAGAATAGTGCCCATACCAACGTCTTGGGCAGCGAGAATATTATCGATTACATCAAGTATTGCGGTGTTGGTGCTACGTCCCTTTCTGAAACCTGACTGAAGTTGCGGCAAAATTTTATTTGCCTCCAAGAATTTTGACATCTGATTATAAACCGCTTTTTCTAAAATTTTGGATAAGTAGGGTAAAATACTTATAGGTCGCAAGTCTGTAACATCATTTATAATACTTTTTTTGGGTAAGGGGCGGACCAATGCTGTTTTCCACAAGTGCGGAAAGGTTGAAGTTACAATGGAGGTATTAATAATATCTGTGATAACACCCAGAGTTCGAGGGAGAGTCATCAATACCATGTTCATTGTAATACCATCGTCACCTTCGGCATTAGAAGAGATTCCAAAGATAATTTTAGCTACCATATTTTCGTCGATTGGGACTAACCTAAAAATAGAGTTACTAAATATATGATGTTCAAAATACGTTAATGTAGATAGGTCAACCAAGTTTTTGCCAGGAATATTAAGAAAATGCTTGTTAATAGCATTAGGGTCATTAAAATGCACAGGGAGATCTGCTGTGGTTTTAAAACTCGGGAGAACATTTTGTTTAAGATTTCTCCACAATGTCTTTGAACTTTTAAGGTTAGAGTTTATATCTCGCTCAAAGTAGGCTTTCTTTTCGTAAAAAAGACTAGAGTTTACCAGATGTTTAAGCATTTTATAATTATCTTTATCAGCTTGCAACTCTGAAGCGCGATATTTTGTATATGCCTCATCACGAAGTTTCATCATATGACGAACATTACTGGTCAGCCATGGCTTTGCTCTGTCTTTAATGAGTATCTTCTTTAAAGGGGCATGTAAGTCGAAGAGATGTAAAATGAAAAGGTTGAACGACGCAATTTTATCGTCAACTGACTTCAACGCAACTATGCTTTCCCAATCAATCAGATGAAGATCTCTAATAAAATTGGCTGAGTCAATGTCCTTAAGAGGCCGGAAGCTAATTGTCTTAGGATGAGGTTTAATAATTTTTATTTTGAATTGAACATAGACCATTGCATGGCCACCCAGCTGTGGTATATGGTCAACAGTAACGTGTGAGGCGGATATGTCAGACAGTACCAGATCGATGAGCGTCGCACTATGCTTAGTAAAATGGGTGGGTTCACTAATATGATTACTCAGGTTGGTATAGGTCAAGAATTGATGTACTCTTTTTGTCTTGTAGTCTGTGTTGTCCAGTAAGTTAGTATTAAAATCACCAGCAAGTATCATGTGGTCGTATTGCGTAAACGAAGCAATAGAGTCACTAACTGCATCTAAAAATGTCTCAATATTAACCCAATCCGGTCGATAGGCTGTACCTATGATAATTTTTTTGAGTTTACAGTAACACGTAGCCACATTTGTTCAACGTGGCCCAGGATGCCCACGATGCCCAGGGATGCACCGATAAAATCATTTCTCACTGGCATACTTCTGGTAGAAATCAGACGACAAGGGAAAATCGCCTGCACTCTAGTGTCCTCAGGGATCCCTGCCACACTGCTTCCTGGCGGTGAAACGGCCCATACCACAGCACAGAAACTCCTGTGTGTCACGTCACGTCACGTAACAGTGACAAAGCTCTGGTGATCCAGGACTGCTATCTGACCGTTTGGGATAAGTGCACTATGGGGCACAAGCTGTAAACAGAATAGAAAATCTGGACTGGGAATCGTGCGATGGGTTGCAGTGGTTTTCACCAGACGTTGCCGGGGGTGACGTGGGGCACCACTGCCGATGAGATGAACGTCTGCCTCAAGCGTTCTGTACTAAAATTGCACCTTACGCGTTATATGCGGCTCCAACGTAGTGGGAACTCACACGCTCAAGTGTTTTCAGACATACTCCTCAAGATCGGACAAAGGCGATTACTGAATATCTGCACTGGTTGAGTATGCAAAATATTGTGCACTCAGAGGGGAGGAAGGGGAGATGGAAGGGATAGGGGAAATGGGGGAAGGGGAGTGATTGGGAAAGGGAAAGGGGAGATAAGTGGGGAGTGGGAGGGCTGAAAAGAGGGATGTGTAACACTTTAAAGATTGAAGTTTAAATAAAAAGTAATTTAAATAAAAAAAAGGTTTCATATGTGGCTCAGTTTTTATTTTTATTATTTCTTTGTTCATTACTGAACTAAATGAGCAACAAATGTAATAAAAATACCATTTAAATTATATACTGATAACAATATCAAGAACACAAGTTTACGAGATATATAATAACCAGACATACGTGTAAGTTTTAGTAGTACTAATGTCATTTTATTACTGATTTCCTGACGATATTAATTCATCATTAACTGCTTCATACATGAAAACCAGTGTGTCTCTTTTTATGACAAAAAAATTAATCACGTAGGAATTACCGAACGCAATCCTAGTACATATCAATCAGATGTATTGAAAATGTATGAAAAACGTCTTCGGCCATACTTGAACATTTGCTTGAGTTATGCAAGCGAAAGTGTTCGTAGTCTTTGTTTCTAGTCTGTGGGGCATCTTCGGAGAGTTGCTCGATAGGTAATATTGATAAATAATTTATAATGCTCTCTCCGTGTATCAATCAGTATTTTGTGTACCGAGTATGGCATGTAATATGATTTGTACTTGCTTACATACAACCTTGCAGTCTCCATAGCCTAAATACCCACGGTACTTTTGAGTCTATCATGGTGCCAGACTATAGCGCTTGAATAAGTAAAATCTATAAACTCCAGTAATGATAGCAGGCATTATATAAACATTGTTCTGCAGTATTCCTATCAATGTTTTTACCAATGACATAATTTCCATGGTTGTTACCACACTCTTGACGTGGTTGAGCAATATGTAATCTAATTTCTTCTCAAAAACGTCTTTGCACTTCTTGTCTTGTTTCATCGTTTTATGTTCCTGTGTCAAACCTGACCACCCTTGAAATGAGATATTGTTAGAAATATCTAACATAGCTTATGTTGCGACCATTGCTTGGTATAATATTTAGATAAAATACTTGATTATGCGCCTGATCGTGTGAAATTGTGTCCAGTTTCATAAACATAAACTTTTTTCACAAAACTGAGTGGCCTGATATTATGAAGCTTGTGTTTTCTTTATCTGCGGATCTGCTATGTCTCTTATAACTGTGTTACCTACCTATCTAAAGATAGTCTGTTCATAGACAGAAATAATACTGATAGAGATGACATTTTTCAAAGTCTACTCACTGTAAGTAGCGGCTAATACTTAGAACAGTAAGTTTTAGTTTAAGTGGTGTGGAAATGGAAGCGGAAACTGCTAGTTACCGGAATTACTTAAAGGCTGTGGGCACCGCGGGGCGAATGACGCGGCTCTTTTTACGGTAGCTCTACCTTTAACGCACTGTGCCGAAAATCTGCGATGAAATAACATTCGCAGATTTACTTAAACAAAGTAAATAATATTAGACCGATCACGGAGACGGGAGCTAGAAAAACATAAAAGTAAATTTTCTTTTAAAGGTTTAAAGATTATTTTAGATTTACGCAAAACACATTGTTTTGCTAAAAGCAATTTTGGTCAAAATTAATATTTTAGGTTAACTTTCCAGACTTGCAATCAAGTTTAGCATTACGTTTAGAGCAAAACGGCTCTATCCAGGGAGAGACGCCATAATTATGTTTTCTTCTGACGCAATGACGCAAAACAGTTTGTTATATTCGTGGGGAGATTTACTCATGCATGCACACCTTTTACACTATATATTAATACGAAACACACACCTAACAAATCGAACAACACACTGTTAACCTATCGTACATATCGATACCGCACATGACCAATCTTGTAGTGTAAGACCACCACTAGAAACCTTGCTAGAAAAAAACGCCTACGAATAGCAACTCCCTCCTCCTGTTTGAAGGCATTACGTATGGAGCGAGTTTTGGTCACCGTGGTTGGGTCCTGTGTGGCGCTACCCCAGTTGACGACGCGACCAATTACCACGTACAGTAGATATTATGCCGGCCATACATACACCACGCTGACGTGTCCAGCTAGCTACCGTATAAATAAAAAAAATATGTAAGGCGTCACGTCTAGCAGGTTGCGCAGTCCAGTAATCAGTGCGAAAATAAAACTCCCTCTGTACCTAAGCTCTGTACCTACACGTTTGTCAGAGGCAGGTTTTCTTTGTGTAGTTTTTGCAAGTGTCACTAGCCAGTGACACTTTCAATGTAGCAGTCTGACTTAATATTTTGTTTCAGTTTTCAATATATCCGAAATTATGATCTCGAGGTCTAGAAAATACCTATATGTGCACTACTAAGAAAAATATGAGACTCTCATTGGTCAATTGTTCTTACAGTATACAAATTGGTGATAAATTAAAGTAAATAAATAAAATGTCAAAATGAAAATCGATTGTCACTTGATGATGAATGACTGTAAGCATGAAGAAATTAGGTTGCCCTATCATTGTCTCTTTTATCTCACATAACTTTGGGACTGAATTGACGTAACTAGTCTATTATTATCTACTGGCTGTGCCCGCGGCTCCGCTCGCCTGAACTATAGATTCCGCTCCCGTTCCTGTTCCACTCCCACTCCCGCTACCGTACTCACTCCCGCTCCCGCTCCCAAATGTAGTCAGTCCTGATGTCATCGTAATCTGAATGCCGGGCATATTATACTTTGTTGTTTTGTGTATCTATACCTCTAACGTGCACCTTCCCCTGCCCTCACCCCCTTCCCCGCCACCCGCCCTCTACTTTACTCAGTACTTCTCCCCTACACTTCCATGACCACTTTCCTTACACCTCCCCGTTCTCTCTCCTCCTCCCCAGCCCCACTTACGACCTACACTTCCATGCCCACCTACTATCTCCAAAATGTAGTTCTCACTCATTGAAATACGGATTCCGTTGAACATTTACACCCTACACCTACCTACCCTACTACTACACTTCTTTGCTGCATACTAATGCAGTGTAAGCGAGTTTACGAAAATTATAAATTTGCATAACTTTTGATTGACTGGACCGATTGCAATCAAATAAAGCCTATATGTTACACCTTAAGCACTATGTTTCTGTGAAAAGTCCATGGCTCAGTGGTTTTTAAGTGATGCGTGCACAAACAAATAGATAAACAGACAAACATTTCAAAAATGATTGATTACTTATCCTTACCCCCCAATATTTTTTATTGCAAATATCTTCAATGTACAGACACGCGAAATTTACGTTCCGATACAAAACCATAGATAATAACTTCTCTCACTCTCTTGTCAAAGTCGTACTCACACTCGTAATATTGTAGGGGAGTACACCATTTTGGGACTAAGTTTTCTTTCGTGAATCATATCTGATTAATGATAATGAATCTGATGAATTTGACAAGAGAGTGAGAGAAGTTATTATCTATGGTTTTCCGTTCCGATACAAAACCATAGATAATAACTTCTCTCACTCTCTTGTCAAATTCATCAGATTCATTATCATTAATCAGATATGATTCACGAAAGAAAACTTAGTCCCAAAATGGTGTACTCCCCTACAATATTACGAGTGTTACTTGTTGGTTATAAAGTTAGTAGTATTAGCTAGTTTGTTCTTATATAAATTTACACCAGAATCAATTGGATCTGATTAGTCATTGCACACTGAAACGGTTTGAATAGTACTGAACCCTCCGATTTTAGAGGTTCACGGAACACTTTTTTGGAGACACATTAGGAAACTGTTTGAAACATGAGCTCAAAGAACTAGCCAGATATACAAATTCAAAAAATATTCTTTATTGTGCACAAAAACATATTAAGCTTCCAGCGAATTCTTCCATGCAACCTGTGGGTGTTGGGGAAATTAGTGGAAAAAGTGGAAACATTTATGAAAAAAAAATCAAGCTTTCACGAGTACTACACTAGTAATAGTATATTACACGAGTAATAGTATATAAACTACTATCTAATGGTATAATTAAATTCAAGATATTGTTTTTATTAAAGCCCTATGTAGTGCTACTCTGAATTTTATTTATATTATCTACTTTACGTCACTTTAAGTATTTAGTATTCCCTGCTTTCAGTCTAACAAAAAAAATAGACGGAAGGGACGTAGGACGTAGAGTCATGTTATTAATATGAGAAATACAAGAATAATATCTAGCCACAATATATTTAATTTGTGAAGGGTATTTTAAGCAAAGATCCCTAATAAATTATACCTCGCTTTTACAACCTGTTCCATTGGAATATTCCTATAACAGACATATTTTTGTTTATTATTCTTAACATCCTTTGTTATTTATAAGTAAGCACCAGCCAGGTACAATTAAAAATGGATCAGTCAATTCTAGGCTCAATATAGTCCAAAAGTATAATTTACAACCAGAAATTAGAATTACCTAAAAACTAGTTTTAATTTCAAAAATAATTGCAAGGTTTTCCATACATACTTTGGACGCATTTATGAATAAAACGACACTCATTGTCGTTTTAACCTATCTATAGATAAACATACCATAATATTAAAAAACAATATTAATTAAAAAAAACATAATATTCATTAACGTAAAGCCTCAATCGGCAATATACAGGGTGGAATTTTGTAATGCCACCTGAAGGGAACGTACTCTTATTACTGTAGATAGAAAATTTTACTCAAAGAAAACATTCCTTTATTTTTGAAAAGAAAAAAACTGCATACAAAGATTTTCGAAAATTCGCTTGCTACACCCGGGAATCGGACAGACTAAAATCTGTAAAAATTACAGACTGTACTTTTATTGCATCGATCGTTAGGATCAATGATAAGGATGAAATCTTTCCAACAAACTTGATAAATCAAATGAAAGGAAAACTATGAAATATTAAATTATTTTAATTATTTACAAAAAATGGTAAACTAGCTCGAAATGGGCTCAATTTTCTTGGATAACAAATTTATTCTTCTAAAGAATTCATTTCTAGTAACCTTTAATAACGTGTTGTCGTGAATATTATAAATCGTATTCTGAACTTCAATTCTCAACTCGTTTACATTCGCATAAGACTTAATGTAAATTTGAATTTTTACATCCCCACAACAACAAAAAATCTAAAGGGGTGAGATCTGGTGATCTCGCAGGCCATCTGATTGTGCCGTTTGTACCAATCCAGGTATTAAAATGGTTATTAATGTAGGCAGTAGTGATTCTGCTGTTATGGGCTGGAGCACCATCTTGCTGTAGAATTATTTGGTTTCGATCTTCCGCGGGGAAACCATTTCTTAAGAGATCCAGTAGGTATTTCAAAATACTTGACAGTGTTTAAAGGACCTTCGTACACGTGGACTAACACAACCATATTTCTCATAATTCCGCACCAAACGTTGAAAGAAAATCTTACTTGACTATTAGTTTCATGAACACGAACAGGATTCACTTGAGACCAATAGTGGTTATTGCGGCGATTGTACATGCTGTTATTGCTGAAGTTGGTTCCGTTAGACCATACAATGTTACTTTAAAAAATTAGGGTTACGGTCAATTACTCTCAGCATGTTTTGACAAAATTGTAATCGTCTCACAATCCCAAGGATGCAATTTTTGTACCAACCGACCATCACGATTACATTTATAATTATACTTTTTATGCACTTTAAGTAAGCGAGTGTGGGTTGTTCCAATTACTTCGGCAGCATATCTGCTTGAATCCTTCGTAAAATGCTTCAAAGTATGTTAAAAACATTTAAATCAAAATCGAAATATTCTGCTGAAGAGTTTGTCGTCGCTTTTTGAAACTACCCGTATTCTTTAAATTTTCTACCATTCTTTTTAATACGAACCGAGTTGGTGCCTGTTGATCTCGATATCTCTCTCCATACCACCGCAGAGCTAGATTCACATCTTTGTTATTAAAAAATAAGGTACCATTAAATCAAATTGTACTTGATAAGCCATTTTTACCATGATGGCGGCTCCACATTAGTGCCGTGAAGCTCCGTAAACAGGCGTGAACGTGAATGTGGATGGTTTTCGCGGAGTTCACGCGCGTTCACGGCTGTTCCCCGATCAGAGTCGGTATTTTGTCCCGCGACAAAGGGTTCGCGCCCCTTTCGCGCGGCGTTCACGCGTACACATCCACATTCACGGCCCCGTGCTAGTTTACTCCGGACTACAAAGGCGTACGGACGTGTGCAGTCGCTAAATATAGTCGCGCGTGAACGTTTGGAATAACGAAACTGAAATGGTCTTTTTTAGAACATTACCATTATGAAAATGTACTGTCAAAGCTATTGCAGCAGCAACTTCTACGTCCATTTCGCGGCAGGTTTCACGAACGATTGTGAGCATCCCGTGAATGTGGAGGGCACGACTTGTGCCGTGAATTCACGGCGTGAATTCGCGCGTGAATTCACGGCACTAATGTGGAGCCGCCATCAGAGTCGGTATTTTGTCCCGCGACAAAGGGTTCGCGCCCCCTTCGCGCGGCGTTCACGCGGAAACATCCACATTCACGGCCCCGTGCTAGTTTACTCCGGACTACAAAGGCGTACGGACGTGTGCAGTCGCTAAATATAGTCGCGCGTGAACGTTTGGAATAACGAAACTGAAATGGTCTTTTTTAGAACATTACCATTATGAAAATGTACTGTCAAAGTAATTGCAGCAGCAACTTCTACGTCCATTTCGCGGCAGGTTTCACGAACGATTGTGAGCATCCCATGAATGTGGAGGGCACGACTTGTGCCGTGAATTCACGGCGTGAATTCGCGCTTGAATTCACGGCACTAATGTGGAGCCGCCATATAAAATATATATATTTTTTAAACAATCAAATGTGAATAACAAGTGACAATCTATTTTCAAATGTAACATTCCATATTTAAACTACCTCATACACGCAGTTAAGTCGCATCTAACTGCTCCAGTCACATCGGGTCGAGCACACGGTTATTAGGACCCGAGTGACCGATATATATCACCAAAGGCTCAAGGAAATTCTCAAGTCTGGTCTTAATGGTCGAAACCTTCATCGATGGCCAAAGACAGAACTTGAGAAAATAGAGAGCTCCAGAGGTATAGTCCGAGTTCGGTGCTGGAAAATGACACCGTCCAGCTATACTGGGACAGGTCGGTTCTCACGGACTGAACAGTGACGCACAACCGGCCAGACATCATATTGGTTGAGAAGGAGATGAAGCAGACGTGGCTGTTGGATATTGGTGTCCCAAATTCCCACAATGTCCAACTACAGTACACCAGTGAAAAGATAACCAAATACCAACTGCTTGCCGAGGACATACTTCAACTTTGGCGGCAGCAGGAGGTTTTGGTTATCCCGCTTATCATCTCTACCACCGGAATTGTCCCTAAGTCACTCACGGAGTATGATAAAGATTGGTCTCTCCGTGAGGGAACTAAACATTCTTCAAAAGGCTATTATTTTGGAAACGACGGCGATTGTACGCCGCCACCTCTCGTCGTAGTCGGCAGTATCTTGCCATCATGGCCGATACTGACTTAAATTTACCCACAATGTGAAAAACTAGGAAAAGGCGAATAATAATAATAGCTCGGGCTCTCCGTGAGCGAATTAAACAGGATGCAAAAGGCGATAGTACGTCGTAGTAAATTCTGGAGACGACGCCGATAGTACGTCGCCATCTATCATCGTAATCGTAAGCATCTTGCCATCATGGCTGTTGTTGCCTAAATTTACCCATAAGGAGAAAAACAGAGGAAAACCAATAATAATAATATTAATAATTTAGTATGCTCATTTTATAAAGACTCCATAGCTTTTAATAGAGGTAAATGCTAAAGAAAATGTTCGGAGATGTATTTAAGTAGTCTAAACTTAGAGAAATTCTATTTCAACTGCCAAAGTTCCAGGAGCATATGTATCAAGGAAGTTGCTGAAACATTAATTGAAAATCAATAAACTCAAAACCTGTTTTATACTCAAGCTTGGGTAGATAAAATTAAACAACTATAATATCTTGTTTTATTTATTACTACTAGCTGTGCCCGCGGCTCCGCTCGCGTGAACTACATAATCTGCTCCCATTCCCACTCCCGCTCCCGCTTCCGCTCCCACCTCCGCTCCCGCTCCCGCTCCCACTCCCGCTCCCGCTTTCGCTCCCATTCCGGTCCCGCTTTGGTCCCACTCCCGTTCTCGCGCACTCTCCCGCTCCCGTTCCCGCTTACCGCTCACGCTCCCGCTCCCGTTCCCGTTCCCGTTCCCGCTCCCGCTCCCGCTCCCGCTCCCACACCCCTTTTCCAACGCCCATAACCACGCCCACTCCCACTCCCACTCTAATTCCTACTCGCAGCTCCAAATGTAATCCAAATCATCGCAATCTGAATAGTACGGAAATATTATTATTTGCAATATATTGCATACTAACTTTACCTACTAATGTATTTGAAAACTAAAAATGTCTATAACTTTTGATTGAGTTAGCTGATTACGATGAAATAAGACTAAATGTTAAGTTAATCCCCATGTTTTTGTGAAAAGTCCATCAAAGTCCGATCAGTAGTTTTTAACTGATGCGTGCACAAACTCACAGACAAACAGACAAACATTTCAAAAATAATCGAAATGTGTTCTGTTGCTTATCCTTAGACCCCCCAATTTTTTTTGCAAATATCTTCAATTTTTATATCTTAAGTGTTCAACGCGAAGTTTACGATTTTATTTATTAGATAAGTTATTCCAGATTGTGTCCCGAACGCAAAGCTATTAAACAGTAAAAACTCCGTCAAATTCTATTCAGTAGCTTCCAAGATTAGTCAGTACATACATACACATATATATACATACAGACTGACACGAAAAATTTTAATTATACTTTTGGACTCTAATGGTCTTAAGTAATGTCCGGGAAGAGAATTTCTTTTAACTTCAATGTACAGATTCGCTTTCCTTTTCTTTTTCTACTCTTTTATTATATGTTTAGATTACTCTTTATATTTACTGTAATTACATACCTTCTGTATTTTAATTGCTAACAAGAAAATGGTGATATCACTAGTTTTATTTCAGTTTTAGAAGAATGGGTTGACATTGAATTTAATTATTATTTTACCTTTTACATTGGCTGAAAGCAGTGGCGGATGAACTACTTAGGTATAGCAAATTGAAAATCAATACTCTATTCTGCAATCCACACTTAGGTATGTCTAATGTAGGAATGTACTTATAAAAAATTGTCAAGTGAGATAAATTATAAAAAAAAATCTAACTCGCGCACCGACAGTTCCGAAAAGAATCTTATGAAAAGTAATGTATGTCGTATGGTTCCTGGTTCCGCCGAAAGTGTGGGCTCCCAAATTGAGTTTAACGCCGTTACAAAGTTAACACATTTACTAGCTTCAATGACACTACATGAAATTACACTATATCATCAAGTAACGATTTTAGAAGGCAGACGATCCGCCTGCGTAACGCCTGCACACCGCACGACTTTCCATCGAAGACTGTCTCGGTTCTGCGGCTGCGCCAGTTATACCCGACGTTCCTACAGCGCGTGCTCGCGACGATCGCCGAACCAAGCCGAACGGCGCGCCGAGCACACACTGTGCCTTCAATTTAGCTCCTCTTTTATCATTTCGCCGACATGTATAATTAGCACGCAAGAAACTTCATTTTTAGGACCGCATAGCTAAGTTTGTTTGTAAAGGATTATTGTCCTCGTTTTATTTTTCCTGTAATATTTACATAAACCTCTATCAACTCTAATTATTTGAGACTTTCCGCTGTGCAAACTCCGGAGATAATGGAGAGAAGACATTTTATACACATTTTCCATCATAAGTCGTAAACTAAGCAAAATAAAAGGAAACGAAATCCTATTTTTAGAATGTGTACTAGTGATACCCTTTTAGACGATACCCCATTTGAAATAGAAAAAATACTTTAAAAAATCGTCTCCTTTTGCAATGAAAATAAAAATATTTTTTAATTCTTTCATCTAATCTATACATATAATAAAAGAGTAGAAAAAACAAAAGAAAAGCGAACCTGTACATTGAAGTAAAAAAAATTCCCTGCCCGGACATTACTTAAGACCAGTAGAGTCCAATAATATAATTAAATTTTTTCGTGTATGTATGTATGCAGCATAGGTAGACTTCATGATTATAATGAATAAGATTTGCTGCTGGTGACCCTTTCATGTATATGTTACCGAGACGTAAATAGCGTTGGTTTTCATAGGACTATTAATCTGGAATGAAATATATGTATGTATGTATGTATGTATGTATGTATGTATGTATGTATGTATGTATGTATGTATGTATGTATGTATGTATGTATGTATGTATGTATGTATGTATGTATGTATGTATGTATGTATGTATGTATGTATGTATGTATGTATGTATGTATGTATGTATGTATGTATGTATGTATGTATGTATGTATGTATGTATGTATGTATGTATGTATGTATGTATGTATGTATGTATGTATGTATGTATGTATGTATGTATGTATGTATGTATGTATGTATGTATGTATGTATGTATGTATGTATGTATGTATGTATGTATGTATGTATGTATGTATGTATGTATGTATGTACGAGCTAATCTTGGAAACTACTGAACAGAATTTAACGGCGTTTTTACTGTTTAATAACTTTGAGTTCCGAACACAATCTGGCATAAGTAATATCTCAATAAATTCAAGAGGCTGATCTACAAGAAGACCTCTCATTTCATATCATTTGTCAGTGTTGTGTAACATTACTGGTCACGCAAAAACTTGACAGAGAGTGACAGAAACGTTTTAAAGCTCATTTACAGTTTATTTATTTTTGCTGTTCTATTTCAGGGAATTTCACAAGTCTTGATACAAAAATTTCGTTATTTGATAATTAGTGGCCCGATATTAGATCGGTCATTGTCGACAACTGCACTATATTGTCTGTCTTAGGTAAACATACTCCTGAACAACTTGGATACTGATACGTCTACCCAGGACAGACAATACAGTTGGGTAGGATCAATTTCAATTGGGAAGCTGACAGATGAATCCAGTTAGGCTGGGCAGTATTCTGCGACAAGTTTTCACGTCGCCCATTTCACAATGTTTAAAGACAAAGGTATTTCTTCAGTGCATCCTGCCTGTCATGACCTACAGCGCGGAGACGTGGACACAGACGATGGGCCTGATCCACAATTTTCAAAACCCTCAGCGAGCTATGGAAAGGTCTATGCTCGGGGTCTCTATGATGGATATGATTCGTAATCTGGAGATCCAAGAATAACGAAGGTGATCGACATAGCCGAAATGATTAAGAAACTGAAGTGGCAGTGTGTACGAGTACTAGAGTGGAGACTGGACCTGGACCTGGACATGGAGCGGGAGCGGGAGCGGGAGCGGGAGCGGGAGCGGGAGCGGGAACGGGAGCGGGAGCGGGAGCGGGACCGGGAACGGGAGCAGGAGCGGGAGCGGGAGCGGGAGCGGGAGCGGGAGCGGGAGCGGGAGCGGGAGCGGGAGCGGGAGCGGAAGCCGGAGCCGGAGCCGGAGCCGGAGCCGGAGCCGGAGCCGGAGCGGGAGCCGGAGCAGGAGCGGGAGTGGGAACTGGAGCGGATCCTGTAGTCCACGACGCGAGCGGAGCCGCGGGCACAGCTAGTTTGGAATAAGGTTGGACAAGCATTATTGAAAACTGTTCCAAATTTCAAGTCGATAGTAGTTACTGAAATAAGCAGCTGTGGCAGACGGACTGACGAACCGACGGACAAGGATTTTTTTGTTTTTACCATTTTGGTTCGCAACCCTACAATCGGCAACAGTACCTACGTACTCCAGTAGTCTACGCTGCGCTTATATACGAAGTCGCGAGCACATCTAGTTTTCAATAAATTAGTTTTATTACTTCGGTATTTATTAAACAGGTGGTTACAGCACGGCATTCCTCAAAAATAGATCACAACTGAGCTAGTCGGCGATTTCACATTCTAGCTGAAGTTAAAGATTTACAACGAACATTTTCGTTACGAACTGGAAGAGTACTCGTATTTACACGCTTATATTTAGGTATTCCACAAAATATACCCATCACATACACTTATTGTAGAAAGCTTTTACTATCACTATTAGTTACATATTAAAACTTAATTAAAGACTAAAATGACACTCGGATCCGGTCACAAGCCCTTCTTATACTAAATGGGACGGCCGTGGGGCGACAAGCTACTAATAAATATATCTGAAAACAACTGGTATTTGTCGTAAGGCAAAGGGATTTTCATAACAATATTTCCTTTCGAGTGGGTACACTCTAATTGAGCTTCAATCCGTGTCTATATCTCGATTGTAATATCGTTCCTCTGCTACAGCTTCCTACAAGTAGTGTCCGACTTGGTATTCAGCGCTGTGGGCCGAAATTTTGTTTTCGGCCTGCAAACTAATATATATTTTAATTGGAATATATAATTCACAATTAACTGCATAATTATGATATTTATGATATATTACTCTAATTTACCTAGGCATTTATTTGCACTAAATAATCACGTTATTTGCGAGAGAAATAGTTGATATTAAAGTCGAATCCACTTTCAGTTCTTGCATATATGAATGAAAGGAAATGAATAGATGCACACAGAGATTATTTCACTACCTATATAAGCACATAAAATAGTCGGAGTTTCATTTTCGCCTGAATGAAAATCATACCTCCAATCGGACACTACGTACGATTTGTTTGCTGTGAGTTCTCAGATACCTTCCCTTAACGAGGATGACATTTAAACAACTTTCCCGTAACTCGTCGGCTCGTAAATATACACATACGCCACGATAACGTTTACCCCGTTATTAACGCCCACGTGAGCTCTCTCTTGTAGAAATACAAAAGTTTGTCTCCCTGCAGAATTATTCTACGGATTCTTTAGAGAAAGCCTATTTGAGAAACTCTTGTGTATTACCCTTTTTTTATAGTTATATAGGAGTGAGAAGAAACGGACAAACGTCCCATCTGATGGAAGCGATTGCTATGACTCATGGGCAATGCCAAAGGTTGCCGCCAGTAATCTTTTTGATTTGTAGTCTTAGGTGTCGCGTTGCCTAAAATTAATGCTTCTTATACCTTCGATCGCACCGTTCTCTCAAACCTTGCAAACCTTGAAAGAGGCATTTTCAAGGCGGATCCTAAAATCCTCATTAATAAACGGTGCGGTGACATTGCAAAACTTTATCACTAATCGGCTTTTAACAATCCAGGATAAACTAGTTACCTATATATTATAACTTGTAACTGTATTTGTTTGCGCAATAAAGTGTATTGTATTGTATTATATCAAACAAAGATTAGGTTTCGAAAATACTGAAGGTATAAAATTAAAAAAAGGTTGTTTTTTATTGTTTATGGGTTTGCGCTTGACCTCAATAAGGCCTAAGGTGGAGCGCGCTTATCCAGAAGCTTATTCACTATTCATTTAAAAGGATCCAAATTGTACTTGGCAAAGCAGCCCAGAGGTAACTGCAGTACTCCATATACATACGACCGCACTTGTGCTTAGTAAAGGTTGAAAAGCTGTGCCGGTGAGACGTACCGCTTAACCTTAAAGAGTATGCAAAGTTTTTTCGCAGCAGTTTTGGGCTCTGGACTCGATCGTGGTCAATTTGCTCTGTTTCTTTGTTCATGGAAAACGTAGTGTCTTCAGAATGTAAGAAACTTACTTAAATAGCCGATACATTCCCCATTTATTCGCCTTTAGCCCTTCATCCATTTAAACGCAGTCAAGTCATCATACGATCCCTGGGGGCCTACTCTGTAAGCATCTCGAATTATATCCGTCGAACTAAAATGCCTTTTGTACTCTTTAATGAGTCTTGTGACATATTCGGATAAACGTTTGGCGTGTATTATATATAGTACGGATATTATCCTTGGAACCGCAAACTCATTTTATTTATTGCAAGTGTTTAGCGTTTAACTACGATGGTTTAATGGTAATGGAGAGGACCTCTAGTTCACTGTACTTGTTACCTAAACGGCTGATTCAGTATAATATACTATTAATTCAAAGTTTGAAGTTTGGTCACTCAAATTTAAACATTTGCTTTAAAAAGACAAAAAATATATTTTAATTTTATTAGCACGTACTATTGACATTAAAGGTTTATTATCCTCTAAATTCTCAGGTAGGCTTGCAATAATATTTGGGTAACCTTTCACCTTCCTAAGGGATTTACAATGAATGTAATGTAAAAAAGACTGAGAAGTGTAAGCATGACTCGTGCACCGAGGGGTCCGTACCTTTATAGATAGGCTGTTAAAAAATTTGCTCTAATAATTTTGTAGTTACTCAATATCGGATACTGGACAACTGTCATACCACAAAATTAATTTTATCACGTAATGTTACATCACTGTTAACCTTGGACCTCCGGACACGAAACGAACTCGTCGAAGTATGGAATCACGTTCAACCAACTGTCTATGTATATGTCTGAAATATTTTTATTTAACTGTACAAGGGGGGAAGAACTACACACAACGCTAACTTTACGTAAATAATACACACTATCGTAATAGCCTTGTTCATTATTTCGCACACACGACATTTTATTGTTGTGTGATCTGTTGTTGCACTACTTTGACATAGAGCGTTGTCACTGTCTAAATACCACCACTGAAACATTTTTTATGCATTACATAGATAAAATGACCGACTGACACTAGTGCTTGACGCAGTCAATAACTTGGTATCGAGAACGAACGAATGAATGACAATTTGTTATGTTCTGGTTAATATTAGTTCAGTTGTTAAAAAATAAACCTGTATATTGTTGTAATAGTTTAGTATTAGGTAGGTACTGCACACAATTATGCCAAGATGTGACATAATATACTTATACTATGTTTGCTTTTATCTTCTTGTCTCGTCTATTACTCAGACTATTTGACCGGCTATGACAAGTGTCGTATTTAGTGTTCCGTCAAAAGTGACACAGTAGAAGTGTAGGTATTATGTCCGTCCGTCCGCTGGATAACTAAAAACTAAAGATCTGATTGAGCTTAAATTGTAACGTAAACTCTTTATTGTACCAAAATTAACAAAAATAATAAGAAATATTAATAAAACTGTGTACAACGGATTATATACACTTAGGATTCTCTTCCAGTCAACCTTATATATTAACATGTATATTTTGATTACTTGGGGAATCTTGAAAATACCTTAGGTTTTCTGGAATATTCTAGAAAAATTTACGGAACCGCAAATTGTGGACGATGTACACTTTGCTGAGTTTTTTTCATACATGGATATGTAATGATAAAAGTTGTTCAACTTTATTGTACAATCAAATTGAACAAAATGACACATTAACAAATTATAATTAAGGATTTATACTAAACAGGGAATTTACATAGCAAACCTGTAAACACTTAAATGAATAGTCATTGTGATCAGGATACACTGTCGCTAGCAATTTTACATGTTACCAGGAATATAGGTGAGTATCCTTATCTCAAATACGAGTACATTATAGAGAGTCGTGAATTACCAATATACTCATGCTAACGCTCATAAAATATATGATATTTAATTTATTAAAATAAAATTATTTATAAATATTATTTCGCTTATTTATTCATGTATTCATTTTTTATTATAACTTTATAATCCTTCACGTGGCGGAACATAGCTGAGCTGTAACTATAACATGTAATCCTTTCTATACCTATATATGATCCACAATAAAGATATTTGTATTTGTATCCACTATTTTATTCATTCGTTCTTATCGATATCATTATCGACAACATACGACGACAAAATATATAGCTTGCGTAAATTACACTGTTGACTATATCAATCACAATAAATTAATACCTACAGCCATACAGCTATTAACAAACTAAAGTGCTACAAATGTGACACAACAATCGCCAGTGTAAATCTCACAATGAAAATAGATTCACAGTTTCCACCTGCTGGCGTGTTCTAAATCTTAATAACAAAAACGAAATAAATCTCTCGATATAAATAGACGTTAGTTTAATGTTAGATACGTTCAAAATGATGTGCCTGAGCTACCTATATAAAAAGTTTTCCATTAAATTGCAGATGATCTTCTAATAAATAAAAACGTAAACATTACGTGATGATATTTAAAAAAAATTGCAAGGTCTAAGGATAAGTAATAGAAATAGAAGTAAACTTAAAATAAGTAAAATAAGTAATAGAACCACACATTTCAATCATTTTTGGCATTTTTGGCCGTTTGTCTGTTAGTTTGTGCACGCATCACTTAAAAACTACTGAACGAATTTTGATGAATTTTTCACAGAAACTACATTAGTAGGTAAGGTTAGTATGCAATATAACAAAGAAGTATAATATTTTTAAAGTTCGGTACTATCCAGATTGCGATGAGTTTAGACCCCATTTGGAGTGGGATTGGAAAATGGAACGGTAGCGGGAGTGTGAACGGGAGCGGATTCTGTAATCCACGCGAGCGGAGCCGCGGGCACAGCTACTCTAATAAATAAAATCGTAAGCTTCGCGTGTCTGTACATTGAAGATAGTTGCAAAAAAAATTAGGGCGCCTAAGTATAAGCAACAGAACACATTTCGATCATTTTTGAAATTTTGGTCTGTTTGTCTGTGAGTTTATGCAGGCATCACTTAAAAACTACTGATCGGACTTTGATAATTTTTCACAGAAACATGGGGCTTAACTTAACATTTGGTATTTATTTCGTCGCAATCGGTTTACTCAATCAAAAGTTATGGACATTTTTAGTTTTCAAATACATTAGTATGTAAGGTTAGTATGCAATATATTGCTCACTAGCTGTTGCCCGTGACTTCGTTCGCGTGGACAACTTAACATTACACATCATTATGTATTACTAAATCCTAAAAGCCTCTTTAATATCGCAGAAAGTTTAAAAATACAGTAATTATAAGAATATCAATTATTTACACCGTCCAACCCCACGTGGTGAACATAGTCCCTAGGACGCTGGCACTATTACCTCGCTGGATTGCCAGGCTTACACGTTGTGCGAGGTAGGCGCCAGCCCTGAGGTCCTAAAAGAAATCTATTAATCTGGTTATGCTTTTTTTTATATTAATGGGTTTGCGCTTGACCTCAATCTCACCTGATGGTAAGTGATGATGAGGCCTAAGGTGGAGCGCGCTTACCCAGAAGATGCCTATTCACTCTTCCTTTAAAAAGATCCAAATTGTACTTGTCCGGAAATACCCAAGCTGGTAGGCAGTTCCATTCCTTAGCAGTTCGCATCATGAAAGAGGAAGCAAAACGCTACGTGCGAGAGCGTCGTATGTCTGCTACAAGGATGAAGGCCCTCATCACGTCTGGTAGTCCGTTGATTATGCATTGAAAATATATATATGTATACATAAAATTTGCGTGTCAGCGGCGGTTTCGTCCGTTGGACTACAGAATTTTGGTTTTTCATTTTTAAATGAAGTTGAGGCGGAGGCGGAGGCGGAGGGGGAAGGGGAAGGGGAGGGGGGGGAGGGGGAGAGGGAGGAGGAGCGTGGGCGGGAGCGGGAGCAGGAGCGGCATCGGCAGCGCAGCGGGAGCGGGTACGGGAGCGGGAGCGGGAATGGAAGCGGATTCTGTAGTTCACGCGAGCGGAGCCGCGGGAACAGCTAGTCTTTAATATAATTAGAATTATAAAGGAGAAACACCAAAAATATGCAGAATCGATTAGAATGATTCATGTGTGTTTTATAAAGTCGCCTCTCCTGCTCTTGTTTTTTTCAAAACATAAGAGAAAAACATCGAAACATTGGGGCGTGGCCAATTGGCCATACACATTTTTCTGATGCAACGTAATGTTTTTGTTTTCCGTGGCGGATCGACAACATTCCCCATTTGAGACTACCGCGCGTGTCGGATATGTTCGAAGTAAATTAGTACAAATTATTAGTAGATTTCCCGCATTTTATTTGATTCAAAATCAAACTTATAATCTTTTATTTTCTTCAATGTGGGCTAGACTTGCATAGTTGTACTTACATATTGAACGTCAAAGTATTTCTGCTATTACAGTAGAGTTTTCTATTTAAAAAGTTATTTGGTTCTTTATGAATGTGGTTATAATTATAACCCCTAAATCTATACGTTCCAATCTATACATATAATAAAAAAAAACAGTAAAAACAAAAGAAAGGCGATTCTGTACGATGTATGTTGGAAACTACTGAACAGAATTTGACAGCATTTTCACTGTTTGAGTTTGGGGCACAATCTGGTATAAATTGTATCTCAATAAAATGTCAACAAGTTGACCGCTCATTTCATAACACTTGTATGACAGTGTAGTTCAACATTACTGGTCATTGCAAAAATTTGACTGAAACTGAGATGTTTTATAGGTTACTAGCAAAAGCCCGTGGCTTCACCCGCGTGGAGCAAACTTTTATTTCCTGAGTGAACCATTTTTCAAGAGGTAAACATGTACATATGTTTATATACATACTTGTATATGTACTGATCAAAATGTATGGTGATCAGACGAATAGCCGAGCCGTGAAAGAAACAGACAAATATCTAAACACAAACTGTTTAGAATTAATTATATTAAAGTTGTCGCCCGCGGCTTCGCCTGCTTAAAAAAAGTGTATATTTCAAATCTGTAAAACCTACGATAAACCAAGCTATCCAACAGTGAAAACCACATTCGAATCCATTTAGTGGTTTTGGAGACGAAGCTGATGACGTTATCATTCTCATAAATTATTCAATCGACGTGTATACGTTACTATTACTAAGTAAATAAAAAATATAATATAAAATATTACTAAGTAAACACGCGTGATTAGATTACTTATTATTTCATTCATCATCATCATATCAGCCCTGCGACATCCACTGCTGGACATAGGCCTTCCTCAATAAACATCTCCACTCCTGGTCCACCGCCTCCTAATCCTACTGCTTCCGGCCGCCTTCCTCAGGGCGTTGGTGTATTTAGTGGTACGGTTTGCCTATTCGCAGTCTCCACTCAAGAACTCCTCTACCTCAGCGACCGTCGGTTCTGAGATAGATGTGGTCCGCTCACTGCCACTTCAGCTTGCTAGTCATTTATACTTTAAATGTATCTATAGGTTTAGAGAATACTACTATTGAACTCAATTTCATCCCCTTAGGGCATGGTTTTCTGAAACCATTGTACAAAATTTTGAGTTTCTAGAGCAATCCGTTTCGAAACTACAACTTTCGAACTCCATTTCAGCTCCTTAGGGGATGGTTTTACAAAAACTGTAGAACACACGTTAAATCATTAAGTTTTTAGAGTACTCATACATAGTTTCGAATTGATGGGAACGTCTAATAGTTTTCCTCCATACAAATTTTGAACCCTTATTTTACCACCTTTAGGGTTGAATTTTGAAAAACCCTTCATTAGTGAATGCTTGAGCTACATGAGCTAACCTTTGTGCTAAATTTTCAGTTTCTAGAGCAATCGGTTTGAGGACTACTTTCGAACACAATTATAAAACCCTTGTTCACTCGTTAAGTTTTAGAGTACTCTTACAAAGTTTCGAATTGACAGGAACATCCATTTCAAGTTTCTAGAGCAATTGGTTGTAAGACTACTACTTTCGAACTTCATGTCACCCCCTTCAAAAATTGAAAAACAAGTGTTAAATAATTAAATTTTTAGAGTACTCCTACAAAGTTTCGAATTGGTAGGAACATCTAATAGTTTTTCTCCATAAAAACTTTACCCTATTATTTTACCACTTTAGGGGTTTAATTTTGAAAAATCTTTCCTCAGTACATACATGAGGGACATAGTGAACCTTTGTGCCAAATTTCAAGTTTCTAGAGCAATCGGTTTGGAGACTACTACTTCCGAACTCAATTTTACCCCTTTAGGGGATGATTTTTCAAAAACTATAGAACACGGGTTCAATCATTAAGTTTTTAGAGTATTCCTACAAAGTTTCAAATTGATTGAAACATCAAATAAACGTTCTCCATACAAACTTTAAACCCCATTTGACCCCCTTAGGGGATAAATTTTGAAAAACCATTCTTAGTGCTTACCTACGCTATATAAGGAACCTTTGTGCAAAATTTCAAGGCTCAAAACTCAGCGGTTTGGGCTGTGCATTGATATGTCAGTCAGTCAGTTAGTTTCTTCTTTTATAGATATAGAACATTAATAGTTTATTTTTGTGTTATATATTTGGGTATTTTCACAAGTCTCGATATAATTTTTTTTATTCCATAATTAGTGGCCCTGTAATCTATCACTACCTGACAGGCATTTTGTTGTATAGTTAATAGAGTATGCAAAAAAGGGGGGGAGGGGGTGGCAGGAAAGGCAAGGGAGGAGAAGGGTGTCGGAAAATAAGTGGGGGAAGAGGAGGGAGAGGATAGGCAGGTTTGGAGGAGGGAAAATGGATGGGAGATGGGAGGAATAAGGGAGGTATAAGGGGGAAGGCGGAAGGGGTGGGAAAGGTTGGGGTATGGGATAGGGAAAGTGTGGGTATTGAGAAGAAGGGGAGGGATAGAATTGGATCATTGAGGGGTGATCGAAATTTCGATATTCCTTTCCAAAGTTGCAACTTAGTGTCTGATGTCTAATAGCTATTATAGCAAACAGCGGTTTCTTCACGAACTGACAACCTTATTTTATTCAGAGACTAGATGATATCAATAACCTAAGCCCAACGATAAAGTTGCACTAAGACTACGAAATTTTTTTATAACACAGGTGCATTTTAATGTTACCACGCGAATGAAGTCGCAGGCAACAGCTAGTAAAGTATAAAAAAGCAAACGTAGTCAAAATCATCACTGCATGCTACGACTGGTTCGGAAAATACCTTCTTCAATAGTGTATGCAACCACCGTATATATACTCGTAATGCATGTAATTCGTCCAACTATCAGGCCTTCGTTCAGAATTTCGCAAAAGTCTCCTCCGGCGTATATAATCTCAAAAAGGTAAAATGTAAAATTATGGTAAAATTATTTATGAAAGGCGCACTTACATTGTTTACTTTGTTATTCCACTATATCCTTTGCGTGACCTCCACTCAGTAACACCCTCAGTTATCAATCCAACGACTCGTTAATTGTCATTTAAATAACTACACTCTTGGGCCTTTGTAGGTCACCATCGTCAGTCAATGATATAAGTATTTATCGTATAATCTGAACAAACCTGGTGAATTCAATTACCCTAATATAAAAAATCGGATACCAAGTCCGATACATTAAATTTTAACATTGTTAAAATTTTATTCGGTTTTTTAACAACGAAAAGAACAAAAAACATATATCTATCGACAATTAGTAATATTTATTAATCTCTGTCTATAATCGTGATTTTAACAAAGAGTGCCAAATTATGAATACATGAATATACTTTACATAAAGTATATTCATTCATTCACAATTTGGCACTTTAAAAAAAAAAGATCGTATATACGAAATCTTTTTTTTTCTACCTGAAATATGCAAAATGCAATTATTAAGGCCTATTTAATATATTATCATTATTAGCCTATAAACTACCATCGGCATAAGACATTCCTAATACACAGACAGCCATACAACAAATCCTTCGGCTTTCTCATTTAGTTCCTTGCTGCTAACTTCTTTACTTAAAGCTACACGGAGAGGCGTTTCCCTCTGTTAACGTTCAAGGACCCTGGTCATTTGCGGTATATATCGGGTGTACGATAGGATGTTATGAATGTGTTGTGCGACAGTGGATTTGCCCTGCGTAGTGCCAATTCAGATTGCTAATCCCTTCGAATATACATCGATGGTTTTGTTCTTCGTCGGATATCTTCATTGCTCATATAACGCACTGCATATCCAATACAACAAGGGCGTCGAGGCGTTGTTGGGGCTGTCTTAACTCAGTAGTGCGTCGGCGATGTTCGCAGCACTGCACACCGGTGTCACCGTTTCACATAATTCAGCATAATTAAATACGGACACCAATCGCGAAAGGTCGCCACATACTTTACTGTTTTTGTACTACTTCAAGCTATATAGTAGTTGTTTATTTTGTTGGTTGGTCAACGACATTTCTATCTTTAACCTTAGTGAACGGAAAAATCTTTAAGGAAAATCACATTTATTTCTGTACTCTTTCGTATTATTAGTATTACCCATAATACAAAACCTTGGTTCCCAGAAAATTTGATTGGGAATATTACTTACTTGAATGAAAGAGTTTCTATTTTAACAAATGTATAAATAGATTTGAAAAAGATTGAATATATATTTTCGATGTACGAAAAAAAATCTGCGGCCTCATGTCAAAAGATATTTTCAACTCTCCAGCTCGAAAAGGGCTCTTTTGGTGCGTAAAAACTCGCAGCAAAATCGTTTTTTGCTGCAAGCCGTGCGAGCGTGAGTAAAGGTGATATGAATTTCGAACACCACTCTTTGGTGATAAACTGGGCGATGGTCCGTTCAGAAACTCTTTTTGGCCTAGCGATTTAACACGTAGGGCAAACATTTTTTATATTATTTATTGAAATTTAAGTTTAAAAATAAACTTATTAAAATAATACTATTGCCTTTTTTTTTATAAATTATATAGTATTTAGTAATAAATATTAATATTGCTTAATTAAAAATAACATGTTTACTTGGTTTTATAAAAATGTCAAGCAGTGCAGTTTCAGAACACAACATTAAAATAAAAAAATAACATTTTTCTTTTCTCGACGGTGAGGTAAAAAATTATGTTTCACGCGAGAGCAAATTTTTTTATGTCTCGTGCATTTAAATCACTCACTGGGCTCAGTAGTCTATAATTAGAGTCACTCGCTAAGACTAATTCGCTAGTTCGAAAGTCAGTACTCGCAACAATAAATAACTTTGCTCACTTGTTGAACAAATAACTATTTCACCTCTCCAGCTCGAAAATGGCACTTTTGGTGCGTAAAAACTCGCATTAAAATCGCTTTTTGCTGCAAACCGTGCGAGCGTGAGTAAAAGTGATTCGAACTTCTAATACCCCCTTTTGGCGATGAACTGGGCGATGGTTCATTCAGAAACTCATTTTGGTCTCGCGATTTAACACATTAAGGCTATAGTTATTTGTTCAACAAGTGAGCAAGGTTATTTTTTGCAGCGAGTGCTGACTTTAAATCACGAACTAGCGAAGTAGTCTAGAATTGAATCTCGAGCGTAGTGAGTGATTCTAATTATAGACTACTGAGCACTGCTTGACATTTTTATAAAACCAAGTAAACATGATATTTTTCAGTAAGCGATATTAATATTTATTAGATAATTTATAAATATTCTGTCCTTAAAAAGGCAATAGTACTATTTATAAACTTAAATTTCAATAAATAACATACATTAATTCAAATTATTGTTTACCTCAAAAAAGTCTTGGCTTTGTTGGTGTTGTTTATGAATTGTGATGATAAAATAACAGTTATACATAAATAGGAATGACATCTATACATATAATAAAAGAGTAGAAAAAACAAAAGAAAAGCGAATCTGTACATTGAAGTTAAAAAAAAAATTTCACTGCCCGGACGTTACTGAAGACCAGTAGAGTCCAAAAATATAATTCAAAAATTTCTTATCTGTCTGTATGTATGTATGTATGTACGGGCTAATCTTGGAAACTGCTGAACAGAATTGGACGGCGTTTCACTGTTTAATAGCTTTGAGTCCGGGCCTCATACTGGTATAAGTCATATCTCAATAAAATGTCAGGATGCTGATATACAAGTTGACCTCTCATATCATATCATTTGTATGAAAGTGTAGTTCAACATTACTGGTCGTTGCAAGAACTTGACAGAAAGTGACAGAGATGTTTTAAAGCTCATTCATAGATTTATTTTAGCTGAAGTATTTCAGATATTTCCACAAGTCTCGATACAAAAAATTCGCTATACGATAATTAGTGGCCCTGTATTAGACCGGTGATCGTCGACAATGTCAATATCGAAGCTGTTCAGGAGTACGTCTGCCTAGGACAGACAATATAGTTGGGTAGGATCCATTTCAAAAGCTGACAGAAGAATCCAGTTAGGCTGTGCAGTATTCGGAAAACTGCATCAAGTCTTTACGTCACCTATTCCACAATGTTTAAAGACAAAAATCTTAAATCAGTGCGTCCTGCCTGTCATGATTACAGCGCGGAGATGTGGACACTGATGGTGGGCCTGATCTACAAGATTCAAGTGGCTCTGCGAGCTATAGAGAGGGCAATGCTCGGAGTCTCTATGAGGGATATGATTCGTAATGAGGAGATCCTATGAATAACGAAGGTGACCGACATAGCCGAAAGAATTAGTAAGCTGAAATGGCAGGTCACATCTGTCGTAGTACCGAACGGCCGTTGGGGCAGACGGGTTCTAGAGTGGGACGCGACGTCCCACGCGCAGGGTGGGACGCCCTGCCGCCAGGTGTATGGACGACCTGAAGATGGTGGCCGGAAGCGGCTGGATCTGTAGGGCGTTGTGGCATTCATTGGGGAAGGCATGTCCAACAGTTTGACAGACATTTTGTTGTACAGTTAATTGGATGCAACATAGGAAGGGTATTCCCTTCCTATGTTGCATATGGGGGGGAAGGAAGTCGGATGGAAAAGAATAGAGGGATTAGGGTAAGAGAGGAAAGATGAGGGGGCAGTGGTAAATAAAGGGTGTAGGAAGGGGTGGGTTAAAGGAAGGGGGAGAGGTAGGAGTAGGGAGAGGGAAGGGGTGGGGGAAAGGGTTTTCAACGTTGTGGGAAGGGGATGGAGAAGGAAAGAAAGAAAGGGTATGGAAAGGACAAATTGGAGGGGGGGGGAAGGAAATATCACCTGATTTGCACAATATTAAAATATATATTTTTTTATTGATTATATGATAATCTTTTAATTCATGATAAATGTAAATGTCAACTTTATTTAAAAAAAAGCGGCCAAGTGCGAATCGGACTCGCCCATGAAGGGTTCCGTAGCAGCAAGTAACATAATATAAAAGTTATTGTAGTTCGTTGTAACTTTGATCGATGTTTTAATAATAGTATTGTGGTTTACGATTTATGACGTATTAATAAAAACTACTTACTAGATCTCTTTCAAACCAATTTTCGGTGGAAGTTTGCATGGCAATGTACATCATATATTTTTTTTTGTTATATCATTCTCTTACGGGGGGGGGGGGGGGGGGGGACACATTTTACCCCCATGGACTTTGGAAGTGTCTCTCGCGCAAACTATTCAGTTTAGAAAAAAATGATATTGGAAACCTCAATATCATTTTTGAAGACCTATCCATACGTATGGGTTTGATAAAAAAAAATTTGGAGTTTCAGTTCTAAGCATGGGGAACCCCCAAAATTTAATGTTTTTTTTTCTATTTTTGTGTGAAAATCTTAATGCGGTTCACAGAATACATCCACTTACCAAGTTTCAATAGTAAGTTCTTATAGTTTCGGAATAAAGTGGCTATGACATACGGACGGACAGACAGACAGACAGACATTCCCGCCTCCTCACCATTCTCCCCCCGCAACTCCTCTAAGCGAGGATCAACGGAGGTAACTGCAAAGACACCTACCAGTGAAGGTAGGGCAGGTCCCAAGTCATGAATTTATGCTACCTTGGGCCCCATACAAATTTAATTATAGAAGTAAAGAGTCAGACAGACAGACAGACAGACATGACGAATCCATAAGGGTTCCGTTTTTTGCCATTTGGCTACGGAAACCTAAAAAACTGTGGTCCAACGGGCGAAACCGCCGCCGGAACGCTAATTTTTACCCGACTTCAAAAAAGGAGGTTCTCAATTGGATAGTATGTTTTTTTATGTATATTAATATTTTTAATGCATAACCAGAATAATAGATTTCTTTTAGGATTTAGTAACACGTAATACATAACAATGTGTAATGTTAAGTTGTCCACGCGGACGAAGTCGCGGGCAACAGCTAGTTCTGAATAAGTTTGACTATTATTTACAGTTGCCACAGCAAATTTTGAAGACAAACTCTTACTTCAATTAAATTGGTGGACGGTACGTGTCAATTACATATTATTTCAGTCTAAAATATACATAAACTATACTCAGCGTCTGATTGTGACCTTTCAAATTAGGGCGTACTTAGAGTTCTGAAAAGTTAGGGAGGGTATTCTCTAGGGGGCTGTAGGTTGTGGGTAGTTGCAACTTAATCACAACTTGCGAGAAACTAGGAAACATTAAGAGGAGTTTTATTGTGTTGTTACGACCACCAACTTCAAAGCATTTTCTCTTAACTAGAACTTAGATATTCATTGAGGGCTGTGTTCGAGAAGGGCTGTACTGTGTCTTACAAAAAGCTGTAATGTATATTTCGAAAAATGGCTATGATGGGAGAGCACAGCGCACACGTGAAATCTTGAAGAAATAAATATCACAGAACGCCGCGTCGCGTTGCCTTTTAATTATGATGATAAATAAATGTACACCACCACAAATGCTTACTTTATAACCCTTTATTGTTCCTTAACACCAATTAAGATCACATTACAAGGCAGATAACCCCTTTAATTTCACTTTGAAGATATATTTAGCCAAATGATACTAAACTCTGATATCGTGCTTACGCACGAGATTGTTAGTGGACCACTAGTACCTACAAGGCTGGTCAGTATGCGCGATATCGATGTTTACGATTATTTATTTTTATAAATATCACATACACTTGTCTGTAGTAGGGATTTGTGCGTTCTGGCTCAAACATGGCGGTTTGGCTCAAAAATTTGAACTGAGTGGTGAGGTAGAGCTCCAAAATGTATGAATCAAGCTTTTTTAATAGGCGATAGCGAATCGCTGATGTTTGTGACTTGGACCTCAGCAGATCAGTAGTAAAGATAAAGTTAAAGGTCAAGGGTCGTGTACATACATAGATAAAATTTATAAACTGCAGATTAGTCTGCTTAAGATGATTGTACCCAAACAAATAAGAATGAATCATGGCCTGGAGGGGGACAGCCTTTTCAAATACTATAGGGTTATGAATATTTATAACAAAATAAAATATAATTATTATTAAAAGACGAAGACAAAAACAAAATCAATTTAAAGAAAGCAAAACGCCCAACTAACTTGAGGAGGCTGTCACACCTCCCGGAATATGTCTTACCTAGTTACAGCAATGTATATTGCATGCGAACGTGGGAATATATGTTACCACTAATTGTAAATGAATTGCCGAAAGAAATACAAAATACCTATGTAAAGAGTAAAAAATTACAAAAATGTAATAAAAAACAGTACCTTCAGTAGCGGAAAACAAAGAAGAATAGGTTATTGTATAAGTACAATTCAAGGTTGCATAAATACATTTATTTTGTCATCTGTTCTGTACTTAACTTTCTTTATAATGTACAACAAGCGTTAGCATGGCCCGCTGTGACCGAGCGGCCTCACCGCACATAGGAGAAACCCAAGAGGTTTATTATGTGTGAGTTATGTAAGACATATCGCACGCTTAATAATAAACTGGAATAACTCAAAAACAGAAACTTTTGGGTATTCGCTGTTAAAGTTTTGACTGGTTGCCGCGTGGCCAATATTTAAACTTTCGCGTGAGATTGGAGCCTATTTATTGGTTTGGGTAGTCTTATATTATAGTCAAATGTACAATGAATAATGTCATGTAAAAGGATTGCAAAAAAAGTAACAATATATTAAAATAATTAACGTTTTAAAAAAAATCTCTTAACTTATTTCAGTTTATGATGAAAATCAATATTGATTTGAAAAAATTTCTGCGAATTAAAACCTATTAATTCGGTTATTATTAAAAATGAAATAGTACCCCACTACACATTTTAGGATTTATTTCGCTTTATTTTTAAAATGTATTTTATAAACCAGTTAAAGTTTTCTTAAAAACTGCTTTTTGTCACAAAAACAACAAATAATTATAAAACAAGAACTCCAAAATATTGAACTGCAGCTTAAATCTGCAATCAGTCTCAAAATTATAAATAAACAGCCATCAGAAGTGGTTTTGTAGAACCAAATTTAAATTGTAAGTTTAAAACGTTTTAAAACTTATTGTATGCGCGTCTTGTAGTAAATTTGAACGAGTCGCCCTTTGTATCCTTCAACAGTTTTATGTCGTTCCAGTTAAATTTTTAACCAACTTCGTTTGTACCAAAATTAACTTTTGTGTTCCATTCTTCCTGCAATCGTTTCAAAAAAATAAAACTATCGAATAAAAATAAAATAAAAATAAATATTTCAGACATCCACACCAATTATCCAGTCCCAAACTAGGCAGAGCCTGTGGTATGGTTACTAGATAACGGATATACATACTTAAATAAATATATAAACATCCAAGACTTGGGTACAAACATTCATATTCATCATACGAACATTTGCCCCTAGCGGGAATCGAACCCGCAACCTCCTCAACAACCTCGAATATTAGCTTATGTAGGTAAATTGACGGGAGGCTTACATTTCTTAGAGTTTTTAACAGTAAAAAATTTTCATCAGGGCTATTTCATGCGTCCAGACTTTTTTTAAACTTTTCAATTTAACTGTGAACACTGTCTGCTTAAGTCTCCTCTAACTTTCGGAATAGAAAATTATGATCAATTGGTCCTCCGTGTTCTCACAAATTCTTTATAATTTCAACACACCCTATTTCAATTGTTCTCTACGTTTAGCATCAGCCTTAGTCCAAAATAGCAACGTGTTGATAAGCTGCGCCATTTTTTGTATTAATCTTTAATAGTTCGGTAAAAGTCATATTGTAGATATTGAGTTTTAATGTATAGTTAAATGCTGAAGAATTCTTCGCTCGTCGACACTGCAATACAGAATATTATAATACGTAAAACAGCTATATTTTTTCTTTGTTACCATTTTTACCGTATATTTCTATCGTTTATTGGATTCTTTGGATGAAATTTTTGAAATAGGGTTAATAGGTATACTTTTAATGTATTGAACTAGGCTCTGGTCTGTTCTTTTTGGTTGTTGTGTTGTAGACATCCACTGCTTAGGCCTGCCTTTATAAATGTTCTTTGCACAAATCCCCTAAACGCTAAAACTGTTTAAAATATTCATCTACCATGAGTGATAATTTTTTCAGTGCATTTTTTTCTATACAGGCTTAAGTCAGCGATATTACATGCTTTTTATATATACGACTGACATCGATTATGCAAACGTTTAGCTTTATTGTTTCCAGTTTGCAGCATCACGTGTGCGTTTGCGGCTTCTTTGTTGAGTAGTACTTTGCTTAAATCGTCATAGACAGGTAAACGATCATTGGGTGCAGAACTTGACAATAAGGATTCGGACGATGATGGTATTATATAGGGTTCGCTTTTTTTTATTGTTGTCTTTGTGTATAATGTAGGATCATTAACGCTTAAATCTAAATCACTTTAATTGTTATAAGATGAAGGAATAGCGTCAAATCGTCCCGCGTTTCATGATGCATGTAGACGGATAAGAAGTTTTGTAAAATGTGTTTAGTAAGTATGCAGGTAAGTATAATAAATGATAATAGTAAAAAGTAGTAGCGGTGCGACAGTGTGTATATCTCTGGGTGTATTAGTTTATTATGTGCAAGTTATGTGTTTTGCGGTTGAGTGTGTAATGGTGACTGGTGCGCGTGTGTACTTAAAAATAACTAAATATTATGTAGCATTATTTTTATTGTAGGTATATATTCACCTTATTTAATTGACGAATATGTATTGGAAGGAAATTCTTAATAAAGCATTAGTCTCGTCTTTATGTATGTCTGTTGGATTTGTTGTATTCTATTTGGTTTCCGAACAGAATTGTGAAGACAATCCAAACTCGTCATCACTAGGAGGATTTTTATTAGTTGGATTTACTATCTTATTGGAGTCAGAGTCTGACTCTGAGGTTGAGTCACTCGACCATTAATCAATCAAAATAAGGCTGCGAAAGTATTTTTCATAGTAAAACGAAATAACTCTAATCTTAATTTTGTATTATCATGACATAATAGCTATAAATAGAAATAATTTCAAATGTTTTTTTTCAATTTCATGCCCCTCTTAAAACTAAATTGAATTAAGTTTTATTTTTTTCATGAATTCGGACAAAAATTAAAACTAAACTGAAATATATCGGATTAGTTCGCTTTTTGGATTAAATTAATTTCTAAAAAGGTGAAATAATTCGAGATAACTCACTTTATGACTAAACAGAAATATAAATTACGTACATGACATTGATAATAAACTGGTTTTTTAAGAGTTACTCCGCCGCCGGTCTAACGAAACCGCGTCCTGTTCACATCGAAGTCGGCTCATCTCTGACAGACGTCACTTTAGCATGAAACGCATGTGCGCCCGCGTTAATAATAAAGAGACGGGTGATGCGTTTACTCTGTCATTTTGCTCCGATCTGCGCGCCGATTGAACTGTATCGATTCTTGACGCTCAAATAATTCGTTTTCTGATGAAAAGTCAAAATCTCAGATTTTTGAGTTATTCCAGTTTATTATTAAGCGTGCGATATGATGTATTTTCTTATTAATGTTAAATAAATAAATTTAAAAAAATACATATTTTTATGGTTTGCAACCACACTCAAGACTACCCCACTTATCAACCCTCCAAAACTACTTAACTTGGTAAAACACCATAGTTATTTCATAGTGATGCATTGTACCACGTATTACTAATCTATTTAAAATTCAAACTTATGTATTTACACCTTACAACTCCACTATTTACATTTTACCCATTTATAGCAAGCACTATTTAGAACAACTTCTTCAACTTAAAAAACCACCCTCTAAATAGCTAACATACACTAACTTTTACCACACACTGTACTAGTCACCTATCCAAAGAGTATGTACGACGTAGATAGACGTACGTAGACGGCATAGGTAGGTAAAAAAGGTTTCACTAACTCAATCAACGGAGCTAACAATCGAACTACTGCTACGACGTGGTGTACATTGTAAACCAAAAATTACAATATATTTGATGGGAAGATAAGGTATGTGAGAATGTTCATTATTCGATAGACAGACATAGGTAGGTAGAATAGGATTCGCTAACTTAATCATCGAAGCTAACAATCGAACTACTACCACAATATGGTGTACTCTGTAGATCATAAATCGCAATATTATATTAGATGGGAAGATAAGTATGTTGGAATGTAAGTACATTATTCGGTACTAAACTGTTAATTCAATTTGAATACTGATAACTAACAAACATTAACTTCACTTATTATATATGCCATCTATCGATGATTAGGTGATTACCTACTTAATCATAAATGAGATATTTAGTGAGTTTGGTATAATTTTAATTAGTGATGGAATACTATGTCTAAATAATTATGAGGTTATTTGATTACCATAGGTAATGTTCCTTAAATAATATTTTCAACATTTTAAGGATTTTGTAATATTAACATACAATTTGCAAATGTGAACTTTGGGTGATGAAGTACATGAGGGGATTTGTGCGTTCTGGCTCAAACTTACTCTCTACCATCTCACCCCTCCCCAGATCAGTGAGATGGAGATGAAATCTTCAAACGTGGCTATAGCGTCTCGGGGAGACGATCCGGGTCAAACCGTGGTCGAGGTGTCGCTGCAAGGTGGCGACGAACTAATCTCGTTTCACTTCTCTATTTAGATATCATTTGATCTATTTCAGTTCCTACCTTTTTAAAACGAATATATAATTGAATTACCTATCTGATGAATTATATTGACATCTGCATGTAGGTTTGACTTTTTAACAAGGTTAACATTTTAGAAAAACGTATTTGGTTTAGTTGGTAATTTGGACCTCACATTTTGAACTTAAATTCAGTTTATCTATTGTATTTTCAGTGTTAATGAAAACGTATTCAAATACGGTGAAATTAAATATTATAATTATAAGACCTTCGGTATGAGTTATATGATACACGAATCCTTACAATGCATTTATTTTATTAAATCACATTGATTTATAGTCACACATTAGTTGAGGGACGTCCATCATTTTGAATAAGGTAAGGTCAGCGTGTGTACAAAAAGTGTACGCGTACACAATGTGCATTTATTCAATTTTTTCCCATGAAAATTCCATACTTTTCCTATCATTTTGGTCGGTTTGACTCGTGCGTTACAAAACGACTGACAAAAAAGCGTCACTATAAGGTTCGTTCAAAAGTCGTGGGAATAAGACGTCATGTCAAGAATTCTTGTTTTCTTTGTGTTGTGTGAAAATTCCCAAAAATAATCAGTGCGCTATGGTTATAAATAAATTAAATAATTAATAATAATAAAAATACATACACTTCTTTAATCCCAAACTAGGATTTTCTCCTGTGCGTTGTTTTATAATGACCAAGTTCATTCTAATTTTAATTTTATCATCATTTAATAAGCTGCTGGCTCACTTAATTCGGAATGTCTCTGTATTTAGGTACTACAGAAGCCGGGAAGTTAACAACTGCAGGGCGAGTATGAGTTCTAATTACGAGAAATTCCCGCCGAGCGCTAATTTAGTGCTTTTCTAAAAAACAAACTTATCAAATAATCAAACAGCTCGTTTGCAATTACAATAAATCATTATTTTACGTTTGTTTCTTTAGTCACTGTTAAATATGCATCTGTCAGAAAATTATAAGCTTAACCTTTTGTATAATTTTCTTTTCTTTGTGTTATTCTTTGTACTAGCTGTTGCCCGCGACTTCGTCCGCGTGGACAACTTAACATTACACATTGTTATGTATTACGTGTTACTAAATCCTAAAAGAAATCTATTATTCTGGTTATGCATTAAAAATATTAATATACATAAAAAAACATACTATCCAATTGAGAACCTCCTTTTTTGAAGTCGGGTAAAAATTAGCGTTCCGGCGGCGGTTTCGCCCGTTGGACCACAGTTTTTTAGGTTTCCGTAGCCAAATGGCAAAAAACGGAACCCTTATGGATTCGTCATGTCTGTCTGTCTGTCTGTCTGACTCTTTACTTCTATAATTAAATTTGTATGGGGCCCAAGGTAGCATAAATTCATGACTTGGGACCTGCCCTACCTTCACTGGTAGGTGTCTTTGCAGTTACCTCCGTTGATCCTCGCTTAGAGGAGTTGCGGGGGGAGAATGGTGAGGAGGCGGGAATGTCTGTCTGTCTGTCTGTCCGTCCGTATGTCATAGCCACTTTATTCCGAAACTATAAGAACTTACTATTGAAACTTGGTAAGTGGATGTATTCTGTGAACCGCATTAAGATTTTCACACAAAAATAGAAAAAAAAACATTAAATTTTGGGGGTTCCCCATGCTTAGAACTGAAACTCCAAATTTTTTTTTTATCAAACCCATACGTATGGATAGGTCTTCAAAAATGATATTGAGGTTTCCAATATCATTTTTTTCTAAACTGAATAGTTTGCGCGAGAGACACTTCCAAAGTCCATGGGGGTAAAATGTGTCCCCCCCCCCCCCCCCCGTAAGAGAATGATATAACAAAAAAAAATATATGATGTACATTGCCATGCAAACTTCCACCGAAAATTGGTTTGAAAGAGATCTAGTAAGTAGTTTTTATTAATACGTCATAAATCGTAAACCACAATACTATTATTAAAACATCGATCAAAGTTACAACGAACTACAATAACTTTTATATTATGTTACTTGCTGCTACGGAACCCTTCATGGGCGAGTCCGATTCGCACTTGGCCGCTTTTTTTTAAATAAAGTTGACATTTACATTTATCATGAATTAAAAGATTATCATATAATCAATAAAAAAATATATATTTTAATATTGTGCAAATCAGGTGATATTTCCTTCCCCCCCCTCCAATTTGTCCTTTCCATACCCTTTCTTTCTTTCCTTCTCCATCCCCTTCCCACAACGTTGAAAACCCTTTCCCCCACCCCTTCCCTCTCCCTACTCCTACCTCTCCCCCTTCCTTTAACCCACCCCTTCCTACACCCTTTATTTACCACTGCCCCCTCATCTTTCCTCTCTTACCCTAATCCCTCTATTCTTTTCCATCCGACTTCCTTCCCCCCCATATGCAACATAGGAAGGGAATACCCTTCCTATGTTGCATCCAATTAACTGTACAACAAAATGTCTGTCAAACTGTTGGACATGCCTTCCCCAATGAATGCCACAACGCCCTACAGATCCAGCCGCTTCCGGCCACCATCTTCAGGTCGTCCATACACCTGGCGGCAGGGCGTCCCACCCTGCGCGTGGGACGTCGCGTCCCACTCTAGAACCCGTCTGCCCCAACGGCCGTTCGGTACTACGACAGATGTGACCTGCCATTTCAGCTTACTAATTCTTTCGGCTATGTCGGTCACCTTCGTTATTCATAGGATCTCCTCATTACGAATCATATCCCTCATAGAGACTCCGAGCATTGCCCTCTCTATAGCTCGCAGAGCCACTTGAATCTTGTAGATCAGGCCCACCATCAGTGTCCACATCTCCGCGCTGTAATCATGACAGGCAGGACGCACTGATTTAAGATTTTTGTCTTTAAACATTGTGGAATAGGTGACGTAAAGACTTGATGCAGTTTTCCGAATACTGCACAGCCTAACTGGATTCTTCTGTCAGCTTTTGAAATGGATCCTACCCAACTATATTGTCTGTCCTAGGCAGACGTACTCCTGAACAGCTTCGATATTGACATTGTCGACGATCACCGGTCTAATACAGGGCCACTAATTATCGTATAGCGAATTTTTTGTATCGAGACTTGTGGAAATATCTGAAATACTTCAGCTAAAATAAATCTATGAATGAGCTTTAAAACATCTCTGTCACTTTCTGTCAAGTTCTTGCAACGACCAGTAATGTTGAACTACACTTTCATACAAATGATATGATATGAGAGGTCAACTTGTATATCAGCATCCTGACATTTTATTGAGATATGACTTATACCAGTATGAGGCCCGGACTCAAAGCTATTAAACAGTGAAACGCCGTCCAATTCTGTTCAGCAGTTTCCAAGATTAGCCCGTACATACATACATACATACAGACAGATAAGAAATTTTTGAATTATATTTTTGGACTCTACTGGTCTTCAGTAACGTCCGGGCAGTGAAATTTTTTTTTTAACTTCAATGTACAGATTCGCTTTTCTTTTGTTTTTTCTACTCTTTTATTATATGTATAGATATAGATGTTTGTGTGTACAAGAAAACTATTAATTTAATTAATAAATAAATAAAATTGAAACTCGCGCGGCTGACAATAATGAATTTTTGTACTAGCTGGCCTAGGCCGGCAAAATTATTCTGTCATTGTATATGAGGTACTTCCTTTTGGGGTTCACTGTAAACTTATTTCAGTAATTTATTGTATTCCATAGTGTTTACGTAGATGACAATATTAAATACAGATCATCACGAATCCATTTGGGCACAACAAGTAAGAAATAATAACAAATCTAATAAATAAAATCGTAAACATGCGTGTCTGTACATTGAAGATATTTGCAAAAAAATTGGGGGGTCTAAGGATAAGTATAGAATACATTTCAATCATTTTTGGAATTTTTGTCTGTTTATCTGTGAGTTTGAGCACGCATCACTTAAAAACTACTTAACAGATTTTGATGGACTTTTCACAGAAACATGGGTCTTAACTTAACATTTAGTCTTTACTTCATCGCAATCTTGTTCTCTGTACAAATGTTATGTTTAATAATTGAATCGGCACTGAGCCTGCTGGTCGAATTTTTTCTGCACCATCGATGTGAGAGTAAGCCACTGTCCAACAGTAAGGCGTGTAAAGGCTTGTTGAATTGATACTATTTTTATAGGTATTTCTGTACATGTATAAAATATGATTATGACAGCAAAAGCTAATGTGACGTTATGTATGCACCCCTACATAATAATTTGTGGCACATGCCACTTTGTAAAGCGACTTCTTTTCAACGCGACTGCGACAGATACTTATTATGCCATGTAGATAAAGCAGCGTGCACACAGCCGATGAGAGCGGAGTGAAAATTATTTTGGTAGGTCGGCGCCTGGCACCAGTTCAATTCAACCGGCCGGCCGCCATCTGCCTACGAATACCAAACCGCTGTATGAAAAATAATCCTAATCTTGATACGTACTGTTGTTGAGGATATGGTGAGGCTGGAGAGCAATGACTATTCTAATAAATAAAATCGTAAACATCGCGTGTCTGTACATTGAAGATATTTGCAAAAAAAAATTGAGGGGTCTAAGGATAAGTAATAGAACACATTTCAATCATTTTTGGAATTTTTGTCTGTTTGTTTATCTGTTTGTCTGTGAGTTTGTGCACGCATCACACGGTTGGGCGTGAGAAAAGAGGAGTGGGTGTGGGAGCGGAAGCGGAAGCGGAGCGGAAGCGGGAGGGGAGCGGGAGCGGGAGCGGGTCGGTACGGGACCTAACGGGAGCGGGAGCGGAAGCGCCAGCGGAAGCAGGAGCAGGAGCAGGAATGGGAGCGGATTCTGTAGTTCACGCGAGCGGAGCCGCGGGCACAGCTAGTCAGGAATAAAAATGGACAGGATTATGATTCCAACAAATTAAAATATCTACAATTGAGAACAAAACATAAAAAGCAGCCAGTAATCTACCTATATGGCCAGTTCGTCGCCAACAACTGTTTTTTTAATCACATTAATTTTCACAATTATACCCTAAAGTTAGTGACAAATCATGTTTCCTAATTAGTATTTCCATAGTAAGATTATTATTAGTAGATTTTTAGAACATTGTTAGAAATATATTTTTTTAAATACTGGCCGACTGAATCTATACATATAATAAAAGAGTAGAAAAAACAAAAATAAGCGAATCTGTTAAAAAAAAATTCACTGCCCGGAAATTACTTAAGACCAGTAGAGTCCAAAAATATAATTAAAACATTTCGTTTCTGTCTGTATGTATGTATGTACGGGCTAATCTTGGACACTACTGAACAGAATTTGACGGCGTTTCACTGTTCAATAGCTTTGAATTCGGGGCACATACTGGTATAAATCATATCTCAATAAAATGTCAGGAGGTTGATCTACAAGAAGACCTCTCATTTCATATCATTTGTATGACAGCGTAGTTCAACACTACTGGTACATGCAAAAACTTGACAAAGGGTAACAGAAATGTTTTAAAGCTCATTTATAGTTTTATTTATTTATTTTGGTTATTCTATTTCAGGGTCTTTCCACAAGTCTCGATACAAAAAGATCGTTATTCGATAATTAGTAGCTCTGTATTAGATCGGTCATCGTCGACAATGACAATATTGAAGTTGTTCAGGAGTAGGTCTACCTGAGACAGACAATACAGTTGGGTAGGATCAATTTCGATAGGCAAGCTGACAGAAGAATTCAGTAAGGCTGGGCGGTATTCGGAAAACTGCGTCAAGTCTTCACGTTACGTATTCCACAATGTTTAAAGACAAGTCTTTTATCAGTGCGTCCTGCCTGTCATGATTACGGCGAGACGTGGGCACTAACGATGGGCCTGATCCACAAGTTTCAAGTCCCTCAGCGAGCTATGCTCAGGGTCTCTATTTTGTCGCAGTACCGACGACCGTTGGGGCAGACGAGTTATAGAGTGGAGACCGCAGATCACCACGCGCAGGGTGGGACACCCCGCCGCGCCGCCAAGTGGATAGACGACCTGAAGAAGGTGGCCGGAAGCGGCTGGATCCATAGGGAAAGGGACCGGGTGTGGTGGCGTTCATTGGGGAAGGCCTATGTCCAGCAGTTTGATAGATATTTTGTTGTACAGTTAATTGGATATGCAAAATAAGTCTCAAGGATAAGGGAGGGGATTAGGAGGGGAAGGAAGTCGGATGGGAAAGAAGAGAGTGAAGGGGAGGGGCAAGTTTGGAGGGAATGGGTTAGGGAAGAAGAGAAGGAGAGGAAAGATGAGAGCGAGGCTAGCGGGAATTTGAGGAGGTAGGAGAGAGGGAAGGGAGCACTGGAAACCATAGAAAAGTAGGGGGATCAGAAAAGGAAAGTAGGGGAAGGTAAATGGCGGAGAAAGGGTGTAGGGAGCGGGAAGGGGTGGAGGAAGGGGTTTTCATTGTGGTGGGAAGGGAACGCGGAAGGAACGAACGTATATGGGGGTGGAAAGGGGGAATGGGAGAGGGGAAAGGGAAATACAACCTTAAATTTTTTTATGTGATAATATTTTTTTATGATAAATATGAAGTAAATGTAAACTTTATTTAAAAATGAAAAACAATAATTCTGTAGTCCAACGGGCGAAACCGCCGCCGGCACGCAAATTTTATGTATACATATAAATATTTTCAATGTATAATCAACGGAACTACCAGACGTGGTGAGGGCCTTCATCCTTATGTAGTAGACATACCACGCTCTCGCACGAAGCGTTTTGCTTCCTCTTTCATGATGCGAACTGCTAAGGAATATAACTCCCTACCAGCTTGGGTATTTCCGGACAAGTACAATCTGGATCTTTTTAAAGGAAGAGTGAATAGGCATCTTCTGGGTAAGCGCGCTCCATCTTAGGCCTCATCATCACTTACCATCAGGTGAGATTGAGGTCAAGCGCAAACGTATTAATATTAAAAAAAAGCATAACCAGATTAATAGATTTCTTTTAGGATTTAGTAATACATAATGATGTGTAATGTTAAGTTGTCCACGTGAACGAAGTCGCGGACAACAGCTAGTTACGAAATATAGCTGTACATCTTGTTTTGTTTTCCTTACTGTTATTGTTTTGATGTTTTTTTTTCTTTTGTGTGTGCAATAAATGGTTAAAAAAAAACCAGAACAACGGTATTTTTTTTCGTATTAGCTTGTTTCATTGCTGGCCACTGCACGATTAAGTAGTCTAGGCATCTTACTATGACAACAAGAATTTTGATGAGTACCTATCTTCGTAATGTAAATAATATTATAAAACCTAGTGTTTTTGTTTGATACTCTTTTGCGGCTCGTCTATTATGACAACTTAATAAATAAATTTTAAAAAACCTGTTTTTTGGCTCTCTGGAAACGTATTTAGTCCCTTACGCTAATTGATATTTCCTGTATCGATATATACTTATCAGAATTATTTTTGTATATGTTGCTTCAGTATATCAAGTGAAAGCTAGCAACACTTCGATTGAATAAAAAGGGAATACATTACATACAGCTTTTTGCCATGCGACGGCAGCGATACAGTTTCGCGGTGTGTCGCCTACGTGTTCGATCCGCGCTATACCACTCTCAACATGCTTTCATAAATATATCAACACTCATTTTCCGCCGCGCGGCTTTGTCCTCGTAATTTCTCATCGGAAATTTAAAGAACTTCTTAATGGGTAACGTAACGTACCTATACCTGACGTTTTAAAACGAGTAGGTATACTTAAGTGTCATGTTTCTCTTATAATCTATTTTAAGTTCAAATCATCAGGTACGCGGTACGGACGTTCGTCTTTTTTGACAGTTACTAATAAAAGTTTTGATTAGAATTCATTCCAAATAGCTATCACTAAGTACCAGGTGAGTCTCAGCTTAGAAAAGGGCCACCCCCAACCTTCCCGTGGCATAGGTGTCGTAAAGGGATTGCACCTGGGACGGCTAGCAGCGTTCTCCTGTGTACATTAAGATCATTACAACAATCACCAATCCGCCCGTCAAGTGTGGTGATTATGGCAAATCCCCCAATGGACAGCCCCCAAAAGTGGCATTCTATTGGGGAGGCTTGTGTTCAGCAGTGGACGCCTTTCGGCTGATGATGATGATCGCAAAGAAAATTTGGAAATTGTTGAGACAATAATTTAACACATCACGTATCACGGAGCAAAAAGCGGGCAAACGAAAGTCGCTTTGCGACATTGAATTGCGCAAAGTGGCGATTCATCATCTCTGCCTAACTCCCTACTCCCTAGTCCCTCTGGGTCCAAAGCATGAGCATTATGTATGTATGTAAATATTTCATAATATCACTCGCACCCACAACCAAACTATAGGAGGAGACCGAGTTAAAAGGCTTCGGTAAATATATGTAATGAAAATTTCCCATTAGGAAACCATGTTTTCAAAGGAAAGAAATGTTTTCTTCATTGACAACCATCAAACTCAGCTGTCTACATGAAGTAAGGGAATGAGATGCGGTCCGGTAGGAGGGAACGTCAAACCACAGAATACCGAATGTCAAACTTCTAATAGTTTGGAAGTTTGACAGTTACGTTACTGTAACATTCCTCCGCTGGTCCTTTAACTCGGTCACTACTGTACTAACTACCAGACTACGTTTGAATTTTCCAGCGGTCCACAACTGTGTAAAATATGCTGTGATGACTCATCATGATGATATGATATCACATAGATCTATTATTTATATACAAGGAAAGTGTGTGTGTATGTATGTCCGGTCTTTTTTCCATAACCACCCACGGCTATCCACTCATAGTTGCAGTGGTAGACAGCCCTTGGTCTGCACTTGCATGTAGGGGAATTTGGTTACGGTTGGTCGAAGTGGGTGGATGTGATGAGAGATGGGATACTTCTATCCTTTTCTAACACATTGTACGGTTCATATAAACTCGAGACTGACGAGCTAAAAGTCGTTAAGTGAGAGATGGGACCCTTCTATCCTTTTCTAACACATTGTCCGGTTCATACAAACTCGAGACTGAAGAGCTAAAAGTCGTTAAGTGCGTTTGTGAATTGAGAACCTTTCTAGAATGATCTAGATATTTTCAGACTGTTCTAGAATATTTTAATTTTTTTTTAATGAACTATGAAAATGTGTGACCAATTACAGTCCAGAATGTTCTAGATTGTTCTCAAAATCTCAAGAATGATCTGTAAAGTTCTGTTTATAATATGAGAAAAGCAACGGTTTGTTGAAGCTGTCGTTTGTCATGTCGGCTATCTGCGGGCCCTTAAACTTCGCACCATACGTAATTTATCCACTCGAACGAAGTCGCGAGCAACAGCTAGTATATATGATATTTATAAAGGACTGGGCGTTGATGAGTAAGTCAATCGGGCTTCTTTTTATTATAAATATAAACTCCAGTCTATTTTAATACCTACACTCTAGTGATTAATAGTTCTTTTTTTGTTTTGTAGTCGTTTCACATATCATTAACACCGTCAGCCTGACGTGTGCCTACGCTCATGTGTTCCTCGGATCTCACGTTATAAGCCTGTCGGAATTATTCACTTTTGAACTGCTGTCTTTTCGCTGACGGGATAAGCATCACAATAAATTGTGATGACGGTGAGACAGCAGCCATAGCTACGTGTCTCACGGCCCACGCATCGCCCTATCCGTTGTTGTAATAATTTAGGCATCTTATACTGATATAATAATTAACTCCCATAATATAAGGAAATTAAATCAGATGCCATCAACCTTTAATTAAGCATTTAAAGCTGACAATCACAATATAGCTGGAAACAGGTGGGACCTGAAAGGAGGGTGGTGACGTCCATTAAAAAAGACTTATCTCAAGCAGTGTATATCGGCAGACTGATGTGAAACCTAGAAAACTATTCCAAACTTTGAAGGTTGTCCATTTCCCATGACTTTGTTCTCTGTTGTTTCTAGATGGTGTAAAACTAAGGCGCCGCTGCCGTACGGTACCCCGTACGGACTAACGGTCCCCCTAAAGTCGCCGTCGTATATACACGACGGCGACTTTAGGGGGACCGTTAGTCCGTAAAGATAATGCACAACGCACATAGCAGAGTAAATGGATAACCTCCACAATGTGTGCAAACTAACTTGTATAATTGCGTAACTTACGTGTGCCCCATTTGTATCACCCCCACAAGTAGGGTTGCCAGGTCTTAATACGGCGAAGCCGGACTGGGCAGGCAGTTTACCCGGACTTTTCGATATCAAGGCCGGATACTCTAAAAGCCAACGATTTTATCCCTTAATTCTAAAGTATAAAACATTTATTGGCGTGAGATCGCGACTCGATTAACTCGTGCTCGTGCACGAGCCGCGAGATGGCCCAAGATGTAAAAACCTAACAAAAACCGGATGGACCGGACACTGGCGAATTTGGCCGGACAAACATGCAATAAGCCTGACCCTGTCCGGCTTTATCCGGACGTCTGGCAACCCTACCCACAAGGCACTCTAACATAACTCTCTGCATGGCAAAAGATCTAAAAAAACCCTGGTATATATATTAATTAAGCAAAACCACAAATTATCATAATTAGGTAAGTATTTTATTGTTACAATTGTCTAGCTTTAAGCTATCTGGTATAATAATATCAGTTATTCGTTTATCACCTGTCAAAAGTAAGTAAATCGCCAGTGTATCCAATATTTACAAGAAAATCTCTTTCAATAATACCCAATGAATTATATTATTTTATGCTCGAAGCAAAAGGTATAAAATGAGTATTCATTTGAACTTTAATCAACTAAGGGAATTTTATATAAGCTAGCGAAGCACCAGAAATGAATAATAATATTTCGTTTCACAAAATTGGACGTGGGAGAAAAAAAAAACATTCCAACAATGGCGAACGCAGCGGTACAATAGCAACAGGCAGTTGATTATATAAACAGTGTGACACTGTGCTGGTGCTCGCAGATATCAAAGAGATAGCGGGCTTTACTCGAATTTATATAGAACTAGCTGTACCCGCGGCGCCGCTCGCGTGGACTACAGAATCCGCTCTCATACCCACTTCCGCTTCCACTCCCGATCCAGTTCCTGCCCCCGCTCCCGCTTGCGCTTTCGCTTCTGCTCCCACCCCGCTCCAGCTGCCTCTCCCTCTCCCGCTCCCTCTCCCGCTCCCTCTCCCGCTCCCTCTCCCGCTCCCTCTCCCGCTCCCTCTCCCGCTCCCTCTCCCGCTCCCGCTCCCTCTCCCGCTCCCGCTCCCGCTCCCGCTCCTGCTCCTGCTCCTGCTCCTGCTCCCGTTCCCGCTCCCGCTCCCGCTCCTGCTCCTGCTCCTGCTCCCGTTCCCGCTCCCGCTCCCGCTCCCGATTTCGCTCCCGCCCCCGCTTCCTCCCCCGCCTCCACTCCCACACCCACGCCCACGCCCACGTCACGCCCACTCCCACTACTGCTCCAAATGTAGTCCAAACTTCGCAATCTGAATAGTACCGAACATTAAAATTATATGTTGTTATATTGCATACTAACCTTGCCTACTAAAACTAAAAATGTTGCGTGCACAAACTAACAGACAAACAGAAAAAAATTCCAAAAAGAAATTATTTTTGTGTTCTATTCTTATCTTTAGACCCATATTTTTTTTGTTGTAATTATCTTCAATGTACAGACACGCGAAGTATACGATTTTATTTATTAGACTAGCTGTACCCGTGGCTCAACTCTCGTAAACTACACAATTATTTACCGACTCAGTCCCCATAGTTTCGTCTTCGTAGTTGGCAGATATTATCCGAAATGCTTAGGGAGTAGTTCCCAGTAGAGGGATTTGCACTTGCAATTCCTGCATGTTGCCTTTAGTTATAGTTATGTTTTTAGGAACTATTATTTTTCATAAGCTACATTCATGTATTATAAAGGTGTAGACTACCGCTCCCGCTCCCGCTCCCGCTCCCACGCCCACGTTCTGCCGCCTACGCCGTAAGGAAAATCAGACAATTAACTGATGTTGCTACCGCGAGGTTAGTGTACTTTAGCTACTTCCACAGTATCATGGCATACGGTATCCTACTGTGGGGTCAAGCAGCAGATATAGAGACCATTTTTATCTTGCAAAAAAGAGCAGTTAGGGCAATCTATAATCTGCGTTGTAGAGACTCATTAAGAGAAAAGTTTAAAGAAATAAGCATATTAACAGTAGCTGGTCAATTCATTTTAGATAATATTTTATATGTCAGAAAAAATTTATCTCTCTTTTTGAGGCACTGTGACAATAATAGTTATAATACAAGAAATAAAAATAAACTTGTTTTACCAGGGTTAAGATTAAGTAAGGTCAGCAAATCGTTCACGGGGCAATGTATACGCTTCTACAACAAACTACCAGAGGAAATCTTAAATATGACGGACAGAAAGTTTAAGATTCACATTAAAAAACAACTTTGTAAGAAAGCCTATTATAAAATAAACGATTATTTGAATGACAAAGATGCCTGGTACTAATGTTAATCCAGTTTCGCAAAATCTTTATTAATTGTATGCAAACTTGATTTTTAAAAGATGTGTTGCGTGAAGTTTGTTGCGCCGTTTCTTCTTCACAGCGCTAACACCTAGGAAGCGGTAGTCGATAAAAAAAATGACGTGTATAAATGTACCAAGTGTACTCATATGCAATAAATGATTTTGACTTTGACACGCCCACTCCCACTCCCACTCCCACTCCCACTCCCACTCCCACTCCCACTCCCACTCCCACTCCCACTCCCACTCCCACTCCCACTCCCACTCCCACTCCCACTCCCACTCCCACTCCCACTCCCACTCCCACTCCCACTCCCACTCCCACTCCCACTCCCACTCCCACTCCCACTCCCACTCCCACTCCCACTCCCACTCCCACTCCCACTCCCACTCCCACTCCCACTCCCACTCCCACTCCCACTCCCACTCCCACTCCCATTCCAACTCCCATTCCCACTCCCGCTCCCGCTTACGCTTCCGCTGGCGCTGGCGCTTTCGCTCTCGCTTCCGCTCCTGCTCTCGCTCCCACTCCCCTCCCGCTTCCGCTTCCGCTGCCGCTTCCGCTTCCGCTCCTGCTCCCGCTTCCGCTCCCACACCCACTCCCCTTTTCCCACGCCCACTCCCACTCCCATTCCTACTCCCACTCGCCGTTCCAAATGTAATCCACTCATCGCAATCCGAATAGTACGGAAATACTATTATTTGCAATATATTGCATACTAACCTTAACTACTAATGTATTTGAAAACTAAAAATGTCTGTAACTTTTGATTGAATTAGCCGATTGCCATGAAATAAAGACTAAATGTTAAGTTAAGCCCCGCGGAAGCACCGAATTAAGCACTATGTTTCTGTGAAAAGTCCATCGAAATCGGGTCAGTAGTTTTTATGTGATGCGTGCACAAACTCGCAAACAGACAAAAATTTCAAAAATGATTGAAATGTGTTCTATTACTTATCCTTAGACACCTAATTTTTTTTTGAATATATATTTGATGTTTACGTTTTTTTTATTAGGTAGCAGATTTTACCGAAATTTTATTTTGAAACTGTATAAAAAAATATATAATGCTTAACTTTGCCGGGAACCGAACCGACACAAATAAATATGAAAAAATAACACTCTTTCTCATCTAACACCTATTTTATGTCATCAATAAAATCGCGTCAGTAATGGATGAGGATCAAATATGTGTATGAAACATTGTGTCCCAACCCAAACAACACATTTTGGTACTATTAAGACTAGTCTAGTCCTTTCAGTTACTCAAAGGTTGACTAGAAGAGTCCGCTATTATACACAATTTTATTCCCGCTGATGTTGTTAATTTCGGTATAATAAAGCGTTTTCATCATAGATACACACATACCAATATAAATCGTACTTTGATTGTCGTCAATTGGTAAGTATCGATCGAAACCACAACATCGGGCAATCAAGATAAACGCTCGAATGATTAGACTAACGAGGCTATCTAATGTGACCTTCTGCGATATTTATTTCTTTTAAAAATGGACCTCTTGCATTTATCTAAAATAAGAGTGAATAGGCACTTTCTGGTTAGCGGGTTCCATCTTCGGCCTCATCTTCACTTTCCATCAGAGAAGATTGAGGTCAACCGTGAGCTCATCTAATATTAAAAAATTCTAATACGAGTAATATACTCCGCTTTCGCCTTAGCATATAAATTAACACTGAGCTTTACAATGTAGTAACATGGTAATAACAGCTACAGTGTTGGATGGTTGGGTTCGTCGACATATTATATGTTAGTAGCATCGACGTGCTAGTGATGTCCCGCTTGTATTTAATATGTTTCTCTAATAAATAAAAACGTAAACTTCGCGTGTCTGTACATTTAAGATATTTGCATAAAAAAATATTGGGGGTCTAAGGATAAGTAATAGAACACATTTCAATCATTTTTGGCATTTTTCTGTTTGTTTGTTAGTTTGTGCACGCATCACTTAAAAATTACGGTACCGATTTTGATGGACTTTTCATAGAAACATAGGGCTTAATTCGGAGTCATATATGAGCTTTGTTTCATCGCAATCGGTTTACTCAATCAAAAGTTATGGTCATCTTTGGTTTTCAAATACATTAGGGGAAGCGGGAACGGGAGCGGGAGCGGAAGTTGGAAGGGTAGCGGATTCTGTAGTCCACGCGAGTGAAGATGAATAGCTGTTCATGATTAACTTGAAGTAAATGTCAACTTTATTAAAAAAATAACAATAATTCTGTACTCCAACAGGCGGAACCGCCGCCGGCACACTAATTTATGTATATAAATATTTTCAATGCATAACCAGATTTAATTTATTTATTTTAGGATTTAGTAATACATAATTGTAATGTGTAATATTAAGTTATCCACGCGGACGAAGTCGCGGGCAAGCTAGTATCTAATAAATCGATTTATTACGTGTGTGTTTCATAGCGAGATCACACTGGTGTGCGTGTGAGTGGATCCCCCGCGAAAATGTACAGGAGGTTTCGCATAGGAAGATAATGCTATGGGGCGTTACCTCTCCGGGTCGAGCCGATAACGTCGACGGTACCGTATTGCTCAAAGGTGCCCTAATCATATAGAAAATAAACATGATTTGGTTTAAAATGTAGATGCATACTTAGTAGGTACGAAATACACATCCAAACATATAGTTTTCATAGTATTTTGGATAAAGCCCAGGCCGGTGCATGGACACTATTACAGGTGTCCCTATATTAATCCAAACCTAATCACACAGTAAACTCTACAAAGAGAATTGGTAACTTCGAACGAAGTACGAATCAAGGAGATGGGGGGCATAGCCAAGGATACAACCGTAATTTACCCTATATTTTCTCTCACCGGGGAAGATCATTCATATACCTATTAGAAGTTCGTGAATCTAGAAACCAGAACTTTTTCTTTAAGATAACCAATACATTTTCGCCTCAGATTGGTTTTTATCTGTATAATCTGGGTGTCAAAATCGACTCCTAGATCCATGCCGACTTTGATCTATGCCGGAGTAACGTAGGCGAATCACCGAACCACATGTGTAGTTGATAGTAAATGGCGGGCTCAGAACTACCTACGTATTGTTGCATGAATTTGAATTGCAAATGCACATTATGTCTTTCTAGTTGCACAGAGCGGTAAACGTGTAAATCAGTGGGCTTGAATAACTTGTCATGCTACTGGAATTCTGTAATCTATGAAACGTTTTAAAATTATTAAATGTTAACAACATTCAATTTCGCAGCCTTTTATAGTCACCAACCACTTCCATCTTATAGGTTTTGAGATAACCTTTAATCAGCATTTTTTATATTTACATTGTTATTTATTTTGTAATTTGTCTGTAAGTCTTCCTCAAAGTAAATAAATAAATAAAATAAATAAATAAATAATAATTTAATTAAATTATGTGCACCAACTTTTTTGTCGATAGGCTAAGTTGCCTGCAAATAAATGATTTTATTATTATTAATGCAAAGAATTCGACTATTGGCGCCATCTCTTGGTACTACCCCGTGAGCGACCACCCTAATGTTGTTCTATTGTGTAAAAGTAAACAAATAAAATAACAGAATAAACATAGTCGATTGCTTCGTACTTTGACATACAAGATGTTTACTTTGGTCTCTAGTTTCCATAACTAGGTACCAATAAATGGCGTTACTCAAGGATCAAGCAGGCGTTACTGACATTTAGGTATATTACGTTATTACTCAACCTTAAATCGTGAAAGTGCTACTTTATACATACTTATAATAACTATATATCAGTTACGCGAGTCAATACACCGACAATTTATATAAAATGGCATCCGTTCAATTCTTTCGAGTGTTTACACTCAATGTTTTCAGAGTAGATATTTTTAAAACGTAGCCGAGAGCAATAAACTTTTGAGTGCAGAACAAACAAAAATCCCACTACAAAATACCTACAACGATTGAGTTAATCTCGATTAATTTTCTAATTTCAGAGCAGAGGGATATTTTTAACGTAAATAATGAGTGTTGCATCGTTCTTTTGACCTTCATTCATACGTTGTGGCACGATATTGAAGTCTAATTAGAAAGACTACATATTATTTACAAATCTGCTTAAGTGATATGAGTGTGAAAGGTTCCCAACTGTCCAGTGATCAAAATAACATATTTTTATAAAAGGATTATTTTATGACCGTTTTTATTTTATTTTTTATTGCAAATGGGTTTGCGCCTGACCTCAAGCTCACCTGATGGTAAGTGATGAGTGTCACATGTGCCGGTAAGCTCTATGTGTATCATTTGATATTTTATTTTTTATTTAATTAAACATTTATTGCACACAGAAAAGAAAAGAAAAACACAAGAAACAATAAAAGTAAGGAAAAAAAAACATGTACAAAGGTAAAATCTTAATAATTGATTAGTAGTTTTATTGGTAAGTATCTAAGCTTTCAGCGATAAAACCGCCTAGATGTACATATGTAAGTTACTTTATTATTGTATCTTTTTCTTTTTACGTGCAATAAAGAGTAATGAATTGAATTGAATTAAGTAATTGATTTGATGTTCTAACTCACGCACTTCTAAACGCAACTTGCCTATAAGTATACATTGGTATAGATAGATACCTACCATTACCAAATCAGGTTAGAGGTTTACACACGTTACCTTGCAAAATCCTATTTTCTTGCAAAGTGCAGTGCAGGGAAAGGCCGGGCAGCGCAGGGCAGCGCAGAGCAACGCAGCGCAGTGTAGTGCAGCACAGCACAGCACGGTACAACATAACGTAATAACATGACATGGCACGTCACGAGACGACGTAACGTGACGTGACGTGACACATAACAAAACAGAAAACAATACAATAGAAGATGCCTATTCACTCTTCCTTGAATTATATGTAGCCATTAGCAAAAAATAGCATAAGTAAAAATAAGTACCTACCTATGTATAAATTATCTCATATCATATCATTTAAGTAAAATGTAATTTCTTTTGAGAAAATAAACTATTCACCACGACAGAATACACAAAATAGCGGCCAAGTGCGAGTCGTACTCGCCCATGAAGGGTTCCGTAGCAGCAAGTAACATATTATAAAAGTTATTGTAGTTCATTGTAACTTTGATCGATGTTTTAATAATAGTATTGTGGTTTACGATTTATGACGTATTAAAAAAAACTACTTACTAGATCTCGTTCAAACCAATTTTTGGTGGAAGTTTGCTTGGCAATGTACATCATATATTTTTTTTAGTTTTATCATTCTCTTATTTTAGAAGTTACAGGGGGGGGACACACATTTTACCACTTTAGAAGTGTCTCTCGCGCAAACTATTCAGTTTAGAAAAAAATGATATTGGAAACCTCAATATCATTTTTAAAGACCTATCCATAGATATCGCACACGTATGGGCTTGATGAAATTTTTTTTTTGATTTTCAGGTCTAAGTATGGGAAACCCCCAAAATTTTTGGTAAAAAACCAATCTATTTTTGTGTGAAAATCTTAATGCGGTTCACAGAATACATATACTTACCAAGTTTCAACAGTATAGTTCTTATAGTTTCGGAATAAAGTGGCTGTGACATACGGACGGACAGACGGACAGACAGACAGACATGACGAATCCATATGGGTTCCGTTTTTTGCCATTTGGCTACGGAACCCTAAAAACGTACCTTAGCAACTATTCAGTTGTTCAAACGACTGTAAATTAGAGCCTCGAGAAGTCAAGACGATACACAGATCTACAAACAATGTTTTACTATTTTTGCTGGAAATAAATGACTGCGTTCTGCCGTTGCTGGTATGAACTACTAGCATTTAGCGGTCACCTGACCAAGATAGAGCTTAAATTGCCAACACTTTGTGATTTCCGTTTTGAAGCGTAGCAAATTATATTATACTAGCTATTGCCCGATACATCGTCCGCGTGGACAACTTAACATTACAAATTATTAAATATTTCCCGTAGGAATGAGATGTTTTTTAGGATAAAAACTATCCTATATCCTATTCCAGGACCTATCCTATATGTGTGCCAAGTTTCATCCCGATCCGTCCAGTGGTTGATTGAGTAACAAACATCAAAATATCCAAGCATTTATAATATTAGTAAGATTACCTCCCACTCCAATTTATATCTGGCCATAAAGTGCATATTTTTCGAAGGAAAAGCGAAAAGATCACCGTTTTAGAGTTTCCGAGAAAATAGAAACCTTATTTGTGTTCGTCCATCAGGGGTCATCCATAACTCAAATATGCACTTGACAGATTATTTTAGCATATAGAATTGTGAATAAATAAAATAATACGATATTGTTACGTGTTTAGCTTATCTTGAGACAATGGAATCCTTTTATTTAGGATTAAAATTGTATAAACACGTCAGGGTTACAACCTCAGTTAAGTCTCCTTTTCTCTCACTTTATCTTCCACTTCTCCCTCCCACTCTAAACGCCATTCCTCTCCCTACAGCTCTCTCTGCTCCCCTTCCTGTGCCGACCCGCTCCCTCCAACTCTTCCCCCTACATTTTTTCACTTCCCCTACCTTCTCCTCACTCCTCCAACTTTCCTCTCCCTCCCCCTCCCATCCCTATCTATCCCCCTATCTGATTAAATCAGATGTAATTTATCGACACTTAATAAACCATTTATTTAACCCACAAAAATAAACGACGACGAACGCATTATTAACATTTTTATATTTATACATAATCATTACTAATATTAAATCGTACTCGAAGTTTCATGAAGCATACTGCAATCCAAGTGCCTTTCCATCCGTAAACCGCATGAAATACTGAACTCATTAGACAAACTTTATGCGTAATTTATGTATATTCACTGAGACACTGAACCAAATACTGTGAGGCAGTACAAAACGTAAAGTAAGGTTGTTTTTATCTATTTATGTCGCTTGAATAAATTACCTACATAATTTAAAGTTTTATAAAACATTAGGTAGGTACTTACCTACAATTTTCTAGTTACTTACTCGTACCTATATATATATTTTTAAATGAGAAAACTTATTTTGTTCCCTACCTACTCAAGTAACCCTAAGATACAAGAAAAAAAATTACTGTAGGTTCGTAAAATAATGGTCATTAAAGCAATTTTAGCTATAAATTAAAATAGCGACCGCGTCCTTAAATTAAAGAAGCTTTGTGATTTTTAAAAGTCTCGCGCTAAAAATACGAATATCTGACCGAGACTGATTTAAAACTTCGATGTTTTGCCAAAAAAACATTCCAGTCTGGCACTCGGAGTATCTGATTTTACAATCTAAGCGAATATGTAGTAATAAATAATAATGCGTGCGTGTAGGTTTAAATTTGGCGCGAGCGGGGTGCGCGAGCGCCGGTGGCGGGCAGCGGGCGCCCCAGTGAGAGCCCGCGATCGTATCGAGCCGCCCGCCGGCGCCAGCCCAAGCCAAGCAAGCTTGCGCACGCGACGTTCTCGCAACCGCCCCGCCACAACCAAGCGTTTCCTCTCCGACACTTTATTTAATGTACGTGAATTATTTAAATACCTGAATCTTATGTGAATGATAAATAGAATTGTGATGGTATAGTGTTAATACCATGTTTGTGTAAGCACCGATGTTTTCGGCGATTCTAAAAATGAAATACCTAAATTATGCAGTGATCTAGTGTGTGATTTGAAATATATAACGTGATAAAATTCAAATGTTACCACAGCTGCTCAGTAACGCAAGATTATGTAACATGCCTAGGATATTTTTGGAATTAGTGCTACGTACGAGCTATATGTGTTGATAATAATAAAATATTGTTATGTTGGAACACTTCAATAAATAAAACCTCACAATATATGAAACATACATTATAAATTTATAAATAATACATTGTTTATACACATTTAATTTTATTAACTGATCGCCTCGTTGACTTAGTGGCTTGGTCATTGGACTCGAGCGCCAGAGATAATGGGTTCGATTCCCACTGGGGGACAGACAACTGTGTACAATTTGTGTTATTGGGTCAGTATGTTGTATTCGTGAATTGTTCCATCCTTGTTTAATTCCCATAGCGCAGGAGATAATCCTAGTTTCGGATTCGACAGGTGTATGTAATTGTATATATGTATTGTAATTTACGTTTCTGTCATTAGGTAGTACTGGCATAAGGTTTTTCATTTGTCCCGAATAAATTCTATAGTAACGAAAAATATAGTACAAAATTAAGGCATTATTAGCCGCCCGCTATAAATCCCACTTATTACTATGCATCTAAACTTATTACTTTAACGATGTTTAAAAATCATTGCAAAACACTAAACTAAACACACCGTCCAAAGTTTTACACCGCCTCAAGCCAAACAGGATATTAGAGAAATATACAAATATACCTACTATACGAATATGACTTTTCGATTTTACCAGTTCAAACGAAACGCTTATGATTTAGACTTCAATGAGATGACATTAAACTCACTTATTTAACAATATAAACCGACAAACGGACAGACACTCCACTTAAACAGTCTAGGTAAGCACCTCTGTCACCTATGTACACCCGTAACTTTGGACCGGAACAGCTATAAGGCTAGACGTAAACTCTGGATCTCTGTACTCGTATTTCTGTAATGGTTTACACACCAAGGAGTAGAAAACATAGCTCAATTGGAGATCTTGTCATATAAGCGTTTTTAGGGTTCTGTACCAAAATGGTAAAAACTAGAGATGAAACGGATATGACGGACGGACCGGTAACTATCCGGTATCCGGCCTATCCGGCCTAGTTTTACTATCCGGCCGGATACCGGATAGTAGCCTAATATCCGGCGGATACCGGATTTTAATTAAAATGCAAAAAATTCTAAAATCAACGACAATAAATGACATGAAATGACAAATTGATTTATTGATAAGGGAAAAGAAAATTAAAACCACATAAGTAGTTATTAACCTGTTTTTACTATCGAGCATATCCAGAAAGGTGTTGTTGTCATTTTTTAAGTGTTAAAATGTTGCATGTTCTAAGCGTATTACCTTACCTCAGTATATACATTAGTCTGGCAATATTCATATATAGGGTGTCCCAGTAGTAACAAAATGCAAACTTCGATTTTCTCAAAATTGGTTGAAATGAATTGAATTGAATTGAATGAACCGGCCAAACCACTATCCGTTTCATCTCTAGTAAAAACGGACTCTACGACTCTGTCCGTCCGTCCGTCCATCTGTTACAGCTGATTGTCTCAATAACTACTAAGATACCTACTTAAAATTTGAAATAGTTTTACATAATACCCACCCAACTTTATTGTGAATGATAAAATTAGAAAAATATTTTCATTTTTATTTTCATTGAAAATGGGACCGAAACGGAGGTCTCAAAGTTTTTTAGTGTGGTTACTAGGTCAAATGAAGTATTGCATGAAAGGGGATTATTTTTTACATTCTAAAATAGATTTTCGTTTCCTTTTATGTCGATTAGTTTTCGACTTATAATGAGAAATCATCAAAAAATCTTTACAAACAAACTTAGTGATGAGGTCTTAAAACTTTATTGCGTGGTAATAACACCTACTTAAATAACTTTTTCTAAATTTCCTTTCAATATACAGGACCCTCGATGCGCGAGTCCGACTCGCACTTAACAGGCTTTTTATTTAGTTTTGAGCTGAAAAACGTAAGCCTTCGATATTTTTGAAACAAATCAGTAGTCGTACTTTTGGCCTCTATTTGACCCGTAAGTGATGTAGAATAATACTTAAAATCGTTGCCAACATTATTAAAAAACAAAAATGTTAAATCTCTTTTAAAGAATATACGAAATGAAATGAATATTCGAAGATACGAAAATAGGTTATATAATCTTTAACATAAATTGCTAATTGGTATTTACTTCACATTTCATTGTTGTTTAAAAGTTTTGAAATTACCCGAAACAAAAATAGGATCTAATGAACAAATTGTTTGGAACTCTTCGACCTTCTTTAATTTGGGATATTCTCTGTTCTTTATTACCAATGACAAAGACATATTTTGGTTTGGTCAAGGATATTATTTCATTATGCTACGGGCTACGGCGCAAGGTCACTAATAAAAGTTGAATTCACAAAAATAATTAATGTCATGTTAGGATCCTGAATAAAATTCTAAAACAACAAAAAACGTTTCTTAATAGGACCTATATTTTCTGAAAAGAAGATACCTACCTTATAAAAACTTACGAGTACATACTCAGGCGCATTTGCTCACTTACCTACGCTTTGAACCAGAACACGACAATGAATATTTATCTGTTTGTTCTGTAGAAATAAGCAAGATCCTGCTAGGAACCCGCAGTAGAGTCCTACCGCCTCCAAAGAACATCTTCCCGAGTTTCATTAAATCATAAACTAATCTAACATACTCATTACAGAAACTAAATGCTAGTCTTTTTATCTAACAGTTCATTCCAAGTTTACCGGTAAGCGATAAACTTGATTTTTTCGCATCCTAAAAATAGTTCAATTATTTCTCCGCATTATTATACTCCATACCAGCTTGAGTATTTCCGGACAAGTACAATTTGGATCTTTTTAAAGAAAGAGTGAATAGGCATCTTCTGGGTAAGCGCGCTCCACCTTAGGCCACATCGTCACCAATCATCAGGTAAGATTGAGGTCAAGCGCAACCCCATCAAGAATAAAAAAAATATATAAACGACTCCTATGTTACTCAATTTCATATTGTTCAAAATGCTGTGAAAGCAGACATACAAATTGGATTTCTAATTTATAAAAATAATAGCTAGGCTTTCGCCCCACCATGTTTTTTCCCGTAGATAATTATTTTTCTGTTATACATAAACAACATCTAACTTATTAAGGAGCTGGCTGTCTGCTGTCGTTGCATTTCATGCTTGCCAGGCCCCGTTTTCTTCGTCAACTGCTAATTCCGGTTTGAAGTCAGCTTAATTTACACGAAACATTCTAGTCAATCAAACTGAAACTCAAAAATCTTTATTAAAATGACACAATGTAACTCTTTTTGAACATTATATAAATCTATAGAAATTCAAATTACTTTAACCTTGTTATGTTCATACATAATAGGTTATTTGTTATTGACATTAGAAAATGAATTTTGCAAACTATGCTACATAATTCCGAGTTATAGTTATGGAAATAACTTTACACGAGTGCGAAACAAACTCGAAAAATTATTCTTCGTTTCTATCTCTTGTTCCGGTCATGCTTCTCGTGTTAGGTTGACCCGATAACACAAAATGAGGACTTCATCGACTCTACAGCTAATAATACATACTTCAAAAATTAACTATTGTTATGGCCTTCACCTAAAATGTTAAACATACGCAAAATATCGATCGAGGGTCCCCAAGAACTTCGAAATGAGATACAATATGGTAAAAGTTATCTGAATATTTTATATTAACTCGCCAGCTTGAATCCAGCTCTTGTGACAAATGTCACATTGGAGTTAAATATTTGCGCTTTCAGAATTACTTAATTCATATCTATATTATAAAGATACAATGACCGTAGGTCTAATATCCAAGGAATATGGGTATTAAATCTATGATCTTGACGGACTTGATCTATCAATGCACAGCATGCAGACATGCAATATAAAAAAAAATCTTATAATTTATATTTGGAGATTTTTTTAAACAATCTCAAATTATCTGAAGTTAGTTCGAGCGTTTAGTTAGTTTAACAGTTCAATTTTTCAGCGTCAGTCATGCATGACTCCCCCTCTCCTAGCGGTAGACCTGTCAGTCTATGAGTGAATCATACTTAACCACTGCTTCGGAAGAATGGGGAAAAAGCGGCAAGAATCTCACAGGTTATTGTTTAAGAATACCATCAAACTAAATAAATATACTCGTACAACAAGAACACGGATTCTTAATGCATGGCAATAGGAATCATTTCGTGATTATTTAGGCGCATAAGTTTAACTTGTTAAGAAGATCTTAGAAAACTCAGTAGGTACCTACAATAACAGAAGCCTTATTTAAAAAGACGTTTCAGATGAACAAACGTGACTTTAGGTCACGTTTGTTCATGACGATGCTTACTTTCATACAGATAACAAAAATTTGAAAGGGTTTCTGAAAACTCTATTCAAACAACTCTAACTAAAAGAAATAATGAAAGTCTTTTAAAGTTGCTAACCTTTAGCTTAACCTTTAAAAAAATCAGAGAACGGTAGGACACAATTATTAAATCTACAAAAATTATAAGTTATATTTACTTCAGCGTTCAAAGTGAGAATGAGTATGTTACAGTCAACATTTATTAAAATGTTAGGTTTATTATTTTCAACATATAATCACATTTCATATGTTGGATATTTAATTATTTTTAATAATTGTTAGGCAAGACTAAATAAAAACGAATAAAAACTAATTACAAAAAAAACGGGCGCCAGGTCGCTGCCCAGCTGTATAGTTTCCTCATTGAATGGCCAGGCTGATGCGCTGGCCGAGCGAGTACGCACCAGCTCTCCGGTCATCCGCGACAAGTCGACTAAGCGCTTCGACAATTCATTTGAACAGTTCAGAATCGTTCGCTTCTGAAAATATAAATGTCCCCGGTGTACAATCCGGCCGCTTCTATATCCATTGGGTGTAGATTTAATGATTTGGGTATAATATAGATTGGATTCACCGGAACGTTCTAGACGCGTGGGGTTGTTTCGCGTCGCGACCCTTGCATATCACCGCTATGTGGTATATTAGGGTGGAACGCCCGCCGCCAGATGAACCGACGACCTAAAGAAGGCCTATGTCCAGCAGTGAACGTCTAAGGGCTGATATGATTATGATGATGTGGTATATTCTCGACTCACGCGGGTGTAACTACTATTCCCTCCATCTCTTTCTTGCATTGAGCATACCTTCTCACGCCTACTCTCGAATGTACGGTTGCTTTATGCGTGCTTTGAAATTTTTCCGTTATTTTGTTTACACCGATGGCGTAAAAACATAAGCTCCATGATCGATTTCAGGCTGGCGCACCTCAGTAGTATGAAACCGTTGTGTGAACTGGCACAGCTAGTTTAATTAATATAATTTGTTACGTGAATTAAATTGGGTAGTATTTTTAAAACTTTTCTTTTACCTGCAATATTGTGTCGCTGTCTATCTTATTTTCCTTCTAAAAGGTTGCCTGGAATATATCGCCTTTTATTGTTATTCTTAATTTTTATGCAATAATTATAGTTATCTATATCTAACTATAATTATTTCAGATTTTTCGCTGTGTAAACTTCGATGATAAGACCTCCCCTTGTGGTGTATTTTTCATTATAAGTCGAAAACTAAGCGACATAAAAGGAAACGAAAATATACTTTAGAATGTACAAGCGACATCCTTTCATACAGTACCGCGCCTACTACAGCTGGACACGTGTATAAAATAAATAAATCAAGGTTTTCCGTAAAATTTTCTCTTCGTATTTGCCATGTTGTGTTTGAATAACCTTTGAAGCCAACTAAAGCTTAGTTAAAATTGTTTGGACGGAAATTGTTGAATTTATAAGGACTCTCTGACGATTCTTCGAAACCATCGTACAAAAACAAAGTAAACTCCCGTGTACAATAATGTAATTGTATTTACAATTCGTTCATAATGATTAATAAAATAAAATTATGTTACTAACACTTAGCAGTAAGTCCTTTACTATCAATATATGGATCATTTGGGTCTGAAATAATAATAAAAAAACACTAGCTTCTACCACGCAATGTTAATTATGGTTTACAAATTTTCTAGCGGTACTTTATTTTTATTTTATTTATTTAGCCATTTATTGCACACACAAAAGAAAAAAAAATACACAAAACAATAAAAGAAAGGAAAATAAATAACATGAAAAAAAGGCAATGCTTATCTATATTATATTTTAATTAAATTAATTATATAAAATAACGAATGCAAATAAAATAGAAATAGTATCAGTTAGTGTGTATGTGCGTATTTATGTACAAAAACATGACACTTGCTGCCATTCCAGATTATAGTATGTATGTATGTAAACGCTTTATTGTACCAAAATTAACAACAACAAAAATAAATAAAAGAAAAAAGTTGTGTACAAAGGCGGACTTATCCCACTTAGGGATCTCTTCCAGTCAACCTTAGAGTAGCTGATAGGACTGGTATAATGTGTTTAGTACAAAATTATAAAAGAAACGTGCCCATCAAATATGCACTTACACTAGAGTATGCATATAATTTTACATAAACATAATATATATATATATATATATATACCTACAAACCATTATGTTACATAACTTAATATATACTTACTATATAGTTTATTAACTGTTATATAAATTAGCTCAAAGCAACGGTATTGAACCCATAGTTTTGAGGTGGTTTTGAAATGATACCAGGTGTTGTCAAATGTTGAATAAGTTTTGGTTTCAATCTCTTCGTACATTACCTATCACTATTATCAGAATAGATCACTTTTAAAATCTAGAATTATAGATTAATTACATATATAATAACTTAAGCAACCATATTTCGAGGCCTATCGAATTTTGAAATAAGTATTTTGTATACCAAATTGTTCAATAAAAATATCATAAATATTGCATCCAAAACATACAGGCGCAACATTTATACAAATGAGTAATATATGTACAGAACATTATATATATTAATTAGTTTATATGTATTAATTATTTAATTAACTTTAAATTAAAAAAAGTTAAATGTAAAAAGATACAGTGCCATACAGCCAAGTCTTAAACAAACAAACAAAAAACATCAATCGTAAGTACCTCGCACAATTCGTAGTTCGTGCCCTTAAAATTCCACTCAAATAGTGTGATGTCCGAACTACATAAGTTTTAAATGATCTCAGTTAGTATTTTGGAAACGTATTCTTCGTTTATATTATAAAACCTATAATTACCGAAAAAATTGTAAAGTCGAATAGCGGGAAGTTGTGAGCCGTACCCTTTATTTTCCATTACGACATGTAATGCATTTGCTTACCTAGCCGAATACCTCAAAAGATTACTTCTAAAGAACGCAACCGCGAAACGTAAACATTCTCAAATTAGATTTGGGGATATAAATTTGGCGCGGCAACCCGAGTAACCGGCTGCAATAACATTTGAATTACAGTTATATTTCGATCGAAAGTCAAATTGACGACACCTACGCAACGTCTATCAAATCATATAAATCTGACACGAGTGTTTTAGGCTGCGCCACACAGGCACAGTGACCGTTCGGTGCGTAAAAATAAACATGTGACCGACCGAGCGGCCCGCTCGGAGACCACCGACTCGCGGCGATTCGCGACATTCATTGCACTTTCTATTTATGATACCGAACCCGGGCTCCGAGGGACCCAATTCTATTATTACGTCATGCATTATCCAAGACTTGGATGGACGTCACACGAGGCCAGTGACGTTAATACCTTTCAATCAAATCAACGGTCATGTTTATAAATTCTAAGAAATTATTTTTACTTCTAATGAATCTTTGCTGGAGCTCTTAATTAGGCGTCTTATTTTGTAGTGACGTTAATTATACAACGAAACCATTATATTTGACCCAACAACGCGGTATCTAGTGCTGTATTGCACCTAATGTCAATAAATTTACTGTTAAACGATCAAAATTGAAAGTATGTAAATAGCGGCCCACCTCGATTTCGCACGGGCATGATTTAATAGTTTACATAGACAAGACACTGCGCGAGTAGTCGATTTTTGTTTAATAATGCTTATTTCTATTACATTATACCAAACTATACGCACTAAGCGTTTCCTCGAGAAACAACCCAATAGTAGACCAAATTGTGAAAATTACAATTCAGCTCTGTTTAAGCTACGCACGTGTGTGTTGGAAAATGTTGTGAAAGTGAATTAAATATGATGTATTGTGTTGTCAGTGGTGCGTGAGAGTCAGTGATTCCGAGCAGCCATGGTGGCTGGCGACGTGACGCGGCGCGCGTCCATCACTGCGCCCTCGATGCACAGGCGGCCCTCAGCCAGGCGCGGCTCGCTCATCAAGAGTCCCCAGTCCCAGTCACAGGTGATTTATAAATATCACTGACTTTATCACGATCTACTTATGTGATTACACGTCTATGTCGTTCATGGTAACGAGCAGTCGTAGCAGCAGCTGTTATATTGCCGAACCGACGTCCCTTGGAACAGGCAAGTTCTAGAGGAGAGACCACAGGCCGTTATACTCGTATACACAACATGGGATTCGCCATATGAATCGACGACCAATAAAAGGTTGCCAACTCTGGAGGGCGCGGGACCGGATGTAGTGACGTTCATTGAAGAAGGCTTATGCCATCCAGCCTATCCAGCAATGAACGCCACAGGCTGATATAACTTATTGCCAGATATGATTAGCTATTGTTCCTAAGTTCATAATGACATTGTGAAAGCAAGTGGCTTCGCGGGAGAGATATTATCACTGTTTTTTTAACAGACGACGGACCTATTTACTGACACATCATTATCCGACAATTTCGTACAATTTAAACAAGTTGGTCAAGGTCTGGATTTTATATTTGTGAATTGTCCTATCCTTGTTTATTTTCCATAGTACACGAGAAAATCCTAGTTTGGGATTAGACAAATATATGTATACGTATATTATGTTATATTTTAAAAAAAAGGAGAATTAAAATGTCGAGAATATTCTCACAAAACTGAATTGTGCTGATTTACCCCAGTTACAATACCCTTAATTTCTTCCAGTAGCCTGAAAGCGTAACAACTTTGGGAGCCCGTCCATCTAGATATATCACAGCAGAAAATAAAAAGCTAATAAATAAATTGACAGGAGGTGCCGTGGGATATCATCGACCGGTGCGCGCTGCCCATCGTGCTATGCCACGCGCTGGCCGTGGTCCTCTCAACAGTGCTGAACGCGCTCCACCTCAGCCAAGTGTCGGTGTTCACGCTCTTCCTCTGGTTCGCCACGTCTGTAGTTGGATCCTTGTGGTTTTATCATAATTTGCAGGTAAGTACGGCAATAAAACTCGCTACTCATGATATAAACTAAGATAATCCTTACTATAGCTAGTATTCTTTGCTATAGCTCAGAAACTACAGCACACACATTAAATACCTAGGCTTACGGACTACTGCGTACGATTGAGTCAAACGCCGATTAATAAAATGGAAACCTAGACCAGTCAGAATATCGATTCATTGCAAATAGAGATGAGACAAAAAAACACAGTGCAGTGATGGCCAGAGAAAGAATGCACAAAACAAAGTTTCGATCAGCTTTCGGATACACGTTGCCACTGTGCAACTGAAAGCTGTGCTGAAAGTGGTGCACACATCAGTTTGGATAGCTCTAAAAGCTGTCTCTTTGGCCTATGATAGACACAATAGAGCTGTAATGTTTAAAGTTTGTTTTAGGTAGAGCCCTAACCTATGCCCTAACTCATTACAGTTTATTAATTACATGTTGTCAGAGAGTTGGTAATATTTCTTTGTTAAAGATAGTTTTGGAATAATCAAATACAATAAAATTTATAAAACTTTATTATCGCTAAAACATTCGTATAATTTATGGCAAAACTATTTATATACTATATGTAATACTTAACCATACTTAAGAAACTGACTGATTTTTTCGACAAAATACGCTCGGACGAAACAAATAGCGCCACATACACTTAAAAATGCCTACGTACACAAGCAACTTTTTCAGATCCTTTTCCATAAGCACTGCGTTGTTTTTCAAGTTGTGTTGTTTATATTACAGATTAGATTAGATTGATTAGGGTATTTTGTCCTACCCACTAAAGTATTAACAAACAAGCTTATAAATTGCGAGATACAAGAAAGCTCTAAGTGTATTATTAATTACAGTACGTAAAGTTAATTGAAATATAAAAGGTGGTGGGATTTATAAATGGTACTGTAGTTTAATATGTATTGGTCTATGTCAGAACAAATACGAACTACCTACTTGGTTTGTCTGCAAGTAGTAAAGATTTACTGAACGACCGGGGACTCGACGGTCTCAGCGAAAATATAAGTTTTTACTCCCGTTTCCGTTTTGGCTGCCGGCTACTGGCAATTATGTCGATGAAAACTATTTATTGGGAGAAGAATTTTTTTACCTCTAATAAAAATATATTTTTCGCTTGTCCAGTAACAATTCTCTATAAAAACTTGCTCGCCTGCATGGCAATTAACTATTTGTTGACGATTTGATAATCCCCACAGCAATTTAGATGAATCTGTTAAAGTTAACCGTCTGTCCTCATTACAGATCACGTCGCATGTGGTAATACCGACTCACTGACCAAGGACTATTCTAAACTAATACCAATTAAGTTAATTTTAAAAAGGGATACTGATGGGTATCCTATATTTCTTTTTATAACGATTTTAAGTTTAATATGCTGATACTATTTTAATATTGAGTATATGCGTTCATTGCTGAATCATCTTCAATACCTATAATGAGGTCATTGCAGCATTAGACCGCCCCAAAATAATAGGAATTTCTGCCCTTTTTGCGGGAACCTGATCGACAAACACGTACCGTTTTGGGTCAAACGTGTTTCGATCAAGTGTATTTCGAAATGTTGAGCAATCGATGAATTTGACTTATTAGCCAGTTGACGAAGTGTCATCGATGAATTGATATTCGACCAAACGTATTTCATAATGACGTATGGAACCCGCTGTGGACCGCGCTGTCAAAATCCTCTGAATTTAGGGAATAGCAAATTCGATTGGATGCCCAAATAACCAAGTATGAAGCATTTAATGCTTGATCCTGGCAAATAACCACGCTGGGGCAGACTGGTTCATAATATGATCACAGTGTACAGAGTATGCAGGCCAGTCCGTAGATTTAACCTTTATTCTGGAAGACTAGGACCATTATTTTCTGTTTCTGATATCACACGGATATTGAATACCTCTGTCAAATATAACTAAACTCCGTATAATGACTGACCAACAACAATCAAATAAGTTTCTGGAAGTAGCGCCCGGGGAGTTGAAGAGATTTATAACTACTTTAGCAATGAATAGGACTGACCTTTAGCAAAAATAATGAAACAAGAAACGAAATTCTTTAAGATATCTGTGGAACAAGATGGCACAAGCTAAATATTTTATGAATGTAATTTGTCTGTGTTAACGGTACATCTTTAACTAATATAGATACTATGTTATTCTCCATTTCTGTTATATTATCACTTTAGTGAAGATGTAAACTTTAATATAAATCATTGACTAGCTATGGATGTTCATCATCATTGTGGAATGCCATGCTGTTATTTAAATAGAAATGTGTGGTTTACTAAATGATGACTTTAAAATATTTCAATTAAAATATGGCCTATTAATAAAATATATTATACATATTGGTAAAGTGCATCGGAACAACTTTTTCAATATAAGTATATCCCAAACTAGGATTTACTCCTGTACAATGGGAATTAGACAAGGTTCACAAAATATAACATCCAGAACAGTACCAACTTGTACAAGTTGTCTATACCTCTAGTGGGAAACAAACCCATGACATCTGGCGCTCGAGTCTAACAACCAAGCTACTAACGAAACGGTCAATTGTAAGTAGGGAGTAAATGTAACTACACAGTTTATCTACATGTATAATTGGCGGCATACGACTTGAGCTCTTATATGTACCAGTGCTCATACAAATCAGAGCTCCAATTATGTGTCGCCAGCTATAATATAAGATAGGTGTATTATAAGAAAATAAGTGGTAAGTATACAACGAAGTAAAGGTTTATTAATTAAGCCATAGATGTCGCACTCTGAAGTTGCATTTGCCTCTACCTTAACTATATATGTATATGCAGTCTACAGTTGGGACCAAGTTCAAGCTTCGGGGAATGAGGTGCGGTGAGGTAGGAGGGAACGTCAAACGTACGTATCGCACAGCACTATTGGATAACTGTCGCATTGCTCTAACGGTCCTTTAACTTGGTACTCCACTGTATAATGTTTTTCTCATACTATAGTGCGTGTGATATTTAGCTAGTTTGACAGCTGACAGTAACCACTAACGTGACGTGGCCTTATCGAGTCGATATCGAAACAATGATCGATATTTGGAATAAATGAGAAATATCGTGTATGTTCAATATATTGTACTGCTGCCTGCGACCTCTTCCGCGTAGAATTTCACACTAAACAATATACCTTATGGATGGAAACAGATTTATTTACAGATTATTAATAATAGGGGTTAAAGTATGAAATTGCCGTTTTATAGTAATAGATATTATAATATAATATTTTGATTAAATAAATATGTTACATTTTAGAAAAAAAACTAGTTTTTATTTTTCAGTACAAATCGGCAATTTCATACTCTAACCCCTAATACATATAATTAATTTATCTATAAAATATCCTTAAAAAATTTATGAATAATAAATAACCTTTAAATCCGCGAAGCAAAGAGATAATAACAAGTCATTATGTACTAAAATTATCTCTATGCAATGTACAAATGAAATAAACACCTATACGGAGAGCGAGCATAATATATAAAAAAACATGAAGTAAATGTCAACTTTATTAAAAAAAAACATTATCTTATCTTCTTAGGGGGCCAGGAAGACCTGGCGACACTTCGACCCTTCAGGATCTTTTGTGCCAAACCCCTGACCACCAACAGTGCCCCAAGCCGATTTGGTGGACTTCACATACGCCTCAGAATTTCTTCTTCGGCATATGCAGGTTTCCTTACGATGTTTTCCTTCACCGTATATTATAAAAAAAAACATTACTTCTGATGTAGTCCAACGGGCGGAACCGCCGTCGGCTGGCTAATTTTCTGTATATGAATATTTTCAGAATAATAGATTTCTTTAAGGATTTAGTAATACACAATAATGTGTAATAATGTTACGTTGTTCTCGCGGACGAAGTCGCGGGCAACAGCTAGTAACAAATACAATTAATTCCGAAAAAGCAGCACTCGTGCCAATTTTAAATACAATAAGAGCGCACAAGTCATACAAAGCGACTGTGTAAACCCTCTGTTATATAACTTCAATGGGGTCAAGGCATACACCCACGTCTTAACCTAAAACTCCCTTATGCGCCAATCAGAGCCACTAAGCTGCGCAGAGCGGGCTGAAATACAAACAGTTTTAAATTAAGCAAAATAATCCAAGTAAGAAAGTCGTTATCTCCCACGCAACATCTTTTACGAGATATCAAGTTCTATCTACTCCCACTAGATAGAGATTAAATGGCAAACAAGGCAGTAAATAGGTCATACCTACCTGCCCATTACCAACCATTATAGGGTGGCTGTATAACCAGCTGCTTATTCGCTTATATTGCTTACAGAATTTTTAGGTTTAGTTATTTTTTCATTTCACGCTGAAATAAAAGCATAAATGATATTACATTCCAATTTAAAAAAAAAAACAAGTAAACTGTAATTAATTTATTTATTTAATATCCCTGTCCTTTATGAAAGCCTTCCTCACATTCACTATAAGTCTAGTCACTATTTGGATTTATAGATAACACAATAGAGTTTTTTTTAAACTTTACTCAAACGCGTAGCTCAGATATCAGCCTGCCGCCAGGCTGTCTGTCAACGTATAGCAGCCTCTTAACTTACAATAACCCAATCTAAATATTAGCCAAAATCTTTAAATAGAAAATGATAAAGCATTTCGGACGTATTGGATGAGAAATCAATAAATCAGATGGTGACTAATGCCAATTTGTGTAGGCGTGAGACACTGCATCCATCAAAACATAATATCATCTAGCTATAGAGATACTCTCCTCCAAAAGGTCAGCGATGGTGCCAGACGGGGTGACGCACGTACGCCTCGGCAGCGCTACGCAATAAAATGGAGGGAACGTGTATTGTGTTGTACTTCCTGGGTTTTAATTAATTGTTTCATCAAGAGGCTTGAGGCACTGTAAGATGATTGATAGCCTCATTACCGATGAAACAAAATGTTGGGTTACGGATATTATGGGTAACCGATATAATAGAGAAGTGGGTTACAGTAATATGAATCGAAGACGTCTACTGCAAGTATTGTCGTCCAAGCACCAATCACGTTGTCCTTGTGGGTTTTTACCTTCCCCACGACATAAAAATAAAACAGAATAGAGGGATACCCACTCACGAAAACTGTATTTTTTTATATATATATAATTAACTCTTCGACGGGGTACAATTAAAATCACACAAAACACTAATGATAAAAAAAATAGATGTGCGATAGCTCATGTTTGTTTTAACATGCCCCCCAACTCGAATCGTAGATCCTACTCTGGGTCGTCCATCGCCGTTGAATAGCTCAGCCCCAAGCCGTCCTATTATGGAGCCCTACGGTTATATCTACCTGCTTACCTATACAGCATTTTAATATTCGACAATATTACCCACGGCCGTACCAGGAAAATGTTGTGAAACATTTTTAAAGGTTAACCCTTTATTAAAACTAGGTCCGTTTTTATCCTGCTTGTTAATAAAAAATGTAGGTATCTAAAATACGCAGAATTGTGTTAGATTGTAAACAACTTTTATATAGCGTGATTTTTTTATACTTTAACCAAACACATTATATACTTTTGCATTTTAAACGCTACCTATGTATACTGTCATACTTATATGATGTCGATTATAGGTTGTTGATTTAAAATAAGCATCCTAAATCACATTCAATACGATCTGTTTTTTTTTTTATCAAATCGCGCCCTACATGACAGTTAAATGACAAAGTAAACATCCAGTTACGGTAAAAAAACCGGCGCGAAATTTTTTATATGAGGGCAAAGCTACGAAGCAAGAGGTGAGTAAATATATTTATAGCTGTCATAAAAACTTTGTTTTTGATTAATCTAAACAAATAAGAATTGCTACGCAAATAAGCGAAATTCAATTCAATGCATGCTTCGAAATCAAGAGTCTTACTCAGTTTCCAGATGCATAAAGCTATGTGCAAAGATTCTAATTTTACGCGTCACGTAAGCAGCATTGACATTACCAGCCAGATAAAAGTAGTGTAGTACTGAACTAAACTTGAAAATATTATCTATGGAAGGTACTATAAATTTTTTTATTACCTTTTCAATGTCATCAGTTTTCTATACATTAACATATTTATGATCAATATCATATGCAGTCTGTTTAGAAAGACGTAATAAATTCAGGTGATGGGTACTTTAAATTAAAAAAACCGCTTTGAAATGGTTCGAAATATAATCTAATAAATAAAATCGTAAACATCGCGTGTCTGTACATTGAAGATATTTGCAAAAAAAAAATTGGGGGGTCTAAGGATAAGCAACAGAACACATTTCGATCATTTTTGAAATTTTTGTCTGTTTGTCTGTTTATCTGTTTGTCTGTTTGTCGGTTTGTCTGTTTGTCTGTGAGTTTGTGCACGCATCACTTAAAAACTACTGAACGGATTCTGATGGACTTTTCACAAAAATATGGGGCTTAACTTAACTTAACATTTAGTCTTTATTTTATCGCAATCGGCTAACTCAATCAAAAGTTATAGACATTTTTAGTATTCAAATACATTAGTAGGTAAGGTTAGTATGCAATATATTGGACATAATAGTATTTTCGTACTATTCAGATTGCGATGAGTTTGGATTACATTTGGAGCTGCGGGTGGGAATTGTAGTGGGAGTGGAAGTGGGAGTGGGCGTGGGCGTGGGGAGGGGTGGGATTGAGAGCGGGAGCGGGAGCGGAACCGGAGCTGGACCGGAGCGGGTATGGTACCAGTGTAATTTGAGTGTTTGAAAATTCGCATAACTTTTGACTGAGTTACCCGATTACGATGAATTTGTGGTATAGGTATGCAAACAAAGTAATGTTGGTCGGAATTTGGACTGCGATGGATTAGTTACGAGGACTACATTTGGAGAGACGAGGGAAAGAGGTTTGAGGGGAGGGTTGAGGGGAGAGCTGAGGAGAGGGTTGAGAGGAGGGTTGAGGGGAGTGTTGAGAGGAGGGTTGAGGATCTTGATCTGGACCTGGAACTGGAACTAGGCCTGGGCCTGAGCCTGGACTGGACCTGGACCTGGACCTGGACCCGGACCCGGTACTGGACCTGGACCTGGACCTGGACCTGGACCTGGACCTGGACCTGGACCTGGATATGGACCTGGACCTGGAACTGGAACTGAACCTGGACCTATACCTGGACCTAGACCTGTACCTGGGCTTGGACCTGGACCTGGACCTGGTCCTGGGCCTGGACTTGGACCTGGATTTAAAGTCTGAGTGGAAGTGGGATAGGGAGTGGAAGTGGGAATGGGAGCGGATCCTGTAGTCCACGCGAGCGGAGCCGCGGGCACAGCTATTCTAATAAATGAAATCGTAAATATCGCGTGTCTGTACATTGAAGATATTTGCAAAAAAAAAAATTGGGGGGTCTAAGGATTAGCAACAGAACACATTACGATCATTTTTGAAGTTTTTGTCTGTTTGTCTGTTTATCTGTTTGTCTGTGAGTTTGTGCACGCATCACTTAAAAACGACTGATCGGACTTTGATGGACTTTTCACAGAAACATGGGGCTTAATTTGGTGTAACATATAGGCTTTATTTCATCGCAATCGGCTAACTTAATCAAAAGTTATAGAAATTTTTAGTTTTCAAATACATTAGTAGGTAAGGTTAGTATGCAATATATTGCACATAATAGTATTTCCGTACTATTCAGATTGCGATGAGTTTGGATTACATTTGGAGCTGCGGGTGGGAATTGGAGTGCGAGTGGGCGTGGGCATGGGCGTGGGCGTGGGCGTGGGAAAAGGGGAGTGAGTGTGGGAGCGGAAGCGGAAGAGGAAGCGGAAGCGGGAGCGGGAGGGGAGCGGGACCGGAGCAGGAGCGGAAGCGGGAGCGGAAGCGGGAGCGGAAGCGGAAGCGGGAGTAGGAATGGAAGCGATTCTGTAGTTCACGCGAGCCGAGGTCAGCTGGACCTAGACCTGGACCTGGACGATACACTGCGAAGTATGTAGGGTGTAAATGTTCGACTGAATTCGTGAGCGGTAGCGGGAGCGGGTATGGTACCAGTGTAATTTGAGTGTTTGAAAATTCGCATAACTTTTGGTTGAGTTAACCGATTACGATGAATTTGTGGTATACGTATGCAACAAAGTAATGTTGGTCGGAATTTGGATTTGGACCTGGACCTGGACCTAACCCGGAGCTGGACCTGGACCTGGATCTGACCCGGACCTCTACCTGGACCTGCACCTGGCCTTGGACCTGGACCTGGTATTTAAAGTCTGAGTGGAAGTGGGATAGGGAGCGGAGTGGAAATTGGAGCGGATCCTGTAGTCCACGCGAGCGGAGCCGCGGGCACAGCTAGTAAAATACTATAACTCCACCCACGGAGGTCCAATTTACGTCATGCTGTCTCCGGTCTGGAAATGAATCGTGTGAAGGAAAATAATGTCCGCATACCATGAAAGTATCTAGATTCAAATGCTGTGAAGTGACTAATCATTTAAACAAAATTCAAGAGTTGACCGATTAGAACTTAAGAACTATATTATTTTTTCTCATTTTATTGTAGTAAATTACTAAGAAAAACCTGTAGGTTTCTTGTCATTTTCTCCATCAGATGATGTCTTCTTCCGAAGCGGTGGACGGGTTGTAGGATGATACATTTTGACGATGACATATTCTAATTGTACATTTAGTTATTATTTCTTACTATACCCACTACGTTATTATTACCTACCTACATGCGACTTATTCAGGAACTATGCCTAAATAAATACCACTAGAAATTATAGACTTTCAATGATCCATAGTATCAATCTAAGAAATAAAAACGTAAACTTCGCGTGTCAGTACAATAAAGATATTTGCAATAATATAAATTGGGGAGTCTAAAGTAATAGAACACCTTCGATCGTTTTTTGTGTGTTTGTCTGTTAGTTTGTGCACGCATCACGTAAAATCTACTAAACGAATATTGATGAACTTTTCATGTAAACATAGGGCTTGTACCCCCCCCACCCTAACCTCCTTAAAATTTCTACTTTCTTATTATTTTATTATTTAATTTTGAATTTATATCTGAATACGAACAGACTATCCTAACTAATCCTACTCTAACCTTTTCAAACTGAACTATTTTATTCTACCTATATTATACCTACCTATTCTATTCTATACCTACTATTCCTATACCTACCTAATATCTATACCTACCTATTAGCTTTGAACATACTATGCATTGGCCAATGTGATCGTCTAGTGCTTATAAAGAAAATAACGGACCTACGTTGTGATTTAAGAATTGTAACCCACGAACTTTGAATGAGAAAACACAATACGGAATTTAAAACCTAAGAATAATATACCTATTAATTAAAAGCTAAACTTAATTTATCCTTAACATTATTTAATTAGCTGAATAAACAATTTATAGAAACCTGTTGGTTTAAAAGCTAGTCCCATTTATTTCCCATACATTACTCTCCTATATCGAACCTACCTAGATAACCTACTACTACTACTAGAGCCGAACTGAAGTAGATATTAAAAGCAATGTGGAAACGCTAAGACTCGAGTCCCATTGTGAAAACCGTACATCCTAGAGATAACTCCACTAAATATAGTGATAAAACTAAGTCTAAATAAATCATATAGATAATTAAATGCGGCATAACGGGAGGGGAGGAGAACCACCTTCCAATCCCCATAGAATAACATCAGCCTGCTCAATTGTCTTTCAGGTATTTATCCCAAGACTAAACTGTACTAAAAATTATCTGCTTTGCATATATTTAACAATTAAATCTGAAAGTTTCCTTTAATCTAAGAGGAACTTAAAAACCCGTAGGTATTATATGAAAAAGGAAGAATGAAGACTTTATAGTCAAGACAGGAAGACTGAGGTTATTCTAGTTCTCCTCCCTAACCTCCAATCTCCCTCCTGCTATGCCATTATTTTATATTCAATAATTTGGCCTATCTAACAGTCCTTGGACACAACATATACTTCTCCTTCTCGACTATTGCTACAATATCCACTCCGTACATATTTGAGCTTATCTACTCCAAATCAAATATATTTCATTGATTAAAGTTCTATGAAGTGTGACTAATTCTTGGTAATTATGGTATTGCAAATTTAGATCAAATTAGATAAGTACCAGGTTTAGTTCTCCAAGCCTTCCAGACATCTGGGTGCACATAGGAACAATTGCTGCTAAAGTTTAGACCAGTCAGTGACTACTATAGATAATACTCTCCATTTGGTATAAGTAAATATCTAGGAAATCAATTTTCCGTAGTAAAACAAATCTATCTTTAGTGCATGAAGTTGAGACTAAGAAAATATAGTTTGGAAAACCAATTTAGGACTTTAAGGCTTAATATTCAAATTCTGATAGTACAACATATGAAAACCACCAAGAACCAATCTCACACTATCCAAAACTAATTGTTTATCATTTGTATTTAAAACATCAATTTTGAAATTCTTTAACACATGCATTTACAAGTTAATTTTATCAATTTTAACGAATTTACTTATTTCCGAGTTTCTTTAGTTAATTTGCACGAACCTTAGTTTTAGCCTGATTATTTTACATAAACTCTTCTCATTTAATTATTTAATCAATACTTTTATTTAGGCTTTACCTACCTATAACATTGTCTAACCTTGCGGTCCCTAAGCTGCTAGTAAATGTAATTCAACAACTAGAGACCATAGCCTCGACATTTAACGTTAATTTCGTAGGTGTGTTCTGTAGAGTTCCAAGGTGCAATGGAAGCCTTCTAACTATACTATTTCGACAGCTCTACGTGGGGGCCAATCCCAGTGTACCTATCCCTATGGCCTATGTATTGGTCAATGAGACTGAGGGGTTAGGAAACGCCTCAAAGACCGAGTCCTAATAAACAGTGTATATATAAATATATAGATAAGGAACGGCAGTTGCAGACGCTTCTTGGAATCAAACACAACAATCACTGTCTAGACATTGTGAATAATTCGTTTGAATCGCCGTCAAATGACGTGGAGATGTAATCCGCTGTGGAATATAACACGGACCGGCTCTCTCTCCAAGAAACCGTTCAATACCTGATTAGCTAGTGAAGAATCGAGACGTGTGTCGCCACTGTGATGTTCAGGTCCCCGCCTAGACCTTCACTCACCAATCAGAATATTGCCTAAGCTCACAAATAAACTAAACTAGATTCCAATTTCTTGCAATCTAGCTCAAAATCAATAATTGTTACAATATGCCACAAACTTTGAATCTATTAAAAATTAATCGCGTAAAAATTGGCCAGCGTAACCCCTTACCCCAAAAAGACAGTCAATCAAAAGAACCCGTTCCGCCCCCCCCCTTGCCTTATATATCCTCGGCCATTTTGTTAAACAAAAGAGTGAAAATAGAAAAATCAATAATAATGCATTCCAATCCTGAAAATAAATATTCTGATTTTGATTTTTTTTACATTCTGGCCTCCTTGCAGCATCATACTCCACTAATGAGATTCGAACATTCCGGCTTTAAAGAATAAACCATCTCCTCAAACCCTCTACTACGAGCACATCCCATACTACGGACGACAAACTCACTTTCACCTAATTTCAGTAATATTTAATATTTTATTAGAGTTTGTTACTTGAATCTATTATGAAATCAAATTTCCCCATAGAAATGATCTCTAATATTCCCGAGAGTCAAATACATCAAATTTGTGCGACAATTGAATCATTATTAAATATATTTTAATTCAATAATTTGTATTAAAAGATCTTCTTTCTACTATCCATAACTAGATATATATATATTATTTTAAATTTGGCTTTGAAAGTCTGGCTCGTTACATTCGCCCCCTCGTTTGTTTATTTTCTTGTTATGTGTTAAGTACACTTTTAACTAGAAAATGAAGAAAGGAAGCTTACAAGTACAACGCTCCTATAAAATTTATAATCTACTTATTTATTATTGCTTTACCTGGCTGTGCCAATCTGGTGTGATGTGTTTTTAAACCAAGAGTTTGGATAATTGTTATAAAGTCTGAAAGAAATCAACTTTTAGCTCTAAGTACATGGAACAGTCACTACTTCCACCTGGCACTACAACATGTTATCAGAATGTCAGGGTTTGCCAGACCCTACTGGCCCTGTGGTCCCAATTTCGAGTGATAACTAGTCCTATGGTTTGGGGACTGTGGCGTTATAACCCGAAATAGATCCTTCCCATGTGTACTACGTACAGTGTCCATATTAAACGCACATGCCCTATGTCTAGTCTCAACCTTTCTTCCCATATACCAACTACCAAGTCTTGGTGCATGTGTAGTTGTCGAAATTATTAATATTAGCTTCTTGTGAAGTATAACGCCTTTTAACCAGACAACATATTGTTGATAGATAAGTTAATATCAATATTTTTATTATTAACCATTTCTCTAACCTAACACCAACAGATTAAAAAAACGTTATTTGATCAGTGTAGTGTAGTCAGTAAGTAGCAACAATAAATACTATCCATCCTTGAGCTCCAGTGAAAAATAAGAAGTCCTTATACTACCTTTATCAAGTCCTTTCATTACCACACTTATTTAGTCCTTTCACCGCGTCTAACAACAATTTCATTCTATATTAATGATTACGTACTTACGTCTCCATTCAGTAATCAACATTTCTCCATAAGAGGTACGCTACCTCAAACCAACCACTAGATTTCTCAGACAGAAGTTTCCATTCCAAGTTTTATTAAGTTCTCAATTAGAGCTGTACTATAAAGATATCCTTCCCACATCACTGCTTGCAACCGTTTATTTATACTACTTTTAACTCGTCAGATCCGCGATTAATTAGATTCAACACCTCTTATTATCAATTTAAATTAATTATTTGTCTCGTGTAGATAACTTTCAAAAACTCCCCCGTTGGATTGTCACTCTGACACCTCCCTCAATGTTGCCATTTGTCAAATCGATTACAATATAAGGTGACTATAGACGTCCCTATTTATTTGTACCTAGCGTGAACACTCCCGCTCCATGAATTTTTGGAAACCAAATCATAATGTTGAACGTTAGAATGAACTTATAACTACCATTACCCAATTTTAACCCAAATTTTAATTGTTTGCATTGTTTTAATTTTACTTATTTTAAATTATTTGATTTCATTTTATTCTAATTTAATTTAACTTTGACTTCATTTAATTATTCTTATTTTTATTATGATTTAATTATTTTTATTGTACAACAAATATGACAATTATGTTCAAATAAATTATTTTAATTTGAATTACATACTATTTTGTCTTGTGACTAACCATATTGACGAAATCACACACTTTCTTGTTTGATTATTATTTCTTTGTTCAGGATTTAATGTCATTAAATACAATTGATTCTATTCATTCCAAAACTTAGTTAAGTCTCCCTTTTTTTTTTTGTTACAAATAGACCCCTCTCTTATTTAAGAAACAATTCCAGATTCCCTACAGATGAGCCTGTATGAGTCTAATGCCTTTGTCCTTCAGACAAAAATAAGAGACTATTGCTAGCTGGCCATCGACTATCGAACGGACGATCGAGCGCCAACAGTTTAATTGACTTAAAATTTGTTGGTTTCATTCTCTTGCCTGTGATTTCTCTCAAAAATACTATTCTAATGTTTGCTCTTTGTGGTTTATTTCCTATGAAACTAGTAATATTATTCTAGATTGGGCATTTACACTACCTATGATTGAATTATCAGTCGTCGCTGTCAGAGAGAATCTAAACAAGAATTCGTATGGCGTATTTGCTAACCATATTTTTCTTGTAAAATAAAACGTTAATCTACACCCAAGAACAATTTTATACTTCATTAAATACAATCGTAAATATCTACTAGAACCAGGTAGTATAATGTAAACTATATTGGCATTTTGAAGCAAAGATAAACCCGTCAATTAAATAGTTTTTTTTTCCCAGAATGTACAAATATTAATTTCAAAATGTACTTCAAAGAATTGAAAATAACCACTGTTGTTCAAGCCGTACATCTGGGCCTAATGTATTGTACATGAATGAAATTATTTTCAAAGTTACCTGAGAAGCAATCAATCAAGCCTAACATTCTCATCAAAGTACAACCACAGAATACCTATCAATACCTAAGTACAGGTAAAACCGTAAGTTACTACACTTATAAGCAGTGTCAACTTAAATATCAGTTTAGTGAACTCCATACAAGTGCATTTACTACAATTATTATTATAATGGACCTAATAAATGAACAGCAGATAGCTGTTATGCCTATATCCGAGCTAATGTATTATAAGTCTTTGCATTAGGTATTGAATAATTTTTATGACCGAATGTCAACTACTTGCAACTAACATTTCTTATCTCTATAACACATTTGATGTAGCAGTGTTTAACCCCAGCCATGAACTCAACTGCCGAGGACTCGAACCCCGCCAAAGCCAAAAATGCCCCATCCCTACAAAATATATGAATCTACTAAAGTTATCCGTGCAGTCCATCAACCACCCGACAATCACAATACAAGGCCATATAGTGCTCAATTTGGACCAAGACAGCACTAAACACAAAATCTGAAAATTTTATTTATTTACTTATCTACGCCCCCAGACCATTTGCTCACAAATTAGTTTTTTTTTAACTGCTGTTTGGTTTACCTAGAAATACTTTTTTCAGAAACTGTGACCTTGGTCTCTCGAATCCACTGCTTGAACAAACAAGAAATCCAAATCCAGCAAGACTAACTACAACCATCACCGATATTGATCTGCTTACTTGTATTAAACTAATGCTACGCTAATTTAAATAAATAAAAATAATGAGTTTGTATTACCACAGAATAAACAGTGATTTTATTCAGAACCACAGTTCCATACAGCAGATCTCTCATATTTCAACTAGGTACTATTAACTTTTATTTTATTTAGAATGTTCTGTATCCCTATAGCAAGACAGATTAATTTTAAATAAATTAATTTATTATCCTAACTAAATAAAATGATAAATGTGCCCATTGATTAATGACCAATAGACCAACCGAATACCAGCCTATTCTATTTATTTCTAATTTGTAGTATGGGACCACACCTATGTTTGTTTCTACCATCTCAGCATACAAATAACCTATTGAACCAAACCAAACTTAAACCCAACCAATCCAAACTTATTGAACTATCTAATTGTGCAATAATGCATGTTGCATTGTACTCTATCTAGACCGACTTTCCGTATTGTGTTATTCACCTCCATTACACGAACATCAAAATGTGATCAACGAACGTTTATCACTGTACATAGTTACTTCAAAGCATAAAAATGAAATCTAGACTATCCCGTAGTAACTCCCAAATACTAATCCTGGTAAAGGCACCACCAAAATGTACCCCCCCCACCCTAACCTCCTTAAAATTTCTACTTTCTTATTATTTTATTATTTAATTTTGAATTTATATCTGAATACGAACAGACTATCCTAACTAATCCTACTCTAACCTTTTCAAACTGAACTATTTTATTCTACCTATATTATACCTACCTATTCTATTCTATACCTACTATTCCTATACCTACCTAATATCTATACCTACCTATTAGCTTTGAACATACTATGCATTGGCCAATGTGATCGTCTAGTGCTTATAAAGAAAATAACGGACCTACGTTGTGATTTAAGAATTGTAACCCACGAACTTTGAATGAGAAAACACAATACGGAATTTAAAACCTAAGAATAATATACCTATTAATTAAAAGCTAAACTTAATTTATCCTTAACATTATTTAATTAGCTGAATAAACAATTTATAGAAACCTGTTGGTTTAAAAGCTAGTCCCATTTATTTCCCATACATTACTCTCCTATATCGAACCTACCTAGATAACCTACTACTACTACTAGAGCCGAACTGAAGTAGATATTAAAAGCAATGTGGAAACGCTAAGACTCGAGTCCCATTGTGAAAACCGTACATCCTAGAGATAACTCCACTAAATATAGTGATAAAACTAAGTCTAAATAAATCATATAGATAATTAAATGCGGCATAACGGGAGGGGAGGAGAACCACCTTCCAATCCCCATAGAATAACATCAGCCTGCTCAATTGTCTTTCAGGTATTTATCCCAAGACTAAACTGTACTAAAAATTATCTGCTTTGCATATATTTAACAATTAAATCTGAAAGTTTCCTTTAATCTAAGAGGAACTTAAAAACCCGTAGGTATTATATGAAAAAGGAAGAATGAAGACTTTATAGTCAAGACAGGAAGACTGAGGTTATTCTAGTTCTCCTCCCTAACCTCCAATCTCCCTCCTGCTATGCCATTATTTTTATATTCAATAATTTGGCCTATCTAACAGTCCTTGGACACAACATATACTTCTCCTTCTCGACTATTGCTACAATATCCACTCCGTACATATTTGAGCTTATCTACTCCAAATCAAATATATTTCATTGATTAAAGTTCTATGAAGTGTGACTAATTCTTGGTAATTATGGTATTGCAAATTTAGATCAAATTAGATAAGTACCAGGTTTAGTTCTCCAAGCCTTCCAGACATCTGGGTGCACATAGGAACAATTGCTGCTAAAGTTTAGACCAGTCAGTGACTACTATAGATAATACTCTCCATTTGGTATAAGTAAATATCTAGGAAATCAATTTTCCGTAGTAAAACAAATCTATCTTTAGTGCATGAAGTTGAGACTAAGAAAATATAGTTTGGAAAACCAATTTAGGACTTTAAGGCTTAATATTCAAATTCTGATAGTACAACATATGAAAACCACCAAGAACCAATCTCACACTATCCAAAACTAATTGTTTATCATTTGTATTTAAAACATCAATTTTGAAATTCTTTAACACATGCATTTACAAGTTAATTTTATCAATTTTAACGAATTTACTTATTTCCGAGTTTCTTTAGTTAATTTGCACGAACCTTAGTTTTAGCCTGATTATTTTACATAAACTCTTCTCATTTAATTATTTAATCAATACTTTTATTTAGGCTTTACCTACCTATAACATTGTCTAACCTTGCGGTCCCTAAGCTGCTAGTAAATGTAATTCAACAACTAGAGACCATAGCCTCGACATTTAACGTTAATTTCGTAGGTGTGTTCTGTAGAGTTCCAAGGTGCAATGGAAGCCTTCTAACTATACTATTTCGACAGCTCTACGTGGGGGCCAATCCCAGTGTACCTATCCCTATGGCCTATGTATTGGTCAATGAGACTGAGGGGTTAGGAAACGCCTCAAAGACCGAGTCCTAATAAACAGTGTATATATAAATATATAGATAAGGAACGGCAGTTGCAGACGCTTCTTGGAATCAAACACAACAATCACTGTCTAGACATTGTGAATAATTCGTTTGAATCGCCGTCAAATGACGTGGAGATGTAATCCGCTGTGGAATATAACACGGACCGGCTCTCTCTCCAAGAAACCGTTCAATACCTGATTAGCTAGTGAAGAATCGAGACGTGTGTCGCCACTGTGATGTTCAGGTCCCCGCCTAGACCTTCACTCACCAATCAGAATATTGCCTAAGCTCACAAATAAACTAAACTAGATTCCAATTTCTTGCAATCTAGCTCAAAATCAATAATTGTTACAATATGCCACAAACTTTGAATCTATTAAAAATTAATCGCGTAAAAATTGGCCAGCGTAACCCCTTACCCCAAAAAGACAGTCAATCAAAAGAACCCGTTCCGCCCCCCCCCCTTGCCTTATATATCCTCGGCCATTTTGTTAAACAAAAGAGTGAAAATAGAAAAATCAATAATAATGCATTCCAATCCTGAAAATAAATATTCTGATTTTGATTTTTTTTACATTCTGGCCTCCTTGCAGCATCATACTCCACTAATGAGATTCGAACATTCCGGCTTTAAAGAATAAACCATCTCCTCAAACCCTCTACTACGAGCACATCCCATACTACGGACGACAAACTCACTTTCACCTAATTTCAGTAATATTTAATATTTTATTAGAGTTTGTTACTTGAATCTATTATGAAATCAAATTTCCCCATAGAAATGATCTCTAATATTCCCGAGAGTCAAATACATCAAATTTGTGCGACAATTGAATCATTATTAAATATATTTTAATTCAATAATTTGTATTAAAAGATCTTCTTTCTACTATCCATAACTAGATATATATATATTATTTTAAATTTGGCTTTGAAAGTCTGGCTCGTTACAGGCTTAACTCGGAGTAACATTTAGTCTTTATTTAATTGCAATCGGCTTACTCAAACAAAAGTTATGTGAATTTTTAGTTTTCAAATACATTAGTAGTTATGCAGTGGTATACCCGCAATTATAATATTCGGTGAAAGCGGGAGCGGGATCGGGATCGGGAGGGAGAGTGGCAGCGGGAGTGGGCAGAGAGAGTGCTTGCTTGAGTTACTTTCATGTGCATGTTGTCTGTGAAAATAAATTACTATTATGCACGGTCTTCCCTAGATCCCACGGTCCACCTAGGTATCATAATTTACTGTTGACAGAATGTTGATGTTTCCAGACCAAAGATGGCGTTAGGTTAACGCTAGCTGGCGAGTCATCCATCACACTCCTGCCCATTGGTATTACTTTATAAAATACTAGCTGCGCCCGCGGCTTCGCTCGCGTAGACAACAGAATCCGCTCCCCTTCCCGCTCCCGCTCCCGCCCTCGCCCTCGCCCCTGCTCCCACGCCCACGCCCACACCCACTCCAGCTCCAAATGTAGTCCAAACTCATAACAATCTGAATAGTACGAACATTAAAATTATACTTCTTTTTTATATTGCATACTAACCTTACCTACTACTGTATTTGAAAAGTAAAATATTCCATACCTTTTGATTGAGTAAACCGATTGAGATGAAAACAAAGCCTATATGTTACTCCGAATTAAGCCCCATGTTTCTGTGAAAACTGCATCAAATTTCATTCAGTAGTTTTTGCGTGATGAGGTAACAAACATACATACAGACCGACAGACAGACAAACATTCTAAAAACAATTATTTTGGCTTCTTATGGCCATATATCATACACATTGTTCTACAATATCTCCCATGTACAGACATACCAGTTACAGTTTTATTATATGTATAGATAAGTCGGTATAATGCCGTCTCAAAGGGGAGTCGTCATACTCAGGCGTTCCCTTTTGTCGAAATACAAGACAACTTGGTTATGATTATGTGTAGTATCGATATGTACGATAGCTAAACTTATAAATGTGTTGTTCGATTTGTTACGTAGGTATGTGTTTCGTAAATTGTACGGTACAAGTCTACATTATATTCCCCCGCGATGAATGACATAGTGTTTTGCATCGGAAGAAAATACCCTTTCGTCCCATTTCGTAACCAGATTTCGTAACTGGCTACGAAATGGGAAATGTAATTTCCCAGTTCGAAGCCAGTTACGGAATGGGACTCCTTCGTCCCATTTAGTAACTAATTTTTTACTGGCTACGAAATGGGAAATGCGATGGGCAGTCCACCCGCTCCAGTATGGTGTTCAGGAGGCTGCTGGGACTGTCCCGCTGCTTGTTTTGTCTCCACTGCAGGAGCACAACCCTCTCTCATCTGCCGGAGATAGACGGAGGATTTGGCCTACACTCCCCGCGACTATGGCGTCTTTTAAAATACTTGGCAGCGTCCAAAGACATTATTCAATCAACTGATCTTGATCAAAGTATGTTTTACACGATTATCATGAATTAGTATGAATGTCAAAATAAATGAATTTACCAAAGTACATCTGTGTACCAAGTTTCATCAAAAGTCAGTGAGTGATATTTCGTGAGGTTTTGTTTATAATATATCAATTTGTTTTATATTTATATCATAATAATTTATCAAATATTTAATATCAAAGTATGCATGAATCAGTGTTAATCGTACCTCGAACGCAAATCCTACCCATAATGTGTATACAAATACAGATGTTTCTATTCACACGCACCCTTTTTGTTCCATGCACCATCCTTTGTTTTTATGGAACTTAATAACCTGCCAACACAAAAACTTCAATAAGAAATACATTTTTTTTGTAAAATCACAATTGTAATTTTGGTATATTTATCCGATCAACACTGGTCTTTAAAATATCAAAAGTATTACCTCGGTTTTTCTCTTTGCGGAAAATTACATATATGTCGTAGTTGCCTCTTCTGAGAGCGTGGGTTCGAATCCCACTTCTGATGTCGAAGGTTCCTGGTTCCTGGACATATATATTTTTTTCCTGAAATTAAATGGAGTCAAGGGTACACAACTGATAGGTATTTTAATCAAAAATAAATCGGTTACTTGTTCATGTGCAATCTGACCACGAAAACCTTTTAATGTGCATGGCTATAGCTAAATAATAGAAATCTGACCAAGTACGATAGAGTGGACGTTCGTCGATCTAACAACGCGGACCACGGATAGCGGACGACAGTGACAGACATTTAATTGTCGGAAACGAACTAGACAATCATAATCTGGTTCATCTATACTATACTATACTATACTACACTACACTATACTACACTATACTATACTATACTATACTATACTGCTCATGTGATAGTTTTCTAGCTCTCTACTGTAAACCTGCAACCTGTATGTTAATCATATCTGCATCTTCTGTATGAATTTCAACAATGTACGCTCGTAATCTACGAGTATACATAATCTTTATGCTGAACACAATCAACATTTCAAATGAGATCAATGTGTAAAATAAAAAAACGCAGTTACCAATTTCGCAGGCAACGCGAAATCTTTACTACCGTGTTAAAGTGTGATTCAATTTCCAACCTTATTTCAGTGTATTTTAATGTGATATTACATATAACACACTATTGGGCTGAACTTATTTTCGTCCTTAACTTGAGTTACATTATGATAATCACGTGGGTGTACGAGATAATTACGTCTGCCAACACAGTAGGTATCTACTACATATACAAGTATATAATATGATGTAGGTATAGTCAAACGCCCACAGACATTTTCCTTTAGTTTTCCATCAGTTTTGCTAATTAAATATCTATAACCGAATTAACAAAAAATAAAAAATCTTTTTTTTATTTTATACTAGCTGTGCCCGCGGCTCCGCTCGCGTGGACTACAGTATTACAAATAGGTGAAAATGAATAAGAGTTCAGTCCCTCTTCCCTTCCGCCGCCGCTTCACCCTCCCACTCCTGCTCCAGCTCAGCTCCAGGTCCGGCTTGTTGCATACGTATGCAACAAATTCATCGTATAATATATCGTAATACTTTTCAAAAAGTCACGTACATTACAATGGTACCATACCCGCTCCCTGCTCACGAATTCCGTCGTTGTTGTATACGTACCTATGCAGTGCAAGCGAGTTTTCCAAAACTATAAATTCGCATAACTTTTGATTGACTGGACCGATTGCAATGAAGTAAAGCCTATATGTTACACCGAATTAATCTCTATGTTTCTGTAAAAAGTCCATCAGAATCGTTGCAGTAGTTGATGCGTCCACAAACAAACAGATAAACAGACAAAATTTTCAAAAATAATCGAAATGTGTGCTGTTGCTTATCCTCAGACCCCCAATTGTTTTTGCAAATATCTTCAATGTACAGACACACGAAGTTTACGTTTTTATTTATTCGATTTATGTATAGGAAATGGTAGTGTTTCCAATCAGTATGTATCGACGGTTGAACAAAAAGGAGATTATATATAGTCAAGTCGATAATATCAAAAGTATCATATTGATTATATTAATTACGATGAGCAACAATGCTATCCACACTATCGATAGCGTAGCCGCTATTGACATACGATATTATCGATAGTATTGCACTTCGTCAATAGTATTACCACAGTATTATAACGAGTATTACCACATTTTCCGGTATCTATATGATATATGTTTAGATATTATCGATACTCTCGTTAGTCCTACGATATTGTTAATGGTTTCCAAGGTCAACTCTAGCAAGTTGTCGTTGTTTATTTTGTTCGAGGGCGTATTAGAAAGGTACAAATGAAACTAAATATCAATTATTTCTTGTACGTTCATTTTGTTTAATTTAGTTTAGTTTTCTAGGTAAATATTTGGTATCTAACTTTAAAATACCCCTTCCTACCCGTGGTCCCATTGCGTCAACCCATTAAAGGACCGAATAGGATGACGAATAATATGTGAAATAAGTATATTTTTAAACTGCATGGAGTGACAAACAGACAGCCTGCCGCCACGGATAACATTTGGACAACTGTCTAAAGGCCACAAACTGATAACCCGCATACATGAGTACATAACCCGCTCATGAACCACTCCTGATTGATAGCTCCGCCATATTTTTCTAATTACATTCTGTCCAACTTTACCTAGCAACATTCACTGCTGGATATAGACATTCTATCAATCATCCTAAAGTTTACCCTTTGCATGCATCCCCCATTTTCATGTCATCTGACTGACTCTACTAAAACTAACCAACTTTTGATTGTATGAACTACACTTACACGCCTATAAATGCTGTTAAAAATGAAATCTTAAGAGGTTTTTATGTTTTTTTTTTAAGTTTTGCTAAAAGCCTCGCGTATGTATAGACGCGTCCAACGGTTAAAAGTAAGGTTTGCTGGTGTGAACCACACTCAGAGCGTCATCATCAGTCTCCGAGCGTGATTGTACCTAATATATAGAAACCCAAGCTCTAGAAAAGTCATCATGTTTTTTTTCCATTAAAGCATTTAGCTTATTCAAAATTTAATTTAAAATATGTCATTCAATTCACCCTGGGCTATAAGGCTTTTATGAAATGACATCAACAATATCAATTTCATGCGAAATTTGACAGAATTGGTAAAATCACGTAATCTTCGTTCGCTCGTAACTTTATTTCTGCACCAATTCGATTTTTATAAGAAATGTACCTAAGAAACACATTTGTTGATAACTTTCCAGTTGGCATCCTATGGGTATTAGTAAAAGAAGCGCAATCCTTAAAAATTTGCGTCATTTAGCATGTCGTGATAGCTTTTAGCATAGTTTGTGCGGTCGAGAGTTCAAACTCAGGCCATAACCACAGATGAGATAATAGTTACGTCCATAACTGTGAAGAAATCTGTATCCAGCCCCGTACCACTGTCTTTTTTAAACATAAGCGCTGATTATAACATCTCTGACTATTTAGTGAAGAAAAACATCGTGAGAAATTCTGCTGCATACTCAGTAGAGAAATTCTAAGGCGTAAGTGAATATATAAAAATCTGCTCTAAGCCCGTGGGATAGACTTTAGCCAGCACGCCCTTGTGGTAAAAGTAGAATCCGAACAGTGGCATGTATTTTCGGCTGTTTGTGAGACAAGGGTGGAAAATTAACCAATAAAAAATATACTTTCATTAATCATAATAATGTCATTAATTATATTATAAGGTGTGTGTGTGTTAACCTAGTCGAATTTATTTCTTTCTCTAAGACTATTTTGATAAACTACAATGCTAATGTCTTTAGAAACATCTTCAGTTCATGTATATGGATAAATCCGTGCATTAATCTGATAGTATTTTTTTATGTTTATTTAGGAAATTTTATACGAACATTTATTATTTAGACGTTTATGAAAAAATTGGAGTTAGATTATGTTAAGCTACTTTGCCGCTGACTGTATTATACCTAACTATAGGCCCATGAATAATCTATATCTATAAAAGAAGAAACTGACTGACTGACTGACATATCAACGCACAGCCCAAACCGCTGAGTCTAGAGGCTTGAAATTTTGCACAACGGTTCCTTATATAGCATAGGCAAGCATTAAGGAACTGATTTTCAAAATTCATCCCGTAAAGGGGTCAAATGGGGGTTCAAAGTTTGTAAGGAGAACGTCTATTAGATAAACCAATCAATTTGAAACTTTGTAAGAATACTCTAAAACCTTAATGATTCAACACGTGTTTTACAGTTTTTGAAATAAAATAGAAGGGTTTTTCAAAATTCAACCCAAAGGTGGTAAAATAAGGGTTCAAAGTTTTATGGAGAAAAAGTATTAGATGTTCTTATCAATTCGAAACTTTGTAGGAGTACTCTAAATACTTAATGATTGACAAGGGTTTTACAGTTTTTGAAAAACCATCCCTTAAGGGACTGAAATGGAGTTCGAAAGTAGTAGTTACAGATTGCTCTAAAAACTTGAAATTTATCACAAAGGTTACTCACGTATCTACAATATGCACTATTGAAGGGTTTTTCAAAACTCAACCCCTAAGGTGGTAAAAAAAAAACTATGGAGGAGTACTCGAAAAACGTAATGATTGAATACGGGTTTTACAGTTTTTTAAACACCATCCCCTAAGGGGCTGAAATGGTGTTCGAAAGTAGTATTCTCCAAACGTACAGATACATTTAAACTAAAAAGGATTATAAAGCTGAGGTGGCAGTGAGCGGGCCACATCTGCCGCAGAACCGACGGCGGTTGAGGTAGACGAGTTCTGGAGTAGAGACCTCGGATAGGCACGCGCGCAAGGGGGGGCGCCCCGCCACTAGATGGATCGACGCCCTGAGCAAGGCGGCCGGAAGCAGCAGGATTCGGAGGCGGTGGACCAGGCGTGGTGACGTTTATTGGGGAAGGCCTATGTCCAGCAGTATATGTCGCAGGGCTAATATAATGATGAACTGTATTATATGTATAAAACGATGAAAACATTAATAAGTAAACACGTCGATTAAATAATTTATGATAATGATAACGTCATCAGCTTTTTCTCCAATACCACTAAATGATTTCGAATGTGGTTTTCACTGCTGGATAGCTTGGTTTACCGTGGGTTTTTTCAGGCTGGAAACACACACCTTTTTTATGCAGGCGAATCTGCGGGCAACAGTTTTAATATAATTAAGTCAAAAGAGTTTTTGTGTGTTTATTTATCTGTTTCTTTCACAGCTTGGCTGTTCAAGTAATTGCCATAAATTTTTGATTAGTACACATAATAACATTATGTATTTGAACATAGGCTCATGTTTACCTCTGGAACAATGGTTTCCTCGGGAAATAAAAACTTGCTCCACGCGGGCGAAGCCGCGGGCGTTTGCTAGTATAAATATAAGAATCTAATAATAGTTAGCCAAGAAATAGACTATTTTTTTGTTGTTGGTGAGTGTTTGTTATCGATTTAGGCCATACAGTGGGATACATTACAGTTAATAAAAAAAATGGAGATTGAGTATGTTCACGACGAAAATAGTATTTAAGTTTAGTATAATAACTGTAAATAGTTTACTCATTGTTTTAGTGAACTAGCATAAGTTTAATTGTAATTTGTAACGCTTTTTCCGGAATTGAGTACAGTTCTCGCCGCGAATTCTCCTTTATGTCTTCTATCGAATGGAAACGGGTGCCACGAAGTGGTAATTTGAGTTTAGGAAAAAGTCGCATGGAGCCATATCTGGTGAATAAAGTGGTTGCTCAATGATGTTTGTGGAGTTTTTGGTCAAAAATTCATTCACAATGATGGCCTTGTGCGATGGCGCATTATCGTGGTGCAAAATCCAAGACTTTTCTTTCCACAAATCTGGCCTTTTTCGTTGAATTTGCTCCCTTAAACGCCACATAACGCTTAAATAATATTCTTTATTTATAATAGTCTCACCTTCCGGCAAGATCTCTGAGTGCATAACACGGCGATAGTCAAAGAAAACAGTCAACATGACTTTGACTTTCGATCGAATTTGGCGTGGTTTTTCGGTTTCGGTTCAGTTGGAAGGCGCCACTCTGAAGCTTGTTGACTAGTTTGCATGTCAAACTCGTAAGCCCACGTCTCGTCACCAGTAACAATGCGTTTCATGAATGTTGTGTCGCTAGCATGTCCTCAGCGACTCGTAAACGATTGAGTTTTTGGAGAATATTCAGGTCTTTTGGGACTAGCCGAGCGGCAACATGTTTCATACACAAGTGATTATTTAAAATAGTACGGATCGATTCGTGAGATACAGAAAGTTCAACGGCTATCTCTCTCAAAGTTGAATGAGGATTTTTAGTCACTATTTCCTTCACTTTTGCGATGTTAACTTCAGTTGCAGACGCAGGCATACCAGAGCGAGGCAAATCTTCCATCACATCTCGACCGCTTTTGAACGCTTTGTACCACTCGTAAGCACGTGTTTTTGATAATGTCGACTCTCCGTAAGCCTTCTGTAACATTTTCAGTGACTCTGAACACGAAATTCTATTGGCTATGCAAAATTTGAGACAAACTCTTTGTTCGACATTTTTGTTCATTATGAAAATCGCAATATACACTAGATATAAATATAACTAAAAACAACACTGTATTAAATATAAATAACAGATGCAACTCAAACGCGCACCAAAATGGAAAAAATTAGGCCAATCCAACAACAACAAAAAAAAACAAAAATATTGAATTTGGAACTATAAACAAATTATCCATTCCCGATACTTTTTTTTGACTGAATGTACTTCACCTTTTAGATACATTTGACATGTCTTTTTCTAAGCTTAAAATTCTCTTCCTATAAAACTCTTCATCCCGAGCACCTCAAAATTACCGACGTTAATACATATGAAATTTTTTAGCACAGCAAAATAAAATTAACAACAGTAAAATTGACTTACCTCATGACTAGTAGTAAACTGAGTAAAAGCTAGAAAGAATAAAGTTCAATGATAATAAATACTCGTATCTTCGTAATATTTATGTCTGGTATGCTCGAAGTGCATCGGGCAATGTTTTTGACAAGTTTGTAAGCTATCTCTTTTGTTCTCTCCTAAATATAACAAATCTCAACTAGAACCCAAACTATGTATTAGATAATGATGACCGCTGTGATTTTGCTCATTTTATCATGTTATAAATGTTAATGGTGTTACAACTGGTCACACACTGCGCTTTATTACAATTCATCATCATCATCAGCCTGAGTCCACTGCTGGACATAGGCCTCTCTCAAGGTGCGCCATTGAACCCGATCCTCGGTTCTTCTCATCCAGTCACTGCCAGCCGCCTTACGCAGATTGTCGCTCCATATAGCCAGGGAGTGTCCCAGTCGCGGTCTCCACTCGAGTACCCGTTTACCCCAGCGGTAATCGGTTCTCTGACAGATATGACCAGCCCACTGCCACTTCAACAACTGTATTACAATTAACCGCGTTTATATCTATATATAAGGGGGTGTCCCTTATTTTTCAAAGTTTTAATTTTACAACACATATGCTATTAGTTTATTCATTTGAACCTAAAACACTCGAAAACATTTTTTTATATTATTCGGAACAGTGCAACCCGTGCCGACTTGTGCGGAAACATGACCATACAAGTTGCGTCACAGGGGCGGCGCGTGCCCGCTGTTATTGTCACTCAGTCTCGGCTTGTCGGGTAATTAATGCGGATTGTTTTATATTTCGAAGATGTCCGTGGAACTAAGAAGCAATAAAAAGAGTATTTTCTTGGTTGATGAAGTAAATCACCAAATAACACGTGCAAAATTACCATCAAATCGGCAAGTTTCGCAGTTCCTTTTTCAACATACGCGAATGTTGAGAAAAGATATCCAAATTATTATTTATAAATATTGTAGGTATCTCTTTTCATAATTACAAGAAAGGCATTATATAAATTTGCATTTTCTTAAATATTTATCTAACATAATGGATTTAAGTGATGATCTACAGCCACATTTAAGAGATACTTTAATTAGCTGTTTTCTAAAACTTTGAGGCCCCGTTGGCACGGGTTAAAATTAGCGTAGGTAGTTGAAATTCTGTATTTGGGTAACTAGTAGGCTAATAAACACAATAAGGGGGTATGCGTTTCAATAACTAAAAAAAAAATGTTTTCGACCATATAAGGGACACCCTACTATATATGTATATATATATTTATATAAACAATGATGAAGGTCGCTAAATATCAGGTGATGAATGGACGATTACAACATGTGAAACTACCATAGAAAAGTCTTAAGCTTATTATCGTCTCTGCCACTAACCGTAATAAAGAGTCCAAAAAATTAGTTTTGTACTCAAACGTAAACTTGAAATAAAAGTCTTCATCAAGTAAACTGAAAGCACGCATTAAGCTAGCAGTATTCTAAGCTAATAACTTTTGGAACGAAGTTTGTTCGCCTCTCATATTGAATTCAATCTGTACCGAACCATTTCCAGTATATTACATTTAGAAGTACATAATAAGGATTCTTGTCCTACATTTTTATACATAATTGGAAAAATCTCTTTTTTCAAATTCCGATCAACATCTCTGAGTATGCTTAATATTGCTATCCTACTGTAAATATTGGTATAATACAAGTTAGATACAATTAAGGTTCTCAACCTGATGCATGATACACACGTATAGATTACGTGAAGATAATTTTGTCAGCGCTAAACCTACCTATAAATGTGCCTTCTAATTGGCCAGGTCATTAGAAAATAAGCATTAATTTGCAACCACAAACTAGGCACCTCTTCGAATCCATAAAGCCACAAAACGGACTGAAACAGTCGTAAAGCAAATTATACGATTACCGAATATGCAAACACGGGTTGTGATTGGTGCGTGACTGTGAACAGTGAGAGCACCAACAGATTAAGAATTAACGATCAGCCAGCCCTGAAATAACCTGGGTTAACCTCCAACGTCCCGCGTCACGCATACTATACGTACCCCAAATGCCTGAATAAAATATTCACTCAGCAGTTATTATAATGGACATCAATCAACCTGTCACCGTCTATTTTCGCCGAAAACTTAATTTCGTCGCCCGCCCATTATATATATATCTGATATAACCTAGGTAACATTCATTCAATGCGAACGAATAATTAATTCAGAATTTGAAATAAACACTAATACGGCTGTTAATTTTGATATGGATATTACTGACCTGACTGCTTCCTTCATTATAAGCCCGTGTGTAAATGGAATCTTAGGCAACTAACTCTACGCTGTTATTTTCTATCTGCGTTTACTAGATACCTGTACTTATTACTTACTTTATAATCACTTCACCACCTGGCTTCTGTAATAGAGTTACAATTAGATCATATTTCAGCTGAGTGCTGCTCCACTTCCGCCCATGTATACTATTTTGATAAATGGCTTGATCACTAAACTCGAGCGCCAGTCATGGGTTCCCATAATACAGGAGAAAATCCTAGTTTGGAATTAGAGAAGCTTATGCATATTTGTTTTATTCTTCATATTTAGAAAATAAAAACTAAAGCCATGTAATAAGATCCTTTTAAAAATATACAAAGATATTTAAAGTACCATCTCTTTCAAGAAGCTTAATTTACTTGAATAATGTAATTTTTTTTAAACCTCATTAAAGGGACCAAGTTAAAATGAGAATAAATGTGACGTTATAAACAGGTGACAGCAGCGGGGAAGGCGGTTCTAGTCACTGGATGTGACAATGTGCTCGGCAATGCGCTGGCTAGAAGGCTCGACGACCTGGGTTACCACGTGTTCGCTGGCTTCCAGAGTAAATCTGGCAATATCGACGCGGACATGCTAAAAGAAGATTGCTCCGGCAGGCTGCACACTTTGCAGCTTGATATCACGTCGGAGACGCAGGTAGAGTGACAATAAATAATAATTTCAATTAATTAAGTATATCAATAATATCGTGTCATTCAGCTGGTGATATTGTTGTAATTTCCAATCTGCCTTACAACTATGTACTCGTACATACATAGACACTACGCGCATGAGATTTGGGATGCTCAAACATCCATCCTAATATTATAATCGCCCAACTTGTAAGGCGTACTTAACCTTTGTATATTTCTTTTATGTTTTACGTGTTAAAGTTTATTTAATGAAATTGACTACAAGATGCTACGCGTAGCTAAAATAAATTTTGCAATGCAGTCGAGTTCTTGTTTATTGTTTTGTAAACTAAATACTCTCTGACTTATTTACAAATACAAGCATTTTGTTATTGAAGTCTTCGTTAAGCGGAGTATAAACAAAGATCGAATTACACAGTATACAAATTATCATATAATTAATTGCCAAGCATTCTTTACTAGTTTAAGAGATAATTGAGATTGTATCGGTTCATTTTTTGTAACTTTGAGAGTCTGAATCTGACACCATTAGCACGTCGTCAAATTAATTTTAAAATATATAGATCTATTACCATCTATCTATTAGTGATATCTTGGAACAAAATGTTTCAATTTCGTAATTAGACACCATGGAGTGGAAGAATACATAATTTTACTCAAGTACACTTCTTACGTAGGCATGTTAATGAGTTTAAAATATGTTGTCAACTGTCGATTCCTGTCGGTAGAATATATTAATTATTAAACATATTATTGTGTATAGGTTCATAAATTATTACAGCGTAATATCTTGAAGATGTAACAAAATTAGGATACCATAGAATAGTCGCAATCTGCCGCGAAATAATTAACATTATTTTCAAGAAATGATTTTTTTTAAACAAACAACACGCTCTTATTCTAATACCTCAATGTAGTTTTGACAATGATAACAATAGGCCTTGAGGGTGGTGCTGCTATCTACTATTACTTTCGAGCTTTTCAAACCATATTATTAGTTCCTTTTTTGGCCGCATGTGTTTGTACTTTTAACACATTGTAATATGAAAGTGTGTCCTCTCTAGATACTCTCGGCCTCGCTTTACATCGTGGATCACCTACCAGAGGGCGCGCAGGGGCTATGGGCTATCGTCAACTGCGAGTCGTGGTGTGCCCTGGGTGAACTAGAATGGGTGCCTTTCTCAGTCATCCGCCGAGCAATGGAAGTAAATCTGTTAGGTGAGCCTCTACGGAGCTACTCAGCGGCGCAACGAACCCATTAGCTCGAGCTACGCCGCTTGCTACGTCTTTGATGTTGATTAAAACCTGTAGATGGCGTTAATAGGTGCTTTACAGAAGCTTTCAAGGTCCAAAGAAGAAATTTATTATTTTTTTTATTTCAGAAGACGTTTTTTAATATAAACTTATTGCGTCTTAACGACTTACTTAGTCAAACTTATTGGATGTCGTACAAGGCGACTAAGGGAATATATTATAAAACATCAGTCAGGTCTCCCCAACCCGTCTGGCCAGCGCGGGGAGTGTAGGCCAAATCCTCCGTCTGTCTCCGGCAGATGAGAGAGGGTTGTGCTCCTGCAGTGGAGACAAAAATAACCTGATGATGATGATGACTTAGTCAAATAATAATCTATATAAAACAGAACAACGTCTCTGGGAACTTATATAGTCACGCGATTTAACGCGACGACGATATTATATGTCGTCGTTGTTACTAAAATACCTGCCATGTTTAAGAAGAAAAAAGGTTATTAAATGTTAAAAATCAACCAAAAAATTTACCACCTAGATGGTATTTTAGAAAGATCGATGATATAAAAATATATACGTAGGTAGGTAGTTACTTAAATCTATATGCCTACCTGAACGACCTATACATATATTATAGCCGCCTGATGGTTCAAGGGTAAAGGAAAATAAATTGCTTCGTTTAATTTAGTTATTGTGCGTGGGCACAATATTACCTTTAGTATTTTTCATATACCTACTCGTGTATGTTTATTCGGCTAGTTTAACATTACGCTTTACCAGAGGTGGGCAAAGGACTTTAATCTTAATCGTCCCGCGAAAGGCTTTTAATTCGGCCCACCAACGTCCCTACTAAAGTGTATGGCCCTCGGAAATACATTTTGATAGCTTTTTACACAAATAGGCGAAAAAAGATACGTAGATATACCAGCTTGAGTAGCCTAAGTAGCTAGAGTAAATTTGTCTCAACTAGAACCTGCATACGAGGACATCGTGGCCAAGCATTTTGAACAATTCACACAATATCTTTATATATTGCAGCCTATGTGTTATTCTGATGTATAAGCTATATTATTGTAAAGTTTTATTAAAATCCATTCAGTAGTTTTTACGTGAAAGAGTAACAAATATCCATCCATACTTACAAACTTTCGCGTTTATAATATTAGTAGGATATTTATTATTTTTTAATTACATCCTGAGTATAGCCAGAATATGTGGTTGAAAGTTCGATGTATTTTCTTATTCATTACTTCATGTCGCTGTACAGGTCCAGCGCGGTTGGTCCAAGTAATGCTACCGCTGGTGCGGAGGGCTCGCGGTCGTATAGTGCTGACCTCATCCATCCTGACCCACGTGGCGGCTCCGGTGCGTGGTGTCCACGCTGCCTCCCTCGCCGCGCTCGACGCACTGGCCTCCTGCCTACGTCGTGAGCTCAAGCCACGAGGTGTCGATATGGTGAGTGCATCTTTAGACGCATACTCATCAGCTGAACTCGCCCATCTTGACTTATATGAATTCACTATACAAGGGATCCATCCACCTATTCTTAAAGGGACGTGACGCGTGGATTGAAAAATACTGGTACATACTAGGCGCATGGACGAGTAATGATCCATAATGTCTCAAATATCAGTTCTAATAGAATATAATATGCCTTCACACTTGTTGGCATAGTTAGTATTAGAGAAACGATGATGACTTAGCACCGGTTTTAATTTTTTAAATACAATTAAGTGGTTTCTGTAACTTCGAAATGCATCTACAATTGGATGCTCAACCATCATTAATTTATCTCTACAATCTACGACTTTTAACTACAATTGGTAATAATTACTTATTACTAAGTTATCTACATATAAAGATATGATTGATGAAAGTTGTTGATCGGAAAGAAGTGTGATGGTTTGAATCTAATTAGATTATGGGTGTTTAGGTTGTGTTCACGGATTTGATGGCATGAAAGGATTTTAAAAATAACCAAGAGTACTGGGCAAAGTGAAGGAGCCTTACAGACAACTGACAATAGGTGGAACAATGTTAAGTGTTACACAAGAATATCTCACTTGTCGTGTTTGTGCCAAACCTCTTACAGCTGACAAGTAACGAGGGTAGGTACTCCCCCAAAGTGACAACTTCACTACACACTTCTGGGAATAAGAGAAGCACACGCTAGGTAGACCGCACTCGTCGCTAAGAGGTATTTTATTTAGGTTTTTCAGCAAGAGCATCGTGCAAGAACTATGAAACGTCGTTTTTAAGTAGGGGCGTGTGCGTTAGTTAATTAATGCTTAGGAACCCGCTGAGACAGCTCCGTTAAGTTTGTTTCTGTTTGAGTGAAAAGGTAATAAAATTAAGTTCATTCAGACTTTTAAAAGAAAAACAGTTTAAAGTACAGATGGAACTTAAAAAAAGTAACATATATATGAATATAGGTACCTATGTTACGTATTAACATTGAAAATTAAATAGGGTCCTTTTTGTTATTTATTTTTCTTAAAAAAATGTCACACTGAAGGTAATGAATGATGTAACAATACAATAGAATCTTCTCCATTCTTGGAATGTTCTACGATTTTAGTTTAATATAGAAAATGCCATTAATGTAAAATGTAGAACATTGCAAACAATATCATTTGGAATAGACAATCCTAAATTTTTATTCAAAATCCAATTCCCAGGTGATCGTAGCTGCTGGAGAATATACGACGGGCAGCGCTTGGTTATCCGAGGAGAAGCTGCTGGAGCAAGCGCGTGACATGTGGAAGAGACTCAGCGACGAGCAGAAGGGGGCTTACGGAGAGGACTATTTCGAGCAAGCGCTGCGTAGCATAGAGAAATACACCAAGAACGCTGTAAGTGCGCGCCTATACGAGTATATCATCCATCACATCGAATGGCAGAGATGGGAATATTTAGAAAAACTCTTTCATTTGTGCAAACGTTTCAAAAGTGGGCAAAATATTCATATAGGTACCTAGCCACAGGGTAGAAACCATTTTAACCAACGGGAAGCACCACAAACACCAATGGAGCCCTAAACTTAGAGCACTAATTCATTATTATGAATTATAAAAACTATAGTTACAACAAAAAAATGTATGTATTAATTATAGTTGGGTTTTTGATAATAATATACCTCTTGTCCAAGTTCGTAGCTGTAAGTAATATGAAGATACGCGTATGCGATTATAATATTAAACATAGTTATTACAATAACTACAACACATACAAATTGCCATGGATTCAGATTCATGGTACACTTGGTTTATTTGGGCGATTTGTCTTGAGCACCAGCTGTGGCGGGTTAGATTCTCACTGAAGACAGACAATTCATTCAAATTGATATTTGTCTGGGTATCGTATTATGAAATCTTTGTTAATTTACTTTTTATAAAATAGATACATAGATACGTAAAGTAGATCCTACTTTGGATTGGAATCCTACTTGGAATTTAACAAAAAATATATGTGTTGTTATGGACGTTAGGGTATTTGTAAAAAAAAATACACCATATTTTTGTCGCGTGATCATAATCTTCATACTAAGCTTTTCGCACTGCGGCCTGTCTACTCGTTTGCCACTTCCGTAAAAATATAATTTTTAACAAATATATAAACATTTCCATATATAAAAATAAGATAAATAATAACCTGTCAACAATGAATTAAATCATTATGAAAATTTGTGAAGTCTATTACGTGATAAAATGGCGTGGCCTTAGCTTTTATCTATACATATAATAAAAGAGTAGAAAAACAAAAGAAAAACGAATTTGTACATCTAGTTAAAAAAAAAATTTCACTGCCCGGACATTACTTAAGACCAGTAGAGTCCAAAAATATAATTAAAAAATTTCGTGTCCTTTGTATGTATGTATGTACGAGCTAATCTTGGAAACTACTGAACAGAATTTGACGGTGTTTCCACTGTTTAATAGCTTTGCGTTCGGGCCACAATCTGGTATAGCATAGATTTCAATAAAATGCCAGGAAGCTGAACTACAATAAGACCTCTCATTTCATATCATTTGTATGACAGCGTAGTTCAACATTACTGGTCAATGTAAAAACTTGACAGAGAGTGACAGAAACGTTTTAAAGCTCATTTACAGTTGAATTTATTTATTTTAGCTGTTTTATTTCAGGGTATTTCTAGAAATCTCGATACAAAAAGTTCATTATTCGATAATTAGTGGCCCTATATTAGATCGGTCATCGTCGACCAATGTCAGTATTCAACTTGTTCAGGAGTACGTCTACCTAGGACAGACAATATAGTTGGGTAGGATCAATTTCGATAGGGAAACTGACAGAATAATCCAGTTAGGCTGGGCAGTATTCTGCGTCAAGTCTTCACGTCGCCCATTCCACAATGTTTATAGACAAAAGTCTTTATTCAGTGCATCCTGCCCGTCATGACCTACGGCGCGGAGACGTGGACACAGACGATGCCTGATCCACAAGTTTCAAGACCCTCAGTGAGCTATGGAAAGGGCTATGCTCGGGGTCTCCATGAGGGATATGATTCGTAATGAGGAGATCCAACGAATAACGAAAGTGACCGACATAGCCGAATTAATTAGTAAGCTGAAGCTGCCCTTCCCGCTCCCTACCTCACCCTTCTTTAACTGTCAAACATTTTCTGATCCGATTCGCCTCGGCCTACCCTACCTGTAGATTTGAAAGAATAAGTTATTAATACATTTTAAGTAGTGTACTTCGAACACACGCTATAGCCCCCACATGTACAACAAAACATGGCAAAAGCATATTAAATGTACTTAGATCTTCTAGAAACGTGACGTCGCGTAATTTCTCATCATTGCCTACTTTATTCCAACCCGCGCACCCTTTGAAGGATAGTACGTATACCTAATTGGTGCCTTTTAATTTAATATGCAGATGTTTTAAGATATGCAATTTTAATATCATGGATAACATATTAATATTTTTACGGATGGATATACTTATAAGAAGTAGATAAGTATTCAGAGTGTAAAAACACATTTAGGTAAAGTTATATAGGCAATCGGTATGGGATAGTAAACAAATTGAAGTAAAAAAACTTTGTAAGAATATACCTAAATTTATGATGTAAAATAAGATAGATATTAATTTACATTTTGCTCTCTAACAATAAGTCAACGCACATTTTCATTTAGCAAACATTTTACACAAATAATTTATACTTACTTATAACTAACTGTGCCTAAGTGTAATTTGTTATCATTTCCCAAAGGCCTTAGCGTAGTCTCATTTAGTATGCACACGATCCACATTATACTTTATTGTAATAACCTAATCAAAAGTATCTTGGGACTTATTCAATTAATTGAACGAAAACCTGATTACATGAAATACATACTAGTATATAAGTAGTATACTAAAGGAATACTAACAACAAAAGCCTATAATACTCTACTGCCTATATAATATAGGCCTCTCCCAAAATAATGAAAAGCTTATATGGCCAATACGCTAGGAAGGTGGTTCAAAGGGTTAATTGCACATTAACGTTGATGTTTTACAGCTCCAATAGTGTGGTGAACTTCTGTTTAGTGATAAGTAATATGTATACTTACCATTTTTCGCTACAAATGTTATTAATCTTTAATATTACAGCCAGATACATAATATGTATTTATACGAGTACTATTTATTCAGGCTCGTGCGTGGTTCGTCTTGTAAGGACAACGTCAAATGGGGTCGCATCGCATTTGGAGTCGTAAATAATTGTGTAGTCCACGCAGGCGGAGCCGCGGGCACAGCTAGTCGTATAATATACATATACCTACACTTATCTAATCCTAAACTAAGATTTTCTCCTGTGCTTGACGATTTACAAATCCAGACCGGGACCAACTTGTACAAATGAATATCAGTAATTATAAATCTAATGGTATGTATTATTGACTTTCGGAATAGGGCAGCACAATAAAGATATTTGTATTTGTTTTGTTATTATATCTCCTACATGTCAGGTTTAGTGGGAATATTCTTTAATCTACTTTGAAAATGGCCCGTAAAATTAACTTTAAGATTTTATTGATACATTATAAATTAATCAGCCATTAAAATTTACTTACTTACTTCACTTTTACGTTTAGCAATCTCAATGACAATAGAAATACAGAACATTGAGGAGTCGTTCCTTTATAAACTCGTAAATGTAGGCACTTAAAAAATAAAACCTCTCCACTGAGAAATTGCTCTGTTATCTACCGTCGAACAAGATCGTGTTTCGTTAAAGCTAAGAACATCTATTTGAGGATTATCACGCACGTGTGCCTACAAAAGTAACAGGGCTTATCAGATTACAATCAACGCACGTCTAGACGCCACAGACTAGAGTAGAAAAGACATAAAATACTTTATAATTTTTTGCCATATTGCTTCTTTCCTTCCTGTGTCCTACGAAGGGGTTTGCCGATTTACTGACCATAATGGGTACTACTATTGGAAAATTTTGGGTTTTAATAAAAGTTAATTTAGGTGCTATTTTGAAGCAAAAAAGACTTTTATATGCAGACGGATCTCGTGACTCTTAACTTGACACAATCATCATTTTAGTGAATCGAAAAGCCCGATGTCTCGGAATTATTCCAGTAACGTTCTACCTAGATGCGCATTTAGAACAATGAAATCCCACTTATTTGTTATATAAGTGGCTGTGCGAATACTAAAAGAAGTAGCCAAACAGTTAAAAATGCCATTACGCACTGACACAGTAATGTCTCTATGACCTAAAAAATGAAGGAATAAAACCTGTAAGTCAAAGATCACTTTCCAGCCGTACCAACAGAAACCTGCTGACATTGACGCTAATCTTAATTTCCAGGACGCTGACCTGACGGCGGTTACTCGGGCCCTGAGCGACGGCGTGACCCGGACCTTCCCCCTCACCCGCTACACCCCGGTCTCCCCCCGAGAGAAGCTGAAGTCCGTGCTCGCTGAACATATGCCTCGCTCCCTCTATGAGGGTCTATATGCCGATTAATCTTCCCACATTTTGGAACACAATGTATTGCCTGCGTCCGATATGTCACAAAACTTGTAAAATAAGTCCATAGTTAGTTCGAAGCTAAGTATTGTTAAAAAAATCACATTGGACTAAAATAAATTTTCTGCTATTTTCTCTCCTAGATTATTGCCTTAAAGAGTGTAATGCTTAGCGATATCAAATTTAAGTGTACTTTTACGATCAGGCCCCTAAGTATTTGGTCACAAAACTTCCGGAACTTTAAGCTTATGAATAAAGATAAACTTCACTTTATTTATATTACCCGTATTTTTACGTCGTACATGCACGACCTAAGTACTAAAACTGATTATTCCACAATTTTTATAACTACAAAAAGGCAGATTTTTCCAAATTTATAATAAACGTATAATTTTAAGTGTATGTATATATTTATTTATTATATCGCTCTTTGACCAATTTCATCAATTTAGGACGCGGGCTACATTCGCTGGTACTTTTCCACGGTAATAAGTTTAATGAACCCATATTTACATAAACTGCTCTGTTAAGGATTTTCCAAAAAAACGAGCTCAAATAAGGCTGTTTAAAAACCAACTCCATAAATCCCTCTATATAGGGATATCAATGACGTTATAAATTATAATACCTACGTCTATACTTTCAGCAACATTATTTAATAAACAATTTTAAATATCAGAGTTGAAGTCGTTTCCAAGGCAAAGATTGCTTAACAGCAGTGGAAATTTCACTCAATCAAATTAGTTTGTTACCACTATACCTAAATATAGCAGTCACGTAATCAAATTAAGTAATAACATAGGGTGGTTCTCGGATACCAATTAAATTTGCAAATCAGTTTCTGGACAACACCCTGAACCTAAATAATTTCGGTTTAGTGTTTCGGTTTTGTACAATTAACTGGTTGCTGAAAAGAACAGACCTCATGTCTATTTTATTCAATGCTGGTAACTTGCCAAATTAACCGGTTTAAACGTAGATGCTAGACGCGAACTCGAACTTCTCGAAATACAATATCTAAGTAACATGAAAATATTAATAAACTGGCCAGCCATATACGACTGTGTTAAAAAGAGATGAAACACGGCGGCGGGCGGAGGCGGCGCAAGGCGCAGCTCTTCGACCTTCGTCCATTTAAAAATTGGTGGAAATCTAAATAAACCGATTTACTCAATCGCTTTATTTAGATTTCCACTAATTTTTAAATACTGTTCTCCGTGAAAATCGATAACAGTAATGTATTCGGTAAGATTACTTAAATTAACCTGCAAATCAATGAATGATATTTAACTGGTTTTATGAACAATACCAATCGCAGTTTTCAACCGGTTACGTTTCCCGGGGTGATGAAGGTTTGTTTGCCGAATTAAGTCGGGCAAACCCACACAAAGTTGCGTTATTTTAAGTAACAGGTAAATGTGATGATCATCTAACGGGCTGCGTCCTACTTAAATGTAAGTACTTCGTACTCCTTGTGTAATTAAGAATCAGCAGCAGCAGCCTGTTGACGTCCTATGCAGGACATATATCTTATCCAAAAAGCGCCACCTTTTTCCATTCATCAAAAATACAGGCTCATATACTATTTATGGAAATGACACTACAATGCTATTCGTCATCGTTAACAACGTCTGATATGCCAAACATTTGACAAAACGTTATAAATTTCCATTCGAGTGAAGTACAAATGGTTAATGGTCAGTTTACAAGAGATATTTTTAGTTTTCCATTTAATACATGTTGGTTCAGGCAAATGTTGTGCAAAGAATTTATGGTTACAATTCTCAGACATATTCTTACATCCCGTAAATATGAGTCGTTACCATCTGTTCTACCAATAGAGCATCTAGGAAAAACATATAGAGAACAGTAGATACTACAAAAATCATATAAAACCTACACCCTTTATGCGTCGCGTCGCAAGTCACGTTTCTAGTGAGGAGATAGCAATATGCAGTTACAAACCACGCAATATGGCATTTTTTATCTATCTATCCGGATTTGACTCAGCGCGAAACGAATGAGTATTTGAAATTTTTGCAATATATTGCAATTCGTTGGCACGCGTGTCACGCCTACTTCACCATTCTATTTTGATAGCGTTTCTGTGGTAGATACAGTCGGGTCCCTCGGTTAGGATAGTCCTAGAATAACTTATTCAATGACAGTTCCTCAAACTTATTGTGGGGCACTGAGCGTGATTAACCAGTTAGGTACTTGTAAAGTACTCTTACAGCATCCCTAGATGAAATGTTCATTTTAAAATTACTGCAAACAAAGATTTGGTGTTCCGGCCGCGAGCAAAAAGCGAACCTTCGTCAAAAATATCTAGATACCTAAGTGAGATAATGAATGCTGGTGATGACAGTTCTAAAATCCACAGATAGGGTTACTCTTAACTGAGCTACACCTAAATTTACTTTAAATCCATTATCCCTATTCTTTTCTTGTCAACTGGCCGTTAATCATTTAAAATGTTTTATACGTTTGTGAATGATAGTTAACAATTTTACCGTCTGTGTTACATCGTATATATAAAAATAAATTGAGGCTTAGTGATTTATTAATTTAAAATACTCTAATCATAGTTAGTTACTTACATAAGTATTAATTGAAGTAGGTACCTCATATTAATTTCACGTTATTGGCGCTCGATCAAATCTGTCAAGTGCACATGCCCTGATTCATTTTCGCATTTAATGAACTTTTTACGATCAAACACATTCATACCTACCGATTGATAAAAAGCACTCAATTGTATTTATGTAGGATTTAGTTGTATTTTGTATGTTAAGTAATGTTTTTTTTGTTGCTTCACCTATCTTTTGATGAAACATTAGCATCTTAATGTCATCATAAATATGCAATATTTCATTTGTGTTTATTTATATGTGGTATTTGTACATTATATATTTGTTGAATGCTTTCTTTTATTAATATGATGTATATTATCACCTGTGTAAGTGCCATCCGACCTACCAATGTACATTTTCTGTAGCAGGTGTAAGATGTTAAAAATGTAGCAAGTACTAAGTGACTACCTGCTGCATTTTAAGTGCATTTAAGTTTTAAGTGCGTTAGTTCAGCAGTTCTTTGGAAGTTATTAGTTAGTTTTACTCGTGTGTAACCATAATTTTGAAAAATGTCTCTTTTGTACAAATAAAGTTTGAAATAAACTATTCGCTGTCGACTGTTTTTGTTCCAAAATAGCGAGATTCCCCACTTGGACTGGTCCTTGAACGAATACTGATCTTTCCGATCCTAACTAACGTTGTAATTAACAAGAAAATCTGTTTGTATGTTAGTCTTTGTGTAGGCTAGTCTGACTAGCCTACTACATCGTAAATTTATGAATCGAAATTTATTACAGATAGGTTTTTTGTATTAATCAAAACAACAATACTTTACCGTATTTTCCCATTATACTGCAGACATCACATAAGTGATACCTGCCACCTATGTAATGGTACGTTGAAATAGGTATCAATTTAATGCCCATTTACGGTTCCGTACTAAAATATTATTTCCCAATAATATTATTAGGGATAATAAAATTGTACTTACTCGTGTACCTAAACCTCCATATTTACCAGTTCAAAATATGTCATAAATGAAAATGGCTTTGCCAAAGTCTGCCCAAACCGCCGCGCCGCGGAAGCATCGGCAACTTATCTCATCCTGCTACCATCTGCCTATTGACCCAGTTTACTTCACTTATGACGACCTGCTTGGCTTAGCATTTTCAGTCAGTATGCTACTAAATGTATGTAAAGTCATTAATATTTTAAAAAATGACTTAGACCAAAAGGAATTTTATTTAACTGCACAAGCTACCTCTCTCTGCTGTTATTATCCTCTATAAAAATAGTGTCTGGAAGAAATCGCTTTTAGCGATAAGGCCACCTGGATGTACTAATGTAAGTTACTTTATTTTGTACATACCTATACAAGATATTTTTTAGTGCATGTGTATTTATGAATTTTAAGCAAACAGGAAAACAATCCGTGAGGTTACAGACTACTAGTGTTATAAGTTAAGAGGCTGTATGATGTCAAATCAGTACGATATGGCCAGATGGATCGACGATCTTAAAAGGTAGCGGAATCCACTAAAAATGGGATATTTGCATTCGGTTGTTTTAGAAATAACCAAAGTTTGTTAAATAATTATCAAAGTTTATTTGCATCAGCTTCTTTTCGTTTGGTTGTTACATAGTGTTTCGTAGTTATTTTTTATGTAACTAATAGACAAAACTTTATATATCTACTTTTGTAATGCAAGAAATTTATGCACACTGCATGGTGACCAAATAAATAATAAACGTCGCTACTGGGTGGAGAGGCTGAGGATGGCTTTAGCGAACATTGGCGAAGGCCTGTCTCCAGCAGTGGAGGTAGGCTGACGAATATATGTCAAAATCTCCAAAGTTAGTAGGTACCTCTTAAGTCAACATTTCATCAGTTCTTGGTCAGTGAGTCTGTAACCAACTGCTTCGTTACTGTCGTACGTATGAACGAGTACAGTCGAAACCACGCCACTGTAAACCGTAAGTCTACATTATGTACCAATGTATAACTTAAGGTCAATTTTAGATTCTGCAAAGACGATATGCACTTTTGTTAGTGTGTCTTCGACTGTTCCCTTATACTTTGTATTTCTAACATAATTATTGAGACCATGCAAAGACGGATTAATCCATCTAGTCATACTAGGCGTTAGTTCTACGATCGGACAGACTGGACAAAGAAAGTCCAACTAGTGATACTGCTTAGTATGACATACTGGAAATGAATAAATACGGCATCAGCATATTAATGTCCTATCATTCAATCAATCAATATCCTATCATCATATCAGCCATTAGACGTCTACTGTTGGACATAGGCCTTCCCCAATGAACGCCACCACACCCGATCCTCCGCCCTCCGCATCCAGCCGCTGCCGGCCACCTTCTTCAGGTCGTCGGTCCATCTGGCGGCGGGGCGTCCCACCCTGCGTGTGTCGATCCGCGGTCTCCACTCCAGATTTCGTCTGCCCCAACGGCCGTCGGTTCTGCTACAGATGTGGCCCGCCCACTGCCACTTCAGCTTGCTAACCCTTTCGGCTATGTCGTTTACCTTCGTTCTTCGTCGGATCTCTTCATTACGAATCATATTCTTTAATGAAACCACGAGCATAGCCCTCTCCATAGCTCGCTGAGCGACCTGGAATATCCTATCAGTCATTCCCAATATCATTATTATGATTTAGAGTTCAGATTTACATATAACTTTTGATACTATAAGTATTTCGGCGTAGCACATACGAGTAGCGTACCTGATCTTACTTCTGGTATTTGGATAGTTAATAATTTAAATATTTTACTCAGACGTGTTTCAGCTGGGTCAGTTATCTAGATTCTCTGAAGCAAAACATAAGAGGATTGCAATGAAAACTTAATGAGGATGTGACCCTGTCTGCCACTGCTAGGTGGGCACCTACTCGTACGAAGTTTGTTTTTGAAGAAGCCGATTTTTGTTACTACTGTTTACGTGAATAACCTATATGATACAGGTTTGTAAATTTAATGCATTATTTATTTACATTTCTCAAAAAAGATACAAAAACAACATCTGTAAGCTATAGAACGCTGGTCGGAATACGCGTGCTACGAACTTACGACGTAGCGCGCGTAGATGAACACGTAGAGCTTATTTGTTTTTTTCTAATCAGGGTATAGGAATATATTATTATAAGTTTTAATTTATAACGTGGCTTTTCCGTTTATTTGGTATGTGTAAAACATTCCCTGCTACGCGAGTAGCCAACGGATACAAAATCAACTTATGAATCGATATTTGCAAGATACAAGCTTAGATAGGTATATTTTTACACAGTAACTCCTCAGAATTTCTTTACAGTAAATACAACATGAACAAAAGTTGTAAACTTCCTGTAACAAACAAAGCAGACAACCGTAATATAATACAGCTTATTGTTCCCACCCCGACAACTTGTTAAAGACAACATCAGTGTCTGGACTTAGACGTGGAATAAAGATTAATGGCCGCTAACGACTCCCGTCGACCTGCCTATAGGAGCTCTGACGAAATATACGTCACAGGAAAGTGATAAGACGCGTTACTGACAATTTCTTACGCCGATTTTTCCTTACACCGATTTACACTTCGCTTTGGTGGTAGACTGAAAATGACGGTCATGTGTAGGTACATACATGAAACTTAGGTACATTTTGATTTGTAAGGCATTGGGAAGCAATGGAGTAGTAGATATAATCATATTATAGACGAGCAGCAATTATGCGGATGTGTCTATTTCACAGTGTTGGATTTTAACTTTTAAACCGTATTCGTTTTAAACCAGTTGTCAAGGCAATTCTTAAAAGAGTTTACTGGTGTGGTGGAAACCACATCGTCTGGCAGCGTGTACCAGGATTGACAACTCTGTTGTTCAGAACGTAAAATGCGACATTTGAGTTTGTGCGGCTTATTCGTAACTGGTGTCCTGGCAACGGATGTTTGCCTTTCTTTGTGAAAATCTCACTTTGCTATATAGGTATTGACGATAACCTATAAAATAGAGACAAAATACAAAATAACAAAATGTTTGTTTTATAAATGGTTAATAAGCAATAAGAGGCCAGAGTGCTCTACTTAAAAAGAATTAAGTATTAATTGATTAGTAGGAATGAAGCTTACCCGTTACCGGCACGAATACCTACCTTATTGTGCGGTGAGTTAGCGCAATTTGTGCCACGTCTAGTTGTGGATACGGCACCGTAATGTACCCGCGGGAGCTTGGGGTCAGATTAGCGACCTCGACCTGGATACCCGTGACAAAGGTCATGTGGTCTGCAGTGCAAGGGCTGGAACATACATCACGGAATCCCGTCATACAGAATCTGGAAATTTATATATACTTAGGTATTTTCGGGCCATTATAGATCTTTTTTTATAGGTATGTACTAATTGTCAATACATTTGTTACACATACAAACTTAAGTTACTAAATTCGCTTTGTTTATGTCCTGTAGACTCAACACATCTACAAAAATACCGGTATAGGTACTGGAATGTTATGAAGATATAAACTTTTTGATAGACTCCGCCGCCATAATTTGTTTGCTCGCTAAAAATCCGGGGCTCAGTCATTACCCGGCTCTTATTCATCGTATTTATATACTTGATAAGAGTTATTTATCTTGGCACTACAAACTGTGATCGTTTAAACTATGCTTACCATTCGCCTGTGCTCGTTCATGGTGTAGCGGATCGCTGAAGTATAATAAAAATTCTGTCACTGTAAAAATTTCAACTTGAAAATGTCAACTATCGACTTATGTTAATGTACCTATTCCATAAATTTAGGATCATTTGTCTAAGACCTATTCACACCATCTACAGGTCATACCATGAAGGAAAATAATTTTCGCACCTCATAACGGCGGAGGCGTCAACCAAAAACAGTAATATTACAGGTCATATCATGAAGGAAAATAATTTTCGATCTTCATAAAGGCGGAGGCATCAACAAAAAACCTTCATTCATGATTGATACTAATTGGTAACCGGCCTTATAAGGTGCGAAACTTATTTTCCTTCATGATACGACCTGTAATATTAATCTTAATTTATCGTATTATCGGTACATTAGATTGGGTAAATTTTACAGATGAAGGTAAGTACTATACCTATAGAAGCCAACTGTACAAACAAATAAGGCATAACATAAATCAAAAAAATATAGATCCTTTCTCCACTACTACTAATAAAATACCCAAGCAGAAAGTACACGTATATGAAGACTACAATACTGCAAGAAAATATGGGATCTATACTTTCAACCATTATAAGTACATAAAACTAGTTTGCCTGAGTTTGTAATTTATGAAGAAGCTCTCATTGCCACGCCGCCCATTTTCCAAATTGAAACGGTTGCAGAATTGCAAAATAGCGGGCTATTTATTTTAAACATGAATACGTGCTAATGGTTTCATCTATCAAATCAGGAAAATACAATGACCGCGAGTGTGCACTGCGGTCTCCTGGGTACTGTTTATTTCAGCATGTATTGCAGATGCGTTTAGAGGCCAAGTCCGACCCTGAGCCTTAATAATGCATACCTTAATTCAGGTTTACGATGCTCACTTCCACGTAGTGTTTCGTAGCGTATGTGCTTGTTTATTTGTCAAATATCCCCGAGTCAGTTATTGCAAAGAAACAAAAAATATTATTTGGGATAGATCATAGACATAGTAAATACACAATAGATAGCAGGAATGGGTACTACTTTCAAAACATGCGTGAATAAAATTAAAAAATACATGACCACCCAAAAGTAAAAATTCCACTAAAACAAGAGATTATATCTGATTTGTATCTTTGAATCAGTAGATAACAACTTCTTGGTATTTTAAGGAAAATGAAACGAACAATAATTTTCTTGATTTCAAGTTGCTGGCAGCTTCTTAAATTAAATTAAAACTACAATCCAAAAAGAACGTGTAGGTCTCAGAAAAACGAATATACGCATCATTATTCTAAGGTGTAGATACTATCAAAGATGAAGCATAACTACTATAATGATAATGAACATTTTGAATTGAGAGCTTTTATGAGCAAACTTCCTTACCGGAAAACGTCGGAGTCATAGTTGAGATCGGACTGAAAGTGATTAGTAAACGCGAGCGGAGTCGCGGGCACAGCTAGTAAAGAATAAGTTCAATTGAATTTGAATCGAACTATTTGGTTTCATCTCCAGATTAAAAAAAATATACAATAAACATAATAAAAAAATGCATTAGTACGCCGCACATTGCAAATTGCATTTTAGACAGACGGAGGGAGTCAGGGGGAATGGGTGGAGGGGCCGCTATTGATCCACCCCCGTCGCGTCGCGCCATGCTCTGACCGGGTGTGACCCTCGCGCCCTTGCGATCACCTGCCCTGAGATGCCCTCGCGAGACACAACTGTGACGTTGATCCCTCATTTACATCTTTAGGACTTATCAATAGTAGACCCTTAGGTTTATGGAGTTAAAACTTGAAACGGTCAACGGAATATTTTGAATTTTAATAGGGTAGAATCTATAATATTCTGATTCATTATATATATATATATAGGTTGTAACGATGAACAGCCTCATTTTGTATGGAAAAGCGTTTTTTTCTTCAAGGACAATGCCCAAAATTTTATGGGAGTTGGGCTAAACAGTGCGTCTGGACCAAATCGTCGCCAAAATTCAGGAAATATACTAAGGATTATTATAAAAAATCGTTTAACTAATTGGTGGGAAATTTGAATAATCTTACTTAGTATGAAATCTTCGTTGGCGCACAGTTTACATAGCATCGTGCATGGGTATATGGCCACGATTAACCGCTCCAGATCTTGACGTAAATGACAACGTCGACAAATAACATGGTTATTAGTCGACGAAGGCTTATTGCGTTCGGCACTACGATTAAATAGATTTTTTCACCCAAATACACAATGTAAACAAACGGAGACAAAACATAATCTCGGAATGACATCTGACATGACGTTGACAGTACGAAACCACATCATATCAAGAGTGAGGTTCTACTACACCGATTTACCAAATTGATTAATCGATATTTCGGTAACCTAATAATGTATCAATTTAAATCAATATAAGTACCATGTTCCTTTCAGTAAATGAAAAACATGATCGGTGGATTACCATGCAGTAACTGTAAGCAGTATGAAATATTTTTAAAATATGGATTTTTTTTATTTTTTTATTTAATAGTTTATTGTACAAACAAACATACAAAGAACAACACAAACAAAAAAAAATTATACAAAAGCTTAAGCTTATTTCTAACAAAAATCTTTCAGCTTCCAGATCATAAATATATATCTGGCGACCGGCAACTTGTCAACTCTAGTTGACAAGTTGCCGGTCGCCCGGCGGAAATCAATCAATGTTATTATTATATGTTAATTTAAAACGACCTATAGGTACAATTGGCTTCAAAAATAGTTGAAGGGATGCATAATTCAGACCAATATTTTTGGTACATTTGGGTGAAGATGCCCCTTTAGCCCGATTTTGGGCATTGTCCTTTCCAAAGTTATTATAGTAGTTGATTGGTATCCAATACCGAATACACGGTCACTATAGGTATTTTGCCTAGTTTAGTCGTTTCTTATGTAAAACTAGCAAATGCCCGCGGCTTCGCCCGCGTGGAGCAAGTTTTTATTTCCCGAGGGAACCATTCGCAAATACATGATCTTATGCGTACTAATCAAAAATGTATGGCAATTAGTTGAACAGCCAAGCTGTGAAAGAAACAGATAAATAAACACACAAACACTCTTTCGACTTAATTATATTAAAACTGTTGCCCGCAGATTCACCTGCATAAAAAAGGTGTTTGTTTCCAGCTTGAAAAAACCCACGGTAAACCAAGCTATCTAACAGTGATAACCACATTCAAATTTATTTAGTGGTTTTGGAGAAGAAGCTGATGACGTTATCATTATCATAAATTATTTAATCGACGTGTTTACTTATTAATGTTTTCATCGTTTTATACATATAATACAGTTCATCATCATATTAGCCCTGCGACAAATACTGCTGGACATAGGCCTTCCCCAATAAACATCACTACATCCGGTTCACCGCCTTCGAATCCTGCTGCTTCCGGCCGCCTTGCTCAGGGCGTCGGTCCATCTAGCAGCGCGGCGCCCCCCCTTTCGCGCGTGCCTATCCGAGGTCTCTACTCTAGAACTCGTCTACCTCAGCTGCCATCAGTTCTGCGGCAGATGTGGCCCGCCCACTGCTTCCTCAGCTACGTTTGGAGAATACTACTCTCGAACACAATTTCAGCCCCTTAGGGATGGTTTTTCAAAAACTGTAAAACCCATGTTAAATCATTACGTTTTTCGAGTACTCCTCCAAAGTTTCGAATTGTAGGAACAACTAATAGTCTTTCTCCATACTAACTTTGAACGCCTATTTTACCACCTTAGGGGTTGAGTTTTGAAAAACCCTTCATTAGTGCATACTGTAGTTATGAGGAAACTTTGTGATAAATTTCAAGTTTCTAGAGCAATCGGTTTGGAAACTACCACTTTCGAACTCCATGTCATCCACTTCATCATCATCAGGTTATTTTTGTCTCCACTGCAGGAGCACAACCCTCTCTCATCTACCGGAAACAGACGGAGAATTTGGCCTACACTCCCCGCGCTGGCCGGACGTCATCAACTTAGGGGATGACTTTTCAAAAACTGAAAAACACGTGTTGAATCATTAAATATTTAGTGTACTCTTACAAAGTTTCGAATTGATTGGAACATCTAATATTTTTTCTCCATACAAACTTTGAACCCTTATTTGACCACCTTAGGGGTTGAATTTTGAAAAACCCTTCATTAGTAGATGCCTGAGCTACATGAGGAACATTTGTGCTAAATTTTAAGTTTCTAGAGCAATCGGTTTGGAGACTATTACTTTTTAACCCCTATTTTACCACCTTAGGGATTGAATTTTGAAAAAGCGTTCGATAGTGCATACTAGGGTTGTTGCGAATATCAGCATCAGCATCCGCGGATTATCAGCATTCTTTTTAATATCAGCGTCAGCATCAGCAACAATCGATGCTGATTTTTAAATTGGGGTAAAATAGGGGTTCAAAGTTTGTACGGAGAAAAACTATTAGATGTTCCTACCAATTCGAAACTTTATAGGAGTACTCTAAAAACTTAATGATTCAACAAGTATTTTACACTTTTTGTCTTAAAACCGATTGCTTTAGAAACTTTAAATTTATCACAAACTTTCCTAATGTGTCTCCTCAGGTTTGCATTATAGAAGGGTTTTTAAAAAATCAACCCCTAAGGTGGTAAAATAGGGGTTCACAATTTGTATATAGAAAAACTATAAAATCGATTCGAAACATTGTAGGAATACTTTAAAAACTTAATGATTCAACACGTGTTATACAGTTTTTGAAAAACCATCCGTTAAGGGACTGAATAAGCTGAGGTGGCAGTGGGCGGGCCACATCTGCCGCAAAACCGACGGCCGCTGAGGTAGACGAGTTCTAGAGTAGAGATCTCGGATTGTATAAAACGATGAAAACATTAATAAGTAAACACGTCGATTAAATAATTTATGATAATGATAACGTCATCAGCTTCTTCTCCAAAACCACTAAATGAATTCGAATGTGGTTTTCACTGTTGTACAGCTTGGCTTACCGTGGGTTTTTTCAGGCTGGAAACAAACACCTTTTTTAAGCAAGAGAATCTGCGGGCAACAATTTTAATATAATTAAGTCGAAAGAGTATTTGTGTGTTTATCTGTCTGTTTCATTCACAGGTTGGCTATTCAACTAATTGGCATAAATTTTTGATTAGTACACATAACATCATGTATATGAACATAGGTTCATGTTAACCTCTGGAACAATAGTTCCCTCGGAAAATAAAAACTTGCTCCGCGCGGGTGAAGCCGCGGGCGTTTGCTAGTGCTATATAAGGTGCCTTTGTACAAAATGTCAAGCCTCTAGACTCAGCGGTTTTGGCTGTGCGTTGATATGTCAGTCAGTCAGTCAGCTAGTCAGTTTCTTCTTTTATAGATATAGATAGACATTTTGACCATTGTACGTTTCACCCCCTAAATGCTTCGCATTATATTGGAAAAAAATAGTAAAACCCTTTTTTAGTTATTTTAATTAAAAAATCCTGCATAATTCATTAAGTTATGGGACATAAGGGAAGAATTCCCCCTTCCATTACCAGACTACCAGCCATGGTGAGGGACTACATCCTTATGTAGGAGACATACCACGCTCTCGAACAAAGCGTTTTGCTCCCTCGTTCATAATGCGAACTGCTAAGGAATGGAACTCCTTGCCAGCTTGGGTATTTACGCGCATATACAATTTGGATCTTTTTAACCGAAGAGTGAATAGGCGTCTTCTGGCTAAGCGCGCTCCACCTTAGGCCTTATCATCACTTATCATCAGGTGAGATTGAGGTCAAGCACAAATCCATCAACAATAAAAAAAACGGGCAAATGCATGAGCGTGTGTGTGTGAAGCGAGAAACTGCTTTTCCTCCTTCCTTAAATGATCTACTTTTCACTTCGAATATAGGTTTCTATGCCATAATTAGGTCTCGCATTGCGTCCCTTTGGAGCCGTCTCCGTTCGTCTAGTAACCAGATTCTCCAGAAGATGTGCGAATGCCTGGACAGTCCCATCCTAAGGTATCCTAAGGCTGTGCGTGCATAGCGGCGAGAATCGAAAATAAAAATTCCTATATCTTTAAGCATTATGGTGCCATGGCTGTGTTATTTTTATTAATACACTAGCTGTGTTGTGTGTAGAGTAGTGAAAGCAGAATTAAAATAGATATATATTTATAATCTGGAAGCTGGAAGAAATTTCTTAGAAATAAGCTTAACCTTTTGTATAATTTTATTTTCTTTGTGTTACTCTTTGTATGTTTGTGTGTATAATAAACTGTTAAATCAAAAAATTTAAAGTTAAGTACTGCATGGTCCATCGATCATGTTTTTCATTTACAGAAAGGAACACGGTATTTACTACACTCCGCCTCCGCCTCCGCTCGCGTGAACTACAGAATCCGCTCCCATTCCCGCTCTCGCTCCTGCTCCCGCTCCCGATCCCGCTCCCGCTCCCGCTCTCGCTCCCGCTCCCGCTCCCGCTCCCGCTCCCGCTCCCGCTCCCGCTCCCGCTCCCGCTCACAATTCCCACTCCCACTACCAGATCCAAATGTAGTCCAAACTCATCGCAATCTGAATAGTAAGGAAATACTATTATGTGCAATATATTGCATACTAACCTTACCTACTAATGTATTTGAAAACTAAAAATGTCCATAACTTTTGATTGAGTAAACCGATTGCGATGCTGAGAGCAAGGGCACATTCAGCATTGAACCATGGGCGAGTTTCTCATCCCAATCTGCTGACATCGCCAAACTCGCCTCGTGCCTTTATGGCTGAGGTCGGGTGGAGAGAGTAGGGCGACACAGACTTCACCACGCAATGGTCGGAGCTCCCTAGAGGGGCCGACACAGATACAATGTATCTATCGGGGTCAGTCGTCAGCAGAAGGTCCAGGCAGTTGGCTGTGTGGTCGTCAATATCCGGTATGCGCGTGGCTTGACTGACTAGCTGGGTGAGATTTAGCGACATCGAGAATTTGCGCGCCTCTCTGCCGGCATGGTCAGTTTTCTAGTATGGGAATATCCACTCATGGTGATGAGAATTGAAGTCCCCCAGAAAAAACAGTTGCGCTGAAGGGTATCGTTGTTGAGCTAAGTCTGCCGTATCACTGAGATGTTGTAATAGCCTGGTTGTCTCCTGATCACCGCTGTGCGACCGGGTACTCACCGGCGTAGAGTGTTTGCTCCGCGCCAGAGTCCACCAGTACCCACAGGACGGAATACTTGGGGTCTTCAAAGTTTCTAAGACGCCGACAGCAGATGGCATCACGGACATACACGCAGATGCCAGCGCGTTGTTGAAAGTTGTGCTCCAGGGTATACCCTGGGTAATCAAGATATGCTGCATCTGAGGGACATCGTATCTGCGTCCCGGTGAGGAACACGGAACGGCTTTTCAGTCTCGAGATGGTGATGGACTGGGATGTTTAAGAGGTGTACTTTTAGTGGGAGGAAGTGCCGCCGCTGTTTAAACTTATTCTTCTTTTTAAACCTTATGACCATATTGGGAGTGAATAGGGGTGTAGGTTGATGGAGTAAGCGAGGCGATATGCAGCTGACCAAACGCCCCCAGAGTGATCACCACACTTATGGGAAACTCGTTTGGAGACTGCGAAGACGCCCGAATAAAACATAATTCCTTGTAAGTTAACCGTTTAGGTAAGTAGTAGTACCGTTTACGTAATTTTTGTGTTGATTCAGATTTATTTTGGCGAATAAGATTGTTGTAAAAGGTGCGGTAATAGGTTGGAATCATTCCGGAGCTGCTAAATTTATTAGATCCTTGTATCACCTTGGGACCGAAATTGAATCTATAAGCTGCGTTAAGGATCTATAACTTTGTGTGACTGTGAACTGTTGCCCTTGCGTCGACGACGAGATCACAAACTATTTGTTGTCAATGTTGTCTCTTCGCTTGCGTCCAGGTGATCGTATTTATACATTATTTTATATGCGTTTGTCTGATTAACGCGGACTTCCTTTACTTTAAACCAGAATAGGTACTTTCTGACTGTCAGTGTCTTGTTCCCCAATTGTTTAAGGTCGTAGAAATCGGACAGTGACATATCTTTCACGGATAATCTTTACCCCTCCATTTTGGCATTCAAAATTATGCCGACATTAGTTGTGGATTGTATACAATCTGGTGGTTCTTGGCTCTTTCAACACAAGCATGTATTGTATCGTCTTCAGACTAGCTATAACCTTTTTCAGAGAATCTGTGACAAACTCGTCGTGGCCTCTCCATACTAGTCCTTGTATATTCGGTACATTTGGACAAATTCAGTCTCTCATTCCAATAGAGCATGTTACTTTGTTTTCATGTTAAATGTGAATCAATGACAGGGAATCTGTTTATGAGATCGGTAATACTTTTTTCTGTAATCTCGCTCATTCTTTGAGGCCTGTTGGAATGATTTCCTCTAAAATCTTCTATTGATGATTCTACCTCTTTTATCGCTCTATAAACTTTCTATGACATCTAAAATACCCAAAAACATCTTCTTGTACACATTCTTTTTCTATGTCTTCCAGTATTTTTTTCGTTATTAACATGTTGTCCTCTTACTTGATGATCTTCATTTTCTCGAACTATATTTTCAACTGCTAAATCGTTTTTTTCTCTTTTTTGATCTTAACCCCTTCTGCTATATTGTCAGATGCTGACTCTTCGTTTCGCTTCAGTTTTTCATTTTGTTCTCTTACTTGAACATGTTCATCGTTTCGAACTATACATATTTGCTTTGAGAATATTTACAATGTTTAACGAGAATAAAGGAGTTAAGTGCACATGCGTTCAAAGTTTATGAATTTTCATACGAAAAAAGGAGTAATACATCTTTACTCTTTTGTTCTGATCAGGTAAGAAGAGTTAAGGTTGTATAACACCGTTATTCGTCTAGAAAGTGTGCGATAAATTTCGATGGAATAAAGTAAAATTCTTTAATATCTTTCTCAATTTCAACTATAAAATTCTAAAAAAAATCACCATATATATTCGATGCCCATTATCAAATTATCAAATAATGAAATAAAAAAATATGTCGGTAAAGGACTTTACGCCTTTATTCTGTTGGAGTATCGAAATACTCTCCGATATACTCCTAACTTTGGGCATGTTCAAAATAAAATAAAGGGTAAAATGAAAAACAATATAAAAATCGGTTTGGAAACCACCACAGATATGTTAGTAAAATCTCCCTCCGCCCTACCGCCCATCGCCTCCCCTTATTTATTATCTACTAGCTGTGCCCGCGGCTCCGCTCGCGTGGACTACAGAATCCGCTCCCATTCCCACTTCCGCTCCCTATCCCACTTCCACTCAGACTCTCAATCTCACTCTCAATCCCGCTCCCGCTCCCGCTCCAGGTCCAGGACCAGGTCCAGGTCCAGGTCCAGGTCCGGGTCCGGGTCCGGGTCCGGGTCCGGGTCCGGGTCCGGGTCCGGGTCCGGGTCCGGGTCCGGGTCCGGGTCCGGGTCCGGGTCCGGGTCCGGGTCCGGGTCCGGGTCCGGGTCCGGGTCCAGGTCCAGGTGCGGGTCCGGGTCCGGGTCCAGGTCCAGGTCCAGGTCCAGGTCCAGGTCCAGGTCCAGGTCCAGGTCCAGGTCCAGGTCCAGGTCCAGGTCCAGGTCCAGGTCCAGGTCCAGGTCCAGGTCCAGGTCCAGGTCCAGGTCCAGGTCCAGGTCCAGGTCCAGGTCCAGGTCCAGGTCCAGGTTCAGGTCCAGGTCCAGGTCCAGGTCCAGGTCCAGGTCCAGATCCAGGTCCAGGTCCAGGTCCAGGTCCAGGTCCAGGTCCATATCCAGGTCCAGATCCAGGTCCAGGTCCATATCCAGGTCCAGATCCAGGTCCAGGTCCAGGTCCAGGTCCAGGTCCAGATCCAGGTCCAGATCCAGGTCCAGGTCCATATCCAGGTCCAGATCCAGGTCCAGGTCCATATCCAGGTCCAGGTCCAGGTCCAGTTCCAGTTCCAGTTCCAGATCCAGATTTTTCATCGTAATCGACTAACTCAATCAAAAGTTATGCGAATTTATAGTTTTCAAAGTCGCACATTACATGTTACCATACCCGCTCCCGCTACCGCTCACGAATTCAGTCGAGCATTTACACCCTACATTCTTCGCAGTGTATGCGAGTGTTCGGAAACTATAAATTCGCATAACTTTTGATTGACTGCACCGATAAAGCCTATATGTTACACCAAATTAAGCCCCATGTTTCTGTGAAAAGTCCATCAAAGTCCGATCAGTAGTTTTTAAGTGATGCGTGCACAAACTCACAGACAAACAGACAAACAGATAAACAGACAAACAGACAAACAGACAAACAGACAAAAATTTCAAAAATGATCGAAATGTGTTCTGTTGCTTATCCTTAGACCCCCCAATTTTTTTTTTTGCAAATATCTTCAATGTACAGACACGCCAAGTTTACGATTTTATTTATTAGATTACTTATATTACCTACATAGTGTAATTAAATCAGTACAGTGAGTTTGCTTACATTGCAAATTCATTCACACCTAGGTATCATAAGAGAGTATAAACTCAAATTAACAGCCAATTAATTAAGCCCCATTGTGTTGAATGGGCAGTATCTACCCATAGAACACGGAATACCTATACTCCAGTGACGATGACGTAGTCGTGCGGACCCAGTGAGGATTGGTAGGTATTATTTTAAACATACATTTTGTATGAATATTACACACATCTTATTTTGCTCCATTTATTTATTTTGCTTAATTTTCCACGGAACTATGAATCTAGTAGGTACTAGATATAGTAGCACAATAATTAATTAACATTGTAATGAATTAATTCTTACAAACCAAGGGGCCGCTGAGAACATCATTTTGTACTCTAGAGAGTACGTTAGAACCGGTCATGAGCCATATTTGAATAAGCATCTAAACTATGCTCATGCAATGCTTATAAGAACATGCAAAATATATGTGCATATTCATTGAGTAGAATGTTTTGTCGGTTGTCGGATAAAATATCTATCGAGCCACTAAACTATGAAGCCTCGGGCTGCAGAAGTGCAGACAGTGTTGGTGGCGTGGCGTTTATTGTACTATTTACCTAACGTCTGGCTAGCTACCGGCTGTATAGAAGCAGTACCGGCGTGGGCGGGCGCGGTAAGGGGCGGGCGGGGTTCGCATCCAGCCAGTCTCACATTCATAAGCTCACTCGCGGGAGACAGTCGTCTGTCTGCTCGTTGCCAGTGCATTGTGTTGCAATTAATAAAAATCGGTTTTAAGTAGGTACGTAAATATTTAAAATAAACAGGTTCTGCAGATTAAAAAAAATACTAATTTAAAAATAGTTGTCCTTTTTTATACAGGCAATAATTAACTGGATAGCGTTATATTTTGTGTACTGGCAATAAAAGTGCCGTTGTCAAATTTGGTTGGAATTGAATAGATTTTTCGCCAATTCTTTGTTTGTGGAATTTAATTTTTTTATAATATATTCACAATTAACGTAATATTTGAAAATTCAAATAATTTATATAATTGTTGGTTAGTGTACAGAGTAACAACACAATGGAGAACGACATCAACAAACCTTACAAAATTTGCGATGTGAACAGAGACAAAAAGAAGGGTATCGTTGCCTCGTCGCTGGAGGATTTGCTTACAAAAGTGCCAGAAAAGCTGGGAATGCCTTCTGAGAACCTGACTGTGGCACTGGAGTGCGATGGCACCGAGGTGGATGACGAGGAATACTTTTCAACATTAGACCCGGACACGTCGCTTATGATTCTACACGGCAATGAGAAGTGGTCTCCGAATATGCCAAAGTGCCAAGTGTCGTTGGACCAGACGGACGATGCAGCGCTGGGAGACAAAGGTCAGGTTGCCAGCCTCGTGGGCCGCCTGCAGCAAAACCTGTGCCACATCTCTCTGCTTGGCGGACAGGACTTGGAGCTGTTGTCTGACATGGACCCCGACAGCCTCGCTGACATTGTCACTGATCGAGACAATAGAATAATCCTGGAGCACATCAAGGAAGCCTCTGGACGGTAACATTTCGAATTTTTTGTAGTAATATCTTAAACTTACTTGCATCATCACAGAATAAGTAATACTATAGTACCAAAGAGCTACAAGATCTAGTCTGGCTATTGTTTATTTCCACCCAATGAGTTAGAGTGGGATGCCTCCTGGCTAGAGGGAGCAATGATTTGTGTGACAGTAACTGGACAATACGAACTGAGGATCAAGTTCAGTAGCGAGGCTTAAGTCCAGTAGTGGACTCTTGCAAGCTGATGATGAGTTAGATATCACTAACATTGTAATTGGAGGTGATCTAAATAAAAATATGTTTAAAATATAGCCTAAACATTTTATATATTAATTATTGTTCCAGTTGAACATTAAAGCATTAGTCATGGTATATTTTTATGTTTATTTTCAAAATTGCATCATTATTTAAAATACCCATCCCATTTCAGTATTTAATAATCTAAAGAAAAAGGTTGTGATCAAAGGTGTGTCTTGAAAACCATGCTATCATTTAAAAATATAAAAAAATGTGTTACAAGGTGTTGGCACTGAATCATACCCTGCAGTAGCAGTTGGTTGTGAACAGTGGATAACGATAATGGTCTATATCATTTCTAGCTGTGCGCCAAACAGATAAACAGACAAAAATTCCAAAAATGATCGAAATGTGTTCTATAATTATCCTTAGACCACCAATTTTTGTTTTGCAAATATCTACAATATACAGACACGCGAAGTTTATGTTTTTATTTATTAGATAGTCCATTTACTCAAATAGTGTCACCCTTTATAAATACTGCAGCAGAGAGCCACCGCTAATCAAAGAATACTGTCTCAACAACAAAGGCAACTGGATATGTATTATGAAATTGCCTATTTAATTAGATTAAATTTCAACATTCCCTTTGGGTGTGATGGATGACACTTTTTGAGTAAATTGACTTTATTTACTTTTTTTCATATTATGATACAAAGTGATCTCATTTATTTTTCAGAATATTACTAGAGAAACGTCAAGCACAAGATGCTATGGAACTGTTAAAACTATACCATCAAAGTGTAGCCAATGGAGCAGAGGACATGTCACCACCTAAACAGGAGAGAGTCACTGACCAGCTGTCAGACCCAGCTGTATCCTACTGAAGTAACCCTCAATTTATTTTAAATGGATGGTTTATCTCAAAAGTTTACAAATATACATTATTATGTTATTCCCTTTCTGTATAAGGAAAGGCTTAATTGTACAACCAATGAATAATCAAGACAGGTTTTTGAACAGATAAATTGTGTAATTGTAGAAAGTATTCAACCTGCAACTTTAATACATGCTGGTACAGGTACGTACTAATAAGTTATTTAAACACCAAATATATGAGGCCTTTTTTCTAATGGAAATATAGGATTAATCAAAATAATGATTGCTTTTATTGCATAATTGAATAAACATAGATAGACCCCTTTTACAAAATATGTTTCTCTCACCTATTTGTTAGTATGATAGATAGAAAAAACTTAATGTTCAAATGACACTTCTTTGTTTAGGATATAGTTTTGTCTTTTTTACAATTTTTCATACAAAGCCTTTACATACACACTGCAGAAAGATTAGCAGGTAAGGTACATGATGAATTTGTAGATGTTAGTTGTAAGACGCTAATCTTATGAATACGAGCTGAAAATGAATGATAGTTAACCATAAAATTATGATATTCTAAACATTGTATGTAGAATGTGTTAACATCACATTGTAAATAAATTATTGTCTCAATAATGTGCATAGAAATTTGAATCAGCACTTAATCTTAGCATAATGTATATACTTTATTCTTAATTGGCGTTGTGGACTATAACAGTTCCATTTATAATCATTGTATGTAGTCATTGCAAGTCTATAATAAAAACAATGAGTCATGTCATATGCTTATGATATTGATAATAGGTCTGACAATAGGTATGCTAGCAATAGGTATTTATGACCTTTTGATTAGGTATTAATTTAATTTTTGTAAACTTTTGAGAGACAAATTTGCCACAAGGTTGATAATCAACATCAATTTAAAAGACTGATAGTTGGTAATTATTTTTTTTATATCGTTTTACCCCTAGAGTAAGATTTATTCATTTAATTCCAAATTTGCTCAAACTATTACGAATATTATAAAAATAGGTTTCATGTTTAGTTTACTGATGCTGGTAATTACATCCCTATTTTCATGTTAGGTATTAACATTGTAAGTGTGGTGTTGGAATTGGTTACTCATTTTGTAATTTTGATGATCCTCAACTGAATAAAAGCCATTATTGGATCAATTGTTGGAATATGTATGAACTGATACATGATGCTTGATTGAATAGTTAATTACTTATGTATATGGATGTGGAGAATGTATGTAAAAATATAATTTGTGATTTATTTTGTGCTTAGTTTTTATGATCCAATAAATTTAGATACTACATAGGTAATATGCACTATTCTATTAAAATTACGCTGAAGTGTTGCACATTTAATTGAGAGGTCAAATTAAAATTACACAGTACTTAGCCATTTTCAGATTATTTCCAAGAAAAGCAATGAAAATGTAAAGAACCCCAAATTGACTGTAATGCACCTCTTTAAACCCATTAATTATACAATATAATATACCATAGAGTAGTAGAATAGAATAAAGTAATCATTTAAATATTGTATACCTAGTTCATATGTAATTAATGATTATTGCCGTAATTAAATAGTCCCACTAGACTGTCTCAACATGTTTTACCAAACATAATTTTTATCAATTTGGGCTCTGCAATCTAATAAAAACGAAAACTTCGCGTGTCTGTACATTAGATATCTTTCTGAAAAAAAAAATTGGTGTAAGGATGAGCAATAGGATACATTAGTAGCATTTTTGGATTTCTTGTTTTTCTGTTAGTTTGTGCCCGTATGACGTAAAAACTACTGAACCGATTCTGATAGTTTTCAGCAAAATATTGGGCTTCGTTCGGAGTAACATTTAGTCTTTATTTCATCACATTCAACTTCGATCAAAAGTTATGCGAATTTATAGTTTTCAGAAACTCTCATGCATTATATTATTATTACAACAAAGTAGTGTAATGCTAAGCGGAATTGAGGTTGCGATGAGTTAGGACTACATTTGGAGCAAGGGTAAGAAGTGGGGGTTTATAGTTGGAGTGTAAAATAAAAACATTAATTCTGTAGTCCATGCGAGCAGAGCCGCGGGCACAGCTAGTATCAAATAAATTTGTGCCTACAGGTAGTTAAACTCTAGTATATATTATCTTTGGTTAAACTTAACTGTACTTCAATAGACCAATAGTACCTATATGTATCAAGTGCAGCCAAGTCGTAGGCTCTGTGCACATACAGTCTATGCTCAGTAGTGTTCTGTCTGCTGTTTTTCAACTGTTAAGGCTTTGTATGTAGTAGGTACATTTGCAAACCAACCAGCCAATTGAGAATGCAATGCATGTATTGTGCTGTGTTTATTTGAAACAGAAGACAATTCCTATATTGGAATTTATATTCATGTAGACCTTACAAACATTGTTTTTATTGCACAAATATACTAGAAAAAATAAACAAATTGTTTCATTACTTAGTTCAGATAATTCAATGAAAGTATACGTTGATAGTTTCCTTTAATTTGTAACCATTATACAATTAAAATGACAAATATACATTAAATACAAGCTAGATTGTTATCTTACAACTCTTGAAACTGAACCTAAAGATGTTATTTATAACCAGGATCCATATGACTTTTTTCAAATATAGAAACTATTGTTTGCTCAGTTTTTAACATATTACATGCTTAATTTTAAAATGCATAACTAACAAGTTCTGCCTGTTACAAAATTTATTGATTTGCAATAAAAAAACTTGTACAAGTGGACTGGCTGAACTAATCAACTCTTATAAAAATTAAAAGGTACATCTTATCAGACACACATTAACACTGACAGTAGAGACACTGAATAGTGAATAGCTATCAAGATAATTCCCATTTTGTTATACAAAGACAAAGAACAAGTTTTTAGAGAACAGTGCAAGAACTTTTCTCACGAAAAGGATTAACTTTCTGACTGGAAAATCCCACCAGTAAGCAGTCTTCTTGTTCGTGTTCGTTGATGTACTTGACAATGTCCGCCACGGCCGCGGACACAGGGATGCGTTTGATGGCCGCCTCCCGTCTTAGTTGCTCCGTGACAGCACGCTGCTGTTGTAATGTCGACACCATCATATCCATAACGGCAGTGTCTGATAGGCCTATGTTGGAAGCAAAATCAAATCTGGGGAATCCGAAACAGGGCGTAGCCGTGCAATTACGGCGACCTGAGAACACCAAAAACGTCAAGTTTAATAAGCGATCCGAATTTAGAATCTGTAAACAACGTTAAAAGAGTTATTTAAACTTACAAAAGTGTCAAGAATTATCGTTTTTAATCTAAAATAGAATTTACGCACTGTTATACGTGTGACAATACGCAACCATAGACAACAAAGATAATATAACTCATAGATAGACGCATTGAATGACGATTGAATCAAAGAGGATATGGATTGAATGACAGTGCATGCTAGACTACGTTCACAATGCAACCAAAAACGGCGCAAATCCATTCGCGATGCGATAAAAAAGCCAACTCACGTGTTCTACGGCGTCGAAAACGTGTATCTAGTTGTTGCTTATCTATAATCGGCCTATTGGCTATGCTAACATTATACGCGCTCCCCGAGCGTCAAAGTTTGGAAACTGAGAGTGTAGAAACTTATTAACAAGTGTGACTTTCCTGCGTTAATTTCATTTGGTTAATTCGTTCATTCATACATATCAGTGCTACAAACTATTAATTATATCTAATAAATAAAAATTTAAACTTGGCGTGTCTGTACATTAAAAATATTTGCATCAACAAAATTAGGGGTATAAGAAAAAGTTATACAACACATTTCGATCATTTATGGACGTTTATCTGTTTGTTTGTGCATGCAATCGGTTCAGTTGTTAAAGACAACGATTTTGATGGAATTTTCACAGAAACATAGAGCTTAATTCGGTGTAACATATAGGATTTATTTTATTGCAATCGGCTCAGTGAATCAAAAGTTAAAGTATTAAATAAAGTTTTGCAAATTTATAAGTAGTTTTCGAAAACTCGCACACACTGCATTGATATACAACAAAGAAGTTTATTGTTTATTGTTTATATTGTTTACATATTATTATGACAATTTACACACTTTCTTAATTCTAACAAAACTCATACGAGTATATGGGCCGAGCATGCGTTATGGAACGACAGTGTGTGTCCAGAGAAGCCCCAATAGGCCATACAGCCCGTGCCGGGACTATCTCTCAATCTTTAAGACAGGTTTTAATGTCTAGACGGTCTTTATTGAGACTAGGTAGCACAATATTATAAATATGAGAACTTTATAGGGTCTAGAAGTATATAATATATAAGAGCCAATAATATTAAGAATAATATTAATATAAATAAATATGAGTAATTAGATAATGAATTCTTTAACAAATACATATGCACACTACATGTTTTATCAATAATATATATACATACATACATACATACACACATATACCTACACATGCACATACATGTACGTGCACATAAATAAATATTATATATTGTATCTGTGTGGACAGATATTGCTGGATCAACTGTATACACCCATTTAAGGATAAGTATAGGGTTTAAATGCTCAACGGAATTCGTATTGCAATGAGTGAAAACATACAGAACTACATTTGGAGCTGTAATGGGCGTGAGCGTGAGAGTGGTGGTAAGGGTGGGAGTGGTGATAAGGGTAGGGGTGATAAGGGTGGAGATGGTAGTGGCACAGGCACTAGAAGCGGAAGCGGGAGTGGCCGTCGGGGTCTGTCTGGGTCGGGATGTGTTGCGAATCTCTTTTGTTCTTTTCTTGAACTCATATTTATACTGTCGATTGTGACAGTTGCAATAAATTGTTTTTCCATCGGTGTATGTGGTTTCGTTTTAATTAATATTACGAGGGCCCAAAAACACCGGGGATCATAGCCTCTCCATCCTAGCTAGTTTCTTACAGGATGGGAGTCGTAGTCGATGTCGGATTGAAAGTGAATAGTCCACGCGAGCGTGGTAATAATAGTAATAAAAAAAGTTTCGATTTTCGGCCGTTAGGAGGATCACAAGCCTGAATCTTTGCATAGTGGTCAATGATTTTAAAAATGGTACTACGTCAGTCAAGAAGTCGTTGTTTTTTAATATAAAATACTTTAAAACAGCTGTGATATAAGTATAGATGGCACTAAATAGTTTTAAATTGAATACACTATGTGTACACTGCCTTAATGTAAAAAAATACCATAATGTAAGTAATGCATTAAGGTAACCAACATGATTGAGCACTTAGGTTTAAAGATTTTTATTCTCATTAAGACAATGTCAATTACATTAGAAACAATATATAAAAAAAATTTTTTTTAGTTCGCACCGCACACGCACACAAAATATTTATTTTATTTTACCCTTTCGTCTAACGCATTTCTTGTTAGATAGCGTAATTGTCAAGTACATGTTTACCTTTGAATACGTTAAACGAGTCGATATTTTTTACATGTAACGGTAGATTGTTATATAGTTGTGCTCCCTCGTATGTAATCATTCTTTTGCCATAGTTGATTCTTGTATTCGGTAATACGATATACGAGTAGCTCGCACGACGAGTTATGATGCATCTTTTTGTGTGTTTGGATTTTACGAGTGAGATGCTGGTGTGTATGGTTTTGTTTAAAATTTTGCGAGTGAGTATGCATGTATGATGTAAGTAAAGTTGTTTGATGTTCATGAGTTTGTTTTCATTATATATTTTAAATGTTGACGGTAGATAAGGATAGTGAAATAGTACTTTTATTAATTTGTTTTGAGCAACTTGCAATTCAGATAATTTGGTTCTTGAGGCATTGACCCATATTTCAATTAAGTATATTAGGCGAGACTTTATCAAAGAATTGTAGATTACAAAGCGTATATTGCGAGGAATGCAGCGTACCATATTGCTAACTGAACCATTTAATGATGACAATTTATTTTTAATATAATCTATTTGAAGGTTCCAACGACTGTCCATACGTAAGCCTAGATATTTTTCATTGGTTTTTTTCTTGTATAGGAATATTATTTATTGTTAATGGTTTGTAGGGAGGGATAATTTTGTTTTTGGCTTTGAAAATAATGTATCTAAATCTTCTTGTAGTTTATGATGGAGGATCAGAAACAGAAAAGGTATGTATCGTTTGCATATAAAGTTATATGGCCATGTAAGAATTGACCTTGGGGCACTCCACATGTAACTTGTAGGGGTGTACTGTGTGGATCGTTAATTTTGGTTATTTGGCGTCTATCTTCGAGGTACAATTTAAACATTTTTAACGCACTACCGCCAATACCTATCGCTTCTAGTTATTATAGTAGTAAATTGTGACTGACGGTATCAAATGCCTTTTTGAGACCGATAAATACTCCCAACACAATATTTTTGTCATCTATGTTTTGTCTACTTTTTGTGACTAAGTCAACTGTAGCTGCAAGAGTGTTACTTTTGAGTCTAAAGCCAAACTGTCGTTTAAATATAAATGTAATTGAATCTAAGTAAGTTTCCAATCTCTTGTATAACACTTTTTCTAAAAATTTCGATATAACAGGTAGAACAGAAATTGGCCTTTAATTTCCTGGGTCAGTTTTGGTTCCGGATTTATGGATTGGGATACTTACTTTTGCCAATTTTAACGAATCAGGAAAATGTCCATTAACTAGAAGGTTATTCAAACTTTTAGTGATATAGTTCGCTATTAATGATTTTAAGCATTTAATCTCTTTTGTAGTTATGCCGTCTATACCGGTTCTAGAGTTTGGGTCAAGGTTTTCTATGTTTTTGGTTAATTCATCAACAGTGAACGGCTCAAAAGTGAAAAGGCCTGAAGTAACAAGTGAGAATGAATATAATGTTTGGGTGTTGTGAAAGGGAGATAGGATTTGGATTGCCAAATTTATTATTTGAGAGGTGTTTATGTTTTTTGTTGTATTTTGTGAATGTGCTGTTTTATTGTTTTCTCAAGTTTCATATAATCCTGGCATTTATCATTAATATTTATACTACGGAGATCGCATGCTGTGAATACATCCGTCACAGCCATTCTAGTATTTGGACTTATATCTGCTCGTTTTCCCTTCAGCCTGACTTTTGCATACAACAAAGACCTTATCAATTTCTAGATTACTTTTTCGCCTATGTTACGGTTTATGAGTTGAGTCTCCGCTGAGTGCAGTGGCGGATTTACACATTTCCCGCCAGTAGGCTATTCAAATTTTGCCGCCCCTATCGAACTCTACAATTCGATACCCTTGTTCACAATTATATTAATGACAATTTTTTTGTCACTGAAATTGTCACTTTATAATTTGTGCACTATCGTCCTAATTACACCACCCTTTTCCCGTAATTTGTATGATTGAACTAGGGGATCGATGTGTCAGTTTCTTTTTAAAGTTTATGAATAATTGTAAATTTTTTGAACCTAATTAGATAATTATTTATATATAAAAAATGTATAAGTACGTAAATTGTTTTCTTAGCAAAATACCTTGATCAAAATTTATAAATGAAATATATGCCGAATAGCGTAAGGGAACGTACCCAAACTATGTTACCCATTCTTACCGCCTTTCCCCCCTCAGTTACCAATATGCCAATACTCCCCGTGCCCCTCTAGTTTTCGCGTAGTAATGCATAAATATGGTTTTAAAACCATTTCTGCAAAAAGAAAGTTAAAAGAAAATACAATTTCATTTACGTTTAAAAAAAATATCAAGAAGAACAATCTGGCAGTTTTCAATGAGCTAACGTCTGTGTTGCCACCTGTGAGTTTAAAAAATGCTAAAAACTGCGCACCATATTTGAATATAAAACTCGTGATTTCCCTAGAAGAAATTGACTACGTGACTAAAACCAAATTTGCCGCCCCTAAACACTGCCGCCCTAGACTCCAACCTACTCAGCCTGCGGGTAAATCCGCCACTGGCTAAGTGCTCATTTCTGTTAAGCTCCGGCCAAACCAACGCTTTCGCGACACTCCCAACCAGAGTGAAGCAGACGCTCAAAGACTGCTTCTTCTGCGGCTATTCTACTGGTATATTTTCAATATTTAAGTAAGAATATAGTATCTTTGATTGAACTCGAAATGTAATTTCACTTTGTACTCATAGTTATAGTCTATTTAGAAGACTTAATAAACTGTCTTTCAACCTAGAATCCGTGGAAATGTCGTCGCAACACTAAATTTTGCGGCTCAATTTCAGATCTGAAATAAATGACGCCCTCACATAAATCTTTCTGTATACACCCTTTTCTTTCTTGCGGTGAACCTAACGCATACTGGCCTCGGGGGGACGAGCAGGTTATGTCGGGTTTGCACCGAATAAAATTCCCTCCCCCCCTGCACCTTCGTTGTGCATGCAGCAGCAACGAGGCCACCACGTTGCTGCCGCCCTCCCCGGGAATGCGTAGGATGGAATGGGTGCACAGAGCCCCCGCTCCGTGCACCCGCGTCCTCGATGACCCCTTTCTGTCGGCTTGTAGGACAGCTTGCCTGCTGCTACCGTGGCTACGTTCCTCGTCCCAGCTCTATGTCCCAGCCCACAAAGCTGTCAGACGCTTACGGCTGCATCGTACGAGCGTACGCCCGCCGCCTGCGCTCGACCCTTCTCCGGCATATCGGATGAGACGAGGGTCTTCATCGATGGAACTTCCACACCACGAGGTGGGACCCGGCCGAAAGGGCTCTCTGAGAACCGTGAAAACACAGGGCCTCCGATTTGTCAAAAGCAATTTCCAGCCCCAGCTGCCGGATTCTCGCCACCACTTAAGCTACTCCAGCCATGGCCAGAATAGCGGCGTCCCTGTAGATGCTGCCGCGGGCCGTCACGAGTGTGTCGTCGACGTAACAGGCAGCACCCAGTCGTACCCGATGTTCCACAGGAGCGGTCCGAGGACCGAGTAATGTGGGACACCGCACGACATTCGCCTCCTCCTCCAAGCATTCTGCGTCGGGTAGATGACGGCTCTCTCAGAGAGATCCGCCACGACCCGACGGAGGTACTCCGGCACGCCGTGGTAGATCAGCGCCTCCATTATGGTGTCCCAGGGCAGGATGTTGAAGGCGTTGGCGATGTCCAAAGAGACCGCCGCGACGACCTTCCCCTGAGACACCGCTTCCTCCGCTAGGGACCTCACCTGCGCGGTCGCGTCGATAGTGGACCTCTGTGGATGCTAAATGACGTACTGTTAATAATTTAAAGACTAAAAATCAAAATGCTGAGCCTGAACAAAAGGTTGTGTTACTGAAAATACTGCTGCAGCCACTCTGCTTGACCCACGTTTCGCTAGTCTGAAAGAAATCGATAAAATCACCAAATGACAAAAACGACTTGCTTGGCAGATGTCGTGAGGAAATTCGCCAGGCCTCCGATAAACCAGAATCTGTGGAACCTTCTCCTTCTTTATGAAATTACCATGATTATTTCTTAGAAGGAGCAGGTTCCACATATTTTGATTCGTCTGCGTTCCTGACGAATTTGCCACTATTCATTGTTCTGTGATCCGAGCTTCTGACTTACTAGGTTTTTTAGTAGTCTGCATCTGTTGTTGACTCCTTTATCCTCAAATGATCTACACAGCGCTTCCCATGCTTATAAAGCTGTTCTACATTGTCTGACGTGTACTAAACAATGGGGCTTCAGTGCAAGACAGATCTTAGCTCTGGCTATCTCGTCTTTTCTAATAGAAGCTGCATCATTAGTAGGCGTTACCTGTGTAAGTTCCACAAGTCTTCATGTAACTAGTAGAGTTCCATTTGAAATTTCCATGTATGGTAATTCAGTTGGCCTTCCAGTTTCTCAACCGATGATCTACCACCAGACTGATAATCAACTGGTGCTACTTGTGCTGCTGCTGCTTGTGGTTGTGGTGGATCCATCGATTGTCGAGGATTGTCACCAACACCATTCACGTTCAATTGTCGTAGATTGTCACCGACGATATTCTCCATAATTAGTTAAATATTTAACTCTGCGCCCATAACCAATGTTGGTACGAGATACCCCAGTGACAAAGATAAACAAGAGTATTCGAGTATATTATTAGGTATAAAATATATCGTACTACATCGTTATTTTCACAGAACAGATAAACAAGTACAACACATTTTTCCTGTGACACTTACACATGACAAACCGCAGAGGCTGCCAGTAACTGAACGAGTATGGAACCTCTATGTTCTAACAGAGTGTTAAATATTTTATATCCTTATACGAATCTCTTATGAATCTCTTTGATACCTCATCGCTGTAAACTCTATACAGGACGCTGAACTAAGTGTTCGGTGGAACACCCTCACACAAGTATTTAGGAAGTAACCGATCGCCACCGCGTACGCAGGATGCGTTGGTTTAGCCGGCCTTTTAGCGTATCACTTTCACATCTTTACTTCCTCAGATATTTTTATTATTACACCCAAAGTCCACAATGTAGTGAAACCCCTTTTTTATGAGAAAATATCCCATCATTGGTGTTGTATTTGTTATCTGGACGTCCTATTATCTGGATACATTTTCCTACGTCAACGCCTTAAATTTTAGTATTAAGTCTATGGTCAACGCAAAATTTACAACAGACGCGTCATCAATCCGTTTAATAACGCGTGCGTCTGAATGCAGTTGACTGATCGCAAAAAAAAAACATCGAATTTCATTCATTCATGATTCATTTCTTTCATTCCCTTCACTCACGTGTGTCAGTTGTCAGTTGTCACTGGTCACTTTTGTAGTGTACATTAGTGTAACTTTTTGTTCTTTTCTGTGGTACCTATGGCAAAGATTAATTCGTGGTTAAACCTATGCTAAAATAGTCCATTTGCGTTTCCTTCCTGAGAAAACCGATAATTATACTTATAACTTGCATGAATATAGCATATAAAATATAATAATTCCCTCATCGTTATCTTTTACTGAGAGTTATACTACTTGAAAATGGAAGGAGACGGCACCGACAATGCCAGTTCAAAATCTTTCTCAGGAATACCTGAAGCCGTATTTGTAGTAAGTCTCGGGAATTATTATTGAGATGCTTATTCCAATTTCTCAGCTATGATTTCGTTAGACATGTATCTCTTCGAAATAATCTAGCGCTTGTAATGTGATATTTTGTAGGTTATGCTATTTCTGCACCTGCTGCATATTTTAATTGAATTTGTTCAATAGATTACACCAAACATTGATATTTCATATAATTTCCTATCTTTTACTATAAACATAACTATACTACAACTACCTATATACAGGGTTACAGGAAAAGTCGTGCTAGATCCCTTAAGGGTGTGGAGCACCCATCATTTCTGACTTATTTCACTATGAAACACCCTACCCTAAACTTAACCCTTTTCGAGATATTCGACTTTTAATTTTTTTATTGAAAATTGCTGATTTTTAGGCTACTACATTTATTTTTGTTTATTTTGTGTATCTTATTATTATTATTATTGCATTTTTACATGTGTAGTAAGATGCTTTAGGACGTCAATCATTAAAATAGTGCACAAGTTATTTGAATAGACCGTAGTAGACAAGTGAAAGAAAAGAAATAAAAAACATATTAGAAAGTTTATTTTTCTCTAAGGGATATCTAAAAAAAATATTATGGTAATTGTTCGGCAGATGTTTTTTAAAATATCTACGGTTCATCAGCTATCTAACGAGGTGTAACAATCTAGGGTTTGTATTACATTTCGTGGAAAAAAAGTAGTTGGGACGCTCCAGGTAGCAGTTCTAACGGTCCCACGCCTATTGTCCTTCAAGTTAAGACGCACCGTGCGAGCGAGACAAGTGACGATTTATGTAGGTACGAATGAAAGAAAAAATGTGTAGACACCGGCTAGGACTGGGAATACAACCGGAAACATTGTTTTGGTTGTCAGTCTGCTTTTGAGCGGATCCGACTACTTCCACTAATATTGTTGCCCGTGATCTGGGGCTTTCGCAATGGAGAGTGTGGTTTACAGTGCATACTGCTGGCCTATACCCGTACCATTACACGCCAGTACACGTTATTGAAGAAGGGGACCCCGCGAGAAGATTGGACTTTTGCAGATTTATGCTAAATGCTGATGTAGAAGACCCAGATTTTTTAAATATCTTGTGGACGGATGAGTCCAAATTTGATAAAGATGGCATAACTAACTATCACAACGCCCATTACTGGGCCCTAAAAGAACTAAGGAATCCCAATAAGAAAAGAGTGAAGGGGTCCCAACGAAGATTCAGCGTGAATGTGTGGATGGGCATTATCTCCAATCATTTGATTGGACCTTACTTTCTCCCGGATAATCTAAACGGGGAAAGCTACGAAAATTTCCTGAGAGCAGACTTGAGTGATTTGCTGGATGATCTGCCACTCAACCTGATCAGGGACATGTGGTTCCAACACGATGGCTGCCCTGCCCATTTCAGGAGAAGTGTCAGTCTCTGACACAAATTATCCAAACAAATGGATTGGACGAGGTGGGCCATTGCCATGGCCAGCAAGAAGTCCGGACCTAACCCCCATGGATTTTCATGTGTGGGGCTGCATGAAAAGTCTCGTGTACAGCGAGCCGAATCCAGTTTCGTCTGTGGAAGACTTAAGAGAAAGGATTGTGGATGCAGCAAATAAAATGAGGACCACATTGACCACTGGCGTAGTGAAGACCGGTCTCCGTAGAAGGATGCGACAATGTATTAGAAATAGAGGCGGCCATGTTGAACATGAACTGTAGAAAAAGAAAAAGTTGTGAGAAAACCTTTAATAAATGGCATTTCATGCTTACCTATTGTTTTATTTTACTTTTTAGGGCTAAGTATACATTTTCTTCTCCACTGTCGCCTATGAAACTAAATTTTTTTGAATGCATTTGAATAAAACCCTACATTATTATACCTCGTTAGATAGCTGATGAACCGTAGATATTTTAAAAAACATCTGCCGAACAATTACCATAATATTTTTTTTAGATATCCCTTAGAGAAAAATAAACTTTCTAATATGTTTTTTATTTCTTTTCTTTCACTTGTCTACTACGGTCTATTCAAATAACTTGTGCACTATTTTAATGATTGACGTCCTAAAGCATCTTACTACACATGTAAAAATGCAATAATAATAAGATACACAATATAAACAAAAATAAATGTAGTAGCCTAAAAATCAGCAATTTTCAATAAAAAAATTAAAAGTCGAATATCTCGAAAAGGGTTAAGTTTAGGGTAGGGTGTTTCATAGTGAAATAAGTCAGAAATGATGGGTGCTCCACACCCTTAAGGGATCTAGCACGACTTTTCCTGTAACCCTGTATAAACCTACCTATCCTATTTGTATTTATTCGAACCTTTGTTTTAGGATAATGTTGATGAATTCATGAATTTAACTGAAAATTCTGGTGGGGTGGATAAAGTATTAAGGAAACTTGATGAACAGCATGGTAAATACAAGTTCATGGAATATACTTTGGCTACAAAAAGGAGACGCTTGCGGCAGCAAATACCAGATTTGGCTAGATCTTTGGAAATGATAGAAAAACTAAAGACTCAAAAAGATGAAATGAAAACTCAGTTTTTACTCAGCGACCAAGTATTTGTAAAGGTGCTTATTTGTCAATAATTTCTATATTAGTAAATGCTTTATACACAAAAACTCACAAAGAGCATTGTTTATTCTCCTGATAGTTTCAGTTTAATTCTAACAGTAACATCAGACTTTGTTCTTTATGTTTTCCGGTTTGAAGTACAAAAATTTGATAAATCTAAGAGTTGAACAATGATTATAATGGCTCAAACAACCTTAATTTCAGGCCAATATACCACCAACAAAGTCTGTTTGCTTGTGGCTCGGGGCTAATGTTATGTTGGAGTATTCACTAGAAGATGCTGAAAATCTACTTACATCAAATATGGCAACAGCGAAGAAAAATCTTGCCTGTGTGGAGCATGATTTGGATTTCTTACGGTAATAAATCTATATAAAAAGTTTAAAGACAAAAATGTTATTAAAAATAAATAAACAAATCTGTCAGACATTCACACCAAATATCCAGTCCCAAACTAGACAGAGCCTGTTGTATGATTACTAGATAACGGATACACATACAATAAATATATAAACATCCAAGACTTGGGTACAAACATTCATATTCATCATACGAACGTTTGCCCCTAGCGGGATTCGAACCCGCAACCTCCGGCGTGGCTGTCTGTGAGCTACCCTGTTCGGCCATGGAGGTCTTCGATTTGGACATTATTTTCCAGAATTAAGCTGATTAATTTGCCCTTTACAAAAAAATACATTTAATTCAAAAATTAGAGTTTATAGCTCATAATGAATCAGCCTGACATGGTTGTAATATTATTAAAATTTTGTGATTTCGTGACTGTTTATGCACAACACAAAGATTCCTTGGCACATTTTGATGAGGTTTTCACTATTCTTGCCTTGTGAATAATCTAAGTGCCTACATATTTATGTTTCAACTCAATACAAAGTCAAAAAGTTTAGCAGAGTCATGGGTAAAGTTAGTCCATATTATGCATAACACAGGTGTCTGGTTTAATAATCTATAGTACTTATTTTAACCAACAAGATAATAGGGATCTTTAAGGGGAAGAAGACTAATACTAAAAAGAAGCTCTGTTAGTCCAGGTACTGGTATGTGGTTAAATTAATTATTGAATTCTTTTCAGAGATCAATGGACCACAACCGAAGTGAACATGGCTAGGGTGTACAACTGGGATGTTAAGAGACGTCAAGCAGCTAAATCATCTAGTTAATGTAATAATAATTATTTAAGCACCTTACATAACTATTCAACAAACGTATAAACTGAACAAATATATTTATATAAATTTACACATTTCATTGCATTTCTGATGAACTGAAAATTTATATATTGTTCCATTGTTTGTCCAATATTCTTAACCCTTAACTACCCAGTATGCTTTTGTAACGTAACTGACCAGTAGTGTCCGATGGACACAAGAAATACAACCAGGGCATTTTAAAGACAGCAAAGACATTGTGAACGCAATAGACTTTTTCAGATTATTTTTTCAGTGGTTTAACTTGTATAACTTATTTATTTACCTATTTACAAACATTGCAAACTATTATTTTTACAGAATGTTCAGTACAGACAATGTGATTGCATCTATCGCAACACAGTTTAGAAGTTCTAGATATTTTTGAGGGCCAAATATGACAAAGCTATTTTCTTTTCGCAGCAGGTTTAGATGATGATTGCACAACTCCTTGACCTGATCCTACCACGTCTTGGATGGCTGCTAAATGTTAATGTGTCAGCTCTTTTTCATTTCGTCTCCGTATATGAGGTGTAACCAACTCAGTTGCGATTTCTCAATAATAGTTTTCTTTATGTATTATTTACAAGTAGGTTATAAATATGTTAGTAGAAAAATAAGTTAAAAATTTCTATCGGATCTGTTATTTCTTGAACTGGGGCAAGAACCACCGCGAATTATGTTGTGTTAAGGAGTTCGGCTTTGCATCTCCAGGGATTTCCTTGTTGTTCATCATGAATGTTCCACCTTCATAAGTGTGAATTGACACATATTCTTGCAGCGGTACATCATCAACGTCACTCCTTAGTTGTTCATTATTTTCAGAGGCTGGTTCTGTCACATTGTCTCTCTCAGAACAACTATAAACATTAAAATTCTCATCATACTATCGAGTTCACTCACAACTATGTTATCATCGTCGCTTTCACCAAGAGCATATTGAATTTCATCCTATAGTCTCTTTTAACCATTTCTTAGAACAAAAAGAAGTACGAGCCCGACTGCTGTGTATTTAAGCACTGAATGTAATACAATAATTAAAATTACGATCACAAAGACAAAGTTTGTAACATAAACAATGCTCTGTGAGTTCGTATTATCTACGCACTGCAATATGATTCTGAACAAATGTACACAAACCACCTACTCCCATACTAGGATCAAACAAAATGTTAGTGTCTATTAGACACTTGTGGGTTGATGAGTTACTATTTTGCTTTTTTGAAAATAAATATTAAACTATTAATGTTACAAATATTTTCATAACACGTTTCGACTCTTAAAGCCTTAGGGGGTAGATTAGATAAAGTGGTTTCTTGTAGAAATAAATACTTAGTTTTTATGCGTAAAAGAACGTAAATATGTGTCCGCTAGACACTCGTGGGTTATTAAGCGTTAATATTGGACAAATAATGGTATGCGTCACTCCAGCTCGCGAAGTCGAATTTCAGTAATCTGACCCTGGCAGGATTTAGTACTCATAAACTATTTTGTACTCGATTTTCAGATTTTGTACTTAAACAGATCAGAAGTTGCAAGGGGGTATTAAAGTCCGAGCTGGAATGACGTCACTCCAGCTCGGACATTTTGAACTAAGGCACGTACTTAAATTCTGATCACACCACGTTTCACCTTGGATTTTGTACTGGCTTGTACTCAAATTTCAGATTTTGTACTTATATACTTTATGAGATATACTCGATTTTTAATTTCGGCATTTTTTTAATATATATTTTTAAGTACTTATATAAGTACAAAATCTGAAATTTGAGTACATATTCCAAGGTGAAGCGTGGTGTAATCAGAATTTAAGTACGTACCTTAGTTCAAAATGTCCGACCTGGAGTGACGTCATTCCAGCTCGGACTTCAATAACCCCTTGTAACTTTTGATCTGTTTAAGTACAAAAACTGAAAATCGAGTACAAAATAGTACGTTACGAGAAGTAAATCCTGCCAGGGTCAGATTACTGAAATTCGACTTCGCGAGCTGGAGTGACACACACCAAATAATGTTGCTTTAACGAAGAACAATTTATATCAAAAGTCTTGCATAGATATGAAATTTAATATTATTTGCATAAATAAAGGTGCAACCTAACATTTTGGTTACTAATTTCCATCTAATATCTTTGAGCTTCGTAAATTCTGGTTACATTGCCGTGTCATTGTACATTTGATTTTTGAAATAATGTTTTATGCTTTACGTTACAATATAATATATGATTACACCAACGATCTCTATGTTCTACTAGATTGAGCGTTCCAAACAATCGCTCTGTTCCACGCAAGTAGCCACAACTCTTTCACATTCACAATGAAACTTGTGCAGTTACTACGCAGAACGTTTAATTATTACTAAATATTGACGCTACGGGTAAATAATGTCAATATTTAGTAAATAATGAAATGTTCTAATTAGTAACTGCACAAGTTTCAAAATGAATGTGAAAGAGTTGTGGCTACTTGCGTGGAACAGAGCGATTGTTTGGAACGCTCCATCTAGTAGTACATAGAGATCGTTGGATTACACTGCGAAGTTATCAATCAGTATAGTTTTTATGCAAACACTGGATGACTGCTGCTCTATTAAAACAGTACATTGATACCCCATGATAGATACATATAATTTTTGAGCTCTCCTTTTCCTGTTGCATTTTCTACTTGTGCAATAAAGTACTGAGTGAATAAGACGACAGCAGGTATTGTGCATATTTCTAGGATCTACTTAAAGAATAGCAGTCTTGAAAAAATGTTTATTTAAAAGTTATATTGAATCTACAGACTTATTAAATGCTCGCTTTTATCTTTGAATCTTTTTTTTATTTATTTCAAAGTACAGAATATGGAAATAACAAGAATCAGATTTTTTATAGCTGTTGCTTATGGTGCATTACACATTTTCCCACAGTAAAAATAGCTTATATTTTTTTTACAGCAAAATCCTACAGGTCATTAAATTAGATAACAGATGACTCATCTGTTATCTAATTTAATAACCAATTAGTTTCGATCATGAGGGCTTAATAGTTACTGCGGATGATTGTATTCGATTCACTTTGAGGTGTGAATTTTTTTTTCTTCATGGTAAGACCTCTAGTTAAAATCGTTGTACCCGACAGAGTAAAGACTCGCGAGCACACACAGCTCAGCTACATAAACCAAACATCAGGGATTACTTAATGGTAAAAGTCGCATCGAAATGGTGGAATTCATGTGTGGAACCATGTCTTCCCACCTGTACTTAGTGGAAACGCGCCACCAGAGTATTTTTTTTTCTGATGGGTTTACGCTTGACCTCAATCTCACCTGATGGTAAATGATGATGAGGCCTAAAGTGGAACACGCTTACCCTAGATGCTGTACTATTAAATACTACCAGGTTCAATTAAAAAAAAACGCTAGATTACGCGCCAAAATGAACAATTACCTATCCTGAGCTTTTAATGTTGAAGGTCTGGCTGGACCAAGAAAATTTTATTATGGATTAGCTGTGCCCGCGGCTCCGCTCGCGTAGACTACACATTTAAATGCCACCTCTTACACTGGCTCCAAATGCAATCCTAACATATCGTGATCTGAATTCCGCCGAGCATTACCACTACCTACTTTGTTGTTTTATGCATGAAAGTTTTTGAAAAGTATAAATTCGTCTAACTTTTGATTGAATAAGCCTTTTGCGATGAAATGAAAACAAATGTTACTCCGAATTATGCCCAATGTTGTGATGAAAACTTTATCAGAATCGGTTCAGTAGTTTTTACGTGATGCCTGCACAAATAAAAAGATAAACAGGTGAATATCCCAAAAAAATTCTTAATGTGTTCTATTACTCATCCTTATACCATCAATAAAAAAAATCTAAAATATATTTAATGTACAGACACGCGAAGTTTACGATTTTATTTATTAGATTTACACTAATAATATTGGTTTCTTTTGCTCACCTGCAGGGATAATTCTTCACAACATGCGGACAGTTCGGAAATGAGAAAAAATATAGGATTTAACGTCACTTTTCAACAAGCTTAGGAAAAAAGTAATTTCGCCAATTAAAATGAGTTTCATAATTTTACACATGTTCTAGATTTTATCTCAATCGGGGCAGTAGTATTCGAGATATCCAGCGGACATGCAGACGACTATTCTGTAAGCATTTAGGGCACAGAAACCCTATCAAAATAGAATGGTGAAGTAGGCGTGACACGCGTGCTAACGATCTGCAATATATTGCATAAACTATCAAACGCTTACTCGTTTCGAGCTGAGTCAAAGGCGAGTAAACAAACACAATCTGCAAAAATGCCATATAGCGCGGTTTCTAACTGTATAACGTATGTCCTCACTAGATCACGAGGCATAAAGGATGCGCGGGTAGGGCGCGCTGTGCATGAAACTGAAGTAAACAAATGGCTATAACCGTTCTATCTTGATAGGATTTCTGTGATTTAAGCTAATAACTGTCGAATAAATAGCCATTAAATGTACTCTCTAACGGGTCACGTGACATATTCTGATATGAGTTTGACGTCTAACTATCGCCGCTTCACGAACTCACGACGTCACGTGGGCTAAGTCAACGAATGACTATGACTTGGTTGATATTGTATGTAACCCATACACTCCTGTAAGGGGTCCACTGTTAGATCAGGAGTGCGATTCTGTAAAGCTTAACTTTGCAACTCGACTCTGAAACTGCGTTGAGGTGTCAAATTGGTATTCCATAAAGTTTACGGTCGTTCGATTTCTATACCAGCGCCACATTTGCGGGCGCGACGGCGGGTTGTCCTTACTGTAAGTGGACATGTTGACGTCTAGGTCAGGTCTAGTTATAGCATCCGGAGCTCCGTATCCAGCCGCTGCCGGCCACCTTTCCAGTTCTTCGGTGCATCTAATCCTGACGATACGCGATCTCCACCCCAGTACTCGTCAGCCCCAACGGCCATCTTCCTCAAGTCATCTAGCTAATTCTAACCAATCACGCTTTAATTACTGGACGGATCGGGATGAAACTTGGCACACATATAGGTTAGCTCCTGAAATAGTACATAGGATAGACTTTATCCCGAAAAAACATCCAATTCCTATGAGAAATAGATAATAATTTGTGATGTTAAGTTACGCGGACTATTATAACTTCCACGCGGATGAAGTCGCGGGCAACAGCTAGTAGATTATAAAGAAACTAAAACTGACCTCCGAAAGCACATCAAAGGTACAAGCCAGCACTCTATTAATGTCGCACTCCTCGTCATGCTTCCTGGCGGACCTGGCGAGGCAGTTGGTCACCACCCGGTCCTTGGACCTGGTCCACTTCTCGTGGAAGCTGGTCATATTGTCCAGGAGTTTGGAGAACGCGTCGGTGTCCACGGCGCTTGATTCCGACACGATAAAGTACAATACACTTTATTGCAAAAATAAATACAGTCACAAGTTATAAAATTTAAAAATAAAATGTAGGCGGTCTTATCGCTTTATGCTATTCATTCACAACAACCTTTGTGTTGTTAATTAATGTGTGAAACCAGTGAATGGCTAATAGCTTTATTTATTTGTAATATTATCTTTTTATTTAGAGCTGTAAGTAGAGTCGAACTCCTTTTAACAAGATATCTTAACAACTACAGAAGTCATAGATTTATGAGATGAAAATGCCCGGAATTCCCCATAGTGCGGCGCCTCCCCGTTTGATCATGCCGACAGTGCGCGAAAATGTTTCGTAAGGCGCTCGACTTAGCGTTGTTACACTCGGTACAGAGCGCAATGTGGGGCGGCGCTTGATATGACCTGCAGAGCAATGTTAAAACGTTACTAAAAGTTTTTGAGAATATTCTTATGGTCATGTGACCATACTATAAAACATTTCATAGTCCAACCCTTTCTTCTTTCCAACCCAACTTTCTATACTTATACTTGTTATTGGCGATAGGGACGTACCAGTGACGGGAGCCTGGTATAGCATTTACTTTATTATCAAATGACAAAGTGCAAATGCTTGCAAAAGCCCGTGGGCATGAACAAAACATTGTTTTTAAAACAAATCGGCCGACCGAATTTGATGTTGTGTTGTCCTTGAAGTTTTCGAGCTTCGATTGACAATTACTGTCGTTGTAGCAACTAAATTTAATTAACTACAATACCTACTGAAAAATCGCTCATAGTATTATGTGCGACTAGTTTTCGAGTACCTACACGATAGTATCGATAGTTCAGATCAAAGACTATCTATCAGTTTGCTCGCAGCGCAACACTAGTTGGGTGACGTACGATGTGAAGTATGTAGAGTAAATTGAATTATTTCTTAAATCGGAAACTGCAGATCTTAGTTAAATTCTCTTTGCTACAAATTATAAATTAAACAAGTGTTTTGGGTTACTAATTCTTCGCAGTAATTTTTTTTGTCTTTAGCCATTGTGCTAATAATAACGCTATTCGCTGAAAAATAAAAGTAGGTAACTATGTCGTGCCAAGTGGATTCGAATATTGCTCGATTATTAAATGGTTTAGGGCTAGAAGGAGAAGAGAACGACTTCTGTGACTTCACAATCGCTGACCAAAACGTTGTTGCTGAATCTCAAGGTATCACACCTACTACACCGTCTAATTTCAAACCGGTACTGGGTGGAAACGTCACTTATGTTGTCGCCTGTGTAATTATAAACGACTCTAACGAAGTACTAATGATGCAAGAGGCGAAGGAAAGTTGCGCCGGGAAGTGGTACTTACCTGCTGGACGAATGGAAAAGGGAGAAACGATTGAGCAAGCTACCGTTAGGGAAGTTCTTGAAGAAACAGGTTTGCAGTGTGAACCTAAGACACTACTGGTCGTGGAAACTGGAGGCGGTATGTGGTACAGGTTTGTTTTAACAGGTGAAGTTGTTGGAGGTGAACTTAAAACACCTGCGAAAGCGGATAAAGAATCTTTACAAGCGAAATGGATTTCTAATTTACAAGAAATATCTCTGAGATCTAATGACATTTTGCACCTCATTGAAAAAGCACAGTTGTATAAGAAGCATAAGTCTAGCTGGCACAAAGAAATCCTGCCTGCCCCCACTCCTCATGTGAAAGACTTGCTGAGATTGATTGTTGTTATTAAAAAACGAAGTACAAATAAATTACACGTGTTGCTGAGTGAAAAAACATCTATTCACTTTCCAGTGTGTGAAATAAATCCTGCAAAAAGTGTACATTCAACTTTAAGACGATTCATGGTGGAGATCTTTGGAGCTGATGTGGGACAACACCGACCTTTGGGGCTTCTCAATGTGGAGGCAGACCCTGCAGCTGATGGCTTCTGTCTCTCTCTACTTGTGGCATTTCGTGCTCCCCTGGAGGAAGTGCCACTCATTGGTAAATGCGCTTGGCATGAGCTACCTCGGGAAGTTGAAAACAAATTGCTGTCACTTATAACTACTAAGAATTCATCAGTTGAATTACATGTGGTTCGCTGACTTGTAAAGCTTCACAAAACTGTTAAAGAATACTCACTATTTGATTAGATTGTTTTTTCTTTTGGGTTTAAAAAAAATTTACCTCATTAATAATATAATAATAAGTTATTATATTTTTATGTAGGGTTGATTCTTATATTCAAACTTCTCTTTTGGTAGATATTCTATTGTAAAAGGTGTACTTATGAATTTTATTAAATAGCAAGTAACCATTCCTGGTATAATAACTACATAACTAACATTGCTAACATTATTATATGAGACATTCCTTACTAGTAATGCAACTGAATTTATATTAATCTATGTAGCAGGTCTGGATAGTATACAAAATATTGTTAGTCTCATTTTGTCCAAGCCCCATTTCGTCCACAAACTAACATTTAGTTTTTGGTGTAACAAAATACCTGTAGCCACATCCCCAGCCATAGCCATTCCTGTATTGCTTTCTCCTATATCTAGAGTATGAATATCATTTTACTTGAGTCGCCTATTAAATGGTTATAAGGATTGAATGAAATGAGTATTTTGTTACACCTTGTCTAATATAAATGAAAACTGTTAATTTCTGGACCAAATGAGACTAACAATATTTTGTAGTTGGACAAAACAAGACTTGGATGAGTTGGTGCCTTGAGAACAGGAGTCATTTAATAGTAACACTAAGTGTAAGTAATCAATAACAATAAAGTATAAAACCATGGGTATTGACTAATATAATAATAGATATAACTTAGTTATTGTCTTAACCTTGGGATAATTGTTATTTTTGTATACATAGGTTTATATATTATACTTTGTTTATCATATTGATAATATATTAAACAAAAATGTTTAATTACTATGTTTTAATTCATATTTAGCTTTGTTAGATCTAAATCAAACAAGTATCAATTAAACAATATATTTTTTATTATGATTTATTAAAGCAATACAAAAACAATTGGACTGACTAGAAAAATCGAATGCCTATCCAAAAAAAATTGACATGGAAAATGCATTAATGATTAAATTGTCTTTTATTCAAACATGTGTCTCAAGCACATACAATTTTCTACATTCACTACATCTTGAAATCTTTAATTAAATAGGATTAGGTAAATAAATATGCAATATATATTTCTACAAGTCCCACATGCCTAACTCATTTTTAGTTGTTTTCATGACCTAGAATATTATTTGGAAAACATTGGTCTAACTAGGCAAAATCCGAGACCCTACTCCGTAAGCATTTTGGCGAATATCCATTGAATTAAAAAGCCAGTTTGTACTCTCTAACGGTTCTTGTGACATATTCTGGTTAGCGTTTGTCCATATATCTCTACACGCCAAATCTCTCTGTATATGTGATATTTCAATGGAGTAGGGCCCTGATCTAGTTTAAAGTAACAGACCTGTTTCTGTTTACTAGATATTTTGTAACATATAAATAACATGAGCACATGTCAACAATGTAACTTAGTAGAGTACATACTAAATATACAATAAAAAATTATCACCATTGTTTTCTGCCTAATTTTAATAGGCGCTAACACTCGTAAACCTAAAATGCATTTTTATGAAAAACGTTTTTGTGTGTGAATTAATTTATGTATAAAAGACGCATATATGTAGTTTGTACATATAAGCACAATATAAGATAAAGTTTTATTACGAATTTTGAATATTTTTGTACAACCAAAAAAACAAAATTCATATAACAATAGTCTTTAAAATTGTAAAGTAATGTATATAATCAATGTTCTTTTTCAAGAATAGAGGTCTAAATTGGATATTGCATTAAGATGAAATTATAAGTCAGTATAAATAAATCTTATTGTTGTCTAACTAAAAACTATGAAATTATAAATAATATTACAATTCTTCACTGTGTAAAGAAGCAAGAACCTTCATGGACTTTTGCAATACTTTTCTACAGGCTTATAATATATATAATTTATAAGTGAAAGGCCTATGAGCCTTATTGACTGTAGCTTTACCAGGAAAGGTTTAAAGCCAATTTGAACCGAGTATACTAAGTATGTACTGTTCTATTGTAATAAAACCAAGCAACATAGCCACTGTCACATGAAAAACATAAATACAACAGCACAGTGGAGTACTGTCAGAGATCGGAAGCATGTATAATACATATAAAGATATACACAATATAGAACACAGAATGCTGTTCTAATTGATTTATCCTTCAAGTTGTATTCCTTGGATCCAAGAGTTAAGGTCAGCTGAGCCAGGGCATTCAAGGATATTCTCTACTGGCTCTTCAGGTGTTAACAAGCGGCGCGCCGCCGACTGACCCGACAAATAAGCACCATGAACAGTAGAATAAAAGTTGCTGTGTGTATGTTCTCCAGCAAAAAGCAGGACAGGCTGAAATTGAGAAAACATTGTTATAGCAAAACACCAGTAGGAATAAAATAATTAGTGTCCGACCGAAATAGGATTTGCAGCCGAAACCAAATCTGGCCTCGGTCTCAGTTTTGGCCGAAACCGAACCTTATTTAGACACGTTAAAATTTCTATTGTATGCTGAAATGTAGTGTGTTTTAAATGTTACATAGTTTAGTGTTAAATGAAATAATAATACAAAAATAACAAAGTATGTAATATAATAAAGTTAGGAGAAAAGAAATAAGCATTTTAATAATATTTTATATGTCCGAAAAAAAAATATCTCTTTTCGAGGAACTATGACAATAACAGTAATAAATAATAATACAAAAAATAAAAATAAACTTGTTTTACCAAGGTTAAGACTTCGTCAGGTCAGTAAACCGTTCACGGGTTCACAAATGTATACGCTTTTAAAACAAACTACCAGAGGAAATCTTATATATGACAGACAGAAAGTTTAAGATTCACATTAAAAAACAACTGTAAGAAAGCATGTATACTATAAGATAAACGATTATTTGAATGATAAAGATGCAGGGTACTAATGTTAATTCAGCTTCGCACACTCTTTATATAATTGTATGCAAACTTGATTTTAAAATATGTGTTGCGTGAAGTTTGTTGCGCCGTTTCTTCTTCACAACACTAACACCTTGGAAGCGGTAGTCGATAAAAAAAAACGTGTATAAATGTACCAAGGGTACTCATATGCAATAAATGATTTTGACTTTGATAAAATAGATTTGTTTTGTTACAATAGGTACAATACACTTTATTGCACAAACAAATACAGTCAAGTTTTAAAAGTTAAAATAGTACAATTTAGGTCTTATTGCTTTAAGCGATTTCTATCAGATAAACTATGGGTATAAAATATTGACATAAAAAAGGTAGGTTGCGCTGATTAGGAAAAAATATAAATGGGTACATACATAACATTAACTTTAACATGAACAAATATAATAAATGGTGTTACTCTTGTAAGTAAACCCTAACAGAGCGCAACAATTCATGAACACAGTTTCGGCTCAGCTGAAGTTTTGGCTGATTTTTAGCCAAAACCGAAACTATGGCTTACCGAAACTCGATTTTTGGCCCAAAACTGGCTGAAATCAAAACCGAATCTTCGGTCAGACACTAAAAATAATGCAATGATTGATAGCAATAAAATGATTGATTATACACGATATGGATTAATTTCTGATAACAAAGTTTTATGATTAGGTATGTCTAATTAACTGAGTTGTACATGCAATAATGATGTAAAATTATAAATGATTACATGTGCAAATTACAGATGCATAACAATGCAGACCTTTTTGTCATGAACATTCTTGAATAATGGCTGAGCTAAACTTTCAATGTCACTTTGACTGGCCCCCACAGCTATCGCAGTGTAGGAGCCTCTTGTGTATGGCTGTTTCTTCCAACTTGTACTGCAATATAACAATATTATGACTAGGCTAGTAAATTACATTAAGTTATGCACTATTGATATAGTACTAACCATACACATTTCTGTGGCTCTGGAACAAATGGATCATTCAAAAATTTTCTTAGGAGCTTTGTGCATACTGCCGCTACTTCTTCCATTGATAAAGTCTCCATAAATTCAGCCTCTTTTCCTGATATCCATCCTAATAACAGGGTCTCGGATACTTTGGTAAAAGAATAAATTTTTTTGAACCATGACTGTGATATGTCCTCTGGTGAAGTTGAACTCTCCCAAAGTAACATAATTTCTGATACTTCTGGGTTCAAGAAAGGTCTCTCGTATTCTAAGAATATTTTATCTACAGCAGTAAATAAGAGTCTTTCAATTGATTCCATTTTATACTGAGGCAGTGTTGGTTCAAATAAATGTGTAGCTTGATTTTTTAGAACACCTAAAGGAATTGTACATATCACATGATGTCCAAAGAAACTTACACCATTTTCACAAATTACTTCTGCATAATTTTGGTGTTTTTTCTTTGGCTTTTGTGCATTGTCAGGTAAAAAAGTACCTTCAGAGAGATTCACAGCTTTGTCCGATGTAGAGGCCTTGGAAATGTCTTCTATCACAGTTTGATCAGAGTCTTCTGATTCTTCCCCTACATCGTCAAGACGTGAACTATGCTCATCAGAGTCCCAGATGATTTTTTTAACTGGGTGATTGCAAAGAATTTTTTCTGGAAGTATATTTTTTGTCATGGGTTCTAAAATGGAGCTGTAACCTGATGGTATCATAATATTGCCACCTTGTAATTCTGTATAACTACCTAATTCTAGCAGATCAATGTCATCCATGCTATTACTTCCAGAAATACAAGTTTCGCGTTTTAACAAGCAGTCAAATATTAAACGTCGCAGTTTTTTTTCTTCAGAAGAAGGCAAACGCTCTAAATAAATAGTTGCTTCCAAATTGATGTGCTCTCCTACACTGTTTATGTCTGGGGGCGGCAGGTACTGGCAAAGAAAGTACTCTTCGCACCGTCGTAAAAAGCAAACATAGGCCTCGTGGATCTCATGTAACACTCCAAACGGCACTTGCTTACCGTCTTCCGTAGCCGCTATAACCTTATGTGCTTTTGGTACGTTTATAATATTTACAAGACCATTGGCCATAGCTATTTCAAAGATCGGGTTATCCAAAACTCCATGTATCCAATTGGCTCCCAACTCAACCTTATGATTTTTCAATGGTATGGAAATAATTCTGCCACCGATACGTTTTCTTGCTTCTAATATTACGAAGTTTTCATTACCATTTTTCAGGAGATGATTAGCGGCGGCTAGACCAGCCATACCGCCGCCAATAATAATGACATCAAACTTATTTTTATCACATGTTTTACTAGAATTTAAATTATCGTCACCCATAATCTCGAAAATAAAATTACAATAAATATGTATTTATCTTAGCGTTTTTGACGCTCAGCTGCGGTTACGACATCCATTGTCCATGATGTTTAGATTTTACTACTTTTTGTTGACATATACAAAGATTGTTCGGATACATACTAGGAATTTTGTGAAAGAATGAGTGCGTTGCCTCAAAGTCAAAGGGCAGAACATGAGCGCGCGCAACATGGGGCAATTTGATTGCCCATCCGATCACTGTTTTCTAGGCAGTCTAGGGCAACAGATTGGGTCTCTCGTCTACACTCCGTCGGTATCATTCCCGATTTCAGTTTAGCCGACTGTTTTATGAGTTTATGATGAACCGACGACTTAACGAATATGAACACTGGCAATCGACTTGTCCATTACATCTTAATAATTTAATTTACTCGTAGTTGTGCAATATAACTGGAATGTAACATTAAACTGATTATGCATTGTTGCTAATACTTATCATAAAAGGGCGCAGTTCGCTCGCCTCCTGCTCTAGTGGGTTAGGGGCCCACAGCGGTTGAGACTCCACACGTCTGGGGAAAGGGTCGAAGCGTTTCCGACCCTTCCCTCCTCTGGCGCGGGTGCGCTGGCGTAGGCCGATGCCGCCGGGGGTACAGTGGATTGACCACACTGTACCCCCACAATGGCAGAGCGGGTGAAACTCCGAAGTGGTTTTAGTGGGTATGCCCTCCACACAGTATGCTCTCGTACTGTGCCTTGAGGGAGAGTCCCACATACCCCCTGGTCTCCCTAACCAGGGGGATGCGTAACGCATTTCCACTACGACAAAAAAAAGTAGGTTTGATGTATCTGGTCTTCAATTAAATTAAATTAAATCAAGTGAGGCGCTTTGGGGCGAAAGAGTCGTTTCACTGGAAACATCTCAACTTTAAGAATAATTTTATGTGTTGCGTAGGAGTCGTCTACTTTAAACGTTTATTTGAAAAAACATCAAAATCATATCAAATATCAAAGATCATACCTCCATCTTGGATATACATTGCAGAACAATAAGCATTTCATCTATCTAATAAATAAAATCGTAAACATCGCGTGTCTGTACATGGAAGATATTTGCAAAAAAAAACTTACGGGTCTAAGAATACGTAATAGAAAACATTTCAATCATTTTTGGAATTTTTGTCTGTTTATTTGTTTGTCTGAGAGTTTGTGCTCGAATCACTTAAAAACTACTGAGCGGATTTTGATGGACTTTTCACATAAACATGGGGCTTAACTTAATTTAACATTTAGTCTTTATTTCATCGCAATCGGCTAACTCAATCAAAAGTGATAGACATTTTAATTATTCAAATACATTAGTAGGTAAGGTTAGAATGCAATATATTGCACATAATAGTATTACCGTACTATTCAGATTGCGATGAGTTTGGATTACATTTGGAGCTGCGAGTGGGAATTAGAGTGGGAGTGGGCGTGGTCGTAGGAAAAGGGGAGTGGGTGTGGGAGCGGAAACGGAAGCGGGAGGGGAGCGGAAGCGGGAGCGGGATAGGGCGCGGAAGCGAGAGAGGAAGCGGAATCGCCAGCGGAAGCGGGAGCGGGATTCTGTAGTTCACGCGAGCGGAGCCGCGGGCACAGTTAGTAAGAAATAAATCACCATCACGATGTCACTGGACGACTCACGAAGAACGCTAATTACGTGGAGTCGGTTGTGTTCACTTTCGAAGCCTGGGACATATTTACAGCATAATGTAGGGCGGAACTAGTGAGTGATTAGGTAATGACAAACGATAGTTCAGTGTTCACAAATAATTTGTATTTCGACCTACTATGAGACCACTGTGCGTCGGCGTAATCCCTGCGCACCACACGCATATCCCACGAAGAATCAATCCACTATGCGCCTGCGCCAGTCCCACCCGAAGTTCCGTCAGTGCGTGTTCACGACGATCGCCGAAACAAGCCGAACAGCGCGCCGAACACACACTGTGCCTCCAAATCAGCTTCTCTTTTATTATTTCACCAACATATATATATATATATATAAACATAGAATAATACATATATGTTTAGTAGGTACATGTCTTAGATTAAAATTTGGTAGTAAACACTATAATATATAAGGCGGACTTATTCCACTTAGGGATACCTTCCAGTCAACCCTAGAATAGCTGAAAGGACTAATATAGGTCTTTCTGGTATTCTAGGGTTTGTATACAATATTATTACTACCTATTTCTTGTTGTTGTTGGTGTTAATGTTGTTACATTAAAGCGTTAACATACAAAATAAAACAATTGTAATTACTTTAGCAGAAATAAGCTGTCTCATAGTATGAGGGTTCTGAGCGATTTGGAGTCAGGTCAGAAGACGATGGTAATTTTGCGAATTGATTCAGATTTACACAGCCAGACAATAACTCACGTTGAACGATGCCGGTCGAATGTCGTATAAAATTCTACCGATCTCGCTCCACACAATCCGTGTCGCCCTAGATTGGCGCCGGTTTGACCACGTGAAGTCGGGCCCCGATTTATTCTCCGATTTCTTTATTTTTGCTTCCACACGATACAATCTGATTACTTCTCAAACTAATAAATCCATGGTCTACTTACCGATGGGGAAATCGATGAACGGATCGGCAATCAAATTGCCCTGTGTAGCGCGCGCTTAAATGCTCAGAAACCAATTACCAACACCCGAGGCGACGACGTCTCGTGTGTGTCTCTACCTTAAATGCGTCACTACGCGAACTGTCGCGAAACGAACGGAATGCTCAAGAAACGCTTTGGCTCTGCTGTATAATCTATGGTTGTCATTACGCGTTTCCCTCCCAGTTCACGTAATTATATATGCTGTCTCTTTTTTACCTTGCGTGTAATATAGCTATTACTTTCCGTCATGACCTTTGAATTTGCTGAATAATAATATCAGAATCTTTGTTTACTTCTAGACTTGTGTATCAGGGAAGTGTTTTTGTTATTGTGTGTGAAAATATTTTCAATTTTGATTACGATCAAGTTATATTTGTGATTTCCTGGAACTGTTTTTCGATCCGTAGTATTGTAAACGAGTGGAACGTTGCAAATTCTTAATAAAACTTGGTTGTCCAAATTGGATATCGAAAGTCATTGTGAATAATCAAGTGCTCACGGATCTTATTTGGGGTTGTGCTATATAAAGTTATGTAATCTGTAGGATGTGATATTGATTTGTTGCAATCGTATCAATAGCGAAGGTATCGTACAAATACAGTTTCGTGATATTGGAATCGGAATAAATAAACAGTGGAGGTGGACACGTGGGCCTCGTTGAATTAATCGATAGATACGTAGAGGCGCGCGCCAGTGTATCAGCGAGGCGACTGCGTCAAGGTCGCCATACACAAACACGTGCGATGGCGGATTCTATTTACACACATGACTTTCTTTTAGATTCTGGCGTCGAGATAAAACAGGAATCCCCTTTCGAACTAGGTACCATATCCGCTTCTGTGCCCATACCTCAGCGGCGCGCAGATTTGGGTGACTTCGGCTCGGATCTCGATCTATGCCTGCAAGACAACCTGGCTGGCTCCTTCCACAACCTGCCTTCTATGCAGTATGGCAAGCTCACCTTTGACAATGATAACTCCAATAAAATGGACACATTTAAAATGGATGACGATGACATATTTCAAGTAGATAAAGCTGATTTAATACTAGGTCCAACACTAGCTGAGCTTAATGCAAACCCAGACACACTCTTAGATGATCTGAATTTTGATGATTTGCTTCTACCTGAGGAGAGTGGATACTGCATTCAAATTGGTGGTGCAATGAGTGGCTCCCGTCGCACTGCACCACAGACAATGAACACAATTGCTGCTGAGAGCCCTTGCAGTCCGTACAGTCGGGCTCAACTTGCATTTTCACCATCAAGTCAGCACAGTTCAGCTTCTTCAAGTTTTGCTCAGCCTATGAATCAATTGCCTGAGCTGCTGCTTCGTTTGGATGGCTATAGTGGAGAGGTGGCCCTAGGCCAGTCTGTCCCTGCATCCACAGTCTTGCCACCATTCCCCACCAGTATGAAGCCACAGTCTGCACAACTATCATCTTCTGCACCTACACATCTTACTATGGAACAGGTTTGCATAATTTCTTATTATTTTTGTAAGCTATAACTTCTGTGTCATGATAGGTATGTCTTATAATTAGTAGTCATTTGTAGTTTGTGTGTATAATACTATAATTAATAATAAATTACTTAACAGTTAGGTATACTTTATTGGCAGTATGAGAAACCTATACATTGTTTACCAGATCTGGCAGCGACGGGAGCCTCGTAAACATCTCTTATCCACTAGTTCAGTCGCAGAGGCTGGCTCTGTATCCTCACTCTCCGGTGGACTCCTCAGCCCTGGTGCTGGGGACTACTCACAGGATGAAGATGACCGGGATGTTGAATCAGATGAAGACAGTGACAGATATGAAGATCTTTCTTCTGATGGTAAGCTGTTTGTTGTAACTCTGTATTTTTGTATTTATCACAGTTACTAATTCTGGATGATATTAAAATAAAACAGCCATATATTTATATATATATTATTTTTGATAATGTTCCAGAATCCAATGATGAATGTTCAGAGAGTAAACAAGCCCGAAGCAATGCTAAAAAGGAGAGGTACTTCTGGCAGTACAATGTACAGGCAAAGGGACCCAAGGGTCAAAGATTAATCTTGAAGAAAAAGTCAGAGGATCCACATGTATTGAACTCTGTAACTGACCCTGTATTTAGCCCTAGCTGCAGTGTAAGAGGAATTAAACACAGGTATATACAAACTAAGCCACCACCAGCCACAATACAACATGTTATGTTATTCCAAGGCTTTTTCCTTAATAATACTGATTGATTATTTTAAATGAGTAGGAAATAAATAATAGGTTTGTCTTAATTTTTTTGTTACAGAAGTGCCCAAATCTTAATATGAACTCCATTAATGAATAATCATATTTCAAATTTCAGTGGAAAAGCAAGAAAAGGTGATGGCAATGACTTGACACCAAATGCAAGGAAATTATACCTGATTGGAAAAGAGTTAGACAATTTGAGTAAGGTCATTAATGACATGATACCTGTTAGTGAGCTCCCATTTAACGTCAGACCTAAAACAAGAAAGGAAAAGAATAAGCTTGCCTCTCGGGCTTGCAGGCTAAAGAAGAAAGCACAGCATGAGGCAAACAAACTCAAATTGTATGGCTTGCAGCAGGAGCACAGTAAGTTTGGAAATTTTAAACAAATGAAGTGACTGCAATAATGGTAGCAAGTGTCTTGGACTTATAATCCTTTGGACAATGGTTTTTAGTACTAGGTTTTATCTGGCCATCTAGTAATATAGAGGCAGTATCTCCAGTTCCTAGCTTCTGCATACAGACATAGGCTTTGTCTTCATGCACAAATGTTTTTAGGGTTCAGTCAAAATTGATGTCCTTATTATCTGCTTTTTTGTCTGTATTAAACATTAGAGTAGTCTGTCTGTCCACCGAATTACTTCAAAACTACTAGACTGTGCTGAATTTTGGAACATATGCATATGTGTAAAAATCCCACAATGATGGCAAAAATTATGGAAGATGAAAGAAATTATAATTAAAACAAATTGATATGCAGAAAATTTTTTATATAAAAAAATATGGTGTATTTCATAACATTGCACAATTTTTTTGGATCAATTACTGGTTAAGATAAAAAAAACAGTTGTGCGACTTATTTATTTTGAGAATGACAAACAAAAACAGACATGAACCCCTTTTTAAGGAACAGGGTTGTATCCACATGGAACTGTTTTGTAGAATGTGTTGTATCTGCCAACATGTTTAAGAACAGACCAGACCAATTTTAAAAGAAAATAAGCAAGTCAACTGCTGATATGGAAGTATCAGTTATGAGCTGCCTTCCTATGTAAATAAAACATTTAAAAATACCCACCATGTGGAAATAATCTACATAAGTAAATCATGATTGAAAACTTTTTCCTTCTTTTCATGTTAAAAACATGGAAAATGACAATACATCATTTTATTATGTTACTTTCAGAGCGTCTCCTGAATGGAATACATCAGATGAAACAAATATTGAACAGCAGATTGACAAATCCTCAGAATAATGTCGATTGGGCTTCAGAAGCTAATACCATATTCAACTCGGCTACAGGTATAGGTATTAAAAGAACCCTTTTTTTATTTTCTTTTATCTTATGTTATTTATTTATTTAGGGGGGACGTGTAGGGTAGCTGGGGGTAATTCCTATGAACGTGGTGCAACGTTAGGCTTGTTATCACACACAGATTATGTTTTACTTCTGAGCAGTCGATAAAATGTATGTGGTCGAACTCAGACCTCTCATCATGATCGGCTTCGTCTCCCCCCATTACGTCAACGGCATTCTATATTTCATCATGTCAGCGCCTACACTTCCACTGCTGGACATAGGCCTTTCCCAATGAACGCCACCACACCCGGTCCTCTGCTCTACGCATCCAGACACTTCCGGCCACCTTCAGGTCGTCGCCGGCGGCGGGGCGTCCCACCCTGTGAGTGGCAATTAGCGGTCTCCACTCCAGACCTCTCTGCCCTAACGGCCGTTGGTTCTGCGGCATATGTGGCCCGCCCACTGCCACTTCAGCTTGCTAATCCGTTTGTCAGGAGGCTGATCTACAAGAGGTCATCTTGTAGATCAGCCTCCTGACATTTTATTGAGATATAACTTATACCAGATTGTGCCCCGAACTCAAAGCTATTAAATAGTGAAAACGCCGTCAAATTCTGTTCAATAGTTTCCAAGATTAGCCCGTACATACATACAGACAGACACGAAATTTTTTAATTATATTTTTGGACTCTACTGGTCTCAAGTAATGTCCGGGGAGTAATTTTTTTTTAACTTCAATGTACAGATTCGCTTTTCTTTTGTTATTCTACTGTTTTATTATATGTATAGATACTAAAAAAAATATTATGATCTACAAAAGCTAGAACAACAACATAAGTTATTAACAATCTTACTACCTATATATACAGGGTTACAGGAAAAGTCGTGCTAGATCCCTTAAGGGTGTGGAGCACCCATCATTTCTGACTTATTTCACTATGAAACACCCTACCCTAAACTTAACCCTTTTCGAGATATTCGACTTTTAATTTTTTTATTGAAAATTGCTGATTTTTAGGCTACTACATTTATTTTTGTTTATTTTGTGTATCTTATTATTATTATTATTGCATTTTTACATGTGTAGTAAGATGCTTTAGGACGTCAATCATTAAAATAGTGCACAAGTTAATTGAATAGACTGTAGTAGACAAGTGAAAGAAAAGAAATAAAAAACATATTAGAAAGTTTATTTTTCTCTAAGGGATATCTAAAAAAAATGTTATGGTAATTGTTCGGCAGATGTTTTTTAAAATATTTACGTTTCATCAGCTATCTAACGAGGTGTAACAATCTAGGGTTTGTATTACATTTCGTGGAAAAAAAGTAGTTGGGACGCTCCAGGTAGCAGTTCTAACGGTCCCACGCCTATTGTCCTTCAAGTTAAGACGCTTACACTTAGACGTTGACAGAGTTTATCGAAGACTTCGAGAAACTGGCTCTGTTTTGAGACGAAGTACAGACATGGGAAGACCACGAATTGACGACGAAGAACAGGACAATGAGATAGTGCAACGCTTTCGAGCGGATCCGACTACTTCCACTAATATTGTTGCCCGTGATCTGGGGCTTTCGCAATGGAGAGTGTGGTTTACAGTGCATACTGCTGGCCTATACCCGTACCATTACACGCCAGTACACGTTATTGAAGAAGGGGACCCCGCGAGAAGATTGGACTTTTGCAGATTTATGCTAAATGCTGATGTAGATGACCCAGATTTTTTAAGAAATATCTTGTGGACGGATGAGTCCAAATTTGATAAAGATGGCATAACTAACTATCACAACGCCCATTACTGGGCCCTAAAAGAACTAAGGAATCCCAATAAGAAAAGAGTGAAGGGGTCCCAACGAAGATTCAGCGTGAATGTGTGGATGGGCATTATCTCCAATCATTTGATTGGACCTTACTTTCTCCCGGATAATCTAAACGGGGAAAGCTACGAAAATTTCCTGAGAGCAGACTTGAGTGATTTGCTGGATGATCTGCCACTAAACCTGATCAGGGACATGTGGTTCCAACACGATGGCTGCCCTGCCCATTTCAGGAGAAGTGTCAGAGACTGGCTGGACACAAATTATCCAAACAAATGGATTGGACGAGGTGGGCCATTGCCATGGCCAGCAAGAAGTCCGGACCTAACCCCCATGGATTTTCATGTGTGGGGCTGCATGAAAAGTCTCGGGTACAGCGAGCCGAATCCAGTTTCGTCTGTGGAAGACTTAAGAGAAAGGATTGTGGATGCAGCAAATAAAATGAGGACCACATTGACCACTGGCGTAGTGAAGACCGGTCTCCGTAGAAGGATGCGACAATGTATTAGAAATAGAGGCGGCCATGTTGAACATGAACTGTAGAAAAAGAAAAAGTTGTGAGAAAACCTTTAATAAATGGCATTTCATGCTTACCTATTGTTTTATTTTACTTTTTAGGGCTAAGTATACATTTTCTTCTCCACTGTCGCCTATGAAACTAAATTTTTTTGAATGCATTTGAATAAAACCCTACATTATTATACCTCGTTAGATAGCTGATGAACCGTAGATATTTTAAAAAACATCTGCCGAACAATTACCATAATATTTTTTTTAGATATCCCTTAGAGAAAAATAAACTTTCTAATATGTTTTTTATTTCTTTTCTTTCACTTGTCTACTACGGTCTATTCAAATAACTTGTGCACTATTTTAATGATTGACGTCCTAAAGCATCTTACTACACATGTAAAAATGCAATAATAATAATAATAAGATACACAAAATAAACAAAAATAAATGTAGTAGCCTAAAAATCAGCAATTTTCAATAAAAAAATTAAAAGTCGAATATCTCGAAAAGGGTTAAGTTTAGGGTAGGGTGTTTCATAGTGAAATAAGTCAGAAATGATGGGTGCTCCACACCCTTAAGGGATCTAGCACGACTTTTCCTGTAACCCTGTATACTCAATGCTACTGGCTGTTCTCGATTTCTCGCGGCAAGTTATATAAAAATGGAAGAAAATTGCCGTATGTTAAAGTAGATTTATCTATCACTGTACTGTTTCATTAATATCATACAGTACATTCAAATGAGTGTTCATTGATTATTTATTGACAATAATTATAAGGTCAAGCAGCATTCAACTGATAGATATTTCCTGTTTTTCGCCTTTGCTATGGATTATTAGCAAGTATATAAATAGGCCATATTCCCTAAAGAATAATCAGTACTCAAGGTTGATGATATGCAATACGTGTAATCGTCGTTGTGTATATAGATGATTGTGTATCTCGATGCGAGTGACATTTTGGACAAAAGCTGTGGGGCTGACTGGAGCTATGAGTTTGTGGGTTCGATTCCTATTGGGGACAGACAACTTGGTCCTGGTCTGGGTATAATATTTGTTTACTAACAAATATCTAAAAACATTAATATACCTGTTTTTGTTACAGACCTTAAAATAGCTGGAAAAACATCTGAATTTGTAAACAAAATACTGGACAACGTGAGGTCAGGACAAAACAATGGTGGACTGAATGATATGTAAAGGTAAAACAATGTACAGATGTGTATAAGAAAACGAAAGGCTGTTCTATGTACCTCCAAAGTTATTTAGAAAAAAAGAGTGTTATATATATCTATCATATAAAAGCTGATTTGTCCAAGACATGTTATTTTTGTATGATAACAAGAATATAGAATTAGTCATTAGAAGCTTTATAAGGCAACTAAGATTTATGTATGGATGTTAAAATAATTCTCGTATATTAACATTAAGTCACCAGCACACTGGCGCGGTGGCAGTGGCGTTGGCGGACAAGACGTGGCCTAGGCTCTATACAACGTTGTATCGCTGGCCACGTCTTGCCCGGGTCAGTGTAGGCTCCTCCATATAGCACAACTGGTCGCCACCGCCGGCCATCAAGTGCGACCTAGTGTGATGGTGGTTTTACTATGCCATAAGATCATAGGTGTCAAGTGTAGTATAGTTACAGTTCTTAAATGTATTATAAAACAATAAATAACATTATTTAACAAAATTGAATGAGCCAAAAATATTAAGTATAAAGGAATTATTCTTGGGTAAAACCTAAACACGAAATAAATAACAACATAATATTTTTTTAATTTAATTCTAAACAATGCGATATTTGTAAAAAATATCCTGCTGGTGTTTATTTATTGATTTCCGTTTGGTATGATGAGACTTAGTACCTAATGTAGATCAGAAATTAAACCTTTATATTCTCTATTTTATCATAAGTTAATGTACAAATCAAAATTTTATATCTTATTTTATGGATTAAATAGCTGTCAATTTATTAATATAATTATAACTATGTTCTAAGTTTTTAACATTAGTATTAGATATAGGTAAGGTTTAATAGGATGCTTCCACACTCTTCATACCTATATAATTATTAATTATATACTAAGGTCATAATTATACACATAGTCTCTCACTTATTTTTTTTTAATCTAATTGTTTTTTACAAGTAAATGATAAAAAAAATTATGTGGCAGCTAATTGAGCACTGTTCAAACCACATCTTCAGGAATAACTCTGAATAAGTGCCTCTATTTATTCAGGTTCTTGAACCTGAAAAAAATGTTTGGTTTTTACTGGTATTTTTTTTCTTTTTAAACATCTGTAAAATTAGCTAAAGTTTTGCCATAGTTTGTGACAATCAGATAGAAAGTTAAATCTGCATAAAATAATAATAGGTATATTTCCTAGGCTCCATGGATTTAGTTCGTTATTTTTAGGGATAGTGTAGAAACTATTAAGCTAATCTTGTTTAGTCTAATAATCCCGACTTAACGCCAGAGTTTTGAAGAAAAGAAATCGAAATAAGACAAAAAAAATTAAGGTTCTACAGACACTACAGGATTCCGAATTATTCCAAAATGTACTTTGAACGGGGTTCTAATTAGGTGCTAATCAAATAATAAATGACATGTTCGATTATGAGCCAGTTTTTTTTATCATTTAATTTTTTTGTATAGGTATTAAAAATAAGTCTTGAGACTAGATGTAATTGACAGATGTTACTTGAACATAATGTGCAACAATGAAATCTACACAAATATATTTAAACATACATCATATTGTGTGCCACTACTATTGCGTCATCATCACGCTTATTTTGTTGTTATTTGGTATGGCTTACATAAAGGAAGTTTTTTTTTAGTTGTTACAATTGTTTTTTTTTATTAAACTCGTGGGTGGAGTACAATTAATCAATTTTACCCAATTTAAAAAATCGTAAAATATAGCTGCAACATGTAACCGCTGACGGCTGTGTGAGTTTGCCATATCTACCTATCTTATGTAATCTAATCATAGTCAAATCATATTACTATAATGTATATAGTTAATTATGTGTGGAAGTGTCATACATGACTGACTTTGTAGTCGCCCGGACGCTTAGCATAGAACGCGTGGATGGGACCGGAATGCAGTAGATTGAACTGGACTGGATCATAGTATCACCTAATCGGACGAATGTTTTACGCTGATCATCTACGCGACTATAAAGTCAGAAAGCATATTTTAGTATAAACATTTTTCTTTAATTTAAGAACTGATCTGGATTTGTCTTTTAAAGTAGATTTTTTAACAACTGCCGACATTTATATTTTTATTGTTGAGAATTATGAAAGTCAAGAACAAATTCTTTTCAGAACCTGTTGGGTACCTTATTCGTATTTGGTGTACCCATTCAGTATGCAGTTCTGAATGTTATTTGTACTGTAACAGGTCATTACATTATTTGTGTTTAACTTTTTACATCTTCAACAGTCTCTAGACATTTTAGACATTTATAAATTGTAACATTACAGATTTTTAATAATCCCAAGTATCTACCAAGTCTAAGGCTGAATTCAGCAATCGAGAGTTTTATACACTTATCAACTTGCTGACCTATACATGAAAACTTGCACTTGCCTACAGACAGTTGTTAAAAAAGTAGGGCTAAGAATCATTTGGGTACCGTTCAAAAACAAATTTAAAATAGCATGACAAGGATTATTCATATTGAAAATAATAATAATGCCACAAACAGTACGCAATTTTTTACCTATGCTTGGGATTCTCTGCTCTATGGGAATTTGATGTCATCCCTTTACAAATATATTATTACTAGGGCTAACTTTTGCGTACCTGACCTCGGATCTCACGACTCTATCAATGTCATCCGACTATTACAAATAGTACAAAGTTGTCTGGCCTTTGTGGGAAAGCCCCGTTGGCATTAAATGCCAACGCCCAAGTCACTAGACCTAAGAGGCGGTTAGGCAAAAGAGGAAATATACGAGGCCCAACAAGAATATAAAAAATACATTCTTGAATGCATACTGTATTACCTACTTATCTAATAAAATAATATAGGTAATAATAAAATATAAGTAATTTAGTTACCATACATTCTGGCCCCTGCTCTGGTAATGATAGTGCTAGAAGTGATTGGCACATTTCAATAGAGCTATATGTACCTGGGTTCAAATAGATGGGTAGCTCTATTGAAGGGTAGGGGTAGGCAGAGACGATGTATCGCCTCTTTGCGTGATCGCGACAAACTTCGCAAAGCGACTTAGCCTGCTTTTCGCTCCATGGTTCACGTGTTATTTCATTTCATTAGCAGTTTAAACAAAAATTATACCTACAAATAAAAATAATAATTATGTAAATAATAAAATGAATAGAGGTAACACTAGGTGTAAGGTGGAAATTGTTAAGTATTTTGCCATTCATTTTATTCTAGCTTGCATTCAATTTTTAATATATAAGAACTTAATATCATAGGTTTCTGGTCCCCAAGCAATTATATAGATTGTTGTTAAAATTTGGTCACATACACCCAGAATTTTGAATATGAATGCAGTTTACATTACATTACTTTGCCATGAAGATGGGTACGCCATCAGTAACTACTTGCATCGACGCTCATTACTTCGCAAATTCAGTAGTGAAGTTGTACTGCAATAACGATTTTCAGTTATTCAAGGTGTGTCCATTAGTTCTACACCTAATGTATTTTAGTACTTAGAAACAGATGTGGCTGCGACTTGTAAAAAATGAAGCATCATAAGTTAGCAATGTGCTGACAGCTCCCTTAGAATACCAAAATACTCTGTGTGACTTTGTTTTAATTGGTTGAGGGGTCAATATGTAATCGTCTATCAATATGTAATTAATTAGAAGTAACTGCGACAGGGCAATCTGTAATACATTATAATATGGTCATTTAATGATCTTATTTTTGTTTACTAGAGGGAAAATGATTCCCAAATATATTGAAGTTGTTTAATAATTTTAACTGACTTTTAAATCAATATAATTCGTATGTTGCTACCAGTACAAGTTGGTAAGACTAGTGTCCACCAACTGAACCGTCGCGTCGTGGTTCCATAGTGTACAATATTTTACAAACTTTTTGTTTATAATTGATTCATTGGTGAATGAAATATTAGAAATTTTGGATGGACATTTTTAATGTATCATTAATTTATGGACAAGATGTGTAGTAGTGACCCTTACCTATTTGTATCCGATTGGTATGGCGACAATGGGCCCGATTCTGACACATTTAAAATTTAACATTAGTAAAACTATTTCTATCCCTGTCACAGAACAGTAAGTAGATAAAAACGAAACTTTTACTGCTAATTTTAAATGTGTGCCTTCAGAATCCAGCCCAATATCTATGTTAAACTTATTGTTTTCTTAAAAGTTGAATTGTTTTCTTTGGGAATTTCTAGTTAATACAAAACCAAACTCAAAACTGGTCTGCGATTCAACAGGCTGTGCTTATTTGTATAAATTCATTAAGTTTCTTTTGTTATGTATGTTTTTCATTCAGAATTAAATTTATATTTTAAATCACTGTAATATTGTGTTACATGTATTGATGTTTAATAAACTTTCAAAATACATATTTCTTTAATTTTATATTATCAGTTATCAATCACATAAACAACATATTAACAACAGCATGTAAAAATGTAAAAAAGTATAATTTGTTACATATATAAATTAGAATTGAGGACACTGCTTGGTCTTGATGTAGATTTCTGAGCAATATTTAGCTTTTCTAAGAGTTTCTGCACATTTTGTATGTAATACTCTTCTGGACATTCCATGTAGCAGACAAGTGCTGTACCAGATTGGTCTAGGTGCTCTCTCAGTGCTATAACTGAAAAATATAAGGATTATTAGAATCTTAATGAGCAAAGCCCAATACTACACTGGAGGAGTAGTGATTATCAGGGACCAGAACTAGGTAGTGTCATGTATTTGCGACGACGCTTTTGTCATGTTTTTGTCAATATATGGATATTCCGGGATATTTACTGAGATTTATTAAAAAAATTAATTATTTGTTATTCATTTATGTACAAACTCATAGTAATATAAATATGGACATTCCACATCACTCATTTAATAATCTGTAATTGTTTTGCCGCCCAATTATCAGTGAAATAAAATACAAATGAAATTATCTTTTCTTAATTGGGTAATATACTTTTCCAAGAGTCCCGAGAATGTCATTAGAGCAGTAAAATCTAATGAAATGTCCATACTAGTCTCTGTGCCATATTTTCGTTGCAAGTACACAATGATACTACCTAATTCCAATCCCTGGTTATGATTAAGCTTAGGAACACACAAACTTTGAAACAATACCAGTGTAAATTGGGCTTAACATTGTATAGTAAGTTGTGTAGTATACACTTCAGTCATCATTTACCTCCAGCAGAAACACCAGATATCATATTTGGTTGTTCCAATTTTGGGAAACAAATGTCCAAAGATTTTGTAGCAGGTTTTGTTGTACAAATCTTTCTTATAACGCAATCTTGAGTAGACTCTGTTGCCTGGTACTCATTGAGAGACTTGGTTTGTATGGCTATAACATCCTTGCTCACCATTAAATATGGTTTCAACAATTCTATGATCTCACTGCTGAACACCAAATTGTAATCTTTGATTGTACAAATATATTGGTCTGAAGATTTAGTTTTAAACAATTGCAAATTAGCTTGAGAAACTAAATTTATTAGTTCTATCTTATTTTGAGTTTGCATTTTAACACAGTCCGATAAATATTTTCCTTCAACTATGAGAAACGTATCAATTTCCGCGGGAACTGGCGAATTTCGCTCCCATAGTAAACTGAAAGAAAGCATTGATGAAAAACATAAAAATTAAATGAGTAGTGGATGGTAAAATAAGTCAAATCATCATCATAGTTACTCCGAAAGGTGGCGTTCAGGAATATCATCCCAGTCTTCCCATGCTGTTCGACTGAAAGGTTCAGCAATTTCTCCAAAAGTGTTCATTTCTATGTTCTATTGTGTACTGCACGTTATGTACGAAATTTGTAATCAAAATATGTCAAATAGACTCGCACGCTTTGCAATGATGCAGCAACTCAATTTTGATCTTGACATTTTTGATTTGTCAATTTAAACCCGCCCTCTACACGGGGCAATTTGATAGCAGTTCGGATGTGTTAAGTGGGCAACTCACGATCCTGCATGCAGGACGCCGCGCCGGCCGCCGCGCTGGAGACTTTGCGCCATCCATTGTCCTGCATAGCATCCGATCTCACTCTGTGTCTAGGTGGTCCAGAGTGCGGTCAATGCTTCGTATGGAAAATGCCACGACCCATAGCCATAACAAAAAGTGAAAAAATTGCGGCGAATAAATTCGCAGTGCGTGTTAGCCCTTAATTTCAAAATCGCTAATCAGATTGTATGGTATGGAGGCACAGGTGGCCTACTATTATCCGTATATTCATAGTACTCTTTGCCTATTATGCACTAACTAACTATACAGTGTTATTATGGACTAGTATATATTATCTTTGTTATGGATAAAGTCGACAAACAAAAGGGGATGAAAATAGACCCAATTTTATTGACGGAAAAATCCCACTAATATTATAAATGCGAAAGTTTGGATGTTTGTTACTCAATCACGCTACAACCACTAGACGGATCGGGATGAAACTTGGCACACACATAGGTTAGGTTCCTATTCCAGGAATAGGACATAGGATAGTTTTATAGCGAAAAAACATCTCATTCCTACGGGAACTACATAATAATTTGTGATGTTAAGTTGTCCACGTGGACGAGGCCGTGGGCAACCGCTAGTAATAAATAAATTCAGAAAAAAATGTTTTTATTGATTTTTCTTGTTAATTTGTCAATGTGGCTGTACGTAAAGTAAACATCTTTAAAATGTGTTAAAATAAAAGCAGTAATGATTATCAATAACAGCAAAGATAATATATACAAGCTAGAGTATGATATATACTAGATAATAGTCAATACTGACAGGATAACAAGGGACCCAAACTTATATTTTTAGTCTGAGGACCCAAAACAAGGCGCTGTCAATTAGAAATTTTCCTTTTAAAATAAAATCCGTTGATTTCTGTGTTTCATTCCAATCATTCTCAAAATACTTATCGTCCAGTTTACCCTACACTTTTAGTACCTACTTATAAAATTTTAATGAAACTACACCTAATATATTTCAAACAACAAAAAAACCAACAAAATGAATCTTTACAATTGAATAACCATTACAATTGAATAACGATCCATCGTCTCTGCCTACCCCTCTGGGACCAAGGCGTGAGCATTGAATAACGAAAACATAACAAATAAAAATAACGGCAAAGAACGAAATAAAAAACCAATTTATTTTTAAAGCGACTAACGACGTTCTGTACTTAGTATAACAACCCTCAGAAGAATGAATTCATTGTTCTGAGGTGTAACCAGTACTATAAGCTGCTGCAAAAAGATTGTTTTTCTCGTTACGTTATAACGAAATATACGAAACGTAGGTGATTGATAACAATACCCATACAAACACAGTAATCTAAAGTCGACCACACGTCTGGTAAAACACTTGTATTTCGATTTCAAATCTTATGGCGCACGAGATAAGAACAATCCAAAGTGTTACGTCTGGCGTGTGGTCGACTATACACTTGACAGTATACCACCAACACCAACTTTATTGCAAATCTAAAGTAAGAGACGAGCGCCTAGTGCCCGTCCTCCGTCGCCCCGATATTTGATCTTATCTGATCTTATGTACTCCGCCATAAAGTTCGGCACATGTCATACCTACCAGTTCACCAAATAATGAAATACATTGGATGTCCTTTGTGAAATACCAAATCGTGTTGTCACTCTAGTAGAAATGGACGCAATCCTGTTTAAGACCCTCTCGCTCGAGACCGTTTTTCGTTTAGTATTTTTGTACAATGAGAATGGACTCTATGATAAGTCCACAAAGTTCATTTAACGTTGAATTAAATTCAACAGTGCACAGTCTTGTTTACTACTTTTAAAGTCTTTGGCTAAGTGTGACTGCGTCTATTGACAATAATATTGTGAAGTGTGGTGGGACCATAACATGTTTAATATTATTGGCAACAAAGAATTGGCAAACTTGCATTGTAAATAATATGGAGCGTGTATGGCTGGCCTTACAAAAAAAGCACACTAACTTTAATGTCCGGGCCGTCATTGCCGAGCTAGTAGAGGATCCGTTTACGAGCCGGACATTATATGTTTGGACATTACGCAGGCGGCAATTGCTTGGCCAGCCATTTCCACAGAATAATTTCTTTCATACTTCCATTCCATCCATCAATCAGAGAGAGTGGAGTAAGAAGTTACATTGTATCTGTTAAAGATAAAAATATTCTATGTCCTTCTAGTTAGTCATGTTAAAGGTGAGTTTCGTCGTGAGTATATGAAGTCTTGCAATGTATGTAGCAAACAGAATTACCAATCTAGCATTTTTTCAGGATAAAGGGCAAGTCACGTTTGAGGATAAATGGCCCTCCATGCGTCCCATAGTGTTAAAGTTATTGAAGCAGGAACCGGTAACTCAGACAGAATGGCAAGATCTGTTCGGGGCTGTACACACTGTGTGCCTGTGGGATGAGAGAGGACCCTACAAGCTCAGGGATGCACTGCAACAGGATATAATGATATACATAAAACAAGCCCAAGCTCGCGTGTTGGCTCAGAGAGAAGACCAAGCGCTACTTAAAGCTTACATAGCAGAGTGGGGCAAGTTCTTTACACAGTGTAACTACCTGCCTACACCTTTCAGGCAGTTAGAAAACTCAATAAACAACATTAGTAAAGTTACAAGCTCCAACACATCAAATTCTCAGAAAAAGAACAATAACAATAATATTGAGGACAGCTTGGTGCGTAAGCTGATGCTGGATTCATGGAATCAGAGCATATTCATGGATATCAAACAACGATTGCAAGATTCTGCTATGAAACTTGTACAAGCTGAGCGGAATGGTGAATCATTTGATTCACAACTTGTAATTGGTGTTAGGGAATCTTATGGTAATTCACATCTCACAAAGTTCATGCTATGTATGTACACCTACATTATAATCTGTAACCACACTAATTGTATGATTTTTCTTGCAGTTAATTTGTGCTCAAACGTGATTGATAAACTACAAATTTATAGAGAGAATTTTGAAGCTGCTTACATGCAGGCAACTGAAGAGTTCTACAAACTAAAAGCGAATGAACATCTACTGAAGAATGGAGTGCAGTCATACATGAAATATGCTGATCAGCGTCTCAAGGAGGAAGAGGCTCGGGCACATAGGTATCTTGAACCAGGTAGTGGCAGTGTGGCTGCTCTCACACAGTGCTGTGAGAAAGTCCTTATTGGAGAACACCTGCCCACTTTGTTAGCTGAAAGTGCACCTCTGATCAAGGCTGGGGAGACTGACAAACTTCAGCTAATGTTCCGACTTTTGGACAGAGTTCCTGAGGGAGTCACACCTATTCTTAGGGACTTGGAAGCTCACATAGTGTCTGCAGGTTTAGCAGATATGGTAGCTTCAGCTGACATAATTACTTCAGATTCTGAAAAATATGTAGAACGATTATTAGATCTGTTTAAAAGATTCAGTACATTAGTCAAAGATGCTTTCATGGATGATCCCAGGTTCTTAACAGCCAGGGACAAGGCATACAAGTGTGTTGTAAATGACACAACAGTATTTAAATTGGAATTGCCATCCTCAGCTCTGCTCCGTGGTAGTAAGGGCACTGCTCCAGAGAGTAAATGCCCTGAACTTCTTGCTAACTATTGTGATATGTTGTTGCGAAAGACTCCACTAAGTAAACGTCTAACTAGTGAACAAATAGAGTCCAGATTAAAAGATGTGTTGCTAGTTTTAAAATACATTGAAAATAAAGATGTATTTATGCGGTACCATAAAGCACACTTAACTAGAAGATTGATATTAGATTCCAGTGCAGATTCTGAAAAAGAAGAGGACATGGTAGAGTGGCTCCGTGAGGTGGGGATGCCTGCTGATTATGTAAACAAGCTTGCTCGCATGTTCCAAGATATTAAAGTCAGTGAAGATCTCAATACTCAATTTAGAGCAGATACTACACGCCATGATGCTATCAACATAAAGATACTTAACGCGGGGGCATGGGCTCGTGGATCTGAGCGTGTCACTGTTAGTCTTCCCTTAGAGTTAGAGGACTATATTCCAGAAGTTGAAGAATTTTATAAGAAAAAGCATTCAGGTCGTAAATTGCAATGGTACCATCATATGAGTAATGGAACAATTACATTTGCTAATTCAGTTGGAAGATTCGACCTGGATGTAACTACTTTCCAAATGGCGGTACTTTTTGCTTGGAATCAAAGACCAATGGAAAGAATAAGTTACGAGAATTTGAGACTTGCAACTGAACTTCCAGATCCAGAGCTGAGAAGAACTTTATGGTCTTTAGTTGCCTTTCCCAAACTTAAAAGACAATTGCTGTGCTATGAACCAGCAGTTCAAAATCCTAAAGATTTCACAGAAAATACAACTTTCTGGGTGAGTCAAGAATTTGCACTTGTTAAGAATGGAAAGCCACAAAGGAGAGGTAAAATCAACTTAATCGGCAGACTTCAGCTAAGTACTGAACGCTCTCAATTGGAAGACAATCATTCCATTGTTCAACTCAGAATCTTGAGAACTCAGGAAGCCATCATCAAGATACTAAAGATGAGGAAACGCATTTCCAACACAGCTCTTCAGGTAAATTCTATAAGCTATCTACTATTTGGTGGTTATGGTTTTGTAATAATAATTTTACAAATAAATGCATACAATGTTTGTTACAGAGTGAACTTGTTGAAATTTTGAAGAACATGTTTCTGCCTTCAAAGAAGATGATTAAGGAGCAGTTGGAATGGCTGATTGAACACAAATATATGCGGCGGGACGACGAGGATATCAACACTTTTATATATATGGCCTAGAAATTTCTTCTCACAAGTGTAAATGAATAATCAAGATCGAATAAATTATTTACTCAGTGTTCAATCTTTTTAATGAATTTATTACTACAGCGAAACGATTCTTTGTCCGCTTCTCTTTCTCTTTTCTCCTCTTACTTGCCCAACAAGTGCAGGTTGTCTTTCTGACCACCTAACTACATTTTTGCAACAAATTGCTTTACCGCCTTTTTAGGTATACGCACAGGTGTGCATCGCGTGGGTCGGGGTTCCCAATGGAAAACTTCTCGCGTTCAAGAATTATTTTGCTTAGTTGCCACATGCTAGAGCATCATTAAGTCGTGGTAACCTAGTTGGTAGTGCGCTCTCAAATTTCTCAGGTGAAGGAGTTTTTCGGAACTTCAGTTACGGTTGTATTATCATATCAAAAGCTTTTCGTTGAGGGAAAGCACATATAACGCACACACCCTTAAATGTGTATGAATGGGTGATAGAAATATAAGTAATACTTAAATTTGCTTTTATTAAATATACAGAGTATAGTATAAAATATATATTATTAACACAATAGTTAATTCTTCGCAGGTTCGATAGTTTCACCTCCTTGAATCTGTCCCCAGCCGATTAACCTGAAAACAATTGATTTATGAAAGCCGGGCTCGCAATTTTAATTAGTGAAATATTTATTTGGGGATAGTGGTTCAGGAAATTTGACAAACAAATTGGCATAGAGGAAGGGTGAGAAATTCCACGGTGCCCGTCCAATTTTTTTATTAAAAAAAAAAAACACTTGATTTATCATCAGCGTTTCAAAGCAGATTTGCGTTTGTTAAATGAAGCTAACATATAAATAACTAGCCTCCATTTAATCTAAACAGCCTTGATCATGTTAATATGGTCTTGGTATAAAACTTAGGGCTTGACTTTAGACAGGCTCAATCTGTCTCGCGACCACAGGCATTCGAAATCGAGCATACAATAGAGCACAGAAACCCTATCAAGATGTGGAGCACAAATTCGAGTACAAGTTTTGTACTATTACAGAATTTTGATATCTTTTGCCGTTTCCGAGATATGGCGTGGCCTGCTGATGTGACGTCATTTTGGCAGCCACCAATATACCCCTATACCTTTTAAGTACAAATTCCTTTGAAGTACAAGTACCTTTGAAGCACAAATTCTAATTTTGGAGTACAAAATATTACATTTTCAGGACATATTTTCTGCATAGTCAGATTTCAAATCAAAGACTGTGGCTCTGCCAAAATGACGCAAGCTCCGCTTTCGTACGTACACACCAAAATCTTATTTTTCATTTCACATTGGACAGAGGAATCTCCATTTTCATCACTGTTTTTTTAGGGTTCCCTAGCCAAATGGCAAAAAACGGAACCTTTATGGATTCGTCATGTCTGTCTGTCTGTCTGACTGTCTCTCTGTCCGTCCGTATGTCACCGCCACTTTATTCCGAAACTATAAGAACTATACTGTTGAAACTTGGCAAGTAGATGTATTCTGTGAACCGCATTAAGATTTTCACACAAAAATAGAAAAAAAAACAATAAATTTTGGGTGTTCCCCATACTTAGAACTGAAACTCCAATTGTTTTTCATCAAACCCATACGTTTGGGGTATCTATGGATAGGTCTTCAAAAATGATATTGAGGTTTGCGCGAGAAACACTTCCAAAGTGGTAAAATGTGTCCCCCCCCCCCCCCCCTGTAACTTCTAAAATAAGAGAATGATAAAACTAAAAAATATATATGATGTACATTGCCATGCAAACTTCCACCGAAAATTGGTTTGAACGAGATTTAGTAAGTAGTTTTTTTTAATACGTCATAAAATAACTTAATATAAAAAAAATACACTATTATTAAAACATCGATCAAAGTTACAACGAACTACAATTACCTTTCTTATTATGTTACTTGCTGCTACGCAACCCTTCATGGGCGAGTCCGACTCGCACTTGGCCGCTTTTTTATTTTATATATGGCGAAAGTTGAATTTAAAGTCTTCCACTTTGGACGTTATTTTCTAATTTACATGTTGTATTTGGCGATCATGGTATTTAGTTCTCCAATTCATTCCTTTCCACAGATTTCACATCCGCAAAATAAAGAAATTTTGTTAAAATAATAATCACTTAACAACGGTCACGCAACAAACGCTTATATGCTAAAAAACACAGTTTTCTGACGAATGTGGAATTTGTTACATTGCTCATTCGTTAGAAAAAACTAATAACCAACAGATTTCTGTAGGAAGTTTTTCTTTTTGCACTTCTTTGTCAACTGTTTCAAAAATCTGTCCATAAGGTAACAACGATATCTATGAAATGAAAAATAAGGTTTTAGTGTTTCTGATGAATTGGAATCTGACAGATGTGGCCTAAATCTACTGAATCATATTATAATTTAAGGGTTCAAAGCATAGATTTAACTAAGTTCAAACAGTGTTTAGCGGATCAGTTGTGTTTTTTTTAATCCCGCGCGATTGCGCATGCTTTTCTTATTTACCTATTGTTTCGATTGGAACATACTAAAATGTGACACAATTCTTACCGCCAATGGTTCTCTACTCTCCGACTGAGAGCCACCTTTTCACCGATCTCGGTGCACACGGGGTTCGTGAGAGCGATCTTCGCTAAGTCAGCCTTGGTCGCGATCACTCTGCCGCCGGTGCTAAGAGAGCCGATGTTCACTAACAACACCTAAACAAAAAATATATGCAATGGAATTTTCTTGTTTCCTCGTTTCGACTCTTGGATACTTTTAGCAGGAACATTGCTATGGAACAAATTAAAACATATTTATTGTACTTCGTTGATTTTAGAATACCCTCGTTTTCGTTAGTAGTTCGTTCGTTTTAAAAATCCTTCTGTCATACGCTCTTCCAAGAATACATTTATTTATCTAGTTAGATTAATACATTGCATACTGCGGAGCTTACCTGTAATACCTTATGAGGTAATAAAGGCCAGTAGAAAGTAATTTATAGTATTCTTAGCAACCGCCCGTGACTTTGCTAGCATAGAATTATTAATTACTAGCTGTGCCTGCGGCTCCGCTCGCGTGAACTACAGAATCCGCTCCCATTCCCACTTCCACTCGCGCTTCCGCTTCCGCTCCTGCTCCGGTCCCGCTTCCGCTCCCACACCCACTCCCCTTTTCCCACGCCCACGCCCACTCCCACTCCTACTCCAATTCCTACTCGCAGCTCCAAATGTAGTCCAAACTCATCGCAATCTGAATAGTACGGAAATACTATTATTTGCAATATATTGCATACTAACCTTACCTACTAATGTATTTGAAAACTAAAAATGTCTATAACTTTTGATTGAGTTAGCCGATTGCGATGAAATAAGTTAAGTTAAGCCCCATATTTTTGTGAAAAGTCCATCAAAATCCATTCAGTAGTTTTTAAGTGATGCGTTCACAAACTCACAGACAAAAATTCCAAAAATGATTGAAATGTGTTCTATTACATATCCTGAGACCTCTCAATTTTTTTTTGCAAATATCTTCAACGTACAGACACGCGATGTTTACGATTTTATTTATTAAGGAGATATAGGCTACTTTTTGATTCATCTCTACTTCCCGTGTTTACCTGCCTACGTGTAAATACCCCTTATCCCTTAGGTCAGGGGTCGGCAACCTGCGGCTCGAGAGTCACATGCGGCTCTTTGGATGTGAAGCTGCATCTCTTTAGTTCGTCTGGATGTTGTACATATTTGTGAATTGTAAAATCTTTGTTTAGTGATCATTGACAATCTGTGAAGTTATTTAAAAATTGTGGCTCTTTAAAAACTTTGTAATTTTGTAAATTGTAATTTTTGACTCTTCATACTCAAAAGGTTGCCGACTCCTGCCTTAGGTAAGCCAGTGCCTCTCTCCCGCTCTCCTTCCCTGCTTTCTTTCTCTTTTCGGACTCACTCTCAAACTAAGAAATAACGATTAGAGATTGAATGACTCTGTAATTGGTGACTACGGTGTATATTGTTACAATACCGTATATAATAATACGTACTTTGTATAACAAAAGTAACGTCAAACTCGGATCCAGCATATCCGAAAAACTAGAAAATTACAGACATATTGTAAAAAGTGTCAACTGTCGCGGCGGCTAGCTTAGGTTCCAAAACGTTAAATTCGGATTCAGCACCCCTGACATACATTCATACAAACTTTGGTTGTTTATTATTAGTTTAGATATACTTTATACATAATGCTCACGCCTTTGTCCCAGAGGGGTGAGCAGAGACGACGTATAGCCATTTTGCGCGATCCTGGATCCTAATCCGCAAAGCGACTTTCCTTCGCTTTTCGCCCCGTGATACAACTTATACTATATACTTTAGAACATACCTATACTTCATGTCCAAGACATACCTCATTTCTAGCTAATTTCTGCACTTTGGCGGCTTTCTTGTCTCCCTCCGTGCGCACACCGAGCAGTCGCTTCAACAGGTAGTAGGACACTTCAAGCTTCACGAATATCCCGGGCAAAGCGCCTACCGCGCCCAGAACCTGCAAAAATATGTACTCACATAAAAACAAGCCAAGGTTTCCGTCCAGATTCCTGGTCAAAAATAGAAAATAACTTTGTTGGTATCTTTTCAAATTAATATTCAACACTTTTCGATTTAAATTACTCGTACAGTCTAGGGCTAGACAACATTTTTATTGTTTACTAGCTTAACAAAAGTTGTAATTTGCTTAGTGTTAATCCCCTTCCCCATTTCCCCCTACTTAAACTGCCACTGCTACCGCGACCGTAGTCTTAACTCATCGCAATTGAATTCCGCCAAGCATTATACTTCTATCTCGGAGTGAGTTTTTGAAAACTATAAATTCGCATCGCTTTTGACTGAGTAAGCCGATTGCGACGAAATAAAGACCAAAGCTCTATCAGAATTGGTCTAATAGATTTTACGTAATGCGTGCACAAACTAACAGACAGACAAACATTTCAAAAATGATCTTAATGTACTTATCCGTCATTTCTCAATTTATATCTTTGCAAAAATATTCAACGTACCAGATACGCGAAGTCACATATATTTTTCTACACAATACGTTTTTACATAAATAACATACATACATAATCTAACGCTTTGGTCTCAGAGGGGTAGGCAGAGACGATGTAATTATATAGTCAGCCAATCTAATGTCGCAAAGCGGCTTTCCTTCGCCCGCTTTTCGCCCCGTGATACCCCTTGACGTGATGTGTTGCGAACAACATCAACGTTTTTACATTTCTTCTATTTTAAGTATGTCTAATACTCACTTGTCCGACGAGTCGGTCGGCGCGGCAAAGCGTCGGCTCGATCTTGGTGCCGACGCCGATCAGCCCGCCGGGCACCGCGTACTGCAGCTCGTTCTGCTCCGCGAACAGCGACACGATGCGAGAGAATATCGGCCGGCAGGTCAGCTTGCCGTCAGCGTCCTTGCTAACTAATCCTGGCCGTACCTGGTCAACAAACATACCAAGTGACATAAACCGATGGATTCAATTCGACCGATCCCGTGTCCTGATCACGTTGCTGCTAGGAAGGCCATGTGGTTCTAAGGGATTGCACCAGGAACGGGCAGCAACGTTCTCCTGCGTATATTAAGATCATTATTGTGATCACCAATCCTCCTGCCAAGAGTGGTGATTATGGCAAAACCCCCAATGGACAGCCCACTGAAAGTGACATTCTGTTGGGGAGGCATATGCTTAGCAGTGAATGTATTTAGTCTGATGATCAATATGTATACCTTTATTACCGGGGGTGCAAGGTGTCGCAAAAGTTCTCAAATGCCTGTAACTTCACTGCATGTACCTCAAACTGAACTTGTGCACCATTCAAAACTAGCTAGCCACAGATGGTGGGCGGGCCAAGTATTTATATTTCATTCCAGATTAATAGTCCTATGAAAACAAACGCATTTGCGTCTCGAAAACAAAATACACAATAGATGGTGTTCCTAAGTGGACCGCAAAGTTTACTTGGTAATACAAACCTATTTTTGCTGCTGGTGACCCTTTCATGTATATGTTACCGAGACGCAAATAGCGTTGGTTTTCATAGGACTATTAATCTGGAATGAAATATAGATGGTCAACATATCTGCCCATAGTGCCCCTTGAACTCGAGCATAATTAAGATCCATGTTTATCTCCATGTGGTAGCCGGATTCGACTAGCATCACTCCTAGTCTTCCTCCTGTGGATGTCGTATAAGACGACAATTAAGGTGGTGGGAAGAAGCATCGTTTGTGCATTGTAGTTAATAATGTAATACGATCACCAACCCGCCTATGGCTAGCGGGGTGATCAGAGGCTCTACTCCGTATTTTAACTAAAAATACATTTACATCTCTCATATTCGGTAAGTAGGTCCTTATTACCCCCAAATGGGACTTGTAGGTGACCAATTAGCGCTCTAGGGTAATAAAATAATGTAGCTAGAAAAGCCCTAGGGCGGTAAGTAATTAAAAAAAAAACTCTTCACTCTTTCAAAAAGTTCGCGTACATCTAACCATCATACTGGCAATAGACATCATGCATTCAGCCCAATGACAAAAGAGGTCGCTTCGCTATTCAGCCTTGTCTTCGTATGAGTATAACAGTCATCAATTTTAAATATCGAACGGCGAAGCTCAATTTCGTTCTTGAAAAAAAGATGAAAAAAGGCGGGAATAGAAATCTTTTGCTTTAAATAACTAATAAAATGTTTTATTCTTGTAATGCCGGTTTTTTTTCTACTTACCTCACAATCGAGATGTAAAGTAGAGTAGTTAGCTCGGGTGTAAGCATCAATTGCACCCTCGAACTATAGGCGCCCTCGCTGCGCTCGTGCGCCTAAATACCTCGGGCTGCAATTGATGCCTTACAGCCCTTGGCTACTAATCTACTATTTGTACTCTCTAACGGATCTTGTGGCATATTCTGATAAGCGTTTAGCGTCTAACTACCATATTTATACCTGAAATGCTAACAGAGTAGGCCCTTAGGGCATAAACTTCCCATTGTTTTAGCACAGGCCTAGTTCAACTATGGATGTTCATAGGCTGTTGTACCTATTCATGTTACTGCACCATACCTCTATTTCCATGCCAACAGTGAGCACTCCCTGTAGAATGGAGCCGCCAGCGACTCCGCCCCTCAGATCGTCGACTTCACAGCCCGGCTTGTTCACGTCGAAGGAACGGATCACGATCATTCTCGGCGGCGACGTGAAGTCTCTCAGAGGCACTGGGATTTTCTTTGTGATGTACTCGCACAGTACCTATACAGTTTAGGTAAACATGTCATATATTATGTAACCTCTACTATGCTCTAGAAATACCTATGCACTGAACCGAATTATAGAAAAAAATATTAATTTTCGTAAACAATATCTCAATAAGTATATATAATAAAATATGAAAATGTAAAAATGTATGTACTTTGTCTGTTTTTGCCCCAATACCGCTGGACTCCGTCAACATCTGCACTAAAACATCACGCTTATTCTCAATCCGCAATGATATGGTTTTTTCTCGCAATCGGCCATTTGCTATTGAGTGAAACCAAACTAGTTTCCGTCACATCTGGTTGGGGGATTCCTTATTTGAGAAAATGGGTTGTCGGACAAGCCTCGATCAATAATCTAATAAATAAAATCGTAAACATCGCGTGTCTGTACATTGAAGATATTTGCAAAAAAAAATTGAGGGGTCTAAGGATAAGCAACAGAACACATTTCGATCATTTTTGAAATGTTTGTCTGTTTGTCAGTGAGTTTGTGCACGCATCACTTAAAAACTACTGAACGGATTTTGATGGACTTTTCACCAAAACATGGGGCTTAACTTAACATTTAGTCTTTATTTCATCGCAATCGGCTAACTCAATCAAAAGTTATAGACATTTTTAGTTTTCAAATACATTACTAGGTAAAGTAAGTATGCAATATATTGCACATAATAATATTTCCCTACTATTCAGATTGCGATGAGTTTGGATTACATTTGGAGCTGCGAGTGGGAATTGGAGTGGGAGTGGGCGTGGGCGTGGAAGCGGAGCAGGAGCGGAAGCGGGAGCGGCAGAGGGAGCGGAAGCGAAAGCGTAAGCGGGAGCGGGAGCGAGAGTGGGAATGGGAGCGGATTCTGTAGTTCACGCGAGCGGAGCCGCGGGCACAGCTAGTAGTGCATATAATTTTATAATCGTGAATAAATATTTTTCTCTTTCTAATTTATCCTCGATGCTTTGTATGGATTTCAGCTCTGGAGCGGAGACTGAGTATCGGCAGGTACATCGTCCTCCTAATGGACCGGTAACCTTAATAAGAGGGCTGTAAGCGGGTGGATGAGAAAATCGGAGGATCAGAGACGGTGGCGCGTATTACAAAAGGGTTATGTCTAGGGTTATATACGCTTATGATGATGTCTTACATCAATATAAATAATTTTACCTCAATATTGTATTTTAGCTGAGCGGAGATGGGTACAATGGGCGCGCCCTCAGCCACGGTGCCCTGCACAAATTTTGCGATTTGATCGTACTGCTCCTTAGCTTGCCCTTCCTTCACGAGATCGATCTTGTTCTGCAGGATGAGTATGTGTTTCAGTTTCATAATCTCAATAGCAGCTAAGTGCTCGCTCGTCTGTGGCTGCGGGCAGGATTCGTTACCTGCGGAAAAAAGTTTCGTATAAATATAAAAAAAATCAGCTTAACTTTGGTAGATGTTTCGTACTGTAAAAATATTTATTTGTAGGGGAATTTGACTGATTGAAATTTTTCAGGTAAGCACAGATCATGACAAAAATTAAAACGAAGAGCCCTGTGTCCGCGACGTGTGAAGCAGTGGACTGTAATGGATTCATGCCTGGTATGTGCTGTCTCAACAGAAAGGCTTATAGAGTAAATCGGAAATCTGTTTACCGAGTGTAACAACGCAAACGGCGCGTGTGTGAGTTAGTCGCTGTTACCAATCGGTAACGGATGTGGAGTAACCGTAAAGCTAGTACACATTTGGAGTCTAGGATAGGGTTGAGAGCAGAGTTAAGGGGGGGTAGATGCGGGAGTGGGAGCGGGACTTGGAGTGGTAGCTGGATCTGTACCTGGCCCCTGCCCTGGACCTGGAGCTGGAGCGGGAGGGTGAAGCGGCGGCGGAAGGGAAGAGGGACGGAAATTAACTCTTAATAATTTTCAACTTTTTGTAAGACTGTAGTCCACGCAAGCGGGCGGCAGTTAGTATATAAATATGACCAAAAATAATGGGAAAACGCAAATAAAAATGTATGACTAGGAAAACTAAGTTTCACTAGCTTCGGAACGGAACTAGTGGGAACCAACCCTAAAACTGTCCCTCGAATACTAAAAATCTATCTGACGGATTGAGCTTCAATTTTGAGCATACCTATATATATAGAATTGCCAGGCAATAATGGGATAATTATGAAATTTTCAAAAGTTATTTCGAAAATAAATCTGCAAAACCGCAAAAAGTCATAGACGTACGCTCTTCTGACTTATCTAAATGACATACCAGCGATTAGCAGCAGCGCGGCGTCCATGACCGCGGCTCCGTTGAGCATGGTAGCCATAAGGATGTCGTGCCCAGGGCAGTCGACGAAGCTCACGTGTCGGACCAACTGGAACCGGCCGGTGCACGAGGGTCGCAGGCACGGGAAGCTGTCGTCCTTGGACGACCCGCCCGATATGTAGCTCGTCGGCCGCTTGCATTTCGGGTTGTCGCATTTGTAGATTTTCGCATTGGCGTAACCTGTTTACAGCGTTGGGAATAAAGGTATTTATAAATCCCATTAACGGTTAAGGTTCTCTACCGAATTTTAGCACTGTTATCACCACCCCCGGCCCACGTGTAGGGATGCTGGGGCAATTACTACGTGGTGTCAAATCGGGCAATTTCACACTTGTATTCCTCTTAAACAGTTTGAGAGCAAATATACAAAGGTTCTGAAAAAATAACTGGTACATGACGTGACCAGGGATAAAACTCGTATCATTCGACATGGTTCGCGTTTGGCTACTGAACTATTGACGTTCTTGGGCCTCCCGTATGAAGGAAGGCCTTAGATAGGACATATGTCAAGGAGTGAACGTTGACAAACTAATGACTAAACTAGCTAACGCCCGCGACTTCGTCCACATGGGCCACTAATAACTGCACTGGTCACTGCTGTTTCCGAAAGAGACTTCACGGCATGAAGTTGTGCGTGATGAGTGTATACTACTGTGGCGAAGTAGAAAAGGACATGCATCACGCGTAGTTTCCCAATGCGCGTGATGCATATCCTCTTCTGCTGCTGCGTCTTCTGTACGAGGCGTACAGGCGAAATATGATGAATAGAATAGAGCGAGGTCTGGTCTACTATTGCGACCTCGCGATATCGGCCCAGAAAGGTGAGAAAGGGTCAAGAGATACATACACTTGTAGGGGATCAAGCAAATCTTACATTCTTAGGTATTTGTGTCTGATGTAATGTGTTATATTTTATGCAATGTTGTTTTGGTTAAATAAAACAAGTAGTAATATATTAGTTGTGATCTTAAGATTGTAATATAATATCATTTTGGAATATACAATTTAACCACCTAATACACTGAGCCACACATCCAGCTACACACCCCGATACCTTGGACAGCAGTAATAGTGGCTATATTGCAATGATTTCATATAACCGGAGCTGTGGCTCACTGTGCCATTTATTTCATTGAAATGAAAACACAATCAACTTAGTACCTACTATACTGTTAGGTAGCTTAACAAAATTTAACAATTACCTATCAATAATGCCGAAACTATAGGTAGTTTTTAATTTAATCGAAAACATTAAAAAATTGTGTTCATTGTTTTCTCCTCTTTCTACTCAGTAATACTCGTACTACAATTTCTAAGCAATTACGCATGTGAATTGTTTTATAGTATGTCCGTAGTACTAGTTAGACTATGGTATGTGAAAGGTACAAAATAAGACGTAAGTTTCACCACGATTATGAAACACACATTTCATGACAGCATATCTCTTACCCTGTCTACAGAATCAAGTTCATTAGTTCTGTAGTCCAGATTTTGCTCCCGATCTGCAGGGGTGAAGTTGCAATACCACTTCATAAATATTTAAAACCCGAAATTAGAACCATACATCTTACTTTTTGTATTACAAAAACGTTGCGAATTCAATCAGACTGGCATTTTTTTGCGATTGTCATTTTTTTCCGGTGACAATAATGCAGGTAGGGAGCAAAATCGGGACGTCGGTATAGGCCTTTAATTTAAAATTGTAATAATGTAAAAAGCAATCCCCAATCCCAGTGATGGCTTGGCGATAACTAAACAATGAAAAAGAAATAGGTACATTTAAGTGCCAAAAGTCTCAATTGTAGCTTTTGAAATTTCCATACATTAGTCAATATATTTTACAATACACGTATTGCTTACAATCATTGCGTTTAACGTTAGGACAAGCAATATTTTGCAATAAAACTATTTCAATACAAACTTAAACAGAAATAAAACACGAAACTTTCACCTTATTATGCACCTTAAAAATAATAAAAAAATACTAGCACCAGAAAAATAAAGTGCATTTATATAAAGAATAACTAAATTATAAAAAAAATGAACAATATTAACTACCTAATTATTTAGTTCATATACATTTCATGTAAAAAAGGCACTTACACATAATCTTAAAATAGTTTTCGAAATAAATGTGTAGAACACTGTGGTAATTTTGGATGATTCAATTAGTGTGTCATCCCGCTAATATTATAAATGCGAAAGTTTGGATGTTTGTTAGTCAATCACACTTTAACCACTGGACAGATCAGGATGAAACTTGGCACACATATATGAATAGGACATAGGATAGTTTGTATCCCGAAAAAATATCTCATTCCTACAGGAAACCAAATGTTCAAGATGTGTAAATATCGAAACTTACGCGAAGTCCCGGGACAAAAGCTAGTATTATATAAAAATGTGATGAATTGTTGCAATTAGTGTCAAAGTATGCTTCAATTCGTTTGTACTCAACTTTGCTTTTATTAATTAACAATATGTGTGACAACAGTGCTGACTCAACACACTTTTGCATTTACATATTTAGCTAAACATGACACGGGCGACGTAAATTTTTTTAAGTCTTCAATTTTATTAAGTATTAGCTGTGCCCGCGGCTCCGCTCGCGTGGACTACAGAATCCGCTCCCGTTATCACTCCCGCTCTCTATCTCACTCCCAATCGCAATCCCACGCCCGCTACAGACAGCTTCAAATGCAGTCCAAACCAATCGCAATCTGAATTGTACTGAACACAATAATTTTACTTCTTTGTTATATTGCATATACCTACTAAGTAATGGATTTGGAAACTAAAATTTCCCATAACTTTTGATTAAGTTAGCCGATTGCGATGAAATAAACACTAAATGTTAATTTCTGTGAAAAGTCTATCAAAATACGTTCAGTGGTTTTTAAGTGATTCGTGTACAAACTAACAAAAAACAAACAGACAAAAATTTCAAAAATGATAGAAATTTGTTCTATTACTTATCCTTAGATCCGCAATTTTTTTTTTGCAAATATCTTCAATGTAACAGATAGGTATGCGAAGTTTACTATTAGATTGTTGCAATTGATGGTTTACATATTTTGATCAACCGCCTGCCTCGTTGGCCTAGTGGATTGGTCAGCGATCGTGGGTTCGATTCCCACCAGGGACAGACAACTTTGTACAAGTTTCGTCCCTCTGGTCTGAATGTTAATTTGTGAATTTTTCTATCCTTAATTCCCACAGCATATGAGAAAATCCTAGTTTGGGATTAGACAAGTTTATATGTCATATTTATTTGTCTATGCATCCAGCCTTCATGCAATGTGACAGCAGCACTCTCAATCGTCAAACATATAATGCTTTATAAAATCTGTTGATTCATTCAAATTTCATGAAAGATAAATCTTTTATTTATGTCTCCTACTTGACAATATTTGTAATAATACATAATTATGCAGTTATGATAAAGATTAATTGAAGATTGTTATAGTTATTTGACTATTTGAATATTATTTTAAACTTTTTACTTACTACAATTACGGTACAAAAATATTGCATCACATTGGTTGGTCAGTCTAAGCCTCGTTTTATGTACTGGTAGTAAAATTTCAATGGAACATGCTGAACATGTAAACTAGAACTTTTTTGTGTACAATGAACTACATGTGTACATAATACATTTTAACATGTTAAACTATCACATTATTTACATAAAAAATAATTTAGCTCCTGCTAAATATTACCCTAATTAGAACAAATACTTTCTACATTTCAATGCTCCACATTTACATTCAGTACGATTCCTGAGATTTGCCATGTTTTGCTGTTGTATTTCAAATCTAGACTTAACAGGTGACAATGCAGCAGCAGCTGTATCTAACTTGTCAGCAGATGTTGGAGAATCAGCCTTGCCTGTTTCTGATCCATTTGCAATACTTACATCATCATCATCTTTTACATTATCTTTACTCAATACAGGGCAGTTCATTTCAGATTCATCATTATCAAATGACTTTTGTAAGTAATCAAAACAGATTTCTTCTCCTGCCTCAACGTCACGGGTTGCAAACAAAGCCAACATTGGTAAATTGGGATCCAAGCAATCAGCCCACACTGCCCAGACACCAAGATTTGGATCACATGAGTGGTTAATGAAATGTGACACATTTCCCAAATGTGCCGCATCTACCACATAAGGATTTTCAACAGAATTGAAGTCCAGATCAAATAAATATGTTAGTCCATTGGCATCATATTCTCGTCCTCGTTTTTCAGCTTCTTCAAAAGTGATTACTTCGCCGACATACTGACAAAGAAATTGGCCTTCCTTTACTCTTTGTTCAGTTCTTACACCCCAACCACATCCATTGGATGTTCTAAAGATGGTCAGTTTAACATTTCTTCCGCCCTGGACCACACGATTGCTGCAGTCTATGGAGCATTTACAAGCTTTGTTACATTCATAAATAGGGGTACCAGGAGCCACACGCAGTCTCTTGTTACTTGTATATGCAAACAAACCAGCTTGCATTCCACAACATAATTTGGAACGACAATTGCAAGCTGAACACTCACAGCCAATTGGAGGATCATCAGGAATTGTGACTCCAGTTCCAGGTATAGACTGGTTAATGTAAGTAAAGTTATCAGGTGGACCAGAAAAATCTATATCATTCTCTATGGTAAGTCTTTTGGACCTGTCAACTTGATTTAAATGGTTTTCCCAAGTTTTTAGAGTCATCAATTGTCTACATCGTTTTCTTGTCAAAACATACATTTGTAAAATGTTCCTGGTGTCTTGGACAAGTTCTGTAGCATAACATTCATCTTTTTGTCTCAAAATGACCATTGACAATAATTTAAGTAAAAGAGTAACTTTTAATTTACTCAGCTCTGTTGTTTCTACTTCATTCAATCGTTCGACAAGCTTTTCTTCACTTAGTAGATCTCCAAATGAAATTTCTTCCTTGAGTTTTTCAAACTTTTCACAGTATTTGTGTTCTACTTTCATCAAAAACTCTTTTAACACATTAGGACAATTATCAAGGTGTTCAATAGGCTCCCAAGTATTTTCACTATTTGGCCAACCCTTCCATTTTATGTAGAAGTATTCTTTTCTAGCCCTCAATTTGAAATCTATTATTTTCTCTATGATAAATTCTTCAGAATCCTGTTTGCTTTTCATCTTTTTCTGTTTCTTTGGTAGAGGCATGTCGTCTGTTTCGTCAGGATCAAGGGAATGATTTCTCTTTTTAGCTCTTCTAATTTTTTCAAAGAACTCATTTTCATCTCTTTCATCTGCTCTTTCATGATACATTCTCACAACCGAGTCCTTCAGGCGCTCTGCAACATACCATGTGTTTTAATTAAAACAGGTGTTTAATATAAAACTTGTTCTCTAATGCATTATACAAATATTATAATTATATTGATTGTCATGCTATATTCTACTACATACACATGGTACATTGTTAAGCTCTAAGGACAGGAGACAGATCAAATAAAACAGTTATTAGCAATTACATTTTATTGTTTCATTATATTTCAATATTCTTTTTTAATTGAAATTGTGATGAAATAAATATAAGCAATTAATAAATCAGATAATTATGTTAGAGCACTTTTGTGGACATTCGCTAAAGTAAGAGAGATTAATGAGATAGATGATGATGGGTGTTTTTTTTTCAAGATTACATAGGTACTTACCCAGTTTAATTGTAATGTTCCTTTCAAGTTCATTCTTAAATCTGACAGTTTGTACACCTGAGATAGCCTTCACAACAGTAGACTTCCCATGAGCTACATGGCCTATGGTACCAATGTTGATAGTTGCCTGTCTAGATATCACTTCAGGTGACAAGGCAGACAGTTTTGTGATATCCTAAAATAAGTAATTGTTGCATCATGTTTAAGGTTAATTCCATACCTAGCCACATTATAACCTCTTTCTGTAGTTAAGGTTCGAAAAAATAGCAAGATAAAAATACTTCGGGGAATTAAAATAAAAATGCCATGATTCTTCCAATCCTCCATCATGACTCTTGTATATAAATAAGATATTTTAGTGGACTTACCAATTTAGATAAATCCTGCTGATGCAAATTTGACTTGTGCTCACTTCGACCCTCACTCGACGCCATAATTGTGTATACACACTGATTATATTCTTTGAAATTGTTTTAACTGTGTTCAAGATATTCTTAATTGTGTTTTATAATCGCATTTGACGCAAATAATCTATTTGTAACCAATTTTTGCGACCCGTTTAGTGAACTTTCGTCGTGCATAGATTACATATTCCGTGGCGTGTCGCGACTGCCGCGCGAATCAGCAGTGTTGCTATAAATAAAATGAAATAGATAATTCTACTATTATTTGTAAGCCAGCCAGTTTAATAGTCTAAAAAATTGTGATATTAAGTTAATGTATTAAGTACAATAGACTGGCTGGTGTGGAGGGCGGAGGACCTGGATCTGGTGTATTTCATTGGAGGAGGTCTATGTCCAGCAGTGAACGTGTAAGGGCTGATATGATGATGAAAATAGACTGTTGTTACATGTATATCACTTATAATATAGTTATAATTTAGTCAAAATAAATTCGCTCTCCAATCATAACGCGGCGCGGCGGTGCAGCTTTGATTCATCAATCAGTATTTAATGTAGTGGTATGGTGGCACCAAGAATACTAAAACTTCTTGGGTGGCACAAATTATATAGTATGTTATATGGTGGTAGAACCATGGCCTTATTTGAGAATAGCTATTGACAAGATTGATTGTCATAGACTGAATTATATAGGTACATACTCTTTGATAGCTGTGCATTGACTTGACATATGTCAAAAATGTGAAGATCTAGCGCTATTATTATTTTTTGTATTTTCAAGTTAGGTATATTCGTCGAAGTTTGGAAACAAAATTTTCGGAGTACTTACAGCAGCATTACGTGAGGTATAGTAATTATTTTACATAACGAACATGGTGATAAAAAATGATGATTTACAGGAGCACACTAAAAGGTTACGTTTCAAGCCTCTAACGAACGTTCAAAATTCTTCTGGCGATATTATTGAAACTAAGAGCCCGAAGGATATGAAAGTTAAAGGTAAATATTGCGTTCAATTTAAGCAACCTAATTAAGGTAAGCTGACTTAAATATTTTTAATCTTGATTACGAGCTTTGCCCTTGCAGATGGTGACAAATCAGCATCGTTGTTCGCATTTTTGCATATAGAGCTTACACGAGGCTATTTACTTGAACATGATGAAGAGAGATTCTCAGCTAGAAGAGAAAAAGTTTACTCTTTTATAAAAATTCCACAAGAATTGGAGAAGTTCATGGCATACGGATTTTTTCAATGTGCAGATTCATTACTATTTGTTTACACATTTCTGCCTTTGAGGTTCATAATGGCCTTTTGGTCTTTCTTAACTAGATTGTTTAGAAGGTGTTTTGGGTAAGTCTGCTTATATTATTATAGTTATTAATATCATTTTGTGTACTTTGTTTTTTGCAAAATTGTCTTGTTTGTTATTTTATAATATCTACTAATTAGGGACTAATAATGACTGTTGCAGATTTTATTCACGCGCTCATAAAAACATTCTGAAACCAGCAGAAACTTGTGATGTCATTAAAGGGTTTATATTATTGACATGTAGCATTCTCATGTGTTATATTGACACAAACATGATGTACCATTTAGTCAAAAGTCAAAGTGTCATGAAGTTGTACATATTTTACAACATGCTGGAAGTTGGAGACAGATTGTTCTCAGCATTTGGTCAAGATACAATTGATGCATTGTTCTGGACTGCAACGGAACCAAGAGACCGAAGGAGGGAGCATTTGGGTGTTATTCCACATATGCTATTTGCTATGACTTATGTCTGTATCCTTTTCACATTGTTAACCACAGTAACCACATAAAGGTAACCACAGGGTCAGGGATATTATTTATTTTCACATCGTGAGCTGTAGGGTACCAGCACAACCATTGATCTGCCCATATATTCTGAAGCCCTACAGCTACAGAAATGCATTACAATTGCAAAAAGTTATTTGAATTACAATATGTTCTATTCACAATCAGGTTAAAAAATGTGTAATTTTGCCAATTTGGTGGAAAATCTGATTCTCCTGACCGAGAGATTTCATAAACAATTAAATATACATATATTATTAGAGAACCAGAGATACGAAGTCCCTACGTCTTAGGTACAATCAGACTTAGTAGTAACATCGCCATGCGGCTTACTATATTTCTTTATTTTTCCTAGTTCATGTTTACATAATCTACGATAATACTTAATAAATGCATTTTTTGCGCATTAGACTTTTTGGCTACCTGGTCGTCATGAGATCTAATTCTATTGACCATGAACGGAAGCTGAAAGCAAAGTTAAGTTTGTATTCTATATATTTTGTATGCAAAACCAACTTATCTTTGAAACTCTTTTTTTTTTTTTAAATATTTACAGTTTTCTTATTGTTAATTATTAAATTCAATGATACTGTACCGATAATTATAGCTTTTGTTCCATAATATACTTTCGACTTCTTTTGTGAGCCTGCGTGAGACAGAACGGATTGAAACAATACTTCGCTGCCGCACCGTATCATGTTCGATGTTTTTGCAGAAAGACGTTATATGAGACGTGTATATAAAATATTTTTTTTTTAAAAGATGGTTAAACTTTCTTTACTTTAATATTTTTTTTGACTCAAAAAAGCCAGCATTTTCAAAGATTCATCTCGTTGAAAACAAAAATGCAGTCCCATTTTCATATTTTCGTCAATATTTTCGTATCTTTATACTAAACTATACATAAAATGTATCAAAAATGAATTCTTCATTCTCTATTTATGATAAAACGACACCATACTCGAGGTACTAGCTAAAATTAAGCCGATATAATTTTGTATCTGAAGCGCGGCGGTGTAAACTTTGAGAACCCCCCTTTCCACCCCTCAAGGGGGGGTGGATGGCTACCGGGCTAAATCAGCTTAGTTTGACCCAGTCTACATCTGTGCCAAGTGAATTCATCCGATGCCAAATGGCGACCTTGATGGCAAGACATTTAACATGTTTGTGTAGTATATTTTAAACGTTCATATCTTGTTCATATATTTTAATAATACACAGGTCGAATATGAAATTTTTCCTTAATTTTAAAAGGTTTGACTGACTGTGATAATTAAATAATGGTAGCAGGGAGTACCAGAGGCATATGAGGTAATCATATTCGTACATAATCCTCTGGTTGGCAATACACTTCTGGCCTTTGGACTATTTTTGAAATGCTGCAGGTTTATGAGCAACATTAACTGCTTATTATTAGGTGAGGTGTCTGTCTATTTGCCACTCCAGCTCCAGACTGAAAACAATTGCATATAAATTCCTAATCAAGTTAAATTAGGCTAGGATAGTAAAATACAAACAGATTCGCTTCGGCGACCATTGTATTATCTAAATGTAACTTTGATGCATTGCCCTTAACTTATTGGCAGTCCTACACAGCTTGCTGGTGTTGTTTCAAGCAACAACGCTCAATGTGGCCTTCAACTCCAACAACAAGAGTCTTCTCATCATAATGATGTCGAATAATGTAAGTTTTTTATTGATCATATGTACAGTCACATTCCGAATTAAGTGGCCAGCCCTAGCACTTTATCCAATGATGATAAAGTTAAAACTAGAATGTACTTGGACATTTACCATAGCGCGCTGACTGTACACAATCACTTCATGTCATACAGATACATGAATCATACAGATTTTGTAAGTTACATCACGGCATTATCTTCAGCTCATATAAAATGCATAACTGTTGTTTCATATTTAGATTTCATATTACATTTATTTTTATTTTATTTATTAAGCCTCTGCTTTTATAATAAGGAACAGAGTCTGACTCCCTATATAAAATAAAGTAACTAGGTTCACATTAAAGCTATAGCCCCTTAGAAGGTCCTACATCTGGTCACTTAGCTTTGCGGACCTAGTGTAGGTTTACGAACTTCTCATTATGCTTTGCAATTAATTTTTTGTCTTAAACGTACTCTTTCATGAACATATGACGAGCGCACTTCCAATACTCTTTCTGATAGAACAAATTATTCATTGCATATGTCTGCTACACATTCAGCGATTTTCTATTAACCTTTGCATTTGTTAACACAGCTTTATCGTCATTTTGCAGTTCGTGGAGCTAAAAGGTAGTGTATTTAAGAAATTCGACAAGAACAATCTGTTCCAAGTATCCTGCAGTGACGTTAGGGAGCGCCTCCACCTCTCTGTACTCCTGTTCATTGTGGTGCTACAGACCATGAAGGAGTATGTGTGGAGGGAGGAGCGTTTCTGGATCCTTGCGCCGGATTGCGTGCTTGTTCTCACATTTGAGGTCATCATTGACTGGGTGAAACATGCTTTTATTACCAGGTATGTAGTTATTTGGGTATTAATAAGTTTATTGCCCTTTCCAATGTCCCAAGTCAAAGACTAAAGTATAATTTGACCACTAGGTATGTTCGGGTGCAAAGAGTTAAAATTAGCAACTTTTTTATATCCTACTGGTATAGAGCGCGAAACACACAGAAAGCGAATGCGAATGGGGCGGCGGCGTGCTCCGGTTTGTTGTATTAATCGATTTAGTATGAGACACGTCACACAGAGTACCGCCGCGGGAAGCGGGTTTTTGAATGGAGTCTACCGCTGCCGCCACACCTAGCGACTCCGCCACGTACTCGCCTTCTATATGTTTTATGCTTAAGGAAGAGAAAGTGTCTTGGATTAATTTAATACTTTACTTTTTCGTGCTGGTGACTGTGGGGACACATAAGATCTGGTGTTCTGTGGCAAAGGTATTAGTGAGAAATTTAGGTTGCCGCTTGCGAGATGAATCACGCCCCCGATCGTACCTGGTTCATGTGAATAAACAGCACTTAATATGGGAATAATAACATTAATAAAAATACTAATATTCTTTTCTATTTAAGTTTCTACAATGGCTGCGTTTCATGTTTAAATACGCCAGCTCTTTGGTCTTCCGTTCGACGCTTCAAAATAACTGAACAAGCCTCTGCTACATTAAATATATTTGTAGGTTCAATGAGATCCCTTACGGAGTGTACCGGGAGTACACCGTGAGCCTGGCGTATGACGTGGCGCAGACGAGACAGAAGTACGCGTTCAGCGACCACTCGGACCTGGTGGCGCGTAGGATGGGTTTTATACCTTTGCCTCTGGGCGTCGTCATTACCAGGGTGTTGGTCCACGCGGTGAAACTTGATGGGTAAGTTTGTACAAAAACATGAAAACGATGCTCCCTGCTAGCTGATAAATGACATAGAATGATGACGAGCAGCAGCGCAATATGTACCTTTAACACGCAATTTCGTTCCATTCTCCGATGTTCTATCGAAGACGATCACACTTCACATTCCGTTAAAGGTTTATCAGACACGCTGATTTCCTCACAGTCACAATGGTTAAGTTCCAGAACTTATTAGTTCTTTTTACTAAAGTATTACTTTGAGTGTGAAGACTGTTACTTGGTTTTTCAGATTTGCGTCGATATTTTTGATATTCATTGCGTATCTGTGCCTAATATCGGTGAGGATTCTTGTGTCTATCGTCATACTTGGGAAAGCCTGCGATTTGATCACCCAACACCAGACAGATAGAAACGAGAGTCACCATACCACGCCTAAAAAGTGAGTATGGAACGACCGACTTTTAAATATCTAATAAGTTGCGAGTGAGACAGCTGTGCCATTATATAGTTGGTTTCAGCCATTGTTAGGCAATGCTTTTTAAACATTTCTCTAAAACTGAACTAGAATGTAAGAAAAGTATTTCACACAGTGGGGGGTTAGCTGGAAGTGATCACTTATAGAGATAAGTCCACCTTTGCACACTTTTACGTTATGCCTTTTTTGTAAAATTTACGTGCAATAAAGAATATATATAAAAGTTTTCTGCAAGTATTTGCAGCAATCTAAACTTTGATTTTGAATTACCTGAACGAAGTTTTTCCAGTCTAATCGTCGCGTCAGATTATTTTAGAACTAACGTACCTATATACATAGATGTAATTTTTAATTTATATTTTTTTTCATTATAAATTTTGAAAACAGCATTTTTCTTATATACTGGTACCGGTAAACCATTATTTGGTTTTGTCGTGGTAGCAGAAAATACTACCCTATATATTACAGTTAAACTGACAAGATTTTGTTTTCAGAGAACCAAGAGATCAAGTTACAAAAGAGATTTCATATAGCCATAAGAATACCGAGTCTGAGACTGCACCGGATAAGAAACCAGTGCAGTTAAAGTTCCTAATACCTGAAGACGTTGTAATGGTGTGTATAATTTTGTTTTGCAAAGCGAAAGTAGATAGTAGAATATAAAGGCGCGACTCCTGCGCTTCTTTTTCGAAAAAGGTAAAGAGTTGTTTAATTTTTTGACAACCACTTTTGAGGTTCCGCAACTCGCTACTCAAAATGTTGTGTTTTAACCACAAAACATTTAGGAGGGACACAACTTGTGTATGAACACAAATGTTTTTGTGTGATGTTTAGAAAAACGAATGTAACGCAGCTTAAAGACGGACAGTAACTTTTATTATCCAACAGAATTGTTTTTGATCGGAGTAAACATAACGTACTTGTATACTAAGGTGTCATGGTAGCCTAGTTGAGAGTGGGTTCGCCTTACGTTCGTGATGTCGAGAGTTCAAACCAGGCCCATATCAATTAGTATTTTGCAATATAGGTATATATTATTGTCCTACAATAAAAGTTCGGAATCTGCATGAGCTTATACGCTCTGGGGATACACTAATAGGTAAGGGTTTAGAGAATTTCTGATGGGCGAAATCGCTGGGCAACAGCTAGACTAATGCAATTATACATTGCAGAGTGAACCACTAGTGGATGCTTCAGTCGGCGCTGCGGCGATATTCTCCAATAGTGCCATCGACCTGAACGGTGTGTGCTATCTCAACGACAAGATGAATACGCAAGTAAAGCAGGAACCCACTGACTACCTGGAGCCGGAATTGGTGAGAAGTTAATTTAGATTTGATAATACACTTTAGATATTCTTCTATAACGTGTAACTGTATTTGTTTGTGCAATAAAGTGTATTGTATTGTATATTCTTTTGTTTGGTCACATCTCACCGGTGGTAATAGCTTAGGTCTTCGAGGAGACTCTTTCACCCGACTCGGTTCTGTGCTAGCAAAATGAAATCGGTCCCCTGGAGGAATTATGTATTCTATAGTTACGTTCATCTCATTTCACTTTATATCAGAAATATAAACAAATTAATATTACATATATACTCGTACATATACATACATTCGCTTGTCTGTTGTGTTGTGTACATACATTTGTCTAATCCCAAACGAGGATTCTCTTGTGCTATGGTAATTAAAAATGATTGGACACTTCACCATTAAACATCCAGACCGGGACCTGCTTGTACAAATTGTACAGATTTGTCTGCCTCCAAAGGGAATCGAATCCTCGGCCTCTGGCGCTCGAGTCCAATAACCAAGCCACTGCGAGCAATATCGTAGCTTCGAGCGTAGCTATACATAGAGATCTCAATATTTCGATGTTACTGTCTGTAACTGTGTCTTGTGTTAAACTTTTTGCTTTTAAACTAAAAAATTTCATTTATAAGGTCGACGTAAGCCGGAGCGCGCCGGACATCAAGGCGGCGGCGGGGGCGGAGGAGGAGCCCGAGGCGGCGGAGCGGCCGCACTCACCCGACGCCGAAGGCCTGAAGCGGCGCTCAGAGTCCGAACCCAACCTGGTGAAGGCCGAGGAACACTACGAGGAAGCGCCATAACGACTGTGTTGCGTGGTACTCATTCTTTATTAACTCCATCTAGTCTTTACTATTTAGTAAGCGGAAACATTGGGCGTTCTACTGTGGGCCTTATAAGCCAAGTCGTTTTTTTTTATTAAGGGTTGCGATGCAATCTAGATGGTCTAAGCGTATCGTTATGTTATAAATAAACGATTTCTTGCGGTTAACATTTATTATCAATCAATACATGTTTTGTAAGGGTGCAAGATACTTTATCATTCAAACTTGTATGTCATTTTAATTATCACGGACTGCAATAATCCACATGAGTAGTCGGTGAAAATTTATATATCGCGATAATATTATTGTTGAATATGAACTCCCAATAGCAGTTTTTCAAAGTAAGACCTGGTATGCAACGAAATTTCAATGTTTTACAAAAAGTACATGTTTTACGCTCAATGTTTGTAATCCCTAATTGTGTTGCTAAAAGAGATGTGAAATGTATTTTGATATGACGAAAAGCGTTTTACAAACATTATTTATTAGATGAGCCCGCTTAAAATCTAAGACTGATCACATTATGTGGGTGCTTAGAATGAGACGAACCGCTTATAGCTAAATGACAAATTTGTTTACCTTATAGTTTTGATAATTTTAATAAATGGAATTTTGTGATTTACATTGTAGTCAAACGTTTAGTAATCGTATCATTCCAATGACATTACAATTTTGCGTTATTGATACGATATCTTGTCGCATATCTACTGCAAGTTTGAATACAAACCTATTTTAAACTGTTATGCCATTTGTAAATAGAATATTTCACGAGTTTTATTCGGTCTGTGAATATTATATTTATGCATCCAAAACTATACTTTTGTAATCCTTAAAGAGTCACAGCATGTCCAATCATTATAAATACTGCAGTCACAGATCCATTAAAAATTGTTTAAAATAATTAATGAATTAATTAATTTAAACCATTTTTAATGGATTTTTGAATAATTATTAACATGCGTGAATTTAATTGTATATGTATATATGTAAGATTTATTTATTTAATTAAAGAATGACAGGGACGGGACTTCTGTTTATTGTTACATATTTAATATAAGTATCCGGAATTACGATTGAAGCTCACTAACGAAACTATGAAATGAAATATAGGAGCCTTCATTCTAGTTTGTAATTTTTATAAACTTGCCTTTTTTCATTTTGAGAACAATAATATTTTTAGCATAGCAGGTAATAAAATATGAAATTATTTATTTAGTTGGAGAGTGGCAACCATAATAAACGGAAGTTACATATGGTGTACTTCTGTCGAAAGTTTTTGTGATTGTATTATAGTATTTTGTGTTCGTATGCTAATTTTCTACGAATTAAATTATTCATTGTTGGTTATTTGTTTTTGAGTTTTAATCCAATCAACGTAGCATAAAATCACTCTACAAATATTATGATTACCATCCATTGTTGGACTTCTTCCTTCTGGCCTAACCCTCAGTCCTTCCTAATACGCGACTTCTAGCCGGTTATTCGACCTTCTTTGGCAAACCTCTTCTGCCTACACAAATTATTTCCAAATATTATTGGTGACGCAAAGATTCACTCCATTGCTCCAAACGGATATTATTTCGACAGTTATGAACTTACATACTAGTACGTAATGTTCCTCCGCTCCATTATTCTAGTAGATTTTGAGTTATCCGGCAGACGGACAGACACAGCCAGACAAAAAACCTTCGCTTAAGGGTATCACGTTTTACGAAACCCTACATACAAATGGTGCTTGGATTGTTATATGTAAACTTATTTAATTTATCATCATGAGCTTAAATACGTCCACAGCTGAACATAGGCCTCCTCAATTAATGGCAGGCGGATCGCAGTAATGATCTTAATATACACAAGAGAACGCTGCTGCCTGTCCCTGGTGCAATCCCTTAATCGCCTTGCAGAGACCCACGGGAAGATGGGATTGGCTCTGTTATAAGCCGGGAACCACAAAGCTAATTTGATTTATATTGTTTAGTAAAGTATTTATACAATTGCATATCAGTGTACTAGCGTCAGTGAGACACGACTAATACTACTTGTAAATAATAATTTAAAAAACGCTCCTACTACTATTTTCATCGCCTTTATTGGCCCGTTGCATTAAGCTCCATCTGTTGGTTAAACCTTGAACTTCTTTTAATTCTGCATCGGTTCGGCGTTTGTCGACTTTACAGAGCAACAAACTTCGCTGGGCCTCTATCGCTTATGATATGAACAGTGATATGAACGTTTCCAGCAGATGGCGACACTAGTCTTTTACTTACCGTTATTATAGAATTTTCTAATATACTTCTGAGGTTTATTTTTTCTAACATTGAAGTTTGTTTTATATGACACTTTGTTTTATATAATATATTAAAGTAATCGATGGACTCGATATGGTTTTCTTAATCATTATTGTTATATCTGTGTGTTATCTTTGAACGCATCTCAGTTATTACAATTTGTACTTTATCATCATAACTTAAGATACTAGGAAGGGGTGTCGCAGAGAACAAATGTGTTGTTATTTTGATTTCTAAGTTTTTTCGCTATTCTTAAATGTTTCTTATCTTACCTACCCACTTTTCTATTAGGTTTCTCGTCGCTTGTATCTCCACAAATGGTATCGGTACCGATGCGGTGGCAAATTTACCAAGTTTCCAAGGGCTGTCTTAAAGTGATGCCTTTGACGTTCAATAAAACTGACGAATAAGGAAAATGACTGATTAGGAAATTAACGAATGAACGAAACTAACGAATAAGGAAAGTGACATACATACATAATTTTTACGTCTTTACTTTACTTTGACTTAAACGCCTTGGTCCCAGAGGGGTAGGCACAGACGATGGATCGCCTCTTTGCGCGCTCCTGACACAACTCACTAGTCTCACTCACATTCATCAACCTTTTCATGCACCTCCTTTTATTCGGAAAGTGTCAAATTAGCAAAATGACGACCTAGAATAATGACCAGTACCCTAACTCGTACTTAGTATCCTATTCTAAATAAAACGTTAATCTTTGCTTTTAAATGTTTCTTCTAATACTTGGTAAGTTTTTACCTATGTTCGAGTTGTTTGGTAGTGACTGAAGTTACACATTTTAACGGATGTTAAAAATACGATCGCCACTCAATGCGTGTGCCAATATTCCCGTTGTCTCACTAAATTTAACTAATCTATCCATTTTGTTGCCAACTTGTGTATTACAGAGAATGTAGACGGGTGTAAATTACGCGTTACCGTAAAGTACCCATTTCTTGTTTTAGAATCGAAAAGTCCTCCATAGTTAGTCGAATATCCCATGGTTATCTAGTATTCTACCGAGGTAAAAAAATAGCCTGTGTCTATCTAGAATAAGTCAACAGATTTATAAGAATCGGTTCAGTATTAGTTCAGCATCTTGTTCCAGACATTACCCCAAGCAAAGTCTACCTATCTACGTACTCTAACATTAATACCTTTTAATTAGGGAACCGATAGAATGCATACTCTTATAGAGAAGCTTTTTTGTCCGTCTATCTATGCGGCGTAAGGTAACTCCATTACTACTGGACCGATAAAGCTGAATTTGGGAACATAGTCGTACCTACTCGACATGTAAAATTGAGAAAATATTTTTTGAGTAATTTTAGAGATATTAATTACATTAATGTATTTGATGAAACCTAATATGAAATATTCGTTATTTATATAACTACGGTTGAGCGATACCTGTTGCACTTGTTTGTTAGCTTGGATATAAATATAACGGTGAAAGTATCAAAAAATAAATATTTAGTCTTTATTTGATACTTTACAATCAATCAAAATTGCGTCGTCGCTGTGTATTTACTATATGCAGTTCAAGTACTGTCGTAAGGTTTAGTCGCCAGGTGTTCTGGTCAAGACTCCATTAAGTGATTGCTAAGGGATAGGAATTAAGTAAATATAAAAGGCTAGTTCAAGTTTTCAACAATTTGTATTTTCGCACCTTAGGTGGATTCATATTAAATAAAAAAATTCTTTTTCTCTTATATACACATTAAATCCAAATTTAGTCAGAGTGTATTTACAAAATATATTAAATAGAATTTAGTAAAAATTAGTGAGTTTTAACAATACATACGCACGTACTTATAATCTATATATCTATACTTTAGAACATCAACAACATCTTTCACTCTGGTGAAATACATAAGACAACTTAAACAATAACCACGACAAAATTCGTACTCATTCACTATTTAAGGTGAACACCATAAAATAGTAATAGCTTTTTCAAAAAGTAGTCTAAGAACTAGGTAGTAACATGGAGTGTGGTGATAGTAGCAGGTGGCCGGGAGTATAGTCCGACCGTCTGATCTGTTCACTTAGTAAAAGGCTTCACTTATGCAAAGCTTACATAACGTTACGTTAAAAAACTGTAATCTTCGTAGAAAAAAATAGTTCCCAGCTCATCATCTGAACAGATAAGATCGAAGGACTGTAGTATCGGACAGTGGTGCTCAACACTGTAAACTCGCACTACTGTCCGCAACACTTTCGCTCTCGCTCCTGAACTGTACTGTGCTGCACAGTAAGACCCCTTACGCACACCCTGAGAGCCTGCCTGAATTAACAAACTGGAAGAAACTATATAGAAACAGTCACAAAAATAATATGGAATCAGCATTGAAGAGTAAATGGACCGGCCATGTTTTGAACAGGAAAGATAGTCAATGGACACTATAGTTTGATTCCCGAGGTACAACACATGAATGGAAGACAGCGAATGCGCTGGAGAGATGATTTTAAAAAGTGTACATGATTCTTATACTCTAACACAAACACAGATATTTGGACAGCTAGAGGGCTTCGTCGCTGAGATGAAGTTTAATTACTTAATTTAACAAAGCTACTATTCTAGGAGTTAGACGCAGATGAGCACTTCGCAAAATGTGCACTTCACAGTTGGGGCACTTCTCATTCGGGGCACTTCTCATTTAGAGCACTTCTGAAAATGAGCTCTTCGCAAAATGTGCACATTTAAATATATTTTTTTTATAATTCTACCAGAATCAAGTCACAGTCACAAAATTTTAAAATCTTTTGCTTTTGCTTAAGTATTGTACTTTTATTAATTTAAACCTAACTTCAAACCTCACTCGTGTTGGAATTTTTCATTCTTAATATTTAAAAAATAATGTGCTCATTTTGATAAGTGCCCCAAATGAGAAGTGCCCCGATTGAAAAGTGCCCCAACTGCGAAGTGCCCCAATTGCGAAGTGCACAGTGCAAAAGCGTCAGCTTCACATTTTGCGAAGTGCTCATTCTGCGTTGAACCATCTAGAAGCAATGTAATATTCCTAAAATGTTTAATTCAGAAAGACTATTCAGGATGCATGATGCGTTCAGCCTCAGGTAACAAACAATGGGCAAGTCGCAACTCGTAACCCAATACAAACACAGCATATCAATAACGATAACGCGATGCAACATTACGTAAAATGTTTAAGAATTTAGTCTTCTTCGTTTCAATTGTCACTCGTTTCGACTAACATGAAAACGCTTTATTTATACCTATCTACTCTAGCCTTGCCTATCAGAGACTTCGTCTCTCCTAATAACAGTAAAAACATTATAAACTCATACACCACATTCTTATCAATTAGATTCTGCTCGCGAACGTTCGTTGCAAACGCAAATGTAGCGTGAACGACATTCTGTGGATGCTTTGTTAGCCACTGAACTGGGAACGGTGACAAATATTACTGTCGCGACGGCTAGTGTAATTTTTGTGCCATTATCCAATCCGCAGTACCTGATGCCCACTTGTTACTAAGAAGTATAGCCTAAGAAAGTACAACTTAAACTTTGAACCGCTCCCATTGCCGTAGGTAAGAACTGTAGGCGCAAGAGTTAGTAATATTATTGTCAGTTATCCTAAATTCATAATGACCGACATTACTGAAAGGCCCACCCTGTTGCTTTTATATCACTGTTTGTTCGGTGACATGTTAACAATTTCTACATGAGTTTGCTTTGTTTCAATTTCTTACGATTGCACAATTTCTTATTCTACTATGAACCATGAATAACTTTTTATTGATATAAAACTTGATTCATTACTTATATGAAACTACGGATTTACGATAGTAACATAATTAAAGGCAATTTCCCAAACACACATAGTCAAATGTATGAAGATGTCTGTCTATAAGGCTATTTGTGCTTATTTTGTACTAAATCATAAAATTTAATTTATATTCGAATGCGATGGTGAATGTTATTGATATCGGCAATAGCAGTGGTCACCTACCACTCCGATTTGGAGAATTGCGTAACAACATAATCACAGTAACGGAAACCTAAGAAATGAATCTTATATTAATTATATCTATACAAAACTTATGAGTATTATAAATAAGGGCCCTTTCTACACTTGAAAATAATTAATAATGATTAAGAGATCATAAACGCTATACGCTATTCCTTTACTAGATTAGTCCATAATAATACGCACATTATAAAAAAATATGCCACTGGGAGTTTGGGAGAAAGAAATTTAGTGTAGTTAGAGAACAAGTGCGCCAGTAGAAAGAATTCAGACAAGTCAAAGAAGAAAGTATTAATGAAAATATAAAGGAAGGTAGTCTAAAAGAAGCTGAATTGAGCAAATTTTGTTAAATTAAATCGTTTGAGCAAGAGAAGACCATGACAGCAGCTGTCGAAAATATAATGTAATAGAGTAGATAATATTTTTTTCTATTTTATCTATAAAACACAATAGTCGACATTCTCTTCGACTAGAAATACAAAAACGAAATAATTAATAGTTATCACTTAATCAGCAGTCGTGTTACCTTAGTATTAAATAAAAACTGCAGTGGCACGTTGTAAAGTTAAATTAATGGCACAGTTTCACGTTAGTTTTGTCAAGTATAAGAATATTAAATATACAACTATACTTAAGATAGGCAGTCGTGGTTATAGAACATTTACCACCATGAAATCGATACTTATAGATAGCAGAAATTTGTAATTCGTAAAAAATTCGTGATACTTTAGTAGGTTATGGAATTGTGGTAAATATTTTATAACTTTATTTGCAACTATGAATAGGCTCATTTTGTATCACTTCTCCACAATCACTTTGACGCACACACGTCTAATTTGAACGCGTCAGTGATCGATGCCAACGCCAGAGAACATTTAAGCTTATATAGCTACGGGTCTATCGTCAGACAAAGATATGTGTTCATTTTGCGTCGCAGTCGGTAGCGACACAAACATGCACCGCCGCGTGCCCGCAGGCAGCCGCGGCGGCGGAGGCGCGATTGTTGCTCAGAAACGTATCGACGACACTCGACACTTTAGGCCGAATCTTTTCGTATCTACGTTTGTTCCCAATCGAGTTCATTCAATTAGCCTATCTAAATTAAAATAAATACATCGAGCTGATCGTCTCCTATCATAATAATTACAAATATGTATAAAAAGATATATATAAATTTCAGTGAATTTACAAATGTAGAGTTAATAAAGCTTCGTTAAAGACAATTTTTTACACCTAATCGATGAAATTATTTGATAACTTCAACGTGAAAGTATTAAAGTTCAATATTCCTCGGAATCGGACGTCGAGGGTGTGAGTGGCGCGGTCGCGTCGGGCCCGGCGGAGGGCCCGGCGGCGGGCGAGCGCTAGAGCGGCTCGTGGTGGTTGCCCGGCCCGCCGCCGCCGCGCTCGCGCTTCAGGCGCTGCTTCAGGTGCACCTTCGCGTGGCGCTTCTTCTCGTCGGAGCGCGCGAACTTGCGCCCGCAGACGTCGCACGCGAACGGCTTCTCGCCCGTGTGCGTGCGCACGTGCGTCGTGAGGTGGTCCGACCTGCTGAACGACCGCATGCAGATCCGGCACTGGAACGGTTTCTGGCCCGTGTGGATGCGAATGTGCCGCGTCAGCTCGTCGGAGCGCGAGAAGCGGCGGTCGCACCCGTCCACGGGGCACGCGTACGGCCGCTCGTGGACGGGCGTCTTGCTCGGCCGGTTGGGGTACTTCCTCGGCTTGACCGCGACGAGCCGCAGCGGCTGCGCGCTCTGCTGGTACACCTGCGACAGGATCTCGTGGCCCTTGCTCGTGGAGGGGTTGTACTCTGCGAGCTGTATGGGCCGATCGCTCGGGCCCGCGGGGCTCAGGTAGGGCTCCCGCTTGGGCAGGCCGGAGGGGCCGGGCGCGGGCTGCGGCGCGCTCGCGTACTCCTCCTCCCACGAGTGCTGCTGCGGCGGCGGGCGGTACTCGCAGTGCTGCGGCGGGGGGCACTGCTGCTGCGGCGCGCAGTACGGCGGCTGGCACTCGGGCGGGAGCAGCTCCACTCTCTGCTCGTACTCGTCCTGGAAATACTTGTCGACGCTGCCGGGCCCGGGCCCGGGCGGGAGCAGCCACTGCAGGGGCGGGCTGGGGGGGCGCTTGCCGCCCGCGCCCGCGCCCGCCGGCGCCGGCCCGTACAGCGAGGCGCTCGCGCTCGACGCGTTGCTGCCGTCCTCGGCGCGCGCGCCCGGCGACAGCGACGCCTCGTGCTTGTGTCGCCGCGGCGAGCAGCCCAGCGACAACTCATCGCCGGGCAGTGTACCTGCAACAACACAACAATGTTTTACATTCACAATAATGATCTCCACCTCACGTTACTATACGAAATAACTGTTCATTATTATCGGTGTTAGCCGGTAAGAGTCCACTGCTGGATATAGGCATCTCCCGAGGCGCGCCACTGAACCCGATCCTCGGTTCTTCTCATCTAGTCACTGCCAGTCGCCTTACGCAGATCGTCGCTCCATCTATTCAGGGGTTTTAATTAAAAATAATTTATTTCGCTTAGGACTTCTAAGCAAACACAATGAAAATATGCTCTTACAACCAGTACTTCTGTAGATCGGTATTGAAAACTATATTTTAATGTATGTTTTAATGAAGGATCGTCAATAGTTTGCATGGTTGCTGGTGGTTTCGGATGCGTATCTGCTGCCGCGCGGGCGGAAGGCGCGCGCGCGATAAGCCGCCGCCGGAAGTCGATAGCCGCGTATCGTCAGCCTATCTGGACAAATGTCCACTGAACGTTGTGACCGTCAGCTACCTTTGTATTTTATCTAATGTTTTGTTTTGTTTAAGCGACCTACTCGTATCTTGTCAGAGTTCTGAAAGTTCGATGTGTTAAATTTATGTTTTGGATTAACTTCAAGTGTCGGACGAATTTAGGTAAGTTTGCTCATCATTACTCATCAGTGACCACGAAATTAAATTCAGTGATAAATGTATGTATAGAATATTAAATACGTGGTATTTTGGTTTTCATACTTAATTGTTATGTCCTTATTGATGTGCAACTCTTCACTGAATCAAAGTGTGTGCAAGTCGTGTTTTTGTAAAAAATCACAAGTGTGCACACTACATCATTCTTCATTGCATAAAAATTTCATATGTAGATAGGTAGGTAGTAAGTTTTTGATCTTTAATAAAATTAAATTATGTTGATAAATCTTATTATTCCCAAGGCCCACAAATATCCTTCTCAGCTTTCTTTACTTGACTTTCAGATATAATTAATAATCATTTTGAATTGAATGGAAAATGTTTACTTATTAATTAATGAAATGGAAGCTCGACCGCTGTTGGGAGTGAGTTAAATACGGCGAAACACTGTTTAATAAGACATTTTAAAAATGAATAATAATTCAATTCAGTATTGGGTACATTCAATTCTGGGATTAAGGGGGTGAACATTTAGGCATTTTTTAGAGGTACCTAATCTTTATTGGTCAATAAAGGAGTCTGAAGTCCAGTCAAATTAAATGCACGGAAGCACGTACTAACTCATATTGCAAAGACCAACTAAACTGACAAGAGTAGGCTTTTAAAAAATGTTATTTAAAAAATATATATTTATGCGTAAATTACTACAATAAACATATATTGTTTATTAAATTAATTGATATAAATGAATTGAAAAAATATTGTCATAGACAGTATAGAAGCAACTTACAGTGCAATGTACCTAATTCCCAACGTATTTTTAAAATCTATTGAAGCTTTACATTATTCTGTAGATATTAAAATTATGCATCTAAGATATTATACTGTGTTTAAAGAAAAATTGATATGTTGCTCGTGTGTCTTAAAGTATTGCATATTTACCCCTGTATCTCTTTGTGGCACATATTGTTTAAACGAATTTCAGATATTAAGTTAAATCACTTCTAGAATGGTAGCACTTAGACGATGCATAATGTAATATCACTGAATATACGAGTAGGTATGTTTAGCGGCGGCGGCGCGGCGGTGGCGGCGCGGCGGGCGGCAAGTTCACTACGAAAGATCCATTCAGCTCTGTGTATCGATCCGGCCATATGACGTGAGCCGGCTAACTTTCCATTTCACATTCAACTATAAGCACTGAAACTTTTACAACAAAGATATATGTCTATGAAACTTGCGGTTTTATTTAGGAACGCGGTATTAAAAGTTGTTGCGGTTTGAGGAAGGTAGCGCTTCAACTTCAGCACAGAACGCAAGAACCGTGAAGGGCATCGAAGGACGCGAGACGGGTGAAGGAAAACGTATTGTTTATTTACAACGTTATCGGTTGGCGGGGGCGAGTCCCGCCTACGAGTGGTGCCGCGTGTGGCGCGTCGGGCGGGGGTGCAGGTCCTGGGCGGCGTGAGACCCACCTGATATAGGCGGCGGCTCCAGCAGGCTGGGGAAGAAGGCGGGTAAATCCGATGTGGTGACTGGAGTGTTGAGATCTGACGGGGCGCCGCCCGAAGCGGGCACCGGCACCGGCTTGAGGCAGTCGAAGCCGAGCGCGCCCATGTCGGCCAGCGAGAGCAGGTGCGGCCCCATCGGGAGCTCCGCGTCCGTGCCCATCCCGTCCGGCACCACCTGCTCCTCGGCCCACGGCCCGAACGGTATAACGAACAGCGCCAGCGTGAAAACGACCTCTCGCGCGGCCTGTGCGAAGGGGACTGGCACCGCGCGACCCCGCGCCGCAGTTTTATCAATGGAGCCGCGGTCCCATATTCGGTATCGGCGCGCGCAACTCCGCCAATCGCGAGGCGCGCTGCCCCCCTGGCTGACGTCACCGCCCGCTCCGCCTACCGCCCGCGCCGCCCCCCGGCGCCCGCCACCCGCCACCGCGGCCCCTGCCCCGGCCAGCCGCACACCACACGGCACAGCCTCTCGCCACGCTCGCTGCTACGCGACCACGAATGCACTTTGTGTACGGAAAATTACGCGAGTCGACCAAGTTTAATGGTACCTGCAGTTTAGTACGCTTGATCACATTCACCCACTGATAATTTATTTTAACAAGATACAGGTGTCCCTGCATAAAGTGGTACTGATACAAATGTAGAGGTGTAAATCTAGGTCCAATTTTATCGACCAAAACAATGGTTTTCAATCAACATTGGTTTTTTTTATTTATTAATTCTCAGTAAGTCATATTCATTCACCGAAAAAAACGTACTTTACATTAGGGAATAGCGCATGTGCAAACTTTGATTAATTTAGAGGCAAAAAAATTTGCTAATTTTTTTTATGTTTACTTCAAACTTGAGTGCTTACCTATCTATATATTTACATTTTAATCGCTCATAGCAAGGAAAGTATTTAGGATAGGAAGTCATATTTATTTTAAAAAAAAAACACTGATTTTAGAATTGATGGACACTGAATGCAATATACTTGATACTTATAAAATATAGGTAGATTTTTTACTTAAATGTAAAAAAAAATATAAAAGAAATCCAAAAAAAGATTTACAAAAACAGTTTTTGCAAGTTGATCATGATTTTGTTATATAATAATATTCCGCTTCCTGTGACTCCTTAATATAAAATTACCTAAACAAACAACTCGCTCTTTTACTGTTACTTTTACAAAATACTGGTGAACAACATTTTAATTCGCATCATTTAAAAAAAAATTAAAAATAATTGATCATTTAAAAAAAATTCATTTAATTAAATATTTGTTAATATTGTATATTATCTATTACAACTAGAAACTTACCAATTCACCTTACTCGTACCCGAATTTTGCTTAGTTATATTTTTTCTAAGTGTGAGCTTGCAAGTTTTCTGAACCATCGGTACACTTACACAATATTTAACTACGGTATGCTTATGCCTCTCTTCCATTTTTTGAAATTCAAAATGGTGTAATCTACATTGTGCCTTTTTTCGGGTTATTTCTCTCAATCTGTCAATTACTTATATATCCGTCAGAATTACTTATGTACATGTCCTAAAATGTTTGTGTAGTTCTTTATATTCTAAAATTTCAGTATTTTTTTAAACCTGCGACCAAACCTGAAATCTACGAAAAATTAAATACGACTGAATAATGACGTTTTTTTCCTAATAAATTGATTAGTGAAAATGAAGTGAGATCTGCGAGAACAATAAATACCTATTTACTCACTAAATATTCGGCCCATTTTCGCCTAATTTGACTCGATGTATTTTTTTTACCAAATCCGAAGTCAGTTACCTAATCTCTACTAGGTACTATACTAGTACTTTTTTAAATTCCCGGTGGGTTTACTTTTGACCTTAATCTCATCTGATGGTAAGTGACAATAAGGCCTAAGGTGGAGCTCACTACCCAGAAGATGACTACTCACTCCTCAATTAAAAATATCCAAGTTGTACTTGTTCGGAAATACCCAAGCTGGCATCCCTGCGAACTCTCGTTCGCATTGTGAAATAGGTGCTGACCCTTATTCTATAAATTAAAACAATAACATATGCATAACATTTTTTGTGCGAATAATTTAAATTACTCTACATGATGTAGAGTAATACTCCATTATATATTAATGTATCCATTATATACTAGGTATGCTGGTTTTAATTACTATGAATGATATGATTAGATTGCTAATAGCTGGGTGGTGTTAACTCGTGGTCTACAATAATGTGTAATTTCCTGCCCGGTGGTGTAGGTTAGGTTTCGCGAGTGGGCGACTTTCAACTACTGGTATATGATCAAGGCTGTAAAACGCTGACCAACATCTACACTCTGAACTATGAACAAAATCGAAAAGGGACATTTGCAATAAAAAGACAATAACCGATTCAGTTTTAACATGAACTATATAGAGTCGATTAAAACGAATAAATGATTTTAGAAAGGAGGGACGACAATTTGCAAGCACGGGAAATGGATTTGGATCTTGATCCATGATGGCGAAAAAGAGTACCTATCGACAATGATCAAACGCAGACTATCTTGTGGTCGTGGTACAAATTACATTAAATACCTATTTCTAATACAAACTATTCGGCGAAGGGCTTCGACAACAACGGTGCTATTTGTATGAGAACCGAATTTATATTTTTCTCAAAAGTTGCGAATTAGTCCATCCTACTGTAACCCATCCATCACAACTTTCTCTTTTCTCCCCTTTGATATATTGTTTATCTAATTCTGAGTTTCCATATTTTTTGATGGCCATAATCGTACGGATTATTTTAATTTTAATTTAGGAATTTTAATTTAAATTAGGTATTTTCTTGTTTCTTCACAAAATTATATGTCAGTGAATAGAGATCAGCATGTCGATTAAATAAAATAGGCCGTGTGAACACAAAATCATTGTAAGGGCTGATACAGTGTTCGGCCAGCCGACGCGCCAGAAGGAAGCGTGGAGCGAGGCGCCACCGGAACGGCAGGACAATGGCCGTGGTGGCTGGTGGCCGAGACACGCCGACGCCGATCGGGCCCACATGCAGCCGCTAACCCAATTATCGCGTAACGGAGACGATAAAGAAAAATAACAAACCCACGATTTCACCGCGGTCTAATTATAGAACGCTATTTGTGGGTGCGCGGGCGCAGGCGGCATAGCGTGGCCGCGATGTCAGGGCTATTCCTGGCCGTCAGCTGACGCTCCCGCGCCGCGCCGACCGTAAACACCACGCAACCGATTGACGTAAAATGCGAACAATCGAGTTTACAGCAGGTGAATCACGAGATGGAAACGCTCCTGCGGGATTCGCTCTAAAATTAACTTGACTGCTTTTGGTTCGGACACGGAGGCGGGGTTCTATTTCGGAACGCATTACCTCAATACTGTTGTCTATTTTGAACTCGCGGCTATTTCGTCGCTGGATTGTTATTCATGTTTAGGACTTGGCCTGGAACTTACTGCTATTATATACAAAAATATGAGTAGGTACCTAGTTAACAATGTTTGTTGAACCATTATTTTAGGTTATTCATAGATCATTATCAGCTTTCAGTAACAACTTGAAAACCTATTAAGAAAACTACGTAGGTTTTATCAACTATAGCTATAGATTTTGTATTATTTAATTTCAAATAACTTGTTTATCAATCAAGCGTTCTAAAGCTCTGATTTACGATTTTGAAATAGCTTTGTGTTTGTGGGAAGCGATGATCCAGGGTATCCTACCCATTGGCGTACAATGTTGTCATTTGAAAATAATACACTGTTCTCTGCTATTTATCATCATACCATCAGAGTGGTAAGTAGTCAAAGTCCCGCTAGTTCAACTGGTACTCGTCATTAGGTTACGGTATCGAGTGAGTTACGTTTAGAGTCGCGACCTGTCGCGGTGTTGATGGTAAACAAACAAGTAGCTAGTAGCGGTCGGCGCGGCTTCCCACGGCCCGGCCGGTGCGGCGCCGGCGCCGGCCAGTGGGTGGACGCCACCGGGGGAGCGGCCCAGCTCGTATGCATCATACACCACACGACACGACGGTTTTTACTGTAATTATTTTTTCCGTATCTCGCCTTATACAACGACATATGGAATATAAAATAATGATAAGCTATCCTTTTATTATGAAGTATCCTCCAAAACATCTTAGGTTGACAGACAGATAAGTTTTATTGCGATATGAAGTGGCCAACGGCTAGCTACATAGTCCACCTGAGGGTAGGTCGCCACTATCCCATGACATATACAACTGATGCAACTGTGTATAGCAACTTATGGAATGTGAGTCCCTGATAACTCTGATGGAATGATAGCCCTCGTTCAGACCGAGCGTTACTCTTTGAGAGTTACATTTACATGACTATTTCTGCCTAAACTCCACAGACACTGCATGTAGAGTCCTACTATCTTAAATATGACGGACAGACAGTTTAAGAAGCTCATCAAAAAACAACTTTGTAAAAATTCCCATTACAAAACAGACGATTATTTGAATGACAAAGATGCCTGGTAGTTCCTAATTTTACTTCAGAGTCGCACAATCTTTATAATGTAATATTGCGTACAAACTTGATTTAAAAAGATGTGTTGCTGGAAGTTCGTTGTGCCGGTTCTTCTTCACAGCGCTAACACATATGAAGCGGTGGTTGAGTCGATTAAAAAAATGACGTGTATTAAATGTACCAAGTGTACCTGCTCATGTGCAATAAAGATTTTTGACTGTGACTTTAAAATCTGGTGATGGTACTTGAGCTTAATATGTCGTACAGTGTACGCATATCTCAAGTTGATGGTAGCAGTTACGCCCTCATAAACGCATCTTTGTCGTGGCGACACCGTGTAAACACTTCAGTTATGAGTCTTCGCGTTAGGAAGTATCTGACAACAAGCGGCGGCCCACTGCCTGTTGGCGAGCATGTGCGAATGGGCTAATTCGATACTCGTGTTGCAATACCGTTCCTACGTGACGATGCCACCGTTTATAAATACGAACTGTTACGTTATCCGCAATTAGCTTTCTTGGGACTCATTGGGATGACCTATTTTGACAACGCATAATTAGGAATGCAAAGTTAGCACGCTAAGATGCGTGGGTGATAGGTACTGACTATTGCATCTCTCTAATTAAGAATTTGGCGTTCCAAAGCCTAAAATTAATTTCGCAATGGAAATATAAAAATCATCCGGTTTTGAAGACGAAATTGCATTATAGTTAAATAACACTTAAATATTTCCCTTCAGCCGCGTAGAAAACCAAGTTTGATAACAGAAATCTAATATAGGTATTGCCTACTGCTTTACATAGCTAGGACCGCTTATGAAATTTTATTTAGCTTGATTCTGAATCAGTAAACTCAATGGCAACTAAAATAAAGTTAGCTATCTAATCTGCGACAAAAAATGCATTTCTGAAAATATTTCCGAAAAGAATAGTGAAAGGTTGTTGCTTCCATTTTTATACAAGTTAGAAAAAAAAGCAAAATTAATTGGGCTTAGATTGAAAAGCTGCCTATTGCCCAAGCTAATGTTATGTGCTACTCTTGCTCTTTTATCCATGGAGAACGTACATAGATAAAGGATGGCGGTACTGTGAATATGTATGTGTGAATGTCCGAAAAACAGAGTTGATTATGATTTTTCAAAATTCTTTATTCGTCAATTACATTTATATACAGTAGTATCAATTACACACACAGTTACACATTCTTATCTATTAATATTATAAAAACAGATTAAATATCAATGATATTTCCGATGGTAAATATGGACAAGTTAAATTCATAATATGTTTATAAACAATCAATAGATCGTTCTTCATTTAGAAGTGTTGCTATATACGAACGAGATCGCCCCATTCGCGTATCTTGCATTATTGTTTTAGCTTTATGGTTAGAACAGAGTATTCATTTATTTGTGTGTTAGTTGGATTGACGAGATTTGTATAATTAAGTTATGATGATAAATAAACTAGCATTTTGTTGAACTTGCCTCTACTAATTTAACGGTGTTGTCTATCTTCTCATAACTGCGGTTCTTAAACAGGAAAAATTCTTCAGTAAAAGTTATTTATAAATGAGTTAGCCATATCCAACCGGAAAAAAAAACTTTCTAGAAAACTGGGTTATGAACAAGACTTTTCTATCCTGCTAGATGGTTGGTTATCAAACTTGGTTTTTTACGTGACTAAGGTTTTTTTTTCGATGTTAATATATAGGGGAGGTCAGCTCAAAGCGGTTACCTTAACTTTAACAATAAATTAACCTATGAGGGGAACAGATATTTGATGAGAACTTGATACTGACTGAATCAGAATTTAATGTAGTTTCATAATCTGTAATTTAATTCCACAATAATTTTTAAACCAACGCGACTTTAAGTAAATTTCAAAACCCTATCTCGAAACCGCTTTGCCCGAGAGGCTGCCTAAAGCGGTTATCGATATTGGGCAAAGTGGTTACTAATGGTTTGTAAAGGAAATAACAATAAACAAGGCTATTCAATAACGGGTTATGGACTGAAATTCCAAAATATAATAAAATAATCAAATTTATTACAAATTCAACTAAACAAAAAATAATAACAATTATAGGTTAACAATCACAGAATTATTTTTACTTTGGCTTTCCTAATACTAATAGACAACATTTTACCCACATAATTAACATCTATACTTTTTTATACGGGGATATGTGAAGCAAGACAAAGTTTTCAAAATAATTTCAAGAAGAGAAACAAACTAAACTCTCTCCAAAATATGTCAGATACTTATGTATATAAAACATCTAAGTCTAGAAACTTCTCTTTAGATTTTTTTGTTTTGCTCTGATATTTCCATTAAGTCTAGATAATTCTTTAATCAGTCTTGTATTTATTCAAAATTATGAGTCTCGTAATACCTTAATTAATGTATAATTATTACATAGTAGATTTTAGTGATGCACAATTTTGTTTCACTTCCTGAATCGCTCTTGCCATTGCCTCTTCAGACCATGACGCATGCGTAGTTTTTCTTCTATAGTTATTCACCATCTGCAAAAAAAACTTACTGTCCCTTAAACAATGTCTTCATTTTGCTATCGAGAGCAAAGCGGCGAGGTACCGCTTTGCCCGAGCCGCTTTGCCTTTTGCGACCATTTTATTTACAATCAAAATCTTTACTGTAAACTTTCAGCATATACTTGCATAAATACAAAATAAATACTACAATATGGACACAAAATAAGGTAACAACGGTCATAGGACCCTAATATAATAAGTTTTGAGTAAAACAGGATGAACGTACCTTGCATTATTTTAACAAACTCGTTGAAAATTGTAATTTTGGCACTGCACACGTGGGGACGACACTACTACTGCCGGGCGAGTTCGTGGACAGGGGCGCGGGGTAGGCTATGGCTCCAACGCAGCAAGGTGGCGCTACTATTTAAAATGGTCGTGTAATCTACTCTAACCGCTTTGCCTTCTATAGCCGCTTTGAGCTGACCTCCCCTAGGTATGCATGGGTATTATAAGACGCTGGTTTTTATCCACTTTTGCCGGACGTTTCCACAAACGACACACCACTTTTACGGCATACGAGTATATGTGTTCGACAATACCATAATCTTTTTTAAATTAGAGTATATTTTGTAAGTAATAATATAAATAGAATAGATAAGTTTAATTCTCAAAACTATCATTCTGTTATCAGTACATTACTTTAGTTTTCCGTAGGTCATTTCGAACCTTCTGAACGTTTTAGGCCACTTCCTAACTCGAACTACGTGTTCCCGTGCATCTTCTACATTCGTGGACAAGTTTTTTAGCTACACAAGTTATATCTCGAAGAATACCTAGTGGGTCTTAGACTTTCGAGCTTCTTATACATATCTAAGGAATTGCGGCCCGTCGAGTGGAATCTTTCTTCAAAGAGCAGGGTGTTATACCTATATAAATAAATAAAACAGTTGATAATAATTAATTCTCTGGAAACTGAAAGATCGCCCGCCCGCCCAAATACCTATGACCGATAACGTGCGTTATATTGGCGTTGTGTGACGTAAACAGCACGGAATAGCACGCTCTCATCGAGCAATAATGTTGGCTCGGCACGCACCACGACGCCGCGGCGTGCAATGCACGTCCCGCACGTCACAGAGCACGCTGTCACGTTTATAATTACGCTGACACTCGAAAGCTCTAATCTCGTGAAGATTCATCACCACTAACTCTGACGTACGTACATAGCACCTGAAAAACTGAGCGTTTATCACGTTTCATTTATAGACTTTGTGTAATCGGTGCTCGAACGTAATCGTGATCTTACGTAGGTGCGGTGTACGTAGTCATATGTATTATCAGTTAGATTAAAATAGATATTGGGTACTACTTTATGAATGAAGTTATGAAAGTTTTTAGTGATTTGAATTGAATAAATTTATATTGGAGTACTTTCAAAACAGCTTCGCTAGTAGAAAATCAGTTGCCGTATTATCCAGTTGTGATAAATATTTTTGAAGGAATTCCAATTGAAATGAAATATACTTCTTTGCAAGAAAATTCCTAAAAAAATCACCGTGTCTCAATTGGACCCGAATAACCTACCCGTTTTTAAAGTTACTTTTATTTTCCCATGTATGATATTGACTAGAAAAGTGACTCGAAATTTTGTTGTCTATTGTAATTTCTAACTACTCTCTCTCTACTCTGTTACAAGGAGAATCTGAAAATTATCATTTATTATTATTTTCTACTCAGACCTCTCTGAGCTTTGCTTAAACTACCCGTTTAATTCTTACTCTTGTTTCATCAAAATAAACCAAATTTCGTCCAGACAATGATTTCTCCTGAATTGTTGTTATTGTAAGTTACGGATAGGGGGGGTTTGGTTGGGGGTGTCTGTGCACTGACGTCACGCCGTCGCCCCCTACCGCCGCGCCGCCGCGCCTCACGGGAATTATCCACAGTGACGCACGATGCTTACTCCTCACTTTTGTTCTTTAGGTATCAGCACTGAGCTTCAAAATATTGTACTTACTATAATATTTATTAAAAGTATACGGAAATATGAATGAAATTCAAATTTCCTCATATATTGCGTACTCTAGGTATAAAACGAAACGTATTTTTATGATTGGGACTTCTACTATTAGGGGGTTTTAAACTATGTTAGTAAATGAAGTAAAATTTAGAATTACGGAATACGCTGAAGAGGCTTATTCAGTTTATCAGACTACCATCGCTTCGGAAGCGAGAAGAATCCACATGTTTTTATAATACTAGGAAACTTATTAACTCCTGTCCTTGTTATATTTTTCTAGTAGACTGATCTCTGAGCTGAACATGGAAATGATAGCTTACCCCAAGGAAACGAATTTAAAAAACCACTTAAACTGGTATGAGAAGAATATTTTCCTAGTGAAAACCCATAAGCCACAACCCCATTTTATTATAATCAGCCTATATTAGCTTACCTACGTCTAGGCTTTTTTCAAGGAAATAAAGTATATGAATATTATTATGAAATATACATTTAGGTTTTTTTACAAGACGAGTGGTTCACGGTCATATTTTCCTAAAAAAGGACTTCGTAAAAGCGGCTAATATAAAATCCAAATATCTTTGTACAAAGAAAGGATTACTTTAAAAAATAATCGTTACTTTAAAGTCTGAACGTTTAAAACTTTGACATCATGCCATCCATATAAAGTCAAATATCAAATAATGGGGAGATGTATGTGATATGTGACTCGCATTTATCAATTGGTATTACGTCATTGCACAAGTGACAAAAATTAGTTGTCGGAAAACACCAGGGCGGGCGTGCGTCAACCGGCCACCTGTTGATCGACCGCTAACACTGCCCTTGTGTGGTAACCATAATGGGGGCCGCCGCCGATCGATATCACTGACGTACGGCCTCATTCATAAATGGGGAGGCCCCCACCCCTCTATCACCGTCTCCCTAATTTCCCACACCACGCCAGTGTATTCTGTGAACGGGAAATTCATGAATGGTGCCGCACACTACCGCGTTTTGTATTTAACTTGATATTTCGTGGTTAATGTGCTTTAAACAATAAACCAACGATAGCCTTTGAGAGTACCTATTACAAGATGATGTATTGGTAACTTAGTCTACACACGTAATCGCGTTTTACGACGATTGAGAAAATGAAATAATGAACTGTATACGATAAATAAAGTGCGAAATGTCAAGTCTCCACTGTAAAAGCTACCAATTTAATTTCTATAATAATTTTATTTCCTAAAAACATTTATATACGCTTTATTAGGTATTAACATTTTTGTTTATGATAATTTCACTAATATTTTAAATTAATATTGTATGATCTTTGACGCCTCGATGGCCTAGTGGGTTTTTTTTTACATTTTTCAGCTAGCTGTTAAAGTTGCAAGCTAGATTTTGTAGACGCTCAAGTTTATTAACTAGCTTTTCTATTACATTCAGGTAGCACACGTTAGCATAGTCGACAATCGGGAGAAGATGGGACTAAGCGAGCATAACTTTAGTTTTGAACGGAAGAAAGTATTGGAGTTGCTTTAGAAAGTGGAATTAATAGTGCATGCGGCTACTAACGTCACTGATATGCGCAGACTAACCCATATTACAGTCTGTATCAGCCCCAGATTTTTTGTCTTGTGTGGGTCTTGAATGCAATGTCTGATTCTCTTTCTGGTCTATGCTGACTGCTGCCCGTATGTGATATGGTCTGGTAGATGGTTGTACTACCCTTTCCGCTAGTAACACGTCTGCTAGCCGCCTACAGCTGAGATACCTTACATCCCTACTTAGTTTTTTTTTAAACAAAAAATATTGTAAACGATGCCATATATATCGATATGTATGGCAGTTTGCATTACGAGTCGAGTGGCAAATGGCGAGACGCAGACGCAACTTGCAACTACATTATAGTGATGCGAGTTCACAGTAATTGTCCCGAATATGTTTTTTTACGGAATAATTAGGGAATGACAGCCTCGTTGCCTTAATGAGTTGATCATTGGAGTCGAGCGACAGAGGTCGTGGGTTCGATTCCCTCTGGAGACAGACCACTTTGTAAAATTTGGTCTCGGTCTGGATGTTATATTTATGAATTGTCCTATCCTTGAATAATTCCCATAGCACAGGAGAAAACCCTAGTTTGGGATAAGACAAGTGTATGTGTATGTATATATGTATTATGTCATGTAATGCCTCAGACAGCCCACCTGGTAGTAAGAGGTCGCTCTTTAACACCTACAGCTTGTGGATTGCTGCTTGCAATAGCCTCAAAAGCTGCGATGTCCTGCTGGTGTGCTGAATTTGCCCTCGCTTTCTTACCATTCCAATTGGACTACAAAAATGCATGCTTTGCTGTTTGATGGCTGAAATATTCCAAATATTTTGGTAACAATTCACTATATATGTCTTCTTTATATAATCTGTAGGTAGGTAAAAGAAGACAGATATAATTAGTTGTTGATCTATCAAATTATGTTATGCATTTATAATTTGGACCCATTGACTTAACTTGAAGTGAACTTAAAGAGCGTAAAGACACATTTTTATAAATAATTGGAAAGTTTATTAGTATTTTAGATATTTCTGTTATAATGTTGTATTATATGAACACTGAACAGTGCAATTCTCAATGTCGGGAATATTCCCTGCGGCACTTCACTAGTTGCAACACACGGGATGTGCCGCGTGGGCGCGATGCGATTTGACACGCGCTCGCGACACTTGCATTCGCAATCAGGGCGCCAGCACACATTAATGCGAGGAGAGGACTTTTAATATGTAGACTTTCGTGATGTTTATCCACAAAATACATTTATATAGTAGTCTCTATTGCAATATATTTAAGACATCAACGATATTATATTTGTTAGCTACCATATAAAAGACATCAACGAATCACATCTTTCCATAATATCTGGTTGTAATCGCGCTGTAATAGTTGTTGTAACAGGTTGAAGATTTTAAAGATGTATTTTTCTATCATTACCAATAAACATTTGTCCATAAACTACGAGAAAGGTATCATCTGCTCTTAATTTAAAAGTATCATCATCCTTCATAGTTTTTTCTTAATTCCGAAACTAAGCCAGAACACTGAGCTAATTAAGTGGGGTGCAAGAGTGAGAGAAAGAGTAGGACCCTCCGACCTACTTTCTTAACATATTTTTGTCTGTTTTGCTTGGTATGGTCTAGACCCGTCTAGACAGTTGATTGAATTATGTACGAGTACTTAATGTGGCTAGACAGTGCAAAATTAGTACATACGTACTCAATCTGTATTTCAACATAAATGTGATAAATGGTTCCTGTAACACATAGTAATTATGTATAAGTTTAGTACTATTTATACGCGGCCTGCGTAGTGATGTAGTAGGAAATAGTCAAAGCTGAACGTTCCATCAAACCAATAAACAAACAAAAAATCTTGTCCATACTTCGAGAATGTTAAAATTGGCAAATTTTTGTATAAAATTTCGTCTCCATTGTACTCGGAGTGCGTGTTCCGCGCTAATGTAATCAGTGCTGCGCACGCGTCTCTTATTTACGGCGGATTACGCGACCAATCAACTCGCACCTTCAGAAAAGTGTACTTATTTATATATGGCGTGTTGTTTTGTATGATTTGATTCTAATGCAGAACTTTATACTACTACATGAATTTTATATTGAAATTTTACATTTCTTCGCCCACTTTTCGCCCCGTTATACAACTTGGTGATGCCACAAATCAACATTTTATATTTACTACTTACATAATTCGTTTTAAAGCTTGATCAATGTTCCTGTATCGCTAACAAAAATGAAAAACTTATTCGTCTAATAATAATGTTTCACACCTACGTTTATGTTTCACTACAAAATGTATGTTGGTTCTTGTCGAATCCTAGATTCTGCGTTATAAAAATAAATTTCTGTAATTTTTTGTTGTTGTTTTTTACGTACTATTTACGCGTAATCGTTGGTTCCTGATAGTCTATTAGTTGTTTAGTGAATTGTAATTTATAATATTCTTTAAAATTATGTTCCAACATCCTGTATGTACTCTCAATACCTTCGACTCGAAGTAATGTATCATTGTACTTTTTATTATCTCATTGCATTTTCTTGCCTTTTATGGTACAATCTCTCTTTTGAGAAAAGATTGTCAACAGTAGGTACACAAGTGGTTTGGAATACTGCATTTTTAAAACAATTTGGCAATTATGTTTTCTAACATAAGAATATATATTAAGAGCAGTACTAATGCATCGGGATTCATATGCTGTTAAATTAAGGCGTCATCATCATCATCAAAACTACTATCGAATTTATCAATGCATATATGCAGCCTACCAATTGGTTGGCGTGATGCAGATGTTAAATGCAGCCCAATGTCCCTGGCATTGGCGGCATCGATTTCCTGCGGGTGAAGAGCGGCGTCCGACCGTGGCTCCAGGCGACGCGCCACTAAGGCCGATCGATGCACCGTCCTTGAACCTGTTGCCTCACCGCGCACGCGCCGTTGCAAATGTCGGACGTCATCCCGTGGCCATGGCCACGGCACACGTGTCGGTCCGCTCCCATTCCATACCCCACACCCCACACCCCACAGCCTACTCCCACCCTGCCACCCTCGCTATCCCATTCATCGCTACCACTCCTGCGGCGATGCTCCTTTTTCCGGCGAGTACATCATTTAATTCATAGTCAACTTTGCCATTTTACGAGTATATCGATTCTGACCTTTGTAATTCGGCTTGTTGAATGTTTTATTCCAGATCTTTTCCCTTAAACCTTTGACATTTACGCAGTAATAAATACGTAACCATGAATAAAATATACACAAATAAAGTAACTACGTCAGTTTTCGATTTTCAATCGTGACAAGACTATGTTTGATTGCAATGTTTAAAAATTTCACGTAATAGGTATAGAGTTTCAATGCAAACCGAAACCTAACTTAAACCTACAGCTGTCACGCTCTTTAGTGATCTTTCCTGTGGCACTTTCGGCAGTTTTTCTTTATTAAATAAAGTATAATATTTGTATTGGTTGTGTTTTGTGTGCTTTTGCCACGTATATTTGATAAACGATGCAGATCGGCATTGAGAGCGTGCCGCGAGCCGACCACGCAGGGCTGCGTATGAATGAAGTTAATGTGGGCGGCGGCGCGGCGAGCGTGGCCCATTCATTCATTAACTCGGAGGCCATTCCTCATGCCCGTCAATGACACTAAAACTATAATGCAATTGATTGAAATAACCGTTCTGTTCAGAAATATAACTTAGCAAGACGAGGAAACCAATGAACTTCCTTTGACTGCAAATACTTTGTTGTTATAAATATTTATACATATATAAATGACTTTTCACATAACAGTATATTGCTTAAAATTACTTCAACTCTTAAGTCCTAACTCTCTCTATATTCTTAATATTAATTTTGCATTGCAATAATTGCTGAAAATTAGAAAGAGCAAGTGGCCATGACAAATGGAAGTGTCTAAGCGTTTCTTGGACAAGGTTTCGTAGCTGTAGCTGAGTAAAAGGAGCAGTGTGGCGTAGGAGTCAAGGTAAGGCCTGCAGGTTTAGTGGCCCGGATTACAGGCATTGTCTCCGCCAACACACTAAGTCATTGCGTCGTCATCTGCCTGGAAACGTCTCATACGTGAGTACAGCAAGCTTTGAAATTGTTACGATCAGCTAATTTATTAAAGAAATTATTTTCATCGGCATTTTATGTAAATAAACCGATGCACACGGTATACAGGTATACCTAATAATCGTACGTACATTGATCTAAAACATATTAGAACCTTTTTCCCCAATATTAAACGAAAGTGAATATTATCTAATTAGAATATTATTATTTTTTTAATTAAATATTTTTTTTACACATTTTGTGATATTTTGACGAACTATGCATGTATTTTCAATTCAATTAAATAAAACCGTAGAGGGCGCTTATATGCGCGCCATCTGTTGATAGACTAGTGTAACGAGGAAAGGGATGGGGGAGGGCAGGAAAAGAAGAGGGGGGGGGGGATTAGTGAGTAGAGGGCTGATTGTTAAACTTTGTCGGAACTTCAAAGCCATAATGTAATGAAAAATAATTAAAAATAAAACATCTTCATTGTTGCGATGACTAATCCCGCGTATTTCAATGACTAGACCATTTTCGATTAAATGCCTTTTATTAATTTGCGACTAAGTTTGACTCATCGATGCATTGTGTTATTGCTAACATAGCGGGTTTTGTGAGCAAAATTGACATATAAGGTTTTAGTTTTGGCCTTTCCGCCCACAGCCTTGAGTGTTGTGCGTTTACATTACAGTTATTCTATATGTTAGCATTTTCTTTTGGCTTTGGCTTTATATAGCAAACAAGTATTGACAGTAAGATATCTATGGTTGCTGGTGGCATCCAGTTACAAACTATCCGAATTGATCAAAACATAATTAAAGTCACAGATTACTTATTGTATGGACATGAGGGTGGACTATGGGTGCGTACTCTCTTTGTTGTGAGGTTAGACCTGCTTATATTCCTAGGCATCAATTTGTAACTATAAAATTATATTTAGTAATTCATTATATTCAGTATTCAATAAATTAGTGTCTAGAAATAAAACTTAGTATGTACTTTTAATGTATCAAGTTAGGTCCACCCGGAAAGTTCAGAGAGACTGTTAAAGCTGTTCTAGATCAGGCCACAGTGTACAAGAGGTCAAATAGCTGTTATTCGTCGCCTATGGAGGCTTATTACTGGGGCATATAAGTTAGTGCCGGTTACCGTTCAGCTGAACGCAGTACGACATTAATCCCCAAAGGTTGAGTAATATGGCTTCCTCGATAATTTATCGTGTCAGTTTTGTATACATATAAGAAAATATTATTATGATCGGCTAATGTCTTAATTCCAATCAGTTTTTGATTTTTGCAGCTAGAGGAGGTAGTTTTGTTTCTTATTAAAGTTATTTTCCTCTCTAAATCTATAAAAACGTATTTTGTCTATATTGTTATCCTATAGCTACCTACTCAAAAAAATTAAATTTCATTTTTGTGACTACAGTGTATAAGACAGGACGTTAATATATAACAGGTCATTAATATGGTTTACTAATGCATCATATTACTTTAATTGGTTTTGCAAAATATTGTATTGTATTTATTATGAAAAAAAAATTAGGGCTGTAAATAGTTCGTATTGTTTTTTCGTCGTAAAATTTACATTGCTAGAATGATTTTGTAGAATGAATATAGCGAAATAACCATAAATACAGAAAAGGTTAAATAAAACCATTGACTAAGAATTTGTTAGAAGAAAGAGAACTAAACAAGATAATTGCCAAATCCTTTGATATATCTGTTTCACTTTAACGAACTTTCACAAACTTTAAAGCCTTCCTCATTATGGAGTATTTATTCTAGGCTGAAGTCAACCATGAACATGAAATATAATATTAACACCAAAGCCTATCCGAAGTAACTACAACATTAAAGGCTGTCGGATGGATAAAGGTCGGAAGACAACAAACAACATGGCGTCCGTCCACGCAACCTAGTAGTGGAAAACTTAAACTGCAGTCCGAATCTATCGACGTCAATATCTTGCGATAATATTCCGCTGAATTCATCGTTATCACATCAGAATAGAAATAAACAATACGTCTTTGGCAACAGTATTTCCCTATCATTTAAGACGAATCATTGTCCCTAAATGAGCCATATGAATGTTAGCAGTTTTTGGACACCATTTTATTTCTATTAGTTATTGTTAATTTTGGTACAATAAAGCGTTTACACACATATTCGTACTAGGGCAGCAGCGTGCTCCTGTGTATATTAATATCATTACTGCGATCACCAATCCGCCTGCCAAGCGTGGTGATTATGGCAAATCCCCGTGGAGAGCCCACTAGAAGTGGCATTCTATTGGGGAGGCATATGTATTTCCACATACATACTCGTACATATATATATTTCATTCCAGATTCATAGTCCTATGAAAACCAACGCTATTTACGTCTCGGTAACATATACATGAAAGGGTCACCAGCAGCAAAAACAGGTTTGTATTACCATGTAAACTTTGCAGTCCACTTAGGAACACCATCTATTGTGTATTTTGTTTTCGAGACGCAAATGCGTTTGTTTTCATAGGACTATTAATCTGGAATGAAATATACCTACTTATTAGTAATGGGTCGATACGAATATTTGGCCGAATGTTCAGTAAAATGTTTATTGAAGTTTGGGGGGATTTATCTATCGACCACTAAACAAGTCTGTGTACGTTTACATTAAGCTTGCGGGATGGCTCCAGATCCTTCCGCCAGCTACCCCCGCACCTGTCTTGTATCATTTAGGTCGACGCAAAAAGTAGTCACGTGGGATGCGAACAAGTAAAAAGCAATGTTACTTTTATTTGCTGACTAGCTTTTCCTTGTGACTTCGTCCGCGTAAGTTTCGATATTTACACATCTTCACTGCTTTTAACGATTAACTTGGTTTGCCGTAGGAATAAGATGTTTTATCGGGATACAAACTATTTTATATCCTATTCCAGGTTTTAGGCTATATGTGTGGCAAGTTTCATCCCGATCCGTCCAATGGTTGAAGCGTGATTTACTAACAGACATCCAAACTTTCGCATTTATAATATTAGTGAGATTATATTATGGTTACATATCATAATTATCTAAATTATTACTTACATACAACTTATTTGTTTAAAAGTCATAAATAATGTTGTTCTTACTAAATATGATTTGATATCATAAATAAATAACATGATGATTATTTATTTCATATTAAAGAAAGTTATGATTAACTTATAATCTAGTCTCATGTCACAATATTAAGTTGAAATCCAACTAATAATTTGTAAAAAATTAACGTTCTCGTACCTACTTACTTACTTACTTACTTATATGATTACGTAATTATCTAAAAATGATAAAGATTTTAGAATAATCTCCTTAACATAAAGAATATTTAAAAATGCTACCAAATCAGCTTTTATTTGTTTCATTAGACCTAATTTTATCAGTTAAAGTAGATCTAAACATTACACAACAAAACTAGAGAATACTAAATATTACTACATACTAGGTAGGTACAAGATATTACGTCAGCCAAACTTTGGGTACCTACTAACTTGCCGAATATTCGGCACTTTAGCCGACTATTAAAATGAATATTCCGCCCATCCCTAATACATACATATATAAATGATTTTTTTCTAAGTAAATTGTTAATTTATTTCCTCGCATTAGGTATGGAAGGCACTAGATATGTATGCCTCGACGGTAAGTGTAATTCTTAGACTCGTATTTCGTCAAAGAATTGCTTACTTTCCGTTCTTGCAAAAATGTACTATTGATTGAAATTTGCGTCATTCAATTTCTAATTACGAAATTCTCATAAACACGGTTGTAGGCGCGTAGAGTGGAAGGATTGCTTACGAAGGAAGATTCGTCTCATAATATAATTGATAAAATGATCTGGGTTAATTGTAACTTAAATAGTGTAAATTATAAAATCAAGACCCAATTTTATCGTAAGATAAAACCAATTCGTTATTTTATTTCCATTCGATCACATCTAATTTATAATTGCCTAATATAACGAATAGTGTCCGATAGAAGCCAAATGCAAATTGTTGCGTTATTTATTGTAACGTAAAAAATATGTGTTAATTTAGAAATTAAAACTTATTTTTAACGTAAAGAAAGCCAATTTAATTCATTTCCAGCCGTTCACTTCTAATTTAAGATTGCCTAGGTTGGTAAATCGATAATATTACTACGTAGATACGCCTTGTAAACACCAATTCTAATTTAAGACATTAATTTTGTCGAGAACTTTAGGTGCGGTAACTAATATTGAGGGATGACCGGTTTTGAACTCTGGCTACCTAACTATATACTTAAACGTGAATTATTTGGTACTTAGACACTTTAAAATGTATTGCACTTATTATATACGGTTTATTGCAAAAAAGCAGTCGATACATACAAAGGAACGACAAAATAATAAGCATATTTTTCAACTATCTCTAATAAATGTAACTCGAAAAAAGTGTGGGACAGGCTCTAAAAGATTTATAAATAATAATAATATAATAAATAAATATCTCAGACATTCACACCAATTATCCAGTTCCAAACTAGGCAGAGCCTGTGGTATGGTTACTAGATAACAGATAGACATACTTAAATAAATATATAAACATCCAAGACTTGGGTACAGACATTCATATTCATCATACGAACATTTTCCCCTAGCGGGATTCGAACCCGCAACCTCCGGCGTGGCAGTCCGAGAGCTACCCGTTCCGCCACGGAGGTCGTCATGACTCGTCATGGTCGAGGAAACAAATATATAGAGTGCCAGCTATTTCACAGTTTCTCTTCGTCAACGGCCTAAATGAGTCTATTGGACCCATGCCTCCTAAAATAATGAGAGGTTCTGCTCCATCTTGGGCACTTATGAGATTACCTAAATTAATGAAGATTTTTTACTTTTGGATGTAGGAAGACATCGTGAGGCAACAGTCAGAAAAGCGTCGTGAGTAAACCTGATTACGCCTAAGAGGACAACATGATGATTCGTATTCTTAAAGTCCACCACTCTGCACTGAGCCCGTGTGGTAGAGTCCACACATTCTTGTTATAAAAGAAAGGCCGGGCTCAATAGCGGGACGTATGCACGATTTGCTTTGATATAGTATTACTTTCTGGTCATTGTGACCCCTATGTCCCCCTCTCCCCTGCTGTCACTATACTTATGCTCTGCGGGCAGACGTGTGCGCAGACGCACGCCGGGACGCTAATTAGATAAACGAGCCATGTGTCGCGAGGTCTCGACCGCAATTACACCGAGCTGCACCGCGGCCCGTAAATAATCAACGATGTGGAACGCCACTTGCGTCTGACTCACTATGCCTAAGTCGGCCACTAACACCGAACCTGAGAATTAAATCCCTATCGCAACAAATAAGTACTTTTGTTTATTATTAGGTCATTGAGTAACCTGTATATTCTGTTATCTAAAGTCTCAGTAGTACAATCAATTGAACTGAGAATAGACGACTTTAAGTATACTCCTTCACGCCGAGTTTAGTATTCTCCTAAAGAGTTTCTCAATACCCTTAGTTATCTCCTCGGTCCTAAGTTACCATTTCCTATTCCTCGGTTTGTCGATCGGTATGCAAGATGTTCACTTAATTTTGCATGTTAACACTGTGATACTCGATTTGAAAAGCATGAAGATACTACGTCATCGATTTGTTTTTGGCATATGCCTTTACTATTATGAAGTAAATTTTCCCTAGCTAATCCAGAAATAATGATCATTCGTTCAAATATTATAGTCATCAGAGAAATATGTATATAGAGCCAAAAATATAACAGAACTTTGAAAGTATTTTTAATATACTCAGTAATTTAACAAGTTCAGATCCCATAACGTAGTTTGCATATGTAAAATGGCGGTGTATGTTGTAAAAATAAAACAATCATGCAGACAGACTGTTCACAGCATCGTTAAGAAATATCCGGAAGTCTGCAAAAGCATTTTACGATCGACCTAATGAGTTTTTAAGACTGAAGGCGTGTCATCTCGAGGAAGTAAGTAAGAAGACTACTCCTCGACAATAATTAACTGCGGCAAGGTTACTACTGTTTATTGGAGCTTTGGAAGTTTTGAGACCTTTTCAATTTTGTGGACTATTCAAGATTGAGTTATGCAGGCTAATTTGTCGCTTAGAGCGGTCAGGGCCTTGCTCTTTTCCATCAATTAGTATATCCGCTTTTTCTACTACTCTGTTTATTACATTAACGTTCCGTCTGGACGTGACGGCTTGATGAGTCAACCCGAGGACACGCGACCGACGACGATAATAATTAGTTTAATGCAATAACTGAATCTCGGACAACGCTTAATATGCGTTGTTGTGTTGCAAAATATGAGTGGTTCCTATTTTGTTTCGGGAGTGTGTCGCGTGCAACTGTTTTAGTTTAGAAAAATAGGGCGATTGCACAAAACTTAAAACGAGTCAGTCACATTGGCTCCCATCCAGCTCTGCAATACTGATACTATTAAATTGTCGTCTTGTCTTAAATTTTTAAAAGTAACTAAAGATAAACGGGGAAAAGTATATGTTGTAATTTGTTTTGCTTTAGTGCGGGTAGCACTTCGTTATCTTGATTAATAGTTCGTCGTAGTGAAGCTTTTGACTCATCTTTCCGGTCGGTTTATTGTAAGCGTCTAATTTATGGTCTTTCTTTAGTTTTTTTGTGGCATTTTCTTGAATCATTTTTCTCATTATTGTCAAATGAAAAATGTTAAATTATGTATAAGAATGTGTGGTTGAAGCAGATGTCCTGTTAACATTTTCTCAAGCAAGCTCGGGTAAACAAATTTAGTCGTTCGTCACGTAATTGGGACGCAGGAACTCTCGAGCTTAGAAATTCCACACAAGATTAACATCTATGGAACGTAGAAGGCAACACTTGTGGTTCAGATACACACCGGCTGGTAATATTCTGCAAACATTGGAATTTCTGAGTATGACTACGGTGAATCTAAAAGTTGACAATATGTATCAAGCGTATAAAAATGTGCAATCCGAGGTTTGTTATCATTTGCAACGCAGTACTGCTACGTATTTATTTTATATTTAAACGGCGAGAAAGATAAAAATTATAAACATGTGAGGTGTCTTTGGTTTTATCTCAAAAGTCTAAGTCATAAAGGGCCTGTGGCAGTCGGGTCCTTTTTTTGTGGCTATCTTATTCAGTTATTATTGACCAAATTAAAACAGTTGCGGTGTAGACTTATACAGATTTTCATGTTAAATCATGTAGTGGCCCTTCAGCTTTTGTGTGATGGCAGACTACATACCTACACGCGCCAGTGTTATACCACCGTTATAGCATACACATTTTGTCATGTCATGATCAACTTCCGGCGTGAGATAAGAGAGATTGCAAACCTACGAGTACATAAATAAATGTAGTCTGTGGTTTCCAGAAGCTGTTCTATCATACGTTACTTGAATTTAATGTTTGTGACTCAGGCACATCCGACTAAAAAAAATTAAAGTTGAGATTTAAAAGCGAGATTGAACATAGAAGGCTAGTCCAGTTTTGCCGAAACACTAATTACGGCTACTAAAAACGATGTTTTATAGCGCACTCAATCGTAGTTTGGAATCGATTGGGCTGAGACAACTGTAATCGATACAGTGTAATTACGGAGCATGTATCGGTAAGACAATGACTGGAGACGGCGACTTGATCGTATCGGACGCAGTTACATGCGTTTAAGTAATTGCGGGAACTGGCATTGTTAACCGGTCGACGCAAATTGGGCATTAGCGATAATTTATTGAGTTTTAAATAAACTCGCATTGTCGTGCGACTATTTGAATATGTAGCATGTGGGCTCGCCGGCCGATGGTCCTTAATGATAGCAATTGTTCTCCATCATTGGTTGCAGGTGCGCTTGCGCCGCCGGCGGCGGCCTCGCGGGAAACTTGCTGCACAATGGGCATTGACAATAGACTTTTGAATTTATGAATGTAGGTATAGACAGAGGTATCTGTTGAATCCTGTTCACAACGCATGTAAGTCCGACTGCATGACATGTAGGCTGTACGAAACGAAACAGGGACGGGACGAAAGGCCTATAGACTTGCACCCAACATGATGAGTGGACTTTATTGCTTAGAATTTCTTCAGTAGCGTATATATGCTGGTTTCCCATGATATTTTCTTTCAACGGCTGTTAAGAAATAGGTTTATTAAGTATCATTGGTACGGGGCCCAGGTATTTATCCCTTTCATGTATTTGAGAAAGAAACTATCGGGCCTTAACAAAACGTGCGTACTGGTATCATGCATATAAATTCACACTTAAAAAATAGGTAATATAAAAAAGACATTTATTGAGGTTATGCGTACAAGCAGGTTACCAGTTCACGACGAAGTTATATTTTTGGTGTATTTAAAACATCGTCAATGCGGACTGCATAAAGCATTTATCTTGAGTTTCAATATTTCACTTTTTCCTTTAAATTTTCTAGTTTTGACAACTTTGAGCTATTAGGGATCGCGTCGTTCGAGTTTTTACTTCCATTCGTGTTTAGAAATAATAAATTATACAATTAATTATAGATACGACTACTTGTGGGTTTGCGTTGCGTATACAAGATATACACAGCATTTACCGGGAGGTGTTTTGCAGCATTCTATATTTTAGTAGAAACTTGTAACCTACGCTGCGCCACACGGGAATTCAACCTGGGTTTGTCTAACACACGACAAATGCACTGTGTACTAAATCAACATTCCAACTGGGATGCAGAGGATCGGACGTGAGTCACCGGGGTTAACCATTTCGGCGATGCAAAGCGGCCATCCGTGTCTGGTAAAAGCTAGATTGTGAATTTATTCGTGGTGACGTGAGACGGCGCGGGCTGTCACAAAGGCACGTGCGTGCCCCCGGTGGCAGCGAGCGCGGCTGCTCAAAGGAACGCGTCGTATCGCGCATCTGGGAACGTCCAGAGAGGTGTAATGGCCTGACATGTGGGCACCTCACACGGGCCGACGTTCCCGGTGCGACGCCACAAGCGTGGGCAGCACCTTTTTGACAGTATCAACGCGGATTACTAGAAGCTTCACGTGTCATCTTAATTTGAACATGCCAAACCCCAATTCGGTTACGTTTCATAATTGAATTGCATAGAAAAAGTCAGTAAACAAACTATTCGGATGATTGTTGTTAAAACACCTTACTTTCAAACTAAATGTAGTTTTTAAATACCGATTTACGTTCTGAAAAATAGATATTTTTATGCTGGAAATTCCTCCGCAATATTAATTTGTTATTTGAATCATTGGATTTTTTTTAAAAGCGTACTATTATTTGATAGAAAATGACGTAACGACTGTAAATTGTGATGCAACTTTTTATTTTAGCAACGCTTATATTTTCTCACGTTTCGCAATATTACGCGTCTGAATTAATATTTTTTAGTATTTTTTAATGTCTACGAAGAGATAAGAGAGGTAAACTAATACATTTCAACATGTTTTAATTTTAATGATGCTCAAAAGTTTTAACGATTTTCATTGTTAACTGCTGCTCTGAAAACTCATTCACTTTATTATCGGTCGACGGTGTTATTAATTTTTTAGCAAAATGAATATATTATTCTGTGCCGTATTTCTAGTTTCGACCAATCAGATGTAAGAGTGAGTAGGCACTGACTATAGGCTCCGCCTATTTTCATAAAATAGAAAGAAAGCTTATCGAGAACTTTGTTTATACGGAGAGCTGTTGAAATGTTGACATAGGTGTATGTGTATAATGAATGATATCTGTGTATGTACTGAAATTGGTTTTAGGTTAGACATACTTGCATATTTAGTTACTGCCCAAGTTTCTACGCGATTTTCACAACCAAACTTAAATTTTAAATTTTTTTTACTCCACTCCAACTCTTCCCGTGGATGTCCTACAAGACGACTAAAGGAATACATTATAAAACATCAATCAGACCTCCCCAACCCGTCTGGCCAGCGCGGGGAGTGTAGGCCAAATCCTCCGTCTGTCTCCGGCAGATGGACTGCAGGAGCACAACCCTCTCTGGGTTGTGCTCCTGCAGTGGAGACAAAAATAACCTGATGATGACGTTTAAAAAAACGTTCTCAAATCCATATTCGAAGTTAATCACCAGAGTGTTGGAAGTGCCGGTTTTATTTAAGAAAGTCAATAAATAATTTCATTTTATTTGTTCGAGAAGCTACCCTATCTTTCTGTTAATTTAGCATTAATTATCTTAATATATGGCAAAACCATTGCAATGTTAAACACGTCATAAAAGTCGAACACCTGATTTTTTCAAAAGCACTTCCATGTTCATACACAATTTCTAAATTGTATAGGTAATGTTTCCTTTCTAAAGGTATGACCAAGTCTTTTTGAACACATTTTTTTAAATGTTTATTTCTATTTTCTTAAACGTTGTAGTTTATTTTGTTTCATAGGGTTGAAATTGACAAATACTAAAGTTATTATGTGTAGTGTTTGATACTGATTCTGTTTTTTTTGTTTATTTTGAAACTTTAACTTAAATATTTATTTTGAAAAAAATATTTTTTAGAAAAAAAACAAAAACCGACTTTAAGACTATGCCTACATGTACAAACTATATTTGTGTCTTTGTTGATTTTTCAATAATCGGTGAATGAACTGCGATAAAATTTATTTGGGACCACCTCGTAAGTATGACCTATCATACAAAAAACGAACCATCAAAATCCATTCAGAATTGGCGGAGTAATCGCGTAAGAAACATTAAAAAAAAACATACCGTCGAATTGAGAACCTCTTCCTTTTTTGAAGTCAGTTGAAAATAGAGCAGTCAGGTTATTTTGAAAGTAAGTACAGGCAAGTACTCTTGGAAGGTAGTTTTTGTAGAGCTACTTTTGATGCTGATTATACGTTAGAATCTATTGAACTCTATCTCAAATTATTAACCGTTTGAAAATATATGTTTTCTTATAGTAATCCATATTCAAATGGCTATATTATTAATTTTTCTTATTTTTTGCGGCTTTAGAAACAAAAATATTGCGTGAAAATTTTTAATCTATTATTTAATAGATTTAAATGCGGAGCCCATCAAAAAGTTTTTGCCTTGATGAATAAATCATTCGCAATTTAAATTAATCGGATTAAAAGTTAAATGCAAGCAAGCACATCACCTCGGATTTGGACTCAGTTGTTTAGAATTCATGGTGAGCCTGAGAAGGCTTACTGGACATCATAAGACCCTGAAGGTTAGAGATAATAGATAGAGATATCTATTATCTCTAACCTTCAGGGTCCTACGATGTCCAGTAAGGCAAAGGCAATGCTGGATCTCAGCAATGTATACAATTAGAAACTTCGAGTTTGGACTCTGACATTTAGATAAATGGTGACCCATCTGCACTTTCGTCCTTTGAGGGTCTGATGATGACTAGGAAGGCAGTAGCTGCGAATCTCAGCAAAATACACAATTAGGAACTTCGTGTTAGAACTAACAGATTCACCATTCTCTAAATCTTAGAAAACGACCAAAGTGCAAATGTGATGGCGATCATCTTGGATTCTAAAATCAACGTCGAATTCGGATTCAGCACACTTGAAAGCCTACACCCGTATTGTAAAAAGTGGCAAATGTTAGGGGGGTCATTTTGAAAACCAAAAAACAAAGACAATTCGATATCAGAAACTGATATTTAGATAATTACATCCAGTTTGTAGAAAGTGTCAAATGAAATGTCGTAATCAGTACAGTAGTTACAAAAATCACTTCAAACACACACACACACATACACACCCATCCATCCATACAAACTTTATCTCTAATATTAGTATAGATATGTGGGCATTATAATTATAACAAAGATGTCACCAATGGCCAACAGTTGTGAATATGATACCACTACTGGTTGCGCAGACGCCGCGGTTAGCACGTCCGGTCCAGATAACGCTATGCGGAACGCTGATCCGAATTATTGCAGGCCAGACCTGACGCTGCCAAACTTTAAACAATGTGCGTGGCCCGCAGAGGCAGGCAGAATACCACGGAGATGATTTGAATAAAATAATACTGTACAATTATACTTGTTCATATCGTCTCAATTGAGTGTGAATGTATCGTTTCTTACTACAGGCATCATACACTTCTAGTCCGTTGCCCGCGACTTCATCCGCATGAACAACTTAACATCACAAATTATTATGTATTTCCCGTAGGAATGGGATGTTTTTCCTGATAAAAAATATCGTGTGTCCTATTCCAGGACCTAACCTATATGTGTGCCAAGTTTCGTTACGATCCGTCCAGTGGTTGAAGCGTGATTGAGTAACAAACATCCAAATATCCAAACTTTCACATTTATAATTAACTAGGAGTAGGATAACATAACTTATGATGATATAAATACTGTTAATGGTCATATCGTTGTTTATTATTGTTGTACTGGTTATTTCGTTATATTTATTTCATATGTTCCTACCTCAGCATTGGCCGATTCCCACCTAGTCTGGTGGAGCAAATATATATTTTTTTTGGATTGGAATGCTCATGTTATGATTAATGTGTGTAGATATCCTGAAGTCCTGTGCTCAGACTCGTATGTAGGTATCGTAAATTTATGTCTTTTGACCATTGGCCATGTCAGTTATATGTATGTATGTTCCTAATTTGTATACAACACAATATACAATGTCGCCCATCTGCAAGTGACCGGCTGAAATACTTTGAATAGTTATGTATATAAGTACATACAAATATTTTCAACAATAATGTTTTGAATAATATTTAGTCTTGGAGTCTAAAATCTTTTAACATTTTTCTAAAATTGGACACAGTTGCAGAACATTCTAAATCGGAATCAGTTTCGTAAAAATTTTACCTTTCACTGTTATTCCATTGCTTTTAAAAATATATAAAAATGATTAGAAAGAAAGATACAATCGAACGTTTGTGAACTGTGGCCCAGTCTCCTCATTAACGAACGCTCGCAAAGCTCTTTTTCTTGGTAAGTCTATAGGTACCTATCCCTATTTCGCTCACCATCGTAGTGTCAAAGAAAGATGGTTTGCCAATATGACTTTCCGAAAAGAAATTGTCAAGTAAAACTTTAAAATCCTGGGATACGGGGGCATGTCCATATTACTATGTACGTTTGCGGTCATTAACCTGAAATGCTCTACTTACCCCGATCACTGCTTATTAATATGATCAGTTTAGTTAGTTGCAGCTTCAAGTCTTTATTTTTTTCTTTATTTCTTATGAGGCTTAGTTTTAAAGCTTTTTAATTTTGTATGTAGCCATTAGAAAAGAGGCCGCTGAGTATTAGTAGCCATTCCTAGATGGCATAATAAATAGTTAGAAGTAGAACCTAGGTGCTGAGACCATCTAGGTATAATCATCATCATATCCTAACTTCTGCAGCGAAACAGCAATGGTTCGTATTACTGTATTCTGGTTTGAAATGTAATAGAACCCGTTTTGGACGCCTCGTTAGCCTAGTGGGTTGGTCGTTAAACTCGAGCGCCAGAGGCCGTCGGTTCGCTTCCCACCAGCGACATTCCCGCCTCCTCACCATTCTCCCTCCGCAACTCCTCTGTGAGAGGATTAACGGAGGTACACTTATACATAACACCTACCAGTGAAGATAGGGCGAGTCCCAATTACTGAATCTACGCTACCTTGGGCCACAGGAAAATTAAATTAAAGAAATAAAGAGTCGAAGTAGGAAAAGAGGTCCCACCAGCGACATTCCCGCCTCCTCACCATTCTCCCCCGCAACTCCTCTAAGCGAGGATCAACGGAGGTACGCAACACATAACACCTACCAGTGAAGGTAGGGCAAGTCTCAAGGACTGAATCTACGCTACCTTGGGCCCCAGGGTCCCACCAGCGACAGACAACTTTGCACTTATACCAGTTGGTCTCGGTTTGCATGTTATATCTGTGAATTGACTTCATCATCAGCCTATATGTGGGCGAGATTAGAATAGCTCTCGAGCAGCTCAAGAACAACAAGGCGCCAGGTGACGATGGTATCACAGCGGAGCTTCTTAAGGCCGGAGGGACGCCAGTCCTAACGCGACTACAGGAGCTCTTCAATACCGTCGTTCACAGCGGAACAACGCCAGAGGCATGGAGTAGGAGCATAGTGGTATTATTCTTCAAGAAAGGAGATATTGCACTTCTTAAGAACTATAGGCTGATCTCGCTCCTGAGCCATGTCTACAAGCTGTTCTCGAGGGTTATTACGAACCGTCTCGCCCGAAGACTTGACGACTTTCAACCTCCGGAACAGGCTGGGTTTCGAAAAGGCTACAGCACCGTAGACTACATCCACACATTGCGGCAGGTTATACAAAAGACCTAAGAGTACAACCAGCCCTTGTGTCTTGCATTTGTGGACTACGAGAAAGCCTTCGACTCCATCGAAACATGGGCTGTTCTGGATTCCCTGCAGCGATGCCAAGTCGATTGGCGATATATCGAGGTGTTGAGATGCCTGTATAACGCTGCCACAATGACCGTTCAACTCCAGAATCAGCAGACAAAGCCAATCCAGTTGCAGAGGGGGGTCAGACAGGGGGATGTTTATCCCCGAAACTGTTTACCAGCGCACTGGAGGATGTCTTTAAAACACTGAACTGGAGGGAACGGGGCATAAGTATAAACGGCGAGCACATCTCACACCTTCGATTTGCAGACGACATAGTTGTGATGGCAGAGTCGCTGCAGGATCTCGAGGGAATGCTGACCAGCCTCAACTGCTCTTCCAGACGAGTAGGTCTTAGGATGAACGTAGACAAGACGAAAGTCATGTCCAACTCACACGTCGACCTAAGCCCGGTGATCGTCGATAATGTCAATATCGAATTTGTTCAGGAGTACGTTTACCTAGGACAGACAATACAGTTGAGTAGGAACAATTTTGATAGGGAAGCTGACAGAAGAATCCAGTTGGGCTGGGCAGCATTTGGAAAATTGCGTCAAGTCTTCACTTCGCCTATTCTACAATGCTTAAAGACAAAAGTCTTTAATCAATGCGTCCTGCCTGTCATGACCTACGGTGCAGAAACGTGGACACTGACAGTGGGCCTGATCCACAAGTTTCAAGTCGCTCAGCGAGCTATGGAGAGGGCTATGCTCGGCGTATCTTTGAAGGATATGATTCGTAATGAAGAGATCCGACGAAGAACGAAGGTGACCGACATAGCCGAAAGGATTAGCAGGCTGAAGTGCTCCACTACTTTTAATGTTGGTACTATATTGCTCTTTATATCCATTCTTCTAGTTCCCTCTTTCAGTAGCATGTCCTGTTCAGATTCATAAATATAACGGATTTTTAAATAGACCATTGAGGAAAACTAGAATGTAGAGACTGGGTACTGTGAGTATCTTAAACTTCCTGAAATATTCCTCACATGACTTCCATGGAGGAATACGTGCTATTGTACGCACTGCCCTTTTTGGGAAATGAATGCCCTAATAATATGTATTATATTTATAGCTATTTCTCCAGAATTTAATACTTTACCGCAGCCTTGATTCTACAAGAGCATAATAAACAATTTTCATTTGTTTTATGGTTAACTCATCTCTCAAACTGTACAGTGCGTAGCAGGCAGAGCTAATTGATTTCTCAATAGCACTTAGTTCGTCCTTCCAATTGAGTAATGCATCGATATGTATTCCCAGGAATTTTACAACATTTACGGCTTCAATTATGTCATCATTTAATTGTATATTTAATATATCCCTATTGTTTGTAGTTGTTTTAAAAAGAATGACACTTGTTTTACTAATATTAAGTTTTAGATTGTTAACTGAAAACCACCTGTAGAATGCTGATATAACTTCATTTACTTTTAAGTTAAGATCTTCTACTTTTTTGCTCGACAGTATAGCATTTGTGTCATCTGAAAATACAACAAATTGTGTATAAGGTACACTGCTACAGATATAGGGGATCAAGTCATTAACGAAAATTAAGAAGAATATTGGTCCCAGTATGGAACCCTGTGGTACTCCTCTAGTAATTTTAACCATATTTGATCTCTGAGTTTTCTCCACCTTTTCTTCACTAATATCTTTAACTTCCACAAATTGTTTTCTGTTTGATAAATAAGATTTGAGCGGATTATGAACATAAGCTACCCCAATAGAATACCTCTTTTGGTGGGCTTTCCATTGGGGGATTTGCCATAATCACCACGCTTGGCAGACGGATTGGTGATCACAGTAATGATCTTAATATACACAGGAGAACGGTGCTGCCTATTCCTGGTGCAATCCCTTAGTCGCCTTGACGATACCCAGGGGAAGATTTGGAGTGGCCTTATTCTAAGTCGGGAACCACACGGCAATTGACTTCATTGTAAAATTTCCATCGTACAGGAGAAAATCCTAGTTTGGGAATAGACAAGTGTACGAGTATGTATATGTAATGAAATATTTTAAATAAAAAAACCAAAAGAGGTTGGCACGTCAGACAGTTCATTATTATTTGAATGTTCATGGTTCTCGCATTTAGCCGTCGCAGTAAATTATGCTGCAGGTATTCAAAGGCACTAAGTAAGTTACTTATATCGTGAAATAAATATTTAGTTCTCCTTCTGAGTACGCATTACGTATATACGTACCTATACGTCAATGCTGAGCTGAGGATCGTGACCTACAAATGTATTTGTGCTGCCTTGGCCGATGGTTAGTTCTAGCGATTACTTAAAGTTGCTATACATTCTGGAGTACGTGAATAATAATTACAGTATACTACTTGTGTCTAGAACTTCGCATCTTTCGTCGTAGCTTGAGGATTACCATATACCTTCATGAAGGGACATTCTGAAGTAATAGATTAAAATCTGTTTCTCCCCCCTCCATACAAGCACATTCAATTACTACTAATACTGCAGGAGCACTAACCTGTCCGTACATGTTTATGTGTGCGCGTAAATTATTGTAGGGCTGCTGCACCGAGCATAGTCAATCGATAGAGGTACGTTTTACGTCAACAACTAAGTGCTTTTTTTATAACGTCGATATTCAGTGTCGGTCGATAGCGCGCTGCCGTAGTAACTTTGAACGCAGGCGGCACGGCGCGAGCCGAACAGCGGCAGCCCAGTAGTGCGTATTGCCAGCCGTGCTCTATTTTGCGGGCGACGTTTAACTGCAAGTGAATGTCACTTTTTTACGTAGTACCTACTATTTAGTATTCTTCGGTTAAGCGATCATACATGCAGACAGACATACTCGTATACCTTGCATTTTATATGCATACATAATGCATACATATATCGCTCAAAGCGATCCGCCCCGGTTTATCAAGGGAACGATTAAGATATGTATTGTATATTAAAATCTTCCCCAGGTAATACTCAGACTAATGTTGAAATACAGACTAAAATGCATGTAGTAGGTATTTTACGAATTATCCAGAACACCCAGTCTTAAGCCACCGAGAATCTTTGTTTTATACTGGGTGTATTGATTGATGATATTGATATATACTCGTATAACACTTATTACGTATCTTGGCACTCTATACTAGTGTGTGTAGTGTGTTATCATTTTCAGTCCTTGCGAACTCTTTCTTACCTCTCCCGTCGTGTTGCTAATTAAATTACGCATATAACAGCGTATTTGTGTATTTTTAGCTTTATTCTTGTTATCTTTTGCGTAGAATTGAAATACATTCAAACGTAAACCCGCTTTATCCGCAATTCCCTACCTTAGACCCTTTAGTTAGAGCCCATTATTTACAAACACAGCTGGAAATCAGTAAGAATGTTCGGAGTTCAGACCAAACTATTACTACTACTCGTATTTTGCTTAAGGCCTCCGCGTCCTACCATACCTATACTAGTTATACCCGCGACTTTGTCCTTTTTGATAAAACCTTGATAGATCTAATTAATTTAATAAGGTTTAGATTTAATCAGGTTATGGTCAACAGATATTGTTTGGAGAAAGCACTGATAAAATCAGATTTACCAACCTTAAGAACCAGTCAAGTTTCTCGGTTAAAAAGTTGTACCAAATTCACCAAGTTCGGTTCAACCGTTAAAGCGTTATTGGGCAACAAACATCCAAATAATCATAACAGTTTTTCATTTGTAATATTATTAGTAATAGTTGTTCTGCGGTGTATTTGAGTCAAGTGGTAAATGATAAATTTGAGTAGTTTTTGACTATTTTGATTTCTAACCTTATGAGTTCACCTTGAACCAAACTTTTGTGGTTTCTAATGTGAAATCCCTGAAACGCGGGACGCGGCTTGTACATTTTGTTGACACCTTAATATCCTTTATCTAAGATCTCATAATAACTTGAGTAAGTACATTTATGTTTATCTTGCGATTAAAAAAGTATGATTAACGTTGTAGATTGAAATTTAAATATTAAGTTTTGAGACAGGAATACCAACAGCGAAAGTATTAGTGTGGTCCCAAGGTGAATAGTTATACTATATACCTTCACAACTTTAGTAACTAAAACTAAGCTTAAACTATTGTTATGGATTTGTTGTTTTTGGCTTACCTAGTAGATGCTCACCATGCGAGGTGGGAGTGAAGTACAACGCGAACAGGTCGTCTACGGACGCGGTGGTAGTGACCGGCGGGTGGTGGTGGTGCGGCTGCTGCGCGTAGGGCTGCGGCTGCGCCAGCGGCGGCGGCGGCCCGCCGTAGTGCAGCCCGCTCGGGCCCGCCTCCACCAGCAGCTGCATCTGCGAGATGTCCACGAACTCGTCGCCGTCGCCGCGCCCGCCCAGCTCCTCTTCCTCCGGCCGACGCATCGCGATCACCGAGAGCATGGCACGCGCGCATTCCCGCACCGCTGCTACCACTCCACCATGCGCGGCCCTGCCGCGTTTCCTTTCGCACTGGCACGGCCACTCGACCCACTCCTCACTGCACCAGCGCACGCGCCGATGCAACACACAACTCTAACGATATACCTCTGAAACTATTTTAACTTATGTTCTAAGAAATTGACGCGATCACAGATAATTACATTTAGGGAACTATATACGAATAGTCGGCACGGTAATCACTGAACGTTCACAAGTATCTACTGATAAATGAACACAGATTTCGCACGCGGTGTGTGTCGTCGCGCGGAGAACGCCACATCCTCGACTGAGGCGCGCTCGGCGTGCGCGAAGCGAGGGCGTGCAGCACGCAGCCGCCCCCGTCGAGAGCAGCGGCCGGTCCTCGTCCGCCGCGCGCCCTATCAATGAACGCTAGCCACCCGGTCGAGGTCGGCGTTCATTCACGACGGCCGCGATAATGGCGCTCGAGCCGGGCGCCCTCGCTCGCTCGGCCGGCCGCTCCGCGTCGTCGTCGCCCACGTGCGCGAGAAAATGGCGCGGCGTCGCGGCGGCGAAGGGAACCGCGCGAAAAGCGCGGGGCGCACAAGTGTAGTGATGCTAGTGCGGCGGGCGGCGCGCGCGCGTGGGAGCGCGTGGGCGCGTGGGCGCGGAGGCTCGGCGCGCTGGTCGCGCGTCACGTCGCGCACCCTGCCGCTGCGCCGCCGCCGCCCGCCGCCCGCCGCCCGCCGCCGGCAGCGCGGTGCTCTCCAGCCAGCTACCACTTTCTCCGCGCTGAATCACACGCCGCTTTCGTACGCTACGCGCTGCTAATGCCGGCACCCGGCGACCGTTTTGGTCATGCTACAATTAGCTGCGGCACGCGCGCTCCTGTGACGTCGACGCGTCGGTGAATAGTTGGGACGTTACGTAGGTCAGATAAATCATGGACCTGCCTAAAAATATATTCCTAGTCATAGACATGCCCAACTACGTAAGCCATGGCGTTACTATTATTTCTGTATCCGATAGTGACGTTAGTGTTAGTTAACGTCTTTATTGATGTGCGGATATTGAAAATTACATTTCGTAAGCATATTTTATTTATATTTTATGTAAGCATATTACAGCTTATTGGGTTGAATGAAAGAGATCGCTTCTAGAGATAAGTCCACCTTTGTAGACTTTATTTTATTTATCAATTATTGTTTATGTTAAATAAGTAGTTATATTTGATAACACAAAGGAACATATTACCATATCGATGTTATTAAGTTAAATATAAAATTTTGAACCAGGCTTTAAAAAATATAATGTTAATAATGAACAAAAAAAACTTTATGAACATGAGCCTCTCAAAGATGTCTTTGACAGATTTATGTTCATTAAAAAAACCGTTTTTGTTATTATAGTCTACACTACATCTCTTGATAATACATAATAATAATCTCCATAATAATTATTATTATCAGATTATAAGCCGAGCTTGACAAAAAATCTTACTAAGTATAACCTACGAATCAGGATTTAGCATATGACAGTATCCTGAAATGTGTAGCCGTAAGATTTGACCTTCACACGTCATTGGTTGAAGGTGCTTGTCAAAAATAATAATTTATTAATTTAAGTTTTAGTTTTATAATCTTAATTGTATTGATACTAACACAGTTTTATTTTATTTTATTTTTCTTTTGTGCATACTAACAATTTATGGATCATTGTTTTCCGAATTAAAAAAAAATTTCACTTTATATGACATTCGTATTTACTCTAAAAACGGTTTCATATTCGAGTTGTTAAAATCATATACATTTTAATGAGAAACTATATTGTTTTTTTAGTTAAAGAGCAGAAACTAATGAATGTCACGATGTGGGCGTGAAGTGAATTGTTTCCCACCTCCGGGGTGCTCGGTACAAAGATACATGGCTCCCGAAATGAGGAAAGGTCATGAAGCGTTTGGGCGTCGCCATGGCAACCACCTGTTGGTCTCGCTATTCAGGAAAATGTCAAAGTGCACGCCACTGGGATTTGGCCGGGACGGGCCCCCAGACCTTTAAGAGTCCAGTTTCAAAGTGGCTATTAGGGAATAGATCATAATTTATTCCAAGAAAATAATTAGAATGTCAAATTTATTTATTAAGGATATTATTTGGGTTTCATGACTTGATCTAAAAGAGTCATGTATGCAATATAATTTTTACAATAGTAATTTTATTGCTTTCTCATATAACTTAGCGCGCGTGTATGGATTAGCTAAACTATTACGTTGTGGGGCCTAAAAAGTTTGCATTATTATTCTATTATCGTTAATTGTATAAAATATTTAAATTATTTTATACATTAAAATGTCTGTCTTGCAGCAGGAAAATTGTAAAATATATATCCCACGTCAAATATTGTGTAGGATTCTGTTGTTCATTGTAATGAAAATACATACATCAGCGACGCAAAATCTACATATGGTTAGATTTTGGTGAATGGAAATTGTGAAAACGTATCAACGGATGTCAATATGCCCACACGTTTCCGGCGCCCACGACTGTGCCAAATTACGAAAGTTTATCGCGGCACCGCCTGAGGGCTCGTGCCACAGTTAACGCAGTGCAATTAGATTTGCTACGACGACGATACAAGTTTCAGAGTTTCAGTTGACATAAATTTACTTAATCTTCGTATTGCGTATGCGTAATTTTTCTTAATATTTTCGTTGAATGCGAACTTATCGTACCCATGTTCATAATGCGGGGTGTAAGGGGGAAACACAACAACAGGTACTCCAAATGTCAAACACTTTCACGCGCGCGACGTACAATCGGACCACGAGTTACAGTGTCTCAGTTACACTGGACTGGCTGCTGAATCCAACTTTCAAACAATGAATTGTACCATGTTCTTTTTTGAGGAATACCTACACTTGTTTTCAAGAAGAGGGTCATTATTTAGCTTTATGATTATGTATACCAACTTGCGTAGTTCTTACGTAATATATTTACTGAATTTTTTTCTATTTATGTACAAGCTTGAGATTATTATCTAATGAAGTCGGTTAAAAATAAAAATGGTTATATGTTTTTTCCAGTAAACAAATGAAATTATACAGTATTTACTTGCTTAGGTATATTGCGTTAAATAAGAAGTTAATATTAAAGACTAGCTGTGTCCGCGGCTTCGCTCGCGTAGACTACAGACCCAACCCCACTCAGACCCAACCCCAAACCCAATTCCACGCCCACATTCACTCCAGCTCCAAATGTAGTCCTAATTCATTGTAATCTGAATTGCACCGAACATTAAACTTCTTTGTTATATTGCATACAACTAATATATGTCCGCTCGCGTGGACTACTCACTCTCGGTCCGACTCTGACTTCCACTATGACTCAAACCCTGACCCCGACTCCGACCCCGGCGTCCACGTCCACGTCCACGCCCAAGGCCACGGCCACGCCCACGCCCAAGCCCACGCCCACACCCACGCCCACGCCCACGCCCACGCCAACGCCAACTCCCACGCCCATTCCTACTCCCACTCCAGCTTCAAATGTAGTCCAAACCAATAGCAATCTGAATTATACCGAACATAATCATTTTACTTCTTTGTTACATTGCATATACCTTCTAAGTAATGTATTAGAAAACTAAAAATTCCCATAACTTTTGATTGAGTTAGCCGATTGCGATAATTAAAGACTAAATGTTAAGTTAGCCCCATGTTTCTGTGAAAAGTGCACAAATTCACAGACAAACATTCCAAACATGACTGAAATGTGTTCTATTTCTTATTCTTAGGCCCATAATTTTGTTTTTGCAAATATCTTCAACACGCCATGTTTACGATTTTATTTATTAGATATATACCTACAAGTGAACTAGTGGACGCCCCGCAACTTCGTTGGCGTTAAAAGTTGACTAGGTACCTATACCGTATTTTGTGCTTACCTAGGAAAAAATCCGTCATAGTGGTTGCCTATGTCAATTAAGAAACCTATATGTGAAATCTGAGCTGTGCGTTGATGGATCAGGGAGGATCAGAGTAAGGGTATCCTTTAATATTCCTTCATTCATATCAGCTATTAGACGTCCACTGTTTGACATAGGCCTTCCCTAATGAAAGCCACCACATCTGGTCCTCCTCCCTCCGCATCCAGCCGCTTCCGGCCACCTTCTTCAGGTCGTGGGTCTATCTGGCGGCGGGGCGTCCCACCCTGCGCGTGCCAATATGCGGTCTCCACTCCAGAACTCGTCTGCCCCAGCGGCCGTCGGTTCTGCGACAGATGTGACTCGCCCACTGCCACTTCAGTATGGCTTTTAATACTAACCAATACTCTACTGCACTTCTCTTAATATAATATTTTTTATTCTAATAAATACATGTTATGAATGTTTTGTAGAGCGACATGGATATGTTTCACTGTTTTAAAAAAGGCGCTAAGCAGTTTTATTTATAAGCCACCGACTGTAACTTACAATATAAGCCCCGCGTGTGGCTCCATCACGTATCTAAAAAAAAATAGTCTCTTTTACTTCGACTTGTTTCAGTAAAGTTACTTGTTACCCTTATATCGTAGCTTAATGGTTCATATACTAAGATCTGACCATAAGAATGTCTAAGTAACATAAAAGTTGTATCGATATTTTTTCAGTAATTCACGGGTTTGAACATTAATTTTTCATTGGAAATATGTCGTAAATTCCATAAATTCTATGAATCTCTTGGCGTTTCATTCAAAAAATGTCGCGTGCCCTTATTTAAAATGCTTTATCGTTATTTCTAGCGTTTACCATTATAATTATTCACAGCTTACCAAAAGTTTCACAATTTAAATAAATACAGTAGAAATAAATAGTACGAAAATATGAATAAAACAAATAAATAGGTATAATTATTTATACACGTATATACGTTTACGTCAAAGTCAAAATCATTTATTGCAATGAGTAGGTACACTTGGTAGATTTATACACGTACATATTTGGGTCTCTTTTTGAGGCACCGTGATATTAACAGTTATGATCAGGGCTCGGAATTAGGTAGTGTCATTTATGTACTTGCTACAAACGAGTATGTGTGTTAATATGGATATTCCGGGTTTTCAAATACTCTGCAATTACGCGTTATGCACGTCCACTAGGCATCAGAAGCAATTTAATTAACAAATACACTTTCAGAATTAATTATAAGAAATATCTAGTAAACTCATTATAGTAACCTAAATTTTTTTGTGCCAATATCAAAGTAATACTTTGTAATTTGCTTTGTTGTTCACCATTGCGTAGTGATATTTAGTATTCTCGGCCATAGATGTGTATAAAGTAAGAGAGCAGTTTCTGCCAACAAATACAAATATAATACAATGTTTTTATCATTATTATTATTATTTACGTCTGCCATAGCCTGTGTGATTAGATTACGCCCATAAGACGCCATGTACCTACCTACTTTTAGCAATATTTACACAGGCAAAATACACCGCGTCAGCGATTTTTGTGCTGCGGTGAGCAGCTCCTTAACACCTCTTAACCTAACGATTGGCATGCATTTTTTTGCTATAGCACCTCGGGACAAAAGCTCTACAAAGTAAATACGATCACGTGCCAGTGGTTCCTAATTCTCGTGTTGACACCAAGACTTTTTTATTTTCTTTTCTATTTTATAATTTTGTTAATTTTGGTACAATAAAGCGTTTACGTATATACATAAAATTTTTTCTTATATACAAAGTCAAAGTCAAAATCATTTATTGCATATGAGTACACTTGGTACATTTATACACGTCATTTTTTTATCGACTACCGCTTCCTAGGTGTTAGCGCTGTGAAGAATCGCTGTGTATTACACTTGTCTAATCCCAAACTAGGAATTGCACAAATATAACATTCAGACCAGGACCAACTTGTACATGTACATATTTGTCTGTCTTTAGTGGGTCCTTAGGAATTGAACCTACGACCTCTGGTATAATTTCTTAAAAGTATTTTTTTTATTTACACAATGCTTAGCACAAAACACTTAGATAGCAAACAAACATCACAATATATTAAGGCCGATAATAAGGTAAAAGAGATCACAAGATAGAAAAAACAAAAGAGAGGAAAACGAATAATCTAAGAATAATATGATAATTTAAAAATTAAGGAAAACATAAAAATAATTAGGTATGTAAGAATAATAATCTGCACAAATGAAGTGTATATGAGTGTATGTCTTACAGAGCTATTATTAAAACTGTTCATTTTTCTTTATTGTCCTTGTGACTTGAATACTTTCGGGGGCGCAGTGACGCACTCGCCCTGTTTCGTCATTGCACTGCCCCTTGCGATGACGTCTGCTCGTTTCATAACAAGTAAGATTGTACGTGCCGATAAATAAATACTGAAGGCCCGCTCAATATACGGGACAAAAATAACCGCACAATTTCATCGACAGACTCGAATACGTCACTCGAGTTCTGTTGGCGACGGCTTCACATTATAATTAAATTTTCATTGTTATAATTTCGTATCGATATCGTAATGGAGCTATAATAATATCAGTATTGATCCGTGCGATCTTATATAGGTACTACATGCACGTAGTATAATCCAAACTAGGATATCTTCTGGTACCTACTATTTATTATTCTAACCTATAATACATTTATTTGGAAAGAGACAATTACCAGGAAAGCATACAATATTGCTCGTCTAACATATTTATTTATAACCCGGGGGCCACGCCGGTGTAATTCATACCGACGTGCTACAACATTAGTTAACTAGCTTTAGAAGATTCCATTTGTCTTAGTTAGGCTACTCGTATTTTATTATCAGGAACCAGTAGCAACAATATCGTTCGCTCAATTTATATCTCAATAAACACGTTTCTGATTAGCATATTGGTAAGGTCGGAAAATCGGCCAAAAGGTTCCGTCAGTTAGGACGAGAGCCGGTGCGGGGGCGAATAGGAAGATGACTTATAAGGCAGCGAACGGCGCACGCGCTAGCGTCACCGCCGGTTTAACCACCTATCACACACTTGTTGTTTAGGATTTTGGTTTAAAAAAAGTTTCGATTAGTCTTGGTTACGTGTACTTTTAAGGTCATATTATCGGTTTCTACTTCACCTTATATGGCAGTCGAATTTGGAAAGAATATATTGTTCTATTGTAAATACCCTTGACAATTTATACCTAATGGTTTTCTTATATGCACTCTTCCCGGTCATAATCAAACTCTACAAATAATAGAGTTTTGAAATAAACTAAATCTCTAACGCAATTTATTTATTAAGATTATGAAGGAAGTATTATGCCGTGTGGTTTCCGGTAGAGTAGAATAGGACCACTCCAACTCTTCCCGTGGATGTCGTACAAGGCGACTAACGGAATACATTATATAACGTCAATCAGGCCTCCCCAACCCGTCTGGCCAGCGCGGGCAGTGTAGGCCAAAGCCTCCGTCTGTCTCCGGCAGATGAGAGAGGGTTGTGCTCCTGCAGTGGAGACAAAAATAACCTGATGATGATGAAGTATAGGCCGTTTTTTTTTTCGCATTTTTGTCGGTTAAATTCTCGGGTGGGGCAAACGACTCATCCAAATAATTTTTTGAATGCAGTTTTATTTTAATGTTCGAGGTACTTTTCAAGTCGCGATCGTTCTTTCTAACCTGTATAAGTCAATTAGTAAACGCACATAGGTAGGTACGTATCACTCATTACCGTCAATCTTATAAGACCCTTCCTTTTGCGTCAGCGGTTTAAACGTAAAGGTCATGCTTACGGAGTTATTGTATCAAGCTGAAACGTACGTTTACTTAGTGGGATCATTCATATCCATCAAGATACCCACGCCACGTATGCCCTTACACCCACATAAAGTACCAAAAATCAAATGTCATTGTGTAGGTTTGAATATTTGCAATACACATGTGATGCCTAGTACCTATCTACCGTTTCTTTTCTCTGGTGAAAATCAGAACCAAATAAGAAAATTGAGATCATAAAGCTACTAGTACCTACATTAGACTTGTCGTTATGTTTATTTGCAAATTGGTAGAATTTTGCTTTTCCCAGTGTCACTCAAACTTTTAGGATATGTAGTGTTTGATGTTTCAAAACACTTTATTTAGCATGCTGTTACCATCAAATGTCAAATAGGTCTAGTTTCCAGTGGAAACAGATTTTCCCCATATAACATATTAGCGTATGTTTGACATACATATGAGACAGGCTGTACGTATACGAATATATCTTATAATAAATAAAATCGTAAACTTAGCGTACATTGAAGATATTTGCAAAAAAAATAGGGGTCTAAGGATAAGTAACAGAAGACATTTCAATAATATTTTGAATTTTTGTCTGTTTATCTGTTTGTTTGTGCACGTATCACTTAAAAACGACTGAACCAATGGTCATGGATTTTTCACAGAAACATAGTACTTAATTCGGTGTAACATATATACTTTATTTCATTGCAATCGGTGCAATTAATCAAAAGTTATGCGAACGCATACACTGCATTCCTGAACACTGAGCCGCGGGCACAGCTAGTACAAAATAAATAAATTATATTCAATTTGTGTATCTATAATTTACATTTAAAAACTATGGAGATCGGTTAAATAGTCAAGCCTTCACGCCTAATAAACAAACTTAAAACTTATATATTAGTAACTTAGATAAAAATTAGAATTAGCATTTACATTAGTAAAAATAAAGCAAATGATTAACAGACGTAAAGAATCACGACTACATATTCTGTTAGAAAACAATATAGTTTATTTAATACGTAATAGCATCCTAGAATACCATTAAATATACATATATAGGCACAATAATGCGTCGGTTTAATTACGTACTTGTTACAAAAGGCAGAGTAATTAACCATTGCAGAGGTTATGATTATTCACGTGGATACTCGCAAAACGAACTATCAATTACTGTGACTGGTACAAGCTCAGGCCATTGCAGCCTTTCTTATGCTAATGAATGTACCTGAATGAGAATATTGCCATTAAAATTCTATTTTGTATATTAGAATGACCTGTTTAATCTGTGGCCTGCGAATGAGGCGTAGTTGTTATGCAAAATGCGAATGCACTAAGAATTTAGTGATGGCGAAACATTCTCGTTTGTAACTCCGTACATTCAATAAGAAGTAACAATGCATGTTTCAGAGCACTAAATAACAATGTTCAATTTGCTTCAAGGCTAGAAGATAAAGTTTAACAGATTTTAAACACTGTTTCTAAATCAGTAGAATTACAGTGTAAACGGGACGAAACAATAATAGAACAATCTGCATTCCCTACCGTTTGCAGAAGCAATTTAGTGTCATGCAAGGCAACAGGAAATGCAATGCAATTGCGAGGCAAGGTTGGGGTTCGATCCTAGGCGAGATAAATTGCCGGCTGTCGATAGATCGCACCGTATTAGAGCATGCGTATTGAATACAAATGGAGGTTGGGACGCGTGCGGCGTACGGCGACAATTCTTCTGTAAAATCTAACACAAACAATATTATAGGTAAAAACAAATACGTACGAGTATGTGGTGTGTAAAGTAATGAAATATACTATCTTTGTACAATACTGACGTTTTTAGTTGCTGGTTTACCATTTCTTGGATAATTTTGGTTTTTTTTATACATTATGTTATTCCGGGATATACACTGTAACTTTACAAAGTTTCGTCAAAATCCGCTCGGTAGTTTATGCGTGATGCCCGTACAAACAGAAAAACAAACAAACAAGAATTAAAAAAAAATCTATCATGTTCAGTTACTCATTTTAAGTCGCCCTGGTTGGTTTTTCCCAATATATTCAATGTACAGACTTTTTTGCCTTTACAATTTTATTATCTGTATGTAGATTATATGTATAGATTATCTCTAAAGCACAAGTGTAACGACAGCGACATTCTTATGTAGAGTACTTTCTTAGTTAGTATAGGTACATTGTCCGCATATATGCTGTTGTTCGGTTTTGCCGTATTATAGTTTGTTTTTAGTTGTAGTTCATTGAATGCAAATGAGCTTTGGAGCACTTGATATCGTTGTCTCCCCTTAACCCAAATTACTGTTTCCGGTCATCTAAAAAATAGATTTGGAATCGTTTAGACCCTAGCAGAGGATTAATTAATAACTCTCGTCTTACGGCCGCATGTAGTATGTTATTAAGTTGCTACTCTTTAAAAATTACGTTACGAGTAATAAATAATAAAATAAAACATTTGGATGGGCTACCGCGCGCGAGCCTGCGTTGACGTTGATTTATCGCCTCAAATTGTGTATTTTTCATCATCAGTGATCGCTCGCAGTTTCGGCGTCGATAAGTGCCGTTTAACACTTGATGTAGTGTCGGTAATTTGTGACTGGGTTCCGCTTTTCCTTTTTCAATTAGTCTAAAATTGGAGTTTATGATGTAATAACGGCGATCGATCTCAGACCATCGACCGAACGCTTTACTTCTTAATATCGATTTTTAAGTTATCGTTGAAATATTCGTCTAGTTACATTAAGTTCACCTTAATTAAATTAAATTTTAGGTTCTAAGATTCGGAATATACTGCGCACCAACAGGATAAGGTAGTGAGACCGACCGAGTACCGACCAGTGAGAAATTTAATATGGCAAATTAAGTTTTCAGAAATACAGAAACGTTTATTTACCAATAAAATCTTATATATAATTACATTGTATTAATTTTGTTGTTGTTATTTACATAATGCAATAGTTTTACAAACAAAATTAACTAAAAAAGTGTTTGAATATTACATCAATTCCAAATCGACTTTTTATTAACAAATTACTAAAATAACGATTATAAAACAACCTATAATGTCAGTTGGTCTCTAAGTGTGTATGTACCGAAACACGATAGGTATGGATTACAATTCTTGATAAATTAAATTAGTTCTGGTTTCAATCTCTTCGTATATTTTATCGGACTAGATCCGTATTTGTTAAGGAAATATATTTTTTGAATCGAAAATATAATATAGGCACAACTTTCGGAATCACACGTATTTCTTGATAAACGAATAAATACAGTACCTATGTATAGAATTTAATAACAATAATCAACGTGGAAACCATTTTTTAGTACTATTTTTTTTTATTAACTAGCAAAAACACAAGAAATAAACTATAATAAATAACGATACTAGTAGACATTAATTTAACTAACCATTCATTTAAGAAAATAGATTTAATGTGGCAGTTGCTATCATTATGTGGAATATTATTTTAAAGGGCACTCTTTTGGTATTTACCAACGATTCAAAACTGTTTGAGCGTCCTCCACATATCTACCTGTTCTCCTCTTACGTGTGGTTTATGAATCTTCTTCTTGTCACTTGTATCAAAAACGACGAATGAGTTTTTTTTAAGTGATTCATAGTTATACTTGTAAAACATATTTCCCAATACTCACCGGCTATGGGAATAAAATATCTATTTAAAGATATATTGACTTTTATTGGCAATTGACTAGCCACAAATATTTTTCTTCCGAATGCGCGAACGTCCTCATAACATTAGCGTAACATAATAATTTATTTTCTGATTTGTTACCTTATTATAAGTATTTTGATATCTATTTCCTTGCATTTAATATACATATTTTCCGTGTGCAAGTCCCACAAACAAAACATTTTTGGAATCCGCAACTGGTTTCGTATTTACATTCCCAGGCAGGCTGATAATTTCGGCACCGCTGCCGCCATTCTACCTAATAATTTTTATTTTTGACAATCTTCATTCGACTTTGATATACCAATCTATCTCCATTGACTTTTCCGAGGATCATGAGGTTACATTATGAAGTCGACTCAGCATGCTCAGTACATCTATTCGTAGCTGATAATATTTAACTTAAATGTAAATGACACCCAAAGGTGTTTTCTAACGTGTCGCCTCTCTGTAGGTGATGTCACTTAAGTACTATCTAATGCAGACACTGAGCGTGGAAACGATCACCTCGCATTTGTTTTTCATATCGATTTCCAATCCCAAGGTATTAAACTTATATAATAACATATAATTTATTCATTTTTGATTACAAGAATTTAATAAAATGTGTAAACAGAATGTTCTAAAATAATTTTATGGTATTATAAACGATTATGTTGACCTTTATTCCCCTAACGTCAATAAAAAATAGAAATACAAACTTTCCCAGGGATTCGTGACTTTTACATTACATTAACATCTATAATCCTATTGATTACACATAATTTTATGTTTATAAGATAATGCAAAAAGAGCCAGCCAGTCAAATACGAAACAGATCATTGTATAAAATAAAACCCTTAAAAGCTTTATAAAAACGAACACTCAATTCCAAAATACCATATTACTTTTTCAGCCTTGTTGTTTGAATTTATGTGAACAATAAAGACTAAGAATATTCTAGTACGTAGAATAACGAAGTTAATGCAAATTGTGTCGTGTAGAGTGTATGTAGCGCATAAGGGCGCAGGCGCGATGACGCCTGTTCTTTATGGCCACGGAGGCTGTCCGCACAGCTTGACTTTGTTTTTACGACACCATAACCTGCGCTATTTATGGAGAGTATTTAGCATGAGCTCGCGGTACTATTTCCTTCCGAAAGGCTCGAGGATGTTGGGCGGCTCCGGCGGCGCGCGCCGCTGTCATTGTGTTCTGGTGCGCGTGCGCAGCGTGGGACGCACCTACTGGTTATCGACACAGTATCAATAAATTGCACTTGCGTCCGTCTTGTTCTGCAAATAAAAGAACCCGAACACTGCGTGTTATCGACGAAAGGTCTAAATAAATTCGAATATGTCCTTATTTGTTACTCACCTTCGTTGATATCATCATTTGCCTTTCATTTGCTCTGTTTCACTGTGAAAGGAGAAATATTTATTTCAAATCGAACTTTGTGAATTGTTTTATTATAATTTTATTATAGCTTATAAATATGGAGCGTGTTGTGATGGTCGGTCATTTGTTTTAAAATAATAACCTGCATCGTTCGCTGAATCGTTTGTCAAGGTTCTCTTAAAATTCTCACAGCGTTCGCGGATCGCTCTTTTATTTTCATAATCAAGAAACAATCGAGGATCGAGGCTTAACGAGCAATTACGTTTTGTCCATACGTGCGGCCGTCTGCGATGCAGGACGGGTATCAATTAAATCACCAGCGGAATCGAAACTTTGCGTTATGAATATTCACATGCGTCGGGGCGAGTCACGCCCTCGCGGAACCGTGGAAAATAAAAGAGATCCAGGTGGCAGATTCAATAGCCTCCCATTAGAAGCCATTATACACCAATAAATAATGTAAGGGAGACAGTCGGGCCATCCATCCGTAGTTCGAGACCGTAACTCAAATCGCTGTAATGATCCCTGTAATAGAATAACAGCAAACACATTCTTCCTAGAAAGCAGACATCGCAACGTAGTGAAGTTGTACCTAATGCATACTTACTTTTATAAATACATTTGATCATTTATAGTAAGAGCTACTTAACATAGTATGTCGAGTGAAATAGTACCAACAATAAAAAAATATACTTTTTTGTATTTTGTAAGCTACCTACATAGGATTGGTAAATCGAAAACTGAAGCCGTCGACACATTAATTATGTGACTGGGCCCTGTGAACGACGCAAAGACAGGTCGTTTTCAACGTATGAGGATGAGATTATTATATCATGATTGCGCCGTTAATATTATATTTCCTTAAGTGGCGATGGTGAGGTCTCTCCCACGGGCGAGCCGCAGTCGGGTTTGGTGTCAATTTCCATTAATATGGCCATTATCGTGGCCGATGCATAAATCGCTCGCAGCACCGACCACCGGCCGCTGCGCCCGCGCCGGCCGCCGTCGCATCACGCCGCCGCGCCGCGAGCACTCGCCGCAACTACGAATGCACACAATTACTCGCGAACACAATTATTCATGTTAAACGCACGACTTTTATACATTTTAATGGACTGTTTAATCGTGTCAGTATAAACGGGATGAGCGGCCGCTTTGTGCCAAGCAATTACTAGTAATGGCGACAGGTTCCTTTCTACCCCGCAATGTTGCAAAAAAATATTTCAATGTTTAAAGTACAGACCCTCACCTATCCCAGTTCCAACACCAAATTCTTTTTCAATTTCTTTACTGTCCGAGCCGTGTAGATGTGGAATAAACTGCAGACCGTCATTCGAGATACTACGTCGGTCACATCCTTTAAAACTAAACTAAAAGAGCACGATCTGTCTCACTCAGTATAATATGATATATATGTATGTTTATTGTATTTATTACTATTTATTGTAAGTATTTACTTTATATATATGTAAAGTAGTTTCGGTATTTAGTTATTATGTAGTCTTAATGCACTTTGTTGCCCTCCTCGCTCTTAGTGCCTTGTCTCACACCCTGTAAGGTTGGCTGGAAGAGATCTTACTTTTAGAGATAAGCTCGCCTTGGTACATAATATTTGTAACTGAATTTAGTTTTAAAATTGTGCAATAAAGAATGTATAAATATACATGTTATAAATGTTTGTATTCTTTACATGTTTTGAGTTCTACCGCTACTTGAGAGCATCGATGGCAACGGGGAAGACGTGGCCTATCATGTCGAGAGGTTCGAATTTAATCCCTAGCACCTAAGTTAATAAGTGTGTGTAACCGCGGGGCCGATGTCTATAGGGCTAGGTTAGGGTAGCCAGGTATACTTGGTCCTCACAAAGCTGTATATGTAGCTCTAGCTCCACCTATATAGCTTATGAAAAGTTCCCGACTTAGAATAGGGTCATCCCCAATTTTCCCGTAGTTGTCGTCGAGGCGACTAAGGGATTGCACCAGGGACGGGCAGTAGCGATCTCCTGTGTATATTAAGATCATTACTGCGATCAAAAATTTCCTGCCAAGCGTGGTGATTATGGCAAATCGCCCAATGGACAGTTTCCATAGCGTTTTTTTTAAAAACATCGTTGGATCGTCATACTTCCTTATCTTAACTTTTTAATATAATCTGCAATGCTTATTTTTGTATGCATCAACTCTAAGGAGCGACTAGAAAGTATACAGTTAGTTTAGTAGGTATACTAAAATAGTCCTAAGAGTTCAATACCTTTTAAATCTTACAAATAATTTTCCATTGATAAAGCCATTTGTAGTGTAGGTAGTGGTAGACTGCTTCGAAGAATAAAATATTTTACAATATTTTGCTTGCTTTGTGTATTGTTAAGGGGACAGACATCAATGGGATTTTATCTACCTATGTAACATATCTAACTGCAATGGGAAATATGCTTTTGAATTGGTTTTTACACACCATTGTGATTGAGTTTGAATGAAGTTGTAGAGAGAAAATATAGAGTTTTGGTGGTGGCTGGACTCTACTACACTTACCTATAATATAATAATGCTAAAGTTTCATCTAATTTTTAAGGGAGGCGACGACATGTAGCCTCTGTATTAATTGATAAAGTTTGTATAGTCTTTATTTCTACGCGTGGACTACTCACTCTCAATCCGACTTCGACTTCGACTACGACTCCGATCCCGACCCCGACCCCGACCCCGACCCCGACCCCGACCCCGACCCAGACCCAGACCCAGACCCAGACCCCGACGTCCACTCCCACTCCGACACCCGCATTTACACTCTATACTTCTTTGTTGTGTACTAATACAGAGTTTTCGAAGACTATTAACTCGCATAACTTTTGATTGACTGGGCCAATTGCAATGAAATAAAGCCTATATGTTACACCAAATTAAGCCCCATGTTTCTGTGAAAAGTCCATCAAAGTCCGATCAGTAGTTTTTAAGTGATGCGTGCACAAACTCAGAGAAAAACAGACAAACAAAGCCTATATATTACACCGAATCGAATACTATGTGTGAATGACGAAGGATGACTAAGGCTGCAGCAGACGAAAGGAAAACCACCAACCGTGTCCTGGTTAAAAACGGTCACCTCTCCTTAGTGACGTACTCATGTTTAACTAACACTGAAAAGGTTCTTTTTACAAAATCATAGAAATAATAAAAAACTATCAAAGAGTTCGCAACACTATGTTTCTGTGAAAAGTACATCAACTACTTATCCTTAGACCCCCAATTTTTTTTGCAAGTAGCTTCAATGTTTTAATACAGGCACGCGAAGTTTAAGTTTTTATTTATTAGATTTATGATTGATAAAATAAATACATAGGTAGGTACGTGCCCATAATCTGGTTCTCAGAGGATCGACAGTCGGTTGATGGATGGTCGAACTGACCTGTCTATAGGAGTGTCGCCAGTATGTCGCTAGTTGCAACACAATACCTTCAACGTCTGATGGATTGATTGGATGGGCGGTCGATACAAACGAGCGGTTAAACATTGGAGGCACCGCTTTTTATTTACTGAATTTACATACGAAAAAGGATGTATTGTAAATGATCTATGGTATATATATATATATATATATATATATATATATATATATATATATATTAAATAATACGCTGACTTACTAAAATGTCAAACACGCGGAATCCTTAGACGCGTTCAAGCGGCAAGTCAAGGAACACTCTCTTGCTGACTGAACATCTCACTCTCCCATTTTCTTTATTTTATAACTTAGTTATTATCAATTTCACATTGTGTGATGCGGTATTGTATGAATGTATCTATGTATGTATGAATATGTGTATAAATTTGAGTATGTATTTTTTTCTATATGTATATTTGTAGGGGTATGCCCTTACTGGTATAAACAATACTCTTTCCTTTATTTAATTGTACAACCTACATTTTTCTGTTATTCTTAGCCTCTACCCAAAGATTGTCTGGAAGAAATCGCTTTTAGCGATAAGACCGCCTAGATGTACATATGTAAGTTACTTTATAATTTTATCTTTTTTTATGTGCAATAAAGTGTAATTGAATTGAATGTATCATCAACGCACAGCAAAAAGCGCGGTGGATTTGGAAAGTTTTGATTCGGGATTACTTAAAATACCTAGGTAGCCTTGGAATAAAATATAGTAGACGTTAAGACTTAAAAATGTCCTTGGTTAGTGGTAATTTAGAAAGGATTTTTTGTAATCCCATCCGCAAGTAGTTGAAATTCCACGCGGACGAAGTCGACGAAATAAAGAATCTGCGTTTGTGACGCGTGTCTACCTATGTCTCGTATGACGCCGTCGGTTGATCCCAATTAAACCGCAGTAGCGCATTAAACCCGTTCCGGCGCTGCTGATGTCCCCGGCTAATCGCACGCATTCATTTGAATCTATTTAGGTAAACGGGAGCAGACGCACCGCGTAGGAATGTCACGCCGGTGATTACACGATCGTCACGTCAAATTCAGTAAATTTAAAGAAAACTAAGACATCACTTCACGACTGCACATAAACTAAGACGAAACAACACGAAAACTTCACTGAAACTGGGTTTACTGTAAGACAACTCTAGATAAGAGTTAGTACCTACGCATATTCGAATGCAAAATCATATCCGAAATCAATATCCTAATAAGGTTTTCTGACAAACATTTACTCAGTCAGAAATTTAACCCATAACCCCGTCAGTACACAGGACGTTCTACCGACTGGTCTTAGTGGTCCATCGAATCTCCTCAACGGGTCTGGTCCGTTTGATTGATGATTGAACTAAAAGTGCAGATTGCACTTCGCTCGAACTGGTCTGGCACGGTGCGTATAAATTATGGAGGTGATATTGTGTTTCATGTCCGGCGGTTTAGACACGGGCCGCGGATATCTGCGTGAAAAGGGCGAAATATTGCAGAAATTTCAAACGCGACAGGACAGCGTTCGATTCGCCGCGGTGTTGGATTTCATTGCGCTGTATAGCGTCCACGTCGCGCGGTCACTACGAGACTCATGAGCCTCCACGACATGCCCTTACAACCGCGACGTTTATTGATAGCAATGGTTTTGTGTATATCGGATATTAAAACTAGATACTATTTCACACTTAACCGTTTTATAAGGCTGCATTACGATTATTTACAACTGTTGTAAATGTAGAATATTGGTACCCCGTAGTAATAATATTTTAATACCTGTCATTAAACCAAATGTATCTTGATTGGTTTCACTAAAACCGACTGGATCTGTAATTGTATCTTACGTCATGTTTATACTGTCGGCGCAAAACATAGCGTCGGTTCCGCGGCGAGTATATCGGTACGAGAGATGCTATCCGCACTATTGTTAATCCCGTAATTTGAATTTATTGCACCATGAATAAATGGTCCGGCCACGGCGAGGCTATCTGGCAACATATCGACACAGTAGCCGTGTCTGGTGCAGCCGATGTCGCCTAGTGCTTGCAAACTGGCCGCCTGCTCGCCTGGCCACCTAGATGGGACACGACCACATTCAATTTCTGACACAGCAATGCACGTGAATAACGGAACACTCGGTAGATTATCACGAGTTGACATGGAGAGTATTTTCACTTAAGTGTAACTGTCTAATCCTGCTAACTAAATGTTCGCTTTACTGACAAGAACCAAAAACAATTGATCTGAACTCCCTGTTCAGTCTCGAGCTCTTGTAAATGGTAGTACGCAGAGGTAGCTAATCTCCCTTAGTTCTTGTTGGAGTTGTGATTGTTTCTCCTTAACGGGCGAGCCTCTAATCGGAACATCCTCCGGCCGGCCGTGTCCGAGTACTTGCGTTAATTAGACTCCGATTGCATTCTCAGCAACGACATGAGCTCTCGAGGTCAGATCTTGGTACAACTACAACATGCAGAAAGATTTTCTATTATTTAAAGCCAGCAACCTTATAAAAAGAAAGTAATTCACCTGTATACAAGGTATAGCTAGAGGCTGTGTTGTGTTCCCGCGACCCGCCCGATGAGGTGTGGACCGGCAATCAGGAATCATTATTTACGGACAGCTATTATCACCTCATGGCTTTTCTGGTTTATTATCGGCATTGCTCGTTATGTTGTCCTGCGACGGATAAATTATGCTATTAAGTTAGCAGATTGACAAAGTTATTTATGACGTTAAGTGAGAGCGGGCTGAGTGGTGACCGCTATGGCCCTTGCTAGAGAGACCAGAGCTACCACTGACACTTTCATATTACCGAAAATGTTTGTTATTCAGTTGGTAAGACATCAACTTATTTGAATTTGTTTTTACATTTTCAATTTTGCATTCGATTTAAATCGACCTGTCATAATTCATAATAATATGTAATTTTTTGCGCTTAGGTGAAGATTTCTTTATAAAGGTGAGATTTAAATGAGTTTTGAGGACGGGAACCTAGTGAGTAGTAACATGTTCCATGGTAACCTACCAGACGGGTTTCGCGTTTGTGCAGATAACTCGGCAGGCAGCGCACTGCTACGATAGTTGTCACACAATGTAGGTACCATTTTAAATAAAGTACGTTTTAAACGACTCCTTATATTAGTTTATAGTGCAAAATCCAATAACTGATATTATTGCATACCCAGTTAAAGTTAGTCTCCGAAAAAGAGATAATAAGGTGCAAATAATAATTTGTACACAAAAGATTGGGAGATTTAGTTTCGCATATTAGCATTATTATTGTAGAGCGATCTAATGTTATGACTTATGACCTTATAACCACTGATGGATAATAATGTTGATACAAGAGTAAAGTTACTATTTACTTACGGCTCAGCGACTCCAAGTGGATAGGCCTGCCTATAGTAAAATACGCCGCAAATTTTTGTTTTGGCGTTTTCTCAGATTATTTATGTTGTAAGGTTTTTAATTTCTGCATATTCTGTAATCATCGGCTTGTATATAGGGCTTGGATTCTCCAGTGCACGTTTGACGAGCTGATGATGATGATGATAGTCCAAATGTGTTGTTGACAGATGAGTGTCAGTACCTATAGAAGAAGCAGAAGATAATGACAAACTACTGATTGATGCTACTCTTTGTTACGATCGACTCTCCAAAGACATATTTATTTCTTTTTTTCCTTTATTTTCTAATAACCAAGGGGGTTGAAATTCCTAACATAAGAAGTAGTGGGCAAAATATATTTGTTAATTTAACTCCATAGAATACGGTTATTTGTACTGACGTCAATGAAAGGAAGTTTAGATTAGTAAACTGATCATGCCACGTCGCATTCCGAATACTTACATCTTGAACAGCTGATGAATGACAATGCTAATTGAATTGCTATCTGTTGTGTCAGACAGATTCCATGTCTATCGCACTTGCGTGTGTGTGCATTCCTTGTTAACTGATTAACTTAGAATAGGTAAGATGCTTGATTATATTTGTACTGATACTTATCTTGTGCCGTAATGAGTACTTACTTACAGTACAAATGTAAACATTAGTGATAGTAGCCAGATCATTTCCAATTTTGATTCCTCACTATCCTCTCGTGGGTCCCTTTATGTGATACCGAATAAAATTTACCCTATGTGTGAAAGGAGATCTTCCCTTTCCCTTCCTTCTCTTTCTTCCTTCTTTCCTCCTGCCCACCATGACTTCCTCCCTACTTCCATGCCTTATAGGATAGCAATCACCCTTTCACTACAATTTCAATACGGATTCAGCATCCCTGAAAACCTAAAAAATTACATATACGAGGGGCGTTCAAAATATTCTCGGTATTGATATCTTACAACCTCTTTTTGAATTTGTTTTGTTACTGGCTGCTAAGGTTCATTCGTTGACTAAAAAAAAAAGTATAATTCAAACCGAGATGTTCTTTTGTTTTTCTGCAATTTCTGAACAAACATGAACACTATGAGTGAATTAACAATGTTAACGAAATTAGAACATCGTTCCGTCATAAAATTCTTGACAAAACAGGGTAAAAATCAAAAAACCATAAAAGAGGAAATGGATTGTGTTTACCGTGAGTCTGCTCCTTCTTTATCTACCATTCAAAAGTGGTCAAGCGAATTCAAACGTGGCAGGGAGAGTATTAAAGATGACCCTAGACCTGGCCGGCCTTTAGTAGCTACTTCAAAAGAAAATATTGATCAGGTGGAAAACCTTATATTGGAAGATGGTCGAGTGAAGATAAAATAAATAGCTCAAGTAACCAATCTTTCTATTGGTACCGTACATGATATTATCCATGACCATCTTAATATGTCAAAAGTGAGTGCAAGATGGGTTCCGCGAATGCTGACTCGGCTTCAAAAAGATATGCGTGCAGCTTGTTGTTCCGATTTTATTGACCTGTGTGGCGAAAATCCTGATGAGGTGCTGCAAAAGATAGTTACTGGAGATGAAACCTGGGTTCATCATTATGACCCAGAGAGTAAACAGGAGTCCATGCAGTGGCACATTAAGGGTTCAGCTCATCCCAAGAAGTTCAAGGTCGTCCCTTCCGCTGGCAAGGTTATGACAACAATATTTTGGGATTGTGAAGGAGTATTGTTAATCGATTATAAAGAAAAAGGTGTAAATATCACAGGACAGTACTAAGCAAACATTCTACGTCAATTAAGGGATGCAATCAAAGAAAAGAGGCGAGGAAAGTTAACCAAAGGTGTTCTGCTTCTGCATGACAACGCCCCTGTCCATACTGCTCATATTGCCAAGGCAGCTATTGCTGAATGTGGGTTTGGAACTATAACTCATCCACCGTATAGTCTGGACTTTACCCCCAGCGACTTCTTTTTGTTCCCCAATCTCAAAAAGATTCTGCGTGGAAATCGATTTTCTGACGATGAAGCGTTGAAGGCGGCAGTGGACGAGCATTTTTACACCAAGAATAAAAAATATTATTATGAGGGATTAAAAAAAATAATTGATCGATCTTTTAAGTGTATTAACATAGGGGGGTAGTATATTGAAAAATAAAAATATCAAACTTTTCGTACTTGTTTGTCTTCATTCGAATACCGAGAATATTTTGAACGCCCCTCGTATATCGTAAAAAGTGTCACATATACCGTAATCTTTGCGTCGTCAATAATGAAACGATTACCTAATAACATGAAGGTGACTTTTTGGTGGGCGCCTCCGCCCTCGCGTTTTTTTTCCTTCATGCCTAATGTAACCATAACCGTTTCCAGTTATCAATATATTTGGACTACATAAATAGATCAAGAGAAATATATCTTAGTATATATTTTTGTGTTTGGGATGCATAGAATTGAATTGACAACATTAATTTTTTTTGTCTATTCTTATATTTTTGCTTAGCATTTACCTATTCGATGTTTATTGGACATCTCGCTGGTTGTAAATTTTAAACTCACCTCAAGTAATTTGGGATGAGCGGGTGTTATATTTCAAAAACGGTCTGTTCATTATATCCATGTCCATTTCAACAGTTTCCACCTAACCTGTCAATATAAATTACTTTAAAATGTTCGAGGCGGCAAGAGTTGTCATTGGTCGGTCGGCGCACGCGTCGCAACATATCTGATAGCGTAAGAGTATGTAAATAATTATTAAATATTATCGAATGCTAGATAGGGTCGTTTAGGTGCCCGTTACCTTATCTGCGGTATTTGTCGCTAAGGCTACCTTAAGCGTAGATATACAAACATGGTGTAGTAATAGTAGCACTTCAAACGTATAAAACTATTTTTTCAAACTTTAAGGTCTGATGATCGAACCTTCTTTGTATATTTTACGTAACTAGGCACAACAAGATATACATTTTTACAATTTGTGAAGAACACGTATGGAAAGCTCAACTTTAATACGTTTTTATAACCGACGTCCATAACGATGACAGATGATGAATTTAATTTTTTTAAATCAACAAATTGTACATCGTCCACGATATACGAGCTCCGTCAATTAATTATTTTTATTTGAATTAGCTTAAATTCTTTATTGTACATAAAAATAAAGGGTTACTAAATTCATTTTATTATGTAACTAACTGTGCCCGCGGCTCCGCTCGCGTGGACTACAGAATCCGCTCCCGTTCCCATTCCCGCTTCCTATCCCACTCCCACTAAGACTCACAATCCCGATTCCGATCCCATCCCAATCCCACTTCCACTCACGCACCAACTGTAGTACAAACCAATCGCAATATGAATTGTACCGAACATAGAAGGAGTTGGGATTGGGATATTGAGAGTCTCGAGTCTGAGTGGGCGTGGAAGTAGAAGTGGGAAGAGAACGGGAGCGGAAGTGGGAACGGGGGCGGATTCTGTAGGTTCACGCGAGCGGAGTCGCGGGCACAGCTAGTATTGCATATAATGGCTTCTAGATTTTTTTTATAAATATCTCAGGTTCTAAGTGGCGTATCAAGATGAAATAAGCACCAGATTTTAAGTTAGACCTCCAGCAAGACAACTGTGAAAACTGCATAACATTTTATTCAGTAGTTTTGTGTGATGAGGTAACAAACATACATGCAGACAGACAAAGATTATAAAATTAATTATTTTGGCTTCTATTGGCACTATAAAGACCCCTCATATACATTTTTCTACGATATCTCCCATGTACAGACATAGACCAGTTACAGTTTTATTATAGGTATAGGTGTATGTTTGGTTTGGTACAGTGGCGTACCATGTCCAACATTGGACTCTTTCAGACTGATGAAGATGATGATGATGTATGTATGGACCTACATTAAGACGGTGTTATCTATAAAACCTTTTCTTTTAATTTTCTTTTTACTCTGTTCTACAAAGTTTTCGGAACTTCCATATTTTTTCTATAATTGCCGGGAAATTGTACATAATATATTTTTCGTAGCTGCTACTATTATCAACCTGTAGAAGTCGCGCCTTAGAGCTACGATGCTGGCAACGTTATCATATCACATTGAGTTATGGCAACAGTTGCACTGTAGAGAGATTCCTTCTGGGCTCGTCTCCGGTTTCAAGTGTCGGTCCATCATCGCGGCGGCAGATAAGAAGCTAGGGCTGCTCATCACGCTCTCGTAATGTTCTATGATATCATCTCAACTAAGATCAAAAACCTGCGTGCTTCTCTATTCCAAAGACAACTCGAATATGTACTCTAAGAGTTAAAGCATACAAGTTAAGGTCAATTACTACGAATAGATTATCCTATTGCTACTTTGATTAGATTACTGATTACTAATCAGAATTCTGTATTTGCCTTTTTAATGTTATATTTGTTATATAAACAAATAAAATATAAAGTGCCAACGATCAAAACAGTCGAGCTTCTAAGGGCTTTTAGCTAAAAATGACAAAGAGCTTAAAAATGGAAATGGAATAAAAGTTCTAGAACATAATATTATATCTACGGTGTACGTCTAAAATACGTCGTTTTTGCATTTTCATTTTCTTATATGAACATGGCGAATAAACGTTTTCTCAATATTTGTATAGCGCTTTTGTTTAACTATAGTATAAAGGAAATAATACCAAATTTACAACACATTTAAGTTCTGTAATAGCTCTATAAAAGCTCTAGAATTTAAAAATTGTCTGTAGCTGAAAGATTTGTAATAGATTTTTCCCAACTTTGCATTTTAACAGCATATTATTTGTAAAAAGCTACTTAAATATTACATCATAGTTACTATTATTATATAATTGGTGAAGTAAAAGTATTCACAATGCGTTTAGCAAATAGCAATGCAAAGGACCTTTGAAATTTTTGCGGTACTGCTGTGTACACTCCAAAACATACCTATTTGATTCAGGTCGCCGCATTAGAAACAAAAGAAGTATTTCAAATAGATTATTTTTTATTAAAAAAAATATGCGGACGTCTAAGGGCTGACATCATCATCATCAGCCTGAAAGAGTCCACTGTTGGAAATAGGCCTCTCCCAAGGTGCGCCACTGAACCCGATCTTCGGTTCTTCTCATCCAGGGCTGACATGATGATGATAAATTATATTAAAAAATATATAATTAAAGAAAATTGTCGGTTTTATGCGACGTAATAGCTTCCTAGTTACTTAAAGTTTTGTAATTGTAGTCGTAACTTAAATCAATCTAATAAATATTTATATTATTTATTGATATTTGAAAATTAGAGGACCCATGAATATAATTAAGTATATAAAAAAATTATCGAATGAGTTGTATTCCCAAGCCATTTCTACAACAACCATAACACAATCATCTTTGAAATATTCAACATAATAGTAATACTTGCATCTTAAATAGAATAGTAGGTACTGTGTTAAATATTATAAAAAAAGGTGATCTACATGTTTACATAAATTTTCAACATGACGCGACTTTTACCACTAGAACAGTTAGATAATCGTTTGCAGATCGCCATTTTACAACCAAAAAGTGAAGCAACTTTATAACTTTTACAGACATAAAAGTGTCACCTTAGTAAATAACATAATAATAGTTGGCGGCACATAATTTGAGTTCTGATGGCGGCTCATACAAATCAGAGCTCAAGTAACGTGCTGCCAACTATACCCGCTGGTAGCCTTATTATTATACTAGCTGTTGCTTGCGACTTCGTCCGCGTGGATAACTTACCATTATACATTATTATATATTACGTGTCTAAATCCTAAAAGAAATCTTTTAATCTGGTTATGGATTGAAAATATTTACATACATAAAAAACATACTGTCGAATTGAGAATCTCCTCCTTTTTTTGAAGTCGGGTAAAAATTAGCGTGCCGGCGGCGTTTCCGCCCGTTGGACTACAGAATTATTGTTTTTTTTTTTAAATAAAGTTTACCATGAATTAAAAGATTATCATTTAATTATTTATATTTTTTATATTTTAACATTGTGCAAATTAGGTGATATTTCCTTTTCCCCCTCCAATTTGTCATTTCCATACCCCTTCTTTCTTTCCTTCTCCATCCCCTTCCCACAACGTTGAAAACCCTATCCCCCACCCCTTCCATCTCCCTACTCCTACCTCTCCCTCTTCCCTTAACCCACCCCTTCCTACGCCCTTTATTTGCCACTGCCCCCTCATCTTTCCTCTCCTTCCCTAACCCATTCTTACAATCCCTCCTCTTCCCAACTTGCCCCTCCCCTTCCCTCTCTTCTTTCCCATCCGACTCCCTTCCCCTCCTATTCCCTTCCTAATTTGCATATCCAATTAACTGTACAACAAAATGTCTGTAAAACTGCTGGACATAGGCCTTCCCCAATGAATGCCACAACACCCGGTCCTTGGCGTTAGGGATCCAGCCGCTTCCGGACACCTTCTCCAGGCCGTTCATCCACCTGGCGGCGGGGCGTCCCACCCTGCGAGTGGGACGTCGCGTCCCACTCTAGAACTCGTCTGTCCCAACGGCCGTTCGGTAATACGACATATGTGACCCACTTCCATTTCAGCTTACTAATTCTTTCGGCTATGTCGGTCACCTTCGTTATTCATCGGATCTCCTCATTACGAATCATATCCCTCATAGAGACCCCGAGCATAGCCCTCTCTATAGCTCGCAGAGCCACTTGAAACTTGTGGATCAGGTCCACCATCAGTGTCCACGTCTCCGCGCTGTAATCATGACAGGCAGGACGCACTGATTAAATACTTTTGTCTTTAAACATTGTGGAATAGGCGACGTAAAGACTTGACGTAGTTTTCCGAATACTGCTCAGGCTAACTGGATTCTTCTGTCAGCTTCCCTATCGAAATTGATCCTACCCAACTATATTATCTGTTCTAGGCAGACGTACTCCTGAACAGCTTCGATATTGGCATTGTCGACGATCACCGGTCTAATACCACCACTAAGGCCACTAATTATCGAATAACGTACTTTTTGTATCGAGACTTGTGGAAATACCTGAAATACATCAGATAAAATAAACAAATAAATCTATAAATGAGCTTTAAATCATCTCTGTCACCCTCTGTAATTTTTTTGCGACGTCCACTAATGTTGAACTACACTTTCATACAAATGATATGAAATGAGAGGTCAACTTGTAGATCAGCCTCCTGTCATTTTATTGAAATATGACTTATACCAGATTGTGCTCCGAACTCAAATCTATTAAACAGTGAAAACACCGTCAAATTCTGTTCAGTAGTTTCTAAGATTAGCTCGTACATACATACATACGTACATACAGACACGACATTTTTTAATTATATTTGTGGACTTTACTGGTCTTAGGTAATGTCCGAGCAGTGGATTTTTTTTATCTTCAATGTACAGATTCGCTTTTCTTTTGTTTTTTCTACTCTTTTAATATATGTATAGATTACGCAATGACAGAAACGTCAACTGTCTATATACATTAATTTCAATTGGATTTTAATTCTCTTGAAAACAGACAGGATAATTGAGTCTGGTACTTTGCCTAGACCACATTGTTTATTATCTGGCTCAAAACGCTGGTTCGAAGTAATAAAATAAATCATGTTGCTATGATAAGCAGTTTGTTAATTGTGTTTGGTAGTCGATCTTAGTCCAGTTTAGACTTTAAATAGGTAATCTTACAGTTTGCAATAAATTCATATCAAACTACTATTAGAAATGAGTAATGTGAATTTTTGTTTGTTGTTGTTGCTATACGCGGATGAAGAAAGTTTGTTGCTACAGAAGAAATCTGGTTTGATTGATGTAATTTTTTTATTTAACTTGAATATTGTCTATGGGATAGCTTTTCGACTTTACTGGACTATTTAAAATGGCCACGAGAGTGACAATAGGTACTATTAGTGTTGCCAACTTTCGAAGTAATGAACCGTCGAGATCACAGTCGTAGTTTTGTACGTCTCAATGAAGCTTAGACGAAATGTATGATCGAGATAAAGAAATCAAGCTAATGAATATCGAGAATTCGACATTTGAACTTATACAGTGAACCCCTTTTAAGCACAAAAAGGGCACCTCCGTCGCCGCAGGGCAAGAAGCTACTGTTATTTTGTATGTGCATTAATTAATCAGAATAAAAACAAACCTAAATAAGAAAAGACAACAATTAATTGTATCCGCAGGGCTAAAGCTAATTATAATTAGTGAATATACAGTATGTAGCAAACTGGTACGAGTTTAGAAAGTTTAATGACCATTGTCGAATAAGTAGATCGTGTAAAACGAGGCAGCATTACAGCGAATTAATATAAAGCTTCTTAAAACGATAAAGCCAAAAGAGTTGCAATACTTGGTGACTTAATTTTAATGGAACATAGTAAGCTAAATCTGTAAAATACGTAGACAAAGTTCTGTGATAATTATTTGCGTAGCTGATCGTTACGCCCTGTGTTGCAAATGTTTATTGTTCAGTACCTATTCGATAATGAATGATGCCCCTGTAACCGGCACTACAGGTATTTTGTTACACCCTGTAAAGCATTTCCAAAGAAAAACAAAACTAGCAGACATAACAATGGGATAAATTTAGATGTTTAGATTTAATTCTTTACCTGGAATTCGTTTATTTTTCTAGTTATATTAAATATCTTTCATCGTGAATTTTATTTCCGCTCTCAACAACTCGTAACAACATGATGTTATAGAAACGTGTAATTATCTATCATGTATAAAAATATTATAGTATACATAGTTTGTATTGCAAAAATAAACTGGTTCTCTCGTTGATGTGGACTAGCCGCTGGTCGCTCGCTCTGAAATAATAAATTATTTTTAGCAGACTGGTTTAGCCAACAAATGATCGCGGTGAGTTATGGTATGACGATGCTTTAACGGTTTCTGCGCTATCCTCAGTGATTAACAGTATCAGCTGTAAATAGTGGCGGTTTATCCACAATTATTTTAATATTCGTTCTTATACAAATTTGAAAATTTACTTTTCAAAAGATAATAATAGCGCTACTTCATTCGGAATATGCACTATGGAAAATCTTATATAAATCTTAGTCTTGTCTCAGGATTCCGTGTACTATGGGGAAAACACAATAAACCATATACTCGGACCAGTGTCAACCTGTACAATTTGTATTTCTCAATAGGGAATTGTTAGTACGAATTCTGGAGTGTTCCTTGATAGTTATGGGTTGGTGTTTTCGAAACAAAATAATGTTGGCGGTAGATTCCAAATAACGTTCAAAAACATTTTCCGAATTCATAAAATTCAACATAAACGGTTCAAATTAATACATTACTTTCTGAAGCCCTGACTCCCAAAATTGGTAAACTGTATTTCAGGAGTCAGTGTCTTTCCAATCTTCTTCTAATAAATAAAATCGTAAACTTCGCGTGTCCGTACATTAAAGATATTTGTAAAAAAAAATTTGGGCGTCTAAGGATAAGCAAAAGAGCACATTTCGATCATTTTTGAAATGTTTGTCTGTTCATTTGTTTGTCAGTGAGTTTGTGCACGCATCACTTAAAAACTACTGAACGGATTTTGATGGACTTTTCACAGAAACATTTAGTCTTTATTTCATCGCAATCGGTTTACTCAATCAAAAGTTATGGACATTTTTAGTTTTCAAATACATTAGTATGTAAGGTTAGTATGCAATATATTGCAGATTAAAGCTATTTCCGTATATTCAGATTGCGATGAGTTTGGACTACATTTGGAGCTGGTAGTGGGAATGGGAGTGGGCGTGGGAACGGGATTGAGAGTGAGATTGAGAGTTTGAGTGGAAGTGGGGTAGGGAGCGAAAGTGGGAATGGGAGCGAAACCTGAGCCGCGGGCACAGCTAGTTACGAATAAGTTGAAATAATCCTTCCTACTAATATTATAAATGTGAAAGTTTGGGTATTTGTATATTTGTTACTCAATCACGCTTCAACTACTGGACGGATCGTGATGAAACTTGGCACACATATAGGTTAGGTCCTGGAATAGGACATAGGATAGTTTTTATCCCGAAAAAACATTCCGTTCCTACGGGAAATACATAATAATTTGTGATGTTAAGTTGTCCACGCGGTCGAAGTGCAACAGCTAATAAGGAAATAAAGTAGAACACATTTTGTTTTCATTAACAAGAGATTTTTTTTATAAATACAAACATAAACAAAATACTCTCACAGATACCACATCTTCGAAGATACAGCAATTTTGCAGCAAGTAGACTTACCGCTAGGATCACCTCTTCCGCAAGGTCTTCGAAGTCGAAGTGTTAATCGATTTTCGTGCATCGACATACTGAATGAAGTTTCTCATATTAATTAAGTACTTCGTTGGTAATGTACGTGGCCTTATTGCCATAAGGGTTATTGTTTTCTGATTATCGTGCGTACCTTCTTGTCTCTCTGTTACGGAATCAGGGTGATCCTAAATAAATAATGACTTTAGATTCTTAAAAGCCTATAAATTTAAAATAAATTTATAGGAAAAGATTTCTGAAAAATTCGGTTTAACGTAGTTTCTTGAATTAAAATTTACAGTTATAGCGACAAAGTATACCTATGAAATAAATAATGATTTAAATAGACCACTATACAAGTTCAATTTGTTACAGCAGTCAATTTTCCTAGAGGGTGTTATTAGCCGCTTGCCGGCGCAGCCTGCGGCTTCACCCGATCTGATGCCGATTTCTTTTATGAATAGGAACTGTAATTGCATCAGGCGTCTACCGCCGCGCAGCCAAGCAAGCCGCTTGCAAAACGTTACTAACTGATTTAGCACCAGATGACTATCAGTGTTAGGTATAATGACCACGTTTTATACTAGCCGGGAAGCTATCAGTCATCTGTACGAGAAGCCAGATATGTTATAAGTTATGCGTCTGAACGCAATGCGTTCGTCCCGTCGCGCCAAGCGTTCGACCGGCTGTCATTCGTGTACAAAGTTATCATTCTATAACGTCCCCGATATGGCACTTTAGCCCGCAACAAATGAAGCGGTTGCATTAAGACTTGTCCGGTGCATATCTGAGCGTAATTAATAGCGAGAGATAAGTCCCTGAGAGCAGAGAGCGTCCGCGATACCTCGTTCGGTGCGCTAGGGCCGGGCGGGATGTAATCGTCGCTCTCGGGAGCGCCGCCACCGGCGACCGGCCACGGCCTTATATTAATAACAGTCAGCGGACCGATATCGGAGGTGGTCGCACCAAATGGGAAATTAAAAGGCTTTCATGGGATCCGCTCATTAGACTGATTTGTACTGGTGATTCTAGCGGCGCCGCACAAGAAGTTATTAATGAGCATTGTAAGCGCTTGTCCCCGACATGAGAATCATTTGTGCGCTCATTTATCGAGCTGCCTCCCGTTAGTTCGACAATTTCTGGTTTACGTAAATGACGCTGCTCAATCGGTGGATAAGATTGATTTTATAGGCCCGGCTGTGATTACGAGAAGTACGCAGTCGTGTCGTGTCGTCGGGTCTCATGAGGTTAGGAACATTTCATCAGTTGCATGGTACCTCGTGCATGATGATTGCATAGTCGCTTGTGTATTCAAGCGTATATCAGTGCAGTCATTTGTCAATTAGCAGGGCAGAAGTCACGCGGGGTCGCGGGGCAGTGTTAAGCGCATAATCGCGCAATTTGTGCCGTCATTGTTTTAAAGTAGCGTCGGCCGTATATCAGTGAGGCAGACGGGTCCAATTGATACAAACGAGCGCGTGTCACGTCTAAATATAATATTAGGAATCACGGCGCGAGCCAGGATATATTAATTTGGAGTGGTTGTTGCATGATGAGCCGTATTGCCGGGACATGCGCTCGCGCCGGCCGGTTACAGCAGTGTCGCGGTTGGATTGTCACAATCAAAAGCTACGTTCAGATTTAGGTACATTTATGTTATCTGTTTTGCGTTTTTGCGACTAATTTTAAAAGTGAAAAGTCCCACAGAAATCTCCTTCAACGTTTGATCTAAACGTATTTTCATACTCAAAGTTTCCTGTTACTCCTCTCCTATCTTTCAAAGTCTAGTGTATTTAGATAAAAATCTAAAATTATTTCCAGTTTCAAATACAGCTCTTACCTACTTATGACATTAAATCATTTGCAACGGCCACGACGATAACATAATTTTAGATGAACAGAAATTTATAGTCCACTGTGGACCCTTGCTCTTTTGAAGTAAGTTTAAATGACGATTTATGAATGAGGTCAGGCGTTGAGTGAGGTCGCCCAACTGTGTGTATCAATCGGAGCCGAGCGGAGCCACGCGCCTCGCGCGCGCCACGCGACCGCAGCCACTTGCCAGCTCTCTACTCCTAGCACCACTTAGCGGAGAGGCCACTTCCTTTTTCGACTAACCTAACACATTACTACCGGAACTCGATTCGATACGCTTTTTATTATTTCTGACCATGAAAAGGGATGTTATGTGAGGTTTAACGGTTATGATATAATCTAACTTCATTCTAAGTATCGATGTGGAATTCAGTTTTTAAATATTAAAACTTCTACTCTTATTATTATTATTTAATAGTTTATTGTACACACAAACATACAAAGAACAACACAAAGAAAAGAAAATTATACAAAAGGTTAAGCTTATTTCTAAAGAAATTTCTTCCAGCTTACCTGTTAGTGTAGGAACTCTTCTCCTTCAAAATTAAGAAAACAGTTAAGACATTGTCGTATTATGAGTTTGTTTATAAACTTGAAAATAAAAAAAGGTACTTGTGTAGTTCGAGCGAGAAACCTAAGTAATACTTGTAACCGTACAGAACAAACACTCGCGCTCCAAATGACAAAATGCTTCTAATTTTGGTGAGATTTACGAGGAGACCTCATATTCCTCTATTAAAATTATGTGAGGTCGACGTTACCTTGACTACAATTTCTTATTTTATTTGATAAAAGGTCATTCTAGTGGTATCTATTCGTAAATTGTAGAATAAATTGATTAGATCTCAGCTACGCTTATTTAGTAACGGTGATAAAACGCATGCAATAAAGGAACACCTCAATACAACATTGATCATTGCTAATGCCTTGCAATAATAAATCAGAAAACCAGGTTCAACACCTTGTAATAACAACTTGTTCTCAGCTCTTGCTTTTGTATAGTCCGCCCAGTAAATTTTGCGATTATTTAGAATGCCAGCCATATTTCAAACTAGGCAGTTCGTTCTGGATTGAGGTCATACTTATCTTATTACTGGACTACCTATAAGTCTTTTGCACGTTGTCTCTACTTTTGCATATCTTTGAATCTCAGGGTTAGAGTTAAACTGGGTTAGTTACAACCATACTGGAAATGCTGGAAATACCACACTGGAAATGATAACTTATAAAGTAAAGGTAAGGTGTTGTTGCAATTATTTGTAATGAAAGCATGGATTGACGCATCAATTTTAAAAGTAAGTATAATGATCGTCAGTCCAAGTATTCGGCAGCCGGCCGTACATAGTTCACATAACTTCATTACGAGCTCAATTGAATAAACTGTGATAGGAGCGCCGGCGGCGCGGCGTGCCGAGGCGCTCTGCAAGTTGATTGCTCAAATTTCCTCTTCAACTATCACAAAGATATGGTGAATTTCTAATTGGATAAACGTGTCGTTTCCTATTTAAAGGCGACGGCGTGCGTAACGATTCCATTTAAGTGTGAGCTGCGATGGCTTGTTTGGGTTCCCTTGGGTAGCAGTGGGTTGTAGTGTGAAGAGGGGGGAAGGGGAGGGCTCATTAGAGCGGCGGTGGCGTATCCGCGGGCACGCGCGCCGTCATCCCGGGTAATGGTCCGTCAGGGTCCGACCGCTCGCGCCTGCGCTCAATGACCGACTAATGAATTATGATTTTAGTTCAAAACGTCTTCCTGGGTGATTCTCACTTTCGAGACACTATTGCCTACGCTGAGATTTACGACAATTGGTTTCTTCAAACGGATATGATTACTTTGGTGTTGATTATATGAAACTGACGAAGCAGTTCGTATAGTGATGCATTAATAGTAGCTTAGGGTCGTTTTGATTTCCATTAATATGTTGTTTCTGATTTTTATAGCAAGTAGAAATGTGTCGTGCGATGGCGTGCCGTAAATCAGAGGGCGATGGGCGGGCGATAGCGCTCCCGTGCTTTACGTGCGCGTGCGCTGCGCCGGACGCGCACGCAGACGGTAGTCTTACACCCACAGACACACATACTCACCAATCGTCACACACACAACCATTTTCCTTCAATTCGAATTCAGTAAATCTCCGCTGTAATTAATCATACAGGCTTAACTCTATCATTAAAGTAAATATGACTAAATCTGACGTTTGATTAAGAGAATACGTAGCGTTATTAGCTTTTCAAATGTTGTATTTTTGTAATAAATACAACCAAATTACATATCTCGAATCCGACTTCCAGAAAATATTGGGTTGTGCTGCCGTCGTTTGGGGAAACTAATCGAGTTTAAGATCTTACGTTAACGGTAAAATGGTATTAATAGTCGATATCTATTCCAACATAAAGAGTTTACTTAATTCGATATGCCAGTAAAAGAACTGGAGTCGAAACGAAAGCGGCATGTAATGAGGGAGTTTAAATTAATTTAGAACTTTGATTTCGGTATAAGTCGCGAGTCATTTACTAATGCGTTTCAATTCCAGCTCCGCTTTATATGCGCATACTTAAACAGTAACTATTAAAATCAATTTGTTCTCGCCGCGATTATCGTTCAGATTAGAATCATAATCCTATATTATACGTATCAATAGATGTTTATAGGGAATGTAGGCATGAATCCGTATATGATATGTATAATTAAAAACACTTTACGTGACCGCGCGGGTGCAAACCATTAGGACAAACCTCTTGTTAGACCAGGATAAGACTGTATGTACCTAAAGTTAAGTTTTACTGTCATTTTTACAACAAATTACAACTAGGTATAAAGGACGCAAAAACCGAATCTAACTTCATCAGTACATTAAAAATAATGCTAATCCCAAATGGCCTACTAATTCCGAAAAGAAATTATTGGATGAAAATCCTAACCTTGCCCTAGACGTGCCTAAACCCTTCCTGGGCAGGCTGGTTTAATCCAATAGAGATCACGCATGTTTGCTTTCAGCAAACCTTACGTAGGGTTACGTTTTTACCCTTTTAAAACACATTGAGGGATTTTCCAGAAGGTACCTGGTTATTTTGTTGCTATAGATGGCCTTGCTTTATTCTCGTCTGTCATTGTCAATCGATTCTGAAACTCCCAGGACAATAAGGCAATACGGTCCGCAGAGTCGGTTTGTACTTTTTATTTTTTATTTTATGGGCATTCACGGGCTTTTGCAAGTATTTCGCACACTGACATTTGATCAGTGAATTTTTTTAGAACTATGTTTTTAACTGGTACTGGATTTTTTTAAATTTTTTTTATAACTCGAAACAAACACATAAAGTTTCGCATGTCGTTTTGTATAATTATACTTGTGATTATATTTTACAGTACTTGCAATACTACTGTACTATAATACCAATACTCTAGTACTTCAATATAGAATGTTAGAAACATAGAAGTTATACGACTAAATATGGGAAAGAGGAGGGATTACATTTTATAAACTAAGAATTAACACGATTATTGTAGAGTAAAAAGTAAACTGGTATAAACAACCTTGGTATATTTTTTCATGAAGGAATTGAACTTCTATCAACTCTTGTTAGCTCTTTATCTCCCGCCGTCGTCGCCGGTATCGTACCACTCATACGACAGATCGCCGCCACTAATTAAAAAGCAAATTGAAACGCCTCGTGTCAAGAACTATTAATTTTTACGATCGCTATCATCGCCTTGTGTGATTGCGTGTACAGTATTATTTATATTTATACACGTAGCCAATAGATCGTATCTGTCGCTCGATAAGCAATAAATAAATTACAGAAAAGCTCTCTTATCGCAGTAATGATATGGAGGTTGTAAAAAAATTTAAGATAGGTACGCCGTTTGCGGTCGTAAAAGTGTAATTGAATGACCGCCTCTTTGGCTTAGTCATTGGACTCGAGCGTTAGAAATCGTGGATTCGATTTCCATTGGGGACAGACAACTTTGTACAATTTATACAAGTGGGACCCGTTTGGATGTTACATTTGTGAATTTAATTTGGTTTAATTCTCATTCTACACAAAATCCTAGTTTGAGATAGAATGTCAGAGTTTTAACATGTTTTAAACTCCGCCTAGTATAACATTATATTATTTCAATATTTAAGGTTCGTTTGGAAATTCCCGTCGTCAGTTCAGCAAGGCGATTTCAACCTTATTAAATCATGTGTCACTCTTTTTATAAGTTGTGAACACTATTTTTATATAGTATATAACATGTCTTGTGATTGTCCTTTTACAGAAAATTCCCTTTTCAGATGTGAAACCATTGTAATAACATTGAAACTCATTTAAAATATGTGGTCGTATTAACGGCTCTATATAGTTCAATTACGATAAACACGACTACATTTCTTGAGAGTTTACTTGTACCTGAAACTAAAGAGTCCAGTCCTTCTGATCTTAATCTCTAGCTATTCCTACTCTATTAACAGAATACAATCGATTTCACCCGACACTCGGATTGCATTCTAAAAGCTCCCTGACTGTAAAAAAAGACGGAGGATCCTCCAATTCCAGTAACAAGTAAACTCTCAAGAAATGTAGGTAGTTGTGTTTATTGTAATTGAACTATAGCCGATACCACCACATATTTTTATCGAATTTTCAGTGTTATTACAATGGGTTCACCACGTGTGTTGACGTTAAATGAGGAAGGCCTACAGCAGTGAATGTAAACAAGCTGATGATGATGATATGGGAACTTCTGTTGAGTCACTTCATCTGTTTGTGACATAACTTGAAACCGGACCAATGAGCACTAAAAAGGTAAACAATTAAAAAATGCATTATCGTCCTAGAAACAAAATTAGCAAAAATCGTATTGACATTCGTTCATGGAGGAGTTCGCCTACCTACAATATGCCATAAGCATGCCTGAAAACATGTTAACGTGACTAAACACAGTTTCTTTGGTCAAGCAATATAAAGAAATTGTAATGAAATTTCATTAAACCATACAGATCACAGAAATGATATTTCATCTTTTGTTTTATTATTATATTTTGGACGTAAGGTTTCTACGCCCTTCCGGGAAAAAGGAAAACAACGGTAACAAAATCTCTACGTCCCGTACTTGCAAGTACGTCCGTACCTGCAGGTTTGTTTACTACTTGCAGTCTGATTGCGGAGAAATTAATTGTGAACTAGAGTTGAATATTGTTTTCTTAAGCCGGCTGAGTATCAAGAGCGTGCGGTGAGCGAGGCGAGTCGGGTGGCGCGGCGAGTGGTCCATGCTCGGTAGACCACCAGGGTTGCGGTGCTATACTTACAACGATTTATTGTTATAAAAATAATGTATCATCGGGCGGCCGACGCCGCACAATGCACGTAACAAGCTCGCCCCGTGTGCAGCATTAACGGGAAGATACGCGGCGGAAAGTGGCGGCGTTAGCCTGCGCACACTGTGCAAGCTATACTATACAACTTACTTTACACTTCTGCCAAGCGTAGCCGTTATGATAGGGGACCATACCGATGGATCATATCTTGGCCTCCTATAATAAAAAAAAGTCAGCGAAGTGTATGTCGTACACAATCTTAAAACAACACAGCGTACCCTCGAACTGAAGGGGAGTAGACGCCGCCGCCCGTTGCGTTTTCTTCTGATACAAAACACGCTGTAATTTTTTGGACGGGCGACTAAGCACACAATGTACACTCTGTACACTGTCCCTACATCCGCGTTACAAATTAATCGTACCATACTTTTTACATACTACAATTATCCGTTTAGTTTACGTAAGTTAATATTCCTTTAATATTTCGAAAAGTGAAATTATTTTCTGAAATTTCTTTTATCTTAATTTACATTAATGTTTCTCAGCTCAGTCGATTCATCAGTTTTCAAGTTATCATACAGACAGACAGAAAGCCTCAAAAGGAACCCTCAAAATTGAAAGGAGTAGAATATTGATAGGTGTAATATACTCACTCAATAGAAAAAATTTATTGTTTTATTGTTAATTTTCGTACAATAATTCGTGTTTTTAAGTCACTAAAATTAAACCATAAAAATTCTTAGAACATGAATAACATATATAAAAAGAAAATTGAATTATTTTAATGTAGTTACTTACCTAAGTCGTATAAACTGTGTCCATATAGCTCATGCTGTAACCAAGGCTTATAAAGACAACTTACTATTTGACTTATTCACATTGATCGATGTTCTAACTCAGCAGTTTTTGATCTGAATTTAAGTGTGCAGTAGCTTTGATACACGCGATAAGGAGGCTTTGATTGAATTGGAACCATTACTAAGTCATACTTTGTCTACGAACGTATGATCAGTGCATTAATTTTTCTTTGTATAAGACAATTTTTGTTTTACGCATGTAAATTATTTAATTCGAAACTTTTACGCTCAATTTTTAATTCCTGAATCGATTTCATCAAATAACTTTATAAGGCGCTACAACCTTGTTATAATGAAAATGTGCTAAAGTGCTCCGTTCTGTCTATATACCCCTTCCGGAATAGGTATAGCTTGAAGATACGTATGCTTGAGTTTGCATTTCACAATGATACTTTACCATAGCTATCGGTTGAACACGGAACGAGTTTTGAAAGTGCACTTGGCTCGAGGACTACAATTAAATTCTATTAACGTGACAGCACTAACGTGTAATTAAGCGACAAGCTACAAAAGGCTGAAATATCTCTCATTCTTATTTGACGGGGCTGGTCGGAGTTATGAAAGTTTTAGCAATAATTACATACCGCGAACTGGTGAGATGTTAGGGTGACCCAGCTTTACTGGATATGAGGTTTACATGACTAATCACGATCAGTAATAAACAAATAATCAGTGAACAGGGAACGTTGACAGCTAGATGTTTACTGGATAAGAGATAAAGCCACAATGTCTTCTGAATATGGGAAAATTAGTTATCTCGCCTAGAAATATTGCCGTGCAAGGATTACCGTTCATGGTCGCGCATTGCTGGATGCTAATGTTGCGAGCTAATAGGTAATAATATATCGAGTGTCTATCGATACTATCGTGACCTCTAAAATTAGTTACAATATCGATAGTATCGCCACATGTCAATTAAATCGATGCCATCGGTAGTATCGGTAGCGAAAATGGGTAATACTATTTTTTCACAAATGATAACGTTTTTGAACAATCTATGAGTATATGAGCTGTGCCCGCGGCTTCACTCACGTGGACTACCGAATCAGCTCCTGCTCCCACTCTCGCTCCCTATCCCACTCCCATTCAGACTCTCAGTCCCGATCCCACTCCCACTCCCGCTCCATTATAGTACAAACCAATCGCAATATGAATTGTACCAAACATAATAATTATACTTCTTGGTTTTTTATTTTTTATTTATTTATTTAACATCAATAAGAAAATACATCTCATGTCTTACATAACTCACACATAATAAACCTCTTGGGTTTGTCCTATGTGCGGTGAGGCCGCTCGTCATATATTGTTATTGCATATAATGTCTTCTAGAAAAATGTAATTTATTAATATCTCAGGTGGCGTATCAAGATGAAGTAAGCACCAGATTTTACGTTAGACCTCCAGCAAGACAACTGTGTAAACTGCATCAAATTTTATTCAGTAGTTTTTGCGTAATGAGGTCACAAAAATACATACAGACAGACAGACAAAGATTTTAATAACAATTATTGGCCCTATAAAGACCCCTCATTCACATTTTTCTACAATATCTCCCATGTACAGACATAGACTAATTACAGTTTTATTATATGTATAGATAAGACTTTTGCTAGCTAATATAAGTGTTATAAGTTCCCTCTTTTTGAGTTGTGCTGTAAACCGTGACAATCTGCATATAGTAGTACAGGTTTTTAAGTCGTTTTCTGAAGACAGTGATTGACGGGCTCAGCAAGACCATATCATCCACGTAACTATTGGTTGACGCGAGTACTGTAATGACAGCGCGAGACAACATTCCTGAAGCTTCTTAGCTCCTTCTCTTCAACAATGAAATACCTACTAGACAAAATAAAGAACATTCCGGAAACATTCTACTCTCTTTGTTGTTTTGAAATTTCCTTTATTCCACATCTTGTCAACGAAGAATAATTAGGAAACCAGTTGTTTACCTAAATAAGTTTTATTCATCGTTGTTTTCAACGTGTCAAATTGAAATTGACTAACTCGTCAACGTGGTATAAGGGTAAAAATTGAATTCTTGGACAAAATACAAGACATATTGTAAATGGCTTCTGAAAACGGAATGTTCTGTGCATTACGGGATACCTGGTTATCCTAAGAGTGGTCGGATTGCCGTGTCGTACGCAAATTCGTATTAGATACCGGCAAGTCGCACGACACTATTAAATGCGGCCACGACAAGCGTTTGATTGCAGGTGCCGCTAGACGATGTTGTTATTACACGTTTCTTGTCACTTTTAACGTTTATGCGTATACAAGCTTTAGTTAGTGGGTTTGCTACGTTTACTCGTAGCTTTTATTAGTATGTATTTGTTTTCACGAATTTCCTATCAACAATTTTTATTTAAGTTGTTATTAGTAGTTGTTTATTATTTAGTTAATATAGGCTTGTATTATCGTTTCTTTTGTTTCTGTATTACATTACTCAAATAAAAAGTGGAGATATTGCTGATAAAGACTAAGCGCACGTCATACTTCCTACTAATTGTAACTTTAGGAAGTTAATAGGCAGAATTCTCTATTAAGATAGAGAATTTCTGCCTAATGGTAGGAACATCACCTCAAGTGACATACCTTGGATATTTAACTGTAAAGTTTTTTTTTTACTTTTTCCACCTGTAGTTACGGAAGTAGTTTAAATACCTATAGAATTGAAGAACGTTATCAGGATTTAATTTTTAGAACATAAACACCCCACCAATCTTCCTTTTTACTTTATATGTAAAGAGTAACATATATTCCGTGTATGCTATATAAACTGAGAGGCCTTCATAATTACACAACATTTCAAAGGTTGATTGATCAGTGATAATACTTTATACGCAGGTGGGACCGGTTATTGAAATTTAAATTAATCTGTAATAAATGACGATGATGCGAGCTTTTTCAAGCAAGGACTGGCTGACTGCGATACTTTAAATGACGTAATCAAAATTAAAAAAGAACCTATGATAACTGGCTAGCTAAAAGCATAGAATACTTAATACGAGTAATAGTACGTACTAAAAGTCTTGTTTAGGAGGGGCTGAAAAGTGTACATGTTAAGATGTATTTTGGGGCTTGATTGGTACTTAATTTTTACTTCCGTCAGGGTAATTTTTAATTCCAATCTAAACTTTTTTTTTTGGAAATTTGAGATCGCATTGCCATGACCACAATTTAATCACCCTTTGTTTTAACGTCAACATCATCTGAAACAAAATACCTACAGGGTTGGGAAGACAAATCCTGAAAAATTATATTAAAAAAAACTGGTCATCATCTTGAAAAACGTATTGTCAAATATCAGAAAAAAAAATTATCTCTATATATGCTACTTTTTCACTTTATATTTAAAAAAAAAGTTTATGTAATTTTTGTAGATGACGTTTAGGATAATAAGTAGTAATTATTGCATGGGGTTTCAGTTTAAAGGTATGTAAATGTTTTATTAGTAAATCCTATTCCCCATGCCTCTGCATTCTACAGCTACGACCATGGCTGAAATGACGGATGGATCGACATCGCGTACATGAGATGTGGTTGCGGTGTAACTTGTCTCCGACGATAGCGCAAACGCTTAATCAACGCTACTGCGACAACGTTTGATTGCGAATGATAAATATATCAAGAAAGTAGGTTTCTCGAGATTGAATTAACTACGGGTGTCGCCGGGTAAGCTACTAGTCTTTCGAATATGAAAACTGAAACAAATATACTTACTTTGAATGCTCACAGTTAAACTGTAGGTATACTAACGAGCAAAAATAAAGGGTCGGTTTAAAAAATCGCATTAGCTCCAAACATATTCAAGACACAAACGTTTTTTGTAGAGATCGCTGTTAATGATGGCTGCACTGCATCTGATGACGAGAAACAGACCTAATTAGAATAAGTAGTGAACAAATAATGTGTTGTAAAAACGTATGGAAATTATATAGTGTTGCACCCCATGGCCGCTCTGCACAACACCAAACGCTAGTCCACCGGTATAGCCTTATTTCCACTATGCGCATGAAAATTTGCCTTGTGGTTCCCGGCTTAGAATAGGGCCACTCCTATCTTTCCCGTGGGTGTCGTCAAGGCGACTAAGGGATTGCACCAGGGACGGGCAGCAGCGTTCTCCTGTGGGTGTATGTTAAGATCATTACTGCGATCATTAATTGGCCTGCCAAGCGTGGTGATTATGGCAAATCCCCCAATGGACATCTAACTAAAAGTGGTATTCTATTGGGGAGGCCTATGTCCAGCAGTGGACGTATTTAGGCTGATGATCGTATACTCGAGCTATTTTTCCGTTCACATGGAGTGTCCTCTTTTTTCACCCTACACTAACCTCACATAACGTACAATGACATGTACAATGACTTTAAAAAATAGTTAAACTGTTATATTTCAAAATATGTATATTTTGGATTAGCTTTGTTTTCACATTGGTGAAATTAAATTGTAACGATAAGGGAATTTACTTTATCTTTGATAAACATGTCTCTCACAAGCGTAGAATACACAAGATTTTATCACAATATTGGAATTAGGGACCAGCCAGCGAAGTACAATAACAATAACTTCTCTCGCTAGCCAGTGTAGAGTACGTACAATGATTTATTTTATTTTATAAAAAATAAGCAGAATTAAATGATTAGGAAACACCCATATATTTGTCAGATGTTTGACTTTGTTTAGGATAAAATGAAGAATTTGTTATTATATATCAACTTCCGAGAAACCCTGTTTCTACACCCCGTACTTATTTTTGCTAAAGAGGAAACACGTAACTACCTATAGATTGTTAGGCTCGACTAAGGATTAATAGAGTGAGCATGGCAAAGTTATAACCAATAAGATATGCCTACTTTACAGCACTTGGCAGTGCTATAAAATAAAAATAATTACCAGTAAAAACTATTAAACATAATGAACCACATCAAAAGGTCTTAATATATTGTGATTGGGGTCTAAAGTTTATTGAAAGTTGCAGTAAACTTTATTGAATATTGCCTATTACAGATATGTAGAAGGGTATATACCTACCTACTATCAATAAATATAAACTATGTGTTTAGCAAAAAATAGAACATTTCTGTACATGTGCGAATTTAAAGAGATTGCTTACTAGCAATTAATATCTACCTAGTATGTTAAATAATAGTGGAAAAGATAATAATTAGGAAATTTGTAAAACGAATCAGAGATGTATTATTTTCATTAGTAATGCTTAATCTGTCAATCAATTTGGTTTAGTTCCGCTAGCGGACGTTTTTGTGCCAAAGTAATTAGTTAACTTTGATTTGACATTGAATTAGTAGAGCAGGTATTCCAAATCGGGTCGATATATGAGTCACAGAAGTTATTTGTTGGCGATTAGGATATGATACCTCTTGTTATTATCCTGACTTTTGGGCAGCAAGGTTTTATAGAGGTTGTTTGTGTCAAAATTGATATAATTTACGGAATTACAAAGAAGGTCACAAGACTCACTTTAAAATGGGTATTTATATTTGATTCGACAAAAATTTTGAGCTTTTTTGTTGGAAATATTGTAGACTAGTTGTGCCCGGGACTCCGCCCGCGTGGACTACAAAATTATTGTTATTTAAAATTATATTGAAAACTTAGTCGTAATCATGAAATAAAAGATTATGAAATAATTAAGTATTTATATTTTTTACATTTTAATATTTTGCATTTTTTTTCTAATCTTAAAACAAATATTTTATCGCAGGCAAATTAAGGCCTATGTTATTTCTGAGAACTCCATCAGAATTGGTTCATTAGTTTTTATGTTATGCGTACACAAAGAAACTGATAAACAGTCAAAAATTCCAAAAATGATCACTTATTATTCATCCCCCAAATTATTATTTTGTCGTAATTTTCAATGTACGACACGTGTTTTATTTATTAGATACAGTCTGATATATTTAAATGTATAAGGATCGCGATCCATAGTTCGTAGTTTTTGTGTAGCGTCTATAGATACATATGTAGTCTGAAATACTGAAGACGGCTCGTCTCATTGTCAAAAGAGATCCTTACACAATAGCGATTTTGATATTTCCCCTCCAAAGTCACTTTGAACGTTAGTCACTATACACCATTAACTTAGTGTTTATTCTAGTAACAGTTATATTATTTGCGTCGTGATCGGACCGGCGTCCATTGATGTATCTAATTAATCGGGAACACTACCGACCGGTCGCGGCTGCGGTCGCGCCGGCATCGCATCTGTCTGATTTATGTCCGTTGAAATGTATCTGGATCTCGTGGAGCTCGGCTCATTAATATCGTTTAATTATCCGCCATTGACGTTGCGCGGTGCAGCAGGCCAGTATTGCACCATCAGTGGCTTATAGAAGACGATTTGTCAATTCGTTGTTATTGCAACGGTAGGTACCTACAGTTACGGAAATTCCCAAGCACCTACACTGAACTACGATTACGTAAGTGGAACGTGATGGTTCCAGTAATCTGTGCTAAGGTATATAACTTATTTTGATGTAAAACGATTGGATTTATATTACAACTAGTGACGCTGTAGGAAATGAAATAAAATTGATGTCTGTTCTGAATTTTTGATGTTCCATTTGAAATTTACAAATTTCCGCTTTTTATAATACCCCCACGCTCTGTGGTAGGATATTACAATAAATTACATTGAGTATAAACGTAGTACGTGTTATAGTGGTGTCTCGTGAGGTAACCTACATTACAGCGTGTCGTCATAGCGACAGCTGCGTTTTATTGTGAGTTTAAAGGAAAATATTTTCTTTATATCAGCGGGCATTGTTGTGTGACAGTAACGGTGACCACACGCGCGCCACAGCATCGACTCTCGTCCGCCACTCATTTTATGGCGCGCGTCAGCGACGCTTTATACCGTACGATTTGTATATTATACTTTATATAAGAAAAGTACTCGTAACATTGTATCTTTCCGATAAAAGGGCCAAGGACATTTGCTTAGCACCTAGACACTAGGTCGATCTAGGTCTCATCCATCCCTAAAAATCCTTATCCGTAAATTCGGCATTTGATAGCATGGCTATTTCCTACGAGCACCAGGGTCACCCTGGTGTAGAGTCAAGTCGAAGCGAAGCAACGCGGAGTAAAACTTTACATTGCATATTGATCTTTATTTCTACTACCTAATGTACATATTTGTGCGAGAGCATTCGCGCGGTTCGGGTCCATCGATGGATGCCGCACGCGTTCGTGCACCTTTGCGCGAAGTCTTACTACTCGTTCTTTGCGTCACACAAAACTATATATGATAAAGTTCACATGCAAATAAAATTTAGCACTGAAACAGCGCTTCGCTTTGACTCGGCTCTGCGCCAACGTGAATTGACCCTTACGCTGAATCTAATAAATAAAATCGTAAACTTCGCGTGTCCGGACATGGAAGATATTTGCAAAAATTATAAGTATAAATATATTTATTCAAAGGATAAGCAATGAAACACATTTCGATCATTTTTGGATTTTCTGTCTGTTTGTCTATGTATCTGTATTTTAAATACAGAACCGATGTTCATGGACTTTACACAGAAACATAGTGCTTAATTCGGTGTAACAGGCTTTATTTCATTGCAATCGGTGCAGTCAATCAAAAGTTATGAGAATTTATAGTTTTCGAAACTCGCATATAGGTACTGCATTCGTATACAACAAAGAAGTGTAGGGTGTAAATGCTCGACTGAATTCGTGAGTGTGGTAGCGGGAGCGAGTATTTGTAATCGGCTAACTCAATCAAAATTATGCGAATTTGTAGTTATTAAAAACTCGCATACATTACATTGGTATTGGTGATTGAGGGGAGGGTTGAGAGGAGGGTTAAGGATAGGGTTTACGGGAAGATTTGAGGGAAGGGTTGAGAGCAGAGTTAAGGGGGGAAGATGCAGGAGCGGAACCTGGAGCGGGTGCTGGATCTGAAGCTGGATCGGGTCCTGGCCTGGACCTGGACCTGGCGTAAACTTCGCGTGTCTATACATTAAGATATTTGCAAAAAAAATAATTGGGGCGCTAAGGATAACTTATATAATAAAACATATTTCGGTCATATTTGAAGTTTTTCTCTGTATGTCTGTTTTGGGATTATATTGGAGGTGGAAGTGGGAAAGGGAACGGGACCGGAAGTGGGAACGGGAGCGGATTTTGTAGTCCACGCAAGCGGAACCGCGGGCATAGCTAGTATAGAATATGTTAGCATATGTTGTCTTAGCCAAGCCCAGCTTCAAAAGGTCAAATTAAAAATAACGAGCATACAATATCGTCCTACTGTTGGGGACAGAGGTCTCATTTATTTCATTGTGTAAAATTTGCAGTATAATATTTAGATTATAGTTTAAAGTTAATGGACTTATATAGCCAATAGAAAAGTTTTACACGTAATTAATATTTCATTTATTCATAAAACTATTTACATTGTATGCGAATATGATTACAGCTAAAATTATTAATAATGGAATATCTTAAAATAAAAAACATTAATTAAGTTAATATCAGAAGCTAACAGACTTATATGTCTGTTAAATTTAATAATAATTTAAAATTAAAGCATATTTGTTATAATAAAAAGCATACTCACAACGAGCAATAGTGCCAGTTGGTGGACTTCACATGCGCCATAGAATGTCTTCTCTAGTGCATACAGATTTTCTTATGATGTTTTTTTTTAAATTATGTGTAACGCTGTTGGTCTATAGAGCTGTCCCTTAATCGTGTAGTGTAAACAGCATTTCAAAATGATCGGTCACAGGTAACGACGATACCTACACCACGTTATTGTTCTCTCTCTTGAATTGTTTAGTTTGATAAGAGCTACTTCATGTTGGTATGTACCCATGTATGAATTGTAACATATCATTTGTTTCTTTTGTGCACTCGACACTACGCCTCCACTTAGAAATATCCGATTGTTTTCTTTAGAACTATAAATTTAATATATCGAAGCTGCATTGTTATGGTCAAAAATTGTTTCGTGCCTGCCAAGCCCATAGGTGATGTAGGTCAATCGCTGACTAAAATGGAGGCACCATTATCGCCGCAACACCAGCAAAATGACGTAAGCAAGTAAATGTTCTCGCCATTGACATCACTTCATCTAACAGTGGGATACTCTAAAGGACATTTTAAATAATGATCGATACTTCAGCGCGATAATGATGATAATACGTATATATATGTACTTAGGATAAACAAACAACACTTAGTGATAATAACTGACATTAATTATGCCTGTAAAAAAAGAAGAAGACTGTTACATATGTTACGAGTTGCCAGTTCTAATCTAAGGATATCATATTTTTTATTTGAAAAATGTACACATTTTCAAAACTAAATTCGCTAAAGAACAACTACAGCTCTTAAAATTTAAACCAAAATCGAGAATGCAAACAAAACGCCTTCTCTCCTGAAGCTGGCACTGTTGTTATTACAAAGGCGGTTGTAATTAATGAAGGTCTAGTAATTTCATACAGTTAACAATAATTGCGTTATTATTGGAGCATTACAGTGTGGTGTGCGCGGTGGTCACGACTCACGACGCGGCGACGCGGGAGGGTCGCGTCTGGTCGCAAGTCGCAGCGCACGGTGCGCGCTACTAATACGGCTCGTTTGCGCGCGCGCCGTCACGACCAGCGCCATTACCCAATAAAATTAATTTCACTTAATGCTCATCGATTATTGAATATAATAATCGTATAGTCGGGCGCGTTTCGGCGGTTCGTGACGGATCGCCGGCGCGGACCCCCCGCCGCGCGCTCCGCTCGCGAACACGATCTCCCAGCAATCGTTGGCTTTGTTGTTACATTGTTTTTGCTATTAATTATACGTACTTACTGGTTTAGGGTTTAAATGGGTGCGTCACTTGAGTTGAGCGTATAGCAAATTTATCAATGTTTAAGGATGATTGCGGTTCAGCGACGTCGCTGACAGTTCGACTGGCTTACCCTAGGAATATACGAGCCCTTTTTGGCACCAGATTCAAGTTCTAACTCAACTGGGAACATTTGAAACCAGAATTGAACTAATGTAATGGTAGTTGTATGCAACTGGAACCGCAGCCGTGCAAGTCCAAAGAAGTTTTGGTTGATAAACATGATACAGACAAGTAATACTTAAGTAATTGGTGGTACAGTTGACTACCCTGGAAACTGATATTGCGAATTCCTATCATAATTTTAAACACCGAGTGCTATGCCAACCATGGGACAGAGGAAGGAATGTTTAACGAGGCAGACACAAAGACGTTGTTTAAGTTGTCGAGTTAAATTTGTGGATAAGCGTAAAGCGTAATCGTAAGATACAAAATTTCATGCCGATTTGTTGCGTAGAAACTTTGTTCTACATTAGTTAGAAATACGATAAGAAATACGCTAAAACTCCTATTTAGTCGACAGCATCTTAATTTGATACTATAATAACACATTACGATGACAAGCTTAGGAATAGAAGAAAGTCTGCACGCAATAAATGTGCGTGGAATTTTGTATCTTATGGTTACGCTTTATGCAAATATAAATATATTAGATTTATAGGTACCTTATAAAAACGACGTTTTACCGGTTAAAACTTATTATTTGTACAAAAAGACCCTGGACAAGACTTAAACCATAACTAAAAATATTGTAGACATTTTCATATATCGTTTCCGTGTACTAGTATCAACGACTAGTTAACAAACAAAATGAATAATGGTCCGTACAAGGCGAAACATAAATACGGGAAGATAAAAACGAGAAACGACAGGAGAGAATGGTAGCCATCCAACACCAAGTCAGCGGCAGATCGGCGCAGTAATGGCCGGTCTTGTAGCCCATCCATAACGAATTTCTTATTCATCGATATTAATACGGCTACATGACAACCGTCCGCCGCGCTACAAATGAGTGGAGCCGCTCACAACGGATTATATTTATGTGAACATCTTCTGATCCGCAATTAGTACCGCCAGCAACAAAATAAACGTCTAATGAACATGGTGCGATCGTATATCAAGTACCTTGTTTCGTCGGTCTGTATCAACAATAACAATTACTACTGGAAAATCTTCGCTAAGTTCTTCATTATAATTATCATCTTCTCGTGTAATGAGAAGTAAATTGTTTCAAGTTTTACAAGTACGTCATACAATATTATTTTTTGATCGCTACTTTATTGCGCCACTAAATAATGTTGTGTACTATTTGGCTACGATTAATCCAATCGATGATGCAATTTAATACTTTCGGGCACATGAATTTTAGTTGTTTTTAAACTTGAGGTAGTGCAAGATATTCGCGCTTTTTTGTTTATAAATATGTCTTAAATAACAATAGTAAAGGAACAAACAGGACGAACAGAAATCTACAGACTATGATTTTTCTCTATTTTTACGTTACTGAAAATTGTAATGGTATAGGTATCTAGACAGACAATTTACTCGTTTAACTATCTAATTATACCTATACCGGAATTTGTATTACTTAAGTGTATCAGATAAGTTGATACGAAATAAAACATCAGGTGGTTAATTGAGTATGCTTGTAAATTAATAATTCAACGGTGGTGACCCTTCGTTTGATCTCATAAGGCACACTCGGGGAGACGCATCGACCTCATTAGGACCCGAGACACGGCCTCTTAATCGACATTCGGCAATTTGAATTTTAATTTCGCTCCATTTTAAGCTCATGTTTTCGAAGATGCCAGATGCCATTTTATTTTGGATAATTAATTGACAGTTTGTTTACATATTCTACTGATTTCTGGATTTTTGGAGTATATCGGGCACTTTCAGTAAAACGTCGACATCCACTGCTGGATATAGTTATTTCCGAATGAAAGCCACCACAACCGGTTCCAGTCCGATTGACGTATCCGGCTGATTCTTGCTTAAATAATTACAAAATCTGTCTTCGAAATTTTTCACCATTTTAAAATCTTTGCTTATATGATGAAGATTCACATTACTCTGCTGGCAAGGGCCAGGGGTCATGTCACTTCCTGGATCTGCCCGGTTTTCCAGGTGGGCGGGGAGGTGTACCCCAACATGGCACTACCCCGGGTGGATAGGAGAATGTCCAATGAACTTGCTCCCGCGAACCAAACACGAGCGGGCGCGATGGTCGCATGATTAGCGGTCAGTCTTTCCGCTTGTCCCTTTGTACAGTGGATGAGGCAAGGGCGGGCTCTGCGCGCACTTTTGTCTATCCTCTGTGCCACTGTCCAAGGCAGAGGGCCCGTCCTTGTCACGATACAGGCGGGCCGGACTTTGGCCATCGCTGCCGGCTAACTCGTAATCCGACCCGTAAGCATCTGGACCGAGGGCCGTAGGATGGGGGCCGCGAGGAATAAAATCGCTATAAAAATTACCCTGGGGATGGGGGGTGTATGGCAGATTTCTCGCTGCAGGCCGTGTGTGTATCCTCCTCCACCATAGTTGGCGACCACAAGTCTATCGCTAGACTCGCCGGCAGTGGCGGGCGAATCTCTCGCTGCTGGGTGATATGTGTTCATAGCTGGCGGTGACAGGTCCTGGTAGGGATGGACTCCCTCTGCGAGTAGGTTTTGAGCCGGAGAATATGGTGAGTTCATCTTAACTCACCCGATCCGTCGCGGGAGAGTCGGGCACGGACGGCATGAGGTTCGCTGAAAGCGCCCGGGTGCCCTGTGGACTGAGGCGAGGAATACAGCCACGGTATCCCCTGTCTGTCGTTTAAGGTGGCTAAAAAAGGTCATCGGACGCGGGTGCATAGAGCGGCGGCTCTGTGCACTCATCCATGAGTACCCGGGGAAGGCGGCAGTAACTTAAGGAGGCTTATGTTCAGCAGTTGAAATTTCGGCTGATGATGATGACGATAATATAACGTACAAAATAAAACGTAATATATCGATTGTATGGTTACTGTATGCAACGTGTAAACCGATTTTACTTAGGTACTATATTTTTTTAGTTTTTATTAAAAATCACAGATTTTTCACTAGCTAATATTGTATTATACATTATTGTAAACTGAATCTGAATGAATAAATAAAATAAATACCCCCTACCTGGCAGATACCGGTGGCATTTCGAGCCTGCGTGCGTGGCTTTTGACCCACAGGGCGTGTTAAGGGCTGGGTAATATATAACATACCTTAGTCATTTCAAAAATCAAATAAGTAATGTTCAGATATACTAAAATGCAATTTTACAAATTTTAACTCCTTACATGTTACGACGAATGATTGGTTTAATCAGTACTAATCCTTTTACGGATTATGTTTCACGACGTATACACACTAATAACAAACCAGATTCAGATAACTTTCACCAGATGAATATCTAAATATTTAAAATACGATAACATATATTTTTAATGATCCCCTAAATGTGTTTTATTGGCTACGGGAAGCCGAGACCTCGAACCGACTTCGCTTGGACATGATACAGATTAGAAAAATTACACATACATTTTCTTTTATGCCCTTTAATATTTTAATTTTAGATTTAAATTAATTGAACGCAAACAGACACGGCTTATAGTCACATGTACATATATCTTGTTTCCTGCGTCTTATATTATGGCGCCTAATGGAGATTGGGATGGGGAGTTTTAGCATAATTTAACACTTGATGCTATTTTTCATCAATTTTATTACTGTACCCGGTCGTAAAGTTTCGATATTAACTAGGAATTTACTGGAGCAGCTTAAATGAATATATTTGAATCTGTTTAATTATAAAGTCAAGGTTGAAAAAAAAAAATTAAGCATCTCTAGTTCGCTGCATATTTACGAATAGTGCTGGAGGAGCGTCGCAGGGTTCGCCGGGTTATCGCATCTTTTACGTTTGCCAGGTGTGAAATAGGAATGTATAATTGTTATTTTATTCAATGTGAACCCATCAGCATATTCGCCGCCTGCAGAGAGGTACATACATTTAAAGAATTTCCTAAGGCACCGAAGCCGTTAACAGCATCCCTAATGCGCTTATTAGACAACTCGTTTTATTTACCAAAACTAAAATAATTACGCATGTAATGCTAGGTTAATGTTCTTCGTGATGTATTTATAGCTTTAATGCACGCGAGTGGGGCTTCGATGACAATATATATTAAATATATTTTTTGATAAATATTCATGAATGATAGGCATTGCGCTACATTACATGGGTCATAAGTCAACGAAACGCCGCTTGGCCGCGGTTCCGGCGCAATGGCGCCGCGCCGCGTGCGCCGGCCGCGGCTGCGCGCACGGCGCTCTCGTGCGCAGCCTCTTCCGTATATCATTCACAGATACTAGCGACATGTCCACGCAGTGAGACTTCATATTTTTATGGCGCTCTCATAGCGAGTTTTAAACATTTACATTGTCTACACATAATTTAACTGTCATAACCATGGAAATATTGTTTTAGCGGGCCATTATTTCCTTACATTAGGAAGGTTTGTGTTTGCTTTTTTCATTGAATTGTTTTATAAAAAGTATATTCAAATTAGGGCTAACTTTATACCTGGTAGGTGGATATTTTTTGTGCGTGTTATTTAATGGAGTGCGGTGAAAATCACAGGCTACCGTGGCACGGGCTGCTACCGTAACGAGCGGCCCACACAACCGCAGCCGCCCGCGACGGCACGCGCCCTGCGCCCACGCGCGCCCGCACTCACATACCACTGTGCCTGCCATGCAACACAGGGAAAAGTCCAATTATGTGATTAGGAAAATTTGTATGTAATATATTTTTTAAATTTATTTAGGAATCCAAAAGCCAATAACAATATGGGCTGCTTATTTAACAATGTTATATAAACAATTGCCGATAACATAATAGGTTTATAATATTTTCGAATTTTCATCTATCAACTTTATTTCCATTTAAATATTTCATTAACGATATAACTATAACTAAAATATATATGACTGTCTGTCTAGCGGTTTTAACTCTAATACTATTGAAGCTATTAAGTTTTAACTCTAATACTATTGAATATATAAGCTATATAAGCTACATGAAATGTACACTTCATTTTGGTTTCATTGGAATGTGTCAAACCGTTCCGAAAATTCGTTTGTATTTAGGGTTTTTCAGTGATATTCCGATCTATATAGTACAGTAGGAAAAACCGAATATCAGGAGGGAGAGAGAGAGATAGGGGGGAAGGAGGGAGGTATTCAGATACACATTTGCGGTTGTAGCTCTGACCTACCCCATATTTTTATGGTCGGTTTTTATTTCCATTTGTTTTCAGGGGTTCTGAGCATGTGCAATATAGAAATAAAATAAAAAACGTACAGTGGACTGCGTACAAAGTTGCGGGCGCAGCTATAGCAATAAATAATTTTATTGCTGAAATTGTTATTTCTTAATCTTATTTAACTTAATGTGTTGGAACTTTAAAAAGGAGAGACAATCAGTTTAAAGATAGAATAGTCACAAGGTCCTGCATCAGCCTGGATACGCTCGCTGTTTCTCATTTTACTTTTATTTAAGTTACTTTCGTCGTTATTAGTCAAATACAAAACGTTTGTCAGGATCGGAACGTCTCGAGTAATCCAAACAATTTGCTTAATTAATCTTTGGATATAATTTAAAATATTCTATTAATAAAAGACCAAGGAGAGATAAGAAAAGAATAAGTTTAAGCTGGCATAAAATCCAAGAAATGGAAGAGGTTCTAACCAAAAGGCAATTCAACATTCATTGGCTATCGTAGATTTTATTGGATGCAGGTCGTATTAAATTTTACTAGACCTAATTAACAAAAGTATAACGTATTACAATCATATAGAGCTAGGGCGTGAACTTCCAAACTTTATTACGTAATGAAATTTATTTAATTTGTTGTTAATTTAAGTTTTCTCGCATAATAACGAGCGTTAAGACCTTCCAGTGACTTTTTATTTCTGAAACGTAAGTAATGATACAAGTTTAATTGGTTTTATTTAAACCGTTGGACATTTAAATTGCGATCCTAAATACAATTACATTTATTATAAACAGTATTATAAAATGATAATCGCTGACAAGTTATGTGCCCGATAAGTTACAGGAATGGAGTCGAATTTCACATTACTTAAACATGGTTTAGATAATTAACAGGTCGTAAAATAATATGTGAATGGGCGCCATAAAAATATTTGGATTTTCTTTCTTTTTAAGAATTAATACAATTATTACGCCATAACTTACCAGTTAATAACTTGAAAGATTATAAATTAGGTATTTAAGATTATAAAGATTAGATTATACAACTGGGTTGTAGGGCGTAAGTAACTTCCTAATTTGGAGCTGACATTTCACTAATAACAATAAATTTAATCTCCGGCATCGGTTCTGTCCTACGTCCATTAAGGCTGGCTGAGAGTTGCTCCGTTAAGTCAGTTATGATAATTACGTGCATCTCCTTAATAAATATGAGTGCGGGTACAGTTGTCCGGCTCTTATAAAAACGACTGTTTGACCCGTGCTCTCGGGGCTCATGAATATTTAATATTTACAAATTATTAATCCAACACTTATCCCGCGTCGCCGCGCGGACGCATTCCTCCACGATAGGGCCATCGGGCATCGCGCATGCGTCGAGTATTATACTGATATCGATGCCGTCATACCATTTGAAGGCTTTATGAAGATTAGAAAATAGAGTGCCCTTCCGCCGCCCGCGCCGGCCCGTTTGCGGCCAAGTCCCCTATTACACTTATTTATTTGATACAAACTACGTAGATAACCTTTCGTGAAATTGAGATGTTTTAGTTAGTTTATTAACTGAATATATTATGAGTTTAGATAAATAGGTTTATAAATTTAAATAATGATAGAAGTCGCAGTTTGTTGGAAATATTATAATGTTCCAATTTACAACAATTATTCAGAGTTTTTTGTTTTTATTCTTATCTATAGTATTGTGTTTGCGTAAGAAATATATTATGTAAAGTACTTTACTGTAGTACCTATACTATAAATCTAAATATTTTATATGATATTACATCATATAGGTACTTAACTTAGTTTCTAGTTGTTGCAACAGTATTTCGGATAACAAGAAAAAACATTTAAATTATCAGCCATCCGACAGATTCTTCATTAGCATCTCCAAGAGAATATTTTCCATAACGTACTCAGTCATGCGTACATAAAATTTAAATATATAAGTAGCTACTGTATTAAAATATTGATAACACATATTTTGTGATGTCTTTAATTGCTACTAATAATTCAATCCTATGCTTTGGAGATAAGTCTGTCGGCGGAGGTATTTTAAAAGGAGATGACTTAATTGCGGCTTCTTGCGGTGGAATAAATCCGAGTCGGAATGTTTACGGCCCAGCCAGCGCGTGCGCCAGTTATTAATTGTGTACAGCTGACTTTAACGTCGATGCGAACCTTAACACACGAGATTTATTTCTGCTATTTGATTCTAGAGATTTTGTAAGTCCGTAGCGGCAAATGCTCTGCCCACTACTAATGCGACCACTAACCGCAGCGGGTACAGTACATAGGTAATAATGTCGCCCATGATTACGTGAAAGCTTTTGCTTGCTACGTGAAATAGTTAAAAGACTACAAGCAATTATTAAGTATTCTATGCTACAAGTGTGTTACTACAGTATGGTATGCGGTTTGAATGCCTTGTTGGTTTTTAATTACACTGACTCTCATAATTCTTCTGATTTACCAACTAACTAAACAAGTGGACTAGTAGAAGAGTAGATAAGGTAATATTGCAGGCTTTGTATCAAACTATACGCATGATACAAGAACTTGTTTTGAGACTATGGAAGGGCGTTTTCGTTCATGATAAAAACCGAACTGAGGACCTCACTTGCTTCAAGAGAAAACCAGTACGTTTATCGGCGTGACTTTTGACAACAGATTACGTATATGTAACGCCTTGTTACGACTCAAAAGGATATCAACGAGCTTACAAGTTAGACAATGATTGGATCTATGCCATAATAGATGTATAAATAAAGGGCTTAGTCGTATTATGTTAAAAAAGTTCTTTGTAAGTTCGGTGTCAGGTCCGTCGGTCGGCAGGCTTTTGACTGTAGGGCGGACGGGCGCGTCTCTACGTGTCGAGGCCGCCCTATCTCCTACTCCGACGGCTCGATTGTTCCACCGACTTAACATATCAATTATGTCGAACACAAAGCCAGATAAGAGGTTGAGCGACATGAATAAAATAATTAACTGATTGGTGTTTGTATAATTCATCAAGTGGACGGACGTCGTGAGCGCTGGGCCACTTAGGGCCGCGTTATCAGATAGCTCTGGTTCCTATCTCGGTGCGTGGTAGCGCACAATGGAGCTGTAAATGTACTCCGCCATTGTGCGATGCTTTGAAAGCATCTTATTGGTCACGCCGATATATTCAAAACATTATGATGGCTGTCCGACATAGATATACGCTGATCGCTCGGACACCGGTAGCGGTTAAATTTACTGTCAGATCTCTTTTGTACGTCTACAATTGATGGTCACATAAATGAGCCATCAGGAAATGAAACGTACAGAAGGAGGTAGCTAACATTTTCTTTATAAATATGACAAGTGACATTTGACGTTTATATCGATAGTAAATGATGCAATTACGAAAACAAAACAAACTCAAAGTAGGTACCACAATATCATCTATACATATAATAAAAGAGTAGAAAAAACAAAAGAAAAGCGAATCTGTACATTGAAGTTAAAAAAAAATTTTCACTGCCCGGACGTTACTGAAGACCAGTAGAATCCAAAAATATAATTAAAAAATTTCTTATCTGTCTGTATGTATGTATGTATGTACGGGCTAATCTTGGAAACTGCTGAACAGAATTTGACGGCGTTTTTACTGTTTAATAGCTTTGAGTTCGGGCCTCATACTGGTATAAGTCATATCTCAATAAAATGTCAGGATGCTGATATACAAGTTGACCTCTCATTTCATATCATTTGTATGAAAGTGTAGTTCAACATTACTGGTCGATGCAAGAACTTGACAGAAAGTGACAGAGATGTTTTAAAGCTCATTTATAGACTTATTTTAGCTGATGTATTTCAGGTATTTCCACAAGTCTCGATACAAAAAGTTCGCTATTCGATAATTAGTGGCCCTGTATTAGACCGGTGATCGTCGACAATGTCAATATCGAAGCTGTTCAGGAGTACGTCTGCCTAGGACAGACAATATAGTTGGGTAGGATCAATTTCAAAAGCTGACAGAAGAATCCAGTTAGGGTGGGCAGTATTCGGAAAACTGCGTCAAGTCTTTACGTCATCTATTCCACAATGTTTAAAGACAAAAATCTTTAATCAGTGCGTCCTGCCTGTCATGATTACAGCGCGGAGACGTGGACACTGATGGTGGGCCTGATCCACAAGATTCAAGTGGCTCTGCGAGCTATAGAGAGGGCAATGCTCGGGGTCTCTATGAGGGATATGATTCGTAATGAGGAGATCCTATGAATAACGAAGGTGACCGACATAGCCGAAAGAATTAGTAAGCTGAAATGGCAGGTCACATCTGTCGTAGTACCGAACTGCCGTTGGGGCAGACGGGTTCTAGAGTGGGACGCGACGTCCCACGCGCAGGGTGGGACGCCCTGCCGCCAGGTGTATGGACGACCTGAAGATGGTGACCGGAAGCGGCTGGATCTGTAGGGCGTTGTGGCATTCATTGGGGAAGGCATGTCCAGCAGTTTGACAGACATTTTGTTGTACAGTTAATTGGATATGCAACATAGGAAGGGAATAGGAGGGGAAGGAAGTCGGATGGAAAAGAATAGAGGGATTAGGGTTAGAGAGGAAAGATGAGGGGGCAGTGGTAAATAAAGGGTGTAGGAAGGGGTGGGTTAAGGGAAAGGGGAGAGGTAGGAGTAGGGAGAGGGAATGGGTGGGGGAAAGGGTTTTCAACGTTGTGGGAAGGGGATGGAGAAGGAAAGAAAGAAAGGGTATGGAAAGGACAAATTGGAAGGGGGGGGGGGGAAGGAAATATCACCTAATTTGCACAATATTAAATTTTTTTTATTGATTATATGATAATCTTTTAATTCATGATAAATGTAAATGTCAACTTTATTTAAAAAAAAGCGGCCAAGTGTGAGTCGGACTCGATCATGAAGGGTTCCGTAGACGCAAGTAACATAATATAAAAGTTATTGTAGTTCGTTGTAACTTTGATCGATGTTTTAATAATAGTATTGTAGTTTACGATTTATGACGTATTAAAAAAAACTACTATGGCAATGTACATCATATATTTTTTTTGTTTTATCATTCTTACAGGGGGGGGGGGGGGCACATTTTACCACTTTGGAAGTGTCTCTCGTGCAAACTATTCAGTTTAGAAAAAAATTATATTAGAAACCTCAACATCATTTTTGAACGTACGTATGGGTTTGATAAAAAAAAATTGAGTTTCAGTTCTAAGTATGGGGAACCCCCAAAATTTAATGTTTTTTTTTTCTATTTTTGTGTGAAAATCTTAATGCGGTTCACAGAATACATCCACTTACAAAGTTTCAATAGTAAGTTCTTATAGTTTCGGTATAAAGTGGCTGTGACATACGGACGGACAGACAGACAGACAGACAGACAGACAGACAGACATGACGAATCCATAGGGATTCCGTTTTTTGCCATTTGGCTACGGAAACCTAAAAAACTGTGGTCCAACGGGCGAAACCGCCGCCGGAACGCTAATTTTTACCCGACTTCAAAAAAGGAGGTTCTCAATTGTATAGTATGTTTTTTTATGTATATTAATATTTTTAATGCATAACCAGATTAATAGATTTCTTTTAGGACTTAGTAACACGTAATACATAAGAATGTGTAATGTTAAGTTGTCCACGCGGACGAAGTCGCGGGCAACAGCTAGTTATAATAATATTTATTGATAATATGATTTACTCAAATTTCTTTCATTCGGTATTTTTTATATGTATACTGTATATGGCACTCGTAAACTATATGGGTATTCTTGTAGCAGGCCACAGTAGAATGTATTTCTTAAAATTATATAAAAATCACAAAATATAATCTGCTGATGCTAATAAAATAATTGATAATGGGGGCTAGGTATAATATAACATATGTATTTATTGTATACATACAATTCGCACCAAGTGCGCCGAGCTCTGCATTAATTGTACGATGTGAACCTACACTTGGGACTGAACCTGGGGTCTGTTTTTGTCTCTTCACTGACATCTATACACGGCACGGTATTTATGGCTTGTATTATTTTAATTTAGAAACCATTACGCCATTTTGAACACAATAGCGATGCCAGAAATAAAAGGCTGTATCTATAAATAACCTACGACGTAGCGATATCTTTTGTGAAAGGCTATTATTATTCATATATTTTATGGGAACCTTACATTAATGGTTGAATTATAATTATTTAATGCGTCCCATGGGTACATTAAGAGCGGTCCGCCAATCGAGGAGACGCTCAACAACGTTATTAATAAAACACACAAACTGACCCGTGACCATACCGCGGCCGCGCACGGGGCACAGAACATCCAAGCGCAGTAGACGAAGTCCCTAGTCCCGTTTATAATATTAACGTTACCCAAGTTTTTGAGTTCGCTTGAAAAAAATATTTCACTTTTGAAATTATGATTTGTTTTATATGTACTAAATATATTTTTTATCTCTTGAAAATACTGATCTTCCACGGAAAAGTGTAAAGTTGTCGTACCGTGTGCCAAGTAGCACAGTCCAATTCACTCAGGTCCAATTCACTTATCTATAGGTTTTCTGAGATTGATGTTACTGTAGATAGTTCAACCATATAGCGGTATTTTATATGGTTACATTGTCCCACAGAGTACCTAACATGACTTAACAAATACCGTCTTAAGAATCAAAGTTTCCATGTAGCCAAAACTGAACTCTTATTGTAGTCTAATCACATAATCTATATTACAACCAAAGTATCTATAAATAAACTCTATTATGGATATTTCTAGTATACTCGGACTATCTAAATAATATTTGGATTTAAGATAAACCATTTAGTCTATAAATTGTTTTATGATGAATTATAGTAGTCTATCAAAAATCACGTGCATAAATGTACTGTGTGTGCTATAATGTATTGTGACTAAATTTGACTTTAAGACAATATGCTCAATCGTGACTATTTTGTAGACCAGACGGCTAATAGAAAAGACATGGGACTCAGACAATTCGTCGTAGATTTTTCTCTGTTTCGAATTTGTAGCAAAAAAAAATTACATCGGTGTGGGTTTATGCTTTTTTGCATCGATATGGAATATTATTTTATGCCTCCACACTTAACCTGTTTCTACGTAGTATGGTCGTAGCAGGTCAACTGGTGCCCGCCACTCTGTGGCGCTAGCGTCCCCGCGGCGCTGCAGCGGTACTAGCGCCATCATTTATGTCCACTGACGGAAATTAAAGAGAAAGGAATAAAAATGACCCAGCTAATGACGAGCGCGGGTCTCTCGCGGCGAATGTGTAATAATTCGCCTCGGGGACACCGGCGGGGCCGCGCCGGCACCGCACCGGCTCGACTAAATAATTTTAATTACATGTTATTGATAAATATTCTGTCCCGGAGCGGTGGGATCTGTCGATAGCGCCGCGCAATTAGCCAGTGAACTTTGACTTGAAGATTTGTTGTGGGAACGGCGAAATTGGAGCCCCGAGGCGCTGTCGCGGCTACCCATGAGATACGTTTCGAGGAAAACAAACGCGTCTTAATATCAATACTCGATAGTGTTTACATAGAAGGAATTCTACTGAGTGAGATCAATAAGGAAATAGTTATATATCTACATGAGTTTATGTTTATCGTCGTTGTTAAATACCTCCTATGGTAAATTATTTAGTTGATTTTTGAACATCATTTTTTTGTTTTTAAATAATTACTTTGAAATGGTTTTAGAAATCCATAAATTTACTACGCATAGGAGACATTTTACAAAGATATTTACGGCTTAACGTGTGGTGTGCCTCTTCCTGCCTAAATTGATATAAATTTGGTCCAAATAAATTAAATCTTTAATTACCCGTAGGTACCTATGTCCAGCAGTGAGCATCGATAGTGATATGATAGATAATAGAAAAATAAACGCTAGAAATGAAAACACCCTATACAATACTCTATAGCGATTGACTAACAGTGTGGTGGTTAGTAAAATTATTTCCTAACCGTAACACCAGTGCGACAGAGCAGTGTTAAGGTGAGTCGGGCGCGGATAAGACCGCTTTGTAATTGTTTGTGCAGCATACTCTATATGCATATGTGTAATTGTATTTAAGTGTATTTGTACTGAATTATGAATTAGACAACTCGAGATACAAAAAATAGCATTCCAGTTCAAATGTCGCACGATGTTTTGCTTTTCACGTATTGTATCCTATCCTACTAATATTATAAATGTGAAAGTTTGGATATTTGGATGTTTGTTACTCAATCCCGCTTCAACCACTGGACGGATCGTGATGAAACTTGGCACACATATAGGTAGGACATAGGTCCTGCTAATATTATAAATGTGAAAGTTTGGATGTTTGGATATTTGGATGTTTGTTACTCAATCACGCTTCAACCACTGGACAGATCGTGATGAAACTTGGCACACATATAGGTTAGGTCTTGGAATAGGACATAGGATAGTTTTTATCCTGAAAAAACATCTCATTCGGCCCCGTAGCCTAGTCGGTACTACACCTGCCTGCGAAGCTCGGGGTCGCGGGTTCGACCAGGGCAAACATTCATATCATGAGCACTTGTGTTTGCCTTGTGACTGGATGTTATTTATATAAGTACATTATCTGTCTATCTCTGATATCTATATTACTGGCTCTGCCTAGTAGATTCTGTAGTCCACGCGAACGAAGTCGCGGGCAACAGCTAGTTAATAATATTTCTATACATTTTCTATTTCAGGTGGCATCGTCAAAATATTCAAATAGATTTCGTATATATTTATTTGACACCTACAAAGCTAAATTGAATGAGAGAAAGAGGAAATTCTAAGCTTCATAACAAAACATTAACATGATGTTTATGTTATTGTTGTCTTACTCTGTCAACACTGCTTTCTACGTAGGAGTAATAATACATTGCAATTGGTAGAAAAAAAAACCGAAGTAAACAATAGGTTATATTGATATTCCAATCTGAGAGGTTGTATTGATATCAATAAATAAACGACAAAAGTCATTGAAGTTTATTCTAGAATTTATTGTAGACTAGCTATACCCGCGGCTCTGCTCGCGTGGACTACAGAATCCGCTCCCCTTCCCACTTCCCTTCCCACTCAGACTCCCAACCCCAACCCCAACCCAATCCAAATCCCACGCCCACGCACTACAGCTCCAAATGTAGTCCTAACTTATCGCAATCTGAATTGCACCGAACATTAATTATAAGTACTTTGTTATATTGCCTACCTACTAATAAATGTCCGCTCGCGTGGACTACTCACTTTCGGTTCGACTTCGACTTCGACACAAACCCCGACCCCGACCCCAACGCCCACGCCCACGCCCACGCCCACGCCTACGCCCATTCCAGCTCCAAATGTAGTCCAAACCAATCGCAATCTCAATTATACCAAACATAATCATTTTACTTCTTTGTTACATTGCATATACCTACTAAGTAATGTATTAGAAAACTAAAAATTCCCATAACTTTTGATTGAGTTAGCCGATTGCGATGAAATAAAGACTAAATGTCAAGTTAAGTTAAGCCCCATGTTTCTGTGAAAAGTGCATCAAAATCCGTTCAGTAGTTTTTACGTGATGCGTGCACACACTCGCAGACAAACACACAAAAAATCCAAAAATGATCGAACTGTGTTATATTGCTTATCCTTAGAACCCTCAATTTTTTTTTGCAAATATCTTCAATGTCTTCAATATCTTCAGACACGCGAAGTTTACGATTTTATTTATTAGATTAGTTATAATTTATTTTACTAATATTTATTATTCGGAAAACTGCGTTACGTCTTCACGTCGCCTATTCCACAAGCTAAAGTGGCAGTGGGCGGGTCGCAGAACCGATGGCCGTTGGGGCAGACAAGTTCTAGAGTGGAGACCGCGGATCGGCACGCGCAGGGTGGGACGCCCCGCCGCCAGATGCACCGACGATCTGAAGAAGGTAGCCGGAAGCAGCTGGATGCGGAGGGCGAAGTACCGGGTGTGGAAATTTATTGGGGAAGGCCTATGTCCAGCAGTGGACGTCTAAGGGCTGATATAATGATGAATTACAATTTTAGTAAATATTGCGAAAGTTATCGCATCATTTTAAATATTATCATAAATAATTTTATAACAACACTTCCCCGTTTAAATAATAGGAAAATTAAACGTCTAAAATATTCATTCTACAGAAAAATAAATTACCAGCACACAAACCGCCATAAAGGATATTGGTTTCCAACTATGTTTATTGGAGTAATGAATATCGACCAAAAAATACTGTCTCCGATGTCACATAATAATCGTGATTTGCCCAGCACGACTCTAAAGTTACTACGCGAAAGATTGAACGAAAATTAGCTGTCCAGAATAAAGCCGTAAAAATTGGTTACATAATGGAGGCTTGCGCAACGGTGGACGATTAAAAGGTTGGTGTACCGAGTCAGCGGGGAGACCTGAGGTACCGAAGTACCGTAGAGTTTTAAGAGGAGGATATATAGTGACGCGTCACCTCCGGTACTGTTAGCCATAACTCGCGCGTCGGGTGGCCGCGCGAGCGCCGATGAAAAGCGTTTTGTCGCCAGCTGCTGCTATGAATATTTACGAGGCTTGCCCAGGAACGCCCCTTCCCGTCTGGGGAACACGGGATAAGTCCCGGCGTGACATTTGGACTACATTAATCAACGGCGTCTTGTTTGTTTCGACCTCGAGGTCGGAGCTGTTTATTAGGTGCAGAGGACCAAGGATATGACTGCAGAAGGCACTTCCTTCTCGCCATGGGAAAGTTGTATCAGTCTTTAAGAAAAACGTCAAAGTCAAAATCCTTTATTGCACATGAGTACACCTTGGTACATTTATATACGTACATTTTTAAAGTCTACCTCTTCCTAGGTGTTATTAAGGATAAACGGCGCTAAACATCCAGCAAATTTGTATACTTACAATATCAAAAATACTCTGCGAAGCTGGAGCAACATTTATACCAGCCATCTTTGTCAATTAAAGTCTGTTTTATATGAGGCCATTTTACAAAGCTGTTTTTTAATGTGACGTTCTGTCCGTTATATTTCATATTTCCTCTGGTAGTAGAATTAGTAGAACCGGCAGAGTATGCACACTTGGTTACTCAAGATGCTGGTTCGCAAATAACGATTGTAGCGAAGCGCTACTAAACTTGATAAATAAAACATAATATCATCAAAACACTATTTAATTAACAAATAAGTTCAGTAAATTAAAATATAAATTGAAGGTATGTGAATAAATAAATCACATACAAAAAACTACAAGATCGTAATTTGTGGCATTTCAGTTCAACAACTCATGATATTACCATCCAACATTGTCGGTAATGCTTACCTACAGCTTACCTCGCATTATTAGATTTCAATGAAATCATTTAATAGTAGAATTGAGCAAATTATAGCATTAAACTATTCTCGCTCGTATCTCCTAAACTACCGTTCCGTTTGGAACGAAATTTGGTAGGCATGCTTTTCATATAGCTACCTTTCACCTGATAAACATATATTTTGATTTTGGAAACATTTTGTAGTTTCATTATTTTCAATTATAAAAGCGAGTAAATTCCTATTTTCATATGACAGCTGAGAGACGTCACGAAGCCAATCGATAAAGATCGGCATTCGCTGTCTCTGTCTTTTACTCCCATCAGACAAGGAGGTCGGCAGTCGACATCGACCTAGGGAATAAATCTTTTTACGATGAAAACGACAGCGCGACAGTCTGGATTGGAGTTTCGCGCGATACGCCCGTATCATTTTAGTTCCCGGCATAATTTCGGGACATGGCTTGAGTATTTCGGCTAGCAAACTCCACCGACTCATTCCGTCAGAACGATGCCCTTCAGGCGTCTGACGATCTATACATTTGCCATGTAATTTCATAACTTAAAGTATAAGTAGTTTATTTTTAATGGAGCGTCCATCTTGAATCGCAACCACGTGAAGGAAGAAGATGTCCGACCACATGTTCCCGACGAGAGACGTTTGAAGTTCCAAAAGAGAGGTCTGCCATCAACAGCGCGATCGGACAGCAGACGAAAGGTTCCCGGCACAGATTGTGTACCCGATCGCCAGGCGGTGATCTCCGTCACGTTTTTGTCTCCACGAGATGCTGAGGACGTCCATCATTCTGCGGTTGTGAACCAACAGGTTCCATAGCGGAATCGTATCATCGAGCGTGTGATAAAAATCAACGAATATCAAAACAGCGAACTTTACAGTGCGATTAATAACTACCCCCGCGCTAAATTTAATCACGGTATTTGTGTATGGACGATGTTAATTTTACGTTAGGTAGAATCATCATGAAATCCGGTACCGGTGAGTTTTCTTATTTATAATTAACTTATTCTCTGGCCATAATCATAAAGTGCACTCTTCACATGTTAAAATTAGATTTTAATAGATTTTTTTCTTATTTTTTTTAATCATAGCCTCTAAATTTGTTTCATTCATCCCTTCATTGCATACCGATTGGACACCTTTATTTAACACAACAATGGCGCCCGAACATATAATATAACACGTGTGTCATCATACTTTTATTAATATTTCACAATTTAAACTTATTTAAAATCAGTAATTTTTATTCCACGGAAACTCTGAGGAGGAGAATGAAACTTATATAAAACCATGTTAAATATGCTTTTCTATTGAATGTAAACTATTATGTGCAACTGAAATTTATTTGTAAGGGGTTATGCTGTTATTGTTATTATTGTTTTCGTTGAGAGTCCACAGCTCCAAAATTTTCCAAATTTTCCCATGGCATAAAAACATTATTCGGTCAATATGACCATTGCATACCGATTGCATTTCGCACGGTTGCATTTCATTTCTTCATTAATACCTGTTAGGTCAGGACAATGAAAACATTCATAATATTATGAATTTAAACATGCAATTGCATTTAGTACAACTGCATTCATTCTTCATTAATACCTGTTAGGTCAGGATATAAGGATATTATGAGTTGAAACAAATGACAATCATTTAACTTCATATTTGATGGAGAATCAAATATGTATTGGAAATTTTACTTCAAATTAAAAATAAAGTATATTTTTTTTGAAATTTTTTTTATACCAAAGTTTTAAATTACTTTATGGTTCTAGTAACTAGACAACCTAGTGAATTAGGAACACCAATTGGGAAGTTTCTAACCCACATACTTTTTTCATTAAAATAAAAACTGAATATTTTTAGTATAGCCGGAGCGGCATACAAATTTTTTAACATTGTATCAGAACTACAATACTACTTTGAAATAGACCAGATATGGTAGTGAAGTCTGATTTAAATGTTATATAGGTATTATATTATATACAAATATGTGTATAATATATATTTAGTAAATATTTTTAAATATTTTTTAAATTTTAAATCCAAACTCCAGTAGCAAGTGGGACAGTAAAATGATAACGAGTCTCCTAATATTAAGGTAGGACACTCTAACATCTGCACTGTCACCGTAGGTCTCAAAGAGTATTCAAATGGATAAATTTTTTGGTTCTATTTAGACCAATTTTAGCCTACAGATGTCAGACTATTCTAATAGATAGACTAGTAGTGCGGTATGTGTATTCTTCTTAGATACATTTTCTTTTTATATTTTTTCTTAATTGCTGTGCTTATAAACACATGCAAAATAGGTTACATTAAGGCATGTCATTTGTTAATATTTTTCTTAAAACTCAATATAAGAGTTATTTCTAGTTGATAAGAGGATTCTAGTAAGTTAGTATAACCATAGGTTAGTAAGTTTCATAGTTAGTATGACCTACTAGAGGTTCACTTGTTTTTTCATTTTGCATAATTAAATAGTAAGAATGATAGGATAAGTATAGGTTATAAAAATGTTATTAGACAACATTTTAAAACAAATAACAATATTTTTAAATTTATAAACATGAACTTATTCAACATCATTGAAAGGATAGTACGGATAGCTAGCAAAACAGTTGGATTTATTAGATGAGAGATAATGAAGGTGATTGAATAAATGAGAAGTATGTAACATATCTATAAGCATATGTATATATATATAGTGATGAATGAATACGAGTAAGTTAGAAAGATGTATGTATGAAGATGGCGTGTATGTGTGTTTGAGTAAAGAAAGATTTCAAGGAAAGAAAAAGTCATGATTATATTTTAGGCAAGTTTATTTTTTTAATTTTTTAGTAAGGTTTATTTTTTATTTAAGGCATAAGCAAGAGCTTTGTCAGTTGCTGTTGATAGAATGTGTAAAGTAGATTTTACCTAAAATTTTTTTGTTTTGATTTGCAATTATTATATTGATTGGAGGGGCTGCTAAACGCTGACTGTGTCACGCGTTTTCCTCTGACAAAGGGGGTATTGTAGCGAAGCGCTACTAAACTTGATAAATAAAACATAATATCATCAAAACACTATTTAATTAACAAATAAGTTCAGTAAATTAAAATATAAATTGAAGGTATGTGAATAAATAAATCACATACAAAAAACTACAAGATCGTAATTTGTGGCATTTCAGTTCAACAACTCATGATATTACCATCCAACATTGTCGGTAATGCTTACCTACAGCTTACCTCGCATTATTAGATTTCAATGAAATCATTTAATAGTAGAATTGAGCAAATTATAGCATTAAACTATTCTCGCTCGTATCTCCTAAACTACCGTTCCGTTTGGAACGAAATTTGGTAGGCATGCTTTTCATATAGCTACCTTTCACCTGATAAACATATATTTTGATTTTGGAAACATTTTGTAGTTTCATTATTTTCAATTATAAAAGCGAGTAAATTCCTATTTTCATATGACAGCTGAGAGACGTCACGAAGCCAATCGATAAAGATCGGCATTCGCTGTCTCTGTCTTTTACTCCCATCAGACAAGGAGGTCGGCAGTCGACATCGACCTAGGGAATAAATCTTTTTACGATGAAAACGACAGCGCGACAGTCTGGATTGGAGTTTCGCGCGATACGCCCGTATCATTTTAGTTCCCGGCATAATTTCGGGACATGGCTTGAGTATTTCGGCTAGCAAACTCCACCGACTCATTCCGTCAGAACGATGCCCTTCAGGCGTCTGACGATCTATACATTTGCCATGTAATTTCATAACTTAAAGTAAAAGAAGCTTATTTTTAATGGAGCGTCCATCTTGAATCGCGACCACGTGAAGGAAGAAGATGTCCGACCACATGTTCCCGATGAGAGACGTTTGAAGACCCGCGAGGGAGGTCTGCCATCAACAGCGCGTTCGAACAGCAGACTAAAGGTTCCCGGCGCAGATGGTGTACCCGATCGCCATGCGGTGATCTCCGTCACGTTTTCTTTTGTCCCCACGAGATGCTGAGGACGTCCATCATTCTGCGGTTGTGAACCAACAGATTCCATAGCGGAATCGTATCATCGAGCGTGTGATAAAAATCAACGAATATCAAAACAGCGAACTTTATTGTGTGACTAATAACTACCCCCGCGCTAAATTTAATCACGGTATTTGTGTATGGACGATGTTAATTTTACGTTAAGTAGAATCATCATGAAATCCGGTCCATCATTCTGCGGTTGTGAACCAACAGGTTCCATAGCGGAATCGTATCATCGAGCGTGTGATAAAAATCAACGAATATCAAAACAGCGAACTTTACAGTGCGATTAATAACTACCCCCGCGCTAAATTTAATCACGGTATTTGTGTATGGACGATGTTAATTTTACGTTAGGTAGAATCATCATGAAATCCGGTACCGGTGAGTTTTCTTATTTATAATTAACTTATTCTCTGGCCATAATCATAAAGTGCACTCTTCATTGTAAAATTAGATTTACAGATGTTTTATATTATTTTTTAATTATAGCCTCTCGAGGCAGTTAAAACCCCACAACAATATTTGTTTCATTCATCCCTTCATAGGATCCGACTGGACACCACGTGTTATGTTAACGAACGGTCCTTGAACCAGAAGCCTGATGCTGGACCGGCTGATAACTATCCAATATAATTATTACATTACTTTTCATCATATTCCCTTCGAATTAACTTAAAATCTCAAATCTATCACAACACGATTTGCTTAATAATGTCGGTATTCATCATCATCATCATCTGTTTCTTATGGGAAATCTCGTACTCATAGGTATTTGCATTAACAACTAAACACGCAGAATGGTGCAGTCATTTATCTATCACTTTGTGTCTGTCACAGTTTTCGATTGGTGTGGAACCCTATTTTTAAGGTATGGAGGTTTTCAAGCCGCGTCGACTGAATTACCACGATAATACTTAATAATTATTAAATATATCTACTCACTTTATAAAATATCTTATTGTGCACACAACACTTGTTTAATCAGGTGTGTCTAAATAAAGCACTCGACTGAATTAGTACAATCTACTATTATTATAATCGATGACTCCGAGTGGCCCAAAATGTCAGGCCCCACATCGATCGGATACAAAAGTTCATCACACCACGTTCATTATGGGACGTAATAACGACGCAGATGTCTATATCATACTCCTCGTTGAGTTTCCATTATATTACGATGAGATTACGAGATTCGAGATGTATATTTGAACTACAGTTATCTCGGCGGTTCTTGTCGGATTTGATGTTAAGTGGACTCTAGTCACAGAATAATTGTTTAAGGATTTAAATATATGTAGCAATAAGTAAAAGTTACGTATGATTATCGAATATTTAAGTTATAAGAAAGTTTATGATTTTGTACTAAAAATTATTTTCCTTAAAAAAAAGTTCTAGCATGAGCCCCCCTTCTCTCACCAAACGTGTTCTGTCTGTCAAGCTCGTTTCTCTTGGGGTTCTATTTGGTGTATGTATATAAACAAAAGTCACTTAGGGATCTCTTCTCCTAAGTCAATTCAAAAATGAATGAAAATTAAATTTAATGAACAATGGAGATGCGCACTCGACGGTATTTGCCAGTGAGTGTCCAATCAAAACGTTATTTGTCATGCATCCAAGTCATTGTTGAGTGTTTGGCGGAGGCTGGCGTGGCGTAGCGTGCACAGAATTAAAGCCACATCGGCTTCTGAATGTCGATTTAATTGCCAGATAAGTCGAGCGCTCGCGCAACGCTATTGAAAGATAATGGCTTAAGATGTTATGTAGCTTATTTGAGATTTAAGATTACTCGCCGAGCATTCAATGTTATAATATCTTTTGTATGTTTAAGTGAAAATCAAAAGGTTGATTTGTTTGTTTATTTTCAATTCAATATTGTTAATTGCACTGAGTTATAATAAAAATGATCAAATATAATTTTATAGTTCAAGAAGTACAATCTAGGCGACGATCTAGAGGCGACTTGGTCTAGACTATCTCTGTTTTTTATGAGAAGGTATACTAAAAATATTCGATAATTATTCGAATGTTAAAAAAATAACTAAATTCTCGTAATTGCTTTTAGGATATTTCCATGCTATAGGGTATTTTTGATTACTAGACATTATTTTTCTATCTCATATGCAATGCGCTGCGCACTATCACAGTCAGCCCGCACCGTTCTTCTCATCTAGATATTTTCTGGCTCTGCCCCATCGGCCATCGATACTGCGACAGATGTGGCCTACCCACTGCCACTTAAGCTTGCTAATCCTTTCGGCTATTTCGATGACCTTAATAATTTCTCGAATTTCCTCAATACGGATCATGTCTTATAAAGAAACTCCGAACATAGCTCGCTGAGCGTATTTAAATTATTTTAAATTATTGTATTTTTAGTATTGCATTCAGTTCGCTGTAGTGTTATCTGCTCATATCTGAAACAGTTGTTGTTCCAATAAGCAATAATCCACATGAGTGATAAATTTTAATGGTGCCCAGTGGTGGTGAGTGGGCGCCTAAACACTGCACGGGCTCATAAACCGACGGGTATGGTAATGTGAGCCGAACTATCCGCTCACTAAATTATTTGCTTCAACACCAATGCGCTGCCTGAAAGCTGTTTGTTGTTGCTGCTGCTCTTATTGTTGATAAGCAGGGTGTTTGCAATTAAACCACAAATGTTTATTTTGGTTTTGCTAAAATCATTGCGTAGATACGTATCCTAAAACTCAAAACTACTCATATGATATTAGTAGGTAGCTAATAGTTCTGAATCCTGTCATGTACGTCTCAAAATATAATAATTTTAGAATGTTGCATGACAATTTATGTTGCAATACATTATAAAACATCAGTCAGGCCTCCCCAACCCGTCTGGTCAGCGCGGGGAGTGTAGGCCAAATCCTCCGTCTGTCTCCGGCAGATGAGAGAGGGTTCTGCTCCTGCAGTGGAGACAAAAATAACCTGAAGATGATGATGATGCATGACAAAACTTTTCTCCTATATCTTGACTTGATCACGCTCAATAAATATTTGTGAAATCTTTTATAACAGCGATTGAAATTCAATTAACCGACATATTAAACTTGCCGAATATATTATTGTGTAAACTACGAGTACTGTAGTTGTAATTAACTGGTGGATTGGTTTTACTAATCGACGACAGCAAAGTAAATAAAGAATGTTTAATACATAACGAACATAAATATAATTATTATTTTTACATTATAAATTATTATTAAATAGATTACATATATGAAGATTTTGTGTGTAACGAAACGTTTTTTTATGTTTTCATTCAATTGGCAACACTGCCATTTTTTAGCCCTTCCATTTTTTCTTTGACATCGGAGAGCACCTCGCTGTTTAACATAACATAACGCTCAAAGTTTAACATATCTTTGACTTGTTATTTATCAAAGAAGAATTGTATTATTGGCTGGAAGAGATCTCTTTGCACACTTTTATGTTATGACCCCTTTTTTCGTGAAATGTATGTGCAATAAAGAATATATATATATATATAAAGTCATCTACAAATTGTAAAAAAATAATAATGTATTTTATTATTGTGCTTATTTATCATGAGTAAAAAAAGTTAAATAATATTCAAATAACTGTTCTATTATATATAAGAATATTCATTTTTTATTTACTTATCTACATAAATATATACATAACTAGCATTACAGCATTTACAAAATATAAATGTCGGCGAAATAATAAAAGAGGAGCTGATTTGGAGGCACAGTGTGTGCTCGGCGAGCCGTTCGGCTTGGTTCGGCGATCGTTGCGAGCACGCGCTGACGGAACGTCTGGTAGGACTGGCGCAGGCGCAGACTCGAGACAGTGTTCGCTCGATACGCGTGCGGTGCGCAGGCACTACACGGACGGATCGTCTGCCTTCTAAAATCGTTACTTGATGATGTAGTGTAATGTCATGTAGTGTCATTGAAGCCAGTAAACCTGTTAACTTTGTAATGGCGTTAAACTCAATTTGGGAGCCCACACTGGCATCTACGAACAAATTATGTATTTCCCGTAGGAATGAGATGTTTTTCGGGATAAAAACTATCCTATGTCCTATTCCACGACTTAAACTATAGGTGTGCCATGTTTCACCACGGTCCGTCCAGTGGTTGAAGCGTGACAGGAACAAACATCCAAATATCCAAACTTTCGCATTTATAATATTAGTAGAATGCTCACGCCCTGGTCCCAGAGGGGTAGGCAGGTACGATGCATCGGCACTTTGCGCGATCCGGTTAAACGTGGCAAAGTGATATTCCTTACTTACTTTTCTCTTATTTACTTACTTACTTTTATATATTACATACTTCTCTAATCAAACTTTTTGGCAGGCATAGAGGCGGTGACGAGAGCTCGCCGGATGAGGCCATTTATAGCCTGGTATACGGGTAAACCCGACCGGCACTCTTTACGCAGGAAAGACCATGGCATCCTAACTGGTCCACGTTTTGGCCACACGGGCAAACGTAAGCCTCGCACACTTTTACGCCTAGGCCCAGGCACACTGCTATCTGCAAACAGACTGGGTCTAAAATAGTGCCAATGTCGTGCGAGGGGAGAGCGTGTAGCCAGTGGCCCGACTCCTTCTCAGAGACGGCCCGAAGTCTTGCTCGGAACAAAGCTGGATGAGATGGGCGTGTGTAAGTTTGATGGCTGGCAGGTCCCAGATGCTCTGCCTACACATTTCGGTGGGGGTATTCTGTCCAGGACAAACTGCGCTCCACGCCGTCCTCGCCTCCTCCAGGAACGCCACCCGAACATCATCAGCTTCATTAGATACGTTTCTAATCTTGCTGATGAGGGAGGTCGTGCCGTAGCTGGAGGCAAGAAACGCCGGAAGTGCAAGGCTCGCCGTGGACCGAACACCGAGTTCACCATACTTTATAGGTAGAGTCGCCTGGGTCCACGCGCGGTCATCAAACTCTATATTGAGAATTCTTGACAAAGTTGATTTTAGCAATGAATATACACAGGATGTGCCGAGGAAGATTTTTTTGGGGTGAAGAGGCACAGCCGAAGTATATAAACTGCCATGTGTGGTTTGATTTTGAATAAATCGTTGGATGATTATTTAAAGAGATTCAATTTGGAATTTATAGTTGAAGGGATTGCCTCTTCAAAGATAGCTGCTCCGAGAAGTGTAAATTATTCCTTGTCTGACACTGAAAAGTTGGGGGAGTAAGTATTCAATTGTTGGAGGATTTTTCAGCGTTTTTGTGGTTGTATCGTTTCTTAGATAAAGTTCTCGCACTTGTTGGAATTAAATTCGAGACCAATCTCCGAAAAACGATTTATAACCGTCTGCAGATCTTTTAAAACGGTGTCAGCTTTACTTCCTGGGTCCCTAGGAATCATCTAACCATAGGTTGAAGTCCGATGTTAATGTCGAAATAACTGAGTTGACGGCTAGGTTGAAAACGACGGGTCCTAAGGGGTTGCCTGGCTGGCAGCCCACACGGGAAGCTAATTTGTTTTCGCTAAACATTACATTTTTAGGAGAGCCATAGCACTGCCACTTACTTATAACTTATCACAAGAAAAGATAATTCTAAGTACAATAATGCAAAAAAAATTAAACAATTTGTAAATGACTTTAATTACTTTGCTGCCGTCGACTTGTCCTTCTATTTGATAAAAGCCTGTAAACATGTGAGTTAATTAACTTAGCGTACAATTTGTGTCTCGATCAGTTCTAGCATTACTTCAGTTTTATAGGTGCCTTATTGCGCCAGCTTCAATATCAGTTTGTCAGTTGGTCGAGTCGGTCTAGTGCGACAGATTTTAAAGAACAGTACAGGTTTAATATTAGACCAGTTATCTGGGTGATTTTGCCGTGATAACGCACGTAGTCGTCAATTTGCCGGATTCGATGTATAATGAACTAAAAAACACAGAACAGTTAATTGCGAATGTAACGTATAGCATTTTTTTCGGAGGACATATTTGTGTTATTGTACGTGTATTACTTAGATGGATAATAAAGCATTCATTACCGTTACGTTACCTTATACTATGAAATGGTATTTTTTTAACGTAAGAAAGTAAACGTAAAACGTTGCCGCCTTAGGACTCGGGCCTATTCGTCCTTTTAATAAATCCGGCACTGGCCATACTAGTAGAGAGGTGCAACTGAACGAGAGGATATTTCGTCACGGATCTACTGATAATTCAACCGGCCAGTAAATCCAGTAAATCCCTCAAGAGTCGGACTTGAGCGGATAAATCACGAGAGTGGGCGGCGACTCCCGGGCTCGGCAACCGCCGCACCTCCCGGCAACCGACTGCTACCGTTTACCTCTGATCATCTGATATTTGATTTAATATTGCTAACAGCAATACACTAGAGTGACAGTAGGTATTACTTTGTCAGATATTGCTGGTTGAAAAATCCATATTCCATAAAGGAACTTTATTTTTTCCACTATGTGCTATAAGCATGGAACGTGTCAACAGTGCCAGAACTACTACAGTAATACTTACTTCGATAAGAACTTGGCAGTTTTGGATATGTAAATACAGAAAACCACGAAAACATATAGGATGGAAAAGAAAAGTGTCACCTGCCCATTATTTCTTAACCAATAAATATATCCGAAAATTAAATCTGATATAGCTACTAGGTGGCCTGATGCTAAAAAGGATGTAACTGAAAATTTAAAACAAAGGTTCAAAAAAGGACCAGAACAAAAGTGACTTTTTGCCCCATAAGAGTTATTTTTTTTAATGTCAAAAGTCATTAAGTGCCAAAATTATCTTTTTTGTCAAGCCCATAACTTTCGATCTATTAAAGCTACGGTTTTGAAATTTAGCTCTCTCTCCTTCTGTGTATGTTACTTATGTAAAATTTTATCAGTAGATCAAAAATAAACGGATCTTGTAAATAGTGCACGTCGTATATGTGGTTGCCTTTTTTGAAAACTTGACCTGGGCACTAGCGATGCGCTTACATATTTACGTAGCTGAAGTAAAAGACAGTAAGTAAGCTTGTATAGCAATACTCGTAGACCACATTTCCGGGACTATTTATATGCCGAATAGTGGCTGAAAAAGAGAAATGCTGTAAGACTAGTTATTGGTTAAATAAAATGTTATTGTTAACCTACGTTAAAACTAAAATACTATACATATAGGTACTTACTTTCAAATGTAAGCATTGTAACCATTTTTCATGAATATATTTGTATTACGAGTATCTAGTGTCAAGAAAATTTGAATATTGTAACACAAGTTAATGGTAAAATATAATACTATTCGAAAATTACAGAGCCTCTCTAAGATACGAGTTCTGGAGTGGAGACCGCGGATCGGCACTCGCATGGTGGGTGGACTGACGACTTTAAGAAGGTGGCCGGTAGCAGCTGGATACGGAGGTCGGAGGACCGGGCGTGGTGGCGTTCATTGGGGAAGTCCTATGTCCAACAGTGGACGTCTAGGGGCTGACATGATGAAAGCTATTATAAAAGCTATATATTTCACATTTTAAATGCTATAAACTACTGGAAAGCAATTGAAATATTACTGTGAAGTAAATGAGGTCGGTGTACGACTTATTGGCCTATAATCAAACATTTTATAGTGCATTATTAGACGTGTGCCTGTTGATGCGAGGCGAATATTATAATTGGTGCAGTTATATATACACGTCATACCACTAAAAGCCCTGTTTCAGTATAAAAATCATAGTTGACTTGCGTAAATAAGTATAACTTTTATAAGAATTCTACTAATATTATAATTGTGAAAGTTTGGATATTTGGATATTTATTACTCAATCACGCTCCAACCACCGGACGGATAACGATGAAACTTGGCACACATATAGGTTAGTTCCTGGAATAGGACATACGATAGTTTTTATCCCGAAAACACATCATATTCCTACAGGAAATACATAATAATTTGTGATGTTAAGTTGTCCACGCGGACGAAGTGGCGGGCAACAGCTAGTAATTTATAAACCCACACTCTATTTTAAAGCGTTTTACCACAACATTGTACCGTTTTTAGTGCTATCGAAATATAGGGAGCAATATAAATATATGATGAACACGTTTTTAAGTTGTAATATTTAAACCCTCTATCCATGTCTATTAATATTTCATACTTAACATGGAAATTACGCGAATTTACCGATATAACGAAAAACGGTTGAAATTACGCGTAATGGTTGAGAAATTAGTAGTTACTTGATGGAGAATTGTAGTTGAGGGAACGAGTCAATCACAATAAAGATTATTAAGGTAATTTACTTAAATATAACTTAATAAGCAATATTTAGCACTTAGATAAAACCGCAGCCACATTTTACGACCCATAACTGTTTAATGATTTTCTGGACTCATTTACATAGCTTTTACTGTCCAGAACAAAATGAATTTAACCTTTCACAAGTGCATTAGGTAGTGTTTTAGTAGATATACGTTTGCTGAGAAAATAGACCGTAAAAATAATCATGTCATATAGTTTTATATCTACCTACTATAATTTTATCTGGAAACATTAAATTAGTAATATAATACGGGTGTTATTTAGTATGCAATTATTATGCCTTGCTGTTACTTCGAGTTTAGTATTTACCTTTGCAAAGGATACCTAGTGAATATAATTATATAGTGTTACGTTCAAATTATTTTGGGATGTAAATGAAATACAGATACCTACCTATAATAAACCAACACCATCATTGTTTGGTTGTTAAAACCTGTGTAGTTTTATTAAGTTATTCTATGATATCTGTGGTCATACTTGTGACAGAACGAATATCTAATCGAGGGCGAGTTTTGGAACTAAGGGATGTAGCCTAGCTAGTTACAGAACAATCGATAAGGCAGTCTCGTATGAACCGTAGTTAGTGATGCATGTTATTATGTGTAAAGTGATTTAGTGTTGTACATATGACAGAGAATACTAAATACTACTAGGTAAAGAAGCGATACTCACCTCCCCGCCAGTTAAAGTCGCCCGCAACGTAGAGCACGGCTGGTAGTACCTATTCCCATTACTGGGCTGACGGCTCGCTCCCACAAGGCGGCTCGGCACAAAGTTACTACGTCAGCGCGCAATCGACCGGCGCCGAGAGATCGACGCTATAAGTTAAAAAGAGAAGAACTTATGTTGTTGACTTATACCGACACTGGATTCAGCAGCCCTACAATAATTTACGCACACTCACAAACGTGTAAGGACACGCTGGTGCGCCTTTTGTAGTAGTAGATAATTAAATCTGTTCGCTTGTGTGCCGGGAGTGTGCCTAAGGCGTGATATGTATAGGCGAAACATTATAACGAATAAAGAATGTGTACAGGTATTTATATTGGTATATCTATAAAATAGAGAGTAAAATTAAAATCACAGATTTCATTATGTTAATTAATGTTTTTAAAGTATTTGATAGATAAGAAATTAAATACTCACTTACACCTGGTCCTATGGCGTGGTGTGGTTCATTGGGGAACGCCTATGTCTATGTCTGTTTTTATTTATTCTTGTTTTCCCATCGCACAAAAACGGATAACATACTATAGTAATAGTAGTAGTTACATTTATCTACGGAGGTATCTACGGATTTATGGAGGTACTTAATTTTTTTGAACTTCAACAATGGTGCCGCAATCAAAACTAGCGTTGATCAAAGTTAGCAATTTTTGTGTTTCTGTATGAATATGTGTGTACAGAGCTTGGCATGGCTCTGGCGTGCGCTCTGCCTAGGTGCGCGCTCGCTATAAATCAGCGGCGCCCGCGCAGCCCGTGCGCCGATTAATCGCAGCGCAGTCCTACACAAATCAAAATGTAAATGGATATAGTATGTTAAGTGTGCAGTGCCTAGTAATAATGATGTTAGCATTAGGCATATTAATTGGCTGGATAGGCGCTATCTCTCTGCGCCCGACTGCGCGTGCTACGTGGGCCTGCGCGATTTCAAATATACTCATAGGTACATACATCGCTATTGTTATACATATCTTAATTGATTTTATATTATTGTGAGTCAATTTCTCAGTGGTAGAATTTTTTTCTGACTGTAGACTTTTAGGGCTGAGCCCAACTAGGCAGAAACCAAATCCAGATTTTAAATTTCAGTTCTAATTTTGTAGTCTCAGTGATCGTAAATACATTTCAGTGCATACCCTCATAAGATAATAGTCTTATAAAGTTTAATTATGCATTATTCACGACATAAACAGGCTTAAACAACATAAACGACTAACATTGAGGCGAGTTCAAAAGGGCCGCTTCCTAAATACGGCATTAACAGAATAAAAGCGTTGTTACCGCGAATCATTAAGGCTCGAAAGGCTTATTGAAATGAAGAACCGGATCGCTAATGAAGGTTGCAAAATCAAATCAGCATCGATTTCAGCCGGTACGTTTATGTGCATTAACCCGGGCTACACACGACATGATTGTAAGACATTGCAATGGATGGATTCGGTCTGACCGATGGAAGATGAATCGCAGTATGACTTGACTGATCGATTGTCTATGGTCTCGATGAACCGCGCCCGCGAGACTTGTGCAGGTGCAAACGACGTCAATCAAACTAAACCCATCAAACTAAATCCTTCCGACCGGGTCTGTCACACCAGATCTCATGGTGTGTAGCGCACATTAGTGTCGGCGAGCGACAGCGCCGGGTGCGCCAGCGCAGCCTGCCGCCTACCATGCCAGTCGCGTCGCGTCAGGCTGTAGGCAACCACTAACGAACCCGCCCGGATCACATTTAATTGAATTACTCCCGATCGCTGCATGGTACAGTGGTACGTAACAGATATACACACCGGCACCTTGGTCAGCTGTAATATAGTGTAAATATCAAAATCCTTTATTGCACACTTTTTTTATTTGAATTATATTAAACTACACTATATTACATATGTATTTTTTCCTAGGCCATCCTACTGAAACCACAGGGTTTATTTGGTTGGTTGCTTCTTGTACAAAACATATTCTTACATATTCTTGTATACACGTAATTTTTATATCGACCTTGGAAGCGGTATTTTAGGCGTAAGCCTGTGAAGAAGAAATGGCGCAAAACATTTTCAGCAACACATCTTTTAAAATCGAGTTTGTATGCAATAGTCATTGTGAAGATTGTGTGAAGCTGAAGCAACATTAGTATAGAGACATTTTTATTTGACATCTCAAGATCGTTAGAAGTGTAATTCCCGATTAAACTAAGATGACCCTAAAGTTACCTTATTAACAAATTACTTGAAAAAAAAAGGAATCAAATGTGTCCGCGTAATATGTAATTGATTATTACTGATTAAGCTGTACGTACGTAGAGACTAAAGATAAATTAATAACTCGTACATTAATAAATAAAATTAGTCCGGTAAGAGTTATATTTTAGTCAGCGTATGAAATTATATTTTAGTCGGAGTAATACAAAGTCAAAATCATTTATTGCATATGAGTACACATGGTACATTTATACCTACAAGTATTTTTTTTATCGACTACCGCTTCCTTACAATATTCAATTTTCTAAATTGACTTTATGGTACAATTATAATCTTGAAACCCGTTTAGAATGTTATTTAAATCGTAGTTGAATAACATTAGCATGTGGAAACGAAGTACTTTTTATATAGGTTTCCCTTCGAAACCATAGAATTCTTCAGGTTAACGAGTACTCTGATTCCACTGGACACATATAGTCAGAAGTATATATACAAATATGTAATATACATCCAGTGAGTTTGGAGTCTTCTTCATTAATTTTTAATTCGAAGTACTTCATTGTTTAACACTACTACCGTTGTTTTGTAGGCCTGGAGAAATCATATCATAGATTGGTATGTATTTGGTAATGAATGAATTCGAACGTGGCATAGTGGGATACGCTGAAGCAGGAACAACACTATACGTACGTGTACGTATATCCCAGCCATTAAATAAAAAAGGATTATCTATATTCTGTTTTATTTATATGTATCATTGGCAGAGAAATACCCGTGGCTTCACCCAATTGAAAATATATTTTTTTATTGGTGCAAATAAGACAGAGATAAGCCGTCATGTTATATAAGTTGCACACATGGAAGCCACATTTTTTAACATGTCAAGTAACCTTCTAAATAAATATCTTAAATAATATGTAAGTACCTAATTATTTGTAGCCGACCCGGGATTCGACTTTAACATTTAATTTGTGCTTTTAAATCATTACACACGTGTATAGTGAGCCGCAGCATGGGAAAATACTTATACTCACAATTATGTATGAGTAAGTAATGAAAGGGTACGATAAACCACTCTATTATTGATACAATTAGTTCGCAGACGGATGTATATACTTTTTAGAGTCATTAAAATCATTAAACTATTGGATCGTTTATGCCAGATACATTCTCGTTAGGTTGTTAAATGAAGGCTGTGGTTTGTTGCGCACAAATTGTTGTTTATTTTTAAGATACCTACTTATTTGTGATTATTTGTTGCGATCTATGATTACAGTAAGATAAGTGTGTACAGCTTTTACTACTGTGAGATTAATTGAGATATTTTCGATGATTAGATTCCATATAAATTATAGTAATAGTTTTAACACAAGGTTTATGTATAAGTATAGCAACTAGCTGTTGTGAACCAAGAATGTATCTTGATTACATAACAGCGTAACTCCGCAAATAAATATCTGTCCAAGCGTGAGCTCTCGTGCTATAAAAACAAAGTTTGTCGACGGGGGGCAAGTGGCAAGAATGTGTTGTATTTTTCTTTGGAGTTTTACCTAGGTACGTATTGATGAAGCTATTGACCTTACGCCGGGTACATAGACAAAATTAATGACAACAAAAGAAACGATTTGCCTAATAATTACGAGCATAGTCCATCATGCGACATGCACCGCTGTCGCCACTAACTGGCGGGACTGGCCATGTGGTCGTTTAGTGACGAAACTCATTCTTATAAATATATAGTATTTATAGTATCCGACACTAAAACTTTAGTACTTTGTTAAAATTTATGTATATTATTTATTATGACTGTAATTTGTTTTGTATACCTAATAAATAAAATAAAATAAATAAACCAAATTATAACAAAAAAGAAACAAATACACATACTTACTCAACAATATACAGGGGTCCCAAAAGTGGTGGACCAAATAAACGAGGTGCCGTGATGGGAGATCATTTCATATTAGTGTGTTCCCATATATGCTTAATGGATGTTTGATAGCTGAAAAGTAATTCAATTGTTTTTGTTTTTCTCATATAATCGCATTGTGTGTCAGTAAAACATCGACTTACGATTTAATGTCGTTGGTATGGAATATCGTTGCAGTAAAATAATAAAAAACAAATTACTAGGCACAGCTTTAAGAAAATCGATTTTTTTTAAATATATCCTTAATTTTCAGCTGAAATACACACACAGACACCTACAACCCTAAAAATTCGTCTTTTATAAGTGTAATTCCATAGTTTTTCATAAAAAACTCGACCTCGAATTTTCGTAGTACTCCAATACTTCCTTCACTCCTATTGTCGTTCTAAATTAGAAGGATGACATTTCTGAAATAGGTAAATTAAAAAAGTTACACCGACCCGGCACTGATAATGTATGACACTGATGATTTTTACACTGCTCTGCATGTGCTACAAGCGCTGATCGTGTAATCCGTCTTACATCTTCAGAAGATTATCCCTGACCTATCTGTTAAAAGGACAGCAGATCCAAGATCAAGAGATCAAGAGTCCGTTCAAATTTTTTTTGCTGGCTCCAACATATCAGTTGTGCAAAAGTTCTTCCAACCATAATAGTCTGAGCATTCGACATCGGGTCTCATAGGGCTCGATTTCTTTCGTAACCATGGGTGGCTACCGACCTGTGGCCTGTTAACGAGTTAATACTTTTACAAGTCACGACAATTTTGATTTCAAAAGACACTGTCGTAAACTCCCGATAAGATGCTAATCGCGTACGGCTGTATTAGTAGATTTTATTCGATGTGGTTAATTATATTGAGTGTTAATGAAGCGGCGCGGTATGCGGGTGAGGTGGACACCGAGTGAATGAATCGTCAATCATCGCGGCTATTTCGAATTCGGCTTTAGCGCGCACGCAACCTCTACGAAACAGGCAAAGAATATTTGGTGTAGAGTGGTTATGTTATTATGAATGACAATCAGTTTGTTTTTATACGTTATTTATTATTTAAAAATATTTTTATTGCCACGGGCAAGACTTTTTTTTATGTATTTTTGGTATTAATAGATCTAATAAAATTCATTTAAGATATAACAATCATCACTGTCGCTTTCCTTAAAGTGCACGATCATCTAAATTCATACTCTGGGATTATCAAATCATTTTTTGATTAAATGTAGTATAGTTTCGGATGCCTCTAGTTTCCACGAAAGAACACTAATCTATGATATAGTTTCATGGTCTTTGTATAAATAAACAATGTTCGAGATGCGGGTAGATAAGACTACCGCTGGATAGACATCGTCGTGTACAGTTAATTGATCACTTAATTATTTTGCGTGTCCGTTTAAAAGTTTCCAATTAAACACCACTATTATTTTAATAGATAATTAAGAAATGCTCGTTTAATTAATTGCATCCAACTTTTTAGTATTGAAATGTAATTTACTTTATTCAAATGAGACGTGGCGGTAAAGTGGGTTTGGTTGTGCGCTATTATTATTTTCCTTGTGCTTTATTGGGGTTTCGTGTTCATTAAATGAAGCCGCGGTGTTGATCGCTTATTTAAATTAACTTTAAAGTCCTAAGGTTTGTTCTCGCATAATGTTTGCTCTTGGTATTTGTGCCTGTGTGAGACATAAAGGGTTGATGGTATCGGAGATTTTGTCGCCAGGAAATGGTTGCCTGATGTGGTTTTATTGTCGGCCAGCGCCTGCGAGCCGTGTTCTATCACCGATACGATGCGCCCGCGCTCACCTTAGAAACGCGATATTTTAGCGACAGCCTACATGATTAATTTATGGTCTCGAAACAATATTCCTCAACAGAAAGCCGAGTTAAAGCCGATTTAATGCGAAGATAAGATGATTTATACACTTATAGGATAGTCATCTGGACAGATCCTTCTCTGCAATCGATGTCTTCTTTTTGTGTAAGCCTGAATTATGTTAGTGCAAGTAAAGAACTGTGGTATAATTATCTCAGAGACAAACATAATATCTTTAACAGGATTTCTCAGTATCGAATATTGTATGACCTGTTTGTTTGGTGTAAATTAACTCATGGAGTAAGGACTGAATTAGGTTTCTCCTAAAGAATTTGTGAAGTGTAACGGTTAGAATTTAGAAGTCATATATTTTTCTTCAAGCTTCAATTGTGACTTCTGTATTATTATATACGTAAAAAAGTTTTAATACCTTGAAAGAATTTTTTGTAGTCAGTAACTGTGTTCGAGTAAGTCGACTTTATTTTGCTATTTCTCTATATATAGACTTACGTGTCTTCCAGTTTAAATTTAAATAGGTAAACTAAAGTAGTTGGAATACTTTAGTGTCATAAGCTATTTGCGTCGGTCCTTACTTGGAGCTTGCGGCGCGGACGCCCCTCTGTGCTTATGGTTTATGCGTTATGGGCCCCGACTACCCTACTCAACCGGCCTCTAACTAAGAGCTCCATTTTTCTGCCATACTTATTACTATTTGCTATTAGCAGACTCCTAGTGACAGACATGAAGCCAGGTATTTAGTTTTGGTATAGGATTTTTACACGTCGTGTGCTAATAAAGTTTGAACTGTATCCGAAGCTTCTATATGACACATTAGTTTTTATGCAATTTTTGTAGCCGCGTGGTACAGCTATTTAGAAATGCGAGAAATGTATGTGAGATAGGAATTTCTAATACTATAAGCTACGTGAAAAAGGACCGTTTTATAATAAGCCATTTGATGTTACATAGCCACTTGTTAAACTAAGCCATGTGATACAGGTAGATACTTACAGAACTAAAACAGAGACACAGAGGACAAGTAAATTTTTGTTTATGATTGTTTATGTGCACGTGCACTTCTTGGAGTCTCGTGAACACTTCTTCTTTGAAATCATGTATCTTTTCGTGTTTCAGTCGTTGACTATTTCATATTTTTGTATAATAAGCAATGTAATTATATTGCAACGAAAATAGAATAGGCGTTACTTCGCGGTAAGATATTTTTACCAGGCACCATACCTATTGCGTGAAGTTTGTTGCGCCGTTTCTTTTTCACAGCGCTAACACCTAGGAAGCGGTAGTCGATAAAAAAATGACGTGTATAAATGTACCAAGTGTACTCATATGCAATAAATGATTTTGACTATGACTATTAATTCCTGGGACAGCATGTCGTCAGGGCAGGGCTTTAGTTCTTCAAGTCACTCGTGCCTGCAGCTGCGTACCTGCTAATGATTACCTGTTTACCAATATTCATGAGTCAGTTAACATGAAAAGACATTTAGAAAGCCATAGAAACGTTTAATTTAAACATAAGATTCCTCTATTACTATTGTGTAACCCCAGTGGGGTCATGCGACGCGATCGGTTACCCCATTCATTTTTCTTTAATTTGTAATTTTCCCAGTAATTAAGACCAGCGTCGTCTGTTTAATGCAAATGAACCTATTCCCGATCATTAGTCTGTACACGTTCTACTAACGTTACTTTTCGTTAATTAATCCCGAGATCTAACACTATGGCGCCCGGATAGCTCATTAACTATGCACACGCAATCCAAACCGTCGGATAAAATGCATTATATACCCTACCTAGTGAAATTTGTACCTCAAACTATATGTTTCAATGCTACTACGAGTATAGTACCAGGCAGTATTCAGCAAGTCGACTTTTAGACAAGTTCATATATATTTTTCTGCTTTACAAATCACCGCCTTAACCTTTTCCTAATATGTTCAAGTCATTCATGTCAGAAACATGTCTCCTCTGTATACTTATGTATTAATTCAAGATGCAGAAACGAAAACAAATGCAGAGTTCATTGGTCGTAAATGTAGAATAAGTTTAACGTTTCATGCACCGCTGAGTATCTGTGCATAAAACCTGATTTGGTACGAATATTTTGTGGAGTAAACAACGCGATTGCACAAGGTAAAACAGTTTTATCGCAATTTGTGCAAATTTGTAATTTTATTGTACTTATATCAAGTATTCGCCTACCTGCTTTGAAATTTAAAGTAGGCATTGAAATTTAATGGTTGTTAAACAAATTAATATTGAATTAAATCGATTTATTACTTAATAATTTTAGAAATAGGGTGGTTTTTTTTGATAAATCACTTTCAGCAGTGAAATCTTGCTCGCCATAATTGATAATTTCAGAAAAGCTTTTATAAATGGGTACTTAAGTCATGAAGGGAACGAGAGATTCAAAACCAAACGAAAGTTGATAAAATAATCATTCAAATTAAAACAATAAAATTGTTATAGACAAATAATAATAGCAAAAAACTAACTCTAAATTTTTAAATTTACCTCTAAATATTGTACGCAGAGTTTTTAATCTTTGATCTTTATGGCGAAAGAATTATAATTTTGTGTGGCAACATTTTAATTAATGAGTGTCAACAGTTTCTAAAGTTCCTCTAATGACGCTCTCAGGACGCGGCTCGCGGCTAGCACATGCCATCGCCACCCGCCGTCTGTTATCAATAAAAAGTTTCCAACTTAATTTATCTTATCGCACGGTAGTATCGTGAGTAGTTTCCACAATGAACGACGTGCCGATATCTTCCAATTTCTAATCTGAATGATCCACCTTGTTAATTAGGTCCTGCAATGTATAACGTGCCTAGCTACATCAATATAAGGTTTGGTGTTGCACGTTGGAAGCGTGAAGTTTACTTTTAATTTAATAACTTAATACGCTGATAGGTATAGGAAGCCAATGGTGCGCACGCTATCGGTTCACGATAACAGCGTCTGCGCTGTCCGTGCGCGCCCAATCAAAGTACTTCATTAAAATCTTATCGACGCTAGATAAATCACCTAACGACTGCGATCGATTATTTGGATAATTAATGGTGGTTTCTCAAATATGTTGGATTCTTGTTCCCGCAGCACTGGTTTAGATGAAAGTCTGGGGAGCCTGATCTCGTTGCGAAGCGTTTCGATAAGGGTGTTGAGGGATTTACACTTGATAGGAATAACTTTTAATTAACTAGCTATCGATGTGTTACTTAATAAACTATTACAGTGTAGTTCAGGTTTTATGTAGAATTATTTTCTACCAAGTGATAAAGAAATGATAAAAAAGTGAGTCAAGCAGTCAATTAATTCTTCTTTTGCTCTCAATTTGTTGGTGTAAGTCTGAAAGTGAGTTTAACAAGATAGTGTAGTTTGACTACGTTGGCCTAACGTTCGTGAGGGGGCGGTTCAATCGGCCCTTACCAGTGAGTGCGAGTATTACTCGTGTCATCATACTAATACGTGATTTTCAATAAGGGAAAACGACGCGAGAAAACCTGCATACGAAAAATTTACAAAATATATTTATTGTGGATCACTGATCAAAACAAGGATAACATGTCCAAAAAGCATAACATGTAGATACTATACGGAGATACTAAATATAATATTTATATGGAGAAGAAATTCTAGAGCAATTATCGGCGCCTGGCCTTTGTAAACTACCTCATGGTGAGCATGGCTTTACTCGAAAATAAGTATTCGAATGTAGATTTGGAATGTCGAAGTCATAATATCCGGATGAAGCTACTTGAGTGGTTGGAGAGTGATCTAAGGTCACATGAAGAGCTCTGGAGAGCAGCACTCCTGAGATCCACATCAGTCCCAGAGTAAATGCTATCCTCGATGGTATCGCCGGCGCCCGTGCCACCTCATTAATCTACATCAGCACGCGCTCGCACGAGATTAATGAACCAGATAAACCTTATATACGACTACATATGTCCGCTCCTCTAACAGCAGCCGAGCGAACTGTATATGTCGTAGTGATCATGAAAAACTAGATCCGTTTATCCGGATACGATTTATCTTTGAATCGCGGATTCGCAGATCTGACACTCAATGCAATGTAGTTATTTTGTTCCATTTTTTGCCTAGTGTAATGAATGATGAATAACTTTTTTTAAGTAACACCAATAATAATTAAACGCCCCGCCGACGACCTGAAGAAGGTGGCCGGTAGCGGCTGGATGCGGAGGGCGGAGGACCGGGTGTGGTGACGTTCATTGGAGAAGGCCTATGTCCAGCAGTGGGCGTCTAAGGCCTGACATGATGATGATGATTTATAAAAATACTTGCTTCTATCTGCGACTTCATCTGCGAGGAAATATACAAGTCATATGTTATTTCAGAATATAGGCTCTTAAAGTACTAAGATTTATCATTCACTTCTCACTCGAAATACTTAATTAAAAAATATTTAATGCACTTCCGCATGAATGCAGGATATTCAGAAAAATATATATATTGCGGATATTTTTTTGCGAATATACGCGTATCCGTTTATGAATATCCACCACAACACTTGATATCTCTACAATAATTGATGGAATAAACGAATTCGACGCTATTATGAATGTTAATGATAACGGTCGATAGCTCGATCGATACCAGAGATACTGACTCGATAATTAGAATGAATGGTGGAAGAGTTTGGAGTGAAATTGATTGCCTTGAAATCTACGTTAAGTAGCCGATGTTGGGTGGTTAATGCGCCTGCGCTCGTTATAGTGCCGATGGTCGCCCGCCAGAAGCTTCAGGTCACGTGACTTATGCTCTGACACAGCATTACATTAGTATTCATTTGTTTACAACCTGCTTTCTAAATTAAAGATCTAATTTTAAAAGTCAATGTATAATGAAACCGTCATTTGCATCTCGTGTACCTCCTTATATATGTGATTTATCAGTAGGTTGATGTGATAATATCTTGAAATATGTAGTTACAACGTAACCGTACTATGTGTGCAAGAAAGCATGTTTATAAATGTATTTTTAAATCAGATAAAATGATTTCTTTTAGTGAAAGAAATACATTAGCGTTTTGGTTGACAAGAAGATTCGTTGATACGGACGAACGACACCGCTACATCATGTACTTAATTAATGTAATGATATTTGATATTCTTGGTCGCATATTAGCGTATTCAAAGTTAAATTATATAAGTATACTTTTTGTAACTTTTGTGTATCTTTGAATCAGTGAGATTAAGAGTATTCTTTCATGTCTCTACGGATATAATGAAAGCACTGAAAGGATGAAAGATTTGAACCGGGCTATCAGGTGTTAATTTCAAGGGAAAACATCCCGGTAGTAGTGACTGCGAATGATTTTATTGTTCGTATTTCTTATGATTATTAATTGTATGATTCCAATGCCAAATTAGTATAGCTAAATCGCTTCTGCCTTGCATAAAAATTCCTGTCTGTAATCTAATCAGTCGTCTACAAATAGATGACTGCAATTGAAATTTAATATTTGATAACTGCATAGATATAAAAAAATATTTAATGGTCAGTTTGTACATTGATATTAATAAATATATTTGCCTGTACTGTTACTTTACGTTGGCTCTACAATACTGTTCACCCAAAGACTGCAGCCGTCAAGTGATTTATCTATATGAAATTATATAATTTTCATTATCGAATATCAATTACTAATTAGTAATTACTATCAGTCAGTTTCAATAAATAAGATGAATTGTGTGCTTTATTATCGTTTGGGCTATCTGGAGTTGGTCGGCGACCATCAAACCCAATCGGGTGTATCTATCAATACCATTGCACCAACAAACCGATGAGGCGAATAATTACTATTATTTAAATACATGCATCACCAATGCAAGACATTCATCCATTGATTGCTACCAAACAACCCAAAGGCTACAAAGATCGTTTCATCTCTGAGTACCCAGATGAAATTATATTAGTTTTCTAATTCTTCAAACTGGCACATATCACTGCAAGTGTTAATCTTTGTAGGCAGAAATAGGTAAAAATGTGGTAGAAGCGGATCCTGCACTACAGTCTTATTACCACTTTTCGTTAGTAAGTAACACTGCACGTGAATATAGACAGCAATTTTCTTCAGCGACAGTACATATCCATCATCTGGCATTTATTAGCTTCGCGAGTTCCATCCAATTGCCGTTTGAATGACCTCAATTGATTCAATTGAAAAACAACTTGCTAGTTTTCGCGCGCCGACAGAAATTTGTTAATTGTTTTTAAATATTGTTCAATTTGATGTTATGTAGGGCGCTACTCCAATGTACAGAATATACCAGTAACTTGAAGTATTGTTGGTTGAGAGTCGAGACAAACTAAAATATCTATTAAAAGCGGATTAGAGACATTAATGAAATTTAAATGCATAGTAAGATTGTGTGATATTAACGTCTCTGTTTCAGTTTGAAGAGCCACGTGTATTTGCAAGCATATGAGATGTAGCAACGCATTTGTGGCCATGCTACTTACAAAAATCCAGAGGCACTGCATTATTACACCAGATACTAAAAAAAATTGGTCAACTAACTGGGATTTTGTCTTGGTTGCTATATGTTAGCTAAAGTAATCCTTTTTATGATTATTTGAAATCAAACCGTGATCAAAATAAAAAGTTGAGTTAGCAAAAGGGGACAATAGTTAGTTCAAATAAAAAATATGATAGAAGATGGTGTGTTTGTAAGACCCAACTATGTATAGAACAAACCAGAAAATTTAAAGTAAATGCAAGAAAAACTTACTTATCTGAATTCTTAGAAATTTAGTGCGAAATATTGCGACAGATAAGTATCTATCGATAAGGTTAAGGGTGCTAGTAATTAAGGCTGTGTCACACTAGAGCTAGGCCGTTAATCTTACAGATGGCTATCGCAGATGATCGCGCACGCCCTCGCCGGCGCCCTCAGTGCATTACGCACTCTGATCCTGCCCAGATTCGACCGCAAACGATCAGATAATGTCCATCAATATTGCAATATAAAATACCTGATTGTACATTGTTGTCATCCTACTCTCGTTCAAACCCTAATGCGTTTTCCATGTACATTTGCTTTCGATAATAACTCAAAAATGATAAATGTTGAGTTTTATTGTACGTTTCAATGTTTATTTTACGTAATGAAATATTTTTGAACTTTGATTTGATGAGCGGTCATTTGTTAGGTAACAATAATTTTAATCTTAATAATAAAATCAGTAACGATTAATTAAATTACGAACTAATAATAAAAAACCGGGAAATAAATTTGCAATCTCAATAACCGTCATAATATCAGCCGCTGTAAAGTTATACCGATGCATTAATATGGGTGTTCACTATAGTTTGACCTTCCTATCAGCAGTGTCTATAAATTATACCAGATACAGCGATATAACTGCAGATACTGCAGCTGCAAATCGCATCTTCGCGCTCTGGCTTCATTTAGAGCCCCCTGTACGTACTTTTCAACCTCACTAACAGATAAAAGTGTCATAATATTTATACCTTAACTTAGCTTTCTTATGACCCAATATCATAAAGCTAAGAGCGTTTTCTATACCGAGTTCCCTAACAAATTTGAAACATGTTAAGACGAGATAAGACTTTAAATTGAAAGATATGAATAGTTGAAATGCGCTTTTATCCAGAGCAGAGTTCAGCTGTCATTCGATAATGTTTCTAGTTAGTTCGCAATAAATATGAGGTCTGACTGTTCGTAGTCGGGCGGGTGATGTCCGCTGCGGTGACGCTATGGACTATCTAATTTTATTACCAATATATTGTCATTAAGCCGATACTGATCTTGTTATACGCACAATGAGAGGTACACGGGACGACGCGCACCGAGTCAAATGCAAGATACAATTTATATTCAAATCACATTCGCTTAGGGTCTGAGAAAATTTCTCACTCAACGTTATTTCGGGTAATCTTGATTTAATAGTGTCAAGCGTTGATTTATCAAAACATATTACTGTGAATATTAAACTGTATAATTTAAATTATACATTTTCATACCAGATGGACAACGTGATTATTCGTGTGCATACTGCCAATATTAGAAAAAACACCTAGCACTTGTTTACTTGTCCATAAAGCTACAGCTACCTACAACGTAAATCGATAATATCTTCTTGGCACATTGACACAGAGCAGTCACAACACCGATGACGTGTCACTAATTGGTTAATCTACTAGCAATGTGCTGATTGATCCAGTTAGTGTGAGGCCCGCGTCATTCAAGATTATGGTGTCGTGATCTCCATGACCCGTCGTCGTCAATGTCCCACCGAGAGTCGAGCACAGCGCGGGAGGCGCGCGTCTTCTCACGGGTATTTGAGCCAGAACTAGCACTATACAAATAAAAAAAATCACCTTGTGTACAGTTCACGTCGCGCTGTTTGCCCGCCATATAAACTGACCGTATTTACTGTGTAGCCGCTCATTCTCCATTTAACGCTGAGCTACTTTGGTAACGTCTAAATTAGTAAAGTGAGAAAAGCTAACGCTCGTAACCGTTTTCGATCGGCGGTAAATCGCTTCGATAACATCTTTTTTGACTCTTTGACTGCCATCAGTTATTGTGTGTTGATTCAGTCCCGCCGCCGTAACGGGAAACTTGTCTCTATTTTATTACATTCTGGTCTCGTCAATGTTTAATACGGTTTTATTTGTCCAATAGGCTTATAGTTTGGCGGCATGAAACTTGAGCTCTGATTTGTATGAGCGTCGGTACAAATTAGAGCTTAAGTTACGTGCCGCCAACAATACTTTCACACATTTCCCTTATTTATTATAGTCATTGTTAACTTAGGCTTTATTATCGGTCAGGTATGACGACATCTTCTATATAACTATTCATAATATGTAATAATAATAACTTTCTAAAAATAGTAACAGTGCGTCACCGATGCATCAAGTAGCATGCACAAGTGAGTTGATATAACATATGATTAATCTATTATACATACAACGCAACAAAAGATTTAATAAAGTGGCGTCATCACATACCAAATGTCTAGTTTTGAAAGGCTATATCAGAAACCGATCACCACGAGTGAAGTTTCTCACAGACGATGGTCGTCGCTGGCGACGGATTAACCAAACAAGCGAACGTTAATCTCTTCTCACGTGAAATCTCATGAAAAGGCTTAGACGCAATTAATGTTAATATTAATTTGGAAGTCCATTCGGTCCAGCGGGCTCGAATGGTGGGTGCACAAAGCTCGGCGGTGGTCCGGCGTTGCACCGCCGCCGCGGATGGATGTGTTCACTTCATCATTATTAATAACTACCCGCGTACTCACTCGGCTTACGCACTCCTAGATTAAACTGCTCATTACTGCCTTTCTTTAGGCTAAATATTAATTGAGACATTCCGAACAGCTATTGCAATCAACACGACATAATAAATGAGAGTGGGTATGTGTAGTAGGTTTATTACGCATATCGAGTACAGCAAAATATTATTGTACGTGTTATGTTCACTGTTTAGGTTGTGACCGTCATTACTGTGATGGAGGATTTTTGGTGAAGCGCATAAGGTTCCGCGCAATCAGTCGCATCGCCATTCTTTCTGTTAATCGCATTATAAATTGACGTAGCGGTCGTCGTATCGGGCCTTTGTCGGCGCCTTAACGGATGGTCACCGAGTTTATTCCTCAAAAATAATGGTTACAAATTTAATTTAAATGTCTATTAGTCCACTGCTTAAGGGATAACATAATCGACGCTCTTGATAGATGAGTTAATGTAATCAATTGAATTAATATTATATTTATCAGTTGTATATGAACCTTCCGGCATAATTGCCATTAATATTTTTAATATATTGATCAGAAAGACTTATGGCTTAATTTGTAAGATTATGTCTTAATTACTATCGATTTCGTTCAGTCGAATGGAGAATACGTTTGTTATTGTCAAAGAGATAGATGTGAACGTTAGGGCTAGATATAGAGTAGAGCCTAGAGACTGTAATGCGTCTCTCCACGCAGGCTTTCGTGTGCTCGCGGCATTACTCAAACCTCATTTAGACCTAACTATTGCATTGAAAGGAGCAATTTTATTGTATGCTCTATTGATTCTGTTGACAGCTCGAGAAGGAATGCACGTTCTACTACAACTGGTTTATTTATTCTATCATTGTGTCCTCATTAACATACCTATACTGATAAATAAATACATTAGTTGGGCTATTAGCTTTGTTTTTATTTTCCATGTAAAATTATAAAGTGAAATTTCCATTCCGATTGATAAATATACAATTGAGTTATTTATTGCGTATAGTGAGAACTTTTTATATTTACCAGCTAATCATTCGTTAGCTATTTGACGTTTAAAGTTACCTCTATTCTACTCTAACTTATAGTTAATTTTTGTTAGGTACTGTTAGGTTTATTACCTTAACTTTACTCTTAGGTTTATTTATGTACGGTTCTAGTTACTTTGTCATCTCTGTTATAATAAGGAAAATTATTGGAATAATGTAATTGCAGCATTTCAGAACCGATATCCGATATTTCATTCTTTGCACATTCTTATACATTGATATGGAATACAAATAATGTTTTATGGACAACGCCGTGGGAAAGCTTTATGACATTTACGTTAAGGAAAAACACAACACTTATAAATAATCTTATATCATGTTCATTTTCCGTTGCGATATTGCGTACCTTGATAGGTAGTCTAGATTTGTTGCTGTTCATTGCATTCATATATCATTTGCAACTACTCTCATTGAAATGACATCATTAGAGTAAGTGCCCTGTTATGGTGGTGACAGCTGTCTCATGAACGCTTTCCTCTAGTCATACTGATATTAACAATCCTTTTTCACACAGGCACCAGCGTAGACACACTTTAACATAAATATGTAAAGTCTTTTAAAAATATCATCAGGTTATTTTTGTCTCCACTGCAGGAGCACTACCCTCTCTCATCTGCCGGAGACAGACGGAGGATTTGGCCTACACTCCCCGCGCTGGCCAGACGGGTTGGGGAGGCCTGATTGATGTTTTATAATGTATTCCCTTAGTCGCCTTGTACGACACCCACGGGAAGAGTTGGAGTGGTCCTATTCTACTCTACCGGAAACCACACGGCAATTTAAAAATATAATAATATCTAATAATTTGATAATTAATTAGCTCGTATTTATTTGAATCACTTTTTAGGAAAGCCTTCATCTCAAAACTACAATGTATTAAATTTAGTGCCGTTAATTAGGTTGTTTTTATAACAAATTTTTGTTGTTGTTTATAAAACATAAATTCATTGGTTTCAGTTCTCCAGTAGGTGTTAATACTATTTTATGTTTTTGTGGTTTAATTAATAAGGGTTTCGAAGACCTTAATCCTCATAAAACCGAAAATAATATTATCGAGAAATTATTGGTAGGAGAGAATGACTTTAAAAATAATTTCGTGGCGTATTAATAAGAATAGGGTTCAATATCCTCGTGCGTTTAGAGCCTGCGCAAGCTCACATACTGCCACGTCTGCCTTTAATGACGCAGCACTTTTAAACGGGACATTTTTAGGGTCCTGTCAAAACGGATACCCTTATACCCTTACAGTACGATACAATACACTTTATTGCACAACTATTTACACACAAATACTATAACAATGACTTTATTTAGTTTAATTTGTTACCCTCGTAAATGTTGTATGTATGTCTGTCTCTCTCTTTGTTTGCTAGATACCTCGAAAAGTACTGGACCGATTGAGTAGAATTTCAGAACATACTATAAACATACTTAATTATGGAAATATTAGAAAATATCTTTTTCGAGATAAGTAAAAAATTACGAAACCCACATATTGTGCACGACGTACACTTTGCTGACTTTTTTTAATAAGTCTTATCCTGCTCCGTCACAGAGATCACTAATATGTCTCAAGTGATAAACAGAATAACGGTGGTAATAAATATGGAGTGGATAACTTTAATCTAAATACGTTGATGGTAGAGAGAGATATCTAATCACAACACATCAAAGTTACTTAGTCCAAATAAGTGCGTCGTAACTATAAATTAACGTCAATATACTCGTATGTGTTGGTGCGTGCGCGGTATATTTTTCAAAATAGTGGTAGCCTAAGTGAGGCTTAACTTCGCATAAATCTAATATGACTTGCTAAAGCTTTTAACAAACGGTAATCGTTTCAAGAGCTCAAAACAAGTTGAAACAGTAAAATAAATAGACGGTGGATGGTCCACTCAATGTTCAGCTCGTCAGCGCAAGAAGCCACTTATTTACAGCGGCCCGATAATAAGTAAACGTTCCAAATGCCTTTACTACAAGACTTAGTTATCTCTGCTTACCTCGGAGGAACAAATAAGTACAGTTTGTTTTACTTTATTTAGTTCATGTAACAATACTGGCGAGAACTCGAACCACTTTTTGGTATTCGAATTTTAAAAAACTAACGAGCCAAGCATTATCATTCTTAACATATTCAAGAGAGAGTCTAAAGTCTTGAACGCGAGCAGCTCATTTCTTCATTCGGAGTGGCTCGAAAAAGGCATGAGTTACGATTCGAGTTATTTATAACATCCAGTTTGTGCAGTGAGTACATATCCTGAGCTTCATTGGGCTCACGAATGATCTTAATTAGAAGTATTGTGAGGAAAAGTAAATTATGTTCGATGCGGCTTTTGTGGCGGCAGCCGTTGAGTATATATACACTTATACTCTCCCACCGTTCGACACCCCATCATACTGTAAATCAAATAGATACCTATCCAATATCCGAGGTGCATGCCCCTGAGCGAAGATTAGGAAATTAATGAGACCTTAATGGAAGTAATTTTGATGACGTTTAATTTTTATGTCCCGATGTGATTAGGTACATGAATTTTAATGCGCAAAAGCAATAAAATCTCATTTAACTGTATTTGATTTAATGATCTATCGGGTATTGAAGATGCCGCACTACAAATTGGAATTCTGGATATGTTCATTTTTCATAGGAGCCTTGTCTATGTTACATTTGTACAGTATCTGAGAGTTGTAATTACTCGGAGAAGGATAATAAATTATTTGTATTTCAATTTGTACAAAGAGAGGTGGTGTTTCAATTACAGCTGATAGGACGGAGAGATGCTGCCAATCAGATACAGTATAAGAGGTCCATTACAGTGCTAAATTACTAAATGGCGTGAGGTCGGAGCCGCCGCCAGTAGCCTGCCCGACCGCATTCTGCCTCCTTAATGCTCGTATTAGCCGATAAACTGTTTACTTGCGTGAAAAATAAAGCCAATCAGCATAACAAATATTAGCGGTATGCAAAATGAAGCAAGAAGTTTCCAGTTTCTTCCCTAACGTTACACGTAATCAGATTCTAGACTTGAATATGCGGTATTTATCTAATAGTGCAATTGAAAGCGGATACCGTGTTGTATTAAATGCATTTGGAATGTTGTGTATTTTGTATTTACTAGTCATATATATCCATTAAATAAACAAGTATTGGTAAAAAGAGATGTGAGCTTGAGTAAAATAAATATTATAAATATACCGGTAGAATAATATTAGTGTATGAACGATTTACAGGACATATGAATATTTCATTTATCAATTGCGGGGCATAATGAAGACGTTTACTAAAACAGTTCGAGGTGACACTAAGCACACGTCACAGCATGCACATGTCGGGTTGGGGCAAAAAGTAAACAGAGCGAGAGTGTGACACGAGGATTAAGTGGTGCAAATGGCATTGGTGCAAACGTGAGATCGTTGGTCGCGTCGCGTCGATGCCATATCGACACGTGAATTGACGCATGGTATCCTGTCTTAATGTACCCATTAACATTTTCATCGTAGAGACGTACGAGTATACTAGACTCTTTGTTCTTGACTGCATAACTGTTTCCGGCATTCCTAACTTTCCATAAAGGCTATTTAAATATAATAATTCTTAATACCTCCGGCCGTGTTTATCTCGTTTTCGGTAATAGAATACCAGGAATATTTTATCAACGCACGACCGAGTAATTTAATATAAAGCGTATCACTAAATGATCTCTCAGTCCCGATGACTATCGCTAGGTTAATAACGGTGTTGGTGCTCGGAGGTTCCTCTGCGCTGTGCGCGAGACACGCGTCCGCGATATTATCGCCTTCGAAGCATTATTGATGAGAGCTGGCCATAACCAAATAGCCTGGGGATCACGTTTGTTTACTTATCTATGGTTTGTTAAAACGAACCATTCTGTGGCTAATTGAAACTGTGCGAGGGCGTTGAACCGGAGCATTTATGACAGGTGCAGCTTGAAATGGCCTTTTCGTGAGATTGTGGTACGATTGTCGACTACCGAAAGGAGATAAGGACATGTTTGCTCCGTGCTCTGTGGTCGCCTTGCCTAATTGTCGAACAGAAGCCGGCTGCCCCTTAACTACTGACTCAATGGTCACGTCGTTTATGGAAGAGAAACGACATAAATAACATTAACTGCTGGTGAGATTACTTCATTCATTATTGTCGAGACCATTGAGTAACTCCGTTACGACGGACGCGTGCAAATCGCAAACAATGCAGCCGGTCTGTGAATAAACTATCCTGTTTAAGCTATTTGCTATTGACATTTCATTCTCTCATTGACAATGGCAGTCAAAATACTACGTAATAAAGTTCGACAACAGTTTCTGAATCCAGTTATGCTGTTTCATTAAGCGGTTCCTTATTTGGTCTCGTTATTGGTATCTTGACAATACAAAAGACATCAACGAGGTTTACTTCTAGTAGGTAACAATAAGTAATACTGCATACCCAGTAATCATAGTTGGAGTTTATTAACAGTTCTGGACTTTTGATTCTTATTATAAATCTAATATTAGTAAACTAGTTGCGCCTTAGTAATATGTCAACATACATTAAAGATAAACCAACAAACGGGTACAATTTCCTTATACGATGGAATTTGGATGATAATATTTGCGAGACTAGCCAAACTTACCCTACATAGCGCACTATCCTATTTGAAAAGACTATAACTATACTAGCACCAATGACCCCGGGAGACACGAGCCTTGACATTTGTGTCCAGCGTGCGCGCCGCAGCCGTTGACCCGGAGTACTCACTCCGGCTCACGTGTGAGATATCGCGTTCACGATACTGAACTTAACATTAGGGCGATTTCAGAAAGCCGCAAAAACCTTGTAATAAACTCCATGGAATTTATCTGTCTTTTGTGTAACCTAATTTGGAGAACGTTCCGCATAGTTTAATATTATCAGTGTCGGAAATATTATACAGCCTTGCAAATTACCACCTACTCATCAAAAAATTATATAAATTTGAATTCCTTATTCTTTGAATTTATAATGACTAAAATTAATTACTTCAAAAACTGAAGTTCAAATCTTGACACAATATCGGGGTTTAGTGTTTAAATGTAAAGGCAACCCACCTGGACGCACCTTAAACTATACGTTCATACAATACACCATTATTTCTGTGTGTTTACGGCTGAATCACGATATTGAAATTTTGCTTTGAATGACATTAAGATCACTTAGATCTGATGTGATTTGACTTAACAATGAAACCACAGATTTCGACATGTAGAGAGATGAATGAATAGACCGCGAGCGAACTAAGTATAAATAATTTGTGTACACTCTTTCTGTGACCTAATAAATAAATAAAGTACATACTATAGAAAACCATAGAGATCCCTAACTGGGATATCTTATCTTATCTTCTTAGGGGGCTAGGAAGACCTGGGGACACTTCGACCCTTCAGGATCTTTTGTGCCAAACCCCTGCCACCGACGGTGCCCCAAGCCGATTTAGTGGACTTCACATACGCCTTAGAAATTCTTCTTTAGCATATGTAGGTTTCCTCACGATGTTTTCCTTCACCGAAAAGCCTGTGGTATTATAAATAAACCGTACTTAAGTTTTTGAAAACCCATTGGTACGGGCGGGGTTTGAATCCACGACCTTAAGAACTGGGATAATTCCGCCTTTGTATGCACTTTAATTTCTATTTTATTATTGTTATTGTTGTGATTTTAGGTACAATAAAGCGTTTACATACGTACATAAAACCATAAGTAAAAAAAAAGTTGCTATGAAGGGTTACTATCTGGTGAGCAGCAATGCGTTCTAGATAATTTCCATTCAAGTAAGTACCATTGATAAGATTTGTTTGTACAAGTAGCGACCAACCATCCTACAAATAAACCCAGTGGTTTCAGTAGGATGGCTTAAGAAAAAAAATGTAATATAGTGTAATTTAAATAATATATATATATATTATTAAAGTCGAAGACTAAATATATAAAATGGTGTTGATTGTTATCAACACCATTTAATATGTTTAGTCTTTACTATAATGTATATTTTTATATACGAAAATACTTGGTGGGACACTTGGGACAAATTTCAAGGAGAAGTCTCAAATGTACTACCGGTGAAGCATTTGGGAACAACCCAATATTTTTGGTCGTCTAATGTTCCTAATTCTACATACTGACAAGGAATTTAATGATCATGGCCAAATAAGATACCGACTACTTGGGATGCCTTCTGTTGACAGCTGACAGATAGCCCATTTGGTGGTCAGCGCAGGCGCCCTCCTTTACGTTTATTATGATGCCTATCGTGCTATATTCAAACTTTAAGTAAAAAAAGATATATAGGACAGGACTTTTACATTTTAATGGTATGTTTTATACTATTTTATAAAATAATAAGAAGTATTCACGTGGAGCTTGTGCTGGAATGGTAATAATATGTCAACGAAATGTATTGAACACTATAGAGATGCAAATGCGGATAGCCACTTTGATTAAATTCGATATGTTATTGCTTCGCAGCGCGTCAAGCATCCGACGTTGAGACACCGGAATATTTATTTTATTATTTTTATCGAGGGGATCGATTCTAAAGATAAGTTTGTCGTAAGACAAGTAGCGGCCACCCAGCGGCGCGCGATATCGGCCCGCGTCGCCCTAGCCGCCGGGACATACTTGCATTTTATTGGATCAGATATCGACTTATTCGCATATACGTCAAATAATTAAAACGCCAGCGCGCCACTGCTACTGCCGTCGGATAAAGTAATAACTTTTAATTCGGAATGTTGGCGTTAAACTTTTAAATAAATTATAATCCCCTTTAAGTGACAATAATGACACTGTAAATTCTATGTTAAACACATTTTGGAAATAAAATATTTAAATTACATATTTTTTTGACCCTATTTGACCCTATATGAGTCTGGTGAATAAATTATCAGCATTATAGGGGAACCTTTTCTTGTAAGCTATTTGATTGAAGTTTCTCTTGTTTATATCAACGATAGAGGTAGAGATAGTGGATACTTTCTATTCATGCCTATAATGTATTTAAATATATCGTTCGATAATTTTCCGTTTACATTTTACAAGAACATTTCTTTCTGTTCTATTGTATAATTCATAAAAAATATTTTGTTGTATCACCAAGGTGAAAACAAGGCGAGCGGCGCAGGCGCAAGCGACGGACGCTCCAAGATTGTATTAAATCGACCCGTAATAAATCACACCTCACCTATAAAATATAAATCAAGAATGACATAAAATACATTTATATTGTTTTCACTTCAAAATGACAATAAAATGATTTAAATTCATGAGTGATTTAATGTGTGCAATGTTTTAAAAATATAAAGTGTAAAGATAAGGATTATTTTATGATTTCAATACGGGCTTTTATATTTTATCGATTTAAAGTAATTAAGATTATATTGTAAACTATTTATATTTACTTGTGTGTATATGTGTTAATAAAATGAAGATTTACTATATGAGTATATTAACCCCTTTATTATCTGGTGCGAACTAGATAACAACTAGAGTAGATTTTATGGTGTGTGAAATATGGAAGGCACTAGCGAATTATAGTTTTGAGAAATCATTTATATAAAAATTTCACCAAAGGGTACCGGTAGACTCGATTAAAATCTATCACAAAAATATTAATCGTAAATAGTTATATTGATTTTGAGTCAACAACTAACATTAGCAAAATTCGCATACATTCGCGTAATTTCAACAACATATTCAAATAATTCATTTTTCTTTTTGCCGTACAGTCAGCCTATTGATGCCACATCCTAAATATCAAGCGACAACACTATAGAAGCAATTACGTTATAACTGCCCAAGACACATTCCACATGTTTCTTTTCCGCGCTTTGTTATAAAAAGTAGGGAAAACTACGCCTTGCTACGCGCGCTACGCCGTAGCAATTAAATTTTTAAGAAATAAACTAAAATTGTGAGCAAAGTACTTCTTACACAATATGCGCATCGTCATTCACGTTTCTGCAGCGCATCGGGAATGTTCGCGGAGGCGCGCACTGACGATTTTTTTGCAATTATTCGCAAAAGAACCGCGTCCCTGATGCGCCGTGTGAGGAGCAGCTCCAACAGTCTCCTGTGCGTTGTTATAAATAAAATTGAGAGTCCTATTATGAGACACTGGAATCAAACACACGTGTTCGCTTCCGGTGTCTCATATAGAAAATAAGTGTTGTTCTGTCTTTTTATGTACCATTGATTTATTACTAACATAGATTAAGTTTTATTTTATTTTTTTGTATTACTAACAAATTATGGACTTTGTCTGAAATAAATGATTATTATTATTATTATTATTTATTCTTCTTGAAATTCTATAATTTTTCTAAGAAAGAAAACTTCATTATCGTGGCTTTTTCACTCTTCAAGGCGCCAATCAAAAAGTGGTTAGCTTCATGATTGTCTGGCCTTTTGTATAAGTATTAAGTAGGTAAGTATTCCTCATTTGAGCTCAATCGTTATACTAGTTTTTAACTTATCCGATGGACATTAGGACGAAAAAGCGTAGCTAAAAGTATTCCTTTACCGAAAAAGTTTTTTAATAATTAACAAAATATATAAATTGAAAATACTTTACAAGATTACAAGTTCTGGATTCTTTAAAGAAATGAACAGTTTTTGAACTTTTCTACGTGTCTATTTGCTTGGCTATACGAGGATATTGAATATCAGCCCTTAGACATCCACTGTTGAACATAGGCCTTCCCCACTGAACGCCATAGCATAGCATAGAACGAAGATATGGTTAGAGATTATTCATAATTACTCTAGATAATTACACTAGGACTCCACTGGTAGTATCGATGTCGAAGCGAGCGAACACTAGTCATGGATATGACGTGTTATTCAATACGAACTGATTTATGGGGTGTACAGTAAACATCATATCATAGCCTGGTTGATTGTAGAGAAAAGTCCAACACAGGCGCATGGTTAAATTTATTGTAAATAACTATTGCCCGCGGCTTTTCTTATGCTATGTAGATGTCGTATAGTAAAATCCTTATATGGTAATATTAATGTGAAAATCTGTTCGTGTGTTTGTTATTGGCTCCATTTTCATAATTTACCACAACTTGTACATTTCGTGTCGAGGTAGTAGTACATGAAACATAAAAATTAATTTTAACCCTTAATTAAATCATGGAGTAGGTAATAAACTTAACCTTTTGTATAATTTTTTTATTGTGTTGTTTTTTTACATTTTAGTGTGTGCAATAAATTAAGAAGTAAAATTATAAAAATAAATAATTGATTAATAACAGGTAGCACCGCGTGGCAGATGCAAGTGTTAACATATAGCTATACAGGCAGCTACTAGGATACATATTAAGTAAGTAAACTACGTACAGTGAAAATCCGAGTTATTTTTTATGTTTTGTAATGAAAATGTGAAAAACAGTTGAAGCGTTAAAATACTTAATTGGGAAATGAACCCGGAAACTTTAGCACACCAAATAGACATTCAAATGGACGAGCGGGGTGGGTCTTCATAGATAGACATTTAGATTAGATATTGCATAATATTTGATACTAAAATCCCGCATCGAATTGCATTAGACGCACTATGAGGCTGACACGCTGGCGATGGCGCCACGGCCATAATGTTAGACTTTATACACACACAGTTCGTGTGTGGCCGAAGACGCGGATTTAATGGCATTATCGAATGTGTTCATAAAAAAGGTTTTGTTATATCGATAACCAGTAATCGGCTGTTGACGCAATATGTTACTCAAATGGTTTAACAGAAAGCTCTGGTCGTCTTTTATTTGAATTTTAAAAATTTGTGAAAAAGATTACTAAAATACTATACCAAATGCTATGTTTTATACTATATTTTATATGTGGGTTTGTTTGTTTGTTTGTTTGTTTGTTTGTTTGTTTGTTTGTTTGTTTGTTTGTTTGTTTATTTGTGAAACTAATTTCAGGATTTAACATTATTTGCTTGTACTATGCAAGGGCACTTAGAGAAGGCAAGCGAGGTGGTTACTGCTACTACAATTAATTTCAAAACATCACTTTGTTTGCAATTTACTTAAATGAGAAATTTATACTCATTGGAGTATGAATAAGGACCACTTAGCTATTAAACAATAGTCAAACCTATGATGCCAAATTCAGTTAATTAAAAAAAATATCAATATATCTGATCACTATATAAGATAATCACTATCTTGTATAAAATATTTTTGCCCAACAATATATTGAAACCAATTAAATACAGAAGAATTATCATTGTTTAACAAGTTAAACAAGTCTAAGATATTTTATGTTAAACAAGTTTAAGGCCAGTTTTAAGAAAAAAACATTGTTTCCAACATTTATAATCCCCCTGTTCGCGTGGCCGCCACTAAGAGTTATGTCCGGTGCATACGTGAGGCAATTTCTTCACCCGCCTGACTGTTCCGTCCAGTTGTCCCACTCTCTTAACTATTGACGTTATCTTGATTTACGCACTTTATTAACATTTTATTACACTATTGAGCGCGTTTCGTAAGTGAACACGGGTATGGACGGTGGTGGATTGACATGTTGAGGAGTTGACGAGATATATGTGAAATCTAACACAATGTTCCGGTCTTTTATTTATATTGTAAAGTCACTTTTGCCTGCGGCTTCTCTGTTTTAGGGTTCCGTCAAATCAAAACCGATTGTAGCCATTCATTTTTGTCCTTCCTTTTTCTGTCTGTCGTCCGTGGGTAAAGGAAAAACGTCTAATTGTTATTTTAAGAGATACTTTAGTTTTTTATTGTTTAGAACAAGACCTCTAACATAGTATTCATTTTGTCGCTGATTTAAATATAGAACCGATTATATAATTTAACTGTACCTCATCTCGTTATAAGAATTAATATAATCATATTCATGGTGTATTAGAAACAGTTTTATAATCTCATATTATAGCAATATTTTAACATTTAAGATATTAAATTATGTTCCGCTAGAGAAATATTTTGAAACCAGAAAATTATTTCTTGATGGTTTAAAAGGATTATTAAGATTAATTTCTAAATTTATAAAACACAACAAAAAGTGAATAAGTTATTAAATTCAAATTGAAATTTACGATAATCATAAAATAAAGATTAGGCTACTTCGGCGTGCACGTACGAGTACCTACGTGATTTAAATACATTCCTGGTCATCACATAAATACTCATAGATCCGAAACGAAATATTGTTGTGTCCGATATTTTATGTCCGATATCTTTGGTGAGGTCCACGGAAATTTGGACATACGCGCCACAATAAAAAGTCAACAATGAGCGGAGGGGCCCATGCGACAGGACCCCCCGTATCCCGACCTCAGACTTTCAAATAATAAATGCTTTTATGATCTATGATCTGAAACTGATACTTATAATGGCTTCTGTATAAAGAAGCTGCACCAAAACCGAGTCGGTGGCAGTGCACCGAGCGCAGTCGCCCGCGCCGCCGCCGCCGCCGCGCATCCCGACATGATAAATAACTCCAAATTGCTTGTAAAAGGTGAAACTTTTATCTCCCTCCCTTTGTGCATATGTAAATATTTGTTTAATCTGACGTCGACTTATGTGTTTGATCGTTTAGAGGCTTCGATCGAGTGCCTGCGGGAGAGCCGGCCCGTTGTTGTGCCCGGCTTTTAACTCAAATTTTATAATACTGTGTATTGTAACATCTGTCTCGAATAAGGCATTCAATATTCTATTCTTTAAAATCATTGACAATTTACAAGCATCAATGACTTATATGAAGTAGTAAGTGAACATGCTCATAGAGAATATAAATAACTGAATAAATCCAAAGACACTTGGACGGTACTCCTAAGTTAAGCCTCAACTGCTGAGTATTGCTAATTTTGTCGTAAAAACTGAAGTGCAAGTTTCATCATTACCATTTTACGAGTAGACATTAGTCTTTAAGAAAAAGGAATTTTAAGGTTCATTAGCAATCACGGAACGAGTCAATTTCCACTGGACTCGACCTGCGGCAATAAAAAAAGCTTCCAATTTATGGTCAAGTGCGTGCGGCGTTAGTGTTGCTTGGGATATTTATTATGCGTTGTTAGCTGTTTGTTTGTTTATAGGAGAGAAGCTGCGGTAGCGATCGGGGACTCGGTGAGCGGAGCGAGTGACGTGTCGCCGATCGCATGTCGAGAGCGAATATATCAATCGGGTCGGAGAGTAATGGTTGTCGGTGCGGCGGACCGGCCCCCGCTTGCTAAATGACTCGCAAACTGGCTACTGCGCTGACTTTCTGTTTGAATGTTAAGTAGTTTTAATTATTTTGCTTGAGCCCTCGGGTTAACTCTGTTCGCCGCTCCTGTACACATTTATCAAAGCAAATTGTGTAGTATCTTATTTACTACCCAGGTACGCGCTCGCGACGATTATTATGATGTCGGCACTACCTATAACTGAAATGGAGCATGTAATTGTTGTATTTCTCCGATTGAAAACTTAACTGACGAAAATTAATTAAAGTTGTTGTCGCGTTGTAGAAGATTAACTTATAAGTTATCGGCTTTATAGTTCATAGGTGAAGTGACGGATCCGCTTTCTTGAGAAATGAAATAAATATTTCATACTTATAGCTTCTAGATTGAGATTAGAAAAGTGCTTCTAATTCCAAACTACAATTTCCTCGTGTACTAAGCAGTTTTCCTATAAGTTGAATCATCATTGTCATGATTACTAAAAAATGTGGTTTCAAGATACTCTGAGCTAATCGACAATTCAAACAAAAAATAATCTTAAATGCACCCGTAAAATGTATGTGTCTGTGCTTATGTTTGAATGATGGACATTATGATGTCTGGTAACTATGACAAACTAATTACTAAGGTTTACCGTGTATAAAAATGATGTTATGTTTCTTTAAATCTGTGATAATTAAATAGAAAATAAAACTAATTCATCGCAATAATAAACCCTGCAAGTGCTCACACTGAACTCTAAGATTAAGTAACGTCCGAACCTCACTTCGAAATAAATATTATCGGAAGATTGAAACATGTTTTGCATTTCAGCATCTTAATTATGCCGGATCGATTTATAGTGTGTATTACGCGGTAATGATTCCCCGTGAGCTTTTACGAAATAATCTCCTCGCTCGTCATGAGTGATGCTATGAGCCCTTCTGCGATATCTCTGAGCGGGCAGTTTGTTTGCGCTCTGCAGTTAAGAAGAAAGTATTTTGCCAATTTGGTTTTGTTTGTTAAGCACCTTCACAGAATACTCGTTATACATCAGTAAGCTTAACATGCAAGTAAATCACTTGAGAGTTGCGGTCTTTGGATGTAGTAGCGTAAAGTTAACAAAATGTAACAGTACAGGCAAATATGTTTATTAATATCATGTCAGCATGTGTCTAATTGACCATTAATTATTTATTGCAGTCATCATCTATTTGATACATGCTTATACACTGGTATGCAAACGCAAGGTAGAAGCGATTTAGCTGGTACACTTGGCCTAAGTCCAATAGTGGATATTGACAGACATGACCATGATAATGATAGTATGATTGTACCTATACCTCATAAAATATATTAAGGACGTAAATTATACAAGTTGTACAAATAAATAGACTAGCTGATTTTTGTAATTTTTTATTGAAAAAACTTTGATTAATAGCTTTGACTAGCTGGAATAATGGGGTTAATAAATATCGCAAAGGGAAATGATTATTTTTATAATTATTTTCCTTAATGTTTTTGGTACGCTTTTTGCTGAATAAATTTAATAATTAAATATCCGGCAAAAGAATAACGCAAAACATTAAGAAAAATAATAAGATGAACTAAAATTAATTAGTTAAGTTGGTCTTAGTCTAAAAGGGGGTTGTAATTTGTACCGTGTACACATATCTATGCAGAGGTTCTATAGCCTTTCACGCAATGTCTGTCTGACTTTATATATTTTGCTTTATTTTACCAACAAGCAACAGGCAGACTAGGCCCTAAGCCCTTAGGCATCGGTTCGCAATGGTACACATTCGTCAGTTCATACTAGTTAGCATGCCCTTGCGTGCCCTTTCGACATTGTTCTTGCGTTAACAAGTGTAAACACTCATTATTTCTCGGATGAGCCCAGGAACTCTATAAGCATGTATAGTAAATTAATGTTCTCGTAGTTCCCTTGTTGAATTTAATCTTTGACTTCATTTTATTTTAAGTATTAAGAAAAGTTAGAAATTGAACAGTATGCTGCCAGATTGGGATTTATAAATGTCATCTTGTTTATTTTCTTACGCATGCCTTAAAATGAAAAAAATCCAGCACTACGATTTTGCTGGATTTTTGTTTTATTTCCGCTTTGTTTTCATAACTACGTATGTACAGCTAAATTATATTCTATTTATTTTACCTATATCATCGCAGCAAAGTGTTTAGAGTATAACACTCGGTTATACAGGTGGAAGTGGAGTAGTTTTAGGCAGAATTTGACGTCAAAAAGAGAAAAATGTATTCCAATTTTGAAAATAAATATTTTGATTTTGTATCCCTTTAATTTAATGACGCTATGTGAAATGGTAAATACAATATTCACCTTTGTCGTTCATAGAGAAAAAGTTTGCAAGCAGTACGTACTTGTAATATCATTAACAGGAAATGCTGTAATAAATCTGCTATTTATACTAATGGAAATTTAAAAACGTGTAAAATGAAATTAAATAATTATGTTTGCGGATATTAAATGTTGTTTCACTACGGCAAGTGAAACAGATAAGTTTATGAGCTACACTGCTTATTGAATCTGTCTGCCGCAGTGATGAGCGGCGCCGCGCCATATAAACAACATAGCCAACTACGGGCCTCTCATTACTGGTTAGCAACTTTTCTACGCCAGAAGTGGTATTTACCCAGTTTTTAAACTTAAAAGGAAGAAACAGAAGGGTTATTTTAAAGATAAAATATTGTGATGAAGCATTATAGCTGCGCCAAATTAGCTGTGCGAGTGTGTATGCCTTAATTAATAGGAGAATGCGACATTAGACTTATGACTCATACAAAAGTCATAATTTATGTTTCATAAGTTATGAAAGTCTGATATCTAATTATGGTAGTTAGAAACCCATTTCGGAAGACGTCTATCTGCATGCACAATTCAATTAAATAATTTTTATAGATGAACGTATAACCATAATTCTGAATTTTATTGTACGATTTTAAATCAATTTAAATATTATTTATTGCGGACTAACGTACGTATATAACGTATGGATCTAAGATATTAAAAAGTCATTTCGCATACAAACTAATGTTAATACTTACGTAATAAGTTCATTTATATTTAGATATTTATTAACTTCAATTACTGTAAATTCTTTACCCCTAAATTGTTATACTGTTTGGGATCATATTTAGAAAAAAGTCATCTATCTATTGGCACGTCAGTGCATGCCATGTTTAGTAATTAATGTTTGTCCTAAAAGTCGTTTGAGTTTAAAAAGGTTGTTTTTAAAAGATATTCGTCGGTACTTTTCTGTTAATATGCATAAAATACAATACTTAAATGCAGGGCACAAATGCTTATATGCTGTATTCGCTGGTAGTAAAAAATGAGGGATGTCTTATCCGAGGAAAGCAAGGCGAGCAAAAGTAGGCTCGACAGTCCGCTGCAGGGCCTGTCCGAGCTTGAAAAATTACTACTCTCGTAAATATTTCGTTGAAACGCAATTTAATTTAATAATACATTCTTTGAGCGACTACAATTTATTGAGTTTTTTTTAAATTTAGTTTTCTAGGTGGAAAAATGCATATTTTCCATTTAAAATTGTAGTCGTAAATTATTCAGTTGTTATTTTATCGTGGATCCTTATATGTTTGTTTATGAAGGGAAGAAATCTTTTGTAATATAGATTCTAATATGGCTCGATATCGAATGAGAGCATCATAAAAATTGAAACTGACAGCCCTGAAGTACTCGTATTACCGTATACCATTAATTTTATGATCGCGACGAGTAATTTACTTTCTTGGAGTGGTGCACGGGACACAGAGTTTGGGAAGGGCGGTATAAGCTAGAAAGTGTAACATGTACTTATATGTTAACGCATTAATGTACCAAAATTGACAACAACAATAACAAATATGAATAAAATTGTGTACAAAGGCAGACTTATTATCTCATGTAATCGTTAGAAGATTAGAGATCGTCAGAAGTTATCAACAGATTTTATTCAAAGATTTGGTTTTAGGACCATTGCTGGACTAAGTCTCTTTATTACAATATAGAAAAAAGTATTAGCAAGCTGAAGTAGTAGTGGGTCGCCACATCTGTCGCACAACTGACGGCTGTTGGGGAGTGGAGTGGAGACAGCGGATCGGCACGAGCAGTGTCGGACGCCCCGCCGCCAGATGGACTGACGACCTGCAGAAGGTGTGGTGGCGTTCATTGGGGAAGGCCTATGTCCAGCAGTGGACGTTTAAGGTCTGATATGATGATGATGATTATATATCATCATGTCAGCCCTTAGACGTCTACTGCTGGACATAGCCCTTCCCCAATGAACACCCGGTCCTCCGCCCTCCGCATCCAGCCGCTTCCGGCCACCTTCTTCAGGTCGTCGGTCCACCTGGCGGTGGAGCGTCCCACCCTGCGTGTGCCGATCCGCGGTCTCCACTCCAGAACCCGTCTGCCCCAACGGCCGTCGGTTCTGCGACATATGTGACCAGCCCACTGCCACTTCAGCTTACTAACTCGTTCAGCTATGTCGGTCACCCTCGTTCTTGATTTATGATGATTATAATTATAATGGAGTTTAATTAATGCATAGCCGATACTGCTGTCTATTATCTGATTTGCTGTTAACTATTTGAACTAACAAAATATAGACTAACCAAAGTGCGACTTCCAGTGTGATCTAGAAGCTATGATCTCCATGGTAGAAGTACTATGAAGGCAATAAAGCGCTAACGGTGTCCGGATACTAGATCATGCGGTGTCATGCAGTATACTAGCGCACTCTTTGATTTACTCAACATTTTTATGCGTCCTCTAATAAAGTTTACATGACCATCAATTTTAATTTTAGTATCCGCGACGCGAGGCTCCGGGCTGCCGTAGGCTCTAGCGGAGATAAATCAACGTTCGATTTTTCTATTTTAAGGCCTTTTATAGTGTACGGTACTTTAAAATAATGACACAGAACTAAATATATATCATTTACTAGCTGTTATCCGCGGTTTTGCCCGCGCGGGAAAAGTTTCCCTTGGTAAGATTTAGCATAAGTTCATCTCCATGACACTTTCTATGTTGATGTAAAAAAGCGGAAAAACTGCAACCCATACCGATGTAAATTTTTTGTTATTGCAAATTCAACCTCAGCCGAAATATATCTACTGCTGAACGTAAGCCTTCCCAATAGAATTCCACTTTTGGTGGGCTGTCCGTTGGGGGATTTTCTATAATCTCCACACTTGGTAGGCGGATTGGTGATCGCAGCAGAAAAACGCTACTGGCCATCTCAGCTGCACATCCCGTCCGCGGCCCTCCACACTCCCGACATATCGCCGGCATTCTCGCTGGAACAATGAGCTTTTAAGCTTTATTACGACATAAGCATAAAAATCTAAATATTCGTACTATTTATCTTTTAAAATTTTATACTAAAAAATAAAAGTTAGCTACCTAACAAAATAGGAAGGGTCCTTCGTGAGGTCGTGGGTTGAAACCCCGCACGTATTAATGAGTTTTTCAAAACTTAAGTACGACTTATTGTAATACCTATATACATAATGCTCACGCCATGGTCACAGCGGGGTAGGCAGAGACGTTGGATCACAACTTTGCGCGATCCTGACACACCTCACTAGGGTCACTCACATTCATCAACCTTTTCATGTAGGTACCTCCTTTTATTCGACGTTAATAATTTGACTTTATTACTAATTTGTTTTATTTATAATACCACAGGCTTTTCAGTGAAGGAAAAAATCGTAAGGAAACCTGCATATGCCGAAGAAGAAATTCTAAACCGTAAATTAATCTACGTCAAATGGTCTGAGTTTTTTCTGTTAGCCTTAGAGAAAAATAAAATAATTTTTATTTATAAACATAGTTAAAATAAATCAAGGTGGTGTATATTTTACGCAAATGCTTTTTTAACAATACAACCTTGAACATATATCGATTGGAATTGGATGGCGCAATTTTTTGTAATTTTTTTTGAGCTAAGTCTGTTTGAATGATTTTTTGTGAAATATATTACTATGCCTCTCCGATTTGATTTGTAAAGTTTATTTATTGTTTTCTAATTATTAAAGTCTAAAATGTTGAAAGTTTCTTATCCCAATGTTGTAATATCAAATAACTCAGAACTGTATTAAAAGAAAAAAAACGTAGAGACATATATAGGTGCATATGTAATTCTAGAAGTTCCATAAACAATGTAATGAAAAAAACAATACTTGTTATAATACAGACACGGAAGACACTTTTTAATTGAGGTCAGCCTAGTTGTGTTTTTCTTTTCGACGGTACAGTGTATACATTTTTGCAAATGCTTCTTGTAATTTTAATGACTGGGGTATCTTTATAAGTATTTTTGAGATCGCAACCTCTTTGTTTGCCAACGAATGAGAGCTCGTTTCGTCGCCTGATTTGGGATGCACACATATTGCGTATGCGCCCGTCTGTGACAGACCACCCAAGCCTGCCACCTCTGCACGTTTCCTGACTCTCACTTTCATCTTATAGTAGAGTTTTGTCAGAATTTTATCTTTGCGAAATAGTTATCATCCAGAATACGCATATTTAATTGTATAGTCCATAGAATCATACACAAGTGATTTATATAGCGACCAATCGATTACTAATTAGATTAACTACTTTAATCATACATTTTATTTGTTTGTGCTTCTTAATCGGTTAGAATATTATATTCAGTAAAGATTACCAAGTTTTAGGCAATCTACCAACTGATTTCCTGACTAATAATCGTTATCTGTCATTTTTTTTTATGTATTTTACTATAGATATATTCAATTCATAAATCATTTCATTTCATATATATTTGTATATATTATTTGCATGATGTATTATTTATATTTATTATTATCGTATTTGCATATTATATTTACTGTTATATTAGTGCTGTATGTTTGATAGAATTTAATATTTATCTGTGTAATATCTATCTTATATGTTCAAAGTGGACAAACACTCAAATCAATTTCTTATACTTACCTATCACAATCTCTCAGCATAAACCAAATGTTGACTATTAGAGAATTTATTCGTCATTAAATTCGCTTGTTGTGCAACTGCGTGCAATAACTTTATAGATAAATAAAATATACTATATAGTTGGCATTAATGCAGTTCAGTAAATAAATAAATATGTAGACGTAGCTCAATATAGAACCCATCTACTTATCTGTTACCTCGGGCTTTAGTATGCTAATGTTAGCCTTATTAATAAATTCACGATAAATCAATCCAATGTCTATTGATTAAATAAATTCATAGAGATTTCACTCAATACATGCTCTATTCAGCAGTGGGTAGATAAAAATCACAAATGAATGTTAATTTCAATATTTAAAGTTGTATACAATCAACAAATCATCGCGATTGTATCTCGTGCGATCCGAAAAGAACCGTCCATTATCGGGTGACCTCTAACACTGGGTCGATATTTAGTGGGCACTGGGCACGCATTGTTCCTACACTGATCTGAGGGTTACATACGATGCGATTCTCTGAAGGATCTGGTGCAAACAGACCAAACCCGTCCAACCGAGACATACGTTTGTATGTACGCAGACGCGGTCTGCGTTTAAGTGGTGACAAAGTTCGTCCGAGCGACGTAACCTTCGGAATATGATACAGGGTAAATGAAGTCCATCAAACGCATCAGACCAAATCTGTCCGATCAAGTCCGACGGACTAGATCTCATGGTGTGTAGCTTCTATAATTGTAGGTGGCTAGAGTTTGTTTAAAATTGATTTCGGCGTCGATGGTCGAGATAGCGTCGTCGGACGTAGGTATGTTATTATATGTTGTGTCGGTGCCGCTCGCTTCGGGCACAAACACATAACATAGGTTCACACATCTAGTCTTTTCATTAAAAATGTCTCTAATTTGTTTTAACATAACATGTAATAATTAGTTCAAAAGCTGCGTAACTCTAAATGAATCTTATTATAATGTTATTGCAATTTGCTCTGGATATGTATTCCGATAAGCGTATTATCATGCCATGCGGAAATCTTAACTTAAATAACATTGTGGATCTGAATTTGTTTAGTATGCAATAAAATAAATAACGGCTATGCAACATTTTAGTAATCTGTTGTGATCAATGACCATATGAAAGTTTTAACATTTTAAATATAACTTTGTATACAAATATACTAACAGAATGGTTTCCATCTGCATTGGATAAAGGTATAAATATGCATCAGAGGTAATGATGTACGAATAATGGGTCGTGATAACATCAACTCTCGCAGGCTCGCAGTCGTTATTGCCATCGCCGTGCCAACTCTCGCAGGTACGTAAATCGTTGCTCCCGCAGGAAAAAGATATTAAAACAAATGCAGATATAGATATTTAATATTGGAATTAGATACAGTTGTTTATGAGTTTTCTTTATCCTTAATTAAGGAGGACAATAATACAGCCGAATATAATTAGGCAGAGCTATTTCGGTAATACTGACAGCATAAACAAACTACAAAAAAAATCATACACATTTTATGATAAAATGTCTAAAAAGCAATAGACACGTCAGATTTCATCTAAATCGGTTAAGTTGTTACAGTGAGATTGAGTAATAAATAAACGTACGCTTTTTGTTTCATAATATAATTTGTTGTAATCTTATCTTCATAGGAGGGGAGGGATGAACTGACGACACTTCGACCCTTCCGGATCTTTTGCGTCAAACCGTTTGTGAACAGTGTGATTTGGTGGACTTCACACACGCCTCAGAATTTCTTCTTTGGTATGTTACGCAGGTTTCTTTACGATGATTTCCTTCACTGAAAATCTTTTGGTATCATATCCCACTAATATTATTAATGCGAAAGTATGGATGTTTGTTACTCAATAACGCTTCAACCATGACAGATCGGGATGAAACTTGGCACACTTATAGATTAGGTTCTGAAATAGGACATAGGATAGTTTTTATTCCGAAAAAACATCTCATTCCTACGGGAAACCAAAAATTATATCTATTTATGAAATTCAAAACCAAAACTAATTGGTATGGGCGGGTTTGTACGCACGACCTCATGAACGTAGAGCGAGTGCACAACCAACTAAGCTACTATCCGGCTCTTATTATTTTGGTAGGTAACTCTTTTACTTTAAAAGGTAAATAGTACGAATCCTTTTTTATGCTATTGTCGTAATAAAGCTTAAAAGCTCATTGTTCCAGCGAGAATGCCGGCGATATGTCGGGAGTGTGGAGGGCCGCGGACGGATCCTGCGATGGTGGATAAGACCCATCATAAGTCGCTGGTCGCGACGCGAGTCCTCGCAGCCGCCGCGTGTGCAAATAACGACAAATCGCGACTCGATCACTCGGGATACTCTCATTCCTACAGAAAAAATATTTTTTTCAATTATTTGTAGATATAATATTATCGTAATTGAACCCACGGCCGTTAGGAAGACCAGTTCTGGAGTGGAGACTGATAGGCGCAGATGAACAGTAAAAGGTAGCTATAGAGGTTGATTGAAAAAGGCAGTAGACCTTTGGAAGTCAATGTCCAACGGTACACGTCGACAGGTTGATGATAAAGACAACGAGTAGAATGAGTCGATGGCATTATTTAATAACTACTATTAGGATAACTTTCATCTATACTATAATATTATAAAGAGGTAAAGTTTGTGTGTTTGTGACGTTGTAGGGGGTAATCTCTGGATCTACTGAACCGATTCTAAAATCCTTTTACCAATAGAAAGTCACGTTACTTTTGAGTGTCATAGGCTATATATTAACCCGAAAAATGAAAAGACTTTTTCGTGGTAGTCGGATTTGCAAAGTAAGTCTGAAAATAAACGGTCGAATGAAAATGTTTCTTACGAACGCTGGCTTAACGATGAGAGATATATGATTGTGTTCTAGAGAAAAACTGTAGAACTTGATAATGCATATAAAAAAGTCAGCGGCAGCATATGTCTATCTTTTATATTTTAGTCAAAAAAGTAGTTTTTTATATTAAAAATATAATTAAATCGTTATGTCATGTTTATTGGTCATATTATCAACAATTATGAATTCTTATCAAAATAAGTCAATTTATTGTCTCAAGTGTCTAAAACAAAAGATTTTCCCTTTTACTGCATGTAATTTGGATAAATGGTTAAAGAGATGAACTTAAAATTAAATGATGAAGAGTGAACCGCGACCGTGTCGTAATCTATTGAGTGATATTTCTATTAGACGGCAACACGTCAATCTACACATTACGGCAGGTTATACAGAAGACCGAAGAGATAGCCAGCCCCTTGTGTCTTGCATTTGTGGACTACGAGAAAGCCTTCGACTCCATCGAAACATGGGCTGTTCTGGAATCCCTGCAGCGATGCCAAGTCCATTGGCGATATATCGAGGTGTTGAGATGCCTATGTCTCTGCCACAATGAACGTTCAATTCCAGTATCAGCAGACAAAGGCAATCCAGTTGCAGAGGGGGGTTAGACAGGGGGATGTTATATCTCCGAAACTGTTTATCAGCGTAGTGGAGGATGTCTTTAAAACACTGTATTGGAGGGGATGGGGCATTAGTATAAACGGCGAGTACATATTACACATTCTATTTGCAGACGACATAGTTGTGATGGCCGAGTCACTGCAGGATCTCGAGGAAATGCTGACCAGCCTCAACTGCTCTTCCAGACGAGTAGGTAGTCTAAGGATGAACGTAGACAAGACGAAAGTCATGTTCAACTCACACGTCGACCTAAGCCTGGTGATCGTCGATAATGTCAATATCGAAGTTGTTCAGGAATACGTCTACCTAGGACAGACAATACAGTTCGGTAGAAACAATTTTGATAGTGAAGTTGACAGAAGAATCCAGTTGGGCTGGTCAGCATTTGGAAAATTGCGTCAAGTCTTCACTTCGTAGTCGAAAAGTCTTTAATCAGTGCGTCCTGCCTGCCCTGCGGTGCAAAAACGTGGACACTGACGGTGGGCCTGATTAACAAGTTTTAAGTCGCTCAGCGAGCTATGGAGAGGGCTGTGCTCGGGTTTTCTTTGAAGAATATGATTCGTAATAAAGGGATCCGACGAAGAACGAAGGTGACAGACATAGTCCAAAGGATTAGCAAGCATAAGTGGCGGTGGGAGGGCCACATCTGAAGCAGAACTAACGGCCGTTGGGGCAGAGTGGAGTTCTGGAGTGGAGTCCACGGATGACGGTGAGCGCCCCGCCGCCAGATGGTCCGACCACCTAAAGGGGGTGGCTGGAAGCGGCTGGAAGTGGAGTGAACAAAGTTTTTGGTATAGTAGCTTCCAACCATTTTCGAGTCATTTCAGCTCCTTTACAAGTTGGTTCCGGTCTGGATTGTTATATTTGTGAATTCATCTTTGTCTAAATCCCATCATACAGGAGAAAATTCTAGTTTGGGAATAGAAATGTGTGTATGTAGTATATGTATAAATGAAATATTTATTTATTTTCTATATGTGTTTATACTGAAACTTATTTGATATGAGGGGCTAAATGGGAAGAGTCGATGGCGCAGGCTTGCGCGCTCCCCGTCACAATGCTGATGCTCGATCGACGCTACCCGAAGCGCGTGCGCCGTGTTTTATGCTCACTTTTCTACAATCCTTTACAGTATTGTCCCTCGGACACTGACAAGGGAAATATATGGGAAGCCGATGTGATTTTTGTCTAGTTGCGCTGCGTGGGGTATACGCTTCCAATGAAATATGGTAGGTGTTCTCTCTTATATAGTAATGGAATCTGTTAGTGTGATCGAAAACTTTTCTGCTTCACTACTGAGGGTATCTCTTTCTATAAAGAAAGACTTGGAAAACACTGAATGAGGTGTACGTTGTCTCTAAGAGGACTTCTTGATTGTCGTGCTAAAAATATAAAAACTCACTAAACATTTGATTTATAAATGTATAGTGTCTCCCTATCCAGCACAAAAGTAAATACTACTTTTAGTTTATTTAATTTTATTAATTTAATTTAATTACAAAAAGCAAAATTCTAAAGAAAATTAGAGATTAATGTTCCAAGATGTGTTAACTTTTATGGTGAGCGTACCAGAAGATATGTAATGGCTAAATTGATTTGATTTGATTTGATAACTGGTCTATGTCCGTACATGAGAGATATTGTAGAAAAATTTGTATGAGGGGTCTTTATAGGGCCAACAGAAGCAAAAATAATTGTTTTTAGAATGTTTGTTTGTCTGTCTGTCTGTCTGTATGTATGTTTGTTACCTCATCACGCCAAAACTACTGAACGAAATTTGATGCAGTTCTCACAGTTGTCTTGCTAGAGGTCTAACTTAAAATCTGGTGCATGTTTCATCTTGATATGCCACTTAGAACCTGGGGTTTTAATAAAGTATTTTTTTCTAGAAGCCATTGTATGCAAAATTCATATCGCGATTGGTTTGTACTACAGTTGGAGCGGGAGTGGGAGTGGGATCGGGATAGGATTGGGATTGAGAGTCTGAGTGGAAGTAGGATAGGGAGCGACAGTGGGAACGGGAACGGATTCTGCAATCCACGCGAGCGGAGCCGCGGGCACAATTAGTTAATTATAAGCCAGTAATGACCTTAAAAGCAGGGTTTTTTTTTCTAATCATGTAATACGCGCAAATATGTAAGAAAAGTGACTCCGTAAGGCTTTTGATTTCCATATTTATATGAATTGTTAAGATACCTACTCGTTTATCTTTTATGTAAATTGTCCTATTATCCATAGAACAAAATATAAAGTTGTGTTAAGAATATGTTTGCGGGACATTAATACTTAGAGTTTAGGCGTGTAGGTGTAAACATAGGTTGTGCGGAAGAGACCACATTCGCACAGGGCCTATAACTCAAGGTAACAATATAGCGCGCAATTACAAGCGTCTCCGGATGACGATGATAAATTGGTTTCCTTCAGCGAGGGACACACGCGACGCATTGTGCTCACGCGCAGATTTCCGCGCTTCTACACCAGTTAAAGTAGACCTGCCTTAGCCGATTCTCCTGCGCCTGTTTCATCGAAACATTAAACAGAAACATCGAAACATTGGTGGAAACAAAGCGTGGTCATTGTCTATGCTTCCACAATGTTTTTGTCTTCCGTGGCGGATGGAAGCGTTATGCTTCCTCTTTCATGTTGCGAACTGCTAAGGAATGGAACTCCCTACCAGCTTGGGTATTTCCGGACAAGTACAATTTGGATCTTTTAAAGGAAGACTGAATATGCATCTTCTGCGTAAGCGCGCTCCACCTTAGGCCTCATCATCACTTACCAACAGGTGTGATTGAGGTCAAGCGCAAACCCATCAACAATAAAAAAAAATCAAAACATTCCCCACGCGGGTGAAGAGGGGAAGGGTTTGTTTCTGTTTTTTATAACCACCGCACGTATGTTTTCCGAGGTTTCTAAACGCACGTAAAATATTTAAAACTAGTTTGAAATCTGTTTCAGAGACGCGGAAAAAATTGTCCAATCTGGTCATTTATTCCCAATTGCTGATAAATATTAAATTTTCGAGGTTGTAAGTAATGTCTAACTCAAAAATCGTCAGAGCTCATGTTGACGTCTATATACAAAATATCAGGTCTTATCTACAATTAAATTTAAAAAAACGCGAGACGTCTAAACATAATGTCAATTCTTTATATTTGACTGATGCTTTTCTAGACTCGAGAGGTGTCATGCCATCGACCACCTGGAATCTCCTGAGTCGCTAAGATAAAGGTTCTGGAATGTGCTGGACTGCAGTTCTCAGGTTCTTACTTGTGTGGTACGATTGGCTTGCGAATGCATAACTACCCCGTGTATGTTTTTGTCTAATGTTTTTTTTGTAATGTTTCCTAAAAACACGCGCAGGTTTTACAGAACATAAACTTAGTAACATTTAGGTTAAAAGATGCCCGTGGGAAGGCCTATGTTTGTGTTCGACGATATGGTTTATAGTTGACTAAAGATTATCCAATTCATCAATAGCATTACGTATTTCGCAAAGCGAAACAAATATAAATGATCCGTAATTGTAATTCAAGCTAGGACAACAGTGTCACATAAAGGTGTGATATACTTAGTAAACTGTCTAGTAAGTCATGGGGGCGATTCCAGTCGCATTGTAAATGGGGAAATGTTTGGGCACATTGTTCTAGGACCGGTTGTGACGGAAACACCGTGGTGGGCTGGAACATTACTTATACATGCGTCGACGCACTTTAGCAATCAGCATTAATCAACATGATATGCCCTAGTGTCTCCCTTGTCCGACTCATTGATTTGTTTATTTTCACAATGAAAATACATTATGGTTTAAAGGCCATAGCTTAAGGCTATAAAGGCTAGTGTTGAAATTATGCTTGTCACGTTAATCAAGGATGAGTAGACAGGCCAAGTGGTTTACACGAACGGACATACAATACTAATTGACGAGTAAGGTATGAAGTAAATGACAATGCATTGCCTGTTGTACACCGTGACAGTAAAGCAAAACCATTCTCATATTGTTTATCGCGTGCCATTTCATTTGAATCCTCTGTCTGGCAACGCGCTTGCAGAAAATCCATCAGCAATTCAAGTTGTAGATGATCATGGGGACAGTAGTCAGTTATCAACAGTTGGGTGGGCTGTTAGTATGCTGGTTTGCCGATACATATCGTTAGAAATAAAAGATACACCTCCAAACCAAGTCAAAAGTCAATGATTATCAGGCAATAACTTCTACGATAACGATGATTATTAGAAGAAAATTAGATTAATTCTAAATGACTATCGACGGTAATTATCTAAATCTTGGAATGTTTACAAATATTGTAACTGTGTCTGTAATAAAGATAAGTTAAATGAGAATTTTGGATCCTCATGATAATAAAGAAACTATGTGTGTTCAGAGATATATTTACGCTTAATGATCATCGTAAAGATAGCTATGGATATTAAAATGGTGGTAAATTGATATTTAACATAACAAATGCATTATTTACCGTAGTTTTGATTGTGGAGACATTTTGGTCAAAGTTGACGACGTGTGGAGAAAGTGTCGCCGTGTCACTGAGTGACCACGTGTCGACATGGACATGGCATGATGGCTTATCTCCAAAACTCGAGGGCCGTGTAAAGCACCTACCTTTATCTGCGGCCACACGGGCAAGACGCAGGCGCACGGAAACATCTTGTCTCTCGCGTAAACCCACCATGTTTTATTCTCTCACATTCAGCGCCGATACCTTAATAAAACCCAACGAGATTGAGCAATAAAAAGTAATTTATTTGATTGTAATTTCAAAACACAAAGTGGGCCTCATTTTGTAATATATTTTTATCTCTGTGGTTTTGTGTTTCTCGTTCGCGGAGCACGTCCTTCTTCGGCCAGCGGATGACTCGGTGCACTCATCCAATAAATTCCAAATGCTATCTTCAAAACAATTCCATTTCGGTTTTGGTATCTAACTGTAACCTCGACGAAAATAAGACATTTACAATTTTTGACCACAAAATCGTTATAATCTTTATGGCACCTGACTCGCGTAAGAAAAATATTATTGCAATAAATGAACCACATAATTTTTTATTTAATACTAGTTGTGCACGCGACTCCGCTCGCGTGGATTACAGAATCCGCTTCATTCCCACTTCCTCTCCATATCCCACCTCCACTCAGACTTTAAATCCAGGTCCAGGTCCAGATCCAGGTCTAGATCCAGCTCCAACTCCAGATCCAGCTCCAGATCCAGCTCCAGATCCAGATCCAGCTCCAGATTCAGCTCCAGTTCCAGCTCCTCAATCAAAAGATATGCGAATTTATAGTTTTCAAAAACTAACATTTTCGGAAACTATAAATTAGCATAACTTTTAATTGACTGGGCCGATTGCAATGAAATAAAGCCTATATGTTACACCGAATTAAGTACTATGTTTCTGTGAAAAGTCCATCGAAATCGGGTTAGTAGTTTTTAAGTGATGCGTGCACAAACAAACAGATAAACATAAAAAGACAGACAAAAATTTCTAAAATAACTGAAATGTGTTCTATTACTTATCCTTAGACCCCCCAATTTATTTTTTTGCAAATATCTTCAATGTACAGACACGTGAAGTTTACGTTTTTATTTATTAGATGTTATGTGATTTATTACTCAATGAACACTGTTAACGCTTTCTAAAAGGTATCAGTTGATTATCTTTGACCCCTCACATTCACAGCTGCATTAAAATGTGCATATCTATTACATCCATGCTACTGTTGCAGACATCTCTAAATTACATCTCTTGAAAGGTGTGAGAAGCATTGGTACTAACATATCGATGGTAACGGAAGCCAGTGCGCACAGAGATCGCTCCCGCGCTGCGCCCGCGCTGCTTTGAGCACAATACTCGCAACTCAGATATTATCATCAAACCAATCAATTTGATCCCTCATAAAAAGTTCTCGGAGGTCGCTAGCTGGCATAATGCAGCCGCTGTATCGGCCAGTCGATCCGAATCTCGCTGGTAGCCGGACTTTTCATATATTTTATGTGAAAAGGATATGGGCATTGTTGTGGGACGCCCTGCTGCGCGCGCGCTGGGTAAACACTTGAAATTACAAGTTAGCTCGGACAGTGCACGCCCTCTGCGCCATCTGCAGAGGAAAAAATGCGCTTCCAATGTTACGCCCGACGACAAAAATAAAAATGTCTGACAAGAGCGCATAGAGTGCATGGCCAAGTGCATGACATTTGATACCAATGAAAATATAATAACGTATTTCTCAAGTTTTTTCTAAGCGCGCATCTAAATTCAGATACAGAATTTTATAAAAAAAATCAGAATGCTTTATGTCAGGACCAGCTAACTTAAAATTTTCGGTTTCCGATATTAAAAATGGTCTGAGAAAATAATAAATGAAATAACGCTCAATTGTTTTACAAATTTGACCTTTAGATTTGTAGCACCTGCATTCAGAAAGTCAATCCGATTATTTATATGCACTGTGACAATAATAGTTATAATACAAGAAATAAAAATAAACTTGTTTTACCAGGTTTAAGACTAAGTAAGGTCAGTAAATCGTTCACGGGGCAATGTATACGCTTCTACAACAAACTACCAGAGGAAATCTTAAATATGACGGACAGAAAGTTTAAGATTCACATTAAAAAACAACTTTGTAAGAAAGCCTATTATAAAGTAAACGATTATTTGAATGACAAAGATGCCTGGTACTAATGTTAATCCAGCTTCGCAAAATCTTTATTAATTGTATGCAAACTTGATTTTTAAAAGATGTGTTGCGTGAAGTTTGTTGCGCCGTTTCTTCTTCACAGCGCTAACACCTAGGAAGCGGTAGTCGATAAAAAAATGACGTGTATAAATGTACCAAGTGTACTCATATGCAATAAATGATTTTGACTTTGACTTTGACTTATATCATCCGCCTAAATATCGCGTGGACAAATAAATCAAAGATAATAGGTATTTCAGAAAAAAATATCTGGCTCACAATCAATTATTGTTGCAATAAATAAGGCAATAAATTAACAAAATTGGGGCTTGTGTTAATGTTTTGCGAATGAAACGATCATAAAAATAACAGAGGCGTTGTGAAATATGTTTCATTTTATTTATATTTGTAAATTTAATAAAAAAAAAGGATTACGATCAAAGGTTTTTTGTATTTTATTGACTCTATTCTAATAAAATTAAGTTCCTTTATGGGGCGGATATAATTTTTAGAAATATAAAAAATATTATATACATTTGTCTAAATAAAATTTATACTAAAGTAGTAAAAACCTGTAAAACTCAGTTAAGTCCAGTACTTGCTTATCTAATAAACATGTCGATGGAATCAGGAATATGCCCTGATAAACTAAAATAGAAAAGCCACTTCATAAGATTAATGATAACACAAGTATAAGTAATTAACGTCCTATTACTTTAATATCAGTCTTTAAATAATATTTGAAAAATAATGAATATAATTAAACTGATATCTTTTTTCGGTTCAATATTATTAAATACAATCAATACGGCTTTAAAAAAAGTCTAAAACGCTTGCTGCTTTTATGTTTGTGAATGAGATCTTACAAAGCATCAATGGAAAAAAATCATACAACCAGTCTTATTTTTTGACATGTTTGTTATGTAGGCTTCGATTTTGTATCGCATTTACAACTTATTTACGAGTATTATATAAATGGGAATATAATAGTGCTAGAGGTCCAGCGCTAAAATGTATCAAGAAAGGCAGATAGAGCTCAGCGTATGGAAGTGACTCAACTAAACTCGAAATATATGGCAGAAACATCCAAATCAGAACTTACACTAAACAAATATTGTGTACCGCAGGGTAGTGTCTTGGGCTCACTGCTTTTTCTGCTATATATAAATTATTTACCTGAAGTGACTACTCATAAAATTGTCTTATTGTCTGACCTCATATCAGTTATAGTGACATCAATAAAACGCCACTATAATTTACCACCAATCTGACATATTTACGTTTTAATAATTATGTGGACATTTTGTCACTCACACTTTGTGACCATATTTTGACACCTGCACCTTTTAATGAATTGAACATTATGAGATCGGCACCAGTAGTCATGAGTTTGATTCTCACTGGGGACAGACAACTCTGTACAATTTGTACAAGTTGGTCCCGGTCTGGATGTTATATTTGTGAATTGTCCAATCTTTGTTTAATTTTTATAGCACAGGAGAAAATCCTAGGTTGGGATTAGACAAGTGTATATATATATGTAATTTATTGTAAAAAGTACTCTGCTCTGTCTTAGAAAATTACACTTAGTAATTAAAATTACACAGCTTGATATATCAATTGATATGAGTATTTATATCAAATATTTTGAAATGTAGAATATACCTTTGGTGTTTTATTCATCATTGTCGTTAAATCTCTGCGGAACCCTATGGCCGAGGATCGGGTATTGTGGCGGTCTGCGAGGTGTTACTCGGAGGATATAAATAAAAGAAGATTGTCCCCGAGAACCGCGGCCCATAACGCGCGCTGTGCTCTACTTGGGGCCACGCGGAGTCCCTTTCTTTGATTTTGGTTATATTACGTATAGTTCCATTTATTTAAATGTTCTTATTATGATTAGGTATTTAAGACATATTTATATTATTTTGTTATGCAGTTAAGTAATAAAATCGACTATATTTTAACAATATATTTATATATTTTTGTTTCATATTATCAATACAATAAAGTGGCTTAAAATATGAAAATAATACAATTATAAACGTGTACCGACAATGGCAATCACAGAACATATTTTGCATATTTCAAATGTTAGTTAAAATAGCTGAATTCTAAAACCATTAAACTGATTTAAAAAGAAATTAATTAACTGTTTAATTAGATTCTGTTTTCTCAAGTTTAATACGTTACTTAAATAAATTAACGTATGAAATGTACAAAGTTTTTGTATTAAGTTCTGTATGAATATTTATAACTGCATGCTCTTACGTATCTTTGACCCATTAAGAAAATACGAGAATAAAATCTAGAGCGCTGTCAAAAGCTATAGAAATGTGACTTAAAGTAGTAAGCTTGCGTGAATAACATAAGATTGTCTTGCCAAATGTTATCTGTGTGCGGGTTAAGCTTCTAGCTACAGAACATATACCTTCTTATATGTGAATTATTTATATAAAAATCATGTAGAATACTTACTTTATCTTAAAGGAAGTATATCTTTCCAAGAAGTGGTTTTCCTGTTATTTTATTCGAACAATAGGAAAATCCAATACATTTCTGGTTTTAAGAGACAACAAGAAATCAATCATACAGACACAAGTGGCACACAATGAAGCTCGCACGATTAGGCTCCCCCTGCCCGCGCGGCCTGCCCCGCGCTCGCCCGTGGCCGCACACGCGCGCCCTCCAAATAAAAGTGCCGTGTTGTCGCGCGCGCCAGAATTACGACGCGATCCTCTTTTATTATCTCTCTTTTTTAATTCAATTTTACGATAACGTTGCGTGTATGAGGACTGATGCATCTTGAGTAAAGGTCGTTCTGAACCATTATAAAGTTGCCGATTCTGTAAATTCGGTAAATGTGACATCAGATTATGGATAAGGTTTAAATGTTTAAGTGGTTGTTAAAATCTCATTTAGTATATTGAAATTCAATGTAGCTCTGAAACACCTCAGACAAAATCCCTCTATTTTTCAGGACACAAAAATGGAATTTTCTTATTTCTAAACAGTACCCGGATAAACACTACTTCCGAATGTTAGATTTCTTAGTATCTGATCTCTTCAATTACTTATAAAAGATAGGTCCCTCTACAGGAAATAGGTATACTCTTGTATATATATATAGCGATATCATATATATACATATTTATATTTGAAATGTAACAAATAAGTATCAAGATGTTCAAATAATGTCTAACCATATGACAATCATAATTGACCTTTCTCAATAAAAATCTGCTCTTCTTATCTTGGTCTCTGTGTCCTGGTTGGGTATCTGCTCACTCGCAGATTGGATTAACATGTTGAGCCAAAACACGTGCTTGGAGTATTAACTTAAAGAGGAACACAAATAGTTTATTTCCCTTTAATATTTCTGGTAAATATATATTTTAAACGAAAATAGCCAAATTTATATACATAAAGTCGTTAATTCATAAAATAAAATTTGCATAAAAACATATATATTCAGTTAAGTATTTTAATTTAAATACAGAGGGAGGCGATAGTTTAAAAACATTCCTTTTCACGAGATTTCATTAATTGTTGTAACCTGTGATTGTCTAACCTAACGCTAAACCTGTGACTGTGGACTAAATATAACACTTTCCTTCGTTTTTTCTTCACTTTTTTATCTACTTCACTATTATAAAGAATTTTAATCAGGGAATTGTAGATTATTAATTGAGCGATGTGTAATGTCAATATTTATATTACTGTGTGAGTTTAGTGTACCTATAAATGAATAACCAGTAAGTACGATATCCCAGTATTGCTAGAAAACAATATTTATCTTTCCCGGAATATTCATATTAACATAAACATTGAGTCCAAGTGCTTAAATGATACTACCTAATTGCGATTCCCGGTAATCGGATGTTTTCTCTATCTTATGCAAAGGCGCTCAATGACAAATTTAAAATATCTTTAAAACTCATCCTTTAAAATACCTATTTACGAGACCTGAGCCCGGCCCTGCCTGCCCGGCCCTCATTTCCATACAAGCTACGATTTGTGTATTGTTAATTAGAGCAAACAGGTTCGAATGCGCCGACGCCGGGCTCATATACCTACCTTTATTGTCGTGCCATTATTGTTTCATCTGTTATTTAAATGGCAATAGATTACGCTCGGCGTTCCAACTAAACAATCGAATTTAATTAACAGTGTATGTTAATTTCTTCTTATTGATTTGTTAGTACCAGTTTTGTATTAAGGTATATGTTAGCTCATGTAAGCTTTTCTACGCGACTTCGTCTACGTGGATACATATATGAATATTTTTATGAGAATACTGTCAGGTAAATCAGTATTTCAGCTGTAAATAAGTGAAAACCTTTCTGTAGGACCAAATCTATTCGGTAGGTACTTATAAATCTGAAATTCTTGAAAATGTAATGTAAATATTAAATATCTGTAGTCGTGAGACAAACTGAAAATTATAATTAAGAATGTTAGCCGATCAAATATTTTATATTTTCCCTAAACTATTTATAGTTGTATTAAGGTTTTCTTTTGTCATATATTATAACTACTAGCTATGCTCGCGGCTCCGCTCGCGTGGACTACATAATTATCATAAAAGCGTCATCATCATTAGAAATCCCAATAATATTTATATTAAAGTCTTAGTTTTATCGAATTCGTACCTAACATAATTGACTACATATTTGATGTTGAAACAAGATTTAGGATTTAATGTTCATAGACTTTATTGCGAAGACTGTCTTAGTTTATACTCTAAGTATATTCAATTTGAATCCTCATACAAAAGACATCAACGCGATTTATTTTCATTATTGCATACTTACTTATGCACTCGTATCTGATGGTGGTGGTCACTGTCATACTGGAGAAATTTTGATGTATTACTTTGATTACACTAATAAAATAGCCTATTAAGTGAATGTGAGTTAAAGTAAATTACGATCGGATTGGAAATTCAGGCATATTCACTTAGAGATAGTTGGAAGTCGAAGAGCTCGGAGACGGCCTGTGATGCAACTAGTAGAAATAATCAGACAACGTAGAGAGAAACCATAAATTCGTCCCCTAAAACCTACGGCGCGGCGCGGCGGGTCGTGCACTCCACGACGCATTTTATTGTCAAAACCCATACCAAGCTGCCTTCCCTGATAACTTTATTGTTATTTACATCACTGAATTATCATTCCGATAGCCGTTGTTTTACATTCGTATAATGTCGTGTCAGTGCCGGACCCCGTATCTAAATTGCTTAATTGGAAAGTCTCGGAGAGAGGACGAGACCTGTACATGCACATAAAACAAATAATTATGTATGCATGTACCATCTGACCTTTCAATTAAGTCACCAAAAGTTATGGCCATCTTCGGCTATTACACGATTTTATCTGTAATATGGAAAACTGTAATAAACTAATGTTGTTTATATTTTCTCCTTAGCATTGCAATGTAAATCAACCGGTTGTAACTGACACCTTGGGATTTTATACTTCTCTCATTTCGGTCTAATATCTTATATATGTGTTGACAAGCAGATTAGTTTAGAGTTTTCAAGAAATGCACCGAGTCTACTGTACTAATTATCTTATAGTTATTGCTTACCTTTAGGTATTTTTGGTATCGTAAAGACTAGATTGATCAATGATCATTCAAAGATTCAGTATAGTTATGCTTATAATTAAATTCAGTGAGTCATTTATGGAGATCTAACTCTCGTTATTGTTTTCTAACTTTATTAAAATAAGTAGGCTGAGGTTTAAAGTAAAATTTATTTCACCACCAATAACCGATAAATATTGCATTTAAATTTTAAAAAAACTCGGCAAAGTGTCTGTCGTACAACAACATTCTTATTATTATTATAACTTTATTGTATACACAGAAAATATAAAAATAAATACACAGAAGGAGAGGACGTATACACAGGTGTGCTTATCTCTAAAAAGAGATATCTTCCAGTCAAACCTTTTCTGTCAACTTGTCGGTTATGTAACCTTTATATTTCTTGAAATATTTATATACGAGTATCCCGGGAAAATAGTCCCTGGAGTTTATGTAAAACTGTACCCTGAATGACTGTCAGCTGAATGCTATGCAGCTCAAACTTTTGGGTCTATGAAATTTTGTACATAGAATGCTCGAAAGACGTAGGCAACCACTGAGTGAGGTTTATTTTTCTACCACTAAGGGGTTGAAATTTCACTCGGATGAAGTTACATGCATCAGCTATTCATTTATAAGGTCGGGAATATATATGTCAGATTCTGAATCGATTTCTTGTGTAAGACTTTTCTGGTCGCAGTTTACTAGAAAAAGCGCTCGTGTTCACATATAGAGTCAAACAGATAAGATGGCTGACGAAGTAGTTATTTTTGCATATTTGGTTTTGTTGACGCGAGAAAAGAAGAAACGACGCTATTGGATTTACCCTAACGTAATGAGAATGACAGAGGTAAAACTAAAAAATGATACAACACTTGTCCAAAACACTACGCTACCACCGTTCGATGTTAATGCATGAATGAAATTGGCAAATCGGAGGCAGACATCGTTTTAAGCAAACGTACTGGAGCGCACCTTCAGACAAACGGAAAGAAAATAAAATCGTTAAGGCTTCGGCGCTTTACTTAGACATACGATCGGTGTATCGTTTGTTCAAATAAATGTATAATGCAAAATCTTTCCAGTCGTAGGTTCGGACTATCGGATGTGAAATTCTGACGTCTGTTGCCGACGAAGTGACGAATAAAGTGACCAAGAACGCAGGTCTCTCTTCAATCGTTTAGATTCTGCGCGTGAGTCCACCGCACCTTTTAGGGCGTGTGTCCCGATCGCCTCTCTTAACACCACATTTTATGCATCAGTGCTCGGATTGCGTCGTGAAAGATATACGTTGTATCATGTTTACTTTTACAGATATTCCCATTTACGTCTCATTTTCGAGCCGAGACCGGCGGTAATTTTGTCATTTTAAAACACCGGAACTCGACTGAGTGGGCCAAGACTCAGTTGAATAAGACTTTTCGAATTTTTAAACTCAAAATAAAGTCTTAATAAACACTTTTTATGGTAGCCTTGTAATTTTATTTGCATGCGAAATAGGGTTCGCGGCGCGTGTTTGGCTAATAAGGAACGGATGACCGCTCTTTAACGATCATACGCCAATAATATTTGCCTTCGTGTGGCAAAATGAAATCACGTTTTATTATGTTAAGCTTGGACACACGCGTTCTCACCAAAAGCAGATTGTATCACTTATATCTGAGTATTTACTTTAAAATACCGACCAATGAATGTTAAGTCGACTTCACTTTTATATTCACTTTCCAGGAATTTAAAATCAATTTGAAATTCTTGTGAATGATATCGCAAGTGCATTGAAGCCATACATATTGTAGCAAGTCTATTCTGAGAGTCTTAACTGTGGCTCATAAAAATAATATCTGTCGTTTACATTTGCGGGTCCAATAAAATTCCGCAGGGCACACAACCCTGCAAATGTAGTCTATTTAAGGTTGGATATCGTCGCAACGAGAATAATGTTATCCAGGCACACCTCATCCCGTGTCACTGGCAAGGGCGTGTCAAAGATAAGTTTACATATTCTGTATGCATTATGCAAATTGAAGTTTTATGTTAAGCTGGGGCGAAGAGCTTGGGAGGCGGGGGATACGTGTCATGCGGCTCGCTGTACCGAGCAGACGCGCATTGATCTTAACTTTGACATTGCAGTAAGGCCATGTACGTTCACTGCTGGCCGAGCTTTGACCATTCCCTTCAATTTATTTTTATAGTATATTGTTTCAAATTAATATAAAATATTGTAATCAGAAACATAAATTTAGGTAGTACTTTGAAAGTAGCTGTAATAAGTTAGTAGGTATATATGCAATTTGATTTCAAGCAGGTAGCAGATTACTAACGAATGATGAAATCACACTGATACTTGTAGCAAACAAGTTGTGACATAATAATAGTCACAAGGCACTGTTTTTGTCAACCATACAGTGTTCGTTACTGTAATAATGCGCACTTCTGCAGTCGCGTTTACCTTTTAAATGCGATTACAGTCGTAGGTAATAATTTTGTAGATTTATGATGTGATTCAATAATATGGCTAGCAAACGACATGACATAAATAGCTGTAAAATATCATCCTGTCGGCGAGTTATAGCGTCATTTAAGTGGTTTAAATTTTTGTTAAATTTCTGAGGTTTTATCGCTACACACCATGGGATAGTGTGAAAGATTGAATATTCTACACGTAGGATCGAGTTCTTTCAGACTAAATAACTTCGAAAATTGCATCTTGTGTAGATCGGATTAGACTTTGCGACGACGGTCGGCCTCTTGAACATGCCACTTTACGAGCCACTGAGACCCGAGGTCATGGAAATTCATTCACAAGAAACAACATAAAACCCAAGTCGACAAATTGCAAGACTGATGACGGAAACCAATCTGTATAAAACATTGCTGTGTTTATACTTATGAATGTAAATTACTGCATTAAGCTTAATAAGTTGATTGTAACAGCAGTACCACAGTTATTACGACTATTTATCACTTTGAATACATTAGCGCGAGACGTGGTCATAAAACGATGTATAAATGAGTCCATTTCATTTATACACGACGACTCCTAGTTCAGATACCACTGGCTCGTCTTGGCTGCAGATATTTGTTTTGAGTATTGCATTATGCATAATTTGCATAGCCCAGGTTTATACGTACTTTAGTTATGTATACATGGGCGTACTTTTTTCATAAATAAGAATGGTTTCTTATATTATAGGGTAAATAAGTAATTATTGTGAACGTTCAATAAAAGTAGTAGAACCGGTTATTTTTTTAACTTCATACAAATAAATATTTATTTTAGCTTCGGTAATGTTGCAAAGTTTAGAGAAATGCAAAATATTCTAAGCCATACTTTCTTAATTATATTTGTATATGTTAAGTATGCATTTATTTAATAGTCAAATCTAAGTAAACATATATTATTTTTAGCTACTTGATGGATACAGGTGCGAAGGAGCGGTGCGGTGTGGCGGGGGACGAGGTAATTCATTCATCAGACCCCATAAGGCTCTAAACCTAATTCGACACGAGCAGCCTCGCAACATCCGCTCTTGCAAAACGTTATTTCATTCATAACTTTAGTGCAGGTTATAGATACACTGGGTGCAAAGTGTTTATTAAAAATAATGATAAGAATCTGTACAATAGCCGTAGGTAGGTACATTCTGTTTAAATATCTAATTTTGGTTAATTATTAAAAAAAACCTGACTTGATAGGTTTATGAAGTGCAGCAGGCTCAAAAAAGTAAAGCTACTCTCGCTATAATGCACGAATGAACAAAGAGGCAGTATTAAGGAGTTCTGTTACCTAGTTAGAACCTGATGCGTTCCATTGCTGAGCGTATCTACGAACATAGACCTTCATAAGTGCCTCATTTTCTATGTTGTTCCTTTTTTTCTACCCAGTTCCTTTCCTTCGATGCGCCTGTTTGCCTACACTTGCGCGTCAGATCAATGGTCCCTGTTCTCTTACTTTCTATCTCGTTTACCGGGTTTACGTCCCAAAAAGTACTTGCTTGCTGCCAATCGTTTCATATCATTGTAGATGTCCACTGTTGAACGTAAGCCTTCCTCAATACATACCACCATATCTGGTATCTTCTTTCTTTATCCATCCAGGTAGTCTCATCATTACCATGGTCATCTGATGTTTGATAATTGTTGGAAAACAGGGACAGTTGGAATGAAAAAGTTGATGTGACTTTAGTGTACCCGCCGCCGAAAGTGGTTGCGGCACCCACGCTGCGAGCGACGGAAAATAACATTTAAGTCGAGCCGATGACATCAGCGCCTGCGCCCGCCGCGCCCGCTACCGCGCAGCTGCACGGTGCGCGCACGCGCAAGCGCATAGACTGACGACAATTGACATTTAGTCATGGAGATCAAGAAGCGACTCAGCAAATAAATAAAATGTTTAGATATTTTTGTAGTCTATTATTGTCTACAATTCCTTTAGCATCTCTATCGTAGTACGTAGGTATGTATAGATTGCCATCATGCCCCGCTACTTTTCTACTTGCGCGAGCGCGGGATGCGGGGAAAGGAATCGAAATCTTAGGTACATGTGCACACATTGAATATTAGCGCGTAACGATAAAACTATCATAGTAACAATATAACGCATACAATGAAATGAAAGCGATTTAGATGAGTGGGGCTTGCCGTCGCGAACTTTACGAACTGTATGTACGTACTACGATTGCGCAAAATGCTAAATAAATTGCATTGTAAAAATAAATTGTCTATTAAGCTGATGGAAAAAAAAGTTTATTTAGTTGCACATCGCAGTTGGTCCATTGGGAAGAAAAGTTTTCCTTGTCATTATTATTTCACAAAACCCTTCGTTTAGTTAGTACAACGTTGTTTGCTGCAGACCCTCTTGGTACCTCACCAACTAGGATCACAGGACCACTAGTTCTGAGTGGACAAATATTTGTTTCAGTTCTGAGTGTTCCGTGTATTGTGCTGTAGCTATTACACATATTTATGAAGGACTCTTCTATATAGATTGGGTCGTAAATTTTTCAATTCTTAAGTAACGGTATATATCTTCCTGATACGATTATGATGTTCAAAACATATTTTTGGAAGATTAATCCTATAACTGAAATATCACTGATGGTTATAAATAAACAGTAAATTAGAATACTATAAAGAGGCTTTAGAAGACGCTGAGCTCGGGCAGTAGACGAAACGCTCTCTCGAAAAACCCGTGCGATGAAAGGCTCGCTCTTCCTAAATCAATGTCAAATTACCACCTCTTAATCTTTTGTAGGCGATTCGGTTTCACGCACGTGTTCCCACAGACGGCTAAATGGTCTCACCGACTGAAATACTGTCGCTTTAGTCCGAGATTGCCGTATAAATCTGACGTTTGAGAAATTTTACACGTCTTTGTTAGTAATATATGTTTCGTCGGCACAGCGCTATATTATTTTACTATTAGCCTGTGAATGGGCTGAGATGTTGTAAATGAACCATTCTTTAAGGTTTCGGGGTTTCGATTTATAGTGGTTCCATTCTTAAATTGAAAGTTTCGGATTGTAATAAAAATTAATTTAACTTTTCGTTTTGTGTGTCGACGCCGCTGGTACGAGTAACTGAGACGTTGTGTAATAAGGATGTGCACGAGTGTCGCTGTGGGATCATGCCCACTTAAGGGTTTATAGACGATAAAGCTGGCAAGTGTAATGGGATCTCGCGGACACTTGGCCTACAAGACGGGTCAGAGGCCATCCGCTAGGACAATGTGCAACGGACGCCGGAGCGACCGCACCTTGTGTCGAGTTGCCGAACAGCATCAACACCTATTTACCTATCATAATCCAATAACACATTGATTATTTAAATGTACAACTGTTTCTTCCTTTTCTAACATTTTATATTTTTCATTGCAGTAAAAAAAAACAAATTATAACAACAGTACACCGGAAAAAGTGTACAAAAGTGGACTTATCTCTGTAAGAAATCTCTTCCAGTCAACATTTACTGTGGGAAAATCAAACAATAAACGGGAGATCTTAGGAAAATATTTCAACATTAAACAGATAGATCTGCAAGTAATTGAAACGCGTCGCCTAATTAACATTGTATAATTTTTACTATAATAGCTTATGTATTAGGTATAACCAAAAATATGCAGGAAAACATGTAGACAGAGTATATATATGCATAACAATGAGGAATGGGAAGCTTATAACTTTACTACGCATAATCTGTTCAAACTAGCACGTTGGAATCTTTTTGCAAACATAGAGAGCATACATTTTATAGGAATAATGCCTGAGAGGACCGGCCAAGAGAAATTCCCTTGAAGTAGAAAGCTTACCTTTGTTAGCGAACTCTGTGATCCGCGTAACTCTGTAATCTTCTTAGCAACAATTTAACTTGCAAGGAAATGTGAAAGCGGCTTCTAAGTCAAATGATATTAACGTACATAGACCGGTGCAGTACCTAATGTCGAACTGGAATATACATTGTTATGTATTTTGAAAGCCTCGTTGGCGTAGTATCTTAGGCATTACACTAGAGCGCCAGAGTTCGTGAGTTCAAGTCCCACTGAGGACAGAGAACTTGTATGTACTTCCCACTCGTCTGGTTTTTACCTATATTGGTCAATGTGCCCTGCCTTTGTCTAATTCCCATAATGCAGGCAAATCTAGTCTGGTATTAGACAAGTGTATAAGAATTAATAGCAGTTAAAACATCATGCTTCTTTTTAGTTACGTATTCGAACGAACTAAAATTAGGAAGTTACAGACGCTAACAACATATTTCATGTTCAGTATTGCCATTATCTTCCAAAGTAATCTAGAAAGCTAGATTACTATTGGATGTTATTAAGGTCCAGAATCATAGATAGCCGTTGAAGATAATTGTCTTGAGTTAATGCTAGCTAAACAAAGCGTAGAACTACGGAGTGACGGCTCGCCTGGGGGGAGTTGGGATGGGCATTGGGCATCGTATGAGAAACCTCTGACATATGCTTCGTAGGGATGTACCGATATGTTGCACTATTCGAGAGAACAGTGCGTAGGTATTCCTCTATGATTCAGGGCAAAGATTAAAATATAAACAAATCACTGATAAAAAATGTGATCAACTAAGTGGTATTATTTCTTGGTTGGTTGCAGTATGTAGGTTGGTGCACTAGTCTGTAGAATTTATACACCTTTTCTACACCAAAAAAATGCTGGCCAACTAAATTTTTTTTCTGTATGTTAGCTAAAGTAATCATTTTTATGATTATTTGAAACATAACCATGTTAAAGTTAACAAGTTGAGTCAGTGCAAGACTTAGTTCAAGGAAATAAGATCTTGGTGTGCTTGTATGGAGTTATGATGATTGTTCACGGTTAACCAAGATCTTGTTCAAATAACCAGTTTCTTTTAAGTGTAAATGGTTAGGCATCACTATATTGCTACATTCGCCTTTTATCTATCGTGGTGTACTACGTGCAAGTAAGGTAGGTAATAAGGTACTTGATGTGATTATTCCCACTTTCACACTATACGTAGGTAAGAAATATGTCAATTTCGTCATTTCACAGAAAGTTACTGATTGAAATTCAAATAGTGGTTTTGTCTGACAATACAGCATTTTTTTCTGTAACAAATCACAGATGAAAATAAATGATGTGCCGTCGAGGCCTATACTTTAGCAAGATAAATTTTTGTAATCCTGTCCTAAAAATAAATGAGTCAGGTTATAGCCGGCCGTCAGGGTTGATATCTGGCAACACAATGGGCGCCGCACACACGTGCACCGATCCATTAGACGGGATAAGTGCGGCTAATTCCCGCTTCTCGAGCCTGCGTTTGCGCATTAGACTAACGAAATAATAGACATGGAAATAGGCACAAATATGACCAGATACGTTCCAGAGTCACAGAAAGGCAATTTGCCGTCAGATTTCGTTTCGGATACGGTTTTCAGATTACAATGTTTTAAAATGTTTACTGGCTGGGCTATTAGACTCCTAATTTCATGATAGATCATTTAAAAGTCACAGTATTTTGATGAAACTTTTGTGAATTACGTATTGATGTATATTAAAATAGCGTCTTTGTTATAAGTATCTAGGTACGTAAATGACAATAATACAAATCTTATTAGGTTCTTGTATTCTTAGACATCATTTGAATTTCTAACTTATAACATGCTGATAAAATTAAACAAACTAAAGGGGTTTTCGTATCTACTCAAATGGTGTCCAAAATATGTATGTTTTATTATTCTGTCTTATTGTTAATTTAGATTAAAAAGAATACAATTAGTAAGTGTCTTTTATTTTTATAATATAATTATTAATATAATAAAAATAAAACAAACTTACTAACATATATATAAAAAATTTAATTTCACAATATAATTATATATTTCATCCATATAACGTGTGATGTAAAACTAACACTGGGTGCTTATTCTATGTACTAGGTGCTTATTCATTTGCGCGTCGCAGTCGGCTCGTTAGCAATTGGACATGCCCGTTGCACGAAATATTTCAGCGATTGAAGCGGCGGTAAATTGCGCGCAACAATAGTAACGTCTGCGGCGTGCGCCGCGCCTGCGCCCGCGCCGCCCAACGAGCCTACGAGAGCTATTTACTACAAGAGCTTTACGATTCACTCGTTAACTCAAAATTATGTTTGTTGGCTCTACCGAGAGACGTTGTGCCTGACTTAATTTCTTTAAGCGTGTACTTTTTAAGCGTCTCATCATTCTTTATAAATTAGATATATCTAATTGTTTCTCTGACCGGATTTAAGCCAAGTAACAAATAACCAGCCTTTGACAGAACACTATTCGGTATTACCTTACAGAGTGGAAAACGACATCGAGTGACAGTGATTCCCATAGGCCGGGCCGCTCTCGTATTAATTACAGCGCAATGATCCCAGCGGAGCGAGCATCCATCACATGCGCCAGATAGCGCGTTATGAACGACGTACAGATTTGTAGTCGTAATTTGTACCACTGTCATCACATTTCAAAGACAAATATAAAGGATTGAGGAGCGGAATGACAAGTGTCAGCTGGCTCATTCGGTTGGTATTTTAAGAGATGTTTTTATTTAAAACGAGCAGCAAGAGTTGGATTGATCGAGACAGGTTTCGAGTGCCGTTCGGCGGGCAGGTAACGTCGTCGACGCGAGTCCTTTAGTGTCGAGCTCGACATTCCGAGAAATGTCCTTATGAACTCTTCACATTTTACTAACAACAATCGCATAGCTTTGCTCACCTTTGTAACTATCTGTCTCTATATTTTTTCCTCTTTATTGCTGACCCTTTGTTGATTTTATTTCAACCTGTACGTAAAGATTTTTAGAAACATCACTTCACTGAGTGTCTTCAACCTATGTATATAAGACCTACCCAACTAGCACACTGGCCAGTTATGCAGCTATTTTACAGCTTATAGGTCCATAATGGGAGTATAGCGGTGTCAGGTGCACTAACTCCGATATACCCCCACTATGGACATATCTTATACCAGCATATTTCGCCAGTGTGCTAGTTGGATACCTACACTCAAGATTATTTTTAATCCTGTAGATTTTCTCTTCATTTACAATGGATTTTAAGTCATAAGAACTTTAGTTGCCTTTAAATCAAATTACAAAGTTATTGTTGACTATAGGGAGTATTTGCAATACTTATCTGGGTTTTACTAAATGACATAGGGTTTACCTATAGTAGCTATGAATCTTATACTTTGAGTGAAACCTTTGAAAAAGTGGACCACCCTCTGATAGCGTTTCTCTTGAATGTCTTAAATAGTTTAGAAGGGGGGAATACTTTAAAAACATAAGATGATGGCCGTTTATGTATGACTTTTTCTTTTCTATACCGTAACCCAGAACCTAGAGGTGTAAAAAGAAGAATTTTTTAAACCATAATTTTTCTGCAGCATAATCATAGCATGGCCAAACTTTTTTATGAGTTCTAAACTCTAGATGAAATTGAGTATAAGTTCACACCTTATGTTTAATGCTATAAAAGTTTCTTCATGTTTTATCGAAAAGTACCTTGGTAAAGGGGCTCGGGGTTCTTCCATTGCTTTTGAAAATCAATGAGCGATAATCATGATTTTGGTAATGTGTTCGGAATACTAATTTGTCTGGTAGGTATCGCCTGTCGTCGGCTCACAATTACACGCTCCGATCGTATCGGCTGTGCACGGTCGGCGGCGGCCGCAGCGCGCATGCGTCAAAATTTAATTACCCGCGAATTCGCCACTTATTCACGCGCACGTTTCTGATATGTATCGAGCACCTCATGCTGCGGACCGAAAAATTGCAACGTCTGCTTTTTTTGATGACAGAGAAACTTTTAAAAACGAATATCCTTATAGCCAAGGTTTTTTTCCGTCTGTCTGTCTGTAACTGCCGGGTAACTCGAAAACTATACCGAATGACCTGTGGAATACATAATAAAAATATTGACGGAATCCGCAAGTTGTGTACGACGTACACTTTGCTGACTTTTTAACTCTATAAAGAACCATTATCCTACTTCCTGTCTCAGGCTTCCAAGAACCTTAAACTTATTCATAGCTTCATAAAAATATAATTTGATTGTTATTTTTTGTTTTAATATTGTGGTCTAAACGATTATGTTTTATTTTCTCGTCCTATATCGCTTGTTCTAAGAATAGATCGGAATTCCTGAACAATTGGCTCAAATTAGTGGCGAGTGAGACCCATCGATTCATGGTGACCAAACTAATTCAATCATCGTAGCTTTTCGCCTAGTCACTGAATATTAATTAAGTGTGAACACTCACAGGTATAAGATGTCTCTCGTGTAGACATGTTTACCATAAACATAGTCCAGTGTTGTGCTCGCCCCGTTTTGCATTATGTTGCCTGTGAATGTTGATAGTCATCCTTGTTCTGCACAGCTTCACGGTAGATATAATCTCACGAGTGAGTTGTCAGGGGTGTGGCGAGTGATTCACCGGTGATGGTAATATCCTAGAACGCACGATATTATGATTTTTATAATAATAATTAATCTCTATTCTCAATAATAGCTTTAATTGACACGCATGGTGATTCATTGAGGCGATGTGGACGTGCTATGATTTGTTAGTTGTCGATGTTTGAGTTTTTAATTGCACGTAACTAAAGACGTGTTATTAGGGAGGCGGGGCCCGTGTTGGTCACGGTCGTCTCGCGGGTCCGTGCGTGATGGCAGCTCGTTGTTTTTTGCCCAAACTCTCGTGCCTGCGCCTGCGCCGGTGAAACCTCTCAATCTCTGACAATTTGAGGCGATACCACTTTTTATTGTTCAAGCTCGGCGTTGATTTACAACGCATTACAAATTTACAGACATAAAAATACAAAGTGACGAAGAAAACCACTGCGCGATCACGAATAAATATTAAATTAACTGTTGACAATACATTGGATCATCAATCACACGCATGCCCCGATACGAATAACTTATTCGTAACCTACTTGCCGCGACTAAGGTATGTTTCAACAAATTGAAGTGTCACTTCGCTTTCTGATGTAATGAGAAGGGAATTAATATTATGATGGCAAAAGTGATTTCAACATTGTAATTCCTACCTGTTGTAATTCAATTTTATTCAAAAGATAATCTCAAGTGTTGATATAAAATTGCTTTACAAGTTTAAATAGCAGTGCAGTGAGTGCCGGATGTGCAGTGACATGTTTCAGCGGAGAAGAAATATTTGCCAAAATAGCCTCCAACATCAGCACTCAGTTACATAAACTTTATAGCAGAAAGTGCTCTTTGCTTATCTTGTCTCATTCGACTGAACGCGACTGTATACTTATTTAGTTAAAAGGGATACTTCAAACACTTATACTCATAATGATTAGTAAGAGTATGGATAGTATAGCGAAACGAACCTAGGTGATCATGCTTCAAAAGAATACGCTCTTGTAAGGTCAACTTACTCAATGAATTGTTGATGAAAATGTTATGTTACCTCATATCAATATAGTATAGTAGAGTATACATATTCCCTATGATCTGTAATGGATCTATTACTTGAGAAATAATATATTTATTTCCACATCATATTTTTACGCTGGTCGATTATTTCCGGCCACATTGACCCCAAAGGCCGCCAGCGCCGCCCTGGCCCTCCGCTCTGGTCTATCACGTACATTTAATATTATAAGCTATTAGGCGCCTCGGCGGGCCTCCATTACTGTGTCCATATCATAATACGGAATTGTCTGTTGAACGCTTAGATTTTGTACTTTTTACTCTCATTGAGTGTAAAACAAAAAGGCGGGACCGTCGGCGCCGGCCATTGTTCTCCGCGACCATTCGTCGCACTTCATGCTATTCACATTCAAATTAAATGCCTTGTGTACAAAATTAATTTGTCTTTTGTCTTAGCTCGGGCCTGGAGCAGCCTGACATGTCACTGCGCAGCGGGGAGCGAGCACTGCAAGGGTGCATCAGACCATACTGCGCAGGTATGTATAGAGCAGCGAGTGTCGTTGCTACATGTTGTACCTATACGACATATTTACCTTATATCTTCTTCTTCGTCTTATTTTTTCCTTTTCCATAACTACTATGTATTGGTACAAAATAGCAAAAATTCTTGATCGCATTTTTTTAGTTTATATGAGTTCTTATAAATTAAGGTAAGTATTAAACTTGCTGAAAACAAAGTTCGTCGATGTTTTACTTTAAACACTCGCTTTGATTAACATTGTAGTAAAATAGTTATAATTTGGAGTCGCACCAAGAGCAAAATTATTATAATTACAATTAATAATAGAAACATGCAATTACTAACTCTATTACACACACTGATTGCTTGTTTGAAATATGGTGGGGCGTAATGGTTGAAGCAATCCTGTCCGCAATGGTTCGAGTGATGGAAATAAGTCAGCTCGGGGCGACGGATCGGTGCACACCTACCGTCGCGACCTCGTGTTTACTTTATATCATTACTCCATCAATCAAGATCAAATTTTCTTCTGAATCCTAACTGTTATACTCTAACAATCGCTTGATGAGTTAAAGTTTGACCAGCCGGCAGGTAGGTATTCAGGGAGGGGATTTGAGGTACTGACTGAATACTCCTCTTTACATTATGTATTTTGTAAATGTTGACATAATGTACGTAATTCTAAGTGCGAGATGGCCAACAGGTCAGCACAGGTGCAAGGAACTACCAAACTATGGATATCACTTTTGTATTTCCAATTCTATTTGTTACTCATTTTGACCTAAATAAAATTTTCGATATATTTGTAAATTTATTTCCCTTTATGTATTTCTCTGAAGTCTTGACCAGAATGCTTACGTAATGATACTTACGGGTCATACGAGAGTTCCTGCAATAGTCTGAAATACACTTTCACAAGCCCACAATTAGGACAGTTTGTGTTACTGTCATAAGTCCGTGCAGCAGCAGCTGTATGTGGCCCCTTTCAAGACGAAATCCTGGCTCCCTGACTGGCGACGCCGGCCGTCGCACTGACCGCCCATCAATCAGCGCGTGTTGACGCGATGCCTTCGGCTGTCTCCGGCGGCCGCCGCGCCTGCGCACCGCCCGCCCTCTAATGACAGCTCTCGCGCCGACCCGACACATCCAATTCACATGTTAAATGGAATTCCCTATGCGCCTCAAAATTACGAACGTCCGTATTATTAAAGTGTTTGTTTCTTAGACGTTTTTTGTTCAAATGTTTTATCCAATTAGTGCTACCGTGTCGAAAGGATAATGCTGTGATGAACGCATAAAACGTTTAGCGCGTTAAAAGCGGGGCCTTGTCGGCGGCGATACAAAGTATTTATCAATAAGGACATCCTCCGATCCTACAAACCTGCTTGTTCATCCAATGTCTCTCTGTCCGTCATATAGTTTAAACTTGTTATTTTTTTCTTAGACTAAAGTTTTTAAGTTCACGTGCTTGTGGTAAAATAACCATTTTTCAATAGCACATTTTGAAAGTGGGCATGTCGCCAGTCAAGTAGAGTATCGGATATTATGTTACCTTCCGTTAAATTTTCAAATATGATAATCGTAAATTATGCATGTGAAGACTGATGAGCAACACGGGCCACATTATTGAGACGCGACGTGCTTCGCATAATGAGTGGATGAATGAACGATCACGAAGAGGAAGTGCTGCGACGACAGATGATCGGTGTTAACAATCGAACATCCACTTGTTCTACTTGTCACAATGAATTCAGATTAATACATGCTTGGATATATTGTTTCAGTCGCATATTGTGAAATTATTAAGGAAACGACCGAGCATGACCAATTAATAAAAATATATACCCGTCCCCTGCTTGGAACGTAAAAGTGAACTTGAGTGATATTAATAAATTAATGTATATATTTTACCAAATATATTATATACATTAATTTTATATTTTTTCTATCACCACTGTTTCTCTTAATAAATAATTATCTCCTTTAAAAAAAGGTCTCTTTCATTTCCACCACTATAGGCTACCACAAACTGACTGAACATTGCTAGTTTACAATTTGCCTTCTCTTACAAACCTTTTTTCCTTTACGTTTCTTAAAACATCATTAATTATTATTTCCCTATATAGTGATATAGACATACTATATGTATTCATCTTCTAAACTCGCGTAGTAAAGACAAAGATTTGTAGTTATAGGAGCTGTGGCATCAAACACAACTCTATTTGTCGATAAATCCACCATAAACCGAAACAATAATACAAATACAAATTACACAGCAATAAATAACGTTCGAATGGGAAAATCTCGTATCTGGTGCGAGAGCACTATCATCGATGGTCCGGTTTAATTTAATTGACTGAGTTATCGATGATAAATGTGTGCAGGGTTAAGCATATGCGGGGCTCATGAATAAATCGCCCCTCGGTGAGACGAGCTGATTTGCGATAAGCGGGTATTTATTGCGTTATTTGTGCGCGCCACCTGATGCAGACGCGGCGCGGCGCGGCAGCGGCGGCAGTCGGCACGGCAGTCGGCGGGCGGGCGGCCAGCGGCGACCAGCGGCGGCCGGCGGCGCCGCCGCGGGAGGCGTTCTATTGCCTTTCACTCAGCGGCATCCCTCTTGGACAAGCCTGAGGAACGCGCCCTTCAATACATAAATCACATAAGACATAACAGCATTAACTGCTGATGGTTTTAGATCATCTGGCGACCGACTCGCGGTACGCTGAGTCGCTGCATATAGGGCTGTACTACAACGCAAGTCCTATCAAGTTTAATATTTTTGCAAACATTTCACTGTACAATGAATGGTAATAAAATTAAAATAATTCAAATAAACTAGAAAAATAGTGCATTAACATAAACAGTGCACAACAAAAACAATGTTTTTATTCACATACTCATAATTTCAAGTCAGAAAAAGTTGCTTAAGGACTTACTTTGAAATTGCGAAATGAGGTAGGAGTTAATGAAATGAAATGAGAACTTTATTCGCTGGAATATGGTTAATAAGTATGGGCCAATTATTTTTGAGGCAACTAACAACTTATTAGGCGACTAACTACTTGGTTACAAAAAAAATAACTTGGTAGCGATTAAATATTTTACCAACAATTATATTATATGAGCTACAAAAGGCAATGATCTATAAAAACAAAATAATGGCTGTTACTGTAAGATAGCAAATATATTAAACAGGGCCAATGAAATAATAGGTGAGGTATTAAAAATACGACTTGGCGGCTAATATTAACAATGGGATATCAAACATTGTATCATAGGCAACTATTGGCTTTTATATTTTTATTCCATATAAAAATACACGTTCGGGCAGTGATTTGCAAGCAGCTGTAATAATTTAAACGTGTCCTATAATTAAGAATTTGACCTGCATTTAAATCCAAAAGCTATATTAACTACTCTTCATAAGATCGATGGAAATAAGTTGCCTACAAAAATGCAACTAAATAATTATTTAAGTGACAGACGGCGAATTAAATTTGGGTAACCTACCATTCACTTAGGCGAATAAGAAAAGTGGATACATGACCACGAAAACATTCCTGAAAACGAGGATGAACCCTTTATTATGAAGTACTAGATATTGGAGAGAGACCAACCTACCTTCAGATTTGTTTTGACAACAAAAAAGTTATTGAAATTAATAATGCAATAGCTTTTTATATTCTTTTAATTGATAGTTTTAGTATTTATTATCTACCTCGGTATAACTACTTTCGTTTATAATGTTTAATAAATAAATAAAGACAATTATTCTATTTTTATGCCTTTAAGTGTTTCGCCATTTAAAAAAAAATTTAAGTCAAGAAATAAGACTATAGACCATCTATAATTTTTGACCTCTTAACGCACAAAGTATGTTTTTATGACCATGTTCATATTTTCTTCTCATCTCAGTTAATTTTATAAACAACCTCATTGTATAATTTATGAAAGCCTATTTTCTACTTTTTATCCGCCGTCAAGTTGTCTCATAATAATAAATTCAGTTGCCACACCAAAAAATCACTGCAAATTTAAACAAAGCTTACAACTCAATATAAAGCTGCTACTTTATACTCAAAATGCTACTACACTGTAGCTGCCAACCTATTATTTCTGCTACCCATTTTAATTATTTTTAAAACCCTAAATCAGATTATTTTGTCGCCGCATAAATACATGCCATAATTATGTCTTTAGTAATAGGTAGTTCAACATACTCTGCCATTTGTATTAGTGTGCAAATATTTAGTGAATGGAAAAACATAATCTTTAGATAAAAATTGCTTCAGAGTTTTAAAAACTCTACTCGTCATTTATAAATGCAAGATCGCAAATTACGATAAAAGTATCAACACAAGCATAGATCCAACTATAAAGGAGAGCAGAGCAGATTTTGAGTCAGTGACATTTTGATCGGGCAGTGTAATTAATTATATTAGAAGATATTCATAATATCTTGCGCAACGGTGGCCGGTGAGCATATTTTATGTGCGGACAGATGCTAGTGGAGGACACGGGTAATTGGTCCACGAGAGTGTTGCGCGCGCGTCATTGATCTATGACAGAACTATAATTGACGATTTTGTATGAGGCAAGTTGTCTAATTTACATATTGCTTGTCTATTACAACAGAATAGATAGAATGATTACGGAGTTGAATTAATAAATTGATTAAAATGACTAAACATTCCAAAAATATCATATACTGATCTTAGTTTCTCGCACAACAACGGTCAAAGTCATAAAAACGCAATTTGTCTAATTCCTCGAATGATTATCTGTACTTTTCGAATGTATTATACTACAGGGGTACAAACATTAGCTTAAAATCATCTAGAAATGATCAGGAACATTACATTCTTACAGTGAGAAAGTTTATAAATCCGTTTGATGTTTCCTGGAGATTAAGCATTACATCAATCTTACAAACTTCTATTTATTACTAATATTGTTTAGTTATTTTAACTAATTGTTTACTGCAATCCTTTAAAATGATAACTATTCAATAATCAAATTAAAGAAACATAACTCAGACTTGGACATGTAAAAATGTATATCCACGTAATGATATTTTGTAAGCCATGAGAGTTCCAGTTGAACCAAACAAGAGAGCGCGTCCGCGCCTTCCCCCGGGCGCCGCTCGCTCACGTCGCGAACTAAAAATGTGTATAAATTATGAAGATTACATGAAAAAGAGAAATGTGTTACATTTAATTTTATTACATACGATAAGTTATAGACTAGCCACGGCAGCGGCAATCGCTTGAAACATGTTGTAGACACGGCTCAGGCGAGAAACGACGCAACACGCTCGATTCAACACCTCTAGGCAGTGACTATTTATAACGAAATAAAATTTAAATTCCTATAAAGTTAGCAAGTTAATTAAGCTATTTGCTTACATCTGAAGTGTTTCATAGTTACCTACAAACAGATCATTTGTGACATTAAAATATCAATTATTTATATATAGAGTTGAGATAGCAATATAGAGCTGGGAGAAGAACTTAGTCGAATTGCGAATGAGAGCATAAACTATTTATATTTGATAATAATTTTGAAATCGTAATAATCACGCCAGTTATTATTTTAATCTAAATTATGCACGGATATATTTAAAAAAACAAACATATACTGCAGGGTACTGACATACATAAGGCATTCACATGGCTGAAATTGGGGCCTTAACCCATAATTGTGATCCATTCAGTTTATTTTACGAATAGAGTTATATTATAAAAATATATTCAATTCTCAGCAATTCGTCCTTATGACCAGATGGATCGATGAGTGAGAAAGATGGCCGGAAGCGGCTGGATGCGGGAGGCGGGGGACCGGGTGTATAGTGGCATTCATTGGGGAAGACCTATGTCGAGCAGCGGACGTCTGAGGGCTGATATGATGAGTCCATCCTGGGTTTTAAAGGGATAGTGTATTTTTTATGGAAAGTTATTTAATTCTAACTGTGCTCGAGAATCTGCTCGCGTGAACTACATAAATATTGTTTCATATTTTAAAATAAAATTGAAATTTAATTAGTGTTAAGTGATTATGAAATAAAAAAAGAACCCACTCCCGCTTCCGCTCCCGCTTTTGATTGAGTTAGCAGGTTACGATAAAATAAAGCCTTTATGTTACTCCGAATTAAGTCCTATGTTCAAAACTCCATCAGAATCGGTTCAGTAGTTTTTACGTGATGCGTGCACAAAGAAACAGATAAACACAGTTATTTTTGCAAATATATTCAATGTACAGACACGCGAAGTTTACGATTGATTTTTTTAGATTGGAATCTTGAAATTAATATGTGGATTTTATCCTTAGTGCAAAGTTGTTACCTATAGTTTTTTGTGATGTAAGTAAATATAATATTTATTTAAAGTTAGAATACATTTTAGTACTAATAAAATATTTGATATTATTGAACTCGATAAAATAAAATGTATTGCATAAGTCAAAACAATCTTTCGTGTTTATTACCGCGATAGTTAAAGCGTACTTTATTACATCGCCGAGTTTTATCTACACTCCAACTAATAGACAGATATAGTTTTATCAAGAAGACAATAAATTAGTAGAAAATTATACGACTTTGCGAGAATATAATATGGGGACATTTTGAGGACAATCGTCGATGGTATCAATTACAATAAAAGAATTATACATAATTTTGGTATCGAGAATTTACTGTTTGAAGACGCCGATGATCCTATCGCGTGTAATTTGTAGCAGACGGACCAATCAAAATATTTGTTTATCGGAGAGCCAGTACGATCGTGATGCTATCGCGGCCCAAAATGTCGACTGATATCTTATCTCTAAAGCTTAATGACTCCTTAATTTGGCATTAACTTCGAGTTTGTTTGTCGTAGTCATCAGTGAAGAGCGCAGAGAATCTGGCTAAAGCCTCACCGCCTTCTGTAATCCCAAAAGACTACCGCTCCTCGACAAATCCAAAGCGCGTTTCAAATTCGTCGCACTCCAATCCTCACAGTGTATTAAGATAAAAATCGTTCTGACGCTTCAACGAACGCGGGCACCCAAAGCACTCATGAGATGGAATGTCATAACAACAAACATCCAAAATATGTCAAGCTCATGCCTACTAGCTAATGGTGATCATGGGAGAACAAAAAAATATTTGTCCGAGAAGTCTGCGCTAATGTGTAACCAAGCGCGGCCGTGAGTGACACGGAAACTCTCTTCACACACGTTTGACCTCCAACAAAGGAGTTCTGTTTGTTTTGTGTCGCTACTAAAATATTGGAACGAGAACCGAGTGCGTGCCCGTCGCTTACGATGCTATTCATAAACCGCTACTTCACTGAGAGCTATAGGAGAGTCAAGCTATAGCTGGCGAATCAAACAAAAAACTAGAAAAGGCTACGATTTACTTGATTCGGCCGCTATTTATGCCAATATGACAGCTGCCACACCTGGAAGTTAATTAATTAACAAATAGTTACACTAGGAAATATGTTGGCTAAGTACGTAACTAGATCTATCCTAGATCTAGTGATAAGTCTGTGAAGGCAATATTATTTTTCTTTGTCACTGGGTTGTATGTATACAGAGATAAAAATAATCAATTTCTCGAAACGGTCAACCTCACTCACAGTCGCACTTCGCAAAACAAGCTTTGAACTCCAACCAACAGTCCCATATTACTCTTAATGCTAGACCAAAATAAGCAATTTGAAACTTACTAGGTCATACATAAATTTAGATACTGCGTCCTCCCAAAGTTATCGCTGTAACTATTATAGGTATTTCCCCCACACTAGGACGACCTAGCCTAGCCTGACATGCTTTGTTTATACCGCTTACCTAACTTTAAGTGGTGTACGACCCTTACCTTCGACTAGTGTCTCACGCGTGTATTTGCTCTCACTGTCCGAGGTATACGGTTCACTGGCATGCAGTGCCCGGTAAAGTTCTACGTCCACTGCGAAACAGGCACCGGCCTGACCAGTTTATGTTGGCCCAGAGCTACGTAACCGTCACCTTCGGAAGTGAGCACTGACGAGCAAACATCCTTGCTTACGACATGTGAATAGGCACTATTGTTGAACAATTAGTTATTATTAAGACTCTAAAATTGAAACTGGTACTCTATAATATATACTCCCTATAGATAGTTTGTTCAAGACTGTTTTAATTACGTACTAGATTCAAGGCATACAAAGCTTTAAATATTTTAGCATGGTATATTAAAGTTTATATAGATCTAATTCTGTTTTGTATACCGAAAATAGACAGTTTGGAATGTCTTACAAGCATACCTATAGTCTGGGTACTTAACACTCTTAACCTCAACTATTCAAAAATAATGATATAAGTACACATAATACACATAAACTGAAATAGGCTATACCTTTCAAAATATTTGCCAATGGTACTGCCTATATACAACTCACTTGAACGCAGGGAATTCTACAATATTGAAATAGCTTTATTACCCATTCCTTTTCCAAAACTGATAAAGGTAACGAAGGCATGAGGATTGCACGGCGCGGGCGCTGGTTGTGTTAGGCGTGTTGTGTTCAATATTGGTCGATTTTGTCTCAATAATTCCAACATAGGGCCGGTGTCACGCGAGCGCTCGCCACGACCAATTAGCCGGCGCCTACTTCCAACGCTGAACAATAAATCAATAATTAAACCGTCCATCTACCGGCAAATGCTGATTTATTTACGCCTTCTGGCCACGCTCGCCTCTGAATGTCGCGGACCCAACTATATTATTACCCGCTGTTGATTGCTGCAATAAACTGCATAAAGTAAAATTATGGCCCAATAACTTCTTAATAATATTAATATTGAGGAATACATTTGAACATTGAATAGATTAAGAAATTTGTGTTTTTCAAATGCACCACGACTGAGTTTTAAAAGTGTTTTTAAATTCCTTCTGCAATTTGATATCAAATGATGAGGTTACTCACAAAGTAGCTATTACTGTAATGCCGATATTAGCAACGAACTACCTTTCTAAGGCTATTGCAATGATATTCAAATAATATGGACTTGCGCTGTATCAATGACAGAATGAGTGTGAGAAGCTATTGACATTTCAAGATCCATTCAATCTATTTTGCATTACAGGACTGGATATTCGTTTATTGGTACACGCCTTTTTTCCTACTGTATACAAATCAACTAGCAAACACTACAAATGACACCAAACACAAAACGAATGAATAACAAAAATAACCAAACAATATTTTGAAACGCATTCAACGCCGTTCACATGACACATTGACACAAATTCGAGATTCGATGTCAGAAGCTGCTGGATTCCCGCGATCAGCAAAGGTAACCGCTAATATGTCGAGTATTGGCCAATGTTTGTGTAGCATTTCTTCGTTAATTTCTCTCTAAGCGGCACAAAGTGAAAGATTAAGTGTGGTTTACACTGCGCATTAACGTGCGTGTCCGATCTGAACTGGGCTGAGTTTCACACACAGCTCTTGTATTTGCTGAGTGCATTAGTGGCGGAACGTAACTGTCGCGACTCGCGCGTCGCGGTCGCCTCCAAGAGCCATCTCATCGTATACGTCTAAACATTGTTTTATCTTGATAAGCGACGTTAGTAGACATCACAGCTTATCCTCTCGAGACGCATAAACAACAGCTGGCGTCTCTGACTAGCAATCATTATTTAAGAGCCCTCGAACTCGCGCGTCGATAATGTTGAGTATTTTAAATTAATGTAAATTAAAGACATCGGTCAACTATCTTACGCACAATATCAGGCATGTAGTGGCGTCGGACGAGCCACCAGCGCCAGGCCAGCGGCCGGCGACAGCCCTCCGTCAACACGAGGGCCCTCCGCGGGCCCACCGAGTGTTTTCATATACACACAGCGCGCGGACGTGTTAATTCGTAGACACTTGGTTTTTTTTTACCGCGGTGATCGACGACTGTGGGAACGGTTTTTGGTGCCTTCGTTAGAAGTACATACTCCACGCGGTAACGAGCAAACAGCCGGAATAACTCAGAGTATCGCTCCCGCGTTAAGTGGCCGTGCGCTCACGGAATTTACGACAGTTCTTCACGCATCGGTAATAGCCGATCGCGATTGAGCTATCGGTGGTCGATTGTTGTGTGATGGCTGCGCAGAGGCGAGTTATAAAAATCATTTTGATTTCCAATTTGAGCGTCATTGTCTGGGCGACGAGAAAGTTGTCTGTGGCGCCGACACCAATAAAACGGTCCGCAGCGTTGGGCACGCGCGATGCGTCTTGCGAGTTGCGACCAAAACAATACGACACACACCAACATAGTGTCCATTGCTCATTTCAACATTTATATTTGGCACAATCATTGAGACAATAAATAAGTAAGAGCACTTACTTTAACACACCATTTTTTACTGAATCTGGTATCAAACCTCAAAGTTTTTTTTTAAATTAAAGTTGACTCAGTGCAAGGGGACTAGAGAATAGATCTTGCTCAAATACGCGACCGGAATACTTAGCGAATGCTCGACAAACGACAGTATACCTTTGTGTGTCGGTACCTAATTATCTTGCGCTGACATCGTATAGGCTGGCATCGCGCGAGATGTTATCTGCGCTGCCAGGCAGTATAGGCTATATATTACCTTGACGGAATAACAATAAGCAGGCTATCTGTTAGCGGCGTGCCACGGGTAAGTGAGGAGATGTACGACAAATGGAAGCCGGGACGAACCCTGACCCGAGCACTCGCCACCCGCAGCCACAACCACTATTACGAAGGGCACTTTTATCACCCGCATTCACCAATCATTCGCTGAGAAGTAATATTTTACCCGAAGACAAGTTTGTATCAGTAGAACTAATTTATCAAGTAAAATAGCTTCCTGATTCTTTTAGGTAGTAAGGCGTTTGATAGAACTGGAAAGGTTAAGAATTATCAAATTACTACTTACTCAGCTTCGACCGCGTGGAAATAGTAAGTTTTCTTTCCCGTTGCAATAGATTTTCCTAAGGTAAAAAATAGCCTATGTTTATCCCTATGACACGGGCTATGGTGCATGCAAAATTTCATGAAGGAATTCAATTAATTATTTTAAACAATTAAATAGTTGTGGCGTTAAAGAATAACAAACAAAAATACAAACTCATTAAAGATTAGTTTGGGATTTATTTACATTTGTATAGCCTCAGATCTCTGTAATTGTGCCTATCGTCACAATTTTGCATATAATTGAGAGGTTGCAATTGCAAATTTTACTGCCATACCTATAAAAAAAAGAGAAAAGTGAGAAAAAGAAATTGAAAAAAAAATTAAGATAGGAGCGATATCTATTTACATATCTACCCGACTGTATTGACTGAATTTGACTCGACATATTGACTGAGCAGCCCGACGACGAAGCCGTCATCGTGATGTCACGCCCCTGAATGGGGAGAGTTGCCGAGGATTTTTCCTCGGGCTTGTCAAAGGATATAATTTATTATTTACTAGCTGTGCCCGCGGCGCCGCTCGCGTGAACTACAGAATCCGCTCTCATTCCCGCTCCCACTCCCACTCCCACTAACCGTACCTACTAATGTATTTGAAAACTAAAAATGTTCATAACTTTTGATTAACTAAACAGATTGCGATGAAATAAAGACTAAATGTTAAGTTAAGCCCCATGTTACTGTGAAAAGTCCATCAAAATCCGTTCAGTAGTTTTTAAGTGATGCGTGCACAAACTCACAGAAAACAGACAAAAATTTCAAAAACGATCGTTATGTGTTCTGTTGCTTATCCTTAGGCGCCCTAATTTTTTGGGCAAATATCTTCAATGTACACGCGACGTTTACGATTTTATTTATTAGATAGGGGGATCAAGCAGGGTGTCCGGGAAAGAGCACCTGAGCAAGTACCGAGCACCTCCCCCGTGATTCGACCTATATGACCTAGACGTCGAAAGGCCATGGGAGGTGGAGGGTCTATGCCAGTAAATCTCATTGCTTCATGCGACTACAAACGCCTAGCTTGTTGACAGGTTGTTACTGGAAACACTTTTGTAACGGATACTAATTTCCGTCCATGAATATATTACAATAGACAAATTGAATTCTCAGATGAATTTACATAAATAGTGTGCAATGCCAGTGCTATTATAATGCTATAACGCGTTGTAAGACAATAGCTGAGCAGGGTCCTCCCACCTCCCACGTGGGTAGCTGCTAGACGCCGCAGCGCATTGCGGGCGCATGCTAATCGCCTCTAATCACTCGATCGAGAGCTGATTCATCTCCGCCTTACCTTCCATACTCTGTTTATTTACCAATCAGTATGCTTAATGCCAGCCGCGACCATAAAAGGCGATATATTTATCTAGAGTCGCTCTCAATTAGTAGGTGACAGCGAATCGACGCCATATGTAGCCGTGGTGTTAGCGTCGACTTTTAGAGAATATTTTTTGTTAATGTGAAATGCAAATGAAACTAAATCATTAATGTTTGCCTCACCAATTTTCCCGGGTGCCTTTTATGGCAGCCCTGTTCTCTTGCTCCCGTCGTCGACTTAAAAAAAGTTCAGCGCTAAAGACGTTATTTACTATAAATGGTTTGACGATCGCTTCCTGCTATACTTTCTATATGCATAACCGTTATGATCATCTTCGAGGTGTGAGCTTAAACTCGTATGCACTTTGAACTAAATCGTAAATAGTATCTAAAATCTTTGTCTATAAATACATAATACTTACATACTCTGTCTAATCCTAAGCGTCGTAAAGAAGCGACACTCATCCCACCCCCCCTCCCCCGCTAATTTAGCGTCGTCTGCAAAATAGAACACGGCTGGCAGTATACACTATTGGGCTGCCGCTGTTCGTCTCGCGCTGCGCCGCCTCCACCACCCGTCCGCCGAGGCATAGTTACTACCCCAGCGCGCTATCGACAGCGCCGAGAGATCGACGCTATAAGTTAGAAAGAGAAGAACTTATGTCGTTGACGTACAACGTTATCCCTCTCTCGTTCATCTATGCTCGCGCGCTCTCGGTGCAGCGGCCCTACAGTAATTTACGCACAAACACAAACGTATACGGACAAGCTGGTGCTCCTGTGGTAGTAGTAGGTGGTTAAATATCTTCGCTTGTACGGAGTGCCGGGGGTGTGCCTAAACCATGGTTCTCTTTACTATGTGGACATGATCATTAACTAATTAACACCCAGACAAAGCCAACATGTTCTTACTTACCTGGTACAGTGAAAATTGAACACACGACCTCTGGCGCTCGAGTCTAAGGCCCAAAACACCGAGCCAACTGCAAATACCAATAAATCAGACTTACTGCTTGATGCACATCATCAGCCAAAAAACCTCACCCCTATAGAATGCCACTTTTGGGGGGCTGTCCGTTGGGGATTTGCCATAATCACTGCGCTTGGCAGAAGGATTGGTGATCGCAGTAATGATGTTAATATACACAGGAGGACCGTCCTTGGTGCAATCCCATAGTCGCCTTGATGACAGCCACGGGAAGATTGGGAGTAGAGCTATTCTAAGCCGGGAGTCACACGATTTGATTGCTCATCCATCATCAACAAACATTTAGGTTCATTTATCGTTCTACCGTCTTTGTCACTGAGTGTAAATAATAATGTTTCCATATTTAATCCGTGTTATACAAAAGGCACAAAACATAGGTATCTGGCTGGATTAAAATTCAAACATGTCAAGGAGGTCAAAATACCTATTAATTACCTTTAATGTTCCATTGGTTAGGTAACTGGCGCCAAGCGTGTCGCGACGAATTCGAGTTATTGCGAAAATCTGCGCTTGCGCAGGTGCCGAGGGTGCGCGGTGGGTATGGTGGAATGGGGGGGGGGATTGGTGGGGGGAGGGGGGAGTGGAAGGTGGTGCTCGGTGGCAGCACCGCCCAACTCTTTGTTTACGTAACGCCCCCTCATTACGCGATCAGCTGTTTCGTATCATCAGCATGACTTGTGTAGCTAATGTGTTCAATTATTTAAAATGCTTTTATAGAGCTAAAGATCGTTGTGGTAAAAAAAGTAGCCTTTACATATCATTCCGTATGTTGTTTCAAACAATCAGTTTATATACGCTCGATCAGAGATTGTTTGGTCATAACTTTGCTCCAATCTCTACGGTGTGTCTAACAGAATATAAAGAACTTTCAATTCACATAGAATCATCAATGCTAGAATGGACGACATTACTTATAAAATAGAAAGTTATATCTCTACTTACACATTGTTCCCAAAATTGGAAAGCTTTGTCTTATCCCCCTACAAACGCACATATCCATTCTTAACGGATTTCTGTGACCTATATTCATAATCACCCATTATGGTTAGCATGCAGACATCGTAACGGTGATGAGTAGCCCTGAGCACGTGTGGGCGCCGGCAATATATCAGCGCGTGCGCAACCTAAGGGCACTTTCACACCAATCCTATAGCATCGCACCAACCCAGCAAAGACTCAGGACTTGATTATAGTATTGGCGACGTAATGATTATACACACGCATTAGAGACAGAATGTGGAAACCTCTTGTAGAGATGACGTTTAAAAAGTAAAGTGTGACTTCATTTTTCCCTGCTACCAACCGACCGTTAAATTTGTACCTACTGAAAAAGTTTCGACTTTCAGCCTCTTTAAGCGCTGTTATTCAATAGCCAGTTTCGTCAGTAACTATCGTCCCGGAGACGGAATTATTCCTCCCATTTGATGAAATATGTAAAGTTCTTTTTCTTATACGTAACTATATATACCTATATGTACATTTCCTTTAGTTTTGCAGTAGTGGGTTATGTATGACTGTTTTTTGTAATTAATCAGATTTCTACATCGCCTTACTAGTTATCGTGTCTTAAACCTAATGTGTTTGGTCTACTATTTCAACAAAACACCGTTTTTCTTTTTAATCGTTGGAAAGGTTTTCTGTGAAATTCATCCCTCAGATGATAAGTGCCTATTTATATACTTCTCGTTTATAATGCATTCCATCAAGCACCGTTATTAAAAAGAAAACATCGCAATTTAATCGCTTCAAAAATCGTTGCATGTGGCCCGGACCGGATCCGTAGTAATGTTGAGAATGATTTTAACATGTCAGAAACCAGTAGCAGTCAATTATTGCACGTAGTTGAATAAAAAAAGAATAACTCTTATACTATATTTCTCTTGCCATAAAAGTTGACTCCAACTCCGCAGGAGACTTAAAATTAATAAAGAAACTTTATGATCAGTGAGATTAAGAATTTATAACTGTCCTCTTGATCGCTTTTCGCGTTTGAATATTTAAACAACGGAACCAAATTGTGTTTGAATTTTATAAATTGGGGCTTTAAAGTGATCGTCAATGTTCCGGTAATTATTCTACGCGTTTGATTGTTTAACAATTTACACGCGGCGTCTACGATAATAATTATTATAAAAAAAGCTTACAACTATGTGAGCTTTTTCTTTTTTGTTTGCAAATTAATGTTATGTGTGAAAAAAACTTTACGAGTAGATTAATTAAATTCGAACTTTATCAAGTCAGAGTCGAAAAATAAGATATAATGCATCACTGACTTACTATAAGTTTTTTTGTAATAGAAAAATATCTGCATACCTCCGGGAAGAAAGTATGTAGTATGTAGGTGGTCCTGAATGCTCTATTGTGACTTTATGACACGTGCATTTTCGAACAAGGAACTCTTCACGATTACTAGGCGCGGAACGTTTGTTTGCAAATAAAAAAAAAGTTACATCCAACTGTCTTACACAATTTGATTCCCTCATCCCCCTTCCATCACCGGACTACCAGGCGTGGTGAGTGACTTCATCCTTATGTAGTAAACACACCACGCTCTCGCACAAAGAGTTTTGCTTCCTCGTTTATAATGCGAACTGCTAAGGAATGGAACTCCCTGCTAGCTTGGGTATTTCCGGACAAGTACAATTTGGATATTTTTAAAGGAAGAGTGAATGGCATCTTCTGGGTAAGCGCGCTCGCGCAAACCCATCAACAATAAAAAAAAACTTCAATTAGTGCATGTGAATGTCAGGAGCTGGCAGTATTGCAATACGAATCGGTATAGCACCAGACAGCGGGCGGCCGTCGTCGGCGCGGCGGCGCCAGCGCTTTTTCAGTCCCGTTATACGCCCACGGCAGATGCGCTATTATGCTTCTCTCACTTTCTTAGTTTCCGGTAAAATCTTATTTCATATATACGTAGTATGATTTTGTACTTAGTATAAATAACTGTGTGGTTTAAGGAACGGGTCTCTTAGGATAGATCCCCGCCTCGTTGGCCTAGTAAGCTTGGTCGTTAAACTCGAGCGTCAGAGGTTGTGGATTCGATTCTCATTAGAAACAGACAGCTTTGTACGATTTTGTACAATTTAGTCCTAGTATGGATGTTATATTTGTGAAATTGTCCTTATTAAATCATATCATACAGGAGAAAATACTAGTTTGGGAATAGATAAGCGTGTATGTATGTATATATAAATGTTTAATAATATAGTATATATTATCTTTGATAATAGTAATGTCTTCAGGTGGAGGTAAGTTCACTTCATAAAAGTGTTATATTTTCACAAATGTAAAATAAATGTTCACTTGCTGTTCATCGAAACCGTAAACTAAAAGATAAATTCGTCTTCTACCTATAAAGATACATTTCTAATTACGTGTGTTTCATAATGGTATTGAAATTGAAGTCTGATGCATTCTCTAAACAGTTGGAATTAAATAATCGCCATAACAATAGGTAGCTGAAATATTTCTTGCTTTAACCTAAAATATACATTTTATCTTTTTACATCCCGTCTTTATTTTAGTTACATACAAAAGACACCAACGCGTCCCTTTCATTATTTAAAATTATTAAATGCAAAATATTAGTCACAAGAATAAGATATGTACAATATTAATAACAAATTAAACTGTATTCTAATCCACAAATGTATCGATGTAAAATACAGTTAAACATCTCCGACGTTTATAGTAATAGAATAATGTAGCAGCATAAATTTAAGACAATAGCCTATTTCCTGGCCATATTCGAGCAAATAAACGATTATGAGAAGTATAATCTACAGTTTGCATAAATACAACTAAAACCGGTGTATATAAATTTTATATGTATCGAATTTAACCTACTTTTGGTTAAAAACGAAAAATAGTAATACTTTCGAGATAGGCGCCACAGCTGCCGTCTCAAGTTGCTCGACAGTCGTCGATACGGCTACAAAATGATGACTGTCCATAAATTGTATCTTCTCTATCTCTATGTTTACATACAGTGTGTTTTTGCATATTGAATTGACACTTGATGAATCGATTTCTTTAGAATTATATGTGCCCAAGGCGCACTTTCATATTATACTTATGCACCATTAATATTTAATAAAAGAGCTCATAGATTTTATTGTAAATTATTGTATTTATTTCACATGTGGTTGACATAATGGTAAATGTATGCTATATTTCATATCAGCCTTTAGACGTCCACTGCTGGACATTGGCTTTCCCCAATTAACTCCATCATACCCGGTCGTCTGTTCCCCGCATCCCGACGCTTCCTCCCACCTTCTTCAGGTCGTCGGTCCATCTGGCGGTAGGGCGTCCCACCTTGTGCATGCTTATTTGATAAATGCTTTAAAATTTTACTTACAAAGACATCCATTATAAATGTTAGCCTCCGTAATTCACACTTGCGCAAACATCGCCGAAAAAAGTAGGCGCCATCTAATTATCACTCGTATTTCAGTTATCCGAGATGAGGCCAAAAATTGCGCAAGATAATCATTACGTCAATTTAAATCCGCCAACACGAGGCCTTGTTTTGTTTCTGCATGAGTCAGTGTTTATGAAAGTGACGATTATAAATTAGCAGCGATTCTTCTTAGTTGCAACACTGGCGCTCGCGCAGCACCGGAAATGACTCGCGCCTCATCGGAGGGCCCTTGTGCGCACGCGATCTCATCTATTGAGCTTTACACCTACCCACAAATACTAACAATGAACACGCAAACAGGCCTTGTATAGTCACAATGACTTAACTATAGACTATGTAGTTTGTTTCATAGATGTTTATGGTCTACTTACCTTGTGATCGAAGGTGGCGAATATGGGTTAATAAAATAATCTTCACAGACTTAGGCAAGGTATTTGCTATCCTTAAGTCAGAAACTTGAAAGATTTATAAATATTACTGGATAATGACCGTCCCAAAGTAGCGCATTGCTTTAGAAAGAAGGGAATCCATTTGCATCTGGAAAACAAAATGAACAAAAGACGGTGTTCTGAAATGGGTCGCAAAGTTTACATGGTAATACAAACCCATATCTGCTCCTATTGTCAAAGTTGTTGTAGTATAGTTATTTTCCCAACACGCAAATAACGTTTGTTTTCGAATGACAATTGTTTTGGAATGGAAAATGAAATTATAAATGACAGGAGCCCTAATTATAGTAGTCATCATTATAAACTGCAAATGGCAAATGAGCTAATACATTTGATGCATAATCTGTTAAGTAGTGAATCCTTTCGTCACATATTTACTTGTATTATGTTGTTATGATATACTTGTCGCCAATTTTAGCAATTACAATGTCTTAATTATATTAATATGCTGAGTCGTTTGCCCTTTTGCTGCCACGGCACACGCATACTATTTTAAGTTAAAAAATTTAAATTGTTTTGTCTAGTTCTTATAAGTTTTATTTTATTTTTTTACCTTTTTCTTGCTTTGTTGGTTTTTTTCTTTATGTGTGCCAATTGTGGTAGTGAATAAATGTTTTTCTTTCTTTCTTTCTTTCTTAATTGAAGTTATTTACTTGACCATACTTAAAAGCCCTAATTGAGCCAACTTAACTTTTTTTATATTCTTAAAAAAGAATTTCTCTATCTAATGAATGTATCTAATGTATGTATGATATACCTGGAGTATTGATATGTATGATATAGTTTATTTACCTGCAACCTAGCTTATAAATAAACCATACTACGAGTACAATATGTGCTTGCTTGCAAAGATTTATCCCTTTGATATGGACACAGTGCATTGTGCACTAGCAAAGATCACCACCGAGTGTAGTAATGACTACACATTTAACGAACTATTATTATACTGGAGAATTTACTTTATAACATTATATTTATCATCATTATATTTGCAACGTCTGATTGTCTGTTCGAAGTAAACTGCTAGTACTAGAAAAACTCGACAAAATTATTTTATAACTAAATTGAAAATACAGCACAGAGTGTTCAATATTTACTCTCACAATAAGGATCTTTTGAGAAAGATAATAATCATCTAGCTCAAAGAGAACCGCGGTGAGTAGTAATGAGTGGCCGTTGGCTCATAATGTAATGAGGTCGTGGGTTCAAACCCCGCCCGTACCAATGAGTTTTACGAAACTTAAGTACGGTTTATTTGTAATACTACAGGCTTTTCGGTGAAGGAAAACATCGTAAGGAAACCTGCATCGCCGAAGAAGAAATTCTGAGGCGTATGTGAAGTCCACCAAATCGGCTTGGGGCACCGTTGGTGGTCAGGTGTTTAGCACAAAAGATCCTGAAGGGTCGAAGTGTCGCCAGGTCTTCCTGGCCCCCTAAGAAGATAAGATTAGAGAAGATATACTACATACATATAGTGCCTGCATAAATATTTTAATTTAATCCTTATACTTGATCTAAGAATTTAATATAAAAATAGTTGTGTATTAAATTCTTAGATCATTTATAAGGATTCATGTACCACTGAATACTACTGATTGCTGACATTGGTATAGTATGCAAAGCAACCGAAAGGGTTGGGATTTGCAGTCATAATGAGGTCTAATTACCCAAGTGTATTTTAAACATTGACTTTCAAATATAATTTAAATTTTAAATTGACTTTTCGAATATTGAGAAGTTAACTATTTGAAACGAGGCAAAGCCAGCACGTGGCTCGAGCCAGTATGCAAATTGACTCGCACATGTGTGCATTCGGTGGTATGCGCACGCACACGTTAAAAATCCTGCTTCCATTCATAAAAGCGAGGCACTACCTAGCTATGAATTAATCGCAACATTTGAATATGTTTACTCTCACAAAGGAAGCGACCATTCAGTAAAAACTTGCCAGAAAAACAGGTTTGGCACGTGTCAATGAACGAAGGGAATATTTTGGACGCCATGGACGGGCCAGAGTTGTCGGTTTGGATGATTTAAACGGTTTAATAGACGCTCGTTTGATTAGTCTTTGCATCAATTATAAAGTTAACGATTTCTGGCGACATCCAGGCGTCTGATTAGATGTATGATAAAAGTAATGGTATATACTCAAACATCATTCGTATATGAAAAATAAAATAAATATTAACTAAACAAATAAACGCATTTCATATGTGTGGAGCTCAATTGTTAACAATAAATATAATGTCTTGTCAATCTTATAATGTATTTATTATGACTAAGTTAAATAAAATATATCTACTTTACTACCAGTGATCTCACAAACAGAACAAAATTACCAAAAATAGAAATATGTAACATCGAAATATTTTCCTTAAATACTAAAAACAGAGACTCATTTATTTTGTATAAAAATTCACTTAAAAAAATTAGATCGTGTGGACCGGACCTATCGCTTGGACCTATTAATAGGTCCAAGGGTTTCCGGCTTATAATAAGGCGACCCCAATCTTCCCGTGGGTGTCATCAAGGCGACTAAGGGATTGCACCAGGGATGGGCAGCAGCGTTTTCCTGTGTATATTAAGATCAGCGTGGTGATTATGACAAATTTCCTGACGGACTGCCCACCAAAAGTGTTCTATTGTGGAGGTTTATGTTCAGCAGGGGACGTATTATACTGATGATATATGAAACTTTTTAAACATAATTTCTACCTGTATTGTAACCGCTGTGTTGTAGTGACGTACCTCTAAGTATTTATATATCAGATTAGCATGAGATCATCTGTGCTCTTACGGAACGGCCTTACTGCAACATTGCACCTTTTAGTTAGGCAAGAAGGCAATCTTCTTTTATGTCTATTTTATTGTTTATGGAAGTTATATATCCAAGTTAGTGGTTTATTATCCTAAGCCTTTTAGAGCGATAGATTCACATTAGGCCAGATCACAATGGAAATTGATGTGAGTCAACATTTTAAGTAGGGAAAGAAATTGTGAGAATAAACATGTGTATGTTGTGGTAGTTTGTGCTTCTCTTATGTGACGTCTATCAATTCTTTGCGATTAAATGCCGTTTGTTTATATAACCATACGATTTTCAAACAAATAACATCATAAGTAAACCAGTATACATTAGATCCGCGGTCTATATAGTCTGTTTGCTTCGTAATTAATATTCGGAGCCTATTCTGACATTTTTTGATTTTTGCGTTTGGCGTCTAAGACCTACATCCAACGCTTACCTATCTGAATGTGTCAAATAATCCGTCATAGATTACAAATGGCTTTTTTGTTTGATCGATGTTGTTCGAAATGCTTACGGAGTAAGCCTCCAGGAATCTGCTCAAAAGCTGGTATTTTGATTTGGTATTCTGTGACACAAACCTAAGAGTGTGAAAGAAAAACTTAAGAAGTGCTAAAATATTCAGCAAGTACGCTATTCAAGTGTTCCTATTAGCACATTTACATTCATGCACGATTTTAACACTGAGGCTGGTGAAATCATTGTACTGTGACTTTATACAACTGATTAAAGTTGAGAATTAGATAAAGACAATATCCAAAAGAGAAAGCTCTTAGATTAACTCTCTTAAAATCCCACTCTCACCTGATGAACATTCTATTTTCCTGAATTTTTTTATTCGATTAGCACACATTTACTCTAAAAAAAATATGTAAGAGAGTTGATCAAGATCTATCATTAATTAACCATTTCACCAAAGAGTTTTGGTTTTGTTATTTTATAAGTAAAGTAAAGCTTTTTCTTTGCATATTTTCAAAAATCATTATAAAATTTACGGTATTCTTAATTTATTTTTGGTTAATGTTTGATTATTAGCTTTTGAACTTAGTTTTCTTCATCATATCAGCCCTTAGACATCCACTGTTGGACATAGGCCTTCCCCAATGAACGCCACCACACCCGGTCCTCCGCCCTCCACATCCAACCACTTCCGGCCACCTTCTTCAGGTCGTCGGTCCATCTGGCGGCGGGACGTCCCACCCTGCGCGTGCCAATCCGCGGTCTCCACTCCAGAACTCGTCTGCCCCAACGGCCGTCGGTTCTGCGACAGATGTGGACGCCCACTACCACTTCAGCTTGCTAATCCTTTCGGCTATGTCGGTTACCATAGTTTTCTTAATATCATGTAACTACTATTAAACCGAGTCAAGAATATCGCTGAATCTCTTAGGCAACGAAGCAAGACTGATAATCGTTATTTATAGTACGGGCAATTATCTTACCAATTGCTTATAAAATATTAGATGATGGCAGCATGATACTGCAAAGCGTGAGTGCCTTCTAAATCTGTTTTATCAGGCTTATGAATGAAAGTTGGCGACCTCCAGTAGCGTACGTAGGCGACGCTGATGCAAGCAGTGCAGTTCGGCGCTCCATTCACAAATCCACGGCGCGGTGCGACGGTCCGGGGCTAGCGCCGCCGGCGCGTGCGCAACAGGCAATTTTATAACAATTCATGCAACAACTAGGTAATACACTTTTTATTCACAAGTTACAAATTGTCTATATAAACGCGCAGTTTAAGTGTTATCGTTGCATAATATAGCTATAATCTATGGTTTATTTAATTCAAATCTACCCGTAATTCGTACATTTCTTATTTCTGTACTTTATTAAAATTTCATAAAAAAAAAACTTTTTTTAGTCTTACCATACTGTAATATTATAATGTATTAGCATTAGGAATATCTCTATGTATAGGTATACAAGTTATTGCATGTTTATAATTTGATACTGACTATTACGTGATTCAGTGCAGTAGCGCAGCTTATTCTGTTACACAGTGTTACACGCTGTCTTTATACTTACCTGTTAGCTACTTAGCAAAATGTGCCATAGTTGCCATACTCAGGCTTTTTTTTCTGCTGAAAGTACGAGACCTCCTCCTCGGGGTCGAGCCAGCGTGGTGGCCGTGTTGCTTTAAGACATATTAACCAATGACCTTAAAAAGGTCACATGAAGGTACTGGATGGGAAAGGCGAAGGACCGGGTGTAGGAGCTTGCATTGGGGAAGGAAACCAATGTCCAGTAGACGGCGTTAGACGGCGATGTAATAAACTCTTTTTTATTTTTAAGTTACATCATATAGTTTTCAAAATGTCTAACTTTACCAGGATAGAATAAACCCGAACGGAAATCTCAATGAATAAAATAAAACCGAACGGAAATACAGTTTCCATTGGATGATCTACTTTAGCGACACGTCGCGAACTTGCGACAGCTAGTTATGTGATAACCATCTCTGGGAGACGCAGCCTTCTTTATAGAGCTGCACACTTTCATAATTCTCAAAGATGTACGATTATGAGTTAAACCAATTTAGCTGGCGCAGTAACTTTAAGTTGATCACTCACAAGGAATTGAATGGAGCGACCATATAATTACATCATACCCATTATGATTTCTCGAACATTTATTAGCGAGTTAGCCTTCGTTGTGGCGATAGTGACCGAAAACAGACGTAAACTTGGCGGAATGGACCTTTATGATTTGGTTTTATGATCTGTGTATTAAGTAATGTAATGTCCTATGCAGTACATATGTACTTAAGTATGTTTCATATTACTCCAATAATAAGGAACTATCATTTTCTTAACGAAGGTATGACAGAGTTGTGAGACTATGAACCATAATAAAGATTGAATATACATTGCTTTTAGAGGTTTTAACTACATATACCTATGTATTAATGAGATTTCGTTTGAATTATGTAGATTGATTTTCCTTGAGCATCTGAACTCAGACTACCTAACTGTCACATAAAACAGTTTTAACTATATATTTTCTGCGACGAACCGTAAAGATTGGTTCGATTATACAACAGGTGTTAATAAATAAGGTAAGATTATCCGCGGACAGATCTAATCGGATCTTGTTTACATTGCGAAGGGTTTCCAGCAGTCCAGGCACCGCTTATCTTGCACTATTTAAACTGAAACATATTGGAACGCGTTGTTACACTATTTATTGTTTACCTATCGCTTATCTAACGCGCCCTTATATACGGCGTTCCTTGTTAGGCTGATTTCTGCACATTTGCCGTTTGCGCACCGCGTGATTGTTTTTGCATGCAAATCACAGGTAGTAAATATATCCGATTAGGTATCTGCAACAGTTTTCCATTTATCTCAAGCATACCAGTATGGAGTAAATTTTAATGTACTTTACGTGTTTCACTGCTACAAAGTTGTACTACCATAAATGTTAGATACTAAAATGACAATCGTGTTTACAATAAAACTAACAATATTAATAAATTGAACGCACGCTGTTTTTATTACAAAAACTAAGAGTTTCTTAAGTGTAAGACGGTGTGTGCGTAGAGTGAGGGTTCTCTATCAGTCCTTCTTTTAAAGTTCTTGGGAAAAACTATATGTGTATTAGACATGTCATTTAACTTTTTTTATATAAATCCCATTATGGTTTTATTTTAGATGTATTACGATATATATATATAGTTTCCTAGTAATTTCTTTTATATTAGATAATTTAGAGACATGTAAACAATGTATTTTTCAAGTTTCTACTCAGTTTGTGACTAGAATTCAATAGTAATGCAACACTACAAATCGCCATAACAAATCACCTAACTATCCAAAAAGGTGAATAAAAACAACAATTCATCAGAATTTTATTCGCGGAGCTTTTTAAACTTTTCAATAGCATCTCAAATAGGGGCCCGTAGCCATAATTTTCGTTAGGTAACATTAACGTGGACTCAAAGCCATTATACAAAATTAATAGCCCGTTCACCAAACAATTACCAGTCCGGTTAAATGCTATCAGCAAATCTATGGGTTGAAATCTCATAACCTTTTGCCTTGGAGTCAAACCAACTGTACTGGGGCTACAGAGTGACCGCTCGAGCCCGCAGGCGCCTTTACACCCGACGAAAAGGATTGAAATTAAAATTAAATTTCTAATAACATTCACATCTAATGAGAGTCATATTGCCTAAAAGGAATACATATTTGTCTTAGTAAATCAACTTACGAAATAATGCATTATTAAATATTATACTTTCTTTTTAGAAAATTATATAGGTATTCTTATAGCATTAAATGTAGGTATGCATGTTTGTTCACTTACACGCGTCTACAAGTAAACATATTTGAAATTTTGATATCATAGGCACACAAGTAACACATGCTTTCTTTTCCAGCAGAAAAATAAATTGATAAACTGATTCATTGTACAGAAGCTAGTAAAGGTCATTAAATTAAAGTTCAGTAAAAGTAAACAATTAATACCTAGTAAATATTAACTATATTTTTTTATCGTAGAAAATGTGATGTACCTATGACACTAGGTAAATTTTAAGTTTTAGTCATTACCGCTAAATGGTCATTTGACTAGATGGTACTTTGATAGTAAGACCACATCATTAGATATTATAACACTCGTGATGCGATGTCTATTGTGACAGTCAGCTAGACCTCATAGCGTACCTACAAACTAGCCTATACTAGCCTAATACCATTCATTATGAAACAGTTGCACCAAAATAACTATTATTTTATTCGTACTGATGCTTGTAAAAGTCGGGAGACAAAAACGTATTCAATCTGCTCATATAAGGCAGTTCTTAAGTGAATTGCAATGTGATATAAGTGGTATAAATGATGTTCAATGAAGTTTGGCTTCACGAGCGCATGATGCGCGCATCGCTTATGAATGGGCGCCGTGAATCACTGCGTTCATTCATGCCCTACGCTCGAGCAGACGCCTCCGCGCATGCGCCTACAAATGCAATATTTGCCAATAGTTTATTGTTTAACTTGCACAACTACCTCTCAATTTCCTCTTCGATCACGCTGAATAGCTAATAGTTTTATATTCATTATTAGTTTAGCATAAGAAGTTGTGGTGTTTGATTGAGACTACCCTAACCTTTCGTTCGTATATTCGAGGACGTACCTATAAGTTTTGATAATATAACACTACAGCTTTATCACTAAGCCTGTATCACTCCGCACTTTAGTTATAAAAATCATCTACGCGGCGCTGCACCGTCTTCGGGGCCAATCAGTAGGATGTCGCGAACTCGCGCTCCCATTACAAGTATCCTTCTGTTAATACGTCAACTTTCCATTTTATTTTTTAATTATGGGTAGTACTAAAAAGAAAGCGAAGAAGTACCTACTGCATTCTTCCGCTTCCTCAGGTATCGAAAGGTAAAATATTGTAATAGGTACTTAATAGTTATTTATTATACTTTTTTTATTATTAGTTTTTAGCTTTCCGACCGCAACTTCGCATTCCTTAATTTCAGATTTTTCTGCGCACAAAATCTATTGTCTAATAATATATAATAATCACTTTAAGGAGACCTCTCAGTGTTAAAGACGTCCCTACTAATGTAAGCTCAGCCGAGGAAAGTCCCGCGCAGCTCCGTTCTCTGGCCCCCCTGCCACCGCTCCACTCCCTGGCTCCGAAGCGTACCAGCCCTAGGCGAATCACGTAGGACTGTCCATGTGTGCGTGATTTAGCGGTTCAGCGTAACATTGACTTTCTTCCATGCGTATAGGATTGAATTTGGCTTGCACTGAATTATGTAGGTAAGTTTTTAAGAAATTAAACAAGCTTTATTAGGAGTGTACCCTCTGTACTTGTATTTTGTATTAATTACTCTTGACTTTTTTTTTTATGGGTTTGCGCTTGACCTAAGTCTCACCTGATGGTAAGTGATGTTGAGGCCTAAGGTGGAGCGCGCTTACCCAGAAGTTGCCTATTCACTCTTCCTTCAAAAATATCCAAATTGTACTTATCGTACTTGATCATTGTGATATTGGGGAGCAAAATCTGTCCTATTTTCTCAGTAATGTACATTTGTCGACGAAATTTCCCATACATTTTGCCGCGCTCATTATGAAAAACTGCACCAACCGGCCTATCCGGACGGAAGTAATAACGAAGCTTTTATCCTTATCCAATGGACGGATTATATTATCGATATCTAAGTTAAGAGATCTCTATCTCAGGTTGTGTTTATAGTGTACAGTAGTTACTCTTAACAGCTGTGTTTCCTGTTTGAATCGTGAAATCTTAAATCAGACAGTAGCTCTGTACTTAAGACTAAATTGCATAGGTAATTTGTTGACCACCTAGCTCGTCAGCCTTATCTATAACCCTGACTTGAAATCGATGACAGTCACTTTGCTTGACCTCTACTAGGTGAATCTTCACACAAGAAATCGTAAAGCAGTGAAGCCATGACATTCGTGTGACAGGTCACAGCTTAGTTTAGCACTGCTATTATTTACATTTAAAAATAAAATGATTTGATTTAAAATATAATATTAAACGTATCGAAATTTTAAAGCTTATAAATAAAATAAAGTTTATTATTAAGTTTTCAGCATAAACTGAATAAAAAATAAAATAAATCTTTATTGAACAGAAACATAACATTGTAAAACATGTAGCTCTGGCTCCCAAAATTGGCAAGATTTAGCTAGTCAATGAAAAAGCACATTATTAAAAATTCATATGTTTAGTTAGTTGCATTAGTTTACCTAGGTGTAAATATATACTATACCTATAACTATGTGGATCAGTGATAGATAATGATGATTTTAAAAAGGTCAGGTTAGAGTCTAAATGATTTTATGCTATGTGGGTAGTGATATTTTGGGTTCATCATCAGCCTATATATGTCCACTGGTGAATATAAGCCTCCCCAATAGAATGCCTCGTTCAGTAGGCTGTGCATTGGAGGATTTGCCATAATCACCACGCTTGACGGATTGGTGATCGCAGTAATTATCTTAATATATACAGGAGAACGCTGCTGCCCATCTCTGGTGCAATCCCTTAGTCGGCGACACCCACAGGAAGATTTGGGGTGGCCCTGTTCTAAGCCGGGAACCACACGACACCTTGGGTTAAAAAGTTTTAACTATTAAACTAAAAATTAGCTGAATGAACTGATGTACAAAATAAAATACTTAAACTAAATTAATAATTATTTATTAACTTAAATTTAACTCATTATCAGGTACAAAATGTGTTGGTTTTATAGCCCTAGGTTTGATTAGGCTAGTTTAGCTTCACGCTATGTTAATTAAATGACTGAAATAAGATATGTAGAGACTCAGAACTGGTAGTGCAGTGCGTGTCGATTTTAATAAATGTGTCGTCGTGGCGCGTGGAAAGTCTCAACGTTTTTTAATGAATTTAAATGTGCCCTTAATTATAGAACTGGTTCAGGTGCGCCTGCGTCAACCTGCGTTTAAGTACGTCGACCATCGATTACACTCGGTGCATTAAAACACCTACCCACTTACACGCAGCGAACGCTCTATTAAGTTCATTAAGTACTTTTTCGATTTACATATTAACATATGTTACAAAACAAAAATCAATATGAAAAATGTATAAAGAAATAACAATATTACCTATGTTTAACATTTTCTCAGAACTATTTATAAGATTTATATTATTATTTAGTGAATAATGTAAAGTATTTTGGTTTATTTATGGTATGTTAAATAAACAATTAAGTAATCACCACGGATTATGGCAAATCCCCCAATGGACAACTTACCAAAAGTGGTATACTATTGGGGAGGCATAGGTCCAGCAGTGGACGTATTTAGGTTGATGATGATGATGATGAAATAAACAATTATATCACGTGCACTTATCAAATTCCGAATTAGGATTCTTTTTATTAAGGAAATATACAGGACTTCAGAAATATAACACCCAGATCAGAACCAAAATAAGCAAACTCCAAACACAAAGTTGTATGTCCCCATGGGAATCCTTTCATATCAAAATTATACTTATTAGATTTTATTTTCCCTTAAAATGTTTTATTTTTATTATTCCATCTTACAGGATGACCAACCGATGACAAATTAATGCAAGTCAGATAACTATTACATACGTACTACAAGCAAAATATACTTTTACATATGCAAAGTGCCTGTAAATCCGTATAAATTTCACATCAATTAATTCGATTCCTCTTAAGGGCCCAGAGACATTAATGTGATATCGAGCTGACTCCTACCAGTGCCGTGATATTATATTACTCCATGTAAACCGATAAGCTCAATTGAGATTCCTTTCATCCTTTATGGGGTACTTAATGTTTGCTCCGTAAATGCATCGTTAACATCGCCCTAGAATTTACATTACTTTAATCTGACATGGATTTTATTGTTACTAACGAACAATGAATACAAGTGCACCGTAGTCAGAGTAAATGAATAAGTAAAGCTATTAAAATTTTAATAGGGCATTAGATAAATACTTTAATAATCATAAATGTATGACACAAGTCGAATACCTACTTAATGAAAATGAGCGGTGGGATAATAAATAAATATTTCACACAATTATAAATAGTTAATTTACTACAAACAGTAGTAGGTATTTCGCCTGTCGTGTGGAAATTAGACGACTACAAAACGATACACAAATGTAAATTGTAGAGTGTTGTCTGTCCTTTGGCGCTCGAGTGTAAGAACCAAGCCACTACGCCGACGAGGGCGAGTAGATAATAACTGCGTTGTTGTATCAGTTTTGAACTGAAAATTTTACGGTATGTCTCACTATATCCATTGAGTAGGTATTATTATTCCCTTGGTGGTAATATTCAGACTATTTGTATTACCATTCTCATTACGTAAGTATTTAAATCGCGACGAAGAAAACGATGTGAGACAGTTAGTTAAAATAAAAAATTTGAATTAAAATAATTTTTACTTTCTAATGCCATAAACAATGACATGACAGGACAGGGTCACGCGACTGAGTCGTATTTACTCTCCGTCCGTTTGTCACCCAAACCAACAGAAACGAAGGTATGTTAAAATATAATTTTAAACACACCAGTATTGTAAGTTGAATGATGTTAGGTTATGTCATTATTAAATGTCAGGTTTACTGTGCTTAAATGTAAATATCTTACATGCTGTATGCGTTTGCATAATTCTTCTACCGTATAGAGTGGACGGTTGAATGACAGCAAGATGTGGCATAATTCGAGAGCTAGTGTGACAACCGTTGCGGAAGGCAGTTAGTGCTTCGAATGAAGGTTTCGGCGGGGTACGGGGGTCGCGGGAAGGGCCACGCACGCGCGTTGGTTGCGCAACCCGCGGCGCCGCTGGTGAATGGAGGCTCCGTCGTGAGTGGGAGGCTTTTTATCAATGAACGAATTTGTGGCGTACGCATGCCCGACGTGTCACGGCCGTGCGGCCACCGCTGCAGCTTCCAGCCATGCTAATACAAAATGTCAACTAACACACGATCTCTGACACACAAAGACGTTGCGAGACCATTCATTAGACGAGATTGCGGTTAGAGACGCAACAGTGTCTCCGCAACACTACAATGTATAGATTTTCATTCAATCGTCAAAAGAGAGAGTATCCAAAATCATAGGTAACTAGGTATTAGGTACACTGTGTCAAATGTCTCAAGAACTGTGAATCATTCTATATTTGACCTTTCAGAATAAAAAGGTCAGCAAAGTGTACATCGTACACAATGTACGGGTTCCGTCAATTTTGGTTTTATAGTGGTTTACTCTAATTTTTTTTTTTTGGAAAAGCCTTTTTTAGTTTTGCCATCATTTCCAAAAAAAAAAATTACATAATTACTTACCTATAGGTAAGTAGATTCCAAATTTTAGCTCAATTGGTTCAGTAGCCTTCGAGCTATCGAGAGAACAGATAGGCAGATGAATAAAAAATACGTTTTAATTCGTTTAGACTTAACCCTAAAAAACTAAAGTTATTTTAATTTTAATTATTAAAACCAGACTTAAGTGATTGTATCGACTGAGCAAAACCGAAATTAACAATAATTAATTTATTCCACGAGATTGGAAAGGAACTAACTAATCAACGTATCTAATTCCTTTGGCACTGCCAACGCCTCCAGTATAGCCTTCGCTCAGATTTAACCATGACGCGGTGCAGTTATCTTGGCCGTTGAGAAACAACCGACTGTATTTGGATGTGACTGCGTTAGAAACTCTCTTAATGTAACTTTATCGCACTTGACCCTGTTCACTTGACAATAAGGCATAAATTCTCAACAATAGTGGGTTTAGTTTCACAGCAACACAACACTGTTGCAGCTCAAATTAAAATCTATTGTTAGTGTAGGAATACTGGAATCGTTCTCATCAAAATATGGTAAAACTATTGAATGTTTAATATTGAACTCATTTTGGAAATCTTATGAGAATGTAAAAGATTTTTCAAGAAATTAAATACATTATATTTTTTTGTATGTTTATTTTCATATTGCGAGCGCTATCTAATTTCTCAAAAAGCGATAATAGTCTGACTGGACTGATCAAAATCACAATACAATACATTCTAAAGCCGGGTAGGGTACCTAAATTAAATCGGTGATATATTGTAATTTGGTGATAGTCACACGAGCATCGCAATAAATCGTAACGTACCCGCGCCATCCGCCTGCACTTTTATATTTATTTGTATCTAAAACTTATAACTATTTATGTTGCTTTGCGACTAGCACATTTTTCATTATTATCATCAAATTACAATATACTTATCATGGATTAACCAAGGTATATTTAGTACGCAGTTAAGTCTTTTGATAAAGAAGATGAAAACTCACTTTGAGTCGCTGAACCAAAAGAGTAAATAAACAAAATTCACTGCAATTTTAGTTAATGAAAATACAACTTTTAAATGTCAGATATTGTTTCTGATTTAATGATTGATATTATGAAGTTCGTGGGCGCAGGGCATGCGGGGGTGGCGTGGGCGGCCGGAAGGAAAACATGCGACTTGGCTTTCCACATCTAAACATCAGAACTGGCTGCGAGGTGCTACTACTTTGTGTTGCCAAATCTATTTAAAATTTAAATAAGATGAGGGCTATTCCATGAATTGAGGTCAAAAAAATAAAAAAATTGAAAAGTCAAATTTTTCTGTAATACTACCTTGTTGACGGTATTTACGTTAAGCAGTATCTAAATGCAGTTAAACTATGAGGTAGGCACTAAAATCCATATTTAAAACTAGATTGAATTCGGTAATTAGAATGGTCATGGTAATTAGAAATTATGATATGGTAATTAGATAATGGTATATGGCAATTATAAATATTGCTGATAGTAATTTATTATTATAAATAATTTGAGTGTACCTAGTTTAAAAAATTAAATAACATGTTATGTCTTCTTGGAATAAACACTAGATCATTTAAACAAATCAAAAACAATCAATTAAACATTACAAACAAAGTCACATTACACCTCTATGTTAGACTTTATTTTATTTAATTACTTAATATTTCTTTACCGGTTCTGCTTTATATCAGTCTGATTTAAAGATATTTTTCATCAAAATGTAAAAAAAAATTGTTTCATCATACTAACGACCCTAAATACTTTTACTTAAAAAGGTTCTTCCTATATCAGTGTAATTCAATGAATTATATTCATTATATTTCTATTTCTTTCTCTTCAATAATATATTTCTTTTATAGGGATTTTTTCAACATACCTACATTTTGATGTAGTTTACAAGCACAGGTGTCACGTGTATTGTCTATATTGTGTGAAAACCCAGAAAGTCGCTGATAGCAAATAATGAATACCTATCTGATAGGGCTGAAACTTTTTTGGGAAGATTTACCAGTGTGTCATTCAGTAATCTCTTTTTAGTCTCTTATTCCTTTCTTTGTTACTCTTACTTTCCTGGCCTGACTTAGCTATTTTCTTCCTCGAAATAAAATCGTTTGCCTTTTGACAGGTTTGTCTCGACTTTTTTCTATCAACGGACAAACTCTCTTCAACGTTTTACATATCTTCAATTATTTTCTGATCGTAAGCATTTGCTTATCTCTACTGAGATTCCTTGAACATGATTTATGGCATCATCACTATTTGCCATGTTCAAGACAAGATTTTCTTTTTTTTTTCAAGTCGTGATCCTCTGGCGGTACATATTGTTTAACCTATGAAGACGGTGAACAGTGTCTTTGTAAATGGTCCACAATTTTTGAGCTTCTGTAACACTGTTTACGTATCGCTCTAGATTCGCTTACTCCTGCTCCAGCACTCGTAGCACTTGTTACGGATTTTATTGTAGATGGACTACCGGGACATTTTATTTCAATCAGAATAGATTTCGACCTTGTTTTCTCGCATTTTCAGCTAAGTTTTGTTCGCGAGAAGTACGGGCTGCGATTCTTGGAACACTGAAGCATCAGTTTCTTCACTTAAAATATCTAATTGTGGCTCAAGGAGTTCTAAACGGTCTATAAAATCTTCTACTTCAGCAGATTGTCTTTCATTATTTCTTTTTAAATTTTTCTTTTAGGAAAAGTATTAAATGTCTTCTTAAATTTTTTCTTTTAATTCTTTTTTCAAATTTTGCTCTTTTCGCTGCAAATCTATCTTTGCCTTTCTTTTTCTTTAAGTTGATGGTATAAGATTGGTTCCCTTTTTTCTTGGCGTACCATTCTCTTTGTGTCTGTGCTCTTTTAGCGTCTCTCTCCGCTTTTGTTATTGTTTTCGATTTCCGCATTCTCACATTAGGTTAGGTACTTCTCTAAAAAGGATCATGGTAATCATGGTAATTAGAATAAGGGTAATTAGAATTCGGTTGTTTTTTATAAATTACACTTTAACTATAAACATACAGAGTTGTTACGATATATGAGGTGAAAAAGAAACGTATAATGCACGCATATAAATAGCGAAATGAATATTACAGAAAGTATTTAATGAGTAGTGAGCGTCACATGAATTAGGTGAGCACTCTGACAAACACCAAAATCATTCCTTTATCGCATCGTATGTTTTGTAGTATCCAACTTAGCGTATGCCCTTCCCGCATAATATATTGATCAGTACTGTGTGTATGCGTATAAGCCGCGGCGATGCTATATTCCGTCAGTGTGTGAATTTAGGAATGTGTTTGTGCGCGATCATGGTAATGAGACAAAAGTTGTGTGACAGCATTCGGTTGCTTATAATTATTTGTTTTTTTGGAATGTACCAACGCTTAAATTTTTATTTTAAAAGATAGTTATTGAGAATGCTGTTGAAGCAAATTAATTCTATAGATTTCTTGTAGTTTGAGATATATACTAGGATTTTGTCGCTGACCAGTGCTGTGTGACAGTCATGGTAGTTAGATTTTACGACTTTGATATATTTTTTAATACTTTTTCCACACATTTCCTGAAGCTTTGTTCGCAGATATAATAAAATCCAATGTCAAATTACATTATAAAAATAAAATATTATGATAAGGTACACATTTATATGCGTTCTTCGGGCTGTGACATACATTTGTCCACATTTCATGGAATTGACCATGAGCTGTTTAAAACACCTTAAATTATTTTAACTTTTAGGTTTGTTTGCCCTATAGCTGTTTTAGTTCATTTTAAGACATAATTATAAAAATACTAGCTGTTGCTACGTTGTTGTTTCCAGTGGGAAGATTTTCACCATCGTTAAAAATCATATATGTTCATGTAATATACAGGCTATGTGTATCAATGCAAAATTTCCTAGAGCTGAGCTGTGAAAGCCTAGAAAACTATCAAAAAACGTTGATTTGGATTTACTTATTTTATGTGTTAAGTATACAAAACAGATTACAGATTACTGACTGCAATCTGTTTTGTATAGTAATCTAAATAAATTTAATAATGTTTTGATTCTGGATGGTAATCTAGACAGTACAAACTACACTATTTTAAATAATTCGGAAATAATTTAAAAACAATTAAAAATATTAATTGAGGGTATGTATTATCACTGAAATTAAAAAGAAAATGCTAAATAAACTCATTATAGGAATAATATAGGTAATACTTAAATTTTAACATAAATTGGATCCATCAGGATTGTGGGCTACCTACCTTTGTAAGTGGTGAACCTGGGAATGTTGTTGTAATTTTGGACTAAGTACTATTTCATTGTACAAATAGGCGACACATTCTTCATACATTTATTAATTAAGATATACCTATTCATTGTTTGGTTGTCTAAATCGAGTAACACAAAGTTCGCAGTAGATTGGACGTGCTTCGGGAGACTGAATCCAAAACAGAACCCTACTGATCTAAAAACTTTCATCAGTGACCTGCATGCGATTTTTGAGAGAGGAAATCACTCTGGACCTTCAATGAATTTATCTACTCAGAACAATTTGTGGCTTAACAAAATCAGAAAGCGGCCGAAAAATATCTATCGCCATTTTCCATCACGTTAACATTCACTTTGTGGCCTTCCTGCATAAAATGACAGGGCCGAAGAGTGTTATGTACCTATATTTAACCAATTATATTTATACATCACACTATATTTATTTTGTGATATTTAAGTCCTTGATTTATATGCAATTTTTAATTAATACCTAACAAACAGTTTTAGTCCCAGATCTGGTTGGCAAGTATTTCCGGCCGGTCACCGGCCGCGGGGCGTCGCCTGCGCAGCTCGGCTCGCACACGCCAAACCGGTCTTGTAATTTGGTGTTCTGGAGAGCCATGTCGATTAATTTACGATAGACGCGCTTCCTGCCAGAAAAAAACATAGGCGACGGATTATATCACTCTTATTTACATGAGACGACTATGGTTTCTTTTAAATTTAATATCTGTATCAGATTTGATATCATTTTGATCTATTAAAAACATTTCCTTACAAGAGAGAGAAGTTTTGATGATGGACCTAAATACAGTCAGTATTATGTAGGTTTGGGCCACGCGGTCAAAATATTTTGAGGACCGAAATGATCGTGAACAAACGTGTTAAATGATGTTAACCTTTCCCAGTTTAATTTCTTTTCTCCACAAAATGCCATCAATCTATGTGTCCTGCAGGCTGCAGAAGATACTTATGACTACCTAGTAATTTTATCCTATTTCCAAGCAACGGGTAACTGAAATATTTATTATACTATTTATACTGATGACGGTGCTGCTAGATCCCACAACCTTTCTCCCAGTTCCATGCACAAAAACGAAGCGACAATCAAAACTGTGATATGACAGCCCGACCATTACCCAAGAATTTAGTTTCTTCTTTTACCTTTCAACAGACATGTTAATTAGGCAGATAACACGACGGCTATCATGCGAATGCAACTCCAGTTTAGGATAAGTAAGTACTTGATAATGCTTAATATATATATAACGTTAAAACCTGGCATTGATATCTAGACAACAAAAGTTAGTAGTAGTAGTAGTAGTGTTGTAGTTCTACATACCTAGTACCACAGTATCGTTTTATTTATTTTATTTTATATTGTACATAGTACTCATGACTACGTAAAATCTATGAATATACCTAATAAAATCGTAAAGGCAAAAAAGTCTGTACATTGAATATATTCGGAAAAAACCAAATTTAAATCTGATGTTCAGAAAAAAAATATATTTTAGGCAAAAAAAAAAATTCCACTCGTAAAATTGTACCTTGGCGCTTCAGCAACTTTTCCTAAACAGCTATGGGAATTAAACAAGGATTGGACAATTTAGCAAATAAAACATCAAGACCGGGAACAATTTGTGTTTGTACCAATTTGTCTGTATCCAGTTGTCTGAGCCTACGACTTGGCGCTCTACAAGTCCAATGACCAAGTCACTAGGCCAATGAGGTGGTCAAACAATAAGACTACACTTTCTGTGTCTGTACACTTAAGATATTTTTATCATAGCTTCATTTGAATCGCAATCTGCTCACTCAATCAGAAGAATACAAATTTGAAGTTTATTAAAACTCACGTTCTGTCACATTCTGAATTAAGTTACCGGCTCGGGCATCAGCTCTAGTTAGGGAGGAATTGGGAAGGGAAGGGGGAGGGTAGGTGTTGTATGTCGAGTTTTCCAGTCCGTTCGGCCGGCCGGCCGTAACTCGCTCGTAAATGTCCTTTGACCGCCTCGTTGGCCTAGTAACATGGTCATTGGACCCAAGGGTCAGAGGTAGTGGGTTCGATTCCCACTGGGGACAGAAAACTTTGTCCAATTTATACAAGTTGGTTCGTCGGTATTTTATTTGTCTAACTGTGAATTGTCCTATCCTTGTTTAATTTCCATAGCAAAGGAGAAAATCCTGTTTTGAAATTAGGCAAGTGAGTGTATATGTATAATACCTAATATGTAAAACTTTTTAATGTTATGTAAAATTGTCTAGGAAAAAACATTTTTTCTGAATTATTTCTTGAAAATTAGTAAGTACTGGCTATGAGCCAGTGTAATTGCAGGCTACGAGGCGTTCCAGTCTAGACCTCAGGGTGGCAGTGAACTTATAGCCTTTAGATTTCGTATACGATGTACACTTTGCAGTCTTTTTTTATTAAATTAACTAGCTGTTGCCCGCGACTTCGTCCGCGTGGACCAATTAACATCACAATTTATTATGATTAAATTAAAATGCCACATGTCAATGTTTTGCAGGAAGTCGGTGAACGAATATAACATCTCCGTTCACAGCAGGAAGTTAAGTTTTTTGTCTGATCCTAAAACAAATATTTTATCGCAAGGTCTTTACCCCTCTTCTTCCCCTTCCATTTCCTTCTCACCTTACCCTCCCCGCCCCTTCGCCTTACTTTCACCTTCCCCTTTACCCTTCCCATACTTTCCTCTCTACCGCTCCCTCCTCTCCTTCCTCCAACCTCCAACCTCCTACCCCACCCCTCTTCCCTCATCTTCCAACATCTTCGAGCATAGAAGGCAGCGGTTTAGTACCTTCTTATCAGATACGGCCACGTCCAGTTCAGCGTTCCTCAGAGCACGCAGGATATCTTCCGCGAGACGCAGACAATACTTCTCCCACAGTTGCACTGGGTTCGAGAGCCCACAGAACACAGCGAACAAATGGTTCAGATGTCTTCGGCTATCACTTACGATTGCTTCACCGAGAGTTTCGTCTCAATTTCGGTCGTCATCCAAGAGGTGCCTTTCGCTACAGAACGCATGGAGCGTAGGGTGTTGAACACCATCCACAATTTTGAGGTACGTAAATGAGGGAACGCCGCGAATAGTGTGCAGTACCAGTCGTTAATAGCATTCACTATTACTGTGATGAACAGTGTACACCCACCCTGCCTAAAGTATGCTCTATGTAGACACTCGGTACCCCATCCACCAAATAACCCCGTCGACGTCGATTAAATAAACCTGATTGTTTTATGTGAAGTAGAACGACAAAATCATCATCCAAACACAGTCTGAAAAACGTTAGTGTAGTCTACAAAGAGTTTTCAACACGTTCCCAGAATAAGTACTTATCTCGGAATAATCTCTTTCAGATTTCTCAATATTTTTTTATTTATTTCAGTTTTGAAAAGGTACTGCATCAAAAATCAAATCAGCTGGTTTTAGTAGACCTCTGAAATATACTATCTTTGACTGTACTCAAGTTTTATGTTGCTGGTTTACTATTTCTTGGATAATTTTCAGATTTTTTTTATATATAATTTTATTCCGGGATATACACTGTCACTCTACAAAGTTTGGTCAAAATCCGGTCGGTAGTTTTTGCGTGAGGTCCGTACAATCGTAAAAACAAACAAACAAGAATTAAAAAAAAATCTAACATCTATAAAAAAGTTCAATAAAATGAGTATTTAAAATCGCCGTGGTTGGTTTTTTCCGAATATATTCAATGTACAGACATTTTGCTTTTACGATTTTATTACATGTACTATATATATAGATGAGGATCAAAGTTACCGTTTCGTTCCCAGCTTAGAATAGGGCCGCGACTAAGGGACTGCACCAGGGAACGGGGAGCAGCGTTTTCCTGTATATATTAAGATCTTTACGGCGATCACCAAACCACCTGCCAAGCTTAGTGATTAAGGCAAATCCCCCATTGGACAGCCCACCAAAAGTGGCATTCTATTGGAGAGGCTTATATTCAGCAGTAGACATATTTCGGCTGACGATGATGAAGTTTGAATGAATATTACACTTTATTTATAATATTCTCATTTCTGACATACCTATACATTTCTGTAAAGACATAATTCCTCATTACCTAACGCAATCCATGAATGAATTCTGACATGAATAAATAACTAATGAACTCACCTATTTATTAATGTCAATATAATCAAGCTTCAATTCGTCTAGATTCATTCATAGTGAGTTCTTGTTCTAAGAACTAAACAAGAAGCTTACGACATAACTAAGTTTACTGTGGCGCCTATCACCATACAAATAGATCTTTGTGGTTAACCAGAATTAATCATCAAGCATTGAGTGATACTTTGCATTCTGGGAACTCTATAACTTTTATTGTTTTGGTACTAAATCTTTAATAAAACTTAGTCATATTTGTTTATTGCAGAAGTTATTTTGCGAGCGCATTATGAGTCTATATTTACTATGGGCTCATTTCAAGGTACCTATCATTTACCTAGACTTTACTCATAAAATGTGCTTTGTTTGTTAAAGATAACAAGCTCTAACTCACTTTTTTAAATCTACTCGGAAATCGATGTACCAAAACAGAATAACAGAATGTTTAATTTCGTCTCCTGAAGTCGTAGTTTCCAATTAGAAAAACATATTAGATACATTATAAGTAGGTCAGTTTATAGATTTGTTAGACGAGTGTATTTCTTGACCTACTCGGTGTTTGCCTCAAATGTATATTTGTGTGATTTTCTCCTTGACAGAATGAGATAACTTAAAAATCATTACTAGTCATTTTATTAAAAAAAAACTCAGTTAAAATTAGTTATGATGATATAACATTTTGAGATATTTTTAAATAACAAGAAATATGCGGTGGAGCTAATTTTTTAATATTAAAACTGGAATGAACAAGAAGTATGAAGACATTGAGAAACTGAATATTTCTTTACAAATCTTGTTATAATTTGTAAGAACCCTTTAAAACACTGCTTTGGTTATGACATTTTCTGTACTCTTTAGGTTTCGGCACCATATATGTAAGTATTTATATAGCAGAACTGTAAAAATAAATTTAAAAGATAACCAGTCGAAGTGTCCGAAAACAACAGCATATAAAAGTGCGACTATAAAACGAAGACCACCAAAGCCACCACACGACCGCATTCCGAGAATCCCCACCGGTGACACGAACAATATTCCGGTGGTAAGGTCAACAATAAATTGCCAAAAGCGCCACCCAAGTGCGCATAAAACCCTCAAATGTAAGCTGTTTTATTTCATCCGTCAGTCAACATAAATCACTTGACTTAAAACCAGTAGTTAGTGCGGGATGGGAAAATAATTTGTTTATATAAATTAGGTGCGGTGGTGCGCGTGGGCAGGGACTAAGGTGAGCAGGAAACTGTTCTACCATATTGTAGCGCTTTTGGTGCTGGATAGATAGTCTGCTTATTCAATTCAATTACTCTTTATTGCACGTAAAAATAAAAAAGATACAATAATAAAGTAACTTACATATGAACATCTAGGCGGTCTTATATTTCTTCCAGACAACCTTTGGGTAGAGGATAAGAATAACAGAAAAAGGTAGGTTGTGCAGTTAAAAGGAGTATAGTTTATACCAGTAAGGGCATACCCATACAAATATATATATACATAAATAAATACATACTCAAATACATATATAGATATATTCATACAATACCTTAATTTCGCGTATCGATTTTAAATGAAGTATGCCAAAATATTGTACTATATAGCACATAATTAATTTTAATACCTTACTGTTTATACGTTACATTGCCGAATAGAGCCTAAATCCATATTAGTCATTTTGTTAGTTGCATCCTTATAAAAGAACCAAAATACTTGTTTTAAGTTTAATTTATCACGCTTGCTTAAAGGTTCCTGTCAAAAGTTTCATCAAGTAGGTGTCAATTCAACAAAATAATAGCATTTTATAGGGATGAATAAATAGCTCTACATCTAGCGCCCTTTGCTTGTAGGAGCTGGCATTATCGGCACGGGGAAGTGTAGCGCGCGTGCGCAGCCTACGCCTCTTCGAGCTCGTGCCACAATTATTTTTTAACAAACCTATTTAATTGAAACAAAAGAATTTAAGCTTGAGTACAAGTATGTACCTTCTGCTACTAAACTGACAATGTTGACGTACATAAAAAACTACTTTTACAGAACCTAAATAAACTGAGTGTACTACTATTATATTTCATTTTTTATATGCGTCAAGCCATATGAAAGGAAATGTTGGCTCTATTTTATCTCTGTTGCTGTTTTTTTTTACAAAATAAGGTTTATAAAAGTGTTTAGCGATTTTTTGTTTTCGTCTTACACAACTGACAACTAAGTATTTCTCAGGGAACAGACCGCATATAATTGGTTGTTCGCTCCGCCTCGCGTTCATGAATAGACGTCGGGGATTCAAATCCGGGCCCATACCAAAGACTTACCTACTCGGAATCAAGTGCGGTTTAATATCAGAATGCTGGGCAGTAGATATTTTATATTTGTTATTGTTCAAAATCTTGTTCATTATAGGTATGATGGCGTATGAATATTGGCAAAATGAGAAAGTTGGCAAATTGTGTATAGTTGACTGAAAGTCCAAATTGTTGGCAATGAGCGAAAGTTAGCTAACTGCTGCTAACATACAGTCTCTTCGGTGAACAAAAACACGGTGATGAAACTGCCAAAATTATATGATGTGAAAACATTATATGGCGTCTCCCATCCTTAGATGATGTGAACCACTTTCAGAGCATAGACCTGCCATTATTTTTTGGAAGTAGCGTGGTCCAGCAGTGGACTTATCTATAGGCATTTGACGATAAGAAGTCCTTAAGGACTGCCATATTCGTAGTAAATACTAAAATAAAACGCATCAGGTGAATAAGTGATATTTAGTCGTTGTTCAAATTGAGGAATGCTACAAGTAACGCCACCTAGAACTGCGATCGGAACTGCGTGGCAGCGACGGGGCCGCACAGGTTCTTGCCTCGCAGCCAGTTGGCCAGCGCGAATCGGCTGCGGGCGGGCACCGCGGGCAGGAAGTTGTTGCCGTCGGTCTGCTCGTACAGCATCATTATGTAGCGGTGCGGGCCCGTGCCGCGAGGTGGCGTTGGCGCCTTGTACCCTGACAACCCAAATGAACAGTTCTGATCATACTGTAGTCAGCAGAACAACCTGATTAAAAAAAAGAATTATCGCTGTTAAGAATTATTTCAGATATTAGAGCTATAAAAATCTGAATATTTAAAAGTGAATTCCCAGCCCCACATGGCCGCAGTAAGTTGATAAATCACGGCAGATAGCATACTCGACGAACGTTTTTATTCATAAATTAATTTATTGTTTCACGTAGTTAATAAGATGTTTTATCACATTTCTCCAAAAGGTTATGATTTAGCATTACGATCGTTACCGCGTGTCCACTAAAAGATACACTTTGCAAGTAAAGCTTAGTGCTTGCAAGATATCTCTCTTCTCACAATTATATATAAAAAAAACTTTATTCATATCACTTCTTCTTCTCTGTCGTTCCTTCACTACTGAGGATCGCGACCGTATAAAATGCGCCTCCACGTATAGCGGTCATTGGCCAGCTGCACCGCTTCATATCACATAAGTAATTTTTAATTCTGACAAACTATATAAGACTTGTAGTGAGTCTTCGGTGTCTGTATGTTAGGTACCACTGTTTATTTATTTTACACAACATTTATAAGGTGGTCGCTCACGAGTTGAGTAGGTAACACTATATAGTAGACGGCGCCATCGCCAGTAGTCGGAAAAATAGTTTTGAATTTTTCTTGTATTATTTTGTAGACTACCACGCAAATTTTCCAATCATATGTGATATCAAATTATGTACACCAACTTTTAAAGTGCAATTCAGTATTCAGAAGATTAGTGTACCTAAACAAATTCATAAATTATCATATCACAAGTGACTGGTAGTTAAAAGGCCAGCGACATTGATTTTTACCGTAAAACTATTTTTCTGACTACTAAGGCCTTCTATTGTTACTCAACCCGTGAGTAACTTTAAAAGTGTGAATGTTACATACTATAAACTAGTTAGGCATTATTATACTTAATTTTCTAACCTAATCAAATCACATAGTGTTTTAATATCAAATCCTTCCTGAGAGACCTATGTTAAATATATTGTTGGTTCTCAAAATCTTACCTCGATAATCAATTCCAACTGTTTTACTGCTTTCCTTTGCTTTCAGAGCAAGACCCTGAAAAGCATAACATTTATTTGAACGAGTTTTATTTACAAACAATTTACCAATTTGCAAAATATTGATAGGGCGATAAGCTTGTGTTTGTTGTTGGTTATGTAATGAGTTTTTTCTACAAATGTATAGGTAATTCTAACAACAACAATTCGTAACGAAACCCGTGAAATAGTATGTACGTATAATATTAATCAAGCTTAAATAGCTGTTAACTATTATAAACTATAACTCTGTACCTACAAGTTGCTCCTGGTCTCGATATTATATTTGTGAATTATCTACGCATAATTCATGAGAAATCAGACATCTGTATATATGTACTTATGTATAAATATTCATATATATATATATATATATATATATATATATATATATATATATATATATATATATATTGTTGCTGTTTTGTTATATATATAACAAAACAGCCCAAGATATCTATCCCAAATTAAGAAGCGTTAAAATATTGATGTTAAGTCTAAAGGGGAGTCAACTGAACTGATTAATTGACTAATCTATCATTGCACAGCACAACCCGCTGGGTCTAGAAATTTGAAACTCAGCATAGGGTTCCTCAAATGATATAGGCATTTATTAGACGGGATTTATCAAATTCCTACTGGAACATGAATAAAACGGTACCTAGAGTCAACTTTTAACGCGAACAAACCCTCTGACTCGACCCTCTTCCTGGCAACATGAAACTTTATAGAACTTTCCTCCTTAAATGATGTGAACAACGTTCCGCGTTCGGTGCTCTACTTTTTTTATACATTTCTTTGTATAAAATTTTAACTTAAGTGCAATTAAGTAACGTTCGGTAGCCACTGACGTATTTCTCTTCACATCATCTAACCCTGGTTATCTATCATGGACCTCGCAACCGAGAGGTCCCAACATCAAACATGTGCGGGCGGATATAGTACGGGTAGCCGTACCTACTCAACCACTAAGCAAGGACTTTTAAAATACCCTAACAAGTAATCTATTATGGGGTTGATACTTAAGCGTAAACGGTAATCTTTTAAATAGTATTAAAATGTTTTAAAAATATCTTACTGGTATATTAGATTTAAGCAAATGCATAAAAAATTCTCCCTCTATTTGTGGCGGTGCGTCTGGATCAACCATTAGAAGAGTATAGAACTTTTTCTGAAAAATAAAAGCAATTGTACCTATCGATAAGATAGACCACATTATCTAATAATAATAATCTAAGTGTAGGTATTACAAATACATATCAGAGAACAACGTCAATAGGTGAATAAGAAAATGTTTTACATTTCAGAGTATGGTTAACCCAACCATTACGAACAACGCTTTTCGACATACTAGCTAGGTACAATCAAAATTTAATTTCAAGTATCTTTTTCTTGATCATAGTAATTAATAATTACTCAAAACCTACAGGATCCATTGCTGTACAAGCGAGTGTAAGTATGTGCCAAAAAAAAGAATGACAAAGCAAAAACTTTAAGGTAACTAAAACATCTACAAATGCTAACTTTAGACTACCTGATGGGAAGTTTCTAATGATCATACAAAAATAAACGCTATTTGCGTCTCGGAAACATGAACGAACACTAACAGTAAAAATAGGGTTTTGTACCATGCACTTTAGAACTCTATTTTGTTTACTTTATTTTTGATTCTCAAAACTTCTTTTTCATATTTTATTTGAAATGGAATTTACTTTATTTCATTGTATAGTGGTGTACAATAACAGTATAATTAATTATATGAGTTGTACCGAATCTGCTAATTCATACTGGAAGAGTGGTTCCTCAATAAACACTTGTCTCGGTAAGAGTACGTCGCAGTTGTGATCGTTGATCATGGTGCCTCCGACGCTGGTCACATTCATCCCCTGCAGACGGTCGCAACCCTCCAGTAAACTCTTCACATCGGTCACAGAACATTGTTGCGCCGTTCCGTATACAGCATTCACACTATATAATAATGTTACCGAATAAAATATCATTATACTTATTCTACCTACAACTGACGGAGGAGATACGACTGAACTTTGAAAAACGTGCTGAGGAAATGTGCAGGTTTAAGAGTATAAACGTAAGAACAATGTTGTTATCGAAACATAACAACAGGCAGGTAATGATAACATTACCTACTACACACCATAGCCACACCATTGCCTTAAAACTTGTATTAAAAACAATTCAACAAACTTCCTTTTAGCTGGTCGAATTTGTCTACAAAGTTCATATTCGCGTTGTAGTCTTTCAAGGCTTCTGAACAGGACACTTCAACACTGGTACCATCGCGTTCTCTGCGGTTAACTTTTCCGACATTCTTAGGATCATAATAGTTTGACAAAATAAATACTGATCTCTTATCTTTCCATTTCAGCAAACCTAGGTACTTTTGTGTCACTAATCCGGTAATCATGTTCGTCTCTTTGTAAATGCTTGTCTTCTTTTATCATTGGCAAGAACTTTCTGTTTGAATTCACTGTTCCACAGGCGAAAATTTTGTCCTCTCATAAACCAGCAATAGTCATGGTGGTTAGTTTAATACACATTAAAAAAAACAAAAGTAATAGTACTTTTATGTAACACGTATAAAATTGACACATGAGAATTAATTGAGTAAAAAACATTGAAGAAAAAAGCTTACTTACCCGTTTCACAGTATTTTTTATCAAATATACTAATTAAAGTACCTACGTTAGCGCAATATTCAATTCAACTCTAATAATCTGTCGTTAATTCAATTTACCGTCAATCAAGCGCATCTTGTCAAACATGGTTCGAACTTTTATGATAATTTAACCGCCTGTCGCTAGGCGGCATGGATTTTAATTTAAAAATTCGTAAAGAGGTGGCTAATGACACTAACCACCAAAACTGAAAGAGTTAAAAAATCATCGAAGTGAGTTGGTGAAAATAAATTAATAGGTAGTTTAATTTATCACAATATGGTTAAGTTTTACAGAATACAAATAACGAACCTGGCGATTTCTTTTGGTGCCTATGCGACGCTACTTCTTCAGCTGGGTGGCGGAAGCGGATTCTCTGTATTTGACTCCTTCTTGTCACAACTTAACCCAGATGAGCTGGAGCACAGCGCAAAGCATACTAGGTAGGTAGGTACTTAGTTTACAAGTCGACATGGACGAAGTCTCTCTACAACTTGCATCTCTTCCTGTAATATAAGTAGGTACCTAAGTAAGCTGTTATGCCTACATCATAGAACCGGTCGAATGTACAAAACGGATTCATTGGACATATAAAATATCATTATCAGTGCCTGATTTTCCAGCTTTTAACTTCCCATTGACATCCCTTGACTAATTGCGCATTACATGAGCAATAGTTTCAAATGTACCTATTTGATAATATGTCACTACCTACTTTCTTCACAAAAGATAAATAAATATTTAAGATATTCACACCAATTATTCAGTCCCAAACTAGGCAGAGCCTGTGCTATGGTTACTAGATAATACACATACTTAAATAAATACCTATATAAACATTCAAGACTTGGGTGCAAACATTCATATTCGTCATACGAACATTATATCCTCTTTGATACGAACATTTGCCCCTAGGTGGCAGTCCGAGAGTAAACTTTCTTTAAATCTTTCATTGAAAAAATGTGGTCAATTAAGTGGCACGTTTGACAGCGAGACGATGAAGCACTTGCTGTGTGATTGTAATGCACTAGCTGTGTGATTGTAATGCACTAGCTGCAAAGCGAATGAGTGGGTGTGGCTTACCCTGAATCCAAAGAATACGGCTTCTATCCCTCAGCTGCATAATAGTTTTTATGCAGCAGATTATGGAAGCACCATATAAGACAGAGGAGCTGACACAGGTCGACGTTCAACGGAACAAGATAATAACATTTAAGTACATTTTTATTATCTTATAATACCTACTTATGTAATGAATAAATTAGTAATCATTAATATTTAATTCAAACAGGATATTCAAAGCGCAATTCTAAATTTCTGAATATTTAAAATATTGGCTTTAAAACACTTTGTCTCCAGAGCCGTTAAATTAATTTAAAAAAATGAAAGAGTCGTCACGCACGTCAGACAGGCAGCACGCACAGAAATGTCAAATGAATGACATTACATTCGGACAGGACATAAATGCGGAATTCGGAACTTGTTTGCTACGATTTTCTTTTTTTGTCTATCATTGCGCAAAATAAACAAATTATTTGTAAGGCCAGACGTTTTGTTTAGAATGGAATCCCATCCACTCAATTTAGTAAGCAAGCACTTATATAATTTTCAAGCTTAACTATTAGTTAACAAAGAATTAATAAAAGTTTAATCTTATAGGCACATCAACAGCATCGTCGTGCAGAAGCTCATCTAATAAACAACAGGTATGACGAGGCCATGCAATGCCACCACAATGCCGCAGAATTACTTTTAGACGCAATGAAATCCACCACATCTTCAGTTGCCCTTGAATCTATCACACTGCAACACAGCTACCATCTCAAACAAAAGGATCTCATCAAAAGTAAGAAAGAGCAGTACGCGCGAGTAAAGAAGGCTATGGATAATATAAAATGGCTTGGCAAGGATCCATTCCTGAATCTGCAAGGCAATGAGTATTCAAAATTACAAGTGGCCATATATAGAGCTATAAATGAAACGGACTCTCTCTTGCATGTATTATGCAGTAAAAAAGATACCCCTACAGAGCAGATATTACTGAAAGAAGTCATTAAAGTGGATGTAACAGATGGTAAAAAAATTGAGAAGTCACAACAGACTGTTGTGGAAGAACTGCAAATATTGAGCCAAAACCTGCACTCTTTAGTGGAGCAGCTTGTATTACAGGTTGAAGTTCTGAAGGATGAAAACATGACATTGAAGGAGAGAGTCAATTATTTAGAGAAAGAAAGAGTTAAATATTTGAATCTTCCATCAACTAATAGTGATTTAATTTATAAAAACAATTTTGCTGCAATAAGTGCACCCTCGGAGGAGTTTGCTAATGATTTGCTACCTATCACACAACCCCTGAGTAGACCGACAAATATAACAGCAGTGGAAAGGCCAAGCCAGCAACCACATTTTGATTTGAGTGCTTTAAAAGATGATTATCCTGAATAAAGTAGCATATTAGAATTGTTTTTGGGAACTGTACTACATTATGTAAATTATTATTCAGACATTCTGATTTAAATATTATATTTATTGCATTAAAATAAGTTTTAATATACCTACTTCTAACTCATTTAATACTGGTTTAAACTTTAATGCTTGTAAAACCCTTAATTAAGCCCCATTAATAAAAAATATAATTTAAATATGGTTTCATCAAAGATAGGCGAATTATTAAATTTACTAAAAAGGGATGTGATTCGTTTAATGCCCTGTGCCTGTTGGTGTAGGCGCAAGATATAGTGTTTCAATTATACCTATTTATTAATACAGCTAGTAATAAATATTAATCGTAATTCAGTCCTGTTCTTTGTTGTCAACTGTACCTTTAGTATGAAATAAAAACAATCGTCTATATCTTTTAAACGGTAGAAGTACATATTCTGATTTTTGGATATGTGGAGCACAAATTCAGGTACAAATTTTGTGTTTACAGAATTCTGATATCTTTTGTAGTTATCAAGATATAGCCATGGCTCTGCTGTAGTGACGTCATTTTGGCAGAGCCACAAACAAACCCGAATATCTCAGAAACGTTAGGGGTTAGAGATCTGAATTTTGTATGTGGAGCACACAAATTCGAGTACAAATTTTGTACTATTACAGAAATTTGATATCTTTTGTAGTTTCCGAGATATAGCGTGGCACTGCTGTAGTGACGTCATTTTGGCAGAGCCACCAATATACCCCTATAACTTTTAAACGGCTAAAGTACAAATTCTAATTTTCGAGTACAAAATAGTACATTTCCAGGACCAGTTTTCTGCATGGTCAGATTTCAAATCAGTGGCTGTGGCTCTGCCAAAATGACGCAAGCCTTTAGTTAGAATATAAATAACCAGCTTATAAAGTATTATACCTAGTAACTTAACTTTATAGCTTGCTACCCTTGTAAGCCATGGGCATTTTACCACAGATTTCAAGTATTTCCATACAATTACATTTAATAATGTTCGTTAATTTAAAAAAAAATGGGTTCTCTAATGGTACCTATGTAGTCAAAAACGTACACTACTATACCGGAGGGTCAATTTTGCTGTGGTAGGAATGTAAATAAAATATTATTTTTATTTAGGCATATATTGCATATTGGTCTTACACAAAAATAAAATCTTATTCTTGTTTTAAATGTAAAAATAAACTTCCCAGCTAACCAGGAATAACTATTCTTACATCTAGAAGATGCTATACATTAACGAACAATAGAACTAATAACATTTTTATACTTTTTGGTAACAAGGAATATTAATATTATACAGCAGACAGACGCTAATAAATAAATTATAATTATATTTCATAAGTAATTATGATATTAGGTACAGTACAACCCATCCAGTTGATATTAAAAACTCAGATCTTTCATACAAGTACTAAAATCTAAAAGCTCATTTTCTTGAACATGATCCTTTTATTTACTTAAAATAGTGAAAGTTTATTAGTTAAGAAACTAACAAATTAATTTATGTGACCTATCATCATCATTATTATATCGATATGAACAACTGCCTGGAATCTGATATATTTAAGAACACAAGAAATATTAGAGCACTTGCTGTGCCCGCGGCTCCGCTCGCGTGGATAAGAGAATCCGCTCCCGTTCCCTTTCCCACTTCCACTCTCTGAGTGGGAACTCAGACGACAGAGATCCTTAGACCTCCAAATTTTTATGTCCGAATGTGTTCTATTACTTATCCTTAGACACCCCAATTTATTTTTTTTGCAATGTACAGACTCGCGAAGTTTACGCCAGGTCCAGGTCCCGATCCATATCCCGCTCCCACTCCCGCATCTACACCTCTTAACTCTGCTCTCAACCCTCGCATCAATCCTTAATGGTATGTGAGTTTTTGAAAACTATAAATTCGCATAACTTTTGATTGAGTTAGCGGCTAACTCAGCTAACGGTTAGCCAATTACGATGAAATACCCGCTCCCGCTACCGCTCACGAATTCAGTCGAGCATTTACACCCTACACTTCTTTATTGTATATGAATGCAGTGTATGCAAGTTTTCGAAAACTATAAATCCTTTTGATTGACTGCACCGACTGCAATGAAATAAAGCCTATATGTTACACCAAATTAAGCACTATGTTTCTGTGTAAAAGTCCATCAACATCGGTTCAGTAGTTTTTAAGTGATGCGTGCACAAACAAACAGAAAAAATTGCAATAATGAATGTGTTCTATTACTTATCCTTAGACACCCCAATTTATTTTGTTGCAAATATCTTCAATGTACAGACACGCGTAGCTTACGATTTTATTCATTAGATATGTTGTAAATAAATGTTTATTCTCACTGAATAGCAAGTTATTTGCCAATAATTTGACAATTTTCAAACAAAATGGCAAAATTTAAAGCAATAAACTCGATTCAGTTTGTTAATAAAAAGGGGTAATTTTCGGGGTTTAACACCTTATAAAGCTAAAGTAATACTATTATTCACCAAAAAAAACTAACACCTATGAGAAGTTGTAGTATCCTTAGAAAGTTATTGTATTTTAAATTTATACATTGCTCTGGCAGATCTTAATATCATAAAAAATTTCATTTCTAAGGCATACTTACATACTTATAGAAAATATAATTTGTACAACACAATAATGATACCTTTCACATTGTTTTCTACATAATATTAACAATAAATAACTCAAGAGCTGATTATTAATTTATTCGACACATTAAAAAAATAAGTCATTACTGATTGATTACATCCAGATAACTGTGTGTTATCTTTCAGTTATTTGAATTTTTATTATTGTCGGTAAAACCAGCCCTTACAGATTTAAGATACCTTATTAATTTAAAATACCATACATAATTATCTGTTGTATAAAAGAGAAAATGTCATAATAATGGTTTTAAACTTATGGCCAATTATCACGATAGATAATAAATTTTAGGCCCTAGTGGAAAACAAGAAACTGGAAATGTTGGGACATTGCCTCGTACAAATTATGAAAGTTAATTAATTAATTAAACCTATGATAAAAACAAGTAATTAAAATTTCAATTTATAGCATTTCGAGAAATACAATATGATTAGGCACTAAAATGGCAAATCACATACAGAAGTGAACAGTAAATTCATTAGCTAATTAATCATCATCACGCGTCACAACCACAATATACACAAAAAAAACCTTTAAATTTCGATGAAAACAAAGCGTGTGTGTATGCCCAGGAGTTCTCAAGAGTTCACAGATATTTTTGTCTAAAAGAGGCCCCTAACTATCCACTGTAACTTCTAAGTTTCTGAAAATAATCATTTTTGTATTTTTTTTTTCTTTATAGGTTTACGATCCGCAGGGGACAGGCCACGTGTCCTAGAACTGATAGCTGTTGGGGCATACGAGTTGTGTAGTGAAGACCGCGCAGTAGTGGTCGCAGCGTAGGACGCCATCCTGCCAGAAGGGAAGGCGAAGCCTATATCCAGTTAGTGGATATGAACAGGCTGATGTGTATAATGAAGTTTAATTACACCTATACAGCAATCCGAATCTTCATATCATCAATATAAATTACTAACAAGTATATAACACGAAGAACATTTTACTTTAATAAAAAATAATACATTACAATTAATTTTAAATTATATTCGAGTTATTTAACATTCTTTTGACACATTTTATTTTGTTTCTATTGAAATTCCATATTTTTTTATATTTATATTATAACCATTGTGGTGTTGTATAATCAAAAGTAATGCATTTTCTTGAGGATCAGGGTGAGAATAAAATGTATTTAATAGTACCACTCCAAGACATCCAATAAAACGAGGTACAAATAAATTGCTAATGTCGAAAACAACCAAAGTAGAGAATCCAGTTTCATATGAATTCCTACATATATACCCCTCGGGGAGGCAGATAAAAAGAACGCCAGATAATAATGGTACAACTGCCAAAACGTCCATATGGTTGTTAGTTTAATTGTCAAAATGTAAAAACCTTTTATAGACAAAAATACACCATGTACAAATGTGAAATGGTGCACACGGTAAATGTTTAGATATAGAAATGGAAAATAGTGGTATAAACCAGTATTTCGGAACTAGTATCAAGCCTTGATTAAAACAATGTATTTTAATATAAAGAACAAGATTCAATGAAGAAGTAATATTTATAAAATATTCTACCTTGGTTATTTTTGAGCTAGCGATTCAATTAGATGATGGGCGACATTTATCGTCATTGTGCACCAACTTGTCCTCCCAGCTTGATGATTAAACCTGTCGTTATATTGGGAGTTGTGCTCCAGCTGTGAACTATGTATAACTGTTAACTGATTGATATGCAATCCATTCTGAGTCAAATCACTTTCTGACTTTATGCACTATTCATGCGTCTAGTGATTTATACATTAGCCATTCTTCCAATCTTATTTAAAGTGAAAAAAGCGACTCAGGTGTTATTCAGTATTAGTAGCTTAGTATGAAACTTAGTAAGTTCACACAGCTATTTCACAAGCCTTAAACGTCTTAAGACACGAATGCCAAACAAAATATATTTGACAAATTAAAAACTTACTATACTGAAGACAAATTACACCGAACCTTCGATTCATAAATAACTCTGATAAAAGACAAGTGTAACAGCTACTCAAGGCGTATAAGGGGGAGGCGGTGGAAGTACCGAGAGATCATCAAAAGGGAAGTATTGCTGAGAACCTAGTACAGGAGGAGCGTAGTTTTGATGTAAAGCAGGTACGTAGTCTGCACTAGGCGTATAGGGTGGAAGGGTGGGCACGGCTGGCGTAGGACCTACGCTGTGAGCTTCGAGCCCGTCCCAGTCCTCCATGAGATTCCGCCTTTGGATATCTTCGTCACTCGTCAAAGGAGCACCCCATAGGTTAGCAGCAGACGCCAACAGGGATAAAGCACCTGAAATTATTTTTTATATTAATTTCAAATAAATATCATAGATAAATTGCTAAACATGGTTGAAAATAGCCTATGGTTTATTCAGAATTCAGTTAATTTTAATACAAAAAAAAAAATTTGGTTCAGCAGTTATGGCATAACTGAGTAAACATCCACTACCATAATATTAGTTAATGTGTGGTAACTTTTTGAGTAATTGTACAATATTTGCATTCATTAAAAAAAAAGATATTTAAAAATATTTCCAAAACTTACCAGCTCCTGTAATGGTATAAAATCCATATTCATAATCCACTTGAATTGTATTAGGATCACTATTGTTTCTGTTTCCCAAAACAACAGTTGTATAGTAACACACGCCGACGATAGCAATCACCCAAAATACACACATTATACTTGGTATGGCATTTCTTCGGAGCATCTTGATCGCTTTACTGTTCAGACTGGTAAGGTTAATTAGAACTCCGATGCAGGAACACAGTAGTACCATAAAGCACAGTAAAATGAGAATCCTCATGAGTGTGATTATCTCTGGTGTGATGCATGGGGGCAGACCTGAAATTGAAATTATACATTGCTGAGTAAGTATAAAAAGTCATAACATAATTTAATTAGAATACAAAGTATTATCATCATCTTAATAAAAGTATTTTTAATATATTTTTACACATCAAGATGAAGTATCAGCATTTATAAAAATTATAGATGAATTCAAGAGATTTAAGTTTAAATTACATTACAAAGAAACTATGTGAATGTAAATAATGTGAGTAAATCTGCTTGTTTTTAAGGAAACTATGAGAAAATTGGAACACACAGTTATTTAAGGAAATATACAAGCATTAAGCGATTTATATTTAATGTCCATATCAATAATTACCATTGAAGTCAGGTCTATTTATAGGATCAAAGTCTATATTATTTTGGTGTATGTTGATTTGATCATCATCATTGTCATCATCAAATGTGAAGAACTGGGCGAGGGAGATGCTCTGTGTACAATGCAGCCCTTTGATTCGGAACCAACTGGGCTGGACTAATGCTGCACAAGTCAGCAGAAACGTTGATACATTGAAGAACGCTGCTATTTTATTCAATTCCTTATCTTTGAAAGAAAATGGCATTTTGAGTCCTGAAACCAAAGTTGAAATAATTGTGAATGTTTGTAATTGGTAATGTTTGTGATGTTTTAAGAGGTAGCTAATTATCAAATTTAAACCAGTCTTTAATATTCCTACTCCTGTTAAAATATAATTAAATTACAGTTAATTTGCTTATCACAACAACAACAAAAACAGTGCATGATAGCATTCTTCACACAAGGGAGATCCATAATTATTATTCCACAGGTTTTCTGTGTGATGAAATTCAAATTTTCACTTGAATGGGAGATTGAATTCATTCATCAGAGTGAATTACCCAATCATTTTATTCAAATTGATTAAAAATGTGTTACAGTAGCATTGAAAGTTGACATAAATGAGACACCACCTGAAATAGTTGAAATTATTGCAGAATCTCTACTTATAATAAAATTGTAACTGGTATATGTCTGTACACAAGAAATATTTTAAAAAAATTGTATGAGGAGTCTTTATAGGGCCAATAGAAGCTAAAACAATTTTTATTAGAATTTTCGTCTGTCTGTCTGTATGTATGTTTGTTACTGCATCACACAAAATCTACTGAATGAAATTTGATGCAGTTTTCATAGTTGTATTGCTGGTGGTTTAACTTAAAATCTGGTGCATGTTTCATCTTGATACGCCATTTAGAACCTGAGATATTAATAAAGTAAATTTTTCTAGAAGCCATTATATAGGATGATAATAAAACAACTGTTAATATTTCTTCCAGTAGCTCAGTATCACATTTAGAAATTATTCATGAAAAAAACATCGCTTGTTACGAAAAAAATTTGATAAAAAAAATGCAATATTTCTCGAACTTACAAGTATGTTCATCATATGGGCGCAGCACGTATGGGATTGAGTGAAATTTAGTTTTTGGAGATAGGGATGGGAGTCTGAGTGGGAGTGGAAGTAGAAGTGGGAAGAGAACAGGAGCGGAAGTGGGAACGGGGGCTGATTCTGCAGTTCACGCGAGCGAAGCCATGGGCACAGCTAGTTTACCAATAAAATTAAAAAAGGTATGTATATCTGCACATAACTAGGTACTAAACATTCATGCTATCTATAACGACACAAGGAATTAGCACTCATTTTAATAACCTTCATAATGAGATTTTAGCATTATACAGTTTCATAAATAACTAAATAATATAGTAAAATACTATACTATATTATATTATTTATGAAACTGTCTTGTATTTATGAAATTTTATGAACATTGAAACCATGTCTGTAATTTGTTTATTATCAGGCATTTACTATTATTACTAGTACATATTTCAGGATTTATTACCACTCAAAATATGTTCACTCATCATAATGTTTCATAGGTAGGGCCCTGTATGATGTAGTTAGTTTTAAAACATGGTAATGGTTACATTTAACTTCGTAAATTAGGTACATCTGGTAAAATACATGTATATTTTAATTGTTTGTCATATCTACAGACTACCAACTGAGGGAGTAATCACATATAATTAACACTTTACATGGTGTTTGATAATTTGCTTTTCAGATTTATATAGCGATGTGCATAGGTAACCAAAAGGTGTTGCTTCCGCACTCTTCAATGACAGCGTTTAGTTAATTCAGTGAGTAATTTAATTAGAGTTATATACACCAGCATGAAGTAATGCCAGAACACGAGCAGATTACTTAGAACTATACTAATTATACTGTTTACATTATCTCCAGTTATAATTAGTTAACACACTAGGGGTAATTGTCTTAGAGGGTGTCTCTCAAGTGTTCAGAGACATCTATAGAAAGCCCATGACAAGAACACCAACATAATATGCCGCGAAAGAGGTCACTATGAAGCTGTAGGTATTTAGGAGTCTAATATTGAAGCGACAAAATTAATTAATAATATTGTTGTTTCTCAGTTACATAAGGTGCTTAGCTAGGCCCTTTGATGCTGCACTGATCGTCATTGATAGATAGTATGAAAACTCATCGGCAACAAACATAAACGCTGAAAATATACACTGCGAAGTAAATTGGTAATCAAATTGTTGAACGTCATACCTCGGATCCAAGTCAAACAGCCCATTGCTTAGGCCCGATCATCAAGCACCCTTCACTAATTGAAAAATAGTTAATGTTATGGCTATTCAATGAACCATAACGACATTGAGTCAAACAATAAAGATTTTTCACTAAATATCACACAATTCACATTGACACTGAATTTAATTTTGATTTGACAATTTTTTTTTTAATTTATTAAGGGCATTGGTTTTGGAAACCATCAGCCCAAATTGATTTGACTAACACATTTGCCATACTAAGGTAGCGTTCCGAAACCATCGAGCGATTGTAGATTGAATTTCGTCGTGTGAATTTGGGTTTTGGAACCGGCGTGTACAGAGTGATATTCCAACTGGTGACATTTGGTTTTGGAACGGTAAAACGTCAGATTGAAAATTCATTGTTATCTACTACGTCCCTGTTTACGCAACATAACTTTTGAGTTTTGAGGCTATTCAGCTTTTATAAAATAATTATTTATTTAGCCTGATTCTCATTAAATAATAAGTATCTATTTTATGAGTATTAAACTTAATTTGAGACCTTTTGTTTGAGGAAATTATATTTATAATATATGCAATGTCGCAGGTGTCGTGAGAAGTGAAATGGAACGTAATTTCGTTACTTTTCACCCCAAGATGTGGCTTCTTAAGCAAGGCAATTTATGCTTAACGGGACTGCATGAGACTCGAGAAGAAATCGGTATATAACCTTTGGTTCTGCTGCAGCTAATGTCGAAAATATCGCACCTCTCAGCAACAAAAACTATCTGAATAATCTTGTTTTTAATCATTATGGGTTAGATTTTTATCATTAAGTTATTAGTAATTTTTACCTGTTGCTAATTGATATGAAAATTTAATAAATAGACATAGGTACCTCATAAGAAAATAAACGCCATCAAATAAAACACAAAACCAAAATTATAGAATTAATATAATTTTATTTATCTTTAACAATTTATTAACTACTTGACACGTTACAGTCCCCATACAAAATGTTTTCATTGCCTTGTAAGTCCCGCATATTATTTCAATCTTTATATATCTTGTCACAATACAGAGACGAGCTCTCCAAGTAATGAGCCATGCGTACCACAGCAAGCAGCTGGTAGTGCCACTAGACTCGCTGCGGCAGTGGCTGCGGTATAACAGCGACAGTGAAGCGGCCGCCGCGTGCGCCCACTACGGGATTACAGTGCGCGACGGCGCAGCGAGGTTCGATAAAACAGATTTCAACGCTAATGCACCTACTCTGCAGCCACATAAGCTCCTGAACCATGAGAAGACACTGAATTTGACCATAAACAATATTTTCTCTTACACAACCAGAGAGAATAACGTGTCCGTGTAAGGATTGTACTAAATTAGCTGTGCCCAAAATATGTATTTAGTAAACAATTAGATACACCAGTTACATAATACTGATTTACTCCTAATGGGCAGGTGTGTAGAAATGTGGTGTTGCAGTAACAGCCCAAAGAGACCTAGGCCTGTTCTAGGGCTAATTACATGTACTTTAAAGTGGTCTTAAGCTCTTAAAACTAATTATGCCCAAGATAGCTCTTGCACCAGTATACGATCCGCTCCATTCAAAGCGGCAGCGAGCATGCCACTCAACGATTCGCGAGAGCACATTCAGTACAATAAAATATCAAAAACGGATAATATCAAAATGAAGCGGCTAGATTTTTTATAAAACGATGTGTGCTGTAGGAAGTATCAGTGAACTCTGATCTTTTAATTGAAATACCACTCCTATTTATATCATTTGACTAGTTCACAATTTCAGCTATTGAGGGTATTATTAACTAATTGTACCTATGTAGTACCGGTGGATATGGGTATCCCACATAGCGGTCCTGCGGTAGGCGCAGGCAGACTGAGTGCTAAATATTTTTAATATTTTGCAGCGTTATTGTAAATATTGAGAATCATGTCTTATTTTGAATTCTTTTGTGCCAATATTGATAAGCGTAATTGTGAAAGCATTCAAGGCACATGTTATCATATGTGCCCCGAGGAAGAAGTGGCAATGCGGGAAAGAGAAAGCTTGGTGCACGTCCTGGAGGTGTGGGGCCCAGTGAGAAAGCTGGTGAAGTGCTACAGCCGGTCTGCAGCAGATGCTACCATGACCGTACCTCGTCTACTGCGCCCATACTCCGTGCTGAAAGATACTGTAGAGTATCTTTTATTTGATGTAACCAAAAGAACAGATGTGTCAACTGCAATGCTATATGATTTCCTGAATGACCGCCTGAGGTCTATCAGACAAGATATTACTATACAAAGGCTGCCACCAGAAGAGTGCATCAAGCTCCTAGAGCCAATGATAAGGTTTCATGTGTATTATGGATACAAATTGTGCGAACTGCCGCTGAAAAATTATGATCCAGTGCTCAACAAGAAATATTTATTAGAATGTTTAAAATGGTTCCTTTCCTGCTGCGACAACATTTCCCAGACAAAAAGCAACAATCCAGAAGATCTCAGTTATTTCCTGTCTCATCTGGACATTGTTAATAACTCGTGCGATAGAGTTCTCATGGAGAGTCTGTATGTGCTGTGCAATATAGATGATGTTCATCCGCTGCTCAGATATTTGGACTTGCCAAAGACTTTGAAAAGTGAACCCACACTACAGATAGCAAGGGAATCAGTTACAAAATGGACAGAAGAATTACCTACAGTTTTATTGGGACTACGCACAGCACTACGTACAGACAACAACCTAAGTCCATGTCTACTAACATATGGTTCACAATTAAGAATTCCGTCAGACTTCTTCGTGTCGTCAAAACTTACTACATAGGTACAATTAGTTAATAATACCCTCAATAGCTGAAATTGTGAACTAGTCAAATGATATAAATAGGAGTGGTATTTCAATTAAAAGATCAGAGTTCACTGATACTTCCTACAGCACACATCGTTTTATTAATAACCATTAATCCCCAAACCCTAATGGAGTCCGTGGTGTAGGGACCACAGTTGGACTCCACCCGTCTGGGGGAAGGATCGCCGCGTTCGACCCTTCCCCTCATCGGCGCGGGAGCACCGGCCACATGTATAGGTCGGTGCGGCCTGGGGACACAGTGGATAGAAGTACATTGGGACCACACTGTGTCCCCACTACAGGCAGGAAGGTGAAACGCCGTAATTCTTAGTGCGTGCCTGGTAGGCACCTAGCCGTTTCGTAATGACCCAAGATTAAGCATTCATAAACTCTGTTGCTCTCTTGCAACACCTGAAGAAAGTCCTGATGGCGTTGTTGAGCCCGTGCTTCTTCGCATTATCTTGCTTCGGCACGGAACTCCTCTAACTCTACCGCTCTCTGCATTTAGCTCGTCCAGATTGCTCTATAACACAATAACATATATATATTAGTTCATCTGTTAAATTAGGGGTTCTAATGTAAACCCTATTATCTCCATAATCATTGTCCGTCCATTCGTCAGTCTATAGGATAACTCGAAAAATGAATGAATTGAGCTGAAATGCCGTGTGGTTCTCGGCTTAGAATAGGACCACCCCAAACCTTTCCGTGGGTGTCGTCAAGGCGACTAAGGGTTTGCACCAGGGATGGGCAGCAGCGTTCTCCTAATTATATTAAGATCATTACTGCGATCACCAATCCGTCTGCCAAGCGTAGTGATTATGGCAAATCCCCAATGGAAAGCCCACCACAAGTGTCATTCTATTGGGGAAGCTTGTGTTCAGCAGTGGACGTTTATAGGCTGATGATGATGAGCTGAAATTTCTATATGCTATATCTGCACGCTGTTACGTGCGTATGGATTGTTAGTATAGAAATGCTGTTTAATTAGGGATTGAATTTATTAAAAGCCAAAACACATATTTGGCAACAATAAATCACAGCAATAAACAGAAAGGCTAGGTAATTTATTAATTTCATTACATTAGCGCCCGGCGGCACAGAACAATCGCAGTTTTTATACAAGACACAAAAGAGAGCTTACCTTACAGCAGACCTTGGCGTAAATTAGAAGCTACAAATTCACGGGACTCCTCTAACTCTACTGCTCTCTCCATTTAGCTCGTCCAGATTGCTCTATAACACAATAATATATATATATTAGTTCATCTATTAAATTAAGGGGTTTCTAATGTAAACCCTATTATCTCCATAATCATTGTCCGTCCATTCGTCAGTCTATAGAATACTTAGAAAAATGGATGAATTGAGCTGAAATGCCGTGTGGTTCTCGGCTTAGAATAGGATCACCCCAAACCTTTCCGTGGGTGTCGTCAAGGCGACTAAAGGTTTACACCAGGGATGGGCAGCAGCGTTCTGCTGAGTATAAGATCATTACTCCGATCACCAATCCGTCTGCCAAGCGTAGTGATTATGGCAAGTCCCCAATTGAAAGTGACATTCTATTGGGGAATTTTGTGTTCAGCAGTGGACGTTTATAGGCTGATGATGATGAGCTGAAATTTCTATATGCTATATCTGCACGCTGTTACGTGCGTATGGATTGTTAGTATAGAAATGCCGTTTAATTAGGGATTGAATTTATTAAAAGCCAAAACACATATTTGGCAACAATAAATCACAGCAATAAACAGAAAGGCTAGGTAATTTATTAATTTCATTACATTAGCGCCCGGCGGCACAGAACAATCGCAGTTTTTATACAAGACACAAAAGAGAGCTTACCTTACAGCAGACCTTGGCGTAAATTAGAAGCTACAAATTCACGGGACTCCTCTAACTCTACTGCTCTCTCCATTTAGCTCGTCCAGATTGCTCTATAACACAATAATATATATATATTAGTTCATCTATTAAATTAAGGGGTTTCTAATGTAAACCCTATTATCTCCATAATCATTGTCCGTCCATTCGTCAGTCTATAGAATACTTAGAAAAATGGATGAATTGAGCTGAAATGCCGTGTGGTTCTCGGCTTAGAATAGGATCACCCCAAACCTTTCCGTGGGTGTCGTCAAGGCGACTAAAGGTTTGCACCAGGGATGGGCAGCAGCGTTCTCCTGATTATATTAAGATCATTACTGCGATCACCAGTCCGTCTGTTCAAGCGTGGTGATTATGGCAAATCCCCAATGGAAAGCCCACCACAAGTGTCATTCTATTGGGGAAGCTTGTGTTCAACAGTGGACGTTTATAGGCTGATGATGAGCTGAAATTTCTATATGCTATATCTGCACACTGGTACGTGCGTATGGATTGTTAGTACAGAAATGCCGTTTAATTAGGGATTGAATTTATTAAAAGCCAAAACATACATATTTGGCAACAATAAATCACAGCAATAAACAGAAAGGCTATGGTAATTTATTAATTTGATTACATAAGTGCTCGGAGGCACAGAACAAACGCAGTTTTTAAACAAGACACAAAAGAGAGCTTACCTTACAGCAGACCTTGGCGTAAATTAGAAGCTACAAATTCACGGGACTCCTCTAACTCTACCGCTCTCTCCATTTAGGTGGTCCAGATTGCTCTATAACACAAAAACATATATATATTAGTTCATCTATTAAATTAGGGGTTCTAATGTAAACCCTATTATCTCAATAATCATTGTCCGTCCATTCGTCAGTCTATAGGATAACTCGAAAAATGAATGAATTGAGCTGAAATGCCGTGTGGTTCTCGGCTTAGAATAGGACCACCCCAAACCTTTCCGTGGGGTCGTCAAGGCGACTAAGGGTTTGCACCAGGGATGGGCAGCAGCGTTCTCCTGATTATATTAAGATCATTACTGCGATCACCAGTCCGTCTGTTCAAGCGTGGTGATTATGGCAAATCCCCAATGGAAAGCCCACCACAAGTGTCATTCTATTGGGGAAGCTTGTGTTCAACAGTGGACGTTTATAGGCTGATGATGATGATGAGCTGAAATTTCTATATGCTATATCTGGACACTGGTACGTGCGTATGGATTGTTAGTATAGAAATGCTGTTTAATTAGGGATTGAATTTATTAAAAGCCAAAACACATATTTGGCAACAATAAATCACAGCAATAAACAGAAAGGCTAGGTAATTTATTAATTTCATTACATTAGCGCCCGGCGGCACAGAACAATCGCAGTTTTTATACAAGACACAAAAGAGAGCTTACCTTACAGCAGACCTTGGCGTAAATTAGAAGCTACAAATTCACGGGACTCCTCTAACTCTACTGCTCTCTCCATTTAGCTCGTCCAGATTGCTCTATAACACAATAATATATATATATTAGTTCATCTATTAAATTAAGGGGTTTCTAATGTAAACCCTATTATCTCCATAATCATTGTCCGTCCATTCGTCAGTCTATAGAATACTTAGAAAAATGGATGAATTGAGCTGAAATGCCGTGTGGTTCTCGGCTTAGAATAGGATCACCCCAAACCTTTCCGTGGGTGTCGTCAAGGCGACTAAAGGTTTGCACCAGGGATGGGCAGCAGCGTTCTCCTGATTATATTAAGATCATTACTGCGATCACCAGTCCGTCTGTTCAAGCGTGGTGATTATGGCAAATCCCCAATGGAAAGCCCACCACAAGTGTCATTCTATTGGGGAAGCTTGTGTTCAACAGTGGACGTTTATAGGCTGATGATGAGCTGAAATTTCTATATGCTATATCTGCACACTGGTACGTGCGTATGGATTGTTAGTACAGAAATGCCGTTTAATTAGGGATTGAATTTATTAAAAGCCAAAACATACATATTTGGCAACAATAAATCACAGCAATAAACAGAAAGGCTATGGTAATTTATTAATTTGATTACATAAGTGCTCGGAGGCACAGAACAAACGCAGTTTTTAAACAAGACACAAAAGAGAGCTTACCTTACAGCAGACCTTGGCGTAAATTAGAAGCTACAAATTCACGGGACTCCTCTAACTCTACCGCTCTCTCCATTTAGGTGGTCCAGATTGCTCTATAACACAAAAACATATATATATTAGTTCATCTATTAAATTAGGGGTTCTAATGTAAACCCTATTATCTCAATAATCATTGTCCGTCCATTCGTCAGTCTATAGGATAACTCGAAAAATGAATGAATTGAGCTGAAATTCTGTGTGGTTCTCGGCTTAGAATAGGACCACCCCAAACCTTTCCGTGGGTGTCGTCAAGGCGACTAAGGGTTTGCACCAGGGATGGGCAGCAGCGTTCTCCTGATTATATTAAGATCATTACTGCGATCACCAATCCGTCTGCTCAAGCGTGGTGATTATGGCAAATCCCCAATGGAAAGCCCACCACAAGTGTCATTCTATTGGGGAAGCTTGTGTTCAGCAGTGGACGTTTATAGGCTGATGATGATGATGAGCTGAAATTTCTATATGCTATATCTGCACACTGGTACGTGCGTATGGATTGTTAGTATAGAAATGCCGTTTAATTAGGGATTGAATTTATTAAAAGCCAAAACATACATATTTGGCAACAATAAATCACAGCAATAAACAGAAAGGCTATGGTAATTTATTAATTTGATTACATAAGTGCTCGGAGGCACAGAACAATCGCAGTTTTTATACAAGACACAAAAGAGAGCTTACCTTACAGGAGACCTTGGCGTAAATTAGAAGCTACAAATTCACGGGACTCCTCTAACTCTACCGCTCTCTCCATTTAGGTGGTCCAGATTGCTCTATAACACAAAAACATATATATATTAGTTCATCTATTAAATTAGGGGTTCTAATGTAAACCCTATTATCTCAATAATCATTGTCCGTCCATTCGTCAGTCTATAGGATAACTCGAAAAATGAATGAATTGAGCTGAAATGCCGTGTGGTTCTCGGCTTAGAATAGGACCACCCCAAACCTTTCCGTGGGGTCGTCAAGGCGACTAAGGGTTTGTACCAGGGATGGGCAGCAGCGTTCTCCTGATTATATTAAGATCATTACTGCGATCACCAGTCCGTCTGTTCAAGCGTGGTGATTATGGCAAATCCCCAATGGAAAGCCCACCACAAGTGTCATTCTATTGGGGAAGCTTGTGTTCAACAGTGGACGTTTATAGGCTGATGATGATGATGAGCTGAAATTTCTATATGCTATATCTGGACACTGGTACGTGCGTATGGATTGTTAGTATAGAAATGCTGTTTAATTAGGGATTGAATTTATTAAAAGCCAAAACATACATATTTGGCAACAATAAATCACAGCAATAAACAGAAAGGCTATGGTAATTTATTAATTTGATTACATAAGTGCTCGGAGGCACAGAACAATCGCAGTTTTTATACAAGACACAAAAGAGAGCTTACCTTACAGCAGACCTTGGCGTAAATTAGAAGCTACAAATTCACGGGACTCCTCTAACTCTACCGCTCTCTCCATTTAGGTGGTCCAGATTGCTCTATAACACAATAACACATATATATTAGTTCATCTGTTAAATTAGGGGTTCTAATGTAAACCCTATTATCTCAATAATCATTGTCCGTCCATTCGTCAGTCTATAGGATAACTCGAAAAATGAATGAATTGAGCTGAAATGCCGTGTGGTTCTCGGCTTAGAATAGGACCACCCCAAACCTTTCCGTGGGTGTCGTCAAGGCGACTAAGGGTTTGTACCAGGGATGGGCAGCAGCGTTCTCCTGAGAATATTAAGATCATTACTGCGATCACCAATCCGTCTGCCAAGCGTGGTGATTATGGCAAATCCCCCAATGGACAGCCCACCAAAAGTGGCATTCTATTGGGAAGGCTTATGTTCAGCATTGGACGTATATAGACTGATGATGATAATGATGAGCTGAAATTTCTATGTACTATATCTGCACACTGTTACGTGCGTATGGATTGTTAGTATAGAAATGCCGTTCAAGGATTGAATTTATTAAAAGCCTATGTGGTGTTGCCATAAAGATCAGAATCAATATATGTTGGTATTCCGAACATTGTAAAAAGTTCTGTTAGCTTCTTCTTAACAGTAGCGGAGCTTAGGTCAGAACATGGAAAGGCGAAAGGCAATCTTGATAATTCATCAATAACCATTAGTATGTAGCGATTTCCAGTTTCACTAGGCAGAGGACCTTTAAAGTCAACAGAAATTCTTTGTAATTAAAGGCGATGTTGCCTTGATTAAAGTACCTTCAGTTCTGAGAAACCTTGGTTTTATCTCAGCGCAAACAGGGCATGCAGCAGTCATGTGTCTTATGTCTTCGGGAAATGTTAAATTTTTGGACCTTACCCAATGCATCATTTGCGTTATACCCGTGTGACATAGATTGTTGTATGATTCAGATAATATGCTTAGATGTGTTAAGGCTATGATATTGTTTAACTGTGAGAGCGCATCAGCTATAACAACAACTATCTAGTTACGATTTCCAAATAATATACCGTCCAGGCAAAGAAAATGTTGTAGCTGATGCACTCTCACAAGTTTCAAAGTGAATGTGAAAGAGTTGTGGCTACTTGGGTGGAACTGAGCGATTGTTTGGATTCGCGATTGTTTGTCCATCTAGTAGTACATAGAGATCGTTGGCAACAATAAATCACAGCAATAAACAGAAAGGCTATGGTAATTTATTAATTTGATCACATTAATGCTCGGAATCACGAAACAATCGCAGTTTTTATACAAGACACAAAAAAGAGCTTACCTTACAGCAGACCTTTGGCGTAAATTAGAAGCTATAAATTAGCAAGGGTTCGTTTTTCGACAAATATTCTAACAAAATGTTTAAACACCGTGAAATTGCCGTGGAATATGTCGACCCTAGGCGCATTAGTTTCTCGAGATTCGCTGTCATTTTGACAGGAGTGAATATCAACCATGATTTTGCCGGGGTGAATTATTCCAACTGTCAGTTGGAAATTCGCTCGATTGCGCCGGTTCCAAAACCTCAGTTGGAATTTCCACGTTGTGGTTTTGGAACCGGAATCGAGCGAAATTCGCCATCTGTCAAGTGATTGTCAAGTGAATTTCACCTTCTGTCGAGCGAATTTTTAGGTTTCGGAACGCTAGCTAAAGCAAGCTTTAGTAAAGTTTGAGGTTAGGAAGTTCACTATTTTAAAAAGATCCGCTTAGACACGTTTATTTACATTTCCTTCATAGTGTACACAACCACAAACATTTGTTGTATAATATACTATCACTATTAAACACCAAAAATCGAAGTATACCTTGTATGAAGTGAAAAAAACTAAATACAACTGGCTCAAAAGTACTTTGCTTCCAGAGCCGAAAACATAATAATACTAATAATAATAATTGACACATTTGTTGTCATAGAACAACAAAACCAAGAGGTATTGGGTACACACCAAGAAGTTTAGATACTAAACTTTACACACGCAATCACAAACATATAGGGCTACCTCCTGTAATGCCCGGTCTGTATTGTTCTACCAGTGATGGCCAGCCTATACCATTAACAATATAGGTTTATATCTTAGATTATTTGGTTTTTAGTGTGAGGTTTATATCATGAACAAGTCTATGGTTTATATCAGTGGCCTCTTAGATTATTAACTACTAATCTAAGAGTGGCCTATACTACGTAGTATTATTAAGTATTCTATGCCTATACCATAGATTTAATACCTACTACTAGTCTGAGGCTTATTACACAAACTATATAGTATGCTAGGCTTATATAGGTACGTAAAAAACAAAAAAAGACTCTCGGTGGGCCAGTTAGGCAAACGGGTTGTAAATTAACAGTTCGGGCATGTTTTGCTAGGTTAGGCTTTTTACCAATAATCCCAGACACTGTTATCCAATAACATTCCACATAACATCGCATCAACACTCACCTGCTACCTACAATTCGATTTTTAGGATTCCACATTGCAAAAATATGTTACTTCGTTCTTCAGTGTTCGAATATAACTTTTATATAAAAAAAATATTGTACATATTTTTGGTGTTGCTTAACTACAAGTCCTGCTCGTTGTGTAATAATTGTTTTTTTAACTGTGCCATGACATGATATAGATGATAGGTAAACATAGTAATTTGAAATGAATTGCTCTAATTGTTTAACGTTCAATTACATTTAATTATAGTTACAGATAAATGGCCTGTGTGTTCATCGTCGGTCTGTGATTTGAAATGAAATGAAATGATTTATTGCAAAAACTTACAGTTAATACAGTTTTCGAATGTAAGGAACCCCTTTTAAGTAAATTAATACCTGTGTCAGGGGTTCCCGCTCTTCCAGGGCGGAAAGTTGTATATAAAATAGTGCTAAATTAAAATTAATTAAATGTCAAAAATATGTTAGTTTTAGAATGTTAACTAAACTAAATATTACAACTAAGAATTAGGATGCATGCTCGTGTGAATTATGTGTATGGGGGTGAGTGTATGTATAAGGGTGTTTAAGGGTGTGTAAGTGTGTGTGTGTGTATGTGTGAGAGAGAGAATGAGAGAGTGTGTGTGTATATGGGCGCGTACATAATTTATAAATGAATTTGCTTATAAGCAAAGCGAAACAAAGTAAAAATAAAGTAAGGTGACAAGAATATAATTTACGCATACTATTTAGGAAATAGTAGATAACAAATTTTCAGTATCATCATAAGTTAGGGTTTTGTGACATTTTTCATAAACTCAAACGGGGTCATCGAGTATGTGAAATGAAATGAAATATATCTTTATTGTGGATCATAGGTATATAAAGAATTACATGTCATAGTTAGAGTTCAGCTATGTCCCCCCACGTGGGCACACAACATTGTGTCGCAGTGAAGCATGCATTTAAAACAAAGTTACAAAAAAAACATTTAAAAGTTAATTAGATACCCGTACAAATTGAATCGTCACGAAGAAATTTTTCCAAACTAAGTATAATAACATTTTTTTAACAACAGATCGTGGAGTCTTTTTTAAATAAATTAATCTCAGCTTCATCTCGTATCGTTTTAGGGATTTTATTATATATGTGAGGTATCCTGCAAAATAAGCTTTTGTATAACAAGGCAGTGTTTGATGGTAACACTGCCATTTTATCTAGTTGTCTCATACGAATTTTAAATGTAAACATGTTAATATTAGCTTTTGAAAAAAACCACCGAGTCAGTATTTTTAGTTTTATAAAATGCGACCTACATTAATCTATTTGTTTCAAATTGCATATTGCCCGAATGCATCGTTTTTGAGCTCTAAAAGCAAGTTCTTTGTTTGTTGAGTTGCTCCAAAATATGACACCATAACGTAAGATAGACGCAACATAAGAATGTTATGCAGTTACAACAGCTGAATTATTCCCAACTTTGTTGAGTTTATATAGTACATATGAAGACTGCTGCAGTCGCTTGCATACATGGTCAATATGGATTTTCCAACTAATTTGACTGTCAATATGTAAGTCCAGGACTTATATTAAGCCAATCATTATTGATATTAAAGAATTGTTAATGTCAGTATTTAAATGATTGATGTCATTACCTACAAATAGCACTGTACTATCATATGCAAATAATGTCATTTCATGATGAGTTGCTAAGGGTAGATCATATAAATAGATCAGGAAGTGTAAAGGTCCCAGTACACTACATTGAGGTATACCATATTTTATACTTCTCTTTTCCGATAAATTTAAATCCGTTTTTTTTTTCGCGGGTGGGTGCAGAAAAAACAACACAACAAATTTTGTGCTCCCAATTTAATATTTAATAAATAATATACATCAAGTATTTATCACAAGTTTTTTGTTGTTAAATGTGTTAGAAGACTCACCTGCACCTGTTGGCCTATTAGTCTCACACTGATCACACTCACATCTCACACCATGGACCTAGCAGCTCAGCTTAACAAGAACATGGATGATTTGGTAACACTGTTCAACACACGCATGGATGACTTTGAGAAGAACAAGCCGCCTTCATCATCTACATCAGCAGCCCTGCAGACCGTAAAAGCCTTGTCTTCAGATTACCTCAACTTTAAAACATTTGTCTGGAAGGCAATCTCCATGTTGAAAGGGCAGCTGGAACTACTAGTGGCATGCTTTGATCGTCAGGAAAGCCATTCTCGTCGAAAAGTTCTCCTTCTACATGGGATCTCCGAGGAAAAGGACGAGGACTTAATGTGCAGGGTTCGCTCAGTATTATGCGACCAATTGAAGTTGTCCAATACAGACTGTGTGAATATTGAATCCTGTCATCGGCTGGGTATCAAAAAGGATATTGCACGCCCGGTCCTGGTTCGTTTTGTGAGCCTGCAGCTGCGAGCAGCTGTATGGAAAGCCAAAACCAAACTGAAGGGCACGAAAATTTCGGTCTCAGAATTCCTGACTAAGTCGCGGCAGGAAGTGTTTGCTGCCGCAAGGAAGCATTTTGGGATGAAGCGTTGCTGGTCTTCGGATGGCACCATTGTTCTTCTTCTGCCTGATTCCAGCCGCAAGAAGATCATATCTATGGCGGAGCTTCATAAGCTTCAGTTACATTTCCCGAGCGACACCGCAGGACAGCAGGACAAAAAATCCCGGCGGGACGGTAACGTGGATGGGATCTCTGCTAGTCCTAAGTGATTGCAGCTGTGTTTTGATTTGGTTCTGTTTATATCGATAACAAGTGTCCTTCTTAATTTGTCCGACATAACTCCATAGTTATACGCGTGACAGAAACGTAAATCAGGTAGTTATGTAATTATTTTAACTTTTTAACCTACTTTATCTTTTTAATTTTAATAACAAACAATACCGAATGTCAACTGTCACTTTCAAACTAACGATTGACAGCACTGATACAGGGGCTGCGTTCGGATACATGCAATGTTTAATAGAACATATTGTTTATTTTGTGCTGTATGAATTTTGATTTGAATTTTCTTTAGATAAGTAAAAATATGGGTCTGTATTTAGAAACTAATAATCGATCAGTTTATAAATACAACTACCTTTGTTGATCTCTTCTAGCCAACAGCGCTGGGTGAAGTCTGATGTTAGAAGACATCTTATTTTTATTTTATTTTTAGTATAACTATATTATATATTTGGATAGGTATATAAATATTTATTATTTTTATGTTTATTGATATTAATGACGATTTTTTCTCTTGTAGTTCTGATGATGAGTATGAAAGTGCTCTTAGTGACACGTCATCTGTCTCGGATGACGACGCCACTTTAGAAACTAAGCTCCTGTCTGCATTCGGCAGTAAATCATCCTTTCTCAACCTTGTGCACATCAACGCTCAGAGCCTAATTGGGCACTACTCCGACCTTCTCGCAGCTTTCAGCAACGGGCTAGTCGATGGAATATTAGTTTCAGAATCTTGGCTCAAACCATCTCTCTCCTCCATACTCTGTTCTCTTCCAGGCTTCAAACTCTACCGCAACGACCGCTCTAACGTTGGCGGCGGCGGAGTTGCTATCTACCTTCGAGGTAACATTGCTTGCTCTGTTCTCAATCATTCCCCCAGTGAATACTCTGCGTCTCTGGAACATTTATTTTTGGAAATTACTCTCCACCACACCAAAGTTCTCCTTGGTGTCCTCTATAGTCCCGATGACAAAGTTGACTATTTCAACTCCCTTGAGCTGTCCCTTGAAAAGTACTGCTCTGTGTACGATCATGTAATACTTATGGGCGACCTCAATACATGTTTACTGAAGGACAACTTTAGGTCGCGTAAACTCCACAACTTGGTGTCTTCCGTAAATCTGCAAATTCTTCCATTAACTGCTACTCATCATTTTCCCAACTGCAGACCTTCCTTAATCGATTTAATGATTGTATCCAAGCTAAACTCAGTTAACTCTCATGGGCAAATGACAGCACCTTTCTCCTATCATGACTTAATTTTTCTATCGTACAAGGTGCGCCCTCCCAAACGCAAGAGTAAAATTATTCTTCAGCGTAACTTTAGGGATATTGACTTGGACCGCTTGAAAGAGGACGTGATTAAGATTGACTGGTCGGAAGTTCATGCTGCCAGTACTGTCGACGAGAAAGTAACTTTGTTTACCAGTTTTTTGACTAGTCTGTATGACAAACATGCTCCACTGCGTACAGTAAGGGTGAAGCATCTGCCTTCTCCCTGGCTTACACCGACCATTAAGAGAGCGATGTCTAAGCGCGACAAAGCTAAGGGGAAATACAAGCGAGATCAAACAGAGTGTAATTTAGCATCCTATAAGAAGCTTCGGAACATCTGTAACAGAGTGTGTAGGGATGCAAAACGCCGCTATATTCATGCTTCCATTGAAAATATTCCCCCTACCAAAATCTGGAAATTTCTCAGGTCACTAGGTGTGGGCAAAGCTTCTGACAATGTCAATATTTCACTCGAGTTAAATTCTTTAAATAATCATTTTTCTAGTCCTCCTATTACTCTTGATGATACAACTAAAGCCTCCTCTCTCTTCCAACTTTCAAATGCAGTCCCACCTAACTGTGAGCCTTTCTCTTTTCGTGACGTCACGGAGGGTGAAGTTAAGAAGAGTATCCTTGCCATTTCCACTAAGGCAGTGGGTAATGATGACTTGAGCCGTGATATGCTACTTCCCATTCTGGACATCGTTACGCCAGTCATCTCACACATATTAAATTCTTCTTTGTCTGCTAACGTTTTTCCTACAGCTTGGAAGATGGCCCATGTTATCCCTCTGCCTAAAACCTCTAATCCTACATCCTTTTCTCAATACCGCCCCATTTCCATACTTCCTATTCTGTCCAAGATTTTGGAAAGTGCTGTTCACAAGCAACTCTATTCTTACCTCATTCTGAACAATCTTCTTAGTCCCTTTCAGTCCGGTTTCCGTCCATTTCACAGTACCGTTAGTGCATTGCTGAATGTCACTGATGACATTCGCCACGCCATGGATAACCAAACACTCACCATAGTTACCTTACTTGACTTCAGCAATGCATTCAACTCGGTTGACTTTGATATCCTCCTAGGTATCCTTCGCTCTATTAATGTTTCCCCCTCCGTGATATTATGGTTTGACTCTTATCTTCGTGGCCGCCAGCAGTGTATTAAGACTGAAGACTCATCTTCGGATTGGTCAAGCTTATCGGCTGGTGTGCCTCAGGGCGGCGTGCTATCTCCATTGCTTTTCTCTATTTTCATAAATGAAATATCAAAAGTTATCTCTTCTCCCTTCCACCTGTATGCAGATGATCTACAAATCTACAGGCATTTCTCTCCGGGAGATGTCACTGAAACCATTAATCTGATCAATGCCGATCTCGATGCGATTCGGGATTGGGCTAAATCTTTTGGTCTCCTTGTAAATCCGACCAAATCCCAAGCTGTTTTAATCGGGAGTAGCCGATTGAGGGGCAGTCTGAATCCTGCTGACGTACCACATGTTTGCTACAATAATGTCTCTATTCCATATACAGATAAAACAAAAAATCTAGGGCTAATTATAGACTGTAATCTGGGGTGGTCTGCTTATATTAGTGACGTTAGTAGGCGCATGCACTATTCATTCCACTCTCTCAAGCGACTCCAATACTTTCTTCCGTTCAAAACTAAAGTTATGCTCGCTCAGACCCTTCTTCTCCCCATTCTCGACTATGCTGACGTGTGCTGCCTGGATGCGACAGAGGAGCTACTTAATAAACTCGAGCGTCTACAAAATCTAGCCATTCGGTTTATTTTCGGTCTACGGAAATTCGACCACGTATCTGAATTCCGCTCGAAGTTAAAATGGCTCCCTATCCGTCTTCGCCGAAATGTGCACATCCTATCCTTTCTTTACAAGATCCTCAAAAATCCTTCTGCTCCCGAATACCTCCGTTCCCGTTTCCACGAGCTACCCCCCACCCACCGACCTAGACGTGACTGCGTCACCAAGACTCTCACCTATCCCAAATCCAACACCAAATTCTTTTTCAATTCCTTTACTGTCCGAGCGGCGCAGATGTGGAATAAACTGCCGACGGTCATTCGAGATAGTACGTCGGTGACATCCTTTAAAACTAAACTAAAAGAGCACTATCTGTCTCACTCAGTATAATATGATATGTATGTATTTATGTATGTTTATTATATTTATTATTATTTACTATACATATTTATTTACTATATGTAATATGTATGTATATATATATGTATATGTGTGTAGTTTCAGTATTTAGTTATTATGTAGTATATTATGCACTTTTTGCCCCCTCGCTCTTAGTGCCTTGTCTCACACCCTGTAAGGTTGGCTGGAAGAGATCTCTTTTAGAGATAAGCTCGCCTTTGTACACAAAATTTGTAACTGTATTTACTTTTAAAATTTGTGCAATAAAGAATATCATAAAGAATATCATATAAATAAGATAATTCATTTTTGGATTGCTGGCATATTTGATTGATTCGTGTCATATAATGCCTTCCGTTAAGGTAAGACGTAATTAAATAATGGGCATTACCTCTTATCCCATATGAATAAAAAAATTTGAGTAAAATAGTATGATCCACATGGTCGAACGCCTTTGTTATATCCATATAAAAAGCCACAGTAAGGGTTCGCTTATCCATATTAATCATCACACTTTTAAGAAAATTATAAATTGCCAAATTTATAGATTTAATTTTTCTGGAACCATATTGCTGTGGTGCCAGTGTTTTATTTTATATTAATTTTTGTGATGTTTTATTAGTTTCCAAAAATGAGTAAAAAGATTTATAGATCACTTTTCAGAATATTGGTATTTGTTTTCTCACCTTTTTTAAATAATAGTTTAAGAATTGAAAGTTTAAGCAAATCCGGAAAAATACCTAATTCTATACTTTTATTAATAACTAGCTGTGCCCGCGGCTCCGCTCGCGTGGACTGCAGGATCCGCTCCCATTCCCACTTTCGCTCCCATTCCCACTTCCGCTCCCTATCCCACTTCCACTCAGACTTTAAATCCAGGTCGAGGTCGAGGTCGAGGTCGAGGTCGCGGTCGAGGTCGAAGTCGAGGTCAAAGTCGAGGTCCAGGTCCAGGTCCAGGTCCAGGTCCAGGTCCAGGTCCAGGTCCAGGTCCAGGTCCAGGTCCAGGTCCAGGTCCAGGTCCAGGTCCAGTTCCAGGTCCAGGTGCAGGCCCTGGACTAGGTTCAGATCCTCAACCCTCCTCTCAACAGTCCTCGCAACCCTTCCCTCAACCCTCCCCTCAAACCTCTTTCCCTCGTCTCTCCAAATGTAGTCCACGTAACTAATCCATCGCAATCCAAATTCCGACCAACATTACTTTGTTGCATACGTATACCACAAATTCATCGTAATCGGGTAACTCAAATAAAAGTTATGCAAATTTTCAAACACTCAAATTACACTGGACCATACCCGCTCCCGCCACCGCTCACGAATTCAGTTGAACATTTACACCCTACATTCTTCGCAGTGTACTCGTATGCGTGTTTATGGAAACTATAAATTCTCATAACTTTTGATTGACTGCACCGATTACAATACAATAAAGTTACACCAAATTAAGCCCCGTGTTTTTGTGAATAGTCCATCAAAATCCGTTCAGTAGTTTTTATGTGATGTGTGCACAAACTCACAGATAAACAGACAAACAGACAAAAATTCCAAAAATGATTGTAATGTGTTCTATTACTTATCGTTAGACGCCTCAATTTTTTTTTGCAAATATCTTTTATATACAGACACGCGATGTTTACGATTTTATTTATTAGAAGATGTGGCTTAGTACTGGAGAAATTATTACTGAAACCTGTTTAACTACATATACATACGAGTATATAGTAAGAGTTTTGTTAACCTCTTTATATAGGTGTGTTGTGTACATCGTCTAAGATACTGTCTCCTAGCAAATTCAGTCCTAGTAAAGCTTGTATGAGCCACAACATGACAGAGTCTCTTATTCAATATTTCAGAGTGATATCATCGGTTTCCACTCCAGAACTCGTCTGCCCCAACGGCCGTCGGTTCTGCGACAGATGTGGCCCGCCCACTGCCACTTCAGCCTGCTAATCCTTTCGGCTATGTCGGTCACCTTGGTTCTTCGTCGGATCTCTTCATTACGAATCATATCCTTCAAAGATACGCCGAGCATAGCCCTCTCCATAGCTCGCTGAGCGACTTGAAACTTGTGGATCAGGCCCACTGTCAGTGTCCACGTTTCTGCACCGTAGGTCATGACAGGCAGGACGCACTGATTAAAGACTTTTGTCTTTAAGCATTGTGGAATAGGCGAAGTGAAGACTTGACGCAATTTTCCAAATGCTGCCCAGCCCAACTGGATTCTTCTGTCAGCTTCCCTATCAAAATTGTTCCTACCCAACTGTATTGTCTGTCCTAGGTAAACGTACTCCTGAACAACTTCGATATTGACATTATCGACGATCACCGGGCTTAGGTCGACGTGTGAGTTGGACATGACTTTCGTCTTGTCTACGTTCATCCTAAGACCTACTCGTCTGGAAGAGCAGTTGAGGCTGGTCAGCATTCCCTCGAGATCCTGCAGCGACTCTGCCATCACAACTATGTCGTCTGCAAATCGAAGGTGTGAGATGTGCTCGCCGTTTATACTTATGCCCCGTTACCTCCAGTTCAGTTTTTTAAAGACATCCTCCAGTGCGCTGGTAAACAGTTTCGGGGATATAACATCCCCCTGTCTGACCCCCCTCTGCAACTGGATTGGCTTTGTCTGCTGATTCTGGAGTTGAACGGTCATTGTGGCAGCGTTATACAGGCATCTCAACACCTCGATATATCGCCAATCGACTTGGCATCGCTGCAGGGAATCCAGAACAGCCCATGTTTCGATGGAGTCGAAGGCTTTCTCGTAGTCCACAAATGCAAGACACAAGGGCTGGTTGTACTCTTCGGTCTTTTGTATAACCTGCCGCAATGTGTGGATGTGGTCTACGGTGCCGTAGCCTTTTCGAAACCCAGCCTGTTCCGGAGGTTGAAAGTCGTCAAGTCTTCGGGCGAGACGGTTCGTAATAACCCTCGAGAACAGCTTGTAGACATGGCTCAGGAGCGAGATCGGCCTATATAGTTCTTAAGAAGTGCAATATCTCCTTTCTTGAAGAATAATACCACTATGCGCCTACTCCATGCCTCTGGCGTTGTTCCGCTGTGAACGACGGTATTGAAGAGCTCCTGTAGTCGCGTTAGGACTGGCGTCCCTCTGGCCTTAAGAAACTCCGCTGTGATACCATCGTCACCTGGCGCCTTCTTGTTCTTGAGCTGCTCGAGAGCTATTCTAATCTCGCCCACGTCAACGTCCGGGATGTCTTCCGTGTAGTGGCGGATCAAGGGTGCGCGACTATCGCCCGTGTCTTGGGCCGCAGGTTTTGGCGCGTGTGTCGAGTACAATTGTCCATAAAACTCTTCCATTTCGGCAAGTATCTTTGGCTTAGAGGCAACGGTCCTACCATCAGATGTCCTCGGTTTCGTCGGTCCTCAGTGTCGTATGCAGAGTGATATATTAAGGTTTTATGTCTCTTTAAGATTACATTTAAAATATACAACTATATATATAATATACACTAGTAAAAAATCTATAATTTTTGAAATACATTACTTTTAGAAGAGAGCGTTGTGCTCTCTCTAATTCAAGAAACTTGGTTTTAATAGTACCACCCCAGATCGGAATGCAATAGCTCAACACTGACTCTACTAACGCAACATAAATTTGATTGAATAACGGTTTTGTTAACATATGCTTTAAAGTTTTAAATATCCAAATGAGTTTTCTAATTCTCGTCATAATTAATTTCATTTGTCTTTGCCAGGATAGACGCTGGTCTATTATTATACCTAATTATTTTATAAAAGCGGCTTTATCTAACTTAGGGCAAGTGCAGTTAGGGTCAAAGTTTAGACATTTATGAATTTTTAAATTAAAGTTTTAATCTGGTTATGTCCGGATATCTTTTGAGAAACATATATAGTTTGTTTGGAGACGGAGGCGGAGGCGGAGACGGAGGCGGAGGCAAGCAAGAGCGGGAGCGGGAATGGGAGCGGATTCTGTAGTTCATGCGAGCGGAGCCGCGTGGGTGTCGTCGTGGCGACTAAGAGATTACACCAAGCAGCGTTCTCTTGTGTACCTTCACTAAATAGGGCGAATCAGACTATAGTCCAACATAATAATATATGCTGGATATCAATTATTATTTGCTAATTGCACTTGTAGGTATTAGCTTAAATTCCTATCTCCATCCCTTTCCCACATGCACAAACCTTCCGCACCACGAGTCTTCTCGTACCGCTCGCACGATGACATTTATAAAATATTAAAACCACACATTCTTCGAATGGACGTCTGCTTAGAAGGATCGTGCAAGCCTATACTTCCGCAAATAACCATTAAAGTGTTAACTCGACAATCCAATCGCATTCTGCATGAAAATAAGTGATCCCAACATTAAAAACAATACACAAAACTTCAGTGCACTTGTGGAGTTCATAAAATAAGTGGCAGGTGACCGGCGGCAGCTAGTCGATTAGCAGTGTAGTTTTCGAGCCCAGAAGACGAATATATCAAGTAAGTGCATGTTCTTTTCCTATTGCAGCTGCATTCTGTGTCTTTTCCAAATATCCACTAGCAGCTGTGTTATCCTCCTTAGCTACTTACAAGTGCAAAAAACCTATACAGTCCACTAATAAATTACAGTTTTTCTTCCCCCAAAAGTGGTGTAATTTACCACCATTTTTTTATGGTCCTGTCGAACCGGATTTTTAAACCATTTTTATGGTCCTTTCGATTCTGATTATATACCATTATTTATGGTCGTTTAGAACCGTATTATATAGAATTGTTTCGAATTATACTATGACACTTCGTCCAGAATCACTATTCTGGTAGCTTATTTTTGGTTATTATTTAAACTGCTAGGTCAATAACTATACATAGTTACGTAATTTATGCTGTGTTAGGAGTAGTTGTCATTTATTTTATATTTCATACCGCAGTGGCAGCTATTTCATTTGTTTTATTATACCGCATAACCAGTATATAGATTCGTATAACATAGTTAGTTATTGCACTTTAAAGAATACAATTAATTTAAACCGCATTAGTTTTTGATGGAATTATCATCCATTTTTGCCGCATTTATTTTATTTACTACCCGCTTGTTCGTTTAGTAGTAGGCTGCTCGATTCCAGCGTTCTATTCAAGGTCGCGCGCTAAGTTGTTTTTAAGTTTTTTTAAACACAATATTCATCGTATAAGCCTGTCCACGTTCACTGGTGGATGTAGGCGTTCCGGTTATTATTTATTATTTGTCTTCATATTATTAATAGAGGTTTTGATTTATCGTTGCTTAAGCTTATATCACTAGATCGATTTTACACATTTTTCCACAATGAAAAGAGGTGTTGGTGCTAGTAGTGGTAAAAAGGATGATGAAAATGTATCTGAAGATCCTCAATTACGCCTTTTACAATCAAAACGCGACGCGTATTTTTCAAGATTGCAATCTATTTTTGAAATGTCCAAGCAAGCTCTCAGCAGTGAACAATCACGTGAGCTGTTCTTAAATAATGCTATTAATTTGGACACGTTACGTAGCGATTTTGAACGTGTTTTAGATGATTATAACGCATACACTTTAAAAATTAATCCTGAGGCACCCGTTACCTACCAGAGTTGGCTTTCTTTTGAAGAAATTTTCTGTTATGTAAAACGTATTGAATCTCAATGCAAGGATCACTCTCGAGTAGTCAAACCGCAAGTTTCTATGTCAAAACCGAGATTACCTCCTATTGAATTGATGTCGTTCAATGGAGATATCCGTAATTGGCCGCATTTTTATCAACAATTTAAAAGTGTAATTCATGATAATCCTAATTTATCGGATAATGAAAAAATATTTTATTTAGTAGGTAAACTAACTGACACGGCATTAAATGTGTGCGCTGGTTTACCAACAACCGCAGAGAATTATCCAATTATTTGGACCGCACTTATACAAAAGTATGACGACCCGCGATCACTCGCGGTCTCTTATCTCAATCAGCTGTTACATTTCAAACCGCTTAGCAACAATAGTGCTGCAGGGATCGATTCCTTTTTAAACAACTTTAACTCTGCTGTCGAGGCGCTCAAGCAACTAAAGCTGAGCGATTTAACGGACTTCATATTTTTGCACCTCGCACTTCAAAAACTTGATTCGGATACAATTAAATTATTCGAAATTTCAAATAGAAAGGACAGTATTCCTTCTTATAAAAATCTTATTGAGTTTGTTAAAGAACAGGGCAAGGTTTTGTCTCGGTCTTGTAATAAAATTCCTGAGTCACCTCAATCTAAATTTCGTAATAAAAATATTATTGTTCCAAAACCAGCCACAAAATCATTTGTCAATACTGATTCTGGGAACATGACGAACAATAGCAAGTGCTCGTTGTGTAAAAATGATAAACACGAGCAGTTGTACAAATGCCATTATTTTTTAAATAAAATGAGTCCGTTTGAAAGATATGATTATGTCAAAAATAACTCTTGTTGTAATAAATGTCTTTCTTCTGGAAAGCATAAAACCATATCTTGTGCCTCGCAGCGCACTTGTACTTTTTGTTCATCACCTTCACATCACTCGTTGTTGTGCTTTAAATCGCATACTAAATCTAATATTGCAGTTAGTGCAACTGCCCCACCCGCTTCCGCTTATGACTCGCTCCGCAGTACGATAAGGGGTTCCGAGTCTGACAGCATTGCCACTCGGCCCGCTAACGCACCCGCACCCGCAACTCATAATTATATACCGCATTCACATGCTAATAAGGTCGCTTCTTATTCGCATGATATTGTTACCGCTCCGCAAAACACTTCTATGTGTAATGTGTCACGTGATCAGGTGGATTGTTATGCAACAACCACGCTGTTGGGCACCGCAAAAATAAAGATTATTGACAAGTTCAATCGCCCGCATTTCGTTAGGTGTTTAATTGACCCGGGTTCGCAAAGCGATTATATTTCCTCCGCGTGTCGTAAACGACTATCGCTTCCTATTTCTACGCAAAATCGCTTCACTGAAGTTCACGGTATTGGTGGAACTTCACAACCAGTTCTTGGTGTAACGAACGTAAAATTTACCTCGCGTTTCGACGGCGATAAGGCATATTCTATTACACCTTTAGTTGTCGAAAAAATCACATCGCAGTTACCCGACGCGCGCGTCAATATCGCCGCGTTGGATTATATTCATAATGTACCGTTAGCCGACGATAATTTTCATGAACCCGGACCAATTGAAATGCTTTTAGGAGTTAAATTATTTTGTGAAATTTTATTATTCGACAAGATTGTTGGTAATAATAATTTACCCTCCGCATTAGAGACGTCTTTAGGCTATGTCGTCCTCGGAGACGCGCCTGTTTTATTTCCGCAAACCACTACGCGCACATTTTGTGCTTTTACTCATGATCCGCTTAATAAAACCTTAGAGAAATTCTGGACTATGGAAGAAATACCTTCTACGTCAAAAAACTTGCTAAGCCCTAGCGAGGAAGCCGCAGAACAGATATACACCTCAACCACCACCCGCAATGAAAACGGTAGCTATTCGGTTGATTTACCATTTAAAGATAGCCCCGAAAAATTAGGCAATTCGTATATTACCGCAAAAAAGAGATTCTTTTGGTTTGAAAAAAGATTTTCTAAATCTTTCGATTTACATGAAAAATATAATGCGATTATACGTGATTATATCGATCAGGGTATAATTTCGCGCGTCCCGCCTGATGAGTGTATATTGCCTGGGTTTTATTTACCGCACCATCCTGTCATAAGAGATGATAAAGATACTACTAAAGTTCGCATAGTTTTGGATGGAAGCGCAAAAACAGATACTGGTTTGTCATTAAATGACGTTTTACATACTGGCTGTAATTTGCAAAATGATATTTTTCATATTCTTATGAATGTTCGCATTTTTTATATCGCGTTCTTCGCCGACGTTCGGCAGATGTATTTATGCATCGAAACTAATCCTTCTCAACGAAGGTTTCAACGGATTTTATACCGTTTTAATGTTGATGAACCTCTCGATATTTTCGAATATAATCGAGTTTGTTTCGGACTTCGCTCTTCGCCGTTTTTAGCGCTTATAACTTTGCGCCGCTTTCCTTATGATGAGAGAAAAAATTACCCTCTCGCAGCTGACGTGTTAGAGAGAGACGTCTATATGGACGACCTCGCTTCTTCTGCTTCTTCTCTCGAGGAAGCAGTCAAGACAGCGAAGCAGTTGATTCACCTATTCAAGGCAGGGGGGTTTGAGCTAGTCAAGTGGACTAGCAACTGTCCCGAGCTGTTAGAACACGTACCAGAGTCTCACCGTCAGTCTGAATCTATTTCTCTCGATGATGGAAATAGTTTTAAAATATTAGGGCTCCGTTGGCTCCCCGCATCTGATGAATTTATTTTTTCTGTCTCGCCCCCACAGCCTATGGGCACAAAGCGCGCAATTCTCTCAGCCACGGCCCGCTTATACGACGTTTTAGGTCTCGTAGGTCCTATCATTTTGTACTCCGAATTGTTGATCAAAGAGCTATGGCTCCTCAAACTGGATTGGGATGATACGCCCCCACCTCATGTTTCACGCTTGTGGCAGCAATTTATCCACGAGCTACCGCTCATTTCCGAATTAAAATTCCCGCGCCATCTTGGCATTGAAAAGCATTCGAAGCTTTTTTTTTGGCATTCGCGGATGCGAGTGAGAAAGCGTTTGGCTGTGTGATTTATGCGTATGTTATAAACGAAAATCAAAAGCCTACCATTCAACTCATCTGCTCAAAGTCAAAGGTTTCTCCAGTTAAAACTGTAACGTTGGCTAGATTGGAACTTTGTGCCATTCTTTTAATGTCAAAACTACTACGCGTCGTTTACGACTCACTTTCTCAGAGACACCTTTTAGACAATTGAAAACGTCTATGGGTTTTCAGACTCAGAGGTCGCTTTATGTTGGGTGCACTCGTCCCCGCACAGATTTAATACTTTCGTTGCAAATAGGATTTCGCAATGCCAATCTTATTTTTCTTCTGAACATTTTTATTTTGTTCCCGGCTCACAAAATCCCGCAGATTGCTTATCCCGTGGGCTTCTGCCTTCTCGTATGAAAGACCATGAACTCTGGTTTCATGGCCCCGCGTGGGCGTCGCTGCCTATCAGTGACTGGCCCGTTTCAAAATTTAGACCGACAAGGTCAATACAAGTGCCGGAGGAGAAAACTGTTTCTCATGTCACTTCAAATCTAGAGGAAAATCCGCTTTTAGCACTCAGTAAAAAGTTTTCCTCGTGGTCTAAATACCTCAGAGCTACGGTTTATGTACTGAGGTTTATTAAGAAGCTCCCTCGGAATGACGTCATTTCCAGTAGTGATCTGGATACGGCGGAAACCGCAGTTATAAAAGCTGTTCAGCAGTGTTCTTTTCCTGAAGATATTATCAATATACAACGAGGAAAAACCTGTTCCCCCGCGTTACGAAAATTATTTCCTTTCGTATCTGATGATGTTTTGCGTGTCGGTGGACGTTTACAAAACACTTCTCTGGATTACAACCAGAAGCACCCTGCTTTATTACCAAAAAAGGGACATATTATAGATATGTTGATTGATTTTTACCATCGTGACAATTTTCACGCTGGTCCGCAATTGTTAATTTCCATTATTCGCCAAAAATTTTGGATTTGGTCCGCACGACGAGTTGTCAAGCAGCGCATTCATAAATGCAACCGTTGCTTTAAATTAAATCCTAAACCGACATTTCCTGCTATGTCCGATCTACCCAGGTGTCGTTTAGAACAGTGCAAAGCGTTTACGCATACGGGCGTAGATTACGCGGGTCCGTTTTATATAACACTAGCTAGGAGACGTGGCATTCGTAGCCAAAAGGCATATTTATGTCTTTTTATTTGTTTAGTTACAAAGGCCGTTCATTTAGAACTGGCATCCGATTTAACTTCTGCGACGTTTTTAGACGCTTTTAAAAGATTTTTATCGAGGCGTGGTCCTTGTCAATTTATGTATAGTGATAACGGTGGAAATTTTATTGCTTCGAGAGCTTATCTTGGTGAGCTTCACGACTTTTTAAAGACTGATGACTATTATAGGGCCTTCAGCCATGAACTTGCTAAACACCGTATCACTTGGCGCCTAAATCCTCCAACCGCCGCGCACTTCGGAGGTATATGGGAAGCTAATATAAAAAGCGTTAAGTCGCTTCTTTTCCGTGTCATCGGTAAACAAATTTTGACGTATGAGGAGCTGCTTACTGTTTTCAATCAGATAGAAGCAGTGCTTAACAGTCGACCTTTGTACGTTTTAAGTTCCGACCCGTCGGAGCCTACCGCGCTCACTCCCTCGCATTTCTTATTTTCTACGCCTTTGGAGTTTCTTCCAGCTCCAGATGTGAGCGGAGAGCGTGCTAGTCTATTGACTAGATTTTCATTGATGGATTCTCTTGTCCAATCATTTTGGAAGCGTTTCAAGTTGGAATATCTGCATAATTTGCAAATGCGAGAAAAATGGAATACACCATCAAATCCTATCACGGTAGGAACTCTTGTTATAGTCAGCGTAGATAACGCACCGACTTTACAGTGGCCGTTAGGAATAGTAACGCGTATATTTCCCGGTAAAGACGGCGTTGTTCGTGTCGCTGAGGTGAAAACCAAAAGTGGTACTTATGAACGACCAGTTGTGCGTCTTTGCCCGCTGCCAATGCAGTAGGATATATATAATTAGTAATTAATTATTATTCTACATTAGATCTAGTTTTCATAGCCTTCAGCATAACTTACTGTGGCTGTGATAGTATTAGTTTAATTTATTCGCAGTATTATTTAAAAAAAAAAAATTTTGAAGGATTCTTCAAGGCCAGGGGGATGCTGGATATCAATTATTATTTGCTAATTGCACTTGTAGGTATTAGCTTAAATTCCTATCTCCATCCCTTTCCCACATGCACAAACCTTCCGCACCACGAGTCTTCTCGTACCGCTCGCACGATGACATTTATAAAATATTAAAACCACACATTCTTCGAATGGACGTCTGCTTAGAAGGATCGTGCAAGCCTATACTTCCGCAAATAACCATTAAAGTGTTAACTCGACAATCCAATCGCATTCTGCATGAAAATAAGTGATCCCAACATTAAAAACAATACACAAAACTTCAGTGCACTTGTGGAGTTCATAAAATAAGTGGCAGGTGACCGGCGGCAGCTAGTCGATTAGCAGTGTAGTTCTCGAGCCCAGGAGACGAATATATCAAGTAAGTGCATGTTCTTTTCCTATTGCAGCTGCATTCTGTGTCTTTTCCAAATATCCACTAGCAGCTGTGTTATCCTCCTTAGCTACTTACAAGTGCAAAAAACCTATACAGTCCACTAATAAATTACAGTTTTTCTTCCCCCAAAAGTGGTGTAATTTACCACCAATATATATTTGGTAATCAGTGAGTGCGCCGGGGTGCAAGAGAAAACTCCCGGTGACGCTTCCCGGACGCAGCTGGACTTAGTAACGCCGTCTAGGCTGACAAATCTTTTCACCACAATAAATCGAAGCCAGTGCTGGAGTTTTCAAGTCACCCATAGGCCTGTTGCGAAAATTGAAATGAACATGAAATGACGCAACGACAACGGTAAAGTTGACGTATGGTATTTGGCACGGATCTTGAAAGCTTATTTGTACCGAAAATTTAAGAGTTTCGTAAAATCTCATAACAGGCCTTCCTGATGGAGCTCATGGTTGCGTGATTTTCCAGCACCCCAATAAAAAAAAAAGTTCTAAAAACGTCGATAGATAGCACTCACTGTATCATCAAATGTGAAAGTAGGTATGCGAGAATGCTTGCAAGAGCCCGTGACCGTGAAGTAAGGGCATAAACAACGACCTTTGGCTGTTAAAGACGTATTTGGAGTATTCTGAGTCGATTGATAATACAGTCACACAATTCTGACCTTGAGGTCTCATCATCTCACTATATCTTTTTGGGGTCGCTGAATTCGAATTCGGGGTCAGGTCAGTTTCAGTCCAGCATGTCTGGTAACCTCAAAATATCCTGTTCTATACCTCCAGGGTGCTGCTAAGAGTTTCATTTATCCTTTCTAGAACTATAATTCTCTAATTAAGTTTATGTACCTAACTTACAGTTATTTGAAAGCGGGTGACTAGATATGTGTTTTTTATGCTTCAATTAAACTCCGTAAGTTTTTCGGATAATATCTGTCAAACTACGAAGACATTTTGTACTCTCTATGGGGTCATGTGACATATTCTGATAAGCGTTTGACATCTTACTACTATAATTAGACCCCAAACGCTTATCCGAATTGCTTACGGAGTACCCCCCTGCTTGCATCCTAGCACCAGCAGAGCTCATCTCGCCATTTGTGGAAAACAAATAATAAGTAGAGTATTCGTGTAATGGTAATACAAAATAGGTACCCAACTAGCACACTGGCGAAATATCCAGCCATAAACTATAAAATAGGACCATAGTGGGGGTATGTCAGTGTTAGTGCGCCTAATACCGATATCCTAGCCATACTAAATTTACGCGCAACGCCTTAAATCCACGCTTAACATTTCCAAAATATAATAATCTCTATGGAAAACGTATGTTGGCATACCAATTACCAAGTCTAATTAATGAATTACCCGTCAAACTAAAAAATGAAATGAACAGAAGAAATATCAATTATAAATTAAAACAATACTTCTTACATATGTAAAAATCGAAACAAAATACAATTACATTAAATAGTTTTATTATATCTATACATCTTAACATTTTATTTTTCTAGCAGGTAGTCAAATTGAACCACATATTACAATTACTTTGACTTATAATTTAAGATTTCGTGAAATTTTTTTTTTTAATCATGCTGTATTTAGAATAATGCTATTTAACGCGAGTATCGTCCAACAGAACAAACAGCATTCACACACACACACACACACGCACACATGCAACCGACTCGCACTTTTTATATTGTACCCTTATTTTTGAAGGTTTCGACTCTGTTAATAATTAAGCAATGTATACAAATAGATAGATGCCTTGGCACGTAATATGACTGTTAAATTTTAGTTTGTAAGTCGTCGCGGTGTGCAAACAAACCAAGTCTGGTTTTTGTTGCACTGGAAATATGTAAATTCCGTCTTTATTGGTTAATAAATAAATAAATACAAAAAATACCTCCACTACGGACCGTTTAAGCGACAAAATAGATGCATATTGCGTCAGTTATACATAACTATTTAATTAATTTTCATCGCTCATGCATAAATGGGAGGAAATTCGATGAAGGGACTACAAATATAAAAAGGTTCCTCAATCTTTCAAAATAATAAACCAATATCTAACAAAATAATTATCTTATATCTACCTACGCGCTTTAGAGCGAATTAGGGAGGCACATATGGGGAGGTGAGGGCCTAGGCGCCCTTGTATGCTAAACAAGTGCCAGACCTCAATCATACCTACACACACATAGGTACTCTCGTACCTGAAGTCTACAACACAATATGCCGCATCTCAGAATCTAGAGCTTCTGCGAAAATCTGGCTTAGTTCGTTCGCAGTCTGTTTCAAACCTCGGGAGGAATATATCATCCTTTTCCAAGTTAAAATTGGTTATACTTGATAATTGAAATTGGGTGACATTTCATGAATTAGATAATTAATTACTTAGTGAATGTCAAATTGAATGAATAACATTGTTAAATTAATTCAGGATGGCTCATTAATTTCAATCAAAGTGTATTTCGCTTGACGTTCACAAATTACTTGAGAAGATATTCGGATAAAATTGCAAATGAAGGTGTCATTAATAAATTGATGACAATGAAAGCAAATTGTGTCGATTGAACAATTGTTTTGTCCAAGGACAATTTATCTATCTACATAGCATCAACGAATACAAAATCGAATTGGAATATAAAAAAGAAATTTCGCCGACGACGAGACGCAATGAACGACGATCTGATTGCTGTGGAGGTATTCGTAACCAACACTTCTGAAAGTGGCATGTTATATAATTCGTCGTTTCTAGAAGATAATTTGTGTGCAGCTGCAAATATTTTTTTCTACAACTCTAGTTTTGGATTCGAAACAGCGGTTCCGGAATGGGAAGCATTTGCCACTATTTTAGTGTTATCTATACTTATTTTAGGCACAATTTTCGGGAATGTCTTAGTCATACTTGGAGTATTTACCCACAAGCCTTTGAGAATAGTGCAGAATTTTTTCATAGTTTCGTTAGCCGTTGCAGACTTAGCAGTGGCTGTGCTTGTGATGCCTTTAAATGTGGCCTACTCTACTCTGGGAAGATGGCTTTGGGGTAAACATCTGTGCAAGATGTGGCTAACATGTGATATAATGTGCTGCACCTCATCCATACTAAATCTTTGTGCTATAGCATTAGACAGATATTGGGCGATAACAGACCCAATTAACTATGCTAATAAAAGGACATTGAAGAGAGTAATGCTTCAGATAGCAGGAGTATGGATTGTATCTTTGGTGATAAGCTCGCCGCCTATTCTCGGATGGAATGATTGGCCAGACGAATTCACGACTGAAACTCCTTGTCAATTGACATCCGAACGCGGATATGTTGTTTACTCCTCGTTTGGCTCATTCTTTATACCTCTGCTTGTAATGACTATAGTGTACATAAAAATATACATAGCAGCTAAGCAAAGGTTCAGGAGGCGTAACTTGGCTGCTCGAATTTACAAGAAAAAGCCTATAGTGAATATTGAAAGCCAGGAAGAAAGTCAAGAAAATAGGGAAGAATCGGATAACGAATCTGATAGTGGAGAAAGCGTCAACCGATGTCATAGGAAAACGTTTATGGACATCAAAAAGAATTTTTTTATGCCACTGCTCTTACTTAATGATCCTACATCGCGCCAGGCAATTGATTTCGACATTAATCACCATGTATCACAGGGAAGTTATAGGAGGCGAGTTGTTGGATCAATTAGGAGATTGAGTCAGAAGAAACGGAAACAGGAGAAACCTTTGTTAACCAGCGTCAACAATAGTGGTGACGTGGTCCATCAATTTATTGAACAGAAGCAAAAAATATCTTTATCAAAAGAGCGTCGTGCGGCTCGGACATTGGGAATTATAATGGGGGTCTTCGTTATTTGCTGGTTACCGTTTTTCCTCATGTACATTATGTTGTCCTTCTGCCCATGGTGTTGCCCTAGCATTAAGTTAATCAACTTTATAACGTGGCTGGGTTACGTCAACTCTACAGTCAATCCTATTATTTACACAATATTCAACTTAGATTTTAGAAAAGCGTTCAAAAAGTTATTGGGAATGAGTAATTGAATAGGCTACTATATAGGTGTGTATTAATTTTATCATATTCAATAAAGTACATTATACCTATTTGTTGAGTACCTGTTACCTGTACCTGTACTATTTCTGTTTATTTTTCTTCAATACTCTACTTCGGTTATTATATCAATGATATAACACAGTTCTCCACGTTATCTTCATCTAATTGTGACCCAACAAAAACCCGAAGCGGAGTAGTAAGTATGTCGAGTGAGTCTTGTTAGTTGTTTTGGTTGGTTGAGGTGGTTTTTAATTGGTATGCTCCACACAATGCATTCCATTTTTAACTCCTGACGCAAAAAAGAGACACCTATGTTTGTGTTTGTGTGCGTCTGTTTGTCTTGTGCTCCGTAGCTTATCAACTAGTGTTGCGATTTTAATGTTTTTTTCAGTTATTATAAAGTTAATATTTCAAAAACGGATTTTAGCCACGTTTCGTTAAATTATTAAGTTAAGGAATTCAACCTATTTAAAAGTACCTAGTTATAAATAGGTAGGTAAATCTATGAGCACAGGCAATGATTGATTAACAAAGTAACATGTTGCTTTTGTAATAAATATTCTGTGTAGGCCAACCCATTTAACTATTTCAACCACCATACATACCATAGGACTGTGATGCATACTCTTACATTGCATACATTGCTGCGTTCCTTGTGCATGTATTTTGAAAAAGTTAATCCATTGTTCTCCATCAAGGTAGTAATTAATTAACGCTACCAATCATCACCTCAACTTGTCAGGCATTACAAGTCGGAGACAGCCACGTGATTTATTGCCATGAAACTAGTTGCAAATTGACTAGTGTCGTATATAAATAAATTACCTCAAGACCTTTGTCTAGGTGAATATAATAATATTATGTAGTAATACACAGATTCTAGTATTTAAATTACGTGTTTTGTAAGATTAAATTAGTCTCCTTTACCTTGGCATGTATAATAGAATCCACATTTGAGTGATCCACTAGAATGTATCTTTGCTGACATTAAGACCTAGTACGGAACCAACTCTGACAGTGAGAAAGTAAATGGTTAAATCGTTCTAAATATTACTTCTTAAGAGGATCTACATGGAGGCTACTATAAAACTGGTTCAATAGACTTAACCTTACAATTCTTTCTCACTATCTATACCTATGATAAAACTGTAAACTGGTCTATGTCTGTGTACATAGGAGATATTGTAGAAAAATGTATATATGCCAATAGAAGCCAAAATAACTAATTTTAGATTTTTTTTCTGTCTGTCTTTCTGTCTGTCTTTATTTCTGTCTGTATGTATGTTTGTTACCTCATCACGCAAAAACTACTGAATAAAATTTTATGCAGTTTTCACAGTTGTCTTGCTGGAGGTCTAACTTAAAATCTGGTGCATATTTAATCTTGATACGCTAGACCTGAGATATTAATAATGAAAATTTGCGTGGGCGTCGGGGTCAGAGTCATAGTCGAAGTCGGATTGAGAGTGAGTAGTCCACGCGAGCGGAGCCGCGGGTACAGCTAGTTGACTATAATATCTTGATATTCCCTGAACCTCTAGTAAATGTGAGAGTTAATTTAGTTTTAATTAACCAAAGTTTTAATAAGTTTTTTATAAGGTTTTAGTTTAAATTTTGGTTCGTTAAAACCGAATAATATAGATTAATCAAAAGTTAATTTGTTATTTTTGGTATAACTAATAAATTGCTCAGTAAGTATTATAATTTTCAAAGGCAATAGATTTTGAGATGCTCTCTTATAAGGTTATAAAAATTCGTAGATTTTTTAAAAGTTTTGAAAAAAAAAATCTCGCCAAGAAAATTTATATCATTTATTTATAAATACCCCTTGATAAATCAAATTAAAACCAAACAAAACTTCTCGATTAAGGATAGTATAAATAATGTGCTATATTTTAGCGAGTGGTTATAGTTATACTTTAATAGTTTTTTAAGTTGTTGCAGTTTCATTATAGTCCTACTGTTACCTACCGACCGACAGCTAGTAATATAAAAGAGTTAATATTAAATTTCAAAACAAGTAAAATGTAAATGTTCCGTAGCTCTAGCATTATGTATTCTGTGCCGTTATACTACCTATTATTAAAATTATGTCGAGTTCATTAGTTCAGATCTTACCTTCCATATATGTAAGAAATATTTAGTGCCTACCGTACCTAGAGTTTCTGCTTCCATTAGTATCAGTTTGCCGAAATTCCATTATGTAATCTCAGCACCTACGAGTACCTCGAAGTTTAATAATTAATATGTGCATGCCCCGAGCAGATGTTTCTGCACCCGAATGCACCCTAATAGCCTTGTATACAGTGTAGCCGAGCCGTTACCGCAGCGACACCGCTTTGCGGGTGACACTAGGTAACACAGGTGACATTGTAGTGCACCATCGACTTTCCACACTTAGGTACTTCTTAATGCCGTCAATATCCATTGCCAAGTTTGGGATGGGAGGGATGGTATGGAAAATGAAGCTGTAATTAAACCTCGTGACAAGTATGAACACTACAATTTGATTTTGATCAATACAAATACAGATTTTGCATATGTTCAGCAAATATATTAAGTGCATAAATGAATGACAAACAAATGACACTACCGAATCGGATCCTTGGTGATTATAGAAGTTAGTGTAGCATATAATTCTAAGCTATTTACTTAGCTGGAAATGCGGTTCAGTTACAGTTCTTGTCGCTTGGTTTTGCATCAATGCTACGAGCGCTACGCCGTAGCAATCGTGAAGTATGTGAACATTGTTTAATAAAACAATAGTCTTCGACAATAGACAATAGTCTTCGGCTTGGATTAGGTTAATAGGTATATCTTTTGTCTTGTTTGTGACCGTTACTTTCCACCAATTAAAACGGTGTCAAGCATAATAATTTATTTACTAAAACTACGAAAATAATTCTAAACAGTTTTACCCTTTAATCCTAGAGAAACAAAGATCTAAGTGTGTTTCTATGATATTATTAAACACTGTGTGGCTTCTACCAGCCACACAATGTCTTGCTGGAAAGCGAAATGTATAATTTCTGTGAACAAGTTGTGATTAATGCATGCATTTCCGCAGTCAGCGCCGCCACGGCTTACTGGTCTCAAATTAAACCAGCTATCGCCAAATTTATTAGCGCTTCGGGGTAATTGCTTTTAATATAATCTGCTGTACGCTTTTGGCTAGCATTATAATGTTGCTAATTAGGTTTAGTATCACTTGTTGAGTAATAATTTCAACAACATAAACATAACTTTATTCATTTCAAAATGATACATTATTTATGAAGCCCTGACTCCCAAACTAGGTAAACTGTATTTCAGGAGTCAGGTTTATTAAACTATTATTACAAATAGGTAGCTAGATGATTATTACTAAAACTGTAGTCATTCAGTCATCACTTGGCAATGTTGTAACTAATAATAAAAAGAAACTACTCGTAACAGTAAAAAAATTCGACTTCTCTAAGCTTCTATATTGTATGATACGAATACCTAATCGGGCGGTACAGCTGCGGAGTGCAGCACCGATACGGCCTGGTAATAACCAGGTCTGCCGAGCATCACAATTATAGGCATTACTCCTACGAATGAATTTGACCTTAGTAATATTGTGTCACTACTTAGGATTATTAAAATAGAGAGTGTCTAGTGAAATATATTTATACTTTCAAATTTCTTGAGTTAAGGAAATTATACATATATTTTTATTATTTAGTCGTTTTGAGAATAAGTTATTTTAAGATTAAGTCTTAATTAGGCCGCACGCACACATAATACCTAGGTTCATTGGTGGCTTCGGCTCAATAGGGACAAACAACTTTGTACAATATGTACATACCTAGTCCAGTGGCGTATTTGCCCAAGGGCTAGATGGTCACTTGCCCGGGGCCACGTCGCGGCCTGCTGTTCTTTATGCAAAATGCTTTTGCATAAGCAATGCAAATTTTTTCATCGGATACTGGGGCGACAATATATTTGTACTCAGGGCGTCAAAATCTAGAATATACCACTGACCTAGCCTCGTTGTTATATTTGTGAATTGACCTGTCCTTGTTTGTATAATTTCAAAGTACAGGAGAAAATCCTACTTTGGTATTAGACAAGTTTAGTTTATTATGAAGTATTTATCTATTAATTCTGAATAAGTAATTAAATCTGTGCCTTTAATGCAGAAATAACAAATAGACGCAGATAACAATGCAATATTCATCATTTCTCTGGAGACGCGCTTCCAGACTGAATATTCAATGTATTATAATAACCCAAGCAATGCATTTGATATCGGCTGGCCTGTCATGAATGTACTCGTACTAAATTTAAATAGCGTGTAGCATTTCATCGTTTTTGAATACGACAGCTTTGAAATTATTTAATTGGTTTATAGTACTTACCAAATAATAAAAATGAAGTGTGGCCTACAATTTTTACAGGTACAGTAGATGGTTAACTAAATTTTTGAGTTACATACCTAATATCTGCCTGCAAATGCAAAGATGCACATATACATCAAGTAACTGGCTCTGGTGATGAAACTTTGACGATATTGTCACTTAAACTGACCATGAGTGCCCCAGATCGGCGGTAGCAGGCGTCATCGTCACTGTCCTAGTATTATGTACAATATACAGTAGTAACTTCATGGCAATGCAATTCGGTGTCAGTACTATCGATCCCTCTTATTCCACGTAGACAATTGAGTTAGACGACCCTCTGTCATACCCCCGACACTCCATACATACCAACACATTTAATTACCTACTACTACTACAGGCGAACCGGTCTGTCACGTTCACACGTTTGTGTGTGCGCGTAAATACTTGCAGAGCTGCTCCTGCATCGAGCGCGATCGAGAGATTTACAACGTTATACGTCAATAATATAAATGCTTCTCTTACTAATTAAAGCGTCCATCTCTCGGCAGGGGCAGCCCAGTAGCACGTACTGCCCGCCGTGCTCTAATTTGCGATGTTGTCGAAGTATCGCTTCTTTACGTTGTAATATTTGGCTCTGTTCTCTGTTACTTGCTCGCGAGTATGTATGAGTATGTTCAGACAGATAGGCTTAACAATACATAAGGCTACGATTTTTCTAGTATTAATTTAACCTAGAGAACGTACCCAAACTACGTGCCCCTTTTTTTTTCAATTTTTGATCCTCCTCTCTTCCCTCGGTGACCAACAGTAGTATATGCCAAGAATTCACGTAATAATGCATAAATATGGTTTTAAACCAATTTTTGTGAACAGAAAGTTATAGAAATAAAATTGTTCATATTTGTCTTTATTGATACAGCGCTTGCCGCGTGACGCCAAGAGTGCGTGCATTCCTATAACTACAAGTGAAAAAAATATCATCAAGAAGAAAAAACTGTCTGTTTTCAATCAGCTGATGTCCGTGTTGCCTGTGAGTTTAAAAAGCGCTCAAAACTGCGTGCCATATTTGAATGTAGCACGAAGAAGCGCGAGATTTCCCTAGAGTATACTAACTACGTGACGAAAACCAAACCCCCTCCCACCCCCTACCCCTCCCTGTGACCAAGCGTGGTATTTTGAAGACCCCCCTCCCCCCTAAACGGGTCACGTAGTTTGGGTACGTTCCCCTAGATGATTGCTTCCAAATAAAAAAAATACAAATAAAAAGTCAACAAAGCGTAAACCGTACACAATGTGCGATTTTGTAATTTTTTTTTTTTAGTTTTATTAAAAAGCAAAATGTAAGTGGCTAACGTAAACAAAGCTATTTGCGTCTTGGAAACCAAATATAGGTAATAAATACCTACATGGAAGCGACACCAGCAGCAAAACCATGTTTGTATTACCATGTTATCGCGGTCGGCTTCGGAGCACTATTATTTTGTGTACGAGACGCAAAACGCTGTGGTTTTTTGTTTGCCACATCTGTTGAATGGAATATAAATTGTCCTATTAATTTCCGACGGTTATGTTAAGAACCGATGGCCGTTGGGGCAGACGAGTTCTGAAGTGGAGACCGCGGATCGGCAGCCGCAGGGTGGAACGCCCCGCCGCCCGCCAAATGAACCGACGACTTCAAGAAGGTGGCCGGAAGCCTTTTTTCTAAGCCGGAAACGGCTGGATGCAGAGGGCGGAGGACCGGGTGTGGTGGCGTTCATTGGCCTATGTCCAGCAGTGGACGTCTAAGGGCTGATATGATTACGATGATATTAATTTCCACTATGTACCTACACCATGTTCCGCCGACCATGTCACATGTCATACATAACCCCGCTCGTATTAGGTACAATAATTCCTTCTCGACTTTTCCTAGGAATGATGGGAAGGGCAGATTACCGTGTGTGATAGCGCTTATTTATAAATGCCTATATCCTGCAATGGTCATTGACAGAATGATAAGAATAATTACTCACATAGACGTCTTCAATTTTTTTTAATAACTTTTGTTTCTTATGTTGAGAAATAAAATCCGTCATAATAAGGATTATGTATGTTTCCGTGGAAATATCCACCGTGCAAATATTAAACCTATCTGTTGGAAAATCCATTCAGAACCAACCTTGTAGTTAGGTACGAATGCAAAATAAATAAACTATATCAATAAGCTTTCGAGATCGAAACGGCAATTAAATGAAACGGGCGGAAACTATTTACTTTATTGACCATCAGCCAACAAAATATTTTTGAATCGTTTTCAACTGTAACTCGTCATTAACTTTTAATAACTGTAAATATTATACGAAAAATGATTTTTTCGTATAATATTTACAGTTTTCGAACGTACGTACTCGTTTAATTTTATAATTGAAATAGCTATGCTGGCGGCTCCGCTCACGTGGAATACACAATTATTTCAAATTCAAATTAGCGAATCCGACTCCGACCCCACGCCCACTTTTTTTTTTTGCAAATATTTTCTAATAACCTACAGACACGCGAAGTTTACGTTTATTTTTATTTATTAAATATACACATAAGTAGGTAGCAAAATTGTTTACCATCTATATTTGCCAAACTAAATATTAAATGTTACACCATATGTAGTAGATAATTGTCAAAACATAAAGCCAAAATATCTTTACGTACTGTTAGTATCTAAACTTTTAAAATATTAAATCTTCATAACTTTAGGTCGTATTACCTACAAACTGAATAGGTAACTGTGTTATTTTTCACTTGAACTGTTGCGATTTCTTAGAAGTAAATTCTTAAAGTAGTGCTGAAATGGCTCTCTAAGCGCTCACATTTCCTCTAAACTTCCTGACTTTCCTTTTAAAAGAGTATTTGCTCGTTTCAGGCCGTACCGCTCGCTGCTCACGATAACTGGTGCTGTTTTAGAACTGATCCGTAATATGGACATATTACGGATACATTTTATCTTATTAAATCACACGTCATATTACGTTATTTATGACAAAAATACGTTACCTACCAAAATACTAAGTAACTGATTAATCAGATTCTTTAAAGATTCATCATATCAGCCCTTAGACGTCCACTGCTGGACATAGGCCTTCCCTAATGAACGCCACCACACCTGGTCCTCCGCCCTGCTCATCCCGCCGCTTCCGGCCACCTTCTTCAGGTCGTCGGTCCACCTGGCGGCGGGTGGATTAAAGATTATTTGCCTCTAACAACTTTTCTAGTTAAGTATCTTACAACAAACCTCTATCATAGTTTCTTAAAACAGATTGCGCTGCCATCTAGATTGTTATAAGAATTTGAAACTAGTAATTAGGGATGATACATGACAAATAAACATCTAACTCAAATAAAATTTAATGTAGTCTAAAAATAACGACACAGGTAATTTTTTGTATATAACTAAATATTTCGTAAAATTAACAAATTTTAACATTCATTGATGAATCTCCTCCACTGTATCTACATATCCCATTTCTACGTTTTTGTTTGACAGCTTTACGACGCAACCGATCCGAATGAATAGAGTCGGCCAAATAACATAGACTACAACTATACTTTCTACAACAACAACAAAAACTAAGAAGATTTGAAAGTTCATCTCAGTTATCCTACCTCGTATTATGTAAACCAATAACTCAAGCAACTACGCAAAAGTATCGAAAAGGACATTAAAAGGCTTTTAATGTTTACTCATATTATTATGGAGCTTGGGACTGTCCCTTGTTTCCTTATGAAATAAGAAGTGACACCTTAGTAGGGTTGATAATAAATTCAAAATTATTTTATTGCGTGCTTAGTTTTTATCCGCAGCAATCCCCAAGGACTCTCACAAGTTTATCCTGAAAATGTTGAAGGAAACTTGATTTAAAAGCAAACAAACAAAGTCATCTCTTCGTATATTAAATAAAATCCTTGTTTATTTCTGCAAAAGTATGATATTATTTTATTAGTATTTGTAGTGGTTATTGACATTTGTTTGGTTGCAGATTTAAACATCATCCTAAGAACGTAGCTCTGCATTTTACTATATTATTTAACTAAAATATGATACTGTACCTACTGAATGTATTGATCTGAGTGTTGTATTATATTTATGAACTGTCCTATCCTAGTCTAAATCCTATAGTATAGATAGAAATTCCAGTGTGGGATTAGACAGAGTACAGGATACAATCAATGGTTGGACAAGTATACCTGTAATATATTGGGAAACTAGGGTGAACGATGTACAGCAATCAAACACGCAAGCTAGTCGGTAGCATCCTGGTTTTATTCCGAGGTACAAGGTGGGGTCGCAGCCGCCACATCACGTGACTTATAACGTGGATACCCACATACATAACATCCCTTCCCCTTATAGTAAAGTGGTAAGTACATTAGAATTAAAACTTATAATTAATTTTAGAACGCACACGCTTAGATTTAGGATTCTGTTGGTCGGCATTTTGCTCCCGATCAACAAGTTCCGCTGTGGGTGTAGAGAATGACTCCTGTCGCTCTGGACTCAAATCAGCCGGCTCGGGAGTTGGTGGCATGCTGGATGTGGCCCCGACGTCAGGCCGGATCCTCATCTCACCCCCCTCCCTCTCATTTTGCATCGTGTTATCGTCGGGTGACTCATCAGCCGGTGTGCTGGTGCTATTGATCTCGTCGAGAATCCTCTCGGTTGGCTTCTGATCCGGTACTATATCAACATCCCAGGTATTCTTAGTTTGCGTTGAAGTACATGCTCTAATTTGATCTGTATGTCTTGTCACTTCACTGTTTGTTTCTGGTATGTAAACCAAATACACTACATTGCCAATTTCCTTTTTAATTATGCCTTCGATCCAACAGAATCTTTTATTTAATAAAAACTTCATAATCCAAACTTTATCGTTTGGTTTGAATTTAGGTCTCGATTTCCCTTTATAATGTTTAGCCTGTAAGGACTGGTTTCGTTCAACGGTTTGAGTGAGGTCTGTGGATGACGGAGACGCGCTTATAGGGTTAATTAAATCTAATCTTGAGCGTAACGGACGTCCGTACAGTAGCTCGGCAGGTGTTTTATCTGTGGTACTGTTTTTAGAGTTCCTATAGTCAAACAAGAATTTTGCTATTTTACCTTGCACCGGTTTTTTATTTGAACTACTTATTATTATAGCTTTTAGTCCATTTTTAATTATTTTAACAAAGCTTTCGGCTTGCCCGTTACTAGCCGGGTGATAGACCGGAGATAAAATGTGATTGATTCCGTTCAATGCACAAAAATGTTTAAATTCCTGTGAGGTAAAAGACGTACCATTGTCACTCACCAGAGTATGAGGTACTCCTACTCGAGACATCAAATCGTACAGCTTATCAATGACTGCTTTGGAACCATAATTAGAAGCCATCGTGTAACATTCTACCCATTTACTGTACGCGTCTACGACAATTAAATACATTTGATTGTTAAACGGTCCTAGGAAATCGATATGAATTCTATAAAACGGTTGCGGCGGGTGCGGCCAGGCCGCGAGCGGCGCGTGCGGCGGCGCGGGCCGCAGCGCGGCGCACACGCCGCACGCCCCCGCCAGCCGCTCCAGCGCCGCGTCTATACCCGGGAACCAAAAGTGCTTACGGGCTTCCGCTTTCATCTTAACTATGCCAAAATGGGAGCTGTGTAATTCGTCACAAACCTTCCCCTGCAGTGACTTTGGCATGACGACTTTGTGACCCCGCATCAGACAGCCGTTCTCAACTGACAATTGCAATCGACAATTATGATACGGTTTTAATTCTGCATCATCTATTTTGTTCGGCCAGCCAGAGAGAACGTACCGTTTGACCTCGCCTAGCACGCGGTCCCGCTCGGTCTCGCCGCGCAGGTGCTGCAGCGTGACTGGCAGACTGCCCTCCACTACGAAGTTGACATAGGCGGCGCGCTCCTCGCACGCGGCCTCCTCCCGCTGCGCCTCCCCCCGCGGACCTTCCTCCGACTCTGTATACAGGGCGCGCGACAAATAATCCGCACTGTTATCCTTACTACGAATATACTCGATTATATAATTATAAGCCGACAAAAACATTGCGTAGCGTTGAAGTCTATTCGCGGATACTTCGGGAATACCCTTACGAGGACCGAATATTGTTAGCAACGGTTTATGATCGGTTCGTAAAACAAAAGGCGTGCTCCGGCCGTATAGATATTGGTGAAAACGTCTAACACCAAATATTATGGCCGTCGCTTCTTTTTGTATCTGTGAATAATTTTTTTCCGCTGACGTGAGGCTTCGCGAAACGTAAGAAATCGGTCTTTCGATATTGTCTTTATCGATTTGAGACAAGATAGCCCCTAGTCCTGACGGAGACCCATCTACAGTTAAAATTAATTTTGCCTCCGGGTTAAAATGCGCTAAAATGTTATCGGAGGCTAGATTTTTTTTTATTTTATTGAATGCTTCATCGTGAACCGACGTCCATTCCCATTTTACATGTTTATGTAGCAAATTGTACAATGGACTCAAGATTGACGCTGCATCCGGTACAAAACTCCGATAGTAATTAGTTAATCCAAGAAATGATTGTAATTGTAACACGTTTAATGGTTTGGGTGCTTTCAATATTGCTTCGACTTTATCTGGCGATTTTCTTACTCCGTTTCTGTCTATAATGTGACCTAAATAACAAATCTCGTTTTTAAAAAATTCACATTTACTTTTCTGCACAGTAAGCCCCGCTTCATCTAATCTCTGTAATACTGCTGTTAACCTTTCTTTATGTTGATCTTTGTTCATGCCAGTTACAAGAACGTCATCTAAGAAGAATACTACACCCTCTAAGCCTGCTAACACACATTCCATTGCGCGCTGAAAAATAGCGGGCGCGCTCGATAGACCGAACACCATCCTGCTATATTTGAATAGGCCGCGATGTGTGTTAATGCATGTGAGGTCCTGTGAGGTCTCATTTAATAAAAACTGATTATAAGCCATTGATAAATCGAGCTTGCTGAACTGAATACCCCCGTGTAGTTTCGAAAATAACTCGTTAACAGTAGGCAGTGGGTATTTATCTACTATTAGTTGTTTATTAATCGTGACTGAGAAGTCCGCACACAATCTGACCCCACCGTCCTTTTTCAAAGCTGGCACTATTGGGGATGCATATTCTGAATGCTCCACTTGTTTTAAAACCCCTAGGTTCACTAGTCGATCCAGCTCTTTATCAATTTTTTCTTTTAGAGCGTAAGGCACTGGTCTAGCTTTAAAAAAAATTGGCTTTGAGTCTGGTTTTAATTTCAAATCAACTGTATACTTATTAAACTTTCCAAGAGTTCCCGAAAACAATTTTGGGAATTTCGATATTAAAACGCTAATAATTTTATTGTCTGATTCTTTGTCAACATACAATACGTTAACTGTGGGCGCTAACTCTAAATTAAAACAACGAATAAAGTCGCGACCCAGCAATGGTGGGCCTCCATTACGCACCACAAACAATTCAAGTGTGTGTGTTAATCCACTATAGGAAACTGGTAACCGAACCAAACCGATAGTTTCTATAGTACTCCCTGTATAGCTTAGCAATTTTTTACTGGTGATAGACAATGGTATTTTTTCGAAAAATGAAATATAGGTGTTTTCTGAAATTACGCTTACGGCCGAACCGCTATCGATTTCGAACTCTAAAACCAGACCATTCACGTTGACGCGTTCTGTCATCGGCTTCCCCTTTACACAGCGAATATTGTAAAATGACTCACCATCGTCTCCTTCATCCATGTTACCTTCCTCAACGTAATTCACTTTATTTACGCTTTTGCACATCCTACGTAGGTGCCCTGTACGAGAACACGCTTTACATTTGTAATTTTTAAATCGGCACTTATCAGATTTATGATTGGTGTAGCCACAAACACTGCACTTTTCCTTTTTGGTGATGCTGAACACGCCATCAGGGCTCGCTGCCGCTCCGCCGGCGCCGCTCGGCACCGTCTTCGCGGCCTGGCGCGCACATCGTACGCTTTCCGCCAAGTCAACTGCTTTCGTCAGGGTCAGCTCCTGCTGATCCTGAGCAAACAATTTGTCCCGTTCGTATCCAGCTGCCATGCCCATGATAAATTTATCCAGAAGGGCCTCTTCCAAATTCTTAAAGCCGCAGTGCGCTGCCAATCCCCTTAATCTGGCCGCCCATTGAGTATGACTTTCGCCTGGCAACTGCATCGCCATAAAAAAAATTGATTTTTCAGCAAATCCAAGACGTTTAGGTGTGAAATGGCTGTCCAAAATTTTCACAATATCGTCGAATTCCACTTCCTCCAATTTCTTAGGCAGCGCCAGATCACTAGCGAGTTTGTAGGTTGACTCACTGAACGCGCTCAGTAGTATCGCCCTTCGTTTCACCTTCGATTTGTCACTATCTGCGATGTCATTTGCAATAAACCACTGATTTATTCGCGATTTGTAACTCTTCCACTCTTGTGATAGATGATCAAAAGTGGAAAGAATACCGAAAGACACTCCCGCAGACATTTTAACTATAAATGAGTCCGAATCGTCGCCACGTGTAATATATTGGGAAACTAGGGTGAACGATGTACAGCAATCAAACACGCAAGCTAGTCGGTAGCATCCTGGTTTTATTCCGAGGTACAAGGTGGGGTCGCAGCCGCCACATCACGTGACTTATAACGTGGATACCAGTATGCTACCGACTAGCTTGCGTGTTTGATTGCTGTACATCGTTCACCCTAGTTTCCCAATATATTACACGTGGCGACGATTCGGACTCATTTATAGTTAAAATGTCTGCGGGAGTGTCTTTCGGTATTCTTTCCACTTTTGATCATCTATCACAAGAGTGGAATAGTTACAAATCGCGAATAAATCAGTGGTTTATTGCAAATGACATCGCAGATAGTGACAAATCGAAGGTGAAACGAAGGGCGATACTACTGAGCGCGTTCAGTGAGTCAACCTACAAACTCGCTAGTGATCTGGCGCTGCCTAAGAAATTGGAGGAAGTGGAATTCGACGATATTGTGAAAATTTTGGACAGCCATTTCACACCTAAACGTCTTGGATTTGCTGAAAAATCAATTTTTTTTATGGCGATGCAGTTGCTAGGCGAAAGTCATACTCAATGGGCGGCCAGATTAAGGGGATTGGCAGCGCACTGCGGCTTTAAGAATTTGGAAGAGGCCCTTCTGGATAAATTTATCATGGGCATGGCAGCTGGATACGAACGGGACAAATTGTTTGCTCAGGATCAGCAGGAGCTGACCCTGACGAAAGCAGTTGACTTGGCGGAAAGCGTACGATGTGCGCGCCAGGCCGCGAAGACGGTGCCGAGCGGCGCCGGCGGAGCGGCAGCGAGCCCTGATGGCGTGTTCAGCATCACCAAAAAGGAAAAGTGCAGTGTTTGTGGCTACACCAATCATAAATCTGATAAGTGCCGATTTAAAAATTACAAATGTAAAGCGTGTTCTCGTACAGGGCACCTACGTAGGATGTGCAAAAGCGTAAATAAAGTGAATTACGTTGAGGAAGGTAACATGGATGAAGGAGACGATGGTGAGTCATTTTACAATATTCGCTGTGTAAAGGGGAAGCCGATGACAGAACGCGTCAACGTGAATGGTCTGGTTTTAGAGTTCGAAATCGATAGCGGTTCGGCCGTAAGCGTAATTTCAGAAAACACCTATATTTCATTTTTCGAAAAAATACCATTGTCTATCACCAGTAAAAAATTGCTAAGCTATACAGGGAGTACTATAGAAACTATCGGTTTGGTTCGGTTACCAGTTTCCTATAGTGGATTAACACACACACTTGAATTGTTTGTGGTGCGTAATGGAGGCCCACCATTGCTGGGTCGCGACTTTATTCGTTGTTTTAATTTAGAGTTAGCGCCCACAGTTAACGTATTGTATGTTGACAAAGAATCAGACAATAAAATTATTAGCGTTTTAATATCGAAATTCCCAAAATTGTTTTCGGGAACTCTTGGAAAGTTTAATAAGTATACAGTTGATTTGAAATTAAAACCAGACTCAAAGCCAATTTTTTTTAAAGCTAGACCAGTGCCTTACGCTCTAAAAGAAAAAATTGATAAAGAGCTGGATCGACTAGTGAACCTAGGGGTTTTAAAACAAGTGGAGCATTCAGAATATGCATCCCCAATAGTGCCAGCTTTGAAAAAGGACGGTGGGGTCAGATTGTGTGCGGACTTCTCAGTCACGATTAATAAACAACTAATAGTAGATAAATACCCACTGCCTACTGTTAACGAGTTATTTTCGAAACTACACGGGGGTATTCAGTTCAGCAAGCTCGATTTATCAATGGCTTATAATCAGTTTTTATTAAATGAGACCTCACAGGACCTCACATGCATTAACACACATCGCGGCCTATTCAAATATAGCAGGATGGTGTTCGGTCTATCGAGCGCGCCCGCTATTTTTCAGCGCGCAATGGAATGTGTGTTAGCAGGCTTAGAGGGTGTAGTATTCTTCTTAGATGACGTTCTTGTAACTGGCATGAACAAAGATCAACATAAAGAAAGGTTAACAGCAGTATTACAGAGATTAGATGAAGCGGGGCTTACTGTGCAGAAAAGTAAATGTGAATTTTTTAAAAACGAGATTTGTTATTTAGGTCACATTATAGACAGAAACGGAGTAAGAAAATCGCCAGATAAAGTCGAAGCAATATTGAAAGCACCCAAACCATTAAACGTGTTACAATTACAATCATTTCTTGGATTAACTAATTACTATCGGAGTTTTGTACCGGATGCAGCGTCAATCTTGAGTCCATTGTACAATTTGCTACATAAACATGTAAAATGGGAATGGACGTCGGTTCACGATGAAGCATTCAATAAAATAAAAAAAAATCTAGCCTCCGATAACATTTTAGCGCATTTTAACCCGGAGGCAAAATTAATTTTAACTGTAGATGGGTCTCCGTCAGGACTAGGGGCTATCTTGTCTCAAATCGATAAAGACAATATCGAAAGACCGATTTCTTACGTTTCGCGAAGCCTCACGTCAGCGGAAAAAAATTATTCACAGATACAAAAAGAAGCGACGGCCATAATATTTGGTGTTAGACGTTTTCACCAATATCTATACGGCCGGAGCACGCCTTTTGTTTTACGAACCGATCATAAACCGTTGCTAACAATATTCGGTCCTCGTAAGGGTATTCCCGAAGTATCCGCGAATAGACTTCAACGCTACGCAATGTTTTTGTCGGCTTATAATTATATAATCGAGTATATTCGTAGTAAGGATAACAGTGCGGATTATTTGTCGCGCGCCCTGTATACAGAGTCGGAGGAAGGTCCGCGGGGGGAGGCGCAGCGGGAGGAGGCCGCGTGCGAGGAGCGCGCCGCCTATGTCAACTTCGTAGTGGAGGGCAGTCTGCCAGTCACGCTGCAGCACCTGCGCGGCGAGACCGAGCGGGACCGCGTGCTAGGCGAGGTCAAACGGTACGTTCTCTCTGGCTGGCCGAACAAAATAGATGATGCAGAATTAAAACCGTATCATAATTGTCGATTGCAATTGTCAGTTGAGAACGGCTGTCTGATGCGGGGTCACAAAGTCGTCATGCCAAAGTCACTGCAGGGGAAGGTTTGTGACGAATTACACAGCTCCCATTTTGGCATAGTTAAGATGAAAGCGGAAGCCCGTAAGCACTTTTGGTTCCCGGGTATAGACGCGGCGCTGGAGCGGCTGGCGGGGGCGTGCGGCGTGTGCGCCGCGCTGCGGCCCGCGCCGCCGCACGCGCCGCTCGCGGCCTGGCCGCACCCGCCGCAACCGTTTTATAGAATTCATATCGATTTCCTAGGACCGTTTAACAATCAAATGTATTTAATTGTCGTAGACGCGTACAGTAAATGGGTAGAATGTTACACGATGGCTTCTAATTATGGTTCCAAAGCAGTCATTGATAAGCTGTACGATTTGATGTCTCGAGTAGGAGTACCTCATACTCTGGTGAGTGACAATGGTACGTCTTTTACCTCACAGGAATTTAAACATTTTTGTGCATTGAACGGAATCAATCACATTTTATCTCCGGTCTATCACCCGGCTAGTAACGGGCAAGCCGAAAGCTTTGTTAAAATAATTAAAAATGGACTAAAAGCTATAATAATAAGTAGTTCAAATAAAAAACCGGTGCAAGGTAAAATAGCAAAATTCTTGTTTGACTATAGGAACTCTAAAAACAGTACCACAGATAAAACACCTGCCGAGCTACTGTACGGACGTCCGTTACGCTCAAGATTAGATTTAATTAACCCTATAAGCGCGTCTCCGTCATCCACAGACCTCACTCAAACCGTTGAACGAAACCAGTCCTTACAGGCTAAACATTATAAAGGGAAATCGAGACCTAAATTCAAACCAAACGATAAAGTTTGGATTATGAAGTTTTTATTAAATAAAAGATTCTGTTGGATCGAAGGCATAATTAAAAAGGAAATTGGCAATGTAGTGTATTTGGTTTACATACCAGAAACAAACAGTGAAGTGACAAGACATACAGATCAAATTAGAGCATGTACTTCAACGCAAACTAAGAATACCTGGGATGTTGATATAGTACCGGATCAGAAGCCAACCGAGAGGATTCTCGACGAGATCAATAGCACCAGCACACCGGCTGATGAGTCACCCGACGATAACACGATGCAAAATGAGAGGGAGGGGGGTGAGATGAGGATCCGGCCTGACGTCGGGGCCACATCCAGCATGCCACCAACTCCCGAGCCGGCTGATTTGAGTCCAGAGCGACAGGAGTCATTCTCTACACCCACAGCGGAACTTGTTGATCGGGAGCAAAATGCCGACCAACAGAATCCTAAATCTAAATATTCTGGAAAAAGGAAGTAATAATAAAACGTTTTAAAATATACTCGTACATAGCTGAGAATTCAGTCCCATTTTGGCTGACATGTAAATTCTTTGAAATATAAGTGAGCGAATAAACTTTTCTTTATCTTTGACTTTTTTTTACTTTAAATCATAAAATTTCTGTACTAAACAGTCTAAAGTATGTTATAATAAAAGTAGGATTCTAAGAATTAAGAAAATACGTTTTAGTGAAATATCCCGGTAAGCCAAGGGAGGGACAAATCATAAGGGGACAATGTTACTTTTGTCCCCTGGGTACCAAGAAGTTACATTATTATAAATTACTAGCTGTGCCCGTGGCTCCGCTCGCGTGAACTACAGAATCCGCCCCCGTTCCCACTTCCGCTCCCGTTCTCTTCCCACTTCTACTTCCACTCCCACTCAGACTCGAGACTCTCAATATCCCAGTCCCAACACCAACCTCAACCCAATCCCTATCCCCAAAAACTAAATTTCACTCAAACCCATACGAGCCGCGCCGTTCGCCGCGCGCGGCCGTTGACCTCGCCCATATGATGAACATACTCGTACGTTCGAGAAATATTGCATTCTTTTTATCAAAATTTTCGTAAATAAGATATGTTTTTTTCATGAATGATTTCTAAATGTGATACTGAGTTACTAGAAGAAATATTAACAGTCGTTTTATTGCCATCCGATATAATCGTTCTAGAAAAAAATACTTTATTAATATCTCAGGTTCTAAGTGGCGTATCAAGATGAAACATGCACCAGATTTTAAGTTAGACCACCAGCAAGACAACTGTGAAAACTGCATCAAATTTCATTCAGTAGTTTTTGCGTGATGCGGTAACAAACATACATACAGACAGACAGAAAGATAGACAGACAGACAAAAATTCTAAAAAAAATTGTTTTAGCTTCTATTGGCCCTATAAAGACCCCTCATAATTTTTCTTTTAAATATCTCTCATCGACAGACAGAGACCAGTTACAGTTTTATTATAGTATAGATTTTAACCCCTTCCCCTTTACCTCCGTCTTCCTCCTCTCCCTCCCTCTTACCCACTGCTCTCCTTTCCCCACTCCCTACCTTTCCTCTCTACCTATACCTATATTCCCCCTAAGTCTTTGTCCTTACCCTCCCTATTTTCTACACTCTTTCCCTCTTCTTCCCTCTCCTCTTTTTACACGTAAAGTTTATAATTTTATGTATTAGGTGTTTTTTTATTAAGGGACCATTTTCGTAGTGGCTTATCGCTTTTAAAGTACTAGTCCTTTTGAATAGAGATTACTGAGTTCAATTATATTGAATTACTCTTTATTGCACGTGATAAAGAATGATACAATAATAAAGTAGCTTACACATGTACATCTAGGTGGTCTTATCGCTAAAAGCAATTCCTTCAGATAAGTTGTTTCACCCAAGTACTTATGTATAGGTATTTATAGATAGAAACATTCTACGGAACCTCGGCGGGTGTAATACGCGTAAGCCGTGAAAATTCGGTGAAAATACCGGTATGTATTAAGTAGGTAAATCACAATTCAAACATTTTATTACGCGTCAGCCCGCGTGAACGCTGACTTCCTTTTAGTTCTCTATTCGCGCAACTTTTCATATATCTCTCACACATTGGTATATTGGATAGAATATGTTCATCATCAGGTTATTTTTGTCTCCACTGCAGGAGCACAACTCTCTCTCATCTGCCGGAGACAGACGGAGGATTTGGCCAACACTCCCCGCACTGGCCAGACGGGTTGGGGAGGCCTGATTGATGTTTTATAATATATTCCCTTAGTCGCCTTATACGACGACATCCACGGGGAGAGTTGGAGTGGTCCTATTCTACTCTACCGGAAACCACACGGCAAGTATGTTCATCAGAGCGTGAATCAGCGTCACTCACGTTTCTTTCACTTCTCACTGCAATCACGTTTTTTTTGTTAAGTGTGCAGATATTTAGTGCTAAAAACCCAACAAATTCATTAAAAAAATATTAAAATCGGATCAAAAATGATGAATGTAATCCGAGCGAAAGGGCGAGAACATCACGCGCGGGTTGTAACAAGTGACGTCGACATACAAAAGCGCGGGCGTTTTATGAAGTTGCGTTAAAAAAACTTTAATAACTTCGTCATTTCCTGATGGATTTAAATAATTTAAAAAATAAAATGCTTTGGTATTTACAACGCATACGCCATACTAGTTTTGGTAAGCATTTTATTTAATATTTTATTTCAATTGTTTTTGTTAATTAATTTACTTTTGTATTGCTTGTTTTATGCCATTAATAAAAACATTATTATAGACAAGGAGAGTACAATTCTCAAATATTATGTCCACACCACGGTACGGTCACGACCAATTCTAAAAATTTTTACAAAGTTGTGTGTCCCCGTGGAAATAGGACACACTGGTGTTGGAGGCTAATAACTAAGCAACTAGGCTATCACAGATCTATATTTTTGGTTTGAAGTAGATAGGTACTTATCGAAAAATATTCCGTATAAAATAGATATCTAACAGGGCAGATAAAAATAACAGCAATATGAATTCGAATTCTCTATTTACATAGTCTGAAAACAGAAGTAGTACAATGTCAATAAATGTTTGCGTAGCCGTGCCCCTACGAATGTAGGGATATGCGTAGAGCTCACGTAGGGCGTCCGTACGTGACATAATAAGTTATATTCTTTTTGTCTTTATCATGATTTAAATAAAATTAATCATTTCATATGTATGCATATAAACATTCACTTTTCTAATCCTAAAACTTAGATTTTTTTCCTATGCTACTGGAATTTGACAAGGATAGGACAATTCATAAATACATGTATAACATCCAGAGCCGGACCAACTGGTACAAAGTTATCTGTCCCCAGTCGAACCCGTGACCTCTGGAGCTCGGGTCTAACCTATCCACAAAGCCAACGAGGCGGTCATCATTTGCAACGGTCAGTGGCCTTTTTATTCTAGGTACTTCTTAAGACCTTTTGTTAGATTTATCGTGATGGGTAGAAATACGGACTTTCCTCATAAAATATTGTCAATCTATATTTTTGCATTGCTATTTAGAAAAAAGACCAGGTGTTCTAAACTGCATAATAATAAATTGAGTAAGTTTGCACAAAATATTATTTATGGCCCCAAAGTTCGTATACGAACTCATGTAAATTTTCCCAAGTTGACAGTTATAACAGCGCATTTGGAATTGCAAACGTAATTGGCACAACAAACTTATTTTGGGTGTTAGCCAACCCCACCGTCACCTGATGTACCTGCCCTGCTATTGATCGGATTCAGAGAAACTTTTGATCCCTATTTGAGCACTTGTCACACGCTGTCCTAAAGAAAAGATGTTCTGCCGAGTACAGAGTTTAACATCCCTAAACACTGTCGCAATTTAATGAGTTTATCGGCATTGTACAAATGACTTGTTCCTTGTAATTATCTTCTATTATAAATAAATATTACATATATGCTTACATACATTTGTCTAATCCCATACTAGGATTTTCTCCTGTTCGATAGGAATTAAAGAAGGATAGGACGATTCACAAATAGAACATCTAACTTGTACAAACTACCAGTGGGAATCTAACTCACGACCTCTGATGCTCAAGTCCAATGGCTCAGTCAACGAGGCGGTCAATACAACTTATCTCCTACCCGTGACCCATACATAAGTTACAAATAGATGTTAGTGGACGCGTGCTTTAAAAGTTCATTATTTACGGTAAAGTCTTTTGAGATTGGATGTCTGGCTGACTGTCTTGGTTAAACATGTCTTATTGTAGTACTTCTCAGATCTATTTTACCCCGTCCAGTTTTGCATTTGTAAGATACAAATGCAAAACTGGACGGGGACGGACGACTTTTTATCCAAAAAGGACGGACGCACAAATCGATCTGCGATAAATATTGATGTGTACGACTACGTATTCGACCTTAAATTGGTTCTCGTTTGACTTTATCATTTATCGAGCTGTTATGAATAGCCCCATCCATTATTTGGGTTTTCAATAATGGAGCGGGTCTCGATCTGTCTCTGAATATTTCATAGAAAGACGGTCTATTTGCTGCGACCCGCCGCCACCCATGTCAAAATGGATCAAACTATCATTCTGTAGTGTCGCTCAAATTCATGGCTGTCTTGACCTAGACGATATTCAGGCTAGTTTTCAATATATGGGCGAAGTTATAGGAAGCCCTATTAATATCATAATCAACTTGTTAACGGCTACTGCTGAACATAGACCTTCAATAATACGTATAAATACAACGTTGGGCAACGCATACGTGTTGGCCACCGCAGTATTGGGTATTAGATCTCGCACTGGTGGCATTCGCAGCTGCCCGTTGTAATTATGATCGAGGCCAGGTAAGTTTGAATGGATACTGCCATTGTTCAGACGAAAGTAGAAGGTAAGTAAGTACCTTACATATAAAAAAAATCCTAATTAGTTTCAATTGATTTAATTACCTACCTCTATTTTTTACCCACGACGGAACGGAGACGGTGTATGCGTTTGGGGTGTTTGTTTGTGCAATCCAATGTTGCCATTTATCTCCAAAACTACTAGTCGGATTTTGATGCTATTTTCAGTGATGGGTTCGGGTTTGATTGATGCATGTCCTTAGATATGTGTTACGGTGATAACTCGCCAGGGGGCGCTGCAATAAACATTTGTTTGTGCAAAACCAATCCGATTTTAATGCGGTTTTCAGTAATGAGTTTGTAGTTGATTAGTGAGGGTTCTTAAATAGGTGTTAACTTCTCTTCCCTTTAACGACTATTGTAGAACTGCGGCTCAATGTTTTCTACATCATATCAACTTATTATTTTCATTCTACGTAATGATATCGATATAAGTTACAACAAAGTCCTGGCTAAAGTTTAGTTGTAAATATTTATTACTAGCTGCTTGCCCGCGACTTCGTACACTTCGGACCACGGAACATTACAGATAAGATTTTATTTGCTATAGAATAAGGTACAATTCATCAGATTGTATTTAATTATATGTATAGATTAGAAGAGAAACTGTAAAAATCGATATATTAGTTACGAAGTGGAAAGTTGGCTGATGAAAATTATGGCCTTAAGTCGAATGATGAATTTACTAAACATTTAGACATTTATTTATTTATTTAAAATATTGAAACATTACAGATTATTATTCAATTGCGTTACAATATTTTTTATGCTATAGACGAAACAGGCATTCCTCTCTCTAGCATTCCCTTACATTCCGTCATCAGCCGTCCTATGCCGTCCACGAACACGTCACAATGCGGTGCCTCGGCGAGCAGGGAGCCGAACAGGAGGTTGGTGCGCGAGTGTGGTGTTATGAACAGCGGGTGACTCCGCGCTCGTAGGTAACACTCGGGCACGTAAACCAATTGAAGTAGTACATAAGTACATTACAAATACAATATTAATCGGAAATGAAATACCTATGTTTATATGTCAAGAATAGATTACAATACATGTTAGACAGGAGGCGGTCAACGTATCATGGATACATATAAAAGCGAGACATATCTAAGTAAAACAGGGTGTTTATTGTATCGGGTAGTCACGAAGATACAAGTAGAAAATGTCAGTCATCATCATCATGTCAGCCTTTAGACGTCCACTGCTGGACATAGGCCTTCCCCAATGAACGCCACCACACCCGGTCCTCCGCCCTCCGCATCCAGCCGCTTCCGGCCACCTTCTTTAGGTCGTCGGTCCATCTGGCGGCGGGGCGTCCCACCCTGCGCGTGCCAATCCGTGGTCTCCACTCCAGAACTCGTCTGCCCCAACGGTCGTCGGTTCTGCGACAGATGTGGCCCGCCCACTGCCACTTCAGCCTGCTAATCCTTTCGGCTATGTCGGTCACCTTCGTTCTTCGTCGGATCTCTTCATTACGAATCATATCCTTCAAAGATACGCCGAGCATAGCCCTCTCCATAGCTCGCTGAGCGACTTGAAACTTGTGGATCAGGCCCACCGTCAGTGTCCACGTTTCTGCACCGTAGGTCATGACAGGCAGGACGCACTGATTAAAGACTTTTGTCTTTAAGCATTGTGGAATAGGCGAAGTGAAGACTTGACGCAATTTTCCAAATGCTGCCCAGCCCAACTGGATTCTTCTGTCAGCTTCCCTATCAAAATTGTTCCTACCCAACTGTATTGTCTGTCCTAGGTAATCGTACTCCTGAACAACTTCGATATTGACATAATCGACGATCACCGGGCTTAGGTCGACGTGTGAGTTGGACATGACTTTCGTCCTGTCTACGTTCATCCTAAGACCTACTCGTCTGGAAGAGCAGTTGAGGCTGGTCAGCATTCCCTCGAGATCCTGCAGCGACTCTGCCATCACAACTATGTCGTCTGCAAATCGAAGGTGTGAGATGTGCTCGCCGTTAATGTCAGTACTAAGTTTAAAATATTGCTCAGAAATTTTAAAATATAAAAATACTACGATACTCTGACACTTTTCAATACATGTGAGGGTTTGTTATGTTTATGGATCTGAAACTTTAAAAGCTACACTTTCTACAAACAAACGATTAATAGACTTTTCTAAAATAGTGCGTGGCTTGGACAACGTATTTCACAAAATTTACCTAGTAAAGGAAATCAAATCACTATTATAATCGGGAGATGTTTTGTAAATAATTTCCATTATTAAAATAATAAAAAAACGTATAGCTACGTAAGACCAAAAATGTTTATAATATTACACGCACCATCGTATGAGCAAAACATATTTAACATAACTAATTAATATTAGAAAACTTCAATACAAAAATTAGCATCTGTGTTTAAGAAAAGGTTTTAAAATTTAATAATAACCCTTCGTCAAGTTTAGAGATGATTTAGAAGCAATTAAATTAATTAAATCATAACAGTATTAAATTATAATATAATACCCTTTTCGAGTTGTCTGTTCTGTTAGCTGACGTCTATTGTTGCGTTAATTAAAGGAAAAACTTCCTTACAGCAGGGTTACCTCAAGTCCTCAGAGGGAATTCCCAAATACTGATGATTTCTTCGTTTATTTTCTTAGATACGAAAAATATACAAAACAAATATTTGGGATACAAATCTTGGGCGCTTGGCGAAACGTTCCGTTCAGATAAAATACAAACATTATTTTCTCAAAAGAGAAATTGAATTTGTTGCAACGTTCATTTGGAACGTTTTGTATGAAAATTATATAGGGATATAAATTAGACTAAAAATAACACGTATAAATTCTTGCTAACTCACAAAATGTTGATAATATATCCATTGAAATCTTTTTCAGTAATTGTAATGGATATCTACATGCAAATGGACTCCGTTTTAACCGAACTTAATAAGTAAAATGGGTTCGTCTTGAACACAAAGGAAGACGACGTGTTTCATTGAAATATTTTTTCTCGAACAATGGCTAAGGAGCCCAGCCAAGACTGCGAATAATTTATGTTGCTTTGTAAGAAGCAGCTATTAAAGCACCGATAGCGAATGTGCCAAAACACATAATTACCCTCAAAGTTACTGTTAATAAAAAAGATATTAAAGTGGCAGAACCAGGAATGAGTCAATTAATTAGGCAACAAACGCCATAGTCACCTAATCGTCATGCCACAACTAGGAACCTGCCCATAACTCCTACAAATCGCTCACTTACATAATCAAAAGTTATGCTAATTATGATATACTAGTAAGTTTGTACAACCAACAAAAAACTATGGCCTATGAGAATATAAAGCTACCAAAACAAGCCAAAAGATAACGATCTCTTACTGATAATTGACAGTAATTCAACAAACATTATAAATGCGAAATTAGGGATGCTTATTTTATTGTTGTTCGTACCTAATCAACCACACCAACACGGCTAAATGGATTTTAATGAAACTTGGATATTATAGAATAATATACAGAATAAGATACTTTGAAAAGCGGACAAAATCACGGACAAAACTAGTACGTACGAGTATGAATATTAAATAATATAATATGAGTATGAATTTAGTTCATGCCTTTGATATTGATGTAGATTTATCAAAACAGATTTTTTGAGCCACAAACGATACTGTCACTATGAATTAATGTAATTTAATTTATTAGTTTAATCGTATAAACTTTTTTGAGCATATAAGTAATCGTTGTCTTATCGTATTTTTAATATTTTAAGTGTTTTTAATTTAATTTGCAGGTATTAGAAAAACTGTACCTAAATTCTGAATAATCTTTTTTCTTAAAGTAAATAAGTTCGTGGAAGTAGGTTTGGAATTTAAATCTCAGATTGATAAAACGTTTAAGTTGTCACAGACCGGATTTGTTTTCAACAAAGCCTTTGTCCATTTAGAAACCCGGTAAAAGTTCTATTTATAAGGTCGGAATGTGCGGGAATTCGTGCAAAAATGATTCGTCTATAAATACATACCTATAATGCTCAGTATTGTTGATTCAAGCCCGTCACAGACATGGCTATAATTTATATATAAATAAATAAATATTACATAATATACATACATACACTTGTCTAATCCCAAAATAGGATTTTCTTCTAATGTGCTACGGAAATTAAACAAGAATAGAACAATTCACAAATATAACATCCAGACCGGGACCAACTTGTATGAATTGTACAAAGTTTGTCTGTCTCCAGTGGGAATCGAACCCGCGACCTTTGGCGCTCGAGTCTAATGACCATTATTATTATTATTCGAGTTGGGGCTATTTCAAGATCTCAGTCTAGACCTTGTATCACTGCGACCATTTCTGGTCTATTGTGATCGCCACCATACTATAGTTCCGTGTTAAGCCTTGCAGCAGTTAGAAACTGCACTATGCTTTTAGCACTGAGTTGTTTTACTTCGTCAGGGTGAAGCAAGTAGTTACCTAGGTATGTATTTCTTTTACGCATCAGTGGTCCACACTCGCACAGGAGGTGCATGGGGGTTTCCTCTGCTTCCTCACAGAGCCTGCACTCTCCTGTGGTTCGGAGCTTGAGGTTGAACATGTGTTTGTTCAGGCCACAATGTCCTGTGAGAGCTCTCACTACTATGCGTAAGTTGTTCCTGCTAAGCGCTAGCGCTTCTTGAGCAGACTTACGATTGTAAGCCTTTATTAGTGCTTTGGAGTGGTTCAACCCTGGCGTGCAATTCCAGTGATTGATGGATTGCTCTAGGCAAAGGTTTCTGAGCGTTAGGCGTGCCAGGCTTGTTGGAACGCCACAACATGGTTCTGGACCGCATAGCGTTCCTCTGGCTCCCGCCTTTGCAAGTTCGTCGGCATTTTCATTGCCCTCGATTCCTGCGTGCCCCGGAACCCAGCGCAGAATCACCCTGTTCTTTTCGCCCAGGGAATTCAATACTGTCACGCAGTTCTGCACCAACTTAGAGTTTATTGTCTCTGAAGCTAGTGCCATGAGAGCTGCTTGACTATCCGAATGGATATATATGTGATGGTTGACGTAGTTCTTACGGAGGTTTATATCCGCACATTCAATAATGGCGTATACCTCCGCTTGGAAAATGGAGGCGTGTTGCCCCAAAGTTACACTTCTTCCGAAGTTTGGGCGCTCTCCGTAGACTCCACATCCTACGTCATGGCCTGACTTGGACCCATCGGTAAACCATTTCAGGCTACCGGCCTCCCAGTGAATTTGGCTGTTCAACCATTCATCTCTGGACGGCAGTTCCACTCTAAAAAGTTTTTCAAACTTGAACAGTGGAAGCATGGTATCCGATACCATGTTTAGGATTGGAATTTCTAATACCGAGTCTAGGACAGAACTCAGCGTCTTAGAAATCCAGTTTGCCTTCTCTAGGGCAGATAGTCTGTACATGCTGGATCTCGCGACCTGTTCAACATGCAGATGAAGAGGCGGTATATTCAGCAGTGCATTTAGAGCTGCTCCAGGTGAGGAGGACATTGCCCCAGTGGTAATGAGGCAGGCAGTCCTTTGTAGGCTGCTTAGTTTGTTGATTACAGTTATCTGGTTGGCTTTGTTACTCCAGACCACAGAGGCGTATGTAATTATCGGCCTCACAATGGCTGTGTAGAGCCAGTGGGATATCTTGGGGTTAAGACCCCACTGTTTCCCTGCCAGTCTGTAGCTTATACCTAAGGCAATTTTGGCCTTTTGTGTAATGTTGTCTATATGGCTGTTCCAAGTTAGTCTCTGGTCGAGTGTGACTCCCAGATACTTTACTTCCTTGGAAAATGGTATTTGTCTGCCATTTAGACTTGGCATGGTCAGTCCTTTCAACTGCCGTTTGTTAGTAAATGGCACAAGGACGGTTTTATCAGCATTTACTGATAATTCGTTCTCTTTGCACCAGTTGCTTATTATGTTTATTGCTCTTTGCATAAGGTACGAAATTGTACTTTGACAGAAACCTCGGACAATGATCACCAGGTCATCTGCGTAGCCTTGGGTGTCTATCCTTGTTTCTGCCATCTTATGCAGGAGTTGATCTACAGCAAGAGTCCATAGTAGGGGCGAAAGAACGCCTCCCTGTGGACAGCCTCTTGTTGTATTGACTTCAAGGTTCGTCCCATGGAGCGATACCTTGGCAGTACGGTTTGAGAGCATCGCTTTTACCCATCTAGTTGTGGTAGAGTCAACTTTTTTCGCCTCTAATCCCTTAACTAGCGTTTCAGTTGGGGTGTTGTCGAAAGCGCCCTCAATGTCTAGAAATGCGCATAGTGCAATTTGTTTGTCTTCCAATGCCTTTTCTACTCTGTCTACTAAGTAGAGCAGAGCAGTTTCTGTAGATTTTCCTCTACGGTAGGCATGTTGGTTACAACTGATAGGGTTGTCGGTTAAGACCTCTTCCCTTATGTACCTATCCAGTACCTTCTCCAGTGCTTTGAGCATAAAGGATGTGAGGCTGATTGGTCTGAAGGACTTTGGCAAAGCGTAATCCTTTCGTCCAGCCTTAGGTATGAATAGTACTTTGACCTTGGTCCACTCTTCTGGAATATGTCCCCAGGCATAACTTGCCCTGAAGATTTTTACCAGATATGGGGTTAGAATGTCTATGCCGTTTTGCAACAGCACAGGCAGGATTCCGTCGTCCCCACAAGATTTGTAAGGTTTGAAGGATCTTACTGCCCATCTTACTTGGTTGGGCTTTATGATTCTAGCAGCCCTGCTCCAGTCCTCATTTCGAGGTCTGTGCGGAGAGGTATCTGATTTCCTAGAATTCACAGCGCCTGGGAAGTGGGTAGTTATTAGAAGCTCCAAAGTTTCCTTTTCATTGGTTGTGAAGGAACCGTTCGGTGTTTTCATAAGACCGATTTGGTTAGGTTTGTCTTTTGCGAGCAGTTTGTGTACTCTGGCTCCTTGAGGCGTTTTCACAATTTCCTCGCAGAACTTTTTCCACGATGCTCTCTTGGCTCTCCTAATCTCTTTGTTATATTCAGTTAAGGCTTTTTTATAAGCCTCCCAATTGAGAGTCTGTTTAGCCTTGTTGAATAGTTTCCGGGTTTCTTGTCTGAGCTTATTTAGCTTCGAGTTCCACCACGGAACTTTTCTTTTGGAGGTCTTTGTCATGAGTGGGCAACTTTCCTCGTAGGCTTTTATGATGCCTTCCTTGGTAATTGCCACAGCAAATTCTAGACTCTCGCACGTTTTAATACTTTTAGGAAAGATTTCAAGGTTCCGCCTTAGTTTGTCACGGTATACATCCCAGGCGGTGGCCTTCGGATTCCTATATGTAATGGGATGACAAGCTATGGAAGCTATGATTTCAAAAGAAATATGTCTGTGGTCAGACATTGAGGTGTCATCCCTAACATGCCAGTTGTTAATGTGCCTGGCTAGATTTTTAGTAGCAAAGGATATGTCTAAAACTTCTTGTCTAGCACATGTTACAAAGGTCGGTACACATCCTTTATTTAGTAAATGAAGACAGTTGGTCAGAAGGAAATCATTAAGTAACTCACCCCTGTTGTTGATGTTTGAGCTCCCCCACGCTATGTGGTGAGCATTAGCATCACAGCCTACCAGAAGCTCTGCGTTGTGGGTTTGAGCGTACTTCACCACGCTCGCCAGTTCTTCTGTAGGGTCTTTTCTCTCTCCGGATAGATAGGCCGAGCATATAATTACTCTTGACCCTCTCCATCCTTTGAGATTTATGTAGGCTGCAACCAGGTCGTCGGTGCATAACTCTGGAACAGGCAGAAAGTTAATAGTCTTATTAAAGACAATACATGCTCTAGGGTTTTTGCCACCAGAGTACGATAGAATCTTACCCGCAGCGCTAAGTCCCCGAATGGTTGAGCGATTTACCCAGGGTTCCTGAATAAGGGCGAGGTCTGCTTCTCCTTTAAGTAAGCAACGCTCCGCCACTGCACTGGCAGCAATGGCGTGATGGAGGTTGATTTGGAGAACCCTCGCCGAATCCCCTGGGGTCGCCATTAGTGGTCTTTAGGGGCGGCGGGGCCAGGCATAGGCTTTCCCTTCTCCAAGGGTGGACGAGGTCGTCCACGTTCGGATTGGGGTGTGCCTTGTGCCTTGCCACGTTTCTTCCCTCTACCTCTAGGTGCACCTCTGCTATTCCCGCCAGATGTTGTAGGAAGAGGCCGATTTGTCGGTCCTCTTTCCTGCTGGGTGTGTGCAGGTGTTTGCTCCCCTTGGGTAGAGGTGGACGGAGTTGCTTGAGGCACTGACAGCTCTGCTGGCCCACCCCTGATCTTGAAAGTAATTTTTCCAAAACCAAGGGCGGCCCTGCAGTCGGCTCGCCGAAGCGTCTCCACAGAGGGCTCGTCGATTGAGAAGGTCACAATGCGACCATTCTTTTCGTCCCTGCTGTGAAGAACCCTCCAGTGTTCCGGGTACAGGCCTTCGTTCTGATTCGTCAGCAGACTTATGGCGACCTCTATACTAGTCGCCTCGCTGCTGGGAATGAACGTAGTACAAACCCATGGCTTAGGTAGTTCACTTTCAGTCATGACTGAAAGCTTCGCCTCGGGCCACGGTTTGAGGTTTGGGGTCTCTCGCACAAGCCATTCCCGGCTCATCTGATTTTCACACGTAATCAGTACCCAGCCTGGCTTGTGCGAGAAACCCAAGAATTTAGGACCGGTCCCTCTGTCAGCGATTTTGGTAATCGCTGTCAGCAGTGAGCGGCGCACTAACTGCATCTGGTCCTCTCCCATCGGGCTTTCATTTCGAATACCCACACGAGAGGAACCAGCCACCTCGCTGAAGTTTGGCTTGATGCCTCCTTCAGGGTGGACTTTTGGAGCCTTTTTAGTATGCTCCTTAGGTGACTCCTCCTCTGACCGATTGCGTTTGATCGCCCTCTGGTCAGCAGGTTTAGGCAGGCACGGCGGGAGCAGACTCCTGATTTCGCTCCAAGGCTTTTGGCATGCCTCGAAGGCCTTTTCGGCACTTACGTTCGCAGCCCTAAGCTTCTTGAAGCGTTTGCGAGCAGCACCAGACAATCTTGCATTGTGCTTCTCCTTGCTCTTCTCGTTGTCGTGGTCCGTCACCATGGGCGTATTAGAGTCGTTTTCGTCTCTATTCGCACCTAGGCTCGTCCCTGCAACAGCCGAGATATGTTCAGGCAAAGGGTGGACCTGAGGCCCACTCCTTGGCTCTGAAATGTTTCCTTCTAGGACGTTGTCGTCCTGGTCGGAGTTTAAAAGAAATTCTTCAATTGTATTTTGGTCATCCATATTGGTCCCACGAGTAACACAGGAAAGGGTCGTCAAAAACCGACAGAGCCCGGTGTCGGCCAAAGGGCACTGAATACTAACTGATTGCCCAGGTGTCAGAAAGCCACCGTTCAAGACTGAACTCCCAACAGTCATGCAGCCATCGGCACGGTTTGGATTACACCTTGGCTTGGGGATGGTCTCTTCGCCTTCGACTAGTAAGATCCAGGATTTCTCCCAGAAGTTGCTAGTCGAAGCCCAGGATGCACCGGCACATAACCTTTCGTTCCACCGGAATATGGTTATTCCATCTGGATCAAAAGATCATTATGCACACGAGGAGGTGGACCATCAGCGCTCCCTGTCTAATGACCAATCCACTAGGCCAACGAGGCGGTCAGATTAATACATATTATATAAATAGGGCTGGCGCCTGCCTCGCTCAGCGTTAGCTACGCCATTCAGCGAGGGAAAAGCGACAGCGTCCTGGGGACTATGCCTCACCAGGAAGGGTTTAACTGTTGTAAACATTTCGTTTCATAAATTAACTGTATTAATAAAATACAGTTCTAAAAACTATTTAGAACATCAATGTAGAAGCGTTATGTTATGTTTAGTCGAAGAAATGTATGTTTTCACTTGTTTGTGAGTTTGTGTTGAGTCAGTGAATAAACATCTATCTATCTATCTATTTAAATATGTATGTATATTGATATAATAATATAAGTAGCTACCTCTGTGCCATGCTTCAATTTATTTAAAGTTAAAAATATAATATTGGACGCGCTACTATTTAAAACGAATATCGTAGTCAGTGACTGTTTTTTTGAAAATCAGAGCAAATACTTATCTATTTCCTAACTACATTGAAAAGTTGCATGTAAGAGATCGCTTTACGCGATAAGGCCGCCTTTGTACACTTTCCAAAAATCTGTACCTATTTTTATTGTTATTCTTAATTCGTGTGCAATAAAGAGTTTATCTATCTACATTCTTCTACGTCCAGTGCCACTTCAATTACAAAAGGTTCGCAATCAGCTGGGCGTTCGCTTCCTTATTTCTCGCTAAGCTTTTGTAATCGTATATTGATATACGAACCTCCGAATCCCCACAGACCTGAAAACAACCACATGTACCTATCAAGTATCCTTGCCTCGGGGCAATAGCGTGCTATTTTCCACTCCGAATGGTTTGAGAGAAATTATGTTTTTTGTCGTGTAATGAATCTAATGACATCCGGAAATTGATTTATTGGAATTGTGATGAACAGTTGTCCAGCTTGTAGCTTTCTGATTTCATATTACGAGTAGGTAGGTACATTATTAATATTAATTAGCGTAAAATTGAGTTCATTATACATTTACCCGGGAATATATATTAGATACTAGCTGTTGCCCGCGACTTCGTCCGCGTGGACAACTTAACATTACACATTCTTATGTATTACGTGTTACTAAATCCTAAAAGAAATCTATTAATCTGGTTATGCATTAAACATATTAATATACATAAAAAAACATACTATCCAATTGAGAACCTCCTTTTTGAAGTCGGGTATAAATTAGCGTTCCGGCGGCGGTTTCGCCCGTTGGACCACAGTTTTTTAGGTTTCCGTATTTCACAAATATAATGGCAAAAAACGGAACCCTTATGGATTCGTCATGTCTGTCTGTCTGTCCGTCCGTAGGTCACAGCCACTTTATTACGAAACTATAAGAACTTACTATTGAAACTTGGTAAGTGGATGTATTCTGTGAACCGCATTAAGATTTTCACACTAAAAAAGGAAAAAAAAATAATTAAATTTTGGGGGTTTCCCCATACTTAGAACTGAAACTCAAATTTTTTTTTTCATCAAATCCATACGTGTGGATAGGTCTTCAAAAATGATATTCAGGTTTCTAATATCATTTTTTTCTAAACTGAATAGTTTGCGCGAGAGACACTTCCAAAGTGGTAAAATGTGTCCCCCCCCCCCTGTAAGAGAATGATAAAACTAAAAAAAATATATGATGTACATTGCCATGCAAACTTCCACCGAAAATTGGTTTGAAAGAGATCTAGTAAGTAGTTTTTTTTAATACGTCATAAATCGTAAACCACAATACTATTATTAAAACATCGATCAAAGTTACAACGAACAACAATAACTTTTATATTATGTTACTTGCTGCTACGGAACACTTCATGGGCGAGTCCGACTCGCACTTGGCCGCTTTTTTTAAAATAAAGTTGACATTTACATTTATCATGAATTAAAAGATTATCATATAATCAATATTTTTTTTTATATTTTAATATTGTGCAAATTAGTTGATATTTCCTTCCCCCCCTTTGTCCTCCAATTTGTCCTTTCCATACCCTTTCTTTCTTTCCTTCTCCATCCCCTTCCCACAACGTTGAAAACCCTTTCCCCCACCCCTTCCCTCTCCCTACTCCTTCCTCTCCCCCTTCCCTTAACCCACCCCTTCCTACACCCTTTATTTACTACTGCCCCCTCATCTTTCCTCTCTTACCCTAATCCCTCTATTCTTTTCCATCCGACTTCCTTCCCTTCCTATTCCCTTCCTATGTTGCATATCCAATTAACTGTACAACAAAATGTCTGTCAAACTGCTGGACATGCCTTCCCCAATGAATGCCACAACGCCCTACAGATCCAGCCGCTTCCGGCCACCATCTTCAGGTCGTCCATACACCTGGCGGCAGGGCGTCCCACCCTGCGCGTGGGACGTCGCGTCCCACTCTAGAACCCATCTGCCCCAACGGCCGTTCGGTACTACGACAGATGTGACCTGCCATTTCAGCTTACTAATTCTTTCGGCTATATCGGTCACCTTCGTTATTCATCGGATATCCTCATTACGAATCATATCCCTCATAGAGACCCCGAGCATTGCCCTCTCTATAGCACGCAGAACCACTTGAATCTTGTGGATCAGGCCCACCATCAGTGTCCACGTCTCCGCGCTGTAATGATGACAGGCAGGACACGCTGATTAAAGATTTTTGTCTTTATACATTGTGGAATAGGTGACGTAAAGACTTGACGCAGTTTTCCGAATACTGCCCACCCTAACTGGATTCTTCTGTCAGCTTTTGAAATTGATCCTACCCAACTATATTGTCTGTCCTAGGCAGACGTACTCCTGAACAGCTTCGATATTGACATTGTCGACGATCACCGGTCTAATACAGGGCCACTAATTATCAAATAGCGAACTTTTTGTATCGAGACTTGTGGAAATACATCAGCTAAAATAAATCTATAAATGGGCTTTAAAACATCTCTGTCACTTTCTGTCAAGTTCTTGCAACGACCAGTAATGTTGAACTATACTTTCATACAAATGATATGAAATGAGAGGTCAACTTGTATATCAGCATCCTGGCAATTTATTGAGATATGACTTATACCAGTATGAGGCCCGAACTCAAAGCTATTAAACAGTGAAAACTCTGTCAAATTCTGTTCAGCAGTTTCCAAGATTAGCCCGTACATACATACATACATACAGACAGATAAGAAATTTTTTAATTATATTTTTGGACTCTACTGGTCTACAGTAACGTCCGGGCAGTGAATTTTTTTTTTTAACTTCAATGTACAGATTCGCTTTTCTTTTGTTTTTTCTACTCTTTTATTATATGTATAGATTTTCTTCAAAAACATGAAATGGGATGGACTGTGTATTTTCTATACATCTATACTATAATAAAAGAGTTGAAAAACAAAAGAAAAGCGAATCTGTACATTGAAGTTAAAAAAAAACAATATCACTGCCCGGACATTACCTAAGACCAGTAGAGTCCAAAAATATAATAAAAAAATTTCGTGTCTGTCTGTATTTATGTATGTATGTACTCGTATGTACGGGCTAATCTTGGAAACTACTGAACAGAATTTGACGGCGTTTCACTGTTTAATAGCTTTGAGTTCGGAGCACATACTGGTATAAGTCACATCTCAATAAAATGTCAATAGGCTGATCTACAAGACCTCTCATTTCATATCATTTGTATGACAGCGTAGTTCAACATTACTGGTCGTTGCAAAAACTTGACAGAAGGTGACAGAAAGGTTTTAAAGCTCATTTTTTGGTTGTTGTATTTCAGGGTATTTCCACAAGTCTCGATACAAAAAGTTCGTTATTCGATCATTAGTAACCCTGTATTAGATCGGTCATCGTCGACAATTACAATATTGAAGTTGTTCAGGAGTAGGAGGTCTACCTGAGACAGACCATACAGTTGGGTAGGATCAATTTCGATAGGCAAGCTGACAGAAGAATTCAGTAAGGCTGGGCAGTATTCGGAAAACTGCGTCAAGTCTTCACGTCGCCCATTCCACAATGTTTAAAGACAAGTCTTTTATCAGTGCGTCCTGCTTGTCATGATTACGGCGCGGAGACGTGGACACTGACGGTGGGCCTTATCCACAAGTTTCAAGTTCCTCAGCGAGCTATGGAGTGGGCTATGCTCGGGGTCTCCATGAGGGTTATGATTCATAATGAGGAGATCTGACGAATAACGTAGGTGACCGAAATAGCTGAAATAATTAGTGAGCTGAAGTGGCAGTGGGCGGGTCACATTTGTCGCAGTACCGACAGCCGTTGGGGCAGACGAGTTATAGAGTGGAGACCGCAGATCACCACGCGCAGGGTGGGCCACTAGCCCTGCGCGCGGGGACCGCTAGCCCCGCTCTCATCTTTTCTCTCCTTCTCTTCTCCCCTAACCTATTCTCTCCTAACTTGCCCCTCCCCTTCACTCTCTTCTTTCCCATCCGACTTCCTTCCCCTCCTATACCCCTCCCTTATTGACACCTATTTTGTATATCCAATTAACTGTATAACAAAATGTCTGTCAAACTGCTGGACATAGGCCTTCCCCAATGAACGACACCACACCCGGTCCTCTGCCCTACGTATCCAGCCGCTTCTAGCCACCTTCTTCAGGTCGTCAATCCACCTGCGGTCTCTGCGGATCTGCGGTCTCCACTCTAGAATTCGTCTGCCTCAATGGCCGCCCAAACGGTACTGCGACAAATGTGGCCCACCCACTGCCACTTCAGCTTACTAATTCTTTCGGCTATGTCGGTCTTCTTCGTTATTCGTTGGATCTCCTCATTACGAATCATATCCCTCATAGAGACCCCGAGCATAGCCCTTTCCATAGCTCGCTGAGGGACTTGAAACTTGATGGGATTAGGCCCACGATATGTGTCCACGTCTCCGCGCCGTAGGCAGGACGCATTGAATAACTTTTGTCTTTAAACATTTGTAGAATGGGCGACTTGAAGACTTGACGCAGTTTTCCGAATACTGCCCAACCTAACTGGATTCTTCTACCAGCCCTCGCCGCCGCCAGGTGGACCGACGACCTGAAGAAGGTGGCCGGTAGCGGCTGGATGCGGAGGGCGGAGGACCGGGTGTGGTGACGTTCGTTGGGGAAGGCCTAGGCCAGCAGTGGACTTCTAGGGGCTGACATGAATGAATGAAAAATAAATAAACGAAACTGAAAATGAGCTTTAAAACGTTTCTGTCCCTCTCTGTCAAGTTTTGCATTGACCAATAATGTTGAAATACACTGTCATACAAGTGATATGAAATGAGAGGTCAACTTGTAGATCAACCTCCTGACATTTTATTGAGATATAATTTATACCCGATTATGCTCCGAACTCAAAGCTATTAAAAAGTGAAAACGCCGTCACATTCTGTTCAGTAGTTTCCAAGATTGGCCCGTACATACATCATACATACATACAGACAGACACGAAATTTTTTAATTATATTTTTGGACTCTACTGGTCTTAAGTAATTTCCGGGAAGTGATTTTTTTAACTTTAATGTACAGATTCGCTTTTCGTTTGTTTTTCTACTGTTTTATTATATGTGACGGCGGCGTACTCGTGACATGTCTGACATTGTACCATCGCTTCCCTACTATGATGTTAAACGACCGACGGATCGTCATTGTGAACACCTGCGCGCGGCGTAGCGCCCGCCTCACCGCTTCCCCACTGCGACTAAACGCAGGTGCACGCTTGTATAAAAGACGGACTTGCCGCAGCGTACGAGGAGTATGGATTCAGACGGCACGGCGCACGGACCGTTTCTCTATTTATGTTGTAACTATCTACTGATTAATCGAAGTGAAATAAAAGTAGTAAAGCTGTAGTTTATGTCTTATGGTATCACCATCTTCCCCGAGTCTACCAAGCGGCCCCCTGAATATATATCAAGCCCAACAAACCCGACATCAGAAGTGAGCCGTAATCCAGCCCACAAAACGGACTAAAGGTACAACTTGGATCTTCTTGGAGGAGTGAGTAAGTGAATCTTCTGTATGGGGAATCTTCTGTAGTGTATCTTCGATGTACGGGGACACAAAATGGACGAAAAGTAACAAATAAAATTCAGGAAATATCAACTTGTGAAGGACAGCAGCTAGAGGAAATCGGATGGGAGTGGTCTCTGTATCTGCTGCCTAACCCCGCAGTAGGATGCTGTGTGTCATGTTGCTGTGGATGTAGTTGAGGGACACTATTCTCGCAGTGGCAGTACCCTGGCAAGGTTTCGGGATCATCGCATTCTGGTGCCTTGGAGGGGTTCATGGCGTCATGGAGGCCTTCTCAGGCGTCGAAAATGTGCTTGACGGAAATCTTCGGAGGATTTTGGTTATAAGGATTCAAATGTCTTAATAATTTCTAGAGAATCAACGTGTTTAAAGTGCAAATCTGTTTCACATATTGTAACATTATTAATGAAGAAGGTCACAGCAAGAATAGGTGATGAATGGTTTTTATGGGGATGTTTGTGAAGAGGGTTTCAAACACCTCAGCCGCCTCAATTTTTGAGATAGATCTTCGCCGTTGCTTTCGGTAGTATACTCACTATCTTGTGATTTGGTTTAAATAGTTGTGTTATAATTATCCGTACAGTTTTGACTTTATTTTTTTGAAGTTTTGAAGAAAATTTTCCTGAAATTGTTATCATAGTTTTTGACATATTCATGAAATCTTAACAGGTTTAACTCGAGTTTATAGATAGATCCATACGCTTTACAGATCGTACAATTTGGTCCTGATTTTACGGAAGCCGGTGGTTGCCCAGTCACTAAATGTAGCTTATTATTTATATTAATTTTCCTGGTTTTAAGGATATTGCCGAACTATCGAGACAGTGTCGTCCCGTGGGTAACACCTTGGCGCCTAAAATATTGCACCAGGGACGGGCAGCGACGTTTTCCTGTGTATTACCGTTGCTGCGATCGTCTGTCCGCCTTCCAAGCGTGGTGATTATGGCAAATTCTATTCTATTGAGGTTTTTGGTCAGCAGTTCACGTATTTCGCCTAATAATCATAATGATGAATGAGGGCCCAGAACGCTGGCCTAAGGAACGCCGCGAGTAACTGTCAGTGCGTCACTAGCCTGTTTGTCGATTCCAGTGTATTATACCGCTGACCAGCTATACCTCTAACACAGATTTGTTCCAGTATATTTTAAAGGATATTCCAACATATTATAAAGTTGTGTAAAGTTAACTTAGCAGATAAAATTGTCTATTTGGACGTCATCGCGGTGTACAAACAAAGTAAGACTGGTTTTTGTAGGCCGGAAATAGGTAAATTTTATGTTTTTAATAATAAATAGAATAATTACATGGTAAAGAGAAATTCCCAAGGATGATGTGATTTTTGTAAATAGCTGAATTGTCTGAGCCGACTGCAAGGGCCGATGATAATTATAACTTCTGATTTCTCAAGTGTTTTGGGTAATAGCAATGTCGTTGTAGTGAAGAAAATATTAATGTTGATTAGTAAACCTTTTTATACCCTCTTTGGTCTACGTAGTTGACAATGGAGTAAAAAAAGTGTGTGTGTAAAAAAAAAGAATGACAGTGACAGTAAAAAAAAAAGAGTGGTAAAAAATGGATGGCAAAAAAGTGCCAAAAGAAAAGTGGAAAAAAAAATAGTTGTTTAGAAAATGTGACAAAAAATGTGTATATGACAAAATGTGTGGGAAAAAAGGGTGAGAAAAAAAAAGTTGTGGTGTCAAAAAAGTGGCAAAAGAAAATAGTAGCAAATGTGTAAAATACGTGTGAAAAAAATGAGAATGACTTTGACTTTGACTATGTAAGATACTGTCCGAACCAGTTTTAATTACCGAAGCGACTTCTCCAAACCAGGCAACGCCTGCAGCTATGCCTGCAGGGTTGATTTTCGGTAACAACCTAAACCAGTAAGAATTATTTTTTTGAAAACCAACAGCTTTTTAACAATAAGGATCGTGAGTTAAATTAAGTTGCTGAGAAAAAGGACAGTTACATAAAATCGAATAACTAGTACATAAATAAAAAATTAATTTACAAGTTTACAACTCGAAGGACGAAAGAAAGCGTTGTAATAGATATTAGCAATAATAGTAATAAACGTTTATATGTAGTTACATTTAAGGTTTAAAAGGTAATACTGCGTACATGAGCGAGTGTGTGTGTCGGGGGGTGTAAGTGTATTCTGTGCGCGATAATTATAGTAATATGTTGGCTTCTAATAGCTTAAATTAATGTTTAGTGAATAACTGTAATTATTGTCAGGATAGACGAGCGGCATTTCAATTTATTTTTGTTTACAGATAGAGATCGCTTGTAAAACAACTCGCACGAGGACGTGCGCTCGTCAGCATGGCCGAGACGGCGGCCATCTCGGACAGTCTTACAAACTGTAAAGATGAATGGATGTAACTATTGTCAAGAAAGACGAGCGACATTTTAAAATTTTAATTTGTTTACAGATAGAGATACTTAGTAAAATAGCGGAAAGCAGCTCGCACGAGGACGTGCGCTCGTCAGCATGGCCGTGACGGCGGCGTACTCGTGACATGTCTGACATTGTACCATCGCTTCCCTACTATGATGTTAAACGACCGACGGATCGTCATTGTGAACACCTGCGCGCGGCGTAGCGCCCGCCTCACCGCTTCCCCACTGCGACTAAACGCAGGTGCACGCTTGTATAAAAGACGGACTCGCCGCAGCGTACGAGGAGTATGGATTCAGACGGCACGGCGCACGGACCGTTTCTCTATTTATGTTGTAACTATCTACTGATTAATCGAAGTGAAATAAAAGTAGTAAAGCTGTAGTTTATGTCTTATGGTATCACCACCTTCCCCGAGTCTACCAAGCGCCCCCCTGAACATATATCAAGCCCAACAAACCCGACATATGTATAGAAATAGATTATTTTTATCATTGTAATATAGAGGAATTGAAAATTAAATAAAAAAATTACGAGATACACGAGAACCAAACCAGTGCAATCTCTTAGTCGCCTTGACGACACCCACGGGATGACTGGGGGTGACCCTATTCTACGCCGGGAACCACACGGCTCTGTTTGCTTTTAAATTTATAATAAAAAAAATTGGGGTATTTACGAGGTAATGTACTTCATTAAGAATGCTGAACGTTTGCTACTTTAGAGCTTAAAGATTAATACGAGTAGGTATATAAATAACAATAATTTTATTGCCTATAAAATAGTCTAACTATTTAAAACTTACTTTGAGTAGTTACAAATATTACATAAATATATTATATAAATATTGTTATCAAAATATTCTATACTAGCTTTGGCTCGCGACTTCGCACTTGAGGTTTTGATATTTGCACACCTTCACTGATTTCAACGATTAATTTGGTTTCTCGTAGGAATGAGATGTTTTTTCGGGATAAAAACTATCCTATCTCCTATTCCAGGACCAAGTTTCATTCCGATCCGTCCAGAGGTTGAAGCGTGATTGAGTTACAAACATCCAAACTTTCGCATTTATAATATTATGTGGGATTTGTTATTGCAATCCGGTATACATACATCGTTTTCCGTCACAATAATTAACATGTTTATTGTATACTCGTAGAAGAAATGAACAAAGAAAACATTGTTGGCTGTTTGCCAGTAGAGCCGGCCGTTGCGTTTCACAGCTTTTAGACAAAAACCAAACCGTATATGGGTGAATCTTGAGAGGTTCAATTTGCGCTGTCCGGAGGAAAAAAGTACCCGTAGTATTAAAATTAGAAACCAGAATATTTTTTTTATACTACTTTAATGTATGATCTAACTAAGGCACGATAGTTACTGTGTCTAATTTAATATAAATAGTCGAAAAAAAAATCCCAAAGGCCTAAAACTTGATACCCCTGGCGCGTCCGCTTCACATTTTTTGAACAAACTACCAACAAAACACAAACTTGTGAACCGAAATGTAATAATTAAAGTGATCGAACCGCTACCAGATTAGTTGTTGCTTTATAAAATAAATATAGAGTATGTGTATTTACCATAGTTTTATTTAAAATTAGAATATAAAGTTTGTCCGGCATTAAACCTTGATTCCATTGGCGCGTCACTAAACTACCCGTACATCCCTAGTTTAATGTTCTATGAGGATGCGTCCGCGTCGTCGCGCGAGCGCTAGTAGCGCTTCGAACATCGTAGAGGAAGGCCGCGCCACTCGTTGCTCCAGGACAAAATTACGAAGGTAAATATTTGATTCCCCTGGTTTTGTTTCAGTAGGTCGTTGATTACCCTGACCACATTTATAAATGTTATTTGATTTCTTAGGAATTCTTGTATGGTGGTAATAGAATAGCTTAAATGATCATTATTTATTTATTTCATTGTTATTATTAAAAACTTATTGCTTTTAGCACAATCGATAAAAATGCCTACTTTCTTGATTCCATTGGCGTTGATCCCCCTGGTATTTGCGCCATGGTAATCAACGTTTTCCTAATTTGCCTTGAATAGAATAAAGATTTTGTGTTGATTCGAATTATTTCCCACAAATATATTTATTTTTAATCTATCCTATTGAATAAAATTCATTCAAGCAATAAATAAAATTTACTAAATTTTATTATATTATTCCCGAAACTTGCATGAATTTTAAAACTACTGATTCCATTAATATAATCAGTATCTTATGTCCTCCGTCTCCCGAACAAAGCCCATGATCATCTATCTATGAAAAAATTGTAGAGATCAGATGTTGAGCTTTCTAGACCACATTTGTACATATTTCAGATTCTAGCAATGCCTCCTAAACAATCAAGACAAGAGAGGCTGGAGAAAAAGCGACTTGCTGAGCGTCGTAGACTACAAAAAATAAAGAATGATCCTGAACTCCGCGCCCAATTGCAAGAAAAAGAAAGGCAAAAATATTTAAAGAAAAAAATATCAGGGAAGATTATACCAGTAGGTGAAATGAGTCCTCGGCAGCAGAAACTTGCAAGAAAAAAAAGTAGAGATAGTTCAAATCGTCATAACCAAAAGAAGAAACTTAAAAAATTAGAAGAATTTGAAGAGCTAGTCATTTATACAGATAGGGAACATTCAGAGGTAAACAGCGATAACAACGAAGATCCTCTAATTCCGGTTCGACCTGACTCGTCTAATTCTTCAGCCATTGAATCACCTCCCCCTTCAAGTTCCAACAGTGATATATCCATAACGCCATGTCGAATCACAAGATCTGCAAGAAGAGAACGTCTCTATCAGACCTCCGAACATCAACTTGGTTTGGAATTAGAACTAACTCCACTCAGTGACACCGAAACACCTTCACCTCGAAGTCCCATTAGTGACATAACTTCTGAATTAATACCAAATCCAATTCAATCCATAAGCAAAAAACAAAATCAAGCTTTAGGTCACAAAAAGTCAATTAAGAAAACATCTCCTTGGAAATACCTTTTGAGAAAAATGAAATACAGAACAGACAAAGAATTACTAATAAAAGAAAAAAGAATTCAAGAATTGAAACTAATAAATGAGAACTATAGAAAACAGATAAAGAGACTTAAAAATTATAAAGCAGTTGAAACATTTATAACTCAAAAACGTCAAAAGAAAAAAAAAATAAACGTCTCCCAAAAACTACCTAACAAAACATCAAAAACGAAACTAAAAACAGACATCGAAAACTTTTTTGAAGAAGATGAAAACAGCAGACTATGCCCCGGAAAGAAAGAATATGTAACGAAAAATAAAGTAAGAAAACAAAAGCGATACCTTAACTTCAACTTGCATCAGTTACATCAAAAGTTTCTCCAGCAGCATCCCGAAAATAAAATTAGTTATAGCTTTTTCTGCACGTTTCGGCCCTTTTGGACAGCAATTCCAAACGTCAACGCCCGAGACACGTGCCTCTGCAATATTCACGAGAACATGGATCTAGCTGTTATGGCTCTTAAAAAAAATGGGATTATATCAGAAAAATCAACTTATGATGTACTCAAATTTCTGTGTTGTGATTCCAGGAATGTAAAATGTTTGAGTAGAAATTGTGACTGTTGTAAAAACAGGCACTTGAATTACCAGGAATTTGATAATTCCAAGGAAAGTCACTACTGGCTCTGGATAAAATCTAAAAAGAAATACATGAAGGATGGACAAGAAAAGGTTACGGTGCAATCATTGAAGCAGAAAGTATTGGCATATCCTAAAAATATAATAAAACATTTTGAGAAGTTATTAGAACCATATATGTGCCATTGTGCAAATATTGTTGCTCAGAACAGATACATCAAGAATATGAAATCAAATCTGAAATCAGGAGAATGCATTGTACACTGTGATTTCAGCGAAAATTACAACACAAAATATGCTTCTGAAATACAGTCCTTTCATTTTGGGAGTTCAAGACAACAAGTGTCATTACACACCTCTGTTATTTATTATGTAAAAAATGAAGAGATTTGTACTAAATCATTTTGCACCCTGAGCGAGTGCTTACGGCACGACGCTGTAGCAATTTGGGAGCACTTGATTCCTATCCTAAACTTCATTGAGAATGAGGTTTCTGAAGTGAAGTTTTTGAATTTCATATCTGATTCCCCGTCTGCACAATACCGTAACCGTAAAATGTTTTACGTGATAGCCAAACTCCACTGGAACTATCCAAGGTTACGTCGCGTGATTTGGAATTACTCCGAAAAAGGTCATGGAAAGGGAGCTCCAGATGGTGTGGGAGGAGTATTAAAAAGAACAGCCGATCAAACTGTTGCTCAAGGGAATGATATCCCAAATATTGAAGTCTTAATCAGCCACCTTAAAATCAGATGTCCGGGTGTAACGATAGAGGAAGTTGGAGAATCCGGCATTTTGGAAAAAGAATTATTGATCCCCCAAGATCTAAAGGAATTTCGTGGTACCATGGCAGTTCACCAAGCGATATGGAGCCGCAATAATCCTGAAATCATAGCCATGAGGCGTCTTAGTTGTGATTTGGGGAAATGCTCTGAAGAATCAGTACAATGTCCACATGGACAACATATTGGTTTCTATAACATTGGAAATACAGCCTTGAGCAATATTGATCCATCAAAAACTAGGAAAGTAACAAAACGGGTAGTGAAAAGAACCAAATATAATATCGGGGTGAGAAGCAAAACACCTCCGACTGTGCGAAAAAATGAAGCCAAAAATAGTACTATAGCTATAGCTGAGTGCAGTACGTCTTATGGACGTTCCATCCCTAACCTAGTCCATGGGCTTGATGAAATTTCAGTCCAGAACAACAAACCGGATTTTAATGTACCGTCTGATGACAGCTTCTGGGCTGAAATTCCATCAATAAATGAAAACTTGATGTCTACCTCCGTGACGAAAGCTGTGTTAACAGCCCTCCATGGTGAAGATGATGATTCAAGTTCAGATTATAACATTTTTTAAATTACTAAATTAAGTATTATTAGTTATGTTACCAAGATTAATATTTTGGTCGTTTTCAGTTTTCAGTAGTTGATTTTAAAAAGAAAATGTTTTGTTTTTAGATGTTTTTTTTTAGTTGGAAATTGACAAATTATTACGAAAGTTAGTACAAAAAATATTGGTCGTTGATTTTTTTATAATTTCAATTGATAATTTTCTTTCTTAAGTATTTTGTAAAAGGATAATTTTTTAGTTCATTTTTAAAAAAGAAAAGTTCTGTTTCTAGTTGTTTTAGTATATTTTTCTATTCATTATTAGTAGTTAAGGATAAAAGGGCCATTTTATGCAACCAAAAGACTGATTAGTTTATATAGAGGTAAATACCTACTATAATTTAATAATAAAGCTTTGATTATCATATATTTAATTTTATTTTGATTCCCTTGCCGCCTTTTCCTGATTCCCCTGCCTACAAAAATTTAAATTGCTATATTTTCGGAACCAGTCGGCCAAAAGTGATGCCTATTCGTTAAATGTGTTTCTAATTAGGTTAAATTTTATGTTTCATTATTACTTGTAAAAAATCTATTAAAATAAATTGCGCCAAGGGAATCAAATGAATACGCCGAATTTCAAGATTCACCCATATTACTTCACACGGATGTAAAATCACTAGACGTTATAGGTATATACGGGGTCGTTAAGTGTCGCCAGGCGATTATTCCGTAAATATAAGAGATAAGTGAGATCTGACATGACGCGTGATAGTACGAAATCATAGTGCATATCAATAGTATAAGGTTCTAACTATACCGATTTATCAAATTGATTAATCGATATTTCGGTTACGTAACAATATTTTCATAAAAATCTTTTATGAATATTTTATACAAATATCGATTATAAATATAAATCGATTATAATTCTGCTTTCACTACTCTAATTGACAAGTTGCCGGTCGGCCGGTGGGTATCAATCAACGTTATTATTATATGTTATTTTTAAATGACCTATTCCATTAGCTTAAAAAAAATTGTAGGAATCCATAATTTAGAGCAATATTTTTAATACATGAATGGCATTGTCCTTTGTAGGTATATTTTTTTTTACTATAAAGAGAAATGTTATTAATATCATACGTAAAATAAATAAAGACATTGTGAGAAAACGTATATAAACTTGAGAATAGATTATAGGGCGTGAAGATTTCACATCCGTCGTTATTAGACACACGTTTGAAAAAGAAAAGTATAAAATTGGTGACACGTTATTTAAAGCTAAATATATCCGCTAGTAAATACTTTTTTAATGCGTACTGTAACTTGTTAGCCGGAGAGCAAGTACTGTAAATAGATATGGATACAGTTTTATCTCGATGTTAGTGAGTAAAACCATCTCCAAATAGGCGGAACTTGAGCTATTTGTTAGAACTTGCATTGGTTTTGTTCAACTGTGTCCCTGCACTAAAGCGATCGCATGTAACTTTTAATTGCATTACTATTTAGTTTTGCGGGGGGCTATTACAATACCATGATTTATATGAAACTCTCAAGTACTCACACTATTTGTTACCTTTTGATACGGAAACCAATAAACCGAATTTGACAGGATAAAGATCACGATATTATGATAAAGTAGATACAGTAGAGTTTCCTGAAAAAGCATATCTAGTATATACGGATACCTAATGTTGAAATACTTTATCGTTTGGATTTTCTGCTGTAATTATCAAGATTCTTTTTCGATTATTTCTCTAATTATTTCAAAAATAAAAAAAAGCAGTATGTTTGTTAATTAACTATTGTTTTTGCAGTCGTATTATGCCTTATTTCTGATGCTAATGATCTTTTCTACAACAACAGTATGTCTAATTAAGGAATAACAATATTTCGGCACATAGTATTTTCTTTGCATTCATATTTTATTATTAACGTTACCTATTCATGTTTTGCCTGTATGTAAGTAGCTTACAGGGGTTTCTATTTGTTCTATTCTTGTCCTTGTTACAAATATTGTTAACAGAAAACGAACCAACAGGTCTACACGGCTGGTATACGTTTGAAAACATAATATTTACAAAAGATCGGATATTATAATGTCCAGAATTATATTTAGTATTTATTTATTGTATGGCATTTACTCACGAGTCGTGAGATTCAGAAAAAGACAGGTACAGCTGCCTAATTTTCTTACACTGTTATCAAAGCCCGGGGGCCGCATGTATGGGAGCTGGGGGTACCCCTACGGGCGTGGTTCGCACTTCAGCAGTAAAACGTGAATAATATAATGCGAGTAAAAGATTAAGACTTTATTTATAGAACACTTTTAAATAATATGTAATGAAATCTAATGTATAACTTAATCGTCATAAACTCATGAAAGAGTCAACACAGGTTAAAATTCCCTTCCGGTCGCCTTTTTTTGCGACTGATGAGTCGCATCAGTCTATGTAAATCACTAATTCCACCCCTCCCTTTCTCTAGCTTCGATTTTAGCGATGTTCAACTAAAATGGCGTTTGCTAAAAAGCAGCGATTAGCTGAGGCTTGGACCAATTCATCTCATTGCAGAAATAAATCATAATAAATAATTAATTGATCCTCATACTGAATGATGTAAGTAAATGAATAAATTCTCCTTATTTTAAATTGTAACAAACAGGAAAAAATAATATATTTATTGCGAGTGTTTGGAATGATATAATGTTGTATATAGATAAGCCAAAGGGGCATTGAATAAGGTTATCGGTTAATATAGACCTATAAAATACAATTATCTGTACAAAACTTACTAAACACAAAGAAAAAAGTTACCGTGTCTCTTTTACAGAAAATAGTAGTAAAAATAAGTCTCTAGTAAAAAAATATTTACGTAAACTCGCGAGGTACCACCTAATGTACTACATAAGCTACGTCGTGTTAGTAAAACTCTCATTCTCTCACAGGAAACACTGCAAAAGAAGGCGAATAAAAAAAGTATAAAGTTAAAAGCCTTCTGACAGATGTCTACTTGTCGGCTGATGCAACTGTTGATGAGGACTAGGTAAATCTATTTTTTCAGGTATAATGGTGTCACTTTCCGACAAGACATTTTCTATGATTTGTATTTGAGGGATGTAAAGCTACTTCCAAAAGCAAATGCAGTAAGGAAGGGACGGATAAGACACGAGTATTAATTTATTATCACTGAGAAAAAAATAAGTAGTGCTCCTACTTATATAAGGATAAAAATATATCACTATTACGTAAGTAACCACCCCCATTATAAATGGTGTTGCCTACCACTGATTCAGTGGCCGGACACATTAAAGTAGTGTAGTTACCTACTTAACAATGTGGTCGGCTACTGAATCAATAGTATGCAACACCATTTATAATGGGGGCGGCTACTTACGTAATTGTGGTATATTTTTATCCTTATATAAGTAGGAGCTCCACTTATTATTTTACGAAAATTTATTCTTTGCTCGGAATGTTCTAGGTTTTTATTACTCTAAGATCTTCGTTGTCAACCTGAGACTGGTTAAAATTGTAATAAAATAACTAGATGTTCAATTCACAGCTAGGCGCCGACCGAAACACATACATTCAGTTTAAGTACTGTTTTGTAGCAGAAATTACTTACAGTGTGGTAGAAGGACGAAATCAAGATATCTTGGAGTTTGTCAAGTAAATTTAATTCAAGTCGAGAGCCCTGCGATTAAACGTAAGCGATGTATGCTATTAATTCTTAATTAGGCTTTTCTACCCTTTGTTTCTAAAATTTTGTCAAGTATTTGAGAAGCGATCTCGTTTTCGCATATTTATTAATTAGCATGTTGTGTGTTGTTTCTTGTTTCACGCTTACGAGTAAACACGAGAATACTTATATAAAACGGGCAATACATATATTGTTTAAAACCTCTAGACGCATAACGACTAAACACAAATTGACACATTACATTTACGAATGGAAATACGTTTGTTTTAGCGGTTTAAATATATATATATGAATTGATCTTTTTGTTCACTCAATGATTTTACGTACTGTCGTCGGATTGGATAATGTAAAATTTAGAATAAGTTTAGGAACACAAATGAAATACACTTATTCTAGGAGAACGTACCTGCAGACATCAAGTTCATGTAGATCGCCAAAAACTCTTCTTTTCTTGCATCAGCGCTAGCGGAGCGAATATAGCGGACCGACGGTTATTTTATTCAATTCAATTAATTCGAAATGGCGTATGGCCGTAGCCAATGAGAAGCGACGTTGAAGATCTTGCTCACGTGCGTTTGGATACATGATCGGAGGGAGTACGACAGCACATAACTTATTGAGACTGTTATTTACAATAAACAAACGGTTGGCACAATCATTACCCCCGGGGTTGAAGGGTACCTTCAAATAACAGCGATATTAAAAAACAGACAATAAAATAAACTACAAAATAAATATAATTATATAAGTGGATTTAAACTAAATAATTGAAAGGATAAAAGGACTATTGGTTCGGCAAGGGGCATAGTTTGACCACAGGCCGCTTACATACACCCTTGGCAGTACGCACTGTCACTACGCGGACAGCGCCATCATTTCCCGGATGTACCGTCTCTACAATACCCAAAGGCCAATGTAAAGGGGGAGCATTATCTGCAATAATGACGACAATAGTACCTTCCTTTATCGGTACACTAGGCGAGTTCCACTTCTCCCTAGTTTGTAATGTGTGGAGATATTCAATTCTCCAACGCTTCCAGAAGCTCTGTACCAGTTTATCTAAGAGAGAATGTCGTGGCAAGAGATGCAGTCTATCTTCCGTAACTTCTGGAGCTGGTAAAAACTTTAAAGGCGTTGTATTTAAAAAATGAGCAGGCGTCAAAGCTAAACATTCGGATGGATCCGATGACAAAGTCGCGCAAAGAGGACGAGTATTCATGACGGCCTCTACTTGAGTTAAAACCGTACTCATTTCTTCGTAAGATAATATTTGTGTCCCAATAACACGAAATAGGTGTGTTTTTAAAGACTTGATATTTGCTTCCCAACTTCCACCAAAGTGGGGCGCGCTTGGAACATTAAGTTTCCACTGAATTTTATTCTCACATAGCTCCTGACTAAAGTCTTTATAAAATGTGTGGGAGCAAATAAATTTATGTAGGTCATTTAAGTATGATTTAGCGCCAATATAGTTGCTACCATTATCAGTATAGAGACACGCAGTAGGACCGCGGCGAGATAGGAAGCGCTTCAGGGCGTCCAAAAAACAGGCAGTGCTTAAACTTGAAGCTAGTTCGATGTGTACCGCGCGAGTAGTCAGACACACGAAGAGACAAATATATGCCTTCTGAGATCGATTTCCACGACCTCGTGTCATAGCAATTTTAAGAGGACCAGCAAAATCTGAACCCGTATGCGTAAAAGGCTTTATAGAAGCAGTAACACGGCAAGCTTTATGATCGGACATTTCCGGAAATGTTGATTTAGGACGTGTTTTGAAACAGGGAATGCACTTGTATACTCGGTTACGAATCAAACGGCGAGCAGACAGAATCCAATAGTTCTGTCTCAAAATGGACATTAGCAAGCCTGGGCCTGCGTGACAATACCTCTTATGAGTATAGTCAATTAATAAATCAATAATATGGTCGTGGCGGGGGAGTACAACAGGGTGCTGTTGCTCGTAATTTAATGTAGATTGGCTAAGACGACCACCTACGCGAATTAAATTGTTTTTGTCTAAAAACGGTTTTAGACGTTGTAACGCAGATGAACACAATCGTCCCTTACGTAAGTTTTCAATATCTGCGGCAAAATAAACGGACTGTAAACATTGTAATAATTTTAACTCCGCAATATCCAAATCACTCGCTGTAACACAAGCAGATTCTCTGCGTGGTAACACCTTCAAAAATCGAAAAATATACACAATAGTACGCAGTAATTTAGACCACGATGAAAATCGTTTTGAAAGTGCATATAATACTGCCTCTTCAGGTGCGGTGGTAACAGCGTGAACTGTGACCTTCTGCTCGGGTACCTCAGCGGTAGAAGACGCGATGAATGGCTCAACCGGCCACTGCGCAGGATCGGACTGCAACCATTGTGGACCATTAAACCACAATGGATGGTTAATAATCTGAGCTGGTGTGAGCCCCCGGGATAAGCAGTCCGCCGGGTTTTCTACACCTGTGACATGATAGAAGTCCCTAGCTGGAATATTCTCATGAATTTTAGTCACTCGATTGGCAACAAAAACGTTCCAACGGTGCGGAGATGAGTGTATCCAGCATAGGGTTACTTTTGAGTCCGTGAAAGCGTAAACGCGGGCGATTTTATAACGCGGGTTGTAGTTGTCAAAAACAACTCGAAGTAATTGCGACAGCAATAAAGCAGCACAGAGTTCCAGTCGAGCTATTGAGATAACCTTGACTGGAGAAACCCTAGATTTTGCACAAACAAGCTGTACAAAATTCTGACCTGCGCAGGTCACATGGAGAAAGGCTACTCCACCATATCCTTTCTCGCTAGCGTCTGCGAAACCCACCAGAGTAACCGTGCAACCGTCAATTACTCCCAGGTGGCGCGGAATTTTCAAGCTATTTAAAAGCGGTAGCTCGGCACAGAACTGTGCCCAGAGCTGAATAATCTCAACGGGAGGCTGCTCGTCCCAGTCGATTTTCAACAACCAAAGTTGCTTGATAAGTAACTTAGCGTGAAGTATAACTGGTGCTACAAGACCTAACAAATCCCACAACCGGGCAACCGTGGCTAAAATAGTGCGCTTAGTACACTTCTCGCCAGGCGTAGTTATTTGAAAACCAAATAAATCAGTTGTAGGATTCCACTGCAATCCTAAAATTTTTTGCGGTTGAGACTTATCAAAGTCAATCTCGGGTGCGAGGCGGTGCGATGCGGGAATACTCGCAAGTACAGCTTGAGAGTTGCTTGTCCATTTGACAAGATCAAAGTCCGCCAATTTTAATAAATTAATTAGCTCGGTAGCGACTGATATCGCTTTTGATTCGTCAGATATTGAAAAGACATAGTCATCCATGTACAGAGATGATGACGATATCTGTTTCACTTCTTCAGAAATACGATCACTTTCATCAGTTATCAGCTGTTTAATTGTACGTAAGGCCAGGTAAGGACTCGTTTTCAAGCCAAAGCAAACTCCATTAAACTGATAAACAGCGATCGGGTCTTTCGGGTTGAAGCGATATAGTATACGCTGAAAACAACGGTCTTCAGTGCGTACGCCAATACGCAAGTACATTTGACGGACGTCAGCGGATAAAGCGATAACGAAATATCGAAAATTTAACAATATAGTGAATAAATCACCCTGTAGATTAGGTCCATTGTACAAGACATCATTTAGTGACACCTTAGTAGTTGTTTTGGCGCTAGCATCTAAAACAACACGCAAGCGGGTGCTTGCTTTATCTTCGCGTATGACCCCATGATGTGGGATATGATAAGCGAGTGAATTGGAATTTTCTAAAGCGGGAACGGCGGATATATATTCTTTTTCGAGATATTCACGAATAACGCTATCGTAAGCTTCCTTTAATTGTAAAGAAAGTTTAAATTTATTTTCCAAATACAAAAATCGTTTATAAGCTGTCGTATAAGAATCTCCTAAAGACGCGGGATCTCCACTGAATGGGAGTGCGACAATGTACCTACCACTGGACACGTCACGTGTGGTAGTACTCAGATATACTTTCTCACATTCTATGTCCTGCTGGCTTCTAGCAGGCGTAGCCCGAACCTCCTCAATCTCAAAGAATTTTTTGAGAAGAGAATCCACAGGTTCTTCTGTTACAGCGCAGCACGAGAGAAAAGTATTCGGCGGATTAATTGTACGAACGGAACCGAATATAATATATCCCAACACAGACGCAAACGCAGGCGGGGCGGATTCATCAGCGTTATGTATCTTATTAGATAACAACAAGTGCGGTAATAGCGAGGCACCGATCAAAATATCTATAGGCCCCGGTATCATAAAAGTATCATCAGCGAGCTGCAAATTATTTAAATATGAAAACGCGGACATGTCGACTAAAGCTGTAGGTAAATTATCTGTAATTTTGTCTACAACTAAAGTATCTATATCGTAGGTAATATTGCTATCAAAGCGTGAACAAAAGTGTAAGTTCACCATGCCTTTAATCGATTTTAAAGACCCACCAATACCTTTAACAAAGGACTGCGATTGTTTTTGCGAGTTATTTAGGCCTAACTTTGCGGCGAATTCCTCGGTTACAAAGTTACTCTGCGATGCACCATCAAGTAAACAACGAGCTATGTGTGTATTCTTCCCTGAGTGGTCAAATACGCACACACGAGCAGTTGCTAATAAAACTGTTGTGGAGAGGGACGAAGCTATGCTATTCAAGCTCCTTACTCCCGATAAGTTAGATAAGGCACATAAATTCGCACCTGCGGCTGTGCCGGTGCCCTCCCTCCTATTCTCAGTTCGAGTGCAGCCGTCCTCGATAGATGCGCGTGCGTCACTGCTAACAGTGAATGCCGTATTTTGCGTATGATTCGATGGGGATTTTTTTTGAAAATTAAGTAAAAGTGGTGGTGAATTTTGAGTTTCAAAGTGCAACATTGAATGGTGCTTTGAATTACACGTTCGGCATGAAAGCCGACTGTTACAGTTATAGGTTCGGTGCTTGTTAGATAAACAGTTAGTACAGCAACCGGTTTCCTTAACGTACTTAAACCTTTCGGTAGGTGACATCTTGTGAAATGCTGAACATTTGTATAAATTCTCATGAATAATATCTGAACATAAACACGGCGACTGCTGACGATCAGCTGATGCGGTGTTAACAAACGTTTGCGATGGTTTGAAGTTATAGTTGGATAATTGCGGTTTTGAGCGATCAGAAAATTTCTTTTGTGTATGTGCGTGTGAGTACGGTGCGTTAACAGGTGCGGTATTCGTGCGATGAAATATTTTCGTCTGCTCCCTAATAAACTCCATTAGGTTATTCAGTGAAGGTATGTTAGTACCTCGTTCGCTCATTTCAAAGGCACGGGCGGTTTCGCAGTCTAATTTTTTTAATGCTATATGCATTAGAATAAAATCGGATAAATTATCTATGCCGAGATTACGTAAAGCGGTGACAGACGAATTAAAGTTGTCAGAAAAATGCTCAAGACTACTAGCGGAAGCGAATGTGATCTTTTTTAAATCAAATATATTATTTAAATAGGTAGTAGCTAACAATCTTTTATCATCGTATTTATCTACAAGGGCCTTATAGACATTGGGATAATTTTCACCACTGGGAGTAATACCAGAAACTACTGTCTGAGCCTTTCCCTGCAATTTTCCTATCAAATAATACAATTTCTCAGAATCGGTTAGAGAAGTGTTTTCATGTACAGTGGATTTAAAACTGGAATGAAACATAGGCCAAGTGCGCGGGTCCCCGCTAAACACAGGTATTTCTATAGCGGGTAATTGCGGTATACGTCTTTTTTGGTCCGGTACATTCTCGTTTTTAACAGATTTGTTTAGTTCAGCCTTAGGGCACAATCGATTTCTAACTCTGACTATTCGGCAGTATAAGTCTTCAAACGAACTCCAATTTTGAAAGTTGGGAGAATAATCGGGTTTGAGATCTAATTTTAAGGAATTAACATCCTGTAACGCCTCCATGAACTCATCACGAATCACTACTGCGGTCTCAGCGCTAGATAAAAATAATTCTCTGTTAGGTACATCTTCCACCTGCTTAGACATCTGATAGACTCTTTGCATTCTCTCATAATAAATGGCGCATCGAGCTTCTAAAAGCTTTATTTTCTTTTCTGCTTCCTCAGTCATTATTAATTAAGCTAATAACTGGTTGAACAATAATAAATAATGCGGTTGAACGTATAATAATGTACCAAGTTGGTATGTACCGAGTGGGTAGTATATAAACAGCGGCGGTTACGAAACAGCGGGCAGCACAATGCTATAGTAAATAAATAGATTAAGTATATAAGATATATGGACTGTAATACATACACAGATTCGATATTCGGGCGAAGGACCAAATGTTTTAGCGGTTTAAATATATATATATGAATTGATCTTTTTGTTCACTCAATGATTTTACGTACTGTCGTCGGATTGGATAATGTAAAATTTAGAATAAGTTTAGGAACACAAATGAAATACACTTATTCTAGGAGAACGCACGTACCTGCAGACATCAAGTTCATGTAGATCGCCAAAAACTCTTCTTTTCTTGCATCAGCGCTAGCGGAGCGAATATAGCGGACCGACGGTTATTTTATTCAATTCAATTAATTCGAAATGGCGTATGGCCGTAGCCAATGAGAAGCGACGTTGAAGATCTTGCTCACGTGCGTTTGGATACATGATCGGAGGGAGTACGACAGCACATAACTTATTGAGACTGTTATTTACAATAAACAAACGGTTGGCACAATCAACGTTATTTCTTGATTTGCAAGTCAAGTAGGAATATACTGTCTTTAAAAAATTACTCGTACTAATATTATATTTTCAATAAAATATTATTATTAAACGTATATTAGTTAGGGAAAAATCCACTCTGTGTGAACTTGAAGTAAACTGAAATAAATGAGAAAAGATAAACTGGGGAATAATAAATTTAAGATCGTTATAATAATTCTAACGATCTTGTTGATTTGAAAATGATGAAATGCAAAATAAGGAATTGCCAGTTAGCAATTTTGATGCAAAAACTGTTTTCCAAATGAAAATTTTACTCACAATAAACGTGTCAGGTCAAAGGTTTAACATTTTTCTCTCTAGAAGAGAAATTAAACGTGAAGTCAAATTTCAGTAATCTGACCCTGTCAGGATTTTGTACTCATAACGTACTATTTTGTACTCGATTTTCAGATTTTGTACTTAAACAGATCAAAAGTTACAAGGGGGTATTGAAATCCGAGCTGGAATGACGTCACTTCAGCTCGCATATCAATACCCCCTTGTATCTCGCGATCGACTTTGTATCGGTACAAAATCTGATTTTCGGGTACAAAGTAGTACAAAATCCAAGGTGCAGCGTGGTGTGATCAGAATTTAAGTACATGCCTTAGTTCAAAATGTCCGAGCTGGAGTGACGTCACTCCAATTCGGACTTCAATACCCCCTTGTAACTTTTGATCTGTTAAGTACAAAATCTGAAAATCGAGTACAAAATAGTACGTTATGAGTACTAAATCCTGCCAGGATCAAATTACTGAAATTCGACTTCATCCGAGCTGGAGTGACGCAAAGTGATGCAAAGGGACGGAAGGCAATTATCCAGGTGTTATAGTAGGTATCTACAGAATCTAGTATATACAGAAATATTGAAAAAGTTTATTTTACTCTTCATATGAGTTATTTCCATATGATCAATTCTGAATGAACAAACATGAATTTATAAGCGGGGTATTAAATAGCAATTGATTATGAACCAAAGATTTTAATCGATCTATTTAACTTGTAATAACCTACTCGTATTATGTTGTAACTATTCGTTGCCTATTTATTTTATTATTTATTTATCAAGTACATATTACCAGGTATACAATATTTTATTCCTATATTTTTAGCATATTAATTTTTCATGACTCTTGCTTGTATAAAAACATTTCTCATGCGGTTTCAATTTCTCATCACATCAATCAGTTTCACGTGAATTTAGGTACAGTCAGCATATCAAGGAGAAATATTGATTCGAGAGGTAGAGTTAATAACGTCATTCTTGTGTAGGGCTACCAGTAGGTCAAATAGAAATTTAAGGATCAGGCTCTGCTAATGCTAACATCGTATACTTAACAAACGAGGTATTGACGACATAATAGCAGTACCTATTAACTATTTAGATTTTTATAACTTGAACTAGGCAATATATTTTTACACTGGTATTACACACGAATATTATTTTATTTTCCTTTGCAAGGCGATACATTATTAACGTGTATAATGCAATGTATAATAATGTGTACAAAACGCTAAAATCTAAATAGCACTCTTGAACAAAGCAACTTTTAATACCTTAGTAAATCTATAAATGCCTGTTTTACAAAGTAAAATAAAGAGTATTACTTTGATCGAAACTTCAAAGGATCTTGGGAACAATGGAAACAATGACCTCCAAGTTATCATCTAGGTATTATATATGAGTAGGTATAACAATGAGCACTGACGGTGGGCCTGGCCCACGAGTTTAAAGTCGCTCGGCGAGGTATCGAGAGGGTTATGCTCGGGGTCACTTGGAAGGCTATATTGGGTACTAGCTGTTGCCCACGACTTCGTCCGCGTGGACAACTTAACATTACACATTATTATGTATTACTAAGTACTTAAAGAAATCTGTTACCTGGTTATGCATTGAAAATATTCAGATTATCATTAAATTATTTATATTTTTTATGTTTTAATATTGTGCAAGAAGTTAGGTGTTTTTATTTTATTAAAAAAAAAATAATTTCGCAGGTGATATTTCCTTTTCCCTTTCCCCTCTCACATTTTCTTTCCTTCCTCATGCCCATCCCACCACGTTGAAAACCCCTTCCCCCACCCCTTCCCGCTCCCTACCCCTATCCTTCCTCCGCCCTTTATTTTCCACTGCCCCCCTCCCTCTGTCCTACCTAAACACCACCGATCTAACGAACTTTTTGTATAGAGCTTATGGAAATACCCTGAAATAGAACAGCTAAAATAAATAAATAAAACTATAAATGAGCTTTAAAACATTTCTCTCACTCTCTGTCAAGTTTTTGCAACGACCAGTAATGTTGAACTGTCATACAAATAATATGAAATGAGAGGGTAGATGGAGGGGAGGGAGAAGATGTAGATGAGTCTCCTGATATTTTATTGAGATATGACTTATACCAGTATGTGTCCCGAACTCAAAGCTATTAAACAGTGGAAATGCCGTCAAATTCTATTCAGTAGTTTCCAAGATTAGCCCGTACATACACACACATACACACATACATACATACATACATACATACATACATACATACATACATACATACATACATACATACATACATACATACATACATACATACATACATACATACATACATACATACATACATACATACATACATACATACATACATACATACATACATACATACATACATACATACATTATATTTTTAATTATATTTTTGGACTTTACTGATCTTAAGTAATGTCCGGGGAGTGAATTTTTTTTTTAATTTTAATGTACAGATTCGCTTTTCTTTTGTATTTCTACTGTATGAATATATGTATAGATGAGATCGGATGAAGAGCTTAACTATAGTCAGGCACAACTTTGAACTATTGAATTGATTTCTGTTGCCTCTACCAAGATTTATTATAATTTATCTACTTTATTCATAAACTAGTCGTTGCCCGCGACTTCGACCGCGTGGATAAATTAACATCACATATTATTATGATTAAATTATATTACCTCATGAAAATGTTTTGCAGGAAGTTAAGTATATTTTCTTTGTAAGTTAAATATTTTATCGCATGGACATGTGCCTTTACCCCTCCTCTTCCCCCTCCGGTTTCCCCCCTTTCGACCTCTGCTTTACCCTACCCTTCCTCTACACTTTCTCCCAACCGCCCCCCCCCCTCTCCTTCTCCCAACGCCCTACGCACACCTTTCTTCCCAGCCCTCCCACTCCACCCTCTATCCCCTTTCCCTTCCCCTTCTCCTTCCCCAATATATTGTTTATTGCACATCTTAAAACTAAATACAGTATTATAAGTAGCGAGGCCTATAGTGTAATTCCAAGATATAAGCTATCACTGTACCAAGTTCCATTCAGTCAATCGGTTGAGCCGTTATAGCGTAATTTAGCAACAAACATGCATTCAAACAAACAAATATACACTCTTTTGTATAGCATTGTTTTATTATACTAGGCGAATACTTGAAATTTTTTTTACAAGTTAATAATAAATCTAAAGATGAATAATCTTGACAACGAACACATTTTCTGTCGATAAATTATTAATAAGTATACGAAGGCATCAAAAGAATCAATTCTCTTTTGATAAATATTTATATAAAAAAATCTTCGTGGTATAAACGCCTGTGGTAAAAATGTTCAGGCTCAAATGTAGATACAGACTGATCGACGAGATTAAAGTTTCGTTTAAGTAGGCACATACAAAAACAACAATACAGTAAGCAAAGGTCAATATGGTTTAATTCGTTAAATGTAACAAGTAATCAAATCAAATTAAATATTCTTTATTGTGCACCAAAACATAGAAATTTTATATAAAACAACAATTACATAGAAGGATGAATTTAGTGTATAACGGCGGCCTTATCGCTTTCAGCGATTTCTTACAGGCAACCTTTGGGTGGTGGCGAATTTTTTGAGGAGTGGAAGTACTGGATGCAATGAGTATACAATTTTATATGACATAAACTTGCATGAATACTTAAATAAATAACATACATATCGTTAACTAGTAATACGAAATACATGCTTAAATAAATACATATAAATAACTAGTAAATACATACATAAATAAATAGATACAAATAAAAAATAAATACCAAACACTGTCCATTATGTAATATGTTCAGTAGCCACATTGTGATTCATAGTGAACACGCAGAAGATGTTTAAATATAGGAAGTGATTTTGCTTGTCAAATGGGAGCCGGCAAGGCGTTCCACAACCGTATGGCCTGGACCGTATAAGAGCCACTGTAAAACTCTGTTCTATGTGAGGGACATTGCAAAAGCATCTGAGTACAGAAGCGGGAATGACGACTGTAGACAGCCGCACTTGTGGAGCACGTTGTACAAGGTGGAGAGAATATGAGTATTGCGCCTAAGACGAATAGGTAGCCACTTTAATTTGGCTCGAAACTCAGAAACATGGTCAAATTTACGTAACCCGAAACGAAGCGAATACACATATTCTGTAACCGTTCGAGCTTATTTAATAGCTCCTCTTTGGGATCGAGATAGCAAATGTCCCCGTAATCCAGGATAGGCAATAAGAGAGACTGTGCAAGCGCAACTTTAGTACTCATAGAAAGGAAATTATGAAGGCGTTTCAGGGAGTGCATTGCAGCAAACATCTTCCTGCTGAGCTCGCCTATCTGAGAAGACCAAGATAGTATACGATCGAAGATGATGCCCAAAAATTTAACAGTATGGCAATAAGGAATTGGGCTGCCATTAAGGGATAATTAAGGAAGTGAGGACATGTCAATTTTAATCAATCGACGCGAGCCTCCTATGATGATGGCCTGCGATTTACCAGGATTCATGTTGAGACCATACGAAGCTGACCATAATGAGATTTGATCTAAGTTTATTTATTTACAGCACTATGTAGGTTTTTAACGGACTCCCTGCTATATAATTGCAGGTCATCAGCATAAAGGTGATAGGATGAAGTGAGAGATTGAGTTATGGAATTAATAAAGAGAGAGAAAAGAACTGGGGATAAGACACCGCCCTGTGGAATATCGGCCGTAATATCACTCCAGTTAGAGAAAATATCCTCCGCCCGAATGCGTTGTCGGCGACCACACAAGTAACTTCCAAACCAACCTATTCTTTTATGACAGACGTTAAAGGATTCCAGAAAAGCTAAGAGAATATCAAAATCAACCGTATTGAAAGAATTGCTGAAATCCAGTAATGTTAGGAGAGATACTTGCTGTTTCTCCATAGCAAATCGGATATCATCAGACACTTTAATAAGAGTAGTGACGTTACTGACGGTACTATATCCCGGCCGAAAACTAGACTGAAATGTGTTTAATAGATTATTTATCGAGTTGATGGTGCACTAAACGCTCTAATACTTTTGATAGGAAAGGAAGAATAGATATGGGTCTAAAATGCGAAAAGGAAGAGGGATTGCTGTTTTTGGTAGGGGGATCACAGTGGCTCGCTTCCATAGGCTAGTGAAGGAACACAATGATAAGGAGAAATTTAAAATATGGGTGATGATTGGAAGGATAATCTCTAAAATGGGGATCAACATTTTGCGACTGATATCGTCAGAGCCTACGGCACTGGAGGAAATAGTCTCAATGTGCCTGCTAACATCGGCTTCAGTGACCGTATTGAACGAGAAACCATCATGCTGCGGTATTTTTAAGGTCTTAAGGAAGGACAAGGTATTTAACTTTGCTGTAGCACTGAAACTGGCACAGCCAGAGGTAAAATGTTGATTCAAGGAGTTGATATCAGAAGAAGGATCCTGTCTGGCTTTACCAATTCCAATCGACCTCAGGTATTTCCATACCTTAGCTGGATCAACCGAAGCATGAATATGTCTTCGCTGAGCATCTATGCAGGCCACACTGCATCGATTTCTTGCGCGTCGGAAAGTCTCATGGTTAGCGTTAGTCGAGGAGCGCTTATACTTAGCCTTCGCAGCATCTCGTTTTAACATTAGTTCTCGAACTTCAGGGGTAAGCCAAGGGGCAGAAGATATTTTACTCGAATTGCAATGCCTTTTATGTACCACAGAAAACAATTAGGTCAAATCATTCTTTTTAGGTTCTGCTAGGCTAGCATTGTAATAGGACCTACTTTATGAGGTTGCGTGATTCACAGCCCTCTTTGCAAACGGCAAACCCATCAATTCAACTGAGCGTGATGGAGTAACTGTGAAGTTGCAAGTTCGGAAGTTTCATTTATTTATTTAACGTAAAATTCACGCCAAGTTTCATATAAATATATATATTCTGGATTATTATAAAGTAAGTATCGGAATCTTTTATTGGAGATTCGATTTATTTTAAACAAAGAGATCGGATTTGTTTTGTAGAATTTATCCGCCTAGTATTCCCTTGGTATAATATCAATCTTATTTTATTTTTAATCTCTCCACATTACAACTTACTATAACTTGATACAAGTTATCACTATACCAAGATTCATTTAAATCGGTTAATCCGCTATGGTGTAAACAAGTAACAAACATCCACACAAACAAACATTCAAGTCGCATTTACAATAATGGTTGTTTGTTCCTTTGACGTCGAAATTTCAATTTGCAGGAGATTTTTCCTACAGCTTTATCATAGTTTTATAGTAGGTAATTCCATAGAGACTATATTGTCAATATTTTAGTAGAAAGCTTTCAGCCGGATGCTATGATGCCAGTGCAATGCGGGATTTGCCGAGCTTTCATTAAAAGTTTATATTTTTTATTTACATCTCTGAAAAGTATGCAATAGCGAGATAGACTATAAATTAAATTAAATTAACTACCATATTATGAAATGGGATACGGATAAAGAAATGGGATACCTATAAGAAAGAGAGTAGTCGCCATAAAGACATACTCTGCCTGTCCTAACTAAATCGAACTTTATGCATATGCAGCCTGGGCTATGCGAATATTTACAATTGTTGTTTGTGCACGCATCACTTAAAAACTAGTGAACCGATTTCGATGAACTTTTCACAGAAACATAGTACTTAATTCGGTGTAACAACAAAGAAGTGTAGGGTGTCAATGCACGACGGAATTCGTGAGCGGTAGCGGAAGCGGGTATGGTACCAATGTATTGTATGTGAGTTTTTGAAAACTATAAATTTGCATAACTTTTGATTGATGAGCTGGACCTGGACCGGACCCGGCCCCGGACCCGGACCCGGACCTGGAGCCGGAGCTGGAGCAGGAGCGGGAGGGGAAGGGGCGGCGGAAAGGGAGGGGGCCGAAAATTAACACTTAATAATATTCAATTTTTTGTAATACTGTAGTCCACGCGAGCAGAGCCGCGGGCACAGCTAGTTTAAAAATAAAATATTGAAACGAAGTCTACGGACTTCGACCGTATTTACATTATGTGTAAAAACGGACCACAGAATTTATCTTATTGAAATGCATTTTATTCACAATCAGAGATTTTGTAAACGTATCTTTAAAAGTTTAATACACTGTATATAAACAAAGACTGAACTCAATAACCTTTAAACACGTCTAGTGTAAGAACATTTTAATACCTAGTTGAAAAAGTATTTTCATACCTGGCTTAATCTAAAATCGGTCGAAAATACTATTTAGAATTAAAATTCGGGTCAAAAAAATTACTCCTGCCCGCCAAAAAGTTTTTCATCAAAAACCATTTTAATTAACACCATACCTATAAATATCGCCTTTTTAATCGATTATGTTTTAAGCGGGAAATAAATAATATGTATCACAGTTTATTTAGATCCAGTATACTGCGTAGCAGTGCTACGACATGGGCGGCGGCGTAGCATTTTAATAAAAAGTCACCAATAAGTCGTACTCAGTAGTGGGTTCGGTCATTAATTTTCTGTTAGTTTTTCTGGAATAAACGAGAAAAAAGGTTTTTCTTCTTCTGAATACTATACTTAATATTGCAATTAAATTTGTATTCAGAATCTCTGTTCCAAGGGTCTAATATAGTTATCCAATAGATAGACAGGAAATAAAGCTTCGCAATAAGGGTTTTAAACTCTAAAATTCACCTTACCAAAATGCATGTTGGGGGAGCTTGTAAAGGCATAGAACACCTTGGTAGGTACTGTAAAGCTGAAAAACACATTAGCTAAGAGAAGCCTTAAAGGAATAGATGAGCAAACTTACACGAGTACAACGTGAGACTACAGTGGATGAATGTGTAACACGTGGTACTTACCCTGCATGATGAAAAAACTTTTTATTATAACATCATTTTGTTTCGCCTACGAACAAATGCTGACGGAAAGGTTTCTGAGGAACTGGGATTATCTACAATATTACATAAAGTTTCGTGCCAGCTTCACAAGTAAACGGATTACAGAGTACTGGCAGCATGTCATGTTACCTCTTCAATTTTAGAGTTAGGTACGCTACAACTGTTTTCAAATTACATTTGATAGTACTGGCAATTATTTCTTAAAATTAAATTTGTAAGTTATACAGTTTCTTTATAACTTACAAATATACGTATAGTGATGTGTATCGTTGCCTTAGTACTTATTCAAATTATTGGTTATGAAATTAGTCCTCAAACGAGATAAATACCTACTATAAATATTAATTTTAGTTACATTTTGTTTCATTTAAGTAATGATTTCTGAATCCTCGTATTTCGCAGGGATAGAAGATAATTCTAGTTAACGATAATTTATAACTTGACCTTTTGGATTTTAATCAAAAATGGATTTACGTAGCTTGGCAAATAAAGATAAAGACATGGCATTCCCGTTAACCGGCAACAGAGAAATAATTTAAGAGATGCAGAAAGATATAGAGAGCAGTCTTATAATGCTGTTTGCTATCTGACGGTCAGTGAGTAGGATAATAAACTCACAAGTCACAGGTATAAAAAAATCAAGTACAAGATATCTGTAATACGTTCCACTGTTGCGCAAAGGCCTACCGCCAATGAAGCTGGCCCGTGAGGTTGGTTAACTTCACATAGGTACACCTTATAAATTCCTCGTTGATGGAAATCATAAGGTCATCGATATAGCCGATAGAATAAGTACCTGAAGCCTAGGATACAGTTTTGTTTAACAACAAAACATGCAAGCAACATCTTATACAGAACCGATGGTCAAATCAAACTTAATTAGTATGGAACCAGATTTAAATCTTATGAATGTACTGTACTAGCCTACTTCAACTTTTTAAAAAGCTTGTAATAACATACAAGACTGTATGCCATCAATGGCCGCTCTGCGACCTGTTTGTCGTTCTTGTTTGCCAAAAGCATTAATCGCAGCAATATAACGCCGTCGATCGCCGCTCCCCTCACGTACCAACTAAGCTGCAAACAATATAAATTAACCAATAAATGTAATATACATTGGATTTGTGTGTGCAGTGCGTATCATAGGTCGCTGGTTCATATCCGGCTTGAAGGACCAATGTTTGGTAGTAATTTAGTGAAATGACCGAATTCACTGAAGGTTTTATTATTATAGAACGGAACACAGGTTTTTTTTTTGATATTTATTTTTATTTCAGTATTGCGCATGTTTGAGATTATAGTATGTTTCTTATTATTAGGTATCCACATTCAGAGCACTAGAGATAGTTAAGACAATAGCTAGTCAGGTCGGGCGCAGGTTCAAGTCTCAATTCCTGGTACTCTGGGCATTTTTCTTTAATACAATTGAATATTCTTTTACAATAAAAATTCCAGTCTTACAATATAGGGCTTAAGTAGGTACATCCAAGCGGTCATACCTCTTTTAGCATTTTCTTCCAGGCAACCATGTTTCATTAATTAACCTTTCTTTGTGTAATTCGTTTTGGTTGACATTTGAGCACTGAGTGATTGACAGCCGCAAATTGTAAATGTATGTGAAAGTACTGGAATAGACACGTTTCAAACTGACAAAAGAAAGATCTCAAGATCTCATGCTCGCAGCTGCGTTAGGAATAAGTACAGTAGGTATTCACTGGATTGCATTCTGTATACTAATTACTTTTCTTCGTACTAGATATGCTATACCTGTACATTGAAATATAAATTAGGAAATTATTAAGTGAAAAAAAAACTTTCAATATTTTGAAGACTCTCACTGACAGAGTCGGCAAAATGTACGTCGAAATCCTATCCTACTTCCTACTAATATTATAAATGTGATGTTTGGATATTTGGGTGATTGTTACTCAATCACGCTTCAACCACTGGACGGATCGTGATGAGACTTAGCACACATATAGGTTAGGTCCTGGAATAGGACATAGGATAGTTTTTATCCCGAAAAAACATCCCATGTCTACCGGAAATACACAATAATTTGTGGTGTTAAGTTGTCCACGCGGAGGAAGTCGCGGGCAACAGCAAGTATCCTATAATTTTCTCCATTATCGGGCAATTTAATACGTTGGAAGACAGTCCACTCGGACCCATACGATTTGGGATTGCTACAGGATTATTGTAATTCAACGTGTTATATTACTCAGAGTTGTTTATTATTTATCCGGCGAACAGACGGACATAAAGCTGTCCTGTATAATAATGTACGTTTTGACGGAAATAAAATAAAAATATTTTTAAAACCCACAACTGGTCCAAAGATCAAGAGGTATTTTGTTACGGCGTGTGATAATAAAGGACAAAAGTTTCCTTATTTATTGACATAAACATCGCAAAACGATGTGTTTAATATCAAAGTAAGTATAGCATTTCCGATTTCCATCTATTTCGCCACTATAACAATAGGCTTTAACGTGACAGAATAAGACTTCTTATCCCCCCAAATTCATATACAATATGTAATATGAATAATGTAAATAATATAAAGAAATTGTATCGAACAAACATTCTATATATTTCCCGTTATTCCTATTGTGACAATGAAACACAATGCTTTGTTGTCACCAGAACTGTATGCTTGATAAATTACTCAAGAAGCGAACTTTAACAATGGAAAGTACAAGAATACTTATTTCAGTAAAATACAAACAACAAAGAAAATCGAGGGAGGTGTGAGATTTGAAAGAAGCTGCTATGTCAGTAGGAAATATTATATCAAAATGTAAAGACTAAATTTGGTTTAAATATATACAGCAAAACTGCATAAGAATAGTGGTACTTGTGGGTAGATCCGCTTTGATTCCTTTTACAAATAACAATAACATGTATTTTCTCGGCGCTTTATGTCGCCACCGGCCGCGCTGCCCAGTCATGCAAACAGCACGCGGCCATACTCCTTCTATCTTGATTATTTCACTGGACATAGGCTTTCCGTAATAATGCTGCTAGGTACACCAGACCCTCGGCACCCAGTCGGCAAAATGTTTTCACTTTCATAGTAAACATCATATCTTTATCTCTACATAAATAATTAAATCTTTACGCTTTATCACTTGTGTGGTACGCATGGCGTACGCGTAGCAAGAATTGCATAAAATACGTAGTTATGTCAGTTTGTCACAAAAACATATAATTTTGCTAACAGTAGGTTTTGGTGTAAATTCTAAGTTAGTAAGCAAAAACTAGGGGGTACAGCGCAGCGCATCCATTTTATAATTGTAGAGGTATTTTAAGTGGAATCTTGTGTTTGTTTAAACAACCGTAATAACCATTTATTTAGCCAGACTGTGGGCATCCAGTTAATTAAGCTAGAAAATTATACTTACCCAAAATATTAGGTAGTTATTTCAGTAGATGCATATATTTAATGGATAAATTAATAAAGTTCGTTATGTATCCTGCTAATGAAGCATTAGGGTACTAAATTACTGTAGATAATAATTTATATATTCTTTAAAACTTTTTTGTTCCAATGGTTTTTTAGTTAGATATATCCAAAGCGAACATACTCTAGGGTATTAAGGTGCTCTTGTAATTTTTTTTATTATTTATTACACCTATGAGAAAAACACGTGACATTTTCATACATTCAAGGTAATGTTAAGCCATACTTTGCAACACTTTAATTAAAATTAGACAGGTCATCCCTCATCGTCATAGAAATTCCATCATTAGGGCAAATTTTATTATGCATTGTTAGAGGATTGGGTCCCAAACAGATTTTCTACATTGTATAACCAAATAAGGTAGGCATATCTACATTGTATTAAAACTCCAAATATTCCGCACAATTGTACAGAAGTGCGGGCTTTTGTTAAAGAAATAAAATAGTCGTTAGAAAAGAAATAAGTTTCGCTATTGTATCAGCCCAATCAGTGTTCCTAAGTGCATTGTCGAAAGTTAGGGCTGCTCCGGATTTGGTTCTAGTTTAGAGATATGGGAACGAGCTTTTGCCTGGGACTAAATGGACTCGTCTCGGTTCCATTCCAGCTCAATTACGAATGGAATGTGTTGTTGTAATAAACAGGTAGAGCCGCAACCAGATCATAATCAACTGTTTTATTTTGATTGTTCGCACCTTTGATTAACAGCTTGATTGCCCATCACTGGATGAGTAGGTAACATTATAAACATCATCTACACACATTTTATGTGGCTTTTAGCACAAGAATCCGATACGGCAAGATGGTAAGTACATAAGAATACGATTAGTACGTGTGTACGGGATGTGGACGTACCTATCTATTATCTACTAGGTATTATTTGTCGTGGCAATATATATTTTTTAATATTATTAATCTAATAATTTCGTACGTCTTGTTCCTAATTAATGACAAAATTCTTAAAATTTATTTGTATGTATGTTATTCTTATTCAAGTTTTCCTTTAAAACGTTTATTCTTCTTCATTATTCTTGTACGCTTCTACAACGGAATGAAAATTTTGCATGTCTTTAAGTGTAGTAGGTATAATAAGTTGCGCTCAACTAATTTACAATAACAGGACAATTCTTTCTCATGTCAGAAGTTCCGCAACAATAATTTCAGACCGACTAAAGAAGTTGAAAATGGACTTAAACTCGAAACAAGGCTGTGAAAAAGAAAAGGTCTGTCTGTGTTTTAACAGAATATAGGTGGCAGCCCTATTTAAATACAATGTCAGTAGCAAAGATTCCCTCTGGAGTCCTATTGGAAACAGTGGCGACTCCCCATCGCCACTTCAGTATGGCGCGAGATCTTGTTCGGGACGAACGCATCGAAAACCCCATCAACGATACCGATATCAGAAGTTTTAAATAATGAAACTTCGATTAAACTCAATAAAAAAATAGTTAAGTCTACAAGGCAGGACAGTGGGTACTACAAATCATAGTTCTAAAAAATTAAGTGCTAGATATTCAATGTTCTTGTCACAAAGTTTGGAAACAATATAACTTTGCTTTTTCTTGTACATATAAACACATCAAACAAATCCAACGATGTTGTTCTTTCTGCTGAGCGCTGTATTTATTGCAAGTAAGTGTTTATATTGTTACATGTCTAAAGGTCCTTTGATAACAATGATTTTTGTCTCATAATGACGGTTGTTAAAGCAACATAAGCATTCGAGAAATGAGGGGAGATTTTACATATTTCCTTTAATGTCAGGAACATTAATGTAAAATAGAGTGTATTTGAATTCAGTGTAAAGTGGAACATTATTTTTGTTATTATAGTTGACTATAATATTTTATTATGTTTTCTAAGGCATATAATAATTAACTAATTTAAAAAAAACTTCCAAAATGACTTTTACATAAATGCTGTTATTGCGCTAAAGATTTTTTAAACAATACCTACCTAAATTTAAATATGTAGCTACATCCTTTTTTAATTACTAGATATGTATGTCTTGTAACTAATCATCATTTTCATGTCTCAAACCTTATTTTATAAAAGTATAGGAAGGTATTCTTCAATCATTTATTTACACAACTTACACTGAAATTAATTGGTGTTTTCCTAGTGAAAATCAGCAATGAAAAAATTAAGGCCCATTAAATAATTAAATTATTTAATCATTTGCATTGATGCGATAAGATTTATGTAGATTAATTAATTCACTAGTTGAAAAAAAATACATGGTTTGCTATACATTTATGAAATTTTATAGTAGATTTTAATAGTTAAACTTACAACGTACCTAAGTGCCATGGAGATGTAACTATTGATTTAGTTTATCAATCATATAGACTGGATAACTTTTGTACAAGAATACGTTTCTCCTATAAACAGCTACAACAATCTCCCACCTGAAATCTATATATATTTACATCTTGTCCTAAATTACACTTAAATTTAGGCAGGTGCGTAACGCGTCTTTAGAAATAACAAACTTCCAAATTAGGTGTACCTACATACTTGCGTAAAGTAATTAGCAAACTTTGAAAAATTCCGATTTGTGCGAGCACTGCCTATTACGACATTTTCCTCATATAATCGAGTGTGAGATCAGACACCAATGTCAAATTACATTGGCGTGTCTCGCATACCAAAGGATGACAGGGGCGCGATGTACCCCACTTTCATGCTAGTAAAGGGCCATATTGCATAGAAAGGTTAGCCATGACGACGTCATAGGTATAGTATTTGCACTATTTTTGTACTTCATAATTGCCTTTCTCTTTGTTAGTAAGTATTTAATATTCATTCAAAGCAACTATGTACCATTTATTTGAGTCCGTTCATTTAGGTATTTGACGTTCAATCGGTCGATAGGTACTTTGAGTCTTAAAAAGTATTTTCTATTCTTTTTAGAAATTACTAAGTAGAAATATCAGACAGCTTAATGATAAATAATAACAAAATAAATTGGTCACTTTATTGAAGGAATAAGCTGATATTTTTATTATAGCTGTTGGTTTTCTTTTTCGTATAACTAACAGGTCTTTCGCTACCCAGAATTTTGCCAATTTAATATTATCTTTATTTTATTTTTCGAATTTTATGTCGTAAATTTAATTACGTTTTATTTCATGTTTGTAACAGAAAAGCATAATTAATTATGTAGTAAGCAAGTACTTATGTGGGCTTAGCTAAGTAGGCTGTACCTGCACCAAGTCATCAATCCATCAAATGTCACGTGTCAACAACAGGTCTAGAGTGTTTACATCGCACTAACAATCAGTTTTCTAGTATAGGTCTATAAAGGTAGAGACATAGGGGTCATTATCCCCTCTCTTTCATAAGCCGAAGATCATATGTTATATATAAGAAAATAGTACACTTTCAAGTAAGAAGTAAGTAAGACTTACCCCTAATTGTCACCATTTGTATTATTATATTCTGACCAGACTTTATTATTACGGAGGAGTTCTGCATTATCTACTTATATGAGACGTGACCCCCCGAGAACCAACCTTGTATGCGGCTCCATGTTACGGTTACAGGTATAACTAATGAATAATTCACGTGCTTCTAAATTCGTGGTCATGACAGAGACAAATAGAACGGGCGTGCATGTAAATGCCTATAAAAGTTATCACAAGGAACAGTAGGTAATGAAAGTCCTTTTTCGTCATCATCAGTATGTTTCGTTCATTTTCGTTTGCGGTACCTTTTTTATATTAAATCTATGAAAATTATGGTTACTGTCAAATAAGATTTGAGAAAAAAGGGGTAATATCAAATGTGGTGTGACTCAAAGTTAGTTATAGCTTATAAGTAGGTATATAGATTCGTATAAAGCATCGATATCCTCTGCAAAGACCATCTTTCACATAAAACGTATATTAAATTTTAAGGTCCATTTCACGGAATTGCACATTCCTCAGCCTGTAAACCCCTATTATATCCGTAATAGCCCTTATTTATTTCAACAATATACTTGTGGTCCATCCTCCCCAGGAAAGATAGCATTTGCCCGCGGGAACTAAATTTTACCAGAGTGAAATCTCTATGGTTGAATCTAGGACGTTTGTTATTATGACTTATAGGTACGTCTTTTCAATCAATAATCTGCGTTTAGAATGTCTTAGGCGTCATTCAGATAGACAAGATTTTTTTCTATCTGTACTTTATCTTTGATCTTTATTCACGGTCCCTTACGCTACTGCCGGTTACCAATCTGTGGTAATTATTAGCCTAGCTTAAGCCTTATAATATATCAGCACTGGACGAAAGTAGATTGATGATGTTATGAAACTTATTTCCGCGCAGGCGAAGTGGCGCTAATCCTTAAAATGATAGAAATACACGGTACCCTGATTACAAAACAACATAAATACCTCACAGGCACGTGAACGAGGAGCACTATGTTGCCGGACGTAAGCCTTCTTCTATGGACACCACAACACCCAGTTCTCCCCGCTCCCTTTCCAGCCGCTATCTTATGAAGGTCGTCGGTCCATATGCTGGGGGCTGTGGCGTCCGACGCTACGTCTATAGGTACGCACGCGGTCTACACTATAGAACTTGACCTTAGTAACTCAATTTAATTGTTACATACAAAGATATTTACAATAATAAAATTCTTACATTAGTACCTACCTACATCTACGCGGCCTTATCGCTAAAAGCACCAGACAACCTTTTGGTAGATGATAAGAATAAAAGAGAAAAGTCGACTGTGCAGTTAAATAAAGTAAGGGTATAGTTTTTAGTTTATACTTGTCGGATATCCTGGTTGTGGATCAATTCCTTGTAGGAAAATCCAACGTAGTCCTCTTTACATATCAGTGTCAGTCTCCACGTTTGTGCTCCGAAGGTCATTGATTAAATACGTATGTAAACACTGCGGTGTTGGCGACGGGAACTTGAACTTGACTCAGAATGCTGCACCCAGCTGGATTCTTCTATCGGCTTCCTTGTGGTTTGATCACCACTATATTAGCTAGGAATCGAAAGTGTATGATCTACTCGCCGTTTATACGTCTAATTTTCTGGATTTAAAGACACCTCCGATATGGCGTGACAGAGCAACAAATGTTCGTTCGTTCGTCTGTTCGTCGCTTAGTCAGCTCGTCCGTTCGTGTCTGTTGGTTGGTCGTTCGGTCGGTCGTCGGGGACAGCTGCCAAAAAGATAGTGCTTAATAGACCTATCATTTTTAATTTTTAAGAAGATTGAAACTCGTTCTTATAGTTAACCAAGAAGTGTTTTATCATTCTCATTAAATCCATCGTGTTTTGTTCCATGGAACTAGTGAGACCTTTTTTCCAGTACTTCCAGATTTACATGATCCAACTTCATACGCTGTAAGAGCTGGAAATTGTTCAGCGCGTCACAGCTATTACAATGAATGCCTTTTGTTAAAAATACAATTCTGAATACAAAAATCCGAGTCATACATCCGTTTTGTGTCTCCGCAAAGAAAGATATTATAATTTAAATTTAACTCAAAGAGAAACTGAATGAAATTTTAGCTCTTATAACATTCTCATTGTACTAGAAAATTTTATTTCCTTTGCATATATAGACTGTTCTGTTTTTCGTCCTTGTTTTGACGACAATCACATTTATAAATTCGGTATCAGATTAGTTGTAAGTCGTTGTTTGACGTCTGTCAATAAACGATGAAATGTACTTCTATTTTCATGAAAAAAGTTGAATTTGTTATCTATACATATAATAAAACAGTAGAAAAATTAAAGAAAGGCTAATCTGTGCATTGTAGTTAAAAAAATAATTCTTGAACTTTTTGCAGATGGTGTAATTGACGAAGTGATTCAATAGACATATTCTGAGAGATATGATATTCTTTCGGATCATATTTTTACTACCTATATATACTTGAACATATTGCTTGTTTTGTATCTACTTTGATATGTTTGTTCACACTAAATAATATTCAGTATTCTTTACTGATATATTTATTATATTTATTTAGGTATTCTTGCCTGTATAGTTTAACAAGTCTACCATTTTAGATTATTATACTTTTTACCATAAATAAAGCCGTTATTAAAGTATTATGTACCTACTTGATAATTATTTTGTAGGAAAATAATACACACAACCACTGAGGAAGAGTTGATAATAACGTGCTTATTAAATAGAGAACCCAGTATCTGCAAAGAGTCATATAATATAATACAAACATAATAGCTTGTATTTTTAATAATATTTTTTACTATTCTAATTATCTTCACTTCCTGGTAACAAAAATCTATGTCCATAAAATAATTAGATGGACAAATAGATTTTCACTGGAAGAGCTATCTGATCATTGTGATCGTAATATATGTAAATGACGTCTTAGTATCTTAATTAATAGATACTGAACTGTGTTGGGATAAGGAAAACTAGAAAATGGCGGAATTACAGGATCGTTATAGGGAAGTATCCAATACCAATAACCTTTAACTTAATCATCAGCCGACGTCCACTGTTGAACATAGAATGCCACTTTTGGTGGGCTATCCATTGGAGGATTCATCACCACGCTTGGCAGGCGGATTGGTGATCGCTGTAATGATGTTAATATACACAGGAGAACGCAGCTGCCCTCCATGGTGCAATCCCTTAGTTGCTTGGACGACACCCACGGGAAGATTAGGGGGTGTCCCTATTCTTAGCCACACGGCTTACTAATAATAGTTAGCTACCTATATACTCACATTTTTATTTCAATCTCAAAAGCATATTACACCTGATCCGTTGAAATTTTTTTCCATTATTATTAACAATGTGATGGATATCACTTAAATCTACATATTTTAACTTTCCTACAAAAATATAGGTATTTGATTATGAATAACTTCTATTGTTTCATATATTGTTTGTTTCATATAAATATATAAAATACATAAAATACCTACAAAGTTTTTTGAAATTTAGCCACATAGTTAGTTACTTACCCATTTTACCAATTAAATATCTTTGTTTCGTAATACACACGACCCCCTCATCCACACCCAACCGCTCTCTTTTGCGACCACGGATGTATGGTTTACCTTTGTTTACGTCTCCCCTTCCATTAAGCATCCGTTTAACCTCGTACCGGAATGTTGTTGGAATGTTCTGTTGATTACATAGAAAAATGTCAACAAGTAGATTGGTTGAAATCGTTGAACCTACACACAAATATAAATAAGACTAAAATGTTACACTTCAGGAACTACGGAACTAAGGCAGCTCATGTCGATGTTAGCGTCAATGGAAGACGGATTGAGCTTGTTGATGATGCTAAGTTCCTAGGTGTTCATATAGATGCATATATAAACTGGACTGGAATAGCATATATATTGAGAGCCTTGAAGGTAGGCTAAGCGGTTTCTGTTACGCTTTGAAACAGTTAGTGCAAATAGCAACAAAGAAAGCAGCGCTTCAGGCTTACTACGCATTTTTTAGTCCATAATACTGTATGGGCTGGCAATCTGGGGTAGTTCTGTGGATACTCATAGATTGTTTATATTGCAAAAATGTTGTCTACGCATAATAAATGGCATATAGTCAAACAGAGAAACTTGCAGAAGCTCCTTTGTAGAGTTGAGACTATATACAATGATGGCTCTGTATATAGTCGAGTTGTGTAAATTAGTCAGACGCCACCCGGAAAAATTCCCTATAATAAAAGACTTTAAAAGCAGTAGACTAAACCAGCTGCTCAAACCTGAATTGGAATTAATATTACCCAGCTGTAGTACTGCGACATACCAGAAAACCGCCACATACAATGCTGTCAGAGTTTACAACAAATTGCAATGAAACTTGAAATCGCTGAATGACATAAATTTTTTCAGACAGCTTAAAGGCTTTCTCGTACAAAAGTGCCCTTATACTCTGAAGGAGTTTTTGGATTTGGGCGACATGACTCTTTGACCTAAAAAGTCGTTACCTTACTTACCCTTTGGGTAAATTTACATTGATACCACTAAATAATAATGTTGCACCTATTATATGAAATGTACTTTATGGCAAAATAAACAAATACAAATACAAGTTTGTACCAAATCTGTACTTATATTAGGGTCGACTGAAAAGTTTATCCAAATTACCATACGGTACAAGGTGGAAAATTCAAAAATACCTTAAATATTTAAAATAGAATAAGATAGAATTTTACTCAATGGATAATTTAGTTTATTTTTAAAAACCAAATTTAATTATGATCGTAATTGGATTAGTAGTCTTAATTATCATCAGCCTAAAAGAGTCCACTGTTGGACATAGACCACGCCCAAGGTGCGCCACTAAACCCGATCCTCAGTTCTTCTCATCCAGTCACTGTCAGCCGCGTTATATACGCAGATCGTCGTTCCATTTAGCCAGGGGGCGTCCCACACTACGCTAGCTTGATCTTAATACAGTCAAAAAATTATCTTATATTAAAAAAAACTATTTTGAGTATAGTTTGTAATCTTAAATATACAAAAATGACTTATTAAATTTATTTACAAATTAATGTTACATTGCTTGGTCTTCCTTTAATTTTTGGCATAATGTTCACTGCTGAGATTTCATTCTTATTATTATAACTAGCTGTTGCCCGCGACTTCGTCCGCGTGGACAACTTAACATTACACATTCTTATGTATTACGTGTTACTAAATCCTAAAAGAAATCTATTAATCTGGTTATGCATTAAAAATATTAATATACATAAAAAAACATACTATCCAATTGAGAACCTCCTTTTTTGAAGTCGGGTAAAAATTAGCGTTCCGGCGGCGGTTTCGCCCGTTGCACCACAGTTTTTTAGGTTTCCGTAGCCAAATGGCAAAAAACGGAACCCTTATGGATTCGTCATGTCTGTCTGTCTGTCCGTCCGTATGTCACAGCCACTTTATTCCGAAACTATAAGAACATACTATTGAAATTTGGTAAGTGGATGTATTCTGTGAACCGCATTAAGATTTTCACACAAAAATAGAAAAAAAACATTAAATTTTGGGGGTTCCCCATACTTAGAACTGAAACTCAATTTTTTTTTTTCATCAAACCCATACGTGTGGATAGGTCTAGGTAGGTCTTCAAAAATGATATTGAGGTTTCTAATATCATTTTTTTCTAAACTGAATAGTTTGCGCGAGAGACACTTCCAAAGTGGTAAAATGTGTGTCCCCCCCTGTAAGAGAATGATAAAACTAAAAAAAATATATGATGTACCTACATTGCCATGCAAACTTCCACCGAAAATTGGTTTGAAAGAGATCTAGTAAGTAGTTTTTTTTAATACGTCATAAATCGTAAACCACAATACTATTATTAAAACATCGATCAAAGTTACAACGAACTACAATAACTTGTATATTATGTTATTTGCTGCTAAGGAACCCTTCATGGGCGAGTCTGACTCGCACTTGGCCGCTTTTTTTTTAATAAAGTTGACATTTACATTTATCATGAATTAAAAGATTATCATATAATCAATAAAAAAATATATATTTTAATATTGTGCAAATTAGGTGATATTTCCTTCCCCCCCCTCCAATTTGTCCTTTCCATACCCTTTCTTTCTTTCCTTCTCCATCCCCTTCCCACAACGTTGAAAACCCTTTCCCCACCCCTTCCCTCTCCCTACTCCTACCTCTCCCCCTTCCATTAACCCACCCCTTCCTACACCCTTTTTTTACCCTTCCTATGTTGCATATCCAATTAACTGTACAACAAAATGTCTTTCAAACTGGTGGACATGCCTTCCCCAATGAATGCCACAACGCCCTACAGATCCAGCCGCTTCCGGCCACCATCTTCAGGTCGTCCATACACCTGGCGCCAGGGCGTCCCACCCTGCGCGTGGGACGTCGCGTCCCATTCTAGAACCCGTCTGCCCCAACGGCCGTTCGGTACTACGACAGATGTGACCTGCCATTTCAGCTTACTAATTCTTTCGGCTATGTCGGTCACCTTCGTTATTCATCGGATCTCCTCATTACGAATCAAATCCCTCATAGAGACCCCGAGCATTGCCCTCTCTATAGCTCGCAGAGCCACTTGAATCTTGTGGATCAGGCCCACCATCAGTGTCCACGTCTCCGCGCTGTAATCATGACAGGCAGGACACACTGATTAAAGATTTTTGTCTTTAAACATTGTGGAATTAGGTGACGTAAAGACTTGACGCAGTTTTCCGAATACTGCCCACCATAACTGGACTCTTCTGTCAGCTTTTGAAATTGATGCTACCCAACTATATTGTCTGTCCTAGGCAGACGTACTCCTGAACAGCTTCGATATTGACATTGTCGACGATCACCGGTCTAATACAGGGCTACTAATTATCGAATAGCGAACTTTTTGTATCGAGACTTGTGGAAATACCTGAAATACATCAGCTAAAATAAATCTATAAATGAGCTTTAAAACATCTCTGTCACTTTCTGTCAAGTTCTTGCAACGACCAGTAATGTTGAACTATACTTTCATACAAATGATATGAAATGAGAGGTCAACTTGTATATCAGCATCCTGACATTTTATTGAGATATGACTTATACCAGTATGAGGCCCGAACTCAAAGCTATTAAACAGTGAAAACGCCGTCAAATTCTGTTCAGCAGTTTCCAAGATTAGCCCGTACATACATACATACATACAGACAGATAAGAAATTTTTTAATTATATTTTTGGACTCTACTGGTCTTCAGTAACGTCCGGGCAGTGAAATTTTTTTTTTAACTTCAATGTACAGATTCGCTTTTCTTTTGTTTTTTCTACTCTTTTATTATATGTATAGATGAATGATTGTTATTCATTTGTCTAAGATTATAACGATAGCCATTGACATTTTGATTTATGTCATTTCTTTCCAGGGTGGTTTGATTCCAAGCTCAGGCAAGAGACTTTTTTTATTAAAGCTATGAAAGCAGTATTCCAATCCATACTTATTTTTAAAAATAAAATAGTTTCCTGTGAGTTCATTAAATGTGTTTCGCTATTGTCGGATATAGAACGTTTTAACACATTTAATGAACGTAACCAACGAGTGCTCTCAATTATGAGAAAATAGTAATTTTGAAAGCAAAATAGACTCTAATGTCAATCTAAAATTAGATTCTCCTTTACGAGCTTTTAATCAACTGCTCATGTACGATTAATAATTTATTAATAATAATTCAGTTACAAGTTACTAAATTTAAAAAAACAGAATGTCATACCAATTTAATCATTTACTTAATATTAATAAAATGTACATTAAGTTTTTAAGAAATAGTTACAAAGGCCGCGTAATTGAGGGCGAGAAAAAAATGTGCTTGCGTCGCGCATGCAATCACGCAGTCTTGATATCGACGAAATCATGGCGTCAATCACGCGTGCGTAGGCAGAGTTCTTGTTTATCGCAAGTAAATAATCAATGGACACTGGGAGGGTTATTAATCGCGTAGTAAAAAGATCCATCATTAATCTGGCCATTGGATCTACTGAGACGAGGAATAAAATTTGGGTTACGCGTCAGACGCGTGCGATTGCGCGCTCTCTTTACAAAGCGCAATCGCGTGATAATGCGCTGGGGAAAGCATGTGCATTGAAATGCATTGTCACATTGTGAAATCGTTTCCATGTAACAGCCCTTAAGGAACGACCTCATTGGGAGCATTTCTATATTCGAGTATTTAAAATGACGTTCCCAATACATCAGTGACTGACAATCTGCTCCGGTCTACGTCTATACCTACCGCCCGAATGCTTGCAAAAGAATACTGACGGTGAGGACGCTAATTTAGGTTACATACAATTTAGCACCCATCAGTATTTTTTAAAATTAACATTGAGGTCATTATGCTTGCATAATTAGGTGGTAAAGTATGTAAAACCAGTACAAATTGTCATCTGTACCTATTTACCACATGTTATGCGAATAAAGAATTACTAGTTACAAAAAAACGTGAAACGTAACTTCTAAAGAATACCTGAATAATACATATAAAGGTTTAATACTTATAAAGTGTAACATAAATATTCATTCTGATAAATTTCGGTGCTAAACATAGCGGTGTAAATATTCGATTTACTCGCCAAATTCCCGTCACGTCTTTCAGATTTAAATTCGGTAAAATGTTCAGAAAGTACGTAGCGGATATTTAATTTTTAAACAGCATACTTAATAGAATAAATTTTGGTAAATAATCTAGTAATTATACTTCGGTAAAAATATTTAAAAGGCGCAATAATGGTACTTAAAGTAAACTTTAGACCATTAAACACGCAGCTGCGCATTTCTTGCAGACTGCTTTTGTTGCCTTATAGCTACGACATCAACCAGTCACACCAAACATAAAATATGAATTCTCATCGAATCATAATAGCATAGAGATGAGGTATTGATTTAAAAATGTAGCTATGTAAAGGAAAAATCCCAAGGAACCAAAGCAAAGTTTACGTGCGTAAAAAAGTGCTCAACTTATTTCATAACTTGAACCCAACAACAGCTCACTTTGTCTCACAGCTATAAAATATGTACACTCGAGTTAAGACCAGTGTAGCGTGAAACTAGATACGCAATAATCGTCTACGCTAAGCAACAGCTACGAACGCGATGCTACGATTCTGAACATCGTATTTCATTGTATAGGGTATACGAGTATATGAATAAGAATATAGTGGTGGTACCTACGTTTAGTTTGCTTTGATGGGGTCTGGCATGTTGTATCACAAGATAGTACCCTCATGTAGCTACATTTATACAATGCTTGTGTATGATGTGAGTAATTTCTATATATTGCAAAGTGCATAGCTTATAGGTACATCATACGAAATAAATAAACCGAATGGTCGTTGAATAATATGATATTATAGAAATTACTAGGTATACAATAGGAAGTTATATTCACCCAACTTCCGCTGTTTTAGGCTGTAACAGCGGAAGGAGGTCTATAACATGATAACAGGGTCTTTTATAGTTAACTTTACTAGATATACAGGTTGGTTATAATAAGATTTCATTACATAATTTAGCTAGTTTAAGCTAAGCTACTTTTCGAAAAATAGTAAAAAATAGAAGCTTAATTTAAATTTAAAAAAACCTAGCGTTATTGTAAACGCAAAATATTGAAAGAGAGCTCGTAATTACCGTAAGCATTAATTAAATTATGATAATGTTAGTCATAGTACTCATAGTGGAGTGTGTTTTTTTTATGTTAAGAAAGAATAATAAAAAAAATTTTTTGACGTTATAGCTGTAGCTGCATAAACCCTTGAAGTCTGTGTAGTAAATTTCAAGTAACCTTATACACACAGCGCATCTTTCTACCAATTTATTAAATAACTGATTTCCCCTAGGTACAATTGACCTTTCCTGGATAAAAAGTATTATTACATCACCTAAGTCGTTTTCATTACTCATTAATCGTTTTCTTGGACCATTACATACTTATTATATACATACAGTACATAAATTGACGATAAATACAGCGGGGACTGAGTTAAAGAGCTTCAGGGAAACCAGGTGCGGTGAGATGGGAGGGAACGTTAAACCATCGAATAGGTAATTTTAAAAACAATAGTGCCAAAATAACGGTAAAAGCAGATACAGTCATGACTAAATTTGCCTTTTCAGTCATTGCAATATATAAAACTAAACTACTCACGAACAATTTTTAACCTCATGGATCTTTGTACAGAATAAATAAGAGTATAAGACGTTTGAGTACAAAAATAATGCTTTTGTTTATAATCAGTTATCGAAAATGAAATTGACGAATTGCAATATATAAATATATATACTTACGCAGATCACACTGCTTTAATTTAAGGGATGAAACTGGACAGATGCTTTTGATGCTGCTGATGCTGGCCTACGTATAACTAAAAAGTGGTTAAACACAAATCTCCTGACTCTTAACATGTCGAAAACAAAATATATGTGTTTCCGCATAACAGATCCTAAAATGCCCACTGCTGATTTTACACCTGCGAATACATAACTCCATGTGTTATTCTTCGCCATGCGAGTGTACGGAGATTTAGAGAGTCAGAACAATAAGATATTTGCGCGTAGCTCTAGATGACAAACTTACGTGGAACGAGCACATATCAAATGTTGTACTGCAATACACCACTAGCGATTACTTATAGTGTGATATGTTATATCAATTTTGGCATCCAACGTTCGCAGAAGCAAAGTGCATACCAATTCTTAGTTTATGTTTTGTTACAAAAATATTCAACTATATCTATTTCATTGTTGTGCACTAAATGATATTGTATTTTAAAAATAATAAATGACCTCCAAATTCAATTTCAAGCTAATGTTACCAAATATAATTCTTTATGCCTACACCAAAACATTGAGAATAATAAAAACCATTCAACGCAGCTTCGTGGTATCGTTCCGCCCCTCTTCCACCCTCATCATCGTTTTTCTGCCGGAAAACCTCCATAATGCCAGAGATAACTTCGCGAACCGCAAGACAAGGGATTTGTTAATTAGCCTACGTACATATATCTACGTATTCATGAGTACTCATATTAGCTATCTGAAATTATATTTATTGTTTATAATAGAACACTATATTATGATATAAATGATGATTACGCGACACTTTTATAACAGGAAATTAAAAATTACTACAAAAACTTTAATGAAATATGGTGACATCGCGGGGAAAATGCTATATTATATGAATTGCAGTGCTCTCTACATATAAACTTAATCAGTATAGGTACTAATTTGACAATTTGTAAGTACAGAAATTCCAAAGTGAAGTTACGTCTCGTAACGAAGTTAGTAAAAGCTCATCTCTTCTAAGTGTGCTACAGGTATATGCAGTGTCCAGTAAATAAACGCTCAAAACAAAACTGGGGGTAGATGGGGTCAAGCCCTATCAGAATCTGAAATTTCATATTCAGTGAACCTACTGTTTTCCAGATATGACCGGTTTTTTATTTATATATTTTAATCTTATTTTTGGGTGCCACAGCCACAAACGTAGGTATTTTGTGATTCTATTTTCTGTTACATAACTTTGTTATGAAATGCAATCAAATAAATTGTAATAAGGTTCCGGTTAAAAAAAGGTTTACTGAATTTTTATGGCCTTAATTATAAGTAAACTATCTCGAAATATCTCGAAAAGAGTGCAACTTTTGGTGGGTTGTCCATTGGGGGATTTGCCATAATCATCACGCTTGGTAGGCGGATTGGTGATCGCAGTAGTCATCTTAATATACACAGGAGAACACTGCTACCTGTCCCTGGTGTAATTCCTTAATTGCCTTGACGATACCCACGGAAAAATTGGGGGTAGCACTATTGGACGCCGGGAACCACACGGCACGTTCAATGCTTACTATAATATATTTAGTTTTGCAACAATTAATCACCTAAATATTTATGCCAGTCATAGAGGAATTCGTTGCTACAATATATTTGTTTTTTTTTATTTATTTTTTATGCACACAAATATGTACAAAGCTAACTTTTTACCGGAAGGTTTCCTTACTATTTGACTTGCAGATAACGTTAGTAGGTGCAAATAATACTATAAGATATCAAAATAGAGGAGTTTAATTACTTATTGACATAAAAATATACATCTATTTAGGAATATATATCTTTATACATATTATACATACAATAAATACATATTTAAATATAGTATAAAATATATATGCTAATAGAAATATACCTAAAAGGACATAAGACACAATACATACCTAACTTAATTATTCTCTATCAGTCACATCACACGAAATGGGACGGCAGTTACACATAATTGCGAATATCAATTCAATCGGTCTAGTAGGTACATTTAGATTATGCTCCCAGCAGACCGCAGGGTCGGACAAAAGAACTTCGCTAATAGGGTTCGCATTTCGACAGAACCCCAAAAACTTTTATACGGACTAAAGAATGAAATTGAGACGATGTTTCAATAATATAATAGACCGCGTTTACTGCTAAAACTTTATACGTAAATAACTATTTATTATACCTACTGGAGTTGTTAATCCCAAACCACAACATGATATATGTAGTAGCGCAGAATTTCGGAATAATACATTGCTTGTTAACGTATTTAGTCAACACTGAAAAGGGAAGTATGAAGGAAAGCATGGCAACGCAAACGGCTTGCTGACAGTGTGATTGGATGACGTTTAACATTTCAGCTAGAAATTATGATATTCTGTGTGCTTCAAACTAATTTTAGTAGATCTTTTGTCCTGTCCCAGTATGTATAGGATATATAGCACTGAAATCCACAAATAGTTTAAGCGTTTTCAAATACAAATTGAGGACCTTTTTGTTGGAAGGGTGCTACTACACTTATGAGGAATTTTTGTGCGGAAAATAATATGTTGGACATGAAAAAATAATGTTTATTTTATTGCAACTTGTCATCAATTTAATATTTTTTAATTTAAATTTATATTTCTGTTCTAATTTTTATATTAAATTGAAAATAATAGGCGATTTTGTAAGAAAGGATTGATATCAATGTTATGTGGTATCATGATTTTGTTTAAAAGATGTGTTCTAGTTGTCCTTTTTCTTATTATTATTAATTATATCATTATTATTATACTGAATTTTTTGGTACAATTATTAAATATAAATAGTTTAGTTTATTCATTCATATACAATAATAATAAATAACTAATAAAGAAATAATAAACTAAACTATTTATGTTTAAGTAATTGTACCAAAAAATTCTATTCAAGAGCAAAATAGAGCACTTCTGGCAGTAGGCACTACTGGGTTACCGCCACTCATCGGCGCCGAGAAATTGACGATGTAAGTTGATAGAGAAGCACTTATTTTGTTGACATATAACGTTGTTCCTCTCTCGATTTACTATGCTCGCGTATTCCGTGCAGCAGCCCTACAATAATTTACGCGCTCCTGTAGTAGTAATAATTAAATCTGCACGGTTGTATGGAGTGGAGTGCCGGGGGTGTGGTGTACTTTTATTTATATTCACTTTTTAACAGTTATACCAGTTAGAACTATCATACCACGGTGCTAAGCGCTGGTTATAGTGTAATGTGTATTAATTATATTACTTACCGCCTTCCTTAAACGAACCTTTTCGTTCCGTTTTTCATTTCCAACACCTTTCTATTTCCAGGAGTCTCCGACTTCAACAAAGCTACCTGCATACAAAACTGTATACAGATTGGTTTAGTTACAGAGACGTGATTGAAGAATAAATAGAATTAATCAAGAACTCGTAATTAATTCATTGTAGAATATAAGGGTTTTCCTACCTGCTGAAAGTAATTAAAAATCTATGTATATCGTCGCACCAACTTTGCGGCGGTGATACTGTCTCGAAACTTTGAAAGGGATTACTTTAAGGACAGGTCTTTAACTTTGACGGAGCCCTAATACACAACACAAATTAACTTCTGAACAATACTGTAGATAGCCCAAGTAGTGAGGGTAAGAGTCAATGACAGATTATTGCATGGATGGACGTCACTTACAAGATTTAAGTCTCAGCCGGCTAAGCTCGGACTTTCTCTTACAGATGGGTTTGTAAACTTTTTTGAATATATCCAACATTCATAACATCAGTATTGTACGCTAAATTATTTGTTTTATCTTTGCCTAACGAAGCTGTCATCCGAAATCAAGATCTATTTGAGACCATTTATTTTAGTAAAAACACAACTTTGTTTACACACTGAGCTACTTTCACTGACCGTAGTAGACAGTATAGCAAATTATAAAACGGATAATTAATTATTTTGTGTACATAAAGATATTCACAATGTTTATCTTATCCTACTAATATTATAAACGTGAAAGTTTGTAAGTATGGATGGATGTTTGTTACTCTTTTACGTAAAAACTACTGAATGGATTTTATTGAAACTTTACAATAATATAGCTTATACATCAGAATAACACATAGGCTACAATTTATATTGTGTGAATTGTCTAAAATATCAAGTAAGTAGGTAAAAATCTACCATCTGCGAGCTATTCTGGCGTGCGCTGCCAAAACCGCTAGAGTTACACATATGTAATGTATGATGGAAATGTTTATCTTAAATAGTCCTACAAAAAAAGCCCGCCACAGTATTTCATCTTATGTGTAAGCCATTATAGCAAAATAGTGAACCATAACTACAATAAAAATTGATAATTTATTTCAAATGCACATTTGGTAGTAAAATCGTGCGCAGACGAAGTCGCGGGCATCAGCTAGTACAGTATAATATTATAGTAATGCAGGAGTAAAAAAGAAATCTCTATCGTAAAAACCTTGTAACCTTGGCGGTTGGAACTTTTCCTAAACAGCAATTATTTTTAAAATCTTGAAATTTTTTAATATGAGTATATGTTTGTTGCAGGTGGCGGAAGAGCTCAGTTGGGTGACAATGATAGTTGCGACTCAAGCGAGCTAAAAGTATGCGTGGAGCTGATCCCTCGCACGCCTGTCGGCTTGCCCAAGAACAAAGAGGAGCTGGACGCGCATTGCACGTTAGTAGTTAAAACATTCCCACGCCTAACAAAAAGAAGGATTAGGTACAAAATCTTTGACAAAGGTAAAATAAAATCACCCGTTTACTGTTCAGACCTTCTGTGTGAAGGGTATAGTATTAATGATCGCCAACTGTCATCAAAAGATGGCACCCTCAGAACAAGAAGTAGACAAGTACAATGAGCATTCATTTCACTATTTGTTATTAAAACTTAAATAAATATTACGAAAATAAAATAAAAAACCAATAAAAAAATATTACGAAATGAATTGATAAGAAAAAAAATGTGAACTTAAATAACCTCATTTAAAATTGATATTTACCAGAGTCATTATTAAATTATTCATTCATTTAAACATGTCATTTCATTGTATGTCAGTGAGTAGGTCAGTTTATTCATTCAGCATGCATACTAAAGACTGCACATAATAGCAAGTTAATTCAAACCATTTGTTTAGTCATTTCATAAAAACTCTGATTGTTCGACCAAATCAAATGTCAAACGCGTTTAATTTATCGATCTGCCTATGTAGTAACCAAATTCCCAGGGATTTATGAAATGAGTGATTGGACAATCTGGGTTCACTGCGTTAGTTCGAATGACGTTCGCTCGACATTTACATAAGCTCGAGTGGTTGACTCGAGCATCGTGATAGCATGCGTGATAGTCAATCGAATGATTGACTATCACGCATGTACCAAGAAAACGTATAGTGGTATGCGTGGTGAGCGTGGTGAGCGTGGTGAGCGTGGTGAGCGTGGTGAGCGTGGTAAGCGTGGTGAGCGTGGAGAGCGTGGTGAGCGTGGTGAGCGTGGTGAGCGTGGTGAGCGTGGTATGCGTGGTATGCTTGGATTGCATGGAATGAGTGGAATGTGTGAATTGCGTGAAATTCTTGGAATTCGTAGAATAGTTGGAATGCTATGCATAAAAGTTTTTTTCCTCGGGGACAGTTTTCCCATGGTAAAAATTAGCAACCTTTATTCATCTCCATGACACAAACTGAGTGCAACCTATAAAATTTACTACTCGGCTAGACCAATAGGTAAGTCTTACTCGCCACGTACTCGACCTAACTCCACTTCTGATGAATTTATTAATCCCTTGTCAGAAACTATCAGAATTTTCCCGAAAAATCCAATCCACGTGATTGTCGTAAAAAGGGACCTTGAAGAAACTGGAATACCTAAGGCCCACGTAACTGGAAAAATTGAAATAGCCCTCCAATATCTGCTTTTATATAATCCTCAAGTTTATTGCTTAGTACAACTAAACATCATTATTATCTACTTTTTCTTTATAAATATTTTCGAGTTTTACATTTTCATGATCAATATGAAACCTATCTAGCAGGATCGGTCAGCAAATTTTGTGATTAATAAATTGTTGTCCTTATACTAATTTAATCCGAATATCATTAAGTTATTGCTATTTCTAATCCAGAAGGCCCATCAGGGGTTAGCATGGGCTGAATTACTGCCTACTATTTTGAAGCAGTTATAAACAGCAGAAGCACACATTACCAATGTTCAGAATACATTATAATTTATGTACATATCTTGGCTATTAAACCGAAGTAATTAATTAGAATTGCAAGAAGCTGTCTAAACATTTCCGTTATTTGTCTAGAGCGTACCAGACGGGCATGGCCTGCATGGACACGTGGATCAAGAGATGTTTGCCTACTGATGGACAGAAACTCGTGCAACAGCAGATCGGCGGAGCGCGAGCACTTATGCGTTTCCTCTGCACAAATGAGACGGCTCTTAGAAGAGGTAAGACTAGCATTACTAACTATTTTATTATTACCATTGCGTATTCTCATAATACTTAACAGAACAAAACGCTTAGCTATAGAAAACAAACTACACAATAGAATAGGCCAATAACAAAGTAAAACAGATCACAAGATGGAAAAAAGAGAGTAAAACGAATTAACTACGAAAAACACGCACTAAGAATAATATATTATGTACTTATATAGATACCTAAGATAACTAAAATCAAATTGTTACTGATTTCAGAAATTATCCTAATATATTTTAATAGTTAATTCTCTAAAATTTAGTAAGAGATTCTTTGTTTAGTAACTTTTACCCGATTGCGGCGTATGGCCCAAAGAAGAGTTAGTGATGTAACTGTTGGAATCATGTTTTGTTTTAAATGGGCATAGGTACTTATACCATATATTATGAAATGTATATGTAATTAATGCTATTCTCATACTTAAAACAGTTCGATGCATTAAACCAACTAACATACCTTTTAGTACTAAAAGGAAAAGTTGGGTATTATTTCGTTGTTTCATGTAAATAGGTTACGCAAGTACATATTCCACAAGTATTTGAGTAAGGATCGTTCTCGTATTTTAATGTACTTACTTAAATGTTCGATACGCGAGTCTACGAAGGCACGTAGCGTATAGCCTACTTGAGTGCATTAGTTGGAATACTCCATCTTTTACAACCAATTTATAAGCTTATAGTCGACTTGACTTATGGTACGAGTACTATGCTGAACTTTACTAGACCATTTTTCATTTCCATTCACTGGACACAAGTTTCTGTTAAGACTTTTATGAGCCTCATATATAGGGTGTGGGAACGTATCGTCTCCTATCCTGCTGAAAAATATTGTTTGAAATTAAATACATTCGACAAACTTATACATATAAAAGGTTCTGCTAATCAACCCTTGTAAGTGTTTTTGTACAACTCTTGAAAATATCTCAGGATATTTATAGTTTAACTTAGAGAGTGTATGATATTGTATGGTATAAGAAACATGCATATTTTATCGCGTAAATTTCTTAATAAGTATAAAAGTTATTATTAGTTCAAATGTATCTCGTATTCATCAAAAACCGTTAATATGAAATATTAAATAATGAATATGTATTTATACATGAGTATTGAGCCAATAATAATATAACAATAATCTAATATTTAAAATCGTAAACTTCGCGTGTCTGTACATTGTAGATATTTGCAAAAAAAATTAGGGCCCTTAGACGCCCTAATTTTTTTTGCAAATATAAGCAACAGAATACATTTCGATCATTTTTGAAATTTTTGTCTGTTTATCTGTTTGTCTGTGAGTTTGTGCACGCATCACTTATAAACTACTGAAAGGATTGTGATGGACTTTTCACAGACACATGGGGCTTAACTTAACTTAACATTTAGTCTTTATTTCATCGCAATCGGTTTACTCAATCAAAAGTTATGGACATTTTTAGTTTTCAAATACATTAGTAGGTAAGGTTAGTATGTAATATATTGCACATAATAATAGTATTTCCGTACTATTCAGAATGCGATGAGTTTGGATTACTTTGGATCTGGGAATGAGAGTGGAAGTGGGAGTGGGAGTGGGAGTGGGAGTGGGTGTGGGTGTGCACGATGGCGCGGCTGTGGCCAGGGTACACGAACGAATGCTGGATTGCGAGGTTGCGGTAAATAAAAGTCATCAGTTGAGTTGAACTGTTAGACCATGAGTGCATGATCGTTTATTGTTGAAGCTGTATTTATACAATTCATAGGTACTAAATAAGCCAATGACATACGGAGTTATACAATCATTCAGCCAATCCTATCAAAGGAGTGTTGAAGCGAGAAGGGAGATATTGCGTGTCGTTCTACAATTCGTGCGGCCGGAGATGAGGGAGCGAGAGGGTGGATTTTGTATAGCGGTGTCTCGTTCACACCGCGACATAAATACTCGCGAGTCCTGGACGCTGTATTCAGTCTCGTTCGTCGGCGCCGGCGCACGCACGTATGCCCTTCAGTCCGTAAGCAAGTTACTCGTCCCGCACATTTACTCCCCCCGTGTATCACCCGCAGGGCTGTTACGCTATACTTGCGTCGGACATAGCACTAGTAGATTCTTCTCTGTTGGGTTTCTGAAAAATACACGGAGCAACACATTTCCGCGCTCTTTTTCCAAATTGGCGATGGTAGTAACAGTAGGGAGAGGGGGCTTGAGACGTTGGTTGCCAATCGCGTGGTCGTGGCCATATATTTTGGTTGTTCTGTGTGTGCATCCTGGCTTGATGTCTACGGTCCGTGCGTGTTCGTAGCACTTGTATCTCCTCTCGTAGCGTTGTTATTTTTCTGTCGATGTCCGCTATCCCCGCTCCATCGTCTGCTGCTGATTGGCGGCCTGTTGCTCCTTCCTTAAGGGACCTCACCCAGAACAAGTTGGTTTCGAGAATGGCGCGTCGCGTGGCCTTCTCTAAGTAGTAACGCATAGTGTCTACTTGTATTCCAATTGATCGAGTTTGTTTAGCGTTTTTAATGCTGGCTGTCGCTGTAGGTTTCGACATTTTGTAAGAAATATTGTCAATGTTTATGTACCATGATGGTGGCTTAAGTGGGTTTCAAAGGTTCGCAACTAGTGGTTGTATTGTTCAGCACACTGGGTCTGTTTGAAGAATTATGAGTTTTTTTGTTGGACGTCGTAGTACTCCTCCCTTAGTTCGTACATCCGCAGTTCTTACAATACCGTCGGTTCCAGGGTAGGTAGCAGTTACGACACCTCGCGGCCACGTATTTCGTGGCAAGGTGTTATCAGTGATTAGAACGATGTTACCTTCTTTTAGTGAGGGACCACAGCTGTGGGGTGCCCGCCGGTTTTGAAGGTCAGGCAAGTATTCCAGAAGCCACCTTGACCAGAATAGGTCAGCGAGGTGTTGGGATGCTCGCCAGTGGGTGCGTCCGATCAGGTCCTTGCTGTCGAAGGTTCCAGGCGTAGGTACTCGTGCGGAGCCGTTAAGTAAAAAGTGATTCGGTGTTATCGCTTCTAACTCGTTTGGGTCTACAGACACGTGAGTTAGGGGTCGACTGTTGACCGTGTACTCCGCTTCTGCTAGAAGTGTTACGAGCACTTCTTCTGTGGGGCGACGTTCATTCAAAGTTGCATAAAGAGCGGTTTTTACCGCTTTGACTAGTCGTTCCCATGCTCCCCCCATGAAGGGGGCTCCCGGGGGTATAAATCGCCAGTTAATCATTTTCTTGTTTGCCTCCTCTTCACTGGCTCTATCGATTGCCCGTCGTAGTTCTCTGTCAGCACCACGTAGATTTGAGCCGTTGTCTGACCAGATCTCTGTTGGGCAGCCGCGGCGCGCAATCATACGCCGGAGGGCCATGATTGCCGAGTCAGTGTTAAGTGATGCTGCTAACTCCAGGTGTACAGCGCGTGTTGTTAGGCACGTGAAGAGTGCTACGTACCGTTTCTGTGTGGAGCGGCCAACCGTGACTGTTAATGGGCCAAAGTAATCTACTCCCGTGTATGTAAATGGCCTTTGATGGTGGGCCAGTCGGCACTGTGGATGGTTCCCCGTGGCTGGTTGGGGAGGCGTGTCTTTTCTGATGCGGCATAGGAGACATCTGTGGATAACCATACGAGTTACAGGTCGCAGACGAATTACCCAGTAGTGTTGACGACACTCGTTTATAGTAGTTTCGACGCCGGCGTGAAGTAACTGTCTGTGTGTATATTCTATCCATAACTTGGTAACGTGGTGGTTACCATCGAGTATTGCTGGCGTTTTTTGTTCATCTGTTATATTGTGTGTAGCTCTGATACGGCTCCTAAGTCGTATCACACCATCGAACAAATTTATAGATAGTGAGCGTAGTCGACTATTACTGGATACGGCCCGGTTATTTTTTAGATCTTTTATCTCGCTCGAAAATGCATCTTCTTGACTTGTTCGTATGAGTAGTGTTTCAGCTTCCCGTAGTAAACCCGCATGTAAAGGTAAGTATTTAAACTCGTGTGTTTTTACTACCTGTGGTTTAGGTCTGAGCGTAGTTTTATTTCTATGCCGATTCCAGACCGGATCTTTGTCTTCGTTTTTCGTCGTACGTTTATAGTACGTTCTCTGTCTATCTCGCCGGTTAAGTAATCGTATAAACTGTAGTACTCTAGCCGTGGTCCGCAGTAGTTTTTCCCATTTTGAAAATCTATGGATGTCTGGGACGCTGTTTTTGAGGTTTGTGAATTCTTTCGTTTCTTCATTAATGAGAATATTAATAATACAGTTAGTTTTTTCTTCACCGGTAGGTACATTTGGCATTGGTTGCTCCGTGGGCCACGATAACGGATCCTCCTTCAAGAACTCCGGTCCGCTAAACCATCTGTGGGTTTTAGTAAAGTTGCGGGGTACGTCTCGTGTGGCGTCGTCGGCTACGTTTAACTTTGTTGGTACCCACCGCCATTCATTAACGGCGCTGTTTTCTTCTATGGCTGCGATGCGATGTGCGACAAAGGGTCGATATGATTTTGACCCAGTTTTCAGCCATGTGAGTACCGTCTTACTGTCAGTCCAGAAGGTCCTTGATTCGGGTTTAATGTGATGTTCTTCTATTACAGTAGCCGCCATGCGACTCCCCATTACAGCGGCTTGCAGCTCGAGGCGCGGTATGGAAGTAAGTTTGAGCGGGGCCACGCGTGCTTTAGCGAGTACTAATGATGTCTCGACTCGATCATTTATTACTGCGTGCCAGTACAGTGCACTTGAGTAACTGTCTTCACTTGCGTCCACAAATATGTGTAGTTGTAGTGACGTTGTGCAGCTATAAGCGGGGTAGCATCGTGGAACAGTGACGTCACGTAGATTTTTTAAGTGTACTGTCCAGTTTTGCCATTGTGTTGCGAGATCTGTGTCGAGGTGTTCATCCCAGCCGGTTCCCCTACGCCACACTTCTTGTAATATCTGTTTTGCTCGTACAGTCACTGGTGATACTATGCCCAGCGGATCGAATATAGACATTGCTATTTTTAACGCTTCTCTCTTAGTAGGTGTGGTTTTCTCTAAAGTAGTTTGTGGTACTCTTGCTAAATCAAGGTTGAAGGCAAGTTCATCTGTGTGTGGTTTCCATATAAGACCAAGGATTCGTTCTGTTTTCGTTCCATCCGTAAGTTCGATGGATGGTTTCTGTTCGGAGTTATTATCGATAGCTTTTACTACCTGTTCTGAGTTCGAAGTCCACTGTTTTAACTCAAAATGAGCGCGCTTATGTATATCGCGTACTTCTTTTGATATTTTTATCGCCTCATCTGTAGAGCGAAAACTATCTAGGTAGTCATCCACGTAGTGATTGTTTATGATGGCCGAGGCGGCTTCTGGGTAGATCGACTCGTACTTCGATGCGTTGAGGTTTTTAACGTATATGGCAGTTGCTGGAGAGCACGTGGCACCGAAGATGAGCGAGGTCATTCGGTATTCACGTGGGATTGTGTCCTCTTCACCCCCTCGCCACAAGTACCTGAGTGCGTCCCTGTCTTCCTGTCGAATCTTTACTTGCATAAACATTTCGGCTATATCTGCCGACACAGCTACAGAGTGTTGTCGAAAACGCATCAAGACCCCTGGCAGTGATTGTAGGAGGTCCGGCCCTGTGAGAAGGTGGTCGTTTAATGAGGCACCCTTTGTTTTGGCGGCTGCATCATGAACAATTCTTAATTTATCTGGCTTCATTGGATTGAGTACGGGAAAATGTGGTAAGTACCATGTCTTACGTGCTGTTTTCTCGTGCGGAGCGGGCTCGGCGTACTCCTTTTCTATAAGTTCTTCCATTTGTTTGTTATACTTTTCTTTGAGTATCGGATCTTTTTGTATCTTTTTTTCTGTATTTATTAAACGCTTTAGCGTGTTATCGTAGTTATTTGGCATATCGATGTTTTCTCGTTTCCAAAGCAGCGGTACTTGGTAACGCCCGTCTTCTGTCTCTTTCACACACTCGTTAAGTATGGTGAGCGCACGCTGTTCTGGGTCTGTCTGTGGTTTCTTAGGATTGATTGTGAGGGATTCGATAGCGAAATAGTGCTTCAATTGTTCGTCCATACTATCATCATCTTTATTTGTTAAATGGTGAACGAAGTTGACACGTTGCCCAAGTGATCGTGTATGTGCGCCATGAAGCACCCAGCCGAGGGGAGTGAGAGAGGCGATCGGCTGGTTCTTCTGTCCTTTTCGTACTTCATTAGCGAGCAATAAATGCCAGTTGTCCTGGCCTATGAGTATTTTAGGTTTTGCTGTGTCGTATTTGATGAGGTATTGAATATCGAATAGGTGCTCACAGTTATCTAAGTCTGTATCTGTTATAACCTGTGGCGACAGTTGTAATTTATCTATGGTGCGAGCTTGCATTTTGTATTGCTGCGTGGTACCTTGTAAGGTGAGTGTGACGCGTCGTGACGTCGAGGCTGTTACGTTAGTGTTGGCGATAGCTTCTATAAGTAGTGGATCGACTGGGCCTGTAGCGCCGACTTGATTTGCTAAGTCGGAATCCACAAGTGTTACTGTGGACCCGTCATCGAGAAGAGCGTGGGTATCAATTTCTCCTGTCGGTCCAGATACGCGTACAGGTATAATCTTTAGGTATGACTGTGTGTTCTTCTGTGTCCACGTGGAGGTTACTTTTTCTGTTGTTGTCTCTGTCTGTTTATCTTGGTGGACGAAGTGAAGTAATTCGTGATGAGTTCGATTACACCCATCTGTGTTACATGACTGTGGCTTGCATTTGTGGTTTCTGCTACGATGACGCAGACAGCGAAAACACAGGTGATGAGTTTTGGCTAAATCCCATCTAGTGTCTGTATCGGCATTTTGAAACAAGTTGCATTTTATTGTCGTATGGTTTGCGTTTTTGCATAGTAGACACATCGCGCTTTTTCTTTCTGCTACTGTAAATGTTCTCTGTTTTCTATGTTGTGGTGAGGCTGTGTATGAACCTGATATATTCACAGTCTCTGGCTGTGCGTACGGACCGGAGAACTCAGCTTGGCGATCTAGAAATCGAGTAAGTTTGATGAGATCGGCTTCGTCTTTAGGTTGAGAGGCGGCGAATTCAAACCATAGGTATCTTAAGGATGGTGACAGTTTTTCCACTGTGAGCTTTGTGATTTCAGGATTGTACAGGTAGTACACCTTGTCGAGGGCTCGTAGCGTAGCTACGCTGTTGGATACACGACTGGCAAATATACAAAGGTCTTTCGGTGAATCTGATGGACGTGGAAATGTTCGCAGCCGTTCTAGTTCGGCCAGTGCTATTGTGTCTGGTCGACCGAAGCGTGTTTCTAGCAGCTTCATGACGTCTCCTGGAGTTGTGCTGATAAAGAGGAGAGCCTCAACTGCTTCTCTTGCTCTTCCTTTCAGATTGCGTCGTAATCTTGCCATATTTTCGACATCTGAGTAGATGGTGGCTGTTTCATTGTATGCGGCCTTAAAAGTTAGCCATTCTTGATAGGCACCATAAAAATACGGTAAGTCGAAGTGGTTACGTGGTAGTTGTGCCTTTTGTCCTGTTTGGACGGCGAGAGTAATAGCTGAGGCTAGCTCGGATATATCTGTTCTCGGTATCTGTGGGTTGGCTGTAGTTGCTGCCGTCGGTATTAAGTGTGCCGGCGGCGCGACGGTAGCTACATGTTCTGTTAACTGTGGCTGTATGTAGTTACGCGTTTTATCGTACACTTTTGTGTGTACGTTGTTCTGTTCTATTGGAATCTGTGTAGTCGGTCTCTGTTGCGATGTGCCATCTGTTGGTGGTAACTGTTGCTGTGAATGTGCGTTTAGCATAGCTGTGACGTTCTGTGTAGCTGTAGTGATGCAAGGTGGGGTTTTATTCTCGATCTTAGTCATTGTTTGCGACGCCGTGGCGATTGCTGGAAGATATGTGTTGCTTTCGTTCAGCCACGTATCTATTCTTTGTGCTCTGTCTGTTTCTGATATCTCTGTGATATTATCTTCTTCATAGGAAGATTCAGCTTCTAACTCGTCTACACGGGTTTGAGCGAGTTTGATTTGCAAGAGCAGTAGTTCTTGTTTTGCAGAAGCGAGACGGCGCGCTTGATTTGATCTAGCTGATCTATTTGTTGAAAGTCTGTAATTGGAGGCTGCTACCTCATTGTTGCAAGCTTTGTTAATTTCAGACGTCGCTATGGGTGCTGGTAATTCATCGGTAGGCACTAATGGTAAGTCTAGTGCAATTTGTTCGATTGGCAAATCGATTTCGAAGGGGTTGACTGTTCTGTTTAGGGTATTGCTATCTATTTCTGAAGTGACTGTTTCTATATGGTTGTCCACTATGGGAGCATTACTATCTGTTTGCTGTAAGGATATATTTTCTACGGCGACTGTTCTTGATCCTGAAGCGATAGGATTGTAAACATCTGATGAAACTACGTCGTCCAAGCCGATTTCTATACTGTCTGCTCTATTTTCGGAGTTGGACGAAGGTGCTATCTGTTGTAGGTTCATAGGCGAATTCCTTGCTGTTCTTCCGCTCATAGATCTTGTGATGACCATGGTTGCTGTGCTGATGAAGACCCCGTAAATCCGGCTCGAAGGACCAAAATGTGCACGATGGCGCGGCTGTGGCCAGGGTACACGAACGAATGCTGGATTGCGAGGTTGCGGTAAATAAAAGTCATCAGTTGAGTTGAACTGTTAGACCATGAGTGCATGATCGTTTATTGTTGAAGCTGTATTTATACAATTCATAGGTACTAAATAAGCCAATGACATACGGAGTTATACAATCATTCAGCCAATCCTATCAAAGGAGTGTTGAAGCGAGAAGGGAGATATTGCGTGTCGTTCTACAATTCGTGCGGCCGGAGATGAGGGAGCGAGAGGGTGGATTTTGTATAGCGGTGTCTCGTTCACACCGCGACATAAATACTCGCGAGTCCTGGACGCTGTATTCAGTCTCGTTCGTCGGCGCCGGCGCACGCACGTATGCCCTTCAGTCCGTAAGCAAGTTACTCGTCCCGCACAGTGGGCGTGGGCGTGGGCGTGGGCGTGGGCGTGGGCGTGGGCGTGGGCGTCGGGGTAAAAGTCGAAGTCGAAGTCGGACCGAGAGTGAGTAGTCCACGCGAGCGGACATATATTAGTAGGTATGCAATATAACAAAGAAGTATAATTAATGTTCGGTGCAATTCAGATTGCAATGAGTTAGGACTACATTTGGAGCTGCAGTGATCGTGAGCGTGGGAGTGGGAGTCTGAGTGGGAATGGAAGTGGGATAGGAAGCGGAAGTGGGAACGGGAGCGGATTCTGTAGTCCACGCGAGCGGAGCCGCGGGCACATCTAGCATGTAATAATGTGTTAATACTCAAAGCTATAACCACAGTAATGAGATGCTATAACGTAATTAATCGTATGCTCATGAAGCCACGAAGGATGCTATAGGTATATAAGGGTGGGTTCGTTCATCAAGTTTCAAATAGTGTGCATGTACGAGTAAAGTTACGCAGTTAATTACTCTTTTTCATTAGACAATTTAGTATGTTACCTACTGTAGGTTGGTGAAAGAAAAAGAATAGTTAGCTACATTACATTACGCGTAACTATAACGTAGACACTGCCTGTTGTAGACTTTTGTTACCGTTAGTATTGCTTTACAGTGGCTTTTGGTTAAAAGTTGTTTTTTTTTCTCAACAAAAGGGCAATTTGTTGAGAAAAAACTGACTTTTACCCAAATAATCTGCGGTTTGAGCAAAAGTTATTGACGAGTGAGTGACAATCGTGTAGATATTGCCTCTGTCTCTAGAAGTCAAATCTGTTAATTTCTTTGAGACTAATAACTGCCTAGTGCTCGGTGATCCTAACTAGGTATAATAAATAGGATGTAACGATTAAAATTTTCATAGTGAACGAATAATTTTTATGACGATAATTTAAGTGTAGTAATTAATACCCACCGAGTTTAACACTGTCCTCTTCATTTTGCCTGCATATTATTTAAACAGAGATTTTTTTAAATTATATAGAAATTTTGTCAAAATTAAAAAAAGTTATAAAAACTGACTTTCCAGTTGAAGTAATATTTTCAACGTATAATATATTGTATAAAGAGATTTCATTTTACTGCCAGTTTATCGATATCATTATATTTTCGAAATAAATATAACCTGAATTAGGTACCGATCCCACTTTAAATGTATGGGGACTTTATCTGTACTGGCTACCCTTACTGACTACCAGTACTGGCAGGCAAACCCAGTTCAAAGTGCAATGTATTTCAATGCACGAACTCCGGCGCCTGAATTCAAGCCTTTCAAATCCTACGAAGCCACTAAGCCAACGAAACGGCCCGATCAAAGAACTATATTTGGGAGTGACAAATGAAATTCTGATCGAAGGGAAAATACCGCATAACCTGGAATAGGTATTCCTTATATAATTCATTTATCTAAGTGTATGGCGTCCATGCTGTTTTCCATATACATATCACGCTATAAGCGTAGACAATACGGAATCACTGTTAAACTACATATTAATAATATGCATAACTACCTCGGGTTATTGTCGACGACTCACACTAATCTCCTTTACTCATTTAATAGTAATGAAACTACACAGCTTACTAAATATTTATGTTTAAAATAAATTCAATTACGTTACATTACAATAGAATATTTACAAATAAAATATTTGACCCAGGTCCTGCGTGGTCGGAAGGGAGCCTAATATGCTGGCCGCATTGCCCCGTTGTATGGCGAGGCTGAGACTTTCAGCAGAATAGAGGCTGCCTTCCGGTCATGCGAGCCCTCGACGAGGCGCTGAGACAGTTCCCAGAAGAGCTGAGCGCCTGGTCCCCACGGTGCCAAGGTTTCCACTCCAGACGGCGCAAAACATTATTCTCTGCTGAGACTGGCGTGTTTACGCTGCTTGAGGTTCTCCGATGACGCCGCCGCGCATCCGCTATTCTTAGCCGTGTTTAATTGTCATCTAAATTATTATGAACCGAAATACTTTTTTGTTCAGAGTTCCTGAAGGAGCCGACATGCTGGGCGCGCGTGTCCCCCGACTGGTCTAGCTGCGTCAATGAGCTACAGGCGGCTGTGCACGACATTACTGAGAGATCGCAGCTGCTGACGTACTTCAACAGGAACGCTGAGTTATGCTGGTAACTACCTACATCTTTAAGAAATCCTGTTCATACCAGGGCCACTTATTATTGTTACTAATAAGTGGCTAGTTTACTAAGTATACATTCGAATGACATTTTGCTAATAGACAAGGCTCTCAATCAACATTATTGTATAAGCCTTTTGACGTCCACTGCATGACATGGGCCTTCTCTAATGAACGCCACCACCTTCGGTCCTCCGTCCTCTGTGTTCAGCCGATTTCGTACACCTTCTATAGGTCGTCGGTCCATCTGGCAGCGGGCGTCCTATGCTGCATACGTACTTAAAATTCTGTTTGAAGGTGTTTTTTGGCAGATCCCTAAAATGAGATTATTGAGCATGTAAATTCTAAAACAAACACTTCAGCAGTAATGCCTATAATATGGTCCGCGTGTTTACTGAGTTACGTTGAATGATTAAAAAAGTGCCGCCATCTGTAGTGATTTACATCGGTCCTTAGAGCAGGGAATGGGTTGAAATATTTAACTCCACACTCTTTTGCTTATTTGATTTTCCTCATTTCCTTAACTGAGTTTATATCGTATGTTTGCAATTAACTTAGTAACAGACTTTGAAATTCAACGTAGGTAGCTTTAATAGTCCCTGCATCAAAGAGCAATATGGTAATTAATTAAGTCAATAATTATCCAATCTAATAGGCAAATGTTTGAGTTAGAGAGTTGGCACTATGTCATGTCAATATGGGAAGTGATACATTTTGTCATCATCATTATTATCAGAGCAAGAGCCTTGCACATCCAACCGCCGCCTTCTTCCCTTGCAAGATCATCGATACGGTACGATAAAAATGTTAGATTAGTTATTTTCCAAACAACTTTAACTATCTACATCTAGAGCAATATATTAGTGAATAAATATCACTTATTTATAAACCTTTCATTTTCAGTTATACTTTCATCGCCACCCGAGAGTTACATGTACGGTAGCTTAAATAAAGGTAACTCCTACGAACGTAGGGCATAATCGACCCTACCGCTCCACCCACCGTTTATTTCATGTATGTGTTTCTCGTTGACCCACTATTTAAACAAAAGAGAGCTTGCCCCTAGTATTGCGAGAAGATTTGTGTTGTTTTTTCATTGCCGAATAAAAATCTAGTTACTTATAATTATAAAACATCATTGGTCTTTTCTCACAATGTTTTCCTTCACAGTTTGAGAGCAGTCAGTTTTAGTTAACTTTAGAAAAAAACATAGTACATGGCATGACAGAGATGGAACTTTGACAGGTCGGTCCTACGAACATTTTTAACTTTATGAACACTTCTAACTTTCAATAAATATGAAAGATTGTGGCATCATAATATCTTAGCTGTACGTACAGTTTTCAAATCCAGTGTAGTGTTTTTAGTTGACAGCAGGCAAATAACTTGCCTTGATTGCCTGGTGTTCTATACATTTTTACAACCTGGACATACGGACCCATTACAGTAGCTCCTTTAGCAGCCTCCTCAAACGAAGTTATACAATCTATTTTATCGGCAATTTAACACAAATTAATTTATGATTAAGTTACTCCAAGAAACTAATTGTGTTTATATAGGGGAGGTCAGCTCAAAGCGGCTATAGGAGGCAAAGCGGTTAGGGTAGATTACACGACCATTTTAAATAGTAGCGCCACCTTGCTGAGTTGGAGCCATAGCCTACCCCGCGCCCCTGTCCACGAACTCGCCCGGCAGTAGTAGTGTCGTCCCCACGTGTGCAGTGCCAAAATTACGATTTTCAACGAGTTTGTTAAAATAATGCAAGGTACGTTTATCCTGTTTTACTCAAAACTTATTATATTTGGGTCCTATGACTGTTGTTGCCTTATTTTGTGTCTATATTGTAGTATTTATTTTGTATTTATGCAAGTATATGCTGAAAGTTTACAGTAAAGATTTTGATTCTAAACAAAATGGCCGCAAAAGGCAAAGCGGCTCGGGCAAAGTGGTACCTCGCCGCTTTGCCCTCGATAGCAAAATGAAGAAATTGTTTAAGTAAGTTTTTTTTGCAGATGGTGAATAACTATAGAAGAAAAACTACGCATGCGTCATGGTCTGAAGAGGCAATGGCAAGAGCGATTCAGGAAGTGAAAAAAAATTGTGCATCACAAAAATCTACTATGTAATAATTATACATTAATTAAGGTATTACGAGACTTATAATTTTGAATAAATATAAGACTGTCTTGCTTCACATATCCCCGTAATAAAATTATAGATGTTGATTATGTGGTAAAATGTAATCTATTAGTATTAGGAAAACCAAAGCAACAATAATTCTGTGATTGTTGACCTATAATTGTTATTATTTTTTGATTAGTTGATTTTGTAATAAATTAGATTCTTTTATTATATTTTGGCATTTCAGTCCATAACCCGTTATTAAATAGCCTTGTTTATTGTTATTTCCTTTACAAACCGTTAGTAACCACTTTGCCCAATACCGATAACCGCTTTAGGCAGCCTCTCGGGCAAAGCGGTTTCGAGATAGGGTTTTGAAATTTACTTAATGTCGCGTTAGTTTACAAATTATTGTGAAATTAAATTACAGATTATGAAACTACATTAAATTCTGATTCAGTCAGTATCAAGTTCTCATCAAATATTTGTTCCCTTCATAGGTTGATTTATTGTTAAAGTTAAGGTAACCGCTTTGAGCTGACCTCCCCTACACCTTCTGCCTTGTCATATTATTATATTGACATAGAATACTCAATAATACTAAGTGGTATTATTAAGTAATATTAATAATACTACGTCGGGGTTTCCCTAAAAATAATTTAATGACATAGATATACATACATATTTATAAGCTACCACAAAATATAATCTAGCCTTCAGCTAACTGGAAATCATATGCAGATTTAAATTATTTATGATCATTTTACCTGATTTTGGACCAAACAACAATTAATTAACATTATCGATAAGGCCGGCGAATAGAACAGGCTATCTCATAAACTAGTTCCGATCATAATTCACATATACGTAAATAACAGGTATATCCAGTGCGAATCTAGACTGAATTTGACTATTGACATTACTGCATTGCGTTATATTATAGTCATTTTATACTAGGTAGGTATATTAAATAGTGTGACCAAGTTAAACACAGTCTAGCTCGTACTTCAGTTACATGTAACTACCCACTATTGGCTATTATTGTTGACTTATTATTTACTAGCTGTTGCCCGCGACTTCATCCGCGTGGACAACTTAACATCACAAATTATTATGTATTTCCAGTAAGAATGGGATGTTTTTTCGGTATAAAAGCTATCCTATATTCTATTCCAGGACCTAACCTATATTTGTGCCAAGTTTCATCACAATCCGTCCAGTGGTTGAAGCGTGATTGAGTAACAAACATCCAAAAATCCAACCTTTCACATTCACATTTATAATATTAAATTATTATATTAGGAAGGATTATAAATAATAGAAAAAAAGACTTATTCATTGCTGAGCAAAGTATAAAGATCCACTTTCTTTCAATAAACATTCTTATTACTGTCAGACACGTAAAATAAATTGAGTACTTTATTGGTCTTTGCAGACGAAATATATAAATGTCACTTACTCCAAGTTTATTGAATTATTAGGGTTTTTATATGAAGATCATATTCAGGCATTTAGCTATACCCGCGACTTCGAAAAATTCGAAATTCGAAATTGTTCTGAAAAAAAGTTAGGCCGGTGGCGTAAATTTTTTTCTTCCTTCATGGAAAAAACGAAATATACGAGTATTATAAAACAAAATTGCGAAATACGAAATGGTGTAGTATTCTGTTTACATTTCGTTTATGCTTCCTGTAATTACATCCTCTCTTTAACGTTCAATAATGTCGTTTTTTTATTTTTTATTTGAAATTTGATCGCTTTTTTGAAATCTATGTACTTACCTAATTAAAAAATAATACTATACAATCAAATATGATTGTTATTATAAATAGATCTAAAGTGACCAATTTGGAAATTCGATATAGGTATTAAAGACTGAGTTAAACTAGTTTACACTTTAACAGCCAAGATGCTATTCATTTATATCAATGGAATGAAAAATATAAGGATCAATATACCTTTGGAAATTGTAACATAACTGATAAACGGAAGAAAATTTTCCGTAAAACTTTACGAAACTGAGCACGATGGCTAGGAAAATGTAACTCTAAAAATTATGTGAAAATTCGTATTTGTCTGAATTAAAGTCAAAAATCGAAAGTAATGTAAAGAAACAAACCCTATAGGAGGAAACAGACTTTTACACACCCTGATACTTTGGTAATCGTTAGTCGCCTTGACGACATTCACGAAAAGATGGGGGTGGCTCTATTCCAAGCCGGAAACCACACGGCATATTGGAAGCTTTAAAATATGATAATGTCGTATGTTGCAGCGCGCGAGACGCATTCATGTCGTGCGTGGTGCACGTGGGGCGCGCGTGCTCGTCGGGCGCGAGCACGCTGCTCCGGCGCATGGCGTGGGTGCTGGCGCAGGACGTGGCCGCGTGCACGCAGCACCCGCGCGCCTACTGCGCCGCCTCCCCGCCCCCCATCACCGCCCCCATCCTCACGGCACTCTCCGGTATCATACTCTACCCACACCGCCTCTAAGGAGAACACACCACAGAGTCTTGAGGGTCGTCAACCGTTACCACACGCGTTGAAAGGTGTATTATGTGTGTATGTGATAAAGTCTATGTTACACTATATTTATGTCGTGCGTGGTACATGTGGGGTGTGTATGCTCTTCGGGCGCCGGCACGCTGCTCCGGCGCAGCATTTCATGGGTGGTTATTTCTCCTCCGATGATCACCGCCCTGATGCTCAATGCACTCTCGATATTACACGGTATATCTCCATACTCTCTACCCACATATACGAAAATGGTCGTCTACTGTTTTCCCACGCCATTTCTCGGTAAAATAAGAGTATGAAGAACGTGTAAAAAAATTTGAGACATAATCTGTTACTATTTGTTATACTTCACTTCTCGGAATACTACAGAGAATCATCGGCCGTTTGTCTTTATATAGTAAGAATCTATAAGATTTTTTTTTAATTTTTAAAATTATTGCATGTTAAGTGAGAAAAATCTATTACATATAGGTAATAACCCTATGTATAAGGTCATCTACTATTTATCCATGCACTATAAGGTATTTGTATGATGATATGAGTCTCTATTTTAAGTACATATAATAAGTAAAATAGTTTTAGTGTTTGTTTTTGTTATCATGTGGTGCCTCCTGGTTTATCTACTTTTAAGAAGAAAGAACAGAACTCACTACATAAGATCATAGACCATTTCTTTACATCGTGTAAGGTGCGTGTAATAAGAGTCTATATGTAATAAATAAGTAACAAAGTTTACATACCGGATAGGTACCATGTACCGCCAACGTTTTGGGATGGACACCAAAGGGTGCGATCAACCATTTAATAATTTGTCCAATCGTCCATCATGTGGCCATATTTGCTATCCGGCATTACAGCGTTGCGGCCACTAAATAGACTGAAGTGGTTGGAAATTAGTAAAACTTGGTAAAACTGATAGTGTTCTTTTACAAACTACGAGATAGGTCTGAAATCTGGACGGCATCTATCGTCACTTGTTCTTATATCTGAGAGGCAGAGTCAAAAGAGTTTTTCACTATTTATGTCGATCGTGAAACCTAGGAGGAAAAAGACTGTAAAAACATGGGAATGCAAAATAAATTATAATTATTTTATACCTACGTATAGTGGGATAAGTGAGTGTCATAAACTTAAATCGTAGTAAATGGTTAACTTTAAGCAGTTTATGTAAGTTCAGTCAGTGCGCTATGATAAATGAATGACCAAGTTCACTATAATTTTAACTTTATCATCATTCGATAAGGGGCTGGTCACCTAATTCAGAATGTGACTGTAATCCAAATCATGTTTAGTATAAGCTATATTTAATAATAAACGTACCTCATCAGATTACAAATACATCTTCATCAAGTTCGAACGACATCTTTAAATCAATTTTACCTAAAGGTGGTTTGCTTACACAGTAAAAATAATACATAAATGTTATGTGTAGTTAAATTAATAAGGTAAAGAGAACTTTTCATTGTATATAGAACATGTTATGTTGAATGAATGTGTAATGAAGAGAAATAAATAAAATTGTTCAATAAACTTTCTTGTACCTGTTTACTTATGAACTTTGTTATACCTAACAGATTATACAAACCAATAACTCTTGTATGTTTATCCGTTTGTTTGTTCGTCACTTACCGCGTGATCACATCATCATCAGCCTGAAATAGTCCACTGATGGACATAGGCCTCTCCCAAGGTGCACTAATGAACCTGATCCTCGGCTCTCCACATCCAGTCACTGCCAACCCCCTTACATAGATCGTCACTCCATCTAGCCAGGGGGAGTCCCACACTACGCCTGCCCAGTCGCGTTGCCCAAGCGTTTTCTCAAAAAAATTTCTAACTTTTCATACTACGTTGCCGAGCAGTAATATACAAATTATTTGCGATTTTCATAGTCTCTATAATAAAAGTGGTTCAGTATCTGATAATGAGTGTATATGGTCACTTTAAGTATTCTGTTGTCTATTCGCGACAGGTCTATTTAGTAGCTATAGTGATTTTGTCTATTCCTAGTGTGGAAAAATTCAAAACTCACAACACCCTTAATATTATCTCGAGTTACAAAAAAGAAACCGTAGGCAAAAGCAACTTAATCTGTAAAAGAAAACAACGTAATAAGAAAACAAATAAGAAAGTACAAAAAATTTGCAGAAAATGGCGGAACACGGCTTCACACAAATGAGAGAACAAAAAGATATTACCTACTTTTATCTTTACTGAATTCTCGTCTGTTTCTTTACAAAACTTTAAATAGGTACCTAACCCAAAAAATCCAACATGGTTACAATGCAATCCAAATTACTAATCAACAATGGGTTGTATTGGAATCTTTGAGAAGATGATTTAACATATCCGTGAGCACAGCCCACGTGACGTGAGTTCGTGTTGCTGCATTAGACGATGAATCAATACAAAATTCGACGTCCATACTATTGTACGTACCTACATGGTATCTGTTATTGACGTACTGTCCTCGAACGTGTAAAAAAGTTATCAAAATTATACAGTTTGATTTGTATTATGCCAATGCATGAATCTTTTTAAAATGATGTATGATTTTCAACCCTTTCATAATATGCCCAGCAGTGGACCCACGCCAACACCGTTACAATAAAGTCTGACAAAAATCAAATCAAAATCAAAATATTTATTTTCAAAATTGGAACACATAATTCTCTTTTTGACGTCAAATTCTGCCTAAATCTACTCCACTTCCACCTGTATAACCGAGGGGAAGAAGTGGCAACAAACCCAACGGCACAGGGCCCTACCTTTGATTTATCTTATTCATTACAATCATTAAGTCTACCTATGCTGAGCCATCAAGCACGCAATCTTGAATTTTATGGATAGCTGACTGCCCTGCTACCCAAGAAAGCCGCTAAATATTTTGGCAACCCTTTGGAAGTTGTCAAAAAAGGGATAAAACTGGTTTTCTAGAGTTCTATGAAAAGTACTCGAGTTTCTTCGCTTATTGAAGAATTAGTATTCATCAATCATTGAATTTTGAAAAACCAGTTCGCCCTTTATTTATTTGTCTACTTTGATAGCAGGGCATTATATACTATTATACCATTCCCTAACTGGAACAGCGTTCTTGAATAATTAAGACAACTTTTGATGCCGCAAAATAATAAGAGCAATTATTTGAAATATGACGCTTTCACAGCTCAATAAGTTTAAATGAAACCGCCAGCTGGCATCCAAACTTACTACAAAGCACCTGCTAAATAACTTTTAAATAGCAATTTGTTAATTGACTGTTCTTCGCCTTCACTGCCTTCAATTAAATAGCCGCAGATTGAAACTTAAACAATTATAATCTCTCAAATCTTCTTCATTGTCGACGCTTTATTCCTTGAAACCTATACGTACCAAAAAGATATAAACCGATAACTTTGAAATTGTTCTCGACTTTTATAAAATTTAGTATAAATTAAACCTATTTGAATTTGTCGGCATCGTCTGCAAAATCTATTTGTTTTGTAGTTATGTTAAATTAATATGTTAGGCAGCCTGCGAAATAAACATACAACGCTGCAGAATTAGCGCTTCGGTAAAGTCACAAAAGTTACAACTTAAGCACTTGGTTTACTATCACTTAGGCACTATCACATAAGAAAGTAGCTGATAAATTATCTACAAATGACTACAGACATCGGTCGCTGTTCAATATAGACTTCGCTACATCACCGCGAAACATGAATTACTGCATAGTTACGCGAATGTTACTCTCATGAAACTATAAATCCAAAGCGAGTGAGCGTTAAATCATAAAATATTCAATTTGCAGTATCACTATTAATTAACTTATCTATTCCCTAAAAGATCACGTAAACTCAAATCACAGAACATCAAAAATATGCTTCATGCAATTAACGCCTTAAGTTGACCAGGTACTTTCTTCAGCTACTCTACATAGATGAAAGGCTTTGAGAATTGTTTATTGAGGACAGGATCGATGTTCTATGCAAATAATCCCCACTAACAAACTCTCTTAGTTGTTAAAACTTTGGTAACACAGTCAACACTCCAAAGTATTAAATCTACCCAGTCCGGGTTTCAGATTATTTAGTCCAGTAAAGTTTATGAATATTAAAACCTTAGGTACCTACATACCTATTATTGAAGTACGTCATGTTTATTGTATTTAATTATTTCTATTTGTGTGTTGATAAAGAAATAAATAATATAACTAAACTAAAAAAAGGCTTGGTCCTTTCATAATTTCGCGTGAAAAACCTAAACACACTACGGTGTACATTAGCGAATTTCGCAAACAGTTGGTTTTCCATTGTTTTCCGGCTACATGTACGCCACTTGCGAGCTTGAGGGTTTATTCTATCAAATTGGATGATCAAACAGACAAGACAATTCACCTAAACCGTAGTTATTCGCAAGGATTGCTGTAAGCAGGTAGACGTGCTGATAAGGGCTTTCTTGACTGACAGACATTTGCTGATAATAATCTATTGTTCGACGAGCTTCAACCATAGTTATACTACAAAAAGTAAAGTAATAAAGGCTGCATAGAGAAACACCTATAGGTATTTAAAACACATGACTATAGGTACATACTTCATAATCAAACTTACAAATCGAAAGTAGGTACTCGTACATGCAGTGACTCGTACAAAATAGAAGTGATGATTGTACATTGAAATAATTTTTTTAAAATTTTTAAACTTTTGCCTTTTACTTGCTGTAACAATAATTAATACCTCAATCATTCGAAAAAATATTGCCCTTTTATTTCCAAGTCTGAAAGGTTTACATTTCAGACTTGGAAATAAAAAAAAGTTTAAAGTAAGTTAGTAGGTGTACGTACTCAAATTAGTACAATTGTCCTGAAATGATTTCTACAAAATGCTTAATTTCTCAAGTAAACAACAACAAGTTGTCAATATAGCAACTGATGTTTCTATAAAAGAAGCGTTAGGTAATAGAAACTTATTGTACATTAATAGATATATGAATCTCGCAACACAACACAATAAAGCAAATTGACATTACAAAGGGCGGAAGTGAGTCAGGATGCGATAGTAATCATCGTCTTCCACACGATATCTCTTACAAGTGAACTAGAGACCAGGGACGTAGCCAGTACAATGTCAACGCCCCAGGGACTTTGCGCCTCTTATCAATGACAGGTCTCCTCGCGCCCCATAATAGGCAACCTTGAAACTTGTGTTCTTAAAAAATTTTAAAACGACTTTTTTTACTATCTCGCCTGGCAATTTTAGCTATTACTTAAAAAGGTAAGAACCAGATTTAGATGATTATGATTACTCCGAAACTCCGATTACTCATAGCCTGCTTACGACTGTAAAAGTAACGAACAAATAGGGTTGATTGTATGGCGTAATAAAGATGACGTTTCTTACGCCCAAAACAATAATTAACAATGATAAAAATCTCACAGACGTCGCTATTATGCAATCTGAATTCGCATTTCAAATGAACAATATCTCTTGCACGTGTGGATATTGTCATAGTAAAACTAGAACAGTAAGCCATCTCCCAAGCTGGGTTGTGTCTATTTATTTGCATAGATAGCCTATATAATCATATAAAAAATACAGAAATACAGTGCTCATTTTTATTAATAATTACATAATACACTTGTCTAATCCCAAACTAGGATTTTCTCCTGTGCTATGGGAATTAAAAAAAGATAGAACCATTCACAAACATGCCTATAACATCCAAACCAGGACCAACTTGTACCAAGTTGTTTGTCCCCGGTGGCAATCGATCCCATTGATCCTGACGCTCAAGTCCAAAGACCAAGCTGCTAGGCCAGCCGTACATCCGTTCGTAAAGTTACCGTACCGTTCTCGTATGAAGATAACCTACTTTTCTAGTTTTACAATGCCAGTGTCGTAGTAAGGTCCCAAATGTTGGCACCTCGGAAAAAGGTTTGTGCCCTTTAATAAAATTACAGGCCACTTTGTTTCATTGACATTCGATTGAGAGCCATAGGTCGAGACCACTTAAACAAAAAGAAAATATTGGTAGGTAATTTTATAATACAAGACACCAACGATATCTATGTACTACTAGATGGGGCGTTCCAAACAATCGTTCTGTTCCAAGCAAATAGCCACAACTCTTTCACATTCACAATGAAACTTGTGCAGTTACTACGCAGTACATTTAATTATTACTAAATATTGACGCTACGGTTAAATAATGTCAATATTTAGTAAATAATTAAATGTTCTGAGTAGTAACTGCACAAGTTTCAAAGTGAAGTTGACACACTGAATAATCAGTAACTACCAAGTAGGGTATCCGTACGGAATGATTATGTGGAAAAATTGCAATGCCAATGCTGGATACCGAACGAAAAAGCGTAACGGGACTCGACAAAATATTACGTATACAAATGGGTATTTGTATACTGTGAGTACAGTAGAGTATTTGTTGTCGGTCATTAGGGAAAGTAACTGCAGCAAGAAAAATGTTAAAAGTAACTATAATCACAATATTGAAGAAAATCAATAACTGATTTACCCATATAATCATGGCGAAGCTTTTTTTTATGTTTAATATATTTCTGAAATATGACTAACATAGTTGTAGACTTTTAGAGAAACACCATAATAAACCGCCTTGTTGGTCTAGTCTAGTGGATTGGCCATTGGACTAGAGCGCCAGAGGGCGTGCATTCCTTTCCCACTGGGGACAGACAACTTTGTACAAGCTGGTCCCGGTTTGGATGTTATATTTGTGAATTGTCCAGTCCTTGTTTAATTCCCATAGCACAGGAGAAAATCCTGGTATGGGATTGGTCAAGTGTATGTATATCTATACATATAATAAAACAGTAGAAAAAAATAAGAAAAGCGAATCTGTACATTGAAGTTAAAAAAAATTCACTTCCCGGAAATTACTTACGACCAGTAGGGTCCAAATATATAATTAAAAAATGTCGTATCTGTCTATATGTAATGTATGTATGTATGCATGTATACATGTATGCATGTATGTATATATGTATGTATGTACGGGCTAATCTTGGAAACTACTGAACAGAATTTGACGGAGTTTTCACTGTTTAATAGCTTTGAGTTCGGGACATACAACGTCTAGACGTGCCTGCATCACCAAGACCCTCACCTATCCCAAATCCAACACCAAATTCTTTTTCAATTCCTTCACTGTCCGAGCCGCGCAGATATGGAATAAACTGCCGACGGTCATTCGAGATAGTACGTCGGTGACATCCTTTAAAACTAAACTAAAAGAGCACTATCTGTCTCACTCAGTATAATATGGTATGTATGTATTTATGTAAGTGGCTAATTCTCATCGCCACGATTCTCATCGTCACCTTCGTGGTAAATTCTAGTTTTTGCTTATATTAACTATTTTGGTAAAAAATCTAATAGCGCTTGATAATACGAGTAAATGTATAAGTAAATTAATCAAATCGTGAGTCTCGATTGGAAGTAATAATGTTTTGAAGTTCTAGATGCCACGAAAGTGACGCGATGATCCACGAAAGTGACTCAGTAACTTTACAACAATTATTTTCTCAGAATTGACTACTGGTTATGAGACTAAATGTTCATGAAATAACAACTTAATCTTATTTTCATAATTAAACATGCAAATACATAATATTCAATACCTCAGCAAAGAGAGAATTACGAGTTCGGTCCTAGGCTCGGTCATCCTACGAAATAGGTTCTTAATATAACTGATATGCTATGTCAATTAAAACTACATAATTTTAGTGAAAAGTTCTTATTATAGAACATTATTGACGTAGGAAACATATAGAAACTTTACTGTGGTTTTATTAATCAGGTACTTATATTTCGGAGGATAGTTTTACTCTAAAATACCCTCTTTATACATGTGATAACATAATAACATACTTAACGTAACCAAATTATCTAAACTTATAAAAATTGTGCATAATTTTAGTATACTTTAATTGTAATATCACTGGTAATTTGTGACATTCACAAATAATCAGTCTCCGGTGATAAAAAAATAATCAAAAACTTAACCTAATTGGTTGTTATATAAACTATTTCCTAATGATGAATCAAATAAGTCTTTAGAACTTAGATACTATTTTTAGTCTGAGCTTTAGAAAGGCTAAATCTCTCAAAAAATAAAAACGAAACGTTACACTTTGTTAGGCAGCACTTTTCCTTTTCAAAAACAAAAACTTATTCTATAAAAAAAAATCTCATTACAAGAAGACGGTAACCTCTTCGAACAGTAAAAGAAAATATCAGAACGTTAGTTTTTGCGTAAATCAAATATATAGTAACTCGAATCTGGATCATCATCAGACCAGAAGCTACGTTGGTGTTGAGGGTTCATTTTTACCATCTTGGTTCGAAACCCTAAAAACAACGTTAATATACTTACTTACTTACTTTAATTAGTACCTACCCATACTTCATGTTTAATTAGTTATCTATTAATAGTGTAGTTGTTAATTTATCATGTAAATATACTTACTTATGTATTCAAAACACTATTTACCACATCAAACTTGTTGATTTTGTAAATACGTATACACCAGTCGCTATATTTCCAAATAAAACAATGCAAAAAATCACTTTCGTGGCAAAAACTCACCTTCGTGGGTAAAACGCCACGAAGGTGATGCCACGAAGGTGACGAAAATATCCCTTTTTATAAATTCCTGCAAAGTTTAGGTGTATTGTTTTAAATCAAATACTACATAAATATCTCTTACATTTTGGAGTTTCGATGAGCTAACTTTAATTTCCATTACCAAAATACAATGCACAAATATGTTGTCCACGCAAGTGATCGGTACACCTACGAATAAATATAAACTTACCAATATTTTTTACTCACGGAACGATGAGTCGCTCGTCCCACTTCTGCGAAGCAGGAACACGACTGACGATGACCGAATCGAACTCTGTGATTAGTTGCTGCTGTTGTATTCAACAGCAAGCCTTTATTACTACTCAAATCTTAAGTACCTAAAATCGTGTGACCGACACATATTGTGTTTCCAATTCAAAATAATGACGAAAAGTTTTTTTTTACACCAACGTATGTAAAGTGTATATAATTACGATGACTTTGGTATATATAACATACAAATACACTGAAATTTGGTAAAGCAGTAACCAAATGTTTTACTGTAACGGGAAGTGTGACACGATGAGAATACGAAAAATGGCCCCGTTTTCTGATCGTTCGTGTTAATTATTTATATTATTTTTGCTTCAATTACGGCAAGTTTTATTTATTTTGTGACCAAATAGATGTTTTATCCACCAATCCACAAGTTATGTTTTTAACTTATACTGTTTAGGAAATATAACTGTGTGACCATAAAAATTGAGTGACAATGAGAAGTACCCAAGTATGTTTATTATAGTTATTATTATTTATTATATGTATATATATAGTTCAGGTATTTAGTTATTATGTAGTTTATTATGCACTTATTTTGCCCCCCTCGCTCTTACTGCCTTGTCTCACACCCTGTAGGGTTGGCTGGAAGAGATCTCTTTTAGAGATAAGCTCACCTTTGTACACACCATTTATTACTGTATTTGGTTTTAAGTTGTGCAATAAAGAATATATATAACATAATCTGGTATAAGCAAGCCATATCTCAATGAAATGTCAGGAACCTTAACTACAAGATGACCTCTCATTTCATATCATTTGTATGGCAGTATAGTTCAACATTACTGGTCCTTGCTAAAACTTGACAGAGAGTGAGAGAAATGTTTTAAAGCTCATTTATAGTTTTATTTATTTATTTTAGCTGTTCTATTTCAGGGTATTTCTATAAGCTCGATATAAAAAGTTCGTTATTCAATCATTAGTGGCCCTATATCAGATCGGACATCGTCGACAATGTCAATATCGATGTTGTTGAGGAGTACATCTACCTAGGACAGACAATACAGTTGGGTAGGATCAATTTCGATATGGAAGCTGACAGAAGAATCCAGTTAGGTTGGGCAGTATTCGGAAAACTGCGTCAAGGCTTCAGTCGCCCATTCCACAATGTTTAAAGACAAAAGTCTTTATTCATTGCGTCCTGCCTACGGCGCGGAGACGTGGACACAGACGGTGGGCCTGATCCCAAGTTTCAAGTCCCTCAGCGAGCTATGGAAAGGGCTATGCTCGGGGTCTCTATGAGGGATCTAATTTGTAATGAGAAGATCCAACGAATAACGAAGGTGACTGACTGACATAGCCGAGAGAATTAGTAAGCTGAAGTGGCAGTGGTTGGGCCACATCTGTTGCAGTACCGTTTGGGCGGCCGTTGGGGCAGACGAGTTCTAGAGTGGAAATCACCACGACGCCCCGCCGTCAGGTGAATTGACGACCTGAAGAAGGTGGCCAGAAGCGGCTGGATCCATAGGGCAGAGGACCGGGAGTGGTGGCGATCATTGGGGAAGGCCTATGTCCAGAAGTTTGACAGACATTTTGTTGTACAATTAATTTGATATGCAAAATAGGTGTCAATAAGGGAGGGGTATAGGAGGGGAAGGAAGCCGGATGGGAAAGAAGAGAGGGAAGGGGAGGGGCAAGTTGGGAGGAGGAGTGATAGCAGGAAGGCGTTAGGGTAGAAGGAGAGGAAAGATGTGGTCGAGGCTAGCAGTAATGGGAGGTGGTAGGACAGTGGGAGGGGGCAATGGAAAATAAAGGGCGGAGGAAGGGTAGGGTTAGGGAGCGGGAAGGGGTTGGGGAAGGGGTTTTCAACGTGGTGGGAAGGGAATGAGTAAGGAAAGAAAATGGGAAAGAGAAGGGAATATCACCTGCGATATTTTAATAAAATAAATCTCATTACTTCTTGCACAATACTAAACCTAAAAAATATAAATAATTATATAATAATCTTTTAATTCATGATAAACATGAAGAATGTGAACTTTTAAAAAAATATATTTATTCTGTGGTCCAACGGGCGGAACCGCCGTCGGCACGCTAATTTTATGTATATAAATATGTTCAATGCATAACCAGATTCTTTTAGGATTTAGTAATACATAATAATGTGTAATGTTAAGTTGTCCACGCGAGCGAAGTCGCGGGCAACAGCTAGTAATATAATATTTATATTTAACATTAATTTTACATGTATACGTGTCATCGTATCAGCCCTCTTAGACGTCCACTGTTGGAAATGGGCCTTCCCCAATTAATTCATACTTATAGTTGACTGTAAAACTATGTCTAACGACATCAATTTCACGTTGAGTATCACAACCTAAGTAGTGGCTATGTAGGTATAAAAAATATCGTCGCTTAGTCGAAAAGTTTCAATACCCTCTTCACAAACTATTTACTTGCACCTACGTGATAATACCTTCGGCGACCAGCTAATGGAAGTGATAGTGACAAATATAGGTAATGCGTTCAAGTATACACTTCATTAGTTAAGTAACATACCTTCTGTACTCGTGCCGGGAGAGCGAAACTAACGAGGGATAACTGTTCCAGAAGAGGGGTATTTAGTGATGAAACTATTATTAACTTTTCCACGACTATAATAAAAATTCGGAGTAGCTATAAGCGTTCGAGTGTTCGGATGACTAGGCAAATGTATTTAATGTAACTTGAGTTATACGTCCTTATACGTTGGACTAAGTAGGTACTCATGAAACTGATTAACTTGTTCGCGACTATAAGAATTCGGAATGGCTCTAAGCGTTCGAGCGTTCGGATGACTAGACAAATGTATTTAATGTAACTTAGGTTATACGTCCTTGTTCGTCGTTCATCAAACACCACAAGAGTAAGTAGGTACTCACGAAACTTATTGACTTTTTTTACGACTGTTAGAAATCTAAGTGGCTACTAATTAGTATTTAGGTATTAGTCATTGACCCGACCGCCTCGTTGGTCTAGTGGATTGGTCTTTGGACTCGAGCGTCAGAGATCGAGGGAACGATCCCCACCGCGGCGGGGACAGACAACGTTGTACAATTTGTACAAGATGGGCCCAGTCTGGATGTTATATTTGTGAATTATCCTATCCTTTTTATTTCCCATAGCACAGGAAAAAACCTAGTTTGGGATTAGATAACTGTATGTATGTAATGTAATATATTTAAAACTCCTTTTCCTCTGTCTTATTAGAATACCTTCTGTATGCTTTTTTATCAAAGCAAAGTTAAAATACAAAAAACTTTTCCAAAAATAACTTTCTCTTTTATTTCCGACCTTACAGAACGATGTAGAAGTTAAATATTAAGTACCTACTCTAAGTAAAGCAAAACTTTGCTAAAAGTGAAAAATTTGTTTCTTTTTGGGTTTAATTAAACTGAACGATCAAAAAGCTCACTGAACTGATATTAAATGAAAGAAAATTATTTGTACCTTTGTAAAGTTGAAGAAAAAGAATATGCCTAATAGTATTACAAGTTATTTCCGTGTTTTTAAAGATAAATCTTTTATAGGATGATATACTAACCAAGGTTTTGAGATTCTGCAAATTTGACTATCGGGTATACTTTACCTAGAGGCCGACTGTACAGTGATTATGATGATGATGATATTCTTTGGTTCACATACTTAAAATAAATACAATGGTTAAATGTTGTGCACAAAGGCAAGCTTATGTATACATGTATGGCTAGCCTAATGAAGAGCTATGAGCGGGTATACGTAATATTTCTAAATTAATGTGAACACATATCTTTTTTCTTATTTCTGGAAGTTATGTTTGCAACCCGCATTATAATATTAAATTTGTTTGTAAATGCTCATATAATTCCCAGTATTGCAAGCCAATTTTGCCTGTAGGACTATGTTTCAAATTTAAGCTCAATAGGCCCAGTATACATACACTGTGAGTTATCCGCCAGACAGACAAACAGACCAACGGACAAAAAACTTCGCTATAAGGGTTATACATTTTAACGAATCCCTAAAAAGCGGTTCGTTTCTTTTATACAGCTTTTATTAGCCATACGGTCACATGCCTACCTACATACGATATCAGATTTCCAGCCTTTTTTGGTAAATTGATTTTGTTAATTAAGAAAAGTGGGAGCCGAATCTCAGACAACAGGTAGTATTTACTTAATTACGGCCGCCGCCGGTTATACCCGGAGACGTCATATAGCGTTTATTTCCGATGCAGAAAATTCTGTCATCTATGTTCATATGGTATGTTGTACTCACGAAACACAAACGTAACAAATCATAACCTATCTTTGACATCAATACCATGCATGACCAAACGATTTTGTACCGTCGGCAGAGGGGACGCCTGCGTATGGCAACTCCTCTTCGTGTTGCTTTAAACTTTAATTACAATAAAGTAGCTTTTGAGCCCGATTCTGACAGCAAAAAGTTAAATTTGACAGCACTTCAATTATTGCTATCCCTGTCACACAGTATTATGAAGATGAAGACGAAATTAATTTTAGTGCCATCAAATTTTAAATGTGTGAGAATCGGGCCTATATTATGTTGGAATAGTTAACAATGCAGCTCTATTAAAAAAGTTATGCAGTAACTTTTTAATATATGTTATGGACCCACATACCTAATAAAAAGAGCCGTAAATTCTTTTTCAACATCTGCAGTTCGGATAGTAAAACTTGGCAAAGACGCAACCAAAATGAGACGTACGCAAGTTGTAGCAGTTGTACCAAACTACCCAAGCATTTATCTAACTTATCTTCATAATTTAGTTAGATGGGATTTTATATTTTATTAGATATATATAGATGTTGTAAGTACGAACTAATATAATCCAAATGATGTAGCTGCTTATAGGGTTATGCTTTAATCTTATGTATTTATTAGTTACACATTATTTGATTATATTTTAGCACCATGCCAAATTAATTAGAATTAATCCAAACAAGCGCTTGCAATATATTAATTAATTGTTGCCGTAGAAACCCCAAAAGACTGAGAACTTGACCTAACAACGTCTGAATTAGTTCACTGTTCGTTTGCCTAACCAAATTTGACCTATATTCACTAGGCCTAACAATAATTTTGATCTAATGATAGCTTGATGAAACCAATTTCGCTCTGTCAAAAATATCTGCATCCGAAAACGTCTGAGTGTGTTCTTTGTTGTCTGAGGTTCGGCTCAACCAATCTAGTTTCGCAAGTTTTAAAAGACGTAAATAACAGTTCAATAAACTAATTTTTAATAAAAGTGAGACTGTCTGTTATCATCAGAAAAATTCTAGGAAGTAAAACCTGTATAAAAAAATTAAATAACCGAGTTTTAGGGATCCGTCAAAAGGATATCCTTGTAACGAAACCTGTCTGTCTGGTGGATAACTCAAAAACTACTGGGCCGATTGAGCTTAAGTTTGACCCTAGTAATATTTCTCAAAAATTTCAAAAATGTTCGAAATGTGTTCTGTAACTTATCCTTAGACACCCCAATTTTTTTTGTAAATAAAAAAACGGCTACTACTGTCATAACTACGAACTTTTTTTTGAAATAGTTAAAAACCTTCTTTACTTACTCGATTTCCCCTATCTTTGTTATTCATTATATAAACAGATAATCATTATAAGTAAATAAGTCGAAATTTCGTTGGTACTTTTTTTCAGTCGTTTTTTTTATAGGTATAACATCTTTAAACTTTCAAATTGTGTTTTCTCAAAGCATGCTTTTTGAGGTAAGACGGTTTATGATTTCATGTGCGATTTATCTTTTATTTGACCAATAAGTATTTGTGGGAAATGAATATTAAGTTCCGACTCGGTCGTGTTCGGTATTTTCTTTATAGACAGAGCAAAACCAAAATCTTTACAGATTATACTAAAATTCGTGATTTACATAGGGCTGCGTTAAATTAACGTTATAATTACCTTTTATGAAACCACCTCCAGATCAGTAATACGCGGGAACAACTTTACAATTAACGAGCTTTATAGATTCCGATTTTTTTTTAATAATGTTACAAATCTAAAGAAGGCTTTTATAGAAAGAATAAAAGCTTGGTACTTTGGTTAGATCCCAGCGTCTAGGTCTGAATACTAACACATGCAAGTGGATAAATTCCTACTCACGTACCACCCTAATGCGCCTTCGGTGGCACTGCATGCGAATTATAATTCTGATAGCATTATTCACTTCGCTTCACCGGAATAAGTAGGTATTGCATGGAAAATCCAGTTACATTATTTTCACTCATTATACCTACGCAGTGTGGTTAACGGCTTAGAATAGGGCCACCCCCAATCTTCCCGTGGGTTTCGTTAAGGCGTCTAAGGGATTGCACCATGGACGGGCAGCAGCGTTATAATGTTTAAATTAAGATCATTACTACGATCACCAATCCGCCTGCGAAGTGTAGTGATGAGGTATGGCAAATCCTCCAAAGGACAGCCCGACAAGTGGCGTTCTATTGGGGAGACCATATGTTCAGCAATGGACGTATTTCGGCTAAGATGATGATTTACTACATAGAGAGTTTTAGGTATAGGTATCTATATAATGATACAAAAAGCCATCGTATACACATGACGTCCAGTGTTTGACAAAGGCCTTTCTCAATGATCGCCACCACGCTAGGACTTTTTTGGTTGGCTGTTCATTGGGGGATTTGCCATAATCACCACGCCTTGCAGGCGGATTGGTGATCGTGGTAATGATTTTAATATTCACAGGAGAACGCTGCTGTCTGTCCCTGGTGCAATCCCTTAGTCACCTAGATGACACCCAAAGGAAATTGTGGGTGGCCCTATTCTAAGCGGAAACCACACGGCGTACGTAGTACTTACTTACATACGAGGTGCGTATACGGGAAAATGGAATGGTAAAACGCGTGTATGGTATATAAGTATACGTAAGCAACATTTGTTAGCCGCATCCAAGATTTTCATTTCAGATGCGACATGAATAATTTTTCGCAACGGATGTATATCAATGGCAGCGTTTCTCTTACCCGTATAAAAACAAAACAAATGTTCGTGGTTTGGAAAATACTATTTTAAATCAGGTTAACATAATATCTTTTAATTTAAAGATCCTAAAAATATGTGGAGGGTTAAGTCGGATAAACTTCTTTAGAAATAATTTAGCTGGACTAATTTTCATCTAGATTAAAAAATCTTGATTGAATTTCGAAGGGCCTTCTTTACACTAACTTTTGATAATGGATAAAATATTCCATTATGTATATCTACATCGCTTCTGTAGAAGCGAAGAAGGCATGCCTTGCGTTTAAATACGTATGTATGTACGCTTGTACAAATATCTATCTACAATGTAAGTACATGTACGACTGATATTGATATTTAACACAATATTTTTATTTAATTATTATAAAACATAATTAATGGTCAATTTGACATGGTGTTGATAAACATATTTGTCTGTTCTGTGACTTTTTGTTGACTTTACACTACTATTTAATTAGTAAGTATTAAGTAATCTGTACTATACTTACTACACCCAAAGACCGAGCCTTCAATAGTTTACCGATACATGTCGAATATAGCCTAATAGTAATAGGTGGTAGGTTAGAAAAATATTTTATTTCAAGTAGGATCCAAAGTACAGTACTAAGACTTATTAACTCCACTGTCAAACCGATTCTAATTTGTTTAATCAATTGAAATGGTGATTTAATCCAAACGGACAGGGAGTTTTTTTACCTGTACTAGTAAGTTGATTAAGAATTCTACAAGAACCAGAAGAATATATACAGTGCACTCGTTATCGATATTTTGATCTTCTTTACTGATACAGTATAATAAACAATATGTTATTGGTCTGGCCGGATTACATTACTCGGCTGTCTAGAGTTTACTCTCCATATGAACAACTTCGACCACGTGCTGACTTCCTAATGAATTATTTAACTTCGTGTTGGGTGCTCATATTTCAAAGCAGATTTAATTAAGCTCTCACGCTTGCAGTGGCATAGTTACGCTTACTAACTATACCCTTATAACTAACCTTATAACCTTAGAGTAATATACTCTTTTAAGAGGACCGTACTTATAAAAGTTTCACAATCTAATTTTAAAGTCTGAAATAGACATCCAACTAATAGCTACGAGACAGAAGGAGATAATATTACCTCTGAAATGTATTTTTAATACACTTGGGAACTTAATATATATTTTGCTTTAGTATATTATTAATGATACAACAAAGAATTATGGAGCTCAGCGGGATTGGAATTGTGATGAGTGAAACTATATTGTGTCTCTCCAAAAAGCTGGGAAGGAGGATTATGGGGGGAAGGGAAACGAGAAAGGGAAAGTGGCGCACAGGTGAGAGCTTGTAAGAGAAAGGGTAAGAAAGAGAAGGAAGGGGAGGAGGGTGCAGGAGGGCGAAAGAAGTATTCACTTATTTCTCTGCGGTTTTAGCTCTGACTACCTACCCTATTTTTTTATTGTCCTTGTCTTTTCCTTGTCTTTTTTTGTATATTAAGTATACCCTTTTAAAAACGGAATCGGTACATATTTTAGTGGACTGCAAGTACGAAGTTGCAGAAACACCTAGTTAAAATTAAATACTCAGGTAAAAGAGATGCCGAAGGACCAAAATAACAAGCACAGTTAACTAAGCCAGATTTTGTTGAACGGTTTTATATTCAGATCCAAACTGAGTACCCACGACAATAAATTAGCACGAATACAGATCTCTAATTTGCATAGAGCGAAACAAAACAAGCGAGACTCGGGTGTCAGAGACAAAACAAAGCGCGCTGTTTTGTGAGAATTTATTGTGATTGAATTTTGACAAACGGCCACCTACGCAGTTGCTAAGGGGGTGACAGTCATTTACACGGTTACATTGATTTAAGGTACAGTGAAACTGTATCCAGTGAGTTTTATACATTTTTCTTTTAAATAGGTCTTGTTAAATAAGGTATTAGGTGCATTACACATTTTTATGCGTCGTATGACATAATCACAGGATGAAATAATATTACCTTAGGAATCACCCATAACAATGTAAGCTTTAACTTTTAATGCCATACTTAGCCACGATTACATTTTCAGACTACTACATTGTCAAATGCAATAAGTACCTATTTATTAGTTAGTACTAGTACTATTTTCATTTACATACTTAGTCATCAAATCCAAAATCAATGGAGTTTAAATACAGCAAAAATCTTCGTTATTGTAACCTTTTTAGAACCGTTACCGTTTTAGAACTAACATCGTTATTCCCCTGTACTTTCATCCTTCCTACTAATATTATAAATGCGAAAGTTTGTAAGTATGGATGGATGTTTGTTACTCTTTCACGCTTCAACCACTGGATGGATCGTGATGAAACTTGGTACACATATAGGTTAGGTCCTGGAATAGCACATAGGATAGTTTTTATCCCGAAAAATAGCTTGTTCCTACGGGAAAACATAATAATTTGTGATTTTAAGTTGTCCACGCGGACGAAGTCGCGGGCTAGTATAGTATATAGTTAAGATTATTGTTAAACTAAAGCAGTAAAACACAGCATTTTATTCCAGTAATCCATTCAATGCTTGCAATATATAAGTAGGTAGGATCTTTTCATTCTAAATGTTAAAAACATTATTTTTCCCGTTATTATTTAAGCGATTTCAGAAAAGGAGGAGGTTCTCAATTCTATAGTATGTTATTTAAATACAAATTTTTGAGAATTTTTCGTTAAACCTATTTCATGTCATCACAGCAGCGTGTATGTAAATTTGCATTAACAGCTCCATCAGAGTTTACACAGCGTACATAATGAATGACACAATGTCGCATTTAAACGAAAACGGCGCGATATACAGCAACTGCCCGTAAAAAATGTAATATACTATCAGAATGTGGCTGAAACGAATCACGCGCCATGTTGAGGATAGATAAAAATACGAGCACCTGGCGTTTTCAATCTAAAGCTGCTTTAGTGCTCTATATCGGCCATGTGCAAATGATTTGGAGATATGAATACAGCAGCACTGACTGAATCGAATACGTGTAACAAAATTTACATTGTAACAAGGAATACTCTGGGCACACCCACGGCACTCCGTACAAAAAAACAAGAGCACCGGCCAGTTCGTACACGATTATAAATAAATACTCGTAAATAAAATAAATAAAATCATTTATTTCAGGCGTTGCCTATAGAGTGTTAGTAACAATGATACCTTATAGCTATGCGCGTAAATTATTGTAGGGCTGCTACAGCCAGCGCGCGAGCATAGTCGATCGAGAGAGGGACAACGTTATACGTCAACAAATTAGTGCTTCTCTTTCTATATTATAGCGTGGATCTCTTGGCGCCGGTTTATCTCTATTTTGCAGGCGGCCGCCGTTAAACTGGCGGAGGGAGGTGGATGTCGCTTCTTAACGTATTTAGTATTCTTTGCCCTAAGGCAACGTGGACTCATTTATACTGGGATTTTTTTACTTCCTCCATCCATGTTTATCTACTCTAAATGCCATCATCAGATCCCAGCCAAATTATTCTATAATAAGTACCTACTTTAGAAATACCCTTTACTAAAATCTGTCACCAATACCTACGTATACCCGATAATTGCTTCTAAAGTGCTATTTCGCTCTTACACATTTTAAACTATTCAAGATATTTTTCTGCTAATTTTTTAAAAGCCAAGCTCTTAAAAATACCAATAATAAATAAGCCAATGATTGTTCTATAAAAATTAAGAAAACCATAACAAGACACTAATAAAGATCACCAGATGTTTGAAATGGAAGAGGCGATGCAACTGATGTAGAAATAGTATATTGTGTAACGAAACATTCGTGAAACTGTCTGTAGTTTTGTGGTATTAATTACCTCAGTTAACTTTGTTAGCTGTAATTAGGATGTACAAAGAACATCATTAAAATTAGTATACATTAAGAGATAAAATATCTATTTTACACCGACTCGTAAAGATATTTTAAAAGTTATAGAATATTCTATCCGTACTTTCCAGGTTTGTCCCATTTAGAGATTAAGCGAATTGTCGTTAAGTTTCTAGATTGGCTGAATTTGCTTCGCTCTGCTAGATACGAAAAATGTCTTACGCGACTGAATTTAATGTAGGAATGTTCCATTTCAAATGAGATTTCACTTTAAATCAATTTGAACGTTTCAAGTAAGTAATTGATAAGCGTTAAAAACTTACATTGAATAGGTACATTTCGATATTATCAAATTAAAATTTAGGAATTTATTATTTTGATTATAAGGAGAGCAATCTTGGCAGTCTATCGCTTAATACGATTGCGTAACTTTTATATTCCGACTGAAATGGGCAGATATGCATAGAATACCTACTTAATAACAACTTAGCGCTATGAAATAAACACCTTCACTTACACTCATCTATGACTATCTTAAAATATTCTAGTATATTCCAATACCTATATCTATTATACTGTAGAGTTAGATTCGGATTGCGACGTCTGTTGCAGAACCGATTAAGTTGGGGCAGACGAGTTTTGTGTCAGACCGCGGATCGACACGCGCAGCCGCCAGATGGACCAACGATCGGAAGAAGGTGGCTAAAATACGCTGGATACAAAGGACGGAGGATTGGGTGTGGTAGCGTTAATTGGGAAAGGCTTATGTCCAGCAGTGGACGTTGCTGATACGATGACGATGATTTCTGCTATACAGGATTGTAACTATGTAAATTCAGCTCATGAGATTGTTGTTATGGCACATTCATTAATATGCTTAGAACTCTTTCACATCACACGAATATCATATCATAATTTTATTTCTTTTGTTTCAATTTAATAAATAACTTAATATTATTTATTACTTATTATTATTAACATCGTGATTATCAGATTTATTTCATAAAAAGAGAATGACGAAAAAGAAAACTAGCATTATTAAGCTTTTGTCAGCTAGTACTTATAATATTTTGTTTCAATCGATTCTGAGTTTTCGGACGGTTCATTTTGGTTTTTCCCTTTCATAGACAGCTTTATTTTTATGTAACGTCATAACACGTTTGCAATGCCCGGGCATTTCCGACTGTTAACTAGCAACACAACTGTCATATGTAGTACTACGAGTATTCCACGTAGTTAGCTCGTTAACTTGTTAACGTTTGGTGTTAACTTCTGAAAGCTTCAGTATGTAGATAAGTAGGTTATGAATTTGATAGTCAACGGGACAGTGGGTCGTTCAAAATAGTTATTGCTGGAACATTTCTCCACAGCAACCCTTTCTAATAATGTGTGTCGCAAGGGAAATATGGAATTCTGTAGAGAATTGAGGACTTGTGTATAGAAAGGTGGACTTAGATACGTACTTAAAAATGAATGTACCTATGGGCCATTTTTATACTGACGTTTTCGAAATTATTATCATCTTAAATCACAATCATGATAATAAATAAATAATTTTAGCAAGTAGAGAAAGGCTAGAATCTCTCAAACACAAACTTACTTTTAAAACATTCGTCGAGAGATGGGCTATAAAACTGTATAGGTAATACTAGTTACGCCTATCAACGTTAATCTTTAGATTTACTTAAACGAACTATAGGTACCTACGGTTAGTAACTGTGACATGGTATGTACTAGTATATGGCGATGATATGTAGAAGAACACAATTAACTGTCTAATTATTTCATATTGTCTTATTATTATTTAATTCAATACATTTAAAGGCAACTAAAAAATAAAAGAAAACCAATTACGTACGTAGTACAAACTGAGCTGCCTAAGTGTTGGAAGTGATCTCTTCCAGATTACCTTGTTATATTATTTAATACTTACCTCGACTCTCGATATCTATACATATTATAAAACAGTAGAAAAACAAAAGAAAAGCGAATCTGTACACTGAAGTTAAAAAAAAAATTCACTTCCCGGAAATTACTAAAGATCAGTAGAGTCCAAAAATATAATTAAAAAATTTCGTGTCTATCTGTATGTATGTATGTACGGGCTAATCTAGGAAACTACTGAACAGAATTTGACGGCGTTTTCACTGTTTAATAGCTTTGAGTTCGGGACACAATCTGGTATAAGTTATATCTCAATAAAATGTCAGGATACTGATTTACAAGTTGACCTCTCATTTCATATCATTTGTATGACAGTGTAGTTCAACATTACTGATCCTTGCAAAAACTTGACAGAGAGGAACAGAAACGTTTTAACCTCAGAAGAACGAATATATCCAATAGAAACCGCCATAATACTAATCAAGCGTACATAGCCACTTGTCAAAACTGTAGCCCTTGGCTCCACTTTACCCTGCTGATTAAAATGTTCCCTAATATAGTCGTTGTTGTATTCTCTTTGGTCGCTGCTGTCAAGTGACAAATGCATCTTGAATTTAGTTGCATTAATGATTGATGCAACGGTTTGCGTGCTAGTCGAGTTTGAAATACTATTTTAATTTAAAATCCTTTCAGATTTGTGATAAGAGTGCAGGATAATATTTTGTGAAGGTGTAAGCTATGGTATGTGTGATAAGGCGCTGCAAATTTCGCATGGGGAGAAAAGAAAATCAATCCGAAACTATAAACTTTCACAGGTAAACATTCTTTTTGTGTTTGCCTATCCATTTTCCATGTTAAAGAGATAAATTTATGCTTAAAAGTAAGGGAAATTAATTTCTTTTTATTATATTTATATTAATTGAGCATGTATAAGTGTACTTTCATATACTTTGTTAGTTTTGTAATTTTACAGAAATGTTTAAATAGAGCTGGACAAAAATTTATCGATAAAAGTATAAAAAGTGTTTTTTGTGTTTTGGATGTGTTGTGCACATGAGTATACACGTATTTTTTACGTGCACACACGTTTTTTTTCAATTTAGATTTCCTAATGAAAAAAAATTTAATGTGAAAAGTGGATTAATGCGGTGTCCACCGAAGCTGATTGGACGGCAAAAAAACACCATAGAGTGTGCTCCAGACATTTTAAATTATTGTGTTGTATTATTACCGATGATAAATATCGAATACTGAAGGATAATGCTGTGCCTACATTATTTATGTCGCCAGGAAGAGTAAGTAGTTTTTAAAAGTAAACGTATTTAATAGGGGCAAGCCTATTCAGTTGTCTTCGAATTTGTCAATTCTCCTCAGGCTAGCAGGTTTTATCTTGATTTTCTTCACCGTCGTGAGCGAAAAGTAAATATACAATAATAAAAACTCATTAGTACATAAAATAGTTCTTATCTGGGATTACTGACACCCAATTATTTTTATATATAATTAATCGTAATTTAAAAATGTTTAATGCCAGATTCATTTTACACTCTTTTTGTTATTCTTGACCAATAAATATTAATTTTCTTTTCAGTGCATTTCTACAACTTCAGCTCCATTAACTTCGGGCACGGTAGTGTTCTCCGTCTCAGGTCCTTAAATTTTTGGGGTCTCAGACGTTCTCGTACCCAATGTAATCATTAGGCTCTGCAGCTTTGGCATCGGTAAACGGCGCGCTCTATGTCATCATCATCAGGCCCGGCAACTTTGGATCCGTCAGTAACATCGCGTACCACGTCATTATCAGGCCCTGCAGCTTTTGGAATGCAAACGTTATCATCTCCAGACTTACACATATCCTTGGATATCGATTTCTAATCGACCGATACATATACCATCGACATCAGGCAATGACTAATGATAAAAATATGAAATTTTAATTTTTTATTGTTTTATAATCTTTTATGATTATATTTATTGATTGATTAACACTAAGTAAATTTAAATTTTATTTAAAAAAAATGTAGTTTTATAAAATAGTTGTAAGTAAATAAACTGATTAATTTTTTACATAGAATACTGTTTCACTTTCCACTGGCAACTGTTAGATATAATAACGCAATTAGTTGCCACAGATTTAAATTTGACAGCTCTAAAATGAAATAAAATTATTTCACTATAAGATGACAATATTAGCTAGTTTAATGCTGTCAAATTGAGTGCGTGCCTTCAGAATTAAATTAAATTTTCATGTTAACATAATTTCAAATTTTTACTAAATAATATAATGATAATTTTTAGACTACGTAATATATTTTTATTGATTATCGATATCCGATAATTATCGATATCCATGTTTTGCACGTCCGCCTCATCTCTAGATTTCTGAAACAGTGTACGGACATGGTATCTGACGTCCTGTTAAAAGTAGCATTCTCTCACTTTAGCAACAGCAAAATTACCATAAGAGTGAAAAGGGTTGGTTGCCTTCACGTTCTTGGACCCTTATAAATCCTTCTATGGGATATATTCGTTCTTCTGAGGTTTTAACGCTCATTTACAGTTTTATTTTTATTTTAGCTGTTGTATTTCAGGGTATTTCCACAAGTCTCGATACAAAAAGTTCGTTATTCGATAGTTAGTTGCTCTCCTATATTAGATCGGTCATGTCGACAATGTCAGTATCCAAGTTGATCAGTAGTAGGTACGTCTACCTAGGACAGACAATACAGTTGGGTAGGATCAATTTCGATAGGGATGCTGACAGAAGAATCCATTATTCTGCGTCAAGTCTTCACGTCGCCCATTCCACAATGTTTAAAGACAAAAGTCTATTCAGTGCATCCTGCCTTTCATGACCGACGGCGAGGTGACGTGGACACAGACGATGGGCCTATCCACAAGTTTTAAGACCCTCAGCGAGCTATGGAAAGGGCTATGCTCGAGGTCTCTATGGGGGATATGATTCGTAATGAGGAGATCCAACGAATAACGAAGGTGACCGACATAGCCGAAATAATTAGTAAGCTGAAGTGGCAGTGTGTGGGTCACCTCTGTCGCAGTACCGACGGCCGTTGGGGCAGACGAGTTCTAGAGCGGAGACCGCAGATCGCCACGACGCCACGCCGCCAGGTGGATTGACGATCTGAAGAAGGTGGGGAGAAGCGCTGGTTCCGTAGGGCAGAGGACCGGCGTTCATTGGGGAAGGCCTATGTACAGCAGTTTGACAGACATTTTGTTGTACAGTTAATTGGATATTCAAAATAGGTGTCAATAAGGGAGGGGTATAGGAGGGGAAGGAAGTCGGATGATAAAGAAGAGAGGGAAGGGTGGGGCAAGTTGGGAGGAGGAGGATAGTAGGAAGACGTTAGGGGAGAAGGAGAGGAAAGATGAGGGGTGGTAAAACAGAGGGAGGGGGGGGGGGCAGTGAAGAACGACGAGGGTATGGAAGAGGGAATGGGAGAGGGGAAAGGGAATATCACCTGCGATATTTTTTTTAATAAAATAAATCTCATTACTTCTTGCACAATATTAAAACATAAAAATTATAAATAATTATGTGACAATCTTTGATAAACATGAAGAATGTCAACTTTAAAATGAACATTAATTCTGTAGTCCAACGGGCGGAACCGCCGTCAGCACGACAATTTATGTATATAAATAATTTCAATGCATAACCAGATTAATAGATTTCTTTTAGGATTTAGTATTACATAATAATGTCTAATGTTAAGTTGTCCACGCGTACGAAGTCGCGGGCAACAGCTAGTATCTACATAAAATGATAAAAGTGTTAACAAAGTATTGAACTAAACAATTTACATCGATCGAGGTTCTTCCTTTTTGATTGAAATCTGTTGAAAAATAAATTAAATATTTTATTCAGTGGACGAAAAAAAAAACATAATGGTAAATATAATTTCCGTCAACTCTTTTGCTATAAGTCAGAAGCAGATACTTTCGACGGCATCATGTCGTCGGCAAGGAATTAATAAAATACCTAGAGCAGATTGAAAAGAAACCATTAAATTGCAATCGTTTCGCACAGTCAAAGAAACGACTTTATTAAAATACCCGAATGAAATATTCAATTCTACAAGATTTGTCGCTTGTACGAGTGTTTTATTTATTCCTTTTACAATACTGCCAACCGCTTTGAGAATCAAACATTTGCTATTTTTATTTTATTTGCCTTTACCTATTATGGACCTGCCTACTGGCGACGCAAAAATCTTAACGTAAGTATACCTACTAGTCGTAGCGAAATATTTACGTTAAATTAGCGCAAGATTGTCCCATTTGTTATTTCTCAAACATCGTCTCTGCATTCTCAGTTTCCAAATTTTACCACTTGGAGCGCGCGCATATTATTTGTGTCGCCATACAAACAATGCAAATTATTTTGAATGACTCTAATAATAGAAATATCGACGTCAATATAGAATCCCAACAATATGGAGAAGTGAAGCAATAAGACCGCCTTATTTGTACACTATACCTAGTATAGTGTACAAGGTGTGGTTCCCGGCTTAGAATAGGGCCACCCCTATCTTTCCCGTGGGTGTCGTCAAGGCGACTAAGGGATTGCACCAGGGACGGGCAGCAGCGTTCTCTTGTCTGTGTATGTTAAGAACATTACTGCGATCACCAATTCGCCTGCCAAGCGTGGTGATTATGGCAAATCCCCCAATGGACATCTAACCAAAAGTGGTATTCTATTGGGGAGGCCTATGTCCAGCAGTGGACGTATTTAGGCTGATGATGATGATGATACCTTGTAAGTATATTTCTTTTTTATGTTATTTATATGTGCAATGAAATGAATTTTTTTATAAATAAATATTACATGCATACCTACACTTCTCTAATCCTATACTAGGATTTTCTCTTATGGTAACACATGCTTAAAGTTAGTAGATTAACACCAAAAATCCAATAAGTTAGAATAAAATATAAAAATAACCAAGAATTACAGATTTAATGTAGTCATTGTAAAATGTAAATTTAGTAATCCAATAGTTTATTACATGTCACAATTTAATTATTTGCTCCCACATTACCAATTCATTTGTGGTCACTTCTTCAGTAAGATGGGGTAAGTCTACATAATTAACATATTACATTCTAATATGGTTATAGTTCTGGAGTGGAGACCGCGGATCGGCACGCGCAGGGTGAGACGCCCCGCCGCCAGATGGACCGACGACCTGAAGAAGGTGGCCGGAAGCGGCTGGATGCGAAGGGTGGAGACCACATCCTATCATCCTAAGGCCTTCATCAATGGACATAGGCATTGAGGCATGAAGGCCTATGTCCAATAGTGGACATCTAAGGGCTGATAAGATGATAATTCTAATGTAAGAGGATACTTTATTTTATACGATTTTATAATTGTATTTAAACTTATTCAACAGAGAAATAAAAATGTATGATGCCTGAATACTTATGAGCGGTAGTAAGTATTCAGGCGGGAAGATCGCAGCCGGTGGAAACAACTAGTCAAAAACTTAACACGAACCTTAAGCTACTTAAGGGAGGGTATGTATGTATGTAAACGCTTTATTTTACCAAAAATCACAGCAACAACAATAATAAAACAGGAATTAAACTGTGTACAAAGGCATATGAGGGCTAACCTCAAAAACTTACATAACAAAGTTACAAACCGTAAATAATAAATTATCTCAAAAATCGTTTTGTAATTTTTAAGTTCTTTAATGCCAATTTAGAGTAGCCCAATAAATTCAGTTACTACCTTAAGATTAAATATAAATTGCACTGCTATCATAGAATGACAATGTCTATTTTCATTTGCAAAATCATTTGTTGCCATTACTATTGCTGTCTTTATCATATCGTGTATGACGTTTTATTTGTTAATTTATTTAGTAAAAGTAACTCATAAAAAATGAAGTAATGTAAACATATTATACTATTATGTAAAAAGAAATGCAAGAACTTAAATAAATAGATTGTATTATTAAAATGGTTATAGAATCTCTCGAGTAATTCTCTTAAAATATTCTTTAAAAATATTCATGGTTTATAATGATATCTAATAATTTGATAACTAAGGTTAAAATAGCATGCGCCTTAGACTGATTGGTTTACAGTCAACCAATCACGTTAATCTCTTCATAGTATCATTCGTATTCCAAGTCTTAGCGTTAATGAAATTTTTATTAAGTAAATAGGAGTTGTTGTCCAAACTGATAAACCACTTTTATTGCCGACTCTACAAAATGTGTAACAAGCTAAGTTTAAAGAAAATATGATTACTAACAACAGAATCAGTGAAAGTTTTAGACAAAGTTCAAACTCGACAAAGTCAGAAACCCCGAATACATTTTGTTCACTGCTTACTAACTTTGTTACCCCGCATGATAGATGATAGAGGAAAAATATTACCTCTCCCTCTATATCCCACCTCTGACCGCAATAGTACCTATAATATAAGGGTCATTACGCACTGTGAACCAGTCACAATCAACTCGATCACCGAGTGATCAGTGGCACCGACGACGCCAAGGCGACAAACCGGTCGCATCAGCTTCGGTATAATCCTCGGTTTTAAATAATCGCCGTATTTTATAGCCACTAAGCAAAAAAGTCGCCACGACAAATCCCTTATCAGCCCTTAGAAGAACACAGCTGGTAATGGGCCTTGCCCAGGGAACGCCACCACACCCGGTCCTCCGCCCTACTCATTCAGACACTTCCGGCCACCTTCAGGTCGTCGGTCCAACTGGCGGCGGGGTGTCCCACTCAGATCTCGCCTCAACGGCCGCCGACGGTTCTGCGACAGATGTGACCCGCCCACTGCCACTTCAGCTAGGTACAAATCGACAGTGCGTAATGGATCTGAGGAAAACTTTGTGACGTCGGGAAATAGAGCACTGTGTCACTTTGTGTTCTTGCGTTACCACATCCATCTTATTCTGTTCTTGCACAAAAAATACAAGAGGGTGTCTTGAGCGGGGATGTGGACGTATATCAAAGGCTCACTTCCGACATTGCCTCATACTTCAAAACAAAAGTGATTTTCAACTAAACGTGGGCTCGGTAAAATATTGCTCTACTACAAGAAATTTCTTATACCTACTAGTGATAGAACTTTAGGGGTGAATTTGCTTACTTTCTTACTTATTTTCGTTTGAAAACTGATAGTTAAATCTGAACATACACACAGGGCACATCCGGGTTGGTACCTACTCTTTCGCCCAGTTATGCATTTCTTCATCAGACCATAAAAGTATTACAAACTAGTAATGTTAAGGGTTCTGTCAAAATCCCTTATTGTACATGAGCACACTTGGAAATTTTATAAACGTAATTTTTTTACCGACTCGATCAATGCTTCCTTAGTTGGCGCTGTGATAATGATGAAACGGAGCAACATACTTCCAGCAACACATCTTTTAAAATATTTATAAAAATTGTACAAAGCTATCGGTGGAAAATTTATGGAACTTCTGGCAACATTATTTTTTCCGAGATATACTTGGCTCAAAAGGACGTAGCATCCAGAGCCGTAAAACACATTATTAAAAAAAACAACGAGATATACTAAGTATACTTAAAAAATTAACTCACGGAGCTCGCACATTGTATAGGATGTACACTTTGCTGACTTTTTATACTCACATAACAATAATGACATAACCCTTTCATTGGATAGAAAAACCAGCTTAGAACTGAATAGATTTAAATCTCTATGGTATGCACCAATAAAGGCAGGTTACGTGCTCTTAAAGCCACAAAAGCCTCGTCGATTGAAAATCGAGGCTTATCCGCGGCTCTCGGCTCCGTAGAGTCATTATTCTGATGCGTGCCCTATTATGTTGGATATATTCCCCGTACATGGCGTGATTTCTATGAAACTTGCAACTCATCCTACATATTAATTTTAGAATAAGACAGTCCGTTATTACGATATCTATGTGTCTGTAGCCTTGTAACTTTTCCTACGGCCTCTAGACATACTGCGAACAAATTTTAAACAATACATAGGTACTAAACATACCTAAATGTATAGGTAAACAATACATACTTTTTGCAATAGCATCCTTAGAGTAACTGCAGGCTGAATAATCAATGTTAATATTTCAGTTTAAAAAATTTAATGCGCATAACTTCTGACTGAAATAAATTGCAATGAAATAAACTATGTTTTCATCACTCCGCCAGAATTTAATTTAATTTATTTATTTTCAGGAAACTTACAGTCTATACAAAGTCTTGAAAGTAATTGGTTTAGTAGTTTTAAGTGATGCATGCACAAAGAAACAGAATCAAAGACAAACAGACAAGAATTCCATAAATGATCTTAATGTAATTCATATCCTTCATCTTCATCTCCCAAACTATTATTTTATGCAATATTTTTAAAGAACAGATAGGTACATAAAGTTTATAGTTTTATTAAATAAATGAAGTATCTACGTAAATATTTGTAGACATGGAAATCCTTCTTCAAAATTGTGGGTAGATAATATTTGTCTTTCAAAAAATAAACCTAATGAAAAAGCTGAAGAAGTGCTTTTACTCTAAAAACATGTTGATTGCCATCTTACCGCCGCGCCGACCAGAAAATGTAGGTATTTTAACGGTCTCTCAACTTAAAAGCTTCATTTGAGTACATAGGCCTGCTTCGAAATAACTTGAAAGTTTCATTACATTTTAAACAAAGGGTTTTACTGGGACCTGAAAGTTTACTTTCAAAATTACACCCAAGTATACGAACCACGGGGTTATAACATTATTTTTACGCGACATTTTGATAAATGTACCCAAAAAACTGAGCACGTTTCTTTCTATTATCTATTTTCATTAATGATATTCCTTTAATTTATGGCCTTCGAGAGAATTACGGAATTATTTTGAGCTGCTCAGACGTGACCAGCATCATCTGACAATTCGGTAAGCTTATACAATCTTTCATTAGTGGCCGACCGATGAAGGTATCGGTTCAGTTTATTTTCGGTTTCGACTATCAGACGAATTTAACGTCAGAAATATAAGTATTTTCCGGACAAGCCGAAAGACAAGATAGTTTTTTCTTCTTACGATAGTGGACTACATAAATAATCACCTACGTTTTTTTAAAATAACACTCATTATCATTAGTTTCAGATTTCGGTCAAATTTAAATTTGGTCCGAAATAAATTAAAAAAATAATAATGGAACACTACTTCTCACCTCCATTAATCAATTTCAAAGCAAACTTTTCTAAAGGATCAGAAGCCAAACTCAATTTATTAAAACCTCTATTCATGAAAGCAAATTGTAATTATATAATACAATTTACCAGTTACTTTAAAAATTATTCTGCGTGTTCGTCATCATAAGTTATTGTGCCTACTATTTACATAAAACTTGTAATGAATAGGCTTAAACAATACAATGTAAATATATTTTAACAATTTATTGCACACAAAAAAAACATACAAAAGTATAAAAATAAAAAAAAATAACATGTACAAATGGTAATGCTTATATCTTTCATTTACTTGTTAATATCTAATAATATTAAATAATATTTTCTGAAATTTACTAATAAATTATGAAAACTTGGCAAACCAGGAATTAATATTCTACACTAAGTATCATTGAACATCATTGTTAAATATCTGGGAATTAAACATTCTGAGCCTCATACCGTACGTTATACAGTACCTAGTTCGAGACGGGCGAACTATGATTACAGCATGACTGAATTGACTGTTGGAATATAAACTTTAGTTAAATCAAGTTTGATACTTGACTTAGAAACTCTACTTCCATCTTAATCGCTTACTAAGCATATAGTCTAATTAATAAAATCGTAAACATCGCGTGTCATCATAAGGTAAGTACTTACATTGAAAATATTTGAAAAAATAAATAATGTAGGGGGTCTAAGGATAAGTAATAGAACACATTTCGATCATTTTTTGGATTTTTGTCTGTTTGTTTTTATCTGTTTGTATGTTAGTTTGTGCTCGCATCACGTAAAAACTCCTAAACCGATTTTGATGGAATTTTGACAGAAATATAGGGCTTAATTCGAAGAACATTGATTCTTTTTTCATCGCAATCGGCTTACTCAATCAAAAGTTATGGGAGTTTATATTTTTCAAATACATAAGTAGGTAGGTATGCAATATAACAAAGAAGTATAATTATAATGTTCGATGCAATTCAGATTGCGCAGGAACAGGAGTGGCAGCAGGAGCGGCAGCGGGAGCGGGAGCGGGAGCGTGTGCGGGAGTGTTTTAAATATGTTGGCATGTTTGACTTAATTAAATAAATGAATTCTCTCTTTCTTACAAATAATAATAAGTTAAATACTTGATTATCCTTCTTTGAAGATTTTATAATTCGAGTAAAGCAACTTGACCTATGGAGTGCGGTGCCACTTGATACAAGACAGGTTTAGCAGCAAGGGTAATTCTATTAGAGGCTCTCCGCATAGATTAGTGTCATCTTAATAAGTAGGGGATCTTACCTGTGACAAGAAAGACCAGATGAATCATTATGCGTATAATCTGGTATTATTAATGAAACTGAAAAATGAACTGCAAAATATTTCGAGAAAAATACATAATTTATTTACACCAAAGAAACTTAACCCAGTTATAACTTGTTCAGTTGAATAATTTGGGTTTACATGACGTAATCTAATGTAGCATAATACTTGTATTCGGTACATAGAAGCCGGGTCCGAATAGCATAGCTTTACCACACCCTCGGCACTCATTGACAATCAAACTGATTTTATTACCTACTACTACTGTCCGTACACGTTTTATGTGTGCCTAAATTATTGTAGGGTTGTCAGCAGAGAGTTTGCGAGCGTAGCCAATCGAGAAAGACAACGTTATACGTCAACAACATAAGTGCTTGTCTTTCCAACTTATGGCGTAAATTGTTCGACGCCGCCCCGGACGAAAACGAAAACGACAAATTTATCCGATCCTTATTGCTTTCTAAGCATACGTAAAGCAATAACGTACCATATTATTTCATCAATATAAAATTAAAAAGACATACTGTCTTTAAGTATTTGTGAGTTAAAGTCTTCAAAGTGTACGTCGTACACAATATGTGGGTTCCTTCAATGAAATTTGTATAAGTTCTCTTCAAATATCGCCTAGAAGACATTCCTTGAATCTTCACAATTTTTTCATCATTTCCAGCGAATTTTAGATATATATTCCTCAGAACAGTCAAGTCTACTAGTATCCGCCAGAAGTACAAACAAACGAACAAAAAAGTTTCATACCTTTAAGGGAATCAGAATAAATAGGTATTTATTACTCACTCAAAAGTTAAATAAATATAAATCGCACAGATGTAGCAACATAAACCTAAAACAAAATAAATACCTACATACGTGAATAATACTTCATACGTGCCACAGGAGGAATAAAGATATATTTTCCTTAAAGGAGTTATGAAAAATAATGAAATGCATCATGTTTTATGCAGTATAAATGCGGAGATGATGAAAAATTATTAGCAAGATCTTGAACTGAAATTCTATTTTCTATGTTAAAATGAAACGTTATAATTTACCTTTGTTAAGGTGGATTGCTTAACATTACCCAGTAACTAACAGTATTTCAGCAACATAGACTGACATAAAGCTATAGACAATCTATTTGATCTACATACTTAACATTTAGGAAAATCCAAAAAGCAACAGGTAGACAAATAGGTAGTTACATAGATAGATAGCAATAAAACACAATAATTATAAGAACCCAGTACATACTTAATTAAATTAATTGCGACCGTAATGTAATGACCTATTAAAATGGACAGTCCTACATTTCAATGAATTCACAACAAATCTGTCGGCTGTGGAATAAATTTCGATTTTCAATTGGAATTTTAACAACTGACATTACTCGTCAGCCAACTAATTTTGATCTCGGCTTCGCTATTCAAGTAATTTCATAATCTGCATTTTTTAAGACAATAAAAAATATGGTGAATATGAAATAAATTACATGATCATCAACATTTTATATTATTAATTATTGACATTAATATTTTTGTTGGCTTATCTCGGAATTGTTTCGCTTCGACCACGTCAGAGGGCGTTTATAAAGAGGAAAATATATAAGGGCAAAGATAATAGGTATATAATCAGGGTCAAAACATTTCCGACATAAACTAAAACATAAACAATTCGCGTGAGTAATCCTCGTGTTACAATTAATGTTAGTTGGAACATTAAAAATCATCAAACCAGAAAATTGTTTATAGATGCCAAAATGTGGTTTATGAGCTCTCATTTTATCAAAGTTAGGGATTAGGAAAGTGTGAATATTTGTGTTAATGTAAGTCTATGAAAAATTATTGTATTAGTCTCCTCTTTCGTTCGAACTGTGTTACGAGGCGGACGTGTCGCTGGAATATTCTGTGGTGGTGTGAGTGCAACCTGCTCACAATACGATACATACTAGCAAGACGCACTCGCGTAGTACACGCCAGGTAAACAGATAAACTCTAAAATGGCAAATAGTACTCAAGTGCGGGACCGATCTTCGCCGCCCCCTTCGGATGATTCTCAATCTGTATCTGGATCACTGTTGAAAGAATCCCCACCAAACTACGTCACGTTTACACAACGTCTGCAACAAAATGAAGAGCTATCTCCCCAAGCATTCCAAAATTCTGTTTTGACGATACTGGCGGAAATTCAGACACACCAGGAAACTCAACTTAGCAAAATAACCAAGGAGTTAAATAATATAAAAATCCAAAACGAGAAAATCCAAAAAAACCAAGAAGAACTGGAGAAATCAGTACAGTTTGTATCGGATCAATATGAAAAGATAAAAACAAAAGTTGAAAGATTGGAGGAAAAATCAAAGGAAAATGATGCAGTTATGAAAAAAGAACAAGAAACTGAGGGTCGTGTCTTTGAGGTGGAAGAAAAATTGGAAGAAATGACTCGGAAACTCCGTGAAAAGTTTGTCGAGGTCAAAAACTTACCCTATAGAAATGATGAGAATAAAATGGAAACCATCCAGAACCTGTACAAATTTCTCTCCCTCACATACAATGAAGCCCTGATCCATGATGCCTTTCGTGTGGCAACAAAATACAAGAATACCAAGCCACTGATAATTGAGATGAGCACTCTTAAACATAAAGCCAATCTTTTAGGAGCTATAAAAAACTACAATAAAACAAACCGTACCAAACCACTTGGGACACATGTCCTGGGATATTCTGGATCAAATGTGGCTATCTACGCAGGAGACTACTTAACCCCAAAAGCAGCAAAACTGTACTATTATGGTCGATATCTCAAGAAAAATCACAATTTTCGATTCTGCTGGACCAGCATGGGAAGAATATATGTCAAAAAAAGTGAGGATTCCCAAGGGATCCTTCTGAAAAGCGAAAAACAAGTCGAGGAACTCAAGCTTCGCAAGTGACTACTAAGGTATCCAATCTGTACATCTACACTTTTCCTTAATTTGTTATTACTTCTCAAACAATGTCAAATATTATTGTTTAAAAAGTTCATTGTGCAATATTATATTTATGACTTTATTATACTTTACAAAAACACAAAACTTTCTTCTGTCAACAATTACACCTACGAAACAATACAACAATACAGTGTAAGATCTACAATAATAACAACTACGACAAAAATAGATATAAAACGTTTAATGTACACTTACCTACTGAAAGCACTAATGCATAATATTACGCCACCACCAAACCAAATCCACTATAGAGCACAACTTCAAAATTACAGGCAATCCTCGTTTTTGCAAGCAATCCTCAGAACTGGATCAATGTTATCCTGTGTCACTCCCTCATTCATCCTCACTATAGTCAACACCATGCTAATGTATTTGGACTTTAAAAATGATTGATATGCTAAATCAAGTAATGGATGACATTGGTTGCACAACTTTGGTACGTAGTTTTTATGTAAGTAACGCTGAGGAATGCAAAAACAAGCTCAATATTACAAAGCAAGACTGTATAACTGTAATAACGCAAAATATTAGAAGCATTAACAAAAAATTGCACGGTTTCCAAGCCTTCCTAGCAAGACTCGATTTTGAAGCGGATATTATCATACTCACAGAGTGTTGGCTTAGCGATAAATATTCGAACTTTAGCTTACCAAACTATGAGTACCATTGCACAAAAAAATACCTAAATCAAAATGATGGAATAGTCATATTTACTAAATCCGACCTAAAAGTTGCAATCAAAGAACCTAGTTTCCAAGATGGAAATTGTCTGATTGTAAGTGTTGGAAATGATATCGCAATTGTCGCTATGTACCGCCCTCCAAATCTCAATAAAGACAATTTTTTAGATTCTATGGACTGTATCATGCAACAGATGAAAACCAAAACATGTATCTTCACAGGTGACATGAACATTGACATATCTGACAACAACATTGACAGCCATAGTGAAACATATCTTAACCTTTCCGCATTTAATGGATACTACTCACCCTACAATGACCCAACACACGGAAAAACCTGTCTTGACCATATTTTGATTAAAACCGAAAATGAAGCCACATCGGTTGTTTGTGAATCAACTATTACAGATCACTACACAACAATGGTGTCAGTAAGGACCTGCATTGATAGAGTAGCTATGCCTCGTGAATTTACTAAAATTGACTACGCACACCTTTCCAACAAACTTTCACAGACTGACTGGTCGATAATTTACAACAATACAGATCCCAACTCAGCAACGGAATTTTTTACTAACATCCTAAAATCTTGTATTAGCGACTGCAAATACACATATTGTCCCACGCATAATAAATATAAACTGAAGGCATGGATAACTCCCAATTTAATAAAATGCACTAAAAAACGTGACAGATTACATAAAGCCCACAAACGTGATCCAGAAAACGAAAATCTTAAAACTATTTACCTAAAATACAGAAATACATGCAACTATGTACTAAAAAACGTGAGGAAAGAATATGATAAAAAGCGACTAGAGAAAAACCTCAAAGACCCCAAGAAAACGTGGCAGGTACTTAAATCCATATGCAACATTGACAAACCAAAATCATTAAATAGTGACCTCGCTAATCTAGGAAATACTACTAAGGAATCAGCTGATGTGGTCAATCGTTTTTTTACTTCAATTGGAGCGAATATAGCAAATAATATCTTACAAGCTACTAACAAATCCGAGGCAGAACTATTGAGAGACATTCACAATATTCCCCAAATTACTAGTAGTTCCCTATTTTTACAACCCACTGACCCAGTGGAAGTATCTAAGTTGATTCTAAGCATGAATACCGATGGTGCGCCAGGCTGGGATGGAATAACTCCCAGAGTACTAAAAGAAATTAGACAACAAGTTTCTGAACCCCTTGCGCACATAATAAACCTCAGTATTACCACTGGTGTTGTTCCAAGCTCACTTAAGATAGCACAGGTCTGCCCAATATTTAAGTCAGGCGACACTAAGGATATAAATAACTATAGACCTATCTCACTGTTGACCATAATTACTAAAGTCTTGGAAAAAGTAATCAACCGGAGACTACTTAGCTTTTTGGAAAGTAATAATTTGCTTGCACCTAACCAATTTGGCTTTCGGGCAAAAATGAGTACAGAAGACGCTGTTACTCGCCTAACTGATACCATAACGCGAAACTTGGACAAGGGTAATAGATGCATTAGAGTGTTTTTGGACCTCAAAAAGGCCTTCGATACAGTGTCTATACCCCTGTTACTCAAGAAATTAGATATTACTGGAGTGAGAGGAGTGGCTCTGTCGTGGTTCAAAAGCTACCTATCGAACCGTAAGCAATTTGTGAAACTTGATGGTACCTTGAGTCAAATGGAAGAAGTAACTTTTGGTGTACCCCAGGGAAGCGTACTTGGGCCGACGCTGTTTTTGATTTATATAAATGATCTATGTGGCCTTGATCTAGCGTCGGCTCAAATCACCACATTCGCAGATGATACAGCTGTTATTTTCGAGGGTAATGACTGGAATGATGTTAAACATAAAGCTGAGAGAGGCATGCTGCGCATATTCAAGTGGCTCGAGGATAATCTACTAACTCTTAATATTTCAAAAACTCAATATCTCTGCTTTCATATTTCGACTAGAACAAAACCTCCCTTATCGTTATCGGATATAAAAGTCCATAAGGCTATTTGTAATGGAAATTACTCATGTTCCTGCCAGCAAATCAAAAGATCCGACAAAATCAAATACCTTGGGTTAATACTGGATGAAAACCTTAACTGGCGCAAGCATATTGATGGCCTAGTAGGCAGAACAAGAAAATTACTACACGTTTTTAAAAAATTACGTGATGTAGCAGAAATCAATCTAATTAAATCTGTCTATTTTGCTCTATGCCAAGCTGTTTTAACATACTGCATTATTGTATGGGGAGGAGCTGCTAAAACGTACCTTATAAAACTAGAAAGAGCCCAAAGAGCTGCTCTGAAAGTAGCCTTCGAGAAACCCTACAGATATCCCACAAACCAATTGTACACTGAAAGCAAATTGCTGACAGTAAGACAACTGTATTTACAGAAAGTAGCTCTCCACTTTCATAAGACATCGCTCTATACAATGCTAACCGCCAAACCTATTGAACATTTTCGAAACATTCCTACGAGATACCGCCATTGGGAAATACCGCAAACAAATACAGCCTTTGCTCGCAGGTTTTACTACTACATGGGCCCATTCATTTACACACATATAAATTGTCAACTTCAATTGGTCGCAATGAAAAAACACCAATGTAAAAAATATATATTCAACTGGTTGCTTTGTAAAGACTACGATGATACAGAATCATTTTTTTCACTCACTAATTTATAATTTATAAGAACATAATTTTTATCTTAATTTATATCCATCTATTGTTCATACAGACACATATACCAACATACATAATTATATTTAATTATATACACACTCCCATTCACAAACATATCAAATTACTGCAAAAATACACACGTACACACACATGCATACATCTACATATTGTGCTATTTCAGTCATTTAATCAATATATTAATTTTAATTTTATCTGAAATCATCACATATACTATGCAAAAACCACACTAAAAACTAAACTATACCACACGAGTTACGAGTCGCAAGTTTTTCGGATCATACCCACTATTACCCACTACATTTTTATTATTTTTCTAACCGACTGTCACGCGCAATTTGACACTGTAAGCGAACTAAATTAAGTAGGTTATCAAATGTTTGAAAAGTAAAGTAAAATCTGAAGTGTAACTGTTAATATATTAAAATTATATAAAACAAATCTATTTAATTAATAATAGTAATAAGTTAATGTGCAAAGGATGTTTCTGTGAATATATATCGTGTTGGAATTTTTAAGTGTTTAAAAGCTAAGTCGTGTAAAAGAGGACTAAGTACAAAATTTTGGATATTACCTACTGCTGGTATGTATTGTATAGGAAACAACATACCTGCTTGTGTTGTGTTGTCTTTAGGATGTTTTAGTACTACTACAGAGTTAATCTTAATTTTTTTACAATATTTGTTCACTTTTTCAATGAAAGACTGGCTACCCATAGAACAGGGAATCCTAGTTTGGGAGCCAGGCTACTGCTTGTAATAATATATCTACATAGATATGTCTAGTATAAGGACCCTAATGTTCTTGAACCAATAAAGTTATTTGTATTTGTATTAGTTACCTACCTGTATGTACCTTTATTCAAATCAAATGTCCCTTTCACAGCATATCATAACATTATATACCCCATATATGAGTAGGTAAGCTAGCTAGGCTAATACGCTTATTAGCCTAGCTACCTGTAGGCCTAATGCATTCCCTTCGCTTCTGACTCGCCCAGCGTGGACTACCTAATTGTATGAATTTCATATGAAAATTTACCGTTAGATACGACTACAAGTAGGCACATTTTTTCTTTACGTGTGTAATAGATTTTCCGTAACAAATTACCGTCAAACTTACGTTTAGTAATCTTTTCCAGCGAGAAGGGAATTGGCAGTAAGCCGACTTTTGCTAAGGAATTTATCCTTATTTTTTTTTTCAATCGAATATCAGATTCTCTACTCTCTCTGGATATGTGATGGATCTCAGTGATGGATGATTTTGGTATGACGTTACACTTATTCGCATAAAATAGTGAGTACCTGATCGTTGTAAACTTGTGACATACATATCATAATCATTTTTTTACAGCGCAGTAGACTCTGACTCTAGCATTACACCGCCCGCCCGCCGCGCCGCCGCGCCGCCGCACTATAGGTCCAAACGTTGCGTTCCATTTCATAAATGGTTCGGATAAAAGTCGTGTTACTAAAACCATTTTGATTGTTTTATATTCTGAAAAGATACAGCTAATCGATATAACTGTAAATAAATAATAATAATCAGTTTTAGGTATGTAAAATTGCAACCAAATTTTGAACTTCGATAATTTTATATTAATTACTAGATTACTCATTTGAGAATTTCAATATAAGATATTTTCTAAGTTCTTCAAAGGAATATATAAGTATTATACATTTTATGATTGCTCATGATTTCTAGTTTACAAATGCATAATGTTTCTTATGAAAAATATTTTATTTTTATTTATTTATTTATTTTAAAGTTTTATAAGGAATTTTTCCGCCTTCTTGATTTTCAAGTTGAGGTTTCCTTATTGCCGATAGCTGCCGATGTCGAGTTAATGACATTTTTAGATTCGTTAACTAATCAGTAATACAAGGAAATAAAAAAACCTGCATCATTATTGCGCCATTTCGAGCTAGAATCGAAGTTTTTCAGTAGTACGTCTACATAGAACAGACAATACAGTTGGGTAAGATTAATTTCGAAAGGGAAGCTGACAGAAGAATCCAGTTAGGCGGATAGGAAAGAAGAGAGGGCTAAGGGCTAAGGGCTAAGGGCTAAGGGCTAAGGGCTAAGGGCTAAGGGCTAAGGGCTAAGGGCTAAGGGCTAAGGGCTAAGGGCTAAGGGCTAAGGGCTAAGGGCTAAGGGCTAAGGGCTAAGGGCTAAGGGCTAAGGGCTAAGGGCTAAGGGCTAAGGGCTAAGGGCTAAGGGCTAAGGGCTAAGGGCTAAGGGCTAAGGGCTAAGGGCTAAGGGCTAAGGGCTAAGGGCTAAAATACTAAAATAAACATGAAGTAAATGTCAACTTTATTAAAAAATATATTAATTCTGTGGTCAAATGGGCGGAACCGCCGCCACCGTCGGCAGGCTATTTTATGTATATGAATATTTTCGATGCATAACCAGATTAATAGATTTATTTTAGGATTTAGTAAATACATAATAATGTGTAATGTTAAGTTGTCCACGCGGACGAAGACGCGGGCAACAGCTAGTAATCAATAAATATATTCGCAAGGGACTACACAGTTATATGTGAATAAATATAACTGATACTAACTATATGCCATCTTCAGTCTACATAGTCCAATATAATCGAGAATTTTGCAGTTTTGCCTATAGGTCAATTATATGGAGATGTTCAAGAAGCTCGAAATAAAGACTGTAGAAATATAAGAAATTTAAGTTACATCATGCTCGGAAGTGATTCCAAGTCAGCCACAATGGAAGACGTACTTGCACATACTGTTTTATACTTCTATCTTGGAATTATTTGCCATCAGATTTAAAAGACATTGCATCAGGTGGATTACTAAAGAAAGAACTGCACAAGCATTTTTTGTCGATGGGTGTAGATTAATGTACTGATCTCGTGAGCGCTCTGTTTACATACAAATGGGCTTCTATTTCTATGGACATTACTGTAATTTATATATTGTATTCTTGTTAAATAAAGATTTTTTTTATTGTTTTGTTACTGTTTTCCGTTTTTTGTATTGTTTTATATATCTAGCTTGAATAGATCAAGTATTGTAATACCAAAGGAATTACTTAACGAAGTAGCAGTATTATCAGTAGAAAAATATATAATACTTTTCATTATTAGTATGTTTAAAGTGATGAAACTTCGTAGTTATTACCTTATTAACAATGTTAATATAATGTAATAATAAAAATTATAAATAAATTAATTTTATTTTTGTATGAAATTTTCTAAACTCTATTTTGGTAAGTTTTTTTACTAAATAAATATAGGTGTTAAAGTGGCGGTGTTTTAATTATCTAATAACATAAGTATTCAGGAATACGTATAAAAAATTTCAATTCAAAATGTCAAGAAACAAAAAGTTATAGATTTTTGAGATGGAACGTACCGTTTGGTCCCATAGTGCGCCGCCGCCAACGCGTTAACGAGCTTGTTTTTTTTAGCTCTGATTGAGTCCTGATTAGACGCGAATTCCGAAAAGTAATAAATGTCAAAAACGATTAGTGTCTTTCGACTATTTTGTTTATAACTTTAATATTTTTAACATTATTTTTAGTAATTCATTCCCACAGATGTAGATTAACTTTGAATATCTCTATAGCAATATAGACTTACTGCGAAATATAATAAATGTATAGATATAATACGAGTGACCTGAATAGAAACTTAAAAGGGAGATTAGAATAACAACTCTAATCGTCGCTGAGATTGTGTGAATCAATTCGATTGAGAGCAATCAGAATGAGTTCCCGGCGAGTGTTAATTAAATTGTTTGGATATAGAAACATTCCACGATAGACAAACCAAGACAATAAATGGCCAAAAATCTCCATTAATTCCGCATAGTGCTCCTCAATCAGCACTTTGGCAATAAGTATTTCATATGAAGCTAGGACAGTTAGCATCAAATAGTTTTTATATAGTATAGATTTTGATCTCCCGGTTAAAACCGATGTTTAGAATAGTAATGTAATATTATGTTTTGTTTATAAAAAATTATAAAATGTAAAAATCTTTACAAATCCCATCCCACTAATATTATAAATGCGAAAGTTTGGATGTTTGTTACTCAATCACACTTCAACCACTGGACGGATCAGAACGAAACTTGACACATATATGGGTTAGGTCCTGGAATAGCACATAAGATAGTTGTTATCCCGAAAAAACATATCATTCCTACGGGAAACCAAAATGATATCTATGCGGACCTACGCGGACGAATTCGTAGGCATAAAGCTAAAATAACAACTCTAATCGCTGAGATTATGCGATTGAGCGCAATCAGGATATTTACAAATATACAATAAATATATGTATAAATGACTGTATATTTCATTCCAGATTAATAGTCCTATGAAAACAAACGCATTTGCGTCTCGAAAACAAAATACACAATAGATGGTGTTCCTAAGTGGACCGCAAAGTTTACTTGGTAATACAAACCTATTTTTGCTGCTGGTGACCCTTTCATGTATATGTTACCGAGACGTAAATAGCGTTGGTTTTCATAGGACTATTAATCTGGAATGAAATATACCTGTAAATGTCATGAACATTTCTTTTTGAATATTTTAATAACCACAGTCGTTCCAAATTGTTCATAAACGTTTGTCAACATCCTGTGTGGGAGAGGAGCATTATAACTGATTTTTGTTTGTTTTGTTTGTTACTCAGTAACTTGGTTAGCACAGGAGTGGCCCTAGCAAGTTTTTAGGTGGTGCGCGATCTTGAGATTTGTGCCCCTTGTGAAATTTCCTGAAACAATAAACTAGTTCGGAATAAATTATAATCTATAAATGACAATTTAGATGTAGGTATTTTAAATAAATGATCGCCAGCACCAACCACAAAGAGGCGGTGCAAACTGCAGTGGACATTCATTTGAACCGACCCACTGCAGCCGCAGACTTCCAATTTGCTGATACGTCTCCGATTTTGCCCGCATCCTGTGGTCAGCAACCAATAATTCCAGCCTAGATTATCTTTTGCCTTCCATTTCCACAGATGGATGTAGCTGACAAGTTTGAATTCCAATAAATAATAAACATTCATTCAAATTTAAATGATATTTTTTTTATTATTAAAGGACCTGGACCTGGACCTGGACCTGGACCTGGACCTGGACCTGGACCTGGACCTGGACCTGGACCAGGACCTGGACCTGGACCTGGACCTGGACCTGGACCTGGACCTGGACCTGGACCTGGACCTGGACCTGGACCTGGACCTGGACCTGGACCTGGACCTGGACCTGGACCTGGACCTGGACCTGGACCTGGACCTGGACCTGGACCTGGACCTGGACCTGGACCTGGACCTGGACCTGGACCTGGACCTGGACCTGGACCTGGACCTGGACCTGGACCTGGACCTGGACCTGGACCTGGACCTGGAAATGGACCTGGACCTGGACCTGGACCTGGACCTGGACCTGGACCTGGACCTGGACCTGGACCTGGACCTGGACCTGGACCTGGACCTGGACCTGGACCTGGACCTGGACCTGGACCTGGACCTGGACCTGGACCTGGACCTGGACCTGGACCTGGACCTGGACCTGGACCTGGACCTGGACCTGGACCTGGATCTGGACCTGGACCTGGATCTGGACCTGGACCTTGGCCTGGACCTGGACCTGGACCTGGACCTGGACCTGGACCTGGACCTGGACCTGGACCTGGACCTGGACCTGGACCTGGACCTGGACCTGGACCTGGATCTGGACCTGGACCTTGGCCTGGACCTGAACCTGGACCTGGACCTGGACCTGGACCTGGACCTGGACCTGGACCTGGACCTGGACCTGGACCTGGACCTGGACCTGGACCTGGACCTGGACCTGGACCTGGACCTGGACCTGGACCTGGACCTGGACCTGGACCTGGACCTGGACCTGGACCTGGACCTGGACCTGGACCTGGACCTGGACCTGGACCTGGACCTGGACCTGGACCTGGACCTGGACCTGGACCTGGACCTGGACCTGGACCTGGACCTGGACCTGGACCTGGACCTGGACCTGGAGTGTACAGTGGGAGTGGACAGGGTCAGTGGGAGTGCGAGTTCGAAAGTATGAATTGGAGTTGGAGTAGAAGTGGAAGTGGGAAAATGAACGGGAGCGGGAGTGGGAACTGGAGTGGATTCTGTAGTTTACACTAGCTGAGCCGGGCACAGCTAGTATAACAATATATATTATTATAAACTCTTATGCGCAAGCATTGTATTATCTCTTGATCTCTCTCTTTAGGTAGGTAATCTAAAAGGTTTAGACGCGAGACGGATAATTATCGATCATTGATATTTTATATTTGGCCAAATATTATTTTTGTAGTTATAACATTAGAAAAAAAATTATCACCATTTGAACTACTACAAAAAACATTATTAACCCCCACTCACTATCTTCACGAAGAGGCTGTATGACTTCTAATACCTCAGCTCTATCGTATAAAAAAAAAATTTGGCGCGCAACTCGATTAAATTATAATTGTTAAACGTGAAAACTGTTGATGTAGTCGAGATATCATAAATTCTGGCCATATTCATTTTCGCTTGTGATCAAGTATTGTTAACTACTTACTCGTACATACCTATAAGTAAACATGTTTTCGGCAGAGCAAAACCAGATTTCAATTTGTTTGCTCAAATCTAATTTGAAGGACATTGAAAGTGATTTGGTTGAGCAAGTAAGTTTCGAATAGATATGGTAATTTCAAATTAACCACGTAATGAGTAGAAAATTCTAGAATTGATACATTTCAGCGTTCATCTTGGCCGGAACTGGATGCGGAGAATGAACAAAAATACCACGAGACATTGAACATAGTGCGTGAAGTGCGTTGTTTGAGAGTTGAGTCGGAACAACTCAACCAAGAAAATGGTAAGTTTTTCATCATCATCATCAACAGGTTATTTTGTCTCCACTGCAGGAGCACAACCCTCTCTCATCTGCCGGAGACAGACACAGGGTTTAGCCTACACTCCCCGCGCTGGCCAGACGGGTTGGGGAGGCCTGATTGATGTTTTCGTAAAATACTCGTTCATTTAATACGGTACATTCACTGTACAAGTACTTTACAGAGACATACCCATATCAATATACATATTTATAGGTTTCGGGCATTTTGGCTCGCCTCTGTCGGTCTATCCACCAGATAAATGTAACTACTGGATCGATTGAGTTGAAACATACTTAAATACATACATCATGATCATCAGCATATCAGCCACTAGACGTCCACTGCTGGATATAGGCCTTGCCCAATAAACGCCACCACACCCGGTCCAGCGCCCTCCGCTTTCAGCCGCTTCCGGCCACCTTAATACATTATATTAAATATATACTACACTGTCAAGAAAGTACCGGGAAAAGATCAATAATACACAAAATGTTAATTATTCATCCAACTTTATTTCATCACCTTCAAAGTATGCTCCTTCAGAAGCGACACACTTACGCCAACCAATAATCCAATCATCACAACATTTTTGAAACGCTTTTTCCGGAATTGAGTACAGTTCTCGCCACGAATTCTCCTTTATGTCTTCTATCGAATGGAAACGGGTGCCACGAAGTGATAATTTAAGTTTAGGAAAAAGAAAAAAGTCGCATTGAGCCATATCTGGTGAATAAGGTGGTTGCTCAATGATGTTTGTGGAGTTTTTGGTCAAAAATTCATTCACAATGATGGCCTTGTGCGATGGCGCATTATCGTGATGCAAAATCCAAGACTTTTCTTTCCACAAATCTGGCTTTTTTCGTCGAATTTGCTCCCTTAAACGCCGCATAACGCTCAAATAATATTCTTTATTTTTATTATTTAGTCTCACCTACCGGCAAGAACTCTGAGTGCATTGATAGTCAAAGAAAACAGTCAACATGACTTTGACTTTTGATCGACTTTGGCGTGGTTTTTTCTGTTTCGGTTCAGTTGGAAGGCGCGACTCTGAAGCTTGTTGACTAGTTTGCATGTAAAACTCGTAAACCCACGTCTCGTCACCAGTAAAAATGCGTTTCATGAATGTTGGGTCGGAATTGACTCGTTCTCAGCGACTCGTAAGCGATTGAGTTTTTGGAGAAAATTTAGGTCTTTTGGGACTAGCCGAGCGGCAACATGTTTCATACCCAAGTGATTATTTAAAATGTTATGGATCGATTCGTGAGATACAGAAAGTTCAACGGCTATCTGTCTCAAAGTTAAATGAGGATTTTCAGTCACTATTTCCTTCACTTTTGCGATGTTAACTTCAGTTGCAGACGTTGATGGCCTACCAGAGCGAGGCAAATCTTCCATCAAATCTCGACCGCTTTTGAACGCTTTGTACCACTCGTAAGCACGTGTTTCTGATATAGTCGACTCACCATAAGCCTTCTGTAACATTTTCAGTGACTCCGAACACGAAATTCCATTGGCTATGCAAAATTTGAGACGAATTTCTTTGTTCGATATTTTTGTTCATTATGAAAATCGCAATATACACTAGATAATAATATAACTAAAAACAACATTGTATTAATTATAAATAACAGTGCGCGCCAAAATGGAAAAAAGTAGTGCCAATCCAACAACAACAAAATATATATATATATATATATATATATATATATATTGAATTTGGAACCATAAACAAATCATCCGTTCCCGATACTTTTTTGACTGAACGTATATATATTTCACGGCAAAATGGAAGAAATGAGAAGGCCGGCGAATTGTGAAAAAATACCGGGAAACATAACGAAAAAATAACTTCTAATGATCTATGAAGCAAGCAAATTGTACGTGAAAATCGGGTTTAAGAAAAAAAGTTGTTGTAGGTAAGAAGCGATTTAGTACCATTGATATTTCAATAAATACATATCTTATTGTGCTTTACACAAAAATACATACATCCTACACATACATTCTAGTTGCCAGAATTATTTCACACGAAGATTTTTCTGCGGTTATTCGAGAGTAAAAAGAATTTGCTTATTTTAATTTGTGATTTTGATGCGAATCCATTGAGTTTCAAAGTCATCAACTCATTGACACATTTATTCCTACTAGTTAAGATTAGGCTAAGTTCTTTTATTTAGTAAGAAAGGTAGTATTTCTAGTAATGGGCCCTTAACTTGTAAGATATCTACTAAATTGCCCATAAAATAGGAGATCGCGTTTATGAGTGGACTCGAGTAGTAACGATAAAAGGCATAAATAACCCAGCCCTGCCCTTAAACACTGAAGTAAATTCTGATAATGTTAAAGTTTGCATTTCATTTAAAAATCACTCATCCGCTTGAAACTAGGAATATTGGACCATTTGGAAAAGAACATTGAAAATTCATAAAATCATTTATTACTGGTTCCAGAGGAAGCTTTTTTAATGTTTCAAACCCCATGTTTAAGCTGACAAAGACTCCCATGGAGCGACTTTAATGACCAGTAGATACCACCTATATTGATATGCACTTTCATACAATGTTAGAACTTGAGTTTATCTTTTTGGCCTGCTCCCTGATATTGTATTGAGATTAAACTTATATATAATTAAGTCTAGAACCATACAAGCAATTCAATAGTAAAAAAAAACGTCGAATTCTGTCTAGTAGCTTCCAAGTTTAGTACATAAAGACAGACAACAACAAAAATAGTTTTAGACCCTAACAATAAATAATTTCTGGTTATTGATTTTGTACTTTTAACCAATGCCAATGTACTGAATCGTCTTTCTTACTATTGTACATAACATACATAATGCTCACGCTTTGGTCTCAGAGGGATAGGCAGGGACGATGTATCGCCACATTGCGCAATCAATCCAATGTCGCAAAGCGACTTTCCTTCGCCCGTTTTTCGCTCTGTGATACCCCTTGACGTGCCGTGTTGCGAACAACATCGCCGCCTCCTTGTTGAGGAACCACGATCATCTAGGAAAATAGTTGTATACTGTTATTGTATTGTATACTAGTAAAACAAAAGGCTTCTTATTCAGATAGGTCCTAAAAACGGAAAAAGTATAGGTATTACGACGTATAATGTTTGTTTCATTATCAATATACATTAAGTTGCTTAAATTGCATTTTCCCAGTGCGACTAGTCGCGCAGCGCGTGCAGCTGAAGCGGCAAAGCGACGATATAAGGTTAGCACTTGAAAACGCCCGACAAAGACGCGCCAACATGGAGGAAGCATTAAATGAAGAGGAACAGAAGGCAGAACAACAGATGTAAGCTTCTCAATGCCATGAAATTATACTACAAAAAGCCTCCAAATCTCGGGTTTCGTCTGGAGTTTATTGAATTTTCGATTTATGTACACGTGGAGAAAACGAACGCCAACTGAAGAGGAAGTAGGTACTTTAAACATTGAAGCTTGAACTTATTCCTTATTCCTTTAATTAAAATTTGCTATCTGCAGTATATACAACGTTATGCTTACCAAAATACACCCAATTAGTTTATATTCCGTACAATCAATAGACAAATAAATCAAATTACAATTTTGTTTGAACAAAAGTATTAAAATTTCATTTTCTATGAATAATTTGGAATCCATTTTCTTGCGTAATACACCACGTGTCAAAGTCAAAATTGGTAGGTAGAGTGCCACAGTAGGTAGCTTCGCTCTTAAGTAGGTGCAATAATTTCTCAATTTTCAGTATAATTTTTTTTAGATTGGGTTAGCTTTTCCACATGTTATTAAACCTGCTTCTTCAGTCGCGAGTTAACTAACATAAACGCCGTAGGCGTAGGCGACCCGCGTTTCACAAACGTGCGTTTACGGCGCTCGCTGCATAGGTCCATAAAGCAGTATATTTTCATTTACGAGAAACGCGTTTTTTAAAAATGTTTACGACGCATTAACGAGATACAGTGTGTTTGAAGTGTGTTTTTATTTTATTTTACAGCGCGTACTTATCGATGTTATTTGCGCGTTTCTAGCGCTTCCATATCGATACAAACGCGCGACTGAATTTGTAGCCGTGTGCAGTGCAAAGGTTTAAATACTGGCTGCGAATGAATCTCATTTCATCTACGCTTAAAAAAAATTGTGGGCATCGATATGAAACGCACCTTCTTTTAGAAATGGAGGTGCGTTTCAAATCGATGTCTCCCAACTAGCACACTGGCGAAATATGCAGCCATAAGATATAAAATAGGTCCATAATGGAGGTATAGCGGTGTTAGTGCACCAAACACTGATATACAGCCACTAGGGACCTATTTAGCTATAAAATAGCTGCATATTTCGCCAGTGTACTATCGTCGGGGCTGTGTATATAAATATTACACTAAATACCTTAACAACTTTGGTAGGTGCATCTTGTTTAGATTTTGATGAAACCTAGAGCATTTCGAAAAACATTGTTTTATCAAAATCCAGTTGAAGGATAAACAAATTTGCATACTTTCGCATTTATAATTATTATTTGGCCATGTTTATCATATCACTATAGATTTCTGCCAGCTTGATTTGTGGCCATGAGTACATTTACAACTTGTCATTTCTCTGTCTGTATTACATTTCTGGTTATAATGTACCTATCAATTTCCAGTCGCAGATATGAAGATTCATTGCGTGAAAAGGCAGAAAGATTCAGAAGAACACGAGGATATTATGTATGTATTCAGAATTATACCTAAGCACCAGTAGTAGTAGACCAGACGGGATATACTGTTAACGGTTGTTTGATAAATACAAAAATTGACGGCCCCTTATAAACCATAAATAATAACTGTCTGCTGGGTTTGTTATCCAACTAGACAAATATTTGTGTTAAAGAGGATGTTTTATGACCTACGAAATGACTAAAAGATAAATCGAGCACCTATCGTACCATTGATACATTAAACTTACGCATCTTACGTATAAACCTCCCACTTTTTTGGGAGAAGCCTCTTCCAGCAGTGAACCTATACTGTTGACACACCCCCAATCCCCAGCTCTACATACAACTTACCTACTACTCAGGCGCACCAGCCAAACCTTACACGTTTGTGTGTGTCAGTAAATTATTGTAGGGCCACTGCACCCAGCTCACGATCATAGTCGACCGAGAGAGGGACAACGTTACGTTAACAACATAAGTGCTGCTCTTTCTAACTTATAGCGTCGATCTCTCGGCGCCTGTCGGTAGCACTCTGCCGTAGTAACTTTCTACCAACGGCCGAACGGCGGTAGCCTAGTAGTACGTCGTACCTACGATGTTGATGATAATTTATAAGAAAACAATTCAGTAGCATAAATTGTTTTCGAAAAATATATCCTTAAGTATTGTTTTCTCGCAAAAGAACGAAGAAGAAATGAGGGGTGAAATCGCAAAGGTCGACGAAATAAATGCTGGGCTCGAGGCCGCCGCCGACGAGCGGCAAGCTGTTGTCGGCGAGTTGAGACGTCAACTTGACGGGCTGCAGACGAAAGTGCCAGAAGATCTGCTCGCCATCATGTAATTAATTATTCTACCTTGTTTTTTCACCATGACAGGTCTCTTGGCTTGCGAATTTGTAACTCACAAATGGAATTAATCATAAATTTCATTTGCCTATCTTGTTTTTGTGTTCACTGATCGAGGCGTACTTAGAAAAAAGTCAAGGTCTCCCTAACATTAAAGAGCCTAGTTCATTTCAATTTAGACTTTTTTCACTAATGAGTAAGGTTTGATAAATATTCTAAATTGACTCAGTCGGAATTTTTCCTACTACATTTTCCTGGAAATAGTCTATTATACATAGGTATATATTTTTATATATATTTTTAATATATAAAACAACACAATAAATATTCCTAATCATATTTGATGAGTTCTATAAAATTCTATATTTTTCTTTTCGCAGCGGAAAACAAGAACTGGACGAAAAAGTGGAATCATTGACTAAGGAATGCAAAGATTTGCAACAGATAAGGGATGACCTCCTCAAAAACAAAAAATAATTAGCTACAATTTAAAACATTGTAGACTTCATTTTCTAACTTTATTCATTTGAGCTTGATCCTCTAGTCAAAATAGAGTTAATTTGACTATAAGTAGTACTTATTAAGATAAATATCCTAATTAACTCCGATTTTGATAACATTTTCCATGTTGTTGATATAAATTAGTTTTAATTGACTATTGTTAGGTACATATTTAATGTTGTTGACCGAAGATAAACACGTTATTATACTTTAATAATATCTTATTATTCTGACACTATCTATATATATTAGGATTCTCTCCTGACTGACTCATCTATCAACGCACAGCTCAAACCGATAGGTCGAAAATCTTGATACTAATTTGCATATATCTACCGCAGTGGGGAAGACTCGGCCTATATCATGTCTAGTCGCCCGAGATCGATCTCAGGTTATGCCATGTACAATACAAATGGATTTTATTGAAACCTAGATACCCAATGCTCCCAAACAGTGAAGGAAAACATCGTGAAGAAACTAGCACATATAAGATAATCAACTGCACCTACTCCGTAAGAGTTTACCTCAGCTTCCTAGCCCTACATATGCCCGGTGGAGCTCAGGGCTCGTAAATAAATGCCATACGATAAATAAAATATAAGCAAATACGAATAACGTAGGCCACCAATAAGTATTTTTTAAATTAAGCTGGCTACTTTTTTCACATACAGTTTATAGGTATAGAAAGTATATATAACCTGTGAATAATTAAAAAACGTAATCAACCACTACTTATAACTTATAATAAAAATATATTTATGTCTAAGAGCATTATATGAAGACGTTATTTTAATAAAGCGACAGTTCAAGAATACTTCTGTGCTCCTACACAGTCTCAGTCGAGTAAGAAGACCATGGACGTACACAATAGCTCGTGACTTACTTCCTTAGTTGGCTGCAGTCCAGTTAGCGAGCCGTCTCCGGTTTCAGTCCCTTTCATACTTTCTGATTTATGTCATACTGGAATTGTAGCCATCGTTAAATCCTGTTGGCATAGTAGGTAGGTACATATAATTTGTAGTAGTAGCTTGTAGTATGCTAACCAAAGGTCGAGTTTTGTAGTTTAATTCGAACTCGGACTCGTGTGAATAAGCTCATCGGAACTTTCAGTAGGGATTACCATATCAGGCCCTAAAACGGGAAGAGAGAAAGAAAAATACATTCTAAGACATACATATTGTAGATATAGGTATGCGAAGTTCACCAATCCATACTAGCCCCTTCCTAGTTATCATGAACCATGATTTCCCCGACTTATTTGTATTAATTTGGTATGTATAATTCGCTTTTACAAAATGTAATGAAATGATCACAACTTATACAACATATTTATTCTATGTGGAGGTTTGAAAATTCGAACGGAATGATGCTTCTGAAAACTTGTACAAAGATATTTTGTTCGGAAGACATTAAGTATTTACAATTTTATTTCAATGGAATTCTATTAAAGAAGAATAGAGGAAAATTTCCAACTTCGTCGATACTTCGAACTTTCAATAAATGTGAAGGAATGTGGCATCATATCATAGCTGTAGATACAGTTTTCAAATCTATTTGTAGTGTTTTTGGTTGCCAGCAGGAATGAACATGAGTGGCTCCTTTAGCAGCCTCCTCAAACGAAATTATAAAATCTGTTGGATCGGTAACACCACTATACTAAATTTTTCTTAATTTATTGCAACAAACTAGTTGTGTTTGAACCCCTCATTTGATTTAGGTGCCTACATATGTGTTATAGATATAGATAAAAAGGATAGTCTTGAAAAAAGTGCATTTTCAGTTGTGTTCTGGTTTGAAGAGTAGGAAAGCTACTAGTGTACCTAATTCATACACTCTAAATATTCATCAGGTTGGCAGTGCACTTGCGGCCTTTGGGCAGGCCTATAGATGATAATAACCGTGAATTATCAGGCGTGCTATGAGTCCGTTTGCAAATTCAAACCAAAAAAATCATCCTTGAAGACAACTTCCAATAAGCTGGGCTTATTCGTGTATCATAGCGTTTTTCAATCTTGTATGGATTTGTCGTATAATTGATTATAGTAACGAGTTGACAGTTGAACTGTTACGGATTAAAGCCACTTCCGCACTGGGGTGGTGGTTGCAATTAGTTGTATTTACAAATACAAATAATGGGGTTATATTTCTGTATAAGTAATATTTAGGATTGTATGAAGGACCCCATAATGACTCGGTAATGCGTGATCTGCGACCTGCGGTTTACTTTTGTGTTCGCCTAGGCCTTGGACCTATTAACCTAAGGTCCAAGGCCTAGGCCGAACCTTACCTGCAGACTTGAGAGTGGTGCATTTAAGACTGGTGCTAGAGCAAGAAATTCTACTCGTGGTACACTCATATTAAATTATAGTGAACTGTTGCTATTTCATATGTATTGATAGGTGTATTCACTATAATTTAAGCTGATCGATCGACTGTCTGTCTGACTGTCTGACTTTGGTCTGACTGCCTGTAACATGTCATTGTAACGGTATCGGTTGGTTAAAGCAGTTAATTGGTTAAAGCAATACACACGTTATATCCCAATAAGCAATTCGCTCCAATTTAACCAAATTCAATTTCATCACGTTGCAGAAAACAATAGAGTAATTACTTAATTAAAATTTTAATAACGAGGCTTATAAGAAGATTACATCCGAAATAAAGTCTAATTAAAAGTGAGGTTTGGGATTAAAAATATAAGGATTTAAATGTTAACTCAGTTTAACTTTTTGTCTTCCTGACCCACGTCTTTCTAATTATTCCTGACAGTGATGGAACCCCTAACTGATTTAGACTGCGAGTAGGTAATGAAAATTTTTCATGACGTTATTAATTATTACGCGCTAATCCGGGCTTATTTTGGCCCTGACCTGATACCTAGTTGTAGTCGTGACATCTAAAATAACTAGGTTAATGAATGATCACTGTAGAACTAGGTTCACACGAGACCCATCATGCATAATTGTGCAATAAGTTATGTGACAACTCAGAAAAAGACAAACGTCATTGTTACGGACGTTTGAGACACATGTGCTTCGTTAGCTTTCGTAATGGTTTATGCAAAGCCTGTTATAAAATAAACAATTATTTCAATGACAAAGGTACCTGCTACTAATGTTGCTTCAGCTTCGCAAATCTTTATATACCTAATTGTATACAAACTTGATTTCAAATAATGTTTTGCGTGAAGTTTGTTGCGCCGTATTCTTCAAAGCGCTAACACCTGACGGTAATCAATTAAAAAAAAAACGTATTGTGTGTTTTTGTACATTTGCTTTAGTTACACTGTATTGAGGAAAGTGAGAAAATGATTTGGATACTCATACTACCATGATATCAAGGTATTTAGTGAGCCATTTCAATTGTCTATGATGTTAAAGGTTCCTGGAAGGGAATACAGTTTTATTTATCTGTTTTACATTGCAGGTCATAATGTGGACTCATTTTAGGACTCAAGTAGGTACATATTGCTATTAATGTTTCTTACCATGACCGGATTTGAGAATCCTTATGAGTATTGAAGAGTTAAAAAACTGTTGATATCTATTTATCTATAGTTGGATTTCTGCTATAGTTGGAAGGTTCACCAGCTTTCGTTAAAAAAACAATTAAGTAGGAACATAAGTAACTTTATATCTTCGTAATGTGTGTCAACATTTTCAACAATTATAAAGCTTTGATTGGAATTACCGTAAACCTTCACATCTGATTGAGTAGCGTAACATGAAAGACGACATTCGATTTCGGTTTTGGCTCTACAATCGAAATTCGATCTGACACTAATTGGCAAATGGCAGTTCATAGATGTCGGTATGTATACTTACTTTGTACATTTCTAACAAGCTTATATACCGATTCAATCCCAAGCTGATTGACAGATACTTGCATATCACTCAAGCGTCTAGGTATCTTAACAATTAAGTATATTTTGTTGATCACGGCCACGTCCTGTCTTGACATTGTACTTGATGAGACAATCAATTACTGTGATAAATTGATATTAGTACGTGCCAGCATTATTATTAAATTACGAACCTACCTATAGCACATTTCGCAAGCAATTGTGATGGAATGTGAGTTGAGAAATGTAATACCTAGATAAATAAGTACCTACCTATACTTGTCGTTTGTCGCGTAAGTACTTATTAATTAACTATGTAGTAAGTTCGAAGTTGGTTTAATAAGTAAGTATTAAATACCTATCTATATACACTTATTCCCTCATTTATATTTTGCCTTACTTGTTTAACAATGATAATTAGAAATTTCTGGTACCTCAATAGGTATCTACTTATACATTTTCCTAGACTATAATTAGAATTTCTTTAGGTTTTATTTTGTAACCTGAACTGAATTGATTAAATACCTACATAATACATCATATACTTAAGTACTAACCTATATGGAGAACCCTGCATATGACCATACCTCTTGAGTTCATCATCATCACGATGAACAGTTATAGGTATCTCCCTAAAGTATTAGGTTAGTGTTAAAATATAAATTCGCATAACTTTTAATTGACTGCACCGATTGCAATCAAATAAAGCCTATATGTTACTACACCGAATCAAGTACTATGTTTCTGTGACAAGTCCATCAAGATCAGTTCAATAGTTTTTAAGCGCGCACAAACAAACAGATATTCCGCTCCCATTCCCACTTCCGCTCCTAATCCAGGTCCAGGCTAGGTGCAGGTCCAGGTCCAGGTCCAGGTCCAGGTCCAGGTCCAGGTCCAGGTCCAGGTCCAGGTCCAGGTCCAGGTCCAGGTCCAGGTCCAGGTCCAGGTCCAGGTCCAGGTCCAGGTCCAGGTCCAGGTCCAGGTCCAGGTCCAGGTCCAGGTCCAGGCCCAGGCCCAGGCCCAGGCCCAGGCCCAGGCCCAGGTCCAGATCCTCAACTCTCCCCTCAACACTCCTCTCAACCCTGTAACTAATCCATCGCAATCCAAATTCCGACCAACATTACTTTGTTGCATAAAAGTTATGCGAATTTTCAAACACTCAAATTACACTGGTACCATACGCGCTCCCGCTACCGCTCACGAATTCAGTTGAACATTTACACCCTACATTCTTCGCAGTGTATGCGAGTTTTCGGCAACTATAAATTCGCATAACTTTTGATTGACTGCACCGATTGTAAGGAAATAAAGCCTATATGTTACACCAAATTAAGCCCCATGTTTCTGTGAAAAGTACATCAAAGTCCGATCAGTAGTTTTTAAGTGACGCGTGCACAAACTCACAGACAAACAGACAAAATTTTCAAAAATGATCGAAATGTGTTCTGTTGCTTATCCTTAGACCCCAAATATCTTCAATACAGACACGCGAAGTTTACGAATTTATTTATTAGATTGAGGGTGACAGCTTTTTATAACTAAGCAACTGAATCTTAAATCTTATTGCGGATGTGTGCAAGCAAGAGGCTTTATTCAGTCCCCAAACAACATGAGAATCAGGGATCATTAACTCTTTCGTAAACAGCGCGATAGAATTTCCATTTTGGCACAATTTCAAGATTCGTTCCATCAATCAAAATAAATAATAGCTTCTAATGAAACAACCAAACAGTTAAGATCCAATACCCAAAGCGTTCATGTTTATGTAAATGAAAAATTCTATAAAAATTTTTTGAAAGGCAGGGTTGAATCTTTGCGACGGGAATCTTACCCACAGTCAGTCAAAGGGGTCGTCAACCCAAGTCATACGTTTACACAGCCTTCAAATCTCTGACAGTTGGGTTGTATCTAACAGACCCTAACTAACAAGTAAAGGTCGGTTGTTCCTCAGATATTTTATATTATTAATATAATAATTTAAAATATGTTATAATAGTAATAGAGATAAATTAACATACGTACGTACGTACGTAACGTACTGGACGGTAACCCAAACCAGAGAATATAAAATATTATCTACTAAGTATATACCCAAAGTACTCTTATATCACGAGTATACACAGCATGATCGGCAAATATCTTCCGTATGACTGACAAAAGTAAAAAGTCAGTTATTTCATACTACATATTAATTACACTTGATTTAATACTATTCATAATGCGAACTGCTAAGGAATGGAACTCTCTGCCAGCTTCGGTATTTCCGGACAAGTACAACATTTCCGGACAAGTACAACATGGATATTTTTAAAGGAAGAGTGAATAGGCATTTTCTGGGTAAGCACGCTCCACCTTAGGCCTCATCGTCACTTACCATCAGGTGTGATTGAGGTCAAGCGTAAACCCATCAGGAATAAAAAAAAAGATAATTTATACCTACACGTTTTTTTTTCGATTAGGTACCGCTTTCTAGGAAGGTATTAGCGCTGTGAAGAAGAAAACGGCGTAACAAACTTACAGCAACAAATATTTACAATCAAGTTTGTACCTACCTATTAAATAGATTGTGCAAAGCTGAAGCAACATTAATACTAGACATCTTTGTCATTCTAAAATAATCATAATTTTATAATACCTAGGCTTTTTAATAATGCATCATTCAAATCCATAGTCTCGTTGAAAAATAAAGCTCGGCAAAACAATTCAATCCAAATATTTATTTATTTACAATCCAAATTAAAACCAAACTCGAAGGTTAATCTAATTAATTTTTTGAGTCAATAGTGTAAAAGAATTGGGAGATTAGGCCAGTTAATGGAAATATGATCGACTTTCTAAAGTTATTCGACCTAAGCAGATCTGCGTACCTACGAATATACTGTACCTACTCTATAGAAAATTCGACATACACACTTAACATGATTTTGTATGCTCCAAAACCTTTAGAAAGGATTGGGGAGGGATGAACCCTTATTATTAGATTATAAGGAAATATTGTATCGGCAATTTACTACGGGGGGTAAAGAATACTCTCATTTCAAAACACGTGACATATGTGTAAGTACTCTACTGTGAGAAAAGGGTTCAATACTATGCTTGTATTTTTTTAATAAGAGCAAGCCTGTGCATTATACTTATTTAAATTTTAAAAGAATATTGTTTTAACGTAATTTTATTTATATGAAGCAGAAAAATGCCTTTATGTCACGCCTGTCGTTTAAGCAGCTGCGTGCATTAACCTAAACAATACTCTCACACCCTGGTATGCCTGTACTTCTTGCCATTTGGACAGAAATAGTAAGAGTGGACATACTACTAAAGGCTATGATGCGTTAGCATACTATATAGTTTGTAAGGCTCTGCTAAAGGGCCAGTGCGCCGAGAACAAAGAAAATGAACGTAGGTTAGACCCTACGCCCTACGTTGGGTCAGCTGTCCCATTATAAAATGACCACAAGTTGGAAACCATCAGTTGTCATACATTTCATTACCCAAGTACTAAAGGACACACTTTCTTGGTTACCTTTTCTAAACTGTTTAATGCATTCAACAATTCTAGAAACTTGTATTAATAATTGATTCATTAATTATATGTTTATAATAAAAATAATAAAATTATTTATTATCAGGCAACTTGGCCCATAGATAAATAGGTAAGTACCTTAACCTAAAAATACATATGATTCATGAAAGGAAATATATTTTAGAACAAACCTAATTATCACCCACTAATCTAATAGGTAGGTCCTTATTGATCCTAGATTTGAGTCATCCTTTGTCTCGTTCTAAATAGAAGATTTATTTAAGTTACGTAACAGATTACCTACTTATATATAAACATTTTTTCATATACCTAAAGTGGCTAAAAGTTACCATGTTTTTCTAATTATTATTCCCCACCTAGTGTTTGGTTAGTTGGAGTGAGCTGGTATTCAGGCTACCTTTGAGCAGTGACGTCACTCCACTGTGTGTAGATTTAGGACGCTTTGACAACTCAAAATGACTCGTGAGACTCGTAAGAGTTAATCACATTTCAAAAGCAAGCTTTAAGTTTTCCTCGTTCGTCGTTACGGGTAGGTATTCCTCATTCCTTGAATATAAATTAACTTTGGGAGCTATCATTTGAAGGCAATCTGTTATCTGCAATTACCTTTACCATTATGTTGAATGCTAGCGGATAATTCCAATCATTTATTGCCTTTTCGGTAGGTGTCAGTAATGTTATTTACTAGCTAGGTACTTATGTAGTATTTTAAAGCGAATATCATGAACTTAATATTAATTCGTTCATGGCGAATAAGAAACAAACTCATTCTATATAGGCATACTATTTATGGCTTGTTTATGTTGTGACGAATAAAATTAAATGTTTTCGGGTCGAAACTCATACGAAAAGGTCCACCGTTCAAACGTTAGACCCTTATTAGTTTCGTTAACGATATATACAGAAACTACTGTAATTAAGGATTTACGGGTAATTTGCATTTTACGTACTTCCACGCTATCTAACTTTAATGTTTACTTGCCTTACTGTTATTCATTAAGGTAACATTTCGCTCAGTACATCTAGTATTGGTATTCCTGCTGTCTCCGTTCAGGTATTCTGTTTTGTTTTTATTAGTAACATAACATTGTTATGATTAACTTAAAGCATCAGCCCGTCAAACATACCTACGACAGTCAGTGTGCTTATAACAAATAACCATGTTCATTCTAATTTTACCTTTATCATCATTAGGTAAGGTGCTAAGGCTAGAATGTACACGCTGGACTAAAATAAACCTTCCCCAAAGCGCATTCCGGTTAGTTTCATAATAAAGCCACGACACGACAGTGCCCTGCTCTAGTCAGAGATGAAGAGAACTAGTTCAAATTCAAATCTTGGTCGCGTGCACATCAATATAACGTAACGCGATAGATGGCGCTGTACATTTACAAGAAAACTATTTCCTGAAAACAACAGGGTACCTACTTATGGGTTGCATGTGAATGTTCAGAGGAATTTTCACATAATTTTTTTTTTTACTTTATTTAGTCAGTATAATTGTAACTTATAATAGTAATTAAGATATAGGATAACAGACAATAAGATAAGATAACATTTAACTGTTTTTCAAACAATATATTTAATTATAATTTAAAATTAACACATCAAGCTGTATAATTAGTAAATATAGTTTAAAGAAGGCATGTGTGTGTCTTTATACAAATTGTGAGCGTAGCGAGCTCCTCTTATCTAGTGGAGTCATCATTTAAACCTTAAAGCTATTAATTTTATTCAAATCTAGAAATATTAATACTTAGGCAAAAGCTTTGGAGCACCATATTTTAATTACTTTCATCCCTATATGTTCTTGTAGCAAAACTCGCTGTGACTCGCATTGTTGCCGGACACCAAGGGTGCCTATATGCTGTATAGAAAAAAAAACTAAGTTAATTACTAATTGCGGACAAATGAGTAAAAAACTAGATCTAAGTGTATTAAAATACTTATACTCGTCAAGTCATAGCAAATAAAGGAAGAAAGTACAGTAGGCCGCCGCAAGGGTTATACCCACTGTAGTGTAGCCACTGTTAATTACCGCTGAGTAAGATGCCAGGTGGTGTACATGTGGTCTACTGTACCTTATATCATCAGCCTTTCAATCTCAGTGTTGAACATAAATCTAACTCAGCCACTAGCTTCTTTTTCGGAAACTTAGCAGGGAGCTGACCCGTGAGTATTAGATAACGCAACGTAAAGTTATGTTTAACAACAGACCACTATTGGACCATACCCCTCCTAATATTATGGTAGGTTTCAATTATAATCACCAAATCACGATTGGATTTATCCTTTAGTCACACAGGAAGACTGGGCTATTCAAATCTAGATATTTTATACGGAAAGTTATGCATCTAGATAAATATTACAACAAAGTTTATGAGAGAAATAAGTACATACGGCAATCTGAAATTTTCCTTGATTACTTCATCGCCTTGGGAGACACTTCAGAGCGGTTCACCTACATAGCCAGCACCGCCAACACCAAAACTATTACACCAGACTTAAATTAGCAAATAATAGAAAATAAAATGATCATTTCATTGCAGTTCCAGCAGCATCTTGTGCTACATGGTTGCAGCCGGAACTGCAATGAAATGATCATTTCTCAACGCAAACGCAGACTTTTTATATTATTCGTTGGCTTACCAGAAGTGACGAATGAGGAAAGAACGTCATCATTGTCGGTACAGCCTTGGGGGGTTCGGGAAAAACCTTTAAACTGACGTCAATACTATTCTGGACCAAATTATGTGGTTTGCCTCATTATTACGTATGACCGTTACACACTTGCTCGGTAACATATATTCTCAAGTTTTAGTGCCTTTTGTCCGGTGTTAGTATTGGCCTCGCATACCTAGTACCTACTTCTTTTCCTATGTAATGTATTAGATAGATAGGTAAATGTAATAAATGAATGCTCTACTTTTGAGGGATAGCTGAGCTATCATAGCTCACAAAGGACATTATCGAATTTGTAAGACGTTATCTCCACTCTTCTTAGATGAAACCCAAAAGAAGAAGATTACTAGGCAAGGTCCTACAAAACTTAGTCCATTGGATCTCGTTTGCTCAGTCCCGCACCAAAGAAATCTAAATACTCCCGCACGGTACGAGTATATACTACGCGATGCGACGACACGGCTTGATTGCATAGAATTTACCTACATTCACTAATTATTACGGTTTTAGTGGAAAATTCTGTACGTATAATACTGATGGATTGTATTAACGAATGTTCATTTCTGCTGTGTTAATCTGTGTCCATGTTGTGTTGCACTGAGTCAAGTATTCGTTTATGCAATGTAAAAGAGTATCTACCGTATCTTCCTCTTAGACATTTAAAAAATTGTAACATTACAGATTTTAAATAATCTATTGTGGTACAATCATGTTTTATGCCATAGACAGACGAACAGGCATTCGTCTCTAGCATTCTCTTACTTTCTCTTACTGATTTTATCTTAAGCCACTCCATATGTAAGTCCAGGTTGTAGAACTAGTGCAGGGTATGCATTGCTGAGTTCCGACTCCGTCCGGTTTAAAGGCTACGAGAGCGAAATGTAATCAAAGAAACACGTGGCATTTTCAGATAGAACTCAGTGTAGGAAAGCTCTTACTGTGGCCTTTTAACCGTTACCGGCAATACAAACACTTGCCAACACCAACGCGGATTGCAATTCTGAATAGATAGAACAAATGCCGGTAATTAGTCGCAAAAAAACTAGATTAGTCGGTCCGCCGTTTAAAAGTTATAGGGGTATGTTGGTGCCAGGCCAAGGCTTATTACGGCATAGCCACCTAATACCACCAGAACCACAATACATAGCGAGCTACTGATTTAGTCGATTGGTCAGGTGAAGTAGTTGAACCTAGTTGCAAAAAATTAGATTCGGTCTGTCTTCCGTTTAAAAATTCAGAGCATTGAACGTTTTCATACAAAATAAGGTTTGGTTTTGTATGGGCTACCTAATACCACCAGAGAAACACAGTACATAGCGAGCTACTGATTAAGTCGATTGGTCAGGTGAATTAGTCGAACCTAGTCGCATGCAGAATAAGCCATACTCACAATGACGTGGATTTCAATACCCCCTTGTACTTACACATCAATATATTATTATCTTGATCTATATATGTACAAAATCAAAAATGTTAGTACATAATAGTACATATTCCAAAGTAAAACCTGGTGTGATCAGAATTTAAGTATGTGTTATTCTTAATACATAATGTCCGAGCTGGGATGATGTCACCACACTTCAATACCCCCTTGTATCTCTAGATCAGAGGTCCCCAGACTTTTTTGCTCATAGACCACTTTCAAAATTTCGCTGGTTCCGGTGGATCCGGTCAGCATTCGATTTGTTTTAGCTATTATCTATTATATGTACCTACACAGTATATAATATAATTGCAAGACCATTGCGACTAAACAGCTAAATAAAAAAAATTAAATGATGCAAACGCCTGAAACAAATGTAGTAGCAAAGTTTTGTTAGTTGCCACATTCCAGCCGAAGCCACATGATGATAAACTACTAATAAAGCGTAAACTTACACACCTTTTGTAAAACCTTTACAAGAACTTGATGATGCAACACGCCGCGCCGATTGGCATGTCACGCGACTAAATACAAAATCACAGTGTGTTCATTCGTCCCGTTTCTTAGATAGCTAACGACTCTGTACATCTCTTTTACACAGTCAATAGGGGAAGGAGAGCTTTTCGCTTAAGTCGGTTTGAACGTAGCGTTTTCCTGCTACGGCACAGTGCACAATAATTCCAGGTGGTGTGGCTTGCCACGTGAAGAACTATGTTTTTAACGTGTCGTGCAGACAACTTCTGTGCACGTAAATAAAACCAACCTAATTGCTATGATTTGGTTGATTTGGTATGGCAGTCGACTCACATTATCGGACGGAAGCACTGGTGTGCGGTAAATCATAACTCATACTAAATTGACCGGCGTGGCGAATAGCAAGTCGATAACTAGGTATTGCATGCAAGACTTCATAGCAATTTACGGTAAGTGATAAATTATTTTAATTAGGTACTAATGCTTTTTATAATACTTACATCTCCAAAGTAATCTATTTATACCTTTTCATAAAAATGAAATTGTCGTAGATAAATCGTGTGTTTTCCAAGGCACAATATTCTATGCAAGTACAAAAATAAATATGATTTTTCGTGCTGTAAAATAACAGTGTAAACTTTAATAGTAATAGTATGTATGTAATAGTATGTATGTAATAGTATATATATATATTCTTTATTGCACACATAAATATTGTCAGTACATTACACAAAGAAAAAAAGATGTACAAAGGTGGACTTATCTCTAAAAGAGATCTCTTCCAGCCAACCTCTACTGTGGGAGAATCTAAAAAATAAACGGGAGACCAATGGATAATGTGCATAAACATACTATAAAATTATATAAAATACAGATAATATTACATATTACTACATACATAGAATACAATAGATAACCAAACATAACAGTTACATATATAAAATACATAGATAGATACATAAATACATACATACAATATATATCACGACAAGTTTGACAGGTAGTGCTCTTTCAATCTCAGTTTAAAAGCTCTTACAGTAGAACTGTTTCGAATGTGCGCAGGGAGACTATTCCATAACTGTGCAGCACGGGCTGTGTAGGAGTTATAGAAGAAGTTGGTGTTAGAGGTGGGATAGATTAGGGTTTTAGTGACGCAGGCTCGCTTTGGTCGGTCAGTTGGAGGAAGAAGTTGGAAACGGAAGCGAAGATAGTGGGGTGATGAAGGGTATTTCAAAATGTTGTATAGAAGAGAAAATATATGCAGGTTTCGACGATGGCGAATTGGGAGCCACTTTAATTTAGACCTGTATTCGTTAGCACTGGTGTGCGGTATAATGATAGTGTAAACTTTAATTTTCAGGTCGATCAACATGTGCGGCATTTGGGCAACGTTCGGCGTTGTTGGGGGCCTGAGCCCCACCTGCATCAAGTGTTTCTCGGCCATAGTGCACCGCGGGCCGGACGCGTGGCGCATCGAGCAAGACGCGCGCCAGCCGCTCGTCATACTCGGTTTCCAGCGGCTCGCCATCGTGGACGGCCTTCACGGCATGCAGCCCATGAGACTCCACCGCTACCCTCTCACCATCCTCATCTGCAACGGCGAAATCTACAACTGCAAGCGCCTCCAGACGCAGCACGAGTTCCCATATGAAACCAACTGCGATGTCGAGGCCATCATTCACAGTTACCAAAACTTTGGAATTGCAGAAACAGTGAAAAATCTCGACGGCGTCTTCGCCTTCTGCCTAGTCGATGGCGAAAAAAGGAAAATTTACATCGCTAGAGATCCTTATGGCGTCCGTCCTTTGTTTAAATTCCAAGACGATGAACAGGGTGTTCTAGGCATATGTTCAGAAGCCAAGGGTCTAATAGGAATGAAACAAAAAGGAAGCAAGAACTCATCATTAGGCCAATTTCCCCCAGGCCATTACCAAGTATGGAGCATATTAAATGACGGAAAAGTAAAGCACGATCATACCGAGCAATATTTCAAGCCGGGTACGCCTCCACGTTTTATCCCCTTTGTTTTTGAAGAAGATCTGCTGAAGATGGATGTATATGAAAAGACAGCACATTTATTGGAAGCTGCCTGTCGTAAAAGGCTCATGTCAGACAGGCGAATCGGTTGCCTTCTCAGTGGTGGATTGGATTCGTCACTGATTACGGCTTTAACGGTCAAACTGGCTAAAGAACACAAGTTGCCTTACAAGATACAAACATTTGCCATAGGCATGGGCGATTCTCCTGACCTCGCTGCAGCTCGAGTTGTAGCCGACTATCTTGGGACTGAACATCATGAAATTAAGTTTGATGAAAATGACGTGAAACAAGCACTGGACAATGTAATCTACCATTTGGAGTCTTACGACATTACCACGATACGTGCAAGTTTGCCTATGTACCTCTTATCGAAGTATATCAAAGAGAACTCAGATACAACCGTCGTTTTCAGTGGGGAAGGTGCCGACGAAGTGGCACAAGGCTATATTTACTTCCGTGATGCTCCCACTGCATCTGCAGCTCACGAGGAAAGCTTGAGGCTGCTTTCAGATATCTACCTATACGACGGTTTGCGAGCTGATCGCACGACAAGTGCTTTTAGTTTAGAACTCCGTGTACCTTTCTTAGATATTCAATTCACTCATCACTACCTCAGCATCGATCCGGAACTTCGACAACCTCAAAATGGTGTAGAAAAGCATTTGTTACGTAACAGTTTTGCTAAGAGTGGCCTTTTACCAGACTCTATATTATGGCGACATAAAGAAGCATTTAGTGACGGCGTAGCATCTCTTAAGAAGTCTTTGTTTACATCCATATCCGAAATCATTGCAGACAGGTTGCCTGAAAACAACATGGTGTACCCTGGCCTCCAACCGACAACGAAAGAGTCCAAGTATTACCGGTACGTGTTTGAGAAGTCATTCCCGGGACAACAAAACTTCACGCCCTACTATTGGATGCCTAAATGGGTCCAAGTCTCGGATCCCTCCGCACGATTTATAAAACACTATGCTGCCACATAATTATTTGTAACTTAATATATCAATAAAGATCTTGACAGCATTATTTCGCTTTGTTTATATTAGTAGATATTATAAAGTAGGTGTACATAAAATGAAGTTCAAAATTAATTATGCATACATTTAAATTATATTTCATTCAAGAAGGTATCACAGATCAATGCAATTCTCATGCCGATGATGGCCTACGAAAACGAAAAAATGTTTTCTTGAAAAGCTACCCATCTACTTACTACTCGTACCAGATATTATCTGCCATTGGAGGTCGGATGGCATTCATAAGCTCGTCTACACACAGACAATGTCTATATGGCAAAGTTCTTTGAATATCTGGTTTTATTTCGTATTCATTTTGATAATTCAAAAGAAATGTCACTTCGCGTGATGTAGATTTTGGACTTTTCCGTGTCGGACTTTCGCTGGAAAATTCTGACAAGCTGCTTGTTCTTTCGCTGACGACGTCACATAAACTTGAGTTTGAGCACTTAAGAGCAGGCTTGATCGTGAAAGATGTTGTTTTTTCCAGACAATTTACTATTTTCTCTGTTGATTTGTCACACCTGAATATATCTGTTTTAGTTTCCGTTTCCTCGTCTTTTAGAACCCTTGTGACTCCAGTTACACCCTCGCGTAAGAGATTGAGGGTAACCAAACATGTGGGACAAACGTTATTTTTATGAATGCAATTTACCGAAATTCCGCGCGAGCTTTCATCTGTAAGACTGTAAGGAATAGAATCGTGATTTAATATCGCCTGTATGAACTGGTCTTTCGAATAATTCTTAACATTGGCTTGTACTTCTTCATCCCTCTGGCATAGCACCGGTGCATGAATGTAGGAAGCTACCCTTGGTTCACTGTGTTGGCAAACAGTTGCTGTCCTGTTCATTAGGCAACTTTTGCAGTTGCAGTTAAGAGTTGCTAGGTCATGTTTCAGCATACGGAGCTCCAGCGGTTCTAAGTCACAGCTGCAGTCCCGTAGAACCGTTTTCCACATCATGCCGCACCAATTCAAAACTTTGAGAGAAGACTGAGGGTACAATACTGTAGTTTAGAGTATGGGTAGTAATGTATCTATTATTGATCCATTTGTAACTCTAGTGACGAATTACATGACTGTAATGATTATTCTTTTATAAACCGACATTGCTAATTATTTTTGTTGTTAACACATTTTTTAATTCTTTTATCTATATCATCTTCGGATTTGGTGACATGCACAAAATTATTAATATTACAAATAATGTCTCTGCTAATTCGTCAGAATGCCATCCTGATGTCATAGAAGTCATTATCAAGAAACTTTTTTTTTACTATTTCAAACATAGATTTATAACTACGTTTTTTAGTCTGAGGTTTCAAAGAAAAAATAAATTGCTTAATTATGTGTCAATCACCTTATTATATTTTGACAAATTTGTTAAATAAAATTTAGTAATAGTAAACAATACAGAAACATCACAAAAGTCAAATAAAAATCAACATGTAGTAAGTGAACATTTCAAATTAAAAGTAGCATCGCGTCCCTTATTCATAATGAGAAAAGCTCAAGCTGGTAGAAGCAGAGGCTCACCTAAGGTAACAACTTTCTGTCACACTTCATTCAAATAAATAATCAATAAATAAAAACAAGTTCTCGTTTCAGGCACGCTGCGAATGTGAAGAGTGTTCAAACAAGCAATGCCCTAATATTGTGGAAGTGCTCCCACCACTCGCCGTTAGACGTAATCCTAAACTGATAACTGTCCCGAAGTTGAACTTTGGAAAGTTAACTAAACACAAACGTAAAGGAAAGAAAAATATATCCGATGTGCTGGCGCCTCCTCTGGAGGCGCGCAGGCCAAGTATACTGAATATTTTGAACCCGGATCAAAACTGTGCATGCGAGGTGATGGTTAAAGCTATAGCTTCACCCCTGCACAGAAACCTAGGCTTGTCGCATATGAGGGAAGCCATCAATGCAGGCCTAGAAATCAACGAGACAGAGGACGACTTGCAGACGATGACCAATAAACGTGAGGATGACCAATAAAACTTAATCTGCATATTATAACCATTTATTATTCATTTCATAATACAAAAGAGAAGGAGATGAAAATTTAGTAGAAACAATATGCAAAAGAATATATCTGGCTTTGATTTACGACTGCATATCCTAAATTCGAAACAACGAATTTATAAAATAGAGGTATTTATATTTTTGACTGTATCGCTACTTCTATCACTGCTATTTACAATAAAAAATAAACCGGGAAATAAATACATACATAGCAATTTGATGACCAGGGTAGGTAGAGCGATTCTGTAGCATGTAGTAGTTACATGAATTTTTAAAAAACTATTATGAACTTTTAAAACCAATATATTTTATTTTAAATGGAAATGGAAATGCAGCTTATAGCTTGTGCTTGCATGTCATTAGTCGACTTGTTTATTTTCATTTAAGAAATTGTCTAGTCTGTTCTTAAACATGTTTATTGATGTGGCAGATACAACAGATTCTGGCAATTTGTTCAATCTGGATACAACAATATGTCTTTTTTAACTACCAAATATTTCAAAATAAGTTAACATATCACAAAAATGACATGCATATTTAAACACGGCAAATCCCTAGACGTAAAAAGTTCTTATCTGATTTAACTTTCTATTAAACAGATTATTTACGATGAATTTATCAGTCCAACATTTCAGTTTGTTTGTTGTAAGTACTTAATATAAATAACACTCTACCTATTCCCTTCACACTCTTGATATTATAGTGCGTAATAGCATGTCATTTATTTCTACACTTATGCATCAATCCTGTCTTCATTCTCTTTACCGTTTTGTTCCTTTAGAATATTCTTAAACTTCTCACACACATAATTCCAATATTTGCATCGAATTTTATCATATTTACCTGCTAACGCCTGACACAATTCCATAGCTCTGGTAGCATTGTGAAGACAGCTGGTCTCTTCTTTCTTAATGGCTTCATCACAAACGTCTATAATGAATGCTAGTAAATACGGCGATCGACACTTGTTCTTGTACAATTCTTCACAAAATGTTGTGACCATAGCATTTCCACTGATTCCTCTTTTATCATGCAACAATACACCTCTTAGGTAGTTCCATGCGCTCTCATTATTCTTAACGAATTTAATTTTTTCCAGCGCATAGCATATTTCTCTCTGAACGTTGAGGTCGGACCACCCGACGTGGTTGTTTACCACGAAGTACCGTTGATTCCATGCTGAGTTGTTTCGTAAATCATCTGCCAGAAGATTGTCCACAAACTGTAGTTCCTTACTATAGAGTCTGTGAAAGATGACAAAGAATTCTCATTTCAGTCAATAAATTGCATGTATTAATAGACAATCTAAGTAATGTGTGAAATTTTATTAGATATTTACTAGAATTATGTTTGAATCAATGAGCATCTTAATTTTAAAAAATATTTATAAGTAACTAGCTGTGACAGCGGCTCCGCTCGCGTGGACTACAGAATCTGCTCCCGGTCCTACTCCCGCTTCCAAGTTAATATCTCAGGTTCTAAGTGGCGTATCGAGATGAAACATGCACCAGGTTTTAAGTTAGACCTCCAGCAAGACAACTGTGCAGCAAGAAAACTGCATCAAATTTTATTCAGTAGTTTTTGCGTGATGAGGTAATGAACATACATACAGCCAGACAGACAGACAAAAATTCTAAAAACAGTTATTTTGGCTTCTATTGGCCCTATAAAGACCCCATACATATTCTTCTACAATATCTCCCATGTACAGACATAGACCAGTTACAGTTTTATTATAGGTATAGATAATTGAGAGTGAGCAACTTTCCAGTAGGAATTTAATTATTTTTGCTAATTTTGCCAATAGATGGTGTTTCATAAAGCTAAGCTTTCATTGTCAAACATTCTCGCATTTGATGATACAGTCGGTGATATCTATCGAGTATTTAGCGTAGAACTACTTGTTTTTATTTTATTTTAAAGAGGTAGTTGAAAAACACTCCTTGCTATAATTGTATATTTTCAAACTAACCCAAAAGTTTTGATAGCCCACTGCCTGTGTTGCCAGGCGTGGTAGTTCTTGGGATCCTGCAAGAGAGCATCTCCCGTCAGCTCCAACTCCTTCGATGGGTCTTTAAGCCATTCCACAAGCACTCGTCTGTGATGCCACACCTGTAATTTATTTAACCATAATGGTGATTATGATAAAACTGTACAATAATACACATCAATACTGATCTATCTAGGCAACTTTTTAACCATGGGGTTATGAATATCTAAGGAACTAGTATTTTCTTCTGTATTATGGGAATTAAACTTAAGGAACAGAAGAATTATCAAATAAATCACCTAGACCAGCAGAACCAACTCTCATAAATTCTATAAAGTGTCTGTCCTCAGTAGGAAAGGGAACGCACACCTCCGGCGCCGCAACCCAATGACCAATTTACGTCTTCAATGGCGTGGTTGTATAAAAGTAATACACTTTGAAACTTCTCCCTCCACTTTCTGGCTCAAAATTACCCCAAATGCATGAGAAATGCGAAACTCATCCGTAAATTTTGATTGTGAGTGTATGTCTAGTTTTACTTACTTGATAATTTTTCGGCGAACTTGTTATAATCGACTCCACATATTCTAACTCAGATCTTAAGTCCGTGCCCAAGTCCTTCAGGAGATCTCTCCTAGAACAATAAAAATAATAAAATCTTTTTACCATTTTGAATTATTTTTTACAAATATTTACTTATTAATCTCTCAGGGTAACTGAAAGTTGGGGGAAAAAATGAAGAAGACCATACCTTAGATGGGCAGATGACATAAAAAGTACCTGCAGAGGGCTGTTGGCAATAAACGGCAAAAGACCATACTTTGTGGAAACATTTGGAAGAGGCCTATGGCGAAAGACTTATCCATGTTTTAATAAATACATAAATTATAATATATTATCTAAGATACAGCTTCGATAAATAAAGGCTATATTTATTATAATTTTATAACTTATTAATACAACTGGTAATTTATGGAATCTCCTCCACTGCAGTTATTTTATTGTTATTGCCAGCAGTTTGATATAATTAATTTTCCTGCGGTAATAGACATCCTACTGACATGACACAGGCTATATTTAAGTAAAACTGAAGGAGATCTGTTGAAAAGTAATCATGAAAACATAACAATCTCATTTCATTTCACATTTATAAGCTAGGACTGCTGGGAACAACATTAAACAGGCCACATTTGAGAGTTGAGATTGCCAATTCTTAAATGTAGACAACATATTCTGAAGCTTAACATGGAAAGTACAGCCAGATGGACCAAACAAATAGCTGGCAATGGCTGGATAACAAAGTCAGAGGACTACATTTCATTGTAAATCATTCATACATAAACTAGCATTATTTTGCATCTCGGAAGTATGCACACGAAAGGGACATTAGTAGCAAAAACCAGTTAGCAATACCATATAGACCTTGCAGTCCACCTCGGAACACCACATTGTTTATTTTGAGTTTGATATGCAAATGTGTTGTTTTCATATATGCCAATTAAGTTTGTTGGTGTATTACTGGTCAGCAGTGCATGGACGATAATTCAAAATACAAACCGGTATTGCCACACTGTATAGTTGGCAGGATTAAGCTCCACTGCATCTCTCGTCAATTGCAGTGCCCGCTCTGATTTCTCATTCTTTCGGAGAACAGCTCTGAAGTAGTCATACACATCTTCAACTGGAAAGCAATTTGATAGGAGGTTGATTAACACAGAATAGAAATTGGCTTTATTAAGTTAAATCAAGCAAGGAACAGTTATTTATTTATGATTATTTTAATCTTTTGATCAGCATGAGTGAATCACAATGAAGTTCTATTTATTTGACACAGAGTTGTCATTTCTTTGGCGAAAAACAGACTAACTTGCTATGAAAAGGTGTCAAATTCATACATATTTCCAAAAATTATATATGATTTCGAAGCCTTTTCATAGCTAGTTTATTTCGCAAAAAACTTTAAAATAAAGTTTTGCCAAAGAAATTAGAACTCTGCACCAAAGAAATTAAACTTTGCTATGATTCACTTGTGTACTTCCAAGCAAATGAGAATAAAATTAAATGTACAAATAAAACTGTTTTTAGTAGAAACATCTATTTTTTTTATTAATTTAGAGGACCCATTAATTATTTATACTATACAGATAAAATTATTATAATATACACATTTTGTATTAATGTAAATAACATTACAAGCAAAACATGCTTGCCATTCAGACTATTTGCCAAATAAATTTGTAACCTCTTGAAGTCAAACCCGACCTCTGAAGGTCAAACATACAAATTGTACTATGTAGAAGAATCTTAGAGGTGAAAACAACATAATTTTATGTTAATCATAGTGATGTTAACAATATGATTAACATAAAATAGAGCTCTATTGATAATTATATTTTGCAGATTCATTCATTGTCATTGTACATGATACTTAAAGTGTACTTTAATAAAATCAGAACTCATGGCATGCTTTTCAAACAGGTACCATTAACTAATCTATAAGACCTATCTCATGTCAACATTGAAAGTGACAAAGATAACATAAGACATGCAATATAAATTAATCTATTAAGGATATGTTATTTACACATTGAGGACTGCTTAACAAATTAACACAGATAAATTTAGAACAAGCAAGCTCTGAGTTTATTATGACTATTTGTGACATCAACAGAGCTTCATCTTTCATGTAAAGCTAAAATGTAGGACATGATAATAAACAGGTCTTTTAATGAACAAAAAAGTAAATGCATTGGACAAACTGGCCAGAGTATGAAACGGAGCACTATAAAAAGGCCTGATTCAGCATGCTCATGCAGTGGTCTACAGCAACCAAAAAAGCTTGTTGTTTCACTCTCACAACCTATTGCTAGATTACACTACACAATTGTTAAACATGTGTAGTGGTGGTTCGCGCGCGTTAACAGAGCTGGACCGATTTAGGCGCCGCGGCGGTAAATCGAATCAAAGAAGTTCATCATGGTTCGGAGTTGTCCCCACACATCGAGGGGCAACACAGAACGTGATGAAGTCCGGTTTAGTGGAATCGATCGCGTTTGCAAAGAGTTGGGCGATCGATTGGAGTTACAAGGTTGGACAATTGCAGCTTTCTATATGAAAAATACTTCCTAAAACTTTATTCTTTCTATCCTACAACCCACCGAACCTCTACAGCAGTTAACTTACATTTTTCCGAGTGGGCAATGACGACGACAGGATTCGGACCATCGTCTTCAGGCACCGGTGTTAAATCACTCCATTCCGGACGCTCCTTATATAAAGTCCAGGCAACATCGCTGTCTCCACTATCAGACATCTTCAGTGCACTGATTTGATACTAACAATGAACTGAAAAACACTGACTTGATAGTGAAATATAATGAAAGTATTTCAAGGATTTTAAAGAAGACACATATCGGAGTTAATGCACATGTCAACGAAGTTTCAGCGACGTGAATAAACGGCAATTGTCTTGGAAGAGCCACCAGGTTAACAACTAATCAGCTCTTATCTTAAATTAAATATACACAGGTAATTTTATTAAAAGTCTTGGCAAGCACAGCTGAAAACAGCGAGCGAGAGCGCGTAATTGCCACCCAAACATTTGCCGCTCGCATAATATCCAAACATACAATGTCCAGCACATAAATGGCCGCTGATCGCGGCGCCTTTAGTCGGCATTAACGGACTGGACATAATTTACGGGCTGGGTTTACAAACATTATGGTCTGGCAATTGGCAATGAGGATTTACCTAGTTACAAAGTTAATGAGTATTAAACATATGTGCATTCATTTGATTGCTGTGAGCTGATATTTGGTCGTATATCAAAAATAATTACACCAATGTTTAGGATTTTTCATGTACATACATGAAAAATCCTAAACATTGGTATAATTATTTTTCATCATAAACGCCGTACAGTACAAATTTAACGAATATTCGGTATGATTTAGATATCAGACTAAGTATCTACCTATCTAAGTTTTCGATAAAAGAATGACCTGCCTATTTGCCCAACCCGACAATTTCTATCAATAGCAGCTCAGCAGGTGGGCGTGGCTGGTTCAATTGTGAAATGACTTCGGATTTCATTCTCATTGTAAGTTGGTATTATTTAATTCGTGCTGACAATACGATCCCTGTAAATACTTAACAGTACATAATTAAATCAATGGTCTGAGACTAATTAGAATGCAACTGAAAGCAACGCCATCAATTGACAAGATTAGCAAGTTAACATATATATATGTAACGTGGGTACCTGCAGTGACATTTCATCATACCATTGGCAAATAAATAAATTAAAAAAGCTATGCATTAAAGCTGTTTTAGTTATTTGTTTAGTTATTTATTAATTGTCATAATGTCAAAATTATAGCATTTTACTTCTAATTTGAGGAGTAGAGAAAATAGTTGGTGAGTAAAAAAAATTTTGAAGTCAAGTACTCTTGTCTCAACTCAAACAAGTACAATTTGGATCTTTTTAAAGGAAAAGTGAATAGGCATCTTCTGGGTAAGCGCGCTCCACCTTAGGCTTCATCATCAATTACCATCATGTGAGATTGAGGTCAAGCGCAAATCCATTAACAATAATAAAAACTTTCAAATTTTGCCGCTAGGGGCGCGCGCGCTTATTCATTACATTGTGATCGAAATCTCGAATAGATTTTTTTTTTTAGATTTTTACTATATGGGTGAAACATATTTCTTCTTCTAAAATCACAATAAAACATTTTAGTGTTTATATAAATTTTAATTATTAAATAGTGTTAACAACTAACAGGTAACAAGTAAAGAGGAATCTTTCATCATGTACACATAATAAATACTTAAGTTAGGTATTATATACATTCTAGCATCCACTGCATCAGCGTAAAATGCTAATTTGTTTTACCAAGCGTAAGCAAGACCAAGTCCATTGGTATAGGTCATGTGGGAAACGGCGGGAGCAGCTGAATAGGCCACACCCAAAAGTCCAGCTGTAGCCACCTTTAACAATAAGAAAGCCATAAAAGTTTATTTTAAAAACAACACTTTCCAGCTTAGATTATTTTTAATTTTAATAAACTGAATATAACATTTTTATACTCTCTTTGAATATAACTATGTTATCTTTGATTTAAGTAACTAAGAGTTTTCAATTCCGACGAATTTCTCTTTAAACCATCTACACTATCCAACATGGTTTACAAATAATAATCAAAAATGGGAATTGAACTATCAACATATTCGCTAAGAAATTTTTCTTATTATTTTAAGTGTTGTTTTTGTAAAACACCCTTCAATTAATAAACATAAGGATTGAAACTGCGTCCCGGCGTGAGAACCACGCGGATACAGTTCTTTTAAGAGATTTACAAAAGTAGAAACATTATGTAGGTGTACCTTAGCGACGGGTGCTACGCCTAGATGCGATACCACGGGGGCATGCGACAACAAAGGAGCGTGCGACACGAAGGGCGATGCCAGGCCAGAGTATGCAGGCGCTACGGCAATGCCGGGGTTGCTCACACGCACATCAGACTTCCGTACGCTTGAGAACGGAGTATCGATGGCTTTTGAGTAAGTCGATATCTGAAAATGCATTCAATTAGAGTGGTTGCTTGCGAAGATTCTGGCCCTGACTCGAGACTGGCCATTGACATTTTATGTATATTTCATATCGGGATATAATTTATGTAGGTACACATCTGTCGCAGAACCGACGGCCATTGGGGAAGACGAGTTCTGGAGTGAAGATCGCATTACATTTGGAGCTGTAGTGAACGTGGGAGAGTGGAAGTGGGACTGGAACTAGAACTGGATGAGGACGTGGGAGAGGGAGTCGCGGAGCCGCGGGCACAGCTAGTTCATAATAATAATATTAGGATTGACTGATTATACATTGCGTCGAAATCACAGCACGTACCTGTCCAAGGTTGAAAGGTGACCTTATAATGTTGGAGCTCTGCGTGGCCAGAGCCGGTTGCGCGGGGTAAGAACTGTAGGGGTTCCAGCCTCCGCCATAGCCGTAGGGGGACCCATAGGGTGAGCCGTAGGGGGAGCCATAGGGTGAGCCGTAGGGGGAGCCATAGGAGGAGCCGTAGTAGCCCGCGTGGCTCAAGCCCACGGGCGCTACCAGCCCCGCGGACTGGCCGGCCACCACCGCACACACCAACAAAATAGCCTTCAACATGGAATGTCATTAGTGCTAGCGCATTACTTTTCTTGCTATAGATCATACAATTCACGATGGCATGCCTCGCTAGTTTCCAGTGGGGCGGGTGCGGGACGCGGGGAGGTAATCCGAACTTATCCAAACGTCATAATTGTGAGTGTAAAGGCTTTCTTGAGTAGCAGGGCAGTTTAGAAGGTACCGAATCTTCTATACTGCCCTTGTAAAAGTAGTCTTGATAGTTCTCGGACGCAGTTGAAATATGTTAAACAGAAGATATTTCATAGGTAATGCAACATTATTTTCTTTTTACAATCTGAAGCAGCAAACGGGCAAACCAATCTGGTAATGAGCGGTTAAGTCGCGTACTCTTACGTACAAAGATAATATATTAATTAAATAGACCAGCAAGAACTAAGTATTAGGATGTTATAAAAGAAAGGTTTCTGTAAAACTGTCTATATGCGTTTTTAAATGATAACTGTCTAAAGATTTAAGTTTTAAGTAAGGTCATACCATGAAGGAAAATAATTTTTCGTACCTCATAAGTCCCCTCAAAGTTTTTACCTTCATGACTGACACTAATTTGTTATTATATTAGATAACAGATGACATCTGTTATCTAATTTAATAAGCAATTAGTGTCAATCATGAAGGTAAACACTTTGACGTGACTTATAAGATGCAAAAAAATATTTTCCTTCGTGGTATGACCATTTCAATAACACTACCTGATGTATTAGTGCCAGGGGTAGGTATGTGTGTATACACTGTACAGTATGTAACACTCCCTTTTAGTTATATCCTGTTGACTTGTACCTAATTTACTTAGATATAAAGATAGCTGTAAGTTTACTTAAAATCAATAAATATACAATTACTCCTGGTATATTTATTTAAAAATACTGTATAGCATTGGGGGCAAGGTGAAATTTTTAGTTTTCACCTTTATAATGCTCTAATATAGAATGTTTGAATAAGTATACCAGCAGGATGAAAGGGTAATTGTAAACCGTAAGCACCAGACTATCAGGATACTCGTACAATTTGAATGAAGTGTAGATAAAGACAGTATAGGTACAAGGTACTTACTTTTATCATCATTTTCGCTACAAACCTCGGGTGCGATTTGTTTGGCGCCCAGCGACCGCGCCAGCCTTTTATAGTAGCCGTGTCCATATGTGTTAGTTCGAAAGGGCACGTGTGATAACAGGCTCCGAACATAATGTATGAGGTGGAGGGCAGTATTGAGCACCGCGCAGCTTCGGATATAGCACGCAAGGCGCGGCTGGTCGCCGCGCCGCCGTATTCTATTACATATAAATATTTCATGTATAGCTTGGACCTATTAACCCCGGGACACGACCCGATATCGTCGAAGTATAGAATCACGTTCAACCAACTGTCCGAGGGGGGAAAGACTCCACACAACGCTAACTTTACGTAATTAATACACACTATCTTAATAGCCTTGTTCATTATTTCGCACACACGACGTTTTATGGTTGTGTGATCTATTGTTGCACTACTTTGACATAGAGCGTTGTCACTGTCTAACTACCACCACAGAAGCATTTTTTTATGCATTACATAGATAAAATGAGCGACTGACACTAGTGCTTGACGCAGTCGATAACTTGGTATCGAGAACGAACGAATGAATGACAATTTCTTATGTTGTGGTTAATATTAGTTCAGTTGTTAAAAATAAATCTGTATATTGTTGTAATATTTTAATGTTCGGTACTGCACACAATTATGTCATGTGACATAATAGTTACACTATGTTTGCTTTTATCTTCTCGTCTTGTCTATTACTCAGACTATCGGACCGGCGACGTATCCAAGTGTCGTATTTATGGTTCCGTCAAAAGTGACACACTTTAAGTGTAGGTATTCTGTTCGTCCGTCTGCTTTATAACTAAAAACTACAGGTCTGGTTGAGCTGAAACTTGTAACGTAAACGCTTTATTCTATCAAAATTAACAAAAATAATAAGAAATATTAATAAAACTGTGTACAATGGATTACGATTATGTACACTTAGGACTCTCTTCCAGTCAACCTTATATATTAACACGTATTATTTGATTACTTGAGGAATTATGAAAAAAAGTTAGGTTTTCTGGAATATTCTAGAAAAATTTACGGAACCGCAAATAATAGACATACCTGATCTCTAACTATAACATGCAATATATACACAATAAAGATATTTGTATTCACTATTTCATTCATTCGTTCTTATCGATATCATTATCGACAACGTCAACCCCTACTCACGATGAATATGTCAAGAATGAATGAGCGATAATCCGGCTAAATAAGGTAGGTAACTTTTTGGTTACCATGTGGAATTATAAATGAGGTATTCAACATAGACGGATTACATTGTTTTTATTTTTCAATAATTATGACTTTCGATAAAAGTAGCCATGTAAATGAAATAAAATTATACTGACAAGTGAAAAGACAGATTGCCTGTTTTGCCACTATAAGATGTGCACCACATTAATGCGCATTTACCCATTTTTTCACATATATTGTCTCGCCGAGCGTCTGCGTCAGACTGACAAAAAGATCGTCATCGCCATGGAAAAAGTTCGTGGTTCGAGACAGAGGGGGTACAGGCGAGAAAGGTAATGTTACTCGTCCATAGGTTAATAGGTCCAAGATGTATAGCTACTTACCTACATATAAGTACAAAATACAGTTGCCTAAACAATTTTTTCTCCTGTACCTAAATATTACATGAGAATTAGACAAAGACAAGACAATATACCTACAAAACTATCATTCGACTTGTACGAAACTCAGTGCCACTTCCCGGCGGGAATCACTACCTCTGGGGCTCAAGTTAAACCAACGAGCTAGGCAGTCTAAGTAAGTACCTATGTAGGTAGAATATACTATTTATATCGTTTATTACAGCTTGAAAGATGGGATCAATTTCATCATCAACTGAAATTCGTCCACTGCTGAACCTAAGCCTCCCCAATAGAATGCTACTTTTGGTGGGTTGTCCATATACTACTCAAGAGAACGCCGCTGCCGGTCCCTAGTGCAATCCCTTGACACCCAAGAAAATATTAGGTAAAGATTAGCCTATCCTAAGCCGGGAACCACACGGCATAGGAGACAATTTATTTGGCCACAATCTTACCAAAAGTTGAAGAAAAAAAACTATTTATCAATTACTGACGTCATAATGTGTTACGCCATGGTTATAAAACGTTACCTACTTAATTTAGAATGCCTCGTTCGCTTAGTGGCTTGGTCGTTGGACTAGAGTGCCAGAAGTCGGGTCGTGGGTTCGATTCTCACTGGGGAGTGGCACAGAGTTTCGTAAAATTCAATTACACTTTATTTCACGATAAAAACAAGGATACAATAATAAAGTACCTAGCTTAGGCATGTCTAGGCGGTCTTATCGCTAAAAGCGATTTCCTTCAGACAACCTTTCAGTAGAGGATAAGAATAGCAGAAAAGGGTAGGTTGTGCAGTTAAATACAGGTAGGTGTATAGTGTCTAGTAAGGGCATAAAATTTGTACAAATAGTCTTTTTAAATAATTTCATATGTCCAATTATTTCCATAATGATCGGTTCCATACAATCCATTTGCCACTTGTAGATGGTGGGGAAGCAATTGATATTTTTACCTAGCCTTGTCGGCTAATAAAGGACGCAGACGCCATCGGACAGTATGGTGGCGCCCATTTGTAACGGTTTATACACAACTAGTAAGTACCTATACAATAAAGATTAAAATAAAGAAAAATAATTGTACCTATATTACAATCCACACGGACAAAGCCGCAGGTAACGCTAGTGCATTATTAGATTCTATATAGCACCCATTAGTGTCTAGGTTGCAGCAATTATATTATTCTGTTAAGAACCCTACCCACTCAATGACCGTCACCAGGCACTATGGCCCATAAGAGTAAGTACAGATCTAATTAAATCGCCTATTGCACATATAGTAAACGGCACTTAAAGCATTTAACGCAGGTAAATTGCTAGTCATATATGTGACTGGTCTAGGTTGTAAATGCTATAATAACAGTTATGAGATGAAATAACTTTGTAAGGTGTTGGCCGAGTAGTTAGCCATATTAGTTAGGGACAGGCGAGACAGCTCTTTATATCGACCCGGTAGGTCATACTATTATCAAAGAATACTATTACATACGAGTACTACGTAAGGAAGCAGCACTCGCCTCCTCCGGACAGTTTAAGGACGCCCGCAAAGTAAAAAGTAGCTAGTGTATAAATGTAGGTACCAAGTGCACTCATGTGCAATAGAAGATTTTGACTTTGAACGTTGGAGGATGTCTGTCTTCCCTTCTTCTTTTATTATTATTATATTTCGGTACTTCTTTTAGATTATCTTGTAAACAAGTAGGTACGAATGCCACACTAACCGTGAACAAAATTGCAATATTTACCTACTGTCTGTGCACAAGTCGGTCAAATGTATGTGTAGGGTACCTAAGCCGGACCTATAATAAAACTCTTTAACAATCTGAAACTAATGGGACTGGTATATTGACCTAGTTTAAGTTTTTCTCTTACCAAGTAGGTACCTACATTTTACCTCCATTTTAAGTGACACTTCTGTGTTTTCCATGATTGTAAGTTTACAGCCAAAAGGAAAGTTACGTTGAGACCGAATATTAAATTATTAAATCCACTCCCAAATCATTGAGTGACGGTGGCAGTGAAAAGCAAGGCGCGATCTAGCTAAGCCCGTACAAAATTGGACCTGCGGCCGCGCATGTGTGGGGTCCTCCTTACAATCCCTATAAGACACTGGCCGCCACCACCCCGTTGTGGGTGTGGGCTTTAACATACCTATACCAGTCAAAAGATACCTTTACCAGTTTCCGAAAACAAAAAAGCCCACATAAGTAATTCCATTCCCATGTAGTGCGCAGAACTGGATTCAAACTGGATATATATTAGTTAGTAGCAATCCTTCATCGATAAAGTTAAGAGCAATCAAAAATTATTTGTTCCTCGCAAACCAAATAAAAAATAGACGATAAAACTAAGTCGACTGCAAAGTTAATATGGTACTACAAACTAATTTGCGGCTCGTGTCACTTTTATTCTCTGTTGGATATTTAGTTTCCGGGACAGATTTGTTTTTGTAGCCACTTTCATTGGTATATACTTACCTAAACTGCACGAATACATTCGGGGGAGTCGGAAACAGGGTGAGTCCATGACCACGCAGGCTTGCTTTTGACCAGCAGAAATGCATGGAAGTATAAATCTTAGGCAACTTTGATCAAAATCTTTACGTGGACAGGTAGCAGCGTTCTCTTGTGTATATTAAGATCATTTTATTGCGATCACCAATCCGCCTGACAAGCGTGGTATTACGGCAAATCAACATTCTACATCAAAATATACAGTTTGTCTAATTTTATCATACAAATTTCGTTAGTCAACAGTGCTGCATTGGCAGACAGGGCGCGGCCCTGCCTTATGTTTTAGCTGGCTTTATTCATTGCAATATGTGACCTAAACCTGTCAGCCATTCACAGTGGATAAGTACGATACGTCATCGAGTAGGCATAAGCCCATTATCATACACGTCTTGTAATCTTAGACATATCTACGTAGGCATATAATATAGCCTACATAATATAGGTTTGTGTAAGTACGTACATATATCAAATTAATAGTTATTTGTAAGAAACTCCAATGGGCAAGTGGAACGAGCAAAAACGGTTTCTAGCATTTAATTGCATCCGTTATGCTGTACCCACAGAATAAGTCGAGTGGATCGTCACACAAACTGCACAGCCAAGCTGCAGTCGACACTGCATCAGCTCAAATTATCCTCAGTAAATAAGGTAGTGTAACTACGTAGTGCCGGTTTACTGAGTAGAATTTACTAATTGAACGCTAAAACAAATGTCTCGCTTCAAAGGATTCACTGTAGTATTGTTCTTGGCGATTGTGGTCATCGATGGCGACCAGTGGTACTCGGCTACCATGCTCGAAAGTGAATCACCCTCCAAACCATCAAATGTGTTCCGATCAATTCACACTCATAATAGTGAACACAAATACGCTCCGCTAATTGCAATAAATTACAATAATCAATCGGAAAGAGATAATTGGCGAATCATTAAATCAAATGATACTTCGTTAGATATCCCAAAAGCTGTAATGCCCAACAAAATTATCTATAATTCTGGAATAAATTTTGTGGAAAAAAAATACCATAAGCGTCTCATTGAAAACAGCACCTCAGGAACACCTAATTCGCGTGCTATATTCAAATATGTTAACAACACGATACACAATGTTAATGTAATCAAAAGTATACGACCAAAAAGAAGAATCATTCGGAAGAAATGTCCAGCTATAAGTCAAAGACAAAAGAAGCAGTTGAATTTAAAACAATCGCCCAAAACGAAATTCCTGGAAGTGTTCGAAGTAGTGGAGTTTAATCACGTAGAGTGTACTTCAAGTAGTGGTTTGGAAGGGGTCTGTCTGCCAGAACAGAACTGTCAAACCTCTGGAGGAACTCCCATGGGAACTTGCGCTGATGGCTACGGGACCTGTTGTGTCAGTAAGTAGAAATACCTCTCGTGGCGACTCATTATATTTATGCTGATTTTTAATATTGTTATGCAGGTCGAAAAGCCAGCCCCCTGTTGCTTTAAGCCTGTGCGATGCAATCTTCCCAGTAGCCGTGTGATTCCCGGCTTAGACATTTAGACATTTATTTATTATAAAAATTAGAATAAGGCTACTCCAAATCTTCCCGTCGGCGTTGTCAAAGCGACTATGAGATTGCACCAGAGACGGGCAGCAGCGTACTCATACTGTGTATATTTAGATTATTAGTGCGATTAGCAATCCGCCTGCCAAGCGTGGTGATTATGGAAAATCCCCCAAAAGTGGCATTCTATTGAGGAGGCGTGTGTTCAGCAGTGGAGGTGATTCGGCTGATGATGATACAATCTTTATTGTGATATGGGGCCGGGTTTTAATTCTGTAACTTAACAATACATATTTATTTATATGTATTTATGTACACAGTTATATTACACATTCAGAGGGCGTAATATAAAAAAAAATTCACAGCTCAATTCTCTTGCGATGGCCAATCTGCAGCGCCAGCGGGATGGTTCACTAACCCATGGTTTCCTTCACCGAGTACTGAAAGACTATCCTGTACATTCACTCTGTATAAAGCCTCCAGTGACGTCATACAGATACGTCTAGACTTCACTACTTTTGAGGTAAAGTAGCTAACATTTTTAAGAATAATAAGGTCTCAATCACATTGCCGAAGAGGATAGCCACATACATCGCAAAAGCGATGGCTGTTGGGGTAGACGAGTTCTGGAGTGGAGACTGAGAACCAGTAAGCGCCATGTGGGACACCTGCGCCTGCCAGATGGACCGACGACCTGAAAAGGAAGCTGCTGGATGAGTTACTTTTTGCTGTTCTTCAGGAATGTACTGGTAAGTCATGCAGCTTTCAGTAAGTTGATGACAATAAGCGGAAATAAAACTAAAACAATATAAAAATGGTATAAATACGATTTGAAAAAACCCTCAATTAATACTTGGTTCTTTCTGTCATTTACTTAATCAGCAGGTATGTTTTATTGTGAACTAAAATATACAGTATATTAGTAATGTTATTTCTTTACTTTCAGCTACTGCCACCGAAAGCGGGGACATGTGAACAGGATCAGTTTGTAGTTACTGGTCAAAATGTTAATAATATAATACCTATACTCTGCGGTGTTAACACCGGCCAACACCGTAAGTTCATTTCAATGTACTAATACACCATAGAATAAGTAATGGATAAATTTAGTTCAGAATGACGTTTAGGCATAATCAGCCCGTTGACATCCACTGCATTTCTAAATGAGCGCCACCACACCCGGTTCACCTCATTCTTGTAGTCGTCGATTCCATCGCCCAACTCGCTCCCTGTCCTCCCACGCTGGCCTTACTCTGCGCGGTCTCTATACTAGAACTTGTCAGCCCTAACGGCAATCGAGTGATGAAGATAAGCTCTCAGGAACGTACCCATGAAATATCTTCTTAATGTCAAAAAATAGCTGAGCATGTTTAGAGCAAAGTGGTGGAGCAGCATTTCATTTCGTTATTTAACTTAAATTGTATGTATAAATCGGATAATAAATACGTTTCAGTTCAAATACAACTTACCTAAAAGATGAAACTTAAATTAATTACGCGCAGCATACGACGCCAGTACTGGGCTTTTAAAAAGGTTGCATTTTAAACAGTTAAAAGATGGCTCTGAAGAGTTTGATATCATGAAGTACCATAACAAGAAGTCGGAGCTCTAATTTAATACAAAGCAAACATGACTCTATGGGTAGGCAGTAAGGTCTTTGTTATTAAAACATGGAAGTACCTAATCCATGTTTTATTCTCACCACACATATTAGTACTTACTTGCACTCTGCTGGCGATCCCATGCCAAGCCCCCGATAGGAACATTGCAACGTGCTGCTTTTAGGTCAGTATCTTTGGTTACCTAATAACGAATGAAAACTCTGTTATATTGCAGTTTACATAGAGGTTGGCGATGTAGCAGGACCCATAACTATATCAGTACAAACTGTTTCTTCCGATAACAGACTATTCTCCATAAAGGTAAATTTTGAACTATTAGATATTTACTAATTATTGTAGCTGATTATTTCATTTTATAGTCATTTACGGTACGGGATATGTGCTACGCTATACCGTACGATACCTTCCGGTGGGAGGATTCCAGTACAGAATCCGTCACCCACCACCCTCGCCACTAAACAGCAATGCTAGCATTATTGCGTTCCGGTCCGGCTCATACTGAGCAGGCAGTTATCTTTTTGTACTAATATCAAAATTAAAAACCTTGTAATTTCCTTTGCGTAGTGATATTTAGTAGGTAGGTATTCTCTGCCATAGATTTGTACATAGTAAGAGAGCAATTTCTGCCAATAAACTGTATTATACAGTTTGGCGGAGTTATTGTATATATATATATATTTTAGGAGAGTTGAATAAATGATTTCATTATTATTATTATATTAGTCCCGGGATTTGGTTCTGGTAGTTGCCTGTCCGGTCGGTGCTATCCAGACGAATCACGGGTATGCGGTCCCGGCTTCCCGAGTTATCGCTACTACAATTCCACTATACTTCCGTAATAGCGGTATCCCATACCTAACCTATATTCCTTCCCCATGCCCCATCTCCTGTCTCGCTCGCCCCGATCCCTGTCTCGTCTGCCAATCCAAGATCTGCCGTGGCGATGGATGCGTGTCCAGGGGCTAGCCTAGCTAGCGTAAGCGTGCCGACATCCCGGAACTGACCGAACTCCGGGCATTATTAGCCTTACCGAATCATGCGGGTCTCTGATGAGGTAGACAAGTATTTCTCTAGCTAACCGTGGTACGGAGGAGGCAATGTTGTTTGGCACACATCACACCAAGGGGTATCACGTGCCGAAAAGCGGACAAAGGAAAGTCGCTTTGCGACGACGTTCGAACGCGCGTAGTGGCGATACATCGTATCTGCCTACCCCTCTGGGATTAGGACGTGAGAATTATGTCGATGTCGAATTACAGGCATACGAGGCATTCTAACATAGTCCACGTTAGCAACGCACCTGTGGTCTTTGGTTGTTGTTTAAATGTTGCAGGTTTAAAAAATAACTAAAATAACCAATCATTTGTAGGTGACACAAATAACGTCGGGAGACAATCTATCTGCTCCATCAGGATGTCTTCAATATTTCAAAGAACCCCTGGGCTTCCTAGAGTCATTCAACTACAAGGATAAATCTGACATCGCCATCCCAAGATCTCCTAGTTATTTGGTAAGAAACACGATGTGTGGTGGCCACATTTAAATAAGTAGTAGGTATCACCACAGATAAGTTGTAACAGATACACCACTTCCTCAGACAATACACACATTTCATAGTCCAACCCTTCTAGAACCTTCCATCACCTTCATGACCTTCCAGAACATTCTAGACCCTTCAATATGATCTACATAAAAGTTCTAGAACATTCGAGACGCTTCCAGAATTTTCTCGAACTTTCCATACTTGTACATAGCACACTTAAATTTACAGTATTTCTAGAGTATTCTATAATGTTGAACTATTAGTAACGGTTTATGTTCACATGACCATGACAATGTGTGCTTAATGGAACGTTCGAGAAAATTCTGGAAGTGTTTGAATGTTCTAGAACTTTTATGTACAGCATGTTGAAGGGTCTAGAATGTTCTGGAAGGTGATGGAAGGATCTAGAGGGTGTTGTTCTAGAACTTTCCATCACCATCCATGACTAGTTTACTATAAGTAGTTTTTTACGCAAGTGACAATCCTACTGGTGGGTGGGGCAAGTATACCGTCGAACCGGCCGTGTAAGAGTGGTATTTATCGCGATAGGGACGTACCAGTGACGGGAGCCTGGTATCACTCCCAGTTTTCCTGTTTGTGTCGTAGGAATGCAACTAAAAGATAAATCTAAATGGGCAGCTGCATCTTCTATGCATTAAACTACATATCGATCGATCGGCCTGCCCAGTAGTGTGGGGATTAAGTATCCCCACACTGGGCATTACCTCCCAATGTGGCAATGTGGCCTATTATTGACTTTTGTAGTTAATTGTTACAAAAAAAACCAGGATACAGTCATTGCCCATGGTCCACCCGCGTAGTTCACATGGGAAACATTTATTCCTGTAGTCTTATCTTTGCTGTAGTTCAACTGGGTGGACTATGAATTATTATGATCTCAATCATAAGGAAAAGTCCCCAGGTTTCCGGCTACGATTATAATGACTCGTATTTTTTTACGATCTAACATGTTTTGTTGATATCACATAATATGTATAGATTTACGGTATTATTCAGAGTAGTTTTAAAGTTTTTGAACCTGATTAAACTTCGAATAAAAATTTCGTTTGCAGAACAACCTCAACTACGCCATGTGCATAGAGAGAGCGCCAGAATCCTGCAGCGTTACGTACAGCAATGCCGGATACTTGCAAATTGTTAATTACGATGCAGGTGAGATACTCTTGCAAAGCTTCTGGTCTGTCTGCCTACTACACGACTGGGTAGATTGAGCAGTTTGGGATATGTAAAAAAGGCCTGGCAATGATGGGAAAATAATGAAAATTTCAGAAAAATCTTCATTGCCACGATATTAGGAAAAAAAACGGTTACCCACATATACTGAGATTGAACATTTTACTTATTTTTTTAAATATATTTCTCAGTATACGAGTATGTGGGTACAAGCTTCATCATCAGCAGCCGAAATACGTCCGCAGCTGAGCATAAGCCTCCGCAATAGAATGTCACTTTTGGTGGGCTGTCCATTGGGGGATTTGCCATGATCACCAAGCTTTACATTAATATTTTGTTGGGAATCGAAACCACGGCACACGAATAAGGCGGTCATTATAGAGGTGAAGCGCTGGAACAAACCCTCCCGATCTCATAACCATATTATAACATAAAAAGCCTCAGCAGAAAAACAGCGCTGCACCTTCTGGAAATTTTGAGTAATTTATTTAATTTAGGTACATATTTTAATTTGAAAATTTTACATGTTGTGTTTGCGAAATATATTTTATTTAAGTACTTAAGTATTACTTTGGTCTTATTAAACAAACGTGCGAGGTTGGACATAGGCCTCCTCTAACGCACGTCACCACACCCGGCCTGCCTCATTATAGTCTTTCTCGGCTATATTTTTCAGGTCGTCGTGCCGAGCCCTCCTATATGCGATATTCATTAATTTTACAAAACGCGTTTGATTCATGTAGAGTGGTAGGCAAAACATATAAAACATTCTAATTATAAGAATACACTATACGAAATCAAACCAAGAAATATTTTATGTCAATCACCATCAGAATTACGTGGATCATACAATTTGGTTTGACTAACCTTTGGTCCAGATGGTTTGCCGGTGATACCGCCGGGCCAGGCCGGCGTGGAGATATTCGACTGCCCGACAGACTGGCTGCTCACGGCGGCGGCCAGGCTGTGCGGCGACCGGCTCAATGATGGTTCGGTGCTGCAGGACTTTGCGTTAGACGCACCCGTTACAGGTACATTTAGTATAGCGTTATTGCAACGAGTCTGCTTTGAAGCATTTGTAGAAGCTAGTCCAAACTAGCTTTGTTCGCCATATCACGCCAAGTGGTATCACGTGGCGGAAAGCGGGCGAAGGAAATTCGCTTTGTGACCTTAGTCAGGATCACACATCGTGGCGATACATCGTCTCTGCCTACTCTCTGGGACTAAGACGTGAGCATTATGTATGTATGTAGGCCTGAACTAAATGTTATATATACTTCTGAATCACCCTATCCCTTGTATAATTCACAGGAGTAGAAGATCCTAGTTTTATTATTTAAAAATCGTAGCATTTGACTGACGGAGGCTTAGCGGCCTGAGCATTGGACTTGAGCGCCAGAGGTAGTGGGTTCAATTTCCACTATGGACAAACCACTTGGTCAGATATTTGTTTATTTTGCCAAAAATTACATTCGTCTTATTCCCATAGTTCAGTAAAAATCCTAGTTTCGGATTAGATAAGTAACGTGTATACTCGTATCATCATCACCATCATCAGCCCAAATACGTCCACTACTGAACATCAGCGTCCATAATCACCACGCTTGGCAGGATTGGTGATCGCAGTAATGAACTTAATATACACAGAACGCTGCCGCCCGTTCCTGGTGCAATCTCATAGTCGCCTTGACGACACCCACGTTGCGGGAAGATTAGTGGTGGCTCTATTCTAAGCCGGGAACCACACGGAATATAGGTACTAGTATATGTATTAATTATGTTATTATGTGATATGCAATTTCTAATCCGTAGCGTTGATCGTTGTACAATTGCAAAGTACAATTGCCGGCACGTTTTTGATTAAACGCCGGGACACATCAGAGCTAAAGATTCGTGCCAATCAATCTCATGGTAATCTAAAAAAAAAACTTTAGAGGAACATAACATAGATAAGTTGTGTGACTTGTATTTGTGTACAATAAAGTATAACTAAATACAATCATTTAGATAAGAGTCACGTCATCAGCCTAAATACGTCCACTGCTGGACATAGGCCTCCCCAATAGAATACCACTTTTGGTTAGATCTCTATTGGGGGATTTGCCATAATCACCATGCTTTGCAGGCGCATTGGTGATCACAGTAATGATCTTAACATACACACACAGGAGAACGCTGCTGCCCGTCTCTGGTGCAGATAAGAGTAATTATGTTTATATAACACTTAATATAACACCTAGACCCGAACCAACTTGTACAAACCGAACAAAGAGAGACAAACAACTACTTTAAAAAAAAAAGGGTTCGACGAATTGAGAACCTCCTCCTTTTTTGAAGTCGGTTAAAAACAGATAAGTATCGGCGAATCTTCCCATGTTTAATAATAGCATACTTATATATTTTTAAAATTGTATTTATTTAAGTGCTTCGTCTATTTTTAATTATGTACCTATTATGGCAGTAAATAAATGTTTTTCTTTCTTTCTTTTAAAGTTACATTCAATTTTTTTTTCAGATATTGGTGCAGGGCCAATAATAGTGTGGTTTCGATCAGATGGAGGGTATGTAGGCAGAGGATTCAAATTGCAATATCAACAAAATAATTGCTAAAATAAGTTATGTTACATGAATAAAGTATTGAAACGATATGAATAAAATAATAAGCATATATGAAGACTGGGTGGAACGAAATTGTAAAGACTGAATAGGTAGTTTTCATGACGGATTATCATATATAGGCAAATTTAAATTAATTAGTTCTCTTGAAATAGGATTAAATAGACTAGGATGTTGGACCTTTCGCCTTTTTCTTGTGAATTTAAAAATATACAGACACGTTCCAAATATAATAATATGATATATTTATTAATGCTACAAATATTTTGCAGATGTGTGCAACATTTAAAACTATCAGAGCATTTAAACAAATATTTTGTTAGTCTCAAATTAACAAACATTGAGATAATCTGTTTGAACTAACCTCATTAGTATTTCACAATAATAAGCTGATTTCTTCAAATGAAGTATAAGTTAGGGGAAAAATGAAGGATAAAATTAAGTACCTACTTAAGAAAATGCAAATCTGTACCTGAGAAGCATAAAACTGTGTCATGATGACATCATCCCACTTACAGTTTCAAGCTTCACATGTACAGAAATATAATGTAATATAACTAAGATAATGTTACTAATAATGAACTTTGGCATGTTACGCAATGCATCATTGTAAATGTGACATAAAACATCAGTACTGATATTATAGCAAAAAATACTTATATGAAATGCTTAAAAGTTTACAATAAATAAACACAACATTAAAAATTTAAAATATGTATCATTGATTCTTCACAGTTTCTTCCGACTTCCGCTCCTTCAGACCATCTCTCACAATCTTATGGAATGAGAGTACAATAGGAACCAGTATTGCACGGAGGAAACCCATTGAGAATACCTGCAGTAGAACTTGGCTAGTGCTCTCTATGGACCCACAAAATAAAGTTGACATCAACTTTCCACTGACACCAAATACTGAGTATACTTTACCATTCTGAAAAGAAGAAAAAAGATTATTTAAGCAAATGCGGCGGTGATTGTTGGGGAAGGCCTTCCAGCAGTGAATAGCAAGACAAAGGAATAACAAAAAATAAAGATTAGAATAAAGCATAATGCAATAAGCTGGACCTGAATTCATAGCTAGTTCCATAGATTGTGTAGTGCTAATAACAGACAACAAATGAAATTTTGTATAGTTCATCTATCAAACTATCCAGAACACCAGCTAAACGACAGAACCCATTTCTGTTATTTAAGTTACCATAAGACACACAAACTCATGCTGGCAAATTAGTGTAACTTCTTACCATTGCATCATGGACTATTGTCTTCCCAACATATTCTGATGAGAACAAGCCCGCTGAGCCAGAAATTAGTTTGGTTTCCTTGGGTTTGGTCAGCTCCTCTTTCTCAAAGCCAGGTGTGTCTGTATCTGGAGGAAACGCTAGTGTGAGGCGCACTCCAGTACCCACAAGCTCCATTAATAAGGTCTCAGCAAGACCACGAACTGCCCACTTTGCTGCACTATATGCACTGTAGCCATAAATGCCTGAAAAACAATGAATAATTCTAACTATAATTAATATTATAAATCAGAAGTATGGCTTGTTAAGCTTCACGGTTCGACTATTCAACAGTTCTCAAAGACATATTGCATACACAAAGCCTGTGTCAATGTAAAGAAAAAATTTCTCTTGGGAAATCTGTTCTGATGGGAAATGCTTATTCCAAACAGGCAAGACACAGGCAACAGCTAATTGATTAATTAAATGTGATATCAGGCAAATAAGTCATGGCAGCCTAGTGGAACATTCTATGACTAGATTACTGAGTTTTCAGGACTTAAAAAATAGTTTTTCAGTAAAAAGTACAATCGTGACAAAACTTGCATACATCAAAGATACTCAAGGTGTGTGTGAAATCCATCAACATGTACTTGGCCAGTGTTGGCCCTAAAATCCTAATTACTAGGGTAACTGCTCAAGACAATAATTATGTATACATATATTCTATATAAGTTAGAGATGATTTAAACTTTCCTACGTAGTTCAATTAAGTTTGCCCAGCACAAGTAGTGCTGTTGCCCGCAATAGGATCTGGTCATTGACTAATAAGCCTATTGACACTTCATGCAAGATAAAACACTTCTAGCAATACATCACTGCATACAATGTCATCTTATTTTTGACCAATCACATGATGCAACCTTGACTAGGGAAAATAAGCTATCAGTTCTCTCTGTCTGCACGAAGATCATTAGAAGTCTATTGGGAGAATAGTTGATTACTATTACTATTTTTATATAATAATTTTAATGAAATGTCATGTCTCACTCACCTAATAAAGCAGCCTCTGTAGAAACAAACACAATCAAACCCTCATTCCGTTCCTTCATCCCGGGCAAAACACATTTAGTTGGAAATGCAGTACCAAAGTAATTCAAATCAATCATTTGCTTTATATCCTCCACTTTCATTTTCTCAAACTGACCGCATATGCACATACCAGCGCAGTTAATCAACATGAAAATGGGACCTACATCTGCTTCAAGAGCAGAAAAACATTTTTCTATTGAGGCATAGTCAGAAGTAACGTCTAAGGCAGTGTATTGGATCTTCTGGTTGTCCTGAGCCTGCGAGGATATTTCGCTCACGGCAGCCTTCAATTTTCCCACATCGCGACCAATGACGGTGACGTGAGCCCCGAGCATTGCAGCTTCCATCGCAGCAGCTTTTCCGATGCCACTTGATCCGCCGGTAACAACTACATGTTTACCCATCAAGTTTTTATATATTTTTTTCTTTTCTAATAAACTATGTAATGCAAATGCTAAACCGAATATTACGGTTACAACAAAGAATATTAAATACAACATCATGATGCTCAGATAAAACTTGAACAGAACAAGAAAGAGAATAAACTTTCCTTCATAGAGTAGGTAACTCATAAAATACAAATAATAACCTTAAAACTCTTAAAAGTATTGTTTTGTTTTTTTTTCCTTCTCCTGTAAGAAAAGATAACTGAGATCATACAGCCTATTCTTAAATGAGCCGAACTAAGGCCCTTATCATTTATTTAACCATCGTGGTTAGAATATAATACAATTTATTAGCACTTCACGCCAGATGAAACGAAAATCATTATTTTTACCTAAAGAAATGAATAAATCAGATCGAAAGAAATTGATCGGTAATCAAATTGCCCCGTGTAGCGCGTGCTTTAAACTGTGTAAACAAGCAGACGATCCTGTGAAAATGAATTGAATTGTGATTGATTGATTGATTGATTGATTGATCAATAAATTGTTAATTTTTGTGTCTTGATGTGTTGAGTGTTGTGATTGTAAAAACTTATGAAATTGAAAATTATTAATCGAATAGGATTTGATTGTATAACGCAAAAATACTTTGAAATTGGAATCATACCTAGATGGAAATTGAATCATTATTAGTCACATAAGTTGTATGATCCTGACAGTGACATCAGAAACAGCCAGCCCTGATTTTTGTTCGCAGCTGCAGTTACTACAATTTTGCTTTTCGTGAAAGAAAATGAATATTGAGACGAATAGGCTGAATACATTTAATAATTGGCCGTCGTCAGCTCCTGTGGACCCTATACGGATTGCGAAGGCGGGCTTTTTTTATACTGGCGAAGGAACAGAGGTCCAGTGCTTCTCTTGTGGTGGAAAAATATCAGAGTGGAACTATGGGGACCAGGTCATGTCGCGTCATCGGCAGATGGAGCCGAATTGCGCCTTTGTGGTGAACCCTCAATTTACTAGCAACATTCCTTTAGTACTTGGCACAGAGTGTCCTAGTATTGACACATCTTCAGTTACTGTGGCTCAGGAGCTACCTGACTCTACACAACCATCAATTGACTATGGACTCCGGGAAGAGGATGATATGTACAAGAATGATCCACTAAGGCTACTGTCATTTATCAATTGGGAAGTAAGTACATTTTTTATTTATGTACTTGTTTTACGAATTCCCCTGACTTACTGTTAATAATACCTATGGTAGATTCATAAAAATGTTTGTGTAATTTTTATAATGTTGAATGTACAATTGGGGCCAGCTATACAAAGCTGTTAAGTTGAAGCTCCATAATTATTGTGCAATGATATATTTTTAAGAAACCAATTAACCATGCAACCACTTAGAAAATATAAATATTTAGAATCATGCTACCCGAATTTCGAGTCGGGAGTGGTGGAGGAGGGAGTGGGGGAACTCCCCTGTGTAATCCCCTTACCGGAGATGCATAGTTTTTTTTAGTCTACAATTCTTGGCAATAATACTCAAATTAGTACAAAAAAACAATACTACCATTAGATGGGGGGGGGGGGGCGGGGGACAGGAAGAGGGGAGGCATAGCAATCCCCCACAGTGGGAGAGAAGTGCGAAAACTATATTTTTTGAGAAAAAATAGTTTTTGAGATATCATTTGTTTAATATTTTGAGTTTATATTTGGTTGTCTAGTATCTAGTTCTTCTTTGGGTCGCTCCGATCCTAACTTTTGTGTCGCCTGACTAGGATCTGGGCTCAGATTTAGATTAGCAACCCACGATTCGCTGTTTCGGATGTTTACTATTTGAAAGATTATATTGTTTTACATGTATTTGTAGAATTTTGATTTTGAAAACTTGTAGTTTTTGAGATATAAGCATTTAAAAATATTTTATTTATTAATTTTGACGTTTGATTGGTTTAGTGGTTGACATTTGGTCACTGAGTGTAGTGGTGTTTTGTTATGTCTGGTTATGATGTGAAATATTAGTCAACATTTTATTTTATACAATATTTTACGGTCTTTTAAAATACTATGTAAACACACAAAATAAATAATAATAAATAGTGATTGACTATAATTTAAAGACATATAAATTTAAAAAAACTAACGCTGAAATAAAAATAGATATTAGATATTTTATCAACATCTCAACTTTTAAAATGTTAAATAGGTAAGCTACTTATCGGAAAAGATAACACAGTTTTACTACATCTTATTCATTAAAAGAGGTTACAGACTGAAATAATCAACTGGGAATGACTTGCAGTACTCAATAATCACTTTACTGTAAAAATGTCAATATTAATTTATTATTTTTTGTTCATATTTGATGAATTTGTTAAACATAATTTTACTACTGGGAAATTTTACATATCTTCCAAATTTCATCTCGATCTACCAATCAAGTAGTGTTGTACAAGTTATCCTGCAGACATACAGACAGATAAAATAGCTTCTGTATAAAGCTATCCATTTTGATTCAACCTTAAAAACCAGCTTTAACAAAACCACTCCTCATACTATTATACTTACCAGATGGACGGATAAGTGCAGCGAATATACGTCCCTATCTTTAGTTTTCTCTTCATACAGGATTCAACTGTGTCTCGTGAGGCGCTAGTGAATGCCGGGTTCTACCATGCTGGCGGGGGTCGTCTCCGGTGCGCGTGGTGCGGTGGAGAGCTGGCTCCATTCAGAAACTTCGGCTCTTTGGGACACCCACTTGAAGTACACAGAATGTATGATAATTTAATGTTTTTGCAAGCTTTAATGTTGAATCCTCAAAACAGAAATTAGTTTTACATTAATTTTTGGTCTAAATATAATGGGTTATTATTGTATACATGTATCAAACCCTCAAATCCACAATTAAAATTTAATCATATACTTGTGGATAGCCCTAAGTGGTGCAGTCCAATTTCCAAAATATGTAGTAGAATGTTGGAATTTTATTCAAGACTTCAATTAGTTCGGTTTATGACCTTTAGATATTTCAGAGGCAATTAAGAGGCCTTAGATTTTAGCTAGTAATAATTCTTATGTTTACCTGTTCATTTTACCTAATGTATGGTTACCTGGCCTTCACGTAAATTACATCTGTACATCTTGCAACACAAATTGTTTGCCTAACCCTATGAAAGGACAATGTTTCATTCAGCCATAAATGGACCAACAAAATTGTTAAAGCATACGGCCTTGCAAACTGTACTGTAGTAATAGACAGTGTTCAAGTGTGAATATAAGTATATTTACCTATTTTAAGGTGTTATTATAAGTTAAACAACACATATATATTTTTATTTTTTAACTAGATTTATCATAGAGTTCAGGTTGCTTTAGTGCAGATTGATGATTCATACATTAAACCCTTTCATGAGAACCCCTCTAAATCTCAAATATATTCAGCAATTCATAAGTAAACAGACTGTTTTTTATTAGTCTGAAATATTTTCCAATGCGTTTTATTCATATCAATGAATGTTAATTCGTTGAGATATTTTTATTTAAAAAATTCCCACAATCAATACATTGTCTTTTTATCAGTACTCAATCAATGAGACAAGATATTAATACTAGGCTATCACGATTACAGGTATTTCCCGCGGTGTGCGCACGCGGCCGCGTTGGAGGTCGCACGGGGAGGTACCAACATATCTCGCCTCTCATACACACCCCCTGTGCTGTCGTCCCCAATACAGTCGCCCATAATACAGTCGCCCTCAACACAATCGCCCTCAATACAGTCGCCCGCAATACCGCCGCCCCCTGACACCACCAACCATCAAGCCCAATCGTAAGTTAATATTATTTACAAAGTTAATTTCTTGAAAAAAAACTAAAACCGACTTCAATACTATACTTACCCTACATGTACAAACTAAAACTATAAAGTAGAAAATAATATTTACTTCAAACAAAGAGCATTAAAGGACAATCAACTAAATTATTGATACTTATATACCTATTTATAATAAGTTTATTTTTGGTGTTGGTTTTCAAAAAGCACTGAATGAATTTCTACTAAATTTATATGGGACCTCCTCAGAAGTATGACACACCAAACGAAAAAGAATCATTAAAATAAATTCATAATTGGCGGAGTAGTTGCGTAACAAACATACAAAAAAAATAACATACTGTCGAATTGAAAACCTCCTTTTTTGAAGTCGGTTAAAAATGATAGCGAAGGCGAGAGGTTTAAATATTGTACTCATATGAAGCTGAAATCGGCATGATTTAGTGTTCTTGTCTTATTTTAGGTAACTTTTCTGTATCTTAGGTAGCAGCCAAATAAAGCATAAGTTCGGAATTAATAAAAATAAAAGCGCTTAACAAGCGACGTACATTTCGAGAGCAAAGAGTATATTGTTCTTAAAAAAATGCGTACTCCTAGAAATTCATGGTACTTTGAAATTTTTATAATATTTCCATCATTGTGAGACAAAATTGACGTAATATAATGTTCAAATTTTCAGCTCAATTAGTCTAGTTGTACACAGGGTGCGCCAAAGGTGATGAATTGAAACTAACGTTTTTGGACGAAGTTAATTTATTGAACACTCCACATGAGTGGTGATTTGTATGAACTAAACATTAGTAATTTTAGACTTATCCAGCGTACAGACAAACAGACGAATAAGCTTCATCATCAGCTTAAATACATCCACTGCTGAACATAAGCCTCCCCAATAGAATGAAACTTTTGGTTGGCTGTCCATTGGGGGATTTGTTATAATCACCACGCATGCGGATTGGTGATCGTAGTAATGATCTTAATATATACCGGAGAACGCTGCTGACCATCCCTGGTGCCCCTTAGTTGCCATGACGGCACCCACGGGGAGATTGGGAGTCACTCTATTCCAAGCTGGGAACCACACGGCAATAAGCTTCGGATAGATGTTTTTGACGGAAACTAATAAATTGATAAAAGAGGTTGTGTTATTTTAGTTCCGGGGCGGCGCATAACGAGCGGCTGCTGTCTGGCGGGGGTGGGGGCGGGGGCGCGGGCGCGGGCGGCACGTGGCGCGCGCTGGGCGTGGTGGGCGGGGGCGCGCGGCACCCGGCGCGCGCCGCGCTCGCCGCGCGCCTCGCCTCCTTCGAGCGCTGGCCCGCCGACCGCACGCAGACGCCGCGCGCGCTCGCAGACGCGGGCTTCTTCTACACCGGCACTGACGACCAGGTGATAATGGCATTTTAAGATGCGAGTGGCAGGATGCATCTACTACACGGAGGTGGGAGTTTTGCGCAACGAAGGATGGGTGGGATTTGAGTTTTCGTTATACGAAATTAAGAGTTTTTGGGCAACGAAAGTGGGAGTTTTGTGCTATGAAGGTAATCATAATAATGACAAATATTCTTAACTAGCCTTCGTCGCTAGTTCGTCCGCGTAGGTTTCGATATTTACACATCTTCACTGCTTATAACGATTAATTTAGTTTCCCGTAGGAATGAGATGTTTTTTCGGGATAAAAACTATCCTATGTCCTATTCCAGGACCTGACCTATATGTGCACCAAGTTTCATTCCCATCCGTCCGTGATTGAAGAGTGATTGAGTAACAAACATCCAAATATCCAAACTTTCGCATTTATAATATTAGTGCGATAGTGTGACTGATAATACCGCTATGATCATTCATGCCAACACATGTATGTGATGATTTGTCAGGTGCGCTGCTTCTACTGCGACGGCGGTCTGGGCAAGTGGGAGGCGGGCGACGCGCCGTGGTGGGAGCACGCGCACTGGTTCCCGCACTGCGGGTACGTGCTGCTCGTCAAGGGGCAGCGGTTCGTGGACCAGTGCCGCGCCGGCGCCGGCCCCGGCGCGCCCGCCCAGCGGCGGGGCGCCAACGGGGTAGGTCACTGTCTACCTCCTAGTGCGGCCCCTCCGCCAGGAGGACCGACGGCTTGAAAAACGTGGCCGCAAGCGGATGGATGTCGAGGGCAGAGGACCGGGTGCGGTGTGGGTCATTGGGGAAGGCCTATGTCCAGCAGTGGACGTCTAAGGGCTGATGTGATGATGAATCTCGTACAGTTTCGTACTTTTAGGGCTCCACCAAAACTGATACCCTTATAGCGAAGCTTATAGCTTAGTTTCGTTGTTCTAGTGGATGGTCACTGGCCTCGAGCGCCAGAGGTCGTGGGTTCGATTCCCACTGGGGACAGACAACTTTGTATAGAACTATGTGTAGAAGTTGGTCCAGGTCTGGATATTTTTTTTGTAAATGTCCAGTCCTTGTGAATCTTCTTGTTTGGGATTAGACAAGTTTATGTAAATTATGTAATAAAAAAAACTGACTGTCTTGTCTGTCCGCCAGATAACTTTAAAATTACTGGTCCGATTGAGCTGAAATTTAGATTGATATATGTAAAAAATTCCCTGCATTGATGAGGAAATAATGAACATCACTGGGTTTTTTTCCGTGATATGTCGGGTAACTACCGTGAGTGCGAAATGACTAAGTTCCTATTTTTAACTTTACCGTCAATGGATAAGATGCTTGAACTGGTCACTTTATTTAAAAAATGGTGTAATACCATTTAAAAAGAAAATGGAAAATAATTATTAAATATTTTAATTAAATTTCATGTGGAATTACAAAATAACCAATGTTGCGAGTATTAAACCACGTATGGTGTTTTACTTGAAGGTGAAGAAACAATGAAGACACCGTGGCTGTTCCCCAGAAGTCTGCGAAAAGTCTATGTTTTTTTACTAACTGTATATTTTACAGATCCCCGCCGAGAGCGGTCTAACCGTGAGAAGACGAACCAACAACCAGCAGGGCGTGAATTTCCCCGTAACGGAGGCTCAGCTGGTGCAGTATATGGAGAGTGAGGCGGCGCTGGCCGCGCTCGGGGCGGGGCTGGACGCCGCCCGTGTGCAGCGGGCCTTACTGCGCCGGCTGCGCGCTACAGGTCAGTGTTAAGGCACCCTTAATTACCATCTATAATCATAAAAAAGTTAACCAATTAAATTGAACGTATCACGTAATCAATAGATTATAAATAATGTCATACGTTTTATACTCATGTCAAATTATATCGTTAAGGAACTCGTGAACCGAGCAGTAGGACTAACAAATAAGGCATTTTTTAAACTCTTATAGAATCGTGAAACTGTCGGCAGGAGACATTAGAGAAATGTAGGTGATAGACAATTATATACAACTTCTTTCTTAGGCGAATTGGCAACAATTTACCCATTTATTTACCACGCAGACTCAAATATTGTATGTGAACAGTGAATACAAATGACCAGACTATGATCTCGCGACTATAGTTTAATAATATAATGTCTATCGCCAAATATACAATGTAGGGAAAGGATGATAAGTGACACGCTCTTGAAATGAAATAGTTTATTTCTTTATATACAATATAGCAAAAAATTAATAAACGCAGCATTTATATTACTGAAAGTAATTAAATTGCTTATATTAACCCATATATATGTGGCGATAAACACCACGTACCTCAGGTAGAGTCTTAAACTCATTTTTGGTGAAACACAGTTATTCTCTGGCATTGTTAATATTTAAGTTTTCACTACCAGGTACGGTTATAAAATAAGATAGCGGGTCTTTGAGGTCTAAGCGAAACAATGATTGTTAAAACAGTACTAACTGAGTCTCCAAGCTGGTCGGTCCGAGAAACGCTTTTCCGACACCATTATCAATTAGACAGTATTTATTCAATACTTAAACTGGCCGGTTGAATAACGCTTTCCCGCTATCGTATAACTTAGACCTCGCAACCTCATTTATCAAAGTATCTGTTGGTAGCTGTTACATATATTTGCGCGATCCTGACACTCCTCACTAGCCTCACATTCATCAACCTTTTCATGCACCTTCTTTTATTCATCTCACTGTGGACAAAATTTTTGAGGACGTCACCAATTTGATCCTTGAACGTCCACCTCAGACGACCTCTAGTTGTTCCTTCCACATTCGCGCTAGTTATAATTGTAATTATATACATATACTTGACTAATACCAAACTAGGATTATCTCCTGTGCTATGGGAATTAAAGGAGTGGACCATTCTATAACATCCAGACCGCAACCACTTGTACAAAGTTGTCTGTCCCCAGGGGGAATCGAACCCACGGCCTCTGGCGCTCGAGTCTAATGACCAAGCCACTAGGCCAACGAGGCGGGTAAATATATGCTACAACCCAAAGCAAAATCAAGGTAGACTAATCGTGACAATCTGCAGGGTTACCGTTCAGTTCGTCCGAGGCTCTGATCGACGCCGTGCTGGACGAGCAGCTGAACGAGGAGGCGTGGTCGGTCTCCCCGCACAGCCAGCGGCTCGCGCGGGACATACTGGCGGAGACGCTGCGGGACTTCGCGCCCAGATCAGGGTATGAAATGTATGTATTTACAACAATAGGTAACATGTTAGACCGGTGGTCGTCAAAATATGAGTCGGCTATTCAGCTACCTTACATTAGCACGCAAATTATAAAAATAGGCACAGGCAGGGGTAGGGTTTAAAGTTCAAATAATTCGTTGACACTATAAAAGGTTTTTTCATGTAGCCATTCGTAGAGTTTTTATGAATGGCTATGAGTTTTTATGAAATATTAACAGTAATTAACGCGTTGGAATGCCACACGTTATTCAAATTAATTAATGTCAAAATTAATGAGCAATTCTACTTCAAACATAAACAATCGAAACTGTGGAAAAAACAATAGTAAAGAAAAAAATACAATTGAATGAATTATATATTTGACAAATTAACACTGAATGAAACGTCTGGAACACATCGCGTGACTCTCTATTTTTATCGTACAATAAGTATTGAATTGAATTAATGAAAGTTTTTTTTTTATTTAATTACAATGTAGTTCAAAAGTAGGCATTGCCCAGTTTCATATAGTTACTTTTAGTCCAGGAATAACACGTCTGTTTACCTTTTAAAACAATACGACTGCCAGCTCGATCCGGACCCCTCCAACATAGCGTTTTCTTCAGATTCAAAACTTTCTGTAATTTTTTAAGGGCACTTGTTGCAAATTGAAACCTGCCGAAACCATATATTAGCTGTAGTTTAGACAAAATCATGCATAACCCTAGCTTTAAGATTTAGCTAAGCACGACTTCTGGTATAAATCTTACTTAAAGATTTGGTACTGAATGTTAATTTTTATTACAGTATGTTCCCATCGTCGCAAGATGGCAGTTCTGATAACCGGCAGTCCTATTCGACGAGCCCACCGCGGTCGCCCACGCCCACGCCCGCGCCCGCGCCCACGCCGCAACCGAACCTCATACTTTTCGAGGAGCCAGACACTAGCACTAGCAACGAGTCAATAACCCCAGACTCGAGCAGGCCTGAGCCCAGCGAGGGTGAAAGAGAGGGGAAAAGAGATGTCAGCCCAGTGCCAGATAAAAAGGAATTGACATTAGAGGAAGAAAACAGGCAACTGAAGGAAGCGAGGCTGTGCAAAGTGTGTATGGATAGTGAGGTAAGAATTTGTGGAGTGTATTTTCGAAACATTTGCATATTTTTTAATTATTGGTTTTATATCTCCGAAACAAAATTGTTAATCCCCTTTTGAACAGTCACTTTTTTAATGTGTTTTACGGCTTGGGAAGCTAAGTCCTTTTGACACTCGTCATTTGTGTTGCCATCACACAAAACATCAATCATATCGAATATTTCTATAGAGAAACACAACTGTTCCCGCAGACTAAAATTTTTTTTTAATAACTTTAAATTGTACTATTAATTTTTTTTTACTTTTGAGAAGCATTCTTTAATTTTTTTGTCATTAAGCAGGTTCCGTAAATATCCGCATGTCAATTATGCTAGACGGTAGTTAAAGTAGATGGAAGTTAAATCAATAAGTTTACTAGATATTTCTTATATTTCATTTTGGAGTGTTTTTGTTAATAAAGTACACGTGCATTGCTCCTACGCTAATATATTGATTTGTTGAGAGTGTTTCAACTAATATGAGAAGAATGAGAATGAGAAGTTGCAATTGCTGTACTATGTTGTTTAGTTTGCGATGCTGATTGCCACTGTATCAGATCATGTCAGATATTTGTTTCACGCCGTGAACGAGAAATGACTCACGCGTGATAACGATGAGTCATAGGCACTAATAGCCATGATTGTTGTTGACTGTAAGCTCCTGATAACTTTTAAACTTCGTAATGATGAATGACACATTATTTTAAGAAAAGCATGTTGCAATACTTCATTTCCGGTGTTTGGTAGTTATCTTTATTAATTTGGAATCGGAACAATCTTAATTGAAAGTGCGTTATTTCGAAGTGCTGATCTATTTGTCATTAAACCATCCTTTTGATTTATTAGTTTTCTTTATAATTTATTTTCAACCGAAATCAGACTATAAAAAAATATTTTCATTATTCTCTAAAGTCAAGCGTTTATGTTGTAGATCAAATCTGTATTATACAGTTTAGCGGAGTTATTGAATATACATTTTTTGGTATATATATGATTGTGGTACTTCAACACGGATGCGACGATGTTGTTCGCAACACATCACGTCAAGGGGGTATCACGTAGCGAAAAGCGAGCGAAGGAAAGTTTTTTGCCACATTGGATGCGCTAAATGGCGATACATCGTCTCTGCCTACCCCTTTGGGACAAAGGCGTGAGCACTATGTATGGATATTTTTTGGAGATGAATAAATGTTTTTTTTTAGTATGGAGATCTGTACGATCTGTAATATGGTGGCGTTGTACCCAGGTGAGCGTGGTGTTCCTGCCGTGCGGGCACCTGGTGTCGTGCGGCGGGTGCGGCGCGGCGCTGTCGGCGTGCCCGCTGTGCCGCTGCGCCGTGCGCGCGCTCGTGCGCGCCTACCTCGCCTGACCGACCTCACCGCCTCATGTAAGCATCGTCACTTCGTGCCGGGACCTCGGCACAGCTTTTGTCTCGGTACACCGGGGCCATGGGAGGTAAAACTCACAATTGTTGCCGCACGCGGCGCCACTAGCGCATATAGTAAACGAATCTAAAATTAACCCCCCTCAAAAAGGCTGGGGTCCGCAGTGACAAGAATAAAAGGAGGTGCATGAAATGCTTAATGAATGTGAGTAAGGTTAATGGGGATCGCGCAATCGAAATCTCCAAGGACTTTCGGTCGGAATAATTTTTTATTATACTTATGATATGGCCGTGCTTTACGGACTTTCAAACATTCTCGTACATTTTGACATTTGATGATACAGTCTTTTTTTTTAAAGAGCTCGAAAATTGCTTATTGTGAACGCCGATAGATTGACAATGAAGAATTTGAATTATTAATGCTTTATTATACCTCAATTTACATCGATAACCACAAATAGAAATTACATTGTTAGCAACATATGGACTATTATATTAGTAGGTATATTTCTAAAATAATCTTACTGAAATTGAGACGTTACATAATTTATACCATTTTAGGACTGCAAGATCTTCTACGGTTCGAGTTCTCGATACACAAGCTGTTCAATCAACATTAGATGTCGCTAGTTCGTACGCCTTAAATGTCGTAACTACTAGGATAGCTCTAGGTATGTATTTATAATTTGTATATAATATATATTTATTAGACCTACACATAGGCCTACATGAGATGTAAGCTGTTTCTATGTGTTGCGGTGATTTTGACGCAACACATACAGTAGGGACATCGAGCGTAGACGTGCGGTGGCAGTGGACGGGCGCGGCGCCTCTTCTATGCTATCATATGGCGGAAAATATACAAAGGCGACGTCGCATGGCCACGCCATTTTGTTCTTTTTGCCACATTTGCGCCATGTTTCCGCTCGGCGTTCTTTCTGTGTGTCTTGCGCCTAAATTGTACATTCGAAGTTGACCATTTCTTCAAATTAAAAGAGGAATTGAAAATTTTAATAAAAAAAAATTTGATCAGTATGTGTATAGATTGAGAGCATTATCAAAATGCTTTTTAATCCTCTTTGAGATGTTAATTGTTTGTGTGACATAAATTACATTGTTGTGATGTAAGGATCTTCCAAATTATGAAGATATTATTAATAATGTTAGGTACTTATAATTTTATTGAAGAAAAAATGAAATGATATCCATAATTCATCAATTATTCAAGTATGCATGTGACCATTATCAAATACCTTAAACTTTAGGTGTAGTAACTTCGTACTATTGTATGTATACACGGTAGATGAAAAAAATATATTAAGGTTGATTTTGATGGCTGCAATTTCGAAATGAAATATGTATAATTATAATTAGTATGTAATCATAATAACAATAATAATCGATTTGATATTTTTACTTAAAATTAGATGAGTGTGAAATAGAATGAGTATTTTAGTGGACATATAAATATAGAAATAGGATATGTATAATTAATATATAAAAATAATAATAATAAACCTAATAACGGCTGTGGAATGGGGAAGGCAGAAACGTATGGAATAAAACTTTAGCTCATAGTCCCCATATGCCTTTTTACGTAATATTGGAATAAACGTCCTCCCCAGTGAAAAAAAATTTAACTTAATTAATTATATGTTTAAAATATGATCTGATCCACTAGTGATAAGTAATGGTGCCTACACATCGATCAACATTACAAAATCATAAAGATCTGAATGAATATTATTGATTAATAAGAATGGAATTACTGTTAAAATCGAATACGACATTTCATAATCAACTTTCGACATTGTTTGTGTGTACGCATCATAATTTAGTTTTAATGTAATGCTTTGAAATATATAGCAATCTATATAAGAAATATTACCTTATGTTACTTGTTATCTTATTATGTAGAAGATTGTTTTAAACTATCATGGTAAAATAATATACCGGGGTTCTAAAACCGTATGCTGTTTTTATCTATCGTTCTTATTTTATTTGTAGCGATCGGTTGCTTACTATAGCTCTGACCGTGTTATTTTTACCCCATCTACGGCGAACCGAAGGGGAAGTGTTTCGTGTCGGAACCTTATAATGCGGTGATCATTTCTTTTTGTTTGTACGTCATGATGGTAGCATGTTTGAATCATGTGATTGTGAAACAACACCATGTTATGCTAAAAACGATATTATAGAATAGAACATAGAACTTATTATTGTACCTGTGTATTTTTTATCGTGAAATAAAGAGTAATTGAATTGAATTGCATAAATTATTTTTTAATGAATGTTAAGCTCTAGACGCTTAATTTAACATCCAATATAATATATATTAATAGTAGATTATAGTATTTTTAATAAAAAGCTGGGAAAGATATTTAAATTTACGGAAACGTTCCACTTCTGAATCTGTGTTGTTTCATAATCCACAAGATTCATTTAGGTTTACGCTCGCGTTTTAAACTCTTGCTAATATTGAGGATTCAGTCCTTTAGTAGGTACTATAATGATTTTTCATTACTTAAAGTAATAAAAAAAACATTTATTAGAATTACATTCATACCACATACTTTTCGGTTAGGGAACTTAATTGACTTAGTGGCTTAGTTATTAGACTCGAGCTTAGGAGTTCGTGGGTTCGATTCTTACTAGGCGCAGACAATTTTGTACAATTTGGTCCGTTTATATATAATTCTTTATTTCACATAAATTTTACAAAAAAAACATAAAAAAAAGGGTACAAAGGTGGACTTATCTATATATAAGGGATCTCTTCCGGCCAATCTTTACTGTAGGAGAAACTAAAAACAAGCCCTTCCTGAGTATTATAGTCGTAAATTGATTCTTGTTATCAGAAGAAAGTATTAGTTTGGGATTAGACAAGTGAATGTGTCAGTGAATCGTCAGGAAACTGATATCGCTGGAACGGAAATAATGTCCCTACTGTGGTACAACATTGACAGGATGCAAGAAATAAGATAATAATTTGAACGAACACACAGAGACGCAGTCATATATCACACAACAAAAACATTAGTTTGGTCAACTGTATATATATTTGTATCGTTCCTCAAGAAGTTGTTAATCAATTAATTATTTTACTGCTTAGTGTGATGATCATTTGAATCATATCCTATACAAATTGAGCTCCCATTTTATGACGACCGCAACGGCAAGTGAAGCGCCGTTCCACTTAAAACTATCGTGATTGCGCCACATCAAAGGCGGTGCTTGTTTTGGATAAAGGTGAAGTGCGTGCTAAGAAGTTTCGCTATGCGCGTCGGCGCCGCGCGCGCCGTCTGGCCGGGAATAGCCGCGCGCGCGCGCACCGAAATAGCGCAGACGACGCCATGCGACGACACGACGCATTTGGAGCAATATTAATATGCGAACGTTACCTTACCGAATGCTAGACGCGGTGATTCAGAGAAATGCCGCCTCTAAATGTTAGTTATCGTCTCTTATGTCTTGCAGTAATGTCAATGATCTCCGCTATTCTTTAAAATCACAGTACAGCGGGATGTTCATTCCTCACATTAGCTATGTTAAGAAATAGTTTTGATGTGGTACATATAGGACGTCTAACGCACACATATCTTATAAATTGTCTTTTTATATTACTTTGTATAAACACTTTGTTATTTAGTTATGCATAATGATGACCAGTTAACAGAGACTGTTTTGCGGACTGCTGCAGCGGGCGGCCAGGCGGCCCGTCATATATGTAAGCGACTTCTTAATCAATTAACACATCTAACCAATGACCTTATGGAAGGTCATTACATCTAACGTACTACATCAATCTGGTGTAGCCACCTGAGGACTCAAACTAGATGCCTCGTAAGCGTGTATTTAATTTAGTGCCTCCTTCTTCAAATTTATAGTTCTTTGACTAATAAATATCGTTCGTACAGAAATAATTATTCAGTCGTTTTCAACATATGACAATTTAACAAACGTCACGGAGAGTTAATTTGGAACCCATCTAAAGTTTACATTCTGCAGCAAGTTTATAGCGATGAAAGTGAATGCCTTAAATGACATTCATGTGGGACGCCCCCTGGCTACATGGAGCGATGGCGATCTGCGTAAGGCGGCTGGCTGTGAAAGTTAGGTTCTAGTGGCGCGCCTTATAAGAGGCCTATCGCCAACAGTGAACTCGTACGGGCTAATGATAATGATAGTATTATTTTAATAGGTACAATTGGTACCTAGTATCGAAACGCCTATCTATAATGGGTATAGGTATGCGTAATTTGTTTACTTCGATAATACAATGCCGTCGATGTTATTCTGCAACACTATTAGGTAATAACCGTAATGTGGTATATTGTCACATATCATGAAGTGACTAATGAGTAATGACTATATTTCGGCCACTTTATCGATAACTCAATAACAATGCAAACAAGTCATATCGCTGTACTAATCAGTGCTAAAGTTTCCTGTTTCGTGTTCATTTTCATACAATTACAATATATTCTGCTTATTTTATTGTTGTTTATTTGTAATGTGATGCTTCAATTCAATTACTTTTTGTTGCTCTTTATGGTTTGGTTTTCCAGAAGTGGTTTTAAATTTTCGCCCACTACCTTGCCCATAGTTGAATTCACCAAGGACCAAATTTTTCCCGGGATCAATAAACAACCTAGGTATATTTATCTAGAACAAAACAGTATTCCAGCAGTAAAATAATGTTTAATCGATTTGGTAGTTCCGGGGCTGCTCGAGCAAACTAACGTTACGAGTACCTTACATTTTAAATTGCTTGGATCTTCGTCTTCGAACTTCGTCTTGGTTCGTATTAACATAAGTATTCAGTAATTATCAAAAGTATTACCAACCGATTTTTAAATTATAACTTTGTTTTGTAAGAAAGGATCTATTACGTCATTTTATAAGTACTCGTATAGTTAGGTCTAGGGACCTGCTTTTTGTCATTTTCAAATTTTGAGACGCATATTAACTTTAAGTAAAATTATTTGAACTATTTGTAATGTCAAATAAATAAATCTTAATCTAGCCATAGAATTCGATGTACCGTAGGGCCGTAGCAAGGGAGGACTAAATAAATCCCATGATAGTGATCCATGATTATAAGATCATGACCTCCACTCATTAAAGTATTCCATGAGCAATTTGCATGGAGTTTTGGGCCCACAATGGAAAGAGTGCTTGAGAGACTACGAATTAAGGTTCTTGTGACAAGACTGCTGCTGCAGCTACAGCTGCTGCGCTATTGTCTGCCGTTCTTTACTCCCACGAAGGAGTCTGACACCATATTTGTGGCTACGTGTCTATTCTACCCAAATCTTATCCAGCTATCGGAAACGTTCAAATTTGAAAAAAGGGTAATAATGTTTTGACATTTATTTGACATATTTACTCTTACAGTTGTACTCCTATATACCCACCTTGTTTCTTAGGAAGTTCTTAGTTCATGGTTTTTATGAACCTGTTTTTATCAACTTCCCGAAAACATTTCTGACGTGATTTGCCTACCTACCTCAATCATGATTATAATATTTTACCTATAAAGGGTTTGTTTAACCTTTTCAACGCCACACATTCTTTGAAAATCGTAAAAATACATACAAATTAAATATATCTACAATATTTTTATAAGCATAAGTATAAACTGCGAGCACATCTTACACCTTCGATTTGCAGACGACATAGTTGTGATGGCAGAATCTCTGCAGGATCTCGAGGAAATGCTGACGAGCCTCAACTGCTCTTCCAGACGAGTAGGTCTTAGGATTAACGTAGACAAGACGAAAGTCATGTCCAACTCACACGTCGACCTAAGACCGGTGATCGTCGATAATGTCAATATCGAAGCTGTTCAGGAGTACGTCTACCTAGGACAGACAATACAGTTGGGTAGGAACAATTTTGATAGGGAAGCTGACAGAAGAATCCAGTTGGGCTGGGCAGCATACGGAAAACCGCGTCAAGTCTTCAAGTCGCCCATTCCACAATGTTTAAAGACAAAAGTCTTTAATCAGTGCGTCCTACCTGTCATGACCTACGGCGCGGAAACGTGGACACTGACGGTGGGTTTGATCCACAAGTTCCAGGTCGCTCAGCGAGCTATGGAGAGGGTTATGCTCGGGGTTTCATTGAAGGATATGATTCGTAATGAAGAGATCCGACGAAGAACGAAGGTAATCGACATAGCTGAAAGCAAGCTGAAGTGGCAGTGGGCGGGCCGCGTCTGGTCGCAGAACCAAGGGCCGTTGGGGCAGACGAGTTCTGGAGTGTAGACCGCGGATCGGCACGCGCAGGGTGGGACGCCCCGCCGCCAGATGGACCGACGACCTGAAGTAGGTGGCCGGAAGCGGCTGGATGCGGAGGGCGGAGGACCGGGTGTGGTGGCGTTCATTGGGGAAGGCCTATGTCCAACAGTGGACGTCTAAGGGCTGATATGATGATGATGATGACAATATTTTTGCTCGTATTAGTAAGTCATTGCCATTGAAAATGTTTAACTTAGGAAAGGTGTAAATGTATTCTTTATACAATCCAAAGACGCAAGCAATAGTGATGTCAGTGCATTCTATTCGAGTGAAGCAATAATTTCGTAAACAGCACCTACTTGCGTATGTACATAATATTCTTTATTGACCTAAGCGCACTCAATAGCTCGTGATATTGCATGTGATTTATGCAAGCAACACATACAGATGACTCAATAGTTCGTGGAAACTAGATAGGGAAATCCGGTGACAGTCACTAGTGTATAGGAAAATATTTATCTAGACACAATTTTCCTCAACATTTTCTAAGGCATACTATATGACGTAACGGATAACAAACACGTGATTTTAGGATGACTTGTAAACATTAGGAATTTTGAAACTAATCGTTACGTAACCAAGTTGTAGTGTAACTTTATTCCGTTTTATTAAGTTATGTAGACGTAATTTTTTTAAATAACTTAATCATAACTCTGTTAAGTACTGGATATGTAAAGTACCCGCATTACGATTAAAACTCAAAATTAATTATAAAGTATTTTCAACGCGTCACGCGTCAGAAATATTATTGGGTGTCATAATAGAAATGTATGTTTGTCAGTAAGTCTTCAGAAGATCTCTATCTATTTACTATCTGTTTGATCATCGTTAATTTTTAATAACATTTACTACAGTTACATATTACAATGATTAGGTATTGTGTAACTTGTTTAATCCAATAATTATTATGATAATAGGTAACTTAGTTTTTTTTGCTTATATTTATATTGTATTTTTTGCATGACCTATCCAGTATTCACAGAATATTATTAATTTTAAAAAGGATTAGATACATTCAATTATCTTCATCACCTACGTCCCTTCCAACCTCACGATTATTCAGGACGAATCTCAGGAGAATGCAGTGGTATACTATCTTTCCCTTGTGCTCTTTACGCTTTTTATTCCATTCAGTCCAGGCAGTCGATGTCCCTTTCGATAATAAATTGTAATCTGCATCCAACGCAGCCATAGTTCCACAACTTGTTCGCTAGAGGTCGCCGCAATGCGCCTCTGACTGAACATAAAATGCGCGGATTTTATCCATGGTCTGTCTATAGCTATTCTGTAGGCGGGTGTAGGCGCTGCGCTGTGACTCAGCGCTAAGGTAGGATTTAATTAACCTAATCGTCGTCGTCGACTGCATAGACAGCGTCCTTGCAAGGCTGCATTCGCGATCACGTGCGCCAGACCTGACTGCCTGCGTCACTAGTGACGGTCATTTGGTAACGATATTTAAGAAGCGATATCGATATCAATGACCGTTTCAGAATTTTATCACTTATCAGTCAGTGTCGTATCGTTGTTGGGAATCAGTTCTTCGAACTAGGTAGGTAGTTCTGTTGTTACAGAAACAAAGGACGATACATATGGATATGAAAACAATTCATGATAGGATAAGTGATTTTTAAAACTTTCACTTCCACCAATTTTGACGCTAGTAACGCTATTTCGGTATTGTTATTTAATTCTGTCGATATATTTTAGGCTCATCTCTCCCACCCTCCAACCTCTTATTCAAGCGTTGATCTCATGTAACCTGTTAAATTATCGATACCTCGTTAAATTCCATAACGATCTGGTCAACAGGAAAGTTTTTAGAACCCACATTTTTGTTGTTCGTTCGCACGCTCTCGCAGGTAGTTTCGTAGGTGCAGCTTATCGATTCAAAGCTTTAAATATATTTTTTAATTGATGAATAAATTGGTTCGTAAATGAACCAATTAAGTGCTAAATACCTAATATGTTATAATATGTAATTGATACCTATTTAACAACATTTTTTTACATTTTCAATATAAGAATTTCAAATATGTAGCAGTAGACATATATAGTTGCTACTCGTATGCTTATTATGATCTACCTAGAAGGCTGCTATAAGATTGCTTCAGCTGGCCTCATCTCATATTGCATTAGTAAAAGTAATTTAAAATAACTGAAAGGATTTAAAAAACAATGATAATTCATTTATTTCAAATTGTTGACTTCTTAATTTTGATAGTAACCGACTTAAAAATAATGTTAGAATATATTATAAATAGAATATATGTCTTTATTATGGATTAAAAACATATTGTGTTTGAGATGGAAGTGCATTTCTAATAGTATTTCCATAAAATTTCCATTTTAAAATTTCCATTCACATTTCCATAAAATCTGTAGCATGTGTCAAATTGGAGCTAAATAATATCTGACTAGGTACTTTTGGGTACATCTTGATTTCAATAACAGTAAAAAAATACTATGGATAGTTGAACCAATATCAGAAAAAGTCACATAGACTTCGGGGACAAACTATATATATAAAAAAAACTAAAACAAAATTATATTCAGTGTACTGTGTAAGCGAAAGAGCTCTCCAACTCAGTAAAGTACAATTTCCAACAATTTAATTAGATTTGAGATGAATAAAAGGATGTGCATGAAAAGGTTCATGGATGTGAGTGAGGCTAGTAAGGTGTGTCAGGATCACGCAAAATGGCGACACATCGTCTCTGCTTACCACTCTGGGACCAGGGCGTAAGCATTATGTATGTAGATTTTATTTTGTTTTAAAGATCACCAATTTTGTTCAAGATGCTTTCGCAGCAAATTCATACCAAGTGCAGTAACTTTTACTAATCAGCTTAGTCAATAATTTTATTATATTTCTGTTACATAATGTACATATTTATCAGTTTATCACCCTCTCCGTGTTATGCTGCAAATTCGAGATAACCAGTATTGATTTCCTCTTGGTAGTTGTATATCACATATTTGAATACGAGCCCCGGCGCTCGCTCCCCCGGGCTCCGGGGGTGGGCTACGCTGCACTAGTACAAATAATAATTGCACCCCAAACGGGAGCGCGCCAGGCGTGTTTCGTTTTTCAATAATGCAGACATTAAAAACAGGCGAGGGAAGGGAACTGTAATTAAATCGGATTTTTCGAATGCGTTTCATAGAGGAAATAGTAGGTATGCAGCAACACACGTCGCGTCGATGTCAGGTTAACGACAAATAATTTTTTTTTTTATAAACTTGTCATGAATCTTTTTATACAATCGTTTACTTCCCGCATCTGTTGCAAAGGCGGAAAAGTGTAGGATTTTGAAGGACGAACCTTCGGCGAGGCCGCCTAATATACGATTCGGAGTACCGTCCTTGCTGCCGATGCTACTTAGTGCTTTTCACTGTTATTTTTCCACAAAATAAAATTTATGTAAAATTTTAAATAGAATTATTTTGGTGGCAACAAGTTATCAATCATGGAATTTACCGTTTTGTGATGTCCATATCACTATATTATCACAACTAACGTTATTTGCGTTTTGGAAAAAAATCTACATGTAGGGACACCACATACTTACTATGTAATCCACTTGGTTTCTTTTGTGTCCGAGTCGTTAATGCGTTTGTTTTCATATGCAATTTCTGTTGGAACAGATGTCAGATATTTTATTTATTTTATCAAGTAAAACGCTGCTTAGAGCAATTGCCTAATTTATAATGTTACCCTTACCATCCCTTACCCTCTGCCAAAGTGTAAAGGGTCATATTTAAGCCTCCATAGACATAATAAATTACACTACAGAGAATATAAAGAATGGGAGCTTGTTCTTTTTGGAAAGAGTCGCACATAATCCCCAACGAAGGGCACACGCCGCCCACTAGCTCGCGGCTTTGCAATTACATGGGACGAAGTGGGCGCGTAGCGAATCATCGGCGCCGACGCAGACATAACCCGCCTTTGAATTAAGAATAGAGACTCACTGTTTATGAGGATAACTCATTTGGATGTTAATAAGCATGACATCGTTTAGCACGACATCTTTTACAGTTGCTCAATTGTGAAAGAAATTGCTGTTCTTTTAGTACGTAGATACGTGATGAAACTACATACTTTTGTAATGGGAAAATAGTTTATGGTGGTATAAGTAGAACTTGTCTGAAAGACAGAAAACACATTTTATTCACACCCTGTAAGGTTGCCTGAAATCTTACTTTTATCACTTTTACAGATAAGTTCGTCTTTGTACACAAAATTTCGTGAATTAAATGAACCGTCTACAAAATGCAACGGAGATCAGTATAAATTTATATTGCAAACTGATTATTTTTCGAACCATAGATACTCTATTCTCGAAAATCCGTTTTTTTCTTCCAAATCCTGTGGTTAGCTCACTATAGACTGACTACTGACCTGATTCTGATACCTGATTTTCAGTGCTCGCTCGCGCGGCCTTTGACGTAATCACGGGCAGGTGGAGCATTTTTTTGTAGTTGCCTAATCGATCTTTATGATGGTATAACTATTACATTGATAACTTTTAAACTATAGTTACACTTATTTGTGGGTGGCTTAAAACTCTTAAAAGAGCAACTCTGTGACTGAATGAAATGAAACTATTTAGTATAACAGAAAAGTCCTATTCCGACCAGATGATAAAGAATCTTTTAGAGGTGGGGATTGAGATGAATGAAAAGAAAAAAAGTATGAAATGAACGCGATTGAATCGATGTTCCATTGAACCATCTCATATCCTATTTATAATAATGAATGAGTATGATAATGAAGTTATTCTAAGATATTTACAAAGTAAGAAACTGGCGTCTGATATAAAATGGTATCGTTTTATTAAGGCTAGAGCGATCACGTTTTATTACAAGTATCCTACGTATCGATTTTCAAATAATTCCAATCTGTCCACTCACTCGGACCAAATTGCAATATTGTAACTTAAGGGAGCTAACATACCCTTTCATCCTATTAGAAAATCTTCGCTTATCATAAAAATCTCATTAGAATCATTATTTATATTACTTATTAGTATTATATCGGAAGTTTATTGATCGATTTTGCTACACAATTTCCGATTACTTTTGGATAGGATAGTAATGTCTGTGGCGCCCTTTAGTATCCACTATGCTGTGGCGCCATCTGCCTTGTAGAATTTAGCTTGACGTTGGCGTGGGCGCCGCGGGCATGAGTCAGAGGCACTCCTTCCTTGGCCTACCCTCGGTCGCGCATTCTCGACTCCTTTCATCACTGCCTACATAAGCCCGTAATTTATGACGAAGGGAATTGGTTTTGATAAAACAATGTTGTTGCTTGACGACATTGCTGGTTCCAAACAAAATTAAATGGAATTACTTGTAAGTAATAGTTTTTGTTCAGCGACTGTTGTGTACTTTTCATTAGTTTCGAGTCAGCGTTTTCTGTTAGCGTAATGTACATATTGATTACCTGATTGATAAGTAAAACGGCGCCATATTTCTGTTGTTGCCGGAAACAAAACAATGCATTTTATCCTTATCGTGTTTGATAATATAAGTAAGTAGGTATACCTACGTTAACTAAATCCAAAAACATTGTAAATAAATGCGATACGGTAAGTGCACGATGTGCGATGTGCATAAAAAACAATTCCGTGTAGTAAATAAATTGACTATCTCAATAGGGATCTCATCAATATCAGCAAATGGGCCGGATCTTTTGGTCTCTTGGTGAACCCATCAAAGTCGCAAGCTATGATTGTTGGCAGCTCATACATGCACAATCTTCTAGATTCTACGCTGCCACCAATTGTATATGATGCTGTTCCTATTGTTCTCACCAGGAGAGCAAAGAATTTAGGTGTTATTTTTAACAGCAACTTGACGTGGTCAGACCACATTAACTTAATTAGCAAAAAGGTGAACTACTCTTTTCAATCTCTCAAGCGACTGCAAAAATTCTTACCCTTTGATACAAAGGTCACCCTAGCCCAAGCTCTCCTTCTTCCTCATTTAGACTATGCCGATGTCTGTTTCCTGGACGCCACGGAGGAATTGTTAAACAAACTGGAGCGCCTTCAAAATTTGTGCATACGATTCATATTCGGACTGCGCAAATATGACCATGTGTCACAATTCAGAGGGGCTAGACAAGATGACTTTTCTATTAGCGTTAACGCTAATGGAATAGAAAGATTTGTATGGGATTGACATAAGCTGACGAAATGTCACGTGACCAAGCGTTAAGCATTTTAAATTGGTAGCCAACGTTATTATCTTTCTATTCTATCAAACGAAACGCCCATGTCGAACGACAACCACCATACAAATGGTAGCCAAGTCGCACTTTTGACAAGCGTTTACGCTCACTGAGCTATTCGTTTGTACACTACGAAGCGTTCGCTAAAACCCTGTAGAAAACGACACAAAATGGCGACTGTTTAATCAGCTGGTGAAGTGTTGTGTTGTGTTTGTGCAAATCTTTTCGATTATTTTAGTAAAATGCAATCACTTAGACTGTTATGAGTGCACATAATTAAAATATGTGGCCCAGGCGCCAAACAAGAAATGTTTCTCGGCGGTGCTTGGAACAAATAGAAGCAACTGCGTACTGTGTACTGCATAACATTGCATTAAATGATCGCTTATCACCACCGAGTGATATAGCTGAGCAACACGATGATGGTGATGATAATTTTGGTATACATGCTGGCCCCTCTACTCCTAGTAGCCAAGACGAGCTGATGCGTGGCAGAGCAATGCTCAGTTCCTTAATAAATAGGATGTAAGATACTGATTTTGATTTATATGGTTATATTGTAATTTTAGAGGTTCTCTTGTAAATAAAATAAATTAAAGATGTTGATAATTTGTACATGGAAAAAATATATCTATAATTTTTGTATATAAAGTGTTTTAGTCTTATCATAAAGTAAGTAAAATAATAACTATTAACCTGTTTAAACTTAACAATACTTAGAAACTACACATGAACTTTGGAAAGGGATTTGGTTAACTATTCTGCTTTTATACAGTTTCTGGGAGAATTTCTGTCGATGGTAACCTAGTCCGGCTCTGTTCCGTCAGTGTGTCCAGAAATCCCTGAGCAATTACACCTAACTGATGCAGCAGCTGGTTGTGTTCGCGAGCCACCTCAATCCTTTGTGACTCCAGTCAAAGCCTCTCAACTTCCTGCTCGTGCAGGTGTCTTTCTCGCATCTCCTCCAGTTGAAGGCGGCGCTGCTCGACGGCTACAAACTCACTGGTCGCTCGCTCAAACGGGTTTTGTCCACGAGTCCTGCGCATCCTCAGTAATCGGCGCGGTGTGGTGGCCGTGGAGCGCGGAGAGTCTGCTGCCTGTCCACGTCGAGTGCTTCGTGCAGGAGGAGTTCGCGGAGAAGGCGTCGGCGTGTCTGGAGCTAGTGGCAACTCTTGCCACAACCGATCCCTCTCAACCGACCTTGAGCACCTGGCTGGGGTGTAGAGGCGTCACCATGCCTAAATATAAACAAATTCCTTTCTTGCTTATGTTGAACACGTCATTGTTTATTTTATGCCGGAGTCAAGTACATTTGAATCAAATATTATAATTTCTATATAGAATACCTTTCCATGAACTCTACAAGAGCTGAGAATTGTTCTGGACTGGCTGTCAACCTCGGTTCCATTGCTGAAAAGATGCAGAAAAGACTTTGAAATTAAAATTATAACATTGTTAAAGCTTATAAACTTTTGTATGAAATACACATTTGTGTGACTAAAATATAACTTAAAAAGGCTGATTCAAATTAATAAATTATATTTCGGATACTTACCACTCTAAAATCTTAGATAAATCCACAATAAATAAAACTTTCTCAAATCTGGCACCACTTTGCACTTTCGTACTTTCAGAGTTCGCGCGACAAATGCACTGAACATCAAACTCAACTGACGTTTACAAACGAAACCATAGACAAAATTCAGATTTTTATCGAACGATCGAATAGAATGAGCGTTCGCTAAGTTCTTGTCACGTTGGCTACCAATTAATTAACGCTAACGCCAAAGCGTTAGCGTTTGTAGAAAAGGAATCGCTTCGGAACGTTTGGCACTTGGCTAGGCCCTCTGAACACAATTAAAATGGCTCCCTATTCGACGCCGACGTGATGCTCATGTGGTTTGTTATCTCTATAACATTCTAAACAATCCTGTGTCCCCTCCTTACCTCCGTGAGCGCTTTGACTATGTCGTCCCTAGGGGTAAGCCCTGCAGATCTATCACTTCCCTTCTTCTTCAAATTCCAACTCATACTTCAAGTCTGTATAGCGGCTCCTTCACAGTCCAAGCAGTGAGATTGTGGAATTCTCTGCCACATGTTATCCGCGCGAGCGCATCGTTGAGCATATTCAAGGCTAGAGTAAAAGAGCATTACCTATCCAAATGATCACTTTGTGTATATGTATATATGTATGTATGTATGTATGTATGTATGTATGTATGTATGTAAGTGTATGTATGTGTATTGTATGTATATACTTATGTATATATTGTACGAGAGTGTATATATAATTATTTTATTACATATTTATATAGATAGTTATAAATAAATTTAAATTATTCTATTTGCTTTTTACATATATGTTTTTTTTCACTACTTATTCTTACTATAATGTGCACTGCTGTCTGCCTATCTGCTTTGCTTTTCTCTTTCACCCAAAGGTTTACTGGAAGAAAACTCTTACAGAGTTAAGTGCGCCTTTGTACATCTTGTGTTTAAATTAGTTGTGTGACTTATATTTGTGTACAATAAAGTATAAATAAATAAAAATAAAATAAACAACACAATAACACAAACTAAGATAATCCTTCACTGTTATATAGGCCGAATACTACACAACAATAACGCAATTATTTTGCACGGCTGGGATTGCAACCCGGGACCCCTTGCACAGCAGCAGATGTTCTCCCAACTGCACTAAGCTCGTCATAGATTTTGAGTTATGTCCCGGACATACGGGCGGAGTAACAAAAGCGTTTCTAATAAGGTAGGGTTTTGAAGGAACCCTAAAAATTAAAAGGGTCGCAGCCCGCAGCCATAATACATAATCTCATTGGCATTGATCGCGGCTGATATATGTTTGTATTTGTAATAATAATAATGAAATAAATTGTTAACGAATGGTATAGGAAGACTATTGCCTTATTTGAGTTATTTCTCACTTTTGTTGTTAGACCATCCGTGTAACAAAGACTTTATTATAAAAGGGTGCAGCATAAAGATGTAAGTAATATTTTACACCTTTGTTACAGCCTGTATAACGTTCTCATTGAGATTCGTCACGTGCGCTTCCAGGGAGTTGCCTTATTTACCAGTACTTAATTTATTGGCAAAATGCGTCACATACTCAGTCAAATCATAGAATATGTAGGTACGTGTACAATGACTTCAGTGTATTATCCCAAATGCAAGAGAAAACTGATGTTTTCACACAACTCATATGCGATAACTTACTATGATGTATTTTGTTATTGTTAACTAACAGTAGGTATACTTTATATAGCTTGAAAAGGTAAATCAGGTCAAGGCACAGTGGTGGTGCCGGTAGCGCGAGGACCCAGTATAGTCCTGCCTGCTACATCTATTGCAGGGATGCCTGATATGTATCTACTTACCTTATACCTAAACAGAACTGTAAATATGAACCTTCTATTGTGCTATCCAGGCCCGTTTGCATACCGGCATATCAGACGGAACACACTGGGTCACCCGCGATAACCGCCATATCAGCTGACATCCATTACGTCCGTTCAGTACAGCGGCCAAGTCACTTTTTCTTGCCTTTTAATACTAATGCGCAAGACTAGACTTTTTAAAGTAGTAAAACGTGCACGTCCTGTATAAATAAGTAGCACTTAGGGAATTTATATGGAATTACAGAAACATTGTCTTAGGAATTACAACATTATTATAAGGTTTAAAAAAGTCGTAATTTTCTTTGGTAGTGTCGTCCATGTGCTTGAGCTTAAAAAAGTCGATGACAAAAATGTCTTACTCAAACTTTTCAAATAAGTACAATAAAAAACTTTAAATGTATTTTTCCCTGATAAAAATTTTTTTTGGGTAAAAGTATAAAAAGCGAATATTACGAAAATGGCAATAAGGTTGCGAAACTTGTCTGGAATTCTATGAAATTACTATACTCGTAGTTTTTCAACAAAGGGATAATTAGATTTCATCACTTTTCAAATTCTATAAAACCCGTAGTTTTTTTTTTGCATTTTCGCAAAATTCGATTTTACACCTAGCGGCCTTCTCTCGTTAACAGTGTTATAGGCTATCACGTCGTTAAACGATTTCGATAAACCGGATGATCCAATTCCAAGGTTGCTTGAGCATAAAATTGGATGCATGAAGCATAAAAATTGGATGCTACATCAAATTTTACAGACAGACTCATTATTTTCAAAGAAATGAAATGCTTTTATTATCTGCCTATTAAATCACATATTTTTATTGACAGTTTCAAGGACAATTTATTAGTCAAAAATATTGGATATTGAAAGTTATATTTCTACCTACTTTATATAATTTTTAAAATCTTCGTCGTTGGTGAATCAGACGTCTAAAAATACTGTTCTAAGTATATCTTAATCCAAACAAAGATATGAATTAAAAACCATCTCAGTCGCTGACCTACTAATGTGGCTGTAAACACAAATGTAGGTACGTATTACATGTAGTCTGTTATACGAGGGACATCTATTTTTTATTACTTTAAACCCCAGTCAACAACGACCAACTGTTCCAAAAGCCGTCGAAACCACCTATATTAAGTTTATAATTAACTTGAAAACACATTTGTTTACTTCGTTCCTTGTAAAGTTATCATTACGTTATCAGCAGGGATCGGAATTAGGTAGTGCCATTTATTTACTTGCGACGAAAATATGGCACGGAAGATTAATATGGACATTTTATTAACTGATTTAATATAAATCCCGGGACTCTTAGTACCTAGTAATAATTAAAAAGTATTACATTGCGCTTATATCCGGTAGTGGGCGGTGATTGGCTGATAATCCTACTAAATTATAAATTGATAGTTTGGATATTTGGATGTTTGTAACTCAATCACGATTCAACCACTGGACGGATCGTGATGAAACTTGGCACACAAATAGGTTAGGTCCTGGAATAGGACATAGGATAGTTTTATCCCGAAAAACATCCCACTCCTACGGGAAATACATAATAATTTGTGATGTTAAGTTGTCCACGCGGACGAAGTTGCAGGCAACAGCTAGTTAGATATATATTTTCGGGCGTATGCAGCCGAAACTATAACCGAATCTGATTTTATTTATAGTTTTACTGAAATCGTAAAAAAACTATAAATAAAACAGAGTGCCTCTCAAACAAGGCGTTTCAACCAAACTAGTAATCGATAAATAATTTAAGTTTTCTAAATAAGTATTGATATGAATTTAATGAAGTCTTAATTGACAAAATTAGGACATTCGCAGCACTAACGCAGGAAGAGAAAAGAAATATAGTTTTTTTTGTCACGAAATTAGTTTATTGCAAATCCATCCAACGTTGGATGTTATTTGGAGGGTTGTTCCATTGCTAAACTACGTTTTCTCTGAACTACAATGAATCAACAACAGCTGTGTTGGTGGTTTAATAGTGGGGAAATAACCTGATGAGATCAACTTTGCTTTGCATCTGGGCGTTCATTATTTATTACATACCTACCTACTTAGTTTATTTATAGGTACATACATGTCTTGTATGTTGTGAGTTTCAAGTGTGGACATGTACTGTCTTCCTAAGGAGATGCAATTGTCAAGTGTCTTACTCAGTAAGCCTACCATGTCCGTATGTTAATTGCCATCGCCACTCAAGAACGTGAAGACGAGACATTGCAATTAATTAGCAATTTCACATACGTCAGGTAGGTATATCTCAGGTACATTTACTAATTAATTACCTTATATACTAGATGTTTAGGATAAATTCATCAAAGACTACGGCAACTTTTTCAATCTGTAATATTTCTTTGAGACATATTTTTAAAAATTGTCTAATAATCACTATTGGAAAGAGGTACCTATCTACTTACTCTTTGTTCAACACAGGTTATATTTTATCCGCTTGTAGGACAAGGGGTGGCCGAAGAAGAAGGGGGAAAAATTGTGAGATTTGTAACAAACGAATTCGCGTCATTTTGATGAAAAGCTTAGTTTCCGGTCGATTCGATGTTAATTATACAAATGGAAAAATGTACCATAATTTTATATAAACACCGGACCCAATTCTGAAGGCACACATTTAAAATTTGACAGCGCTGAAATTGATTTCGTCTTTATCTTCGTAATAATCTCAGAAAAACGAATATATCCGTTTTTCTGAGGTAATAATACTGTGTGACAAGGATAACAACAGCTTTAGTGCTGTCAAATTTTAACGTTGTGTCTTCAGAATCGATTCCACCGTGTGAATAAAAGTTTAATACATTTCATGAAATATATATGTAAAATCTAAAAACAGTCGAGGGTCTGTTCTCAGTTGATTCTGATCTCTAGCGAGGGCCTCTAGCCGTCAGAACATTTAGTTGAGGGTAGACCGAACTGGAGCCGACCCCTGAATCGGAACCAAGAATGCTCACCTCTCCGCTACCCGCTGTTCCCCGCCGCGACTAGTGAGCATACATTTGAGAAATATCGGATTTTGTTTATCAAAAAATTTCATAAACAAAATGCAATATTTGCGAATTCACGAATGATTTCTAAATGAGTTACTGGAAAAAATAAATATTAAAATATTACTAAATATATATATTATTGTCACCCAGTATATCAAATCATCAGATTATTGCATATATGTATATTCACTGCTGGTCATAGGTATCTCGCAAGGCGTGCCACCACACCCGGTCCTACCCAGCTGCTTACAGCTACCTTCGCTCCATCTGGAGGGGGTGTCCCACGCTGCCCGGTCTCCATTTCAGAACTCGTCTGCCCGCCCAGCCGTTCGGTTCAGCAACAGATGTGGCCTGCCCAATGCCACTCCAGCTTGCTAATGCTATGGGTTGTGACTGTTACTATTGTTTGTTTTTTGTTTATTACTCGTTACAAAACATATCCTTGATAGAGACTCCAGGATAGCACTCGTTAGCGAATTTAAACTTGGGGTCAGGCTTATGTCTTAAGGTAATTTATTTAAAAAATTTGGGAGTGATAGAGAGGATATTAAAATAATATGCCTAACTATGCGTTTGACACTAAGTGCACATTTCCTGGCCATTTTGGATTTAGGTAAACTATTCAGCTCCACCAAAACCATACAGTAATAAATCTTATTCAGTTACATAAATCCAAAATTTGCCATGAATTGTACCGAACGATGGCTACTGCCAGTTTTCTCTATTTAGTAGGTACCTAGTTGCATTGTTGCTGTTTGGCGCTGTGCCCCCTTGCACATCCCATATTTACATGAACACCCTAGAGAGGTATTTAGTGAATTCAATACCCTATTAGTAGTAGTATTGTATAATCAGAAAAGTGTAAAGCTGAATTCAAAATGCAAACCATAGCGCAGTTTCACGCGCGATGCGATAATGATACAAGTATAGGGCGTTATCTTTGGCTCACGAATTAAAATATCATAGAGGTGGAATGTTGAAATTATCGACTTCCGATGTATCGAAAATATTGCACTCTTAATCACAGACTAAAGACCCCAAGTAGCATTTTACTCCATTTAAGAGTACACATTTAGTTCCCATGTGAACTTAAAGCATTATTACAGTTCACTCGTGATGTATAAGCTGCATTATTGCGATTAACACCACCTATACCTGTCTAAGGGACTTATAGGAGTGTAGAGTTATACTTTTATACGGTTGTTGGTGTTATAATACTCTAACAACTGTCCTTTAGTCAGCCGTCTAACTAAGAGCATTATAGGAGGGTAGAGATACGGCAATCGCTGTTTAACGGTCTACTTGTACGATGTTATACAGCTAGCATATTAATAGAACACACGTGGTCATTTATACAGCCAAAGGCTGTTATGTTTACTTGTTTTAGACTGTTATACAGCTAGTAGCTGTAGTAGGAGTTGTTTGTGGTCATTAAAATAACCTTTTTTACTATCTGTATAGAAGTGTTTAAATGGTTCACATGTGCACTGTAGGCTGTTAAAAGGACTACATGTGTTGTCCATTAACTTCAATAGCAGTTTATTTGTCCACAAGTACTACTCTTATTTGCTGTAAGCTGAACATGAATGTGAATGTGATATTCTATTACACTTATTCCACAAGCTGACGTGTATTGTGTTTATTACGTCGCGTGCAAAAATTTGTGAAAATGAATAAAAAATCATGGAAAATAAGAGCGAGAACCGGTGGAATAAGAAGAAAAATTGCAAAAGAATATTCGCAAATTCGTCCCTCTTTATCTAGTTTGTTTACATTCTTTTAAATACCTCCTTGAACAACGTAGTGTCTTTGTAAGTGTAAATACTCTGACACCAAACTGTGTGGCTCACACGAAAACAAAAAGTGTTTTTTGTTAGTTTGTTACAAAATTTGTACTTTAGGTATTCATACTTGACTTAGTACCTGGGCTAGGCGATTTAACGGACAATAATTATTATTGCGATCTCTAAAATTTCAGTATATGAAAGAATAAAACGATGATCACAATTGACCTGAATTACATCTTAAAGCTGTACATAAGTTCACATTAGAATACATTTATAGACATTGGTTCTGTAGTGGTACAAATGTGGGACTTCATATAGCCAACAGCATTCTAACAGAACACATGTGAACCTATATAAGCTCATTTCCACCATTTTGTTCACGTAACCTAAAATATTTACCATATAAATCTCCAAAATTATCATGCAGATTTATCACAAAATACGTAGATAGAGCGATTGAGTTTTGGTTTCATGTTTTAATTAATTACCGTAGTATAATTATAATGCCAATATAATATCAAAAACTGAAAATTGTAGATTTCCTCTCAGCCAGTTTTAAATATTTTAAAATGAATATCGCGTTTTTACAGAGGCGCGTGAATATTTTAGCTGTAAATATGTATACATTTCACGATAAAATTGCATTCCCATGGCATTTAACATTATTAAGTATTTAAAACAGGTATACTTACCGCGTGTTATCATAAATTTTTATCCAATTGATATCCGCCGGAGTTAATGTTTCTGATGGCCGGGCGTACACACAAAACCAAACTAAAAAAATTATTAAATAAAAGAAATAATTTAGGACACACGTGAACTTTAGGTAGCACTGGAGTACTTTTGTGGGATTTTATAACTGTGAAGGCTGTGTATTTAGCCACTTGTTACTCTTTATTACGCTCATGGACGTTGTATGGTTCACATGTGTCCCATATAGCGCCGTAAGTCAGCCTTTAAGCCCGATGTTACTACTTAAACTGCTAATATAACGCTAATGTACAGCCATAGTGAACTTAAGGCTGTCTAATTTGTGCCCAAACTGGTTCTATAAGAGCTGTATAGCAAGCTATACAGCTGACTTACACAGCTTGTGGAGTACATGTGAACCACTATACATCTTATATAGAACCCCGAATGCCACTTGGGACATAAATCTATTATAAATATAACTGTGTTATTGATACAAGTATATTTATTAATAGTTTAGTTCGAGTTTAGTAAATATAATGTGATTTTTTTTCAATATACATATAATTAAATTTCAATAAAATAATTTCAATAAAAATTTTAAGTATATATTTCATAAAAAAAATCCATTAAATTTTCTCATATTAGATGACGCTGATGGTAAAACTGTAAAACAAAAGTAAATTATATTAAAAAGCAAAGATTAAAAATTCGAAGTGCAAGAATATCAATTCGTATGTCTCTCGTATGTCGTATGTCAATAATTTCGGCGTTACCTCTCTATGACATATTTATTCGTGAGCTAAAGATAACGTCCTATGCTTATCAGTAGTAGGTAGATAAGATAGGGTAGATAAGTAAGCTTTTTCGTAGCAACGCGTGCTAAAATTGGCCGAATCTGTCAAGACGGCAGCCCGCGATGACATCGCCTCGCCAAAACGTGACAGTTTGTGGCATTGTGAATCCAACTGAACTGTTGTTCGTTTGGAAGGTACCAAACTCCATTCAATTCAAAGGCTCAAAACTATTCGTTATGCGCTCTCAAATCGCATCACGTTTTTTATGTGACATCAGCTATTGTTGTTAGAACAATACTCGACGTTGGCGCACGCGCAACGTGGTCACGCACTGATTCACACACGGGATATTCCAACTAGTGTTGAGAGCGAATAGATACTCTGTCGATACTATCGTGACCTCTTGAATATCCGTCACATCACAATATCGAAAGTGTTATCGACTTCGACACGTGTCAGTTAATTCTATAATATCGATAGCCCAAAATAAGCAATGCTATTGTTAACGGCGATACTATTAATACTTAGTAGTTAGTATATCGTCCTTTTCGACATAGTATCGAAATTTTTTGTTTAAATAAGGCATCATTTGCGATAGTATTCTAAGTAATATTATCGATAGTATCGCAGTTAACAATAGTATTGCTCATTATGCGCTATTGATATAGTATCGATTTAGTTGATACGTGTCGATGCTATTGATACTACTATCAATATTGTAACTGATTCACGACGTGAACTATCGATAGTGAAACTATAGATAGTTCCGTAACACTAATTTCAACTCCTGTCCTGTAAGGACTTTCAACTTGCCACAGTCACGACTGTTTCTGATTAACATAAACGATTTCCTTTAAAAAATATTTCCTGGAACTTATTGCGCCGACACATCCATGTTAACAAATTAGTGTAACTCATAGTTTTAGATCCAATGACATCAACTGTACAAGCTCCTACTTGCTCTATTTACTTTCTTGTTTAGAGCGAGTGAGATCGATGTATTTCGAATTCTTGGTTTCGTTCAATTCTAAAGGCGCAGGTTGCTGATGCTTTTTGGCTGTTAGCGGAAGTTACGTGATGTCACAAATGATACCGCCCGGCCCGTGCCGTCGTCGTTTCCGCCTAATAACGGAAACAGGACCCATATCAGCCATCCCAGTCGACAATTGTTGCGGTTCAACCCATCCGGGCGATCCAACTTCTAACTATACAGACACCATTAATGCAAATATCGAGACATTAAATATAGTTATAAGAGTTTATTTAATACAATTATTATAAGGACCAGCCCATGGCATTATGCAAGCTCCAAGTTTTCCGATGTGACAAATATAGGTCCTCAAATATCAGAAAATTGATTCTGTATTATATACCTAGTTGTTTTGAAATATTTTTGCCTGTAAAAAGACGATATACTATAATAGACTACACACTTAATTTGGTCTTTATGAGGTTTACAATAAGAAGCATAATGTGTTGTGATGGCACCTGGCAAATCGGCGACTTTACTTTAGATAGACTATCCATTATAATGGACATAATCCAATGAATTGCTCGTTTTATTAGTCGTTCATGTTATTGGGTCATCACCATCAACTCGAGACTTATTAACCCCAAAGCATTATAAATGACTAAGTGATTACCTAATAAAAAAGACACGTTAAACATTTAATTAAGGAAAAGGACAATATTCTAATAGGACCATAAATGTCATCAGGCACCTCTCATACCAGGGCCGAAGTGACACGGACGGATACCAATAAAAAATTTAAGGAGTTGCGAAACGGGTTACGGTATGCATAAAGCGGTTATAAATGACAGGTTTACTGGGTATACTCTGCCAATAAACATTGTCTTGCCACGTTCTGCCAACAGTTTTTTTAAACGTGGCGTGGCTCTGACGTGGAAAAAATTCCTTACCAACCCAAGGACCAGAGAAATGTATAAGTTTATACTACAATAAATGCCTTTGCCCAGGAACCTAAATATGATTTGGCCAGCTAGTTAATAAAATGCGCAATATCAAAGCGAATAAGGTAAAAGCATTGTTGGTTAAAAGTTGTTTATAGGTACCATGTGGTCAAACCTTCTCAGAATGGTTAAGAGATGGCGCCACTCAAAAATAAAACTCGCTGCTATAGATAGTTTCAACATGCAGATTAACATAAACGATGTCTCCCATCTGTTCAATCGCAATCCCCAAGCCACAACCATAAAATACCTAATAATACTGCCACAACACCATGCCTGAATTGTCAGGCTATGGAAAATAATGTATCTTTTCAGATGACACCTCCCGGGGGGGCCTCCCCTAAGCGCTGTAGGTACATATGTAGAATGAAATTAATTACGTAATCTTCTGTTCTACTTCGATACAATTCCTCGATTCAATAGAGCATGTGGCAAGCAGTGAGGCAAGTCGGTCAGTAACTCCTTCGCTTCCGCAACCGAAGTTATGTTGCAATACGGCGCCTGCGCCGCTACAAAGCGCGGCTTTCACTGCAAATAAGAACAGACTGTACTTACATATAAACAACGTCATGTAAATAATACTCACTAATAATCCAGTTTGTTGGTTACAATGAGGATAATAAGGAAATCACGCGTATAAACAGTGGTATGCAGAAGGCTGCACCAAACAAATGTAAATAGGATGCATGTGTTATTTTAAATTTAAAGCTGCTGTTATTCTTATTTACTACAGGAGCAGCATAGGGATAACATATTCTATGCCCTACTTTTTGCCCTACTTCTTGAAGATTAGGAACCAAATTAAAACCTTCGTAGACTCCCAGTGCCTTATTATGACCAAGTCCAAGCCTTTAATAGGTGTGGGTTTTTTACATCAGACAGACTCACTCAACACAGAATGTCACTAAAGACTGTCTTAAAGATTTGTTTAAATATTTTTTTTGAGTATTAGCTGGTTGCAATGCTGACCGCATCATCTCCAATATTCAACTGTTTAGCGACTAAATACATTTTAAGACATTACCTACCACAACCTATGAATCTTATACTATGAGGCAATATCAGTCACCAGAGTTCGGCTCTCGGGTTACCGTGCCAGAGAAATATTAGTATTATAATGTGTTTGTTGTATTGTGTCTGTTGCATTGTGTTATCTCCAGACCCGCAGTACAGCGCATCCTGTTTGGGGGTGACACTGTTTATTATTCATTAATATTTGTTAAGGTGCAGTTTTTATCTGCACACCGTTGAATTAAATTAAGGGAAAAAAATTAGCACGCGACAGCGGCAGCGGCGCGGCGCCACAACCAAAGTTTGCCTTCTTGTTTGAATGTAACAGAAATTATGTTATTTTCTGTTTACAATTTTAGTTGGCAACGATAACATATATATATATATATATATATATATATATATATATATATATATATATATATATATATATATATATATATATATATCTAAAATCGTTTAGTTGGCTACCTGGCACGGCACCATCGAGGTTGGAACCGTTGGTTCCTGGTACGTAACAATAACTTACCTACCGAAAAGTTGTCTTGCTAAACAATGCACCTTATTGTAATGTTACATTTCATTTCATTGCTCTTCATTGCACAATAAAAATAAAGGATTTTAATAACGTTTTTAAATGCATAAACTTAGAATATTGAATGCATAAAGGAACCCGGATTGGATTTGCCATACTCAGTCGTTTCCTTCAGTCTAAGGTACAAGCCCACTGGGCTATGCGCAGTATCGACATAAAAGGATGTGTACGATGGGTTACGAACTTATGATTTATGAATTTGTTAATCAATTTATTACGCGTTTTGTACTTTGTGTGTAAAAGTAGGTACTTGTAATTAATACGTTATAATACGTGGGTGGATCCCTCCGTAAAAAATTACCGAATATTTGCATCGGAAGAATTCCTTCTAAGATTGAAGGAGTCACCTTAGAATACACAAGGTCCCTCCCACACGCCTCGCTTATTGCTAAGATGCAGTCGCGCGACTTATACGGTTAGTATCCTTTTCTATATAAGTCCATAGAGGACAAACGATTGGACTGAATCAATGCAATAAACTTCGCATCTGGAAGGGGCCTAACTTTTAAAAAAAAACGAGTAATATTGTTTTTCTCGTTTAACCTTTAATATGAAAGTTAGTGTCTATCGTAACTTGAGAACTACCAATTTGCTGCACTCGCGACAAATGACATGTGACAACGACTAACTCCTTTATTGATGTCGGCGACAACGTGCCTTATCTGTTCCGCTCACTGACTAATAAAGGCAAGAATTCAGAAGCAATGCCATATACAATAGGCACCAGGTACCACATTGTCCACAGCTGACCAAGCTAAAGTAGTCACTGGCGCCAGTGACTCGTCATTATGATGCCCTGCGAATGTTACTATGAACATATTTGTAATATTACTGTTTTTAGTCACTAAACATGGTAATTCATAAAATATATAACTACTAGAGAGGTTCCAATTATATTTAAGTGACCTTCTGAGAACTGCGAGAAGGGTACCCTTCACAATGATATTATATATACCTACGTAATTATTTGAAAGGCTGCGGTTTTAAATCTCTGACCCTCCACAACAAGAGTGCCTTGAAAGACGGAAATGCGAGCGTGAGGGACATTGTCAGCAACTCAGCATGTAGATCAAATGTCAGCAGTCCGACTTAACCTTTGTTCAGTCCAGTATTCTACCGAGAATGAGTGGGAAGTAGAGTAACAAGCCTGGGAAAATTTAATCGTACTTAAATCCACAACTGTGTAGTACAACCTAATTTCTTGGTTTGAAAATTTACTACCATCAATTTATCAGCATCATACAGTGATGTTACAAATCACAATAAGGAATGCCGTAAGGTACATACATTTTAAAATTGAATGACTTATTTAAATTTGTGGAGAGTAACAATTAACAAGAGTTTTATTGTATTTACCCACACTGTATATATGTAGATATATAATGGTGGTGGCTGGTGCAGCCATATAATTTTGTCGCCAATTAGCGAGTACAAGCGAACGCCTCACCGAGAACATGACAGGGATGAATGATTCCCTGGACGCAGGGACATGAATGGTAAGCGCTCACGCTCATTGGGGATATGGTGGTCAGTCAATGGCGTCTGTCTGGCCCCTAATTGAGGCAGCCTCGACTCTCGTGTCCGAGTAATTATCGCCTTGCTCTCAGCGCAGGCTCACGCCCTGGTCTTTTAGTATTCTAGGTGAACGTTAAATGTAGATATCCGGATTGTTGTATTGTAAGTACTCTGGAGTATTTATCTATGACTTGCGCAAATCAGCTTTCCGTTGGCATGTCCGTTAGCATAGTATTATGTCGGCTTTGTTCGAACGTTGTGAGGTAACTTGAGACTCTGCTAATAGCAGACGGCGAACGATATTGACTGATGTCTAATTAAAATATTGTATTGCAGAATTCATCTGAAAGTTATATTCCTTGGCTTACTTATTATCGGTATAGCGTGACCATGAACGAATTAACCATTCGTGACCAATGTCTGTGAGCCAAGCCTTTCTGTGAAATTACTGGCTTTAAAATTACTATTAGTCTAGGAGTTATTCAATCTAATCAAACCTCCCTCGCTTCCCGTTTCTCCCCTTGCTTCTGGCTGGCGATAAGAAAGGGCACGTAGGTATACCGACAACGATTTTCTTGAAAGAATTAGTTTAAAATCGTCTGTTTGGTGATTTCGGTTGTCATGCCTACACTAACCCTATTTACATTAATTACTCGACTACGGAAGAGGGAAACGTTCGTAGCGTGTGTATGTATAACTACTTATACATAGATATGTTATGTACTGACACCCTAAACAAATAGGGTACCTGTAGGAGTCGCTGGATTTGTCTTAATGCCGGGGTTGGACGTAAGAATTAATTAAATCAAAATATATTCAGAGTAGAATACAATTTACATGTATATTTTCATGCATATAATTGAAACGCATCATTTCGTAGTGGAAGTATTTGATCAGTGAGCACTTATCTCGTGGAAAGAAGCGGCAAGAAACTCAAATCCAATATTCTTTATTGTGTCCAAACATATTTCAAAAATATAAAGGTATAATTTAACATAGAAGGACGAATGTAGTATACAATGGCGACCTTATCGCTTTTTCCTGGGAACCTTTTTCGAGCAGTGCAAGTGCTACACATTATCACATCAACTGACAAATGGTTTTCTGGGATGTCAGAAAACATAACATAATTTATAATCATTGTTCCATGTTATATGTATATATTTGTAAAGCATTATTTGGGTTTAATTGCAATTGCAAGCTTTTTAGATAATTAAGTAGGTACCTACAAAGAGAAAATAACTTTTTATTAAAGCTAGAAGATCATCATTAGGATACGGCCGCGGTTTGTTGGATGTTGTGCTGCTTTGTGCTTGGCTGATGTGCTAAGCAATCAATCAATCAAATTGTACTTAAAATTTACAGCATGATTCGGTTTTTCTCCAACATTACTGCAACGATAAATTGAATATTAATCAGCGTTGCAGTTATCTTTGCAGAAATACTGATGTAATCTCAATAGATTAAAAAATAAAAAAACGTAAACTCACGTGTTTGTACATTGAAAAGTGGGTGGAAGTATGTGCGTGAGCAGAAACGGAAAAATTTAACTTCAACGTAAATTCCAACTTTATTTTTAAAAATAATAACGGTAGTCCACGCGAGCGAAGCCGCGGGTACGCTAGTTTTAAATATAATTTGATTGATTTTGTTATCGATTCCTTTCAATTAGCAGTTTTCCAGTGATTCTTAAAAACGGAGTTATAAATAGGTACCATTCTGATAATAATGAATCATATCATTATTAATGATTTTAAATGACACTGACTGTATCTTCAAATGTCAAAGTAGGCAAGATGAGAATGCAATTGCCAACATTATCAACAAAAGTTGAAAATACCTACCTACTGAAATTTTTAAAACTAAAATGAGCTTTTAGTGTTGCAAGTTTGTAAAATTTTTGCAATCATTTTAATCGCAAAAATTTCATGTACTTATTTACTAAAAGTAAAATTATTCACACGTTTCTGTTGTGTTCTAGAATTTCAAATACCAACAACTTATATTTTAGTTTTTAGGACATTATCATTATCAGTTTATTGGCCTTGGTCCACAATTTTTCGCTTGAAGTCAAGCCGTGCGTGGTGCTGGCCTCTATTAGACTTTTTAGGGATGTAAATCAAGAACAAAATGTAGTAGGGTAATCTCCGTAGTGTGTTTGTTCTTTGTGTCTGTGGGTGGTTAGGCTAATCCCGACCACAGGTGTGCTGTGCTCGGCGCTCAGTCAACTTTGTGAGGAATGCCGTATGTCAACACAAGTTTCGTTTCTTTTACACTCTCTGTACATACTTCTACAATCAACAATGCAGTACATTGTAACTTTTACAGCATAATATTATCAAGCAGCGGTAGCTGGACTAACTTGCGAGACTTGGTTTATCGACAGTCAATTTTTTTACAACCGAGTCGAAAATAGTTATATTGTTTTTGTTCTTACTTCCTTTTTACCCGACTGTAGCGTAGCCAAGGAGAGGGTAATGTTTTAAAAGTCCCGTAGAAATTGAACAGTTCATTATAAAATACATACTCGTGAATTTTATAAAATAAATATTCAATCAGGTGAACTGAACCTAAACTGTACAGGGAAAAACTAACTTTTCCTTCATTAATATAAAGACAAATACAGATGTTTTTCTGCATTCTGTGTAATATTAATATTTCAAGTAATATTACCACCTGCTGTGTAGGCAAAAAAAACCTACTGGTTTCACGCATCCTAGATCGTAACATAACCTTTTTAAAACGTGTTAAAAGCATAAACAAGTTAGAGGATGTTGTGGTAAGTGCTATCGCTCGCTGTCGGCGCACCCTGTATGTATAATGCCGTGTGTAGAGTGTTGTTTGAATACATTACCGGTCGATATTTAGGTCGTGACGAACTGCAGGCGTTGACAGTCCATAAAAATGTTTACTTACAACTGCAACTAGAGTCTAGGGTTGACCATGTCGTGTAGGTGTCGTAATTTTTTATTTGGGAGTTAGAGTTTTGCATTTCAGCATATAAATAGGTAATTATTAAGCAAAATTTCAAAAGTTTTAGTAACTGTAATGTAGTGTGTAATGTCACTTGATTAGTTTATTATAGTTAGGGTATAGAGTTTGAGTTATAACTAAAGCCGAAATGATGTAGAAGATATATGTATATGAATCCAATTTGTAATAATCGTCTGAATTCTATTATGTGTTTTAGAACCTAATTCAGTAATTGCGTAATGTTAAGTATCACATATCACGAAACTAATTCGTTACTTATCTTTTTCAAACTGTCTTCTGAGGTGGACGATAAACATATTTGTTTCACGCAAGTTCTAGGTCTTTCGGTGATATTTTTAATATCTACCTATAATGAAAAATATTAGAAGCACTTTCAATTTCGAAATTAATTCCATTTGTAACTGTCAAGCACCCCATGATATATGGAAAATTCTATACAGCTATATTTTATGTATGTACAGCGACGGTCAGAAAACATTTACCAACTTTTTATATGCACGTCTGAAAGCAAAAATTTATGAATATTTTCTAGCCCTTATTGCACTTTTATTACTGGATTTGTATGATATTAAAAGGTTTTTTTAAAAATCGTAATCCCTAGGCTTTAACATCCTTTTGATGTTCGGACGCTCAAAGCGTTTTTATTTTATTGGCCACTTAATTAGCTGAAACATCGCAATCTGGTGTTGTTGACGAAGTGTCCCTGCACTATGTAGGTAACTTAATATAATAGATAATTATCCATATATCCTTAAAGTAAAGTAACCAGTGTAACAAGCTTATTACAAAATAAATATGTATAGAAGCTGCTTTCAAAATCTAGATAAAAATTCAAAATATTTTGAGGTAGACTAGCTGTTATATTCGCCTACTTGGGACCATAACTACACAAGATACGATAGGTGGTAAAGATTATATAGTTTCCGTATTTGCACGAATTTAATGTCAATTTTTAGGTTAATATTAATACTTTACATTTCGGAATAGACGTTTCAAATTATAAATATACAGTAGTACAGACAGTACACATAGTATAAGAAATTCAGATTTCAAGCCTATTTAAGAACAATTATAAAATGTGTACTTTATTCTTACCACTTTGTGACTTTTTGCAGATCTTTTTTTTTTTAAGTATGACAAAGTTCTAAATCTGCTCATTGATTCGCGTATTTTAATACCACACTCGCTCGCTATTAACTTCTTCCGCTGGTTACAGTACTATGTTTAATGCAATATTGCATTAACAAAAGATTAATATACATCCTACTTTTGCACAAAGGCTTATTCTCAACTGTGATGTTAAGGCCACATTCTACCACAATTTTTATGCAGCGCATGCAGACTTATATTTTAGAAATAGTTACCGAAAAGACAATGTGGTAAAATGTATACGTTCGCAAAAACATTTACGGACTTCTCCTTACGGAAATCTCCGACCTCATATAACACATTGTTTACACTTTACATAATATTTTCCAGATCTTTCTTTTAGACGATGCTAAAGAACAGCTCTCTTAAAACATAATTTTCACAGCTACATATCGGGTACGATAAATATTTCACGAAATATTTCTTGTGCTACACAATGTTATCAGACATTGTAACAGAGTTTAATTTAATTTTAATTTATTTAATTTATTTATTTTCAGGAAACTTACAGTCTATACAAAGTCTATATAGTAATGGACAAATAACAAAACATTGACAGAAACAGTTTCCACAGATTTTTAGAACACTTATAATATAAGACACACAGCAAGAATGAGCAGAACAAAGTTAAATTAATAAGGAAGAAGAAAAGGTTTAAAAAAAAAGGTTTAGATTCAGATTGAGAAAGGGCAAAAAATAATTAAAATTAATACTAGGGATGAGTTTAGAAATGTCAATATGATGGTAATATGTATGATGATAATACAATATACTAAAAATGATGAGCAGGTGAGCTTGAACATATATAGTGTATAGTTATTTATATATGTGTATAGGTTATTTGTATATATAAAGCAAGCGCTTGAGCTGGGGCAAACTGACATTAAAGATATCGATGGCGGAGTGTGTTTTGTTGTAAGAGTCGCAGGAACGTCTAAGAAATGAGTTTTTGGCATAATTTGTACGTGAAAAGGGCACGGAGAATAAATCGTTACAACGAGTAAATCGAGTATTACAACGAAATAATATTTTCGACAGAATGTTGGGCGAATTAGTTTGACCGTTTAATATTTTATAAAGGAATACAATGTCTCTAGACTCACGTCGGGATTCTAAGCTTTGAAAAAATAAAGGCTGGTCCAAGGAGATATGTCTAGTGCGGTACGAGACATATTTGATGAATTTATTTTGCACACGCTCGAGTCTGTTGATGTAAGTTGAGTACTGGGGGTTCCAGACACAGGTGGCATATTCCAATACACTTCGGACGTATGCATAGTATAGAACTTTAAAAGTTGCTGGTTGCTGGTTTGCAATTGCGCATTATGAAACCGAGCATTCTAAACGATTTAGCAACGACGTAGTCGACATGTGCATCAAAAAGTAATTTTTGGTCGAGGATAACGCCTAAGTCTCTAACTTGGGTTACACGCTCAACAGACTGGTTATTTAATTTATAATCATAGATGATAGGGCGCCGTTTTCGGGTGTAAGTAATTGTGTTACATTTACCAATGTTTAAGTGGAGTTTATTGTCTAAACAGTATTGATAGAATCGATCTAGTTCTCTCTGTAATGTCTCACAGTCAGATCGCTTCTTTACGAGAGAGAAGATTTTTTTGTCATCTGCATATAGTAGAACATTTGAAGTAGAGAAAATGTCAACAACGTCGTTAATGAAAATATTAAAGAGGAGCGGCCCCATATGAGAACCCTGAGGTACCCCAGAAGTAATTGGAACAAAGGACGAGACATATCCCTTGACAGAGACCGCTTGGCATCGGTTTTCTAGGTAAGAGATTAACCAGCGTAAGAGGTCGCCGTGAATACCAAGTGATTTGAGTTTATTTATAAGTAGGGTATGTGAGATTTTATCAAAAGCTTTTGAATAATCAGTATAAATAGTGTCAACTTGAAATCCCTTTTCCATAGAAGACAACACCAAGTCAGTAAACTCGCATAGATTTGTTTCGGTGCTTTTTCTTGGAACGAATCCATGTTGATTGTTGATTAAAATTGAGTTGATCAGTGGAGATAAAGTATGAAGGACGAGTTTTTCGAAGGTCTTGGGTAATACAGATAATTTAGATATAGGGCGGTACTGTTCCACATCGTGTCTGTTACCAGACTTAAAAATAGGTACAATGTATGACCGTTTCCATTCGGCAGGGAATTTTCCAGTACTTAATGAATAGTTGAATATAATGGTTAAGGGTATAAATAGGGAATCGGCACATTTACGTAGGAAAAGAGGGGGCCAACCATCAGGACCGCATCCCTTATTTATATCTAGTGTTTTTAAAAATCTGTGAACTAAGTGGGGTTCAATGGTAATTGAGCCTATGTTAAGTAGTGTATTACTGGGGTTTTCAGGTGGGCTATGAGATGAAAGTACAGTTTTAGGTTCAAAAATTGACTGAAAAAAGTCATCAGCGATATCATTGCCAACAGAAGATGACCTATTACCAAAGAAAACGTGGTCAGGAATGTTGTCTGATTGTTTTTTCGATTTAATGAAACGAAATAGGTGTTTTTCTGAATAGAATCCTCTGCAGTTATTATCAGACACTGTAATTTTACAAATAAATACAGTTTTCTTATTCTTTAGAACGTAACCCTACTAGTGCTTCGGAGGTGCGCTGACTTCCGTCAGTAAGACCGTAACTATATCCGGTGCGCGCGCGCCGCTCCGCTGCTAATAAACAAAGGGTCACATGAGCTTCCGCCCGACCTACCTACGCACAGGTCGATGCTCGCAGAGCTATTTAAGGGCCAAACCCGACCACAGACGACCTTATTCGGTCATCTAACACTGTAAGATAGATAGTAGACGACGTAGTAACTGGTAGAAGTATAACGCGAATAGAATCGTAGTAATACGGATAAGTTATCGATTATGTTAATATGTTATCAATTTAGGCGCAAATATTTTGATCATCATGTGTATAGATAGACCAAGGTCGTGGGGCGAGCAGGTCCTGGTCGTGGTGTATTCATCCTCTCTAAAGGGTCACGACGTGTATTTTGTTACATACTGTACTTAGAAATTGTTGTAAGAACTATAAATTATAATTCATTATGATTAAATAATCTATTAATAATACCTACCGACTTATAATTATCTAATCTCATAAAATAGGAATTCCCCTCTAATCAGGAGTCATTATCAATTCACAGAATAAGTTTAAATTCTTTTGTGTTCTTAGATATAGCTAATTAGATCTAGGTAAGGATGATACAAAGTTGCTGGAAATGTTGTGGTGTTAGTCATTATATTACTGACGAATATTGTTATTCGGAATCCAAGGATCGAGTTCATAAACAGAAACCTTGATCAAATCATCATCAGCCATGTCTTCGACGCACACTATAGAATGGCCACGTAAGGCACTATACGTGGCTGTAAAACGAACAATATGAAGTATACGTCAGGGATTTCAGATAAGCAGTTTCCTACCTTGTTCTGTCTAGTGTAGGTAACCAAGTTTGATAGAAGCAACTTAGGTTTGGTTACTGGTTCTCGTAGCAGATACAAACGTATCTAATAGAACATCAAACGATCATATCCCTTAAACGCCCTGCATAATCATAGGTACCAGTTTTCTACGAAATTATTACATTCTGTAGAGTCTGGAACTAAAAAAACAGATATGTACCTACTAAATACTAGAACTAAGAGACAAGGATTTTCCTATTTGAATGCCAATAGGAAAAGGTCACGATAATTCATGCAATCTCACCAAATGACGACCAACCTAATCCTAAACCTGGTAAGCCATAAACCTGATCATCCATCCGATGACATATATGAAAAGGCGACAACAAGCAGTCAAGTCGTGAAACGACCTGCATGATACATAAGATAGATAGGGTATAGAATCTACACTTGAATCATAGATTAAAATATGTCAGGGAATTTGAAATTCTATAAGGCTGTCTTAATAAATATCTTAAAGCGATAAGTCTGCCTAATCTAGGCAAGGTACTTCCTAAGAACCAAACTTGTTAACATTTATGTTCAGATAGCGCGATGATTGATTTGAATTGGGGTTACAATAAAATTCCATTCTAAGCAACTGAGTTGTTCCGCTCGTTTCGTGAGTTCACGTCAGCAACCACGAACCGGCGCAAGCGCAGCGTTGCTTGCATCACGCGAATCTGAACAATTAAACAAGGCCCTGCGGTCGATGAACTATTCAACAATGCATCTTCTACACAATAATCTTTGTCCTCGAAACAAGACCTAATTTTTTTGTTATTTATAAACAAACAAGCTTCTGCCCACGGCTTCGCTTGGTTTATTTTAGACTGCTCGGTCAAAAATGTTACATTGCTTAAGGGAATCTCCTAGGGGGCTACTATAAGACTGCTACGGCTAGCCTAATCTCACAATTCTTTTAAACTATTGACTCAAATAATGACTAGATACAACTATTAAAGTTTGACATAAATGATAATAAACCGGAAAATGAGAAAAAATTAAGGACTCATTATTAAACAATATAGCGTAATGTAGCGAATCTGAGATTTTTAATTGATAATTAAATACTTATTATTTATTATTTTTTACCATATAATCCAAATTAACTGTTTAATTGATTGGATACACTGAGTAGTAGTAGGCAAGCAGCCCCGCGTAATTTTTGTTATCGAAAATTTTTGACAAATTGTGGTGGGTAACCAATAGGTTGCTAAAAAAATTATTTAAGCGTCTAGTAAAGTACACCATACTAGCAATATAAAAATACAGATTGGCGACACCCAGCAGCAGGACCAGTGCGAGGTCTAATACTGCGATAGTGCCATTTGAACGTTGACATAATTGAAGCAACTAATTATAGTATAGTTCACTTTAGATGGTCTTTGAAAGAGTCGCATCGGCGGCGCTTTTAAATTAAAATCAATAGAGGCGTCCGAGTGCTCTAACACTTTGATATATCCGCCTCATTGTTACTCGTTGAAGTTAAGCCTTTTGACTGGCAAAGGGATCGCCGATAATCGCTCACATGTCCATCAGGTCATCAGTCAGCGCGAGATGAAAGCTTCACCGGGGAATAGTGTTCGACTCAGGCTATTTCTTATTTCTGTCGAAACCGAAACTGTAATATACTTCGACTAAATGTTCAAACGTCTTCCAAGCGTAGGGTTTTACTTGTAGAGAAGGTTTGTCTTTAACAATGGACATTAGCGTGGCTGAAACCTAAAACAGAAAGAAAACTTATAGCACCTATATAATACATCATTATAGATGTGAGGTATCAAATCAACTTAGATTACCTTTGTTTTGTTAATGACCATACCAAATTTATTGTGTAAAATATGGAACAAATAAATAAATACCATATAAACAAATATAATAATAATAAATATTACATACTCTTGTCTAATTCCAAACTAGGATTTTCTCCTATACTATGGGAATTTAACAAAGATTGGACAATTCACAAATAGGTATAACATCCAGACAGGGACCAACTTGTATATACAAATTGTGTGTCCCTGTGGGAATCAAGCCCACGACCTCTGGCCCTCGAGTCTAACCACCAAGCCACTAGGCCAACGAAGCGATTAAACTGTATATATACAATCAAGTCGTTCCGTGACTTGGTTGTTTTAAAATTTCTTTCGGTATATACTTTAAAGTTTCCGCCGAAACCGAAGATCAGTAGGCCACTATCGGGAAACGAACGAACCATGGGAAAGCCGCCGCGCCGTTGCATCGTTGACAAATGAGTCTGGCCGCATTGTTGTACCAGCATTTGTATTAGTAAAACAGATCATGAGTGCTATACGAGTACGTATAACTGTGTATATATAGCATACGCTCGACCACACAGATCTGTATACTATCGCTATGGTCAACTTGTCTGCTCAGCAGTGTCGCAAAATTGCAAATAACGGCACCTGTTAGGATTATGGGTGCTGAGGGAAGACCTACTATGTATAAAGCGGGATCCAGAACGGATCTATTAACATCTAAACATAACTATAAAAATATATCTAAGCGCGCGGTTAGTATGCCAGGCTAAGTTTTTAAAAATAACTGTATATAATCCGTTTCGAGCTACTTTTGGCCCCCTCGCGAATAGGTACTGAGTTAAGAGTCTTAACTCAGTATGTGCACATGAAATTTGACGCATATAGTAATAATGTACACGTTTCTGTGCATAGTGCTCAACTTCAACTTACTAACAAACCTTTATGCCACTTCTATTAGAGCTAGCAATGTGTTTGGTACTTATGTAGATTATGGAAAAAATATGAAATTGATCAAGGGCGAATAAAAACTTATACCTGGGACAAATATGGGAGAAAATACATTTCAGAATACTTTAAAGTTCTAAGTAACCTAAGAATCCGGTGACCCTCGAGCCAGGGCCTTCTTCGATCGCCGCATCAGTGTAGAAATTCAGAGGGGCAACGCCGCGAGCGTTTTAGGCACAATATGCAACTCCGCAAAGATTTCCTCCAATCTTTTACTTGCTCTCACTACTCACTCCACTCAATACTGACCTACGGACTGAACTCATATGGAAGAACGTTTAAAACCTACTTAGATGATATATACCAAAAGAATATTAAAAACAATAATGCCTGTTAAAATTAAAGAAAAATTAAAACTCAATGAGGAAGAAGCATTTAGGTTTTGCAAGGTTCTCCCGATCCAACACAAAACTAAATACTTGCTACTTTCAGAAAATTATCATAAAGATATCAGAAATACAATATTCTAAGGCAAACAAGAGAATAAATGGTCTAAGATGTGTCAACTATTACGGTGAGCGTACCAGCGGTTATGTAATGGCTAAAATTTGGAATTCTCTGCCATCCGATTTAAAATACATTGTATCAGATGGATTACTAAAGCAAGAACTGCACAAGCACTTCTTGTCGATGGGTGTAGGTAGACTAATGTACTGATCACTTGAGCGCTCTGTTCATATACAAATGAGCTTCCATTTCTGTGGACATTACTGTAATTTATATATTGTAAAATTTTGTTGAATAAAAAAAAATCCCAACAATTATTAGTTATTAGTTTTTTTTATATATATTATTAGTGTTATTCCCCATGTACCTATTACAAAATAAATAAAAATAAAAAATAAATATTACTAAAACCTAAGAATAAATACAATATTACTTATTTGCATAAACTTTTTTTTGATACCTTTCCAAAGTTACATAATCAAAAACTAAATTAAATTAATTAGGCATATTTTTTCTACACAGGGAGGGAGGTAGTAGTTCGTACTCATTGGCGAAGGATACGGGTATGGTATAGCCTTGGGACCTATGTTCAGCAGTGGATATAGGCTGATAATTTGATTTGATTGATTTGGCTAAATTTAAGTTATCGTTAATATAGATTTAAAATTAAATATTTATATGGACATATTCTTAGATTTATCGTTTTATTTATTACTAGCTGTTGCCCGCGACTTCGTCCGCGTGGACAACTTAACATTATATTTCATTCCAGATTAATAGTCCTATGAAAACAAACGCATTTGCGTCTCGAAAACAAAATACACAATAGATGGTGTTCCTAAGTGGACTGCAAAGTTTACATGGTAATACAAACCTGTTTTTGCTGCTGGTGACCCTTTCATGTATATGTTACCGAGACGTAAATAGCGTTGGTTTTCGTATGACTGTTGGTTTAGAATGAAATATACACATTCTTATGTATTACGTGTTACTAAATCCTAAAAGAAATCTATTAATCTGGTTATGCATTAGAAATATTAATATACATAAAAAAACATACTATCCAATTGAGAACCTCCTTTTTTGAAGTCGGGTAAAAATTAGCGTTCCGGCGGCGGTTTCGCCCGTTGGACCACAGTTTTTTAGGTTTCCGTAGCCAAATGGCAAAAAACGGAACCCTTATGGATTCATCATGTCTGTCTGTCTGTCTGTCTGTCCGTATGTCACAGCCACTTTATTCCTAAACTATAAGAACTTACTATTGAAACATGGTAAGTGGATGTATTCTGTGAACCGCATTAAGATTTTCACACAAAAATAGAAAAAAAATTTTTGGGGGTTCCCCATACTTAGAACTGAAACTCAATTTTTTTTTATCAAACCCATACGTGTGGATAGGTCTTCAAAAATGATATTGAGGTTTCTGATATATTTTTTTTCTAAACTGAATAGTTTGCGCGAGAGACACTTCCAAAGTGGTAAAATGTGTGTCCCCCCCCTGTAAGAGAATGATAAAACTAAAAAAAATATATGATGTACATTGCCATGCAAACTAAATCGTAAACCACAATACTATTATTAAAACATCGATCAAAGTTACAACGAACTACAATAATTTTATATTATGTTACTTGCTGCTACGGAACCCTTCATGGGCGAGTCCGACTCGCACTTGGCCGCTTTTTTTAAAATAAAGTTGACATTTACATTTATCATGAATTAAAAGATTATCATATAATCAATAATTTTTTTATTTTTTAATATTGTGCAAATTAGGTGATATTTCCTTCCCCCCCCCCCACCCCTCCAATTTGTCCTTTCCATACCCTTTCTTTCTTTCCTTCTCCATCCTCTTCCCACAACGTTGAAAACCATTTCCCCCACCCCTTCCCTCTCCCTACTCCTACCTCGCCCCATTCCCTTAACCCACCCCTTCCTACACCCTTTATTTACCACTGCCCCCTCATATTTTCTCTCTTACCCTAATCCCTCTATTCTTTTCCATCCGACTTCCTTCCCCTCCTATTCCCTTCCTATGTTGCATATCCAATTAACTTTACAACAAAATGTCTGTCAAACTGCTGGACATGCCTTCCCCAATGAATGCCACAACGCCCTACAGATCCAGCCGCTTCCGGCCACCATCTTCAGGTCGTCCATACACCTGGCGGCAGGGCGTCCCACCCTAGAACCCGTCTGCCCCAACGGCCGTTCGGTACTACGACAGATGTGACCTGCCATTTCAGCTTACTAATTCTTTCGGCTATGTCGGTCACCTTCGTTATTCATAGGATCTCCTCATTACGAATCATATCCCTCATAGAGACCCCGAGAATTGCCCTCTCTATAGCTCGCAGAGCCACTTGAATCTTGTGGATCAGGCCCACCATCAGTGTCCACGTCTCCGCGCTGTAATCATGACAGGCAGGACGCACTGATTAAAGATTTTTGTCTTTAAACATTGTGGAATAGGTGACGTAAAGACTTGACGCAGTTTTCCGAATACTGCCCACCCTAACTGGATTCTTCTGTCAGCTTTTGAAATTGATCCTACCCAACTATATTGTCTGTCCTAGCAGACGTACTCCTGAACAGCTTCGATATTGACATTGTCGACGATCACCGGTAATACAGGGCCACTAATTATCGAATAGCGAACTTTTTGTATCGAGACTTGTGGAAATACCTGAAATACATCAGCTAAAATAAATCTATAAATGAGCTTTAAAACATCTCTGTCACTTTCTGTCAAGTTCTTGCAACGACCAGTAATGTTGAACTACACTTTCATACAAATGATATGAAATGAGATGTCAACTTGTATATCAGCATCCTGACATTTTATTGAGATATGACTTATACCAGTATGAGGCCCGAACTCAAAGCTATTAAACAGTGAAAACGCCGTCAAATTCTGTTCAGCAGTTTCCAAGATTAGCCCGTACATACATACATACATACAGACAGATAAGAAATTTTTTAATTATATTTTTGGACTCTACTGGTCTTCAGTAACGTCCGGGCAGTGAAATTTTTTTTTTAACTTCAATGTACAGATTCGCTATTCTTTTGTTTTTTCTACTCTTTTATTATATGTATAGATTCGTCGCTATATATTTTTTTAATTCTGGAAATTGAAAAAAACCTTCTGTAAAAAGAAATATTTTTGACCGCGCTGAGTCTTCAAGTCACAGAGGATTGTAATTAAAAGTCCAAAACAATTTTCCATTGATTTATTATTTATACAGCATGACCCAAAAAATACATTAATTAATTACATAAACTGAATTATGTTAAAGAAAAATATTAATAATAAATAGGAGCATAAATATCATGAGGCACGTACGAAACCATAGTACTTATATTGACTTTACTTAATTCTTGAAATACCTCAGATATCCTATCCTCTATTGCGTGTTTTGTGTTGCATTGGACATACATCAAACAAACCACACTGTGGGCATTTGTGGGTATAGCGTCCACCACAATGACGCGCCCGAGCCTGACTAACGTTAGCTCATGTTGCACATAAGTACATTTGGATGCACAGACAGACAGATTAGCTCAAACATTGCATGCGATCCCTATATTATTATGCTATTGCGAGCAGTCAAACAAAATATATAGGCGAATTTAAAATGGACGGACTTTTAAAAAATGCCTTTGATATCCTTTTCATTTATACTATGCAGATTTGGTGTTATTAAAAAAGTCCTTTTGATATCTTTTACATGTATTGCGTGCGTTCGTGCAGCTTCATGTGTCTTTGATGTATGTGTTAATCTCTTACTGTCGAGTCGTTGCAATATAGGGGAATATGACTAAATCGTAGCGAGTTTTATACATACGTTTGTGCACATTGCATCAATATTTATTTATACTTATGTATGTACTACCCGCGATGTACATAGCTTATACCCGCGATATGCAGTCAAGTCAGCACAGCAGTAGTAAAGAGACTCCAGAAACCAGTTTAGTTGTCGGGGTAAAAAATATCCTTTAGGTTGTTAATCTATAGGAAGCTTTTCGTATCGTATTTATGATATAATTTGATATCCTTCAAAATAAACAACATTTAATACGGCTTTTAAATAACTTCATTAACTAAACGTTAAATATTATCAGAAATGATTAGATAGTTTGAGTGGGAGTTTAGAAGACCGGCGAAATTGTACTTTAATCGAAAATTCGACCACCGCACCAGCTAGTGTTTGTTTTTATTACACTGTATATAAGGCTTTTCGAAGTTTCATCTTAAAATAATGTTTAACGAATCGAGACGATTGCTACACGTGGCGTGACTCCAGACAGATGAATTACCTGGTACTGGTGCGCGAAGGTATGTTGCACAACAGATAATATAGAACTCGCAATACATTCCTTGCTCTTCGCTCTATCAATTCGCCGCTCGGCAAATATTACAGGCGTATAACTTTTCAGTTGAGCCAAACTATTGATTTTTTCCGATTACCTACTAAACGTTTTATTTGTGATTTGATAACAAATCCATGGAAACAATAAAACGTGATGGCAATTGTTGCTATGCCGAAATTTTTTAAGGTATTATTAAACTTCTTATGAGATCTACCTACGTTCGTATATGCCGTAAGCATGAAGGTAAAAACTTCTTGGATGGGCGTCTCCGCTTACATGGGGCGCTTTTATTTTCCTTTATGGCCATGAGCGACGAATTGAGGGCGGGAATACTTAAAGAAGTCAGTTGGTTGTCTACAAGCCCACGTTAAACGTTAGGTATCATAAATCTTACTTTTTTACAGATACCTATCCTTACAATACAATACCTAAACTTTATTGCACAAACCAATACTAACTTTAAGCTTATGCCTTTACCTTTATCTAATCTGTGTGTATACTACCTTACTTTAGTGACTTGCCTAATAATACAAAGAGGTAAATTATGATTTTAGTCTAGAAAGTCTCCGCAATAACCAAGCCGATAAATAATTTCAACTCCTCATTTACGGATCCTCTTATTGATTATTCTATACTTATAGTTAAATAAATACTGCAGCTTCGGTACTTCCAGACAAGCACAACTAGGAAGAGCGAATCATCTTCTGGGTAAGCATCCACCTTATTAGCCCTTATAGTCACTTACCATCAGATGAGATTAAGGTCAAGCGTAAACCTATCAGGAATAAATAAAACTAGGTTTCACTACGGAAAGTACCGTATTTACCAGGAGAAATTCGGCTTACCATAAGCAATGGCACTGGACGTAAAGTAAGATATATAAAATATTGTCCATTTCAATGTATTCAAATGTGCAGCATATAAATTGAGGACAACAGGGTAACGGCCTGGATTATGCGTCTCACCTCCCGGGTGTCCTCTTTTATGAAATGGTAATTTTGAGGTAAACACCTTGTTGTTTTGTATGTGAATGAATAGGTCCCTTCACTCCATTGTGTCTTGCGCAAACCATATTTATACCTTGAGTCCGTTTCGTTAAAGATCCTGTTTGGATTTATATCATATATTGGGCTGCGTTATTCAAAAATATTGTTGAAAAAGTGATGCACAGGATATATAAATATAACATTTGGTTAGTGCACCCTTAGAACACACTCGTACGTATCACAAACATACCCACATCATCTTGCTTGTAGAAACGTTTGGGTAAATATGAACAAAAACTTGTTTCGTGTTTATGATGGAAATAATGTATACAGATATAGAGTGAAATGAAAACCATATATGCGGATTTAGTAGCTAGCTAATTTTTATAAAAAAATTGCAAACGTAGGACGCCTATTTGTGTCAATTATTCAATTATGAATTCTATAAAAATCTAAAAATGCGGACCAAAGTTTGCATAAAACTACAGGAGAAAATTATAAGTACGGTGGGATAAAACTCGTACCCGACATTTAATTTTTATAGATCTATTATTTATGGTCTGTTTAGAGGTCGTGGGTTCGATCCCACTGGGGACAGTCAACTTGGTACAATTTGAACAAGTTATTCCCGGTCTAGATCTGAATTCTATTTTGATATTAGACAAGAGTATGTATATATTTTGTTATTATTATTATTTATTATGCATACCACACCAGTTACTCACATGCTTACGTACTTGTGATTTAAGGAAAACAACACTAAGTAGGTACCTACATATAAACATTAGTATTTGGAACTAGTACAAGTACATACACATAATTATCCGGTAAATACCCGCTTATCGCCACAGTTACAGCCACATGTGCCCTAGTTAGCCGAAGGTGAAATAGACTTTTTCCAATAGAACGCTGCGCGCTGCGGCGTGGCAAGTTTGGCTAGTTTCTGTGACCTAATCGAAACGATTTAAGAATTTACCTAGGTAAAGTGTCTAGTAAATATTTTTCATTTTTCATGGTTAGGGTTCAAGTCGATGATGATAGGAAAAAACCGTAAATTTCGGGAATACCGTTATATTCCAAAGTATTCAAGGCTTAACAATGACGGAACCTGCGTACATTGTGTGTGAATGTTTTCATTTCGTCATTGGAAAGGCAACATTGCTGAAGCGCCAAAATAGGTTATACGGTCGAGAATTAATAAAGAACTAAATATCTGACTTTAATAAAACTACAATATGTTTATTGAAATCGGATGATTAGATAAAAAAAATTAATTTATTTCGATAATTTTTTTTTATTATCTACCTTATATCCTATTTTGGTGCTTTAGCAATTTTGCCTTTCCAGCGACGGTATATACGAGTACACTTTACTTAAAATAACGTTAATAGAACTTGTGTGCGATGTACATTTTCTAAGCTGTGTGTAAATTATAATTTACTTACTTTATTTATTTATTTTTAATTTAGATACTGGGGACTGTTTTTATTATAATAATTAAACCACAACTATTTAACTATTTATATCTAAACCTAAACCTGTTTATTTTTCTGTGTCACGGAGAGCAAACTCATTTTATAATTAAATCTGTAAATGGATAATAAACGACTTCGCTATCGGCTGTGATAATATTTACATAGCAAGTAAATAGGTACTACTATTTATACAGAGTCTAACTAAATACTCGTCTTTTTCCACACAAAATGACTGAGCGGTTTCTAAAAGACGAAGAACAAATGTTAATTATTCACTATATGCAGTTAAAGGTATAACGGAGTACTTGTATTTTGTTATATTTGATATTGGTATACATTTTTTGTACTATTAACAAATTACAAGTAGATAAACTGTTCTTATTGTCTTTGTAATTTAATATGTCATTTTAAAAGCATAAATTACTTATATAAACTTATTTTTTTTATCTTAGAAATATTCTACTTATAGAATAAATGTAGGTATCTAATATGATTGATGAATGTGATTTCCAACTTTAAAATGATGGATGTAGTCTCGCAGCGATCTCGGAGAGCAAAGATTAATATTTATAATTTATTTTTGGAAGATCTGGATGGTTTATTCCTAAAACTTTCACTGAGTTTTACTTATATCTCTATATTTGTAGGATAAAGTGGTAATATATTCCAGGATTCGCATTCTATGCTTAGAAACTTGGAACATAAGTAGCTCTCCGACGATTTATATAGAAGTAAAACACATAAAAAAATTACATAGGCAACAAAATTCCCGACTTTTTATTTAATACATTTGATAGAATATAAATTAAGGGTTGTCCCATCAGATCAAATCCCTAGTCGGTCTTGTCAAAATAATCTCGGCTAGATATGGATTTTGGGATTTTCCTAACTGCAGCTGCATTGAATACACAAATAATCTGTACCTATACGTGTAGGAAGCACAACTTGTATACCTATAACTAACTACCTTAAGGTTGACTGGAAGAGATCCCTAAGTGGGATAAGTCCGCCTTTGTACACAATTTAATTCCTATTTTATTATTGTTGTTGTTGTTATTTTTGGTACAATAAAGCGTTTACATACATACATACATACATACCTATATTGTACTATGAAGAAGTACTTCTGTAGTAATCACTACCGCTCTGTGGTACCGCAGCACAGTTGAAAATTATATGTCTCTCAGTGTAAGTCCACAAAGAAATGTCTATAGAAAACTGTAATCGCCAAATTCTACTCACTCATCCTGAAAAAAGTTTGTATAATGAAAGAAAAAAAATCACGTGAGCGTGCGTTCAAAGCGCAAAATTTGAAAACTGTTTCTTTACTTGAGATACTTGAGAACCTCACTTGCATATTTCTTTGCTTACGAAATGTCAAATTAGTATTGAATAAGTTTTGATTTGGGCCACTATAAATTTGGTATATAACTATGTCAATCGTCTATGAAACATTTTATTTTGGGTGCAAAAGGTAAATATTTTTTTGTCAGTTGTTTAGTATAACAATTGTTGAAATGGTGATGAATTGTTGATTCATCCATCACTGATGAATAAAATGTGCTAATTTCTTTTACATCAAATATGTATGTGTGCACTTCAAAGATGCAGTTTCACGAGAGAGGCTTGTCGGGAGGATTTTTGCAAATACTCAGTGTGACCTGGCCTTGTTCTCAAAAGAGAACCTTGTGGATTTCTCGAACGCCACCGAATAACCACGCCACACTGTAAGAGAGCTGATTGAAATAGATTGAAAATAATATGTCAATGTCAGTAGGGTTAATTACACTATCTAAATATGTAACGTACGGTTCGTTGGAATGTTTTATGAAATTTACGGTTTTTGATATCATTAGTTAGAGACATGGCAGAAGTTACAGTTTTACTTCCCCCTGGATAAAGTACTTTTTGTACAAGTTGGTCCTGGTCTGATCCTTATATATAATTTTGTGAATCGTATCTATTTTCCTTGACTTATTTACTTAGAATACGAAATTCTAGATTGAAATTAGTAAATATTTTTTGTTCAGCGAACTTATGAAATCACGATTTTGTCAAAATTTATTAATATTAATTTATGGTCATAATTTCTGTAAGTATGACATGCGGATCACGAATTGCAAGCCCCTTATGAGCAAGTTTGATGTAAAAATAACCGTGATACGCAGTAAATACTTCGCCCACATGCCCTCCAGTTGACATTGGCGGACACAGAGGTATGTACTCAATGCAACGACAGTGCAGTACATCTTGAGACAATGGAGCATTTATACTGCAACATGCGCAGAATATCCCTATTTATCAGTTAAGGACCTCCTTATTTCCTTTATCATTTGTTTTCATAACTAACAGACACACAGGAATCTTATCTATTTCAAAATAATTATTATCATTGCAACATAAGACTGCATTTGCATGCAGCTGTAATTTTCTGTCTGAGAAATTGCTTTTAGAAATGACGCATCTCTTGAAAAACAATAGCACTGCTTTTATTAGTTCACAGAAAGAAACTGACGTCAATAGGTATTATACGGCTACACTATATAACTTTACTACTATCAACTCAACAAATTTTACCCGAAAAAATGAGTTTTATCATAATGTAAACTATTTATCATAAAATATTGTTAGGAGGTACCTACCCTTAGTTTTTAGTTAAGATTTTTTTATCAGCAATAATGCGATTTGTTTTCCAATATCACCATAATGACCACACGATTTCCTTCACTTCTGTCGTCGTCGTTCGAAAGTAAAAAAATACAAGTAAACATTAGAAAGCAATAATAAGATCTATAAAGTTCTGGAGTACCAACCTATACCATTGAAATTAAATAAGTACCTATACGGCATCATACCTGTGAATTCAGATGATGGAAAGTTGTCAGAGTTATTTTCGGAATTTTCCAGGAATCTAAAGAGGAACGAAAACATTTGATACGAATGTTTTCTCTTTACATTGCTTCGAATTAAGGGGGTTTCGTTTACTGCGTACTAAAATTAATATTTTATCGCTAGTAAAATTTATGATCTATCTAATAATAATGTGGAAGTTAAACAAACCACCTGCTTAGGTGATTCTTTATTGAAATTTTAAAGTGGAGGCGCCCAAAATGCTTAGCACATGGCGCCCTATATTTAGTTAATCGTTTCCTGTTTAATCCCAGTCGTAAACACGAAACGCTGTTTTACAAAACTGCATTTTATCGAGATGTTTACGATCTATTAATAGATACTTACATTATGCAACGATTTTGTTGTCGTCGTAAAAAAAGGCAACAAAGTGTGGGTCGTATTCGTCCACAATGTGAGACTTCCGAATAACCAACCTCTTTGCGCTAAGAATAATTTTATTTTTACTATGATCCCCTATACATCGGTATTGCCTTGTGGTATTGCCTACAGTTAGTCCACATTTTTCCGACTACTCAGTGGTTTCTCACTATTACCATGTCGAACAATTATAAATCAGCATTGGAACCCTCTTTACCTGAGGTACTACCGTTTTGGTACTACTACAGTGATGCAATTTTATAATCGTTTTTTTATCTTTCTTTTGCTTATTTACAGAGGAAGATGGCGCAGTGCTATTTAATTACAATTTAAATAAACGTAATAAAATACTAAATAGGTGTACGGACTATACCAAAAGTCTTACTAATTTATATGCTTAATTATAAAGAAGTCAGGGATACAACGTGACGATATGTTTGTGAAAAGAAGTTAGCCACGATGCGGTTCGGTAGTTCAGAAGATTACATTTAGCAAACTTCCAAATTACGTTATTACATTAGTCTAGACAAGGTTACATACTTATTTATGTTAATTTCGTTTCATCTAAATTTGACTGTTTAATTGACTAATCTGACCCTTAATATAAGTACGAACTAACTTTAATCAAATTCGTTAATAAACTTTAGAATAATTATTGAAATGGTGGTGGACGATAGAAGTACGAATAAACGCATATGCAAGATTAACGTTAAGATTATGAGCTAGATTAAATAGATATGGTAATCTTAAAGTGTATGATGCAACGAAATTGATTGTGAATATCATCATCAAATCACAACCAGTCAATCTACTGTTGGACGTCAGACTCTCCTCAACTCTCCTGAACGGGTGTTCTTCGGTTTTCCCCATCCAGTCACAGCGAGCCGCTATGCATAAATCGCTACTGCGTCCATTTAAGTCGGGGGGTATCCCGCACTACATTTGCCAAATTGTAGTCTTCATTTGAGAAATCCCCCTTCTGAAACTCAATCTGAGTACGCTTTCATCTGTTGATTTTTACTCGACTGGGGAACGTAGAGGATATTTCTGAATGTTGGTTTATTTTGGGCTTTTTTCAAATTTTTCCTGTAAACACAACGTTCCGATTTTATTAGCTTTGATATAAGATACCTTAACGGGACATTATACCTACTGGCACTGCTACATTGATAGCCTAGATAATTTGAATTAAATTTAGCGGTTCGCACAATAATTGTGCGACACAGAGAATTTTCTCTGTTAGTACAAATTGTCACTTCATAGATTCTTATAATTCATAGAATAGATTCATTCATTTGACCGCCATTGTTTGGTATTCAACATATACATGTATGTGCCTTTAAAAAAAATTACTTGTTTGTACCAAACGTAATCATGTCGTGGCGCCTAAATAATATTTTTTTACTTATGGAGTGTTTACATGAATTTCAAGTAAGAAAAGTACATGTGTGAATTCATATCTGAGTCTGGCATTAATATAACATAGTCCATCAGCACCGCAGACACCGCAGCTGTACCTTATCTACATATTATCACAGAATATGTTAATATCAACCACTGGAACATATCGTCAACAATGTGATATTTTCAAGAGCACTTAGAACATTTTGCGTCTTTCTACTGATAGTGATTATGTCAAAATCAACAATTTAAGTGAATCTCGTCAAGCCTCCTCTAATTATCTAAAGGGGATTCCATAATAGAATTCTTACCAAAGGAGCAGTTACTAAACTCCCATACAAACTAATCAGCTTGGCAAATCAAACAACAAATTTCACTGTAAAGGATGAATTGAATACTGATTATTTTGATAAGTTAATGCTAAACGAAATGACAGGACAATGTATATTCACAACATCAACATTTCAGTAGATATCTTCTGATACTTATAAACATAAACTTTATCCAAAATTAAATTATCAGAAATTCTTATCTTTTCCCATTAAAGGGAATTCATTCAGTGTTTGTTTGTACTCTTTTAATTATATAGGTATTAAAGTAGTTCACGAATCGTTAAGCAACTAATTAAATTTGGCACATAAACAGCGGGAAACTCTGCGGGGCAGAAGCTAGTAAGTTATAAATATAAGATAAGTGTCATCACAATAAATAATATTTTATCTAGTCGCAGATTAATTAAAAGATTATCTGTAGTACTGTGCATATAACATGGCGCTCGGAGGCATTTGGCTATAGTTTGACAGGTAAACTGACATTGCCCTTATCGAATCGGTATCGCAATTGAATTGGTAATTTCAAAAACCTTATAAGTCACTCAAATAGAATTTTTCAGGAATCAATAAAAACTGTTTCATACACAAACAAATGAGTTTTAAGGGACTTTTTATGCGTAATTTAGTATATGCGTGGTAAAAAATTTAAAAAGCAAATAACTTTCACAGTTTATTAATAAAAATAATGAAAAAAGCCTGAAAAACTGTTCTTGACTTATGTTGTTTTTGCAAGAAATAGGGTAAGTGGTATATAATTTTACCAAAACAATCGTAGTAATCCTGTAGCTATCCTGAACTTGCTTTAAATCGTCTATTTGTTTTATTGATGGGCACTTTTAAATCATAAGCTTTGGCTGATGGCAGTGAAACAGAAGTTGTAACTTAGTAAAGTTAACGAATCTATAAATATGACGTTAATGACGATTGTTTTCAAATTGAAGATTTGAATATTGTTGAACCAATCAGAACAAAACAAATTTAAAACGTCAAACTCAGTCATAAACTATTCCCGCCATCTAGTAGTGCATGCAAAAACCTCTTAAGTCACTGACTAATGTTTTTTTATGCAATGAACGTCTTTCACACGGTATTATTTGAAGAGGAAGGAATGTATCGACTTACGTGGTTTTTACCCAGAATACGCATCTCTAATAAACTATTTTCAGCAAAAAAAGCATGTTGAACAAAAATGTGACTTAAGAGGTTTTTGAAATGACCGATTCAATTTCATTATCTACTACTTTAAGTTGAATCTAATTTTGTTAATTTATATTTAAAATATCGTAAATAGATTTGGCTACAAAGAAAGTCGGTGAATTTATAACTATACGAAGTGTTTAAAAAGTGTTTACCCTAGGCCATCAAAGATTGTATCGATCGGTTTGTGATAATATTACACTCACATAATAATTAATACACTGAAATTAATCCCTTTTGTCCAATTTGGTAGCTAAATTTTGTAGCTGGCTACGAAATGTGAAATATAATTTAGCTGTTTGTAGCCAGTTACAAAATGGGACTCCTTTATCCCATTTAATAACTAATTTCTTAACTGGCTATGAAATGGGAAATGTAATATTTATGACTAGCTGTGCCCGCGGCTCCGCTCGCGTGAACTACAGAATCCGCTCCCATTCCCACTCCCGCTCCCGCCTCCGCTTCCTCTCCCGCTCCCGCTCCTGCCCCGCTCCTGCTCCCGCGCCCTCTCCCGCTCCCGCTCCCACACCCACTCCCCTTTTCCCACGCCCACTCTCACTCCAATTCCTACTCGAAGCTCCAAATGTAATCCAAACTCATCGCAATCTGAATAGTACGGAAATACTATTATGTGCAATATATTGCATTGCACCTTACCTACTAATGTATTTGAAAACTAAAAATGTCTATAACTTTTAATTGAGTTAGCCGATTGAGACGAAATACAGACTAAATGTTAAGTTAAGGCCCATGTTTTTGTAAAAAGTCCATCAAAATCCGTTCAGTAGTTTTTAAATGATGCTTGCACAAACTCACAGACAAACAGATAAACAGACAAAAATTCCAAAAATGATTTAAATGTGTTCTATTACTTATCCTTAGACCCCTCAGTTTTTTTGCAAATATCTTCAATGAACAGACACGCGATGTTTACGATTTTATTTATTAGATTTCTAACTTTGGCGCCCAACGTGGGACTATCTTACCTGCCGTCAAAATGATATCATTTGATGTGATAAAGCAACGTTTCCATCCTTAAGTATCATTTCCGAATGTTCAACAGTGAATAACGTATTTCAGTGATCATTATCATTGCAATACTCATACATTATTAATTATTTTACACTGAAATGAATAAGGTTCATTAACATTATCAGTTAATAAAAGCACATTCACCTAATGTACTGTGTTCGCTTTGATATAGAATTTACTTGTTTCAGTTTGTAGCCCGCCATATTGAATATCATTGACCAACGCCCCAAAACGCGGCGCTGCGCGGCACAGGGCGCGGCGCCAAAATTGCTACCACAATCTATGACTATACTGTTATCAAAGTATACTAGTATAGCGACCGCCCGCTACTTCGTAGCGAGGAATTTCTTTAGTGTTTCCATAAACCACATAGCACGATTTTGAACCCCATTTTATTTTTTTCCCCTAACGTACCCTATCGTTACTTTGCCGCCCCAAAAAGTGAAACGTAGATTTTTCATATACAACTTAAAGCCACACGCTCTTTGAATGAAGGGTCACCAACCAACAGTTATCATTACCAGTTATCGTTATCACCTATCCAACAGTAAAGGAAAAATAAATTTTCGTTTTTTGATATTAGCTTTAACTGTTTAACAAACAAACTAAATAATATAAATGAATAGTTAGACTGTGTGATAACAGCCAAGTGCATACGTCATCGATTCGCCGAAATCTGTCACGATTAGATAATAGAACATTTTGTTATCACAGATATGCCAACATGTCTGACATAAAGGGAGTTATAGTTTACAGAGGTGTTTAAATGTTTTTTGACAAGAATATTAAAATACCTCTGTAAACTATAACTATGCTAATTTTAATATTTGGTCTAGGTTCTTCCAAATATGAAGTATGTGTTAAAATAAAAAATAAATTATGTACGAGTACGTCTTCATTTTTCAGTAGTAATGAAGCACTTAAGTATATCGAAAAAGGCAAATGCACTTACTGATAAATAAATTATAAATAAAATGAATGATTTGAACGTAGTGATTATATAATGCTAAACGTGTTATCGATTCCCATTTCTGATGCGGCAGGATATATTACGTTGGTATATTTAACTCTTCAGTAAATTTTTCTCACAGTTCACTAAGTTCGCTATTGATTTAGTTACAATGAGAAGCTGTCATGTCCATGTTATCAAAAAAAACTACACGATTAGACCAGTCGATATTAAATCTGCCTGCGATGCAAGCGCAGGGGTTCAATCCCCCTCGAAAGTTTTTATAAAAGACAGATAAATAGGAATTTATTTTAGGTCCGGGTGTTCTGCGTTCGTGTTGATGTTTCCGACTCATAACATAGGATTATCCTAGTCTAGAGTCCACTGTACTGGTTTTTTCTGGGGATGATGTTTAATAATGAAAAATATAGAGGGGCGGAGTATCAGTCAAAATAAAACATTTAAAGATAAGACTGCAAAGCCAAAAAAAATTTATTGGATAATTCACGGAAGTCGTACTACAAAAATTAATCAGTACCTGATAATGAATATTTTCATAAATTTTAACTACACCTTTATTTACACAGTTTTAGACACTTCAGTCAGCTATCTTATCTAGATAGGCATTAAGTATCCTAGCTTTATACATGTCAGTTGAAACGTGGACCTGTTGGAACACAAACTATTTAGTCTGCACAGTAATTTATTTTGATAGATGGTAGAATTTCATAATTCTATTGCCTTTTTTGTTCTAACATTTGTCATCATTTCATCATCTTTCGTCACTTTAAGCGTAAGGCTTATGTTTCTAAGTAACTATAACATCATCATCACAATAAAAATTATGGAGAATTATTATGAGTTATTACCGGTCTCTGGTCGAGAAGCATTGGACATGATTTTCGTCTTGTTCACGTTAATCCGATGCCTTACTCGTCTGGAAAAATCGTTGAGGCTCAGCATTTCCTCGAGATCTTGCAAATGCAAGACACAGTTGATAATTATACTCCTCGGTCTGCTGTAAAATCCGCCGCAGTGTGGAAGTGGTCTACGGTTTCGGGTCCTTTTTTAAAGATATACCACTATGATGATGATGATGTAACTGCGTTGTCAGGACTACTCCAGTCCGGCGCGTAGAAATAAAAACGCCTAATTTCGTTTATAGTGGGAAAGGGGGCGCGCTACATATCACTGCTTAAAATATATCTACGTTACCTACTACCTCCGAATAGCGAGGTGTATATTTAAGTTAGCACCATCTATTGACCATATTGAATAACTATTTAAAACATTTATACTAATAATAAATAACATTAGTTTAATTGGTAATCTTTGGTGTATATGTTGGCATCTACAGAAATCTTTTCTCAGTAGGTACGTAAAAAGCAATGACTACAAATTGTAGATTTCTACTTGTGCATTGATTGTCTATCAATGATTATATCATCATATCTTTTGAGGAGCGCCACTCGCTGTCCATGTTTATCTCTTATTATGAATCACATTTTTTGGTGAAGTTACTTTCCTCGAATATTGCCCTGATTGTTACGAAGAGTCACACTCTAGTTTCACGAGTTCGTCAACATAAATTTTTGGTTGTGGGATTTTACTCTCAACGGCTGTCGATTCTGCGAATGTCAGATATATCCTAATTCCGAATGTGAAGCATGCAAAATTACATCAATCCATATGATTACACTTATTAATAAATTTTGCAACTAAATATGATTTTTAGAAAAGGGTCACAGGCGGGCGAAACTGCGAGGCTATGTTAGTTTAGTAACAAAAACAAAACAGCCTCTTTAAGATGCATATCATTTATCATACGATCAATCATATAAGTGTATCATGCTCGGTTACTGTAAAAGTCAATGAAATGATAAATCTTAACGTTACCTAGAGTTAAATTTTACTTTAAATAGATTTTTGATATTACACATGTCGGAGACTGTCATGAATACCGGAGCTAACGGAACACAAGCGTGCCATCTACAGTGCACACTTCGTGCGCTTCGACAGAGGAGCCGAGGAGCGCTAGTGACAGTAGGGTAGACGGTCATTTCACTGCTACTCGTGGTCGTGTAAAGTTGTGCCTTGGAATTGTCCGTGTTTTATTAAGCTCAGTCCTAACTCTCAGTGTCGTCGGGCATTGTTAAATGTTAGAGTTTTAGTGTTAATTTAAATACAGTGATTTATTAAAACCATTAATGCCCATTTTTAATTGACAAAATGTCAACATTTGTATAAACTTAGAATATTACCCGACCATATGGCCCTCCAATGACTTATAGCAAATCTTAGAACATATCATTATTTGGACTTTTACAGTAGCATCTTTATATCAAACCCTATCTCCATGGCAATCCTGAAGGATTCTCAGAAGTGTTTGTCTCACAAATGTCATGTCAACCAATATTCAGTTTGTTTTCATAGTTAATACGGTCACGGCCAGTACAAGAGATTGTACTTTTCACTGGTATATATAGCATTTACTAACTGTTGCCCGTGACTTCGTTTGTCTTGATTTCTGTAGATAACTACGACATTTGAGGACACTTTGGTTTTAGCTGTGCTTTAATAGATCAGTTAGTCTGTTATGCATTGTATCCTTTTATAGTTATATAGAATTAGTTTTAGTACGGTCAGCATAAAATATATACTTTATATGCCGTCAGTGCACTATATACATGATCAAGTTAGTTTTTATTTAATTTTATCATCATTGGATAAGATGGCTAGGACTGGTCACTTAATTCGGAATGTGTTTGTATAATCAATACCAATAATGTGATCTTTTTAATAGTATAGAAATGATACTGTAAATAGTTTAGGTTGTCTTAAACAGGTAATAGAAAATCTCCTGGCCTATGACGACAGCAAAATATTTAATATTATCAAGTATGCACATTGGAACCGGTTATCTCAATTTAGATGCATGGTTCATTGAGCGTGAGTCAGACGGTCTCATTGAGAGTTGTTGTCATGGTTGGGGCCTTGAGTCGAGCGATCTGCTTACTCAGCTTCCGCTCGAACACCATTAAACTTACCACACCAAGGGTCTCCTTATTATCGGTCAATTAACTTCCAAGTACACTTAAGAAAAAACATATTTCTCTTATGTGTTTTAATTGTTATCTAGTGTAGGTAACGCTTGATTTATAGTAACTTCATATATAGATATGGGTTGAAAAATGTATGGATACGTTGAAGAGGATGCCTATCCGTTTTTCCTTGTCATAAATAAAGTAGAATAACCATGCTTACGCAATACAATACGCCCAACGGCTCTCACTCAACCGGTCCGGCTGAAGACAATACAACACGACCACACAACACCCTTAATTTTAGACACCAACGTACCCCGCGACCCATTGTTGTAGAAGCAGATGTACCGACTAAGCTAAACCGGTCATCTGCATTTATACCCTGTCAGCGTAAACACGGAAGAAATCTGCACAAAAAGGAATGGTGACTTAGCTTTAATGATAGTGATGGATCGTTTTTCACAATTATGATTCTGATGATAGATGACTTAATTGTACAAAAATTCTCGACATTAGTCGTCTGACATGAATGGTCGCTCACCGTTCCTAGAAATATCCATTTGCCTTTTGTACAGATTAGTTGCTATTATGCCGTGTTTACTCTTATCTCTTATCATAGAAACCGCTGACGCTTAGACACCCGCTAGATTCGAGGGCCGAGCCCAAAGGTCGCGGGCGGACCGCACGGGTGACGCGGCGACGGCGGTTGGCGGACTGTGGACTCTCGAGCTATTCGATGCAAATCATCGTCATCCATTACTTATACTAATGCCGCACGTCCGGCGAGACCCGTGTCACCTTCGCGTGCTGCGTGTGTTGCAGCACCGATGCATTGTAAACAATCTTGTATTAATCAATCACTTGTTTAGGTATAACGTCAATTAGACATTCTTTAACGTTATTCGGACGATAATGACCACTAACCTTCCACCAACTGTGTCAACTTAATAAATACGAAAAAGTCACACAAGTAACATTCAAATATGAAGGAATCCATTACTTGACTCTCGTTTTTTTTTAATTTTCATTGGTTGTCATCATGAAGAGAAAAAATCCAAATAACGACTCCATCGCGCCCGAATTTTTAACTTCATGGTTATTAACAAACAGTTCTTAAAAAGGATTGTGCAGAACATACAGCGCAACAAATAGTTTAATGAACGTGACGGAGGGCGCCACTAAACACCGCAATCTGTCAACTGTCAGCAGTGTGAATTGTAGATCCTTCTTGTTAATTATTACCCTTGTTACATTGTAGTTCTAGTTCAGTTTTAACTTTGATAGTGTTACTTCTGTGTGTCGTCAGGATAAGAATTGGGCAAGCAACTACGTTGGGCCAAGTAACAATGGTTAAAAGTATGAAGGTAAGAAAAATTATCCCTTTCTCCTATCGTGGGGATCTTAGTTCTATGTTGAAGGAAATGATTTATGGATCAAAACATTTTATTACAGCCGTTGCGTCGTCATGGATATTTTCTGAAGTTCATTGATTCCTTGAATTTTAAGTTCCGGTACGTTGAATTTGAACCGCGCTAAACCCGACATTAGTTTCGTTCGTATGGTTAATTTTACGCGATTTGACAGCAATTTATTTTCTTGCAAGAGGGTTATGCCTCTTTTCAAACAAAGCCGTGCCTGAGTCAGCGGTGGCTGCGTAAATATTTTTATTTCGACCGGGTTGTGCGTTGTTTTGCAAATGACTCGCTGCGCCAACCATGCCAGTGTTTACACTGAGGAGTGTCGTGACTCGTGAGCTGGTCCATATGTCGTATACGGCGTTGCTCCATTATTCTTTGACACCGCGTGCCTTTCAGGCGGTGCACGCTATCACTTACAGTAGCTGACTCAATAAGATGATGTTATGAAAACAAACCACCCTTTGTAATATTACAAGCATCACTCGTTCTGAAAACTGCTTCATTATTATTACCAACGATATATTTGTACTACGCACGACCCAACGATATATGTTTGTAGTATTTACTATGTTTATTACGATATTATACTCGCAGATACATCCAAATCCGTAAATACAATAGAAAGCTATAATTCCACTAAAACACTTGAAAAACGTCGAATTTGTATTGTACCGTTAAACACCTTTCGTCATGATTTACTTTGTACATATTTCATATATACGTACATAATTTATTTTATAATAATAATACTATTTATATTACTATCATAATGGTAGAATTACATATCTTTTGTATTTTTGCTAGGAAATGAAAGGACAGATAGCTCATTATTCAAAAGGTCTTACACCAACGGGCTCTTGACCGTAACATGATATACGATTATAATAACATGATGAAAGGAATTCCTTTTATACTTTTCCTTTCACTTACCTTAATATTTTCTTAGGTTCTTAATCAACGCGAATTACTCAAAACACATGACAAATAAATTTTGCAGTGAAATACTAACTAATGTGACTAATACCAACAACACTTGTGGAAAATAGAGCAAAATGATGACTACCTACGTTACCAACGATTGTTTAGTGTAAGACACTTTTGCACTCTGGACAAGGAAAACTGGCGTCGTAAGAATAAAAGAAAAGGCAATCGCCTTTGCATACTAAACGGGTGTAATAAAGGGCACCTTAACAGTGAAGTAAAGAAGATATGTTCAGTGTCTTCATTAGTGGCTTCGTGCAAAACTCATTATGTATACATTATCACGAGTTTAATGCCACGAAAATTATGCTTCTGCTTCTTGTACGTAGAATCTGGAATTCGACGAGAACGCTAGCATGTTCCCTAAAGCCGTAAATTAAAATGTATTTGCTTACATATGGAATCCTTACTTATTATAACTTATAATAGTAAATAATATAATAATCGCTACAAAAATATTTCAAACTCACACTGGGATTCCCTGTGTTGTTTAGGTTAGCTTTAACCGCAGATCTGAATACTTAACATAGAACAAAAATATATTCATAGGTACCTACATAAATGCATAATGTATAAAAATAATTTGCTAAGACATTTGCCTCGATTATAATCCAAATCCTCTCAATCTTACCACTCCACAACAAAAACAAGATCGATGCATTTTTGTCCTACAAGTTCCGATGTCGTCTGACTGATCATAAATCCAGAATTTGGTTGTACTTTGTTTACATTTGAGGCGAACATATGTATAGGATAGGGTATTTGTGGATGCAATTCCACTTGGGGATGACGCACAAGTGTTTACCAACAGGGAGAGCAGAAATAAAGCACACAGACAGAACAGGGTAGCTGTATTAGTATTACTCAGTTAGCGGTCAACGTACTATACGAAACGACACATCTCATTCGCTACGGCCTACGTTTGATAAAGTTCTTTTGTTCTGGTGGTAATGTACATAAACAATAAGCAATCAGGAATTGTAGGTTATTGAGGTTATTGATAAATGCCGGATAACTCAAGGAGCATAATACTTCTACTTACGATGCAGACTACCGAGTAATCGAAAATTTCCTTGTAAAATGTGCAAACCTTCTTTTTATTATTACTTTTATGGATATGGCATAACATTTATTGTTGCTTCTCCAGAGACTTACAGCCACTGTTACAAAATCTGTCAAGATGCGGGGGCTACTACTGATGACGGTCATGACCTTTTATATGATCGTGTTAACTTTAAAAAGTGACGATTTTGTTGTTACATTTTAAAATCAATATGCTTATCGTTCTAATATTTACATGTATGATTTTTTTAACTTCACAATATTTTGGTATCATCTTTTGCTAATAGGTTTGCTATTCAATACTTAACCTCAACGTGTACTGAGTTATTTGCTAACAAAGTAAAAAGTACCCATGATACACGACTCTGCAATGTGTCGCAGACTTCTGCACCGATGACACTCGAGACAGGAAATATATTACAGTCGTTATACATTTGCAAGAGTGGTCATTGTATAAAAAGATTGACTCAGTGTTTCTTATATTTTGAACGGTTAATGTACTCCTTTCTAAACAAACAGACCCTATTGTGTATGCACATACTTTAACTTTTACAGCCCCTAAATTACTTAGTTCCCTCCCTTTCAGAGAATAGGGAGAGGGCTTATTTTTTCATATAACGTTCGAAATTTTTAAATATGTGCCTTCATATTCAAATACAATTCGGCTTTCTCGACGTAAACTTATAAAGGGAATTCAGAATACCCGTACTTTAAAAAGTAGTATGTACATGAATCATTTGTTTCTGAATACCTACTAAAGTGTTAATAAAAACAAGTCTCAACTTACGGTAATGATACGTAATCACTGAGTAGACGGATAGCGGAAGCATACGTTTTGCTCGCTTCTAAACTACAGACATGCAAATTGAAATGATGCTGTGCTATTTTAATATTAAACCTTTCTTTTACGATATAATGATAATAAATGATTGTAATTTTGTTACTTACCCAGCCCTACAACCTACAAACAAAGCATGGGTTATAATTCGAAGTGACATGACATCAGCAGCGTTCCAATTTGGCGAGTGTACCAAGAAAAGAATTTAGGTTAACGCACGAGATCATTAACTTCTTTGTTTTAGTTCGTGACTGTATGAAATAGTATTATAGTCACGGAATAGAAACATAAGAGCAGCGAAACAGAAACGATGCGTTCGGCCTCCAAACTACCTGCCAATCGCAATATTATACTATATCGAGGATTACGGTCAATGCTCATTAATTATTATATACTTTTTTATTATCATTTATTATTGGCCTTTACAATAATTATAAAATCTCTTGATGGAGTATCCCGTACAATATTATTACATCTGTGTTAGTGCTTGAGATTGCAACTACTACGAGAGTGGTCTCTCTCGATGAACTGATGAAAATTTCTTTGAAATGATGTATGACTCAACGGATTTCAACGCCGCTGCTAGAATGGCAATCATTTCTATTTGAGATCGTGACGTGAAGGTTCGTTGAGTTAGCAGTACTTGGTACTTGATGTTTGTTTGCCCAAGCTAAATTTATTCCGAATTGGCCGCATTTTAGCACGCACTACTCAATCTGCAACCGTTACTATTTAGCTCGAATACTAAACAACGCAACTGTTTACGAATTAGAAAACTTGTGAAGTTTCTTTGATGACTGCACGGTAAGGAACCATCTAGGTAGAATAAATGACAACCGAGTATATTTTATGTGAATCTGTGATAGGTGGAAGCTCTATCGAAGATTGTATCTTTACAATCTTCAGTTACAGTTAGCTTAGCGAGCTTATGCGCTGTGTAGCTAAAATGTTTGAGCATACCGTACCGTTATCCGACAGTTCGGGCGCGGTGTGGCCTGTGGATCTACCGGTGGTTATAACTCTAGCCGCTAGTCATTGGTCGCTAGTCGGCACCTTTGTGCATTGACCCGTACATGGCTGGAGACAGCAACAAACTTTCTACCCACTTGCTCTTATTAGTGATAATTTATGGACACTCTCTGAATATAAATTAAATTCAAGCAGGATACATTTTTTGTGGGTGAAAAACAGCAGCATTTCATAATGTGAAAAATAACGTTTGGGACAACAACAAAAAAAGCATTTGGGACAATATACTAACAAATCAAAAATAGACATGTTTCATGCCAATGTTAATAGACTGTCTATTGGACCAACTGCAAATCGGTTGGTTGACAAGTGGTTGACATAGTACGACTTAGTTAATATATTTTATGCAACATGCTCATTACGTATCACAGACGTCTTACAACATCATTAAATTGAGTAATTTTAGAAAGACACTAGTAAAAGAGAAACCTAAAATTTCGAAATTATTTACAGCAAATGGGTTGAGTGTCATTTTAGTCGTTGGCAAGGATGCGCTGTCGTCGAGTCATTCTTGCTTTGGTGCAAGTGACGAAAGAGTTTTGGAAACAAGCTAGTGACCCCGTATCGATGATATCCACTTATCACCCAATACCTTCTGTACATTAAGCCGCTTCTTAAACGCTATCAAAGCCTTCGATAAGTTCACTTTCCATCCCGGTAGCCATGAGGCTATGATGGGGAGTCTTTCGTCACAAAAACCACGTATGTATGTATATCCATTCTCACAATACTGTGTTTAACCTATACAAGCTGATCAGATCTTATAGGATCAGACACATGTTCAGTCTTCTAGACACGCTTCCCTAACAGCGTGTATTATGGACCGAAGCCCTAAAGTCATCGTTCTCATCATATATTGATGTTTTTTTCATTTGTCAGTCACCACAAACAGCATTGCTCGCTAGTAATGGGACCTCACACTCGTCCATTCCTTTAATAGACACGCTTCTCTAACAGCTTGACGAAGCCCCGAAGTGCAGTTTCCATTCCATAGTCTAGCTTTTATCGTATGTTGACTTTTCTTTCTTGTCACTCTCCAACAACCAAAACAAAAAAAAACATCACTGTTGCACACACAGTAACACTGACAGGACAAACATTGTCCTAGGATCTGAACTAGTCCATTCATCTAGCCACGCTGCTTGTTAGCATTATGGTCCGAAGTCACGATATTCGGTTCTCGATGTAGTCATTTTCTTTATCATAAAATTACGTTGACGTTTCTTGTCCCTCACAACAAACAACATCGTTTGTTTGGCACTAGAACCCCACACTTGTCTATTCCTTTAGCCTATATTCTCTAACCGCTTACTTCATGGACCGAAGCCCCGAAGTGCGGTCCACATTCCATCGCGACCGTCCTCGCCATAAACGGGCGTCTGTCGCCAGTCGCCACAAGTGGCATGGCATCACTTGCTTTGGGAATGTTGTGGTTGCGCGTTTCGCACACAACCCATTATGGGAATGTCGGTTTTTTCGACTCTGTTCTACAATGCCGTTTTTCACGAGTTCGATGAAATTAGCAACTAGCAGTTTCAAGTCTAATTACCTTTGACATATATCAACAACACCCCAGAAAAACCAATTTTACAGCGTTCCACACATCGCTTTTATGTTTGAATTAAACTTTTGATTATATAACCACCAAAAACGCATCATGTACTGACTGCTGGCTTGATTCATGGAACACGATCGAAGCCGCAAGCAGGGTCAGTGTAACGTGACCGCTGAATTCCAAGCATTGGCGTCCGTGGTACCATTATACGAGATCTAAACTCATGAGAGAGAGCGAGAGGTCCCTCCATTTACATTGATACTTTTGGATGGAACCAACTTTGAGTCTTATAAGAAAAGTACCAGTGTACAGCTGCATCGTGTTCACTTACATGTGTGTGTAAAGCCTAGCATAAAATGTTTTACACCTATATCCTGGCTCGCTATGCCATTCACAACGCTGCGGAGAGTGGAGTTTCTGCATCTACCCAAACTTACATCTATTTTATCTTACAAAGATATCTTTATCGTAGTTTACTGTTAAAGTTATTTTCGTGGTAGTATTTTCTCCAATCGAGAGAGTATCGATTTTAAAGTTTGTTGGTTAGTTTAGTTATAACGTTGACTCTGAGTTTGGTATTCAATTAACTTCCATTGTGACAACCAAATCCATAAAATCATTATTGTCTAAAAGTGTAACCGAAATTCACAGTACATGGACGATTACAGGTTTATGCTAACCATCATCGTTGCAAGTGATCTGAATAGGAGACATTTCCGTTTTTTCATCAAGCGGCTAGACCGATTTTCTATAATATCAGACCATTCATCTCGCCTTTACAAGTGTCTTGTCGGTCGGATTGTGCTGTATGTAGATATTCGCCATCGCTGTTTGGTACCGTTACCGTACCGCCGCGGAATGAGACCATCCGCTGGTACTGCCACGGTACTCTATTAGGTACGGTCGGCCAGGGAAGTGGTTCGTTAGACACAAATTCAATCGTGTGCTTTAACTGGTGGCAGCGCACTTGTGGTCATTAGATGGGTGACAGTGGCCATTTACCCGTTGTTATATTCACCTGGTGTAGGACTCAAGTGCATGGACCGTTTGGGTGGTAGGGTAGTACCCTCCTATCTATTTCTACCGTCAAGTAGCAATGCATGCAATGCTGTATTATAGTTTGAAGGGTAAGTGAGCTAATATAATTACAGCCACACAAGGCCAGATGGATCGACGACCTGAAGAAGATGGCCGGAAGCGGCTGGATGCGGAAGGCGAAGGACCGGGTGTAGTGGTGTTCATTGGGGAAAGCCTATGTCCAGCTGCCTAAGGGGTGTTATGATGATTATGATGCATTCCAACAGGGTGACAATGAACGTGTGATCATTATGATTCATATTAATGGGCGATAGTTTAGCCACTTATTAGGTGGAATGTCTGTCCGTTGCCACTACATTAAGACAGAAAATTAACCCCGTGTGCCCGAAATAGAGAATGGGTGGTTAATCCTTCCTCTAGGAATTAGTTACTGACGTTTTTGTTTGATAATGATAAGATTGATAAGTCTCTCGAAAAGGTGAAGAATTATACTTTTTCAGCTGACTGTACACTTGTAAGCGCAGGCCAATCGTTTCCTATCAATTTGGACATACATCATTCGAAATAGCATTTGCTATTGCTAGTGGTGTGTTTCGCCACAGATGGTCTTAACGACCAATCTGATAAATGGATATGGTTCGATTGTAAAGTTCACTTTGAACAATTCCTATGTTCATAGAATTAGAGAAACTTAATAAAACGACTGAATTAATTAAAATGGAGCGACGATCCGCGTAAGGGGGATGGCAATGACACTGATTAAATGGGGAGAATCGAAGACCGAGTTCAAAGGTCCAGGGGAGGTCCGAACGTACCTACCAGCTGTGGACTAATACAGGGCTATTAATACATCAATTACCGTATTTCAGATCTGTTCACATAAACAATGGCATGAAGATACCTACATTTAATGAAATAGCCGAAGTCCATAACAGATAGGTTGACATCTGTTAAAGCAGTTGATGGGACAATCAAAGACTTTCGATCACGTTACGTAGGCAAGATCCATGTCCATGTAACCGAATTGACCACAATGTAAATGTTCTAGGAGCTAATCAAGGGAAGACGACTTTCGTCCCAAATGTTTTATTTATTTTTATTTGTATTTGGTTTTCCAAACTTCATACCAAAATGAAATATTTGGGAAATAATAGGATTGAATTAAAAAATGATTTCACTAGCGGGCTTGAATTTGCCTTTTAAAGGACTTTTGTAAATCATACCTATGGATTAATTCAGTGATGTCTGGGAGAAACCTGATGTGATAGGTTAATTAAGACAACTTCTCAGTACAAAGGTTTAAAGTTTTAAAATCACTCTTCAATTTGAATGGAGCATAGAGAAAAACACAGTTATCCAGAAACTTAGTTATTTGAAGTCACAATTAATAACTAATTATAGGTAGGTATATATATTTTGCGGTAAGACATATACAGACCTATATACCAAACAAAAAATTACGAAAATGGACTTATCATACTAGTCCCAGACACCACCGAATTTATCATCAGCTTATTGGACTATAGATCTGCCCCGCGCCGTTTATTATCATAAGGTATCACAAAATGCCTGTTCAGTTATTTTTAACGCTTGGGCACTATTACGTAATTGTACTCAGGTATTTTCACTTGTCGAGCTAAATAAAAGTCACGCATGGTGAACAATGCTTATTAAATGATGGATAACAGTGATTGAGTCGTGCGCACGCGTACGTTACCGCCCCGCTGTCCACTGTTAATTTATTCAGTTTTTATGAGGTACTCAACATTAATTTATTATTGAACTGAGTTTTATAAAATATAATTAAACAAAAAAGATTTATGTAATGTAAATATAACAGGAAAGCACTTAAAATAACATAAATAACATTAGGTATAAAGACAAAAATATTTACAAAATGTACACGTCGTCTAGTTGCCCGTCCTGCGGCATGGTGCCCAGAACGCTGGCGGCGTTACCCCTTTGTATGGCGATGGACAGCCTCTGGGCAAAGTAGCCGCCAGCCCTCTGGTCACCCGAGGCGAGGACCAACCGCGTCGATATGTCCTTTACGAATTTAAACGTATCGGACGACCACGTTCCCATGGTCTCTACTGCAAGCGCCGCAAACTCGTAATGGGCGATGAGAGACGAGTATTTGCGGCGCTTGAGCATTTGAGCATTTTCGGCCTTGAGAAAAAGATTTTCATATTTAAGACTAAGTGCATATTTGGTACTGGTACTGCGAAATAAGTATACCTACACCTCATACCATTGATTATTAAATTAGATAACAGATGCACATTTTAAAATCATCTGTTATCTAATTTAATAACCAATTAGTGTCAATCATGAAGGAAAACACTTTGAGGTGAAAAATTATTTTGCTTTATGGTATCAGGTATATAAGTTAATAAACAGAAGAATAAAAGATACTGAATAACTAAAATAACATAATAACACATTATTTCCTAAATAAAAAAAAACCAGCAGCTCACCAAAAAAACGGCGTACCTATCTACGATTTAAATGTTAATACAAATTCGGGACCGGTACTCAATATAAATTACCATTTAAAAAAGCATTATTTATTATTTAAAGTCAGTGTTCAAGCGTCGTACTCACATTTGTGAAGAGATTCAAGTTTTTCAACTGTAGTTCGCATGATGTTATTATTCAAATTTCTCAATCCAACACACATCTGCGACCCAGTTCTTGCTCTAAAAAGAGCTTCTTACAAAAACATTGAATTACACTATGAATGGAAACTGGATTGAATACATTAATACGTAATTCGGTACGGCCCCAGTATTATTAGGGAGGCGAATAATGGGTGGCGAAAAATCTAAATAATATCAACTATGGACCCTGAAGGCCCCTTCTAATTACATTACGTGTGTCTAACTTGTTCCAACATGAGCCGCCGGTCACATACCGTATTCGGTATTATCTTCTTTACATAAATTAAACATCATGCATATATAAAAATCAAAACCATTTTCAAGCAACGTTTTCCTCCTATTCCTAATCAAAACAAACAAAGTATTCATTTTTAAAAGTTTTAGTGGAGTGGAAAACCTAAAATAACTTTTTTTCTTAGAATAAATGACGGTAAAAAAAATTATTTACATTTATTGTTCTACATTCCCAAAAAATATTAATTTCTACAATATTGAATGACGCTAACGCGTAGAAGCAGTTTCATGTTGCGCAATTTGCATGAGGTGAAAAATTCCAACGTCGTAGATCCAAACAAAGTTGTTCCCTTCGAGGACATTTGAGGATTTCCATAATAAAATATGCTGCTCGGAAGTAAATAACATAACATAATTATTTACAATTATCTAGAAGTCGTAACGGAATAGGTACTTGGGGCAAACCAACATGAAGAATGATGCCAGAGCGCCAAGATTTAAAGCGTCGGATCCAACCAGGGTGGGCAAGCTTTGGTAACATGAAGCATATCTTCAAGTCCAATATTGAAAATGCTTTAAATGACTATTGCATATGTGATTTATTGATTGCCAATGGCCATCATAATAAGACGTGGTGATCTCACGAGGAATCTCGTCATTGCATCAAATAACTTTTGTTCAAGACTCTTTACTCCTTTTATAATCTGACGCATATTTAAAAGCAAATGTCTTACAATAAGTGGCGCAGTTACTTAATACGAGAGATAAGGTATGTAAAAAAGATTAATTTAGTCTACTTAACCAAGTGTCTGTTATGGTGGTAATCATTCTTAAGAAATTTGCAGTCCAATTCATTATTTTGCGCTTAAGTTGCTTCAAGTTGACAATAATTCTGAATGATCCAGTTCATGACCAAAATAATGCTCGACATAAATGTATATAGCTTGCCAAATGGCCATAATACGAGGTGGTGATCTCATGAGGCGCCTCGTCATGTCATGGCTGGCGGGCCACGCAGTCGCATTCGACCAAAATAACCTCCGTCTGACTTGAAGTTTAGCGCAGTTCCCCCATTCGGTGTCGTGGGCGGAATATAGAATATAGGCCAATTCCGGAAACTAGTAAACCACTACTTACTTTAGTAAATTATTAGTATAGCTTTACTAGATTACGTGGTATTCGTTCCAAAGCACTTTAATTTCTGCTGAAAATAAATTTATATAATTAAAAACGTTAAGGAGAGCTTGCCTGGAAGAAATCGTTGAAAGCCGTGTACTAGCCTAGCTTTATTCTTCTATGTTACTTTATGTTTTTAATATGTTTAAGTGCATAAAGAATCTTTTAATTTTAAGAGCAGCTTTTTTAACAACAGTAAACTTAATTCTCAAATGATAAGTTGACAAGTATAATTTTTAGACACATTTTTTTCCGAATAGCTACCGGCTTTGTACGGTATAACCGACCGCTATCCGCGTTAATTATTTTGTTGCGTGCACGTAACAAAAATACTCGTGTGAATTTTTAACTTCATTCTTTATCGAAAGGGGTTTTGCCTGTTTGTTTATTGTTTACCTCTAAACGATCGAGTTTGATGCAACCCTGTCAGATACCAGAACAAAGTTATTTACAATCTTACGCAATGCATTATGAGCATTTCATTATGTGATCGTACCTATATATACATTTTCAAAAAATGTGTAAATAGAGTTTAAATTAATCTAAAAGGTCTCTAATAAAGAACGTTTTTCTTATAGCCATAACGGTTCTGGCAGCTGCTGCCCGTGCCCCATCTCAAATTTCGTACCCCGTATAATTCGAAGTTTCGGTCTCCATACAAATTACCACCCTAGTTTGACCCATGCCCTACGAAACCAAACAAGTATAATTTCTTTAATTAATTTAATTTTACTATTAAAACCAACAATACAGTCGCACACTACATAAAGAAAATATCATAAACTTCCCCTTTTGTGTACAAAACACTTAAAATTTATGTGTACATTAAGAATAAAAATAAACAAATATAAAACCACAGTTTGTTTAAGAATTGTAACTTTTTCTATTAGTGACCTATTGGTACAAATCATCATCATCAGCCTAAATACGTCCACTGCTGGACATAGGCCTCCCCAACAGAGTACCACTTTTGGTAAGTTGTCCATTGGGGGATTTGCATAATCACCACGTTTGGCAGGCGGATTGGTGATCGCAGTAATGATCTTAAAATACACACACAGGACAACGCTTCTGCCCGTCCCAGGTGCAATCCATTAGTCGCCTTAATGACACCCACGAGAAAGATAGGGGTGGCCCTATTCTAAGCCGGGAACCACACGGCATTTGGTACAAATGCGTAGTACAAATTTTGACGTGAAAGTGTTTTAGCAGTTTTTTTATTATTTATGTATTAATCAAAAAAACATAGAACTTACATATTTTCGGTGCAATAAAAAACCAGACTGATGATGAAATATTGTACATATGTACATTATATACGTGATATGGTATCACACTAGCAATGTAGTACACACACCCAAGCAAACAGGCGTTCCGTGACATTCGCGCAAAAAATAAACACCATATGGTTGATTGATTTGCTCAGTGTGTGGCCTGCCTTATGAGAGCACCCGCGGGATGTAACCTATAGGACGTGCACCCCACATTCTTTTAGGTTTTTAATTAAGTTCGGGAATAAATTCGTCCCTAAAGGACTTATTATAAAAAAATACTAATTATTTTTATTTCTCTCAACATGCAATTTCTGAAAGTTGTAGCGTGGTATGGAACCAACAAAACGCAAAACCTAGGAGTATATATACCTAATATACGGTCCAAGTTTCATACAACGGTTTTTTAACTCAACTAATTAGACCAATTATTTATTACTAACTGTTCTCGCGGCTCCGCTGCTTAGACTACAGAGTTATTGTTTTTTTTTTATAAAGTTGAAATTAAACATAAAATTAAAAGATTATCCAAATTCATAAGTATTTTTTTTATTTTTATGCAAGAAGTTTTTTTTCTCTAATATTCAAACATTTTTTTATCGTAAGGCTCTACATATACCTACAAAGAGTTGTAAACTACATTTCTCGATTTTCTATTTGGCGCAAATGCGTAAAAATGGCTACTACAAACCATTTAATTGCAAGTGACACGTGAACATGTGACATTATAATTGTTCATGTGAAAAGTATGTCTGGCGGAGGTCAACTCCGGCAACTTTAAGGGTCTGGCATTAAGACTTATATTCATAGTCGTAACAAAAAAAAACTAATCAGAAGTACGCTTAAATTGGAAGGTACCAGAACAACGCTCCTTTGAAAAGATCTCCGATTTTCGTTATTTTTCTTTGCCGAACGAACTCATGAGCATGAGAGTGAAATCTAGCACACACCGGTCCCTATTCTTCTAATCGTGAGAAAACGGAAACTGATTCATAGACATAGTAGATGGCGATAATTTAGAAACTGTTTTTTATAGGTACATAGTAACGTACGAATTGTAGGTTAACGACCGCGTTTGCTAAGCATTTTTGGCAAGAGTTCAGAGCTCTCTGGGAGGCCGATCCGTTACACGGTTTAGTCACTGTTGCAGAATTGTCCTTATCGAGACATTTCTTTCTTTATAACAACTCATATAAACGTTATATATGACGTTTATTCGAAAATGGTATTAACGTCATTTAAGTGACGTAATTTCACAGTTTATTTTCATACGTACGTAATAGGGGGAAACAATATGGCACCGATCAGTGACGAAAAGAGAAGAGACTGTCTGTCAAAATTATGTTGTGATGATTGTTACTGTCAGTACGACCCAACCCCACTTCCTTTTAATTCTTACCCACCCAACCCCAACACGCAATGTTCCCCTACTGTCACCCTACTCATTTTAGGGACAAATTCTACGAACAAACAAACCTAACATAAAACACACACAAGATGATGTATTCAGCATGTACTGCTCAGAGAAAATCTATACAAACAAGATGTTGAAACATACGTGAGCAGAACTCGAATCTGTAAACTGGAAAGTTCGTAACCTGCGTTACTGCTGCGATCAAATATTTCTATCAATCAGTAGTATTTTTTTTACACAAGATACACACCAGGACTTGAACATATTAGACTTATTACGAATGCATACCGCACGTAACTGTACCTACATGCATGCGTATGTTCATAATTTTGTCACAAACCAGCCGACTGTAAAGTGGGTCGCCGACCGACATGGCGGTGCCTTTGCCAGCTGCTACCACGCCCGGTGCCGATTCGGTTCTGTTGCCACCACGATAGCATACAACAGTTGGCTGATAAGCGAGTCGTTGCATTACGGAAATACGCTGAAATACGTGCGTACGTCTCTAAAGCAACACACTTGAAATGTAGTTCTAACCATTAATAACGTTGCTAACGGTCGGGATTTAGGATTCTACTCCAAAACTACTAGACCGACTGAACTGACGGTTTGAACATATCAACATATAAAATTGCCCGGCCATGTTGCGAAAATGAAGAAAATTGTAAAAAAAATGTACTTTCTGAGAACAAAAAATACAAAACTAAAAATACTGAACGCGCACTTTAGTAGGCTTACTGCAAAAAGCAACTAACTGCTCGGGTATAACTTACTATAGTTAGTGACTTCTTCCTAAAAATATTAAGGTTCAAATTGCTTCTGTTATTCCCGAGCAATTATTTACTTTTTGTAGTAAGCTGACGAAATATTTACTTTTATTCTTCCCCTTTATTGATAACATTTTCAGACGCTCTAAATATTACTACGCTGTAAGCTTGCTCTGAATCTACATTGTACATACAAATGAACTTCTTCATTTTCAATACACGTCACACCATACCAAATAAAATGGACTTGAACCCTCAGAATTGTATTGAATTACGTAAGGCAAATTTTAAAATGGCAAAAAGAAAAACCTTTTCTTATTGGTCCAATTTTACAGCCTATTGAGCACAGGCTCCCCTCTCAACGAGGGCGTGAGGACCGTAGTTGAATACGTGGGCCCACGTGGTAAACTTCCATACCTTAGAATTTCCACCCTAATGGGCACAGGTTATTGATGTTGATTCATTTGCTTCTAATTTTCTGAACATTTCCTCTGCGCTCCGTTTTCATTTCTTCTTTAGTATGCGCTCACCCTTCTAAAGGGCTCATTCCACTTATAGTTCCGTTGACTGAGAAGTTCCGCGCATGACGGAACTAATGAGAAGAATTATGTAGCGATCGTTGTGCAGCCCTGCCCCATGCCTGACTGGGAGAGAAACTGCGAGGGATTTTAAAAATACAGGTTACAAAATTTTAAACAATCGAGATTTCAAATATTTAATGAGCAGGGATAGGAATTAGGTAGAGTCATTTAAGTACTTGCGACGAATTTTTTTTGTTAAAATTGATATTTGGGGATTGTTCCGAGAGTTACATAATAGTTTGTTCATTATTTATTTGTCGTTCACTAATGCATAAACTCATACAGTTTTATCAAAGATAATATACCTATTACAAATATGGATATTCCACATCGCTCATTTAAGCCCATCTCAATAATATTATAAATGCGAAAATTTGGATGTTTGTTCCTCAATCACACTTCAACCACTGGACAGATCGGGATGAATTTTGGCACTCATATAGGTTAGGTCCTGGAATAGGACAGGATAGTTTTTATCCCATAACATCTCATTCCTACGGGTAATACATAATAATTTGTGATGTTAAGTAGTCCACGCAGACGAAGTCGCGGGCAACAGCTAGTAATCTATATTATTACTTCCGCCTCTCGTTTACTAGTAAAATAAAATACAATTAATATTATAATACCACTAAGAGTCCCGAAATTTTCATAACAACAGTTAATAAAATCCCGTTAAAAATAATGTTCATATTAATCTCGCTGCCACATTTTCGCAATTAAGTATAATAATGACACTACCAATTCCAAACCCACTCTGCTGGCAAATATGGAAGCTTGTATATAATTCGTAATGCGTAAACGGACAGTGTAGCCCACCCCACACAGGTGATGATAATATATTTGTTAGAAACATTTTTTTTCTTACCGACCGCCACGTCGGATCAGTTATTACACTCGAGCGCCTGAGATCGTGGGTTCGATTCCCACCAGGGACAGACAACTATGTACAATTTGTAAAATTTGGTCCCGGTCTGGATGTTACATTTGTGAATTGTTCTTGTCTAAATCCCATCATATAGGAGGAGATCCTAGTTTGGGAATAAATGAGTAGGTATATAATATATAAGTATTAGAAATATTATTATTTACATATTTTGTTATCGTATACTAAACTAAAAAAATTGTATAATAACTGCGAGCTTAAACTATATGTAGTTTCATAATAATACATATCTAATTTATCTGATTCGATCGAACTAATTTAATATATCCAATGCGACACATATACTCGTAATAAATCGGTCTGATATATACAATACCTATAATTATATAATTTGATAAGTATACTAAATCAGTTCGATTTGATTTAGTAGATATGTGATGTAGTATATGGTAAGCACCCCGTCTATTTCTAAATCGATTTTCATATTGTGAGTAGACCCCATTAATGCGTCTATATTTAACACGTTTTATAGCATTCCATCGGCTTAAAGTTGATTGGAAACGCTTGGTCTTAATTGGAAAATTGAAAATTATTCTCTCGTTAATTGCGTATAATATTGTAACACTTATTTGGATGCAGTGTGGTAGCGTTGTATTTCACCAACCTATTGCAGGCAAGTACTTTAATTCAGTACTCTGACAGATACTGCATCAAAAAAGCGGCCAAGTGCGAGTCGGACTCGCCCATGAAGGGTTCCGTACCAGCAAGTAACATAATATAAAAGTTATAGTAGTTCGTTGTAACTTTGATCGATGTTTTAATAATATTATTGTGGTTTACGATTTATGACGTATTAAAAAAAAACTACTTACTAGATCTTGTTCAAACCAATTTTAAGTGGAAGTTTGCATGGCAATGTACATCATATATTTTTTTTAGTTTTATCATTCCTTTATTTTAGAAGTTACAGGGGGGGGGACACACATTTTACAACTTTGGAAGATTCTCTCGCGCAAACTATTCAGTTTAGAAAAAAATGATATTAGAAACCTTAATATCATTTTTGAAGACCTATCCATAGATACCCCACACGTATGGGTTTGATGAAAAAAAAATTTTTGAGTTTTAGTTCTAAGTATGGGGACCCCCAAAATTTTTGATTTTTTTTCTATTTTTGTATGAAAATCTTAATGCGGTTCACAGAATACATCTACTTACCAAGTTTCAACAATATAGTTCTTATAGTTTCGGAATAAAGTGGCTGTGACATACGGACGGACAGACAGACAGACAGACAGACAGACATGACGAATCCATAAGGGTTCCGTTTTTGCCATTTGGCTACGGAACCCTAAAAATACAGGCAAATGATTTTCGGGCATGTTATTCCCTTCTATTTTTATAAGATACAAAAATAGAATAATTTTTTTTTTTTAACTTGGGGGTTACAGCGGATAGTTGATAGATATCTTTAACGTAGAAATCACGTTAATAACATTAACGTCATTTCTGAGTACCAATTTCATGATATGAGGTAAGATTTTAAACTAAAATATCCTGTGACTTTTGTCATTGATCGTACCATACGTGATACGTATACTCGTATATACACTAAATTATGAATTATACTCTTATTTAGCCCCATACAACTAAACCGGAAGAACTCAATCTGTATTTACTGGTCTGAGATTTGGGTGAATACAATTTTCGCCCTCTTATATACTGGTTAGCGAATGTTTATACATTCAGAGCCTTTTATGCGCCCGGTGCGAGCTTCTATAACTACTGCGCCCTTGAAAAATGCCCACCGAGATCTTTTGCGCCCCTTCAAGGTCTGCGCCCTGTGCCTGAGCACTGCTGGCACGGCCCTAGTTAACTTGGTACTGTATATATTTTGAAATATTATAATTATTCGCCGTTCCTAGATCTCTGACGTCACTCGCTTCTTATGAGACGTTACTTCGTTCGCTAGAAGTATTATGTATGTGTGGAATTAAATCACTTAGTTCTACATTTTCGTGATATCTGTACGGAATGGCTGTTGGATAGTGGTGTTCGTTCTAACCCTAACGGAAGGGGTTTAAATATTTAAAATTTCATAAATTTGAAACGGAAAAGGCTGATTAATTTATGGTATGAATCAAAAAGTCATGCCAAATACGGAACATAGTACCTACATAGTACGGAAAATTTGGTTATTTATTGAGACTTGTGTTGAGACTTCTAAATAAAAATACAAGTACCTACATTTGAGTCTGATCTTGATATAATTACTGAAGTTAATGGAAACGTAATTTTTACACATAACTACGTCGTTGTAATCACACTACTTTACTCCAAATTCGACCGTCACACATAGACAATAAAGATAATATTTCATTATCTAGTCGTACCCCTTCATTGTCGCCCTCAGCAGCTGATCATTTTGTGAAGCGAAACACGCATGGGATGACGTTTTTGGCAGAAGGGGAGGGTTGTCATTACATTCCCCATTTCAAAATGGCTATTGCAATTTAAGGATGCAATCATATCGCTTAATCAGGCATTAAGCGATCATTTGCGAAACGGACCATGTCTGGATTTGCCCATTTAGCTTTAAAACAAGTATAACCACCATCCAGACAGTTCGGATTAGCAAATATTCTGGAAATATGTATTTGTGTATTTGCCAGCATAAGGTTTGCAGATTCCGGTTTATACTTTACTGTAAAACTGATAATAATTTCATTCGTTATGAAAAAATTTAAACAAAATGTGCTTGCAATTAGTTGGCAAGCGCAAAATATCACCCCAGCGCTCCAAGAGGTCAAAATTTGAAACTTTTTCATTACTAAATTGACAGTTCGTAGCAGATAAATATAAAATTGAAGTAAGTGTAGCAAGAACGACACATTTGTTAATAATTCTCAAGCATCTTCTCGTCTTCTCAGTTTCCAAATTTTGCCGCTTGGGGCGGGCTTTGCGTGGCCAATTCCAGGTAACTCTTTTTACAGAGTGAAGTATGAGAATGTTGACATAACTGTTAAGGCGATGCAGGTTACCACTTTCCAGCGAGAGGTAGGTAAAAACTTGATCTTCCCGGGCGAACGGCTGCGCTGGCGCAGCGGCGCGGACCAAAAAGTCGCCGCATTCCATTGTTGATTGGATACGAGTCGCAGCAGCGAGCTCCAATGGGAAAAGTCGCACGCTGCTCAGAAGCTATGCGTGCATGGAGTTGGCATATTTGGTCGGTATATATTTAGAAACTAATAAATTAGTATTAGCAATTAGCTTATTGTTATTATTAGCACCTAGCTGTTGCCCGCGACTTCGTCCGCGTGGTCAACTTAATATCACAGAATAATATGTGTTTCCCGATTTTCCCGTAGGAATGAAATGTTTTATCGGGATAAAAACTATCCTATGTCCTATTCCAGAACCTAACCTATAGGTGTGCCAAGTTTTATCCTGATTTGTCCAGTGATTGAGTAAAAAACATCCAAACATTCTCATTTATAATATTAGCGGGATATCAACAATAGCTAATTACAGATCAAGGCGATTGGCGAATCGGACCACTTGTGATTACGGTATCATATTGTATCAAATAATCAAACTCAAAGTGCAGTTTGGTTTCTTAAATTGAAAGTATAAAAGTATACTTCTATTTTACAAACTTTCCTATTCCCTTTTTTTTACCACTTCAAAAAAGTTGTAAGACTGTCCATTGTCCATTATGCTGCAGATTTATGGGAAACTGTGACCACTTACCATCAGGCCGTCTGTCCGTTTTCTACTATAAATTATATTTTTTTCTTTTCACATTCGCCGTTTTCATACATTTTATATCATACGATCTGTAGTATTATTATTATTTATTATATTGAATACCGTGTGGTTTTCGGTAGAGTAGAATAGGACCACTCCAATCACTTCCCGTGGATGTCGTACAAGGCGACTAAGGGAATACATTTTAAAACATCAATCAGGGCTCCCAGACCCGTCTGGCCAGCGCGGGGAGTGTAGGCCAAATCCTCCGTCCGGCAGATGAGACAGGGTTGTGCTCCTGCTGATGATGATGATTATATTGCATAAATGTATCTGATATTGCGGCGCTGATGGACGATTTTGTTCAATATTTGACTTTTTATTTTAACAAAATTAATAATAATTTTTACTTTTTGGGCGTAAACTATAAGTATAAGAACCAGAAGTTTCTGATTCTTAACCGTCTGATAATTGCCTACTATATAAAAAAATTCAAGTTGTAGTAACTATATTTACAGTCAAATCATTCATCATAGTTTTTCCAAAAAATAATATAAAATTTGGGTTAATTTACTAAATTTATGTACGTGCCTCATACTTATATGTATAAGTAATGCACCAGCACAGCACTGCATTTGTACAAGAAATTAGCAGCTCCCAAAACTGCATGGGAATAGCATGCTACAACTAGAAACAAAAGAACTAGAAGCAATTAAGGGTTGGTCCCATGGCACTTACCAGGCAGTCACAGTGCCAGTGAAGATTAGCATCCAAAAAATTATGTAAAAAAATACAAAGTTAAATTTGCGATCCTACAAATATCCTATGATTAGAAACTTACATGTTTATAATTTATTTTGATGATTTATATTTTGTTGTCCTGAATACGAGTACATAAAACTCTCTTAAATTACAGATGACCAGCAAAGTGCAGCAAGATTTCGGCAATCCTATTATGCATGGGACTACTCTATTTGATGAGTTGCTGTTTTCCACAGCAGCAACCATTTATGTGTCGCTCGACATTTTACGTTGACATCATGTACTTACCCTATAATTACTCCTTAGAATTTCTTCTTCAGCTTAAACAGGTTTTGCTCATGATCGTATCGACTCTACCCAGTTGAATCCACGGCCTTACAACTGAAGGCGAGGGCAAACAAAATTAGGCTATCACGACTAAACGACAACATGAAGATAATAATCATGATAACACGATAAATGTGCCTAAACTCGAATGGAGTTTATATTAAGTATCTACTAAAATGAAGTAGTATTAAAATAAATCTTTTTTTTTGTCAAAGAAAAGGATTGTCCACAGTTTGGTGGCTGAATGTGCGCGAGCGGCGGTAGTTGCGTTGCGACCCAGTGCAGGGAGTAATGCGGTGCAATCACCGCGAGTTCCCGTGAGAACGCGACCGATACAGTGCGCCCTACGCAGGCACGTACTCAGGAGGGGGCACGGAATGAGGGGGGAAGAGGGTTAACACCTTAAAACCGCTTACTCTCTCAAATAACATAATTCTTCAGAAATAAAAGGATCATTAATCGGTCCAAAAAACTGTTACACACATGCATATTGATTTAAACAGTTTTTTTTCTTTTACTGTTTCAAATTCTGATTTCGGCAAGATGGAAATATTACAACTTATAAATTTTTTTTACTGAAAAATTCAAGGATGAAACTTAACCAGTCGTGAACAACGCAGTGAAGCAAAAACATATGCAATAACTTTAGAGAAGCTGTAACGAGCCCCCTATCAAAACTAGAGCCTGAATGAGTCCCTGGTCCTCCGGCCGCGCCTCTCAGGGCAACAGTGCAGAGCCGGCGCACCCGACCGCACCACATGCCAACTAAAAGGGTCATATGTATGCCTCTGCGCGGAATGGGACATTTTGTAACGCTACACATGAATAACATAATGAAATCTTCACCATCCCATCATCATCATATCAGTCCTTAGACGTCAACTGCTGGACATAGGCCTTCGCCAATGAACGCTACCATACCCGGTCCTCCGCCCTCCGCATCCAGCCACTTCTCAACTTCTTCAGGTTGTCCGTCGACCTGGCGGCAGGGCGTCCCACCATGGCATACCGATCAGCTGTCTCCACATTCTCGTCTCTGGAACTCGTCTGCCTCAACGGCCTGCGACAGATGGGGCCCGCCTACTGCCACTTCAGCTTGCTAATCCTTCACCGTATATCCCTTATCAATGCAGCGTGCCCAGTGATAATATTCACTAAGGGTATCACTCCCACATATCGAATGTCCAGAGGACGTTGCCAGGCTGATAACGATATAGGTATCTACGTCGAATTCAGTGCCTATATGGCTACTAAGCTAATACTTCTATTTTTTCCATTTATTTGAGCCCTATTATTACTGATTATATTGTGAACTTGACATTTTTTTCTGATATTTATCAATTAATGATTATATTTAGGTGTGAGAAATCTTTTTTTTATCTCTATCACGTAGCTGGCTATCAACTAGGCATCACGAAAGCGATTAAAAATATGTACATAAAGACCAAGCGCATTAGGCAGTATAAGCTACAGTCTGATATATCTGAAGTTCAATAATTTCCAGCATTAGTAAAAGCATATCAAAATTTTAATAAGTTGCTGTCATTACCGTATTACCGGGTAAGGGCATACTGTATCTATGAACAGTCTATAATGCTGACTGCGAGGTACTTTACAGATTCCCCAGCAGCATGCACTGGCTCACCCCTCTGAATGTTTGCTGATCCCATGTATTTCGTGCTTATTCCGTACAAAACCGTGCACGTCCCGCCTTCGCGCCGCACCCCATCTAAGAAATACTTTAGGTATTCGCAAAGGGTGTTTTATTACTTTACTGCCCTGGAGGGAGCTATGCGGCAAGTGTGGACCGACGGGGTGCGATCAATACGCTTCGTTTCTACACGCAAGGCACACCCTCGCCCGTCTGCAGACCTTGGGCCCCCAGGGGCGCCCAGCGCTGCTGTCCATTCGACCGGGTTTCACCGGATTTGTACGTACTTATGCCTCAAAGCTTTAATGTTCGGCTTTCTTAATCAGGATTGTTAAATGTACTTCTAACTTACTCACATACTTCATCAAGAAAACGATACATGTATTTACAATATGTATTCAATTTTAAATAAAGATTTCTGACATTGAATTTCAGTTTACCAGCAATAATAAACATGTTCGTCCCCAAACTAGGATAACCTGTGTTATGGTTAACCGACATTGCCGACCTCAGGCTAGATAAGTAATTTGTTTAATTTGATACAGTTGGCTACATAACTTGTGCTGTGATTAATATGAGCTCCGATATAAATTAGAGCTAAATTGCGTGCCGGTTCACGGCCTAAATTATAATTTCAGATAACCTCTGAAATCAGTAGCGCCTCCCTGTTGTACTATAGTCTATTAAACAAGCAAATGCTAACATAAATGAGCAACGTAACCAGCAGAACAATTGAGGAAAAATGTAAGAATGTATAAGTGTACCACCTACGTACCCTAAAAGGCGGAACTGATTTAAGCAAATGGGGCGTCGTCGTTGGTTTCGTCTTAAGTGGCTATAGTGGCAAGATTTCGCTCGAGTTGGGGTTATACCGTACACTACACATATAGCGACGAACGGCCGTAAGACTTCCATTTTCCGTGTTAGTACAAGGGTTTTATGGTAGCGCCTTTGTTTGGTTTCGTGAAAACCCTGAGGTGCTATGACGTAGTTGGAAGGCTACAGCGTTTTATGATCCCGATTTAACGCAACGCACTTTATTGATTTTTCGAACCCATTTTGAAACTTAAGAAATCGTAAACTATAGCGGCAATAAAAACGTTGCGTTGTGAGTTGTAAGTTATACACAACATAAAACACAATAGGAACGCCCGCTCATTTGCTTGATAAAACCATAAAGCTAATTAATAACTCTTTCTCCAGGGCTTAGGCTTAGGGTCTTTCTCCCCAAAATTGTCAACATCGATTCGCTCTTTAATGGGCTTGCGGCCGTTGAAAATGATCTTTATACCATGGCAATAAGGTCCAAAGGCTGGCATCGCTCGCTGCGGTTGCATGTAGGCTCCCTCAATATCCGGTTGGTTCAAGTATACTTATTGCTTTGCTATAGAGATCACTTTCAATTGCCATAATTCTTTAAACATCTCATTGATGCCGACATTTGATAAGTTTAAAGTACCTATACTTTAAAGAGACCCTTTAAAACGCACTCGTTTTCATTTCCACCAAAACGGAGTTGCTATCGACTTCAAGAGACTAGCGGAACTCGAAACGGATAAGAGATATCCAGACACAACGAAACGGATTCCTTATGTTCTTGTTGGCACATAGTTTCTTGGTCCTACAAGGCACTGCAGAAGAACTGCTAGTAGATGTCTGCTCAGGAACGGAATGAAACAAAGAGAAATTAAACCCTCCAGTTTATAAACCTCCGCCTTTTGACGTGAATGAGAAAAGTTGACTGCCACAGAAACATACAAACTTATATATATAAGTATATACGTATTGAAATGTTAAACATTAAATAATATATTTAATTTGTTTATTGCCATAAAACTATAAAGACATAAGCCAAACATAACTAAACATTAAGAAATAGAAAACTACAAGTAATAAAAAAGTCCGTCGAGGTGGTCGCACTGGGGCATTGTGCCCAGAAGGCTGGCGACGTTCCCTCTTTGTATGGCCAAGCTAATGCGTTGCCTGAGGTACTGGCCAGCCCTCTGGTCACCGGAAGCTTCTATGAGGCGCGAAGACAGCTCGTTTATCAACTTTGTTGCCTCCGGGCCCCAGGGCCCCAGTGTCTCCACCCCGACGGGTATAAATAAGTAGCTGGAGTCGAGGTTGGCGTATTTAAGGCGTTTCGCACTTTCCGCCTTTATAGCCGCGGCTCCAGCATTGAGTGAGGTGGATTGGATATGGGACGGGGCCAGTGTGTCCACACAGGTCGCGTCCCATACCAGCGGTCTGCCCAGTTTCCAGGGCCCGATCGTCATACCGTCGGGCCTTTTGCCATCAGTACGCGAGATACCGGGAGGCTCTAGTACTGCCGGCAGATTTGCGGTGGCAAGGGCCCTGCGGATGATGCTGTTGAGGGCAGCGTGGCGGGATCTGCGGCCGGCGCTTCGAGCGCATGAGAGGCCGTGGTGGCCTAGCTCGCCAACAGGCTCGCCGCAGACGCATGGGTGTGGATGGACGGCCCTGGCGCCCAAACGTAGGCAAACCGCTAAGGATAAAGTATTTTTGTCCAATAAGGTGCCGACGTTCGCCGAAGGGAGAGCCTGCAACCAGGAGCCTGATTCTCTTGCAGAAACTGCTAGAAGACGGGCACGTTCGCTGGGGCTATTGCAGGAGTCTAACAGGTATACGTATTGAACTGGAAATGTAATTGAAGTGTCTGTCCGCCTGATCACTCGAAACAAAACTACTGGACCGATGCTGAAACTTCGAACATAATATACCTACATAAAAAATGAGAAATTATGGAAATTCAGGAAAAATACATTTTCCGAAATATTAAAGGAAAAATATATGATTTACGGAACCTTCTCACTTTGTTCACTTTTTCTTTTTTAATACATGCCTATAATAGACTAAATAGCTTAATTGTCCTTATTTCTTCGAATTGGATAAGATAAAGGCATTTCGTTAATTGTTTGATAAATGAATGAATCAATATCCGCATCCTTTGTGACGTATTTATTAATGACTATGACGAAAAATGCAGTTCAGACTCGACTACTTGAATTGTCAAAAGTTAACCGTATTTTCCAAAGCTATTAACTAATTAAAGTTTAATGACTTTGTTAACGACAGAGTCAGTCGATGTCCCTTAATCGTTTGAAGGACGGACGGAACAACATTCCATAGCGGGGGAAAGGGTTTGGTCATCATTCTTTTTTACTGCATAGTTGGACATCGGTTCGTTGAGCACATTTTTTATGTTTGTTTACGCTAACAAAACTACTGATAATTTACGACTATCGACTGATATCAAGTAATAAAAATTACGACAGTTAGTAAACAGGATAAAAATTGAATAAATTTTATTTATTTTTCGTAAAATTATTAACTAAAATACAGAATACTATATAGAAAAACAATCAAGGAACAAAATTTCAGCAACTTTATAGTCAGGCTTTTTGTATTTTCACTCAGCGAGTTAGGTTTCAGTATTAAATATTTTAATATATGTTTGAAAATATATCTTTATACTAATTAGTGTTTTTATACGTATAATATTGTTCCAGTTTAACTTTAAAGCATTGATCATTATGGTATGTTTGTATTCTTCATTTTAAAATTGCATCGCTATTTAAAATACCTACTGCACTGCCGATACCGATACACCAAATAACGAAAAATTTACAAGGCGTTGTCCCTACATGAATAAAGTGACTGATAATAAAATTTTCAACATAATGACATTCAGTGTCAAATGCCTGACTGCGATTAGATAGGTACGCCTTCAAATTGGCCATTTACTTCCATAGCCGGGCAAGAAATCGGTTGGATTAGTTACTAGGTTTAGTCGGATTAGTTACCAGGTAAGTCTATGGTTAGGTCTACTTTCAGATCGTGGTAAAATACCTTGCGGAAAATGATATCGCATGCCATTGTTCTCGCTTTCTACAAACGCAAGATATTATGTTATGACGTTCCTGGGAACATTTCCACACATTGCAACCAACAATTCCTAGTAAAAACTTCGTGTGAAAACACCGAGCAATTGTCTTCAGACAAGTTCAAAGAAACGGCTCATTGAAGCCTATCATGAGACCATTGTAGACAAATCTTCCTCTCCCCTCGTCATTTAAGTTCTATGGAAGAAATGAGGGTAGATAAATGTTTTATCGAAGGTCTTACTCGACTGGTCGACCCATGCACATGTTGCATCCATTGAGGTCCTTTCACACGGTCAAAGGCGACAAAAAATAATACAAAAACCGTTACGCTCTAAAAAAATGTTCCCATAACTCATGAATGTCTCATTGATAAAATCGTGTATGATCGTGGTCCATACCACCGCCCGTCATGCATGTTGCAACAGCCGATATAGAGTTCCTTATTTAATACGTTCCTCGGCATTACCTAAACCGCGTTGAGGGGCATTGAAATATAAGTAAATAAGCATCTAATTTGTCTGAACCCAAACTAGAATTTTCTCCTGTATTATGGGATTCAACAATGACAATTCACAAATACCTATTATAACATCCAGACCGAGACCAACATGCATAAATTGTATAAAACTATCCCTAGTGGTAATACTATCCAAGCCCCGATAATCCAGCGAGGTCAAAATTATTCAGTGTAGTGGTACTGGTATAGCATTCATTTATTGAAAATCATTGCCTACCTACACATATAGAAACTATCAATTTCAGTATCAGCACTTTAGACCGAGCCGCATGCACATTTACTATAACATCTAGGCTTGGAATTTGCCTAAATTTATAGCTTAAATCTGGTTTTAACGTCATAATTTTAAAGCACGGTTCCACCACAAAAGCAATTAAAAATAAGTTATTGCCGTTATTTCAGGAAAAGTTGTAATAATCGTTCCCCTCCGATACCATGGCTGGCATTTGGCACAGATGCGGCGCATGTGCGTGGGACCGAGCTCGGGCTTCCATGAATGGACCGCTGAACTTACAAAGATGGGATCTTTCGTCCTATAAGCATTCTCACGATTCACAGAAATAGATAAAAAGTTATCTCTTTGAGACCCGACTAAGAAAAGAGCTCTGTTTCTGATACAAACGGTATAGTTATATACATATAACGACAACGATACTGTCAAAGTTCATGTTTGTTCAGTCAATGTAGCTCAGTTCAGATAAGAACTAAATTGACAAACGACTTATTTTATGCAGAGATATGTTTCCTGATCAAAATTAAATTATTTTTCATTTATTTATTATCGTAAGGCTGGTATTTGTACGACATAAGGTCTAGGACGTGCGGCTGCCTTTGAAGAAACCATAGAAAAAAGAGATAGTGAAGAAACCTATTGGTAGTTGGTAAATAGCGTGCCCGGGAACCAACTCGCAAGATTAAAGACGCATATTCCACACTGCGCCATCGACACTCTTTTTATCATTATTATATACCTAGTCTTAATGTATCAAAATTGGAAGATAGGTATCCAATTCCAACCTATCTAATTGGTAATATAATCGCAAGTGGTTTTTAGGTACTATAAAAACATATAATTACTATAGGTATATACTCGTATGTACTTCATAACGACTCTCTTGCTCTTGCTCTTGCTACGAGACTAGATAATTGTAGAGGTTTATAGGGTGTTAAGACTTCCCACATAAAATTAAATGAAACCAAGCTCGTTAACATCCGACTAACTGACATGGATGTGCCCAACAAACAATGGCGGGATAAGCACTCAAATTAGAGCTGGGTCATAAATGCTACAGAATGTTATGATGGCTAAAACGTGTGTAGGCGTAGGGGGTTATTCTACCTGACAGAAGGCGTACGGTCAGAAATGAACTTTAACATCAGACGAAAGTGGTTAGTGAAGTAATAATCAACTACCTATCCTTTATCCAGCATTCAAATATACACTTCCAAACCTTTATAGTGATAAGTCGAAATAAAAATGAACTTGCCAACTAAAAGTTGTTTGTCATACAAAAGTAAATGGTAAGTAATGTACCGCAAAGCCGTGAACCAGGGCTCGCAGCTTTGCAAGGAATGCATGAGAAGCAGACCCAGGCGGGGCAGGGGGGCGCTGCATGTATATTAAGCTATCAGCTAGTCTGTTCAGCATTCCTAAGCCAGCTCCGGTGTCCGGCTCAAGAATGTCCGAAGCCCGCAACCCGAGACGGAAGGAGCAGCGAGCGGCCGGCGGGCGGAAGCAGTTCATGGAATGGAACGAACGTCCACGTTCCAAAACGTCTCTAGAACCTTCCCGAATGCTACCGAATGAGAACCGTTTACGAATGCGTTAAGATTAGATATCGCAGCGAAGTCTTCGCGAACTTACTGCATTGCTATATGGTAGTTGAAAGTCTTAAGTCTGGCATTGTACGTTACAACTCGATCCTTAGTGCTAATGGACTAAAGTGTAGTTTGAAATGAAATGTAAATGTTAGTTAAGATGTGCAAGTCCATGTGGAAAGTTCCGTGGTACAATGCACACCGACGACGCGCTCCACTGTGCCGTGGATCCTGTCTCATGCTGTGTTATTCTCATTTTCCAAGTAGGTACATATCTATCTTATTTTATCCCCTGTACCATTATTCAAAATACATCACTCCTTTAACAAGATGATCAGATGTTATCGAAACGTATATCAATTTAGCATTCGGCTGTTTGTAGAGTGTACTAGTATGGTCAAAAAAATTAAGCTAATAGGTAAGTACCCATATCTTGCAATATATAACACATATATCCTTCAACAAGCCAAGTTTTTTGTTATGGTTAATGCAGTTATTGACTCTTGTACTTCTGCACTTATTTGTATTTTGAATCGAGCTCGAAGAGCTGTAATTTTACTTGAAACGGTTTCGGCATGTTTGCCTGTGATATATTATATTCTGCCCCTTTGTCAGTCCGTCATGTTTGGGACCTCCCGCGGACAGGTTTATGTGTACAGTTCTCATGGTATTTTATGTTGGAATTCTCCAGCGCGGCGGCCCGGCGGCGGCGTCACAAATTGTTGCATTCCAACCGGAGATAGACGATTGTTGATTAAACAATCGAGCGGGCCCCGCATGCCTCGTCCGTCTCAATTGTAAATGTTATTATTGGAAATCAATTGACACCGGATAAATTAACTGACGACGTTCGGCGAGTGACGCCCGTGGACTCATGGACTGGACAACACCCGATACTTATACAATGATTGTTATTTATGTAACTAATGAAAGTAGGGATTTATCAAACCGTTACGAAATGGAATACACGCGCGCGAAGTAAGCTCGTTTTTAATAAAAATGTGTTGGAGCGACAAAAAAAACTGTTGGTAGATAGTACTACTAGATGGAGCGTTCCAAACAATCGCTCTGTTCCACGCAATGAGCCGTAACTCAGTTACATTCACAATAAAACTTGTGCAGTTACTACGCAGAACATTTCATTGTTACTGAATATTGAAGCTACGGGTAAATAGCGTCAATATTTAGTAAATAATTAAATGTTCTGCATAGTAACTGCACAAGTTTAAAAGTTAATGTGAATGAGTTGCGGCTCCTTGCTTGGAACAGAGCGAATATTAGGAACGCTCCATCTAGTAGTACATAGATATCGTCGGTAGCTAGAAAGGAACAGTTTTTTCCTACAATTGTAGATATTGTAAAAAATGTAATCTTAATAACTAGCATATGACAGTTTCGCCTATTGATGCCGCACATCATCATCACAAGCCTGTTTTAGAGGATTATTTTAGGTCACCGTAGATTAAGTTGCTAAGTACTTACCGGAACACTATTCGAGGTTTTCCTTCTTTGAATTTTAATCTATGGAAAGACAGCTTACAACAGACTTGCTTATTTAAAAAATTGGTCTAGTCTGTTCTTAAACATGTTTATTGATGTAGCAGATTACCTATAGGTACAACAGATTTTGGCAAATTGTTCAATCTGGAAACAACCCTGTTACCAATGAAAATATTTAAGGTTTCGGGTGCATTGTATCTTTTGTATTTTCATATTATCTCCTTTGAACTAGGGTATTGTCGTCGTCGCGTTTTTTAACATTAATCTTCTAGTTTCTATAAAACCTTGTAAACCTGTGTGGGGCGTCACGGCGGTGCGGCGTGGCGTTATTCATCGATAGAGGTGAAAGTGAGGTCGCGGCGCTTTCTATCCGCGGTGGTGGCACCAGCCATACCGACAGAGCCTTGCGAAAGCCGCCGTGCCACGCCGCAGCATACAACTTCCACCACCTAGCCACTTCCTTTCAAAATAGAAAGCTGCTTGCTAAACGGGCAAACGCAATGAAGCTACAAATACACACTTATAATCTTTTTAATTAATTTTAGTTGCTTATTGCCTTTCATGTGTAAGTTTTCAAAGTTAGGTTAGTACAGCATAGGACACCTGGGATCGAGTATTCATGCATGGATACAGAGATGCATGCCCTGTTGGGCAATGTAATATTATTACTGGTAAGTAGAAGATTGCTATAGGTACACGATAATTAAAACATCCAAATAAGAATTCAATAAACAGAACGTCATCGGTCTTGTCATCTATAACTTGCAGTGTAATGGTATGCTTTTGCTATATTAGATACGGGGTGATGAATTTTAATTTTGGTTTCGGTTTTTTTAGATCACAGAAGCTCGTTTCCCAAATTTTCATATTTAAAATAATCTATATCTGTAGACCCATGAAGGAAGAAAAAATTTTACGTAAAAAATTTTCTTCCTTCATGTGTAGACCAGAAGAAAATTTATTTTACGAAGAGACCGTCTTTTGTCGCGATTTTTTACATTTGCAAGATACAAAATGTGAGATGCGCCTGTTTGCTAGACCAGCGACGATAAATGTATAAATAGGACTATAAAGAATAAATGTAAACGGAATTATAACGTAATGAATGACACGTTAATGAAACTCGCAGTTGGAATAAGATCGATGCAGTGTTCTTAGATTCTTCATTGACGCAGTCGTAGGTATGTACATCAGCACCAATCTGTATGGCTTTACAATAGAACAAATGGTACAAAATCTATGTGGTTATGAATTTATCAAAAATTTCCAATAATCAAAGCGTTGACAATGCGTGTTAAGGACAACCTTCGTGTGAACATTCTATATTTCTCACTATTACTAGTTCTATCTCTCGCTTCTATTGCCCCTTCGGTGTATGTGACGTATTATGCTGACAGCTTCTGTGGGGAACGAACATTGGACCATTTTCTGGTTTTCTTTAAAAATTACTCAGAGCTCAATAGGTCTGATGCGCTTGTTCTTGTGCCTCGAGATCGTAGCTAAAAGAGCTGCGATAGACAGAAAGATATAGCTGAGTAAAAAATTCTAAGGAAATTCTTACTTTCTGGTCTTGCAAGAACATCTGTGTTTGCATATCGCGAACAATAAGTCTTTATCACAATATTATAAAGTGTGAAGCCATTCTTTGCTTTTCTGAGGACGGGGAACAATGTCCATTGTGCGACTCCAGCGCAGAGGAGCGTCATGAAACGAGATCCTTGCAGCTAATGCGTGTAACTACGCCTACACTTGCCAACAACGTGACTTTGTTTGCTAGGTACAATCACATAGTAGAAACAACAAACTGATATACATTTTTAAACAAGTTGACTTCAAGAATAAGGTTTTGAAGAGTAATGTGATTTGAAGGAAATTTAATATTTTAGATTAAGTTCACGACTGTACAGCGAACGAAGTCTATGACGAAAGAAACTTGATATCGCAGTAGGATTGGACAAACACAAAAACAGCTATGTTTACCACGATCAGCCAAACTGTTAAATGTGAATACTAACTCAAGTAAAAAAAAGAGTAGAATTAATACGGGGATATATAAAATACCTGTTGTGGCCGGTTACAGGGCATTTTAATATTACATAATTAAAAAGTTTTTATAGTCATTTTTCGAAAATTCGAAATAAAAAATACTTTGTGGCAGAATCTTTATTTAATTCCAAAAAAATTATACGTATAGTATCCGATTAAGTGACCTTGTTAACGGTCACTACAGGTATTTTATTACCCTGGAGTTGCCTCGTAAAGAGATGCTACACTTACAGCATGGTTACAAACCAGACATTGCTAAGTGACTATTTAATTTGTTTAATCACAAAGTTATGAAACATCAATTATATTAAAATTATCGAAATGATATAAAAAATGTGTTGTTGAAAAGAAAACTTTTCTTGATCTTTTAGGAAGCAATGTCAATCTTTTTGGATATTATAATTTTAATAAAACATTATAGATAGATAACATACTCTGTACTCTATACATTTCAGACTGAGTTTTGAGGTACTAATAGATGAACTAAAAATGTAAGTATATCTGTTTGTTCAGATGGGACTATACAAGACTACCTACTATACGGATTTTGAATGCTGGGATTTTGGATTTTTGCTATTCCTATTGTATGACCAAGCGTCCTAAATACGATCAGCGATATAAGAGTTTATTTAACCATGGAGTATGTGTTAGGAATTAGCTGTAATTTTTAATACTTTACCTTTTTTTGATCATTTTAATAAATAAATATCGATACGATTCGGCGCATCAGGATATACCAATCTATAAATGCGCAAGCGAATCCGTATACAAAAACAGGTCCACAATTTAAAATCATACGTTATTCGGACGATTGGCCACTTTGTATTTGAAAATTACCATAGATAGATGAATATCAATGAGGAGCAAGTTAATCGGATGACAACAATAATATAGGTTCACCAAAACAGAGGGGTGTTAAGTACTTATTTAACCCCTGACACAAAGTGGTGTTAAGTTCGACCTCTATGTTTGTCTGCCTATAATTATAGATGTGGGTTTCGGGAAATTTATAAAGGAGGGTATGTGCCTTTAATCTATTATTTGAAATTTATGAAGTTATTACTGCTTATTCTTACTCAAAGAAGTCTTGAATATATTTTTTACTGTAAATTGTTGACATTTCCAATTGGTTAGTTTTTTTTTTGTCGCTTTATTATTTTACGGTCCGTTGCCCAGCCACTGGAACAAAATTTATTTTGTAATTTCAAGGTAACTTTACAGTTCAGTTTATAAAACAGTTAAATACAATATTTATCAAAGAAGCACCCTAATTCTGATTTAACTGTCAGTCTTTCCAACTGGTTATTTATTTCCTATTGCTACAAAATTTATGCAACTTTAACATGTTACGCTCTGTGGCCACCCCTTCTATATAGAACAGCCACTAGAACGAAATCCCATGTGTAGGTAATTGATCTTAACTTCACAGACGACTTAAGTAAACATTATTTATATTAAAGGGGTAATTTGAGCAGCTCTTTGTCTCGTTAAGGAGGCCCGGAGAGCAAGAACACAACGTGACCGTTTTAGTTGGTTGCTTCTTATTAGAATCTAACGACCTTTAAAAAGATGTAAAAATATTTTTAGTTTAAACTCGTACATTGCTTGCATAAGGCAAAATTTTTATGTGAAGTCAGTGATAATGCCAGCAATGTAAAGGAATATTATGGTAGAGGTAGTCGACCGAAATATAATGGTAGAAGCAGTCCACAGACCATGAGGCAAGCCAAGATGACGTCAGCCGTTCAAATTTGGCAATGCCAGGCGTTCGACCTCCAGTCGTACAAGTAGGTAGGTAGGTATGGTACATGCACATGGCGCATGCGTGGCTAAAACTGCGCAGTAAGTTTGCTTTGCAAGCAAACAGTTAAAGTAAACATTACTTTTTGACAAACATTCCACGCAAGGAAGCTTGTGATAAGGTAATAAGAATTATTTATCTGGTTACTTTGTTCCGCAGATTTAATTTGTGATTCACGATCGTAATGAACTGTGTATAATAGCACGGGTTCCCTACTGCCTATTGAGTATAGTCGTTTCATCGAACACGTCAAATCGAATTTTCATTACGTCGAAGGTTTGTTTTTCGACTGCTTTGTTAGGCGAACGTCATTTCTTCGAAATTCAATATTTACAGAGTACCTATATTACTGACTGGCAAGCGTTTACCTTCATAGTAAACTTATGGAATAATTAAACTTGTGGAAGTAAGTTTTTCGTCAAAGATACACAGGGTTTGTCACGATGTTTTCCTGAAACTGAAATGTTTACTGTCACCATCATTACTGAGACATCCGGCCCTTCATGCTCCTCATCTAGCCACGCAGAAAAGTGTGTATCTGTGTTTTGTTTGTGGTAAGTTTTGAAAAATCCATGTATCAGTCTTATTGGTACGAGCCTTATCTTATCTTCTTAGGGGGCCAGGAAAACCTGGCGACACTTCGACCCTTCAGGATCTTTTGTGCCAAACCCCTGACCACCAACGGTGCCCCAAGCCGATTTGGTGGACTTTATATACTTCTTAGAATTTCTTTGGAATATGCAGGTTTCCTTACGATGTTTTCCTTCACCGAAAAGCCTGTGGTATTATAAAAACCGTCTTAAGTTTCGAAAAACTCATTGGTACAAGCGGGGTTTGAACCCACGACCTCATGAACATGAGGCGAGTGCACCATCAACTAGGCCTGGGTATCATCGGCTAGGTACGGGCCTGGAACCTCGCGAATACACTATTTTGTGCTCTCAATTAAAACTGCTTCTAAATAACAAACACAAGCTGTCAAAGCTTAATCATGTGTTATTATTTACCAATACCCACCTTATGCGTTTGTCATTGTCAATAAATAGTCACAACTTAGATTTATAACCTAACGTACCCATGTACTAGGGCGGTAATATAATAAGTAGATAATTAAATAATAGGTATTTCATAACATTTGTATTTTATAGTATGCAAAATCGTTAGAATAACTTTAATTATTTTGGTATTCCAAGCGTGTTGACATCGGCTGAAGCGAAGGTCGCTGTCCATCACAGATGGGTGCTTCGCCACTGTACCAGTAGATATCTACTAGTGTCTACTAGGAACAATACAATGACGTGACGTGGGAAATCATTGTTAAGTTTGAGCAATAGCTTGTAATTAGGTTATCAATTATCATGTACTACTGTAAATAAAAGAATGCAAACAATTATTTATACACAGCATAGCTAGGAAAGTGGAGTGCAAGGGAGCAAAACAACTACAGGTGTTTAAATGTCAACTTCACCTGCACGCGGGTGCACCTTGCTGGCTAACAGGCTGAGCTCGGGCCTGGCTACTGAACCATGGTGGTATAGGTATACATTATAACAATCGGGGTGGCAAAATATAGACTACTTGGAAGGCTCGACGAACGGTCAAGGAATAAGCTTCAGCATTTGGGTTGGGGGTTGGGGAATACTGCCGGGACATTACCTGCAGGTGACGCTTAGTGCAGACGACTTAGGTGATTTTTTACTTATATCTCATTATTTATGTATTGTACAAAAACTTATAATAACTACAATAAAATCTATAGTACAAAATAGCATAGTTCGCCATGTCAGTTTACATGTACGGTCGAACTAAGACTGTTGGTTAATCCATCACATATTCGATGTCTTTGTATCCTATATTTTTTGTCCCTTTTTTTTTTTTTTAGTTACTAAATGGAACTCTAAGGTATGTTTATGCTTAAGTTCAATTCATATTATGTTATTTGAATGTATGTTGCCAAAATGAATAAAATATCCTCTAAGTAAAATAAGTGGCAGAGTATATCATAAAAATAAAATTGGACTAAATCTAATAAATAAAATCGTAAACTTCGCGTGTCTGTACATTGAAATATTTGCAAAAAAAATAATGGGGCGTCTAAGGATAAGGAACAGAACACACATTTCGATCATTTTTGAAATTTTTGTCTGTTTGTCTGTCAGTTTGTGCACGCATCACTTAAAAACTACTGAATGGATTTTGATGGATTTTAGAGAAACATGGAGCTTAACTTAACTTAACATTTAGTCTTTATTTCATCGCAATCGGCTAATTCAATCAAAAGTTATAGACATTTTTAGTTTTCAAATACATTAGTAGGTAAGGTTAGTATGCAATATATTGCAAATAATAGTATTTCCGTACTATTCAGATTGCGATGAGTTTGGACTACATTGGAGCTGGTAGTGGGAATGGGAGTGGGAGTAGGCGTGGGCGTGGGCGTGGACGTGGGCGCGGGAGTGGCCGTGAGCGTGGGAAAAGGGGAGTGGGTGTGGTAGTGTAGTAGTGCGGAGGCGGAGGCGGGAGCGGAGGCGGAGGCGCGAGCTGGAGCGGGTATGGGAGCGGATTCTGTAGATCACGCGAGCGGATCCGCGGGCACAGCTAGTACTTAATACGAATAAAAATAAGATTTAAACTAACTAGGATATAGGTATAAGACCAGGCTCCGGCACGCGGTGTGTATACTTTATGTAGGTATTCATAATCTTACATGAGAACTAACTAAAGATTCTTGTTTGCCGTAAACAAAGGGAGAACCACACGCACAGACAAAATAAAGAAAAGACTAGTTGAACGCGTACCGGACCTGGATGCGGGCTTTGCGGTAAGACAACGTTTAATGCTAGCATAAACTTTTGTTTTGCATATAAAAAGTATTGAAGCAAAAAAATTTAATTATTATCTCAGGTCATAAACTCTCGGAGCTGCGAATACTAATCTGCCCATGACCAGCTAGCGTAGAAATTAGGATATAAAATATCCAATTATTATGTGCCATGGTTTTTCAAGTTACCCGCAGTAAAATAATTTATGATTCTTGGATCATAAACAGCTGCATCTATCCAATTTTATGTTCTGAACTCAAGATCACAATTTCAATTTCCATTCGAGTCGTGATGAAGTACAAACATACAATTGAATTTTCACATTCACATATCAATATCAGTATAACAAAAGTACCTAACCTATGCCTACCAATGGCACATACGAGTACATGTATGTACAGCATAATGTACAGCATTGGACAATCATAAATCACTGATTTTAAGAAAACACTACAAAAACAAACTATGACTTGAAGATTTTCTTCAATTACTATCATTATGTAGTTTATCCGTCTTATGAAATATCCTTTTCAAAAACTGAGAAAAAGAATGAAACTCAGAAATCGGTATCGATTTCACTCGCTCTTAACGCGAAAATAAATGGAGCAAGTGAGAGCTAGGTAATTTTTTCCGTATTTCATTTATACACCATGCCATGCGTACCTCGTACGTTTAGGTATCCACAGATCTCCCATTATTTGTGTGGACTAATTACCTATAAGTTATTGATGATATCACCTGTAGGTTGGAGCTGAGATTGTATTTAGACCGATCTTAAATTGGTGTGATGTGTTACTATTCAAGACTAAAAAGAACCCATGCACTTTGTTATATGAGGTCAGTATTTCCTTAATTATAATCTGCGAACATGTCTGATCGCTCCGTCGTTAATACCGACTTGAAGGTAGAATTATCAGAGCAGCGACGGCCCTTCACATCCGCATTAGCCAGTCTAAGCTGAGTTAAGCGAGGGAAGCGATTCGTACGGTTGACTCAGCTACGTGGCCCAAATTCCAAACACCATCCGCTCGAGACTACACAACTTTACAATGGAATAGAAACCGACTCTCACGGTGCTAGAAACTATATCGCGTTGCAGCAACTGAACTGAAGGGCCGTTGTTTTAGAGAACTATAAGTCTAGGTAGGTATGCATTAATGTCTAGCAGATGCTTTGTAGACGTTGCGTTGCAATCATTTAGAGAGGAATGGATCTGACACGCTCAGGATACTAATAATACAGAATTGAACAAAATCTGGCAAACCAAAGACAGGGCGTCACAAATGTTAGAGATGGATATTTTACAATCTTATTTCTTTTGCGCATACTTATTCAACTCTTTTGTACATTAATTTCAAAACTAAGAGGTTGACTGGGTGATGGAGTCTCATAAATAAATCTCTCGAAAATAAAGTTTTGCTGACCGTCGTCGTCGCAGCGTCTTTAATAATCAATGAAAAAAGTGTTAGAGCTAAGGTCTGTGTCAGCGCGACAGTTTGCATTTGCACAGTGCGTAAAAATATTCAAATTCCCAAAAGTCGTTGAAAACAGTTGTTTAATACCAACTGCACTATTCGAGGTTTTCCGCTCCGATTCTTCCTTCGAATAACTCCGTATGCATTTCAATTTTAACAAGGGGTGCAGTTGCCATGCAATGAGACGATGGATCGCGATAAAAACTTTACTGTCAGCCATGTTGGGTGCGTATGCGCTGCGTCTGGGCGCCAATGCGCCGGCGCACAATGGGCCCAGTCGCTATTAGTGGAGGCGACCTTCAGGGCTGCCTGCTCCCAGGAATGTCTTGGGTTCGGATGTTTCAAGAGGCGTCTTCCAAGAATCATGCTGCGCGTGCACCATGCACAATTTTTTTCACAGCGTCACGTATGTACAGTCACCATCAAAAGCAGAGATTCTCCGCAGCGATAATAATTTTCCAGCAAATCATAGTGAGAGGAATTATTTTTCGGAATATATTTAAGTACAAAGTTAATAAAAGCACGATATACGTTTAAGCTTCTGATATATTTGGCAGTTTCAAAATTAACTACAAAACAGGTAAATAAATGAAGTTTTCGTTCAGTGACCTAGTTTTCCAGAAAAAAATACGTTATTCAACATTAACATCAAATGAAAAAAGAGAGAACGTAATAATATTATGATAATTACCAGAACGTGTTTTACAATAAATTGTAAGAATGTTTTTTAACATTTAGTTTGTAAATGTTATTTTAATGTTTGTTAAAGTTATATAGTTTAAGCAACCTGTATACCAATCCCTCCATGGTTGTGTAGTTAATTTTAAATGACCTTATGCTTAAGAAAAATGAGATGTGGTACTTATTCTAAGTAAAACACCCCTACGTTTTAATTCTTTTTGGGATGATTATCGTACTAGATAACTGCAGCCTATATAGAATCTTTTCAGAGATCTGTTTTATTTGTTGGAGCTTTTGAAGTTGACTGTACGAATGTATACTACTTATTTAAGGTTAGAACCTACTTGATACTAAGGGAGAAAAAGAAGTTTGGTCTTTTAGATTTAACATTTCGGATGTTGTTATTACAGCACGCCTTTACAACTCAAAGTATCTGCATGATTTTTTATGTGGGTAGTTTATGATTATGTTATAAGCCGTTCCGCGCAAAACTTGGTGGTCAGTTTATTGCGGGTGGACCGTGAGGAAGTAAGGACGTTTTGTCACAAGCACACACGAAAAATATATCGGGCCCTGTGCGAATAGATCGATTATTCTGATATGGGATTCGCAATAAACCAAGTCACGCGCAGAACTGCTCATAAAAATTTAACACACCTATAAGACTTTAACAGATCATAATATTTTTTGCGTTATTTTCTAGCCTACTTTAATAATTTATAGGAATATTGATACCATTATCAAGTAAGACGAGTCGGACTATAAATTCCTTCGCCTTAGCTTAGCGCCAGCCAGCCTACCTGTGGAGTAAAAAAAGCATTCTGACTGCGGGCCGTGTCGGCGCTTTTGATAATTTATAAGGCTCTACCTTTCTTGGAATTTCGAAATCTCTAGATAGCTTCGTGCCCAGCTCGCGGCCCGGGAATGGAATGTAACGGATTTGGAATGGAAAGAAATGGTGTATTGTATCACCGTCTATTGTCGCCGGTTTTCGTAAGGTTTTCTCATTTAAAAATGAATCGACCGCTCGCTGGCGATATTATAAACGCAGCGATCAGAAATTACAGATCGTTAGTATCGTAGACGTCTCTTAAAAAAGTTCTTAAATTAACTAGAATCTTTGTTACTCGTGATTGCAGTAACATTAAATTTTGTAAATAATATCTATTGTGTTTGATATTGTTTCTATAAGTTCCGTCATAGAAAGGGTAGCTTTGCATTGTTTGTCGAGTTTGATTATATCTCTGCTATTGTAGAAGAACTGTATTGTATTCGTTTGCCGCATAAAGGAACGGCATATCATAATGGATAACGCTTACCCGCATTTCAATCTCAAACAACATCTGTTAGGTTTAAACCTGAAAGAAACATTTTCGTCTGTAAAGTTCTGTGTACACGAGATTGCATACCTTCGCTCTGTACGAACATAAGCATAAAAGTAAAGTACAGACTGAGCCTCGTTTTGAACTGGGCGAAGAGTTCTGGGAAAGCAGGCCGCATTCCGCGCCGAGGGCTGCCATTGGTCGTTCGATGCTCTCCTGCAGCCAGCCGACAAAGTTTTCTGGCACGAGAAGCGCCACTTCAAACGTTCCATTAACTTGCGGCAAGCGAAGGCTTAGTGTAAGTTGCACCAGCGACAAACACTGTCTGTCTGCACTATATTAAGTAACATTTATTAGTTTGTGAGAGAGGTTAGATTTGAATGCAATTTAGTACTTATCTCGAAACTTTAAAGTAGTTTGTTAAAGTGACAGTGAGATAACTCAAAATTTACTTTCATAATCCACTCTATGTCGCTTGTTCACGGTTTTGGCGCTATTTACGGAATTTAAATAAAAAAAACGAAGCTGAGATAACTGAAATTCGACTTTCATGTAATATCTCACTACGTCATTTATTCATTTAGTCGGGGTAGCATAACAACGCAAGGCACAAGTTAGTAGGTATGTTATCTAAATCACAGAAAGTAATTTACTTAGGTAGGTACTAGGTAAACTAAATCAGTTAAAGCTGCGATCAGTTTTTTAACCCTTTCAAGTTACCTACCTACACACTGAATAAACAGCTGTAGTGTAGCACCGTGTTTAGTCTATGGCAGAGTTAAGTCACGAAGTAAACGAGGCAGGCCTCTCTCAGGCGAGCCGGGTTCATTCATTAAAATATGCATTTATTACTAACATGCGTCCGTCTGTCGCGACCGCGGCCCTATCCTATTACAAATGCTATTCACCGCAGGATGGCATTCATTAATGACTTACTTTTTCACGGCAAATATGAGCAGAGATTAATGAGATGTAATTGAATTAGTATATATAAGTAAAATAATAATAGGCGTAAGCCTTGTTTATTATGACAAGCCGCATTGATAATGTTCGAAAACTTTCAAACCGGATGGCGGCGGAACGATTGTAAGGCTGGGACTGCACAGGCCGGTTCGGCTTCGGTTCTTTTTCGATCTGTATATATTTAGAACCGGAATGGAACAAATGGAATGAATAATTTGTATGCAGATCGAGCCCAAACCGGAGCCGAACCAGGCACATGTAGCCCAAGTCTAAGGTGGGCGGAAACAGGCGGAACAACGGTCATGTGATTTCTGTTAACAGCTGGACTAAGAAACACGTAAAGGATTATAATATATTTATAGAACACTGTCTTATTCAAAGGATATAGCGTGAAGAATGTAATATAGAACACTAACTTTTAGCTTCGTTCGCAATATAGCCCGCGGTTATTTAAATTTCCTGGGGGAAAAGTAGTAAAAGTATACCTATAAATATCTTAACTTACTCTCCGGCTCACAGAATACCAGAACAAAGTCCGTTGAGCTATCGAGGCGTCGTGATTGAGTAACAAAACAACACTCAAACGTCCAAACTTTCTTCTTCATTATATTAGTTGAGAAGTTGGGATATCAAAAGAATTTCATTACACAAGCCACGACGGATAAAAGAAATATTAACATCTATAACGATATCAAACGATTGAATTACTGGGTTATGAAAATATATGCATTGTGAATATGACGGGCTAAATGTTCCCTTTTACATGGCCAATAAATAAGTTGGAAGAGACAAAAACTTACTAACATTATTCCGAATGATCTAACTAAAGTAGATACAAAATTGGGGCGAAAATTGGTATGTTTTGAGTTGTATTGAGGGGGTGAAACCGACGGGAGGTGTAAGGGATGAGGCCGACAGCTGCGGAGCACGTGAGCAGCGGCGGCAGCTGCGCCGCGCCACCCGCGCACGCGGCAAGCTGCGCGCACGCACCTGCCAAATTTTACCTCCAATTTTTTATCTACTGTTATCAATGTATTTCGTTCAAAGAGCATCTGAACTAAATTATACAACTCGTAACTTTTGTGATATTTTTCAATTGGTTTTTATGGACCTGGAAGTCTGTTCTTAAAAGGCAACAAGTCTAGTTTTCCGGCATGGTGTATTTTGTGGCATGGTGTCAGTCGTTTATTTAATTGTAATTTTAATTAGATAATAAAACGGATAAGTATAAAGAAAAACATGACATCTCTTGATATCTGGCGTTGTTAGGACATATTTTTCAAGATACGAGAATGCGAAAGTAACTTGACGAAATTATCCTGACAAAATCTGTTTTTTTTATCTTACAAAATATCAATCTATCAATTGACGATGACGTATCATTCGTCAAAAGTAGACAATATGTTGAGTGCGATTAACAAAGTAGGGGTTTGCCGAAATTCTAATATTTCACAATTTCAATTATTATCTAACTAGCTGTGCCCGCGGCTCCGCTCGCGTGAACTACATATTCCGCTTCCATTGCCACTCCCGCTCCCGTTTCCGCTCTCGCTTCTTCTTTCGCTCCCGCTCCCGCTCCACCTCTCGCTCCCGCTGCCGCTGCCGCTCCCTCTCCCCCCCCCCCCTTCCCCTCCCCTTATTTATTAGATAAATAAAATCGTAAACTTCGCGTGTCTGTACATTGAAGATATTTGCAAAAAAAATTGGGGGGTCTAAGAATTAGTAACACATTTCGATCATTTTTGGAATTTTTGTCTGTTTGTCTGTTTATCTGTTTTTGATGGACTTTTCACGTAAACATAGTGCTTAATTCGGTGTAACATATAGGCTTTATTTCATTGCAATCGGCCCAGTCAATCAAAAGTTATGCTTATTTATAGTTTTCGAAAACTCGCATACAACAAAGAAGTGTAAGGTGTCAATGCACGACGGAATTCGTGAGCGGTAGCGAGAGCGGGTATGGTACCAATGTACTGTATGTGAGTTTTTGAAAACTTGAAATTCACATAACTTTTGATTGAGGAGCTGGACCTGGAGCTGGACTGGAGCCGGAGCAGGAGCGGGTGAGCGAAGCGGCGAGGGATGAAGGACGGAAATTAACTCTTAATAATTTTCAACTTTTTGTAATACTGTAGTCCACGCGAGCGGAGTCGCGGACACATCTAGTAATATAATAAACGGACGGCCACACCGCACAACTTTCTCACTAATAGACTTAAGGACAGGACAGTTTACTCCACACGCGTTGCGTGGCGTCGCGTCGCGTGAATGTGTCGCTGCCTTTACTTTTTTGTTGACAAAGACCAGTCAATGTAAAAATACATAACACTTCTTGTAATATGACAATTTAATCGCTTCATCCATTGTTGAGAGTATCACATTCTAATCACTATTTAATGTTCCTTTATTTGGATTTCATCGTATTTTTTCGGACCAGTAGGTATTATGTATAGATTTTCAACACATGCAGTTTCTAGCTAGGTACCTAATCGTAGGCGGTTTTTGAGATCCAAATTAAGTTTAAAAAATGTTATAGTACGTAGTACCCCTAAATTCAAAGCTGAAAGAAAAATACACGAGGCATTTACTGGTTTAGGTGTTATATTAAATAATGATATACTTATACCCGCTGATAGACACACAACCACACATGTGCATGTACAAAAAATCTTTTATTTAATACAATCTTTTCTCATCAATTTATCCTGAAAACCATTTACTATGTCTATGATGAAAACCAACAAAACAATACTTTTTTTATATCCTCTTTGAATAGGTACTTCCTTCTCTTATTGTTTTTAAAAATAATGTTTAAACGGCTCTGGAAGCTATATCCTTTTGAGCCACTTCCTTTACTCCTGTCGTCTGTGTTGCCAGATGGCTATCTTGGGTTCTCTCCAAAACTTAACCAAACTCCCCAAATAATATTTTTTAAGAAACTAAACACAGAAGTATTTTTTTATTGTTGAGATTACAATATACACATGTTTGATGACAAAAAATTTACGGAGCTGTGCTGGTGCTTTAGTACTACATTTCAGTAATGGCTTTAATTTTATTCTCTTCGAAAATCCAACCTCCAAATCTTCCGCAAATGCTATAAAAATCCTTCAAGTTAGAGGGAATACCCCCAACCTGGCGACACTGCCTATCGTTCGAAAGTTAAAAAAAAATGATTTACCGTGATTCTGACCTAGGATTACTTGATTCTTGAGTCTGACAATGTTAAGATAGAAAAAAAATACCATGACCTAATCTCGTATAATCTAAGCTAATCTCAAACTAAGATTTTTTTCTTTACAATGGAAATTAGACAAGGACAGTACAATTTACAAATAAAACATCCAGACCGGGACCAACTTGTACAAATTATATAAAGTTGTCTGTCCTTTGTAACTAGGGACTACAATTTATTAATATTATGTTATGACGACCCTCTTCCCGTGTTTTCTTGCGCTCAATCCTGATGTAGCAGAATTTGTGTAGTCCTTATCTGAGACCGCACGTAGAAATGACTTAAAAAAGTATAGACAGAAATCGTTATAAAGTTATTGATTATGATTACCAGGGACCGGAATTAGGTAGTATCATTTATGTACTTGCGACGGAATATTTATGTTCATATGGATCATAAACATTCCGTCATCATTCGTATTGTCCTTCATTTATGTATAAACACATACAGTAAGTAGTAATATAAATATTGACATTTCACTTAGCTCATTTAATTATCTGTAATTATTCTTTCGCCTCCCGCTTACCAGTAAAATAAAGTACATATAATATTAAATTATCTTTTCTTATTTGGATATTATACACTCTTTAATTATTACTGTTAAATGTCCTGGGAATTTCATGAAAACAATTAATAAAATCCAGTGAAAATGAATGTCCATATATTATTAATCTTCCGTACCATATTTTTGGTGTACCTACATGAATAATACTACCTAATTCCGATCCCTGATGATTACATAATGAGTTCAAAAGATGTACTGGAACCTCTTTTGAAAAAGTAGTAGTTCTAATTACCTTGAGTTAAGAGTTAATTAGATACTAATTGAACCTTAAATTGAACCGTCACCAAGAAATTCTTCCAAACTATAATAATATTTTTCTGTCAACAGATCGTGTAGTTTTTTTAAATAAATTAATCTCATCTTCATCTCGTATTGTTTTAGGGATTTTATTATATAGGTATGTGAGGTATCCTGCAGAAAAGGTTTTTGTGTAACAAGGCAGTGTTTGCTGGTAACACTGCCATTTTATCTAATTTAATTTAATTATCTCAACTATCGTTAAAATGACTAATTTAATAACAGTTGATGAGTTGAGATAAATAAATTCAACGCCTTCTATTGCCAACAGTAGCAGCTAAAATTAAGTAAGGACTGGAATGTATTAAGTATCTACAGTAAATTTACTCACTAATCTTGATCACGAAATAAAAAGAGCAATAGAAAAAGTCCTAAATACAGAGCCCATATAAGGTGTACTTTATTGACTTTTGTGAGTACTTAGGTAACAAAAATGTTATCTCTAGTTATCAAGTAGATAGGAGCAGTTATAGATAGGTACCGACTATACATAACTTATTTATCCATAAATCACAGAGTAAGTTTGAGCGGCATGACCAGATTTTTTATAACTAGAAATGAAAGATGCATTACCTAGGTACTGACCTCTGACATCATCTGTAAATACATAGGATGACCAAAATGTCTGGGATGGTGCATTGTTATGCAATTGTATAGCCCATGAATGACGTAAATAAACATTGTAATTGTGGGCGTACTATATAGGTGCCACTTAGAACAGGTACCTACATTTTACGTAACAACATTATCACGAGATTCAGTCGCATTTTATCCGTTGCTATAAAGCCACACGTATGTTGCGATTAGATATTATTAACAATATTAGTGTTTTTTCCTAGACAAGTTTCAAAACGCTTACGTAATTTTCTTTGTGCGAAACTAGTATTTCATCTAGATTTTTTTCATCAAATTATCCTACCTCCTTTGAAATAAAATTATTTAAAAAAATGGTTTACATAAATTGTCATTTTCAATCTGTCACTAGGACTTTTTTCATATATCTAATGTTAATTTATTGCTATTTATAGGTGAAAGTTAAACAACATGTAGGCAGTGGAAACCTGCAAGTGTATAACAAAACAAGAATAGTGTGAATGGAGAAACCCCCCGCGTCTAAGGAAGATTTGAAAAATGTCGCTGCCGGGTCAACATCACAAACAGGCGAAGGTAAGCATATTTAAAAACAAAATATACGATTTCGTTACTCGATAATATTTTGTCTAGGAACTAAATAAAGTACTGGTAGAACGCTACGAATGAACTCTAAACGGTACCTAATCCTACCTACCCTACCCAACTGCTAAAAATCTAAAAAATATATTTTTATTTTCTGAGTTTCCTACGTAATATAATAACTAGATTAAAAGTTAGAAAATTAAGGGCTAGAACGGGGAAAGCTTCACCTTCGAATGTGCGCTCCTGGAGTCTACCAGCTCTAATAACTTAAGTCCTATAGACTTCGGGTTTCCAATTTCCCACTAAGCATCAGGGTGTATTTCTCAGTCCTAACTTCTGGCCCGAGGGAGCAGTGTCTAGTTAGACGCTATAGGGAGACAAACAAAGAGTTAAAAATCTCCAAAATAGTGCGAGATAATTTAAATTTAGTTATTGATATTAAATTAAATGTATCTTGGCTAAGATATTTATCTATAGACCAAGTTGTCTGTCACTTGTTAATAAATAACTAATAAATAAATAAATATATATTTTTTTCGATCTTCAAATGTCACACAAATAAGCGTTAAATTATCATTGAGCAGATGACAAGAGATATTCAAACCGTAGAGAAGTAGTTAGGCAGGAGTTTTGATTTCTCGGGTGGTCGTGATCCCATTTCTTCTCTTCTCAACTGTATCTTAATACTTAAGACGACGCCCTTGCCGACATCCAACTATTGATAAAATAAACGGAGTCGAAAATTTGAAGTTGCCGCCCAGTGTTGTTAGATATTTCTTTAATTTCCCGTTCCGTCCGTAATAAGTTAGAAACAACAATTTTATAGGAAAAAGTATGTTTTGTATAGGTAACTTCGGTTACAGGTACGAATAGGTACAATTAAACAATAAAATTGAAATCGTATGCTGTACGTTTTTAAATTATATACAAACAGGTATCAGTAATAAAATGGTTTATTAGTATTATCACCTGTTTTTAATTCATATAAAGATGATATAAATAGATGATAAAAAATATTAAGATAAAATAAAGATAAATAATAATAATAAATATATTCACGTAAATGATTCAGGAACACAAACTATAACATTAAAATATATTTTTTTGGTTTACCTTAAAAGTTAGGATATCGATAAAACTGGCAATACTTATAGAAAAAGTCTGCAGCCTTCGGATCGTTCGCGTTCGTTCGTTCGTTCATTAACAAACCAGCACGTAGCGCGACGCGACGTCTGATTAGTGACGTAGGCAATTTCTTTCTCGCTCTATCGTGTTGCGTTTTCTGTCCGACTTCAGCCGCCCATCGACCGAGAGCTCGAATCGGCTCGGCCCGGCCAGCCGCCAGCCAGTCAGTTGCGACTTTCGCGCTCAAGGAACTGTGTTGTGTTTGTAACGGACTATATGTGTAAAAAAGTGAAGAAACTATTTGATAATAATTGATGTGGTCATATTTAAACCAGCTTATGCCACCACTGTCTGGATTACGAATGGATCTAAAAGGTGAATAGATTTAAACATTCTATTTGTGTAGTTGTAATTATAACCTCACTTATCTAACATATGTTTTTAATTTGGAGCAAAGGCGACGACGTCACTTGTTTTTATAGTAGTATGGTAGGTATTTAGCTCTAAAATTAAACAGTATATTTGTTAATAAAAAAAATGTTATGTAGTAGCTACTTGCCCAGCTAAAATGGTCTGGGTTTCAGTCAAATAAATACCTACCAACATATTTTGCCCACCCATATAACTAACAGAATTATATTTATTAGAATGCCATTTTGCAGTTAAATAAATTAATGTACACTTTTTTGTAGTTCTATTTCCATGCCGTTGTAGCATCGAGCTTATAATTATTTAGCACTATTATGTTTAAATTTTTGTTATTTACAATAGGATTGCACTAAATGTAGTTCTTACTTAATTATGCTAATTTAATTTGAACTTCTGGATATGACCTTGTAACTTTTATTCTAAAATAATGATTTTGATATGATATTTTCTTTCCCTTTTATTTTTTTATTACAGTTAAGATAAAATGTACATATAGAGGCTTGGATAAAGCCCCTTACTCACCAATTTTTTATATTAGTATGAATCATGTACATATAGCGCCATCTATAAAACTTGAGTACAATAAAGTTTCTGTAGAATATAAAGCCATGAAGATAATTGGAACTAATGAAGTACATTGCCTGCAACTAATAAATTCATTTCACACTCCCAAAGCTGTCATGCCTGTAATTTTGAACATTAAGTTCACATCATCACTAAATGGAATGATTGGATAAATAAGTAATTAATTCCAAGAATAATCAAGCCAATATCAGTATCACAGTCACATATGAGTGGTGTAATTTTCCAGGGAATTATATAGACATTATCATTACTTATTGAATATTGATAGCTTATCTATATGTTGTTTCTTATAAAGTATTTTGAGCAGCACATATCTTAAGTAACCTAAGTAAATAATTTTAACAACCATGCATGACATTCTACTTTATATCTACATCATAAAAGTTGCAAATTAAACAACCACACAGTCACGGTTTTTTTACCATTGCCTGCTAAATGTGGCCTTGACTATGCTCTACCCAGTGGGGCCTCTTGTGTGTGAACCAAGTGACCTCACGAATTTAGCAGCGCATTACCTACCTACTTCCCGTACCTATACCTACCTACGTTACGCTACTATTTTTTTGGCATACGCTACTGTTCAAATACTGTTTATACAAAGGTATATGATTTCTGTTCATTTAAATGTACACTTATACTACGTGACATTTTGAGGAAGGAAAAACACGCGTTGCTCATTAAAGCATTATTCAGCAGTGTAGTTCCAATTTACCGATTTCCTTGTATTCGCGTTGTTGACTGCGCTAAGCAACTGCTAGCGCCATCTGCCGGTAGTTTGTAATTTCGTCCACCAGCCAACAGTGTAATTGCATGCTGGCGATAGCGGGGTGTCGTTCCCAATGCAATAATTGTAGTCATCCTGGAAATTATACATATTGAATATCTCATTTACTTCATCTAATCAACAAAGCATGTTATTTTCTATGCTAAAGAAAATATGTGACAAAAATATTTTCAAATGAGCATAACAGCCAGCATGCGTTTTTGTTTAACATTAATAGGTTTTATGGGGAGACCCGTATGCTAAAGACAGAATCTTGAGATTCATCTTATTAAACTAAGAAACTTTTTGTTGTATTGAGTTTTGACAATTAGTTTTTTTTTAAACTATCAACCAATGGCATTTTCTGGGTGGGTACCTATATCCAAGTTGAGTCAAAGTTTCTTAAGGAAAATAACAGGTTTGATTTCCTTTTTCCTCATCTTTGTTATTGTTGGAGGTAGGTAGTCAATAGTAGTTAACTGTACTATGATAATTTATAGAGAAAATGTAGATATATAATAAATAATCTTACGTAGTTCAAAACCGTGTTTCAAAAGTCGTGTAATCCATCTGTCAGAATATCCAGATAATTAAAAAATAATTCAATTAGAGAGGTTTCAAATATGTTGCATTCAGGCATTCATTAGAACGCCCATAACAATCTTTCCTTTCCTGACATCACGACAAGACCAACCTCTATACGATTCCCACGCTCTTACCATTAGAGGTTTTCTTAGATAGAGTAAAAGCAGCCTGTGGCACTACCATTATGGTAGTGGTTAGCAAGGAAAGGAGCATCGGGTCAATTACACCAAAAGCAAGGGTCAATGCAGAGGCGAGCGGCGGCGGCGTCTCTGAAACAGCTTTGCGTGGGTTGCACGCATTCCAGCGGCGCCCTGTGGGTCGCATTGTACAGACTGGACAAAAATATAGAAAAATTAGCTTTCTAGGTATTAATATCTATCTGAAATTGTCTTGTTCTGCAATTCATATTTTACAGAAATCTACTCTTCTTTGACTTTTGCAATGAAGTATAAAAGAATTATAAGTTTTGTTTTCTCGTTAGTAAATGGCAACTAAAGCTCTAGATAGATCATCCTGCCGTTCATACATGTTCCTTTTTCAGTATCATTGTTTCTTTTGTGCCAGCGAATGTCGCCTTTTTTGAAACTTTGGCTGTGGAATGGAATGCAGTCAGCCCGCGGCGGTACTTGGCGGAGTACTTATATTATACGAGCAGCGGCGTTGTCGGCGCTGGCGGCTTTCTACATTAGCGGTCCCTCTCTTCAGAATAGCGAGATTCTCTGAACCAAGGAAACGATACTTCAGCTTAAATTTTCTTGGAATTTATTATTATGTTAACGACGTCTTAAGATACAAAAAGTCCGACTTTTTAAAAAAGTGGAATAAATACTAATGAAGTCTATAAAAAAAAGTTTTATAATTCATTCAGCAGAACGCTTCATTCAATAGAGTGGTACATCGTTTAGTATGAAATGTGCCCCATCTGGCGGATGTACACATCCTCTGACACCATTTCCGGGCGTCTATCCTTGTGTTTATTTTTCAAACTTTTATGAGAGCAACCACGGTTTATTTGGACAGACAACAGACATTAATTTCATTCATTCATAGATCTTTTCTTTACAGCCCCAGTCAAAGTGTTTCTTATCTGAATTGAAATGGCATACGCATACCTAGCTGTATGTACCGTAGAGCTGAATAGATGTTAGTCTATCGCGTAGGCGCTACAGGCGAGGCATTGGAATTCGAAAGCCGAGCGCCGACCACCCATAGGCATGAGAACATGGCCCCGTCCCCTTCCCCACGCTGCCCTGTTGCTCTCGGGCGCGGGCGCCGCCTCTCGCCGCCGCCGCTCTCTGCTACAATGCTGAATTTCATTTGCTCTTTGCGGCGAGCGACCGCCATGGACCTTGGATGTTAATCTTCTTTCTTCTTGTTTTTCTTTTAAGTTGAGCTTCTTTTGTGCCTGAAAAATAAAAATAACTTGTGTATTACACTTGCCTACAAGTTGTTAGTAAATAGCTGATTGGTAGTAAATAGCTGATATATACGAATATATAATCAAATCGGAGACGTGGGTAGATAACCGGATATGGGTAGTTTATTTTTTAAGTATTTTTATTATTGGGATAGTAATTTCAAGTTCAGGATTGAGATGACCTGTTCCCATTACATAGGTATTTGAAAGGTGACGACGGCGACTTACAATTACCGAACTCTTGCTTCGTTAAGTACTGTCCGCATTCCACAGAGCCACTTTACTTTTTTTGGTCGGCATTAGACCCCGCCCAGCAGTACTGCCACATTCCACAGGCCCTTTTTTACGCTGTGTGGTCGCGGTTTCCGCTGAAGACGGCAACGCCGCGTCTCAAATATGAATGAAATCCGGTCGGCAGTGTGCGGCGCGGCAACGTCGCGCCAGACGGTCTCCCTGATTGAGAACTACATCTCTCCCGCGTCGTCCCATCGCACTCCTTGCTTATTTATCGTACAGACGTACAATACATGCTCTTAGCGATAGATCATACTGTGGTGGTCTACACTTTTTCAGCATGTGTCAAAGTCAACGGCACGTGATGCCTCAATTGCCGCACAGCCGCCGCAGTTAAAAAAATAATGTTCACGTTGGTCATTGTTAGCAATATATATTTAAACTCTGAGAAGAGTAGTTTAATTTTGTTACAAAGTAATTCTTCCCAAAAATATTATGTCGATATTAAGATTCGGGATGCAGTTCTAATTTATCTACGTTAAACAAGTAATAAAACTTGGTCTACATTTCATTTTAATGGTAATCCTATCCATATAAATAACAATAATAAACCCCCCACCACAGACCCCACACAGCTGTGCTATGCACCCCACGAAGCGAATTTGAACCCTCCAAAATTACACACGCATGCGCACTGGGGAAGTCGTCAATACAGCACAGTATCGGCACCAGGCGGCTCCGGCATACGAGTTGACTACGATGCCTGACCGACTCCAGTCGCACGCAATTCTGGAAAAAATAATAAAAAAAATATTTTGGCCGCATTTTCTGTATTTGTTGCAATGTGCGGTTGCAGTGTCACTTAAGAAAAGTTTACAGTGTGTTATTCTCGAAATGCCTCAACTGGTCGACAAACGCAGAAATGGTAAATATATCGATCGTGAACTATTTTTGGCCATAACCTTATCAGTAACATATTTGTTTTGATTCGGGTTACCTGGCCTTTTCCAGAAAGTTCGGTATTGTTTATTCACTTTTAAAACTACGCATTCAGTAATGCGACACCAGCTTTATTTAGTGTCTTGGAGTATTAAAAGACACAAAGTTAGAAATTTTTCGAATTTAACGGTTCATAGATTTGTTTATGTTTATACCTACCTACCCATCTAGATGAATTGCGTACCTATGTAGAATCTACGTCTAGTCTAGATAAAAAAATTGATTGCGCTGCTGATGGTGCATGCGCACTGAGCGCACTAGCGAGGGGAGCGGTGCGGGGCGCGGGTGAGGGGGAAGCTGGGAATGGAATGTCGATGACGCAGGCTGCGCCACCAGCCGGGCCGCCAGCCGGGCCGGGCCGGTCCCGGTGCCGCGAACTTGTTGCCATGTCAAACTGTTTTCGAACGCACACACGCGCGCTCGCTCGCCGGCCGGCCTCGTCGCGCCGCCGCCGCCGCCCGCCATCTTTTACAAATTCCACATACACCACACACACATTTATGTGCTCTATTGATCATTTATGGCGTCCTGTATAATATAAAAATGTAGAAAGTTAGGCAAGCCAACGACCAACTTGGAAATTTAGTTTAGCATGGATTGTATGGATGTTCTGCTAGAGATTTAGTTCACGAAGGTTTATGTACGAATATATACTTGGATTCTTTCCGATTCAATTTAGGATATTTTATTTTACAGATTACTACCTTATATGCTCTGAAAAATGAGTGCTTGTAATCTAATTTGATTTAACGCCTCACCATGATTCTAATTAGAGTATTTTAGGGAGTCGTCAAAACAATACTCCTTCAGCAAACCTTTTTTGGCCGTCTTTCCAGCGGATAGCTCGAATACTACTGGAACGATTGAGCTAAAATTTTGAACATACATGTAATACTGATTGGTAATGAATGATGATTCTGGAAAAATGTCTTCCGAGATATTTCATGATAAAAAAAAATTGTGTGCGATGTACATTTTATTGACTTTTTTTTCTTTGTTGCAGTGCAAGCACAGACGCCATCTTCACCACTCGCCGCCCAAATGTGCTTCAAACCCCGAGATGCAAACAACCGGCCGAAGTTGCGGATAAAGTCCGCCTCGCCGCCGCCGTCCTCGCCCCCCTCGAGCTCTTCCTCCTCCTCTTCCTCGTCCTCCTCCACCTCAGACTCCTGCGACAAGCCCGACAACCACGAAACTTTCGTCTTCTTACCGGACACGCCTGATATGCGGCGGGAGGAGGAGCGCCTCAAGACCTTCGTTAAATGGCCCGTATCCTTCTTGAAACCGGAATTACTCGCACACAATGGGTTCTACTACCTCGGCCGCGGAGACGAAGTCCGTTGCGCTTTTTGTAAGGTGGAGATTATGCGCTGGGTTCAAGGCGACGACCCTGCAACAGACCATCAGCGCTGGGCGCCTCAGTGTGCGTTCCTGAGACGTCAAGCCGACTCAGGGAACATACCCCTGGAACTACCCGCCAGTTCGGGCCGCGATGAGTGCGGCGCCCGGGCGCCCCCCAACCCAGAGTCCGTTCCGCGCATGCCTGGCCCGGCGCATCCGCGTTTTGCCACTGAAGCCGCCCGTCTACGCAGCTTTAAGGATTGGCCACGATCGATGCCGCAGAAGCCGGAGGCCCTTGTCGAAGCCGGATTCTTTTACACCGGCCAAGGCGATAAGACAAAGTGCTTCTACTGCGACGGCGGCCTCAAGGATTGGGAGGCCGCTGACAATCCCTGGGAGCAGCACGCGCGCTGGTTTGACCGCTGCGCTTACGTCCAACTAGTCAAAGGGCGAGACTACGTGCAGAGAGTAATAACTGAGGCCTATGCTTTGCCGGCATCCAATGGGGAGACGACAGCACCGGCTACGACCGTCGCCGCGAATAACGCCATGGACGAGGACGAAAACTCCGTGGAAGATTCAAAACTCTGTAAGATTTGCTACGCAGAGGAGCGCAATGTTTGTTTTGTTCCGTGCGGACACGTGGTGGCCTGCGCCAAGTGCGCCCTCTCCACGAACAAGTGCCCCATGTGCAGGAGGACGTTCCACAATGCAGTGCGATTATACTTCTCGTGAACAAAAGTGGCACAGGACTAACTATTCCGAAGGCGGGCTTGATGCTAGTCAGTACAGAGGCGCCCATTTCTGTGATTATCTAATTACTAAATGCGGTGGGGCAACATGTTAGAACGCAGAGTACCCACGCGGTTTGACAAAGGAGTTTATTGAGATGATTTTAAATTATTTATCGTTAAAATTTTTAATTACACTGTAAATAATACGATGTAAATATTTTAGTTTATCATATTGTCCCACCGACACGAACGGTACCCTTAAACTTGAGACTGATGCAACGAACGAAGTTGTTACTGAGATTTATTAAATATTTTCATGCCGTCTGAAGAGAACTGCGCTGAGGGAAGCATTTTATACCTGTTTCTGCAGTTTAGCTATACATTTAATGTGCATTTGTAACAGGGGCACCAACTGGAACTTATTATCTGACATATCTACCCTCAAGCCAAGCATGCCTTTGCATGCATACACTTTGTTTGTTGCATTGGCTGAGTGAATTTTTTTTATAATGTGATTTTCAATTTCCGAAATATTATCGATGATTTAATTATTCAAATTCAAAACTTAGATATTACAATGATTATAATATTTAAATGTCAGATGTTATTGCAGTGCTACTTGGCTGTATAACCTACATACGTAGTAGATAAATTGACTGGATGTTGCGTATTGTTCCTGTAAATATTGTATCTTTTTTAGTTTGACATGTCAGCCACAAGTCATTATATATAATATTAAATCCTTGAGAGGATAAGTTTTGGTAACAGCTTAGAAAGCTTAGCTAGCACATGATAGGGAAAGTGAATACTGCATTTACATAACTATGTTATTAGGTTCGGTAGGACTATGCAAAATGAGAACCAACCAAATCAACAATCGCCATATCATAATCACCAATTTGTTTATATCGTAAGAAGAATGTAAGGTGATATGTTTACTGGAATAATATCAATATTACTGTGGAAAAATAATTATATTGCAAATATTTAATAAGTCGATTAAAAGGTAATATAATTAATAAGTCACTAAAACTTAGTAGGCCTGCCTGAATAGAGTGCAACATGTCTTGATGTGGAAAAGGTCGCCGCGGTGACGCCATCTGCTATAACTCGGACGTCTCGCACGAAGTTTTAAAGGCCAAAAAGTTACTGCAATGCAATATTTTTTAAAAAGCAAATTATTGTTCCAGTTTTGCATAGTTCCTAACCGTAATAAATAATTAGTTGGGACAATAAAATATGGAAGGAATAGGATAGTAGAATGTTCACATGAGATTTCATTTGTGCACTGTTTTAATCAATCATACATAATTCCATTCAAACTAATAATGCGTAATTGCAAGCATCTCATCACCATTCTGAATAAGGTTTTGAATGTTGCAGAGGTAATTTCTGTGACTTATCATACCACGATAAGCTGCAGAAATTACTTTTGGAATATTCACTACCTTATCCAAAATGGTGATGAGTACTTTTGTATCATTGCGACTTATCGCACCCTCCCCGGCTAATATTGTATATTGATTTTAATTTATAGCCTTCAAATTCTGGAAAAAAGTAATTATATTGAAAAGATTTAATAAGTCGGATCCTATGTTGTTTTCTATAATAGGTAATTTATAAGTCACTAAAACTTGGTAGTCCTGTCTGAATTAAGCGCAAGGCAACATGTCTTGGTGTGGAAAAGGTCGCTACGGTGACGCCATCTGCTGTAACTCGGACGTTGTCTCGCACAAAGTTCAGTAAGGGCAAAAAGTTTTAATTTTCACTGTTAAATGTTAAAAATAAAAAATGTTTCAAATATATTGTTTTCTATTTTACACGTATCTTCACGCGTCTATACCTTACGGGGTAGGTAGTGAGAATGGAGCGCCAAATATTGCATGGACAAGATGTCCACCCACACCTCTCGCTCAACGCCATTTTCCAAAAAAATCCCAAAAAATCCTTACCATATAAGGCAGTGACGAGTCGGCCGTGGAAATTGAGACAACGTCGGATGAAGGAGTAGATTCGAAATTGTCAGTGTTATACACAACTAACAACATCCGAACGTATTTAAAGGCTGATTGAAAAGATTTCGATGTCAAAGTAAAAACAATAAAACAGGGTGTTTATTGGGGAACGCCTATGTCCAGCAGTGGACGTCTGGGGCTGACATGATGATGATGAAAACAGGATGAGGGTATCACTTAATATTATTATTATAAATCAAATTGAAATGATAGGGACAGTCCTTGGTAATTGAGTAGCTACCGATTTACCAACGTCTGTTATAATTTTATGTAGTGATAAAACAGAAGTTTTATATCTTCGAAATGCCCAAGAAATAAAAACTCGAGGGTTAAGCTACATACACAAGCGCGCTATCTCGTTATGGAGGTTGATCTCGACTCGACGAGCCGCCCCGGGAAGCCCGCTCCACGCCACAAATAAACCGATAAGTCTGTGAGATCGCGAGCGGCAACGTGTGCGGCCGCCTGCGATGAGGCTGGCGGATGAGTGCGATCGCACGCGTTTGGCCTCCCGCCGCTGCGCCGCGCAGGTGGTACTCAAGCCCGACTAAATTGTGGACTACACCAGATACTATATACTCTACACGTAATAAATAGATTTGAAGTTTACTAGACGCAATCTTAACTACTAAACCGATGTTAAAAAATCATTTATTCATGCTATGTTACTTTATACAATCATACTTTGCTTTCAACACCGGGGCAATATTGGAGTTCCACCACTGCCCTGCGCCATATAGACGAGATTCCCACTGTAGTGCGACAGTAATCGTTTCTGCGATATTTAATGGATTAAGTGGATAATTCATCCACTTAGATCCAATAATGGATCAATATGAATCTTAGTGGAATGGTACGTTTATTGAAATCCATTAATGGATCCCAATAGACACGCTAGTTCACTAAGATTCATATCGTTACTATATGGATTTTAGTGAACTGGGTAGTTTCGCTAAAACTAGTTACTACTTTTAGCGTTATCACCCCTCTGTTGGAACGAAATTGAATTTGTTCGAGTCAGAACACATTTTTGGTCCATAAATCCATAAAAGTAACAATTTTCCCATGTCCTAACGGTGCTGCCAGCTACGGAAGTTTGAATTTCTCCAAACAGAGAAAATCGATGTTATTACCAGCAGTTAGTAACAACATCGGATGCCTGCTCGAATGCGGTTTCTTTAAAAAGCATTCATAGATCTTATTTGTTATCGGTCCCAGAGGACGGAGAAGTCTAATACAATCCATTGGATTGTACTAAAAGTCCATTTGAATCCATTAATAAATAAGACCGGACCTGGATAGACAAAATGTCCACTTCAATCCATTAATGGATTCTGATTTCTGTCAATCCTATTGGACTGTTTACTTTCAGCTATGTTAGTAATCATAGTTGTCGGAAGAACTAATCACACGGGGTATATATAGATTTATGGCAACAGTGTTATAGACTGAGACTGAAAGTCTTAAACACAAATTATCATACATTTCCCGTAGGAATGATATGTTTTTTCGGGACAAAAACTACGGTTAGGACCTAACCTATATGTGCCGAGTTTCATCCCGATCCGTCCAGTGGTTGAAGCGTGATTGAGTAACAAACATCCAAATATCCAAACTTTCGCATTTATAATATTAGTAGAATAGGATTGTTACTGCGTTAGTTCTATCGTTACCCACTAAACATCAATGTGTGCATACGTACACTAAGAGACTTTCAGATTATACGATCTTTTTCTAATCGTAATTGTACGATCTATACGAAGATTTATTATTTTATACAGGCAATGTAAAATATTTCATAAAAACTAAAACCAAAAGTTCTACTCATCTATGAAATAAAACTGAACTGTTTATTTAATAAGGGTGTAATTTTTTTGCTTTCAGTTTATTGGAGTCGTTTTACACACACACTACAAGAAATTTTTTGGATAAAAGTTAAGCTTCAAACACATTATTGGACGCGTCCGAGTCGTGCAAGGTGGTTCGGTATCCGGTCGGCCAGATTTCACTCGGACGTCCGAGCGCTCAATGTCGCGTCCGCGACTTACGTCCGATAGTGTACACAGTGTAGTGTATAATGTACTATTTAGATACCATTAAGCCGCGTCCGTAAGCCGCTGCTGACGGACGCGTCCGATAGTAGGTTTGCAGCTTTAGGTATATTAACAAGCCTCCAGTGACATGGTTTTTATTATAGAAAGGGTTTAATTAAAAAAGCAAAGCATGTTAGTTATTTGTTAGCTATTTATTGAATTTAAACAATTCACAATGTAAAGCAAACATTTTATTTGTTTTGAATTAAACATTGTTTAATTAATGATTGCTTGAACATATTTATTATTTACCTGCATTAACTCTTTCTTTAGTACCTCTATCTGACGTACCATTTCCTCATTTGAGGAAGTAGTCTCATCTACATGCTTACATTTTCGGAAAAAATCTTCTACCATTTCCTGACCTTCAGCAAATTCCTGGGGGTCCAAATCGGTATCATACTGAAATTTGTTCGGATCGACGTCTTGTTTCTGTTTAGCGTACTGAAATAGAAGAAATAAATAACATTAGTTTTTTCTGTAGTTTGTAATACTCATTCTTGAGATAACACATTGGTTTTAAATATCTGATTGAGTAATTACTTAGTACAAGAGATCATAGAGGACACTTTTGTAATTAATAACCAGTAATCTATTGCATTCCATGGTGTTAACAGATAAACAGAGTTCGTCATGTTATTGCGTGACCATGCGTGGTGGGTCTCGGACAACAGACAAACGTTACTGACACTCCGCGTGTGAGCCCACACTATTACGCCCGCGGGATAAGTCATCTGGCCGGGTCCGGTTAACATTCTAAGATCCAGAGTACTATACAAATAGCTCCCAAAGCGACTGATGCGTAAACCAGTCAACCTAACGACGCGTCCCAGGGAATTCGTAAAATGTCCGGCAGAGATCTTGTAAAAGAGCAGCAATTGTCCGTCGACTACTGCACCTCCGCGGGTGTGTTCTCTTTCACGCCAGGGTGTAATTCAGCTAGTCGGGTCCGGTTAGAGTCTATTATACGGGTAGTTAACGAAACACCAGCCTAGCGATGAGCAGTCCCAGGGAATTCATGGAAGTGGAGAGATTTTGTGTAAACGAAGAAACTGTCCATCGACTTCTGACACCTCCGTGTATGACTGCCTCGTTATCCTAGCTAGTGGCTTGTCATTGAACTCGAGCGCCAGAGGTCGTGAGTACGATTCCCACAGGGGACAAACAACTTCGTACAATTTGTACAGCCTGGTTCCGGTTTGGATGTTATATTTGTGAATTGTCCTATCCTTTTTTAATTCCCATAACACCGGAGAAAATCCTAGCTTAGGATCAAATAAGTGTATGTAGGTATATATGTAATATTTATTTATTATTATTATGAGTTCACTATCAAGTCCGGGTGTCAGATTAAGAGACTAAGATAATAACGGGTAGTTACCGCAAGGACAGAGTCCGGTATACCAGCCAACTCAGCGACGCGCAGTCCATGTGAATCCGTAGAAGGTCCGGGAGATATCTTGTGTAGGAGAAGAAACTGCCCGTTGACTATTGACACCTCCGCGTGCGAGTTCCTGATCACGCCCGGGTACAGGCCCTCCAACCGGGTCAACTCGTGGAAGTGGGTCGCAAACAAGCAGAAGCACTTCGTTTTCATTGCAAGTTCCCTGCAAATATAGGCACGTGTCAAAATTTCAATAGTAATACTTTCTAAATCTACAGTAAAAGTTCCTCACGTTTTACTTCACAAGCTTGTGGTATAATAATGAAATGTATTGAGTTCCGAAAAACTTTTTGATAAGTACCCGAATCTGCACCATCGCTACAATAACTTATCATCAGTTTGATGACGTCCACTGCTGGACATAGGTTTTCGCTAATGTATGAGTGCCATCATACCCGGTGCTCTTTCCTCCACATCCAGCCGTTTTCGGCTATGTTCTTCTCAGGTTAAAAGGCAGCCGCCAGGCGTTCAAAATGTGTTAAAATTAAGTTTGTTTAGCAAGTTGATGATGTGCCGATGTAGACATCGGCACATTTTTCTTGGTAAGTAAAAAAAAAGCCTAGTATAATACTAATTAAAAATCATATTATAGGTTTAGAATGTTAAACACTTACTCAGCTATAGCCCAAGCGATGCCACAGCCGTCATCAGTGGATGTTCCCCTTCCTAATTCGTCGATTAGCACGAGAGAGTCTGGTGTAGCATTCTGAAAAGATATTTTGTTCGCATATTTCTCGCCGAATGCATCTGTCTCAGGTCAAACCTTTTAAAGAAGCCGTTGAAGTAGGAAGCAAATTCTCATGTGGAGCCTATGATAAAGCAGACGTAGCATGCGACCTGATGAAGCCATGGTCTGCTTAAGACTAATCGAAAATAATTCAATTCAATTACTCTATATGGCACGATAAAAATACATCGATACAATAATAAAATAGCTTACACACGTACATCTAGGCGGTCTTATCGCTAAAAGCCAGTAAACCAATGGGTTCGGTGACGATTTGGAAATGGGCCTGCCTGCGTCAAGCAGTGGACTGACTGAGGTGGATGGTGGACAGAGCCGCCAAGTGCGGTACAGACGTAAGCAAAAATCTTATATCCTGTGTAAGCTAACAGTGTTTGTACGGATAACACGACAAATGGACAGACAGTCCACTATAGACGGTTGCCAACCTATGGGCTTGGTATAGAATACCTGATCACCATCAGCAGAAATACGTCCACTGCCGAACATAACCCTCCACAATAGAATGCTCCTTTTGGTGGGCTCCATTGGGGGATTTTCCATAATCACCACTCTTGGCAGACGGATTGGTGATAGCAGTAAAGATCCTTATATACACAGGAGAACGCTGCCTAGTGCAATTCCGTTAGTCCTTATTCCCCTTGACACATATTCGGCACACGGGAGTTCTCGACATACATTACAAATATTTAGATCTATCAGATTTTGGAATCAACTCGATGATGTCACTTTTTCGGCTTCTAAAATCCACTGTGCGACGGGACCATTGTGGATGGTCCGGGAAACACACGGTTAATAGAACCTTGTGTGCATATTTATATGGCGACAAAAATAGTCAAAAGGGTGGTACTTATAGTTAAATCGTTTCTGTTTTGCGTTTGTATAAGTATGTGTAAGCATATAAAAATAGATGACGCTGCATTTGATCGGCATGAACATAAAAAAATATTAGGACTAAATTTGACACGTGTTGACATGACATTAATAAACATATTTGCCTGTACTGTAACTTTCTGTTGACTTTACATTACTATACCCAAAGAGAGAAACACTCAAGTGATTTACCTATACACATTCTGCAGACCCTGAATTATAGTTTTATGATCACCGGTACTACATTTGATACTGACCCGTAGTATAGCAGCAGTTTCTATCATCTCCATCATGAAAGTGCTGATGCCCTTGTCTTCATTGTCCGAGGCTCCGAGTCTGGCGCACACGGACTTCAGGCGCGGTATGATGGCCACCTTCGCAGGCACCATGGACCCGGCGTGGGCCAATAGCGCGGCCGCGCCGCAGGAACGCATCCATGTAGACTTGCCGCCCATGTTGGCGCCCGTCACTATATGCATCGTGAACATACCTGCCAACGTTAAGGGTTGAGATGAGTTAAAAAAATCAAGTTATTTTTAAAACAAAACATTTGATACAACACGTTTTAGGGGTCTTCTCAATACAATACTAACATTTGCCGCGTAAGTTAAAGTAGAATACTGAAGTTGTAGTAAAAAATTACATTTGGATATGTTTTCGTTATAAGTTGACAATAAACTTCACTAAATTACAAATTAGTTGAAAGGAAAAAGTTTTTAATATGAGTAAGGTTTCATTAACTTCATGGTAACATTTGGACCCCCTCTGATCCCTACGTAAGCTGTTGGCTTGACCCCCATAACGTTTTACACGTTGTTGCTTCAACTCCACCTACAGCCTTGTATCTATCGCTCCTGCATCACTCCGCCAAGAGGCAAGACATTATGGAGTACATCAAGCGGAAAACCAAGGTCACCATGAACCACTGAGTCGCGCTTTCAAAGCATTCGTGGCGCGAGTAATGAATCTGATCGAAGAGCATGATGTTCCGGCGATTCCAAGGGAGGCTGCGTGACACCAATGTCAGTAAACCACCACGAAACGTGCAAAATATCCTTAATTATTGTCATTTATTCTTCCTACTAAATGAGACAATAACAAAAATAACCTAAAAACTTTAGGTTTTACTAACCGTTTTTGTTTTTTAAGTTTCACCGAACTACGAGGCGAGGAGAGTGACTTCATTCTTATGTAGTAGACATACCACGTTCTAGCACGAAGCGTTTTGTTACCTCTGCCAGCTTCGGTATTTCCAGACAAGTACAATTTGGATATTTTTAAAGGAAGAGTGAATAGGCATCTTCTGGGTAAGTGCGCTCCGCCCTAAGGCGGACTAATCCTCATCGTCACTTACCATCAGGTGAGATTGAGGTCAAGCGTAAACCCCATCAAGAATAAAAAACTGCTATGGACCACGTTGTCTTCACTTTAATTTAACTTAATAATACTTACTAACGACTTAATAAGCGACAAAAAAAAATATACTATACTAAATATAAAATGTATATACTCTGTAGCTATTGCCAGCAACTTAACGATGTTTATCATCTACTGGTGGAGTGTGGTCGGACGGCGACAGAGAGACAGCGTTTATTTGGCGACAACGCTGACATAAATATGTAACTAAATGATCCGAGTTCCAATGAAGCGAGAGAAATTTATTATTTCGCTAAGCGCTGTCTGACGTCTAGGTAACGCTGAATATTATGTGTTTCCCTATGAGGCTGGTACGGACATGAATAGTCCAAAGCCTCGATAAAATAACAGAAAAAAAAACACAAACCAACCTACCTCGCTTAAACTCCACATCATTCGGTATATACGAGACGCCCTCCTGCAGTTCAAGGCACGGATGCCTCACTTCCTTCAGTACGAACTCGTCGATGCTCTCAATGATGGTCGGTCTGCAGTAGGGGTGGGGCGCCGAAGCGGCGGCCACAGAGAACGCGACCAGAACATCCAGCCGGGATAAGATGTGTGACAAGCAGAACAGACTCTCGGAGTAGCCAGCTGCAAAGAGCAAAGATTTGTGGTTTAGTTCAAAGATAACTACATAAATACTTGTATTTTTTTTTATATCAGTGTGGGTACCCTTACCTTTAGTTTAATTCCCTCGATATATATATAGAAGCCAAGAAAAATACCCTGAAGCTACACACGCATTATCGGACGCGTCCGTCAGTCGCGGCTTAACTGTATCTGGATAGTAACACTACACTGTGCACACTATCGGACGCAAGTCGCGGACGCGACCTTGAGCGCTCGGACGTCCGAGTAAAATCTCGCCGACCGGATACCACCGTGCACCACTCGGACGCGTCCGTCAGCCGCGGACTGGACGCAGCGCCACAGTGTGACTGAGCTATTTGTGAATGAGATTGGATGCTTGATGAATGAGTGCAAGAGAGTTGATGCCTAAGAGTACTATAAAATACATTTATTTAGAATATTAATAATGACATACTAATATTAATAGAATTTGTTATTTTTTGACTTATATCCAATGTATAAAATATTTTCAATTATTATTATTTTTAATGTTTGTATTTGACTTTGTACCATTATGGATTATTATTACTGTTAGGGTGCAAATTATGATTACAATAAATTAAATTAAAATTAAAAAATACCTCCATTATGGACCTATTTTTGGTTTATGGCTGAATATCGCCAGTGTGCTAGTTGGGAACCGAGGGGTAAACGTACACATGCACACTGCCACTAAAACACACATATAACAAATCCAATAGCACTCGTAACCTATCGTACACATCGATATTGCGCATCACCAAGTGGTCTTGTAATTTCAGTAGAGGGGAAGTCTGAGTATGGCTACTCCCTATCATGTTGCTTTAACAGTAACTACCACCAAAGGCATTTGAGAGGAAATTGTGAAGGCTAAACGAATGTCTGCCATTATGACGTTTAGACTGTCCATAGTGCTCTTGCCCTTACGAAATCCATATTGACTTTTGGCTAAGATGTCCCTGCTTTCCACTATCCATTCTAATCTATTCTTAATCATACGTTACAGAATTTATCCTAGTGTAGAAGAAAGCGCAATGGGTCAGTAAGATGAGGCATCCTTGGGGTCTTTTCCAGGCTTTGAGATGGGGATTACTGTTTTGATTTTTCCATGAATCTGGTATAAGACCTGTCGTAAAAATGGGTCCCGCGGTGTACAACCGACTTCCCACTAAGGTCACCAGCTCTCCGAGCCTACCTATTTTTAAAAAGAGACTGCGCCTGGCTTGTCGAGCAGGCATTTTATTGTTATGACGAGTTCTTGCAGAACGCATTAACTTAGTTTATTTAGTTTTAAGAATTTTATTTGACATTTTTATATTTATGTTATGTTTTTATATTTACTTGTGTTTAATTTGATTTATAATTTGATTTCATTTAACTTGTTTATAATTTTTATTTGACCTGTAACGGAAGTTATCAATAAAGTATGTCTATGTCTAAAACATCATTTAAAATATTAAGAAAATGTGATTTTGCGGTTATACTTAATTTAGTAATAAAGGAGTAGGGAATGCCATCCTCGCCTGGAGCAGAGTCCCTTAGGCCCTTTAGAGCAATTATTAGTTCCGATATTGAAAAAGTCTCATCGAATCTATCAGAAGAAGGGGGTGGATATGCTGAGGGAAGAAAATCTACACTGGGAACAAAAGTGGGTGCCAGCCTATAAACAAAAGTATTTAACCAGAAACGAGGGGTCATTAGACGATACTGAGTTAGTCACTATAGATCCACGGAACCTTCTCACATTTCTCCATACTAACGAAGGTGGGAATCTAGGAGAAAGGCTCTCACAGAATCCCAACCAACCCTCCTTCTTCTTTTTAGAGAAGAGTCGTTTAGCTTGGGCAGATACTCTCTTGAAGTTAATAAAATTGACTGATGTCATGGACACATTGTACTGGAACTTTACGAAGCCACTTTTTTTACTTTTTTTTTCTTTTCTTTATTTTGGAAGAGCATTCTGCATCCCACCAAGGTTGCCTATGGCTAGCTGGTTTTTTTAATAGGGATATGAGAGTCAGCTGCTTCTACCAAGCATTGCACAAAGAATGAATACTGAGATATAGTGTCCAGATAGTGACTTGGGTCCAGATATGAAATTTTATTATCGACTTCGGAGGAGAAACCCTGCCAGTCAGCTTCCTGTAACTTATATTTGATTAAAGGTTCTGGAGGAGCATTAGCTCGAACCGATAAGAGTTTTGAAATAATTATTGGAAAGTGGTCACTGCCATATGACTGGAGAAGTGTTTCCATGATAGGAGGGATGATAGACCTGGAGAACAGGCTGTTAGGTCAACAACAGACTGAGGGTTTTGGTTTGGGTAGACTCTGTGAGTAGGTGAGCCATCATTGATGACACAAACGCTGATGTTATCAAATATATCTATCAAATATAAGGAATCACTATAGTGTAAGCCCCAAGATACATTATGCAAATTAAAATCCCCTAGTAAGATTAAAGGGGGGAAACAGCTGAGCAAATCAAATTTAAATCTGGAATTACATTAAGACTAGGATGGGGAATATACATTGGCAAGAAAGAGATGCCCATTACTTTAACAGCAACGGCATTAATCTCCTGACAATGTTGGGGGAGAGGGATTTCTGAAAATGTATATGATTTACTGACCAGCAACATACATCCTGCATAACCATCGCCTCTGTCATTACGCAGACACGCATACCCCGGAATCCTAAATCGGGTCGCCGGGAACAACCATGTCTCCGAGACAGCAGCAACAGCAAAAAGGTATTTTCTAAGCAAGTAAATCAATTCGTGCTTTTTATTTGAAATACTTCTACAGTTCCATTGTAGAAATTGGGTTAGAGCCATCGGAATGAATAAGATCAGCTAAGTGTAAGATTTTTTCTGCAACGTTGTTCGGTAGATTTTCATTAAATTTTGAGATTATATTACTAAGGAGGGATAAGAGAATCTATTATTTCTTTATTCCAGAACAAACCAATGCATGACAATACCAATGACAGACAGCTGCCATCACACGAACTCCATTCGGTCTAGTAATATCAAGGGTCATAACTGCAAAATAGTGTTCTACAAGTATATATTTTTTTTGTTAGTTTCAGATAATGGTTATCCATAATTTGTTAGTCACTCATGTTTCATGTCATGAGTTATTATATGTTACTAAATTTACAGAAATAATAATAATAATTACGGGAGGCTCACCGGTTTTTGCGTGTAACGCCTATATTGCCCTGAGGGACCAGCATAATAATGGCTTCAAAACAGTAGCTGGTGGGCTAATTGTCAGCCAAGTGAAAGCATTGTTAGAGAATGGGGAATAAAAATTGTTACCAGCGATTCCAACGATTTCGGCGACAATCGAGTCTTGTTTCTTGGCATACGCGGCGTTGGTGGATACGAACTCCTCGTTTATATCGTCCAGTTCGCTGTTTATGAACCTTACTCCTGCTTTCAGAGCGTCTATTATCGTGTACTGTTCGTGACCGCGTAGCGTTTGCTCTTCCTTCTTTATTACCCTGGAAGTTTTAGAAAAAGTCCATATTTGATTCAAAATTAACTACATAATAAACTCTATGGGATTTGATATAAAGGTTGTAATTATTACGTTCAACAAAAGGACACTTTTGTAACGATTTTTTTATTTTGTAAAAACACTTTCCACTATGTTATAGGAAAGTAATTTAATTAATGCTTACAATAATTATTTTGAGTTTACGTTTAGTTTTTTTTTCGAAAAGTTTTTAATGTAGATAATTTAAGACTACTATTGTTGGGCGTGGGCGTTAAGTGAAGGCACTTGGATTATAATAGGGATTTATTAATATAAATTGAAGAAAAACACATCCAAATTATCGAAAAGTCAAGAGAAGTACTGCCAAAAGGAATGATGTCAGATTTGAATTTGCTTACAATTAAAAACCCTATATGGACTGTACTCATTATGTCTACATTGTATTTACGTAAGGGAAACCTAAGCGAGGAGTTATACTACGTATAACTGCAAAAAGTACTGACTAGTCAAAGTGCGTAGCTCTTAATGATTTTTGTGTAAATTAAACCCTTATTTATATAGCTCGGAATGGTTCCTTCCTATTCTTAACAAGGTAATTGATGACATATTAAATATACCTATATGGTAATTAACTATACACTTATATTCAGAATGTTGTGTAACTTTTGAATAAATAAAGTGCTAATACCATCAATTTATCTCTACTTCTGGTTTTTGTTTTATAAAAATATATATTTTGTTATCAAGACACAAAAATGTGTTTGTTTTATGTCATTTGATTTGGGATGGAATTTACCTCAAATTGAATCCATTTTGCGGATTGCTCTCCAACTTTATAGTTTTGCCAGCATCTAGCCCCAAGTCATTAGCAGCTCTGTGCAATTCTGTCTGTGCGGCTTCGTTCATTTTTTCAATCGCTTTACGTAAGCTTTCCAGAGTATCATTAAACGATGGCTTTACTACGAAGTCACCTGAAATACGAATATTAAGACTAAATAATTTTTTATTTTTATAAAAAATGAGTATAAATATTTTTTTTATATACATTAACTTATGACATTGTTATAAATCTCATACACGAGTTGTGTAGAATTGACATTTTGTATACTATTTTTTATTATTTTTTGACGATCACATTAACGCTGACCTTTTACGTAAGTTAATGTATGTATTAAAATTTGTAATGTGAAATAAAGAAATCTAATCTTATTTGCTTTTTCTGATCAGCTAAGGGCGATATAAGTTTTGTTAGAAATAACAAAAAATAAAATTAGTACTCATTTCCAATTACCTTTTTCTATCCAAAATGTACTATTATCATCGACTACTATGTATCTAATAAATCAAAACGTAAACTTCGCGTGTCTGTACATTGAAAATATTTACAAAAAAATATAATTGGGGGAAGAAGGTTATGTAACAGAACACATTACGATAATTGTTGAAATTGTTGTCTGTTTATCTGTTAGCTCGTGTACGCATCACGTAAAAACTATTGAACCGATTCTCATGGACTTTTCAAAGAAACATAGGGCTTAGTTCGAAATAACATTTCATCTCAATTGGCTAATACATTTTTAGTAGGTGTGGAATATAACAAAGAAGTGTAATTATAATGTTCGGTGCAACTCAGATTGCGATGAGTTGCGACTAAATTTGAAGCTGTAGTGGGCGTGGGAGTATGGGAGTGGGAGCGTGTGGTATAGTCCACGCGAGTAGAGCCGCGTGCACAGCAAGTTATTATCATTGTGATTTAATTATACATACTTATTAGAAATCTACTATTCCTGATCCCTGTAATCTCTACTGTTTCCCTAAGTTTGACATTGGCTAAATCCACTGAAGTGGGAAAGTATTATATATATTTTTTATAAATATAAAAAAATTAGAACCTACAGCACATTTTACAAGTAGTTATTAGTAGAGACCGAATATTAGGTAGCAAATCTTATAAATAAAATCGTAAACATCGCGTGTCTGTACATTGAAGATATTTGCAAAAAAAAAAAATTGGGGGGTCTAAGGATAAGCAACAGAACACATTTCGATCATTTTTGAAATTTTTGTCTGTTTGTCTGTTTGTCTGTTTGTCTGTTTGTCTGTGAGTTTGTGCACGCATCACTTAAAAACTACTGATCGGACTTTGATGGACTTTTCACAGAAACATGGGGCTTAATTTGGTGTAACATATAGGCTTTATTTCATTGCAATCGGTGCAGTCATTCAAAAGTTATGCGAATTTATAGTTTCCGAAAACTGAGTGTAGGGTGTAAATGCTCGATTGAATTCGTGAGCGGTAGCGGGAGCGGGTATCGTATCAATGTAATGTGAGATTTTGAAAACTATAAATTCGCATAACTTTTGACTGAGTTAGTTGATTACGATGAAAAATCTGGAGCTGGAGCTGGATCTAGATCTAGAGCTGTATCTGGAGCTGGATCTGGAGCCGGAACTTTAGCTAGACCTGGACCCGGACCCGGACCCGGACCCGGACACGGACCTGGACCTGGACCTGGACCTGGACCTGGACCTGGACCTGGACCTGGACCTGGACCTGGAACTGGACCTGGACCTGGACCTGGACCTGGACCTGGACCTGGACCTGGACCTGGACCTGGACCTGGACCTGGACCTGGACCTGGACCTGGACCTGGACCTGGACCTGGACCTGGACCTGGATTTATAGTCTGAGTGGAAGTGGGATGGGAGCGGAAGTGGGAATGGGAGCGGATCCTGTAGTCCACGCGAGCGGAGCCGCGGGCACAGCTAGTAATATAATAAAATAAAAGTCAGCAATACTCGTAGAAAGAGCGAGTTTCTCTAATTATATTTTTCTTTTTATCTATTTACAAGAAAAACATTATCGTAATTTTTATATTTTTTTTCGGACAATTTTACACATAATAATCAAAGTTTCAGCGCAATCGGTTCAGTAGTTTTCGGGGCGGTAGACGATTAAACAGACAAAAACCGGACAAAAAGCTTAGCTGTGATTCCGGTTTGACGGAACCGAAGAACATCGAAAGCGCAGTTAACCATATCGGTCGAGTGAGCAGCCGAGTGCAATCCCCAGTCGTCGGAACATACGTACTCGTATATTACTGACTGACCTCAAACTGTCAAGGAAAACATCGTGAGCCTACGAGGCTTATGATAAATAACGGAATCCTAAAATCACCCATATTATTGCTACTACAGATTAGGTCTCTATAAATTAGGCAGTGTGGTTTTGTCTTAGCGAATTCCTTAATAGTGCAGTCAGTGTGGTATGATAAATGACCAAGTTCTCTCTAATATTAACTTTAACATCATTGGATAAGGTGCTAGGGCTGATCATTTAATGACTGTACCTCTATTAACTGCATCCATATCAACTGTGGCTTCGATCATCTCCAGGTACTTGTCAAGGTCTTCCGTCAGCTCCGATATGGGCTCAGACAGAGACGAGTGTACCGTAGAGTGGCCAGATTCGGCCAGACACAGCAACAGAGCAGGCAGTCTTTTTACAGCCTGGAAAATTTTCGATAAATGTGAAAATTAAATAAATATTACATAACAAATACAGGGTTACAGGAAAAGTCGTGCTAGATCCCTTAAGGGTGTGGAGCACCCATCATTTCTGACTTATTTCACTATGAAACACCCTACCCTAAACTTAACCCTTTTCGAGATATTCGACTTTTAATTTTTTTATTGAAAATTGCTGATTTTTAGGCTACTACATTTATTTTTGTTTATTTTGTGTATCTTATTATTATTATTATTGCATTTTTACATGTGTAGTAAGATGCTTTAGGACGTCAATCATTAAAATAGTGCACAAGTTATTTGAATAGACCGTAGTAGACAAGTGAAAGAAAAGAAATAAAAAACATATTAGAAAGTTTATTTTTCTCTAAGGGATATCTAAAAAAAATGTTATGGTAATTGTTCGGCAGATGTTTTTTAAAATATTTACGTTTCATCAGCTATCTAACGAGGTGTAACAATCTAGGGTTTGTATTACATTTCGTGGAAAAAAAGTAGTTGGGACGCTCCAGGTAGCAGTTCTAACGGTCCCACGCCTATTGTCCTTCAAGTTAAGACGCACCGTGCGAGCGAGACAAGTGACGATTTATGTAGGTACGAATGAAAGAAAAAATGTGTAGACACCGGCTAGGACTGGGAATACAACCGGAAACATTGTTTTGGTTGTCAGTCTGCTTTTGTGCTTCGTACATAGTAGATGCGATATCGTTTTGCTCTTTTTCTCGACTTGGCTGTGATTCTGGACTATTTCTTCTGATTTGTGACTACTGTGCTTGTTAACCGGACTCTGATTTGTGCCTGTGATACGGAAGTGTTGAGTATGACGTCCTACACACCTGAGGAATTTGCTGATATGCTTATTTGTTACGGATACTGCGATTGTGTGTCTGCGCAAGCTCGCAACGAATACATAACTCGCTACCCCGGTCGTCGATTGCCGGATGTGGCCGTTTTTGACAGAGTTTATCGAAGACTTCGAGAAACTGGCTCTGTTTTGAGACGAAGTACAGACATGGGAAGACCACGAATTGACGACGAAGAACAGGACAATGAGATAGGGCAACGCTTTCGAGCGGATCCGACTACTTCCACTAATATTGTTGCCCGTGATCTGGGGCTTTCGCAATGGAGAGTGTGGTTTACAGTGCATACTGCTGGCCTATACCCGTACCATTACACGCCAGTACACGTTATTGAAGAAGGGGACCCCGCGAGAAGATTGGACTTTTGCAGATTTATGCTATGCTGATGTAGAAGACCCAGATTTTTTAAGAAATATCTTGTGGACGGATGAGTCCAAATTTGATAAAGATGGCATAACTAACTATCACAACGCCCATTACTGGGCCCTAAAAGAACTAAGGAATCCCAATAAGAAAAGAGTGAAGGGGTCCCAACGAAGATTCAGCGTGAATGTGTGGATGGGCATTATCTCCAATCATTTGATTGGACCTTACTTTCTCCCGGATAATCTAAACGGGGAAAGCTACGAAAATTTCCTGAGAGCAGACTTGAGTGATTTGCTGGATGATCTGCCATTCAACCTGATCAGGGACATGTGGTTCCAACACGATGGCTGCCCTGCCCATTTCAGGAGAAGTGTCAGAGACTGGCTGGACACAAATTATCCAAACAAATGGATTGGACGAGGTGGGCCATTGCCATGGCCAGCAAGAAGTCCGGACCTAACCCCCATGCATTTTCATGTGTGGGGCTGCATGAAAAGTCTCGTGTACAGCGAGCCGAATCCAGTTTCGTCTGTGGAAGACTTAAGAGAAAGGATTGTGGATGCAGCAAATAAAATGAGGACCACATTGACCACTGGCGTAGTGAAGACCGGTCTCCGTAGAAGGATGCGACAATGTATTAGAAATAGAGGCGGCCATGTTGAACATGAACTGTAGAAAAAGAAAAAGTTGTGAGAAAACCTTTAATAAATGGCATTTCATGCTTACCTATTGTTTTATTTTACTTTTTAGGGCTAAGTATACATTTTCTTCTCCACTGTCGCCTATGAAACTAAATTTTTTTGAATGCATTTGAATAAAACCCTACATTATTATACCTCGTTAGATAGCTGATGAACCGTAGATATTTTAAAAAACATCTGCCGAACAATTACCATAATATTTTTTTTAGATATCCCTTAGAGAAAAATAAACTTTCTAATATGTTTTTTATTTCTTTTCTTTCACTTGTCTACAACGGTCTATTCAAATAACTTGTGCACTATTTTAATGATTGACGTCCTAAAGCATCTTACTACACATGTAAAAATGCAATAATAATAATAATAAGATACACAAAATAAACAAAAATAAATGTAGTAGCCTAAAAATCAGCAATTTTCAATAAAAAAATGAAAAGTCGAATATCTCGAAAAGGGTTAAGTTTAGGGTAGGGTGTTTCATAGTGAAATAAGTCAGAAATGATGGGTGCTCCACACCCTTAAGAGATCTAGCACGACTTTTCCTGTAACCCTGTATACAAACATTTGTCTAATTTAATTTTATTTTATTTATATTAAGAAAACTTACAGTTATTATAACTATATTATAGGCAAACCGCATAACTCGCGGGACGCCCGCGGGGCAAGAAGTAGGGTGGGCGCGGGTATCGATACACACGTAATTACTTGTTCCGAGATAAATCCCGAGATATTTACTCTAAGCAAAATAAGATAATGAACTTTGTCATTTCATTATTTAAGACCCTTATGCGAATATTGCCTGAAATAAATGATTATTATTATTATTTATATATGTCGGCGTCATTGTGCGAAGTTAGAAATACATAAAGAAAACCACGCGTAAAGCGTAAGTAGCACGTGCACCGAGCGAATGGTCGAGTAGGGTGATATTTAGTAATATTTTGGAGTGAACATGTACCTAAATGATTTTAAAGAAAAAAACAATGTCTTCAGAAATATTTATTGATTTTATAGGTTTTCTTCTTCGCTAATGTCCATGTCACTTGAATCATCTTCAATATCTGTACAGCTGGACGAATCCGAGTCATCTTGTAAATTTATTATTATTTGGTCCATAGCATTATCGAGTAGTCCATCGTGATAACAGTATTCATCTTCAATTTTTTGGACATGACTGTCACATGCTGCCCATTTTTCTGCTGGAAATTCGTTGAATAATTTTTCTAGTGCAATTTTCTTTTTGTCTAAATTACTGTCAAGTTCGTTTCTTGCCAGTTGTCCTTTGATATCCCCCCAAACTAACTCGATAGGGTTCAGGTCTGGGTGGTACGGGGGAAGTCTTAATACTTCGTGGCCCGCAGCTTTGAGCAATTCATCAATCTTGTAAACATTTTCAGAACCATGTTGCTTGATCAACTTGAGCAGATCACATTTTCTCAAGGAATTATCAAATTCCACATTATGTCTTAGCAGCCAGGCCTGCATGTTAGCTTTTGTATTGGTCATCGTTGGCTTTTTATCTTCCTGCACTGAGTGATACGCAGCGTTATCCATAATAATTACAGATCTTGGAGGTAAATTTGGCAATAATTTCTCTTTTGTCCATTTATTGAAATTTAAAAAATTCATATCATTGTGATAGTCTCCAGTTTTACTTTTCGATTTAAAAATTAATAGAGCTCCATCTACAAAACCAGCCTGCCCTCCTGCATGTACAATAATTAATCTCGGCCCTTTGCCAATATGAGACAGCACTCCACGTTCTTCTTCAGATTGCCAACACGATGGAACATTTAAAGATGCATTGACATAGGTCTCATCGAGGTAAACAATGGATCTCTTGTCATTTCGATGTTTTTTTATGGCGTTCAGATACCTCCATCTCCAAGAAACTATGTTTGGTTGTTCTACAAGCAGTTTTCTTTTTGACTGACATTTTTTAAATTTAAAGCCAAGTTTATGCAGTAACAGTCTCAAATATTCTCGACCACAATTTAAAATTCCTTCTTCTTTAAGTTTAGCATTTAATGTTTTCAATGTGGGTACTTTCTTGTAAACAGTATAAAATTGAGTTATTTTTCGTCTTATGACACCTTCAGTAAAATTATCTATTTCAATTCTTTTCTTTCGGTTCTGTTTTTTACTTCTTGGGGATTGAAATACCACACTTCTTTGTTCACGCTTCAGATCGTTTCCTTCTTTGATGATTTTACTCACAGTAGATAGTGAGATTTGCGTTGCTTGCGCGACGGTTTTGTGCAGGTTAACATCTTGTAAATATTCCGTAGAAGATTGATCATTTTTTCTTTGTTGAAAGAAAGAATAAACGTTGTATACTAATTGTTTAGCTTGCTTGTTAATTTTCTTAGCAAAAAACTTGGACCGTCCACCTTGAGCATTCATTTTGGGAAATATCTCCGGAAAATTAATCTCTTGTAGATTTTGTTCCGAGCGTCCGTAACTAAAAAGCCGACTGCACGCCGCGGGAGCCGCTAGCGTACTGAGAAACATCACTTGTGCTCCCTGACGCGCGCGCGCGCCTTCACCCCCGAAACGCCTGAGAGTTCCTCCGCGCCCACCTGCTTCTTGCCCCGCGGGCGTCCCGCGAGTTATGCGGTTTGCCTATACATATATAGTGAAAAGGGCCAATTAAAAGTTTCCACTTTTAGAAATAAATTAAATAATAATTAACATTCATAATAAACTAAACATTCTAAAGTAGGATTTTCTTGTGCTATGGAAATTAATTAAGGATAGGACAATTCACAAATATAACCTCCAGACCAGGACCACATTGTACTACTTGTGCAAAGTTTTCTGCCCCAGTGGGAATCAAACCCACGACCTCTGGCGCTCGAGTCCTATGACAGGTCAACGAGGCGGTCAAAAGTATTTCAAGAGCGGTGGGCAAAGTAACATATAATCGGTTTGGTTTTAATGGTTCCGTATCCAAAGGGTCCAAACGGAGGCCTATTACTGAGCCAACTGTGTCTGTCCATCTGTAAGAGTCAGATATCTCTAGTTCAGAAACATGAAGACACAGATTATTGAAATTAATAACACCCACATGAAGATACGTATAATCATCATCATCATCAATAAGCCTGAAAGAGTCCATTGCTGAACTAGGCCTCTCCCAAGGTGCGCCACTGAACCCGATCTTCGGTTCTTCTCATCCAGTCTCTGCCAGCCGCCTTACGCTGATCGTCGCTCCATCTACCCAGGGGGCGTCCCACAATACTTATTTTATTTGTTATTTATTACCTGATATATTTTATAACAATCACGCAAGTTGGCCCTCTTCTTGGTGAGCTTGCGGGCCAGCGCCTGGAGGTCTGGTATCCTCTTCAAATGATCATCGTACAGCTGCAGCCGCAACTGGGACTTGTTCACCAGCAGTTCGACGATATCCAACCGCTCGTTGATCAGGTTTATATCGCGGAGGGGCTGCCGGAGCCACTGAGCCAGAAGCCTGCACACAATATTAGACGTGATGTCATAGTTGTGATTTTTAGGGATTAGAAGTGATAATTATCTTGATAATTATACATTGATAATTATCTTGATCAGCGGTACAATCACTTTTTATCCTATATACGAAACAAGCATTTCTTTCTCTAGCATTTCCTTGCATTCAGTCATCAGTCCATGCCTATAATATATATAATGGACGACCCATGCCTATAAAAAACAATCATAAAACTATAATTATTTAAATGCTTATGCTATCAATGTCGCTTTACGTGTATCCGACCGCGATTTGCCGCTTCCGCGCATATCCAAAAGCGTCAAGTGTCAACTTTAAAAAAAACTAAATAAAAACCGACAAACATTCTGTTTATCAACAAACAGAATACTTAGTACAATTTTTATTTGTGTTTTGTTTTATCTCTATTTGACTAGGACCAATGAGTGATTTGATTGTATACGAAAATGAAAAAATTAAAGAGATCAAGTCAGGTATCAGCATGGGTAATTATCATGATAATTAATAAAGAAAATAATTATTTTGACATTTTGCTTGAGGGAGAGTTCAAATACAAGACTTATCTTATACCAAAGAGAACAGATAACCGAAGGGATGTACCTCGAACCCTGCTGCGTGCGACATCTATTAAGCACAGCAAACAGACTCTTGAATTGACCGCGTGACGAGTCTCCCAGATTCGGTAGCACTGAGAGTGCGGTCAGCGCGGCCGTGTCCAGGTGAAGAAAGCAGTCCGCTTGGATCGTCGACAGATGGAACCTGGTGATTCAGTCAATTTATATATTTGTTATTGTTACGCTCTGAACAGACACGCTTGATGGTAACGTCGGCTTACTGCAAGAAGCAACTAACTGCCCAGAAATAACATCAGCAATTAGAACCTAGGAAGGATTTGGGAATAAGTCACTAATTTCTACGGTTATTCCCGAGCAGTTAGTTGCTGTATGTATAAACTATTATAAACATATCAAAATAATATCTCATGCATCCGCATCATTCTCCCTTACGATTTTCTCTAGCCATATGTTGCCTGGAAGAAATAGCTTAATTAAAACGACTTATACATTTACTGTTTAAAAGTATACTATGTAATTTCTACCAAAAAAAAATTAAATATATTCATTCATGCTTTGTAAAAATAGGTACTTGTCTAATTAATGTTGGGAGATACTTCAAATATTAAGCCATAGACTGACTCACCTGCCAAAGTGATTATCTTCTGTCATCAAAGCTGCATATTTAATAGCCGCCGCCAAGCTCGTCATAGCGAGACGCTTGTCAGTCTCAGGAATGGTGTTTGCGTCCTGTTGCTGACCAGGCTTGAACTTGAGGAGCCTGTTCAGGTCCTGAATAAGACCTACAGTCGCGAAGTCACTTTTATTCAACTTTGTCACAGGTATATTTATCTGTTTCATCACTTTTCTCAGGTCTTTGTACTAAAAAATAAAATAAAAAATGTGCTGAAACATAAGCTAAGAAACCCTTTCTGAGACAGTTCAAGAGCTTTAATTAGGTCTCTACTCAACTGTGTCACCTATTATTATAAATCAAATTAAAAAAAAAAAATTATTTCAGGCTCTGGCCATAAACAAAAAGTACAAATATACATACATTAATAGTCAGAACGTAATAATTAATATTGATAAATAATTTAATTAACTAATTATAGGCCTTTGGTTTAATGTAAAGCAAAATTGAGTATTGAAAAAAAAATTAATTACATAAGTCATGTATCCCAAACTGATAACATGCTCCTCAGAATAGAGGAGCACCATATCATCTGCATGATGTACACGTTCAAGGATCAATTGGTGACGTCCTCAAAAAGGCTGGGGTCCTCGGTGAGATGAATAAAAGGAGGTGCATGATAAGGTTGATGAATGCGAAGCTAGTGAAGTGTGCCAGGATCGCGCAAAGTGGCGATCCATCGTATCTGCCTACCAGAGGGGACCAAGGCGTGAGCATTATGTATTTATGTACGTACACATATAAAAGTCCTTGTTATTCCCACTTGACGGACATCACATTTTAATCTTTATTGTGTATAGTGATCATGTCGTCAAATCTCAGTTTAATTCTATAGTAAATCAATATACCCACATCATCGTTCTCGTTCTCAGGCACGAGGCACTCCGAAGGCGCCATCTGGATTGTAATGGTTTCCAACTCAGTGAGAATGTCGTCATCGGTGAATTCAGTCACCGACAATTGGTAATCGCCCGCCGTCACGCAAGCAACGCCTAGAAGACGACCCTAGATGCAACATTTTAATTTGTTACGCATTAAACTTGACTTATGAATATTCGCAAAAAGAAAAAACACAAATCCCAATAAAAATTCAAAGGCGCGGGCGCCGCGACTTAATTTTACCTGCATGCAAAATCAAAAGAGAAAAATCGTGCCTTAGATACTGCATCTGTCTTAATATTGACGGCCATGAGGCAAGGCGTTCGCTCCTGGGACGAGCCAAACCCCTCGCCTACTACTTCCTCTAGTTGGCTAAGGCATCCAGGAGATCCCTTGTATTTGAGTGCCCAGTTGTTACTTCTTGCTGGTCCCTCAGCAACGTAAATCTCAACTCTGTAACGTCTAACCTGTAACATAACATTTGGAATTATCTATTACAGCTGGGGTTTCATACCGGTTCCAAATACACCGATAAATAGCAATCAATACTGGTGTTTTAGTACAACCGGTTTTTGGCCTAAACATACTAACTATAAGTCGTGCAACACCCCCGTGCAGACGGTGTCCCAAAGTGATTGCGGAGACTCCTCTCGATCGTACTTATAGTCTGTTTTAAAAGGTATATTACCGGTATTACACGTAGGGAAATATCGGTTTCTGGTACCGATATTGTTCCAAAGTGGTATTAGTCCCTGAAAGTATGAGTATTTCAAGCCCTGATTATATCACAACATATTTCATGTATAAATAAATATAATTATTTTTATATATTTCTTTTACACACTTATATAAACATATAATTAAAGCTATAGTACAGAAGAACAATCAGAAACAACTTTTCATATTATTTGTATTGTATATATTATATTATTTTCTGGTAATATGGAAACGAAAGAAGAATTATAAATTATTAAAAGAGCGATGTGGATTGTCCATACTGTACGAGTTTATACTTAAATGAATGACAAACAAATGTTTAAATAAGTATTGGAAAAAATTCCGGAATATCCATATTAACATAAACATTTTCTCGCAACTACATGAATGACACTACCTAATTCCGATCAATGGTAATACTAACAGCATCCGGAAAAAGAAAGATAATTGAGTCGTCTTAATGAGGTATTATGATTATGATAGACTTCCATATGATGAGAATCATTGACGTTTAACTTGTAATCTGAGGAGTAAAGTTTAAGGTCATGATAAGATTACTGCGCTATTTGGTCCGTCAACCAACAAGGCTTATTCTCGTATACTATTGAATGGTTCGTACACTACAGAAAGTGCAAATGAGCGCATAGAAAAAGCTTTAAGGTGAGTGATAAATTGGAATACAATTTTTAGCTTTGACTAAAAAAAAACGGCAGTTTTAGTATTATATCCTTATCATACGGCGGAACTTTACTGATAATTTTTTAGGTAAATTGAAAACTTATAAAATGCAAACAATATTTAATATTTTTTTTACCATTTTATCTTTACCTTGACGAAAGAAACATCTACGTACTCGTACCATAGGTATATATAGAGTTCAATATTCTTTGTTATCTTAAGTAAAACAATATTCAGATAGAAATCATTACAACATACAATACTCTTTGATATACATAAGTATATAAAATCACATTACTTAATGGATATCTGTAATTTTAGTTACTCTTCAGATTAGTTGCTTACTTATTACTATACCTACTTACTAATAGACAGCACCTAGTAATTGGGTAATTACGACAATGTAAATAATTATTAACAGCTGATATCTGTATGATGTAAAATTTCTAGTCAAGTAAAATAACTCTACAGTTTTTTTTACGTTTAAATTAACCTAGATAAATTTGCACAAGGGACGGGCATCAGCGGTCTCCTATGTATATTAATATCATTACTGCGATCACCAATCCGCCTGCCAAGCGTGGTGATTAAGGCTTATAGAATGGAATAGAAAATTATTAAAAATAATAATTACATTTAAATACATTAATTTTTGTCCAGCAGTGGACGTATTTCGGCTGATGATGATGATAGGTATAATCTGTACATGACTAATTGACTAGACTTACCAATACTATCTTCTTTATGAGAATTTCAAAATTCCCTTTGGATAGCACTAGGTAGTCAAGTAAATTAGGCTCGATGCCCATTTTCTTGATATTGGATATGGAGGAGAACACTTCCTTCGCTGCGATGGTAGCATCCACACCGTGCACAGTGTAGTAATCATTGCGATCGAAAATCCTCATTGTCGTTGGTGGTTTCTGGAAAATAATCATGAACTTGTTATTTAAGAAACATCATTAGTACAAAAGCGGCAAACTTTATTTCATTCCAAAGAAATAGTCGTACGAAAACCAACCCATTTGGTAACAAACATGAAAGGGCCACCAGCAGCAAAACAGATTTGTATTACCATTGTAAACTTTGTGGTCCACTTAGGAACACCGTCATTTATTTTGTTTTTAACAGACTTCAAAAAAGGAGGTTCTCAATTCGTAGGAATCTTTTTTTTATGTATGTTCCCCGATTACTCGAAGACGCCTGAACCGATGTCCAAAAATGATGTCGGTGCCAAGTCCAAAAATAATCAGAACAATACGCATACTTAGTGAGTACAGAGATAAATAATTAACGAAACGTAATTCGAATGAAATACCTAAATATTCTTGGCACCGACTTCACACACATCAGTGGGTATCTAGCACATATAATAATATTTTATTTAAATTAATAGATATAACAGGTCTAGACGAGAATTGTCATATTGTAATTGTGAGTTTAGTAACCAATTTTTTTTTTCTTTTTAGTTCCTAGGTGTTCTTTGAAGACGTTTTTTTTTATTTAAAAATAATCGAGATACAAATGAGTTTGTTTTCATCGCAATTATGATTATTGATTTGGAACATAATATAGTTATTTTCATTTCGAATGACTCAGTAACGTGACACTTAAAGTCATTATCAGCCCTTAGAACGTGCACTGTACATTTTAGGAGGGAACGGGAGCGGGAGTGGAAGTGGACGTTGGGGTCGGGGTCGGGATGGGAGTCGTAGTCGAAGTCGGATTGAGAGTGAGTGGTCCACGCGAGCGGAGATACGGGCACAGCTAGTTATAATAATAACTGTGAACGCATCCTCTACCTTCTAAGATAGGTTTCATCAGATAGCGATTGGTAAAGAAAAACATCAAGTGGCAGTGACCATTAGACCAGGAATCATACTGAAATATTCGAAGCCATTTAGACATTTTATAATATCCAAACATTTATTTACAAAAAATAAAGAATCTTGTTTTAAGTACTAGCACAGAGTAAGTAATAGTACAAGTAGGTACAGACGGCGCACTCCCTAAGAAAGCTTGTTCAATTCCTTCATCGTACAAAATTCAATGCAAGGTTAATTGAATCGTACGTGCATGAAAGAAAGTCATTCTTACGCTGAACCGCTAAATCATACATATTGATAGCTGTACTGTGATTCGCCTAGGTGCCCCGGCAATTGGGGCAGCGCCGCGTAGATGTATTTTTATACCTAAAGTGCGGAGTGAGACAGGCCTGGTAATAGGTTTTAGTTGTATATATATATGAAGCCTGCACACCCTACATGAACCAATTTCAACAGCTGCACTAAACAACTTTGTTTTTGTAAACATTTCCATACAAATGAAATAAACCGATCTCGAGTATAGAGCTGTGATACCTTGTGTAATTTGTTTTTCCCAGTCCTGAATTTAAATTGCACTACGAAATAGAGTGAAGTTCAAACTATAAATTTTTACGTTTTAAAATTGTCTACATTTAATATTTCTGATTAACTAATCTTGTTTGTCCCGGTAACATTTGTTAAGACGATTAGTGTGTGAGAAAATAGTGCGGTGTGGCCGTAACATTTATTATAATTATTTACATTTGTGACGTAAACAAAACCTTTTTTTATTTAAGGAAAACCAAACAAATTCTCTGAAAGATAAATACTAATAACATATTGAGTTCCATTGAATTGAAGCGATAACATTATTAAAACAACTTAAAATTGATTCTTTAATCATCAGCCTATAAATAGTTTATTGCTGGGCCAGGCCCTCCCTCAAAATAATACAAAACATAGTAGGATCTACCTAATCGATAGTACATGATGGGCAGGCAAGTTGGTGATCGAAGAATAAGTTGAATTAGTGCAAAGGGCAAAAATCACGCCACTTCTTCACTTTAAGGCTCGTAATAATTGATTACGGCGCAGAAACGTGGACACTGATGGTGGGCCTGATCTACAAGTTTCAAGTCACTCAGCAGGCAATGGAGAAGGCTCAGGGTTTCTTTGAATGATACGATTCTCCGACGAAGAACGACAGTGACCAACAAAGTAGTAAGATTAGCAAGCTGAAGTGGCAGAACCGATGTCCGTTGAGGCAGATGAGTTCTGGAGTCGAGATCGAAGATCGGCACGCGAGGGTTGGACGCCCCGCCGCCTTATCGACCAACTACCTGAAGAATTTGCGGAACCTGAAGAATTTCCGGAAACGGTTGGATGTGGGGGGCGTTCACTGGGGAAGGCTATGTCCAGTAGTGGACGTCTAAAGGCTGATATGATGATGATGAATAATGGGTTGGTAGTTGCACATTTTCTACCACAAATTTAAAAAGAGCACAAAAATAAATTAGTATAGTATGCAAGTCCTATGTATGTATATTATAAATAATATCAGAGTAACTTTTTATTTAAATGTGTCATTGTTGATATTATTTTTTCCTGTCCTTGATTGGCGCCCCACATATTAATTAGAGCAATGTCAAGACAGGATTATCAGAATACATATATCATATTTTTTTTTATTGTATCTAAAAAAAAAGGAGTATCACGGGGCGAAAAGCGGGCGAAGAAAAGACGGTTTGCGACGTTTGATAGGTCGCGCAAAGTGGCGATACATCGTCTTTGCCTACCCCTTAGCATTGCGATGTTTTTATGTATGTAAAAAAATGGAATTCCTCCTTTATGTTCCGTTTTTTTAATCAAGTTAAAAAATTTAGTCAAATTGACGCCCCCTCTAGCAACACAGGTACCAACGGCAGGTCTATCTATACTATGACAGCATGTTGCAAGTACCAAAAATAGCTCGACTTATTGTTGTTGTTTTATCATTTTATTTAATTTATCACAAACTTAAAAACCGCTAAGTGCGAGTCGGACTCGCCCATGAAGGGTTCCGTAGCAGCAAGTAACATAATACCTATAAAAGTTATTTTAGTTCGTTGTAACTTTGATCGATGTTTTAATAATAGTATTGTGGTTTACGATTTATGACGTATTAAAAAAAACTACTTACTAGATCTCGTTCAAACCAATTTTCGGTGGAAGTTTGCATGGCAATGTACATCATATATTTTCTTTAGTTTTATCATTCTCCTATTTTAGAAGTTACAGGGGGGGACGGGGGGGGGGGACCACACATTTTACCACTTTGGAAGTGTCTCTCGCGCAAACTATTCAGTTTAGAAAAAAATTATATTAGAAACCTCAATATCATTTTTGAAGACCTATCCATAGATAGGAGACACGTATGGGTTTGATGAAAAAAATTTTTTTGAGTTTCAGTTCTAAGTATGGGGAACCCCCAAAATTTATTGTTTTTTTTTTCTATTTTTGTAAATTATAATAATAAATATGTGGGGACATTTTACACACGGCCACCTGATCCCAAACTAGGCAAAGCCTGTAATATGGGTATCAGACAGCTTATATACATACATAATATATATATATATATAACATCCAGTCACAAGGCAAACACAAGTGCTCATAACACGAATGTTTGCCCTGGGCGGGATTCTAATCCGCGACCCCGAGCTTCGCAGGCAGGTGTACCTACTAGCGACTAGGCTACGGAGCCGACATTTTTGTAAATCTTAATGCGGTTCACAGAATACATCTACTTACCAAGTTTCAACAGTATACTCGTAGTTCTTATAGTTTCGGAATAAAGTGGCTGTGACATACGGACGGAAAGACAGACAGACATGACGAATCCATAAGGGTTCCGTTTTTTGCCATTTGGCTACCGAACCCTAAAAAACAGGTAAACCATAATTTAGCTTGCCATAGTACCAGACCTCCTGATGTCCATCACACAAACAAGAGCACGGGCACAGACATAACCTCTCAATTAAGAATTTCACCTGAAAGTGTCCTGAGATTGAAAATGAATGCAGAACCAAGTACCAGTCATAACTTTTTTCCTCATGGTCCTGATTAGTGGGTGACACGTAATGGTAAGAAAGTCTGTACACTGATGTAATATGGTCGATATTGATTCTGAGTAACCCACGAGAAACGCTATAGAAAAGATATAAACCGATTCCATATGTTCGTATGTCTGTATGTGCTTGCAAAAAGACGGGTGTTCATGGATTTCTCAAAGCAAAGTGCCCCAAATAATATCTGCAGTAAGTTGCATCTCGTTACATCCGGAGGTTGAACAATATATCAGTAGGTGATTATTGGGCATTCTGGCTCACTTTCACTCGCTCCACTCGTTCGCTCGCTGCGCTCGCACAGTGAGCTAGAATGCCCAATCGGTTTTCGCTGTTTAAAGTGAGCTAGAATGCCCAATCGATTTTGGTTGTTTGAAAGTGAGCTAGAATGCCCAATCGGTTTTCGCTGTTTGAAAGTGAGCCAGAATGCCCAATCGGTTTTAGACGTTTGAAAGTGAGCTAGAATGCTCAATCGGTTTTCGTTGTTTCGTGCGTGCCGGAATTCCCAATCATTCGACGGTTGGTTGTATTAGAACGCAAGATCAAATTATCGCAAGACGTCGATTGCGATTGGAATCATACGCTCCGCTTAACGGACTAACGGGTGACGTCGAGCGTTTTGTACGAAAAAGGTTAAGCGTGATACGTATAAAACTCTTAATGTAATAAATATGTCTACATTCTGCAGGGATCCTTGGCTCATGCATGTCAAACATTGAATTATTATTAATTACAAAATGAAATTTGTAAAACAACCGCATTCATTGCAACTAGAAAAAATTTGTTTGGGTTATTCAAAAGAGATTTCACGTCACGGCAAACTTTTACCGAATACTATTCGTTGTATTATATCTGGACCTTCCAACTGCGGTAAAACGAATTTAATTATTGGTCTACTATTACATAAAGATGGACTACATTATAGAAATGTATACCTTTACTCTAAAACACTTTTTCAACCTAAGTACGTATTTTTAGAAAAAGTTTTTAGAAAGGTGCCAGAGGTAACTTTTACAAAATTTCATGGTAATGATGAGGTTTTGAGTCCTCATGAGGCAACTTCTAATTCGATTATTATATTTGATGATGTAGCTTGTGAAAACCAAAATCATATAAGAGATTACTTTGCAATGGGTAGACACAAGAATATAGATTGTTTTTACTTAAACCAGACCTATAGCAAAATCCCGAAGCAGTTGATACGGGACAATGCTAATCTCATTATTCTTTTTAAACAAGACGATATGAACTTGAGACATGTTTATGAAGAGCATGTTAATACAGACATGAATTGGTTAGCGTTTCGAGAAATGTGTGCCAAGATTTGGAGTGTACCCTATAGCTACTTAGTTATAAACAAAGACTGTGAAAAGAGTAAAGGATGTTACAGGATGAAATTTGACACATTTGTAGAATTGCATTGATGATTTAAAAATACTATATTTATTATTATACCATCATTACAACTTAAGGCTTCGCCTGGTAAGGTATAAACATGGATAATGAACAAGCATTGAAAAAACAAGTAATAAAATCAGCTGAATCAGTTAAAAGAAAACTAAAGATGATGCGAGACATTAAAAGTAATAACGAATTCGCAATGGAATCGGTTTTTAAACCATTAACAGAGCCACTGAAACAAATTATAAACACAAAAATGGAAATACCACATAGAAAAATAAAGAAACAAAGACTCAGCTACACTCCTCTTAGTAAACGCAAGGAACATCGGGCTAGTTACGATGTTAGTGATGATGTCGAAAGCGACCAATCCAGTAAAGACTTCAACAATACAGTTTTTATGAAAAATCGTAAATCCGAGGTTTATTTTAATGACGAAGATGAAGAAAAAAGCGACTACGTCTATTTGGAACCTGATAAAGATGAAGACAATAGTGATATGGAACCTGATACTAGCGGTCTATCATTCAAATCGACTGACAACACTACTCCCATAAGAATGTCTTCAGAAAACATTCCTTTTGGGGTCAGAAACGAGAGAGAAAAACTCATGATGGGAACGTTACGTGTTTTTGTTACTGAACATAATATTTCTATTGGTTGTAAGACTTTCGCAAAAACTCCAGGGCTAATGGAATTATTGTTTAAGAAAACACCGCAATTAGAATTAATAACTGAAGATGATAAACAAAATTATAAGACTATATTATTGACTACAAATGCTCATCGCCGTGAGTATAATCCCATGAAGCCTATAAAAAGTAATAAAGGTCGAAAATATACACAAATAATTAGACCTCTATTTATGAAGTTGGCCAAAAACTGTGTGAGCACTGAAAGCATATCTCATGGATCTGGTTTGCCACTCACAAAAAAGCTGAATCAGAATGTAGATTATGTTTACTGGGATGATCCTAATGAATTAGTTAATCGATTGAAACTATTAATAGCTTCGCGAGATGCTGGAAACACAGGATTAGACAATGAAATACTATCTATTATCGAAGAGTTGCGGGAAAGTGATATCATTAATTAAATATATGCTGATATTTAGAAAGTTTTTCACAGTCTTTATTTATCCGCTGGTTGAGATAGTCGCTAGGAAATGAATATAGATAAATTTGGTCACCACGTTCATAAACGTTTGCGTTTACCGGAATCATTGGATTCACACAAGCTCTTAAAGTCAGAAAACGGAGAATTTGATTTACATTTAGTAAGGTTAAAAGGAGTTAAGGCTCCATCAGCCTCCGATGATGCTGTAAATAAGCAGTATGTCGATAATTTGCTGAATGACTATTACACAAAACATGATGTATTAGACGAACTACATAAAATAAAAACGGATATAATTAATCTCATGAGAGTAAAATTTTATATGAAAGGAGAAGTAGATCAAGCCATTGCCAACAGCAAATTAAAAGTCACCAAAAATGAGTAAGCAACAAGTAGTAGACGAAATTCACAAAGCAGCACGAAAAAATTTTAACAGACGTCCTGTAGTATTAAAAGGTATCGATGATTTATGGCAAGCTGATTTAATTGATATGCAGAATTATGGAAAAGACAACAATGGTTATAAGTACATCTTAGTCATAATCGATTGCTTTTCAAAATTTGCTTGGGCACTGCCTGTTAAAACGAAAACTAAATCTGAAATAACAAACACGTTTAAAAAAGTACTTGAAAAGAATGGGCGTATTCCATTAAATTTACAAACCGATTTAGGTAAAGAATTTTATAATGAGGATTTTCGAAACTTAACGATGTTATACAAAATAAACCATTATTCAACATATTCCACTAAAAAGGCTTCAATTGTTGAAAGGTTGATTAGAACTTTGAAAAACAAGTTATATAAATATTTTAGTTTCATTGGCAATTATAAATGGATTGGTAAACAGTTGAGTAACATACTTGACTCTTACAATAATTGTGTACATCGAATTACTAAACATAAACCAAAAGACGTGAATCAATACAATGAATCTTTAATATTAAATAATATAAAGGAATCAAGAAAATATATTACAGTAAAAAGGAATAAATTCAAAGTTGGAGATTATGTGCGAATTAGCAAATACAAAGGAACTTTTCAAAAAGGATATACCCCTAATTGGTCAACAGAAATATTTATCGTGTCAAAAGTAAATTCGACTAATCCACCGACTTATGAGATTGTTGATCAACGAAAACAGATCATTTTAGGTACTTTTTACGAACAGGAACTTCAAAAAACAAAATACCCTGATATTTACTTAGTTGAGAAAGTTTTAAAAAAGAAAGGTAATAAGCTATTTGTAAAATGGTTGGGCCTTAATGAAAGTGAAAATAGTTGGATTAACAAAACATCCATCGTATAAATCTATATAATTAGTTGATACGTATTATATTTTTATTAGTATACCTGTAATGCATGGAGGAGGACTTATTAATAGTGTAATAAACAATTTACCTTTTGAGTTACATTTACCAGGGTATAATTACTGCGGTCCCGGTACACGACTACGAGAAAGATTATCACGGAACGATAGAGGAATTAATAAATTAGATAACGCTTGTATGCAACACGATATAGCATATTCCAACTATACTAATTTAGAAGATCGCCATAAAGCAGATTTAGAACTATTGAACATGGCAAATCGAAGACTTAGGTCAAAAGATGCAGGAAGAGGTGAAAAATTATCTTCCTGGATAGTAAGTAAAGTAATGAAAACAAAACTAAAAGCAGGTGCAGGTATCAAAGGCTTCAAAAAGGTTGTCTCTAAAATATATAGTCAGTTGAAAAAATACAAACCAAAAAATAATAAGTCTGCAATTAAATTTGCCTATCTGGCTGCAAAGAAGCTATTCTCTAAAAATAATGGATTTCGATTACCGCGCGTCATACCAATTCCTAAAACAGGAGGAATTTTGCCTCTAATTCCTATATTTGCGGGGTTGTCAGCTTTGGGCACATTAGCTGGAGGAGCAGCAGGTATCGCGAAGACAGTAAATGATTATAAATCAGCACAGAAAAATTTACAAGAATCTGAACGCCATAACAAAGTAATGGAATCCATTGCTTTGGGTAAAGGTTTGTACATCAAACCGTATAAAAAAGGCAATGGTTTATTTTTACGATCGGCAAAAAACTAAAGAAAAGGCTACCTAGACGCGCGCTTACTAATTTGGATATTATAGAACATGCACATGGTATTCCATATTTTAGAGGTGTTTATATGAGAAATCAGTTACCAAAAAAACCTAAACGTATTGAATGTGGTGTTATTAATTTAGACAGCTCTAAAAACGAAGGTACTCATTGGGTAGCCTATGTAAAACTAAATAATTATTGTGAGTATTTTGACAGTTTTGGAGATTTAAAGCCGCCATTAGAGTTAATCGGATACTTGGATAAATATGATATTTACTACAATTACAATATATATCAAAGTTTTAATTCTGTTAATTGTGGACATTTATGTATAAAATATTTGAAAAACTTTTGGATAAACATTTAAAAGAACTTATCTCTTGTACTTATTGTCATTACCAAAATGACTTTCACGCTGTCTATATCGGATACTAAGGCGAGTTTAGCAACAAACTATTCGCCAAATTTACAATTAGATAATGATTATGAATGTGGTCTTTTGTATTTTTCTACATTTAATTCTATACCGAATGTAGATGATAGAAATAATAAACTATACTATGGTGACAATGAGGTGATAGAAATACCAGAGGGCTCCTACGAACTTCAGGATATTAGAGACTATTTAAAAGATAATATCAAGGATGGTTCATTTGAATTAAGGTGTAATAACAATACTTTGAAAACTACTATCTTTTGTTCGAAAGTCATACATTTTCAAAAAGAAGATTCCGTAGGACAATTATTAGGTTTTGGACCAGAAACCCTTCCCGCGAATATATTACACGAATCTCGCTTTCCCGTCAACATTCTGTCGACAACCGTTCTCCGGGTTGAATGTGACATCATTAGCGGATCTTTTGTAAACGGAAAACCTAGTCATATTATTCATGAATTCGCGCCTAATGTTCCACCTGGTTATAGAATTATAGAAGTACCTAAAAACATAATTTATTTTCCAGTAAACCAGAGTAGCATAAGTTCTATTAATATTAAAATATTAGACGTAAATGGTAATTTAGTTAACTTAAGGAACGAGGAAATTCAGTTATATTTACATTTAAGAAGAAAATGATTGACTTTAATAATAAATACTCTGCATCTGTAGTAAAAAGCAGCAGTGTGAATTGTACTCCTAAAGCAATAGCACCTTCAAAACAATTTAGAAAAAAACCATATTCAAAAAAGAAGTTAACTAAAGAAAATAAGGACTTCCTTAAACTCATAGGGCTAAAATGAGTATCCTAAATATAACAGATGGTCCAGTTTATGACAATTCAATTGAAAGTTATGAGTACTATTCATACAAACCATACGTAAACAGTTTTAAAAATAATGATGAGATACGAATACCTATAAATCAACAGGATTTGTACGTATTGCCATCGGCCAGTACCATTTACATAGAAGGAAATGTGCAAGTTTACAACCGACAATCAAAAACAAAAGTTAACCAAATTCACTTCACAAATAATCCAATATTGTTTCTATTTCAAGACATACGTTATGAACTTAATGGTATAGAAATAGATAAAATTAAAAATGTTGGTATTACTACAACTATGAAAGGTTTGTTATCGATGGGTGCGGCAGAATCGAAAATTTCAGAATGTTGGGGTTGGAACCTTGATGGTACTACAAACCACGGAGGTAATTTCTCAGTATCTATACCTCTTAATAAAGTTCTGGGGTTTGCAGAAGACTTTAATAAAATAATAATGAATTGTAAACATGAGCTTATTTTATTGCGTAACAACTCTAATTTGAATTGTATAAAATTAGGCGAGAATGAATATGTTCATGATGTTGAAATTTCTAAGTTGGTTTGGCGGGTACCCCAAGTGAAAGTTTCTGATCGTGAAAGAATTAATCTACTTCGTCATTTAGAAAAAGATCGTTCATTGACTATAATGTTTAGAAACTGGGATCTATATGAGTATCCTTTACTTCCTCAGACGTCTAAGCATACTTGGTCAATTAAAACGTCTTCTCAGTTGGAAAAACCACGATATGTAATATTGGGTTTACAAACTGATCGTAAGAATCAAGTAACTAAAGATATGTCTCAATTTGACCACTGTCATTTACGTAACGTTAAAGTGTTTCTGAATTCAACTTACTTCCCGTATGAAAACCTAAACGTTGATTTTGCCAACAACAATTACTCTTTATTATACGAACATCACGCAAAATTTCAGCAGTCGTATTACGGACGTCGACCAGACCCTTTATTAAACTTTGAAAATTTTAAAAATAAAGCGCCATTGTGGCTAATTGATTGTAGTCGACAAGTAGATAGCGTTAAACCTGGGGGACCCATAGATGTTAAAGTGGAAATTGAGTGTGTTTCAGACATTCCGAACAACACCACCGCTTTCTGTCTAATTATTAATGAGTCCATTGTTGAATATAAACCATTGACTAGTACAGTAAAGAAAATATCATGAGTAACAATTTCATATTCGTGGATATACAAGGTTTCAAAGATTACAATAATGTGTTTATTATTAAAGAACTAGCCCTGGTGACAAAAGAATATTCTCAGACCTTTTTAGTCAAACCTCCTTACGCTTTTTCGTATTTAACAACAGAGGAGAAAAAACAGGTCGTGTGGCTAGAAAGAAACAGGGGTATACTTTGGAGAGAAGGCTTTATTGACTATCGCGAATTTAAAAGATCTATTATTTTACCATTGTTAAAAAATAAGATCATAATCGTAAAGGGTCAGGAAAAAGTAAAATGGATGAGAGAATTATGTAGTGACTGTAATGTTATTGATGTTGGCGTAAAAGGTTGTCCCAGTTTCGTAATTTTATATAACACATTTTGTATAAATAATACTTATAACTGTTTATCTCATAAAAAATATTGCGCATTAAAAAACGCAATTACCATAAAAAAGTGGTGTTATGAAAATAATATAGGTACTTAATTTAATTAATCGCTAAGATCAATTATTTATCAATTATTATTGTTTCATAGTATATTGCCAGCTTTGTATTGTGTTTTGGATACATGTAAATAAAATAATAATAATAACTTCTCTTTTATTTTATTATCGACAAAAAAACTATGTAGACACCATTTTAATTAAGCATTGTATTTTATACAAAGAAAATATTGACAAATAGATATAAGGATTAATAACCTATCTAAAATAGACAGATATGACGCTCTTTATTATGTCAAAGTAAGTCTAAGATGTAGAATTCAGCCCTTAATTATTTATTTACAGTATAACGTGGTACAAACAAGTAATTTATTAAATAATTGAAACAAGCAAGTAAATTATTACATGTAAATAGATTACAAAGTAGGTGTTATTTTTATTCAAATATCTAATCTTAAGCTATACAATCTTAAACATAAAATAGGTAGTTAGGTAGCCTTGACTTCTGACAGCAGTCGTATTCGTAATTGTGTTCCACATTATGGATTCTGAAAGTTAATAAGAATAAAATTAGTTTAGAACCATAACCGTATAGAATCAATCCATAACCAACACTATTAAATAACAAAAAAAATAAGTACCTTGCACTTTTCGGCTCGTTCTCCAAGTTGCGCGCTTATCTGGTACAGAATTCGTCTTATTTTATATAGCACGCTATCACCTTCTTCATATACCACATATTGCGTCCTGGCTTGTGACCTCATAACGATTTCAGTTTCAGTTTCATCTGCACTATACACTTCAATTTTAACTACATATTTCGGTATTCCTCTGTCATGTACCGCGATGTAACTGGTTTTAGCGTTTTGTAGCTGCTGATTTCGTAACATTATGATATGAAATAGGATACTTGAATTGATTAATTAAAAGCAAGAGAATTGAGAAGACGCGACGAAGGACTGGTAGCGAATGATGGTTATAGTCAATATTTCTAGTTGAGTCTTGTATGAAAAACATCGTGTGCGCGACGCGGCTCGAGTTACACCGCAGGCGCAAAGCTAAAGACAACAGACATGATCAAACTTGAAAAATAATGTACTGAATCAGCAGTCTCAGCTACATAAATAACAATATTAATTGTATGTAATATATAGGTAAATTATGTAGGTAACGCTTCCTCTGAAAGAAGCCGAAATAAAATGTATCTACCTATAAGTGCGTAATTGTATCTATCTCGGTATCTCAAAACAAGGGAAACATAATTAAGATATAAACAATGAAGATGCAATTTAAAATAATAACAACAACAAAAATTATAAATAATACAATTTATTTAAAAAAAGTAGGTAACTCATACATTTTGGTTAACCTAATATAATACAGGTTATACTCCTATTTATATAAGTATCTTATGAAATAATCGCAACCCAGAACAGATATTTCTTGTTCAATTATAGAATTAACACATTTGTTACAGTTTAAAACTAATAAGATATCATCTAGTGATGAAAGAAATCTATTTTTTAAAATTTTATCGATATTTCTAACAAACATTGTAGCTTCAATATAATCGTTTTCAGTCAAATTTCTTAATCTTACGTGTATACAATGCGCAAAAATATTAATTGCTTCACACACTAGGTACAACATATTTATAGAACAACGTTTATCACAAAACATTAGCTGGTATAAAAAAAGTTGATAAAAGCGGTCATGGTTGGTCACATATTTACCAAATAACTCAAATTCTTCATATATATGCCCCCATTCTTCTAATGTAAAAAATATATCACTATTTTCACAAACTATGTGAACTTGTGGTGCAAAATTGTCTAAAGCCCATAAACCGGTGGTTATCTTAACACCATTTGAATGTAAATATGTATGTTTTGAAATTATAACGTTGTATAGATAACTTTCAGCCATTACTAGAGTAATCAGAAAAAGTGAACAGTTTCTGAGGCACCCAATTAAAAGAATGAACAGTGACCCCAAGCGTATGTAGTAATATTATCTTCTAATATTCTACGTTTATCATCATTAGAAGACAGAGCGATTTTATTTATTTCTTGAGTAAAAACTTGATGCTTAAGGGACTTGAAAAGAACGTTTTTTTTACGTATTACTTCATTTTCCTTCAACACTTTATTATAATCTTTAAAATGTAAGTCATTTGCGACGTACTTCTTAACTCCCTTTGCTTTTTTAATTTCTCTCTGTTCTGTCTTTATGCAATATAGTTTAGAACGCAGTCCTACAAATTCCAAAATATGCTGCCCTCCTAATTCGTCTTTGAACAAACCAGGTATTTTCTTATTTATACATTTTATTTTATACTTGTTATTTTCAGGATAGTTACTTGTATCGAAATATTGTATAAAATTTCTCTTTAAATCTTTATAAAAATTCTCTGTTTCTATTGAATACAAATAACTGTCAGTATCCATGTAGCACAGTTTGATTTTTGGACCATAAAAAGGTTTCATAACCGTATAATGAAAGTTGTACATATGACTCTTGGATAATTCTAATACAGTAAATCCTATGTATATAGGTTTATCTAGAATTACCTTTTCTGGTTTCATCTGAACTGCCACAAAGTTTTCAGTAAATACAGTTAAGCTATGAAAATTTGGTTTCGCAATTAATTGGTCAGCAGTGTAATATTTCTTGGTCTTATTTCTTTCGTCACACCATTGATTAACTAATTTGACATCCAACCTATTTTCGGAATTCTCTAACGTTTTCCCAAATATGCTGTTATTCAGTAACTTAAAAAAGTCTTGCTCAAATGTAGATTTTGCATTTTGCCTTAATGATGTGTTCAAATCTATATACTGTTTTAAAAAGGGACTTTGTCGGAATTGTATAACCCGATGTATTGCTTTTAATTTAAGTCCATGTTTTAAACATGTTTTTAAATGTACGTAATGTATAACGTAGTGATATTTATCGAATAAATTTGGAACCAATTTCGGTGTTTTAGAACCTGGAGGTATATATTTTTGTGGGCAAAATGGAAGATCATTATGTAAGTTATGGAGTTCATCGGGGTATTCAAGGTCAACTTCTAAGATATAACCATAATCACTGTCATCTGCAATTTGACATATATTAAGACTGGTTTTTTCTACATTATTTAGTAATTTAAAATCTGAGTGTGGCAAATATGCACACATTGCGTAACCATATAGATTATTACAGTCCATATAGATTAAATAATTATCTGTTTTACTTGGATCGTAGTTAAGAGAATATTTATTATTTGATGCCGCGTATCTAGTAGAACACAAGCATACCCCACCGCGAATACCGTTTTGAATAATTCTAATAATTTCTAAATCGTCGATAAGTTCTAACTGGACTCTAGTCTTAAGTAACATTGCGTCAAAGCTTAAGCTTGGGGCAGTTATGTAGAAAGCAGGGTCTAATTTATAATTAATTCTGCATGTGCGTCTAAAATTTTCGAACACATCTGCAAGCAAAATAACGTCAGATTTAAGATATAAGTCTGTGTACTCTCCTAAAGATTTTATATTAAATGCTCTCCAAATTTGAAGTGCATGATCATAATCCGTATCAGAAATTGATTGATTGGTTAAAATATTAAAAAACTCCTCTCGCTGCGGTAAACACTCTTGGTCATATGACTCCCAGTTCTTCATATAGTCATACGGATATACACCTTTTCTTCTTAATAAATCAAAATGGGGTTGGTTAACGAAGAATCGCGATAAATGAATGAAATCTTCTTTATGCAGATTTTCTACTAATTTTTCTAAACTAGTGCCAAGAAATTTGAAAGAGTCCACAAAGCGAACGGCAGCGTATTGATCCTTCCCGATTGGAAAAAATTTTGTGAACGAAATGTAGTTTTCTTTAGTTTTAGCTATGACTTTTAACTGACCTAGCATTTCTCCTAATTGACATATGAATAAATGAGAGTCGTATCCTGACAAATTATGAAAAAATACCGGAACAAACTTCGGTAATTTGAACCGAATATTGCAGTAAGAATGCGCAGCTCCGCGATATTTACCGGTGAGATGGCAGTGGTCTTTAACTCTATCATCAAACAATAACTTTGAACAAATGCAACAATCTCGCGAATTTGTAAAGTTTTTTGAGTCTTCTTCTGTAAAACTCATCGCAACGGGATCGTTAAGTGTTTTAAATATATTAGAGACATCGTTCTGAATATATTCAAGAAATTTTGTAACGCAATCTTTTCCACGATAACACACAAACTTATTAAGCGAAGGATTATACGAACATACAATATAATATCCAAACGCGGCAGGCACATGCCTTTGTAAACTTTTTGTCAATCTTGAACTACTCGTTTCAAGATCTGATTTACAAGTCTCTAGAAAAGACTCGAAGTCAGCGTAAATAACAAAAGGCATGTCTTGCATCCTATCATAGTTCCTAAATTGTATGAAAGAACCCTTCTCAGGTAAAATAGTAGCCACACCACCGCAAACGTGATGGGCTAATTTGTTTTCGCTGTTGAAAAATAACATACATTCATCGCAAAAATATATTTTACCATGATGTTTCGTTAATTGAGGTCTTATCAATCGAGATAAGTCTTTAATTAAGCAATAATGTGTGCGAGGGCCATTCTCCAAAAATAATAGATTGACATGATGTTTCTTCCGCATCTGAGTTTTGTATAATGGTCCGATTATATTGAATCTTTTATTTAGACCATAGATATTAACGCTGATGTTACGATTATTCTTTTCAAATATTTTTATATCTTGAAAATTTACTGGAAACGACATATTGTTCAAATTTAGTACTTTTTCAAAGTTTGGGTACGAGCTGATTCGGTCCGCATTAGTTTTAGCTGGGAATAGGGATGCCATTATACACCATACAAAACAAAAATTATCATTGTTTTTTATGTTAATGCATGCTTTCTTCATTTTTAAATATTTTGGTAACTCAATATAGCTAGAAGCTCGTAGAGGTGAATATTTGTTAATATTTACCTCCAGGTACAAAGTCCTTAAAAAGGACCACCCACTGTCTCTCTCTTGAAATCCATCAACTTTATTAGATATTATTTCAATGACCTTCGCAAACATATCATTAAACTCATAATGTTTATGTATACAAATATTTTCCGTTGCGAAAGATTTAATTTCAACCATATCATTTTTCGGCAGCGAGAACTCTGCAAAAAGTTCAAAGTTTGCTTTTATATTATTGTGCTGAGCTATCTTCGCAGCGATCAACTGCCGCACGGGGCGGCGCACGCGCCTCAAGAACTCGCCGGGCGCGGGGGCAGCCGAACGCTCGCTCTCGCTCCCACAATCGCTGTCGCAGTCCGCCTCACTACCCCCACGTCTCGGCCCCGACTGCCGTCCGCGTTCCCGTACCCTAAAACTAGCAATTCGGTTTCTAAATGCTGAACAAAGTTTTTCAACATTTGGACTTATTTCGATCGAGTTATTATCTTTATGTAAACGACTTCGGAGGTGACCCGAAAAGGCTTTACTTTTGATGGTTAGATCACAAACAGTACAGAAAATGTTTCTGCCTGCCATGGTTGAGATATTTTTGTTCTAGGATGAAAACATTAATTTTAACACTTTACTTCGATGGTCTAGAGGCTAAAAGGCCTAACTTGTTTATGTAATTGAAAATTTAAAAAGAAATAGAGAATATAAAATATGTGACCGATTTCTGGTTTGTATTAGTACCTACCTAGGTTAATTAATTAAATTGTATGCAGTTGAAAGTTTTTAATATATTTAATATAAAAACCACAAAGTTATTTTAATAAAAAATATACAAATTAAATTATTTTTTCTTATTAGAAAAGAACTGCCCGTCTTCCTTGAACCTAGTTTTTGCCGCATTAATGAATTTCTTCAAAAAAATTAGCTCATCAGCTCCCGAACCAACTTGATACTTAAGAGTTATTGCAGCTTTTTCCCACCTGTCCTTCGGGTCGACGCGCAGGATGTCTCGCGTGTCGTACACTCTCAGCTCCACGAACTGGTCGCCGGCCAGCAGGGCGGTGCGACGCAGCACGCCGTCGGCTACGCGCCGCGTCAGAGCAGACGTGAGCGGCGGCCGCTTGGAGGCCGCGCGCCGAGCTTCCTCTTCGTCCTCACTGTCGTCAGACAGCAGGGACCACTCGCGGCTTCCTTTTTTGCTCACAGCCGATGACGATGGAACCTGCTTCGTTCTCAGCTTTTTAGTCTTCGGCTTGGCGGGCGCGGCAGTCGATGGCACAGACCTGAAATAATAATAATAATACAACGTTAATCTAATAATAATAGCGTAAAACAAAGTCTCTCTCCGCGTGTGTCTGTGATTTGGGATAAAGTTCTTAACTATTTTATAGTGAATGAATAGGGTAGGTTTTATAATTATGATTTCAATATACAATCACTGTAAGTACGAGACCGAAGTGGACGACTCCATTATTTGTTACATATAGCGTCTCTGATTGAATAAAAAATAAAATATTTGGTAAGTACTACAACTAACCTTACGTCACCGTCGTCATCCGAATCAAACGCGCACGATTTTCTTTTACTGGCTTCTTCCACGCTCCTCTTACTGTAATACTCGGATTCAGACCTGCAAATAAAATAAACCCTTACTGTTATTTCGAATAAAACATCATTAAAACTTAACTGATGAGTAAAATATTTGTGAAATTCTTGTTTAGTACAGGGAAATGATAGTTTGCGACTAGATAGGTATATAATGTTGAAAAACTTTATTTATTTAAAAATGAATAATAATCCAAACTTACGAACATTATTGTTTTCGCGAAGATGCGCACGCTGGTAGAACTGAAGACGGCGGGGAGGGGTAGCGGGGGCACTGGACACTGACGATGCGCGGAAACGAACTAACGACAACCACGTACCGAATCAGAAAAGACAATAAAAAATTTGAACAATATTCAAAGCGCTTTAATGATAATAAAATTATCAGGGACTAAAAACCTTCGGACAAACAATTAAAATGCAATAGTGATTATTGCACAGGAAGGTAAAGAAACCAAATTACATTTATTTGTGTCTAAGTAAAACGGAAGCGGTATTATTGCTATAATGCGATCACTTCCGAGAAACCTTCGGGTAAAGAAATAAAATAAGCTTATTAGGTGGTGCGTTTTTGATATAAAATCTGATACATTTAATAACGTAAAATGTATCTGCTTCCAATAATATGCATACATACATCTTCTGTAATAAAATCAACATTGACTGAGTATCATTGCAAGTAATTTTATTACATATTTATGTACATGAACATGCTACTTCTACTAGGAAAAGTACTAACATTTTTACGTGACTGCACACATGTAATAAATGTTTATGCTTGTTTAATTGATTAATTTTTGATGAAAGTTCTGTGAATTGTTTAATACCCCTGACATTTTAATCAGATCAGCATAAAACTGTGTATGGAACATAGGTAAATAAGTGACACATTGCGGTGTATGTGAACTACGATTCGCGGCAATATCAAAAGGTGATGGTCGTCATTTAATACTTGGCTATGTTAGGGCGAGTACTCAACTTAAAGTAGGTACACAACAATTAGTTTAACTAGATTCTTTAACTTTGTAAAGTTATTATGAATTATGATTCTATTTTATAAATATGTAATTCTATCGTAAGATAACAGACTGTTATAGGTAATTAAGCACCTAAATTATTCTTATAGGTGCTTATCCATTATGTTTTTAGCACTTACCCATTCTATTGATCTCTGTACAATCATTATTGCACATTATAAACTTTGTACGTCTATCATTGGTCGCGTTACTGAAATTTTGTAAATATAAAATGGAGTATTAGATAACATTATATAATATTTAAATTGTTGGAACTTAATGTCACACTAAATTTAATCAATGTGTACATACCTCTAATACGTCGTAACCATGCGCAATGTAAAATGAAGTTTCAGCATTTCAAGTACAGTCGTGGGAATCATTGTAATGAATAAGTTATTTATTAACATATTGCATACTTAGTAATAATCGCGATTAGGACCATGTATTATAACAAACACTTTAATAAAAAAACATAAAACATCATGATGATACCGGAAATCATAAATCAGCGAATTGGGTGTTTTCGAAACTATTTTAAAAAGTCAATTAAACAAAATCGATTAAATTATAGTGCCTACCTGCTATTGAAATATTATAACTAATACCATTACGTATTCTCCTGTTTTTTCTTTGACTGTACGTCGACATTCTTTTGCTTTGATAAGCGCTCTGTGCGCGCTCGGTACTCAAGTAACACAAGAACATAACATAATGCTCGTAACGTAATATGTAAGTATTAGGGATCGCTACATAATTTGTAAAACCCTTATACAATTCTTCAATACTCATACTGATTTATTTCAACCTTTTGGGACATTGAGAACTCTAGGCTAAGTCGACATTGTTTTGTTTCACATTTATGAATCAATGTAAGAATGTTAGTTCATTTATAATGAACTTTTGAACGGAGACATAAATTTTGTGTTCTTTGGTATTTGCGGAGTTACGTACATGTATGTGATAGAGATAAAATGCAGATATACCTGCGCGTTAGTTAATAAACTTGAAATATTAAATGTAATCAACCAGGATGAATAGAAGAGAGCTTATAGAGCGCAAAGTATTGTAGTCCGCAAAACTCAATTATTTTACCATATATGTGTTTTTCGCCATACTCATCAAGTCTAGGGCCTAACTAAGTAAAAATACATAAAACATTCGAGTAATGTGACATTGAGAAATGATTTCGATATACAGAACCCTTTATTAATTAATTGGTAGCATGTTTGCATTGACTCTTTTATTTTGTAATTATTATTGTAAATTGCAACGCGGTGAGGAGCCACGTTTATTGTTGTGTTATTTATGGAAATTGTAACTCAGATACAGAAAGCTGGTTCAAGGTAAAAATAATTACTTGAGATGTTTGGCTTTAACTTTGGGCTAACGGTACGACCAAACGGGCTGGGAACAAATTCCTTAAGCAGATGCTAATGAGATAGTTAAATGTATGTATTGTCTTGTGAAGGAATGAGGTTCTTGGTGCTGTGACTTTAGGAAGTCCTTGCTAACGGTACGACCAATCGGGCTTGAACAATTCCTTGAGCAAACGGCGACAAGATAATTGATTATAATTGTCTTGTGAAGGAATAAGGTTCTTGGTGCTGTTAGTTTAGGAAATTCTTTATAACGAACTGCACGACCAATCGGGCTTGAACAATTCCTTGAACAAGCGGTGACAGGATGGTACCTACAAATAGTAATTGTCTCATGATGGAATAATGTTTCTAGGTGCTGGAAGCTTAAAAATGTTAAAACCTAAAATATCTCTCTGTTAGCCTTAAATCAGATTTCGTAATGTATATATAAATGTGAGTAAAGTGTGATCAGAACAAAGTGCACGCAACATAGATTCTCGTACATGTGAGTTTATTATTTTATTAATTTTATATTACATAACCTAATTTCGATTAGCTCGTTATACGTCGCATACACAAACATAATCGCGTTCAGAGCGCTACACAGGGGCGACTCGCGCCTCGACTCCAACCGCGCGTCGGACGGCGAACATAGCTTGGTAATCGTCGGTACGTAACCCAACGCGCACTCAAACGCGTTCCGTTCGAAACATACAACAGGTTTTAATCGACGATGTTTGCAATCGTTATTGGACGTGAGTCGCTTTTGTCAAGATGTTCTAAGTCATGCGATTATTTTAATACAAACAAACGTCGGAAACCGATTGGGCATTCTGGCTCACTTTCAAACAGCGAAAACCGATTGGGCATTCTAGCTCACTTTCAAACGTCTAAAACCGATTGGGCATTCTGGCTCACTTTCAAACAGCGAAAACCGATTGGGCATTCTAGCTCACTTTCAAACAATCAAAATCGATTGGGCATTCTAGCTCACTTTCAAATGACGAAAACAGATTGGGCTTTCTGGCTCACTGTGCGAGCGCAGCGAGCGAACGAGTGAAGCGAGTGAAAAGTGAGCCAGAATGCCCAATCTGTTTTCGTCATTTGAAAGTGAGCTAGAATGCCCAATCGATTTTGGTTGATTGAAAGTGAGCCAGAATGCCCAATAATCACCTACTTATATCAGCTGCTAAAAACTGTGAGAGCGAAGCTGCGGGCAAATGCTAGTACAGCATAAATATGAGTTTTGAAATGCACTTAATTTAAAGCCGCCCACACATATTCTTGACTACAACACCTAACCGCACTATTCTAAACAATATGCTACCTAATCTCCTCAATGAAGTCATAATACTGAATCATGTCAAAATGAAACAAAAACCTGTCTAAGCAGTGATTCAGGTGACAATCACTAACATAAATAACTATTCGATCATTTAACCAAGGACTGCGTGAGTTTGGTCCTATGTTGTCACTTGTCAATGTAGTCGTATTTTGCATGTTTGTGATTCTCAGAATAACAGATCACTCTATGACCGGCCAGGAGGTTATCGCGCTACAGATAGAAAATTGAAGCTCAATAAATTGGCGTCTTCTGGCCAGGGAATGTCAGTGTGCGATTGAAACGACTGTGGTGTGAACTCTGTGTACCTACTGACTGTGTTCTACAGCTGCCCTGTTTCACATAACTGAAGGTTAATATTTAAATAAACTAATTATTTTTTTTCGAAAAATATGGTTAAAAAAACTTTTGAATTTCAAATCTTCCAACAAAACGAGAAACATCCATTTTAAAAGTTTACATTTTAAGAAAATAGCCGAAACGGCAATTTGTATAGGAAACGGAAAAGTTTTCGAAAGATTTTTAACTTTTAATACACTTCTGAGCCGTAAACTAAAAGTTAATTATTATAAAAAAAACATTTTTATTCTTAACCGCATCGCAATTATATGAGTGTCGAATACCTGTTCAAATAAATAAAAAGCGATTGTTTTTCATATCCTGTTCATCAGGTACTCAAGATAATGCAGTTTCGCGCAAATCTCAGTCTATTTTGTAATTTTTGCTGTGCGTGTAAAGATTCTCAGGCTCAGACCTTGGCTGTGTAAATATTTGTGTAAAAAACGATTTTTGTTACGAGACAGGATTATGCTATGTGTGGTGACGTGTGTTGTTTCCAGTCCGTTATATTATTAAGTATTATAGTTTAGGCCGTGTGAAATCTATTCGAATCAACGACCTCTATGTACTACTAGACGGAACGTTCCAAACAACCGCTGTTACACGCACTTGCGGCTACGTTAGCCGCAACTCGTTCAGATTCCCTTTGACACACTTCATTTGATTCAGATTCACTTTGTGCAGTTACTACGCAGAACATTTAATTATTTACTAAATATTTACGCTATTCCAGAGTGATTTTACCCGTGTTAATACTTTTATGATAAGTATTAGCAACAATGCATAATCAGTTTAATGTTAGATTGGAGTTATATTGCACAACTACGAGTAAATTAAATTATTAAGAAGTAATGGACAAGTCGATTGCCCAAGCTCTCTCTCGCTTTTAAAAGCGGCCAAGCGCACGCGTCAAAAGGAGAAAAAAGCGCTGTGCTCTGTCTCCCTTTTACGCGTGCTGTGGTCGATGGTAGACTAAATGTTTTGTTTTTAAGTAGGTAGAATACTGACAAATGAATATAACATTTTAACTTGGTAAAAATGGAGGTGATTTGATAATCGTATTCTATTTATGCTTTGTTTATGTATTTTAAAGTGCAAAAGCTTAATTTACTGTTTTAGGTTTGATTAACTATTTTCATATAACATAAAAATGCCATCGAGCGAACTTTGGTTCTGCAAAATTATCTTAAAAAAATGTCAGTAAAGCTTCGGGTATAACTTTTTCTAGGTATGTTTGTACTTCATAAGATTACACTAGGAGGCTAAAACTGATCCAGAAATAAGTTACAGCACAAAACAGCAAAAACTGACGAAACTCATCTTGTTCCAGGGTAACTAGGGTTAAAAAAATATATGTCTACATTCTATTAATACTTTATTTAAATTTAATAATACATTAAATATATTTTTAACAATAAAACATTTTTTTTTTATCAAAAATGCCAGCGTCATGAGAATGACGGATCTGATATATTTTTTTTATAATAAAGATAACACCCACATGAGCCCCGCTCAGTCCGCGTGTGGGACATAACTGATGTTTTGAAGAAACATTATATATGTCTCTATTTCGATGATCCGAATTAACTAACAGCAAGAGTTTGTTTTACTTTTAATTTAAAATCTGGTTTTAAGTAATATAAAAGAGTGCCGTGAATTTCACTGGAAAAGCCTTGGTTGTAGGTATTGAAAGAAAGGTTTTATTTATAAATTTTTATTTCATTTCAGAGTGGCAATTCATTATGAAGCACCTGCTTATCATAGCAGTAGCTGTGGCGTTGGCCGCGGCCAAACCTGAGATGTATAGAGAGAATGAAGATTTCCAGTATTCAAGAAGCTCATCAGACGATGGAACAAAAGCCGGTTACTACGGCGCTCAAAGGGGCAACATGGGAGGTAACTACGAACGAGCTCATAATATGGACTCACTAGCTCAGAACCAAATGAGCGGTCTGGTCAGACAAACAGAAGGAGAGTTAGGGGACGGTTCCAACACTAGAACCGGAAGCGTATACTCGGCTGCTAATTCCCGAGGGATTTACGGTTCAGGACGATACGATCTCACGAACCTTGAGGGTCGCAACTTCCAAGAAAGTGAATCACGCGGCAATTCTCAGTCGCATTCTTCTCTATCGTCACAGAACTCTGGCTACAGTGGACAATCAAGTTCTGCGTTACACAGCTCAGGATACAACAGCAACCAAGGCCGGGATTCCAGATATCAAGCAACAAAGAACTTAGGACACACATCGCATGCAAGCAACCTACAAACTGCTCAAAGTGCCCATGCTGCTGATGCGTATGATTACAATAGACAGACAGGCTACAATTCCGGTTATCAGTCTCAATCGGGATACCGTAGTGGGTATACGAATCAGCACAGCTCGGATGTTTACGGCTCAAACCCAAGAACCCGATTAGTTGGTGGAGCACCAGCCAGAGTTGTGATTAGACCAGGAACTACGGTCATTGTGCCAATTGCTGCTCAAACCTACGATAGTGGTCACAGTGCAAGCGCGTTTGATCAAAACGCTATTAACACTGATGCCGAAGTACTGAGCAACACTAACCGCGACACCAGCTTCAGATCCGCCAGCAATCCTAAACATTATGAATCATCATACAATTATCGCAAAGAATGGGAAAAGCACGATACACACACAGCACCCTCTGCTGTACCACTAGCTGTCCCAACAGAGAATCCATTCCCTGGAAACAGTGAATTGTATGACGACAACCAGGCATCGCGTACATCCGACACTCGTGGCACAGATTATCAAAATGCGCATAGCGGATACCATTCAAATGTAAAGTCAGCTGCAAGTAGTCAATCCCGACACCAATCGGATTACAACTCGCAACACAGCAGTTTATCATCTGGATCAAACTCCAACGCTTTCACCCAAGGTGCTTATAACTCCGGAGCGTCAGCAGATACAACCAATGTTCTTGGAGATGTAAATACTAATAAACCCAAAAGTTATCAGTCTGCATATTCTTATCACAAATCATGGGAAAGGCAAGGTGATCCCTATGTGATATATCCGGACACAAACAACGTTAACGACGGTCAGGCGTCTCAAAGACTAACTGATGCTTCCACTAACCAACAATACTACTCTTCGCATCAATACGGCTCTAATTATAAACATGGTCACCAACACCAGTCATATGGTAGTGCAGATGATTGTGATGAGAATGGACACCGCCGTGTAGCCCGCTCTTATAATCAAAACCAAGAGATCGACCCTTATCAACAAAGTCAAACATATGAAGATCAAGAAAATTTGGGCCAGCAAGAACAAAATGGTTGGGGAAACTTTCAGCACAGTCAAAATTTAGAAGATCTGGGACAAAGAAATCAAAATGTAGAAGATCTCGGACAAAGAAGTCAAAATCTAGAGTATCTCGGACAGCAGACTCAAAATTTACAAGATCTAAGACAGTATAGCCAGAACTTAGAAGATTTTGGACAACAATCTCAAAATAAATGGGATAGATTAGAAGTTGGTGGACCACAAAGTCAAAAGAAATGGGACAATTTAGAAGAACTCGGGCAGCAAACTCAAAGTAAGTGGAGCTATTGAGAAGTTTACTAATTCAGCTTCACTAATGTTTTAACCTTTATCAAAAAGATGGCCATCTTCGAGCAAGAAAATTAAAACAGGCATTTGTAATTAACAAATTAAATAAGTTTTGTAATCAAAATACTTTTATCATCTCGATATACCGCAAGAAAGTTATAATAATTAACATTTTAGCACTAAAAGTATAACATCAAAAATGCATTTATTACATTAACAAATGTAACATGTTAATTTACTAAAATTAATTACAATTTAATATTGCTTCTAATTTATTATTTGTTTCTCTAGTGCTTAAACCAACGTAAAGTTTCTGTAACTAATGACTTCGTTAAAAGTGAAATTAAAGAAAGTCGTATCGAATGTTACTAGAATTAAACATATTTTACTAGAATTAAACATCTATTGAATTCTGGTGTTAGAAATAAACTATATAAAACGATTTTTATGTAACAAATCTTATTAATTTAGCGGATTTGGGGCAACACACACAAGACACATGGAATAAGGCGACAAATACTGAAAAAAATGAGAAGCTTGAAGATCTGGCCCAACAATCTCAAAATCAATGGGAGAATTCAGAAGATTTAGGCCAACAAGTGCAAAATCCATGGACTACACGGCAAGAACAAAAACATCAAAATCGTAGCTACAATGACAAAGAAAACACTTTTAAAAAACAAATAACTGAATCCAATTTAGATAATTTACACAGCTTTAATCAACAGTCACAAATATCTCAAAAAGAAAATGTAAATACTTATCAAACTCATCATTATAATCTTTGGCATAGAGTAGATGGTTTTGAATCACAAAATGCCGACCAAAATAATGATCAAGGTATCTCAAATAATAATCAAGAATCACAGTCTGCTAGTGGGGGAGAAAATTTTGATCAACAAATCAATTGGCATCCGGCATTTCAAAATGAAGAAAAGTTAGGCATGTCGTCTCAAGATTCATTTAGTAAATTGGATACTCTAAATCAAGATAAAAGAATTAATATTATAGATGAAATGAAACCTGGTTGGGAGCAGGATGATGATGATAACACACAGAAAGTTTCTCAAAATACTGATTCAGATATATTCAATGATACATATGGAACTGGTTATGGTTACTTTAGGGAACAAAACGTAGGTAACTCTAATCAACAGGCTGAAACCACTATTGGAAACCATAATTGGAACACAAATGATATGCAAAATGCAAGGCACGAACAGGAACTGGTCACAAACACGCAGAACATTTCACATTCAAATTCAGGAGGCAGGTCTTCACTACAAAGCTTATGGAACAAAATTAACAACTTCGAGCAGGTAACATCAACTAACAATGATAAGAATGAAAATGGAAGCTATTTCTGGCACGGATACAAAAACTCTCAAAACTCTAATCAAGATAGATGGAGACAAACATCTGATAGCAATTCAAATTTTAACCAAAGTTTGAGACAGCATAATAATTTTGGATCTGGCTATGGAGAAAATCAGCCACCACAGTCAACTCTGTTCAATGAAATTAAAAGTACAAGTTCCACAGTTAAACCAGAACCCGAAGAGGCGTTAACACATAACGTTGAAAAGTTAAGACCTCAGGACGTAGGACGCGGCGATATTGGTCCTTATGATACTTCGGTTCCTGTTATAATTAGTACTGAAAAATCTGATATCGACGAAAATAAACCAAATTCACTGATTTTTACACTTAACTCAAATGACAAAAAATACAAAACTCCTGAACAAATCGATGCACTTAGTCTAACGAAAGAAATGAATAAAACAACAAACGATGAAGAAGTGACAAATGAAAAGCAATATATACAGCAATCTGACAAAACACTGAGTGTTTTAAGTCTTAATCAACAGAAGTGGCTTGAAGAACAGAGACAACATGGAAGTAATGAGCGCAACTCTGTTCATTTATCAAATAACAAAACGTATTTAAGTAATAATGCAAATGAGAAAAACGAGTCCCAACGATTCAACAAACACATTGAATCCGAAAGTACTTTTCACTCGATTGAACCCGATAACAATAATGTTGATCACAAACCAATTACACCAGTCTCAGTCTCTCAATATAAACCAAATGACAAAATAAATCATACACAAACGAATGTAAAATTTGAGCAGGGACCTGAGGAAATAGAGCAACAAAATATGGAACAGCAGTTCGTAAATCTAGGGCAACTGGGACAGCAGAGCGAGAATTTAGGTCAACATAGTCAGACTGCATGGAGTCAAAATTTGGATGACTTCAGACAACAGGAGCAAACTGTCTGGAGACCATATGAAGAATTGCACCAAAGTAATACCCAACAAACAGAGAACTTAGGTAGATCAAACCAGAATCAATTTCAAACTTCAGATTTTTATAATCAAAGATACCAGCCTATTCAAAATGCAGAACAGCAGAGTCAGAAAATTGAGGATTTGCAGACAGCTCCAGAAATCAGTCAGAAAGTTGAAGATATACAATCTGTTCCACAAAAAAACACAGATTTTGAAATAGTTTCACCGCCAGAAGTATCAACCGAAAAGCCTGGTTTTTGGAAATCTGTAGGTAGCAAGTTAACAAATGCCAAAGACAAAGTATCGTCATGGTTCAGAAATTAATTTTAATTAGTGCTAATTAGTATAAAAAATATCATGCCTTCTACCAAAACTATTTAAATTTATAGGTGTAACATATTAATTAGTTCCTAGTCATATGTTATTATTAATGAATGATAGTAAAATAAACACAAAAATATATATTTTCTTAAATTTCATTACATATTAAAACATGTATGATCCAGTAAGCTAAATAAATAAGGATGTAGTTAGTAATGTAACTACATTACTAACTACATCCCTATAATGAGAAACAGAACTCTGGATGAGTGGCTGCTGAAATTATGAAGCCAGAGTTTTTGGCTTCAGTTGCAATTGATGGAGTCAAAGATAACCAAGAAAAAAATAAAGGTAAATACATAAGTAAAAAGTATAAAAACTTAAATATAAAATGTGATCATAAATAATGTATCACTTTAAATCGAATAAAGTTATGTTTATGTTTCTTCCCTTGACGTGAGTATCGCAGGTGACTGTGTAATGTACCAATTTTAAAATTGTAAACCAGGTTTTAAACAAATATAAGTTATTATAAATAAAGTTTCATTTGATTTCTTGAAAAAGGTCTTAACATTATTATAATAATAATTTATTTATTTCTTCTCACAAGGTAAATACATACAATAGTAATCATTATGCTAGACTTAACAATAGATCAAAGGACAGCATTTGCCTTGTGAGAGGCTGGTGTCTGAACTAGGCAAGTGCCTGTTTTACAGATCACCAGGCTCTCTCCACTCGGAAGTCATATTAATCTTGAGTTCAAGGAAAGTCCAACTGTGTAGTGTAAGCAAATATCAACAAAACATATATTGTAAAGTTCTGTTTGAGCGTGTGTGAGTATGAAAGAAAATTAATATTATTATGTTGCATATTATATTACATTATTACAGTTCTTTCTAGAAACAACTGTTATCTGACATTTGCAACCTCAAGATAATAAGAGGCGATTTTATCAAGCATCAAATTGCTTATTAATGTAACTAGGCTACATATACAACAGAAATTATTTGAATTATAGGGTATTTATGCACACTACTGCCTAGCATTGAAAATGCCTAAATAACGGAGAACTGCATAAAAAATGTAAATAACTGTTTACTTCGCAAGTATAGGTAATAAAAATGTGATATCCAAGACAAATGCAAATCCCTTCCTCTCCAGTTTCACATTTTAGTTTATTAAGTTTTTGCCACCTCCCCAACTGTTGCTAATAAATTTAACAATCATACCTCTGTTAGAGAGTTGAAGTATTGAATGAAAGCTTGCTGTTGCACTGAGTCTGAAACAAAAGAAAGCATTGGTTAATAGTAATGCCTCCATAATAAAAAAAAATCAGCAAAGTGTATGTGAGTCTTACAATGTGTGAGTTCTGGTAATATTTATTTTCACACTACTGAAGTTATGTTAGCTAAGCCTACTCCTACAACCACTATTGCTCCAAATGTAGTCCTAACTCATTGCAATCTGAATTGCACCGAACATTAAGTATTAATTGTTATATTGTATAGTTACTAATGTATTAGAAAACTATAAATTCCCACAACATTTGATTGAGTAAGCAAATTGCGATGAAATAAAGTCTAAATGTTACTCCGAATTAAACCTTATGTTTCTGTAAAAAACCCATCAAAATAGGTTCAGTAGTTTTTACGTGCACAAACTAATAGACAAATATCCAAAAATAATCTAAATGTGTTATATTACTTATCCTTGTTGTACTCCCCAATATTTCTTTTGCAAATACTTTCAGTGTACAGACAGGCAAAGTATAAGTTTTTATTTATTAGATTAAAAATGGGCCCGATTCTGAAGGCCAACATTTAAAATTTGACAGCGCTAAAATTAGTTTCGTCTTTATCTTCATAATATTGTGTGACAAGGATAGCAACAGTTTTAGTGCTGTCAAATTTTAAGATTGTGTCTTCAGAATCGAGCCCAATATATATTTTAAAAGTTCTTTTATCTATCCCCCATGAAGATTGAAAATCAGCAAAATCTTCACTACAAAATCTATTTCACGGGCAACTTAACTCTTGAGGTCTTTTACCAGATGCAATTCCATGGCCATTCTTCAGTCCACTAAGCCAGGACACGAGACAATATATTGAATGACACCTATAGGCCTAGTAGGTAAGTTTGCCAGTGCAACCAGTTAGTGTAAAAACAGGTTTCCAACAAAAATACTTAATAAAATTTAGTATAATTTGCCTCTAGCACATGCGGTACGCTCGTATCGCTTACTCAGCTTGTGTGGTAGGCTACATCAACCTACTATGCTAATCGCTTCGTTCCTCATAACCTAACGTTAAGATGTTCGTAAACTTTTTGTCTTTCCATACACTTAAACCTGCGCCGAAATGTTCAATTTCCGTGGAATGCCTGGAGACATACCTTGGTATTGGGTTGGTTACATTTACACAATGCCATTAATGGATAGGCCATGGAATCCGCATCAAGGTATTCTGGCTTAACTATGTTCTGTAAAAGTTCAGAAAGTACGTAGTTACCCGTCCTAAATTAAGTGCCAGATCAGTTTAACAACATAACGGAATGGAGGGTAGGAAGAATATCGAACAGGGGATGAATACAAGTTAGTAAAGACGAGGAAAAAGCAATCTTACCCAAATTTACCGCGTGAATAGGTTTTAATGAAGACATTTTCGGCGATTTCTAATACAATGTAATGTAATTTAATTAGGTATTTATAAACATTAAAAAATAACAAACAGAGCCTTCTGTCCACAGAACAACAATATCAAAAAGGACGAGGGCTTCTATCGGTTACTCCTTAGAAGAAATCCATTCGTTCTTCTAAGGGTTACTCAGTCTAAAATAAAAACCAGTATTTTTTTTGTATCTTGATTTTTTTTTGATTGAATCGTCCTTAGGACAGGCAAAAGTCGCTAGACTATACAGCCAGGTCATTTTGTAGTATCTTAAACGTACTTTTAGTCTATGAGTAGTATTTTTATAATCTAAGATCGGTTATTATATGAAAACCTTTTTTTACACAGTCCCGAATTGTTACGCACGTAAAAAAATGGTTATGCTGGCGTTTTGACTGAAGTTATCGTACTTTCCGGGACTACATAATATTTGTACATAATTAAATAGTCAAGTAGACACTTTTCAATGCAAATAACAAGCATAAACAAAGTACGCCTAACGAAACTAAGGGTAAACTAGCGGTGGCGAACGGCGCTCGTGATCGAATTGGTCGTGCTCGTGACGTCACGGTCTCTGGGTGCGGTAGCCAGCAGACGGTTATTGCATTCTTTTGATTGCTGTAAGGTCATTTTTGGTCGTATGACAAAAATTATTACACCAATGTTTAGAATTTTTCATGTAATAACAATACTACATTATAAACGACAAAACTCCACATTTAATCAACATCAAGACTTACTACAACAGTTTAACTCAAATTCTTCCCTTCTGCGCCCTTTCCGCTACAGGGTGAAATTCGTTTTTGGGACTTGAAATTTTTTTTCCGCCAAGAATGTCATTAAAAGACCCCACTTTTTTGATGGCGTAGGATTAGCGTTGGATAAAAGGCATCTAAGACCAGCAGCATTCGGATGTTCTTTTTTTTCTGCGCTTTACTTGAGCTTCTAAAGATACATAGAATTCCTGGCCGGTACTGTTTCAGCCTATTACTGGGGAGGGGGCGTAGAATTCAAATGTATTTGACAAAAGTTGTTGGTAATGACGCCCTCGATCGAATGTCATTATGAAGTAAGGTGTTATAATTACTAAGTATGAAGTAAGGTGTTATAATTATTAAGGTGTTATGTTACAGTCGCGGCGAAAGGTTTTTGCTCCTCTCCCTACACAGATACAGGTAGGATTTACGGATTTAGGAAGGTCAAGTAAGGGGCTCAGAATAAAATGTTTAGACAAAAGTAGTTGACCATGATGCCCTATATTCAATGCCATTAAAAAATGGGATGATAAAATGACGCGCCCCGACTACACAAGTACCGGGCAGGAGTTCTGTCTGTGTCTTTAGAAAGTCAAAACTTTTATTTCATGATTAACACTTTAGTAAATTAAAGCTTTTTTTAAAAAAAAACATAATTGTTGTAGTTCCGCCAACGTTACCGTGGTCACGGCTAATTTATGTAAATAATTCTTTTTAAGGCATTATTCATCATTAGGTTATTTTTGTCTCCACTGCAGGAGCACAACCCTCTCTCATCTGCCAGAGACAGACGGAGGATTTGGCCTACACTCCCCGCGCTGGCCAGACGGGTTGGGGAGGCCTGATTGATGTTTTATAATGTATTCCCTTAGTCGCCTTGTACGACCACCACGGGAAGAGCTGGAGTGGTCCTATTCTACTCTACCGGAAACCACACGGCAAAAAGGCATACGAAGATTATATTTCTTTCAGGATTTAGTAATAGGTATATAATAATTTGTAATGTTGAAGTCGCGGGCAACAGCTAGTACTTAATATTTGAGACCATTTTTTTAACATATTACGAATATTAACCTAAATGACCTGACATTTAGATAGATATTTCTTATAAGTACTATGTAGTCTGACTCCTAACTTTTGACTAAATACTTAACCTAGTACCTATTCTTAGTTGAAAGTGAATAAGTAAATGAATATAGGTAATTTAAATTATTACTCCGGTCATCAAATACCATGAAAGAATCTACTTTTAGTAAGTTATCCGAATGAAATTTCAACAAACCAGCTTCTACCTTATTTACTCATACTAGATTATAGGTTGTAATGTATCACATAAATAAAAATACACGTCAGGGAAACTGTCATTATATTTAACACTTATTATTATACATAAATTGACATAAAAAAACAACCATCGTTGCAATTAAATTTAAAGAGAGAATGGAAAATAGTGCGTGATGGGAGGCTGCGAGCGAGCGGAACGGTGATCGTGACGTCACGCGTATCCATAGATTAATATTATACAACCGGGCGCGTATCCGTCAAGTCAATAGGTACTCAATAACTTTGTAACAACTAGACCGATTTCAATAATTGATAAATAAATAATTAGCAAGTCATAGTGAACACCGTACAGTACAGATTTGATTAAATTCTGTAGCTTTACCGATATTCATTCAGGGCGCACAGAACTGTATAAACCAGAAACATAAAACTGACAGTGACAGACAGACAGCTAAAGCAGCGACACATTTATCACACGCGACGAACGATGCGACGCCACGACGCCAAGCAACGCGTGTGGAGTCAAATCCGAACATTGCATCTTATGGCCAGAAACACATTACGCGATGCAAAACGGGACGCGTCACGTGTGGAAATGTGTTTGTGCCTTAATTTATGAGGATTGCAAGATCGCCCCAGTCCGTAAGAAGGCGGCCGTATCGACCAAGCAAGCTACTTCTTTGTAAAAGCTCCTGACAAAGGCCCTATCCTATAGGCTATTGGGTGAAAGAAAACATTGTTTCCAGAGTCGTAAAATCAAATAAAAAAATGCATTGTCATTTTGACATTTTTTAATGTCAAATGTTTTAAATTGATGTTTGGTTTGGTTGGCTATTGTGATATTGTATTGTTGGATTTTGTTGTTTTTCTTTTTCCCATTTTTAGCTTTTTGGAAACGCATCAATACTTTGTTATACCATGTTATTTTTTAAGTGTGGACTTATTGTATTATCTTCAACATACATTTTATCGTAAGTATGAAACGAAAACTACTTCATAAACGTAATTGTAACTTTTGCATATTCAACAGCTGTTTTGGATTTTAATCATTTCATATTTTAATGTAACCTATTATTCCCTGATAAATTATGACCATAGCTTTGAAATAGATTTTACTTGGATTATCTATCACTGATGACTAATTTACTTGTATTATTAATAGAAATACAAGCAAATTAATAATCAGTGATAGATGATACAAGTCATATCAGTTGCAAGGCGAAGATCATTTCAACATCATGCGTCAGTCTTCCTAAGATCAACAAATATGCCACAGGATGAATAATATATAGATAGTAATAGGTACTAAATTTACTATGTATCAATTATTCCTCTCATTATGATTGTCACTTTCACTCAGAATATTGCTTTTATTAATTTTTAAACCCTTGAGGGGAGCTGCATTACTGAATGCTGCACCTACATATACACTTCCTTACCTCCCATCTAATAAAAGTTGCGAGACTGATTGTAGATCATATACCAAGAAACAAGGAAAAATATGCATTTTATTCTGTATCTTGTTTTCAGCCTCTGCTTCCAAGTTATGCAACAAACAAATTTCTTGGACACTGGCCTTGCTTTTTTGTACATAGTCAGTGGAGCAATAGGTGAGTGAGAGGGAATTAAACATTTGTTATTAGCCGATTTTGGCCGATGCCAGACTTTTCATGGCAAAAATATAACACTTAAAGTGCTTAAAGCAATTTTAATTAACCCCAGTGACAATACATGTTGTTTTTAATATCAGTAGAAAATTTAAAATTGATTTTAGCACTAGGACCCTTTTATTATTGCCATGAAAAATCCGACCTATGGTTGAAATAGGTGAGCTATTTTGGGTCAATTACCTCAAATGTACAAGTTAATATGGGCATTACTCCAGGATCCCGGAAAAACAGCATGTCCATAATATGACAGCATGTTTGCAAGTACTAAAAATAGCTCTACCTCATGCGATCACTGGTTACAAGTAAATTTACTACTAATAAAATAATTATGTGAATAAATTGTAACTAATGAACTCATATAGTTTCATTTACGATTAGTGATGAGTAGTCTTACGGTAATAGTCATTGCTTGCAACATCCTTTTACATGTTTATAAACAATAGTCTTGCCATATATAATACCAATCCAGTATTTGGCAATTAATTTAGTAATTTTTAAAAGGGCTTTCCATACTGTATGCTGCAAGTAACCGTAATCAATTATTATTTTGATCACTGATCTTAATGTTCCACCTAACCTACTAATTCATAAAGTGTACTAACAAATATTTTTTCAGCTGTCAAAATCATCTATGACCGATACCAGCAAATCCATATACTAGGTTCACTAACACCAAACCCAAATGTGACTTCCTTTGCAAATAGGATAGCTTTCCTGTCAGCCTCATTCCTGTTTCTGGGCTTCCTGGTTTACTTCTTTCTGTTTTTGTTTAAGGTAAGATTAATGTAGGAGATTAAAAATGTGATATTATATGTATATTATTCATATCAAGCTCATATAATAAAATCATATTTTTCTGGTGTAATATTGATAGGACTGATATATTAAATGATTCTAAGACGAAATCCACAACTTTAGGGTTTTTTCTATCATTTTGTTCTGTCATTCTGGATGTTTATGGAAAGTTGGCATTAAAACATTGTATTTTCATAGAAATAAATATTTTGGGACATTACTTCATTGAAATTGGTTAAGTAGAAGCTGAGATATAACCTAATATCATTTTGCATAAATAAGATAAAAACAAAAATGATGCAATATCTATACATAGTCAAAATCACTAGAGCCTAATAATAAGTATATTATGACTACATCATATTATGCTCTCTGAATCATAAGAAGAAAAAAGTTTTAATTTTTTTTTAGACTTTTGAGATTTGATGACTAGATTTTGATAAAAACATAACTGGCCCAAACTTTAGTTGGTGTAGTGTTTATTGGATGTATCGTAAGTCAGACATTAACAATTATAATCTCTATCACAACAAACTAGAGAGCTCTTGTGTGTAAATAATATGGAATTTTTAGAGTTGCAATTATTTCAATTGTGATTGTGTTTTTTTATCATTGGCAATAAAGCAGAAAGCAGCGTAAAATCTTTATCATTATTAACAAAAAATGCTACTGGAGTTACTGACCGGGATCGGGCACCCATGGCAGAAACCCTAGCTGCTACAACATTTTTAAAGTTTTTAGAAGTTTGATCATTATGCTAAAATCTACTAATATTATATAATTTTAAGCATTGGTGTAAGGTTGATTTATTACAACTAAATCTCTGATTATAGTAATCATTCAGTAACTCATATAATCACCAACTAAAATGTTGCATGTATTTACTTTGTTTCTAAATATTAATATGTTTCAGATTTATTATATGTGTATGTGATTAATGAAGTTTCTGTTATACAGTATATTTAGGAACCCCTATTTTTGGTGTTATCTAAGAAGGGATTAAAGTTTTTCAAAATGTATTGCAGGTGGATGATCATTGCCTAATTGCACTGAGTATTTATATTTGCGGATGTGGGACTTTATACATGTGGATGCAGGTGAGTATTTATATTACTTTAAAAAAATAGTTATCTTAATAAATGAGTTTTTTGCTAGAGGCTTTTGGCTAGGAATGAAACGATAACGATACGATAGTCGTTTCTACAATAATCGTGATCATAAAATATTATGATTCATTTTATTATACGATCATAAGTTATTAGTAATGGAACTCAAATTAGAAACTGTTTGTATGTGTTGGTTTACTTTTTTTTGTTTGTTATGTGTTTTGGTACACATTGTTTGTCCACATACAAATAATGTGTACCTAATTGTCAATCCGAACAGGGCACAGTTTTTTTTAGCTCGATGTATTATCATTATATCCAACATGGTTATTATTGAATACATGAACTTACAATGGATTTTTCGCCAGCGTGTTTCTAAGTCTCAGAAGTAAAATATTCTATGTGTAAATTGGAAAGAAACCGCGGACGTTTGATAGTAAATAAGAATCGCAATGCATTCGTATCAGTTATCGTATTACGCATAACAATGAATTCGTTATTTATATCTGTCTATATCGTAATAGCCGTATCGTTTCATCCCTAATTTTTACATCGACTGCTGGATGGCCTTCCGTAAAGCACGTTAACACATCAGATTCTCTGTCCTCATCTATATAGCCACATCATCAAGCTACACATTTCAGATCCTCAATCTACTTGGCCAGGGTTCCACACTGTGCTTTACAGTGCGCGGTCTCCACTGTAGAGCTCATATGGTCACTGCCAGTTCAGCTTTCTAATTCATATGGCTATGTGGGTGAACAGTGGTCAGTCGGATCTCCTCATTACCGATCATATCTTCGTCTCCATAGTTCGCTGGGCGACTGGCTGTATTAGGTGAACTGTCAGTGGCCACTGTACCAAACTTAAAATTTCATTTCAGTGCATCATTACGACATACATCTCGACGCTGTATTATGACAAACACTTGTCAGTGCTTCGACAAAGTCTTGCGAATGTGAGCTTCCTAGTTCTAATTGTATTGGCAATTGTTGGAACCACTACCTCATTTATACCTAAAGGTAAATATACTTTACTGCGTCGTTACTTTCTTGTTGTTTTTAGAGTTACATTAAACAGCAAGGTACTCAGCCCAGTTACCGGCTGTCGCCCGTGGTTAATAATATACCCTTAAGGGGTGGAAGTTAAAAAAAATATTTATAAGTGATTGCCTACGTGATTTGAGTGAGAAACTATCATGAAAATTTTCAAGTTTATAGACCAGACCCATTAGCGGATTGAGCTGTATGTTAGTGGATCAACAATAATATAATCCAATTGAAATGTAATTCGGCATAATGTGTCATAGGAAGAAGTAATAACAGGATATACAAATGTGTTCAATTTAATCATATACAAACATCTGCCTGCTATGTGAGGGGAGAGCGTCTGATTTGTTGAGTCGGCTAGTTTTTTTTTTGGCGTACGTATTGTTTTATTTCCGACTTATAGTCAGGATTATCTCACTTGGGCCAAGACACGATATAAATAAATACCTAATTTTACTTGAGTGATAATGATTATTAAAATGGCTAGTCTGTTGGAAATGTTCAAACAAAAATCTGAAATCTTCTAAATTCATCCAGAACCGCGTTATTAAATATAAACATAACTTGTCTAAATCCCTAAACTATATGATTTTTTCCTGTACTATGGGAAATAGTCAAGGATAGGACAATTCACAAATATAAGATTCAGACTGGGACTAACTTGTACAAAGTTGTCTGTCCCTGGTGGGAATCGAACCCACTATCTCTGACGCTAGAGTTTATCGACCAAGTCACTATAAACGAAGCGGTTATATAATATCTATTTTACCATTTTCAGATGATTCCAGTGGAATTTACACCTGTTTTCTCATTATATCTCTATGCAGTTACATGCTCACAGCGATATTCTGCATATTTTTATTGTCTTTCGAGAAGGACTACGAACATTTCTCTATGGTAAGTAAGCTTACTTACTTATATTTGCAAATATTGTAAATAAGAAAGAAAATTCAAGTTTCAGTGGTAATTTGTTCACTTTTAGGGATTACGGTCAGAACTGCTGCTCGACGACGAATGCTCACTGAACAACACGTTCTCGGATATGGACAGTTTATTCGGGACTCGAGAAGTAATCTCAAATACAATGGTCATAAAGGGTAGCGTCAAATGTGCAAAGGTGTCCTGACCCGAGGCCGTGCCCGCTGCTACTGTGGGCACGAACCTCCAATCCGCAGCTAAAACTGTCAACGCGCAAAGCTACGGCAGCTTTGGTAATACGAACATTATACATACGAAAGAATACATTACCAGTGACGATCAAAATAATGATGCTGTTGACAATGACAGTGGTATGTCATCCGAAGAAAATGACGACTCCCTGAGATATGACGCGAGTGCTACTAGTAAGAATAATGTTAGTAAATTAGGTTCAAGTGTAGATAACAAACAAGAAGTAATAATTAAGTGCCTAATGAACGAACCTCATAGTGCGCAGCACTGGAATGAGATTCCATGTTGTTCCAATAATATTACTAATTTAAGCGTTATTGTAGAGGACGGAACTTCTAGGTTGTGTAATACTGAAGGAGTTGCAGGGAAAGATGTTTCAGAATTTATTGTGATAGATGTGACATGTGATGTCAGTAATGTTTCTGATTCGATTAAGCGTGAGGGAAGAATCAGTACAAATTCCTGTACTGTTGTAGAATGTGATAATCTCAGTATTCATAGTTTAGGTCCGGGCCAAAGTTTAGTTCCTGTTAACAACGAAATTGTAAGATCTGAAAACCAGAAGTTGGTGAGCTTGTCTCTCTCTATATTGCTGGCTGCCCTGTTGCAAGCGATGCGCTGTTTCGCTCAGTTTTTAGAGGACATCGTAGTTCCGCGTCGGTAATGTTTATTGTGTTCCTTTAATGTATTTTTGGTGCATTATTCAATACTTGTATTTATCTACTACAAAATGTCAATATTATATTTAATTACGACATTATATAAACGCCATTTTATTCGGATTTTATATTTCAGTCTTTTACACCGTCCTGTTAGTGCGATGGTTTCGGCGATAGACTCAAGTGTCAAAAGTTGTGGGTTCGATTCCGACTGGGAATAGACAGCTTTTGACTATAAATACGTAGCTATTTGAGAATTTTTATGTCCTGGGCTGTTTTCCACTGGAAAATAACATAGGTACGCTTAGTGGATGTAATATGAAACATTTGCTGTCTAAATATGCAGCTTAGCGGTGACGAGACACTATAAATAACAATAAAATACCGTGGTTATTATTTATGTAATAATTTAATAAATTAATTACACTGAACAATACACAAATGCTACTATTCACACACATCAAATAAATTAATGAGGTTATAGGTCGTACGATTATTATTTACTATTTATTGTCCCAAGATTATTTTCTCTAGGAATTTATAGTGACGCCTCGTTGATCACTGTTATCAGTCTGTTGTTAGAGTTATGGCACTTTTTCTTCCACTTGATGGAGTTTTTGGCGTGGTGTTCTGGTGTCCTGGAGTTCTGGTTGTGATGATCGGCTATAGAGGGCTGCGGCGAGGTGGGGTTAGCCACAACGATAGACCAGCGTCTGCCGCGTCGGTCGTTCAAGTTCGGCAGTTCAGCTATTAAGTTGTTCTCGTACTCGCTTAGCATTAGGTAGTTTTCAACCTGTAACATAACAGAATATCACTTCCACGTAACAATGTTTGAAATATTTTCAGCATAGGAGTGTTACGTAACATAAAGCAGTGAAAATGGTAACGGTTGGTCAAATGTACTAGCCAGTATTTTGTCCAGAGTAGGGATAGAGTGAATTCTGTTTGCTCATTCCGCTCTTATTCCTACAGAATCAGGCAAAACAGTCTTACGTAATTTGTCCAGGAATTGTATTTACCTTATTACAACTAGTGATACAATCACCACCGCATTCTAGATCTTCCAAAAAATGCTCTGGTATGTCTAGATCCAAGTCCAGGTCCAACCCTCCCTCCTCGCTAATGCATGTGAGCTCGGGGGGCACGTTAGGCGGGGGGGAGCCGAGGCTGCCGGGGCCGATGCTGTCAAATAGAAGGTCTCTGCCTGCTCTGCCTGGTGCTACTAGTTCTGCTCCTAGAACTGAAAATAGATGTAGGAATATAGGTTTTAAACTGATGACATTTTTCTTCAGTTACTCTATTAGTCGTTCAGTATTTCATATTGTTCTAAATGCAATTTCATTTACGGCTAGTTGACAAACAAGTTTATTAAATTACAAAACTGTTCTTCAGCGACGTAGCTCTGACACGTTTCTTTTTTTCTTTTAAGTGTGAAAAACTCAACACATGGTTAAGCTATTGAAAAAGAAATACCATCTGTTACATTACTCGACTGCGGAATGAGTATATTGTCATCTTTTTATATTGTACCAACCTAAAGCGGTGGCGGCACCAGTGGCAGCGCGCGGCTCTCGCTCGCGGCTGCGACTGCGGCGCGATTGACCGCATGCGGATTCACAGTTGACTGTACCGCCATTTTCTCTGCAAAATAGGTTAATTTTTTTTATTTTATATTAAATTTCTTTTCGTAGCCACTATTCAAACGCCTGGTAAATAGATCCAAGGCCTGGTATCACCATCTTAGTAGTTCACGTTACGATTTTTTAATCTTTGAAAGCCTGGTTTCGCAGCAGTGTGGATTTAAGATTTAAAAATTAATTAGATTTTTCCCTGACCTACTTATTTTGTTTTCTTCATTTATTTCTTCAAACACGCAACAGTTACAGTACAGGTTGATATCTTATGTTCATACAAAGTTCAGACTATATTTATCTAAGTAAATACACAGCAAGCATGGAGCCATATCCTGGTCACGGCACCAAATACTTTGTATTGTAATAACAGGTACATTATATTGACTGCGAGTAATTGCATCTGCTCTAGATTATTGTTTTGGATTTTAAAACTTAGTATTTGGTTTGAGTGAACACAGTACAGTACACCTTTTTTTTTGTAAAAGCAAAGGCAAATTGGTTTCCAGTCGAATGAACCAGAACTTACTTGGTGTGTTTGTGAGCAACACTGCGCCTATGTAGGTCGATGCAAAAGAGAGATAGTGATCCGATCAGAGAGCACGTCGAACTGAAGTAGTAGCCCGCCTTGCCGCCGCAGCCCACGTTTATGTACCCTAAATAAATTATAAAACAATATTAAGATACAATTTGCAGGATTCTGTATTATTTGTCTAATGTGAAATAAATATAGTTGCTGTTTTATATTTAGAACTTTGTGCTCGGCATAATCTTCATGAAAGACTGCCATTGAAATGTAGATTTGTTTTCAGCTATTTGCCTGCGTTCTGTCTCGTCACACGTCACACCTCACTTGACAACTTTGTCCTATGATATGAAGTTTGAAAAAAAATTGTCGTAATATATTTAGAACAAATTGGTGATACTACGAGTATATTAATTTTGCAACAACCCAAAGGTTTTTCCAATAGATTGGAGATCTTAACTGTTTGCTTCCAATTGGTTTGGTTTGTAAACTCGCCAAAGATATTCTTACCTGACAACGGCACTCCGATGGCGATGGGCACCGCCTGCGAGCACTGCACGAAACCCCACGTGCGCGCAAAGTTCCTAGATCGCACTCGCTCATATGTGTACATCTTTAGCGAGTAGTGGTAACCACCGCAGAATATACCTGGAAATGCAAGCAACGAAAACAGCTGTCAAGAGTATAGATGTGTTAATTGATCGACAGTGTTAATATATATCCAAAGAAAGCATTATGTATAGTTGACCTTTCATTGTTCATTTCAGGTATTTTTTAGTCCCCGAATTAGAAAATAATTACATATAATTTATTTTATCGTTTGGTCGACTTCCAAAATCATCTAAACTATACTTACTTGAATATATTGGCAATTAAACAATCGTTTTGTACCTACGAATTAAAGGCTATAAAATAAATTGGTCCATTTCACTAGTCGTGGGACACAACGTCGATCCATTCGTATATACTTTAGTATAACATGACTCCCAACATAAACGTAAAATAGTTTCTCTTACCATAAACCCAAGCGAACATAACATATCCCCTGTAGGACCCTTCGACCGCTGTAAGCGCCATGGTGGCTAGGGCGCACACGAAGACCGCCGCTTGCGTCAGGTATTGCCGAGCTATTCGGCACTCGGCCGAGTTCTGTCGCACGAGCAGGCCGAAAACCGCGCATCCCACTGCCCAAGCGAGGCCGAGGTACGCCTGAAGAAGTTCCGCTGTATCGCCTAGACCTGGAATCCCATTTATTTTCATCAGAATATGAAGAATAATTATGTAGTACCTACACATAGGTAGGTACTTTGAATTATATCAGGACATCACTACCAACACTGCTGGGTCCCAAGAAAAAAGGCAAACGCATGCAATGCCCGGTCCGCCATCTTGACTTCTATTTATTGGTCTTCATCGCGCATTGGATGAATGAACATATGGTAACTGGTCATTTTGATATCCAATTCGTTAATTCTATTTAATTCAAATTAATATATCTCGATAGGTCTATATCTCGATTTCTTAGATGATGTCTCCATAATGATAAGTCGTTCCGGATTTTTTGAACATAGGTTCACAGGTAGTTGGAATTTCTTGCGGACCTGACTAGAAAGTACCTACGAAAACGAAATGATGAGTTGCTCAAGAACAGCATCAAATGTTATCTGCTCTATGTTTCCAACTCTAAGATAAACAAGACTGAAATTAATGCTGACTCAAGTCAGGGTTATCGCGGTTAACAAATTGTATATTGAGTACCTACACTCATTTTATTTGTTTACTTCTCACGACTAGTTTGTTACAGTCATAAAACTTTTGCATTACCGGAGGCAAAGTAGAACAGTCACATAGAAGTAAATAACAACGTTTACATACCTTCCTCTTCAGCGTGATAAGCTAAATAGAATATAGGCGTGTTGATCCCGAACGCTGATATTCCCGTCGACATCAGCAGAATCCTAACGGTTTTCGACTTTAACGTTGAGAAGTCGAAGAAGGGTTGTCGATCGTCGGTCTTGTTCCTGTCTTTCATTTTCCGCTTGATTTTGTTCTGGTTCTTAAGATGTAGAATCGCTCGTCTTTGTGGATGGTAGAGTGACGCTGAACGGTAAAACGTTCCCAGTATGAACGTTATGAATACAACTCCTGTCACAGCTTGCAGTCCTAGTCGCCAACCAATGGCTCTGTAACATTTAAATTGTTTTTTTTTATAAGTTACTACTTTTTAGGTCAGCGTAAGCAAATGAAATGTGTCCCAATTTGGGCGCCACAAATTTGTTTAAATTTCAGCATCGCAACATAAGACGATAAAAGCATTACCTGATGGCACCCTTGATGAATGTAGACATGACAGCGATGCCGAGGCCGCTGCCGCTCACTATGAAGATCTCGACGAACTCCCTTCGCCTCTTGAAGTACTGTGCCACCATAAGAGTAGAGCAGTCTCTGGTTAAGCCGACGCCTACGCCTACCACCGTTCCTGTAACAGTGGAATTTTATCTTAAAGTTAATTAAAATCTGGAGGTTTAATCAAAATTTGTCTTTTTGCGATTTATTCTCATATATGTAATGGCTGTAAGATGAACCCATGAACTGAGAATGGAGGCCGTAAGCGACTGGACGGGGAGGGCAACGATCGAGTGTGATGTCGCTAATTGAGGATTGCAAGAAGGATTAATGATAATGATGTTAAAAGATCGAAAATTATACTATTACCTAAATAATATCTACATAGAGCTAGTACCTATTTCTAGAATTTTAATGGAGAGTTTTAAAGATTAGGTATCTTTGTTCGTTTGGAACATAAATATTAGCAGGTACGCTTAAAGTAGGTACCATGACATAAAATTGCCGTCCTTTCTCAGGAATGTTATGGAGATAACCTTCGCATATACTGTATAGGTACGACTACAATACCCGTACAACAGACGTAATGCTGCCTTTTTGTTCATACTGCATACTGTGACGCATGAGTAAGGACATTTAATTAATTAGCCTCACTGGCGTCAACTACAAAATACACTACCTATTAGTTGGCCACGTGAGAGTTCTAACGTTGCCAAGAAATAACCCTAAGTAATGGAAACCAGTTACGAAACTCCGGTTTCGTAGACGACCGAAGGGGAATTAATTAATCGAATAAATAAAAACTTAAACTTCGCGTGGCTGTACATTGAAGATATTTGCAAAAAACAAATTGGAGAGTCTAAGGATAAGCAATAGAACACATAGTTAAATCATTTTTGAAATTTTTATCTGTTAGTTTGTGCATGCAGCATGCATCACTTAAAACTACTGAACCGATTTTGATGGACTTTTCACAGAAACATAGGGCTTAACTCGGAATAACATAGGTTTTCATCATCATCATTTCAGCCCTTAGACGTCCACTATTGGACATTGGTCTTCCCCAATGAACGCCACTACACCCGGTCCTCCGCCCTCCGCATCCAGTCGCTTCCGGCCACCTTCTTTAGGTCGTCGGTCCATCTGGCGGCGGGGCGTCCCACCCTGCGCGTGCCGATCCGCGGTCTCCACTCCAGAACTCGTCTGTCTCAACGGCCGTCGGCGACAGATGATAGGTTTTATTACATCGCAATCGGATTACTCAATCAAAAATTATGGATATTTTTAGTTTTCAAATACATTAGTAGGTAAGGTTAATAAGCAAATAACAAATAAGTATAATTTTAATGTTCGTTTGCGATGATTTTGGACTACATTTGAAACTGTAGCGGGAGTGGGAGTAGATGTGGGCGTTGGCGTGGGCGTGGGGTGGAAGTAGGAGTGGGAGCGGATTCTGTAGTCCACGCGAGCGGAGCTAGTAGCTAGTTAATAAATAAATATTTCAATATACCTATCTCCAAAACTAGGATTTTCTCCTGTATGATGGGATTTAAACAAGGACAAATTCACTAATATAACATCTAGACCGGGACCAACTTGTACAAATTGTACTAAGTTTTCTGTCCCACTGGAATCGAACCCACGACTTCTGGCGCTAAAGTCCAACGACCAAGCCACTAGGCCAAGGAGGCGATCCTACTAGTAATACCATTTTATTTTAATTTCACCCCTTTTAATGAAATCGTTATAGGGAGATCCGAATAATCTTTTGAAAAATGACGACGGTGGAGCGGAAAGAAAGATAAATTATGACCTTTACCTATATTTGTACATTACTTATTAATACAGTAATTAGGCTTTATGGTCGCTAAAATGTAAACTCGGACAAGTACCCATATATGAACAATGAGTAACAATAGGTACAACACCACAAAATACGTAGGTAGGTATACTTTATGAGAGAAAGGACTCATTTCTAATTTTTCCTAATCGATAAACGAACAGTAAGAGCACTCATTGCTTCACTTCACAAAAACAATCGCTATATTGCATGTAAATCGACTAATAAATAAGCAGAGAGAAAATATAGTACACAAACTGAAAATAAGGCGCTGACTCATATCATAAAGTTGTGATATCGACCTTTGGTGTGCAGCCGTGGCAGTAAAGATTGCATCGGGCTGACAGCGAGCGAGGTCGTGGGGAGCGCACGCAGTGAAGAGGATATTAACGCTTATCAAAATTCACAAGGGGAACTCATATGTGACGTGCAACAAATCACTGGCAATTTGGAATCAGCTGTGTTTGAAATTGAGATTTACGCGCACGAAAGACGTGTAAGCTATCACCGTTTTTGTAATATCAAATCCGCAGCTTGTACGTTTTATTGTTGGGCAGAGAGGTCCACTCTCATAACGAGGACGTACGGGTCAAACGTAGCTGGTCAACTAATTTTATAATAGGTATGTACTTGTGAATTTGATATGCAGTGAGTTTATGTCCTGTCATCAATTAGCTTTGTGAAGGTTTCTGAGCTCTGGGACTATTTCACTAAAACGGAGGAACGGGGTCAAGTGGAAGAATATAAGTTGTGGTAAAACCAGAACAGAGTTTCCAGAGACGTCAACAGTAGGTACTCAATTTGGGGCTTAGGTACCTGTCCTTTGTATATAAATAGTACTGGCATTCGGCCCGGTTATACAGCTCAGTTATACCATTGTAGTGTCACACAGTTTGTCCTTTTTTCAACATATCCGAGCTAGTTTGGGCAAACTAGCCTCAAATCAGGTTTCATTTACATCTAAAAATTAAAAAAGATGGAACTTGTTATATAACAAGTTAGTATATACTTAGCTACCTATTTATAGTGTAAGTGTGAGAAGCGAACAACGATTTAATGCCATTCTCAGCACGGACTCGGTGCAATCGCATCGGGATGCCGGCGACTTATTTATATGTAACGCCTAGTTACACAAATTGAACATTTTCCTTTACCTTACGGCACAGATTACGTAACAGTATGCTACGTAGGTACTTACGGTACATTCTCGCACATAAACTTACAACTATGCCGTCCATTCGGGAAGGCCTATGTACAGCAGTGGACGTCAAAAGGCTGATGTGATGACCTTACAATGTACCTATTTACTATAATTACAAGCACAAGGTGCCGATATCAAAAGCAGGACTTGTTCTGTTTTAACACGACATAGTATGCATTTTTGGATAGGTCATCCTAAAAACAAGCAATATTTAATTTTCATCTCTTATTAAGATAGTTATTACCTATCTCTACAATCAATAATTCACAATTCAACATTCTAGACAAAACAGTCTTATTTGCAGAATGATGTTTATGTAGCAAGCAGTTTTTGCAAGAATAAAGTCGCTCGGATTGGATTGCAATATACAAGTCGGGTCATTCTTATTTATTTTCTTTTCGAAGATCGTGTCGATTGCCAAGTGTTTGTTGGTTGTGAAAGTTAAACAGCTATAAATCTAAGAGCGCATTCATAGTGATGCTGCCCAACTGGTAGCATTGGTGACATGCAATGCAACACTGTGCAATGCATCGGTGGCTTTGATCTGGATGATAGAAATGCGTAGTAGGTAGTAGAAATGCGGCTTAATCAAAGCAGATGACCAGCAGCAAAAACAATTCTATACATATAATAAAAATTGCCTGTCAGTACACTGTACAAAGGAAGAGTGAGTAGGCCTCATCATCACAGCCATCAGGCGAGATTGAGGTCAAGCGCAAACCCATCAACAATTAAAAAAAAATTAGATTATTTGAAAAGAAAATTTGGGGGGATGAAGTTAGATAAGTTGTCTGTTTGTGCACTCACCACGAGAAAAGTACTGACGGAGAGGGAAAGGGAGGGCGGAGGGAGGGAGGCTAATAATTCACTAATTTCTGTCCTATCCTGGATAGTAGCTAAAACTCTTCCAAATCTCTCTTTTTGTGTCTCTCTAAGTATTCAAATTTAAGTATTCACGAAACCATGGACTTGCTCAAAACAAAGTAGAAAAAAAGACAATAAAAAATTGGGTAAGTATTTAGTAGTCGGATCTATAACCGTAAATGTTTTAGTTTATACATCCCTTACTCTCTCTCTCTCCCTTCCTCCCTCACCTCCCTCACCTCCCTCTCTCCCCTAGTACTTCAATAGTAATTATTTTATAAATGACAGAACATAATATATTCGTCCATCTTAACATAAAATTCTCATTTAGCCATTTTTCTGTCACGCAACCGTCTGGTCTATTCTTTAAATCTGGGAACATTACGTGTTCCCAGATTGTGACTACATTTGTCAACAAATTAATTGAAAATGAAAATGTAAATAAGGCGTCTAAACTAATATTGGCTTTTGTAAAGTGTGATTAGTTTTTATAGTTTTCAAGACTTACGTAGTTATTGGTACCAATAACTACGTTTTTAATAAACTCAGTGGAAGGGAAAGGGGTTATTTTTAGGGTTCCGTAAAAACGGAGCTTAACTTTTTTATTTGTCTGTTTGTCTGTCACTCGAAAACTACTGGATCGATTGAATTGAAATTTGGAACATATTCGCACCTACATCTACGTAAAATTGCTTAGCAGTGATTAAATAATTATGTGAAATTCAGAAAATTAAAAAACAAACCCCACAACCCGAACTTTGTTGCCTTATTTATTAAAAAGGTGCATGAATTTACAAGTCGCAAAAAGAATACATCTGGGCATAGGTATTTGGTTTCTCATGGTTCCCCTTGGCTACGACCTGAATATCTCCTCGCACAACCACTGCTGCTTTCATACTTCCAGGTACAAAAGCCACCAGGCGCCAAATAACTTGCGGTAGCGGTATAACTTCACAATCCAATAAAATCTCTAAGATGTGGTGTCACGTTCCACTAACAATATTAGCGGTATCTGTAGCGCGGTTAATGGAGTTGGTCAAACATCGTATCTAGCTACGAGTAGAGCGCGATATCGGTTGCAATTGCAGCTCCAATTTAAATGCAAATGCTTTCTAGTTGCGCGTTTTATCCGAGAGGATATAATCAGCTTAGCACGTGGCACTTACTTACATATTCAGTAAACTAGCTATTGTTCGTGGCTTCGATCACGGCTGTTACGTCATGGCGTACATCCTTTGGTGTGGTGTATCAATAAACCTACTCGTATATTAGGTACTTGACTCCCTGGCATTTAGCTAGGCATGGGGGCTTACCGTAAGCATGTCCGTCAAACAAAGCCAATTTATACTCACTAATATGACATGTGACATCACTCATGTCACATCACAAATGTCACATCAATCATGTGACATTTTCTGATTAGCGTTTGGCGTCTAACGTCTAATTATCACATTATGTCACATAAACGTTAGAGAATAGAAAATGGCTTTTTAGTTCGACTTATATTATCCGAAATGCTTAGGGAGTAGCCTCGCAGTTACTATCCATGCCACCGGAATAAAAAGAGTACTAGTTTGTAAACTAGTCTCCATACTATCTATATACCCGTAACAGTTCTCACGTGACTGATAAAGAAAGATACATAAAAACGTCAATATATAATTTTTTAAACATCTGTAAGTACACGCTTGTAAACAGTTTGTTACAGACAACGATCTCTATGTACTACTAGATGGAGCGTTCCAAACAATCGCTCTGTTCCGCGCAAGTAGCCACAACTCTTTCACATTCACAATGAAACTTGTGCAGTTACTACGCAGAACATTTAATTATTACTAAATATTGATGCTACGGTTAAATAATGTCAAAATTTAGAAAAAAATTAAATGTTCTGAGTAGTAACTGCACAAGTTTCAAAGTGAATGTGAAAGAGTTGTGGCTACTTGCGTGGAACAGAGCGATCGTTTGGAACGCTCTATCTAGTAATACATAGAGATCGTTGGTTACAGAAGAGATTTTTTTCGCTAAACTTTATTTTGCAATATTGCTATATACGATCGAGTGCTAAAGAATTTAGAAACGTATCGAGCAAAATAAAACTGTGATCCGATTTTATTTCTAGCTTATCCAGTAACGGACTGACAGCCAATACAAAGACATCTATATCGACGCCCAGGGATATAAATTCGAATATGGATCCTGAAATACACTGTTGTACAATTCGATGACAAAATCACATTTTATTGTAAAGCTGTTTTTTTTTGGTGGAAAATAACTATATTTAGGTATCGTCTGGTACCCGGCGGATCCCAATATCACTATTCCCAGTGGATGTCTTACAAGGCGACTTATGAATAAATATACAGATGGGCAGCAGCATCGTCTATGCATTAAACTCTATATACCGCGATCACCAACCCACCTGCACAGCGCGGTATTTAGAGCTGAAATTCTATTGACCTACTATTTAAACTAGAAAATGAATTCTGAACAAAATCTTCTTCAGGAAGTCCTCTTCAAAGTTCTGCATGTGTAAATCTAATAAATAAAATCGTAAACTTCGCGTGTCTGTACATTGAAGATATTTTCAAAAAAAATTGGGGGTCTAAGAATAAGCAACAGAACACATTTCGATCATTTTTGAAATATTTGTCTGTTTATCTGTTTGTCTGTGAGTTTGTGCACGCATCACTTAAAAACTACTGATCAGACTTTGATGAACTTTCTACAGAAACATGGGGCTTAATTTGGTGTAACATATAGGCTTTATTTCATTGCAATCGGTGCAGTCAATCAAAAGTTATGCGAATTTATTGACCTGTACCTGAACTTGGACCTGGATTTAAAGTCTGAGTGGAAGTGGGATAGGGAGCGGAAGTGGGAATGGGAGCGGATAATGTAGTCCACGCGAGCGGAGCCGCGGGCACAGACAGCTAGTACTATAGTAAAAGTAATCATATTCACGCACATAATTATTAATAAATATGTTAGGACATTTCACACACGGCCACCTGATCCCAAACTAGGCAGAGCCTGTAATATGGGTATCAGACAGAGTCCGGAATATCTTTGTCTTTTTAATTTAGTTATCTATACATATAATAAAAGAGTAGAAAAACAATAGAAAAGCGAATTGTACATTGAAGTTAAAAAAATTATACTTCCCGGATATTACTTAAGACCAGTAGAACCTAAAAATATAATTAAAAATTGTCGTGCCTGTCTGTATGTATGTACGGGCTAATCTTGGAAACTACTGAACAGAATTTAACGGGTTTTTCACTGTTTAATAGCTTTGAGTTTGGGGCACAATCTGGTATAAGTTATATCTCAATAAAATCTCAAGAGGCAGATCTATAGGTCGAAGTCTTATTTCATATCATTTGTATGACAGTGTAGTTCAACATTACTATTCCGTGCAAAAACTTGACAGAAAGTTATAGAAATGTTTTAAAGCTCATTTATAGTTTTTTATTTTATTGTTGCTGTTGTATTTTTGGATATTTCCACAAGTCTCGAAATTTTTTTTATTAGTGGCCCTGTAAACGACCACTCCCTGACAGGTATTTCGTTGGAAAGAGAAGGGAGGGGAAGGAAGTCGATAGGGAAATCTTAGGAAAGGGAGATAAAGAGGACAACTAGGCTAGCGGGAGTGGGAAGTGGTAGAAGAGAGGGAGGGGGGCGGTGGGAAGGTAAAGGCGAATTAAGGGGAGGGATAGGGGAATGGGGAGGGTATAAGAGGAAGAGAAAGGGAGGAGAAAGGGAGGGTATGAGGGAGAGAGAAGGGGTAGGAGAAGGAGTTTTGAACGTGGTGGGAAGGGGGTGGAAAAGGGGAGTGGGTAGAGTGACATATGGGAATGGAAGGGGTGGGGAAATGGGGGAATGCGAGCGGGACGGAGAAGGTATATCCCCTCCGAAAAAATATTTGTTTTAAGATTAGATAATAAATGCGCAGCAACTTCTTGCACAATAATGAAACATAAAAAATATAAATAACTGTGAAGTAAATTTTAACTTTAAAAAAAAACAATGATTCTGTAGTCCCACGGCAAATTTAAATAATATTTTTCAATGCATAGTAGTTTCTTAGAACTATATGATTTGAAATGGAGAAATCCGAAGCTGAAAGAATTAGTAAGGTAAAGTGGTAGTAGGCGGGTCACATCGGTTGCTGAACCGATGGCCATTGAATCCGATAAGTTCTGGAGTGGAGACCACGAATCGGCACGCGCAGGGTGAAATGTCCGCGGCCAGATGGATCGAAGACCTGAAGAAGGTGACTGGAAGCGACTGGATACGGAGGGCAGACGGCAGGAGGAGAGGAGAGAGGGGAAGGCCTATGTCCAGCAGTGGACGTCTAAGGGCTGATATGATAAATGCATAATCAGATTAACAGATTTCTTTTAGGATTTAGTTATTTGGATTTACAAAATAAATTGTAATGTTCCGTGGTCCTCGCGGACGAAGTCGCGGGCAAACAGCTAGTCAAAAATATAAGTCATTTGGAAGAATGCTTTGGCTGTTTGAAGTCGTCGCTCGCAGTGATCTTCCGACTGATCGCAAATGCGAATTCATTTGCGTTGCCGTTTTTAGGGTTCCGTAGCCAAATGGCAAAAACGGAACCCTTATGGATTCGTCATGTCTGTCTGTCTGTCTGTCCGTCCGTATGTCACAGCCACTTTATTCCGAAACTATAAGAACTATACTGTTGAAACTTGGTAAGTAGATGTATTCTGTGAACCGCATTAAAATTTTCATACAAAAATAAAAAAAATAAAAATTTGGGGGTTCCCCATACTTAGAACTGAAACTAAAAAAAATTTTTTTCATCAAACCCATACGTGTGGGGTATCTATGGATAGGTCTTCAAAAATGATATTAGGGTTTCTAATTTAATTTTTTTCTAAACTAAATAGTTTGCGCGAGAGACACTTCCAAAGTTGTAAAATGTCCCCCCCCCCCCCATTTAACTTCTAAAATAAGAGAATGATAAAACTAAAAAATATATATGATGTACATTGCCATGCAAACTTCCACTTAAAATTGGTTTGAATGAGATCTAGTAAGTAGTTTTTTTTAATACGTCGTAAATCGTAAACTACAATACTATTATTAAAACATCGATCAAAGTTACAACGAACTACTATAACTTTTATATTATGTTACTTGCTGCTACGGAACCCTTCATGGGCGAGTCCGACTCGCACTTAGCCGCTTTTTTCTTACACTTTTAGATTAGAAATTTAGAACACTATTTTTTAACTTTAAAAAAAAAAATTATATCTAATAAAGAAAACCATTATTTTGGGTGAGGCCTGGTCCAATAGTGGACTATTATTGGCTGATAGACTGTAGTTGTACGGATTTCTGTTTCAAAATTTACTTAACTCGCAAATAAATCATCAAACACACAAACTTCTTGGACTTCCTGCGTGTTGTTTATTTTAACTCTACATTAAACTCTTGCGGTTGTATTGAATATCCGCTTGTTTATTCAGAGGACCAATTAAAGAATACCTTCCTTTGAAGTTCGGCAAAACGAGTTTCGGATATGCATCTGGAGAAATAAATTGAGTTGTCAGAATTTGCGTGAATCGAGTTGTCAGGTGCATTAACGTTCCAATTTATTTATTGCATGTTAATGCAATGTTGACACTTACATCAGTTATTCATATGTATGTAGATATGTACTCAAAGTAGGTATACTTTGTTGAATATTTACTGTAAAGTAAAAATAATAAAAAAAAGTTATACCTACATGTCAAATTCTACCGATTATATATATGTTACTTGCTTCTCTAATTTTCGAAGGTAAATGCCATCGCCAGGGAAATTTAAGTTTTTATATTTCAGAAATGACAAAATCAATTTCATGTTAGTTCCATTTGATTATGTTCAGTGAATTTAAATCAGTTTTCTTAGGAGTCATCATCATTATGTCAGCTTTTAGACGTCCACTCCTGGACATAGACCTTCCCCAATGAACGCCACCACACCCGTTCTCAGTCCTCCGCATCTAGCCACTTCCCTTCAGGTCGTCGGTCCATCTGGCGGCGGGGCGTCCCACCCTGCGCGTGCCAGTCCGTGGTCTCCACTCCAGTACTCGTCTGCCCCATCGGTTCTACGATAGATGTGGCCCGCCCACTGCCACTTCACCCTGTTAATCTTCGTTCTTCGTCGGATCTCTTCATTACGAATCATATCTTTCAAAGAAACCCCGAGCATAGCCCTCTCCATAGCTCGCTGAGCGACTTGATACTTGTGGATCAGGCCCACCGTGAGTGAGTGTTCAGATATTCTTAGGAGTATATCATCTTAGTAGCAATTTTAATATATCTAAACGTCCGTATATGTCTATATATACTTTTCCCACAATCGATGATGACAAAACAATTTTATCCTTACGCCCATGTTTACAAATCTGAAATCGACTGTTTTAAATATAATACCTAAAACGCGACGTATTTATGCCACTCTTCCGCTGTCACTAACACTCAATCCTCTGTTTTCTTCATGTAGGCACTTCTGGTTATTTTTTTCAGGTGGTCGGTCCAGTGGCAGCCCTGGTCTATAGGGCGTCCGGGTACGAGTAAGGCTGCCGTGGCGCTCCCAGTTTCAACCTGGCTATGTAGGTATATATATCGATTTAGATAGTATTGAAATGATTAGTATGTTAATATCCATGGCTCTGACATTTGGTATATATATACAGTTTGGTGCTTGCTGACGCTCATAAAGGGCTTTGGCGCTCCCCTGGATCCCGTGATGCTGTTCACCACTCTGGTAGGGTAGTCCATTTGACATCGGGCGTCACACACTGCGCCTACAGATGAGGTATCAAGCTATGAAGTATAATAATACGCAACTAACCATAACTGAAGAACAGCTGGTGGAATTGCGTGGCGAAGGAGGTGAAGAGACAGCCCAGGGCGGCGACCAGCCCGCCCACGACCGCCGTTACGCGCGTCGACTTGCGCACGCACAGAGCCACCGTCACCGGCGATAGCGCAAGCGACACGCCCGCCGATAGCGCGCCCAGGCACCCTGTAACAACACGTGCAACCAATAGGTATATAACTGTTCATAGAATATAGGAGTACAAATTGAAGACCGGGGGCACACTACAGATCGCCTGACCAGTAGGTAGATGATATTAGGTGGCAGAGAAGTCGAAAATTGTTTTAGAGTTAAACTCCACTATAGCGCGCCGTGTCGAACTTTGCCTGTAAAAATCTCGGGTTTTGTATGGGATAGCTCCCGCATTGGGTAATCGCACGCGTCCGCGTACGCTTAGAGATCCTTTCGTATGCGGCCGTACGCTGCCGCGCGCGATTCATTTGCGCACGTTAGACATAGCTCAACTCTCAATATAGTAGCGACTTTGTTCACTTGGAATAGGGGTAGATTTCAAAAAAATAATTCTCTAATGGTTGCCCTACCTCATCTGCAGAACTTCCAAGCAATATTTAAAGTTTCTAGACACAGCAGTGTTTCACCTGTGCGTTGATAGATCTGTCAGTCTGTTATCCAGGGTATATTTTTATTATACCTCTAGAATGTTTGTTTATACACTATATAATATATTATAGACACCACGGACTGTCACAAAGTAATGTTATGTATGTAGGCAATACTAACTTTTAGAAACAAGAAAGTTAAAACAATAAATAACAAGATACGCCTTAAACTTATAACACTACACAAAAAGTGTGTCGGGGTTAATTAGGAAATAATAAGAAGTAAAATAAGCTAACGGAAAAGTGCATTTCTCGTCGCAACAAACATACATTGAAACTGTATATTTTAACCAAACAGTTATTGAAGCAGGATTTACCCGTGTCGCGACACGAATTGATTAACAATAACGACGTGTATGTATATTTGACTGTAAAACGAATAAAGATATGAGTTTATAAATGTCGTAAAAGCCGTTACATCACGTATAAGTTCGGGTACAAGAATCCACTACCGTACAAGGCAACCGGAATGCCACACGCGGATCTTTACGATGCGGGATAACAATAAAATATCACAAGCCTTTTTGTAGTCGAAAGTAGTAAGCAACATACGAGTACGTCGCTAAAGTCTTGTACCTATAGCGTCATGTGATGTTGTTTGATGTAGCATCAATAATACTAAAATACGGTCCTCTGGCTCTAGAAAATAAAACACGTCGTGTTTACCGGCCGTTACGCTCGCATGTGCACATACGACAACACGTGGTCATCGCACTGAGTACTAGTTATCTAATTCAGGTAAGGTAGTAGGAGCCAAGTGTAGTATTAAAAAAAAAGTATCAATCTATTTAATCAATTATTCAGACCTCAAGAGTCCATAATATTAGTAACAAATGTTAGTAAATAGAAAATAAAATTATAAAAACTTGTTTTGTTTCTGAAGGAATAGTCACTAGTGTCTGAGTATTGGACTATCCACCTTCTTCCGTATGGTGGTCAGGAAATTGTTAGCGGGCCAGCGCGGGGCATGCGGCGCATCAGGGAGGCAACTCAGTTGCGCAAGATGGCAAGGAATCCATCCACACGCGCCTTCTATATACCTTTTTTTTATTACTTAATTTGCCTAGTTATCTATATAGTATCAATCAACTATGATTTCATGAAAGAACATTAACGTAACATCTCACGTTACTAATTTAACGAGGTTAGTGATAATTTATCAGTTTTATTACTCAACATTCATATATTCGTAACTAAAATTGATTCTTTGATCGGTTCACTGATCCGCCGCAAGGTGAATTCGTCCTCGCATTCAATGAATATGTAATGCTTTTCAGTTTGTGAATCCGACACCTCGGTGGACGCGGATAAAATTACTTCTCGGACTCATGTCGTTCCCTCAGAATTCAGTGTTATAGGGTTGCCATATAAATCGCAAATCGGGGACATAAACATCTAAGAACAACAGCTTCCTTGGAGCTTCCGTACAGTGCGCCTCTTCGTCTTTTCTGGTAAGATCGAAGAACAATTTAATTGGAATGTTGATTTCCATTTGTTAGTATTACGGTGATGGAGTTTCTGATAAAAAAAAACTTCTTAATCATATTTACTTCTTAATTTTATGATAATCAACTAGCTCTGACTGCGGGCCGACGATGAACATTTGCATTTATGAAAAGCGATTGGAAAAACAGTTTTTTTTTTCGCGTAAATATTTCACGTAATTATAACGTATAATTTACGTAAATTCGTGCATCATGCCACATGTGTAGGTGAACGACTCGTTCGCAACGAGGACAAGTCCGAAAAAATACGGGCTCATGGTGATTCTTATCCGGTACGATGTAAAATATCGAACCCCGACATGTGAAGATTTATGTTACTTTTAATTTTTGTGGAAAATATCTATTGTTATTCTTTTTCTGAAATTGTGGATGATGATTTCTATTATTTACCTACTTTGTATTTATTATTTATTAATCATCATGATATATGATGTTACGAAACGTCGGTCGTGTGAGGCTAATGTAAAAGTTTTTGACCTAAATATAATCGTCCCATAAAGTATACTAACAAACGCCCGCGGCTTCGCCCGCGTGGAGCAAATTTATATTTTCCGAGGGAACCATTGTTCAAGAGGTAAACATGCCTTTGATATGATGTTATTTGTATAAATCAAAAAATTATGGTGATTAGTTGAATAGCCGAGCCGTGAAAGAAACAGACAACAAAACACACAAACACTCTTTCGACTTAATTATATTAAAGCGGTTTCCCGCGGATTCGCCTGTTTAAAAAAAGTGTTTGTTTCCAGCCTGAAAAAACCCACGGTAAACCAAGTTATCCAACAGTGAAAACTACATTAGCGCTTGCGTAATCGAGGTATCCACTCAAGAACTCGTCTATCTCAGCGGCCGTCGGTTCTGCGGCAAATGTGGCCCGCCCACTGCCACCTCAGCTTGCTAATCCTTTATACTCTAAATTTATCTATAGGTTTGGAGAACACCACCTTTGAACTCATTTCACCCCCTTAAGGGATGGTTTTCTGAAACTGTAAAACTCGTGTGCATTCATTAAATTTACAATTACTCCTATAAAGTTCAGTTAATAGAAAAATGTCATAGTTTAACTCCATATAAACTTCGAACCCCCATTTTACCCCTTTAAGGGATGAATTTTGAAAAAAACTTTAATTAGTGGGACCTGAGCTATGTAAGGAAATTTGGTGCGAAATTTTAAGTTTCTGAACCATCGCATGCAGACTACTACTATACCTGAATCTACCTTAGGGTTTTTCAAAAACTGTAAAACACATGTTGATACATTTAGGTCTTAGAGTATTCCTACAAAGTTTCAAATTGATAGGTATATCTAATAGACGTTCTCCATACAAACTTTGAACCCTTTATTTGACCCCCTTAGTGCTTGCCTATGCTATAGGTATAAGGCACCGTTGTGCAAAATGTTGTGGGTTGATATGTCAGTCAGTCAGTCAATCAGTTTTTTCTTTTATAGATATAGATAGATAACCGCAAAACAAAATGTGACCTATGTTTCTTTAAAGTATAGTAGGTATACTAGGGTGTAAAAGGAATAATAACATTTGTATTTATACCTACTGCTTCGTTACTACTAGCGTACGTACTTGCGCACTCTGAACATATATACCTACCGTACATAAGTAGGTACGAATCAAGATGTCTGCCAAGTTGAAAAGTTTTAATCATCGTGTACATAGAGCATTTACACTGAACGACATGTCTTAAGAGCCATTCCTCGAAGAATACAATCATTCAGTCCAAATTGGAGAGTTACTTCGGCTTCTCCGACAAACATTGCTATTGAAAAAGTTTAGGGGCGAGCCGTTTGGCAAGTTCGTCGACATTTTAACTAGAACCACCACCCCTACCAAAAGTTATTTAATTTGTTAAAAGACGAGTTACGGCTGGATTTGATTAGAATAATTTATGGCAAAATCTGTGACTAAATATATTTGTGTTGCTGTGAAAAAAACAGCTGGATTATCGTAAAAGTTATACTTGTTTTACAGCTCTAGTTTTAAAAAAGTTCATCGTTATTTTATTTGTGTTGTGGTATTCAAAATATTTTGCCCTAGTTTTAAAACAAAGTATTACAACTGTCAATATTTAAACGTGGGTTTGGTAACCTAACCCAGTATCTATAATTTTTTATAACTTACTATTGTTTCAATTTTGCCAATAAAACTCAGACTAGAGGTACATATTTAGCCGAAACTTCAACAAAATAAATCTAGAGTTGTTTTCAGTCTGGATCCACAGATGCGTGGATGGATGACCGTCTCGTTTGTTTTGTCTAATAGAAAAATCTGATTTTATCTCGATCTTGTCATCACGCTTTATAAAGGTTCCAGCTTTCAGCTATAATTTACCAAGTGAGTTTTGTGAACTTAATATACTTAAGTAGATAATGAAAGTAAATCAAAGAAAAACGGACTTTGTAGTGAGTGAATTTTATTTTCATAGAGTTTATGGAATTAATAGTTTAGTTATTTAAAATGAAGAAATACACAGAACAATTTAAGTACCAGTCTTGTTTATAATAATTGTAATTGATATTCAGATAAAATATTGGGCTTAACGATGAAGGAAAACACGTGAGGAAACCTTCACATCTGTGATTATCAGTGTATAGGCTGGCGGGGCCGCCGATGCACCACGTCCGTAGGAATTACTTACACTACACTACATGTGGGCCCAGGGTGGTGATAAGAGTGCAACTTTGGCGGCTGAAACTGTCCTCCTGGATATGAATAAATGTCACGTTATATATATTTGTATTTGTATGGATAGGTCCAACCCCAGCCTGCCTGTGGGTGTCACCAATCCGCCTACCAAGCGTGGAATGGTGATTATGGAAAATCCCCCACTGGACAGTCCACCAAAAGTGGCGTTCTATATGGAGGCTTATATTTAGTTGGACGTATTTCGGATGATGATAATATATATGAAATTATATTTATTTACTTAGGGCTCAGGCTTTGAGGCCAGGTTAGCCTGGAGGTGACCGTCATAGCCGAAAGGATTAGCAAGCTGAAGTGGCAGTGGGCGGGCCACATCTGTCGCAGAATCGACGGCCGTTGGGGCAGACGAGTTCTGGAGTGCAGACCACGGATTGTCACGCGCAGGGTGGGACGCCCCGCCGCCAGATGGACCGACGACCTAAAGAAGGTGGCCGGAAGCGGCTGGATGCGGAGGGCGGAGGGTGGGTGTCGTGGCGTTCATTGGGGAAGGCCTATGTCCAGCAGTGGACGTCTAAAGGCTGACATGATGAGGGCTCAGGCTTTAGAGTAAAGACATTTCTCAAAATTGTTAAAAGAAAACTTTTTAAAAAGACACATTAAAAACAAAACATAACATAATGATGGGTTTATTCTTTAATGTAACAAATGCAGTGGAACGGTTAAACTCTCAATCGAATCCGAATGAAAGAATTGTGCTGCCTCATCGTCTCTTAAATATCTCGCAAGTGGTCTGACTTTATATAGATAGACTCATATCGGCCACTATCGGCTAAAACTCGACATCGTATTGTCAATAAAATGAAATCGAATTCGTGCTGAGATTACTAGAATTTTGTTTTTAAAAATCAAAAATATTTCCAACACCTTCATAGGTTTTACAATTTTTTTCATCTAGCAAGAAGGAGATAAATATTACATATCTACACTTGTCTAATCCCAAACTAGGATTTTTTCCTGATCTATGGGAATTAAACAAGGATAGGACAATTCACAAATATAACGTTCTGACCGGAACCAACTTGTATAGTATTGTACAATAAATTGTATTGTTGATCCCTTGTGGGAATCGAACCCACCACTTGACCACGACACGACCAATGAACAAGCCGCTAGACAAACGAGGCGGAGAAAGAAAGAAAGAACTTAAAAGCATTTAATGAATCAATGCAATATGTAGGTACTCGTCCTTCTGAAAAATGGATACCTAATTTATAAATTGCAAAATAAATTGTGCAGGTCCAGATATGGATAGGTCGCAGGTTTAGGTAGGTGTAAGATCAAATTAAAGGGTAAAGTTAAAATGACCTAAATATATCTACAGTTAACATTGTTTTTCTATTTGCGTGATAGTATCTCGTGTGGTTGGAGTATATTATTGGAGAACTAGTATCCAGTCAGTCCTGGCCATTCAGTACCATCAGTTACAATATGATTGATTGATATCAATGTTTTTAAATCTTATCGGTCATGTACATGAATTATTATTTTGTGCAAATTGGGTTTGTAATTTGTAACACTAAGTTCTGGAAAAAAGTAGTAACAACACAGCATTGTAGGTACTTTTTTTACGCTCAAAAGGACTTAGCTTCCAAAGCCGTAAAACACATTTAAAAAAGGTAACTTTTTCTGGCAAAATAAAAGTTGACAAGACCTCAAGTATATGATACGGAACACACATGGCGCTGACATTTACCGGAATTTTACGGATATAGTTTCACAATTTTATGACTTCCACACTACAACAACAAGTTTTGGGAATTTGTTACAAAACAAAATGTCGTTACTTTAATTTTTCGACGAATGCAGTGGAAGTCATAAAACTAATATCTGTGGGTGACCTGCAGTATGTCTGAATAAGTAAACTTAAAAACAGATGGCGCCTACGAATGTTTCTAATGATGTATCTTGCTAGTTTCCATCTAATAAACATTTGTCAAGGCCACTAAGGGATTGCACCAGGGACGGGCAGCAGCGTTCTCCAGTGTATATTAAGATCATTAATGCGATTACCAATCCGCCTGCCAAGCGTGGTGATTATGGCAAATGTCTTAATGGACAGCCCACCAAAAGTGGCATTTTACTGGGAAGGCTTAAGTGCAGCAGTCGACTTATTTAGGCTGATGAAAGAAACATTTGACTATTTTAAGCTCTGAATTTAGTGTTACTAAGCAGTCGGACTATTAATATATTTGCACTATAATCATTCCTGTCCTAGTTTTTTTCCTTGGTAATTGGAAAGGTAAGTTTAAAAAGTAAGTTATTAAAATGTATTTAAAAATCTTTGCTAGGCGATCATAGTGTTATATAGATATAGATCTTACTCTTATACTTTTTACTAATGAGTTTTTCAAGTAATCGAATCAACAAACTTATATAAGAAAAGTTACATCGAACAATGCATCCTTAGAGACCGCATATTGCTACTTTGTAGGTATTTTATATTTTTCGTCTTTATATTGGTGCCCGAAGGGACAGTGGACGTGTCTCTGATTTATTGTATAGCTTGTTATTAAGCTCCAATGACTTGCCGTTTTATTTGTAGTAGTTTGAAGAGATATCTTCGATGGAGAATAGTTTGTCAGCTATTTTATTTGTATTACCTGCTTACAATGTTTATAACATTTTGTAAAAAAACAGCATACCGAGTTTTATGTCTAGAAATTATTTTTTGTTTAACAATTATTGTTGATATTTTACGAGTAGGAAATTATTAACTTGAATATTTTACCTCCATTTAACTCTCTTTAAAAATATTTTTAATACGAGTAAATTGCATAGTAATTAATTATGCCTCTTTGAGTAAATTAAAATCCACTTTACAGATAAGCACATTCCATGTTAGGTATAACTAGAATGATTCCTTTAATTATATGAGTAGAGGAAACACGTAACATTCACATCCGAAACAATGTTCTGTCTTTCATTTCGTTTCCCAGAGCGCTGTTGTATATGTTAATGTTTCAATAAACATTCCCCACAGACCGTACAAATGGCGCCGCCCGAAAAATGCGATAATTATAATCGCGCGTCATCCCTAACGCGTCACTGTTATCACGCCGCTTGCCATCCACGAACCCGCAACATATTAAACGTCCCTGCGAGATGATGAATGTGACGAGGTCGGCATACGCGCCCTATCGGCCCTACATCGGCCGCCCCGTGATGTCGACGTCGATCCTAATAAACGATTGCCGATGATTGGCAGTTGGGCGGGCGGCGTCAACAACCGCCTACATAGTTAGGCGGTTCAAATCATTATAGGTCGTTGCCAGGGACAATTTTGTGATACTAGTCCGATTTGGGTATTTCCCTTTCACAAAGAATCGACAAATGTACCTAAATGGTTCGATACCTATATAAAACCGTGGTGTGTCCTAGTGACGTCACTGCAGCAGAGCGTAAATGCAATGCACTCTTTATAATAATCCTGGCCTTCCTACAGATATATTTCGAAGCAAGACAGTGTCTGTACAAAGTTGTATGTATGCAGTGGGGATCAAACCCACAAAGACCTTGGCACTCGAATCTAACGATCAAGCCAAGACAACGCGGCTGTCAACAGTACATCAGGAAAACAGTAATTGGATTGAAGTAATGATCATAGCTAGAAACTTAGGGGTTTGTGCCCATAGGCCGCTCCCATACACTAGTAATATTGAAAGACTATGATCTTTATTACTCAAATGTTTAGATTTATGATGCGTGACCTAGCGTAATCATAAGGGTGTGCAGTGTAGTTGAATTTACAAGGGTAGATAGTTCATATGATATTTAAAACAACTCGTATATCCCTGACAGGCAGGAAGTTATAGCGAAGTATCGCGATCCTGACACACCTTCCGCTTTCTCCAGGCTCACCATTATATTCATATATGCTCGCCGTGAGACATGAGGGCTTTTTACGTTTCTTTCTCTGTACGTAACAGACACGTAACGTTACTTTACTGGCAACGGTAAAAACTATAACTAGACAAAGTTTTGTAAACTCCAAAGTTCAGGGCCCATTTCAAAATTTGAAAAATAATTAAAAAAACACGTAACGGAACGAAAGGTTTAATAGGTAACTGAAATAAAAAATTGCGAAAAAATTAAAAAGTATGAAAATAACGCATCAGCAGCTATTATATTTCATATCACAGCCGTCCCTAGACACATTCTTGAATTTCACAAGAATTCTGAGTATAGATTAAATAAAGTTCATACAATCAATATTAGAATAACTGAATAGATATTAGCCTTGGCACTATACCTCCTACATTTAACAATAAAATACTTACTTCTATTCGATTAAGTAATCGAGATCTTACTTTATGAATTTTTCATAATTTGCTATTTTAATTACCTACTTATAAAAATATTGTTTTGGTCTCGAAGTTTTTTTTAATGTTAATGTAGTAAAACTTTACCAGCATTCAAACGTGAAGACGTGACGCACGCAGTGTACTTCCCACGCCCACGCCTGCACACGTCAGCTCGTAAACTCAATAAACGATTACATAAACAAAGTTACTGGCTCTACAAAACTTGGTCCGTACTTAAAATGGCGAGTTTCTTATCGCTTGCCCGTCGTAAAATGGGAGGAAAAGTTACACTGAAAAAATTAATTTGAATAGACAAAAATTCGCCACCCAAATCAAATAAAGCAATGATTAATGTCCGTAATAATGAAATCGCATGTGACATGGGTATGAAATGAATTTAATTTGTAATATTTTATTCCATTAGATATGCCTTAGAGGTATCTTTGTGTATATTCTAGGGTGATGATTTCAGATTAAAGTCCTTTAGGATCTTTTCAAATGAACCACATCACAACTGTTCGTTTGTATGAAAACGAATAGTTTCATTCAAACGGACAACTAGGTACTTTTGGCGACATCGACTACACACAACCACACCGCAGCCACTACACAACCACATGGCAACCACCGAAGGCGGCGCTTGAGTTGTTTCTGCAACTACTAGCTTTTATTGCAACCACTTCGCAAATAGAACGCAACTACAGCGCAATCACAGTTTTGATTTTGGTAATGCTATTCACACGAAACCTCACTTTTGTGTGGTTATCATCATGTGATTATGGTGTCGTTCGTCTGAACAGGCCTTTATACGTTTAAAAATTAAACGTTTCAAATTGTCATTGATTTATATTTTAACGCACCTCATCATCATCAGCCTATATACGTCCACTGCTGAACATAAGCGTCCCCAATAGAATACCTCTTTTGATGGGCTTTCCATTAGGAGATTTGCCATAATCACCACGCTGCCCGATCGCAGTAAACTGCTGCCCATCCCTGGTGCAATCCCTTAGTCGCCTTGACGACACTCATGGGAAGATTTAGGGGTGGCCCTATTCTAAGCCGGGAACCACACGGCTTCACGCACGCACGGCTTAACGCACCTAATTAAATTAAAATTATATATTACGACACCAGTATCGTAATACTTCTCATTAATTTTAATTTAATTATGTTAAAATATCCAGATAAAAATTGCTCTAACTGGGCATATTATGTAGAGATATTAGAGTGAAATAGTATTTGCCTGTGTGTGGGACATAAACATAATGTTTGAATATTAATATAGCAAAAATACCTTTTTGCAAAAATGACTATTATTAAACTCTTTAAAAAAACAGGACAATGAAGGTAAGTTTTATTTTTATTTTACTTATTCATTCTGAAACCTACAGTTAGTTAACAATGACTTTTGCTCAAATAAACATACCTACATACATTTAATCAAGAAAATCCTATCTCAAATACTATGAACCCAACTGTCACATTCAGCAGTCAATAGAAGATTTAGCTAGTTTCATTGGGTGTCTGATAGCTGTTCGCTAGTCGCTAGTAGTCGCTAGTCGGACCGAGACGGTCGCCAGATACAAAGATAACAGCTCCATTTCACGGGGTAATCGATTCTTGACGACCCTCAGAGCACATTATGTGTATTTATCGACTGTTATTTTTACGACACACTTGTGTTAACTGGCGACCCCTTCCGCTCGTATTCTTGGACATATAAAATTCTGACGGCTGACAAACGTTTCCATTCCTAACCATTGATACTATGGCAATTTCATCATCAAAACGTCCACTGCTGAATATAGGCCTCGCCAAAAGAATCCACTTTTGGTAGGCTGTCCATTGGAGAATTTGCCATAATCACCATGGTTGGCAGGCAGATTGATGATCGCAGTCACGTCCCGTCCCTGGTGTAATACCTTAGTCACCTTGACGACACCCACGGAATGATTGAGGGTGGTCCTATTTGAAGTCGGGAACCATACTATGGTAATCAATTAATCAGGCAGTATTATAAATTTATTATACACCGTCACAATATAGTTCATCCACATCCAGATCAAAGGCGGTTTTTCCGTTCGCACCTGGAGGTTGCATGCAACTATGATGGTGGTATTAATAGAGAAAACTGACACCACCTTTTGAAGGCGTCTCCAGCGTGGACTGCCTCTTAACTGTAATCTATTTTCACGCAGACAAAGTAGAAGGTAAAAACTAGTAATGAACATACCTGACATGTGAAAAAATAAATAATATTTGCTGTGACACGCCAAGTGGGTAGGCACACTGAATATTTTTGATGTGTAAACAATCATTTTTGTGATCAGCTCGTTGACCTAGTCTGAAGGTGGGTTCGGTTCCCACTGGGATCGGGAATGTTAAAAAGTAAGTAAAACTGCATTCAAAACATTTTGTAAAGTCGTTTGCGTTAGCCGGGAATCGAACCGACACAAATGCGAAAATATAACATGTACTTGTATGGCACCAATCGATAGTCAGTTATATAAGATTCTCTAATAAAATGGGGATTAATAGTAATCATATCGACATTAGGTTTTAAAATTTTAAATAGATAAAAGAGTGTAGAGATGTGTATTAGACGAGATAGAAATTAATGTTCTAAGAACAAAAATAAAAACGAGGTTTATTAGAGACTAGCTGTTGCCCGCGACTTCATCCGTTTTGACAACTTAACATTACACATTATTATATATAGTGTATTACTAAATCCTAAAAGAAATCCATTAATCTGGTTATGCATTGAAAATATTTATATACATAAAAAAACATTCTGTCGAATTGAGAACCTCCTCCTTTTTTTGAAGTCGGTTAAAAATTAGCGTGCCGGCGGCGGTTCCGGCCGTTGGACTACAGAATTATTGTTTTTGTTTTAGAATAAAGTTGACATATACTTCATGTTTACCATGAATTTTTATCATATTTTTTTTTTATTATCATATAATTATTTATATTTTAATATTGTGCAAATTAGGTGATATCTTCTTTCCCCCCTCCAATTTGTCCTTTCCATACCCCTTTTTCCTTTTCTTCTCTCCATTCCCTTCCCACAACGTTGAAAACCCTTTCCCCCACCCCTTCCCTATCCCTACTCCTACCTCTCCCCCTTACCTTAACCCACCCCTTCCTACGCCCTTTATTTACCACTACTCCTTCATCTTTCCTCTCCTTCCTTAACCCCTTCTCACTATCCCTCCCACTACCCTCTCTTCTTTCCCATCCAACTTCCTTCCCCTCCTATTTTGCATATCCAATTAAATGTACAACAAAATGTCAGTCAAAGTGCTGGATATAGGCCTGTCCCAATGAATACCACAACACCCGGTCCTCTGCCCTACGGATCCAGCCGCTTCCGGCCACCTTCTCCAGGTCGTCCATACACCTGGCGGCGGGGCGTCCTACCCTGCGCGTGGGACGTCGTGTCCCACTCTAGAACTCGTCTGCCCCAACGGCCGTTCGGTACTAAGACAGATGTGACCCGCCCACTGCCATTTCAGCTTACTAATTATTTTGGATATGTCGGTCACCTTTGTTATTCATTGGATCTCCTCATTACAAATCATTTCCCTCATAGAGACCCCGAACATAGCCCTATAGCTCGCTGAGGTACTGGAAGCTTCTGGATCAGGCCCACCGTCTATGTCCACGTCTCCGCGTCGTAATCATGACAGACAGTACGCACTGATTAAAGACTTTTGTCTTTAAACATTATGGAATGGGCGAAGTGATAACTTGATGCAGTTTTCCGAATACTGCCCAGTCTAACTGGATTCTTCTGTCAGCTTCCCTTCGAAATTAATCCTACCCAACTGTATTGTCAGTTCTAGGCAGCCGTACTCCTGAACAGCTTCGATATTACAGGGCCACTAATTATCGAATAACGAACTTTTTGTATCGAGACTTGTGGAAATACCTGAAATACACCAGCTAAAATAAATAATTAAATAGCTTTAAAACATAAATGAGCTTTAAAACATCTCTGTCACCCTCTGTAAAGTTTTTGCAACCACCAGTAATGTTGTAACTTGCATACAAATGATATGAAATGAGAGGGCAACTTGTAGATCGGCCTCCTGACATTTTATTGAGATATAACTTATACTAGATTGTGGTCCGAACTCAAAGCTATTGAGTGAAAACGCCGTCAATTCTGTTCAGTAGTTTCTAAGATTAGCCCGTACATACATACAGACAGACACGAAATTTTTTATTTATATTTTTGGAATCTACTGGTCTTAAGTAATGTCTGGGTAGTGAATTTTTTTTTTAATTTCAATGTACAAATTCGCTTTTCTTCTGTTTTTCTACTCTTTTATTATATGTATAGATATATAGATATTTGATCCTTACTGATTTAGTTATTAACTCTATGTATATGTTGGTGCCATAGTAAAAGGACAGGGTATTATTTTTTTCCATTTTTTCCTATTGTCTTATTGTAAATCGATGAAGAAATTGAACTAAAGTTGCAGTATTGATTTATTGACCCACCTAACTCAATGTATTTATGTTATTTGACAGCTACACGAGTGGAATTCCGAAAATTCTCATTATTGGGTGGATAGAAGTGAGGTTACGACGTCATTACAAGAATGTACCCTATTTACTTCTTCCAATTTCGTGTTTCTAGGTCAAGAGGGAGATTAAGGCACATCAGACGGGCGTAGATTTGTGTCATAAATATCAGGACATAGATAAATATTACGCATTAGTTTTTTTTTTAATATAACAGATTATATCCTTAGTTAAAACAATAGATACTAGATTTTGGGTGACACAGATCTTTTAGTAAAAAGTAACATATCCATAAAATAGGCTAGATATTTCTAGACAACCTACATATTTAAATACAAAGAAGAGAGAAACTCATAAGTCCTATAAGGCCGACAAGATATATTTCACAGAAACTTTGTTATTGACGGTCGAGGGCGAAGGGCTTCCATAACTCACCAAAGGGGTTTTCTCTAAACAATATCTGAATTCTATATTTTCAGAGTTGCAGCTCTTCAGAAAGGTCTTTTTACATAAAAATTTAAGATCGGTATCTTAAGCCTGAATGTGATGCATTCATACAGCGATGCTAGCAATTTTTCTGCATCATTGAAAGTCTATAAAAGAAAATTCCCATATCACTGATATGTCTCAAGTATTTTATCTAAAAAGTTGCTCACAAAATTCTTAAGACGTTTTGTCAAATGATGCTTCACAAGAATAAATAGAATTAAACTACAAATAGCTATCTGCAAGTTTTTGTGTGCAGTTCGTGCCATAACTTTCAATTTGTCCCAGCATTAAGTTGACTGTTGAGACCGACAACAACAAAGTCGCGGTGCTTGTGAAAAATGTTGTCATTTTTCTCCAAGTAAAATGATACCTTGTATTGTCAAAGTTTGAAAGGCCTCGTGATTCACTCGAGTGTATTTACATGCGTAGAGAAAAATATTTGAACGTGGGAAATCACAAAGCGTCTCCCGTAGTCGCTAACGCCGGGAGCGATGAACCGACGACGGGGCGGGGGCGGCGGGTATGCCGAAAGTGAAAACAGACAATACAAACAAATTACATGAAACTATTATTGCGTTTAATAGTTCAGGCGGAATACATCGGATCGTAACGAGTATTGAGAAACTTTTTCAACTTACTGACTCACTACTTTTGTGTTACTAGACGTTTTATTGTTTTCACATTACCATATTACCCGCAATCATATAAGCAATCCAGTACCAACTTTTAATACCATGTTGTAACATAAAATTTATACAACTCTATAAGAATCACAAAAATATAAATAATCAGGTATTTTCTTCAAATTTTCATACGTAAAATCTTACTCTAGTGATTATTATCCTACCTGCCTTTCGACGTCCACTGCTGGACATAGGCCTACCCCAATGAAAGCACACTCTCCGCCCTATGCATCCAGACGCTCCGGCCACGTTCTTTAGGTCGTCGGTCCATCTAACGCTCTAATAAATAATGCTTATTGAGTGCACTTGCACTGAATAGATTGGCACTTCTTGATGGATTCAATCATACTGCGTACCTGCTTGCATCCGAACATCTGGTCCAAACCGCCTGACGGCCTCGACGGCGAGTACAGCGGATGCCTGGTGCAGACCGTGGGCGAGCAGCTGTGCTAAGGTCGCGGCGGCCGCCACGCCCCAGCCCCAGCCGCCTTCGGGGTAGTAGTGTCGTGTGAGAGTCAGTAGTTGGCGCGGGTCGAGCTTGGCCTGCCGCGTGGGTACGCCGGCGGCGCTCGCCGCCTCTAGCACCAGCGGCAGAGACCGCGTGCGCAGCAGCGGCGCGCCGCCCGACGACCACGACTCTTCCATCAAGCCGCGCGCGCATTATGCGCCGCACGCATTACACCCAGCGCGCACTCACGCCCCGCGTCGGGCCACGCGCTTATTCATGTCCGTCCATACATAGTCACTCACGAAAGTTATTTTTTAATATTCTTGTAATAAACCGTTTCGCTTTGATATATACTAGGCTTTTTACGTTCACCTGAAAGACCTAACCTTTTAGTACCTGACTCTTTTTTGGACCAATAATTTTTTTGGCTCTGGAGGATCACCGTTTTTCAACAAACCTGAACAAATTTGAATGAATTTCAGTTCAAAGATCAGTTACTATATTTTTTGACAAAACGTATTGTTTGGCGGCACGCTCTGATTCGCCCCGCGCTTGGGCTCAAGTTATGTGTCGTCAACTATAACTTTATTTATCTTTATGATGTTCCATAGATTAGCGACAAGAAAAGAACAATACATAAAGTTAAATGACGTCATTTATCACCTATTGTCAATAAAACATTCTCGGTGTACCTAGAGAAGAATGACGTCGATATAAGAAAGCCCCCCTTGACAAATATGCTTAACGTTGTGTCGTATTGTTTTGTAGAAACATTTCCTCAAGTTCCGTGCTTCACACACAAAACTCTATCGATTTTCGACGGTATTTAAATACAAACGAATTTGTAAGTCTCGTAACTTAAAAAAAAAGATAACAAATGTGTTTCTCGCGTGGTTAGTTTATAAAGTATATTGTAGAGAATAAAATAGAGATGCCATCGTCTATTATACACATAAATCACCTCCAGGTTCGAGATATGACATCACTGTCTACACTTTAAAGCTCAGCTAAATATATAAGCCTGCATTAGTTAGATTAATGTTCGAAGTAATTGCTATGGCAATAGTTCGTTTTAGCCCGTACACAATTATAGTAAGTAAATATTCGGAACCACTTACTGAATTTTATTAAATTTTCTGTTACACTAACGTTTTAGCTGCTCTTATAAAAATTGAACCACGGAAAACTTGTAGAAAACCTAATTTGCATAAGTATCATGTTTGTTTGCTCCAAGAATAGATATTTAGAAACTTTTTAAAATAAAGAAATTGGGAAAACTGTAAGAGTTTTGAATATCGACTTGAAATTTAAATATATTCGAAACGCAACGCAAGTGCAGATGAAAGATAAATTATTGTGACTCCCAGAAATACAGCACTTACTCAGACATTTGTTATATTTGCTTCATTGGCTCGGAGAAGTAAAATATATTCTTACAGTCCCATATGAAACTGCTGAGTCGTAAAATCTAGGAAAATTCTTAGGAACTCTTTAGTGTCTGTTTTATGTTTGACTGATTTTAACATATAATATTTACTAGCTTTACTCGCGGGTTCACTCACGCGGTTTACAAGTATACCTAAGACAATTTGTAAGATTCCTCACGACATAAATATCACACAAATTATTATTGGGACATTTAGTCCATAATAAGGCTACCTGATCTATAGTTTTAGTTCACAACAATTGAAAAAATATTTTATTATAATTTTATTATTAAAAAAATATTTACTGTTTTAATAAATGTGTATGAGAACCACGCCGTTGATAATGTAAGGTTATAAAATCGCCATTATATTAAAGAGTATGATTATATGGAAAGGCTGTAAAGTGGAGTTATCATGACTTGTATTACTTTTATGTTCGACAAAAATAATGAATTTTTAAAATTATGTAGTGGATAAGAGACAGATGTAATATAAATGGTTTTTAAAGTTGCACTTAAGCGATATATTACGTGGAAGGTCTTCAACAAATAATAATTTTGGCGGGACGGTCCTCATTAAGCTGTCATGGTTGTCAGACGCATGCGCATCTGTTGGTAGGTATGAGCGATACATCATTTTCATTGACGGCTTAATAAACACTGTGCAGTCGAAAGCGCGTGTGCAACGGTGTAATGAAATAAGTGTAATAAAACAGCAATTAACAGGGGAATTTGCCATAAAACTTTTATAGGTAGGTAAGTTATATAGTGGCAGATTGTGTTTCAGGTGTAAGGATATCTGTAAGAGTAATGGGTTACTTATTTTAATGTTACATCTTAGATTTTAAATAATTATTTTAATATTTTTTATTTAAACTTTTGATGTACTACTTGAACAACCAATAAGATTTGTCGCAAAAAAAACTGTCAAATCTGCCTATAGCATCGTTATGAAGAAAGCCCAAAGGTGAATGTTGACAGGCTGGAACTTTCAGTGTTTCTGACAGCCCTGTACCGATTTCAGTCGTAGATAATGTTCACAATAATGACGTTATATGTTATAGTTATGGCTTGTTAAATGGCGTGGAAACCGAAAGATGGTTGATAGGCACAAGTTGCGGGCAAGCGGCGGGGTTCCGTACGTATCGCGACTGGCAGATAGCGCGCTTGTTTGTTAGTAGACAATTTATAGCCCAGGCTACACACGATGCGACTTTGTCCGTCCGATGAATGGTCCGATTGAGATCTATGGCGCAATACATGTACGTTGTTGGGCGGAGATTTTTATAGCATGCGAAGCAGTATGATAGACTGTCAGAACGGGGGCCTTCCATAAACTAAATACATGGCCCGTTTAAGGTGGAAAATCGTTAAAAGGTTACGCTGAGCTACGTGGTGGGGGAGGGCGATTCGAATATGGGCTACATAAATTTACAGGATTTAGGCCTAAACTGCAGGAATCCGAGCCGGCATTAGTTTATTATCACCGTGTTCACAAAGGCAAATGAAATACAGTTTAGAATTATTTTTTACAATATGATGATATTTTAGGCCAAGAACATGGCGAGAATGCCTCCTAAAGCCAATGGGACTACATTCTATTCCCTCGGAGAGAGAGGGCTCAAAATGTGGCAATAATCAGGCTATACGTAGTTTATAGAAACGTCTGCTGTCTCCGTGAATTAGGCGACGCCAACGACGACGCGAGCGTTGAAACGCGTGATTGTGGTGCAAACGGAATCAGAACAAATACGTCCGACCGTGTCTGTCAGACCGAATCTCGTAGTGTGTAAACCCCCATAACGTTTATGAGACAAGAAAAAACTTGTTGGCCAGTTATCTATTTATTTGGAATTAGATGTTGTTCTTATCGTTCCCCATAACTGTATTTTCCTAGAAAATAACGATTAAACTCGGTACAGTAATAGACAAACTTATTACATTTATTCAGATCTAATTTTGATAGGTTTATTGAATAATATTATTTTAGCTGTATCAATTTAGAATTTTCGAAGAAAAGTTAGATATGTACTTAGATGTATTTAGTCGTAGTTATATTTTGTACCTAGATAGATATGGGTTAAAGTAGTATCCGACTACTGTAGACTTGTATGGTGAAAATGTATGTATATAAATGTAAAGTGTTACAATAGATATATATTTGCTGTCTAAATTTTGAGCATAATGAGATGTTAATAAGTTAAATACATAATACACCAATATCAGCAGTGTCGAAGTTTAAAAAAGTAGGTCTTCATTAATATACATTTCAATATGTCTGAAATACATTTAAAATTATTCCGAAGAATTACTTACTATTAATTAATATTATAAATTGTTTGCGCATCACGCGAAAATGGATTTCTAGGGCTCTTAAATAAGTACTTATTTCAAGTACTGCCTGGCCTATTGTAGCATATTATGTATATGACGAGCGATTCTGGAAGCAAGTGGCAGAACTATTTTTATTTTATAGTATTTTTTTTTGTTTATTTACTAAAATAATACACTTAATTTTAAAATATTATTTAACTGGCTCCCTCTACCATTATTTACGTGTAGACGGGTTATGGGTTGTATGTAAATTACTACCGGTGTGAAGTTAGCAGCCAAAGTTAGAAGCCAATTTGTAACCCGACCAAATAGAGATCACATACTTTTTAAAAATAAGATTAATAAAATAAAATAAAATAAAATAAAATAAAATAAAATAAAATAAAATAAAATAAAATAAAATAAAATAAAATAAAATAAAATAAAATAAAATAAAATAAAATAAAATAAAATAAAATAAAATAAAATAAAATAAAATAAAATAAAATAAAATAAAATAAAATAAAATAAAATAAAATAAAATAAAATAAAATAAAATAAAATAAAATAAAATAAAATAAAATAAAATAAAATAAAATAAAATAAAATAAAATAAAATAAAATAAAATAAAATAAAATAAAATAAAATAAAATAAAATAAAATAAAATAAAATAAAATAAAATAAAATAAAATAAAATAAAATAAAATAAAATAAAATAAAATAAAATAAAATAAAATAAAATAAAATAAAATAAAATAAAATAAAATAAAATAAAATAAAATAAAATAAAATAAAATAAAATAAAATAAAATAAAATAAAATAAAATAAAATAAAATAAAATAAAATAAAATAAAATAAAATAAAATAAAATAAAATAAAATAAAATAAAATAAAATAAAATAAAATAAAATAAAATAAAATAAAATAAAATAAAATAAAATAAAATAAAATAAAATAAAATAAAATAAACCTAGGGTCTCGTATATTTATTTTAATATTAAGGTAAACATTTTTCAGAAAAATTGGTGTCCGGGTATATGGAGCAGACCTTCCAAAACCAAACATATGTCAAAAGAAAGGGAATACATCAAGAAGTAGCCCATATGAAAATGAAGTAGATTGATAGGGTCCTAGGGTTCCGTATAATTTATTATATTATTAAGGTGAAAATTGGTGTCCGGGTATATGGAGCAGACCTTCCAAAACCAAACGCATGTCAAAATAAAGGGAATACATCAAGGAGTAGCCCATACGAAAATGGAGTAGATTGATACGGTCCTAGGGTTCCGTATAATTTATTATAATATTAAGGTGAAAATTGGTGTCCGGGTATATGGAGCAGACCTTCCAAAACCAAACGTATGTCAAAAGAAAGAGAATACATCAAAGAGTAGCCCATATAAAAATGGAGAAGATTGATACGGTCCTAGGGTTCCGTATATTTATTTCAATATTAAGGTAAACATTTTTCAGAAAAATTGGTGTCCGGGTATATGGAGCAGACCTTCCAAAACCAAACGTATGTCGAAAGAAAGGGAATACATCAAGGAGTAGCCCATATGAAAATGAAGTAGATTGATAGGGTCCTAGGGTTCCGTATAATTTATTATATTATTAAGGTGAAAATTGGTGTCCGGGCATATGGAGCAGACCTTCCAAAACCAAACGTATGTCAAAAGAAAGGGAATACATCAAGGAGTAGCCCATACGAAAATGGAGTAGATTGATACGGTCCTAGGGTTCCGTATAATTTATTATAATATTAAGGTGAAAATTGGTGTCCGGGTATATGGAGCAGACCTTCCAAAACCAAACGTATGTCAAAAGAAAGAGAATACATCAAAGAGTAGCCCATATAAAAATGGAGAAGATTGATACGGTCCTAGGGTTCCGTATATTTATTTCAATATTAAGGTAAACATTTTTCAGAAAAATTGGTGTCCGGGTATATGGAGCAGACCTTCCAAAACCAAACGTATGTCGAAAGAAAGGGAATACATCAAGGAGTAGCCCATATGAAAATGAAGTAGATTGATAGGGTCCTAGGGTTCCGTATAATTTATTATATTATTAAGGTGAAAATTGGTGTCCGGGCATATGGAGCAGACCTTCCAAAACCAAACGTATGTCAAAAGAAAGGGAATACATCAAGGAGTAGTCCATATGAAAATGAAGTAGATTGATAGGGTCCTAGGGTTCCGTATAATTTATTATATTATTAAGGTGAAAATTGGTGTCCGGGTATATGGAGCAGACCTTCCAAAACCAAACGTATGTCAAAATAAAGGGAATACATCAAGGAGTAGCCCATATGAAAATGAAGTAGATTGATACGGTCCTAGGGTTCCGTATATATATTCCAATATTAAGGTAAACATTTTTCAGAAAAATTGGTGTCCGGGTATATGGAGCAGACCTTCCAAAACCAAACGTATGTCGAAAGAAAGGGAATACATCAAGGAGTAGCCCATATGAAAATGAAGTCGATTGATAGGGTCCTAGGGTTCCGTATCATTTATTATATTATTAAGGTGAAAATTGGTGTCCGGGTAATATAATAAATTATACGGAACCCTAGGACCGTATCAATCTACTCCGTTTTCGTATGGGCTACTCCTTGATGTATTCCCTTTATTTTGACATACGTTTGGTTTTGGAAGGTCTGCTCCATATACCCGGACACAAATTTTCACCTTAATAATATAATAAATTATACGGAACCCTAGGACCCTATCAATCTACTTCATTTTCATATGGGCTACTCCTTGATGTATTCCCTTTCTTTCGACATACGTTTGGTTTTGGAAGGTCTGCTCCATATACCCGGACACCAACTTTTCTGAAAATGTTTACCTTAATATTGAAATAAATATACGGAACCCTTGGACCGTATCAATCTTCTCCATTTTTATATGGGCTACTCTTTGATGTATTCTCTTTCTTTTGACATACGTTTGGTTTTGGAAGGTCTGCTCCATATACCCGGACACCAATTTTCACCTTAATATTAAAATAAATTATACGGAACCCTAGGACCGTATCAATCTACTCCATTTTCATATGGGCTACTCCTTGATGTATTCCCTTTATTTTGACATACGTTTGGTTTTGGAAGGTCTGCTCCATATACCCGGACACCATTTTTCACCTTAATAATATAATAAATTATACGGAACCCTAGGACCGTATCAATCTACTCCATTTTCGTATGGGCTACTCCTTGATGTATTCCCTTTATTTTGACATACGTTTGGTTTTGGAAGGTCTGCTCCATATACCCGGACACCAATTTTCACCTTAATAATATAATAAATTATACGGAACCCTAGGACCGTATCAATCTACTCCATTTTCATATGGGCTACTCCTTGATGTATTCCCTTTCTTTTGACATACGTTTGGTTTTGGAAGGTCTGCTCCATATACCCGGACACCATTTTTCACCTTAATAATATAATAAATTATACGGAACCCTAGGACCCTATCAATCTACTCCATTTTCGTATGGGCTACTCCTTGATGTATTCCCTTTATTTTGACATACGTTTGGTTTTGGAAGGTCTGCTCCATATACCCGGACACCAATTTTCACCTTAATAATATAATAAATTATACGGAACCCTAGGACCCTATCAATCTACTTCATTTTCATATGGGCTACTTCTTGATGTATTCCCTTTCTTTTGACATACGTTTGGTTTTGGAAGGTCTGCTCCATATACCCGGACACCAATTTTCACCTTAATAATATAATAAATTATACGGAACCCTAGGACCCTATCAATCTACTCCATTTTCATATGGGCTACTCCTTGATGTATTCCCTTTATTTTGACATACGTTTGGTTTTGGAAGGTCTGCTCCATATACCCGGACACCAATTTTCACCTTAATAATATAATAAATTATACGGAACCCTAGGACCCTATCAATCTACTTCATTTTCATATGGGCTACTCCTTGATGTATTCCCTTTCTTTCGACATACGTTTGGTTTTGGAAGGTCTGCTCCATATACCCGGACACCAATTTTTCTGAAAAATGTTTTCCTAAATATTGAAATAAATATACGGAACCCTAGGACCGTATCAATCTTCTCCATTTTCATATGGGCTACTCCTTGATGTATTCTCTTTCTTTTGACATACGTTTGGTTTTGGAAGGTCTGCTCCATATACCCGGACACCAATTTTCACCTTAATATTAAAATAAATTATACGGAACCCTAGGACCGTATCAATCTACTCCATTTTCATATGGGCTACTCCTTGATGTATTCCCTTTATTTTGACATACGTTTGGTTTTGGAAGGTCTGCTCCATATACCCGGACACCAATTTTCACCTTAATAATATAATAAATTATACGGAACCCTAGGACCGTATCAATCTACTCCATTTTCGTATGGGCTACTCCTTGATGTATTCCCTTTATTTTGACATACGTTTGGTTTTGGAAGGTCTGCTCCATATACCCGGACACCAATTTTCACCTTAATAATATAATAAATTATACGGAACCCTAGGACCCTATCAATCTACTTCATTTTCATATGGGCTACTTCTTGATGTATTCCCTTTCTTTTGACATACGTTTGGTTTTGGAAGGTCTGCTCCATATACCCGGACACCAATTTTCACCTTAATAATATAATAAATTATACGGAACCCTAGGACCCTATCAATCTACTCCATTTTCATATGGGCTACTCCTTGATGTATTCCCTTTAGTTTGACATACGTTTGGTTTTGGAAGGTCTGCTCCATATACCCGGACACCAATTTTCACCTTAATAATATAATAAATTATACGGAACCCTAGGACCCTATCAATCTACTTCATTTTCATATGGGCTACTTCTTGATGTATTCCCTTTATTTTGACATACGTTTGGTTTTGGAAGGTCCGCTCCATATACCCGGACACCAATTTTCACCTTAATAATATAATAAATTATACGGAACCCTAGGACCCTATCAATCTACTTCATTTTCATATGGGCTACTCCTTGATGTATTCCCTTTCTTTCGACATACGTTTGGTTTTGGAAGGTCTGCTCCATATACCCGGACACCAATTTTTCTGAAAAATGTTTTCCTAAATATTGAATTAAATATACGGAACCCTAGGACCGTATCAATCTTCTCCATTTTCATATGGGCTACTCCTTGATGTATTCTCTTTCTTTTGACATACGTTTGGTTTTGGAAGGTCTGCTCCATATACCCGGACACCAATTTTCATCTTAATATTAAAATAAATTATACGGAACCCTAGGACCGTATCAATCTACTCCATTTTTATATGGGCTACTCCTTGATGTATTCCCTTTATTTTGACATACGTTTGGTTTTGGAAGGTCTGCTCCATATACCCGGACACCAATTTTCACCTTAATAATATAATAAATTATACGGAACCCTAGGACCCTATCAATCTACTTCATTTTCATATGGGTTACTCCTTGATGTATTCCCTTTCTTTTGACATACGTTTGGTTTTGGAAGGTCTGCTCCATATACCCGGACACCAATTTTCACCTTAATTATATAATAAATTATACAGAACCCTAGGACCGTATCAATCTTCTCCATTTTCATATTGGGTACTCCTTGATGTATTCCCTTTATTTTGACATACGTTTGGTTTTGGAAGGTCTGCTCCATATACCCGGACACCAATTTTCACCTTAATAATATAATAAATTATACGGAACCCTAGGACCGTATCAATCTACTCCATTTTCATATGGGCTACTCCTTGATGTATTCCCTTTCTTTTGACATACGTTTGGTTTTGGAAGGTCTGCTCCATATACCCGGACACCAATTTTTCTGAAAAATGTTTTCCTAAATATTGAATTAAATATACGGAACCCTAGGACCGTATCAATCTTCTCCATTTTCATATGGGGTACTCCTTGATGTATTCCCTTTATTTTGACATACGTTTGGTTTTGGAAGGTCTGCTCCATATACCCGGACACCAATTTTCACCTTAATAATATAATAAATTATACGGAACCCTAGGACCGTATCAATCTACTCCATTTTCATATGGGCTACTCCTTGATGTATTCCCTTTATTTTGACATACGTTTGGTTTTGGAAGGTCTGCTCCATATACCCGGACACCAATTTTCACCTTAATAATATAATAAATTATACGGAACCCTAGGACCCTATCAATCTACTTTATTTTCATATGGGCTACTCCTTGATGTATTCCCTTTCTTTTGACATACGTTTGGTTTTGGAAGGTCTGCTCCATATACCCGGACACCAATTTTCACCTTAATAATATAATAAATTATACGGAACCCTAGGACCCTATCAATCTACTTCATTTTCATATGGGCTACTCCTTGATGTATTCCCTTTCTTTCGACATACGTTTGGTTTTGGAAGGTCTGCTCCATATACCCGGACACCAATTTTTCTGAAAATGTTTACCTTAATATTGAAATAAATATACGGAACCCTTGGACCGTATCAATCTTCTCCATTTTTATATGGGCTACTCTTTGATGTATTCTCTTTCTTTTGACATACGTTTGGTTTTGGAAGGTCTGCTCCATATACCCGGACACCAATTTTCACCTTAATATTAAAATAAATTATACGGAACCCTAGGACCGTATCAATCTACTCCATTTTCATATGGGCTACTCCTTGATGTATTCCCTTTATTTTGACATACGTTTGGTTTTGGAAGGTCTGCTCCATATACCCGGACACCAATTTTCACCTTAATAATATAATAAATTATACGGAACCCTAGGACCGTATCAATCTACTCCATTTTCGTATGGGCTACTCCTTGATGTATTCCCTTTATTTTGACATACGTTTGGTTTTGGAAGGTCTGCTCCATATACCCGGACACCAATTTTCACCTTAATAATATAATAAATTATACGGAACCCTAGGACCCTATCAATCTACTTCATTTTCATATGGGCTACTTCTTGATGTATTCCCTTTCATTTGACATACGTTTGGTTTTGGAAGGTCTGCTCCATATACCCGGACACCAATTTTCACCTTAATAATATAATAAATTATACGGAACCCTAGGACCCTATCAATCTACTCCATTTTCATATGGGCTACTCCTTGATGTATTCCCTTTATTTTGACATACGTTTGGTTTTGGAAGGTCTGCTCCATATACCCGGACACCAATTTTCACCTTAATAATATAATAAATTATACGGAACCCTAGGACCCTATCAATCTACTTCATTTTCATATGTGCTACTTCTTGATGTATTCCCTTTCTTTTGACATACGTTTGGTTTTGGAAGGTCTGCTCCATATACCCGGACACCAATTTTTCTGAAAAATGTTTACCTTAATATTGAAATAAATATACGGAACCCTTGGACCGTTTCAATCTTTTCCATTTTCATATGGGCTACTCTTTGATGTATTCTCTTTCTTTCGACATACGTTTGGTTTTGGAAGGTCTGCTCCATATACCCGGACACCAATTTTTCTGAAAAATGTATTCCTAAATATTGAAATAAATATACGGAACCCTAGGACCGTATCAATCTTCTCCATTTTCATATGGGCTACTCCTTGATGTATTCTCTTTTTTTTGACATACGTTTGGTTTTGGAAGGTCTGCTCCATATACCCGGACACCAATTTTCACCTTAATAATATAATAAATTATACGGAACCCTAGGACCCTATCAATCTACTTCATTTTCATATGGGCTACTCCTTGATGTATTCCCTTTCTTTCGACATACGTTTGGTTTTGGAAGGTCTGCTCCATATACCCGGACACCAATTTTTCTGAAAAATGTTTTCCTAAATATTGAATTAAATATACGGAACCCTAGGACCGTATCAATCTTCTCCATTTTCATATGGGCTACTCCTTGATGTATTCTCTTTCTTTTGACATACGTTTGGTTTTGGAAGGTCTGCTCCATATACCCGGACACCAATTTTCATCTTAATATTAAAATAAATTATACGGAACCCTAGGACCGTATCAATCTACTCCATTTTCATATGGGCTACTCCTTGATGTATTCCCTTTATTTTGACATACGTTTGGTTTTGGAAGGTCTGCTCCATATACCCGGACACCAATTTTCACCTTAATAATATAATAAATTATACGGAACCCTAGGACCCTATCAATCTACTTCATTTTTATATGGGTTACTCCTTGATGTATTCCCTTTCTTTTGACATACGTTTGGTTTTGGAAGGTCTGCTCCATATACCCGGACACCAATTTTCACCTTAATTATATAATAAATTATACAGAACCCTAGGACCGTATCAATCTTCTCCATTTTCATATTGGGTACTCCTTGATGTATTCCCTTTATTTTGACATACGTTTGGTTTTGGAAGGTCTGCTCCATATACCCGGACACCAATTTTCACCTTAATAATATAATAAATTATACGGAACCCTAGGACCGTATCAATCTACTCCATTTTCATATGGGCTACTCCTTGATGTATTCCCTTTCTTTTGACATACGTTTGGTTTTGGAAGGTCTGCTCCATATACCCGGACACCAATTTTTCTGAAAAATGTTTACCTTAATATTGAAATAAATATACGGAACCCTAGGACCGTATCAATCTTCTCCATTTTCATATGGGGTACTCCTTGATGTATTCCCTTTATTTTGACATACGTTTGGTTTTGGAAGGTCTGCTCCATATACCCGGACACCAATTTTCACCTTAATAATATAATAAATTATACGGAACCCTAGGACCGTATCAATCTACTCCATTTTCATATGGGCTACTCCTTGATGTATTCCCTTTATTTTGACATACGTTTGGTTTTGGAAGGTCTGCTCCATATACCCGGACACCAATTTTCACCTTAATAATATAATAAATTATACGGAACCCTAGGACCCTATCAATCTACTTTATTTTCATATGGGCTACTCCTTGATGTATTCCCTTTCTTTTGACATACGTTTGGTTTTGGAAGGTCTGCTCCATATACCCGGACACCAATTTTCACCTTAATAATATAATAAATTATACGGAACCCTAGGACCCTATCAATCTACTTCATTTTCATATGGGCTACTCCTTGATGTATTCCCTTTCTTTCGACATACGTTTGGTTTTGGAAGGTCTGCTCCATATACCCGGACACCAATTTTTCTGAAAATGTTTACCTTAATATTGAAATAAATATACGGAACCCTTGGACCGTATCAATCTTCTCCATTTTTATATGGGCTACTCTTTGATGTATTCTCTTTCTTTTGACATACGTTTGGTTTTGGAAGGTCTGCTCCATATACCCGGACACCAATTTTCACCTTAATATTAAAATAAATTATACGGAACCCTAGGACCGTATCAATCTACTCCATTTTCATATGGGCTACTCCTTGATGTATTCCCTTTATTTTGACATACGTTTGGTTTTGGAAGGTCTGCTCCATATACCCGGACACCAATTTTCACCTTAATAATATAATAAATTATACGGAACCCTAGGACCGTATCAATCTACTCCATTTTCGTATGGGCTACTCCTTGATGTATTCCCTTTATTTTGACATACGTTTGGTTTTGGAAGGTCTGCTCCATATACCCGGACACCAATTTTCACCTTAATAATATAATAAATTATACGGAACCCTAGGACCCTATCAATCTACTTCATTTTCATATGGGCTACTTCTTGATGTATTCCCTTTCATTTGACATACGTTTGGTTTTGGAAGGTCTGCTCCATATACCCGGACACCAATTTTCACCTTAATAATATAATAAATTATACGGAACCCTAGGACCCTATCAATCTACTCCATTTTCATATGGGCTACTCCTTGATGTATTCCCTTTATTTTGACATACGTTTGGTTTTGGAAGGTCTGCTCCATATACCCGGACACCAATTTTCACCTTAATAATATAATAAATTATACGGAACCCTAGGACCCTATCAATCTACTTCATTTTCATATGTGCTACTTCTTGATGTATTCCCTTTCTTTTGACATACGTTTGGTTTTGGAAGGTCTGCTCCATATACCCGGACACCAATTTTTCTGAAAAATGTTTACCTTAATATTGAAATAAATATACGGAACCCTTGGACCGTTTCAATCTTTTCCATTTTCATATGGGCTACTCTTTGATGTATTCTCTTTCTTTCGACATACGTTTGGTTTTGGAAGGTCTGCTCCATATACCCGGACACCAATTTTTCTGAAAAATGTATTCCTAAATATTGAAATAAATATACGGAACCCTAGGACCGTATCAATCTTCTCCATTTTCATATGGGCTACTCCTTGATGTATTCTCTTTTTTTTGACATACGTTTGGTTTTGGAAGGTCTGCTCCATATACCCGGACACCAATTTTCACCTTAATAATATAATAAATTATACGGAACCCTAGGACCCTATCAATCTACTTCATTTTCATATGGGCTACTCCTTGATGTATTCCCTTTCTTTCGACATACGTTTGGTTTTGGAAGGTCTGCTCCATATACCCGGACACCAATTTTTCTGAAAAATGTTTTCCTAAATATTGAATTAAATATACGGAACCCTAGGACCGTATCAATCTTCTCCATTTTCATATGGGCTACTCCTTGATGTATTCTCTTTCTTTTGACATACGTTTGGTTTTGGAAGGTCTGCTCCATATACCCGGACACCAATTTTCATCTTAATATTAAAATAAATTATACGGAACCCTAGGACCGTATCAATCTACTCCATTTTCATATGGGCTACTCCTTGATGTATTCCCTTTATTTTGACATACGTTTGGTTTTGGAAGGTCTGCTCCATATACCCGGACACCAATTTTCACCTTAATAATATAATAAATTATACGGAACCCTAGGACCCTATCAATCTACTTCATTTTTATATGGGTTACTCCTTGATGTATTCCCTTTCTTTTGACATACGTTTGGTTTTGGAAGGTCTGCTCCATATACCCGGACACCAATTTTCACCTTAATTATATAATAAATTATACAGAACCCTAGGACCGTATCAATCTTCTCCATTTTCATATTGGGTACTCCTTGATGTATTCCCTTTATTTTGACATACGTTTGGTTTTGGAAGGTCTGCTCCATATACCCGGACACCAATTTTCACCTTAATAATATAATAAATTATACGGAACCCTAGGACCGTATCAATCTACTCCATTTTCATATGGGCTACTCCTTGATGTATTCCCTTTCTTTTGACATACGTTTGGTTTTGGAAGGTCTGCTCCATATACCCGGACACCAATTTTTCTGAAAAATGTTTACCTTAATATTGAAATAAATATACGGAACCCTAGGACCGTATCAATCTTCTCCATTTTCATATGGGGTACTCCTTGATGTATTCCCTTTATTTTGACATACGTTTGGTTTTGGAAGGTCTGCTCCATATACCCGGACACCAATTTTCACCTTAATAATATAATAAATTATACGGAACCCTAGGACCGTATCAATCTACTCCATTTTCATATGGGCTACTCCTTGATGTATTCCCTTTATTTTGACATACGTTTGGTTTTGGAAGGTCTGCTCCATATACCCGGACACCAATTTTCACCTTAATAATATAATAAATTATACGGAACCCTAGGACCCTATCAATCTACTTTATTTTCATATGGGCTACTCCTTGATGTATTCCCTTTCTTTTGACATACGTTTGGTTTTGGAAGGTCTGCTCCATATACCCGGACACCAATTTTCACCTTAATAATATAATAAATTATACGGAACCCTAGGACCCTATCAATCTACTTCATTTTCATATGGGCTACTCCTTGATGTATTCCCTTTCTTTCGACATACGTTTGGTTTTGGAAGGTCTGCTCCATATACCCGGACACCAATTTTTCTGAAAATGTTTACCTTAATATTGAAATAAATATACGGAACCCTTGGACCGTATCAATCTTCTCCATTTTTATATGGGCTACTCTTTGATGTATTCTCTTTCTTTTGACATACGTTTGGTTTTGGAAGGTCTGCTCCATATACCCGGACACCAATTTTCACCTTAATATTAAAATAAATTATACGGAACCCTAGGACCGTATCAATCTACTCCATTTTCATATGGGCTACTCCTTGATGTATTCCCTTTATTTTGACATACGTTTGGTTTTGGAAGGTCTGCTCCATATACCCGGACACCAATTTTCACCTTAATAATATAATAAATTATACGGAACCCTAGGACCGTATCAATCTACTCCATTTTCGTATGGGCTACTCCTTGATGTATTCCCTTTATTTTGACATACGTTTGGTTTTGGAAGGTCTGCTCCATATACCCGGACACCAATTTTCACCTTAATAATATAATAAATTATACGGAACCCTAGGACCCTATCAATCTACTTCATTTTCATATGGGCTACTTCTTGATGTATTCCCTTTCATTTGACATACGTTTGGTTTTGGAAGGTCTGCTCCATATACCCGGACACCAATTTTCACCTTAATAATATAATAAATTATACGGAACCCTAGGACCCTATCAATCTACTCCATTTTCATATGGGCTACTCCTTGATGTATTCCCTTTATTTTGACATACGTTTGGTTTTGGAAGGTCTGCTCCATATACCCGGACACCAATTTTCACCTTAATAATATAATAAATTATACGGAACCCTAGGACCCTATCAATCTACTTCATTTTCATATGGGCTACTTCTTGATGTATTCCCTTTCTTTTGACATACGTTTGGTTTTGGAAGGTCTGCTCCATATACCCGGACACCAATTTTTCTGAAAAATGTTTACCTTAATATTGAAATAAATATACGGAACCCTTGGACCGTTTCAATCTTTTCCATTTTCATATGGGCTACTCTTTGATGTATTCTCTTTCTTTCGACATACGTTTGGTTTTGGAAGGTCTGCTCCATATACCCGGACACCAATTTTTCTGAAAAATGTTTTCCTAAATATTGAAATAAATATACGGAACCCTAGGACCGTATCAATCTTCTCCATTTTCATATGGGCTACTCCTTGATGTATTCTCTTTTTTTTGACATACGTTTGGTTTTGGAAGGTCTGCTCCATATACCCGGACACCAATTTTCACCTTAATAATATAATAAATTATACGGAACCCTAGGACCCTATCAATCTACTTCATTTTCATATGGGCTACTCCTTGATGTATTCCCTTTATTTTGACATACGTTTGGTTTTGGAAGGTCTGCTCCATATACCCGGACACCAATTTTTCTGAAAAATGTTTACCGTAATATTAAAATAAATATACGAGACCCTAGGTTTATTTTATTTTATTTTATTTCATTTCATTTCATTTCATTTCATTTCATTTCATTTCATTTCATTTCATTTCATTTCATTTCATTTCATTTCATTTCATTTCATTTCATTTCATTTCATTTCATTTCATTTCATTTCATTTTATTTTATTTTATTTTATTTTATTTTATTTTATTTTATTTTATTTTATTAATCTTATTTTTAAAAAGTACGTGATCTCTATTTGGTCGGGTTACAAATTGGCTTCTAACTTTGGCTGCTAACTTCACACCGGTAAATTACTGACGTGGAAATTAACCAATACGAAGCGGCGAAACACCTGAGACCCGATAACACTAGCATAGTTCGCTAAACTAGCTTGTCTATTTAATTGTAAGAACTATCTTATTATACAGAGTACAAACTAATAATTATTTAGGTATTCAGTAATTTGTTAGGATAGGTCTTGTAATCAAAAAAAAACTTTGAACTTTAAGAGGCAGAAAGAACGTTTAGGAAATAAAATAGCATTTTATTACTGACTTCATACATCGGTAATTAATTAATTAAATGAATTTAAAATGTAGTATCATTCATTTCATTTCATTTGTTATTTGATGTCAAATAGATAACTTCTTTATTCGTCAGTGTGCCTGCGAAAAAGGTATCCTCTAGCCGCTTCCATTTTTGTATATCCCGGGCCACTGCCATCCACATCAGCTCCTCTGTGTCCCTCAATTCATACTCCCATCTCCTGCATGGTTTACCTCTGCTCCTTATGCTGGAAACTAATTGGTGAAAACATTGCACAATTTTTCCTGATGGTTCTTGAGCATGTGTCTTGCTGCCCACCGCCATTTAGTGACTAAGATTAAGATTGCATATGCAATATGCCAATATCACTTGTATGCGATCTACTCTGCTAATTAACAGACCGACAGTTATGACGATCGAACAATGGGTGGTATAACCTTTTAAACTTACTAAGCAACAAATGTTGCTGACCTATGACGGTTTGGGAACGGTAATAATCTGTAGACTCAGATCGTTGTTCCCTGATGAGCTGAGCAGCGTATAATGGAGTAAGAAATGAAACTTGAATTACCGAACAGGATATAGGTATACATATATGGCTCGTAAAAAGGGTAGGTACATGTCTTTTGACACAACACAATCTCTCTTCTCTAAACAAAAACCACTCTCTTTCTAGTGCTGTCCGACTTCGACTATCGAACCTAGCGGCCAGCACCAGATAGAGTAGGTACACAGTGTTCAAAGGTTACCTCTTAAATATACTTTAAGAGACAAGACGAAGTAATCGCCACATCATCCACCTACGGAGAAATAAAGCCCGGCTTAAGCAAGTCCAAGACTTGTCTGAAACGAACCTTGCGAACGGAGCTGGTGACTGTAGTAGCGGGAGCAGGTTTCACGACTGAGAGCAAAAACAAGTCACTTTTTCATATTACGCACTATATACTTCCTCACCCAGCCGCCTCCGTCTATTATAACATGATATCGTTCAAAGCTTAAAGTAATTTTTCTTACCAGATTAATTAACTAACGAGAGAGCTAGGACGTCCATTAATGTCAGTTTAATGGCACACTTGTCATGTGGACGATTGCGCAGTCGCAACTTTAAACCCAACCATCAAACACCCGCTCCGGACATTTTCCCAACAAAACTATAGAAATATGTGCACTTATTCTTATATTCCAACTCCCATTAAATTTATTGCAATATAACAATAATATCTAATGTTTCCATAAACTACAATAAAAGTCAGTTTTATATATATTTATTTTAACCTATCAGTAGCGAACACATAGTAAAGACAATTTATTTTCAGTAATTTCGCAAAGAATGAAATGTCAATAATTTTCTTGAAAAGGACACAATTGTGAAATTTGTGCCCTTTAAAAGTATTCTTGTATGAAGTCGCGACAGTTTTAAGCTCTTTTTATGAGTACTAAATTTGTGCTCAGTTGTTTTTGATTGCCCTGTGTTTCGTTGGGAGCCTTATTAAGCGAAGTGTTGAAATTTTTGCTACTACTTTTCATTGTTACAAAAATTATTCTTGAATTTTGAAAATGAAACCTGCAAATATTCATCAATGTCTTATGTGTTTCATATATCTCTAATTCGTTATTAGAAACCTTAAACCCAAAACCTTTATCTTTTGGGGCTTGAATTCCAAAAAAGTATAAAATAAGTATGTATAATATCCTATATACCTACTTATTAGTTGAATTTACTGTTGTATAAGTATCAATCTAAAGTAAACATCAATCAAATATGTGAACAAACATTTACTCAACTCTTTTTTAAACTCGCATGGTGACTTCTAACTCCTTACAATTCGTCTGTAAATCATAAAAATGCCTACATTTGTAATTAATAGATCATTAATTTAATTTAATGACATGGTTACGAATTTGTACCTCATTCTAGTGACTGAATAACCTATTTTGATAATTAACACGACTATTCTATCACACATTAGTGTCACTTTTACATCTCTCATATTTCTTTCGGGAACATTTAGTTTCTTTTAAATGTATTTTGAACAAACGAAAGCAGACTCCTTAGAAATCTCAGTCCACCATTTATAACGTATGCGTTACTTGTTTATATGACATTAATTTATGCCATCATCTGGAGGTTAAGGCTTAAAATAAATCCCATGCAATGAACAAATTAATTGTTTGTAGCATTCATTAATTACTCCTTAAAGCTCAATCAATACCCTGTGACGACAATCTATTTTGGTCCGTTAGCATTTCATTATTCCGCGTGTCTTCTTACTTTAGTTTTCGCTTATTCTTACCTACGTCAAATTAAAAAAAATCCTTTAACGTGATACCGCTATTTGGACATACTGATTACTAGTCATACTCTTGAACTGCAACACATTCTTCCCTTAATATTATTTTTATATCGCATGGCTGGCATGTAATTGTAAATATTTTATATTCAGTTAATAACAAAAATTAAGGATTGAGGGCCTTTTTTTACAAATTCGAGATCATTCTAAAGACCTGATAATGGCTGTCTGGTTTTATTGGAGGAGGCACATCAATGTGCCAAACAGGTTTCTTTATTTTAATAGTCTAGGCAAATTTGGAATAACAGGACAAAACTCACCGAAACTATTATTATGTGACCTCTATGTATTGTTCCCTCCGAATAAAATATGGACGATAGTTTAGATATATCTTTTCAGCTAACAACGGACTAGTGGACCTATGGTAATTTATTAGGTCTAACGTAAGCCGATACCCCACGGATCCCCTGACTAACTAGGATTCATATGAAGCGATACCATCCATTATACCATTTGTTCTCTAGTAAAATAACGTACTATATTAACCTCGGCTCAGGAGTTACCTAAAACGTGTAAAATCCCATTGGGTATGTTTGTCTGTACTCTTTCAAGTGTTTACAACATCTTACAACGATTAACAAGTTGTAAAGGAAAGTAAAATGAAAAAAATTCATATATCAATTTAACTAGTAGGTACATGTCTGTCCATCTATTCGGAATTGATGCAATTTGACTCCATGGTAAAGACATATTTTACGAGGAATCATTAGGTAGGTAATCAAAAATTGTTCCCGTTCGAAGCCAGAGGTAGTGATTGTAAGAGTAAAATAATTACGATCACTCATACAATTCCAGGAAGCAGATTTCAAAAACAGCATTATCTATTTAATGAGAGGTTATACTAAATGGCTAAAGTGACAGTTAAATCCTCGTAGAATGGGCCTTAGAATGGCCCAAGTTAATTACTGGCTTGTCTTAAGTGTCTTGTGGCAGATCTATAACAACAGTGGTAAAGTTTATATGCCTTATTGAATAACATATGTATAAGAAAATGATGTACATAAAACATGTAAGTATTGAATAAGTACTTGCTGCTGACGTACATAAATCATGTAAGTATTGAATAAGTGGATAATACGTCTAATAAGTTAGAATAGGTACCTAGTACTTACATTATGTCTACACTTATATATCTCTTTACATAGGTAAATTAGTTTAGAATAAAATAACAAGACTTGTCTTATTGCTATTTAGAAGTGATCTTTTACATGCACTTTAGTCAGCTACGCCTACAGTTAAATGTAGAAAGTAAAGTAACTTATTTGAATTTAATCCTAAAGAGTAAATATTAATATTTCATTCCATAATGAATTGAATCAAATTGATTTCTTATTTGATTGAGTCCAAAAAAATTTTTGACTCAAAGATGATCGTGCCTGAGGGCATTACGTACCGTTTTATGCTTATATTCTTTACCGTCATCTTATTGGGAGTTGAATAAAAATGCGAACTTTTGCAAACAGTCAAAAAAAGAAAAGTTGTATATGTGGAGGAATTAAATTAATAATTGTTTGGGACATGAGCTTAATTAAGCACGAAATTCTTTCAAAAGAAGAAGTGTGGTTCATTTGCCCATAAATTGAACGACAACTAATCGATAAAATAAACTTCGATTAACTTTGTATTCAAATAATCAAGCCTTCGACAATTGGTCAAAGTAATATTTTTTTCTACTGTCGACAAACAGAGTTTCTAAAAGGCGTAGTGAACCCATCTGAAGAGTTTCTTTTACCGAATGCCGATAACGTAAGATATCAACTAGAGCGCAAGATGCCGACTCGTCATGACGCAATTAAAAAAACATCTGTTACAGAAGAAAGGTCAATTATGCCATTTAATTAAAATTCCAGTGAACGAAATTAAAAACTTTTCCGTTTTATATGCAAACTGGAGTGTCGTACACGTTTAGTGCAATTGATGTAAATCGCGAGATGTGTGGAGTGGTTAGTGCTCTAACGCATGCATCTGGGTCAGCATTGCATGTGCATATCCTCGCCTTGCCACATATTACGTTACGAGCTCGATGCACCATGACAGCTGTGATCAACTTGTAAACACCTTCATCTTTTAGTCGCCACCTACGACTTCCATAGGAAGTGGTAAATAATATTCTGGATACCACACGAAATCTATTTAATAAACAAATGTCAGCAAGCGTATGTTGTACATATTATGCACCCGCCACGATCGATTAATTTTTGTTTAAATTTCCTATCACTTCCGTGCAATGTAACTTTCAGCTCAATTGGTTTAATAGTTTTTCAATTTAAATATACATGAGATCCCTAAAAAATAACGTATATGACATTGTTTTTATGCAATAATAATGGCATCGCTCCGCAGCTCGTCGCGCGGTTTTTAGAATGTTATTTATAAGTAAAAAAATGCATAATATTTCAGGGAGTCCTGACTCTCACTACCTGGCGAAATGTTTATATGCAATTCCAGCGGGTTGTATACAGACATGAATAAGGAGTAAACAAATAGTTTTCTACATTTATGATAAGCACCTAATGTACTAAATATTTCTTAAGAATAGAATCGCTCGCCGCAAAATCTATTTTGGTAGTAAATAATTTTGATTGATTCTTCATCATGGCCGTCGTCAACCAGTCGACGTCCTTAGTTGACAAACTCGTACCCCTGGTATAATATGTGAATCTTCTACCAAGGGTATAAACTAAGGAAAGATAATTTATTTCGTTTGCAAATAAAACCGCAAGATAGAACATACACACACCCATCTAATATTTTTAATGGACCCAGCAATATTTCATTATCGTATCGAATGAGATAGAGTCAAAGTAAATCTTTGAAGAAAAAAATATAAATGCGGTCGTTGATACTAAATTGTGCAATCAATTCGCTGAGGTCGACGATCATAGCTAATCGTTAATTGTGTTCTGAAGAACAAAGAAGAAACCGAAAAACTTATTAGGAATATATTTTTCTGAAGTCTGCTTGGAAAACTATGAATCATGTTTTTTTTCCACATAAAATCAAAGGAATGTCAAAACGTGAACTTTTCTACCGAGCGTTGGAACAAGGGTTCTTGAGTGGAGGTATACTATGGGCAGGCCTAGTGTTGGACACCCCCTGGCTAGATGCGACTATCTGCGTAAGGTACCCGCCGGCAGTACTGGATGCGGAGAACAGCAGATCGGGTTCAGTGGCGCGCCTTGGGGGAAGCCTATGCCCAGCGGTGGACTCGTACAGGCTGATGATGTTGATATTTTCTATTGCAATATAACTTTTAGGTTGCCTGGAAAAATATCCTTTAGCGGTAAGACTGCCTGGCTAGATTGTGCATCGGACTACAAAGTAGTATTTTATCTTTTCCAGAATTATAAATTAATAATAGAGCGTACTGAATCGATTTTACTCGTACATTATCACACGAATAGAAATGGGTTCCTATCGATGTGCATATATCTTTATATGTTGGTACATTAGGCACCTTTTGATATTCAGTGCCAACCCAAAACACTTAAGCTCAGTAGCCGGTCAGATTTTACACAATACACACGGATTCATCAATCTTGCAGCTCTGAGACGTCCAAACTTCGACTTTGAAGCATTATTCGCCGCCTAACGTACCATTAATACCATGTTATTACAAGCAGTAACACGGCGCGAGCGCGGCCGCATTCATTACAAACGGATGTTTAAAGATTTACAAGATTGAAGGTGATTTCAATAATGAAGACAAAACACTCTTCGAATATTGCAAAAAATACTTTGGCATTAATCAAAAACTTTTATAATCAATTACTATATCATCAAAAGGATAAGAATATTAGCATCTCATCTACTTATAACTGTAGATTCACATAATATACACTTACACACTATAATACTTGATGTGGCGAGAATATATAAAATATGAAATATCTGAGTTCGTATTTAATACGTCAAGAATATTGTAGTTAATAAGTTATATCATGAATTAAAGATTAGCAAAATATCATTAGAATGCCATACGGAAGCTGTAAATTCAGTAAAAATTATAAATGACGAATATTTTTACAAAAAATTTCAAGACATATTTTAATGACACAGACCACCACCCTTGTTAAATCCAAAGTTGATTAGATTGACAGAAAACTTGATCAAAAATAGGTAGCGGAAACTACTTAGGACAGTAATGAGAATGAGACAGATTGTTGGTTCAATATGTCGAAACATTGTGTCGAAATAAGATTTTGCAGAATAGCTAATAGTAGAAGTTGTGAAGGACGTCGAATATACCATACCATAAACTAGAATTCCCCGTAGGAGAAGGCCAGGCCAATTTCACAATATAACACCAAGAACGTAAACAAATTGTATAAAGGTGTCTGTCCCCGGTGGGAATCGAATCCATAACCTGTAGTGCTCGAATTAGCTTGTACGCAATTTGGTATCATTAACTAACATCCGCGGTATCGGTGTATACTTCAAAACCAGGCGAGCACAGCGCGGGTAAGAACTGTCTCTGCAAATAATTCATGATAAGCCCCGATATAAAACGTAAGGAATGGGGTTAACTCGCGTTAAAGTTGAAAATTATGAGTTTCAGAGCTCCCAAATCCCTCTCTCTTAATTTCGAATTCTTGTTAACACTTCCCGATTGGTTCAAAGTCGGAAAATAGAGCAGTTTGGAAGATTAAATTTTATGTCAGTGATTCCGTCAGTGACTGACGACTGTTTCAGTAGAAGTAGTCGGCAAAAGAACTGGTCGTTTTAGAGATGTTTAGGATAACTCTGGATGTCGTGAGTTCTTCACTAGCTAGTATAATCTTCAGTAGCTAGTCCATCATTTACACTCACAGTAAGATATAGAGACTTTTAGCATGATGTAACATTTATTTGAGAACTAGAGGTGTCCGTAAATGTGATCTACATCTTTTGCTAAATAGAACTTCTACAAAATGCACTATAGGCGCTCATGAGGAAAAGTCTTTGTTCTACGAAGGACGTCGAAAAGCTAAGGGTGATAATATTACTTGCAATGAGCTATCACGTTTTGTTCTAAAACTTGTACAGGAAATTTCCTATCTCTTGGTACTTTCACACCTTCAGTATTGGTTCATCAATAAGCAATTATTTATAAGAGTGAAATGGTGTGGTAATGTAAATGGTCTAAAGTGAAAAAAATCAATTACGTTTTCGATTAACGTTAACTTTTATTAAACGGGGAAAGCATGGATGTTCGCTTTATATAGTAAATTAAGTATGTTTTCGACGTTCAGGAATTCCAATATTTAAATTCTAGCATTCCAATAACTACTAACCAGCAATTTAATACTAGACAGCAGTAATAAGAAAATTATAAGTAGGTAAGTGGTACCTTACCAAGCAAATCCATATCAATCTCTTATAGGATAAAATTTTTTTGTTCACGAATAACAATGGACGTATAACTTTCAATATGTGAGTTATTATTTTGTACCATTCAATAGAACTGTTTTGTTTTTACCGTTAGGTATATCTACTTGCAGACACATACAATCTTTATTTTATATTCGTTAGTATGGACTGACATATTATCTATTTCATCAATTATGTTTAGTTCCGGTACAAGCAAAAAGTTACCGGTTTACAATTGGTCCATCACTGTTTGTGTATAACATGTTGTTAACATAGAGTGTATAATGGTATCATGGTACTGTATCATTTATTTAATTCGTAGAGTTGTCGCAGGAATATGGAATTTGAACACATTACTCGGGATTTAGCCTCTAGCATTTTGAATTGGTGTTATCTATCGTCTTTGACGTCTTTGGAATTTGACAATATACCTAACCCTGTTTAGTATAATATATAGGTATATAAATATAACTCGAAAGCCGTTTTTTATAACTACATAGTAATATATTCTAGTCTACTCTCCATACTCTAAATACTCTGTCGCAATGTTTTTCTTATTTTCCTTTTGTAAGGTTGCCTTTTTTATAGGTAGACAGATAGACAGATGAACTCTTTATTGCATACAGATAAAAAATAACAAGTTAGGTACAGATTTATGGAATGTGTATAAAGGCGGCCTCATCGCTTAAAGCGATCTCTTCCAGGCAACCTTTCGAAAGGAAAATAAGAAAAACATAGCTACAGGGTATTTAGAGTAGACTAGAATTGTTCAGGTATTTATGTCGTTATTCAATTATCATTTATTAGTGTCGAAAAAAATAATATCGCCAGTTATGCATTTATTATAAAATTATAGTAGGTACTTACTAGATATGTAACCTATACGTCATGAACCACTTGTTTCATAATTTTCTTTAACAAACTTTTGGGCATAGCAACACGGATAAAGATACCCGTATTCAAATATACTTCAAGTTATCAACAGCGTAATCAAAACGAATAAGTTTACTTCTTAATGTGGCCTGTTGAAAGTAAGTCCGCGCGTTTATCCGACCGATAAAAAGTTCGCCGAAAAACAGGCTCGTCGAATCAAATTAGAGTTATGCGCGACAACGCTTGGCCGGGGCCCAAGGGACCGTACGTGAGCAGAAATACCCCGGATTGCCTATTCATGATTTTCCGCACATGAAGAACTTTACTCAAGATCGAAGTGGAGTTGACAAAAAAGTTTTGAGCGCTTTTTGAACAGCTTGCCTTTTTTATGCAAACGTTTTACTTACTATCTACTTGCTGACCAAACTACCAAAGATTTGGTCGGCTTTGACGTCGCGTCGTAGTATGAAATTAAATGTCCGATGCAGGAAACCAAAATAAAGTGTGTTATCTTTTTCGCAGATTGCTTACAATTTTAATGTAGCTTACGACCTGTAAAAATGTTATGTCTAACCTACATTCTAACCTAAGCGAGTAAACCAAAAATGTTCATCCTAGTGTTGTAGATCGCCTGTCGTTGACCACCTCGTTAGCCTGTTCTTGGTCATTATTATCTTTGATTATACCTAATGGTTAATTTTTAAAGGCTGCAACACCAATGACACCTATTTACCTCTCCCGTCTGGATGCAGCAATGTCAATAGAGGATGTGATGCAACACATCCGGATGAGGATTATGGGCTGGACTGAGGAACGAATCAGGGTCGAATGTACGTTCCTGGAGTCTACTAGCACTAATAACTTTAAGGCCTGTAGACTCCGGGTATACACTATAGAGGAATATAATAGTCTAAATACTACACTATAGAGGAATATATTATATTCCTCTATAGTGTAGTATTTAGACGTTTTATGAACTCAAAGACTAAAATCTCAAAAATAGTGTGATGAACTCTGTTAATTAAGGTTATAATAATGTATGTATTTCTAGGTTAAGGTATTTATTTATCTATGGGCCAAGTTGCCTGATAAAAAAAGAATTAATTATTATTATTATTTATGGACCTGTCGCAGGTATACCTTCATAGCGAAGCATTAGACCGCCTCGTTGGCCTAGTGGATTGGTCATTGGACTCGAGCGTCAGAGGTCGTGGGTTCGATTCCCACTGGAGACAGACAACTTTGTACAATTTCTAAAAGTTGGTCCCGGTCTAGATGTTATTTATGAAATATCTTATCTTTGTTTAATTCCAATAGTACAGGAGAAAATTGCGATTAGACAAGTTTATGTATATTTGTAATATATTGTAGAAATCATCGCATACATTACATAGTAGTCGTGTTGTTGTCAAATTTAAGAGTAACTATTCTCAATAGTTAGAATTAGAAAAAAACAATGCCTTTTATGTATTTTTCTCTGATGCGATTTTTTTAAAAACATTTTTTTTTGTTTAAAAGTTACTAAGATGTTACTAACAACTTAGACCCAACCAGGATTCGTGTTTGAAATACTACTTACGTTGAAATATACAATGTTGAAAGACGCAGATACCAAGATTTTGGATATTTTTTTGGAAAGAAAGCCGGCCCCACCACGTGGCTCCGTGGCGCTTGTGTCATTGACTAATTTCCTAGAATGAGTTTGTTTTGAGCGGAATACTAAGCTATAAAGGTGCGATCACATGCAATATGGTAGCGAATTTACTTTCCATTCCGATTCTCATTGCGGTAGGTACCTGCTTAAATTATCTCTTGTTTCTTCTGAAACAATTTGTTTTATTTAGACAGACTATTACATTTAAATTTAATGTAAACGTAGATAATTTGTTTAATTCCTATTTATTAATGAAAGCTCGTGCTATTTTTAGATGCGTGCTAAAATACAATTGGAAATCATGTTCTAGTTTTAAAAAAACCAAGGCAGCTTCTACCCCGCTTCTTAGCGCAGGCAACACAAATGTGAATAGATCCTTATAATATGCCAAAGCCAACATAACTAATTAGCTATCCGGCTCGTAGTGGGGCGTCTGTCGTCGACTCCTTACAAATATCTATCTTCGTATTCAGGTAGGAGTACTAATTATGGTGGCGATTGATGTAGATAGGATACAAAAAAAATCTTTGATGTGTTTTCGTGAGAATTTTTATTATTTATCTTATAAAAAATATTTATATATCGCCGGAAGTTGTTAATTTCCATGGCGCTTTTTTCAGTTGTTAGTCAATCAGACTAGCTTATTAGGGAGAAGACTTAAAATTATACACCTTCTCACCAATAACGTATAGTTATTATTTTAACCTACCTAAGTATTAACTAACCTATAAGCTGATTGATTAGCAAACAAGTAAAAATAAATGTATTTTTTTTATTAATGAACTGAATGCCATTCGCTGATCTGCATGTAACTTTGCTAACATAATATTACCCAAAGTGAACTATAAAAACCTGTTCTTTTTTATGAGAGTCAAAAACTTGAAAGTTAATTATGTTAGAACTGTCTTTTTCGAGTTAGTCCCTTATTGAACTGACCCATCGTACGTACGTAAAGTCATTTGTAATGTGACCAAAAAGTCATAGAGTTTTAAAGCCCTAATTAGTTAACTATCACTACAATAGTAAAAGTTAGGTTACTTGAATTTTTGTACACAATTTTTCTCGGTAAAGAAAACTTTTCCTTAAAGTTCCATAATTTTCCCATCATTGCTTTGCAATTTAACATAAGCAATAGGTATGTTTAGATAGGTAGGTATATTCAATTATATAATTGTAGGTATGTTCAATAGGTATTTTCAGCTCTAGTAATTTTCAAGTTATCCGACGCGACGGTAAAACAGAGGCAGGTAACCTAAAATGTTCTGAAGCCGACGCCACGTGGATTAGTCACAATTCATTTTAAATTACGACTTTCTACACCTTAATATTATTTGTAACTTTTATTTTTTTAAAAAACCTTTAAAATAGGTATATGATACATTATTTCTGTTTGCGTCATTATACGAGATAAGATGGGAAAGGAAATAAAACGACCTAGTAATATTTAATTCGCGTTATAAGTGTACTTGCGAAACCACTTTTCGCTTTTGATTTATGTTTCCAGATTCTTTTTGCCGAATAACTGCGTAACAGCGTACTAAGTGATTTCTTTTAATACAGTTATAACAATCCTTATAAATAAATCTGTTTGCCTGATTGCTTATAACTGGTAAAACACTGATTCAATTTTAATACTTTTTTACATATAAATCATCGGGGGCCTACTCCGTAAGATAAATAAAAGTCCTCCTAATCCTATTTGTACTCTCTAACGAGTTCTCCCACTAATATTATAAATGCAAAATTTTGGATGTTTGTTACTCAATCATGCTTCAACCACTGGACGGATCGAGATGAAACTTGGCACTTGGTTGGTCCTGGAACAGCACATTTTTATACCGAAAAAACATGTAATTCCTACGGGAAACCAAATTAATCGTTAAAAGCAGTGAATTTGCTCACAACGTGGCGCCACTTTGTATGGAGATTTATCTATCTAGAAATAATAGGGACGTTGATTACGAAAATTATATCTTTTTTGAAATTCAAGATGTGTAAATATCGAAACCTATGCGAACGAAGCCGCGGGATAAAGCTAGTATGACATATTCTGGTAATCATTTGGCGTCTAAACACTGTAGTTAAAATCCAAACGCTTGTCACATGACTCGTAATAGAGTACGAAATGGCTATTTATTTCAACGTATATGAGCCGAAATGCTTATGGAGTGGTCTTCAGGTCAGGTTTATGACATATACCTATACGTAGACAAAAAAGGGACTATTAATTTAAGGACCTATACAATAAAAATCTCTTATTTCTACAAATGTTAAGTAGCATTTCAAAAAATTTTAGGTACCACAATATTAATGGTATATTTATACGATACTTACATAATTTCGATCATGGGTATGTTATGTATATATAACTATAAAATGTACCCTATGTCAGCGATGACTATGCGTATGTTAGTGATAGACTAGTTGGCAAATTGTGAGTAAATCCTTGCTTACCACGCACCTAGCGAATATAGGTATGTTGCATTTGGAATAGCCTTAAACAAGTTACGTAGGCATCTCGTTGGTGTATAGAATGTTTATAGTGATTATGTATGTAGTTTACCTACATATAAGCAAAGTTATAAGTGCTACCGAAATTCTAATCGAATTTACAATTTATGACGATATTGCTGAAGCTAACAAAATGTAATTAATCATTTCTATAAGTGACAAGATTTCTAATCTGCAGTAAAAAAACGGCTGCCCAGAATTAGATCATTTGTGATCGGCCAGAAAACCACTGCCGGGCGTGAGACGTCTTCAAAATACCAGAGTATTCTACCAATTACTTAAGACATTATACAAATAATAACTTTATTGATGTAGTACCTATAATTAGTTTCGTACTGACACAAGCAGAACTTTGGACATATTCTAAGGAAGATTCAACATTCATTGTCTAGTTTAAATAGTAAGTCAATTAATGTAATGCATTTATGCATACCACCACAATTTTAACAGAAAAGTTATAATTCTTCATAATAGTTTCAAACAAATTCCATCAACAACAAAAAAACCACAGACCGAGGACAGCAGGAGAGCATCGGTGCAAAGTCTATATTCTGTCTATATTTCTGTCTGTCCAGTGTGATGGTCATCATGGCGCTCCCAATTAGAAAAACCTATGCCTACACTGAAACAAGAGAGAAAAAGATCTTGGTAACTGTGAAAAGTCATCTAAGCTCCTTACTAGCGCAATAAGAACTTGTTTCTTTACACTAAACCAACTTGTTAACTTGATCATGATCTTGTCTCAAACAATCATTAAAATAATTTATTTAGCTACTTAACTAAAGTACAGCAAAAATCAAGAGGCATAGACCATTTATTTTTTCAGTGCAGCAATGGTTTTTGACAGCGAAATTTACTGGGAAACAATTAGGTTCCTACGTAAGGAGATTAAGTTTAGGGAGGAATAATTATCCCTTTAGGGATCTCTATAAATTTAAGTTTACACCTAAACACTACCAAGCATTATATTACCGAGGGTTTAATTAAGCCATACAGTATCTCACAAACATTATCGGAGTTGTATTTTGAGGCTAGTGTATGTATAAAAATTTAGGGAAAATTGTGTAGAATTTATCTGAGTAGATTTTTTTGTTTGGAAACAGCAAGCAGCCCCGAGTAAGTGGCCACTATACTCATCCATAAGCCCTGTGAACGTTGGATTAGTACGTAACACAGATTAAAAACGGCTACAAGTTTACCACTCTGAGGACCTAAAATGCCTCGTAAATAAAAACATTTACTTATGGAAAAAAACATGGATTGTTTATATTAACACGCCAAACTGTAAAGCAGTTTGTTGGAAGAAAGTGCAATTTCTAGTTTTAAAATTACTCCATTTTTAATGTTTCGACATGAAAGAGAAAAAGCAGTTTTATTCGTATATGGTTAATGATCGGTCATGTACAGGCATACATGATATTAAAAGTAAGATACTGTAATTAATTACATTGACTATTTTACATTTCACACGTATTCTGTATGGCAAGAAATAGGTAAGACGTCCCCGTCTTATACCCAACCCAGACGGACCCTATACTATATGCCTGAGTATGTATTATTAATCATCAACCATCATAGCCGACGGTGCTTGCAGATATATAAGAGTCGAACAATCCGTGATATCGTAATAAGATGTCAATTGTGTATTTGTCATCAAACATGTGTCATCTACTAGTAATATATAGTTTAGTCGCTTTAGACATGATGACATCAAACTTTATCTCACGGCAAATCTATTGAACTAGTTTGTGAGCCATATGGTTTTAGTGCATAAGATGTGACGACTAATCTAATATAGCGTTTATTTATCAAAAACAAACTTGGATGCAAGTGTGACATGAATTAGATTAAGTGAACGGTGAGCCTCCAGACGCAATAGGCATACACGTGGTCGCCTGTCGTGATTCTATCGGCGAGAAGGCACGACCGGCCTGGCTAACGTGCCGGACCTCGGGCCATGGCCATATGTTGCCAACTTACACACCAAACAACAAAACCACACTTTACACTGACTTTTTTTTACCGAAAACTCACAAATACCGCTGGTTGTTAGGAAGTTCGCAAAGTTTTCGATAGTCGGGGAAGTTAGAGCGGGTTTTCGTTCGCGCGTGGAAGCGTCGCGGTCGGGAGCGAGCGCGCGACTGTAGTCGCGTCGTGTGGAGCTTACACTGATTTTTTGTCGGAGGCATCGCCGCTTGCTTACCCGCCGCCTGCTCCACATTCGACAACCGGTGTAATATGCGCTACTCTGCACGACTATTACCCGTCTAGAACCAACATACACTTGCCAATATACCCACCACTTTACCCTCAGCTGCCTTCTATAACGAGCTGGTTTGCTTTACTTACCTGTTAAGCTACGTGTCCGATACAATTACGCCCTATTACGCTTTCGCAATGTTCTTCGCTAATACAACCAATAGTCGGCCCCCGGTAGTTAACCGTTTACACATTGTATGAGATTAGCTTACCGATAACTTTTTAAAGCTTCAAATGCCGTGAAACTGCCTCTTAGTATAATTTTATGGGCATTTTTACGATATAATCAGCGCTGATTATAATGTAAATGAGTATTGGTCTACTCGTATTCATTCTGAATACTTAATTAAGTTTCCGCGTAAGATTATAAATTATATTTTACCGAAAATACTCAAGAACTCATTAGTACCTGAAACATTGGAAGACTAGAGGATTTGATTGGCGACTGAAATGGTATCAGAGAGTTATCAAGTTAGTTTCCCTAAAATATTTCGGAACAGATTTTTTCCTTGAATCGCACATATTTTTTCCAACTTTGTGCGATTTTAATTTCAGCTTAATTGGTACAGTAGTATTCGAGTTATCAGACGGACAGATAGACATAGGGACAAAAAGTCCTGAAAAACACCCTGACTGACTAATCTACAAATTTGTTTTTTTTTTTATTATTTATTTATACTTTATTGTACACAAATGCAAGCCACACAACTCATTTAAACATATAATGTACAAAGGCGCACTTTATTCTGTAGGAGTTTTCTTCCTGTAAACCTTTAGGTGAAAGAGACAGTAAAATCAGATAGGATTTTTCATTCAGGTTTCTCATAAAGGTAAGTGGACTTTTGTGACAAAGAAAGAATATTTTGAAAATCCTCGCGGAAAAGGGCTCTCATTTAGTGATAAATATCACCATCGAAACCAATAAAAAAAAACATCATCATCATGTCAGCCTTAAGATGTCCACTGCTGGACATAAGCCTTCCCCAATGAACGCCACCACACTCGGTCCTCCGCCCTCGGCATTCAGCCGCTTCCGGCCACCTTCTTTAGGTCGTCGGTCCATCTGGCGGCAGGGCGTCTCACCCTGCGCGTACCAATCCGTGGTCTCCACTCCAGAACTCGTCTGCTCCAACGGCTCGGTTCTGCGACAAATGTGGCCCGCCCACTGCCACTTCAGCTTGCTAATCCTTTCGGCTATGTCGGATCTCTTCATTACGAATCATATCTTTCAAAGAAACCCCGAGAATAGCCCTCTCCATAGCTCGCTGAGCGACTTGAAACTTGTGGATCAGGCCCACCGTCAAAAAACATAATAACATTTAATTACATAAATTATAATGAGTCAAACTAAAATTACAATAAAGTATAAAAGCTATATCTACCAAATACTATAGCACCGATATGTAATCGTCACTCTAGCTGTGGGCAATAAATGTTTAAAATTCGGCACTCCCTCCGATCTTCTCACACCTCAAATTTATCTCTAATTGGGCTGACTAATACCACGATTTATACTGTCAAACATAAACTAAAAATATTGTCTGTCATCATTAATTAGCCCCTGAGCTATAATTAAGTTGGGTAATGATTGAGGTAGTTTCTTTATAGAGGAAACAAAGTGTAGAGTTATATGTATATGTAATAGATATTCATGTGAGAGATATGAGAGAGGTCACTTTTAAGAGATAAAGATTTAAAAAAACATGAATCTTATCAATGAAGTTTTAGGAACTGAAGTAAATATATACTTCTCATTTAAGAAAACGTGATAGAACATAACAATTTGCAGCAACTGAGTGATACAAATTGTTCTTATTATTAAATTTGAAGTTTGAATTTTTTTATTTAAATATTTGATAGTAGTAAGTCGTATTATTGACCAAATATATGGGGTCTGATGCTTTTAGGTATTTGAATTAATTGTTTACTTTCGCCCGTCTAAAAGTCGTCTCGTGACAAAAAGGCGGGTATTATTTGAACAGATTGTGAAACTTCTGCCCCACAAATATCCTGTTTGTCTAAAAGACACAAATAAACTTTGATAAATGATGTTATTATAATGTAATAAATATACGTGATTCTTTGTGACGGTCTGTCAAACATGCGACCGGTTAAAGCTACGATTAATATGGAAACATTTTGTTTCTGTCTGGAAAGGATTATGATGTTTAGTTTGAGAAATGTTTAACGTTGTAAGTTAATAAATAGACATATTTCGGTGTAGGGTTGGGGGCTTAAATCACATTGCTTACAACTACTTAGGTAATTTTAGTTATTTTCTTGATGAAAAACATTCGGTCTTGCGAGTGGTTAAATTATATTGTCTTACATGATTTCATAAAGGGAACAGTTACAAGTCCGTTTGAGGTCTTTAGTATGAAGGCTTGTATTATTGTGTCCATAATGTGAGCGAGCGTAGCACTGCGAAGTTGATTCCGACCGATCGGTTAATTTGTTCAATATATGGAGTCAAAACACATTTTGATATTTTGTTTTGCACACTGAGTGTTTTCGGACTTTAAATCTAACATAATAAAACGATTTCTTTAAATTCTGACTCTGTCACCACTGCTTATTCTCATTTACACTATTACAATTCAGGTCAGTCAAACAATTTGCACCGGCAAACACACTATTCGACACGAATCGAAGTTTCGGTGAATATAAATTCGTCCACCTTACCGCCTTCCCGGTGCGCAAAGCTAATAACAGCGTTGTAGTTCCTTTCGTTGGTTTCCTCGGATTACTTGGGAGCAAATCCGTTGAAATGTTCCCTTCTTAGGGTTGCGTTGGAAAATAAACTCTATTGTCCTTTGTTTATTTAAGTCTTTCAGTGTTTATTTCGTACTTTCCAGTCCAGGCATGTCACAAAAACCATCAACACTATTCTAATCTAGATTACCACTTTTTTTTGGAAAATCGCATTTTTCTGGTTCCTGCCTTTTTTATTTACTGTCGGAAATGGCAAAGTCCACAAGTATGTTGCCATCCTGACGGCTCAGTGGAAATTATTATTAATTATTATAAATAATAATAAATATTACATATATACATACACTTGTCTAACCCCAAACTAGGATTTCTCCTGTGCTATGGGAAGTAAACAAGGGTAGGACGACTCACAAATATAACATCCAGACCGGGACCAAATTGTACAAAATTGTCTTTTCGAACTCCCGTCACGACCTCTGGAGCTCGAGTCCAAGACCACTAGGCCAACAAGGCGGTCCAAGTTGAAATGCCTTATCGTGTGCCTGGTATTACCTATAACAGGCTTTCTTACAATTCCTACCAGAACACACAAATACAGGCATTGCAATTTGACGTCAAGTGACGGAACCCTCACCCTATGTTACGCTAAAAACTTTACAGATTTTTTGTAAGTTCTAATATCACTAGACATGCCGTGACTATGTTGGTGTGAACAGGATAATGCCAATTTAACTACATCCATTGTAACAACTTATTAAGGAAAAGTGTATTTGCAGTCGATAATAAAAAGAAACGAAATGGAAATGTGTCTTAGCTTACAAGAAGGGAAATAACATATCATGTCACACACCCATAACGTTTAAATGACATCATCACAAAACAATATATTATATGACTTATATTATGTAGTTACTATAATAGAAACAAACTTTTGGTGGAGAAGAAATTAAATTTTCATTGAGGTTTGAGATGTAACTAATTGCAAGTAAATAATTTACAAGTTCAGTAACTGTAATATATATTATAAATATTTTAATGGTTTAAAATATTTTTGAGGACAAATGTGCGGATAAGATTTCATGCTTTCAAATCAAAAACACGTCTTTCATGTGTCTGTCATTCCACTTCCTAGCTATTTTTGACTGAACACTGACATGATTGAAACTTAAAACTTTTAATTAATGAGGAGCTTAGAAATATCATTTTGTAGATTTTTCTTTTATTTAAATATGCTTTTCCTTCGCCTATACAAGATGTAAATATATACTTTCTAGATAGTAAAGTACTTATTAGACAGAGGATTCTCCTATCGAAAGCTTTAGAAAAATCTCACCACAACACATATTTTACTTTCTACCTTACTCGTTGATCTAAGTGGCTGCTTGTATTCTATCTAGGCTGTTGAGAATTTATTTCGTAATTATTTAGTTAAAGGGAACGTAAAAGACGCTGGTGGCATGTAATATACACCGGCGGCATAGAGACAAAGACATTTGTCGAAACGAATTACCGCCGTTTCATTAGCAAAGAAATGCGCGGTTAGGAAAATTGGACGCCATTCCTTGTAATCCCAGCAGGGTGCCGACGGATCTCTATTTAATTCCACGACTCACGCTACAGGCATTTCTGTGCGAGGACTGGGTTCGATTCCAGGCGCTGACTAACAAAGTTATTTGAAGATGAAACTAAAATTTATCAAGAATTAGGTACCGGTATTAAATAATACATAATATTAATTGTAAATATACAATTAGTTTGTAGTAAATTGTATATTTTTACTTCTATGTCAGTATATTTAATAAACAACGGGTATTTAGGCATTAGGTACCTATCATACTCAGTTATTAAATCAGATCTTTGACAGAGTAATCTGTCGAAAGATGGATAATTGAGTTAATTATTGATATTATTATAATAGTGTCAATAATTAAATTTAGACAACTTGATATGAACTTAATGTGGTTCGTAAAAAATCTATAGTGGTCACTTACATCAAGTCGAAGAAGAGTCGTGTGCTCTACTTTAGTTTGATGTGATACTTCAATTTTGATAATATTTTTAATGTAAATACTTATAACTAGGTAACTCATATAGATAAATAACGATTTAAAATGTAGGACTACCAACTCATGTAATTAGTCTTTTTCCGTCAGAAAATAAATAATTGAACTTATTTCTCAAGGTAAGGTAGACCTTGAAATAATTCAATTATTTAGATATCAGTATGAATAAATATTTTTGAATTAAACAATTTCAGCAAGTACCTACGTTTAAAAGATTAGCGGTAAAACACGAAGTAGAAACCGACAGCAATTAAATAACCTGTAATTGGCACAAAAACAAAAACCTGTTTTAAGATTTCGCTAACAAAAACGCAGCTATAAATTAACGAGCTAAAAGCAGCACCCTACCGTCAATTTTAAGGTTATTTATGGTACACAAATTGTCGGAGTTGGCGAATTTATTGGCCATTACACAGCCATCGACGTCGGAGGTGGAGTGATACGCCAAGAGGCCTGCGACTGTTAAGGGAACTCGAGTACAGGTGCAAATGCTGGCTTCGACGCTTCAACCTCGATTTACGACATCTCCATCTACAAAATACAGCTTGATAACAGGCAGAAAGTATACGGCGGCGATAAGTAATTTTTAAACGAGAAATTATTCCGGGTGTTACTAAATACCTGTAATGATCGGTTACAGAAGCAATCTGTACCTATAAATTGTTTTGAGTATATAAATCAAAATTTCGGAAAGACTTCGGAAATTTTACAAAAATTAGCTTGCATCAAACAACGTATATGTGAGAATAGGTCTGTATTGGATTTTGATGTGATAACTTAATGATTAGATGCTAATATAAGTCAACCACTGCAAAATTTTCACGTGATCGTAAAAATAATACATTGTTGCTGTACTGAGGATGATAAAGCAGTCCTTGGACGAGTTGACTAGGCTTTTCAACCGACTTCAAAAAAGGAGGAGGTTCTCAATTCGACGGTATGTTTTTTTTTTTTTTGTATGTTTGTTACGCGATTACTCCGCCAATTCTGAATGGATTTTGATGATTCATATTTTGTATGGTAGGTCATACTTCAGAGGTGGTCCCATATAAATTTTATCGAAATTCATTCAGCGGTTTTTGAAAAATCAACAAAGACACAAATATAGTCTTAGTATATACCTACATAGACGACATGCTAGTTTGGTGTTCCCTTCAGCCAAGGATGAAGCATTAAAACTATGGATCCATCATATTAAGTTGAAAGTAAAAAGTGTAATCGACTCCTTCACACATTTAATAATGGGCATTGTACAAAAGAGATAGGTATATTGAATCTGTATTGTTTAAATAGTAGAATGTCTCCACTTTTCCACGATTCCACGTTACCAGACGCCATCAGGCTTTATTTTCAGTGCATTAAATAACTTTTTAGTATTTACTGGAACATATTAGTATTTATGGACATATTTGTTTAAATCAACTTACCGATGAAAAGATAATTTGTAATTGTTTTCCGTTAAGACACCAATTCGGCTTCGACAGCACACAGCAGCACATGCCATAGTTATTATAAAAGCAGGTTACACAGAACATAATAACTAACGAATTAATCACGAAATTTACGAAAAACTAACGCAACCAAAATGGTATTCAGCTGTATACCAAAAGCTTTCAGACGTCAAAACTGGTGGCCCGCCGGCTTTCAAGATGACGCGCGTGCCAATTGTTATCTCTTTTTTTCTCAGTAAATGCTGCCATATATATGACAAGTATGAAGTATTTATTTCAGGTTTCAACTTATAATGAGTCATCCATGGTTTTAATGCTTGATCCTTGCATTAAACAAAAGTTGTGATGAGGAATTTCAATATTTTTTTAACTGTCATTAGCTAAGAACAAAGAAGATTGTATGTATTTGTAAGGAGCCTTCATAATAGTTATACATTAATATCTGTTCTTAAAGAAAACTACTTATTTGTTGAAAAGATTACACAAGCGTGTCATTTTTGTTAAAGGTTTCTCATTGTGGGGTCGATTTAAAAACTTGCCGCATAGCAACTAACCGAGTCGATCTGGATTCATATAAATAAATAAATAAATAAATAAATAAATAAATAAATATCACAGACGTTCACACCAATTATCCAGTCCCAAACTAGGCAGAGCCTGTGGTATGGTTACTAGATAACGGATACACATACTTAAATAAATATATAAACATCCAAGACTTGGGTACAAACATTCATATTCATCATACGAACATTTGCCCCTAGCGGGATTCGAACCCGCAACCTCCGGCGTGGCAGTCCGAGAGCTACCCGTTCCGCCACGGAGGTCGTCATAAATAAAGTATAAATGCTCGTGTTGCAAGCCAAGACGAAGAAAACATTGCTCTTCGGTTTCGATTGATAAACGTTGTGAATCAAACTGAGTCGTTGAGCATGACTTTCTGGACTTTCATTAAGCCTTGATAAGTTCGTGTGTCTGAGAAAGTCTATAGGCCCGCTGCTCAAAACTCTCATTTGAAATAATTATAGCATTTCTTTCCCTACTTTTCTTTAAACAATCTTTCTTCTCGTCACTACTGTCTTCCTAACGGCGCTGTCTCATTTGAGCAGCACGTTTTAAATAAACAAAATACACTTACTACCCACTAAAAAGTAAAAAATAAAATTATTTTTTAGAAAAAATCAAAACCGACTTCAAGGCTATACCTACACGTACAAACTTAAACTAAAAAGTAGAAAATAATATTTTAATTACTTCAAAGCAAAGAGCATTAAAGAACAATCAACGAAATTATTGATACTTATATACCTATTTACAATTTATAATAAGTTATTTTTGGAGTCGGTGCCAGCCAATGCAAAAATAAGCTTAATGGATACCTCACTTCACTCAGGCATATCCCCCCGTTGTTGCTTAAATTGTTAATTAAACTGTCCTTCTTGGCTGGCACCGACTCCAGAAATAACTTATTATAAATTGTAAATAGGTATATAAGTATCAATAATTTCGTTGATTGTTCTTTAATGCTCTTTGCTTTGAAGTAATTAAAATATTATTTTCTACTTTTTAGTTTAAGTTTGTACGTGTAGGTATAGCCTTGAAGTCGGTTTTGTTTTTTTCTAAAAAATAATTTTATATAAGAAATACAGGCCAAGAATTGCACTAACGTCTAGGCATACATAGGTGCTTTTGACAACTAAATGCGAGGAAATAAAACTTATTAACACAGAATAAATTTATTTCGCAATGCACAAACTAACGAGTTAACTGATAAAAAATATTTCCCGCCTGTTCTTTTAAAGGTGTGATTTTTAAAGGCTTTATTGTAGGTATATTCTTTATGGTTTTTGTGCGTTTGCAAAAATCTTATTTGTGGCAAAACAACTTTTTTTTATTTATTAAAGTTGCTATTATACGATCATAAGTAGCATACGTGGTACCACAATGTGTCTCAACATGGAGGCGTTGTTGTTGTTCACCACACATCACGCCAAGTAATGTCACGGGGCGAGAAACGGGCGAAGGAAAGTCGCTTTGTGACGTTTGTCAAGTTTGCGCAAAGTGGCGATAATTCTGCCTACCCCTCTGGGATCAAGGCGTGAGCATTAGTAGTATACATGCGACTTTCGTTTCCATAAGAAGAGTAATTCTGAATGTTCAGTCACTTAGATGTTATTGTGTTAAGAAAAAAACCGGATAGGTTACGTGAAACACGACATTAAATTAGCCATATACATTTTATTTCAGTTACCTATTTGACTCAGTCAACAATTTATTGGTCAATATTATGGCCGTCCAATTTGATATAATCTGAGCGTTTTTTTTTAAATTGAAAATGAAAATTCATTACCCACCATTCAAACGAAACTCAAATGATTGTTTACTAAGGAAATCGCAAAATGACATTGTTGAACGATCGGAGCCCATACGTCATAATCATAAAACAAACAGTGCTTTTATGAGACTACTTACATGAAAATCAAGCAATAAAGAAAATGCTTTCGGTAATTTTATTAACTCCCGCCGCCCAATGTCAAAGTGTTCAGTAACATTTAACTGTAGCTATAATACTAACACTAGGGTGATCCACGAAATGTAATCTCATGCAATATTATTAAAGCTATATTTGTCTCGAACGTGTATAAAATTTAAAACGCAATGTGACTAGCGTGTTGATTTATAAAAATTTAAATGACTAAAATATATCTTATGAATATGATTTAAGCATTATATATATTTAACTTATGAATAAGGGTTTTTTAACTATTAATTTCCTTTCTAACTCCTTTCCTTTCCATACTAAATTATGGTAAAGACTCATCCATACAGTTTTATCATCTCTCTACCATCCATCACTCATCCCATTAATTTAGTCCGGGAAAAATTAGTAAACTATACAACCCATACAAAGATAACTTTAAATTGTGATTTTCTCAAAACTGGTTAAAGAGATTAAATCATCATATTAAAAGTTTCATGTTTTAAACATAGACTAACATGGCGTCACTGGTAAGACTTATTCAGTATTTTTTCCGGACCCATTGGTCCGGAAAAAATCATACAACCCATACAAAATGAACATTTATATGCATGCAATTTATTCAGATACTGTTGAATCGATTTTATTATCGTCATAGAAGAATTTTTATAACCTTTTCCATAGTGACATGACGTATTTAGTTTATGTCAAAAATATAGGATAAAACTTAAACAAAAAATACAAAGTTAAATTGACGATACTACAAATATCCTATGCCTACAAACCGTACATATTTATAATTTTTTGACAGCTACACTAAATAACTTTGTTTTTGTATTCATTTCCATATAAATAAATTAAATCGATCTCGGGACTAGGACAGAACGATACCTCCAAGTTACACTACGCTAACTAAAAATTTGGTCAATATTGTTTTTATCAAAATCGAGACATCAAATCTCAAAACTATAAAAAAATCTAAACTTAATAGCTTTTTTCTTAAAATTCAGGGAGCATAACAATTAGTATGATGATAATTTTTTTGATAAAAACAAAATTGACCAAAATGTTAGTGTATACCTTGGAGGTATCGCACTGTCCTATAGTCTCGAAATCGATTTGAATCCCGCCGTGTGTGGTCTCTTTTGTTTTAGAGTTCAGAATTTAAATTCATTTTGAAAGTGTGAATTAATAAATCGTACACACGTTTTTCAAATTTCTACAATTATAATAAAGTTCTTTCTGTTGAGTTGTTATTATTATGGGTTTTTGATTGGATTTAGGTACCTACCCTATACATTTCATCTCACCTTTCACTAGATTGAATATTGGTAATCAGATGTAGAATCAATAGTCAGTAAGGAGTGTGGGAGTATATAATACTTAAGATTTCTGGGAAGAACAATAAGCCCTCTGTTTCCTCCTGGATATTTTTATTCTGTATTGTGTGACCAATCTGAACGTGCTAACGTTGCGGAATTTATATGTGGCAGGCTGCATCGAATGACATAGAGGCATTTTACGAGACTCTGGTCCCCTCGATGTCGTTGCCGTATAATGTATGAGTCGTCTGTCGAAATTAGTTCCAAGATAAGAAAGAAGAAAGTATCAAAGAAATTGTCAATAGAATACCTTATATTACCTTGACTTTTCTGTACTTTGTAATTGCATAATATCAAGTTGGGTCACTACGATTTGAACATGATAGTCTGAACGGTAGGTGATCAGATGAAATTTGCCTAATCCACTGTGATACTACGCTTTTTTGTATGAGTTTTCTATGATTTTATTGCTCGACTAGGGCGAAGCTAAAAGGTTATTTCACGACTAGCTTTTCTGCCCACGTTGAGTCGATTTTCCTGTCTATTATTTTGGTATGGGTTATATTTTATATGTTTAAATTAGTAGAAATAATTACTTTGTTGCTTAGATGGAGTGGTTAATATTTCAAAATAATTGTTACTTTCCTTTGCGACTGTACATACTCACTTAATGAAACAACTTCGCAAAACCCATGCAAAATTCATATTTTATTATGAACCAGTTAAAATTCTTTTCGCGGAAAATATCATTATAGTTTTTGCATTGGTCACTGCACTTTGCACAAAAACCAAAGACAAACGAGTATATTCCGACGTCGCGTCGTGTCGTCGCGCCCGCCATCTACGGATTCGGGGGGTTCTCTAAAGTGACTTTTATTTGTTTATAATATTATTGGCGTTTATTCATGGGCGGAGATATCGATAAAATACGGCTGAAAATTTGTTGCAGTTTTAACACCAGCTGGTGTCCAAGATTGTCGTCCCTAGCTACCCCAGGACGACAAGTTCAGTTGATTTACCTATGGACGTGGTGAAACATCAAACAACCGTGATGATCATCTCAAATGTTTACGTAGTTTTTCTTCACCGTTTGGGAGCAGTCAGAAAATATACAGTTGTGCAAAGAGTTAAGTATACACCAGTATACCATACTTATTAATGGTAAAGTCGTTGCATTAAATTTGGAAAGATTTAACTCGATTTTTCACCAGGCGGCATCCTTCCCACTGCGCCAGTGGTGCTCTGTGCTCAAAGAGACTCGTTGTAAAATTCCCGAAGTAGCGCAGCGGGCGGAAGAGTGCGATTAAAATCAGACCAGGGGACTATCAAAGTGCATTGCACAGTTTTTATAGAGATCAGAGACTATTGTTTGCAGGCAGGCAATGAGGAGTAGACACGACTATTTTCCAGATAGAATATTTATGTTCTAGTATAGCCATACTATTTCTCCACCGACTTCTATAGTTACAACAGTAACTGATATTACTCGTACTATAATTTATTCGATACATTTCGTACTTATAAGGCCATTTTAATCGTACCTACAAAGTCATGTCAATTAATATTTTTCCTCAGTAATTCGTTCTTCAGTATGACTAATAGATAAAACTGCTTTAAAAGACTGTTTAGCAATTCGTTAGTTAGGCATACGCCATTTCGATTTACTTTTATGTACTTAATTATGTAGATGACACAAACAACATCAACTTTAGGAGGTATATACTCCTTTTTATCTTGGAATGTTGACCACACATCTCTATCTTATACATTCTTTCCATGTCATCAAACGCAATAACTTACTAACAAAAGCAAGTTTACGAGTTCCCAGGATAATGCCTGCCTACCTATCTCTACATCTTAATACTTACATACCTACTCCGACCAAGTTTAAGTTATGAAACTTGAGCAATAAAATATTTATGGTATAAATTAATACAGTTTATCGATTCTATGAACGTACCCCGTATTTGTTTGTTTTTGTCTTGTTTTTCATTTACCCGCGAACCTGCCGGAAAAACAACGTCTCAATATGTCTTCCTCGAGTAAATTGATTTTGTTACCCTATACCTTTCTGTTGTAGGTGTATTTTTTTGTAAGCCCGAGTTAGACTTGATATGTGTGTGTGACAGAAGTATAGAAGTCAAATAAGAGTATGGAAGTCGGTGAAAGAAGATAGTCTATATAGTAAGCGTATATAAATGTAGCAGTAGTGATATAAATAGTAGTACACTAAAATACTATAACGTAATTTTATTTTGTTGATTTTCTTTCTTATTAACGAACGTTGATCACTTATTTCCTTGTAAAATAGTGTGGTTTACCTGTGATAGTATTATACATGATAATATTATCCCATCCTACTGATATTATAAATGCGAAAGTTTGGATGTTTTGTTACTCAATCACGCTTTAACCACTGGACGGATCGGGATGAAACTTTGCACACATATGGTCCTGGAATAGGACATAGGATAGTTTTTATCCCGAAAAAAACATCTCATCTTACGGGAAACCAAATTAATCGTTAAAAGCAGTAAAGATGTGTAAATATCAAAACCTACGCGGACGAAGTCGCGGGCAAAAGCTAGTACATAATATATCGCCTGTGTATGTAACAGTAAAAATCAAGATATTCTGAAATACAACATTTAGGAAGGTGCAGAACTTTCATTTTTAAGATCACTATAAAGAATGCATGTTTAATTTTATCTCCTTTAAATTTTTATTTACATTACTGGTAGCAAGCAGAAGATGTCGCAATATATTAGGGACAGAGAATGAGATATTTTTTCAAACTCGAAATAAAAATGGCTTGTGCAGCCTTATCATAATTTACTCGAGGGACACGGAGAAATTATAAGGAAAGGAACAATTAATCTTATTGAGAAATACTCGCATGTCTCCTGCAGTACAGTGTCAACACGCTGAGAATTTATCACCTTTTTATAATCAACAAACTTTTTATCCTTCCAGTTGTTGTAAACAAAAGAACAAACAACGCCAATTTCAAAGCAGCATTGTTATAATGATAAAATAACCTTTCCTTGAACAATCTAAGTCTCAAGAATTTCTTTGGTAGTAGGTACGTACCTTGGAAGAATTATTTTTTAGAAAAAAACAAAACCGACTTCAAGGCTATACCTACACGTACAAACTTAAACTAAAAAGTAGAAAATAATATTTTAATTACTTCAAAGCAAAGAGCATTAAAGAACAATCAACGAAATTATTGATACTTATATACCTATTTACAATTTATAATAAGTTATTTCTGGAGTCGGTGCCAGCCAAGAAGGACAGTTTAATTAACAATTTAAGCAACAACGGGGGGATATGCCTGAGTGAAGTGAGGTATCCATTAAGCTTATTTTTGCTTTGGCTGGCACCGACTCCAAAAATAACTTATTATAAATTGTAAATAGGTATATAAGTATCAATAATTTCGTTGATTGTTCTTTAATGCTCTTTGCTTTGAAGTAATTAAAATATTATTTTCTACTTTTTAGTTTAAGTTTGTACGTGTAGGTATAGCCTTGAAGTCGGTTTTGTTTTTTTCTAAAAAATAATTTTATTTTTTACTTTTTAGTGGGTAGTAAGTGTATTTTGTTTATTTAAAACGTGCTGCTCAAATGAGACAGCGCCGTTAGGAAGACAGTAGTGACGAGAAGAAAGATTGTTTAAAGAAAAGTAGGGAAAGAAATGCTATAATTATTTCAAATGAGAGTTTTGAGCAGCGGGCCTATAGACTTTCTGAGACACACGAACTTATCAAGGCTTAATGAAAGTCCAGAAAGTCATGCTCAACGACTCAGTTTGATTCACAACGTTTATCAATCGAAACCGAAGAGCAATGTTTTCTTCGTCTTGGCTTGCAACACGAGCATTTATATGAATCCAGATCGACTCGGTTAGTTGCTATGCGGCAAGTTTTTAAATCGACCCCACAATGAGAAACCTTTATCAAAAATGACACGCTTGTGTAATCTTTTCAACAAATAAGTAGTTTTCTTTAAGAACAGATATTAATGTATAACTATTATGAAGGCTCCTTACAAATACATACAATCTTCTTTGTTCTTAGCTAATGACAGTTAAAAAAATATTGAAATTCCTCATCACAACTTTTGTTTAATGCAAGGATCAAGCATTAAAACCATGGATGACTCATTATAAGTTGAAACCTGAAATAAATACTTCATACTTGTCATATATATGGCAGCATTTACTGAGAAAAAAAGAGATAACAATTGGCACGCGCGTCATCTTGAAAGCCGGCGGGCCACCAGTTTTGACGTCTGAAAGCTTTTGGTATACAGCTGAATACCATTTTGGTTGCGTTAGTTTTTCGTAAATTTCGTGATTAATTCGTTAGTTATTATGTTCTGTGTAACCTGCTTTTATAATAACTATGGCATGTGCTGCTGTGTGCTGTCGAAGCCGAATTGGTGTCTTAACGGAAAACAATTACAAATTATCTTTTCATCGGTAAGTTGATTTAAACAAATATGTCCATAAATACTAATATGTTCCAGAAAATACTAAAAAGTTATTTAATGCACTGAAAATAAAGCCTGATGGCGTCTGGTAACGTGGAATCGTGGAAAAGTGGAGACATTCTACTATTTAAACAATACAGATTCAATATACCTATCTCTTTTGTACAATGCCCATTATTAAATGTGTGAAGGAGTCGATTACACTTTTTACTTTCAACTTAATATGATGGATCCATAGTTTTAATGCTTCATCCTTGGCTGAAGGGAACACCAAACTAGCATGTCGTCTATGTAGGTATATACTAAGACTATATTTGTGTCTTTGTTGATTTTTCAAAAACCGCTGAATGAATTTCGATAAAATTTATATGGGACCACCTCTGAAGTATGACCTACCATACAAAATATGAATCATCAAAATCCATTCAGAATTGGCGGAGTAATCGCGTAACAAACATACAAAAAAAAAAAAAAAAAAACATACCGTCGAATTGAGAACCTCCTCCTTTTTTGAAGTCGGTTGAAAATTATTCTAATGCTTATGGTTTTAGACATAGCAACTACTTGCGAATCTACCTGAAGTAGGTATGTCTCTTCATACAATTTGTGTACTTTTTATATTATGTTATACTCTTTTATATGTATAGATTACATTACCTATGTATTTTTTTCTAAGCCATCCTACTGAAACCACTGGGTTTATTTGTATTGGTTGTTCGCTACTTGTACAAAATTTATAAAATATGTATGTATGGATGGCTATCTTAACTAAAACTCGTATGTTTGTTTGGTCCTCTTTGACGACTTTCCAACTTAACAGATGAGCTAGGCAGTAATATGGGCTACTTTTAACTCAGGTAGGCAAGTTGAATTTGAATAACCGTGGGGAATAAGTCTCCATACGTATGAAATATTGTGTAAGTACTACTAGCTAGTGTATGTATGTATATATATATATATTTATTTGAGTATGTATATATGTATCTAATTAAAATTCGTATTTTTTTTAAATTATTGCATAAACTGTACTCCTACTTTTATTTAACTGCATAACCTACCTTTCTCTGCTATCCTTATCTTCTACCCGAAGGTTATCTGGAACTTTTAGCAATATGACCTCCTAGATGTAAGTTACATTATTATTGTATCCGAGTTTTTTTTAATTTGTGCAATAAAAAGTAATTGATTGATCTGAGTTATCCATTGGGGGATAAAATCCAGTGGGGTAGGTAACGAATGTGCTGTTTAGCTGAGTTGAGTAAACAGACTTTGTCAAGCTTTATTATGCTGAAGCTGGACCCTGCATTACAATTCTTTTCTTAGTTTATAAATATACTTGAACAACGTTATTTGTCATAATATTTGTTACTGTTTATATGTAGGTACTTACCATCAAAATATATGACAACGAACCATTGTTGTATTCATCTATTCCATTCTACGTTCTAGTATACACAATCTGCCCTAGAAATGGTTTGTCACTTTATAGACGTTACGAGCGTCGTATGAATTGAGGGCGCTACTACATGGTGATGAGCAAGGATCAAACATTAGTTTTAATGCTTGATCCTTGGTGTTGAGAGGTAACCCTTTCAGATTAATCATGATTTTGATTATAGAAACGGTTCTCTACATATAATGCGGGGTGTTATCTCTAAAGGCCCATTCGACTTTAATTTGAAACTGCTGAACCATTTCCCGTGCCGACCGTACTTTTTACATGTATGTAGGTACAATAATTCATTCTGATTCCTGATGTAGGTGTCAACGGCGAGTGGCTGTCAGCAATAAAGGCGACAGCGCACGCAAAATGCGCGTTCACGTTACAAGATTAATGGTCGCTGATGAAGCTAAAGAGCTGTGTCAAAAGTTCAAATACGTGTAAAAGCAAAATCACATACAACATTAATGAGATGTGACATGAAGATAAGCATAACTAATGAATTATACGTACGAAAATGTAGTTCAAATATTAGATTTTCTTAATTCACACATTTTAATTTGTAAAAAAATATCTTATGATCATTTTCTTAAAGTTTGCTGTGTTTGACATTAGACAAATTTGGTCACTTACTATTTGCGTTATTTCAATATAACATAAAATACCACAAAACTGCAAAACACTTTTAAACACGAAACCAACTCGATTAGTCCGTGTTTATTTCTCTAATAACTGTCAAAGCTAGCCAAACTTTATCCGCAGCGCATACCGCGCTCGTATATGAAAACGTATATACATACTGTGAGTAAAAGTGCATAGATATATAAAGAAGCCACAAACGCGTTTGTTAATTACTTACTTTACTGTGTAGTTTTTTATTAAGTACTTTTGGTAAAAAATATATTTCACCAGACAATGATCTAACAATAAAATAGAAATTGAATGTGTTTATAAACTCGTGTTTATATAAAACATTGTTCTAACTATATTCCATCCATATGGTTCCATCTGTTTTTTTATTATTATCTATATCTTATCACTTTATTTAAATGTACCTATCTACGAAACAGTCTTAAATACCTACTATTTATATTTATGGACTTGATTCTCAAAATAAACTTCAGCATTACCGATTGTTTTGTTATAAAAATCACGACAGACCGATACGTTTCTCTTCATGTTTGAGTCAGAGTCATGTCAAGGATTTATAAGTCTTGTGTGTCATAAAATTTATTATCATTTGCGATCACTCTCACTCCGGGCCATATTTATTTAAAGATTGCGTCTGTTAGGTAGGTATGTGTCAGTTAATGATCGTTCGTTTTTATTAATGTTTATTTAACTGTTTATTATACATACAATTGTATATTTTAGTGTTACTCAAAAGCCTTAGATTATGTCTCTTAGGTAACTTAATGGTTTTTACATTAATTTTCCACAGCAAGAAGTCCTTAATTTTTTTAAAGTCTGTAGGTATGTGGCAAACTTTCTCAACTACGCATATTCACCTTCAATTTATTCAACTTCAATGTTATATTGAAGATGATTTTCCAGAAATTTCATTCGGAATGTGAATGTACCTCAAAAATAGCAGAAGGTCATTGTCTAGCCGCTTATTAAGACGTTATCTTTTCTTACCTGTAACTATATAGGACACAACTCAATGATTTTAATATTAAGGGCGGAGTACTAAACTTCATTTTATTTTTTCAGATAAAAACTTGACAATAAAGTAGGTAGGTAAGTACTTCTTTTTTTACACTCTTTGCACATAGTGGTGTTATTCTGTTTTTAGCCTTTTTCTAATTAAACAGGTTTTATTATTTACCTACATTTTGCCCATACTTACGGTAAAACTAATTTATTAGGTTTTATTCATAAAATAAAGTCTTTTGTAATTTTACTAATTTAATTGAGGCCTAGAATGGGGGATAAGCTTTATTTAGTCTTTTATTTAGTCTTACCTTTAATTTTGCTTTAGTTCCTGTTTAGTAATGCTAATTGTGAGATGATGTAACATTTTTTGTAATGAATAAATAATGAATTAAGTAATAAAGATTTTAATAATTAAACTATCTAGGAGTATACCGTCATTTCGCAATTTGAAATATAACACAAAGTAAACACAACTAGGAAGGGCGAAGGAAACTCATAATCTTATTTCAAACAACTTTTCTTATTAGAAGTTAGTTTGGCATCGAGAGGTGCGATGGCTTGCAATTTTCCGATTTTACACTCCACTGGGTCTTACATTCAATTTGTTTTCAAACACTTCCCCACTTAGCGTTCTTTGCTTGGTTCTATTAACGTAGAGTAGGTGAAATATGTATGTGGTGGCAAAATCTCCTCTGCTTCCTGTTCCAGAAACTGTCAGTTTACCTACTCAGCATTAAACATGGTCAGGAACTGTCCAAAGGTAAAAGAAAGTATCAATAGGATGACTTTCAGTGAGAGGAATAAAGTAAAGTATTATCTTTTTAACAAACGTTTTTAAAGGTGAACAATTAATACTTTCATCATCATCAACAACCGAAATACGTCCACTGCTGAACATAAGCCTCCCCAATAGAATGCCAGTTTTGGTGGGCTATCCATTGGGGGATTTGCTATAATCACCACGATTGGCAGGCAGGTTGGTAAGAGCAGTAATATCCACAAGAGAACACTGCTTACCGCCCCTTGTGCAATCCCTTTGACGATACCTACAGAAAGATTGGGGGACGCCCTATTCTAAGCCGGGAGCCACACGGGAATATGAATAATAAGTACCTTGAAACTAAAAATATTATAAGATGTGGATACTCCTATAATGAAATATACATGGCTAAAAATATTAAGACAAAAACTTTCTGACTAAAAACAATTACTTATTAATAATAAACAATTGAACAACTTGCAAATTGTTGGGGTTCCATATTTCACGGAACTCTAACATTTATGCAGACAAATAAATAAATAAAATACGAACCTAACCTAACCTACCTACATCCCCGAGACTGACAGTGATGTGTGAACAGATCCTAATCTCAGACACCTGATTTGTTGCCTTGTTAGTTGTATTAAAATCTTTTGAGCGATCTCAATAATACATTTTACTATAAACAAAATAAAAAGGCTTTTGAAGGTTCTACATATGGAAAGGGGGTCGAAACGGGTTTTCTCACCTCATCGTACTTTAGAACAAGAGTGGTACAATGCTAGAAAAAGATTTTTAGACAATTACAAAACTTATTTTGTCATTTTAGCGAAAGAGAAAGCTTTTGGAAGTTATGGCACATTCAAAATTAAAAACATTCATAGCGCACTAAGGTAAACTCTACCTTGATGCTGTTAATAAAAAATAATTAGATATTTGATTTTTTTTTATATATTGAGGCATCACCTCTTCATACAGCTGAGAAATGTTTAGGTAATACTGCATGTCAAAAATGACGTAAGGGACAATGCCGAGGGATAACTCAGAATTTTTTAAATTAGTTTCATAGTTATTAAATAAGGACGTGCTTGTCGATGACATTTTAATTAATCACTTAAAAGCTGAGGCCCTAGGAGACCCCAGGGCTGGTCTATCGGTGACCCCAGGGCTGCCGCGAACCTCGCACAAAGGCTTAGCCTAGCGATTCAGCTAGGTAACGCCGCCAGTGTCCTGGGAACCATGCCGTACACAGGCGAGCTGGACGAAGTGTTTTTGCTGTGACGCGTTTATTATTAGTTTATATTACTGTACATAATATAACATAATGATCTATTTGTATTTATATCTGAATAGAAAATAAATAAAACTTAAGAGCTAGGAATTTTAATTGTTTTAAGTGCTGTAACTTCTGGTCTACGTTTTTGTTGTTGCTAAAATGACCAATATTTTTCTGTGTGCCTAAAAATCGTCCTAAGTACGATAAGGTCAGAAATCATGTCTATGCCGTTGGTCCAATAGGGACCTATTTAGGTAATTAGCTTTTGTTTTGGTAGTTTGTTCCTCATTCAAATCAACAGCCTATTATTTTACTGTTGTATAGAGAAACTAACCTTCATAATGACGAGGGAGTATACGCCATACGGGTTGGTGCGAGAATGTACTTGAGTTAGGCATGTCTTAAAAAAATGTCATGTTTGGCATATGTGAATTTCCTCACTAGGTTTTCTTTACCAATAAGCCTGAGATATGATAATAAACCGTAAATATTAGTGTCGATAAAAGTTATTGATAATTGTTGTTACGGCATACACCTCCACCAATCGCAAACACTGCGCAAGCGCAGAGAAGGAAGTCGCCGGCCCCAACGAGTTCGGATCAAATCGGCGCCAGAACAGCTATATACGCCATTTCGACCGGATCATCATTGCTCCAATATTTTCATACTTAATTGTTGTAGACTTTGAATAAATAATGTTAAATTAGTAAATGTTTCTTTGGATTAATACGCCACTAAACACTTATTGATACCGAGTTTGAACCCTCGAACCTCGAAGCCTACCAACTAGGCTATACTATACGACTAAACGTCTCTATAATAACATGATCTGCGTGAAATATTCATATATAGAATTTTTCCCGGATGAAAATAAAATTAGATTGGTACGCTCAATGACATTCTGTAATTAACTAGATTTCTAATCTGCAGGAGAAAACGGCAACGCAAATAAGCTCGCAATACTAGAGGTGACCTCATTATTGAAACGAATCTAACGTAAAAAATTATTGTCAGTCTGTAAGGACGGATCGCTATCTGTTACTGAATCCGTAAGCGAGCACCTAAGGACAAATATACCTACCTATTTGTTATCTTGATCGTTTATAAAATGACCTGTTATAATTGAGTACGCTCAAACTTGAATTTGAAAGCGTGTCTGTTTAAAAAAATTACGTGCTACAGTTATGTACTGATAAATATCAGGGCAGATGATTGGCGGGGCCACACACGCGCTAAGGTCGGTGGTACCTACTTGTAATACTTTGACCAGTTATCAGTAATCAAAGATAATTATATGATGGGGATATAATATTATTTTAAATGAGGTAAATTAAGTAAATCGCGCAATTCCAAATAACCGGTAAAAATATTTTCAAATTACTTACCATGAATCATAATCTTCTCTTGATGAATACCTACTTATAATGACAATTTATTTGTACTCTATTTTTTTTGAGTGCCCATCATAAAGTTATATCCCTTGATGGGTAGGCAGAAAGAACAGTGTGTCAAGTATCACGGTGCTAACACGACTTTCGCTCCTTTTAGACTCATCATTGTCTTCGTACATGGTGGACATGGCACTTGAGTGTTCTTCACATTTCCGTCTGTAAGCACTCTTTATTATATATTCTTTATTGCACATAAATTTCACAAAAAAAGGGGCATAACATAAAAGTGTACAAAGGTGGACTTACCTCTATAAGAGATCTCTTCCAGCCAACCTCTCTTTGTACGGCAATAAAAGGTAGTCTGGAAGAAATCAGTTATAGCTATAAGACCGACTAATTTGTATAGCGTAATCTAGCTTTATTTGTTTCTTTTTATGTTCATTGTAGAATAAAATGTAGCTGAACGGAATTGAATTGAACAATAATTGGTAATTTCGTACCGGAAGTGGTAGCTCCTACTAAACTGAACCGATTTAAGAATATAGGAAAGGATGAAAGAAAGAATGATAGGAAGAAATACATATTTTATACATACATATATGTGCATAATTACACTTGCCTAAACACCAAAATCGGTATCGTGTCACACCTACCTACAATTACATATTTTAGTTACAACAATAAATCAAGACAAGAGTCTTATGAAGTACTTAAAACCACAATAACATCTTTCCTATTGGGGTGAAAGGCACTACTAACAAAACGGAAATCCCTTTCGACGGGAATTCTGAGAGTATCCGTGAGTAGGCTGTGCCATTAGGGCAAACTACACACATAACGCAAATGTATCTAAGCCCATCGTTCGAACGGAACGAAAGGATAACCTATAGCCTGCCGAGTTCGATGAACTCATCATTGGAGATTCAATGGCGGAATATTATTGACGACATGGTAAATAGAGTAGGTACACTAATAATAGAGATAAATAGATGAAAAAGTTTGAAATTTAATTATACAATAGGACAACATTTATTACATGACCATTAAAGAGCAATATATTTTAGTATATTTCAATCTACATAAAAGCATTAGAGGAATATTGTTTTTATTTAAGTAGGAGGTATTGTAAACACTTCATAAACTATGTATGCATACAAATTCTCACATATCTAGGATTTTAATAATGTCTCACTTTGTCGCTATTAAAGCTGTTTTAAAGCAACCTATGATAATGTACATTTAACTTTTGGTTTGGTTTGTTTAAGCAAAACTATTAACAGTTTTGCAAACAGAAAAACAGAGGAACGAACAAAAGACTTACGTTATTATAATTTCGTTGTGATAAAAGCCAACTTTAAATAAACCTGGAATGGCCTAACTGAAATGTATTTTCCAATTTATTATTTTTGATATTTAATCTATTTCACGGAAAACTTTATACCAAGACCTCAGCCCGGATGACGCCTATATAAGTCAGCCGGCTTCTGGTCACTAAATAAATTATCATAGTGCGGGGTCCGCCCCATTACTAGCAGACGTTACACTGGGTTTCTCGGAAGTTCACGAAATACTAGTAAATAAAACTAAGAGTCCCTTCACAGAAAAAAATACGGATAATCTCGTCATTCTATGAAGTAATTTGATTGATTTTTTACGATATGTGATACTACTTTTACTATGTACTAGAAAATATATCGTTATACCTTTATATCAAAGCTACGTTGTGAATATAGCATTCAAAAAATACTTTTAAGAGCATTTTGACATTTAAATAAAGCGTGTTCTTTCGATTGTAAATAATCTTAAATCTGTACCTCAGAGGCAAACTGTGTCAAAACAGGAGAAGCAATAAAATAAAATTCTATAAAAATTTGATATGGTTTTTAACACTTGACTTAATTTCAAACAGACTAAAATCTCTTGAAGCTGTGATGTGAGTTATTGTGTAAAAATTGTATTTGCCCTGTAACGGAAGTTATTAATAAAGTATGTCTATGTCTAATTCTACCGCAATTTACCGTGGATTTCGGCTTTATAAATGAGACACAAATTTGTCATAAATGGACTTGGACACTATGTGGACATTAAAAAAAAGTAAAAATCGAAATATTTGACTGTTTTTTGTTGATACAGTTTACCTCTGAGGTACAGATTTAAACATTTCACTTAAACACTTGAGTACCTATACCTCATACCATGAAGCAAATTCGATTAAATTAGATAACAGATGCACATTTTATAATCATCTGTTATCTAATTTAATAACCAATTAGTGTCAATCGTGAAGGAAAACACTTTTGAGGTGAAATTATTTTGGTTCATGGTATGATGTATAGTGAACTTGACAGTTTTAACTAGCTCTCCCGACTTTCTCTCCCTCTAACGGACAATATTGATAAAGAGAGTTCACCACCAGTAATTGACATTGCATGTCTACATAATTTTTTTGCGAAGATAAAATTTGCATTCAGACTCAATTAACTTGTGGTTGGCACGGCAGCACGCTCGTGTCGAATGTTTAATGAATCCTTGTATTTTATTTTCTGTATCTTTAATCCTGACAGTGAAAATCTCTTTCTTAAGAGCAATTAATAAGAATAATTACGTTTAGGTATCGATAAGTATTTATTTATAAATAATTAGCTATAAGTGTTATTAGACACAATTTAAGTATTATTATATTATATTTTAAAATTTAAAGTTAACTGATAATATTAACAGATAAACTTTAAATGAATTTTAATGAATTGACTTATTTTTTAATGATATTTTTATAATACATACATAATTCCCACGCCTTGGTCCGAGAGCGGTAGGCAGAGATGATGTATCGCCATTTTCCGCGATCCTAACAAACTTTGCAAAGCGACTTTCTTTCGTCTCCTTTTCGCTTTCTTTTTATAATTTTCATAATGTTATGAAACCAAACAAGCCCACTCATTCGGACTCATTTGAGGACCGTGGGCTAAATAAAAGCTGGTGGGATGGATACCACGTGCGTTCTTGTCTTTTAAAACAATCAACTTGACAGATAAAAACAAAACAAGATAATCAGAAAAGGAAATATAAAGAAGCTAGTATTAGCAGGTACTGTGGTACTTAAAAAGTCTCACATACAGAACCGACTTTGGTAATCTATATGTCATATGAAAATATAGTATTTTACTATAAGTTTTGCTCTGAGATATTAATATACCACTAAAAACTTTACAAAAGTAAAAAATATACCGTGACAACGGTACAATGGCCGCCATCATGACTAAAAAAATGGTACCAAAAATTTTAGGGCATAATACAAGTCATTTGACATCTCTATTGTTAAAATTGGCTTGGCTATGTGGTTTCTATAGTATTTTATTGAACGCGCGGCCTCCATTTTGGAAAATAGTCGCCATCTTGAATCCTAAGGGATAACATTTCCGGTATTTCGAGCGAAATCACTTATTAGGGTTTAAGGTTTCGCTGTGCAAAGCCGCTTGCTTTTATCACGAAATGTAGCTTTTATTCGCGAACCGCTAGTATATCCATACCTAGACCATAGAATACCTAATAATTACCCTAGACATTAGACATATTTTTTTACATAGACATTTTTTTTTACAAAAATATATGTCAGTAATAAAAATATATGAATAGGTACCTAAATAAAGAGTATAATTTAAAATTTGCTCCTAAATTGTGGATTCGGAACTTGTTTTTGTTTTATATTCGTCAACTCCTCACAATGGCTTGGATCAGACAGCTGTTGACACGCCATTTCGGTGTCAAATACTTTTTGTATGCAGATGGATAAATTTATACATATTTTTTTTCGTGGAACATGTAACGAATGGAAATAAGATACGTCCTCCGCTACACGTAAGTATATCTACCTACTCATCAGGACATGAGTTTGCTTAAAATAAATAAAAAATTATTTCGAACAAACTCATGTCCTAAAGAGATTCAGAACTACTACCGAGCCGATTTTAAACATCTGTCACTGTTTGAGCCTTGATTTATTCGAGATGGACATAGACTTTTATTGCCTCGGAAAAATAATGATTAGGTTTCAAGGAAAACTCGTCTAACCGTCATCATGGGCACCGCTGCCGCTGCCGTGGGCTGCAAAGTTAGTTTATGATATAATTAGTTGTGCCCGCGGCTCCGCTCGCGTGTATTAAAGAATTATGTCAATCCTTATTCCTTATGGTTACTATACTAACGAGTATTTCTTATCAGTTGTGATATTACCTAACATGGCCAGAGAACAAATATGTACTAAAAAAAGGTGTGTTTCCGGCTTAATAGGGCCACCCCTAATCTTCCCGTGGTGGGTGTCATCAAGACGACTAAGGAATTGCACCAGGGACGGGCAGCGTTCTCCTGTGTATATAAAGATATGATCTTTATATACACAGGAGAACGCTGCCCGATTACTAATGATATTATTATGATAACTGCGATCACCAATCAGCCTGCCAAGCTTGGTAATTAAGCCAAGTCCCCCAATGGATAGCCCACCAAAAGTGGTATTCTATTGGGGAGGCTTATGTTCAGCAACTGAAGTATTTGGGCTGATGATGAAGAAAAAAAACATGTAAATCGGACAAGTGGTTCTTGAGTTATAAGCACACTAAAAGACAAGTTTTTTTTAATTTATGCAGGGTTAGGAAGCTACAAACCAATGATGAGTTAGTATTTATCGATCTTATCTGTCATATAAAATGAATCTCTCTCAGAGAATAAAACTGATACCAGCAGTCGTCTACAATATCCAACACTGACGTAACGACAAAAAGACGACACCCATTTGCCATCGCACGTTAAAGTGGCAGCGCGACAACAAATTATGCTAAAAGAAGGGCACGTATCCAAACGTCGCGCACTCGTTATTAGGGTTGCCAGACTTTAGTTCAAACAATAAGAGGCATTTTTTGATCAAAGTCATAGTCAAAATCATTTATTGCTTAAGAGTACACTTGGTACATTTATACACGTCATATTTTTATCGACTACCGCTTCCTATGTGTTAGTTAGCGCTGTGAAGAAGAAACGGCGCAACAAACTTCACGCAACACATCATTTACACCATTCTGTCCTATCATAGAACCAATAGTACGATGAGATTGACAAACCATGCTCAGTAGAGTTAAAACTAAAAGAAATTTACACTTTTGCCTGGGTAAAAAGTTATCATTATCATTAGTCTGGCGACGTCCGCTGTTGCATATATGCCTGACTCTTCAGCTGCTTCCAATTATTCTTATTCGCTACTACCGGTCTCCTTTCCATAAGTTGTCTGCTCTTAATGCTGAGTTACCTTACCCACTGCTTAGGTTAATACTTTAAGTATCCTTTGGCTATATCGGTCACATCAGTTCTACGCGGAGATCATATTTTTTCGAGCTAACATAGCTCTCTCCAGAGCACTCTGAACGATGACATTTATAAGTTAAATTATTTTTTTATTATAGATAAAAAACAATTTAACTTATTAAATGTTATCCAGAACATAATAAAAATTATTCCCAAAATACCAAATAAGGTAATTCGTCCCGAGATCAAAAGATATTGGTAGTCCCGAGAAACACGTAACAGTTGGTAACACTACTCGTTATCCAGCTGACGATACAAAAACTGCAAGAAAATGTTTTAAAATACGAGGGTTCGCTGCGCCCCGCTTTTTGATAAATACCCACCAAAATAATAAATCACCACAAGGAGACTGGGTATTGTGACCCCGAATAAAAATTTATCTGTGCTCGAGTGACCAAGTGTAGGGGGTGTGTCGCGTGTCGTGGTCGGATGGCGCGACAGGAAACCTAAACGGTAGTTTTTGTCGCTTCTTTATGGGTTTTTGTTTCCTTGTTTCGTATTATTATTACGAATGGAATAGGAGGAGGTTTGCCTCGCTTCAGTGGAACGTTTTCCACGGTTTTGGCTTCAAAATATTTAAAAAAGGAACAAATAATGTTACATAGGGAAATATCTCACACATAATAATAAAAAAATATTACATAGATAATGTTGAAAAATAAAGTATGATGGGTAGAAATGTGTGAGAGATGTCCACACCGACCAATATCGACCAGACATAATTTCATTTGGAAAGCTATATTCATGACGGTAATTTGTTACTACGGTGGTAAGTCTGAAATTGTTATGGGAAATAAGTTATAGCTAAAAAAACCAAATTAATTGTATCCCAAAGTCGTTTATTAGAGCAAAATCATCATTTTTTCAAGTCCTGTTCCACTTAAAAAAAAATTGTATCTAAAAGTTGATAATTATAGAAAACCATCGTTATTTCAAATCTTTCTTGCAATTAAAATATTGTTAACTATTACAAAGTAGCAATGATATTACGACTTTCAGATACAATTTAATTGGTTTTACCTATAACTTTTTTCTCACAACGATTTGAGACTAACTGCAATAGTAACAAATAACTAATTTCATGACATGACGTGAAAATAGTTTTCCAATAACATCTGGTCGTTATTAGTCGGTGGGGACATTTTGATGCATCCTGACAATAAAAGTAAAAAAGTAAGTATTTTGGAGGAAAAAAAAATTTTTTTCGATAGCGCCGAAACCACACATGAAATGATTCTATAAAATAATATTTATCTTTGCTACTAACTATATTTTCTTTTCTTTGTGTTGTTCTTTGTATATTTGTGTGTACAATAAACTAATAAATAAATATATATTACTTTTTTAATTATTTTGGTTGCAACGCCATCTAGCATCCTTTCTTTATACTAAAGTCTAAAGAAACAAGAAAGGGATGAGGTGGAGCTTTGTGTTCAAACTCGGACTTAGCGATATGTTGTATGTTTGCTCAGTTTCTAGACGTTTACATTAGATGGCGCTATAATAAGAGTTTTACATTTTTACTACCTAAGAGGAATAATCTACCTAGAGATCACTTTAAAAATACAGTAACACAAATCAGCGTGTTAATCAGACTCTGTAATTGCTATAGAGCTCGTTAGTATACTTAGCTTTCCAAAAACATGTATCTGGTTGTTATTAGTCACATTTTGACGCGTCGTGAATATGGGTGATCTCTTTTGGGCAGCGTCAAAGTCACTGCAATCATTTCGAAGGTGGTTTAATTAAGATCAATTTAACTACAACGTTGGATATAAATAAAATATGTATACGTGTATGTTAACAATAATACAATGAACAAAAATACACAATAAACGCAATCCGAGAATGTTGATACATTAATAATCTACCAGAAAGTCACAATTGCCAGAGATAGATCTTCTTTGTCCTGAAACACATCTGCCTTGAAAAGCACTACCCAAAAGTTTAGAAGAAGAGTTATTAAATTCATTCTGACTTAAACTCTTTCCACTAGATCTTGTGTTTTCATGTACCTCCCTTATATACCGTTGGAGTATTTCATCGCTGTATTCTTTAAATACAGCATTATTAGAATTTTTTTCAGAAATATATTGTAGTTTGGTCTTGAATTTACTTGGGTTTGTATGTAATGCAGGTTTGTTAGTTTCGCCCGGGAATGCTACACTATCTTTACTTATGTCCTCAGTAGTTCCATTAGTGATTGAGTTATTTGTAGGAAAATATTTAATATTTTCTTTATTTGGATCTTCAATAGAGTCAGATTTGTCCACAGTAGTAGCTTGAAAGTGATAGTTTGAATTTGTCGAATTTTCATTTTCATTTACAAATGCAATTATGGAAGCGTTTTCAATACCGGTATTGGTTAAGTCATCGCTTAATTTTACAGAATGACTTATTAAAGATTCTATTTTTGGTGTGGTTTATAAAAATAAATTATGTTGTGTACTTGCATCTTTAATTTGCTCATGATATGCATTCGATGATTCATTTTGGAGAATATTTCCTATGCTGCTGTTATTCTTATCAATATTTGAATAAAAATGATCATCTTTAGATTGATTTTTATTCACTTGGTTAATATGCTTCTCTTTGTTCTTTTTCCCTAAGAAGTGACTTACATTATCAATCACTTTTTGAGCTTCTGAACCTATGGAATTAAGGATATAATTGTGGTGATCCTTTAAATTATTTGTATTGTCATGTTTAGTTGAAATCACTGGTAAAGCACTTAGAATATTCTTATTGACATTATGGACTTCCTGTGTTACTGAACCTAGAAAGTCTTTCAATACACCACAATCAACGTCGATTAAAACAAGCAAATTTAAATAAAACCAGAATAAACCAGGCTTCATGTTTGATATCCGTTCAGTAAACTAATTTATTATCTTCGTCACATCTATAATATATTACTTATGAATACGTAGGATATTTTGTTTATCTGTGAGGAAGATGGGGTAAAACAGAACATATTATTATATGTATCTATTTATTGATACAGTTAATCGATAATACCAATATACGCACGTACGGTTTACTAATTATCATTAAAAAGACTAAATGCATTTTAACCTGCCTATGTCTGATATTTTCAACGTTAGCATTTCTGAAGAATACTTTCTTTATTCAAGAAGAAGAATAAACTATTTATATTATTAAAAATAGACTTAACAGGATGCTTGTGACTAACATCGATTGTGTAAAAGCTGTCACATAAGCAGCATGACGGTAAAAAAAGATCTTCGCGCTGCTGCAGTGATTGTAGTGGTAGTATTACGATTATTTTACATGTAGGTATATAATTCTGTTAACTGTTAGTACAAATGTTGTAAGAGAATTTACTAGTACTTAATTAGTTTATGTTTTCATCGTTGTCATGAAAATAACACGAAGCTGCGGCGGCAAAATACTAATTTTCACCTTCAAGACATTTGTAAAGTTTTCAGTTTTACTCGAGTTTTATGTCTGACACATGACACGAGATAAAACATTACTTGTGTGACACTTCGTCCCATTCCGCCCAAAGTGACATTTTGAACTTAGTGACACATAACTATCTAATGTTAATAATAAGGTATAGACAACAAAACAAATACCCAATGGTTAAGTTTATTTCTGTAATTCGAAACATATTATATAGGTAAGACAGATATAATGGTTCGGCCTTAAGCGATTCTTTATACTTACATGGCCATAGAAAATGCTATAACATCTTACAAGAATGTCGGGGACCTATAATATCTACCCCGGAGACCCAAATGATCTATTTTAATGAGGACGTAGTCGAATCGCTCAGATACTTGAACATACTATAATAATCATGCCATAATGAATATTTTTTTGTACCATATACACTAAAACGTAATCATCACTGTCATAGTCATACCAGCCTGTTGACGTCCACTGCTGAATATTGGCTATAATAATTAAATTAATGAATAATTTCGGAATTATTTTTTGCTGTGACTCTTCTCCCTGTGAACCCTACGAACACTTTGAACTTGCGATCAGATAAAACCGAGTATATTTTGATAAAAGTAAGGAAATGCCCACTTAATACGTTTATTTGAGTCACTCGAATGTTTTTAAAGATGTTTGAATTCTAACTAAACTAAAGCTTCGTTTTATTAATAATGCCTTGAACTAAGTCAAAAGAAACCACATACATGCACAAATTGTTCGGTTCAGTGGTTTTCGAAAAATTCGCAGGCTGATTTGCCTTTCTAAGGGCTAATTTGCTTTCTTTATTGAAATCTATTTCAGACTATTAATAAACTATCAATTTCATGAAACGACCCAATAAAGACACCAAATAATTCAAATAAATACGACATACTAATAATAATGACAAATTAAATTAATTTAAAGATTTATAACACCGTAATGTATTGCATGAAAATCAGAAGAAAGGCTCTTTTTATTTTATTTTTATTATTACAAATAATTTCACTTGAACAGTTTTACTTACCGATTCGTTATTTAGCAAGTTTTAGGTCAAGTCTCAGCAAACAAGAGCGACACTGTAACAAATTGCCTCATCATCTTGATGGCACATCCCTACTTACTTATAAAGTAGGATTCTCAAAATATTATCTATGTTCTTATAGATGCCAGTTTTAGTGTAGATAATACTTGTCATTTGCTAAACTACTATATATAATTTAACAGCCAGTTAAAGAAGGAATTACTTTAATTTGATGTTCACATCTTGTCATCGCTGAAATTGCGTGAGCGAATGTAGTTCGTTCTGGGTAGTCAGGGCAAATAATACTAAATATTCTATTAACTTGGGTATGTGGCGCTCATTATGGAAGGTATATGTTCAGGAGTGGACTTCCAGACTAGAAACACCAGAATTTAAGTGATACCTTCGTTAACTTAAATAGGTTTTGGCCCACTTGGTGCAGCAGTTTTGTTAAAATAATAAATTGTATAAAAACTGTCGGTCAATTTATTTAGACAAGGCCTTCGTCCCCAGTGACGTCGCGATTAACATACGTATCTATGCAGACGAACTCTTTATCTCACTTGCATAAATCTTTCTGTGAACATGGACAATAAATAAGTCAGAGTGCCTTTGTATCTCAACGTTTTCCATACAGGGATGACAGTATCAATTAAGGTGAATAACTATTTGTTTTCGTATTTGTAATAAAAATGTTTTTATCCTCTTGTGATGATGCCATAGGAAAAATATAGAGCTGTCATTGTACTCAGACATTTTAATTTATTAAAGCCTATACTAGTTTATTGCGTTTGAACACCTCTACAATTTAATAAACTAACCTCTACCTCTTGTGGAGAGTGTGCGTCCGTAAATTGAATTTTTTTGTGTTGGAATTGCTTGGAATTTACAAATGCTGTCACGACAGTTTTGATTGACAGGTTATTAATAACCATCAATCTCCCGATAAACTGAGACGTATTCTATTAATAACTGTATATCTAGTAGTTGACATAGTTTTTTACAGTGCTTCAGGATGTTCGCCAGATGGTTTGCCAAACTTCATATAATTTTAATATCAATATGTACATACTAAATACTACTCGAGTATAACGTTACGTTAGGAGATCTATACAAAATAGACATTTAGGTTATAAATGAATACTTATTTGTAATGATAATCTACCTACTTTTCGCACAGTAAGTATGAAATATTCGACACTAGTGGATGCTTGCAAGCATTTTTCTATATAATTCCCTAAGGCGTATTGAGTAGGTATGTGTAGGTATGTTTGATAGATATTTTAAAATTCGTTCCTATCCTTTTGGATCCCTAAGCAATATTCTCTTCACATTATGCTACAGCCTTGCTGCACCAGGGATTGTTCCACATGAACGCAAGTAAGCGAATGTTTATATCCACAACTGTCCATCGTTCTAGATGCTACACTGTATTCTCTTATCAACGTCAATAAGCATTTCTTTGTTATATTATATAGTATCCATCAAATCGTACAAACTTTCAGTCTATATCCACCTTCCTAAATGTCTTTTGGATGCTTCAGAATATTGTTTTACTTGAGTCTAGAGCAGGTCGTCACGCGAAAGATTCTTTATAGGTATTACAGGTTATAACTTTACTATAGGCAGGCTTTTGAAAAAACCCTTACAGGCTAAGGACTGACTAAGTTCCCCCTGACTAAGTTCTTGAGATATACCGAGGACACAAACATCTGGAACGAGTTGTTCAAACTTGAAAGATTTTCATAGGTCTGTGCACATCTAGATGACAAACCGCAGCGGATTGTCCGCTCTGTTTCAAATACTATGGCTTTGTATATGTCGATGCACATGCATCAGCGGACCGTCCGCTGTAATGAGCAATCTTCCGCGGTGGTAACCTATTTTAAGCCTCAATTATTTGAGAGCGGGTAGCAGTTCCGCAGCTGTTGATGGGAATCGTTAAGCTTTTTGGTTGAAAATCAAGAATGAGTTGAGAGAACATTGAGAAGCTCATGATCACCTAAGGGCATTAGCCTGGTCGAGTGTCTCCCTAATACTGTTCTGGTTTTGTTTTGTTCCTGACGTGTTCATTATACCAATCGCTTGTAGGTCTTGCAAGACGCCGAACATTAAAGTTTCTGGGAACTACCTCATGCGTCAAGAGTAGTAGGGATTCGTGGGTTCTGGCCCACTCGAGCCAGTTCCCGCTGCTCGGTACTCCCCACAACTTGTGTGTCTACCTTTGCTGACGACCTTTTTTAATAAGCGGAGCGGATCGCTTCAGCTTATGACTTGGACCACAGTCGTAGGGCCCGCTGATATCTGGCTCACCCTAAGCTGGGCGGGTCGCTTCACCTTATGTTTTTAACATTCACCATGTTATTACGTCTTCCTCTGCGTATCTCTTATACCATCCGCGAGTACTGCACCACCATCATTTTCTACATTTCATTACCTACAACTTCAACCCAGTATCTCACTTATACCATCCACACCACGTTTCTATTACTTATGACTTCACTGCCACACAAGTCGACACAGTCAACATAAATCGCTGCAACCACCGCCTCCCATTTAACACTTGTACCATACGCTACTCGTTACCCCAATCATCCTGCCTAGTCATTACTTAATATCATTTGCACATTCCTCCATCAACTAACTCTTTGTTTGCTCGTAGGGCCCGCTGATATCTGGCTCACCCTAAGCTGAGCGGGTCGCTTCACCTTATGTTTTTAACATTCACCATGTTTTTACGTCTTCCTCTGCGTATCTCTTATACCATCCGCGAGTACTGCACCACCATCATTTTCTACATTTCATTACCTACAACTTCAACCCAGTATCTCACTTATACCATCCACACCACGTTTCTATTACTTATGACTTCACTGCCACACAAGTCGACACAGTCAACATAAATCGCTGCAACCACCGCCTTTATAACATTACTTAATAACATTTGCACATTCCTCCTCCTTTAATACATCTACTTATTTTGCAATACTTCCAGTTCTATAATGTTCATGGCATAAAAACTCCGAACCTCATCGAATTTCTATACAGTCATATTAACTCAGAAACAGTGTTGTGTTCTCTGCTCTTCACAAGGACAATGGATGTAAGTAACCATTTCATTTTATCACTTAATATTTCTCTTTGTATTGTAGTAACCCGGTAAGGAGGGAGCCCACCTCTCGTGAATAAGAAAATACGTTTAAACAATATTATTATCCTATATCTGAAGATGACAATTCACTTTCACCATATCATAACAAACCTAAAGATTCAATCGATGACTTTTTTGAAGAACCTGAACAGAAGAAAGCTAAACGCTCAACCACAATTGCACGTCTGGGAAAAGATTGCATGACATACATCTCAAGTAACAAGGAAGATGCTTCAAGTGCGACACACCTCATAAAAATAGAGGTGTATGGCATGACGAAGTTAGCCAACATTCCCCCGTCCGAGCACTGGAAACACGCCGATGTCCGCCTCAAATACTATACTAAACCGAAAAATGATAAGCACCACAAAATAACTCGTCAATTAATTTATTCTATTACAAAGGAAATATACAATTCCTGTAATGTAATATGTATGGAATGTAAAAAATACTCATTTAAGCATAAATAATAAAATACATTTGGTTAACACTTGTACCATACGCTCCTCGTTACCCTAATCATCCTGCCTAGTCATTACTTTATATCATTTTCACATTACTCCATCAACTAAATAGTATTTAATACATCTACTTATTTTGAAATACTTCCCGTTCAATAATGTTAATGGCATAAAAACATCAAGCAAACCTCATCGAATTTCTATACAGTCATATTAACTCAGAAACAGTGTTGTGTTCCCTGCTCTTCACAAGAACAATGGATGTAAGTAACCGTTTTATTTTATCACCTATTATTACATATGTACCTATATTATAGTCGTAGTTATTATATTAAGGAGGGAGCCCACCTCCCGTGAATTAACCTTTAGTTTAGGTACTGTTTTACAGACGCAGTTCAGACGTTACGCTTAAATTATGTAGGAAAAGAATTATTCACATAAAATAAGGTAGTAGTAGTAGTAATATGTGGTCTACTCTCAACTGTAATAGAAATAATCAGCGGTTAAACAATTAGATTTTTACTTTTCACAAAGGATGGTACTAGGTAGGTCGTCGCAAGTAATTTGGAGTCAAGATAATAATACTAATTATTGAAATCGGTACCTAGGTCAATGCATTTTCAATAAACTTTAAATAAACTAAGAATTACATAATGAAATACCACTAAATATATTCATATACGTACTCAAAATAAATAAGTCTCCCCGTCTCTTGTTAACAGCATTATGTTATTGTCAGTGTTAGTTTGGGTATGAGAAATACTAATAAATGATACACGGATACACAATCAACGAAAAAAAAAAACACACAAAACACTTGCGAACATTTATAATCAATAACAACAATAAAACATTTACCTTAAATGCAAACATTTGCTGCGCTTTAGAGAAAAATAGCGTCGTACCTATGGGCGATTAGCACAATCGAGTAACGAAAACTTACAACATACTAGGTTTCGTCCCTAATAGTTGAGTAGCGTGTGCGTTCCGTCTGCGTTTCATTTACGTTCGGTTATCGTCTGAAGTATAACAATGAGTAGAATACCAATTTAAGTTTGGAAAGGACGTTGACTGTAACTTAAACGTAACTATTGTTTAAACGAACGATAAATGTTGAAAATAGTAGAATTGCCCCCACCCCTGGTAAGGAGGGAGCCCACCTCTCGTGAACAAATCTTTAGTTTTCCTACTTACGTGAAATTAATTGTTACTCCTTTTACAGACTACGTGCTATACTCATGGGGGGGGGGGGGGGGGGGGGGGAAGTTAATCTAGAAGAATCTGAAGATAACAATTCACTTTCACCATATCATAAAAAACCGACATATGCAGTGATGAAGCTAACGACTCCTTGAAGGTTAACACTCCAAAGAGAAGCATCGCTGGTTTCTTTAACATGTTGAAGATAAAGAGGACCACAAATGTGCAACTTCACCTGATGCTCCAAATGCCGACCTCTCTTTTTGATATAGAGATGACTCTTGTGACGAATTAACTAACTCAACTTCTTTACCATACTAAAAGAAGAAAAATGTTTTTATTCAAGTCAGTGTTTAATAACTTCATTGATAGTCTAAAATACAAAGACATAAAACAATGCAAGGCAATGACTTGTAATGGTGCAAACAACCCAAGACAATGTAGAAACTATGCAGGATCGGGGGAATTATGTGAGCAACACATACGTATTAAGCGAGAGATGTGTAGGTTGTATCACTTCATGGACACGTACAAATTGTACAACAGTGTGAGTGAAGCAACTCTTGCTAGGGTGGAGCTGAACTCTCGAGAAATGTACGAGCGGTGTTTCCAAATAAAGACAGATGAAGGTCATGAGCGATGGAAACAAAGACTGAGGAAAGTGATTGAAAGCGAAGCGGAAAATATTTATTATAGAATATGAAGACGTGAAAAAAAAAATATGTTGATATTTATAGTCAATAATAAAGATGTTATGAAATTATTGAGGATTGTTTTATTAAATAACATGTTATAGATACCTACTCTTTGTTAAATTCGACATGTTGGATATATATATATAGGTATATGCGAATTTTTCATTTCTTTAGATTATGTAGAGTACACACTGCAAAATATGTAGTGAATTGGGGATTCTGACTCACGCTCTTTCAGACATGAATGAAGTTTTTAAAGTTTCGAAACTTATTAACTGAACGTATGCTCTGAATGAAAATAAGACGACCTTATCTATATTCATAGAGGTGATAAATTCTCAGCCGACACTGACACACCTCTTTAACTAGATCAGTATTATTTTAATACACCTAAACTCTTTACGTGACCTTCTCCCCCACACGGTGTTATAGCATAGTTGTCTCGCACAATATTCAAATTACTAAGCGCATATAGAAGAATTCTTAATCGATAAAAACGATTTACTGTAAACGTCTTGAAAAATTATATGGATTAAACAAATATTAGATTACAATGATGTTTATAATTTAGAAACTAACTCATATTCTAGTTTACTAAGTTTATATGAAGAATATCGATTATCAAATGATAATATAATTGTATTTATCATCCTACAAGATGTGCTCTTAGAAATGTAACTTGTTTAAAGAAATTGTGTTTAAAGAATAAACTTTTAGAGATTATATAAGTTCTTTCATTTTTACCATCATTTTATTCTTCATTTTCACATATACCAACTATACAAATAATCCAATCCATATAAAATAACTTCTATTAGCATGGTAGGTATTACTTCAATAATCAGTCAACATAAGTCTGTTACTTTTAACGAAGAGATTACATATTTTATTGTACCTGTCTGAGATGAAGTTAGAACAGGAAGCGGAATGTTAAATGCTCATCTATTCCAATTGCGTATTAAGAGAAGTGGTTTAGAGAAGAAAACTGCTTATGATTAATTACTATAAATATTCGGAACTTGGGTATCTAGTAGAAACATGCAACGAATATAATTTACTGATAGGATCTGTTTTCGTTTTAAATTAGTAGGCACAACGATTATGATCTAAGCAGATGAGAGATTGAAATGTAGTAGAGTCCTAACTCAAAGATACTTTAATTCGTTTTCCTTGCATATATATATTTTTTTCTGTTTAAATTTCTTTTTTTCTATGTTAAAAGTTTTTTATTTTTCAAAGAAAGATGTATTTAAATCAATGTATTCCTTTAACCATGATGCTTGTTTAAATTTAAGTATGCGAGTTTAATGTTAGAATATAATTTAGATATATGCAATAGGTTAGTGGAAAAATATAAAGATACAGATAATGATTGGATAGAAGGAGATGAACTCCAATTAAACTTAGAATTTACAAAATTGTCTATCTGTTTAAAAGTTTTTATTTATTTTTTATTTGTTGGATATGATAAGTAATGTATTGGCTTGTACTTTACCGGTGCATAGCAACCAAAGGTCCCGATACACCGATATGGGTACAAAATAATACACCAAATTAGAACAAATTCATAGAGGCAAGTGGCACCTGTTAACAATTTTTATCTTCACAAGGAGCAGTGTATGCGATAATCTCGATAATACTTTCTGTTAGTTCGAAAGTAAAGTAAAAGCCATAGTCGTAAAAATTAGACGGTGGTAAGCTTTAATAATACATTATATTGATACAGTTCACAATGTCACATTATTAAGGTAAATTTCTGTAATATTATCAGAGATTGGTATTAGATACCGAGAACTAGTTTACCCCACAGTTATCGGTTTCCAACAGATGTGACCAACCCACTGCCACTTCAAGGTACTCACTTTTTTGAGCTATATTGTTCAAGTGGCACCTGTTAACAAATGGATGCACTCCCTTTACACTCAGTTAGATGTATCTTCATACCAAAATGCACAAGTGAGATGAATTTTTTTTTTACATGATGCAGTAAGTTCTATTTTAAATATAATATTCTCTCAAAAGAAAATACCTACCCTGTGAATTTGTGAAGTTGTAGTAAAAAAAATACACAATATTTAAAAAAACTTAAAAAATATTTACAATTATGAAAAAAAAATTTATAATTGCGCCAGCCGTGCGCACGGCTGGCGCAATTATAAATTTTTTTTTCATAATTGTAAATATTTTTTAAGTTTTTTTAAATATTGTGTATTTTTTTTACTACAACTTCACAAATTCACAGGGTAGGTATTTTCTTTTGAGAGAATATTATATTTAAAATAGAACTTACTGCATCATGTAAAAAAAAAATTCATCTCACTTGTGCATTTTGGTATGAAGATACATCTAACTGAGTGTAAAGGGAGTGCATCCATTTGTTAACAGGTGCCACTTGAACAATATAGCTCAAAAAAGTGAGTACCTTGAAGTGGCAGTGGGTTGGTCACATCTGTTGGAAACCGATAACTGTGGGGTAAACTAGTTCTCGGTATCTAATACCAATCTCTGATAATATTACAGAAATTTACCTTAATAATGTGACATTGTGAACTGTATCAATATAATGTATTATTAAAGCTTACCACCGTCTAATTTTTACGACTATGGCTTTTACTTTACTTTCGAACTAACAGAAAGTATTATCGAGATTATCGCATACACTGCTCCTTGTGAAGATAAAAATTGTTAACAGGTGCCACTTGCCTCTATGAATTTGTTCTAATTTGGTGTATTATTTTGTACCCATATCGGTGTATCGGGACCTTTGGTTGCTATGCACCGGTAAAGTACAAGCCAATACATTACTTATCATATCCAACAAATAAAAAATAAATAAAAACTTTTAAACAGATAGACAATTTTGTAAATTCTAAGTTTAATTGGAGTTCATCTCCTTCTATCCAATCATTATCTGTATCTTTATATTTTTCCACTAACCTATTGCATATATCTAAATTATATTCTAACATTAAACTCGCATACTTAAATTTAAACAAGCATCATGGTTAAAGGAATACATTGATTTAAATACATCTTTCTTTGAAAAATAAAAAACTTTTAACATAGAAAAAAAGAAATTTAAACAGAAAAAAATATATATATGCAAGGAAAACGAATTAAAGTATCTTTGAGTTAGGACTCTACTACATTTCAATCTCTCATCTGCTTAGATCATAATCGTTGTGCCTACTAATTTAAAACGAAAACAGATCCTATCAGTAAATTATATTCGTTGCATGTTTCTACTAGATACCCAAGTTCCGAATATTTATAGTAATTAATCATAAGCAGTTTTCTTCTCTAAACCACTTCTCTTAATACGCAATTGGAATAGATGAGCATTTAACATTCCGCTTCCTGTTCTAACTTCATCTCAGACAGGTACAATAAAATATGTAATCTCTTCGTTAAAAGTAACAGACTTATGTTGACTGATTATTGAAGTAATACCTACCATGCTAATAGAAGTTATTTTATATGGATTGGATTATTTGTATAGTTGGTATATGTGAAAATGAAGAATAAAATGATGGTAAAAATGAAAGAACTTATATAATCTCTAAAAGTTTATTCTTTAAACACAATTTCTTTAAACAAGTTACATTTCTAAGAGCACATCTTGTAGGATGATAAATACAATTATATTATCATTTGATAATCGATATTCTTCATATAAACTTAGTAAACTAGAATATGAGTTAGTTTCTAAATTATAAACATCATTGTAATCTAATATTTGTTTAATCCATATAATTTTTCAAGACGTTTACAGTAAATCGTTTTTATCGATTAAGAATTCTTCTATATGCGCTTAGTAATTTGAATATTGTGCGAGACAACTATGCTATAACACCGTGTGGGGGAGAAGGTCACGTAAAGAGTTTAGGTGTATTAAAATAATACTGATCTAGTTAAAGAGGTGTGTCAGTGTCGGCTGAGAATTTATCACCTCTATGAATATAGATAAGGTCGTCTTATTTTCATTCAGAGCATACGTTCAGTTAATAAGTTTCGAAACTTTAAAAACTTCATTCATGTCTGAAAGAGCGTGAGTCAGAATCCCCAATTCACTACATATTTTGCAGTGTGTACTCTACATAATCTAAAGAAATGAAAAATTCGCATATACCTATATATATATATCCAACATGTCGAATTTAACAAAGAGTAGGTATCTATAACATGTTATTTAATAAAACAATCCTCAATAATTTCATAACATCTTTATTATTGACTATAAATATCAACATATTTTTTTTTTCACGTCTTCATATTCTATAATAAATATTTTCCGCTTCGCTTTCAATCACTTTCCTCAGTCTTTGTTTCCATCGCTCATGACCTTCATCTGTCTTTATTTGGAAACACCGCTCGTACATTTCTCGAGAGTTCAGCTCCACCCTAGCAAGAGTTGCTTCACTCACACTGTTGTACAATTTGTACGTGTCCATGAAGTGATACAACCTACACATCTCTCGCTTAATACGTATGTGTTGCTCACATAATTCCCCCGATCCTGCATAGTTTCTACATTGTCTTGGGTTGTTTGCACCATTACAAGTCATTGCCTTGCATTGTTTTATGTCTTTGTATTTTAGACTATCAATGAAGTTATTAAACACTGACTTGAATAAAAACATTTTTCTTCTTTTAGTATGGTAAAGAAGTTGAGTTAGTTAATTCGTCACAAGAGTCATCTCTATATCAAAAAGAGAGGTCGGCATTTGGAGCATCAGGTGAAGTTGCACATTTGTGGTCCTCTTTATCTTCAACATGTTAAAGAAACCAGCGATGCTTCTCTTTGGAGTGTTAACCTTCAAGGAGTCGTTAGCTTCATCACTGCATATGTCGGTTTTTTATGATATGGTGAAAGTGAATTGTTATCTTCAGATTCTTCTAGATTAACTTCCCCCCCCCCCCCCCCCCCCCCATGAGTATAGCACGTAGTCTGTAAAAGGAGTAACAATTAATTTCACGTAAGTAGGAAAACTAAAGATTTGTTCACGAGAGGTGGGCTCCCTCCTTACCAGGGGTGGGGGCAATTCTACTATTTTCAACATTTATCGTTCGTTTAAACAATAGTTACGTTTAAGTTACAGTCAACGTCCTTTCCAAACTTAAATTGGTATTCTACTCATTGTTATACTTCAGACGATAACCGAACGTAAATGAAACGCAGACGGAACGCACACGCTACTCAACTATTAGGGACGAAACCTAGTATGTTGTAAGTTTTCGTTACTCGATTGTGCTAATCGCCCATAGGTACGACGCTATTTTTCTCTAAAGCGCAGCAAATGTTTGCATTTAAGGTAAATGTTTTATTGTTGTTATTGATTATAAATGTTCGCAAGTGTTTTGTGTGTTTTTTTTTTTCGTTGATTGTGTATCCGTGTATCATTTATTAGTATTTCTCATACCCAAACTAACACTGACAATAACATAATGCTGTTAACAAGAGACGGGGAGACTTATTTATTTTGAGTACGTATATGAATATATTTAGTGGTATTTCATTATGTAATTCTTAGTTTATTTAAAGTTTATTGAAAATGCATTGACCTAGGTACCGATTTCAATAATTAGTATTATTATCTTGACTCCAAATTACTTGCGACGACCTACCTAGTACCATCCTTTGTGAAAAGTAAAAATCTAATTGTTTAACCGCTGATTATTTCTATTACAGTTGAGAGTAGACCACATATTACTACTACTACTACCTTATTTTATGTGAATAATTCTTTTCCTACATAATTTAAGCGTAACGTCTGAACTGCGTCTGTAAAACAGTACCTAAACTAAAGGTTAATTCACGGGAGGTGGGCTCCCTCCTTAATATAATAACTACGACTATAATATAGGTACATATGTAATAATAGGTGATAAAATAAAACGGTTACTTACATCCATTGTTCTTGTGAAGAGCAGGGAACACAACACTGTTTCTGAGTTAATATGACTGTATAGAAATTCGATGAGGTTTGCTTGATGTTTTTATGCCATTAACATTATTGAACGGGAAGTATTTCAAAATAAGTAGATGTATTAAATACTATTTAGTTGATGGAGTAATGTGAAAATGATATAAAGTAATGACTAGGCAGGATGATTAGGGTAACGAGGAGCGTATGGTACAAGTGTTAACCAAATGTATTTTATTATTTATGCTTAAATGAGTATTTTTTACATTCCATACATATTACATTACAGGAATTGTATATTTCCTTTGTAATAGAATAAATTAATTGACGAGTTATTTTGTGGTGCTTATCATTTTTCGGTTTAGTATAGTATTTGAGGCGGACATCGGCGTGTTTCCAGTGCTCGGACGGGGGAATGTTGGCTAACTTCGTCATGCCATACACCTCTATTTTTATGAGGTGTGTCGCACTTGAAGCATCTTCCTTGTTACTTGAGATGTATGTCATGCAATCTTTTCCCAGACGTGCAATTGTGGTTGAGCGTTTAGCTTTCTTCTGTTCAGGTTCTTCAAAAAAGTCATCGATTGAATCTTTAGGTTTGTTATGATATGGTGAAAGTGAATTGTCATCTTCAGATATAGGATAATAATATTGTTTAAACGTATTTTCTTATTCACGAGAGGTGGGCTCCCTCCTTACCGGGTTACTACAATACAAAGAGAAATATTAAGTGATAAAATGAAATGGTTACTTACATCCATTGTCCTTGTGAAGAGCAGAGAACACAACACTGTTTCTGAGTTAATATGACTGTATAGAAATTCGATGAGGTTCGGAGTTTTTATGCCATGAACATTATAGAACTGGAAGTATTGCAAAATAAGTAGATGTATTAAAGGAGGAGGAATGTGCAAATGTTATTAAGTAATGTTATAAAGGCGGTGGTTGCAGCGATTTATGTTGACTGTGTCGACTTGTGTGGCAGTGAAGTCATAAGTAATAGAAACGTGGTGTGGATGGTATAAGTGAGATACTGGGTTGAAGTTGTAGGTAATGAAATGTAGAAAATGATGGTGGTGCAGTACTCGCGGATGGTATAAGAGATACGCAGAGGAAGACGTAAAAACATGGTGAATGTTAAAAACATAAGGTGAAGCGACCCGCTCAGCTTAGGGTGAGCCAGATATCAGCGGGCCCTACGAGCAAACAAAGAGTTAGTTGATGGAGGAATGTGCAAATGATATTAAGTAATGACTAGGCAGGATGATTGGGGTAACGAGTAGCGTATGGTACAAGTGTTAAATGGGAGGCGGTGGTTGCAGCGATTTATGTTGACTGTGTCGACTTGTGTGGCAGTGAAGTCATAAGTAATAGAAACGTGGTGTGGATGGTATAAGTGAGATACTGGGTTGAAGTTGTAGGTAATGAAATGTAGAAAATGATGGTGGTGCAGTACTCGCGGATGGTATAAGAGATACGCAGAGGAAGACGTAATAACATGGTGAATGTTAAAAACATAAGGTGAAGCGACCCGCCCAGCTTAGGGTGAGCCAGATATCAGCGGGCCCTACGACTGTGGTCCAAGTCATAAGCTGAAGCGATCCGCTCCGCTTATTAAAAAAGGTCGTCAGCAAAGGTAGACACACAAGTTGTGGGGAGTACCGAGCAGCGGGAACTGGCTCGAGTGGGCCAGAACCCACGAATCCCTACTACTGTCAAGACGCGCGTTATTCTCTACGAAAATGAAAAAAAAAAAAAAAAAACTTCACGTGAGAAGAAAGAGGCTAATTTCACGTTTTGCATTGTATAACAACTTTCACGAAGTACTTTATCACATTTTATTGATTCTTTGGAGTGACTTGAAATTTCATTACGAAATTGCTTTTACATCCCTTAAAAGTAATGGATTCTCAACAGCGTTCATCTTGCTAAATTGTGCTTCAGCAATTTCGCTATTTTTAACGAAGAGTCTGAAGGTGACAAATAAACCTAGACGATCCATCTTCTAAGACAAAAAGCTTTCTAAAATACAGATAAATGTTTCTTGTTTAAGTAGTATAATGATACATATACCTATCTTTAAACAATTTAAATATTCTCTAGACAGAAAGGGGCACAACAAAATGTAGTGATCCAAATGCCAATCTGCACGCAGTTCATACTGCTGGCTTAGCTCTATCTACCAAAATATATAGCTAATAACAGTATAGACATTATAAATTTAGAACTACCTAAGATAGAAATGCCACAGACTGGTAAAGGGCAGCACTACCATCGGGGCAATGCCTAATACTGCGTCGCCAGAGATTGTGTGTTTTATATGTACTTAGTTTAAGACGTAACCAGTGAAGTCCCTGTGGTGTGAATACAAAGTATAAGTGTGTGTGGCCATTATGGGTAACTGTGAAACCTGTCTCGAATAGTATGATAAAGATATGCTTAGTGTTTTAGGAAGGCTCCTTCTATAGGAATATCCGTCACACATAAAAAGTACCGTGCAAAAAGGTTGTGCCATCCAACCTCCATCAGGTGTAAAGAGGACACAAAGATCAAATTACAGGATCATGTAACTTGTGTGGTAGGGTGTAAACAGTATTTATGAGTGGCCAACTCCCTTTGGGTCTGTAGCACGCAGCCGTAGCCTTCTAGAAAGGCCTCACTCAAGTCAAGGTCAAGGTTATCACAGGAGCATCCTTGAAGTTGAAATTACGGAAGGAATTGTGAAGGACGTCCAATTAAAATAAATTTACGGGATAGGTTTAATCCACCACGATTCTTCGAAAATAATACAGGTACTTTCTTAATAGTCTCATAAAATTCTACACCTTCATTTTATGGATTACTTTACTATTATTATTATTTTATATTATATTTTATTATTATTATCTATACCTACTTCATTAAAATGTTGTTTTGTTAATGCTGTTTTTTTTCTGCTATCACCCGCGACTTCAAACCGCTTTGAACTGCTTTTAATCCTTCGCCATCCATTAAAAATCTTTTATTTAGTGGTTGGATACATCATTTAATGATGATTTGTGGAAGTTGTGTTGCGTTGATAGATTACTCAGTATTTTACCTATATAGCGATACAGATGTACAACGGTAAAATGTCTGGACAGTAAATAGACGTTGGGTTGTTCTTCGCAAACGACCGCTTTTGAGGCGTAATTTATTAGAGGCCTATAAGGGACGAATCTCGTACAGCCCGGAGTCCGGATATAATCCGAATCCGGCGAGTTTTGTTGCAATATGAGGTTATTGAAAAATTATTCCCCCATCACTTCCGATTGGTTTTAAATCCAGGTTTATCACGGTATTGTCATTTGAATACGAGTGGATCCTTCGATTTATAAGGGATTTCGCCCTTGATATATGATTAAGATATAACAAGACAAGATATTTCCATCATCAGCTGGTAATGCCAGCGCAATACTAGGCCTCGAACTGGTGGTGCTTCTGCATGTCAACGATCAGTCGTATATTTGGCTTATCTTTGAATGATTACGCTGCCATTGTTCAGTCAACAAATGGTGGAAAACACAGAAATCCTATCAAGGTAGAGTGATGAAGTAGGTCCGACACTGGTGCCAGCAATTTACAATATATAGCAAAAACTATCAAACGCTTACTTGTTTCGCGCTGATTTACGGTCGTGTAAACATCGAGAAAAAATCTGCAAACATGCCATATTTCGCGGTTTTTAACTGCATAACTATATCTACTCACTAGAAAGGTGACCACAGGGAGGGGCGCGCGGTGTCAGAAAATCGACACGCGCGGAACTGAAGTAAACAAATGGATATAACCATTCTATCTTGATAGGATTTCTGTGGCGAAAAAACTAAATTGAAAGCATTTCTCTTTCGCTTCAGACCGAAATCTGTCTCAGCAATTTGTTTTTGTTTATAAAAAGAACTTACTAGGTACTCTGTTTGTAAATAAATTGCTACTACTTTATACACTTTTAAACAAAGACAAAAACCCAGTCATTTACTTATCAAGTTTAGACTGTAATGACAGAGATACGTATAAATACGTCATGATATTTGCCGCGTCACGTTGCCATTACCGATATTAGAGGAGCGAGCTAATCGTGTGCCAGATCATCCATCACCGTACACAGACCGTCATTGGGAGCCCACAGATTACAGCACCCAATCCTCTTATATAGACTATAGACACCGCAGCATAAACAAATTTCAAGGTCTAAATCCGAACTGTTCCTTGGGAATTATAAGATTTTCCGCTTATTCCCTCGGATTAGCGGGTCAATGTCTGAAATATGCGGGTCTATAGATATTATCTATAGCTAAATATATAATTCCCCTCCCATAATAATGTAAGGCGAACATTACTCTTGCTGTGATTCTAGGTAGGCAGGTTAGATCTTACAGGCAAAGCTACCGTCCAAACCATATACGTCACGTCGCCTATTCCACAATGTTTAAAGACAATAGTCTTTAATCAGTGCGTCTTGCCTGTCATGACGTACGGCGCAGAAACGTGGACACTGACGATGGGTCTGATCCACAAGTTACAAGTCGCTCAGCGAGCAATGAAGAGGGCTATTCGGGGTTTCTTGAAAGGATATGATTCGTAATGAGGAGATCTGATGAAGAACGAAGGTCACCGACATAGTGGAAAGGATTAGCAAGCTGAAGTGGCAGTGGGTGGGCCACATATGCCGCAGAACCGACGGTCGTTGGGACAATTGTGCTAGGACTGTTGGACTTACTGAAGCTAGACCTGGCATCAGCGTTGCGTCTCTGTGTCTGATTTCGTTTAGTTTAGACTCTTCAAACAAATAATTAACGTTGCAAGGAACACTTAAATAGTCATCTGTAGTATTCTGCTTCACCGTCTAATTACGTCATTTGTCGACTTAGAATAATTTATTATTTACTAGCTGTAGCCCGCGACTTCGTCCGCGTGGTTGTCAAGTTAACATCACAAATTATTGTGTATTTCCAGTAGGAATGAGATGTTTTTCGGGATCAAAATTATCCTATGACCAATTCGAGGACCCATATGTGTGCCAAGTTTCATCAAGATCCGTCTAGTGGTTGAAGCGTGATTAAGTAACAAACATCCATACTTTCGCATTTATAATATTAGTAGGATATAGGTATTCTATTCTTGGTTCCCGAGGGGATGGGGTAGGAGCAGGGAAATACAAACTAGCTATCTCAGAACAAAACTTTGTCTGAAACCTACAAATAAAAAAGCGGCCAAGTGCGAGTCGGACTCGCCCATGAAGGGTTCCGTAGCAGCAAGTAACATAATATAAAAGTTATTGTAGTTCGTTGTAACTTTGATCGATGTTTTAATAATAGTGTATATTGAATGAAAGGTAAATTGTGGTTTACGATTTATGACGTATTAAAAAAAAACTACTTACAAGATCTCCTTCAAACCAATTTTCGGTGGAAGTTTGCATGGCAATGTACATCATATATTTTTTTTAGTTTTATCATTCTCTTATTTTAGAAGTTACAGGGGGGGGGGGGGGGGCACACACACATTTTACCACTTTGGAAGTGTCTCTCGCGCAAACTATTCAGTTTAGAAAAAAATGATATTAGAAACCTTAATATCATTTTTGAAGACCTATCCATATAACACGTATGGGTTTAATGAAAAATGAAAAATGAGTTTCAGTTCTAAGTATGGGGAACCCCCAAAATGTATTGTTTTTTTTTTTATTTTTGTATGAAAATCTTAATGCGGTTCACAGAATACATCTACTTACCAAGTGTCAACAGTATAGTTCTTATAGTTTCGGAATAAAGTGGCTGTGACATACGGACGGACAGACAGACAGACAGACATGACGAATCCATAAGGGTTCCGTTTTTTGCCATTTGGCTACGGAACCCTAAAAAGTGCAAGAAATAAATGCAAGAATAGACCTTAGTGCGTCTTGATCAGTTTGGCGAATATGTCATAAGGGCTGGGAGGTCCGGGTATTACTCCGGGTATCCGCGGACTGCGAAGGAAAGGGGCGGGGCGGCGAGTCCTATGACTGCAAAGTATAAAAAGTATAGAACCCGTTTCACAAAAGGAAACCCGGGAACCCTATTAACGACGTGGTAAACGCCTACCTGGGAAAAATTTGGATTTCCCTCATAATAAGGGTTTCCGCTGTCGTAGGCTACTGGTTGATTAGGAATCCAAGTTATCGACATAGTTAGTAGAACACTAAGGCTTAAAACACGATTGGCTTATCCGGTCCCTGAAGATAAACAAATTACTTTGTGCCAGAAAATTAAATCTCGATATCTCGATTATGTCCGTAGACGTATTGATAGTACGCTGTTATATATTATTTACGAAATAACAAAATATTACCAAAAAGTTGCTTTTAAAAATATCCAGGTAAAAGAGGGTGAGAATGATGAAGCCAGTGGAAAAAAAATCATATAGTTTGTCCACGTAATGAGGAACGCCAAATACACAGTTCTCTAACTTATTATTCAAGTGTAACGATACCCTAAACTAACGGGGTGAGACGGGAGCGTACGCGTGAGTATAGCGCGTCCGTCTCGCAGTCCTGGCTCTAATTATTGTCGAGAGGACGTGTTTTAATTTAAAGTGTTACAATATATTAAGTTTGATCAACCGGAATTTCTATTATATCACATCCTATTCATCAGAGCTTTACACAAGGGAAAATTGAGGGTAGATTAGAAAACACTCGGCTTCTCCATAAGTGGATATGTTTTGACCCTTAAAATATGTGTATTGACATCTTATGTCACTTTGTTTCAAATAAGTTAAACGGTTTTAAATAAAACACTTATCACACCATTATTAGCAATTATCTAATTACTAAAATGTACCTACGAGTCAGTTCATTACGAGTTCTACTTTGACCTTTTTTTGGCACATAGCCCATTGTTATCGTAATTTTTATTGACAAACAACACACGTGCGTAGCGAAAGTGGGTTATTGGTTCAATGTAAAGTGTTGCTGACCGGTGTACTAAACTTGTTTGCAAAAATGCTGATAAATGAGTTCGAATCATACATTGTTGGACACAGGACTTGCCTAACCGGCGCCACAGCACTCCATTCGTTTCTATGGCCACCTCATCCAGACAATTTTTAGAGAAGCAAGAAGAAAAATTCTATATTTTTTTCGGTCCTGAAAGCTAAGTCCTTTAAGGTCTGTCTTAATTAACGGTATTTATATTTATAGAACAGCAGAGTTTCCATAAAAATAGAATAAAAACTAGAACTACTCTAGCTCTCATCAGTGATCATTATTATTCTACGATTATTTATTCACTAACCCAGCACATTACATTCCTAATACATATTAATTAAAATAAATACAATTATTTATTATATTATCTACTAACTTAAAAACGTGGACGATGTTGTGCAAGTGAGAGGTCCCCACTCAGCAAAGTGCTCTGCATCCGGAAGCTTTTTACTGGGACCTAGTCTAGGGTGTCGAAGCGATTTTTATTGGCACTTGTTGCATAAAATACTACCTTTACAGATATAGATTCCAAACCCAAATATAAATTCTTTAGTGATAGATATACCCGCCAAACATCATTCGTTTCGCTAACAACTACAGGTACGCGTACCCCATTCTGTATACTGTCTGTTCCAACACTAGGGCTCTAAAGTACCGTAATGTGACGTAACCAAGCTGTTGCTAGTTTGAGTTTTGTATCAACAAATGATACCATCCCATCATACTCATTCGGAAATACCCAATATAGAATTATATAAAACCACGGACCAATGAGTTTACAGACGGTCCCTTTTCTTACTTAAGACAAAGGTAGAGTAGTTCTGAACTCAAACACTTGTCGGCAAACAATGTCGTCTTGTTGAGCTATTAGAAAGTAAAATTAGAAACACTAATAGATATTTTTTGTATGACCTATAATTAGTTATTAGTTTTTCTTATTTATAATTGAAGTGACTCTAGCCAGTTTGTGTTTGAATAGAGTTTAAAACTGTGCTAACCAGACAAAAATATCTTCTACTATGACATAGTACAAAAAAGTTATAAGTATTTTTAACTGAAAAGTTGTCGACTATAAATTATTTTAAGTGGCAATCGTTATTAGTCAGCGCGTGACTTCGCGTAAGTGGTATGTACCTACTCGTTTGCGCTCGCTTATGAGCTTAGTCTGATCACTTAGAACAATGTGCAAGACTTCGAAGTACTGGTGATTATAGGAAATTTCATAAACTCCGATTTAGAATGTATACATACATAAAGTGGCTACGTAGGCAAAAAGTATCAGCCACCCAGCAGCAAGAATCACGAATGAATCTATTGTCACAGATTACCAAAAAGTTTATTTGAAAATACAATTCTAAAGGTGACGTGACCGTTAGCAGGCTGCGATCGATAGCACTTTCACGCACAAACTGGGATAATTCTGTAAATGCACTTATTTCTAGAAAACAGATTTAATTTTATAATTCAATAGCCTTAGAAGTAATATAAATACCAAATTACAAAATTATATATTATTACGAAACCTATCTACACTTAACACCAAAATAGAAACAGTTATTCCGAACAATATTCATAATTGGTACACGAAAAGAATCTATATTTAAAACAGGTGTTCCTGTAATAATACCGTATTCCTATACCGTCCTCAGCCGTTAGACGCCATTTTTCTATCTCGTTCTAGATTCAGAACGGGCTGTCTCCAGTCTACCCGCGCATTACCATCGCATCTGCACTCCATGAACTCCGATATAACAACCTAGTTTTGTAAAACTATACAAAAATATCCGCCATGAAAACTTGCACATAACTGTCAGTGGTTCTGCTTATTTCTCGCACGTATCTAAGTATATTTCATTCAAACCAATAGTCGTACGAAAACCAATGTTATTTGCGTTTTGGTAACATGAACATGAAAGGGTCACAAGCAGCAAAAACTGGTTTGTATTACCATGTAAACTTTGCGGTATATTTAGGAACACCGTCTGTTATTTATTTTGTTTTTGAGACGCAAATGCGTTTGTTTTCATATGACTATTGATTTGGAATGAAATACGAGTATATATGAAACGGTATTTAGGTATAATTACGAGTATATTAAAAAATACCAGAAACTTAGCACACACGAGACAATAAAAGCTAGGTATAATGGTATCGTAAGTATCCTTACAATGCCTTGTTGCGTATGAAATCGTGCATATTGCTACTGCATTGTGTGACTGGTCCCATTAATTGTAGAGTATAACCATGACTTAGTTTTACTAAATAATTTTTTTATTGTAGCCTATTTTGATACAATTCGTTACTTCACAGTTATTAGTTGGTATTTAGAGAATTAATTATAGTTTATTCCATGTCCCTTTTATTACTTTTATTAAATTACTGTTATATATTAGTTAGTTAATGGTAATATTTACAGGTAAGTTATGTTTGTACAAGAATACTATTTTTCATTACTTAGCGATATAGGTACTTAATGATCTGCAGAACAATGTTGAGATAATTTCGGCTTGTCTTGTGTAAGTACTGTGATTTCTACCATAGTAAACAATGACGTTTATAAAAATAAACAATTCTAGGTTCTCAAACAGGAATAGAAAGCAGCCATTCCCCTTCAAAGGAAAATCCAATTGCAATATCTAAATTAATCCAAGCTACTGCAGAATTTGCATATGGAAATGAAAAAGCCTCCCAATAATCCGATTAGAATGAAACGGTAAAAATAAGTATTTATATAGCCTTATTTAGCCTTGATTATAGCTTTAATAATATTTTGATTATTGTTAAACTTATAGTATTTAAGGGTTTCGAATCCCGCTAGGGGCAAATGTTCGTATGATGAATCTGAATGTTTGTACCCAAGTCATGGATGTTTATATATTTATTTAAGTATATCTATCCGTTATCTAGTAAATATACCACAGACTCTGCCTAGTATGGGACTGGATAATTGGTGTGAATGTCTGAGATATTTATTATTTTATTATTTAGTATTGAGAGCAATAATTTCTTCATTCAATTCCAGTTGTGGAGGTACAGTTACTAAGTTACTTAATGAATTGTTAAGTCACTACCTATCTATTAAATTATAATTTTCTTGTTAATAACGGATTGATGACGTCACGCAGATACTGAAACAACGAGAATGTGAAACTTTTCATCGGAGACTCATCAATCAGCGGATTGTTGCAAATCATTCTTTTAAACTCGCCATCGAGCCATCATCGACCGAAACTTTTGCGATACTAAATCACTAACAAAGTAAAAAATGATCCTCTGATGTTAGTACAGTAGACTTCAGTAATATAGAAAAAAGTTTATTTATATTCAGAATCATCTGTGCGTAGTCAAAATAAAATCATTGGCTTTTTTGAAACCATTATTTGTAAAAATAACATTGTCCTGTTGAAAAATGATTATGATTAGGAAAAATGTACATACCAATAACCCAATTATTATACGCTATTATATATTATATTACTCCTTTCTATAACTATAATCAATTACACATATGCTTCTAATTCTATTATTTAATTTAATCGTATGGGGTCTAAATCGGTTTTTGTGAACCCTAAAAGAGCACACCTCCATTTCAATAATATAGTTGAACTACGGATTAATAACCGGAAAGTCGGATATACAACCTACGTAGGACTACATTTTACTCCAAGATATTACTCCATCTTTGAATAACAAAGTGGTTTGTTGGGCAGGGTGTGACATGGTAATATGAACAATTTAATATGAGGCTGTGTGAATTTAAATTGCATGGCAAAATGTAGGTAGGTACAGACAAAACTTAATTTGTGATATTGCTGTTTAAATCTACAAATCAGATATAGAGATTAATTAAATCAAAGCCACGACTATAGAAGTATTTTTTGAACTGTTACACAATATCACCGTAATTTATAATTTCGGTCATAAAGAAATGTATTCGTATATTGAGTACTTCATCGGTACGCTATCGCCACTAATTCCTGCATGTTAAATATGGAATCCAATTCTGTGGCTCTGCTAGATTGACACACACACATTGTGCATGATGTTTTCCAATAAACGACGCTTGGAACACAAAAATGTAAAAAGCATGTTAAGTTGTAAACTATTTTTAATATTTGATCTCTTCCATATAAAACTTTTTACACAAAAAACATTAAGTATTTCCTTCAGAACGATCTGTGGTAGTAGACTTGAAACTTCATGTGCAAAAGTTAAGATATTGCTTCAGTACAAGTTCATTGACCTCGTAATATCGTGCTTAAACCCAAAAATTACCTATCTATGTCAATAAAACATTCGAGAAGTTCAGAGGTCGTCCGCTAATTTGATAGACACACTTTAGCTTTTGTCCGTGACTTTGTTCCTGTGTTTCTCAGCTTCTTATTGCCTCCTCGGGGGCTCTTTAGTACACTAAACTCACTTTCCTAGTAACAAAAGGAAGAATGAAAAGGAAAGATTATTTAGCGATAAGACCGCCTAGATGTACATATGTATATTTCATTCCAGATTAATAGTCCTATGAAAACCAACGCTATTTACGTCTCGGTAACATATACATGAAAGGGTCACCAGCAGCAAAAACAGGTTTGTATTACCATGTAAACTTTGCAGTCCACTTAGGAACACCATCTATTGTGTATTTTGTTTTCGAGACGCAAATGCGTTTGTTTTCATAGGACTATTAATCTGGAATGAAATATAAGTTATTTTATTATTGTATCTTTTTATTTTTTTTATCTATACATGCATATAATAAATGAAAGAAAAAGTAGAAAAAACAAAAGAAAAGCGAATCTGTACATCGAAGTAAAAAAAACAATTCTTTCCGGACGTTATTTAAGACCAGTAGAGTCCAAAAATATAATTAAAATTTTTCGTGTCTGTCTGTATGTATGTAAGTACGGACTAATTTTGGAAACTAATGAATAGAATTTGACGGCGTTTTCGCTGTTTAATAGCTTTACGTTCGGGCACCTCCTATTTCATATCATTTGTATGACAGTATAGTTCAACATTACTGGTCGTTGCAAAAACTTGACAAAGAGTGAGAGAAATGTTTTAAAGATCATTTATAGTTTTATTTATTTATTTTAGCCGTTCAATTTCAGGGTATTTCCATAAGCTCGATGAACACATAACTTTTTGCACAATATTAAAACATAAAAAATATAAATAATTTAATGATAATCTTTTTATTCATGATAAACATGAAGTATGGAATAACTTTATAAAAAAAAAAACATTAATGCAAAAAACCAACTTGCGAACCATCGGCAGGCTAATTCTATGTATATATTTTGAATGCATAACCAGGTTAATAGATTTCTTTAAGGATTATACCTAATGTGTAATGTTAAGTTGTCCACGCGGACGAAGTCCCGGCAACAGCTAGAAGTAAGTGTAATTGAATTGATTTGAAAGAGTTTAAAGGAAGAGTAAATAGGCATCTACTGGGTAACCGCGCTCCACCATAAGCCTAATAATCACTTACCATCAGGTGATATTAAGGTCGAGCGCAAACTCATCAACAATAAAAAAAACATTTTGTATATATTTGAGAATTACATGAAAATTCATACCCAAGCAGGATTGAAGCACCGTGCGATCAATCACCTACTCTGTAGCGTTTGGCGTCTCATTTTCGTAGTTAGAGTCTAAACTCCAAATGCGTAGGAGAATATGTCACATGATCCGTTAGAGGGTACAAAATGGCTGTGCAGTTCGTCGGATATTCTCCGAAATGCTTACGGAGGCCCCCGTTCGGGGTAACAAAGCTATCGTGTCAACTCAATAATTCAAATCGTTCCACTTATTTTTCCGAAAATATTATCTTACAACACAGATTTTTCTTGCCGCAGGAGAAAACTAAGTGTTTATATTATACTTTGCACAACCGTTGTGGTTTTTTTCCATCAAAGAGAGGAGAGAAAATTTTAGATTTTGCTAAACACTTTGCCTAATAAACTAGTAAAAAATGCGTAAATATTTACAGTGAAAACGGAATATTTGGAGTGTTAAGAAAAATTCACGCCACGTTCTTAATATTCGGTCAGACAGGGTAATGCGTTGGGTTGGCAATTTGATTTATTTGTTCGATACACATTATAATGCTGGCAATATTGAAGTTGGCAGTTTTGGGATTCTGCGTGCGTGCGGGCAAGGCCAGTGTGGACGTAACGATGGTTTGTTGCTTTTGTGATATGATAACGAGAGATCGGAATTAGGTAGTGTAATTTATGTACTTGTGACAACAATATGGCATAGAAGATTAATATGGACTTATCAGCTGCATCAGCCTGAATATTCAGGGGTAACGCAGCGAGCATCCTCGGCACTGTTAAAGACTCTGCAGAGCTGGAGCAGATATTTTATCTGCAGAGCGCTCCCATCCCCCTTTTCTTTAGTATATATTTGTAATATGTATTACAAATAAATATTTATTATTTGTGTAATGTAAAATTGTATATATTTTCTTTCACCCGTATAGACATTCGTTTTCATAGGGATTTTATTAATTGTTGTAATGTAAACCCCGGGACTCTTAAATCTGTTGTACTAATTAAAAAGTATACTTACATATAAAAATTAATTAAGATAATTTTATACCGTAAGTCTCGTTTCAGTTGTCACTGTAGTCAGGTTAGTCAGTATACTGCACATGTTTAATGAAAATCCCGGTACTTTTAGTAGTAATAATTAAAAAGTATATAATATTACTGTATTAGTTTATACATAAACGAATGACAAATAAGTTTTAAAATAAATGTCCCTATCATCATAAACATTTCGTCGAAAGTAAGTACATAAATATAATAAATAACACACCTAATTCCGATCCCTGATTATATCAATAACATCTGTAATGTTGCAATGTTTTAAATCCCATTCCATCCCACTAATATCATAAATGCGAAAATTTGGATGTTCGGATGTTTGTTACTCAATCACGCTTCAACCACGGGATTGATCGGGATGAAACTTGGCACACATATAGGTTAGCTCCTGCAATAGGACATAGGATAGGTTTTATCTCGAAAATACATATCATTCCTACGGAAAATACATAATAATTTATGATGTTAAGTTGTCCACGCGGACGAAGTTGCGGGAAACAGCTAGTAAATAAATAAATGTCTAAATATCTAACATTTTTGTAACTCCGTCTAATTATTAAATCTAAACAAGCTTTAATTTTAGCTTTATCAGTTTTCGTTACTCGCGGTATATCGATTTTATTTCAAAAGTAGCTTTCTTACAAAGTTGTTTGATGTGATTCTTAAACTTTCTGATTGTCGTTTTTACGATTTCCTCTGATAGTTTGTCGTAACTACAAGCGTATATGGACTTGCCCCTGAACGATTTAGTGACCTTACTAATGGTGGTAATAGTATGTTTCTATTTCTTGTATCATTCATAACTGTTATTGTTACAGTACCTACATCAAAAAGAGAAATATATATTTTATACTAACTCTGCTCGTGTGGACTTCAGAATTATTTCCCGCTGCCGCTTCGTCTCCCCCTCCCGCTTCTGCTCCTGCTCCACCTCCCGCTTCGACTGCGACCGCCACCTCTTACCCTCGCTCCAAACGTAGTCCTACCTTACTCGTCGTTATCTGAATTCCGCCGAGTACCTATTCTGTAGTAGTCCATACTAACGGATGTGAGTTTTTGAAAACTATGAATTCGCATAACTTATGATTGAGTAAACCGATTGCGATGAAATAAAAACTAAATGTTACTCCGAATTAAGGCCTATGTTTTTTGAAAACTACATCAGTAACTGGTTCATTAGTTTTACGTGATGCGTGCACAAACCAACAGACCAACAGACAAACAGACAACAATTCAAATTACTTATCCTTAGATCCCACTTTTTTAAAGTATATCTAATGTACAGACAAGCGAAATTTAAGATTTTATTTATTAGATAAGAAGATTATTAACTACGGACTACGGTTAATATTTTCATGTCTTTAAACTTTTCTCCTGGTAGCTCTCAACAATTCAGAACGCTCTATAGCTCTCTTTTGGAAAATACAATTAATTATCTCTATATCAACTGAAAGGAATTGAAACGACGTGGGATGCCGTATGTCATCAGTTCATCATGATAGTGTGTAAGTATTTAAAATACACAAACCTCGGTAAAATATAAGTTAATTGACTAATTTTTCCCCGTTGTAATAACTACCTAGTCTAAATATTGTTCAGCTAGTATCTACAGTTATGAAGAAGCCACAAAGTAATCGTAAAATCTGCTAATTAAAAATCATGAAAAGAGATCTTATGTGTATCCATGATATATGATCTCTGTACCAAGTTTTTTAAAGTATGGTCGACATGATGGTCATTGAATTAGAAACACCCAAATATTAAAATATACTGCCGGTACAATCGATAAGGTCGAATTTGTAGGCGAAAATTCGCCGAAAATTCAATGCTGCTACTACGGAACTGAGTTGTGCATCTATAGCTTTAAACAAGCAATAAAACATTCGAATACGTAAACTTACGAACATAAAAATTTTGAATAGTTCGCCGCGATCGTGTTCCGTCTCCCACAATAAAGTACACAATTGCAAAACATTTACATGTTTTCTGATACACAAAACTTTATTCCGCGGGACATTGTTCGATCTGATAATGTTCTCTTTTCTGTATACTTGCGTAACATTTTTGCACAGTGTAGTAATAATATACGTAATCAATAGATTTATCTGTTTGATTGAGTTTGGGGGTCCCGGTCTCAGAGGGAATTGGTGGCAAGTATTGTTATCTAATAATGTTTGATATTTTGCAGCCTTTGAAGATTATGGCAGGGTTCATTTGCCAAAAAAAAGATTCGTTTCTTTAGGGAGCTCAAATTTATATAGAACTATCTTCTAACTAGTTCAAGACTAGCCACCTGTGCCATAAAATTAAATTAAGTAAGTAGATTGGAACATTAACGTACTGGTTTACCTTATAACAAATTAACTTACCCTAACTATATTGAAGTTTGAAGCAGGTAAGTAATTATTGATTGTAGAAACTTATGTGTATAATTAATTATTATAATGGTTAAAGCTAAACTTACCATGTGTGTAGAGAGGTGAAACACGATACTTGACGGCAGCGGCGCAGGCTATTGCCCCAGTGCCACCGCCCAGCTGGAGGCCGTGTGACAGTACTTGAACGAGGGTGCCGACGACGGTAATGGTCCATCCCCACCCCCCTTCAGGGTAGTAGCGGCGAGCAAGCGTGAGCGCGGCCCGAGCACGCAGAGCCGCCGCCGTCTCGGCACCAACCGTCGCGCCGGCGCTAGCGCACCTGACACACCACACACTTTACAAAAAATAAAGTGGACTTATCTACTGAAAACACTAAAGACACAGTAGATAAGTCCATCTCAAACACATTTCATACGTGACACACTTCACTAACCGTCGGAACTGAGTCACTTCTCTCGCAGCTTCGTAACCTACACTTTTAGAGCGCCCTCGCTCTGTAAACTTATTGCACTTATTCTGAGTGTTAAAGCGAACAGCACTAGCACCACACGTGCACAGTAGGTCCTCAGCGCGGAGTTTTGGCGTGGGATGAGACTTCGGTATATATCGCTCACGACAATTGCATTCGGGGGTCTTCCAGGAGAGAAGTCGCTGCAGTAATGTCCTGCGTCGCGCCGCTCCGCACGTATTCGCCGCCGCTTGGCCCGGGTCCATAGGGAAAGACGAGCTACGGTCCGCCTCTTGCTGCCTGACCTCGACCTGCCTATCGTCATAAGTGATTTTCCTCCGCACGTCTCTTTTGTTGCATGCGAAAGTAGGAATGAAATTGTGCGTAATGGATTCCTTTCTGTCCGCTTCGCGGTTGGGCGGTTCGTTTTTTGCAAGGAAGCCATTTTTTATTTTTTTGACGTCCGTATGAAGGGAGTTCCAAGTTGCGATAACTTGCTCGCGGTCAGGCGCGTCGGCCAAATTTGGAACGGTGTTGGATTCTGGTAGTTTTTTGGGGAGAGGTAGGTCGGGCTTGTGGGCTGGGAGTGCCGCCTCCCTGAGCCGTGTGGGCAAACTGTCACACCGGCGAAGCGTCATTGTCATTCAGATTTAGCGGTCTCATTTTTAAACACCGACTCACGTTCAGGGTTCACTCATATTTCAATTTCCGCTTCCGTGCATTTATCTGAAACGAAAACAGGCACGCAATGAGTTTCAATATTTTTTTCTTCCATATTTGTAACGGAATATAAAGTTTATTTATAGTTATTAGAGACACAAAAGAAATTAGTTAATGGTTAGTTATATAAGAATAAATAAAACTAATTACTGTAGGCAATTACACTGTATTTGAAGATTAACTCTATTTTAAAAGTCTATCATTTAAGAACTTAAAATCAATATTGTTATAATTCTTGAGAGATACTTAGTCAATCATTGTTATGTAAAGCTCCTAAATTCGTGAAAATGTCGGCAGCAAACTTTGTTAAGCCTTCACAATCCATAGGGTACCCGTGATGTAAATTTTTTGTGTAAATTAAACCGGAATAATCCCTGCCCTTGAACTGATTTAGTATGTACCTATTACATTGCCTGTTCGCAGCGTTTGCAGGAAAATTCCCCTATGACCGCGTGCATCAGTTTCGATAAAGCGAATGTTGGATAATCTCATAAACCGAGAATGAGTTGGAAATGCTTCAAGCAGTTTAGAACTGTATGTAAATTACTTTAAATGTGTAATTAACAAAATCCTAATAAAGAAGACCAGTTTGCGATGAACCCAAACGTGTGGGTTTTGAATTTTTTTATCTACGATAATCATGATTTAGCCATAATCTTACCATCACGGCCAGACAAGTTAAATTAAATAAAATCAAGTTAAAAAAATCCATACTAAAATCTCATTTGGTTTAGTAATTTCGAGTAATATTCGAGTTATCCGTTGAGACTGATCAGATTTTCAGACATACGTACAAATAAATTTTGCTATAATGGTGTCCGATTTGACGGAACACTAAAAATAAATCTTATAATAAATGTGGGTACGGCAGTCATGTTCATGTAAGTAGTAAATAGGGGTGTGGCAGGGTACCATGACATCAAGCTCTCTAAATGCCAACTTCACCGGTATATGCTAGCTAGAGGTGATCGATGATACATATTCAAACTAACAATTTAGACTGCTACTTCAGTAAAAAATTTATCCGGCAATTTGGTTGGCTATTTTTTATTTTCGTTCAGCAAACCAAATGTCAATCTTTAGTCATTGTAAATGGAGGTGATTTGAATTTGAATATGTTTAAAAATATATCTCAAGCTATCCCAAACAAATCAATTTTATAAGTATATTCAATACCAGTTTAACATCTAACTAAGCATACATTACGATATATATTTATGTTTAATTAAAATTGCGTCACTAATGAAAATACCTATTGCAGATTTGTTTGCACTAGCGCTACGTTTACAAAGCAGATCCACATGACAGAACTAAGACCTAAACACAGCTATGTTGAATCCTGATGATTCCGACAAGAATCTTAACTTATAAGACAAAACCCTATTTGGTTCGGATAATTCCACACATTCTGCAATATATTTTGTAAAAAGACCTTACAAAGTACTTCAAAGTTTCTTAACGATAGCAATCTGATGAACACGCTGATTTAGAGCCACTCAGTAAATAGATACCTACTCCTTAATTCGTGTAGATACTTTAATTGCTGATTTTCGTACAGATTTATTGAGATTTATGTCTAACGAATGCCTTTAACGATCGTCTGCTATCCTCTAGCACAATATGAAAGAAAAGCGAGAAATACATTTTAACTAGTTTATATATTTTACAGTTCTGCAACACTATTTAACTTTAAAACGGTTCTTTAAAAACAACTTCGCGAAACTTGATTAATCAAACTAAACTTAAATATTTATACCTAATTGTAGTAAAACAAAATGTGTCGAATAACTCATTTCATAATGTAACAATAAGAAATAACGACTCTTTTTCATGATGATTCTTAGACTGAAATAACGAATATCTGGTAATTGAATGGGAAGTACTATTTTAACGCTAAAAAAAGAGAGATACACAGAACTTTTCAGACATAGTTCCATTCCGTCCCGGTGGCCATTCATACTGTGTAATTATTCGTACATGCTCGGATTCTTTTGTTGCCGTATCGCTTTGGCAGACAATTGAATTTCAAATCCATTCGTTTTGTTATCCTAAGTATGATCCTCAGAATCATCTCTAGCAGTGCCTTTTATTTGGCTAAATGCTTTCTATTATTCCTCAGCGTCTAAATTAACATATTGTCTGGACTATGAATCCCTACTCTTTTATATCGGCCTTATGTTTGTTTGACGCTAAAGTATGTAATTTCATCTGTTTGTTTGTGAGGCATTATGAAGTTAAAAATAAATTCAAGCTTTCCAATGGAGCTACCATGAATATGAATACGGATGTTAGGTACCGGACGTGGGTCAAATTTTTGTGCCATCTAACTAGAGCACATAACGTTTCATTTTACACGTACGATATACCTAATCATAAACAATGACTTTACACTACTACATCCATAGACCGCAACTCCACATTGATGTCCACAGAATAAAGCGTAGTATGGGTAAATCACTTGAGGGTTGCGGTTTTCGTGTAGACAAATAGTCTAGTTTAGGCAAATATGTTAATTATTGTCCTGTTGACAGGTGTCAAGTTTCATATTAATTATATTTTTTAATGTTTATGCAGATCGTATCCTATGTTAAATGTCAATTGCAGTCACCATCTGTTTGTTTGTACCTGCTTACCTACACACACGTATGCAAGGCAGAAGTGATTTAGCTATAGCAGTGGCACGGCGACTAAAGTTTTATTTTCTTATAAGATGAATGATTACTAGCTTCGTGCGTAAATAAGTTGCAAAATCTGAGCGACTGAGAATCAAATGAATTGAAGTGCTTGAGTCCGAGAGCCAAAAACGGACCGTCTCTTCGTGATAATTCTCGCACCTGTCTGTCAAGCGCAGCTGCGTAAGGGAATTAATAAAACTGAGTCTGTGAGATTTAAGTTTCGGCATTCCACTAACTGTGGACAAGAAAATATTCTGCCAGGCGATTTTATAGCTACTACTTACTATTTCATAGTAAGGCTACCAGTGGATATCAATCATACAACGGAATATTTTATTAGTAATTAACAGGACATATAGAAATTGTTTTAGTATGACCGTATTTTATTATAATTATTAAGAAAAAATACTTTTGATGTCGCAAACGTAAATATATAAAATGTAAGAAACTTTTAAAACAGTAATACGTAAATACCATTTTTTTAATTTCAATTAAGTATACATATTTTCATGTTAGGCATTTATGACCGATTATGCAGGATCGTCATGTAAGGAAGGGAGTTTAGAAATTAAACTGGATTTGGTCGGTACACGTCCTACCAACTGTGAAAAATATTCCACATTAGGACATAATAATTAATGTATAACAAATTAAAATAGCTATGACATTTCAGATGCTATGTACAAAAACATACAAAATACTTGATTATCTGCTAATACAAACTTAATTAAACACTTCATTAATTAAGCTTCGCTTTGTTAAATACGAGCTTCGAATTGAAGTTTTTGATTAATATTGTCAGAATATCTGTTACGTCGACAAGCTCTTTGTGTTAAATTTCAACGAAACTTTACTCTAACGTGTCATCTGGACTGACGACAAAGCTTGTAACTCATAAAACTAAATAACCTACCTAATCAAGTCTAAGTAAGTAAACGACTGCACAGCTTAGGGCACGATTTTCATTTTCTTTTCAATTTTTATCAGTCGCCGCGTTTAGTGGAATCATCAATATTTTGTTCAGTGAAATGAGAAATCGTGGCTAATTCATCTGGGTGGAGTTGGTGGGACTACGACTATTTATTATTCCGCGTAAACGAACTGTTTTCCTCAGTGACATTCCGGCTGTGATTAATTTTGATATTCAAATTGAGTCGAGGTCAACAGTACCTAAGTACATTCCTTTTGTCAACCGACTTCTTGTTCATGCAATCACTCGTTCAGTTGTTTATTTAGGAAAACAAAGACTTAGGGGTTTATTTTCTGTGATGGATGAATTATTGAAAGAACTAGGTCAATCTTCTTTCTTACTGGAAATAACTCATTTTCAAGAATCCATGACGCAAAATAAGCTTATGTATGTAACTTTTTCCAGACACGAACTAGACAAAGTTCCTAATAGAGGAACTAAGATATGATATGTGGTGAAGATACTAAAGCAGTTATGATGATTTGGTGTATACTTGTTTATTTATTAGATAAGGTCTCCAACAGAGTGTACACCAAACGCTTGCATAAAGGAGACTTACAAAAGTGTATTGACCGACTGGTCAATACACTTTTGTAAGTCTCCTAATTATAAGCCACCCTAATAAGCAACGACAGCATGCGTTGTTTGTATCAATCTACGTCTACTATTATACTTATATATAAGTTTACATTAATTATATACATTAGTGCAAATTAGTTGTTGTAACTTTTTAGAATCACATAAGATTCAAATCTGTTATAGCTCCCAAAAAAGTCATTCAGTCTATTTAGACATAATACAAAATTAGTAGAATCACACGAAAACATAGTCAGATAACATTAAGTAAAAAAAGTTGCTGTACATAAGGATCACAAATGTCACGACGATAATGTTTTTCTGCGGTGAACATTTGTTAGCTTCCTACGCAAGATGCCACTCGTAAGGAGGCCATTGGGACAAAATGTTGAATCTAGCATCACCTATTATTACACTATTTATCCTTAGACATTTTCATATTTTGTAAAATGTGCATGCGATTGTGAACAAACTGTATAGCTTCTTTCATTGAAAAATATGATTATTTTAGAAATTGTACGTTATTAAGTTAAGTTATAATTTTTGATATCTTCAAATAAGATAAGTAATAAAATTAATTATATTGTAGGTATATTTAGATTATAATATCTAAGCTCAAGCAAATTTTAACATTATCAAAATAAGAATGTTAGTAAAATTAAGCTAACTGCTAAACAATACACTTGCATATTTTTAACCCCAGCGTCTCCAATAATAAATGAAAAGAGTAGTATTGAAATTACTAAAAATTATTCTCATATCTAGTCTAATAAACATACATACATACATAATGCTCACGCCTTGGTCCCAGAGGGGTAGGCAGAGATGATGGATCGCCACTTTGCGCGATTCTGACACACCTCACTAGCCTCACTCACATTCATCAACCTTTTCATGCACCTCCTTTTATTCTTCTAAAAGAAGATGTAGCAACGAAGGTAGAGAAGGGTATGTTGCGTTGGTTTGGACATTTAGAGCGTATGAGTGAAAGAAGAGTGACAAAAGTAATATACAGTGTGAATGTGGAAGGAACTACAGATAGAGGTCGTCCTAGGAGGACATTCAAGGATCAAATTAGTAACGTCCTCAAAAAGGCTGGGGTCCGCAGTCTAATAAAAAAAATTCAAAATAGGTGATTATCCGAAATAGCTAAATCATTACTTCACGAGGCAGCAGAAAAGTAAACTAGTCTTTGAAAATAATTATGTTATCTCGCAGATGGTAAGCATCTGAGACATTTATTGCACAAAGAGCTATAAACTGAAGAAAGAGGAATGCCATTGTGTTATATTTAGATAAAAAAAAGACTTAACTGAATAAAAGAAACAAAAGCGTCTTATTTAAGTAAGATGAATCTGCAATCGCAAAAGAGAAGAGAAGAGGCTTTATGTGTACAAGTATCTTATGTCAAATACTTCTGAAAGTCAACATATTTCTATTTGAACAATTCTTAGCCAGTTTTTGAGACAGTAGATAAACTATACCATCGATGAAACGATAGGAAGACAGACAAAAGGCCCTTAGGTTTTGAAAGCACAATTGCCACAGAAAAAAGAAAACATTTGCAATTACTTCTATGGTCAGCTGGAATAATGATAAAATCATTGCTGACCTACAGACCAACTCATCGACCAACTAGTTGGTCCGTGGAAAATTTTAAAAATACCTTTAAAACATGCCCCACGGTACAACTATTTTTTATATGACCAATGGACCAACTACCTAATAAATATGTGAAAACTCTAGTTTTAAGTAGCGAATTATATTAGTATGTCTAATGTGCAATCGAAAGATAAAAAGGTAAGTAATTTGAATTAGGTTATTTGTCAAATTCTTGGAGCACATTAATGTCGAGCTTTAACCGTCGGAAGTGGAGATGAAACAGCACTTGCGTAATCGCATTAAGATTGTTTGTGCCAAAGCATCACACAAATCATTTTAACATTATTGCTGGCTCATTCATATCTGGCTTTAAAACGCTACCACAAACCAATTTGGATGAGTAACGTTTGTTTGGAAATTGTAAAGTGTGCTTTACTTCTGTTTTCATCCATATAATATCCCTAATCATTGGTATTCAGTCATCATAAAAAAAAATCATACAATTCCACAATTATTTGTACCAATAATTTATAGTCCGCTGTTTAATCTCACCTATAGTTCAACAATAAATATGATTTGATTTGATTTGATTTTTAAAATATCCATTCAATTTGAGGGTTTCGTTGCATATAAGTGAAAGAATCCTTTAGCATAATTGACAGCCGGACTGGTAGATCTGAAGAAGGTGGCTGGAATGGTGGCTTAGAGCTAAAGAAGGTGGCTGGATGCGAAGGACCGGGTGTGGCGGTGTTTATTGAGGATGGCCTATATCCAGCAGTGGACGTCTAAAAGCTGATATGATGATGATGATGATGATGACCGTATATATCCTTTTGTCTAGGTATATCACTGGAGGGTAACGGTCTTTGAAGTGAAGTACCAGTAAAGTCAACACAACTGGAAAATATGTTAATTAATGTTATGTCAATGCGTGTCAAATAGACAATTAATTTTTTTATATGCAGATCATATTATTATCATATGCTAAATGTCAATTGCAGTCGTCATTTATTTACACATGCTTACACACACGTATGCAAACGCAAGGCAGAAGCGATTTAGATAACTATATATTGTGGTGATTTCGACATGAGTCTCCCTAAGCGCTGTGAATAGCTGTTAATATTTTATGGTGAGGGAAAACAGTGTCGACAAAAGCCTTATTACAAGCCACGAAGTTCAAGGTCGCAAAAGAAAGGGCAATTTATCTCGTCTCATATCCTATTATGCCTGTAAATTACTTATGGCAACTTTGCTGAAATTGAGGAAAGCCATTTCATTTACCTCTGTGTTTACTTTGCCCTAAAGTTAGGCGAACTCATATATGTTTCGAATTTTGTTTATCTTTGAATATTATTGGTTTACTGGAAGAAATTTCATATCAAACTGTTAAGTTCTTCATAACATATTAAGTAATAACAAAATGTAACTCCACCACAACGGATATAGGGCTGTAATAAAAAAAAATCTAGTGCGTGTATTCCAATTATACAGGAAGTACAGTAGTTTTATACAGAATTTGACGTCGAAGAAAGTAAGAGAATTAATGTATTCCAATTTTGAAAATAAATATTTTGATTTTGAGTAACAATTTAATTAGTTACAGGATATTCAACTGTTTGGTCTATGACATTTACATTAACTAAAAATACTTGTTTCCTTGTCGCTCTCCTAGTCAGAAAAAGGATATTAATCATCATCTGAAATACGTTCACTGCTGAACAAAAGCCTCCCAAATAGAATGCCACTTTTGGTGGGCGGTGGGATTTGCCATAATTACCACACTTGGCAGGCGGATTGGTGATCACAGTAGTGGTCTTTATACACACAGGAGAACGCTGCTGCCCTTCCCTGGTGCAATCCCTTAGTCGCCTTGACGACACCCACAATAAAATAAAGGGTGGCCCTATTCTAAACCGAGAAACACACGGCCAATAGGATATTATTTTTATTTTATGCCTTAACTAGGATTGAGGCCTGTTTTTGACAGGTCGACAAAGCGGCCTACAACAAAGGAAATAGTTTCACTCGTCACGTGATAGATCCGTTAGAGTAAACTTATGAAGAGACACATCTGAGATTTTGCCATTTTGTCTTCTGTTTTTCCTGATAGGTATAATTATTATAGCAAAATTATGCTTTTCGATGTTCGATTAGGTCCCTAGTTAATATTTCACTTTCTGAGGCAGATTTTATTATTTGATGCAAAATACACGTTTTTAATAACAATTTAAGTATTATTAAGTATAAGTAGAAAACTATTTCTACTTGAAAACATATAAACTTTTAAACAAAATTGAACAAATACTTTGAATTTTAATTCAACCAATATTTTAAATCAAACTGCACGGACATGAGATTACATAAAAATAAAAGGGAAAGTTTTATTTATAACACAATTCTACATGTTAGGTATCTTACATATTTACATATCCAGCGTATTTAAAAATAAATAAAAAAAAATCTAATTTCTAAGGCATATTACACAGTTGACGAATTCCTGAAAGATGTTTCAAAATAAATTACTTGACATTTGTGAATTTATGACATTATTTATTAATCATTATCTGTTACCTATGTGACATTAATTGTTAAAAACATTTTTGACTTGTAGTTTTTGTTAGCAATAAATATGATTATGATTATTATTATGATTACCATATAAACCAAAAAAAGCGAAAAAAAAAACGACGGACAGATTTGAATGATATTTTGAATGATACTCAGAATTCTGCTAAGACATTTTCGTTGACTTAGTAAATTGATCGTAAGACTGAAACGCCAGAGGTCGTAGGTTCCATTTCCATCGGGGATAGACAACTTTGTACAATTGGTCCTGGCCTGGGTGTTATTTTTGTGATTTGTCTTTTCTCCTTGTCTAATTCCAATAACAGGTATTGGAGATAATTCTACTTAGAGACATGAATTGTATGCCCAATGCAAAAAATATCTCTAAAAATGTAAATAACGCGAGAAAATCGATAAATATTATTAGAAGTAATATTAAATCAAAATATTCCTAATTCTTACCTTAAACAATGGATCCATGGAAACGGATTCAAATTTGGCAAGAGTTTGAAGTTTAGAACGCGATTTTCGATAAAGTTTTATAGAATTGCGACATGATTGTAAAAGTTTCCAAAGAGATAGATTTCCAGATTTCTTAGCAACGGAATAATATTATTGGTATGACCAATGATGTGGAAATAAACACAATTGAAACTACATGTAAAGTAAACAACACTGAAAACTTACATGAAACTTGATGACACCAATATAGAGTCAGATGTGAATTTTTGCAGTATGTTTGTGTTATTTTTTTTAAATTCCTACATTATGTGGGTCTTATTGCAAGTTGTGAGAAACAAAGTACTTGGTTACGTCAGATCAACATCTAAATATACCTTTCAGCGTATTGGACATACACCCACCCCCACAAAGACGTCTCGTGGATTCGATTCCCACTGAAGATAGACTACCTATGTACAATTGTTATGTATATAGGTGGTGTTGCGTACTGGCAGTTTTATATATTTTCTTTTGATACAAGTCTTTTGTTTTTATATGTCAGTTTTGTCTTTTAGCTAATAAACTTTCACCTGGTTTATATTTGCAGCTAATTATTTCAGCCCACAGCTCCTAAACAGGTGGGTAAAAGAAAATCCTGGTTTGGGATTAGACGAGTATATTGAATAAATGCCATCCTTAACGATAGGCCAAGACCGAGTTTCCTCTCGTTATTTTTCTTGAACAATAAGCCGTTATTATAAAAATAATGTAAGGAAAGAACCTCACAACCGTCTACCTTGGTACAGTATACAGTCAACTAATTTGAAATGTAGGCCACCTTAGAACCTTGTCACAATATTGGAAACATGATCGAGTACTCGGGTATCTGGGAGATACGTATAATGGGAGAAGACCTGTGATGTTATTTCTATCTTTGTCATAGCGTGCACAACGTCAGTGACATGTCAATGCATCTTTTTAAAATATGTAATCAAATTACAAATGAACAACAATTTCATTTCATTGTCAGATGATATTAATTTTTTTTTAAACTATATTAACATGGATTTGGATTAATAAATGATCAACTAATTATAATCTCTTTAATTTCTACTGCTTGTTGTGATAAGGTTCTACGATAGCCTATGTTTTGAATTTGATATACTGAAAAGTTTACATGAGTAAATATTTGCTAGAACAATCTGAATAAGTTCTCACGAGCTAGTTCCGTCCGCTGAAACTCAACTTCGATGTCGCCTATTGTGGCCGTGTACCTACCTGCAGTTATTGGGGCATACTCAGTATAAAGTATTGATATACGTCGAGGTAAACACAGCTGTCTATATTTCATTCCAGATTAATAGTCCTATGAAAACAAATGCATTTGCGTCTCGAAAACAAAATACACAATAGATGGTGTTCCTAAGTGGACCGCGAAGTTTACTTGGTAATACAAACCTATTTTTGCTGCTGGTGACCCTTTCATGTATATGTTACCGAGACGTAAATAGCGTTGGTTTTCATAGGACTATTAATCTGGAATGAAATATACCTTGATGCCGTTTTCATATTGGCCTGATTCTAGGGTACACACGAAACGGGAAAATTTTAAGGAAATTGGGGAATTTTTATTTCACCTTTAAATTTTTTTATGCAAACACTACAAGTACTGAATTTTGACGGTAATCAGTTGAAATAAAAATAAATTACACAACTTACAATAAAATATATAAGTTAAAGATTGGTAGCGCGCACGACTAACAGCGAGCGTTGTGTAGTAGCAAGAGGTTTGTCGTTTTGTAAAAAGTGGTTAAGGCGTGGAACAAATGCGCTTTAACACCCATTCTATCGTACCCACAATTCTCTTTTGATTATTATGGATGATCTAAAATTAATTCGTTCCTTGTTCAAACAACTGCATCGGATTCTAGAGTGCAATGAAATGTGAGAATTCTCGCCAGGAAAGCTACGTCTCTGTAATGAAATTTCCTCATTCTAGCTTTATTGTACTGGGATGACGTATGATATTATATTTTACATTACACTCGCTGCATTTTAATACTAGAGGTCTCGTTCTCTATCTTATTATAGTAATTATACCAGTAAATACTAATAATCGTTTTTTGCATTTATCTGGAGTTAAACTGTCAACCAAAGTTGCAATGCCCTAAGTGGTTAAAAATTAATAAGTACATATATCATATACAGCCTGTTGATTTAATAAAATGTAAGATGGATAGAATATTTTTTAGAAAAACACAAAAACCGACTTCAAGACTATACCTAAATGTACCAACTTAAACTAAAAAGTAGAAAATAATATTATAATTACTTCAAAGCAAAGAGCATTAAAGGACAATCAACGAAATTATTGATACTTATATACGTATTTACAATTTATAATAAGTTATTTTTAAGTCGGTGTATGTATGTATGTATGTATGTATCTTATCTTCTTAGGGGGCCAGGAAGACCTGGCGACACTTCGACCCTTCAGGATCTTTTGTGCCAAACCCCTGTCCACCGACGGTGCCCCAAGCCGATTTGGTGGACTTCACATACGCCTCAGAATTTCTTCTTCGGCATATGCAGGTTTCCTTACGATGTTTTCCTTCACCGAAAAGCCTGTGGTATTATAAATAAACCGTACTTAAGTTTCATAAAACTCATTGGTACGGGCGGGGTTTGAACCCACGACCTCATGAACGTGAGGCGAGTGCACAACCAACCGGCTACCACGGCTCTATGTATGTATGTAAGATGGATACTTACTTAGCAACATTTAAGAGTGAGATCAGTATTACATATAGTAATTATAATTTAATTGATTTACTCATATATAACTAAGAAGCCTCAGCCGTGCATTAATGTCATATGAAACAGTTTAATTATATTTTCTTGCAAATAATAATATTCTAGAAGAGATTCCCAAGTAGGATAAGTCAGTTTAATGGAAAAAGGATTATCTCTATTTACTGGTAATGTGACTTGGTAATGTACGAATACTAAGCGGAAATTATATGTCCCACGGCAGGCGTTGCCCATGAATTTCCGGTTTTTCCGTAGAATTTTGAAAAAAACGTACTAATAGGTAGGTATGAAAGACTTTAGTCATAAAATTCACTTCAAATTGATGTTCTGAATACTAGAATTAGCTGTTTGTAAATTAGTCAGTCAGTTATTTATGTATTATAACTGTGCCCGCGGCTCCGCTCGTGTGGACTACAGAATCCGCTCCCGTTCCCACTTCCGTTACCGTTTCCACTTCCCCCTCCGCCTCCGCCAGAGTCCAGATCCAAGTCCAGGGCCGGTCCAGGTTCAGATCCAGGTCAAGGGCCGGCTCCAGTTCCCGCTCCCACTCCCACATCTACCCCCCTTAACTATGCTCTCAACCCTTCCCTCAACCCTCCCATCAACCTGAGGAGAGCTCAAACCTCTTTCTCTCTTACCCAGGTCGCTCCAAATGTAGTCCTCCTAACTAATCCATCGCAATCCAAATTCCGCCGAGCATTACTTTGTTGCATACGTATGCAAGAAATTCATCGTAATCGGCTTGGTAATAATGTAATGTATGTGAGTTTTTGAAAACTATAAATTCGCATACTTTTGATTGTGTTAGCCGATTACGATGAAATACCCGCTCCCGCTCATGAATTCAGTCGAGCATTTACACCCTACACTTGTTTGTTGTATACGAGTTTTCGCTCCCATTCTCACTCCCATTCGCTCTCGCTCCCCTCCCGCTTCCGCTCCCGCTTCCACACCCACTCCCCTTTTCCTACACCTACGCCCACGCCCACGACTACTCCCACGCCCACACCCACTCCCATTCCCACTACCAGATTCAAAATGTAGTCCAAACTCATCGCAATCTGAATAGTACGGAAATATGTGCAATATATTGCATACTAACCTTACCTACTAATGTATTTGAAAACTAAAAATGTCTATAACTTTTAATTAAGTTAGCCGATTGCGATGAAATAAAGACTTAATGTTAAGTTAAGCCCCATGTTTTTATGAAAAGTTCATCAAAATCCGTTCAGTAGTTTTTATGTGATGCGTGCACAAACTCACAGACAAACAGATAAAAATTCCAAAAATAATTGAAATGTGTTCTATTACTTATCCTTAGATTCCTCAATTTTTTCTTTTGCAAATATCTTCAATGTACAGACACGCGATGTTTACGATTTTATTTATTAGATATTCATGTGTGCCTGATCATGAGTCGTTACCATCTGTTCTACTGGGTGGGTAAATCACTTTTTCAAAATCATTAATTGCACTTGAGCACACTTGTTATATTTATACACGTCAATTTTATTGTGACTACCGCTTCCTAGGTATTAGCGCTGTTGACGTGAGGGTTGCGGGTCTTTGGGTGTAGTAGTGTAAAGTCAACAAAAAGTCACATTACATGCAAATATGTTTATTAATGTCATGTCAACACGTGTCATAATGAACATTAATTGTACGTACTATACTCGTATATATGCAAACGCAAGGCAGAAGAGATATAGATATACACTTTACGGAATCAATTCTTAACTTGACTAAATATACCAGATATAATGCGTATTGAATATTCATAATTGACTAAAAACGACATAAACCAGTTTATTTATAGAACAGAAAAAGTGTCTATTTATGACTTTATATCTACCTACGTAAAAAGTAGAGACGAAAGCTTTCAGTTAAGTCTGTCGTACTGAAATCGTGTAGGTGGATAACTAGGTACTTTTAAAGTAACTTGCATTGAATAGATTTTACGAATGGCTGTGAACTAAATACAACCATCATTTATACCGTCTTTTGTCTGTGACTTTGTTCGCTTGAAAGCAAATCTGCGACCTAACATCATGTCAGGATCTCACTTTAGATATTTTTTGGAACACTTAGCTGTGAAATATTGAGACCTCTTCCAAATCCTAGCAGATATTTTATTAATCTATGTCAAACTTCTACTGTTCTTCTGCTGATGTTCGCTTTTGACCTGGGAAGTACTGTATAGATTTTAATTTGGATAAGGCATAGTCAAGGGAAAAAGCTAGTATTAATTTGAAAGCAAGCTCAGGTTTATTTCTTTTTTTTTCTGTCATGTACCCAAAGTTTTTTTTTCCTTTTACATCTTTACACACAACTGTATAAAGAATGAACTGAATGCAAATAGCGTTCTCTACTAGTTGAGCTTTGGGTCATACTCGTACATATGATTGTTATTTTTCTCTCAATATACCATAACCATATAATATGTATATGTAGGTATATAGAATATAGGTATATATGACTCCTACAAATACAGTTTACCTAGTTTGGGAGTCAGGGCTTCATAAATAATGTATGTATCATTTTGAAATGAATGAAGTTATGTTTATGTTTATATAGAATTTTATCTAGGTATATAGAAGAAACCAGTTTCAAGACGATTTCTGAACAAGACGCAGGCAGCCAATATAATAACAACAGAGTTTCGGTGTAGTTATAAAATGTAGCAAGCCTGCGAGGCTGCGAGCGCCAAGTGGTCGTTGGCTGGTTGTTATTTAGACACACGAGCGGTATCTTAATGGCTCAAACAATTTGCTGCGACGTTGTAATTTTGTGCACGGAGCCCATCCAGACTGACAATAGTGCGATTTGGGTAAAATAATATTTTACTAGCACATTTCTGTTTTCTAGCTAGACTTCTACAAATATAACTACACAAGCTTTTGCCCCCTTGTTTACCGCTATTTAACACTTTTCGTTGTATTTTTATTTTTCCATAGTTAAAGTAGCTGATATACTTACTCCCAGACTAGCATGGATTACCGTTAAGTCATTTTAAGCAGATCAGATACGTTCTTTTGGGCCCATTTCGTTTGGTTTACATTAAGTTATAGAGGTATGTGAAATAATAATTATATATACATACTAAAAAATCACTATTTTATTATTATTTATTATGGACTGGCTTCGAAAGCAGGGAATAAGTTTTTATTTCACAGATTTTCCCACTGTTAAAAATTCTCTATGTTCATCTCTCAGACCCATGCTAAATGCAAAATTAAAACTTACCTTGTTTTTATGTCAGTACGTCAAGATAAATTGAGCTTTATAATTTTATATAGCTAAGTACTACATTTTTTGTATGACCAGTGTACGACCTGCCACAACAAAGACATAATTAAAAACACAGGGACGTTTCTGTTGATTTTATTTTAAATATTTATTGTATTTTAACAGTACAGCAATAAAGAAGTCATAAGCAGACAGCCCGTAACTTTTTTTGCATCACTTAAACCTATTTTTTTCCGATCGTATTTCCCATATTTTACTTTCACATAAATTGTGTCTTGGAATAAACGTAAACTGTCGCCTGCCACGCGCAGATTATAAAAAAGTGCTGCAATATATACCTACGAGCTCCCTGCTGATATACTTTTTGAAAACACTGGAGACCAAAATATAAACTAGAATTTATTGCATAATACGGGTCTTATACACATTTTGTTTACCTAGCTTTGTACGGTTATTATTCTATTACGAAATATTGACTTATTCTGCTTTCGATCAAGGTTATTAATTGCTCAATTATATGACGGTACACTATCGCCGATTAGATGTTAAATATTTCAGCATAATATGGTGTACGCAAACTAAATTAATATATATATAATTTTTTTAAACAAGCTTTGTTTCGTACAAACCCTTATTTTATTCGTTTTTTTATTTAATATTTTATTTTGTGCAATTTAATTAATACATAGTAGTAGTGATTACAATATTGAGTATACCATATTGTATTGTAACTGTTCGTGACAATGATTGTAAATAGTAATTAAGTAGCTCATTTTTGTATAGGTAGTCGTAAGGTTTATAAATGTTTTATTTTGTGTGTGTTTTTATTCCCCATAGTAGATAAATTCTCTATTAGATAAGCTCTCCATTAGTTCGTTAAGTTCCCAACTAGTTACTAGTCGATTTTGTTGTATATAGTGTAATTGGGAATTCGGTAAGAAAGAGAGCTATAGTTAGAAAGAGATAGATTATGTCATATGATTGGTCGATAATAAATGATGGGCAAAGTTAGCTTGCAAGGTCACGCACTAGTTGCGAACTCGGCAACAATATATAAGAAAGGACGTGACAGCGCACAGAACAGTGCAAAGCGAACAGCAGACTCTCTCCAGAGCAAGCAAGAGCTCTCAACAGCAAATCCACGAAGACTACAAGAGAGAAAAAGCACTCCAACCATCTCCCCTCGCCTCGCAAGCTAGCTCGGCCTGATTGAACCGCATCGAGTTGTTTCTCTGAACCTACCTTCACCCAAAGTGTGGGCTGTCGAAGGGGCCCACAGTAACCAGAATCAAAGGTGTGCGCAACATTTCAGCTCAATCGGTTTGGGGAACTGGTATAAAATTCAGTTGACTCAAACATACTAACAGGTAAAAAGGTAAATAAAAGCTTGTGAAAAAGAAATTTTACAAAATAGTAAAAGTATTAAAAAGTAACTCAAGTCATGATAGCGATAGGTATGCAACTTTAGAGCCTTCTGACTGAACACAAACATTTATACTGTTTGTGGGATTATTATTTATTCGTTCTAAAATATCTCAGAAAACTAAATTTTTAACGTGGAATTTTCTTGATTTTCCTAATATTGCCGACCAATTAAATAATAAATAAATATCTCAGACATTCACACCAATTATCCAGTCCCAAACTAGGCAGAGCCAGTGCTAGAAATTTTTCATGTACAAGTATTAACCAATCGATCTAGTACGTGGTATTTAAGTCATCCGACGGACATACGTACAAAAAGGGTAACGCACTGACGGATCCCTAAAAACCATAGCGAGTGAACTTTAGTAGCAACTCAGATAGCAAAAACTAAAATTTTCTAAGTTTTACTTGAATTTTTGACAACTGCAACTTGAATTTAAAATTACATGAATGTATAAATTAACATTAAAAGATAATCTAATTCTGATGTAATGTCGGAACCGTAATGAAATTAAGTAAGGGGTTTTACTGGAATTTTTCGTAAGCTAGAGACTACTATGCTTGATCCTTTACTGAGAGAACTTGGATTGGTGACTGCTGCATGTTGATGTATTTAAATTGAAATAATTGAAATAAATGAAAAAATATGTTTTAAAATACAGAATAATTTTTACCGTGACGTTTTTTTAAAGAGAAATTATTATTATTATAATAGGGATAATATGCGAGCAGCAATTTGATGATATGCCTATATCTGAGCTGGTGTATTTAAGTCTTTGAATTGTCACTTGTGACCTTAGAAGAACGAATGGTGGTTGTTATTCTTCTAAGCTTGTGACACTGTTTTTTTAAGAACTTGTCTAGTTCTATAATCTCTATGGGTAATTCACAAATAATAGATCATACAGATATAGGCATCTCTCAAAGACCATAAAACTAACCAACCATTAATCAAATATGAACGAGAAACTTCTGCTACTAATAGCTTTTGATTATGACCTCAATGCAAATAAATAAAATCTCTTTAAATAAACTTCAAATACGGTTTTTAACAATTAATGTCACATAGGTAACGTAATATAAATATAATAATGTATATATATGTATATAATGCAAACCTCTATTTAAATATGCAAACCTCTGTTTAAAAAAGACAGTATACTGCCTCTACCTAGTCTGTACATGTACGAGATGTGCGTATTTGTACACAAAAACAATAATTTATTTAAAAAACAAAGCGACATTACACAAAAGGGGGGTAGAGACGGCTACAAATATAAACTACATGTGCCTGTACAAAAATTAGCCGTATTTAGTAAAAACGCATATTGCATGGCGATTAGGATATACAACCATTTGCCAAACGGTTATAAAGGCGCTAATATTAATTTATTTAAAAAGCAGGTTTTTAAGTACTTTTTGGAGAGGAGTTACTATTCAGTGTTAGAATTTTTCAATGATAAACAAGAGTAGACAAATTACATGAATATTATTTTTGACATTAGGTTTTTATTTATTTAGATCATGCATGACTTTATTAAAATTAAGTGTTATTTCTATATTTCAAGTTATTAAGAATGTAAAACTAAAATTTGCACGCCATGAATGGCAGAATATGAGAAACTGTTTTCATTGTATACCATATCATTTTTACCATATTCTAGCAAATAAATATTTCATTTCATTTCATATATATATAATATATATACATTATTATATTTATATTACGTTACCTATGTGACATTAATTGTTAAAAACATTTTTGACTTGTAATCTTTTGTTACCAATAAATATGATTATGATTATAAAAACCGTATTTGAAGTTTATTTAAAGAGATTAAATAATGTCCTAAATGTCTATTCAAAAAAAACATGTCAAGTAATATAAGTTGTAACGTCATTCAGGAATTCGTCCACTGAATAGAATGCCTTAGAAATAAGACTTTTTTTTAAATACGCTGGTGGAAGCCGCACTTTTCACGTCTCGAGGTAAACTATTATAAATTGTCGATCCGAGCACATATACCGACCCTTCGGATTTTTTTAAGCTTATTCTTTGTACTTATATTTGAGGCAATTTTTTTGAAAACAATGGAAGTTGCTGTTCTAATTACAGAAGCTTTGGAACAGGAAATTATGACAGGTGTCGGAAACATAACAATTTCGGTCACGTCAGTGGACTGGACTGGCGAAAGCGAATAGGAGTCGGTTAGAATCTATATTGTTAGTCGCCCACTGGACAACTAACATTACCAATAATTCGTCTAAAGAAATTTGTTCATGAAACAAGGCTAAACTTCCTGCAAAAAAAACTGTGCTTCAATATCTCGTTGAGCTTGATATTTGGAGTATATTTGTTGTAATATTTTTTACTTGTCTTTTGGTAGTTCTGTAATATGAGTAGTTTTCGGTAATGCCTTTATCTCTAAATCTTACGTACTTACTCACATCTTACTCTTAGAACTTTAAGTTGCTTGTTTTGTATTACTGTGGTATACACTCTGAATTTCACTGACATTGACACTGACATTTAATTTACGAAATATTCATTTGGTGACATTATTGTAGCTTTGATGAATGAAATTAGTAGAGACTACACAAAACAATAATGAATGGCAATTCATTAATGATCCAGAAGATGCATTTATTGTACTTGTAAATATATAATAATTTAAATAGGTTTAGTAAGTTATTGTTTCTGCATAAAATATACCTAATATTTACGGTATATATGCATGTCAGGTAGAGTATAATTGGTCTAAGAATAATAATGTATTGACATATACATTAGATTACATTATGCTATATACACAATAAAAAATAAAGGTTACCTACTCTAAAAATTATAGAAAAATTAAATGGCGTCTGACTTATTTTAACTATGAATTACTGATGGGCGGTAATGATAGATAACTATTCGAACTAGCTAGACACTAAGTGACAGAAATTGGAGGTTGCGTTGTAGAATTGGTATTATTTGTTGGAATTATTTTTGGGTAGGTAACATAATGTAGGTTGCAATTGCAGTTCCTAACTATATTCCATAGTAAACATCCACATTATAAGTGGTAAAAGAAAAAAATTTGATTGTAGGAAAGAGCGTTTTATGTTCCCGCGCAGCCACTCGCTGTTAGACAATAATAAAGATAGATGGTAAAACTCTATTTTGTTAATTAAGAGAGAAGAATATCTCTTAATCCAGATTATAAGCAGTTACTGGTGTTTTATCAAAATCGGTTCAGCCGTCAACAGATATCCTTGTGAATGCATTTATAATATTAGACGATATTTCGACTACACAGATCACCAGAAAGTTATTTTATTTTATTTCTTAGGGGAGCTTACCGCTACCGTTACAATATACATTTTCAGGTAGAAACTAAAATTGTGAATTATCACAATTAACTTTCGCTTATTAAAGCGAAAGTTATTTAATAACATATAGAAAACTTATAGTCATCTATAATATCACATTTATTTTTATACATATTATTTAGCTGTCAGTCTTCCTGAAAGTGATGAATTATATACATAGAATAGTAAAGTATATAAAAATTTCTAATTTAGAAATTTTTACGATAAGATCAATGATCTTCTATGTAAAAACGGCAACGCAAATAAGCTCGCAGTACTAGAGGTGAGCTCATTATGGTTGAATTTGTAGACTAATTTCGGGCGTACGACGCCTTTATAATGCTAAAATTTTCATTCAAATTCCCTAAAAACTTAGGAATTACAAAGACAAATAATTCTTAATATACGTGAATATGTTTACTATTATATTTACACATGCATAGCTTTGGACATTTCCTAAGGAAGTTTTTTTTTCTTCAGAGTTCATTGTCTAGTTTAAATGGTAAATCAATGGATTAGATAAGATAGCGTTGAATTGCGTTAAAGTAGATGAGCGACCACAACTCAACGAGCTGCAATACGAAAAAGATTATAAGAGGACTAGTTAATAAGTATTGGCCTATTCCTAGTTGGCAGTGAGCCCGTAATCGATGATGTAATTTGCAAAAAATATACCTACGCACAGATTGTCTGTTCCTAGACATGGAAAGTAACGTAAGATAACTTGATAACTGACATGCCTACTTTTATTGCACAATAACTTATTGAATAGTCAAAGTAGTAAATATGTATTAAATTATAAATATAGTATATATAACATCGGTTAACGTGGTGTGTACCTATCTTTTTCAGTTTATGCAAAATTAATATTATATCAAAATTTACACCCTGATCCTTATTTAATTTTAATGACTATAAGTGAATCAAAATGGCAAACAATGGTAACTACAAATGATTTTGAATACAAGTGTTCGAAATTAGAGTAAGATTCCCAACGAAAATAAACATTTCAGTTTGCAAAGTGCTTTGTCTACAATTTTAGTTATTTTGATTTGAAAATACATTTTAATATTAGCGACTTTATTTCTAGTACGAGTACATATATTTCTAGTGTATTGTTGTTTAATATATGCACACTTAAATGTACATAGACGCACTTGATGCCGAAGGCATTCTCTATGCAAAAAAATTGTGGTTAACTAAGTGGCATTTTATCTTTGATGTTAGCTAAAGTAATTATTATTATGCTCGTTTGAAACAAGACCGTGATCAAGTTGAGTTAGTGCAAGGGAAAAAAGTTAGTACACGGGAACAAGATCTTGGTGCGCTCGTATGGAGTTAAGATGACTGTTCACGGTTAACAACAAGATCTTGCTCAAATCAGCAATTGTGTTTTTTCAGTGTACCTTTGCACAGAGTCCGACGAAGAAGTTTACAAACTAAAATATATTACGTAAACATTTCTTTTGAATGAAACTTGTTTCTTATGAATGGACTGGTCGTAAAAGTTAAGTTATTAAAACTGACATTATGAAAGCTAATGAACGAAACAAAATACTACGTTTCAAGCAAGTTGAACGCATAACGGGTATAATTCGTGTTAATTAAACTCGAATCTGTATAATTACTTGCAGAAGGTTCTAGAAGAGAATCAGTAAAAGTTTCCTTAGATGTTATATGCTAATTCACAAAGTAACTAATTACAAAGGAAGAAACTTTACATATTTAAGGAACGTAGATTTATTGTAAGTATAGTGATACAAAATGCAGCACCTACTTATGTACGTTTTTGCTGTATTATGTCAAATCACTACAACGCCTTTAATCAAAGATTATATACAATGTAAAAATTGTTTAAGAATAAAAAAATAATCTATATTACTAGATATTATTTACTGTACGAAATCTAATAGTACATACATGCATGCATACATACATACATACATACATACATAAATACATACATACATACATACATACGTATATACATACGTACATACATCATACATACATACGCTTACGCCTTGGACCCAAAGGGGTCTGCCATCGTCGTCTCTTAGTTCTTATGTGTGGAATTAAAGCTCTTTGCGTCAAAAATACGTTTTCCCCCAATCCCAAAAGGAAAAAAACTTCCTTCGCGAAAAATAATCAAGATTCTCGTTTTGGGAATAAAAATCCCGGATTCGTTAGCCTGAAACACGACCAATAAAAACTATTTGTTTTAGTTTAAAAAATAATACAAGGCATTGTAGCGTTTGGACACTTTTGACAGGCAGACGATTACACGTATAGTGCTAAATATCCGAGTAGGTACGTGGACCATTAAGCTGTAATTTTTTGTCCGGTTAGGTAGAATGCTTGTCCCACCGACTATTATACACTTTGCTACTAGATGACTGATATGAAAGCTTAGCTTTTCTTTTATCACGCATATATATAGGCTGCATAGTAAAGCAAAGCTAATTAAAAAAACCTTTCATAGTGAATCATATTATTTATTTACTAGCTGTGCCCGCGGCTCCGCTCGCGTGGACTACAGAATCCGCACCGCTTATTACTTCCGCTCCCTCTCCTGCTCTAAATGTAGTACAAACTCATCGCAATCAGGATAGTACCGAATATTAAAATTATACTTCCTTGTTAATTACATACTAACCTTACCTACTAATGTACTTGAAAACTAAAAATATCCATAACTTTTGATTGAGTAAACCGATTGCGATGAAATAAAAAGCCTATATATATGTTACTCCGAGTTAGCCCTGTTTCTGTGAAAAGTCCACTAAAATCGGTTCAGTAGTTTTTAAGTGATGCGTGCACAAACTAACAGACAAAAAATTCAAAAATCGTTGAAATGTGTTTTATTACTTATCCTTGAACCCCAATTGTTTTTTTTTTGTAAATATCTTTAAGACAGATACAACACGCGAAGTTTACGTTTCTATTTATTAAATTTAAAAACTTTATTACATAGAAAGTACAAACGGCGAACATAATGCCAATATGACATTCTCTTCCAGTTGACCTTTATTAAATAAATATTTTGACATTTCTAAACTCATCCCTAGTATTAATTTTAATTATTTTTCGCCCTTTCTCAATCTGAATGTAAAACTTTTTTTAAACCTTTTCTTCTTCCTTATTAATTTAACTTTGTTCTGCTCATTCTTGCTGTGTGTCTTATATTATAAGTGTTCTAAAAATCTGTGGAAACTGTTTCTGTCAATGTTTTGTTATTTGTCAATTACTATATATATAGACTTTGTATAGACTGTAAGTTTCCTGAAAATAAATAAATTAAAATTAAATTAAATATCTCGCAATCACAGGACAGATTATTGGCTTTCGATTCAAAAGAAAAGTCTATTAAAAAGTCAGAAAATTGTACGTCGTTCAATACGTGCAATCTTTTAATTAATTATTTTATTTCGTTTTTCTGCAATATCTCGGAAAAGAAGTTTTTCATTTTATTTTCATAATTTTCCCATCGTGCCGGAAAAGTTCTTATGTATTTATTTGGCCTCCTCGTTACCTTAGTGGTTTGGTTATTGGACTCTAGCGCCAAATATTCAACTTGTACAATTTGTAGCAATTAAACTTGTTTGTTGAATTGCCATATTACAGAATCCTAGTTTCAAAAGATCCTAGTTTGAAAATCCTAGTTTGAATCCTAGATTATTTTTACGTAAAAAAATATTCTAAATTTCACCTTTACCGTATAGATAGACAAATGGACAAAAAACTTTGCTTTATGGATCTCTGTTTTGACAGAACCCTCAAAATGAACAAAAAAAAATATTTAGCTTCTATTTGCTTATATATGTTTAAAATTGTATTCTTATATATTATTTTTATGCCAATGGAAAGGAAAATGAATTATGCATAATGGTTAATTTTTAGGGACCTGTCGAACGCATACCTTCATAGCGAAGCTTTGGACCGCCTCGTTGGCCTAGGGGTTTGGTCACCGGACTCGACCGCCAGAGGTCGCGTGTTCGATTCCCACGGGGTACTGACAACTTTGTACAAGTTGGTCCCGGTTTGGATGTTATATTTACGAATTGTCCTGTCCTTGTATAATTCCCATAGAACAGGAGAAAATCCTGGTTTGGGATTAGACCAGTGTATGCATGTGTATATAATATATGTAATATATATATTAATTATTAATTTATTTATTGTCCGTCTGTCTCTCTGTCCAGAAGTTTAAAAACTACTGGACTAGTTGAGGCGACAATTGGAAAAAAACTTGCAAAATTGCCCGGCAACGACGGGAAAATTATATATATTTCCGGAATACATATATTTTTTCGAGATATTAAAGAAAAACCCCTACTAAAAAAATAACAAAGTACTCGTACCACATTTTGCAAACTTTTTTTATGAGCGAAGTTCTTTAATTTTCTTCCTTATTAGCTTTGACTATTAAAAAAACGCTAAATGTCATAAAACTCCAGTGACACTAAGTACATTTCTGCGAAAAGTGAACTTTTTATTAAGAGAAAATGTGTTGGAAAAGCACGACAAAAGTCCTACTTTTATGCAAGAGATGGTACCGAAATAGTAAATTGAGTTTTTGTAATAGGAACTTCGTTATAAAAATATATATATATATGGCCTTTTGTATCGGTTTAGGGCACAATAAATTTCTGTTAATTTTAATATAGTGGAAAATACACAGCGGGGTAATATTGATCGGTTTATTTTTATTAAGATTGATGCTCGATGTCAACATTATCACCAATATAAAAAATAAAAATATGTCTATATCTATGTCATCTATTCAAGCAAAACATAATAATAATCTCAGACTAAAAACCATCTAAGATAATAATATATTATGTTCTCCAGATTAATTGACAACTCTTTAATCACGAGCTAAAAAATAAAACGTCAAATAGAAAAATGAACAAGAAGATTGGTATCTAAAAAAAGCGTTACTACTATAAAACTTTTTATTGCTTAAGAAACCGTGCACTAACTTAAGCAATGAGGTAATAGAGTTTCATTCAAGAAACTTTATAATTAATTCGACCTGCTTTAAATAAGTATATTCTTCTATTTCATACCGTATTTTATAATATTCGATGGTTTCCATGTCTGTGTATTTTCTCATTATGTGTGCCGATTTCGTTAATAAAAGCTTTAATAAATATTGCATATGTTAAATGCCCGGTCAAATAATTTAAATAGATACGTGAAATAAAGAAGATATTTAACATTAACTTACCTAGTGCCAAAAAAGTTGTATATCGCGATCGCACTACTGTTAGTCGATGCGTTGCAGTCGCACGTGCGAACTGTTCCGACCACGGGCCAACACTGGCTGGCTGATAAACTGATAGCGCCCGCCCGCCCGTGTTATAAACAGTGCTGTGCCTGCGAACTTAAGCCGTTTATACACATGCTAGTTACTCGCTACCAGCACCTAAAGAATGCGTGCTACTGACATGTTTATTGTTGCCAATAAAAAGCATGCGTTTTAATAGCATGCACTTAGATAGCAAGTCGTTTGATTATTCGTGTACCGCGGGAAAGAAGGTAGGGGGACTCGAATGCACTTCTCTATCAGTGCTCATTGGCCATTCACGAAGCGTTTCTAGTAACTGTCAGGCTTGTCAGTAACATGTGTTATTTATCAGGTCGAAATGACTTGCTAATAATTAGTGTGCCAGATGCTTTCGTCTGGCTTGCTTTTTTACTGGGTTTTGTAGCACTGCCGTTTAGCTACGGTTAAACGAAGTGAATTTGATCGCAGCGATCTACTCGCCACATCAATATCCCGTCTGTTATCGTCACAAGTAGCGAGTACGGTCGCGCGTTTTACACACATTTTATATATTCCATTACAAGAAATGAAATACGAAAACAAACACTATTTGCGTCTCGGAAACAAAATATAATGAAAGACACTAGAAGGAAAACAAGTTAGTATTACCACGTTAACTTTGCAGTCCGCCTCGATTCATCATCTATTGATTATTTGGTTTTCCATTTGTGTCTCTTTTCAGAGAAATATCACCTGTTGGAGTCAAGCAAGTCGCAGACTCACAACGTCTGTCTTGTCCTGTTACACGACTCGTGCGGGCGTGGTTTAAGTAGCAGCGAGTAGCTTGCTACACGGTAAGATTGAATTTGTAGCGAGTATTCTTCGTGTGACCATAACTTTAGGATCGGCACATACTGAAATATGGTAACAAGTTTATCAATGATAACCAGGTACCTCGATTTGCCTTTCTTAATTAATTATTTAATGTATATTATTATATATTTTGCACCGAACTAAGTAAATAACCCTTTCATATTTACATAATATGTTTTTATCTGTCAAACTTTATAGCGCGGCTGTGCATCATTCCTTTCTGTTTGGCTGATAATTCGAATACTACTGGATGAATTGAGCTGAAATGTGGAATATAACGTGTAAAATTGGCCAGCAATGAAGAACAATTATGGAAACTCAAAGAAACAAGGCTCTACTATTTTATACTAGTTTAAGAAAAATTAGAAAAACCATTAAAATTTCCATTAATTAACTATAACCCCATACTCGTAGTGAACCATTGATAAAATGGCTACCGTTATTGAATCTCACATTTTAACTTGCTTCTTGACTTGCACATTTCGAAAACAGTTCAAACAAATATTTCCGGACAACAACGTAGTAATTATTTTCAAGAAATCTAGTTATTGCTAGTCATGCAATAAGTTACCTACCTACCTAACTTCGAAGTAACTTTCAAATCAAACTGAATAACATTTACTTTGTGATCCCCCATCATTTGTCCTGAATTTTATTAAAGGTAAACATACAGAGACATCCATTTATGAAACTCAGTCCAGTAGGAAAATGTTAAAACTTAGTTGAAAACAATCGGGGATAATATAATATTTTTTCTTAATTTTAAAATAGACTATTGAAAAAAAATAAGTGGAGATAATTATTTTATATAGTATACTTAGGTATTATTTATTTTTCAGGTCATCGTTGGTTGATTCTATGCTTCGTTTCCAATATAGTAGGTACCTACTTATGAAAGATGAGAGCTACCTACCTTCCTTTACAATTCTTATCCTCTTTCCAAAGGTTGTTTGGAAGAAAGCTTTTAGCGATTAGACCGCCTAGATTTACAAAATGTAAGCTATTTGACTTCTGTGTATTTTTTTTATTGATGAGAGATAGTTGTCAAGCGTACAAAAACCCATCAGGAATGAAAACGACTTTACCGACCGACTGCTCTGCGACTGAATATGAGGCTTGACGACTGCCAATTGCCGCAATCAACTTTACATTACCAGAGAGTTGATGGAGTGGAAAATATTGAATTAGCTGCTACTAAGAGTAATTTCGCGTTAGCAAAACGAAACGGGGCGCAGTAATCGCATCTGCACGAACCATTTACACCTTCAGCCTACCCGGGTCGCCGGTGTAGGGCTCCCGATAATCTATATTGATGGAAAACCCAGATTTTTATTCCGGTCACGCGCGGGAATCACGTGGATTCTCCGTTTGAATTGGGGTGCTAAAAGTCCGCCTGTTGGCTACATATTCACATATCAATATGATATGCTCAACTATGATGCTTTTTGACGTTTGTTAGGATCGTGCAAAGTGGCGATACATCGTCTATGCCTACCCCTCTATGACCAAGGCGTGAACATTATGTATATAGGTACCTATATATATAATATTAAATTATGTATATATATATATATATATATATAATTTATAATAGTTAAATATTTGATTGACAAATTAGGTAATAAGTGAATTCAGATTTAGTTATAATTGATTATTTTGGAAAGATCATAAAATAATTGGTATATTTTAATTGATCAAGATAAAAAAAATTATACCCTGCTCATCAGCCTTATTATACCTCAAACACAAGTAAGTGACAAACATAATTGCTCTTCTTTTCTTAAAAATCTAAAATACTTAATGCAAAAAACAAAAAGCCATAATATCGCGAAATAAGATTTTTTTTTTATATATTTTTGATAGTTTAACTCGTTAGTTTATTGCGTTTCAAAATGAGTTTAATACGTCTAATTATATGCATTTATGATTATTTAATATTGTTATTTGTTTGTGTAACTAAATAAGTAAAGAAAATAGTATATGTATGTGCCTCGACGGCACTACCAATCCAAAATTTGCTTACTTATATATATTATCATATGATGTGATCAGATTAGTAATCGTGTGGTGTGCAGGCAGATCCCACTTCGATGCGTGTGAATAAATATTAAACGTTAAACCTCAGAGTAAGTAATGTCAAGTAAACTTAAGTATAAATGACCTGATTTAACTATGTCGCCGGTAGTTTGGTAGAAATATCTTAAAGAGATAAGCATTACCATTTTATTTTTATGTTATTTTTGTTTCCTTATTTTTATTGTTTTGTGTTTTTTTTTATCAAATATGTGCAATAAATTGTTAAATATTAAAAATAATATATAATTAAGTCCTATTTTCTAATCCCACGTATCTTATTCGCACGAATAACTTCGAGCACAGTTATTGTTAGAATTTGTTCGAAACGTACCACAAGTATTTTGTAGATTGTGGTCCACATGCGCGACTGGACCTGATGGACGTGATGTGAATTGTAAGGTCTAACTTGCTGTTATCACTTATTCTTATTATTTATTTGTACAGTAGCTGTATAGTAAATGTGGGCTGTCTGGGAAATTTAAACGTTCGCGACTGTACAACACCGTATACTAATAATAATAATAAAATAGTTTTTGTTGCAATTAATTACAATGTCTTTTTGCTTTTAGCTTCGCGCGTTGAAACCAATATCGGCCTTTCTGATCCATAACATTTCAATAAGCTTAAATATAAAATTAATTTGATGCAGCGATGAGTTGTGTCATGCACTTCATTTTGCCTGACAATGCTGCTCACACTGACCTATTTTCCATACTGTCATGTGCTCACCAAATTTAATTATCAGTATGAGTGGTCCATTATGTTAATTAGAATATAACTATGCTACTATGGACATTTACTTGCAACGGCAAAAGTCAAGTTACAGTGAAGTGTACATTGTGAAGTGTTTACAACGGGACCAAATTTTTTTTAATTTTCCTGAAATATCTTGGAATAATAAATTTCAATTTCCATAATTTTCCCATCATTGCTGGCCAATTTTCCAGTATTATTCGAGACATTCGCCGGACAAACAGATATACATAGAGATAGAGGAACAAAAAAGCTTTGTTTTGACGAAACCCTATAAAATGACTAACTAACCAGAAGATATATATCGTATATAGTGACGTGAATAATAAATTAACCTCATAGAAAATTAAACCAATTTTGATATTTTGGTTGAACTTGGATAACTATAAACTTCAAAATACTAGATGCCTAAATAATCTATTTCTATATTTTTCCATTTGACTGTTAGTGAGCCTCGAACTACCCATTTTCCATTTGACTGTTACTGAGCCTCGAACTACCCTATACTGTATGAATTTCACATCAGCATTTTCAAGGCTTAGGCTCAAGTGACAGTGAACGGGTCACATCTGTCGCAAAAGCGACGGTATTGGGCAGACGAGTTCTGGAGTGGAGACCGCCGATCATTGGGGAAGGCATGTCCAGCATGCAGTGGACGTCTAAAGGCTGATAAGATGAAGGTTCATCAGACATCATGTAACATCTTGCATCTTATGCTGTAAGCTGTAGAGACGTTTATGTATCGAAATTTGAATCATAGCCAACTTGAGAGACATCGTCCATTTGTGCGTATATAGCGGAAGTGATCGACCCACTTTCTGTAAACTAAGCCAATGTGTGCACCGTGTGTTATGCTTTATTTGACGCCTATCTTATCGTCTGTTTACGTCAGAAATCATAAATCTTGCTCAGACTACCAGATTCGACCGCCTCGTTCATTTATATATGTAGTTGGATTGAGTGTTGGCAATCCTAGTCGGAATCCTAATCTGGGGTAAGAGAAGCGGTCAACATATAGATACAGATTACTTATTCATAAAATTAAAGGTAACTCAAAATAAAATTATATCGGAACCAAAAATCTATAGTATATCACTTTATGCATTATTTAGTTCCCTTATAATTATACTTACTAAGAAGAAACCATTTATTTTAAATTATATTCAACTTTCTTAAAAAAGTATTTGACAGTATATCACTAGCCTTCAAGGAGTTTACATTTTACAGATCAGTAGAATGTGATGTGTAGAATGTTTGAAGAGAATGGTGAAAAATAAAGCTCTCGGAGCGGTTTCTTAAAATAATCAAATAACAAAAAAAGTAACACTTACGTGAGATACTTAAGTCACTATAGCCCGATCTTCTGCCCTCCCTATTTAGCCACTTCCGGTCACGTTTTTCTGGTCGTCAGTCCATCTGTCAGACGGGTATCCCACGCTTTGCTTACTCCACTCAATTCCAGAACTCGTATACCCCAACATCTTTACAGATATGGACAGTAACTGCTTCATCTTGATCATATTCCGCTGCTGAATACAAGATACATCTAGAGAAAGCGCTGCTTGGGTCATATTTGGATATCCAAACACGATATCCCCTCGACATGTATACTCAATTCATGAATTCATGGTCTTTAAGGCGACCGTTGTCAAACAATGTCAACATTGTAATGTGGTAATACGGTTTACGAACGTCGTAGTTATCCTAGTGTATAAAGGGCAAGGGCAATAGACGATGTACAGCAGCTTGTAATCTTGGTATTAATGCAGGAACCATAAGCTTAATGTGTAAAGTTGAGCTGTTTATGAAATACGGAACAATAATAAAGATTAATTTTGATAAGGCTTAATGTGTACAAGTACATAACATTACGATCTGTCTAACTTTAATAGAGTACATTCTACTTAATTCGTCTCAAATAGGTATAATGCCGCATCAAAAAGTTCAGTAGTTTTAAAAAACTTGAACCTTATTTCATGCTTTGTTTATTGATTCTACTAATTTTAGTACTGAAGTATATATCTGTGGTTTGTTAGTCATTCATTATCATTACCATACGAGGAGGAATAAATAAGATTTAAACCGTGAAGTGGAAAATAGCAAAATAAAAGAAGCGCCTTCATCACTTCTTCTCTCGACCGGCGCTAAGATAACAATATTGCAAGTACTTATGAAGGGTTTTTAATATACCTATGATCATTATGATCATATCAGCCCTTAGACGTTCACTGCTGGACATAGGCCTTCCCCAACGCTACCACACCCGTCTTCCGCCCTCCGCATTCAGTCGCTTATGGCCACCTTTCTCAAGTCGTTTGCAATATATGTTAAATTAAAAATATTTAATCCCGCAAACAAAGTACATGAATGATGGCGGAATGAAAAGGTTCTTGAGTTTTCAAATTTATTCCTTCAACAAGTTGCTAGTACATATATACCTTTTCAAACTATGCCACGAAATAGACTGTTAGGTACTGAAAGGTATTTGATGACAAAGTTTAAATTTAGTTTTTGTTATATTGACAGGTGAGATTGAGGTCAAGCGCAAACCCATCAACAATAAAAAAAAAGACAGGATGTAGGATGTCGCTAAAACTGCAAACTCAATGTAAGATTTATTCAAATGTTGCCAATCTGTGTCTTGCATTGGATTAAGCAAAAACCGACTTTGAGACGACGAACGTTTTCATACAGCCACTGTACCTACTAATGGTGGAGGCACCGGGTACATATTTACTCGTATACTAAGACTTAATGTAAGTCCTATAACTGTAAACATTTTTATGATACTTGATTACCTGTTGTTGCAGAGACATCTTGGAAAAAGTTATTTCGTATAATGCTTACTTAAGTTGAACTATTAATAAGTAAGGGACTCCCCACCTCACGCTCGGCTCAGAAGGAATATTCTGCAACCTGCATATAACAATCCAAAAGCTACCTACACTTTCTACGTGTAAATCAATAACATCGTGGTGTAAATTAGATTTCCTTCTTACCCTAGCAGTACAGTGCAAAGCAAGTGTGAAATACAAAGTGAATGTAATTGTATGACCCGGCCCAGCTAACAAGGTGGTTACGACAACAAACGTATCCTACCAGATCGATACGGCAGTCAATGTGGTTGTTATCCTTTGAGCCCTTGTGGTACAAAATATGATTATTAATATACAGTCGTTTAGTTAAATTAGTTAGGCATTTGGTTGTATGTAACGCTTCAAGTGCAAGAGTAAGTGTTATTATTGTGCCCAGTCCATTTAGCTTGGCAATTTCTTTTGAGTGACCCTAGAAATGAAGTCTAAAAAAAGTTTTCAAAATCATGTGTAAAGAAATTTTTCAAGTTTTCAAAATCAAAAAAGAAATTTTTACCATAAATTTCCATTATTTTCCCTTTATCGGTAGGTATTCGAGTTATCTGGCCATAGACATCTGGTTTATGTATCTGGTAGATACACAAACGGATAAAGCTTCGCTATAAAGTTTTCCGTTTCGACAGAAGTCTAAAAAATATAATATCTTGTCACATTGATAGTAGACATAGAGTATGCCGTGTTGTTTCCGGTAGAGTAGAATAGGACCACTCCAACTCTTCCCGTGGATGTCGTACAAGGCGACTAAGGGAATCCAATAAAAAACATCAATCAGGCCTCCCCAACCCGTCTGGCCAGCGCGGGGAGTGTAGGCCAAATCCTCCGGCTGTCTCCGGCAGATGAGAGAGGGTTGTGCTCCTGCAGTGGAGACAAAAATAACCTGATGATGATAGATTATTGCCGTAACGATCTTTATACTTCGCTTTCCTTAGAAATTTTGCGAAATTATTGATTTTCGTATTTATTTGCCACATTTTGCGTATAACAATGACATTAGCGTCATTATAACTACTCAACGAAATTAACTATATCCGGATAGGTGAGAATTATACGCTGAAATGGGTGGAACACTCTTTCTCGATCCAATTTATTATGATCCCATAAAGTTTTAATATCCCTCCTCGATATTCGGGTTATTGCGTTGTTCCCGTTTTTAAGGACAGGTTTTAGGGTAATGCGAATATATACCTAGTCGAAGAAAGGTATTTTCATAAGGATAATATTAAATAATTACTTAGATGTGTGTTTCTTGCGGATGTCTTCCACACAGACAACAGATAATGTATCATTCGAAACAATCGTAGTAGCTTAACCAACTCACGCCTACTTCCACTCCAAATGTAGTCGTAACTCATCGCAAACTGAATTGCACCGAACATAATTATAATTATACTTCTCTGTTATATTGCATACCTATTAATGTATTAGAAAACTAAATATTCCCACAACTTTTGAATGAGTAAGCCGATTGCGATGAAATAAAGACTAAATGTTACTCCGAGTTGAGCCCCATGTTTCTGTGAAAAGTACATCAAAATCGGTTCAGTAGTTTTTACGTGATGCGTGCACAAACTAACAAACGGTCAAAAATTCCAAAATATATGAAAATTCTATTACTTATCATCAGACTCCACCTCCCCCCCCCCCCCCCCCCCCACAATATTTTTTGAGCAAATATTTTCAATGTACACGCAAAGTTTACATTTTTATTTATTAGATGTAACATCAAACACAAACTCATTTTTAGGGTTCCGTAGCCAAATGGCAAAAACGGAACCCTTATGGGTTCGTCATGTCTGTCTGTCTGTCTATCTGTCTATCTGTCTGTCTGTCTGTCTGTCCGCCCGTATGTCACAGCCACTTTATTCCGAAACTATAAGAACTATATTGTTGAAACTTGGTAAGTAGATGTATTCTGTGAACCGCATTAAGATTTTCATACAAAAATAGAAAAAAAACAAAAATTTTGGGGGTTCCCCATACTTACTGAAACTGAACTGAAACTCAAAATTTTTATTTCATCAAACCTATACGTGTGGCGTATCTATGGATAGGTCTTCAAAAATGATATTAAGGTTTCTAATATCATTTTTTTCTAAACTGAATAGTTTGCGCGAGAGACACTTCCAAAGTTGTAAAATGTGTGTCCCCCCCCCCTGTAACTTCTAAAATAAGAGAATGATAAAACTAAAAAAATATATGATGTACATTGCCATGCAAACTTCCACTTAAAATTGGTTTGAACGAGATCTAGTAAGTAGTTTTTTTTTAATACGTCATAAATCGTAAACCACAATACTATTAAAAACATCGATCAAAGTTACAACGAACTACTATAACTTTTATATTATGTTACTTGCTGCTACGGAACCCTTCATGGGCGAGTCCGACTCGCACTTGGCCCCTTTTTTTTATTCAAAGTAGAAAATACACAGTGTAAGTAGGTGACACGTATTAAAAGTTATAATAACTATTGGAAATGCATCAGAACCAGTACTTTGTATCAGTCTGTGATTGAGTCTGTGAACTACCACCACTCTGAAGGAGATATTATTAGTCGACATTCCTACTTTAAAGTCTCAATTATGTGATTTTGTACTTATAAAAATATATTAATAAGGTATTAGGTAAGGCACTCCGTCGAGCATAGGTACCATTAACAATGTATGTAGGTGGGGGTGGGGGGGTGGGGTGGGGGGGGGGGGGGGATTGGTTGTGATAACTTAATCTTAAAAAGATTATATTGAATCCAACGCAAATAACAAAGTAGAAAAATGAAATTTGTTCGACATAAAAAGGGTTTAATATTAGCCCCATCTTGCCTGTCAAATATGTCGTGCGACCAAAAAATTCAATATTTTATTATAATGCGCGCGTCTCGACACATTGCCGTTAGGTACTTGTTTCAGTGTCGCTTCACTTTCAATTTTTCTTGAATAATTCAACGGACGGTCGGTGAGGGCATTCGATTTTATTGGGAAAATGACGTGTCTCGTTAGAGTCGCACTTGACAACTTACAATAGACATGTCGAGAAAAACCACACTCTACGTTCGTCTAACCAATGATAATATATTACTATACTTGGCTATTGCCCGCTACTTCGTCCGCTTGGACAACTTAACATCACTTATTATTATGTTTTTCCCGTAGAAATGGGATGGTTTTTTCGGGATAAAAACTATCCTATGTCTTATTCAAGGACCTAACCTTTATGTGTGCCAAGTTTTATCACGATCCCTCTAGTGGTAGAAGCGTGATTGAGTAACAAACATCCAAATATCCAAACTTTCACATTTATAATATTAGTAGGATAGGATTCCGTTTCAGTAACGAATATTTACCACCAAATAGCAATACGAATACTACAATAGTCAGTGTATACGTTGTGATGGCTGTAATGTGGATTATTAGTGAAGTAAAGACGTTATAGTTTTGTAATCGTTCCGAGTTACCGAGACGCAAATAGCGTTCGTTTTCGTATGATATTGGTTTGGAATGAAGTTTATGATAATTAGACGTCAAACGCTTATTAGAATATGTCACATGTCCCGTTAGAGAGTACAGAATAAGTTTGTAGTTCGACGGCTTTTATCCGAAATGCAAGTGTAGCCGATTTCTGAATATTCTTACATATTCATATTCATTTATTGTTTCATGTAGTTACATATATTGTTATTTTATCTGTTCTACATATGCTGTTGCTATTGCACCAATAGTTTAGTATTCTCTGTAAATAGGCTCCGCATTGGTGGCGTTGTTGTCTGTCACCTTGTTCTAAGGTACATCATCATCATATCAGCCCTTAGACGTCCACTGTTAGACATAGGCCTTTCCCAATGAATGCCACCACAGCCGGTCCTCCGCATCCAGCCACTTCCAGCCACTTTGTTCAGGTCGCCTGTCCAACTGGCGGCGGGGCGTCCCACCCTGTGCATTCTGCAACAGATGTGGCCCGCCCACAGCCACTTCGGTTGCTAATCCTTTCGACTATGTCGGTCACCTTCGTTCTTCGTCGGACCTCTTCATTATGAATCATATCCTTCAAAGAAGTTCTAAGGTGCACCACGTGCAAATGAGTCTGACAAACGTAGTACTTGTATGTTGTTCTACCTCCCTTACCTACCTACGCGTTTTCCTACCAACGTTGTTTGTATAATTTTGTTACCAATTCATTTATTTCATTAGCCTTTCATGCAATTTCCCAAAAGGATTTTAATTCATTCATTTTTGAACATTGTAATTTGTGGCAGTCCAGAACTTTTTATTTATTACCTTATGTGGAGTCCAGCTGCATATTTTTAAAATAAATCTTATTTGTGGGTAGGATAAGTAAATACGTTTTTCTGTGGAGTTAATTTGCATTGATTAATAGCTTAGTTTATAGTTAATTAAACATATAACTGTATATGTAGTTTACTAGTTTGCAGTTATATAATATCGGAAAATATATTTACCCGTACTCGTATGTAATAGGTATATACCACATTATACTAGTCTGTTGTTTTCTACAACAAATATTATTATTTTCAAGAACTTATCTTTACATAAATATAATAAAACAGTAGAAAAACAGTAGAAATGCGATTCTGTACTTTGAAACTGACCTATATGTACCAGCTAGTGTTACATGTAGGTATTATTATTAAGAATGATAATAAAATTTGAAACTAATAATTTATGACTATTTTTTTAATCTGATTACGGCTAACGGCTGAAAAATTTACCTGGAGGAGGCTGGGGGAGGCCTTTGCCCAAAAATGGATCATCTGCAGTGACGAAGGACTAGCCTGTAAATAAAAACATTAACAGAATAGTGACTTAGAAATATTAAAAATGACATGGGTTTAACTATAATTAATTATGTACACACTTATAATAGTGAAGAGACCGATTCTATGATGATAATTGACATCTACTGAAGGGCTAAAAAACAAATAATTAGTTTGACTAAGAAAATATTATACTACATGCATCGTAAAGGTCGAGAAGCCAGCCACCAAAGTTACCCAACCCAACCCTCAATCTGCGCCTTTCAACTTTTGTAACTGAATCCGATGTAATTGATCTGTCAATACGCATCAGCAGAAAGCACTTGAAGCTCAGTGGAATTGATTATGTTTTTTTTGTTTTTAAATCCCAGTACGAAATTGAATTCAAGATCTTATTCTGTATCTCGCTAGAATGCAACATGTTTAACTTAATAGTGCACTTCGTGAGAGATAAAGTAATATCCGATTATTTTCACGAACATCGTAAACTTAACGACAAACCAAGTGGATTGACGCGACTGACAACTAAAATCATAAACTTTGATGGTTTTGGGAATACCATAATAAAGTAAAGATATCTGCAACCGCTGCATTTAAGTAATAGATGAATAAATAATCTATATACCTAGGTACTAAGATGTAAGAAAAACAAAGATCCTCGGCCGTTCTGATCCTATATTCGGGATACTCTCGCATAATACTGCATGGAGTTTGATTAGGTTATTACCGGAGTTTCCACCTATCCCTACCAGGTATTCCCCCTGGTGGGATTGGTAGGTAGGTAATTTCCGATAAAGTTTTTAGAACGTAATATATATCTGAATCATGCACGTGAGAAGACAGGAAGCCGTCCATCCCTTGTGCTAAAATAACAACAAAAATTAATACTTATTTACTATGTACATATATGTACCTATTTATATTGTCAACTCTTTCTTTGTATCACTCACAATTCCTGCCTTAAAATGTTGATATAAAAAGTCACTAATATTATCTTTGATATAAAGAAAACGTCATAATTATCATATTAATCAAATGCGAATAACTGAATCAAATAGATTCTCTCTTCATATAATAATTTATTAAACAAAGTCACTTCAAATATTTGTTTTGGGGATACATGATCTGTATCAAACTGGAAATACAATATACTCGTAGGGGGAACAAGATAGTTATTGTACAGCCCAGGGAATCCAAATTTTTGATTAAGAGAAGATGAGAAGAATGAATTAAATATATTATGTAAGTATTCCAAAAATGTTTGCAAGGGAATTCGTTTCTATTACGCAAAAAAAGATTAAAAAAGTAATATGGGAGTAAATAAAAAAATATGTATAAATTAAACAAGAAAACTGTTGACTAGGTTTTATTATTTTTTGGGAGCCTAGTATTTTAAGTACTGTTTATTTTTGAAGTTATTAAAGTAAGCCAGTTTATATTACCTGTGTTACGCAGAAATTGAAAGAGAATGGAGGATAAGAAAATTAAAAAATAAACCTAGAAATCGTTTGCAGTAGTAATTGTCGCGATTGCTGAATTGGCAAGACATAGCATGATCATGCACCAGGCTCAAATGGTGCTCGTGTGTGAACTTTTATCCATATAGAAGATCGAGTCTGAAGCAGCCAGAACATGGAAGTTTACCCTATTTAAGATTGCGTCATCGTTAAAACGTCAGCTCGCTTGCGGCAATATTTGCCGCAGATCGTAGACAATGCGCAGGTTGTTCAAAGTTTGACGAACGTCTATACGTTGCATGCAGTTTCCAAAACTAGTAATTGCTCTTAAGTCCTAGAGACAAGTATTACTTTATCTAAAATAAATATGACAAAGTTAAGGGAGCTTTCTATGAGTTTCGTTCTAACAGTCTGTTTACTAGGGTCAAATAAGAAGCATATAGCATAACGGTTAAAACCGATACTGAATGGAGTGTTATGCCAGTTATTTTTCTATTAACTGCTAACTTAAAAAAACCATTTAACATCATAGAAAGTTTACTGCATCAGTGCGTATATAAAAGATAATTAATACGGGCATCACGTAGAGACATCACAGTAGACCAACTCAGAGTCAATTGTGTAGCAAAGTGTTATAAAAATAAAGCAAGTTTTATCTCGATCGATACGATCTAACTCGCTTATGAATCCAATTTCTTGAGTCCGGGGCCGTGCTCCACCTAGGTTCTCCGACATTACCTCTACCACATCCCCTAGGAATTTTGCGTAATAACGAACTTCGAAATTCAGTCGTGACATACACATTCGGATCACTATTACAGTTATCTCGCGAGACGTATTAGGTAAAATGTGAGCTCTAGACGAATTCCAACAACAAATACTAAAACATTCCAAAGATTTTAGTGGATCCGAAGAGGGCGGTCTAGACGTCACAGAAGCCAAAACACGGCACGTGTTCATATTAAATTTTACGACACGCTTCAGTAGGATATGTCATGCGTCGATTGGGGTGTTATTTTTGTTGAAATTCTGGGTACCTACCTATTCTGAATTTGCTTAAAGTTTTTATTTTTATATGCAGGGGTACGTCGTCGAAAGTATTCATAAAAATATAACGTGTTTTCATTAAACATAATAAAGCATCATGACTTAAGTATTTCTGAATCGATAAAAAATACAATCAATTCTGGGTTAATGATTGGTTAAGTTAAATAATAGCTATTTTTAGTAAATAAATTTAGCAATTCATGGCTACCAAGAAAAAGACTAATTATGACTAAGAATAAAAAAAAAGTCATTTATTCATTTCCTTTCCACACTTTACACCCCACAAACTGTTTTTTCAGTTTGATTGTGGAGAACATGACAGTCTCACAAATTAGCACTTAGCAGTTAATATAATTATATTTCATTCCAGATTAATAGTCCTATGAAAACCAACGCTATTTACGTCTCGGTAACATATACATGAAAGGGTCACCAGCAGCAAAAATAGGTTTGTATTACCAAGTAAACTTTGCGGTCCACTTAGGAACATCATCTATTGTGTATTTTGTTTTCGAGACGCAAATGCGTTTGTTTTCATAGGACTATTAATCTGGAATGAAATATATAAGTAGGCATTCTATGTAACAATAAGTATATCATTGAGTATAGCACTTTGTACACTTTTTAATGCAATTTTTGTACAATTTATGTGCAATAAAGAATATCTATACATATAATAAAATCGTAAATGCAAAAAAGTCTGTACATTGAATATATTAGGAAAAAACCGACCAGGGCGACTTAAAATAAGTAACTGAACATGATAGATCTTTTTTGTCTTGTTTGTTTGTTTTTCTGTTTGTACGGGCATCACGTATAAACTATCGAACCGATTTTGATGAAACTTTGTAAAGTGACAGTGTATATCCCGGAATAATATAATATATAAAAAAAATCTCCAAAATTATCCAAAAAATAGTAAACCAGCAACAAAAAAACATCAGTGCAGTACAAAGATAGTATATTTCAGAGGTCATGTGCGTTCTTCAAAAAGGTAAATATTGTTACCACCCTACGTTCCAAGCGGCCTGCAGCGAAAGGCACGTCCTGGATGACGACCGAAACTGGAACGAAACTGCAGTCGTAAGTATCAGTACCCAAGACGTCTGAACCATTAGTTCGCTGTGTTTTCGAACCCAGTGTAACTGTGGGAGAAGTATCGTCCGCGTCTCGCGGAAGATGTCCTGACGTGCTCTACGTGGAACGGTGAACTAGACGTGGACGTATCTGATGAGAGGGTACTAAACCGCTGCCTTACTATGCTCGAAGATGTTGTCACTTAGATCGGCGGCGTTACGCCACCTAGACCGTTGTGAGCAGCTTATCTTTCATCATTATCAGCCTGAAAGAGTCCACTGTTTGGACATAGACCTCTCCCAAGGTGCGCCACTGAACCAGCTTATCTTTACTGAGTGTAAACCGCGAGTACGCTGCGGAAACCGATTACAGTACAGCAAATATCAGCAATAGTGAGTAACAAGTTGATAACTTTCCAAGACTCACATTTGGGCAAAGAGTGGTTTCAACAAGCCTGGAGCTTCATCTATTTTATCGTGCGATAAAATATTTAACTTACAGAGAAAAAATACTTAACTTCCTGCAAACTATTTTCATGTGGTAGGTATTATAATTTAATCATAATAATATGTGATGTTAATTTATCCACGCGGACGAAGTCGCGGGCAACAGCTAGTATATATTTAAAGGTTAATAACGATTCCGAGTTCGATTTTAAGCGATAACAATTTATTTAAACATTTTTATGACTAAAAAGAAAACACTAAATATTGATATTTGGATTAGGCTGGGGCTAGACGAGGCGAGTCATCGACACTATTTGTGGAAAGCTTATTCATTTTTATAGTAAACCTACATTTGCATAATCACTTACAGCAAAGTGGATAATCTCACTTGATGTGCTTTTGATATTTTGCAAAATATTGTGTTTTGATCGAAATTTAGTTTGAAAACTGATAGAAATCCTTTCCATCTATTATGGCTCAATATCAAGATACCATAAAGATCATGAAGTTCGAACTGAAGCCTTTAGTGCTTTTGTGACCAATTTATCCATACAAAGTATAAAACAATATTGCCCTCCTTGCCTTGGTTAAGCCGTTTCCCGAAAAAGGTTTTGAATATAAGGGCAGAGCGTATAAAATAATAAACATGCAAAATATGAATAATTTCGTATGTACTTCTCGAAAGTACAAAGACAGATTTCATCGGTGATACTGCAATGAGTTCTATATCAAAATAAATAATTTTGATGTTTTTTTTATAAAAGAAGTTTAAAATAATCTTATACACATAAAATTCACAAATTTTGTTTTGTTTTTTCTATCGTCGTATTTTGGTGTCACAGAACCTATAATTGCAGTACCTATAACCGAAGATTTTCTTATATTTTTTTCCCGGACGAGAAGTAAGCAATAGGTATTTTTTAAAATAATATGTGTGACCAAAGCAGTATAAAATTTTCATTCTTTGGTGTTGCTACAAGTTTCTAAAAGATGGGACTAAGATATTGCTATATATTATATATTATATTGCCGTGTGGTTTCCGGTAGAGTAGAATAGGACCACTCCAACTCTTCCCGTGGATGTCGTACAAGGCGACTAAGGGAATACATTATAAAACATCAATCATGCCTCCCCAACCCGTCTGGCCAGCGCGGGGAGTGTAGGCCAAATCCTCCGTCTGTCTCAGTCAGATGAGAGAGGGTTGTGCTCCTGCAGTGGAGACAAAAATAACCTGATGATGACGATAGCTATATATTATAAAAAAAATGATAAATTATACAATGATCCATGCTGTAATGTTAAACTGGTAAAATAGTAAACATATAAAACACATTAGTAATAAATTTATGAACATATTTATATTACTTCAAATTATAACCATTTGAAAAAAAAAATAGCAGTGAAATCCAACTCACTGAGTCGAATATAAAATACAACCAGACAAAAGCGGAAAACAGAAATTTTGTCCCTTATTGTTTTGCTGTACTATATAATTTATTGTTACTACTACTAACTCAAATATCTCTGCCCATTGACAAACTATGAAATGTCACTGGTCTAGATTAATATTGACTTTGTAGTGTACCTACAGCAGAAAATGGTTTAATTACAGAGAGCTGTCTTCATTGCTAATGTCCGTGCAGCGAACTCTTGCACTTGCTCTGCCAAATGACCTACAAGTTGCGGTTATTATGTCTCAAATGGCTTTTCTACATAGATGTACATACACATCGTCGGTACCTGCCCTATATGAAGATTTTTTCTTCTAAATTGTAGTATATCATCAGTTTATAAATTATAATATGAAATAATTCCTTCATCTTCATGTCAAATTTCATAAAAATCCATTGAACCTTTTTTATGAAAAAAAGATCTACAGATTGTTAAAAAATATTTATTTGGTTTCCTAAAATTTTTCTAAGTTACAGAGAATTAATTTTTGAATGATTAATTGTGTATCTAACCCTCTCAACTCTACCCCAAATTGTACACCTACCTTGCCCTGCTACTCTTTTTCACATACTGTCTGACACATAGACATAGGTATGTGTTCAAATCTATAGCTTACATATAAGATCCTGATATAAAGTGTCAGAACGTCAGAAGCTATCGATTTTACAAAACATAAGAATTGAAGCTCCATTCGAAAAACTTCAAATGCTTCTAAGTCGAGCAAGGCTGCTCGTGAGCAATTGAATTGAATGGTTCCACGCGAGATGTGCATTGTTCTTAGTTCTCTAAGGATCCGTATCGTGACCTTAATTTACTAATGTGATAGCTGGCAGGTAACAACATCGTTTGTATTTCAACCAGAAGAAGATTCAAAGCATAAAGAAAAGTTGCAATAAAAAGTAATATAAAGTACGTTACGCAAGGCATGTCGCCCACTTTTCAGAAGATACAGGGACGTTTTATAAATCATAATATTGAGATATCTTTGTAAAATAAATAAGAAATACCTACTTAAAAAAGTGATGAGAGGAAAGTGGAGATGTTTGTTTTTTTCTTTTTCATAATAACGATACTGCTCAGTTTACATAAATAATTGAGTTGTGATGTTAAGAACGTTTTAGGACTCAGTTTATTTGTTGATTTTACAAATTAAATGTCGATAATGGTAGGAACCAATTACATAATTTGTTGTTTTAACGTCCATTTGTGATATGATAAATGTGAATATATTTCCTTTGTCATGTAATTATATTTTTCATATTCAAACTAAAACTCAAAACCTTTGCTCTGTATTATTTTGGTTCAAAGCATAATAAATCATACTTAATCATCTAAAGAAGCTAAAGTAGCACGATTATGGGCAACGAAGTTCTTATTTTAACCGACCGATGTCGAAATTTAAAGCTTGACTTTATTTGAATGAAAATAGATTTCAGATGAATTTGCTTCTATCGTAAAGCGTAATTGAAGATTTCGTAATATATCGTAAACATTTCTTGGGGTTTTATCCGCAGAGATTTCTGTCGTATTCTCGACTCTACTGCAATATTAAATTGGTTCTTTAAATCATTCTAGAGAATTTCTATATCATGAATTGGTGTAAAATTTAAGTACTTACAGTGCATTACGTAATATTTGGAGGTAATAACAGTTATACTCGTTTTGTATGTGACACATGCGACTATTGGTACCATATGTCAATAGCAGCTACGATATCGATAGTATCGAGTATTTGATTACCGATGGTTGCTTATTTTGTCGATATTTATGGTGATTTTTGCTAAAATACCTACAGTAAAAATAGCTTATAGTCCAAAACTTGATACTGCGTGCAATGGCAATACGAAAAGTAACTATAACTTCCTACCTCCCTCCCTAGCCCTCACTATTCGGTAGGGTTATATTTTTAGTACTAAGGGTGTTATATGTCTAATCAATTATATTTATTACCTATTTGGTAATAAAAATATACATATTTTTAAAGGATAGCGTTAATGAGTAAATAGCTTGTTGCACTGACTGTGGATTCATTTGTATTCGATTCGTATGGGCGGTAGCCAGTAGAAGTATACTATGATCAAACGTTTAAGATGATTGTTTAGTCTACCGGTCAGTACTGGCACCAAATGAGAATTCGCCCAGATTCCAATTTCATTGAACAATTCATCACACCGCACTTTCGTTGTAAGCTGTACTTGTAGATTAATTTAATATATTATAGTGAGTAGTTTAGTGATTTATATGTATATATGTTACTTTTTCCCCTTGTAATTATATTTATTTTCTATCAGACTTACAAAATTCAAATCCCGAATAAAAACTGCTAAATAAAGAAGCTCTTCTTTCCGCAAAACGTTTTCCCTGCAATATTGTCACTCCAGACGGAGCGGAGTGACGAGACCGTTAAACTATGTCGCTTTGAGGAAAACTTGTCCTAAATATAGGCGCGGGATTATTTCGGACGCGCGTGTCGCCGCGTCCCGAAGTCCCAATACCAACCTAAACACACAACCAAATGTCGGCTCAACAGCTGAACGTTTACACCGCGACTGTCTTAAACATTGATTAGCTAAACTCTAATTACAATGTTCCCCGCGATGCGTAAACTCATTAAAGTTTATCGTCTTAAAGTTTTGTTGGTGTGATATAAAATTAACAGTGTTTGTACTAGCATAAATTGAAGGCAACAGGTTATTACTGATATATAAACGTGTGAACATGTTTGTAAAAGTTTTGTGTTTATTGATGTTTGCATCACAATGTGCTTTATCGGCCGACCAACTATTAATAGGTAAGTAATTTATATTTCGATTTAATTTACCTAAAGCTTTAATTCATATAGTATTGTTTGTACGACCTAACATTTTTCCAACTGAAATAGCATACGAAAACAAATGCATTTGCGTCTCGGAAAAAGTCTAGTGTACCTTCTATGTCAGTACATGTATATTTTGTAACCGATGCGCAAAAGCATTTGTCGCTGTATGTAATTTCATTTGGAATGGAATATAAAAAACGAGTTCTATTGTTGATTTTTCTTAATTTTCCAACCTTATTCAGCTTAGTATTATCCCTCGTTCTCTCATGCAAGTATGTATAATTCGCATGCTTGCATATTATTACTGTAGGTAATTTTGCTTGGATCAAATTATTTGTCGTTACTTTATGACCTAAATACTATTTGTAAATTCCGTAGCAAAGAACAAGTTCTTATTTTGATAAGTAGGTGCTATCACCGGCTTCGAAGGTCGTGGGTGCCTACCTAATAAATTATTAGCCAGTAGTTCGTTGTTGATTTATGTTTTCTTTCATGCTCTGTGAAGTTTTGATATGTTTCTTTTGGTTTTATGGTTATACTAGCTCTTGCCCGCGACTACCTCTTCTGCGTGGACATGAAAATGTGACGCCTAAAGCCGCGTCCCCTGCGTTTGTCTCGAAACATTAAACAGAAACATCGAGACAAAAAGGCGTGGCCATACACATTTGTCTATGGTTTCACAATGTTTTTGTCTTCTGTGGTGGATGAAAAATATTCCCTACACGGGTCAACAATTTAAACAACCGGGAAGTTACATTAAATTTTTGACAACCACAGTGTATGTCGGAAGATGTCGGGTGTGTTCCGAGGTTCTGAAACGCACGGTAAATAATTAAAATTAGTTAAAATCGATTTCACAGACACGGGAAAATTTCCCAATTCGGTCTTATTAAATCGAGGTAATAAGACTTGTAAGTACAGCCTAACTTTAAAATTGTCAGCGCTCATATATTGACATTTTTTTTTGTTTTAAATCAAAACAAAACATTTCGCAGGACGCGGCTTGTGTATGTTTTTGTGTAATGTTTGAGACGCGGCTTTACGGACCTTTGAATGTATATGAAGGGATGTAAGGACATTTGACATGTAGAGTTACGTGGGTGTGAGATGGTTGAAAATTCAGTCTAAATATGTGAAAGTTTTTTAATATTTCTGGACACATGAGCAAAATACAAATGAACATAAATTGCACACATATATGTTCGGATATATAGGTACACCAGCACAGCCATTTTGTTTAGACAAAAGTATAGGTACTTTACTCATACTTTTGTTTACACCATAGGAATTTACACAACACTTGGTTAGTCTTAAACTGATTTTATCATGAAGGAAAAGAAATTTCGCGCCCATAAGGGAGCCCATCAAAAAGTTTTTATATAGACAATTGATTCTGTGACTGGACAGAAATAAGAAGAAACAGACAAAATATTTGGACAATTAAATGTGAAATTAAAATAGTAATAATAAAATCATTTATTTATAGACAATAAATGACTTTATTATTATTATTGCTAATTTAATTTCACATTAGTAAAAAAATACATACATTAAGTAATACGTACTTTTTTGGGGATTTTAAATGTCAATTTTAAATTAACTAAAAATGTAACTAAAAAGCCAGCAAAGTACCTATAGATGGTATACATATCGTACACAATATGCATGTTCCTTGACTTACTATTTTTTTATTTTACCTGAAACATCTTGGAAAAGATAAGTTTTCCTGGAATTTTCATAACTGTACCATAATTGCCGTGCAATTTTACTTGTATGTTTCAAGGGTTCACGTCAATCAGCCCAGTAATATTCGAGCCGGACAAACAGACAGACAGACACACGGATAAAAAGGCTTCGCTATCGGGGTACCTATTTTGTGCTGCATCCGTAAAAACAGATATTTAGTAGTTTTTTTATGCTGTTGTAACGAATCATTATCATCATCAATACGTAATATAATGTAGGTATTTAGAGATGCAAGATATATCACAGAAAGTTTCCATATTTAAAAGTATTCTCTGTGGTTTTACTACAATAAAGATAGTAATCAGTAAAGTATACGTCGTAAACAAAGTGCTAGTTCCGGTTTTCTTATTATTTTTCCTGTAATATCTCAGAAAGAAAATATTTTTCTGAAATTTCCACAACGTTCTAACATACAAGTTTACATACCTACATATCCAAGTATGTTCACATTTTTGACGTAACCCTAAAAATATCAAACTAACCCATTTTGGTTTAACCGTTATAGCGTGCGTGATTGAGCAAGAAACATCAAAACAGACCAACCAATAAATAATCCACATTTCGCATATATAATTTAATTTGATTTGAGTAACCGAATTTTTCAGGAGGTATATTCTACCAAGATGAAGCTGAAGACCTCAAAGTGGCGCTAAACATAGGAGCTGGCCTGTACAACTTTTCTACGTCTGTAAAAGAAATCTCTAAAAGAGGAGAGTTGCTTGAAATAAACGAACATGTATGCGCGCTGGCCCAGGTCAGACTTTTTGGATATTTGCTTTATAAAAATGAACGGCTAGAACAGTCGTGTAAGTGAAATGCGGCAGCGCGGTTTTCGTCGTTCTGAATATGTCATAGCAAAAACAAAGAGATTTTGAATCTTCTATGAAGTAATTCTTTTTCACGGTGCAGTCGTGGAAAGGGAATGTAGTAGAATAGCGAATGAGAGACAGAACTCTGTCGTGATATACAAGCTTTCGACTATTTATCAAAATGAAGATAATACCTATATTTAAATTTCACTTTCGATATTTTAGCTGCCAAAAAGTAACTAAACTAATCGAATTATAATTTGAATATGTAACTTCAACCTGCTTGCTATAATCATTCTCTTTCCGTGAGTGTTTTTGCGAGTGAGTAGTAGTCACATATGTATTGTTATTTTCATATATAATATGTTTCTTAAATAATATGTTTCATATTATTGTTGCTATTAGTAAATAGTCACACATCTCTCCCTTTTATATCGAAGCTTTCAACTTACAATTATTCGAATCAATAAAACAAGATGCAGTTATAGTTTCATTCTTCAGCTTGTTATTTTCCAGGAAGGAGTAATAGGTATCATAGACGGGACCGGTGGGCGGGCGAGCGAGCATGTCCAAGCATTATGTGACAGGCTGGAGTTGCCGCACGTCATGATCCAGCACAACGACCTATCCGCCAGGAACTGGTCCCTGCTGAACATGTATCCAAGCCCTGACGTCTACAATGAGGTTTATTTTAACTTATTTGATCATTAGAATTCTTGAATCCCAAGTCGTAATTGCAAGTGAGGATGCAGCACAGACATCACACTTTCTGTAAGGTCGTAGAACATTAACTACACAAACTTTGAGGGATTTATTGGCAGGTTGTACTCATTACGTAAAACAAAAATATATTTTTTTTGTTTTTATTTCGAGGGAAACTGAACTCACAGCCCGCAGTCTGAAACTCAGTTGTCCACGTCCGTATTTTTTGGGGACAAATTTATAGAGTTGAGAATACGTCAAGTTGATTAGGTATGTCTACTCGTATTTGCGATGTAGGCGTATTCTTGTATGTTGTTGCAAAATAGCTATGTTATTGATGTCCCCAAATATTTTTGAAAGTAGACATCTGAGCCCGCGGGCCGTGGGATGAGTTTCCCTCGGAAACAAATTTTTAGTAGGCGTTATTGTACAATTTATTTTTATGTTTTTGTTGGAAACATTAATATTTTAATGACAACACCAAATAACGTAAATAACGTAACGTAAACCTTCTTGCTGCTCTCTTTGTACAATAAAAGTTGACATACAATTTATCAATAAACCACAGTTTACTCAACTGCAGCCACATTATCGTTATTTCGAGTATACTTACAGTAATTACGTCATCTCTATTGTTTATGTTTACGTTGAATACGCCATTCAGTTTAGACTACTATTTGCCGAAAATGTCAATTGATTATTAAATTATTACAGTATATCAGTATCTGTAAAAGTATCTGCTGAAGTTAGTGTAGTTAGTTGTGAATGACCTGATATGAGTAATTTTAATTAGTTAGTAGTATTTTTTCTCAACCCCGGATCTGAGAATATAAAAGTAGCTTCAACTGCCATGGTCTGTTTGTACCGTACTACCAATGAAGAGTTCATAGACGTACAGGGCCATTTTTGAACCCTCGACCTCACGAATTTAAGGCGAGTGCATTATTAATCTAAAATAAACTTATTTAATAACAAACTTCTTGCTATACACACGTGTACACCAGCTTCTTAAATTAACGCTACGGAGGCAGACGCTCTGTACTTGATAAGGCGCTTAACCCACACGGCACGCGACTAGTAAATCTCAATTTACTCCTCCTAAATTCTCTACGCCGTGTAATTAACTAAAGAATACTCTTGCCAGACTAACTTTGAAATGAAGCACCTCTTAATTCTGGTCTACCAGCCAAATAATAAATATTCCCTGGTTATCCAAATAGTTTTAATTTGCTACTAGCAATTGCCCGCGACTTCGTCCGCGTGGACTACTTAACATCACAAATTATTATATAGGTACTTCCCGTAGGACTGAGATGCTTTTTCGGGACAAAAACTATACTATGTCCTATTCCAGGACCTAAACTATGTGTGTGTCAAGTTTCATCCTGATCAGTCCAGTGGTTGAAGCGTGATTTAGTAAATAAAAATCTAGATATCCAAACATCCAAACTTTCACATTTATAGTATTAGTGGGACTATATGAAAAATACTATGATTATGATTCAATTAATGCAGCAGATGAACAAAGACTTCAGTCACTATTGCTTTTGCACTCGACAGTTACGGAGTCCCTTTTACTACTATTGACGTACAAACTAATTAGGTAGTACATGTTAGTGAACTATATTATGCTTTCAGAATATAAAAGAAAAAGTATTTATTATATTTAAATTAAATTAATCAAAAGAAAAAAATAAAAACACGCCAGACATTCCAAATTCAAATTTCCTTCTACACAGTTTACGAGTGAAATAGAAATATTGTATCTTACAAAAAGATTATTTGCGTCGGGAACAATTATTCGTGATGACTTTTTTACGATTACAAGGTCATAATCCTTCATCATTATTTTTATAGACTATCACTTCCTAAGGTTAGCGCTGTGAAAAAGAAACGACGACGCAGCAAACAATTGCAGCACATCTTTTAAAATCCAGTTTGTATACTTACGTTACTATATAAAGTATTACGTTACTAAATTACGTTACTATCGTGCGAATTCGAAGTTACATTGTTGCCAGCCATCTTAGTCATCCTAATAATCGCCTATTTTATTTATATACCTATATAAGACATAAATCTGTTTTTCATATAATTATTTTTTTCTGCTTGTCACCTTAAACAAAGGCGACCTTATCTCTAAAAGAGATCTATTCCAGCCAACTTTACAGGGTGTGAGACAAGGCACTAAGAGCGAGGGAGGCAAAAAAGTGTATAATAGACTACTTAATGACTAAATACCTAAACTACTTTACATATACGAGTACATAAAGTAAATACTACAATCATCATCAGGTTATTATTGTCTCCACTGCGAGACGGAGGGTTTGGCCTACACTCCCCGCGCTGGCCAGACGGGTTGGGGAGGCCTGATGGCATTCTCTAAACATTCTAGTGCACTGTCGATGTGAAGTGAGTTCTTTGTTCACTTCACTTCGACAGTGCTCTGGAATGTTTACAGAATACAATATATATGTGTATACCAATGGATTAGGTTCCAAAGTGAGTAAAGTCACTTGAGTGAGACTCGCACGTGAGTTTGTATTTTAGAGAATAGCACTACAGCACTAATGATGAAGTCACATGTGCCAGTGACTTCTTTTTATTCCTCAAATAAATAAATCGACTCAAAAGAAAACAGTTTTCGTCGTCAAATATGCACTAGCTGCATTCGAGCAGGCAGTCGAAGTGGTGTCTAATGCGGACTTGAAAAAATCTTACGAAATTGGTTTAGATTCATGAAACTTTGAAGTTTGTGGAGAGTTGGTTGAAAATATTTTGTTTTAAAACTTTAACTTGTAGGTAAAACTTTCAGAGTCCCCATATAATAGATATAGCTTGACGACAAATGTGTTGTGGCCTGAATAAATACCAGAACTTTAATTGTTTCAGCTCATAGAAAGGTTAATAACCCATAAAGAATGGACAAACTTCACTCTACTGTACGTTAAAGGCCACAGTATGTCGCGGGTACACAAACTGATGCAAATGGGCAATGAGACAGACAGATGTACTGTCACAGTACGAGAACTCAGCGGATATGACTATAGGTAAGCTTTACATTAAACACTTAACATATACAATAAGGTATAGTCTACACTCTTAACATTATCACTATGGCATCTTATCTCTAATAAATAAAATCGTAAACTTCGCGTGTCTGTCCATTGTAGATATTTGCAACAAAAAAAATTGGGCGTCTAAGGATAAGCAACAGAACACATTTCGATCATTTTTGAAATTTTTGTCTGTTTGTCTGTTTGTCGCTACTCAAGTACTTGTCTACTCCAACGGTCGTCTTATGCGACAGATTTAGCCCGCCCACTGCCACTTCAGATTACTAATCCTTTCGGCGATGTTAGTGACCTTTGTTCTTGTTCTGATCTCCTACTCTAATGGAAATCGTATATTTGTATAAAGCTTTGTCGTATACTAGTATAGGCACTTGACGGGCAGATTTTAGCAATGTAGTAAACACAATATCTCTGTATGTGCAAAAGTATACAGTCGCTTGCATACAGGAACAGATTTCATAAGGTTTAATTTAAAACATGAAATTACTATTTGCACGTTACTAAAAAAAAGTGATAGAACGGATACCCTATAGCAAACTACTTGACCAATTGAGTTGAAATTTGAAACAGATGTAAAATTGGCTTGCAATGTTATGAACATTATAGTAAGTACAAACAAACATTGTGTACGACGTTGTACTTTGATGAACTTTTGAAATGCTGGAAATACATTGTTTGTGGACCATCCTTAAAAGGAAGACATAGTACGCTTATACTGTCTTAAATTTATTTTTATATCTTTGTTCAGATACTCTATCGTTAACTCGAAGAGATCCCTAAGTGGGATAAGTCAGCCTTTGTACACACATTTATAATTTATTTTTTTGCAAATTATTCCTATTTGATAAACTTTAACAACAAGCGTTTAGATACATACCTACATACTCGTACAATATCTTATATTTACAGATACTGTATAATATAACTGTGTATTTTCCAGAGACGTGTTAATAAATGCCAAAGAAAACGGCTATTACAACTTTGTGGTGGACTGTCCGTCCAGGAACCTGGAACAGCTGTTAACTCACGCGCAGCAAGTCGGACTCATGGCGGACGAGCACTCGTACATCTTTGTTTCGCCAGACTTGTTCACTCTGGACCTGAGTCGGTATAGATATGGCGGAGTTAACATGACGGGTGAGTCGAGTCTAGACTGACTGGGATTCACTTATTCCGTACCCGTGCCAACGGAGCCCTACTGAGCGAACTATCTGTCCGTATGTTAATATTTGAAACGTAAAGATAGAAAGTTGTCATTTTCACAGTTTATGTACTTACTTATTTATTGAACCCAAATATCGTTCCTCGCGTGACTAACTGTCGTAACTGTAGTTTTTTTGTCTAAATGAGTTACAAACACGGACCTATTTAAATTTTTATGGTGATCAAACTCAGCTAACCGTCGTATCCATATCAGTTGCTGTAATGGATTTATTGACAATGAACAAGTATCGTATCTTCCAAGACAATAGAATGTGAAGTGTAAAACTGCCCTGCAACATTTGCTTGAAGCTACTTACGGCACTTAGTCATGCGAGGGTCATTAGAAATAAATTAATCAAAACCACAAAAAAACACAGATTTCGCTTTTTTTGATAGCATGGTACAAAACCCTCTACACGCAAAGCCGACTATGAATATACAACAGCGTAGGTCTCATTTGTTTTACCGTAAAAATACAGTATTTTCCCCAAGACAAAAAACCATCTGAAACAAATGATAATACCTGCGTCAAAATAATGTTTAATGTCGATTATATGACTACTTACCTATAGTTCCGTAGATTACTTCGAGCACACATTAAAATTCTTTGTTATAGTTAGAGTGTATATCCAACCAGCTATCTGTTGAAATTGACCACTTTAAAACTAAGTAAATGTCGTAATTTCATTAAAATAAAATTTATATGAATTTCAGGTTTTCGTCTAATGGATTTAGGGAAGTGTGAATCTCTTTTGAATTTCACAACACAATTCAATGAGGCGACAGGAAAGGAACTAGAGGCCGACCAACTCAAGACTAAGGTCATTCTGGCCTATGATGCCGTAACTGTGTTTTATAAGGCTATACAGAAAGTCGCCGGAGTAAAGCCTATGTCACTTAGCTGCGAAAACTATCAGGCTTGGCCGCATGGATCTTCGTTGCTGAATTTTATGAAAACTGTAAGTTAGTTGAGGCTAGCGTTTCTGTCCCGGGTTTTGCTTCCAGGGAAATCCCGGGAAAGACGTTTTAGTGTATTTTAGTGAAAACGTATCAATTTTCACAGCAGACACCCAGCGTGGTCATTGGGTTAGGAATTGCTCTAGTATGGTATACCTATCGACACGGGAACAGACTGATTAACGAATGTAAATATATTCATAGTAGACAATGGAAAATTTAGAACATAATGTTAGACGTTGCTGCGTGATACCATTATCCTTCTATTTCAGAACAAGGTGGAAGGTGTGACAAGAACATTATATTTTGATGGTCTTGGCCAAAGAATAAATGTTACAATTGACATACTAGAGTTGACTCCGGCTGGCAATCAAACTGTAAGTTAATACCTATACGAACTGTCAAATTTAATTTATAGAAATCTAATTTGGCGGCGGGATAACGACACTTGTCCTCGTTTTTCTGCTAGGCCATGAAGGACATTAGTTTGAATATATATATATGTAATCGTAATGAGTCTATAGAAATGCATTTTTACTGGTTCATCTTCCAAAAGTTGCAAAGTTAGAGTTAGTTCAATTTAATTTATCAGGATTATGTAAACAGAACGACACCTCTTTGATTCTGATAAAGGACTATTTTATGAAACTTTTATCTTTAAAAACGCCATCGCACCCCGTCCTCCGCCTACCCACATGCTGCTCGTACCTTTCCGCGGTCATCATGCACTCTAGAAATTGTGTATGGGTGGTCGTGGGACTGCCCCAATCGTGCACAGAGCACCAGTGCAAGTACCGGGCATCTCCCCCGCAATAAGGCCAGGATATAATATTAATTAGGTATATGTCGAATGGTCATGGGTGGTGGAGGAACCCTAACGACCGACGGTTCTGCGACAGACGTCCACTGTGACTATCTTGCCAGTCCTTTCGGCTATGACACTGACCTTAGTTCTTTATCAGATCTCCTTATTGCGGATCATATTCTTAAAAGAAATCCCGAGCAGAGCCCTCTTGATAGCTCTCTAAGCGATATTAACTTGTGGATCAGCCCACCGTCAGTGTCCATGTTTCTGTACCGAAGGTCATCACGGGCAGGACTCATTTTTAAAGACAAGTCTTTAAGAGTTGTCGGTGTCGTGAAGGTGTCGTAAAGAGTTAACGCTGTTGTCCAAATGCTTATAATCTATGTCAGTGCTTAATTAATTTTTCTACGGTTTTAGATTGCGACGTGGAGGTCCGATGAGCTGACTATGTCAAGACCATTCGTGCCAGAAACAGATAGTGGAATGGTGTCTATCATGAGGAACAAAACGTTCAAAGTGTTGATTTCAACTGTTAGTATTGTACTCGTATAGTGTTAACAAGCTGTTGGCTGCGACTTCGTCCACGTGTAATTTTATCATCTTATGGGTGCAATCTGAAACCAATTCTTTCTTAGCGTCGCTAGGAAATTTCACTATGAAATGACAGTGCTTGCCCGATAGTGGGTCTCTACTCAATAACTAACTCGTTTGCCCCAACCGTTATAGTTTTTTTTTACAAATGTGAGTAGACGCGTAAGTAATTGAGTAAGTAGAATTTGAAACTAATTTATGATTGATTTTTTTGCAGACCCAACCTTATGGTTATATCAAGAAATCTCCACAGGAGTTAGAAGGAAACGATCGTTACGAGGGATTCGCTGTTGACCTGATCGAAAAATTGGCTGAAATGTTGGGCTTTAATTATGAATTTGAGATAGAAAATGTCTATGGAACCTATACTCGTGAAACGAATAAATGGACGGGCATGGTTTTGAAACTTCGTCAAGATGTAATAGCATAGAATAATTAATACTTACAAATATTTCGGCACGAACTATTGTAAATTACTGTAGTATAGTTATCATAAGTAATACAATGGGCGATCAGGGGTTCCACATTATTGGTAGCAGAATGGATGTCTCTACTAAATCTGTGAACATTGTATAAATGTTTAATCTATCTAATAAATAAAAACGTAAACTTCGCGTATCTGTAGATTGAAGATATTTGCAAAAAAAAGTTGGAGGGTCTAAGGATAAGTAATAATAGAACACGTTTCATCACGTAAAAACTCCTTAACCGATTTTGATGGACTTTTCACATAAACATAGAGCTTAACTCGGAGTAACATTTACTCAGTCTTTATTTGATCGCAATCGGCGATTAAAGTTAAGGGAATTTTTAGTTTTCAAATACATTAGTACCAAAGAAGTATAATTTGTTGTTTTTTATTACAGAAAGCGGACTTTGCGATTTGTGATTTAACAATAACAGCAGAAAGGCAATCAGGCATAGATTTCTCGACGCCTTTTATGACTCTAGGTATTGGCATTCTATACAAAGAGCCTAGTAAACAACCACCAGAGATGTTTTCTTTCATGGAAGTCTTCACAAAAGAGGTAAATTGTTGTGAATGTGTTTTATTTTTCTAATTAGATAGATAGGTCATTTATTCATAACTACGACATACATACATGCATGAGAAATAAACATACGAGACAGGTATATAAACTACATACAGGTAGTCAGTCACTGAATCCCACTAATGTTATAAATGCGAAAGTTTGGATGTTTGGATATTTGGATGTTTAGATGATTGGCACTTAGCACACATAAACTCCTTAGCTTTCACAAATAAACGTCGCCAGCATACTGTCTGTCCCACCCATCTATATAACACTCAATTCTCTCACAGGTTCTTTGGCTTTCTAGGTAGTTATGTATATAATAACCTCAACCCCGTACTTTCAATTTACAATAAATCTAAATATGAATGCAAACGCTCTGTTACACGCTGGCTTTTACAACTAAACTATGACGACACTGAAAGCTTACTCTCTGTGATTTCCTAACTGCTGCACAACTAAGGTAAGAATATAATTTTCCATCAATTGGAATAACATTTAACAGGTAGATCTTTGTTGTCACACGCACATGAATACATACCCACCCCCATCCCCCCACCCCCACACACACACACATCCATACACGCTCACTTTCATACTCACACACGCTTAAACAGAACTTTACAATATATGTTTTGTTGATATTTGCTTACACTACACAGTTGGACTTTCCTTGAACTCAAGATTAATATGACTTCCGAGTGGAGAGAGCCTGGTGATCTGTAAAACAGGCGCTTGCCTAGTTCAGACACCAGCCTCTCACAAGGCAAATGCTGTCCTTTGATCTATTGTTAAGTCTAGCATAATGATTACTATTGTATGTATTTACCTTGTGAGAAGAAATAAATAAATTATTATTATTATTATTATTATTATATAGGTTAGGTTCTGGAATAGGACATAGGATAGTTTTTATCCCGAAAAAACATCTCATTCCTACGGGAAACAAATTTAATCGTAAAAAGCAGTGTGTAAATATCGAAACCTACGTGGAGGAAGTCGCGGGTAAATTTCAAGTTTCTAGAGCAATCAGTTTGGTACAACTTTCAAACTCTATTTCCCCCCCTTAGGGGATGGTTTTTCAAAAACTGCAAAATACGTGTTGAATTAAAGATTTTAAAAGTTTTAAATTGATAGAGATTATCTAATAGACGTTCTTCATACAAACGTTGAACCCCCATTTGACCCCCTTAGGTGATGAATTTTGAAAAACCCTTCCTTATTGCTTTCCTATGCTATATAAGGAACCTTTGTGCAAAATTTCAAGCCTCAGCGGTATGGGCTCTGTGTTGATATGTCAGTCAGTTAGTCAGTCAGTTTCTTCTTTTATAGATATAGACGTGTGAAATGTACTATAAATGTTGACGATACTTTAACGTTTCCAGGTGTGGTACTACATGATGTTTGTCCAGTTGGGAATTGGTTTGATCATGATATTCGTGGGCAGGATCTCTCACAAAGAGTGGCAGAACCCGGTGCCTTGCATCGAACAGCCTGAAGAATTGAGCAACCAGTTCAGCTTCGCAAACTCTGTGTGGCTGATTATTGGTTCTGTCATGCAGCAAGGATCTGAAATTGCACCTATGTAAGTAGGTATAAATATTTGGTATTGATACAGTGTAGGATAAAATAAAAACTGCGTGTGAATTAGGTCTCCTAACGAGTACTTATAGTGGTTAAGGGACGTTTTCCTATGCCAAATAATGTAAAGGTATATTCGTCCTTCGGTCTATTGCAGAATGGGCGAATTTGCCGATTGATGCATTGGGATATTCGTCCTTTTACCAAAAGACCGAGAATAAGTTCTATTTTCACTAGGGACAGGCAACTATGTAAGTTTTGTAAATGTTGGTACTGGTTAAGGTGTGATATTTCGCTACTGTAATGTATCTGTAATAAACAAAACTTCCGCTTCTATTTCTTTGTCCATATTTAGTACTAGCTGTGCTCGCGACTCCGCTTGCGTGTACTACACAATTATTTACAGACTCTTTTACCGACTTCGACCCCACTCCCACTCACACTCCAACATCCAGTCCTAAAGTCGTGACTCAATCTGAATAGTACCGAACATTATAATTATACTTCTTTGTTATAATTGCATACCTACTAAGTACTTAATGTATTTGAAAACTAAAAATGTCCATAACTTTTGATTGAGTACACAGATTGCGATGAAATAAAGCTTAGATATATGTTACTCCGAGTTAAGCCCAATAGTTTTTAAATGATGCGTGCACAAACTAACAGACAAACCGACAAAAATTCCATTAATGATTGAAATGTGTTCCATTACTTGTCCTTAGATCCTAATTTTGTTTGCAAATATCTTCAATGTACTGACATGCGAAGTTTACGTTTTATTTATTTAATTAAATATTTGAACATTCTTATTTCTAGCGCATTAGCACCCCGCATGATCACTAGCGTGTGGTGGTTTTTCACCATGGTGATGGTAGCCTCCTACGTGGGCACCCTGGTAGCCTTCCTCACTGTTGAGAAGAACGTGTTACCTTTCACAAATGTGAAGGAACTTTACAACCACAAGTCTATACACTACGGTGCCAAGGAGAGAGGATCCACAATAGAATTCTTTAAGGTCTGTAAACTTATAATTCATTTAAGGTTCTGAGCTTGTTGCTCCACAGTGGTTTCAGATTTTCACTGGAACTTATATAAACTTCCCGAGGTGTAGTTGAAAACAATATATTAACATACTTTTGCACACTAATTAGACAATATCACACATGCATACACACGCCACATACCAAACACGCACCCCTCCACACTCCCCCCCCACCCCCCACACCCACACACACATAAACATGCACTCATGACATTAGTTTTTGTATTACATGTAATTTTCAATTGTCCTTGCTATTTTTTGTTTTCATTTGTATTTTATTGTCTTTATTTATATATTAATTTAATACTTGCTATTGATATGTAATAGCAATAGCTATACCCATTTGTTTATGTGTTCAATTCCTACACAAAAGCGGATTGCATAATAGAACAGACAATACAGTTGGATATGATTAATTTTCAACGTGGTGGGAAGGGAATGAGGAAGGAAAGAACGAAGGGGGTATGGAAAAGAGGAATGTCAGAGGGGAAAGGGAATATGACCTGCGAAATATATATTTTTTAATAAAATAAAAACACCTAACTTCTTGCACAATATTAAAACATAAAAATATAAATAATTGTATGATAATCTTTTAATTCATGATAAACATGAAGTAAATGTCAACTTTATTTAAAAAAAAACCCATTAATTCTGTAGTCCAACGGGCGAACCCGTCGCCCCGGCACGCTAATTTTATGTATGTAAATATTTACAATGCATAACCAGATTAATAGATTTCTTTTAGGATTTAGTAATACATAAGTGTACCTAATGTTAAGTTGTTCACGCGGACGAAGTCGCGAGCAACAGCTAATAGACAATAAAGTAAATTTATAATCAGATAAATTATTAGTTTTTGTTTGCGGACGAAAATTAAAGTTTCATTCTATCCGTTTTAAGGAATCTAAGAATCCTGATTATCAGAACATGTATCAAAAAATGAAAAGCAACGGCTGGTTAGTGGAGGACAACGATATTGGAGTTGCCATGTTAGTATATATTTTTCTAATTATGTAATAAAAAAAGAAGTATATGATTCGTAATGATTGAGGATCCAACGGAGTTCACCGACCGAGCCGAAAGAATTAGCAAGCTGAAGTGGCAGTGAGTAGACCACATCTGTCGCAGACGAGTTCTGGAGTGCAGACCGTGGGACGCCCCGCCGCCAGATGGACCGACTGCCTAAGAAAGATGGCCGGAACCGATTGGATGCGAAGGGCGGAAGACCTGGTATGGTGGCGTTCATTGGGGAAGGCCTATGTCCAACCATGGACGTCTGAGGAGTAATATAACAAATCCTACTAATTCTTTGACCTGTCGATGACATTAGTTATTTTCTTCAAAAATACTACAAGCTATACAATCTCCATAGTTATATATATATATAAATACCTACCCTCTGTAATTATTTCAGCGCTGAAAACAGTACGTATGCACTTTTCATGGAATCAACATCCATAGAATATTATAAGGAGAGACATTGCGACTTGCTTCAAATTGGTCAATTGCTCGACTCCAAGAGTTATGGGATTGGCATGAAAAAAGGTAAAATCTACGACAACTATCAACAATATATCGTTTGCATAAATACAGTGGGGGGGCTGAGTTAAAGGTTTCAGGGAGTGAGGTACGGTAAGGTAAAAGGGAACGTCAAATTTACGAGTAAGTATAGATAACAGCTGTAACATCGACGGTCCTTTTACTCTGTCCCAGATTCCCGTGGTGATAACCATTACGGAAGCAACGCTAGGTTGTTTATTTAGCTTTTGTGATTATTCAATTTTAGAAAAATGTAGAGTGTAATGATCACCACATTACTCATTAATGTTTGTGAATAGATATAGTATATCGATAATTCAACTACCTTCGTGCAATATCATTTGCACCTCTGCAGCTGTAGAGCTTCTCTATGAGAATCCACGTGGGCCGATCAAAGGTTGTAGAGAACTCTTTGATCTGAGCGACACTCCCTCGGTGTTCTAGTGGCACAACCCACATCTTCACTCCGTCAAAGCGTTGTCTCTATGTTAGTATTCTGTACACTCGATATTGGCAAAATTCTAAGGATGGCTATTTTAGGGCGAAGATCTCGATCGCCCACTGTAGAAAATAATATGAGAAAGGAGTTATTATAAATATTATTTAAAAATAATACATACGTAGGAGGTACATACAAATAATTTACATTTTCAGGTTCTAAGTACAAAAGGTACATTGACGATGCTTTACTACAGTTAAAAGAAAGAGGAGAGATTCAGAAGATAAAAGATCTTTGGTGGAAGGAAAAGAACGACGGTGGAAAATGTGGGGTGGGTAATATTTATTATTTATATTTAGTAGGTTACTATAAACCTCTTAATTTTAAACTTAAAGCTGTTATTCAATCAGTAAAAAGTGCACAATTACTTATTTTCACGTAGAAAAAATTCAAATATAGACATGAAAGGTATATTCAACACTATTGTAGTTTGTGACTTCGTCCGCATAGACATAATTACAATGCAAGTATTTTGGTCCTCTTATGTTTTTCGGCTGGACAATAGGTATTGGAGTGCAGAAAAAATTACATGTCTTAGCTTCTACTAAAGCAACTTTGATGAATCAAAGTGTAGGTCACGTCTATTTTACCTGTAGCTGTGATTATAGGAAAATATACTAACCACAGACATAAATATAGATAAATTTGTCTCAGAATCGTGTAATATTATCATCGTCTCATAAATCATTATACCTACAAACAGAAACTACGATTTTATTGTATTAGGAACATTCTGAAATTTCAATTCATATAAAATTCATAAAGTAATATATGAATATTTTTTAATAAGAAATATCGAGGTTTACACCAGAATACAAAAAAATCAAGGTTAGCCGTGGACTACTCAAAGGCTGACAGACTGTTAAAGATAGCTTCTGTTCCTCGGTGGTACAAGTTAAAAAAAAAACTTTCGGGCCTGGTTGCGTTGCTCTCATGCCCGTATATAATTTTTTGTACAGATCTATTACGTTTTCAAGGAGGAACAAACAATCTGAAACATAATTGGAGACAGTACTGTTACTATAAACTGCTAATACATTTTTTTATCGTAATATTATATTTAGACAAGATTATGACCAAATCTTATACCAGTTGCGTATTTACACTTTGCCAAAGCTCTCTGCAATGTTGCGTAGGTAAGTAGAAAGTATTTTATTTGTTTGTGTGCATGCAACTATCAAGATTAAAACTGTTTATACAGTTCACTCGATCTAGAATGATTGCTTCGTTGAGTGTTCGTACATAAACTCAACGTAATGTCTGTAAGACGGAGTATCTGTCGGGCAGTCATCAACGGCTTCTATCATGATGTTTAATGTATGTAGTAGGTACTAATCTAGTGCTACAAAATTGACATTATATATGTATCTTAAACTTATACTCATTTATCGGATCAATGTACCTATTGCCAAACCTTACTAAATCTTTACAGTGAATAACTAGTCTCTATTGTCAAACATATACTTTTTGCAACCTATTTTGGGTTCCGTCGAAATGGATAAAGCGAAGTAGTTTTGTTCGTCTGTCTGTCTGTCTGACGGAAAACACAAAATCTAATGGACCGATTAAGCTGAATTTTGGACTATGCGAAAGGAATTCATATAATAATGAGAATGAGGACTCCTGAGGATTTAAAAAAATTTATAAGTAGATTATGCTACTGTTTTTTTGGAAAACGATTTGTGGTGCATTTGTTTTTTCTAAATAATCCCTATATACTGTTCTGAGAGTGTATTATGCAACCAATGTCAATATGTATGTACATTATGAAAAAAACATAATAAATGAACTAGGATGATCTTAAAACAGACAACTTTAACCCTAAATCTTACTAAAGCAAAGCCTACTATAAGAATTTAGGTGCTCAGGATGAAGACTTTTTATGAACGGAATATTACGGAACGGAACGAAGGTGATTTGTTTATGTTGAAAAATTATACTTATAAGATTTAACTTAAGCTGACTGTAACATAATCATTTTCTTTTTCAGTTGAATGCCATAGTATTAGTGAAATTGCCTGCAACGATGGAAAAATTATGGAAATTCCGTGTACATTTTTCTTTTTCGAAATATTTCAGTTTTTTTAGTAGCAATCAAACATGTTGTACGGATTCTGGAGTGGAAACCGCGGATCGGCACGCGCAGGGTAGGACGCCCCGCCGCGCCGCCAGGTGGACCGACGACATGAAGAAGGTGGCCGGAAGCGGCTGGATGAGGAGGGCGGAGGACCGGGTGTGGTGGCGTTCATTGGGGAAGGCCAATGTCCAGCAGTAGACGTCTAAGGGCTGATATGATGATGATTTTACATGATGATTTTAAATGTTAGATCGTTAACATCCATGCATTGGGAAGACCTACTCCCCAGCGTGGACGTAAAAAGGCTGACGATGAAAATGTAGACGGTATTAATAGTACTTATATATAGTGTCATCGAATGCCTGTTCTCTAAGAATACTGTACGTATACCTGTTAGTATATAAAACTCAGTAACACTTGTTTTACAGGAAAAGAGAAACGACGAACCAAAACAACTCAGTATGAAGAACATGGTGGGTGCTTTCGTGGTGTTGGGAGTGGGCTGTGTCATCGGATTGTTTATAGCCACCTTCGATATGCTTTGGGGGGTGTTTAAGCGTTCTGTCAAATATAATGTGAGTCATTTAATCGTAAGCAAGCAGTACCTTTCGCTTGAGGAAATCTGCATACGCCAAATAATAAATGGTAAAATCGGTTTTGACAGTTTTTGCATTATGACCAGACATCGGGATTCTCGGTGCATAATATATCGAAAATAATCAAGTGTAATCCTGTTCATGGCGTCATTAACTGTTAATTTTCGTAATAGTATTTTTTTATAATGTTTTTATGTTTAAAACCCACTAGCCGTTCTGTTACTGCGAGCTTTCTACCTCCAAAGTTCAATCTTTGGATACATGCTAGTTTCAACCTTTACTCAAATTAGATACTTGTATGTTTTGTAATTGCTAAATCTCTCTCGTCTCTTTTAAATGTTCGTTGTTACGTGAAGCTCTCTCTGATCGCATACCTTAGTACTTTGACATAATTATCTGTTATACTTATGGTAATATATGTATTGGGCTTATTTGTCGATGACTTTAACCTAACCGCCTTTTGTTCTACAGACGACCTTCAAATTCGAATTAGTAGAAGAACTGAAATTCGCTCTCAAATTCAGCGGCGACATAAAACCAGTGAAACGTCGTGGAAAGTCGGACGAAGGCAGTGCCGGAGCTTTAGCCGAAGCCGACGCCGACGCTGAGGCGAAGGATGAGCTCGGCTCTTTACGGTCGGCGCTGACGCAGCGTTCTAGCAGATCTATGTGCACATTTAAGAGTCACCATTCGCACAGCTCTCGGCATTCGCCAAGTGGCCTTAGTATAGCTTTTGCTAGGAGACGAGAATATACCTAAGTATATAAGGTACCATTAAATAGCTTATTTTTCGTTAGTTACATTTTAAGTTGCTAAAGTTTATTTTTCTTCCGTTTTTATATAAAAAAATATATGGTAATACATTACATGCTACTGTATTTTTCTCAGATAGCCTAATTCTGGTGGAAACACGTATTTACCTGAGGTAGAATGATGAAACCTTTAAAAATGAAATAATATTGGAAACCAATTCAATAGTTCTGTGAATGACTTCAAACAAACTTTACCTATACCTTCTTTTATTTGGGTGTAGATAATTTTTATTCAGGTCGCTCTTTGTCGATGGAATTCTAACCTAAGTTGGCGAATTCAAAGTTTTCAAAGGTTTTTTTTTACAAGTTGTTGTTACTAAAGGTAGACTATCTAATACAGTATATTATAATAAAATTATGTTAAATTGTGTAACATAAGGTATTTTGTACATAGTTTTGATATATAGGGTCATTATTCCAGTGTCCGACGCGAAATGGACACCGACCTTTGACAAAGCAATCTTTCACCGAGCTTCCATTAGCAAAACAAAATGCCCACAAAAACTTATAACCAGTGCTGGGAAAACGTAGTGTCATTTTATATACTTGTAACGAAAGAATATCACTAACCTGAACATTGACACGCCAAAGGATTAAGGAATTTTCTAGATATAAAAATGTTACGTATTTAGATTTTATAAAAAAAAAAATCTTACGTTAATCGAAGGAAATCTCATTAATTAACTCAGTAATTGTAATCATGAAACTTAGGCAGCTTAAATAACCAGTATGCCTGAGTTTCGAGTCGTTTTGATACATATTCGAAAGATACCTTCTTTTAGCAACTTCTAACAACATATTTCATTACTATGACGACGGTTGCTCGTAAATTGTGATGATTTATCAAGGCCAATGTTAACACAATAAATAAAAAATACTTTCTGCTACCCTATAACACAAAATCTTCTGTCATCCCTATTAGGCACGGCTCTAACGATAGCTTATCGTGTTGCGTTTCTCCTCGATGGGACCTAGTAGCGCCGACTAGGATATGCGTAAAAAGACTAGTTAGAGAAATTGTTTTATATCTATAGTTAACAAAAAGTGAGCAAACATATTAATTAGTGCGGCGGGATCTTGCAGCCCAACCGGGCCAACATACAGGGACGAATTTCGGAGCGCCTATCGCGCCTATCGCCCCTGTCTTGGGCCGCAGGCTTTGGCGCGTGTGTCGAGTACAGTTGTCCATAAAACTCTTCCATTTCGGCAAGTATATCTGGCTTAGAGGTAACGTATTTACTTACTGCAATTTCGTCAAGATCCGCCACTATACTGAGGACATCCCGGACGTTGACGTGGGCGAAATTAGAATAGCTCTAAAGCAGCTCAAGAACAACAAGGCGCCAGGTGACGACGGTATCACAGCGGAGCTTCTTAAGGCCGGAGGGACTCCTAGTCCTAACGCGACTACAGGATCTCTCCAATACCGTTGTGCACAACGGAACAACGCCAGAGGAGTATAGTGGTATTATTCTTTAAGAAACGAGACATCACACTCCTCAAGCCGCCCTTGTTTCTTGCATTTTGTGGACTACGAGAAAGCCTTAGACTCCATCGAGACATGGGCTGTTCTGGAATTCCTGCAGCGATGCCAAGTCGATTGGCGATCTAGCGAGGTGTTGAGATGTCTGTATAACGCTGCCACCATAACCGTTCAACTCTAGAATCAGCAAAACAAGGCCAATCCAGTTGCAAAAGGGGGTTAGACAAGGGGATGTTATATCTCCGAAACTGTTTACCGGCGCACTGGAGGATGTCTTTAAAATACTGAACTTGAGAGGACGGGGATATAAGTTTAAACGGCGAGCACATCTCACACCTTCGATTTGCAAACGACATAGTTGTGATGGCAGAGTCGATGCAGGATCTTGAGGATATGCTGACCAACCTCAACTGCTCTTTCACACGAGTAGGATGTCTCTTAGGATGAACGTAGACAAGACGAAAGTCATGTCCAACTCACATGTTGACCTAAGACCGTTGATCGTCGAAAATGTCAATATTGAAGTTATTCAGGAGTACGTCTACCTAGGACAGATAATACAGTTGGGTAGAAACCATTTCGATAGAGAAGCTGACAGAAGAATTCAGTTGGGCTGGGCAGCATTTGGAAAACTGCGTCAAGTCTTCACGTCGCCTATTCCACAATGTTTAAAGACAAAAGTCTTCAATCAGTGCGTCCTGCCTGTCATGACTTACGGTGCAGAAACGTGGACACTAACGGTGGGCCTGGTCCACAGGTTCCAAGTCGCTCAGCGAGCTATGGAGAGGGCTATGCTCGGGGTTTCTTTGAAGGATATGATTCGTAACGAGGAGATCCGACGAAGAACGCAAGTCACCGACATAGCCGAATGGATTAGTAAGCTGAAGTGGCAGTGGGCGGGCCACATATGCCGCAGAACCGACGGCCGGGCGGCAGACGAGTTCTGGAGTGGAGACCGCGGAACGACACTCTCAGGGTGGGACGCCCCGCTGCTAGGTGGACCGACGACCTGAAGAAGGTGGCCGGTAGTGGCTGGATGCGGAGGGCAGAGGACCGGGTGTGGTGGCGTTCATTGGGGAAGGCCTATGTCCAGCAGTGGACTTCTAGGGGCTGATATGAAAATACGATAGCGCAAGGAAGAAAAGAAGTATGAACATTAAAAGGGATGAGTTCGTATACGGATCGATTAACCGAGTTTACCAGTAGTTACATAAGAACCTGACCTGAAGAGATTCATCAGGTTAGGAGATAATGAGAATAAAATCAGAAAGATTCACTTAATATTATGAGAGTTATAAAGCACATGTTTTGGTTACTATTTGTTAGACAACGCGGCGTCTAGATTAGTGAAAGCGATCCCGACCAGATAGATGCCCTAGTTTCGGCTTTCACTAACAGATGGGCTGACCTGGCAATGCCCGGAGCCTAGATCGACCTACAGAAAGTGAGGAGCTACCTTCGCAGCTCATCAAGTGGGTATAGTATACGTTAACGCCGCACCACACACACTCGTGTACCTGAGCATAGCCTTAGGGCATAGCCCCTTTATCACGAACAGCGTTTAAACTACTAGCCTCCAGGAGGGATCCTGTCGAAGGTACGCCACTATACTTACCTACTCTAACTCGCGCACTTAGGGCATACCTTACAAACTTCTCTAAAAATTATGGATGAAATCATAGGTCCAAACTAATTCATCGCACAGTCGGACTATTCCGACTTATTAGCGATGACCTCCGAAAGTCAGTGCAGTCCTCAATCACACGGCTTCATTACGGAACCCTCTTCACGTTAGACGTTTGATAAATTTGCGAGAACAGTCAACCTCACATCTTTCAAGTCTGTGACAATTAACTAGCTGACCTGACACATCAGATGAGAGGTTGGAAACGACTTCTAATTTAGGTTAAGGGTTGAGCTATATACACCAGCGCACAATCGCATTATGGACTTCAAGCACAACATAGCACCGCGTCATGCCGCACTGAGCCGCACCGGCCGGCGGCGAGCATGTTCCACGCCACTAACGAAACAATGAGACCGTTCAACATTATCCCGCGAATATGCGCGAAGACCGCAAAGGGGCACGAAGCACGAGCGTGAAATCGTTTTACGTTTTCTTTGCGGTTTCGTGCATTATTCCCCGTTTATCATTTTTTCATTTTTTATTATCCCGCAACAAAGGGACCGCGAACGTGGCGGGAGTGCAAACACATTCCATACTCACGGCAGCTCAGTAGGTAGCGTACAAGACGCCGGTAGTGTCGAGTGATACGTGTTAGCGTTAATACGCATTAGAATGAGCGTGTCTTGGACAAAGAAGATAGAACTAATATTTCTCGATTGTTATCAAACTGAACCTAAAAAAAACTAATAAAAAAATCATTACTCAAGAAGCTTGGTTTTTTTTTACTTTTAATAAACTTATAATTGTAATACTCTAACTCGCATACGTGAGGCATTAAGCAGCAGCAACTTCGAAGTTTATTTCAGTCAAGCAAGCAAACTACACTGTGAAACGACCGCGAAAGAGGGTAAACATTGCGATTGTGAATAGGGATTGTTTTCTGGAGGAATGATGTCACACTGTGATTTTTCCAATATAAGTCTGGAGCGGTCTATACGAAGATTCATTGTTTTATAATGCACCTTCCAGCCCTTGCACACCAGCCCTGGTAGTCGTCTTGCATGAGGCGACTATAGGTTTATTAGCCGATGGTTATACTGCCTTTAACTGTGATTCCTATAAAATTATAAGATATTCCAACAAACTTCTTCAATTTAATTTTCTTTGTCATCATTTTATTTATCATCACACACTCTCAAAGAAAAATAAATTGAAGAATTTTGCTGTCTACTTAAATTGTGTCCTATTTATATGTATACATAGTACATTCTTATGATATTAGACTGTATTTAAAACCTTTTAACAATTTGATTTGCAAGTATTATTAACATGTTGAATGGACCTTATTACTACCACAATTAACAAATTTAAGCAAAGATAAGAAAGGAGAAATAAAAATCTTTTTTGATAACTAAAAAGCACACCATCTTTAATGCAGAATAGAATGCCAAACATTGTTGCTCACTGAAAGATTTTCGATAGTTAACGTCTAGAAACTCCGCTGAACTTACGCATTTTCGCCATTTGCACAGCATTGCTTTGTCTCCTACTATGCAACGTGTGATGCGAGTGAGTGGACTTCTCAGAATGTGGTGTTGGAGACGGATCAGGCACATCTACGTGCGATTCTACATCGTCTTTCTGGTCTTCCTCGTCCTTCTTGGAAAGTTCGGAGCCGCTACCGGTTGATTCCTTGACATGACGCACGGGTTTGACATCCCCACTAAAGCTCAGGATAAACTTCAACTCAGCTATCAGCTCTTCTTTGAATGATACCTGGAATGTACATTTGATTTTTGACTAATATTTATCTACATCATATTCATCACATAGGTAATGATGTTTGAGATTAAAAGTCAATTCACGTATGTATAAAAACTCTGAAAAGCAATATTCAGCATTATTACATTAATATGGTCTCCTAATGAAGATGATTCACATTCATTCGGTCGGAAGTTCAGAATTTTTATTTTACAGAAAAAAAAATTATACATTGCAACATTCACTGCATATTCACAACAGGAATAAAATAACATATAACACATTGTTTAGAAAATCATAAAGTCATAATAAAAAAATAAAACTTTAATTTTATTTGGCTAAAAGGAAATTGTGTCAGGATCGGATCAGACCTTGGTCTTTGGACTAATCAACAACCTGTCTTTTAATGAAACCTGAAAGAAAATCGGCCAAACAATGCCTTCGTTCAAATGAAGCTGCAAAAGTTGGGAAACTCAGCGAATAATGTCTAGTTGTTAATAGTAATTTGTGTAATATAATAATGTCACTTACCATCAGCTAGGGGTAACGTGGAAATACTCGTGGGTTCTAATCTGGTAGGGGAAGGGGTCACACTGGTTCATGCAATTCTGTTAAAAGGAAATGTGCACATTTTTACCTAAATAAAAAGATATTTTCCAAACATTTAGGATCATCATTTTAACAGTGAAGTGGTGATTTATGAAACAATTATTTTTAAAACCCATATTGGAAGCGGCATTGCCAAACACCATAGGTATTGTATTTGGTTCCTACTAGAAATTGACAGACAATTTTGTACAAAGTACATTTTTAACAGTAGTTTTGGTGTATTGTGATGTCCTTGTCTAAATTTCTTTGTATAATGAATCTTATTTTAGAATTAGATGTGTGTATTGTCGCATTTATTTATGTGAATGAAAATTAGGTATTTGTACATAAATGTGGAGCGTTCTCACCCAGTCCATAGCTGTGTCTATATAAAAGTTGAAGAATTGATAATATTATGAATAGGAAAACAAAAATAGGTTTTACAACACCTTCTCCTTGCGTGAGATCATCCAAATATCAACTACCATCTCGAGGAACGCGCATATCACTGCCATTGCAGAACCAGCAACCAAGACAATAAACACACCACCCACGTTTGCCAGAACTAGTGGTTGAGCATCAGCGCTGCCTGTGTCGTCATCCTTAATGATAAATATTTAATTAATATGAAGTTACAACAGTGAATGTGGTTGTCAAAAGATAAAAGACTTTCAGACTACAGTGTGAATAGCAAAAATGGCATTGCCACTGCTGTAAATTAACGTCAAGTCTTGGCAATGTGATTCAAATTGACAAATTACTTTATTCTAAGTTATTACTTGAAAATAAAAACTTATAACAATAATGATAAAAACTTCACACCTAATGTCGTACGAAAGTAAAAACATGAACAAATTCTTATAACAGAGTACGTATGAAAATACTCTAAGTCGGTATAACTTACTGCGCATGCACCGCCTCCTCTTTTCTCTTTCCACCACTTGTCTTTCACTCTAGTAATTTTACCTTCTTCTTGTAATTGAAGTATAGATTCGCTCATTGGTTGACGATATGGAGAATCTGAAATATGTAGGTAGTACATTTAAGACATCCTGTTTTGATCATAATCATGTCAAACGATATAGAATATGATATTGATGATAAGTATGATAAACTAACTTTTTTTCATAGCAATGCCATAACCCTTGCTATCTAATAAACCACCCACTTGAGCAACATCACAATTTCTCTCAACCATGTACTCGATTGACGTTGATTCCATTAGAAATGCATAGTTTTCTTCATCCGACTTTACCCTAAAATAAATTAAAACTAATATGTAAGCTGCGGTGCACCAGTTATAATGCAAGAAAAATATAATTTTCAAAATGTAAGATACCTTTCAAGTCCTTCCTCATTAGTTGATGTTTGATATTCTGGATGTTCCTCCATATAATTATACATTTTCTGATAAAGTAAGTTATCCGATTCCTATTTAAAACACATAAACTTTAAATTTTAGAAGACTTAAGCCAAGAACAAATAATATTTCGAAGGTTGATTACTTAAATTCGATATTTATGTTTTGTATAAATTTGTTTTTTATCACCTTAAAAAAGCTGAATGTAGCACCACCTTTCTTAGCTCCATATGTGAGACCATAAGGATTATTTGCCAAATCTGTCACACTTTTAATTGCATAGAATTTGGATTCGACCGTAAGGAACGCAGCCAGATTAGCAGTGTAAGAAGAAACCATGATAAGTGTGAAGAACCACCACATACTTCCAGCCAGCCGAGTCGACACCGCTCTGAATAAAGTAGAAGAACATAATATAAAAGTAAAGAATATCACAATAATATCGAAATTATCAGAATTGAACCTTACATTGGTGCAATTTCAGAGCCTTGTGTTAATACACTGCCTAACGTAAACCAAAAGGAGTTCGCCAAAGTAAATTGGTTGTCTAGAGTCTCGGGGTCTTCAATACATGGATATGGGTTTTGCCATTCCTCCGGAGCTAGTCGTCCCAGTATAAATATAAGCACAGATACTCCTACATACGCTCCAGCCACCCATCCCCATACCTAAAATACAAAGTACCAGTCGGTAAGTATTACGCTATGATAGATATAATATATTATAATAACATGTCGTCGTACATATTCTAGATATTATTAGCGCTCTCAACTCGAAAATATTTTAAGTTACTCTTTAAATGCGTGTTAGGATTTTTGTCTTGGAAAATTACCTCGCTTCAGTTATACCATACCATATGTATTAGTAGAATAGATACTTAAAGGTCAAGTTTAGTTATTAGGTCGCATACCTCGTAAGAAAATGGCGATACGAAAGAGTACAAGTCGGGCGGTTGCTTTGTAGGCTTCTTATACAATATAGTTATGCCTAAGTTCATAAAAGGGCTTGTAAAATCCACTGCTTTCTGTCGAGCTGCCGTTATTGTCAAATCTGTTATAGCGAAATCTGCTCTCTGTAAAAAAATGCTAAAATATATCTAAATCTTAAGGTTTTTAACGATAGGAAGGTAAATAAGAGTGAAGGCAAGTTTCATGAAACGAAAGCGATGTACCAGATGACATACTGCCATAAAGTTGGTTGTATTCGTCCAAAGAAATGTAAATGATATTTACACCGTCCATAACCTTCTCCATCATGCCGTTCCATCTTCCAGTGCTCTTGTCCAGAGTACCATAGACACCATCAAATTGTATATCAAAGGTGTAATTGAATTCATTCATTTTCGCTAACTCATCTATTAGTTCGATACCAAAACCTTCGTAGCGATCGTTGCCGTCTAACTTGTTTGAGGATTCTTTAAGCATTCCATAAGGGGCACTCTGTAAACATATTAAAGTTATTTTTACCCAACTCTGTTATTAGTAATATGTAATATTCAGAAAATCTGTAGTTTTCAAAGGTTTTTTTTCTACTTACTAAAGCAGTGAGTACAATAAAGTGTTTTCCTTTCATTGATTCTGAACCTTCCTGTTCTGCTGGTGGTATTATAGTTCTACTTTGAACTATACCGTCTTCTGCTGTCCATGTTGCTATCTATAATAATATTAGATATAAAATAACTTAAATTTTAAATTTAATGCTTAAAATAGCAAAAGATGGCAACCTTTTCGAAACCATGACCCATAACTTCAATAATTTCCAATTCAAATTCAGTGCGAAATCCTTCTTCATCAAATTTAACTATTCCTGTCAAACCATCGATTTCCATCTGAAAGATTATGATGTTTTTATTGAATCATATTGCAATACATAAGAATGTAAATCTGATTTACTAATTTCTAGATTACTTACTGTCCTAACAAAATTGATGACACTAGATCCTAAGTTCCAGCTATCTCCTCGATCACAAGCCACATTGGCACCTACTTGAAGCCCCATTGCATTTATAGCAGAGGTGTATAAACTTACGGCATCGTAAATCAAAGCCAAATTGAAAATCAGACCATTTTCTGTAATTGCACTTTCTATTTTTCCCTCAGAGAGTTCTAAAACTTTCTCATTCACAGATTTGATAAAGTTTTGGATGGTCTCTAAACTGAGGTCAAAGAATCGTATACCTTGAAAACATAAAACATATAAATGGCAAAAACTTGGAACTGCATATTTAGAAATTTTTATTTTCAATAAGAATTCAAACAAATAAATAAAATAGGCACCTGTTATATTTGAACCGCCATGTTTATAGGCTTCAATGTCAATAGTCTGGAAGTCAGGATTCATTATTATGTAGCTGTGTGCATCAGACATTATTCCAACCTGCTGTGCTTGTTCCAGAAAATTCGTTAAATGATCTCTACTGATGTCTACAAGATAATTTACAGAACCTGATGCCTTTATTGTTTTTAACTGTGATCTAAAAACATTATTAGTATAGCTCATGTTCTATAAGGATAAAAGAAGACACAGTTGTTACAGTTACCTGAAATCATCGTCATCTGGTAATTGCACGACATTCATGACTATGTGTTCGTCTGAACCTAAATCCTGCATATTAAGTATTTCATCCAGAAACGGCAAAAGTTCTGCACCTTCATAAATTATCGTGAATTCTGTCCAACTTTTTACTTCGATAAGTTCTGTGAAAACCTGATAAGACATAAAAAATTTGTAGAAAATAAAGTCGTCCGAGAGACTACAAATAACTCATGCTCATTTACCCGTGAATATGCCATATGATTTGGATATAAATTCACCGCAGACCAATTTCGATTTTGCGTCTCTACTGGGTCTGTTATTATTTGAGGGATCTCTAAAAAATCTGCAATGGATTGGATATGTTGCAATGCTCCTTTGCTTGTAGGGCCGAACACTCCGAAAATATTGCTCTGAAAGTTAGATTAAAAAATTCATCATTATATTCAATAAATAAAAAGTAGGTAAACTCCTAATATAAAATATAAAATACCTATCTGTACATTGAAAATTCCTTTTTTTTTGGGTGTGAACGAAATTTTTGTCAACTATTGGTTCTTGCATGCAATTGTATCCATTTCTTATGAAGTTCAAAAAAAGCATAGGTATTTTTGAAGTAACATTTAGCCTTTATTTCAATGCAATCGCTTACTCAATCAAATGTTTATTGCACGTAAAATTATAGTTTTTTCAAAAACTTACTCAAAGAAGTATAATATGCTTGGCGGTAGATTGCGATGAGTTAGGACTACGGTGGCAGTGACAGTGATAGTTAAAGTAGACGTGGGGGAACGAGAATGGGAGGAAAATGGGGAAGGGGGAAGGGGAAGGGGATAAACACAAACTAAATTTCAACTTTATTAAAACTGTAATTTTGTAGTCCACGCGAGCGGAGCCGCGAGCATAGCCAGTCTAATAAATCTAGTTTTTGAGCTACGCCTCCATAAATATACAACCTCTAGAAGCGTGCACATAGCAGTTTCCGCTTCTAATATATCTCCGGGAGACGTTCGTATCACATTAGCAATAAATGGGTTTTCTTGATCTGTAGATGCAGTTGTAATGGCAACGTTGTATGCGGCTTCCAGCAAGAAGCTACCATCATCAAAAATTGCACCTTGAAAAAAGCTATTTGTTAAAACATTCTTACTTATTTACGTACATGTAAATAATTAAATATTTCAAGTATTAAGTTTTAACTTTAGATGTTTAACATAACTTAACAAAATCCATCTTATAACAAAATAATTTATACGAACTGCTAAATATTATGAATTCATAAGTATATTATAAACAAACGAAGGCAAATCTCTAAAATGCTTTTGCTGTAGCCTTGAGTCATGAAATGGTTTGAAAGACTGGATCTGGACAAGAAGGCTCAATTGTATTTAAGTACAGTGTTGATCGAATATTATGTTTATATAGTCTGAACTAAAGCAATAAACTTACCTATAGCTCTATCGCCATGGATATAAAACCAGCACTGCATTATTACAAAACTTTTAAACCAGAATTTCCTATTCATTGTCGTTGTACCACACATTCATAGACTGCAACCTATATTTACATATTCATAATACACATTCACGAGTTCTATCTTATGTATGACGTGTTTGCACAGTAATACGCATATTCACTCGTATTTTACAATTGGTTATGGATGTCGGAAAGCTTTAATTATTAGTGCAACTATTCTAGTTCAAATATAATTATGTCACCGCCTCTACTCGGCTGCGTCGCTACAAATAGCCACCGTCCCCAAATGCATTGCTTACCTACCTATTTGCATTTGAGAATTCAGAGGCCATCCGCCCATGCGCTAGGCGGACAAAATCAGGCCGCACTAGTGCCATGGACTACATGACACAAGTCTAACGCGTCTAAATGATTATTTCATATACACTTGTCTAGTCCGAAACTAGTTTTATCATCTGTACTATTTAAATTAGACAAACACGACAATGCACAAATTAACACCCAGAGCGTGAACAATTTGTATAAAGTTTCTGTCCCCAGTGGAAACCGAACTCACGAAGCTTGTCGCATCACAAATACCAAGCTATATCGACTATTAAAATAAATAAAAAATAGGGAAATTGACAGTCTTGTAAAAGTGTTTTAAAATGCTCGATATAACGACGGTAAATGTTGTTTGACCAAAAATATTGATTAAATACAACAACAGCGATTTTTATTACAAAATTCGCGGCGGAAATGTGACACGTGACATTGCGAGGATATGATGTGTGTAATATGGCACAAAAAATCAATAGATAACTTGTTCGTTGAATAATGAAAAAAAATTTCAGTAAGATGACGTCCAGCCTCCTACAAGGAATCTATTTACCATGTGGGTAATCGCATGTAACCTAGGTGTCATTCATTCATTACACTAACATTAAAAGTATAACTTTATATTGTCTCAGATCTCTCACCTTTCATTTACATACATTAAAATATCGATAAAGATAATATAAAAAAAAGCTGTAGAAACAGATAAGACCGTTGTATTATTAGGTTCTGTACCGAATAGAACGATATAGCGACCTCTTTGTGAAAATTCAGTAAACCAATACGAATGCTTGCGGTTGGAGGAAAATTTCTACCTAGCCAGAGAAATAGCTCCGGTTCAGCTCAACTATATTCGAGTTTTACACAAGATGGCGCTTCCATACACTTTTATAAATACCAACATTTACGATGTATAACTCTAACAGATTAGATAGTCTGTTAGATAATCTTCTGATAATCTTGTGTTAAAATTAAAAAATGTACCATAAGGGACGATCATTGGTCAGTCTGTTTCAGTATTGTGATTGAGTCGGTGAACTTACCTACCACCGCCTTGTCTTATCTCACATACTGTCAAAGATATCTTATTTTAGGGGGCCAGGTATAATTCTGCGACACTTGTGAATAAAGATGAGGCAAAAAGAAACTGCAGATATTTTATACCAGAAAATATGTAAAAAAAGTATATTTTGTTGTTGCGGAGAGTATAAGTACCTTTTATGTATACACAATGCGTATTTATCACATAATAATAGTTTTAGTTGGGTTATTAGATTGTTTTGAGATATCGTCGTTGTTTCTAAAATACCTCCTTCTTTTTTCTTCTTAAAGGTCGAAAATGCCACGATAAAGCGTTTCTGTATATAAATTTATTACGAGTTAAAAATATATAAAAATAATCTCATCATTAATAAAAAAAAAAGTAAATTAATTATATGTAGGTTTTACATTAAGTATTTATATAACCTTTCTGTCTATTATAAACAACTACGATGTACAATATAGAAAATATAGCTAAGTTATTTAACTTAAGTTATATTATACAACTCAAATAATATTTTTCGGTATTTACTTCCGATCGTAACAAAGAGGGTTGATTTACCGTTAAAGGTGACAGTTCGAGAAAGCCGAAAAACATTGATTAATGTTTGGGAGCGGCGTAACAAGGAAACGTGTTTGACTTTTGCCGGAAAGTTTCGAGTCTTTTCTCTTTATTTAGGTACTAGCTGTTGCCTGCGACTTCGTCCGCGCTGTAATATTAACAATGCAGTTGTGTTATAAACATTTTTTCGTAGTCGTAGTACATTTACCCATATCACATCGAAATCGTTGGGCTTAAGTTATTGGTATCATCTAGATTCTAGTTTAGGTATAGGTAAGTACCTATACAGCTTTTTCAGTCCGCGTAGTAACTTGTATCTATTCATGTGTAAATATGGAAATCTATACGATAGCTCTGTGAATATATTACTTTTTTAGTTAGTTTAAAAGGGACAACTTAATCCGTTATCAGTTTAATGCACTGTACAACGTTTAATCTTTCTGGTACAGCTTCCTTTATTGGACTGCCTCGATTTCGTTAGTTAGATCTGTATGTTTATATAAAATAAAAATAGCCTTTATTCCCAAGCAATTTGATAGAAAATGAAAACATATTAATTTACAGCTGAGAAAAATATAAAAAAAGATAATTCATTAATCATATCATAATTTTAAAAAAATCAATAAATAGATTCTAATGTTTATATATTAGTACTTAGATATTCCGGTTTTGACAATATTCCTACATTTATATTATACTAGCTGTTGCCCGCGACTTGTTCCGTTATAAACATTTTTCGTAGTCGTTGTGCAACTCTAGTTTCTGAATAAAATATGATTGTCTTATCGTAAAGAAACCGCTTTTTCCTAAATATCAATTAGACATCGGTTACTAAGTTGCAATTAGGAATACATGAACCACAGAATAAGAAGTAGTACTACTGCACCCGCACATTGTATACGACGTACACTGATTTTTAAACAATATATCTAATGAATGACAGAATTTGTTTTACGAAAACACTAAGAAACAATTGACAAGTTGCGTAGCATGCTCAATAAACCGCCAGCTCTTTCTTGGCTTCCGCAGCCGGATCTGGATCGTGTCGTAAACTTGAAAATTGGACGGGGTTTGTGGAACGCACGGCGGCGGCGCTCCGCCTAAAATTGTAACTTATGCTGTTATGGTACCTAACCGCAAGCCACAACAATATATTGTCTTCCATATCGCACTGAAAGCCTTGTGTACTATGTGTATTATGACCTGGTATTCTGATCTGCCATTATACTACATATACTTACGCAATAGCTGCCTACAAAAGTATGAGCAGAGAATGACAATTAAATATATATAAATCATTATTAACCTAGTTGCAATTGCCTCGGTTAACATGACCCGTAAACATAATCTGCGCTAGACCGAAAACTCGATTTACATTCACTAGACAGAAAAATATAGATAAAATTACACATTAACAAAATCTTCAAAATCAATGAAACCTAAAATCTATGCAATGATTTGCTACCAACGCATTCGGAATTAATTAAGTAAATAAACATAAAATCTGAGAAGTGTAGGATCCAGAATCAACATTAATAATTTCCTGTTAGTTGCTCGCTAAGCAAATTAATAACGGTGCGCCACGTAACATCCACGAAAATTGTGTCAAATGCAAACGTTTCTGCTGAAATTTTAGTTAAATCTGCGAAACTTGAGTGCTACACGTTTCAAGTATGATATATATACACGTTTTATTCCCAGAGTTTACAGCTATGGATACTTTTGTTTGGTGTAGCTAGACTCAAAAAGAAAAAGAATATTTGTTACTATTTCATACTCCCTACTTAATATAAAACAGAAATCTATTCTTTAAACCAAGAGGGTCAAGCACAGAAAGCGACACATGTTGTCTTCTTTTACATGCAAATGTATTTGGGCCGATCGTTTGAACCCAAATATATCAGATGTTTAGCATAATTTGTTATGAAAATAAAAACAAGAGCTTTCCGCAGATGTGGGAAACCTGCATATCAAGTGATTTTCAAACGATACAATTTTATGATAATGTTTTATAAATACATTCGTATTTTTTCCACTCTTATTTAAACGATGTTCTAGTGAAAAAAAACTGTTGTAGTCTTCTTCATCATAATTCTATACTAGAATTCTATCATTATTTTATTACATAACTACTATTCGCATTTCGATTGCTATTCTCTTGATGAATTTTTACACTACAGCTATTATACCGGTATTCTTTCGCATTTCTTTTGATATTCTATCACTTTAGTATCGATATTCTGTCGCTGACAATATTTAGATTTCTTATAAAAGCTGTTGAATTAGTGATGTTCTCTTTCGACTTACGTTCTTGCTCCCGAAGGCATACAGGTACCTTAACCTTTAAAAAGAAAGAATAATTTCTTTACTCGTACTGTACTTTACGGTTCTATAGTTGTTTTTATAGAGCTGTACATTAACTCCTGTGTCTTCATTTACTTCATATTCCCCCGTCGGCCAAGACGAAGGTAGGTAATATAATAAACAGTCGTGTCCTTTTTGTAACTTTTCTCATGTTTCTGTTCTTATTTTTGCAGAAAAAAAGTGAAAAGAAAGTTTATATCCTTGTGTATAACTACAGGAACGTGCGAGGGGGAGGGCATCCCCCAAGAGCCTCCTTCAAGGGATGCCAACATGCGATTAATCTACCTGCTTATTTGTCACATAAAACACAATGTTGCGTACTATATGAAAATGTTCCATAGGAAAGTTTTTATTTGTATATCTACGTTCCGAACCATTAAGAACTACTAGAACGTTTGTAGTAAAACTAGAAACATATTTGTAAAATTGCCTTGCAACCATGGGATAATTATAATGTATTTTTTTTTTAATTTTACTTTTTCCTCATATTATCAACGTACAATTCTAATTCTGTACTAGTCCTCTCTCTAAACACTGTTTTGCCTTGAATCTTAAAAACTTTTTATCTTAATACTTTACATAATAACATGTATGTCGTGACTTTGATGAGACCTTCAGTTTCTTCTTTAAGTATTTCCTTTGGTGACTAAATTCTTGGTGTAGAAACCAGAATGTTCGTACGAACCTAGGTATGTATCTTTTGGTCCCCACCAATAGTCATTATATTTCAGTCACAGTAAACTTATTTCTGATAAGTTAATTCCTCACAAAAGAGCCAAATATGTTTAAATTCGGACTTCATCACTAGTGATATAGACGCTGTATGTTCAAGTCTGGGATTGTGACAAGCCAGCAGACACAAATTCACCATAGAATAGAATAGAATAGGTCATTTATTCATAGCTACGACACACACATACATTAGAAATAAACAGAACATAAATTAATAAATTACAATTTAAAAATAATCAAGGTACCTATGTGTCGCAGCAATAAAATGGCGCTGACTCAGCATAATGCTGCAGCACGCTACGCGTACTCCAGCGCTGGTATTCTGTCAGCACCAGGTCAAGTGACTTCACAGATTTAGTTTTTAAATTGTGCTTAGAGAATGCGTATAAAACAAACCTGGCACAGAAAAGAATCGAAACCGATGAGCGCAGTTAGGTCCCACCTGTTTGGTAGGCCAACGACTTTAGACCTTAAGAGATCACTGGAGGAAGCTGAATGGTAAGGGTGGTGGCTTGCTAGGGAAGACCTATTTCCAGCAGTGCACGTTAACAGGTTGATAATGGAGGATGCATAACAAAATTAACCTTGGTAGATAACGCTAGATAGGTATACAAAGAATAATCGATTGTTAAAGTATAAATATATTATTTCTCTATGTATAATACTCCATGTTCAGTTCAACTTGAAAATCATGTAAGTAATTATTTTCAGCACAGGTATAACAACATCGATGAGACACGATAATGCTTAATCGATATTCCAATCAAGGCAGCGTAATATCAGCTGTAATTCTCCAGCGGCATGAAACGGCTGCTGTAAGTAGTTTATGAGCAGCAAGCAGTATACCTCACGTGCAGAGAACACTCTTTGATCTCGAATGTGTTCTCGAATATAGTTACATAAATTGTGGTTAAAACCACTTTATGGTTGGCTAGAAAATCTAAATCCTACTACCTAACTACAGCACGGGACCGAGTTAATAGGTATTGGGGAATGAGGTGAGGTAGGAGGGAACGTCCCACAATAATGTCAAACTTCCAATTGCGGTGCTGCTATTTGTAGGTAACTGTCACATTTCTTTGACTCAGTCCCTCAAGGTACATTTGTACCACTTGATTAAAGTATTAAAAAAAATCCATCAAAAATGCTTAGTTGTCAACAAAAAAAAATTTAAATACATGAGACGTAGACTCTAAAAGAAATCACTTGCCAGTTACCCGGAGAAGAATACGCAGTCGAAGTTTTACTTTTGTGTCAAAATCAGACTTACACAGATCGATTATAAATACCTCTTATTGAAACAATGGAATAAAAAAAAATTGGCAAGATAAAGACGTAAAATAGGATAAAAAATAATAATGCAAACTTACATTTTACATAAAATAGTTGACCCAAAATTGTGTTCGTCTTCTGCAACGATACTCCAGATGGCCATTACTATGAATTATTCGATATGATACGTGCTTGGGTTATATTATTTTTTCAAATTATATAGGTAAATATTACATGAGTATTATCGAATATTTGGTGCTTAAGCCACCTTTGATGCCATGTTCATTTACGGTACCTGGGCATCACCAAAACCATTAGCCTACCGATGTTAACATCATGATTTTTCTAATGCACGCCATCATAACTGGGTTTTCATCTTCCTTAGTCACAAACTTCGTGCACTCGAGTTTTGCCTCCATGGACAAAATGGTTAAACAAAAAATTACAAATTGAAATCTTGAGACATCTGAAAGACAGCTGACGACTTAAAAATATATAAAGTACAGTCTTTTACAACGAGATTTCGCGCCTTAAAAATGTCTAATTCTTTATTCATTGTAATTCTGCCCTGACCCGTAATTTATTCACCAACATTAATGTTAAACACAATGGCTGGATGATGGATTATTTTCGTTTCTCTTTTGATTTCTACACTTAGTTACGAAGTAATTTACTCTCTATTCAAAAGAATGTTTGCAAAAATAACTGTTAAAAATTACACGATGAGTGCGAAAGAGACAATGCGTTTTCAAATAAAGAAAGGAAACGTTATGTCTCTCTTTTCCACCGATAACAAGATTTTCGCGCTCAAAATTGCTTACCAAATTAATCGTGTAAAGCTGCAAAATCTTGAACTGACGCTCCTTACTTCGCGAAACATTAATAGTATAGTAATTTATTACTTGAATTAAATTCTCGAAAATTACCTAGCATATTAGACAAACATACACAATAATAAGCAGCGGAAGGACAAAGGCGGGTGGGAAAGTAGGTACACCGAGCTAGCTGTGGTCCGAATACCTATATCATCTTAATATGTAATCAAACTGTTGTCAAAATTGACTTATTAGCAAGTAGGCGCCAAGTAGCATTACATAGGATTTCAGTTCGGTATAATGAGTAATAGAAACGTAACACTGTTAGGTATATAGTCTTTCTCATAATATCTCATACATAAATTAAGGCAAACAAGGCATTCGATCCAACCAACTTTTATTCTTTGGATTGTTGTAAGCAGCTTTTTAAATAGTTACAAGTATTCATGAGTAATAGTTGCTGGATCCATAAGGTTTGCTTGTTATTCACTTTAGGACGTAATAAATGAGCGAAATCTACTAGATACATAATTAAGAAGCTTTGTAGTATTGATAACATTACAAATGTTTGTGTGTGTGAGACTGCTTCCCTCAGTCAAACTGAGAAATGGGTTTTGTGGGTGTTTTTGTAATCTGTATTATTATTTTAAATAAAATATTTTTATTATTATTATTATAATTAAGAAAAGGAATATGTCACAAAAATAAGAAAGCTAGAGGAACGACGATATGTGCAGTCAACCGGCAGCCTGCTACAACAGTCCAATATAAAGCGCACGATCCGGAATATCTCTAAACTAGCTGCACGCTATCCTACGGTTCATATACCCACAAATGCAGGCCACTGCAGTACGTGACTGACTTCGACATACCCGTATTCAGTAAAACTTAGATGTCGTATAGCAGTCTATTTAAAAAAATATTTAATAATTTATTGAGTGCTCATTATAATGTGGACCATGCCACCCTCTTAATTTTAAAACATCCTTATTTATCGCTTTCTTTGATTTAAGCCTATCAGCAATGGAAAAGCTAAGATACTGTTGCATATACCAACAATATAAATATTAATACTCATGCGTCTATGCTATGAATATCTAAATCTCATAAATCTCTTGTCTTATAGGCTCGTTCCGAACACACTCCGTCAAAATTTGTTGTACACCCTCTAACAAACCACAGCACAGTTATGAGAAGCTACCTTTTTATTAGTAGCCTAGTTGATAATGTACTGCCACCAACTCCAGGTCTACACTCGCCTCACGTTCACGAGGTGAAGAATTGAAATCCGGGTCCATACCAATTAATTTTTCGTAATTCAAGTACGGTTGGTTATAAATGAAACCGAAGAATCCGGCATATGACAAAGAAGGTAATTTAAGGCACATGTGAAGTTTACCAACCCACCCAGTGCGGGTTGGTAGCGTAGTGGGCAATAATTCGTACGCCCTCTTTGAGAGCTAGACCTGTGTCTCCAACAGTGGGGACATATTAATAAGCTGGTTTGATTTTAAGGGTTCCGCACCTCGAAATGAAACCCTTTGTTGTCGGTCCGTCAATACCCTTTTCTTCTCAGGAATGGTTGGAAGTATCACTAAAGTCGTCACCCTTCATAGTCCTGTAAAACATTCAAGTTTCTAACTCAATGCAATAAAAATATACGGCATTTAAAAGTGCATTTTCGTACCGACACTCACTCACTCACATCAAAACGTACCTATTTCCGTTGACTTAGAATCATGAAATTTGTCTCAGATAAGAGATCTTATTACATAATTAGTGAAAAAAAAACCTAAAATCATTTATTAGGGCTGTGACCTACCTATGATAGGGAGGGAGTGCTGAACTGATGAAGTGATGTAATAAACCAACTGTTGAAGAGTCAAAAAGTGGATTAGAAAGTTGTACCAACAAAAAGTACTTTAGGAGATTTATCTGAATTTGGATCTGGATCTATCTGGTACGAACCATCCGAGCGTGAGCATTACTTGCGCTTTTCCGTTTTTCTTTAAACATTTTCATCCGCTCCAGGCTAGCTAATACCTACGAGTTTTTCTCTCAATTTTTATGACAAACCTGGTATTAAAAATAACGCCAGTGGACGTGACGTGAAAAACATTGACATGCCAATATCTCATATGACGCCCCGGGGCTCGGGTCGGATACGGTGCCCAAGCCCTAGCACCCTGGGGTGCCCTGGGGCAGGTCTGACCGGGTGAGATAATTGAAACGCCGCTCACCTATAGCTAGAGGGGCCCGGAATTTGTCACTCCTGCTACAATTTTTTATTGTATCCTTTTCTGTTGAAAGGTCGGGTGAAATAAGTGGTGCTTTAATGGAAAGTCGCATAGGTATTTCAGAAAATATTTGCGATACTCTTTTTTCGGTATTCTACGTTTAACATTAATATAAAGAAGTACCTACTTCAAATAGTCTAAATAGACCAAATTGCGACTAAAGCTAGAAGATAGAGTGGCTAAGTCGAGCGCCTTAGAAACATTTTTGCATGTAATGTCTGACAGTGGAAGGACTAGATGATGCAAAGCGTAGGTATTTTCGTTTTACCAGTAAGTGATGTAACTGTTACGAACGTAACTATTAACTCATCAGTGCTAATACCTTTTATTTTGGTGGCAACAAGTTATCAATAACGGAATTGGCCGTTTTGTGTATTTCGGTTGGAGTCAGAATGTCCATATTGTTATAATCTGAAGAAACCATGTTTAAAATTTAAACAGCTAATCTAAACAAGCAAAATTGTATCATTAATTTTTCCCGCCATATTCTTTTTTTAATTTGTTTTTTAAACATGATTTTGTTAGTGGCCAGACCTAACAGAAAAACTTCAAATTTTAATAGATTAACATGAATGTTCGTAATATAAAACATCTTAATTCTTATTTTAAGGGAAAGCGGCACTAAAACAGTCCTAATTAGATTTTTGTGCCAAATACGCCTCCGTGATTGGTCAATAACATTGTTGCCAGGAGCAAAAATGTTAACATTGTTTGATATTTTGCAATCAGAGGACCAGAATGACATATTTTCCGAGCAGTGGCGTGATATACGAGTATATATTATACATAGAACTCTTTTCCTAACTCAATATATACTTAACAGCTTAGATTTTCCTTCCGTAGATAACAAGGAACAATTCACAAGTATAACATCGAGACCAGAACCAACTCTGTACCTCGAGACAAACGCGCAAGGTAGTAAAAGTTGGTATCATTTACTCAAATAGTCTAAGCCAATAGGCGGTCACAATGCAGAAAGGTAGAAAATGTCTCTCCTATTAGGAAAATATGTTACAAAATGTAGCATTAATCAGCAGCTTCATATTTTTCACGTAAACTAACGAGAATTGAGTGCAGACACAAGTAATTTATTTATTCATTAGTGCCTCGCTCGCAACGCTCGCGCTGCGATATGAAATCTCATATTATTATGTTGTCTGCTTTTGCGACTCAACGAATTTATGTAGCGGGGAAAATTGTCCTGGAGCTCTCTGATATATAGCCTTTCCACATAGGTTTTCATAAACTTTGTTTGCAAAGCTTCCACATATACGAGCAGATTGGTTGTATATTGTATTAGCTTTTGTCCGAGACCCCGTGTAATTTTGACAATTTGGAAAAGACGATTGTAAATTTAAACAAATCCTTTATTAATTGTTTCCCAGGTTGTTACAGAAACCTCTGTACAAAACTCAAAGTTTCTCTTGCAGAGCCACAGGGTTTATACTAATAAAACACTCGTATAGAGCAATTTCTAGACCAGTTTATGTTGGACTTCAATTTCATACAAATGTTAGGAAATAAGAAACCATATTTATGGCAAATCTCTTGATATCGTATTGAGATAACACTTGTACCAGATTTTGTGCAGAACCTTAATCTGTAAATACGCCGTCATTTCTGTTTAGTAATGTCCATGTTTAGCCCGTACAAACATACACACACAGACATACAATAAAATTATCAGTCATTCATTCATTAGTAATGACTACCATAATAGCTATTGGACACATCGATTCTATGTATATTGCATAGGAAAAATTATAGGAATTATTATTTTATTATAAGATAGGATAAATAAAAATGGAAAGTAAACAAACTAATACCCTGTTAATGATCAAATAGCCGTAAAAAGAGTATAAAACTAACTTTTCCTGTAGCTATTCCCCTAAATACAGCAGAGAAAGTTGGACGTGGGTCAAGCCTCCATTAATTAGAGAGAGGGTGAAGGCCTGAAACCCTCATCTAAGACCGCGACCCGACCTCACCGGAACTTCTGTAAAGGTCAACATTAGAGCCACTATCGAGCTATACATTATTGATTATTATTATTATTATTTATTGGAGAAACAACAGATACAGACCACAATTACATTAAACAATTAACATATACAATAAATTAGAGTCTGCACCCTTAACATTCTCACTAGGACATACATTTATAAATACATTTTGAGCTTAAACTACACTAAACATACTATAATAATAAAAAGATACACATATAAAGTTAATTTGAAAACGATATTACATTTTAAACTAGGATACGATAATGAGAGTTAGGTAATGATAAGTATATAAGTGATTATAGCCATAAAAGATTGTTTCTATGTGCTAACAATAATATTAAAATACAGTGTCTTCATTGTACTCGTCATCGGTCAAACATTTGAATATGTTGCGTCTAAACAAAGCACGAGATGAACTAAAGATGTCGATTGAGTCCAGGCTCTTATTATATTGGCTGCAAATTCTATGGAGTGGGGCACGTTCGCCAGCATTATTGGAGGATTTTGTCAACGAGAATAGGCTGGTCGATCGCGTTCGGCGACTTGGTGCTCGCAAGTTGATCTGAGAGAGTAGTTCAGGGCAGTTATAATTATCCCTACAGATGTTGTAGAGTACCATAGCATCTGCCTGTGTGCGTCTTGAGGAGAGTGTCGTAAGGTTGTATTTGGATAGCAAGTCAGCGTAAGATGGTGGTTTGCCGGTCGTTCTGTAATGTAACGCGCGTAGAAACTTTTTCTGGATGCTCTCTATTCGACTTACATAAATTGCATAATATGGGTTCCACACCACTGATGCGTACTCCAGCTGGGACCGGATTAATGTCTTGTATAATAAAAGGTAAGATGAAGCATTATTAAATGGTTTGGCAACACGGAGTACAAACCCCATCAATTTATAAGCTTTATTTACTATATTCTCTATGTGTTTGTCTAGTATAAGTTTTTCATCTAAGTACAATCCAAGGTCTCGTATTACTTGCACTTTTTGAATTGTCTGGTCTCCTATGTTGAAGTTATGATATACTTTGTTTAATTTACGTGTTACAGATATATGCATACACTTATTATACGCCAAAAATAACTTGTTATTAGTGCAGTACTCCTGAAAACGATCAAGATCCTCCTGCATTAAGACACAATCCTCTTTGCTTCTTATTGTTTTAAATACTTTTAAATCATCAGCGAACATAAGGAACCTACAATGCAGGAAACATTTAGAAATGTCGTTGATAAAAATCGTATAAAGCAAGGGGCCCATTATAGAGCCCTGAATTACGCCTGATGAGACCTCAGCTGTTTCCGATGTATGTCCGTCGATCACTACCACTTGGCATCGATTATTTAAATAGGAAGCAAACCAACGTAATAGGTTTCCTTTAATTCCATTATAGGCTAACTTTTCCAATAACATGGCATGGTCCACTTTGTCAAATGCTTTTTGGAAGTCTGTATATATTACATCCACCTGTAGCCTCGAATCCAAGGACTCAAATAGGAAATTAGTGTACAGAAGGAGATTGGTAATCGTCGATTTGCTTTTCATAAAGCCATGTTGTTCTTGTATAACATTCCTCTCTACAATTGGGTATATCACTCCCCGCACAAGCGACTCCAATACCTTAGGCAGGCAAGATTGTACTGAAATTGGTCTATAATTTGTAACTTGTGATCTGGATCCCGATTTGTGTATTGGTGTGACGTATGCCAGTTTCCATAGGTCTGGAAAAGTTCCCTCTCTTAGACACTTATTATAAATTATATATAGTGGGTACGAAATAGTATCAGTAATGGTTTTAAAAAAAAGTGGTGGTATTTTGTCTGGCCCTGCTCCTTTTGTAATATCTAGTTTTCTTAGTTCCTTAATTATATCTTGCTCGTTTATGTGTATACTTGATATTATACTAGCAGAAGGATGCTCAGGGATTTTGTTCATAATATTGCAATCTAATATATTGGATCTTGGCTCGAAAACCGAACTAAAGAATTCGGAGAACGTGTTAGCTATATCTTGAGGGGAATTTGCTGACTTATCGCCGTGGAAAATCGTACTAGGATACCCGTTATCAGACTTTTTAAGAGAAGATACATAGGCCCAGAAGGATTTTATATTATCTCTCATTGCTTCCTCCGTATTTTTAACATAGCTTCTGAAACATTCCTGTAAGAGATGTTTGCATCGTGCTCGGAGTAGACTAAACTCCAAGTAATCGGCTCTCGATCCATACACTTTCCACTTTTTCCATACCTTTTTCTTACGTTTAAATGTTCTTTTTAATGCTGGGGAGAACCATTTGGGGTATGATGTATCTTTATTCTTTTTTCGTGGTACACAAGCTTCAATTACGTTGTAAATGACGTCGTAGAATACCTGAACAGCATCGTTCGCATTTAGGTGACATAGGTGGCGTTCCCAATCAATTTCATCGAGCTTTGTGGTAATGTCATCGTATTTACCCTTACGAAAATCATACGAGACCAGCTCTTTTTTCTGTATGGTAGGAGTGTAATCCGTTTTCCATTCATACTGAATGGGGGGGTGCTGTGGGTCCACTTTCGATAAAATTGCAGGTGGTTCACTGATATCTAAAATAGAGTTTGGGCTACAAAGTAGTAAGTCCAATACTCTATTATTTATGTTTAAGACTTTATTATACTGCTGAAGACCCAGAAGTGTATACGTAGATATCACTGTCCTATATGCCTCGTTAAAACTGTTAATTTCCGGAGCAGGAACTGGGTCGAGAGCCATGTAGTTCGGTTTTTGTGTCCAGGCAATGTCAGGTAAATTAAAATCCCCTATTATACACAAGTCACTTACCTTACGTGAATTACATATATTTTCTACATTTTGATTCTTTGGAGTATATAATAAGACACATACTCATGAGAATATACATACTTCCACTTACCCTAAACAAAGGCCACACAGGCATCAAATTCTGAATAATATCTGTAAATGGTGTATATGTATTATCAAAACGAGTACCTACCTACATGAAATCAAAGTTTGAAAAGAAAACAAGCGAATGTTATGTGCGATATAATGCCCAATTAGCACGCTGGGGAAATATGCAGCCATAAAATAGGTCCATAGTGGAGGTATGTCTGTGTTAGTGCACCTAACAATGGACCCACTATGGACCAAATAAAGCTATAAAATATGCATATTTCGTCGTACTGTCGATAGATTTTTTTTTTCTAGAATATGTATTTTGTCTGAAATTTCCATAATTTTCTCCGCAATCATCACTTTGTACATAGATATTTCAAATTTGAGCACAGTTGGTCCAGTAGCTGGACTAACATGTTTTAGTTAAACAAAAAAAAAAGATTTGACAAAACCCTAAAAATAAAAAAGAATGTAAGAAGTTAAATGAGCATGGCATTTTTGCAAAATTCATAAGTTAATTAGGAATCCAAGGACGTGAGGCTGTCATGGCGCAAAGAAAAGTTTAAAAGCGAACGACTCAATCATCAGGTCATCGGTCCATCTAGTGGTACGATACGACTTCTGGTATGCAGTCTCCAATTCTTTCAACTTCACACTTGATCACTTTCTAGTTAGGTTCCAGAAAAGACCGTACATTACCACCCAGCAAAGACAACATGAAATCAAAACAAGCTCCCAGCTCAAAGTGCTTTCTGATTAAATATTGAAATATCCGCTAATAGTAGCTGGGATAGCAGAATTATTGAGGATACCTAAAAGCTTTCGTTAAACTTTAGTTCTTCGCTAAACATTTACTGAGGTCATTCCGTTGATGTTCTAATTTGATCAATAAAACAAAAAAGATCTAATGTGGCTTTTGGAAATACATACAATAAGATACTGAAAGTTAAATGCGACGAAAGGAAGTTATGCACTACTGACCTTATAAATATTTAACTTACAAACGTTATATTTTTTAACAAATATATAGAATTTCATTTATGAATTACAAGTTTCTGGTGAGAATTCGCCTGTCAATTACTTATTGCTTATGGTTTTTCAGAGTTCACTTGATTTAACAAGACAATATTAATTTAAATCGAATGTTTTTTTATAAATTTTATGTTTTTTTTCTCCGCAAAACTGCAGTGCTTGCCTTCAAAATGCTTTTGGGCGTCATACAGAAAAGTTTCAAAATTTTGACCTTTCCTAGATCTAAAGTGGTTCACTAGATATCTTAAAAATGTCATCGACTAACACGTGCTCATAATAATGAAGAAATCTAAAATACAGCATACACCCTTTTATCATGCAACATTCAATATTTGTAAGCTGTCTGACGATGTGATGTCTCAAGAATACCTTAGTACCTATTAAACTTTTCGTCATTCACAATTTCAAGATAGAGTGTATCAGTTTGCGCTATGAAATCTTGTAAAAAAAAATAACAAAAAGTTTCTGTTTTCTGTTTGTCTTAAAATCCTTTGCAAATCTGTAGTTGTCTTGTTTTAAAGTATAATAAGGTAAGAAAACCCAATTTCATTCATATAAGTATTTGAACGTTTTAAAATGCAGCGTCGCCGTCGTCGTTCACAATGTCCCATGTTAGTAGTTCATGAATTCCGGACTAGAATCCAAGCACGCATAAGTATACTAAGACAAGACACTGGCAACCCACTTCCATGTGAAGTAAGTCAACTCTTTGCACATGACACGTTGCAGTTTTATCAGCTTAAATCTTCACGTATTTATATCTACAACAAGCATAATACTGATATTTCTAAAGGAATTTACTACAAAAGATCCCCACAGTTGTGCCTGTGATTGTTATAAAAAAATATTTTAATAAAATGCAGTCTGCTTCATAAATCATCATTCATACCGTGCTTCAGGTGGTTATCTTCACGCTAACCGCTCTATTTCGTAAAATATGTCGAGTAGTAGGTACTGAACAAAAAATAACGATAGAACATAAGTAATTTTTTATGGACAGAACAAATTACAATTTCCTTATTTTCCGCGATTTCAAACACTTTTATTTCGAATTCAAATAATCCTTTAAGATTTTTTTGAATTAAGCAACAGTATAATAATTGGATTGAAGAGAACAAAACCAGTAGGTACCGCGTTCAGAAACGTCGTCGGCATCCGCTCAAGGATTGCGTAATTGAATTCCTACTGAACGCCAATAGTCTGTGTAATGGTTCACTTAAATTTAAGACTTCAATAACAATTATCACAGATGCCAGTGGTCATAACCAGTGGAAGAGATGAATTAAACTTATGGATCATAAGTTTTAAGTAATATTTTTGTAAGGCCAGACGAAACTATAAGTGGATAGTGTAAAGTGGATGTGTGATTGCGCGGAATATGTGATTGCGCACGTAGTAAAAAAAGTAGTAAGTACCTATTAGCAGTGTGCACGCAATCTGCTCTTTACGAACCACAATCGCGCGGGATTGCGCTTAGAAAAGCGCTTATACGTCTAAAGGAACTCAATGGATACATACATAATACCGGCAACTTTTTGGTTACAACTTGCAATAATTTAAGGGCTGCAAGATCTGAGGACTTACATAGTCGTTTCAATTATGAATTATGCAGATGAATTATATGTATAAATTCAAATTACAGATTATCCTATGATGACCAATTGTAATATATAATATTACCACTTCTTCTTTGAAAGTCGATGAGATATCTCATATTTAAGTGTGAGCCCCACTCTCGTAGTAAAGTTAAAATAAGCGTTCTTTTAACTTTAGGCAAAGTTTTCCGATGGCACCGCGAGAGCACTAAACCTTATGCGACAACTTGAGCACCGATCGCGCTCTGGCCCGGCTCCAACAGATAAAAGTCAACCCGGCTTCGGCTACATACGTGACATAGCTACAGTATTATTAATTTCCTATCGCTATTAATGATACATCATCTTTACTGTAAAATCTTTAATGTGTGGGTATGTCGTTCATATTGTTAGCTCCTCGTTGTGTTGAATACAATTAGACTGGAGTCGGATTTGTTTGGAAGCCTTGATGCATTTAAAATATAGCTTTACTCAATTTTATCACAACTTAAATAGTTGAAGACTCCAAAAATGACCGCGTAAATGTACTTTTAATCGATTGATTAAAGTTTAATTAACATTATAATGTTTTTTAATAAAAGTAGTGTTTATTAACAAAGCTGTTGTTATTAACATTGTTAGCGGATTCGTTAGTCATACTTTGAAATCCTAGTCGGATACCTAGTACTTTAGTTAATATATTTGCCTGATAATTATATAAATATATCTAATCATATATACATATAATCAGGCAAATGTATTACATTATAAACTTATTCGATTACCTTTCCCAGAATATAATTCACACGTTGAAGGACACTCACTCTCAGTCACACTCCGTCAATGTGTTAAGTACTAACTTGGTCGGTGCAAAAAAATTCAATCCGCGATATTTTTAATGGTTCCTTACTAAAAAGTCGAATTGCCACTTATACGAGTACCTACTTAGTACTTACTGAAAACGTGTACAGTCTGAATTAACACATAAAACATAAGTATATTCTATTTTAGGTTATATCACTAAGTAAGTGTAGGGGATTACTGTAAGCGCCCCGCTGTCGTTTTTAATTCTATATCTCGCGCTGACGTCTGTCACGAGATGCTTTTTACATGAAATGAAAATTAAGCTATGCGAAAGCTTTAATGGTTTTGCATAAAAAATTATGATTTGCAAGCAGCCCTTGTATTATTATTTTATCACATCAGTAAACTATTTGTTTTTGGTTTTTTACTTAACTGCCTGGATAATTTATATAGAGGATTTTACTTTACACTGTCAACACATCAACTCTGCACAGCCCTACATCCCCAGTGTGTGTTCATCATCATCAAGTTATTTTTGGCTCCACTGCACAACCCTCTCTCATCTGCCGGAGACAGACGGAGGATTTGGCCTACACTCCCCGCGTTGGCCAAAGGGTTGGGGAGGCCTGATTGATGTTCTATAATGTATTCCCTTAGTCGCCTTGTACGACATCCACGGGAAGAGTTAGAGTGGTCATATTCTACTCTACCGGAAACCACACGGCAGTGTGTGTTCAGGCAATAGTTAACGACTTTACAGAACCATTACAATTTCGTCACCAGACTTGTACACTATAATTAATTATAGATTTGTATGTAGTTTATACTATACGGATTTTGCTAGTTAACTGTCTAGAAGTCTTTTCTTAATGTTTATTTTATTTTATTTTCCCAGTTAAAGCTGAAGCAGTAAAGTTACACAAAGGCCGCGGACTCAGAGTGGGGAGTTTCGTTTCTTGTTTGCTAACGAGCCGGGACCGGGACAATGTTCAAAAGACGAATACTCGCTAAATTTCATGCTTTTCTAACGAGACTGCCTCACTTGTTTATTCTGCATATCTCGGCATGCCATACATTTACGTAAAAATATATATGTATATCGTGATTGTCGAAATCACCACCATCAGCCTTTGTCATCTCACTGCAATATCGTCCCTCGCACGACTAACTCTCCTATCTTAGTTTTTTGTAGGTTTAAGCTATCACCACTGACCTCCCGTATCCGTAAAGTAAATTGGCTCAAGTTCTCTATCTATACAGACGTGAGCGAAATAAAATATAATCGAAGTCTAAAAATTCTTAACTGAAAAATGCATGTTCTGAGAAATAGACCAAATTGAGAAGGATAGTTAGTCATGCGAGGATGTACAAATCTACTCAAGACGAATACTCGTTGAATTTCATATTTTTCTAACGAGGCTGCCTCAATTGTTTATTTTGCATTTTCGTGCATACCATAAATTTATGTAAATACTTATACCATTTAAAATGAATATTTTGATTGTCGAAAATTTTATTGTCATCATAATTCTATGTCATCCCAATACAATATGTAAACATGTATATAAGTGTATATATAATTATTTTATGTTGCGATTGTCGAAAATGTCATCATCAATCGATCGATCAAAGTTTATCATCTCACTGAAGCGTATTTATATAAGCCTACTCTCTGTCTTGTGCTACCTTTCGGTCCTGTAAATGCCATTCAAATTCCGCGAATCGGCTGGCTGCCTTATATAGTGCTAATAATTTTAAGGGCGAAGGTCAAATGTAGCACAGTAGTAAATGGCTTCTAGAAAGTAAAATAGGCTGGTTTCGCCGTATTTGGCTAGGTGTAGGCTAAACTTTTGTCTCCTAACCAAGTGATATAGGTACCGCGGCTTAATTTAAAATACTCGAATAGCGTAGGTATGTAGCAAACATTGTCGTATAAACTTCGATAGCATATGCAGCTTAAAAGTTTTATAAAAGTCTTTAAAAATACTCACACGTAGGTATGCAGTAAATTTTTACTCGATGCGATTTGGGCACAAATTATCAGCTAAATATAATTACTGCTTTAAAAGAATAGTAAATATTAGTCGCCATGATTAGTAATATCTTCAAAGACGATCGTGTGTTGGTGGTTGGTTACTGAAATTGCGAATACACCTTTTTCGATATATATACTTCGTGCGCGTGAACAACTTAACATCACAAATTTTTATGTATTTCCCGTAGGAATGGGATGTTTTTTTCGAGATAAAAACTATCCTATGTCCTATTCCAGGACCTAACCTCTATGTGTTCCAAGTTTCATCACGATCCGAAACATGCCGAATAAAAATTTATTTAACATGTTTATATGACAAAAATCTTAATAATGCTTAAAAATCTACATAATTTATTTTTTCATCAATCGTATAATGGAAACAGTACAGCATTTGAGTCCTATAAGAGATCGAATTTGCTAATCGTTTGTAGCTGAAAATCTTAAAGTTATATAGTAGGAATCATAATATGGGTAAGGGCATCTACAGCTAATTATGGAATAAAAGTTGTTTAAACATTGTTTACATTACTGATACGGTGTTGTATCAGTAATGTAAACAATGTTTAAACAACTTTTATTCCATACTTAGCTGTAGATGCCCCTTTTCACTCTACTTTTACGCTCGTTGGGTTTGACTTACGTAATGTAAAAATAATGTTTGACCAAGATGACTTAACGCATGTTCACAACACTCCTAGTTCAGACTATTGTAGCTCCTGGCACAAGTTTCAGAGAAGTTGCTGTCCTGAAACTAAAGTCGTTTGATTAGGGTTCCGAGGCCGTTTTTATGCATCAACTTACATTGTGGAATGTCAAAGGACGAAATAATCGCGGCGTGAATAATGAAAAGACAATTTGCGTTGACGATGCGAATCCTCGTCGCGAGTTCAACGGACGTCGGGGCGCGAGGCGGTGCTCGCCTAAATGCCCATCCACTGCTATACTTTACCTGCTCTCCATACCGGTGACCATAAAATTAATTGAATTGAATTTAATATAGTTTATAGCACTCAATAACATAACAGGTATTCATGTATTTGTTTGAATATCTATGAATTTTATATATGTATACATAGTAAATAGGGGGACGTTGAAGGGAGGTAAAGGGAAGGGAAAAATAAAATAAAATGAAAATATTTACAAAAAACATTTTCGAGGTCTAAGGATAAGTATCTATAGAACACATTAAGATCATTTTTTGAATATTTGTCTGTCTGTTTATCTGATAGTTCGTGTACGCATCACGTAAAACCTACTGAACCAATTCTGTTGGAGCTTTCAGAAAAAAACATAGGGCGTAGGTAATTCGGAGTAACATTAGTCTTTCTTTCATCGCAATCGGTGTATTCAATCAAATGTTATGCAAATTTTGAGTTTTAAAAACTCATTCAATGAAGTATAGTGCTCGGCGGGATTCAGAATACGATGAGTTAGGCCTACGGTGGCGACGGCAGTGGCAGTAGGAGTAGGGAGGGAGATGTGAGTACGGGATTGGGAGCGGGAAATAAATCTGTAGTCCACACGAGCGGAGCCGCGGGCACAGCTAGTTGTAAACAAATACTAATCCTTTTTCAATTAAAATCAAATCAACCAGACCTTATCTTTGTCCTTTTGGAAATGTATAGGATATGTGTGGCGGGCTAACATGAGTTTACATTTTATTTTATAGTCAAGGTATGCATAACATTTTAACGTATAATATCATCCCTATGGATGTATATGAGAAGGCTGGGTGTAGTCCAGTGCGCAGTCGCGGCGAGGCTTCTGCGCTGGTGGACAAGCCAGCTTGCCGACGCCTGTCGCGCGGGCGGCCGCCCTAAACTTCGCTCTACCGGCCTACATGATGCCACACATGGCTCGAAAATCGAATACAAATTGATAGCCATTAGGCCAAACAGAACTTACCACGTGCCAAAAAATTAATGCTCAACAACAACAACAAAATAATCAACGACGACCGCGCTCAGTATAGACAATAACATACCCGTAATGACAATGTACGTAAAGAAATTGTGAATAATGTTTTGTGAATGTGTGCAGTTTTAGGTTAATTTAGTTAGTGATTAAATTTCTTCGATTGTTAGAATACATAATACAGGTTTGTATCTATAAATTACTTTATATATTAGTGCATACATGATATCAAAACAAATGTTATTTAAATAGTTATCTTACTTTAGTGATATGTATAACATTTCTTCAAAATACAATATAACGAATGCATCAAGCTTAAATAAATATAATACCTATATTCAAACTATCTACTCGATAATTTTTTTGTTATGGTTCTAAAATAATACAAACAAATATTTGTATTTTTTGGATGAAGTCTAACATGATACTCGTACTATATTTTTCAGCTAGAAGATCTAGGCAATAAAATTATCGTCCTATATGATTTATTTTAAAACCAACTTTTAATGCTTTAATCATATTAACAATTTGAGTGACAGCCCTTAAAAATCAGAAATTCTTTAATATTTTAAATGCAACGAAACCTTATTTACTACCCAGTATCACATTTCGGAAAGTCCTATCATATATCATCAATCAATCACTAACGTTGAAATGTAAACGTTTACTTCTGTTCTACTTTGTTGTAAACAATTTTAGATATTATGTAACTAAGCGATACTGTACTTCCACCTAGTCGAATCTCGAATCAATTACTAACAACAATTATGATCGTAGTATGCGTTTGATTTGATTAAATTAACAAAAGCTCGAAATCATAGCTACAATTGCTAGTCAAAGCGGTATTCGCTTCATTAATTCTAGTTTTATTAGAAACCGAACGTAAGGTAGTGAAATAAGCAAGTAGGTGTATTTGTTTGCAGAAATTGTTATGCTACGAAATTTAATATTCACTTATTGTATTTTTGTTGTTGTTGTTTTTACCTACATAATATGCTTTGTAATATGTAAGTTATTATAAACATACAGGTAGTTACTTAATATAAAAGTTTTACTGTACACAATAAGAACGCGAGTAGAGTTGCGATATTGTAAAAGTTTGAATCCGCTTTTCGTTGTTTCAGAATGAGAGGGGCTAAAGCTGTTTTTCTCATTTTATTTTTTGGTCATCTATCAGCGCTCCCGGACACCATTCGAATAGGTAAGACATCTTCCACAGATTAGATAGTAATGTACTAAATCTCTGCCGACTAGTCGGACTCCGCCATAATTTTTTTAAGCAGTACCTATTTTTACATCAGCATCAAATTAATAAAAATACTATTTTCATTGCTGATGGATTTGCATTTGACCTCAATCTCACCTGATAGTAAGTGACGATGAGGTATAAGGCGACTCTAGAACTGATATTTAGGCACTAACTCCAAATATAAAGCAGGACCTCTATATATTTAGTTGCTTTATAAAGTTATTGTTCTGAACAAGGAAAGGTATCAGTAATACTTAAATAACAGAAAGAAAGGAGCGGTTACGTGTATCGTTATTCTTCTTTATTATTATTGATATATTGACATAAACATAAGCACAAACTCTACTAATAGAATAATACGGATTCGAGGAAGGACTTTTGTCCAAATTGGATTATCCAAGTTGGAGTTTAGTTTTATTATTTACAAGGAGTCTTCAGCTGGACTAGTAAATCTGATTACACAATACGCTACAAGATAAATCGCGTTAAAATACTTAAAGTTTTAAAAGAATAGAGGTTTTCCTATTTACGAGCAGGTCGTCTTTATAAACCTGCTCGATAACAGAAGTCAGTAAATTAACTACACATTGGAAAATTCTTTCAATGGTTTTCTTTCAGTTTATTTATTCTGTAGGTACTAGCTTTTACCGGCGAATTCGTACGCGTGGACTACTTAGATCTCTGACTTCGTATCGGGTTGATGGATATCTCAATCTATTCTACAGAATTCGACAGATTTGTAATATTTTCTATTACCAATTAATTGTACTTAGAACCATTATTTCTACAATACCCAACGTAAAGCTTGACTTTACAATTGATAAGTAGCAGTTGATAGAAGAAAATAAAGATAACTAACTAATTTTTTTATTTAAAAACTTTATTGCACAGAAAGTACAAAAGGCGAACTTTGGCATTTTCTTCCAGTTGACCTTCATGCAGATAAAGAGTAAATTATAAATTATTCTGAATTCCATTTTACCAGGTGGGCTCTTCCACCCTGAAGACGACAAACAGGAAGTGGCATTCCGTTACGCAGTGGAGCGGGTGAATGCCGATCGAGCGGTATTGCCTAGAGCCAAACTGTTGGCCCAGGTCGAAACTATATCACCTCAGGATAGCTTCCACGCTTCAAAACGAGGTGGGTATAGTACAAAGAACAACAAATTTACAAAACAACGCTGACTGACTGAAGAAAGTCATTCAAAATCAAGTCGAAAATTTTACGGGCACAAAATTATACTTCGCCATAAGTCCAAAATAACAATTATATACTCGTACATATTTGATGTTACGCCACATTTGCTAGAGAAATAACGATTTATGTCTGACAGACAATGCTGAACGATGACAATAAAAATTACGTTTTCACGAACCATGCAAAAAAGTCTATTATAAAATACTAATAAAAATATGCACTAGTTATTTATTTGTTTGCAGTTCAAGCCACATTAAATGCAAAATTATAAATTCATATAGCTTATGATTTTTACGTTCGTACTTGTATACAAATACGAGTAGGTACTATATACCGTCTATTCCCACCTGTTCTGTTGAATAGTTCTATAATCAAGGTAGGTACTATTCACCAATTCTAAATAAAATATGTAAAACAATCACTGGTACCTCCGCGAGGTCAGAAGCAATATAATACTTTTGATATTATTCGCTGCTGTTTCCATTTAAAAATAAATTCTACTATATTTCCAAGGCTTTGTCTTAGAACAAGATTTCACAAGATTCATCGAACTTGGCACGTGTAAGATCTTTGTTACTTCAACCGAAAGCAATGATGCCATTGTGTTTCTGAAAAGGAAATGGAATCATTCACCGTAACATGAAAATAATTTGCAACATAGACATGTGTGCCCACATTCTTTTCTCTTATCCTATATATTCACGTAATTTATTTTGTATGTACGTATCTTTGTGTAAGATCTTAACTCTTTATCTAACAAACAAAATCCCACAACACACGTAGATATACTTTGTATAGATTAAGACAAGAAATGCAAACGAAAACACATATAGTCCGCATATTTTTAAATTGACCCAAATGTAAAATTTATACTAAGAGATTGACTAAGAGGGACATAACAAACATGTCTCCTACAAATTGTTAGTTGAAATATCTTGAAAATGGAAAGTCCAAATCTTAATTTACCGTTATACAAATAAGCGGGACATGTCATTGTTGAATTTGTAGAAATTACAACTTTGACATATTTTGAAAAAGATAAACGTATTTGACATTATTATTGTAAATTGAAATCATTATAACTTAGTAACAACACTATTCAACAATTTCGTGCTTTTTTACGTGTATAAAGTTTCATTACAATCGGCCTTTCCATTTTAAAAGATATTTGAGTTGAAAATTGTATATGAGACGAGTTTGTAACAGCGCTCTTAATGATTTGACGTTGATAATAAATAAATTCCACATGTACAGTATGCCACCTCCTGCGAAGTGGTGTAGCAGCTATCTTTGGACCTCAGTCGGCTCCAGCCGCAGCCCACGTCCAAAGTATATGTGACACTATGGAACTACCACACTTGGAGACAAGATGGGACTACCGAACGAGACGTGAATCATGTCTTGTTAACCTTTACCCTCATCCAGCTGCACTGAGTCGAGTAAGTTGGGCCACATCAATAGAAATAAAGCCAAAGATTAACCAATGACGGCATGCTGATATCCAAAAGTACTTACCAGATATTTGTCACCTATGTAATATAAGGTCCCCGTTTTTACTTGTTGGCATTAGCCAACCAATTTCAAATTTACGATATAATCTTAGTAGAAAAATTAATTGATAGTTATTATGAAGTACCGTTTACTTCAATAAAACACATGTTTTTTGACAAACTTTATTTGTAAAGGTCATTCAGTCGATAACAACATGATATTAAAATTATCTTCCGTTGATTCCAACCTTAAACAATTGTAAAGGTTCACAAGAAATTTTAACACAAAAAAAAATACTGTTAATGTTAAGAAAAACACAATGAAAATTCATACGTCACTGTTCATTTGGTGAGATATGATTGTTAACAATTGTTTTAGGCCTACGTGGATTTAGTAAGAGCATGGGGATGGAAGTCCTTCACTATAGTATACGAAAACAGCGACGGTTTAGTTCGGCTTCAAGAACTACTCAAGGCTCATGGACCCTCGGAACTACCAGTTGCTGTCAGACAGTTGCCGGATTCACATGACTACAGGTTCCTTTTCAATTATTATAACCCTGATAATGTGAATGCTATAATTGTGTTTCAGTTTCATGGGAAAACAAAGTAAAAACAGGTACTCGAGATATTCTAACATAGTTCTCAGGGTTCACTGTCTTATAGGGTGTCAAAGCACTTGTGGCTTTTGTGCTGGTGGCTTTTGGGCACAGTGACCATGGCCAGTACCATCAGGTGGGGCTGTCTATCCGTTTGCCACTTTAAACTGTAAAAAAGACTGTAATAATGTCAAGTATAATATCTAGACCGACGACGGCCCCGCTTGATCATTAGACTCAGTGCCAGAGATCGTGGGTTTGATTCACACTAGGGACAGACAACTTTGTATATTATATTTGTCCGCATATTATATTTGTAAATTGTCCTATCGTTATCTAATTCCCGTAGTATAGAAGAAAATCCCAGTTCGGAATTAGACAAGTGTATGTATGTATATCTATTATTATTTTTAGACGAATTTTGTAAAATATTTTAAAGTTCGATTGAAACGATATTTTTATAAAACTCTAACTCATTAACTTATTTTATCCAACTCTACATATATTCTTACGTTTATTTAACTCTACAACTGGATATTTCCTGCACAGGCCACTTCTGAAGCAAATCAAAAACTCTGCGGAGTCCCATATAGTGCTTGACTGTGCCACAGAGAGGATTAGAGATGTTCTACAGCAAGCACAGCAGATTGGCATGATGTCCGATTACCACAGCTACCTCATCACTTCACTGGTCAGTCGTGTCGAATAATATTAACTGTACTAAATGTAGTTCTCTATTCCTCCCAATGAATATAATTTTAATCTATTTTCTTGGCCACGGTATCGCTTAACGTATTCCGATCAAGAATTCTTTGTCCATTTACTAATTTGTAAAAAGCTGCTTTATCGTTTAACAGGACCTTCATAGCATAGATTTAGAGGAGTTTAAATACGGTGGTACCAACATAACCTCCTTAAGATTACTCGATCCCGAGCGAGCCGACGTACAGAGAGTGGTCCGTGATTGGGTTTACGACGAGGCTAGAAAGGGACGCAAACTACAACTGGGACATACTTCAGCTAAAGTAATTTTTATTTAAATCAATATTTGTTCAGAACCAAGCCTCGTACGAAGGTCATTTAAATGTTTTATTTTGTTTTGCAGGAGAACATGACCTTTATAAAGGTGAGTGCGAGTTTATTATTATTATTTTTTTTTATTTTTTTTATTTTATTTATTTATTACCTTAACTTACATTTATTAAGTAGAGTACACATTGATAACATGATAATAAAAAAGGTATAATTACATGCAACGTACCACATAAACTGAGCGTCGTAGACTTCTAGTCCGCACTGAGAATCTGAGAAGGGCCCAATCACAGATCATACCTATCAATAAATAATTTTCCCCTTCTCATACTGATCCCATCAGTTAGTATCTACATCTATCTGTTTGTCAGTTTAACTTTTCATTGCATTTAGCTTCTTAATATTTTATATCCAATGCGAGTGAAACCGAGCGTACTCGCTTACAGGATGTACAATCAAATAGACCTGTTGCTAAAATCACAGAGAGAATGAAGTAATAACAATTACTTATTATGTTATGAAAAAAGGTTTGTGAAAAAACTCCAATCCGTTTTTGAATGATAACTAATTTTGAGTAAGTACCTAACATTAATTTAAATTAAAGTGAGGCCACATCTTTTTATTATCTATTTATTTAATTTCTTCTATTATATCATTTTATTTATTTTTATTTTCCTTTAAATTTTCTATATACATGTGTACTGATTTTGTTGTGCTTACAATATGTATATTCCCCTCAATCCCGCTGGTCTTTCTATTTATTTGTACATCCTGTATTTCAATGGTAAACATACCAAAGTGAAATCCAATTTCGTTCTGTTTAGCTATTCTCTTTTATATTTACGTTTTACAGGCGGATTAGATTAAGTTACGTTACCTTTGATATCAAAAAATATTTTCGAAGACCCTTCTTATTTTGTGACTGTGCCTTCGTCAAAGTGTCTTTTGTAGCACTCTACTTGAGAGCCAATGTGTAACTATTAGAGTCAGAACAAAGATTTCTTTTATTTTTCATGTTATATTAATGCTCTGACAGACTGAAACGGCACTGATGTACGACGCAGTACATCTATTTGCGAAGGCTTTGCACGACCTTGACACCTCCCAGCAAATTGACGTGCGACCGTTGTCTTGCGAGGCGGAGGACACTTGGCCCCACGGTTACAGTCTCATCAACTACATGAAAATCGTAAGTATTCCCATATGATTGGTTTGTCGTACCCTGAGAACAAAACCACATGCCGGACTCTAGAGCAAATATGTATGGCCCGAGACTCGAGCGCAGTGTAACTGCCTCCACGCGCCCAGCTATAGGCACAGATTACATAATAGTTACTACGTAACTGATACATCACTCCCTAGTAAAACGAAAATACCTACACTTTTAATCACATACTGTTAGACAATACATGCAAAAATGTGTCTAAGGCGCTCGATTTAGTGTTGTTATTACTCCATACGGGCGCCGGGCGGGGCGAGAACCACGCCGGGGCGGTCCGAAAGTGTAGGTACTTATCGCGTTAGGTTCGATCGGTCGAACACAAACGGTCACTTGCGTATGTGTCGTCGTCGTGTGTGCACTACTCCACTCTGTCTATCCCGTTTACTCATGAGTGAACTATTGCGTGCCTTTTCTGTCTATATTTCTTTCATTGAATGTTTACATTTTAAATGTAAAAATAAGAATTTTATGAAATATATTTCATTTTAATAAAAAAAATTTAAATAATTTAACATGACTTTTGAGGACAACAACAAAAAAAATTTGTTTTTATGATTGTGTTGATTTGCAGATACAATTGTCATTCAGATTTTTATTATTAACATTTTAATACAACTGTTGTCTTAACCTTTTTGTAAAGAATCTGTAATATTTCAAAAACTCACTAAAGCTTTTGAATTTCGTAACGAGCGCCCCTTACCGACGGTAACCAATCGGTAACTGACGGAGGAAGCTGAATCGGCGGGAGGCAGGGAGTGGGCTTACTGTACGTAGTACTCGTTACTGTACTGTGACAAAACATTATAGCTATAATCAAATTGACTTTAGTGTCATTTAGTTTGAACTCAATTTTTTCCATACGGACATTGTTTTCAAGGTGCGATGTATTATTTAAGTAAGATATTTGTTCCTTTTCCCCTGCTTATTACTCGTTCATGCTGGTACCACTACATGGTCTAAATACCTGCGCGCACTCCCGGGAACTCGGGACCCAAATCATGACGGATTTGGCGGACGGGGAGATCTTTGTAACGTTTGGCAAATGTCAGCGAAGTAACTCTCTATAAAGCCTTGTCCACTTAGCAATTTATCGTTAGTGTTTTTTTACTATCCTTAGTGACAATGTACCTAAGCAAAAGTAAATCGTAAGCGACTATTATTGGTCTAAACACCTGTATCTTTGCTTTGAGATCCTTCCACATTCGCACTGTAAATTTCTTTTGCCGGATGCTACGGCGTAGCAGAAATTCTCAAGAAACGTATAAATTTAATGTGTAAACATTTACTGTAGCGACTTATGAGGGGTACACATTTCAAAGGCATGAAACTGAATATGTCTAGAATCATTTTTCTACTGTCGTTCCTCGACATTCCTCAAAATACCGTCTCCTAGTCAATGTTGGTAAACGCCGCTGAGAAATAGACCGAATGCGGGCAGCTACTTGTTCTGCTTACCATCGTCTTTAGCATTCAGTATGTTATATGTGTGTAAGTGTGTGTGAGTGGTGTGTGCTGAACGTGTATCCAGATGCTATGTTACATATACTCTGATGTTTCCTAAGTGGGGAACATAATTTCTATAAACTGATATATATTTGGCTATTAGTCTTATATATGTGTGGATGAATCTTTAGGAAGAAAGCGTATACTTAGCTGGTGTAGATACTTAGCTTAAGTACTCTTGCAGACCCCACGGGCCGTAGTCGACTGCACTGGTTCGCGTTGACTGGTTGAATGCCTCGCCATTCCCGCGATTTTTTTTTTTTTACAAAATGTCAGTCTGTCATGCTCCGTTGTCTATTATGGGGTTGCCATATGATATATTCGCGCTCTTTCGCGACACAAGGCGCATCTTGGAAATATTATTCAAAACATACGAGAAGGATATAATTTATTATACAATTGTCACAACTGGGTCACGGTTTAATTGGCGAATCCTACCTATAAGATAACGTGGTACTGTGATACAGTAGGGTTTGCTAGAGATCATTACGTTTTTAACTGGGTTTTATTTTCACGAGAGATTTGGTAACCGTGCACGTGTAACACAGCTGGGAGATTTGCTTTTTGCAACACGAGTGACGGATTAGCACATACATTCGTCGTAGAGTCAGTGTCAGCCCGCTTGTGTATTTTCACTTATCTATCTGACAAAACCATGTTTCTTATCAAAATAAGCCATGACTTTTTCTACTGTAGGTACTGATTAGGCAAAATTTCGTTTTATCAGTCTAGCAATCTCATAAATAAAGGGAACGTTGTTATACTGAATGTAAGAATATACTTCGTGTGAATCGTCACAGAGGTATCAGTATCGTACGAGTATACAAACTTTTGTTCAACATCTTTAAAATGGATTTTACTTGCTATACAAATTGAACCGCGTGCCAAATCATTTTATCTTCTAATAAATAAAACTGTAAATGTTTATTGAAAATATTTGCAAAGATGAGGGATAGAGTAGGTAAGTAATTAATTGAAATTTTTTTTTTTTAATTCATCACGTAAAAACTACTAGATCAATTCCGTCATAAAAAATGTACATTTGATCAGTAACAAAGAAGTATGGTGCTCGGCGGTATTAAAAGCAGTACACATTCGGATTGCGACTGTGAATGAGGTAGTGGGAGAGAGAGGAAAGTTTTTTATAGTCTTTGTGCGTATTTTAGTGGTCTACGCATACGAAGTCGTGGTCACAGCTAGTTATAAAGAGTTTTTTTTTAATTTGCAAAACTCTATTACTTACTAATTTTGATTACCGTTGTTAGGCCTTTGAATATATAATCATGAAACTTTTCATCATTCATAAGCTATCGACGCTGTCTTCAACGACAGAATAAGTTATGATTTATTGCCTAACTCAGTGGAATTTATAATGAAGTGTCTTATTTCATTAACTCAACAACACCTCCTTTGTTCCAACCAACAGGTAGAAATGAAAGGCTTAACCGGAGTTATAAAGTTTGACCATCAAGGATTCCGGAGCGATTTCACCCTTGATATAATTGAATTGACTCGAGACGGTTTACAGAAAGCAGGAACTTGGAACTCCTCTGAGGGTGTTAACTATACCAGATCCTACGGGGAAAACCAAAAGCAGATAGTAGAAATTCTGCAAAATAAAACGCTCATCGTCACAACAATTTTGGTAAGCAGTAAATAAGTTAATGTACACACATCATACAATTCATACACTAATCCGGCGGAAACATTTTACGACACTCTCGTGGCTCGCAAAGAGAAAATTAGCTTACCCCACATGTATATATGAATTTTCCGTCGAGACATGAACAAGGGATTTATGTAGACTAGCACACGGTAACAATATATTCCCAGAGAGAAAACATTCGTAGTATGTATGACACATATCCGTATTCATAACTTGTTACCATAGCTTTCGCTCAAAGAGAAAATATGGATAAATACAGAAAACAATTTCACTAATGTTTTCCTACTACCAACGTATACTTACGTATTTTTTGTAACAGTGTAGTGACTATATGTTACTTAAGGCTCTTTTTAAATATTTATAATGGATTTCAATCCGTAATTCCCTAGAGTGCGCCGTATTGTATGAGGAGAGAAGCGAGTGAGAAACTCACCGGCAACGCACAATTCGAGGGATACGCCATTGATCTCATTCACGAGATATCTAAAATTCTGGGCTTCAATTACACATTCAAACTGGCTCCCGACGGTCGATACGGCTCTCACAACCGGGAGACTAAAGAGTGGGACGGAATGATAAGGGAGCTGCTGGAGCAAAGAGCTGATGTGGCTATAGCCGACTTAACCATTACTTACGACAGGTAAAGTGAAAATAACACAATAAAATATAGAGTAGTAGTGCCAATTTCTGTCCAGTATTATGATAATAGGATTTAACAATGTTCTGTGATTCAACGACTCTACATAAAATTGTGGAAGCTCAATTTGCTTTTGCGGTCGCTCACATTCTTATATTTCGAATACCTTGAATGAACTTCCCTTCCTTAATTCGAAATGCAAATTCGATGGAACTCAATTATCACGTTCGCGATCGGAATGAAAACGAAAGCGATGCGGAAACGACTATCTACAAGTCTACGCCCAATTTCGTTTTTATCAAAGTCTAGGAAGTCAATTCTTGTTTTCAAATATTGAGATTTTCTCTCTATTGTCTCAACAAAATTAAGCCTTTGCTTTAGATATCCTTTAATAAAACAAAATTGACTGTTGCATTAACATGAAATTAAAATGAATGTTGGATTTTATGTATTTTTTTCTACAATCTAGGGAGCAAGTGGTGGATTTCACAATGCCATTTATGAACCTCGGCATATCGGTGCTGTATCGCAAGCCCATTAAACAGCCGCCCAACTTGTTCTCGTTCCTCTCTCCCCTATCGCTGGATGTATGGATATATATGGCCACTGCATATTTGGGCGTCTCGGTTCTACTTTTTATTCTTGCCAGGTACGTGAGCTGTCCGTAAAATGCACATTAACGTGAAATATATTTTATAGTTTCAATGATATTTACTTATATATTTACCTAGCCTAAATGTGTGAATTTAATAGGTTTACTCCTTACGAATGGCATCAGACGCATTCACCTGATGGTGAGAAAATGGAAAATATTTTCTCACTCGCCAACTGTTTGTGGTTTGCCATCGGATCTCTCATGCAACAGAGCTGTGACTTTTTACCCAAGTAAGATAACTTATGAAGGAAACCCCTGTACATGATCGATATCAAAAACATCCCTGAGAAAAGCTCAAATATGGTTTCGATATTAAGTAACCTCAGCGAAGTCCACAAGGAGAATCTGGCCGGTAGAACAGTAGGGGTTCTTGAATCATTCGCCAACGTATCTAAGAGCGTATTCGAGTATCAACAAGCACTTCTTTTAAGTAAGAGACAACATCAGTTCCGACTTAAACATTTCAGCTATTGAATGTATCCCGCATTCTTACCTATTTGGATGCTCGGCGTGACTCAGATTACGAAACTTGATTCACCACATGTGGTTTACTGAGTTAGATAACTAACGCCGTTACTATCAAAAGTTTTAAGATAAGGGGCATAGTTAAACTTTGGTCATATGAAATTAGAGATTGAGATACATTTTAATACATTACGAAATTGCACGATCGTGACTAGAAAGCGCTGGCGGATGATTCTAAAAAGCCAATCTAAGTCCGTAACTGACTAGACGTATTTGGGCGCAGGTTCAGCCCGTACGAGTGGGACAGCCCCAGGAACTGTCTAGACGAGCCGCCGGTGATGGAGAACCAGTTCACTCTGTTGAACTCGCTGTGGTTCACTATCGGATCCTTGATGCAGCAAGGTTCGGATATCGCGCCGAAGTAAGTCCCAACCCCGCTCGAAATTCTTTCTAACCGATGGCTACAATTCCAGTGAACTTGAATTTACAATAAAATTGATTTATGAAACAAAGTCTTCCTAAAGATCTTCAGTTGTATGCTAGCTACGAGTATCTTAACAGATCGGAAATAATATGTAGTGACCTATATGGAAATGTAGCCTTCAGTTTCAGAGGTTGAATGAGAAACTCCCTATTCACTAATTAGTTTCAAAGCGACCACAGCCCTTTGTGAATTTCAAGCATCGGTAGTCGCCGAGAACGTCCAATTTGAATAGAGACGTGTCGGCCATCTCAACTAGCTTTGGTTTTCACTATAGTTAGCTAACGACTTTGTAATTTAGTTGCTAATTAAATAACTGAACAAGACAATGTTCCCGATAACTGTGCATCCGATACGACTTCTGTGCTTGCGTAGTATCCACGGCTTGCTGCATCAAAGTTTGAATTAAATATTGATAAGTTCTGATATTGGTTTTATTATATACTTTTTATTGTCTATTTGACTTTATGACAAATAATTATCGTTTAGAAAATTCTAATTACTTTTTTTTCGTTTGTTTTAGCGTTGATTCACTGAATCGATGTCTTTTTTATATACACGTTCTACTTGAGGATTACAGTAATTACCTCCTTTTTATTTTTGACGATGAGGGATGTTTTGTTTAGTTTCGTTAATACACCTACTTATAATTTAATATTACTATAATTATACTGAAATATTGCTAAGAGTTAAATATGAATAATTCATTCGTAACATTACATACCGCTAAAGTTTTGGTAAAGTATTATAAACTTATGATGACTTTTAGTCTTCCCGAAGTAGTTTATGCTCACCATAGTTAGAATGAATGTTATCACATTAAACTCTCTTTCACTTAGTAACTAGTTTGTAACTTTGTGGCCAGAGCTGTGTCAACTCGAATGGTGGCTGGAATGTGGTGGTTCTTCACTCTAATCATGATATCTTCATACACTGCCAACCTGGCTGCGTTCCTCACTGTGGAACGAATGGACTCGCCTATTGAAAGTGCTGAAGACCTTGCTAAACAAACGAAGATCAAATATGGAGCTTTGAAGGGTGGTTCGACTACGGCTTTCTTCAGGGTGAGAATGAGTATCTAATATTTCGGCTTATTGCTACTGACAATTAGCTGTCAATACTTCTGTAGCAATTTACTTTTTATATGAAATTATTATTATAACTTAATAAATTATTTAGTGTTTTATTTATTATTATGTTCATACTATCCCAAGTACCCTAAAATGTATTTCCTGTACATACTTTTAAGACATTTTACTAGGTTGATGATCCTAGTAAAATGTATTAAGTTACTAATTAATTTACTACACAGATAATTTAAAATGAAAACACAGTCAAGTCTGTTCATTCTTCCATAAGTTATTTTATCTTTAAAGTGTCAGCTTGATGAAATATAAACTAAAGTTTCAGGAAATTTGTTATAAGACACCGGCTCGTCGCAGATTTATGACGTTGTCCTTGAAACTTGGTGAAGGCTGGGCTTACCCGTCTTACCCTTGGGAAACAACCGACGATTTATCAAAGTCAGTGACAAAAGCCTCAATACCTTAAGGCTGGTTTAGAGTTTATGAACAGGGCTGCGCAAAGATAAAGTTAGAGCAAAATGATGAATTTTTTATGTATTAGAGCTAGGTGTCGCTGTAAATAATGATTTAACGCAATGTTATAAATGTGATACTGACATATTCTTTGTATGTAAACGCTTTATTGTACCAACATTAACAGCAAAAACAATAACACGGTTCCAGCACGCTTTCCATTCACTTGATGTTTGCTTTTTATTTATTAATCATAAAAAAATTATATAAAAATATTTCTTGCTGTTCATGAAAAATGAAGTTGAAAAACAGATGACTCAAAAATGTAAGTAAAATATTAAATTTCATAAAAGTGTAATGGTAAAATCGCAAACCAAATAAATGTTGGACCAAATGTGTGTAGGACGTTTGGCGCTCCACCTTAGGCCTCATCGTCCCTTAGCATCAGGTGAGATTGAGGTCAAGCGTAATGTTAGATCAAATACGTAGTGGATGAAATGCGTGTTGAACTAGAATTAAGACGAATTGCGTATTGGACCTGCGGCTAGCAAATCTCATAATCGATTTAATCTACTTAAATAAACTTTAAGCAAATTATGACTTCCCATAGTTCTTCTTTAAATATATTTCTAACAGCTTCTTTATAATATTCTTAAAATCATTGTCTAATGCAGGAATGTAATTTTTAAATATCAACCTATTTTTTTCGTTACTCAGGATTCAAACTTCTCTACCTACCAACGTATGTGGTCATTCATGGAATCAGCCAGACCCTCAGTGTTTACGAGTAGCAACAAGGAAGGGGAGGAGCGTGTTATGCGCGGCAAGGGCTCTTACGCCTACTTGATGGAGTCGACCACCATCGAATACGTGGTGGAGAGGAATTGCGACCTCACTCAAGTGGGAGGAATGCTCGATTCCAAGGGATACGGGATCGCCATGCCGCCTAGTGAGTATTTCAACATCTAGAGTATAGATATACAATATATCTAGAGTACAGATATACTGTAGATGATAACCTAGCGTACTTAAGATAGATTTAGATAGTATGAAGATTGTTGCTTGGTTCAATACAGCTATGACAGATATTTATACCCGCGATTTCTTGCGGACAGCCATATTTATCTTGTTTTACCCTGAAACCGATGGAATGGAATAGTTACTAGAAAATAGCTTTAAAAATATGAAGCCGCGCTTTAAATCGTAACGTCACCATACGGCCTTAGACTTATTTGAGTTGATACTACATTTATTTAGAAATAATCTATAGTACTCTACTACAATTGCCTGTATATTAATCAGTCTGCGTCGACGCCTGAATGAGCGTAAGATTTTACGTGTATGATTATGATTAGCTTGAACAACTGAACCCCTGATGGGGTACCGTTGAATGTTTTATATTAATGATGGAATTATACATTAGAATAAGACTAAATAGCTGGATGCTTAATCGAGTCTGAGTGGTACCTTTCCTTTCTAGATTCACCATATCGCACCGCTATAAGCGGGGCTGTATTGAAACTGCAAGAAGAAGGGAAATTACACATTCTGAAAACAAAATGGTGGAAAGAGAAACGCGGTGGTGGATCTTGTAGGGTAAGTGAATGGCTTAAACAAAAAGTGCTTTAACGAAATTGGAATCAATTCGGGACCGCAATAATCGGTTCGGAATTGATATTGCAGGCCATTTAAATAGAAGCAAAGAAATCAGAGTAGAGACTTTAACAGTTACATTTTCACAGAAGCCAGTTTAAAACAGGGTCTGGAACTAATTCTCTACTTTCTACTATTATGTGATAGACCTGTAATAATTCCATTTGACTAGGTGAGGATAGCATCAATATTAAACGACTTAGAGCTCCCTAACATTCGCAGTGTATTTATTTTGTAAGGCAAATAACATTATTATGATTCCATTTTATCCCGCTAGGGGCAAATGTTTGTATGATGAATATGAATGTTTGTACCCAAATCTTGGATGTTTATATATTTATTTAAGTATATCTATCCGTTATCTAGTAACCATACCACAGGCTCTGTCTAGTTTGGAACTGGATAATTAGTGTGAATGTCCGACATATTTATATTATTTATTTATATTATATTATTTCATTAAAAGAAACATCTAAGTCCAGCAAATATGTTGTGGCTCAACAGCGTGGGGGAAAAGGGTGTTCACGGTCCAGTCCCCCGTCCAACCAGAAACAACCTCGAACTATATAAGTTTTGGGCCGAGCTGACCATAGAAAAAAATTGCATGTTTACACTGTGCGAGTTTATGTAAAATATGTTGTTTTTATCTAATCAGGATGAAACTTCTAAGTCCTCGTCAACGGCCAACGAGCTGGGACTCGCCAACGTGGGCGGCGTGTTTGTCGTTCTCATGGGCGGCATGGGCGTCGCATGCGTTATTGCTGTCTGCGAGTTCGTCTGGAAGTCACGTAAGGTCGCTGTCGACGAGCGGGTAAGTCAAATCATAAACACTGGCCAATTAAAAGAACTGTCAGTTCCAACAAAACTTCTGTTGTTTCTATTACATTGCCAATAAAAAATATCGTGTGAGCGATGGACAGCACGAGGTCTGGTACTACGACAAACCAAATAATGGTTTACCGGTACCAGTAAGAATGTAAGAATAATGTGTTTTAAATTGTATAATAAATAAATAAATAAAAATAAAAAAATAAATAAATTTAAATATTTCATACCAATGCCTACTACTTAAGTAAATTAAAATATATTTTTTGTATGTAATATTTTTGCGATAAAGCTTAACGGTTACCGTAATTTTTTTATATAAAAATAGGAATCTACACAGACCTACTTGATGAAATGATATTTAAAAATAATAATTAAAAAACTCGTAAAAGCCTGACGTCACTCACATTCGCAGATGATATCGAACTAAATTTTATTTGGTACATGCGTCGAATGCGGAGGGAAATTCCGTATTCAAGTCACGGTTTTGTTTTTGTTTTGCTCTACGTATTGTTTAACCGATTTTTCCGTTTTGTTCTAGGTTTATTTTTAAAACTAGGTAATGTTTCCTTTTTATTTTTATACTAGTGCTCAGTAGATTGAGCTAGTCTGTATGTCTTTTGGGAAATACTTCGTAAATATGAGGAAACTCATTCAATCGGAGGTTAATTTGATCATCCCCAATATTTTGAGAGATCAGTACAATTGATAAGATTTGAGTGTATCTATCTATATTGAGACACCTACTTTAAAACACCGCTTATATAAGAGTGCTTCGACGCAGCAAAGCAAACTATTGTTTTTATAAACTTCGAAATTGCCTTTGCTTATACATTTGTATAAGCTAATAACATACTTTGCTGCTAACTAATACTTTGCTTATACTGCAGCTCAACAATAAAAGGTAAAGCGGAAAAAAGCTGTAAAAGTAAGAACTCTAGAGCTATCTACGAGCTACGCCGTAGCGCACGTAGCAAAATTTATATTGAGAGTGATCAAATCAACAACCTGTAAATAATACTAAGCTACGAGTATAATCTTGTTTGTGGCACTTAATATATTTTCACTTTTTTTTCAACGCTGCAAATTTGTCATAGAAGGAAGAGGTACGATTTTTCTAACATCGAACTTTTCGTTGCAATCTTTATTATTCTTCTGTATTGACTCTCTGTGACCAGGCTTCCCTATGTTCCGAAATGGCTTCGGAGCTGCGTTCGGCGTTGAAGTGTCCGAGCAACGCGGGCGGCGGGGAGGGCGCGGGGGGCACGCGGGAGGGCGCCGGCTCCCCGTACCTACACTACGGCTTCAATATCAAGAGCCAACTGCACTAGCGCCCGGACCCCGCCTCCTCGCCCCCCAGCGATGTGTAGGCATTACGGACAATACTATTTCTACCCGCATCGATATTGCCTCTTAGAGGCAAATTGAGAGTTCACAAAATGTCATGTCAAATAAAGATTTCTATAGACCATCGGATCCTATTCAATTTGTCGGATTGATTGTCAAATATAGTTTTTTTTATTATTTAATTCCATCTTCATAATGTTTCATAAATCTGATTTATAGGGGTTTAATTTATATATTTAACGAAACAGTGTCCAATGTACACAATGGTAGAAAAAATCTGTAAATAATTCATGTCTAGCTTAATGATAAGTATGTGTAATGTTGTGACTTTAAAGTCTTTGATGTATTTAATGTTTTGGGTCAGATCCTGTTGTAATCAAACTTATCGTTTTAAATTAATGAACAAACAAATGCAAATATGCCAAATATTATACTTGTGTGCCAAAAAGGAAATTTTTTGTAAATATAATAACTTTACTGTTAAATTTAGTATACATAATAAATAACAATACCTATCTAAAGTAACCAATTTAGCATATAGCTTATATTAATGTTTTATATCCTGTTAACAGAATAAATAAAGATCAAAGTCATAATTAGGAGTAAGTTACTTACTTTAAGTGTAAAAAGCTAGTAAGTACTGCCAAAATAGCATTTCTATGTTGAATTACTTGGTGGAAATTAAAATGAAGTATTGAATATTATCTATGTAGGTAAATAATTTATTGAGATTGAAATTACAAAATAGTGACTAGCTCAGTGTTTGTAAAATCAGACCATAAACTCCTAGTCATAAGTTACTTCAAAATTAATTTTATGGTGTACGAAATAAAACTGACCACAAACTGATATCGTATCTAGTTATAATTACTATTTAATGTCATCGATGTATGCGGATATGTTCTCTAAAAGAACATGTTAAAATAAAACGTAGCATGTTTATCGGAACAAGGTAAAATATGTGCTGCAAACTGCCTTTTCTTTTCTAACTAGATGCATTTTTCTCTGCATCTGAAATTATTTATATCCTGGTCACGGCGCCAACTATACGTGACGTTCACTTCATATGGCCATGGATTTGCAATACTTACTTCGATAAACTGTGCACTTTCGTTGAAATGGCCTATTTCTAGGGCATATCCTTATACAAACTCTATGCGTTTCATAATTGAAAGCAAATTGATAAAACGGCTCAATATTTTTGCCAAATATCTTCGGTCGACTGTCTGTATTATATTTTGTAAGTATACATTTGATGCTAAAATTAAAAATTGTTTTATTAAACTCTATTTTATTCAACCTCATGTACTTTGAAACTCAGTAACCCAAATTTGCGGCCTCCTGGAAAATATTATTTTAAATTTAGTACTTATTTAGGATCCATATAAACGAAATAATTCCATCATTTATTTGTTATTAACACTAGTGATCACATAAATAATAATATCAAGATATCTTGATATTATTTCTGTACTAGTGATAATTCTTTCAGCGAGGAGCACAAAACTGTTACAAAATACTGAGATATGGCGAAAAGTAAAAGAGTGAAGTTGTGTTTCTGACCGTTTTATAACTTTATACAACTATATATGCATACACAACCTATGTATGTAACTATGCATGTTATGTTCAGTCACAGATATTATTGGAAATAGTCGTAAAACCTCATCTCTCTAATGTGGTATGTCTTGGCAACAACAATTGTCTAATCTAACCTAATAGTTTACCGAAAGTAGCCAACGAACAATTTCATATTTTACACCATGTTCATAATTTAGCTTCAAAATGTTTACGAGCCCTGCGTGCTCATAAAACTGTAAAAGTTTAACTAGCTCGGAGCCAGAAAACAAGTTGATCAAAAGTTAATCCAATAACTACCTACATACCTACTTATTTCTCGCTAGTACCACCGGTGATACTAGTGGGAACAAACGTTTCCCAAATTGTATTCATCCGAATCTTGAATATACAGGCACTATTCAACATGCATTTAAAAAAATCCGTTTCATAATAAAATAAAATAAGGTAGATATGAGGATTCATTAACGAATCATCCCAGCCCCTAGAAGTCCACTGCAAGACATAGGCCTTCCCCATTGAACGCCACCACACCCGGTCCTCCGTCCTCCGCATCCAGCCGCTACCGGCCATCTTCACAATTTGACCATTAAGGAATGTCTAAACTTTAATTGAATTTTTGAAACAACAATCTCCCAACGTTCACAAAAAATACTATGAAAGAAAATATCAAATATATATTTTCTGTCCATAATCTTTTCCAACTTACCTACTTTAATATTTTCTACAGCAATAAAACGATGAAATGCAAACAGATGATAAAAGGGCCCTGTGGGTAATCCAAATATAAATTTCCTCGAAACCCAGAAGAATACAGGTTTTCCGGTTTCCGGAAAGGTAATAAAGGGTGAGAGGGGTTTCGGAACGGAACTGCGTGCGCTGATAATAACGGAAAAGGGAGGCTTGCGCTTCGTAGCACCTGCTACGCGGCTACGAGTGACGTAATATTTTTTATTTCCTGGCAATATAAGAACATGTGCGCTGTTGTAAGATACAAGGTGACATTGTATTAAACTTTGACACCTGCTCAAACCTTTATTGATGGCTCGTAGTGATATTACCTACTCATTATTTGTAGAAAATTCGTAATTTCATAAAACAATTTTAATCATCATATCATCCCTTCGACGTTTACTACTCGACATATGCCTTCTCCAATGAATGCCACCACATCCGGTTCTCCGCTCTCCGCATCCAGCAGCTTTTGGCCACTTTATTCAGGTCATTAGTCTAACTGGTGAAGGGGAGTCCCACAAAGTCGCGCAAAATGATCGATGTTTTGGTATGATCTCGGTAAACGAAATCCTAATGATAATCGATCTCCGACTGGAGACGACACCAGAAGTAAATCATTTATATCTAAAACTATAATAAACACAAAGGAATGATTCAATTAGAATATTATTTATTTTGCACCAAAACATACTTACATAAAAATGATGCGTATAGATTAGCGTGAAATGATTTTACCATACTGTTGCTTGTGCCACAATAAGTTTTGGTACTATAAATTCTTTTGTTTTGCACATATAAAAATTGGTCACCAACCGTTTAAAAGTTTCACTACTTTGATTATGGCTCAGCTGCCATGACGTCATTAAATATGAGCCACGTCTATATCTCGAAAACTATCTTCTGGAAATGTGCTTACACCAAAAAATCATACAAAATCGGGTACATGTTTTCCTCGTTTAATAGCAAAATTCGGCACATTTTCCCCGCATACTCCGATTTCCCAAGACAATGGCTTAGACAAAATGACAGACACGTTCAAAAACAATTCTGACGTGTTATTTGTTAATCACTTTCTACCTATTTGTGTTACAAATAGAATTATATTTCTTGTTAGTCAAGTAAATTGAAAGGGAATTGCCATATGTGTAATAAGCACGTCCGGAAGTGAGAAGGCAGACGTGAGGAGGCCTCTACATAGGCCTGTTACAGGGGTGAGAGTCACACTGGGACAGCCGTATTTGATGGCACAGACGTGTGTGTGGCTATCAAACTGACTCAGTTATTTAGGAAATTGGGTCTTAGAATAGCTTGCTGTAATTCTAGTTTAGTTACTTCAATTTTGTAGCCTAATTTGAAACTATGAAGATATTATTTTATTTATTTTCCTTTATTTATATGATATGGAGGAGTCAATTTACAATACAATTATTATAATTTTTGAAGATACAAAAAAATGGTTCAAACAATATATGCTGTCTTTATTACCATATGGTGTCCTCAATGATAAAAATATAGTTAAATAAACTCTTCACCGTTGACCATTATTTTCATCATTGATTTCTATTATTTCGCTATAGGAAAATTTAGTTTTACCAATAGGCACCTTAGCTCTTTTAATTTAAATACTGCAGATCAGGAAAAAAAAAGTTTATGACGGAGAAGTATTCAGTTTGTGTTAGCTTGTGTCAAATTAATGTTATTCTCATAACATCGACATAATGCTCACACCCTGATCCCTGAGGGGTAGGTAGAGACGATGTATCGCTACTTTGCGGTTCGCGTCCGGTTTTCGCCACGTGATATCACTTGGCGTGATGTGTGGCGAACAACATCGCCGCCTTTGTGCTGAGACACATCGTTATTCTCGTTACTGTGTAAATAATAGGTATACAGTTCAATACACTTGAGTCCTGAGCTTCCGTTATTCCATAGTAAGTACGCACCTAACAAACGTTATTTCTTGGCTTTCTCCATAGTACCATGGACTAATTTTACCTTCACGATGTTGATAGAATAAATCTAACATGATTTCCACGCATTCATATTCAAAAGCTACTTAATAATCTTTACTAAGCAATCTTAAATCCTAAATATTGAAGTTCCAACACATGTTTTAAAACTGTGATAGGTTACTACCACGAGGAGATCACATTTAAAATTTAAAATGTGTTTACGGGAGCCTACTGACATATAAAAGAATTATTATGGTTACAATAAAATTTAATGAGGGATATTAGTAGCAATGTTATCGCTTTAGCCGAACCGTTTTATTTACACGAGGTAAGGCCCTGAGTATACTTAATACTTTTTGTATAAGTATCAAAATCGCGCGTTTTGTGACATCTAATATTTATACTGAAACGTTGTTCGCTTGGGTAAAGAGTGTTTGATAGAAGTCCATTATATACATCCAAAATGTTACGTGTTAGTTTGTAAGTAGTCGCGGTGCACAGACAAACCAAGTCTGGTTTTTGTTGCACTGGAAATATGTAAATTCTGTTTTTATTAGTTAATAAATAAAAAAAAATCAAGTACTTGTATAATTTATCTATATATGAACGTTTATTTTTTAAATAAAGTATTACTAAATACAAAGTATTACTAATACTCGCAAGTATTACATTTAAAACTGAACTTGCAGAAATCATATAATTACTACATGTGCAGAGAAGGCTCTTTACGATGTGCGGAGCATACATCTTTTGTCCGTGCGTGTGATAAAATATTAGGGTCCGTGAGGCGGATCCGCACTGCAGTGTAAGCAGCCAAAGCGTTTAGTCGCTACAACAAACTATACCCATAACAACTTAGCCAGCGATCTCCAAGACAAAAAATATGAAATATGCCCAGGGACTAAGGAGTCGGTGTTACAGTCAAGCCCTTTTAGCACCGACAAGCATTTAGCATAAGTTAATGAGCAGGAACTTTGTAATCAATGATTATAGGGCATAATCATCGCCGTATAACGGGGCAGCAATCGCTACAAAGTTCGCGAGTAGAACTCATTCAATAACGATAAACAGGTGGTAAGCATACAGTCGTTACAACTAGCTATTCATCATCATCATCAGGTTATTTTTGTCTCCACTGCAGGAGCACAACCCTCTCTCATCTGCCGGAGACTGACGGAGGATTTGGCCTACACTCCCCGCGCTGACCAGACGGGTTGGGGAGGTTGATGTTTTATAACGTATTCCACTAGTCGCCTTGTACGACATCCACGGGAAGAGTTGGAGTGGTCCTATTCTACTCTACCGGAAACCAGCAAAAGCTACTATTCTACTATAGCTATTCAAAAGCAACTAGTTCGCCGGTGCTATAAATGTCCCTAATGTACGCAGGGCCTAAGCAGCGCCCATGTAACACCGACAAGTATTTAGCATAAATTAATGGGAGCTCTGTAATCACATCCCCGCCGCCGCGCCGTGTCGGGTCAGCAGTCGCTACGAAGTCCCCGCAAGTCTTCCATTTTAAATTTTAATTAAACCCCTCTCTTGATAAATGTAGGTACAAAACCGAGACATTTTTAATGAGACTGGAATTTTTAAGGAGCCCTTTATTTATATTTCAAAGATGTTTTCGTCAAATAATTTAACGCAGCGTCTGTATTTAATAATCTAATAGTTCATTTAACTAGAAATTTAAATCAAGATATATTTCACACAAAACGAATGTTTTTATTACTATGGTAAACGATATCCGCTTGAGCTGTATGATAGTTTCCCGATGCAAACCGTAAAAATACTATATTTTATATGAAAGATATACATTTAGTATTAAGGATACGACTGTCTTCTACCTAGGGTACGAATTTATGCTAGTATCCTGTAGGTACGTGTATAGAAGCTTAAAGTTCAGGTAAGTATTTTGGTTTACCCAAAGCAATCTAAATTAGCTCTACGGTATGTTTATAATAATGTTCCATAATTTATTACTTTAGTGCGTTCGGAAATCCTCTACATGGGTGGGGTATTTGGTTCGCTCTCCGCAAACTGCTATCGCTGAAAGGTACTTTAAATGCAAATCGTGACAAAGCTCAAAGCGTGCACTCCAATGCAGCCGGGATAGAAATTTATATTCACGGATGATTTACGCTTTGTATTAAAATATAAATTTTACCTCTGACTCTTGATCGCTTGGCATATGTTTATTCCAATTATAACCATGATCCTTTAAAAATCATTTCAGGGTTTCAGATACGCTGAACATAAGCCTCCCTAACAGAATGCGAATGCTGTCCATTGGGGGATTTGCCATAATCACCACGCTTGGCAGGCGGATGGGTGATCGCAGTAATGATCTTAATATACACAGGAGAACGCTGCTGCATGTGCCTGGCGCAACCTGTTAGTCGCCTTGACGACACCCACGGTAATATAGGGGGTCCCGGGAAGCCGGGAACCACATGGCGAACCTAATTTTTACATACTGAGTATTTTGTTACCTTTACTTAGTGACCCGTTACAGAAGCTTTCAGTACAATAACAACAGCCGACAAATAACTTAAAATAAACACAATCAATTTATTGCAGATAATATATAGATCCATATATACAAATTGAATGTTCCCGATACAAAAAAAATAATGGTTTCCTTTGCAGTCCGTAAAATGAGTAGGAAAAAAACAAAGTGTTTTTTTCCTACTCATTAGTTTTTTCATACTACAAATATCTACAGAGATTTTAAACAATAGGTATTCCACCAAAGGATTTCTCAAACTCCTTTATCTCAACTTTGTAAGTTATGTGTTTTAAGCGCATAAAAATGTTTTCATTGTAAAAGCCAAGCCATTGATCAAGTCACTGGTTCAGAAATAATAACTTCTTAGAGTAAAGGGAACTCGGTTTATATTCAAGGTTCTGTCGATAACTTTTTGAAACATCCGCATTATGCTTTCTCAGTTTTCTTTTATAAAATACATAATTCTAACTAAATCCAATACTATAACGTATATATCACATCTGTTACTACGTTTGTTTGATCCTCTTCCATACTTATATTATATAACTAAACTAACTAACCAAAATGAGTGACATTTTATATTTATTAGCCGGAAAACGATAACTTCATCATCATCATCACTATCAGGATATTTCTGTCTCCACTGCAGGAGCACAACCCTCTCTCATCTGCCAGAGACAGATGGAGGATTAAACGATAACTTAAACCATAGAAAATACCCTTAAATTATCCAGTCTTAGTACCGAATGATGCAAAAATCGATTTTAATTAAGTCACGCGGTTGAAGCGTGAGATGCGAGTCAAATTATATATATGAGTATTACTCCCTTCGTATAACAATCTATTTTTAACATGACATTTCTTATCATGTAACTTTTGTTACGATCTGAGTGGCAAACGAACAGACAGTCCACCTGATGGTCGTCCTTGGTCACTATCGCCTATTAAACCTGCAACAGTCATTGCATTTGGACAACAATCAAGTGGCCACAGGCGAGTTGCCACCTTGAAGACTTCGTTAAACTGCCTCAGCCCTTAGACGTCCACGGCTGGACATAGGCCTTCCCCAATGAAAGATATCACACCGGCACCTCCGGAGTGGAAACCGCGGATCATCACGCGCAGGGTGGGACGCCTCGCCGCCAGATGGGCCGACGACCTGAAGAAGGTGACTGCTGGATTCGGAGAATGCCTCGTGTACCTGCAATTACACTAGCTCTTTTAATGCCCTGGAACAATGGAATACAACAGCTTTGTCATTGCTGTTTGGCTGGCCTATTAACAACTTGTATAATAATGTAATTCAAAATTACTTAAACCTTTCATCTTAGCCCTGTTCCAAAAATCGATTGTAATTTAGTAGAGATGACAACGGCGGATGAGGCGTGAGATGCGTCTAAATTTATCTTACGAGGTCTCGTATCATCGCGCTGGTGTCCCTATAGGATCGTATTACATGTCCCGTTGATTTATGATCACATCCTGTAACTACTACCTCGTCCCCTCCCTAATGTGTGGTACCCTTCATTAGTGTAGATAAAACCGTCATAATATGTTGTACATAATATATTATGTTAGTAGAAACTGTTTAAGATAACGAGGTTCTGTCCATCATTACGCTTGCAAAATGGAAATACTTGTTAGAAACAAACTGAACTAAATACTGCACTCTCTCAGCTGAATATAGGTAAATTACTTTAGGGTTGCGCGTTTAGGGTGTGGTAAAGTACCTAGTAATATATTATCTTTGTGTAAAGTCAACCAAACGTTACAACAAAGGAAAATATGATTATTAATGTCATGCCGTGTGGTTTCCGGTAGAGTAGAATAGGACCACTCCAACTCTTCCCGTGAATCGTACAAGGCGACTAAGGGAATACATTATAAACCATCAATCAGGCCTCCAACCCGTCTGGCCAGCGCGGGGAGTGTAGGCTAATCCTCCGTCTGTCTCCGGCAGATGAGAGAGGGTTTGCTCCTGCAGTGGAGACAAAAATAACCTGATGATGAATGATGATGATGAATATCATGTCAGCATTATCATTCATTATTTTTAAATGTTTATGCAGATCATATGTTACAGTTGTCATCTATTTGTACATGCTTACACACACGTATGCAAACACTTATTGTAGTGAAGTAATCCGAGTGATATTCAACGAATGGTGACTCTGGCTATTTGTCTGGAATGCGCTTTGTGGCCATAGCTAAATTGATCTTGAAGTCTCGGGCGCAGGTGCTCACTACTTAATTTGACTATCCTCGATCGTCGTATACCTACAGGCATTGTACAGCCAAGTTGTAAGTAAGGTAGCGTTTAATTAGATTCGATTATAGTTTAAATAAGGTTATTTTCTGTCGTTCAAAATATATAACTCCTAATGAGAAAGTGATTTAGACAGATCCTCTTAACAATGAAAATACTCGTATATTTGTCTCCATAAAATCCCATGATACGAGACTGTCTTCTCATAAAGAGTAATTTTGTTGAACATTCATCAACATAACTCACCATTAGGTGGTTTTATTCTTTAGGGTCTCTTCCTAATATTTATAGAGGGCTTGGACGGTCACAAATTACTTCCAAATTATCTAACCCAGGCGGAAACTTATTTATTTTCAGACTGGATCTTAGCTCAGCGCAAGCTGAAGTTAAAACAACATAGTCGACTGACCTCCAAAAGACTGTGTTTATTATGTCAAACTAAAATCAGTCTATTTATTAGGTAGTGGAAGCTTTTATAATATCTTCATTCAGTCAACTATAATTAATCATATGTTAATCGAAATTCATTGATGAGAAGACTTCCTATGTTGTTGTTTTTAACATTTGTTGATGTATGTCAAGAATGTTGTTTTTGGCTGACTGACTTCCCTTAAATTAAGAAGTGGATATATAATCGCCTAGCGGTAATTGCTTTCGAAAAAGTGGATCCTATCTTCTTGAC